>JAKOOJ010000001.1:165263440-170063440 GCA_022577455.1 Arizona elegans | reverse complement strand
CTACCCTCCAAGGGGTCTTCCCGCGTCTCTTGATGGAGCAGAGAGCGGGTCACCCTAAACAGGGCGGCTGGGCGATTATCTGATGACGCAATAAGAGTAGAAAAGTAGTTACTCTTCTCTACTCTTATCGCCACTAGGTAATTCTTAATATGAGATCTTACTAGTGTTTGGTCGGATTCAGAACGACTAGCCCTCCAACTGCTCTCTAGGCGTCTTTTCCGGCGCTTCATCCCCCTCAGCTCCTCAGTATACCAAGGAGCCAGGTGAGACCGGCGCCGGGTCAGAGGCCGCAAAGGCACGACTTGGTCTAAAGCATCAGCCGCCGCCCTATCCCAGGCGGCCACTAAGTCCTCAGCCGAGTCGTGTGCTAGAACCTCAGGAAATGGCCCAAGCTCCATCTGGAATCTCTCAGGATCCATCAGGCGCCTGGGGCGGAACCACCTGGTCGGTTAAAAAAGTTTAAAAGTTTAAAAGTTAAAAATTTAAAAGTACATCATTACAACAATACATTAAAGATGAATGAAACACGGATTTAGATAGATAGCACTTTTAAAAACAATTAAACCACATCTCAAACCACATTCAGTACTGGAAATTTCAACATATAACCCTATTGGCTGCAAATAATAAAATTTATTTAGGATCTGTATATTTTAATAGATATAATTGAGTAATACAGGTTTTCCTATAAATATATTAAAAGCTAGGTAAAACAGATAAAAACACAAACATTGAGAAATAATCATCACCATTTTCCTGAGCATCCTTTTCTTTCATTCACATACCTTCAAAAGAGTTGGAATATTAAAAGAATAGAATTGTGCAACATATTCAAAAAGCACATTCTGCCAGGTTAGAGTGTTCTCTGAAAACAACTTTGGAAGCAGCCACATCATCTTGCAGAAAGAATGGTTATTTTGAAAGAGATGTACTTCACTCCCACTCCTGTTACTGCAAATCACCTTCTTCAAACACTGCACAATCGTAACAAGACTTTTCTTACAAATTAAAATCTTACATTATGTACAAGTTTTCATTTTGTAATTCTCCATCTTTTACAGAATCCTTTATCCATTGCTCAGACACAATTTTAAACTTTTTCTTAAATGTCCTTCTGATGGCTTTTATTTTCTTCAAATCAGAATGATCTCCACTGATTACATGGGATACACCTTCCTCAAGCTGTGACACTACTTTTGCTCCATGAAAGCGAAGTATCAACTCTACGGTTAAACATCTGGTTTGATTTATTCTGTCCCTTGAATTGCTCATTTCATCAAAAAGACTTAGGTAAATGGTTTGTTGCCTGAACATACTTAGGGAACTTTCCCAAGAATAACGGGCTTCTATGTCAACAATCACATCCTGAGAAATCTTTTCAGAGGTATTAATTCTTGAGAACACTGCCTTCAACTCTAGTGGATCAGTATCAGCTGTGAAACTATCACCATAAGTATCATATTCACAAGCAAAATGTTGCTTTGTTTCAGGAGACATGTGAATCATAAAAGCAGGCTGCCATGGAACAAACTTTCCAGCTTGGAAACACTGTAAAAGCCATTCGGCTCTCACAACATCATAATTGTTGGAAGAAATAATATTTTTCACTCTAACATTCTCAGTACCTGCCACAACACAGTAAGTATCCGGCCCAGGATTTTGAACTATGCTGCCACCATATTCTGCTATTTTGCTTTCCAGGGCATACTTTGAATAATTTTGTGTCCCAGTCATAATACAAAACTCAACATCTTCAAAAATACTAGAAACTTTGTTTATTTTAGAAAGATCGGGTGCTTTAAAATGATCCATTAAACCAATTGCTTTTTTAATTTTTGCCAGAGTTTTACGCTTCTTTTCTTGTGGTTCATCCTCAACTACATCAAGATGCTTTGTTGCAAGCTTCCCAGCAGCTTTACTTCTGAGTTGTTCTAGGAGGTCAAGAGTCATACATTCATACCATTCTTTATCTTCCCTTATTCTTTCAATGCGTGGAAAACGTAATGTGCATTCTGTTTTATACATATCACTACTCACAATCTCAGCAGCTTTAATCTGAACAATCACTGAATTACAAGGATCAATATAGACTTGAGGCTTCTCAACAGCACATAAGATATTACAAGGTGGAACCTTCCTATCATATTTTTTCCAATATGTGGCTAATTTCAAGCCAAGATCATAGAGTTCTTTCATAGTGCAACCGGAACCAACACGACAAATGGAATGGAATTTAGATGGTTTTTCACCAGGCAAAGGAGTCTCAGCAACCGCACATAAAAAATGAGATATCATGCCACCACGAAGACCTTTACCCCAGTAGCCTCCAATAATTAAAAGGTCCAATTCATCCATCAACCCACTGACATATTCTGGCTTGATCTTCAGCCATCCTTCCCCACGCTTATCTGGCTTGTAAATTGATGTGGGGTCTTTTATTACAATTCCTTCTTCTCTGTTATCAATGGCTTCATTTAGGGCATCTACTACGTCTTTCTGTGTGTTTGCTTCAGTTCTAGAAACAATCTGTACTCGACCAGGTATTGATGTAAAAATTGTATTTAATATGTTGTATCTTTTGCTCAGCATTTCATGACCCAACTTTTGGTCATTGACCATAAGAACATCAAATACACAGAAGCATGTTTGTAATTCAGAATCATCCACCATCCTTTTGATGTCAAACTTGCTTCCTTTCTGCATAAAAGTCTGGGTGGTAGGATTATAGGCCATCATTTCACCATCCAGAATGCAGTTTTGAATATTTTTAAAGGCCTGATGAATGAAAGGAGTCAATGAACCTTCGAGGGGAGAAGCACCAAACTGCTGAGTATAATCATATCCATTTCTGGAAAAGTATTTGTAAACATCTCCATCTTTGTGCATCTGCATTCGTTCACCATCTAATTTGGTCTCTATGTAAAAAGTCTGATTATTCATTTGTTTCTCAATTTGGCGCACACTGGCAATAGAAGCAAGCATTGGTTTAAAGGCAGAAAATAATGTAATAGAAGCATCGCTAAGTGATACCAAAGGATTATGCAGCTGCCTACAAACCTTTTCCAAATCTGTTGTGACATTGTGCAATTCTGCAGCATCAGGATGGAAAATAGAAAATAAGGTTTGTTGGCTGACACCAAGTTTCAAATCCTTTATGATCATCCTGATCAACCACTTCTGTTCTAGTGCTGAGCTCTGAGTTATTAATTGAAGAAGGCTCTTCTTAACTAGATCCTTCCTTTTGGCAGCATTATTATTAGAAACAGAATCTAGAAGATCATTTACTTGTTGTATGGTCAGTTGACCTTTGTTGATGCATCTTGATTTTAAAACAAAGTAGGCAATCATAGCAAAGTCTCCAACATTTCCTTGTGAGCCAGTGGGTGTTCGAAAATTTAAAAGTTTTAAAGCATCTTTTCCATCTTTGGGTAAATTTAGCAATTCAATATACATCTTAGCAAGCACTGTTTCTTTAATTCCATAAGCCATCCTCTCTCTTTCCAATTGTGGAAGAATGAGCCTCATTGCAGGATAAAAAGAATCTATCACATTCTTCTCATTTTTATGAAGAGCATCATGAAATTTCCTCCAAGAATCTAGAAAATCCTTGAAATATCTTGTTTTATCTGATCGAGATTTGCACTTCTGAATGCGTTCTAATGTTGAACAGAGATCTACAAATGGGACTTTAGATGCTACAGTTAGCTTGAAAGATGAATGTGAAGTGGGGACTGAAGCCATCTTAGATGTTTTTTTCTCTACAAAGAGAAACAACCAAAGGAATTACAAATGCATAACTCTTTTTAGTTTGAACATTTTTAGTTATTGGTTTATTGTGAATTAATTCTATACCTCGACATTGCATAATGAACATTAAACTCAAAGTAATAAACTTAGTCTTACTCTCTGGTTCCAGCTATGCCATGGTGATCTATATGTGGTTAGAAACACGTTCTACTGG
Source organism: Arizona elegans (assembly GCA_022577455.1). Classification (NCBI taxonomy): domain Eukaryota; kingdom Metazoa; phylum Chordata; class Lepidosauria; order Squamata; family Colubridae; genus Arizona; species Arizona elegans. Next base: position 170,059,479 of record JAKOOJ010000001.1, on the reverse strand, counting down.
TTATCAGAATATCCTCAGATGAAGTACAAAGGCAAAGCCAAATGCCATCTGAGACACTAAATAAAAAAGTTTTAGGCGGCAGTGTTATATACTATTATATTGTTTCCTTTCATATCCAGTTATTCTAACTTTATAGTCTTAATTTACCTTTGAAGGTGTTTTTGCTATATGATGATATAGTAGTACTACATGGCAACACAGTGAGGAAAACTGTGATATATAAGTCTGTTACTGCTATTGAGTTACCTAAAAAGTAATAAAGGCAAGATAAAAATCTAATAAAGAAACAAAAAAAATAGAGCCAATTATCCTGCTTCCCTTAAGGTGCTGATCCAACAGAATTCTGTTGCTCAGAAAGAGAGCAGATGGAGATAGCCAAGAGTTTAACCTAGAGCAACTGAGTCCACTCTATGCTAGGCCACCTGCAAAGGCAAATACTGGATCAGTCTTTCCATTCTCCTACCATGACTGCCACATCTGGTGGAAACATAGAATGCTGCCTAGACTCAGCACTGCCCAGACTGGGAGAATAAACCAACACAAACTGCTACACCAGATTTGTCTTCTAAGGACTTATATTTTTGTCTTGCCTTTTTATCTATAACTCAAGGCAGCAAGCATATCTAATACATCTGTTTCCCCACAACAACTCTGTGAGGTGGACTGAACTGATAGTGACTGCTTCAAAGTCACCTAATCATCTTTTATGCCCAAGGGAGACCTAGAACTCAGTCTCTCCTGGTTTATAAACCAGAACCATCAAACTACATCAAACTTGTCATTCCCATATCCTGTTAACTGCAGATCAGAGAAACTTCAGCAACCGTACTTGGAGGATGACAAATGATTAAGTAATCATTAACACATTCTGACCCACAGAGAAGGCACCCTGAACACATATTTTCCTGTTCCAGTTTTAAATTATATTTTAAATCTATGGTATATACAATATAGTTAGATTTTCAGCTTCTTTTGGCAGCAGCTGTGCCCTGTCATCTATCTGTTTAATCTTGTATCGAAATAACAGCCAGAGGCTGTTGTGCATATGTCCCTGCCCTAATCCTTGCCTTCTGATATTCAGGACCATTTGCCTTATAGCAGTAGGAAAATCTGGACTCACTGAATGAGTTAATCAGCCATGTCTCCAACAGTTTGTGTCAACTCTGCCAGATCTGGCAACAGATCTCAGGCAGCTAGGAGGAATGGCAAGAAAAGCATGTTTGGGCAACTGCTCTTTAACCACCAATTCTCCTATCCCAATTCTGTGGGATCAAGAACTGTTGGGGAAAGAGGAGGCATTCGTGACTGCCAGCACTCCCAGAATAATATTGCCCATTTAGCTATGGTAGATTTATTTGTTTGTTTGTTCAATTTCTATACCTGCCCAACTCAACCAAGTGACTGAGCGGCTTAGAATTCTAAAATTATAAAACAATTTAAAGATATTAAAACAATAAAAACATCCACAAAATAAATAAGTATAAACAGCAGCTGTGATGATTAATCAACTAATAGCAAAGTCAAGTAATAGGGCCCTTAACACATTCCAAGTCCCAGGTCTGGGTATATAGCCATTTTTTAAAAAAAGCCAACAAGATCAAGCACAGCACTGCCTAATTCAGCAGGGTTGGGTACAGCTTTTGACCCATTTCCAGCAGTCCTCTACAGCATACAGGTACTATACAGGTAGTTCTTGAATTATGCCCATAATTGAGCTTGCAATTATGGCCATAAGTCACGATGAGCATCAACTGTATCATCATGTGACTACCCGCAATTTTATGATGGCTTTTGCAGCAGTTGTTAGGCAAATATGGTGGTGAATTGAATTTTGCAGGCCATTAAGCAAATCCATTGTTTGCTATGGAGCATTCTTTGTCAGAACCCAGAAATAAAACCAGTTTTGGCAAAAACATCATAAGTCATGGTCATGTGACTGCAGGCCATTGCAAACAACCATAAATGCAGGCTGGTTGTCATGTGACCAATGGGGGAGGCGGCCTTCAAAACTTTGAATCTGAAAAGGGTCTGTTATAACTTCGAACAATCACTAAGCAACCCAGTTGTAAGTTCCTGTATAGACCTCAGGCATAAGCCTAGAATTTGAAGTGCCAAAGTACATCCAGAAAAAATGGGTTCAGCTTATTCGTAGATGAATGTATCCACAAGTAAATAAGGTTACATTTTAAAGTAAAATACCGGTGTCTATGTTTACGAGTAAGTCCACCTGCAGATACTGTAAACCAGTCCTTGAACTTTTAACCCAAAAATAAACCACCCGCCGAGAAGCCAAATGTGAAAACTAAGAGAAACTTCAAGGATTGCCTTATTGGTAGGTGGCGCATTTTTCATGCTGCTTTGGTTAAAAATTCTAGCTTAATTGGCTTATTCACGAGTATATGTGATATGTACCCAAATGTATTCTCACCGGCAGATTACAAGCTACGGTAATCAGGGAGAACGGCGCCTCCTCATTCCACGGCGAACCGCGGCCTATTAAAGCGCTACCTCCGGAACTTCACAGGGGCGGTTCGGATGTCGCCATAGAAACAGGAATCCTGGCCTGCCCTCGAACCCGAGAAAGAAGCCACGCCCCTCCTCCCTCATCCCCTCGCTAGCCAATTTCTGCTGCGTTCACCAACTTGGTGCGCAGGGCTCTTTCCGTCGGTTCAAGACGATCCGTCCTCGTCACTCGTTGCCCGGAAGCACTTGTGACGTTGTCGAATCGGTTTCCCGGAAGTGACGGCTGAGCGAGTCGAGCCTGGTCCAAGAGGAGGAAGGATGGGATGCAGAGTATCCCGTCCCGGGCAGCGATGAGGTTGGTGTGCCGGGACTCCGCTGATTCGAGCAGAGGCCTGCGCGCTTAGCTAGGAAGCGGAGGGGCGCCGCCGTCCTCTTCCCTTCGAGGTGGGGTGGGGGAACAGCCGTCTCAAAGTGTCCACGGCCTCGGGCGCCTCCAGGTCTATCGAGCGCTTCGCCTCCTGCGTCTCCGTTCGTGCCGCTGTGCGTTTCTCTCGAAAATCCCCGGGGTGGGTGCGAAAGGGCTGCCCATATGTACCGGTAGTTCTCCTCTCGGAAGCATTCCCTCGCTGCCTCCTCATACTCGAGGCCGGGGGATTTCTGATCTCTTTCGAAAAGGACATTTCACCGCGGCCTTCCGAAATAGGGCTCGTCCCTTAAAGGACCCTTGAATGGCTGGGGAGGCTGGGACTTAAGAGTTTTGACTTTCTGAACTGCCCCGGATTGGGAAAGGTTGGACCTAGTGAACAGCTAATGCTGAGATGATGATTAGGCTGTTGTACCCGAGTCTCCGTCTATCCGAATTGCTCCCACGATTGTTTTTAAGCCAAACATACGTTGGAAGATCGGACTGTCGGTCTTTTGTATTATATCAGGTTTGGCCAGAGGAGATCCACAGTGTTGAACACTCTGCTGGTTCAACTTCTAAAAATGGGTGACAGTGTAGTTCTTTCCAGTCGGTCACATTTTCTTATGGCTTACTAAACAGTAACATAAAGCTTACTAAAATATTTAACACCTTTAGTAGGATTTGTGAACAGTAAGATCGTTTCAAAACAAATATGGTAGTAAGTAATTGAAATAGTTACTGTTTGAACTTCTTTATTTTCTGTCCTAGCTCCATTTCTAAATCCTGTGGGAATTCTTTGTTATAAAACAGTTCCTGATCTAAAGTTGAAAAGAGATGGCTTATGTAAGAGACATTTTCTTCAAGAAGTTGATCCTTAGGTATGAAAGCATCAGCTGCCTTTTGTGTTTCTATTAGCATATATTACCATGTAGTTTCTTGGGTCAGTGCCAAATTCTACTGTTTATGTACATTACATTAGATTGCTAATAAATATCTTAGCTCATACCCAGAAATTATTTAGGTCTGGAAAAATACTGGCTTATTTCAGAAATACAATAGGCTTCCTTTGGAGTACACAAACAAGCACACCAAAGCCTTTATATCACAAATGCATTATGTGTGAATTAAAGCAATTTGCACTGTTGAGATACTGCTAGTGGATATATAAGATATAGTTGGGTTTCTTCCATGTTCTTGTATGAAACATTGATTGCATGGGGCCAATTTAAATTATTTTCTCCATGCTATTATTATAAAACATAGTGTATTATTCTTCTATATTATATAGAACATATCTGTACATATTTCTTCAAAGAATTTGCACTAATGTAAACCATGGTATTAAAAATAATGCTAAAAATTAGGATAGTTGATTTATTTGATTACTTTAAGAACAGATTTTAAAAGATTTTGTGGTAAAGCAGATTGAAAGGCACACAAACAGTATTTCCAAGCAATAGTTTAACATTGTATAGAGAGTCTGCAACAAATTTGATTTGAAACCTTAGACCTATGTACTATAACCCTACCCTATGGTAGAAGTAATTTTGTAACATTGTTTTATATAATACATTTAAAGTTAGTATGATCTAGAAACCAATTTTTGTCTTTTAAAATAAGGTGGTCAGCTTGAAATAAATCAATTTCCAATATGGTTTGTGAATCTGACTTGTTTATTTAGCACAAAGCTGAACTTAAAATTAAATATTCTAGAAATTGAGAACATGTGAGAAAGTAGGGAGGGTATCTTATTCCCATCTATGTTTTTGAGTCTATTTTCTTTTGAGTTTAATTTTCAGAGAACAGTTAAATGATTCTCATGATGCTGCAAGTTAAACACATCAGGCTTAACAGCTGAAAAAATAATGAAATCTACAGAATAGTTTGTTTAAAAATCTAGATTCTTTGTCACTCATTACTGGTAATCTTTCATCTCTTCGTCACTTATTATTACCAAGGAACAAATATAGGATAAGCAACACTTAAACATATATTTACAGGGCTGGAATAATGACAAGAATCAACAGCTATGATTATTTTTTAAAAGAATGAAGAAAAACCAGAACTAAAATAATACTGTAAAATTAATATTACTGTTGCAGTTGTTCAATTCCAAGATTAGGGCATAGATGGATGATAAATAGATAAAGTAGTCTCAATGAAATCAGGATTTAAAATTCTATAACCAACCATGGTAGTCATTTATAATAGTTTGACTGAAATACTATTACTTTTAATGTGCAAAGTTATCATGTACATGTTTTTTTTTCTTGGCAATCCTGATTATCATATTTGTTAGAAATCTGAAAAAAAAAATTAAATCTAAGAATACGAAATGAGAAGGTAGTACTTCTGAGAGGGAGTTTAATTATCCTTTGCACAAAACCTTGCTTTTAAGTACCAACCCTGTAGGAGCTGAAGAATGATATTTCAAATTCATGGGTGCTGATATATTTCTAGATTCCTGAATGATGAGATGTTTGTGATATTTTCCTCAAGTCATTTTTGGTATGTCATTAGACTAAAGTAATTTGTGTATCTAAAATATTTTTTTCTGTATGACATTGGCTAAAGTTTGTGTGATTCAAAATGAAAGCACCTCAGTGCAGTTCTTGGTCCTCTGATCCAGCTGCAATCTATTACAATTCTATTCTTGATGGTCCCTCAACTGTAAGCATCTGGTTTGAGGGATATAAGAATACTGCAGCTAGAATGGCCATCTGATTCTCAAAACAGTTCATTCATTCATCACATTTCTATATCATCCTAAATCAAGAGTGTCAAACTTGTGGCCAGATGCATCATGTGCAGGCCACCCCCCACCCCAGCTCTGCCAATGGGAAAAATGTCACGTGGTACGATGGGTTTGATACCCTGAGCTAAGTGATTCTGGGTAGTTTACAATATAAACCTGAAGCTGCAAGTGGGCTGGATGAGACAGGAAGCTGCTGCATAGCTATAGTTCTGCTCATCCTATTTTGGATCAAATTATTATCTGGTTGTAGACTTTATTGGTAGCCTTGGAAGGTTTTGTTTTTTCAGCAGCTTTTATCAAAATTAGAGTAAATAGACATGACCATAAAACTTTATGCATAATAATTATTATGCTAGTATAGATATTACTGGATGATAATGGTTATTTAAAATTTCTTTGAATCAATTCTACAGGTTCAGCATTATTAAGATGAAGAACTTTACTAATCTATTTAAAAATTTAATGTGCTGCTGTTCAACCTAGAAGGCTGCTCAAACAGCTTAGATGTTAATTGAAGTCAGTAAAAACCCTCAGGCCTATAGTTTAAAATGATGCAACACAAATGGGATGTTAAGGAAAAGGATGAAAAGATGAATACTTAAGCTTAATGTGAAAGCTTGTGTGTCATCAAAATTTGTTATTTTCTCATCTGCCTTTGGTTATGACTCACAGTTAGAAATTTTACCTCTGAAATATAGCAGATAAGATTGTAACATAATCATTCTACTAAGCATCAATGAAGATTTTTTCATTCTTCAAGGAACCATTACTTTTGGAAGAACACATGGCTTTGTGAAAGTAGAAAAGAGTCTTGGTTATCTTACATATTTTAGAAAGATAATACAACTTCTGTCACCCCAAGTTTGAAAAAGGGGTTTTTCCCTATAGAATTTTTGTAAAAATCAAAATTCTGGCCTGGAAATCTGCCCTACAAAGCAAGCAGAGTTGATCTTCCATAACCTATCCATTTCTACATTTATATGTTTAGTAGTCTAGCGTATGTGTCTTACATTCTGTATGCTGTGCCACAGTTTCAGTATAAATGGGAGGATCTAAAGGGGATTCACTTGTATGTCCTTGTCCTAGCCCTGGTCTCTATTGAATTGGCAGGAAGAGAGGTGATCACAAGATACAGAAGGCTGAAAAAACACTTAGTCTTGAATGGCAGAATTACCTAAACCTAAGTTATAAACTAGAATGGTGTTGCATAAAAGTGAGGAGTCAGCTGCTACCTAAACATGTCAAGCATGAGCTGTGATGTTATCCTGATTCTTCACTTGCATTCCTTTGTCCTACAGCACTTTGTGATCTCAGCCATTCTGCATCTTGTATCTCACATCTAAGGCCAAAGTTGTTCCTTTCTTCTACCTTCAAGTAATAAATTAGAAAAGTCTTAGATACCTATTTTACCCCCTTCTATGTACTTGGTTAAATTCACATTTAAATAATAATTTGTGGAATAGAGATGGTACTTTGCATGTAAAAGTACAAACATTGCACCTGTCTGTGTCTCATTAAAGGAGTCAAGGCTACTCATGTCTTTGGGGAAACACTTCAAATCCAAAGCAATACACTGCCCTGTCTTCTCCACTTAATATATTTTGTGTTCCAGCTCGCAATTTCTTTGAAAATTTTTAGACAGCATATTTCGTAGTAAGATTGTTTCTTTTGTAATCCATCCTTTCAATCTTTAGAACAGAGTGTAATGTAGTGCTAAAGGAAGAATAGGAGGGGAGTTGGTAAAAAACAGCTGTCTCAATTGTAGAAGTATTTTCAATTAAGGCATAGCCAAAGAAAGGCCATCACTTGTTGAGATTGTATGGCAGGCAATGAAGTTTCCTTTCTTGTTTCATACTAGGGCAAAACCAATATTGAACACAACATTGCCCTTATACATTAAGTAATGGCTCTGAGTTGCCAACTAATGAGTTTTAATTGTTGCTGCAAGCTGTTTGTACATGGATTTGAATTACAGAATTTTGATTAAATCTAATTAAATTGGGCTTCTCTTGGGGTCAGTGGGGGAAGAGAACAAATTTAATTTGCCTTAATTTAGAAGGCATCAGTCAAACCTAAGGAGAGAAAGGGCTTGAAGCTCTCAACCTTCCCTACCTCTATTTTCTCTGTCTTTTATTTATGAATTTTTAAATTAGTTTAATTTTCTTATTAATTTGTTAAATTAATTAATATACTTTTCAAGTGCCTTAGATGAGACACTTATTTTGTTTTATTTTTCAAAAACTGCTCAGTTGTCAGAGCAATCTAATTTTCCTGATATATTATGCTTACCATTTGTTTTGCTTTACTTTTTTTGTTCTTGTTATTTTAAGCTTAAGTGTATTTTCTTCTTTCAGGATTCATGTGGACTAGAGATTCATTGGCTACTATAATGGAAAAATCATGGATGCTTTGGACTTCCATTGAAAAGTGGCTGCTTGCTTTGGTGTCATGGTCCTGGGGTGTCTGCCGTATTTCTCTCTTACCTTTGATAGTGACTTTTCATTTGTATGGTGGCCTGATTTTACCTCTGTTAATATTTGTATCTATCACAGGTATATTATATAAATTCCAGGATGTGTTGCTTTATTTCCCTGAGCAACCCTCTTCATCACGACTCTATGTTCCCATGCCTACTGGCATCCCACATGAGAATATCTTTATCAAAACCAAAGATGGTGTGTTGCTCAACCTAATTCTTCTCAGATTCACAGGTGATAATTCCTCATATTCTCCTACTATCATTTATTTTCATGGGAATGCAGGCAACATTGGGCATCGACTACCAAATGCTTTGTTGATGCTGGTAAACCTGAAAGTAAATTTATTATTGGTTGACTATAGAGGCTATGGGAAGAGTGAAGGAGAAGCAAGCGAGGATGGCATCTATTTAGATTCTGAGGCTGTTCTAGACTATGTGATGACTAGATCAGATCTTGACAAGACAAAAATTTTTCTTTTTGGCCGTTCATTGGGGGGAGCAGTTGCTATTCACCTGGCCTCTGAAAATTCTCATAGGATTTCTGCCATCTTGGTGGAGAATACATTCCTTAGTATCCCACATATGGCCAGCACTCTGTTTTCTTTTTTCCCTATGAGGTACCTTCCTTTATGGTGCTATAAGAACAAGTTCCTGTCTTATAGAAAAATATCTCAGTGCAGGATGCCTTCACTGTTCATTTCTGGACTTGCTGACCAATTGATTCCTCCAGTTATGATGAAGCAACTTTACGAACTTTCCTCTGCTCGGACTAAAAGATTGGCAATATTTCCAGATGGAACTCATAATGACACTTGGCAGTGCCAAGGCTACTTTACTGCACTCGAACAGTTTATCAAAGAAGTTATAAAAAGCCACTCCCCTGAAGAAATGGCAAAAATGACATCTAATGTAACAATAATATAATTGTAATTCCAGTCTGTCTTTCTGACACAACTGCATTGTACCTGGATTTGTGGGAAGTGATCATTAATTACCATTTTTAAAATGTGTATTCTGTCTGTATTTATCTTTAAAAAATAAAATTAAACACGGAGATATCTACTGGTTTAAGATCCAACATAGTTTTTACACTGCATTGTAAACAAATAAAACTTCTATTTGTTTTAATAAAATGTCTTCTTTTATTTTAGGAAAAGACATTTTAACACATTTGCTGCTGAATGTTGTGTTCTGAATTGAGGGAAGAATAAAGCAGTTCAGTATAGTGTATATGTTAACTCCGTGGATAAACATGGTTTGCAAAATATATTTGGCAGTCTATTTTCAGAGAAACATAGACAGCTAGATACAAGATTAGTTACCGTATTTTCCGGCGTATAAGATGACTGGGCGTATAAGACAACCCCCAAATTTTCCTGTTAAAATATAGGGTTTGGGCTATACTCGCCGTATAAGACTACCCCTCTTCCAACGCACACCAAATAAAAATTAAAAAAACATCAACTGGCTCACCCACAATGTAAAAGCAGCTGTGCTAGACCCAAAATGGCCCCTGAAACAAGCAGTAACCTCACACAGCCACAAAAAGCCCAAAAAAACAACTTTCACACTTTACACACACACAACACAATACAACACAACTGGCTCATCCACAATGTAAAAGCAGCTGTGCTAGACCCAAAATGGCCCCTGCAACAAGCAGGAACCTCACACAGCCACAAAAAGCCCCAAAACCCAACTTTCACGCTTTACACACGCAAAAATCCACATATAGCTTTGTGAGATTTTGTGTTTGTGTAGTTAGAGTGAAACACTACAGAAACACACTAAATCTCAGAAAGCTGCACAAATATTATTTTATTTTTATTTTTATATGAAAGCTAAATTTAAAACTTCCTAAACTTTAAATGGCTAGGTCTAAAAAAGAACAACTAAAAAAAACCCAATTAACTTTTTTTTTTAAAGATCCCAAAGAGGAAAAAAACTTAACCAATAGAACAGAGGTCTCCAACCTTGGCAACTTTAAGACTTGTAGACTTCAACTCCCAGAATTCCTCAGCCAGCTTTGTTTTGCTGGCTGAGGAATTCTGGGAGTTGAAGTCCACAACTCCCTGCCTGCTTGATTGCAGGCAGGGAGTTGCTTGCTGATGGAATGGATTCAGGCAAGCGAAGCAAGGCAAGCAGCTAAGGCAGTGGTTCTCAACCTTCCTAATGCCGCAACCCTTTAATACAGTTCCTCATGTTGTGGTGACCCCCAACGATAAAGTTATTCCTAAAACCATCAAAAATATGTTTTCCGATGGTCTTAGGTCAGGGGTCCCCAACCTTTTGGACCTCAGGGACCACCAACTTCATAATTTTAAATTTCGTGGACCATTAATACAAATCCAGTGCACCGCTTGCTGAAGCACCTGGACTCCCAGTACGGGATGGGGTCCTTCAGGCACTCTCCCTCCTCTCTGTCTCTCTCTCTCTCTCTCTGTCTCCCACTCTTTCTCTCTCATTCTCTCTTTCTCTCTCTCTCATTTTCTCTTTCTCTCTCTCTCCCCCTCTCTTTCTCTCCCACTCTCATTCTCTCTTTCTCCCCCCTCCCTCTCTCATTCTCTTTCTCTCTCCCCCTCTCTTTCTCATTCTCTTTCCCCCACTCTTTCTCTTTCTCTCCCCCCTCTCTCATTCTCTTTCTCCCCCCTTTCTCATTCTCTCTCTCTCCCACTCTTTCTCTCTCATTCTCTTTCTCCCCCCTCTTTCTCTCTCTCTTTCTCCCACTCTCTCTTTCTCTCTCCCCTCTTTCTCTCTCCCCCCACTCTCTCTCATTCTCTCTTTCTCTCTGTCCCCCTTTCTCTCTCTCCCCCCACTCTTTCTCTTTCTCCGCCTCTTTCTCTCCCACTCTTTCTCTCTCGTTCTCTCTTTCTCCCCCTCTTTCTCTCTCTCTCCCCACTCTCTCCCTCTCATTCTGATTCTCTTTCATTTTCTCTCTCTCTCTCTGATTCTTTGATTCTCTTTCATTCTCTGTCTCTTTCTCTGTCTCTCATTCTCTCTGATTCTCTCTTTCTCTTTCATTCTCTTTCATTCTGTCTTTCTCTTTCATTCTTTGTCTCTTTCTCTGTCTCATTCTGATTCTCTCTGTCTCATTCTCTCATTCTTTGTCTCTTTCTCTCTCTGTCTCATTCTCATTCTCTCTCATTTTCTCTCTCTTTCATCTCATGGGCCAGCCAGTGTCTTGGGGCTGACAGGAAGTCAAGCATCTCCCTGAGAGACTGAGGGCTGGAAGAAGTGTGGGAACGAAGCATTACTTGAACTTGTGCGGCATGAGCATTCGCCTTGGTATATTTGTGCCAGCCAATGGCTAAGGCAGCCCTCATCTCTCTGATGAAAGTGCAGCATCAGGATTCTGCCTTGGTATATTTGCGGCGCAAGGCAGCCTTCATTTCCTGCTGCTTGGGACTCAGAGGGGTAAATGGTGACTGGTCCGGGGAGCAGCTGGATTTTCCTTTCCATTGCGGACGCCAGATCAGCCCCCTGCAAGATCTCATCTTTCGAGAAGCGCTCCCTGAAGCGGGGCTGAAGTTGGGCTGCTTGAGAGAGGAGACCTTGCAGGGGGGCGATCTGGTGTCTGCAATGGAGAGCAAAATCCGGCTTTTTCTCTCCATTTAAGAGCGGCATCAGGATTCCGCCTTTGTATATTTGCGGCACAAAGCAGCCCTCATCTCCTGATGCTTGGGACTTGGAGCGGTAAATGGTGACTGGTCTGGGGAGCAGCTAGAGTTTCCTTTCCATTGCGGATGCCAGATCAGCCCCCTGCAAGATCTCATCTTTCGAGGAGCGGTCCCTGAAGCGGGGCTGGAAACTTTGGTCGGGCTCCTCGAGAGACGAGATCTTGCAGGGGGCTGATCTGGCGTCCACAATGGAAAGCAAAATCCAGCTGCTCCCCGAACCAGTCACCATTTATCGCTCCGAGTCCCAAGCATCAGGAGATGAGGGCTGCCTTGTGCCGCAAATATACAAAGGCAGAATCCTGATGCCGCTCTTAAACGGAGAGAAAAAGCCGGATTTTGCTCTCCATTGCAGACACCAGATCGTCTCCCTACAAGGTCTCCTCTCTCAAGCAGCCCAACCAAAGTTTCCAGCCCCGCTTCAGGGAGCGCTCCTCAAGAGACAAGAGTTTGCAGGGGGCCGATCTGGCATCCGGATTAGAGAGCAAAATCCAGCTGCTCTCCGGATCAGACGCCATTTACCACTCTGAGTCCCAGGCAGCAGGAGAGGAGGGCTGCCTTGCGCCATTGGCTGGCACAAATATACCAAGGTGGAATGCTGTTGCCGTACAAATGAAAGTAGTGCTTCACTCCCACAGCTTCCAGCCATCGCAAACGCCGCTTCTTCCGCCCCCTCCCCCACCACCACAACAGCACCATTCATTCCGGATGGCGAGGGCTGCGCTCGTTTTTCTGTATTGCACCACCTGCAAAAACCCTGTGAAAAGGTTGTTTGACCCCCAACCACTGAGCTAAGGTAAGCAAGCTGGAGGGGGAAAAGTGTTTCCCTTCTCCATGGCTCTGGCGATCCCAGCTGAGTTGCCTGATTAGCAGATCATCAGAGCGTGGATCGCCAGAGCCATTTAAGGCTCGTCAGAGTCTTTCCAGCTGGTCTGCCTGGTTACAGGAGAACGACACCCGGTGTATAAGACGACCCCCGACTTTTGAGAAGATTTTCATGTGTTAAAAAGTTGTCTTATAAGCCGGAAAATACGGTACTAAAGATGTTACTAAAATTAATCTGTATTTTCAACCCCTGCTCCTGCTTTCTTAAGGCCTCATGTGGGTAGATCCTTCCAATGATGAATGCTTCCTTGAGAGAGGATAATCCTTCCAACTCTGAAAGAGATAAAGAGTCTCTACCTCAAAAAAACCATTGCTGGATCCCTGTGATTTGGACAATTCTCAGCCTGTCTCCAGGCTTTTCTTAGAAAAAATGGAGAATGTGATCAGAGTACAGCTCCGAAGGTGGCAATCAGGTTTCAGAACCTGGTATAGTACTGAAAAAACATGGTCATCCTTGATTTGTGGCAGGTCTAGGATGGGGGTAGTGTATTCATCCTGGCCCTTGGTGACTTTATAGCTTTTCATATTATTCATGGTGTCCTAGTCAAGTTTACAGTTTGGGTATAGAGAGCACTATGTTCCTGTGGTTCTTCCACAAAGTCTGAAGGTTCCAGTCAGTTTGAGGGCAGAGTCATGTCCTAAATTCCTGCTTTGAAGAGTGCCACAGGGGTCTTCCCCCCCTTTTTTTTTAAATATATATCTACTGTACCTCAAGGTCCTATCACTTGTCGATATAGAAGGACAGACTCAGCTCAACCTGCCAGGACAGTGACTGGGGCTCCATAGGACCTGGGCTGGAGATATTTCAACTTTGAATGGAGTTGTACTACCCTGCTTGGATTCAGCATGCAATTTTGTAGTCCTAGATTCGTAGCTCTTGTCCAAAGAGTGGGTGATATCTGTGAGCACAGGGACTTTTACATAACTATCTTTTTTTTTTTTTATTTGATTTATATGCCGCCCTTCTCCGGAGACTCAGGGCGGCTTACAATGCGTTAAGCAATAGCCTTCATTCTTTTGTATATTTTTTATACAAAGTCAGCTTATTGCCCCCACAAACTGGGTCCTCATTTCACCTACCTTAGAAAGGATGGAAGGCTGAGTCAACCTTGAGCCTTGGAGAGATTCGAACCAGCAGAAATTGCAGGCAGCTGTGTTAATAACAGGGTTCACTAAACCACTGTACTATCAAGGCTCTTCTTACGTACGCCATTTGTACTTTTCCTGGACTGCTCTCAGTCATTCATCTTTAGTCATTCCTGAGTGAATTACTGCAACCTGTTCTACCTGGGGCTGCCCTATGAAGACTATTTGGAATATAGCTATGCAGGTAGTTAAAGGCATTCCTCATTATACTCATGTGACACCACAAGATGCATTGGCTCTATATAGATTTGTAGTTGCAATTCAAAGTGCTAGTTGTCACCTATAAACCACTGCATGGCATTGGAGTGAATTGTTTATGGGACTGCATTTTTCCAACGGTATCTGCCTATCCCACGTTCCAACAGAAAGGGCCCAAGATGAAACAATGCCATCTTGTGGGATCTCAGAAGCACGCCTTCTCAGCAGTGGCCCCTAGCCTTTAGACTTGTCTTTCTCCTCCTGGTACATTGCTAGCCTCAGCACTGCAAGCTTTAGAAAGGTTAAGATCTGGCATTTGTTTGTTTGTTTGTTTGTTTGTTTGTTTGTTTGTTTGTCATATTTCTATGCCGCCCACTCTCTGAGGACTCTGGGAAGCTTATACCAAAGACAGTATACTAAATAGCATATTGCCCCCAACAATCTGGGTCCTCATTTTACCCACCTCGGAAGGATGGAAGGGTGAGTCAACCTTGAGCTGGTGAGATTTGATCCGCTGATCTGCTGAACTAGCAGCCAGCTGAAGTAGCTGCAGTACTAAAATCTAACCACTGCGCCACCTCGCCTCTTTTCCCCCAGCTCTTGGGACAAGAGGAGCAGATTTTCCATTTGGTGGGATACAACAAGCTTTTTGTTTCGATCACCATGTAATTGTTCAGCATTTTATTTTAATGGTATGTGTTTCTTTTGTGTAGCTGTACAACTGTCATAAACAAAGGAAACTATTTTAGACTGTAGAAGCAGAGCTTTTCTATGATATTTCATTTATTTGAAGTCTTTTTCTTTGTCCTTGACTGCCCATTTGTCATTTTGCAATCCAGCTTGGCAGAAGAAATCCGGCAACTATTACTTTAATACATATGATTAAATCTTCAAATTTAATTTTTGTGATTCATGATTAACATCTTTTAATATTATAAATATTATAAATAGCATTAAGGGAAAAACAATTAATTGGAATGGCTACTTAAATACTTTTTACTACTCCTTTCTATATTTAAATAAGAAAAGGTATATCTAAAGATTATAATCATTTTGATATTACCATACAATGTCAAAGGCAGATAAACCTGGTCATGCAGGTTTGGAAGGCATGACACTCTATTGAACTATAAAGAATGTAGATTTTAAAAATTACTGTATCGGAAGTGCCATATTGAGAATAGAATGAATATATTCCAAACTGAACTTGAAAATGCTTTTATGGGTCACAGCACAACAAATATTTTATAGGAAAGAAACAGCAGGTTAAGAGAAACAAATATATATGATTGCTGCTACTGAGCAACAATATGCACAAAAATGGAAAGATTCTGAAACACCCACAATGGAGTAATGGTTGGTGAAGATGATGGAATTAGCAGAAATGGCACAACTAAATTTTTGCTTTGAGAAAAATCAATTATTCCATTTATTAGTGACTTGAAACTCCTTATGGACTTTTTACTGAAAAAAGAAAAAAATGAACTGATGATTTAAGAGATTTGATTGGTACAAAAAGTAGATTATGGAGAGAAAGAAACTTTGAAAGCCATTCATTATTTTCTTATTAGGTTGTCTTTTTTCCCCCTGCTTATCTTTATATCTTTTCCACTTTTTTACATTTTTCTCTATTTCTTCTGTCTTTAATTTAAAATTTATATTGTTTTAATTGTTTGGGAAATCATTAGATAAATATTTTCAGAAAAACAAATTAGATAAAAAAGGAAGCCCTGGGATGAAAAAATTAAACTGCCTAACAGTACAGTTAAAATACTATTTTTTCCCCCTGGAATGACATGTTGATAATTGAGAGTAGGATACTCTAAGTTTAGTTTTTTACATTCATCTCTAATTCTCCATGTAATTCATTATCAAAAAAGGAATTTTTCTATATGAGCACAATGGAGAATACACTTTTTTCTAGGTTTTGTATAGAGATACTGTGTGTGTTCTATGTGTGTGTGTGTTTACATATATGCAACACAAATATAAACTGAAAATATTCTGGTTTTTGAGCAAAGAATCTTTAATTCCTATTCAAGAATTAAATTCCCAAGTATTGGAAAATTTTGTGCAAAGTTTGGTTTACAATAAAATGCAAACCTGATAGCAATTTGTGAAGGCAACAATACATATATAGGAATTTGACCTCCATTATTATTAAATCAAATTATTTGCTCCATACAATTCATCTAGTCATGATTCAACTTTTTTTTTAGAAATTATTTGACTTTCCCCCCCTTAAGTCAGTCAGTCTGTCTAGAACCATTCAGACATCTCAAAATCT
The DNA here is from genome assembly GCA_022577455.1 of Arizona elegans. Lineage (NCBI taxonomy): Eukaryota > Metazoa > Chordata > Lepidosauria > Squamata > Colubridae > Arizona > Arizona elegans. The sequence continues at coordinate 170,043,186 of JAKOOJ010000001.1, read as the reverse complement.
TAACTTTAAGATACATGGTTTAAAACTCTCTTTCTTAAGAAACTATTGGCAATATTTTTCGATGCAGCTAGATGAGACAGTTTTTTCATACATTTTACATATACAGTGATACCTTGATACTCAACTGCTTTGAAACGCTTCAAATTTGGTATTCAATGAATTTTGACACAAAATTTTTTTTTAATACAATTTTTATTGGGTTTTTTTTTTTTACACAAATAAAATATAGTCACGATTTTGTTTAACATCGGATTCGCAGTGTTTATACATATATACATGAGTAAGTGTCTGGTGTCATTTATACTACACATTTCTAATTAATTTCTGCACCTTTTATTCCTTCCTTAATTCTATCATTTATCCATTCGTACCATCTTCCCCACACAGTATCATGATCAGAGATTTCATCGTCATTTATCTCGTGTGTTAATTTACTTATCTCTGCACACTCTAATATTTTATTAATTATAAGGTCATCTGGTGGTAGGTCTTTCTTTTTCCAGTATTGAGCGTATGCACAAAAATTTTGTCCTGGTACTCATTGTTTGGTACGCCACACACAAGCTAGAATTTGGTGTTGGCTGCCTTGTGACTCACTACATTATTCCTTATGGGAAAAAATTGTTTGGTACTCAATGTTTTTGGAACTCATTGCGCTTCCCGGAACCAATTAACAATGAGTACCAAGGTACTACTGTATAAGTACAACAAGGATTAATATTGAATTTATACATGGGGCATCTTTTTATCCTTATTTTTGCCATTCCTTTTCACTTTTCATTATTATTTATTAGATGTATACCCCACCTTTCACTCAGAAACTCAAGGCAATGGATGTATGGTATTCTCTTCTCCCTTTTCCCCCAAACAACCTATGAGGTAGACTAGTAATTACTGGTAAGTAACTGACCCAAAGTGACTCAGTGGGTTTTTGAGGTTAAGGATAGACTGTTATAGTCTAATAACATCTTTTTCATTTTGTTAATTATACTGCAAAATAAAAAATAGCAAAAATAACATAATATGTAATGCATTTAAATCCCAGTAGCATTTGCACTTTTGACATTTTTAAATTTTTTTCTATGCTTTTCTTATGGCATTATTTACTTTGGAAACATCTCTCTGCCTGTGCTATTTTGAACAAATCATAATACAAAAATACACTACACCAAAAATTTTGAGAAATATTCTAGTATTATTATGCTAAATACTGTATATGTGGTGTCGAAAATTGATTATTATATTCAGAATAACACAGGCAGTGTGATATTTATACTATGCTAAATGAAAGCCAGTCAAGGCATCAGACTAGAAACTATGTGGTTGTGAGTTCTAATTTTGCCTTAGGCATGAAGCCAGCTGAGTGACCTGGAGATAGTCATTCTCTCAGTGCTAGAAAGCAGGCAAGGGCAATTCTTTTTTTTTTATTAATAATAAAAAAAAAAAAACCAACATAAATACATTAAACCAACATACAAAATGGACAAGCATCAATTCAGTCCAATGACTGACTTTTAGAAGTTACTACAACGGTGGGTTATTTTCATATTTCTATTTGTATCTATATCTACATTCACATATTTACATGATTATATATGTATATATATAATTGACTCCTTGTTTACTTCTATGCATTTCTATTTAATAGTCGAAAATTATCTTTATATTCCTATTTTTGCCTCCAGCCAGTTGTACCATCTTTGCCATACTAAATAGTAATCAGTATCGTCTTTCTCTTGTATTTCTTTTGTGAGCTTATCCAATTCTGCACATTCTGTAATTTTAGCTATTATTTTGTCCTTTGTGGGTAACTGTTCAGATTTCCAATATTGGGCAAAGAGTATACGTGCTGCTGTGAGGATATGGATGATCAGATATTTTATTTCTTTGGTATATTTTGCTGTGATTATTCCCAATAAAAAGATTTCTGGCCTCATTTCCAGTTTTTGTTTTGTGATTTCTTCAATCATTATTTTAATTTGTTGCCAGTATTGTTTTGCCCTTCGGCATGACCACCAGAGATGATAATATGTCCCTTTCTGTGATTTACATTTCCAGCACATTGGAGACGTATTTGGGAACATCTTGTCCAGGCGCGCCGGTGGGAGGTGCCATTGGTAGAACATTTTGTAAAGGTTTTCCTTATAGGGTATAGACAATGTCATCTTATAATTTATCTTCCACAAATTTTCCCACTTATCCAGTTCAATAGTATATCCTATATTTTTGGCCCATGTTATCATATTCTCTTTGACGACCTCCTCTTCTAATTTGTATTTTAGTAGGTACTTATAAATTTTGGTAATCATTTTCTCATCTGTACTTTGTAATATTTTATCCAGTTCATTTGGTTCATTTTGGAATCCGAATTGTGAAGGGCAATTCATTTCTGAGATTATTATTATTAGATTTTTGTATCCCTCCTTTTTATTAATAATTTTTATACACTGTAAAATGTCAAACATAACTAATACTCCTTCCTCCTATTATCACCACAACAACCAACCCTATGAGGGGATTGGGCTAAGAGAGAGAGAATGATTGGCCCAACGTCTCCCAGCTAGGTTTTATGTTTGAGTTGAGACTAGGGCTCATTCACTCCTGCTTTCCAGGCTCTCTGTCTTCACATTACACCAAACTGAAATCCTGTCAAGAAAGTTGCAGAGATTTGTTCAGGTGAAAGATCAAGGAATGACCATTGACCTGAAGGCACAAACACATGTATGCAAAAGTATGTGAATCGAATTGTGCCAACCATGAGGATAATGCTAGACTATTAACAGTGGTTGTCCAGAAATAGGTATTCTTTTATAATTACTTAGGAATTGATATTATAGCATTATGTTTATCTTGGTTTATTGTACTTTAGACCGTTTTTTCTTGAGTTTTACAAGATATTTGCTTTGACTTACAGACATTTTTAATAACCTTGAAGCTTATCATATTTTAGAAATACATAATTTTCATATTTTGATAGCAGAGCAACTTTTGTGGGTCAGTAATTTCCTGAGCTTGTAATTAAAACTTTGATTAATCTTTTACCAATATTTTTGAGAGATAACCTTTTTAAATACACCATCTTCATCTAATGGTTAAAGTGTCAGTCTAGAAGCTGGTAGACTGTAGGTTCCAGTCCAGCCTTAGGCATAAAAGCCGGCTGGGTGACTTTGGGCCAATCACTCTCAGCCCAACCCACCTCACAAAGTTGTTGTTGTAAGGAAAATAGGAGGAGGAAGGTATATTAGGCATGTTCATCTCCTTAAGTTAATAAAATAATAAAGGCAGGATAGAAATCTAATAAATACATAATCTTTTTCTATCTGGAAAATTTGTTTTATATTTACATTATCATACAGTATTGGAGGGAAAGGACAAAAGAAACAATGTTTCCAAATAAATATACTATATATTTGAAAAGAAGAAATACAGTATAATAATAGAGGCAGATAATTGTTTTTTATTTGTAATTGCTCAGAGGGAAAGGGTTATAAATATAAATTGCAATAATATTTAGTTTATACATTGATTCACTAATTAAATTACTTAATATTCTAATTACTTTCTAACATATGCAATTAATTTTCATTATTGCATCGAGTAATGTAGGAGAATTGTGCTGAAAGAATTGCAATTCAGGTAGGTTCATAGCAAATACTGTATATAAAGCCCTTTTAATTTTTATTTCTTCCTGAAATAGTCACTTGAAATGTTTATATAGCACTCAGCTCAAATGATTGCACAAATTTATTAGGCTCAGTTGTAATGTCAGATTTTGTGCCCAAAATTTATTTTGATACACATTACTGTTTGAAACTGCAAACCAGTGAATCACACGTAATTCATCGTATTCTTTGACAGTCAGTCCTGGAGTATTTGTATATTGTAACACAGGGGTGAAATGCTCCCGGATCAGACCGGATCACCCGATCCAATAGCGATGGCGGTGGGTGGTTCGGAGAACCGGTAGCAAAAATCCCTGCGCCCCCCCCCCCACCATGCCCAGCTGAGCCACACGATCATCAGAGGCTTATTTTTTTACTTTTAAAAGCATTTTTTCTACAACCTCTTCTGACGAAAAAATGCTTTTAAAAGTAAAAAAAAAAGCCTCTGATGATTGCGCGGCTCAGCTGGGATCTCAGTGGCTTTTCAAAGCATTTTTTTCTGCTACCTCTTGGCCGAAGAGGTGGTAAAAAAAATGTTTTGAAAAGTCTCTGACGATCCCAGCTGAGTTTCCTGATCGTCAGAGAGGCATTTTTTAAAAATCCTCTCTGACGATCCTAGCTGAGTTGCCTGATTGGCAGAGGTTTTTCAAAGCATTAGAAAAAATGCTTTGAAAAGTTAAAAAAAAAAAAGTTGGCCACGCCCACCCAATCACATTACCCCCATCACCAAGCCACGCCCACAGAACCAGTAGTAACAAATTTTACATTTCACCCCTGTTGTAACACTACATTGACCTTTTTGCTGTTTGGAAGAAAGTTCCACTGAGGCTTTTGGATGTGGGCAACAAAAATACAGACAACCATTAGATGGCAGCAAAGTGTTAAAGTACGTTCCTTTCTGCCCTCTAATGCAATGGTCACCAATTGGTGGTCCATGAGAAAATTTTGTTGGTCCACAGAAAAATTGTTTGCATTTTTTTATATTGCACTAAATCAGGGGTCCTCAAACTACGGCCCCTGGGACGGATACATGCAATGAATTTTTGTGTTGCTGCAGAGAGTCTCTCCCTTCGGGGTCTTTTTATGTGGATTGGAGGGGGGGAGAAATTCCAACTTGGGGTCTGCTTCAGCCTCCTGGGGCGGGGCTTGGGGCGAAGGCTGGAGGGAAGTGCCACTGGTGGTGAAGAGCCAGAGGACCTTGTTCCAGTGGGACTGCATCATGGCCTGGAACTGGCAGACCATCTCAGCCTGCTGAGCCTCCAGGCGCCGGTACCTGGATTTGCACTCCCGCAGGTCTTCCCTCTGCTTGGAAAGCCTATGCTCGTAGTCCTCAGTGAGGTGCTTCTAATGAGCCTCCTTCTCGGTCAGATCCAATTTGAACTGAGTCAGCTGTTTTGCCAACTCTTTCTCATGGTGGCTGCTTAGCTCCCACAACTGCTTCCTTTTGGGTCCTAAGGAGCCTGGACAGGGAGGCGAGGAGTGGCTGGGAGGGGAGGGGTGAGTAAAGGCTGGCGAGGCGCATCTCAACGTGAGTGACATTGAGTTGGCCATGCCCACCCAGTCACATGCCCACTTAGCCACGCCCACCCAGCTGGTCATTAGGCAGATCATATTAGTGGTCCGCAGGATTTAAAATTATGAATTTAGTGGTCCCTGAGGTCCAAAAGACCCCTGCTCTAGTGGTCATTGGAAGTTTTGCAGACCAGATCCAAGTAAATATAGAAATTATGTGTGAGGGTTATATGATGTCCTATTATGCTAATAGTCAATTATCAAATTTATATGTGACCTGATCAAGTAGATATTTAAAATGTGCATTTGGATGGAAAAGGGGGAGAGAAATATAACATGACCATTATTGCATTGTTTTAGTTAATGTTTTGTAAAATTGTTACAATGCTATCATTAAAATTTGAAATTGTAAATGATAGTGTGCTGATGTCTCATTTGCTGAGAAATTCTCTTTGGTATGATATTCCCTGACCAATTTCTTCTTCGGATCACATATAATACATTTTAGATAGTCCTTTAATTTTTGTAAATTGATAGTGTAACACTGTTAATTTTTTGGAGTAAAGATTGTGCAAGATTTTTTTTTTACAAATCTGTATTTTGTCCAGTCTTGCATTATTATCTTTAGCAATTATATTTTACAAACATTTCCCCAACTGCTTCCTAAATTTCCAATATTGTAGCCTGGAAGAGAGAGATCTTTTTCACCAACTTTATTTGAGCGTTTTTAAGCTCTTAAAACAGTTTTTGTTTTTTTTAATTGGGGAGGAGGAGGTAGGACAGGCTCAAAATACATTTTCCCTTCAAAAGTCACTGTTTTAAGTTTGACTTTTCCCCTCAAAGACACTGTTGATCTACAGTACTTTCACAAAGTGGTATCTGTCCATCTCATTTGCACTTGCAGAGCCTACAATAAATCATGTAACACATTCCATGGCAGTTGTGGGAGGGGTGGTATGTATAAGCATTTTAAAAAAGGGATTGAAGTCAATGGAAGTTGAATAAATATGTTTAAGAGGAGATTTTTCTGAAATGTTACATGATGTGCCTGTATGTGAGAGTAGACTTAAAAACTAAGTTGAACAGTCCTGCCATTTCCTCTATGTTCAGACTATGAGTAATATATAATAAAATAATTGCTTACATTTTATTTCTCATTTTTCTTTGCATTACATTTTTACTCAAAGTCTACATTTGTGTACTGAAATATGCAATAAAATGATGCATTTACAATTAGTACCTAATTTCCTCTTCCTGTGTGTGGTCTGCTTTAAATATAAATATACCTTGCTGCTTACTGCTAATTTCCAAATTTCAAATTAAAGCATTGTGCTTGTCTTTTTTTATAGTGCTCTTTTAAAAGTTGCATGATTTGTCTATTTGAAATTGCTGTTTGGGACAGAATGAAGTTGGTGCCTTCAATGGTCCTGTGGAAGATGCTTTGAAGAACTTATTTCATCGTAGCTGTCTCCATGCAGCAGTGTTTTATGTGGCATCCATTTGCTGCATGAGTTGATGCTTTTCTCTGTATAATTTCTGAAATGACTGGTTATAGCCCTGTCAAGAGAGTGGGAAATCCTTCTATATAGAAATGAGCACAGGACTGACTGATTATGATGAGGCTTGTTGGTAAATAATGAAAGGATACTTCTCCATGATTGATATTGTATTTGCCAGTCCTTAATTGTCACCAGATGCATATTCACCTGTGTGAAGTACGGTAATTTTCTTTTCAGTTCCCATGAAGGGAAGATCATCTTTGACTAGCTCCATGGTGTTTGAATTGCAAACTCTGAGAATCTTTGGTTGCAAAGCAGCTTCTCAAAGCACAATAGAATGGCTTTCTGAGCTTCTATTTGAGAAAATCTGGAGAACAGATGAAGTGCCAGAGGAGAAGAAGCAATGGTCTATATCCATGATGGCGAACCTATGGCACGCGTGCCACAGGTGGCATGCGGAGCCATATCTGTAGGCACGCGAGCATTGCCCTAGCTCAATTCCAGCATGCATGTGCACGCTGGCCAGTTGATTTTCGGGCCTTCTGGGCCCACTGGAAGTTGGGAAACAGCTTCCGTGGAGGTGGGAAAGGCTGTTTTCACCCTCCCCAGGTTCCTAGAAAGCATCTGGAGCCTGGGGAGGGCGAAAAATGGGCCTACCGGGCCCACCGTGCCATCATGTGCCAAAAGCATGGGGAGCGCAGGGGGTAGGGCGCAATTAATTATGAGTGTGGGCATGCATACATGTGACCCCCCCCTCGCGCTCCCCCCCGCTTTTGGCACACGATGGCAAATAGGTTAGCCATCACTGGTTTATATTTTCACAAAGATTGAGAGAACTGAATGTGACAGTGTGGGAAGTACATTCCAAAAGGACAGTGCCAGAAACCAGTAAAGCAGTGCCAAAAGACTTAAAACAACTCTTCCCCCTTTAAGAAATTCAAACCCCCAGAGTGGGCGTGGCCGGCATCAGGCGATACTGTGTGGATTCTGGAGCTCCAGGAGAGCACCGATATCCTAGCCGATTTTAGGGATTCCTAGGAATCATAGTTGTCTTGTGAAGACAGCGAAGAAAGAAGATGCTGGCTGGCATGGATAGGGAATGGGCAAGTTCCCTGAAGTGCCGGCATTAGTCTTCGACCCGTCAGCGAAGGAAGGCAGCCATTAAGGAGCTGTCCTAAGCCAGAACGGCCACGATCAGAAAGAGGAAATGTCGGAGCGGTAATTGAATGGCGTATTGTTGCCGGGAGAGTAATTAGCCAACTCACAGGTAAAGGAAAAAACTTTTAACAGCTTGAAAGAAATCCCAGCAGAAATTAGTGGCTAATTAGCACTGGGGAATTTAAGCAGAGAGAGAGAAAAAAGGAACTTTAAAATCAAACCTAAAGCCCTAAAAGGAATCTTCCACCTGGATTTATAATTGGATTTGGAAAAAATAAGAATAAGATAAGGAAAAAGGAGACAGAAAAATATTTTTTTAAAACAATAAAGGATTTAATTTGGAAAAGAGAGAATAAACATATGTTCTTGTGGATTATAAAATGGAGATTTTGTTGCCAGAAGACTAGTGAATTGGAGAAGACATTTGTTGGCGGAAAGAACGTGAGAGAGAGGTGTGGGAGTGCATATTTGTGCAGCTGAAGCAAGATTAAAGAGACAAAGACTAAACTGTACTGGCTCAAGTAAATATTTGAAGTGGACATTTTTTTAAAAAAGAGACATTATATGGACTTTGAAACCTGAAATATAAGAACAAGCTTAAAAATCCTAGCCTTTTAAAATTGAAAATATGGAGAACTGGGAGGATGAATATGAGACACTAAGGGAGATGTTTCAAGAAATAAGGGAAGCATTTAAGGGAAATAAAGAAGCAGAGGATTGGTTAGATGGCCAAAAAAGAAAGAGAAAAGATGAATGAGAAGCAAGAGAAACAAGGAGATAATATTGAAAAGGAAATAATTGGGAAAAAAAGATAAAGATGATTACACTGGGTTTAACAGTGATATAATAAAAATGGATAAGGGAAAATACATCTCAAATATGAAGAGAAGAGAAATAAATGGGGAAAGATTGAGAATGAAAAGCAATAGAGTTAAAATTAAAAGAAAAAGGCTGAAGGGGAGAGATAAGATAAAAGAAGAAGGTAAAGAAATGGGAGAAAGAGAGGGAAACGTCAAGAAAGAGAACTGTGGAGAGACCAAGAGAAAATGGTTAAGAGTCAGTGAAAATATTAATTTGTCAATAAAGAGAAGGACACTAGTTGTAGAAATTGTATGTGAAAATGCTGTTAAATGAAAAATAGAACAATGTAATGTGAAAGAAAGAATGATATTGGAAGAAGCACTAAAAGGAGAGAATAAATTATAAGAATTAATTGAAATTAAGATGGAAAATGGAAATTAAATGTAAAATTAAATGAAATTGAAATGCAAAAAATGATTTAAATAATATACTTGTAAGAAGTAAAGTAGAAAAAATATATTGTTAAAAGTTAAAAGTCTAAGGGTTGGAAGATTGTTTGAGTAAAGATTAAAAAAAATGGAATAAGATGAAATATACTGCTGATAATTAAAAAGATGAGGGGAAATTTCGAGAAATATACTTGATAAATGAAAGAAAGACCAGGGTTGCCTGGACTCCATAGTGGAAAATATAAAATTGAAAATGAGTACAGCAATAGAGAGGGATGAAGGAAGGAGAAGAGAGATGGAAGAAGGAAGGAGAGAGAGGGAAGGAAGAGAAGGGAGGAAGGAAGGTAAGGGAAATTAGAGTAGGAGTGAGGGTAAGAGAGGGAGGAAGAGAGGAGGAGAAGGAGAAAGGAAGAGGAAGTAGGGAGGAGAAGAAGAGGAGGGGAAGAGAAAGTAAGAAGGAAAGAAAAGAGAGAGGTGGTAGGTTTGAGGAGAAAGATTGCTGTACAATAAAAAAAATGAAATGGAAGAAAGGCAATCCCGAACAAATATAAAGATATTAAGATAAAGAATGAATTGTTTAAGGAATAAAAGAGAACAAATATGAATAAATAGCAATAATTAGAATTTAAGGGCAAATGAAGATGTTGTTTATGTAAGAAAGCATAGAAATATTGAGACATGATAAAAAAGGGGGGGGGAGATTTTGGCAAAAACTGTAATTGAGTAAAATGTATTTGAATTTGATTAATTGTATAAGATAAGATATGACCAATGCTCTGTTCAAAAAAGATCTGGGTAAATGTGGCGGGGGGGGGGGGGGGCACCAATAAAACTTGTTTTTTTTTAAAAAAAGAAATTCAAACTCCAAAGCAAAAAACAGCTGAAAGGAAAACTCAGAGCAGCCAAAAGCCATTAACTGCTATTACAAAAGTAACAAAGCTGACCATAGAAACACTTAAGTAGAGCAGTAAAGATAAGTGGGACCAGACTGAAAATAACTCACCAAGGCAAAACCAGAACTCCCTTTTCCTGGACCATGACAGGATAGGAAAAACAAAAGTCCTGGAACCAGGATTAACCCATTAAGACAGGAAGACAAAAACTCAGGGCAATCACTTCAACCAGAGGCACACCAAAACCCATCAAACTACAGACGTTTCAAGGGGAAAATAGGTATAAAAAACCACAGACACAGAATCCCAAACTGCTTGTTAGCCAGGAATGCTTGAGCTGTGTCACTACTTTCTCTTGCCTTCCTGAATTAAAGAGTTCTGCTTTCTGGCAGCTTGTTTCAGTGTCAATTTCTTCTCATCATTGGTGACTGCTTCCCAGCTGGGGAACCAGGAAATTTCTTCCAACAGGTTGTGACTGGCTGAAGTGGTTGCAGGTTGGAAAACTGAAGAAGGAAAGAAACACCAGACTAAAAGCAAGAAACAAAGTTTTACTGAATAATTTTGGACACTTGGGAGGCATCAGAAGGAGTAATTCATAACAAAACTACCCACAATGTTGATCAAGTTTCATATCCTACCAGCCTCTTTCCTCACTCCCTACCCCCATTATTTAAATTGCTTTTGGGGAAATAGTTAAAAAATAGCTGTATAGTTTCAGCATCAGCAAGGGATGATCACATATTAACAAGAAGTAGCAACATTGTTGAGTATCTAGCAGTATGGATGCCTAGTTAAGGCAAAAACAGAAAATACTTAGATAATTGAGCAGTGAGTTTGTTATTTTGCAGCTCACAAAATGCAAAGTAGTTGCTAGCCTGCAGCCCAACAAATATTTCTTTGCTGTCCTGTGAGTGTTGGAGAAATTTGAAAGTGCCTGGGGTTAGTATTTGACTTTTACGACACAGCATGAATTGTTATGATGGGTCAACTAGCAGCTTCCTACAGCTCCCTTCAGGATTATTCTTTCAGTCTGCTGAGGAATGATATGTTACTAGATAATTACCAGAACTTTATGCAAAGATTTAGAGCTGCATTTGACAATCTGACTTGGAGATATTTACAAGCTGCAAAGCAACCACAAAATTTATGAGTACGTATCAGATTTTCAATTATATGCTAGAGATGAGAGGGGAGGGGAGAGGGCCTTTAAGTTACTAATTCCTGATGACTATCTGATTAAGTCACTGCAGTTTTCTTGGCAAGATTTCAGAAATGGTTTGCCACTGCCACCTTCTTAGGGCTAAGACAGGGGTGGGTTTCAACAGGTTCTGACCAGTTCTGGAGAACCGGTAGCAGAAATTTTGAGTAGTTAGGAGAACCAGTAGTAAAAATTCTGACTGGCCCCACCCCCATCTATTCTCTGCATCCCAAGTGCCAGCTGATTGGGAGGGAATGGAGATTTTACAGTATCCTTCCCCTGCCACCCCCACCAAGCCACGCCCAAAGAACCGGTAGTAAAAAATGTTGAAACCCACCATTGGGCTAAGAGACTGTGACTGGCTGAAGTTCACCTTTGTGCCTAATGTATCTGTGCCTAATGCAGAACTAGAACTTGCAATCTCCCAGTTTCTAGCTCGGTGCAACCATTACCAAAGCGGCTCTACAATATTCATAAATATCATAGAGATACTTTAGCCCCTGTTTAGTAGCTGTCTTGTTTAGTGGCCATTAGTTATAGTGATGAAAAAGTAAATTCTTCCATTTGCAACTTTCACAGTTCTGTAAACCAAAGAAAAGCTGAGGAAAGACCATTACTACAGTTTCCATTTCATTTAGCAACCATTTTGCTTAATGACCAAGTTGCTGGTCCCAGTTATGGTTTCCTCAGACCCTGATGCCAAAAACATGTGCAAAATGGAGTTGTAAAAACCTCTTTGTCCTCAGGAGAGAAACAGGTACTACCTTCATTGATGTTTCTACTATGGAACCTTGGGACACCCAGCCAAGACTTGAACAGTTAAAGTAGAAAGTCTCTGAGTCATGCTGTACTTGTGGAAGCAGCTATATTACCCCTTAAATTAATGGGCAATATACCATCAATCGGAAACCAGGAAGCCAGTTCCTAACTAGGAGACTATACTGCATCAAAAGAATTAGCCACTTTAAAAGAGTTTCTGGGCTGATTTATGGCTATGATGATCACTCGGATTATAGAAAGAAAAATATAATGTAACTACACAGAGAGAGATTAAAATACATTATACATATAGCTGCTGTGAAGAATATCAGAAGCCATTTATTTTTTCTTCTATGTCTTTTATCTTTTTCCTTCTTTATATAAGTTGTGTTAGTTTTTATCTTTTTGTTTAAAGGTTGTAATGATACAGTATATATATGTGGGAGCTGTGTGGCAGATTTGTTAGAACATTGATCCCTTCCCGGCTGGATATCCACATTGGAGGCGGCAATGCACCCCAACACACTAGCTGCCCATTAATTAATAAGATACAAAGAACTACTGGATTCTCAAGGAAAATTAAAAACACGGCAGGAACTTAGGGAACAAGGTATAGAAATGGATTGGTGGCCCTACCTACAAATACAAACTAGATACAATAAAGATAGTGAGGAAGGAGGAATCGAAATAAATCCCAATTGCCTAGACAAATTACTAGGAGCTAAAAATGGAAACCTGATTTCAAAGATTTACAAATATTTATTAGAATTCGACCTGGCAGAAAATCTAGTTAAAGGACAAATGATAGCCTGGGCAAGGAATATTGGTAAAAATATACAATTGGAAGAATGGGAAAGGGTATGGGAAACCAACTATAGAATAACAAAATCAGTAGCATATAAGGAGAACCATTACAAGATGTGATACAGATGGTATCTAGCCCCTGCGAGATTGGCGAAGATGTATGCAAATCTTAATCCAACGTGTTGGAAATGCAAACATGCACAGGGAACCTTCTTTCATGTCTGGTGGCTTTGCCCAAAAATTAAGAAATATTGGACAAAAATAAAAATTTGGATATCAGAAATAACTGTTGAAGATATTGAGCTAAAACCAGAAATCTTTTTGTTAGGAATGCTTAAACAAAACATTAGAAAAGAAAAAAAATCTAACATTACATATAATCACGGCAGCTAGGTTAGCCCTAGCACAAGTCTGGAAAACAGATCAATTGCCAACGGAGCAGCAAATAATTCAAAAAATCTATACATGTGCAGAAATGGATAGACTAACGTTGAAATTGAAAGACAAGGAAGACTCACAGTATTTTAAGGTATGGGACTGGTGGTATGAGTGGATAAACTAATGGAAAAGGTAAAGTTAAAATTTAGTAAGAAATTAAAAGTAATAATCATACACTGTCATTAAGATAAAAGAGGAAATAAGTCACTGGGTATAATTGTACTTATATATTACATATATTTAGTTTCTTGTGATTAGTATTGTTGATTGTATTTTAATGTTGTGAATGTTTTATATAATTTTATCTTTTTAAATTTAATAAAGTTTGTTTTTTAAAAGCAAAAAAAAAAAAAAAAGAACATTGATCCTTGACACAGGTTCAAATCAAGGGTGGGTTCTAAAATTTTTTACTACTGGTTCTTGTGAACCGGTGCAAACCGGGAGCAACCCACCACTGGTTCAAATCCTGATTGGTGCCCACATTACCAGTAAGGGTCTTTGATCAAAGCACTTCACCTGCCTGCCTCAGATATGAGACTGACATGAAGTAAGAGAATCAGGCCAACTTGGATATCATCAGGAATAACAAGGTCCACCACCAGGACAATCTAATGATAAGTGAGCTAATGGAGGAAACCATACATGACGAGACAAGAACATCTGGAACTGATACAATGATTCTACAACAGCAGACCTAATGAAAGGGGATATATGTAGCGTATGAGGGAACTATAAATGGACAGAAGTCCCACTTTTTAAAAAATTCTTCCACCCTACACAAATGCACTCATTTGTCAAAGAGGAAATTAATGCCCAGCTGCAAGCTGCAATTTCATTGGTAGAGGTTGTGCAGTCAGGCAAGGTCATGGGGCTGCATAATGAGGATAATGGGTAATAAATGAGGCAGAAACCAAAATGAGGAAGATTCATTGCCGAAATACAGAAACAAAGCTTTACATTGTGCAGATGCAGAGCAGAAACAACATACGTGGCATCAGCAGGTTCTCATGACCGGAAGCACGCAGTATGGAATTTTGACCACGTAGCTTGGATGCAACTGGCAAAATGTTTGCATTGCACAGAATGAGAAGTAGCTGAAGTTTCTACTTGGCCTTTAATAAAGGAGTCATGAAATCTATGAATTTCCCACGAGAAAAAGGCAATACCTTCACCACTTGTGGGTCTTCCCCCTCTTCCTCCTATTCTGTTAATGGCTTTGATTGCAATGGACTCCTATTCATCTTTCTTGGACTTGCAGTGTTTGTCTCCTCTTGCCTGGCAGCAGCATCTCTTTACTATGTTGTTGCACTAAAAACAGAACTAGCAGTTCTCACCAGCAAGCTGAATGGCAGGATTCAGGCAAGCAATTCACTTCCACAGCTTGTTGAGCCCTTGGGAGAAACCAAGGCAGCCAGCCCCTTCATTCCATACTGGAAGATGGCCAATGCAGTTTCCAGCCAGGTGAGTTGAAAACCTTTGGGCACTGGAGGAGTTGAAGAGAGAGAGAGGGAGGGAGGGAGGGAGAGAGAGAGAGAGAGCAATTATAGTCTTCATGATGCTTTTGCCTGTGTTTTGTCAGGGAATTGTTTTGGGATCACATCGAGGAAACCAAAACATAATGTGGACTGGAGACAGACATAGGGGGAAAAGATCCCCCTCTCAGAGAGGAGAAACAGGTACGGTAAGATCTGGTTGGATGAAGTAAGATCTGATTGGAGATCATAGTGGTCTCTGGAAAAACACCTCAGGGTCCAGGACATTAAAAATTGTGGCTGAGCATGGAGGGTCTTATATAGTCAAAATATCAGATGCTAATAGGGTAGATCTGAGATATCTGTAATAGCAAACTTTCCTGCTGAAAAGATGGGTGACTTTCAAGCTTCCACCCTTTAGATGAATTGTTGCTTGATGAACTTTAATCCTTCTCTCTCTTTCCCTGATCAGTTATCAGTGGAACTCAACTCATATACATCTAACCAAAGGTGAACTTGTATATCTTGTGTATTTCATTTTATAATTGCTCTTATTAACATGGTTCATTTATTTTCAAAATATAATATTAGCAATACTATAATTCTAAACTGTCATTTTTTTTCCAGGCATAGTTAGAATGGGCCCCTAGCAACATGTATTCATTACAGAATATGAATGCACATTCCCTTGAACCAGTTTGAATTAATAGTGTAGGAAGAGTTGCAATCAAAACTTTCCTGAAACTAATTATATTTTATTTCCTTTACTTGAATCCCACATTAATTTCCTTGTTTTTTTCCCTTCTCTCTAATTTGAAATATCTCTTTCTAGTATTACAGTCATGTCTGCAATTGATGGCTGACAGCAAAAGTGCCATTCAGCAACATGGTAATGTACTAATTTCTTAACTTGATTTTGCGCAACCCACCAATTTTCTGTGAGTAGACATATTCTGCCATTGCATTATAATTGTTCAAATGCAACCTTGTTCTTAAATAATGCAGGAAGGGAAAATCCAATTATTTTCATTAGCATTTTACCACTCCACCTTTCCCACTTTTAGGGGAAACTCTGGATCAGCATTTTCAACTCTGATGGTCCACTGTTTCAATGGATGACACATGGGAATGCACAACCAATTATGGTTTGTCCATAAGTTTGTCCAAAACAAAGGGTTTGTTTGTTTCTATATCTTAACCAGTATATGCTAAAAAACTAGGATACCGGACTACAAGCCTTCTCCTACATTCCACTGCATTCTTTTAGTTCACCAACCTTCTGAGGTGAGTTCAGATACACTCTGAACCCTGGTAGATCCATAAAAATATAGCTTCTGTCAGGAGGCTGTTCTTGAAACCTTGGTATACAAAAGCTACTTATCTCTTTTTTAAAATCCATATGTATTGTTAAAATATTGAAATAGATTACAAAGAATATTGAAAAAAACACATATATTACAAAAAAAGTTGAAACAAGCAAGATGATACAAAAGCACTGCTACATTTGAATTTTAAAAGTCATAGCGAAAAAATAAAAGGTAAATTACCTTTTAGTGTTTCATCCTTCTTTTCCCTTTGTATCCTCAACACTAGTCATGGCTTAGTTATGTGAACTACTCATCAAACATTAATACTTGTTCTTAGTTTCTGTTTGAGCTACTCATCTGAAAGGCATAATGATTTTTTTCTTTTTTAAAAAATCATAGGAAATATACAAGGAAAATAGTTAATCCATGTTTAATGAGATACTAATAATTTTTCAGATGACTCAAGTATAGTTCCCTGGCTTCTTAGCTTTAAAAGAGGAACAGCTCTAGAAGAACATGGAAATAAAATACTGGTCAGAGAAACTGGCTACTTCTTCATATATGGTCAGGTAAAATAGAGAAAAAAGTTCTTTTACTAATCTGTCTGAAGTATTAATTTAAAGTTGTAATAAAATTTATTTGTTCAGGTTTTATATACAGATGAAATGTTTGTAATGGGACATTTGATTCAGAGAAAAAAAGCCCACGTCGTTGGAGATGATCTCAGTCTGGTTACATTATTTCGTTGCCTGCAAAACATGCCTGAAACCTCTCCTAACAATTCTTGTTATACTGCTGGTAATTATGAAAACCATCCTAAATTTATTGGCCTAGATAAGCATTTTACTGGTAGGAAAGAGAATTAGCCATATAAAAGGATTCATTAGTGGGTGATGTGGTGGGCTATGCTGAACTCCTTACCTCCTTACTCATTAATTCCAATTAATTCTTTCTCTTAATTTCAGTGGCAGGCAGCAACCTCTGTTAAAGAAACAGATGCAAAGATACACTGCTTTTTGCTTTGGGGCACATCTTTCTGTGTTAGGAAAATGGCATAAAACTGGGGACTGCCTGATGGACATAGGCATAAAATCTGTTAGGAATGGGGAAGAATGTTCTAGGCCGCTCAGGACTTAGAAAATGAATTGCTGTTGAGTGGACCCAAGACCCTGAAGAAATTGAAATGCATGATTTATTATTATTGTTGACTGCATAGTCAGCCAGGTATTTAGACTGGATTTGCCTACTTTTGTCCATCTCTTGAGTCCTTCCTAAGGACTGGAATAGGAAGATACTGTTTTTTGATGATGTTAAAGGTATTGTCACAGAATGTAAGCTGTTCCAACTAAGGCTGCTTTGCAATTAACTGATGGAGATTTGTTTATATTTTGACCATTCTCCAAAGAGTTTAGACTAATGTCCATGATCCCCCATCCTTTGAGCCTCATGAGAATTCTTCAGGAGAGGCTGGAACCTGAAAGAGTGACTGATCCAAAGCCCCAAGGCAGCTTCCATAATCTTAAACTATACTGCATATCTATTACACCGCACTACTGTAGTCTGCCTTTTCATCCATGTTGGAAGTCAAGATCCATATAGAAAAGGACTTACAGATAGTCTTTGATTTACAACAGTAATGGAACCTATCCATTACTGTCAAAAGTTGGGGTCTATATTAAATGAACCACACCATTAATAACCTCCCTATCCCTGCTCTCCCCAAAGCATTCATTAAACAAATGCATGGGACATTAAGTAGAGCATGGGGTGACTTGGATGTGGGAGATCATGGGAGGCCTAGTGCAGGGACAGGCCCACCCACATTGGACCTCCCAAGGCTTCCACCTATCCTCTAAGATACCCACACTCGCTTCCTGCCGCTTGGGTTCCCCACATCCCTAAGGCCTCCTCCCTATCTACCCTGTCACAATCACACGCTTACCTTTCACGGATGTCCAGAGTTCAGGAAGTTGGAGTAGAGAAGGCCACTCCATTGCTGGGCCACATGGCAGAATTGAGGGGAAGAAATCCTTTCGGTTCTGCTATCCTTGCTATGTTTTGCTCCCCCAGGACCAGCACACTAGCTTTACGTTAGCATTGGTAATGCTGGAGAACTTGAGAAGAAATCCTGCTGGTTTTACTTTCCTCACAATCTTTGCCTCCCCCGGTGACAGCAATGCTAGCTTTACACTAGTATTGCTGGCCCTGGGGGAACAAAGCATAGCAATGAAAGCAAACCCAATAGGATTTCTTTTACTTGATTGTGCCATAGGGCCCAGCAATAGAGTGGCCTTCCATACTCCAACTTTGAGTTCTGGATATATTTGAAAGATACGTGGGGACACGGTGACTGGGGGTGGGGGTGAGGAGTGTGTAGAAGCCGGTGAGGTGGAAAAGCAGGCCCAGTATCTCTGGGGACACAGTAAGCAGGATGAGGGAAAATAGGTGGGTGGATGTGCTGCAGTGTTTCTGTGGTCGATTATATGGGCCAATGACCATGAGGGAACTGCAGACATTGTAACCTTGAAACGAGTTCATATATAGCTTTTGGTGGGAAGAATGTTATAACTTTGAATGTTCATTAAATGGCCTATGGCATCTTGAGGACTACCTATATTTATTTATATACACCTTATTTATAGGTGTTTATAATGTGCATAACATACATCATTTAACCTCAAAATGAAAGAAGGTGGCAGCTTTGTCAATTAAGGACTAGCCAAATCATAGCCAATATGATTTGTTTTGGTCGGGGTATATTAGACTGTTGTACTTAAAATGATTGCAATGTTTTGGCAGGTGTTGCAAAATTAGAAGAAGGAGATGAACTTCAGCTTACCATACCACGGACAAGTGCCAAAATAGTCTTGAATGGAGATGTCACATTTTTTGGTGCAGTCAGACTTCTGTGAAAGTCTTTTTGATGTTATTAATTGCCTCGCTTTTTCCAGTGCACCAAGATATTTCAGGAATTATGAAATAATTTGAAATCATTATGGGAGTTTCTTGAATGTTACCTCTTTAGTGAGTGGATTTTTTTAAAAAATATATTAACTTATTCAGAAAGAGGAAATCCTACTCATGCTTGTCATATACTACCCTCTCATGTGTGGATTACCAGAAATGAAACTTTTCTTGTGAAAATATAAATAGCCTTATTACATAAGAAGAGTTGAACTTCTGCTGCATCAATTCTGGAGTTCAAAGTCTGTTCCCAAGAGGTTATCCTTATGAGCCCAGCAAAGTCACAGACAAGGTGTAAATATCTCAACTTTCCCTACATTTTCCCCAAGCAGCTGCAACTGGAGAATCAAGACTCACATCTTACAGTCTGCAGAAGAGGAAGCAAGAAATCATGCTGCACCTGAACAGCATCAAGTGTCCTACAGAGAGCAATAAAAATATGAACTATAGCAGGAAGTACATAGTTCCTCTTTAGGACACGCATAAACATGGTTTCAAATATGATCATAAATAAAAATAATGTTTATATGATTCTTATGCAAGTAACTATACCAGGATGTTAGATTTAAAGGGCTAAGCAAGCAATGCCGTGTATATTCTATTTATCCACCTGCTAATAATCTGCAGATAATTATAGAATAGAATAGAATAGAATAGAATAGAATAGAATAGAATAGAATAGAATAGAATAGAATAGAATAGAATAGGAGTTGGAAGGTCTTCTAGTCCAACCCCTTGCTTAGGCAGAAAATCCTATACCATTTCAGACAAATAGTTATCTAGTCTCTTCTTAAAAACTTACAGTGTTGGAGCATCAACAACTTCTGGAGGCAAGTTGTTCCACTGATTACTTGTTCTAACTGTCAGGAAATTCTTAGTTCTAGGTTGCTTCTCTCCTTGATTAGTTTCCATCCATTGTTTTTTGTCCTGCCTTCAGGTGCTTTGGAGAACAGCTTGACTCCCTCTTCTTTGTGGCAACCCCTGAGATATGGGAACACTGCTGTCATGTCAACCCTTGTCCTTCTTTTCATTAAACTAGACATACCCAATTCCAGCAACTGTTTCTTATATATTTTAGCCTCCAGTCCCCTTATCATCTCTGTTGCTCTTCTCTGCATTCTTTCTAGAGTCTCAACCTCTTTTTTACATTGTGGCAACCAAAACTGGATAGTCTAGAATGGTTAAGAAACAAACATTCACTTTTTTTTTAATTTATTTATTTAAAACAGTACATCAAACAAAAAAGAAATAGTCAAACAAATGATCGCGACAGAAACTTTACATGATATTTACACTTTCTACGGTATGTAGGCTTCAGTCAAATTTAACAGATATTAAGCATAGTCCTGGTTATACTTGACTTTTTGGGTGTCTGTTGTTCAACCAAACATACCATTTGTCCCAACATTGGAAATATACGGAGTCCTTTTGATCTCGCAATGCTTTAGTCAGTCTGTCAGCTTCCGCATTGTTACGATATTTTCAGGATCAGACTCAATAAGTAGATTAAGAATTAGATATTCAAATAAAGCACTGTTTATTTACAGAAGGCATTCTATATTCACTGAATATTCACAGATAGAAGCACAGAAGGAATGCATACAGCTCCTTATATATACATGGGGTGGAGCTAGATATGGGAGTGGTTAAATATGAATATATTAAGTAGTGAAGAATAAGTTAACCCCTGATATCCTGGTCATGTCCTATTTACATAATAAAGAATAAGGCATTTACTTGTGACAAATCCCCCTCTAAATGCCGATTCGATATATTACAACAATTACATTCAGATTCGGAACAATATAAAACTTGTAACTTAGAAGTCAAGTATTTATGCTGCTTAGAAGGCAAAGGCTTTGTCAATATGTCAGCTATTTGCTCTGATGTTTCGCAATGAACTGCTTTAATAAATCCATCCTGAGATAACTGCCTCACATGTTTGAATTTTATATCTATATGTCTGGACCTTTGTCCAATAGCATCAGATCTAGATATTTCAATAGCAGCCTTGTTATCTTCATGTATGATAAATGGTAATGAAGGTTTCATCCAGGTGTCTGACAACAAGTCATTAAACCATACGAGGTTATTTGAGGCTTTAGACAAACAGACATATTCTGCCTCAGTCGTTGATGTGGCTACTAAGTCTTGTTTACCAGTATACCAGTAAACTGGACAATTGTTAAGAAAAAATATATAACCAGATGTGCTTTTTCTACATGTGGTGTCGCCAGCCCAATCTGCGTCGGCGTAACACGTGAGGATGGGCTCTTTGACACTATTGGGTTCCAATAATAAACAAAAATCTAAGCTATTTTTCAAATATCTTAATATTCTCTTGACAGCTTCCCAATGATATAATAATGGTTTGCTGACGTGCCTAGACAACAAGTTGAGAGGCAAAGCAATATCAGGTCTAGTCCAATTGGAAATATATAGAAGGGAACCGATGACTGATCTGTAAAGTGTATTATCTTTAAATTCAGGGGATGACTCATCTGTGTTCCTCAAGAAATCAGTTTGTATGGGAGTGTCACATGGCTTAGCATTATTTAAGTTGCATTTGTTCAGAAGTTCTATAATCTTATCTCTTTGAGAAAGTTTGAATCCCCTTTTTGTTTTACTAATTTGAACTCCAAGATACTTATTTACCTTACCTAATGACTTCAAAGAGAAATGTTCATTTAGTTTCGTTACAAATGTTTCTCTCTTCTCTTTGTGTTTACCTATATACAAAATATCATCCACATAAATTAACACAAATTCTAAAGAGTCATCCTCTTTTTTAACAAAGAAACAGTTATCAGCAGTAGTGGCATTAAAATTCATAGTTTTGAGCACTTTGACTAAACATTCATACCATCTTTTGCCAGATTGTTTCAACCCATATAAACTTTTATTTAGTAACCACGTTTCATTTTTGTTTGTATATTGACTGTGAGGCGCTCTTACATATATCTCTTTATCTAATTTTGCATGTAGATATGCAGTCTGTATGTCGTATTGGAATACATCAAGGTTAAGTGCTGATGCTATGACCAGTGCAGTTTTAACACTCTCAGTTCTTACTGTGGGAGAGTATGTATCCGTGTAATCCTCGGGATATTTTTGTGCATAACCTTGAGCAACTAGTCTAGCTTTGTATAAGGTGTTGCCTCCTTCTAAGTTTTTGATTTTATATATCCACCTAGTACCAATAACAGTTTTATCTTTAGGTGCATGTGTAGGTGTGAATACATTTAATTTCTGCAAACTATCCATCTCTTTAGTCATGGCTGATTCCCACTTTTCTTTTTGTTCAGGGGGAAGTTTTAGCACTTCCTCGTATGTGTTTGGTGTTGATGTTTCTCCATCCGTATACATTATATAATCTTTGTATTTGTTTGATATTTGGTTTCTGTTATTCCTGATTGTTCTTTTTGGTTTACTATCATTGTCATGTAAATACCTAGCTTCCTTTTTTTGTTAATGAATCTGTCTTTATTTTGTATTGACTGTTTGTCCATGTTTTGTTTTTGTTTTTATGTATGTTGTGATTGTATTCTTCTCCAGTTCTTTCTTCTTGGTGTTTAGTGTTTGTATAGTTGTTTGGGAAAATTTCATTAAGATGTATTTTAGACCAGTTGGCCTGTTCATGGAATACAGCCGATCTGGAAACTATAAATCTGTTATTATTATCGATAAATCTGTACCCTTTTGTGCCTGTTTCGTAACCCATGAACCTGAGTCTCCTAGATACGTTCTCACCTTTACGTCTTAATTGCTTAGGTATGTGTACGTCTGCAGTGACTCCAAATATGTGCATATGAGCTATTTTGGGTTTCCTATTATACATCATTTCATATGGTGTCTTGTTAACAATGCTGGACCAAGTTCTATTTTGTGTATAATTGGAATATTGTAAAGCTTCTGACCAGAATTGTTTTCCTAAGCCAGCATCTTCTAATGTGCATCTAATCATGGTTTGTAATGTCGAGTTCTTTCTCTCTGCCACTCCATTTTGGAATGCAGAGAAAGGGCTAGATGTGTAATGTAACATCCCTTTGTCTTTAAGCCATTGGAAGAATTCTTTTGACATGAATTCACATCCCCTATCTGTCATAATTTGTTTTATGCTAATATTATGTTGTGTTTCTATACGTTTGTAAAACTCCTTAAATTTCTGAAAAGTTTCATCTTTGTGCTTTAGTGTATAGACAAAGCCATAACGACTATAGTCATCCACAATGGTTAGGAAATAACGTTTTCTATATGTGATTGATGGTGTTAATGGACCAACTAGGTCCATGTGTACCAAATCAAAAATTTTGTTGGTTGATCTTGTTGATTTTTTGGGTGTGGGGCTAGTTTTGAGTTTTGTAGATTTACATACTGAGCATTCCAAATAGTTTTTACAATTTTTTATTTTAACACCTTCAGCATGTTCAGTCATCTTTTGAACTACAGGAAAACTGGCATGTCCTAATTTCCTATGTAAGACATGAGCACACTCATCATGAATTGGTTTACCAATATTAGGTATTTTGTTGTTGGGTGTGTCTTTGTGATTATGAATAATCTCATGTTCCTCATTGTCACTATCACTACTGCTTTCGTTGTCTATGTTATTGTTATCTTCCATGTTGGAATCAATGTTGTGTAACCATTTTTCTTTTGTCATTAGATAAGGTAGACCTCCTTTAATAATCACAGTACCTATGTTTGTTCTGTTTTTCTCTAATGTTGCTTTTCCTTTTGAGAACACAATATTTATGCCAGAATCTCTGCTTAGTTTTATTGCACTAAGTATGTTATGAGGTATTTCAGGTATTAACAATACCCCCTCTATTTTTCCTAGGCCAGGTAAGGTTATATTTCCTCTACCTATGACTTGAACCTTCTCTTGATTAGCTACCTTAATTACGAATTTATCCTCTACAAATGAAGATAGTATATTTTTATTATTTGTAGTGTGGTTGGTTGCTCCAGAATCGATAAGCCAATCATTGTCCTCTGTTTGTTGATGTTAGTGTTGTCATGTTTGTTTAACCCATTCAGTGAGCCAGACTTTCTATCTTTTGAGTTATCCCTGCCCCCTCTATGTTCCCTATAGATGGGTGGACTTCTATATCTATGTCTATCAATTGATGACTGTCTGTTTTGATATCTATTTCTATAGTCAGGATTTTTTCTATTTCTGAGGAGTTTTGGACAGTCTCTCCTATTATGTTCTTTGGATCCACAGTTGTGGCATCCTATTGGTTCATGATATCTTTCTTGAAAAACTACCCTCTTATATTGTTTATGTTCCATGTGATTGTTACAACGACTTCTCTTTGAATTATCTTCAGATATTAGCTTGTTAGATAGACTTTCTATGGATAAATATCCTAAATTGATTGTGTCTAAATGAGATATATAGTTATCCCACGATGGGTCTAGTGAGTTAATGATAACACTCTTCATTGTTTGATCTGAAATTATTTCCCCCCTTAAATGCAGTTCTGCTCTAATTTTGTTTAAAGATATTAAATGTTCACTTATGGTAACCCCTGGCTTTATCCTAGCTGAGAAGAAATCTTTAGACATTCTTGTTGTAGTGGCTACACTTTCACTGTGAAACAATTTAAACATGCATTGAATAATTTCTGATACAGTTAGATTTTGCTTAATACTGTGGTACATGGCAGGAGATATACTGGAAATTAATAAGAAAAATGCCCTATGGTGCAGACAGTCTAATTTTAGAGTCCAAGGTCTTTTTGGGGGATTAGTGATAAAAAATAATAAGTTTTCTTTTAGAAAGACAACCTGGAGCTGCTGACACCATTCTTGCAAATTAATGCCATCTATTCTCAGTTTTGGGAAATCATTGGGTAAATTCCCAATATTGTTGGATCCATTACTTACAACTGGAGGTAGTCCGTGGTCTTGAAAATGTTGAAAGTTACAAAATGGCGTGGGTATGCTTGCGACGATTCTGAATGGTTCTCTCTGTTCTTCATGTCCCCCGAAGTTGTCTGTGTAGTCTTGCATATGCGCGTTGTTCATTTCGCTCCTGAAGCCGTCGTGAGAGGTTCTCGCTGCCGCAGCTCCCTCACATCGCTCTTCTTCTGAGGAATCGGTCTCTGGCTCGATCTTGGGAGTCCTGGTGATAGCAGGCGCTCGCTTTCTTTGGTTGAGAACGCTGGTCCCTGGGATCGTCTTTGGTGTGGTGTGGTATCTGCAGGGCTCTCTGGGTTCAGGCGTCGGTGCTCTCGTTGATTGAGGAGAAGCGGGCAGACTCCGAGACGTTTGCTTTCTTGCTTGTTTTTTCGTTGATTCTTTAGTGATTTTCAATTTTGGTCCAAAAGCAGCAAAGAGCGTTTTCATTGCTGATTTTACTTGCATATCTATCGAAGTCTCTTCAATCTCTGTGTCTGATTCTTCTGAGGTGTAAATTTTCTCTTTTTCATTTCTTGCATCGAGTAAGGCTTTTCGCGCCAGATATTTTGAATCTAGCTTTCTGATTGGCTCTGCTTCGCTCATCTTAGGGGTCTGTTGAAACCAAGATGGCTGCCATTCGAAATTTTGCGCGGGACTGTTAGTTTTCTTTTTCGCTGTATTTTTATTTTCAGGCAGATCGCTCACCGTTTTTGAGTTTTTGGGATCATCTGTTACGATACTCCTTTTTTTCGCTGTTCCGCTGTTCTTTATTACGTTTTGGAATTTCGCGTTGAGTTTCAGCAGTTTCAGTACCTCTGATCCGAGGGGGCTGCCTTTCAACTCGTTCTCTTTTTGTTCATCCATTCCATCAATTATTTCCTCGTTGTCTGTAGTGTAGTCTTCAGTTTCTTTTGGTGTCATAGTCGTGGGTTTATCGATCTTTTCTTGATCTGCTTCCATTTCTTTACTGTATGCCCTGGTGTTGGGTCTTTCTCTTTTGTTTCTGGAGTTTTCTCTCTCAGACATATTTAAAGTTTTATTGAGTCAATTTAACCATCCTCTGCTACCAAATTGTTACGATATTTTCAGGATCAGACTCAATAAGTAGATTAAGAATTAGATATTCAAATAAAGCACTGTTTATTTACAGAAGGCATTCTATATTCACTGAATATTCACAGATAGAAGCACAGAAGGATTGCATACAGCTCCTTATATATACATGGGGTGGAGCTAGATATGGGAGTGGTTAAATATGAATATATTAAGTAGTGAAGAATAAATTAACCCCTGATATCCTGGTCATGTACTATTTACATAATAAAGAATAAGGCATTTACTTGTGACACACATAATCCAAAATTTTCTCCAAAATCAAATCTTCAGCTGGCAGATCTTTCCCCTTCCAATGTTGGGCAAAACATATTCTTGCTGACGTGGTGATAAATACACACAGACACCATATATTTGTGCCTATATTATCTGGCCTAATGTTCAGTAGATAGTACTCTGGTTTCAGAATTAGGTTATAACCTGTGATTTCCATAATCCATGCCTGTATGATTTTCCAGAATTCCCTCGTCCTGGAACAGGTCCACCACATGTGGAAATAGGTGCTGATCTCCCCACACTTCCAACAGTTTGGTGAGAGATTTGAATACATTTTAGAAAGACGGGCAGGTGGAAGGTGCCATCTATACAGCATCTTGTACACATTTTCTTTATATGATGTTGCCCACAGGAGTTTCATATGTTTGAGCCAGATTTCTTCCCATTTGGTCATATCAATTGGATAGCCAATATTTCTCCCCCAGGCAATCATAGAGTCTTTAACTATTTCATCCCCTATCCAATAGTCTATTAGTAGTTTATATATCCTTGATAACATTTTATTCTCTTTTCCTAGAATGATATTGTCCAGATCATGCTGATTCAAATTAATACCAACTTGTTCCCTATCTTTTTTAAATTTCGAGCAAATTTGGGCATAAGCCCACTAATCCAGTTGTCTTCCCTGCAACTCCAACTCATTTCTTGTTTTCAGACTACCATGGGGGTCCAAAAGTTCCCGGTAAGAGAGGTGATTTTCTTTGTTATATAGAGGCCTATACGTTATAGCTTCGAGTGGGACCAGCCAGGAGGGGATTGAAAAGTAAAATTTACCCTTAATTTTCCTCCACGACTCAATTAGAATATTCCTCACATAATGTCCTGCAAGGCACCTGTGCTTTGGGATTTTATTTTGCCAAAGAAAATAATGCCATCCTTGATGTAACCCCTCACCTTCCAAAATCAACAACCTCCTTCTTCTCAGCAATATCCAATCCCTGATCCAGACTAAATTTGCGGCTTGATAGTAGTATTCCCATTTTGGAACACCAAATCCTCCTCTTTCTTTAAGTTCTTGAAGCATTTTAAGTTTAATTCTGGGTTTTTTATTTTGCCAAATGAATTTAAGGACATAGGAATTTAATTTTTTTTTTAAATTGTTATCCAGTCTAACTGGTGCTGTATAGAATAGGTATATCCATTTCAGAAGTATATAAGTTTTTATGATTGCTATTCTATCTAGTAGGGATATCTGCATGCTCTTCCACTTCTCTAGATCCTGACCTGTTCTCTTGAGAAGGTTCAGATAGTTATCTTCTTTGATCGTGGAGCATTTGGCTGATATAATAATGCCTAGATATTTTAGTTTGTTTACAATTTGGAACCCCAAATTCACTTCTCATTCTTTCCCTTGCTTTACTGTTAAATTTTTGGCAATAATTTTAGTTTTTTCCCTATTGACTTTTAATCCCACCACCTTACCATATTTTTCTATTTCCTGGGTCAGACACGGTCCCGATATCAACGGATCTTCTCATATAAATACTATGTCATCAGCGTAAGCCTGCACCTTATATTGTTGATTTTGGATATAAAGACCTTTTATCCTCATATTACATCTAATTTCCCTCAATAAGGGTTCTAATGACAGAATAAATAGCAACGGGGAAAGCAGACACCCTTGTCTAGTTCCTTTCTCAATATCAATTTGACCGGATACATCACCATTAATTGAAATTTTAGCAGTCTGCTTTGAATAAATCGCACGGATTGCCCGAATAAATCTTTCTCCAAATTGCATATGTTGCAGTAAACCTATTAAAAAACTCCAGTTCACACGATCAAAGGCCTTATGTGCATCCATGAATACCAGGGCCAATTGTTTATCAGTATGGGTTTCGTAATATTCCAAAACATTCAGACTATTCTTACATTATCTCTAATCTGTCTGCCTGGTAAGAAACCATTTTGATCTTCATGTATAAATTGGTTAAGAAACCCTTTGAGTCTCTCTGCTAAAACCGCTGCAAATAATTTATAATCCGCGTTAAGAAGCGAAATGGGCCTATAATTCTGAATCTGAGATAGGTCGCTATTGTCCTTTGGCAAAAGAGTTATTAGTGCTTCTGTCCATGATTTCGGGGTCTGTCCCTCCCGAATTACCCCATTAAATAGTTCAGTCATATGCGTACCTAATATTTCCCAAAGTGCTTTGTAATATTCAATCGGTAGGCCATCTGTACCGGGAGTTTTCCCTGTCTTTTGTTTTCCCATGACCCTTTCAATTTCCCCCTCCGTAATTTCTTCATCCAATACTTCCCTAGATAAGCCTGGTATTTTGGGTATGTCTGATTCCTCTAAGTATTTCTTTATTTCCTGCTCAGACTTATCTTCCTTACAATATAAATTAGTATAAAATTCCTGTGCAATTATTTTCTTCCCTTCTTCTCCTGTAATCCAATTGCCTTTCCCATCTCTCAAATTATGGATTCTGTTCTTTTCCTTTTCTTTATTTAGACGGTAAGTGAGCCACCTCCCTTGTTTATTTGCCCTTTCGAAGTATCTTTGCTTCATCCATCTTATTTTTTTCTCCAAATCCTGTTGATCTAATAAATTAAGTAAGGGTAATAAGGAAGACGGGATGGGGAAGAGATGCGTCTAATGTCTGTGAATATCAATGGATTGAATAGTCCAAATAAAAGGAAAAAGGTTTTTACTAAATTAATGAAAGCACGTTTGAACATAGTATGCCTCCAAGAGGTACATATAAAAAGAGATCACCTCCACCTATTGTATTATAGCAAATTGGGTCAACTACACACATCCCTAGCAGAAACAAAAAAAAGAGGAGTAGCTATTTATGTACAAAAACACATAAAGTCGAGGCTGATTTTTGCAGACGAAGACGGGAGACTGCTGATGGTTGAGGTAGAAATATGTGATAAAAAATGTTTATTGGTTTGTATATACGCACCTAATGGAAATCAGAAAGTTTTTTTTCAGATCTTACACTCTAAACTTGTTGAATATGATTACCCACATATCTGTCTAGTGGGAGACTTTAATGCTATAGAGGATAAAAGCAAAGATTATATATCTGGAAAGAGGAAGCAGGAAGGAGAAAAGAATACGGTAAAGAAAAGGTTGCCTTTTATCTGGCAGCAAATACAAGAAGAATTTGGACTTAGAGACATTTGGAGGGAAAAGCACCCAGATGATAAACAATATACATACTTCTCCGCCAGGCACTCATCTTGGTCGTGGATAGATGCGGCATGGCTGTCAGGGGAATTGAGTCAGGGGATACAGAAAGCAGAAATAGGCGTCAATAAGTGGGCAGATCACAACCCTCTTTGGATAACATGGGGAAGCCGGAAAATAAGGCCTAAGTGGAGATTGGACATAGGAGTTTTTAAAGATGAGCCATTCTTACAACACCTAAAGAAAGAGATGGGGTTCTTTTTTCAGGAAAATAACAGGGAGGATGCATGCCCTTTCAACATATGGGACACAGCGAAGGCTGTGTTTCGTGGTTTGGTGATTAACTATATGGCAGGGAAACGAAAGAAGGAAAGGGCTGAGCGTAATAAATTATTGGATGACCTGGTAAGAAGTGAGGCTATGTTACAGCAGGATCCAAGCAATATAGGATTTACAATGAATTTGAAAGTAGCACGACACCAAATTAATTTATTAAACATTCACTTCTGATGCATACCGAATACGTGTATCAGCACTAACTGTAAATTTTAGTTCATTTGTATTGTCTTTTGTTGGAAGAAATATCCTTTTGGGTTCAGTTCCAAGAGGGGAAAAAGACACTGGAAACACGGAGACTGCTTGGAAAGATGGTTTAATGGTGGACAGGATCACATGGTTTGAGTTCCTGAGCAGAAAAGGGCCGAGATGCTGAGCATGCCTTGGTTTTATGCCCGCTCTGAGCTTTGAACTTCCTGGGGCACAGGAAGAGTATCCTGATTGGTTGTCAGACTCCCAGGGGGTGGAGGTCTTAGCTAGCCTTGCTGGCTGATGTAATCTTCCCAGGTGCCATCTGGTGAGTTTCTGTTGCTAGATGGGTCCTATTGTGTTGCAGATTATGGTCCATTGACAAAGGTGGGGGGAATGAGTGAGCTTGACTGAGGCCTTAATGGCCCATTGACAAAGGTGGGGGGAGGCAAGAAGCTGCTTTGTCTTTAAAATATGTTTCTCCAGTTCTCATCCAGGGAAATATAATATTCTGCCTTTTTAATATTTCCTAAAATATTTCATACTTCTAGGAGAGGGGTGAGTGCTACTCTTTTACAGGAAGATACTCTTTCTGTAAAAAAAAAAAAAAGAACAGGGGCCTCTGGACTCTGTCTAGCCCCACCCTCCCTATAGCCATAATCAATTAACATTGGGATGCAGGGATCCTTGGTGTGTACTGCTTTGCAGCAAAGAAACAGCAGATGCTAAAGCCACTGCCATTTACAGTAGTGGCCAAAATTGTGGCAACCTTTTTGGAAAAATATATTTTTGAGGTTTGATGGCTAATAACACCACTTTTTTTTGGAGTAGTACCATAAAATTATATATTAATGGAAATATAATTTAGTCAAGAATGTAATGCTTTTCAACTTTTGTTTGAGAGATAAAAGTGGATTTTTTTCGTGGAATTCTAGATTTTAGGCCAAATTCCTGCAGTCTGCACCGAACAGTCCTTGCAATCAACTTCACATTGCATTGCGCCATTTCATCTTGTATACACCCAGATGATTTTCTTCTGTCACGTAGGCACAGTCTCTTAATTCTTCTATCATCACTTGCTGTTGTGCACCTTTTCCTGCCTTTACCAGTGTGGTTTTGAGGTGATTGAGTCTCCTTATACCTCTTCAAAAACTTAGAAATGCCACCTTTGGTTATGTTTCCACCAATTTTTCTTCTAATTTCTTTATAACTGTAGCTTTGTTCACTTAATAATACTATTTTAAATCATTTTGTGGTCGACCAGTCAACTCTTTGCACCATTACTTTAATTTTATTATGGTTTACAAGCTAACTAAATGAAAGAACACAAAAAATCCCAACCAACTTGATAGCGCTCACATAACACACTGACAAATGTCCTCCTCTCAGCTTCAATACATGACATCATAACTAAATCCTACTGTGATCTGATTGGCTCATTGCCAAAACAAGATGACACCTGATTGGGTCTCTAAACACTCATGCTCATTGGCTACAATCAGATGAAGGAAAGCTATCTGATATCAACCTAAGCAAGTTATGCTTCCTTTTTCTGATTATTTGGCTATAACTTTTCACAGAATACAGATAATTGAACAAACTTTGTTGTATTACAACATTCTTGATTAAATTATATTTCCACTGATATATAGTTTTATGGTACTTTTTTAAAAAAATGGTGTTATTAGCCATCAAACTCAAAAATACACTTTCCCCAAAAGGTTTCCACAATTTTGGCCACTACTGTACTTACAACATCTGAGATGAGGGTGGTAGTGAAAGATAACATAACCATAGGATTGCCAGTCCTGACCGCAGCAAGACTTCTGTTCATTGGACAATGAACTACTGGGTGGCATGGAAGTAGCTGCAACATTTTGATATTGCAGAAAGCTCCCCTACCCTGTCTGTGTAGTTTTGCAGGATGGATGGGGATCAAGAGCTACGAGGCATGGTCAAAGGCTTTCTAATGCATGGTGAGAAAAAAAGCCAAATGCTGCTTGAATGGGAGAAGCAGGAGGATATTAGAGAAGCATATTTTGTGTGTGTCACAACATTTCATTTCTCACAAAGGGAACCAAGAGAGGCAGTTGCAGCAGCTGCATGACCCTGCATGCACTCCTTCCCATTTCTCTCCTTCAGCATCCCCAGTCCTATAGCAGAGTTTGAATAGGTTATAATTTCCTCACTTAAAATCTTGAAAGCTGGGATGCGGAGTTGCCAGAAAGTGTGCAGATGTTGCATGTTAGTATTGCTACTAAAGTGGGAAGCTCTGCGCTGCATTTTCAGATTTATTACTTTGACTTTCTGTCTCACAATCTTTCTGAATCTAGTTTAAAATATGTCCAAGATTGGCTTCCTGAACTATTTTCAAATTTATTCATACAACACCATACTACAAGCACATCATGTTTGCAGATTTCTAGAGGTGATCTGTCTGTCTGCCAAGTCAATCAATACATGTGCACCAAGCAGCTAGAACTGAATCACGACCTCTAAGAACTGCACTAAGCCACCCTTGCTCCTCTTTACTTAAAATTATAATAATTATACTAGTTTTTCTCTATGTTGGCAAACCTCCACATTGTCTGCTGAATTGCTAACTCTCATGTTTCAGCAACTCTGTTTTAGAGCCCCTTTATTTAGTTGTGACAGCTGACATGATAGGATTGGTGTCAAGATGGAGTGAAGCCAAAGAAAGCATAGATTCTCCCTTACGCACATTGTTGCCAGCATTTCTTGATTCCTGGTATAATATCAAATCACAGGATATGTCAGTGTTTCAAAAACAAGCATCCGGTTAATGTAATCAACAAGGGGATTTCTTCCACTCTGCTACTGGAACTCCTTTTAAACTTTTAAATGCCATCTTGAAGCTAAGGAGACTCTTCAGTGCCATCTTCTGGCTGGCAATTTCACAACACTTTCCATTTGCTACTTGCTATTTTTCTTTGCTGGAATTTACAGCTAGTCCTCGGTTTACAACAGTTTGCTTAGTGACCGTTCAATGGCACTGAAAAAGGTGACCTATGACCATTATTCACACTTACTACCATTGCAGTATCCCCATGGTCATGTGATTTACATTCAGATGCTTTACAACAGATTCACATTAATGATGGTTGTAGTGTTCTGGGGTCCCACGGGATCCCCTTTTGTAAACTTCTGACAAGCAAAGTCAATGGGGAAGTCAGATTCATTTAACAACCGTGTGATTAATTTAACAACTGCAGGGATTCACTTAATAAATGTGGCAAAAATGGGGCAAAACTCAGTTAACAAATTTCTCACTTAACAACATAAATTCTGGGCTCAATTGTGGTCGTAAGTTGATCTGTACTTTGTTGATAAACACATTTCTATGAATCATATCAAGTCAGTCATTCAGACTCCAACATAGGTCTAGCTAACTTTAAGAGCAGCTTGAAGATTGGGACATGGTGCTTTTGTTTATGCCACTTTCTTCTTTTTGTTTCATCTATTTTAATTTTATTTTTTTAAAAAAGGTACAATGAAACCCAAAAAATGTTAAAGTGACAAAGAAAAAACACAAAACAAACAAGACACTAAAATATGCATAAAATAAAAAAACTAATATATATTTATACATATTTTCCTCCAGCTGAATAGTGATTAATATATTACAACATTAGTTTCCCATCCCTTGCAAAACAGGTCCAAAAGATTTTAAATTAGTAAACTATTAATTCTATTTGCAAATTATTCATGTCATCTATATAATATATTAATGACAAAATAGTTAAATAAAAGCACAATAATAATAAGACAAGATTAAAATTTCAAACCCCTCTGCTAACAAATTGTTATTATATGAACTCTTAGAAAATTTACCATGGCTTCTTAGCTATCCTAAATCATCCCAAGAATTAACGATGATTCATCTTTGATGAAATATCCATGTTGAGTTGTTCTAGCAACATATTTGCCAATACAATGATGCCTAATTCACATTCTAGCCTTCTCTCTGTCCAGGAGATCTTCATGCTATAGTTCCTCTGTAGCTGTCTAGCATTTCATATTTCTCTGAATATTTCAGTTTAATTTTTGGAAATGTAAATAAATCAAACATGCATTTTGGAAAAAAAAAGACATGTTTATAGAAGCAATGCTTTGAATTGCAGAATTAAGCAATTATTTAAACATAACAAAAACTGAGAAGAAATTAACAGATGTATTCCTTTTTACCAGATATAGTAATGTAAAATTTATCAATTAGAGGAAGTATTTTTCAAACATTATGGCATGCATCATGGAAAAATTATATACTATTCTCATATTCTTGAGTCAAAAGAAGATTTTGGAATGTATAGAGGAAGCCAGCTGTCACAATGAAAGTAGAAATTTTAGAGAACAGAACACTGGATCAGATAGGTTTCAAAAAGTTAAGAAAGTTTTTAAGGAATGTGAAGATGCCTTATTGCTCTAATCCCAAACAAGCATATTTACTTCCCTATAAGTAAATATTTACTTATAGAGAAGTAAATATAAGTAAATATTTACTTCCCTATAAGTAAACACTGATTAATTTTTGTTGAGTAAAATAGTAAGGCATAGTAAAAACACCGTAATGTGTGGTATGCACATTTAATCTTGGATTGGGAATTGCTGGGTAGCTTGAGCCAAATAATTTTAAGATGGTCTATTTCTTTCTAAAATAGCAAGGAGAACCATACAAACTCCAGAGAGATTGTGCCCTTGAAGTAGTAATCCTGGGGGAGAGTTCATGTGAAATAAATAAACTCCAAGCACTTCTAAGTAAAAATCTGTCAGAATTCGAGGATCTCGCCCAATAATTACTCAGAGCCTGTTGTGATGATAAATCTCATTTATTCATATCTACTCTCTTGCAGGAGATGTAGAAGAAGAACCAAGAATCAGGGAGGATTCGATATATATACAGAGGAGGAGTGGTCAGAGGTAAGTAGGAGTAGTTTTGGGCGTGATGTAGACAAAATGGGAGGTAATCATAAATATATACAGAGGCAAATATATTAGGCATTTACATATGTAACAAAATCTATAGATAGTCCCGTAGAATGCCAGCTTTCCCAAGTCTGAGGCCTTCTGGTGAAGCAGAATCAGCAGCCATGAGCGCTCAGCCAGCAAAACCTTTGGCTATGCTGGGTGACAATGAATGCTCCAGTGCATCTGGAGGGATGATTGGAGAATGCAGCAAGCAACACTGAATTCAGGGTGACACATGGCCAAGTGGAGATGTGTCAGGTTGCATTGCAAAAGATTGTATGCATGGTAAACAACCCTAGTAGTCTCTTTAACAGTAACTTGAAAATGCTATTTATATTTTAGCTCACTTCAAAAATAGCTCACTGTAAACAAATGTTACAGGAGTAACTGAATTCTCATGTACTTTCTTCAAGAACAGTAATAATTATTAACTTAAAAGTCACTGATTGAACATATTAAATTGAAAGCCTAATTTAAAATGGCAACAATTTGTACACACACTCCTTTTCCCCTTCTTTGTGCTTGATGCTCTATTTGAGCATAATTACATTGTCAAATCAATAGCCATATCAAGCATCCACTTGTTTTTCTTTCCGTGCTCAGCACTGATTCACAGGAACTGCTGGGGAGGCCTGTCTGCTATCCATCTGTTTGGATCCATTTAGGAACTGAATACAGGAAGGTAGTCATCGTACATTATTAGTTTCCTGAATGTTGGTTGTAACAGAAGCAGCAAACACAGAGTGCATTTATTAGCACAGAAGGTCAGCTAAGAAAAACAAATGATACCACTCAGTTTCCATATGAAATGGAAATAGCCTTGTCTTGACAACTTTTATTATTATCCTGAAGCTGCAGCTAAGGAGAAATTGCTAACAAGCCAATCTTTAGCAGTTGCTGTTCCAAGATAAATTGTTAGATTCAGGCAAGATTATTACTGTCACAATCAAGGGACACTTCTAGATATCCATTCATGGGTTAGCAATACAACAAGTACTGACTTTATTTACCATGAATGCGTTAGAAACCATTGGCCCTGTTTTAATGAAAATGTGAAGTATGCAATGCCAAAATTGCTTGAGATTCAGTACTAATTAAGTGGAACGCTGTTTTCAGGATTTGAATTTTCACTAGGGAAAAATGTTTTATTTGTTTACAGTCCTGAGATCATATTATACAAAAGTGATGTGCATAATAAGTGCCAATTGCTAGCAGTGTAATCTTTCAGTGCTAATTACACCTCATAATAAACTGTGGGAGTTGACTCTGAACCAAAACAAGTTAGCAGTCTTTGGAAAACAGAGAGTCAATTAGACTGGTGACTGGGGTGCAGGTATTGAATGACTATAGTTAATTATAAAGCCGCAATCTTCAGCAAGCTAGCTCTAAATTAGAAACAAATGAATAATTCTGGTTCAATAAAGAAACCCTTTAAACATGTTGGACAATTCATCTTACATGCTTCCCTAGCCCTACCAAGCTGATTTTCATTTTCATGGAACGTTTATGACATCTTTAGAACTCTTGTTTTCTTTACCTTGTAATTTATCTTACCCAGAACTGTGCAGCTGTCCTAGAAGGACAAGATATAAAGGGCAACTAAATGTTGATCAACATTTAGAGCTTCTGATAATCAGGCAGGTCAGGAGCTGTTCTAAAACTGTTCTGCCTAAGAATTCTCCATCTCTGGGAAGTAACAAGCTGGAAGGATGCTTTTAATTCACATCTCAGGCAGCTGATAAACAAACCCATATTGTGATGTAATGTAATGAAGAATATTTACTTTATAAGAATTACAAATATAAACATAGACAAAACATGAACACAGAAACAGACAACGCTTAAATCACAAAGGCAGGATATTAATAGAACAAGCAAACAAATAAACTCAGAAATTACAAAGAATTGAAAGACATTTACAAAAGGTTCAAAACAAAGAGCCAATTTTTCCATAGCTGATGAGAAACAACCTTAGACAGATATCATGGAATAAGCATAAAAAGAGGACTTCTTCCCATATTAGGAAGCATCACTTATCAATCTGGTTGGTTCAGTCTAGCTGGATGGGCAGCTTCGAGCTCACCTAGGCAACACTTGAAAAGAACATCACAGGTCATTCAGGTCTGATTAGCCTGCCAGCTCCAAAGGTTGTGTGCTTAGGCTTAATTTCCTGTTGACAGGTTTAAGAGGACTTGATAGAGATTGTGATTGTCAAGTGTTTTTCTTCTTTCCCTATATGGTCTTATATGGGAGGAGTAGATAATATATACTTTTGGGTATGCTTACGATGTGGGCCAGTTTAGTGTAGTGGTTAAAGGCACTAGGCTAGAAACTGGGTGTCGGTGAGTTCTATTCCTGCTTCAGGCATGAAGCCAGCTGGGTGACCTTGTCCCCAGTCACTCCCTCTCTCTCAGCCCTAGGAAAGAGGAAGGACGCCACTACTGAAAACCTTGCCAAGAAAACTGCAGGGCCTGGTCAAAGAAGTTGCCAGGAGTCAAAACTGACTTGGACATACAGACACTATGTGGGATACAGACACACTATATTCCAAAGTAAACTCTGTCACAGGAGTTCATTCCTGGATTCTGTATACCAATTCCAGAAAAAAACAATACAGGTACCTTAAGCATCAAATGGGAAAAACACCTATAAGAATTTTCAGCTGTTGAGAAGGTCTTCTTAAATTCAAGATGTTTATAAATGACATATGGATTATAGCACAAGTAGCAGAATTCTATGATTTATTTTTAGTTATCACCCTATAACAAGGATATTGAACTGCTAAGCAATTGGCTTCAGTTTAGCTAACTATCTTAAACTTGACTGAGTAACTAACAGCCAGCCAGTATATAATTGCTTTTATAATGCATGGTTACCAGTTTGTGAATACCAGAGGCCAAGATGTTCCTGTCTAGGAAAAGAACAAAGATCAGTTAAGAAAAATATGGCAGGGAAATTTCTAGTAATATCCTGCGAGACTGTTCTTTCTGAAAGAGTTGAATCCATTGAGTCTTTGGTGCTTTCTGAGCTTGATTGTTTGCTTGCAGACATTTCATTACATGTCTGTGTTGCAATATTTTGAGGATCAGACTCAATAAATAATTCAGGAACAAAGTATTCAAACAAAGTACTATTTATTTACAATAGGCATTCTATATTTTCTGAATGATCACAGATAGAAGCGAGAGGGAGGTGCATACATCCCCTTTTATATCAATAAGGCGGAGTAAAGGATGGGAGTGGTTACATATGAATATATTAAGGAAGGAAGAATAAATTAACCCCTATACCCTGTGTATGTACATTTTCCCCATTTGAGAATAAGGCATTTACTTGTGACAAATCCCCCTCTAAATGCCGATTCGATATACAACAATAATTACATTCAGATTCAGAACAATATAAGACTTGTAATTTTGAAGTTAAATATTTATGTTGTTTAGATTGCAAAGGCTTAGTCAATATATCAGCTATTTGTTCTGAAGTTTCGCAATGAATGGCCTTAATGAATCCATCTTGAGATAATTGCCTTACATGTTTGAATTTGATATCTATATGTCTGGACCTTTGACCAATGGCATCAGATCTAGATATCTCTATAGCAGCTTTATTATCTTCATGTATAATAAATGGTAATGAAGGATTTTTCCAAATATCTGATAATAAATCATTAAACCATACTAGATTATTTGAGGCTTTAGACAAACAAACATATTCTGCCTCAGTTGTTGATGTGGCTACTAAATCTTGTTTCCCAGTATACCAGTAGACTGGACAATCGTTAAGAAAGAATACATAACCTGAGGTGCTTTTTCTGCACTTAGTATCACCTGCCCAATCCGCATCAGCGTAACAAGTGAGAATGGGTTCTTTAACATTATTGGGTTCCAAAAGTAGGCAAAAATCTATGCTATGCTTTAAATATCTTAATATTCGTTTAATAGTTTCCCAATGATACATTAGTGGCTTACTAACATATCTGGATAACAGATTAAGGGGTAAAGCAATATCAGGTCTAGTCCAATTAGATATATACAAAAGGGAACCAATAACCAATCTGTAAAGTGTATTATCTTTAAATTCAGGGGATGATTCATCCATATTTCTTAGAAAACCAGTTTGCATTGGAGTATCACAAGGTTTAGCATCATTTAAATTACATTTATTCAGAAGTTCTATAATTTTGTCTTTCTGAGATAATTTAAATCCTTTTTTTGTCTTACTGATTTGAACTCCAAGATATTTATTTACTTTCCCCAGTGACTTCAAAGAAAAATGTTCATTTAGTTTTGTTACAAATATATCTCTTTTTTCTTTATGTTTACCAATATATAAAATGTCATCCACATAAATTAATACAAATTCCAATGAATCGCCTTCCTTTTTAACAAAGAAACAGTTGTCTGCAGTTGTGGCATTGAAATTCATGGTTTTGAGTACATTGACCAAACATTCATACCAACGTTTGCTGGATTGCTTTAATCCGTATAAACTTTTGTTTAATAACCAAGTTTCATTTTTGTTTGTGTATTGGCTGTGAGGTGCTCTCACATATATCTCTTTATCAAGTTTTGCATGTAAATATGCAGTTTATATATCATATTGAAAAACATCAAGATTAAGTGCAGATGCAATAACTAAATCTGTTTTAACACTCTCAGTTCTTACAGTGGGAGAGTATGTGTCTGTGTAATCCTCAGGATACTTTTGAGCGTAACCTTGTGCAACTAGTCTAGCTTTATATAATGTGTTGCCTTCTTCCAAATTTTTAATTTTAAATATCCATCTGGTACCTATAATTGTTTTGTCTTTAGGTGCAGAAGTTGGTGTGAATACATTTAATTCTCGCAAGCTGTCCATTTCTTTGGCCATGGCTAATTCCCACTTTTTTCTTTCTTCAATGGGAAGTTTTAATACTTCCTCGTATGTGTTGGGTATTGATGTTTCGTTGTTCATGCACATTATGTAATCTTTATATTTACTTGGTACTTGATTTCTGTTACATCTAATTGTCTTTTTTGGTATGCTGTCGTTATCGTGTAAGTATCTGGCTTCCTTATTGGTTAATGAATCTGTTTTTATTCTGGTGTGACTATTTGTCCATGTTTTATTCTTGTTTTCATGTATGTTGTGGTTATGTTCTTCTCTCTCTATTTTATCTTGATGTTTAATGTCTGTTTTTGTAATTGGAAATATCTCATTAAGATGTATCTTAGACCAATTGGCCTGTTCATGAAATACAGCTGTTCTAGAAATTATGAATTTGTTGTTATTATCAATAAATCTGTATCCTTTTGTGCCTGTTTCGTATCCCATGAATCTAAGTCTTCTGGATACGTTATCTCCTTTACGTCTTAATTGTTTTGATATGTGTACATCCGCTGTAACTCCAAATATGTGCATGTGTGATATTTTAGGTTTTCTATTATACATTAGTTCATGTGGTGTTTTATTTATGATGCTGGACCAAGTTCTGTTTTGAGTGTAATTTGAATATAATAAGGCTTCTGACCAGAATTGTTTTCCTAAGCCAGCGTCTTCTAATGTACATCTAATTATGGTTTGTAGTGTCAAGTTTTTTCGTTCTGCCACTCCATTTTGGAATGCAGAGAAAGGGCTAGATGTGAAGTGTAGCATTCCTTTATCCTTTAGCCATTGAGAGAATTCTTTTGACATGAATTCAGATCCCCTATCTGTCATGATTTGTTTTATTCTAATATTGTGTTGTGTTTCTACACGTTTATAAAACTCTTTAAATTTTTGAAAAGTTTCATCTTTGTGTTTCAAAGTGTAGACAAACCCGTAGCGACTATAGTCATCTACAATAGTTAGGAAATATCATTTTTTATATGTGATTGATGGGGTTAATGGACCAACTAGATCCATATGTACCAGATCAAAAATGTGGTCAGATGACCTTGTTGCCCTTTTTGGTTTGAGATTAGTTCTGAGTTTTGATGACTTACATACTGAACATTCTAAATAATTTTTACAATTTTTTATTTTAACACCTTCAGCATGTTCAATCATATTTTGTATTACAGGAAAACTAGCATGCCCTAATTTTCTATGTAATATATGTGCACATTCATCATGAATTGGTTTCCCAATGGTGGGTTTCTTGTTATTGAGTGTATCACTAGTGGATGTGTTTTCGTGATCATGGTTTGTTTCATGTTCCTCATTATCACTATTACTGTTGTCTTCATTCTCTATGATAGTGTTATCTTCTGTGTTTGAATCAATATTATGTAGCCATTTTTCTTCTGCAATTAAATAAGGTAGGCCCCCTTTGATAACCACACTACCCAAATTTGTTTTGTTTTTCTCTATGATTGCCTTTCCTTTTGAGAATACTATATTTATGTCAGAATCTCTGCTTAGTTTTATTGCACTAAGTATGTTGTGAGGTATTTCTGGTATTAATAATACCCCCTCTATTTTCCCTAGACCAGGTAAATTCACACTTCCTCTTCCAAAAACTTGGACATTTTCTTGATTGGCTACCTTTATTACAAATTTATCTTCTATAAATGAAGATAGTATTTTCTTGTCATGTGTTGTGTGATTAGTTGCTCCAGAATCAATGAGCCAAGCATTATCACTTGACTTTTGTATGTTAGTTATGTTATGTTTATCTAATCCATTTAATGATCCAGATTTTTTATCTCTTGAATTATCTCTGCCCCCTCTACGCTCTCTAAAGTTTGGTGAGTTTCTATATCTATATCTATCAATAGATGATTGTCTGTTATGATATCTGCTTCTATAGTCATGTTTTTGTCTTTCTCTAAGAAATTTAGGACAATCTCTTCTACAGTGTTCTTTGGATCCACAATTATAACATTCAATTGATTATCAATGTTTCCCTTGAAATACTACTCTCTTAGTCTGTCTATGTTCTGTGTGTGTTCTATAGCGGCTTCTTCTCAGATTATCTTCAGCTATTAGCTTATTTGATAAGTTTTCTATAGATAGGTATCCCAAATTAATTGTGTCTAAATGTGATATGTAGTTATCCCATGATGAGTCTAATGAATTAAGGATAACACTTTTCATTGTTTGATCTGATATTATTTCTCCCCTTAAATGTAGCTCTGCTCTGATTTTGTTTAGTGATATTAAGTGTTCACTTATAGTGGTCCCAGATTTTATACTGGCTGAGAAGAAATCTTTAGACATTCTTGTTGTGGTTGCTACGCTTTCACTATGAAACAGTTTAAACATGCAATGAATTATTTCTGAGACAGTGAGATTATGCTTAATACTATG
This sequence comes from Arizona elegans, assembly GCA_022577455.1. Taxonomy (NCBI): domain Eukaryota; kingdom Metazoa; phylum Chordata; class Lepidosauria; order Squamata; family Colubridae; genus Arizona; species Arizona elegans. The sequence continues at coordinate 170,001,050 of JAKOOJ010000001.1, read as the reverse complement.
ATACATAGCAGGAGATATACTAGATATTAATAAGTAGAATGCTCTGTGGTGCAGGCAGTCCAATTTTAAAGTCCAAGGTTTTTTGGGAGGGTTAGTTATGAAAAATAATAAATTCTCTCTTAGAAAAACAACCTGAAGTTGTTGACACCATTCTTGTAAATTAATACCATCTATTCTCAGTTTTGGGAAATCATTAGGCAAGTTCCCAATATTGTTTGTTCCATTACTTACAACTGGAGGTTGTCCATGATCTTGTAGATGTTGGTAGTTGCAGAATGGTGTGGGTATGCTCGCAATGAGTCTGAATGGTTCTCTTTGTTCTTCATGTCTTCCGTAGTTGTCTGTGTGTGTTTGCGCATGCGCGTTGCTCATTTCACTTCTGAAGCTGTTGGGAGAGGTTCTCGTCGCTGTAGCTCCCTCGTAGTGCTCTTCCTCCGACGACTCGGTCTCCGGTTCAACCTTGGGTGTCCAGGAGATGGCCGGCGCTCGCTTCCTTTTGCTGAAGCTGTCCTGGTTGAAATATCTGGCTCCCGGAAGCGTCTGCGGCGTGGGGGAGTATTTGCAAGGTCCTCTGGGTTCAGGCGCTGGTGTTTTCGCCGTCCGGATGGAAGCGGGTGAATTCAGAGACGTTTGCTTGCTTGCTTGTCTTTTCTTTATTTTTTGATCAGCAGCTTCTGTTGATTTTTTTGTAATTTCTAAGTTTGGGCCAAATGTCGCGAACAGCGTTCTCATGGCTGATTTTATTTTTAGTTCGGTAGAGGTTTCTTCAATGTCTGTATCAGATTCTTCTGAAGAATAGAGTTTTTCTTTTTTACTTTTCACACTGTGTATGGCTTTTCGCGCCAGAGATTTTGAATCCTGTTTTCTGATTGGCTCTGCTTCGCTCATCTTAGTGGTCGGTTGAAACCAAGATGGCTGCCATTCAAAATTTTGTGCGGGACCGTTAGTCTTTTTTTTCGTTACATTTTCATCTATAGGTAATTCGCTCACCATTTTTAGGTCTTTAGATTCAGCTGTTACGATGTGGTTTTCTCTCGCTGCTCCGCTGTCTTTTATGATGTCTCGGAGGTTCGCGATGAGGTTACAGTTATCTTTTTGGCTTTTCAGTAGTCTCAGTATCTCCGATCTGAGATCGTTGCCCTCTATCTCGTTCTCTTCTTGGTCATCAGTTTCATTGATTAGCTCTTCGTTGTCTGTAATGCAGTCTTCAGATTCTTTAGTTATTATAGCCGTTGTTTCATCGATCATTTCTTGATCCGTTTCCATCTCTTTATCGTGTGCCCCAGTGTTGGGTCTTTCTCTTCTGTTTTTGAAGTTTCCTTTCTTAGGCATGTCTATTTTTATTGAGTCAGTTTAACCATCCTCTGCTACCAGTTTGTTGCAATATTTTGAGGATCAGACTCAATAAATAATTCAGGAACAAAGTATTCAAACAAAGTACTATTTATTTACAATAGGCATTCTATATTCTCTGAATGATCACAGATAGAAGCGAGAGGGAGGTGCATACATCCCCTTTTATATCAATAAGGCGGAGTAAAGGATGGGAGTGGTTACATATGAATATATTAAGGAAGGAAGAATAAATTAACCCCTGATACCCTGTGTATGTACATTTTCCCCATTTGAGAATAAGGCATTTACTTGTGACAGTCTGGGCAATATCTTCTGTGCTACTACAAGGGAAGGGAATTTGCTCTGTTTGTATGCAATATTTTGCCCTATCAATGTTGGTGGGGATATTGTTTTCTCCATGGTAGTTTCTTAATTAGGTTGTTATGTATTACTTGATTGTGTGTCTACTGCTAATCCTGATGTTAATCCCTGTATATCTGGGTGCTGCTTTGCTGGTGAGGAGGTGTTCTGATGCTTTTGTTTATTTGTTTCCTTTTTAGCTTTATTTGTTGTCTTTTTTGAATGTCCTTTATCTCTGTGGGCCTATTGATGGCTAATGCATTTGAGTGCCAAGCTTCCAGGAATTCCCTAGTATTTTTGGATTTAGCTTGGTCTACGATGCTCAGTTTTCCAGTTGGAATTTTGATTCAGTTTATCTGTGTGTTACAAATTAAGAAGTTTTCACTGTGTCATCTCACAGGTAAAATTAGAAAGATTTTACAGTTGGCTGAAATTGGTATAAAATATTCTACATGTGGTATAAAATTCCATCAATAATATCCAGCATAGACAAAACAAAGTAGTAATTGTTGGAAATGCAATCAAACAGAAGAAATATTGTATAACAAGATACACAAGTCTAATGCAGAAAGTTTTGGAATTTAAATTTGAAATGAAACCAGTGATGATATTCAGCTGGTTTGCACTGGTTCAACAGAACCATTTATTAACTCTGTGGAGTTCTGTGAACCAGCTGAATAGTCCAGGCTGCCTGCCTGCCTAACGATTCCAGTAGCTCACACACACCTCAGACGTTCCTGCTTGTTTGTAATTAACCAAAGGAAGGGAAAAGAAAAAGAAGAAATAATCACATAGCCATTTCCTCAGCAGAATAATTCTAGCCCTTTTAAAACTCAGGGGGGGGAAATAAAGTGAAAGGGTTTTTTTTCTTCTCTCTCCCTTCAGTTAATAGCTCTGGGCAGACAGTCAAGAACCACTTAACAGGTGAATACTTAATTGCGATAACAAAACCGCAGGAATGCAGTCAGCACAGAAACAATAGATACTTAAAAATCATACAGATTAACAGAGTTGGAAAGGACCTTGTAGGTCATCTAGTCCAACCCCTCCCACCCAAGCAGGAGACCCTACACCATTTCTAACAAATGGCAGTCCAATCTTTTCGTGAAAGCCTCCAGTGATGAAGTTCCCACAACTTCTGAAGGTAAGCTGTTCCATTGGTTGATTGTTCTCACTGTCAGAAAATTCCTCCTTATTTCTAGGTTGAATCTCTCCTTGTTCTTGACAGGATTAGGCCAGGGAAAGAGTTTTAAAAATGTTAATACAGAGCAGGAGTTTCTTGTCAGAGTTCTAATGTCTTTTTAAGTACATGTTCTAATTAACAGAATTGATTTTATTAATTTGGAATAGGATCGCAATGCTGTTTCTATGTTTATGTATTTTGATCCTGCATTTTCAGCATATAAGAGTTAGCTTACAGTATTAGACTGTAAAGATTTCAAATTATCTTATAACTTTGTTGCTTGTGTGTGATGGAGCACCCACAACCTCTGAAGCCAAGCTGTTCCATTGGTTGATTGGTCTCACACTTAGGAAATTTCTCCTTAGTCCTAGGTTGCTTCTCTCTTTGGTTAGTTTTCATCCATTGTTTCTTGTCATGCCTTTTGGTGCTTTGGAAAATAGATTGACCACCTCATTTTTGTAGGAGCCCCACACATTTCCTGACAGAACAATTAATCAGTGGAACAACTTATCTCCAGAAGTTGTAATTGCTCCAACACTAGACGTTTTTAAGAAGAGACTGGATAATCATTTGTCTGAAGTGATGTAGGGTTTCCTGCCTGAGCAGGGGGTTGGACTAGAAGACCTCCAAGATCCCTTCCAACTCTGTTATTCTATTCTATTCTGCTCCGCTCCGCTCCGCTCCGCTCCGCTCCGCTCCATTCCATTCCATTCCATTCCATTCTATTCTATTCTATTCTATATATTGAAACAGTGCTATTTTATTGTGCGTTGGACTAAGGAAATTTCCTAAGGGTGAGACCAATCAAGTTGGCCATGCCCATCCACCCACCCAGTCATTAGGGCAGAGAACCAGTTGTTAAATTATTTGAATCCCACCACTGAATGAAACCATAACTTTTTATTAGGTGTAAACTCAGGGAAAAAGCAAAAGAAATGTGGTAATTTAATGAAATATAGGCTTACAGCCAAGGGTGGGCTGCTAGGGGTTCACAGGGGTTTGGGAGAACCTCTAGTTAAGATTCTGTGCAGTTTGGAGAACCCCCAAATACCACTCCTGGCTGGCCCTGCCCACCCTGCCCCTCCCCTCCCAGGAGTCCCCATGCGGCCTGTTTTGGATGCAGGGGGCTTGGGGAGGGTGAAAAACAGGCCTACCAGAAGTTCGGGAAGGCTGGAAATGGGCCCGTTTCCTACCTCCAGAGGGCCTCCGGAGCCTGGAGAGCCTGTTTTTGCCTCCCAGAGGCTCAAGGTCCCCCTGTCATGGTGTAGGAGGCCGGCTAGGCCATGCCCACCCAGCAACCGGGCAGAGAACCCCTTGCTAAAATTTTTGAAGCCCACCCCTGCTTACAGCAGCAAGAATAAATTTTGCTCAACACTAGAAAAGATATTATTTTAACAGCGTCTGACTGGAGAATATGCAGCAACAGCAAAACTCACAGTATACATACACAATAGAAGTTTAAACAAAGCCACTTGTTGGAAGTGTGGTAAGGATGTCGGCACCTTCTATCATATGTGGTGGACCTGCCCAGAGACAAAAAGGTTTTGGTCTAGAACTTGAAACTGGCTATGGGAAATAACTGGAGAGGAATTAGCCCTAGCCCCGGAAATATTTTTATTGGGTATAATTAGAGATGGTCTCACCAAAGACAAAATTCAACTCATAACTCATATAATAACAGCGGCCAGATTAGTCTATGCGAAATTTTGGAAGAATAAAACTATACCACCAGAGGGAATGTTGGGTATGTATCTATTTTGTGCGGGAAATTCAAATGCATAGTGAATTCTGATTGGTTCGTGGTTGCCTCTGAAAAGTATATAAAGAGGGCTGTTGCCTGTGAGTTTTTGCTGAAGTCTCACCCTGTATTAAAGAGCTGTTGTTACTAGCCTGCTTGTGCCTCTCGTTATTCCCGCGCTACAACATTGGTGACGAAGGTGGGATTGAGGCCACAAGAGGCGAACCAAAAAGAGCTTGTAGTTTCAGCCAGGGCGACTGGCGAACATGGAGACGCGGCATGTCTGCCTACGTTCCGCCAAAACCCTTCGACCCGACCCGAGATAAGTGGGGATCATATCTGACAAGGTTCGAGTGCTCCTTGGAAGCGAGCGAAATGCAAGGGCTCTCCGCGAACAGAAAACGGGCTCTGTTCTTAAGCCACTGCGGGCCGGATGTATTCGAGATGGCCGAATCCCTCTGCGAGCCAACCCCAGTCCAGACGGTCCCCTGGGACGTCCTTCAAGCCAAGCTGAAGGCTCACTACGCTCCTGTTCCGTCCAAATTCGTTCAGCGCTACGAGCTCCGGCAAAGAGTTCAAAAAGAAGGAGAGCCGGTCAGCACTTATGTGGCCGCCACGCATTGTGACTACAGAGACTTAGACGATGCATTGCTTGAACAAATGATTTGCGGGGTTCGTGATACCTGGCTACAAAGGCGTCTTCTAGCCAAGCCAGACCTAACGCTAGCCGGCGCGCTAGACGAAGCCCGAGCACACGAGGCATCAACGAAAGCGTTGGAAGCGCTGCAGCGTCCCAGTTCAAGCAAGGACAGGCCGAAAACAGCCCCCGTCCACAGAGAAGAGGTGCGAACCAGCACAGAGGAAGAGTCGGACGAGGACGTCTTCCATACCGAAAAGAGATCGAGCGAACAAAGCCGCCGCCATGAGAACTGCCCCAGCTGTGGCAGGGATCACAAGAGACAGTCGTGCAAATATAGAGAAGCCATCTGCAGGCATTGCGATAGAAAAGGACACCTCGCACGAGTTTGCAGAGCTCAACTTCCACGTAGTCGAAAACCACGTGACTACCGTGACCAACCAGAATCGGCTCATTCAAAACAGCCAATCAAAGATGACAGCGCGAGAAAATGGCGTGAACCTCAAAAACGAGAAACCTACAGCACCACAATTGGCCAAGCCAGCACACCCAACGAGAAAGTCTACACGAAAGTAGAAAACAATGGCAAATCGTGCGAAATGGAGATCGACACCATGTCTACGTTATCGATCATGTCCTGGTCAACGCTCAAGGCACTCCTGCCCAAGCTTCAGAAAAGCCAGCTATCCCGACAGAAAATCCGCCTACTTGACTACCAGGGAAACCGAGTTCCCGTTGAAGGCGTGGGCACGTTCCGGGTCACCTATGGCGAGTTCCAGAAAGAGCTACCTCTGACCATCGTCAGCAAGCCCCTTCCGAGTCTACTGGGCATGAAATGGTTCCGAGCCCTCGGCATGGGCTTCACGGGCGTCCACAAGATCAACGGATCATCATTGAAAGAAACACTGCTTCACGAGTTTCGGGACGTTTTCGAAGAAACTCTAGGCAAGTATGTGGGGACCCCTATTTCTTTCAATTTAGACCCCAACGTAGCGCCAATTAGACTGAAGGCAAGGCGAGTCCCCTTTGCCTTAAAACCCAAAATCGATGCGGAGCTCGACAAGCTCATTAAACAAGGGGTGCTAGTTCCTGTAGATCATGCTAAGTGGGAGAACCCAATAGTTACTCCAGTTAAAGCGAATGGCTCAATTAGAATTTGCGCTGACTATAAGTGTTCGATTAACAAGGCGTTGCAGCAGAGCGCCTATCCGGTTCCTATAGTCCACCATCTACTACATTCCCTGGGCCCTGGCAAGCTATTAGCGAAGCTAGACCTTGCGCAGGCGTACCAGCAACTGCCAGTAGATGACGCTACGGCAGAAGCTCAGACTATAGTAATCCACAGAGGTGCATTCAAATGCACCAGGCTTCAGTTTGGGGTCAGCATAACCCCAGGACTTTTCCAGAGTACCACAGAGCGCCTGCTACAGGGCATCCCAGGCGTCGTCCTGTATTTCGACGACGTTTTGATTAGTGGCCAGGACGAGGGCCAGGTGGCCCTAAGGGTTAGATAAGTACTAACCAGATTCAGAGAAGCGGGACTTAAACTCAAACGAAATAAATGCAGGATAGTAGTGCCGTCAGTGGAATTCTTAGGCTACAGAATTGACGGGTCAGGCATTCACCCCACAGAGAGCAAGGTGAGGGCCATCCAAGGTGCACCCACCCCCAAGTCAAAGGCAGAGCTACAGGCCTTCTTGGGGTTACTCAACTTCTATACGATGTTTTTGAAACAAAAAGCCACCGTTGCGGAGCCTCTGCACAGGCTCCTTGGAAAAAAAGTTCCCTGGGTTTGGGGCAAGCGAGAAGCGACCGTTTTCAATGCAGTAAAGAGACTTTTGTCCGAGGACAGTTTCCTGATTCAGTACAATGCTGAACTACCTCTGGTGTTAGTTTGTGACGCTTCCCCCTTTGGCATCGGCGCAGTCTTAGGCCATAGACTGCCGAATGGGTTAGAGGCGCCCATCGCCTATTACTCTCACACTCTGTCTAGTGCTGAAAGGAACTATAGCCAACTAGATAGGGAGGCACTAGCGGCTGTAGCGGGGGTCAAGAAATTTCACGAGTATTTGTTTGGCCACACCTTTGAACTCATTACAGACCACCAGCCGCTTTTGGGACTTTTGGCTGGCGATAAACTCTCCCCGGCGGCTCTCTCCCCCCGGATGACCAGATGGTCCATCTTTTTGGCCGCGTATTCGTACAAACTGCTCCACCGACCAGGCAAAACCTTAGGACATGCTGACGCCCTCAGCCGATGTCCTTTACCGGAACTATTGGACAACCCGACCCCGGAGGCCCCAGTCTTACTGCTTGACATTGTTTCCCGGGCCCCATTTCTTCAAACGAGGTGGCGAGGGTTTCTGCCAGAGACTCTGCTTTGCATACAGTAATGGGCTGGTAACGAGCGGGTGGCCTACCAAGGTGGACGGTGGTGACTTCCAATTGTATTTCAACAAGAAAAATGAATTGTCAATGTTGGGGGGTTGTTTATTGTGGGGTGACAGGGTGGTCATTCCTTCGCGACTAAGGCACAGGGTCTTAGAAATGTTGCACGAGGGTCACCCTGGGGTTGTTTGTATGAAAGGCCTAGCTCGTAGTTATGTTTGGTGCCCACATCTCGACCAAGATGTCACTGAGTGGGTGGGGAAGTGTAGGCCCTGCCAGGAATCCCGCCCAGATCCTCCCATAGCGCCCGTTCGGGAGTGGGAAAAACTGAAGGGACCGTGGGGAAGGATTCACATAGATTTTGCTGGTCCGTTCCATGGCCAGAACTTCCTAATTATTGTCGATGCATATTCTAAGTGGCTCGAAATTGCCCTAATGCCATCGACCACATCTGAGGCCGTAATCAAAGTACTCAGAAAACTATTCACAACACATGGGTTGCCAGACACTCTGGTGTCCGACAATGGACCCCAATTCATGGCAACTCAATTCGAAGGCTACCTAGCCGAACTAGGCATTAGACATGCACTGTCCGCTCCTTTTCATCCGGCTTCTAATGGCCTTGCTGAACGATTTGTAAGAACGGCCAAAGAAGCCCTATCCCGACTCGATGCAGGGGACTGGCAGGCTAGGATAGACGAGTTCCTAGCAGTACAGCATGCTACCCCATGCCCCACTTCGGGCTGCAGCCCGGCCGAACTTTTAATGGGCCGAAAGCTACGATGCGTTCTAGACAGACTGCATCCTAACTACTCCTCTGATAGTTTTACCGGGGAAGGGGGAGGACTCAGACACTTTGAAGTAGGCTCTCGGCTTGTCGTTCGTTCAGAACTGCGATAGGAAATAATCACCAGTAACGCACAGAAAATCAGGGTTTACTTTGGCAATGATAAGCTTGCAGTCAAAAGTAAAGTACAAGTCGGTGTTTTGGTTCAAAGTCAGCGCTGGATGTAACCACACCACAGCACTATTTAACAAAAACTCAGCCCCTTAAACATACATCCGGTGATTATCAATCAAGCACCCCCCACTCCCTTAACAGTAACAGCTGCGAGCACCAGAGCAGCGAGGACAGCAGAATCGGAGAGGCCCAGCAACGTCATCAATCATCGCCCTGAATGCTGCTATGCAGGAATGCTGCTATCCAGGAACTGTTTGTGTGTTTGCTGCAGCTGCTTATCTCTGCTCCTTCGTCTCCCATACCCCCCATTGATGGCGAGCCCCGGTAGGACTCGACATAGGCTCACTAGTCTTTGCTAGAAGTTACACCAATGGCCCATTATGGGTAGAAGGAACCATCGTAGGAATTACAAGTCTTACACAGTAGATATTGGGCATGGCAAGATCTGGAGGAGACATATAGATCAATTGCGAAAACGTTTGCCAAACGAAACACCATGACCTAACTACCCAAGTCTTTCCGAAACAGCTACCTCAAGCCTGAGTAAGCCGGAATACTTATCTGGCAACCCTGAGTTCCAGTGCCGCCCCAGCAAGCCGCCACTCCCAGCCGGAGATTGCCACACCTCCGGAGAAATCCAGGAGGTTCCATTGGCGGAGCCGGGAGAGACGGGAGGTCCCTCCGACCGGCTCGACGCCTCGCCAGCAACTGAACTGCGCAGGTCAACCAGGATTAAGACACGCCCTGGTCACCTGCGTGATTTTGTATGTAACTATGTAAATAGATAGAATAAGTGCCTTCTGGGAAGGGAGGGGAGTTGTGTATGTATCTATTTTGTGCGGGAAATTCAAATGCATAGTGAATTCTGATTGGTTCGTGGTTGCCTCTGAAAAGTATATAAAGAGGGCTGTTGCCTGTGAGTTTTTGCTGAAGTCTCACCCTGTATTAAAGAGCTGTTGTTACTAGCCTGCTTGTGCCTCTCGTTATTCCCGCGCTACAACAGGGAATATTAACAAACAAAATCCTAGAGTGTGCAGAAATGTCTAAACTAGCGAGTGAGTTAAATAACGACGAGAAATCAAAACATCTCGAAGTATGGGGAAAGTGGCATGAATGGTTAAGTAACAGGATAAAAGCATGATGTCAGGATACGGTTATCTTTAGTAATGTAAAATCGAACTACATCTGATGTATAACGTGGAAACACATTAAGGAAGTTAAGTTGAAGTATAACTGACGTATATTTTGTAAATATGTATAAACACTACACCTCCGAATGATCTAATGATTTGTTATATTTTATAAAGGAAAAAACTAATAAAGTATATTAAAAAAAAAAGAAGTTTAAACAAGAATAGTTCCCATACATACAATACACTATGCAACATGACAAATATAATCTGGCTTCTAAGGGCTCGTAAATATCTACAATTTTGTAAATTAGCTGATGTACAAAAAGGAGGAAGTTAGAAAGGCAGTAGTTCATTTTTCATTAATTTTTCTTTCAAAAAAAATTTTGTTTTAATTTTTGGTAAATATTTTGCTTTTCTTTTTATTAATATGCCAACATATTAAACAACACAGTGGAGAGTTCAACATTAAGTAATCAACTCAAGAGCAAAACCCTTCTTATATATCTGATGCTTTGGTATAATCTGCAACATTTATTTTTCATAATGTTATATTCAGTTTTGGATGGAAAAACTCAATTATTTTATGTTTATAATAAAAATGTACTAAATTGTAATTGATATTGATAGACTATTTCTTTCTCTCTTATTTCCAGCACTCTAAATTATCTAAGGAATAGATAATTATCTAAGGAATAGATAATTATCTAAGGAATAGATAAAAACAGTCTGGGGGGCTGGGGAAGGCTGTTTTCACCCTCCCAGGCTCCTAGAAAGGCTCTGGAGCCTGGGGAGAGCAAAAAACGGGCCTTCCCCACCCATCCCCAGGCCCTCCAGAGGCAGGAAACAGCCTACAACAGTTTCCCTATTTCCAATGGGCCCAGAAGGCCCGAAAATCAGTTGGCTGGCGCACACATGTGTGCCAGAGTTGATCTCGCATGCCCACCGATATAGCTCTGTGTGCCACCTGTGGCACGCATGCCATAGGTTCGCCATCACAGGCCTAATACAATCTTGTACCTACACTCTGTGCGGCAGCTGACTCATGTTTTTTTCTCCTTGGTTCACTGAAACTTTTGGTTTACTTAGGATGTTTTGGGGGCTTTAATTTGTTTATTTATTTATTTAGTCCATGTATGGCAAATACATGGACTTATAGTGGTTCAAATGTTAATGTCCAGTCCACCCTGCCATTCAAGGACAGAATGGTCTATGTTGAAAAATCAGACATTGGGCTGGTGTAAGCTCTTGATGGACATTCGGACACAATGTGATGGATATTTTGTCGAAGAGCACCACAGTCACACTAAGGAGTAGAGACAAGACCCCACTTAAACAATGAGTTCTGGCAGACACCATGTTGGGTACAGATCCTATGATGACCCAGGGCATGGCACAAAGGCAACACAGCCAGAGGACCAGTATGAGTCCCTTTATTATCACCAACTGTGCCCCTTATGTCCCTTTCAACTCTCCTGCCTGGAAAGAGCTCTTCCACCAACTTGTAATAGTCTTTGGCTGGCAATACTTCAGTCCCAAACGTTGTAAGCAGAAAACTTCCAACTATAAATCCAACAATGCAAGATAAGGTAATTAATCTGGCAGGGCAAGCAAGATAAGACGTTCCAGAAGTGAAATAGCACGGCAGTAAATCAAACCAGTTGGGAGGATGCCAGGGACTCAGATAAACAGTGAACACAAGATGAACTCAGCGTTTGTTTCTGACAACCTTTCCTCCCATTTTTCTTTCCTTTAAACTGCATCCCCAGGTGTGCCTTGTGAAGGGAATCGGGGCCCTTTCCTCCCTCATAAGCCACACATTGCTCTCTTCTCCATTCTTCCCTGTGCTGCCTAGGATGAGGAGGGGGTTGGTCTTGGTCTTCATCTGAACCCCCTCTCCCTTGTTCTACCTCTCCTCTGCTCTGCCCAGCCTGACCTTGCCCTTCCCCAGTTTCTTCCACAGCCAATGGAGCCACTCTCTCACTCTCTGTCAGCTGTTCATTTTCCCCTTTGGATTCAGACTCTGACTGGGTCATGACATGACCAAAGCTGGCAAGGAAAGTCAAAATCTGGCACCTTCTGTGTAGGGTCATCTATGTAACTGCCTATATCTGGGCATTCAGCAGCATTGGCTTTCCACCGTATGTTGATGTCAAAGTTGTTAGACAGCTGTTGAGCAAGTGCCAAAGAGGGCTTCCTGGATTTAAGTCTGCCAGTTTTTTTTTTTTTTAAATTTGATTTATATGCCGCCCTTCTCCAGAGACTCAGAGCGGCTTACAATGCGTTAAGCAATAGCCTTCATACTTTTGTATATTTATACAAAGTCATCTTATTGCCCCCATAATCTGGGTCCTCATTTTACCTACCTTAGAAAGGATGGAAGGCTGAGTCAATCTTGAGCCTGGTGATAGATGAGGAAGATCAGCGTGCACAGGAAGAAGTGGGTTTCTCATAATTTTGTTGTACTCCTTCACTAAGGCTTCCTGCCTTTGTATTGGTGGTGCAATGTGACTCAAGACAGGGAGCCAGCAAGTAGGGGTATATTTTATGCAGCTGCTTATGATCCTCATTGTATCGTTTAGTCTAGCATCGATCTTGCTAGTGTGGCAGCTATTAAGCCAAACAGGGGTGCAGTATTCAACCCTAGTGCTGATATTCTGAGGCTCCCTATTTTGATCCTCTTAGTTTCTGGAGTAAGTTGTTCCTGGTATTGATTTTAGCGGACATATTCTCTAGGTCTTTCTTATAGGAGAGAGTCCGATCCAAAATTACTCTGAGGTATTTGGGGTGAGGATCATAAGGGAGTAGGTTGTTATTCAGGTAGACCTTCAGGAAGGCATTGGCGAGTTTGTTGTTGAGATGGAAACAATTTATTTTGTTGATTAGATAGATAGATAGATAGATAGATAGATAGATAGATAACATGATAGATGGATAGATGGATAGATGGATGGATAGATAGATAGATATAGAAATAGATAGAGATAATATAGAACAAAAATGATAGAGATGAAATGATAGAAGTTGAAGTGGCAAGAACTTTGAATTAGAATTCAACATAATGCAAGCATAAGCAATAGAACGAAGTCAAACTAGAGCCTTGGACTTTAAGAGATTTCAACAAATTTAGAAAGAGCTTGAGAAGGATTCCATGGAAGAAAATCTTAAAAGGGAAAATAACTCAAGAACCTTGGAAAACTGAAAACTGAAATTATAAAAGTCCAGTCTAGCACAATACCATTACCAGAGGGATTTGTAAATGGCTGATTAACCATAGTCAACATGTAGTCCTCTATGGAACTACATCTACATGGAGGAAAGTATACAGTGGGGTACTCCCAAAGTTCTGTCTTAAGTCCAATACTCTTAAACATCTTCATAAATGATTTAGATGAGGGGATAGAAGGGGAACTCATCAAATTTGCAGACACCAAACTGGAAGGGAATAACATTTGAAGAAGATAGGTTCAAGATCGAGAAGGATCTTGAAAGAGTTGAATAGTGGGCCCCATCCAACAAAATGCAATTCAGTACTGATAAAAGTAAGGTTTTATACTTGGCAAGAAAAACCAAATGCATAGGTATAGAACAGGTAATACCTGGCTCAAAGGCAATAACTGTGAGAGGGAACTAGGAGTCCTAGCAGACAACTACTTAAATATGAACCAGGAGTATGCTGCAGTTGCCAAAAAGCCAATGCAGTCTTGGACTGCATCAACAGAGGAATAGCATCAAAGTCATGGAAATGTTAGTACTAGTTTTTACTGATTTGGTAAGACTACACATGGAATACTGTATCCAGTTTTGGCTTACCATGATAAAAAGGGATGCCAAGACTCTAAAAGAGTGCAGAGAAGAGCAACACAGATGATTAGCAGACTGGAGGCTAAAACATGATGAATGGTTGCAGTAACTGGGTATGTCTAGACTAATGAAGAGAAGGACTAGAGGTGATATGATTGCAGTTTTCCAATATTTGAGGGGCTGTCACAGAGAAGAGGTGGGTCAACCTATTCTCCAAAGCACCTGAGGGCAAGACAAAAAGTAATAAATGGAAACTTATCAAGGAGATAATCTAGAACTAAGGAGAAATTTCCTGACAATAAGAACAATTAATCAGTGGAATGGCTTGCCTCTAGAAGTTGTGGGTGCTCCTTTTCTAGAGGTTTTGAAGAATACATTGGATGACCATTTGTCTAGAATAGTATAGGCTCCCCTGGTTGAGCAGGAAGTTGGACTAGAATTCCTCCAAGGTCCCTTTCAACTCTGTTATTTATATATTCTGAATCAAAACTCTGGTTTAGAGTATGCAAAGTAGTATTATCTTGAAGATCTAGCAAGAGAATGATATCTCACATAAAATATCATAAGTGTTCAGTATTTTATATGAAAAATATAACATTATAGATGCAGGATTTTGATTAATTATTACAATTAAAATATATTTAATATTTGGAATTTGTAGAGAGTATCTAGAGATGTTTGAAAATCATGGTGCTCACAGTCATCATATTACTAATATTTGGAGAGGACTTTAGATTGAGTGGTTGACCTAGATATTACCCTTGTACACTTAGTGGACAGCTAGTGGTTGTCCCATTAGGTAATATCTTGTCCCTTATGTTTTTAACATCTACGTGAAACAGCTGGCAGATGTAATTTAGGGATTGAAAGTGCTACTACTGTCCAGCATTCTAACTCCAAGGAACTACTAAATACTGTTTAGCAACGCATAATCTTGATAATAGGCTGGAAAAGGAAGAAGAGTCTGAAGTTAAATCCAAACAAGATAGAGGTACTTGTTGTGGCCCACCAGTGGCCAGCAGAGCTGGCAGCAGATTTGGACAGTGAGGAGATTGGGGAGGAACGTGGGCCAGGGGAAGGCTTGGACGAGGGCTCTGTGTCGGAGGCAGAGAGGCAGCCAGGGCCATCTGGTAAGTTATGTGTTGCCTCCGGAGCCTCTGGAATTTGATATCAGTGAGGCAGAAGAACAGTGTGAGTCTGTTCCCAGTGTGCGCATGCGCAGAGCTGCAAAAAGGCAAGAATAATTAAGAAAAAAAAAGGGTGACTTGGGAGTTAGGCTTGGAGATGATTGGCCCCTCCCATAAGACATAAAAGAGGAGCAAACAGATGTGAGCCTTTGTAGAAGCAATTAGTTCATATAGTCAATTCAACCTCTGAGAAGTCCATTTGACTCTGTGCTCTGTGCTCTGCTGCAAAACTAATTGACAATTAGGTCTCTGGCAGCGTTTCAAGGAAGATAAAGGTGGGTGCTTATCAACATTACCCTGAAAGACCGTGTCAACTTGAGCAGCCATCTGTCGTAATCTTCACAGACTGTTTGTGAATCATTAGGGGCTGTGAATGACCATAATTCACAGCCATCTCAATAAAAGACGGGACTAAGACAGGGGTGAAATCCAGCAGGTTCTACAGGTTCTGGAGAACTGGTAGCAGAAGTTTTGAACAGTTTGGAGAACTGGTAGTGGAAATTTTGAGTAGTTTGGAGAACGGGCAAATACCACCTCTGGCTGGCCCCAGGGTGGGATGGGAATGGAGATTTTGCAGTATCCTTCCCCTGCCACGCCCACCAAGCCACACCACACCCACCAAGTCACACCCACAGAAACGGTAGTAAAAAAATTGGATTTCACCACTGGACTAAGTGTGTGATTTATGCTTTCTCAGGAAGCTTAGGTTAGAACAGTGCTTTTGGGAAAGAGAAAGTTATACTCAGGGAAGGAGATGAAACCTGTCCTGTATATAGCTGGTTCCCCCACAGAGAGCAGGTTCGCACACAGCAACAAATCAATTAGCCTTTTCTCCAAGGTAATGGTGGCCAAGCATTGCTGTAGATCTGTGGAGAGATTAGTTTAAGGTACACATTACAGCAGTTTAAAGTTAAATCTGTGGCTTGCAGGGGAAGATCTGTGTTGTCAGGGTACAATTAAGTTGTGATAAAGGACAGATGAGAATGTCAGAAAGGATTACTAAAAGGCTGGTGGTTAAGGGCAGAGATGAAAGTGGGAGTCACTGTGGTTTAGATCATTGAGTTCATTGTTTATTTTTCCCTGGATTACTTGTTCTGAGTTCATAAATAAATATATGTTTATTCATTTAATTTCTTGTGCTTTTCAGTCTTAGTGCATTCTAAAGTAAACATTTCCCATCCCGTGTTGGCTAAGAAGGTTTCCAATGAAATAAACAAACAAAATAACGTGGTTACTGTATAATTCAGTAGGTAAGGGAAGCAGTACTGGAGGCAGTCAATTGAGGGACTTAACCAGTATCATCTAGCGATTCTGTCCTTGTAGGAAGCTCATGTTCTTGATGATTCCTTCCTTGTATTTCTGTTCCCAAAACTATGAAGGTTCCTTCATGAACTGGCTACATTTCTGCCTAGAAGCATGACTGGTTGGCAGCATGCCCGCTCTTTCATGTTTATGTACAGAAGACTGATTTAACAAACTTCCAGTACATTTGAACTTTTTTTCTTTCAGATCAATTTATCTGCAGGACTATATTCCCATTCTAGAAGCTCTTAGTGGTTCTAGAAACTCGTAGTGGTTCTCCAGTTGAAAGATTAGAGAGATTAGAGAGGAAAGGATTACAAGAGAGTAAGCAGGCACACAATGGGGAATACACTGTGTTGTTTCTATACTGCACTTGTACCTTCTGGTCTTAATGCATTTCTCTCTATATGTTCCCATTAAAAAGACATAAAAATGCACAATAGGAAAAATTGCCTGAATTTATTAATTTTTTAATAATCAAGTTTAAAAATGTGTCATTTTCCAAGGTAAAAGTGTTTGTCTTCAGATTCAATGCTATTATTACCAGAGCCAAGCCATGTATTGTTCAGGAAATCCCCTGACTGATTTTTTTTTTTAAATCAGTTTTTGGATTTTGGGAATCACTGTATAATTCAGGAGTGGGCAAATGTTTTACATATTTTTTTATATTACTTGTTTGGGTAATACAGGACTATTACGGACAAGGTGATATCTATCATTTATGGAGAAGTTCTAGGATTGTTCAACCCATGTTCCTCTGTTCAGGAGGATATCATGAACTATAAATACATTAAAACTGTCATAGACTTAGTACACCATTTTCTTTGTTTCCCATAAAAAATGGGTTTGTTCCTGGATTTTCATTGTAAGACCATGGAGGCTAGAGGTTGCAACAAGTGGGGAGGGGGATGAGGATTTCATGTGGCATGGCAAACCTCTTTGTTTTCCCTGGTAATCCATCCATGGGAAGAGAAGTACCACTTTGAAGCAATGGAAGAAGGTCCATATACCTTGTCTCCAATCAAAATTACTATCCCTTACTTAATGAAGATATGTTTCACAGGGAAGATTTCCTCTATAGAGCAACCAGGAGCTTGGGGAAAAATTTAATCAGGAAAAATGGTTATAAAGAAAGGAATTAAACATCTTCGTAATGGTTCCAATGCTCTGGCATTTTGATAAACATGTGTCTGAATGGTACAATCTAGACCATGGAAGTTGGGGCTTTTTCATAAAGTGAATAGTGGGCTCAATATGGTTCAATATATATGTCAGACTGTTGTTCGTTTGTAGACAATTGGCCACTGCTGAATGGGTTGGCTGCTTTCTCTCAACATGGGTATTCTTCAGTTTTTCAAGTTTAGGAACATAACCATATTTACTACCATAGACACATTAACTGTGGGAGTATCCTTTGCATATGATTTAAGGGCCAACCTGTACCGTATGCAGTGAAGCTGTCATTACATTGTCCTTATACAGGTCTCTTTTGTTTGTGTGTAAAATGGAGGTGGATATTAAAATTTCACATTAAAAGAAGTGAGGGAGACAGGATTGGAACATCTGTTTGCTCAGAGTTTAGGAGGAATTGTTTAGTTTCCTAACAGAAAGGCAGGGAGTTGTGACTGAGGAGCACCTCTCATGGGTCTTCAGCTTCCTTTGCACTTCAACTACATGCTGGAGATGCCCAAGTTGTGCATCTGTCCTCAGAGTAACTCTTCTACCTAGTGTTTCTTCCTTTGACAATCAGGAATCAGAAGATGACTCAGGAGGCCATCCTGTGGCTGAAAAGAAGCTCCTTACCTGAAAAAAATAAATTCTAGTAATAAATAATAAAACAATAAAATTAATACTCAAGTGCTACAGCAACGTGGCTGACATGATCTATGGCAGAAACCTGCTGCTTAATAGCTAAACACTGTATCTGGATGAGGGCTTCCCAAAAAATAAAATCCCCATGCAAAAGGACTGGAGAACATGGTTGAAATTTAAATGTCTTTTAGGAATTATTCATTACCTCAGGTATCTAAGTCATAGAAATATGGGGAATGAGGGATTAAGAGTTTGATCAGTTTAAAGATAGTTGTGTCACATTCTCTCTCTCTCCCTCTCTTTCGTTAGGCACTTGAATGTGGAAAAAAAAACATTTTAAAATATTAATTAGATAAAACAAAACACTGTTTAGAAGATGGAAACGTATTGATAGCTTTGTTATCAAGAAGGGATAGTTAAGGTATAACTTGGGAGTAAGTCCTGCTGAACTCAATGTAGTCATGTGCAGAACTATCTGTCATACAATTTAAATAATGGAAGAAATCTTAATTAAACTTAATACTATTGTCAAGTACAACAGCCTTCAAGTTTTTTCAGGCCATGGAATCTGCTAGAAAAAAAATCCCTGCTTCAAGAGCAATGCGCTCATGATAGAAAACTGGTAATAAAATGAAAAGTAATTGTTTATTGTAAATGTAAAACTAAAATTTCCAGTGTACACAAAGTAATACTTGAATTTCAGAGTTTTTGAGAGGTTCATGTTTTAGCCAAACAAATCAATAACTATGATGTGATTGTTTTTCCTTGGATAAAAGTTCAGTATTAAGAACTACTGATATTACTTGTAAGCAGAGATCACTTTCTATATTGTAAATAAATATAGATTTGTAAATAGATTTGTAAAGTTGTAAATAAAGCCCCCCTCATTTATGATCTCATTCAGGAGGGGGGAGCGGACCTGGCGGGTATTACGGAGACCTGGTTGGGCTTGGAAGGGAGGGTGCCCCTTGTTGAAATGTGCCCACCAGGTTTCTGGGCTTTTCATCAGCTGAGGGCCTAGGGTAGGGGTGGGGGTGGTGATGGCGGTTATTATTAAAGAAGCTCTATGTCCGAGGGAGGTCACTGTACCTCAGATAGCCAGATGTGAGTCCCTCCTTGTGAAGTGGGGTCGTGGGGTGCAGATGGGCCTGCTGATCACATACTTGGCTCCCAGCTGCGTGGCAGCGGCCCTGCCCAAGCTACCGGACGTGATAGCTGGGGTGGGGGTTGATACCCCCAGACTTATGGTTATGGGGGATTTTAACCTGCCATCTGTCGGCGAAACTTCAATGGCGGCTCGGGAGTTCATGGCTTCCATGACGGCCTTGGACCTGACCCAGTTAGTTCAAGGCCCTACTCACACAGGGGGACACACTCTGGATCTGATTTTTGTCTCTGGTCAGTGGCAGATTGATGTAGAAACGGGATTTAGTCATTGAGCCCTTGTCATGGTTGGATCATTCTCTCCTTTGAATGGACTTTCGAACCGCTACCCCTTGCCGCAGGGAGACGGAACCGACTAGATGGTTCTGTCCCAGGTGCCTGATGGACCCTGACAGGTTCCTGACGGAGCTTGGGCCGTTCCCTGAGGCTCTGGCTCATGGCTCAACTGAAGAACTAGTGGCCGCCTGGGATAGGATGGCCGCTGGAGCTTTGGACCGAGTCGTGCCTTTGCGGCCTCGGTGCCGATCTCAATTAGCTCCTTGGTTTTCCAAGGAGCTGAGAGAGATGAAGCACTGGAAAAGATGCCTGGAGAG
The DNA here is from genome assembly GCA_022577455.1 of Arizona elegans. Lineage (NCBI taxonomy): Eukaryota > Metazoa > Chordata > Lepidosauria > Squamata > Colubridae > Arizona > Arizona elegans. The sequence goes on along the minus strand of JAKOOJ010000001.1, from coordinate 169,981,456 downwards.
CGGTTGGAGGGCCAGCCGTTCTGAACCTGACCGGACGCTGGTGAGGTCTCACATTAAGACATACCTAGTGGTGATCAGAGCGGCAAAATCCAATTATTTTTCTGCTCTGATTGCATCTGCAGATAACCGCCCAGCCGCCCTGTTTAGGGTAACCCACTCCCTACTTCAATTGGGAGCGCGGGAAGACCGCTTGCAAGGTAGAGCTGAGGATTTTGTGCAATATCTGCATGACAAAATAGCTCAGATTCGAGAGGGTTTGGACTCTGACTGGGTAGGCTCAGATGGGGTGATGGAGGCGGGTCTTGAGACTGTTAGCTGGGAGGAGTTTGACCTTGTGGCTCCCGAGGACGTGGACAGGGTTCTGGGCAGACTGAATGAGACCACATGTTTATTGGACCCTCCTGGTTAGTGCTGGCTTCCCGGGAGGTTACACGAGGCTGGCTCCAGAGGATTATCAACGCTTCTTTGAGTGAGGGTTTCTTTCCCGCCACCTTGAAAGAGGCGATGGTGAGGCCCCTCCTCAAGAAGCCCTCCCTGGACTGGGCTGCTTTAGCAAATTATCATCTTGTCTCCAACCTCCGTTTTGTGGCGAAGGTTTTTGAGTGTGGTGGCACGACAACTTCCCCAGTACCTGGATGAAGCGGACTATCTAGATCCGTTCCAGTCAGGCTTCAGGCCTGGGTACAGCATGGAAACGGCATTGGTCGCATTGGTTGATGATATCTGGAGGGCTCGGGACAGGGGTTGCTCCTCTGTCCTGATCCTATTGGATCTCTCAGCGGCTTTTGATACCATCGACCATGGTATCATGCTGCACCGGTTGGAGGGGTTAGGTTTGGGGGGCACCGTGTTATGGCAGTTCTCCTTCTTCCTCTCCAACCATACACAGTCTGTGTTGGCAGGGGGGCAGAGGTCGACTCCAAGGTGCCTAGTTTGTGGCGTGCCGCAAGGGTCGGTCTTCTCGCCCCTACTGTTCAACATTTATGTGAAGCTGCTGGGCGAGATCATCCGTGGCTTTGGGGTGGATTTCCATCAGTACGCTGATGATACTCAGCTGTACATTTCCACCTTGGGCCACCCCAATGATGCCCTTGACGTGATGGCCTAGTGCCTGGAGGCCGTATGGATCTGGATGGAGAGTAACAAACTCAGGCTCAACCCCTCCAAGACCGAGTGGCTGTGGTTTCTGGCGTCCCGTCATAGTCAGCTGGTCCCATCGCTGACTATTGGGGGTGAGACCTTGACCCCCTCAGAGAGGGTTCGCAACTTGGGTGTTCTCCTGGATTTGCAGCTGTCTTTAGAAGACCATTTGACGGCTGTGGCCAGGAGAGCTTTTTATCAGGTTCGCCTGATACACCAGTTGCATCCCTTTCTGGACCGGGACGCCTTGCGCACGGCCACTCATGCCCTCGTCACTTCCCGTCTGGACTACTGTAATGCTCTCTACATGGGGCTCCCCTTGAAGAGCACCCAGAGGCTCCAGTGGGTCCAGAATGTGGCTGCGCAGGTGATTATGAGAGCGACTCATCGCTCCCATGTAACACTGCTCCTGCGCAAGCTGCACTGGCTCCCAGTGGTCTTCCGGGTGAGATTCAAGGTGTTGGTTGCCACCTTTAAAGTGCTCCATGGCTTAGGACCTGGGTATTTACGAGACCGGCTTCTGCCACCGATAGCCTCCCATCGACCAGTACGCTCCCACAAAGAGGGACTCCTCGGGGTGCCATTGGTCAAACAGTGTCGACTGGCGACCCCCAGGGGGAGAGCCCCTCTCTGTGGGGGCACCTGCCCTATGGAATGAGCTGCCTCTGGAGATTCGTAGGATTCCTGACCTTCGCATATTCCACCGTGCCCTCAAAACACTTTTGTTTCAGTAAGCAAGACTGGCCTAAATGTTATTTTAATGAGTTGTTTTATGTTATTTTAGTTTCGGCCAAATTATTTAATACTTTTAATTTGCTTTTAACTTTTATATTTGTGGGTTTTATCTTGGCTGTACACCGCCCTGAGTCCTTCGGGAGAAGGGCGGTATAGAAATTTAAATATAAATATAAATAAATAAATAAATAAATAAATAAAAATTATTAATTCCTACACACTTATAAAGGCACTTTGCCCTGTTTAGCTCAGGACATCTGCATGCATACAAACAAATACGATCTGAAGTTTGGACAATTAAGAGGGAAGGAGATCTCACTATTATTTTTCTTATGCTGGTAAGCAAGTTACACAGGTTGGGCTGACTTTGGGATAGGCAGGGAGTTTAATTTTATAGGTCTATGGTGAGAGAAAGACAGCCACCTGCCATCTGTCCAGAGCCCTTGCCAATGTTGCTGATGACAAATTGTGATGATGTTATAGCCAATGAGAAGAGAAGAACACATCAAGGAAAAAATGGATGGCTGAGTGAATGTCAGAGACCATGTTTGTGGTCTTCCCTCCTTAATCTTCCACAGAACCCACTCAGCCCAGTTTATGCTTGAAAATACATTATAATGCAGTTCTTGTTTTTAGAGATAATTGTTTTGAAGCATTTCTTTTTCTAAAGTGATCAGAATTTTCTATGGTTGGTAGAATGATGGGCCTCTTTCAGTGGTGAAATCCAAATTTTTTTACTACCGGTTCTGTGGGTGTGGCTTGGTGGGCGTGGCTTGGTGGGCATGGCAGGGGAAGGATACTGCAAAATCCCCATTCCCTCCCCATTTCTGGGGGAAGGATATTGCAAAATCTCCATTCCCACTCCACTCTGGGGCCAGCCAGAGGTAGAATTTGCCGGTTCTCCGAACTGCTCAAAATTTCTGCTACCAGTTCTCCAGAACCTGTCAGAACCTGCTGGATTTCACCCCGGCCCCTTTGTACACTGTAAAAAGTAAATATTTCAGACTTAATTAAAGTTTAATAAAACAAGATTTTACAAATGAATATTTTATTAGATCAAGGATTTCTAGTGTCAAACCCTGATATCTAGATGGAATTGATAGTGGAATTGTTCTGGAGATGGCTAATGGATTAGTCAGACCCCCACCTCCTCCCCACATGCACTTTGTTCCCTTCCTTTCCATTATGGTTAATCGAATTTTATCCAAATTTATAACTGCATGATAATTATTTATTGTTTTAGCATTTTAATATTTAAATGGTATTATAATTGTTTTGACTGTAAGCTGCCTAGGGTCAGCTTGGCAAAATGTGTGGCATAGAATCCTAATAATAAACAAGCAAACAAACAAACAAGCAAGCAAACCAATAGCTACTAAAAACAACTTCTCAAAATACAACTAAAATGCAAGGCTATAAATAATAAAAAGTCATTAAGATTAAAAAATTAATAATTTCTGGAGATATTACTTACCCCAAGTGGTAACACTGGCACTGATGTTCATTTGCCAAAAAGGTTGTTGACAATAATTTTCCTGAATTAATGTCATCACTACAGGGATTGATGGAACAAAATATCTGTTTAAAAGTACTGTTCTGATAAAAGACTGTTTCCAAATCTGAAAGTATTTTCCCAGGACTAGAGTGCACATTTTCAAGCGAAAGACAGAATTGATCATTTTTACTAACGGAACTTTTGACTAGAGAAGCAGACTGAGCAAGATGCTCCAAAACATAGCAGAAAGCTATATTATTTGCAGAACAATTTTGATTTTAAAAAAAGAACAAGTCTTCAAGGACTTTAATGCTTCAATAAATAATATTTTATTGCATATGGCTATTAAGGATAGCAGCCAAGATCAGTAAAGACTAAAGACTAAATTTTAGTTCCATGTTTTCTCTTCCCCAGCAGATCACTGATTATTTCTATATACATAGTATGCATTGGAAGACACAGCAAGATAAATTAAGTGTTTTGCCTTAGCACAATGCCAAGAAATATATTTACTATATCAAAGTCCAGAAACAATTCTATTTCTAAAAAGAAAACAATGCTTATAACTGTAAATGTTACATAGCAAAAAATATTTAAAATTTAAGGTAAAATCAGGCAGAATGTACAAAGACCAAATATACATAGCAAAGTGTTAGCAAATTTAACATTTATACATTTTGGTTTCATATTGTAAACTAGATTAAGAATGTAACTATTTGCATATGCCTTTGTGAAATGTAAAGTATTGACAATGTCAGTATATATTCAAGCTTGTTTATTTTAGAAACTAACTAAATTGACTATTATGGTATCAAGAACTGACTTTTCCCCCAAAGTCATTCAGATGCAGTGCTCCATTACTTGAGGACATGATATCCAGCTATCTTCATTAATTTAATTTATGATATTTCCCCACAACTTAATGCTTTCAAGATTTTTGGATCACAATTTCCACGACCTAAGCCAGCGTGGACATTAATCAGGAATATTAGAAATTGCAGACAAAAATTTCTGCAGAAATGTGGGCTATTTATTATTATTTTTATTTGATAATTCCATTCTTCAACATATACTTTCCTCCCATTCCCTCAAAAAAATTCTGAGTGAGTAGAGATTACATTCGGATGCATCATTTTACAGAGCCCTCTGTCCCAATGCTCAGCATGAAAGCAGGAGAATTTTGATTATCCTGAGCAATAGTTCAGTGAAGATAGAAAGTACTGCTTCTGGTAACATTGTGTTCATTGCTTAAACACAGACAATGTTCAAGGAAAAACTTATGGTTGCTCTTAGTAATGATAACAATACATTTTAAAAAGTCTCTTCAATTAAAAATGGATCAGAAGCAACACGCGGAGGACCATCAAAGCTCTGAAGATATGTAAAAATAGCAGCCATGACACTGTTATTTTCAAAATACTGAATACTTATGTTCTTATGAATTATCCTTAGGAGATTGACTGAAAATTTTGCCCTCTCCCCAAATATTATGCTTTTTTTAAAATGGAAATTGTTATTTCTTGTTGAAGAAAAATATTCAGCTTTACTGAATAATATGTAGAATTTTGTACAAAAGTTTGCCATCTTTTTGACATGTATTACCCTTCATTTCTAAATTTTAGTTGCAAGAAAATAAGCTAATACCAAGAATAGCTGATAAACATAAGCATACAAATAGGATAAAAGATCTCTGAAGTCTGCAGAACTTTAAAAGAAACTATCAAACAAATGTGTCAGAGGTATAGAGTGACGTCCCAATACAGTTTAATGGTACCAAGTTTTGCTGCTTCCGTAGCAGATCTTATATTTATCAGAAATATAGTGATAAAAATCTAATCTCTCAAATTTCATCTTGGCTTTAAGTTTTTCAGGTCCTATTTTGGGTTTGCATGTAAGTAAACAAAGCAGCCAGACAATAGCAGGGTTCTTGATAGATTTGGTAAGGCTGACAACTGTACTATGCCACTGAGAGAAAGGAAATGTCAGCCATCCTAAACCACAATACAAATCCAGTTTGACTTTTAACTGAGGTAGTGCTGTAGAGATTTGAAAATATGCTAGTAAACACCAAATTTTACTGCTGTAGCATGTGCAAGCAGAACCTCTCAACATGCTGAAGAGTTAAGTACAGTTCATTGGTACTGAAAAGGCAATGATCACAATCCATCAGCCGAGGTCCAAAGTTCTAAAAGATATCCCGCTGAGCACAATTTATGCAAACAGCGGCATAATGTTGCAAAAGATCCTGATAAATGAGACAGGTTACTTCTTCTCCAATATTAATGAAGAAATGTTCTGAAGGCTACATGAAGTAGGGAGAAAATGGATCTTATAGCAGCTTAAATCTAAAACGATGACAGTTCTATCAAGTATAAGGGTGAAACTGGTTTCTTCATTCTGGAAAGGGGAAAAAACAAGTCAGTAAGTTCTAATCAAAAGTAACCAAATGCACAGACCATCCTTATGTACTAATTTACTGGTTTTTTTCAATTACTGATTAATGTAGGCATGTCTACCCTCCTCATAGCTGATTTCTAAGTTCTAAGGAACCTTCTTAGGAATTCAGAACTGCTCCAGAAATATTAATTGCTCCAGAAGATGCTGCACATCTAACATTAACTTAACATTACACTGCTAAGTTTCCCTTCAACAGTATCACTGCCACAATTCTCCTCCTAGAACCAGGAAGAGGAGATCAGAAGAAAAACTATCCACTTCCTCTACTAAAGCTAGAATAAACATAAGTGAGCAATAATTTCAGGCAACACAAAAGATTATTCTCTAAATTATCTGATTTTTTTACTACATGCTATTTGGGAAAGAGAAAGTGTAGATTTATGGTGCCCTTTTTCTCTCCTTCATAGCTTTCTTCTTGTTTTACTTAGTACAGTATATTATAGGTTCAAAGGCCAATTTGACAAAGAAAAGAAATACGATAAATGTCCAAGAGAGATAATAAAACAACAACCCAAGCAAAACTGGGGACTCACGGTCATATATTTTAGAAACATATATTATGATATTCAGGTACTAGATATCATCCATTTCCACATTGTAATAAAATTATGAGTATTGAGACACCAATATGATGCATGTTTGTGCTCTACAATGCATTAGGAATAATTTAGAAAATATACTTGGAATGTGTAGGAAGAAAATTCCATCTTTCAGCAACTCCTTAAAACAGCTGTATAATTTTTCAGCTGTCATCAAAGCATAATTCAGCTCTAATGATCAACCTATCAACAAACTGACTGAGAGCACTACTCCTCCCATGGATATCAAGAGCATTCAAGAAGAGCAAGCAGCAAACAGGTTGATAGCACCACCATGAACAAAAGGCTAGACTGAATGAGGTTATTTTCACAATATTTTATAATATGTTTTTCTATATTAAAACGTCATGCTTGTGAAGACTCTAGTGGTTGACTAGAGACATCCTGCTGGCCAGTTTAATTTACTAACCTCCATTTCTTAAGATAGTATAAAGTACGCCCGCACAAATTTACTCTGTCAAAATAACCAGATTGATGCACAGTGTTAACAAAAATTGAGAATGGTGCTGTTTTAATAATTTACTGTAGGACAAGCTAAGGTGCAGTGATTGGTGGATGTTTTTGCTAATGGGAAAAGATCCAGTTTCCTCCCCCTAATTTGGGCTGAGGCTGGGACTTGAGAAGGAGGCTGATCTGGAGGAGGAATTCCAGGAAAACAGGAGAAGCTCTCTTTCTTCCTAGATCTCCTGTTTCGTGTATGGTGTTCTGGGGAACTGCAGTATCTATTCTCTCCTCCAAGATTCCCCACATGACTTTCCCAAAGCATATGAGTAGACAGAGGCTGAGCAAAGGGTCCTGGTTCAGCAAGTGCCATCACCATATGACCTGTTGTAGGAAGTCAAGGAAATGATTTTGGAGAAAGAATTGAGATGCTGTTAGAGAAACATCAGGTCCAGAGGAAATGTGCATTAGGCCCAAGAGGCAGTAGAGTATTACAAAGAAACTCAAACTAGCCCTCCTCTCACTCCTCTGGCTGCAAGAGGGAGAGAAGGGAAGACATGGGCAGACTTGCAAGATTCTATTATTGCAGCCATTCTCATAAAATATAGTTCTGGTATTCCAGTGGCGATTGCTTCCTCATCTGATCTATCTGGAAAAGCTGACACCTGCCTACATACATTGCACCATATGGTGCAATGGCTGATTGTGTGTGGTCATATCTATTAATCTCTGGTTATACTGATAATTATGTGGCCACTTGTGCATGTTGATGACTCAGATAATTACTTGTAAAATTATGGGAAGTTTCTGCTGGTTCAACCGTTATTTATTTTTTTTATTTTTTATTTTATTTTGAATTTGTATACCGCCCTTCTCCCTAAGGACTCAGGGTGGTGAACAGCCAAGTAAAAACATCAAGTACAAATATTAAAATACAATTATATATATATATATATATATATATATATATATATATATATATATATATATGTATGTATAAATAAATAAAAATTTGGCCCCATTAATTAAAAACGATAAACAAAACAATTAAAAACACTTAAAAAAATTATTAAATCTGCTTACATGCATGCAGTAAAAAGGGGGCAGAAGTGTGCCCACCTGCCAAAGGGCCAGCAGGAGAGGGAGATTCCCCCCCCCCTTCCCCCATATAAATAGTTCAGTTACTGTCATGGTTTTGGCCAAGGGAAGATAAAAAAAACCTCAAATTCTGGTTCAGCCTCTGGTTTGGAGATGAAGCATTCCAACTAGCTGTCTCCAACCAGACATAAAGTCATTTATGAGTATTTTCAGCCTCTGGTCATTTAGGAATCTATATTACCATTGTATTATTTTAATTTCTGGCACTTTTCAATGTTAATAATCCAGTTACCTATGTACTGTATGTATATTGTCACAATCCATAGACAAACTAGGCATAAATGACCATTATATAGTTCTTCCATTTTCAATGCAACATTTTACTTATATTATCAGATTTAGCAATAGGTTCTTTAAAAAGGTACACATTTTCTTGCCAGTACGAAACAAGTCACAATTTTTCTTTTTATTGGTTTCTTTTTGAAGTATCATTAAATAAATGGTCATAAGTTGAGGACTATTTGTAGAAACCTATTTTGTATGCTCTTAGCTGACAAAGATTTTTTAGATATTAAGATATTTGTTTTATTTTTTGAGCTGAACTGAAGCAGAGGGTGTAGATCTTAAAAATTACAGTAGACAAAGATCATTCTTTCATAGTTCTTTGACTCTTTTAAATGACAAATGCACAGCTCTTAGTCACTTGGAAGTGACTAAAAACAGCACAGCATTGTACAGATTAGGACTGATGAATACTAGGTGAACGCATTGCCTCAGTGTCTTGCTTATCTTGTAAAATATACTTGACCTTATTTGGTCCAGCAAGTTCAAAGAATAAACTTGAACAAGAACACTGTTGAATCGAGGAGGGCATTTGGAAGAGCAAAGTAACATGCAGCTGGGGAAAAGGCAAACACACACAAACCTGATATTACTTTATACACTTTCAGGATCACGGTTATTTTAGCTTTTTATTTGTTACAAATTTTGTGCTAGACAAAACATAACATGATAGTATTTTCCTTATGTTTTCCTTATTATTTGGGATGGGTATAATTTTAAAGTTAACATCAATAGATAACACTGAAGGTGTATTTTGTATTCACTATTCCAGGTTTCCATAACAAACAATTCAAATTTATAGACCTGTTATTGTGTGGCTTTGTTTGAAACTTGCAACAAAAATGCATACCACTGCACATAGAGTAACTATTCCATAATAATTAACAGCACTAAACTTATCAAAGTATCAGGAATTACATTAACTTCACATTTGGGAGGGAACCAAAATAATTATCATATAACTCTTGGCTCATAAATGTACATTCAATTCACAGCAGTGGATGCTTGAGGCCCATTTTTTGTCAACATCTGAATCTATTGGGTTTCTATTTTTTTTAAGGGCCAAGGAAGAGGACTTTTGAGCAATCCTTATTAAGTTTTTTTGATATACATTTTTGGGGTTTGTTTTACATCTCTTGTATTATATATGTTGTACATATTGACCATTCATAGTACCTGATATGTTCCTTTTTCTGTTTTTTTTTTAGTAAAATAAATAAAAATAGTGCTATCATTCCATAACAGAGTAGAGCAATAAGAATTCCCCAATGAGAGAAAACATACAAGAGAGAGAATAAAAGCATGACTTGTTTAAGATCTCTATAACAAAATAAAAAGATACATGGGCAAAAATGTCAACAGCACAATTTTATTTATGTTTACTCTGAACCTAGCCAGCTTGGCTCATCTCAAAAATCAAAGCAGAATAAGAGCTGGTCCATTAAGACTAGGGTATAAACTGCAAAAATCTGGACTTCTAATTCAGCAGCAAAGTATACAGCTCCCCTATCTCTGATATGATATGGTAGTCCTAGATTAGTATTTGGGTAAGAATTCTCCTGAGGATATCGCAGATGCAGCGGATTAGATTGAAAAAGTTAAAAAAAACATCCTGGGAGAAGGAAGTGGCAAATGAGTTATATTCTGCTGCCAAGAAAACTTCATGGTCATATTTATGAAATCACCAGGAATCCAGCTCCACTGTAAGGAGAATTTACCTATTTACTCTGAATGACATCCTTTTTCAGTAGGAATTATTCAATTGGAGCATCAACATGTTACTGAACTAAGAAATAACAATGCACTAACTGAGACTCACATATTTAAATTTGGAATACTTTCATATAACCTTAAGCTAGCATCTTCACAACAATTTAGCAAAATATTTTAAGTAAATAGGCGAAGCATTTTGATTTTGTACTTTCTTTGGCTCTAATGGCTCTTTCAAAAACCCAGTTATTGAAAGGGAAGCAGGAGTAAGTTTGCAAACTCACCTTTCACTAAAGATGTTTTTTTCAGATGTTGGGCCAGAACACTTATACTGATATAAGTACTGTTGATATTTCCATTGAGAGGATACCTGTCTTTGTGCTCGACTTGGTCTCCAACTGCAAGATCACTTCCATCCAATGCATCAACAGCAATGTAGTTGAGGCCATTCTGGAAGCCAGCTGAGGTTTCCCGGCACATGGGGCTGCTGTTCTGTTCCTCTCCCCCCAAATCTTCATTTTTCCTGAGGGACACATTTTCTACAGAGGCTGAATTCTGCCGCTTAGGATGGTGTGCAAAGGAAGGAGAAACAGGAGTCACTGTGGTAGTAGATAAGAAAGTTTCTGAGCTGTGCCTTCGACGTCCCTGAGGATCAGCACGAATGACTTTGGCTCCATGATTGGGATCAAAAGGAGGACTAGCAAAGACAAAAGCCTCCACCTCAGGAAGGGTAAATTGCTTCAGTCCAGGGACAGTCACACAAACACTTTCTGGCTTGTGTGAGATGGGCTGTGGTGGTGCGGTTGCAGTGTTAAAAATCATCTCTGCATAGTCACCAGCTTCAGAAGTTGGGCTGGAAAGGCAAGCCATCTGCATTCCAACCTTTAAATAATGCTTGTCTAGCTTCCCAGGGTTAGGACAAGATCCTGGCATAAGTATTTCTTCCAAAGGCCCTAGAGAGATGGCATTTGTCTGTGGACCATCAAAGTTGAGGTTCATATAACTGGAAATCTTTGAGCCATTATGCCCACCTAAACCAGGGTTAAGCAGAGAAGATAAACCTTTACAGGTTGGCGCCAGTGAGTAGCCAATATCAACATAATCTCCACTGGAACTCTGAGGTTCCTTTAGAAGAGGCTGTTCATTCATGATGGGTAGCAAAAGCCCCAGAGAAGGGTGACTGGGCTGGGTATTGCCTGTCTTTTGGCTGAAAGAGGTCTCAGTTTGATTGTGTTGCATGGATAAATGCATTGCAGTATTGTTGCATGGAGCAAGAAAGATTTTCCCTTTGGGAGTATAATTCTGTCTGCCTATTGGAGAGTTCATAAGCACGTACTGATCACTGTCCTTTCTCTCACATTGGGAATCTGACTGCTGTTGGCATGCATGTATTAGGCTACCCAAGTTTCCAAGCCTCAGGGCACTGAAATGGTCAGTAGAGAGCATAGGTGAGTCTGAAGCAGAAGGTCCATGCAAAGGGGGCAAAAGCAAAGGGGACATACTGATGTAGTCATCGCTGGCCAATCTTTCTTCTGGACTCTCTCCAGGCAGCCTAGTTTTGGTACTCCACATATGCATGTAACCACAATCATCTGGAGAAATCTCCCTGTTGATTTTGTAGGAATAAGACTGTGCAATCTGCTGTGGGGCTGACACACTGGTGGGGTGCATAGACATATAGCCATCAGAATCAGTCTGCAATGACACGACAGATGATATGCTGGGACTCATGGGCATATAGCCATCCTCCTTAGGCACACTGCAACCTAAGTGTGACCTATCACTGCTGATGCCACTACACCCAATGTCCACATCACAATAATCCTCGGGATAAGGAGTATAGGTTGTCTTTGGTGAATATCCTGCTCTTGAAAAGGTGGCCTGCATGAGTGTGTACTCGTCAAGGGAAGCAGAGGAAACTGGAGGAGGCAAGGAGCCTTGGTGTGCTGGTGTTGTCAAAGAGTAAGTGCGCTTCCTGGAAACTTTGTCCTCTCCACAAAGATATGGCTGGTGGCGAAGGGGTTCCCGCTCCATAGCAATGTAACCATCCAACTGCCAGCCAGGAGGAGTCTCAGGTGTGTTGCTGTGGTGGCTTGTTGCTGAAGAAGATGAGAAAGGCAGTAGGTCTCCAGCTGGACTGGAGCCTAATTCCTCAAAAGTCATGAAGCCAGCTAGGTCACTGGGGGAACCAGAACCAGAAGCGCTGCAACTAGATAAGCGTTGAGAGGCCAAGCTTGGCTCTGTGGTCAACTTTGGTCCCAGGGAGGAAGAATGCCCTAAAGCTAGGGAGCCAGCAGAGTGGATCGCTGCTTGCCCTCCTAGTGGGCTAAGGGCCCCTCTGATTCCAAGGCTATGTGGGATTTGGCCCGTTTCAGGGCTCAAGGGGCTGCCAGACAGCGAGTCAGCCCTAATTCCATCACTCTCGCTGGCCGTCCGCACCCGGCTGCCGTGGCGGCTGCTGCTGCTGCTGCTGCTGTTACTGCTGCTGCTGCTGCTGCTGCTCCCTGCTACAGTCAAGATGTCAGTGCGCGATCGGCGGAGGAGGCCAGTCTGGCTGGGGGGCAGAGGCACCAGCGGGTGATGGGCGTGATGGCGGCGGCCGGGAACTGAGATGGGCCGGCTGCACATAGACGATAATCCCCCGCCACCGCCGCCCGCATTCACTGCGACTGTGGTGGCGCCTCCGGACGAGGAGGACGAGGACTGGCTCTTGCTCCGCGGACGGAACTCTACGAGCTCCCGCAGTGCCTTCATGGCCTCCAGGATGGTCTCGTGGATGTTCTGCGCCACCACCGAGTCGTCGGCTTGCATCCAGAGCTCGCCGGGCCCTGTCGAGGCCGAGCGGCCGAGCTCCATGAAAAAAAAGCTGTCCGAGTGCCCGCATCGGCGGATGTTCATAAGCTGCAGCGTCACGCAAGGCCGGTCGCAGTTGAGCCGCACCAGTCCGACTGTGCGCGCCGCCAGGCACAGGCGGTGCACGCCCGTGAGGTTGCGGCTCTGCCCAAGTCCCTTCGGCTTCAGCGTCACCTGCCACACCTCGCGGTAGGCGGCGGACGCAGAGGGCCTGCAGCCCGGTTGCCCGTAGCTGAAGTCCTCGCAGGAGGCCAAGTGGGAATGCCGAGGAGAGCCCTGTCCCGCGGCCTGGCTCTCGAGGAGCAACTCCGTGATCGCTTGGTACCAGGCCTCCTGCTCTGCCTCGCTTTCAGCCGCCAAGGCGAAGTACTCGTCGCGCGTGTAGAGGGCGATGAGGTGCTTGTGCTTGGCGTCGGCTCGCTTGTGGATATTGAGGCAGGCGTCGAGGGCAATGGTCCGCTTGGGAGCCGTAGACTTACTCCGCCACTTCTTCTCACTCTCGTAGTACTCCAGTCGGGCGGGCTGCTGCGGCGACGCCTCCTCCCCCGCTGCCGCCCCGCCACCGGGGGCGCGAAGCACGAAGAAGCGTTTGTGGCCATGCTTCTGCTTGCGAAGGTAGCCGCACTTGCGCACGCCCGGCGGTGGCTGCTGCTGCTCCTGTGGTTGCTGCTGGTTGTTGTTGTTGTTGTTGAGATTGGGGCCAGCCGAGGAACTGCTGGGCGATTCCGGTGCGGGGGAGGTCGCCATCCCCCAGGATGGGACGGTATTCCAAGGAGGGCGAGCCCCGAGTTTCCGCGGCGCGCGGCACCTGTCCCTGGGATCTTCTGGGTCTGCTCTTAACGTCAGCTCGCGCTCCTTCGCCTCTGTCCGCCCGAGGCTACTGCGCAAGCTCCGTCAGTTTCAGCACCACGGACGCAGCGAGTTACTTCTCTCACTTTGCTCGTCCCCGCGAAGAGCAAAACAACACGTGAACCGCCGGTTACCCAGCAGTTACCCAGATGCTCACGCACACGGAGGGATGGGGTTGCGGGGAGATGCCGCCTCTGGCGTTTCATCCCACCGCGCTCCACATTGGGTGCCACACCGGGTAAAAGGCAGCTTGCTCCACCAATAGCGTGAAAGACAGAAGCTTCCCCCTCGAGGCCTCTAGGGTATTATTGGATTGGAGGCTGGCGTCTTTTTCCTGCCACGCCTATCAGTCCCTCCTGTTTTTTTCCACACCTGTCTCCGCAACAGTATTTCCGTGCAAAGTAACTCCTGCGGAGTAAGCTGCGATTTCTGTCCTCGGGAAACTACCTTGATGGTCCTAGCTCCAAGGGCGATCCGAAGTCCTAACTCTGGATTATTTATTTTACAGTTTTAGACAGAGCTGCACGTGCACACGCATACATACTAGAATTCATCGTGAATTACAACGTCACGTGAAAGCTCTTCTAAGGACTGGAATATTACGGGGCAAGCCATAATTTGGGGAAAAGAGAAGAGCAATTGGATATTTTCTGTTCTTGTGATGAGGAGGTGGATGCAATAGGTTTGAAAGGATTAAGGTAGGAGAAAACAGAAGTTGAAAAAAGAAATAGGCATCTTATATAAATCTTCTCTTGCACTGAAACTTGTCACTTACGTCAACTGTTTTTCCTGGGACTTGTTTCCAGACGCCTGGAATTATCTGGTTGCTGTCTTCTGAATTTACTGAAGTCAATGTCGTTCTGAACACATGGCATCAACAACTGGTTGCAAAATTTCAGAATCCACCCCCACTTTTTTTTTTAATTTGGTGATTGAATTGCATTGCTGGTTCATGGCTATTAAACTTATTATTACTACAAAGCAAGAATTATTTCATCCTGGGAAAAAATCATTAACAAGAAAAAGTACACACAAACGTGTGTGTGTGTATGTGTGTGTGTGTGGTGTGATGTGCATATACCTCCTATATATATATACTCCTGTTGAGTCCGGTGGTTTTCTTGTTAGGGTTTTTGAAAATGGTTTGCCATTGTCTCCTCCTTAGGGCTGAGAGAGAGAGAGTGATTGGCTTATAGTAAACAAGCTGGCTTCATGCTTAAGGCAGGATTCCTGGTTTCTAGCCTGGTGCCTTAACCAGTATATCAAACTGGCTCTGTTAAAATATAACAACAGAGAATTGCCAAGGTGACTATTGGGCTGCTAAATGACAGAACATTTAAAAACTGCTAGGTAGTGCATACACAGTTAATAAAGTATTTGCTTTCATCTTTGTTGGGGAGGATATATAATCTAGGCTTATGCCTAAAATAGTTTTTTTCAGGAAGAGAATCAAAGTAACTGAAAAACATTACTCATATAATATGAAGTTATATGCCTACTGCCAAATTAAAAATAAGGAAATCCTGAGATCGGGATTTCAGGATTGGATATTTGCCTGAGAATTCTTAAATAATACTTTTTCAAAGCTAGCATTTGTTCTCAAAATCTGTAAAGTGTGCAATTTTTTAAAAAAAGAAGCCAGAGAACATACAAAACTATACACTCGTTACCTAAATGTCCTTTCTGCATAAAATGCTACAAGATATTTAAAAACATTCAAATATATAGAACAATGGGATTTACTAAAAAGGGCTAAAGAAAGTTTGTGTCACCTAAAGTTCAAAACACTTCTAAAGATGTCAGCATTGAATCTTTGAGATACTTGATGGCAAACATGCCAGTTTTGAATACTGGGAGCGGTTCTTTTTAATTTGCTTATAAGAGATCCAAAATTAGGATCCAAAATAAGATGTCAAGTTCAGTCATGTTATCAAAAAGGGACTGTTGAAGAGCTCCAAAAAGATCCATTCAGATTGGTTGAAAGGACAAAAAAAAAAAATGGGGCGGGGAAACAAATTGTAAGCAAGTATTAGATTTACCTCCCCAAAATCCAAACTTCACTAATACATTAATAGAATGTGAGATGAAAAAAAGGGATCAGGAAAGGGATCTTGGGGTAATAACAAATCAATGAAAAGTTGAACCTAGTGCGTTGTTGCTGTAAAGTAAGGCAGATTTTATATTTGGACCTTTGGAAGGGGAACTGAAAATAAAACAGGACTGCCATATATAAATCGAGAGCAAGATCACACTTGGCATACTATCTAAAGTTCTTGTTATCAAACTGAAAAAAGAAAAGACATTGAATCATTTAAACCAGTGGTCACCAACCGGTGGTTCACAAGAAAATTTTGGTGGTCCGCGACACACCTGGGTGGAGGAGCTGCTCCGGGATGAGCAATGGCCAGTCCTGTGACTAGAGCTCTGAGATATGGGACTGGCCAGGCAGCTCATTGTGGGGCTGTAAAGCTCCACCATAGAGGAGGTTTCTACAATTTGCAACTTTGCAGTGCAGCCCTTGTCGGACGGAATGAGGTAATGGTGCAAGGGGGGGTGGCGGTGCAGGTGGGCCGAAGCAATGGGTGGTGGCAACCCTGGGCTGTTTCTTCCCCCTGCTGTAGCTTCCTGTCGGCTGAACTAAAAATCTAAAATTTGTTACTACCGGTTCTGTGGGTGTGACTTGGTGGGGGGCGATGTGACTGGGTGGGCATGGCCAACTTTTTTTACTTTTAAAAGTATTTTTTCTACAACCTTAAGAGGTTGTAGAAAAAAATGCTTTTAGAAGCCTAAAAAATGCTTTTAGAAGCCGATCAGGCAAGTGAGCTGGGATTGCCAGAGGCTTTTAAAGGCATTTTTTTTCCTACAACCTCTTCGGCTAAAGAGGTTGCAGAAAAAAAATGCTTTTAGAAGCCTCTGACGATCAGGCAAGTCAGCTGGGATTGACAGGTTCTTTTAAAGGCATTTTTTTTCCTACAACCTCTTTGGCCGAAGGGGTTGCAGAAAAAAATGCTTTGAAAAGCCTCTGAAGATCCCAGCTGAGCCGCGCAATCATCAGAGGCTTTTTTTTTTAACTTTTAAAAGCATTTTGTCGGCCGAAGAGGTTGTAGAAAAAATGCTTTTAAAAGTAAAAAAAACAGCCTCTGATGATTGTGCAGCTCAGCTGGGCATGGGGGGGGGGGGAGACACAGGGATTTTTGCTATGGGTTCTCTGAACCACCTGCTGCCATCGCTACCGGATCGGGCAATCCAGTCCAAACCGGGAGCATTTCACCCCTGCGCTGAACCCACCAGTGGCTGTCCCCACCCCTTGCCCTCCCTTCCCAGTCATTCCTCGCCTGGCCTGAGAAGGGAAGGGCAGGGGATGGAGATTCGTTCCATATTCCAGAGCGGGAGTAAAGCTTCGTTTCTTGCTGGATCTCGCGGGCGTTTCTTCTGGCCCTTGTTGGTGCTCTGCATAAGTCGGTCTCTCAGGGATATGCTTGACTTCCTCTCAGCCCCAGGACACTGGCTGGCCCATGAGATGAGAGAGAGAAAGAGAATAAGAGAGAGAAAGAGAGAGAATGAAAGAGAGAGAATGAGAGAGAAAGAGAGAAAGAAAGAGACAGAGAATGAGAGAGAGAATGAAAGAGGAGGAGAGAGATGAGAGAGATAAAAAGAGGGGAGAAAGAGAGATGAGAGAGAAAGAGGGAGGAGAGAGATGAGAGAGAAAAAGCGTGAGAGAAAGAGAGAGAAAGAGAAAATGAAAGAGAAAGAGACAGAATGAAAGAGAGAATGAGAGAGAGAGAGAGACAGAATGAAAGACAGCGAATCAGAATCAGAGAGAGAGAATCAGAATGAGAGAGAGTGGCGGGGAGAGGGAGATTCAGACACAGAGAGTGTGGGGGAGAGAGAATGAGAGAGAATGGGGGAGAGAGAAAGAGAGGGGGGAGAGAGAAAGAATGAGAGAGTGGGAGAGAGAGAGAGAGGGGAGAGGGGGGAGAGAGAGGGAGAGAGAGAGAGAAAGAGAGAGGAGGGAGAGTGCCTGAAGGACCCCATCCTGTCCCTGGGAGTCCAGGCACTTCAGCGAGTGGTGCTGGATTCATATTAGTGGTCCGCGGGATTTAAAATTATGAACTTGGACTTCCGGTGGCAGTGTCGCAGCAGTGCGGGGGAAGGAGAATGGTCTCTGTTCTCAGACCTTGAATTTTTCACGTTTTGGGGACTCTTTGGGGCGCAAAAAGCCTGGAGGGCATTGCGGACTAGAGGAGAAAACTGGAGTGCGGCGAAGTGAAGGGCAATCACTCATTGCATGAACAGACACCCCTGTCAAACCAATGTGAAAGTGTCTAACAGCTTGCTATGGTGGACCTGAGGCTTCGATGAGCCAGCAAGTACAGGGAGGAGAAGATTTATACAGCAGACGGTGTCATTTTAAAGTGATTGATTACTCTGAAACCGCAAGGTTAACAATCGATTTGAAGGGTGAGTTCTGCTTTCTCTGGTTTAAAAGATCTCCAGTGCAGAGAACGAGTGGCGATTTGGTGGAAGGAGTAATGAGTCAGCACAATACATTCAACCATTAAGGCGGCAATGAGGAGGAAGGGTGTTTAAGATAGTGGTGTTTTGGCAAGACAGTGGATATCTGGTGAGAACCAAGAATTGAAGGAAAAGAGAAAGCTAAGGAGAAGAGAGACTTGGCATATTAGAGCGACAGGAAAGAACAGGAGAAAAAGAAGCGAGGACAGACATTGGGCCGACTTGACAGTAAAAGAAGCCTGGGTGGATGAGTGCCCTAGCTGGAAAGAGAAAGGAAAGAACTCTCCGCTTTAATTTGAATTTTTGGACAAAAGAACCAAAGGAAATTGAGACAGAATAAAAGTGAAGGAGGGGAAAAATTGACTTAAGAGACTATAGAAAAGGTATAATACTATATATATAACTGAGGCACAAGAGACTTGGAAGAAGTAAAGAGCTGTAACCGGGAGAAGACATAAAGATCTACATTCCTCTAAAATTAGCTGTTTGAACTTTGCACTTAATGTATATTCACAACTCTTTAGTGATTAATTGATTAACAGCAAATTAATTAAGCTTTAAATATTTAAGATTTAAATATATTTATATTTGTTATTAATTATTTTATTAATTACTAACTTTATTAAGTAACAACATCGATAGAAATTGTATTTCATAGATAGTTAAAGTATATAGATATTCTGAATATCATACTTTGTATAAATTGATAATTAAAATCGTAAATTTGAATCAATTTGAGATATATATTTAATTGACTCCCAATATTTACCCCAACCCTAACTTCTAACCTTGAGCCCAATTTCTATACATATATAGGCATTTGTTGATTTAAGATAGTCTGATTAATTAACATAGAATATTGGTATTATTATATATATTTATCTGTATATTTACATTTATATATTTTTGATAGTTAATTGTTATACATGCTGTACAATGTGCTAGGTTGGATCAAGAACCAGAGATAGTTATTTTCAGTTACTTACAGTGAAGGCGATTAACTAATATTTAATAATAACATAAGGAGGGGAAAAAAAGTGGAGGGAAAAAAATAAACAAATAGATAATAATTGGTGGATGATAGTGTGAAAAAACATCTATAAAATACTGGGAGACTGAAGTAGAATATTGAAAGAGATGACTAGTCTTACAACAAGAACCTTAAAAGCAGGAAAAAAAACAGCATCAAACCCAACGATAATGATGGCTTCCCCTTCAAACCAACAGTCGACAGAGGGGTTATCAAAGATGGAAAAGGCCAACACGGTCCCAAGTATGCAAACAATGCAAACCACCCTGACATTGATTCAGGAAACAATGGTAAAGATGCAAGAAACTATGTCCAATAATCATGGAGAAATGAAATTTGATATTCAAAAACTAGATAATAAAATGAATTCAATCCAGGAAGCAATTCAGAAGAACGAACAAAAAATAAAAATAGTAGAAGCTAAAGCTGAACAAACTGAAAAAAATTGGATCTGGTAGATCAGAAAATGATAGCATTAAATAAAGACCTGGAAGACTTGGTAATCCAGTTAGAAATGGACAGGGCATCGGTCTATCTGAGATTTCAAAATGTGATAGAAGAAAAAGATGAAGATCTAGGACAGATAATGGCAGATATCATAGAAGAATTTTTACAGAGGGACAAACAAGAAATTATTAATGAAATGGACGAAATATATTGAATCCAAATGGACTATGCTAGACGTCATAAATTGCCCAGACAGGTCCATATTAGATTTGTCCGAAAGAGGATGCGGGACATAATTTATAATATTACCCGAGAAGAACCTATGATTTATAAGGAGAAGGAAATTATCACACTGAAACAAGTTCCCAGAAGGGTTCGAGAACAACATAAGGACTATCGTTTCTTGGCCCTACAATTGAATAAATGAAACATTATGTTTAGGTGGATACTCCCGGAAGGGATGCTTGTCTCATGGCAAGGTAAGAAGATAAAAATTAATAGCTTAGTGATGGCACAAGATTTTTTTGACCAATTGATGGGAACTGAAGAGGACCAGAGTAGTAAGGAGGAGATGGAGACCATAAGCCAAGAAGAAGAACTGATACAACATCAGGAAACTAAAGGAGGAGCCCGGGAAAAGAGAAACAAGGAAGAAAAAGAAAGCCAAGAAATAAGAGGTAGTAAAACAAGAACCCAAAGAGTTACAAGGGCTAATAGATACTAACACCCGGTAGATAGACAAAAGAATTGAAGATTTGAAACTCATATCAATAAATGTTAATGGACTAAATGCAGTGGCAAAAAGACAAATATTCACAAAGCTAATTAAACAAAAAGCAGACATAGTATGCCTGCAGGAGGTACACGTGTGAAAACCGGATGAAAAATACTTGGAATACAATAAACTAGGGAAACTTTATACAGCATTGGCAGAGAAGAAGAAGAAAAGGGTGGTGATATATGTTAAGGCAGGAATAAAGGCTACCCAAATTTATGTGGATCCAAAAGGAAGAATTTTAATGATGGAAATAAAGAGAGAGCATACACTAATTCTGTTGGTAGTTATATATGCGCCTAATAAAAACCAGGGGGAATACTAGAAGAAATTACATGAAAAGATAATTATGACAGGCTATAGGAATGTATGCATTGTGGGCGACTATAATGGGCATAGTGGATACCAAAAAAGACTATGCCAGTGACAAAAATAATAAGAAAAAAAGGAACATATTACTCAAAACTTTTTTTAATAAGATAGATGAACTAAACCTGATAGATGTGTGGAGAATTCTACATCCAATAGAAAATAAATATACCTTTTACTCCAATCCCCATGCATCTTGGTCCAGAATTGATATGATATGGATGAATAAGGAACTAGGTTTAGAAATAGAAAAAATCAAGATCTTCCCAGACACG
Source organism: Arizona elegans (assembly GCA_022577455.1). Classification (NCBI taxonomy): domain Eukaryota; kingdom Metazoa; phylum Chordata; class Lepidosauria; order Squamata; family Colubridae; genus Arizona; species Arizona elegans. The sequence continues at coordinate 169,960,326 of JAKOOJ010000001.1, read as the reverse complement.
TGGGCAGATCACAATCCCCTTGAGATAATATGGAGAGGTCAAAATATTAGAAGATGGATGTTAAACCCCCAAATCTTAAAGGAAAAGGAATATATTGAAAAGATAAAGAAGGAATTGACATTATTTTTCAAAGAAAATAAAAAACACCACACTTCTTTAATAAATTTATGGGATACTATGAAAGCTTATATAAGGGGAATAACCATAGCTTACAATGCAAAGAAAACACGCTGGCGACCCCGCCCTTTGGAAATGGAGTTGGAGTCGTGGGGGCAACACAACGAAATGAAATAACAAGAGTGGGAGACCTGCAACCAGGGTTGGGGCTAGAACCTGGTGTGAGATCTTTTCCCAGGCATAGGAGGCCTCAAACTATGGTTGTGTGAGGGCTGGGGGCTTGAGACAACTGCCCCACTTCTCTGCCCCATTTCTCTCTCCTCCAGCATTCCCTTTAAGACTGGGCCCAATTGCACCAGCTGTTAGCTCGTGGGACTCACCTGGCTACGCTTATACCATCTAAACCCCCCTGACTGTGGAGAGGGCTATTCCATCTGAAACGGAGGATGGTACATTGCTGCATCCCGTCGGCTGAGGGGGCTGGACATCAGTTGACCACCGTGAGAGGGTGGCCTGGGTGGCCTGGATGTCGGGGCCCCTGGGGGCTGAACCGGGATGATTCTACATATATGTACTTTGTCAGCGGAGGGGATTTGACCATCGGACCAACCGCCGTGAGAGGGCGGTTTTTGGACCTGACCCCCGGACGCTGTCTGTTTTCATTGGTTCATCGCTGCCATCTCACCACAAGAGGGGGCTGACCAGCTGACCTAACCACTGTGAGAGGGTGGTAGGATCTATTGCCCCCCTTGGATTGTGGTCGTCTTGGTTCTGGACTTTGTCCCCTGTTGTGAGGGGACAGTGGACTTAGTCCTGTAAATATGTTTCTGAGATCCCCCATTTCTTTGTCTTCTCCCCTGGTCCTTTTATAGACCCTTAGGATATGGTCGTGCTACCCACTTGGTTAAGATGTACTCAGCAGCGGAGCTTCTTGGTCTGCGAGACTCCCCCCTCTCGCAGGCTTGGCCCTCCACTCTATCGAGGGCCTACCTTGATGATGGGCTTTGGAACCCCGAGAGGTGGCATGCCACAAAGAGGGGGCTGCGGGGTTTTTTAAAACTGTCTTTGTCTAAACTTTTAAGGGGTCTGGGGAGGGGGGAGGGGGGTTGGACAGGAACTAGGGTTGTGGGTTTGGGGGATAACCCACTTAGGGGAGGGTCAGGCCGGGCCGGGATGCGCGGCGGGGGGTGGGGGGGATCCAGGGGTAATAGGGGGGGTCAAGCTTGTCTAGACTGTGTTTCCATCATTGGTATTGTGAGAGGGAGGGGTAGATATGGCGGGAGCAGGGGGTCATATCATGTTAAGGGAGCATGCACCCGCTGTCTTCAAGCGGTAGGGCGCTCCGGCCCTCAAAGCTCTACTTGTTTTCCAGGTTGCACAGACCCTCAGGTCCTGGGCCTTCGACTGATGTTGTGCAGCGCCAGGTCTGTAGTAAATAAAGCCCCCCTCATTTGTGATCTTGTTCAGGAGGGGGGAGCGGACCTGGCGGGTATTACGGAGACCTGGTTGGGCCCGGAGGGAGGGGTCCCTCTGGTAGAAATGTGCCCACCAGGCTTCCACGCATTCCATCAGCCGAGGCCTCAGGGGAGGGGCGGGGGAGTAGCGGTTATCATTAGAGAAGGCCTTAGGCCGAGGGAGACCACTGTTCCTCAGACGGCCGGTTGTGAGTCCCTCCTTGTGAAGTGGGTTCATGGGGTTCAGATGGGCTTGTTGATCACGTACCTGGCTCCCTGCCACGTGGCTACAGCCCTGTCTGGGCTACTCAATGTTATCGCCGCGGTGGCGGTTGATACCCCCAGACTTATGGTCATGGGGGATTTTAACCTGCCGTCCGCGGGTGAGGCATCTGACGTGGCTCGGGAGTTCATGGCTTCCATGACGGCCATGGACCTGACCCAGCTAATTCATGGCCCTACGCACAGGGGGGAAACACACTGGACCTTGTTTTTGTCTCTGGACAGTGGTTGAGTGATCTTGAGATAGGGGACATAGTCACTGAGCCCTTGTCATGGTCGGATCACTCCTTCGCCTTGACCTTCGAACCACGGTACCCCACCGCAGGGAGGCGGAACCGGTAAAATGGTATCGCCCCAGGCGCCTGATGGAACCTGATAGGTTCCAGATGGAGCTTGGGCCAATCCCCGAGGATCTTGCACACGCCTCGACTGGAGACCTAGTGGCTGCCTGGGATAGGGTGACCGCTGGAGCTCTGGATCGAGTCGTGCCTTTGCGGCTTCTGACCCAGGTTAACTTAAAGAACAGAAGAATTTTAACATTGGAAGGACACAATCTACAAAAGAGGTGGCATGCTTTTATGTGGGATAAAGGGAATAGGATACACTCATATTTCTACAGACATAAAATAAGAAATGCATCGCTATGAATTTGGGAAGATACAAAGAAGAAACATTATATGAAAATTCTCGGTTGGCTATCCACTATGGAAGCTATGATCCACCCCAACACATTAGATACCAGTAAAATGCCTAGTTACTCAGAAATCTTAGACAAACAGGGAAAGCTTTAAAATAATCAGGTATTAAAAGAACAGGGAATACTCATTGATTGGTAGCCATACTTACAACTGCAATCCAGATACAAGAAAGATGTGGAAGAATATGGAATTGACATGGAACCAAAACAACTAGATAAATTGCTGATTGGCCCCAAAAGAAAATTAATATCCAAATTATACAATTATTTATTAGAATTTGATAGAGCAGAGGAGGTGGTGAAAGAACCGATGATTGCATGGGCTAAAAATATAGGGCATATTATAGACTTAGAGGATTGGGAAACAATCTGGAACAAAAACTACACGTTAAGAAAATCGGTTGCCTATAAGGAAAATCAGTATAAAATACTCTACCATTGGCACTTAGCTCCAGCAAGGTTGGCTAAAATGTACCCAAACCTAAGCCCCAAGTGCTGGAAATGCAACCAATACCAAGGTACCTTCTTTCATGCCTGGTGGCTATGCCCCGAAGCGAAAAAGTATTGGACCAAAATACAAGGTTGGCTACAAGACATAATAAATTGTCAAATTGAGCTAAATCTGGAAACATTTCTCCTAGGAATATTAAAAACTAAATTTTATAAAAAAATAAGATATCTGATCCTACATATACTAACGCAGCAAGAATTGCGTTCGCGCAATATTGGAAGGAATATAACTTACCACCAGGGGGATTGATTATTCAGAAAATATTTGAATATGCTGAAACAAATAAACTAACTTTAGAATTAAAAGAAAAAGACGACTTGGAGTATTATGCGGTTTGGGAAAAATGGTATAGGTGGATAGACAACAGAAACAAAAATAGGTAATATTCATAAAGAAATTGAGGATGTATATATATATGTATATAATGTATATATTACATGAACTGTTAATCCAAAGTATATAAAAATGACACTGTCTGATTATGTATTAGAATTATGGAAAAGAAAAACTACAATAAAAATTATTATAAAAAAATAAAAATAAAATAAAATTATGAACTTGGTGGTCCCTGAGGTCCAAAAGGTTGGGGACCTCTGGTTTAAAAAAGCACCATCACCCCTCAGGATTAAGTGGTAAAAGCAGTTGCCCCCTCAGAAAATCATAATTTGAGGTCTATATTATAATGTATGGTATGAGCAGAGTGGTGGCCTAGAAGTGAAGATGCTCACCTGTCATTTGGAAGGTTGAGAGTCCAATCCTAGGTAGCAGCAGATGTTTCTCTCTTAGGACGCAAAGAAAAAATATCTGCTGCAAACTCCACATAGGCATCAGAAAGGGAGTCCAGTTAGTAAATGCTCAACTGCATCCCGTTGCCCTGTCTCTACCATGAATTTCCCACCCAAGTTTTTAATTTTTAATTTTTTTATAAAAATGTCAAATCAACGCGTGAACAGTGTGGCACCTGGGTGCCATACATTCCAATACAAACAGAACTGATCAGATTAAACATTATTATTACATTCAATCAATTTATAAAATTCCCATAACAATACACATCTATATTAGGTTACAGTCTATCATTATTCAATTATTCCACCTATTTCTCATTATTACTTTCCTTTTATCAAATAAAAATGTAATACATTAATATTCCCTTTATTTCTATCTCTTACTCTAGCTTTTAATCATATCACCCTATATTAAAAAAAACATTTTCTTTCTTTCCTGTCTAACTTCTAATCATGTTCACCTGCCTACAAAAAGAGAAAAAGAATAGAGAGGGAGAGATAGGGAAAGACAATTCAAAATGGCAACCGAGAATAGGAATCATCCATCCATCATCTCTTGCCTGCTTTATACTTTAATTGCTATACTTTAAAAAAAAGAGTAGAAGGAAAAGCAAGTCAAAGCAACAATAATAAAGAAAGAAAAAAAAGAAATCATCTACCCATCGCATTTTGCCCGTTTCGATACTTCAATTGCTATACTTTTTTTTTTTTACTTGTCTCCCCCATTCCTCACTTACGTCTCCATCTATATCTATTTCTTGGAAGTCCCATCTAAGTATTCCTTCCACCGCTACCCTCTTCCAATGCTTATTTTCTAAAATTTTTACCAATGTCCCTGCTTCCATTTCAAACTAGTGGCTCAGCAGACTGATAGCATTGTGATTAACACCAGCTGTCTGCAATTACTGTAAGTTCAAATCTCACCAGGCTCAAGGTTGACTCAGCCTTCCATCCTTTCTAAGGTAGGTAAATTGAGGACCCAGTTTGTGGGGGCAATAAGCTGACTTTGTATAAATATACAAAAGTATGAAGGCTATTGCTTAACGCATTGTAAGCCGCCCTGAGTCTCAATCAAAGAAAATTTTAAATCAAATTAAAAAAAAAAACATATCTTCCAACTCTCTTAATATGTTTTCCCCCTGGTTTAATTCATCAATCCGCTTGGGAGAGGGCGAAAGCCCTACTAAGCAGGTATATACAAAAGTATGAAGGCTATTGCTTAAGCATTGTAAGCCGCCCTGAGTCTCCGAAGAAGGGTGGCATATAAATCGAACCAATAAATAAATAAATAATTCATCAATCATCATTATTTTCGTTATAATCTCCTTGTCTTCTTCCTTCTTTATTTCTTCTTTTGACTCCTCCCTTTCCTGGATGTCTCGGTCTGTAATCATCATCCCTTGTATAGTATTTTCCATTTTTTCCATAATATCCTTAAATCCTTTGTCTATAGTGTCTTTTATATTTTGATAAAGTAGTTCCATCTCCTGGACAATTCCACTCATTTCTCCTTCTTCAGTATCTTATTTAATTTTTTTTAAATTGATTTTTATCCAACAGACCAAGAATTATTTATTTAGTCTTTAAACTACCCTTCAATGAGCACACTAGTCCCAATTCTTTATATCTCATAAGTTAACACTCAGTTCCATTCAAGTAGTCCCCAGAGGTTATCAAAAAACCTTTTATATCCTCTTTGCAAATTCAATCCTCTAATATTGTGTTCAAGTGTCTCTTTACTTAAATCACTTCCTTGTAGTTTCCTCTTTTGTCAGCAGGTGGTACTCGCTATTTAAATTTCAGTTTGCTAGTTTATTAGTTATCATTTGGGTTGTACAGCCAATATCAAAGCAGAGTAAATTTTTAAAAAATATATAGATAAATACAATGTTTAAAAATACCTTCCCAGTAGCGCTTCTTCCCAGTTTAGGAGTCTGTTTATTTCATAATCTTTGTTTATTCTACAGCTTTCATTTCTGGTTAGGTATTTTTTCCCCCAAAATGTCCGAAAATGCTTAGGCACCGCTTTAACACTCAATTCTGGGCAAATACTTCTGGTTATTTCTTGGGGTTCAATTTACGACAAAAGAAAAATCCTCTCCCCCACTTCCATCACAGCTCACCTTCTTCTCTTCAGCGCCGGTCTTAGCTGTTATTCTTTGGTTTGTCCCAGCTTTGTAGCGGCCATCTTTAGGCTGCTTCTTCTTGCCGTGGCTGACAAAAAAGAAAAACCCCAGGCCTATTTGCTTTACTGCCCCTTCAGGGCGGCTTAGGCTTCCAGTGATACAGGACTGCAAAAGCAAAATCCTTTTTTTACATATGCTTGAAAAGAGGTTTAAACCACAAGATTTGTGGGCATCAAATGTGAAGGCTCCTAATTTAGGTGATTTTTAAAAAGAATCTATAATGTCACTCTTCATAGATTGTCTTCTTCACATAATTTAAAACCAAAGATCTTCCACTGAAACAGGGAAGAACTGTGTAGTATTTCTAATTTGAAAGAGCCAGTGCAGATGCAATGACTAAAATGCTAGGCTAGGACAGGGTGGGGGGTGAGATCCAGGAAGTTCCAGACTCTGCCACAGAATGTCACTAATGGATAACACTGAGGCAGTCATTCTCTTGTCAGCCCAACCTATCTTACAGAATTGTTATCAGAATAAGATGAAGATAGAGACTTCCGGTTGGTGACCCGCGGTGATATGGCGTTGAGTGAGTGACCGCTGCTCCTCAACCCTTTCAATCACCGTGTTTTGGGGATCCCCTTGGGGGTGCAGTGCCCGGAGAGCCCCGTGGACAAGAGAGCGAGCCGGGTGAGCGTGAAAGCGGATTGCAATGCTGATCGCAAGACCGGGCGGCTCTGTCGACTCAGCATGCGCGAGTCAATCTGTTAATGGCTGACCTGAAGCTGCGGAAGCCAACAACTGAATAGGAAGCATCGGAGATTAGAGGCTGCAGTGTGAGACGGATTAAGGCTATTTCCCTGTCGTGGTGTAATTGGCATCCGAAGAAGGAGCCGATGGAGCCAGGAGAGAAGAGCTCGGAGAGGGAAAGAGCAGCGGTTACAAGTAGAAAGCTGATCGGAAAGATAAAGTGCCTGACAAGCCAGCGAGGAACTTTTAAAAACTGAGGTGGCGAAAATAGGCGTGCAAGGAGAAGATCGATGAGAAGAACAAGGAATTTAAGAAATACTTTTTTCCCTCGGTGAATTAGAGCACCAGATCGACCGGAGGCTGTAGCTAGGTAGATTGTGGATTGTGCCTGATAATTTCAGAGACCGGAAGCGCAGCCATTGCAGAGACTTGTTTGAAGAACAATTGAAATAGCTGACTCACTGACAGTCTAGTACTAAGAAATACTATAGAGCTCAAGCTTTGACAAGCTGCCTTCATGGAAAAATAATAATAATAATAATAATAATAATAATAATAATAATAATAATAATAGCAACAAATCCCTCAATCCAGATTGGGGAAAAAAAAGAGTTACTGTATGTACTAGCACATTGCTATTTGGTTCCTGCTTAATTCTCTTTATGAATGAAATATTCTGAGGTTCCTATTTATATTCATATTTAACTTATATATTTATATTAACCTTTATTAACTTATAGTATATATACACAATATTTAGTATTGATATTTTTACATAGATACTGATCTTTTACATATAATATATTAATTGTTTGTGCTTGCATGTGATTATTTTGTTAGGAATTAATTAAGAAAGCTAATCCATCATACCATTTAAATATTTTCTTCTGTGAATTTTTTATAGTAGGCATTTAATTATATTGAATCTATCAATATCTATTGATAGATATTGATATCTATCTATTGTATTTATTTAAGTTATTAATAGATTTAGGTCAGAATCAAGTAAAACTTTAATATTTAATATTTAAAGGTATAATTTGATAATATGAGACTAGATAGAGAAAAGATATTGCTGTTTGTTGGAAACGTTAAAACTATCCTATTATATTAACTGGGTAATTCTATATTAACCATAATCTATTAAGAGTCTATTGGGAACAAATAAAGGAGGTTAACAATAGGATCTAAGGAAGAGTCCCTGAACAAATAGTGGCAAGTGCCACTGGATAATTATCTGGAGAAATATAGAGAAAATAATAAGAAACCAAAAATTGACTCTGAAAGAAATGGCAAGCTTGACCTCAACAATTGCAAAAACTGGTAAAAAAGTGCCATCCAATCCTACGCTAGCAATGTCGTCCTCAGCTACCCAGAAGTCATTAGAAGGTCTGCAGAAAATAGATAAACCCCCAGTAACCCCAACGCTGCAAACGGTACAATCTTCTCTGTTATCAATCCAAGAAACTACGCTTGTGATGCAAGACAAATTACTGAACAGTCATTGCGAATTAAAGATGGACATACACGCACTAGACTCTAAAATGAATGAGATTCAAGTCTCTATTGCCAGTAATGAAAACAGAATCCAAAAAGCAGAACAAAGGATTGAGAAAAACGAGAAGAAATTGGATTTAGTTGACCAAACTCTTTTGGCGCAGAATAAGGAAACGGAAAACTCCTTGATTCAACTCGAGATGGATAAGACCTCGTTTTACCTCCGATTTCAAAATATATTAGAGGACAAAGAAGAGGACCTAGGGGACAAGATGGCCGAGTTGATCGCGGAGACCCTCCAACAAGATAAGCAGGAAATAATCAGAGAGATTGACAAGTTATATAGAGTGCAAACAAACTATGTGAGAAGAAACAGGCTCCCTAGAGAGGTCCACGTTCGGTTTGCTAGAAAAAAGGTGAGAGATATTCTGTATAATATAGCCCGGGAGGAACAAATTATGTATAGAGGAAAAGAAGTGAATATCCTAAAACAAATCCCAAGAAGAGTGAGGGAAAGGAGGAAAAATTATAGATTTTTGACAAGTCAACTAAATAGGAGAAGCATAATATTTAGATGGCTCTTGCCAGAAGGAATGTTAATATCATGGCAAGGAAGAAAAATTAAAATCGACAGTTTAAGTGCTGCCCAAGATTTTCTTGATCAGCTAAGGGGAGGCGAAGAGGAACAAATTAGCAAGGAGGAAATCAAAACAGTGAACACGGAAGACGAAACATCCCAAGAACAAAGAACAAGGAAAGATATAGAAGAGGAAAAGAAAAAGGAAGACACAGAAGAAAAAGGAAAAAAAACTAGACCAGTAAGAGCAGTAACCTTAAAAGCAAATAAGAACTAGGGACCAGATACCAACACTAGGAATGAACAATACAAAGATCTTATCGTTAAATGTTAATGGCTTAAACGATTACAAAAAGAGGAAGTTAATATTGTCCAAATTGGCTAAACAAAACCTGGATATAATCTGTATTCAGGAGGTCCATATAAAAAAAGATGAAGCCAACTACTTAGATTATACCAAATATGGCAAAGTATTTGTGTCACTAGCCGAGAAAAGAAAAAGGGGGGTCGTTATATACGTCAAGAAAGGAATAGAAGCAGAATGTAAATATAAGGACGAAAAAGGGAGAATACTAATAGTAGAAATAACGAGAGGTAATTCCAAGATGCTATTGGTAGGGATTTATGCCCCAAATAAAAAACAAGGGAAATTTTATCGGAAATTGCATGAACAGCTTGCAAAATGGGCACATAATGAAATATACATGTTAGGGGACTTTAATGGAATTGTTGACCCAAATAGAGATTATAAAAGTGATACAATCAAAAAGAATAAAAGATCTCCCTTACCAAAAAGTTTCTTTGACTTGGTGGATGAAATAAATTTAATAGATATGTGGCGTACATTACATCCCCAGGATAGACAATTTACATTTTATTCGATGCCGCAGAACTCGTGGTCCAGAATAGACATGGTATGGGCCACTAGGAAATTAGGACTGGAAATCAAAAAGGTTGATATGTGTACAAATGCCTGGGCAGATCATAAGCTTCTTGAAGTTAGCTGGCACCATGATACCAAGAGAAAACAACAGAGATGGAGTCTAAGGACCAACTTGCTAAACGATAAAGAGTTCATACTGAAACCGAACGAAGTAAAGCGTTTTTTCATCGAAAACGGGAAACAAGACACAGCCAGAGAAATTGTTTGGGACACCATGAAGGCTTATGTGAGAGGGGTAGCCATTTCATATATGGCGTTTAAAAACAAGGAAAAAAGGAAGGCTAGGGAAGAGTATATTAAAAATTTAGTACAAGCTGAAGATGAACTCCAGCAACATCCGGGAGATGAGGCGGTAAAATATTTTTTAATATTTGTATTTTATGTTTTTTAATTCTGGCTGTACACCGCCCTGAGTCCTCAGGGAGAAGGGCGGTATATAACTTTAAAATAAAATAAAAATAAAATAAATAAAAACAGTGGTCGATGGCGAGACACAGATTGAATTTGTTGGACCAGGAGGAGATGGCACAAAAAATAAAAAGATCTAAACATTATTGTTTTGAGAACGCCAATAAGTCGGGGAGATGGCTTGCTTATAAATTAAAAAAGAGAAGGAAAAAAATCAAATATTGGTATTAGAAGACTCCAAGGGCAACCTTTTGACGAAGGAAGAAAATAAACTAGAAAGCATAAGAGAATTCTATGAATGCCTATACAAAAATGAAGGAATTGAGCCAAACAAGGTGGAACAGTATTTGATGGAAGCTAGCTTACCCCAAATTACAAAAGAAGAAAGGGAAATGTTGAATGGAAAAATCACTATAGAGGAATTAAAAACCGCCCTCTCTAAATTAAAGAAAAATAAAACCCCAGGCCCAGATGGTCTTCCTGGGGAAATATATCTAAAACTTGATGAAGCTTTGAAATTAGAACTATTAGAAATTTTTACTGAGGCTCTGGTTGGCACAACAATCCTGGATACCTGGAGGGAAGCATATTTGATGCTCATACTGAAAGAAGGTGCTGACCCGAAACAGATATCAAATTATAGACCCATCTCCTTACTGAATTCAGACTATAAATTGTTCATGAATATAATAGTGGAGAGGGTCAAAAAATTTTAAATCGGTGGATTCACAAAGATCAGAATGGATTCCTTCCAGGGAGACAGATTAGAGATAATTTGAGAACAGTGCTAAACACCATAGAATACTATGAACAACACCCCGAAAAGCAGCTGGCGCTAATGTTTGTTGACACCCAAAAGGCGTTTGATAACTTGAATTGGACTTTCATGATTAACCAAATTAATTTAATGGGATTCGGGACGAATTTTAGGAAGATGATCGAGAACATCTACCATAAACAGAGGGTGAACATATTAATGAATGGGGATAAGACTCAGATATTTCAGATTCAAAAAGGAGTGAGGCAGGGATGTCCCCTATCCCCCTTACTCTATATTCTGGCGTTAGAGGTGCTACTTAGAAAGATTAGAGCCAATAAAGAAATCAAAGAATTAAAGATTAGGAAGGAAATATTTAAAATGCAAGCTTTTGCAGACGACGTAGCCCTCATAATAGAAGATCCATTAGAAACTGGTTTAAAACTAATGCAGGAAATACAGAACTATGGAGAAGTGGCGGGCCTTAAACTTAATAGGAAAAAAACTAAAATAATAGTGAAAAATATGACAGATATACAAAAAAAAGGAAGTGGAAGACTTATTAGGCCTCCAGGTAGTTAAGAAAACAAAATATTTAGGAATATGGATCACCACGAGATTCTCATCATTAAAAGAAGACAATTATACCCCATTAATGCAAAAAATATATCAGGAGCTAGAAAGATGGAAAAAGCTAAAATTGTCTCTGATCGGTAAAATAGCAGCAATCAAAATGAACATTCTACCTAAAATTTTATATTTATTTCAAAATATTCCGATGACTCTAGATAAAAAATTCTTTGTGGATTTGACCAAACATATTAGAAACTTCTTATGGGAGGGCAAGAAATCGAGGATCTCCTTTAAGATACTGCAAGGAAAAAGAAATATGGGGGGATTCGGGCTCCCCGATTGGGAAGCATACCAAAAGGCGGCGAAATTAATTTGGATTAAGGAGTGGGTCACGCTACGAAATAGGAGAATCCTGACATTAGAAGGACACGACTTACTAGAAGGATGGCATGCTCACCTGTGGGACCCAAAGAACAAGAAAAAATCCTACTTCCACAAACATAAAATTAGGGAGACACTTATACACACGTGGGAGGAAATTAGAGGATCTATACTAAAGTACCTAATTGGCTCTCCATTATGGAAGTGTTGGCGGCCCCAAATAGGAGAGATGACTATAAATTGGGCACATATAAAGATATTCTAGATGAAAAGGGGAAGCTCAAATCTTTGGATATATTGAGGGACCACGGTTTCAACCTAGATTGGTGGAACTACTTGCAGATTAATTCAAGATTTCAGAAAGATAGAGTCCAATATGGTATAGAAGTTAAGCATGGAAATTTTGACAAAATTATTTGGGGAGTAGATAAGAAAATGCTAGCAAAAATATACAACTTCTTATTAGATGAGGATAGGACAGAGATTATAGCAAAAAATCAGCTAAATATCTGGGAAAAAAATTTGGGATACAGATTAAATTTTAATGACTGGGAGGTGGCCTGGAATAGGAATTGTAAAATGACGAAATCAGCAACATTCAGAGAAAATCATTATAAAATGCTACATAGGTGGCATTTAGCGCCAGCTAGATTAGCGAAAATGTTTCCGAATCTCTCAGCTATGTGTTGGAAATGTGGAAAAGCGGTCGGCACCTTCTATCATTTATGGTGGACCTGCCCAGAGACAAAAAGATTTTGGTCCAAAATTCGATATTGGCTATGTGAAATAATGGGACAGGAGATAGTCTTACCTCCAGAAATATTTCTTTTGGGTATAATTGGAGATGGTTTCAACAACAATAAAATTCAACTTATAATTCAGATAACAACAGCGGCTAGACTAGTCTTCGCGAAATACTGAAAAAATAAAATCATACCACCAGAAGAAATGTTAATAAATAAAATCCTAGAGTGTGCAGAAATGGCAAAATTGACGAGTGAGATAAATAATGAGGAGAAATCTAAATATTACGAAGTATGGGGAAATTGGAATAATTGGTTAAAGAACAAGACAAAAACATGATTTTAGGATATGATTAGCTTATGCATTTGAAAGATGAGTTATACTGAATATAATTTTGAACAGCTAAGGATGAAGTATATTTGATGTATGATTTCTTAATATGTATAAACACTGTGCCTCTGAAGGAGGTAGAGATTGTACATTTTCTTTTATAATGGAAAATTTAATAAAGTATATTATAAAAAAAAGAGATGAAGATAGAACCTATGATTTTTTTTAGATTTAAAACTTCATAATTTTTATTTTAATAGTAAAATGAAGTAATAGTTTCAGTCCCACCCTCCAGTATGATCCAAATTCAGGAATCATGGAAAATGAGGTAAGGTTAAAACTTTGTAGGTCAATATTGCGAACCGGTATTAAAAGTAATAGAACCCACCCCTGGTATGTACTGCTGTCTCTATTATGAGTGGAATAAAAGTAACATTTTAACATTTAAGACAGAGCATGAATAAAACATGATGGATGAGACTGCTATCAGAATAATTAGCTTGAGATTGCTAGATATAATTTGTACTAAAACATGCAGATGCTGGAAGAATTTATGACACTAGTTAAGTAATGTGTCTTGTGAACTTATGCTACACCTCAAATCATGGAGACAAATGATACTACAATGAATGGTGGAATGCAAGTATATTAAGTTAAGGACAAACTACCGTGATAGCAATAATTACTGAGTGAGTTAAAAAGTAACAATAAGTAGGGCAACAAAATTGTCCTGCAATAAGCAGTATTACCCCAATACTTTGACTGATTATGTGCCATTAGGTCAGTATTGACTCTTGGCAAGTATATAGACAGATGTTGTCTAGGACAGTCTGTCTCCCAATCCAGTCTTTCAAAGATTTCAGTTGTACATCCATCACCATTATAACTGAGTCCATCCACCTTTTTTTTTCTTCCATCTTTTCCAGCATTGTAGACTTTTGTCAGGCAAATGTTTTGGAAATTAGGTGGATGCTCAGAGAATAAAATTGAAATTTAGTATTTGTGCAGTCTGAATGGAGACTGGAAGTGATACTTGCTGTTGGAATTTTTTAAAAAATGTCTGGAATAAAGCAAGTATCATATTTTACATTTGATAATTTAGTTTAATGTTAGCAGCATTAGAAAATAACTTCTAATGGAATAATAGCCATGAAATAAACTTTATAACTTCTGAGATTCCAGTAACTTCTCCCATTTCTAAGAACACAATTAAAAGATTGTGCTGGATCTGACCAAAGGCTTAAGTAGTTTGCTGTGATGATCAAGGCTCTGGACTAAAAAAATGGGAGGCTGAGTTTTGTCCTTCCTTAGACATGAAAAATAATTGGATAATTCTGATCCACTCATTCACTCTTAATTTAACCCACCCGCTGGATTGTTCTTCTGTAGGCAAGCGGATGCAGTAGTTCTTTGTTGTCCCAAGTTGTACAAATAACTTACTTATTGTAAGTGTCTACACTAGCTATCATTGCTCAGGCTAAGCTACAAAACGTTTTTCCTCACTGTTTGGGGATCCCCACGTGCACTGAGCTTCAATTGAGAGCTTATTGTAAGTGGCTACTAGCTATCCTTGCTCAAGCTAAGCTAATCAATAGTGATGCTCCAAGAATGCTAGATGATCAATGGGCATATTCTGAGTTTCAAAACGTCTGGCTTTTCTTCCTCCTACCAAAGACCTTCTGGGGTTCTTCACAGAAAGGGAGAAAGGAAAAAGAGAGGGAGAAAGAAAGAAAGAAAGAAAGAAAGAAAGAAAGAAAGAAAGAAAGAGAGAGAGAGAAGAAAGAGACAAAGAAAGAGAGAAAGAAAGAGAAAGAAAAAGAGGAAGGAAGGGAGAGAGAGAACGCAGGTATCTCTTAACAGAGGCTTGAACTTGCCTGAAATTAGATCAAGCCCTACATCACTTAACACAATGTATCAGATTAAATTGTTATTGAATTATTTTTGGTATCTATACTACATTCTCTTATGTAATTTAGTTACAGTGTAAAATTAGTCCATTATGTCTCAGAATAAAAGGGAGATAAAAAATCCAATTAGTGCCAGGTACATTCTGGAATCCCCAAAGACCTTTCCCATTGTATTTATTAAACAAATTTATATAGCTACCCAACTCATATACAGTGACTTTATCACATTCGTGTTCTTTTCATGTAGTTCTCAATGTGTCAATTTCCTTGCTACTCTATTTCCTCCACCAAAATTCTATTATAAATAATATTTCCTCACATTACAGCTCTAATTTTGTGTATTTGCACCAGTAATTTTCAGAAAAAGATTTATTCCTCTCTTATATAGTTATTTAGAAGTAGCTTCATATGTCTGTTTACTTTTACCATTAAAAAATGTTTTGTTGCATTATATGACTGCAAAAGCCTTTTAGCAGTTTCATGTAACAGGAAATATCCAGTAACAATTTTGAAAGTAACTGTCATAGCACAAACACCCTCCCCCAAAAAGACAGAGAAAGAGAGAGAGAGAGAGAGAGAGAGAAAGAAAGAAAGAAAGAAAGAAAGAAAGAAAGAAAGAAAGAAAGAAAGAAAGAAAGAAAGAGAGGAAGGGAGGGAGGGAGAGAAAACTCTGTGCTATTATTTTTAATTATTCCATTATTTATCATGTGTTAATATTTTACACTGTCCCTACACCTAGAATGATTTTACTGCCTTTCTTTTGTCTAGGGCTACCACATATTTTTCAGGGATTTACATGCATTCAATGTCTATAGTCCAGAGCATAAATATGTGTGTTTATTTTGTACATCAGGTTGCATAAGTCCATCTTAATATACTATTCCTGGTATGTGATGTTTTGTATACATTCAGAGAAAGTAGTACTCTTGTGATTTTTGACTTTTACGCTTGCTATCAAACATCAGCCATAATACTAATTACTGATTTGAACAATATGCACGAATGGCTATTTTATATGTGAAATTATGACTGAAATATTTCTGCACCTATATTGGTTCTCACTGTCAGGAAGTTTCTCCTTAGTTTTAGGAGAAAAATTAATTTCTCTCTTTGTTCAGTTTCCATCCATTGCTTCTTGTTTTGCCTTCTGGTGCTTTGGAAAATACATTGCCTATACATTCTTTCTGGCAGCCCCTTAAAAGCCTGTTGCCTATCATACTCTTGGGCAAAGCATGTGAGCCATTTCCTCCTTTCAGTGGTCCATGAAAGTACATCTATAGTATGTAGATAATAAAGTTGAAAAAAGGTGAACATTTTTACAGACCTATAGATATGTTGAGGCTGGGTGTGACAAGGAATGGCTGGGAGGGGAGGGGACAGGCAAGGGACCCCTTGACATGAGTGACATTGAGTTGGTCATGCCCACCCAGTCACATGACCACAAAGCCACTCCCACAATCACATGACCAAGCCACACCCACAAAATAAGCCACTACACAGAACCGGTAGTAAAAAATTTTAGAACCATCCCTGAGGATATGGAATATCCATGCTTTCTTATTTCAATTTCTCACTATTCAGGTTAATTGGATGATCTCTGGGAGTTTTTTGATCAATTTGGAGCCCTGGTTTGGAGCTATTAGCAGAGCAGAGAGCAAATCAGGTATTATCAGGCACTTAGCAAAGGCAAGGACAAAACTTACATAGATTGTAGAAATAGTTATCTGCCCAGAGGATTGCTAGGAGGTGCTGACTTTTTATTACTGAGAAAGAGTGCTACTGAAAACATTATAGACACCCAACATCCTATCATCTGATATAGTATCACCATGTTACAATGTGGAAAACCTGGGAAATGTGCCATGTGCTGTAAATCAGCAGATGAAGACTATCTAGCAAAAATGTCTTGCATAGAGACCTGAAGAGGTGGAGAATTTGTATGTAGAGGAGAAACTACAAATACTTGTTTCTTGTAGAGCATCTCATTTTGAGGAGCAGATACAGTGAATATTGCATGCATTGTAAAATGTGCCGACTTCAGTTTGATGGCATTAATTGTTCTATGATTGGGAAGCTGCAATAACAAACACTATTTAAAAGCAACTCCTGCAGCTATATTTAATGGAAGAGGGCCAAAAAATGGCAAAAATGCTTTTATATAATGATGCCATTTTTCAACTCTTCTTCACCTTGTATTTCTACATTTTTTCACGTATTAGCTATTCATAAAATACCTTTACTAAAGAACTTTGAAGCTTTGTTTCAAATCATAAGTTGGTCCCACTTCCAAATGTTGCTACTAACTATAAACATTTAATATTGATGCCAGAAAATTAAAATAGCTGTATGTATGGAGAGGCAAATACAACCTATAAACTAAGAATTTAGTTGTCTGAAACTATGATTCTATAGAGACTATATCTGTAATATTCAGAAAGACAGCAAATTTATGAAGAAACTTTTTATTGTAGACCATGTTACATTGGAAAGAAGTACAAACAGAAACAAGTAAACACACCAGCTTATCATTAAACGTTCCATGTAATGCATGTGACTCTTAATCTTTCCCTTTCTGCCCTTTTTCTATTTGTACTAATTTGAAAGCAAAGGCCAGATTGATTGTTTGAAGTCATCTCTGCCTACCTGATTAAAACAATTTGACATTATAGAGCCAAAGAAGGCTGGGGGAAAGTATTGGTTCCATGAATTTCAGAGTTGCTCCCACTCATTGCAGGACTGAACACAGCTCCTACATTTTTCCTGTAATTCTGAATTTTTATGAACATAAACACAGTGTGGTATTTCAAGAATAGAACTGAAAAGAAAAAAAAATAGAGCAAGTGCATATTTTCATAACTAGGAAGTCTCTATTATTGGCAAATGTTCATTTATGGCACATTTTAAGTAAGAGTTTGGAAAAGAGGACAAGAAAAAGTAGTTTGCAGATAGACACAGCATTATTAAGACACTGTTTGCTTATTGCTTTTAAAGAAGATTCCAAGACATGTTAAATACTGACAACTACCTGATAAAGACAATTATCTGCTTCTGTAGTTAGTAGCAAGTTAACAAAAGAGAAACAGTGAGCAAAGGATAAGTAAGATCATGAAAAGTATGAGGGTGAGAGAAAGATTGCTATTTTACTCCAACAGTAGAGAATATGAACTGTTGGGTTCTTGGTATTCTGACCTTATTTCCCTGCAGATATTTCCTGCACTGATATTACCTTACCTGATAGCAAAATGTCTGCAGAAATATAATATTTTAGAAAGATAAAACTGTTCTTATCCTACAATACAGATTAAAAAATCCCAAAATCCAGATAAGGAATGTCCATAAACTCATTTTGCTTTCATTCTAGTGCCCCAGTTGACCTCTTGTACCTTGTCAATTTCTTTTTTCTGTTTGTGCTATATTACAAAGAATGCTAAAATTACTAGAAAATGGATGCAGATAACTGCAATTTGCAGATATGAAAAGGTATAACCTTATTTTTATAATACCAGCTAAAATGCCTACCTTATCCAAGAATGTATCTTTTTTATACAAAGGTGAAGCAATTCTGTTATTCATAATAAACTGGTAAGTTTACATTTGATTTTCTGAGACAAATATGGATAGCAAGGTATAGTTTAGTAAATTAACTTGAGGCAGATGACATAAATGAGAGACCAATTTAGACCACTTTAATATTTAAATTTAATACTTAACTAGGACATCCAACCTCTGTTTAGCCACATACACCTTGTACCTTCTTCCGAGTTCACAAATAAAGTGGAATTGCAAGTTCTTACACTCTTCATTTAGTTATATCTAACCTTTTATTTTTGTACACAAAATTAGGTCCAGCAAAAATCTTTTAGAAACAATTTAATTGCATTAGAATATATTATCTGTTCAGATTTAAATGGGAGACATCCATGTGACTTCTCCACAGAGTTAAAACTAGAAATGTATGAATCCTTGAAGTATTTTTTGCTTTGATCATAGCCATGACTGACTTTGGCTGTTTTGCAAAGTGTTCAGGGATCTGTAGTTCCAAAGATTCAGCCTAGCCAAGTTTCCATGCCATTTGAGGGCTTTTAAGAGGCAATACTAGATCTTCTGGTCCAACCTGAAGGTTTGATAAGAGGCAAATTGAACATCTTGGGTTTTTTTGAATCACAGCCATAATACTGACCACTGTAATAGTTTAAGAAGTAAGCTACAGCAGCACCATTCACATTTATCACCAGAAACAGTGAAAAAAGGAAACATTTAAAACCAATTTCTTTCCACAAAAATAATTTTTTAATTTCTTTGGTGAAGTAGCAGCTGTAGTTCCACTGACTGAATATATTAATATTCAATTTTCCAGTGAGTTGGCTGTTCACAGGTTTTCTCATCATCTCCACAAAATCTGTTGTAAGTTGTTTTGGGGTCAAATCCCAGAATTTCTCTTTCCTCATGAATGCGGAAAGAAAATGTTGAGACTGAGGTTCCTATAAAATATCTGTGAAGAGAAAATATCAATGGATAAAGAAACATATTCCTAAAAATGTTGCTATCAGTTTTCTATAATCCATTATTTATTTATTTGTAAAATTTATTGGCCACCCATTTTATCTCAGGATAACCCCATTAATTCTATGCGAATAATAAAATAATTCAGTCTTACCAAATATATACGTTTTAGATTTATCCATATATCCATCAATACAAAATAATAAAGTGACCATGTTAAAAAAAATAAATAGACCAATCACAATGAATCAAAGCACTACAACCAAGAGTATCAATTCCTACTTCAAATGCTCTCTGAAGTCTCATTTTGAACAGCCTGTGGAAAGCTGATAGTGTAGAAACAAGCAAATACAAGTACAGGGGTTAGTATGTATCAGTTAGCACCCAGACCACCATATTCTGGATTGTTTCTGGGTAGTCTTCAAATGTATATCTGTAGTCTTATATACAGTAAAAGTCCAGGAATAAGGTAAGGGAGTCTCTTGTGGATTTTACCCTGCTCATTGTTGCCAACTCTAGGGTGGGGGGAATGCATTGAGCCAGCACTCTCCAAAGACTTGTCTGTGGTTATGTTGCCAGCATGATATCATGGAGTTCTGTTACCTTCCCACTGAAGTGGTACCTGTTTATCTGCTCATACTTGCATGGGTTTTTAACTGCAAGATGGCAGCAGCTGGGACAAATGTGTGTGTGTGTGAGAAAGGGGGGGAGGAAGATACCTGGCATGTGCACATATCCATTGGTCAATAATTGCTATTCCTCCATCTTTGTAGAGCTCCATTTCCTCCCAAGTAGGTTCAAATCTCACCATCTCTGGAAGAAGTGCTTTTAATTCTTCAACCTCTAGAAAAATACACTCAATCAACATTTTTCAAGTGGCAAATTTCATTTTATCTCTACTTATATTAAAACAAACCATCTTTTTGCTTATTTAAGGATTTAAATAAGAGGAAAATGATGCAGCAAAGTTCTGTATTAATATTTTCCTCCACTTTTTCATTGTATAATGTATACTTTTTTCTTCTTTTTCTTTTTTTTAAAATGCTTTTTAAAAATTATATTGCTAAAGCTTGGAACCTTTCAATCAATGAAGATCTATGGATATATCAAAGTTGGACTGTTCCAAAAAAGGCTAATGATGTACTTATGGAAGAATATTTGAACACACGACTCTAAATGTTGTCTTAACAAATATGGTACAGGTACAGGGGTGGGTTCTAAATTTTTTTTACTAATGGTTCTGTGGGCGTAGCTTATTTTGTGGGTGTGGCTTGGTGGGGGGTAATGTGACTGGGTGGGCATGGCCAACTTTTTTTTTTTAACTTTTAAAAGCATTTTTTCTACAAGGGGTTGCAGAAAAAATGCTTTTAAAAGCCTCTGAGATCCCAGCTGAGCTGCACGATCATCAGAGGCTTTTTTTTTTTACTTTTAAAAGCATTTTTTTGGCCAAAGAGGTTGTAGAAAAAATGCTTTTAAAAGTTAAAAAAAAAAAGCCTCTGATGAGGTTGGCGGGGTAAGCGAGTGGCGACTGGGCCAGGGACCGGTTTGGGGGTGTGGCCAACCAATGTTATTACCGGTTCTCCGAACTACTACAAATTTTTACTACCAGTTCTTGCAAATCGGTGCGAACTGGGAGCAACCCACCACTGTACAGGTAATCCTCAATTTATGACCAGTTGCTTAGCAGCCATTCAAAGTTATGATGGAGTCCCCCGAAGTTACTTATAATTCAGTTTCAAATTTATGGCAGCTGTAGTGCCCCTGCAGTTATGTGCACAAAATTTGGATGGTTTCACCCTTATGACTGACCTCCGCCTACCTCCCTCCCATCCTGCCCCACCAAGTCTCCACAGGGTCCCTCACATTGGTGCAAAAGTGGAGAAGGGGTGCAGCTGGGCATTGTAAAGAAGGTGTGCTATTGGCTTCAAATAGCAATAGCAATAGCACTTAGACTTACTATATACCATTTCACAATGCTTTCCAGCCCTCTCTAAACAGTTTACAGAGTCAGCATATTGCCCCCAACAATCTGGGTCCTCATTTTACCGACCTTGGAAGGATGGAAGGCTGAGTCAACCTTGAGCCTGGTGAGATTTGATTTGCCAAACTACTGGCAGCCGGTGATCAGCAGAAGTAGCCTGCAGTACTGCATTCTAACCACTGTGCCACTGCGGTTCAAATATTCCTAATCTCAGTATCTCCATGACTTCTACACAGAATAGGTAGTAAAGGATGGCATGTTTTCTAATGGAAGAAACTGAAATATTCATATCTTTGAATGATATTAAAACAAAAACTGACAATCTCAAATTGTGGAAGAAAATAATCCAGAACTACAAAGAGAAAAGGATGTAAGTTATCAGACTAACATATAGCAGTTGTTTGAACATTCTCCTAATTCAAACACAAATGTTTTAAGAATTTTACAACCTTCACTGGTAGCATTTCAAAGCAATGAACCAGCTGAATGAAAAGAGGTGGTTGCACCAAAAGTGATTATATAGTCATTGTATGCAAAACTAAACAAGCCGTTTAGATTTGCATCCAAAATCTGGATTCTAATTCAGCTTTTTTCCTAGTCATCTCTTCACAAGGTGAATTTCACTTACATTTACAAGCTCCTCTTTGCTACTTAAATTGATAAATATGAGGAGGTATTTCTCACAAATTAATCCATAAGAATTAATAGTCTTTCATGACAGTGAACCTTTCATGACTTATTTCCGTGTTTCCCCGGAATTAAGACCCTGTCTTATATTTTTTTGAAACCTGAAATAAGCACTTGGCTTTATTGCCATGCACTCAAAAGCCCGATTGGGTTTATTATCAGGGGATATCCTATTTTGGGGAAAACAGGGTAAATAAAATCAAACAAGACTAGATAGAATGTGAGTGACCATCAGGTGTCCATGGATGAAATTCCTTTACATTAACACAGCTGAAGAAGGCTGCAATTTATCAAGTGTAGGACATAAAGAAAAGTATCAATGCATTTTTAAATACATTCAATAGCTAAAACAATTGTTGGAGTGAGCATATAACAAAGCACAGCCACTAGCAGCATATTTCCTCACTGTTAACTGTGGATATCATCATCATGAACATGATCATGATCATCATCTTAGCCACTATCTATCCACTTTAAGATAAAGGCCACTTCTGCATGTTTTCAACCAATACAGTCCTGGGCTTTCTTTTGCCAATCGCTAATATCCGTAACTGTGGATATAAACACTACAAATAAAGACAACATTCCCCTCCTTCAGCTTATCCATTTATTTGGTTTTCCATTTATTTTGATAGAAATCAGCTCTTGCCAACAGTTTGCTGTTTTCTCTCTCTTTATTTTTGAGAATGAAGAGACTATATTATTTCAATTTATACTCTGCTCAGAGAATCTGCTGGGATAAAATGTATGTACATTTGGACAGGGCTGCCAAAGAACATGTCAACACTTGTGGTGAATTTACAGTCAAATACTTTCAGAAGAATCAGTGAATTCATTTAAACCGGAGTATAAAAACGTATTTCTGAAACTTTATGATTGATGACTACAGCACTCTGCCTGTTTTCAAAGATAGGACTTATGTTTTAGGTCTCACCCTCTAATTTTTCTACTATAGAAAATGCAGGATGGCAAAGATACTTCTCCCTGCTAAAATATATAGATTGAATAAACAATCTTCTTCTGGCCAAGATCTCTTAAAACAAAAGGCCCTATATGAACAATTCCTGTGATGAAAAAGAGAAAACATGAAAGCAGCACAGTCCCAGTTCTGCAAAGCTATTATGACTAAGAAATCTTCCCCTTTTTTGATGCTTAGTATGTTTGATTGAAGGCTTGCTCCTATTATGTAATTTTATTCTTCCAGAAACATGGGGAAGATATTTCAAGAACTTAGACAGCAAGGTTGATGCTGCTAGCAATTTATCCAATGATTTGACAAACCTACTTGCATTAGTTGAATTTGCCAAGCTGGTGGATTTGATTGGCTAACTGAAACTGGAGGTGGCACCTGGATGTGACCTGATTCCACTGGATATGATAAAGAGAAATGTGGACTGATGGTCTTTATATTAGCAACTGTCTTTACAGATATTGATCAAATTGGGCAAATCCCCACAGATTGGAATGTTGCAATTACTGTACTTATCTATAAGAAAAGCAATAGAAAAGGTCCTTCAAATTATAAGCCAATGTTCGCTTGCAATGGAAGATTCACAACAGTTGGAGCAGGATAAGCTCTTGGTCGAAAAGTACTCTGATTTCAGAAAGAATTGATTGGCCATTGACCAATGTATGTATAGTCTTGCAACACTTGGTGGAAAAGTATTTTTCTGTCTGTAACCTCTTCTTATGCAGTTTTTATTGATTTAAAATGTGCTTTTCATTCCATTTCATGTTATATTTAGCGGGAGAAATGGAATGCTTCCTCTACAGATAAGAAGTTTTTATATCAAATTCATTTATAGTAGGAAAACACATCTGAGTGAGTCAGACATAATGCCACAAAAAGTATCTGGTTCATCAAGATCTTTTTTTTATTGCAATATTATATTTGACTCACGTAGATGTGTTTATTTAGTTGGTAAAATTACCAACTTAATCTAATCTTAATTAAAAGGAAAAGGGAATCAAGCAAGGCTATATTTTAGCCTTGTTCCATTTGTTCATCTTCTTAGATGAACAAATGACCTTAGTATCCTAGTTGACCATTTGGACAACTTGAACCACCATCCCCCAGAAGATAGCCAAAACATGCATCTGTACTTTTCTTTATGCTGATCATGCCGTAATCCCCTCTAGGACCTCCGCTAGCTTTAGGAGAGCACTGAGAGTCCCTGTTCAATACTGCAAAGATCACCAATTAGAGATAAATTATTTCTATTTATGATGCTTGCCAGAAGGTCTAAAATCTATTTCTGCCAGATCAGTAAGCATTGTATGTGCAAGTCTCATGCTTTAAATACCTGGGAGAGATATTTAATACCTTAGGCAGTCGAAGGGCACACAAAAGCCATGCTGCCTGAGTGCACAAAAAAACTTCAACAGTTATTTTCCGATTCCACTGAATGGGGTGGGGGGGTGGGGATGTTGACTTCCAGCTGCCCTTAAATTATTTCAAATTAAATCTTTGATCTAGCTCAGGGGTGTCAAACTTGATTTCATTGAGAGCCGCATCAGGGCTGTGATTGACCTGGGGGGGGGGCGTGGGGCATGCCGACTGGGTGGATGTGGCCAACTGGGTGGGCGTGGCCAGCTTGACGCCACTCCCCAAACTGCTGGCATGTTTCCTTCTGCACTGGGTAGACTGGGCTGAAGCCAATAGGCCACAGCCCAGTAACTGGCTGCAGCCCACAAGTTGGGGACCCCAATCTACATAACACCATTGTTAAAATATTTCCAGATCACCCAGACATTTTGATGTATCGCTCATATTTTTAGGAGTAAACATATAATGGCAAATTAAAATTGCCAAAACCAGTCCAGTACACTCTATTGTTACTGGCAATTGAACCCAGTAGCTTAAGTGGGGATCCTGCTGGATAGCAGGGCGGCCAGTAAACCACCAACAATTAATTTCCTTAACCTCCAAGAGACCTTGCCTAAGATGATCTGCAGCAGAGAATTCCTAAGAGACTGTAAGGAACTATGGATGACAACAGCCACTTCTCCTCCTTTTCCTGAGGTCATGACTGAGACAAAACCATAAACTAGGGCAAAATTTATTGGGGCAGCAGGTAAATCAGGAACATAGTAGTTCCTATAAAATGGGGCCTCTGACAGTTGGTGGTGGCTGATAGGATAGAGATTCTCACCCCCAGGTCACCCATTATCTTGGGTTTTAACTTTTCTATTCAATTTTTTTAAAAACTTATAATTGTTTTAGCACTTTTAAACTCTTTTTATATTGTAAGTTGTCCAGTGTTGCTGTATTAGTAAGATGAATGGCCTAGAAATTTAACACATAAAAATAAATAAATAAATAAAGTTAGCAATTCTTCTTCCTTCTTAGATTGGTTGGCGTTTTTTTTGTAATTGTTAATTACTTTTATATGTTTTTTATATGCTGCTTAAACTGCATTGGAAGCCAATTTGCTTCCAAGTTCAATATGTTGCCACCTATGTTCTTTAATGGCATGGGACCATGTTACATATGAAATCATCTTCATCCCATTACATCAGCCTGTCTCACCTGATCAAGCAGGGAAGTTATGTTACGGACCCCATCAACCAAGATTCAGGAAAAGGTAAGGTGGGCCCTCACTCTTCTGGCCTTTGGGATAGATTTGAAAACATGACTCTGCTGCCTTGTTTGGGGCTCACAGAGAAACATGCAGCCATGAGGCTGGTTAGCTCCCTAAAGCTCTCTCCACACTTTTTAAGTAACTTTTAACATTGAAGTTGAATCATCCCTGCCAGTTTTTAAATTTTATATACTGTTTTTATATTTTATTATTTTATTTGTATATCGCCAAGAATCCCTCTGAGAGAGAGATGGGCGGTTTCAACATTTGGTAATATAAATGAACAAGTAAGTACATTTTTCTTATTGGCTTTCTACTAATTTGTTTTATATAACCTACCTGTTTTATACACTGTTTAGAATATTTTACCAAGGTAAATTTTGTTGTGGTACTAGTTTTAGCTGTTTCTTCTCTTTCTACTTAGTCTTGGTTTGTCTATCATATATTTTTATAGAGTTGCTTTTTAAATTATCCTGATTTTTAATACCAACTATTTACCTTTTCAGACTGGTCTTTTACTGTACAGATAATTATTGGTTTACAACCACCCATTTAGTAAGACAGCACTTAAAGAGAGCGACTTATGACTGGTCTACCAAGTTGCAGCTGTTGTAGTGTTCCTGCAGTCATATGATCGCAGTTTGGGCCCTTGGCAACTGGTTTACAATTACGACAGTTGCAGCATTCTGCAGGCATGTGATTGCCATCTGCAACCTTCCCTTCCAGCTTTCCACAAAGTCAATGGAGAAACCAGCAGGATGTTGCATGCTGCTTTTTCACCTGCCCATGCCCACAGAGGACATCCATCCATCTGTACTCTGTGCTCCTGTCCACGGCACCCATCTGCATTCCACAGCATCTATCCATGAACCTGACATATTTGCAGTTCTCACTTACAGTTCTTATTCACTGGTCAACTTGCCTGGGATTCCTGCCTCTTCTCACTTTCAACTCATGAAGTCCGAAAGTTACAAAGGAAACTGGGAATGCTGGGATTGCCATTGCTAAGCAATCCAGTCCCAATTGCTGTCACGACCCAAGGACTACCTGTAATTCAAGTTCAACAGGTACTGGAGAGGGGCTGACCAAGCCAGGGGGAGGAGTCAGGTAGGGAATTAGTAACATAGGCATAAGCGGACAAGCTCTGCCCCCCAATCCTGCAATGCCATTGAACCTTATCTAATCTGGCCTAAGTGCAAATTGCCAGTCTGGGAAGAGTCCTGCAAAGTAGGCATGAGCAATAAAGTAGCTGATGAAACTCTTCACATGTGTATCTAGTTGTTTGGACCTGGCAATAGTGAACAGATAAAACAGCACTGTCCTACTTTCCAGCAAGTGGTATTCAGAGGCACTGTGCTTCTAATATTGGAGGTAGAAATAACTAACATGGGATTGAGTTATTTGAAGGACTGCCTCGTGTCAGTTATATCTACCTGACCCATGAGTACTGGGAGAAGCAGCATGTTGCAGGTCTTCAAAAGAATGTCATCCGACGGAAGCCAGGAAGCCAGCCTTTTCTGCCATGGCACTCACCCTTTGGAACATTGTTCCCCTGGAACTAAGATTGGTCGTAACCCTACTGGTCTTTAAGAAGGCCCTGAAGACATGGGTCTGCCAGCAAGCTTGGGTATCCAATTTTTAAATTGTTTTGTTGAGCTTGGTACAAGAATGGACTATGGCCACTGACTAAGTATGCTTTTGTTTTCTAAGTAGTTTCTGGTGTTTTATGTTTCCATATTGGTTTTTTAACTTTTTTATTGGATTGTCATTTTAATTGGTCAGTGACTAGATCGACAGACAGACAGACAACTGTTGTGAGTTTCCCAGAATCACTTTGGTGAGATAAGCAGCCATACAAATCAAATCAAATAAAAAAATAATAAATAAATCAAGAAAGAAAGAGCACTAGTGCATTACCTAGCATGAATTTTTCTATTTCCCTATTAAAATTGATCCAGGTGGGTAAGAATGCATTTCAGAGTGTTTACTTTTATCTTTCTTAGATTTTCTGATGTTCAGCTTTCCTGGATAATTCTGGATGCTAATATTATCAGAGGAGTTAAACCTTTTTCTTTATATTTATATGTGACACATATAATTTTATATAGAATTACCCATATTATGTAATGGAAACCTACCTACTAGCCCCTTTTCTACAATAAAAAGTTGTAAACTTTTGAATCTTTCATTACAAGGAAATTGCTAAACCGTGCTAAATTTTGTTGTCCATTACTATACTTTTTCCTGTTCTACAGCATTAAGTTTTAGAGTATACAATATAAAATAAAGTTATAAGTGGATTGAATGTTACAGACTGAATCTCACTAAAGAATATTGCAGATCATTGTCTCATTAAATCATTAATTTCTCTATAATTTTGTTTTCAAAAGAAATAAAACTATGATCATTCTCAATAGTTTGTTGAATTGCAATAGCGGCAACAAAAACAAAATACAACACAAACTGCATGATTAATCACCTGAAGGAGTTGGCACTGTAGTGATAACTTATGAATAATTAAATGATTATGATTTTATCTTTGGCATAGATTCATGTGCACAATAAATGAACAGATTTTGTTTGTAGCAGAATGTAAAATATTTTGCTAATTAGAGAGAAAAATACATACCCTGCACGATGGCATCAGTAGCTACAAAAACCTTCTCCAGCTTGTACAACTTTTTGAGGTTGTGGATTTTCTTAACGGCTCCCTGAATGCTGGGCACATCACTTCTGTGACCCCAGATGAAGTCTTTTCGTCTGAGATGAACACCAAGATATGGGCCACCAATGGCTGTGCCCAGTTTTACCTAGCACATAAGAACCAGTACATGCTGAAACTGAAATAAAATGGCATTGATTCAGTAAGAATATATCTCTACTCTTGAACATATTTTCTGTAACACTGCTTAGGGATAAATTTGATATATTTGATTAAGTTTTCAATATTCATAAATTGTCAATGTACATACTGGATTTGTATACAAGTTTTTAACAATAGGTTCAACTAGGAAACTCTGTATATTGCTCCCAAATATATAAAAATATATATTAAATAGAGAAATCTTTTATATCCTTTATCTATATGGAGAACAATTCTATACTTGAAGATTTTATGTGCTTACAGCACATGCATCTACTTAGACCTATGTATACGTAATATATGTATATTATTTATTATGTAAACCACTTTCAATTATGAGAAGTAAGGGTAATGTAAATTTGTCACAATCAGTTGCTAGTAAGAAAGGGCAAGTGATATTGCTGTCCACTCTTCAGCAATGCAGGCATTTCTACCCAGGCATACTCTTATCAGTTAAGTGCGATTGGGATGTGTTCAGATATGTTGTTCTTCATATAAGTCTTCAATGGTAACAGGCCTAAATATATTGCCTTTGATAGAAGAATGAATCTTCAGCAGATGTATTTCCAGAGCTGAAAGCCATACAGATTCTTCTTTTATGAATCCAGCAGTATGTGCCACATTACTCAAAGTTCTTATCCACAGAGTGATATCTTTTGAATTAAGGCTGTCTATCTCATTTCTTGTAAGCATTATATGAACCCTTCTTGCAAGTATCTATCAGGCATAGGCAGGGGTGAAATTCAGCAGATTCTGACAGGTTCTGGAGAACTGGTAGCATCTATTATTGGATAAACCTCATTTCAGAAGTTTAAAATGTTATTAAATAGATAACACACTCTCTCCTTGTTGTAATTATAACTGCAACATAACTGATAGCAGTCTGTTTTTCCTATTTCATGATAACATGTTCTTAAGATAGATCCTTTTTTTAATAAACCAAGTAAATAAACTATCTTTCTCAAACAGTATAATTCCTTCTTGAGCTATTTTTCTGTCAAGAGCATAAACACCCAAAGGAAAAGGAGTCACGTATAATGAACTTCTAGGATTAATTAAAGATTTAAATGAAATACACAGCAGCCTAGCAATTTATATCCTGTTTCAAAAGAAGAAAAGTTTATTTGGTTATCATAGGGTCACAGATTAGAGCCTACATTTATGTAGCCAGGACAAGAGTGGCAGGCGTAGGCAGCCTTTGATGACTGGGATTAACGTTTTTTAAGTATTTGCAGGCTACTTGTATGCAATGGTGCTGCGTGAGACTGAGATCTTCTGTCCCCACCACTGGAATAGGGAGGAGTGTCAATATGTGATGTATGTATTACATGAAACCTGACATTTTAAAACTCTATTTTTTCATCATTTTTCATCTCAAGATGATAGGAAAGCATGCCACTAATGTTTGGTCCATTACAGTTGGAAAACTCGGAGCAACTGAAGTTGCCCTGACTGTTCATCACATTTTGTTTATTGTACCATTCACTTTCAGGGATAGTGCATGTCTTCAACAATAGGAATGATGTTTTGGTAACACATTAATGTTGAGTCATTGCTATTTTTTCATCAGTTATTACTCATACATTACTCATAAATCCCAACTCCATACATCAATAGAAAATCAAAGAAGGTATATGATCATTGAGAGTATAAATAAAACCATTGGACTTATTCCCTTTTCATTATTGAAGAAATAAGTAAAGAATATTTTACTACTGTACATGGTCAGTCTTGCTGCTCTTGAATTGGGTCAGTTTTCAGGTTGTAGGCGATTCAGGGTAGAATCGAGCCAAACGAGATTAATTTATGAGCCTCTCCTTTTCTCCTTTTAACTATAATTCCTGTCGGAATTTTATTATGATTTTTAAATTAAGTTTGACTTAATTATTTCTTTTTAAATATCTACTTCATTATATCACTGAAATAGGGCGAGATCCTTCCATAGAAATATAAGCAGTACTGAGAAAATTTGGAGCAAGCAGAAGAAATATTTAGTACATTCTTCATCCATAACATATTAATCCAGTGCTCACTTTCTATATCTTACAGTTTAAGCCATCTACCTGAATTTTAGTGACCAGTGAACATAAAAAACCCGAAGGCCTGCAATATTGTTAAATTGAAAATCAATGTGTACATTACTTAAACTACATTACCTTCATATTTCTCCAATCTTCAGGGTACCATGTTTTGTCCTTTTCATCAGAAGAATTTAAATATTTAGCTCTAAACATGTCTCCCACCACACGGAGGTGTTTGGCGAACACCATACTTCGACGAGTCTGTTTGACATAAAAATGTTATTGAGAACTAGTTTATTTATTTCAGCATAATTAGAAAGGTCTCCTAGAATACACAAAATTACAGGAAAATGAAACTGAAAGAATAATTGTTTTATCAGTAAGGCTGATAGAAGTGTTAGTTTTAGAGTTGGTTAAAAAAAAATAGTGGTTTCATGTTAAAAATCATGGATGACCAAACTTTTCGCTTGCCTGAGCCACACCAAATGAACAGGAATTGTCCTGAGCTACATATAAAATATGTAATATAATTATTGTATATAAATCACATAATAATGTTAAATGTTTATAATATTCTGGGCCGTATTATTACCTGTCCAAGGCTCCATTTGGCCCTTAGATCATGGGT
The DNA here is from genome assembly GCA_022577455.1 of Arizona elegans. Classification (NCBI taxonomy): domain Eukaryota; kingdom Metazoa; phylum Chordata; class Lepidosauria; order Squamata; family Colubridae; genus Arizona; species Arizona elegans. The sequence continues at coordinate 169,929,223 of JAKOOJ010000001.1, read as the reverse complement.
TGGACATGCCTGTGTTAAATTGCAGTTCATTACATTAGCAATAACAAATAAATATATTAATCTAAGAACAATTTAAACAACAAGCATGCAGTAGGACATGTTTGGACAAATTAGAAGTTCTAATAACTGATGAAGAAAAAAGATCTCCTTTTAGTGGAAACACTTCAATTTTTATGGGAATGCTTAAAGGAATTCAATTGAAAAAAGCAGAAAAATTCAGGTGTAGTACGTATCTTCTGTTTATACAATACAAGGTTCTAATTAGCAATAGTAAAAGTACCTAGACTTATATACCACAACATGATGTTTTACAGCATCCAGTGTCAGTTTATTGCTCTCAACAATCTGGGTCTTGGGGACTTCTGGGTTGGCTCCGCAGCGCCATTGACGGTCTTTTTAGACCGCCGCCCCCGCGATCCCGTTGAGCCCTTCTGACAGCGTTAATCAGCTGTCAAACGGCTTGAAAATCTCCCCTTCGGGAAAAGAAGGGGAGGAGAGCAGGTGGGTGAGGGTAGAGCTCCCCGAAAACCCCTGGATTAATTCCAGGGGTTAGGAGGGCGAGAGCTCCCCGTTCAGCCCACTGAAGCTACGGATCCGGGGGGACTCTGTTTTTTTTTTACAGAGCTAGGCGTTGCGTCCAATTTCTGCTGTCAAACAGAAGATTAAATGATCTCAAAAAAGCAGGCGGAACAGAAGCAGGAGGACAAGCTTTTTGCAAGTATAATACTTAACTCCGGGGATACAATGTTTCTAATTGGATTTTCTGAGCTGGAAGTAAAGATGGTGTTTCTTTGTTGCGATTTTAAAAGTGAAAGTTAGAAAGGAAAGTGTCTGCTAATAGACTCGTGCTCAGAGACTGGCTTTAAGTTGCTGGAATAGATTTTGAAGAGCTGTTTGGGAAAAGATTATTTCGTTTGGTGATTTATAAAGAAATTGCTGAAAGCTGCTCAAAAGGATGGCTCTGACTTTATGATTTTATGGTTGTGGGAAGAAAGAAAATCTTTTAAAAATAAAATGGCTTCTAAGAAAGGAGATCCTGAAAGTGCTGGAAGCTATTTGGAGGTCTCAGAAATACAGTTGTCTGATTTACAGAGTTATAAGGATTTTGATGCAGAATTTACAGAATTTATAAAAGAAGCCATGAATAATCATACTGCAGCTATAAGTAATCAAATAGCAATTCTCAAAGGGATAACAACAGAAATGATTGAGGAGACAAAAACAAGTACGGAGCATGATGACAATTCAGGAGATATTCTGATTGCAGCAGAGAAGGTGGAAGAATCTTCTCAAGAATTTTCGAGCTTATTCTCTGCTCTTTTTGGAAAAATTGATAGAATCTTTCAAAATTATGACTTGGTTTGGAAAAAAGTAGTAAATGACCAGACTTTTGAGGTTTCAGAAGATGAAGGAGATTTGCCAGTGGCATTTATACATTTAATAGAAAAGAAACAACTGAACTTTTTTTCACAAACTCTTGACAAACTTTGGTCCTACAGGCGAAGGAATGAACTGATTTATATAAGCAAGAAGAGGCGATTTGGGGGCTTTAAATCAGAGGAAATTTTCTCAAAAAGGGGACAATCTTTGAAGTTACATCAACCTCAAATTAAAATGAAAAACCTCCTCAAAATAGAAGTAGGAGGGATGCAGAAAGACTGGAAAAAATATAAAAAGAAAGCAAGAATGGAAGATTAACCTTTTCTTTTGGCTTTGCAGTTGTTCTACTTATGGTTAAAAATGATTATGTTTTAGGTGTTATAACTACTGAGGGGGAAAAAGTATAAAGTTAAATATTGATTTTTAAATATGATGCATTAATGGTTGAATGTAAGATTAATCTTTTTTGGTTTTTTAGTTTATGTATTAATGGTTAATTATGTTGATGATTATCTTTTAAAATTTTAAAAGTTGGAGGGAGGAATAATGAAGGGGGGAAATTTAGAAATTTAAAAAATGTAGAAATTTAATTAGTGAATACCTAAGGTTTATTTTCTGTTATGAGATTTCAAAATATCTGAACTTTGAGAAAAGTTAAGAGGGGGAAAATGTTTTTGCAAATCAATTGAATACTTTACTGATATATTAAGAGAATTTTTAAGGTTTGAATGTTTAATATTTGTTAAAGGTTTTAAAACTCTTAGAGTTATTGGATTATACGCTATTTTGAGTTTATAAAAAGGGAGGTTGATGAAATTATAAAAGGGGAGTTAAGGGGTTTTGGGAGTTATTAAATCTTGCAGTTAGCTAGTTTATTTTAGCAAATGTTTGGTGAAATCTATGCCCTGTTTTTGTTCTGGGAAGTCGGGGTGGGGGGTGGTGAGGAGGGGTTGAAGATTGAGTTTACCAAGGATTGATTTTTTTTTTCTTTTTCTTGATGATAGTTTGAATGAATGTTTATATTGTATACTCGTTTGATCAGAAAATAAAAACTTTATATTAAAAACAATCTGGGTCTTCATTTTACCAACCCTGGAAGGATGGAAGGCTGAGTAAACCCTGAGCTTGTCAGGATTGAACTCCAGGATGTGGGCAGAGTTAGCCTGCAATACTGCATTCTAACCACTGCACCACCAGGGTTCTTGTGACACAAATGAAAGATGCACTGAATGCAGAATACTACAGGCATTTTCTTAAATGGATTTTAATTACCGGTACATTTTAGCAGATATCCCCTGAATCCCTCAAAGCACATTTTGAATTTTTATGTGTTATAGAATAAAATCAAATTATTACTACTAAAATATGGTTAATTACAAGCAGCTGCTAAGGCTATTGCTTAGCTAATCATAGAATGGGAGGATTTGTTTCTCATAAATAAAAATAATATTTAACAGATTGTGTATTAAAAATGACTATTCCATTATTATGCAGATAATATATATTATTCTCACATTCCAGTAGTCTTTACCACCATAATGATCATGAAGAAGATGTTCAGCTCTGTCTAACATCACTGACCTATTAAAATGAAAAAACTAAGTAAGGTAAATATACATTAAGATAGTTTTCCTCTGTGAACTCCATAAGTATATGCATCGATGGCATTTTCTTAATAACAGTATGGAAGTGGATTTACTTTTCAGGGATCTTTTTTAAACTTTCCAATCTAGCCTACAGCCCTGCTACTTCATGCTCTCCCATCTAAATTAAAACCAGGATGGATTCCAAACTGCTGTTTTAAACTTTAACTTCAAACTTAAAGTTGACTTACTTAACTTTAAACTAATAAGGTCTTTCAATAAATTTGAAATATTTCCCATACCTTCTACTAAGGTAGATACTAAGAACATACTTGCTAACTTACTTATTAACTAGTTTGCTTAACTTTTCAACAAAAGTATACTACAATAAATATAAATTTCAAAACTGATTAAAGAAATAGGACTTCATACATCTATATTCTCCTTGTCATTATCTTAATCTGGGCAAAACAGGTTTTGAATGAAGTTACTTTAAATAGGCTTACAGAATGTGTCCAAAATCTGGAACCCATGACTCCTGAGTGAATGATATACATGGCAATACCACTTACTTCAATATAATGTATTTCTGATGATACATTTCCAAACACCCATTGCTTTCAGCCAGTATACTTAACAGTATGGAATGGTTGGCAGTGGTGAAATTCAAAAATTTTCCCTACTGGTTCTGTGAGCGTGGCTTGATGGGCATGGCTTTGTGGGCATGTGACTGGATGGGCATGGCTGCACAACTGATTCAAACACAATGTAAAAGCAGCTGGACTGCACACAAAATGGCCCCTGCAACAAGCAGGAACCTCACAGACAATCAGGCACAGTTGATTGTCTCACACCTGATTGGTAGTAAAAAATTGCTAAAAATAAGTTTAAAAAAAAGTTCCAACTATCGGGTGGCACAACTGATTGTTGTACTTTTTAAAGCATATTTAACTACCGGTTCAGGCGAACAGTAGCAATTATTACTACCGGTTCGGGAACCAGCCCAAACTGATAGCACTTCACCCCTGAATGGTGGGCTTTGGAACTCACTCTGATCATAGTCTGTCCATCCTGTTTAGTGTCCAATCCATTGATGCAGATTTTTACTTTGAAGCATTTGAAACTAAATTTGAAAAATAAATACCCAAGTCTAACAAGCATTTTAGCTATATGGTAAAGTTTCATCTTTACCATATAGCTAAATTCAACTGCTCTAAGAAAAACTATTTCTGATATTAACTACAATTTAAAATTCCAACAGTACACTTTTTCTCATTGTTAAAGGAATTACAAATGGAAGTCAACTTTTGTTGCAGAATATAAAGTGCTCTTTATAAGTGCTTCAGAATTTGTAGGTGCTCCAACATTGGAGGTTTTTAAGAGACTGGACAATTTGTCTGAAATGGTATAAGGTTTCCAGTCTGAGCAGGAGGTTGGACTAAAAGACCTCCAAGGTCCCTTTCAACTCTGTTATTCTGTTATAACCATAAAACAGATTCAAAAACCCAAAAAATGCTCCTCAGCTTCAATTTCTGATTTATATTCTTTTCCCTTTACAGTAGTTGTAAATTGGGATAATAAATACTCTCAACATTAGTAAGTTTGATGCATGAGAAAACATAAAATTCCCCATTTTCTTCTTCTAAGCTAAAATAATATGGCAAATATGTTTTAATAAAAATATTTTTAATAAAAAATTAATTCAGGAAGTCTCACCTGCTGGATAAATTCAAAAGCAAAGGCGCTACAATAGAAGCAGAACCTTGGACAGATAAACAAACCACCTTAAGGCCCCGAGTTTCTTCATAACCCCAGAACCATCCCCTATAGAAACAAGAAGCGTTAATAGTTTCATGAATTCAAAGTAGTAATAAATCTGAAATAAATCTTGATAATAACTCAATATAAGTTGATAACTCTTGTTAGAATGTTATGGCATGAAGTAAAAACATTCAGTGAAAATTGTAGTATAAAGTACTACTTTAATATTTTATTAAAATAAAAACTTTAAAAATTCTTTAATAATGGATAACAATAAATCAGTTGAAGATAATAGTGAATATGGGTAAAAACAAACAAAACTGCATTACAAAGAAAAATACTGTATGAGCTTTAAACAAAAATTAAAACAAGAAAGAACAGAAAAGTCTAATTTCACTTTTTAAAAAATTACTATCCATTCTCTGAAAACAGTACAAATTTGAATCAACTGAGAAGACGTTGGTTCCTATTTTTAGGAAGCATACTACATGAATCACATTTCTTTTATATTCTTCTTTGGTTTTGCATATCTTCCCCTGTCCATTATTTCCCCAACTTTTTGTAGATAAAACTGCTGTTAACTATTTCACATGGATTTATTTTTTTCCTTTTTGTAATTCATTAAGGCAATTAAATGGAAGATGACCACACTGAGGAAAGATGTTATATAAAGAAAATTGTTTATTAAAAACAGTCGAATTTAAATAATTAACTAGTGTCACTTTCATTTTGCTTTCTGATATGATCATGGCAGAAGAACTGTTTTGGCTTCCAAATGGACAAGATGGAGAAGTAAAAAGCCAGTGATAGGAGAAAAAGGCGGCTGCAATTTGTGGAACATGGATGCTAGTAAGAGTGTCTGTAAGTTGGGCTGAAATTTTATCTTTTCAGTTTTTGGAATGAATTTTTAAAAGCTGTATTAAGTCTGTTTTAAGGCTAATAGTTTCATGTTTCATATCATAAAACAACAGGAAATTGTGTTTCACAATTAAATTACCATGATGAAATTAAGAGTGCTATGAGGGGGCTCTCAGATTTATTTTTGGGACAATACATCGATGTGGAATTTCATATTACTGATCTTTGATTTTGATTGTGAATTGCTTAGGAACAGACTTGACGAATTATAAAAATCTGTAAATGCTGCAACCATTGGCTATCAGCAGGGAGTTATTATCTAGAGAATATATCTCCTATACAACGCTGTTTCCATTTATCTATCAATATAAGAAGATGAGGAATTTTAACACCCCAATAGCCTACACTCATCCCTCCCTGTTGCTCTGCTTATTCTGTGGCTTTGGGCCCTACTGGCTAAAATTTTGGAACTAGAAGTTCATCTTCTCAGTTATGATACTTTTACCTTGATATGTTCTTCTAAGGAGAGTTATTCTAAGTATTGCTTGAATTTTGACTTTAGTTGTAGTACACATATCCCAAGAGTCCACTTTTGAATTCTGAAATGTTTTTCACTCTTTTTCTCAAATACTTCCCTCCTCCCCAGAAAACATGGTTGGAAATCATTTTTAATTAGAGACTATGTTAATATAACAATATAAAGATTAGTATACCTGTAGTACTTATCTTTGTCTGTTGAATACATATGTTGGTCAATACATGGTCTCTCATCAATCTTCTCCTCCCATGTCCCCTCTTTCCATCCTTCAGCATAGTTTTGCAGGACATATATCTCATCAATAAAAGGACCACCGGACTCTGAACAACAATTCAACATAGATCAGTACACAAATATAAGCATATATCTCACTACAGATAATAGATGTACAATCATAATGAAGGCATTGTAGCCAGTAGATACGAAGTAGTACCACTGATTGTAAAATAGTTGTCTTATACTTTTTGGAATGGAGGTTTGAATAGAAGAATTTGAAATGGACCTATGTATGTTTACGGGGAGAGCCAAATAACTTACATCAGAAAGAAAATTCCAAAGCATTTGAAAAGTTAATAAAATTGTACTCTCTCTCCCCCCACCACATGTAATAACAAGCCTGTAATACTAAATTCTTGAACTTTGCTGCAATCATTGTGCTTTTCAACAGTGCAAATATATACCAAAAAGTTTTAAATGGGGAATGCATACGATTGTACTGAAAAAGTTAAAAGATAAGCATAGAGTTTGAATGCTGAAATAGTATCTTAATACAGCTCACTTATCTTAATGCATAGAAAAAGCCAGATTAAACTATACTAAGATTTCATATCATTAATGCTTTTAAAGCATATGTTACCTGCAAGAAATTGTTCATACTCAATAATATGTATGTTTTTATTGAGGCTTGGCACATCAAAAAATTTGGACCAAGGAATTTGGACTTGATTAATTGTAGGAGTTTGCCAATGATAAAGACGTCCCCATGGAGGCAGAACCAACACCCATGCTTCAGTCTTCAATAAGGTCTTCAGAAGAGATGCAATTCGTATGTATACATCTCTACGTAGGTTGAAACCTTCAGGTGGATTAACATCATACAAAAGATACCTAAAGAAAAGAAATAATATTACAAATAAACTATTGTTAAACCATGATTTATAATCATTTCAATTTTAAAGCAGAGAAAAAGCTAAGCAACTATATTTTGGAAGGATTCTGAATTCAGATATTTTGAAAAGAGTGGTTGAATATAATAATAATATAATAATATAATGACAGCTGCTCTGACATTCTATAATGGCTTATCTTTATGTAACATCTACTGTATGATATAAAAATAAATCTCTGTTGTTATATAAAAATCACTGCATTTCTTTTTATGCTTTCATGCTTTTTTCTTCTTAGTGCTAAGAAAGCTCCTAATAAACAATTTTGGTGTATACTCAAGGATTGTCATTGTCTGGGTGTGCTTTGGTATAGAGATATTTTGCACTAAAACAAGCTAATTAAGTCTATGTTTCCTATCCTTGTCCATAATTGTTATAAAAACAATTTTCTTTTTCGCCATTTAAAATCTCACTCTTTGTGACTATTCAATAATCCTAACTAAGGTTTAAACAGTATTATTGTGTGGTATTGAGTCATATATATAGTATAATTAGTAAATATCTTGTACTGCAAATAGTGACATGCTATTTTCACTACTGAATGAAACATTGTTCCTGTGTTTACCTATGCTCATCAAAGGGTTTAAGAGCCCCTTCTTAAAAGCTCTTTGTCATTTACTGTTTTATCCAGTTAGTCTACAATATCTTGTCCTTGGGATTATACTAGAGATGAGCCCAAGAAATAGTCTGTGCTTTCTCTTCCTACCCCACCACCTCAAATCCTGCTATCTCCTCTGATTACAACTTTACAGCAAAGTACTAGTTCAAAACCACTAGGTATCCTATTCCTCTCAATAAGCCTGGCTTTCATGAGTATTTAATTCTCTTTGTGGCACTCTTGGTGCTTCCTGAGCTTGGCTATTTGCTTCCAGACATTTGTTACCCAAACAGATAAACAGCAGTATGAAGTGAGTGTACAGTACAAGCTACTGCATACAAACAGTAATTCAGTCTAAACCACCTCCTTTAAATATGCACTGTATGTCTATATTATATAAGGTAAGAGTTACTATGTTAATACAGGTAGTCCTTGAGTTATAACAGTTCATTTAGTGACCGTTCAAAGTTATAATGGCACTGAAAAAAGTGAATTATGGCCTTGTACTTCCCTCAGCCTTTTTCACTTACAATCATTGCAGCATCTCCATAGTCACATAATCACAATGCAGATGCTTGGTAACTGATTCATATTTATGATGGTTGCAGTGTCCCAAGGTCATGTGATCACATTTTGTGTCCTTCTGGTAAGAAAAGTCAATGGGGAAGCCGGATTCACTTAACAACTATGTAACTAACTTAATAACTGCAGTGATTTACTTAACAACTGTGGCAAGAAAAGTCACAAAATGGGGCAAAATTCACTTAACAAATATCTCACTTAGCAACAGAAAATTTGGGCTCAATTGTGGTCATAAGTCGAGGACTACCCGTACTTCTTGGGAGATATGTTTAAATTAGCGGTTATGCACAAACACCTCCAACCCAGCTATTATTGGCAGAGGCAATTCTGGGGATGAGATGTGGAGGTGGAAAGCAGGTGAATCTCATCACGTCTTTAAAACTTCCTCAACAGATCAACAACATTAAACAAAACAGTCTAAATCAGAAAGAACGGTGACTTTTGAAAGGGTTATTAAAGTTTCCCTCATTGGGGAAATGGTCAGGAACCAGAGAACAAAGAGGCTGAGCGGGGGAACCGGATCAGACCCTGAGGAATTAAAGCCACCAAGCAGGGCAAGAAGCCACAAGCCGGAGCAAGCTCGGCCGCGCTCTCGCATCCCCACAAACCGACGCTGGGAGCCCTCCTTCGGGCTTCTTCGCTGCAAAAAGGGAAGCGGCCGAAGAATGCGGCCTGGGCTCCCTCAGTCTCAAGGGATGACCTAAGCTCCTCGCCTCTGCGACCCATCAGTCAAGGAAGTGCGGGCGGGCTGCAAACGCGCCCCTCAGGCCCGACGCTTGCGCTGCTTCTCTCACCGTCTGAAAGGCGCCGCCACGGCAGCGGCGGGCAGGGAGGAGGCGCTGTGGCCCGCCTGGAAGGCTTCGAAGGGCGCCTGGGCGGCGGCGAGAACCAAATAAACGAGGACGGCAGACAAGCGGAGAAATCCCGAGCTCCAGCGCAGCGCCATCTGTGGCTTCTGCTACCGAGAGAAGGGGCGGGTTCAGTTGGGCTGGAGGCGGGCAGAGAAGGTCCGATGCAAAACCTGGCTTGAATTTTGGAAGACGAGGCTGTTGTGCTTGAGGGAGAAATGGGCATGCATCGGCGTTTTCGAGTGCAGGATTTTCAACCGTAACCCACTATACGGAATCCATTTTACAGCTGTTTCTTCTTCTCTTCTGGGACAGTTATAAAGGGAGAACTGCAGGGTTCCTTTAAGTAGTTAGTGCACAACGCGCTTACGGAGCTGTGATGATTTTCACTATTGTTTTGTTTCCTTCTGGGAAAAAATAACCAACAGCAATATTTGGAATAGTGTGACTCATCATACAGGGGTTATAATTGTGACCTTCAGTGGAAGAAGATATTGCTGGGTTCTCTTTTGGGTGTGCAACAGTTTGGTTGGGTTGGTTGGAAGAGACAAACAGAGCTTTGTTCCTAAAGTGGTTCTAGAATATGAAGCAGGAGGAACTTTCAAAGCGTTTTGCTGGCCTGATTGCCACCAGGCTTGAAATTCTGAGTTTAAACAATTTAGAACTATGCCACCTTCGGTCTGACCTAAGCATAATACATAAAATTATCTGCTACAATGTCCTTGTTACGATATTTTCAGGATCAGACTCAATAAGTAGATTAAGAATTAGATATTCAAATAAAGTACTGTTTATTTACAGAAGGCATTCTATATTCACTGAATATTCACAGATAGAAGCACAGAAGGAAAGCATACAGCTCCTTATATATACATGGGGTGGAGCTAGATATAGGAGTGGTTAAGTATGACTATATTAAATAGAGAAGAATAAGTTAACCCCTGATACCCTGGTCATATATTATTTACATAAAGGAGAATAAGGCATTTACTTGTGACAAATCCCCCTCTAAATGCCGATTTGATATATAACAATAATTACATTCAGATTCTGAACAATATAAAACTTGTAACTTAGAAGTCAAATATTTGTGCTGCTTAGAGGGTAAAGGCTTTGTTAGTATGTCAGCAATTTGCTCTGACCTTTCACAATGGACTGCTTTAATAAATCCATCTTGAGATAACTGCCTCATATGTTTGAATTTTATATCTATATGTCTGGATCTTTGTCCAATGGCATCAGATCTAGATATTTCAATAGCAGCCTTATTATCTTCATGTATGATAAATGGTAATGAAGGTTTCATCCAGGTGTCTGACAACAAGTCATTAAACCATACGAGGTTATTTGAGGCTTTAGACAAACAGACATATTCTGCCTCAGTCGTTGATGTGGCTACTAAGTCTTGTTTACCAGTATACCAGTAAACTGGACAATTGTTAAGAAAAAATATATAACCAGATGTGCTTTTTCTACATGTGGTGTCGCCAGCCCAATCTGCGTCGGCGTAACATGTGAGGATGGGCTCTTTGACACTATTGGGTTCCAATAATCAACAAAAATCTAAGCTATTTTTCAAATATCTTAATATTCTTTTGACAGCTTCCCAATGATATACTAGTGGTTTGCTGACGTGTCTAGACAAGTTGAGAGGCAAAGCGATATCGGGTCTGGTCCAATTGGAGATATATAAAAGGGAACCAATGACTGATCTGTAAAGTGTATTATCTTTAAATTCAGGGGATGACTCATCTGTGTTCCTCAGGAAATCAGTTTGCATGGGAGTATCACAGGGTTTAGCATTGTTTAAGTTACATTTGTTCAGGAGTTCTATAATCTTATCTCTTTGAGAAAGTTTGAATCCTTTTTTTGTTTTACTAATTTGAACTCCAAGATACTTATTTACCTTACCTAATGATTTCAAAGAGAAATGTTCATTTAGTTTCGTTACAAATGTTTCTCTCTTCTCTTTGTGTTTACCTATATACAAAATATCATCCACATAAATTAACACGAATTCTAAAGAGTCATCCTCTTTTTTAACAAAGAAACAGTTATCAGCAGTAGTGGCATTAAAATTCATGGTTTTGAGCACTTTGACTAAACATTCATACCATCTTTTGCCAGATTGTTTCAGACCATATAAACTTTTATTTAGTAACCACGTTTCATTTTTGTTTGTATATTGACTGTGAGGCGCTCTTACATATATCTCTTTATCTAATTTTGCATGTAGATATGCAGTCTGTATGTCGTATTGGAATACATCAAGGTTAAGTGCTGATGCTATGACCAGTGCAGTTTTAACACTCAGTTCTTACTGTGGGAGAGTATGTATCCATGTAATCCTCGGGATATTTTTGTGCATAACCTTGAGCAACTAGTCTAGCTTTATATAAGGTGTTGCCTCCTTCTAAGTTTTTGATTTTATATATCCACCTAGTACCAATAACAGTTTTATCTTTAGGTGCATGTGTAGGTGTGAATACATTTAATTTCTGCAAACTATCCATCTCTTTAGTCATGGCTGATTCCCACTTTTCCTTTTCTTCAGGGGGAAGTTTTAGCACTTCCTCGTATGTGTTTGGTGTTGATGTTTCTCCATCCATATACATTATATAATCTTTGTATTTGTTTGGTATTTGGTTTCTGTTATTCCTGATTGTTCTTTTTGGTTTACTATCATTGTCATGTAAATATCTAGCTTCCTTTTTTGTTAATGAATCTGTCTTTATTTTGTATTGACTGTTTGTCCATGTTTTGTTTTTGTTTTTATGTATGTTGTGATTGTATTCTTCTCCAGTTCTTTCCTCTTGGTGTTTAGTGTTTGTATAGTTGTTTGGGAAAATTTCATTAAGATGTATTTTAGACCAGTTGGCCTGTTCATGGAATACAGCCGTTCTGGACACTATAAATCTGTTATTATTATCGATAAATCTGTACCCTTTTGTGCCTGTTTCGTAACCCATGAACCTGAGTCTCCTAGATACGTTCTCACCTTTACGTCTTAATTGCTTAGGTATGTGTACGTCTGCAGTGACTCCAAATATGTGCATATGAGCTATTTTGGGTTTCCTATTATACATCATTTCATATGGTGTCTTGTTAACAATGCTGGACCAAGTTCTATTTTGTGTATAGTTGGAATATTGTAAAGCTTCTGACCAGAATTGTTTTCCTAAGCCAGCATCTTCTAATGTGCATCTAATCATGGTTTGTAATGTCGAGTTCTTTCTCTCTGCCACTCCATTTTGGAATGCAGAGAAAGGGCTAGACGTGTAATGTAACATCCCTTTGTCTTTAAGCCATTGGGAGAATTCTTTTGACATGAATTCACATCCCCTATCTGTCATAATTTGTTTTATTCTAATATTATATTGTGTTTCTATACGTTTGTAAAACTCCTTAAATTTCTGAAAAGTTTCATCTTTGTGCTTTAGTGTATAGACAAAGCCATAACGACTATAGTCATCCACAATGGTTAGGAAATAACGTTTTCTATATGTGATTGATGGTGTTAATGGACCAACTAGGTCCATGTGTACCAAATCAAAAATTTTGTTGGTTGATCTTGTTGATTTTTTGGGTTTGGGGCTAGTTTTGAGTTTTGTAGATTTACATACTGAGCATTCCAAATAGTTTTTACAATTTTTTATTTTAACACCTTCAGCATGTTCAGTCATCTTTTGAACTACAGGAAAACTGGCATGTCCTAATTTCCTATGTAAGACATGAGCACACTCATCATGAATTGGTTTACCAATATTAGGTATTTTGTTGTTGGGTGTGTCTTTGTGATTATGAATAATCTCATGTTCCTCATTGTCACTATTACTACTGCTTTCGTTGTCTATGTTATTGTTATCTTCCATGTTGGAATCAATGTTGTGTAACCATTTTTCTTTTGTCATTAGATAAGGTAGACCTCCTTTAATAATCACAGTACCTATGTTTGTTCTGTTTTTCTCTAATGTTGCTTTTCCTTTTGAGAACACAATATTTATGCCAGAATCTCTGCTTAGTTTTATTGCACTAAGTATGTTATGAGGTATTTCAGGTATTAACAATACCCCCTCTATTTTTCCTAGGCCAGGTAAGGTTATATTTCCTCTACCTATGACTTGAACCTTCTCTTGATTAGCTACCTTAATTACGAATTTATCCTCTACAAATGAAGATAGTATATTTTTATTATTTGTAGTGTGGTTGGTTGCTCCAGAATCGATAAGCCAATCATTGTCCTCTGTCTGTTGTATGTTAGTGTTGTCATGTTTGTTTAACCCATTCAGTGAACCAGACTTTCTATCTTTTGAGTTATCCCTGCCCCCTCTATGTTCCCTATAGATGGGTGGACTTCTATATCTATGTCTATCAATTGATGACTGTCTGTTTTGATACCTATTTCTGTAGTCAGGATTTTTTCTATTTCTGAGGAGTTTTGGACAGTCTCTCCTATTATGTTCTTTGGATCCACAGTTGTGGCATCCTATTGGTTCATGATATCTTTCTTGAAAAACTACCCTCTTATATTGTTTATGTTCCATGTGATTGTTACAACGACTTCTCCTTGAATTATCTTCAGATATTAGCTTGTTAGATAGACTTTCTATGGATAAATATCCTAAATTGATTGTGTCTAAATGAGATATATAGTTATCCCACGATGGGTCTAGTGAGTTAATGATAACACTCTTCATTGTTTGATCTGAAATTATTTCCCCCCTTAAATGCAGTTCTGCTCTAATTTTGTTTAAAGATATTAAATGTTCACTTATGGTAACCCCTGGCTTTATCCTAGCTGAGAAGAAATCTTTAGACATTCTTGTTGTAGTGGCTACGCTTTCACTGTGAAACAATTTAAACATGCATTGAATAATTTCTGATACAGTTAGATTTTGCTTAATACTGTGGTACATGGCAGGAGATATACTGGAAATTAATAAGAAAAATGCTCTATGGTGCAGACAGTCTAATTTTAGAGTCCAAGGTCTTTTTGGGGGATTAGTGATAAAAAATAATAAGTTTTCTTTTAGAAAGACAACTTGGAGCTGCTGACACCATTCTTGCAAATTAATGCCATCTATTCTCAGTTTTGGGAAATCATTGGGTAAATTCCCAATATGTGGGTGGATTCTGAGATGTTTGTTTGCTTGCTTGCTTTTTCGTTGATTCTTTAGTGATTTTCAATTTTGGTCCAAAAGCAGCAAAGAGCGTTTTCATTGCTGATTTTACTTGCATATCTATCGAAGTCTCTTCAATCTCTGTGTCTGATTCTTCTGAGGTGTAAATTTTCTCTTTTTCATTTCTTGCATCGAGTAAGGCTTTTCGCGCCAGGTATTTTGAATCTAGCTTTCTGATTGGCTCAGCTTCGCTCATCTTAGGGGTCTGTTGAAACCAAGATGGCTGCCATTCGAAATTTTGCGCGGGACTGTTAGTTTTCTTTTTCGCTGTATTTTTATTTTCAGGCAGATCGCTCACCATTTTTGAGTCTTTAGATTTATTCGTAACGATGTGCTTCTCTTTCGCTGCTCCATTGTTTTTTAATATTTCTTGGAGGTTCGCGATGAGATTTTCATCGTTCTTTTGGCTTTTTAAGAATTTTAGTATCTCTGACCTGAGTTCGTTGTTTTCTATTTCGTTTTCTTCTTGGTCATCAGTCTCATCCATTGTTTCTTCATTGTCAGTACTGCAGTCTTCAGATTCTCTCGATATTGTATTCGTGGACTCATCGATTATTTCTTGATCTGCTTCCATTTCTTTGCTGTATGCCCTGGTGTTGGGTCTTTCTCTTTTATTTCTGGAGTTTTCTCTCTCAGACATATTTGAAGTTTTATTGAGTCAATTTAACCATCCTCTGCTACCAGATTGTTACGATATTTTCAGGATCAGACTCAATAAGTAGATTAAGAATTAGATATTCAAATAAAGCACTGTTTATTTACAGAAGGCATTCTATATTCACTGAATATTCACAGATAGAAGCACAGAAGGAAAGCATACAGCTCCTTATATATACATGGGGTGGAGCTAGATATAGGAGTGGTTAAGTATGACTATATTAAATAGAGAAGAATAAGTTAACCCCTGATACCCTGGTCATATATTATTTACATAAAGGAGAATAAGGCATTTACTTGTGACAGTCCTACCTGTCAATGACTACTTCAGCTTCAATCACAATACACTAGCACACAATAGATACAAATTTAAGGTAAACCGCTCCAAACTTGATTGCAAAAAATATGACTTCAGCAACAGTGTGGTCAATACCTGGAAATCTTTACCTGACTCTGTGGTTTCATCCCCAAACCCCCACAACTTTAACAGTAGACTGTCTACTGTTGACCTCACCCCATTCCTAAGAGGTCTTAAGGGGCATGCATAAGTGCACCAACGTGCCTACCGTCCCTGTCCTAATGTCCGCATTTATTCGTATCCATTTCATGTATTCATAATCATGTTTATACTTATATCAGTAATCTTATAGATGCTTGACAAAATAAACAAATAAATGAATAAAATAAAATAATTTCTAGCAAAATTAGTTCATGGGGTAATTGTATTCTGCTGACCAAGGAAGCAGGAAAAATTAAGAAAATAGATTTATTTTAATGAAACAGCATATAAATACAACATTTAGAAATGGTGTTTTGACAGAGGTTCAAAGTTTGTGCCTGTCAATTTGCTTAACTCGCGCAGAATCTGTGTTTCCTTTTCATACATCTGAAAAAGAGCAATGATGAATGCATACATTTCCTTTCAAATAATACAACAATGTCTGATCTTACAAACTTGATTTGAATTTTGAAATTTAAACTTGTACTGAACAGTAAATTAGAAAATCTTAGGATGCATTTACATAAGCTTACATTTGGAAGCTTTTGAACAATAAAGAAAACTGAAAAATTAGAACTGTATCAAATCAGTTAGAATACTTACTTGTTGCCAGTCTGTTTCTGTATCATGTTTATAACCAAGTAAGTGGCACATGCCATGAGCAACTGTCACCTATTGAAAGGAAAAAAGCTTTTAAATGGTTTACATATTTGTAATTGATAGGTAAAGTAGAATATTAGAGAAATCTCACATCACAATAATTTAAAATCATAATAGAAATAGTCATCATTTATAGAGAATACAGTGAAAACCTCAGTGTGATTTCTCCCTAGTCAGTGGAAAGAAGTTAGACTTGTAGAGTGAACAAATGTATCCAATGTATGCCATTCAATTTTTTTTTAATTTTTTAAAAAGTTTTTTATTTTAACCACATTAAAACAACATTAAAATCAAACATGTACAAACAAGAAGTAACACAACAAAAAACAAAATATCATTTTCTTTTCAGCTATATACAGCGGTCTATTCTTTCTATACATCAATATTTACAGATATTTAAGTATTAACTTATTTGACGTTCATTTTTACTTTATATTTCTTCTTTACTAACAAAAGATCATACACATTTTCCCCCTTTCTTCATACATTTAATTTATTTCCTTATTTTTCAACCATTCATACCATCTACTCAAGACCTTATAATACTTTGATTCTTCTTTCCCCTTAATTTCTTTAATTTGATGGCATACAGCAAAAAGAGGGTTATGGGGTTTTTTAGGGAAATTTCTTAATAAGATTTTAAGGGATTCTGGGAGGGAGGTAGATTACGTGGGTTCGGGGGAAGACCCGCGGGGGAGGGTATCTGGGCCAGCCGTAGGGCATGGCATGGGAGGTGTGAACTCTGGGGTCAAGGAGATGATTAGATCTTACAATACAGATGCCCATAACATCGATACTGTAGGTGGGAGGGGCAGATATGGCGGGAGCAGGGGGCCACATCATCCTACGGGAGTGCGTCCTCGCTGTTTACAAGTGGTGGCGCGCTCCGACCCTCAAAGCTCTTCTCGTTCCCCAGGTTGTACGGAACCTCGGGCCCCAGGCCTTCGGCTGTTGCTGTGCAACGCCAGGTCCGTGGTTAATAAAGCCCCCCTCATTTGTGATCTTATTCAGGAGGGGGGTGCGGACCTGATGGGTATTACGGAGACCTGGTTGGGCCAGGAAGGGGGAGCCCCCCTTGTTGATATGTGCCCACCAGGTTTCCGTGCTTTCCATCAACCAAGGTCTCAGGGGAGGGGCGGAGGGGTGGCAGTTGTTATTAACGAAGGTCTTGGACCAAGGGAGGCCACTGTTCCTCAGACGGCTGGATGTGAGTCCCTTCTTGTGAAGTGGGGTCATAGGGTGCAGTTGGGCTTGCTAGTCACGTACCTGGCTCCCTGCCATGTGGCAGCAGCCCTGCCTGAGCTGCTTGATGTTATAGCCGCGGTGGCTGTTGACACCCCCAGGCTTATGGTCATGGGGGATTTTAACCTGTCATCAGTTGGCAAGACATCTGAGTTGGCTCGGGAGTTCATGGCTTCCATGACGGCTATGGACCTGAGCCAGTTAATTTATGGCTCTACTCACATGGGGGGACACACACTGGACCTTGTTTTTGTCTCTGGACAGTGGTTGAGTGATCTCGAGATAGGGGATATAGTGATTGAACCCTTGTCATGGTCAGATCACTCCCTCCTTCGCCTGGACCTTCGAACCGCCACACCCCGCCGCAGGGAGGCGGAACCGACCAGGTGGTTCCGCCCCAGGCGCCTGATGGATCCTGAGAGATTCCAGATGGAGCTTGGGCCATTTCCTGAGGTTCTAGCACACGACTCGGCTGAGGACTTAGTGGCCGCCTGGGATAGGGCGGCGGCTGATGCTTTAGACCGAGTCGTGCCTTTGAGGCCTCTGACCCGGCGCCGGTCTCACCTGGCTCCTTGGTATACTGAGGAGCTGAGGGAGATGAAGCGCCGGAAAAGACGCCTAGAGAGCAGTTGGAGGGCTAGTCGTTCTGAATCCGACCGAACACTGGTAAGATCTCATATTAAGAATTACCTAGTGGCGATAAGAGTAGAGAAGAGTAACTACTTTTCTACTCTTATTGCGTCATCAGATAATCGCCCAGCCGCCCTGTTTAGGGTGACCCGCTCTCTGCTCCATCAAGAGACGCGGGAAGACCCCTTGGAGGGTAGAGCTGAGGATTTTGTACAATATCTGTATGACAAAATTGCTCAGATTCGTGAACAGCTAGACTCTGACTGGATTGATCCAGAGGAGATGACAGGGGCAGGTCCTGAGAATATTATTTGGGAAGAGTTTGATCCTGTGACTCCCGAAAGCGTGGACAGGATACTGAACAGACTAAATGCGACCACATGTTTATTGGAGGGGTGGGGGTGGGGGGCACTGTTCTACAGTGGTTCTCCTCCTTTCTCTCTGACCGGTCGCAGTCTGTGTTGACAGGGGGGCAGAGGTCGACCCTGAGGCCCCTTATATGTGGGGTGCCACAAGGATCGGTCCTCTCGCCCCTTCTATTCAACATTTATGTGAAGCCGCTGGGTGAGATCATCCGTGGTTTTGGGGTGAAGTACCATCAGTACGCTGATGGCACCCAGCTGTACATCTCCACCCCAGACCACCCCAATGATGCCCTCGAGGTGATGTCCCGGTGCCTGGAGGCCGTACGGATCTGGATGGGGAGGAACAAACTCAGACTCAACCCATCCAAGACCGAGTAGCTGTGGTTTCCGTCGTCCCGATATTGTCAGTTGGTGCCATCTCTGACTATTGGGGGCGAGTCGTTGGCTCCCACAGATGGGGTTCGCAACTTGGGCATCCTCCTGGACTCGCGGCTGTCTTTAGAAGAGCATATGACGGCCGTGGCCAGGAGGACTTTTTATCAGGTTCGCCTGATTCGCCAGTTGCATCCCTTTCTGGATTGGGACTCGTTGCGCATGGTCACTCACGCTCTTGTCACCTCACGCCTGGATTATTGTAATGCTCTCTACATGGGGCTCCCCTTGAGAAGCACCCGAAGGCTCCAACTGGTCCAGAATGCGGCCGCGCGGGTGGTAATGGGAGCAATGTGGCGCTCTCATGTAACCCCCCTCCTGCGCGAGCTGCACTGGCTCCCAGTGGTCTTCCGGGTGCGCTTCAAGGTTTTGGTTACTACCTTTAGAGCGCTCCATGGCTCAGGACCAGGGTACTTACGAGACCGCCTCCTGCCACCAATAGCCTCTCACCGACCAGTTCGCTCCCATAGAGAGGGACTCCTCGGGGTGCCGTCGGCCAAACAATGCCGACTGACGGCCCCCAGGGGGAGAGCCTTTTCTGTGGGGGCACCTACCATCTGGAACGGGCTTCCCCCGGAGTTACAAAACATCCAAGACTTACGCATATTCCGCCATGCCCTGAAAACGTTTCTATTCCAACAAGCTGGTCTGGCCTAACTCTCCCTTTTAAATTGGCTTTTAAATTGGCTTTTAAATCAGGTTTTAGACCTCTTTTAGATAAATTTGGATGTTTTAATCTTTGAGCCAAATTACTTAATCTGTTTTTTAATAGTTTTTTTTTAACTTCTATATGTATTTGTAATTTATTGTGGCTGTTCACCACCCTGAGTCCTTCGGGAGTAGGGCGGTATACAAATATGAAAAATAAATAAATAATAAATAAATTTATCTAATTCTGCACATTCCAGGATTTTTTTAATTAAATCCTCTTCCGTTGGTACTGTTTCTTTCTTCCAATATTGCACGTATACAATACATGCTGCTGTCAATATATGTAATATAAGGTACTGTATTTCTTTGGTGTAATTTTCTATCGAAATGCCTAACAGAAACTGTTCCGGTTTTCCCTCTATTGGATTCTGAATTATTTCTACTATCCAGGTTTTAATTTTCTTCCAAAATTTTTGTGCCATCGTGCAGGTCCACCATTGATGGTAATATGTTCCATAGCCAGTCTTGCATTTCCAACATTTCGGGGAGTTGGTGGGGAACATTTTCGCAATTCTGGCCGGTGGAAGGTGCCATCTATGAAACATTTTCATCTGATTTTCCTTGTATGCCATCACAGTTGTCAGTTTCATGTTCGTTTTCCACATCTTCTCCCACTTCTCTATCAATGGTTAACATTTTGTGCCCATTTGATCATCATGTCTTTCACTGTTTCCTCTTCCATTTTATACCGTATTAGAAACTTGTATAATCTACTTATTAGTTTTCGTTCATTCCCTAATATGATTTTATCTAATTCTGTTTCTTCTAGTCGAACCTGATCTTTTTTTATATCCTCTGTATATTTTGAACTTATCTGTAGATACGTCCACCATTGCACTTCTCTTCCTAAGTCCAGCTCCAATTCGTTTCTGGTTTTTAATATTCCCCTTTTGTTTATTATGTCTCTATATCTAATTAATTTTGTCCAGGCTACTAAATTTGGGTGTGTTAAAGTTTCCACTGGAGCGATCCAAGACGGGATTTGTATATAGTGTTGTTTTTTAATTTTATTCCAAATTATTAGTAATGAATTCCTAATTGTGTGTCTTCTAAAGTATCCATAAGTGTTTTGTTCCCCCCCCCCCGATATGAATGCCACCCTATAGTTAAATCATGTCCTTCTAGTATTAGCAGTCTTTTATTTTCCAATTCTATCCACTCCTTTATCCAAACTAATCCTGCTGCTTGATAGTAGGTCTCCCAATCTGAGAGGGTGGCTCCTCCTCTCTCTCTGGTATCTTGTAATACTTTTAACCGAATTCTAGTATGCCATTCAATTTAAACAGTATTTTGTATTGCTAGCAATTCTACTAAAGGGGTTGGCAAACTTTTTTTTCATAAAGGGTAAAATCCCATCCCTCCTCTGCCTCAATGGGCACAGCTGGCAGACTATAAGGAACATGATAGACATTGGACACGTCCTCTACCAGCACGCAAGAGAACTCAGCTTGTCAACTCATTTTATTCCCATATTATAAGAGCCTGTAGTACAGTGGACTAAGCACTGTTATTAACATCTGCTGCTTGCAATTACTGCAAGTTCAAATCTCACCAGGCTCAAGGTTGACTCAGCCTTCCATCCTTTCAAAGGTAGGTGAAATGAGGACCCAGATTGTGGGGGCAATAAACTGACTTTGTATAAATATACAAAAGTATGAAGGCTATTGCTTAATGCATTGTAAGTCTGAATAAAAAAATTAGATTTTTTATTCTGCCTTTATTATTATTTTTTTTTACATAAATAACTCAAGGTGGCTAACATATCTAATACTCCTCCCTTCACTTATTTTCCCCACAACAACTCTGTGAAGTAGAGAGAATGAGTGTCCAAAGTCACCCAGACTGTTTTCATGCCTCAGGTGGGACTAGAACACAATGTCTCCCTGTTTCTAGCTTGCTGCCTTAACCAATAGACCCTCACAGCACATCATTTTTAAACAATGTTAGATTTCACCAAGATTAAATAAGAGGGAAAGCATGACTTTTGGAACGCCACTGAGTCATGTGATCAGCTGTGGGGGGATCTTTCAACTGAGGAGCTGGCAACATTCCTGGAACTGGCAAAATCAACTGACAAGCACAAAGAGCGGTAACCATAAGCTTTCACCAATGAGTATTCATATTTTGAGTTGGCATAATGATTTAAATAGCTTAACTATGAAAGGAAAAAAAGCTAGTGACTTGTTTAAGAAAAAAAAAATCTTGCAATAAAACACATGCTAGTAAAAATGAGAAAGCTAAAAACAAACTCTTGAGAGCAAGCATGTTATGGGCTAACTTGAAGAATACTGCAAAAAAAGGGCTACCAGAATTGTGCTGTCAAAATCTGGACAACGAGTTGATGACAGCAAAAGGATATAGACAACTTGTTTCTGCCATCTAGTGATCATTTGGATTTGTATAGTACATGTATGTTATTCTAGATGTGAAACGGTAAGATTTCTGTCAGTGGGATTGAGACATTAATGTCATATTTTCTGATACCGAAAAGTTTTTAACAATTAAACTGGAGACAATATCAGTCAAAATATTTCCATTTTTATAAATTATTTGATTGAACATTTCAGAACCTTATTCAAATAAAAAATACTACTTTTATAAACGTACACTTACCGTAAAAATACTATTATAATCATCGTGGTTCTGTCTACATTGATAGATATATTCTACGCCTAGAAAAATGTCTCCCAAATTGTAGTCATCTTGAATGCAGGGCTGGGGTAATTCTCCACCTTTCAGATTCTGTGATATACCCAAAGAAAATTCAGTTTTATACATGTTCTCAATTTGATAAAATAAATGCCATGCAGAAAATGAAATAGGAGTATTAAGAACAGACCATACAATATTTCTAAACACTTTATGGTAATAAAAGACATAGCATTACTATACTTGAATCAGGGAGATATGAGTTTAATTTGTTCTCCTTCTCCCATGTTCTAACTTCTACTTGGCTGCTTCTTATTCAATAAGTATACACTTCTGCATTATGATTTATGAGCTATGGCTTCCTTCTTGGAACAAATTTCCATATCGCACTAAGCCAAAGCAAACTATATTATGACTTAGTATTAGGTATATATCAGGATTGCTTAGGAATAATAATATATGTAAATTCAATGGTATACTCTCAGAAGGATAATTCACAGTTTTCAATGGGATTTATTTCCATCTAAACTTGCTTAGGACAAGAATTCTAGGAGTAAATTGCAGATAATAGGAAGATCAGTTGTACTTCTATCCCCTACAGAAACCTACAAACAAAACATTTATTCATTTATTAACTTTATATGTAGCCCATCTCGCCTTCTGCCACCGATAGCCTCCCACCAACCAATACGCTCCCACAGAGAGGGACTCCTCAGGGTGCCGTTGGTCAAAAATGTCGACTGGCGACCCGCAGGGGGAGAGCCTTCTCTGTGGGGGCACCTGCCCTCTGGAATGAACTGCCCCCGGAGATTCGTATGATCCCTAACCTACGTACCTTTCGCCGTGCCCTTAAGACTCTACTGTTTCAACAGGCTGGGCTGGCTTAAGAATGGATTTTAATGGGTGTTTTGGTTTTTAATATAGGGCCAAATTATTTAATATGTTTTTAACTGTTTAAATTTTATAGATCCACATGTTTTAGTATGGCTGTGCACTGCCCTGAGTCCCTCAGGAGAAGGGTGGCATAAAAATGTAAATAATAAATAAATAAATAAATAAATAGTGCTGACTCAGATAGAAGAACAGTAAAACAGGATAAAACATCAAAATAGTAAGGTAATATTAATGTTATCATTAAAATTTACATTTACTTTCTTCTCATACATATTAATTACAATAGTTATAAAATAGAGCTTGAAAAACAAGTAATCTTTTAGGTATCCATTTATTCACACATTCTGCAATATCCACTATTATGGATACTGATGCATTTTTTGGGTACCCTTACATAATGAGCCCTGCTGTTTTTCAGGGCCTTCATTTTTGATGTGCCACAGTAATTGTCCTTTCCTCTCCCATTAAGATTTCTGGGTAGGGCCTGAATCATTCCTAATTTGTCTTACTTTTCCGTTATCCTCCTATATAAACATGATACCGTTCTATGTATTAATACCTGATTTTTGATACAATTACTGCCAAGCTCTAAAGGAATAAATAAGCAAACACATACCTCATGAAAAGGAAAAGATAACACATCAGTAGGGATATTCTTCTGTCTGTAAGTTCTGTTGAGTTGCTGCATGTACATATTACTAACACAAATTACACCAAGATCAAACTTTTGCACACCCAAAATAGAACGGAGTTGTTCTATATTCTTGCGAAGTTGGACTCTCCTGATTGGAATAGCTCTCTGCAAATTACGTATGATCAGGCTCATCTCATAAAAATTGAAGAACTTTACACAGTCCTGCAAAGTAGACTATGATTAGACACCACTTACTAGCAGGTGAACAACTTAAAATGAGTAGTATTGCAGTACTTTGGATAACAAAAGAATTGTAGAATTTTTATTTTATTTGGAGTTGCCAGGTTTTCCAAGATAAAAAAGGCACTCCCTAGAGTTTTTGCAAAGTAAAAGAATGGAAGATGAAATCTGATTTAAAAAAGAAATGACCCAACTGACTGTAAGGTGAAGCCTGATATACTAACAGCAAAAGCACTCATCAAGCTAAACAATACAATTGTAGGGTTACTGCTTCTTCACTAGAGTTAAGTGCCCCGAGAGCCCTTTTCAGATCTGTTTTCAATTGAAGATAGCATCTGAAATAACAGAATGCTAAGATCAAGGCATAAAAAAGTATTACAGTGCAGTGGTGATGCTTCAGTGCAGTGGTGACGCCCCAGCTTTTCTGAGTCTCTAGGCAAGAAAAGAGTTAACACCCAAGTGTTATTCAATTCAATTCAATTTATTCAATTTATATGCCGCCCCTCTCCGAAGACCGTTATGACTGCTGTGCCTGAGCCCTGCTCTTTCACCAAAAAAGCAGAGGTGAAAACAATACAGGAGTTCCCAGCCTCCCACCCCTTTTTGAAATGTTACTTAATGTTGAGAAACATTTCCCTCTACTACCTTCTATGAACACGTTATTGTAAATTGTGAGGGGGCGTTATAATTTAGAAAGTGGTTGTGAATGCCCTAACCCAGGCTTTCTCAATCTTGGCAGCTTTAAGATAGGTGGTCGCAGTATGTGTGTGTGTGTGAATTCTGGGCGCTAAAGTCCACCCATTTTAAAGTTGTCAAGGTAGTGAAACCCTGCTCTAATCCAGAGCAAAACATTCAAAATTTTCGTGGAATATACCTTTGCCGCAAAACTCGTCCGTGCTAATCACTTCCCTATTCACTCTGTAATATAAACTACCTCCAGGCACACATTTTATAAACATATATATATAAGAGAGACGAAGCTCCGTTAAAAGAAAGTCTTAAAATTTTAAACTGCTATGTTCTCAGGACTCTTCGTTTTCGGAGTCCTAAGCTATCGGCAGAAGCTCTGCCATCCTATTCTTGGGTGGGGGTGGGGGCGGGGGCGGGGGCGGGGCTGGGGCTCCTTCAAGAGCACGCGACGCTCTGTCCGCTGCGTTGCGTCACTTCCGTACTGCGCGGGAGACGGCGGGGAGGTGCGCGGAGTCCCTTCTTCCGTAGGTGGAGCTGAACTTCTCCGCCTCTTCGGGGTCAATGGCGGTTTGTTTATGCGACAGAGAGAGGTAATTCGGGATTCACGGTTTAGTTTTGTAGAAGTGTCCTCTGTGGTATCTTTTCTCTCGCTCGCTCTCTCCCTACCCCCTTTTTCCTCATAATTGGGCCCGGCCAGCGCAGATAGAAACTAGGAGGCCAAAGTTAAATCTCATCTCGGAGGTTTACGGGCTGATGAGGGGAAGTAATGGTGTCCCATTTGCTGTGTACTCATGGTGGGTGTTGCTGAGACGGCAGAAGGCAGGCAGAGTGATCAAGAGAGGGGAGCACTTCCACGGTTGGGATAGATTACAACTTCGGCTAACGTGTGTAGAAATTCTCCCTTCTATTTTTTTTATGAGTGCTAACGTCCAGGGTTATCCAGTGGAGCTGGCGGAAGATTCAGAGCACATTAAAAGAAGTTCAGTTTTACGCAGTATCAAGTGTATAGAGTTTAAATTGCAGTTTCAGGTGTTGGGTTCTCATCCATAAAGCCCTACGTGGCTCAAGGCTGCAGTAGCAATGGGACCACTTTTCTCCTCTGCCCATTCTACAGATCTGGCAGGTTGAGCAAGCTCCAGTCCCATCACTTAAGCCAGTGGCTCTCACCTTCCACTGGCTGGGAAATTTCGGAAGTTAGAGTTGTATGTTGTATGTAATGGTGTGTGAGAATGACCATGGGAGATATGGAGAAGAGCTACAGCCAGGGGAATTGTTGGATTCCCCTGTATTCTTCTGGGTGTGATTCTTGCCTGGACGACCTCGCAAGGCTGATAGCTGTGAAACATTGGCATAAACAATGGTATTTTGTGAGCCTCTCTGTCATCATTTTTGGGTTACCATTCTCCCGAAGGTCTGTTCAGCCCTAACCCTGCTCTGCTTTAGAAAGGAATAGAAAATGTGGTTTTTCAGAAAGCCCGTGGCCCAAGATAGTGTTGTGATCTTAATTAGGGATGATCGATGAGGGATGGCAGAAATGAGTTTTTATGTATCTCCCCATGGTTTAGTGAGTTTTAAAATATAAGTTACCTTGAGTCTTTCTGACATGATGGTGATATATAAGTCAGTAAATACAGTACAATAAACTGCTTATTTTTCCCACAAGTGATAACTATCTCTGAATTTGAATTATTTTTAAACTCCATTGAAAATTAATGTTGATAATGGTTATTATCACCAGTATCGCAGGTGTCTTTCAATGTCAGACGATGGAAAACAGAAACAGGAGAGTACTTCTGCCCTTGTGATCTGCCTGTTGGCTGCCATAGACATATGACTAGTTATTGTGGAAACAGTACTGGAAAGGGTAGATCTTCCATCAGTTCCAACACTATTCTACCATGCTTCTATTCTTAACCTATTTTTTTAATCCTAACTATTTCCTGAAAAATATGGTATTAGCTTTTATGGGAGAGAGGGGTTAATTTAAGGAGATGTTATAGAATAGTTAAATTTATCTGAGCTGTATCATTCAAGGTGGCAGTATGATTAAACAGATATTCCCATGATTGTATGTTCTGCAATTAAATAATTTATTGTAAATTTTGACTTAATGGACCATGTTTTAACAATAGACAAAATCTCTATATGCCATATGCTTCTGAGTATGTATAAAATCTCATTCTCATTTTGTGTTTGTAAAATACATAAAATATGTATGCTTATTTCCATCCCATTCTACACATGGATAAAACACAAAATATGCATGGATAAAATTTCATTTGATTTTTTTTAAAAAATACAAGTTTTATTAATTTTTTTCTTTCATCATACATATTTTATGAACACAGTATTGACTGGGTCACCTCTTATACATTTTATAACGTAGTCATAATCATAGTTATAATGTATTTTAATCTTCCCATTTTTTCAATATTCATCTCTCTTATATAATTATCATAAATTAATCTTTTCACCATATCTTATTATTTCAACATCTGCCATACTAGTTTCTTTCCGTAATTCTTTATCATTTTCAATTTTGCTTACAAATAAGATCATTTTAAGCCTTGTGTTTCTCCTCAGTTTCAATTATTCCAGTTATTTACCATCTTTCTTCATTTCCAGAAGTATGTCTCTAATTCCTTTTTCCAAATTATTAGCATTTAAATTATTCATCTTAATTTACATTGTTATCAATGTAATGTTGTTAAAGTACTTATTTTCACATTTCCATCTACTGATATTTATCACAAACAAGTTCTATTCATTCTTCATTATAATAGTAATCGCTTACATGATTTTAACATTGTTATTTTTACAATTGACATTTTAAATATCTTAATTTATATTGTTATCAAAATTATTAATGTTATCAAATTACTCATTTTCACATTTCTATCTGCTGAGATTTAATATAAACAAATTCTATTCACTCATCTCTTTGATATAATCATTTATATTCATTTTCACCCTATCTTATTATTTTAGCTTCTGCCTTATTATTCTCTTTACATACTTTTTTATCATTTTATGTTCAATGCTTTCACCTAAATAACTTCACGTGTCCTATAATTCTTCTCTCTTACCAATACAATAATAATTTAAATTCAAGACTATCACTATTGTTGTCTACTTTCCCATTCATTAATCTACCTTATTATATATATATTTACTAATATCTACCTCATCATCATTCATCTTTAACCATCATCTCTCAATCTTTTCCCATTTTCTAATAGTTTTTTGCTCGACCCTTTATCTCACTTTAACTTCTCAATTCTCTTTTTTTCTTTTTATATATGTTACATTTCATCTTCTAGATTCCTTTTATCTTTTTTTGTTGTAGTTTTTGTACAACTCTCACCGAGGCTTTCCCTTGCCTCCCCCAGATATTTCCCTTTTTACTTTTTAACAGCTTCTTTTTTAGGGGGAGTTTTCCCCCTTTCCTCTCTACTCTTTTTATATTCCCAAAAATTTCTATAATATTGTCTATCTGATTTTTATTTTTTAATATTTTCTCTTCAACATTGTTAACGTCTTGCTTCTTGTTTACAATTCTCTCTTCAAACTCCTCTTCACTTTCTTTTTCTATATCTTTCATTGAATTCTTTGTTTCTTTTTTGCCTAATACAGATTCATGCATACTTTTAAACATCAAAATTAGTTCTTCATATATCTGCAACTCCATTTTATAGTAATTTAAAAGATTGTTAAAACCTCCCCAATTGTTTCTCTTTGCATTTAGCCAAAATTTAAAGTGTATTTAATTTTCTTATATCTCTTCTTCTTTTCTTCTTTTATTATTCCTTTGTTCTTCAAATTTAAAAGGATCTCCTCAATTATTAATTGTCCAAGTTCAGCAACAGTCAAATCCAATTAGAAAGCTATCTTCCATGAGAGAAAGGTAATGAAACAAAATCTCAGATGTAAAACACAATCACTCCTAAATGTTCTTATAGTGTCCAGATTATTTTCTGTATAATCAAGGTCGAGTTTCAGCTGGTATTTCTTCTGTTTTGTCTATTTAAATAGAGTATTACAGTACTTTTTCTTTCCTTCAGCAGATGGCACTCTCCATTTCTATTCCGTTACAAAATAGTCTGTTAAGTCCGATTAATTATCAAAATATCCAGAAATCTTTAAAATCCTCATATAAGTTGTTGTTTTCTTCTGAAAATCACTTATGTCCCTTTTAAAGTATTTTACTTTTCCCAGTTTTCCAGATCTAAAACTTCTTCTTAGGCTTTTTGTATTACAGTCCCTGCTTTTTCTTTTTTCCATGTGTGTGTTTTTCCCCCCTCCAAATGCCAGATAGCTGCTAGTCCAAGCTCAGGAATTTCTTTTAAAACCCCAATTTCGTGCGGCTCATCAGAGCCCTCTATTTTCCAGACCGGTCCTGCTGCGATGTCAACCGGAAGTCCAAATTTCATTTGAATTTGATAACTTATTTAATGGATGCCTCTTTCTCCCATACCCATTAAATTGTGGATTGACATATATACAACTCTGTGTTACTTATATAGTATAGAAAATAAGCATGTGTACAAGGAATTGAAATACCTGTCAACTACGTGAGCTTTCATTTTAATTTCAAGCAGTTTAGTTCATATACACATTTACTTACCTTAAGCTATTTTTAAATAGAAACCTAGCATATCTCCTTTTTGGGTCAGTGTCCTATTTAGTCCATCTGATTCATTTTTCATATTAGGTAACAATACTTTAAAAAGTATTTTTGTCATTTCTCAATAAGTTATTCCAGAAGAGGATGGAAGGCCAAAGGACTAACTTAAATAGATTTAGTTATCATTGTATCATACCCCAGTCCTAGTATTTGCATATGTACTGAAGATGTATTTTCTATGAGAATAAAACCATATATATTTGTGTAGATTTGATTAGCACTTTTCTTTTTTTGTAACTAGATTTTTAAACCATTACTTTAAAGGACTATTATTTGGGCCTGTATCCAGAATAATAAGAGTTGTCATTCCACAAGTAATTTATGGCAAGATACCTGTATTTAAAATCGTAGTTTAGTTTCAAATTAAGTTTAACGGTGAGAGAACTCATAGTGATGTGCTCAGTGTTTTCTAGTGAGTTGTATAGTTTGTGAAAGGCTTTATAAATCAAGACTCATTTTAATGAAATGGCTATGTTGCATTTGTATCTTAGATGCAGATCAGGTGCATTTGAGGTACATCCGAGATAGCACAATTCAGTTCTTAAATTGGAATATGTCTTGTTGGAGAATAACACTGCAAACCAAGGCAAGAGTTGCTTTGGATTACAGTAAGATAGAAATGGAATAAATAAATTAAAAGTACAGTATTGTGTTTCTTTTTTTAAAAAAAATCAGCTTAAAAGGATTGTTTTTGTTTATTAATTTTATGACTTAAATTGTATATTCCAGGACTAAAAGATGAAAGCCAAAGGAATCTAGACAAAAGATATGTATTAACACCACCAAAAATGAATCCAAATACTCCTTTCAGTGGACAGCCTTCAGGAGTTTTTCAAGCATCACCTGGTGTGTCAACTGGAATGTTTTCAAGTCAGCCACCATTCCAGTTCAATCAGCTCTCTCTCTTTGGATTGAACAGTGGAGGAGTAAAGAATCCAGGATTTACTGACTTTACTATTCCTTCAGGACTGCATAATTCTTCAGGGCAAGGCTTGGGATTTGGGCAACTTCCAGGGTTTACACAATCTTATTCTCTTGGACAAACAACAACATTTGTGACTTCTGCACCAATGACTGCTTCTGTTCCCAGCAAATCTGGATTTAGTTTCCGACCACCCACAAATCTTGGCAATTCTCAGAGTACTTCTGCTTTTGGAACTGTGCTTGGAGAAGCTTCAGGTGGTGGTTTTGTGAGAGATTTCAGTTTCAAAAATCCTGAAAATGCAGTGTTCAAACCTATCTTTGGGACTAATTCAGAACAAGAGAAAATACCAACTTCTGCTGCTGCTTCTTCTTTTACATTTTCTTTTCCAAGTGGTGCAGGACCTGGAAAATTAACCCCTTTTGTCATTTCTCAAGAAAGCAGCAATTCAAGTAATACTGGTTTCAGTTTTTCCAAACCAGTCAGTAGTAGCAGTACTTCAGCAGTTTCTTTCAGTACTTCTTTACCAAGTAGGACTCTAGCAGATGATAAAAAGAGACCCATGCCTCTCTTTACAAGTCCTGGTAGTAGTTTTTCTTCTTTTTCAACCTCATCTTTGCCTTTGAGAGATACTTTCCAAATTAACAAAACTAACAAAATGGAACATGACGATTTGTTCATTCCAAGTGAGCCACTTCCCACTCTTGGGAAGGGAATGAAAAGGAAAGAAGAACAAGAGCATTCCTCAAGACATCATGATTGTGACACTGATGAACTAGAACCTTCATCGAGGAATGATCATGCTTCTAATAAGCGTCCTGTTAGACTGAATCGTCCACCTACACAAGGTCTATTTAGTAGAGTATTACAAGATGTTCTGAAAAGCAACAAAAAGGAATCCAAAATTGAGCGTGTTCCCATTGAATCTGGAGAAATGATAGCAACAAGTGTGGCAGGGGGAAGTCAGTCTGGCTTCGCAATGGCTAAACCAATTTCGACACTAAGAAAAGAAGAAAAGGGAAAATTGAAACATGGTGGGTAGCAGAGCTTAACAAGAATTTATCAAATGAAAGTGGAAATTGTTGCAATTAAATTATATTGTAAGTGGCGGTATGCTTATAAGTAGAACATTTCGTATTTTACTTGATAGATAGATGTGACTTTGAAATATACATGTTTATTTTTAATCACTATTTGATTACTTCCAGATTCTGCTGCCTCAAACCCTTTGCGTCGAAATCGGAGCACTGGGAGCATAGAAAGCCTTGGATGCTCACCAAGTGAACTGACAGCTATCCAGTGTAAAAATATTCCTGATCATCTAAATGACAGAAATGTTCTTCACAAACACTTTGAGAAGTTTATTAAAATCCAACAAATCCGTACCAACCGCAACAAAAAGTTAGCCATTATACGCTGTTTTGATCATGTGAGTTTTAAAATATCAGAAGATTAATAGTTATAGGTGGTATATATCAGACTAACTACTGGAAAACTTAGTCCATATGCTTCTAAAGTTGGTTGGCTACTATGATATTTTGCAATTTAATGTTGGCTACACTATTTAAGTTGCAATTAATCACAAATGTCATTAAAATTATTGGGATATCAGTGGCCATTTTGAACTGCAGTTTATAATACATGTATTATGGAAATGGTGATATAAAATAATTATTTTACTTAGCCTTCTAAAAACATTTTTTTTTTCAAATAGTTAATTGTGGCATAAAACTTTCTAATCGATGATACCAAGTCTGCATGTTGACATTTTCTTAATAGTAGAAATTGCATCTTTTTAAATAGGAAATTCCTGGAAAAAGTAAATTATTGTAGAAAATTGAGACAGAAAAACCATTGGCATGTCAAATAGATATTTGCCCTCTTGATGGACCAATTTTCTCATTCAGTGAATGAGAGAGAGTGATTTGATACAAGATTTAGGCTGCACATGTGCTAATTAGAAGCTATAATAATTTTTACTAAAGATAAACTTTTTTCATTGTACTCCAGACATTCATATACTTAATGAATATGGGACAGATAGGCAAATATAATTTTCAGCACTGTGAATTCTGGGGGAGAATGAACAAAAATCTCTAAAGAAGATGACTTTTCCCAGTGGCTTCTGATGGCAGAAGATATATGAAATCATCTAGTAAAGGGTATCCCTTCTCAGTTCTTACACTTTGACAAACAAATATCAGTGGATCTTTTCTAAAATATTTTAATTATTTGCCATTATTGCACTTGTTTGTGACTAGTATGTGGTTTGTGTGTGTCTTTTTGTATAGGGCGGGAAGAGCGCAAGAGCATCTTATGATAAAGCAAAATGTTCAAGGATCTTGTCAAGCCTAGTTATCTTTCACATTTCACTGAATGAGAAACTTGATGCACAATTTATTTTTTTGCTCTGTCATTTTCCTCAGATCAGATTTCACTTAAAATTCAAGAAAATCATCTTTGTATTGTTTTAGATTCCTGTATTGGGTTTATTCCACGTTATATATTCAGCCTCCAAATTATGGGAAAGAAAGTTCATGTAATGTCAGATGAGAGTTATTCTCAGTTGCGGTTTTTCACTACTTTACATTTTGATTTCCCTATTCTAATAATTTGATTTATTTTGTGCCTGAATAGGTATATGCAACTTATCTCAAGTTGTAACTCCATCTTATTAGAGAAGATGGACATTTCATGTAAATCCTGTCTCTAGTGTTATATTGGAGTGTTTGCTTTCACAAGAAACGTCATCCTGTTTCCCATAAAGTGAATAATTATTAAAAGTTTTCCTTATATAATAAACAGATGCTGTCATTAAATAATGTTATATAACATTTTATATGCCACACTGTTTCTAACTAACCTTTTCCCCCTCTAGGCATCTGCTGTTTTGGCTAGAAAGAAAGTAAAAGACTTACACAAAGATATAGTGACAAATTGGCATAAAAAGAAACCAAGTAAGCTATTTTGTTTTAAATAACAGATATTATAATATTATAAATATTTTTTGTTTCATAGAGACTATTGGCAATGTTTGAACCTGTTATTAGAATCTGTGGCTTAGTGAGACATACATAAGCATGTTACCTTCTTAGCTTTCCCACATAATTTCTTCCTGTATGAAAAGTTTTCAATTCAGCCTTTGATTAATCATTACTTGTGTCATTTGAAACTAAGAAGCAATGGTTAATTTTAACCAATGGTGGTTTATTAAAATGATTTATTTAAATTGGTTGTACTAAGTCAGAACTGAAGGTTAGTGTTTCTGAACTCTTTTTTTTTTAGGCCAGGAGAAGGAATATTCAGGAGTGGGGGTGGGGAATCTAATATTATTCTTTATAAAGATGAGAAATGTCTGACAGGTATATTATCTTTGTGCTATGCATTAAAGTTACACTCCAGAAAAATGCTGGGGTTAAAAGAAGTGAGTAAGTAGGAGAGGTTGAGAGGAAAATGGAAGGGATTATAGCAAAATGAGCATATTTTAAAACATACAAATTAAAATAAGAGACCCAAAAAAAGAACACTGGTAGGTTTACTGGCCTCAGTCCTTAAGAGTGCAGCACTAGATAGAACATGGTAGAAGTCAAACCCATCTGCAATGTTGACTTTTTCTTTATTCTCAAAACTATCTTATTTTTTAGATAGGCAGGATGAACAATTATAAAGCACAGCATTAAGAGATCAGAGAGCCTTTTTCTATTTTAATTATGAGACTCTTTGGGAAACAATGTTTGTCTTAAAAAGAAGGATAAAGCTAGAACAAGTAAATCAAGTACAAAATTCCCCACTTAAACTAGAAGTAATATTTAAAGCAATGGTTATCATTCTGTACTATTGCCTAATTTACCTTAACAATGTCTGCATATGTTTACATTTTAAATCAATTCTAATATGTTTCATTTTTTAAATTATGTTTCATAATGTTTCCAAAATAAATTCAGTGTATCAGTAACACTGGACAACATTTTCTCCCCCAAAAGTTTGGCTTCCTGAAAATTTTTTGGTGATATGATAAAGTCCTTCAAAGTGAACAGAAATAAAATTTTAGAATAACAGTGTACATAGATATGTTGACAAATATGAAATTAACTTTTAATGGCTATAATGTATTTAATCACATAATGCAGTGGCCCCCAACCTTTTGAGCGCCAGGGACCAATTCCTGGGAGAGAGGTTTTTTTGTGGACTAGAGAGGATGTGGTTTTGCTTGCTGTCTGCATCCCGTGGATGGGGCTTTGCTTGTTTGAGCAGCCTGGTTTTTGGCATGCAGTGGCTTGGTGCCAGTCCATAGACTGGGGGTTGGGGACCCCTGACATAATGTTTCCAACATACTACATGAGTTCAACAGGGCTAAAAGTGCTTTGCTGCTGCTTTTTGTTTGTACTTGGTATCTGATACATCTAGCTGCAGTGTCCAACAATAATTAGCCAGCATTAATGGATTCCAGTTGGCCTGACACTGATTTTCCATTGTGTCAGTGTCCTGGTGAAATCTTTCAGCATGTTCATCACTGACTAGATTTTCGGGAAAGAAGTCCAAGTGTGAATGTAGAAAATGAATCTTCAGTGATAGGTTGCACTTCATGGTTTTGTATGCTATAAGAAGTTTGTTGACCAGCTGAATGTAGTTTGATGCTCTGTAGTTTACTAAAAAAATTCTCAACGACATCCTTAAATACTTCTCAGGCAATTTTCTTTGATACACCCCCCCCACCCCCACTAACAGATCTTCAAACCACTTTGTCACAGATAATATATTTGATCTGTGGACCAGCAGAATGCCTTTCTTAATCTTGGCATCAGTTATTCATCAAACATGTCTCAAGTAACAAAAACCTTCACCGTTCTTGTTTATTGTTTTCACAAACTTTTTCATCAGTTAGAGTTTTATGTGAAGTGGGGGCAAAAATATCTTTGTTGGGTCAACAAGTGGTTCATGTGCCACATTTTTCTGTCCTGGAACCAAATTCTTTTGGAGTGGCCATTTCTTTTTAATGTAATGTGACACTCTTGCAACACTATACCATTTGCATATGTAACAATAGCATTTGGTATATCTGAACTGCTTTCCAAACAGCAGAGCCACTACTTTTGGATCTCCACAGATATGCCGGTTATACAATTCCATGTTTCTGTTATGTTTCTTTCATATATGAACATAACTCACAGGTAACGAAGGGTATACATTACTATTGTGTAAAAACAGAAGATTTCTATGCAGTGGTATATAATAGGTTAAATTACAGGTTATTTTCATGACTAGCAGTCAAAAATCTATACGATACACCCAAGTGTTCAGAAAGCAAAATTTTCATTGTCCAGTGAATCCATTGAAATGTGTCTGTAGTAAAGAGAAAAAAAGGGAACATACCATCTTTTTTCATCTTCGTATGTCTGCTTTTATATATTTATTTCTATCATTATGGGATAGATTCTGTGAGATATTTAAACGTATTGAATTCCTGTACATTTATTAATTGTAGTGTTAAGTAGTAAAATATGTTAATTTTTTTGTGTTCTCAATGTGGAAAGGTCCTAATAAGAAAGACTATTCACCTAAGGAGGAGAAGCTAGATGAAAGTGATGGGAGTCAAAGCAATGAACAACTGAGTCATCAGCCTTCTATACTTTCTAAATCCTTAATCCGTCCCACTGGAAGTGGGAATCTGTCAAACAAGAGGTATGCATTTCACAATAGTCTTTGAAATAAAATTACTATACACTTTATATATTTAGTAAATTATGTTATAACTTAACATTTGGAAGGGTAGTTCTGTGGACAGTATTATGCCTTTATATATTTTTCATATTCATTTTGAGCTTGCTGTAGGCTTGATAGTGTTGAATAGAACTGCCACTGAGATGGATTGTTTTATGTTAAGATATTTGTGGTCAGTTGAAAACTAGGAAGGTTAATGCTGATCTAATTGTGAAAGAAACCAATTTTTGTTTCATTTCCATTACAATATATTCTCAAACATTTGGATAATTATATTTAAGAAAATGTTTACAATTACAGCTTCTAAGGCAGTTGCCATTATAATTATTCAGTCAAATATACAGAGAAGATATTTCTTGCTGTTCTAGTGATGAAGAAGACATAAATTGGTTAATCACTTCTAAAAAAATAGATATATAATTAATTTGAACAGAAGAAATTGTCCTGTGCTAGGTAAGATTGTCATTCTATTTCACTAAGCATATTTTCCCAGTTTGAGAATCTCCATATTATTTGGATAGTATCTTTCTGTGAACTGTCCCTCATTTATAATACAGCTTTATCCCCTTCCCTTTAGAATTGGAGATTCCTACTTCACCAGCTTCCATCATTATGTATTAAGAGGTTATAGCAGTTTTCCCCATTCCCCATGTGAGTAATTTTCTGTTAGTTGGTAGCCAGTACACTCTCAGTTAATCCCTACATCTAGATCAAAGCAAGCACATATATTACTCAGTGAAATATTATTAATTCTAATTCAATTTGTATGCTGCCCCTCTCCGAAGACTCAGGGTGGTTCACAATGCATTTAAAATCATTATAAAAACATTTAAGAATTAAAAACATTAAAACCATTAAAACTCATTCACACTATTCATGGCTGGATCTTGCCGGATCGCAAGAGCAAGATCAACGGCCCCAGGCCTGCCGGAAAAGCCAGGTCTTCACCGCTTTTTAGAAGACCAATAGGGTGGGAATGGTCTGGACCACAGGAGGTAACTGGTTCCAGAGAGCTGGGGCAGCCACAGAGAAGGCCCTCCCCCGCGGGCCCGCCAGCTGGCATTGTTTAGCTGACGGGACCCGGAGGAGACCAACTCTGTGGGATCTTACCGGTCGTTGATGTTATAGTTGATGTTTGTTTATTCATGTATTAAATACCAGCTAACTAATAATTAACTGGCAAAATGGGATAAAAGGCAAACAGAAGCAATGAAAGAAAGAAGCATGAACTATGAGCAAGAATATACATTATATATTTCCAATAGAAGAGAATATATGTACCTCTCTGAGCTTGGTTAATTGCTTGCAGACATTCTCCAGCGCGCTACTTGGAGAATCCAAAAGCATGGGTTATTCTTAGTCTGTTAGCCAGAGACTGAGTGAATATGCCTTTAAATTTGTTGACTCTGCCTCCACTGCCTGGCTGAGACTCAGTTTTATTCACTCAGTCAGGCTACAGAGACTGTTTTGGATTTTCTCTTCAAAAACAATTTAAAAGAACTTTCACCCATGACTTTGGATTCTTCAATCTCTTTCATTTCACAGTTTATTGGAGCTGCGTTGTATTGTGATTGAGGAGTTTCGACTTTGCAATCGGCCCACCTCCGTTGCTGGCGGTCGATGAGTTGTCCCTGGGGCTCCAGGCTGGCTCCCACCGCCCATTCCTTCATTAGCTGTGCTGCGGAGCTCTGTCCTGTTGGCATCTCTGCTTGTCTTAAGCTTGCCGCTGGTGTGTGCGCTGGTTCCCCGGCTTGCTGGCAAAACCGCCGCCACCCCTTTCAACTCCACGGACTTAACGAGGCTGCTTCAGAGTCCCTGCCCGGGTCTGCTACTGCAAACTCTTAAGTATTTGCATCGGCTTCGCTGCGCTTGGAATGCTCTTCAGTGTTCACGCACCTTTTCGGCTCACTGACAGGATCGCGGAGACGCTGTAGGGCCTTTTCCCACCATCGCGCCATTTTGTTTTTCCAACGGATAGCCACGGAGGCGCTGAGGAATAATTTCCCTCGTGCCATTCTCATTGCAGTTTGAGTCGCTGGAGTACAGAGGAGCAGCATAGCTTTTGTGCCATCTAGCTGGGGACAATTAGCGAAGCAGAGCAGGGGGAATGGAATTTCTCCTGCGCCTGTCATTATCTGAGGACTATAACAACCATTTCTCCGCTGATTGTCATTAGTGTTTGCCATCTCTGAGCGCTCTAGGGACGCTTTGCAGATAATGCCAGAGTCTTAATTTCGCTGGATTGCTCCAAGTAGTCAAAGTTGGCTGTGAGTTGCCTAATTCTCCTGATCTCCATTAAAAAGAAAAAAGATAATTAACTTTTACAACATTCCTCAATGGCTGATTCCGAGCTTTCCTCAGATCTTGAGCACACCTACACTCCCCCAAGAGTTCCAGCGCATGCCAAGACGGCACGGAAAGGAACCAAAAAGAGCACCAAACATGCTCCTAGCATTGACAAGCCCACCTTTGCCCGGGGATCCGCCCAGTCCTCGGCGGAGGTCAAGGATACTAACAGGAGACATTGAGTCTTGGAAAGGCAGTTTGCCTTGGCTCGCAAGAAGTCCAATGCTTCGGCCCATCAGGGGACCGCGAC
Source organism: Arizona elegans (assembly GCA_022577455.1). Classification (NCBI taxonomy): domain Eukaryota; kingdom Metazoa; phylum Chordata; class Lepidosauria; order Squamata; family Colubridae; genus Arizona; species Arizona elegans. The sequence continues at coordinate 169,890,503 of JAKOOJ010000001.1, read as the reverse complement.
TGTCTCCACGGCTGTTCCAGATACTGGCCTCAACCCTGGCCCTATGCCAACTGCTGTTCAGGCCACATCTTCTTCTGTTGCTCCCCTCCAGTCTCCAGATACTGGTGGACAACATTCTTCTCAGGCTGCCTCATCTACAGAGCCTACAGTGGTAGCTCCTAACCATCCTCTGCCACTATCTTTTCCAACTGCAACGTCCCCCTCAATGGCTGCAGGGCTCCGTGCTGGGAGGGATTGAACCCGGTTCTGTTCTGTAGCATTCTGGCCTTAGTATCTGAAACGATTTCTAAAATCCTGTCAACTGGACATCATCAAGGCATCCAGTTCCCCTCTGTGTCAATGCCCCCCCAGCCACCACCCTCCCAGCTGTCCGGTGGGCTCGAACATGATGGATTTTCTCAACAGGATTCAATTCATAGTGAGGATTCCTTGCTAGATGACGACGATCATGGGGCCATGGAATTTTCTGATGACGAGGGTCTGGAGCCGGACAGACCGTCATTTACAAGCCTTTTTCATATCTCCCTCATTAAGTCTTTATTACATAAGGCTAAAGTCTTGACTTGTTTGGCTGTCTCCAAAGCTCAACCTGATCGTTAGTAGGCATCTAATCCCCATGATATGTTATTTACAGTTCCCAAGACAGAGCAGGATTTTATTCCCTGCCCTCAACTTTTCGCAGAAGTGATTCAATGGCCATGGAGCCAGCCCGGTTCTCTAGCGGCTCCTAATGGTCATGACAAAAAGTTATACTGCTCTGCCCCAAGTCTTCAGGATTTGTTTCAGTTGCCATTGGTTGATGCGCCCTTGGCCAACCTAAACTGTAAAGCTGAACTAGCTTTCCTCAAGACTCGCCAAGCAGTCGCCTGGGCCATTCAGGCTGCTACTTCAGCGTCATTCTTCAGTCGAGCGTCATTGATTTGGCTACGCCAACTGCAAGAACCTCTCCCCCAGGAAGACAAAAGACTGCACCAAGATATCAACAAACTAGTAGCAGCCACCGAATACTCGGCTGACGCTTCTCTGAATGCTGCAAAATTCGCTTCCCGCGCCTTGGCCTCCACCATCACATCTCGTCGCCTCCTTTGGTTACGCCACTGGAGGGCGGACGTGAAATCCAAGTGGCGCCTTGCATCGGCACCATACAAGGGTTCCAAACTCTTTGGAGACGCTTTGGACCTTATATTGGTGAAAGACAAGGATAAATGGAAAATTATGCCATCTTCCTACAGATGCCATCTTCCTACCTGACCGCAGGTATACTCCATACGCGCCGAGGCAGCCCTTTTGGACTGAGCTGGGACCCAGTGGGTCCCAATCCTACAGGCCTTATTCCCAAGGGTTCGACCATCCATCTGACTGGACCTCCTTTAGAGATCGGGGTAGACACCAGCCCCCGACCAAATGTCCGTTTAGAGGATCGGGCACCCGGTCCTTCCGACGACGCAAGTGACTGCCAATCCACCTACCCCATTGGCAGCCGACTCCCATCACTTCCTTCGCCAATGGGAGCAGTCTACGACAGACACATGGGTCCTACAATCACTGCGGCTGGGCCTCACCTTGGAATTCTCCAGCCCTCCCACTGCTACATCCAGTGCCCGGTTTCAACAGACCCGGACAAAACACGCTTAATGGACACGGAAATCCAGCACCTCCTGGACATCTGCACCATAGAGCCGGTTCCCATAGAACATAATGGAACAGGTTTTTACTCCATCTTTTTCCTCGTTCCAAAAGGTTCCGGGGGCTGGAGGGGAATATTGGATCTAAAAGAACTGAACAAGCTGGTGGTGTACCACCAATTCAAGATGCAATCATTCAAGTAGATCTTGGGTTGCATCCGGAAAGCGAACTTGATGACTTCAATAGACCTCAAGAAGGCCTACCTTCATGTTCCAATACGGACATCACATCGAAGGTTCCTGCGTTTTACATATGCCAATCTGCATTTTCAAAACCAGGCCATGCCATTCGGCCTGTCATCGGCCCCCAGGACCTTCACGAAACTTCTTGCGGCAGTGGCAGCCACTCTCTGGCTAATTCCCATCATTGGACGACATTCTCATTCTGTCGTCAACCCACACACAAGCTCTATGAGATGAGACCTGGCGATGGTGTGCCAAATCTTGCAATTTCACGTCTTCTCTCTGAACTTGGAGAAAAGCCATCTACAGCCCACCACTCACATTCTCCATCTAGGTGCGGTGATAGACTCTGTCAGGGGACAAGTTTTCCTGTCTCAGGATCGTCGACTGAGCATTATGACCTTAATATCTCAGGTCCTTTCATCCAGATCAGTTCCCCTACTCCTGTTGTCTCAGTTGCTTGGGAAGATGATCTCGTCCATTGCAGTAGTTCCGAGGGCTCATCTCCATGCCCGTCGGTTACAATGGTTCCTCCTCCCATACCAAAAGTCACTTCTCAGCAACTCCAGATCCAAAGTGCTGCTCCCACAATCTGTTCGTCTATCTATTACCTGGTGGACTTCCACGGCCACGGCAAAGGGTTGCATGTTCCAAGAGCTGCAACGAGTCATTGTTACAACAGATGCGAGTCTGATGGGTTGGGGTGCTCATCTTCACTCCAGCATGGCTCAGGGGCGCTGGTCTCCGGCAGAACTCCAAAATGACATCAACTGGTTGGAGCTGAGGGCAGTTCATCTGGCCCTCCGACACTTCCACTCTGCCGTTGCAGGCCAACATGTGCTCATTTTAACAGACAATGTAACCATGAAAGCACATGTGAATCGCGAGGGCGGCACTCATTCCAAGCCATTCATGGACGAGGCAGCGAAGATGCTGTCCTGGGCTGAGAGACACACTCTCTTGATCATGGCACAACACATCTCCGGGTCGACCAACATTCAGGCGGATTGGCTGAGCTGGACTTGGATAGATCAGGCAGAGTGGCGGCTACATCCCACACTTTTCAGAGAACTGTCGCACCGGTTTGGACTTCCGATTATGGACCTCTTTGCACATCCCAACACCGCTCAGCTTCCCCAGTTCTTCTCCCAGTTCCCATGTCCAGAGTCGGAGAGGGCCGACGCACTCTGGTGTCTTGGCCGCAGGGCCTGCTCTATGCATTCCCGCCACTCCCACACATCCCGAGGGTGGTGCGCAAGATCCTGGTGGAGGATGCGGACGTTCTTCTGGTCGCCCCCCATTGGCTGCGGCGTCCATGGTATGCGGACCTCGTGAGTCTGTCGCCCATCCCTGGAGGATTCCCCGGGACAGGATCTCTCTCAGCCAGGGGGTCATTCTGCATTCAGAGCCTCAGTGGCTCCAGTTGACCGTCTGGCACTTGAGAGGATCCTCCTGAGGAAGAACAGCCTTTCAGGGCAGGTGATCTCCACCATTCAAGCTTCCAGGTATGACTGTACGAACCGGATCTATAACGCCACATGCGATCATTTTGCTTGTGGTGTTCCCGGAAGCACACCAATCCGACCGCTGCTTCCGTGTCTGACATCCTTGAGTTCCTCCAGGACGGTTTTGACAACGGTCTTGCCCCGAACATGCTTCACAGGCAAGTAACGGCCCTGTACTACCGGGTACCATTGATCATCCTCTCACCCAGCACCCGAGGATTCGTAGTTTTTTTAGAGGGGCTGCCAACCTTCGTCCCCCCGTTGTCCACTGTTACCCAACCTGGGACCTTCCTTTGGTTCTCCAAACGCTCATGTTACCTCTCTTCGAACCTTTGGGGTCCATCAGCCTCTGGTTTCTGACTCTGAAAGTTGCCTTCTTGGTGGCAATCACTTCTGCACGAAGAGTTTCCGAGATTGTGGCCCTTTCCGTTCGGAGTGACCTCTGTATCTTCCATTCGAACAGAATAGTCCTGCAGATGGATCCCTCCTTTTTGCCCAAGGTCGACTCACTATAACATCGCGCCCAAGAACTGGTGCTTCCTGATTTCTGGCTGGGCCCACGGCATCGACTAGAAGTCCAGTGGCATACCTTGGATGTCAGGAGGGCCCTTCGCAGGTACATTAAGAGAGACTGCACCCTTCTGAAGATCTGAGGCACTCTTCGTATCTTTCCTTCCTGTATCAATGGGCCGAAAGATATCCTCCTCTACGATCGGCCTCTGGATTAAAGCATGCATATGCAAGGCGTATGGGATCAAGAATAAGGCTTCTGTGTCTGACATTTGCAGGGCAGGCACCTGGACTTCACTTACACCGTTCATCCAACATTATACGGTTGACTTCTTTGCCTCGGCTGAGGCGTCCTTTGGACGGCTTGTGTTACAAACGGTCCTTCCTACAATGGCCACCTGGGAGCATTCAGCCTCCCCCTCATCGTAGTACTTGCTTGGGTATATCCCACGCTTTTGGATTCTCCAAGCAGCGCGCTGGAGAACGGACGTTGACTTACCTGAACGTCCCTTCTATGCGCCCTGCTGGAGTATCCAACCTGCCCTGGCCGGCTTCTGCTCTTCGGTCCCAGATGGCTCTACTTGACATTCTTCTTGTCTCCTCCTTCATGAACAAAACTGAGCCTCAGCCAGGCAGTGGAGGCGGAGTCAACAAATTTAAGGGCATATTCACTCAGTCTCTGGCTAACAGACTAAGAAAAACCCATGCTTTTGGATTCTCCAGCAGCGTGCATAGAAGGGACGTTCAGGTAAGTCAACGTCCGTTTCATTACCTAACTAAATATCTATAAAACATTCAAAATGTAAAAGCTAAGAAGAGAACAAAAAGAATAGGACCTACTGTATTTTCTCCAGCGACAACATCCATAAACAGGAATTTACACCAGGCAAACAAACAAAACAATATCCCAATCAAGGAACTACTAAAGAGATAACTATGCCCTCACCAACGCTGGCAGGGCAATTTACTGTATATAAACGAGTAAACCCCACACTTAATTTCCAATGGTGATATTACCTAATTTGCATAATAAAACATCTGGAAGCGAACAATATCAAGGATTTCACAGTTCAGTTCAGTTCTGAGTTATGGTACATATATTCTCTTCTATAGAAAATATATAGATAATGTAAATTCTTGCCCATGTTTCTTTCTATAACTATCAAAAGAACACAGAGCTTTCCAAAACTACTGGAAATAATGCTGTAATTGCTTATTTGCTATTATTTATTTGTTGGCTAAGCACTGTAATAATTAAATTTGCTATGGGTAATTAGTATGAGCTGTTCCAAAGGAAGTGGCCTTAATCCTTTTGTGTACATAATACCACCAGAAGTGAGATGGACACTAGATGAACCCCTTCACTATTCTGTATTATTAAAGAAGCATTTGGTGGATGGGGATGATTGAATCGGAAGCCTGCTAGGTCAGGGGTGTCAAACTTGATTTCATTGAGGGCCACATCAGGGTTGTGTTTGATCTTGGGGGGCCAGAGTGGGCAGGGCCGGAGTGGGCATGGCCAGCTCAACATCGCTCGTGTCGGGGGCGCCTGAGGCTGCCTGAGTGCTCTGTCAGCGAAAACAGCTCAGGAGGGCCGCCTGTGGCCCCCTCAAGCTCTGTTTCCAGCTGCGACAGCCTCATGCAACCCTCTGCCAGCAAAAATGAAGCTTAAGAGGCATTGAGTTTGATGTCCCTGTGTTAGGTGTTCTCCATTAACTCTCATGATCTCACAAGCAGTGTGCTAAATGCTAACTGGAAATTATGAAAGTTGAAAACCTACAGGTATGTTGGGGAAAATGGAAGATGGAAATTGACCAGCCATAGGCAACGTGATATTCTTCAGACGTTTTGAATGATAACTCCCACACTATTTTACAGATGAATTTGACATTACAGGTAGTCCCCGACTTACAACAGTTTGCTTAGTGACCATTCAAAGTTACAACGGCACTGAAAAAAGTGACATGATCATTTTTCACACTTACAACTGTTGTGGTATCCCCATGGTCACGTTATCAAAATCCAGATCCTTGGCACCTGACTCATTTATGACTGTTGCAGTGTCCTGGGGTCACGCAATCACCTTTTGCAACCTTCTGATAAGGAAAGTCAATGGAGAAGCCAGATTTAACAACTGTGTTACTATCTTAACAACTGAAGTGATTCACTTAACAACTGTGGCAAGAAAAGTTGTAAAATGGGTCAAAACTCACAACAACAGAAATTTGGGGCTCAATTGTGGTTGTAAGTTGAGGACTATCTACATTCATTTTTAGACTCTTTAGTCTAATATCTTTTCATGAGTAACATGTTTTTATGAAGTAACTAGCATGATTTAGGTATTTTATTCCAAACCCTGATTAATTCACATCATTACAAGCAGACAGCCATATCCAAGGACTACAAAAGAAACAAAGCTATTCCTTCACCAGGTGATCCATATACTCTACATACATACACTCACACACAATCAGAGACTGTATTGTTGGACTTCCACTTTGCTGGCCGCCGGCGAAGACGGTCTCTTCTTCAGGACCGCCAGCCCCGCCGTCTGTAGAGCCGCTTCGACATCGTGAAGCGGCTTGAAAACTCCAAAATCCGAAGGATTGCAGGAGGAGAGAAAGGCAAGGCACTGGTTGAGCCCCTGTGAGCCCCCAGAGAATCGCTGCTGGGGAGGAAACAGGCGCGGCTCCCCTTCAACTTTCCAGACTCCGGACGGCGTGGGACGATTCTGCTTCCTGCAGAACAAGCCGGCTGCTGCAAAGGTTTTAACTGAATGAAACCAACCTTAACAAACAGTGGAAAAATCAACTTGAACCCCCAAACTTGGAAATCGCAAGTATAAATGCTTTGGTGATTTTTTAATTTAAGAGAAAATACGATCGAGTGAAACTGACTTGAAAAAAAATGGCGCCCAGCAGCAGAGTTAATGAGCTAGTGAAAGTGATTCTGTGAAGCTACTTTGATCTGTTACAAAGTTGCTGTGCCTGTAATATAGAGGAACAGGAGAAGAGGAAAAAACTCTTTAAAATCTGAGTCTGCTTCAGTCTAGCTTCTATTTGATTAAACCTGGGGGACTTTTTTAGAAGTCTTTGTGGAGGTGGAAAAGAAAAAAGGATTTCCCTTTTCAGAAAAACTAACTTACGTGGCAGGATGGCTTCAAAGAAGCAGGAAGGAAGGGCAGCAGAGGGGGGGATCCCCCACACACAAACATGAATTACAACCTCCTTCTGCCCAACAGACTCAGAAAAAAGATTTTGATTTTGAAAATTTAAAAGAATTTATTTCTCAGGCTTTGGATGATAAATTTCAAAAATCTCAACAGGAAATAGATGATAAACTTCAAAAATCTCAACAGGAAATTATGCAGGAAATTAATGAAATTAAAGATATGGTGAAACAGGATTATGGCAAGGTGACTAAAAAAATATCGGATGTGGTGTCTGGCCTTGCAGAATTTATTATTAAAGTGGACTCCAAAGTGGAAGAATTCAAATCAGAAGTCAATGTTAAGATTAAGGACAATGATTATAAAATTTCTGATGTTGATGATAAAATGCAGAGAGTTGAAAATGAAATTGTAGTGATGCAATTCAGGGCCATGGAATTCGCTATAAGGCTCCGAGGAATTAGAGAAGATGACAGACAGGATTTGAGACAGATTTATGCTGAGGCCTTGGCAGTGTTATTAAAAATTAATCCTGATGTGTTTTTTTATAAAATAGACAAAATTTACAGAGTCAACTCTTGGGTGGCCAGACAAAGACAATTGCCTAGAGATGTGGTGATATATTTTACAGACAGAGCAGTAAGAAATGATATCCTGCAAAGATCTTTTCTCTCCTCTGTGCAAGTGGGGGGGGGGGCTCAAATTGGAGTTTACAAGGAACTCCCACCTAAAATGTTGAAAGCTAGAAAAGATTTTGGCTTTTTAGTAAATGAACTGAAAAAACAAGAGATACCATTCCAGTGGGATACCCCAACTGGTATAATTTTGAAATACAATGGAGAAAGATATCGCTTCAATACTGTTGAGAAGGCGGAACATTTTTATTCTACTATTCTTAAAGAAAGAACACCATCTCCACGTACGTCTACAGTGCTGGAGATTAAGGAGAGTGATAAGAAGCAACTCCAGCAAGAGTTGCAAGAACAGTCTAAGCAGGTGGAGCCAGAGGAAATGCAGGGTGCTGTAGGAGGCCTTCTCGAGGAGCACTTGATAGAATCTTCTCCAATTTTGGACCCGGCTCGGATGGTTGAAGTCAAAGACCAGTGTATAACTCGTGCAAAATCTAAGCAACTTAAAGAAAAGCAACAACAGGAAAGACAATACAAAAAGGGAGCTAAGAGTACTACACAAGAGTCTGAAGCCATGGGGGGAGCAAAACCGAAGATTTTGGAGAGTCTTCGGGTATTCTGCTCGTCGCTTCAAAAAGATAAAGATGTCAATTAAGTGCTTATCTTGGAATGTGAATGGGTTGAATTCATTACAGAAAAGGAAGAAGTTATTTGCGTATTTGAGACAATTTAATAATGATATAATCTGTCTACAAGAAACTCATATTAGAACTCAAGATCAAAAATACTTGATAAATTCTAAACTAGGAACACATTTCATAGCTTCAACTTTGCAAAAAAAGAATGGTGTGGTTATTTATGTAAACAAAAGATTGACAGCTAAAATTATAGAAGCAGACAAAGATGGTAGGTTTATAGCAATTGAATTGCTTACAGCAAATTTTGATTGGAATTTATGCTCCCAACCAACAACAGGATCATTTTTACAAAATGTTACACACTAAAATACTGCAATGGGACTATAGATCTATTTTAATTATGGGAGACTGGAATGGTGTAATTGATTCTAAATTAGATAAAAAGAGTTTGGCAAAATCTAGGATTAGACTACCACAGACTTTTTTTGATATGAAAGAAGATTTGGAATTAAAAGATATTTGGAGAATATACAACCCAAAAGAATTGGACTATACTTTTTTTTCTGATAGACATAGATCCTTCTCCAGGATTGACTTTATTTTGTTGTCAGATGATCTACTTGTTAAGACAAAAAGAACAAAGATTTTTCCAAGAACTTTGACCGACCATAACCCAGTATGGATAGAAATTGAGATGGGTAAAATTGAGAGACGATCATGGAGATTAAATGAAAACTTGTTTAGATATGAAAAAAATATAACAGAACTTAAGAAGCACTTGAAAGAATTTTTTGAAATGAACTTGAATAAGGGTACCCCAGTTGAAATTGTGTGGGATGCGAGCAAAGCCTATATGAGAGGGGTACTCATTTATATGAATTCTAAACACAGACTGAATCGACAAAAGAAAAGATCTGAACTGGAAGCAGAAAGAAAGAATAAAGAACAGCTACTTATTAAAAACCCAACAGATGAAAGAACACGTGGTGTTATAAAACTTCTGAAAGATCAATTTCAAATGCTTATGGCGGAACAAGTTGCAACAAATCTACAATATGCAAGGCACAACACATTTTGTAACGCCAATAAACCGGGCAGATGGTTGGCCTATACATTAAGGAAGAAGCAGAGTATACGGACTATTGGTAGTATTGATATTGGAGGAAAAGAAATTTTTCAACAAAAATTAATTAAAGAAGCTTTTGTGGACTATTATACTGAACTATATGCTAAAGATGATATGCAGAATGGACTTATAGAAAAATACTTAGATAATAAGAGAGTTACAAAAATTACTAATCAACAAAAGGAAAGAATGAATTATCCTATAACAGAGGAGGAGATAGTAGTGGCAATTAAACAATTAAAAACAGCTAAAGCTCCTGGAACGGATGGTTTGACTGCAGTGTATTATAAAACTTTGCAAGCAGAAATGGTGCAACAACTCAGAGATCTATTTTGTAATATTCAACAAGGGGGTAAAATACCCCCATCATGGACAACAGCTTATATTTCTCTGATACCAAAAGAGCAAGTAGGTCCTAAAAAACCGAAGAATTATCGACCAATATCTCTTCTGAATACTCATTATAAAATTTATGCAAAAGTACTAGCCAACAGGTTGATGCCAGTAATTCAAAAGGTGATTCATGAGGATCAAGCAGGATTTATCGAGGGTAGATACAGGAAGGATAATGTAAGGCAAGTAATAGACTTATTGGAATATCTTGAGAGGAATAAACAGGTACCTGCAGTGCTGGTTTTTTTGGATGCGGAAAAGGCCTTTGATAGAGTGGATTGGAATTTTCTATTAAAGACTTTAAAAAAGATGGACTTTGGGGATCAATTTATACAGGCGGTTTCAGCAATTTACCAAGAGCAAAAGGCACAGATTATTATTAATGGAAGCTTGACAACAGAGTTTAAAATTGAAAAAGGAACAAGACAGGGATGTCCGTTGTCCCCATTGTTATTTATTTTAACATTAGAAGTCTTGCTAAACACAATTCGGGACTCTAACATCCTGAAAGGTATAATGATAAAGCAAGAGGACTATAGAATAAAGGCATTTGCAGATGATCTGGTTGTTACCCTAACACAGCCAATGGAATCAATAATCCAGATGAAAGACATTATACAAGACTATGGTAAAGTTTCAGGTTTTAGATTGAACCAGAAAAAAACTAAGATGATAGTTAAAAATATGACACAAGATCATAAATACGAGCTTGAAAGGAGGGCAGGTTTTGAGATTGTACCAAAGGTAAAATATCTAGGTGTTCAGGTTGCAGAATCAAATATGAAACTCTTTCAAAATAATTATGAGGCGTTGTGGCGAGAGGTTCAGAAAGATATGGAGATTTGGAAAAAACTGCAGCTGTCTCTACTTGGAAGAATAACAGCAGTTAAGATGAACATTTTGCCAAGATTTCTTTTTTTGTTCCAAATGATTCCGGTGCTTAAAAGTGATAAACAACTGAAAGTGTGGCAAAGTGGAGTGAATAGATTTGTCTGGAACGAGAAAAAACCGAGAGTGAAATTGAAAATTATGCAAGATGTTCCAGAAAGGGGAGGTCTTAAACTCCCAAACCTACAATTATATTATGAAGCAGCAGCTTTGACTCAAGCAAGCGATTGGTTTGGAAGGAAAAAGACTGGAATATTGAACATAGAAAGTTTTGATCTTGAATTTGGATGGCATGCTTATTTATTCTACGAGAACAAAGTGGATAAAGTATTTAAAAGCCATATACTTAGAGACTCTTTGATGAGGGTTTGGAAGAAGCACCGACTCAAATGGGATTACAAAATACCGTTATGGTTGGATCTTGGTCATATTATGTGGAATACAAATATAATGTCGGGGGGGTTTTATATAAAGAGGTTCTTTTTACAGATGCGGGCAGATAGCAGCTGAAGACATTAGAGACACTGTTGGATGAAGGGATTAACTTAACTTGGTTACAATATAATCAACTTCAACTGAGATGGAAAGAGGACCAAAAAACTGGTATTATGTTGCATGAGGAAGAACTGGTTAGACATATAAAAGAGAAAGGTCCAATGCATATTAAAAGGCTTTATAATGTTTTGTTAGAAAGGGATTCAGAAACTGAATTGGTTAAAGATTGTATGATTAAGTGGGCACAAAATTTTGAAGAACCAGTGATGTTGGAAACATGGGAAAAAATTTGGGTTCAGAACGTTAAATTTACACAGTCGCAGAATTTAAGGGAAAATTTCTATAAAATGTTTTACAGATGGCATTTAGACCCCCCAAAATTGTCATGTATGTATCCTAATGTTCAGCCAAAATGTTGGAGATGTGATTGTTTAGATGCTACATATTATCATGTTTGGTGGACTGCAAGAAAGTTAAGGCTTTTTGGATAAAAATTTGGTGGGTTATGCAGAATGTTTTGAAGAAAAAAGTTCAATTTTCTCCACAATTGTTTTTATTGGGTATAGTTAAGGGTTTTACTTCGGGTGAAACAAAGTTGATATTGTACATGATAACAGCTGCGAGATTATTGCTAGGTAAATATTGGAAAAATGAAGCTTTGCCCACGATCGAGGAATGGACTTTGAAGATGGCCAGTTTTGCAGAGATGGCGAAGATTTCGGCATATTTAAAAGATTGTTCACAAGAGACTTATGAATGGGAATGGAAAAAATGGATAGATTATGTTCAGAACAAATATCAAACCAGGAAGTATCAAATAGTTTTTATTTGAAAATGTCATATTAAGATAGAAATATTTTAATGTAGTGAAGATGAAAAATTATAAGGGGGAGGGTGGGGTTCAAGTTTTATACAAAGGGGTTTTTTTCTCTTGATCTGAGTATATTGTATGGAAGTTCGGGGGGAGGGGAGGGTTAGGGAGGGTTAGGGAGGATGAGGTTGGGAAGTGTGGGTGGGTTGAGGGGGGGGAAATGGGGTGAAAATGTAATTGTAAAACTTTTGCAATAAAAAAAAAAAGAGACTGTATTGTTGGCATAAAAAAGGCAATGTGTTCTTGGCGACTAGGTAAATAAATATTACTTTCTGTGTGTCTTGTTTCTTATAGTTCTCCGGCTAAGAAATCTGGCCTTAAAAAGTCTTTGCAATTTGAGCCATACACCTTTGATTGTGGATCTGAAGGTCAGGGCTCAGAGAATGCAGAAGTGTCAGCCTCTTCCTTCAACAGTCTTATAGGAATGGTGGCAGAAACCTCTGAGGATAAGTTCCGCCTTTTAGACCAGAGAGATAAAATTATGCGTCAAGGTAAGAGTTGTTGAAGTGCTGTGATAATGATACTTGAAATATAAATTGGGTGAGAGGATTTGTGAAGTCATGAAGCCATATACTTATTGTAACACAGCAATGAGGATATTATTATTGATATACAATACTATAGTATTCAGGAATGTAGAATTATAATACTTCCTGTATTTTCCCCATAGTATTTTATATTTAATTCTGCCAATTTCTAGTTGGGCTTGTAGTAGTGTACAATAAACAAAAATCAGATCAGGTTAGCTTTATTTCAGTCTTTTTGTTGTTCAGTCAATATGCAATTTCCAGATATTACCTGTACAAGTTCTGCAGGTTTTTCAAAAATAGTTTGCCTGCTTCCTAGGGCTGGAAGAAGGTAACTGGCTCAAGATCACCCTGCTGATTATATGCCTAAGGGGGACTACAACTCATGGTTCTGTACTGCATGTTGTGAAATGCAAAAATTTACTCAGATAACAATAAAACAAAATAAATATAACAGTAATAAATAAATAATGCAGAAATAATATTTAAAGCTTCAAATCATATCTTTTGTTACTCTAGCAAAAAAATAAGTATATTGATGACAGGGTTAAATAAATAAATGATCTTCCAAACAGCTCTGTTTTTAAGTCTTTTCTAAAAGTCATTGATGGAGTCATCTTGATTTCTAATAGGAGGATATCCATAACGTAGGTCCCAGTGATGAAAAGCAGTAGTTTCTTGCTTTCCTGTGGATCTCATAGTTGAGAAAGAACCTTAAGCATCTATTTCTACAACATGCTCACTGAATGGGCAGAATCTATTTTTAAAAGGTGGTTTACTAGATACCTGAGTGTCAAACCATGTAATGTTTTAAAGATCAAAACCAGCACTTTGAAGTGGACCTGGAAACCTACTGGTAACGAGTATAAAGTCGTCTGCACCAGTATTTTGTGTGAATAGTAGTCTTCATCCATCAGTAAATAGGCTACTGCATTGTGAAGATGCAGCTTTTGATTACCTTTCAGTGGTCCAGTCAATAGTCGGGTCGGGATGGTAGAATAGACTGCAAGATACCCATATCCACTAAGCTTTCTTAGGTTTGAGCATGACTGTTGTTCTGCATCCTGATTACCACTTGAACAAGGCAGTATCCCCTGGACAGCCAAAGGTCAATCTATACATTTATAATTCCTAGGGGGAAAATCAATAATGCACATATAATGTAGTTTTAAAAAAATTAGGGTTGCAAGGGTTCATTAGTGCTGTTGGTAGATTCCTTATCTTTATAGAACTATTGGTAGATTCCTTATCTTTATAAATAGCTATTGTGGGACATCACTGCTAATTGCAATACAATTTTCCTACAGATGGACAGAATACAGCTAGAATAATAAAAAAAAAGTTGCTGAAATTTAAAAATTCCCATTTTACTAATTGTACATCTTATGGATATGTTATCAATTCATTTTATGAAGCATTTTTAAACATGGACATTTTTCCATGAAAATGTAGCAAGTTTATTTTTGGAAAACATATATATTTATACCACTTTGTATATATAAAGCAGAGGAGGTGGAACCATGCACCCCAGGTAGTCCTTGACTTACAAGAGCTTGAGGGTGGAGGTTTGTTCTTGAAGCTTGTGGGTTGGTTTCCAAACATTTTTGTTACCAGGCTAGGTAATATCTTCAGTGGAGTTTAGGGGATGTCAGTATCAGTGTTCTTCTGCTTATAAGGGTTTCAGATGTGGGTGTGTCAAGTGAGGGTCTTGTTTTATAACAGCTTGTTTTTATAACCATTCAAAATTATGATGACCTTGAAATTGGGTGCTTTATGCCTTTTAAAGCACTTTTGCTCATTATAAAATTTTGCACTCGTCCCGTGAGCATGTGCATTTTGGGTGCTTGGCAACAAGCTCACATTTATGACTGGTTGACTGGTTGCAGTGTCTCATAATCACATGACCATGGTTTTCTGCAAAAACCACCCATTTGGACGAATGGTTTTGCTTAACAACATTACAGTTCACTTACCAACTGCATGATTTGCTTAACAATCATTATGATTTGCTTAATGACCACCATGAAAAATGTTTGAAAAATGGGTCTGCTCATGTGGTTGCCTTGATATACGACCACAATGACTTATGACTAGATTTCTGGTTCCAATTGTAAGTCAAGAACTACTTGTACCTGGGCATATTCCTATCATTTTCATTGTAAATATTGATCCTCTCTTTGCATGTGTACTTCTAGTGAAACGAATACTCTATACCTTATCTATTTAGCTCGAGTAAAACAAATGCATCTTGGCAAAGCTAAAACCTTTGTTGGCACATGCCCAGATATGTGTCCAGAAAAAGAACGTTACATGAGAGAAACAAGGAACCAACTTAGTTTTTTTGAAGTGATACCAGGAACTGACAAGGTAAAAATAATTGAATACTTTCCATGCAGAAATTCTCCTACTTCAGATTTATTATTCGTGTTTGCACACAGTGCTGTATTATATCCAAAATCTTAAGCATGTCTTTGATTTAGAGCTCTTTTTTATGTGTTGAGGGTTATTGACACATTTTAAAGATGCTTCATTCATTCCCAATTCCTTTGCCTATTATTTAATTTTGCACATGGTAAAGAGCTCTCTCCTATTTATATTTTTAAATATAAAAAAATAGATTATGTAGCACCAAGAAAACTATAATGATTTTCTTTTCCAGATCTGAACCTTATTTTGCTGCTTTTTACTTAAGACAGTTTAGATGATTAGGAAATCAAATAACATTTATTGGATTCAAATTAAATTTAGGAGTATGCTTTCATTCTGTGAGTTCCATTCTTTTCCACTTTAAAAAGCTATTTCTTGTTACAGATCTGTATTTACAAAATATGTGAGAAATTTGGAAAAAGTGAATAAATTTTAGTTCTTGATTCTTTTTTTCTTCAATTATTGTTTAACGGATTTGAAAAAAGATCACAGGTACTTTGTTGGGGTGTTTTGTCAAAAGTAACAAATTCTTATCTGATTTTGTATGTGTTCAATCATATCTTATTAAGCTTTATTATATATGATTAGTGGGACCATTTACAGTAGCTGAAAACTGGTATATATCCTCATCCAAAGTCAAAACCGTCAACATAGGATATTTAATATTAAATACAAGAGCTTCTCTTGAAAATCTTTTAAAAATATGGGAAAAGGTTCCAGAATCTGAACATGGTGTGCCTCTCTGGAGTTCTTTCTGACATAAAATTCTTCATTTCACTAATTATAAAATAATTTATAGTCTATACTATTTTATAATTATATCATATCAATCAAAATCTAGATTCTGTTGTAGAAGATGTAATCATATTCTTACAGACTGTATTTTCCCGAAAATAAGACCCTGTCTTATATTTTTTTGAACCCTGAAATAAGCGCTTGGCCTTATTGCCATGCACTCAAAAGCCCTATTGGGCTTCTTATCAGGGGATGTCTTATTTTGGGAGAATCAGGGAACTATATTAAATACTTATAAATCATTTGATTTGGACCCTTAATCAGGACAGGAATTTATTATAGTATCCCTGACAGATAGCTGACTTTGTTTGAAAATCTACAGCAAACTACTACAATTCTAGTAAACTATATTCTACTGTTTAACCATTCTTTACAATAATGAATTAATTTCCATAATGAAGATTGAACTGTAAACAGCACTGTAAAACTGGCAAATCTTTTCCTGTTCCTCTCTTATATTAAAACTGAAATGTGAAGATCAGTCTGTTGTTATATAGGGTGCTGTCTAGCATTGAGAAGATCCAGCTTTGAGTCCATTCTGAACAATATAAACTCAATATATGACTTTGAACAAATCACTGTCTTTCAGCCCAACCTCTCTTATAAGGTAGTCATTGCAAAGGAAAAATGAAAGATGTCCATTTAAGCTACCTTGGATGCTGAAGAAAAGGTGGGATAAAAACTTCAATCCAAAATTTTACTGAAATGATTTTCTTTCTTTGAGGTTGACCATGCAGCAGCAATAAAAGAATATAGTAGGTCTTCTGCAGACCAGGAAGAACCTTTACCACATGAACTGAGGCCTTCGGAAGTATTAAGTATGACCATGGACTATTTAGTAACTCATATCATGGACAAAGGAGAAGGGAACTACAGGGAGTGGTATGATTTTGTCTGGAACAGAACCCGAGGGATAAGAAAGGTAACCATTAAAAAAAAAACATTGTATTTCACAGAATAAATACAAATAAAAGGGTAAGGCTGAAGGAAATAAAAAGTGAGGGCAAGGAAGAGGGACACATTGTGGAGATAGCAAGATAATGCTTACCTTTTCCCTCAAACACCACACATTCTTGGCCTTAGTTCTCAAACTTCCTTACCTACCTACCTACCTACCTACCTACTTGTTTATAAAATTTATAGGCCACCTCAAGGTAATTCTGGGCGGCTTCAGTCATAAACATATGGAAGGTATTGAGATTTGGTTTTTCTTTGTTGCTTTTGCTGTCTTTGAACGTTAATTCTATTTATGCTGTTTGATTTCTTGCTTGCCTGTTTTTTTACACTTCCACTTCCTCTTGTACCTGGAAATATTGGTTAATCTGCATCACCTTTTCATCTTCTGCTGTTCCACCAATGAAAAAAGTGATCTCTTTTAACTGCATACTTCTTGGGTTGGGATCCAAAGGTGTTTGGAAGACCTTCACTTACATTATATAAAGCATTAACTGAGATTTATAGAAATATATAATTAAAAATAGCTTCATAAAGTTTGTAAGTAGATTTTGATGGGTTTTATTTTGTTGAATTTTATAGTTCTAACAATTTGCCATTTTATGTTTGGCTAGGATATAACCCAACAACATCTGTGTTCTCCTCTGACTGTTTCCTTGATTGAAAAATGTACCCGTTTTCATATTCACTGCTCCCATCATTTGTGTGAAGAACCCATGTCATCATTTGATACAAAGATTAACAATGAAAACATGACTAAATGTCTCCAGAGCCTGAAGGAGATGTATCAGGACCTTGCAAACAAGGGTATTTACTGCAAGGGTGAAGCAGAATTTAGGGGATACAATGTCCTCCTGAACCTCAACAAGGGGGATATTCTCAGGTGACTTTTTAAATGTTTACAACATTGATTTGACTTTTTTCACTACAAACATTTCATTGCATTGTTAATAAATCTTGTCAGAATGACAAGAATGAATCACTTTTAATATAGAGAGCATAACTATATGATGGGGTGTTCAGTGTTGTTTGACTAGGATCTGCATTCCAAAAGATAGGCAAGTCAGCATTAAAAAGTCGAACACTAATAGGTAAGAGCAAAAATGCAGTTTAAAATATTTATTATTTTAAATTGATCAAAGTATCATTGGATAATATAATATTAATTCTTACAATTTGCTGGGAACATTTATAAGAGTTTTGAGGGCCATATTCAATGGATCTCTGGACATTTTTTGAACTCGTTGCAGATTTTCATAGTGCAAGATTAGAAGAGACCAAAGCTTTATTACCATCTAACACTGCCAAGGACAAAACCATCCATCATTAGTTCTTTTAAATTTATCATGTAGTCCAGAACAGTGTTTCTTGCTAGTTGCTAATGACAAATTATACCCTGCTTTTGAAATCAATAGGCTAGCTGCATTTGTTCAGCAGTATTAAATTGTCCAGGTAGTAGGCTTCTCAGTAGATAGACATTGATAATTATTTGTCCCCAAGAGTCTATTTCTCTTTTCTAATAAAGAGAATTACAATTCTTTTTTTTTATAATACTTTATTGATTTTAAGAATTTTTTTTAAAAAGAAAACATCAAATCTCGATTAACATCTGAGGTGTCGTGCGGTTACATATTTACATTATGTACATATCAAGTATCTTCAAATCTACATTATTAGAAATAGACATATCCTTATAGTCTTGTTCTCTTATTCCACCATTTGTACCACCTTTCCCATACTGCCTTAAATTTTGAATTCTCATCATCTTTAAGAACACTAGTTAATTTTGCCATTTCTGCGCATTCTAGGATTTTATTTATTATTGTCATCTCTGGAGGGGTTTGTTTGTCCTTCCAATATTTTGCAAAGGTTAATCTAGCCGCTGTTATAAC
Organism: Arizona elegans; assembly: GCA_022577455.1. Taxonomy (NCBI): domain Eukaryota; kingdom Metazoa; phylum Chordata; class Lepidosauria; order Squamata; family Colubridae; genus Arizona; species Arizona elegans. The sequence continues at coordinate 169,871,816 of JAKOOJ010000001.1, read as the reverse complement.
ATGTATAATTAATTGTATCTTGTCCTTGGAGAGTCCATCTCCCATCATTCCTAATAAAAAGATTTTGGGGGAAAGTTTTATATCTTCTTCCACTATTTCTCGTAGCCAGATTCGTATTTTTGTCCAAAACTTTTTTGTCTCTGGGCAGGACCACCACATATGAAAGAAGGTGCCAACCTCCTTTCCACACTTCCAACATATTCCTGAGGCTCTGGGAAATATTTTTGCTAGTCTAGCTGGGGCTAGATACCATCTATGAAATATTTTATAGTGGTTCTCCCTGTAAATTGCTGATTTAGTGAGATTATAATTTCTATTCCAAGCCTCCTCCCAGTCATTGAAATTTAGTCTATAGCCAATATTTTTTTCCCAAATGCTTAGTTGATTCCTAGCTATTCCTTCTGCTCTGTCCTCGCCTAATAAGAAGTTGTAAAATCTCGCTAGCATTTTCTTTTCAATCCCCATCATAATTTTATCCAAATTGTTGTACTTCGTCTCTATACCAAATTGATCCCTATCTTTTTGATATCTAGAGCTTATCTGCAGGTAGCTCCACCAGTCTAAATTGAAGCCTTGATTACTTAGTATTTCTCGTGATTTAAGAATACCATTTTCATCTAATATATCTTTGTACGTGCCAAATTTCAAAATATCCCTTTTATTAGAGGTAGTCAAAGCCTTCATAATTGAGAGCCAAATCGGTACTTTCGTATAGAATCTTTGTCTAATTTCTTCCCATGTTTGAATCAGAGTCTCCCTTAATTTGTGTTTGTGGAAATATAAGTTCTTTTTATTCTTTGGGCCCCATAAATAAGCGTGCCAGCCTGCCTGTAGATCGTGGCCTTCTAACGTCAGGATTCTCTTGTTTTGTAATGAAACCCATTCTTTGATCCATACTAATTTGGCCGCCTTCTGATAAACTTCCCAATCGGGTAATCCGAAGCCACCCATACTTCTTTTCCCTTGCAGTGTTTTATATGCAATCCTTGCCTTCTTCCCTTCCCACAAAAATTCTCGCACCTTCCTTTCCAGATCTAGGAAATATTTTTTATCAATGTTCACTGGAATAGTTTGAAATAAAAATATAATCTTGGGGAGAATATTCATTTTGATTGCTGAGATCTTACCTGTAAAAGACAGTTTTAACTTCTTCCATCTATCTATATCCTGCTTTATTTTTTGTAGTAATGGACTGTAGTTATCCTCCTTTAAAGAGGAATACCTTGCAGTAATCCATATTCCCAAATATTTTATTTTCTTTGCTATCTGAAGTTCTAAGGACTTTTCTAGCTCTTTCTTGTTTGTCTCTGTCATATTTCTTGCTAAAATTTTAGTTTTGGTTTTGTTAAGCTTAAAGCCAGCGACTTCTCCATACTGTTGTACTTCCTGGAGTAATTTGGGACCAGATTTCAAGGGATCTTCCATTATTAAGGCCACGTCATCTGCGAAGGCTTGTGTTTTAAAAATTTCTTTCTTAATTTGTAGTCCTTTGATTTCTTTGTTATCTCTGTTCTTTCTGAGTAGGATTTCCAGCGCCATTATAAAGAGTAGAGGGGACAGGGGGCATCCCTGTCTAACTCCCTTTTGTATCCAAAATGTCCGTGTCTTGTCCCCATTTATTAAAATGCTTGCCCTCTGTTTATGGTAAATATTTTCGATCATCTTTCTAAAATTTGTCCCAAATCCCATTAAATCAATTTGGTTGATCATAAATTTCCAATTTAAGTTGTCGATCGCCAGGGTTGAGAATTACAATTCTACAAGAGAATTGTAATTCATACAATTTAATAAATTTACTGATAAATTTATTTTTTGCAAAAGTATGCTCTTCAAGCCAGAATAAAACAGTTGTAAGTTAGCTAGTTCAAAAACAAAGAGTTGAAGCACCTTAAAGGTTAACAGATTTATTATGACATGTATCTCATCAGACCCATGAAAAAGTTGATTACTGTCATAATATTGATTTAAAAGATGATAAGTTGACAAAGTTGGGAGGTGCAAGAGATTGTTTTCATTCTTTTATATTGACTTCATTACTGCGTCTTCTGATTGTTCAATCAAATCCTTATATCTATTCATATCTTTTTTTATTTGCAGGCCAGGGAAAACTCTATAATGGAATTTATTCTGGTCTAAAGACTACTTTGATAATAATTATTGTAAATTTGTTCACATGTTTTACATGATGTCTTTTGGCTTACTGTGGTGTGAGTTGGTGTTATGAGGATCAGATCACTGATTCACAGCACTTTGAATTAAAAATAATTAGTCCAGCCATTGCTTTTGCTTGGCATATTAACATAGCTATCCATCTGTCATTAATAATGCATATATTTTAAAATAAATATTTAGATACTAAAAAAAACATTTCAAATATTTTGTGGCAGTTTTAAATTTAAATGCATAATTCTGTATGAATTTCAAGCTGAAGTATCCCAATATTTTTGCAACTTCTTTTAATGCACCTGTTCCATGCTTCCATTGTGAATAAAAAAGTGAGCTTTTTCCATCTTTATTTCAACAGAGAAGTGCAACAGTTTCGTCCATCTGTCCGAAACTCCCCTGAAGTTAGATTTGCAGTTCAAGCTTTTGCTGCATTAAACAGCAATAATTTTGTCAAATTTTTCAAACTTGTTCAAACAGCATCTTACCTGAATGCATGCTTGCTTCATTGCTATTTCAATCAGGTAAGAAATAACAGCCATTTTAATGTTTATAATATTACGCAGTAACAAAGTTTTTTTTTATATTATATTACATTACATTGCATAACAGACAACTTCTGTATTCTTATAACAGACTATTTAAATTTCCTATGCATCCTAATGGATCAATGTGCCTTTTGCAAAACAGATAAAATCCTGAAAATCCTGATAATAGTAATGATTTCCCACTTAGTTTTTTAAGTAGGTGGATTTTATTATAGACCTAAGCAAGGCAGTAGACCAGGAGTGAAATGCTCCCGGTTCGGACTGGATCGCCTGATCTGGTAGCAATTGAGGCAGGTGATTCGGAGAACCAGTAGCAAAAATTCCTGCTCCCCCCCATGCCCAGCTGAGTCGCGCAATCATCAGAGGCTTTTTTTTTTCTTTTAAAAGCATTTTTTTTACAACCTCTTTGGCCGAAGAGGTTGTAGAAAAAAAATGCCTTAAAAAGCCTCTGATGATCCTAGCTGAGTTGCCTGATCGTCAGAGGCTTTTAAAAGCATTTTTTCCTGCAACCTCTTAAGGTTGTAGAAAAAATGCTTTTAAAAGTAAAAAAAAAAAAAGTTGGCCACACCCACCACATTACCCACCACCACCATCAAGTCATGCCCACAGAACCGGTAGTAACAAATTTTACATTTCACCACTGCAGTAGACTAAGTATTTTCATTGGTGGACAATGATTGACTTTGTTTTTAAAAGTAGTCTTCTCCACTGATAGCATTCTACGATTGGTGTTTTCCAAGGACATGTCTACAACTGTAGACATGGTTTTATGAATTAAGACTGAGCTTTTCTTTAAAATATAACATCAAGAAACCTACAAGCATATAACAAGCAGTGAAGACATGAATACTTTTCAATGTATTGTTGAGCTTCCAGTATTCATAGCATTACAGAGATACTTTAGAACCAGTAATATAGACTTCTTTATCTTTTGCCTAAATAAAAGGAAACCTTTATTGTTAAAGATAATCTTCTTAATATTTGTACAGCTTTATTTTCCCCCCAAAGATTCATGCTGTGTGACCTATGGCCAATACAACTTCCAAACCCATTGTAGTTGTGCATGAAACATTCAACTACCTCCCCCCCCCACCAATTAATATATGACAGAGACCATAACATACTTTTAATATTAGGATTATGTAATAGAATGTTATAAAGTAGTGAAGATATTAATATCTCTTAAAATATTTTTCAGATTCGTAAAGATGCTCTAAAGTGTCTCAATTTTGCTTACACGGTGAACTATCAGAGATCCACTATATTTCCACTGGAGAATATAGTTCGCATGTTGCTGTTTAGAAACCTTGAAGAAGCAACTGATTTTATAAGTTATTATGGCTTGGGGGTGTCTGATGGGTAAGTGGTTGTTTTGCCTAACAGGATGGGGAGTTTAAATGTGATCACGTGGGTTAATATCTGTCACAATTCCAACAGTAATGGGCAGGCTCCATTATGGTTATGAATTGAGGATTTCCAAAGACTGGTTCAAATTATTGGTTCAGTTTATGCATTATAAAGTATCTGACACAGAAACTTGTTCTAGTTTAATTTTAATATTGGATTGGCCACATGTTCCCCTTGTATAATAATTTTTTTTTTTTTAGTTTATTGAATAGCCTGAAGGCCTTTTCAAACAAAACAGAAAAGAAAAAGGGAAAAAGATAAAACAGTTACAAAAATAGCAATCTAAAAATATATGATAGATGACATTAAAATTTTACCATATCAAATTTCAATAGCTAAGTTGCCAAGACTAGAAGACTAGATAATCCAAATAGGATAGCTCCTCTCTAACTGAGCTCATCTTTCTTACAATCGATAAAATATTCCTTGATATAACTGGCTCGTATTGTCGTCAACCTTTTAAGGTATCGAGTGATCGCTCTTACCAGGGGAGGAGAGTCAGCCCTCAACAGAAATGCTGATTTTTGGCTTATATTCCAGTGGGGAAATTTATTTATAATTGGGGACAGATATTGATTTCTAACTTCCCGATAGAGACTACATTCGAATATTATATGCGCCGTGTCCTCCACGACGTTTACCCCACATATGCATATTCTTTTGTCATACGGGATTTTCCGATAACGGCCGAATCTAACGTTAGTATCTAGAAGTTCGAATCTAAACTTAACAAATATCTGTCTCTCCACTGATGGCATTTCTAAATATAAATACTTTTCCAGGGTGAAAGTTGTTTTAACTGCTGTCAGCAGTTTAAGGGAATGATTAGTTGAAAGGGTTGCCATATCCATTTGCCCATGTATAGCTTTAATCCGTTGTTTAACTTGGTTCAGTGTGTCACACAACGGGAACCCTATGCCATATCGGTTCAATATTTCTGACAGCCGGGTTAGCCAGGAATACCTTTGAGGATTTGAAATCTGCTGTTCCTCTAGACATATTTTAGGGAGTGTGCTGGCATCCATCTGGGTCATTTTTAGCCAGTAGGCTACCGCCCTAGTGATTGTATAGGTGTACAGTGAGAAATGTCCCAATTCAGCTCTGACGGCTGCAGCTGAAGTGGAATTGTTTACCCCAAGCATCCTCCTTAACAGATTATTTTGAGTTCTCTCTAATATGGGGGCCTCTGTAAGACCCCAAATTTCAGCACCATAGAGCATGATCGGAACAAGTTTAGCCTGAAAGACTTTACGAAGAGGTAAAATGGAGGTTGGTTGGATTCGTTTACTTAATTTAGATACAAGGCTTGCTCCTGCTCTAACCTTTTGAGAAAGGTATTGATGGTGCGGAGTCCAACCTCCTGCACTGGAAAAAACAATTCCAAGATAAGTATATTGGGTAACTTGTTCAATTTTTGTGTCGTTAATCTGCCAATTGTGCTTTTTATTCTTGTTGCCAAAGACTAAAACTTTTGATTTAGCTACATTTATAGTCAAGTGGTTTGCAGTACAGTAACGTGTGAGCTTGTCAAGAAGTCTCCTCATTCCTATTTGGGTTCTAGAAAACAACACTAAGTCATCGGCATACATTAATACGTTAATAAATCTAGAGCCTATTTGGGGGCTGTGCATCATAAGATCATCCAGCTGCGCTGGGATATCATTTATATAAAGGTTAAAAAGAGTAGGGCCCAGCAGGCAGCCCTGCCTCACTCCTCTAGTTGTCGGTATGCTGTTTGTTGAGGCCCCATTTGCTGCATATCTGACTCTAATTGCCGTATTAGTATAGAGAATCCTGATCAGCAAAATAAGTCTGGGGTCCATCCCCATAACTTGTAGTTTCCTCCACAAATGGTTCCTATCTATAGAATCAAAAGCAGCAGTAAGATCAATAAAGGCGGTATACAGCTTTTTCCCCTGGGTCTTGTATTTATTAATTAAGTGGGAAAGGACAAAACAATTGTCTATGGTAGACCTACCTGATCTAAAACCTGCCTGCTCATTTGCCAGAATTTCCTTATCCAAGCACCAGTCCTCTATTTTATTTAGGAGATGTTTCGTATACATTTTTGAAATTATATTAAGAAGACTGATGGGTCAGTAGTTGGATGGGGCGGCTCTGTCACCTTTCTTAAAAATTGGAAAAACTATAGCTAACCTCCACCCTTCAGGGATTATCCCTACTTTATCGATATAAGTAAACAGTGCTACCAGCACCGGTACCCAAAAGTCAATGTTGGACCTAAAGAGTTCAGGAGGCAACAGTCCTCTCCAGGGGCCTTCCCGGCCTTTAAGGATTGAATTATATGCTTAACTCGGTAGAGGTAACTGGTGTCCATTCCGGACATTTCCTTAATTCTTGCTGGAGGATATCCAATTGCAAGACATTTGTTGTATTGTTACCATCAAATAAAGCAAGATAGTGCTTCTCCCATTTTACTGCTGATATATCAGTGTCCATAAATGGGGAACGTTGTTTTAATATACCGGCTATCTTATGCCAAAAGATGGTAGGGAATTGGGATTTCGCTGCCATTTCTACCTCTTTCCACATCCTGGTGTTATAGCTACTTTTCTTGTTTTTCAGGAGGGATTTGTATGCTCTTCTGAGTTGAACCATATTTGAATAATCACCATCCTGTCTGGATTGGTTAACTTTCTTAACTGCGGCTCTTAGATTTGACCTCAAGTTATGACAATCATCATCAAACCACTTTCTAGAGATCCCATCTACTTTTCTATCATTCTGGATCATTAAGTTCCTAAGAGTAGAAGTTAGCTCTGTATAAACTGGCATTGGGGTGTTGTCTCCGGGCTTAGATTGGGAGATTTCCCTTGCTAGGTGTCTGGCTTCGTCTGAGCCCAAGTAAGTAGTAACAGATTTGACATCAAGTCTGTGCTAATATAACCTTTTATAGTTATAAACCCGGGCGTTTGCTAAGGTGTCAATTTCCTCTCTTGAATGAGGCCTAACTTCTGAAGAGAGTGAAACCAGAGCCGTGATGGGAAAGTGGTCACTTTCTTCTCTAAATATAGCTCTTACTTCTGAAAAATGGTGTACTAAACTAGAGGAAGTGCAGATATAATTGATAGAGGTTGAGGTTTTGTTGGATGAGAAAGTATAGGGATATATATATACCCATCACTCAAGCTGCTTAGTACTTGCATATCATTCATAAACAGGAGGGAAATTAACCTCTGGGCATATTTATTGGTCCTCTTGTCCATTGAGGACCAAGTGAACTCATTATAAAAGTATCCAGTTGGTACCAGGCCTCGGTTAGCATAGCTCTTCATTGAGGGACCTAGTCTTGCATTAGTATCTCCAGCTAATATAATTTTTGCTTGGGGAAAGCATCCCTTTAAGGTAGCTAATACTGAGTCTAATTCATCCCACAAATCCCTTCCTAGAAGGTGGAATGAAAAAGGAGCGATATATACATTGATTAAGATTAAGACCATCCCCCTGTACGTACATCTAATAGGCAGAATATATTGGAATTGAGGATTTAAAGAAATTTCTTCACCCTTCCATCCCGTATCCCTTTTGACCAACGTGGTTAAGCCCCCAATTGCCCTCCCTCTTAAATTGACTTTGCCTGCTGGTTTATGCCATGAGGCAAAACCCGGTAAGCTGATCTGTGGATCATTAGTAGTCAGCCAGGTTTCTTGAAGGAGGATAAGATGATGTGTTGAAATCAATTTTATAAAATCCATCCGGTTTGCAATGCCTTTCCAGCCCGCTATATTCCAGGACAGGAGGGAAAGGCTGGGGATATAAGGTACCCTAGTTGTTGGCCATTTGTTGTCTAGTCAGTCACCTCGAGGCACTACTCCTTGTGTCTCTTCCTCCACCCTTCTGGTGGGGGGGTCCGGAATTACTACCACCGCCTTCTCTGGAGTGCCAAAGGAGTCAAAAGTGGCCTCTGTTTGTTGCGGAAGTGCCTCCTCCGTTCTTAAAGAAGATGAGACAGGTGAGGGCAGTTGCATTGTTGGGGGAGGGTGAACTTCTGCTGCTACATTCATAGTCTTTGTTTCTTTGAAAAGACTTTTGCCTTCCCTTCTATCCTGCTGGACGGACTTTACGACTTTAGGCCTTGTCTGCATGTGCTTTCCCCGTTCTTCCGACTTGGATGGCCTTCTCGTTGAACTGCAGGCTTCTACTAGCGAAGATCTTAATAAGTCAAATTCAATTAACATTGACCTTTGCTCCTTTGGAGACAAGGAGACAAATTCGCTGATTATAACATCCTCTGGCTTGTCGGTGCTTGCCTTCATATATGGGACCTCCCTGATCTGGCCTGCCTCCATAGTGTCTCCGGATTCTGGAGGAAAGACCCTGGAGGTAGCAGAGTGGTTCCTAGGTACCTTTTTTGATGTTTGGTTAAATCCTTGTAAAAGCGGTTTAATAGGCCCACTCAAGAAGACTCTTGTAGGAATGACTTCAAATCTGAGCAGGGATCCTTTTCTTTTCATTACAGCATTCGGTATAGTATTGCTGTCAAAATGCAGTATTAGTCGGACACAATTGCTATGCTGGGGAAGTTTTTCATATCTGAGTAGATCTATTAATAAAGGATCAGATTTCAATAGCTGTGCAAGTGAGAGGATTATCCTTTCCTTTGAAGTCCATCGTCCTCTATTGCATGGGATTTTCCTTATCCTTAAAGCGATTTGTTTCTTTAACAACCTTCTTCCTTGATGAGGGTTAGCATCAGTACTTGCAATGCTTTGTTGTTTGGGTTGAGGTCTTACACCCTTCCATTCTCTCCGCGCGTCAGGATGGTATGCAATCTCACCCTCCTTAGCTGCAGAGTGATGGCCATTTAAGAATTGGAAGATCCTCTCGATGTCTCTTTTGATTGATGTCAGTAAGTCATATATTGAATCTACTGTGTGCGCAGTTAACATACTCTGAGTACAGACCATCTCTCTGAGGTCTGAATATGTCGGAACTTCTTTTAAGCAGCTAGAAGTAGGTGAGGGGATAGAGCTTGAAAAATCACCCATTCTAGCAGGCAAGTTTGAATCTGAAATCCGGGAAGAAAACTCCCCTTCTGTATCTCCCTCTCCCAGTGATACAGTCGACAGAGACAAAGTTCGAAGTTCAGATTGGGGTTCTGGATTACACCTCTCCATAAAGTCATCCAATTTAAGCTGTTTAAGAGGCTTGGAGTAATTAAGTTCCGTCATAGATTCTGGGGAGAGAGAACAAGCTCTCTGCCTCTTACTTTTCTTTCCCATTCTGGTAGGCAGTTGATCCAGCTTCTCCCAGCGGAATTAAATATCGCAATAATTTATCCTCCCTCAGCCATCGTAGTTAAGGTAGGCCTTAATGATGGTCTCAGCCGAGGCACCACAGAGATAAAAACCAATCTCCTTTCCAAACAACGGCTTGTCTATTACTCCTACTTCTTTGCTATCATCTATTTTCAGAATTGTTTAATTTGTTTAAATTATTTCACAGGGAAATATGTGGGGGAAGCAGACTAAAAGCTGATAGGGTTTCATTAAAGGCAGTTCCTACCGGGAGCGTCTGCAGCCAGTTCCTTACTGTACTCGTTCCAAAAACAAACAGCTCAAAATCCCCTCTGAAGTTAGGGGCCTCCAGTGAGGTTTGTCAACAAGTCCGATAATCCAAATTTCAGGCCTTGCGAGGAGGAGTCACGGGAGTAGCCTAGGCCAGGAATGCAGGTTGTAGTGTTGTTAAAATATGTCTAAAACAAACAGTAGCCACACTATATGTGCTTTGTAAGAGTCCGGTATAGATTAAAAATAGATTAAAAATGAGTTAAAAATATAAAAATACTTTAAAACGTTAAAAAAAGAAAAACCTAATTTGCTTTTGGGAGAGCTCCTTTTATAATAAAATATTAGTCTCCTTTCTGTTATCATTTTAACATCTGCCTGAATAGACCAAGATTGAAAATCCCAAATGTTGAAAGTCTTTGAACTGGTCTTTGACAGATGATTGGACAATACAATAGTAAAAATGTTGTGATAAATGTGACATATGACAGAATCTGCAGATTTATTTATTTATTTGATTTATATAACCTTTGATCAAGTGCCAAGTCCACTGGCCCTAGTTTTTTTATTGGAAAGCACTTGCACTGATGTTTTTTTAACTGATCTAAAATAACTCTACAAAGCCAAAAAGCTGGGGTTTTTTATTGTTCATATACATAATTTCTACAAATACAATGTACTTAATATATTTGGACATATATATTAATATATTAATATATATTTGGACAGTGCAACCGTTTGTGTCAGGGCTTTTATGTTTTTAAGTGGGATTCATATTAATTAATTGCCACAAATGTCACATCAAAGGAGAGATAAATTAAGACACTATTATGATTTATTGTAGATGTGTTTTGAAAAAAACCCTTGTGAAATAGTTCATTATAATCTTGAAATAACATGTTTTGTACTTCCCCTACACAGTTCTGTAGAATTGAATCGGTCTGCCTTTTTGGAACCAGAAAGCTTGCCCAAACCAAAGAAAACACTGTTTGTTGGGCAGAAGCTCACCCTGCCTATTGGAGAAATTGTCAGTGGGGGGCCTCTACAGCACATGACTCCTCATGTACCTTTGTGTAGTTTTAATGCTCAGAACAAGTACACAGGAGAGAATTCAGTAGTGGATTCAGCCAGCAATCTTCAGAAAGTCAGTGTTGATATAATAGGTAAGAAGCTACAGTCAGAAAATGACAATAGGAATTATGATTGTTTCCTAGAACCTATTATAAAAAATATACTGGCTGTCATAGCTTGCATTTACTATAGATATTTAATCACTCTGAAACTTTAATATTAAATACAACAAAGTCTTGTTAGAGTATTAAAGTTTTTGCAGTTCATCTGATTGAAATGATGTATTCTTTATTTGTAGAAAGCAAGCTAATTAATGTAGAAAGAGATCCCAAGCTCTTGCATGGTATTTTTTTCATCAAGGTTATAATAATTTGTATTGAATTGCTGCTAACTCATCTTAAGGAAGGTCCAATGTGTTTTTTAGTTCAATGTTTTGACTTGGTCCTATCCTTTGATAGAATGCAGGTTTAGAAGTATAACTAATTATATAATTATCACATTTTTAATGTTAAAGTGTTTCACATACTAATAATCTCTCAGTGATAAATTATTATCATTATGTACTATAGAACCAGTAAACAGGTAGAATGTTTAAGGTCATCCAAAAGTATTTTTAGCAGAAGAAAATTTTAGATAGAAATCTTTGATTAATGATTTAAGTTATGAATTATTAACAAGATGAGAAAAAGAGAATTCTGGACAGTGGTACACTTTCTAATCTCTTGTGCCTTAGATCTAATATTTGCCTTTTTGAAATAATATTGTTTTTAGAGAAGAACATGCTAGTATGTGTATTACTCACAGGTGATTTTAAAAGAGAATGCACTCCTTTAAATAACAATAAACAGAACAGTCTTATCTGTTCAGGAAGAAAGATTGTTTTCGACTGCATTAAATTTGGTTTGTTTTTTTTCCCCAATGCTCCATAATGACTTTAATAAATTAGCATAAATTGTATGTACTAAATCTAATGAAAGTAACTGTAAAACTGTCAGTGAATACTAAAATATAGTATCTCTGAATAGCATGAGAAAAAATAAGTACACCCCATGTAAAGTTTTTTCTTTTTTAGCATGTAGACATATCAATAATTTATCTTCATTCAAACAACGTGTAAAGGTAATGTAATTGAACAAAACTATAAAAAATGACTTTTCAGTCATTTATGCAACAAAAAAAATCAACAGATATTCCTGCATGGAAAAAGTAAGTACACCCCTGGCTTGAATATCTGGAATTATCTCCTTTGGCAGAAACAACCTTGAGTAGCTGTATCTTGTAACTTTATATCAGTCCTTTAAACCAGGGATGTCAAACTCAATTTCATTGAGGGCCGCATCAGCGTTGTGTTTGACATTGGGGGGGCGGGGTGTGTATGACCAGCTCGATGTCACTTGTGTCGGGGGCGCCTATGGTGGCCCAAGCACTCTGCCAGCGAAAATGCTCCTGAGCCCTCCCAAGCTCTGTTTTCACTGGCAGAGGCACTCTGGGATGGTCCTTTGCTGTTTCCAGGGTGGCCCTGGAATCTAAGCACCCTGTGGGTTGGATCCGACCCCTGGGACTTGAGTTTGAAACCCGTGCTTTACACTAATTGGGAATAATTTTTACATACTGCTCAATGCAGAATTTTTGCGGTTTCAGAAACCATTTCAAATCACACTACAACATTTTAATGGGAATCTAGATTTGGGCATTGAATTGGCCATTCCAGAGTCCTCCATATATTTTTTTTTTCAACTATTCCTTGGTGGATATGTTGGAATGTTGGGGGATCATTGTCATGTTGCAAAATCCATGTTCTTTTGAGCTTCAATCTGATAGATTGGTCTCACATTATCCTCAACAAAGAATTCATAGTGTGTTGCCCAAACCCTGTTGCAGCACAATAGACCCAAACAATAATATTTCTGCCACCATGGCATCACATAAAATTTTGTCTTTGGTTCTTGCCAATTTTTAGCTAAATACTGTGTATTTGCCCCATCTGTCCAGAGCATGTTGTTTTGGATGTCCTGGCCTTTGCCTAGGTATTCATGAACTTGCTGGGGTGGCCTGGCCTAGACAAGTTGGCAGCTTTCTTCTCTTGTAGATGATTATCTAGAAAGTGGGAAGATTGATACCTAATTGCTTGGCGATCTTTTAAAATCCCTTTCCAGAGTCATAGACATATGTAAATTTTTTGTGACTACCTCAGAGAACTAAGGATGGTGACATCACTCAGGTCAAAAACAATGAGCAAATCAAACTAAACATCCTCCCAGATCCTGTTTAATAATATTCTAAGTAATTTCAGCTGTTCTAGTGCACTGGATTCTAATTATAGGTATTTGAGGTAGTAATAAATGTAGGAGGGGTACTTACTTTTTCCACATGCAAATTTACATTTATGTTTATAGCAATTATATAATGGCTTACAATGGACTACTAGAGATTAACAATTGCTTCTCTCAATGACTAAGCTTCTGATCCTAATTGTGGTTTTAAGTCAAGGATTGTCTATAAAAGGACATATTTGTTATATCCCCTTTATCAATATTGCTGAAATGAACATCAAATATCTATTTTGAAATAATTTGAAATTGTCAAAAAATTCAATGGGGTATATAGTCTGTTTAACATATGACTGTTCTTTGATTTAGATTGTTAAACATAAATGCTTAATATGAAAATAATTTATTCCAAATCTGGGTATTAATTCATCTGGCTGGGTATTCTGTTATAATAGACAGTGTCTCTTTGACAAGCAGAAATATTTTACAGTTCAGGTTTCTGAGGTAATTCCCCTAAACCATACCTTTACCCATGGTTTTCAGAAACCATCCTGGAAAAATCTGCCCTGGATTGAAAAAATGTTTTAAAAGTTATGAAAATATTGTTTCTCTTGCTTAATAGCTTGATATTTTACTGCCTGTTTTTGTCCACAGAACCAAGAATAGGAGAGGAAAATGTAAAAATGGAAGCACTTCAATCTCAATCTTCATTTTTACTTCGACCATTCCCACCTTCACTGGTGCCTTCCTCTGCAGAGTCCATCTTCCAGCCCATCGCACAACCGTTGTCTCCCACACCAAAGCATCAGCCTGAATATAGTGATATGGTGAGAAGCATCTGACATTTCTTAAATTATCACACCTTATTTAAAAAAAATGATTTTATATTTCTACTTTTGTTTTAATGTAACAATTCTTGATATAAGAGACATAGTTATAAAAACTTAAAGGTAGACTATGGTGTAAAAATAATACTAGTGATTGAGAAAATGATATTTTTGCCCTCAAAATGGAGCATACAATCCCTCAGAATATGCAGCTTCTTCTGGCACTTTATTTATTTATTTATTTATTTATTGCAATTTATATGCCGCCTTTCTCCCTAGGGACTCAAGGCGGCTTACAAAATGACAACTTCAATACAAATCACAATACAATACCAAATTAAAATCAGTAACCCAATTAAAAACGATTTAAAATTATATCAGTGTACCCCCAAACGGATCAGTTTAATTGGCGGAAGAGCCACGTCTTCAGCTCGCGACGGAAGGAAAGAAGGTCGGGGGCTGTCCTGAGCTCAGTGGGCAATCCATTCCAGAGGGTCGGGGCTCCCACAGAGAACGCCCTCCCCCTGGGGGTCGTCAGCCGACATTGTTTGGCCGACGGCACCCTGAGGAGGCCGAATCTGTGAGAGCGCACAGGACGATGGGAGGACGGCTGGAGATGGTCCTGCAAGTACCCCGGGCCTAAGCCATGAAGGGCTTTATAGGTGAGCACCAGCACCTTGAAACGTATCCGGAGTGCCACCGGTAGCCAGTGCAGCTCACGCAGGAGAGGTGTTACACGGGAGTATCTAGATGCCCCTGTAACTACCCGCGCGGCTGCATTTTGGACTAGCTGAAGCCTCCGGACACATCCCAAGGGCAGCCCCATGTAGAGGGTGTTACAGTAGTCCAACCTAGAGGTAACAAGGGCGTGAGTGACCGTGGCGAGGGCATCCCGGTCTAGGAACGGGCGCAACTGGCGCACAAGACGGACCTGTGCTTAGGCCCCCCTGGTTACGGCTGTCAGATGGTCATCTAAAGACAGCCGAGAATCCAGGAGGACACCCAAGTTGCGGACCCTATCGGAGGGAGCAAGGGTTTCACCTCCGATCATTAAGGATGGAACCTCCAGATCCCGGGATGCCGGCATCCACAGCCACTCAGTCTTGGAAGGGTTGAGTCTAAGCCTGTTCCTCCCCATCCAAACCTGCATCGCTTCCAGGCAGTGGGACATCACGGAAAGGGCATCCCTAGGGTGGTCGGGTGGAGATGTAAAGCTGGGTATCATCAGCATATTGATGATACCTCACCCCAAAACCACGGATGATCTCACCCAGCGGTTTCATATAGATATTAAAGAGCAGAGGAGAGAGAACCGAGCCCTGAGGCACCCCACAAGTGAGAGGCCTCTGGGAGGATCCCTGACCCCCCGCCCAAACAGACTGCAGACGGCCCGAGAGATAGGAGGAGAACCACTGTAAAACAGTGCCTCCTAACCCCATCCCCCTGAGCCGCTGCAGCAGGATACCATGGTCGATGGTATCGAACGCCGCTGAGAGGTCAAGAAGGACCAGGATGGAGGAGCAACCCCCATCCCTGGCCTGCCAGAGATCATTTATTAGGGCGACCACTTGTACTTTCTTCCTCCTACAGAACTTTGTCATTAGCTCTTCGTGTTCCTATTCTTCCCAGTGAATAAGTGTGAGGAAAGCTTCTGTATTCAGCTGAAAGGTTTTATATTACTTGATTCTGATCCTTGCCTTAGGGGCCTGGGTTTGATAGGGATAACAAATGGAAGGGTAATTCCAGCTGTTTGTTTGCTTGCATCCTATCTTCATTTTTTATTTTTATTTTTGCAAATAAGGCAGCTAACATCCAATATATCTTCCTCCTGTTTTCACCAGAACAACAAGCCTGTGAAATGGGTTGGGTTGAGAGACAGTGATTGGCTCAAAGTCACACAGCTGGTCTTCATGGCTAAGGTGGAACTTGAATTCATGGCTTCTCAGTTTCTAGCTTGGTGCCTTAACCACTAGATCAACCTGGCTCTCAAACCAGGAAAAGTTTTCTCTGCAGAATACTTGGAAGACAAAACAGTCTCCCTGCCCTTGAAAAATGTGTTTCTATAAGCAGAGCCCTGCATTCTGTTTTAACCCTCTTTTCAATTTTTTCCACTTCCCCTTTCTTTAATTCAGAAAGTTTCACTACAGTTTTTCCTATAGAAATAGGCAAACTTTCTAGGCTTTTACACCGCTCTGATAAGAATGCTGATATTTAGAGACTGAGTAGTGTTATAATATTGCCTTATTGCCTCTATTTCATCAAATGTTTGGGTTTTAATATTGTGCTACCATGTACTGTACCATTTTATTTGTCTTGGTTTTACAAATATGTGCTAAAAACAGCGTTGAAGGCTAATTCTTACTCTTTGCTTCTTAATATCAGGACATTTTAGAAATAGCTAAAGACCTTATGTATGAGGTACTAGAAGAAGAATGCTTAGAAATCAGCAGTGCAGGAGCAGACTGTGTACAAACAGCAATATGGTATGTATAGATATTGTTTTTAATGATATTTTGGAAACAAGTATTGGTGTTTGCTCATTTGTCATTCTAGACACATCCTGAATACTATAATAAGTTAGTGCAACTTTCTCTAATGTGTACATGCTCCAAACATGTGCATTATAACTTCCCAAATTTTGTAGCCAGCATGGCTTTTACTAAGAATTCTAGCAGATGAACATGCTCAGGTTGGGGAAGATTCAGATAAAACATGGATCAAGGGTTGATATTGGATAACTTTTCTACTTTAGCTCTATATTTAGAGAGAACATGAGAAGTGCCACTATTTTGGTCTGATGCTTTATCTTTATTTTTATTTAAAATTTAAACTATTACTTGAAGTATACTAATTTGAACATCCAGGAAAATTTAAGTTTCAGCTTTTATAAATAATTCATACCAGTACGGCATCAGTCTCTTTGATTAGAGAAAAGTCTAAAGGTAAGTCAGAAGGTAGTATCTTTCAACTGAAATCTTTTCTGTTACTCTTGAGCCTTTTGGCATTAAAACTAACATCTGTTCTCTTTTATCATAGCACTTTTTGTTCTCACTTCTTCATCTTCCAAATCTTCTTGGCTAGATGTGAATGGGAGAAGTTTTTTTTAAACTTGTAGTTAGATAGGAAGGGCTTATTGCTTTAGAATTTCAAGAAGGCCTTTTTGTGTCACTCATCTCTCAGATAATCAGTCTTCTTTAAACAGAGTTTCTATATTATCCATAAGGCTTTTGCAGTTTCAGCACAACTCTTCCCATACTTGTTTGACTGAAGGTTCAAGGAAAGAAAGCTAAAGGAAGCTATAATTTTATGGGTTTTCTGGTATGGTTTTATTGTCCTTGTGAGCCATCCAAAGTTGTGGTTTAAGTTTGGAAGCCATAAATATTTGTTAAATAAATATTTTCTATAATAGATTTCCTTAGATTAATAAAAACCACATATAGGACTGTGTAAAATCTTTCTCTGCATAGAAAAGCATTTTCGACCCCTTCTGCCACCACTTTTTGCCAAGAAAGGTAAATTAAATTAATACTGATATTCCTTTATTATAACCAGCTAGATGACAAGATGATACAGCAGGTTTTTTTTTGCTGATAAAACATAGATTGTGGCTTAAATGCAATAGCATATTTATTTATTTTTCTTATAAAGCCACATATGTGACTCTGGGTGGCTTACAATAAAATAGATAAAAAAACAACTTAAACGATATAAGAATAAAACATGCATGGTATGCCCTGTTTCTATTTTCATAGCAAAAGAAGTCTGTATCCTCATTCTGGCCTCGTAAGGATAACTGCCCATATTTTATTTTCATTCATTTTTCATTAACCTTCTTTACAGATACATACTATGTTCTTAGTTCTAGGGGTGTATATATTGAAGATCATATTTTATATATAGGAACATCATTTCTCAGATTAGACCTCAAACTTTTAGGGTTTTCCTATGTGGCAGAGTGAGGCTTCTTGAGACATTCATCTTTCCATCTTCCCAGGCTGAATGTTTCTGTATGCTGCAGTGATATTTACTTGTGCTGTGATTAGTTGGTCTGTGTCAGATCCTATCCTGTTTTTTCTTATATAGCAGACATAAAATCTGATTAAATTAATGTTTTTACTCCTGCTTTCCTTCCCTAGCACTTTGAAGTTAAATTCCTCCTTTAAAAAGTTCCTGAGGTCATATCAAATTTTCTTTTGAATTTGAAAAATGTTGCATGTCATGTTGACTGTGATGTTCAGATCTTGTCTTTGTTTTTTGTTTTTAATTCAAATGAGATACTGGGTTTATGTAGTAGACTCATCGGTTTATGTTTGGGTTTAACAAGAAAATTTAAATGTAGAAGAGTCTTGTACAGAGGTGTCAAAACTGGTGGCCCGCAGGCTGGATGCATCACTCACTGGCCATGCCTACTCCAGCGCCTCAAAGGGGAAAAACATCACAATACGTCACCTGATGGCAACGTGACACTGCGAGTTTGATACCCCTGGTCTTATAGGTATAGAAGAAGAAAAATATATGCAGCTTTGTGTCTTTAACCAGAGACCTCACTCCAGGGACACTAACCTTACATTTTCTCAATAAGGCATAAACACCAATATATATGCATAGCTATAATAAAAGTAGCATATGTTTAAAACTACAGATAATTTTCAATTTATGATCATTTGTTCAGCAATTGTTCAAAATTGCAACTGTGCTGAATGAAAGGGGCTTCCAACATTTGAGCTATCACAGCATCCTGGCGATCACATGATAGCAATGTGGGTGCTTGGTGCCCACTCATAATTACAATGTGGCAGCATTCCATAGTCAAATGATCATAATTTCTAATATTCCATGCTGTGTTTCCATGAGAGGGGAAGTGAGGCAAGTGGACAAGTGGGGAAACCAGCAGAAAGTTGAAAGTTGCGGTCACACAAGGTCCTTTCTGAACAACTCAGTCCCAGTTGCCATTGTAACCCAAGAACTCCCTGTATCTTTATTATAGTTTAGAGTTTCATGTACCTATGTTTGTATAAAACAAAAACAAATAGGTTGCTCTACGTACAATTTCAGAATTGCACTTGCAGCAAAAACCAGGCAAAGACTTAGAAGCACAAGGCTAAAGGCCTCTCATTGCAAGGGTTGGTCACCATACATAATTCACAATCCCCTCTCCTCTGAATCAAGACCATTGATTTAGGGTTTTAGGCTGGTTTTTTTAGGTAAAGAACCAGGAGACTGTAAATTCTAGCCCTTCCTTGGGTATGAAAGTCAGCTGGGTGTCTTTGGGCCAATCACACTCTCAGCCCAATTCACCTCACAGGGTCAATGTTGTGGGGTAAATAGGTGAAGTATCTTATATAGTTTAGGGGAATGTATTTTACATTCCTCTCTTAGGAATCACTTATCTCAAATTTCTTACTAAGTAAATATATTACTGGGAGCATGTATAACAAAAACTCTTGAGTCTATTTTTTATCATAAAGAAATCTGAAGCCCCATAAGCAGCCCAGGAACCAAATTAGTCAAACAGATAATGGACCTACAATAGGTATATCAAGCTCTGTTGAAGCCATTAAGGGTGGGGGGTACTCATTATACCACAGTCTCTGCAATCACAGTAGTTCCAACTTTACTGGAAAAGACATCATAAGGCAGGGGTGTCAAACTTATGACTTGCAGGCTGGATGTGTCATGCGCTGGGCACACTCACCCCCAGTTTAGCAAAAGGGGAAAAAGTCATAATGTGACAACACCCCTGTCATAAGGGAATTGGCATACTCAAGATTTCTCAGGCCAGGGAACACAGGCTTAGGCCCACCAAAGCAAAAGTTTCTCATTCACTCTGCTAGGGAAATAAGATTTATACTATACATACTATAGTTCTTTCAATTAAGGCTTTACAATGAATTTTATTTCTTCTATAGGATCTCTGACACTACTATAGATGAACTAGTTACAGAAGTGATGTCTGGAATTTTGAGGCAAATTGCATCTGTTGTAATAAATGAAGAAAGGGAAAGATTTGAAGAAGAAAAGCGTCAGGCCGAAAAAGAGAAGTAACTTTTATTTAACATTTGTTCTGACACAGTTTAAAGTTTCAGTGTGTACAAATTGCAGTACTACAATATATTACAGTATTGTGTTCTCTGAGCCAATCAGATGTGATTATAAGAGAGAGATTCATTCAGTTATACTTGCAAAGAGACATAACAGTGACTGTTGGGGGAGCACCTCTGTAGTTAGGTTTGCCTGAATCTGTCCAGTATCCATTCACCATGCACCTTGCTAGTTAGTCGTTTGGCCATTGTATACATATGTAGGTCAGTTAACATGTAGAACTCTGTCATACTCTGGGGAATCTGGCTGCTAATGGATTAGAGTAGATTGCATGCTCCCATGTTCCCTTTTATACATTGCTCCAATTGTGTGATAATTATTTAAACACCACTAGTGTATTTGTAGAGCAATAGATTGCACACAGATGGTTCTTGATCCGACTCAAGACAGACAGACAGACAGACAGATTTAACAAATAATACAATATAACCAGAGGATATAAGTTAAATAGAACATAGTATTACTTGTAACTTAGTAATGTTTTTATAAGTTATACTTAATACTTTATTTTTAAGATAGCTAATTTTTTTATTGAGAAACTTTGTTATTAAGGTAAGCATCTGAAGTTTTCTTAACACATAATGATTGGATTTCATTCCATCATCATCTTAGGCAAAAAAGGGAAAAAGAAGAGAGAATACAAATGTTAAGCAAGTCACTGGGTGCAGAACTGATGCAAGAAGTAATAAAGCAAGAAATAAAAGAAATTTCAGCTAAGGAGCTAAAGTACGTGAGTTGCAGAACCATTTTCTTTACTGATTGTTATGTCTTTATCATTATTAGTTTTTTTATGCTTGTTCCATAAATAATTATCATCGATGTTTTCTTGCAGTGGATTCTTTGTTATGAAAGATAAAATAAAAACACTCTTCTTAGGATAAATAACACTTATTTTTTGCTATCTTTCTGCCGCTTTATAATTTGTCATTCTTCTTAATGTGGATGTTTCTAATACTCTGGCTCCAGTAATGAAATATATATCTGTTTCCAAGCAGCTAGTTGCATTTTTATTTCTTTTCTCAGAACTGTGTATTGTTTTCTATACATCTTAGGCTATTTTTCTGTAAGTGAGCATCTAAGTAAATAAATTTCTTTTTTCAGTTTAGGGCTTTCCTTGTTTTTAATAACATAATGATTTAGGCTTTTAAATAAAAGATAGTTATTACTATAACCACTTATAAGAAACTGAGAATTTCCCCAACCTTGATTTCAACAGCTTCCCCTTGCAAGTTGTTCAGAAGTAGGGAAGCATTGGAAACTGTGGAGGAGAAAGCTCTTCTCTGAGTTGTTTTCTTCTTACATAGCCACTGTTTATAAACAGGAATATTTTTGATGATGCAGGAATAATAAATATTTTTTTTTTATTTTACAAATGATAATTTAGTTCAACTTAGATGTCCATTTCAGGCTTGTTTCTTCAATTTTACAAACTAGAGACATGATATTTTGTATGCAGTGATCAATACATTCCATTTAAATTATATTGCAGTTCTTATCAAGAGTGTTATTTAATTTATATGACATAACATTTGCTTTTAAACAATTTATTTTTATTTTTTATTTTATTAAATTTCTATACCGCCCTTCTCCCGAAGGACTCAGGGCGGTGTACAGCCAGAAATAAAACCATGACAATAGAAAAATTAAAAACAAGTTAAAACAATTAAATCAATTAGCCAAAAATTCTAATAAAACAACCCATTAAAATAGTAAAAATATTATTATTATGTAGGCCAGCCCTGATTGTTGGAATAGTAATGTTTTTAGGGCACGGCGAAAGGTACACAGGTTGGTAATCCTACGAATTTCTGGGGGCAGCTCATTCCAGAGGGTAGGGGCCCCCACAGAGAATGCTCTCCTCCTGGGGGTCGTTAGCCGGCATTGTCTAGCTGACGGCACCCGGAGGAGCCCCTCTCTGTGGGAGCATACCAGTCGATGGGAGGCTATCAGTGGCAGAAGGCGGTCTTGTAGATATCCAGGGCCCATGCCATGGAGCGCTTTAAAGGTGGCAACCAATACCTTGAATCGCACCCGGAAGACCACCGGGAGCCAGTGCAGCTTGCGCAGGAGCGGTGTTACATGGGAGTGTTGGGTTGCTCCCATAATTACCTGCGCGGCCGCATTCTGGACCAGTTGGAGCCTCCGGGTGCTCTTCGAGGGGAGCCCCATGTAGAGAGCATTACAATAGTCCAGACAGGAAGTGACGAGGGCGTGAGTGTGCATAAGGAGTCCCAATCCAGAAAGGGACACAACTGGTAAATCAGGCGAACCTGATAAAAAGCCCTCTTGGCCACAGCTGTCAGATGGTCTTCTAAGGACAGCTGCGAGTCCAGGAGGACACCCAAGTTGCGAGCCCTCTCTGAGGGGGTCAAGATCTCACCCCCAATAGTCAGTGATGGGGTCAACTGACTATGACGGGACGCCGGAAACCACAGCCACTCGGTCTTGGAAAGGTTAAGTCTGAGCTTGTTCCTCCCCATCCAGATCTGTATGGCTTCCAGGCACTGGGACATCACTTCAAGGGCATCATTGGGATGGCCCAGGGTGGAAATGTACAGCTGAGTGTCATCGGTGTACTGATGGAAATCCACCCCGAAGCCACGGATGATCTCACTCATCGGCGTCACATAAATGTTGAACAGGAGGGGCGAGACGACCGACCCCTGTGGCACCTCACAGACTAGGCGCCTTGGGGTCAACTTCTGCCCCCCTGCCAACACAGACTGCGTACGGCCGGAGAGGAAGGAGGCAAACCACCGCATAACGGTGCCCCCAATTCCTAACCCCTCCAGCTGGCGCAGCATGATACCATGGTTGATGGTATCAAAAGCCGCTGAGAGATCTAACAGGACCAGGACAGAGGAACAGCCCGTGTCCCGAGCTCTCCAGAGATCATAGATCAATGCGACCAATGCCGTTTCCGTGCTATACCCACGCTTGAAACCCGACTGGAACGGATCCAGATAATCTGCTTCATCCAGGTGCTGAGGAAGCTGTCGTGCCACCACACTCTCAATTCTTGAATTATTCTTTGAAATGAAATCTGTTGTATGACAGAAAGCCAGAAGTGCTATAATCTATCTTGAGATATCTGTTAAATTAATTCATTATATCTTAGGTGTGCTGTGGAGATAGATCAAAAGGCACGCATTGTCCGGTGTTCATATGAAATCTGTGCTGAAATGATGGATGCATTTTTGGAGGATGAAATTTTCCAAAATGCTAAGGAGACCCTGCAAGAACTTCAGTGCTTCTGCAAATACTTACAAAGGTATGTCAAGTGTATTAAAGTTGGCTCTTAAGAAGTTTACTGGTAATTATTCTCTTACTTGTATCATATTTCTTCCACTAATAAGCTCAGGATAAGATGTGTAAAATCTTTTCATTATTCTTGCAATTTTATTCTACAGGACATAACTACACAACAAAACTTGTCTCTGAAGTTTTAAATTGTGGAAGTATTTCTCTTGCAAATTCTCCTGGGATCTCTAATTGTCATTTATAGTTTACATATCGTAATGTGTTTGCCTGGTTTGCTCTGAATTTATAGTGATAATGCTGGTAAAGTTAGCTACTCCATCCAAGATAAACTTTTAAATGGGATTTGGGACTAAATCCAAAGATGAAATTTTATATAAGACAGATATGTATGCCGTCTGCTTAGAGAGAAAAAAGCTGGGGAATTTATTCATTCATTCATTCTCTATAGCTGTCCATCTCATGCAGGTGGCTCTTTAAGGTGACTAAAATAGGAAGGCAACAAGAAAGACACATATCACTTCTCTTTTTTTTAACTATAGGGCAAGTGAGCAATTGAATGAAGAGTACATATAATTGCTAAATTCTATAGAGAGGGCTGCCTTTTCTTCCTTCTCTACTAACAGTGCAGAAAACATTTGCTTCCCCACTAGAACTGGTTATAATCTGGTATCAAGCAGATAAAATACAGTCTAATTGAAAGGATGGTTCTAGCAAGTTGTGTATTTTGGCAGTCAATGAACCTTGCTTGTACATTCTCTTGAAGATGGAAAGAAGCTGTTTTGGCCCGAAAGAAATTGAAACGACAGATGAGAGCGTTCCCAGCAGCACCATGTTATGTAGACCCAAAAGATAAATTGAAAGCCCTTTCACCCTCTGCAGAGTGTCCAATTGCCAAGGAGCATCTAATTAAAAGAATTGTGAATTTGGGACATGCCGGGACTCTTGGTACTGCCTGCCTGCAGTAAGTACTGTCTGTCTCCATATACATGAAAGAAGAGCATGTAGCAGTTACCTCTTTCTTCCCCATGCTATGATGGTATCAGGATGATGATATGTGCAACATGGTGTTATAAGCCATGGTGGCGCAGTGGTTAGAGTGCAATTCTACTTCTGCTGACTGCCGGCTGCCTGCAATTTGGCAGTTCAAATCTCATCAGACTCAAGGTTGACTCAGCCTTCCAGCCTTCCGAGGTTGGTAAAATGAGGACCCAGATTGTTGGGGGCAATATGTTGACTTTGTAAACCTCTTAGAGGGCTATAAAGCACTGTAAAGCGGTATGTAAGTCTAAGTGCTATTGCTATCATGCAAATGATACAATATAATTTCCACTCCCACTTCTCACAATGCTTTGTATGTTATCTTGAGGAATCGGCACATTTTTTTTCTCTGATCACTTCCCTTGTCTTCCTGTTATATTGGAGGATATATGCTGCAGAGAATTAGGGCCAGTCATTTTTGATGCATCTACCTCAAGCATTTTGCTTGCTACTTGTGTAAATGCTTTGAGATCCAAACCAACGATGTTTCATATATAGGGCAGCCTGCCTGGGGAGACTTGCTGTTTGAGATGGGAGGAGCAGGATATTTCCTCTGAACTCCTGCCATTCTTTCAATATCCTTTCCCTGAGATCCTTTCCCATTTCTTCTCATTCTTCAGTTGCACTTTCTATAACGTTTAAGGAGTTCTTAGAGTGATAAGTTGTAAGGTGGCTGCTTGAATAGGGAAGTACTGTAACTATTTCCCAGGACATTTCTTTGAGGATGCTGGCTAACAATGGGAGTTGCTGGAAGCTAAAATTCATCACTTCCAGAGAGCTACAGATCCTTCATCCCTGTGTTTGGTTGATTAGTTTAAATCTTAACATACTTCAAAGTATGTTTTCTTAAATAATGTCTAGCTTTCTTTTCTATTTATTTAAGTTTAAATCTAGAATAAATTAATTGATACAGCTACTCCTTAACTTATGATTTACAACCAGTTGCCAATTATGTGATCGCCATTTTCAATTTTCTCTGTCGGCTTTCCTAGAAAGTCTATGTGGAAACTGGCAGGGAAGGTTGCAAGCTGCTGCCAATTAGCAAGATGACTCCTTTTGTTTCTGCATAGAGCTGCCTCCTGAGGGAAGCTGAACTCCTAAAGATTTCAGCTCTATTTCTGGGTATGGTCAGAGTTGGTACTCTGTGTCAGCATAAAGTAAAAATGAAATACAGTACAGCTGTGTATTCTATCAAAGAAAATATTATAGGAGGACTTTTTAAACTGATAGCTATTCTTGACTTTGGTTGAATGTTAGATGCAGGTTCTTATACATTTGACAAATCAAATGAGAAATGTTTGCTGTTTGATCAGTCAAGTGATTCATACAGTGGTATTTATTTTCAGGTTTCAATGGATACGGAACAAGACCATCCACCAAATGAAAGTACAACATTTTTATCAGCAATTATTACAGTATGTTGATTGTAATTAAATTATGTTAGAAAAAAGACTGAAAGCTTTGAGGTTACCGTCAATCATTCTAATCTAACTAAAATCATGAGAGATTTAAGAATTAAATATATTTTGAACCAAAAAGGAATCCATACTGGTTTTATGAGAAATAAGTTTTGTGACACCTGAACAGAGAAGAGATCCTTGTCTTACGTATGTCACTGGAAGTGGATTACTGGACAAGATACAGGAGAAAAGTCAAAAACTGACTGCCCTGCCCAGAGAACTTAGATTTGTGTCTGTACAATGAGTTTTAAAATGCATTTTGACAACTGCTAATTAAATAAATGATGTTTCATCTAGTGCATGACCTGTAAAAGTACTTTTTAACAAGATTTTATAAGAATGGATTTTTACATGCCCTAAAGCTTTGGAAACTAGCATATTTTAACCATTATGTTTAATCAACCATTAAGTTGATTGTTGTAGCAACTATTAAATTAATACGTAGGCTTGTTCTGGAAACAAATTTTCAAGAGATTTATTTTAGATTTATTGTTTTTTGTTATTAAAGTAAATAATTTTAAATGTCTTAAAGTAATCTATTTTTCCTGAAACACTCTTTAGGAAATATAATCTACAATGAATATGGTTACATATTTTAATATTATATTGTGTGTCTCAGAGATTCAGCATGGAGTCCACTTGATCTACCAACATTAATTGTTGAAAATATTCCTATGAAACAAGAAAAGATCTTTTGGAAAGCACTGCTTGTGTTGCCAAGTTATGATGACTATCCTGCTGAAGATCCCAACAGGTACTGCTTGAATTGAGACAGTGCAAGAGAGTCAAAGTGTGTTGATTGTGCAGTTCTCAGGTTGAATAGGATATTGTTCCCACTCATAATCTTGTTACTAATAATGTTACTAATAATATCCTGTTATCTAAACTCACAAGAAGTATTTCATCTCCTAAGTACATTGTTCATAACTTCAATCTTCTAGGACAACTTTTATTCTGCTTTTAAAACCTCTTTTGTGATTTCTTTCAACTGCTTACTAATTTTTCACTTCTTTGGCTCATTTGCCACATTCTCAATTCCTCAGAGTTCTCTGCTATCACCAGAGGAGATCTTTTTTATTTGCTGCAGGAAGCAAACACATGTGCTTTTTTCCCTTACCCATTGTTTTCCTGTTGGGAGAAAAATCTTTAATATTTGGAGGCTAATTCCTGTTATTGCCTCCTGTCTTCCAAACCCATGGATGAAGAACAGGGAGAGGTATTATACTGGCTGGCCTCGATAGAGATGGCTTGCCCAGGAGTAGGGCGCAAATCTTTCATGCCCTCATTTTACCTTTGAATCTAGGGGGCGGATTTAAAAAGTAAATCATATTTAATTTATATTTGCATTCAGTGAAAATTAAGTTTAGTTTAGTTTAGTTTAGTTTATTTGATTTGTATACCGCCCTACTCCCAAAGGACTCAGGGCGGTGAACAGCCAAACAATAAAATACATAGATACAAAAAATTTAAAAACCAGATAAAATCGAATTAAACCATTTTGGCCCAGACAAATTAAAACACCCCAATAATTTAAAAACAGATTAAAATTTACATACTAAAAAGAGAAAAAGATTAGGCCAAGCCCGCCTGGTGGAATAAAAAGGTCTTCACAGCGCAGCGGAAGGTGCGCAGATCCGGGATCCTCCGTATCTCCGGGGGGGGAGCTCATTCCAGACAGTAGGTGCCCCCACAGAGAAGGCTCTCCCCCTAGGGGCCGCCAGTCGGCATTGTTTGGCTGACGGCACCCGGAGGAGTCCCTCTCTATGAGAGCGTACTGGCCGGTGGGAGGCTATTGGTGGTAGTAGGCGGTCCCGTAAATAACCAGGTCCTAAGCCATGGAGCGCTCTAAAGGTGGTAACCAAAACATTGAAGCGCACCCGGAAGACCACCGGGAGCCAGTGCAGCTCGCGCAGGAGAGGTGTTACATGGGAGCGCCATGTCACTCCCATTACCACTTGTGCGGCCGCACTCTGCGCCAGTTGGAGCCTCCGGGGGCTCCTCAAGGGGAGCCCCATGTAAAATTAAGTTCAATAAAGGATATTATTTTCCTCCTATATATTTGTTATTATCCTAAAGCTGTCACATTGAACATTACCTTTGGGAGGGCTTCTGGCCACTGTATTCCAGATTGTTGTGCATCACTGGATTAAACTCTTCAGGTTATATGCTCCTAGATTAGAGTGGCAGGAGCAGATAACTTTTGGAGCAAGAGTCTGAAAAGTATTTTCTGCATATTCTTAGATTAAATCTAGATAATTTTTCTAGGACAAAATCATTACGCCCTGGAAATGTGAATAGCCTTTTGCATGTTTATAGTTTGTAGGTTAGCATTTGAACACAGTTCCTGTTTTATAAATACAGAGCAGGGAAGAGAGGATTATAACTTAAAGGCCAGTGTCAATGTCACTAGCCAATGTCTTTGGATAGCCTGTAGGTGAAGAGTGCTATCTGTTTTATATAAATAAACTTCAACAGCTGCATTAAAGGTGGCTTAGTATTTCTGTAGGTGAAGATATCTCACTGAGCTTATCTTTGATTCTCGGCTTCTCACTGTATACTGTACTTTTTTTCTTCTCTATAATAAACAGCAGAATGCTTCCTTTCTTGTCTTTTCTCAGCACAAAATTTCAGACTGGAAAAGTAAAGACTATGGTATCTTTATACCATATATACAATCAATAAAGTCAAGTAATACTAAATGGTTGGTTAACTTAGGATTCTTTAAATCCCATTAAACCTAGTAAGGATATTTTTTTATCAGAGCAAGCATGTATGGTATTAAGCTCTGTTTTTTTAACCAAATAAAACTTGAGAAAATGAAGAAATGATTGAGAAAATATCAAAAATACACAAGAATACAAAAATACAGGAGAGAAAATACACATTGCAACTGCAAATCATGCTCTATATTTCCACTATTTAACAATAGATGTTGCTAATATAGCTAGAATGACAACTATAAACAAGAACCCTACGATTTTGCAGCAGCAGCAGTAGTAGTATGAGCCTCTTCAGTGATTGTTGGGGTGTTTGAAAGTAATGATTACGGTTGTTTGCACTGCACACTACTGTTGCAGGTTCTTTAGATTTATTTTCATAAGCTGATCCCAATCAGTGCTTCAAAGTCTAATATTAAGTAGACATCTTCATCATAATCTTATACCATTTGATAAATTAATGTTTTTTGTATGATAACAAATATTTAACATTTTAATTGGACATAGTGCTAGGAATCAAATCTGTGATACAGTTTAAAAGTACTTATTTCTTTTCTGGTTATAGAATTCTAATGGAATGGTTGAAAGCTAAATTTCAAATCAAAAGAAATGAAAAGGAATCTGCATCTCAGGCAAATAGCAGAATTCAGACACTTGCACTGCATACATCTCTCAAAGAAGATCAAGAAACCTGTCTTAGTGTGTGCATAAAGGTCTGCTCAAGTAATAATTTTCTGATGCCACTATCTTGCCACTGTCTTGACAAAACATGTTCTGTTTTGGGCAAGGACAGTAACCTTCTGTACTCAAAGTAGCTACATTAATTCAAAGATTGTGGGAAGGGAGGGAATAGGTAAAGAAATGAAATTCATAATCGGAGAAGAGGGTCTTGAACAGAGCCTGTGGATTGATTGCTACTTTTAGTTCAGCTAAGCCGGAGTGAAAGACAGGTTGAGAAACAGAAGCATGAGAACTCAAGTCTGGGTTAGTAGTTAAGGGCTAGGAAGACTCAGGTTTAAGTCCACCTACAGCCCTGGAAACTCACTGAGAATTTTGATTCACATCAAGACTGATGGGTTTAAATCAATGTCTCCCAACCAGGGGTGAAATGCTACCGGTTTGGACAGGTTCGGCCGAACCGGTAATGATGGCGGCAGGTGGTTTGGAGAACCAGTAGCGATGGTGGCGTGAGGCTCCGCCCACCCAGTCATCGTTACTTCCTGGTTTTAACCAGGAAGTAACCTGTTTTTTACCCTCTGCGCATGCGCAAAAGAATTTGTGCATGTGCAGAAGGTCCAAGCGCGTGGGGCGCGTGCACTTCCGAACCGGTAGGGAAAGTAAGTAGATTTCACCCTGCTAGCCAACCATGGCCATTTCCAAGGCTATGGACTTCACCTGCCAGAATTCTTATTAATGGCCATGCTGGCAGTGGAATTCTGGAAGTTGAAGTCCATATGCTCAGAAATGGCTAAGGCTGGGAAATATTGGTTTAAATCTTACTAAAAAAATATGAGACTAGAAGACAGTGAGTTTGCACCTGGTTTTATTTCAGCAACTAGTGCCCCTCTTTGAGGGAGACAGGTGTTTAGAAATATAAAATAAAAATAAACTGCAATCTGAATGTTTTAAAAAATTATATTTGAAAGTTTTAAAAATCTGAATCCTTGGACTTGTAATGTTTTTGAGAACTCTTTTATTTACAAAACTTTACTGCGGACTTTGAAGAATGCTTCTGAATTTTAAAGTGGGCACTTCTTTGCTCTTTCTATAAATGGAAATAAATTGTTTTCCATGTCCTGTGTAGGTGGCTTGTGGAACACTTGGCACTTCTGAACTTGAAGACCCAGAAACTTTGAAAGAACTACTTGGAACTAGTGGGCTGCTTCTTCTTCTATCACCTCAAGTACGAAGTGATGATCCTGCAGAGGAAGATGTATATTGGCTTTCAGCCTTACTTCAGTTGAAACGGCTCTTTCAAGTAATACCTTTTCAACCAAAACTACCTCTTGTGGTTCTTGTCCCCAGTCTTGGAAATGAGTCTGTGAAAAAGGAAGTAGAGGAAGGTATGTAAAGAACTTTGAAATAATATAAGTCATTTATTGTAATATCCAAGATAGAAACAAATTTAATTAGCTTATAAATGTAGAGTTTAGAACTCTAAATAGAATATCTAGGTTTTTGTCAAGGAAAGCTAGTGTCAGGATTCCAAGTACACCTCCAACAAAAGAAGACTCAGAGGCTAGAAGTTCCTCAAAGTTCCATTTTATTAGAGATGTCATATTGGCACATCTGGGAAAACCCAAATCTGAAAGCTTCCAGGTTTTCCCCACCCAAAAGAAAGTCCAAGTCCCTTCCCCTGCACTCACATGTCCATCACATGGTCCAATCAATGCACCGTCCCAACTGGAGATGTCTCCCAGTCACACCACTCCAGGTGCAGGCCTGAATGTCCTTGACTCTCGGAGAAAGAAATGTTATTATGGCAAAATATCTCTACCACTCAATGCAATCCCCTCTCCCGGTTTCCCACAGCATTAAGTGTGGCAGCCATGAAGAGCCAAAGAAAAAGATGGCCTCCAGGGCTTTCAGCTAGAGCTTCTAGGATAAGTTTTTTAGATGGATGTTTACCTACTAGGGCTCTTGTGTTAAGTGCTGAAGTTCGCAAGGGACTAGGAAAGGGAAAAGGAAATTCTCTATCAAGGAGGAAACAGCAGTCAGGTTAACTCCGTCTGTTAACTGCTTGGACTGAGTCTGCGAATTGTGAAGCCACACCTCTTCCTGTTGCTTGCCAGCTTTTTAGACTCAGTCTAACTGAACAGATGTGTTTTCTCTGAGCTGTCCATTCATTGACTGTTTTCTCCTTGGAAAAAATGTTTTTATTTGTATTTTCTACTTGCTGAGGTTTGACTTCCTATCAGGGTGATTCAGCCTGAGCCCGCGGAGAGCCATGGGGGCGGCAAGAGGTCGTTCGGCTGAGGACCTCTGGGTAGCACTCTCAGGCTTGCTTCGTAGTAACTGACCCACAGAAGACTCGAGGATTCGGTCCCTCTGCAAATTAAAAGGCACTGCCCACAAGAAGAGCTCTGTAGCATTTGCCTGAAGGGTGCACAGGATTGGCACCATTGGAAGCCGCTACAGTCAGCGCCCATGAGCCTAGCTCCGTAGCGCTGACCTGTATTGCAAGGAGCGGCAGCGAGGAGCCAACAGAAGTAGCTGTGGCCATTTTTTGTAGTTGTGGCAGCCATTTTGAAACTGTATGAAGGTGTGGTGGCCATTTTGAAACTGCAGTAAGGAGGTTTAGCGGCCATTTTAGACACCTCAGAGGGTGCTCATTCGACCCGAAGTGCTGCAACCTTTGCAGCTTGGGCTACCCAGACCTCTGGAGGAGGTCTGCAGAGCAGCTACTTGGTCTTCCCCTTCACCTTTTGTACATCATTACAAGCTTGACACTTACGCCTCGGCTAAGGCTGCGTTTGGCAGACAGGTTATCCAGCAGGTTCATTCAGACCTAGGACTGCAGGCCCGGACTTCTTCCTCCCAATAGGACACGGCTCATTCCTGACTGCTGTTTCCTCTTTGATGGAGAATGGGCGTTGGTTATTATTACCTGATACACCCTTTCTCAGTTTAGAGGAAACAGCAGTCAGCACTGCCCGGTTTATTCGTCCGGCCCTGGCATTGGGAGGGTAGGGTTTTGTTCTTTTGCCTTTACAGCTCAACACGTCAGTCTGTGTTGACGCCTTTGTCAAAAAGCTGGCAAGCAACAGGAAGAGGCGTGGCTTAAAAATTCGCAGACTCAGTCCAAGTAGTTAACAGGTGGAATTAACCCATTCCTGACTGCTGTTTCCTCTAAGCTGAGAAAGGGCGTAATAACCAACGCCCATTCTGTGGTTCTCATTCAGGTGAAGCTAAATCTCTATCTTGAGCGGAGGAAAGGTTGGTGCATGAGTGCAGATCATGTAGTGAGTAGCTGCGTATGAGACACTATATGAAAAGTTTTCTATGTGCATCTGTATGTGGGGGAGAGCAAATTGTATGAACATGTACACGAAGATGCTAATTAATCTATCCTAGCATTTGATATACTTAAACCTTTAAGGATTACTGACCCCTAGCATAGCCTGTTTGTATAGTTGTCCCCATTTATTCCTCTGCATGTCTGGGGAGGATAAGAAGTTGTGTGTCAACCCTAGATGCCACATAGACCCAAAAATTATTCTTATTAAGATTGCCTTGGCAACAGAATCTTGCAAATCTAAATGTATTTCCCTTCCTCCCTCTTTTTTTCAGGTACTCCTTGACTTACAACAATTTGTTTGAAGTTACAACAGCAATGAAAAAATGATTTATGATCTATTTTCACACTTACAACCAATGCAGCATTCCCATGGTCATGTGAATTGGGTGCTTGGCATGTATTTATGATAGTTGCAGAATCCCAGGATCATGTGATCACCATTTGTGACTTTCCTAGCCGACTTCTGAGAAACAAAGTCAACAGGGGAAAGGCAAATTCACTTAATGATTACATGATTCACTTAACAACTGCAGTGATTGACTCAATAACCATGGCAAGAAATGTCATAAAATGGGGTGCTACTCACTTAACAACTGCATTGCTTAACAGCAGAAATTTGGAGCTTAACTCTGGTCATAAGTCAAGGAGTGCCTGTATATATCATACGAATTAGGGAAGTGCCTGTTTGAGATGTTTTCATAACCCTCCCTCGTCATTTGGGTTTAAACAGTGTTTTCCTGTTGCCTTGGCAGTAAAACTCATCTCCCTTCATCAAGACCATCCTCTTTATTCTCTGCATTATATGACTAAAGTGCAACTTCTTGTTTTCAAAGGTTTGATGCTGCCTGACTTGATTTCAGCTAAACTTATATCAAACTACAGCGTTGTTGAAATCCCAGATTTTGTAAATGATTTGCATGGTTCCCGCAAGGTAAGAACTTTCTTTGGATAAAGTTTGTAATTCATGTCCAGAACAAATACGTCTTTTCTCAGGAACCCATTGCAGCAACAAAGGGCAGCTGTATCATTCCTGGAGAGATCACAGTTCTTTTAAGGAATTATTGACAAATGCTGTATACTCGTGATGGCAAACCTATGGCACGCGTGCCACAGGTGGCACTCAGAGTCATCTCCGCGGGCACACGAGCCGACGCCCAGGTCAGCTCCACCGCACATGCCCGAGCACATCCTGCTGGCCACCTGATTTTCGAGTCTCTGCTGGGAGATGCACATGCATGTGCGGGGGGTGGAGGACATGTGTGTATGTGTGGGGAATGGAGGGTGTCATGTGCATATGCGGGTGGAACGGGGGAGAATGGGTTACACATGCATGCGTGGGGGGCAGGACCTGTGGGGGGCATTGCATTATGGGTGTTGGCATGCACGCGCATACTGTCACGTGCGCATACATGCTTTTGGCACCCGAGGAAAAAAAGGTTCACCATCACTGCTCTATAGGCACCCATACATGGAACTGAAACACCTTTGTCTTGCATAAGTCTATCAACTGTTATAATAGAAGAACGTTATTCTTGATTACATTCTAAATATTGCATTTAATATCAGTCTTTTTAGAACAAAGTAAAATGTTCATAATCCTGGAAATAAATGTGTCATCTGTTTCTGATTCTTGGAAACCAGCATTTTAAACGCTATTGATATTTTTATTTTTGTTTCTCCATATATTTATGATTTTTGCTCTTGGATGTATGATTTACTTTCTGTTTTTCTGTAGTTGATTCTTGATCTTTTAAAGGGAGCATTGCATACACTAGACAATATTAGAAATGATCAGGTCAACATACTGACTTTTGTTCCATTCTTCATGGGACTAAAGGTCTAAGACCATGATGGTGAACCTATGGCACACATGCCAGACATGGCAGACAGAGCCGTTTCTGTGGGCACACGCGTAGTCGCCCCAGCCCAGCTCCAATCGCGTTCCTCCATTGCGTTTCACTCAATCAATTCCAACTTCTCACAAAAAAAAAAAAAGATCTCGCGAAGTTGGAATTGATTGAGTGAACTTTTTCACTCGTGAGCTTCACAATGGGGAAGCCCATTACAATGCGGAGCCACAATGCGACCCTGCGTCAGCTTGGCTCAGCAAAAAAAAAGCAGTTTCTTTTCCTGCAGAGCTGCCTGTGTTGGGATGCCCCGCCTCCCTGCCAGCCAGCTGAGTCTGGGCGCACTGCTCCTGGGCTCGTCAGCCTTCGGATGTCATTCCTATCACCCAGCACCAGTTCAGGGGTTCCTTCCCCCCTCCCCGTGGGGGGAGGGAGAGAGAAACAGAGAGGCAGAGAGAGAGAGGGAGGGCGGGAAAGAGAAATTATATTACAAAAGTTTTTCTTTTTTATTGTTGCTAAACGTAATGTTTCAAAAGCAGAAAAAGTCGCCCCAAAAGGAGTCTTTGAAGGCTGAACGATGAGAGGCATGGATTTCCCCTGCCTTCTGCGTTGCCACCCCGCGCTGAAGCAAACCAAATGGGCTGGAGTCTCCCCACTAAGCAGCCCTGCCGAGCCCGCTTGCAAACTCCACTGAGCACAGCTCCAAATGTTTAGCTCGCGCATCCCTCCCAGCCAGCGCCGGTGCCAATACCGTAGCAGCAACAAGGAAGGTGCGTACCCTGCCTGGTCCGCTCTCATTGACCAGAGGTGGGGCTCCACGCTGCCGCCTCCCAGCCAGAGCGCCATGTTTGCTTGCTTGCTGGTCGCCTCTGTGGAGGGAGCTGTGCTCAGGGTGCTCGGGCCCCCGTTACTGGGGGAGAGAGGGAGAGGGAAGGTGACAGGATTCAGGTTAGAGTTGCCTTATTTTGTGTAGATCTCCAACGCTTGGCTTTGCCTGCCAGCCACCATTCCAGGGGTGAAATGCTCCCGATCCGGTAGCGATGGCGGCGGGTGATTCGGAGAACCGGTAGCAAAAATCCCTGCCCCCATGCCCAGCTGAGATGTGCGATCATCAGGCTTTTCGTTTTTACTTTTAAAAGCAACGCTTTTAAAAGTAAAAAAAAAATATTGCGCGCCATACCTGATCAGCCCCCCCTTGCGCAGTGTTCTACTTACCTCATGCCTCCTTTTGGCCTGCTGTGTGCATGCACACCTCGCATTTGGTGCGTGGTGCACACTGTGTATGCACAGCCAGTAAACCAGTAGTAAATCGGTTCAGATTTCTTTTTTTTTAAAATCAAGTTTTATTAGGTTTCCCCACCACCACACACACACACATTCACCCACATCTTTTTTGAACAGAGTATTGGCCATATCTTATCTTATACAATTTATCAAATTCAAATACATTTTACTCAATTGCAATTTTTGCCACAATTTTCTTTTTTCCCTTTTTTTACTCATATCTCAACATTTCTTTGCTTACTTATATAAACAACATCTTCATTCACCCTCAAATTCTAATTTTCCTGCTTATTCATATTTATTCTCTTTTATTCTTTAACAATTCATTCTTTATCTTAATATATTTGTGTTTGTTCGGGGTTGCCTTTCTTCCATTTCATCTTTTTTATTGTACAGCAATCTTTCTTCTCCAACCTACCATCTCCCTCTTTTCTTTCTTTCCTACTTTCTCTTCCCCTCCTCTTCTACTCTTATCTACTTCCCCTCCCCTTTTCCTTCTCCTCCTCTCTTGCCCCCTACTCTCCTACTCTAATTTCCCTTCCCTTCCCTCCTCCCTACTCTTCCTTCCCTCTCTCTCCTTCCTCTTCCCTTCCACCTCTCTTCTCCTCATCTCTCTGTATTGCTGTATTCATCTTCAATTTAATATTTTCCACTATGGAGTCTAGGCAACCCCGATCTTCCATTTATCAAGTATATTTCACACAATTCCTCTTATCTTTTTAATTATAAACAATATATTTCATCTTATTCTATTTTTCTCTTTAATTTTTTACCCAAACAATCTTCCAACCCTTTATCTTCTTTACTTTTAACAATATGTTTTTTCTTCTTTACTTCTTGCAAGTATAACACTTAAATCATTTTTTAACATTTCAGTTTCATTCAATTTTACATTCAATTTCAGTTTTCCATCATAATTTCAATTAATGTTTATGTTATTTATTCCTCTCCGTTTAATGCTTTCTCCAAAATCATTTCTCTTCTTTTCTTATTTGAGATGTATTTTCCCTTATCCATTCTTATTCTGTCACTGCTAAACCCAGTGTAATCATCTTTATCTTTATTTTCAATTATTTCTTCTCCAATATTTCTCTTCATTTCTTTTGTTTCTCATTCTTCTGTTCTCTTTCTCTTTTTTTGCATTTAACCAATCCACTGCTTCTTTGTTTCCCTTAAGTCATCTCTTATTTTTTGAAACATCTCCCTCAATGTCTCATATTCCTCCTCCCAATTCTCCATATTTTCAATTTAAAAGGCTGAGATTTTTAAATTTATTCTTTTCTTTTACATATATTTCAAATTTCCAAGTCCATATAGTGTTCTTTCCCCTCCCCCCCTTTTAAATAATGTCCAATTCAAATCTTCACTTGAGCCAGCACCTTCAGTCTTTGTTCTTTGTTCTCTTATCTTGGTAGAGCTGTATGAATTCTTTCAGACCTCTTTCTCATGCTCTCCGCCAGCAGTTGTCTTTTTCCATTCACAAGCCTTTCCATAACAATGAAGCCATCTTGTAATACACAAAAGCATTCACTTCCTCTTTTCCACATTAAGTTTTTCTACTGTTTAAAATGTTTCTCTATCTTCTTTTCCGTGTCTTATTTTTTCCTCCCCAATCCAGTTTTAAATCCGAATGGAAGATTTTTTCCAGGTTTGATTTTTAAAGTTCCGGGGTTTTTTTCCCTCCACTTTAATCCTTCTGTGCCAATTAGCTGCCAATCTTCCGCTACAATTTTTTCAAGCAGTCAAAGACTTTTTTCCTTTTACCTGTAAATTGGCCAATTTCTCACCCAGCAACAATTTCTCCGTTCAATTACCGCTCCTACATTCCCTCTTTCTGATCGTGGCCGTTCTGGCTTGTGACAGCCCCTTAATGGCTGCCTTCCTTCACCGACGGGTTGAAGACTAATGCTGGCATTTCAGGGAACTTGCTCATTCCCTATCCATGTCAGCCAGCATCTTCTTTCTTCGCTGTCTCCACAAGACAGCTATGATCCTTGGGGATCCCCAAAATCGGCTAGGATATCGGTGCTCTCCTGGAGCTCCAGAATCCACACCGTATCACCTGATGCTGGCCACGCCCCCCCGTCAACCGGTTCAGATTTCACCACTGCTCCACTCTCCCTTCACAGCCCAAGTGCTTGGATTCACACAACACGTGAAGCTGAACAGGAGAGCACAGACAGACAGATGAGAGAGAGATAAAGAGAGGGAGGGAGAGAGAGAGAGAGAGAGAGAAACAGGCAGAGAGAGAGAGAGAGATAAAGAGAGGGAGGGAAAGAGATAGAGGGAGGGAAAGAGTGAGGGGGAAAGACTGGGGGAAAGAGGGGGGAAGAGAGAAATGATATTAGAAACGTTTTTTGTTTTTATTGTTGTTAAACATAATATTTCAAAAGCAGAAATAAAATGAAGTGTCATAAAAGTGCATTTATCACATTTTCCTTAGAACAATTAGCTGAAATCTGCATTGTTTACCATTATTTTAGGTAGTAAAACCTCATTATTTAGGTTAAATTGCCGTATTGGCACTTTGCAATAAATAAGTGGGTTTTGCATTGCAGTTTGGGCACTCGGTCTCTAAAAGGTTCGCCATCACTGATCTGAGAGGTTGGCTAAAAGGTTGACATTTTAAAAAAAGAAATAGTTTATTAGATCTAAAAATGATGGTGTAATACTAATGCCACTGGACTGGTATTTGGGAGACCTAAGTTGAAATCCACCTGTCCTGGAAAGTGACTTACTGACTTGAGCCAGTCTTTCTGTCAGTCCAACAACTTCAAAATGTTGCTGTTGGGAGTGGGGAATGGGAGAAGGAATTGCTGTTTATGGTGCCTTGACTTTCTAAACAAATATAAATCTAATAACAAAATAGTACAAAAGAAGAGCTGGACTAAAATGCTTCAGTTTAAGCAAGAGTCTTAATTTGGGAAGGATTTGACACAGGATTTGCACTTTACCTTTTCTCTTGTCAGATTGTGAATTTGTTGTCTCTGCTTTTATCCACAGCTTTCCGAGGCAGTACAGTGGTTGATCACTCAGTGTCCACAATCTATCAAACTTTGCTGCCAGACCATCATGCAGTACCTTGAAGATGGCCTTCACTGTAATTTCACCCAGGCTTTCTACCAAGATAAGTGGGAGAGACATATGGCTGGGTTACCCTCTCAAGACCCTAGCATCATAATAGAGCTGTACAACAGTGTGATACAGTTCCTGGCTGAAGTTGCCACTTCAGAAGATTTCAGGGATTTGTCCTGGCCTGTAACCGAATTTGCAGAGGCTGGAGGCAACAAGTGGCTTCCCCACCTCCAGTGGAACAAACCCAGCCATCTTGCATGGCTAAAGAAGGCGCTGCTGTCCTTTCAGATTCCACAAATGGATGTTCCTCCTTTCGGTGGTAAGAACCTTCTATCTAAGGGCAGATCACAATTTTAATGTGCATTTTTATTATTAGTTGCGAAGTCATGTCTGACACATCGTGATTCCATGGACAATGTTCCTCCAGGCTTTCCTGTCCTCTACCATCCTCTGGAGACCATTTAAGCTCATTAATATGCATAGAGATTTAAAATTGAATAAGCAGGCATGGGTTAATGTGTGTCTCGAAGGAATTACAGTGTTTAGGTTGGGCTATCCCCAGATTTCTTGTACACATTTTATCTGAATAAAATTGGGATATAAAATAAAAACTGTGATTTCCCCTTAATTTGGTATAATAAAATAAATGTTTTTCTATTCCCCCTTCTCTCAGCTCCCTGGCTTCCTGTTTGTGCTATGATTTTCCAGTATGTGTCCCAAACGGCTAGCTCTTGTCAGACCCAGGAAATACTCCAATCTCAGGTAGAGAATTTGTTGAGCAACATTTACTTGAAGTGGAAGGATCAGAAGCATGCCAATGCAGAAAAAGATGGCCCTTCTGTTTGGGAAATTCCTTGGGATCATATCTTGGCACTGTGCATTAATCATAAATTGAGAGACTGGAACCCTCCTCACCTTTCAGTAGCACCAGGTAATAAAGATCCTCTGAGCAATAATTTTTCAGTTTTGTTACAGATTTCTTTTTAAATTGTATTTGATATATTTATTTTTGGAACCCTATACTTTAGAAAAAGTTTTGTTTTTTGTTTTTTTAATAAAACATTATTCAGGGAGACATGATCAGGATGTATAAAATTGTGCATGGCATGCAGAAAGTGGATTTTTCCTCTCAAATATTTCTCCCACTGAAATCGGGGATTCAAAGACTACTATTCTTGAACTTTCAGTGTTACCACCAGTTTGGAGGTAACATTTTTGGTAGCTCTGATTTGGAAAATGCTTGTGATAATTGGGTGCCCAATTCTTTTCATGTTAATAGTCATAAAAATGTATGGGATTGAAACACAATCTTATTTAAATTTAATATTAAACTTAATTATTATTTACTAGTCCCACCCCAATTTAAAAATCAACTCAATAGCAATTCTAGAAGCCTCATGGAGGGACATTGTTATTATGCTCTAAGAGTCTCGTTGTGCTCCTTGATAAAGAAAATGTTTTATGTTTTCAGTCTTGTTGATATGTTGATATTTTTTAAAAATATCAAATATTAGTTAGATTCACATCGAGAAAAACAAGTATTTATGCCCTTAAGAGACAAAGTCAAATCAACTAGTTTGTAGCATAACTTAATAAAAATTTCTGAAAGAATAACTTCATTAAAAATTCCAAGCTTATTCATTTCCATTTTAAATTAATTTTTCTACTTTATTTTGTGCAAGAAAAAATGAAAAACATGAAAAAATCTGCTGTATTCTTTCTATAAAAAATTGTTAAGCATACTCAGATTTCTTTATAAATTTCATTGTAAGTGAAGAGGTAAAGGTTTATATTGCTGTTATATTATCATATTAAATACTTTTATTAATTCCTGTATTTTAAACTTTCCTTGAAATTTGATGGATAGGGTAGAAAAGTTAAACAAATAAGTTGACAAGTTCATATTCTATATCTGCATAGACTAAAATAAAAGGATGGCAAGGTAGATTTGTTGTTTGTCTCCCTGCTTAGTTAAGCTAGCATTCTATATAAATGGATACAATTTTTATTTTAAGAATAAAGTCACTGGGAGTTGAGCAGTGTAAATAAATAAGCATAAATAAATTGTGATGAGCTTGGAAAAATCTGCTTGTTGTTAATTTCCTGATAATAATTTGTATTTTTTTTTTGTATCTTTTAGAAGCAGTTAGTAAAGATGGACAGATACACATATACTTTTTAAAGGAACAATTGCAAAAATTCATTTGTCCTTTCTCATGGGAGGAAGCCAGATTAAAAACTCAGAAGGAGATCCAACAAAATCAAGAAAGGTAGGATTGCCTTTTTGTGTAAGTGTTGTATTTATGAACAATTTCTGTTTAAATGCTTTTGATCCTAAAAACTAAGTATAGCTAGGCTTGGAAATAAGCCATTTTTTATTATTACTATTGCCCTGAATATCCTTATTCAGAAGTAAGTAAGTATTAACAGAAGAAAATGTAATATGATGTACTTTGTGGCAAAATTTGTAAATACCAATGAAGGGGATTGAAATGATGATTATTAAGCCACTATAACCGACTTCTTTAAGGTGAGGCATCTCCTCCTGGGGAAGAAGGAGATTGAGATGTACCAGAAGGGGCGCGCTGAGGAATTTGCAGATTTTCTCGAAGACAAAATTGCTTGATTTTGTTCCCAGTTAGATGCCAGCATGGTTTCTGGTCCAGTGCAGGCCCTTGGGGCAAGTTTTTACCCTGTTAACTGGGAATGGTTTGACCCTGTTGCTCCTGAGGAACTGGACAGGTAGGCAAGTACCTGTGTTTTAGTCCATGTCCCTCCTGGCTTGTGAAAGCTTCCTAGGACGGAACAGACAGGTAGACTCTGGCAGTGATTAATGATTCCCTACAGGAGAGGGTAGTGCCCCAGCACTTTAAGGAGGCTGTGTTCTGCCCTCTTCTCAAGAAACCATTGTTGGATCCCATCCTATTGGATAATTTCTGACCTGTCTCCAATCTTCCCTTTCTGGGGAAGAACGTTGAGAAGGTGGTTGAGCAGCAGCTCCAGAGGTTTCTGGATGAAACTGATTATCCAGTCAGGATTCAGGCCTGAATATGGGACAGAAATGGCATTGGTCACACTTGTTGATCATCTCTGGCAGGAGCGTGATGGGTGTAGTGCATCCATCCTTGCTCTACTTGACATCTCAGCGGCTTTCGATACCATCAACGAGGGTATCCTTCTGGAGCTGCTTCAAGGGCTGGGAGTTGAGGACTTTGTGCTATCTTGGTTCACTTCCTATTATTATTATTATTATTATTATTATTATTATTATTATTATTATTATTATTAAAATTTCTATACCGCCCTTCTCCTTTCGGACTCAGGGCGGTGAACAGCCAAAATAAAACATTTATACATAAAGTGCAATTAAAAATAGATTTAAAATAATTAAATTTGGCCCATAGTTTAAAATTTATCAATTTAAAATCCATATCAAAATTTAAAATCAACCATAAAATCATAAAATCAAGAGAGACCAGCTAACTGAAAGAGATGAGTTTTTAGGGCCCGACGAAAAGTCCGGAGGTCAGAGATCACTCGTATCTCTGGGGTAGATTGTTCCAAAGGGTAGGTGCCACCACAGAGAAGGCTCTCCTCCTGGGGGTCGCCAGCCAGCATTGTCTAGCCGATGGCACCCTGAGGAGGCCCTCTCTGTGGGAGCGAACTGGCCGGTGGGAGGCTATTGGTGGCAGAAGGCGGTCCCATAAGTACCCTGGCCCTAAGCCATGGAGCTCTTTAAAGGTGATCACCAACACCTTGAAGTGCACCCGGAAGTCCACCGGAAGCCAATGCAGCTCGCGCAGGAGAGGAGTCACATGGGAGCGCCCCGTCACTCCCATAATCCCCCGCGCAGCCGCATTCTGCACCAGTTGGAGCCTCCGGGTGTACCCCAAGGGGAGCCCCATGTAGAGAGCGTTACAATAGTCCAAACGAGAGGTGATGAGTGCTTGAGTGACTGTGCGTAGGGAGTCCCGATCCAGAAAGGGGCGCAACTGGCGTATCAGGCGAACCTGATAAAAAGCCCCCCTGGCGACAGCCGTCATATGCCCTTCTAAAGACAGCCGTGCGTCCAGGAGGACGCCCAAGTTGCAGGCCCTTTCCGTGGGGGCCAGTGATTCGCCCCCAATAACCAGCGATGGCGTCAGCTGGCTATACCGGGACACTGGC
Organism: Arizona elegans; assembly: GCA_022577455.1. Classification (NCBI taxonomy): domain Eukaryota; kingdom Metazoa; phylum Chordata; class Lepidosauria; order Squamata; family Colubridae; genus Arizona; species Arizona elegans. Next base: position 169,829,033 of record JAKOOJ010000001.1, on the reverse strand, counting down.
AGCCACAGCCACTCAGTCTTGGAAGGGTTGAGTCGAAGCCTGTTTCTCCCCATCCAGACCCGCACAGCCTCCAGGCACTGGGACATCACTTCCAAGGCATCGTTGGGATGGCCTGGGGTGGAGATGTACAGCTGAGTATCATCAGCGTACTGATGGAACTCCACCCCAAAACCACGGATGATCTCATCCAGTGGCTTCACATAAATGTTGAACAGGAGGGGCGAGAGGACCGACCCTTGCGGCACCCCACAAACAAGGCGCCTCGGGGTCGACCGCTGCCCCCCTGTCAACACGGATTGCGACCGGTTGGAGAGATAGGAGGAGAACCACCGCAAAACGGTGCCCCCCACTCCCAGTCCCTCCAGCCGGTGCAACATGATACCATGGTCGATGGTATCAAAAGCCACTGAGAAGTCTAACAGGACCAGGATAGAGGAATAACCCCTATCCCGAGCCCTCCAGAGATCATCCACCAACGCGACCAATGCCGTTTCTGTGCTGTACCCAGGTCTGAAGCCGGACTGGAGCGGATCCAAATAGACAGCTTCATCCAGGTACTGTGGAAGCTGTCGCGCCACCACACTCTCAACAACCTTCGCAGTAAAGCGAAGGTTGGAGACTGGACGATAGTTGGCCAAAACAGCCGGATCCAGGGATGGCTTCTTGAGGAGAGGCCTCACCACCGCCTCTTTCAAGGCGGCTGGCAGGACACCCTCACTCAAAGAAGCGTTGATAATTCCCTGGAGCCAGCCTCGTGTCACCTCCCGGGAAGCCAGCACCAACCAGGAGGGACACGGGTCCAATAAACATGTGGTCGCGTTCAGCCGTCCCAAGATCCTGTCCACGTCCTCGGGAGCCACAGGATCGAACTCCTCCCAGATAACACTCTCAAGGCCTGCCTCAGTCATCTCGTCTGAACTAACCCAGTCAGCGGCCAAGTCTTCCTGAATCTGAGTTATTTTATCATCCAGATACTGTACAAAATCCTCAGCTCGGCCCTGCAAGAGGTCCTCCCGCGCTCCCAGATGGAGAAGGGAGCGGGTTACCCTGAACAGGGCGGCTGGGCGGTTATCTGATGACACGATAAGAGCGACAAAATAGCTAGATTTCGCCGCTTTTATCGCCACTAGGTAGGCCTTAATATGAGACCTTACCAGTGTCAAGTCAGATTCGGAACGGCTGGCCCTCCAACCGCTCTCTAGGTGTCTTTTCCGGCGCTTCATCTCTCTCAGCTCCTCGGAGAACCAAGGAGCTAAGTGAGTTCGGTGCCGGGTCAGAGGCCGCAAAGGCACGACCCGGTCCAAAGCCCCAGCAGCCGCACTATCCCAGGCGGCCACCAGGTCATCAGCCAAGTCATGAGCTAGTTTCAGGAAATGGCCCAAGCTCCATCTGGAACCTATCAGGATCCATCAGGCGCCTGGGGCGGAACCACCTGGTCGGCTCTGCCTCCCTGCGACGGGGTGCGGCAGTCAAAAAGTCAAGTCGAAGGAGCGAGTGGTCAGACCATGACAAGGGTTCAGTATCTATATCCCCTATATCAAGGCTACTCAACCACTGACCAGAGACAAAAACTAAGTCCAGAGTGTGTCCCCCCCATGTGAGTAGGGCCGTGAATTACTTGGGTCAGGTCCATGGCCGTCATGGAAGCCATGAACTCTCGAGCTACCTCAGAAGTTTCACCAATGGATGGCAGGTTGAAATCCCCCATGACCACAAGTCTGGGGGTATCAGCCGCCACCTCAGCTATAACATTGAGGAGTTCGGGCAGGGTCGTCGCCACGTGGCAGGGAGCCAGGTACGTGATCAACAGACCCATCTGCACCCCACGACCCCACTTCACGAAAAGGGACTCACATCCGGCTATCTGAGGCACAGTGGTCTCCCTCGGATCAAGACCCTCTCTTATAATGACCGCCACCCCCCCCCCCGCCCCTGCCCTGAGCTCTCAGCTGATGAAATGCACGGAAGCCTGATGGACACATCTCCACAAGGGGAACCCCCCCCCATGGCCCAACCAGGTCTCCATAATACCTGCCAGGTCCGCTCCCCCCGCCTGAATAAGATCACAAATGAGGGAGGCTTTATTTACTAAGGACCTGGCATTACACAACATCAGCCGGAGACTTGGGCCCTGAGACTCTAAGCAGCCTGAGGAACGGGAAGAGCTAAGGGGACCGGGGCACGCAATCGCTTGGAGATAGCGAGCACGTGCCCCCACCACATGATACGGCCCCCTGCTCCCGCCATACCTGCCCCTCCCACTCAGTGTATTGATGGAGAAGCCCTCAGTAGAGGGCATTCTAACAGTCCCCTTTCCCCCAGAGTCCGTACCCCCTATGGCACCATTAACAGCCGGACTGGCCATCCCCCGTGGGTTCTCCCCCAAACCCACACAACTCCCCCACCCCTTATTTACACTAAGCCCCACCCGGCTCCACACCTCCCAGTTCGTGCCCCTGTGCCAAGCCTGACCTATCCCCCTCCCTCCCCACCCCTCTCCCCAAACCCCTTAAAAATTTACATAAAGACAATTTTAAAAAAACCCTCAGCCCCCTCTTTGCGGCATGCCACCTCTCGGGATTCCAAAATCCGTCATCGAGGTAGGCCCTCGATAATGTGGAGGGCCAAGCCTGCGAGAGGGGGGAATCTCGCAGACCAAGAAGCTCCGCTGCTGTGTACACCTTGCCGCAGGGATGGAGTGACCATCCCCTAAAGGGTCCATACAGAAAAGTTCCAGGGAGAACATAAAAAAGACAGGAGCCACAAAAATATTCAAGACCCAGTCCGCTGTTCTCTCACAACAGAGGCCAAGTCTGTCTCCAGGTCGACACAGTCCAAGCGGGGAGGGGGGATAAGTCATACCGCCCTCTCACAGCGGCTTGGCTCGATGGTCTGCCCCCTTTACTGGTGAGATGGAAGTAATGGTTCAACTTGCGCACTTAGCACCCATAATATAGGTCCAAAATCCGCCCTCTCACAGCGGATTCGATGATCCGTCCCTCTGCCAGCAGAGTATAAAGTGCAGGTGCCGAATGATGGTACAGCAGAAACAGTGCAGCACCCAGGATATAAATCCCCAATCCGCCCTCTCACGGCGGTTCGTCCGATGGTCATTCCCCTGCCAGCAGGTACAAAGTGCAGAATGCAAAATAGCTAATGCCATCCCAGCTCAGCCCGTGGGGCCCAGAGCCCAAACCACCCTCTCACGGTGGTTAGGCTCTTGGCTGGTCCTCTCAGCTGGTGGGATGGAGTCATATACCAGCTCCTATTCAGATGATATTAGTCCTGCTCACATGTAGGAGAAGGGCTCAGGTGGAATAAATGAGCTATTTATGTCAGCGAGGTGAAGCCAAAAGAGGGTGCAAGTCCGAGAAGGGCGTGTTCCAAGGGGGGAGAGATGGAAAGAGGGGGGGATTACACTTTAAACCCCCCCAGTCCCCGAGGGCACCCCAGCAGAGACCCCCCTCAATAACACGCCCAGTCCTCGTCTATCTTGGCTCGAAAAGATGGTCCTCGGCCACATTAGCGCCCCTCTTCAAGGCCATAGGGCACTCCTCTCCCCGCCAAATGCCAGCTGGAAGTCTTCGTGGTTGCTGCCCTCGTCGCCATTCCCCACTGCCATACTGAAATCCCGGCAGCATCCCTGAGATTTTTCCAGGGAACTGGCAGCCCCAACAGCCCCGACAGCACCTCAACAAAGCCAGAGCCTGGGGCAATGTCCACGTGGTAGGCGCCCCCAGCGCAATGCCACCGCCGCCGCTCCCACTCCCGGCGAGCTCCAGCTGGAGGGGAAAAACGCCGCCACGCTGCCTCTCAGCTGTTCCGAGGCTTCCAAGCCTCGCCGACGCTGTGCTCTCTGCTCCCACCCGATGTCCAAGAGGGAGCAGAAAGCCATCCCCGGAATGGGAGGAAGTTCCCCCAACTGGACCCGGGTCGCCAGGTCTTCAGGGTGACCCTCAGAGGGTCCCAAAAGGTAGGTCAGTGCCCATCCTCACGCCGCGATCTCAGCTAGCGCCGCCATCTTGCGCATGCGTAATTTAGGATTTTTCCCTCCTTCCTTTGTGGCTGCTCTTAGCTGGTGTTAATAGGAGGTAAGAGATCCAGTCCTCGCCCACTGCAGGGTTTGGTACTCTCTGCTTCTATTCAACATCTACATTAAGCCGTTGGGTGAGATCATCTGTCACCATGGACTGAGAGATATACCAATACGCTGATGATACTCAGCTGTATATCTCAGCCCATGGTGAGTTAAGCAATGCTGTGACCTCCCTCTCGCAGGGCCTGGAGGCTGTTAGAGACAGGATGGGGAGCAACAGGTTGAAACTGAAACCTGGCAAGGCTGAGTGGCTCTGGGTTTGGGGTTCTTCGGTCCATGGAGAATTGCCACCTTTGATCTTGGTTGGGGTGGTACTGCCCCAAATAGTCCCAGTGCATAATCTGGGTGTTGTTCTGACCTAGGCTTCCTGAGTCAGTAAAACACACAAGTAGTCCCAAAAACCTCTTCAATTTCAACAGCTGTGAATGCCGTTCATTCACAGATGAGTCCCAAATAGTTGTAAAGAGTCCTTCGGGATAAGGCTGATAATCACCCATCTTTATCTCCCTTGACACGCTGCCAAAGACCTAATTGGCAAAGCCACATGGAGTCCAGAATCAAACAGAGCTTCAGACTTTAAACTGAACAGAATTAACAATGTTGCTTTCTGCAAAGGCCCACGTGTCTTTGCTTCTCTTTTAAGTCTTATGGGAGGAGCCAATCATCTCCAAGCCCTACTTCTGAGTCATCCCTTTTGTTTTAACTGTTCTTGCCTTCTGGCAGCTTTGCGCATATGCGCACTGGTAACAGGCTCCCCCTGTTCCTCTGCCTCGCTGAGGTACGACTCTGGAGGCTCCGGAGGCAGCATGTACCTCCCAGATGGTCCTTTTTCTGCCTCCAACGCAGAACCCTCGTCCGAGCCTTCCGCAGACTCCAGGACTGGCCCATGTTCCTCCCCAACCTCCTCACTGTCCGACTATGCTGCCAGCTCCGCAGGCTGGCGGCGGACCACATCAGGTGTTCTCCTGGACTCGTGAATCCTGCTCGAAGAGTAGGTGGCAGTCATGGCCAGGAGGACCTTTGCACAATTGTGGGTTGTACACCAGTTACACCCTTTCCTGAAATAACAAACCCTACTCATGATCACGCATGCCCTAGTCACTTCCCGTCTCGACTGTTGCAATGCACTCTACATGGGGTTGCCCTTGAGAAGCATCTGGAAGCTCCAGTTGGTGCAAAATGCAGCGGCCTACATGGTTTTGTGCAGACCTTGGAGTGCACATGTGTCATCTCTCCTGCAGGAGCTGAATTGGTTACTGATTTGCTTCCGGGTGCAATTCAAGGTACTGGTCGTTACCTTTAAAGCCCTTCATGGATTGGGACCAGGTTATCTGAGGGGCTCTCTTGCCAGTCACATCCACTCGACCTACTAGAGTGGGGAGGCAAGAAATGTTGCGAGTTCCGTCCCCGAAGGAGATAGATTTGGTGGGACTCAGAAGAAGGGCATTCTCTGTGGTGGCTCCCAGCCTCTGGAACATCATCACCATAGAGAGGGGCTCCTCCGGGTGCCGTCAGCCAAGCAGTGTCGACTGGCGGCCCCCAGGGGGAGGGCCTTCTCTGTGGGGGCACCCACTATCTGGAACGAGCTCCCCCCGGAGATATGGAGGATCCCGGATCTGTGCACTTTCCGCCGTGCTCTTAAGACCCCCTTATTCCAGCAAGCCGGCCTGGCCTAATTTTTCTCCCCTTTCTTTTAAATTTTTAAACTGAAATTTTAATTTGTTTTAGATTATTGGGATTTTAATTGTCATGGGCTAAATTATTTAATTTGGTTTTAAATTGTTTCTAACTTTTGTATTCCTGTATTTTATCCTGTGCCTGTTCACCGCCCTGAGTCCTTCGGGAGTAGGGCAGTATACAAATTTAATAAAACATAAAACATCACCCCGGAAATGGCCCCCATTCTGACATTCTTTTGGAAGGCCCTGAAGATGGTTCTGCTAGTGGGCTTAGGGAACCCAGAACAGGATGGTGCCCCTTAAATGGCTGATATAAGTATTTGTTGTCGCCGGGGAGCAGGTGGAGGATTATTATTCTATTATTATTTTTATTATTTATTATTTTTATTTCTTTTATATTGTGTTTTTATTTCCTATAAGCCACCTTGAGTCTCTGTGAGCGAGTAGGTGGCAATATACATTTTCTAAATAAATAAAATATTTTAGGATTCTGGTCAATTGGCTTAATTAGAAATGCCCAGTAGTGATGAAAGTGGCCAATTCTATGTTTATTATGAAGGGACAATTCTAAATGCTGCTTCTCTCATTTCATCAACTGCATGAACCCTCAGTAATCACACAATGTTATCTAAAAATCAGCACTGATGTGATACAAACGTTGAAAAGCCATAGCACCTTTTTATACTTTAAAATATCATTTGAGTTTTCTCCCTCTTACTCAAGATATGGATAAAATTCATCTTTTATCCACTTCAACCTTCAGTCCATGTTTGTGTTGTCACTAGAAATGCTGCTAGTTGCACTTCCTAGCTCCTAACCAATTTTGAATTCATCCAAGCTAGGGGGTTAATTCTCAAAAGCAGTTTTGTTCATGTGCTATTTTCATGGAGAATTGTTGAGGTAAATTACCGGGTGAATAGGCCACTAACTGCAGTTGTCTCCAAGGTCAAGATAAAATGTGTTTTCAGTGAAAGCCTGAATCAATTGTATTAGTTTAAAATCCTGTGACGTCTATAGTAACATGCAATTGTTAATATTAGAAAATGCTGCTGAGAGTTTAACAAGCACAGAGTTTTGACTTGGTACCTTTCAAAATTGTCAATAATATACATCATTGGTTATTTCAGTATTTGGCCTGTATGTGAGTTTCCAGATTGCAATCCAGTTTATTCTGGAATCAATTGATTATCTATTATCTGTGAAAGAATGCAGTTGTTTGGTTAGAACAGGAGGGAGAAGGTGGAAGGTCTGTGGATCTGAAGACTCTCTGCAGTTTCATTAATGCTACTTGTGGCTATTTCCATATTTTAGGCATTTTATCTGCCTTTACATTTGATTGAAACGCTCCAGTAGCCATTTCCTGATGCCCCGCTCAAAGCATTTCAGTTGCTCAATTTGAGGCTATTTAGTTTTGCTAAGTTTTATATATTTAATGTACCGTTTATCTCTACCTTTTCAACTTAATTGTTTAGAAGCCTATCATTCTGGAGAAGTTGACATATTAGTTGCTATATTGTGATAGTGTCCATCTTCCTTGGTTATTTTTCAACTTTATAATTATACTTTCTTGCTCTTGATTTCTGAGATGGGTGTTCTTACATGTGTGTGTATTTGCATGTAACTGTCTTTGCTAGTGATTTGTCTTTCAATTAAGTTTTTCTCAGCTTTTCAATGTTATTAACTTCACTAAATTAATTAATTATTGGTTTGAATGGTTGATTTAAAGAATAAAATTGTTTGTGATTTGGAATTCAATTTTAAATGAAACACATGTATGATATACCGGTATATTCCAGATTATATGCAAATTGCATTAAAATTCATTTTTTCCATAAACGCTATTAGAGGCTGATCTTGCTGTACATTAAAAGGCTTGGATGAGCCTCTATTTCTTTCTACAATTCTTATTGGAGTTTTCAAATTGATCAATCGTTGCCTCATGAGACGTTATAGTCATATTTAACTCTTTCTCATATTTATGAGATATGCTGATTTTCTGAATGATTGCCTTGATAGCTGAATGCTTTTGTCAGTCAGATGAAAATTTAAAACCGTTTGACATCTCAGAAATGTAGATAGAAGTTACAATAACGTTCTAATTCACCCAGAATAGAGTGAGCAACATCAGGCATACCCACAGCATCAGCAATATTTAAGTCCACTTACATGCTTTTCTAGAGAAAACAGTTCTTTCTTCTCTTGGACTCCTTCCTACAACCAGGTTGAGAAGTAGATTGTATAGAAAGACTATTGTAGGGCATAGCAGATTTTTAAAATTCTTTGATAGGCTCCCCACTGCCCCCTCTTTTAGCACAAAGATTTAAGATGGAATTATTTTGTGCTTTTTTATCACATCTTTTTTCCCTCAAACAGAGTTGTCTCTTACCTTCTTGAACTATTCCTGCACACCTTCTTCTAAGTTATCTATGCATATAGTAGTCTTCAACGTATGACCACAAATGAGTCTAAAATTTCAATTGCTACGTGAGGCAGTTATTACATGAGTGGGACCTCATTTTAGAACCTTTTGTGCCATGGTTATTAAGGAGATCACTGCATTTGTTAATTGAATCATGCAGTTGTTAAGCGAAATTGGCTACTCCCATTGACTTTGCTTGTCGGAAGCTAGCTGGGAAGGTTGCAAATGGTGATTACACACCCATCCCCTCAAACAGTCATAAATACATGCCAGTTGCCAAGTGCCTAGATTTTGACCTTTATTATCTTCACAAATAACCCAAGACAGCAAACATATCCAGTACATCTTCCTCCTCCTGTTTTCTCCACAACAATAATCCCATGAGAATGAGTTAGGCTGAGAGAGAGTGACTGGCCCAAGGTCATCCACCTAACTTTCATAGCTAAAGCAGAACATGAACTCATGGTCTCTCACTTTCTAGCCTGGTGCCTTAACTAGACCAAACTGGTATAATTATCAGGTGATCCTGAACAGCAGCAGAGTGATACAGAACTATGTAATTGGGCCTACAACAATCTTACTGCTCTATGAATGTGGTATTACTGCTCACAAAGATCTAATCCAAAATGTAGTTTTGTTTCAATGAGCTGCTAGTAAAAGAGTTTAGGATTATATATTAGATTATTTTGGTTTATGCCTGTGTTTCTGTCATCTTGCTGAATTCATTTATAACCCTATTTATTGTTATGGTTGTAATTACCGACTTCTATTTGTATCTCACTGATACCCCCAAAACAAGTGATATACTTGGTGGTTGTAAAGCAATCAATCATTTTATATGTTATTCAAATAAAGTAAATAAAACTTGAAAATAATAATAAAGCAATCAAATCAGAATAGAGCTGGAAGGGACCTTGGCGATCATTTAGTTCAACCCCCTGCTCAAGCAAGAGCCCCTATACCCTTGATGGCGAACCTATGGCACATGTGCCACAGGTGGCACGCGGAGCCATGTTGCCTGGCACGCCAGCTTAGCTCTGGCACGCACGTGCGTGCTGGCCAGCTGATTTTCGGGCCTTCTGGGTCCACCAGAAGTAGTAAAACAGGCTGTTTCCTGCCTCTGGGGGGGTGGGGAAGGCCCGTTTTTCTTTCTCACCTGGCTCCAGATCCTCTCTATGCATCTGGGGAGGGCGAAAACAGCCTTCCCCACCCCCTCAGAGGCCCTCCGGAGGCCCGAAACGGCTCGTTTCCCAACTTCCAGTTGGACAGGAAGTGACATTTTGTGCTGTCCCCAGCCTCCAGAGCCTCTCTAGGAGTCTCTGGAGGCTGGGGACAGCAAAAAACATCACTGCGATTCAAAGTGCCAATTGTTGCCTATAAAGCTGTACATGGCAGTTAGCCTGATTACTTGTGGAACTGCCTGTCTCCCATGGTATCTGCCCAGCCAATTCAATTAAACAATCAGAGAAGTATGCCTTTAATGTAGCAGCACTTGTCCTCTGGAATGAGGTTTCCCCTGAAATCTGGATGCTCACCTTCACCCTCCTACCAAGGGCTTTAAAAACCTGTCTCTTCATCCAGTCATTTGGTGAGAGTGAGTGAAGCCCACTTGGATTGCGTGGTTGATTTCCTTTTCCTTCCCTCTGGTATTCATAATCCTTGCCATCATTTATTATTTTATTTTCATCTCTCTCTCTTTTTAAATATTTTTACTTGTGAGTTGCTCAGAGTCTTTGGGAGTTGGATGGCATCACAGTTTAATAGTAATAATAATAGCAACAACAACAGCTATGTTTCCTGTCTTCTAGGTCTAAATTAAAGACTATGGCAAAACTATATTCCCCTTTATTATCTCCAAATGAACATTGTGTTAGCCAAGAAATTAAAAACAACAAGGAACTCAGTATTTCTGATAGAGATCTCACACTGGCAGTTTCAGAAATAGATCTTCTGCCAGAATGCCTGTCTGTTAAGCTACAATTGGAGAAAACAGAGAGCAAGAGGTAAGATTTCTCTCTTTCTTTACAAATGTTAAGTGCTAAGAATGGGAATATGAATGGGTAGAAAGAACAGAAAAAACATAAATTGATGGGATTCAGTGTTCATTTATTTAGTTCCAGTTCTGATATTCTAGTTGCTTAGAGGTGGGAGGCAGCAAATCAAATCAATCAATACATAACATTAGAAGAGGAATAAGAGAAGAATAATATGGAAGGAAAATGGAAAGTTGAGAAAGATGATAAAGGAGAAAATGTATATTAGAAAAGTGTGAAAAGGGTTCATACGAATAGCATGTGCTGACTGTGTGGGATATTAGTTGGATTAAATGAAAAGGTTATATATGCGAAATATAAAGTGAAATAAGATAGGGATTTTATTTTAAATTCTGAACCAGAGCATTATCTCAATCCATTAGGTATTGTCACCAGTACCCCAATCTAGGGGGCATAGCCAGTGGAGAAACAAATCACAGTCTTAGTTACCTAGACTTGAGGGCTGTAATATATATGTTGAACTTTTCTTTGATCAGCAGTCATAAATTTGTCATGAGAGGGTATTGCCAGCCAGAAGACTGCATATTTTTCAGGTTTTTAAAATAGTAGATTCAGCCCATGGTGAAATGCTGAAAAGTATTTTACTGAATAAATCTTGAGAGTTACAGTTACAGAGAAAGAAAGGTATACCAATCTGCATATTTTCAGATTATCAAATATCCAACAAATGGTAATATATATACACCTGAAAACTGACATCTAGTTGCACAGCACCTCCTAGAACTTAGGGTCTACACTGTGGTTCAAACTGTCTGAGACCTTACCAACATTCCCACACAACCCTAAATCACAAGATTATCAAGAATCTTGTGACAACTGGGAAACTGAATTTTAGTCCCACCTTTAACATGAAAGCTTACTGGATAGCTTTGGGCAGTTAGTCTCTCAGCTCAATGCACAGGGTTCTTGTGTGAGGAAAATAGGAGAAAGAATATTGTCTATGTTTTTTTGACTTATGTCAACAAAAAAATAGGATAAAGATAGGATTTTAAAAAATCTAGTAGAAACATAGAATCATAGGGCTGGAAGGGACCTTGCAGGTCTTCAATTTCCTGCCCAAGGCAGGAGATCGTATACCATCATGGATAAATAGATATCTAATATTTTCTTTAAAAATCTCTAGCAATAGAGCACCCACAACTCTGGGAGGCAACCTGTTCCACTGATTCATTGTTCCTGCTGTCAGGAAACCTCTTAGTTTCTGATTGGATCTCTCTTCAAACCCACCACCAAATTTATGAAATGCCTTACAGCCCATTTTCCAGTGGTAAAGGTGTAATATAGTTTGATTCCACAGGCATAGATATTTCTTCTACATAATGGGTTAAACATGATGCTCAGACTTAACATACTTTATATACATTGATTGTACTGCCCTCTGTCCTGACTAGATTTGGAAAGAAGTCTGTCCTTAGAGGAGCATCCTTGTTGAATATTTCTGTCATGCTCTTTCAAAATATATGTTTTCAAAGTCCTAATGAAACTTCCATTTGAATTCACTCTATTTTCCTCAAGATTTTATCTTTTAAACTTAATTTTTGGTGACATCAACTCTTCTGGTCAAATCTCTGAAATCTCCAAATATTATTTGTGTGTATATCAGTTCTTCGAAATAGTTCAGACAGGAAATCAAAACCATGAGTACCAATACTACTATTGTTGTAAGGTTATACAGTAATTGAATCTTCCAAGTCTGAAAGCAGATTCTCCCATCCAGAGAACAAGGAGAGTATAGCTCTTTGAGCTATACAAATAGCTCTTTGAGCTATTTATTCTACCCCCATTTCTCCTTTAGGCTGAGACTTCATTTAGCCATAATTCTCAGCAATTGCTTCATTAGCAGTATCTCCTGTGGGCTGATTTCTTTCAGTTAATTCAGCTTCATTCACTCTAATTTTGTAACTCAATCCTGCCAACTATAATTAAATCCGGCCAAATATAATGGAAATTTAGAGAACAGAATCCCAATATATCTTGCTGTTGACTCAAGAAGTTGTACTGCACTGCATTAACCCAAGACGATCCAGTGACCTCCCTTGCCAAGTTGTTTGATGTACAGAAGTGGGCCTCAAGAAGCATTTCCCTATCCTACTTTCAGGTCCTGATTAGCGGTTGAAATAATACATTTCATCCATGTTTTAATGCTCTCCAAACTCTGAAATTCACACCTGTGATTTTTTTTTTTAATTTGATTTATATGCCGCCCTTCTCCGGAGACTCAGGGCGGCTTACAAGCGTTAAGCAATAGCCTTCATACTTTTGTATATTTTATACAAAGTCAGCTTATTGCCCCCACAAACTGGGTCCTCCTGTGATTCAAGAGGATTCTCCAGAAAAACATTCTTACTCATTTCTCTTGTTTGCATTATTTCCCATCATGGAATCTACAGCTAGTGCTAAAAATTCTTATCCAAGCACTTTGGCATAATTTCCTCTATGTTGCTTTTACCAAAACTCATGTTCCTAGTGGCACTGGGCAGGAAAATCTCTGAAAGGGATTCTTCCCTCTTTCCTTCTACAATGATTGAGTAGAAATAAAAGACTCATCTGAGCCGAACTGTCATTTATTTCTAATAAACTGAGCTCAGTTGTGTGGAGAAATTGAAATCTTCTCTCCTTTTATCCTAGATCTTTTGATTTCTCTGATGGCATAGACTGAACATAGATAAAAATGTTGTCAAACAAACAAATGCTGTTTTCTTTCATCTTAATTCCAAAGACAACATCAGTGTCTAACAAGCTGGCTTGCATCTTCTTGCCTTAGATGACTCAAGTCCTCCTGCAGATCTTTCAAAATAAGTCCCACAGCTATATCTGCTGCATCCCCTACTATTGCCATTTTTCCAGAGATCTGAAGGGTGACACTTTGATCAACTCCAGTAGATACCTTAGCTTAGCCATAGATTTTATTTTGAAGAAGAGTTCTTTAATATGTGATGTAAGCTTTTATTGCCAATGTCAAGTCAATGGTAATGAGTTTTTGGACTAATAGTCCATGACTTTGGTATCCTGATGTTTCACTAGCAACTGTGGCTGGCATCTTCAGAGGTCTAAGTAATCTGCTCTGCTACTTGCCTATTAGCTTGGAAGCTAATCACCACTGAGTGCTTTAATATGTTTTTCCATTTCTAATTTCAACCTGCCACACCATGAAGCTAGCTGATACACATCTGATTCAGAGCTGCCTCTGACATTTACCTGAGAATTAGTTACTTTGGCTTTGGTTTCTTTGTTGAGGAAGAAAACTAAACCATACCCTTGTTTGTGTGATTCAATTTTTTAGGTTTGCTGCATTCTTTCATATCAATTTCCTTTCTCTGTCTCTTTTTTTATTCTTGGCCATTGAATGTGAGGTTGCAGGATGCTAAACTTTAAATATCTGTATTTTTAAATGTCATGTGATCTTTACCTTTTTGGGATGATGATGATGGTCTATATTCATTATTAATCTTTTTGAACCTCTGTTGAACTGTCATGGGAAATAATCATTTTTTGTTTATGTGTTTAATTTTCTTTTGTCTAGATTTGATGAACAACTGCAGCAGTTATTAGTTAAAGATTCTGAGACACTCCAGGACACCTTGCCTCTTCCTCTTTATCTTCCTGAATCTCTAGTATCTATGCCCCAGATTATTCAGACATTCACCAGAATTCCAAAATCAAGAAGTCCAGAGGTAACATATAAATTAAAATACAATGGTGGTGGGCTTCAATATTAGACTCTATTCACTTCCTTTGATTATTCTCTTCCTATTTTTGCGAGCTGGTGCAAGTCAGTTAAAGGAAGGAGCCTGAAACAATAGCGTTAATTTCTGCCCAATCAGCTTGTTAGGTATCTCAAGCAAACTGTAAACCTGGCATTTTTATTGCAGTGGAATTGCTATGATTAGGCCTTATATACAGTTGCAAGAAAAAGTATGTGAACCCCTTGGGATTACGTGGAGTTTTGCATGAATTGGTCGTAAAATGTGCTCTGAACTTCATCTAAGTCACAACAATAGAAAAACACAGTCTGCTTAAAATAATACTACACAAACATTAGATGTTGCCATGGTTTAATTGAACATAACATGTAAACATTCACAGTGCAGGGAGGAAAAAGTATGTGAACCTTTGGACTTAATAACTGGTTGACCCTCCTTTGGCAGCAATAACCTCAACCAAACATTTCTTGTAGTTGCAGATCAGACCTGCACAACCATCTGGAGTAATTTTGGACCACTCCTCTTCACAAAACTGTTTCAGTGTAGCAATATTCTTGGGATGTCTGGTGTGAATCGCTCTCTTAAGGTCATGCCACAGCATTTCAATCGGGTTGAGGTCAGGACTCTGATTGGGCCACTCCAGAAGGCATATTCTGTGCTGTTGAAGCCATCTTTTTGTTGAATTACTTGTATGCTTTGGGCCATTGTCCTGTTGTATCACCCATCCTCTGCGGAGCTTCAGTTGGTGGACAGATGGTCGTACGTTTTCCTGCAAAATGTCTTGATAAACTCTGGAATTCATTTTCCCATCAATGACAACAATCCGTCCAGGCCCTGAGGCAGCAAAGCAACCCCAAACCATGATGTTCCCTCCGCCATGTTTTACAGTGGGGATGAGGTTTTGATATTGGTGTGCTGTGCTTTTTTTTCTCCACACATAGTGTTTTGTGTTCTTCCCAAACAACTCAATTTTGGTTTCATCTGTCCACAGTATATTTTGCCAGTAGTGCTGTGGAACATCCAGGTGCTCTTTTGCAAACTTCAAACGTGCTGCAATATTTTTTTTGGACAGCAATGGCTTCCTCCTTGGTATCCTCCCATGTACTCCATTCTTGTTTAATGTTTTCCTTATTGTAGATGTGTCAACAAAAATGTTAGCATGTGCCAGAGATTTCTGTAGGTCTTTAGCTGACAGTCTAGGATTCTTCTTTACCTCATGAAGCATTCTGCGCTGTGCTCTTGCAGTCATTTTTACAGGACGACCACGCCTAGGGAGAGCAGCAACAGTGCTAAACTTTCTCCATTTGTAGACAGTCTGTCTTACCATAGACACATGAACATCAAGGCTTTTGGAGATATTTTTGTAACCCTTTCCAGTTTCATGCAAGTCAACAATTCTTGATCGTAGGTCTTCTGAGAGCTCTTTTCTGCAAGGCATGGTTCACATCAGACAGTGCTTCTTGAAACTAGTAAACCCAAAACAGGTGTGTGTTTTTAAAGGGCAGGACAGCTGTCAGCAACATATCCAATATCATCACACTGATTGGAGTCAAGGTTGGCTCACTCCTTGCTCCAATTAGCTCTTGGAGAAGTCATTAGGCTAGGGGCTCACATACTTTTTCCTCCCTGCACTGTGAATGTTTACATGTTCATTAAACCATGGCAACATCTAATGTTTGTGTAGTATTATTTTAAGCAGACTGTGTTTTTCTATTGTTGTGACTTAGATGAAGTTCAGAGCACATTTTATGACCAATTCATGCAAAACTCCATGTAATCCCAAGGGGTTCACATACTTTTTCTTGCAACTGTAGTGGCTACATCAAAACCACCAGATTTGAGTTGCATATAACCTGCAAGGGCAGTCTCAAAGCTCAGTGAAGCCACTGTATTCAATCCATAGTACTGTTCTTGTCCATTAATACTCAATGGTTGACTTAGTTGGGAAAGATGTGGGACTATAACTCAGGCAGAATCAGCATAATATAAAATCATATAAAATTGTGGCACAATCCAAGCATATTTCTATATTCTAGAAATAGAATTGCCATTTTTTTATGATAGCTTATATTATATAGTTGTTGGCATATCCACAGGCAGAATAAAATGTCAAGATAGCAATAGCATCATAACAGTTGATGTCCCACTCCTTTTGTATAACACATAAAAAAGGATAGGGCTTTAATAATGCTGCCACAATAATTGTTTTACTCTTTTTGACCTCACCATTCATAGTAATTTTTAACATATTTCCCTAATCCAAACATGATTTATTTTGGGCATTCAATTGAGCTCAGTATCCAGTTAAAATCTTACTCAGGCATTACACTAATACGAGGTATGGTAATGTGTAAAAAATATATGATTGTTGATTTAAATGCTGGCATTCGCAGCAGGTCTTGATGCATTGTATTATTTCATGCAGATTTCATTGAACTAATATTTATGTAGTATTAATGAATATTCTATTTAATATAGATAGAATAGATAGAATTATTTATTGGCCAAATGTGATTGGACACACAAGGAATTTGTCTTTGATGCAAATGCTCTCAATGTACATAAAAAGAAAAGATACATTCGTCAAGAATCATAAGGTACAACTCTTAATGATAGTCATAGGTACAAACAAGCAATCGAATCATGCTAAGAAACAATCAATATAAATCGTAAGGATACAGCAACAAGTTATAGTCATACAGTCATAAATGGGAGGAGATGAGTAATAGGAACGATGAGAAGATTAATACTAATAGTAATGCAGACTTAGTGAATAGTTTGACAGTGTTGAGGGAATTATTTGTTTAGCAGAGTAATGGCATTCGGGCAAAAAACTGTTCTTGTGTTTAGTTGTTCTGGTGTGCAGTGCAGTGAAACAATTTATGTCCAGGATGCGAGGGGTCTGTAGATAGTTTCAATATAACATAATATTAATAGCATTTTCAAATAGAATGATTGTGGCAAAAGAAAGCAAATACCAATAGAAATAAGCGCCTTGAGTGCATTCCCAAAACAATTGGAACATCATTTGAACACCATTGACATGGACAAAATCACCACCAGTCAATTGCAAAAGGCAGCTTTACTTGGAACAGCTTACATCCTGTGGCAATACCTTTAACGCCAACAAGCATTCCCTTCTGCCTATCCCAGGTCCTTTGGAAGGACTCTGTAGGTGGATGAAAATGCCAAATCCACTCTTAACATCTGGTTAATCATGAAACCAATTATAATAATAACATCCTGAAAGAATAGCTTTAATATTTTTAAATGACAAACTCTATTCCAAGTTCTTGGGAAGGACTTGCCAAATTCAGTCTAAATATCTGGCTGATTATGTAACCAACTGGTGAATACCGACCGATAATAAGTGAGGAAACCGGAGCCAGACTTGAATGAGATAACTTCTTTAATAACAAGCCAAATCCGCAACTGCGATACATGCTACGTAAGAACGAATGCGCGCGAACTCAGCCTGACAGCTCTTATATATAGCTGTCAGATGGCCAACCAATTAGAGAACAGAACATTACTTACTAACTCAATAGGGGGCCTGCTTACAGAGCAGGCTCAATACATTACACCAACCATAATTATAGAACAAACTGTTGATTCAGGATGCCTATTTCCTCAATTGCATGTGTTCTGTGCTGATCAAAAACAGCTGAAAATAGCTTTTTCTTACATATGTTTGAATATGTAAGAAAAGTACTCAGCATGTTTGGGAATATTAGGATTAAGTGGGTTGATCCAACATATATAACCCAGGTTTCTTATAACCATTATATCCTATTCAAGTCTAGGTATTTGTCACTTTTCATTACTGCTTATCTACTTTGATTTTGAAAATGTTTTGTGCTTCTCTCCTATTCAGGTTGGGACAGAAACGAGAGACATGGATACCTCTTTATTTGGGAGATTGGCATTGCTGAAACAACTGATTAAAGTTAACAAAGAAGAAGAAACAGCTTGTGAATTCCACATGTCTGCATTGCTAGACATGGTAGATGCTTGATAAGCATTTCCTTAAACTGTAGAACAAGAGAGCTGACAATGTATAACATCAGATATGAATAACAAGAGTTTGCTTGAAAAAAGCCATGATAGATGGATGAGTGTCTGATAATTCTTACATAGGTAATGCTTCCTTGATGAAGTTGAATGCATCTTTTGATCTTGCTCTTTGATCTGGTTAGTTTGCTATATATGTTTACCTGGGAATGCTCAATTAATCTCAATAGGATTTATTCCTATGAAAGCCAGTTGTTACTTTTTTTATGAATTGTGCACCTCTTTTTCTGCTTTACAATTCAGAATGAAGTTCTTATTTCCATTCTACACCACAAATTATATTTTCAGGTCCTGGATTTTATCTGGAACTCTACTGTGAAAAGTGGAGCATTCTTTGCATGATGTATTTTATGAGAATTTTATTTTATAGAGCTTATATTAAACAACTTTTAATGATTACTTTTTACATAGTCATAGTTTCTATGTAATAATTTACTGTATCGTGTAAATTGTATGTTGCTACCTTATGGACATGTAATGTGTGCTATGTAGGGAAAGGCTTGAATTCTAACAAAAGTTAATATAAAGAAGTTCATGGACAGAGCATTTCCTTTACTTCTTTCTCTAGGATTTGGGAAAGAGTTTTCTGGATAATGTGGAATGTGGCAGAAGAGGATGCTAAAAATGCTTTTTAATGGATTTCCTTAAGTTCATTCATATTAAGATTTGTCAATATAAATTTTATGAATATTGGAATGAATTTGTGGCCTTAGTGTATATTTTACATTTGTATTGAGATTTCCATGGTTGAAAAGAGATTTGAATTTCAGATGGAGTTACTTTCAGTCATGAAAGAGACTCGAAGCCTAGTGGAGAATCCAAGAACATTTGGCACCTTGGTTTTTTTTTTTTTGCTGTGGGATATTAGCAACCACTGTTCCATGAGCCCCTGGAATTTTTTTATCATAAATGTTCTATTCTTTGTCTTCTGAGATCTATAAAAACCTTAATCTGAGCTCAGCTCATTATTTTGGAATAATTTTATGAAGTGACTTCAGACTTTGTAGTCCTTGACTTACGACCACAATTGAGCCCAAAGTTTTTGTGGCTAAGTGAGACAGTTCCTAAGAGACCTTTGACCCATCTTATGACCTTTCTTGCCACAATTGTTAAGTGAATCACTGCAGTTATTTAGTAACACAGTTGTAAACTAAATCTACTTTATTGAATTTTGCTTATCAGAAGATCGCAAAAGGTGATCAAATGATCCTGGGACACTGCAACAGTTGCTAAGTATCCAAATTATGATCACATGACCATGGGAATGCAGCAATGGTTGTGTGAAAATGGTTATGTCACTTTTTTCAGTGACGTAAGTTTGAACAGTCACTAAATGAACTGTTGTAAATTGAGGACTACCTGTATTAAAAATATTAGAACATATTTTTAGTGTGTAGGGCAATGTTTTTATTCAGAAAATATTATTGATCTGATGGAAACATTCTTAAATACACAGATTGTAAAGTGGGCAGTAGCTTATTAAGACTAAGAAACTTTATATTTCTCTTTTAAAACAATTAGCTAAATGTAATGTTTTGAAAGTATTTTATATTGTGACCAGCTATTATTCCCCAGGTTTTGCAATTTTCTGATATACTGGATAGGGTATATATTTTGTATAATTTGCAGCTGATTATTATTTTTCCACTATTTTTACTGAAATATGATGAATACACAATATCAGGCAATTATATGAACAAAAATCCAAGATGCATATAAAGAAAATATATACAAAATTCAAAAGAGAACTACCATGTAAATAGACGGATATTGCACATATACAACATTTATCATTAATAATATATATATATATATATATATATATATATATATATATATATATATATATATATATGTCTTTTTCTGTTTTTCGTAGGCTTTTATGTGCATATTCTTTCTAGCCAGGTTTTACCTACGTAAGCTAGGTTGTTCTGCAGCTCTGACTGTGTGAAATCTCATTCACCAGCTTCAGAGCTTTTTTTCTGTTGACAAACTGCAACTCTGCGTTGCTCTCTGCGTCTCCCAGAGAGCAACGCAGAGTTGCAGTTTGTCAACAGAAAAAAAGCTCTGAAGCTGGTGAATGAGATTTCACACAGTCAGAGCTGCAGAACAACCTAGCTTACGTAGGTAAAACCTGGCTAGAAAGAATATGCATATATATATATATATATATATACACCTATATACACATACACACACATACATACATATATATATATATAGTGTGTCAGGTTTCGGTGCTATCTTAAATAAGCTTCATTTTCAAGCGCAAAATCTCTAATGAATCATTTTTATTTAAGAACAGAAATAAAACCGACATTCCTAACTCAAATTGCAGCCAAACTGGCTCCTCCTTCCAACCTTCTCCTCTTCCGCTCTCCAACCCAATGTCCCATTGGCCATCATGCAGATCCATCTCTACGTCCCGGCACTCTCTTTTCACAGGAATGTGGCCCCCACCCTCGTCCCCCAGGAAACCCTATCTGTTGCATACAGAAAACTAGGTAAAAGTTCATCTCAGCAATAAATCAACGCTTCTGGTCTTTGCTTCATCTCGTTCATGTCAGAACTGGAAGAGAGCCTAATTTGGAACGCTGACATCCGGCCCCTCTCCCTTCACTTCTGCGACATCACCTATCCCATAGGGAAAAAACACAACAAGATAAATCTCATTAGCCCCTCCTTGGCTGTGCACCCCCCCACTCCCGGCTTCCCTGGGTGGTCTGCATGGAATTTTGCTATAAGGCGATCTGCTGGATGTTTGCGCTCTTCACCCAGGAAGCCTCTGACAACGGGTAGCCCTTCCATTTAATTAGGTACTGGAGGCGCCCCCTGTGCCATCTTGAATTAAGAATCCGCTGCACTTTGTAGTGTGTTTGGCCCCCAACAATCAAGCGTCCAGGGGGTTCACGTGGCGATGGCCTTAAAGTAGACCCCACTACAGGTTTTAGAAGGCTACTGTGAAAAACGGGGTGAATTTTCCCCAAAAGCTGTGGCAACTGCAATTGTACTGTAACGGGGTTGATTATTTTTACTATAGGAAATGGTCCTATAAATTTTGGGCCCAATTTCCTGCTCGGGAGTCTAAGTCTCAAGTACTTGGTGGAAAGGTAAACTTTCTCTCCCAGCTGAAATGGTCTTTGGGGAGTTCGGTGCTTGTCTGCTTGTTCCTTATAAGATTGAGCTGCCTTTGCCAGCGCCCTCTTAACATTCTCCCAAGTTTGTCTCAACGTTTCCATCCAGTCAGTCAAACTAACTGAGGAAGGGGGCTCCCTCGGATATTCTGGCATGGGGACAAAATCCATGCCACTCACTATTTTGAACGGGGTTAGCCCCGTGGTGCTGTGGACAGCATTGTTATATGCAACCTCCGCAAAAGATAGGAGGTCTGCCCAATTGGACTGCTGGTAGTCGACGTAGCATCTTAAATACTGTTCTATCATAGCGTTCAGTCTTTCCGCCCCCCCATTGGTGCTCGGGTGAAATGCTGAGCTGAGCCCTTGGGATGAACCTATAGATCGTAGAAACTCCCTCCAGAACTTTGCTGTGAACTGGACCCCTCTGTCGGAGATGATTCTCCTGGGGACTCCATGTAGGCGGTAAATGTGTTTCAGGAACAGTTTGGATAACTGACGGGCTAAAGGCAGTCCACTACAAGGAATGAAGTGTGCCTGTTTGGAGAATAAGTCTATTACAGTCCAGATCACTGTATTTCCACTGCTTCTCGGTAGGTCTACTATGAAGTCCATTGCAATCTCCTCCCATGGTCTTGTTGGCTCAGCTACTGGTTGCAACAATCCAGGCGGGCACCCTGGTCTTGTTTTCATCGTGGCACAAGTGATGCAGCTCTTTACATAACTGTCTACGCCCTTTCTCATGTGTGGCCACCAGAACTGCCTTCGTACTAGGTGCAGAGTCTTTAGGAACCCGAAGTGTCCTGCTGGTTTAACGTCGTGGCTCCTCTTGAGAATCAGGATGCGTAAACTCTGTGGGACATAGAGCTTTGTCCCCCTCCATGCTAGTTCCTCTCTTTTTGTCAAGAGATGTTGATTGTCCCGATACCAGGGGTCTGTCAGCGTTTCATTTTTTAATTTTGCAGTTAAGTCACTAGCAAGTTGGCCTTGCTGGTCACGTTGTTGCCGTCTGGTGATCACTTGGGCCGCAGCTTGGGTGGAGGGGATGATGGCATTCACTACGTGCTCTCGCTCACTGTTGTATTGAGGCATTCGGGAGAGGGCGTCATCCAGGAAATTTCTCCCTCCTGGGATGTGCTTAAGCTCGAAATTGAGACGATTGAAGTATTGTGCCCACCGCACTTGCCTGGGCGACAGTTTTCGTGGGGTTTTTAGGGCCTCTAGGTTTTTATGATCAGTCCAGACTTCAAATGGTTTTTGGCCTCCCTCTAGTAGGTGCCGCCAGGTCAACAAGGCCCATCTTACTGCAAATGCTTCCTTCTCCCACGCCGCCCATCGCCTCTCCGTATCGGTGAGTTTGCAGGAGGTGTAGGCGCAGGGTTGTAGATCACCTTGGTTGTTCTTTTGGAGTAACACGGCTCCCACTGCCACATCACTTGCGTCTGCTTGGATAACAAAAGGCTGTTAAGGATCCGGGTGTTTTAAGACAGGTTCTTTCGCGAACAGTCCTTTTAGTGTCTCGAACGCCTGTTGGCAGGTCAGGTCCCACTGTAAGGGTTGTCCCGGGCGAGGTTTCATCGCTGGGCTTCCTGTCTTTAACAGGTCCGTCAAAGGTTTGGCAATCTTCGCGAATGAGGGGATGAATTGTCTGTAGAAATTCGCAAAGCCTAGAAAACTTTGCAGTTATCTGCGGGTGCGAGGGGGTTGCCATTGTAGAACTGATTGGACCTTGGCTGGGTCCATCTCTATACCCTCGTTTGATACTCAGTAGCCCAGATAGTCTAGCCGTGATTGGTGGAAATCGCATTTTGACAGTTTGACATATAGGCTTGCCCGTAGCAGTTTTTTCAGTACTTGGCGGACGAGGGGTATATGTTCGTCTATGGTCTCTGTGTAGATAAAAATATCGTCCAGGTAGACGAGGACCCCTTTGTAAAGGTGTTCACGTAAGACTTCATTTATTAACTGCATGAATACTGCTGGGGCTCCTTGCAAACCAAAGGGCATTACTTTAAACTGGAAACTACCCAGGGGGCAGTTGAACGCTGTTTTCCATTCATCTCCTGCCTTTATGCGTACCCGGTAATAAGTTTCTCGAAGGTCTAGTTTGGTGAAAATCTTCCCTTTAGCTAGGTGGGCTAGCATGTCTTTCATGAGGGGGAGGGGGTACAAGTTTTGCACGCATACAGCGTTGATACTTCGAAAGTCGACCACCAATCTCATGGAGCCATCCTTTTTCTCTTTAAACATGACCGGCGCTGCTACCCTTGGTTTTACTGGCTCAATAAATCCCCTTTGTAAGTTTTTGTCTATGTAGTCCCGCATTTCCTGCATTTCTCGGGGCGTCATGGCATACATTTTTGGTTTGGGTAGTTTCGCTCCCGGGATAATCTCGATGGCACAATCGGTCTCGCGGTGGGGGGGCAGAATGTCACAGTCGGCCTCACTGAATACTTCAGCAAGGTCTTGGTACTTCCCTGGGATCTGATCTGCATTACAAGCGGTGGTGGGTGCGGCTGCCAATTGCTTTACTGTACCTTCTGGGAGGGACCCTTGTGTTGGTGGTGTTTTGTCTTGTGGTGGAGGGCTGCTTTGGGGTCTCAGCGTGGGAGGGAATTCTTCTGGTCGGGGCGGCAGGGGTTGGGGGCCCTTTGCTATTCTCAATCTGCGGGTCCCCTCTTGCCACCAAATGATTGGGCCCCATTTGTCCAGCCACGAGAGTCCCAATATGACTGGTTCTGTCATCTTGGGGGCTATTATGAAGTGGATCGTCTCCCAGTGATCTGCTAGTTCTAGTCTCACGGGTTCGGTCAAGTGTGTGGCGTACGCTCCCCCCACTAGGGACCCATCAACTTGCTCAAAATGAATTGGTTGTTTGAGCTGTTTAGCTCGGATTCCCAATTTCAGAACTGTGGGTAGGTTGATTAGGCACCGTGTGCTACCAGAGTCTATTAGGGCTTGGAAAGTCTCTTGGGCCCCTGTTTTGGGGGCTGTTAGGCGTATGGGGAAAAGAAAAGGATGGACAGGTCCATTCACCATCGGGTCATCTTTGCCTTCGTCCTCTGTGTCGTAGAGTTCAGGAAACTGATCTCCCTCATCTGGGGTTCCTCAGGTTTCGGTCAGGTGAGCGAAAAACTCTGGGATTTGGGGGTTTTCTCGCGGTACGTGGGTGGCGCGCTTGGGCCCTCGTTCCGGTCGGGCTTTGGGCGGTGGAGCTGGTCCCGGTCTAGGCGTTCCACATCTTGCTGCTATGTGGCCGCTCCCCCCACATCGGTAGCATTTCAGTGAGCTCCATGGGGCAGTTGATCTATGGGAGGGCTGTGATGTTGGGGTTTCCCGTCTGTTGAGTGGCCCTTGGTCTGGTCGACCTCTCTCCTTTCCCTCTGGTGGTTTCGGCGTGTCGCTCGCCCGCAACCCTCTGTCGACTTTTATCGCTACCCGGAACCATTCAGAGAGTCAGTTTGGGATGTCACGATAAGCAGTCACTTGGGAAATTCTCTTATCTAGGCTTGTTCTAAAAAAGTACACCAGCAATCGCTCAAGTAGGGGAGGCAGTGTCCCAACGACTCTCCTGAATTCACGGATATGCTCTTTGATGGGCTTCCCCTTCTGCATTAGGTTTCTGAGCTCGTCTTCCACATAGGGGTCGTCCTCTTCCTCCTCATAACGGGCTCTCAATATTTGCAAGAACCCATCCACATCTTGCAGCTGGGGGGCCCTGTTTTTATAGAGGGATGCTGACCACCTCTTTGCTTCTCCCTCCAGCCCTTCCGAAATGGCATTCACTAGGGCTCTGGGGAAAGGGTAAAGGTGTCCAAAACGCTCTATGTATATCTCAGCTGAATCGAGGAATTGGGCGAGGTTGTCTGGGTCACCGTCGAACTTCCCTCTGAATTGGGGTGGCTCCTCCCTCTCTGCCCTCTCCTCTCTGTGCTGAGCTGTCTAGGGCCGGTCTCGGTGTTGATAGTCCTCTGCCTCGCCTCTCATCCTGGGGTATGGAGGTGCTGCCTCATCTAGGCTTTGCTGCTTTCTGGGGGGGGGGAGACCCATGGATGCATCATTGGGCTCCTTCTCCTCCTGCTATGAAGGGGGGAAGGGCTGCGCCTTGGCCTACGTCCTCTTGGGTCAACAGCCCAGACTGGTTCTCTCTTTTCTTTGGGTCTGCAGGATGGTTCCTCCCACTGAAGGGTGGCACGGTCAAATTTCTCTTTCAACTCATATATGGGGCTTTCGAGTGGCTTCCTTAGAATTTCTTGGCGCTTACTTTGTTTTCTGGCTTGTTCCCACTCCCATAGCCAGGAGGCTCTGCCCAATTCACTTAGGGGTTTTCCCTTGTCTCTCACGTTAGGAAAGGGAAACTCCGCCTCTGAAGCTTTTGGCACAGTCCCTGGGTACTTATCTGATTCAGGCTTCTCTGTTTGAAGTTTTTCCGAGAAGGAAGGCGGGGAGAGTTGAGCCTTCGTAGTTTCCAAACTGGCTGGAGTCACGACTGCTTCTCCTCCACTCGTTGCTTGAAGCAGGCTTTCCTCCAAGAGCTTCGCTTCAGCCATAGTATCGGGGGATAACCTCCAATCTGACCATACGTCTGGGAGGGAACGGGATGATTTAAACTCAGCCAGCCTGGCTTTGAGAGAGTTTGGCTGTCTGTCAGGTTTCGGTGCTATCTTAAATAAGCTTCATTTTCAAGCGCAAAATCTCTAATGAATCATTTTTATTTAAGAACAGAAATAAAACCGACATTCCTAACTCAAATTGCAGCCAAACTGGCTCCTCTTTCCAACCCCCTCCTCTTCCGCTCTCCAACCCAATGTCCCATTGGCCATCATGCAGATCCATCTCTACGTCCCGGCACTCTCTTTTCACAGGAATGTGGCCCCCACCCTCGTCCCCCAGGAAACCCTATCTGTTGCATACAGAAAACTAGGTAAAAGTTCATCTCAGCAATAAATCAACGCTTCTGGTCTTTGCTTCATCTCGTTCATGTCAGAACTGGAAGAGAGCCTAATTTGGAACGCTGACATAGTGTAATTAATATATATATATATATATATTAATTACACTATATTATAATCTATTGCTAGTAAGATAAAATCCATCAAAATTTGGTAAATTGTAGTTCCTACTCTTGATGTCTCGATATTTTAACTATTTATAATGAAATTTAAGTGTTTCAATCATGATTAATGTATATCATAATGTATACAAACTTTAAAACCAAACAAAATTACACATGAAGTTTGCAGCTCAGGATGTACATTAAACATGATTGAAACACTTTTAAATTTAACCACAAGTTTGATTGGTTCATTCTCTAAAGGTAGCTTACAATTATAAAATGGAAATGTTTTTAGGCAAAGTGGAAGACTTCAATTACATGTATGTTTGGTTGGTTGCCATAGAACAGGTAGACAAGAGTCTTAATGAACACTCCCAATTTGGGAATTGGAGTATGAGCTACCAATTGCCTGAGATTGAACCGGGATGATTTTTGTAGAATATTAAAACCAGGTGGCTAGTTTCTGGGGGATTCTATTTAAAACTGAGTATCTATGTCTTGGATTCAGACTGAGGTTCAGTACTATGGTTCAGTCGATAAAGATAAAACTCTGATTTGATGGCAACTTCTGGAATCCCATTTTAAAAAGTTCTATTACCGTATACACATAATCTTTGACTTAAAACCAATTGTTTAGCAATGATTTGGAGTTACAATGGCATTGCAAAAATTTACTTATGACCATTTTTCACACTTATGATCATTGAAGCATCCCCACGGTCATGTGATAAAAATTCAGATACTTGGCAACTGGCATGTATTTATGGTGATTGCAGTGTCTGGGGTCTTGTGATCCCCTTTTGTTATCTTCTGACAAGCAAAGTCAATGGGGAAATCAATTAGTAACAATGTTTCTAGTAGCAGGATTCACTTATTTATTTATTTATTTATTTGTTTTAATTTCTATACCGCCCTTCTCCAATATAGGACTCAGGGCGGTGCACAGCCAAAGTAAAAAACCAGACATAGAAAAATTAAAAACTGATTAAAATAATTAGATAATTTGGCCATAATTAAAAACAATTCCAATTTAAAATAGTTTAAAAATTTGACTCAAGCCAGCCCAGCTAGTTGGAATAAATGGGTTTTCAGGGCCCGACAAAAAATCCGGAGGTCTGTTATTGTACGTAACTCTGGGGGGAGGTTGTTCCAAAGGGTGGGTGCCGCCACAGAGAAGGCTCTCCCCCTGGGGGTCGCCATCCGACATTGTCTGGCGGACGGCACCCTGAGGAGGCCCACTCTGTGCGAGCGTACTGGCCGGTGGGAGGCTATTGGTGGCAGAAGGCGGTCTCGTAAATACCCTGGCCCTAAGCCATGGAGCGCTTTAAAGGTGGTCACCAACACCTTGAAGCGCACCCGGAAGACCACCGGGAGCCAGTGCAGCTCACGCAGGAGAGGTGTCACATGGGAGCGCCTCGTCGCCCCCATAATCCCCCGCGCGGCCGCGTTCTGGACCAGCTGGAGCCTCCGGGTGCACCCCAGGGGGAGCCCCATGTAGAGAGCGTTACAGTAGTCCAGGCGGGAAGTGACGAGTGCTTGAGTGACTGTGCGTAGGGAGTCCCGATCTAGAAAGGGGCGTAACTGGCGTATCAGGCGAACCTGATAAAAAGCCCCCCTGGCCACGGCCGTCAAATGATCTTCCAAAGACAGCCGTGCGTCCAGGAGGACGCCCAAGTTACAAGCCCTCTCCGTGGGGGCGAGTGATTCACCCCCAATAGCCAGCGATGGCATCAGCTGGCTATATCGGGACGCCGGAAGCCACAGCCACTCGGTCTTGGAGGGGTTGAGTCGGAGCCTGTTTCTCCCCATCCAGGCCCGCACGGCCTCCAGACACTGGGACATCACTTCAAGGGCATCATTGGGGTGGCCTGGGGTGGAGATGTACAGCTGGGTGTCATCAGCGTACTGATGGAACTCCACCCCAAAGCCACGGATGATCTCACCCAGCGGCTTTACATAAATGTTGAACAGAAGGGGCGAAAGGACCGACCCTTGTGGCACCCCACAAGCAAGGTGCCTCAGGGTCGACCGTTGCCCCCCTGTCAACACAGATTGCGACCGGTCAGAGAGGTAGGAGGAGAACCACCGCAGCACGGTGCCTCCCACCTCCAACCCCGCCAACCGGTGCAACATGATACCATGGTCGATGGTATCAAAAGCCGCTGAGAGGTCTAACAGGACCAGGATAGAGGAACAACCCCTATCCCGGGCCCTCCAGAGATCATCCACCAATGTGACCAATGCCGTTTCAGTGCTGTGCCCAGGCCGGAAGCCGGACTGGAGCGGGTCTAGATAGACAGCTTCATCCAGGTACCGGGGAAGCTGTTGCGCCACCACATTCTCAACAACCTTCGCAATGAAGCGAAGGTTGGAGACTGGACGATAGTTAGCCAAAACAGCCGGATCCAGAGAGGGCTTCTTGAGGAGGGGCCTCACAACCGCTTCTTTCAAAGCGGCCGGCAGGACCCCCTCACTCAAAGAAGCGTTAACAATCTTCTGGAGCCAGCCTCATGTCACCTCCCGGGAAGCCAGTACTAACCAGGAGGGACACGGGTCCAATAAACATGTGGTCGCGTTCAGCCGTCCCAGGACCCTGTCCATGTCCTCGGGAGCCACAGGGTCGAACTCCCCCCAGGTAACACTCTCAAGACCTGCCTCAGTCATCCCGTCCGGACATACCCAGTCAGAGGCCAGCCCTTCCCGAATCTGAGCGATTTTGTCATACAGATACTGCACAAAATCCTCAGCACGGCCCTGCAAGGGGTCATCCCGCACCTCCAGATGAAGGAGGGAGCGGGTCACCCTAAACAGGGCGGCTGGGCGATTATCTGATGACGCGATAAGAGCGGCAAAATAGCTCGTTTTCGCCGCTTTTATCGCCACTAGGTAGGTCTTAATATGAGACCTCACCAGTGTTCGGTCAGAATCGGAGCGGCTGGTCCTCCAACTACTCTCCAGGCGTCTTTTCCGGCGCTTCATCTCCCTAAGCTCCTCGGAGAACCTTTTGCCACTTAACTGTGGCAAAAAAAAGGTAAAACAGGACAAATCTCACTTGACTGTCTTGCTTAGCAACAGAAATTTTGGGCTCAATTGTGGTTGTAACTTGTACCTATATTCTCTAAGGGAAAGTAGGAATGGAGCAGATAAAATAGATACAAGCATGTCGTAAAAAGGTCGTAAAAAGGATCACATAATCTTGGGACACAGCAATGGTGATAAATGAGTCAGTTGCCAAGCATCTGAATTTTGATCACATGATCTTAGGAATGCTGGAAATGTCATAATTGTGAAAAACTGTCATAAGTCACTCTTTTCAGTGCGGTTGTAACTTTGAACGGTCACTAAACGTACGGTTGTAAGTTAAGGACTACCTGTACTTGTTTTATTCTAAGCAGTTTACAACACATGAGAAAAACTATAAATCTATAGCTGGTATCAAGTCAGTATGCTGTCTTAAAGATCAGTATTTGTTATATTCTAAAACTTTGGGATAAGACGGGTCGGCAACCGGCAACTCCGGAGCGCATGTGGCTCTTTTAACCTTCTGCTGCGGCTCCCTCCTTTCATCCCTCTGCTGCAGAGAAAAGCTGCTGCCACCGCTGCTGTTGCCACTTCCATGGCCTGCCCGCTGCTCTCGCAGCATCTTGCGCAGCACAATAAAATTTAGTGTGCTTCACACTGGGGGGGATGGGGTCCCCTCCTGGAGCGATGTAGAGCCACAATGTTACCCTGCCCCACTCGCCCCTGGTAACAGCAGCATTGGCCGCGGCACAGGCCAGTGTCTTTTTTTTTTTATTGAAAAAGTTTTATTAGAGAAAAAACACAGTTTTCCCACAACCCTCCCACCCAACCCCCCCTCCCCAACTTCCCAGAGCAGAACACAAGGTATTTCTGTTAACTTTTAACAATAAACTAAATTGCTTAACTATCCATTACTCTAAAAAAGTAATTCTTAACCCCCCCATAGATAAAATCCTGCTTCTTGGATATAATACTTCTAAAATCACTCATGTAGCGCTTATACGATTAAAGATTCATTCATAAGTTATTTGATATTTTTTAGTCTGATACTTATTTTGAATATAATCAATCCATCTTCTCCAGTCCTGTATATCTTTCTTGTGTATGATCCTTCAAATATGCTGAAATTTTAGCCATTTCAGCTAAGTTAGTTACTTTCAATATCCAAGCATCAATAGTAGGTAAAAAGTCCTTCTTCCAATGTTGTGCTATCAACAATCTTGCTGCTGTTATTAAGTTCAGGATCAGTTTAGTCTCTGCAACTGTACAGTCCATAGTTATACCCAGTAGAAACAAGTGCGGAGTAAATTTCAATCTTTTTTTAAAAATATTCTGCATCACCCACCAAATCTTTATCCAGAATGCTTTGATTTTTTTTACAAGCCCACCATATATGATAATAAGTTGCATCATCACAATCACATCTCCAACATTTAGCTTGCACATTAGGATACATACATGATAGTTTTTTGGGATCTAAGTGCCATCTATAAAACATTTTATAAAAGTTTTCTCTTAAATTTTGTGCTTGTGTAAATTTCACATTTCTAATCCAAATCTTTTCCCAAGTCTCCATCATCACTGGCTCTTGAAAATTTTGTGCCCATTTAATCATGCAATCTTTAACCAGTTCCGTCTCAGAGTCTATTTCCAATAAGGCATTATACAACCTTTTGATATGCATTTGTTTTTGATCTCTAATTTGTTTTACCAAATTTTCCTCATTTTGCACAAAGCCAGTTTTTTGATCTTCCTTCCATCTAGCTTGAAGCTGACCATACTGAAACCATGTGTAAATTATACCTTCTTCTCTCAATGTATCTAAAGATTTCAAATATAATACCCCCCTTTCCATAACAAGAAGCTCTTTATAAGTAATCACCTCCTGTTTTTGTTTTATACTTATATTTTCTATTGCATGTCTAGGATTTGCCCATACAGGTATCTTATAATTTAACTTGTATTGATATTTTTTCCAAACCCTCAACAAAGCATTTCTAAGTATATGGGCCTTAAATACTTTATCCACTTTTTTATCATATAACAAATAGGCATGCCATCCATATAGTAAATCATAACCTTCCAGATTCAACATTCTCCCCTCAGTTAAATTAAACTAATCACTAATTTGTGATCAGACCACTGCTTCATAATATAATCTTAAATTAGGCATTTTAAGACCACCCCTTTCCCGTGTATCTTGTATAATTTTCATCTTTATTCTGGGTTTTTTCCCAGCCCAAATAAAAGTATTAACACCTTTCTGCCATTCTCTCAGATTTTCATCTTTCTTAAGCACTGGTATCATTTGGAACAAGAATAAAAATCTGGGTAACACTTTCATTTTAATTGCTGCAATTCTTCCCAATAAAGACAGCTGTAATTTTTTCCAATTCTCCATATCCTTCTGTATCTTTTGCCAGAGATCTTCATAGTTATTTTTGTATAATTTTGTATTTGAAACTGCTATATGCACTCCTAAATATTTAACCTTTTTAACTATTTCAAACCCCGTTATTCTTCCTAGTTCATCTTTTTCAAGTACAGACATGTTTTGGTTATCATCTTTGTCTTATATGAATTGACTTTAAATCCTGATACTTTCCCATATTGATAAAATAAATCCAATATATGTGGAATTGACTCTATGGGTTGAGATAAGGTAACAACCAAGTCATCTGCAAATGCTCTTAATCTAGGCACAGGCCAGTGTCTTGTGGCAGAGAGTAGGTCGCGCGTCATCCTGAGCAACCAAGGCACGTCAAGCACCAACAAAGGCCGGAAGTAGCTGCCTGCTGTTTCCTGCTGCAGTCTGTTGGACAGTGAGAGAGAGACAGAGAAAGATAGATACAGAGACAGACAGAGAGAGACACACCCACACACAGAGAGACATACACACACACACACATGCAAAAGAGAAAAAGAGACAGAGATGGAAACGGAGAGATGAACAACACACCTGTGTTGTGGCAAGAGGTGACTGGGAGGAGAGGCGGGGCTGGGCATGGCAAATTTAACAACCGGTTCTCTGCCCTAATGATGGCTGGGTAGGTGTGGCTGGGGTGGGTGGGTCATGTGACTGGGTGAGAGTGAGTGCGCCCACCCAGTCACACTGGTTGTTAAATTATTGGCTCCCGGTGTTTCTGTGGGAAACGGGTCCAAATGGCTCTTTGAGTGTTTTAAGGTTGCAGATCCCTGGGATAGGAATACACCTATATTTAGTAAGAAAGCTTTTCTAGAGGCAATGGGTTACTACTGAGAATGTCAATCCTCTGGTCTCAGTCACCCCATACCCCCAATTTCTTTCAAGTTGGGTGATTGGTGCAGCCTTTTGCTATTAGATTGTGTAAGACAAGCAGATTCTACATAAAGACAGTTCTGAAACTAATAGGCACACAAAAACAATGTCATTCAATATTATACTATTAGTAACCCGTTAACAAGATCATGAAGAACTAGGCAAACCAATCAATCATGTAGAACCAGAAAGGTTTGAAGGTAGCCCATTCCCTTAGCCACACCAAATTGGCTGCTTTATAGTACACGTCCCATGCTGGGAGTCCAAATCCGCCCCTATTCCTTTTGTCCTGTAGTGTTCAGATTGCGATCCTATGTTTTTTCCCTACCCAGATGAATTTCCTGATAATGGTGTTCAATTCTAAGAATTTTTTTTTGTCTAGGTTAACTGGCGTAGTTTGGAACAGATCTTTATTGATGCTATCCTGCCTTGAAATGATATTTGTAATTTCCCCCATCTTTCCAAATCTTGTTTAATGATTATAATCAGGGGCATGTAATTATCTTCCTTTAGGGCTGAGCATCTTGCCGTTATCCATACTCCCAAATATTTTATTTTCTTAAGTATTTGCAAACCCAGGGATTCTTCTAGTACTTTCTTTTGCTCTTCCGACAGCTTTTTGGTCAACGTTTTAGTTTTGGTTTTATTTAACTTAAATCCGGACACTTCTCCATACTTTCCCAATTATTGAAGATTTCTTGTCCCATTTCTAATGGTTCCTCCATGATTAAAGTTACATCGTTGGCAAATGCCTGGACTTTGTATACTTCTTTCCTAATTTTCAATCCTTTAATTTCATTATTGTTCCTAATTTTTCTTAATAGGGCTTCTAGGGCCAATATAAACAATGGTGGTGACAACGGACATCCTTTCTGATTTGAAAAGTTTTTCTCATATCCCCATTTAATAAAATGTTCGCTCTTGGTTTGTCATAGATTGTTGTTATATTCTCAAAATTTACTCCAAATTTCATCATTTTAATTTGCTGAACCACGAACTCCCAATTCAAATTGTCAAACGCTTTCTGGGCATCTAAAAAAACAAGTGCCATTTGCTTCAGGGGTGGGTTCTAATTTTTTTTACTACCGGTTCTGTGGGCGTGGCTTATTTTGTGGGCGTGGCTTAGAGGCCATGTGACCGGGTGGGCGTGGCTAGCTGGTAATGTGACCCGGTGGCCATGGCTATGTGTATAGGGACTACTCAAAGGGCTGAAAAAAGTTATTTCTGTCAGGTCCTCACACTTTTGACTAGTCCTCACACTTATGACCAGCCTCACATTTATGCCCGTGCAGCATTCTTAACAACCATGTCACTCATTTCACAACTGCTTCTCTTCACCATGGTGATAAGATAGGGCAAAAAACGTAAAATGTGAGGACAGTCGTAAGTTTGAGGACTGGTCAAAAGTGCGAGGACCAGTCAAAAACAACTTTTTCAGCCCTTTGAGTAGTCCATATGCATAAAAGGATACAGCAATAGAGAGGGATGCGATAAGGGAAGGGAAATTAGAGTAGGAGTGAGGGTAAGAGAGGGAGGAGGAGAGGAGGAGGAGGAGAAAGGAAGAGGAAGTAGGGAGAAGAAGAAGAGGGGGGGAAGAGAAAGTAAGAAGGAAAGAAAAGAGAGAGGTAGTAGGTTTGAGGAGAAAGATTGCTGTACAATAAAAAAGATGAAAGGGAAGAAAGCCAACCCCAAACAAATATAAAGATATTAAGATAAAGAATGAATTGTTAAATTTTAAAGAATAAAAGAGAAAAAAAATGAATAAATAGCAATAATTAGAAACACACACAGAAACATACAATGTATTTTCTTTGAACAGAGTAT
The DNA here is from genome assembly GCA_022577455.1 of Arizona elegans. Lineage (NCBI taxonomy): Eukaryota > Metazoa > Chordata > Lepidosauria > Squamata > Colubridae > Arizona > Arizona elegans. The sequence goes on along the minus strand of JAKOOJ010000001.1, from coordinate 169,794,677 downwards.
TTGGCCGGTTCACAAATTTAAACAGTGTTTAGTCATTTCAATTAAATTTACAATTTCTATATTTCCTTTTTGCCATATTTATTCCTCATCTATTTTTTTAAAAAACCAATATTACCCTTCATTCTCAACTCTAATTGTAAGGTCCCAAAATATACTTGAGTCACCAGAATGCCAAAGAGAGACTCAAGACGAGGCTTGCAAAAAAGCAGATTTTATTTATGGCCAAAAACAAAATTCTGGGTGGAACTATATCCAGAACATACAGATACAATGCATGCGAAGAAATAGCCACACCTTGGGGAGAGTATGGTGTCCTTTTATACCCTCAGAGATGTCAGCTTAGTACCCAATTCTGGCCTCCTAATTTAGGTTTGTGTATTCCTTGTTGCCCTGCAAGGGGGAATAGAAACTTCCCAATTAGTCATCTTGAGCATTTTTTGATACTCAATTGGCCACTTTGGCCCCCTGGCTCTGGAAAGCAGGAGTTTATCCAGATCAAACATAAATTAGGGCTGAGGTGTAAATTATCCCTTTGTTGATGGCTGTAGTTCCAACTAGATACCTACCATGCTCTTGGATGGCACTGGAAAATACAGGGAGAAGATTGATATGGGTTCAGGTCAAATGGCAGGGACATATGTTTGACAAATACCAGATACATTACAGAGGCCTAATAACAGAATATGTTTGTTACAGGAGATACAAATATAGACGTGTGATACAAATACAAAGGCATATATGTATTACAGGAACCTAATGGTTACAGAATCTGGTATACCAGTATATCATATTCTAGTATTATTTATTATATCATTATTGTTTCTCTTTCATTCCACACTTTTTATTTAAACGATGGAATGCTTTCCATCACGGGGATCATTTTAAGAATCATGATATTTGCAGGCATATTACGAGGATGCTATGACTGCAATCCCAGAAATAGGTGATGTGACTATTCTTTGGATTAAAGGAATGAGACAAGGGAGAAGGAGGAGACCTCCAAGGGTTAACGATCATCAATTTTGCAAACAAAATTTGTGAGATTAATTTTTCCACACACACCTACTTTTTCTAACAAGTAGTGTACAGCAAGTCTATTCTGGGATATTGCTGTTTTCAACAGAGTGCTGTTTAACTAAGAAATTTAGAGCACTAGCAGTTGTATTAGGTATCATTGCAATCATTGGCTGTAACCTTACAATTCTATTCAGCATATAAAAGGAGTTCTGTACCATCTTCTGCCCAGGTGGCTGGTCCGTATACCTGAACTATTATTTCTGGAGGCCAGTCATCTTTCTGTGGCCTACTTCCACATAAATAGGTACACCCAGTCTTTCACCTTGTTGTATGGGCAGTAGAAAAAGGAAGAAAAATAGATTTCACAGTTCCTAATACACATGCTTCATACTATCGGCTAGGCAATTGCACATAGGGAAATTTTCCATTTATCCAATATAAGCCATCTGGACCATGCCAATTAAGAGTTACCACATCCGTCCATAACCCACTCAGTCTAGGTATATTTTTAAATGGGTTACTAGGTTGTGTCAGGTTAATTCCAGACTGAAAAGTAACAATAAGCAAAGAAAACACCCTTACGTGTAATATAATTTTTCACACTGATCATTGCATTATATTCTCATATTAGTCCTATGCATAAGAAAATTAGTCCCAAATATTGAACCATTGCATTAAATCAATTAAATCTATATTAAATCTATATCTTCAGGGATCATGATATCACTATCTCCTAGGACTACTATGTTCAAGTCAGGTTGATCTGATTCAACGCCTCAATTCTTCAGTGTAGGATAGATATATACATAGGAATAGTTTCTATGGGGAGCAATCCCTTGCACATTTACACAAGCACAGTGTCCCATCATTCCCCACAGGTGTGTATAAGTTCACAATTACAACAAGAATAACAACAACATTCAGTGATACAGTTACAATCACGGGACCAACACAATCTGGAGAGTGTGAAGTTGCACAACTTCTGTTGGGATCTTTAGATGGAATAAGAGAGGCCACCACTCAGGCTGGAAAGACCAAAAAGTTGCTACTCCTGCAACAAGAAAAATCACAAACAAAACCCATTCATACCACAATGACCACACCAGTTTTTGGAAAAGTTTATTCTCAGCAGGTCTTCTTCAGGAATCACTTGCCACTCTTTTAAGTTCTTCCACTAGTCCTTTTACACGGGTGTAGTGGTCCACCCTTTGTCTTTAGGTTGGACTGCTGTTTCAGGAGTCAGCAGGACTTGGTAGGACCTGTCCCGGGCTTGGCTAAGTTTGTCCTCACATCAGGTTTTATCAGGACCCAATCACCAGGCTGGAACTTATGAACGGCAAAATCGAGAGGTAGGGTTTGAGCTAGGAGTCCTTTGTTTCAGAGGTAAGATAAAGAAGAGGAGAGGCCAAGTATACAGTTCTTTACAAACATGTCTTTACTTCTGCCAATGAAGCGTATTCTTTACCTAATTTTTTATATTGTATATATTTCATGTCCTGTTTTTTTATATGTACCTCCTGGAGGCACACAATATCTGATTTTTGTTTCAAATTTTTTTTGTAAATTTGGTGTCGTTTGGATGGTGAGTTGAGTCCATTAACATTTACAGATAAAATTTTTAAAGTCCGTTCCATTTCTTACTGACTTTCCTGTTGTTTCTTCTTTATTTCTTCCTGTTCCTTTTTTTTGCCTCTTGTTTGCACTCCTTCTTCTTCCTGGGTCTCTCCTTCGTCTACTTTCCCTCCTTGTTGCGGGGTTCTTTCCCGATCTCTCTTCTGTTTTCCTTTGATGTTCCGTCCTTCTTCTTCTTTATTACCATTTGTTACTTCAGCGCCCATCATTTGGTCGTATAGCTCCTTTGCTTTGCTGTGCGAATCCACCTTGATTTTTTTTCCCTGCCACATTACTAACATTCCTTCCGGAGTTATCCATTTGAAGGGTATATATCTTCTGTTTAGTAACGTGGCCAGAAACCAATAGTCTTTTCGCAAATCTCTTATTCTTTTGGGTATTTGCTTTAAGGTGATTATTTCTTTATTTCTGTAATACATTGGTTCGTCCTTTGTTATCTTATATATGATATCCCTCACCTTCCTTCTTACAAATCTTATATGTACCTCCCGAGGGAGTTTGTTTTGTCGGGCATAGTTAGTGTGGACTCGGTAGACTTCATCTAATTCATTAATTATTTCGTCTTTTAATCTCTGGAGTGCCTCTGCTATCATCTCGGCCATTACCATCATCAGATCTTCCTCCCGGTCTTCAGCTATGTTCTGGAAACGCAGATAAAATGCCGCCTTCTCCATTTCTAATTGGGCCACGGTGTTCTCAAGTTCCTTGTTTAATCCTGTCATTTTTGTATCCAATGCTTCCAATTTTTCTTCCGTCAATTCGGTTTTTTGTTCTATTTCTTTTATCCTTTGGTCATTTTTTTTGAATGATTTCTTGTATTAAGTCCATTTTTCCATCAATCTTTTGAATATCATTCTTGACTTCTCTCTTTACCTCATCCATGTCTTTTCTAGATTGCTCATGATTTCTAGTCATACATTCTTGCATTTTGGCCATAGTTTCCTGAATTGTTATGAGTGTGGCCTGCATTGTTGGCATATTAGGTGTACTGGGTTGCTTGTCTGATGCGAACATTACCTCCAAAGTTTTCTGTGTCACTGGGGAGGCCTCTGTTCCTGTTAAGAATGGTGTTGGTTTCTTGGCTGTCTTCAACGTGGTTGTGGTAGTGCTGGTCATTTCTTTCAAGATCTTGTATTGTTCTCCCAATATTTTATCAACTTTCTCCCAAATCACCATCCAAATTTCTATAATTCCTTTCTTTTCCTTTCTTTTTTTTCCCCCTTATAAAAGATCAATCCAATAATCCTTCTTTAAATAAATTCTTTTAAATAATTAATTCTCTCTAAAATTCCATTAAGAATGTGGTAAGAATATAAATATAAATCTAAGTATAAATATAGATATAAATATAACTACAAATATAAATATATATATAAATATATATCTTATATAATTAAAGACTATACAATTGATCATTTCTTAATATCTTAATATCTGGTAATTATTCAGTAAAATCCACAAAAAGAAAATATTCTAATAATATATACTGGTTAATATATAATAATTAATTAATTAATAGTAATATAGTATTCTAATAATAATACTTTTAAATCTCTATGTATTATAAATATTTTCTAAATTGGTTAAATACACACTATATTTCTTAATTGATTCCAATAAATAACAATATTAATTCATCTATACCTAAGTAAAAAAAAAAAGATAAGTTGGAGCAGTGCTTTTTCAATGTTCTTATTGGCCTCAGTATATTTTCAATGAAGAGAAAGAAAAAAAACCAACAAGTTCTTTTACTACTGTTGAAGTCTTTTCCAATTACAATATGGCGGTCTCTATTCTGCACAGTCACTGTATGCAATCCTTACTTTGCCAAAACTTTCTCACTCTTTCCGTTTGAGCAGCTAGAAACGGGGTTACAAAAAGTCCGTTCTTCCTTTAATCTCCACTGTTTAAGTCTATTTCTCCTCACCTTCGTCTTGCCTGTTTTAAAGTTTTTTAGACTTTCTTCGCTGCTCCGTATTTCGCCCCTTTCTTTTTGCTCGCCTTTTCAGTTGCCGCCCATTTGCGCTCTGAGATCTTCCTTCCTCACGCTGCCCCTCTGGAAAGAAAATAAACTTTCTCCTCTGTTTTGTGCCAAAGTTGGTAATCCAAATTAATTCCGCTTTCTGCTCGACCTCAGCAATTCTGCACTGTACTCCCTCCTTTGCTCCCAATGGTCTCAATCGGCTCGTTCGTGTCTCCGGGCTGACTGTGCTCACCGTGCCAGCCGACTTCTTCCCAAGCCTGGATTGAGGGATCTTCACGGTGTGGTGGGAGATCGCACCTCTCCTCACCTCCCCCAAAGCTTCCCCTCTCTATTCCCAGTCTCTTCGGGACTGGTCTCCGCCAAAAACAGGCACCAAAGCTCAGAAAATTGGCAACAGAGAGAGAGCACTTCTCTTCTGTGCCGCCACGACTCTACATCACCGCTGGAAGTGGTGGTATATATCAAGGAAGGAATAGACAGTAATATAAGGTATGTGGATACAGAAGGTAGGATAGTCATGATAGAGCTAAAACTTGAGTTCAAAAAGATATTATTGGTAGTAATATATGCTCCAAATAGTCAACAATTAGAATTTTACAAAAAAGTGCATGAGAAAATTATAGATCAAAAAATGGAAAATGTGTGTCTGATTGGGGATTTCAATGCTATTTTAGATGTAAGAAAAGATTATGAATGTGGCCAGCAAAATAAAAATAAAAAAAATGTATTACCTAGAACCTTTATGGATATGGTGGAAGAGTTAAATATGGTAGATAGCTGGAGATGTCTTAACCCCGAAACCAGAAATTTTACATATTATTCGAATCCGCATAAGTCTTGGTCAAGGTTAGATATGATCTGGGTAACTGAGATGTTAATGATGGAGATAGAAGAAGTAGATATTTTACCAAATAATTGGGTAGACCACAATCCGATAATGATGAAGTGGAAAGGAGAGCAGAGAAAGAAGAATAGATGGACTATGAATACACAGATATTGCAAAAAAAAAGAATATAAGAAATATATAGAAAAGGAGCTAGAATGGTTCTATAAGGAAAATACAAAGCAACACACTTCCCTACAAAACTTATGGGATACAACCAACGCATATGTAAGGGGCCTCACAATATCATATAATGTAAAACGGAGAAAAGAGAGAGAGAAAGAATATAACAAATTACTAGAAGAAATTCAAAACCGGGAACGTAAATTGCAAAGAAACCCAGGGGACGAAAAAATAAAGTTAAATTGGCTAACAGCAAAACATAACTTAAACATATTAGAGCAAGGGAAATATGCAACAACATTGAAATATATAAGGCAAAATTATTTTGAAAATGCAAACAAACCAGGGAGATGGCTGGCATATAGGCTGAGGAAGGAAAGAGAAAAAAGAATAATTCAGAAGTTACGAGACGATGAGGGTAAGATTCAATGGGCCCTAGAGGGAAAAAAGGACATAATAGTTCAATATTATCAAAATATTGTATGAAAAGGATATAGTAACAGAGGAGAAAATTGAATACTGTTTAAAAGGGGAGGGATTGCAAATACTAACAGAGGAAGAAAAAGAATTATTAGATAAGGAGATCATGATGGGGGAGCGAAAAGAGGCATTGAAGAGGCAAAAAAATAATAAAACTCCAGGGACAGACGGTTTACCAATAGAGTTCTATAAGACATTTGGAGATTCATTAAACGGAATACTATTAGAAATATATAATGAAGGTCTAATGGAGGCAAAGCTACCCAACACATGGAAAGAAGCATATGTTTCCTTAATACCCAAAGAGGGCACAGATACCACATTAATAAAAAATTATAGGCCAATTTCTTTGTTGAATACCAATTATAAAGTTTTTATGAGTATAATTGCCAATAGGATGAAAATATTACTACAAAACAAAATACACCAGGATCAAAATGGTTTTCTGTCCACAAAGCAGATAAAAAATAATTTAAGAATGGCAATGGATGTTTTAGAATATTATGAGGTGCATCCAGAGAGACAGGTAGCGCTGATGTTTCTGGATGCACAAAAAGCGTTTGAGCAAGTAAACTGGCAATTTATGAAGCAACAAATCAAAAGTATGAATTTTGGAGAAAGATTTACTAAAATGATAACATCAATATATCAGAATCAAAAAGCATGTGTCTTGGTGAATGGGGACCCAACAAAATTCTTTGGAATAAATAAAGGAGTAAGGCAGGGATGTCCACTTTCCCCCTACTATTTATCTTAACTTTGGAAAATTTGTTAATCAGAATTAGAGCAAATAAAGAAATTCAAGGATTAAAGATCAAGAGAGAGGATTACAAGGCCCAAGCATTTGCAGACGACCTTGTCTTCTTTATAGAAAACCCAATAGAAACAACTCCAAAATTAATAGAAGAGATTGAAAAATTCGGAAAGGTAGCAGGTTTAAAAATTAATAAAGAAAAGACAAAAATTATAACAAAAAACATGACAACAAAACAAGTAGAGAAATTAGTAAAAGAATCTGGTCTGCAGGTAGTTAAAAAAGTTAAATACTTAGGGATAAATTTGACGGCTAGAACGGCAACAATAAAAGAAGACAATTATGACCCTTTAGTCCAGAAAATAAAGGAAGATTTAGAAAAATGGGGGAAATTAAAATTGTCTTTACTGGGGAAAATAGCAGCAATAAAATCAAACATACTTCCAAGACTCCTTTATTTATTCCAAACAATTCCAATAAAATTAGATAATAAATTTTTTGATAATTTGGACAAAATAACTAAAAAATGTGTGTAGGAAGGGAAGAAACCAAGAATAAAATTGAATGTATTACAAGACGACAAAAGTAGAGGTGGATTTGGACTCCCGGCATGGGATAAATATTACAAGGCTGCCAGCTTATTATGGATTAAAGATTGGATAACCTTAGATAATCAAAGATTGCTAAATTTAGATGGGCGTGATTTAATGAAGGGATGGCACGCCTTTATATCGAGCTCGGGAAATAAAACATATAAACATTTTAATAACCATACAATTAGGAAATCCTTAATTAACACATGGCTACAAATTAAACACAAACACTATATGAAAATTCCCGGCTGGCTATCGACCATAGAAGCAATAACTCACCCCAACATATTATCAAAACAAAAGATTTTAAGATATAGAGAAATAGTAGATGTTCAGCGGAAATTGAAAACTAGAGAAGAGCTCAAAGAACAAGGAATAGTAATAGACTGGTGGCCCTACTCGCAAATAAAGGTAAGATACAGAAAGGACCAAGAGGAGGAAGGAATAGATTTAAAACAAAATCGATTGGATAAATTATTAGAATCTAAAGAAGGGAAATTAATTTCAAAAATTTATAAATATTTACTCGAATACGATTTGGCAGAAGAGTTGGTCAAAGGGCAGATGATAGCTTGGGCGAGGAACATAGGGCACAATATACAATTGGAAGATTGGGAAAGAGTATGGGAAGATACTTATAGCATGACAAAATCGGTAGCCTACAAAGAAAATCACTATAAAATGTGGTACCGATGGTATCTGCCACCCGCAAGGTTAGCAAAAATGTATCCAAATGTGAATCCGGCTTGTTGGAAATGTAAAAAAGCGCAAGGAACTTTTTACCATGCTTGGTGGCTTTGCCCAGAAATTAAAAAATACTGGAACAAAATAAAAACACGGATATTAGAAATAACAAATTACAAAATTGAATTAACACCCGAAGTTTTTTTACTCGGCATGATTAATAAGAATATTAGAAAGGACATAAAATACTTAATACTCCACATTATAACGGTGGCTAGATTAGCGATGGCACAACTCTGGAAAATAGATCGTTTGCCAACTGATCAGGAAGTAATACAGAAAATCTATGTATGCGCAGAGATGGATAAATTAACCCTAGAATTACAGGATAAGGAAGACTCAAAATACTTTAAAATATGGAATAGCTGGTACCAGTGGATAAGTCAGAGGAGGGGGAATGGTTAGAGATGAAAGTTAGGAGAAATCAATGTAAATAAACAACTGCACTGTCAGAGAGATATAGAAGGAAATAAGTCACTGTGCGTATGTATATATGTATATATAACATTAGAAAGTAGTTAATAGATGAAGTTGAGCACTATATATGTACTGTATATGTAATTTGTGTGTTTGATTAAGAGAAATTTGTCAGTTTTTCTTATAATTGTTTTAAATGTTTTTTTTAAATACGAATAAAGTTTGTTTTTTTTAAAAAAACACATGTCTTTAGTTTCCTAATGTGGAATTTCTCCCATTCTGTCCAAACGTGGTAATCCAAACATCATTTGGCAAGACAAGGGTAAAGATTTGTTTCACAGCAGAGATGATTTTGCATTCCACGGAACATGACATTCCCACTGCCTCCATTATTAATTGAAGCACTTTTGCAGTAAAATGAGTCTCTTGGTTGCTGTCTATAGCTTCTACTATTCCATATTTAGATATTATCTATTAATTTTGGCGTCTACTGCTGAGTGGCTCTCATGGCTGGATAAGCCTCAACCCATCCAGTCAAGTGACCCACTATCACCAATAAATATCTAAGTCTCCCCACTTAAGTTAGTCTAATGAAATCAACTCAAATGCATTGAAATGGTCTCATGCTAAAGTAGCCCTCCCTTCTCTTTCTACTGCTCACATTTTCTTTAACTAGTACTTCTCACCTAACATTAAACGTTCAGTTCTTTCTGCCGCTGCCATCCTGGCTTCCAAGTAGTGCCTCAAGCTTCAAAGAAATTCAAAGCTTGATTTTACAAGCCTGTGCAAACCAACTTACCTAAATGTCTTCTCTTACCTGCTACCACTTTCTCTTCCCATCTATAAACAAATTAACCCCTTCTCAGCACCAATATCTGATCATCCTTTTAAATCTCCTCGTAAACTGAGCTGGATTCAAACAACAAGCATACTCTCATCAAGATCACCTTCACTTGAGGAGGGGCACTAGGTCTCCTCCAAAAGTCAACTTTCTGCTTTCCTTCACTAACACTGCCATAGCTGCCACTGCTTGAACACAAACTGGAAATCCTTAACAGGCAGGATCTAACATTTTAGACAAAAATGCCACTGACTCTCTCTTACTACATATTGTAATTTCTAACTCATCTCTGTAACAATTCCTAAAAGGGCAGCAACTTGTGCTGCTAATAAACAAGCAAGCAAACAAACAAATAAACAAACAAATGTGCCATAGGATAGAGCACCTTGTCTGCTAAGTATGCAAAATGCACGCAGACATAAAGTCATAAAAGAGTAAGAAAAACAGCTTCAAAAATAAAACAAACAATCTAAATGAGGTATTTTGAGTCAATACTCTGAAATATAATTGGGTATGTAAGTATTTGAAACCTCAAAATTTCCAAAAGGAAAAAGAAAATCAAAATTGCATTCCGAGCCAAAAACAGTGAAACTGCAAAGTTTTATTCCTCCAAGCCAGAAATGGTTAAGCAGAAACTTAACCATTTCTGCTTTCAACACAATATACAATTAATAGTATCTCAATTATTACAATTCCCTAGTTAAATAGAGCTTTTTTTCTTTTGTGTTTTAAAATCTTGAACTCTCCTCTTTTGCCTTAGATTTCCCATTGTTTGCAGTTTTGCACCTATCTTTTTTGGTGAGGAAAAAGAAAAAGAAATCTCTCTCTGCCTCATTTTGTCATGTTGCAGCAAAGACCCTTTCAGTTTCGTTTTTCAGCATAGCTAGGTGGGAAAAAATCTGCTCCAGCACTCTTTGCAGCTTTGCAGTTTTTTTTTTCCCTCTAGCCATCAGCTGGGACTCAGGAGGCAGCGATAGATTGGGAATGGGTGGGATAAGCGAACGGCGAACGGGCCAGGAACCGGTTCAGGGGCATGGCCAGCCAATCTTATTACTGGTTCTCCGAACTATTAAATTTTTTTACTACTGGTTCTTGAGAACCGGTGTGAACTGGGAGCAACCCTCCACTGATTTGCTTGTGTGGGTGGGCTTCATAGTATTCTAGGATATCAATCACTATTCCTGTATTGTTCCTTATCTGTCTTCCCGGGAGAAATCCATTTTGATCGGTATGTATCATTTATTTTTTTATTTTTTATTATTAAATTTGTATACCGCCCTACTCCCGAAGGACTCAGGGCGGTGAACAGCCATAAAATAAAACATATAGATACAAAATTTAAAATGGAGATAAAACTAATTAAATAAATTTGGCTGAAACATTTTAAAACCCCAATAAATTTAAAACCAAATTTAAAATTTAAAATTCCATTTTAAAAGAGGAAAAGATTAGGTCAGGCCAGCTTGATGGAATAAGAACATCTTAAGCGCGCGACGGAAGGTACGCAGATCCGGAATTCTCCGTATCTCCGGGGGGAGCTCGTTCCAGATCGTAGGTGCCCCCACAGAGAAGGCTCTCCCCCTGGGGGCCGCCAGTCGACATTGTTTGGCCGACGGCACCCGGAGGAGCCCCTCTCTATGGGAGTGTACTGGTCGGTGGGAGGCTATTGGTGGCAGCAGGCGGTCCCGTAAATAGCCAGGTCCTAAGCCATGGAGCGCTCTGAAGGTGATAACCAAAACCTTGAAGCGCACTCGGAAGACCACCGGGAGCCAGTGCAGCTTGCGCAGGAGAGGCGTTACATGGGAGCGCCACGTCGCTCCCATCACCACCCGCGCAGCCGCACTCTGCGCCAGTTGGAGCCTCCGAGTGCTCCTCAAGGGGAGCTCCATGTAGAGAGCGTTACAATAGTCCAGACGGGAGGTGACGAGGGCATGAGTGACCGTGCGTAACGAGTCCCGATCAAGAAAGGGACGCAACTGGCGAATCAGGCGGACCTGATGAAAAATCCTCCTGGTCACGGCCGTCAAGTGCTCTTCTAAAGACAGCCGTGAATCCAGGAGGACACCCAAGTTGCGAACCCTCTCCGTGGGGGCCAGTGCTTCGCCCCCAATAGTCAGCGATGGCACCAGCTGACTATATCGGGACGTCGGAAACCACAGCCACTCGGTCTTGGATGGGTTGAGCCTGAGCCTGTTTCTCCCCATCCAGATCCGTACGGCCTCCAGGCACCAGGACATCACTTCAAGGGCATCGTTGGGGTGGTCTGGGGTGGAGATGTACAGCTGGGTGTCGTCAGCGTATTGATGGTACTCCACCCCGAAACCACGGATGATCTCGCCCAGTGGCTTCACATAAATGTTGAACAGAAGGGGCGAGAGGACCGATCCTTGTGGCACCCCACATATAAGGGGCCTCGGGGTCGACCTCTGCCCCCCTGTCAACACAGACTGCGACCGGTCGGAGAGAAAGGAGGAGAACCACCGTAATACGGTGCCTCCCACCCCCAACTCTTCCAACCGGTGCAGCATGATACCATGGCCGATGGTATCAAAAGCCGCTGAGAGATCTAATAGGACCAGGACAGAGGAACAACCTCTGTCCCGAGCCCTCCAGAGATCATCCACCAACGCGACCAATGCCGTTTCCGTGCTGTACCCAGGCCTGAAGCCCGACTGGAACGGATCTAGATACGTCGTTTCATCCAGGTACTGGGGAAGCTGTCGTGCAACCACACTCTCAACAACCTTCGCCACAAAGTGAAGGTTGGAGACTGGACGATAGTTAGCCAATGTTGCCGGGTCCAGGGAAGGCTTCTTGAGGAGAGGTCTCACCACCGCCTCTTTCAAAGCGGCGGGAAAGACACCCTTGCCCAATGAAGCATTTATAATCCCCTGGAGCCAGCCTCGTGTCACCTCCCGGGAAGCCAGCACTAACCAGGAGGGGCACGGGTCCAACAAACATGTGGTCGCATTCAGTCTACCCAGAATCCTGTCCACGTCCTCAGGGGTCACAGAATCAAACTCATCCCAGATAACATTCTCAGGACCTGCCCCCGTCATCCCCGCTGGATCTACCCAGTCGGAGTCCAGATCTTCCCGAATCTGAATGATTTTGTCATACAGATACTGAACAAAATCCTCGGCTCTTCCCTCCAAGGGGTCCTCCCTCGCTTCCTGGTAGAGCAGGGAGCGGGTCACCCTAAACAGGGCGGCCGGGCGGTTATCTGATGACGCAATAAGAGCAGCAAGATAAGTGCATTTTGCTGCTTTTATTGCCACTAGGTAATTCTTAATATGAGATCTTACCAGTGTCCGGTCAGATTCAGTACGACTGGCCCTCCAACTACTCTCTAGGCGTCTTTTCCGGCGCTTCATCTCCCTCAGCTCCTCAGTAAATCAAGGAGCCAGGTGAGATCGGCGCCGGGTCAGAGGCCGCAAAGGCACGACTCGATCCAGGGCTCCAGCGGCCGCCCTATCCCAGGCGGCCACTAGGTCTCCAGTCGAGGTGTGAGCCAGAACCTCAGGAATTGGCCCAAGCTCCATCTGGAACCTATCAGGTTCCATCAGGCGCCTGGGGCGGTACCATCTCATCGGTTCCGCCTCCCTGCGGCGGGGTGCAGCGGTTCGAAGGTCAAGGCGAAGGAGAGAGTGATCCGACCATGACAAGGGCTCGATGACTATGTCCCCTATCTCGAGATCACTCAGCCACTGTCCAGAGACGAAAATCAGGTCCAGTGTGTTTCGCCCCGTGTGCGTAGGGCCATGAATTAGTTGGGTCAGATCCATAGCCGTCATGGAAGCCATGAACTCCTGAGCCACCTCAGACGTCTCACCCACGGACGGCAGGTTGAAATCCCCCATGACCATAAGTCTGGGGGTATCAACCGCCACCGCGGCGATAACGTTGAGTAGCTCGGGCAGGGCTGCTGCCACGTGGCAGGGAGCCAGGTACGTGATCAGCAAACCCCTCTGAACCCCATGAACCCACTTCACAAGGAGGGTCTCACAACCGGCCGTCTGAGGAACAGTGGCCTCCCTCGGCCTAAGGCCTTCTCTAATAATAACCGCTACTCCGCCACCCCTCCCCTGTGACCTCGGCTGATGGAATGCCAGGAAGCCTGGTGGGCACATTTCTACCAGAGGAGCCCCTCCCTCCGGGCCCAACCATGTCTCCGTAATACCCGCCAGGTCCGCTCCCCCCTCCTGAACCAGATCACAAATGAGGGGGGCTTTATTTATTACGGACCTGGCGTTGCACAACATCAGTCGAAGGCCCGGGCCCTGAGGATCTGTACAACCTGGAGAACGAGTGGAGCCAAATTATTTAGTATTTTCTTTACTCTTTCTGCCATTACACTCATAAAGATTTTGTAATCTATATTTAAAAGGGAAATTGGCCTATAATTTTTCATCTATTTTGAATCAGCACCTTCTTTTTGCAATAGTGTGATGTATGCCTCCCTCCACGAATATGGAATTTTTGATCTTATCAAAGCCTCATTGCAAATTTCCAATAGTTTCGGTAAAAGTATTTCCTCCAAATTTTTATACAATTCTCCTGGGATTGCATCTGGGCCTGGTGATTTATTGTTTTTAAGTTTGGCTATTGCGTCTTTAATTTTATTGTGATTTCCCTATTCAGCATTTCCCTCTCTTCCTCTCCTATCAATGGGAGTTTTTTCTCTGCCAGATATTGTTCAATTTTTTTTCTTGGGATTTCTTTCTCCTTGTATAGTGCAGCATAATAATCTCGGGCAATTTCGGCCTTATCCTCTTCTTTATTCACTCTACGTTCCTCTGTATCTTCCAATTGGTATATGATCCCTTTCTTATTCTCCTTTTTTAATTTGTAAGACAGCCATCTGCCCGATTTATTTGCATTTTCAAAGTAGTATTGTTTTGATTGTTTTATCTTGTAGGCCAATTCTTCCTGATCCAGAATATTCAATTTGTGCCTTAATAGCATCCAGCTTTCTTTTGCCACCTTATCTCCTGGGTTTTGCTGCAAGTTCTTTTCTGCTTCTCCCAGTCTCTCTAGAAACTCCTTCTGCATCTTCCTTTTTTCTTTATTTTTATATACCACTGTATGATATTGCCAACCCTCTTAAATATGCTTTCATCGTGTCCCATATTATTACTCAAGATGTTGCTTGTTTTTCGTTTTCTTCAAAGAATAGTTTTAGTTCTTCCTTAACTTTTCCAATCTTTTCCTTATCCCTCAAAAATTGTGTGTTTAACCTCCATCTCTTTTTTCTGTATAAATTTTTCCATCTTATTTCTAAGGGGTTATGATCCGCCCATATATTCGGTGTTATTTCTACGGATTCAATTTCCATCCAAGACTCCTACTGACCCACATCATGTCAATTCTCGACCACGATTTTTGGGGATTCGAATAGAAAATATATTGTTTCTTGTTTGGATGTAAAGTCCGCCAAATATCTACAAGATTTAATTCATCCGCTAGGTCGAAGAAAGTTATTGGTAATTTATCGCTTTTTTTCTTTTTATCTTTACTTTACTTAGTAATTCAAGATATGCTGAAGATGCAAGAGAAGATTTCAAATAAACATGAAGAGTTGAAGACGGATATTTGAGCCATAGATCAAAAAATGAATGAGATACAAAAATCAATACATAATAACAAACAGAAGATAAAAAAGGTGGAAACCAGAATGGAACAAAATGAAAGAAATCTAGACTCAATAGATCAGAAGCTGATGGCGCAAAATAGGGAGCTGGAAGACTCAATAATCCAGTTAGAGATGGATAGAGCTTCTTTTTACCTACGCTTCCAAAATATAGCCGAAGGTAAGGAGGAAGACCTGGGCCAAGTGATGGCGGAATTGATAGCGGAAATATTACAACAAGATAAACAAGATATAATAAAAGAGCTTGATGAAGTGTACAGAGTGCAAACCAATTATGCCAGAAGAAATAAATTACCCAGAGAAGTGCACGTTAGATTTGCAAGGGAAAAAAAAGTGTTAAAAGCAAACGAATGAGTCGGGTCGTAAGTGCGAGGACTGGTTGTAAGTGCAAGGACTGGTCGTAAGTGCGAGGACCTTCCAGAAATGACTCTGACCAGCTAGCCACACCCACCTAGTCACATGACCTCCAAGCCACACCCACAAAATAAGCCACGCCCACAGAACTGGTAGTAAAAAAAATTAGAACCCACCCTGGTCTCCACCCTTCAGCGGTCTTATTGTCAGATCCAATTAATGGCTGCACTTCTGGTTTCTCTCTCCTCCACTATCAAACAGGTCTCCGTATATGCTGCCAAAGTTTTCTCATTTATTATTATCGAGAGCGTCCCCCCGATCCTCTATCTGTGCCGCCTCTCTGCTTCAGCGATCCCCTTCTTTTTCTTCTTCCTAGCCGACTTGCCTGAAAACCCGTGCCGTTTCAGTCTACTCCCTTACTTCCAGTTGCCGCTTTTTCACTTTCTACAAGTCTTTTTCGCCCAACACAGCTGGCTCCACTTCTCCGATTACAATCCCATGGTGTTCAGGAAAAAAGAAGTATAAGTCCTCTTCTAATACCAGCTTCCCCGAATCCCCAGCTTTCCTTGCTTCCCGTCTTTTTGTTGGCTATCGCGGCCTCGGGTCCGCCACTGAATGACAGACACACACACGCTGGTTTGACAGAGGCGTCCGGTCTAACGGAGAGCGCTTGCTCCTCGCTTCTCCGCTTGCCAAACTTCCACTATTGTTCCACTCCGGGCTTCCCTGCCTCGAAGGGTCCCCAAAGCACAGTGAATAAGGGCATTGGAGAGCAGCGATCACTCTCACAACGCCATGACACCACGAATCGCCAACCGGAAGTCCTCCGAGTCACCAACCGGAAGTCCTAAAGGAAGATAATTAGTTTAGACTACAGTTATGTTGCATAGTATGTTCTATTCAACATGCAAAGTGAAGCAGGATAGTTTTCTGTCACAGAATGATTCTTGAAATACAGCACTCCCACAGAACGATGCTCTGATGAAATACATTTTAGCAAAACAACCTGAAACACATTTCCCAGTAAAACAAGTTTGTCAACTCATATGAGTAAATCATTGATGCAGCAAGAGAGTGTTCCACTGAAACCTTTCTCTTTGAGCAAACATTATTTCAGGAAAAAAAACTACAGTGCCTGCTTCTGAAATATTGAGACCAGCCAAATTGATCAGTCACATGTGAGTTTTTATGATATTAGACCCAAAATTTTGGATGGAATCACCAATGTTATTACACATGATCAACTAGCAGATAGGAATTTGTTAGCAGCTATCTTTCAAATGGCAGTTCAGCCCAGGAAGAGAAGATTCAAAATGTTCAGACTCTGCCTTAAACTTACTTATAAATGAGAGCTGGAAATTCCTATTGCAGTTAGTGTAATTTTTACTTTTTGGATTTCACCCTGATGTGAGGGGCCTAATAAGGCCCTTTAAGTATAGTGCTCATCTTACATCCATTTGTTTAGTGACCATTTGAAATTACACTACTACTGAAAAAAGTGACTTACAATCAGTACTCATTGCAGCATACCCAGAGTGACATGATCAACATTTAGGTGCTTGGCATATATTTACGAGGGTTTGAGCACTGGGTGTGTGGGTGTCACATGATTGCCATTTGCTTCTTTCCCAGCCAGCTTCCAAGAAGCTGTCAATGGAATAAATTGCATTTGCTTAATGACCATGTGATTCATTTAACTGCTTAACAACCATGGCAGAAAAGGTCATAGACTTACACAACTCACTTTAACAACCACTTTGCTTAACAATGGAAATTCTGGTCCCAATTGTGGTCATAACTCAAGAACCACATATGTATTGATATAAAAGTATTTTCTGTTCAACTTTATGGAAAGATATGGATACTCTTATTCAACAAATGTTCTTGGCATATAATTTGACAGACATCTATGTGATATGGTGAACATCTGCTTCATTAACATCCACATACATAATTCTCATTGGATGTCAACAATGGCTTTCTTTAAATGGAAAAAGCTATCAGTTTCATCAATCGGAAACATCATTCAGAATGCAGAATTTAAGATCCATCTGACATTACTATGATATTACTAGATATACTTGTTATTCGCATCCAGGGAGATTCCTCACTCTTTTTTTTTTTTACCTCAGGACTATGACTGCAGTACTTATCAATCTATCTCATGCAATCAATGTCTATAGCAAAAAATCCTTAATTCACAATTAATTCAATTATGTTCAGAAATACTTAATTCTATTTTTCCAAATGCATGTTATCAGATTTTCAAATTGTTAATTAATTAATTAGTACTCTATTGTCAGTTAATGTCACAATTATGAAATGCTACCTATAGTAAATACCCTTCAAGCAAATTAATGTAGGGAATTAATAGAGAGAAATATCACCAATTTAAACTAAATCTATGTAAATATTTAAATATATAAATGTATATAAAGTGTATAAAGATGTGCAAATATATATAGGGATTTTTAAGGTTGTAAATATATATATATATATATATCAAGATGTTAATATGTTAAAGTATAGAGGTTTCAAAAAGTACGTGAGTTCCTGTGTGGATTGGAAGTTCTCCTGTTATTTGTTCATGAAAGTCCTTACAGTCTAATTCCCAACAGTTTCAAAGACTTCCTAATTCCGAAGTGCAATTAACTTGAATCTGATTTCAATACGCCTTCGTCCGTTGGTCTCCACCAGTGGTGGGTTCCTCCTGGTTTGATCCGGTTCAGCCGAGCTGGTAGCGGTGACGATATGACGTCACCAAACCGGTTCTCCCCCCCACCCTCCCACCCCCCCACGTTATTACCTTTTATTTGGTCCCACCCCCAATCTATTGCTGCCTCCTGAGTCCCAGCTGATGACTAGAGGGAAAAAAAACTGTTTAAACTCTTGCTGCGGGGCTTCAAAGGACCGTCCTACATCTGATGAGTGTTAAAAGCAAACAAATGAGTCGGGTCGTAAGTGCGAGGACTGGTTGTTAATGCGAGGACCTTCCAGAAATGACTATGGCCAGCTAGCCACGCCCACCTAGTCACATGACCTCCAAGCCACACCCACAAAATAAGCCACGCCCACAGAACTGGTAGTAAAAAAGTTTAGAACCCACCCTGGTCTCCACCCTTCAGCGGTCTTATTGTCAGATCCAATTAATGGCTGCACTTCTGGTTTCTCTCTCCTCCACTATCAAACAGGTCTCCATATATGCTGCCAAAGTTTTCTCATTTATTATTATCGAGAGCGTCCCCCCGATCCTCTATCTGTGCCGCCTCTCTGCTTCAGCGATCCCCTTCTTTTTCTTCTTCCTAGCCGACTTGCCTGAAAACCCGTGCCGTTTCAGTCTACTCCCTTACTTCCAGTTGCCGCTTTTTCACTTTCTACAAGTCTTTTTCGCCCAACACAGCTGGCTCCACTTCTCCGATTACAATCCCATGGTGTTCAGGAAAAAAGAAGTATAAGTCCTCTTCTAATACCAGCTTCCCCGAATCCCCAGCTTTCCTTGCTTCCCGTCTTTTTGTTGGCTATCGCGGCCTCGGGTCCGCCACTGAATGACAGACACACACACGCTGGTTTGACAGAGGCGTCCGGTCTAACGGAGAGCGCTTGCTCCTCGCTTCTCCGCTTGCCAAACTTCCACTATTGTTCCACTCCGGGCTTCCCTGCCTCGAAGGGTCCCCAAAGCACAGTGAATAAGGGCATTGGAGAGCAGCGATCACTCTCACAACGCCATGACACCACGAATCGCCAACCGGAAGTCCTCCGAGTCACCAACCGGAAGTCCTAAAGGAAGATAATTAGTTTAGACTACAGTTATGTTGCATAGTATGTTCTATTCAACATGCAAAGTGAAGCAGGATAGTTTTCTGTCACAGAATGATTCTTGAAATACAGCACTCCCACAGAACGATGCTCTGATGAAATACATTTTAGCAAAACAACCTGAAACACATTTCCCAGTAAAACAAGTTTGTCAACTCATATGAGTAAATCATTGATGCAGCAAGAGAGTGTTCCACTGAAACCTTTCTCTTTGAGCAAACATTATTTCAGGAAAAAAAACTACAGTGCCTGCTTCCGAAATATTGAGACCAGCCAAATTGATCAGTCACATGTGAGTTTTTATGATATTAGACCCAAAATTTTGGATGGAATCACCAATGTTATTACACATGATCAACTAGCAGATAGGAATTTGTTAGCAGCTATCTTTCAAATGGCAGTTCAGCCCAGGAAGAGAAGATTCAAAATGTTCAGACTCTGCCTTAAACTTACTTATAAATGAGAGCTGGAAATTCCTATTGCAGTTAGTGTAATTTTTACTTTTTGGATTTCACCCTGATGTGAGGGGCCTAATAAGGCCCTTTAAGTATAGTGCTCATCTTACATCCATTTGTTTAGTGACCATTTGAAATTACACTACTACTGAAAAAAGTGACTTACAATCAGTACTCATTGCAGCATACCCAGAGTGACATGATCAACATTTAGGTGCTTGGCATATATTTACGAGGGTTTGAGCACTGGGTGTGTGGGTGTCACATGATTGCCATTTGCTTCTTTCCCAGCCAGCTTCCAAGAAGCTGTCAATGGAATAAATTGCATTTGCTTAATGACCATGTGATTCATTTAACTGCTTAACAACCATGGCAGAAAAGGTCATAGACTTACACAACTCACTTTAACAACCACTTTGCTTAACAATGGAAATTCTGGTCCCAATTGTGGTCATAACTCAAGAACCACATATGTATTGATATAAAAGTATTTTCTGTTCAACTTTATGGAAAGATATGGATACTCTTATTCAACAAATGTTCTTGGCATATAATTTGACAGACATCTATGTGATATGGTGAACATCTGCTTCATTAACATCCACATACATAATTCTCATTGGATGTCAACAATGGCTTTCTTTAAATGGAAAAAGCTATCAGTTTCATCAATCGGAAACATCATTCAGAATGCAGAATTTAAGATCCATCTGACATTACTATGATATTACTAGATATACTTGTTATTCGCATCCAGGGAGATTCCTCACTCTTTTTTTTTTTTACCTCAGGACTATGACTGCAGTACTTATCAATCTATCTCATGCAATCAATGTCTATAGCAAAAAATCCTTAATTCACAATTAATTCAATTATGTTCAGAAATACTTAATTCTATTTTTCCAAATGCATGTTATCAGATTTTCAAATTGTTAATTAATTAATTAGTACTCTATTGTCAGTTAATGTCACAATTATGAAATGCTACCTATAGTAAATACCCTTCAAGCAAATTAATGTAGGGAATTAATAGAGAGAAATATCACCAATTTAAACTAAATCTATGTAAATATTTAAATATATAAATGTATATAAAGTGTATAAAGATGTGCAAATATATATAGGGATTTTTAAGGTTGTAAATATATATATATATATATATCAAGATGTTAATATGTTAAAGTATAGAGGTTTCAAAAAGTACGTGAGTTCCTGTGTGGATTGGAAGTTCTCCTGTTATTTGTTCATGAAAGTCCTTACAGTCTAATTCCCAACAGTTTCAAAGACTTCCTAATTCCGAAGTGCAATTAACTTGAATCTGATTTCAATACGCCTTCGTCCGTTGGTCTCCACCAGTGGTGGGTTCCTCCTGGTTTGATCCGGTTCAGCCGAGCTGGTAGCGGTGACGATATGACGTCACCAAACCGGTTCTCCCCCCCACCCTCCCACCCCCCCACGTTATTACCTTTTATTTGGTCCCACCCCCAATCTATTGCTGCCTCCTGAGTCCCAGCTGATGACTAGAGGGAAAAAAAACTGTTTAAACTCTTGCTGCGGGGCTTCAAAGGACCGTCCTACATCTGATGAGTGTTAAAAGCAAACAAATGAGTCGGGTCGTAAGTGCGAGGACTGGTTGTTAATGCGAGGACCTTCCAGAAATGACTATGGCCAGCTAGCCACGCCCACCTAGTCACATGACCTCCAAGCCACACCCACAAAATAAGCCACGCCCACAGAACTGGTAGTAAAAAAGTTTAGAACCCACCCTGGTCTCCACCCTTCAGCGGTCTTATTGTCAGATCCAATTAATGGCTGCACTTCTGGTTTCTCTCTCCTCCACTATCAAACAGGTCTCCATATATGCTGCCAAAGTTTTCTCATTTATTATTATCGAGAGCGTCCCCCCGATCCTCTATCTGTGCCGCCTCTCTGCTTCAGCGATCCCCTTCTTTTTCTTCTTCCTAGCCGACTTGCCTGAAAACCCGTGCCGTTTCAGTCTACTCCCTTACTTCCAGTTGCCGCTTTTTCACTTTCTACAAGTCTTTTTCGCCCAACACAGCTGGCTCCACTTCTCCGATTACAATCCCATGGTGTTCAGGAAAAAAGAAGTATAAGTCCTCTTCTAATACCAGCTTCCCCGAATCCCCAGCTTTCCTTGCTTCCCATCTTTTTGTTGGCTATCGCGGCCTCGGGTCCGCCACTGAATGACAGACACACACACGCTGGTTTGACAGAGGCGTCCGGTCTAACGGAGAGCGCTTGCTCCTCGCTTCTCCGCTTGCCAAACTTCCACTATTGTTCCACTCCGGGCTTCCCTGCCTCGAAGGGTCCCCAAAGCACAGTGAATAAGGGCATTGGAGAGCAGCGATCACTCTCACAACGCCATGACACCACGAATCGCCAACCGGAAGTCCTCCGAGTCACCAACCGGAAGTCCTAAAGGAAGATAATTAGTTTAGACTACAGTTATGTTGCATAGTATGTTCTATTCAACATGCAAAGTGAAGCAGGATAGTTTTCTGTCACAGAATGATTCTTGAAATACAGCACTCCCACAGAACGATGCTCTGATGAAATACATTTTAGCAAAACAACCTGAAACACATTTCCCAGTAAAACAAGTTTGTCAACTCATATGAGTAAATCATTGATGCAGCAAGAGAGTGTTCCACTGAAACCTTTCTCTTTGAGCAAACATTATTTCAGGAAAAAAAACTACAGTGCCTGCTTCCGAAATATTGAGACCAGCCAAATTGATCAGTCACATGTGAGTTTTTATGATATTAGACCCAAAATTTTGGATGGAATCACCAATGTTATTACACATGATCAACTAGCAGATAGGAATTTGTTAGCAGCTATCTTTCAAATGGCAGTTCAGCCCAGGAAGAGAAGATTCAAAATGTTCAGACTCTGCCTTAAACTTACTTATAAATGAGAGCTGGAAATTCCTATTGCAGTTAGTGTAATTTTTACTTTTTGGATTTCACCCTGATGTGAGGGGCCTAATAAGGCCCTTTAAGTATAGTGCTCATCTTACATCCATTTGTTTAGTGACCATTTGAAATTACACTACTACTGAAAAAAGTGACTTACAATCAGTACTCATTGCAGCATACCCAGAGTGACATGATCAACATTTAGGTGCTTGGCATATATTTACGAGGGTTTGAGCACTGGGTGTGTGGGTGTCACATGATTGCCATTTGCTTCTTTCCCAGCCAGCTTCCAAGAAGCTGTCAATGGAATAAATTGCATTTGCTTAATGACCATGTGATTCATTTAACTGCTTAACAACCATGGCAGAAAAGGTCATAGACTTACACAACTCACTTTAACAACCACTTTGCTTAACAATGGAAATTCTGGTCCCAATTGTGGTCATAACTCAAGAACCACATATGTATTGATATAAAAGTATTTTCTGTTCAACTTTATGGAAAGATATGGATACTCTTATTCAACAAATGTTCTTGGCATATAATTTGACAGACATCTATGTGATATGGTGAACATCTGCTTCATTAACATCCACATACATAATTCTCATTGGATGTCAACAATGGCTTTCTTTAAATGGAAAAAGCTATCAGTTTCATCAATCGGAAACATCATTCAGAATGCAGAATTTAAGATCCATCTGACATTACTATGATATTACTAGATATACTTGTTATTCGCATCCAGGGAGATTCCTCACTCTTTTTTTTTTTTACCTCAGGACTATGACTGCAGTACTTATCAATCTATCTCATGCAATCAATGTCTATAGCAAAAAATCCTTAATTCACAATTAATTCAATTATGTTCAGAAATACTTAATTCTATTTTTCCAAATGCATGTTATCAGATTTTCAAATTGTTAATTAATTAATTAGTACTCTATTGTCAGTTAATGTCACAATTATGAAATGCTACCTATAGTAAATACCCTTCAAGCAAATTAATGTAGGGAATTAATAGAGAGAAATACCACCAATTTAAACTAAATCTATGTAAATATTTAAATATATAAATGTATATAAAGTGTATAAAGATGTGCAAATATATATAGGGATTTTTAAGGTTGTAAATATATATATATATATATATATCAAGATGTTAATATGTTAAAGTATAGAGGTTTCAAAAAGTACGTGAGTTCCTGTGTGGATTGGAAGTTCTCCTGTTATTTGTTCATGAAAGTCCTTACAGTCTAATTCCCAACAGTTTCAAAGACTTCCTAATTCCGAAGTGCAATTAACTTGAATCTGATTTCAATACGCCTTCGTCCGTTGGTCTCCACCAGTGGTGGGTTCCTCCTGGTTTGATCCGGTTCAGCCGAGCTGGTAGCGGTGACGATATGACGTCACCAAACCGGTTCTCCCCCCCACCCTCCCACCCCCCCACGTTATTACCTTTTATTTGGTCCCACCCCCAATCTATTGCTGCCTCCTGAGTCCCAGCTGATGACTAGAGGGAAAAAAAACTGTTTAAACTCTTGCTGCGGGGCTTCAAAGGACCGTCCTACATCTGATGAGTGTTAAAAGCAAACAAATGAGTCGGGTCGTAAGTGCGAGGACTGGTTGTTAATGCGAGGACCTTCCAGAAATGACTATGGCCAGCTAGCCACGCCCACCTAGTCACATGACCTCCAAGCCACACCCACAAAATAAGCCACGCCCACAGAACTGGTAGTAAAAAAGTTTAGAACCCACCCTGGTCTCCACCCTTCAGCGGTCTTATTGTCAGATCCAATTAATGGCTGCACTTCTGGTTTCTCTCTCCTCCACTATCAAACAGGTCTCCATATATGCTGCCAAAGTTTTCTCATTTATTATTATCGAGAGCGTCCCCCCGATCCTCTATCTGTGCCGCCTCTCTGCTTCAGCGATCCCCTTCTTTTTCTTCTTCCTAGCCGACTTGCCTGAAAACCCGTGCCGTTTCAGTCTACTCCCTTACTTCCAGTTGCCGCTTTTTCACTTTCTACAAGTCTTTTTCGCCCAACACAGCTGGCTCCACTTCTCCGATTACAATCCCATGGTGTTCAGGAAAAAAGAAGTATAAGTCCTCTTCTAATACCAGCTTCCCCGAATCCCCAGCTTTCCTTGCTTCCCGTCTTTTTGTTGGCTATCGCGGCCTCGGGTCCGCCACTGAATGACAGACACACACACGCTGGTTTGACAGAGGCGTCCGGTCTAACGGAGAGCGCTTGCTCCTCGCTTCTCCGCTTGCCAAACTTCCACTATTGTTCCACTCCGGGCTTCCCTGCCTCGAAGGGTCCCCAAAGCACAGTGAATAAGGGCATTGGAGAGCAGCGATCACTCTCACAACGCCATGACACCACGAATCGCCAACCGGAAGTCCTCCGAGTCACCAACCGGAAGTCCTAAAGGAAGATAATTAGTTTAGACTACAGTTATGTTGCATAGTATGTTCTATTCAACATGCAAAGTGAAGCAGGATAGTTTTCTGTCACAGAATGATTCTTGAAATACAGCACTCCCACAGAACGATGCTCTGATGAAATACATTTTAGCAAAACAACCTGAAACACATTTCCCAGTAAAACAAGTTTGTCAACTCATATGAGTAAATCATTGATGCAGCAAGAGAGTGTTCCACTGAAACCTTTCTCTTTGAGCAAACATTATTTCAGGAAAAAAAACTACAGTGCCTGCTTCCGAAATATTGAGACCAGCCAAATTGATCAGTCACATGTGAGTTTTTATGATATTAGACCCAAAATTTTGGATGGAATCACCAATGTTATTACACATGATCAACTAGCAGATAGGAATTTGTTAGCAGCTATCTTTCAAATGGCAGTTCAGCCCAGGAAGAGAAGATTCAAAATGTTCAGACTCTGCCTTAAACTTACTTATAAATGAGAGCTGGAAATTCCTATTGCAGTTAGTGTAATTTTTACTTTTTGGATTTCACCCTGATGTGAGGGGCCTAATAAGGCCCTTTAAGTATAGTGCTCATCTTACATCCATTTGTTTAGTGACCATTTGAAATTACACTACTACTGAAAAAAGTGACTTACAATCAGTACTCATTGCAGCATACCCAGAGTGACATGATCAACATTTAGGTGCTTGGCATATATTTACGAGGGTTTGAGCACTGGGTGTGTGGGTGTCACATGATTGCCATTTGCTTCTTTCCCAGCCAGCTTCCAAGAAGCTGTCAATGGAATAAATTGCATTTGCTTAATGACCATGTGATTCATTTAACTGCTTAACAACCATGGCAGAAAAGGTCATAGACTTACACAACTCACTTTAACAACCACTTTGCTTAACAATGGAAATTCTGGTCCCAATTGTGGTCATAACTCAAGAACCACATATGTATTGATATAAAAGTATTTTCTGTTCAACTTTATGGAAAGATATGGATACTCTTATTCAACAAATGTTCTTGGCATATAATTTGACAGACATCTATGTGATATGGTGAACATCTGCTTCATTAACATCCACATACATAATTCTCATTGGATGTCAACAATGGCTTTCTTTAAATGGAAAAAGCTATCAGTTTCATCAATCGGAAACATCATTCAGAATGCAGAATTTAAGATCCATCTGACATTACTATGATATTACTAGATATACTTGTTATTCGCATCCAGGGAGATTCCTCACTCTTTTTTTTTTTTACCTCAGGACTATGACTGCAGTACTTATCAATCTATCTCATGCAATCAATGTCTATAGCAAAAAATCCTTAATTCACAATTAATTCAATTATGTTCAGAAATACTTAATTCTATTTTTCCAAATGCATGTTATCAGATTTTCAAATTGTTAATTAATTAATTAGTACTCTATTGTCAGTTAATGTCACAATTATGAAATGCTACCTATAGTAAATACCCTTCAAGCAAATTAATGTAGGGAATTAATAGAGAGAAATACCACCAATTTAAACTAAATCTATGTAAATATTTAAATATATAAATGTATATAAAGTGTATAAAGATGTGCAAATATATATAGGGATTTTTAAGGTTGTAAATATATATATATATATATATATATATATATATATATATATATATATATATATATATCAAGATGTTAATATGTTAAAGTATAGAGGTTTCAAAAAGTACGTGAGTTCCTGTGTGGATTGGAAGTTCTCCTCCTGTTATTTGTTCATGAAAGTCCTTACAGTCTAATTCCCAACAGTTTCAAAGACTTCCTAATTCCGAAGTGCAATTAACTTGAATCTGATTTCAATACGCCTTCGTCCGTTGGTCTCCACCAGTGGTGGGTTCCTCCTGGTTTGATCCGGTTCAGCCGAGCTGGTAGCGGTGACGATATGACGTCACCAAACCGGTTCTCCCCCCCACCCTCCCACCCCCCCACGTTATTACCTTTTATTTGGTCCCACCCCCAATCTATTGCTGCCTCCTGAGTCCCAGCTGATGACTAGAGGGAAAAAAAACTGTTTAAACTCTTGCTGCGGGGCTTCAAAGGACCGTCCTACATCTGATGAGTGTTAAAAGCAAACAAATGAGTCGGGTCGTAAGTGCGAGGACTGGTTGTTAATGCGAGGACCTTCCAGAAATGACTATGGCCAGCTAGCCACGCCCACCTAGTCACATGACCTCCAAGCCACACCCACAAAATAAGCCACGCCCACAGAACTGGTAGTAAAAAAGTTTAGAACCCACCCTGGTCTCCACCCTTCAGCGGTCTTATTGTCAGATCCAATTAATGGCTGCACTTCTGGTTTCTCTCTCCTCCACTATCAAACAGGTCTCCATATATGCTGCCAAAGTTTTCTCATTTATTATTATCGAGAGCGTCCCCCCGATCCTCTATCTGTGCCGCCTCTCTGCTTCAGCGATCCCCTTCTTTTTCTTCTTCCTAGCCGACTTGCCTGAAAACCCGTGCCGTTTCAGTCTACTCCCTTACTTCCAGTTGCCGCTTTTTCACTTTCTACAAGTCTTTTTCGCCCAACACAGCTGGCTCCACTTCTCCGATTACAATCCCATGGTGTTCAGGAAAAAAGAAGTATAAGTCCTCTTCTAACACCAGCTTCCCCGAATCCCCAGCTTTCCTTGCTTCCCGTCTTTTTGTTGGCTATCGCGGCCTCGGGTCCGCCATTGAATGACAGACACACACACGCTGGTTTGACAGAGGCGTCCGGTCTAACGGAGAGCGCTTGCTCCTCGCTTCTCCGCTTGCCAAACTTCCACTATTGTTCCACTCCGGGCTTCCCTGCCTCGAAGGGTCCCCAAAGCACGGTGAATAAGGGCATTGGAGAGCAGCGATCACTCTCACAACGCCATGACACCACGAATCGCCAACCGGAAGTCCTCCGAGTCACCAACCGGAAGTCCTAAAGGAAGATAATTAGTTTAGACTACAGTTACGTTGCATAGTATGTTCTATTCAACATGCAAAGTGAAGCAGGATAGTTTTCTGTCACAGAATGATTCTTGAAATACAGCACTCCCACAGAATGATGCTCTGATGAAATACATTTTAGCAAAACAACCTGAAACACATTTCCCAGTAAAACAAGTTTGTCAACTCATATGAGTAAATCATTGATGCAGCAAGAGAGTGTTCCACTGAAACCTTTCTCTTTGAGCAAACATTATTTCAGGAAAAAAAACTACACTGCCTGCTTCCAAAATATTGAGACCAGCCAAATTGATCAGTCACATGTGAGTTTTTATGATATTAGACTCAAAATTTTGGATGGAATCACCAATGTTATTACACATGATCAACTAGCAGATAGGAATTTGTTAGCAGCTATCTTTCAAATGGCAGTTCAGCCCAGGAAGAGAAGATTCAAAATGTTCAGACTCTGCCTTAAACTTACTTATAAATGAGAGCTGGAAATTCCTATTGCAGTTAGTGTAATTTTTACTTTTTGGATTTCACCCTGATGTGAGGGGCCTAATAAGGCCCTTTAAGTATAGTGCTCATCTTACATCCATTTGTTTAGTGACCATTTGAAATTACACTACTACTGAAAAAAGTGACTTACAATCAGTACTCATTGCAGCATACCCAGAGTGACATGATCAACATTTAGGTGCTTGGCATATATTTACGAGGGTTTGAGCACTGGGTGTGTGGGTGTCACATGATTGCCATTTGCTTCTTTCCCAGCCAGCTTCCAAGAAGCTGTCAATGGAATAAATTGCATTTGCTTAATGACCATGTGATTCATTTAACTGCTTAACAACCATGGCAGAAAAGGTCATAGACTTACACAACTCACTTTAACAACCACTTTGCTTAACAATGGAAATTCTGGTCCCAATTGTGGTCATAACTCAAGAACCACATATGTATTGATATAAAAGTATTTTCTGTTCAACTTTATGGAAAGATATGGATACTCTTATTCAACAAATGTTCTTGGCATATAATTTGACAGACATCTATGTGATATGGTGAACATCTGCTTCATTAACATCCACATACATAATTCTCATTGGATGTCAACAATGGCTTTCTTTAAATGGAAAAAGCTATCAGTTTCATCAATCGGAAACATCATTCAGAATGCAGAATTTAAGATCCATCTGACATTACTATGATATTACTAGATATACTTGTTATTCGCATCCAGGGAGATTCCTCACTCTTTTTTTTTTTACCTCAGGACTATGACTGCAGTACTTATCAATCTATCTCATGCAATCAATGTCTATAGCAAAAAATCCTTAATTCACAATTAATTCAATTATGTTCAGAAATACTTAATTCTATTTTTCCAAATGCATGTTATCAGATTTTCAAATTGTTAATTAATTAATTAGTACTCTATTGTCAGTTAATGTCACAATTATGAAATGCTACCTATAGTAAATACCCTTCAAGCAAATTAATGTAGGGAATTAATAGAGAGAAATATCACCAATTTAAACTAAATCTATGTAAATATTTAAATATATAAATGTATATAAAGTGTATAAAGATGTGCAAATATATATAGGGATTTTTAAGGTTGTAAATATATATATATATATATATCAAGATGTTAATATGTTAAAGTATAGAGGTTTCAAAAAGTACGTGAGTTCCTGTGTGGATTGGAAGTTCTCCTGTTATTTGTTCATGAAAGTCCTTACAGTCTAATTCCCAACAGTTTCAAAGACTTCCTAATTCCGAAGTGCAATTAACTTGAATCTGATTTCAATACGCCTTCGTCCGTTGGTCTCCACCAGTGGTGGGTTCCTCCTGGTTTGATCCGGTTCAGCCGAGCTGGTAGCGGTGACGATATGACGTCACCAAACCGGTTCTCCCCCCCACCCTCCCACCCCCCCACGTTATTACCTTTTATTTGGTCCCACCCCCAATCTATTGCTGCCTCCTGAGTCCCAGCTGATGACTAGAGGGAAAAAAAACTGTTTAAACTCTTGCTGCGGGGCTTCAAAGGACCGTCCTACATCTGATGAGTGTTAAAAGCAAACAAATGAGTCGGGTCGTAAGTGCGAGGACTGGTTGTTAATGCGAGGACCTTCCAGAAATGACTATGGCCAGCTAGCCACGCCCACCTAGTCACATGACCTCCAAGCCACACCCACAAAATAAGCCACGCCCACAGAACTGGTAGTAAAAAAGTTTAGAACCCACCCTGGTCTCCACCCTTCAGCGGTCTTATTGTCAGATCCAATTAATGGCTGCACTTCTGGTTTCTCTCTCCTCCACTATCAAACAGGTCTCCATATATGCTGCCAAAGTTTTCTCATTTATTATTATCGAGAGCGTCCCCCCGATCCTCTATCTGTGCCGCCTCTCTGCTTCAGCGATCCCCTTCTTTTTCTTCTTCCTAGCCGACTTGCCTGAAAACCCGTGCCGTTTCAGTCTACTCCCTTACTTCCAGTTGCCGCTTTTTCACTTTCTACAAGTCTTTTTCGCCCAACACAGCTGGCTCCACTTCTCCGATTACAATCCCATGGTGTTCAGGAAAAAAGAAGTATAAGTCCTCTTCTAACACCAGCTTCCCCGAATCCCCAGCTTTCCTTGCTTCCCGTCTTTTTGTTGGCTATCGCGGCCTCGGGTCCGCCACTGAATGACAGACACACACACGCTGGTTTGACAGAGGCGTCCGGTCTAACGGAGAGCGCTTGCTCCTCGCTTCTCCGCTTGCCAAACTTCCACTATTGTTCCACTCCGGGCTTCCCTGCCTCGAAGGGTCCCCAAAGCACGGTGAATAAGGGCATTGGAGAGCAGCGATCACTCTCACAACGCCATGACACCACGAATCGCCAACCGGAAGTCCTCCGAGTCACCAACCGGAAGTCCTAAAGGAAGATAATTAGTTTAGACTACAGTTATGTTGCATAGTATGTTCTATTCAACATGCAAAGTGAAGCAGGATAGTTTTCTGTCACAGAATGATTCTTGAAATACAGCACTCCCACAGAACGATGCTCTGATGAAATACATTTTAGCAAAACAACCTGAAACACATTTCCCAGTAAAACAAGTTTGTCAACTCATATGAGTAAATCATTGATGCAGCAAGAGAGTGTTCCACTGAAACCTTTCTCTTTGAGCAAACATTATTTCAGGAAAAAAAACTACAGTGCCTGCTTCCGAAATATTGAGACCAGCCAAATTGATCAGTCACATGTGAGTTTTTATGATATTAGACCCAAAATTTTGGATGGAATCACCAATGTTATTACACATGATCAACTAGCAGATAGGAATTTGTTAGCAGCTATCTTTCAAATGGCAGTTCAGCCCAGGAAGAGAAGATTCAAAATGTTCAGACTCTGCCTTAAACTTACTTATAAATGAGAGCTGGAAATTCCTATTGCAGTTAGTGTAATTTTTACTTTTTGGATTTCACCCTGATGTGAGGGGCCTAATAAGGCCCTTTAAGTATAGTGCTCATCTTACATCCATTTGTTTAGTGACCATTTGAAATTACACTACTACTGAAAAAAGTGACTTACAATCAGTACTCATTGCAGCATACCCAGAGTGACATGATCAACATTTAGGTGCTTGGCATATATTTACGAGGGTTTGAGCACTGGGTGTGTGGGTGTCACATGATTGCCATTTGCTTCTTTCCCAGCCAGCTTCCAAGAAGCTGTCAATGGAATAAATTGCATTTGCTTAATGACCATGTGATTCATTTAACTGCTTAACAACCATGGCAGAAAAGGTCATAGACTTACACAACTCACTTTAACAACCACTTTGCTTAACAATGGAAATTCTGGTCCCAATTGTGGTCATAACTCAAGAACCACATATGTATTGATATAAAAGTATTTTCTGTTCAACTTTATGGAAAGATATGGATACTCTTATTCAACAAATGTTCTTGGCATATAATTTGACAGACATCTATGTGATATGGTGAACATCTGCTTCATTAACATCCACATACATAATTCTCATTGGATGTCAACAATGGCTTTCTTTAAATGGAAAAAGCTATCAGTTTCATCAATCGGAAACATCATTCAGAATGCAGAATTTAAGATCCATCTGACATTACTATGATATTACTAGATATACTTGTTATTCGCATCCAGGGAGATTCCTCACTCTTTTTTTTTTTTACCTCAGGACTATGACTGCAGTACTTATCAATCTATCTCATGCAATCAATGTCTATAGCAAAAAATCCTTAATTCACAATTAATTCAATTATGTTCAGAAATACTTAATTCTATTTTTCCAAATGCATGTTATCAGATTTTCAAATTGTTAATTAATTAATTAGTACTCTATTGTCAGTTAATGTCACAATTATGAAATGCTACCTATAGTAAATACCCTTCAAGCAAATTAATGTAGGGAATTAATAGAGAGAAATACCACCAATTTAAACTAAATCTATGTAAATATTTAAATATATAAATGTATATAAAGTGTATAAAGATGTGCAAATATATATAGGGATTTTTAAGGTTGTAAATATATATATATATATATATATATATATATATCAAGATGTTAATATGTTAAAGTATAGAGGTTTCAAAAAGTACGTGAGTTCCTGTGTGGATTGGAAGTTCTCCTCCTGTTATTTGTTCATGAAAGTCCTAATTCCCAACAGTTTCAAAGACTTCCTAATTCTGAAGTGCAATTAACTTGAATCTGATTTCAATACGCCTTCGTCCGTTGGTCTCCACCAGTGGTGGGTTCCTCCTGGTTTGATCCGGTTCAGCCGAGCTGGTAGCGGTGACGATATGACGTCACCAAACCGGTTCTCCCCCCCACCCTCCCACCCCCCCACGTTATTACCTTTTATTTGGTCCCACCCCCAATCTATTGCTGCCTCCTGAGTCCCAGCTGATGACTAGAGGGAAAAAAAACTGTTTAAACTCTTGCTGCGGGGCTTCAAAGGACCGTCCTACATCTGATGAGTGTTAAAAGCAAACAAATGAGTCGGGTCGTAAGTGCGAGGACTGGTTGTTAATGCGAGGACCTTCCAGAAATGACTATGGCCAGCTAGCCACGCCCACCTAGTCACATGACCTCCAAGCCACACCCACAAAATAAGCCACGCCCACAGAACTGGTAGTAAAAAAGTTTAGAACCCACCCTGGTCTCCACCCTTCAGCGGTCTTATTGTCAGATCCAATTAATGGCTGCACTTCTGGTTTCTCTCTCCTCCACTATCAAACAGGTCTCCATATATGCTGCCAAAGTTTTCTCATTTATTATTATCGAGAGCGTCCCCCCGATCCTCTATCTGTGCCGCCTCTCTGCTTCAGCGATCCCCTTCTTTTTCTTCTTCCTAGCCGACTTGCCTGAAAACCCGTGCCGTTTCAGTCTACTCCCTTACTTCCAGTTGCCGCTTTTTCACTTTCTACAAGTCTTTTTCGCCCAACACAGCTGGCTCCACTTCTCCGATTACAATCCCATGGTGTTCAGGAAAAAAGAAGTATAAGTCCTCTTCTAACACCAGCTTCCCCGAATCCCCAGCTTTCCTTGCTTCCCGTCTTTTTGTTGGCTATCGCGGCCTCGGGTCCGCCATTGAATGACAGACACACACACGCTGGTTTGACAGAGGCGTCCGGTCTAACGGAGAGCGCTTGCTCCTCGCTTCTCCGCTTGCCAAACTTCCACTATTGTTCCACTCCGGGCTTCCCTGCCTCGAAGGGTCCCCAAAGCACGGTGAATAAGGGCATTGGAGAGCAGCGATCACTCTCACAACGCCATGACACCACGAATCGCCAACCGGAAGTCCTCCGAGTCACCAACCGGAAGTCCTAAAGGAAGATAATTAGTTTAGACTACAGTTATGTTGCATAGTATGTTCTATTCAACATGCAAAGTGAAGCAGGATAGTTTTCTGTCACAGAATGATTCTTGAAATACAGCACTCCCACAGAATGATGCTCTGATGAAATACATTTTAGGAAAACAACCTGAAACACATTTCCCAGTAAAAGAAGTTTGTCAACTCATATAAGTAAATCATTGATGCAGCAAGAGAGTGTTCCACTGAAACCTTTCTCTTTGAGCAAACATTATTTCAGGAAAAAAAACTACAGTGCCTGCTTCCGAAATATTGAGACCAGCCAAATTGATCAGTCACATGTGAGTTTTTATGATATTAGACCCAAAATTTTGGATGGAATCACCAATGTTATTACACATGATCAACTAGCAGATAGGAATTTGTTAGCAGCTATCTTTCAAATGGCAGTTCAGCCCAGGAAGAGAAGATTCAAAATGTTCAGACTCTGCCTTAAACTTACTTATAAATGAGAGCTGGAAATTCCTATTGCAGTTAGTGTAATTTTTACTTTTTGGATTTCACCCTGATGTGAGGGGCCTAATAAGGCCCTTTAAGTATAGTGCTCATCTTACATCCATTTGTTTAGTGACCATTTGAAATTACACTACTACTGAAAAAAGTGACTTACAATCAGTACTCATTGCAGCATACCCAGAGTGACATGATCAACATTTAGGTGCTTGGCATATATTTACGAGGGTTTGAGCACTGGGTGTGTGGGTGTCACATGATTGCCATTTGCTTCTTTCCCAGCCAGCTTCCAAGAAGCTGTCAATGGAATAAATTGCATTTGCTTAATGACCATGTGATTCATTTAACTGCTTAACAACCATGGCAGAAAAGGTCATAGACTTACACAACTCACTTTAACAACCACTTTGCTTAACAATGGAAATTCTGGTCCCAATTGTGGTCATAACTCAAGAACCACATATGTATTGATATAAAAGTATTTTCTGTTCAACTTTATGGAAAGATATGGATACTCTTATTCAACAAATGTTCTTGGCATATAATTTGACAGACATCTATGTGATATGGTGAACATCTGCTTCATTACCATCCACATACATAATTCTCACTGGATGTCAACAATGGCTTTCTTTAAATGGAAAAAGCTATCAGTTTCATCAATAGGAAACATCATTCAGAATGCAGAATTTAAGATCCATCTGACATTACAGTTCAGAATTCATTTAAGGGTTTTCATAAGTATGTTTGCACAAACACTGCAGCAGCTAGCCCATGATCCTTGGCAGTTAGGCATAATCCTAGAACACTTTGGTTTGATCACGAATGTTGTGAAGCTGTAAATCACCCCTTTAAATTCTACAAAGAGATCCCCAGCATAATGGGATTTTTCACCGGAAGATTTCCATCTGGTGTCAACGCCCTACAACTACCTATCTATATCTGGGGAGTTACATTGGTTTGGCTGGCTTGAAAGCTATTTTTCTGGGCAGTTTTGCCTCATATCCTGCAAGGGGCTGTAGCCCCAAAATATGATTTTGGTACTTCTTAATTTAGAAGCGTCCCTTCTGTGCCCGTCGCGGCTTTCTTCCCATCCCCATTTTCCTGTCACTGATCTGAGCCAGACTCGCTTCCTTCGCATGGAAGCTCTGCAGCACGCCACATTTAAGCTCCAAGGAGGAAAACCAGGAAAAGCGCGGAAGGGCTGGCGCTCCTCCGTGGCCTTAAATTTGCAATGGTGACAGCGGCGCGCTTTGACTTGCTGAGTCCCTGCATTTCTTTGTATCCTCTCGGTGGCTCCGTTAAAGCTACCAGCGCCTTGGTTACTGTTCCACAGCCAATAATTCAGGTTTCCGTTCTCGCTTCGCCAGTCCAGACTCCCTGCAAAAGTTTCTCCTTTCCCACAGAGTGTCGAGAGTAACAGAAAGCTTTACTTGGAAACCGACCCCGCCTTCAATTACATCAGATCAGATCGGATGTTTCGAATAGCTTCTTGGGAATTATAGTCCTCAAGAAGGAACTGCTTGGAGCCACGATTCACACAAAAGACTTCATATCCCAGCGTGCCGCTGAAACAGTCGAGATGTGAGGTGTGTGATAAGTCCAACCTTGGCTGTATTTTATTTTATGCTGGTCCTTGTGCTGCTGCCTGCAGGCTTCAACCTTAGCTCAGAGTGGCAGGATGGATGGGACGTGAGTATTTTGGCATTTCTCCTACTTTAGGACCAGAGCTTCCTGATCGTTTTAGCTTTAGCTTTGTTTGGAAAAATCACTAGGATGCTTTACTTGTGGCAACGCAAAAAAAAAACAAAAACATAAACCTGAAATGAAAAGTCCACTACATAATGGGTGATAAAAAGTGGCACTTTTCCCCATGGTCTGAGAAGGGATTTGAATCTTCTGTGATCATCTACCCGTTCATTTTTTGACAAAATGGGAATAATTAAAATGTAATGTTTTGCACAGATATTTGTACTATGCATATATGATGTGATGCATACATTATTGCCCTGTGCTCTTTTCCTGTGTTAATTTAAATCACACAGAGGCTATTTTTGGTTAGGTTAAAGTAGGAAAAGCGGGTCCAGCTAGATGATCACTGAAGGGCCTTCTTTGTTCATAGTATTGTAGAAGAGAAATTGTGCTTTGCCAATGTATCCAGTTGAAATAAAAGGCAGACACTTTCCTTTTTTGATGTAGAATCAGTGAGGAGAGGCCCCTCAGTTGTCAGAGATACAAGCATTTTGGGTGATTTACACTTTAAAGGTCAGAGAGACAAGGATGACCATATTGTTGTATCAACAAGAGATAATTTGAATCTATGCTTCAGTAATCTACATGAAGAATTATGAATGTTGGCAAAGAATAAAATGAAAGTGTCAATTAAATATGACAAATGTATATGATCACATACACTGCTGAGTTAACAGAATCCTTTGTCTAGAAGGGTATAAAAACCATTGTACTTAATTTCTGTTTTTGTTCAACGCTTCATGTACAGAACTTTGAACCTATTGCGCAATATACAAATTGTCTCTGATTAACCCAAAAGTTGTGTTGGTTTTATTAAATCCACAACATTTATGGCATCTGGCAGATGGGACTAAAAGCAGAGAACTTTTATTCTACCAGACAGCCTGCCTCAGTGGGAACCGACGCCTCCGCAAGGAAAATCCACTGGCCGGCCATTAGGACTCCTTTGAAGTCCACGGAGATTCAGTGAGGAGGTACCGTAAACCCGCTGACGAAAACAGGCCAGTCAAGAATCCTTGAAGGTTAATCAGACACAGAGACTCAACATAAATACATAAAAAAAAGAAAGAAAGAAAGAAAAAGGAAAAGAAAACAGGTAAGTATAAATCAGAGAGTTAAAGTATCTCTGTTTAGAGGTGCCTACCCTTTAAGGGGTAGAAGAGTGGGGCCTGATCAACCCCCTGGGAGACCAGGTGTCGTCCTGAAGTCTCTGGAATTAAGTATTTAAGTATTGGAATTAAGGAACTAAGTATTGTGTGCAATCTTATATGTGGTAAGAGAAGAACTAATTGCAGTGTTATAAATTTTCTGATAAACTGGCATTCTTAAACAGCCAGAGAACTCTGAAAGAACTAAGCATAAAGAAGAAATTGTTTACTGTTTTTCCCACCTGGGGTTTAGCAGGCAGTAAAAAGGTAAAGCCTGTCTAAATGGGAAAACAGATAATTTGACTTGGTCAATTTGGTGTGATTTCTGTTAAATATATATACATACATACATACATACATACATATATAATGATAGTGTGTAAAATTGAATGGGATTGAATTGATTGTGATATGTGTGGCTGGCCAGCAAAGTGAGTAGATTTGTGCTTGAGGCTGTGGGAGATGTTTGAGATGATTGTAATGGTTGGTTTGCATGAAGTGGGATTTTTTGTATGTGAAATTGGTTTAAACAAGAAGTCTGATTGCAGTAGAAATGTGAATGCCTGTGTGTTGATAAGGTGAGAAATTAAAGAAATGCAGAGGGTTGTTTTGTTTTGTTGAAAGGATGATGAGAGGTGAAAGAAGATGAGAATTCTCTGTACTTTAAACATTTTTTTCCTGTATTCACCTCTCCCCCTCCCTTGTTCCTTTTAACTTTTTTTCTCCTTTCTCTCACCCCCACCCCTCCTCCTCTTTCTGCGAAGCCTCTTTCATTAACATATGAAAGCTATGCAGATAAATTCTCCTTTCTGCTCTGAATACATTTTGATTTTATTTTTATTTTTTTTCTGGAAATTTTTGAGGTTTAAAACGCTTACTTAAACCTATATAAAAGAAATGATTTTGAAAGATTTTTTAATCTGACTTGCATTTTACTAAAGGCAGAGAATTGAAGCTAAAGTTTGATCCAAATATATTTCAGAGCATTGATCTAAAGTACCTCATTTAGATTGTTTGTTTTATTTTAATGTCCTTATGTCTGTGTGCATTTAGAATGCTTAGGTGCTCCATCATATAGCATTGTTGTTTGTTTGTTTGCTTGCTAGTAGCACAAGTTACTGCCCTTTTAGGAATTGTTACAGAGATGAGTTAGAAATTACAATATGTAGTAAGAGAGAGTCACTGGCATTTTTGTCTAAAATGTTAGATTCTGCCTCAGCAGTTCAGTTTACAAGGAGATTTAGAAGGACGATAAGATATTAGTGCGGAGAAGGGGTTTAATTTTTTATAGATGGGAAGAGAAAGTGGTAGCAGGTAAGAGAAGACATTTAGGTTTGCACAGGCTTGTGACAGCGGTAATGTTTTGTAAGAAGAAGGAGTTAGAGAAAGTAGAATTGATGGAAGGGACATGTGTTTTTGGAAAGTTATGGAGGTTGGCGGAAAGAAATGTGAAAGTGCTAAGAAGTAGAAGAGAAGTGGTGTTTTTCGTTGACAGAGATCAGATTAATGAACAAAGCATTTGAATACACTTAATCAGTGAAGGGAGTGTTGGAAGATTTGAGAAGCTCAATATTAAAAGAGCAGGGAAATTCCCCTAAAGAAAATAAACAGAAACTCCAGCAAAGTTTCGGCCCCCACCTTTGTCAATGGGCCATTAAAACGGTGGAGCCATCTTATTTTCCACAACAAAGGAAGACAATTACAAGGGCCCACGGCATCCACACAGATGTGGGACACAGGACAAGAAAACATACACCCAAAATGAAAAAAGATATCAAGTCAAAGTAATTTAAACACATGAGGAACAGGAGATATTCACTAAAACGCAGACGTAGCAAGCTGAATAATTATAGGGACCGATTTAAACACCATAAAACAATCACACACACAACTCAAAGAATTCACACGCCAAATCAAAAGAATTCCAAAAGAACTTTAAAGAGTCACATAGAAACTTAAACAACATTTTAGGAAGACAACGATTTATATCTCGCATGCGCAAGATGGCGGCGCTAGCTGAGATCGCGGCGTGAGGATGGGCACTGACCTACCTTTGGGACCCTCTGAGGGTTGCCCTGAACACCTGGCGACCCGGGTCCAGTTGGGGGAACTTCCTCCCATTCCGGGGGTGGCTTTCTGCTCCCTCTTGAACATCGTGGTGGGAGCAGAGAGCACAGCGTCAGCACGGAAGCCTCGGAACAGCTGAGAGGCGGTGGGGCGGCATTTTCCCCTCCAGCTGGAGCTCGCCAGGAGTGGGAGCGGCAGCAGTGGCACTGCGCTGGGGGCGCCTAATATGTGGACATTGCCCCAGGCTCTGGCTTTGCTGAGGTGCTATCGGGGCTGTTGGGGCTGCCGGTTCCCTAGAAAAATCTCAGGGACGCTGCCGGGATTTCAGTATGGCAGTGGGGGATGGCGACGAGGGCAGCAACCGCGAAGACTTCCGGCTGGCTCTTGGCGGGGAGAGGAGCGCCTTATGGCCTTGAAAAGGGGCGCTAATGTGGCCGAGGACCATCTTTTCGAGCCAGGATAGACGAGGACTGGGTGTGTTATTGAGGGGGGGTCTCCACTGGGGTGTTTTAGAGTGCCCTCGGGGACCGGGGGGGTTAAAGTGTAATCCCCCCCTCTTTCCATCTTTCCCTCCTTGGAACACGCCCTTCTCGGACTTGCGCCCTCTTTTGGCTTCACCTCGCTGACATAAATAGCTCGCTTATTCCACCTGAGCCCTTCCCCTACTTGTGTGGAGGACTAATATCATCTGAACAGGAGCTGGTATATGACTCCATCCCACCAGCTGAGAGGACCAGCCAAGAGCCTAACCACCGTGAGAGGGTGGTTTGGGCTCTGGGCCCCACGGGCTGAGCTGGGATGGCATTAGCTATTTTGCATTCTGCACTTTGTACCTGCTGGCAGGGGAATGACCATCGGACAAACCGCCGTGAGAGGGCGGATTGGGGATTTATATCCTGGATGCTGCATTGTTTCTGCTGTACCATCATTTGGCACCTGCACTTTATACTTTGCTGGCAGAGGGACAGATCATCGAATCCGCTGTGAGAGAGCGGGTTTTGGACCTATATTATGGGTGCTAAGTGCGCAAGTTGAACCATTACTTCCATCTCACCAGTAAAGGGGGCAGACCATCAAGCCAAGCCGCTGTGAGAGGGCGGTATGACTTATCCCTCCTCCCCCCCTTGGACTGTGTCGACCTGGAGACAGACTCTGTTGTGAGAGAACAGTGGACTGGGTCTTGAATCCTTTTGTGGCTCCTGTCTTTTTATGTTCTCCCTCGGACTTTTCTGTATGGACCCTTTAGGGGACGGTCACCCCGTCCCTGCGGCAAGATGTACACAGCAGCAGAGCTTCTTGGTCTGCGAGATTCCCCCCTCTCGCAGTATGGCCCTCCACGTCATCGAGGGCCTACCTCGATGACGGATTTTGGAATCCCGAGAGGTGGCATGCCGCAAAGAGGGGGCTGAGGGGCTTTTTAAAATTGTTTTTTATGTAAATTTTTAAGGGGTTTGGGGAGGGGGGTGGGGAGGGAGGGTGATAGGTCAGGCTTGGCACAGGGGCAGGAACTGGGAGGTGTGGAGCCGGGTGTGGAGGGGCTCAATGTGGATAGGGTGGAGGGCAGTTCTATCAGGACCGTGGTTGGGAGGGGCAGATATGGCGGGAGTAGGGGGCCACATCAGGTGGTGGGGGCACGCACCCGCTATCTCCAAGCGGTGGCGTGCCTCGGCCCCCGTGACTCTTCTCGTCTCCCCGGCTGTCCAGAGTCTCAGAGCCCAGGCCTTAGACTGATGTTGTGCAACGCCAGGTCCGTGGTTAATAAGGCCCCCCTCATTTGTGAGCTAATACAGGAGGGGGTGTGGACCTGGCAGGTATTACAGAGACCTGGTTGGGCCAAGAGGGGGGTTCCCCCTCGTAGAGATGTGCCCACCAGGTTTCCGCGCATTCCATCAGCCAAGGGCCCAGGGCAGGGGTGGGGGGGGTGGCGGTCGTTATAAAGGAAGGTCTTGATCCGAGGGAGGCCACTGTACCTCAGATAGCCGGATGTGAGTCTCTCCTGGTGAAGTGGGGCCATGGGATGCAGGTGGACCTGCTGATCGCGTACCTGGCTCCCTGCCACGTGACAGCAGCCCTGCCCGAGCTTCTCAACGTTATTGCTGGGGTGGCGGTTGATACCCCCAGACTTTTGGTCATGGGGGATTTCAACCTGCCATCTACCGGTGAGGCGTCTGGGATGGCTCGGGAGTTTATGGCTTCCATGACAGCCATGGACCTGACACAATTAATTCATGGCCCCACTCACGTGGGAGGACACACTCTGGACTTGGTTTTTATCTCTGGTCAGTGGCGGAGTGGTCTGGATATAGGGGATATAGTTATTGAATCCCTGTCATGGTCGGACCATTCTCTCCTGAGACTGGACCTTTCGACCGCTGCACCCCACTGCAGGGAGGCGGAACCGACCAGGTGGTTCCGCCCCAGGCGCCTGATGGATCCTGATAGGTTCCAGAGGGAGCTTGGGCCAGTTCCTGAAATTCTGGCTCACGACTCGGCTGAAGATCTGGTGGCTGCCTGGGATAGGACAGCCGCCGGTGCTCTGGACCGAGTCGTGCCTTTGCGGCCTCTGACCTGGCGCCGAACCTGCCCGGCCCCTTGGTTTTCCGAGGAGCTGAGGGAGCTGAAGCACCGGAAAAGATGCCTAGAGAGTGGTTGGAGGGCCAGTCGCTCCGAATCCGACCGAACACTAGTTAGGTCTCATATTAAGACCTATCTAGTGGTGATAAAAGCGGCAAAGCGTAACCACTTTTCCGCTCTTATTGCATCGGCAGATAACCGCCCAGCCGCCTTGTTTAGGGTGACTCGCTCCCTCTTACATCAGGGAGCGCGGGAAGACCCCTTGCAAGGACAGGCTGAGGATTTTGCACAGTATCTGCACGATAAAATCGCTCAGATTCGGGAAGGCTTGGACTCTGACTGGGTAGATCCCGGCGGGGTGACTGAGGCTGGTCTTGAGAATGTTACCTGGGATGAGTTCGACCCTGTGACTCCTGAGGACGTGGACAGGATCCTGGGGAGGCTAAATGCAACCACATGTTTATTGGTCCCATGCACCTCCTGGCTGGTACTGGCCACCTGGGAGGTAACACGAGGCTGGCTCCAGAGGATCATAAATGCTTCTTTGAGAGAGGGTTTCTTGCCTCCTGCCTTGAAAGAGGCGGTGGTGAGGCCCCTCCTCAAGAAGCCTTCTCTGGACCCGGCCGTTTTGGCAAACTATCGTCCGGTCTCCAACCTTCGCTTTGTTGCGAAGGTTGTGGAGAGTGTGGTTGCACGACAGCTCCCACAGTTCCTGGATGAAACCGTCTATCTAGATCCATGCCAGTCTGGCTTCAGGCCTGGGTACAGCACGGAGATGGCATTGGTCGCATTGGTGGATGATCTCTGGAGGGCTCGGGACAGGGGTTATTCCTCTGTTCTGGTCCTGTTAGACCTCTCAGCGGCTTTTGATACCATCGACCATGGTATCATGCTGCGCCGGCTGGAGGGATTGGGGGTGGGAGGCACCGTGCTGCGGTGGTTCTCCTCCTATCTCTCTGACCGGTCGCAGTCTGTGTTGGCAGGGGGGCAGAGGTCGACCTCGAGGCGCCTTGCTTGCGGGGTGCCACAAGGGTCGGTCCTCTCGCCGCTCCTGTTCAACATTTATGTGAAGCCGCTGGGTGAGATCATCCGTGGTTTTGGGGTGCGATGCCATCTGTACACTGATGACACTCAGCTGTACATTTCCACCCCAGACCACCCCAATGATGCCCTCGAAGTGATTTCCCAGTGTTTGGAGGCCGTGTGGGTCTGGATGGGGAGGAACAGGCTTCGGCTCAACCCTTCCAAGACCGAGTGGCTGTGGATGCCAGCGTCCCAGTATAGCCAGCTGGTGCCATCGCTGGCTATTGGGGGCGAGTCACTGACCCCCACAGAGGGGGCTCGCAACTTGGGCATCCTCCTGGACACACGGCTGTCTTTAGAAGAGCATATGACGGCCGTAGCCAGGGGGGCTTTTTATCAGGTTTGCCTGATACGCCAGTTGCGCCCCTTTCTGGATTGGGACTCCTTGTGCACAGTCACTCATGCCTTGGTTACGTCACGCCTGGACTACTGTAACACTCTCTACATGGGGCTCCCCCTGAGGAGCACCCGGAGGCTCCAGCTGGTGCAGAATGCGGCCGCGCGGGTGATTATGGGAGCGACGTGGCACTCCCACGTAACACCTCTCCTGCGCGAGCTGCATTGGCTCCCAGTGGTCTTCCGGGTGCTCTTTAAGGTGTTGGTTCTCATCTTTAAAGCGCTCCATGGCTTAGGGCCAGGGTATTTGCGAGACCGCCTGCTGCTACAGATAACCTCCCACCGGCCAATACGCTCTCACAGAGAGGGCCTCCTCGGGGTGCCGTCGGTCAGGCAATGTCGGCTGGCGGCCCCCAGGGGGCGAGCCTTCTCTGTGGGGGCACCCACCCTGTGGAATGAGCTGCCTCCTGGAATACGATTGATCCCGGACCTCTGGACCTTCCGTAAAGCCCTGAAGACGTTTTTATTTCATCAAGCCGGCCTAGCCTAAATGGTTTTTAATTGGGATTTTAAATTTTATGGATTTGGGGTTTTAAATTGGGTAGCCAATGATTTAATTCTTTTAATTATCTTAACTTTTGTATTCGTATGTTTTTTTAATTTTGGCTGTTCACCGCCCTGAGTCCCTCTGGGAGAAGGGCGGTATACAAATTAAATAAATAAATAAATAAATAAACTATGAAAATGGGTTTTTCTTACAGTTCAGACAGGCTAGCCTAGGAACACTGTGCCTATTGCCAGACAATAGACTGATTCAACTAACCTCCAATTGTTTCGAAGTATAATCCCAGCTCTTAAAGGAACAGGCTTCTTTTTCCTCCAAACAGTAGTACGAGAGACTGTTTTAGTAGAAGCCAGAAACTTGCCTTTAAGTTGGTCTGCACAAACTTGGGCTGACTTGGAAGTCAGGATAGCAGTGAAAAAAAAAAGGAATTGAATGTTTACTGTTATAAGGAGAAGTTATGTGATTTGTTTTTGGGTATTAGTGGTGTTTTTTATTTTAATTGACAGAGAAAAAGAGTAGGAAAATCACTCTTGATAGAATAGAAATCCTGCAGACTCTGGATTGATG
Source organism: Arizona elegans (assembly GCA_022577455.1). Classification (NCBI taxonomy): domain Eukaryota; kingdom Metazoa; phylum Chordata; class Lepidosauria; order Squamata; family Colubridae; genus Arizona; species Arizona elegans. Next base: position 169,750,135 of record JAKOOJ010000001.1, on the reverse strand, counting down.
AGTAGGCTGATTTTACCAAACTCCTGTATGTAAAATTAATTGAATCTGGACCTTGGAGTTTGAAATGGGAGGGATATGAAAGAGGAAGCCTTGAAAATTTGAAACAAGCTTTAACCAAGGCTCCTGTATTAAGTTTACCAAATTTGGAAAAGCCATTCAATCTCTTTGTAAATACACACACACACACACACACACACACACAAATTGAATTGCACAAGGGGTGTTGGCTCAGAAAGTAGGAAATTGACCTTTAGGGAGCCCTCATTGTAAGCACCCCACATCAAGTCAGAACTATCCTTCAGTGGTGGTTATCTGATTCAAGATTCTAAACAAAAATGAAACAATTTTAATGCAGCAGACAGATTTGATTTTAACTACAGTTCTCAATTTGAATCAAGCACAGTTCTTAGCCAACACCAGATCAATGGATCACCTTGGATGAGAACATTATGGTGTTGAAATAATTGGTTTACATACAAAAACAAGACCTGATTTGGAGGGACACCCCCTGGAGACAAATTGCCTCGAAATTGGTCTGCTCAAACCTTTGAATTGTATTCATTAAATTAAGCTCTATGGACAGGGAGCCTGGATAGCTCAGTAAACAAATGCATTGTAATTTAACACCAGCTGTCTGCAATTACTGTAAATTCGAATCATTGGGGAATTCAAGCTATTGTAGATGAACTTTTAAACTAAGCTATGTTTGTATTGGGATATATCCTTTAGTAACATCAATTATAAACAAATGTTTGGTTTGTAAAAAGGTGAATGAACATGCTGTCAGAAGACAACAGATGGGTAAGAGGTACCACCATTTCAATGTATTCATGTGGATTTTACAGAATTACCAAAAGTGGGGAGTGTAAAATATTTATTAGTCATAGTGGACCACCTCACAGGGTGGGTTGCAGCTTTTCTCTGCAGTAATGCTACAGCAACAGTGGTGTCAAGAGTTTTACCCAACCTAGACAGATTATCATCATATGAACTGTTGTTTGGAGTAGTTTTCACTACAGGAAGCATATGCATTAATTTCCTGGAAACCAGAGACAAAGTATTGAAACAATATGTGTATAACCTGTTCAGATATTTTGAAGTTTTTAGGAAACAAGGACTATTAGCCCAAACATCACCTTTGAAGTTTCCAATCCACAAATTCCACCACGATGATTGGATGTTGATCCAAGCTGGACGGAAGTTAGACCCCAAGTGAACAGGCCCGTGCCAATCCTAAAGGAGTGAAAGATGGAATCTCATCAAGAAGCTCCATTGAAGTTGATGATCCAAAGGATCCAAGGGACTGGTAGGCAGCCACCAGTGGGAATAGCGTTCTTCATCATCTGGACTATTTTTGTATTTTTTCTTTTTTAGGATTCAGTGGTTGCCTATGCTGTTTCCCAACTGAAAAGAACTACAACTGCTAAGATTCCTTTGCGCACTCGCCCAGATGTATTGGTTTTTTAATTGTGCTTTTAAGATCTTAGGAGGACGATCCTGGATCCACTGGATGAGACTGATACCAGGTAACAAACAACTGACAGGCCATTGGCACGGAAGTTTAAGAAGAATACACCCTGCTGAGTTCTACTGGGAACGAACTCTCTACGCACGGTGGTGATCATCAGCTTTGCTGGACCACACCGGAAGCTGGTCCCCTGCGCACAGCGGAAGATTCATCAGGAGGAAACTACCTTCACATTGCACGTATACATATTATTAGCTGTAATATAACACTTTCTTACACATACTAATGTTAGAGGGAGTTTGGGTGTGGGTTCTGTGGATAGTTGCTTTTCTAGCCTTACTCATACTCTTGTTTTATATATATAAGGAACGGTTTTGTGGTAAACCTAGGATTTTTATTGCTACTCCTGTTTCCCAAACCACACACACCACTAACCCTTTCCCTGACGTAGTGAGCTTCACACCATAGTTGATTATGATTTGTTTTTGGCTTTGGACATTATTCACACTAGGACTCTCATGTGAACATAACATGAACATTGATTCCCCAAGTAGAGACACTTTAGGTCAAGTTCACTCCCGCCAAAAACACATTGTCTATGCACGGGGTTGTTACTTTAGACCTAAGTCAACTCCACCACCTAAGGTTGCACTATTGACATTCCCAGCTGAGGGGGGAATAGATAAGGAAAATGGGCCTCTACAACAATTGCATAGAGGAGACTATATATCACGGATTTTGGAATAAAGTCAAGATCTTGTTAAACAGTATGACCCTACCCTAGGTCAGAAATGCTGCTTATGTTTATCTGCTAGCCCTGCATCTTATCATGCTGTTCCTGTCAAACCACAACTCTGGGTTAGAACAAAGGCTACCAGAAATAAACTTTAAGAAGGGAAAGTGGGGTGGATGGAATCTGTCCAAGACCATTTCAACTTCCAGGATTTCCGCTCTGGTTCAACTTAAAGTCCAAATCAGGTTTGAGTATCCTTTTTCCACCTGGAAATACTACCTCTCAATATGTTTTTGAAGGACCAATTCTCAGAGATAAACAGAAGGACCCCTCACTGGAAGTCCCATTGCAACCACTGGCAGGAATGTTTGTGGCAGGGACTTAGGGGTCTGGACTAATGCAAGGAACTACTGAGCGCATGCCTTTTCCATAAAACTTCTTATGTGGAAAGGATACATATTTGTGTTTACCAACAAACTGGACAGGAACATGTAACAAATCAGGTGTGGTCAGAGAAATTGCCAAGGAATTGCAGGATAGGACATCCAAGATAAGTCAGAGGTTATAAACAACTGACATGTGGTTTTCTCAGTTGCCTGGATCCGGGTGGATTAATATGGCTGTGGCAGGCCTAGCTTTTATTCCTTGTGCAATCCCTATGCTGAAACATCTATCAATAAGAGCAGTAAAGGAGATATAAATTGAAAAGGAACTAGTTTTGACAGAACATTTTCTTAATCAGCTTGGTCCCTATACTATGGAAGGACCTACAAATTCTGAGGTAGAACCATATGTGGAAATGGGACCGGTGGAAAGAGGGAGAGAATCTCCCCAAGAATCAAGAGTGTAAAAAAACAATCAAGAACTACCTATCCTCTACTTTTATTAATTATATTTTGTTAGACCCTATATATTGTAGATTTGTTTATTGGAACCTTATATACTCAGTAGTTACACTTATAAGAAAGTAGTGAAAGTTTCTGCATTGAAAAACTTTCAGAGGGGGGAATAAAGTAGGAAAAGCGGGTCCAGCTAGATCAGTGGTTCTCAATCTGGGGGTCGCGACCCCTTTGGGGGTCGAACGGCCATTTCACAGGGGTCGCCAAAGCCCTCTCTTGCCCCCCCCACGCCTTCACTCACCCTCACCCTCTCCCATCTGTTGGATCGCCTGGTCGCCATTCGCTTACCCCGCCCACTCCCAATCTATTGCTGCCTCCGGAGTCCCAGCTGATGGCTAGAGGGAAAAAAAACTTTAAATTTTTGCCGCTGGGCTTCAAAGAGCTAGCTGCAAAGAGGTAAATTCCTGGAGCAGATTTTTTTCCCTCTAGCTATGCTGAAAAAGCGAAATTGAAAGTAAGCAGGCTGCAACGTGACAAAATGAGGCAGAGAGATTTCTTTTTCTTTTTCCTCACCAAAAAAGGTAGGTGCAAAACTGCAAACAATGGGAAATTTAGGGCAAAAGAGGAGAGTTCCAAGATTTTAAAACACAAAAGAAAAAAAGCTCTATTTAACTAGGGAATTGTAATAATTGAGATACTATTAATTGGTTAAGTTGTGGTTTGGAGGAATATATGGGGGAAATTATTTGGTTTATTATTATTGGTAAATATAATTAATTGATTTGTAAGAAATTGGATTGCATGGAAATAATTGGAATATTCATGTTCATATTGATTAATATACAAAAAAGATAGTTATTAAAATGTTGAATTTGTATTAAACAACTGTATTACATAATTAACCAATGTGAGGATGGATATAAAAATAGATGACAATGCAAAGGGGTATAATATAGAATAGAAGGGAAAAATTGAATTTGATTAAGATTAGAGATGAGGATGAAGGGTAATATTGTTTTTTTAAAAAAATAGATGAGGAATAAATATGGTAAAAAGGAAATATAGAAATTGTAAATTTAATTGAAATGACTAAATACTGTGTTGGAAGAAATATCCTTCTGGGTTCTGCTCCAAGTGGGGAAAAAGACACTGGAAACATGGAGACTGCTTGGAAAGATGGTTTAATGGTGGACAGGATCACATGGCTTGATGGGGCCCATTGTGTTAGTTTCTGTTGCTATTGTGTTGTAAATGTCCTTTGACAAAGGATTGACTTTCTGCCTCTGGCCCATTAACAAAGGGTGGGGGGCAGGAAGGTGGGAGCTGCTTTGTCTGTAAAATATGCTTCTCCATTTCTCATCCAGGTAGGGAAATATAATATTCTGCCTTTTTAATATTTCCCAAAATATTTCATTCTTCTAGGAAAGGGGTGGGTGCTAACCTCCTACAACTGTTTAAATTTGTGAACAGGCCAAATACTCTGTTCAAAGAAAATACGTTGTATGTTTGTATGTGTGTTTCTAATTATTGCTATTTATTGCTATTTGTTCTCTTTTATTCTTTAAAGTTTAACAATTCATTCTTTATCTTAATATCTTAATATTTGTTTGGGGTTGGCTTTCTTCCCTTTCATCTTTTTTATTGTACAGCAATCTTTCTCCTCAAACCTACCACCTCAGTCTTTTCTTTCTTTCTTACTTTCTCTTCCCCTCCTCTTCTTCTTCTCCCTACTTCCTCTTTCTTTCTTTTTCTCCTCCTCTCTTCTTCCCTCTCTTACCTTCACTCCTACTCTAATTTCCCTTCCCTTCCTTCATCCCTCTCTATTGCTGTATCCTTTTATGCATATGGACTACTCAGAGGGCTGAAAAAGTTATTTTTGACTGGTCCTCGCACTTTTGACCAGTCCTCGAACTTACAACTGTCCTCACAATTTACATATTTGCGCTATATTGTCACCATGGTGAAGAGAAGCAGTTGTGAAATGAGTGACACGGTTGTTAAGAATGCTACAATGAGCATAAATGATGACCAGTCATAACTGCGAAGACCGGTCAAAAGTGCGAGGACCTGTCAGAAATCACATTTTTCAGCCCTCTGGGTAGTCCTTTTGTGCACAGGGACTACTCAGAGGGCTGAAAAAGTTATTTTTGACTGGTCCTCGCACTTTTGATCAGTCCTCGAATTTACGACTGTCCTCACATTTTACGTTTTTTGCCCTATCTTATACCATGTTGAAGAGAAGCAGTTGTGAAATGAGTGACATGGTTGTTAAGAATGCTGCACAGGCATAAATGTGAGGATAGTCATAAGTGTGAGGACCAGTCAAAAGTGCGAGGACCTGTCAGAAATGACTTTTTTCAGCCCTCTGAGTAGTCCCTATACATATAGCCATGGCCACCCGGTCACATGACCAGCTAGCTACGCCCACCCAGTCACATGACCTCCAAGCCACACCCACAAAATAAGCCACACCCACAGAACCGGTAGTAAAAATATCTAGAACCCACCCTTGGTTGGGGGTCACCACAACATGAGGAACTGTATTAAAGGGTCACAGCATTAGGAAGGTTGAGATCCACTGAGCTAGATGATCACTGAAGGGCCCTCTTTGTTCATAGTATTGTAGAAGAGAAATTGTGCTTGCAAATGTATCCAGTTGAAATAAAAGGCAGACACATTCCTTCTTTGATGTAGAATCAGTGAGGAGAGGCCCCTCAGTTGTCAGAGATACAAGCATTTTGGGTGATTTACACTTTAAAGGTCAGAGAGACAAGGATGACCATATTGTTGTATCAACAAGAGATAATTTGAATCTATGCTTCAGTAATCTACATGAAGAATTATGAATGTTGGCAAAGAATAAAATGAAAGTGTCAATTAAATATGACAAATGTATATGATCACATAAACTGCTGAGTTAACAGAATCCTTCGTCTAGAAGGTTATAAAAACCATTGTACCTAATTTCTGTTTTTGTTCAACGCTTCATGCACAGAACTTTGAACCTATTGCGCAATATACAAATTGTCTCTGATTAACCCAAAAGTTATGTTGGTCTTATTAAATCCACAACAAGGTTGTCCTTTTGTTTCACAAAAAAAGTTAATTTTGATAATGTTTCATACTATATTCATCAAATTCATTCCTGTATTTTTAAATATTTTTTCTTCTCCTGTATTATATTTCTCTACTACATCATAGAAAATATTGGTTTGCAATAGCCATAAACTTTTTCTAGATTAAACATAGTAAAATTGACAAATCCCATATAAATGGCAGAATAAAAAGTTACATGGTAAAAATAATCCATTAAAATGCTGTGGGAGTTAGTGGCCAAAGAAGGCTGATGTAAAAAGGCTGGTTTGGTAAGAATGCCTCCAGCACATCTGCTTGGAGACTGGAACCCTGCAGAAGAAGGTTGTTGTTGGATTCTTGGTACTCTGAGCTCAGAAAACATCAAGAACCCAACACTTTAACCTTGAGCTGCATATATTCTCAGCTGTTGGAAAGCAAATCATTCCCAATCATGTAAAAAGGTCACCAATGTAGGTCTTTAAATGGCAGTCCCAGAGAACAGCTGAGAGGAGTTTGATGTCAACGGAGATGTTTGTTTGGTTCATCTACTTGAGGTATCTAGAATTTTGTCCCAAAATAGAAGCCCTTTTAAATTAAATTAAAGCATTGTATCTTTTCCCACAGCATCTGCTGAAATTGACACAATCCACAGTATCACACCATCAGGAGTATTTACTGGTGCATTTTTACTCTTAAGTAAGATTTAAGATTATTGGCTGAGCACAGGTAGTCCTCAACTTACAACCACAATTGAGCCCAAAATTTCTGTTGTTAAGTGAGACATTTGTTAAGTGGATTTTGTCCCATTTTATGACCAGTTAAGTGAATCACTGCAGTTGATAAGTCAATAATCTGGTTGTTAAGTGGATGTGGCTTCCCCATTAACTTTGCATGTCAGAAGGTTATAAAAGATGATCTTATGACCTTGGGACACAGCAACAGTGATAAATAGGAATCAGTTGCCAAGCATTTGAATTCTGATCACATGATCATGGGGATGCTGCAAAGGTCATAACTTTGAAAAATGGTCATAAGTGCCATTGTAACTTTGAATGTGCTGTTGTAACTTTAAATGGTCACTAAATGAACTGTTGTAAGTCGAGGACTACCTATATAAACATTGAACAAAGCCAAGGCCCATTGAATTACCATTGGATGAATAATTCATAATTGGCTGTTTGCATGTCATGGTATGATTAGGGGAAGGTATGCAAATGCTGAGGAACAGGAATGGGGCTGAACCCATCCACAAGGGAAGAAGCAGTAAAGGTTTTATTTCCTGATTTAACTTTTTATTGAATTTTGAGATTACACATTTAAACAGATATAGAATAACAGAATTTGAAGAGACCTTGAAGGTCTTCTAGTCCAATCCCCTGCTCAGGCAGGAAACCTTATACCATTTCAGACAAATGGTTGTCCAGTCTCTTCTTCAAAACTACCAGTGTTGGAGCATTCACAACTTCTGGAGGCAAGTTGTTCTACTGATTAATTGTTCTGTTCCACTTATCCAATGAGTTTCTTTCCCTACATTTTCTATTTCATGTGGCTGTAGCTAGTTTTAGTTTATCCACGTTTAATCCATAGTTTAGTTTTAAGCTGGAGTCTTAACAATAAGCTTCAGACACTGCTTGGATCCTAATGCTTGTACATTTTTCATTTGCAATGCTATGATAAAGGCTTTACTTGATGTCTCTCTTTTGCTTTTCACTCCTGTTAGGTATTTACGGAAAAGAGGAGGCCCATATAAGACAGAACCAGCCACAGACTTAACCCGCTGGCGTTTGAGTAATGAAGAAGGTCGGCAGCAGTGGCGATATCTAGCAGATGGCGAAGATATGGAGCGGGAGCAGACTGCACTGGAGGCTCATTCTCTAGGGCTGGACACAGTAAGTGACTGATGCTGTTGTGAATATGAGATAGGAGGGGGATGGACAGCTTGCACATCTCTCAACAATTTCTTTCAAGATCAGTCTTTAGGGAGCAGGTCAGCTTGTCTGTTGCAAAATATCTCTGTGTTCTAGCAGACATGGAAAAGAGCAAATTCACAGTGCATCTTTGAGACATGTGAGGCACTGTGAAGATCTGTGGAGCTCTACTGTTAACCTGACTATCCAGGAATTGTGAGATGATGCACATTCAGTCTTTGCAGAAGGGAAAATGGCAATGGTTGGAGAGCGCTTCATACTTCTGGGGAGCTTGTCTGTTATTACTCAATTTCTTTTGAAGAGGGACAAATAGGGTGAAACTGATTTGTTTGGCAAAAACCTCTGAAATGACAAATGTAAGAAGATGTGATGGATTCAGAGTGGTTTATATACACATGTCATTGCAGGCCCTCTGTAAATTGGAGAAAGGTTGCAAAAGTGATCTAGAGCTCTCTTTTTAGAAAGATACCATCTGAAATACATAAGTCTTATACTGCAGACTTCAACTTTTATTTCTAGTCTTCTGTAATTAGAAATGTTACTTCCAAGTATATGCAAGAAAGGGTTTGAAGAAGGCTCATGTTCTATATATTTCCCTTAGCAGTATCTTTTAGTGTTTCAGGCACTAGAAACACTGGATCTTGGGTCCAGAAGCAATACTCAGCAGATTCTCACAAGGTGAAGGAGGATACTGCCCTTTAGGAAGCATGCAGATATTGTCTGGTTCCATAAAATAGTAGATTAGATGAAAGCAGGGCTAGATAACCTGTGGTTTATCATGCAGTAGGATTGGTCTAATGCTTAAGGCACCAGGCTAGAAAGTGTGAAACTGAGTTCTAGTCCTGCCTGAGCCATTAAAGCCTACTGGATGACCTTGAGCCAAGCATTCTCTCTCAGCCCACCTCATCTCACAGGGTTGTTGTCTGGAAAATAGGAGGAGGAAGATGTGCTGAATATGTTCAATCATTTGTAAAAATAATAAAGGCAGGATACACGTAAACAAATTCACTATGAATCTTTACTGGCTGGTATCTGAGACTGTCTTTGGTTTGCCTAAGGGAGCAAATCCAAGGCCAGTTGCTATCCTTTCTGTTGTACCAGAAACAGGGAGAGAGAGCAGCTAAGTGCCTCTCCACAAGTTGCACTACTTGAATAAAGCAGGAGAGTTCAGTGAACATCTTTATACATATTCCAGTTCGCTTTTGACTGTTATGGACCTACAGTCTGGTCATTTATATTACTTTCTGGTTCCAATTCCTTCTACTTTGCAGACTGAAGTCTTTCCAATCTTGCCTACAGCCTGTACTGCAGAGGAGGCAGCGCTAAATGGGATGAAATTTTTCTCAGGCCTACAAGCAGAGGATGGTCATTGGGCTGAGGATTATGGAGGACCTCTCTTTCTGCTGCCAGGTATTATTATAAGAAAGGTCCCAACAGCTTCTTCTCACAGATGGTCTTGCATCAGTCAGATGACCAGTGTTTTGTATCAAAGGAAAAAAAATGCTAAGCTATATTGGCTGAAGCTACTTCACAATTAATTAAATGTTTCTCTACATGCTACCCATTACTGACTAATGGTTTAAAAGGAATAGAGGGATTTATTACATTAATGCAGAGTACAGCTAGAACAAATTGGCTCATGACGGTGATGAGTTTAAATGACGGGTCTGTCTCCAGGCCTCTTGGAATCTTTTAAGTCTAAGCATTCCAGTTCATTGGATTTCAGCAGAAGTGAGAGCAGACAGAGACCATTCATTATTTCAACAGCTTGTTGTTGTTGCTGCCTGAAAAGGCTTTCCAGCCTTAACTGCATTTTTCTACCTTCTGGTCTTCTTCCAACAGGACTTCTGATTGTGTGCCATGTTGCTAAGATTCCACTCCCAGAAGAAAGTAGGAAGGAGATGGTGCGCTACTTGCGTTCAGTGCAACTCCCAGATGGAGGATGGGGCCTGTGAGTAAAGCTCAAAAGCTGCTGCTTCAGAAGGACTTTTGCAACTTTCTGCTATTTCATTACCAGGATAGTGGTGGTGGCAGCAGCACCAGCAACATTTCAGTTCGCCTCAGCTTAAATAGAGATGCCCCAGAATCCTTTTCTTTTTCATTGTGAATATCTGACAGTCACTTCTTTTTCTAGTGGGCAAATGCCATCCTGGCCCAGAAGGGACTGATATGCCGCTCTTGGTGTGAGCAGTGTGAATTTATAAGCATGTTACACAGTGGCATATCATACATGTTTGAACCAAAGGCATAAAAAAGCAAAGGCTCTTCTTGCTGATGGGCATCAATGCCTAGCCAATTACTTTGGGAGGAAATGGTTGGGACTTCCTAAGGAGAAGATGGTACCTATTTCAGGAATTGGCCAAGAGTGTTTAGTGCCTTAAGAAATCAGTAAGAAATCTACAATTACTTTGCATTTTGAAAGGGTAGTAGAAATTTGTTATCTTGCAAAAATCTACTATTGCAGTGAAAGATTTTATAAAGCCTTTGAGAATCTTTCTTAGTCTTATGTAAGACATTTGTTAAGTGAATTTTGCCCCATTTTATGACCTCTCTTGCCATAGTTGTTAAGTGAATCACTGCAATTGTTAAGTTAGTAACATGGATGTTAAGTGAATCTGGCTTCCCCATTAAATTCACTTGTCAGAAGGTCACAAAAAGTGACTCCGGCATACTGCAACTATCATAAATATAAGTCAGTTGCCAAGCATCTGAATTTTGATCATGTGACCACAGGGAAGCTGCAACAGTCATAAGTATGAAAAATGGTTATAAGTCACTTTTTTCAGTTCTGCTGTAACTTCAAACGGTTACTAAACAAATGGTTGTTAGTTGAGAATTACCAGCATAGTTATGTAACATTTTTCTATCTCTAGGAAATATACAAGTCATCAATTGAACCAAAAATGCTGTTTTCTAATTCTTGTGCATATTCTGTGCTCTTTATCCCTTATTTCCTTCCCTGCCAGTATACTTTGTTTTATCCAATTTAACTGCTAATGCAATGGCCTCTAGCTTATTCTGTTTAGTATCTTATATATGTCTTTGATCATCTCGGCTAATGTTTATTAATTTTTGGGGTCCAACGTAGTTCACACCTGTGTTTATTATTTTTAAAACATTTGTCCTGTAATAATCTACACTAATTCAACATAAGCATAGGTTTCCCTTTACATAAAACACTAGTTTCTTAATAACCGTCCAGTAACTCTAGTTTCAAGTTAGTCAGATTTTTTTATGAAGCCAAGAGGGCCTAGACTGGACAATCATTTGACTGGGATGGCATAAGACTTCTGCCTTGAGCAGAGGGTTGGAGTAGAACAGGTGTCGGCAACCTGTGGCTCTGGAGCCGCACATGGCTCTTTGGGCCCGTTGCTGTGGCTCCCTGCCGAACTGGATCCCACCACTGGCTCGCCTCGCCCCTCGCCCTCCTCTCCCAGTCACTCCTTGCCTGAGTAAGGGCAATGGCGACGGATGGAGGCTCGCTCCATATTCCAAAGCGGGAGTAAGGTGGCCCTGTACTTGCCTCTTCTTCCAGCCCATGTTGGTGCTGTGCGCACCTTGGTCTCTTGGGGAGACGCGTGACTTTCTCTCCGCCCCGAGACACTGGCCCAGCTCCGGCTGATGCTGGTGGTCTCGCCACGTCCATGGCCTGTTCGCAGCTCTTGCAGCGCCTTGCACAGCACACTTAAATTTAGTGTGCTTCACAATGGGTGAGACAGCGTCTCCTGCTCCTGCTGGAGGCCATTACGACGGGGAGCATTGGTTGCTCGGAGAGATGTGCAGCTTTCTCTCCGCCCCGAGACACAGGTCCGGCCTGGCTGCAGCCGATGCTCTGCTTTGTAATGGGCTCCAGGAGGAGCAGGGGACACCATCTCCCCCGTTGTGAAGCACATTAAATTTAAGTGTGCTGTGCAAGGCACTGCAAGAGCAGCGAGCAGGCCATGGAGGCAGCAAGAGCACTGGCGTCAGCCGCACTCAGGAAGAAGTGTACAAGGCAAGTACAGGGCTGTTTCACTCCTGCTCTGGAATATGGAGTGAGTCTCCATCCGCCGTTGTCACCCTTACCTTCTCAGGTGAGGCGTGACTGGTAGGGCAAGGGCGAGGGGTGGGGCCAGCCAGTGGTGGGTTCAGCCGGCAGGGGGGTGAAAGAGCTTCATTTATCTGGGAACCTGAAATGACTCTTGATATAAATCCTATGGTAAAAAGCACCAAAAAAAGAAGAAAGAACATCATCAGCGAAACAAAAAAAACAACAAAAAAAATCGGCCTGGCTTTGGAAATTGTTTAAGATGGAACACACACACACACACATACACACACACGAGAGAGAGAGATATGAGAGACAGAGGGAGAAAGAGATGAGGGAGAGAGAGATGAGGGAGAGAGAGGGAGAAAGAGAGAGATGAGCGAGAGAGATGGGGAGAGAGAGAGGGAGAGAGAGAAACAGATGAGAGATGAGAGAGAGAGAGAGAGAAAGATGAGGGAGAGAGATGAGGGAGAGAAAAAGAGACAAAGATGAGAGAGAGAGAGAAAAAGGGAGAAAGAGGAGAGAGAAAAAGAGATGAGATAGAAAGAGAGATGAGAGACAGAAAGAGAGACAGCGATATGAGAGAGAGACAGAAAGAGACAGAGAGATGAGAGGGAGAGAGAGAGAGAAAGATGAGAGCAAGAGATATAGATGAGAGAGAAAGACAGATGAGAGAGATGAGATGAGAGAGAAAGAGAGAGAGCGGGAGAGAGAGATGAGAGAGAGATACCTGTTTTCCACAGAAAAGAAAACACTGGGAGCCACAAAACCTGGGTAGGTTGGGGGGGGGATCATGTGACTGGGTGGGAGTGAGTGATGTCGAGTTAGCCACGCCCATCCAGGTTTTGTGGCTCCTGGTGTTTTCTTTCCTGTGGGAAATGGGTCCAAATGGCTCTTTGAGTGTTTAAGATTGCAGATCCCTGGACTAGAAGATCTCTAAGGTTCCTTCCATCACTATGGTTCCATGTTTTATTACCAAAATAATATAAAATAAAGGCAGAGGGAATGACTTTGGTAGAAAAAAAAAGCGTAAGAATGTGGGGCTTAGAACAGACAATGGCTTTGTTTGGAATAGGTGGAAATTCTGTTTCTTAGACCTATTTATGTTTCTTAAGCCCCACAAAATTTGAAAACTCAACAAATAAGAATGATAGGAATTTCAGAAAGACTTCTTAATGCTAGTTTAATGTGTACTCTTGAAAACTATAAAAATAAATTCCAGACAAATTCATAGCAGATCAATTAAGGTGGAGTTACTTTGAAAGGCTTTCTACTCACCGATGGGCTGAGAACTCCTCTTCTGGCTGGTTCCTGCAGTCGTTCCCACTGCTTCTCTTAACAGATACATTAATTGTAGCTACAGATAGTGAAATGTCCAGACTTCTTTGTTTTCTTTGGAATCTAAATTACAATAATTTTTCCTATTTCTGGTGAATCGATTCTGCAAGCAAACTGTAATTCTCAATCTGCAGCATTGTATTTCTCTTTTATGCATTTAAAATAAAACTCTAAAATATAGTCATTGTTAGTCAAATTGTAATAAAATTACTCCATGCTCTTTTATTTTGCCTTCTTTGGTTTAACCAGTTCTTAAAAATTCACAGAATTTGAAGAACAGTTGGGGTTTCTTGTGTGAACACATCTACCTAACACTTTTCTTGTTTGTTGTCTGTTAGACATATTGAGGACGTGTCTAAGGTATTTTCTACTGCTCTGAACTACACGGCCATGCGTATTCTTGGAGTCAGCGCTGATGATCCAGACTTAGTGAAGGCTCGAAATAATCTCCACAGCAAAGGTGAATAACCAGCTGGAGCCTGGAAATAAATGTGTTTTTTATTTTTTATTTTTTTATTTTTATTTTTTTATTGAAAAAGTTTTACAAATACAATTTTTTCCCCATTCCCCCCCTCCTTTCCCTCCCTAACCCTCCCTTACCCTGCCCACCCCCCATGGCTTCCCCAGGAAGAAATCCAAATCCAAATCATGTTATATAGTACTTTACCGCCCATCTGTTCTACCCCCTGTGTGTTATACATTTCTTCTGATATTCTAGTATACTATCCCCTGTGAACTATACATTTCTAGACAACATTCATCTAAGAATTATCTGGTACTTCCTAGTTTAGTATTTATTCTACATTTAATCTATCCATATCCTCCTCTCCCTTACATAAATCTCTTGTGTCCAGTCTTTTATATATGCTGATAACTTCACCATTTCTGCGAGACTGGCCACCTTCAAAGTCCATTCTTCAATAACATCCCTTTTCCAATATAACCTAACCTATCCCTATATACCATATCAGTTTTGTTTCACCCACTTTCCCGCAGGTCCACCATATATAATTATTTATAAAATCTAAACAATCACATCAGATCCTTCTTCCAACAGTGTATTTAGTGTCTTTAGTTGCCATCTGCCCCCATCATTGAAGAGTACTTTTATGTATAAACCCCCCCCCCGAGTGACTTTATATTTATATTCCATATGATCCGCAAAGTCTTTCATCTAGATTATTAATTCCATTGACCGTGTTAGGGTGACAACCAGATCAACTGCAAGTGCCCTTGTTCCGTAGTCCTCTTGCTTCATGATTATTCCCTTCAACGTACACATAATCCATCTTTCTTAAAATCTATAATAGAAAGTTCCAATTCACTCAATTACAGGCCTTCTCCACATGCTTAAACACCAGCACTGCAGGGATCTGTTTATTCTTCTCAAGATAGTCCAATAAGTCTATAATTTGCCTCACTTTATCTTTCATATATCTGCCTTCTATAAGTCCTGCATAAACATAAATTGGTTCTTAGATAACTGGCATTGATCTGTTGGGTAATAATTTTACAAAAATTTTATAATCCATATTCAAAAAAAAAGTATTAGTCTAAAACTTTCTAGTTTTGTGGAACCTGCTTTTTTTCTTGCCTTGTGCTGGCTTGAACCTCTGCTGTTGTTGTTTTTCTGGAATTTGTTTGTATGCTGTTCGAGTTGTATGCTGATCTTTAACTTTGCAAGACATCAGATCAAGATCCAAAGCCGCTTCTCTTGTGTTTTTAAGTGATCCACCTAAAACCTTTAGAGGATGATCCGAGCACGGGTCATCCAAAGAGCCCCCTGTGATTCATTGTATTTCCATTGGTTCCACCTCCATCTGCTTCCACTGAACTTCAATCTTTTGTTCAATTTGCTTTTCTTTATCTCCCTCCTGTATTCCTGACGCTGACAATATACATGGAGATGTTGAGCCAGTTTTAAAAACATTGCGATAAAATTCTTCCGCTTTTTCAACAGTATTTAATCGATATCTTTCTCCTTGATACGTCAGTCTTATACCAACTGGGACATCCCATCTATATGGAATCTGTTGTTTCTTTAGTTCAATCACCAAAAATCCAAAGTTTTTTCTGTCTTTTAGCATCTTAGGCGGCAACTCTTTGTAAATCCCAATCTGCCTTCCATCCACTTGTAAGGTAGAAACAAAAGACTTTTGCAAGATCTCATTTCTTATTCTTTTATCTGTAAAGTATATCACTACATCTCTGGGCAATTGCCTTTGCCTTGCCACCCAAGAATTCACTCTATAAATCTTGTCAATTTTAGACAAAACCTCTTCAGAGCTAACCTTTAACATCACATCCAAAGCATCAGCACAAATCCTTCTCAAATCTCTGTTGTTTTCCTTTATCCCCCTCAGTCTTACAGCAGATTCCATAAATTTGAATTGCATCATTGTTACTTCATTTTCAATCCTTTGCATTCTATTGTCCACATTATAGATCTTGTAATCAATTTCCTTCATTTTAGACTCTACTTCTAAACTGAATTCTTCCATCTTTTTATCAATCTGGATAATTACTTCTGAGAAGCCAGTCAAGACTGTCAAAATATCTCGTTTCATCTGATCATACTTTTCTTGAACCAATTCCTTAGTTTCCTGTTGAAATTTCTCAAACTTCTGATCCATAGCCACCTCTTGTCTCATCAAAGCCGCAGTAATAAATTCCTTCAAGTCTTTAAAATTCTGGCTTTGAATCTGCGAGCTTGGAGACTGCTCTTGTGACTTATAAATAGGGGAGCCGCCCCAAACAGCTTTATTATCTAGCTTTAAAGCCATGCTGCCACGCAGACCAATTATTTTTAAGAAGAAAATCTTCTCTCCCTTTTTTTCAGCATAAAATCCTCTCAGAATTAATCAAATCTCTAAGGAGATAGAACATAAGAAAAAAAAAACTTTTCCCTTCTCTTGTAACCAGCACTGTTATTTTAGATACTTTGTAGCATACTAAAACAGTCAGGCAAGTCCACTTTTGCTTTCAGTTTTTTTGTTCTTTTCAAGCAGCTAAAGCCGGACGCCATTTTAAACTTTCACTCTTTCTTCATTCTTAAATCCAATCACAGGGCTAATATATATACTTGTGGTTTTGGATTCCAGATCCGGATTTCACCCTGTTTATTTTGATAAATCACTAATTACGTTGGTCGCGTCGTCTAGCTCTGCAACAAGCAGAGTTCCCCCGGCGCCCGGAGCCTCGGCGAGCTGGATAGGGAGCCACATCCTGCTTCCTCCCCAGAGGCAAAAAAACCCACTCTGGGGACTTCACAGGGGCTCTACCTGCTCTCGCTGGCTCTCCTCATGCTTCTTCACAGAAACGGAGTTTTTTCAAGTCGCCTCTCAGCTGTGGAGGTGGCTCTTTATGGGCGGCAGGGCTGGCGGTCATAAAAGACTGTCTGGCGACAACGGCAGCTGGAACCGGAAGCCAATGTGGTTTTTATTTTTCATTTTACCATCATTTGCTGCCTTTGGAAAAAAGGACTATCTGCTTATAGAATAATCACAATTATGGTTTATGGATTAAGTTGATGTCAGCTCTTAGTGACCATGTTGGTACACTGTCTTCAGGAATATTTATCCCCATTCTGGCCCTTCAGATCTTCCAGTGATATGTCAATTGCCACTGTAATCAAGCCCAACATGGATAACTTACTGTCTTCTTTTGGGCTGTCTTGATTATACAGTTTGCATCAGCAAAACGGTCTCTTATTCTTCTGCTTTTCTAAAGCCAGCTTGAACATCTGGCATCTCCCTTTCCATATCAGGCCCTAATCTACATTGGCTGATCCTAAGCATTATTTTGCTAGCATGTGAAATTAAAGGCATAGTATAATAGTTTGCATATTATATTAAGTCTCTCTTTTTGATATACAGATCTTTGCCTGTATTTACTTTAGTTTCTGTTTTCTTTTTGGCAATTTCCACTTCTTATTCTGACATCTAGTTTTCTTTACTCTATTTTTGGCAGTCTTTTTTCACATTCATTCTTAACAATTTCTCTGATATTATTCCTCATTTCCTCTGATTCTCTGTCAAATTAGGTTCAGAGCTTCCAAACAATTCCTGGCACTCTCCTTGAAATGGTGGATATATGCTCAAGATTGTATCATAGAAACAAGTTGGCTTTGTTCTTCTGCTTTAGCTTAGTTTGGAACTTGTACATGAACAGTTCATGATCTGTTCCATAGTCAGTGTCTGGCCACAGTTTTGCTCTTGTACCTGAGTCTTCCACATCCTTCTGCCAATAGCACAGTCATTTTCATTTTTTTATTCATCTTCTATGATGTCCAACCCTTTGGTTGTTTGAAGATTTTGATAGCAGTGAAGTAATTAGATTGGAAGAAACTGATAAATTGTTCTGTTCTTGTAGGAGTGGCAGAACCTGGGGGCAAGTCCAAAGAGGAATCAGTCTAGAGCTGTGATGGCTAACTTATGGCACGCGTGCCAGAGGTGGCATGCAGAGCCCTCTCTGTGGGCATGTGCGCTGTTGCCAACTGCCCTTCTCGTTTCCGGCATGTGCATGCAGCTGGCCAGGTGATCCTTGCGTGTGCCGGAGCCCCGGAAACCCAAAGACCAGCTGGCCGGCGAGCATGCATGTGCTGGAAACCAGAAGACCAAGTGCATGCCGGCCAGCTGGTCTTCAAGTTTCCGGGGCTCCAGTGTGCATGAAGACCAGCTGACCAGCGTGCACCAGAAACCAGAAGACCAGGTGGCCAGTGAGCACATGTGCATTGGCCAGTTGGTGTTCAAGTTTCTGGGGCTCCACCAGACACACATGCACACACGCGAGTTCCGGTTTGGGCACTCGGTGCTGAAAAGGTTTGCCATAACTGGCCTAGAGTCTCTTCATAATCACAAATGAACTAACTCCAACTTGTTTTGAATTCCGTTGACTTTATTTAGTGCCAAAATAGTGCTAACTTTCAGTTGAGCAAATTCCTGTGCATAAGCATGAATTGTAATAAATCAGCTTAATTGGAACTTCGTGTGTGGTCATGTCTTTCATGCCTGACAGTTCTAGTTCAGTTTTCTAAGTCCAAGTACATTTTCCTCATCATCATTTCCACCATTGACATTCCAATCTTCAAATAGCACATTTTGTTTGCATATTCTATTGATTTCACATTAAACTGGACCATAAAACTTGTCAATTTCCTCTTTTTCTGCATCAGTGGTTGGAGAATATACTTGGATAACCTTCATATTAAAAGGTTGTACAGGAAGTGTAATGGCTAATATTTGATCATTGCTACATGATGCCCAAATACTACTTTCACTATATCCTTCCTGATTATGAATAAAATGCCATTTCTTTGTTTTTGTGTCCTGAGTAGTAAACAGTATGGTCAACTGGCTGAAAGTATCCAGTTGGTATTCATTTTAATTTGCTGATGCCAAAGACCTAAAAATATAGCAAATACATTTCCTATTTCATTGTTTTGAGCTTTCCCATGTTCAGCAGGACTTGAGGGAGAAGATTACATTTTTACTTTAGATTTTTCAAGACATTCTTGGTTCTCTTTGATCATGTTTGTTATGAAAATCTAGGAGCAGAAAAAAAGATAAACTTGATGCCAACCTGCCTCCTTTTCCGAATATCTAGCTAAGAGATTCCTCTGGTTGTCGGTTTGATGGTATTCTCAGCTTGATTGGAGCTGCTCAATAATTAATATGGCTAATGCTGTTCATTCATTAATAGTTTGCTATTTGTAGGAAATGCTTTTGGGACTCATTATGTGACCATTTGTGAATTAAATGTTACTTACCGGTACATTGTTCAATTTTCCTAGGAGGTCTTTAAGTAGGAGGCACCATCTCTTTTTTCCTAAAATTCCCCTGCTTTACTTAGCCTTGTGAGTAGACTTGTTCTTCTGGTGTCTGCTCCAAGTCCAATGAATAGTAGGTATTTGTATTAGTTCTGTGGGAGGTAAAAAGTTCTTCACTAGCTCTTTCTTGCTTTCTCTCTGACTGGAGAAATTGAAGCTTCCCTTTTACTTTCTGTTTTCTATGTTCTACATTTTCCTGGCCAGAAACTCCAGGAAAGTCTTATCTGTAGAGAACGACCCATAGAAAATCTGCTGTTATGATCAGGACTAATGGAAAAAGAGGAAGGGTGAGGCCAGACTATTTGGTAGCAGAGCCTTTTCAGGACTGAGAGGACAAGACACACCATACAGACAGAGGGGAAAAGGAGAACCCTTACTTAGATCATTTCTCCCCTTTGTTCTCCTCTGTAATAACTAGTATGAACTGTTTATGTTTTATAAAGTTGGCAGCTGTTTTGATATTATTCTATTTTGGAATTCTTCAGGTGGTGCTGTAGGAGTCGCTTCCTGGGGTAAATTTTGGCTGGCTGTCTTGAATGTCTACAGTTGGGAAGGAATGAATACGTTGCTTCCTGAGATGTGGTGTGTAAATCATCATCAAGAAAATTATACCCAGCTTCTGTCTGTCTTCATTATATAGATGGATGCACTTGACCAAAAAAAAAACCACGTTTACCATCCCCCCTCCCAAAATACAAAGGTTTCTTAGAATTTACACATACTGTATGCAAGTCAGTTAATTTCCTATTCATTCAGATCAGTTTACTACCTTTCAACCTATGTTCCAGATTATGCCCCCTATCTCCTTCCAAAACAGACCACTTATAAATTTAAACTGCTGAAAATTTATTTGTGAGGTAAAAGTTATAGGAAAAGCTTCACAATGAATTCTTAGTTGTATTTTCATTGTGAGATTTAAGAAGCCACATTATCAATGGAATCTATTTCAGTATTTACTATGAGAGTACTTTTGGATTTTTTTTCCTGATATGGGCTCTTGAATGTTCTCTAAATGCCTATTTTACTTTCTCTTCTGTTTTCTTTTCTACAAGCTGAAGAGGAATTTCCTATATTTATTTTTAAAAATTCACCTCAACGTTTAAGAAAAAAAAAAAGGAGCCTTGATAGTACAGTGGTTTGGTGCACCCTGTCATTAACACAGCTGCCTGCAATTTCTGCTGGTTCGAATCTCTCCAAGGCTCAAGGTTGACTCAGCCTTCCATCCTTTCTAAGGTAGGTGAAATGAGGACCCAGTTTGTGGGGGCAATAAGCTGACTTTGTATAAAATATACAAAAGAATGAAGGCTATTGCTTAATGCATTGTAAGCCGCCCTGAGTCTCCGGAGAAGGGCGGCATATAAATCAAATAAATTAAAAAAAAAAAGATAAGAATCTGATACCCCCTCCCCCCAAGAAGTGTATGGTGTTTTAACCACTACCAAATGGCTCTCTAAACTTGTCTACCTATTGGAATAGTAACAGTAAGTAGGCTCACTATATCACAGTTTTCATCTAAGACCAAAGGAGTACAATCTGATTCCAGTATTTTTGATACTGTCCCCAAATGTGACATTATTTATACACTGGACAACTTCATGGAGACTCTTCGAGGTCTAATAGTTGCTAGAGATGGGTATGCCAATGGCCAATTTTCAAAGCCTGCTGGATGAAGCGTGTATAGGCAGCCACTCCATGTTTTGTTGTCATGATCTTTTTGCAGATTTCCTTCAGTCAAGTTGTTACATTGTCTGTGGGCATCAATCCACTGTTACGAGCGTTTTCCTTCTTTCTACTTCACAATAGGTTGTTTCCTTCGTGGATGCCAGCTAACCCTTCCACACTTTGGTGTCCTTGTCGCCAGGTTTACCTGCCAATGGCCTACTGTTATGCTGTCCGCCTCACTGGAGAAGAAGATGAACTTATCTTGAGCCTTCGACAGGTAGTTGCCAAAGCATAGCTTTCCTATTAATCCAATGACTTTCAATTAATGGAATCTCTGATCTTGTTTAAGATGCAGAGTTGGGCCAATTTTCAGTTTCCCAGTCCCCAAAGAATTCCAAAATTGAAATTTGATAGGAAAATGCCCTTTTGATTTTTTCCCCTTCTTTTTGCTCTAAAAATATATTTCAGAGTTGTATTAGACCAATTTAGAAGGGGTGTACATGCTTCAAAAATTATTTCAAAGAGGTATTATGAAATGCGTGGGATTAAGGCATCGTTTTAAAGCAGCCACATTTTTCAGGCTTCCACACATTCAGCTCATTAAAGCACCCCTGTATTTAGTGCTGCTTTAAAGAGGTGCTGTGCTTGTACTCTTTCATATTCCAAAGCATATTTTCCAAATAGTTTTCAAAGAATGCGAAGCCTTACTATTTAAGCTTGTAATTCTCTGTTCATAAAATACAGTAAAACCTCTGAAACTTGACCCAAGGGACTGAATGAAAGTCGTCAGCATACGGAACAACTGTACTGATATGTACACATGCCTCATTTTCCTGTACAGAAACACACATAATGAAAACATAGGAAAATCATTCACACAATACTGCATCATACAAAATCAATACATTTACATATGTATTGTTTTCTCGTGTTTTAATCATTCTGAAAAAAAGAGTCAATTTTAGTCTGTTTCTTATTCTTGTTATGAAAGTACCATATTTTTCGGAGTATAAAATGCTCCAGACTATAAGACGCACCTACTTTTTTGAGGGAAGAAAACAAGAAAAAAAATCTGCCTCTGCCTCCCAGCAATTTGCCTCCTTGCAGCAAACAGCCCGTTTCAGCTTCAGCACAGCCTGATTAGCACAAGCAACTGATTGTCAGTTGGATTGACCTCCCGAAGATCAGCTGTTTCAGGCTGCAGGGATTGCCATAGTTTATTGCCGCCTCCAGGCGCCCCATTTTCCAGCGGGTGGGTGGGGCTACATTTGGTGTATAAGACATACCCAAATTTTCATCCTCTTTTGGGGGGATGGGGAGGAGTGCGTCTTATACTCTGAAAAATACAGTAAGTGGAAAAAGCACTCTGAATACTGGCCATACCATTCAGCATACCTGGGCATTTTTCTATGGCAAATGATTTTAATTGCATTATCAAATGGCTGACATCCTCTTCTTTTGGAATATCTGCAAGTTCTGTGTCGTCCTTGTTTAATTCTTTTGCTTCATCAGTTGCTTCCACCATTGGGTTGCACCTTGGCCAGTACTAATTGGAAAATTGCTTCTGGGTGAGGTTCATTGCAGATTACCACATCGTCATCCATTGCAACAAAATCTTCAAAATCTACTCCCTCAAATTCCGCCATGGGAAGTGGGCTGTCTAGCGGGGCTGCAGCATCTTGCTCTTGTAACAAGTCCAGCTTTCTTGAAGACTTCTGTATTGCTTCAGGCTGAACTTTATTCCAAACAAAACTAATCCAGAGAACTGCATCCAGAGCAGTAACTGATAAAATGGATGATTTTGCTTCTGCAGACGAACCATAGGTTTGAATTTTATCAATGACCCACTGCAGAAGCTGGGCTCAGTAGTGCATTTTGAATGTTTTGATTATGCCTTGGTCAAGAGGTTGAATTTTTGATGTAGTGTTTGGAGGCAAAAATTTCAGTTTCACGTTTGTAAGATGATTCACTTGGGGGTGGCTAGGACAATTGTCCACTACAAGGAAAATGGGCCATTTCTTTTTCTTCATTTCTCGGTCAGTACCTCTTATCCACTCCTCAAATAGGGCATCAGTAATCCATGCAGATTTGTTAGATTTCCAGGTGATGGGAAGGTCTTTGGGCTGCAGGTTCTTGAATGAGGGCGGCTTTGCCGATTTACCAATCACCAAAGGTTTTAGCTTCTCTCTGGTTAAGCTAGTGCACAGCAGAACTGTGAATCGTTCCTTAGAAAGTTTTCCTTTGTGGATGTCAGCTAACCCTTCCACACTTTGGAGTCATGCGGTTGTTAAGCGAACCTCACTTCCCCCATTGACTATTTCTTGGAAGACAGCTGGGAAAGTAACAAATGGTGATCACATGACCCCTGGACAGTGCAACTGTCATAAGTACATGCCAGTTGCCAAGCAGCTGAATTTTGATTACGTGACCATGGGGGTGCTGCTACAGTCGTAAATGTGAAAACCAGTCATAAGTCACATTTTTCAGTGCCATTGTAACTTTGAATGGTCACTAAACAAATGGTTGTAGTCCAGATATCTCTACCAAGAGGCAGCACAGCAGGACCTCGCCCACAGAAGAGAATCTACTTCTGGTTCTCCCTCACCTATTCTTTAGCAGCGCTGCTAAATTGGCTGTTGAAAAGAGCAGGTGGACAGGGCATTACAGTGGGCTAATCTATTTTATTTATTAAATGTACTTATGAAATGTATGTGACACTCATCTCACTGTAAAAGTGTCTCTGGATGACTTGCAGCATAATACAAAGATATACAAAGCAATTTAAAAAATAAGAAAGATTAAATACAGACTAAAAAACCAAAAGGACATATGACATGGTGGGGATATTCTCTCTGCAGAGTCAGCCCCAGCATTAAGCACTCCTATTGGAGCCCTAGGCCAGCTGGCAGAACCAGGTTTTAAGGCTCTTCTGGGAGGCCAGAAATGTGGGGCCAAACTCACCTTCAACGGAAGAATCTGCCAAAAGTCGGAGGCCACAGCAGAGAAGGCTCTTCTCCTAGATCCTGCCAAAGAAATTATTTGGCACATGGGATCTTCTGTTGGAGTGAGTGGGACTAGCCAATAACAGAATAACAGAGTTGGAAGGGACCTTAGAGGTCTTCTAGTCCAATCCCCTACTCAAGCAGGAAACATTTCAGACAAATGGTTGTCCAATCTCTTTTACGATACAATGTTAAATAAATAATGGGCAGGCACAATCGTTTTTTTCTGGTCTCATGATGCTAAACTAAGGTGGAATCTCTTTAAAGGCCTTCTGGACGTCAGTGTTTCTGGCATGTTCCTTAAGAAACAATTTTGCCTGTTCAAAACCCGCTGAGATTTCTTACAGATCTTCAAATGCTAATTCTTTATTCTTCCGGCTTCTTTTGTAGGAACTCTATGTACAAGATTACGACAGTATTGACTGGCCAGCACAAAAAAATAATATTGCTTCTGGGGATTTATACACACCACATAGCTGGCTACTAAAAGTGATCTATGGTATGTGAAACTGCCTCTTGCCAAAGGGGCCCCCTCATTTGTTCTTGCCAGATTCCATTTCACTGCAAAATAAAAACACTGTCAAGGAAATATCTTTGTAAATCCAAAAGGGTCCTCAGGAAGATAAAACTAGCAAGTGTTTTTCCTAACATTTCATTGTATCTAATGGTTCTCCAAAATAGCAGTGATAGTAACAGATATATTATTCTCCTGACAGCACCCTCCCTAGTCACTCACATACTCTCCCATGAGGCAGCAGCCATCCCAAGCCACACTGCATTTGTGCCACTCCTTCCTGACCACCTGTGAACTCCCTTGCTCACCCACCCACAAACTCCCTCTCTCTCTCTCCCATCAGGCAGCAGCCACTTATCTATCTGCTGTCTGCCTTGTGAGCACCTGGGACTTGCAAATTTCTGCTGGTTTCCCCACTGATTAATGGAAGTTGGCAGGAAGTTGCAAGGAAGTACTCGCTTAAAAATCCATGATCCTTGTTTAACAACTGCAATAGGGAGTGCAGGGATTGCTGTTGCAGTCATGTGATTTAGGCTTTATGATCACATGGCTTAGCGATATAAATTTCAGTCTCAATTGCCATCATTACCTGAAGATTACCTAAACATTTAACAGGGAATGGCAAAGTTATAAACCAAAGCCTTTGTGTGTGTGGGGTGGGGATGAAGATTAAGAAAGGTGTAAAAAATAAACACTGTTTGCCTGGAGCAGTATGTTAAATGGAAATTAGATAAGTTTCCCAGTTGCAGCTTAAATTAGGATGGAAACATATGTTGGCTTTGCAAATTAATTGAATAACAGTTTCTGCTGTATTTGCTTCTGATTTTTCAGAAGGTAAATTGAATCTTCCATGGGTCTCTTTCTGCTTCTATTCCAGCAATAGCCAATATCTATGAGCAATTCCACATCAAAAAATTGAGAGAGCGAGCCGTGGAGGAATTATATGATCATATCAAGGCTGATGACCAATTTACCAAGTTCATCAGCATTAGCTCTGTAAGTAATTTTTAAGCATCATTTAGCTCAATAGCTCTGTATCATACTGTAAATTGCTCTGCAGAAAATCAGTGGCACCATAGCTTGTGGTATCCTTGGTGCTCTCTGAGCTTGGGTTGTGGTTTTTTTTTTGTTTGCAACCAACTTTCATTACTTCAACAAGTACCATCATTAGTGCTGGTGAGTGTGGGGTTTACTCCCTGTTTTTATTCAGCAGCTTGCCCTGCCGGTATTGGTGGGAGTGTGGTTTTCTCCTTGGTTGTTCCTTAATTAGGATATTGTTGTTCTTCTAATAAGAATGAACAGGAGCAGATATGTGCTATCTTGCAGAAGCGTTAGTCCTGTCCAGAGTAGAGGAGTTTTTAGAAAGTATCTGGAATTCTCATCAACTTTTCTTGGAAACCTTTTTTCTAGTGCACTATGTTTTACAATCAGGCTGAGGGTACATATCCTATTAGAAAGAGATGGAGGGAGAACCTGTTAGTCTCCTCCACATCATGAAGTATAATATTATAAAGTCTATGACTCTATGCCTAGCCACTAATCCTAAATATTAATCCTTACCTAGATCTGGATTCAATTATCCAACTGGCTATCGTGGAAGAAGAAAGTTCTTCCAAGTTTAAGTAGTAAACTCATAAATGTTGGTTAGGTTGTTTTATAAATGTATTTTAACTTTGTCTTAATCATTATTTGTATCTATCTCTATATGTATCTAGATATCTAGTTACAGAGCACTCTGCTTGTTTGTAAATAAACAAGTGAAAGTGAAAGAAAAATTGATGTAATAATACCTGCTGGTGGATCAGGTTGCACTTACCTCCAATTCTCCAAGCCCTTGGGGATGAGGACTCATTGCTCTTGACAGACAATTGTTGTGCTCGCCTCCCACAGAAACAGCTGCCACCTGCAGCCCTAGCCACAGTGTGGATGCTATGAGTGTGCCTTAGGGAGAATGTTTCCACTGCTTCCACAGGAGAAGCAGTGTAGACTGTAAACAATGAACACATCATTTCTGAACATTCCAGCTACCCAACAACCTCATCTAATCCACTTACTTCGCTTTCTATCTCTAATATTTTCTGCAGCTATCCCGGTCTGCCTTCTAGGCACACAGGAGCAATAATTAAGATAAATGTTAATTTTGTGGAGGAAACTTCTCTGTGATGAGTGGTGGGAAACACTGTAGTAATGGCCAGTCTGCAGTGGGATAAGGGATGGTATTGCTGATTGCTACTCAGTGTGTGCTGATGCTCTGGAAGGAGTTGACATAGGAGGGATGCATAGGATGCTTTAAGGGAGATGAGGCATTCAATTGAATTGAATATCCTTCACACCAGAAAGACCTGATAGTGTTTGGACATCAGCCTGAATGGGCTCTTTTGTGGTTTGCAGGTGTCAACGGTATTTCTAGTTTCTTACAGCCTTGAAGAAAGGAAATGCATCAGTAGGCATCATGCATTTTTCATCAAATGGGAATATTCCATCTTTAAAAATTTCATCCATTTCTAAATAAAATGAACATCACTTTTAATTTTTTTTTGTAAATAAAAAACTAGAATGCGTTTGTGGAGATTCCATGTTTCAAGGTACTTTCCTCTAATATTTTTGTCCTTCATAGTTAAACTCAATGCTGTTTGAAGACATCCCTTTGATTTTATGAAAAAGGTTGTATTTTTAAATATTTCTCATCTGTGTCTACACTTAAACAGAAGATACTGGTTTTCTCGGGAGTTTTTGAAATGATGAAGAGCTACATCAGCTATTACTCTCAGATGACTTTAGACTTTAGGAGGAAAATAAAATAATAGTTCTTTCTTTGCCTTTGTAGATATCCAAAACAATTAACATGCTAGTGTGCTGGTATATGGAAGGAGAGAAGTCTCCCGCATTCCAGGGACATGTTTCTAGAATCTCTGACTATCTCTGGTAAGGCTTTGTTGAAATCCAAACTTGTCCAGCAAACTTTGTTAACCTGGGATCTTCCTGATGTGTTGGACTATGGAATTAGCAATTCTGGTTAGGTATCTTGGGAGTTGACTTTGCAAAGTGTGAATTCTAGGTCTAGTGCAACACAGCTAAAAGATACCATGTTATGAAAGCTATTGTGTAGTTTGAAAATGCAACATGACTCTTTTAAATACTGCCTACTATCCTTTAGAAGATACCATATGTACTCCAAAATACATTTAGAAAGTAATTCCAGAATATAGATGGATTATCTAAGGTTATACAGGTAGTCCTCGACTTACAGCCATTTGTTTAGTGACTGTATGAAGTTACAATGGCACTGAAAAAAGTGACCTACAACCAATCCTCACGCTTATAACCAGAATAACATCCCCATAGCCACATGATTAAAATTTGGGTACTTGGCAACTGGCATGTATTTATGACGGTTACATAAACCCAGGGTCATGTGGTCACTATTTGTGACCTTCCCAGCCAGCTTCCAACAAGCAAAGTCAATGGAGGAAGATGGATTCACTTAAGGATCTCTTGATTCACTTAACAATTGCAGTGATTTGCTTAACATCCATAGCAAAAAAGGTCGTAAAATCTGGCATGACTTGCCTAACAACCACCTTGCTTAGGAATGGAAATTGTGGTTGCAGCTGGATTTGCATGTGGCTGAGCAGCCAGATTTTCCATATCCAGTGGACAGGCCAGATGCACCTGGTATTATCACACCATACTTCCCCACTGACAATAAGGAATGCACAGTGATGATGCCTCAGACCAATGTTGATGAGAGTTCTGAGCGAGTGGTATACCCAACAGCAGTCAAATGCTGGACGCCCCAGTAAGTGGTGAGAAGAGCCCAACGGCCTCAGTGAGGTCGGAGAAGTTCTTAGCGCAAAGAGAGCCAGTCTGCATAAGAGGGCCAGTCTTCACCCGTAGTGCAGATGTTCACGACCACCTGATAGACTTAATCTGTAGAAAATGTTGGTACTGGTTCTCATCTGAACTTTTACAATGTTGTGTGTGGTTAATATGAAAAGGGGAAGATGTTACAGGTGTTATGTCTGCCTTTATGCAGCTTTATTGCTCTCTAGCATTCATCTCCATTGTTTTGTGATGCATTTCCTGCCTCTCTAGGATTTACCTCTGTAAATAAATCGTTTCAACGTCTACCCTCAAAACGACGCTATAGGGCTCTACCAGGGGTGAAATCTAAAATTTCTTACTACCAGTTCTGTGGGCGTGGCTTGGTGGGGGGGGGGTAATGTGACTGGGTGGGCGTGGCCATTTTTTTAACTTTTAAAACCATTTTTTCTACAACCTCTTCAGCTAAAAGGTTGTAAAAAAATGTTTTCAAAAGGCTCTGACGATCCCCACTGAGTTCCCTGATCGGCAGAGATTTTTTTAAAACTCAGCGGGGATCATCATAGCATTTAAAAGAAAAAAACCCTTTTTTTCTTTTAAATGCCTTTGACGATCCAAGCTGAGTTCCCTAATCGGCAGCCTCTGACGATCAGGGAACTCAGCTTGGATCATCAGAGCATTTTTTTTTTTAAAGGGTTTTTTTCTTTTAAATGCCTTTGACCAGCTGCGCGATCATCAGAGGCTTTTTTTTTAACTTTTAAAAGCATTTTTTCGGCCGTAGTTGTAGAAAAAATGCTTTTAAAAGTAAAAAAAGCCTCTGATGATTGTGTGGCTCAGCTGGGCATGGGAGGGTGGGGATTTTTGCTACCGGTTCTCCGAACCACCCGGCTCCATCACTACCGGATTGGGCAATCCGGTCTGAACCGGGAGCATTTCACCCCTGGGCTCTACACACCAGAACAAAAAGACACAAGGACATTTTTTCCCCCGAATGCCATCACTCTGCTAAACAACTCATTCCCACAACACTATAAAATTAACTACTTTAATTTAACTAATTAAATACTAAGACTATTACTGTTCATATATATATAAAGATTTTGTGTGTATGTGTGAGTATATATATACATGTGTGTGTATATACATGTGTGTGTGTGTGTGTGTGTGTGTGTGTGTGTATATATATATATGTAGGTCTTTGGTTATTCGGGTTTTCTCCCACGTAAAATTGGAGGTTTCTTGGCAACATTTCGACGAAGTCTCATTCGTCATCTTCAGGCTGGTGTGCTCGGCTTTGTGCTTCTAGGAGCAATGTGTGTGATCGCAGCTATTTCTTCCTTTTAACTGCCAATGGGGGTGTGAACTGATTGGGTGGGAGCTTGGCTGTGTTCTGATTGGATGGGTGTGTGTTCTGTTTAGGTGGGGGCTTGGTTGTGCTCGGGTTAGTCTGAGTAGTAGGGGATTTGAGCTGGTGAGCTGTGTTGCTGTTGTTTGGCTTCGTGTTCATGGCCATGCCAACTGTTCATGGTGGGTATCAGTCTGCTTCATGTATGGATTGGAGGGGTTTAAAGTGGCTAATGATGCAGCTGTGGTCTGGCTGGGTCCTCCACAAACACAACATCAAGACAGCATTCTGCACAAACCGAAAAATATCCACCATCCTAAGAAACCCCAAAGACAAAATTGAGTTAGAAAATCAAGGAGTATATGAAATCCCATGCACCGCCTGCCCCACCACATACATCGGACAAACCAACAGAAGAATAAGTGCACGCATTGAAGAACACAAGAACTCAGTCAGAAAAGAGGAACCAACTTCTTCCCTGGTCCAACACCTCAAAGCCACAGGACATGATATTGACTTTAAAAAGACCAGAACTATCGCCAAAACTGAACACTTTAACAACAGAATAATCAGAGAAGTCATCGAGATTGTCAGGTATGCTTCCTTCAGTATCCAGGAAAGAAACCCCCAAACTCAAGCATTTTGAAGAATTTGGTACTTTTACTGAATATGAAATGATAACAACCCAGGTAAAGCTGGAACTGAGCAAAACGCGCGAAATGCATCTCCCCCCCTCGTGTTCATAAATCATCAGCCAATCCAAAGGTCTTCCAAAGGTCAGGTGGCAACACGTCTGGCAGCGTCATTCATCAGGAATGTAGGGCAGTTGGTCAGCCGTCTCCTTTTGAAGATCCAGTTTCGTTTTCTCATGAAGACACATCCTACCAGGAAAGAAAAAAACCCATCTCCTGCTCCTTCCCCCCCTTTGCTCTATAACTAATCCCTCCCCTGTTTCTTATGGCAGCTGAAGCAGGAAAAGCTGAGGCTGACAGAGATAGAAAAACGTCCACGCAGCATGAATAAACGAGATGATACCTCCCGCCTACCAGCCATTTGGAAACCCGCCCTTATTGACAAACGAGTCCCTAACACAAAGAATGACGCCAGACCCACACTCACGATAGCCACACAGGATGCAACCACCACACATCCATGCAGAAAGCAGACTCAAACCCACACTAATGATGAGACACGACCCCGGACCAGAAGCCAGACCACAGCTGCATCATTAGCCACTTTAAACCCCTCCAATCCATACATGAAGCAGACTGACAACCACCATGAAGAGTTGGCACGGCCATGAACACGAAGCCAAACAACAGCAACACAGCTCACCAGCTCAAATCCCCCTGCTACTCAGACTAACCTGAGCACAACCAAGCCCCCACTAAACAGAACACACACCCATCCAATCAGAGCACAGCCAACCCCCCATCCAATCAAAGCACAGCCAAACCCCCAACCAATCAGAACACATCTCCGCCCAATCAGAACACAGCCAAGCTCCCACCCAATCAATTCACACCCCTACTGGCAGTTAAAAGGAAGAAACAGCTGCGATCACACACATTGCTCCTAGAAGCACGAAGCCGAGAACACCAGCCTGAAGATGACGAATGAGACTTCGTCGAAACGTTGCCAAGAAACCTCCAATTTTACGCAGGAGAAAACCCAAATAACCAAAGACCTACATACAAACACCTGCGAAAATCTCAGAAAACAAATATATATATATATATATATATATATATATATATATATATATGTGTGTGTGTGTGTGTGTGTGTGTGTGTGTGTGTGTGTATATGTGTGTGTACAGACACACACACACACACACACACACTGTATATTCTCAATGATGGCTTGTATAGCGTTTTTAACTGCATTTTATTAAACTACTGGAAACTATCTGTATTGTAGGAGGGAGGTCTCCTGAGATGAGAAGTACACATTAAAGTTCCAGGTAGAAAATCTTACAAGGTCGTTTTTTTCCCTTCCATTTGTGTTGTGGCCCACCCCTCTAGGAAATCCCTGCAGAGTTTGAGCAGTAGGCCAATAAGTAGGTAAGGATGAGTGATCTAGCCCGAGCCTGCCTCCTTCTTCACATCCATTCCTAATTTAGCCATTGTGTCTTATTCAAAAGGCCTTTCCAGGAATGGCTAGGAGCCCAATGTTCATGCTACTCATGGCATTGGACTCACTGTTTATGGTAGTGAAACTTACAGGCCTCTTACCTGTTTCTGCTTTGCCATGCCTCTCATGCTTGCTTTTGCTTTTCTTGCAGGCTGGGTCTGGATGGCATGAAGATGCAGGTAATAATTCCTGGCATGTTTTTCTTTTGCTGAGGTCTGAACCCGTCTCACCGAGTAATGACTACTGCAGACTCTGCTTAGAGCTCTGTTTAAAATTAACAGTAACAATAGTAATTTATTAAACTTTTTTGTCATCTGAATCCTAACAACTTTGAGTGGCTCATAAGAATAAAAATTTACACTCAAACCAATAAAACATAAAAAATAAAAAGCTAAAAGATGGCAAGCATGATGAAGTGAAGGGTCCTCCATGTCAAAGCCCTGAGTGAAAAGCCAAGTCTTCCTAACTCTTCCAAACAATAACAGAATGGGGGCCATTTGTATCTTGGGGGAATCTGTTCCCAGAGGGCAGGTGCTGCCACTGGGAAGATCTACTTCTAGAGTCCCGATAGATGTCATTGTTTAATCCAAGGAACCCAAAGCATGCCAACCCCGCAGGAACAAATCTGCCAGGCAGTCCCTGAAGCAAGCAAGCCCTATGCCACGTAGTGCTTTATATGTAACGGCACCTTAAATCACACCTGGAAACAAATGACAAGTGTTGCTTGTAAAGCAGAAGCTTTAAATAGGCATACTGATGGGCATGCCCATCGCTGTCTGTATTGTTGCTACATTCTAGACTAATTGAAGCTTCCAGGTAGTCTTCAAATGGAGCCCCATTTAGAGAACATTGAGTAGTCTAGTCAAGCCAGGATGTGACTGGGCATGAGTGACTGTGTAAAATTCATTTCCAAAGAGGAAGTTGGGATTAGGGAGGTGGAGAACTGTTTCTCTTCTTCTGATTGATTTTCTTCTGATAAATTCCTACACACACACACACACCCCAGCCATTAAGTGTGAGAAAAGAAGAGTGATAAAGTAAGCTATGAGTTCAGGAATGACAAACATTTTTTTCTTGCTCCATGTGTGGAAAAGGGTACATTTAGAAAGTAATTCCTAAATAGCAAAGGACTGTCAAAGTTTTTATTGCAGGAGAGATTGTCTTGAGTACAGTTCCAGGTAGAAGCTGTTGATGCTAGAGGAAGGGTTCCTGGAAGCCCTTAGCATACTGTACTCTTGGAAGGGAGACCAGCTGGAATTGGATTTATGTGGTTTGCTGGCTGAAACAGTATGCATGCTGAATATTTCAAAATGCAATCAAAATCGTCATTTCAAACTATCTTCTCTTTTAGGG
Organism: Arizona elegans; assembly: GCA_022577455.1. Classification (NCBI taxonomy): domain Eukaryota; kingdom Metazoa; phylum Chordata; class Lepidosauria; order Squamata; family Colubridae; genus Arizona; species Arizona elegans. Next base: position 169,717,069 of record JAKOOJ010000001.1, on the reverse strand, counting down.
CACCAATGGATCACAGGTTTGGGATACAGCATTTGCTGTTCAAGCTTTTCTGGAGGTAACATCTTTTTTTCACAAGTTTTTCTTGTTAATTTTAATGAACTTTGTGGAAAAGTTAACTAGCTGCACTTTCCTATATCATATATAAACAAGAACCCTGCCCCAAAGCAGTTCTTTCAGTTTCAAATTGCAATAGTGAGAGAAAAAGGAAACAAATGAAATTACATCACCTTCCACTCTATCCATTCAGGGTGGTAATAGCCTTATTCTGGCTTCTTTTCCTTCCTTATTTTATTTACATTTTTAAACTGAATATAATTAATATAACTATATTGGCTACGATTCGCAGTGAGTGCACATAGTATTCTAGCCATAAACCCTGAACAGAAATTAATGATAATAAAATATTAAATAAAAATTACAGAGATTGATTGGAATCTAAAATGATGTTTTTGTTTTACTTGAAGTTAAACTCTTTTATTTAAAAGGCTGGTGCCCAGGAGAAGCCTGAATTTGACAGCTGTCTGATACTTGCACATCAGCATTTCAGAATCGCACAGGTAAAAATGTCACATTCTGGTCTCTGATTATACTTGAAGGATTCTTTCCCAGCGACCATTGAGCTACATCCTACAAACATTGTGTGTAGTTGCACATTTGATTAAAAAGAACTAATCACATCAGAGAACAAACTAACCATTTCTGATAATCCCAACAACAACATCTGCCTATCCCAGATCCTTAGAAAGTACTTGATAGGTGGATAAAAAGTTCTAAGTCCATAGCTCTTCTTAAAAATGAAAACCCTGCATATGGAAAATAGAACTATGGAGAAAGGAAATGATACCCCCTATCCATTCTCATTTTATTATTTATTTTTTATATCATGCCTTTATTATTTTTGTAAATAGCTCAAGTTTTCCCCCACAACTACCCTGTAAGGTGGGTTGGGCTGAGAGAGAATTACGGGTCCAAAATCACCCAGCCGGCTTTCATGCTTATGGTGGGACTAGAACTCACAATCTCCAGGTTCCTAGGCTACCACCTTAACCACTACAGCAAACTGGTTCTTTTTCCTCAAGCCCATAGCTAGAACTAAATAGCTTTATTGTGGTTTACTCCTGTAAGATGCGTTTCATTATAATATTCTATCTCCTCCAGATTCCAGATAATCCACCTGATTATGAAAAGTACTATCGTCAGATGAGCAAGGTATGATTGTACGAGGTGACAGAAAGTGGAAACAAGATCTTAAATTAGCTGTGAAAGGTTCTCTGTGCCCTAGGACAGAACAGCTAGGGTGAATAAAAAGGGTGAAAGAAGCAAAGTAGGTTTGTAATTGTTGAGTGGATTTTGTGGAGCCTTCTGCATTCCTGCTTGTGTGCTGAATGATCTAACAGTGTAAAACATCAGGGACAGTCACACTGTAGGATTGTGGATGAGATTGTTCAGTGAAAGGCTGTAGCCATTGGTAACCTTCTGCGCATGCGCAGAGTATCAGTGATAACATCCAGGTGAGTAGGTGTAACCACCTGCTGCCGCCGCTACTGGTTCACCCGGTACCAGTTCTGAACCGGGGTGAACCGGTAGAAACCCACCACTGGTGAGAGTGGCATTGGAATTGATTGTGGAGTCTCATTCACTCAAGGCATTTAAAATAAAGCTGCAAGATCCATACTGCAAAAATCTGCATCATTGTTAGAGAAGAAGAGTTTCATTGCTGCCATCTTCTAGATACAGGTCAACAAATATCTAGACTTGCAGCTCACATATGCTAAACAGAGGCAAATAGAGTATCTTGCCTGGTAATTTTTACCCCAAGAAGGAATTTTCATGACCTTGTTGCTAATTCCTGAGTGCTAGAGCAATGTGTTTAAATCAACATTTGTGCCCATGCAGAAGATTTATATGCATACATATCACTTTGGGGGTAAACAGTGCTATGCAAAGTGCTGAAAGAGAGAAAGAAATAGTAAGCTGGAGAAATTAGAGCATAAGAATAAGAAAAAAAGGAAAAATAGTTGAGCCTAATACCACCATTCACTTTTCCATCTTTGTAAGTCATCCTTGATTCCATGTTCTGACACTGCTTCATAGATGCCTTGCGTAATTTACTATTTTTCCTTGTTTACAATCTCATCAACTCCATCGAAACATACAATATGTTTTAGTTGTCCCCTTTCTCTCAACTCATTGACTTTTCTTTTATAATCTCTTTTATATTGGTTATTTTGCATTCAATTAATACTCATGTAAGCATGAGTTTTTTCTCTTTTTGTTTTATGACACATATTTCTCAAGGTTACCTTTCCCACCTCATTCAACATACTCATTCCTTCTAATAGTTTACATACTAATCACTAGCGTTTTACAAGTATTTACCTGTGTTTGATTTTCACCATATTTCATAAACTTTAGTTAACCAGGTTATGTAATTCACTTATTTCTTCTCGATGAATGTTGCTATTTTAGTTTGCAATCTAAAGTTTTAGCTTGTTTTCTTTTGTGTTCTTTTTTGGTGTTCTGTGCTCCAAACCAAACTAAACCACTATTGTCTAATAACCATTAGGGTGGATTTCCCTTCAGTACTCATGACTGTGGCTGGATCGTTGCTGACTGTACTGCAGAAGGTCTGAAATCTGTGATACTGTTACAGGAAAAGTGCCCATTCATCAAAGAACACATCCCCCCCAGTCGTCTCTTTGATGCTGTAAATGTGGTGAGCACAGAAAAGTAAATTTCTTCCTGAGAATCCATCTCTCCCACTTATCTTCTTCTTGGCCATGCTGTGCAGAGCGACCAAAAGGGCAGAGATACTGAGGAGATAGCTGGAGGGGTGGATTTAAAGCAGAGGCAATTCATGCAGGGTAGAGAAGTGGGAAGTCCTTGTCCATTGACCATTGCTAAATGGCATTGTCCTGCAATGTTTTGCTTAATGACTGCTTTGCTTAATGACAGAAATTCCATTTCCAATTAGGGTCATAACCCAAGGACTACATGTAGAGATTTCCAGACAAGCAGTAGGGCTCTCTCTTATATTTTTAGGTTGCCCTGATCAATTATGACTTTAGGTGGTAAATAACAAAGCAAAACAGAAACAATAATAGCCAAATAAAAGCAGCAGTACAAGGTGTGCCCACAAGCAATAAGCTTAGACTGAATTCATACCTTGTGATTTTCAGGGAAATAAGGGGCTGAATGTACATCCAGATAGAGTGATGGCTCCATTAGAGAAGATTTTCAAGGCAGATAACTTCTGAAACTTTTTGAGGCTTCCTGAAGACTTCTCTTTGGCCAAGTCAGATTGTTCTTTGTCCTCTCTCTTCAGCTACTAAACATGCAGAATGCTGATGGTGGCTTTTCAACCTATGAAACCATGCGTGGGGGCTGGTTGCTGGAGCTGTTGAATCCTTCAGAGGTATTTGGTAAGAATGAAGACTTATATGCCTTCTTTACTTTCTCTAGAGCAGTGATGGCGAACCTTTTAGAGACTGAGTGCCCAAACTGCAACACAAAACCCACGTGCCAATAGGGCAATCTAACCTGAATAATGAGGTTTTATTACCTAAAATAATGATAAATGCAGAGTTCAGCTAATAGTTCTAAGAAAAATGTGATAAATGCACTTTTATGCCTTCATTTTTTTCCTGCTTTTGAAATATTACATTTAGCAACAATACAAAAAAACTTTTGTAATATCATTTCTTTTTCCCTTCTCTCTTTCTTTCTCTCTCTTTCCTTCCCTCTCTCTCTTCCCCCTCTCTCTTTTCTTCCCTCTCTCTTTCTCTTTCCCTGTCTCTCTTTGTCTTTCCCTCCCCGCTCTCTCTTTTTCTCTTTCCCCCCTCTACCTCTTTCTCTCTCTGTGTCTTTCTCTCTCTCTTTCCCTCCCTCCATCTCTTTATCTCTCTCTCTGTGTCTCGTCTGTCTGTCTGTCTGTCTATCTATCTACCTATCTATCTATGCTCTCCTGTGCAGCTTCAAGTGTCGTGTCATCTGTCAAGTGTTGTCTGTCTATCTGTCTGTCTGTCTATCTATCCATGCTCTCCTGTCCAGCTTCAAGTGTTGTGTGAATCCAAGCACTTGGGCTGTGGAGGGGGAGTGGAGGCTGGCAGGCAAAGCGAAGTGTTAGAGATCCACACAAAATAAGGCAACTCCAACTTGGATCCTGTTGGGGAGACCCCCCTCGCTCTCCCTCTCTCCCCCCGTGGTGGGGGCCTGGGTAGCCTGAGCGCAGCTCCCTTCTCAGAGGTGACCAGCAAACAAGCAAATGTGGTGTTCTGGCCTGGAGGCAGTGGCATGGAACCTCACTTCTGGCCAGCAAAAGTGGAGCAGGCATGGCATGCACCTTCCTGCTGCTTCTCTGCCGCTGGCTGGGAGGGATGTGTGAGCTGTGGAGCTGTGCTTGGTGGAGTTTGGAAGCGGGCTTCATGGGGCCACTTAGTGGGGAGACCCTGGCCTGTTTGGTTCACTTCAGTGTGGGACTCCTTTGGGGTGACTTTTTCTGCTTTTGAAACATAACATTTAGCAACAATAAAAAAGAAAAACTTTTCTAATATCACTTCTCTTTCCCTCCCTCCCTCTCTGTTTCTCTCTCTCTCTCTCCCTCTCCCTCTCCCTCTCTCTCTGCCTCCCTCTGTTTCTCTCTTCCCCCGCTCCATGGGAGGGAGAAAGGAACCCCTGAACTGGTGCTGGGTGGTGGAAATGACGTCTAAAGGCCAATGAGCCTGGTGGGGAGGTGGGGCATCCCAACACAGGCAGCTCTGCAGGAAAAGGAACTGCTTTTTTTGCCGAGCCGAGACCAAGCATGGTCGCATTGTGGCAGCACGTCATATTGGACTTCAGGAGGAGGATGGGACTCCGTCTCCCCATTGTGAAGCGCACAAGTGAAAAAGTTCACTCAATCAATTCCAACTTGGTGAGAACTTTTTCTTTCGGGAGAAGCTGGAATTGATTGAGTGAAATGCAATGGAGAAACGTGACTGGAGTTGGGCTGGGGTGACTGCATGCGTATCCACAGAGGGCTCTGCATGCCACGTCTGGCACGTGTGCCATAGGTTCACCATCGCGGCTCTAGAGGGTCTTCAGCTCCCCTTCTCGACAATTGATATCAGTCTCTGCTACTGTTTATTCTGGCCAAGGGATGGTTGCTTCTGTAGAATAAAGATGGGTTGAATCTACCACCCCTCCCCCACTTTCCCACTGCCGAGCAGTTTTCTTGGCCCTTTGATGGCTTCACCATGTAAAACCATGTGCCAGAATTTCACTGGAAGTAAGAAAAGTATGTTCCGCATCCAACATCCAGATCATCCTGACCTACTTGTTGCTGTGTGTGTTTAGGTGATATCATGGTTGACTATACGTATGTGGAATGTACCTCTGCTGTGATGCAGGCGCTGAAGCATTTCCACAAGTGCTTCCCGGAACACAGAACCCTGGAAATCAGGTAAACAAAGGGGAGTGAGGGTAGAAGGAAAGACTCTTTCAGAGGTTACTTTTATTTTACTTTATTTTATTTTACTGGACTTTCTTCCTGAGAAAGTCTGCTGGAGGACAAACTGCAGAATTAGGGCAGGGGAGGAAACAGATCATTATCCCTAAAAGGGAGAGAAAATGTTGATTGCTTAGGAGAGAGAGAACAGACAGCAAATGGTTTCCCATTGTGTTCTCCTTTTTACTTAGAGAGATACTGCAAAAGGGCTTGAGGTATTGTCAGAAAAAGCAGAGAGCTGATGGGTCCTGGGAAGGGTGAGTATCTTCTAAATTAGGGCTGTTTATTCCAGACGTTTCTTTGGATAGGAAAATGTGTCATCACAAATAGTGAGATCCCTGGTTTGTTTCACGGGTCCTGTTTTCTCACTTGTTGGGTTGCACTCAGTGACCCTTTATCATTGTAGCAGAAGGATACCCACCGTGGACTTGGAAGATCCCTCCTGCTTCTGGCAGGCACATCTCCATCTCTCTCTCTCTCTCTCTCTCTCTCTCTCTCTCTCTCTCTCTCTCTCTCTCTCTCTCTCCCCCCCCACCCTCTCTTTCCCTTTCTCCTCCCCCTCCCTGCTCTCTCTCTCTGCTGCAGAGAATGAACAACAGACAGCCCAGTATTTTACTCTCCTTTCCCTTCTGCCCCAGCAGTCTGCATTGGCTGACTGATTTCATCTCCTTTTTAGAAGCTGGGGTGTGTGCTTCACTTACGGCACATGGTTTGGATTGGAAGCACATGCTTGTATGCAGCAGACGTACTGTGGTGGGTGAGTCACCTCCTTTCTCCTTTCATTTCTGCTGGCTAGACGGAAAGATTGGCAGTGGAAGAAACTTCTCATGAGCAGTGTAGGATAAAATCTTTTTCCTTGCTCTTCCAATCACTCTTTTGGCAAGCGTGGCTCTGGATTTCCATCCTTCTGCCTTTCTCCTCCTAGAGTGGCCTGTCAGGCAGTGTCCCAGGCTTGTGAGTTCTTAGTCTCCAAGCAGATGGAGGATGGTGGTTGGGGAGAGGACTTTGAGTCTTGTGAACAACGCAGATACGTCCAGAGCATTGCATCGCAGATCCACAACACCTGTTGGGCTCTCTTGGGACTCATGGCTGCTAGGTAAGAGCTTGCAGGATCCATTGCCTTTGGTTTCCTATAACAGTGGCCTCTGTTCTAATCATATGTCAGGCAGCACTGATTATTTTGATATTCTGATTATCTGGCAGCTGGGGAGGAACAATATTTCCATCTAGGTCCACACAACAACTTCCAATGTAACTGTACAAAACAGTATCCTTAGGATGTCTCCTGAAACAGCACTTTCTCCATAGTCTCACATCCACATTCAATTTTCTATCAGTTCAAATAAAGTGTGCTGAGCTGGGAATAGAGTCTATCTGAAGATCTATTATACATCACAAGACCCTTCAGCAATGCCCTCAGCCACCTTTCTAGTTGTTTGCCGTGAACTGGGTAATCTCAGGCCTCTGATAGAAATTCTAACAAGAGATTGGACTGGATTTTTGTGCTTGGGGTACTGCAGCACATGGAAAAAAAGCTTTTCTGAACATAAATGTTTCCTGCGCTACCTTTTCTTTCTCTAAATTTAACTGGAAGTTAAGTTCCCTGAATCTGCCTGTAGCAGTTTTCTAGGGAACAGGGGAGGAGAAGGGGAGGATGGTGATTTCTATCATGCCTTTATGATATACACTCAAGGCAATGCACATTATGCTCTGACCTCCTCCTCTTTCCCTCTGTGGGATGAATTAGATTAGGAAAGAGTGACTGGCCCAGAGTCATCTAGCCATGTTTCATGATTAAGTTAGCACTAGAACTTACTGGCTCCCAGTTTGTGTCCAGCCTCATAACCACTACATCAGATTGGTTCATTTTGCTTTGCAGGTACCCAGATGTCCGAATTCTGGAAAAGGGAATTAAACTATTGATTGAGAAGCAGCTGCCTAATGGGGACTGGCCTCAGGTAAAATGTCTCTTTTTTCAGTTTACCTGTCTTTGCTTTAAAAGCATTATACCTCAGTTACTTAGCCCTTATAATCCTTCTCTCTGGGTTACCCACAGATTTTTCAGCATCAAAAAAGTTTCTTTCCTATTGCTCTGTAGGATCTACTGATAAGTTTTTACTTATCTTCTGCACACCATACCAGCTAGGTGGTATATTCTTTCCCACTCTTAGCCTACTCTTGAGGAACTGCCATGCCAACAGTTATTAATGCTTAAAAGGCTTAGTTCTCCAAGTCCTCTTCTCCCAGAAAGCTTAGGTCCTTTTACCTGGCATACAGATCCAATAAACCACACCAGATAGGTGGAAAGCAATAAGACTTTTATTTGCAAATAAAAGATTGCCCAGAAGCAAGTTCCAAAATGGGCACATCCCTGCTTACAGTGGATTCCCTTTTTATGCAAGTTTGAAAAGCATACATTGCCATGAACCAGTCACAGAAAGACACATCACTGTAAACCAATTGTTATGTAAATAGGTTTGTTTGGCGGGAAGTTCGAATTAACTGACCCTCAGCTGATTGGCTGACCACCACAGCTGCAAGGTATATAAAGGGAGCTGGCTCCCCAGGTCAGTTGCTGGAGTCTCACCCTATAATAAAGAGCTGTTGTCACTTACTACTCTGGCTTGCTGCGTCCTCATTCACCCCACATAACATTGGCGACGAAGGTGGGATTTTGAGGCCAGAAGCAGAGGAGAGCTGAAGCCACACGCAAAAGAGCTGAAGCCACACTCAAAGGAGCTGAAGCCACGTTCAGAGAAGGGGACCCGAGACCGCATCTGAATCCAGCCAGGCGAGCGAGCGGAACACAGGAGAATCCCGAAACGATGTCTGCCTACACCCCGCCAGCGCCTTTCGACCCCAAGGAAGAGAAGTGGGGATCCTACATGTCCCGGTTCGAGTGCTTCATGGTGGCAAACGACATGCAAGGGCTACCGGACGTTCGGAAGAAAGCCCTGTTCCTGAGTCACTGCGGGCCAAGGGTCTTCGACACAGCCGAGGCATTGTCGGAGCCGAATTCGGTCCACAACATCTCCTGGTCGACGCTGCAGACCCTGCTGAAAGACCACTATGCGCCAACGCCATCGAAGTACGTCCAGCGCTACGACTTCAGGCAACGGCTACAGCAGGAGGGCGAATCAATCAGCGAGTACGTCGCCGCCCTGCGTAAGGCCACAACCCAATGTGAGTACCGAGACCTGGATGAGATGCTCCTAGAGCAACTAATTTGCGGAGTGAGAGATAGCCGGCTCCAGAGAAGACTGCTTGCGAGGTCAAACCTGACCCTACACATCGCGCTAGACGAGGCCAGGGCGCAAGAATCGTCAGTAAAGGCCGCAGAGAAACTAAAGAGCTCCCGCCTCACCAGAACAACGCAGAAGACGGCGCCTGTGCACAGAGAGGCCGTAAGCACCGCCAGCGAGGGGGAGTCTGAAGAAGAGGTCTACCGCACCGAGCAGCCCCGCACAGCCCGCAGAGAGCCCAGAGACGGATGCGCCAGCTGCGGAGGGTCCCACTCACGACAAAACTGTAAGTTCAGGGACGCCGTTTGCCGTTCCTGTGAGAAGAGGGGCCACATCGCTAGAGTCTGTAGGTCGAAAACACACCAGAGCTACAGACCACGTGGCCAAACGGCCCAATCCGAGACGGCGCCACACCGAAGGCCCAACAGGGATGGCGGAAACCGGAAGGGCGCGAAATTTGAAGACGCCGGGGCCTACACCATTCGCATCGCACGGACCTGCACCTCGCCCGGAGAAAAGACCTACACCACGGTCGAGATCGAAGGACGGGAGTGCCAGATGGAGATCGACACGGGATCGCCGATATCCATCATGTCTTGGGAAACCCTAAAGAGAGTCATCCCCAGCGCACACAAGCGACAGCTCCAGCCACAGCTTCGCAGACTGAAGGATTACCAAGGGAACCGCATACCCGTCGAAGGCAGAGGTGAGTTCCAAGTCCAGTACGGGGAGTTTACCGAGAAACTGCCCCTCACCATCATCAGAGACAACCTTCCCAGCTTACTGGGCATGGACTGGTTTAGAGCCCTAGGCATGGGATTCACCGGGGTAAGGAACGTTCGAAGCACCCTGAAGGAAGACCTGATGCAGGAGTTCCAGGACGTGTTCGACGAGAGGCTTGGCAAGTATGTGGGGACCCCGATTTCATTTAATCTAGACCCCAACATCGCACCCATCCGCTTAAAGCCCAGGCGTGTACCATTTGCCCTGAAGCCCAAAATAGACATTGAGCTGGATAAATTGATCAAACAAGGGGTGCTCGTTCCAGTTGACCACGCCAAATGGGAGACCCCAATTGTGACACCGGTCAAGCCGGACGGATCAGTGCGCATATGCGCTGATTATAAATGCACAATTAATAAGGCCCTGCAGCAGAGCGCCTATCCAGTGCCAGTCGTTCACCACTTATTGCATTCCCTGGGCCCCGGCAAGATATTCGCAAAACTCGATCTTGCGCAGGCGTACCAGCAGCTGCCAGTAGATGGCGCTACCGCAGAGGCACAGACTATCGTAACCCACAGAGGGGCCTTCAAGTGCACCCGTTTGCAATTCGGAGTAAGCGTGGCCCCCGGACTGTTCCAAAGTACCATGAAGCGGCTTCTACAAGGGATCCCCGGGGTGGTGCCCTATTTTGATGACGTGCTCATCACCGCGGACAATGAGCAGCAGCTAAGAGAAAGGCTGAGGGAGGTCCTAAGGAAATTCAGGGATGCGGGACTCAGAGTAAAACGCAATAAATGCATGATCGCAGTCCCCTCAGTCGAATTCCTGGGATACAGGGTAGATGGCACCGGCATACACCCCACAGAGAGCAAGATCAGGGCAATCAGAGAAGCACCCACCCCCAAGGACAAGGCAGAGTTACAGGCCTTCCTGGGACTATTAAATTTTTATGCCATCTTCCTCAAAGACAAGGCAACAGTGGCAGAACCTCTACATAGACTGTTAACCAAGAAAGCCATTTGGAAATGGGGGAAGGCTGAAGACAGGGCATTTGCCGGCATTAAAAAACTACTATCAGCCGAAAGCTTCTTAATTCAATACAACGCAACGCTCCCCCTTGTCCTAGCATGTGACGCGTCCCCGTTCGGGGTGGGAGCCGTCCTGAGCCATAGACTCCCGAATGGCCTGGAAGCGCCCATCGCATATTACTCCCGAACTCTATCAAGTGCCGAGCGAAATTACAGCCAGCTCGACAAGGAGGCCCTCGCCGCCGTTTCGGGAGTAAAGAAATTCCACGAGTACTTGTTCGGGAGGGATTTTGAGCTAATCACAGACCATCGACCACTCCTGGGTCTCCTCGCGGGAGATCGACCAACCCCGGCAGCACTGTCGCCCAGGATGACACGCTGGGCCATCTTCCTCGCAGCATACTCCTATCGCCTGGTACATCGACCAGGGGCGAACATGGGCAACGCGGATGCACTCAGCTGATGCCCACTACCCGACAGCCTAGAAGACCCCACACCTGGCATCCCCATCCTGCTGATAGACGTTTTGGACTCTGGGCCCATAACTTCAGCCGAGGTTGCAAGAGCCTCAACCAAGGACCACGTGATCCGGACAGTCGCAAGTTGGGTCATGAGGGGGTGGCCGGAAAAGATTGGGAGCGGGGAGTTTAAACCGTTCGCGGGAAAACGAGACGAATTGACAATGCAAGGGGGTTGTTTACTATGGGGCGATCGGGTTGTTATTCCCTCACGCTTAAGGGAAAAAGTTTTAACGTTGTTGCATGAGGGGCACCCTGGGATTGTGAGAATGAAGGGGCTAGCCAGGAGCTACGTCTGGTGGCCCAGCATGGATGCAGACATTACAGAGTGGGTGGGGAGATGTCAGCCCTGCCAAGAGTCCAGATCAGACCCGCCAACGGCACCCGTGAGGGAGTGGGAAAGGCCCCAGGGACCCTGGTCCAGAAGACATATTGACTTTGCAGGCCCATTCCATGGACAGACCTTCATGGTCGTCGTAGACACATTCTCCAAATGGCTGGAGATCAAGCTAATGAAGGCCACTACCACCGACGCAACCATCAGAGAGTTAAGACAATTATTCGCCACACATGGGTTACCGGACATCCTAGTGTCAGATAACGGGCCACAGTTCACCGCAACACAGTTCGAGGGGTACTTAGCGGGACTTGGGATCAGACATGTCCTTTCTGCCCCGTTTCACCCGGCTAGTAACGGACAGGCGGAGAGATTTGTGAGGTCAGCAAAGGAGGCCCTCTCACGCTTAAGCCCCGGAGACTGGCAGGAAAGGGTAGACAAATTCTTAATAGCCCAGCACTCCACACCCTGTACAGCCACAGGCCGAAGTCCGGCCGAACTACTAATGGGGCGGAAACTCCAGGGAATACTAGACAGACTAAACCCCAACTACTCCCCAGAGGTCTTCAAGGGGGGGGGAGAGGAAACTTAGAGAGTTCACCATAGGAACACCGGTACACGCTAGAAACTATGGACAGGGCCCACTCTGGGAGGCCGGAACAATCACAGAAATCACAGGCCCCAAGTCATACAGGGTAGACATGGGGGACGGGAGAGTTTGGCGCAGGCACATTGATCAATTAAGAAAAAGAGTAACCACAGACACCGAAGACACACCAGACGACCCCATCTCCGACCACGACTACCAACCAGAAGCACAAACCACTAGCCTGAGTAGAGCGGAGGACTTAGCTGAGGACTCTGGTATCCAGCGCCGCCCTGTCGAGGTAGTCCCAACAGCAGGAGAAGTCGCCGCCCACGAGGAGGTCCCGGAGGCCTCATTGGCGGAGCAGGGAGAAACAGAAAGTCCCTCCGACCTGCTCAACGCCGCCCCTCCGACTGAACTGCGCAGGTCAGCTAGGACTCGCACACGCCCTAGTCACCTGAGAGACTTTGTATGCTAATAACACCCCAAGTGACTTCTGGGAGGGGAGGAGTGTTATGTAAATAGGTTTGTTTGGCGGGAAGTTCGAATTAACTGACCCTCAGCTGATTGGCTGACCACCACAGCTGCAAGGTATATAAAGGGAGCTGGCTCCCCAGGTCAGTTGCTGGAGTCTCACCCTATAATAAAGAGCTGTTGTCACTTACTACTCTGGCTTGCTGCGTCCTCATTCACCCCACATAACACCAATCATTAAAAGTAACATCATGCATACATTTCAGTAGTAACAGATGGTCTGGCTCAGTGGTGGGTTGCCCCTGGTTCAAACTGGTTCTATAGAACCGCTAGTAAAACCGGCGGGAGGCTCCGCCCACCAACCCCGACGTCATCAGCAAGCTTCTGCGCATGTGCAGAAGCATACAAGTGAAGCGGCCCCATTGTGAACCTGTAGTAAAGGTAAAGGTAAGTAGAACCCAGCCCTGGTCTGGCTTACATCTATTGCTATTATTCCTGCCTAACAAAGCAACTCAGTCAGTGGATAACCACACCATCCATAAAGCTATTGCTATATGCTAAATAATAATTAATATATGAATTAAAATACATTAAAGTGGATTGTTCCCAAACTCTCATGAAGTTGCTGACATCATGCTTAAATATGGATGGAAAACAAAAAGCATCTGCCACTACTGCCTTTTACTTTGCAATAATATCATGGGTTCAGTTTTGATTTATTCTGATACCCTTCTTGGTTAAGTCCATTTCAACAGCAGCAAGTCCCTCCTTTTTGAATTCCTACATTATCCTTAAAATGTACAGACTTTTTATTCTTTTGAAATACAAGGCAAGTCAACTTGTTAGAAGCTTCCTAATATATGTGATCATGTATGTTAGGTGGCAGGTGATTCACATGTTTTATTTTCCTTTCCTGCACAATCTTTTGTGCTATCAAATGTACAGGAAAGATGAGAGGGAAGCTTTACATTGTATTTCTTGTTTTGCTTACAGGAGAATATTGCGGGTGTATTCAACAAGACTTGTGCTATCAGCTACAGCTCCTATCGAAATGTCTTCCCCATCTGGACCCTGGGGCGCTTTTCTTCCCTATATCCTGCCAGCCCCCTTTCAGGCAAATGCTCAACAAAGGCAATAAGAAATGGGAGGAAAGAACTGACTGCAGAAATGACCAACGTACATAGTTTAGGATTTGCTGCTTTGTAAATGTGGGGCTTGTAACCAATCTTGAAGGAACACCCTACCTGTTTGTCTGAGGTTCTTTAACTTGAGGCCAGTCAAGGGACTCTTTTCCAAGGAACCAGTGAAGAGAGAAGTCAGTGAAACCCTCCTGCTGCCCTCTTGGTTGTTGCTCCTCTAAGGTGTCTCTAAATTCTGCTACATTTGGAAGAAAAAAGCCCTAATCTGGCAAAGACAAACATGTCTGAGGAAGAATGTAAATCTGGAGTCTTTTTTTTTTATTGAAAAAGTTTTAAAACAAACACAATTTCCCCACAACCCTCCCTCCCCGACTTCCCAGAGCAGAACACAAGGTATTTCTATTGACCTTTAACAATAAACTAAATTGCATAACCAATCATTAAACTAACACCCCCTAAATTCTTAACCCCCCATATATAAAATCCTATTTCTTAAACATAATACTTCTAATATCACTTATATAGCGCTTATACAAATAAAGGAGATCATTCATAAGCTATTTGATATTTTTTGGTCTGATACTTATTTTGTATATGATCAATCCATCTTCTCCAGTCCTGTATATACCTTTCTTGTGTGTGATCCTTCAGATATGCTGAAATTTTAGCCATTTCAGCTAAATTAGTTACTTTCAATATCCAATCATCAATAGTAGGCAAAAAGTCCTTCTTCCAGTGTTGTGCTACCAACAATCTTGCTGCTGTTATCAAGTTCAAAATCAATTTAGTCTCTGCAACTGTACAGTCCGTAGTTATACCCAATAAGAACAACTGTGGAGTAAATTTCAGTCTCTTTTTAAGAATATTCTGCATCACCCACCAAATCTTTATCCAAAATGCTTTGATTTTTCTACAAGTCCACCATATATGATAATAAGTTGCATCATCACAGTCACATCTCCAACATTTAGCTTGCACATTAGGATACATACATGATAATTTTTTGGGATCTAAGTGCCATCTATAAAACATTTTATAAAAATTTTCTCTTAAATTTTGTGCTTGTGTAAATATCACATTTCTAATCCAAATCTTTTCCCAAGTCTCCATCATTACTGGCTCTTGAAAATTTTGTGCCCATTTAATCATACAGTCTTTAACCAATTCCGTCTCAGAATCTATTTCCAATAAAGCATTATACAACCTTTTAATATGCATTTGTTTTTGATCTCTAATTTGTTTTACCAAATTCTCCTCATTTTGCACAAAGCCAGTTTTTTGATCTTCCTTCCATCTAGCTTGAAGTTGACCGTACTGAAACCATGTATAAATTATACCTTCTTCTCTCAGTGTATCTAAAGATTTCAAATACATTACCCCCCCTTTCCATAATAAGAAGCTCTTTATAGGTAATCACCTCCTGTTTTTGTTCTATACTTATATTTTCTATTGAATGTCTAGGATTTGCCCATACAGGTATCTTATAATTTAACTTATATTGATATTTTTTCCAAACCCTCAACAAAGCATTTCTTAATATATGAGCCTTAAATACTTTATCCACTTTTTTGTCATATAACAAATAGGCATGCCATCCATATAACAAATCATAACCTTCTAAATTCAAAATTCTCCCCTCAGTTAAATTAAACCAATCACTAATTTGTGATAAAACCGCTGCTTCATAATATAATCTTAAATTAGGCATTTTGAGACCCCCTCTTTCACGTGTATCTTGTATAATTTTCATTTTTATTCTGGGTTTTTTCCCAGCCCAAATGAAAGTATTAACACCTTTCTGCCATTCTCTCAGATTTTCATCTTTCTTAAGCACTGGTATCATTTGGAACAAGAATAAAAATCTGGGTAACACTTTCATTTTAATTGCTGCAATTCTTCCCAATAAAGACAGCTGTAATTTTTTCCAATTCTCCATATCCTTCTGTATCTTGTGCCAGAGATCTTCATAGTTATTTTTGTATAATTCTGTATTTGAAGCTGCTATGTATACCCCTAGATATTTAACCTTTTTAACTATTTCAAAATCTGTTAATCTTGCTAGTTTATCTCTTTCAAGTATAGTCATATTTTTAACTATCATCTTTGTCTTATGTGAGTTAACTTTAAATCCTGATACTTTCCCGTATTGATCAATTATATCCAATATATATGGAGCCGACTCTATAGGTTGGGATAAGGTAATAACCAAGTCATCTGCAAATGCTCTTAATCTATAATCTTGTTGTCTAATTACAATACCCTTCAATTTTTCTGAGTCACGTATCTTGTTCAATAGTACCTCCAAAGTCAAAATAAATAGTAATGGGGACAGAGGACACCCCTGCCTTGTTCCTTTCTCAATTTTAAAAGCCTCTGTTAAACCTCCATTAACTATAATTTGTGCTGTTTGCTGCTGATATATCGCTCTAATTGATTGTGTGAAATATTCCCCAAAGTGCATTTTCTCTATTATTTTAAACAAGAATTGCCAGTTCAAACGATCCAATGCCTTCTCTGCATCCAAAAATATAAACGCTGCAGAGACTTGATTATTTTTTTCCAAATATTCCAGTAAGTTTACAATTTGTCTAACATTATATCTCATTTGTCTCCCTTTTATAAACCCTGATTGATCATTATGAATTATTTGTTGCATAACTGGCATTAATCTATTAGCTAATATCTTAGCAAAAATCTTATAATCAGTATTCAGAAGTGAAATTGGCCTGAAATTCTCAGGTTTAATGGAATTTTGGTCCTCCTTTGGAATTAGTGAGACAAAGGCTGTTTTCCAGGAAGGTGGTACTTCTCCTCCTACTTGTATTTTATTAAATAAAATTTTGAGTGGTTCTAACATTTCAGATTGTAAATGTTTATAATAGACAGCTGTTAGTCCATCTGTTCCCGGAGCCTTACCTATTTTTAATTGTTTAATTGCCCCAACAATTTCCTTGGAAGTTATTGGCTGATTCAATCTCTCTCTCTGTTCCAGCGTTAATTCAGGAATCTCCATCTTTAAATATCTATCAATATCAACATCTTGAATTACATCTTTAGCATATAACTTTGTATAGAACTCCAAAAAAGCCTTTTTTATTAAATTCTGTTGATAAATCTCTTTACCTCTAAATTCTATCTTGTCTATAACACGTGATTTTTGTTTTTTCCTCATCGTGTAAGCCAACCATCTCCCAGGTTTATTAGCGTTACAAAATGTATTATGTCTGGCATATTGTATGCTGGTTGCTACTTGCCCAGCCATTAACATATTAAATTGCTCTCTTAAAATATTAATCATATCTTTTGCCTTTTTATCTCCTGGGTTAATTATAAGCAATTGTTCTTTCTTTTTAATTTCCTCCTCTATCTCTTTCCGTCTGTTTTGTTGTTTTAGTCTATATTTATTGTTCAAGAAAATTAATGTTCCTCTCATATATGTCTTACTCGCATCCCATACCATCTCCATCGAGGTTCCTTTATTCATATTGTTAACAAAAAATTATTTCATTTGTTTTTTAAGCTCACACAAGTTATCTTCATATCTAAATAAATTCTCATTTAACCTCCAAGACCTCCTTTCCCCTCTTTCGTGCTCTAGTTCCACCCAAACCGGGCTATGATCAGTTAAAGTTCTTGGACATATCTTCGTATTCTTCACCCTAGAAAAAAGATCATTTGTAGTTAATATAAAATCAATCCTAGAAAAAGATTGATGCCTATCTGAAAAAAAAGTAAAATCACTTTCCAATACGTTCCTTTCTCTCCAAATATCTCTAAGCTCCATATCCTCCAAAATATCAAAAAAAGATTTAGGCAACTTAGCACGCATGGATATCTTGGAAAGACTTTTTTTATCTTTCTGGGTATTTATTACCCCATTCCAATCACCCATTAGAAGTAAAGATCTATAATCCCATTGTAATATTTTAGTATGTAAAAGTTTATAAAATTTATATTGTTGTTGATTAGGTGCGTATACTCCAATTACAAGCAGCTTCCCATTCTGTGTTGTTAATTCAATTGCAATATATCTACCTTGAGTATCAGCCTCAATTAAATTGGCCACTAAGCCTCTTTTAACGTATATAACTAGGCCATTTTTCTTCTCTGGTGCTGATGCCACAAAATGTGTACCTAATTTCGAATTTATCAAATACTTTTGATCTGAAGATTTAATATGCGTTTCTTGCAAACAAATAACATCATTCTGGAATTGCTTCAAATAGTGAAATATTTTCTTTCTTTTTTGTGGAGAATTTAAACCGTTGACATTCCAAGATAAGAATTTATTTGCCATCTCTGGGCGCTCCAAGCTTTGAGAACATCAGCTGAACCTCCTCCGCCATTTTAGACTTCGGCCTAGCTCCTCCCACTGCTTATGTTTTTTGGACTTGTTGGGTTGAATCTTGAGGCTGTCGTGCCAGATGTTGTTTGTAAGTAGCTCTTGTCAATCGTTGATCTTTTGGCAGCTGTATCATTGTTAATGACTCAAGGGTTGGTGGTGGACCCCCACTCAACAGTAAATCTTCTTCCAAATTGGCTCCTCCAGCTAGTGCTTGAGCGTAAGTTTGTGGTTGCCCTCCATCTTTCTCTTGTTGTGTCATTTCCAATTGCTTTCTAGCACCCCCTGGTGAGGGTGGCCTTCCAGCCTTTAAAACATTGACATAAAAATCTTTTGCCTTTCCAACTGTGTTCAAGCGATGTCTTTGCCCAGCGTATGTCACTATTATCTCAAATGGGACATCCCATCTATACTGGAGCTGCTGGTTTCTTAGTTCATTCACCAAAAAACCAAACTGCTTTCTGTCTCTTAACATTTTAGGAGGAAGCTCTTTCAGGAACACCAGCTCTTGTCCATCCACTTTAATCTTGTTTCTATAAGAAGCTTGCAGAATGTCATTTCTAATTCTCCTTGTTGTGAAATAAATCACCACATCTCTTGGTAGCTGCTTTTGTTTTGCCAGCCAGGAATTAACCCTGTAAATTTTATCCATTTGAATTGCCACATCTTCTGGCCTTTCTGAAATCAGCTCTGCTAAAGCATTGGAACAAACATCTTTTAAATTTTCACCACTCTTTTCTTTCAAACCTCTCAGCCTCAGGGCAAATTCCATTGATCTGTATTGTAACATAACCATTTCATCATCCACTTTCTCTGTTTCTATCATAACCTCTCCTACTTTAGTTGCAAGCTCCAAGTTAGCATCATCAATTTCCCGTACTCTCTCCTCAATCTTTAACATATGAATATCCAGTCCTGAAACTGCATAAACAATGTCATCTCTTATTTCATCATGTTTTTCCTCCACCACACTTTTAATTTTTTTTAACTCCTCTGAAAATTCTTTCATCAGTTCTGTCTGATTGTTCAGGGCACTCATTATAAATTCTTTAAGGTCTTGTGACTGTGTATCAGCCGGAAGTTGTTGTTTTTGAGTCACTACAGGGGAACCTCCTCCCCCTTTAGAAGTTGGTGGCTTTAGTTGTTTAGCAGCCATTTTATTTTTAAAAAAGTTTTTTTCCTTTTGCAGCCACAAAATCTTATAAACAGTCTTACAAAGTATGTTTCAAAGTTTTTTCAAAATAAACAATCCTCTCTTCAAGCTATACTCAATCCCCAGCAGTTTACTCTTCAGGCAGAGGGCTCTTAACAAGCAGTTTCCCTTTAACTTTCACTTTCCCTTCCGCCCATAACAAAGGCTTCCTCTCCAGCCTCCAGCTCAAGAGAGCTCCGTTTGCAACAATGTATTCACGGAGTTAAGTTCTGTTTCTTTTAAAAAGCTTGCACTCTTGCTTCCGCTCTGTCTGCCTTGTTAGAAATCCTTAGAACTCACTGTTTGCCGACAGAATTGGACGCAGACGTCTTGCTCTGATTAACAGAGGCACCAGCGATCCGGAGCAATGGGAGGGGTGAACTGGGGAGCTCTCACCCTCCGAGTCCCTGGAATTAATCCAGTGACTTTCGGGGAGCTCTACCCACCCCCTCCAACTCTCCTCTCCTTTTTTGCCTGAAGGAGAGTTTTTTCAAACCGCCGGACAGCAGTTTAGCGCTGTCAGGGCGATTTTAACAGATCGGGTGGCTGGCGGTCTATGGAGACCGTCCTCGTCGTCCGCGGAGCCACCGGAAGTCCTAAATCTGGAGTCTTGAAGGCTTGTGGAACTTTGCTCTTCTGACTGGTTGAAGCTCCCCTCTCTTAATAAGAGGGAAAACATTAACCACCTTTATTCTGTCCAGTCATTTTTATGCCCTACTTGGGCATAACCCTAACCCTAACACTTTTTTTCTCCTTCTTTCTTCCTTTTAATATTTCTTAAGATATCCTTACTTCCTTTTGCTACTTTCCTTTATCTAATTATCTATATTTCATCCCTGTCCACTATTTGTCTTCCCCTTGAAGAATTGGTTTTATTAAGATCCTTATTAAATAGTTTTAAATTCCTCTGGATCTCTGTTTTTTAAATGCTTGTCTTTTGTATGTATGATCCAAATTTTCTGACTTTTCATTCATCATTTATCATTTGGTTGATAGGTAAACCCAATCTCCCATACGGAAAAGGGACTGGAGAGATCGGTGTTTGATTTGTTTTTATACACCTCAGTGGCTTCTGCCAGCACTTTTTTTGGTATTTTCCCATTCCTTCTTTAGCGATTCCATCCACTTGATCAGAGTCATCGATGAAGGTGTTTCTCTTGGCAGCTTGGGCATGGGGACAAAGTCCATGCTGCTGGTGACCTGAAAGAGGGTCAATCCGGTGCTGCTATGTATGGCATTATTGTAAGGCACTTCTACAAACGGCAATAGGTCCACCCAGTTCTCTTGTTGGTAATCCACATAACATCTAATATATTGCTCCACCATTGCGTTCGCTTGTACCATGACTCAGTTCATACTCAGATGGAAAGCTGAGCTGAGTCCCTGACTGGATCCAACCGATTTCAGGAACTCCCTCCAGAATTTAGAAGTGAATTTGACTCCTTGATCTGAGATTACCTGGTGGGGTACCCCATGGAACCAGTACATCTGTTTGATAAACATTTTTGCTAGTTTCTTCGTTTAGGGCAATCCTGAGCAAGCAGTGAAGTGGGCTTGCTTGGAAAACAAGTTGATCACCATCCCAATTATTGTATTTCCTCCACTCTCTGGGAGCTCAACTATAAAGTCCATTGTGATTTCCTCACAAGGTCAGCTGGGGTTGGCCACTTGCTCGAGGAGCCTAGGAGGTTTCCTTGGTCTCATTTTCATGGCTGCACAGGTGGCACAGCTTTTTATGTATCATATTTTTTGGACTATAAGATGCACCAGTGTATAAGACACACCGGTGTATAAGAGGCACCAGGATTTCGAAGAGGTAAGTAAGAAAAAAAAAGGTTTTGCCCTCCCTGGCCCCCAGGAGCACTCTGTAGGCCTCCCAAACCCTCTGCGCACCCTGTTTTTTGCAAAAATGGAATTTCTATTTGTTCTATATAGAACATAGATCTATTTGTTCTATATAGAATCTATAGAACATATAGAATCTATATGTTCTATAGATCCCTTAGAGGAGCATGCTTGTTGAATATTTCTGTCATTATGCTCTTTCAAAATATATGTTTTCAAAGTCCTAATGAAACTTCCATTTGAATTCACTCTATTTTCCTCAAGATTTTATCTTTTAAACTTAATTTTTGGTGACATCAACTCTTCTGGTCAAATCTCTGAAATCTCCAAATATTATTTGTGTGTATATCAGTTCTTCGAAATAGTTCAGACAGGAAATCAAAACCATGAGTACCAATACTACTTTTGTTGTAAGGTTATACAGTAATTGAATCTTCCAAGTCTGAAAGCAGATTCTCCCCTCCCTTCAGAGAACAAGGAGAGTCCTCTTTGAGCTATTTATTCTACCCCCATTTCTCCTTTAGGCTGAGACTTCATTTAGCCATAATTCTCAGCAATTGCTTCATTAGCAGTATCTCCTGTGGGCTGATTTCTTTCAGTTAATGCAGTTTCATTAACTCTAGTTTTGTAACTCAATCCTGCCAACTATAATTAAATCCGGCCAAATATAATATATCTTGCTGTTGACTCAAGAAGTTGTACTGCACTGCATTAACCCAAGACGGTCCAGTGACCTCCCTTGCCAAGTTGTTTGATGTACAGAAGCGGGCCTCAAAAAGCATTTTCCTATCCTACTTTCAGGTCCTGATTAGCGGTTGAAATAATATATTTCTTCCATGTTTTAGTGCTCTCCAAACTCTGAAATTCACACCTGTGATTCAAGAGGATTCTCCAGAAAAACATTCTTACTCATTTCTCTTGTTTGCATTATTTCACATCATGGAATCCACAGCTAGTGCTAAAAATTCTTATCTAGCAACTGTGGCTGGCATCTTCAGAGGTCTAAGTAATCTGCTCTGCTACTTGTCTATTAGCTTGGAAGCTAATCACAACTGAGTGCTTTAATATGTTTTTCCATTTCTAATTTCAACCTGCCACACCATGAAGCTAGCTGATACACATCTGATTCAGAGCTGCCTCTTGACATTTACCTGAGAATTAGTTACTTTGGCTTTGGTTTCTTTGTTGAGGAAGAAAACTAAACCATACCCTTGTTTGTGTGATTCAATTTTTTAGGTTTGCTGCATTCTTTCATATCAATTTCCTTTCTCTGTCTCTTTTTTTATTCTTGGCCATTGAATGTGAGGTTGCAGGATGCTAAACTTTAAATATCTGTATTTTTACAAAAAAGAAAAAAAAAATTCAAATATTTCCTCTTCCCCCCCTTCCTTCCCACCCCCACTTCCCGCCCCTGACTTCCCAGAACAAAATACAGGGTAAAACAATTAACAATCATATGCTAAGCTAACTAACTACAGATTCCTATCCCCCCCCTCGACACTTTAACTCGCTTTTTACTTAACTAAATATAGATACTCTTCTATTCATTCATAAGCTATTTGATACTTTTTAGTTCGATATTTGTTTTGAATATAATCAATCCATCTTCTCCATTCCAATATATATCTTTCTTGTGAATGATCTTTCAAATATGCTGAAATTTTCGCCATTTCTGCCAAATTTGCCACTTTTAATGTCCATTCTTCAATAGTGTTGTGGATTTAATAAGACAAACACAACTTTTAGATTAATCAGAGACAGATTTATATATTGCGCAATAGGTTCAAGGCTCTGTACATGAAGCGTTGAACAAAGACAGAAATTAGGTACAATGGTCTTATACCCTTCTAGACAAAGGATTCTGTTAACTCAGCAATTCATATGGTCATATACATTTATCATTTTTAATTGACATTTCCTAATTACAGAGTTTCTTCACAAAACAGTTATAATTCTTTTTGTAGATTACTGAAGCATAGATTCAAATCATCTTTTGACGATGGACAACTTTTAACTCATGTGGATCCCCTTGACCTAACCAACCTTTAAGCTGTATGTCATTAGAATGTTCCTTTCTTCTGACAACTTAGAGGCCTCCTAGAGGAACCAAAAGGATTTTGGCTGAGTTTGTATTTTTTCCAACCGGATGCATTGCTTTTTAGAATAGAGTGAATAGAAAGTTATCCAGTGGTCATCTATCAGAGCCCGCATCATTACATTATTCCCCCCTCTGAAAGTTTTTCAATGCAGAAACTTTCACTTTTCTCATATAAGTTTAACTTCTAAGTATACAAGGTTCCAATAAACAAATCTACCATATATAGGGTCTAACAAAAGATAATTAATAAAAGTAAAGGATAGGTAGTTCTTGATTGTTTTTTGTTTGTTTTGTTTTGTTTCTTGGGGAGATTCTCTACCTCTTTCTACAGGTTCCATTTCCTCATATGGGTCTGCCTCAGAATCTTTATGTTCTTCCATAGGATAGGGACCAAGTTGATTAAGAAAATGTTCTGTCAAAGCTAGTTCCTTTTCAACTTGAATCTCCTTTTACTGCTCTTATTGATAGATGTTTCAGCATAGGGATTGCACAAGGAATAAAAGCTAGGCCTGCCACAGCCATATTAATTCACCCGGATCCAGGCAACCAAGAAAACCACATGTCAGTTGTTTATAACCTCTGACCTATCTTGGAAGCCCTATCCTGCAATTCCTTGGCAATTTCTCTGACCACACCTGATTTGTTACATGTTCCTGTCCAATTTGTTGGTAAACACAAATATGCATCCTTTCCACATAAGAAGATTTATGGAAAAGGCATGCACTCAGTAGTTCCTTGCATTAGTCCAGATCCCTAAGTCCCTGCCACAAACATTCCTGCCAGTGGTTGCAATGGGACTTCCAGTGAGGGGTCCTTCTGTTTATCTCTGAGAATTGGTCCTTCAAAAACATATCGAGAGATAGAAAAAGGAGGTGGAAAAAGGATACACAAACCTAATTTGGACTTCAAGTTGAACCAGAGTGGAAATTCTGAAGGTTGAAATGGTCTTGAACAGATTCCATCCACCCCACTTTCCCTTCTTAAAGTTTATTTCTGGTAGCCTTTGTTCTAACCCAGAGTTGTGGTTTGACAGGAACAGCATGATAAGATGCAGGGCTAGCAGATAAACATAAGCAGCATTTCTGACCTAGGGTAGGGTCATACTGTTTAACAAGATCTTGACTTTATTCCAAAATCGGTGATATATAGTCTCCTCTATGCAATTGTTGTAGAGGCCCATTTTCCTTATCTATTCCTCCCTCAGCTGGGAATGTCAATAGTGCAACCTTAGGTGGTGGAGTTGACTTAGGTCTAAAGTAAGAACCCCGTGCATAGACAATGCGTGTTTGACGGTAGCGAACTTGACCTAAAGTGTCTCTACTTGGGGAATCAATGTTCATCTTATGTTCACCTGAGTGTCCTAGTGCGAATAATGTCCAAAGCCATAAACAAATCATAATCAACTATGGTGTAAAGCTCACTATGTCAGGGAAAGGGTTAGTGGTGCATGTGGTTTGGGAAACAGGAGTAGCAATAAAAATCCTAGGTCTACCACAAAAACGTTCCTTATATATGTAAAACAAAATTACTAGCAAGATTAGAAAAACAAGTACCCACAAAACATACTCCCAAACTTCTAATAACATTAGCATGTGTAAGAAGGAGTTATATTAAAGCTAATAATATGTATATGTACAATGTGAAGGCAGTTGTCCTCTTTACAAATCTTCCGCCGTGCGTTGAGAATCAGCTTCCAGAGTGATTCAGCAGGGCTGATGATCACCTGGTATCAGTCTCATCCAGTGGATCCAGGATCGTCCTCCTAAGATCTTAAAAACACAATTACAAAACCAATACATCTGGGCGAGTGCGCAAAGGAATCTGAGCAGTTGTAGTCCTTTTCAGTTGGAAAATAGCATAGGCAACCACTGAATCCTAAGAAAGAAAAAAATACAAAAATAGTCCAGATGATGAAGAATGCTATTCCCACTGGTGGCTGGATCCTTTGGATCATCAACTTCACTGGATTTCCTTGATGAGATTGGGCCCGTTCACTTGGGGTCTAATTTCCGTCCAGTTTGGATTAACATCCAATCATCGTGGTGGAATTTGTGGACTGGAAACTTCAAAGGTGGTGTTTGGGCTAATAGCCCTTGTTTCCTAAAAACTTCAAAATATCTGGACAGGTTATACACATATTGTTTCAATACTTTGTCACTGGTTTCCAAGGAAGTAATGCATATGCTTTCTGTAGTGAAAACTACTCCAAACAACAGTTCATATGATGATAATCTGTCTAAGTTGGGTAAAACTCTTGACACCACTGTTGCTGTAGCATTACTGCAGATAAAAGCTGCAACCCACCCTATGAGGTGGTTCACTATGACTAATAAATATTTTACACTCCCCACTTTTGGTAATTCTGTAAAATCCACATGAATACATTGAAATGATCTTAAAGCTGGTGATACATCTTACCCATCTGTTGTTTTCTGACAGCATGTTCATTCACCTTTTTACAAACCAAACATTTGTTTATAATTGATGTTACTAAAGGATATATCCCAATACAACCATAGCTTAGTTTAAAAGTTTATGTACAATAGCTTGAAGTCCCCAATGACTCCACCCATATTTTGCCAAATGATGTCCAGAGACTAAGGGTTACAATGCATTAAGCAATAGCCGTCATAAAGTCAGCTTATTGCCCCCCACAAACTGGGTCCTCAATTCACCTACCTTAGAAAGGATGGAAGGCTGAGTCAACCTTGAGCCTGGTGAGATTCGAATTTACAGATATTGCAGACAGCTGGTGTTAAATTACAATGCATTTATCCACTGAACTATCCAGGCTCCCTGTCCATAGAGCTTAATTTAATGAATACAATTCAAAGGTTTGAGCAGACCAATTTCGAGGCAATTTGTCTCCAGGGGGTGTCCCTCCAAATCTGGTCTTATTTTTGTATGGAAGCCAATTATTTCAACACCATAATGTTCTCATCCAAGGTGATCCATTGATCTGGTGTTAGTTAAGAACTGTGCTTGATTCAAATTGAGAACTGTAGGTAAAATCAAATCTGTCTGCTGCATTAAAATTGTTTTATTTTTGTTTAGAATTTTGAATCAGATAACCACCACTGAAGGATAGTTCTGACTTGATGTGGGGTGCTTACAATGAGGGCTCCCTCAAAGGTCAATTTCCTACTTTCTGAGCCAACACCCCTCGTGCAATTCAATTTGTGTGTGTGTGTGTGTGTGTGTGTGTGTGTGTGTGTGTCTACAGAGAGACCGAATGGCTTTTCCAAATTTAGCAAACCCAATACAGGAGCCCTGGTTAAAGCCTGTTTCAAATTTTTAAGGCTTCCTCTTTCATGTCCCTCCCATTTCAAACTCCAAGGTCCAGATTCAATTAATTTTGCGTAGAATTATCTTAATTCTTGCTTGTTTTCAGATGGAGGCAGAGATGCTACCCCTCCTTTCTAGCAGGAGTGATTTTTGTTTACTACTCCTGTTGGGGGAAAAAAGTCTTTCCCTTTAAAGATTGCTGAAAGGCAGAGCTTTCCCTTCCTGAATTCAAAACTCCTGGAATCAGTTTTATTGTTCCTAGTAAGGCAAGCAAGAAACAAACAAACACATCTTTTATTCTTCCTTTTGTTGTGGAAATAAGGCAGCATCTCAGTTTCTTAATGGCCCATTGGTAAAGGTGGGGGCTGAACTCTGCCTGAGTTTCTGCTTATTTTCTTTAGGGGAATTTTCTTGTGCTTTTAATATTTAGCTTCTCAAATCTTCCAACACTCCCTTCACTGATTAAGTGTATTCAAATGCTTTGTTCACTTAATCTGATCTCTGTCAACGAAAAACACCACTTCTCTTTTCTTTGGATGGCAATATTTAACGCTGTCTTCCCTGCCCATATCACCATTTCTACTTCTTAGCACTTCCACATTTCATTCTGCCAACTTCCATAACTTTCCAAAAACAAATCACATACCTTCTCCTTTCCAGCAATTCTACTTTCTCTAACTCCTTCTTATACAATTCTCCTACCGCTGTCAGCACAAGTCTGTGTAGACAAACTTAAAGGCAATTTTCTGACTTCCCTTAAAACTTCTCTTCCTTCAACTACCGTATATCCTTCTATAAACAAATTAGCTCCTCAGCACCAATTATCTAATCTCCCCACAAACTGAAGTGAACAAAAACAAGCATACTCTCGAGGCAGAATCCAACATTTTAGACAAAAATGCTACTGAATCTCTCCCACCACACATCGCAATTTCCAACTCATCTCTGTGACAATTCCCAAAAAGGGCAGTAACTTGTACTACTGACAAACAAATAAACAACAAACAAACATACAAATGAACAAACGTGCCATCTGTTAAGGATGCAGAATGCACGCAGACATAAAAACATTTAAGAAAGACAGCTTCAAAAATAAAACAAACAATAGTAAAATGCAAGTCAGATTAAAAAAATCTTTCAAAATCGTTTCTTTTATATAGGTTTAAGTAAGCGTTGTAAACCTCAAAAATTTCCAGAAAAAAATAAAATCAAAATTGTATTCAGAGCAGAAAAGCTTTCATATGCAAATTAAAGAGACCAACAGCAACAGCATTAGCCGATCACCCACTTCGCCCTCCTTTCTCTGCTTAGCAGAGAGACATGCTGTCCACAGCCCACCCTTTTCCTGCTTCTTTCTTCCAAAGGAAGGGGGGTGGGGGGGAAATACAGGAAAAAAATATTTAAAGTACATAGAATTCTCATCTTCCTTTCGCCTCTCCTTTCAACAACACAACCCTCTGCATTTCTTTCTAATTTCTCACATTCTCAACACACCGGCATTCACATTTGCACTGCAATCAACTTCTTGTTTAAACCAATTTCACATACAAAACATCCCACTTCATGCCTCAAGCACAAATCATCTCACTTTGCTGGCAGCCACACATATCACAATCAATTAAATTCCATTCAAATTTACACACTATCATTATATATATACATATATATTTAACAGAAATCACACCAAATTGATCAAATCATATCTGTTTTCCCATTTAGATAGGCTTCACCTTTTTAACTGCCTGCTAAACCCCGGGAGGGAAGAACAGTAAACTCTGGCTGTTTAAGAATGTCAGTTTATCAGAAAATTTATAACACTGTAATTAGTTCTTCTCTTACCACACATAAGATTACACACAATACTTAGTTCCTTAATTCCAAAACTTAAATACTTAATTCCAGAGACTTCAGGACGCCACCTGGTCTCCTGGGGGGGAGTGATCAGGTCCCCTCTGCCACCCCTTTAACGGGTGTGTACCTCTAAACAGAGAGACTTTAACTCTCTGATTTATACTTACCTGTTTTCTTTCTTTCTTTCTTTCTTTCTTTCTTTCTTTCTTTCTTTCTTTCTTTCTTTCTTTCTTTCTTTCTTTCTTCTTTCTTATGTATTTATGTTGAATCTCTGTGTCTGATTAAACTTCAAGGATTCTTGACTGGCCTGTCTTCGTCAGCGGGTTTACGGCACCTCCTCACTGAATCTCCGTGGACTTCAAACGAGTCCTAATGGCCGGCCAGTGGATTTTCCTTGGGGAGGCGTCGATTCCCGCCGAGGCAGGCTGTCTGGTAGAACAAAAGTTCTCTGCCTTGTAGTCCCATCTGGGGTGCCATAAATGTTGTGGATTTAATAAGACAAACACAACTTTTAGATTAATCAGAGACAGATTTATATATTGCGCAATAGGTTCAAGGCTCTGTACATGAAGCGTTGAACAAAGACAGAAATTAGGTACAATGGTCTTATACCCTTCTAGACAAAGGATTCTGTTAACTCAGCAATTCATATGGTCATATACATTTATCATTTTTAATTGACATTTCCTAATTACAGAGTTTCTTCGCAAAACAGTTATAATTCTTTTTGTAGATTACTGAAGCATAGATTCAAATCATCTTTTGACGATGGACAACTTTTAACTCATGTGGATCCCCTTGACCTAACCAACCTTTAAACTGTATGTCATTAGAATGTTCCTTTCTTCTGACAACTTAGAGGCCTCCTAGAGGAACCAAAAGGATTTTGGCTGAGTTTGTATTTTTTCCAACCGGATGCATTGCTTTTTAGAATAGAGTGAATAGAAAGTTATCCAGTGGTCATCTATCAGAGCCCGCTTCATTACAATAGTAGGCAATTCTTCCTTCTTCCAATATTGTGCCACCAAAAGTCTAGCTGCAGTTATTAAATTTAAAATCAATTTAGTCTCTATAACCGTACATTCTGTGATTATACCCAACAAAAACAATTGTGGAGTAAACTTTATCTTCTTTTTAAGAATATTTTGGACAATCCACCATATTTTAATCTAAAATGCTTTAACTTTTTTACAAGTCCACCATATGTGATAATAAGTAGCATCATCATAATCACATCTCCAACACTTAGATTGCAAATTCGGATACATACAAGCCAACTTTTTAGGATCCAATGCCATCTGTAAAACATTTTGTAAAAATTTTCTCTTAAATTTTGTGCTTGCGTAAATTTTACATTTCTAACCCATATTTTTTCCCAAGTTTCCATCATTATTGGTTCCTGAATGTTTTGTGCCCATTTTATCATGCAATCCTTAACTAATTCCGTTTCTGAGTCTATTTCTATCAGTATATTATATAATCTTTTTATATGCATTTGACCTTGATCTCTAATTTGTTTTACTAAATTTTTCTCCTTCTGCATGATACCAATTCTCTGGTCTTCTTTCCATCTAGCTTGCAACTATCCATACTGAAACCAAGTTAGAATTATTTTTTCTTCTTTTAATGCCTTTATAGATTTTAACTGCAATATACCCCGTTCCATTTTAAGAAGCTCTTTATAGGTAATCACCTCTTGCTTTTGTTCTACACTTATATTCTCTATCGCATGTCTGGGTATTGCCCATATAGATATCTTATAATTTAACTTATATAGATACTTCTTCCAAACTCGTAACAAAGCATTCCTTAATATATGGCTTTTAAAGGTCTTATCCACCTTTTTGTCATATAATAAGTAAGCATGCCAGTCATATAACAAATCATATCCTTCAATATTCAATATTCTTTCTTCTGTTGAGTTAATCCAGTCACTAATTATTGTTAGGCAGCTGCATCATAGTATAATCTCAGATTAGGCATTTTAAGACCTCCTCTTTCATGTATATCTTTCATTATTTTTAACTTTATTCTCGGTCTTTTCCCTGCCCAAACAAATTTATTAATACCCTTCTGCCATTCCCTCAAATTATCATCTTTCTTAAGTATTGGTATCATTTGAAACAAAAATAAAAACCTAGGTAAAACATTCATTTTTATTGCTGCTATTCTCCCCAACAAAGATAATTGTAATTTTCCCCAATTCTCCATCTCTTTCTGTATTTTTTGCCATAGTAATTCATAATTATTTTTATATAATTTTACATTTGAGGCTGTAATATATACCCCAAAATATTTAACCTTTTTTACTATTTCAAATCCTGTTAGTCTTTCTAGTTCTTCTTTTTGCTTTACCGTCATATTTTTAGCTATTATCTTTGTTTTTTGTTTATTTATTTTAAATCCAGACATTTGACCGTATTGGGTAATTATATCCAGTAAGCCTGTAACTGATTGTACTGGTTGGGTTAAAGTAACAACCAATGTCAGGGTGCTAATTAATCCCATTCTGCCTTTGGATAATTGCACCTTGATTTAGAGAAGTGGATCGAGGCTTTTCCCTTGAAGCATACTTTAAGAAAATAAACCCAAAGATATATTTTCTAAGAAGTAACTCATTTATTTGTTATAAAGAAAATAAAACATCTTACTAATCTAATTAGTTACATCTTGGCAACGTTCCTGCTGGCCACCTCTCTTGGCTGGACCTCTTGGCTGGAGGACAAAGAAAGATAGAAGAAAGTGAAAGAATGTGGACATGCACAGTTAGCTTAAAGATAAGAACTTGGCAAGCTATGGTAAGTCTGAGAGTTCAAAAATAAGAGCTCATCTGGTAAATACAAAAAAGCGCAGTGACAACCCCTTCTTTGCCAGTTGAGCAAATATCAGGTACATCAGCAGATAAGGCACATCTTCTTATGCAGATACTCGTGTTGAGCTGCTGGAAGCGGTTTGTTGAACATATCAGCAATTTGATCATGTGTAGATACATACTGCAATTTTACAAAACCTTTTTTTACTAATTGTTTTATGTTTTGATAATGGGTGTCAATGTGTCTGGACCTAGAACCTGTGAAATGTGATTCAGAAATATAAACCACCGATTCATTGTCTTTCATCACGGTGATCGGTCTGATCGGGTGTGTCCAGATATCTGTGACCAAAGCATCAAACCATGTTAGAGAATTACATGCATCTGAAACACAAGCATATTCAGCTTCAATAGATGAACAAGAAACAAAATTCTGTTTACGCACTTGCCAATAAACAGGACATCCATTTAAGAACATCATATAACCTGAAGTACTTTTACGTGATTTCTTATCACTTGCCCAATCAGAATTTGCATAACAACATAATTCTGCATAATCAGTATGTGTTGGTTCTAACAATAACTTCAAATGTTTGGGTTTTTTTAGGTATCTCAATAATTTTTTAATGCATGTCCAATGAAACTGTTTTGCCTTACCTACGTGTCGAGATAAGAGATTAACACTAAGTGCAATGTCGGGTCTGGTCCAACTACTAATGTACAATAGTGACCCAATAACTGAACGATAAAGTGTTTGATCCTCGAACTCAGGACTTGCTTCATGTGTCAAGTTGTGAAAATCTGTTTGCATGGGTGTCTTTGTTGTGTTAGCATCCTTCATGTTGCAATGATGCAAAATTTGTTCAAATTTATCCTCTTGTGAAAGACTAAACCCCTTCTGTGTTTTGTCAATCTGAACACCTAAATAAGTGCTAATATGACCCAATGATTTCAATGTGAAATATCTCTGCAAAGCTTTGGCAAAAATTTCACTCATTTGCTTATTTGGACCAATATAAACAATATCATCAACATAAACAAGAACTATCTCATATGCATTGTTAGATCTTTTTGTGAACACGCACTCATCAGTTTCGGACTTAATAAAGCCCATTGAATTTAGTTTGTCAGTAAGACATAAGTACCACATTAAACCAGTGTTTCAGACCATAAAGACTTTTGTTTAGAAACCAGGTATCCCCTTCTTGCTGTCGGAATCCTGGAGGGGCTCTCACGTAGATTTCTTCATCTAGGTCTGCATGTAGATAAGCCGTGTCAACATCGAACTGGAAAGCTTCTAAATCAAGAATAGTTGCTGTTGCTAAAGCAATTTTTACACTCTCAGTTCGGACTGTTGGTGAGTAGGTATTTGTGTAGTCCTCAGGATAACGTTGAGCGAAACCCTGAGCTACAAGTCTGGCCTTGTACAGTGACTCACCATTTGGCTTCTTTTTGATTCTGTAGACCCATCGAGTGCCAATGACCCTTTTGTTTTCTGGAGGTTTTGCAGGTGTAAACACCTTAAGTTTCTTTAGACTGTCCATTTCAACCTGCATTGCCTCATACCATTTGTCTTGCTCTGAATCAGGAAGATGTTTGATTTGCGTGAACGTATCAGGTGGAAGTGTAACATTGCAAATCAAAGGCAAGAGTGCTTTTGTCAGTTGCCAAGAATATCGTTGTGGAGGGATTCCCTTTGTGACCCTCTTGGAACGTCTCGGAACAACAGTCCATTCTTCTTCTGCTTTGTCCTCGTCCTCACATTCGTCGCTAGTGTCAGCATCCGCGGCTTGTGAAGACGGAACATCAGGTTGAGAAGAACCAGTGGAATCTTGATCATCAATCTGCGCAGCATCAGCAGTATCATCTCTAGGAAAATAAACTCCAGGATCACTGGAATGAATCCTGGACCAGCCAACATCTTCCTCAAAATTAGCAGATTGGGAAATCACAATTACATGTTTAGAGTCAATAAATTTGCTCCATTTTGAATGATCATCGATGCCCATAAATCTCCGTCTCTTTGCTGCTGGACCTCCTTTTCTTCATTGAGCTAAGGGAATGTTCACCATAGTGTATGAACCAAAAATATGGATGTTTTTGAGATCTGGCTTGTAGCCATACAACATGAAGAAAGGAGTCTGATTTATTACACGGCTCCAAGTATGGTTGACAATGTAATTTGCATATTTGATAGCTTCACCCCAGTATGGCATACTAAGGTTGCTGTCTTCTAGGAGACAACGCATCATGGTTTGCAGGACCCCTTGTCATCTTTCTACAACTCTGTTGTGAGCCGGTGTGTAAGGAGCCGACGTCTGATGAAGAATTCCATTCTTACGCATCCAGTCCTGGAAACGCTGAGACATGAATTCAGCACCACGATCACTCTGGATTCTGGTGATGCGAACTTGGTGTTGGGTAGAAACAAGAGCAACAAAATCTTTAAAGATCTGAAAGGTCTCAGATTTTTCTTTCATAGGATATACATATCCATATCTAAAGTAATTATGAACAATTGTTAAAAAATATTTTCTACCACCAAGTGTTGGTGGAAAAGGACCAACTATGTCAGTGTGAACCAAATCAAAAATGCATGTTGACAGGTGTGTAGTGCGTTTGGGAATTGCTGCTGCTTTGGATTTGGCCTTTTTGCATACAGCACAATCCAAAAACACCTTACATCCCTTTAGATCCAAACCTTTTGCGAACTCCGGCATCTTCCTAAGAACACAGAAACTGGCATGCCCCAATCTTCTATGCCATTTATGGATACACCTGGAATGCAAATGTTTACCAGTTAGTGAATTCTCAACATTAACATTTTTATGAGGAACCTCAGGCTTGCTCTGAGCAACCTGTTTCCTAATTTTCTTTTTGTTGGCTTTAGGAGCCTTTTGAATAGCAACAGGATCTCTCACTGGAGCATCTCTCTCTGGACCTGTGCTCTCATCTTTTGGAATTTGCATACTTGCCTGTGTTTGCGATTTAGGCTTTGGCTTTAAGTAATAAACACCACCAATTAACATGGTTTTAGCAACAATATCTCCATTTTTAACTATGTAACTTGCTTTTTCAAGGTGGTGAACCTGGAACTTTAACATTCTAGATAAGTGACTCTGACTAAGCAAATTACTAGTTGCTGTTGGTATATAATAAACATCAGGAATGAATGCATCGAGCTCTTCAACATAAACAGTTCCTTTTCCTTTGATCTGACAAGAATGATTTGAAAAAGAATAAAATTCACGTAGTTCAGGTTCAGGCTCGTGCATCTCTGTGAAAAGTTCCTTTCTGTAAGTAACATGCAATGCTGCACCACTGTCCAAAGTCCTCAGTCGTCTGTCGTACTCTGGATGAGGCTGTGGATTGTTGGTTAAAGCCAATGTGGCGATTGGAGCTTGTGAATCACATCGGGGACCACGACGACCTTGTCTACCCCCTCTGCCTCTGCCTCTGGAATCTGTTCCTCTGGGCTGGTACGAGACAGGAGCTGGAACTCGTTGGGGACAATCCCGAGTGGCATGTCCCACATAATTACAGATGTAGCATCTTGGCATCCTTGGAATGTAGGTCCTTCCTCGGAAGGGACGCCTAGCTGGAGCTCTTGATGCAGGTGGTCCTCTCAAGTGTGGCATGGCTAACATGAGTGCTCTTCTTTAATTAAAAGTCTGCATACATGATCCACTGTGTGTTGAGCAAAGGGCACTAGGTTAATCTTTGTAATGGCATCTTTCCATTCATAATTCAATGGGTTAATAATAATGCTGATCATTTGAATATCATCAATAAGATAGCCTCTTTTTCTCAATTCTCTTCTGATTCCTTTCAGTTTGGTTAAATGTCCTCCAATTTGTTCACCAGGTTTCAATCTCGAACCATGGAGCTCAGACATGAGCAAACATGAAGATTCAATTGAAACAGGCCTGTAGCAATTTTCCAATTGGACCCAAATTTGTTGGGCTATTTCATCAGGCGGAAAGGTAACCTGCAGTTCAGTATCCATGGACGTCAATAATGTTGTGCAAGCTTTAGTCTCTAAGTCTCTTATTGCAGGAGTCCATGGCTGAGCAGGAGGATTAAAAACCATACAGTGAGTACCTTCTCTGCGAAGTAACAATCCAATCTCACTGACCCAGGCCTTATAATTCTGTCCTGACATCTTTAATTTCGACTCACCAGCTAGTGGAGCAACAGAAAATGCCTGGTGAGGAACATGCATTTGGTATGCTGGCTGTGCCAATAAAAATACCTGTGGTATTTGCTGTGCTTGTTGTGGACCAACAAATGGTCCTGGTTGCACGGCTGGAGGCATTTGTGCATGCACTTGTGGCTGAGGCTGTTGCATTTGAGCTGCAATATTAACATGGCCTGCTGGAGACGCAGTCATTTGCCTTTGCTGCATTAAGCGTTGTTGTGTTGCATCTAAAAAGACACCAGCACCACCAGGGAGTGCTGAAGATTGAGCCTGTGGAGACACTTGTGGCATTGCAGTCTGAATATCTGAGTGAGTTAAGGACATTTCTGATAAAGTCTGCTGCCACAATTGTAATCGCTCTCTCAAATTGCGATGCATTTCAGCTTTCTCTAGTAAATTACTTTCGCCAGCAGATGATGCTGCACCTTTAGTTTCGGGCAGCTCAGATAATTTTTCTGTATTCGTGGCATGATATGTAATTTGATCAGAGAGAACATCATGTGACAAATGTGACGTGTGCACAGCTCTCTGTTCTGATTGGCCTGACACAAAGTCCACCAGGGGGTGTGTCTTTGGCTCTGAAGAAGAAGACAAAATGGCATTTTCAGAGATTTTAAAAGCATGAGACTCTCTCTTATTTTGCTCAAGCATAGATAAAGCCATTTTTGCCTGGGATAGCTCATATTCAAAAAAATGTATTAGATCACTATAGCTTTTTACAGCTAGCTCACCAAGGGAGAGCTCGGAGCTGCAAGGAGAATAATAAATTATTTCTCTCTCTGCGTGGGGGTGAAAATGCTTGGCCATTTGTGAAAACTTTGGCCTTGCACCAAGCGTTTCAAAATCAAAAGGTTCTGGGAAGACTGTTTGAGAGCATGCATATTCAGAAGGAGACGTCACTGACCTCAGTTGCAGTATGTTTTCTTCAAAAGCAGCTTTTCCAACAGTTTTTCTGCTATCTTCCTCCTGAAGCCTTTTTAAAATTCTTTTCGCTTCTTCATTAGAGCAGAGATATCTATATCTTCGGCAAAATGCATTCTGTATTTGTTTTACTTCTTTTTCGGCATATTTGCAAAAAATAATTAGCTTACCTCAGTAGCTAAAAACTAATTGCCTATACGTTTATCATCAAAAGTAACAAGCAAGGAAAAAGCCATAAATCAACCATCCTCTGCTACCAGCTGTCAGGGTGCTAATTAATCCCATTCTGCCTTTGGGTAATTGCACCTTGATTTAGAGAAGTGGATCGAGGCTTTTCCCTTGAAGCATACTTTAAAAAAATAAAGCCAAAGATATATTTTCTAAGAAGTAACTCATTTATTTGTTATAAAGAAAATAAAACATCTTACTAATCTAATTAGTTATATCTTGGCAACATTCCTGCCAGCCACTTCTCTTGACCAGACCTCTTGACAGGAGAACAAAGAAAGGTAGAAGAAAGTGAAAGAATGTGGACATGCGCAGGTAGCTTAAAGATAAGAACTTGGCAAGCTACAGTAAGTCTGAGAGTACAAAAATAAGAGCTCATCTGGTAAATACAAAAAAATGCAGTGACAACCAAGTCATCTGCAAAT
Organism: Arizona elegans; assembly: GCA_022577455.1. Classification (NCBI taxonomy): domain Eukaryota; kingdom Metazoa; phylum Chordata; class Lepidosauria; order Squamata; family Colubridae; genus Arizona; species Arizona elegans. The sequence goes on along the minus strand of JAKOOJ010000001.1, from coordinate 169,680,340 downwards.
GCTCTTAATCTATAATCATGATGTCTAATTTTAATTCCCTTTATTTTATTTGACCCTTGTATTTTATTCAGTAATTTTTCATTTTTTTTCATTTTATTAAATTTGTATACCGCCCTACTCCCGAAGGACTCAGGGCGGTGAACAGCCATAAAATAAAACATATAGATACAAAATTTAAAATGGAGATAAAATTAATTAAATAAATTTGGCTGAAACATTTTAAAACCCCAATTAATTTAAAACCTAATTTAAAATTTAAAATTCCATTTTAAAAAGAGGAAAAGTTTAGGTCAGGCCAGCTTGATGGAATAAGAACGTCTTAAGCGCGCGACGGAAAGTACGCAGATCCGGAATTCTCCGTATCTCCGGGGGGAGCTCGTTCCAGATCGTAGGTGCCCCCACAGAGAAGGCTCTCCCCCTGGGGGCCGCCAGTCGACATTGTTTGGCCGACGGCACCCAGAGGAGCCCCTCTCTATGGGAGCGTACTGGTCGGTGGGAGGCTATTGGTGGCAGCAGGCGGTCCCGTAAATAGCCAGGTCCTAAGCCATGGAGCGCTCTGAAGGTGATAACCAAAACCTTGAAGCGCACTCGGAAGACCACCGGGAGCCAGTGCAGCTCACGCAGGAGAGGCATTACATGGGAGCGCCACGTCGCTCCCATCACCACCCGCGCGGCCGCAATCTGCGCCAGTTGGAGCCTCCGAGTGCTCCTCAAGGGGAGCCCCATGTAGAGAGTGTTACAATAGTCCAGACGGGAGGTGACGAGGGCATGAGTGACCGTGCATAACGAGTCCCGATCCAGAAAGGGACGCAACTGGAGAATCAGGCGGACCTGATGAAAAATCCTCCCGGTCACGGCCGTCAAGTGCTCTTCTAAAGACAGCCGTGAATCCAGGAGGACACCCAAGTTGCGAACCCTCTCCGTGGGGGCCAGTGCTTCGCCCCCAATAGTCAGCGATGGCACCAGCTGACTATATCGGGACGTTGGAAACCACAGCCACTCGGTCTTGGATGGGTTGAGCCTGAGCCTGTTTCTCCCCATCCAGATCCGTACGGCCTCCAGGCACCGGGACATCACTTCAAGGGCATCGTTGGGGTGGTCTGGGGTGGAGATGTACAGCTGGGTGTTGTCAGCATACTGATGGTACTCCACCCCGAAACCACGGATGATCTCGCCCAGCGGCTTCACATAAATGTTGAACAGAAGGGGCGAGAGGACCGATCCTTGTGGCACCCCACATATAAGGGGCCTCAGGGTCGACCTCTGCCCCCCTGTCAACACAGACTGCAACTGGTCGGAGAGAAAGGAGGAGAACCACCGTAATATGGTGCCTCCCACCCCCAACTCTTCCAACCGGTGCAGCATGATACCATGGTCGATGGTATCAAAAGCCGCTGAGAGATCTAATAGGACCAGGACAGAGGAACAACCTCTGTCCCGAGCCCTCCAGAGATCATCCACCAACGCGACCAATGCCGTTTCCGTGCTGTACCCAGGCCTGAAGCCCGACTGGAACGGATCTAGATACGTCGTTTCATCCAGGTACTGGGGAAGCTGTCGTGCAACCACACTCTCAACAACCTTCGCCACAAAGTGAAGGTTGGAGACTGGACGATAGTTAGCCAATGTTGCCGGGTCCAGGGAAGGCTTCTTGAGGAGAGGTCTCACCACCGCCTCTTTCAAAGCGGCGGGAAAGACACCCTTGCCCAATGAAGCATTTATAATCCCCTGGAGCCAGCCTCGTGTCACCTCCCGGGAAGCCAGCACTAACCAGGAGGGGCACGGGTCCAACAAACATGTGGTCGCATTCAGTCTACCCAGAATCCTGTCCACGTCCTCAGGGGTCACAGAATCAAACTCATCCCAGATAACATTCTCAGGACCTGCCCCCGTCATCCCCGCTGGATCTACCCAGTCGGAGTCCAGATCTTCCCAAATCTGAGTGATTTTGTCATACAGATACTGAACAAAATCCTCGGCTCTTCCCTCCAAGGGGTCCTCCCTCGCTTCCTGGTAGAGCAGGGAGCGGGTCACCCTAAACAGGGTGGCCGGGAGGTTATCTGATGACGCAATAAGAGCAGCAAGATAAGTGCATTTTGCTGCTTTTATTGCCACTAGGTAATTCTTAATATGAGATCTTACCAGTGTCCAGTCAGATTCAGTACGACTGGCCCTCCAACTACTCTCTAGGCGTCTTTTCCAGCGCTTCATCTCCCTCAGCTCCTCAGTAAACCAAGGAGCCAGGTGAGATCGGCGCCGGGTCAGAGGCCGCAAAGGCACGACTCGATCCAGAGCTCCAGCGGCCGCCCTATCCCAGGCGGCCACTAGGTCTCCAGTCGAGGCGTGTGCCAGAGCCTCAGGGAATGGCCCAAGCTCCATCTGGAACCTGTCAGGTTCCATCAGGCGCCTGGGGTGGTACCATCTCATCGGTTCTGCCTCCCTGCGGTGGGGTGCAGCGGTTCGAAGGTCAAGGCGAAGGAGAGAGTGATCCGACCATGACAAGGGCTCGATGACTATGTCCCCTATCTCGAGATCACTCAGCCACTGTCCAGAGACGAAAATCAGGTCCAGTGTGTTTCCCCCCGTGTGCGTAGGGCCATGAATTAGTTGGGTCAGATCCATAGCCATCATGGAAGCCATGAACTCCCGAGCCACCTCAGACGTCTCACCCACGGACGGCAGGTTGAAATCCCCCATGACCATAAGTCTGGGGGTATCAACCGCCACCGCGGCGATAACGTTGAGTAGCTCGGGCAGGGTTGCTGCCACGTGGCAGGCAGCCAGGTACGTGATCAGCAAACCCCTCTGAACCCCATGAACCCACTTCACAAGGAGGGTCTCACAACCGGCCGTCTGAGGAACAGTGGCCTCCCTCGGCCTAAGGCCTTCTCTAATAATAACCGCTACTCCCCCACCCCTCCCCTGTGACCTCGGCTGATGGAATGCCAGGAAGCCTGGTGGGCACATTTCTACCAGAGGGACCCCTCCCTCCGGGCCCAACCAGGTCTCCGTAATACCCGCCAGGTCCGCTCCCCCCTCCTGAACCAGATCACAAATGAGGGGGGCTTTATTTATTACGGACTTGGCATTGCACAACATCAGTCGAAGGCCCGGGCCCTGAGGATCTGTACAACCTGGAGAACGAGTGGAGCCTTGGGGGCCGGAGCATGCTACCGCTCGGAGACAGCGGGTGCGTGCTCCCTTAACATGATATGGCCCCCTGCTCCTGCCATATCTACCCCTCCCACTCACAGTACTGATGATAGAGACATAATCTGGACAAGCTCGACCCCCCCCATCACCTCCGGATCCCCCATCCCCTCCACCGCACATAGTGGCCAGGCCTGACCCTCCCCTTGGTGGGTCTTCCCCCAAACCCACAACCCTAGTACCAATTTTTCCCTCCCCCCCGGGACCCCTTAAAAATTTACCCAATTTACTTAAAAAACCCCTCAACCCCCTCTTCGCGGCATGCCACCTCTCTGGGTTCCAAAGCCCGTCATTGAGGTAGGCCCTCGATAATGTGGAGGGCCAGACCTGCGAGAGGGGGGAGTCTCGCAGCGCAAGAAGCTCAATGGTTGAATACATCCACAGAATGGGAAAGGGTGAAGATGGCGTCTGGCCAGGGTTCCATAAAGTCTAAAAGTCCTGAGGACAAAAGGCAGCAACAAAAACGTGGGTAACTGGACTCTACTGTCCTCTCACGACAGTGGAACCACAGTAATGGTTCCAAAGTTAAAATAAACAATAATGGTGATAAAGGGCCTCCCTGTCTTGTTCCTTTTTCAATTTTAAAAGTTTCTGTTAAACCGCTATTAATTATTATTTGTGCTGTTTGTCTCTGATATATTGCCCTAATAGATTGTGTAAAGTATTCTCCAAACCGCATCTTTTCTATTATTTTCAATAAAAATTGCCAATTCAATCGATCAAATGCCTTCTCCGCATCCAAAAAGATCAGCGCTGCAGGGACTTGGTTGTTCCTTTCCAGATATTCCAATAAGTTTACAATTTGTCTTACATTACCTTTCATTTGTCTCCCACTTATAAATCCAGATTGGTCATTATGAATCATTTGTTGCATAATTACCATTAACCTATTTGCTAGTATTTTAGCAAAAATCTTATAATCAATATTTAAAAGTGATATTGGCCTATAATTCTTAGGTTGACTATGATCTTGGTCCTCCTTTGGAATCAATGAAATAAAAGCTGTTCTCCAAGAAGGGGATACATCTCCTCCGGCTTGGATCTTCTGAAATAGTTCCTTAAGCGGTTCTACCATTTCTAATTGCAAATTTTTATAATAAACAGCTGTCAATCCATCTGTGCCTGGAGCTTTACCCCCCTTCAACTGTTTAATTGCTAAAATAATTTCCTCCGAAGTTATTGGTCGGTTCAATCCTTCCCTCTGCTCTGGTGTAATTACAGGAATATTCTCCTCCTGTAAATATCTGTCTAAGTCTTTACCTTGAATTGAATCACTAGCATATAACTTTGTATAGAATTCTAAAAAAGCTTTTTTAATCATATTTTGTTGATATACCTCTTTACCTTTGAATTCTATCTTCTCTATAGTACGTAGCTTTTGTTTTTTCTTTAACAAGTAGGCTAACCATCTACCTGGTTTATTTGCATTACAAAAAGTATTATGTTTAGCATATTGTAAATTAGTTGCCACTTGGTCTGCCATCAACATATTAAACTGCCCTCGTAACAAATTTATTGTTTCCTTTATTTTCTTATCTGTTGGATTCAGTATGAGTGCCTGCTCTTTCATTTATATTTCCTCTTCTAAATCCCTCTGTTTTTTTTCTTGTCTACATCTATATTTATTATTCAAATGTATTAAGATTCCTCTCATGTATGCTTTACTTGCATCCCAGACCATTTCCATAGGTGTACCTTTGTTCATATTCATAAGAAAAAATTCTTTCATTTGTTTTTTACATCCTTTCACATTTTCCTCTTATCTAAACAAATTTTCATTTAACCTCCAAGACCTTCTAGGTCCCCTTTCCTGCTCTAATTCCATCCACACTGGACTATGATCAGATAAAATTCTTGAACATATCTTCGTCTTCTTTACCCTAGAAAAGAAATCATTAGTAATCAATATGAAATCAATCCTGGAAAGGGATTGATGTCTGTCAGAAAAAAAAGTAAAATCCTTTTCTCCCGGATTTCGTTCTCACCAAATACCTCTCAACTCCATATCATCCATCATATCAAAAAAAAATTTGGGCAGTCTTGCACGTTTTTGGATATTTTGAAGTAATCCTTTTTTGTCCTTTTGAGTGTTCAGTACTCCATTTCAATCATCCATTAATATACATGATTTATAATCCCATTGTATTATTTTGGTATGCAAAAACTTGTAGAATTTTTCTTGCTGTTGATTGGGAGCATATACTCCAATTAAAAGTGTTTTCTTCCCCTCTATTAAAAGTTCAATTGCAATATATCTTCCTTGAGCATCTGCCTCAATTAATTTGGCTGTTAAATCTGTCCTTAGGTATATAACTATACCATTTTTCTTCTCTGGGGCAGATGCAACAAAGTGTGTTCCCAATCTTGAATTTATCAAGTATTTTTGATCTGTCACTCTAATATGTGTTTCTTGCAGACAAATTACATCATTTTTAAACTGTTTCAGATAATGAAATATTTTCTTTCTCTTTTGTGGTGAATTTAAACCATTGACATTCCAAGTCAAAAATTTAGTTGCCATTCTTGGCACCTTGAAGCTTTAAAAGGGCCAGCTGAAGATCCTCCTGCACCTTTCTCTTCGGCCTTGCCCCCCACCCCCCGCCGCTTCTGTTTTTGTAGCTTCTTGAGCTTTCATTTGAGTTTGCTGTATCTTTAAATCTTGTTCTTTTCGCTTTGCTGCTGCACAGGTTTGCCTTTGTTCTTGTGGTTCTTCTCTTTTTTCTGCTACTTTGGTACTGATCAGTACCAAAAAGTTGCAATAAATCTTCTTCAATAAGTGAGGTCTCTCCTGCAGCTTGTGGTGTTTACTTTCCTTCTGTCCTTGTATTGCCAGCTCTTCTTTTCTTCTCCTCATTTCCTGAGATGGTGGGCATCTGTATTTTTAAATGTCATGTGATCTTTACCTTTTTGGGATGATGATGATGGTCTATATTCATTATTAATCTTTTTGAACCTCTGTTGAACTGTCATGGGAAATAATCAATTTTTGCTTATGGGTTTCATTTTCTTTTGTCTAGATTTGATGAACAACTGCAGCAGTTATTAGTTAAAATTCCTGAGATACTCCAGGTGTCAGGTTTCGGTGCTATCTTGAATAAAATTCATTCTCAAGCGCAAGCTCTCTAACAAATCACTTTTATTTTAAGAATAGCAGAGTCCGACATTCCTGATTCATTTTGCAGCCAAACTGGCCCCTCCTTCCAACCCCCTCCTCTTCCGCACTCCAACCCCAATGTCTCATTGGCCATCATGCAGATCCATCTCTACATCCCAGCACATTCTTTTCACAGGAATGTAGCCCCCCTCCTCGTCTCCCAGGAAACACTATCTGTAACATACAAAGACTAGGTAAAAGTTCATCAGCAATAAATCAAGCTTTTGTTCTCGTTATGTCAGCGCTGGAAGAGAGCCTAATTTGGAACGCTGACAACTGGCCCCTCTCTCTTCACTTCTGCGACATCACCTATCCCATAGGAAAACACAACAAGATTAGTCTCATCAGCCCCTCCCTGGCTGTGCACCCCCCCTCCCGGCGTTCCCGGGTGGTCTGCATGGAATTTTGCTATAAGGCGATCAGCTTGAATGTTTGTGCTCTTCACCCAGGAAGCCTCTGACACTGGGTAACCCTTCCATTTAATTAAGTACTGAAGGCGCCCCCTGTGCCATCTTGAATCAAGAATCCGCTGCACTTCGTAGTGCATTTGGCCCCCAACAACCAGGGCCCCAGGGGGTTCACGTGGCGTTGGCCTTAAAGTAGACCCCACTACAGGTTTTAGAAGGCTACTGTGAAAAACGGGGTGAATTTTCCCCAAAAGCCATGGCAACTGCAATTGCACTGTAATGGGGTTGATTATTTTTATTATAGGAAATGGTCCTATAAATTTTGGACCCAATTTCCTGCTCGGGAGTCTAAGTCTCAAGTACTTGGTGGAGAGGTAAACTTTCTCTCCCAGCTGAAATGGTCTTTGGGGAGTTCGGTGCTTGTCTGCTTGTTCCTTATAAGATTGAGCCACCTTTGCCGGCGCCCTCTTAACATTTTCCCAAGTTTGTCTCAACATTGCCATCCAGTCGGTCAAACTGTCTGAGGAAGGGGGCTCCCTCGGGTCTTCTGGCATGGGAACAAAATCCATGCCACTCACTATTTTGAACGGGGTTAGCCCCGTGCTGCTATGGACAGCATTATTATATGCAACCTCCGCAAAAGATAGGAGGTCTGCCCAATTGGACTGCTGGTAGTCGACGTAGCATCTTAAATACTGTTCTATCATAGTGTTCAGTCTTTCTGCCCCCCCATTGATGCTCGGGTGAAATGCTGAGCTGAGCCCTTGGGATGAACCTATGGATCGTAGAAACTCCCTCCAGAACTTTGCTGTGAACTGGACCCCTCTGTCGGAAATGATTCTCCTGGGGACTCCATGCAGGCGGTAGATGTGTTTCAGGAACAGTTTGGATAACAGGCGGGCTGAGGGCAGTCCGCTGCAAGGAATGAAGTGTGCCTGTTTGGAGAATAAGTCTATTACAGTCCAGATCACTGTATTCCCACTACTCCTCGGTAGGTCTACTATGAAGTCCATCGCAATCTCCTCCCATGGTCTTGTCGGTTCAGCTACTGGTTGCAACAATCCAGGCGGGCACCCTGGTCTTCTCTTCATCATGGCACAAATGGTGCAGCTTTTTACATAACTGTCTAAGTCCTTTCTCATGTGTGGCCACCAGAACTGCCTTCGTACTAAGTGCAGAGTCTTTAGGAATCCGAAGTGTCCTGCTGGTTTAACGTCGTGGCTCCTCTTGAGAATCAGGATGCGTAAACTCTGTGGGACATAGAGCTTTGTCCCCCTCCATGCTAGTTCATCTCTTTTTGTCAAGAGATGTTGATTGTCCCGATACCAGGGGTCTGTCAGCATTTCATTTTTTAATTTTGCAGTTAAGTCACTTGCAAGTTGGCCTTGCTGATCACGTGGTTGCCATCTGGTGATCACTTGGGCCGCAGCTTGGGTGGAGGGGATGATGGCATTCACTACCTGCTCCCGCTCACTGTTGTATTGGGGCATCCGGGAGAGGGCATCAGCCAGGAAATTTCTCCCTCCTGGGATGTGATTAAGCTCGAAATTGAAACGATTGAAGTATTGTGCCCACCGCACTTGCCTGCGCTACAGTTTTCGTGGGGTTTTTAGGGCCTCTAGGTTTTTATGATCAGTCCAGACTTCAAATGGTTTCTGGCCTCCCTCTAGAAGGTGCCGCCAGGTCAACAAGGCCCACCTTACTGCAAACGCTTCCTTCTCCCACGCCGCCCATCGCCTCTCCGTATCGGTGAGTTTGCGGGAGGTGTAGGCGCAGGGTTGTAGATCACCTTGGTTGTTCTTTTGGAGTAACACGGCTCCTACTGCCACATCACTTGTGTCTGCTTGGATGACAAAAGGCTGTTCCGGATCCGGGTGTTTTAAGACAGGTTCTTTCGCGAACAGTCCTTTTAGCGTCTCAAATGCCTGTTGGCAGGTCAGGTCCCACTGTAGGGGTTGTCCCGGGCGAGGTTTCATCGCTGGGCTTCCTGTCTTTAGGAGGTCTGTCAAAGGTTTGGCAATCTTCGCAAACGAGGGGATGAATTGTCTGTAGAAATTCGCAAAGCCTAGAAAACTTTGCAGTTGTCTGCAGGTGCGAGGGGGCTGCCATTGTAGAACTGATTGGGCCTTGGCTGGGTCCATTTCTATCCCCTCATTTGATACTCAGTAGCCCAGGTAGTCTAGCCGTGATTGGTGGAAATCGCATTTTGGCAGTTTGACATATAGGTTTGCCCGTAGCAGTTTTTTCAGTACTTGGCGGATGAGGGGTATATGTTCGTCTATGGTCTCCGTGTAGATAAGAATATCGTCCAGGTAGACGAGGACCCCTTTGTAAAGGTGTTCATGTAAGACTTCGTTTATTAACTGCATGAATACTGCCGGGGCTCCTTGCAATCCAAATGGCATTACTTTAAACTGGAAACTACCCAGGGGGAAGTTGAATGCTGTTTTCCATTCATCTCCTGCCTTTATGCGTACTCGGTAATAAGCTTCTCGAAGGTCTAGTTTGGTGAAAACCTTCCCTTTAGCTAGGTGGGCTAACATGTCTTTCATGAGGGGGAGGGGGTACAAGTTTTGCACGCATACAGCGTTGATACTTCGAAAGTCGACCACCAGTCTCATGGAGCCGTCCTTTTTCTTTTTAAACATGACCGGCGCCGCTACCCTTGGTTTTACTGGCTCAATAAATCCCCTTTGTAAGTTTTTGTCTATGTAGTCTCGCATTTCCTGCATTTCTCGGGGCGTCATGGCATACATTTTAGGTTTGGGTAGTTTCGCTCCTGGGATAATTTTGATGGCACAATCGGTCTCGCGGTGGGGGGGCAGAATGTCACACTCGGCCTCGCTGAATACCCCTGCCAGGTCTTGGTACTCCCTTGGGATCTGGTTTGCGTTACAAGCGGTGGTGGGTGCGGCTGCCAATTGCTTTGCTGCACCTTCTGGGAGGGACCCTTGTGTTGGTGGTGTTTTCTTCTGTAGTGGAGGGCTGCTTTGGGGTTTCAGCGTGGGAAGGAATTCTTCTGGTCAGGGCGGCAGGGGTTGGGGCCCCTTTGCTATTCTCAGCCTGCGGGTTCCCTCTTGCCACCAAATGATTGGGCCCCATTTGTCGAGCCCCAAGAGCCCCAATATGACTGGTTCTGTCATCTTGGGGGCTATTATGAAGCGGATCGTCTCCCAGTGATCTGCGAGTTCTAGTCTCACGGGTTCAGTCAAGTGTGTGGCGTACGCTCCTCCCACTAGGGACCCATCAACTTGCTCGAAGCGAATTGGTTGTTTGAGCTGTTTAGCTCGGATTCCCAATTTTAGAACTGTGGGTAGGTTGATTAGGCACCGTGTGCTACCCGAGTCTATTAGGGCTTGGAAAGTCTCTTGGGCCCCTGTTTTGGGGGCTGTTAGGCGTATGGGGAAAAGAAAAGGATTTTGAGCCATCTCCTCCTGGTCCAATAAATTCAGTCTATGTCTCATCATCAACCATTGTTGTTTCGTCGCCTCATCTCCCGGTCGTTGCTGGAGTTCATCTTCAATTTGTAATAGTTTTTGGGTGAGTTCTTCTCTGGTCTTTCTTTTTTCCTTATTTTTAAAGGCAATATATGAGATGGCTACCCCTCTTACATAAGCCTTCATAGTGTCCCAGACAATTTCTTTGGCTGTCTCTCGATTCCCATTTTCTAGGAAGAAACGTTTGAAATATGGATGTTTTGACAAAATTATCTGGGGAACAGATAAGAAAATGTTATCGAAAATCTACAATTTTTTATTAGATGAGGATAGAGCAGAGACCATAGCAAAAAATCAGTTAAGCATTTGGGAAAAAAACTTAGGATACAGCCTTGATTTCAATGATTGGGAGATAGCTTGGAACAGGAATTACAAAATAACGAAATCGGCAACATTCAGAGAAAATCATTACAAAATGTTGCATAGGTGGTACCTAGCCCCGGACAGGCTGGCGAAAATATTCCCAAACCTCTCTGCTACATGTTGGAAATGTGGTAAAACGGTCGGCACCTTCTATCATCTTTGGTGGACTTGTCCCGAGACTAAAAAGTTCTGGTTAAAGATTCGACTCTGGCTCTCTGAAATAACGGGACAGGAGATAGCCCTGGCCCCGGAATCCTTTCTCTTAGGTATGACTGAAGATGGTCTTAACAATAACAAAACTCAACTTGTAATTCAAATCACAACCGCGGCTAGACTAGCTTTTGCGAAACTCTGGAAAAATAAATCTACGCCTTCAGAAGAAACATTAATAAATAAAATTCTAGAGTGTGCAGAAATGGCAAAATTGACGAGCGAGTTAAAAAATGAGGAGAATTCTAAATATTATGAAGTATGGGGAAATTGGTATAACTGGTTGAAGAACAAGATAAAAGTATGATAACAGGCTATGACTTATTAGGCACTAGAATTGGACTTAATTGTATAGAATTGTATAGAATTGTATAGTATATTGTATAGTTATGGATGGAATCCATCCAACGTTTGATTCACCAATTGTGTAAACACTGTACCTCTGATCAAGATAGAGATTGTATATTATCCTTTTTAATTTTGGAAAAGTCAATAAAGTATTTAAAAAAAAACATATAAATTAAAATACAATGGTGGTGGGCTGCAATATTAGACTCTATTCACTTTCCTTGACCATTCTCTTCCTTGTTGCAGTATTTCGAGGATCAGACTCAATAAAGGATTCAGAAATGTAGTATTCAAACAAAATATTGTTTATTTACAGTAGGCATTCTATATTCTCTGAATGATTGCAGATAGAAGCAAGGAGGAGGAGCGTGTATCCCCTTTTATATCAATAAGGCGGGATTAGAGGTAGGAGTGGTTACATATGAATACATTAGGAAAAGAAGAATAAATTAACCCTTGATATTCTATGAACATACATTTCCTCCATTCACGAATAAGGCATTTACCCATGACAAATCCCCCTCTAAATGCCGATTCGACATACAACAGTAATTACATTCAGATTCAGAACAATATAAAAGTTGTAATTTTGAAGTTAAATATTTATGTTGCTTAGATTGTAAAGGCTTAGTCAATATATCAGCTATTTGTTCTGTGGTTTCGCAATGAATAGCTTTAATGAATCCATCTTGAGATAATTGTCTTACATGTTTGAATTTGATATCTATATGTCTAGATCTCTGACCAATAGCGTCTGCTCTAGATATCTCTATTGCAGCTTTGTTATCTTCATGTATAACAAATGGTAATGAAGGACTCTTCCAAGCGTCTGATAATAGATCATTGAACCATACAAGGTTATTAGAGGCTTTTGACAAGCAAATATACTCTGCCTCAGTTGTTGATGTAGCTACTAGATCCTGCTTTCCAGTATACCAGTAGACTGGACAATTGTTAAGAAAGAATACATAGCCGGAAGTGCTTTTCCTGCACTTAGTGTCACCTGCCCAATCTGCATCAGCGTAACAAGTGAGAATAGGCTCTTTAACATCGTTGGGTTCTAATAGTAGGCAGAAATCTAAACTGTGTTTCAAATACCTTAGCACTCGTTTAATGGCTTCCCAATGATACATTAAAGGTTTACTGACATATCTGGATAATAAATTAAGGGGTAGAGCAATATCGGGTCTGGTCCAATTAGAGATATACAAAAGGGAACCAATAACTGATCTGTAAAGTGTATTATCATTAAACTCAGGAGATGATTCATTCATATTTCTTAAAAAACCAGCTTGCATTGGAGTATCACAAGGCTTTGCATCACTCATATTACATTTGTTCAAGAGTTCTATAATCTTATCTTTCTGAGACAATCTAAATCCTTTTTTAGTCTTACTAATTTGAACTCCAAGATATTTATTTACTTTCCCTAATGATTTTAAAGAAAAATGTTCATTTAATTTTGTTACAAATGTATCGCTTTTTTCTTTATGTTTGCCAATATACAAAATGTCATCCACATAAATTAACACAAATTCTAGTGAATCACCATCTCTCCTAACAAAGAAACCATTGTCTGCAGTTGTGGCATTGAAGTTCATAGCTTTGAGTACGTTGACCAAACATTCATACCAATGTTTGCCGGATTGCTTTAATCCATACAAACTTTTGTTTAGTAACCAAGTTTCATTTCTATTTGTGTTTTGGCTATGAGGAGCTCTTACATATATTTCTTTATCGAGTTTTGCATGTAGGTATGCAGTTTGTATATCATATTGAAAGACTTCAAGATTAAGGGCTGATGCTATTACTAAAGCTGTCTTAACACTTTCAGTTCTTACAGTGGGAGAATATGTGTCGGTATAATCCTCAGGATACCTTTGAGCGTAGCCCTGTGCAACTAGTCTTACTTTATATAATGTGTTGCCTTCTTCCAGATTTTTAATTTTAAATATCCACCTAGTGTCAATAATTGTTTTGTCTTTTGGGGCTGGTGTTGGGGTGAATATGTTTAGTTCTCGCAAACTGTCCATTTCTTTGGCCATGGCTAATTCCCATTTTTTTCTTTCTTCTGTGGGGAGTTTTAATACTTCCTCATATGTATTGGGTGTTGATGTATCATCATTTATGTGCATTATGTAATCCTTATATTTATTTGGTACTTGGTTCCTGTTACATCTAATTGTTCTTTCTGGTCTGCTATCGTTATCCTGTAAATATCTTGCTTCCTTTTTTGTTAATGAATCTGTTTTGATTTTGGGACAGTTTCCTATCCATGTTTTATTGTTGCTCTTTTGTGTACTGTGGTTATGTTCTTCTCTTTCTGTCTTATCTTGATTTTCAATGTCTGGTTTTGTAGTTGGAAGTATCTCATTAAGATGTATCTTAGACCAATTGGCCTGTTCGTGAAATACAGCTGTTCTAGAAATTATGAATTTATTGTTATTGTCAATAAATCTGTATCCCTTTGTGCCTGTTTCATATCCCATGAATCTGAGCCTTCTAGATACATTATCCCCCTTACGTCTCAATTGTTTTGGTATATGTACATCCGCTGTAACTCCAAATACATGCATGTGGGCTATCTTGGGTTTTTTATTATACATCAATTCATATGGTGTTTTATTTATGACACTAGACCAAATTCTGTTTAGAGTATAATTGGAATATAATAGTGCTTCTGACCAGAATTGTTTGCCTAAACCAGCATCTTCTAATGTACATCTAATCATGGTTTGTAGTGTTGAGTTCTTTCATTCTGCTACTCCATTTTGAAATGCAGAGAAAGGGCTAGAGGTGAAGTGTAACATTCCTTTGTCTTTTAGCCATTGGGAGAATTCTTTTGACATGAATTCAGATCCCCTGTCTGTCATGATCTGCTTTATTTTTACATTGTGTTGTGTTTCTACACGTTTATAAAATTCTTTAAACTTTTGAAATGTTTCATCTTTGTGTTTTAAAGTATAGACAAAGCCATAATGACTATAGTCGTCTACAATAGTAAGAAAGTATCGTTTTTTGTATGTAATTGATGGGGTTAATGGACCAACTAGGTCCATATGTACCAGGTTAAAAATATGATTTGATGATCTTATTGCCTTTTTTGGTCTGGGTTTAGTTCTGAGTTTTGAGGACTTACATACTGAACATTCTAAATAATTTTTACAATCTTTTATTTTAACACCTTCAGCATGTTCAATCATTTTTTGTATTACAGGAAAACTAGCATGTCCTAATTTTCTATGTAATATATGTGCACATTCATCATGGATTGGTTTTCCAATTATTGGTCTTTTGTTATTATGTGTATTGTTAACAGATGTGGTTTCATGGTTATGATTTGTTTCATGTTCCTCATTGTCACTGTCACTGTCATTTTCATTTTCTATGCTAGTGTCAGTTTCCATGTTTGAATCAATGTTGTGTAGCCATCTTTCTTCTGTGACTAAGTATGGTAGATCTCCTTTGATAACCACATTACCTAAGTTTGTTTTGTTTTTCTCTAGAATTGCTTTTCCTTTTGAGAACACTATATTTATGTCAGAGTCTCTGCTTAACTTTATTGCACTAAGAATGTTATGAGGTATTTCGGGTATTAATAAAACCCCCTCTATTTTCCCTAGACCGGGTAAATTTACACTTCCTCTTCCAATGACTTGGACTTCTTCTTGATTAGCTACTTTAATTACAAATTTATCTTCTATGAAGGAAGATAATATTTTCTTATCATGTGTTGTGTGATTTGTTGCCCCAGAATCAATGAGCCAGGCATTATCTTTTGAGTTTTGGTTTTTGGTTATGGTATACTTATCTAATCCATTTAATGATCCAGACTTTCTCTCTCTTGAGTTATCTCTGCCCCCTCTACGTTCTCTAAAATTTGGTGAGTTTCTATACCTGTATCTGTCAATAGATGATTGTCTGTTATGGTATCTGTTTCTATTGTCATGGTTTTGTCTTTCTCTAAGAAATTTTGGACAATCTCTTCTGTAATGTTCTTTGGATCCACAATTATAACATTCAATTGGTTCTTGATGCCTGTCTTGAAATACTACCCTTTTGGTCTGTCTGTGTTCTTTGTATGCGCTGTAGCAGCTTCTTCTCAAATTATCTTCAGCTATTAGTCTATTTGATAAACTCTCTATAGATAGATATCCTAAATTAATTGTGTCCAAATGTGATATGTAATTATCCCATGATGAGTCTAACGAATTAATGATAACGCTTTTCATAGTCTGATCAGATATTATTTCTCCCCTTAAATGAAGCTCTGCTCTAGTTGTGTTTAGTGATAGTAAATGTTCACTTACAGTAGTTCCAGGTTTTATCCTGGCTGAGAAGAAATTTTTAGACATTCTTGTTGTGGTTGCTACACTTTCACTATGAAACAATTTAAACATACAATGAATTATTTCTGAGACAGTCAGATTATGCTTAATACTATGATAGATAGCAGGAGATATACTAGATATTAGTAAATAGAATGCTCTGTGGTGTAGGCAGTCCAATTTTAGGGTCCATGTTTTTTTGGGAGGGTTAGTTATGAAAAACAATAAATTCTCTTTTAAGAAAACAACCTGGAGTTATTGACTCCATTCCTGTAAATTAATACCGTCTATTCTCAATTTTGGAAAATCATTAGGCAAGTTTCCAATGTTATTTGTTGCATTACTTACAACTGGAGGCTGTCCATGATCTTGTAAATGCTGATAATTGCAGAATGGTGTAGGTATGCTTGCGATTAGTCTGAATGGTTCTCTCTGTCCTTCATTGTCTCTATATTCGTCTGCGTGTATTTGCGCATGCGCGTTGCTCATTTTGTTCCTGAAGCTGTTGGGAGAGGTTCTCGTTGCTGTAGCTCCCTCGTAGTGTTCTTCTTCTGATGATTCGCTCTCTGGCTCGACTTTTGGTGTCCAGGTGATGATCGGAGCTTGCTTCTTTTCATCGAAGTTGTCTTGGTTGAGGCTTCTGGCTCCCAGAAGCGTTTGTGGTGTGGGCGAGTACTTGCAAGGTTCTCTGGGTTCGGGCATTGGTATCCTTGCCGTTCGGGTAGGAGCGGATAGGTGCCGAGACGTTTGCTTGCTTGCTTCTGTGTCTTTGTCTTTGAATTGCGTTGCTTGTTTCTTCTTCGTTGTTTTGTCGATTTTTTTGTTATTTTTAAATTTGGACCAAAAGTTGCAAAAAGTGTTTTCATGGCTGTTTCGATTTGCAGTTCGGTTGGTGTTTCTTCGGTGTCTGTATCAGATTCTTCTGAAGAGTAGGATTTTTCTTTTTTACTTTTCATGCTGTGTAAGGCTTTTCGCGCCAGCCATTTTGAATTCTGCTTTCTGATTGGTTCTGCTTTGGCCATTTTGGTGGTCTGTTGAAACCAAGATGGCTGCCATTCAAAATTTTGCGCGGGACCGTTAGTCTTTCTTTTAGTTATATTTTCATCTATAGGTAATTCGCTTACCATTTTGAGGTCTTTAGATTCTGGTGCGATGGTGTGATTTTCTCTCGCGGCTCCACTATCTTTTATGATGTCTTGGAGGTTCGCGATGAGATTTTTGTCGTCTTTTTGGCTTTTCAGCAGTCTTAGTATCTCTGATCTGAGAGTGTTGTTTTCTATCTCGCTCACTTCTTGGTCGTCAGGTTCATCGATTACCTCTTCGTTGTCTGTAGTGGAGTTTTCAGATTCTCTTGTCATTATAGTTGTAGATTCATCAATCATTTCTTGATCTGTTTCCATTTCTTTGTTGTGTGCCCTGGTGTTGGGTCTTTCTCTTTTGTTTCTGGAGTTTTCTTTCTTTGGCATGTCTGTTTTTTTATTGAGTCAGCCAACCATCCTCTGCTACCAGATTGTTGCAGTATTTTGAGGATCGGACTCAATAAAGGATTCAGAAATGTAGTATTCAAACAAAATATTGTTTATTTACAGTAGGCATTCTATATTCTCTGAATGATTGCAGATAGAAGCAAGGAGGAGGAGCGTGTATCCCCTTTTATATCAATAAGGCGGGATTAGAGGTAGGAGTGGTTACATATGAATACATTAGGAAAGGAAGAATAAATTAACCCTTGATATTCTATGAACATACATTTCCTCCATTCAAGAATAAGGCATTTACCCATGACATTCCTATTTTTGCGAACTGGTGTAAGTCAGTTAAAGGAAGGAGCCAGAAACAATAGCGTTAATTTCTGCCCAATCAGCTTATTAGGTATCCCAAGCAAACTGTAAACCAAGGGTGAAATCTAAAATTTTTTGCTACCAGTTCTGTGGGTGGGGCTTAATTAGTGGGTGGGGCTTGGTGGTAAGGTGACTGGGAGGACGTGGCTTGTTGGTCAGGTGGGTGTGGCCAAGTCAATGTCACTTCTTTGCCCTTTTTTAACCTACAAAACACAACACAGTAGAACTATATAAAATGCAACACAATATAAAAGCAGCTGTGCTAGACCCAAAATGGCTCCTGCAACAAGCAGAAACCTCACACAGCCACAAAAAGCCCAAAAAACCAACTTTCACACTTTACACACACAAAATTCCACATACAGCTTTTGTGTGTTTGTGTAGTTAGAGTGAAACACTATAGAAACAAACTAAATCTCAGAAAGCTGCACAAATATTATTTTATTTTATTTTATTTTTATATAAAAGCAGCTAAATTTAAAACTTCCTAAACTTTAAATGGCTAGGTCTAAAAAAAGAACAACTAAAAAAACCCCAATTAACTATTTTTTTAAAGTTCCCAAAGAGGAAAAAAACTTACCCAATAGAACAGGGGTCTCCAATCTTGGCAATTTAAGACTTGTAGACTTCAACTCCCATAATTCCTCAGACAGCTTTGCTTTGCTGGCAGAGGAATTCTGGGAGTTGAAGTCCACAACTCCCTGCCTGCTTGATTGCAGGCAGGGAGATTCAGTTGCTTGCTGATGCAATGGATTGCAGGGATTACAGCAAGGCGTTTCGACCAGCAGCTAAGGTAAGCAAGATGAGGGGGGGAGGGGAGGGATTAAATCCAATTTATACTGTATAACCCAGGTTTCTTATAACCATTATATCCTATTCAAGTCTAGGTATTTGTCACTTTTCATTACTGCTTATCTACTTTGATTTTGAAAATGTTTTGTGCTTCTCTCCTATTCAGGTTGGGACAGAAACGAGAGACATGGATACCTCTTTATTTGGGAGATTGGCATTGCTGAAACAACTGATTAAAGTTAACAAAGAAGAAGAAACAGCTTGTGAATTCCACATGTCTGCATTGCTAGACATGGTAGATGCTTGATAAGCATTTCCTTAAACTGTAGAACAAGAGAGCTGACAATGTATAACATCAGATATGAATAACAAGAGTTTGCTTGAAAAAAGCCATGATAGATGGATGAGTGTCTGATAATTCTTGCATAGGTAATGCTTCCTTGATGAAGTTGAATGCATCTTTTGATCTTGCTCTTTGATCTGGTTAGTTTGCTATATATGTTTACCTGGGAATGCTCAATTAATCTCAATAGGATTTATTCCTATGAAAGCCAGTTGTTACTTTTTTTATGAATTGTGCACCTCTTTTTCTGCTTTACAATTCAGAATGAAGTTCTTATTTCCATTCTACACCACAAATTATATTTTCAGGTCCTGGATTTTATCTGGAACTCTACTGTGAAAAGTGGAGCATTCTTTGCATGATGTATTTTATGAGAATTTTATTTTATAGAGCTTATATTAAACAACTTTTAATGATTACTTTTTACATAGTCATAGTTTCTATGTAATAATTTACTGTATCGTGTAAATTGTATGTTGCTACCTTATGGACATGTAATGTGTGCTATGTAGGGAAAGGCTTGAATTCTAACAAAAGTTAATATAAAGAAGTTCATGGACAGAGCATTTCCTTTACTTCTTTCTCTAGGATTTGGGAAAGAGTTTTCTGGATAATGTGGAATGTGGCAGAAGAGGACGCTAAAAATGCTTTTTAATGGATTTCCTTAAGTTCATTCATATTAAGATTTGTCAATATAAATTTTATGAATATTGGAATGAATTTGTGGCCTTAGTGTATATTTTACATTTGTATTGAGATTTCCATGGTTGAAAAGAGATTTGAATTTCAGATGGAGTTACTTTCAGTCATGAAAGAGACTCGAAGCCTAGTGGAGAATCCAAGAACATTTGGCACCTTGTTGGTTTTTTTTTGCTGTGGGATATTAGCAACCACTGTTCCATGAGCCCCTGGAATTTTTTTTATCATAAATGTTCTATTCTTTGTCTTCTGAGATCTATAAAAACCTTAATCTGAGCTCAGCTCATTATTTTGGAATAATTTTATGAAGTGACTTCAGACTTTGTAGTCCTTGACTTACGACCACAATTGAGCCCAAAGTTTTTGTGGCTAAGTGAGACAGTTCCTAAGAGACCTTTGACCCATCTTATGACCTTTCTTGCCACAATTGTTAAGTGAATCACTGCAGTTATTTAGTAACACAGTTGTAAACTAAATCTATTTTATTGAATTTTGCTTATCAGAAGATCGCAAAAGGTGATCAAATGATCCTGGGACACTGCAACAGTTGCTAAGTATCCAAATTATGATCACATGACCATGGGAATGCAGCAATGGTTGTGTGAAAATGGTTATGTCACTTTTTTCAGTGACATTGTAAGTTTGAACAGTCACTAAATTAACTGTTGTAAGTTGAGAATTACCTGTATTAAAAATATTAGAACATATTTTTAGTGTGTAGGGCAATGTTTTTATCCAGAAAATATTATTGATCTGATGGAAACATTCTTAAATACACAGATTGTAAAGTGGGCAGTAGCTTATTAAGACTAAGAAACTTTATATTTCTCTTTTAAAACAATTAGCTAAATGTAATGTTTTGAAAGTATTTTATATTGTGACCAGCTATTATTCCCCAGGTTTTGCAATTTTCTGATATACTGGATAGAATGTATATTTTTTATAATTTGCAGCTGATTATTATTTTTCCACTATTTTTACTGAAATATGATGAATACACAATATCAGGCAATTACATGAACAAAAATCCAAGATGCATATAAAGAAAAAATATACAAAATTCAAAAGAGAACTACCATGTAAATAGACGGTTACCTCACATATACACATCATATATATAAGATACACTATATTATAATCTATTGCTAGTAAAATAATAAAATCCATCAAAATTTGGTAAATTGTAGTTCCTACTGTTGATGTCTCATTATTTTAACTATAATGAAATTTAAGTGTGTCAATCATGATTAATGTATATCAGCTACAAACTTTAAAACCAAACAAAATTACACATGAAGTTTGCAGCTGAGGATATACATTAAACATGATTGAAACACTTTTAAATTTAACCACAAGTTTGACTGGTTCATTCTCTAAAGGTAGCTTACAATTATAAAATGGAAATGTTTTTAGGCAAAGTGGAAGACTTCAATTACATGTATGTTTGGTTGGTTGCCATAGAACAGGTAGACAAGAGCCTTAATGAACACTCCCAATTTGGGAATTGGAGTATGAGCTACCAATTGCCTGAGATTGAACCGGGATGATTTTTGTAGAATATTAAAACCAGGTGGCTAGTTTCTGGGGGATTCTATTTAAAACTCAGTATCTATTTATTGATTTATTGATTGATTTATTGGTTCAATTTATGCCGCCCTTTATCTGGAGACTCAGGGCGGCTTACAATGCGTTAAGCAATAGCCTTCATACTTTTGTATATACCTGCTTCTTAGGGCTTTCGCCCCCCCCCCCAAGTGGTGTTCTTTTTTTATACAAAGTCAGCTTATTACCCCCCACAATCCAGGTCCTCATTTTACCTACCTCGAAAGGATGGAAGGCTGAGTCAACCTTGAGCCTGGTGAGATTTGAACTTGCAGTAATTGCAGGCAGCTGGTGCTACTTAACAGCACCAGCACTTTAAACAGCACTTTAGTCTGCTGCGCCACCAAGGCTCTTGGTGTATTGGATTCAGACTGAGGTTCAGTACTATGGTTCAGTCGATAAAGATAAAACTCTGATTTGATGGCAACTTCTGGAATCCCATTTTAAAAAGTTCTATTACCGTATACACATAATCTTTGACTTAAAACCAATTGTTTAGCAATGATTTGGAGTTACAATGGCATTGCAAAAATTTACTTATGACCATTTTTCACACTTATGATCATTAAAGCATCCCCACGGTCATGTGATAAAAATTCAGATACTTGGCAACTGGCATGTATTTATGGTGATTGCAGTGTCTGCGGTCTTGTGATCCCCTTTTGTTATCTTCTGACAAGCAAAGTCAATGGGGAAATCAATTAGTAACAATGTTTCTAGTAGCAGGATTCACTTAATTGTGGCAAAAAAGGTTGTAAAACAGGACAAATCTCACTTGACCGTCTTGCTTAGCAACGGAAATTTTGGGCTCAATTGTGGTTGTAACTTGTACCTATATTCTCTAAGGGAAAGTAGGAATGGAGCAGATAAAATAGATACAAGCATGTGTGATGTCTCAAATTGTATATGCCATCTACAAGTAATCCTCGATTTACAACAATTGAGCTCAAAATTTCTGTTAAGTGAGACATTTGTTAAGTGAATTTTGTCCCATTTTATGACCTTTCTTGCCTGTGTTATTAAGTGAATCACTGCAGTTGATAAGTACCACTGCAGTTGGTAACCCGATTGTGAAGTGAATCTGGCTTTACCATTGATTTTCTTTGTCAGAAGGTCGTAAAAGGGATCACATAATCTTGGGACACAGCAATGATGATAAATGAGTCAGTTGCCAAGCATCTGAATTTTGATCACATGATCTTAGGAATGCTGGAAAAGTCATAATTGTGAAAAACTCATAAGTCACTCTTTTCAGTGCGGTTGTAACTTTGAACGGTCACTAAACGAACGGTTGTAAGTTAAGGACTACCTGTACTTGTTTTATTCTAAGCAGTTTACAACACATGAGAAAAACTATAAATCTATAGCTGGTAGGGTTGCCAGAAATAGCAGACAAGCGGGGGGGGGGGGGGGGGGGCGGGTTAAGTAGTAAAAAAATAAAAAAAAATTACAATTAAATTATATATTTTCTTACAAACATTTTAACACATATTAAAATAATCACTTCAAAACTTTACTTAAAATTCAAAACATCAAATATATTATAATAATATGTAAAATATTAAATTACAGTTTACTTTGCTGTCGTGTGTATTTTTTATTTGACTGCGCAGCTTTAATCAATTCTTTGTGTTTAAGGAATAATTGTTTAATTTCAGTACAACATTGAGAAATTTTAAAAAATATACAAAGTTCACTTCGAACTGATGGTACAAGCAGTCGGTTACATTCGTCAGTCCACAAATTTCCCATGACGCTGAAAATTCATTCAATGTTTGCATTTGATACCGGAATTGATGCACAATACTGGAACAGTTTCAGTAAACTCGGAGCTGGCTCTTTCTTGAAAAAGTACGTCCACTAATCAAGGGATGAATCGCCCTGCAGATGAACATAAACTTCTTCTAAGGCAGAAATTTCATCGAAGAGAGTGTTTGGTGGAAGTTCTTCTCGCCATGGTGATAATAACCAGATGTTCGTCATTTCTTCTAAAGTTGGAGGATTATTGCGATCAATTAGATTGAAACAATTTAGCATCTCATATACTGAATCGGTGAAATTATACCACTTTTCTAGGTACACAATGGCTCTTTGACACACGTTGATGGCTTCTTTCTTGAACTTTTGCACGGCATTCTCAGGCAAATGTTTAAGGCAAATAAAACTTTCATTCCAAAAAACTGCTCATCGTATTTTTTTTGCAAAGAATCACACAGCATACACATGATAATGTGAAGATCACATGCAAGAATTTTCTTGCTTTCCAGTTTCAGTAGAGTGTCTTGCATTATTGACATGAAGAAGTGCGTGAAATATAAATACAATTCTGAAATTGTTGGTTCATCGTCCTTTGCGAGTTCATTTTCCTGATCCAAAATAAGGTTCCAGATAACCTTATGGCACTCATCAGATCCAAGAGAAATAAAATACGATTTTAGAGGTATCCAGTTTAAAAGAAGTCTTTCGACTGCTTTAAACAAACTTAACCAACGTGTTGGAACATGGCGCAAAACTTCATGGAATTCTGACTCGCAAAACTCAAAAAATGATTTCAACTCTTCTCATTTCTTCGCAGAATTCGAAAATTTGGCAAAAACCTTCAACACTACATTTTCAATATCAAAAGATAACTGCTTTAATGCATTTTTTGCGCTGTTGTGTAAAATGTGATTATTGCAATGAGCAGCTACAATATTGTCATTTTCCAGCAATAATTTTTGGTAAACAGATTTGTTCACTCCATAATTGACACTCAGCATTATTTGCTGAGTAAAGCTTTTGAATAAAAAAAATGTCCGCTATTTTGTGAAAAAAGTGAACATGTGAAAAAAGTGAACATAATGTGAAAAAAGTGGACTGTCCGCTCAAATAGTGGACACCTGGCAACCCTAATAGCTGGTATCAAGTCAGTATGCTGTCTTAAAGATTAGTATTTGTTATATTCTAAAACTTTGGGATAAGACGGGTCGGCAACCGGCAACTCTGGAGCGCATGTGGCTCTTTTAACCTTCTGCTGCGGCTCCCTCCTTTCATCCCTCTGCTGCAGAGAAAAGCTGCTGCCACCGCTGCTGTTGCCACTTCCATGGCCTGCCCGCTGCTCTCGCAGCATCTTGTGCAGCACAATGAAATTTAGCGCGCTTCACACTGGGGGAGATGGGGTCCCCTCCTGGAGCGATGCAGAGCCACAATGTGGCCCTGCCCCACTCGCCCCTGGTAACAGCAGCATTGGCCGCGGCACAGGCCAGTGTCTTTTTTTTTTTTATTGAAAAAGTTTTATTAGAGAAAAAACACAGTTTTCCCACAACCCTCCCACCCAACCCCCCCCCTCCCCAACTTCCCAGAGCAGAACACAAGGTATTTCTGTTAACTTTTAACAATAAACTAAATTGCTTAACTATCCATTACTCTAAAAAAGTAATTCTTAACCCCCCCATAGATAAAATCCTGCTTCTTGGATATAATACTTCTAAAATCACTCATGTAGCGCTTATACGATTAAAGATTCATTCATAAGTTATTTGATATTTTTTAGTCTGATACTTATTTTGAATATAATCAATCCATCTTCTCCAGTCCTGTATATCTTTCTTGTGTATGATCCTTCAAATATGCTGAAATTTTAGCCATTTCAGCTAAGTTAGTTACTTTCAATATCCAAGCATCAATAGTAGGTAAAAAGTCCTTCTTCCAATGTTGTGCTATCAACAATCTTGCTGCTGTTATTAAGTTCAGGATCAGTTTAGTCTCTGCAACTGTACAGTCCATAGTTATACCCAGTAGAAACAAGTGCGGAGTAAATTTCAATCTTTTTTAAAAAATATTCTGCATCACCCACCAAATCTTTATCCAGAATGCTTTGATTTTTTTACAATGCTTTGATTTTTTTATATATGATAATAAGTTGCATCATCACAATCACATCTCCAACATTTAGCTTGCACATTAGGATACATACATGATAGTTTTTTGGGATCTAAGTGCCATCTATAAAACATTTTATAAAAGTTTTCTCTTAAATTTTGTGCTTGTGTAAATTTCACATTTCTAATCCAAATCTTTTCCCAAGTCTCCATCATCACTGGCTCTTGAAAATTTTGTGCCCATTTAATCATGCAATCTTTAACCAGTTCCGTCTCAGAGTCTATTTCCAATAAGGCATTATACAACCTTTTGATATGCATTTGTTTTTGATCTCTAATTTGTTTTACCAAATTTTCCTCATTTTGCACAAAGCCAGTTTTTTGATCTTCCTTCCATCTAGCTTGAAGCTGACCATACTGAAACCATGTGTAAATTATACCTTCTTCTCTCAATGTATCTAAAGATTTCAAATATAATACCCCCCTTTCCATAACAAGAAGCTCTTTATAAGTAATCACCTCCTGTTTTTGTTTTATACTTATATTTTCTATTGCATGTCTAGGATTTGCCCATACAGGTATCTTATAATTTAACTTGTATTGATATTTTTTCCAAACCCTCAACAAAGCATTTCTAAGTATATGGGCCTTAAATACTTTATCCACTTTTTTATCATATAACAAATAGGCATGCCATCCATATAGTAAATCATAACCTTCCAGATTCAACATTCTCCCCTCAGTTAAATTAAACTAATCACTAATTTGTGATCAGACCACTGCTTCATAATATAATCTTAAATTAGGCATTTTAAGACCACCCCTTTCCCGTGTATCTTGTATAATTTTCATCTTTATTCTGGGTTTTTTCCCAGCCCAAATAAAAGTATTAACACCTTTCTGCCATTCTCTCAGATTTTCATCTTTCTTAAGCACTGGTATCATTTGGAACAAGAATAAAAATCTGGGTAACACTTTCATTTTAATTGCTGCAATTCTTCCCAATAAAGACAGCTGTAATTTTTTCCAATTCTCCATATCCTTCTGTATCTTTTGCCAGAGATCTTCATAGTTATTTTTGTATAATTTTGTATTTGAAACTGCTATATGCACTCCTAAATATTTAACCTTTTTAACTATTTCAAACCCCGTTATTCTTCCTAGTTCATCTTTTTCAAGTACAGACATGTTTTGGTTATCATCTTTGTCTTATATGAATTGACTTTAAATCCTGATACTTTCCCATATTGATAAATTAAATCCAATATATGTGGAATTGACTCTATGGGTTGAGATAAGGTAACAACCAAGTCATCTGCAAATGCTCTTAATCTAGGCACAGGCCAGTGTCTTGTGGCAGAGAGTAGGTCGCGCATCTTCCTGAGCAACCAAGGCACGTCAAGCACCAACAAAGGCCGGAAGTAGCTGCCTGCTGTTTCCTGCTGCAGTCTGTTGGGCAGTGAGAGAGAGACAGAGAAAGATAGATACAGAGACACAGAGAGATAGATACAGAGACAGACAGAGACACACACGCACACACACACACACACACACACACACACACAGACACACACACAAAGAGAAAAAGAGACAGAGACAGAGAAGTGAACAGCACACCTAAGGCCGGGTGTGTCAAGAGGTGACTGGGAGGGGAGGCGGGGCTGGGCATGGCAAATTTAACAACCGGTTCTCTGCCCTAATGATGGCTGGGTAGGTGTGGCTGGGGTGGGTCATGTGACTGGGTGAGAGTGAGTGCGCCCACCCAGTCACACTGGTTGTTAAAATATTGGGTCCAGGTGTTTCTGTGGGAAATGGGTCCAAATGGCTGAGTGTTTTAAGGTTGCAGACCCCTGGGATAGGAATACACCTATATTTAGTAAGAAAGCTTTTCTAGAGGCAATGGGTTACTACTAAGAATGTCAATCCTCTGGTCTCAGTCACCCCATACCCCCAATTTCTTTCAAGTTGGGTGATTGGTGCATCCTTTTGCTATTAGATTGTGTAAGACAAGCAGATTCTACATAAAGACAGTGTTGTGGCTCTGTTACCTGAGCCTGTGTCATCGGCAGGAGAGGACTCCGAGAGTGAAGGAGAGGAGTTGGCAAGGCCTCCCTCTCCAGGGCCCTCCTCTCTGGCAATGCCTTCGGTGTCCGCTGAAGGGCAAGAGATAGGGCCGGGGCCAAGCACATCCACGCAGCCACAGGTGGACAGTGATGAGGATAATGAGTCTTGGCTGGATCTTCGGCAGCGTCGCAGAGATAAGCGTGCACAACAGAAGAAAAGGCGTGCCAGAGATTAGGCTGAATCACTGGACCACAACCCACAGGGTATAAAAGGGGGTGAGGTGGCCATTCAGACTGTGACGGAGAAAACTAACTACTATCGAGTCACATTGCATCTTTGGAAACAACATTATCGGCCTTGGATTTATTTTACGAACTGGACAATTCTTGACTGTGGGTATTTTGTTTATTTTCTTGGCAAGCAGCTACTGGGTTGCTGCCAAGCTTCTTATCGGAAGAATTGGTTGTCTGCCAGTTTATTTAACCCCTGTCTGTCTGTCTGTTTGTGTGTGTGTGTGTGAGACGGGGACAGAACATCTTGTCCGTCACCAGAAAATTTAACCCATCATTTAACCACGATGGGCCAACAACTGCAGCAGCAGTTACAACAGCTGCAAGCTGATAATCAGCTCCTGCAGCAGCAAGTGGCACAGTTAACTGCCCAACTTGCTTTGGGGAATGCTCCTGCAGCTCTCCCTCCCCCCCTCCTCCTCCCCGTCAGAGATGCCCAGTGAATGTGCCAGATAGGTTTTCTGGGCAGCCGGAGATGTTCCCGGCCTTCATGGGAAAATGCCAACTATTTATGACTATGAGGCCAGAGGATTTTCCGGATGACTGGGCTCGGGTGGCATTTGTGATTAGCTTCCTTTCTGGCTCTGCCACCCGATGGGCCACGCCCCTGTTGCTTCAAAATAGCCCATTGCTCTTGGACTATCAGGGTTTTTTGCAACACCTGCGCGTGATGTATGAGGACCCCCTTCGGATTCAGATGGCAGCTAAGCGCATTAAGGACCTCCGTCAAGGGAAGTGCCCCCTGCAGGACTATATTGCTGAATTCCGACTTCTAGGCCAGGACTCGGCTTGGAATGAGGCGGCGCTGATGGACGCCTTCCAGGACGGCCTCTCAGACAAGCTGCAGGACGAACTGGTTTGGGTGGAGGTGCCTAAGACCCTTGACGCTCTGGTGACCCAATGCCTGCGTATCGACGCCTGCCTCCAACGGCGACGGCCTCATCGACCACTCCAGGAATCACAGGAAGCTTCTGCACCCCGGCGTCCCGCACCGACAGCGCCCCGGGTCACCCCGCGTTTTGTGGCGATGGCTGAGGAACCCATGGAGCTCGGAGCAGCCAGACCACACCTGATGGCCCAGGAGTGGATGTGGAGATGCCAAGGGGGATTGTACCTCTATTGCGGAGAGGCTGGACATTTTGCCGCTTCGTGTCCCAGGAAGCGAAGTGGGGTGCTCAAGCCTGTTCTGGAATCTCAGCGTGACCAGCCGGGAAACGGGGCAGGCCTGGTCTAGGGGAAACCCTAGGCCGGGAGCATGTCAACACCCCACCGGACTTAGCGGATGTGGACTGTGAGCCCCCTCGGCACCTGATTCTGGACACCCGGGTTTTGTTGGCCAACCGGTCGGAGGGGCTTCAAGCGCATGCGCTGGTGGACTCAGGGACCACGACAAACTTCATGGACCAGGCCTTTGTGGCCCATTTTAAGGTCCCCTTGGTTCCGGTGGACCCTCCGTTGAGGGTCAAGACTATCGATGGGCGGGAACTCGTGGCGGGGCCCATCAAATTTGCTACCCAGCCCTTGCGCCTCGCCATTGGGACACACGAGGAGGTGATCCAGTGCTACATGACGGCAGACCTCCATTTCCCATTGGTCCTGGGGATGGCCTGGCTTCGGACCCACAATCCGCAGGTGGCATGGTCACCAAGCTCGATCTCCGAGGGGCCTACAATCTGGTGCACGTGCGAGAGGGGGACGAATGGAAGACAGCGTTTGGCACCCGATACGGCCACTTCGAGTACACCGACATGCCGTTCAGGTTGACCAACGCTCCCACAGTCTTCCAGCACCTAATGAACGACATTTTCTGGGACATGTTGGACCAGTTTATGGTTATATACCTAGATGACATTTTGATTTCTTCTCAGTCCCAGGAAAGCCACCTCCAGCATGTCCGCCAGGTGCTGCAGTGCCTGCAGGAGCACCAACTCTATGCGAAGTTGGAGAAATGTTTCTTCTTCCAGACTTCCATAGAGTTCCTTGGGCACATCATCTCCCCCGAAGGCATCACTATGGACCCACGCAAGGTAGAGGCCTTGTGTAGTTGGAAACCCCCTTGTCGGGTGACGGACATCCAGCGACCTTGCCGCTGACCCAACTCCTTCGCAAGAAGGTCCCGTTCCAGTGGGGGCCCCTGCAGCAGCAGGCATTCAAAATTCTCAAGCGAGCCTTCGTCACGGAGCCTGTCCTGAGGCACCCCAATTCACATCGTCCGTTCGTGGTCGAGTTGGATGCATCCAATGTGGCAATTGGGGCGGTGCTGCTACAGGCCCCGGTGGATGGTGGCACTCTTTTTCTCTGCACGTACTACTCACGGAAACTCAATCCTTCCGAGCGCAACTACACCATCTGGGAAAAGGAGTTGCTGGCTATCAAGGCTGCGTTCGAGGCTTGGCGGCATCACCTCGAGGGGGCCCGACACCAGGTGGAGGTGCGGACAGACCATTGGAACCTGGAGAACCTCACAACGGCCAGGAAGTTGAACCAGTGGCAGATCTGGTGGTCGTTGTTTTTCACCCGGTTCAACTTCCACGTCACCTACATTCTGAGCAGCCACAACCAGAGAGCAGATGCTCTATCCCGCAAGCCGGAGTACTTTTGCACTAAGGACTCCCTTCCCCCACGGACAATGCTGCCAGTGGAATCCTTGGCCGTGGTCCAGAACTGATGGACTTGCGGGCTCAGGTGCTGGAAGTGCAGCACCGGGATGACTGGTCACAGCAGCGGAAAGTGGAAGTCGGCCCCGTGTCCCCATGGACTTTGGAGGAGGGCTTGTTGAAGCACTGGGGCCGGCTGTACATGCCCACGAGTCCGCTCTGAGCCCTCGTCATGAACCAGTGCCATGACAACCCCGTGGTAGGACACTTCAGTTTCTTTAAAATCCTCAACCTAGTGACGCGGACTTTTTGGTTGCCTCGGGTACCACATGACGTGCACACGTACGTAATGTCCTGTGTGACGTGCCGACAGGCCAAAGCCACGTCCGGCCCACCTCCTGGACTCCTCCAGCCACTGCCGACACCGGAGAGACCATGGGCAGCCATCTCCATGGACTTCCTTAATCAAACACACAAATTACATATACATATACGATACATATATAGTGCTCAACTTCATCTATTAACTACTTTCTAATGTTATATATACATATATACATACGCACAGTGACTTATTTCCTTCTATATCTCTCTGACAGTGCAGTTGTTTATTTACATTGATTTCTCCTAATTTTCATCTCTAACCATTCCCTCTCTCTGACTTATCCACTGGTACCAGCTATTCCATATTTTAAAGTATTTTGAATCTTCCTTATCCTGTAATTTTAGGGTTAATTTATCCATCTCTGCGCATACATAGATTTTCTGTATTACTTCCTGATCAGTTGGCAAACGGTCTATTTTCCAGAGTTGTGCCAATGCTAATCTAGCCACTGTTATAATGTGAAGTATTAAGTATTTTATGTCCTTTCTAATATTCTTATTAATCATGCCGAGTAAAAAGACTTCAGGTGTTAATTCAATTTCGTAATTTGTTATCTCTAATATCCATGTTTTTATTTTGTCCCAGTATTTTTTAATTTCTGGGCAAAGCCACCAAGTATGGTAAAAAGTTCCCTGCGCTTTTTTACATTTCCAACAAGCCGGATTCACATTTGGATACATTTTTGCTAAGCTTGCCGGTGGCAGATACCATCGGTACCACATTTTATAGTGATTTTCTTTGTAGGCTACCGATTTTGTCATGCTATAATTATCTTCCCATGCTCTTTCCCAATCTTCTAATTGTATATTATGCCCTATGTTCCTCGCCCAGGCTATCATCTGCCCTTTGACCAACTCTTCTGCCAAATCGAATTTGAGTAAATATTTATAAATTTTTGAAATTAATTTCCCTTCTTTAGATTCTAATAATTTATCCAATCGATTTTGTTTTAAATCTATTCCTTCCTCCTCTTGGTCTTTTCTGTATCTTACACCAGTCTATTACTATTCCTTGTTCTTTGAGCTCTTCTCTAGTTTTCAATTTTCCCTGAACATCTACTATTTCTCTATATCTTAGAATCTTTTGTTTTGATAATATGTTGGGGTGAGTTATTGCTTCTATGGTCGATAGCCAGCCGGGAATTTTCATATAGTGTTTGTGTTTAATTTGTAGCCATGTGTTAATTAAAGATTTCCTAATTGTATGGTTATTAAAATGTTTATATGTTTTATTTCCTGAACTCCATATAAAGGCGTGCCATCCCTTCACTAAATCATGCCTTTCTAAATTTAGAAATCTTTGATTATCTAAGGTTATCCAATCTTTAATCCATAATAAACTGGCAGCCTTGTAATATTTATCCCATGCCGGGAGTCCGAATCCACCTCTACTTTTATCGTCTTGTAGTATATTCAATTTTATTCTTGGTTTCTTCCCTTCCCACAAATTTTTTTTAGTTATTTTGTCCAAATTATCAAAAAATTTCTTATCTAATTTTATTGGAATTGTTTGGAATAAATAAAGGAGTCTTGGAAGTATGTTTGATTTTATTGCTGCTATTTTCCCCAGTAAAGACAATTTTAATTTCCCCCATTTTTCTAAATCTTCCTTTATTTTCTGGACTAAAGTATCATAATTGTCTTCTTTTATTGTTGCCGTTTTGGCCGTCAAATTTATCCCTAAGTATTTAACTTTTTTAACTGTCTGCAGACCCGATTCTTTTACTAATTTCTCTACTTGTTTTGTTGTCATGTTTTTTGTTATCATTTTTGTCTTTTCTTTATTAATTTTTAAACCTGCTACCTTTCCAAATTTTTCAATCTCTTCTATTAATTTTGGGGTTGTTTCTATTGGGTTTTCTATGAAGAAGACAAGGTCGTCTGCAAATGCTTGGACCTTGTAATCCTCTCTCTTGATCTTTAATCCTTGAATTTCTTTATTTGCTCTAATTCTAATCAACAAATTTTCCAAAGTTAAAATAAATAGTAGGGGGGAAAGCGGACATCCCTGCCTTACTCCTTTATTTATTCCAAAGAATTTTGTTGGGCTTCCTGATGGACCTGCCACTGTCCGCTACATTTACGACCGTCCTTGTGGTGGTGGACATGCTCACAAAGATGGCACATTTTATCCCATGCTGTGGACTGCCATTGGCCCGCACCACAGCCTGTCTGTTCCTGCAACACATCTTACGCCTCCACGGCCTGCCGGACAGGGTGGTTTCGGACCACGGGGCCCAATTCACGGCCTGCTTCTGGAAAAGCCTGATGGCCGCATTGGAGGTGCAGGTCTGCCTGTCGTCGGCGCATCATCAGGAGACTGACGGGGGAACGGAGAAGGTCATCGGCATCCTAGAACAGTACCTCCGCTGTTTTGTCAACCAGCAGCAGGACAACTGGGCCGAGTACCTTCCCCTGGCGGAGTTCGCCTTTAACAACTCCCAACACACCTCCACCTAGATGACCCCGTTCCATGCCAACGTAGGATACCATCCACGGCCTTTCCCGTTGTTGATCTCGGATTACCCTGTTCCCGAGACCCAGGACTTCCTCTCGGAACTGCAGGCAGTGCAGCAACTGGTGCGTCAGCAGCTGATCCAGGTGAAGGAGGACTATAAATGGGTCGCCGACCACTCTCGATGGGCAATGCCACTGCTGGAAGTTGGAGATCGGGTGTGGCTGTCCACAAAACACCTCCCCACGGACCGGCTGGTAAAGAAACTAGACCACTGCTTTATTGGTCCCTTCCCCATTGAGGCGGTCATCAGCCGGTGGCCTACTGGTTAACTCTACCACGCTCCGTGCGGCTCCACCCTGTTTTCCATTGGTCCCTCCTGGTCCCTGAGGCCCCGTCGTGCCATCTCCGATGACGCCTGCCCCCCCAGCCTCAGTCAACGAGGACGACTCCACAACATACGAGGTGGACAGCATCCGGGACTCCTGTTGGCTGAAGGGGCGTTTCCAGTACCCGATTGTCTGGAAGGGGTACAGGCCCGCAGATTTCACTTGGGAGGACGCTTCCTCCATCCATGCCCCAGACCTGGTACGGGCCTTCCATGACCAGTTCCCGTCCCAACCGCATCCTGACCGTCAGCGGTGGGGGAAGGGCCCTGTGGTGGGGGACAGTGTTGTGGCTCCGTTACCTGAGCCTGTGTCATCGGCAGGAGAGGACTCCGAGAGTGAAGGAGAGGAGTTGGCAAGGCCTCCCTCTCCAGGACCCTCCTCTCTGGCAATGCCTTCGGTGTCCGCCGAAGGGCAAGAGATAGGGCTGGGGCCAAGCACGTCCACACAGCCACAGGTGGACAGTGATGAGGGTAATGAGTCTTGGCTGGATCCTCGGCAGCGTCACAGAGATAAGCACACTGTCAGCGTTCCAATTTATGATCTTCTCCAGCGCTGACATGAATGAGAGAGGGAGAAGCCTTGCTTTAATACTGAGATGAACTTTCACTTACTTTCCTGCTCCTTGGCAGATAACGTTGCTTAGGAGATAGAGGGAGGGGGGAATTTCTGTGAATAGAAAGTGCCTAGAGAGACGGATCTGCACAATGGCCACGAGGCTGGTGGTTGATTTTTGAAGTATCAACGCAGTTTCTGTACACAACTTATACCCCCTCCCCCTCATGAAGGACATGCTAGCCCATCTAGCTAAAGGAAAAGTTTTCACCAAATTAGACCTTTGAGAAGCTTATTACCGAGTACGCATCAAGGCAGGAGATGAATGGAAAACAGCATTCAACTGCCCCCTGGGTAGTTTCCAGTTCAAGGTAATGCCCTTTGGATTGCAAGGAGCCCTGGCAGTGTTCATGCAGTTGATAAATGAAGTCCTACATGAGCACCTTTACAAAGGGGTCCTCGTCTACCTGGACGTTATTCTCATCTACACGGAGACCATAGACGAACATATACCCCTCGTCCGCCAAGTACTGAAAAAACTGCTGAAGGCAAACTTGTATGTCAAACTGTCAAAATGCGACTTCCACCAATCACGGCTAGACTACCTAGACTACCGAGTATCAAACGAGGGGATAGAGATGGACCCAGCCAAGGTCCAATCAGTTCTACAATGGCAGCCCCCTCACACCCGCAGACAACTGCAAAGCTTCCTAGGCTTCGCAAACTTTTACAGACAATTCATCCCCTCATTCGCGAGAATTGCCAAACCTTTGACGGACCTCCTAAAGACAGGAAGCCCAACGACGAGCCTGGGACAACCCCTACAGTGGGATCTGACCTGCCAACAGACATTCGAAACGGTAAAAGGAATGTTTGCGAAAGAACCTGTCTTAAAACACCCTGATCCTGAACAGCCTTTCGTCATCCAAGCAGACGCAAGTGATGTAGCAGTGGGAGCCGTGTTACTCCAAAAGAACAGCCAAGGTAATCTACAACCCTGCGCCTACACCTCCCGCAAACTCACTGACACGGAGAGGCGATGGGCGGCATGGGAGAAGGAAGCGTTCGCAGTAAGATGGGCGTTGTTGACCTGGCGGCACCTACTAGAGGGAGGCCAGAAACCGTTTGAAGTCTGGACTGATCATAAAAACCTGGAGGCCCTAAAAACCCCATGGAAACTGTCACCCAGGCAAGTCCGGTGGGCACAATACTTCAATCGTTTCAATTTCGAGCTTAAGCACATCCCAGGAGGGAGGAATTTCCTGGCTAACGCCCTCTCCCAGATGCCCCAATACAACAGTGAGCGGGAGCAGGTAGTGAATGCCATCATCCCCTCCACCCAAGCAGCGGCTCAAGTGATCACCAGACGGCAACGTGACCAGCAGGGCCAACCTGCAAGTGACTTAACTGCAAGATTAAAAAATGAAACACTGACAGACCCCTGGTTCTGAGACAATCAACATCTCTTGACAAAAAGAGATGACCTAGCATGGAAGGGGACAAAACTCTATGTCCCACAGACTTTACGCACCCTGATTCTCAAGAGTAGCCACAACATTAAACCAGCAGGACACTTCGGGTTCCTAAAGACTCTGCACCTAGTACAAAGGCAGTTCTGGTGGCCCCACATGAGAAAGGATGTAGACAGTTATGTAAAAAGCTGCACCATTTGTGCCACGATGAAGAGAAGACCAGGGTGCCCGCCTGGACTGTTGCAACCAGTAGCTGAACCGACAAGACCATGGGAGGAGATTGCGATGGACTTCATAGTAGACCTACCGAGGAGTAGTGGGAATACAGTGATCTGGACTGTAATAGACTTATTCTCCAAACAGGCACACTTCATTCCTTGCAGCAGACTGCCCTCAGCCCACCAGTTATCCAAACTGTTCCTGAAACACATCTACTGCCTGCATGGAGTCCCCAGGAGAATCATCTCCGACCGAGGGGTCCAGTTCACAGCAAAGTTCTGGAGGGAGTTCCTACGATCCATAGGTTCATCCCAAGGGCTCAGCTCAGCATTTCACCCGAGCATCAATGGGGGGACGGAAAGACTGAACGCTATGATAGAACACTATTTAAGATGCTACGTCGACTACCAACAGTCCAATTGGGCAGACCTCCTATCTTTTGCGGAGGTTGCATATAATAATGCTGTCCACAGCAGCACGGGGCTAACCCCGTTCAAAGTAGTGAGTGGTATGGATTTTGTCCCCATGCCAGAGTACCCGAGGGAGCCCCCTTCCTCAGTCAGCTTGACCGACTGGATGGCAATGTTGAGAGAAACTTGGGAGAATGTTAAGAGGGCACTGGCCAAGGCAGCTCAATCTTACAAGAAACAGGCAGACAAGCACCGAACTCCCCAAAGACCATTTCAACTGGGAGAGAAAGTCTACCTTTCCACCAAGTACTTGAGACTTAGACTCCCGAGCAAGAAATTGGGCCCGAAATTTATAGGACCGTTCCCTATAGTAAAAATAATCAACCTGGTTACAGTACAACTGCAGCTGCCCCGGCTCTTGGGGAAGATTCACCTCGTTTTCCACAGTAGCCTTCTGAAGCCTGTACTGGGGTCTACTTTAAGGCCGACGCCACGTGACCCCCCTGGGCCCCTGGTTGTTGGGGGCCAAACTCACTACGAAGTGCAGTGAATTCTTGACTCAAGATGGCACAGGGGGCGCCTCCAGTACTTAATTAAATGGTAGGGCTATCCGTTGTCAGAGGCTTCCTGGGTGAATAGCTCAAACATCCAAGCTGACCGCCTTATAGCAAAATTCCATGCAGACCACCCGGGCAAGCCAGGAGAGGGGGGGTCGCACCCAAGGAGGGGATAATGATACTTATCTTGTTGTGTTTTTCTCCTATGGGGCAGGTCGTGTTGCAGAAATGAAGGGAGAGGGGCCGGAGGGTTCCAATTTATGATCTTCTCCAGTGCTGACATGAATGAGAGAGGGAGAAGCCTTGCTTTAATGCTGAGATGAACTTTCACTTACTTTCCTGCTCCTTGGCAGATAACGTTGCTTAGGAGATAGAGGGAGGGGGGAATTCCTGTGACTAGAAAGTGCTTGGGACGGAGAGATGGATCTGCACGATGGCCAATGAGACATTGGGGATGAAGAACGGAAAGGGAGGGGTTTGGAAGGAGATGCCAGTCTTGGCTGCATTTAGAGTTCAGGAATGACATTTTTATTCTTAAATAAAGAAAAGATTCATCAGAGACTTTGCGTTTGAGAATGAAGTTTATTTAAGATAACACCGAAACCTGACACACGTGCAACAGAAGAAAAGGCGTGCCAGAGATTAGGCTGAGTCACTGGACCACACCCCACAGGGTATAAAAGGGGGTGAGGTGGCCATTCAGACTCTGTGACGGAGAAAACTAACTACTATCGAGTCACATTGCATCTTTGGAAACAACATTATCGGCCTTGGATTTATTTTACGAACTGGACAATTCTTGACTGTGGGTATTTTGTTTATTGAGTAAAAGTTCTTGGCAAGCAGCTACTGGGTTGCTGCCAAGCGTCTTATTGGAAGAATTGGTTGTCTGCCAGTTTATTTAACCCCCGGCTGTTTGTGTGTGTGTGTGTGAGACGGGGACAGAACAGACAGTTCTGAAACTAATAGGCACACAAAAACAATGTCACTCAATATTATACTATTACTAACCCGTTAACAAGATCATGAAGAACTAGGCAAACCAATCAGGCATGTAGAACTAGAAAGGTTTGAAATGTATAGTTAAAACAATTAGGACAAGATGAACGGGATATCCATCAATTTATTGACATATGTCAAAATGCTCTGTTTGAGAGAATACACCGAGACAAGTTTCCAACTTATATTTATACTGTATAATAAATACTGTAACTATATTGACACCAAACTTGAAGGCTTTATTTACTCAAACTATGATCCACAGGCTAACTTTGACATCCCATTTATTTTTATACAGCCTATGAGCCATGAATGGACAGGCAAGTGGGCTGCAGATTAACAGCGCCATATCTCAGCCGAGGGTCGTGTGTGGGTGAATGTCCTAGGTGGCCATAAAGGCATATCATCAGCTTCCTTGCTGACAGGCTGGCAGTGTCCAATGGCTACTGTGCTGTCTGGCCTGCAGTCTTGCCATCTATACCTGCAAAGGCAGAGGCTCTTGATCAAAAGAATTTCCAGAATCCTAGTTTAGACTACAGTTATGTTGCATAGTATGTCCTATTCAACATGCAAAGTGAAGCAGGATAGTTTTCTGTCACAGATTCTTGAAATACAGCACTCCCACAGAATGATGCTCTGCTCTGATGAAATACATTTTAGCAAAACAACCTGAAACACATTTCCCAGTAAAACAAGCTTGTCAACTCATATGAATAGAAATCATTGATGCAAGGGAGTGTTCCACTGAAACCTTTCTCTTTGAGCAAACATTATTTCAGGAAAAAAAACTACAGTGCCTGTTTCCGAGATATCGAGACCAGCCAAATTGATCACTCACATATGAGTTTTTATGATATTAGAACCAAAATTTTGGATGGAATCACCAATGTTATTACACATAATCAGCTAGCAGATAGGAGTTTGTTAGCAGCTATCTTTAAAATGGCAGTTCAGCCCAGGAAGAGAAGATTCAAAATGTTCAGACTGCCTTAAACTTACTTATAAATGAGAGCTAGATATTCCTATTGCAGTTAGTGTAATTTTTCCTTTTGGATTTCACCGTTGTGATGAGCCTAATAAGGCCCTTTTAAATATAGTGCTCATCTTACATCCATTTGTTTAGTGACCATTTGAAATTACACTACTACTGAAAAAAGTGACTTACAATCAGTACTCATTGCAGCATACCCAGAGTGACATGATCAACATTTAGGTGCTTGGCAATTGGCATATATTTACGAGGGTTTGAGCACTGGGTGTGTGGGTGTCACATGATTGCCATTTGCTTCTTTCCCAGCCAGCTTCCAAGAAGCTGTCAATGGAATAAATTGCATTTGCTTAATGACCATGTGATTCATTTAACTGCTTAACAACCATGGCAGAAAAGGTCATAGACTTACACAACTCACTTTAACAACCACTTTGCTTAACAATGGAAATTCTGGTCCCAATTGTGGTCATAACTCAAGAACCACATATGTATTGATATAAAAGTATTTTCTGTTCAACTTTATGGAAAGATATGGATACTCTTATTCAACAAATGTTCTTGGCATATAATTTGACAGACATCTATGTGATATGGTGAACATCTGCTTCATTACCATCCACATACATAATTCTCACTGGATGTCAACAATGGCTTTCTTTAAATGGAAAAAGCTATCAGTTTCATCAATAGGAAACATCATTCAGAATGCAGAATTTAAGATCCATCTGACATTACAGTTCAGAATTCATTTAAGGGTTTTCATAAGTATGTTTGCACAAACACTGCAGCAGCTAGCCCATGATCCTTGGCAGTTAGGCATAATCCTAGAACACTTTGGTTTGATCACGAATGTTGTGAAGCTGTAAATCACCCCTTTAAATTCTACAAAGAGATCCCCAGCATAATGGGATTTTTCACCGGAAGATTTCCATCTGGTGTCAACGCCCTACAACTACCTATCTATATCTGGGGAGTTACATTGGTTTGGCTGGCTTGAAAGCTATTTTTCTGGGCAGTTTTGCCTCATATCCTGCAAGGGGCTGTAGCCCCAAAATATGATTTTGGTACTTCTTAATTTAGAAGCGTCCCTTCTGTGCCCGTCGCGGCTTTCTTCCCATCCCCATTTTCCTGTCACTGATCTGAGCCAGACTCGCTTCCTTCGCATGGAAGCTCTGCAGCACGCCACATTTAAGCTCCAAGGAGGAAAACCAGGAAAAGCGCGGAAGGGCTGGCGCTCCTCCGTGGCCTTAAATTTGCAATGGTGACAGCGGCGCGCTTTGACTTGCTGAGTCCCTGCATTTCTTTGTATCCTCTCGGTGGCTCCGTTAAAGCTACCAGCGCCTTGGTTACTGTTCCACAGCCAATAATTCAGGTTTCCGTTCTCGCTTCGCCAGTCCAGACTCCCTGCAAAAGTTTCTCCTTTCCCACAGAGTGTCGACACCAACAGAAAGCTTTACTTGGAAACTGACCCCGCCTTCAATTGTACCTAAACTCTCGTGATTGGCTCGCACTTTCATGGGCTTACATCAGATCAGATCGGATGTTTCGAATAGCTTCTTGGGAATTGTAGTCCTCAAGAAGGAACTGCTTGGAGCCACGATTCACACAAAAGACTTCATATCCCAGCGTGCCGCTGAAACAGTCGAGATGTGAGGTGTGTGATAAGTCCAGCCTTGGCTGTATTTTATTTTATGCTGGTCCTTGTGCTGCTGCCTGCAGGCTTCAACCTTAGCTCAGAGTGGCAGGATGGATGGGACGTGAGTATTTTGGCATCTCTCCTACTTTAGGACCAGAGCTTCCTGGTCGTTTTAGCTTTAGCTTTG
The DNA here is from genome assembly GCA_022577455.1 of Arizona elegans. Classification (NCBI taxonomy): domain Eukaryota; kingdom Metazoa; phylum Chordata; class Lepidosauria; order Squamata; family Colubridae; genus Arizona; species Arizona elegans. The sequence goes on along the minus strand of JAKOOJ010000001.1, from coordinate 169,640,484 downwards.
TTTGGAAAAATCACTAGGATGCTTTACTTGTGGCAACGCAAAAAAAACAACAAACCTGAAATGAAAAGTCCACTACATAATGGGTGATAAAAAGTGGCACTTTTTCCCATGTTCTGAGAAGGGATTTGAATCTTCTGTGATCATCTACCCGTTCATTTTTTGACAAAATGGGAATAATTTTGGGCCTGGTGGCTCAGCAGACTGATAGCATTGTGATTAACACCAGCTGTCTGCAATTACTGTAAATTCGAATCTCATCAGGCTCAAGGTTGACTCAGCCTTCCATCCTTTCTAAGGTAGGTAAATTGAGGACCCAGTTTGTGGGGGCAATTAGGTGACGTTGTATAAATATACAAAAGTATGAAGGCTATTGCTTAACGCATTGTAAGCCGCCCTGAGTCTCCGGAGAAGAGCGACATATAAATCAAATTAAAAAAAAATAATTAAAATGTAATATTTTGCACAGATATTTGTACTATGCATATATGATGTGATGCATACATTATTGCCTGGTGCTCTTTTCCTGTGTTAATTTAAATCACACAGAGGCTATTTTTGGTTAGGTTGTCCTTTTGTTTCACAAAAAAAGTTAATTTTGATAGTGTTTCATACTATCTATTCATCAAATTCATTCTTGTATTTTTAAACATTTTTTCTTCTCCTGTATTATATTTCTCTACTACATTATAGAAAATATTGGTTTGCAATAGCCATAAACTTTTTCTAGATTAAACATAGTAAAATTGACAAATCCCATATAAATGGCAGAATAAAAAGTTACATGGTAAAAATAATCCATTAAAATGCTGTGGGAGTTAGTGGCCAAAGAAGGCTGATGTAAAAAGGCTGGTTTGGTAAGAATGCCTCCAGCACATCTGCTTGGAGACTGAAACCCTGCAGAAGAAGGTTGTTGTTGGATTCTTGGTACTCTGAGCTCAGAAAACATCAAGAACCCAACACTTTAACCTTGAGCTGCATATATTCTCAGCTGTTGGAAAGCAAATCATTCCCAATCATGTAAAAAGGTCACCAATGTAGGTCTTTAAATGGCAGTCCCAGAGAACAGCTGAGAGGAGTTTGATGTCAACGGAGATGTTTGTTTGGTTCATCTACTTGAGGTATCTAGAATTTTGTCCCAAAATAGAAGCCCTTTTAAATTAAATTAAAGCATTGTATCTTTTCCCACAGCATCTGCTGAAATTGACACAATCCACAGTATCACACCATCAGGAGTATTTACTGGTGCATTTTTACTCTTAAGTAAGATTTAAGATTATTGGCTGAGCACAGGTAGTCCTCAACTTACAACCACAATTGAGCCCAAAATTTCTGTTGTTAAGTGAGACATTTGTTAAGTGGATTTTGTCCCATTTTATGACCAGTTAAGTGAATCACTGCAGTTGATAAGTCAATAATCTGGTTGTTAAGTGGATGTGGCTTCCCCATTAACTTTGCATGTCAGAAGGTTATAAAAGATGATCTTATGACCTTGGGACACAGCAACAGTGATAAATAGGAATCAGTTGCCAAGCATTTGAATTCTGATCACATGATCATGGGGATGCTGCAAAGGTCATAACTTTGAAAAATGGTCATAAGTGCCATTGTAACTTTGAATGTGCTGTTGTAACTTTGAATGGTCACTAAATGAACTGTTGTAAGTCGAGGACTACCTATATAAACATTGAACAAAGCCAAGGCCCATTGAATTACCATTGGATGAATAATCCATAATTGGCTGTTTGCATGTCATGGTATGATTAAGGGAAGGTATGCAAATGCTGAGGAACAGGAATGGGGCTGAACCCATCCACAAGGGAAGAAGCAGTAGAGGTTTTATTTCCTGATTTAACTTTTTATTGAATTTTGAGATTACACATTTAAACAGATATAGAATAACAGAATTTGAAGGGACCTTGAAGGTCTTCTAGTCCAATCCCCTGCTCAGGCAGGAAACCTTATACCATTTCAGACAAATGGTTGTCCAGTCTCTTCTTCAAAACTACCAGTGTTGGAGCATTCACAACTTCTGGAGGCAAGTTGTTCTACTGATTAATTGTTCTCACTTATCCAATGAGTTTCTTTCCCTACATTTTCTATTTCATGTGGCTGTAGCTAGTTTTAGTTTATCCACGTTTAATCCATAGTTTAGTTTTAAGTTGGAGAATTAACAATAAGCTTCAGACACTGCTTGGATTCTAATGCTTGTACATTTTTCATTTGCAATGCTATGATAAAGGCTTTACTTGGTGTCTCTCTTTTGCTTTTCACTCTTGTTAGGTATTTACGGAAAAGAGGAGGCCCATATAAGACAGAACCAGCCACAGACTTAACCCGCTGGCGTTTGAGTAATGAAGAAGGTCGGCAGCAGTGGCGATATCTAGCAGATGGCGAAGATGTGGAGCGGGAGCAGACTGCACTGGAGGCTCATTCTCTAGGGCTGGACACAGTAAGTGACTGATGCTGTTGTGAATATGAGATAGGAGGGGGATGGACAGCTTGCACATCTCTCAACAATTTCTTTCAAGATCAGTCTTTAGGGAGCAGGTCAGCTTGTCTGTTGCAAAATATCTCTGTGTTCTAGCAGACATGGAAAAGAGCAAATTCACAGTGCATCTTTGAGACATGTGAGGCACTGTGAAGATCTGTGGAGCTCTACTGTTAACCTGACTATCCAGGAATTGTGAGATGATGCACATTCAGTCTTTGCAGAAGGGAAAATGGTAATGGTTGGAGAGCGCTTCATACTTCTGGGGAGCTTGTCTGTTATTACTCAATTTCTTTTGAAGAGGGACAAATAGGGTGAAACTGATTTGTTTGGCAAAAACCTCTGAAATGACAAATGTAAGAAGATGTGATGGATTCAGAGTGGTTTATATACACATGTCATTGCAGGCCCTCTGTAAATTGGAGAAAGGTTGCAAAAGTGATCTAGAGCTCTCTTTTTAGAAAGATACCATCTGAAATACATAAGTCTTATACTGCAGACTTCAACTTTTATTTCTAGTCTTCTGTAATTAGAAATGTTACTTCCAAGTATATGCAAGAAAGGGTTTGAAGAAGGCTCATGTTCTATATATTTCCCTTAGCAGTATCTTTTAGTGTTTCAGGCACTAGAAACACTGGATCTTGGGTCCAGAAGCAATACTCAGCAGATTCTCACAAGGTGAAGGAGGATACTGCCCTTTAGGAAGAATGCAGATATTGGCTGGTTCCATAAAATAGTAGATTAGATGAAAGCAGGGCTAGATAACCTGTGGTTTATCATGCAGTAGGATTGGTCTAATGCTTAAGGCACCAGGCTAGAAAGTGTGAAACTGAGTTCTAGTCCTGCCTGAGCCATTAAAGCCTACTGGATGACCTTGAGCCAAGCATTCTCTCTCAGCCCACCTCATCTCACAGGGTTGTTGTCTGGAAAATAGGAGGAGGAAGATGTGCTGAATATGTTCAATCATTTGTAAAAATAATAAAGGCAGGATACACGTAAACAAATTCACTATGAATCTTTACTGGCTGGTATCTGAGACTGTCTTTGGTTTGCCTAAGGGAGCAAATCCAAGGCCAGTTGCTATCCTTTCTGTTGTACCAGAAACAGGGAGAGAGAGCAGCTAAGTGCCTCTCCACAAGTTGCACTACTTGAATAAAGCAGGAGAGTTCAGTGAACATCTTTATACATATTCCAGTTCGCTTTTGACTGTTATGGACCTACAGTCTGGTCATTTATATTACTTTCTGGTTCCAATTCCTTCTACTTTGCAGACTGAAGTCTTTCCAATCTTGCCTACAGCCTGTACTGCAGAGGAGGCAGCGCTAAATGGGATGAAATTTTTCTCAGGCCTACAAGCAGAGGATGGTCATTGGGCTGAGGATTATGGAGGACCTCTCTTTCTGCTGCCAGGTATTATTATAAGAAAGGTCCCAACAGCTTCTTCTCACAGATGGTCTTGCATCAGTCAGATGACCAGTGTTTTGTATCAAAGGAAAAAAAATGCTAAGCTATATTGGCTGAAGCTACTTCACAATTAATTAAATGTTTCTCTACATGCTACCCATTACTGACTAATGGTTTAAAAGGAATAGAGGGATTTATTACATTAATGCAGAGTACAGCTAGAACAAATTGGCTCATGACGGTGATGAGTTTAAATGACGGGTCTGTCTCCAGGCCTCTTGGAATCTTTTAAGTCTAAGCATTCCAGTTCATTGGATTTCAGCAGAAGTGAGAGCAGACAGAGACCATTCATTATTTCAACAGCTTGTTGTTGTTGCTGCCTGAAAAGGCTTTCCAGCCTTAACTGCATTTTTCTACCTTCTGGTCTTCTTCCAACAGGACTTCTGATTGTGTGCCATGTTGCTAAGATTCCACTCCCAGAAGAAAGTAGGAAGGAGATGGTGCGCTACTTGCGTTCAGTGCAACTCCCAGATGGAGGATGGGGCCTGTGAGTAAAGTTCAAAAGCTGCTGCTTCAGAAGGACTTTTGCAACTTTCTGCTATTTCATTACCAGGATAGTGGTGGTGGCAGCAGCACCAGCAACATTTCAGTTCGCCTCAGCTTAAATAGAGATGCCCCAGAATCCTTTTCTTTTTCATTGTGAATATCTGACAGTCACTTCTTTTTCTAGTGGGCAAATGCCATCCTGGCCCAGAAGGGACTGATATGCCGCTCTTGGTGTGAGCAGTGTGAATTTATAAGCATGTTACACAGTGGCATATCATACATGTTTGAACCAAAGGCATAAAAAAGCAAAGGCTCTTCTTGCTGATGGGCATCAATGCCTAGCCAATTACTTTGGGAGGAAATGGTTGGGACTTCCTAAGGAGAAGATGGTACCTATTTCAGGAATTGGCCAAGAGTGTTTAGTGCCTTAAGAAATCAGTAAGAAATCTACAATTACTTTGCATTTTGAAAGGGTAGTAGAAATTTGTTATCTTGCAAAAATCTACCATTGCAGTGAAAGATTTTATAAAGTCTTTGAGAATCTTTCTTAGTCTTATGTAAGACATTTGTTAAGTGAATTTTGCCCCATTTTATGACCTCTCTTGCCATAGTTGTTAAGTGAATCACTGCAATTGTTAAGTTAGTAACATGGATGTTAAGTGAATCTGGCTTCCCCATTAAATTCACTTGTCAGAAGGTCACAAAAAGTGACTCCGGCATACTGCAACCATCATAAATATAAGTCAGTTGCCAAGCATCTGAATTTTGATCATGTGACCACAGGGAAGCTGCAACAGTCATAAGTGTGAAAAATGGTTATAAGTCACTTTTTTCAGTTCTGCTGTAACTTCAAACGGTTACTAAACAAATGGTTGTTAGTTGAGAATTACCAGCATAGTTATGTAACATTTTTGTATCTCTAGGAAATATACAAGTCATCAATTGAACCAAAAATGCTGTTTTCTAATTCTTGTGCATATTCTGTGCTCTTTATCCCTTATTTCCTTCCCTGCCAGTATACTTTGTTTTATCCAATTTAACTGCTAATGCAATGGCCTCTAGCTTATTCTGTTTAGTATCTTATATATGTCTTTGATCATCTCGGCTAATGTTTATTAATTTTTGGGGTCCAACATAGTTCACACCTGTGTTTATTATTTTTAAAACATTTGTCCTGTAATAATCTACACTAATTCAACATAAGCATAGGTTTCCCTTTACGTAAAACACTAGTTTCTTAATAACCGTCCAGTAACTCTAGCGTCAAGTTAGTCAGATTTTTTTATGAAGCCAAGAGGGCCTAGACTAGACAATCATTTGACTGGGATGGCATAAGACTTCTGCCTTGAGCAGAGGGTTGGAGTAGAACAGGTGTCGGCAACCTGTGGCTCTGGAGCCGCACATGGCTCTTTGGGCCCGTTGCTGTGGCTCCCTGCCGAACTGGATCCCACCACTGGCTCGCCTCGCCCCTCGCCCTCCTCTCCCAGTCACTCCTTGCCTGAGAAGGTAAGGGCAATGGCGACGGATGGAGGCTCGCTCCATATTCCAAAGCGGGAGCAAGGTGGCCCTGTACTTGCCTCTTCTTCCAGCCCATGTTGGTGCTGTGTGCACCTTGGTCTCTTGGGGAGATACGTGACTTTCTCTCCGCCCCGAGACACTGGCCCAGCTCCGGCTGATGCCGGTACTCTCGCCACGTCCATGGCCTGTTCGAAGCTCTTGCAGCACCTTGCACAGCACACTTAAATTTAGTGTGCTTCACAATGGGTGAGACAGCGTCTCCTGCTCCTGTTGGAGGCCATTACGACGGGGAGCATTGGTTGCTCGGAGAGATGTGCAGCTTTCTCTCCGCCCCGAGACACAGGTCCGGCCCGGCTGCAGCCGATGCTCTGCTTTGTAATGGGCTCCAGGAGGAGCAGGGGACACCGTCTCCCCCGTTGTGAAGCACGTTAAATTTAAGTGTGCTGTGCAAGGCACTGCAAGAGCAGCGAGCAGGCCATGGAGGCAGCAAGAGCACTGGTGTCAGCCGCACCCAGGCTGGGCCAGTGTCTCAGGGCAGAGAGAAAGTCACACATCTCTCCGAGCAACCGAGGTGCACGCAGCACCAACAAGGGCGGAAGAAGTGTACAAGGCAAGTACAGGGCCGTTTCACTCCTGTTCTGGAATATGGAGTGACTCTCCATCCGCCATTGTCACCCTTACCTTCTCAGGTGAGGCGTGACTGGTAGGGCGAGGGCGAGGGGTGGGGCCAGCCAGTGGTGGGTTCAGCCGGCAGGGGGGTAAAAGAGCTTCATTTATCTGGGAACCTGAAATGACTCTTGATTTAAATCCTATGGTAAAGAGCACCAAAAAAAGAAGAAAGAACATCATCAGCGAAACAAAAAAACAAAAATAAATGGCCTGGTTTTGGAAATTGTTCAAGATGGAACACACACACACACACACACACACACACACACGAGAGAGAGAGAGAGAGAGAGATATAAGAGACAGAGGGAGAAAGAGATGAGGGAGAGAGATGAGGGAGAGAGAGGGAGAAAGAGAGATGAGCGAGAGAGATGGGGAGAGAGAGAGGGAGAGAGAGAAACAGATGAGAGATGAGAGAGAGAGAGGGAGAAAGATGAGGGAGAGAGAGATGAGGGAGAGAAAAAGAGACAAGATGAGAGAGAGAGAGAAAGAGGGAGAAAGAAGAGAGAGAAAAAGATGAGACAGAAAGAGAGATGAGAGACAGAGAGAAAGAGACAGAGAGATGAGAGGGAGAGAGAGAGAAAGATGAGAGAAAGAGATAGAGATGAGAGAGAAAGACAGATGAGAGAGATGAGATGAGAGAGAAAGAGGGAGAGAGGGAGAGAGAAATCAGAGAGAGAGAGAGAGATATGCCTGTTTCCCACAGAAAAGAATACACTGGGAGCCACAAAACCTGGGTAGGCTGGGGGGGGGGGATCATGTGACTGGGTGGGAGTGAGTGATGTCGAGTTAGCCACGCCCGTCCAGGTTTTGTGGCTCCTGGTGTTTTCTTTCCTGTGGGAAACGGGTCCAAATGGCTCTTTGAGTGTTTAAGATTGCAGATCCCTGGACTAGAAGATCTCTAAGGTTCCTTCCATCACTATGATTCTATGTTTTATTACCAAAATAATATAAAATAAAGGCAGAGGGAATGACTTTGGTAGAAAAAAAAAAGAGTAAGAATGTGGGGTTTAGAACAGACAGTGGCTTTGTTTGGAATAGGTGAAAATTCTGTTTCTTAGACCTATTTATGTTTCTTAAGCCCCACAAAGTTTGAAAACTCAACAAATAAGAATGATAGGAATTTCAGAAAGACTTCTTAATGCTAGTTTAATGTGTAGTCTTGAAAACTATAAAAATAAGTTCCAGACAAATTCATAGCAGATTAATTAAGGTGGAGTTACTTTGAAAGGCTTTCTACTCACCGATGGACTGAGAACTCTTCTTCTGGCTGGTTCCTGCAGTCGTTGCCACTGCTTCTCTTAACAGATACATTAATTGTAGCTACAGATAGTGAAATGTCCAGACTTTCTTTGGAATCTATCATCTGAATGCTTAGGGATTACAGTAACTTTTCCTATTTCTGGTGAATCGATTCTGCAAGCAAACTGTAATTCTCAATCTGCAGCATTGTATTTCTCTTTTATGCATTTAAAATAAAACTCTAAAATATAGTCATTGTTAGTCAAGTTGTAATAAAATTACTCCAAGCTCTTTTATTTTGCCTTCTTTGGTTTAACCAGTTCTTAAAAATTCACAGAATTTGAAGAACAGTTGGGGTTTCTTGTGTGAACACATCTACCTAACACTTTTCTTGTTTGTTGTCTGTTAGACACATTGAGGACGTGTCTAAGGTATTTTCTACTGCTCTGAACTACACGGCCATGCGTATTCTTGGAGTCAGCGCTGATGATCCAGACTTAGTGAAGGCTCGAAATAATCTCCACAGCAAAGGTGAATAACCAGCTGGAGCCTGGAAATAAATGTGGTTTTTATTTTTCATTTTACCATCATTTGCTGCCTTTGGAAAAAAGGATTCTCTACTTATAGAATAATCACAATTATGGTTTATGGATTAAGTTGATGTCAGCTCTTAGTGACCATGTTGGTACACTGTCTTCAGGAATATTTATCCCCATTCTGGCCCTTCAGATCTTCCAGTGATATGTCAATTGCCACTGTAATCAAGCCCAGCCATGGATAACTTATTGTCTTCTTTTGGGCTCTCTTGATTATACATTTTTATCAGCAAAACTGTCTCTTATTCTTCTGCTTTTCTAAAGCCAGCTTGAACATCTGGCATCTCCCTTTCCATATCAGGCCCTAATCTACATTGGCTGATCCTAAGCATTATTTTGCTAGCATGTGAAATTAAAGGCATAGTATAATAGTTTGCATATTATATTAAGTCTCTCTTTTTGATATACAGATCTTTGCCTGTATTTACTTTAGTTTCTGTTTTCTTTTTGGCAATTTCCACTTCTTATTCTGACATCTAGTTTTCTTTATTCTATTTTTGGCAGTCTTTTTTCACATTCATTCTTAACAATTTCTCTGATATTATTCCTCATTTCCTCTGATTCTCTGTCAAATTAGGTTCAGGGCTTCCAAACAATTCCTGGCACTCTCCTTGAAATGGTGGATATATGCTCAAGATTGTATCATAGAAACAAGTTGGCTTTGTTCTTCTGCTTTAGCTTAGTTTGAAACTTGTACATGAACAGTTCATGATCTGTTCCATAGTCAGTGTCTGGCCACAGTTTTGCTCTTGTACCTGAGTCTTCCACATCCTTCTGCCAATAGCACAGTCATTTTCATTTTTTTATTCATCTTCTATGATGTCCAACCCTTTGGTTGTTTGAAGATTTTGATAGCAGTGAAGTAATTAGATTGGAAGAAACTGATAAATTGTTCTGTTCTTGTAGGAGTGGCAGAACCTGGGGGCAAGTCCAAAGAGGAATCAGTCTAGAGCTGTGATGGCTAACTTATGGCACGCGTGCCAGAGGTGGCATGCAGAGCCCTCTCTGTCAAAGACCTAAAAATATAGCAAATACATTTCCTATTTCATTGTTTTGAGCTTTCCCATGTTCAGCAGGACTTGAGGGAGAAGATTACATTTTTATTTTAGATTTTTCAAGACATTCTTGGTTCTCTTTGATCATGTTTGTTATGAAAATCTAGGAGCAGAAAAAAAGATAAACTTGATGCCAACCTGCCTCCTTTTCCGAATATCTAGCTAAGAGATTCCTCTGGTTGTCGGTTTGATGGTATTCTCAGCTTGATTGGAGCTGCTCAATAATTAATATGGCTAATGCTGTTCATTCATTAATAGTTTGCTATTTGTAGGAAATGCTTTTGGGACTCATTATGTGACCATTTGTGAATTAAATGTTACTTACCGGTACATTGTTCAATTTTCCTAGGAGGTCTTTAAGTAGGAGGCACCATCTCTTCTTTCCTAAAATTCCCCTGCTTTACTTAGCCTTGTGAGTAGACTTGTTCTTCTGGTGTCTGCTCCAAGTCCAATGAATAGTAGGTATTTGTATTAGTTCTGTGGGAGGTAAAAAGTTTTTCACTAGCTCTTTCTTGCTTTCTCTCTGACTGGAGAAATTGAAGCTTCCCTTTTACTTTCTGTTTTCTATGTTCTACATTTTCCTGGCCAGAAACTCCAGGAAAGTCTTATCTGTAGAGAACGACCCATAGAAAATCTGCTGTTATGATCAGGACTAATGGAAAAAGAGGAAGGGTGAGGCCAGACTATTTGGTAGCAGAGCCTTTTCAGGACTGAGAGGACAAGACACACCATACAGACAGAGGGGAAAAGGAGAACCCTTACTTAGATCATTTCTCCCCTTTGTTCTCCTCTGTAATAACTAGTATGAACTGTTTATGTTTTATAAAGTTGGCAGCTGTTTTGATATTATTCTATTTTGGAATTCTTCAGGTGGTGCTGTAGGAGTCGCTTCCTGGGGTAAATTTTGGCTGGCTGTCTTGAATGTCTACAGTTGGGAAGGAATGAATACGTTGCTTCCTGAAATGTGGTGTGTAAATCATCATCAAGAAAATTATACCCAGCTTCTGTCTGTCTTCATTATATAGATGGATGCACTTGACCAAAAAAAAAACACGTTTACCATCCCCCCTCCCAAAATACAAAGGTTTCTTAGAATTTACACATACTGTATGCAAGTCAGTTAATTTCCTATTCATTCAGATCAGTTTACTACCTTTCAACCTATGTTCCAGATTATGCCCCCTATCTCCTTCCAAAACAGACCACTTGTAAATTTAAACTGCTGAAAATTTATTTGTGAGGTAAAAGTTATAGGAAAAGCTTCACAATGAATTCTTAGTTGTATTTTCATTGTGAGATTTAAGAAGCCACATTATCAATGGAATCTATTTCAGTATTTACTATGAGAGTACTTTTGGATTTTTTTTCCTGATATGGGCTCTTGAATGTTCTCTAAATGCCTATTTTACTTTCTCTTCTGTTTTCTTTTCTACAAGCTGAAGAGGAATTTCCTATATTTATTTTTAAAAATTCACCTCAACGTTTAAGATAAGAATCTGATACCCCCTCCCCCCAAGAAATGTATGGTGTTTTAACCACTACCAAATGGCTCTCTAAACTTGTCTACCTATTGGAATAGTAACAGTAAATAGGCTCACTATATCACAGTTTTCATCTAAGACCAAAGGAGTACAATCTGATTCCAGTATTTTTAATACTGTCCCCAAATGTGACATTATTTATACATTGGACAACTTCGTGGAGACTCTTCGAGGTCTAAAAGTTGCTAGAGATGGGCATGCCAATGGCCAATTTTCAAAGCCTGCTGGATGAAGCGTGTATAGGCAGCCACTCCATGTTTTGTTGTCATGATCTTTTTGCAGATTTCCTTCAGTCAAGTTGTTACATTGTCTGTGGGCATCAATCCACTGTTACGAGCGTTTTCCTTCTTTCTATTTCACAATAGGTTGTTTCCTTCGTGGATGCCAGCTAACCCTTCCACACTTTGGTGTCATTGCCGCCAGGTTTACCTGCCAATGGCCTACTGCTATGCTGTCCGCCTCACTGGAGAAGAAGATGAACTTATCTTGAGCCTTCGACAGGTAGTTGCCAAAGCATAGCTTTCCTATTAATCCAATGACTTTCAATTAATGGAATCTCTGATCTTGTTTAAGATGCAGAGTTGGGCCAATTTTCAGTTTCCCAGTCCCCAAAGAATTCCAAAATTGAAATTTGATAGGAAAATGCCCTTTTGATTTTTTCCCCTTCTTTTTGCTCTAAAAATATATTTCAGAGTTGTATTAGACTAATTTAGAAGGGGTGTACATGCTTCAAAAATTATTTCAAAGAGGTATTATGAAATGCGTGGGATTAAGGCATCGTTTTAAAGCAGCCACATTTTTCAGGCTTCCACACATTCAGCTCATTAAAGCACCCCTGTATTTAGTGCTGCTTTAAAGAGGTGCTGTGCTTGTACTCTTTCATATTCCAAAGCATATTTTCCAAATAGTTTTCAAAGAATGCGAAGCCTTACTATTTAAGCTTGTAATTCTCTGTTCATAAAATACAGTAAAACCTCTGAAACTTGACCCAAGGGACTGAATGAAAGTCGTCAGCATACGGAACAACTGTACTGATATGTACACATGCCTCATTTTCCTGTACAGAAACACACATAATGAAAACATAGGAAAATCATTCACACAATACTGCATCATACAAAATCAATACATTTACATATGTATTGTTTTCTCGTGTTTTAATCATTCTGAAAAAAAGAGTCAATTTTAGTCTGTTTCTTATTCTTGTTATGAAAGTACCATATTTTTCGGAGTATAAGATGCTCCAGACTATAAGACGCACCTACTTTTTTGAGGGAAGAAAACAAGAAAAAAAATCTGCCCCTGCCTCCCAGCAATTTGCCTCCTTGCAGCAAACAGCCCGTTTCAGCTTCAGCACAGCCTGATTAGCACAAGCAACTGATTGTCAGTTGGATTGACCTCCCGAAGATCAGCTGTTTCAGGCTGCAGGGATTGCCATAGTTTATTGCCGCCTCCAGGCGCCCCATTTTCCAGCGGGTGGGTGGGGCTACATTTGGTGTATAAGACATACCCAAATTTTCATCCTCTTTTGGGGGGATGGGGAGGAGTGCGTCTTATACTCTGAAAAATACAGTAAGTGGAAAAAGCACTCTGAATACTGGCCATACCATTCAGCATACCTGGGCATTTTTCTATGGCAAATGATTTTAATTGCATTATCAAATGGCTGACATCCTCTTCTTTTGGAATATCTGCAAGTTCTGTGTCGTCCTTGTTTAATTCTTTTGCTTCCACCATTGGGTTGCACCTTGGCCAGTACTAATTGGAAAATTGCTTCTGGGTGAGGTTCATTGCAGATTACCACATCGTCATCCATTGCAACAAAATCTTCAAAATCTACTCCCTCAAATTCCGCCATGGGAAGTGGGCTGTCTAGCGGGGCTGCAGCATCTTGCTCTTGTAACAAGTCCAGCTTTCTTGAAGACTTCTGTATTGCTTCAGGCTGAACTTTATTCCAAACAAAACTAATCCAGAGAACTGCATCCAGAGCAGTAACTGATAAAATGGATGATTTTGCTTCTGCAGACGAACCATAGGTTTGAATTTTATCAATGACCCACTGCAGAAGCTGGGCTCAGTAGTGCATTTTGAATGTTTTGATTATGCCTTGGTCAAGAGGTTGAATTTTTGATGTAGTGTTTGGAGGCAAAAATTTCAGTTTCACGTTTGTAAGATGATTCACTTGGGGGTGGCTAGGACAATTGTCCACTACAAGGAAAATGGGCCGTTTCTTTTTCTTCATTTCTCGGTCAGTACCTCTTATCCACTCCTCAAATAGGGCATCAGTAATCCATGCAGATTTGTTAGATTTCCAGGTGATGGGAAGGTCTTTGGGCTGCAGGTTCTTGAATGAGGGCGGCTTTGCCGATTTACCAATCACCAAAGGTTTTAGCTTCTCTCTGGTTAAGCTAGTGCACAGCAGAACTGTGAATCGTTCCTTAGAAAGTTTTCCTTTGTGGATGTCAGCTAACCCTTCCACACTTTGGAGTCATGCGGTTGTTAAGCGAACCTCACTTCCCCCATTGACTATTTCTTGGAAGACAGCTGGGAAAGTAACAAATGGTGATCACATGACCCCTGGACAGTGCAACTGTCATAAGTACATGCCAGTTGCCAAGCAGCTGAATTTTGATTACGTGACCATGGGGGTGCTGCTACAGTCGTAAATGTGAAAACCAGTCATAAGTCACATTTTTCAGTGCCATTGTAACTTTGAATGGTCACTAAACAAATGGTTGTAGTCCAGATATCTCTACCAAGAGGCAGCACAGCAGGACCTCGCCCACAGAAGAGAATCTACTTCTGGTTCTCCCTCACCTATTCTTTAGCAGCGCTGCTAAATTGGCTGTTGAAAAGAGCAGGTGGACAGGGCATTACAGTGGGCTAATCTATTTTATTTATTAAATGTACTTATGAAATGTATGTGACACTCATCTCACTGTAAAAGTGTCTCTGGATGACTTGCAGCATAATACAAAGATATACAAAGCAATTTAAAAAATAAGAAAGATTAAATCCATGATTTAATGACGGCCATGGACCTGACCCAGGTAGTTCAAGGCCCCACCCACTTGGGGAATCACACTCTGGACTTGATTTTTGTCTCTGGTCAGTGGCTGAATGATCTAAGAATAGGGGATATAGACATCAAGCCCTTGTCATGGTCTGATCATTCTCTCCTTCACATGGACTTTCAAGTCACTTCCACCCACCGCAGGGAGACGGAACCAACCAAATGGTTCCGTCCCAGGTGCCTGATGGACCCTGAAAGGTTCCTGATGGAGCTTGTGCCATTTCCTGAGACTCTGGCTCACAACTCGACTGAGGACCTGGTGGTCGCCTGGGACAGGGCGGCTACTGGGGCCTTGGACCACGTTGTGCCTTTGCGGCCTCTGACCCGATGCCGATCTCGTCTAGCTCCTTGGTTTCCGAGGAGCTGAGAGATGAAGCTTCGGAAAAGACGCCTGGAGAGCAATTGGAGGACAAGCCGATCTGAATCTGACCGAACACAGGTGAGATCTTATATTAAGACCTACCTAGTGGCAATAAGAGCGGCGAGGTCTAGCTACTTCTCCGCTCTTATTGCATCTGCAGAGAACTGCCCAGCTGCGCTGTTTAGGGTGACCCGCTCCCTACTTCAGGTGGGGGTACGGGAAGATCCCTTAAAGGGTCGAGCTGAGGATTTTGTACAATTCCTGCATGATAAAGTCGCTCAGATTCAGGAAGGCCTGGACTCCGATTGGGTAGATCCAGGGGAGGAGACGGGGGCAGGTCTTGAGAGCGTTATCTGGGAAGAGTTTGACTCTGTGGCTCCTGAGGACATGGACAGGATTCTGGGCAAGCTTAACGCTGCCACATGTTTATTGGACCCGTGTCCCTCCTGGTTGGTACTGGCTTCCCGGGAGGTTACACGAGGCTGGCTCCAGGGGATTATAAATGCTTCTCTGAGTGAGGGTGTCTTTCCCGCCGCCTTGAAAGAGGCGGTTGTGAAGCCCCTCCTCAAGAAGCCTTCCCTGGACCCGGCTATATTATCAAATTATCGTCCAGTCTCCAACCTTCGCTTTGTTGCGAAGGTTGTTGAGAGTGTGGTGGCGCGACAACTACCCCGATACCTGGATGAAGTTGTCTATCTGGATCCGTTCCAGTCGGGCTTCAGGTCACGATACAGCACGGAAACGGCATTGGTCGCATTGGTGGATGATCTCTTGAGGGCTCGGGACAGAGGTTGCTCCTCTATCCTGGTCCTATTAGATCTCTCAGCGGCTTTTGATACCATCGACCATGGTATCTTATTGCACCGGCTGGAGGGGTTAGGAATAGGGGGCACCGTGCTTTGGTGGTTCTCCTCCTTCCTCTCTGACCGTTCGCAGTTTGTGTTGGCAGGGGGGCAGAGGTCGACCTCAAGGCACCTTATTTGTGGGGTGCCGCAAGGGTCAGTCCTCTCACCCCTTCTGTTCAACATTTATTTAAAACCGCTAGGCGAGATCATCCGTGGTTTTGGGGTGAGTGTTCATCAGTATGCTGAACACTCACCCCAGACCACCCCAATGATGCCCTTGCTGTGATGTCCCGTTGCCTGGAGGCCGTGTGGATCTGGATGGGGAGAAACAAGCTCAGACTCAACCCCTCCAAGACCGAGTGGCTGTGGCTTCCGGCGTCCCGGTATAGTCAGCTGGTACCATCACTGACAACAGGGGATGAGATCTTGCTCCCCACAGAGAGGGCCCGCAACTTGGGTGTCCTCCTGGATTCACGGTTATCTTTAGAAGATCATTTGACGGCCGTGGCCAGGGGTGCCTTTTATCAGGTTCACCTGATCCGCCAGCTGCGTCCCTTTCTGGATCGGGACGCCTTGTGCATGGTCACTCATGCCCTAGTTATCTCCCGTATGGACTACTGTAATGCTCTCTACAAGGGGCTCCCCTTGGAAAGCACCCGGAGGCTCCAACTGGTCCAGAACGTAGCCGCGCGGGTGATTATGGGCGCAGCTCGTTACGCCCATGTAACACCTCTCCTACGTGAGCTGCACTGGCTCCCGGTGGTCTTCCGGGTGCGATTCAAGGTGTTAGTTATCACCTTTAAAGCGCTCCATGGCTTAGGACCTGGGTACCTACGAGACCATCTTTTGCCACCAATAGCCTCCCACCGACCAGTTCGTTCTCACAGAGAGGGACTACTCAGGGTACCGTCAGTCAAATTATGTCGACTGGCGACTCCCAGGGGAAGGGCCTTCTCTGTGGGGGCTCCAACCCTTTGGAATGAACTGCCCCCGGAGATACGGAGTATGCCTGATCTCCGTGCTTTCCGCCGTGCCCTCAAGACCCTGATGTTCCAACAGACGGGGCTAAACATACGAACATGTGAATGATTTTTTAAATGTTATCTAATTCTGGGTTTTATTTAATTGACCAAACTAAGTAATAATTTTAATTAGCAATTTTATGATGTTTGTGTGTCTATATTTTTCTTGACTGTACACCGCCTTGAGTCCTATGGGAGAAAGGCGGTATAGAAATATAATAAATAAATAAATAAATACATACATACATACATACATACATACATACATACATAAATAAATACTAAAAAACCCAAAGGACATATGACATGGTGGGGATATTCTCTCTGCAGAGTCAGCCCCAGCATTAAGCACCTCTATTGGAGCTCTAGGCCAGCCGGCAGAACCAGGTTTTAAGGCTCTTCTGGGAGGCCAGAAATGTGGGGCCAACCTCACCTTCAGCGGAAGAATCTTCCAAAAGTCGGAGGCCACAGCAGAGAAGGCTCTTCTCCTAGATCCTGCCAAAGAAATTATTTGGCACATGGGATCTTCTGTTGGAGTGAGTGGGACTAGCCAATAACAGAATAACAGAGTTGGAAGGGACCTTAGAGGTCTTCTAGTCCAATCCCCTACTCAAGCAGGAAACATTTCAGACAAATGGTTGTCCAATCTCTTTTACGATACAATGTTAAATAAATAATGGGCAGGCACAATCGTTTTTTTCTGGTCTCATGATGCTAAACTAAGGTGGAATCTCTTTAAAGGCCTTCTGGACGTCAGTGTTTCTGGCATGTTCCTTAAGAAACAATTTTGCCTGTTCAAAACCCGCTGAGATTTCTTACAGATCTTCAAATGCTAATTCTTTATTCTTCCGGCTTCTTTTGTAGGAACTCTATGTACAAGATTACGACAGTATTGACTGGCCAGCACAAAAAAATAATATTGCTTCTGGGGATTTATACACACCACATAGCTGGCTACTAAAAGTGATCTATGGTATGTGAAACTGCCTCTTGCCAAAGGGGCCCCCTCATTTGTTCTTGCCAGATTCCATTTCACTGCAAAATAAAAACACTGTCAAGGAAACATCTTTGTAAATCCAAAAGGGTCCTCAGGAAGATAAAACTAGCAAGTGTTTTTCCTAACATTTCATTGTATCTAATGGTTCTCCAAAATAGCAGTGATAGTAACAGATATATTATTCTCCTGACAGCACCCTCCCTAGTCACTCACATACTCTCCCATGAGGCAGCAGCCATCCCAAGCCACACTGCATTTGTGCCACTCCTTCCTGACCACCTGTGAACTCCCTTGCTCACCCACCCACAAACTCCCTCTCTCTCTCTCCCATCAGGCAGCAGCCACTTATCTATCTGCTGTCTGCCTTGTGAGCACCTGGGACTTGCAAATTTCTGCTGGTTTCCCCACTGATTAATGGAAGTTGGCAGGAAGTTGCAAGGAAGTACTCGCTTAAAAATCCATGATCCTTGTTTAACAACTGCAATAGGGAGTGCAGGGATTGCTGTTGCAGTCATGTGACTTAGGCTTTATGATCACATGGCTTAGCGATATAAATTTCAGTCTCAATTGCCATCATTACCTGAAGATTACCTAAACATTTAACAGGGAATGGCAAAGTTATAAACCAAAGCCTTTGTGTGTGTGGGGTGGGGATGAAGATTAAGAAAGGTGTAAAAACTAAACACTGTTTGCCTAGAGCAGTATGTTAAATGGAAATTAGATGAGTTTCCCAGTTGCAGCTTAAATTAGGATGAAAACATATGTTGGCTTTGCAAATTAATTGAATAACAGTTTCTGCTGTATTTGCTTCTGATTTTTCAGACGGTAAATTGAATCTTCCATGGGTCTCTTTCTGCTTCTATTCCAGCAATAGCCAATATCTATGAGCAATTCCACATCAAAAAATTGAGAGAGCGAGCCATGGAGGAATTATATGATCATATCAAGGCTGATGACCAATTTACCAAGTTCATCAGCATTGGCCCTGTAAGTAGTTTTTAAGCATCATTTAGCTCAATAGCTCTGTATCATACTGTAAATTGCTCTGCAGAAAATCAGTGGCACCATAACTTGTGGTATCCTTGGTGCTCTCTGAGCTTGGGTTGTGGTTTTTTTTTTTTTTGTTTGCAACCAACTTTCATTACTCAACAAGTACCATCATTAGTGCTGGTGAGTGTGGGGTTTGCTCCCTGTTTATATTCAGCAGCTTGCCCTGCCGGTATTGGTGGGAGTGTGGTTTTCTCCTTGGTTGTTCCTTGATTAGGATATTGTTGTTCTTCTAATAAGAATGAACAGGAGCAGATATGTGCTATCTTGCAGAAGCGTTAGCCCTGTCCAGAGTAGAGGAGTTTTTAGAAAGTATCTGGAATTCTCATCAACTTTTCTTGGAAACCTTTTTTCTAGTGCACTATGTTTTACAATCAGGCTGAGGGTACATATCCTATTAGAAAGAGATGGAGGGAGAACCTGTTAGTCTCCTCCACATCATGAAGTATAATATTATAAAGTCTATGACTCTATGCCTAGCCACTAATCCTAAATATTAATCCTTACCTAGATCTGGATTCAATTATCCAACTGGCTATCGTGGAAGAAGAAAGTTCTTCCAAGTTTAAGTAGTAAACTCATAAATGTTGGTTAGGTTGTTTTATAAATGTATTTTAACTTTGTCTTAATCATTATTTGTATCTATCTCTATATGTATCTAGATATCTAGTTACAGAGCACTCTGCTTGTTTGTAAATAAACAAGTGAAAGTGAAAGAAAAATTGATGTAATAATACCTGCTGGTGGATCAGGTTGCACTTACCTCCAATTCTCCAAGCCCTTGGGGATGAGGACTCATTGCTCTTGACAGACAATTGTTGTGCTCGCCTCCCACAGAAACAGCTGCCACCTGCAGCCCTAGCCACAGTGTGGATGCTATGAGTGTGCCTTAGGGAGAATGTTTCCACTGCTTCCACAGGAGAAGCAGTGTAGACTGCAAACAATGAACACATCATTTCTGAACATTCCAGCTACCCAACAACCTCATCTAATCCACTTACTTCGCTTTCTATCTCTAATATTTTCTGCAGCTATCCCGGTCTGCCTTCTAGGCACACAGGAGCAATAATTAAGATAAATGTTAATTTTGTGGAGGAAACTTCTCTGTGATGAGTGGTGGGAAACACTGTAGTAATGGCCAGTCTGCAGTGGGATAAGGAATGGTATTGCTGATTGCTACTCAGTGTGTGCTGATGCTGTGGAAGGAGTTGACATAGGAGGGATGCTTAGGATGCTTTAAGGGAGATGAGGCATTCAATTGAATTGAATATCCTTCACACCAGAAAGACCTGATAGTGTTTGGACATCAGCCTGAATGGGCTCTTTTGTGGTTTGCAGGTGTCAACGGTATTTCTAGTTTCTTACAGCCTTGAAGAAAGGAAATGCATCAGTAGGCATCATGCATTTTTCATCAAATGGGAATATTCCATCTTTAAAAGTTTCATCCATTTCTAAATAAAATGAACATCACTTTTAATTTTTTTTTTGTAAATAAAAAACTAGAATGCGTTTGTGGAGATTCCATGTTTCAAGGTACTTTCCTCTAATATTTTTGTCCTTCATAGTTAAACTCAATGCTGTTTGAAGACATCCCTTTGATTTTATGAAAAAGGTTGTATTTTTAAATATTTCTCATCTGTGTCTACACTTAAACAGAAGATACTGGTTTTCTCGGGAGTTTTTGAAATGATGAAGAGCTACATTTGTGAAGCACAGCTATTACTCTCAGATGACTTTAGACTTTAGGAGGAAAATAAAATAATAGTTCTTTCTTTGCCTTTGTAGATATCCAAAACAATTAACATGCTAGTGTGCTGGTATATGGAAGGAGAAAAGTCTCCCGCATTCCAGGGACACGTTTCTAGAATCTCTGACTATCTCTGGTAAGGCTTTGTTGAAATCCAAACTTGTCCAGCAAACTTTGTTAACCTGGGATCTTCCTGATGTGTTGGACCAGGGGTCCTCAAACTTTTTAAACAGGGGGCCAATTCACGGTCCCTCAAACTGCTGGGAGGCCGGATCGGCTGGGAGAGCGTGGCTAGGTGATCATGTGACTAGGTGGGCGTGGTTAGGTCATGTGACTGGGTGGGCCAATTTAACAGTCCTCGGGGACCGTCGGACTCCCTGGTGAGCTCGGGGACGCTGCCAGAGTTTTTTCTTTGGTAGTGGCAGCGAAAGCGGCATCAGCGGCGGCTGTGGCTGCAATGGCAGCCGTCTGGCGATGGTGGGAAGGAGAGCGTCGGCCATCAACCCTCCTGAGGTTTTCGACGGGCTCAACGGCAAAGTACAACACCGACCATCCGGGACTGGCAATGACTGGCGGGAGGGCTGCCCAGTTGCTGGGTTAGTTCCTTACGTCGTTGGGAGGCCTCCGTTGAATTTTGGGGGCTGGGGTTGGGAGATTTCTCCCCCCTATTTTCCATCATTCCCCTTGGCATCATGCCTATCTCGGACTGGTTGCCGTTTATGGACTCACTGACACTGAAATCTGGCTCATATTCATCGGAGCCCTCCCCCCTGCCGTTGAGGGGACTGTAAATTGTGTTGGGAGATTATGGGAGCTGGTGTACTTCTTCCATCCCACCAGCAGAGGGGACTGACCACCATACCAACCATCATGAGAGGGTGGTTGTGGACTATTAGACCAACCACTGTGAGAGGGTGGCTCTGGACTTTAACCCCTTGTGCTGTGTTGATATTGCAAAGGTTCACTACTTCCATCTCACCAGTAGAGGGGACTGACTATCAGACCAATCACTGTGAGAGGGTGGTTGGATTGTATCCCCCTTGAACTGTGTTGACTTGGCAAGAGATCCTGCCCACTGTGGTGAGGGGACAGTGGACTTTTGGACCTTGGATTTTGGATGCCCCCATCTTATTTGTTCTCCCTTGGACCTCTTATTTTCCATCTGGACCCTTGGGACATGGTCACTTATCCTCCTGTGGCAAGATGTATTCGGCAGCTGAGCTTCTTGTTCTCCCCGCTCTTGCAGGATTGGCCCTCCACTTTATCGAGGGCCTACCTCGATGACGGGTTTTGGAACCCCGAGAGGTGGCATGCGGCGAAGAGGGGGTTGAGGGGTTTTTTAAAATTGTCATTTGCCAATCTTTTAAGGGGTTTTGGGAGGGGAGAGGGCTGTTTGGCAAAGGATAGGGAGGGTGATTTGTTGGGGAGGGGGCCAGGCCCAGCACAGGGTCGCGTTAGGGGAGGTGCAGAGCGGGGATTGGAGGGAGTTAGTGTTGGTCAATGTCAATGGTCAAGAGGGCAATGTCATCAGGACCATGGGTGGGAGGAGCAGGAATGGTGGGAGCAGGGGGCCATATCATGTTGTGGGGGCATGCACCCGCTGTCTCCAAGCGGTGACGTGCTCTGGCTCCCAATGCTCTCCTCGTTCCCTGGGTTGTCCAGAGCTTCAGAGCCTGGGTCTTAGGCTGATATTGTGCAATGCCAGGTCCGTGGTTAATAAAGCCCCCCTCATTTGTGAGCTGATTCAGGAGCGGGGAGCAGACCTGGCGGCTATTACAGAGACCTGGTTGGGCCTGAAGGGGGGGTCCCCCACGTAGAAATGTGCCCACTGGGTTTCCGCGCATTTCATCAGCCGAGGGCCCAGAGTAGGGGTGGGGGGGGTGGCGGTTATTGTAAAGGAAGGTCTTGATCCTAGGGAGGCCACTGTACCTCAGATAGCCGTCTGTGAGTCTCTCCTTGTGAAGTGGGGCCATGGGAGGCAGATGGGCCTGCTGGTTGCGTACCTGGCTCCTTGCTGCGTGGCAGCGACTCTGCCCGAGCTCCTCAACGTTATAGCCGGGATGGCGGTTGATACTCCCAGGCTTTTTACTCAGATGCTTCGGTGAAGCATCTGAGGTGGCTCGGGAGTTCATGGCTTCCATGACGGCCATGGACCTGACCCAGTTAATTCAGGGCCCCACTCACATAGGAGGAAACACGCTGGACCTGGTTTTCGTCTCTGGTCAGTGGTTGAATGGTCTAGATACAGGGGATATAGTCATTGAACCCTTGTCATGGTCAGACCATTCTCTCCTTAGACTTGACTTCCTGACCGCTACACCCCACCACAGGGAGGCGGAACCGACTAGGTGGTTCCGCCCCAGGTGCCTGATGGATCCTGATAGGTTCCAAATGGAGCTTGGGCCATTTCCTGAGACTCTGGCTCACAACTTGACGGAAGACCTGGTGGCCGCCTGGGATAGGGCAGCCGCAGGTGCTTTAGATCGGGTCGTGCCTTTGCAGCCTCTGACCCGGCGCCGAATCTGCCCAGCTCCTTGGTTCTCCGAAGAGCTGAGGGGGATGAAGCGCCAGAAAAGAAGCCTAGAGAGCAGTTGGAGGGCTAGTCGTTCTGAATCTGACCGTACACTAGTGAGGTCTTATATCAAGACCTACTTAGTGGCGATAAAAGCGGTGAAGTGTAACTACTTTTCTGCTCTTATCACGTCGGCAGATAATCGCCCAGCTGCCTTGTTTAGGGTGACCCTCTCCCTTATCCATCTGGGAGCACGGGAAGACCCCTTGCAAGGACGTGCTGAGGATTTTGCGCATTATCTGCACGATAAAGTCGCTCAAATTCGGGAAGGTCTGGACTCTGACTGGGTGGATTCAGGCGGGTTGTCCTAGGTGTGTCTTGAGAATGTTATCTGGGATGAGTTCGACCCTGTGACCCCCGAGGACGTGGACAGGATGCTGGGGAGGTTGAACGCAACCACATGTTTATTGGACCCGTGTCCCTCCTGGTTGGTGCTGGCTACCCGGGAGGTTACATGAGGCTGGCTCCAGAGGATTATAAACGCTTCCTTGAGTGAGGGTTTCTTGCCTCCCGCCTTGAAAGAGGTGGTGGTGAGGCCCCTCCTCAAGAAGCCCTCTCTGGGACTTCCGGTTGGCACCGCAGGCGTCATTGACAGTCTCCTCAGACCGCCAGCCCCGCGATCTCGTAGAAGCCGTTTTGACAGCGCTAATCAGCTGTCTGATGACTTAAAAACCTCTCCTTCGGGAGAAGAAGGAGAGGAGAGCCGGTGGGGGTGAGTAGAGCTCCCCGAAAGACCTCTGGAAGGATTCCAGAGGTTTGGAGGGTGAGAGCTCCTCGGTCAGCCCACCAAGAAGCTCTGGATTCGGGACAACTCTGTTTCAAACAGAGCCAGACGCCGCGTCCGATCCTGCTGTCAAAAGTGGGTTTGATTGAACACAAGCGCAGGCAGAGCAGAAACAGGAGAACAAGCTTTAAAAGTAACTGTGCTTAATTCCGGATTTATACTGTTTCTAATTGAATCTCTTTGAGCTGGAGGCTGAAGATGGTGCCTTTGTTATGGGTGTGAAAGTGAAAGTCAGAAGCGAAAGTGTTTATTGAGAATTTTGCACTTTGAGAGTGGATTAAAGCTGCTGGGAATTGAGGGCTTGTGGAAAAAGGAATATTTTGCTTGATAAATCATAGATTATAAATTACAAGCTTTTGAAAACTGCTCAAGAGACTTTGTGGCTGTGAAAGGAAAATAGATTTTTTTTTAAAAAAAGATGGCTTCTAAACAAGTTAAGCCAGGAGTTCCTAGAGGTGGAGGGAGTTCCCCTGTAGTTTCAATAGTGACACAGAAAGCACAACTTCCGGCTGATTCACAGAGCAAGGAGGCTTCTTTTAATGAACTCAAAGAATTTATAAAGGAAGCCATGAATAACCAAGCTGCAGCTATGAATAACCTAACAGTAATTATGGAAGGGAAATTAAAGAAATTTGAGGAGAATATAAAGTCAATCAAAGAAGTTGTTGCAGCAAAGCATGATGAAATAAGAAATGATATTGTTTTTGCAGTCTCAGGATTGTCAAAACTTATTATCCAGGTGGAAGGGAGAGTGGAAGAAATTGATGAAGCCAATCTGAATTTGGAAAACAAAGTAGGAGACATCATGACTAAAACAGAGAAGGTGGATGATGAATTGGTAATGTTACAATACAGATCTATGGAATTTGCTCTGAGACTGAGAGGGTTAAAAGAAAAGAGTCAGGAAAACTTAAAGGACATTTGTGCAGAAGCAATTGCAAGGTTAATTAAAGAAAGTCCAGATGATGTGGCAACTCGAATTGATAAAATCTACAGGGTTAATTCTTGGTGGCAAGACAAAGGCAGTTACCAAGAGATGTGGTGATTTATTTTACAACCAGGAGGATCAGAAATGACATCTTACAAGCTTCCTACAAGAATAAGGTTCAAGTGGCTGGACAAGAAGTGCTGGTTCTGAAAGAGATCCCTCCAAAAATGCTAAGAAGCAGAAAGGAATTTGGTTTTTTGGTAAATGAACTGAGAAACCAACAAGTGCAGTACAGATGGGACGTTCCAACTGGACTAATAGTGAACTATAGTGGAGAAAGATACTGGTTAAACACAATTTGGAAAGCAAAAGATTTTTATGTTAATGTTTTAAAGGCTGGACACCCACCCTCACCAGGAGGGGGTAGAAAGAAAATGGAGATGTTACAACAAGAAAAAGATGGAAAACAGATACAAACTTATGCTGAAGTTGCAGCTGGAGGAACCATCATGGAAGAAGACTTGGATCTTGGCGGCCCACCCCCAACTTTGGAACCACTCAAGAAGACAGAGGAACCAAGAGAACAACGACTGACACGAGCAACCTACAAACGCCAAGAACAACAATTAAAAGTGCAACAATCTTAAGATTCATCTCAAGAAGTCAAAAAATCAGAAGCAGTGGGGGGGGGGGGGCTAGGCCGAAGAGTAAGGTGGAGGAGGATGTTCAGCTGATGATCTTAAAGCTTCGAAAGGCTAAAGATCTTCTATCTTGGAATATTAATGGCTTAAATTCACCACAAAAAAGAAAGAAAGTTTTTCATTATTTGAAACAATTTAAGAATGATGTGATTAGTCTGCAAGAAACACATATTAGATTATCAGACCAAAAATATTTGATAAATTAAAGATTAGGTATACATTTTGTGGCATCAGCACCAGAGAAGAAAAATGGGCTAGTTATATATGTAAAGAAAGGACTATCAGCTAATTTAATTGAGGCAGATATTCAAGGAAGATATATTGCAATTGAATTATTAACTCAGCCTGGAAAAATGCTTTTAATTGGAATATATGCCCCAAATCAACAACAAGATAAGTTTTATAAATTTTTACACACCAAAATAATACAATGGGATTATAAATCTTTTATCTTAATGGGTGATTGGAATGGAGTAATAGATACACAAAAAGATAAAAAAACTTTATCAAAGATTTCAACACATGCGAAATTACCTAAATCCTTTTTTGATATGATGGAAGATATGGAATTGAGAGACATTTGGAGAGAACGAATGTTGAGGAGAGAGATTTTACATTTTTTTCTGATAGACATCAATCCTTTTCTAGGATTGATTTCATACTAATTACAAATGATTTTATTTCCAGGGTGAAGAAGACAAAGATATGTCCAAGAACTCTAACTGATCATAGTCCGGTTTGGGTGGAACTGGAACAGGAGAGGGGAGAAAGGAGGTCTTGGAGGCTAAATGAAAATTTATTTAGATATGAAGAAAATGTGAATGAGCTTAAAAAACAAATGAAAGAATTTTTTGCCAATAATATGCATAAGAGTACTTCTATGGAAATGGTTTGGGATGCAAGTAAGGCTTATATGAGGGGAACTTTAATTTATATGAATAATAAACATAGATCAAAACAACAAAAGAAGCGGAAAGAGATAGAGGAGGAAATAAAAAAGAAAGAACAATTACTCATACTTAATCCAGGAGATAAGAAAGTAAAAGAAACAATAAATATACTACGAGATCAATTTAGTATGTTAATAGCTGATCAAGTGGCAACTAGTTTACAATATGCTAAACACAATACATTTTGTAATGCTAATAAACCAGGCAGGTGGTTGGCCTATGTGTTGAGGAAAAAACAGAAATCATGAGTTATTGGTAAGATAGAATTTAGAGGTAAGGAAGTTTATCAACAGAATATGATCAAAAAGGCTTTCTTAGAATTTTATACGAAGTTATATGCTAATGATTCAATACAAGGTATAGATATAGATAGATACTTAAAGGAAGGGAATATTCCTGAATTAACGTTAGAACAGAGGGAAGGGCTGAATCAGCCAATAACCTCTGAGGAGATTATTGCAGCAATTAAACAGTTAAAAACAGGTAAAGCTCCGGGAACAGATGGATTAGCAGCTGTTTATTACAAGAACCTACAGTCTGAAATGGTAGAACCACGTAGAGCATTATTTTGTAAAATTCAATCAGGGGGAGGAGTTCCACCCTCTTGGAGAACAGCTTTTGTGTCACTGATCCCAAAGGAAGATCAAAACTGTACCAAACCTGAAAACTTTAGGCCAATATCACTTTTGAACACTGACTACAAAGTTTTTGTCAAGATACTAGCGAATAGGTTAATGCCAGTTATGCAACCAACAATTCATAATGACCAATCAGGTTTTATAAAAGGGAGACAAATGAAATATAATGTCAGACAAATTGTAAATTTATTGGAATATTTGGAAAAAAACAACCAGGTCCCTACAGCGTTTATATTTTTGGATGCAGAGAAGGCATTTGATCGATTGAATTGGCAATTTTTGTTTAAGATAATAGAAAAAATGCATTTTGGAGAGTATTTTACACAATCAATTAGAGCAATATATCAGGAGGAAACAGCACAAATAATAATTAATGGAGGTTTAATAGATGCTTTTAAAATTGAGAAAGGTACAAGGCAGGGCTGTCCTTTGTCTCCATTGTTGTTTATTTTAACTTTAGAAGTTTTATTGAATAAGATACGTGATTCTGATAAAATAAAACGAATTGTAATTAGACAGCAAGATTATAGATTAAGAGCGTTTGCAGATGACTTGGTTATTACTTTATCTCAACCCATAGAATCAGCTCCACATATGTTGGACATAATAGGTCAATATGGTAAGGTGTCTGGATTTAAAGTAAATCAACATAAGACAAAGATGATAATTAAAAATATGTCCATATCTCAAAGAGAGGATTTAGGAAGGATAACGGGGTTTGAAATAGTTAAAAAGGTTAAATATTTAGGAGTATATATTGCAGCTTCAAATACGAAATTATTTAAGAACAATTATGAAGTTCTTTGGCAAAAAGTGCAGAAAGAAGTGGAAAATTGGAAAAAGCTACAATTATCTCTATTGGGAAGGATAGCAGTAATAAAAATGAATGTATTACCTAGGTTTTTATTTTTGTTTCAAATGATATCAGTGCTTAAGAAAGATGGAAATTGGAGGGAGTGGCAAAAAGGGGTTAATACTTTTATTTGGGGCAGGAAGAAACCAAGGGTGAAACTGAAAATTATACAGGATGTATGTGAGAGAGGAGGTTTTAAAATGCCTAATTTAAGATTGTACTATGAAGCAGCTGTTTTATCACAAATTAGTGATTGGTTTAATTTAACTGAAGAGAGAATGTTAAATATGGAAGATTATGATTTATTATATGGATGGCATGCTTATTTGTTATATGAAAAAAAAAGTGGATAAAGTGTTTAAAGGTCATATACTTAGAAATGTGTTGCTGAGGGTTTGGAAAAAATATCAATATAAGCTAAATTATAAGATACCTATATGGGCAAATCCCAGACATGCAATAGAAAATATAAGTACAGAAAAAAAAACGGAGGTGATTACTTATAAAGAGCTTCTTTTTATGGAAAGGGGTAAACTGCAATTGAAATATTTAAATGTATTGAAAGAAGAAGGGATAATTTATACTTGGTTTCAGTATGGTCAGCTTCAAGCTAGATAGAGGGAAGATCAAAAAATTGGTGTCATGCAAAATGAGGAAAACTTGGTAAAACAGATTAGAGATCAAAGTCAGATGCATATTAAAAGGTTATATAACGCTTTATTGGAAATAGATTCAGAAACGGAATTGGTTAAGGATTGTATGATAAAATGGGCACAAAACTTTCAGGAACCTGTGATGATGGAAACATGGGAAAAGATTTGGGTCAGAAATGTTAAATTTACGCAAGCACAAAATTTGAGAGAGAATTTTTATAAAATGTTTTACAGATGGCACTTAGATCCTAAAAAATTATCATGTATGTATCCGAATTTGCAAGCTAAATGTTGCAGATGTGAATGTGATGATGCAACTTATAAACATATATGGTGGACTTTTAAGAAAATCAAGGCATTTTGGATAAAAATTTGGTGGGTGATGCAGAACATTTTGAAAAAAAGGTTGAAATTTACTCCTCAATTGTTTTTATTGGGTATAACGACGGATTGTACAGCATTAGAGACAACTGATCCTGAACTTAATAGCAGCTAGGCTGTTGGTAGCGCAATATTGGAAGAAGGACTCTTTGCCTACTATTGAAGAGTGGACACTGAAAGTAACGAACTTAGCAGAAATGGCGAAAATTTCAGTGTATTTGAAGGACTACACACAAGAAAGATACGTAACAGAATGGAGAAGATGGATTGATTATATTCAAAATAAGTATTAGACAAGAAAATATCAAATAGCTTATGAATGAATGTTAAATTTTAGAAGTATTATATTATCCATAGTGGAGTTAAGGTTTCAGGGGAGGATTTGGTAGTTTAAGAATAGTTAGGCTAATTTAGCTTATGATTGTTAATTGAAATACCCTGCATTTTGCTCTGAGAAGTCTGGTGGGGGAGGGTGGGATGGGAAGGGGGGGAGGGGGGTGGGGTGGGGAGGGAAAAGGGTGGGGGGAATATGGGGGGGGGAAACGTTTTTTGTAAAACTTTTCAATAAAAAAAAAAAGAAGACCTCTCTGGACCTAGCTGTTTTGGCAAACTATCGTCCAGTCTCCAACCTTCGCTTTCTGGCGAAGGTTGTTGAGAGTGTTGTGGCGCGACAGGTCCCACAGTACCTGGATGAAACCGTCTATCTAGATCCGTTCCAGTCCGACTTCAGGCCTGGGTACAGCACGGAAACGGCATTGGTCGCGTTGGTTGATGATCTCTGGAGGGCTTGGGACAGGGGTTGCTCCTCTGTTCTGGTCCTATTAGACCTCTCAGCGGATTTTGATACCATCGACCATGGTATCATGCTGCACCGGTTTGAAGAGTTAGGGGTGGGGGGCACCGTTCTACGGTGGTTCTCCTCCTATCTCTCCAACCGGTCGCAGTCCGTGTTGGCTGGGGGGCAGAGGTCGACCTCAAGGCACTTGGTTTGTGGGGTGCCACAAGGGTCGGTCCTCTCGTCCCTCCTGTTCAACATTTATGTGAAGCCGCTGGGTGAAATCATCCGTGGTTTTGGGGTGCAGTGCCATCTGTACACTGATGACACTCAGCTGTACATCTCCACCCCAGACCACCCCAACGATGCCCTTGAAGTGATGTCCCGGTGCCTGGAGGCTGTGCGGGTCTGGTTGGGGAGGAACAGGCTCCGACTCAACCCCTCAAAGACTGAATGGCTGTGGTTGCCGGCGTCCCGATATAGCCAGCTGGTGCCATCGCTGGCTATTGGGGGCGAGACATTGGCCCCCATGGAGAGGGCTCGTAACTTGGGTGTCCTCCTGGACGCACGGCTGTCTTTAGAAGAGCATATGACGGCCGTGGCCAGGGGGGCTTTCTATCAGGTTCGCCTGATACGCCAGTTGCGCCCCTTTCTGGATCGGGACTCCTTATGCACAGTCACTCATGCCCTCGTCCAGTGGTGGGATTCAATTTTTTTAACAACCGGTTCTGTGGGCGTGGCTTATTTGGGGGTGTGGCTTGGTGGTTATGTGACTGGGTGGGTGTGGCTAGCTAGTCATGTGACTGGGTAGGTGTGGCTAGCTGATCATGTGACCGGGTGGGCGTGCCTATGTGCATAGGGACTACTCAGAGGGCTGAAAAAAGTCATTTCTGACTGATCCTCGCACTTTTGACCGGTCCTCGCACTTATGACCATCCTCACATTTATATTCATTGCGGCATTCTTAACAACCGTGTCAATCATTTCACCACTACTTCTCTTCACCACGGTGACAAGATAGGGCGCAAAACGTAAAATGTGAGGACAGTCGTAAGTTCAAGGACTGGTCAAAAGTGCGAGGACCGGTCAAAAATAACTTTTTCGGCCCTCTGAGTAGTCCATATGCACATAGGGACTACTCAGAGGGCTGAAAAAAGTGATTTCTGACAGGTCCTCGCACTTTTGACCGGTCATCATTTATCTTCTAGTCCAGAGATCTCCAACCTTGGCAACTTTAAGCCTGGCAGACTTCAACTCCCAGAATTCCCCAGCCAGCTATGCTGGCTAGAGAATTCTGGGAGTTGAAGTCCACAAGACTTAAAGCTGCCAAGTTTGAAGACCTTTGAGTTAGGGCTTTGGGGCCAGCCTTTTGGGGAGGGGGTCCCATTCGGAGAGACCCCCTGCCTCTCAGGAAGCATCAGGCCCAGGCAGAGAAAATTGCCAAGGTTGGAGATCTCTGGACTAGAAGACCTCCAAAGGTCCCTTCCAACTCTGTAATTCTGGTATTGGCAAGCAAGCACAATTAAGCTACTTAAATCCTCCAGAGCAGCCAACGTTTTGGACCTCAGGGACCACCGTTCATAATTTTAAATTTCGCGGACCACTAATACGAATCCAGTGCGTCGCTTGCTGAAGCACCTGGACTCCCAGTGATGGGATAGGGTCCTTCAGGCACTCTCCCCCCCTTTCTCTCTCTCTCCCCCCCTCATTCTCTCTTTCTCTCCCCCCTCTTTCTCTCTCCCCCCTTTCTCTCTCTCCCCCTTTCTCTCCCACTCTTTCCCTCTCATTCTCTTTCTCTCTCCCCCTCTTTCTCTCTCCCCCTCTCTCTCCCCCTCTTTCCCTCTCATTCTTTCTCTCCCCCTTTCTCCCCCTTTCTCTCCCTCTCTCCCCCACTCTCTCTCTCATTCTTTCTCTCCCCCTTCTCTGTCTCCCCCACTCTTTCTCTCTCCCCCTTTCTCTTTCTCTCCCCCTTTCTCTCATTCTCTTTCTCTCTCCCCCCCTCTTTCTCTTTCTCTCTCTCTCCCCTACTCTCTCTCTCTCATTTGCTTGCAGGGGGCCGATCTGGTGTCTGCAACGGAGAGCAAAAAAACACCTCGGTATATTTGCGACACAAGGCAGCCCTCGTTTCCTGCCAACTCGGAGCGGTAAACAGCGTCTGGCTCGGGGAGCAGCCGGATTTTGCTCTCCATTACTCTCTCAGCCCCCTGCAAGCTCTCATCTCTTGAGAAGCCCAACCAAAGTTTCCCGCGCCACTTCAGGGAGCGCTCCTCGAGAGACAAGAGCTTGCAGGGGGCCGAGAGAGCAATGGAGAGCAAAATCCGGCTGCTCCCCGAACCAGACGCTGTTTACCGCTCCGAGTCCCAAGCGACAGGAGATGAGGGCTGCCTTGTCCCGCAAATATGCCGGATTTTGCTCTCCATTGCAGACACCAGATCGTAATGCACCACCTGCAAAAATGCGAAAATTTCCAAATGTAGCCCTGCCATCTTACAGCTCTCCTGATGTTCAACTGTTGTCTTTCAAGGAGGATACTTGGCCAGCTTCATGCTTGATGTCTCCCACCTTGGCAGCTTTAAGACTTGTGGACTTCAACTCCCAGAATTCTCCACAATTCCCCAGAATGGGCTAGGCGGGAGTTGAAGTCCAAACATTGTAAAAGAGCCACAATTGCCCAGCCCTGGGTTAGGGTAGGCTGATGCCGCGCAGATGGGAGGCGGGGCAGAGCGAGGGGCGGGCAAGCCAGCAATTTAACAAACGGTTCGGTGTGCTGCAGGGCCAATAAATTACAAAAAAACACCGAACCGTTTGTTAAATTGCTGGCTCACCCGCCCCATTTATTGGCAATATAAATAGTAGTGCGGAGGGGTAGGGCAAGGGGCGGGGCGAGCCAGCAATTTAACAAAGGGTTCAGCCGAACCCCCTAGAACCGGCAGAATCCCACCACTGCCCTCATCACTTCCCGCCTGGACTACTGCAATGCTCTCTACACGGGGCTCCCCTTGAGGATCACCTGGAGGCTCCAACTGGTACAGAATGCAGCCGCACGGGTACTTAAGGGGGCGACATGGCGCTCCTATGTAACACCTCTCCTGCGCGAGCTGCATTGGCTTCCAGTGGTCTTCCGGGTGCGCTTCAAGGTACTGGTTCTCATCTTCAAAGCGCTCCATGGCTTAGGGCCTGGTTATTTACGAGACCACCTTCTGCCACTGATAACCTCCCACCGGCCAATACGCTCCCACAGAGAGGGTCTCCTCAGGGTGCCGTCGGTCAGGCAATGTCGACTGGTGACCCCCCGGGGAAGAGCCTTCTCTGTGGGGGCACCCGCCCTCTGGAATGAGCTACCCCCAGGGATACGACTGATCCCGGACCTCCGAACCTTTCGCTGGGCTCTGAAAACGTTCCTATTTTGGCAAGCCGGGCTGGCTTAAAAATTTTTATTGGTGAATTTTATGGGTAAGAGGTTTTTAATTGGGGAAAGCCATTAGGGATTTAATTTTGTTTTAAATGTATTTTAATGTTTATATTGTATGTTTTTTAATCTTGGCTGTTCACCGCCCCGAGTCCTTCGGGAGAGGGGGCAGTATAAAAATTTAAAACAAACAAACAAACAAACAAACAAACAGTCCATTGAACAATGCACACAAATTAAACTTTAATTTGTTTTGCTCCTTGGGGTGTTTTATTTGCTTTTGTTTGCATGTTGCTCTTTTGGTTGCCTTTTCTTTTTACTAATCGTTTTTTCAGTTGTTTAGGAGTCTAGTGATCCACTTTAGGAAACTCAGTTTTGCTGCAATTCTTCTCGCCCCAAGGAGCTTGAGAAATCTCTCTCTGTCTCTCTCTCTCTCTCTCTCTCTCTCTCTCTCTCTGTCTCTCTCTCTCTTTCCTTCTCTCTCTCTCTCTCTCTCCCTCTCTTTTTCTTTTTTTCTCTCTCTCCTTCTCTCTCCCCCTCCCTCTCTCTTTCTCTCTGTCTGTCTGTCTCTTTTTTTGTCTCTCTCCCTCTCTCTCCCTTTCTCTCTTTCTGTCTGTCTTTCTCTTTCTTTGTCTCTCTCACTCTCTCCTCTCTCTCTCCCCCCTCTTTCTCTCTCTTTCATTCTCTTTCTCTCTTTCTTTCTCTCTCTCTGTCTCTCTCTTTGTCTCTCTCCCTTTCTCTCTCTCCTTCTCTCTCCCTCTTTCTTTGTCTCTCTCCCTCTCCTTCTCTCTCTCTCTTTCTCTCTCCCTCTCTCTTTCCATCTCTCTGTCTGTCTCTCTTGGTCTCTATCTCTCTCTCCTCTCTCTCTTTCTCACTCTCTCCCCCTCTTTCTCTCTTTCATTCTTTCTCTCTCTCTCTCTCTATTTCTCTCTCCCTCTGTTTCTTTCTCTTTTCCTCTCTCTTTCCTTCTCTCCCTCCCTCCCTCTTCTCTTTCTTTCTCCCACTTTTTTCTCTTTCTCCCTCTCCCTCCCTCCCTCTCTCTCTCTCTCTCTCTCTCTCTCTATCTTGTGGGGGCGGTGAAGGTGAAAAATGCACCATTTTTGCATGTTTTTTTGCCTTTACACACACACACCCATCTCCACAAGTATTCTGCAGCCTAAAACCAGGCAAAAGTGGCTTTTTTTGGCCAAAAACGGGCCATTTTTGCCTGTTTGTTTGCCTCTTCTAACCCCCTCCCCATCTACACAAGCATTCTGCAGGCTAAAACCAGGCAAAAATGGTTCATTGTTTAGCCAAAAACAGGCCATTTTTGCCTGTTTGTTTGCCTCTTCTAACCCCGCCCCCCCCCGCACCTCCACAAGCATTCTGCAGGCTAAAATTGTTGAGCTTACCTTTTGGTTCCAGCCTGCAGGTCTCCCGAAGGCAAGTCCTGTGCTTTGCTGAAGGGTGGGTGGGGTGATGTGGGCGGGGCAACCTTGTGGTGCTTTGTGGGCCGGATTAATTAGTTCAGCGGGCCGTATGCGGCCCACGGGCCGTAGTTTGAGGACCCATGTGTTGGACTATAGAATTAGCAATTCTGGTTAGGTATCTTGGGAGTTGACTTTGCAAAGTGTGAATTCTAAGTTTAGTGCAACACAGCTAAAAGGTACCATGTTATGAAAGCTATTATGTAGTTTGAAAATGCAACATGACTCTTTTAAATACTGCCTACTATCCTTTAGAAGATACCATATGTACTCCAAAATACATTTAGAAAGTAATTCCAGAATATAGATGGATTATCTAAGGTTATACAGGTAGTCCTCGACTTACAGCCATTTGTTTAGTGACTGTATGAAGTTACAATGGCACTGAAAAAAGTGACCTACAACCAATCCTCACACTTATAACCAGAATAACATCCCCATAGCCACATGATTAAAATTTGGGTACTTGGCAACTGGCATGTATTTATGATGGTTACATAAACCCAGGGTCATGTGGTCACTATTTGTGACCTTCCCAGCCAGCTTCCAACAAGCAAAGTCAATGGAGGAAGATGGATTCACTTAAGGATCTCTTGATTCACTTAACAATTGCAGTGATTTGCTTAACATCCATAGCAAAAAAGGTCGTAAAATCTGGCATGACTTGCCTAACAACCACCTTGCTTAGGAATGGAAATTGTGGTTGCAGCTGGATTTGCATGTGGCTGAGCAGCCAGATTTTCCATATCCAGTGGACAGGCCAGATGCACCTGGTATTATCACACCATACTTCCCCACTGACAATAAGGAATGCACAGTGATGATGCCTCAGACCAATGTTGATGAGAGTTCTGAGCGAGTGGTATACCCAACAGCAGTCAAATGCTGGACGCCCCAGTAAGTGGTGAGAAGAGCCCAACGGCCTCAGTGAGGTCGGAGAAGTTCTTAGCGCAAAGAGAGCCAGTCTGCATAAGAGGGCCAGTCTTCACCCGTAGTGCAGATGTTCACGACCACCTGATAGACTTAATCTGTAGAAAATGTTGGTACTGGTTCTCATCTGAACTTTTACAATGTTGTGTGTGGTTAATATGAAAAGGGGAAGATGTTACAGGTGTTATGTCTGCCTTTATGCAGCTTTATTGCTCTCTAGCATTCATCTCCATTGTTTTGTGATGCATTTCCTGCCTCTCTAGGATTTACCTCTGTAAATAAATCGTTTCAACGTCTACCCTCAAAACGACGCTATAGGGCTCTACCAGGGGTGAAATCTAAAATTTCTTACTACCAGTTCTGTGGGCGTGGCTTGGTGGGGGGGGGGTAATGTGACTGGGTGGGCGTGGCCATTTTTTTAACTTTTAAAACCATTTTTTCTACAACCTCTTCGGCTAAAAGGTTGTAAAAAAATGTTTTCAAAAGGCTCTGACGATCCCCACTGAGTTCCCTGATCGGCAGAGATTTTTTTAAAACTCAGCGGGGATCATCATAGCATTTAAAAGAAAAAAACCCTTTTTTTCTTTTAAATGCCTTTGACGATCCAAGCTGAGTTCCCTAATCGGCAGCCTAATCAGTTCCCTAATCAGGGAACTCAGCTTGGATCATCAGAGCATTTTTTTTTAAAAAAGGGTTTTTTTCTTTTAAATGCCTTTGACCAGCCGCGCGATCATCAGAGGCTTTTTTTTTTAACTTTTAAAAGCATTTTTTCGGCCGTAGTTGTAGAAAAAATGCTTTTAAAAGTAAAAAAAAGCCTCTGATGATTGTGCGGCTCAGCTGGGCATGGGGGGGGCAGGGATTTTTGCTTCCAGTTCTCCGAACCACCCGCCTCCGTCGCTACCGGCTCGGGCAATCCGGTCCGAACCAGGAGCATTTCACCCCTGGGCTCTACACACCAGAACAAAAAGACACAAGGACAGTTTTTCCCCAAAATGCCATCACTCTGCTAAACAACTAATTCCCACAACACTATGAAATTAACTACTTTAATTTAACTAATTAAATACTAAGACTATTACTGAATATATATGTGTGTGTGTGTGTGTTTTTCTTCTAGCCAGGTTTTCCCTACGTAGCCAAGGTTTTTTTGTAGCTACGTAGGGAAAACCTGGCTAGAAGAAAAACACACATAAACCCTACGAAGAAGTAAGAAAATTTTTATATATATATATATATATATATATATATATATATATATATATATATATATATATATATATATATATATATATATATATATATTGTGTGTGTGTATGTGGATATATATATATGTGTGTGTGTATGTATACATGTGTATATGTATATGTGTGTGTGTGTACACACACACACACACACACATACTGTATATTCTCAATGATGGCTAGTATAGCGTTTTTAACTGCATTTTATTAAACTACTGGAAACTATCTGTATTGTAGGAGGGAGGTCTCCTGAGATGAGAAGTACACATTAAAGTTCCAGGTAGAAAATCTTACAAGGTCGTTTTTTCCCTTCCATTTGTGTTGTGGCCCACCCCTCTAGGAAATCACTGCAGAGTTTGAGCAGTAGGCCAATAAGTAGGTAAGGATGAG
Organism: Arizona elegans; assembly: GCA_022577455.1. Taxonomy (NCBI): domain Eukaryota; kingdom Metazoa; phylum Chordata; class Lepidosauria; order Squamata; family Colubridae; genus Arizona; species Arizona elegans. Next base: position 169,603,665 of record JAKOOJ010000001.1, on the reverse strand, counting down.
TGATCTAGCCCGAGCCTGCCTCCTTCTTCACATCCATTCCTAATTTAGCCATTGTGTCTTATTCAAAAGGCCTTTCCAGGAATGGCTAGGAGCCCAATGTTCATGCTACTCATGGCATTGGACTCACTGTTTATGGTAGTGAAGCTTACAGGCCTCTTACCTGTTTCTGCTTTGCCATGCCTCTCATGCTTGCTTTTGCTTTTCTTGCAGGCTGGGTCTGGATGGCATGAAGATGCAGGTAATAATTCCTGGCATGTTTTTCTTTTGCTGAGGTCTGAACCCGTCTCACCGAGTAATGACTACTGCAGACTCTGCTTAGAGCTCTGTTTAAAATTAACAGTAACAATAGTAATTTATTAAACTTTTTTGTCATCTGAATCCTAACAACTTTGAGTGGCTCATAAGAATAAAAATTTACACTCAAACCAATAAAACATAAAAAATAAAAAGCTAAAAGATGGCAAGCATGATGAAGTGAAGGGTCCTCCATGTCAAAGCCCTGAGTGAAAAGCCAAGGCTTCCTAACTCTTCCAAACAATAACAGAATGGGGGCCATTTGTATCTTGAGGGAATCTGTTCCCAGAGGGCAGGTGCTGCCACTGGGAAGATCTACTTCTAGAGTCCCGATAGATGTCATTGTTTAATCCAAGGAACCCAAAGCATGCCAACCCCGCAGGAACAAATCTGCCAGGCAGTCCCTGAAGCAAGCAAGCCCTATGCCACGTAGTGCTTTATATGTAACGGCACCTTAAATCACACCTGGAAACAAATGACAAGTGTTGCTTGTAAAGCAGAAGCTTTAAATAGGCATACTGATGGGCATGCCCATCGCTGTCTGTATTGTTGCTACATTCTAGACTAATTGAAGCTTCCAGGTAGTCTTCAAATGGAGCCCCATTTAGAGAGCATTGAGTAGTCTAGTCAAGCCAGGATGTGACTGGGCATGAGTGACTGTGTAAAATTCATTTCCAAAGAGGAAGTTGGGATTAGGGAGGTGGAGAACTGTTTCTCTTCTTCTGATTGATTTTCTTCTGATAAATTCCTACACACACAGACACACACCCAGCCATTAAGTGTGAGAAAAGAAGAGTGATAAAGTAAGCTATGAGTTCAGGAATGACAAACATTTTTTTCTTGCTCCATGTGTGGAAAAGGGTACGTTTAGAAAGTAATTCCTAAATAGCAAAGGACTGTCAAAGTTTTTATTGCAGGAGAGATTGTCTTGAGTACAGTTCCAGGTAGAAGCTGTTGATGCTAGAGGAAGGGTTCCTGGAAGCCCTTAGCATACTGTACTCTTGGAAGGGAGACCAGCTGGAATTGATTTTATGTAGTTTGCTGGCTGAAACAGTATGCATGCTGAATATTTCAAAATGCAATCAAAAAGCGTCATTTCAAACTATCTTCTCTTTTAGGGCACCAATGGATCACAGGTTTGGGATACAGCATTTGCTGTTCAAGCTTTTCTGGAGGTAACATCTTTTTTTCACAAGTTTTTCTTGTTAATTTTAATGAACTTTGTGGAAAAGTTAACTAGCTGCACTTTCCTATATCATATATAAACAAGAACCCTGCCCCAAAGCAGTTCTTTCAGTTTCAAATTGCAATAGTGAGAGAAAAAGGAAACAAATGAAATTACATCACCTTCCACTCTATCCATTCAGGGTGCTAATAGCCTTATTCTGGCTTCTTTTCCTTCCTTATTTTATTTACATTTTTAAACTGAATATAATTAATATAACTATATTGGCTACGATTTGCAGTGAGTGCACATAGTATTCTAGCCATAAACCCTGAACAGAAATTAATGATAATAAAATATTAAATAAAAATTACAGAGATTGATTGGAATCTAAAATGATGTTTTTGTTTTACTTGAAGTTAAACTCTTTTATTTAAAAGGCTGGTGCCCAGGAGAAGCCTGAATTTGACAGCTGTCTGATACTTGCACATCAGCATTTCAGAATCGCACAGGTAAAAATGTCACATTCTGGTCTCTGATTATACTTGAAGGATTCTTTCCCAGCGACCATTGAGCTACATCCTACAAACATTGTGTGTAGTTGCACATTTGATTAAAAAGAACTAATCACATCAGAGAACAAACTAACCATTTCTGATAATCCCAACAACAGCATCTGCCTATCCCAGATCCTTAGAAAGTACTTGATAGGTGGATAAAAAGTTCTAAGTCCATAGCTCTTCTTAAAAATGAAAACCCTGCATATGGAAAATAGAACTATGGAGAAAGGAAATGATACCCCCTATCCATTCTCATTTTATTATTTATTTTTTATATCATGCCTTTATTATTTTTGTAAATAGCTCAAGTTTTCCCCCACAACTACCCTGTAAGGTGGGTTGGGCTGAGAGAGAATTACGGGTCCAAAATCACCCAGCCGGCTTTCATGCTTATGGTGGGACTAGAACTCACAATCTCCAGGTTCCTAGGCTACCACCTTAACCACTACAGCAAACTGGTTCTTTTTCCTCAAGCCCATAGCTAGAACTAAATAGCTTTATTGTGGTTTACTCCTGTAAGATGCGTTTCATTATAATATTCTATCTCCTCCAGATTCCAGATAATCCACCTGATTATGAAAAGTACTATCGTCAGATGAGCAAGGTATGATTGTACGAGGTGACAGAAAGTGGAAACAAGATCTTAAATTAGCTGTGAAAGGTTCTCTGTGCCCTAGGACAGAACAGCTAGGGTGAATAAAAAGGGTGAAAGAAGCAAAGTAGGTTTGTAATTGTTGAGTGGATTTTGTGGAGCCTTCTGCATTCCTGCTTGTGTGCTGAATGATCTAACAGTGTAAAACATCAGGGACAGTCACACTGTAGGATTGTGGATGAGATTGTTCAGTGAAAGGCTGTAGCCATTGGTAACCTTCTGCGCATGCGCAGAGTATCAGTGATAACATCCAGGTGAGTAGGTGTAACCACCTGCTGCCGCCGCTACTGGTTCACCCGGTACCAGTTCTGAACCGGGGTGAACCGGTAGAAACCCACCACTGGTGAGAGTGGCATTGGAATTGATTGTGGAGTCTCATTCACTCAAGGCATTTAAAATAAAGCTGCAAGATCCATACTGCAAAAATCTGCATCATTGTTAGAGAAGAAGAGTTTCATTGCTGCCATCTTCTAGATACAGGTCAACAAATATCTAGACTTGCAGCTCACATATGCTAAACAGAGGCAAATAGAGTATCTTGCCTGGTAATTTTTACCCCAAGAAGGAATTTTCATGACCTTGTTGCTAATTCCTGAGTGCTAGAGCAATGTGTTTAAATCAACATTTGTGCCCATGCAGAAGATTTATATGCATACATATCACTTTGGGGGTAAACAGTGCTATGCAAAGTGCTGAAAGAGAGAAAGAAATAGTAAGCCGGAGAAATTAGAGCATAAGAATAAGAAAAAAAGGAAAAATAGTTGAGCCTAATACCACCATTCACTTTTCCATCTTTGTAAGTCATCCTTGATTCCATGTTCTGACACTGCTTCATAGATGCCTTGCGTAATTTACTATTTTTCCTTTTTTACAATCTCATCAACTCCATCGAAACATACAATATGTTTTAGTTGTCCCCTTTCTCTCAACTCATTGACTTTTCTTTTATAATCTCTTTTATATTGGTTATTTTGCATTCAATTAATACTCATGTAAGCATGAGTTTTTTCTCTTTTTGTTTTATGACACATATTTCTCAAGGTTACCTTTCCCACCTCATTCAACATACTCATTCCTTCTAATAGTTTACATACTAATCACTAGCGTTTTACAAGTATTTACCTGTGTTTGATTTTCACCATATTTCATAAACTTTAGTTAACCAGGTTATGTAATTCACTTATTTCTTCTCGATGAATGTTGCTATTTTAGTTTGCAATCTAAAGTTTTAGCTTGTTTTCTTTTGTGTTCTTTTTTGGTGTTCTGTGCTCCAAACCAAACTAAACCACTATTGTCTAATAACCATTAGGGTGGATTTCCCTTCAGTACTCATGACTGTGGCTGGATCGTTGCTGACTGTACTGCAGAAGGTCTGAAATCTGTGATACTGTTACAGGAAAAGTGCCCATTCATCAAAGAACACATCCCCCCCAGTCGTCTCTTTGATGCTGTAAATGTGGTGAGCACAGAAAAGTAAATTTCTTCCTGAGAATCCATCTCTCCCACTTATCTTCTTCTTGGCCATGCTGTGCAGAGCGACCAAAAGGGCAGAGATACTGAGGAGATAGCTGGAGGGGTGGATTTAAAGCAGAGGCAATTCATGCAGGGTAGAGAAGTGGGAAGTCCTTGTCCATTGACCATTGCTAAATGGCATTGTCCTGCAATGTTTTGCTTAATGACTGCTTTGCTTAATGACAGAAATTCCATTTCCAATTAGGGTCATAACCCAAGGACTACATGTAGAGATTTCCAGACAAGCAGTAGGGCTCTCTCTTATATTTTTAGGTTGCCCTGATCAATTATGACTTTAGGTGGTAAATAACAAAGCAAAACAGAAACAATAATAGCCAAATAAAAGCAGCAGTACAAGGTGTGCCCACAAGCAATAAGCTTAGACTGAATTCATACCTTGTGATTTTCAGGGAAATAAGGGGCTGAATGTACATCCAGATAGAGTGATGGCTCCATTAGAGAAGATTTTCAAGGCAGATAACTTCTGAAACTTTTTGAGGCTTCCTGAAGACTTCTCTTTGGCCAAGTCAGATTGTTCTTTGTCCTCTCTCTTCAGCTACTAAACATGCAGAATGCTGATGGTGGCTTTTCAACCTATGAAACCATGCGTGGGGGCTGGTTGCTGGAGCTGTTGAATCCTTCAGAGGTATTTGGTAAGAATGAAGACTTATATGCCTTCTTTACTTTCTCTAGAGCAGTGATGGCGAACCTTTTAGAGACCGAGTGCCCAAACTGCAACACAAAACCCACGTGCCAATAGGGCAATCTAACCTGAATAATGAGGTTTTATTACCTAAAATAATGATAAATGCAGAGTTCAGCTAATAGTTCTAAGAAAAATGTGATAAATGCACTTTTATGCCTTCATTTTTTTTCCTGCTTTTGAAATATTACATTTAGCAACAATACAAAAAAACTTTTGTAATATCATTTCTTTTTCCCTTCTCTCTTTCTTTCTCTCTCTTTCCTTCCCTCTCTCTCTTCCCCCCTCTCTCTTTTCTTCCCTCTCTCTTTCTCTTTCCCTGTCTCTCTTTGTCTTTCCCTCCCCGCTCTCTCTTTTTCTCTTTCCCCCCTCTACCTCTTTCTCTCTCTGTGTCTTTCTCTCTCTCTTTCCCTCCCTCCATCTCTTTATCTCTCTCTCTGTGTCTCGTCTGTCTGTCTGTCTGTCTATCTATCTACCTATCTATCTATGCTCTCCTGTGCAGCTTCAAGTGTCGTGTCATCTGTCAAGTGTTGTCTGTCTATCTGTCTGTCTGTCTATCTATCCATGCTCTCCTGTCCAGCTTCAAGTGTTGTGTGAATCCAAGCACTTGGGCTGTGGAGGGGGAGTGGAGGCTGGCAGGCAAAGCGAAGTGTTAGAGATCCACACAAAATAAGGCAACTCCAACTTGGATCCTGTTGGGGAGACCCCCCTCGCTCTCCCTCTCTCCCCCCGTGGTGGGGGCCTGGGTAGCCTGAGCGCAGCTCCCTTCTCAGAGGTGACCAGCAAACAAGCAAATGTGGTGTTCTGGCCTGGAGGCAGTGGCATGGAACCTCACTTCTGGCCAGCAAAAGTGGAGCAGGCATGGCATGCACCTTCCTGCTGCTTCTCTGCCGCTGGCTGGGAGGGATGTGTGAGCTGTGGAGCTGTGCTTGGTGGAGTTTGGAAGCGGGCTTCATGGGGCCACTTAGTGGGGAGACCCTGGCCTGTTTGGTTCACTTCAGTGTGGGACTCCTTTGGGGTGACTTTTTCTGCTTTTGAAACATAACATTTAGCAACAATAAAAAAGAAAAACTTTTCTAATATCACTTCTCTTTCCCTCCCTCCCTCTCTGTTTCTCTCTCTCTCTCTCCCTCTCCCTCTCCCTCTCTCTCTGCCTCCCTCTGTTTCTCTCTTCCCCCGCTCCATGGGAGGGAGAAAGGAACCCCTGAACTGGTGCTGGGTGGTGGAAATGATGTCTAAAGGCCAATGAGCCTGGTGGGGAGGTGGGGCATCCCAACACAGGCAGCTCTGCAGGAAAAGGAACTGCTTTTTCTTTGCCGAGCCGAGACCAAGCATGGTCGCATTGTGGCAGCACGTCATATTGGACTTCAGGAGGAGGATGGGACTCCGTCTCCCCATTGTGAAGCGTACAAGTGAAAAAGTTCACTCAATCAATTCCAACTTGGTGAGAACTTTTTCTTTCGGGAGAAGCTGGAATTGATTGAGTGAAATGCAATGGAGAAACGTGACTGGAGTTGGGCTGGGGTGACTGCATGCGTATCCACAGAGGGCTCTGCATGCCACGTCTGGCACGTGTGCCATAGGTTCACCATCGCGGCTCTAGAGGGTCTTCAGCTCCCCTTCTCGACAATTGATATCAGTCTCTGCTACTGTTTATTCTGGCCAAGGGATGGTTGCTTCTGTAGAATAAAGATGGGTTGAATCTACCACCCCTCCCCCACTTTCCCACTGCCGAGCAGTTTTCTTGGCCCTTTGATGGCTTCACCATGTAAAACCATGTGCCAGAATTTCACTGGAAGAAAGAAAAGTATGTTCCGCATCCAACATCCAGATCATCCTGACCTACTTGTTGCTGTGTGTGTTTAGGTGATATCATGGTTGACTATACGTATGTGGAATGTACCTCTGCTGTGATGCAGGCGCTGAAGCATTTCCACAAGTGCTTCCCGGAACACAGAACCCTGGAAATCAGGTAAACAAAGGGGAGTGAGGGTAGAAGGAAAGACTCTTTCAGAGGTTACTTTTATTTTACTTTATTTTATTTTACTGGACTTTCTTCCTGAGAAAGTCTGCTGGAGGACAAACTGCAGAATTAGGGCAGGGGAGGAAACAGATCATTATCCCTAAAAGGGAGAGAAAATGTTGATTGCTTAGGAGAGAGAGAACAGACAGCAAATGGTTTCCCATTGTGTTCTCCTTTTTACTTAGAGAGATACTGCAAAAGGGCTTGAGGTATTGTCAGAAAAAGCAGAGAGCTGATGGGTCCTGGGAAGGGTGAGTATCTTCTAAATTAGGGCTGTTTATTCCAGACGTTTCTTTGGATAGGAAAATGTGTCATCACAAATAGTGAGATCCCTGGTTTGTTTCACGGGTCCTGTTTTCTCACTTGTTGGGTTGCACTCAGTGACCCTTTATCATTGTAGCAGAAGGATACCCACCGTGGACTTGGAAGATCCCTCCTGCTTCTGGCAGGCACATCTCCATCTCTCTCTCTCTCTCTCTCTCTCTCTCTCTCTCTCTCTCTCTCTCTCCCCCCCCCACCCTCTCTTTCCCTTTCTCCTCCCCCTCCCTGCTCTCTCTCTCTGCTGCAGAGAATGAACAACAGACAGCCCAGTATTTTACTCTCCTTTCCCTTCTGCCCCAGCAGTCTGCATTGGCTGACTGATTTCATCTCCTTTTTAGAAGCTGGGGTGTGTGCTTCACTTACGGCACATGGTTTGGATTGGAAGCACATGCTTGTATGCAGCAGACGTACTGTGGTGGGTGAGTCACCTCCTTTCTCCTTTCATTTCTGCTGGCTAGACGGAAAGATTGGCAGTGGAAGAAACTTCTCATGAGCAGTGTAGGATAAAATCTTTTTCCTTGCTCTTCCAATCACTCTTTTGGCAAGCGTGGCTCTGGATTTCCATCCTTCTGCCTTTCTCCTCCTAGAGTGGCCTGTCAGGCAGTGTCCCAGGCTTGTGAGTTCTTAGTCTCCAAGCAGATGGAGGATGGTGGTTGGGGAGAGGACTTTGAGTCTTGTGAACAACGCAGATACGTCCAGAGCATTGCATCGCAGATCCACAACACCTGTTGGGCTCTCTTGGGACTCATGGCTGCTAGGTAAGAGCTTGCAGGATCCATTGCCTTTGGTTTCCTATAACAGTGGCCTCTGTTCTAATCATATGTCAGCAGCACTGATTATTTTGATATTCTGATTATCTGGCAGCTGGGGAGGAACAATATTTCCATCTAGGTCCACACAACAACTTCCAATGTAACTGTACAAAACAGTATCCTTAGGATGTCTCCTGAAACAGCACTTTCTCCATAGTCTCACATCCACATTCAATTTTCTATCAGTTCAAATAAAGTGTGCTGAGCTGGGAATAGAGTCTATCTGAAGATCTATTATACATCACAAGACCCTTCAGCAATGCCCTCAGCCACCTTTCTAGTTGTTTGCCGTGAACTGGGTAATCTCAGGCCTCTGATAGAAATTCTAACAAGAGATTGGACTGGATTTTTGTGCTTGGGGTACTGCAGCACATGGAAAAAGAGCTTTTCTGAACATAAATGTTTCCTGCGCTACCTTTTCTTTCTCTAAATTTAACTGGAAGTTAAGTTCCCTGAATCTGCCTGTAGCAGTTTTCTAGGGAACAGGGGAGGAGAAGGGGAGGATGGTGATTTCTATCATGCCTTTATGATATACACTCAAGGCAATGCACATTATGCTCTGACCTCCTCCTCTTTCCCTCTGTGGGATGAATTAGATTAGGAAAGAGTGACTGGCCCAGAGTCATCTAGCCATGTTTCATGATTAAGTTAGCACTAGAACTTACTGGCTCCCAGTTTGTGTCCAGCCTCATAACCACTACATCAGATTGGTTCATTTTGCTTTGCAGGTACCCAGATGTCCGAATTCTGGAAAAGGGAATTAAACTATTGATTGAGAAGCAGCTGCCTAATGGGGACTGGCCTCAGGTAAAATGTCTCTTTTTTCAGTTTACCTGTCTTTGCTTTAAAAGCATTATACCTCAGTTACTTAGCCCTTATAATCCTTCTCTCTGGGTTACCCGCAGATTTTTCAGCATCAAAAAAGTTTCTTTCCTATTGCTCTGTAGGATCTACTGATAAGTTTTTACTTATCTTCTGCACACCATACCAGCTAGGTGGTATATTCTTTCCCACTCTTAGCCTACTCTTGAGGAACTGCCATGCCAACAGTTATTAATGCTTAAAAGGCTTAGTTCTCCAAGTCCTCTTCTCCCAGAAAGCTTAGGTCCTTTTACCTGGCATACAGATCCAATAAACCACACCAGATAGGTGGAAAGCAATAAGACTTTTATTTGCAAATAAAAGATTGCCCAGAAGCAAGTTCCAAAATGGGCACATCCCTGCTTACAGTGGATTCCCTTTTTATGCAAGTTTGAAAAGCATACATTGCCATGAACCAGTCACAGAAACACACATCACTGTAAACCAATCATTAAAAGTAACATCATGCATACATTTCAGTAGTAACAGATGGTCTGGCTCAGTGGTGGGTTGCCCCTGGTTCAAACTGGTTCTATAGAACCGCTAGTAAAACTGGCGGGAGGCTCCGCCCACCAACCCCGATGTCATCAGCAAGCTTCTGCGCATGTGCAGAAGCATACAAGTGAAGCGGCCCCATTGTGAACCTGTAGTAAAGGTAAAGGTAAGTAGAACCCAGCCCTGGTCTGGCTTACATCTATTGCTATTATTCCTGCCTAACAAAGCAACTCAGTCAGTGGATAACCACACCATCCACAAAGCTATTGCTATAAGCTAAATAATAATTAATATATGAATTAAAATACATTAAAGTGGATTGTTCCCAAACTCTCATGAAGTTGCTGACATCATGCTTAAATATGGATGGAAAACAAAAAGCATCTGCCACTACTGCCTTTTACTTTGCAATAATATCATGGGTTCAGTTTTGATTTATTCTGATACCCTTCTTGGTTAAGTCCATTTCAACAGCAGCAAGTCCCTCCATTTTGAATTCCTACATTATCCTTAAAATGTACAGACTTTTTATTCTTTTGATATACAAGGCAAGTCAACTTGTTAGAAGCTTCCTAATATATGTGATCATGTATGTTAGGTGGCAGGTGATTCACATGTTTTATTTTCCTTTCCTGCACAATCTTTTGTGCTATCAAATGTACAGGAAAGATGAGAGGGAAGCTTTACATTGTATTTCTTGTTTTGCTTACAGGAGAATATTGCGGGTGTATTCAACAAGACTTGTGCTATCAGCTACAGCTCCTATCGAAATGTCTTCCCCATCTGGACCCTGGGGCGCTTTTCTTCCCTATATCCTGCCAGCCCCCTTTCAGGCAAATGCTCAACAAAGGCAATAAGAAATGGGAGGAAAGAACTGACTGCAGAAATGACCAACGTACATAGTTTAGGATTTGCTGCTTTGTAAATGTGGGGCTTGTAACCAATCTTGAAGGAACACCCTACCTGTTTGTCTGAGGTTCTTTAACTTGAGGCCAGTCAAGGGACTCTTTTCCAAGGAACCAGTGAAGAGAGAAGTCAGTGAAACCCTCCTGCTGCCCTCTTAGTTGTTGCTCCTCTAAGGTGTCTCTAAATTCTGCTACATTTGGAAGAAAAAAGCCCTAATCTGGCAAAGACAAACACGTCTGAGGAAGAATGTAAATCTGGAGTCTTGAAGGCTTGTGGAACTTTGCTCTTCTGACTGGTTGAAGCTGCCTTCTCTTAATAAGAGGGAAAACATTAACCACCTTTATTCTGTCCAGTCATTTTTATGCCCTACTTGGGCATAACCCTAACCCTAACACTTTTTTTCTCCTCCTTTCTTCCTTTTAATATTTCTAAAGATATCCTTACTTCCTTTTGCTACTTTCCTTTATCTATTTATCTAAATTTAATCCCTGTCCACTATTTGTCTCCCCCTTGAAGAATTGGTTTTATTAAGATCCTTATTAAATAGTTTTAAATTCCTCTGGATCTCTGCTTTTTAAATTCTTGTCTTTTGTATGTATGATCCAAATTTTCTGACTTTTCATTCATCATACGTTTGCTTTAATAAACAATAATTTTAAAAATGTTTGTAATCTTTGATGTCCTTAGTTTTGGTTTTCAAGCTTTCCTCAGTTCTCTGAGCTCATTATCAAAAAGATATTTGCATAGGTAAAGGAAAAGGTTCCCCTTGCACATACGTGCTAGTTGTTCCCGACTCTAGGGGGCGATGCTTATCTCCGTTTCAAAGCCAAAGAACCAGCACTGTCCGAAGACGTCTCTGTGATCATGTGACCGGCATGACTAAACGTCAAAGTCAAGAGTTGTAGTTGTTTTTTAAACACTACATCATATTGCTGATACATGTAAAACGCTTAAGGTCTACTAAGACTACATCATTTTCCACATATATTACTATCAATTAAGTATTCTCAACACCAGTCCATCCTCTCCTTTGGACATTATCTAAACCAACCTCTCCAGTTTCCATGAAGGCAATCTAGTGTTCAAGACGTCCTGATAGGAATCTTCTTTCTGATGGCTGAGAAGATCTTGTACCTCCCCTCCACAGGGATAGTCTGCCTAGGACTAGGTATCCAGAGATAGACAATTCATTCTTTGCAGGCCTCCTGGAGTCACTGAAAGACATGCCATTGAAATTCAACAGCAGTTGATGTGCTGATTTGGGATTAGAAATGAATGGAAATAGATTCATTAATCAGGGTTGTTATTCCTATTAATGAGAAGCATCCCTGAATAAATTGAGAAATAATAAAAATAAAATAAAGCAAAATAAAATAAAGTAAAATATGGGTCTACCTGTGACAGTACCAAGTTTTCATTATCACATTACCTGCATTTCTGAACCACCAAAACAAAAAACCAAAACAAGAAAAACAAAATCACTGGTAAAAAGTTGCCTGTGAAGAAAGTCTGTAGTAAGAAGTGTGTCAGGGTTCCAAGGAACACCCCCAACGAAAGAAGGCTAGAAGTTCCCCAAAGTTCCATTTTATTAGAGATGTCATATTGGCACATCTGGGTAAACCCAAATCTGAAAGCTTCCAGGTTTTCCCCATCCAAAAGAAAGTCCAAGTCCCCTCCCCTGCACTCACGTGTCCATTGCATGGTCCAATCAATGCACCGTCCCAACTGGAGATGCCTCCCAGTCACACCACTCCAGGTGCAGGACGAATGTCCTTGACTCTCAGAGAAAGGAATGTTATTATGGCTAGATATCTCCACCAGTCCATGCAATTCCCCCTCCCAGTTTCCCACAGCACTAAGTGTGATCCAAAGAAAAGATCCAAAGAAAAAGATGTTCTCCGGGGCTGACAGGCTGCCTCCCTCAACCTACAACAAGAGGAACATAGGGGGTTAATGCCACATCCCCTAACCATCTCTTTCTTTCCCCCCCCCACCAAGGGGGACCCTTTAGCTTATCAGAGGATTTATCATGGAATTGCTTCATTAATCTGTCTGTTTTTATGTCCCAGCTTTTAACCCAAGTAGCTTCAGACAAAAGGTACCCTTTTCAATGAACTAAATACTGTAATCGACCTCTATATAATCAAGAGTCTAGGATTTTCTTTACTTCATAATGGACCTCCCTTTGCACCACTATAGGTTTAGGCGCTAGTCGGGTCTGTGGCCTTAATCTCGACCCTACCACTGGCTTTAGCAAGGTGCAGTGAAAGACAGGATGCACTTTCCCTAGTATGAGTGAAGTTAAGCTGAACTGTTTCTGGGTTAATTACTTTCACTATTGGGAAAGATCCTAAAAATATAGGTCTCAGCTTTTTACTGGGCAACCAGAATTTTATGTATTTGGTTGATAAGTAAACCTGATCTCCCATATGGAAGAGGGTTGGAGAGATCAGTGTTTGTCTGCTGGCTCAGTGGCTTCTGCCAGCGCTTTGTTTGGTATTTTCCCACTCCTTCTTTAGTGACTTCATCCACTCGGTCAGAGTCATGGATGAAGGTGGTTCTCTTGGCAGCTTGGGCATGGGGACAAAGTCCATGTCGCTGGTGACCTGAAAGGGGATCAATCCGATGCTGCTATGTACGGCGTTATTGTAAGCCACTTCTGCAAACGGCAATAGGTCCACCCAGTTCTCTTGTTGGTAATCCACATAACATCTAATATATTGCTCCACCATTGCGTTCGCTCGTACCATGACTCAGTTCATACTCAGATGGAAAGCTGAGCTGAGTCCCTGACTGGATTCGACCGATTTCAGGAACTCCCTCCAGAACTTAGAGGTGAATTCGACTCCTCGATCTGAGATTACCTGGCAGGGTACTCCATGGAACCAGTAAATCTGTTTGATAAACATTTTTGCTAGTTTCTTCGTTTAGTGCAATCCTGAGCAAGCAGTGAAGTGGGCTTGCTTGGAAAACAAGTTGATCACCGTCCCAAATATTGTATTTCCTCCACTCTCTGGAAGCTCAATTATAAAGTCCATTGTGATTTCCTCCCAAGGTCAGCTGGGGTTGGCCACTTGCTGGAGGAGCTTAGGAGGTTTCCTTGGTCTCATTTTCATGGCTGCACAGGTGGCACAGCTTTTTATGTACCATATTTTTTGGACTATAAGATGCACCAGTGTATAAGACACACCGGTGTATAAGTAGCACCGAGATTTTGAAGAGGTAAGTAAGAAAAAAAAGGTTTTGCCCTCCCTGGCCCCCAGGAGCACATTGCAGGCCACCCAAACCCTCTGCACGTTTTTTGCAAAAATGGAATGAGCGGGATGGGGCACAGAAGAGGCGCATGCACTCTCATTCCTGAACCGATAGTGAAGGTAAGTGCATTTCACCGCTGGGAGGATTATGGCATGGACGACTTCTTCCCTCCAACTATCAAACTGCAGTTTCTTCAATAAGGCATCGGCTAGCAGGTCCCTCCCACCCCCGGGATGTATTTTAGCTTGAAGTTAAACCACCAGAAGTATTGTGCCCAGTGGATTTGTTTGGGAAAGAGTTTGCTGGGGGAGGGGGGGGTTAGGGTTTTGAGGTTTTAGTGATCAGTCCAAACCTCAAAAGGCACTGTACCCTCTTCAGGAAAATGTCTCCAGGAGAGGAGGGCCCAGTGGACTGCATAGGCTTCCTTCTCCCAAATTTCCCACCTACTCTTGGTGTTGGTGATTTCTTGGATACATATGTGCAGGGCAGGAGCTGGCCTTGTAGGTCCTTCTGTAGAAGCCACTGCTACATCACTGGTGTCTGCTTGGACGATGAACTGTCTCTCTGGATTAGGGTGTTGGAGGATCGGCTCCTCAGCAAAGAGCCATTTTAATTTTTCAAAGGCCTTTTGGCAGTCCATTGACCAGGCGAGTGGTTGACTTGGTTATGGTTTCATGGGAGGGAGCCCTGTTTTTAATAGCTCCATTAAGGGCAAGGCGAGTTCTGTGAATGCTGGGATGAATTGTCTATAGAAGTTCGCAAAACCCAGGAAGCTTTGAAGCTGTTTGCGGGGGCATGGGAGTTGCCAGTCTAACATGGCTTTCACTTTCCCTGGATCCATCTCCACTCCTCCGCTTGATATTTGGTAGCCTAGGTAATCTAGGGAGGTTTTATGGAATTCACATTTTGACAGATTTGCATAGAGTTTTGCAGCTAGGAGTTTTTTCAGCACTTGCCACAGCAGTGCTCCTCTAGAGCAGTGGTTCCCAAACTTTTTCAGTCCACCGCCCCCCCACTCATCCTCAGTGCACCCCACCCAGGGGTGGGTTCTACTTACCTTTACTACTGGTTTGCAGCAGGGCCACATGCATGCGCTCTTCTGCACATGCGCAGAAGCGTTTTCGTAATGTCAGGGTCGGTGGGCGGGGCCTCCTGCCGGTTTTACTACCGGTTCTATAGAACTGGTGAGAACCGGGGCAACCCACCACTGCCCCCATCCCCACCTCCTATAAATAGCATTGTTTGGAATAGCGGTTTGCACGACCCACTAAGGAAGATAGCAACAGTAAAATACACGGAATACAGCCATTTTTTGGCCTCCTGAAGCCTTGCTCCGCATGTCCCTTTTTTGTGAAAAACGGGCCTGTTTTTCGCAAAAACAAGGTGAGCAGAGTCTTTGGGAGGCATGCAGACTGCTCCAATACAAATCTATCCCTGTAACAAAAATAGCTAACACTATCAGTTAACACTAAAAAAATCCCCTGAATCAACTAATCTAGAGCAGTGATTCTCAGCTGGGGGTTCCTTTTGAATTTGCGGACCACCAGCGAGTGGGAGAAAGCAATTTCATAGAGGAGGGGATGGAGAGGGCTGAATTCACACCCATTCCCAGGCCCCCTTGGGATCAACCTGCAGTCCTCCCCTGCCTCCTCAGGCGGTGGACCTGGTGGGGGGGTTGCTTTTCAAGAAGTCACAAGGAGGGCTGAGAGCTGGTTTCTGTCCCACAAGTAAGATTTAGTCCAGAACCAACCCCAACATGAAGGTCTTTTATTTGCTCCTTGTACTTCTTGTCTTTGCATTTTTAACAGGTAATAAATTAAATTTCTGATGATGTCAAAATAGCTCATAACTGACTTTTAGACAGCTATTATCATGTCTAAAAGCAAGATACTCTTCTCCATCTTTTGTCTGGAGTACCATTTAATTCAGAGCCTTTTAATTCCAGAAGTCCAAGTTTATAGAATGGACTTCTGGAATTAAAGCTCCATTTTTTAGCTAAAACTTAATTCAGACCTGTTAATTTTGCTTGAGCAGTGTGAACAATTGACAGTGTGATCCTCCAAAGGTCTGAAAAATATATCATTGATTTTTCTTTGGCATTTAAACTAGATAACCAATGTGAAAAAATGCATCAAGGAAGGACTGAAAAGCCAATTAATACTGAACTGTATTGGGTTTTCTGTTGTTATTTGAATAAAATGATAAAAAATCAAATAGTGGTACCTAGTGTGGAAAAAGAGATGAAATAATAGGTCATTCTCAACACTTGAATTCTCTACACTTAAAATATCTAGAAATTATTATGGTTAAGTGAGTTTTGCCCCATTTTACGATTTTTCTTGCCATAGTTCAAATCAAAGGTCAAATCAAAGATTTGATAATTCAAATCAGAGATTTGATAGTTCAAATCAAAGATTTCTGAGACCAATGTTGAATACTTAAATTTCAGTAGTCACCAATCCCAGTCTTAAAATGAGTTTAAAATCAGTGGGAGTCACTGATAACAATGAACTAACTAGCTACTGATAATGAGTCCAGTCCTGCCTTTCTTTTCTTTCTGTCCAAGTTTTGCAAATATTTTTCCAGGTATATGTTTTATTCCAAAGTATACAAACCATTATTGTTTGTATGGGTCTTCCAAGCAACTTTAAAAGATACTGTCAGAATGACTCTGCTCTCAGCTCCACTTGTGGCTCCTTGAAAAGCACCCCCCCACACATATGTAAATGAGAAGAATAAGCTTAAAAATCCTAGCCTTTTAAAATTGAAAATATGGAAAATTGGGAGGATGAATATGAGACACTAAGGGAGATGTTTCAAAAAGTAAGGGAGGCATTTAAAGTAAATAAAGAAGCAGAGAATTGGTTAGCTTGCAAAAAAAAAAAGAGAGAGAAGAGATGAATGAGAAGCAAGAGAAACAAGGAGTTAATATGGAAAAGGAAATAATTGAAAAAAAAGATAAAGATGATTACACTGGGTTCAATAGAAAAAATGGAATAAGATGAAATATACTGCTAATAATTAAAAAGATGAGGGAAAATTTTGAGAAATATACTTGATAAATGAAAGAAAGATCGGGGTTGCCTGGACTCCATAGTGGAAAATATAAAATTGAAAATGAATACAGCAATAGAGAGGGATGAAGGAAGGAAGAAGTTGGAAGAAGAAAGGAGAGAGAGGGAAGCAAGAGAAGGATGAAGGAAGGGAAGGGAAATTAGAGTAGGAGTGAGGGTAAGAGAGGGAGGAAGAGAGGAGGAGAAGGAGAAAGGAAGAGGAAGTAGGGAGAAGAGGTGGGAAGAGAAAGTAAGAAGGAAAGAAAAGAGAGAGATGGTAGGTTTGAGGAGAAAGATTGCTGTACAAAAAAAATAAAATAAAAAATGAAATGGAAGAAAGGCAACCCCAAACAAATATAAAGATATTAAGATAAAGAATGAATTGTTGAACTTTAAAGAATAAAACAGAACAAATATGAATAAATAGCAATAATTAGAAACACACATACAAACATACAATGTATTTGGCCGGTTCACAAATTATACAGTGTTTAGTCATTTCAATTAAATTTACAATTTCTATATTTCCTTTTTGCCATATTTATTCCTCATCTATTTTTTTAAAAAAACAATATTACCCTTCATCCTCATCTCTAATATTAATCAAATTCAATTTTCCCTTCTATTCTACATTATATCCTTTCCCATTGTCGTCTAGTTTTATATCCATCCTCACATTGGTTAATTATGTAATATTACAGTTGTTTAATACAAATTCAACATTTTAATATAAATCAATTAGTTATATAACTATCTTTTTTGTATATTAATCAATATGAATATAAATATCCCAATTATTTCCATGCAATCCAATTTCTTACAAATCAATTAATTATATTTACCAATAATAATAAACCAAATAATTTCCCCCATATATTCCTCCAAACCACAACTTAACCATTTCTGCTTTTTTTTCTTTTTTTTTTATTGAAAAAGTTTTACAAATACAAATTTTACCCCCTTTCCCCCCGCTTTCCCTCCCTAACCCTCCCTTACCCTCCCCTACCCCCATGACTTCCCCAGGGTGAAATCCAAATCCAAATCACATTATATAATACTTTACTGCCCATCTACTCTATCCCCTGTGTACTATACATTTCTTCCCAACATACAACTATTCTACCCCATATATAGTATGCATTTCTACACAACATTCAGCTAAAAATTATCTGGTACTTCCATTTCTCCACTCCCGTACATAAATCTCTTGAATCCGGCCTTTTAGATATGCTGACATCTTCGCCAAAAAACTGGTCGTCTTCAGAGTCCATTCTTCGATAGTAAACATAACATCCCTTTCCCAATATTAACTAATCAATAACCTGGCTATTATATACTATCACCTTATACAATATCAATTTTATTTCACCCAATAAAAAAAACCTTAACTATACCCAATAAAAACAATTGAGGAGAAAATTGGAGTTTTTTCCTCAAAGCATTTTATATAACCCACCAAATTTTTATCCAAAAAAAACTTCACTTTCTTGCAGGTATATATAATAATAGTAACATCCAAACAATCACCTCAGATTAATCCCTTCTTCCAACAGTATATTTAATGTCTTTAATTACCATCTACCCCCATCATTGAAGAATATTTCCATATATAAAACCCCCCCGAGTGACTTTATATTTATATTCCATATGATATAACCAAAATCCAACCACAATGGTCGTCTTTGATTTTTCTTCTGTAATGTCTTTCATCTAAATTGTTAATTCCATCAACCGTGTTAGGGTAACAACCAGATCATCTGCAAGTACCCTTGTTCTGTATTCCTCTTGCCTTATAGCTATTCCCTTCAACGCAGTCTATCTTTCACAAAGTTTGTAATAGAAAGTTTCAATTCACTCGATCACAGGCCTTCTCCACATCCAAAAACACCAGTACTGCAGTGATCTGTTTATTCCTCTCAAAAGAGTCCAATAAATCTGCAATTTGCCTCACATTATCTTTCATATATCTGCCTTCTATAAATCCTGCTTAGTGATAATGAATCAACTCTTAGATAACTGGCAAATCTGTTGGCTAATACTTTTGCAAAAAAATTTTTGATCCGTATTCAAGAGAAATATTAGTCTAAAATTTTTCTGATTTTGTAGAACCTGCTTCCTCTGAAGGGGGTATTTTACCGCCTTGTTATGTTCAGCTTGGCTCCTCCCATGGCTTCGAATTTTTGTGTTTTACCCTTGACTCCCTTCTTGCATGGTGGCTTAGGTCTCTGCTGTTGTTTTTCTAGAATATGTTTGTAGGCTGAAAGAGTTATACGCTGATCTTTAGTTTTATAGTCCCCTGTGACTCCTTGTATTTCCATTGCCTCCATCTCCATCTGCTTCCACTGGAGTTCAATCTCTTGTTCAGTTTGCTTTTCTTTATCACCCTTCTGTGTTTCTAACACTGAAGATTTACATGGAGATGTTGGGACAATTTTTAAAACATTGAGGTAAAATTCTTCCACTTTTTCAACAGTATTTAGTCGATATCTCTCTCCTTGATACCTCAATATTATGCCAACTGGAGCATCCCATCTAAATAGAATTTGTTGTTTCTTTAATTCCATCACCAAAAATCCAAAATCCTTTCTGTCTCTTAACATCTTGGGTGGAAGCTCTTTATAAATCCCAATCTGCCTTCCGTCCACTTGTAAGGTAGAAACAAAAGACTTCTGCAGGATATCATTTCTTATTTTTTTATCTATAAAGTAGATCACCATATCTCTAGGCAATTGCCTTTCCCTTGCCACCCATGAATTTACTCTGTAAACCTTGTCAATCTTGCAGAAAATCACATCAGGGCTTTAACATCATGGCCAAGGCATCAGCACAAACCCTTCTCAAATCCTCTCTGTTATTTTCCTTTATGCCTCTCAATCTTACAGCAAATCCCATAAATCTAAATTGCATCATTGTCACTTCATTTTCAATCCTTTGCATTTTATTGTCCACATTAGAAATTTTATAATCAGCTTCCTTGATTTTGGATTCTACTTCTGAACTAAGTTCTTGCACTCTTTTATCAATTTGGACCACTACTTCTGAGAAGCCAGTTAAAACTGTCAGTATATCTTGCTTCACCTTATCATACTTTTCTTGAACCACCTCCTTAATTTCCTGTTGAGATTTTTTAAATTTCTGATCCATAATTTCATCTTGTTTCATCAGAGCTGCAACAATAAATTCTTTCAATTCTTCAAAACCAGTCTCCTTTATCTGGCTGAAAGGCTGCTCTTGTGACTTATGAGTGGGGGAGCCCCCCCTACAGCTTTAATGCCTAGCTTTGTTTGCTGTAAAGCCATTCTGCCACGTAGTCTATCTTTTTCTGAAAAAAAAGGGAAGTCTTCCCTCCCTTTTCACCACCACAAAGTCCTCTTAAAAATTTTCCCCAACTTTAATCAGTTAAGGGAAAAGGAATAGATCAAGATCTCTTTAAAAAAGATTTTCCATTTTCTTCTAGCCAGCGCTGTTACTTTAAGTACTTTGTAGCATATTGAAACAATCATGCAAATCCACTTTCGCTTTCAGCTTTTCCTACCGCTGAAGCCGGATGCCATTTTAACAAACTTTCACTCTTTCTCCATTCTTTAAATTCAATCACAGGGCTAGTAGAAGTACTTGCAGTTTTAAGTTTCAGGTCCAGATTCCACCCTGTTTATTTTGATGATTCTCTTTACTTTCGCTGATAAAGTTGGTCGTGTCGTCTGGCTCTGCTGGATGCAGAGTTGTCCCCGGAGTCCGGAGCCTCGGCGAGCTGGATAGGGAGCCTCGTCCTGCTTCCTCCCCAGAAGCAAAAAAAGCAATCTGGGGATTCCACAGGGGGCTCAACCTGATCTCGCCGGCTCTCCTCACGGTTCCTGTGGAACTTGGAGTTTTTCGAGCCACCTCTCAGCTATAGAGGCGGCTCTTTACAGACGGCGGGGCTGGTGGTCTTGAGGAGACTGTCTAGTGACGACAACGGCGTCAACGGAAGCTCCGGTAGTTTCTGCTTTCAACACAATACGCAATAGTATCTCAATTATTACAATTCCCTAGTTAAATAGAGCTTTTTTTCTTTTGTGTTTTAAAATCTTGAACTCTCCTCTTTTGCCCTAAATTTCTCATTGTTTGCATCTACCTTTTTTGATGAGGAAAAAGAAAAGAAATCTGCCTTTCCAATGTTGCAGCAAACAGCAAAGTCAACAACCTGCTTTACTTTCATTTTCGTTTTCATCTTGAATTGCACAGAAGAAGAAAAAAATCTGCTCCAGCAATTTAGCTTTTCGTAGCAAGCGGCAGATCCCTGCACAAAACAGTTGAGAGCAAATCAGCTGAGAGTCACGGATCTTATCAACGGGCTAATGCCTATGCTGAAGCTGAAAGGAGTTGTTTTTTCTTGCTGTTTGCTTGCAAGGAGGTAACTACACAGGCCAAAGGGTGGGGGCCACCCTCCTTGTCACTTAGCATCCCCCTGCCACCCCCTTTTGCCTCTAGCGCCCCCCTGCCACCCCTTTGCCTCTTACCGCCCCCTAAGGCATCCCACCGCCCCCCAGGGGGCAGTACTGCCCACTTTGGGAACCACTGCTCTAGAGTCTCACTAAATATAATAATGTCATCTATGTAAACTAGGACACCTTTGTATAGGTGCTCATGTAGCACCTCATTTATCAGCTGAATGAAGACTGCAGGAGCCCCTTGCAGTCCAAATGGCATGACTTTGAACTGGAAGCTGCCAAGCCTCTTTGAAGTGGTAGATGTCTCCTAGTTTTCCAGCCAGCCACTGGAATTCCCTTATTCTTTGGGGGGTGACCCGCTTGCTTCAAGGTTATGATTTGGGCTTCAGCTTCTACCTGGTGGGCCATGTCCTCAAACTGATCTCAGAGCAGTTGGACGAACTCATCCACCTCATCTAGCTCCGGGGCTCCTTCATTGTGTAGTTCAGCTATCTACTCTGCTGCTTCTCCTTCATTCATGCTATCCGGAATTGCCTAAATCGTATCTCAATCGATCTGATATTGGTCCCCATAGCGATCCATGTAGGACCAAACCAATTAAGGAAATAGGCCCATTTCCCTGGGGTCCCATCAAACATCGCTCTAAACTGTGGTGGAGGAGCAGCTGATGGGATCGGTGCAGGCTGTGGGACTGGTGCTGGCAGTAGAGCTGGTGCCAGTGGTGGGGCTGGTGCCAGCAGTGGGGCCGGAGCTGGTGTTGTTCAATACTAATGGACACATTGGTATTGAACCCACCCCAGGCTGGGGTAAAAGGCCAAGACGGGGGGATCTGGTCAGCAGGAGGCAATCTGAGGACTGGCTGCTGGGGGGAGGTTGGGTCTTGGCAGTCCCAACGGTGGTCCTTGTAGTGCCAGACTGGATTGGCTTAACAGGCCTTGCTGCAGAGCCACTCCAACTCCAGCAGGAGCTGTCATCCCGGTACACGGGCCTGATGGGAAAGACTATGGTGCCACCTGCTATGTGCTGAGTGAAATGAGGCCAATGCTCCACTCAATGCCACTGCGGTCCCTTGGCCTGGAAAGGTGAACGTGGGCTGAGCCAGAATCCAACTGGGTGGACCAGTACTAGGAGGTTGTGTGATGCTGCCCATGCTGAGCTGGTCAAACAGCTCCGGTAGGCCCATCAGCTTCACATCAGTGGTGGAAAGCCTCACTCTTGGGAATCACTGAGATCAGTTGATCCTGGTGCTCTCCATTTGAGGGCTTGGGTCTGCTCCGCTCTGCTCACTCCCATCTGCTGTTCCCGCAGTATTGCCCCAGTCAGCAACTCCTGGGGCGGTGCAGCTCCTGCAGCCTCGCCCCACAGAGAGGAATCCTGTGAGAGGCTTGCCAGGACACCGACTCTTTGGACCGGGCACCCTGTCGGCATTCCATTTTGGTGGCCTCTGTTGCCTTCACCACAGATTTGGAAGGGGATTAGAGGGTCTCAACATGGACCATCAAACCAGTCCCAGTGCTTCCCTCTGTGATCACCCTGTTCTCCTCCATCTTCACAGAGTCTTCACGCCGCCCGGTGTTGGGTCAGGGCTTGGGGCTCAGGACCCCGGATAGCACCCTGGAGATCGGGGAGCTGGTTGAAGTTTTAATGGAGATTCAGGGTTCCAAGTATCACCCCCAATGAAAGAAGGCTCTGAGGCTAGAAGTTCCATTTTATTAGAGATGTCATATTGGCACATCTGGGAAAACCCAAATCTGAAAGCTTCCAGGTTTTCCCCACCCAAAAGAAAGTCCCTTCCTCTGCACTCACATGTCCATCGCATGGTCCAATCAATGCACCGTCCCACTGGAAATGCCTCCCAGTCACACCACTCCAGGTGCAAGACGAATGTCCTTGACTCTCAGAGAAAGGAATGTTATTATGGCTAGATATCTCCACCACTCCATGCAATTCCCCCTCCCAGTTTCCCACAGCACTAAGTGTGGCAGCCCTGAAGATCCAAAGAAAAAGATGGCCTCCAGGGCTGACAAAGTGTTTTAGATTTTTCGAGAAGCCATTTTCAGATTTAGCCAGTGCTATTTTGAGACGTTATTCTCAACAGTGCCATGTGATCAGGCCTCTTAGACATACTGTTCCACTCTATATACAAATCATACCTTATTTCACAGCAGAAAGGCCAGTCTGAAAGAAAATGCTCCAGTGGAGTATCCAAGTGTTCTCTTAAGAACACATGACATCATAATTGTGTAGAAACATTCTAAGCTTCATAATGTCCTCTGAATCTCTTGAAACACTAAGGTGACCTGTCTAGTCAAGGCTGTCCCTAATAAATTAATCCTTCCTCACCAGTGAGGAAGAGGAGGATGACAGAGGAAAGAGAGTGGATAAAAAGAATTCAGGAAGAAAATGCACATCTCAAAAATCAAATTAAGCTGCTCAGAGAAAATTATGAATTACGCACATTGTTGAGTCAGCAGTGTGAGAACAACAGTCAGGCCCAGTTCATAGCACCTCAGATTTCTCCTTCATATCCTGATACTGGTTCATCAGTAAAAACAGGTAAGAAACATGCCAGGTTAGCTTGTTAAAAGCAATTGTTACATAAATATTGTAAATATGTTTCATTGTGTATCCAAGTTGATACATACAATTCAGTAGGACCTTTGTGAATTCATCTATCAGAAGAAGACACAAATCTGTATAATAGGAAGTATATTGGGCCAACTAGGAAAGGCTAAAGATGATTTAACTAGCAGGAGGACAAATTATCCTGATTTGCTCATTTATGAATCGGCATACATGCACACCAGCACACACACACACACACACACACACACACCTTCAGGAGTTTCACAATTTTAATTTCTATGAGCTTTTATTTGCATCCCTGCATCCTTGTCATAGTATTCATTTTCAGAGTAAATACCATTATGGAAAGCACAAAAATTAAAGAAAACATTGTAAGAAAGAAATTAAGGACACAATATAAGGAAAAGGAAGATCTATATAGAAAAATTGCATTTATACTTCCCATATCTTTCTATACTTTTCTAACTCATAACTTCCTTCCCCCATACCTGTAGATTGGTTCATATATTGCCTTTCTTTAGGCTTTTCGTCTCTTCCTTTTTGAGGACTATCAACTATTGTACATCTAATCACAACTTTTTTGGTTTGCTCTTCCTTTCAAACCATTTACTCTTCCGTCATATTTTGACCCCATCATCGAGTCAGACCCCATCAAAATGGGCAAAATAATTCAGTAAACCTGTTTAATATTTGTTTCTCACTTTGGTATTCAATCAACATTCATTCAGCATCCTTTCATTCCTATGATCCATGATACCACCCAATTGTTTTAGGTCAACTGATACTTTCACATAAAATGTTTTGATAAAATTGAAAAGGTGTAGTAGAATAGCTGTAGTGTTATCCATGTTACATGAAGCATTTTCTGTGAACAAGAACATTTTCTTTCATATTCATAAAGTTGAAATGTACCTTACAGTAATCTTGTCCAATCCCCTTTCCATCATAGGATAAAGTGCAGTACACCGTATCTGGCAGTTGGCCATCCAGTGTCTTTCTGAAGGTCTCCAGTGAAGGAGAACTCACCACTTTGTGGGACAGTCTGTTCCTGCAGTGAGATGTTGTATAGTCCAGAAATCAAATTGGTCAATAAGAACACCTGGATCCCCTTTTACACATACTGTCAAACCAGTTCACCTAATCCTATACTGGTGCCCTTCCTTTATTTCCCCAGTTTTGCATTTCTTTCTGTTAAACTCTATAAGGTAGTCCCCAATTTAGAACAGTTTATTTAGTGACTGTTCAATGTTACAATGGCACTGAAAAAAAGTGGCTTATAACCGTTTTTCACACTTACGACCATTGCAGCATACGCATGATCGCATGATTAAAATTTAGATGCTTGATGGTTAATGTTTATGATAGTTGCAGACTCCTGTTTCCTTTTGACAAGCAAGGTCAATTGGAAAGCCTGCTTCACTTAAAAACCATGTTACTAACTATACAACAACGATTCACTTACCAACTGTTGGAAGAAAGGTAATAAAATAGGGCAAAATTTACCTAATAAATGTCTCACTTATCAACATAAATTTTGGGCTCAATTGTGGTTGTAAGTCAAGGACTACCTGTATTACTCATTCCAACCCATTGTTCAAGTCAATTTAGTTCTATTTGAATGTTCTCTCTTTCTTCCAAAGTACTAGCCATCCCTCCCAATTTTGTATCATCGAGAAACTTAGTAACTTTTTATTCCGCCCTTCGTTCTGACAGAAGTCCATTAAGGTCTTGCAGAAATCTGATCCAACCCACTTGTTGCTATTTTATTTTATTAAGGAATATCATAAGGTACTCTTGATACAAGCTTTGCTGTGGACCAAGTACACTGTATCAATGGCATTGTTCTATTAGTAATAAATTTGCTTTATCAAACCAATGCTGGCTTTCATTAATTGTAGCTTCTTATCTATGTGCTCAACATGCATGTTGCTAGACCTTGCTGTGTATAGACTTCATCCTGACAGGCCTACAGTTTTTCAGATCTGCCTCCTTTCTTTTCTTGAAGATGAGAATACATTTGCTCATGAGGAGGAATTCTTAAAGGTTACCTAGATTAGTTTGTTTCTTCAGTACCTCTGTGAAAAGTAGCTTTTCCTGCTGTTTGATATTTTTTTCACATTTCCGTCTGTTCTGGAGAGCTTCAATACTTCTGATCATGACTTCCCTGATGCATTTCAGTAAAGCAATTATCTCCTTAAATCTTTCCAGGCCTCCCACTTGACTGCTCCTGCCAAACTCCTATTTGCTCTTCCTCTTTGTTTGCTCAGAGGGTTTAGCCCAACTTTTATTTATTCATCTTTCTTTCTCTCCCTCTCCCTCTCTCTTCCTCTCCCTCTCCCCCCACTCTCACACATATTTTTTCCCATTCTATATACAAAAATGTTAAAAGTCCCAGATAAAATGACGATAATAATTGCTTGTAGTAATGTCCCCTTGCTTTAATATGCTGTTCAGTTGGGATACAATAGTCACATTCAGTATCAAAAAGAATTCAATACAACTTATTGATGTTCAAGAAAGCATGTTTGGACTGTGAAGATTAGATGATTTCTGCATATTTTCTGGGTAGATATTTTGAAGCATTTCGATCAGTACAGATAGACCTGTTATCTCAGTCAATTTTCCAAGGACAGGTATATCAATAGACACCACACTAGATGTGTTCACTGATAATGTTTTCTAGAAATAGCATATGCTCTGATGATGTCAAAAAGTATTTTGCTAAATTATGTCAGTGTCTAGATATGTGCATGACATACATGACATAAATGTAACTATTTCTATTGTTTGTTTTTCTTTTCAGCTCAGTCTGTCAGAAAAGATTACAATTATTCTCCCCACATCCTTTCCAAAGAGGCCAACATGTCAAGTCCTAGCACCCAGTCACCAATTAAATTGTTCCACACTGATCCTGTTACTGTTCAATCTAGAAATGAAGATAGGAAATCAGCACACATCTCAAATATACCATATTCTACCATGCCTGGAAAACAGCGTGAAGAACCTACAGACATATCAATGTTAAGGAAATCTTGGGCTACAGATGGTCCTTTCCCTGGTGGTGATAAGGTTCAAACATTTCCATTTAGTGTTGGTGAGAAATTATATTTGATGTCAACACTTTATGTGTATATTTTTAGGTACACATCTGCAGAGTTAATGGGATAGAGTTTGTTCTAGAAGCATTTGAATATTTTCCACTTTCAGTCCATAGTGTCAAAGTAATTATCATGAGTGACTAAGTTCTATCTGTGGACAAATTTAAGTGTCAGCTATACAACTCTTTATTTTAGTTGCTATTTTTTAGATCTTTATGATCCAATTTAGAGATGAAGTAACTTGAAAATGTTAACATATTCCAGTTATGGTTGTACGATAGAGCTGTGTAAGAGATTTAACATACTAGCTGTGATTTTCAGTTCCTTATCTAAAACTCCTAGAAGTAGAACTGGCCCTCACAGCAGATTAACACGTCAAATTGCTGTTTTGATCAATAACATTTTGATCAATCTATAAAACATCAACATTCTGTCACATTTAGTATACATTTAGTTATGAGCTTTCCTCCATAAATAAACTTGCTTAAACAGCTTATATAAAGCTACATCTACAGTATTATTTCCTTCCATTTGAAAATAGCTTTTTGAAGGTCTTCTTCGTCAATTTTAAGTAATGTTGGGCATTTAATTGCTTATTAATAAGTTATCAATTTTAGTAAACAAATATGTTAAAAGCAATGTCCTGATGTTTTAGGAACTTTACTATTTGCACCCTTTATTGTGAAAATTATCTATTCATTCATACTCTGAACTTTTTAAAAAAATCATGTTAAGATTGCACAAGAAATTGGAATGTCTTACCACTCAAACCTTTTGTCATAACTTCACAAGTTTTAAGTAGTCAACACTCCCAATATATTTTTAAAGAGTCCTAATGAAAATGAAAAAAACCCTGTTCTTTATTGCTAAATGAAAAAACACAGAGATCTATTTCATTTAAGACATCTTTAAAAAAACCTATCAGGTGAAGCAGAAATCTCAGCATGGTGATTTCTCCACTAGATGATCAATCGAGCCATCAAGTCATTTTCAACTCCTAGCAACCACATAGATAGATTTTTTTTCATGAGGTTTTCCTCCATGATATCACTTCCATTAGATTGGGAGGTCTCTAATAGAGAAATGTGAGCTTTGTGGTATATGAACTGCACACTGCACTAACAACAATTTTAACAAGGTGAGCTTCTCTCTCTCTCTCTCTCTCTCTCTCCCTCCCTCCCTCCCTCCCTCTCTCTCTCCATTGTAATTCAAAGGGGAGAGCAGGGCACAGCCTTTATCAAGTCCTGGTTATTTATGGCCTAGCTATTCACAGAAGATGTGGAGAACAGTGGGAAGGAAATATTTATTTGGGGTGGATGTGCCCAGTAAAATGAATTTCTATAATCCATTTACTGTTTTATTACTCTTGGCATAACTGGTGCTAAATCTGCTTAACTGCAGCTCATTACAAAACAGGAGGACTCCTGAATCCAAAAGAGAAGCTCAATTCCTCAACATTGTGGCCAGAAGAATCACCTTCTTCAAGGACAAACAAAGAGGAGGCCCAAGCACAGATCACATTTTCTAACGATGTAAACATCCCAAAAGGAAGGAGTCCTGAGAGACAGCCCTACTGCTTAGGAGGTAATGCTCTGGACACCAGCATAGACAAAAACCAGCTTGAATCGCAAGAGATGCCTCGGAAGAAGAGAGTCTGGTTCTCGGATTCACCTGCTACAGACAAGTTAAGGAAGTTCCATACGTTCTACCTGAATGGTAATACTGAGACTTTGTGGCTGTTTCATGTTGCAGATGTTGTGAAGCGAAACCCTCACTCCCCCGCCAAAACATTTTTAGAGTTTTCACATCTCTGTGTGGTATGTTTGTGTGTTTGTATAAGGGAACAAGAAATCTGAGAATTTAAATATGTGTAATATTTTTATAACTCATTAGAAATACTTATTTATTAATTAAATAAATCTATACAGTAAAACGACCAAGCTACACAAGTCAGTGGTGGGTTGCCCCCGGTCTGGTCTGGTTCTATAGAACTGGTAGTAAAACTGGCAGGAGGCTCTGCCCACCCGCCATGATGTCATCATCAGTGATCTGCGCATGCTCAGAAGCTTCTGCGCAAGCGTAGAAGTGTGCACGCTCCCATTGCAAACTGGTAGTAAAAGTAAGTAGAAACCACCCCGAACCTAATGAACACTGGGTGGTGAACAAAATCTGAACACAATACAGAAAAAACAACAATTTAAAATTATAAACTACAGTAAAGCCCCAGTAAAAACTTGCATCCATTCACCAACTGTCCATATCAGATATATAATTATTTTTGTTATTTATTTATTTATTATTTATTTATTTATTTATTTATTTATTTATTTATTTATTTATTTATTTATTTATTTATTAAATTTTTATACCGCCCTTCTCCCGAAGGACTCAGGGCGGTGAACAGCCAAAATTAAAATACATACAATATGAAAATTAAAATAATTTAAAACATGATTAAATTAATTTGGCTTCCCCAATTTAAAACCCCTTACCCATAAAATTGACCAGTTAAAAATTTTAAGCCAGCCCGGCTTGCTGAAATAGAAAAGTCTTCAGGGCCCGGCGGAAAGTACAGAGGTCCGGGATCAGTTGTAACCCTGGGGGTAGCTCGTTCCAGAGGGTGGGTGCCCCCACCGAGAAGGCTCTCCCCCTGGGGGCCACCAGTCGACATTGTTTGACTGAGGAGACCCTCTCTGTGGGAGCGAATTGGCTGGTGGGAGGTTATCGGTGGCAGAAGGTAGTCTCGTAGATACCCAGGCCCTAAGCAATGGAGCGCTTTAAAGGTGAGAACCAATACCTTGAAGCGCACCCGGAAGACCACCGGAAGCCAGTGCAGCTCGCGCAGGAGAGGTGTTACATGGGATCGCCATGTCGCCCCCACAATCACCCATGTGGCCGCATTCTGGACCAGTTGGAGCCTCCAAGGGGAGCCCCATGTAGAGAGCATTACAGTAGTCCAGGCTATATCCATTTTTAAAATGTATTATATATAATTTAGGTAAATATAAAATGCTGCTCCAGAAATAAATAGGAAATCATGCAGCTTTACTTAGCACTTTTATTCATATTGTCCTTAGTACAGTATAAAAATGATCCCTCCTAGATATTTTTAATATATTGCATTGTTATTACAGAGCCCTCAAGGACATTTCATTTCCCTAAAACACAAACAAAATGTAAAACAAGGATGACTGGTAACAATACTAAGTACTCTGTAGAGCTGTTGTGCAATGCTTTTCTCCCTGGTCTTTTTATGGGTTATCATGCAGAGTCACTCTAACACACAGTCTCTCAGCCTATCCTGTATTTAGCATTATTTAGAGTATAGTATATCATACATGGACTAGCAATTTTAAAAAACTTACTTCTCTTTTCCTCCTCAGGACTCAAGGTTTCAGTTTATGTAACAATTGTTGTATATTTTTGTCATCTCCCTTACTCACTGTAGATGGTGACCTGAGTGTGCCCGAATTTGTTATATTATAATTATTGTATTGGTGGGATATGCAGTGACCATCAGTTTTAAGTTATGATACAGCAGTTTGAAAAACTGTCCTGTTTTCATTCTGATGATTAGAAACTTCCTAATTCAATTTAGTAACTGAATTTGCTTTTTGTATTTAATTTTTGAATGCTAAAAATGTATCTGATCTCCTTACTTCTTAAATATGATTTCAGAGTTGCTTCCTTGTATCATTAATAACATATTATTAATGAGAACCAAATTTGTGTAGTGGTTAAGGTGCTGGTATAGAAACTGTAGATCATAAGTTCTAGTCCCACTTTAGGCATGAAAGGCAGCTGGGTGACTTTATGCTAGTCACTGTCTCTCAGCCTAACTCACTTCACAGGGTTGTTGTTGTGAAGAAAATAGGTGGCGGGAGCATTAGTCACATATCCTACCTTGAGTTTACAAAAAATAAAGACAGGATAAAGCAAATAAATGAATAAATAAGAAGTATTACATTTCAGTGAAATTAAATATAAACTAGATTTTCAAGCAGATAACAGATCAGGAATTATCACTGCATTTTTTATTTAATAGAAATTTGATTTTTATTCTGCTGTATAATACATGAATTCTGATGCCATTGGGCTCTAGTAAGACCTTTGAGGTGCTCAGGATTTGTGGTTTAAATGATTTCCATTCTCACTCTCCTTCAGTATTAATGGGCTAAGACACTGAGCTTGTAGATCAGAAAGGTCGGAAGTTTGATGATTCGAAACCCTAGTACAGGTCTCCTGCATGAGAAGGGGGTTGGACTAGATGACCATCATGGCCCCTTCCAACTCTGTTACTGTAATTTTTTTTTTAATTTGATTTATATGCCGCCCTTCTCCGGAGACTCAGAGCGGCTTACAATGCGTTAAGCAATAGCCTTCATACTTTTGTATATTTATACAAAGTCAGCTTATTGCCCCCACAAACTGGGTCCTCATTTTACCTACTTTAGAAAGGATGGAAGGCTGAGTCAACCTTGAGCCTGGTGAGATTCAAACTTACAGTAATTGCAGAGAGCTGGTGTTAATCACAATGCTTTTAGTCTGCTGAGCCACCAGGCCCTTGTAATTGCGATGATGAGTATTTTTTTAATCTAATAAGGGAAAAGTTCATTACAGACAGGCTATTTCATAGAAGCGTTTTTAGCCTCTTCTAGCTAAGATCATGTCTATCTCTGTTTTTCCCCTCTAGATATAGAAATTGCTCAAAACAACAAGAAAAATGGGCGCATCGTGGGAGAGATTGCTTTCCAGTTAGACAGGCGTATCCTTGCACATGTGTTCCCTGGAATAACACGGCTCTATGGATTCACAGTATCCAATATTCCTGAGAAAATAAAACAAGTAAGTAATTCTATCCCAACACTTAGAGATAAATGGAGATTTTGTCAAGATTGTAGACCTGAATAAAATTTAGAGGTCCAGCTTTTGTGCCACCTGGCAGCATTATTGAGCAGAAGAAGGCAGCCTCTTAAGGTGTCAAAGAAGAGAATTCTGGACATAATAAAAGTGGACCGCCTTATATTCCCTAGGAGAGCTCAGTTTAAAGTGTAAAACAAAACACATTTTTCTCAGGCCAGTTGATAATTTCTTGTCAATAGAATTACTTCTGTCAGTAGAGAGAAGATAATTCTATCTTCTATTTTCTATAGTTAGATAGAATTACTTCAATCATTACATTCCACACTTGATATACTAGAGTTCTTCATAAACTGATAAATTTCAAGTTTTCATTTTATAGGTCACATTAACATAATCATTACCATACTACACCATACCACAAAAAAGATGTTGAGATTTTGGAAAAAGTTCAGAGAAGAGCAACTACGATGATCAAAGACCTGGAAACTAAACTGTATGAAGAATGGCTGCAGATTTTGGGTCTGGCTAGTCTAAAGAAAAGAAGGACTAGGGGTGATATGATAGCCGTATTTCAGTATTTGAGGAGCTGCCCCAAAGAAGAGGGGGTCAAATTATTCTCCAAAGCACCAGAGGGCAGGACAAGAAATAATGGTTGGAAACTAATCAAAGAGAGAAGCAATCTGGAATTAAGGAGAAACTTCCTAACAGTGAGGACAATTAACCAGTGGAACAGCTTGCCTCCAGAAATCGTGGGCACTCCATCACTGGAGGTTTTTAAGAAGAGACTGGACAGTCACTTGTCTGAGATTGTACAGTTTTCCTGCGTGAGCAGGGGGCTGGACTAGAAGACCTCCAAGGTCCCTTCCAGCTCTATTCTAATTCTAATCAAATCTCATTTCTCTTCTAAACCAAATAACTTTCTAAAATGTTGTATGAATGTAGATTTAGACAAAAGACACTAATTACTAATAAGAGCCAAAATAGCATGTTTGCATTGTGATAACTGGTGTGATAATTACTTTCGTTTGCAAAATATCCTTTGATTGTCTAATAAAACAGGCCAATGATCTCAAAACAAAGTTAACTATGAGCAGAGATAAAAACTATTCTTAATCAGATCCAGAGGACATCTTAATAAATGAAGAAATAATTGCATTTGTTAACTCTAGCTGAGATATTTAGATACCATATTTTAAACCACCTGTTAAAAAAGGAAGGGATTTTAATTTTTATTAAAATATGTTCTAAAAACATAACCTGCCTCATATCAAAACCTTTTTCTATTTCCATTGAAGCCACCACTGCCAACTCAATTTGTATGCGTATGTTTCTGAACTAATAGTTAAAAGTGTGACATTCAGTTCTTCATTTTTATTTTGGTCACTGATCAGCATAAAACGTTTATATGAAAGGAGTGCACAAGCAGGTTTTGTTTCAAAATTCAGTAGAGAACTAGAAAGGTTTTCTTTATGCATTTTTTTACAAATATACCAGATGAATATGTAATAAAACCCAGAAGAGTCAGAATTAATTGCTGCTACATTACATTTTTTAGGTCCAGCTACAAATCTGAATCTTCTGAGCCTTGGTTTTGTTCCAAGGTGCATTGTATTTTTATGAATAAAAATTCATTCATATTTATGCTATAAGTAACTGTAATGATATTGTAGTAATGTTGCGGTAGAGGACTCTGAGTTTATATGTGTGTGTGCAGTGGTTGTGTGTATATGTATGTGTGGTGTGCATGGATTTAGAGAGAAGATTTTTTTTTTTTTGCATTTATAAGAACTTTTCCAAGACTATCAAAACTGAAGGTTTGGATCATGCATGCATGGGGAAACTTACACCAATAGTACAAACATCCACAGAATCGCAAAACTTCAGAATTGTATTAAAGATTAGCCAATTTAAGTAGAAAATATTATAGTAATAGTACTATTTGTGATCCATTTCACAAATTTTTTAAAAAACTGTACAATCATCAATTTCTTCTTTTCTGCTCCTATTAGTGTTATACAAAATTCAGGCTGATTTACACTTCCATAAAATATTAACCATAGGTTTATATCTGACAATTCTTAGGTCTCCACGAGATCTTTAGATGGTTCTCTAGATGAGAAAAAATATCGAGCTATAACCCAGCGTTATCATAACCTGATTACCCGCTTGGAGAAAATGGGCTACCGCACCGATGTCCACCCAGTGTTTAGTGAATTTCTTATCAACACCTATGGCATCCTGAAGCAAAGGCCTGACCTCAGCTCTAACCCCATGAATGACAATCCTAATGATCTCAGAAAGATGGTGATAGACATTGTCCCAGCTAAATTCCTTGGTGATACCTTATTGCTCTTGAACTGTTTGTGTGAACTTTCGAAAGAAGACAACAAGGCCCTTTTTGCCTGGTAGTGCCTCCTGCAACGTCCCCATTTTTAATAGAAAGAGCACCTAAGCACAGCATATACGTAATAAAGAATGCTGCTAAAAGAGGGTGTGGGATAACATGTGTATGATTTTTTAATTAAGCTGTGGCTGTCCAAATCACTGCTTCATGTTGTATGTAATTTGGTTTTGGCAAAGTTTATATTTCATGATAATTTTGAAAAACTGGTGCTGTATTGATAATGTTTCATTGGTAACTGCTATGTCAGGTATATTTTGATGGGAATATCAATAAAATAATATAGAAGTGGTTGTTTGTTGCAACAGTTCACAAATTCCCAATTAAATCCTGCATTACTTCTGTGTGAGAAAGAAAACACCTGTCAGACTATAATTTTATTTTGCTTGTTCCACAAAGGTACAGCTATAGGTATGACATGACTTACTGTAAAATTTGAATGCTCTTCAAGAAACACACTTCTTTCTCATGCCTATAAAAAACCTGGGGCATTTTGCTTCAGTGATAATAAAATGTATATAGATTCCTTTGAATTGTTACAGCACTATATATCACCATTTACCTGCATTGGTGGTACAAAACATTTCTAGTACTTCCAAAATATTGGATTCTGGAATCCTGTCACTTAGTATGACAAATGTGCATTCAAATGTTTATCAATGTATTCAAATGTTTGAAAGTATAATAGACTTTTCTAATTAGTTTTAGGATGACAAAGGGAGGGATTAACTTTTACCATAAGTTTAGTTCCAATGAGAAGTCTGTGCATTTATTCATAATGAACACAACTGTAATTTCAAATGCTATTGCAAAGCTGGAGTAGTTGATGTTTATCAACATTCTGCTTTATGCCTAATTGATGATTAGGCCCCTGTTGAGGCTGTACGCCACTAATGGAGCAGGGAATATATGGCTCCCCACATGCTGTTAAACTAGATTGCCCCTTCACCTCAGCCAGCATGGCCAATGATAGGCAATGGTGGAAGCTGTATACAACTCCTGAAAAAGCCAGGGATTCCCAGACCTCTCATCAAAATTTATCTTCAGAAATGCTAGGCAGTTCTTAGAATATTCTGTCTTGTTTTTCTTCTTTCTTCAAAGAGCTTCTCTCCCTTTACATATTATTTATGTGCCATTTATCTATTTAGTGAAGCATGAATTCTGTCCAATTTCGGAAAGGATGAATTGTTGAGTTTAATAAACTATTTCAGTCAAATGACATTGGAATGCTATTACATCTTTTCTCCTTCACAGCGTTGGTTTGATAAGGGAGACCCAGGTTTAAGACTATCCTTAGCTACGGAAACCCATTGGGTTATGTTTGTCCACTCATCCTCTCTCAGCCCAGTTTACTTCATAGGGTTATTGTGGAGGGAGTGCTATGATCACCACACTGAGAATTAATAAGAAAGTGAGTTGAATGTGTTCTAGAGAGCAAAATCTTACCTTGGCAAAAATGAGTGGAGTCAAAGGACTAGGCAAAGCTTAGCTCTGAGGAAGTTACATATCCTTCCAGGCAGAGAACAAGTGACTATCAGAAGACCCAGGCATTTGCAGGGAGCAAGTGAGAAAGTATATGCTGGTGATGGACCAAGGCCTGTGAAAAGGAGGCAGGAAATATCCTGTCATTAGCAATCTCTAAAGAAGAGGCAGAGAGAAGGGTAAAGATCAAGATCTGTGACCCCATTTCATCTGAAGCATATATTTCTAAAGCAGGTTGCTAACAATTCTACTGTTACTTGTTTGTTACTTTTTTGACTTGTGTTTTTTCTCTCATGTGTTACTGTTTTTTATTTATGTGATATTATGTGCACTTAGAATTGCTAAGGTAACAGAGGCAACTTAAAAGTTGATTAAATAAATAAGTGTAAATAAAGTAGGCTTACAGAGGAAATCCATGCATCTTTATTTACATTTTAAACCTTGTGGTCAGAAAATTGTGAGGTGCTAAAGAGTCAGTGCAACTATAGTCTCATTTACAATAAAAACACAGGAAGATTCTAAATGAATGGAAGACAACATTTTTAAAAATGTGTTGTCAAAAATATACTGAGATAGGCTGATTTAAACAATGCCTAATTGAATAATACTGTAGTGCATTGCCTCTAAAATTAGCACAACTTTCCTGTTAATCAGTGCATGGAAGAAAAATCTGTTCTATTTGTGACTTTGATGGGGATAAAGATCTTTTTGTCAATCAGAAAAATTGAGAATTCTATTTATCTCCATTCAATTTTTTATGGAACAGCATGAATGTATATTTTCAGCAATACTCTGCTTTTAAATGCAGCTGCAGCTGCTGAACCCCAACATTGATGAACAGGGCCAGGGCTAAATTTTTTTTTTTAAAAAAAAGGTCAGTCCAAAGTGCCAGCAAAATTCTTTGTAACTGGTGTGCCTTGGTTAATGAGAAACAATGAGGATTGAGAAATCCCATTAGATCCAAGATATAAAGACTCAGATTCTACTTTACTTTCACTTTAAAGCAAAAAAGCAGAAGGAAAAATACATCCAGGATTCTCATTAGTCTAAAACAAGGATAAGCTTCCAACTAGAATAATGTCAAAATTAGTGGAATGTGTTCCCAATTTTTCTGAAGGAAATAATAAAAAGGTAAGTTCTACATAATTTTCTTTCAAAGGAAATCTGTTGGTTTTTTTTTTTTAAAAAAATTGATTTATATGCCGCCCTTCTCCGGAGACTCAGGGAGGCTTACAATGCGTTAAGCAATAGCCTTCATACTTTTGTATATTTTTACAAAGTCAGCTTATTGCCCCCACAAACTGGGTCCTCAATTTACCTACCTAAGAAAGGATGGAAGGCTGAGTCAACCTTGAGCCTGGCAAGATTCGAACTTACTAATTGCAGAAAGCTGGAGTTAAATTACAATGCTTTAGTCTGCTGAGCTATCCAGGCTCTTGTGTTTTTGTGTAAAGGACTAAACAATTATGAAATCCATTTTTATAAGAGACTTTTATACTCCTGAACTGTTTGAATAGACTATAAAGTGTAAGAAAAATGATCATGACAGAGTTATACAGGAATGAAGGCAAATGACAGTGAAGCGTTTTAAAGATCCAAAATAACAGATAACATTTGAAAATGACTCAGCAGACACCTTCCTAATTCAATGAACTCTAAGAAGGAGGCAGCAACACAACACAATCACACTTGAAGATTTTATTATTACAATCAATCACAATAAAATGTAGTTCTGGTCTTCCTGTGGAGTTGATTTCCTGGTCTGGTTCATTTAGTGGAACTGACAGAAGCATACCTATCATCTCTATACCATTAAATACATTTGGAAATGTTTTGCAAGTCACTGAAAATAGGCCTTCTACATCTATAGACACAGATATCTGTGCAACAAGATTTTAAATTAGCATGTGTTAATAAATTGCATATACCATGAGGGTTAACTGCTGGTAGTGAGTGATGGCCCACTGCTGGTAAACTGTCAAGAAAACAGATTTTGGGCGGTGTGAAGCATCATCTTCCTACAAAGTAACTATGAAAAAGTCCATGAAGTGAGATTAAACTTTTGATTTTTATGTGGCATAAATATTTATTTATATATATTTCACTTAAACAGAAAACAAAAACAGAAATAGCTTTCACTTTAAAACTATCCATGGGAGACATACCAAACTTGGCAATCATATATACAAGAAGCAGTTTCATTCATTAGATTAGGAACTGTTATCTTTTGTAAGAGTTCCTCTACTTGATTAATTTACTGTTGAATTGAGTCCTAATCAGTGGATTCTACTATAATTGTTTGAAGTGATAGGGGAAAGTTCATTCCTAAATTCTTCAGGGTAACATGAATTAGACTAATTTAATTGTAAGAGCATGGAAATCTAGTTCCCAATTAAGGAAAGTGATGAAAGTTTACTGAGGTACAGTATATCACCATGTGCTTCCTTTCCAAGCTCTCTGTCTCTTCTCTGCTACAGGTCATAGATGAGATTGGCAAGGCCATCTCTCAAACAAAGGGTTGCCTCCTGTTGGATGTGGATGCAGGCCCTTCCACTAATCGGACTGTTTATACCTTTGTCGGAAGTCCAGAGGATGTTGTTGTGGGTGCATTGAATGCAGCTAAAATTGCTTTTCAGCATATTGACATGGCAAAACATAAAGGTAAACAGAGAAGAGGAGACAAATTATGAGAGTCAATGTAGGAGCAAAAAGGTCTGGGATATAGGGCTGCAGTCTGTGTTTAGTGTTGCAACAACTCTGATCATATCTCTAGATGGCTCAGTATGAAAATTCTCTGGGTCCTGACCTTTTAGATAATGCCATATGGGGGACCAGTGATCAAACTTTTGGAGCCTAACCTCAAATCACTGCTCAGACAGGCATCTTGAATATCCTTGATGAATCTCATGAAAATGTAAAACTAAAATGCAACATTATATAGATTGCTGCTTGGAGGCTTTGTAATAAGATAAATATAAGATTACCCAAGCAAACACTTCCATCCTCTTTTATACAATGTGTCCTTATATTTTTGGGAAGATTGGAATGTGCCACACTTATAAATATTGATCAAAAGATGGATTGACAGGCATAAAAGGCATGTGGATTTATGTGATTAGACAATGAGACTGACCACCTCTGTTTGGCATAATGTGATAGACACCAATGCAAAAATATAGAAATTTATATCATCTCCAATTTTGCCTCAAAAGAGGGCTCTGTCAAATTTCAGAAGAAAGACGGTACGGCCCTGAATTTGTGACATGCTAACTGTTGCCTGGAACTAATGTTTCTGAAAGCAAATACACAAAGATTAATCAGTTACTTTCCCAGACCTGACAGTGATCCTCAATGTTAACGTAGTCTTTTAGTAGAGTTCAGGGGTCCACAACCCCTGGTCTGTGGCCTGTTAGGAACCGGGCAGTGCATGTGGTGAACAAGCAAGTGAAGCTTCATCTGTGCATGTGTGGAATCTAAATTCTGTGCAAAACCACCAAAACCCTGGTCCAGGGGTGAAATCTACTCACCTTCCTTACCGGTTTGGAAGCGCACGTGCACATGTGCAGAAAATAAAAAACACATTACTTCCTGGTTAAAACCAGGAAGCAATGACACCCAGGTGGGTGAGCGGAGCTTCGCTCTACCATCGCTACTGGATCACTGAACCACCGGCCAAGATCGCTACTGGACCGGGCATCATTTCATCTCTGCCCTGGTCCATGGAAAAATTGTCTTCCATGAAACCAGTCCCTGGTTCCTGAAAGATTGGGGACCACTAGTATAGTTTATTCAATATTTCCCAACAAATGAAAACAAAACATACTCTATATTTTATCTGTTTTATAACTACTATTTCCTGTTATCCTTTCTGATTTTGTTACACATTTTAATGCTTTGCTTTTGTATATAGGTGAGCATCCCCGAATGGGAGCGCTGGATGTTTGCCCATTCATTCCTGTGAGGAACGTTACCATGGAAGAGTGTATTTGTTCTGCTAATGTCTTTGGAAAATGCTTAGCAGATGAACTGCATGTGCCTGGTGAGCCTGTCATAGAAAAATAAGCTGGGTCTGAAAGACTGCAATGACTAATCAATTTCAGTGTAAAATTCTGTTTGGCCATTCACAGAAACCAGCCCTGGTTCTAATCCCAAAGATCTGTGACCTTCTTGCTCAGTGACAACATGTCTATCAAATTTGAGTATAGGTCTTGATACACTCTATGCTCTCTGCTGTAATGAAGTTCTGAATCTTATTTCCTTTTCCTATATGAGTAATAATTAGTGCTCAGTTTTATTCTGAAGCAGTCAGTATTCCAATTCTGGAGAATACTAAGTGTGAAGCCAGACGATGGCGCTAGAGTTCTACTGCTACATCCATAATAGGCAAGCACTGGGCAATCAGCCAAAGAAGGACATTCCGTTCATGCTTTATCCCCCATTTCAGTCCACCAATTCTGTTTCAGTGAAGCAATCCTGTTTTCCCATAGGTAAAATTATTTTAATTTTCAATCTCTAAATCTTCTCCAGGCAAGGTCTAGCAGATGGAACCCTGACTTTTTTTTTTTTTTTTTTTTTTTTTTTTTTTAGCTTTGCTCTACCTTCTAAATTATGATATGGGGTTGTGGATAGAAGCCCAGGGAAAGCAAATGGCAGGTATAAAAATGATAAACAAGGAATGGACTTCTGAGAGAAAGGAAGGCCCTCAACATCTCAACTGGACTATCAAAGCCTAAAACTAATACTAATTATGCACAGCTACTAGGCCTCCTATCCATTGTTTTGATTTACCATTAATTTCTTGCAAACCGGGCTATTTAGATTTCAAGATGACAACTCTCAGTGAATTTAGCTTTTATTTGCAGTGTACCTATACGGTGAAGCAGCTCTGAATAAGAGCAGAAGATCTTTACCTGCTATCCGAGCAGGGGAATATGAAACCCTGCCTGAGAAAGTAAGATAACAGTAGTATTTTTAACATTAGCTATACCAGGGGTGTCAAATTCGATTTTATTGAGGGCCGCATCAGGGTTGTGGTTGACCTTGTGGGACTGGGTGGGCGTGGCTGGGGTGGGCTGGTCAGCTCAACTTCATTCATGTTATGGGGTGCCTGTGGAGGCCCGGGTGGGGTGGGGTGGGGATCCATTGTCTCTAGCTGAGGAAGGCAAGACCAGGGCGAGTGCTAAACCCTTGTCCACCAGAGGAGCCTTGCTGTCCTGCTCAGGCAACTCGGAGGACCCTTGGATGGCAGCGCAGGCTGCCCGGAGCCCTGGGCATTGGAGGGCAAGTGCCCAGCCCAGCCCTCAAACTCCCAGGGCACTGGGATCCACAGCTCAGCCCTCCCCTGCTTCACCAAGGGGGCACCTGGCTACACTTACCTCCTCCTCAAGGCTGTTGCTGCTGTGCTTGCTCTCCTTGGCCAGGTTGGTTATGGTGTGTGCAGGAAGGCAAAGTGTGTGGGTCAGAGGGAGGCCCACTTCCTTTCCTTGCAAGGAGACCCAGCTTTCTAACCAAAGCATCTTCATCTATAGGATGGGAGACCACCAGGAAAGGAGGGAACAAGTGGATGGCGAAAGGGCTGCAGGGCTGCTGGTGGCAAAGTGCTAAGGAAGGACTTCCCTCAGACCCTCCCTCCCTCTCATAATCTCCTCCCTCCCTCCCCTGCTTCTCATTCCCATCTACTTCCTTCCTCCATGCTCAGGAAGGGATGAGGGTCGGGGGAGAGATTGGCAGCATTGCTGGTGGTCATGCTGCTGGCGGCTGTGAGTTTCCCATGCCGTCATTCAACACAAAATTGAATCTACTGAAAATAGATAATAACATGCAAAATTATGAATATACATTTTTAGATTATAACTTAAATTTATTTTGTTGTAGTTCTCTTGTGGTCTAATAAAATAAACTACTCCTATAACCAAACTTCTTCTTGTATTTTCCTTTGCTAATCCATATGTTTAGATATTGTCATTGCTTTGCATTGCCATAAGATATTTATTTTATCTTTTGTTGGCAAAATTAATGTATGTTCCACACCTAACTTCTTTTAAATAGTATAAGAGATTCATAGATAACAAGTAGATGCCATCAGTTGAATATTGTACAACATGTCCTTACAGATTAAGTAGAAAATTTGCTTTAGTTTGATGTCTTCACACCAATGCTGATCCTGTATAAAGGCTCGACGTTTTTTTAAAAATAGAAATAAATCTCCTGACACTTTTGTAATTATTTAAATACTTCAGCCTATAAAGTAAATCCAGTTTTTAAAGAATTATTGGAAATATCAGTTGTGTGTCTTCATCTGTGATGATTTCCTCTTCATTGTCTATGCCAAGTTCAACAGACTGTAGAAAATATATTAAAATCTTCTTAGTATATTTCTTATGGAGAATCAAAGCATAGCAACCATAGAACACATTCAGTCTAGAATGCTAACATCTAAGACTTGATACAATATATTGTTGTCATCCATAGAACAATAGCCTTTTCGGATTTTGAAATCACTTCAGTTTCAAATCATTTCCATAGAATGTTATTGCCCAGCAAATTATAAAATTTGGCAAAGAGCATGTTCATAGTATTAAAGTAAAAGCACTCTTTACTTTCACTCTTTCTTTCAAGCTAAAAAAGGCAGAATGGACTCCTGATTTTGGTCCTGCAACCTTTGTTCCAAGATGGGGAGCCACTGTAACAGGAGCACGAAAATTCCTCATTGCATACAACATCAACTTGCTGTGCACAAAGGAACTGGCACATCAGATAGCACTTAACATTCGGGAGCAGGGGCGTAGTAAGAACCAGGTACTCCAGGGAAGAGTGGCTTGTAGATCTTTCTATTCTGCATGCCAATAAAGTCTTAAAACAAGGCAAGGCAGACATCAGATTTGTGGGTCCTGTTTTTTTTTTTTTTTTTTTTTTTTTTAAAAAACAGTTCAACAAATTGGAATCTAGTACAAAAGGCTGAACTT
Source organism: Arizona elegans (assembly GCA_022577455.1). Taxonomy (NCBI): domain Eukaryota; kingdom Metazoa; phylum Chordata; class Lepidosauria; order Squamata; family Colubridae; genus Arizona; species Arizona elegans. Next base: position 169,561,228 of record JAKOOJ010000001.1, on the reverse strand, counting down.
ATTTGCTTTTCAGAGTCTTCTCTGTTTCTCACTTACAGCCTGGGCGGTTGAAACAGGTGCAAGGCATGGGATGGTATTTGGATGAGGAAAACATTGCTCAAGTCTCTACAAATCTGTTGGATTTTGAAACCACTCCTCTTCATGTGGTCTATGAAGAAGTTTGCAAGGATGCCAAGGTGAGTGGCACAAAGATGATAAATTGAATGAACCTCAGATTGGGCTGAAGTGGAGCAAAATGCAGTGGGTTTGGGGAACTCCTGTTTGAAATTCCAAGTAATGGCCCATATGAAATCAAAACTCCAAGGCAGGGTTACTCAAAGTCTAGATTTATTAGGCATGTCATATTGGCACAACTGGTGAAAACCCAACTCTGAAGTTCCCCAGGTTTTTCCCACTCAGTTCAAATCCAAAGTTCTTCCCTCCATCACTCACAACCATCACATACCCCAATCAGGTCTCTCTCCCCATCCCAGATGCCTTCCATCCACACTGTTGAGGGTAAAACTGCCCTCTGCAAAGTGATGCAACGGACCAGACAGCGAATAGATACGTTGCTTAGCAAAACACACAGATACTCACAGACTCTGAACATTTAAAGAAAAATAAACAGTCTTTACTTGTAGTAAAAAAAAACAAACTTGGCTTCTCAAAACAAAGATAACACTTCTTCAAATAATCACGGTTCAACACAAAAACAAAGTTTGCTTACAATTCCAGTTCTCTTCAGTAACACAGACACAGTTCCTTTCAGCAGTTCAACCTTCTAATAGCAGGAGCAGAAGTGAATGAACTTCCTGCCTTCTTTTATGTCTGCTTAGCACAGCCAATTAGTCATCTTGTAGCAGTTAAAGTTAGAGAACATAGTTTTCTATATATTACCTACCCAACCGTAGGATAAGCATCCAACACACACCACTGGTTCTCCCCGGTTCAAGCGAGCCGGTAGTGGAGATGATGAGGTGAGAGCGAATTGGTTCTCTCCGACTGTCAGTTGGGCTCTCCCGCCCGCCCCTGCGATATACCTACCTATATTCGTTTGTTTTTAACCCAGCTGATAAGCACGGCAGAGTGGATTGCCATGCTGTTCTGAAATTAAATGCACTTGTGCGAAGCGAACCAGTGCGCGAAGTTATGCAAAGCACGTCCGCAAAGTGAACTGGTGGTAACACTAGTTGAAACCCACCACTGATCCATGCCCCTCCAGGTACTGGTGAGAGTGTCCTTGGTTCCCAGAAGAAAGAACGTTATTTTGGCTACATATTCCCCCAGCTATCTCTACTCCCCCCTCCCTTTCCCACAGCTTCAGTCAGCCTCACTGTGGCAACCCTGAAGATGCTTAAAGAGGGCTCCAGGGTTGACAATTGCTTTGTTTTGTTGCCTTAACAAGGTTTGCACAATGCTGTAGAAGTTTCTGGACTCTGCAGCAAAACAAAGCAGATTGTCAACATGGTTACCATTTTGTCCTGCCCACTTATGGGTACGACAAAATGATGGTTGCCAGATGGCTTGTTTTGTTATCTTAAGAGGTCTGCACAGTGGTACAGACGCTTCTGAATGCTGCAAAAGCTTCTGCAGAGCTGCACAGTCCTTAAGGCAGCAAAATAAAGCAGTTTGTTCCTGGGCCACACAGTGGTGACCTGAATGCAGCTGCCATTTTGTGGGTAGAATAAAATGGTGTCTGCTCTGGGAGCCACACTATGCAGCCACACAAAGAAGCAACCCATTCCAGTGCTTGGTGTTATGTCCTTATAAGGGCCCCCGCCGGTGATTGGCTAATCGACCGGCGGGAGATTTAAAGAACTGTCATTGGGCGGCTGAGCTTGCCGGAGCGTATTTAAAGAGCCCCGGCAGCACAGCCGCTTGTCTTTTTCTTGTGCTTTAATAAAGTACTGAATTGGACCAGAGCTGGTCGCGTCTTGCTTCCCTGCGCCGATCTAACCCTGGCAACGAAGGACTAGAACCAAGCGACGAATCTCGTGGCACGAAGCCAACCTCAAGAGCAAGTCACTTAGCAGCTGAAGTCACTGGTAGGCATTTCCAAAGGCATGGCAGCAGCTGAAGTCACATTGCCAGCCCTTGCTCCTTTCCGCCCAGGGAAGGACAAGTGGAAATCCTACATGGTCAAATTCCGGCAATACCTGAGAGGCAACAATATCAGGGATGCCAACGATGACCACAAGAAGGGCATTTTCCTGGCCAACTGCAGCTCATAAGTCCTCGACATGGCCATCGATCTGGTGGCACCACGGGACATCGAGGAAGTGCCATGGATGGACCCGCTGCAGATCTTACAGGACCATTATGCCCCAACAGGAACACCGGTAGTAAACCGGTTTACCTTCCATCAGAGAGACCAGAAGGAAGGGGAGACCATCAAGGAGTTCGTGGCTGCCCTGCGCCAAATCGCAGCCAGCTGCGAATTCGACCACGTGGACAATGCCATAGCTGACCGCGTGGTTTTCGGCATGAGGGACAGAGGCCTGCAGAAGAAGTTCCTGAGCAGAAAAAAGCTCGTGCTCAAGGACGTGGTGGAGGAAGTGGTGGAGGAAGCTACCGCATCCGAAATCTCTGAGAAGGCAGCAGCCGCAGTGATTCGGCGAAGGGAATCCACAAGATTTGCAGTGCCACACAGTCATCGACTAAGGATTCCACAGCTGGCTCGGAGTCGGAGGAAGAATCCGCCGTCCACAAGGTATCCAGACCCCCAAGGCGGGAAACCGCAGAAAGAAACTACAAGGGGGAGCGCTGTGCCAGCTGCAGAGGGGACCATGCCAGGGTGAACTGCAAGTGGAGAGATGCGACCTGCAGACGTTGCAACAGAAGGGGTCACATCGCCGAAGCTTGCAAAGCTGAGGAACCAGCCCCAGAACTCTCCAGCCACCGACCTCGCGAAAATCGGGAGGACAACACAAGGTCATCCAAACGGTCCTCCTACCAGTCCAGACGGGGTGAGAGCGACGGAAACCGGAAGAGAGCAGTGCACCAGAGAACCATACAGCTCTCCGACAACGACGACACCACCACCAAGTGCCACGTGACCGTGCTGTTGGAAGGATCCCCATGTTCCATGGAAGTAGATTCTGGCTCCATCTACTCCATTATGGACTGGCAAAATTTAAAGCGCATCAAGCCAGACATCCGCAAGAAGGACCTGAAACCCCTGCGCTCCAGGCTGGTGGATTTTGGAGGGAACCACATCAAAGTCCTAGGAAGAGCCTCACTACACAACTCTTACCGCGAGTTCCAAGGCGACCTCCCCATCACCATTGTCGAGCACAGCCGCCCGACCCTGCTGGGCATGGAGTGGTTCAAGCCACTAGGGCTCGGGATTGTAGGGGTTAATCAAATCCGACAGGATGAACTCGACATCCTCCTCGAAGAGTTCAAGAAAGTCTTCGACGGTAAGCTGGGGAAATTTGTGGGAAAACCCATTTCCTTTAATCTGGATAAGGCAATTACCCCCATTAGGCTTAAGCCCCGCAGAGTTCCATTTGCCTTGAGGCCCAAAATAGATGCCCAGCTAGATAAGCTGATAGCCCAAGGCATGTTGGAACCAATTGATCATGCAGCATGGGAGACGCCCATTGAGACTCCCATGAAGCATGATGGATCTGTGCGCATCTGCGCCAATTATAAATGTCAATAAATAAGGCCCTATCGCAGAGCACATACCCAGTTCCAGTGGTGCAACATCTGCTGCACTCACTTGGGAGCGGGACAATATTTGCCAAACTGGACCTGGCCCAGGCTTACCAGCAATTGCCAGTAGACGAAAAAACTGCGGAGGCGCAAACTATTGTCACCCATAGAGGCGCATTTAAGTGCAACCGCCTCCAATTTGGAGTCAGCGCAGCCCCAGGGATTTTCCAATCCATGATGGAACACCTTCTCCAAGGCATTCCAGGGGTGGTGCCGTACTTCGATGATGTATTAATCTCCGGGCACTCTAAAACTCAGCTGCTTGAGCGACTTACACAAGTTTTACAGCGCTTTAAGGAGAAGGATTTGAGAGTTAGGAGAGACAAATGCATCATTGGGGTCCAGGAGGTCGAGTTCCTGGTCTATCTCATAGATGGCACTGGCATCCACCCCACCAAAGCTAAAGTCAGGGCAATCCACGAAGCTCCAGCCCCCAAAAACAAAGCTGAGCTTCAAGCATTTTTGGGATTGCTGAATTTTTATGCGGTGTTCCTTAAACAGAAGGCAACAGCTGCTGAGCCACTCCATCGATTGCTGGGGAAAGCAGTTCTGTGGAGATGGGGGACAGAGGAGGAAGCCACCTTCAAGACCATTAAGGGACTCCTATCATCAGACAGCGTGCTCATCCAGTACCATGAGACGTTTCCCCTGCTGCTGACCTGCGACGCTTCACCATACGGGATTGGCGCAGTCCTCAGCCACCAGCTCCCCAACGGATCAGAAGCACCCATCGCCTACTTTTCCAAAATGATGTCCAGCACCAAAAGAAATTACAGTCAGCTGGACAAGGAAGCCTTGGCCATCGTGGCTGGCATCAAGCGCTTCCACGAATACCTATATGGCCGGAACTTCATGGTCATCACAGACCATAAGCCACTATTGGGACTTTTAGCGGGTGACAAGCCCACACCCGGTTACATGTCGCCCAGGATGACACGCTGGGCCATCTTCCTTGCCAGGTATTCCTACAAACACGTCCACAAGCCCGGCAAAACCATTGGGAACGCAGATGCCCTAAGCAGATGCCCATCCAGGGAGCCAGTAGAAGACCCCGCACCCACCCTCAGTCTCCTCCACATAGACGCCGACAGAGATTGCCCAGTGACGCCAGTTGACGTGGCCGCCCACACCCAGAGGGACCCGGTGCTCAAACAAGTAAGATCCTGGGTCCTGCGAGGCTGGCCAGCAGAGAAACCGGCAGAAAAGTTCAGCCCGTTGACACGGAAGCAACAGGAGCTGTCCACAATGAAAAGCTGCATCCTATGGGGAGACTGGGTACTGATTCCCAGCACTCTACAGAAGAAGACGCTCGAAACGCTCCACAATGGACACCCTGGCATCGTGCGAATGAAAGGACTGGCACGGAGTTACGTCTGGTGGCCATCCCTAAACAAGGACATTGAAGAGTGGGTCGCCAGATGTGACCCGTGCCAGGAGGTACGTCCCGCCCCCGCCCAAGCCCCAGCGTCAGAGTGGGAGATGCCCAGCGGCCCATGGGCACGGATTCACATTGACTTTGCGGGTCCAATGCAGGGGCAGTACCTCCTTATCGTTGTGGACGCCTTGTCCAAGTGGCTAGAGGTCATCCCCATGGCATCTACCACTTCCGAAGCCACCATCAGGGCACTCAGGTGCCTGTTCGCCACACATGGGCTACCAGATGTCCTGGTATCGGACAATGGACCGCAACTAACGTCCAAGTCCATGGAGGAGTTCCTGGCCGGACGGGGCATCCGCCATGCCCTCACCGCCTCCTACAGGCCGGCCGGAAATGGTCAAGCGGAACATATGGTAAGACTCACCAAAGAGACGCTCACCAAGATGGGACCAGGCGACTGGCAGGAGAGGATTGACAACTTACTCCTAACGCAGCACATCACGCTGCATGCCACCACCCGCAAGAGCCCAGCTGAGCTACTGATGGGCAGATGCCTGAGGTTACCCCTGGACCGGCTGCACCCGCAGTACAACCCCGAGGCGACAGCAACGGCCAGCCGGACACTTCGTGCCTTTGACATCGGAGACCCGGTTTTCGCACTCAACTTCCACGGGTCTCCAAAATGGCTAAAAGGGAAGATTGAGAGCACAACCGGCCCAAAGTCATACAGAGTGGAGCTGGAAGATGGACAGGTCTGCAGACGTCACATCGACCAGCTCCGGAAAAGGTGGAGGGGATCGGAAGGAAACCAGCCTGATGAGGTAGGCCTGCAACACCCCGATGAGGTAGGCCTGCAACACCCTGACGAGGTAGGCCTACCACACCCAGGCGAGGTAGACCACCCACACCCTGACGAGGCCGACCAATGCCATTACCGTGTGCTGAACCGTCCACAGTCCAGAGCGGTAGACTGGTACCTGCGGCCTGAGGGATGGCGACACCAGCCCGGCGAGGTAGGCACCCACCACTCCAGGGAGAGGGACCGCCACAACAGCCGAGGGGTAGACTACCCAGGGAGGGAGAATCACACCCCCCCAGCAAAGGCGACCAACAACACCCCAGCCAGGGAGACCTCCGCTCCAGGCAAGTAGACCGGGGACAACCAAGCAAGGGAGGCACACAACACCCAAACTGAGCCAGCCAGCGACCGACCAGTGAGGGAGACCTCGACCGACATCCTGACCAGGTCGACCAGCACCAACCCTGCGGAGTCGACCTGCACCCACCCGACCGAGGAGGTGAACAACACCCCGGCGAGGTCGACCACAACCAACACCGACATCAACGGGAGCCGCAGAAGCATAAGACTACACCAGTGGACTTACCGGGTTTCGGACGGCACCCACCGGACAGCAGCGATGTCTGACCGCGAGATTCCAGAGACTCCGGGCGAGGGAAGGACCGGCAGGAAGATCCAGTCGTTGTGGCCGGAGGTGCTGGAACGGATCCCGCACACTCGACGGCCAGACTCCGGGCTGCCCCAACCGGGGAGCCGGAGAGGACAGGAGCTTCGCCCACCCAGGTCAGCGGCGAAGCTCAGAGTGAACTGCGCAGGTCTGCCAGGATGGTCAGGTGTCCCGCCTACCTGCGTGACTTCGTAATGTATATAGACTTTGATGGACAGCTTTCAGACTAAGGGGGGAGGAGTGTTATGTCCTTATAAGAGCACCCGCCGGTGATTGGCTAATCCACCGGCGGGAGATTTAAAGAACTGTCATTGGGCGGCTGAGCCTGCCGGAGCATATTTAAAGAGCCCCGGCAGCACAGCCTCTTGTCTTTTTCTTGTGCTTTAATAAAGTACTGAATTGGACCAGAGCTGGTCGCGTCTTGCTTCCCTGCGCCAATCTAACACTTGGAAAGCCTCAAAAGGTAAGTGAGGAGAAGAGTGTTTGGCCTAGTGGGGTGGGAATCAGACCTAAGACCTGGGGGGATAGGTAGGAATAGGAAAAGGTCTGTGGGAACCCAAGGGAGGGCTGCTCAGGGGTGGAGGAGACCTTGGGAGAGCTTCATTGAGAGAGCAGAAATGGGGAGGGGCGGGTTGTTAGTCGAGATGCTTCACCTCACTATGTCTATGATAAAGGGCAAGCTTTCCTATGGTCATATCTCGAGAATTATCAGGATATTTCAATGTATGTGGACTGTTCAAGAACCTTTGCCTGTATAGTATTTTAAGGGAAATTAGGCTATTCTTTCACGGCTTTACAGATTCTGGCCATGTGGCAGCTATTTCACTGCTGAGTTCATTTAGTTTTAGAATGTCTCTTGTCACTTAGAAAGTAAAGGCATTTCCTTGATCTTTCTGAAAATTATATGGCTACAAAAACTGCTTCTCAGTATCCTTGTTATGGCATTTTACTCCCCATAATGAACAGGAGTCCCCAACTGGCACTGGGCCACACAAGTAAGCAAAGGCCCATTCGCCGGATGCAGGCAGCATGTGAAACAACACCCCCTCTAGTCCGTGGAAAAACCTTTCTCCACAGAACCGGTTCCTGGTGCCTAAAATCTATAAATCATCAATAGAAATTTTTAGATAATACTTGAAAAATGGCATTTAAAGGTATGCCAGTATGGCAATAATATGTAACAATGTTGAGGTAATGAAATATATTCCAATTGTTGTAAACTAGTGATGTTATTGGAGTGATGTATATAAATACAACAGCTAAAAATGAAAAACAGTTCTGGGTAGATCTGCTAGGAGGAATGTTCTGAGGTGATGCTGCTTACATTTTTGGTCATTTCCTGATGCAGATCTAATGCCTCAGCCTCTGTGGACATGGCTCCTGGGGCTTCTTGGACTGTAGGCTGACTATAAAATATCTGGTTTTATTTCTAGGATCTCAATCTGCCAGTGGTAGGATCTCAGCTAGTGGGACTGATTCCTAAAAAGGCCATGTTAGATGCGGCAGAATTTTATATCAAGAAAGAAAATATCTTCATCCTTGAGGAAGAACATAAAATTAGACTGGTAACTTTGGATATCCATTTATACCTTGGTTTTATATAACAGAAAAGTTTAAAAAACCCTAATGTGTCCTATAAAATGCATTAAGTTGGATGTTCATTTCCTTTTCAAAAATAATTCAAACTGCAGTTAGTGGTTTTCCTTTAATTTATCATGACAGATATTTCTAAGCTCTTAGTTTGAAGATACTTTTTATTCCTTAGTCATTATGTAACATACCTTTCTAGAGAATGGGATCCCACACTGTGGTAAATCACAATGTGGCTTGTTTGATTTTATCATGTTGTGTACATCTAGTCAATTGCGATTTATCTAGTACAGGTGTTGGCAACCAATGGCTCCGGAGCCGCATGTGGCTCTTTGACCCCTCTCCTGCGGCTCCCTGCCAACCAGGTCGTGCGACCTGCTCTCCGTCTCTCCGCCCTGAGACACTGGCCCAACCTGGCCGTGGCTGAAGCCAACCTCACTAACGCGAGAGATGACGGGGTGGGAATGGGATCCGGGAGGAGGGTACGATGGAAAGGGGAACAGGCCCACAGGTGATGAGCAAGCACAAGCCGTGGCAGTCGTAGCTGTCCCGATACTTAGCAGTTTACATTACACTGCTCAGTGTAATGTAAACCGAAAAATAAGGAACAGAAGACCTTCATCTGTTTCAAATGCCAATTTCTATTTAATAATATGAATTTGTATTCTTGAATCTCAGGTAATTAATCGATTGGGCTTGGATTCTTTGTCTCCATTCAGTCCTAAGGAGCGCATAATTGAGTATGGATATTTTCATTTTCTCACAGTTGGTTGTATGGTGATAGTGTATGTCTGAAGATTTTGGCTGGATGGGTGATATATGGATTTCTAATTGAAGTCATATATTGTATATAGATAGGTCTTAACCTGTGGAGCCAGAGATAAAAGTTGCCATTTGGAGAAACAAACATTGTCTGCTACTTCTTAACTTTTTCATAAGAAGGGTCAAGTTTCGAAAAAGCATGTTGTGGTATCTTAAGCACAAATTAAAAGATGCAAATAATTTAATTTCCAGTTTATAATTATGCAAATGTGTTGCATTTGTTTAAGATTTAATTAAATAATTACTTAATTTAATTAAGTACTATTTAATTCACATAACACTATCATCCCAAGAGATCTGCTTTTGCTTGGGAAATTCAAAACCATATTCCAAGTGAGCAAATTTTTTATATTTTTCTGGCTCAAATAATGTCTTCTTACTCTGGATCATTTCCTCATCCAAAAACCTTTATTCCTATATCTGGCAGAGAGATGTCTGAGTACAGTCCTTTCTTGACTTCACTTTGTTTTTAATCAGCAGCATTTTATAATACCAACAGAAGAGAATATTTGTACATCAGGGTTGAATTGTGGGATCCAGGGGTGAAATGCTACCAGTTCGCACTGGTTCGGGAAAACCGGTAGTAATAAAAGCTACTGATTCGGGCTAACTGGTAGTAAAAAAAAATAGCTACCGGTTAATCTGAACCGGTATTTCTGACGATCAGCTGTGCTGTGCAATTTATATTCACTAGAAAGCAGGAAATCCTGCTTTCTAGTGAATATAAATTGCGTGGCCCAGCTGTTCTCCCCCTCATTGTTCTACTTATCTTCTAAGTCTCCTTTTTCTGCATGAAGTGCGCATTTGGTGTGCACTGTGTATGTGTGCATGCGCAGCGTGCATTTAATGTGCATTGTGCATGCATGCGCTGCGTGCGTTTGGTGTGAAATGTGGATGGGTGCTCACAGCATGCATTTGGCGCACACTGTGCAAGCATGCGCACAGAGTGCATTTGGCATGCACTGCGCATGTGCAGGCTGCGAACTGGTGGCAAACCACAGAGGATTTCACCACTGGTGGGATCCTTGGTGTTCTCTAACTTGATGGTTTTCTTGCAGGCATTTCTTTGCCAGACTAGGTGCACTGATTATGTTACCTAGTCTGGTAATGAAATATCTGCAAGAAAACCCCCAAACTCAGAAAACACCAAGGGCTGCACAGCATTTTATAGTTTGTGAAAGTGATTTTTTTCAAATGCTTTTTACCTTTGGAAGGGACATGGTGGAGGATGACAGAGAAAAAGGCTGTCTAGCGTCTTTGTCTCTTCACACCTTTGTGCAGAAAGTTGGTGCAAGATCAGCTGCTCCTGGAGGAGGATCAGTATCAGCAGCAATATCATCTCTGGTATGTAGCTACTTCGATACCCCATTTTAAAACTACTATCCTAAATAGCGATTCCACACAGGACTTTTCCTGTAATGCTGATATACAGTAATGCTGAGCTTCACCAGCAAGATTTGAAATTTGAAAATAAATTGCTCTCAGCCGATGCTGAATGCAAACTTTTCCTGTTTTTGATAATCCCTGGAAATACGTATTCTGTATTTTTGGTTGAGTGTAGCTAAAAGCTTCCTTCTTGATCTGCCAGCCAAATGACATTGAAATCAGCACCTGAGGAAATATCAATTATACTGTAATTATGCTTATGCTCTTCCTTCAGATTTTTTTTTACTTTACAGATCTGTGAAGGTAATAATAAAGTTACTTTTCACCATCATTTTAACTGTGAAATGTTGTTAAATGCTGCAGTCGCTAAATGAGAACTACACATAGTTCAAAATAATATAGATATCCAAAAATATTAACTAATGTCTCAAAATCAGATTGTTATGTGCAATTACTTCTTCCCAGAACATCACTACATCACAGTTTTAGAACAAGATGTTTTAATTATTATTTTCCAACTGTACATTCATTCTTTTTCCATACAAAGCTATGAGGTTCAGTAAATCATATATATATACTCTGTGTGTGTGTGTGTGTGTGTGTGTGTATGTATGTATGTGTGTATATATATATATATATATATATATATATATATATATATATATATATATATATATATATATATATATACTTTTCCTCTAGCCAGGTTTTCCTATGTAACCAAGGTTTTTCTGCAGCCCTAGCTCAGTAGAATCACATCCACTCGATTCTGGGCTTTTTTTCTTTCTGGCAGCCAGCAAGTTCTGGTGCCAGGTGAGAGACTTATATAGATCTATTTCTGGCTCGTTAGCCATCATCAGTAAGCCACACCCACATCTCATGTATCCTTCCTGTAAAGGTACAGTATCTATTTTCTTACTTCTTCGTAGGATTTATACAAGTTTCAAAAAAGAAATGTGGCCTTGCTCTTCCAAATTTTAAACTGTATTCTAGAACAAGCTGTTTGACAGCAGAATGTTGCTATTGGAAGGAGCTGGCCTAGCTAGAGAGCTCCATATGGTACAGGAACACAAAAGAGGAACGCAACCTGAAAAACAAATTATAAAATAAAGCTTGACAAAAATACAGAACTCTTCACGGAAAATAATGTCCAATAATTTTACCATTAGCCTTTTGTGAGAATACTTTTCATGTTGGAGATGTCTATAGTAAGAAAAGTATAATTACCTGTGCAAACATCGAATAGACTAAAGACAAAGGAAGAATTTGATGTACCTACAAATTGCTGGAAGAATAAAATCTGACCTCAGAAATGAGGGACATTAAGAAAATGACAGAATTTGAAATCCTTATCAAAAATCAAGATCACCTATATATATAACCTTCTAATTAGTTCTGATACAGGGACAGAACAAATGAAAGCATTTATGTTAAATTGGGTGCAAAACTTCAAAGACATTGTCTCAATACAACAATGGGAAAACTTACTGAAGAAGCTATGATTTGAGAGAAAACTGTGTAAAAAAATTTACAGATGGTATACAACTCAGTCAATAATGGCAAAAAGCAATCAAATTATATGGTAATCAGAGCTGGAAATGCCACAAGAAAGAAGAAACATTCTGCTATATGTGGTGGACATACAAAGCTTTGGAAAGACACAACACCTTTCAGAGTATCAGGGGTGGATTGGGGAGGGTGTACCAGGATGCAAGAGGGTTCAAGGGTTGGGGAAGGTGCCCAGAGTGAACAAGTGTTAGATAAGGAAATCTCCCCCCCTCTCCTTCTCCCCCTCCCCTGCAAACAGTTTTGCTCCCCGGTATTTTGGTGTAACATAAAAAGTCCCTGCTGCCTGGTGATTGGTGAAATTAGGAAAGTGTAGACATCTTGCTTTTTTTCCCTCCTGTGTGACAAAGGCATTTCAGAACATCAGGTCTCTCCTTCTAGGGAGCAGCACTTGGTTGCATGGTGGGATTAATGACATATGGAAAGCGTCAATTTGAGGACCTGGACTCAGTTATGAGGCAACTCATACCCCCGTTTCATCAGGCCATGAATCAACTAATTGCTATAGTAGATAGGGACGCCTTGGCATTCAGCAGCTACATGGTGAGTGAAGCGTTCATACTTTTAGCAACTCTGTATTTTGTGCATCTTGTACCTTTGGATAGGAAGAATGTTGGGGAGTTTTTTGCTTTTTGCTTGATGAAGGCTGTATTTTTGGGGAAAAGTGGAGTGCATATGAAAGGTAAAGTGAAAATAAGTTCTGGGAATCTATTTTACAGCCTCACCCTCCATTCATGTTCCCTAAAATAATAGCCTAAATATGTGTTTGTGTTCTCTACAGGATGCTATGAAACTTCCTAAGCAGACCCCTGAGGAGAAAGAGAGGTATTACTGGGCCTTTTGTTCACATGAAACTACAGTATTTGCTTTCATAGCAGTTCAGAAGTTGCTCAAAATGTTCCAAGATGTACATTTTGATGAAATTCTATGTTACTTGATAAAGGTTCTTAGTACACTCCTAAGTGATTTGTGAGTGACTGAATCTTAGTTCACCTCATAAATCCATTTTAAAGTTGTTTAAAAACCCTGTTTAAGGTACAGCAGGACAGTGAGTGCAACATTTGGCCAATGAACTGCCTGCAGATCAGCTGACCAGCAGAGAAATGCAAGGTGCTCCTTCATTTCCTTCTCTCTCCATATCCAAGATTGCTGATTTTCCTGTGGATGGAAGTAGAAATGGGTTTTGTTCCCTGGGGCTGATGAGAAGAAGCAAAAAGTCTTAGGCTTCCTCCTTCCTGCCCAAGTTCAGGCTGCTTTAGGAAATGATGCAAATGATTATCTTGGAGTGGAGAAAGCTCCATGCTGTGTCCACTATTGAATATTGTAACCAATGTGATCTTTGAAGACAAAACTTTTTCTATCTTACTCTAAGTGTCAGACTGCCCTTTATTAAATTCTGTAAAGAAATTCTCAGTGGGTGACAATGAACCTGGGTCTATTATTACACTACACTATGGCTTTCCTTAGACAGTGGGCAATCTATTTTTTTCTCTTTGTATTGAATACATTTACATTTGAAAAGTACATGGTAAAAATAGTCTGGTAGTTTTTAATCTGTTTTTATTGCAAGATAGATGCTTTCCCTGGGTTGGGATTGTTCTCCCAGATTTATTTCATTGTTTTCTTATTCCCTGTCTGCAGGCGTACAGCAGCCATGCAGCTAGGCCTGAAGAATGCTATTGATGTTCCTTTCTCCTTGGCAGAAAAAATTAACTCTTTATGGCCTTTTTTGAAAGAAATTGCACAGCATGGAAACATAGCCTGCAGATCAGATATTCAGGTATTTGTGCTGCCCAGTCTGAGGACAGAGCTGAACTTCACTTGTGCAACTAATTATTTCATTGTCTGAACTCTGGTTACAAATTGGTTGAGACCATAGTTGACTGCATGAAGTAGGTAGGTTCCATTCCCCTTGGTCACGGGCATCTCTTCTCCTATTACTGATTTTAGGTGGCAGCTAAAGCTTTAGAAGCAGGTGTGTTTGGGGCCTATTTCAATGTCATCACCAACTTGAAAGATATAACAGATGAAGATTTCACACAAAAGGTAGGAATTGTTCACATTTGCTTAGAACTATGGACAATTTAGCATTAGTTTGTATTCTTAAAAAAGGCTGAAACAGCTCTCAGCTATGTTAAGATTGGTTGAGTTTATTTGAATTCTGTGTAGTGTTAGTTGGACTGGAGGGCTGGTGATTTCCTTGCTTTTTTGTTTTTTTGCATTTTTCTCTAAGATAACAGACACTTGACAGAAGGTGTTTCCTAGATGACTTAGTTCTGGAGTGTCAAACACATCATCACAGAGGCATCATGTGATGTATCGTGTCTTTTCCCCCCTTCAGTAAACCAGACATGGGCGTGGCCAGTGTGTGATGCATCTGGCCCACGGGCCGCAAATTTGACAGCCTTGACTTAGATGATGGCATTTTTTAAGTCAAGGGTTTCAACCACAGTTTCACAGTTAAGGAAAGTCTAAGAGATAACATATGATACAGTTTTTAGACAGATGCCAACAGGTCTAGCAGAAATTGTCTCCTCTCTCAATCTTAGTTTCATGCTTAGAATTTATTTTTAATTGTGCCTCACTTAGTTCAAATATGAATGAATGCTTCACCACAATGACTCAAGAAATTCACTGAACATCCTCATGACAAAGACCTCACTTCCCTTAGAGCACTGTTTCTCTACTTTGGCAACTTTAAGATGTGTGGACTTCAACTTCCATAATTCTTCAACCAGCATTCCTGGCTGAGGCATTCTGGGAGTTGAAGTCCACATATCTTAAAGTTGCCAAAGTTAGGAAATAGTGCCTTAAACTAGAGCTACTTGTCAGGGATTTCCCAATTTTAGCTGGTCTTTTGAGTCAAAATAGTTTTAAAAGGAAAAGCTCCCACCTCACATTGTTATTGTCTCATGTCTCCTTCCTCATCTTCCCACATTTTTTTCTGCCTGTTATTTATCTGTATTGCTTCACGCTAATTGGGATCTACACGTTGTGCTTGAGTCACATTTTATGCACGGTAATCACTATGGTAGCTGATCTACATTCCATTCTGAGAATCTTATCTTCCTTTATTTATTTTGCTATACTTATGTATTAATATATTTATGCTATAGTTTTTGTAAAATCTTATCATATAGTATTACACAGTTTTGAAATCAATCCAGGAAAAAATCCTTTCCTTACTGTATCTGGCAACTGAGTTGTAGCGTCCTCACATAATGTGTCCAAATAGGATAATTACAGCCTCACTATGCAAAATACCACTCCTTCATGAGTAATTCAGGACTAAAGTAAGTAATTCTCTTTCTCTCTGTCTCTGTCTCTTCTCTGTCTCTCTCTGTTTCTCTCTCTCTCCCCCTCCCTCCCTCCCTCTCCCTCTCCCTTTCTTTTGCAGATACACAGGAATATTTCGTACTTCTTGGAGGAAGCTCAAAAGAATACGACAGTTATTCTAGATCATCTGGACAAGCGGGCAACATGAAATATGGTATCTACAACCATTTGGTTAAACATAAAATTCTTATCTATAATACTGTTCAGCTACATTCAGACAGATTTAACACTTTTGAGAAAAAGAAAAAATATATAACTTACTTTCTAGCCTATACATGTATGAATTTTGTTACAAATCCAGAGTTTTCTGGTGTGACTAAAAGGGATCTCTTTTTGCTTCCTGTTATCCCATCTTAATAATCATGATAGCAATATAAAGCAAGTTTTCAGTGACCCATTAATGTTCAAAAGTCTTCGGTAGAAAGCTTTAAATCTAGAAAATATGAGCTATGTAGCATAGGAGGGTAGAGTCGAGGATTTTGTATCGTATCTGCATGACAAAATCACTCAGCTTCGGGAAGATCTGGACTCTGACTGGGTAGGTTCACGGGGGATGACTGGGGCAGGTCTTGAGAATGTTATCTGGGATGAGTTTGATCCTGTGACTCCTGATGATGTGGACAGGATTCTGGATAGACTGAATGCGACCACGTGTTTGTTGGACCAGTGTCCGTCCTGGTTAGTGCTGGCTTCCCAGGAGCTGACGCGAGGCTGGCTCCAGGGGATTATAAATGCTTCATTGGGTGAGGGTGACTTCCCCGCCGCCTTGAAAGAGGTGGTGGTGAAGCCTCTCCTCAAGAAGCCTTCCCTGGACCCGGCAGTGTTGTCGAATTATCGTCCGGTCTCCAACCTTCACTGTGGTGAAGATTGTTGAGAGTGTGGTTGTGCGACAACTCCCCCAGCACCTGGATGAAACGGTGTATCTGGATCCGTTCCAGTCGGGCTTCAGGCCTGGGTACAGCACGAAAACGGCATTGGTCGCGTTGGTGGATGATCTCTGGAGGGCTCGGGACAGGGGTTGCTCCTCTGTCCTGGTCCTATTAGATCTCTCAGTGGCTTTTGATACCATCGACCATGGTATCATGCTGCACTGGTTGGAAGAGTTAGGGGTGGGAGGCTCTGTGTTGCGGTGGTTCTCCTCCTTTCTCTCCGACCGGTCGCAGTCTGTATTGGCAGGGGGACAGAGGTCGACCCCGAGACGCCTCATATGTGGGGTGCCACAGGGTCGGTCCTCTCACCCCTTCTGTTCAACATTTATGTAAAGCCGCTGGGTGAGATCATCCATGGTCTCGGGGTGAAGTACTACCAGTACGCTGACGATACTCAGCTGTACATCTCCACCCCCGGACCACCCCAACAATGCCCTTGAAGTGATGTCCTGGTGCCTGGAGGCCGTGCGGATCTGGATGGGAAGGAACAGGCTCAGGCTTAACCTGTCCAAGACTGAGTGGCTGTGGTTTCCGATGTCTTGATATAGTCAGTTGACGTCATTGCTGACTATCGGGGGCGAATCGCTGGCCCCCACGGAGAGGGCTCACAACTTGGGCATCCTCCTGGATTCACTGCTGTCTTTGGAAGAGCACTTGACGGCTGTGACCGGGAGGATTTTCCATCAGGTTCGCCTGATTCACCAGTTGCGCCCCTTTCTGGATCGGGACTCCTTAAATATGGTCACTCATGCCCTCGTCATTTCCTGCCTGGACTACTGTAATGCTCTCTACACGGGGCTCCCCTTGAGGAGCACCCGGAGGCTCCAACTGGCGCAGAATGCGGCCGCGCAGGTGGTTATGGGAGTGACGTGGTGCTCCCATGTAACACCTCTCCTGTGTGAGCTGCACTGGCTCCCGGTGGTCTTCTGGGTGCGCTTCAAGGTTTTGGTTACCACCTTTAGAACGCTCCATGGCTTAGGGCTGGTTATTTACGGGACCACCTGCTGCCGCAAACGGCGTCCCACCGGCCCTTTACGCTCTCACAGAGAGGGACTCCCCCGGGTGCCGTCGGCCAAACAATGTTGGCTGGTGGCCCCCAGGGGGAGAACCTTCTCTGTGGGGACACCTACTATCTGGAACGAGCTCCCCCTGGAGATACGGAGGATCCCGGATCTATGCACCTTCCGCTGCACTCTCAAGACCTTTTTATTTCACCAGGCCGGTCTGGCCTAACCTCTCCCATTCTCTTTTTAATGTAAATTTTAATGTAAATTTTAATTTGTTCTTAACCTGGGGTTTTAAATTTGTCTTGGGCTAAATTGATTTAATTCGATTTTACTTCTGCTCTTAAATTTTTGTATTCTATGTGTTTTATCCTGTGCCTGTTCACTGCCCTGAATCCTTCGGGAGTAGGACGGTATACAAATTAAATAAAATGAAAATGAAATGAAAAATGAATATTGTTTCAGCCATTATGCAAAGATTGTTAAATTAATCAAAGTTACTGATAGGAAAATACTGAGCCCACCAGCACAATCCTTTGGTTCATTATTTGAACGACAAGTGTATCTTGAGTGGAATTTAGTAAAGTGGAAATAAATCACGTTGTCCTCAATAAACATTGGCTATGAGGGTTTTTTGTGTCCTAATATATGCATCAATGCTTAGATATATATACTATTGTGGTGGGATTCTACCAGTTTGCACTGGTTCGGTAGAACCGGTTGTTAAGTAGTTAAGCAGTTCAGAGAATTGGTTGTTATAAGAAATCTCCTTTTGTTTTTTTTCCATTTTACAGGGTTAATCCTGTAAGGAATTAATGTTTCCTAGCCTAATCTTTATTGCCCTCCTTGCAGAAACTGCCTCTCTGTTAACCCTTTTTACATTCTTGGCAGAAGATTTACAGTTTCTTCCAGTTCCGGAGCTTCTCAGAGGTTTTTTTTTTTTTTTGCTTGACTTTCTTAAAGGGGAAGCAACCCTTTTAAGCTTTTTACACTGCTGTTGGGAGGAAATACTCCCCTGTTGGAGTTTTTCCAGCCAAGGTGCAATGATCAGCACTTTGAAGAAATAATTGAATAATGAAGCAGAAGCTTTTAATGACACGGAACCAAGATGAGTGACATTCAGCAAGGCTTATTGGCTAGCTAGAAAAATTGACATTCAAACATGAGTTTACATACCCTTTTTGACTTTTGGTCTAAAACCGTTTTTTGGTGAAGTTTAATTGTGTTTAGCGATGAGATAATTTTCCCTATTCAGCTTTGTTTGGAAGGAAAAATGTTAATCTCTGTTCAGGGGTGGGTTCTAATATTTTTTACTACCGGTTCTGTGGGCATGGCTTATTTTGTGGGCGTGGTTTGATGGTCATGTGACAATTTTGTAGGATTTAGCAGAGGTGCTGGTCTACCAGGCTTTTAACTGCTTGCAGAGCTGTACCGGTCTACCTATTTCTTTTTGGAGGCACTGGTCTACCCATTTGTTTCTGGAGGCACCGGTCTACTCATTTGTTTTTTGAGCACACTGGTCTACCACCACACTGCCTTTTAACACCGATCAGCTATAGGGCAGCCCTTTGAAGCCCCACGGCAAGAGTTTAAACAGTTTTTTTCCTTCTAGCCGATCAGCTGGGACTCAGGAGGCAGCGAATAGATTGGGGCGGGACCAAATAAAAGATAAGAATAACGCGGGGGGAGGGCTGGAGGGCCCAGCTCCCGAACAAAGAGAACTGGTTCAGTGACGTCATATCATCACCGCTACCGGCTCGGCCGAACCGGGCCAATCCAGGAGGAACCCACCACTGTCTCTGTTCCTGAAAAGAAGCAGCTTCAGAAATCTGAGTAGTTCCTGTGTCTATTTGTTCTGGTAATTGGTTTAACAAGCAACAGCTACTGTGTTTCCTCCTTTGCTTCATTCTGGGGAGCTTAAATGACCTCTCTGCTAAAGGGTTTCACTTTATGAGCAAGAATTGGCTGCTGATATTATCATTGCATTTTAACTATTTTAATTCCTCAAGGTGCTCTGCCACCCTGCTTGATTTGTAACTCCAGTTTGCAGGTATTTCTAATCTAATGATTGGTATTTAGGGCAGCTTTTTGCAAGCAAAGAAGCTTTTTGCATTTTTGTACAGATAATCCTTGATTTACAACAGTTACAATGGCACTGAAAAAAGTGACTTATGACCGTTTTCACACTTACGACCATTGCAGCAAACTGTCATTAGGGCAAAGAAGCGATGCCACATGACCACCTGGCCATGCCTACCCGGTCACATGAAGCACTGCAGTTGTGAAATGAGCAACACGGTTATTAAGAATGCTGCAATGGGCATAAATGATGAGGGTCATAAGTGTGAGGACCAGTCAAAAGTACAAGGACCTGTCAGAAATCACTTTTTTCAGCCCTCTGGGTAGTCCCTATGTGCATAGGGACTACTCAAAGGGCTGAAAAAGTTATTTTTGACCTATCCTCGCACTTTTGACTGGTACTTGCACTTAAGACTGTCCTCACATTTTATGTTTTGCACCCTATCTTGTTACCGTGGCAAAGAGAAACAGTTGTGAAATTAGTGACACGGTTGTTAAGAATGCTGCAACAGACATAAATGTGAGGATGGTCAAAAGTGCGAGGACCGGTCAGAAACGACTTTTTTCAGCCCTCTGAGTAGTCCCTATGCCCTAAGCCTCTTCTTGAAAGCTCCAGTGATGAAGCTCCCACAGCCTCTGAAGGCAAGCTGTTCCATTGGTTAATTGTTTTCACTGTCAAAAAAATTCTCCTTATTTCTAGGTTGAGTATCTCCTTGTTCAGTTCCATCCATTATTCCTTGTCTGGCCTTCAGATGCTTTGGAAAATAGGTTGACCCTCTCCTCTCTGTGGCAGCCCCTCAAATACTGCTATCATGTCTCCCCTACTCCTTCTCTTCATTGGACTAGCCATGCCCAGTTCCATGCAACTGTTCATTTTATGTTTTAGCCTCCACTCCCTTAATCATTTTGGTTGCTCTTCTCTGCACTCTTTCTAGAGTATCTTTTTTATAGTGTGGTGACCAAAACTGGATGCAGTATTGTAGGTGTGGTCTTACTAAGGCTTTATAAAGTGGTATTAGTACCTCACTTGATCTTGATTGTATCCCTCTGTTAATGCAATTTAGGATTGCATTGGCTTTTTTGGCTGCAGTTGCACACTATTGGCTTGTATTTAATTGGTTGTCCACTAAGACTCCAAGATCCCTCTCAGAGTTACTGGTATTAAGCCTGGTTTCACCCAGTCTATATATAGTGTAATTTTTGTTTTTCTTGCCTAAGTGTAAGATTTACTTTTCTTTACATTGAATTTCATCTAGGGTGTTGGCTATTCCTCCCAACTTAGTAACATCCACAAATTTGGTAAGTTCCCATTCTATTCCCTCATCTAAGTCATTTATGAATTTATTGAAGAGTACTGGGCCTAAGATGGAACCTTGTGATACCCCACTACTTCCTTCCTTCCATGTAGATGTAGTACCATTAAGGACTACTCATTGAGCACGGTTTGTCAGCCAGTTACAAATCCATCTGATGGTGATACTATAAATCCCACATTTTTCTAGCTTACCAAGAAGTAAGTCTACTTTGTCAAATGCCTTGCTGAAGTCTAAGTATATTATGTCCACAGTATTTCGCTGGTTTACTAATTTAGTCATTATGTTGAAGAATGAAATAAGATTGGTTTGGATGATCTATTTTTAACAAATCCATGCTGAATTTCTAATTACTTTACTCGTTTCTAGATGTTGGCAGATCTGTTTTTTTATTATCTTTTCCAGTATCTTCCTGGATACTGATGTTAGGCTGATTGGTCTGTAGTTTCCTGGGTCTGTTTTTTCCCTTTTTTGAAGATGGGAACCACATCAGCTCTTTTCCAATCCTCTGGTAGTTCCCTGATGCTCCAGGGTTTTTGAAAGATGTGGTACAGTGGTTCTGAGATGAGATCTGCCAGCTCCTTTAGAACTTGGATATAATCCATGAGGACCCAGTGATTTGTATTAATCAAGATCAGAGAGATGTTCTCTTACTATTTTTTTTTTTGCTTATTTTAACTTTTAAACACAAATTCAAATTTAAAACACAAATCCTGCAACCATTCTTCATGTTTTAGTCTCCAGGCCTTTAATCATCTTAGTTGTTCTTCTTTGCACTTTTTCCAAAGTCTCAACATCTTTTTTGTGTGGTGATCAAAATTGGATGCAGTATTCCAGGTGTGACCTTACTAAGGTTTTGTAAGCAGTACTTTCACGTGATTTTGATTCTATGCTTGTTTATATAACCCAGGATTTTATTAGCTTTTTTGGCTGCTGCTGCATACTGCTGATTCATGTTTAAGTGATCATCCCCTAGGACTCCAAGTCCTTCTCAAAGTTACTGTTTTTGAGCCAGGTTTTGCCTAATCTGTACTTGTACCTTTGGTTTTTCCTGCCCAAGTATAAAACCTTGCTTTTCGCCACATTAAATTTTACATTGTTGGATAGGGCCCAGTGTTCAAGTCTGTCAAGATCTTTTTGAATCCTGAGCTTGTCTTCTGGGGTGTTAGCTATTCCTGCCAGCTTAGTGTCATCTGCAAATTTGATGAGTTCCCCTTCTATTCCCTTATCTAAGTCATTTATGAAAATATTGAAGAATATTGGGCCTAAGATGGAACTTTGTGGTACCCCACTGCTTCCTTCCTTCCATGTAGATGTAGTACCAGTGAGGACTACTCATTGAGTAAGTTACAAATCCATCTACTGGTGATGCTGTCTAGCCCACATTTTTCTATCTTACCAAGAAGTAGATTGTGGTCTTTGTCAAATGCCTTGCTGAAGGGTCCACAAACTGGACCATACCCTGGACCAGGAATGCAACCATGCCCAGGTCCTGGTTATCCTGGCCAGCCTGTTCCTCCATATGGATTTCCTGGGCCAGTGGGGGATCCTCTCCAGAGTCCACATCATCATGGATGGCATCCACCATCTGGTTTACCTGGAATGTTCCCTGGAGGGCCTGGATGTTACTCTCCTGCACCACCTCCAGGCTCTCATCCTCCTGCAAGTCATTCTGGACATCACAAAAAGAATAAGCATTATAAATATTATAATGGAAACCATAGGAAGAAACAAATAGAAATGAAACAGTTAATACAGAAGTTAAATAAATAAGAAAAATAGATGCGAAATATCAAAAAGATTTAATCTTTTTTTTTCTTTCAGCATAGTGGCAGTTCCAGCAGCAGCTCAGATTCAGACTGAAGAACTTTCACCCCAGCATGAGTACAGCTCTTCACAAATTCCAATCAATCAAAAATATTTTAAAATTCTTCCATCCTTTTTACTGTACATTCTTATGCCCACGAATCATAAAACATGTAAGTTAGCTTATCCCAACTTGATGAACTCTAAATGTGTTGAACTTCAATGTAAGTTCTCCATCCAGCAGAGCTTTTGAATAAAAGGCAACATCTAGATTCACTACAGTGAAGAAGCCTGATATGATATATTGTTAAATTTATAACAATTTCTGGAAGAAATACTAATGAAAAATATTTTTTGTATCAGCTATTCGGTTTATCATTTATAGATTGAATTATTAAGAGACTATCATTAAATCCAAAGGTATAGACTAGATGTCCAAGTCTAAAAATTTAGATAACTAAATAAAGTGGAAGTAGCAATGTATTTCCATATTTTTCTCATAATATCAATGGAACACGTTCATATAGTAACCAGGAACTGAGCTGCACTTGAGGGAACCATTGTACAAGAGCGAAGACTGTAGTATAGCATTTTGTGTCAATTTTAAAAAAGCTTTGAATTTAATAGGAAATTATGAATTAGAACTTATATTGCATAAACATTTTCTTTATATTCTTTTTTGATTTTTAATTCTAATAATTAAGAAAATAATAAAACAAGCATATATGGTAAAAGAGCTATATTGGTTCTTCCAACTCTAAATTGCTACAAAATGAATGACATTAATATTAAGATATTATGAAAAAAGATTTTATTTATCAGGAGTGCAATTTTGGCTCAAGTAAGGATGTTATTCCAGAAACATTGACATTGGGTATTCATTGCTTATCAATTAGTATGGCTTTGCACAGTGGCCCTTTGGATAGTTCACACTATATTTCAGAGAAAGTATAATCTTTCATTTATGAAAGAATGAGATTATTAGCAATTAGAAATAAAACCAAAGATATATTTTCACTAGAAGATTGAAAGTATAAAAAAGGCTCTGTAGTGTGGAACAAAAAAACAAAAACAAAACCCAAACAAACTACAAATTATTTGGAGTAGAAGTGTGCAAATCAGTAAAATGTTCTCCATGTTAATAAGGCAGAATTCTGAATTATAACCATGTTTATAAAATCATATTTTTGGTTTCATATGTTCATAATTTATGGAATTTTTATATTCATCATCTTTGTTATGTAACACTTCAATTACCCTTCCCCCATCTCTTTAAAAATGTAGTCATACTTTCTTTCATTTTTTTCATGTAAATTTGCAGGCTTTAAAAAAATTGATTGTTATGCAATTTCCTGGATTGGGGAAAGCAAATTGATAGAACGGTTTATTCTAATGAAGACCTAATAAAAGCAGAATGCTTACATACAGTTCCAATAGACTCCTTTATGCACACAGTAGTACACTTTAAATTGGAATTCAGTTCAATAGTGCTTATCATCATTATTGTGAAAAAAATAAAAATGGTCTGCCAAGTCAAGTCAGGGAAATTCCAGATTTATACATGGAACATTGAAAGCTGATGGCACTTGGCTTCAATTAAATGTAGCAGGAAATCCAGAAGAGAATCCAGCAGAATCTCTTTACATTATACTGATGTCCATTTTCAGTGAAAGACTCCTTTGGGAGTAGAACAGTACTGACACAGGAAGACTGGATGCCATATCTTATCAGTACAAGTAATCCTCCACTTACAATCAGTCGCTTAGTTACGACAGATCGCCCAAAAGTGACTTACAACCCAGTTTCAAAGTTCAATCTCACCCCCTTCCCTGGTGCTTGACAACCAGTGTGCATTTATGGCTATTTGTAGTACTCTGCAATTTACGTTTTTGCCAGAAATGGGCTTTACTTCCAGTTTCCATCAAAAATTGCCTCATGGAGAATGAAGAGTTTGCTTAAAGACCATGGCACTCACTTTATGACTGCTGTATTCACTTAATGACTGCCATAAAAGGTAGTAAAATGGGTGGGTCACATAGTAAGTTGCTTTACAACCATCATGGCTTATGACTGTAATTGCCAGGCTCAATTACAGTCATAAGTTCATGACTACCTGTATAGAACAACGTTTCTTTTCCTAGATCTTTCCAAGATGTAATAGCTACAGAGATCTTTGTGAAGTCCATTTATTACATGCATCATGATACAGGGGGAACCATCCAATGTTGCAACCCTGAAGCAAGTACATGGAAAGAAAGCAAGGAAGACTAGGTGTTTACTAATGGAATAGGCCAAGTGCAAGACTCAGTACTGATAAAAATATTTCCTGTTATTGTTTCAACTGCAAAGTATCTCCTTGAAAACAGAGGAAATATTAGGATCAGAATCAAGGCACAATGGAATTACCCGTCTACCAGTAAATGGATGAGTGGGAAATAATGGGAGAGGAGGGTTAAGATGGATCCTTGGGGCAGCTGGAGATGATAGTTCTTTATGTTGAATGCACGGTTTCTCTATTCAGCACCAAAAGTATTACAATATAAAGATCTTAAACAATGTTTTAAAGCGTGACAAATGATACTGTGGTATTCTGTAGCCTCCTATTATTTTGTTTTTAATTAGCACCATAAACATTATTTGAAACAAGCCTACCAATTTGCAATATAAAAATAAATTCCCCTGAAAATTTGTGCCTGCTACCTTCTGGCAGCATACTTTTGCTAAAAAACATGTAACAATATAGGAGCTTAAAAGCTTTGGTGTCTACCTCACAACTAACAGATCCACCTAACAAATCTATCAAAGAAGTCAGGCTGGGAGAGACTTAGGTAATCCTTCTCCCGGAAAATGGCTGACCGGTCTCCTAGACTGATTTTCAGCAGGACATCCATATCCACATCACTGCCTAGGGCCACGGCTGTGGGCATAACATTCTGCTTCTTCATGGAATCAATAGCCTCTTCCAGGTTTTTGTTGCCTGTAATACCATCTGTAATGAAGACAAAGGACAGCTCCGCATTACGCCGAGCTGCCTTCTGCCTGTCTTGTGTGTTGATGACAAGGTTGTTGACAGCATATATGATGGCAGACCCAATGTTGGAAGAGGAGTCCATATATTTGATCTTGGCTAAACGATCTGTGATGTCAGTAATATTGTATGTCAATGGGAAAACTATGTCATGTTCGTCCTCATTTCCATATTGTAGTAGGGCAATGCGTGCATTCATGTCGTCACTGTCGCTTCTGGCCAGGGTAAGATGCTCAGCCACTGCTTCTATAAAACCATGGGCCCTGTGAAAGTTCTGGCTGCCAATTCTTTCAGAACCATCCAGGAGGAAGACAATGTCAACTGGACGCTGTGTGCACTGGGCGACAGAAAGCTCTATGAGTAGGGAAAGGAAAAAAAAACCAATCAGGACTTTAGAATACATAACTCAAAAAGCTGGGGAAAGGATTTCATTCCATTCTGAGATTCTAAGATTGGAGATCAGGTGGGGGAATGTTTACTCTTTTCTCATCTTCTTCCCCCTATAACATAAACCCATTTCTGTAATTTCATAGGGACACTGAGACTTTAAACTCTGAGAATGGCAGAGTTTATAAATCAAGTGCTGTGTGGAGTGGAAATCCATGCACCAAAAAGAAAAGTACAAATAGAAAAAAGAAGTTGTACAGTTTAAAAATTGCATTTCTTTGGGTTGGGCCCTGTGCCCCTAGCCCCTTAGTAGTCAGGGTTTTAACTGAAGAACATTTTGACCAGTATATTTGTGCTAAAAGTTGGTATTATTATGGCATGGAATATATAAAACAATTCAAGTAGTAAAAATACTTAATTTTGATTAATTTTGTGGTGTGCAGCATTTATCTTAAAAAGCATTTAAAATAGAGGCGGCAGGAAGACAGATGTAAATACCACTCAGCCATTAACTTCTTCACCAAAAAACTCTGAACTCCCCTGGGTTTAAAGAGTAAAACATAGGAAAGGGGCATTGTTTTAAGAGGGTGGTGACTATATTTTCCAAATGTTTCTTTAGTGCAAAGAATTTTGAGAAATTTTGCAAGTTTCTCAAATAAGAAAGGGATGTATTGGGAGAGCACTACAGATAGTCCTTGTTTGTTGACTGTTTGCAGTTACAATGGTAATGAAAAAGTAACCTTGAGACCAATTCTCACATTTATGATCTTCACAGGTCCATAAAGCAGAGGAAAACTGAAGGCAGATCATAAGCATAGTCACAGTTTCACTTAGTGACTACTTTAGTTAATGGCTGTGTTGCTGGTCCCAGTTTGGTTTCTAAACAAGGATTATCTTTACTTGGAATAAGGCCTAAGCCTAGCTAGATTTTTGTTTGAAAACATATAGTAAAGTTACAATAAATAATACTCTTATTAGCCAAGGTTTGCACTTTTTATTGAGATTTCATTTCTTGCTTTCACATATGAAAGCACATTGCACATATTGCTATTGACATGATTAGCAAAAATGACAATAACAAAATCAGAAAATGTATTCATAAACCATTTTATGGAGAATAAAACTTTTACTGGCTAAATAAATTAATTGCAAACTTTTACCCAAAATAAAAGCATTTTTGTACACCAATGTCTCATTGGGAAGAGCACTATAAAAAGTCTCTAAATCTTTCATTTGTTTTCTGTTACATCACAACTAAAACAGATTTACACAAGGGATAGGGAGCTTTGCTGAGGTTCCTTATCACTGGCCATGAATTGCCAAAAATGAAATAACAAGAAACAATTTCCATTAACTTTGTTTCAAATTATTTCTAAGGTTATGTAAAGATGTGATTGAAGCCTATGTTAGGGAAGTAAACAGAATAAAACCAGTGCATAACTGTACATGCAATATGACAGACTGGCCAGGCAAGTTCCTGAGCATGAACACTAGTTTCTGAGTGGAATTTTCTTCAGATTGAGCCAGTTTATAAGGAGTGTATCAAATTTAACCAATTGATGTAAACGATGGACAAAAGTTTACAAATTAATTAGATTATATACTTCTCCCTATACATTTTTTCTCAATTATTACTATTTCTATGGATGCCAGGAAACATTAGTAGGCATTGTCTGTACCAGCAAATTTATGCCAAAAGAGGGGTTCTATTGTTTTAGTGTATTTTATTGTTCAACTGCTTGGATGATACTGTGCCAAGTCTTTCTTTAAAGTCACTTTTTGCCTCCTTACCCATTACTCCCTGGCATTATTGCACTTGTTGATTTGTAGCCTTTTCTGTTTTGACCTGCTGAGTCAGGTGTTATTCGAAAAATGCAGGTTCAGAGGTAAAAGGGAAAGCCTATAACACATCTATCTCTAAGCTTTCCCCCCAAATAAGTGTTAATTCATATTCTTTTCCTTGTATGTTTTGGTCCACTTATACAGGTTTCTTAAAACTTGCCACTTGTGTTTATAAGACTAGCAAGCAATGAGAAATGCTATTAGCATAACATAAAATGTTAAAAGAGGAAGGATAACTGGGAGACAATAAGAAACTGAGCAAATAAAAAACAGAAAGATTGCATTAATATAGATTTCGTTTTAGCTTCACCATCCTACATTTCATGCCTTGAAACTAGAATCCAATTAATTCCAATTATCTTCGCTATGGTCTTTGAGAAATCCAGACAATAAACAAGGTCATTATATCAGTAGATGTTCTGGTGGACCACCACTAAATTACAAGCCAGAGTGTACAATTAATTAATAAAATAGCTTGTCTCTTGGAATTGTGGATCCTCCATCACTGGAGGTTTTCAAGAATAGACTGGACAACTATTTGACTGCTTTTGTGTAAGGTTCCTACCTTCGAGGTCCTTTCCAGCCCCATGATTCTATGTACCTTACACAATTGTTGAGAGCTGTGAGGGTTTTCTGAGTATAGTAACAGCTTTTCATGCCATATGGGAACAGTCTTTTGACGTGAGAAAGAAAACTCCAGAGCCAGAGGTTTAACTTAGTATCTCTGAGTCTCTCAGATAATCTACAATATATGGCAGGTGTCAGCAGCTATATAGATTGCCTCCAGCATGCTATTGAGGGCCCTATATTTCTGGAATTTCTCAGAAAGGCAGCGTCAGGCTTGGTGTGAAACTGCTTGCTATCTAATATAAAATGTTTTAATTTTGGGTCCCTAGCCTTACTTATTCTTAGCACAATTTTTCTAACATGCTTAGAATAACTTCAGATAATCCTTGACTTACGACCACAATTGAGTCTAGAATTATGGTAATAAGTCATGACGATTATTAAGGCTGGTGATCTAGGTGGAGCATGTGGTGCACTGCAGCTCCTCCCAGGTCACACATCGCCTGCTCCAGTCCTTCCAGGGATTCTCTCAAACCACGGGAGCCCTTGCATAGTTTCCATTCCTGCTGGGTCACACACACTCTTGGGCTTCTTCCCCTCCATCATGCCTCACTCCTTATTTTTTCCAAAAATTACCTTTGGGAAAGAGAAGCACCTGATCTACTTCATGGCCTTCCTATATAGACCTGCATGGTGCTGTCCAGAAGCAGGTGCCATTTTGGTAATGACTGTAATTCTTGGGTCATTTGTGGATGCCCCCAAAATGATACCTGCTTCTGAGACAGCCTCTGTATAGAAAGGCTGCACAGTGGACCAGACGTTTCTTTTTCTCAAATCTTTGGAAAAGGAAAGTGAAGCAAGGCAGTAGGATGGAGTAGGCCCAAGGGTGTGGGACCCAGGGGGCAGGATGCAATCCCAGGTCCAACAAGTAATGAAAACCACTGTATGGGATTACCTACCAAAGCTCTTAGAAGTAAAAGAAAGAGTCAGACAGATAGGCATTTACAGATAATTAGTTGGCAGAAGAAGGGACACAAGATATTCACCAGTTCTTAAAAAGCAGTTAGGGTTAGACACATGAAGGTCATGCCATGGTTTCACTAGAGAAAGAGACACATATCAAACACTTAGAAACACTCCATATAGTAACTTAATTGTAAACATCATATTCTAAATATTATTTGGGAAGTCAAAGGGCAGAATGTTGTCATTCTTCTTAATTTGGATTTTTCAGAGTAAGGATGTTAAATGTTTTCTGGAAGGGAGCCACCATTGGTCTGCATTCCAAATATAGCAAGCATTTCATATACCATATTAATTAAAATATAGGTGGCCCTTGCTTAACTTTGGTAATTGGGA
This sequence comes from Arizona elegans, assembly GCA_022577455.1. Taxonomy (NCBI): domain Eukaryota; kingdom Metazoa; phylum Chordata; class Lepidosauria; order Squamata; family Colubridae; genus Arizona; species Arizona elegans. The sequence goes on along the minus strand of JAKOOJ010000001.1, from coordinate 169,531,671 downwards.
CTGTTTTACATTTACAACCACATCATTTAGCAATGGTAATTGGGACTAGCAGTTCTATTGCTAAGCAATGTGGTTGTTAAGCATGACATCACATGACTGTGCCAACTTATGATGGCAGTTGCAACTACCCCAATTGCTGTTGTTAGGCAAATCCTGCACAGTTGCAACATTCCGTTGTCACTTGATTGCCATTTGCAATCTCCTGTCAGCTTTTCCATTGACTTTGCTTTTTGGAAACTGACAGTGAAGGTCACACATTGAGAACTCATGACTATGGGATGTTGTGACATCATAATTGTGAACCAGTTGCCAAATACCTGAATCACAATCATGTGGCTGTGGGGAACACTATAATGGTTGCAACTACAAGAATCTGTTGTAAAACCCTTTGTGGTCATTCAGTGTGGACAACCTCTAAAAATTAACTTCCTTACTCTCTAGCCATCTCTTTAATGCTTTCCCTGCTTCTTACGAGTTGGTAACAATCTTTTGGGACTGACAACAAGATTCTTGCAGGAATTTGTGTGTGTGTGTGTGTGTGTGTGTGTGTACGTGTGTGTGTGTGTGTGTGTGTGTGAACCATGATCTTAGAATCTCTGCTTTAGCAAATATGCCAATCTCTCAGCCCAGACAAGTTTTATTAAAGGATTACTCTCTCCTGCCTTCTGTGTGTCTTTGTTTGAAGATGCAGTGACTGGAAACATTTCTTGGCCAGGACCAGGGTGCTGGTTATTAAGTAAAGCTGCATGTAAGCCTTAGCCACACCAGAGCAGACATTTGAGAACATTCCTATTCTAGAAGCTTCTTTGTTATAATCTGGAATTAATAAAAAGTAAAGGAGAAATCCTTCAGCTAAAAGGGCTGTCCTTTTAAATATCTTTAAGTTCTGTAGGCCAAACCGTAAATTTATTTTTGTCTTAGAGGCAAAATAATAATTTCAGCAAAGTCCTATTACAGTCTCTGGATCCCCCACAATTTCTCTGTGCACCATTTTAAAAGTATCAATGAACAAGTCCATCCACTCCTGCCGCTCATGTCCAGTGGCAAACTTGGCTTTTTCGGCGGTATAGGCCAAGGTGGCCACCAGTTGGGTATACATGCTGGGGTCCTGGATCTCCCTCGTGGAGTTCAGGAACTGGGCGATCATAGGTTTGGTGCTGGGCAAAGTTATCTCGACCTCCATAGGGCGGAAAGTAATTGGATACCTCCCATCTGCAAGTGAGTGTCAAAAGAATATTTTCAGGGCTATGCTCTGATTTCAGATCCTGCTGGTTTTATATACTGATACTGGTGCTGAATTGCTGGCCAGTCAGTTTAAATATGGTAGTCCCTGGATAATACCTTCCCTAGAGCCCCATATGCTATAGTTTGTCAGGGCCATGAAAAGTCCTTTTATATCTTCCAAGGCATTTTAAAATAACTTTAGTGCTTTTAAAACTTCATATTGTTTATTCTGCTGCTGGCTTTAATGTGATCTTATGTACTGCATTTATGACTCCTTTGAGATAATGCAATTATTGGGACATTTAAAAGTTAACAAGCAAAAATAAACATTTTAAAGTAGCCAAAATTTCTACTACTATTTCTACTACTACTACATGAGCACTACATATAGATATTTAGCTAGAAGTACAAATAGGCAGTAATGTTAGTCTGTTACAGCACCCACAATGCTGTAGTTCCTTAAAGATTATCAAAAGAGTGATGGCAGTTTGTGGACCACAGCAAATGGATTCTAGCCCACAAGCACCCATATCATAGGTAGACAACATGGTGTCTATTGGTGCCAGGCTGCCTACAAGACCCTTAAAGATACCAGCAGACCCTCAATTTATAGTAAGTTCCAGAAAGTTCAGATTCAGTTCAGCTTGATTTGATTTTTACCACGGATGTATTAATATTAATTTATTGTTGTGTGTCTTTTTAGTTACTGTATACTACAGAGAGTGTACATGTTTATGACAGGCATTAATATGGTGAGTAAACAAGGCTGAAAATGTGGTTGTTTTTAGGAAAGAAAAAAATCTTGCCCAGTACAAAGCCCAAATGCCAATACAGCACATTTTTCTCAGTATCAACTGAAAAGCATTAATACACTTAATATTCTTCTCTCTACTTTTCGTTCAGGCACAGTTTTGATCAGGCTAATGTATTTATCTCCTGCCCAGGCTGCTTTCTACTGAACCAATACTTGTTTTCAATGTACAGTGCTGAATCCCTTGATCCAGATGGGGAGCACCTTATCCTTCCCCACTGATGCCCCATCGGTCTTTTCTATTCATTGCAAAGAGATGGAGATCCAGTACTTTAGGACTAAACTGACTACAATATGTACAAGTTCTATTGTTCCTTTAAATGAAGACATGAAGGAAATTTGTGTTCTCTTATGGTCTTTGAAACAATTATTCTTGAACAAAGGAAAATAGCAAAGGAGCAATATCAATGATTTATGGTGTGTCAAAACATAAATCAGCATTTGATCACCGAGGATCAATGGCAATTTCCCCAAGTGCTTCTATTAAGATCTTTACTTTCTTATGGTTAGACTCTGGGCCAAGATTAGGTTGCTATTTTCAAAAGGGACATGTCAGAAGAGGTTTTTATGCTTTGAGAAACTACTGTTTCAAAGACTTGGGATATTTAAAACGTAACTATAAAGCGAAATAGCTATAATACAAGAATGTACCTACCTGTAGAATTAAACATTAGGAAGGAATAACATTTAGAAATAATGTAAAAATATGAGTTAGAATGCCCATTCTTTGTTTAGCTCAGAATTCTTTTATATGCTACAGTGAAATTGGAGAGGAAGGGGAAAGAGGATCATAGTTTTAATTATTTTTGTTTTACCTGTTTGGCAGGGCAGTTCAGGGCAGACAATCTGAGGATCTGAAAAAAGAGTAAAAATATGATGGAAATCATTCAGATCACATTTAGTTTACAACTACAACAATATGCAATGTATACCTATCAACAATTAGGCAGGATATTAAAAATATTAAGTTTTAAATTAGTGCAACCAAGAGAAGCTAATTAATCCTTTTTCTTGGGCCATTTATGATTCAAAATGATCTTCCATGCAGGAACAATGACATGTTGGCCTAGGAATCCCTAGCAAAGAGATTAGGGAATACTGCATTGTTAACAACAAATCAATTGAATCTCATTTTCATTTAGGATGATAGCCTAATCAAGTGTCAGAGTGTAGAATTAGTATTTAGACTCACTCTAAGATTGGCAATGACTACATTGATCAATCTTTGAAAACTGTCCTTTAAGACTTTATTAGTGGGTACAAAATATGTTGAGTCTGTGCTCTGTACTGCACAGGCCTTTTTAATTAAACTGCATTAGCAAATGCAGTTTTCTTCATAATGAACTATAAATGCAGTCGGGTATGAATGTTATCTTACTGAAACAATGCAATTTTCTCCCACATAAACTATGATTTAAGTCATAGTTCAGTCAATATTTGAAAACGAAAGCCTTGTTGCTGGACCAGAGCATTCCCTTCTGGCCATTCCTTCCAATTCTGATTATCACTAGACCTTGACAGTTGCTACTTTTTAAAATGGAAATGCCATGAACATAATACTTAGACCAAATGTATGAAAACTCTGACATGCCATATTACTTTCTTGCAATTAGCCTTAGCGAAGCTTGCATTGACTGACCTGGACAGAGTTCAATCTCTATTTTGTCAAGGAACTCTTCAGCCACTAAATCAGTGAACACTTTCATTCTTTGGACTCTGTCCTTGTCATTACAAGCAATTGCTTTCAGAGTCTCCGATTCTTCATCTACATTGAACATGTCTCCAATCCCAATGGCATTGACCACAACATTTCCATCACAGAGGGCTTGTAAGTTTGAGTCTTTATCTCGAGGGTCATGACGTCCATCAGTCACCACCACAGCAAACACCCGGGCTTTATCTCTCCGGCTTTCTTTGATGAGTGTTTCATAGGCAAACTGAAGCGCAGAGGGAGTCCAGGTGCCCCCTGCAATCCATTCCAGTTTTTTCACTGCTTCTTTGAAACTAGAGAGTGAGTCAATGCGCTTATCATTGAGCTGGATGGCTTCAAAGGTTCCCTTATGACTGTACTGTACCACTCCAACACGGGCACCTGCCAGGAAAATAAACTCAGTCATAATTCATAGATTTTGATATTCTATTTCCCCTTCATCACAGTGATCTCTAGCCCACAGCCTGTTTGAATGCAGATTCACATATGTACTGGGCCAATGATTTGAAATCATTTTTAGAGACCATTAATACAATTACTGTAAAATAATCCTCAGAAAAAGTATCATTTTTGATCTTTAGAGAAAGGGATGGTTCCCAAGTCAAATAACAATTGACACTGACATAATGTCACATCCCAAGTGGCGACCACAAAGACATCAGTTGCCATTGATATTGCCCTCTAGAACAGACCTAAAAGGACATTTTGGATCTTCTTTGTACTGATGAATGACACCACTGGAGGCTCTTCTACTGTATCATCCTTCCCTTAAGAGCGGCACTAATGAAGTAGAAAATCAACTACCTCAGTGAAGCTTCCAATGCACATAGAGGTTGATCAGAAAGGGCTGTGGGTATGTTAGAGAAAACTGGGTCCAAATACAGATTTTTCTATGTATCTTTTTAAAAATTAGACCAGTGTGGAATATTGGTGAGTCAAGATAGCAAATATTTGCAATAGTGACATGGATCAGATATTGCTTCCTATGTTGCAATTGCAACACTGAAAAAAATGTATGTCATCATACAAGTATTGGAGACCATTACAGCTATGGAGAATATTCAGCTGTAAGAAGAAATCATCAGTCACTGACCTGTCTCAGATTTTGGATCTTTGGCAATGGACCCTAGTCTGCTCACCACATTGATAACAAAATTTTTTTCCAGGGAAAAATTGGTATAGCCGATACTCTCTGAACTGTCTATGACGAAGACAATGTCCAATGGACCACACCGCTTCTCACAATCTATGGAAAAGGAAGACAAAATAGTCAGGAGTTGTACCATAAAATGAATCCAGAACCATAACAACAACGCACCGTATTGTACTGAGAAGTATTTTAAAGTATGGAGCCTCCTGAAGTCTATTTGAACACTGCACATGTGAACAAACCAGGGGTTAACATTTTAAGTGTACATGCTAAACTAGCTTTCCCTAACTGGCATTCTCTAAATATGTTGGCCTGTTCCCTCTATTCAATAAGAATGGTGGCTAATATGGCCAGACAACATGACCAATAAGAATGGTGAGAGATAATGGTCCGAGGGCACTAGAATACAAAATGCAGAAAGTCAGGCAATACCATAGATTATCCAGGCCATGTGTCCCCAGGCAAAGCTGTGCTTCTAAACTGTCCCTTCCAACATAGTCTGAAGCTTGGCATTTGGAAACTTAAGCTTCTGGTACAGCTAAATGCTGGATCGCATTAATTAAGCAGCTTGGTCAGCCATTGTTAGTTCAGAGTGAATAATGATGTCAATTCGGATCCCAGGGAAAAAAAATAGTAAGAGTACATTATTTCACTTCTAAATGCATCCTTTCTAAGTTAATGGCCAATAATTTTAAAGGAACCAACAAAACAAATAAAAAATATCCTTCTGGGTTATTTCCCACATTAGGCACACATCCATAGTAAGCTGTGATTATTTCTGCCTATTTGCAATGAATTAAAAACCAATCTACTGCTTAGAGTCATCTACAGTTCTGCAAATTCTTTTGATGTAAGGGCTACTAGTCCTACCCTAAACTGTCCAAAATTAGCCTAGCCATCAAATAACTGAAGAACACCATGATATGATGGCAACTTTCCCCTATCAAAATGGTATAATTTTCCCCTTCTCAGAGAACCCTTCTGCTCTAAATGAAGATCATGCAAAGACTCCGAACAAACCACAGCAGCCACAGGTCTCTCTGATGTAGGTCATCACATCGCAGTCCTATCAATGACAACAACAGCAACAATTGTGTATGCAAGAGATACATGGACATCAGTAGATTATTATAAATATTATACAATAATGCGCATTCCAATGTTCCATTATTGTAACACTATAAATCCACAAATATCTGCCTAATCTCAACAAAACATGATCAGAGAGTACATGCATTAAGATATATATGAAACAAAATCAGCTTCTGATTATAATTTCTATTATGCCAAATAATGTGAAGCAGCATTTGCTGTGCTTTTTCATAGCTCACAACAAATGATCATTGACACCAGAAAGGCAGCAAAGTGACCAAAGTGAATATGTAGTATAAGAAATGTTCTTGACTTACAGTTAGGCCAGGATCTCCAGGAGGACCAGGGTCACCCTAGAAAAGAAGATGATGGAATCCTTTTTGAGATTTCAGGATGTAAGAAAAATAATATATCCACTTGCAATATATTTTTTAATATTCACTAGCTTTTGGAAATATAAGTGTTGCTTTAAATAAGAAGTAGAATTAAGGCAGGAGAGCATAGAAAATGTGTCATGGCATGTATAAAAATGCATCGTTCAGAGACTTAATGATAGTGAATGATGTCAGTTTGCTGATTAATTACTTAGGAAAAGGTTTATTTGTTTTGAACATGAATATGTGGTTTAAGCATAAATCTATTTCTATGTATACATAGCAAACAGATAGATTTAAAAATCTCACTGATTTTATTATTTTTTATACAAAAGGCCTGAATGAGAGACAGTAGCAGATATGAGAGTAATGAGAAGGTTCTGATTGAGGGAGCCAAAAATGGTTCTTGGGAATAAATTCGATATAAATAGGAACAGAATAACAGAAATATGATAGAGTGCTTCTAATGCAACATTGTGTTCAAAGGACAAGGAAATGGGGAGAGAGGTGCTCAGCATACAACTTGCTCGCCTTGAAATCCTGAGATAAGCACTAAATTAAAGGGGAAAGGACTCCTCCACCTGGCCTGCTTTTTTACAGCCTTCAGAAAGTAATGGATGTTTCTTGTGGTGCTAGCAGCACCATTACCAACCTCTTCAGACATGCAATAAATGGACTGCTGTCAGAGTTTAGAAAGTGATATACTTTCTTCCCATCTTAGGGAAAAAAGCACATTACTGGTGATATCAAGGTAGTCACTTCTTTTGCCTCCTGCTTCTCTGGTTTGGGATTGCTCAAATGTCTCATCCAAAGGGAAGGGAGCCATGCAATAATGTCCAACCTGATGCACAACTACAATACCTTGGGTCCAGATTCACCATCTGGTCCTCTGGATCCAGGTGGACCTGGAAGGCCGACACCTCCCTAGAGAGACAGAGAAATGCAGTTAAAGGCAGAGAATGAAGAAGGTTTTACTTAAAGAGTACAGAAAATGAATGACAGCTCTTTGGAGACAGATAATTGTTTCAAAGAGGGTTTAAAGGGGATTTATAACTCTCTGGGTATATAGTTATTTCTCTCCCTGGCCCCTTCCCTCCCCACCACCTCATTCTCTCTCTCTCTTTCTCTCTCTCTCTCTCTCTCTCTCTCTCTCTCTCTCTCTCTCTCTCTCACACACACACACACACACACATCATTTGCACTGTTTTTAAAAACCCCTGTAAGATCATTTCAGCCAGAAGCAGAAATGGAATCAAGAGGGAAACAGTTCCCAACCAGTACAACATTTAAATTAGGTTTTTGAGGTTCTATCTATGATTCATTAAAGAATCCTGAGAAAATTCAGCAGGCTTCAGATATTATTACCATTATAGGAAACATACATGGTACCCCAATAAACTTTGCAACTGTATTTTAACCACAGGCCTGAGAAACCTGGAACCACAAGCTCTTTGGTGTTTAAATCTCCTTGTCATAAGGATATGATATACATATTATTACATACAATACAATAATTATAACTATATATTCAATTATATATGAGATATAAAGGATGTTCTAATTCTTAAGATTACATGGGCAACAGTATAATTTAAAGCCTATGAAAGAAGCTGTAAGTTTATAAAAGATGTGAGTTTACTATTATGAAATATCAGCTTATCATTAGCTTAGTTCATAAAAAGCCAAAAAGCAGTGGAAGAGCACACAGGAAATGCTTTTTAAATCAGAATATTAAATTAGACTTCAAATGGTTAAAGTTCTTAAGCAGTTTAGAGAATGTAAGATTCTCTACTGTAAGAGTCTACTTACATCATCACCTGGGCCTCCTTTTTTCCCTTTAAATCCTTTTGGTCCAAGGTCCCCTCTTGCACCCTGTATCAAAAATTGCATAAAGAAGAGACTGTTTTGTATTTTCCTCTACAGCTCATTATTTTCTTCTCAATACCTCATTTTCCTCTATTATTCCTTCAGAAAGAGGATTCTACTTGATTTAAAGGCTTAAGCTAAATTGAAATAAAAAGAAGTTTGTGAGAAGAACATCTCAGCAGGAGGTGATTTCTGAAAGGTGAAGTCCACACCTCTTAAAGTTGCTGAGCTGAGAAATACTGGTATTAATCTTGTGGCTTGTTTTGGTATCCTACTGGCAACTCAGGAGACCCGAGAACAACTCCACTATGGATACTACCTATACCTTCCTCCTGCCAGTTCTCATAGCTGCTTCTGGGATCTATTCCTCAATAAGTGAAGGAAAATAACATGGCATCAATTAATGTCCAATTTATTAGCAAAAGCAAGTTACATAAGTGTACGATACCTCTGGGCCTGGTTGACCCTTTTCACCTTTGTCACCCTAGAAAGAGAGAAAAGTATCCCAGTTTTCATTTTGTTTTGCCATAGATTTATTCAAATATAAGAAAGCATAACATAAAATTTCATATGGTGATCAATAAATTAATTAGATTAGTTAACAGACAAACATAATTTTTGGAGGGCCAAGGGAATCAAGCAATTTCCCTTGGTTTCAACAAAGAATGAGAGTAGTAAAATATCTGATGAGCAACATTCCAAAAAACTGAATCCATCACAACACATTAAATCACAGTTAATAATCATTGAATACGACACAGTTGGCTTGATTCACATAATGTACAATGTATCTGTTATGGCTAAATATGGTCTGTCAGTGTTTTCTCTGTCAATGAACAGTGAATTGAATGTATATTGCTTAAACATTCAAAAAATATATTCTTTACCTCATAGTAACAGTTTAAAGTATACAATATGCTATTGTTTATAAAATATTTCCTTAATTGCTCTTTATTTAAGTATTAAAATTTTTGCACTTTTTAAAATGGATCTGCATTTAAAATAATCAGTTGCAAAGATAATTCCTTCATCTACTTGTAAAGGAAAATCATTGTAAAACTGCTTAGTTAGAAAATGATTTTCTGTTGTATTTTTTTAATCAATGCTTTGCTATATTTTTCACCTCATTTCCTTTACTTATCCATGATGTGAGCAAAAGAGATGGGAAGAGGAGATTAATTTCTTTAGAAAATATTGGGAGGCAGGGGGGGAAGTGGGGGCTGTGTTTATTTTAGTAAATGTTAAAAGAAGGATAAGGGCTCTCTTGTTTTTTTATCTTTCACAACAAAAATACTCACAAAGACATTGTTTTTACAGCTTTAAATTTGGCAGCATTTCCTGAAACTGTCAGAAAACCATGCTCCTGCATGTTTGCAGGATCATTCTAAGAACTTCAAAAGAGAAGGACGTGAATGTAAATGACTCTGCCTTCCCAGAGAGAGAGTTTTTTGGTTTCTAAACCAGCCAGGAAATCGCTGTTTATTTTTATTTTTTATTTTATTTTGAATTTGTATACCGCCCTTCTCCCTGAGGACTCAGGGCGGTGAACAGCCAAGTAAAAACATCAAGTACAAATATTAAAATACAGTTAAAAATATACATATATAAATTTGGCCCCGTTAATTAAAAACAATAAACAAACACTTAAAAACACTTTAAAAAAAAAAAATTAGTCCAGCCCGGCTTGCTGGAAAAGGAAGGTTTTAAGGGCACGGCGGAAAGCACTGAGGTCTTGGATTCTCCTTATCTCTGGAGGCAGTTGGTTCCAGAGGGTAGGTGCCCCCACAGAGAAGGCCCTCCCCCTGGGGGTCACCAGCCTACACTGTTTGGCTGATGGCACCCCGAGGAGGCCCTCTCTGTGGGAGCGCACGGGTCGATGGGAGGTCGTCGGTGGCAGCAGGCGGTCTCGAAGATAGCTAGGCCCTATGCCATGGAGCGCTTTAAAGGTGATAACCAACACCTTGAAGCGCACCTGGAAGACCACTGGGAGCCAGTGCAGCTCGCGCAGGAGCGGTGTTACATGGGAGCGCCAAGCTGCTCCCATCACTACCCGTGCTGCTGCGTTCTGGACCAGTTGGAGCCTCCGGGTGCTCTTCAAGGGGAGCCCCATGTAGAGAGCGTTGCAGTAGTCAAGGCGAGAGGTGACGAGGGCATGAGTGACTGTGCACAGGGAATCCCGATCAAGAAAGGGCCACAACTGGCGAATCAGGCGAACCTGACAAAAGGTCCCCCTGGTTACAGCCTTCAGATGTTCCTCCAAGGACAGCTGCGTATCCAGGAGGACTCCCAGATTGCGAGCCCTCTCAGTGGGGGCCAACGACTCACCCCCAATAGTCAGTGATGGAGTCAACTGACTATATCGGGATGCCGGGAGCCACAGCCACTCAGTCTTGGAAGGGTTGAGCCTGAGCTTGTTCTTCTCCATCCAGATCCGCACAGCCTCCAGGCACTGGGACATCACTTCAAGGGCATCGTTGGGGTGGCCTGGGGTGGAGATGTACAGCTGGGTGTCATCAGCGTACTGGTGGTACCTCACCCCAAAGCCACGGATGATCTCGCCCAGCGGCTTCACATAAATGTTGAACAGGAGGGGCGAGAGGACTGACCCCTGAGGCACTCCACATATAAGAGGCCTTGAGGTCGACCTCTGCCCCCCTGCCAACACGAACTGCGACCGGTCGGAGAGAAAGGAGGAGAACCACCGTAATACGGTGCCCCCCCATCCCCAACTCTTCCAACCGGTGCAGCATGATACCATGGTCGATGGTATCAAAAGCCGCTGAGAGGTCTAACAGGACCAGAACAGAGGAGCAACCCCTGTCCCGAGCCCTCCAGAGATCATCAACCAACGCGACCAATGCCGTTTCCGTGCTGTGCCCAGGCCTGAAACCCGACTGGAACGGATCTAGATAGGATGTTTCCTCCAGGAATTGCGGAAACTGTTGCGCGACCACACTCTCAACAACCTTCGACAGGAAGCGAAGATTGGAGACAGGATGATAGTTGGCCAATATTGCCGGATCCAGGGACGGCTTCTTGAGGAGAGGCCTCACCACCGCCTCTTTCAAGGCAGCGGGGAAGTGACCCTCACTCAACGAAGCGTTGATAACACCCTGGAGCCAGCCTCGTGTAATCTCCCGGGAGGCCAGTACCAACCAGGAGGGACACGGGTCCAGTAAACATGTGGCCGCACTAAGTCTCCCCAAAATCCTGTCCACATCATCGGGAGTCACAGCATCAAATCCTCCCAGGTAACATTCTCAAGACTATTCCTCATCACCCTGCCCTGATCTACCCAGTCAGAGTCCAAATCCCCCCGGATCTGAGCGATTTTGTCATACAAGTATTGTCCGAAATCCTCCACCCTGCCTTCCAAGGGATCCTCCCGCGCTCCCAGATGGAGCAGGGAGCGGGTTACCCTGAACAGGGCAGCCGGACGATTCCCTGATGACGCAATAGAGGTGGAAAAGTAATTAAACTTTGCCGTCTTTATCGCCACTAGGTAGGTCTTAATATGCGACCTTACCAGTGTTCGGTCAGATTCAGCGAGACTGGCCCTCCAACCGCTCTCTAGGCGTCTTTTCCGGCGTTTCATCTCCCTCAACTCCTCGGTAAACCAAGGAGCCGCGAGGGATCGACACCGGGTCAGAGGCTGCAAAGGCACGACTAGATCCAAGGCCCCACCAGCCGCCTGATCCCAGGCAGCTACCAGGTCCTCAGCCGAGTTGTGTGCCAGATCTTCAGGAATTGGCCCAAGCTCCGTCTGGAACCTATCAGGATCCATCAGGCGCCTGGGGCGGATCCATCTAATTGGGTCCGCCTCCCTGCGGCGGGGTGTAGCGGTTCGAAGGTCCAGACGAAGGAGTGAGTGATCTGACCATGACAAGGGTTTCATGTCTATATCCCCTATAATAAGACCACTCAACCACTGGCCAGAGACAAAAATCAGGTCCAGCGTGTGTCCCCCCGTGAGTGGGGCCATGAACTAACTGGGTCAGGTCCATGGCCGTCATGGAAGCCATGAACTCCCGAGCCACTTCCGACATTTCACCAACGGACGGCAGGTTGAAATCACCCATGACCATAAGCCTGGGTGTATCAACTGCCACCGTGGCTATCACGTCGAGTAGCTCGGGCAGGGCCGTTGCCACGCGGCAGGGAGCCAGGTATGTAAGCAGCAAGCCCATCTGAACCCGATGACCCCATCTCACAAAGAGGGACTCACATCCGGCAATCTGTGGCACAGTGGTCTCCCTCGAACCAAGACCTTCGTTAATAATAACCGCCACCCCCCCGCCCCTCCCCTGGGCCCTCGGCTGATGGAATGCTCTGAAGCCTGGTGGGCACATCTCAACCAGAGGGACCCCTCCCTCCGGGCCCAACCAGGTCTCCATAATACCCACCAGGTCCGCTCCCCCCTCTTGGATAAGATCGCAAATGAGGGGGGCCTTATTTACCACGGACCTGGCGTTGCACAGCATCAGCCGGAGGCCCAGGTCCTGAGTATCTGAGCCACCTAGTATCCGAGGGGAGCCTTGGGGACCGGGGCGTGCAATCGCTCTCAAGTAGCGAGTGCGCACCCCCGGCACAAGATAAGGTCCTCTGCTCCCGCCATATCTGCCCCTCCCATCCACCGTGCTGATGATATTCCCAATCCCTTGTCCTGCGCCCTCCAAACTGTTACCCTGTGCCGGGCTGGGCCCTGACCTAGGTGGATTACCCCCCACATCCCCTTTGGTCGCCCTCCCAGTTCCCCTTAAAAGATTAGTAAAAACCCTAATTAAAAAACCCCTCAATCCCCGCTTTAAAACATGCCACCTCTCGGGGCTCCAAAGCCCGTCCTTAAGGTAGGCCTTCGATAGAGTGGAAGGCCATCGCCGCGAGAGGGGGGCATCTCGCAGCGCGAGCAAATCTGCCGAGGTATAAGCCATACAAGTATGATGAGATGGAAAAGGGGAACCTTGGATGTCAGCGAAATTTAAAGATAGTCATTGAGGTGAGAGATGGCAAAAGAGGCTGGCCAGGATGAAGCTGGGGCCCCTTCACTCTCTCACAGTGATGGGGCGACCAGATCAGATGGTTGCAGTGCAGGCGGATGGCCACAGCCGTTCTCTCACCACGGCTGGATGTCAAGGCCAACAATAGTCACTCTCTCCCTGCAGATGGAGCAGCAGTCCTTGACCTGGACTCTCAGTTTCTCCCTCCAGCCTGCAATCTCTCCTCCCCCGAGCCAAGGCCTAAAGGTGGTAATCGGGCGGCAGGAATAAACTAGCCAGCAGCAAAAGGAGATAGAGATCAAACATAAAAGTCCAGGAGGGTGATAATAAAGTCCCAGAGTCAAAATGATGGTAAAAATGGGCCGACCTAATAGAGAGTCCAGGCAGCAAAGGGGGGAGGCCATTTTCATGGGGGGGGGGGTAGCGAATCCAAGGGGGAAACCAGATGGTAATAGGCAATCCCCCCCTCTATCACTCCCCAACTCCCTTCGATGTTCCGGGCCAAATCACCCCCAATAGTCCTGCCTGTCTTCTCCGAGCGAATTCTGCCACGATCTTCCCAGGTCTCGGTCCATATGGGGGGTTTTCAGGCGCAGCTGACCGCTGGACCATACATCCCAAGCCTCAAATCTGGGCTAAATAATTGTTTGAAGCGGCCTACCGGTCTCCGAGCCTCCAGGTGCCGGGTCCATCGCCCTCCGCTTCCCGCACACCCCCCTGGCAGCCCAGCTCTTTTCTGGCCGCCGTCAGATCGAAAGGGAGGCTTGGGTTGCTATAGATGATTCCCTCGGCTTGGGTCGCTATAGATGTTCTTGGAAGGATTAAAAATATAAGTAGGAGAATAAAAGACAGAGAGAAGAGACTTTCTCATTGATTGTTCCACAAATGAACTTTTCTAATGGTGCTTCTGCTTTGTTCTGGGAAGCCTCTTCATATTAGGAATTAATATAAATATGCCACACCATAAAAACATACCCGTGATCCCCTGGGACCAGGAACACTTAAGCCAGGTCTTCCCCTATCACCCTATGATTAAAACAAGAAAGTAAACATACAATTCAAACATTTCATATATAAGATTCGAGAAGTTTGCTTCTTACTAATCTGTATGACAATTGAACTTAGCTCTTATTATTTATATATTACGATTATTTGTATACCATCAACTCTAATGACTCTGGACAGCTTACTTAGATTTAATTATATTGCAACATTCATAAAATCACCAAGTCCATAAAATTTACTCCAAGTTTTCTTTTATAATCTGAAAAAAAGTTAGTACCAAATCTTTTATACATGGTATACAACTCCATCAATAATTTCCACAATAAAGAAAACACAATAATAGACAATTGAAATGCCCGGAAAAAGAAGAAAAAATTACCGAAAGTGGTAGATACATTAAAAAAAAAAAAAAAAATCAAAAGTACTGGAAAGATATGCATGGTACAATGCAGAAAACTTAATTCAAAATAAAATCACAACTTTCTTACTAGATATAATCTCAAATAAGAAATGTAAAATCTAACTAACTTTATGTTTATCAACATTAATATTTTAGAAATTATAGTTAATATTTATATAAACTTTTTTACAATTTAAAAGTCTGTTCATGACCACCATTAATAAATAATCAGCTGACCTTTTGTCTCTCTGTGTGTGTGTGTGTGTGTGTGTGTGCGTGCGCGCATGTGTGTGGGTTCACGTGTGCCTTTAAGTCAGCGCTAACCTGACAACTGCCTGGACAAGTCCTACAGGTTTCTTGGCAAGGTTTTTTGGAAGTAGTTTGCTATTGCCATTGCCTCCTTCTTCCTAGGTGTCTCATTCCGAAGGCTAGGAGAGAGTGACTGCCCCAAAACACTCAGATGACTTCATGCCTAAGATAGGACTAGAATTCACAGTCTCCTGGTTCTATCCTCAATCATTATATCAAACTGACTTTCCTTTTTAAGTTTAATAGGCCTTTAATGAACCAGCAGTATAGAAGAATCCAATTCAGTTGGCAAGAAACACCAACTGAAAGATAATGAACAATTTAATAAAAATGCTATGAATCTGAATTTTCAAGAAAGACATGGAGAATGACAAAAACACCTCCTCTGTCTTGAACATAGTCTTAAAACAAGGCTTAGCTGATTAAATCAAGTTAATATTATAAAGCAAACCAAAACAAACCTAAGTCTGTTCCTGGTAGCTGCAGGCCTTACCTTGGGTCCTTTAGGCCCCATGTCACCCCTTTCACCTTCTCTCCCAGGAGCTCCAGCTGAGCCCTGCAAACAGGAAATGGGAAGAAAACAAAGAGATGGAATATAGAAATGAATGATCAGGTGTAGCATTTAGAATAGCATGATCAACATGCTTTCCTCCACTTACAAGGGGTTCTCTATATTACCTTTTTTCAAATATAGCCAGTCATGTTTTTCCTTCCATCTGCTCTCTGCCAATCCATGACAGGCAACAGAATTGAGATGAGACACTCGAGCTTTTCAGGCACTGCTTCTTTGTCCATTTAAAGATGGAAGTTTAGTATACTATTGGGTCAAATCTCATGCTAAAATTCCTGGCCTAACCATTGAACTTTTCCGATTTCTTCAATCCCTTGCTATTTGCATCACTTTTTCTAATGAAGACTGCATTCCGTATTATAATATTATGTAATAATTAAAAAATATAATCAAATTACCGTATACTCAAATTCAAAGTGAGAGAGAAATACACATTAACAAAAATTGAAAAAAACCACTTTTTTCATTTGAAGTGCTGTTATTGTTTATTCTCTTGCGTTATTATATGGACAATTCTAATAAATAACAAAAGAAGAGTAATAGATTTTGGATCCTCCCAGAGATGTTGTGAAAACTGGACAAGTGAAATCTATACCAAGAAGCAAAGAACAAGGGCTTTAATCTTGATTGAAATAATTTGTACGAGGAAGAAAATGTATTATTTTCTTATTTTGCTGCTTCTTGGAAAGCAACAACATAGTTAATGGCTAAAGGCTGTAAATGAAATAAGTTAATGGCTGTATCCTGTAAATGTGCTTAGATAAACTTACAGGGTTGCCTTTTTCTCCCACAGGACCTGGTGAACCACGCTGGCCTGGTGATCCTTGATCTCCCTATGAAACAAAATGTGAGATGAACCGTCAGAGCTATCCCTCACTTCAGATACCACTTCAGATAACATATAGACTGGGTAAAACCAGGCTTAATAGCAGTAACTGTGAGGGGATCTTGGAGTTTTGATGGACAAAACCTTAGTAAGACCACACCTACAATACTGCATCCAGTTTTGGTCACCACACTATAAAAAGATGTTAAGACTCTAGAAAGAGTGCAAAGAAGAGCAACCAAGATGATTAGGGGACTGGAGGCTAAAATATATAATGAACGTTTTCATTATATATAGTGCAGGAACTGGGCATGACTAGTCTAGTGAAGTGAAGGACCAGGGGAGACATGATAGCAGTGTTCCAATATTTGAGGGACTGCCACAGAGAGGAGGGGGTCAATTTATCTTCTAAAGCACCTGAAGGCCAGACAAGGAATAATGGATGGTAACTGAACAAGGAGAGATTCAATCTAGAACTAAGGAGAATTTTTCTGACAGTGGTAACAATCAACCATTGGAACAGAAGTTGCCTTTGGAAGTTGTGGGAGCTTCATCACTGGAGGCTTTCAAGAAGCGATTGGACTGCCATTTATCAGAAATGGTATAGGGCCATGATGGCGAACCTATGGCATGCGTGCCACAGGTGGCACACGGAGCCATATCGGTGGGCATGTGAGCCATTGCCCTAGTTCAGCTCTGGCACACATGTGCACACCAGCCAGCTGATTTTCTGGCCTTCTGTGCCCACCAGAAATTGGGAAACAGGCTGTTTCCAGCCTCTGGAGGGCCTCCAGGGGGGTGGGGAAGGCCGTTTTCGCCCTCCCTAGCCTCCAATAAAGCCTCTGGAGCCTGGGGAGGGCAAAAAATGGGCCTACCGGGCCCACTGGGCCATCACATGCCAAAAGCAGGGGGAGCTCAGTGGGGTCACATGAGCATGCACAGGGGGGCGGGGCACATTGAATTATGGGTGTGGGCACACACATGTGTGACACCCCCGCACTCCCCCCACTTTTTGCACGCGACAGCAAAAAGGTTAGCCATCACTGGTATAGGGTCTCTTGCTTGGGCGGGGGTTTGGACTAGTTGACCTACAAGGTCCCTTCCAACTCTGATAATCTGTCTGTCTGTACCGTAGACATAAAGAGGCTTACCTAGAGAGTAAGGCCATTCTAAATTATAACAGGTGAAAATGAGCCTATTTATTGTATTATATATAGGCAGTCCTCACAACCACAGTCCTTACAATCACAATGCAGCCCCAAATTTTTGTCACTAAGCAAATGAGTTGTGCTCCATTTTACAACCTTTTTTGCCACAGTGAATGTGAAGTGAATCACTGCAATTTAGTGAAACATATGGTTGTTAAGTGAATCTGGCTTTCCCCATTGATTTTGAATGTTGGAAACCAGTTGGGAATGGTGATCTCATGAAGCCGGGACAGTGCAACTGTCATAAATACATGCCAGGTATCAAGTGCTCAAATTTTGATCACATGACCATGGGGATGCTATAATGGTCATAAGTTGAAGACTGATCATAATTTACTTTTTTCAGTACCACTGTAACTTTGAATGGTCACTAAATGAATGGTTCTAAGTCAAGGACTACCTATATTAGAATATCACAGAAACTTTTTGCTTATATGTTGTCAATCTTATTTTAGCCATAACCGATTTCAGATTTATTTCTATCAAACCTGAACTCATTCAACAAGCAACTGACAGTCAATCCTTATAAAATCAATTTAATGATTACTGCAAAGCAGGAAACAAAAGCATTTATTGTTCATGAGAATTCAATTTTCCTGCTGCATTATATTTCAAACTTTGCATTGCGCCAGAGATTTAGAACCTCATGCTGCAGAAATGGCCAAAAAAATTTCATTGCAACAACAAATAAGGAGGAACAATTTCTATTAGATAATGTTGCAGTCTTTAGACTATATTTCCTTAAATGCACACTATGAAAGATATGTTATCAACTATCAAAGACTATCAGGACACCTTGATTTTGAGGTTCCTTAATCATATGATGTATATTGTTTCTTTTAACTGCGTTAAAAGATAATTTATTTTAAAGTTAACTCTTTAACTGTAAGCTACCTAGAGTCACGGAGCCTCAAAATTGAAATATTAAACATTAATATTAACCCAGTTGGAAAGAGGACCCAGTCCCAGAAAGTTGTATGAACAAGGAGGCAAGACTTTGGGGGTGAAAGTAAAGAATCTATAGAAGACAATTTTTAGAACACAACGGTATCCAGACAATTAAAAATTAAAAGTTATCCATACAATTTTTAGAGGACAAAAGTTATCCAGAGAAAGCTCCAGATTTCTGTTTCCCATCAACTATATTCAGTAGTATAATTAATAGTGGATAGTTGTGAATGGACTTCTTGTCCCCCTTCCCCTACCCTACCATCTTTCTTCTCTTCTGTCAGGAATTAAGCATCAAAGTTTTTTAAATTTAACACAATAAAGTGGCATTTTGCCAGGATATTTTAGCAGTCTCACCAATTCTAGCAGTATATGTAAACCAATAATATATAAATATCTATCTACAATAGGGAAACATTTTTCAATCTACTTTTAAAGTAGTGGCTAGAGAAATCTAAATGGGGGGGGGTGCATTGACTGATATTCTATCATACATTTCTTCCTTTCTCTCCAACTTCTCCTGGTAGACCCCTTTGTCCCTCAGAACCAGGATCTCCCTGTGAATAAAGAAATAATTCATATTAGTTATTGCGTTCAACTCTACTGTAGCTTACTATGTATAATAACTGGATGTATGAGAGAAAATTCCAGCAAGACATCCATACATAAATTTAATATTTAAACCTTGATGTAAGGTTAACATTAGGAACCTGGATTAATATTCCACTACTTTCGTATTGATTTCTAAATCTGTTTATTGTCCTATTTATTGCAACAGGTAAACATAACTAAAAATAGCAATAGCAGTAGCACTTAGACTTATATACTGCTTCACAATGCTTTACAGCCCTCTCTAAGTGGTTTACAGAATCAGCATATTGCCCTCAACAATCTGGGTCCTCATTTTACCGACCTCAGAAGGATGGAAGGCTGAGTCAATTTTGAGCCAGTGAGACTCGAACTGCCAAACTGCTGGCAGCTGGCAGTCAGCAGAAGTAGCCTGTAGTACTGCATTCTAACCACTGCGCCACCATGGCTCTTAAAAATAAAGTCAAAAGCCTAAAAAGGTCTTACAGACATTTGAGTCAATTGATGTACTTAAATCTTTCAGAAGATATAATGGGCCTTGTCAAACACAGTGGGCATGGCCAAGTATAAAATGCTAATTTGCCGGAAGGAAAGAGATGCTGCCTCTTTCTCCTGTCCCCCATTGGCTTCTCCTTATCTATTCTTCTCTTGTTTTGTGGACCACCTGCCACCATGCTCCATTTTTATTTTGAAAGAATGCTCATGTAACTCAGGTAATTCTGAAGGCGGGAAGTTTGCTTTGCAGAATGTCACTTTCCCAATATTATTTTGTTAAACTTTAAAAGTCAAATCAAGCAAGCAGCTGCCAAGAAATACATTGGTGAACTGACTGAAGTCTATAAGCACCATGTTAAGAACTCCAGCTAAGAAATAAAACTCACCAACGTGTCCTGGAAAATTAATAAAGGCAATAGAACATCATAAGTAATAGCTCCCTTTATCTTCCTGGACTGGGAATCAAGCAAGTCTCTTTAGAAAGCAAGGAAAAACTTTTCTCAGACATTTGGTTATTTTTTATAGTTTATTCATTTCCATTAGAAATCTACATGTATCATTCCCTTTCCCAAGAGATTTTTGTAAGCACTAGCATTGAAAAGGTTTATATCTGTTGTTTTGGATATTTCGTGAACTTACTTTTTCCCCCTTGGATCCTTGATTTCCAGGTTTTCCTATGTCTCCAGGATCACCACGACGACCCTGAGCAAAACAGAATAAAATTATTTTTAAAAAATCAAACTCCAAATGTGAGTTACTTCACTGAAATGCTAAACAGCTGCACAAAGAGTACCTACTCTATTTTAAGACATGAAGATACTACCAGGAAAGGAAAGCCAAATAAAAGCATTTGATTATTAAGAACTAGAGCAAAATTCAGACCAGAGCAACCTTTCAAAATTAAGATTTCTGCACTTAATATAGCTTTTGGTGGATCAGTTCTCAAAGAGAAAGAAGACAACATATTTATTTTAAAAGTAAAACAATTCCTATTTATTTTTTCTGTGCATTTATTTATTTATTTATTTATTTATTTATTATTCAAATTTCTATATCGCCCTTCTCCTTTCAGACTCAGGGCAGTGAACAGCCAAAATAAAACATTTATACATAAAGTGCGATTAAAAATAGATTTAAAATAATTAAATTTGGCCCATAGTTTAAAATTTATCAATTTAAAATCCGTATCAAAATTTAAAATCAACCATAAAATCATAAAATCAAGAGAGACCGGCTAACTGAAAGAGATAAGTTTTTAGGGCCCGACGAAAAATCCGGAGGTCGGAGATTACTCGTATCTCTGGGGGTAGATTGTTCCAAAGGGTAGGTGCCACCACAGAGAAGGCTCTCCTCCTGGGGGTCGCCAGCCGGCATTGTCTAGCCGACGGCACCCTGAGGAGGCCCTCTCTGTGGGAGCGAACTGGCCGGTGGGAGGCTATTGGTGGCAGAAGGCGGTCCCGTAAGTACCCTGGCCCTAAGCCATGGAGCGCTTTAAAGGTGATCAACAACACCTTGAAGCGCACCCGGAAGTCCACCGGAAGCCAATGCAGCTCGCGCAGGAGAGGAGTCACATGGGAGCGCCCCGTCGCTCCCATAATCCCCCGTGCAGCCGCATTCTGCACCAGTTGGAGTCTCCGGGTGCACCCCAAGGGGAGCCCCATGTAGAGAGCGTTACAATAGTCCAGACGAGAGGTGATGAGTGCTTGAGTGATTGTGCGTCATCCACTAATATGTGCCAAGAGGAGACATTTTATTAAAATTTAAATATTAAGGCAGAAAACTAAGGATCAGACACTATAGTGCATTTTTACATGATTACATTTCAATGTCATAAAAAGAAAGAAATTGGAAGCTCCAAATTTTCATATGATTGATACCATGAATTGTTTCACAAGGTATTATATAAAGAAAATCAACCCCAAAAGTCTGGCACCTGCATCTAGATACTGCATGCAGCTCTGAAGTATTACCCTTCTGAGTGTCTTTTAAGACTTGTAATACAGTCTGCTTTTGAAAAGCATTAAAAAATCAAAGCTAGAAAGCATCAATGGTCTTACAGCTTCTCCTTTTGGTCCCCCAAGTCCTTTGGCACCTTGACTTCCCTTGGGACCAGGAAGACCAGGTTCTCCTTTGTATCCTTTTGGTCCCTTTGAAAATAAAAGAAAAACAATAGAAACAAAACCTGTTAGAAAAGGTTTGGACAGCAAAAGGTAGTGTTCCAGAGGATTATCTGATTTGATCACACTGAACCACACTTCCAAATGTTAGGTTTTTACAAAATCGTTTCCTGTCTCTTGTAATTCAAATCATTAATTAATTATCATCAGATTGGAAGGACCAAGTTTTAAGGGGTCTATCTAGATTTTTTAAGCCAGTTTTTTATTTTTATTTTTAGTCCTGCTAAATACAGCTCTGAAAATAGTGGGTTAGAAGAAAAAGTCTCTCCAAGAAAAGCATTGCTGGAAAACGCTTACCTTCAGACCATCTGCCTACAGATAGTTTCAAGCACAATGTCTGAGAGTTCAATCAATACCATGGATTGTGAAATTTGTACTAAAGGGAGTGCAAATGTTGCAGAAAACCTTGGATTTTGCAGTTTGGAAGCACATACTCTCTTAGGTACTTCATTTCAATCATACTTCCAATAAATAGTTGTTCCCAAATACAAATATAAATATAAATGAATGTTTCCCTTAACATTTGGGTTTGTTTGGTTTTTTTTTTAATTTTGATTTATATGTCGCTCTTCTCTGGAGACTCAGGGCAGCTTACAATGCGCTGAGCAATAGCCTTCATTCTTTTGTATATTTATACAAAGTCAGCTTATTGCCCCCACAACTGGGTCCTCAATTTACCTACCTTAGAAAGGATGGAAGGATGAGTCAACCTTGAGCCTTGGCGAGATTTGAACCTGCAGTAATTGCAGGCAGCTGGTCTGGGGTTTATTAGAGGAGTTTAGTTTAAGTTTAGTTCAGTCTAACCAAGGTTCCTATTTTCCTAACTTTTTACAGTTGCTATAAAAGGAACATAGATAGATATATCATATCCGCATTTTGAAATCATGCTACTGATGAACTACAGTCAGCGTGTGGCTCTGAAGTTCAAAGAATTTAATTATTTCAGAAAAGTCACAAGGTTACATACAGAATCTCCGGGTTCTCCAGTGGGACCAGGTGGGCCATGTCTGCCAGGCCGGCCAGGATCTCCCTGAAACAAGATGTAGTAAACAATGCATGTAAATTACAATTTAATTATAGTTGTTACAGTTACAGTTGTTATAGTTGTTTTAGTTACATATGCATGCATATGTATACAGTATACACATATACTGGAATCAGAATGAAATTAGTCTCAATCAAACTATGTTATGATCACACCCAGCAGAAGGATGTATGGTGGAAGCTGAGAAGGAAATTGAAAGTGTGGAGAGAAGGGAAGTTGAGTCAAAAATTAGATGGAAGAGAAGAGAAAGAGAGGAGCAGAAAGGACTGGCATGGGACAGACCAGATTCAGAGGTCCAGGTGCAGGCAAAGGAGCACCAGCTGGGAAGAGATGGTGAGGAAAGGGGCAACTGGCAAGGAACAAATGATTGGAACCTGGACCAGCAGCCAGTGAAACACAGCAGTAAAAGAGAGGCTCCAGCATGACTTGGTCAGAAAGAAGCAAAGATGTAATAACTAACTCCTACCTAAAGTTGATACAGTAAAGGCTAATCCATCTAGCCTGCTCTGAGGAAAGTAGCTGGAGCAGTGGTGTACTTTGAAGGGGGCAAAGCTGTCTCTAAAAACTAGGCTGAAAGGGAAGCAACTGTAACTTGATCCTCTCAAATAGACAAGGATTGTAAAAATTAGTGGAATTATATTCACCAAAAAGGTAAGGAGGTGCGGCAAGGGCAGTGTTATTCTGGAATAGATATGTTTCTCAGAAGAAGGCCTCCCAGGTAAACCTATTTATCTTGGAAGTCAGAGATTAGGGGTGGGGGAAAACCTTTTAACTTTACTTTTAAGCTACAAAAGAGAGAGAACAAAAAGAAGAATTTGCAATTGATCAGAATAATGTGGTTTATAGTGAGCCCAAATTTTATCAGTCAATGCAATTTTTCTCCAAGTCACAATCTATCACCTGAGACATCCATCAGAAAATTAGCAATTAGCAACAGAGGAACATAGAGACAGAAGACCATAGAGATAAGGAAAAATAGAGCAGAATTAGGATTAGGCTAATAGAGATATACATAAGTATAGAAACAAAATAGGAAATAAGATTCCTCTCCCATTTCAGATACCAGAAAACTTAATTTTGTGCAATAAAACATTCTTTGTGCCTTGGCTCATGCCACCCTCAAGGAACTCATTAGAGATGTTTAGTGGAAGCCTGTTTTATTTCTTTTTCCCATTTTCTAAGCGTCCAGAATTACTAAGAAGCATCTAAAGCAGCTTTTCCCAATTTCCAGTTGTGCAGACTTTAAATTAGACCCTCCTAAAACAATTTGCATCCCATTCTGATAGTCATGGAAGAGCTATTAAAAATGACTCATTTTAAATGTAATTTAATAGCAGTGATGTATATTGGGGCAGAGAAATTAAGTGTGCTTTTCTCCTTTTAAATCATCCCTCACTTTCAGGTCTGCCAACTTCAGTATATCCTGCTTTGCTGGCATGCTGCCATAAAATGCAGGGTTGCGGGGGAGAGGAGATTGGGGAAGTAGGGAATAGGAAGAGCGAGAATGACATGGTGACAAGAACCAGAGGTGTCAATCAGAATGAACTGGCTGATGAAGATGGAGCATGAAAACAGAATGCAAAACTCCACCAAAGAACTACCAAACCTCAAAGCCGTTCCCAAAACATCTAAAGCGAATACTATTGGATGCTGATGGATGGTCAAGGGGGGAGGGCCAGGGAAGTGGGAAAATCACAGGTTTTGCATAGGAACATTCAGATCCAGCTTTGCTTACACTGTAACCACTTGACTTTAGTAAAAGTAAACCTTTCACTTCAACCATTGAGTTGAGGGTCTTTCTTTCCTAAATGCTCAAGTCAGGACAAGCCTGACATTAAGCAAGATTTGACTTCCCAATTAAACAGTTTACCCATGGGAAAAATTCACAAATGTGAAATGGAAAGAGACATGCAAGAAAAATGTTCTCTAAATGGCTCTTAGCTCTCTTCCTACTGATAGCAGCATTTTCCTTACCTTACTTTTCAGAATTTCCAGCTCTCTTTACGAATTAAAACTCATCATAAGATTTGTTTTATTATAAAGGTAAAATCAATTGAACAAAGCAAACATGCAGAGAAGGCCTGTCTTCTCACCAGGCTTGTCCTCTGAAGGTGCTCTGCAATTGAAGAAAAGGGCAGAACTCCTTTAAGAGGCTACAAACAGACCATTGGTATTCCCACACTTTGAGAAGCACCGTTTAGAGGTCCATTCCAAATCTCAGCAGAGCTCTAGGATTCCCTGAGTGAAGAGCTACTTCCTTTTGTTTTCCTACTTTGTAACCCAAAGTTTTTTTAAAAAATATTTTTTAAACAAATCTCTACCATGTTCATTTTCTTTTACTATCCTTTTTCTAAACTAAATATCTTGAGAAAGTTTTTCAACTGAGAAATCAGCCAGATTCATGTACTGCTTTTGTTTGAATTTACTCTTCCTGACTATGTCATGCTGCCTTTAGTCTCTGCCAGTATGGAATAGTACAGACCTTTATTCCTTCCTCTCCCGGTGGTCCTTGATCACCAGGGTTTCCTGGGTAGCCATCGGAACCCTAAAAGAAAGAGTGGGAGTGGAGGAGGATATAGTCAGAAGCCATTTCATTTAGAAAAGTAGAATGTAAACAACAGGAAAGTGTTCTGTGACTGTAGATATGTAATACTTATTGTTGTGTTATTTTTACTGCATTTATAATCTGCATCCTCCTAAACATATCCCAGTCAGCTAATACTAAAGCAAAAGGTAGAAAAATATTATCAAATCATGTAAAAACCAAGTAAGTTGTGCACATTGCCTCTAAAAAGAGAAGACAAGTCGTATCTCACTCATGGATACATACTTGAATTTGCACTGCTATGGTACAAGCAGTTTGACTAATGTTACTGATTGTGTTGTATAGAGATGTGATTGTTGGTGGATGTTACAGTATTATGATTGAATGATTACAGGCAACTGAAAAGAAGCATGAGCTAACTATATAACCATGGTGCATTAAACATTCATTTTTCCTAAAGGATTTCTATTGGTCAGTCTTTTTCCCGCTTTCTGCTATTAATTCATTGACTATTTGTTTGCACACTCTGAAAGTGCTCTTTCAGAACATTTTGTATCACTGTACTTTATTATTCACCTTGAAGAGCTGTACAGAATTTGTAAATTAAAGTCACCTTCTTGTTTCAGGTTTTCATTTATTTTATTGCTAAACAAATCAATGACATTTGTGTAATTTATTTTCAAGATATGTTTTTCTAAAAAAACAACTAGTATTTTTTAATCATCCGTAAAATTCCAAAGACACTTTGAATATAATAATCTCCTTTGCATAAATTTTATAAGAATATGAAAAAAGAGTTGACATAGTAGAGAAAGCACTCCTACCCTTTCGCCTGGGTCACCCTTACAGCCAGGAGGTCCAATCCGCCCCATCTTGCCCTGAAAGCATTAGATATAAAAGGAGGGATTGTAAGCAACATTAAACAGGGGTGAGGTGGAAGAATCACAAAGGTACTTAAATTCCTTCTTTAGCTCCCTCCGCCAGCAATTCAGGGCCTCTTTAGCGAATGAACTGGGGAGAGATTGAACCAGGAGGAATGAGCTGCATTTCAGAATGGATAAAATAGAATAGAATCATAGGGCTGGAAAGGAGCCTTTCAGGTCTTCTAGTCCAACTCTCTGTGCACGGCAGGAGATGTTATATCAGCATTTCTATTTTTTTCATCCTCCCAGGGGTTACGTAAGTGTAAAACATCTATGATAAATCTTAATTCATTTTAAGCAGTTAAAGTCATTGTAATAGAACTTGTTATTTTTCCACTGAATGTTAATAGCGTTATCCTGTTAAGCTGCAAAAAGTAAGGCTGAGAAGTTGCCTGAGGCCTGTTTTCCATGAATTGCCCTACTTTGATTTACAGTAGCAGCAAATGACTATAGGCCAAATGCCAAGAGAAGACCAGTAACCCAAGTCTAAAAAAGTTGTGGGTGATAAGGTGATAACTCATAGGGGCTCCACTAATTTTGGATGCATCTCAACTATTCAGAATCAATACACAACATGCTGTTGGCAAATTTTCAGACAGAACAAATGACTGTTTCTATAAATTAAATAGTTATTTTCTTCCAATTAAATTAAATGAAATGAGGACGTGGATATTTGAGTACCTCAGGAATGAGACAGAAGAACTTGCCAACAAGCAATGGATATTCAGTTACAAAATGAAAGGGAAAACTAATGATCTATCTGGGCCACTCTCCTATTTTAAATTGCTAATTAAAGCTTATATTTAGGAAGCTCATTTTCCTTTAAAATGCATTTATCAATGTAAATGAAAGACTGACATTATATTGCTAAAAACAACATTACCTTCTGTCCATCAGTGCCATTTCTTCCAACAGTACCACTAGCTCCCTGAAATCAAAGACCAAAAGCATTAGAGAGAGCTTTTTCCATAAGACCAATAGTGAAATAATGTCTTATGTTCCTCTGTCAAATCTTACCTTTCGTCCATCTGCTCCAAACTCTCCCTACAAAGGATATAAGAAAACAACATGAGTCAAGCCCTGCTTCCTTTAAAAACAGCCACAACAGTGAGGCAGCTAGTTAAGAAATTATTTGGGACAGAGTAAAATAATTCTGTATCACTAAATATTATCCTAGAATAAATGACATGGAAGATTTTCCCCACTCCTTTTCAGTTGCAATGTTAAGCCCTGCCTGGCCAGTTGGGTGAAAAAGATTTTTTTTAGGGATAGAAGTTTTACCAAGGCGGTTCACAATAAGAAAGTCACAAATGATAACATAAATAACATCCCAGCAATTAGCCAGACAATATTAAAATCAAAACACAACTGCAGTTTAAGAGCATTTCAGTAAAGCACAGGACCACTGCTTATTTGGTGATTAGGACTGAACAGTGCTTCCAACATGAAAACCAAAAGTACTTCAGGAATATGGGGGGATCGTCAAAGCACCTCTTTGCCACTCCTTCAGTAGCTACCTCTTTTCCTAGGAGCTCCGTAGTGCAAACCAGTAACAGCCCAACCCGGAAAAAGCTGCTTTGGATTGAAAGAGTTGTGCTAGAGAGTATATTTCTGCTTCCTAATCCAAAGCATTGCTCTGTCCTAGTGGCAGAGGTTCTCCTGCATTCCAGGAGCTTGTTTCAGGTTCAGCCCAACCCAGGATTGCAAGTTCTGCATGCAGGCGAAGACCTTTTGCCTCTATCTCCAGGAAAGGTGGCAGGGAACCCGTTGCTCAGGGCTCTCCTTGAAATGCAGAATTATACGAAATAAAGCATTCTAATTATAAAGCACACTTCCCAAAGTTTTCTGAATGTGTAAAACTACCTTACCTTTTCTCCTTTTAGACCAGGAATACCCTGGAAAAGAAACAAAAAGTACTTTCAGTTAGTGTTTGTGGATATAGTATAGTTTAGTTCTGATATGCTATTTTGACTAGAGTGGATTGATTTAGATTTGTTAATTAGCTGATTTAAACAAATAAATTTAAGTAAATGATTAGTTTGGAATTTATGGTCTCCCAACTTGCCTCAATCTATCTTCTCCTATGTCTTGTCCTCCTGTTTGGTCCCTGACTTAGAATATACACTTAAGGTTGCTTCTGAAGGCTATCAGTTACTATGAAACAGTCATGCTTTGCAAGCAATTCCCACCTGACTTCCACCAGGTTTTCACATTTCCATTTTTGTTTCAGTGCTCAGAAAATCTCTTCTAGTTTCTCTATGGAATTCACACAACTTTTCATTTTCTTTCTATCGTCCAGTATTTCTTGTTTTGGGACATAGTTCATATCTTTCATCAATGTGATTGGGAGGGGAGTACCACACCTTTTTCTTCTCAGTCTATAAAACCTAAGATAAACTAATTGTTCCTAATTCAGGAATTTTTAGATATTGAACAGGATAAAGGAATGGATATCTCATCAGCCCAATAACCATTTACTTGAGTTAATTATCTGTCCTATTTTGAGAATCAAAATAAATTTGGTTTCTGCAGCTTTAATGATTACTGGTTACTACAAAGATATCTCCCTCCCTCCCTCCCTCCCCCACCTCTCTCTTATTTGGTCAAATTCTAAGCACAAGAACAAGTGAGACCTAAAATTATTTACCTTAGGCCCAGGGTGTCCAATTGGACCTTCAATTCCTGGATCACCCTATATGTAAAAAGAAAATGCCATTATTAGTTGATATAATCTGCATAATATGTTCATTTACCTTAGGCAGGCAATAATGCATATTACTTACATTAATTTGAACAAGGTAATAGTTGCATTATGCAATATTATTAATTGTACCAATTTTATCAATTTACATTATGGTTGCAATCCTATATACATTTACTTGTGAATTTAATATGATTAACCTATAACATTTGGAATAGTAATATATTAGTGATTGTTTCTGCTTCCAGACTGAATAAACATATATGACTGGAATACAAATATGTTAAAAGAATTGAAAGAATTGTGTTATATTTTTTATAAGCAGTGATGAATATATTTCTTTTGCCCTATCATTGCATACACTACATCAAATGTTTTGTTTATTAGAGGTCAGTGTGGAATGAAAGCAAGCAGCAAGAACAAACTATACAAACTGCTTTCACACATTGTAAAAAAGCTTGGCTCTGGTGTATTGTTAAACTGTGCTGAGGTACATTAGCAAGTTGGAGAGTCAAATGTACACTTTCTCCTCATTTTCCCTTTCCACTCACAAGTTCTGATTGCCAGAATTATCAACCAATGTATGATAAAGTGTGCGAGACTGAGGCTTATTCACTGAAAGTCACACCATGTTACAGCATAACATCTGGGTCAAGCCTGTTCTTCATTCTGATCCTAACAGAAGGAGATGTGGATGGAAAGCTAATGAACGAGTGGAGGATGAACCACACATTTCTTTAGATTCCAGTTGCCTTCTACATGCACACATAATATATAAATAAAGACACACACATCTTCAATATCAATACTAACATTGCCCCACATAGGACAAGGATATTTTTGCATTGAGTGGAAATGTTCTGTTAGAGCATACAGACTATAGGCTGCCATCAATATAATAACATGCCTATCTCACTGTTTAATTTAATTTAATTTGATATTTAAATTTATATACTGCCCTTCTCCCGAAGGACTCAGGGCGGTGAACTGCCAGAAGTAAAAAACATCAAATACAAAATATAAAAACAATTTAAAAATGAATTAAACAATTTGGCCCGACAGTTAAAATCCCCCATTAAGTGATTCTGGGAGGCTTACAAAATGATAAGCAGAAAATATAAAAAAATGAAAATCAACAAAGATTAAACAGAGACTAAAAGCCAAGAGGATGGATGACACAGGGTTGAGGATCTTCTCTCTACCCTGTCAGCCACTCTCAGCATAGAACATCCCCAGCAAGATCTTCAACAATAATGATATGAATCTTATTTAAAGTGTATATTTAAGTGTGGGGAATCCTAATCTGGAAAGTTCCCTCCCCAGCATGGCTAAAATGGGCTTCAATTCTTTGACCCCTAATGAGGATATAAACTGTATTTAGAAATCTGATGCATTCCACTTAAACTTCTATTATTAAAGGAAAAAAAGGAGAGAGAGAATCTGTATCATGATCTAAAAGAAAAATTAAATGGAACCTTTTGATTTTCTTTATGAATTAGAGGATTAGAGCAGCATGATAAATGAATATACACAGATTATATAAATAAATAAATTCTCATTAAAGCAAGTTGAAAATCCTACAACCAAAATAATATACTGACTAAACATTGTCAAAGGAATTCAGATACTGATTGAGTATCTAATTTTAGAATTAAATGCCATCCTAAAACTGGTGTGTAGGTGAGAGTCTTATTCAATATGATCTTGTGTACTCCATATTCAAAGAAACAGAAATTGTATAGTACTTATTAGAATTCTCCCTTTTTCCAGTTACTTACTTGTCGTCCTTTTTGCCCAAGAAAGCCTGGAAGTCCCATGTTCCCTTTCGCACCCTAAAAGTTAAAAAAGAAAATAATTAGTTCAGAGATTTCCCATAAAACAAAAAGCTTAATCAACTCCTATGCTCACACATCATTTCATGTGACTTGTTGGCTCAGGCTTTTCATATTGTATCTTCAGAGACTATTCTGTTTATCTGGATCCGTTCCAGTCGGTCTTCAGGCCTGCGTATAGCACGGAAACGGCATTGGTCGCGTTGGTTGATGATCTCTGGAGGGCTCGGGACAGGGATTGCTCCTCTGTCCTGGTCCTATTAGATGTCTCAGCGGCTTTTGATACCATCGACCATGGTATCATGCTGCACCGGTTGGAAGAGTGGGGGTGGGGGGCACTGTGTTTTGGTGGTTCTCCTTCTTTCACTCTGACCGGTCGCAGTCTGTGTTGGCAGGGGGGCAGAGGTCGACCCCGAGGTGCCTTATATGTGGGGTGCCACAGGGGTCGGTCCTCTCGCCCCTTCTGTTCAACATTTATGTGAAGCCACTGGGTGAGATCATCTGTGGTTTCGGGGTGAAGTACACTGATGACACTCAGCTGTACATCTCCACCCCGGACCACCCCAATGATGCCCTTGAAGTGATGTCCCGGTGCCTGGAGGCCGTGCGGATCTGGATGGGGAGAAACAGACTCAGGCTCAACCCATCCAAGACCGAGTTGGTGCCATCACTGACTATTGGGGGGGTGAGTCGTTGGCCCCCACGGAGAGGGCTCGCAACTTGGATGTCCTTCTGGATTCACGGCTGTCTTTAGAAGAGCATTCGACGGCCGTGGCCGGGAGGACTTTCTATCAGGTTCGCCTGATCCGGCAGTTGCGTCCCTTTCTGGATCGGGACTCCTTATGCACGGTCACTCATGACCTCGTCACTTCCTGCCTGGACTACTGTAATGCTCTCTACATGGGGCTCCCCTTGAGGAGCACCCGGAGGCTCCAACTGGTGCAGAGTGCGGCCGTGCGGGTGGTTATGGGAGCGACATGGCGTTCCCATGTAACACCTCTTCTGCGCGAGCTGCACTGGCTCCCGGTGGTCTTCTGGGTGCACTTCAAGGTTTTGGTTACCACCTTTAGAGCGCTCCATGGCTTAGGACCTGGGTACTTACGGGACCGCCTGCTGCCACCAGTAGCCTCTCACTGGCCAGTATGCTCTCATAGAGAGGGACTCCTCAGGGTGCCGTCGGCCAAACAGTGTCGACTGGCGGCCCCCAGGGGAAGAGTCTTCTTTGTGGGGGCACCTGCTATCTGGAATGAGCTCCCCCTGGTGATACGGAGGATCCTGGATTTACGCACCTTCCGCCGTGTTCTCAAGACCTTTTTATTTCAATAGACTGGCCTGGCCTAACTTCCCTTTTTAATTGTAAATTTTTAAATTTGTCTTAAAACATTGGGGATGTTTTAATCTGTTTCAGACCAAATTATTTAATGGGTTTTTATATTGTCTTTTAAATTTTGTAGTCTGTGTGTTTTATCTCTTTGGCTGTTCACAGCCCTGAGTCCTTCGGGAGTAGGGCGGTATATAAATCTAATAAAATGAAATGAAAATGAAATGAAATTCAATGTCATGCTTCTTGTCCAGCCTACAAATCTGGAAGAAATCCCATCCAAATCTAAAGGCTAAGATACTGATAGCAATGATTGCTGCTCCCTCAAGGGATCAACCCTGAAAACAGGAGATTACTGAACCTGGTTGCTGCTATCAAGGAATCATAATTGCCAAAGTACCTGGTTAGATAATAGAGGTAGAAACTAGGAGTTTAATATTGTTATGTAAAAAACCTGACTCAGACAGTACGCTGTTCACTAAGCACTTATTGTATACAAAGAGAAAATATATAAATGTTGTTGTTTTTTTAAAAAAAGGAACCATAATTGCTAAGGTTCCATGTGCCCACTGCTGTTTTATGAGTAAGTCCAAAGTTTCTTGGCCAATTTCCTAAATTTCTTTTTTTTTTATTGAAAAGTTTTACAGAAAAAGGATTTCCCCCCCAATATTCCCCCCACCCTTTCCCTCCCCTCATCCCACCCTCCCCCGCAGACTTCCCAGAGCAAAATACAAGGTATTTCAGTTAACAATCATAAGCTAAATTAACCTATCTATCCTCAGACTACTAAATCCCCCCCTGAAACCTTAACTCCACTATAGATAACATACTACTTCTAATACTTAACGTTCATTCATAAGCTATTTGGTATTTTCTTGTCTGATACTTATTTTGAATATAATCAATCCATCTTCTCCATTCCGATACATATCTTTCTTGTGTAAAGTCCTTCAAATATGCTGAGATTTTCACCATTTCTGCTAAGTTCGTTACTTTCAGTATCCACTCTTCAATAGTAGGCAAAAAGTCCTTCTTCCAGTATTGTGCTACCAACAGCCTAGCTGCTGATATTAAGTTCAAAATCAATTTAGTCTCTACTACTGTACAATCCGTCGTTATACCCAGTAAAAACAATTGAGGAGTAAATTTCAACCTTTTTTTAAGAATGTTCTGCATCACCCACCCAATTTTTATCCAAAATGCCTTGATTTTCTTACAAGTCCACCATATATGATAATAGGTTGCATCATTACATTCACATCTCCAACATTTAGCTTGCAAATTCGAATACATACATGATAATTTCTTAGGATCTAAATGCCATCTATAAAACATTTTATAAAAATTCTCTCTCAAATTTTGTGCTTGCGTAAATTTAACATTTCTGACCCAAATCTTTTCCCATGTTTCCATCATCACTGGTTCCTGAAAGTTTTGTGCCCATTTTATCATACAATCCTTAACCAATTCTGTTTCTGAATCTATTTCCAATAAAGCATTATATAACCTTTTAATATGCATCTGACTTTGATCTCCACTCTTGTTTCACCAGATTTTCCTCATTTTGCATAACACCAATTTTTTGATCTTCCCTTCATCTAGCTATAGGTTGAGATAAAGTAACAACCAGGTCATCTGCAAACGCTCTTAATCTATAATCCTGCTGTCTGATTACAATTCCTTTTATTTTATCAGTCTCACTTATTCAACAAAACTTTTAAAGTTAAAATAAACAACAATGGCAACAAGGGACAACCCTGCCTTGTACCTTTCTCAATTTTAAAAACTTCTGTTAGGCCTCCATTAACTATTATTTGTGCTGTTTCTTCCTGATATATTGCTCTAATTGAGTGTATAAAATACTCCCCAAAATGCATTTTTTCTATTATCTTAAACAAACACTGCCAATTCAATCAATCAAATGCTTTCTCTGCATCCAAAAATATGAACGCTGCAGGGACCTGGTTGTTTTTTTCCAAATATTCCAATAAATTTATAATTTGTCTAACAATATATTTCATTTGCCTCCCTTTTATAAAACCTGATTGATCATTATGAATTGTTTCTTGCATAACTGGCATTAATCTGTTCACTAATATCTTAGCAAAAACTTTATAATCAGTGTTCAAAAGTGAAATTGGCCTAAAATTTTCAGGTTTGGTACAATTTTGATCTTCCTTCGGAATCAGTGAAACAAAAGCTGTTCTCCAAGAGGGTGGAACTCCTCCCCCTGATTGAATTTTACAAAATAATGCTCTAAGTGGTTCTACCATTTCAGACTGTAGGTTCTTGTAATAAACAGCTGTTAATCCATCTGTTCCCGGAGCTTTACCTGTTTTTAACTGTTTAATTGCTGCAATGATCTCCTCAGAGGTTATTGGCTGATTCAGCCCTTCCCTCTGTTCTAACGTTAATTCAGGAATATTCTCTTCCTTTAGGTATCTATCTATATCTGTACCTTGTATTGAGTCACTAGCATATAACTTTGTATAAAATTCTAAAAAAGCCTTTTTGATCATATTCTGTTGGTAAACTTCCTTACCTCTGAATTCTATTTTACCAATGACTCGTGATTTTTGTTTTTTCCTCAGCATGTAGGCCAACCACCTACCTGGTTTATTGGCATTACAAAATGTATTATGTTTAGCATATTGTAAGCTAGTTACCACCTGATCAGCCATTAACATATTAAATTGCCCCCGTAATATATTTATTGTTTCTTTTACCTTCTTATCTCCTGGATTAAGTATAAGTAATTGTTCTTTCTTTTTTATTTCTTCCTCTTCTTCCTCTTCTTCCTCTTCTTATTTTTTATTTCTTCCTCTTCTTCCTCTTCTTCCTCTTTCCACTTCTTTATACATATTCATATGTATTAACGTACCCCTCATATAAGCCTTACTAGCATCCCAAACCATTTCCATAGAGGTGCCCCTGTTCATATTAATAGCAAAAATTTCTTTCATTTGTTTTTTAAGCTCTTTCACATTTTCTTCGTATCTAAATAAATTTTCATTTAACCTCCAAGACCTTTCTCCCCTCTCCTGTTCAAATTCCACCCAAACTGGACTATGATCAGTTAAAATTCTTGGACATATCTTCGTCTTCTTCACCCTAGAAATAAAATCATTTGTGGTTAGTATAAAATCAATCCTGGGGAAGGATTGATGTCTATCAGAAAAAAAAGTGAAATCTCTTTCCTCCACGTTGCATTCTTTCCAAATATCTCTCAGTTCCATGTCTTTCATCATATCAAAAAAAGATTTAGGTAATTTTGCACGTGTTGAAATCTTTGATAAACTTTTTTTATCTTTCTGTGTGTCTATTACTCCATTCCAGTCACCCGTTAATATAAAAGATTTATAATCCCATTGTATTATTTTAGTATGTAAAAATTTATAAAACTTGTCTTGTTGCTGATTAGGGGTATATATTCCAATTAAAACGTTTTTCCAGTCTGTATTAATGATTCAATTGCAATATATCTTCCTTGATCATCTGCCTCGATTAAGTTAACTGATAATCCTTTCTTTACATATATAACTAACCCATTTTTCTTCTCTGGCGCTGATGCCACAAAGTGTATACCTAATCTTGAATTTATCAAATATGTTTGGTCTAATAACCTAATATGTGTTTCTTGCAGACAAATAACATCATTGTTAAATTGTTTCAAGTAGTGAAATACTTTCTTTCTTTTTTGTGGTGAATTTAGGCCATTGACATTCCAAGATAGAAATTTAGTTGCCATCTTTAGCCTTTCGAAGCCGCATGAGCATCAGCTGAAGATCCTCCTCCACCTTACTCTTCGGCCTAGCCCCTGCACTGCTTCTGTTTTCTGAACTTCTTGAGATAGATCTTGAGATTATTGCATTTTTAACTGCTGTTCTTGAAGTTTATAAGTTGATCGGGTCAGTCGTTGTACTTTCGGTTCTCCTTTCTTAGATGGTTCCAAAATTGGGGGCAAGTCCCCAAGATCCAAATCTTCTTCCATGATGATTCCTTCAGCTGAAACTTCAGCATAAGTTTGTATTTGCTTTCCATCTTTTTCTTGTTGTATCATCTCCATTTTCTTTCTACCCCCCCCCACCCCCGGTGAGGGTGGGTATCCAGCCTTTAAAACATTGACATAGAAATCTTTTGCCTTCCAGACTGTGTTTAACCGGTATCTTTCTCCACTATAAGTCACTATTAGACCAGTTGGAACGTCCCATCTGTATGCCACTTGTTGATTTCTCAGCTCATTTACCAAAAAGCCAAAGTCCTTTCTACTTCTCAACATCTTTGGAGGGATCTCTTTCAAAACCACCACTTCTTGCCCAGCCACCTGAACTTTATTCTTGTAGGAAGCTTGTAAGATATCATTTCTGATCCTCCTGGTTGTAAAATAAATCACCACATCTCTTGGCAGCTGTCTTTGTCTTGCCAGCCAGGAGTTAACCCTGTAGATTTTATCAATTCGGCTTGCCACATCTTCTGGTCTTTCTTTAACTATCTCTGCAATAGCATCAGCACAAATATCCTTTAAATTTTCTTTGCTGTTTTCTTTCAGACCTCTCAATCTCAAGGCAAATTCCATGGATCTGTATTGTAACATTACCAATTCATCATCCACTCTCTCTGTTTTGGTCATAACATCTCCCATTTTGCTTTCCAAATTTAAATTAGCTTCATTAATTTCTTCCACTTTCTCATCCAGCTGAATAACAAGTTTTGACAAGCCTGATACTGCATAAACAATATCATCTATTTCATCATGCTTTATTGCAACCACTTCTTTAATTGACTTTATATCCTCCTCAACTTTCTTTAATTTCCCTTCCACAAATACTGTTAAGTTATTCATTGCTGTAGCTTGATTATTCATGGCTTCTTTCATTGCTGTAGCTTGACTATTCATGGCTTCTTTCATACATTCTTTTAAATCATTAAGAGCAGCCAGCCTTTGGAAGCAAAGTTGAAGGTCACTTGTTCCAGAAAAGAGAATATAGGATTCTAGGCTAGGGCTAAGAGATTTACTTTTGCTTCTTTACTTTGCAAATACGTAAGAAACTGAATTGCCAATGAACTGCTTATATTCTAAATACAGCAAATACTAGAGAACTATACAGCTGTAGAGGAGGCAGATTTATAGGGAATAGATTGCAATTCTGTGTTATACAACTGTCTAAATTATGAATGTAAAAATCTGGTACAATCACAGCAAAAGTTGACTCATCAATTGTGGCACGAGTCTATTATACTTGGCTCAAGAATTTCATATAAAACTTATGGAACAACATATACCGTATTACAGAAAGTTGTATATTAGAAGAATGATTATTATACAAATTTGTCTACTAATCCTCTTTCCCTACAACCCAAAAAGCACAAATTAATATCAGAAGTAGTAGTATTAAATGAAATATAATCAGGAAAAGTTTACACAGAATTATACATCTTTGTGTTATATATCAGATTCATAAAAATGCTGATGTTAAGGGAATGTATATTAAAAAAACCCAAATGTATTTTTCCCTGCAATTTTTAGGAGACAGAATTCAGGTTAATCTGTACGTACATAGTCTAAAGATAAGTGACTGTGCTGAATTATTAATGAATTGTGATTATTGTATAGACTGAAGTATTACACCATTTCCTCACTTCATTTCTCCAAAGTTACAACCCATTGTTGCCTGATAGTCACACTCTTGAAATTGTATTTTTGGTATTTTTAAGCCATTAATGTAGGGTTTCTGTTGAAATCCTTAGGAGGTATAATACACAATCTGTTCTTTCTTCTTACATATTTATTGTCACTTATATCTTATATCTTTACCTTTTGTCCTTGAAATCCCTTTGGACCACGTGGACCTTGAATTTCAAGGCAGCTCATTTTATAGCACTAAAAGAAAAAGAAAATATAAGTGAAGATTTCATAATGAATTATATGGTTTCTGTTCTTCTACAAGGATATCTTGGAGCTGTGGGGCAAAGTTATATTTAAAAGGATCATCATGTTTAATCAGCCTCATTAAATAATTCCACTAAAAACATTTTTTCTGCTCCTCTTTTTATAATATTTCTTGAAGGAAGGCTGTCTAATCTGATATCATGCACTTGTGGGTCGCCTTCTGGATATGTGAATTGCACATCCTTTTCTAAAGATTTTGCAATTGGGAAAATAATTCAATTTCTGCATATTTTGTACGCTATCCCTTCATTAATACTTCTGAAGACAAATCCATACAAAATTAAGGTGGACTGGATAGATTTCTATGACACTGCAACTCAGCCAATAATTTATTTTCTGAGAAAGAAGTCTCACTGCATCAGAAGGGGTCTTTTTCTAAACAGAATGCATCATTGGCAGTGATTCAAAACCTGCAGCTGCGTATGGTTTCCAGAAGTTCCTATTCATAATATTGTTTTATGGACACAACTTGTACACTTACCTTTGCAAAGGCATCATGTTTCTGTTAGGGAATGAACAAAAATAAAAGAAAATTATAAAACTGAAAAAAGAAATCAGCATAGCTCTTTCTTTTGAATCTGTCTGGTTAAGCATATTCCACCAATGCACTCCATGCAAAGTTTGGTTTTTCTCATCCCATTTTAAGGGAGTTGTGCAGATTTTATGGCTTGTGAGAATTCTTGAATTATCAAACACAACAGCAACATTAAAATAGCAACATTATTGCTATTTTAGCAATAATGACTGGTATTCTGCTTAACTTTGTTTTTTCTGCTTGATCCTACTTGCAATCAAACCTAAGGCTTCAGATTTTTCATTTTGCCCTTGACATGGTAATCCTAATGCTTTCAAAAATGTGGATTTTAGAAGCAGAGAAAGTTATAAAATATAAAGAAGACATAATTTTGTGGAAGAAGTCGAAGATTTGATCCTGGACTTTTCTTCTGTGGCAGACTATACATGGCAATACTAAAGGGCTCAGATGCCTGTACAGCAGTGTGCAGAGCATGGGAACAAACAGAGAGAAATTAAAATCCTAGTACAGAGCGGGGGGCAAATATGACATTGCTGGTATTACTTACTCTTGGTGGGATGGGACTTAGGAATGGAAGGTTATGATTTGTTCAAAAGAAGCAGACACAACAAAAGGGAAGAGGGAAGTCACATTATTCATAAAGAATTACTATATCTATGTGGAAATTTATGACATCAAGGTAAAAATCCTTCTGAAAGCATCTGAGTTAATACTAAGGAGAAAAGAAAGGATGATACTGGGACAGGCCAACCCATCAGACAGAAGCTATAGATAAAATGCCAAACCAATAGCCAAGATGCCCAGGAAACATACTACAATACTATGATAATTGGGAATGCTATGGGTATAATATGTTGTACTTAAATTTTAAGTAAGGCACTTACTCAATGTTGACCACAAATTCCTACTTGATAAAATGAACAATGTCACAAGGACAGACCCACTACCAGATGGTTTTGCAATTGGTTGAACAATTCTCTTCAACTCCTAGTCCTTAATGAATCTATTTCTAAAGGGGAAGGAGGAATGAGGAGAATAATTCAGCATTCTGTTCTAGGCCAAGTGCTCTTCAACACTTGGAGTACTGTCCAGTTTTGATCAACACAATGCAAGACAGAGACTGAGGATGTGGAAAGAGTGCAGAGAAGAGCAAGAAAGTTGGTGAGAGGCTTAGAGGCTAAATTTATGAAGAATTTAGAACTATGTATGAATAGCCTAAATAAGAGAAGACTAAGGAAAGGCATAATAATAGTGTTTCAATAGCCGAAGGGCTCTCAGAGGGAAAAGTTGGTAGATTTGTTCTTTGCAACATCCAAGGACCAAAGGATATAAACTTTACAGAGAGAGATCCAAACTTGAAATAAAGAGGAATTTCCTGCCAATGAGAGCTAT
The DNA here is from genome assembly GCA_022577455.1 of Arizona elegans. Lineage (NCBI taxonomy): Eukaryota > Metazoa > Chordata > Lepidosauria > Squamata > Colubridae > Arizona > Arizona elegans. The sequence goes on along the minus strand of JAKOOJ010000001.1, from coordinate 169,491,675 downwards.
TGAGGAGTGGAGTAGCTTGACTTTTAGAACTGCAGATGCACCATCATCTGGTGTTATCAAAGTAGGGTTGGACACCTAATTTTCTGAGATTGTTTGAGGATTCTTGCCCTGGGTAGGAGGTTGCACTAGAAGACCTCCACAGTTCTTTTCAACCTTATGTGTCTATGCATAAATCCTATCAGGTGCTTTTGCTTGATTTGTATTGCTCCCATGATAGAATAATTGGTTGTATCAAATTAAGCATATTCATACATTGTGTTAGGTATAAATTGATTATATTATTTACATTATTTTAACTTTGTACAGGTTTATGGTAATATCTAGTATGATTTCCTCACATTTATTTCAATATTAAAAAAATTAAATGTTTAGATCTGTGTGTTTAACCATCCCTCTGTTCTCTCTCTCTCTCTCCCTCCCTCCCTCCCTCTCTCCTCTAGTGATAGTGCTGTGAAGAACCACCCTCAAGGGGATTGCAGTCTGTTTGGAAAAACAAAAGGAATTTTGGGCAGAGTTTATACACAAAATCTGGGATGGCCACTCCATTTTTTTTATTTTTTATTTTGTATTATCTAAGAACAAATTCTGGAGCAGGACCTGGAATCCTGCGTAGCAAATGCCTCCTTAGAGATTTCTTCAGGTAGCAGGAACAGGAATAATCTCCTTTGTTCTCTCTTCCTGTTCATTTCTTCTCTAAAATATTTTGTTTCTAATGATGGCCTGAAGTATTTTCATGCAAATTAAACCAATTAGTACTTGGTTTTTAGAAAACCATACCTTGCAGCTCCCACTTTAGTAGACTGTCAATCTACTAAATGATCCAGTAAAACAATGTTTTAACACAATTCTTAGGTATCAATTCTTACCATAACTTGGATGATCTTATCCATGGTCTCAGTATCTTCATCAACACTGCCTTTCTTTAGGGTGGCATAATTGTTCCGGAAAAGCTCATGTGGAAGGCTGGCAATTTCCTGGAGACCTTGCTCATAGATTTTCTGGCTGGGGGCCACTGCAAAGAGTTTGATCCCTGCATCTCGTGCTCGATCAGCTTGCTGCTTCATCCCTCCACAGGGATTCCCTGTCACATGGCCATCAGTGATCACAACGGCATAATTCACCCCCAGTGAATTGAGAGGCATCTGAGCCGTCATGTTGGAGAGAGCACAATCTGTAAAAGTGCCCCGACCAATGTAACGGATTTTTTCCAACCGATCATTGAATATCAGCTTGTCTTGGGTTAAAGGACTAAAGATTACCACTATATCTGAAAAATGAAGTCCCCCAATTTGCCAGTTTATGGATATTTGTTGTTGGTAGACCTCATTGGCCAGCTTATTGACGAATTGAGCAACAAACTTCTTGCTATGGTTCACTAAACTCTCAATAGGATCAGTCTGAAGGGCAATGCTCTCAGATGTGTCAATGACAAAGTACACTGTGATAGGACACTCAGTTTTATCTGTATAAAAAGAAAAGGAGAAAGAATGTGGTAAGGAGACTAGAGGCTTGCCAGGTGTTCCTGGGGAATGAAACCCCTGGAGTTGGTGTAGTTTTTCATTCCTATGGTGCAGTAGCTGAGTTAAGGATCAGTTCCTGAATTGACTCTTACAGCTTCATGAAGACATGAGATCTCTCCCTCCCTTTTTCCCAAACCACATTCTCTAAGAAGAGATGATCATTCTGATCTCCATTACAGGGTAGCTTCAGTATGTAACATATAGAATATTGCATGAGCCTTTTTTATTTCCACTTGGAACATGTATTCCTTAAACCAATGAGGCTAATCTAAATTTACAGACAGTAAGTACTGTCTGTATGAGAGTTTTGGTCAATACAGTTTCTCAGCCTAAAGTAATCACATAAATAAACCTCAGGAATTAACAGAATTATCAGAAACATAGTCACCCTTAAGCAAATTTTTACTGTATTTATTAAGCCAAATGAGCTACTGGAATTTCTTTTTTCCACCCCAGGTACATCTCCTATATGTCTTCCCAAACCAAGTTCCTAGATGTGATGTCCCTCTTTTTAAGCAGGGATCCACAGCATACTGAAACTGCATTAATATGACACACATGCAGCTACATCATGATGCAAATCCTGCCCATTTGCCCATTTACTTGTATGCAAGTATAGAAGTCAATTATTTCATTATGGCAGCATCATGCATACTTCTTCTTTCCCCAAAGACTACAAATACAGTCTAAAGGCAGTCTATGCTGCTTTCAGTAACAACTCCTTCCTTCATCTTTGAAGGACAAGTTTCAGATATGATCAGAATTCAAGCTACAGTATAAAGATATTGGCGCCATAATGCTAATCTTCATCTTTACACTTCTTAATTTGAGAGGAACTACATAAAGTTTCTTGGATGCACAGACGTATTTAGAAGTGGCCACCTTCACATAAGTGCTTGTACATATTGCCTCATTTTATGACCTATTGCCACAGTTGTTAAGTGAATCACTGCAGTTGTTAAGTTAGTAACATAGTTGTTAAGTGAATCTGGCTTCCTCATTGAGTTTGCTTGTCAGAAAGTCACAAAAGGTGATCATATAATCCTGGGGACACTGCAACTGTCACAAATATGAGTCAGTTACCAAGCATCTGAATTGTATCACGGGGATGCTGAATTGTATCATGGGGATGCTGCAAAGGTCGTAAGTGTGAAAAATGGTTCTAAGTCACTTCTTCCAGTGCTGTTGTAACTTTGAAAAGTCACCAAATGAACTGTTGTAAGTTGAGGACTAGCTATATTGCCTTCAGCTCACTAATTTATTAAGAGCTTGTTGCCACAATGGCTTTCATGAATTTGTAAAAGTAAGAAATGAATACTCTCTACATTTATCTCATGCTTCCTCCCAAATGATGGAATTCAGTGCAGCATAAAAAATGTCTCAAAGTGATCCCCACTGGACAACCCATTTTCTGGGTTGCTGTCCCAAGTCTTTGGGATATGCCTGAGGCACTGCATGCAGGCAGGCATCCCTTTTCCAACAGCATCTCCCTTTGCTGTCATTCCTCTTTTTATCTTTTCTGCCAAGTCACAAGAATCCAAAGGTATGATGACTCTCAGCTTGGAAAGTCTGTGTAGGAAATTCTCCTAGTTTATCCCTCCATAACTTTTCAGAAACCCACCAAACCACTTGGTGCTAATCCATTTGCTGAATGGTATTCAGTTTGAGTACTACGAGGGAGGGAGAAAGAAAAAAAAATCACTAGTTTTTTTTTAGTAATACTTTTATATTTTTCCCCAAATTAAGAAACAACTCTTTTTATAGGGAAATCCTATACCATTTTAGACAAATAGTATAGGATTTCCACTGTTGGAGCATCCACAACTTCTGAAGGCAAGTTGTTCCACTGATTAATTGTTCTAACTGTCAAGAAATTTCTCCTTAGTTCTAGGTTGGTTCTCTCCTTGATTAGTTTCTACCCATTGCTTCTTGTTCTGCCCTCAGGTGCTTTGCAAAATAAGTTGACCCCCTCTTCCTTATGGCAGCACCTTAAATATTGGAACAATGATAATTTTGGTTGTGCTTTTCTGCATCTTTTCCACCTTTTAAAGATGAGTCAAATAATATAAATGCATACACTCCAGCTGGATTATGTGTGTGTGTCTGTATGTGTGTGAGTCTATACCATTTTCATTGGGGTTTTGTGGCTGCTGCAGATGAGTCACAGAATTCTAGAAAAAATATAGCTGCTTTAAGGAATTAGAGCTATCTGAGTACACTGTATGATTGATAACACCGTTTTGCCTTCAGACTCAAAGCACTGCAGAATCCTAGATATTCAAATATATGATTTTGAACATGGATTGTAATCCTAGAACATCTTCAGTAGAAGATGTTTAATTATTTCTTATATTAAACTTACAGCATTACATATTTTCAGAAGGCATGACAGAAGGAAAAAGCACAAAGAACTGAAGTAAATTGAGAAACTATGTTTTTTACCTGCACAAGAAGTTCCTTCATCATTTTGAGCATTGAGGTGGACGACAGTTGTGCAGAGCAGAACAGCTAAAAAGGTTTGTGAGAACATCACCACAATTCTCCCGTCTGCTTCACGTACTGCTAGAATAGAGTCAGCACAAAAGTTAAAACTTTTTGAATTGACTAAGACACAAAGTAGTGGATGCTGGGAAGGTGCCTTACATAGAGTGAAATTTTTAGTCCACCTAGTCCAGCAGAATTCATATGGCAACAAAAACTGGACAGACTGTAAAGAGAATAGACTAGAGCTGGAAGGGACCTTGGGGGGGGGGTCTTCTAGTTCAGCCTCCTGCTTAAACAGGAGAGACTCCTCAGTAGCCTGTAAACTCAGCCACCTGCTCTTTAGATCCATGCCTCTCCCAGCTGGTTAAAGCAGTTCAGGGGGATGTTGTGTGAGCGAGTTCTTGCAGTGATTAATTCTTCTTTGAAGGAGGGGGTTGTTCTTTACCTCTTAGAGAGGTCATGTTTCCCCCTCCTCAAGAAGCCATCATTGGATCCCAGCATACTGGACAATTTTCATCCAGGATCTCACCTCTCTTTTCAGGGGAAAATGGTAGGGAAAACGGTGGTGCAACACTTTAGAGGGCCTTAGAGGAAGCAGATTATCTGGATCCTCTTCAGTCAGGATTCAGACCTGACTATAGGATGGAAAAGACATCGGCCATGCTTTTGGATGACCTCTGGAATGGGTGGGATGGAGGTAGTGTATCCATCCTTGCTCTATTTGACTTCTCAGGTTTTTGATACCTTCAACCATGATGTCCTTCTGGAAGAGCTCAGAGGATTGAGGGTGGGTAGCAAAGTGTTGTGTTGCTTGTCCTCCTTCCTTTAGGGTCTGTTCCAGTCAGTGATGTTGGAGAAGAAAGGTCTGGCCCTTGGCCTCTACTGTGTGAGGTGCCACAGAGTTCAATGCTTTCTCTTCTCTTTTTTAACATCTACATGAGGGTGGATGGGTGAATTCATCTGTCATCTTGGGGTGAGGTATTATCAGTACGCTGATGATACCCAATTATATATCTTCACCTCTGGCAATGATGATGTGGATATCTTATCCCACTGTCTGGAGGCTATGAGTGTCTGGGTGATGAACAAAAGGCTTCAGCTGAACTCTGACAAGACTGAGTGCCTTTGAATTTTGGGGCCCACAGATTCCATCTTTGGTATTAAATGGGATTGCACTTCCCCAGACAGAACCAGTGCACAATCCGGGGGTCCTCCTATACTCATAACTCCTGCTTGATGAATAGGTGATAGCTACGTCTAGGAGGTCTTTCCCATAGCTTTGTTTTGTGTGCCAGTTTTACCCATTCTTGGATCTGCAGCCCTGCTCACAGTCATTCATGTCCTAATCACTTCCAGTTTGGACTATGGTGATAAACTCTACATGGGGCTTACTCTAAAGAGAGTATCTCGAAGCTTCAACTGTTACAGGATGCAGCAGTGTGGGCATGTGCACTCCTAAATCAGTACAGGTTACATCTCTGCTCTGCCAGCTGCATGGGTTGCCCGTTTACTTCTGAGTCCAATTCAAGCTACTGGTTTTGACCTTTGAAGTCTTTCATGGCATTGGATCAAGCTATCTGAGAGACCAACTCTCTCTGGCTATATCAGCCTGCCCCACTAGATCTGGTAAAAAAGGCATGCTGTGCTTGGGATCAGTTAGAGATCTACATTTGGTGGGTCATAGGAGACAAGTTTTTTCTGCTGTGGTGCCACTTTATGGAATCTTCTTCATTTTAAATCTCCTACCATAGAGATTTGTCTCTTTCCCCCATTCTTGATTGATCTTGTTCTATAAATTTACTACACTTTAAGGGAAATCATAATTAAATGAGAAAAAACACATTCATTGAATTAATATGGAGGAAGGAATGGAGATGTCTCATTATTAATCTGAAATTTAAATCAGGATATTTATTTCATCTGTCTTGGGAATGTTTGGTTTTAGTGGAAGTTATCTGGTACAAATCCAGTATGAATGTGGCCTGATGGAAGGACTATTTTATTTATATTTTTTTATTTAATGAACATATATACCCATTGCCCCCCATTGCCCAGAGATTTCTGGATGGTGACAGAAATAAAAATATTAACCAAACTACACAAATCCATTAAAAAAAAGTGAGCCATGGTTCTAAAAATCCCACCACATCTAATGCAACTATATCGATATCAGAACTCCATCAACACCTTGGCCCTGGTACCTAGGGGAAGAGACAAGCCCTCTAGGACGTTTTCACAACCTTCTGGAAGACCAGCATGATTGGAGTGTCTGTATCTTACTTTATCCTAAGTTAAACTAAGTATGCTTCTAGTCTATATCTAAAGAAATAAAATGAGGACTCCCTCATACAAAATATACTTTGCATTAAACATTGGGGTGCATACAAAATGGCTGTATACATAATGGCAGACTTCGTGTGATGACATCATGGTACAGAGTTCACCATTTTGGTGTCTCTGGTTTGTTACAGATGCCATGAAAAAAAGTATAATTACTACAGAGTAGCATTACTTCTCTTAAAAGCAGTTGGGGAGAAGGGAGATTTTCTATGATATAGCAGTTATGGATAATTGGGCAAAGTATCCAAAGCCCTATATTAAGAGGCTGCTTTTGTACCTTTTCTGAGAGATACCACAGCAGAAGTTTAAGGATCTACATTTGTGGGATTCTCTAAATCTATAACAGTATTTTTCATCCCAGCTGTCGTGTTTTCAGTGTACAAACAATAGCAATAGCAATAGCACTTAGACTTATATGTATAGTGCTTTACCACACTTTCTAAGCTGTTTACAGAGTCAGCATATGGCCCCCAACAATCTGGGTCATATTACCTACACAAAACATGTAAAAGGTTAAAATCATGGCAACTGGACCAAAGTTTATTAAACTGAAATGTTTTGTTACTCATCCAAGTAACTTCTTCAGTCAAAATGACAATTTTGTCATTTTGGCACAGAGTCAGAGAGTGGTTGAACTAACTCTTGCAGGGGGTTCTCCCCAAAATGAAATGCAATATGTAAATGTAGACTCAATCATTCAGGCCAAAAGCATGTAAAAAGTTAAATCATGGCAACTGAACCAAAGTTTATTAAAGTTAGATGTTTTGTTACTCATCCAAGTAACTTCTTTAGTCAAAATGACCTTTTACATGCTTTTGGCTTGGATGATTGAGTCTACATTTACATACCTCCACAAAAGTTTTACATGGCAGTGAGAGAGTCTGGCCTGATTCACTGACATTGTAATATATTCATTGGCATTGTTTCTGGAGTGTACTATCTTAGCATGGAGGGCTTATTTTCATGAGTAGTATTAAATAAAGCCCCCCCCCCTCCTCAGAGAGCAATGCCCTTTGTATGTCAATGGAAGGAATGGCATTTGTTTGGAAGAGCATCCCATCATGCAATCAATCTCTCTACTCACACTGAAACACAATCAAGGATTTCCCCAACCCCCACTGTGGCCCCAGCCTCATCAGGAATCAGCCCAATGACTTGCCCAAGACCATCAGTGAACTCTAGAGGTGAGCAGAACCTTCCAACTGCACAACCCCTGCATTACTTCCCAGGCCACATCCTGTTCAAGAACAACCTCCCAAGGTTGTTCTAAAAGGGGAGCTGGAACCATGCATTTTAGGAGGCCTAAAAGTGCAGTTCTCAGCAATGTCTTTCTGATTTCATCAGATATTAGGACCTTCACAGGTTGGGGGGTTTTTTTTGTTTTTTTTTTGGCTTCCACACAGTCAGTTACTTTTAAGAAAAAATAACTTTAAAATCTATATCTGGTTTTTAAAAAGTACTGAATGTTCCTGAAGTATTTTACATATTTTACGTATTTTCCTGAAGTATTTTAAGTATTTTATGTAAGAAAAATAATGAGGTCATAAATGAGTGTTTACCTGTTAGAAACTCTGGTTTGGTCTATATATTCACACATTATAAATACATTCTTTTACAGTTCAATAATCAAGAATATTTTGCAGAGACAATGCTTCAAAAGAAAGGAAAATAATCAAGATTGCAAATAAAAATTCTTTCCCAACCCTGATACTAAAAAAAGGCAATGGACAAAAGCTGACGTCTTTTTCAAACAGAAATAAATACTGCATATTGAGCTATGGCTTCTCCCCATAACTTGGGTCTCATAAACCTTAGAACTGAGAAATATAAGCTGTTAATGTAAGTAATATTTTACCCCTACAAATCTGATTTGATCTGCAGCCATTTTAATAAAGTTACTACACGCTCAGTTCTTAGGTTTAAAGTGCTTATATTTATGATTAAACAAATCAGGCATTTTCAGGCCTGCAAATCAAGGAATTCCAGCTGTAGTTTGGGTCTCTAATTTGCATTGTGTCTTTACATGGAAAACAGTTTGTATAGGACAGTCAGCTCTCCTTTATGTTTAATAGTGAGGCCCACAAAATTTCAGAAATATATGGAATTTCAAATAACCTTCCCCAGTACGCTATAGTAGATTGTATTTCTCTGCTGAGCAAAAAGCATAGTAAAGATGTAACAACAAGCTGTTATAGGTGCCCAGAACGGAAATATTTTTAAGTTTTTATATTAACAGCTGATCTTGATTTTGTTAACTTAACAAAAGGAGACATTGAATAGTTCCTCTGACATTGACCATTATTATTAAGAATATTCTTCTCTTCCATTCTCTTCTCTTCTCTTCTCTTCTCTTCTCTTCTCCTCTTCTCTTCCGATTGCTTTGCTTGAACTTTCTCACTGTATTTCATGTTGTTGTACTAATGCTCTCATGAACCATATGACATTCAATCTTAACTAAAAACCTGGATATAATTTTCCTTACAGCTTCCAGATCATTCAGCAGAGTAGCCTTATGCAGAAGAAGAGCATGTTCTGTGGTAGGTCTAGACATTTCCCAATCCAATCCAATCCAACCCATTGACCAGATCAGAGTCCTTTCTAAAGAACCATGCAAGGCTGGGCCTCTCCTGGCACTATGGCTGCTGCTTGTGGTGATACCTTTGTGAAAGGAGCTGTTTTTGGACAGAAACATGTTCCCAACTAATAGCCAAAGAGAGATTCTTGATGTGTAACTGCTCAGAATGTTCTTCCTCCCTGCATTCACGTCCTTCCACAAAGCAGAAGGCTGGGCTGGGCTGACTTCTGTAAGCTTAGAGACCAAGGTCTGAACTCTGAAGCAGCAAAACCAAGAACCAAGCATGTTATTTGCTGAAGATGCTACTACTTTTGTGTCAAATGATACAAAGCAGGTGGACAAACAGTGTTGATGAATAAATTATTGTTCTATCACGTTTTAGATACATAGAGATATATACACACAGAAATTGCAATTTGTCAATCAAACTCACTAGTGAGTACAATTCCTAAATCTGGAATTAAGACAGAAATTTAAAATAGTCAGTGAATTTTGCACTTTCCTTTGTGACACAGTGAAAGCAATATATCTAGAATGGCAGTATTAAAGGAAAGAAAATTAGCCTGCTTTTAAAAGTTAAAATCATTGCAGCATCTAACTGTGTTGCTAGATTATTAGAAGATGTAAAATCCTCACAAATAGTACAGACCAAATATTCTACAGTTTCTTAAGCAGAGTTAAACCAGAGATATGTTTTAAAAAATCCAGAAGTGATTAAAAATAACCCAATGATCATTAGTGCTGATATGACCCCACAAACAATACATATTCTGATTAATTACCTCTCTATGTTACACTCCCACCCCACTCCCCAGCTTTGGTGGCTAAAAGAAGGGTACAACTGTATTCTGAAGTCATTTTCCTGCAGGCATAAGAACAACTTCTGCTGAGAAAAAGGCTTTGTGAAAGCAAAGAGGGTGCACAAGAGGATTAGCTTTGCCTCCCTATAACTGAACATCCAAGCAAAAGTTCAGCAAAATTTCCCAGCTGTTTGTGCAGAAATAAAATTTGCTTCTCTTGATAAACAACAGTGTTTCTAAACTTGCTTGTCCTCTGATAATTAATTATTAAGAAAAAAAATCACAAAATGGGCAGGAATACAAAGTTGTAGTCAGCTTACCTGCAAAATACTGAGATCAATATACTTTTAGACTGAAAAAGGTAAAATGAAGATTGTTCTCCTTTGGTTTCAAGAGGTGGTCTGCATCTTCAGGGAGAAAAGGTCTCTTTCCGTTTCTCAGTTTTTGAGTGAAGGGAAGGAGCCAATCGGGTGTGGCGGCGCTTTCTTCAGCTCCAGACTGTAACTTCTCTGATGAAAAGTAACAGCCTACTTCTTAATTCTCCTCCTTCGAGTCTTTCCTTGAAAGAAAGCTCCGAGCAGCGTAGTCACATCCGTTATCCACCAGGTGGCGCTGTGGATCTATCAATCCCACCTCGGGAAAGGGCGGGGTGCGCAGTCCCCTTTTCAGAGCAGGAGTTGGTGGGGCGTGAATGAAGGCAGGCGAGGGTAGAGGAGGGTTGAATTTTTGACTGAGTTACAAAGCCACGACAGGAGTAGTGACCGCCTTTATGACAGAGTCTTGTGAAAGAGTGGTTGTGCTGCTCTCGTTAACTTGCTTGCTTCCTGCTATGTCTGTACTGTACAGTATTCCGACCCCACTCTCCCCCGCACCTCCCGCTGAACTTACTGGGGAAAAAAGAGATTTTGTAAAATTGCTCAAAACGAAGCCTCAGACTTCAACGGCAGCGCAACTGTGCTATTTTCAAATCTTTCTGATTCCAGAGTTTAACGGGTGTGAAAGGGGCAAGCAAAATAAAAATTAACATAATCAATAATAAAAATAATAAGCATGCAGGAAAAATGAACGTTTCTTTGCAGGCACAACCTTAGACAATGAGTCCAATCCAGTAAGGTGGAAACCAAGCCTCTGTCTTAAATTAGTGAAATGGTTGGCAACTGACCCTCCTCTTCTCCATTTCCCTGCCATAAATTCTGTGGTGCAATTGTTTCCCAAATGGACCCTTGCACCCTTTGTTCAATTCCACTCTTTGATATCCTACGTCTAAAATACACCATCCACTTCTTTTCAATTTCAATTGAAGTAATTTCAGTCATTTATCTTTCATTTGTTTTGTTGGAGTCTCTTTATCTCTCTTCAACCACTGTCAAAACAATGCAATAGTTTAACAGAATAACAAGAATTGGAAGGGACCTTGGAAGTCTTCTAGTTCAACCCCCCTGCTCAAGCAGGAGACCCTATATCAGGGGTGTGAAACTGTATTCCTTCAAGGGATGGATCAGCGTTGTAGTTCTCTGCGGAGCGGTGGCGGGGGGTGGGGAGACGGGATGGATGCTGGTATATAATGACGGGTTGGCAGAAATCAAGGCTGACTCAATTAACGATAACCATACCTTTAATTAGAACAAGTTAACAGCAACGGCTTAATCGCTAACAGCAACTAACTATCTGAGGGACGAAGCAATTCCTTCAGGCTTTGATAGCTCTTATATATGCGAGCTGTCAGCGTCTTACCCAATGAGCGCTCGGCTCATTTCCCGCCAGAAGAGCGCCCTCGCCTGGCGGTGGTAGATACGCATGCACCAATCTGTCAGGACATAACACCCCTTTCCCCCGGTATGACGCATGCGTAATCATGCAGGTATGCCGGGCGGCGCCGGCTCCTCCCTGAACGGCGTAGATTGGTCCCTGCGGTTGGGACGGGCGACCAGGTCGGAGGATCGGAGATGGACTGGGAAGGAGGAGTGAACCCATTGTCACCCGGATCATCCATTGTTGCTAATTCCTTCCGTACAGGTGAGTCCAATGGTAGGTGGTAGGTGGTCAGGCGCGTGCTCGCACGCTGGTGGACACACAGGAACTGTCGAGGCCTGGGGGCCATGCTTCTGCCGGTCCGGCAAACGCCGCACCCTCAACTGGTCAATGTGCTGGTGCCACAGATGGCCATCGGCCAGGAGGACAGAATAAGATCGCGGTCCCGTCACCCCCAAAATTGTCCCCAGAACCCAATGGGGTCGCCACTGTAATTTCTGGCATAGACAGGGTCCCCTTCATGGAAAACTCGGACCCCACCCACGGAGTCTAGGGGCAACTCAGAGGAATAGGTTGAATGTAAACGATCTAAGGGAATTCGTAGGCGGCGGCCCATAAGTAGTTCCACCGGGGAGTGATTGGTGACCGGGCAAGGGGTAGAATGTTGCGTTAAAAGGTAGGTGGCCACCTTAGACTGCCAATCCCCTGACCCCAACCTACGGAGGGCCTCCTTAGCCGACATCACGGCCCTCTCAGCCAAACCATTTCCGGCTGGATGAAACGGGGCCACACGGGCATGCCGAATGCCATGCTCCGCCAAAAACCCTTGGAATGTGGTAGATGTGAATTCAGGGCCATTATCGGAGATGATAACATCTGGGAGCCCATGGGTTGCAAACAGGAGGCGCAGTGCACGGACAACAGCGTCCGACGAGGTGGAAGGCATAGCACCACCTCAACCCATTTAGAATAGGTTTCCACTACAACCATAAAGGTATGCCCTTGCATAGGTCCCACAAAATCAACATGCAGATGGGATCAAGAGGTGGGGGGGGGAATCCCACTCCCGGGGAGGGGCAGCCGGAGCAGACGCTCACGACTCCTGGCAGGGAGAACAGCCAGCTACCCAATTTGCGATATCCTGGTCTAAACAAGGCTACCAAACATAACTGCGCCCCAAGGCTTTCATGCGGGCGATGCCTGGGTGACCCTCATGCAAAGACAATAAAACACTCCCCCGCAAGGTAGGCGGTATAATGACCCTCGCACCCCACAGCAAACACCCCTTTAGAGTAGTCAGTTCAGTTTGGCAGATTTTGAAGGGCTGGAACTCAGGGGCAGTGGGACCAAGAAGCCATCCTCTCTGAACCCAGTCCAGAACTTGCGAGAGGGTTTTGTCTTTAACGGTGAGCTGCGCCACATCCGTGGCTATGACGGATGGTCGTCGATTAACAAAACAGCAGTGACAGGTGCGGGGTCATCAACCGGTGAGGGAAGTGGGCAACGACTAAAGGCATCCGCGTGGCCAAGTGACTTACCGGGGTGGTGCAGGAGGCAGTAATGATAAGCCATCAGGAATTCGACCCTTCGAGCCATGCAAGGGGAGATGATCTGCAGGGTTTGCCTGTCCCCGGCCAGAATACCAAGGAGGGGCTTATGGTCCGTGACGAGGTCAAATGAGCGGCCATACAAGTAGTGGTGGAAACGTTTGACCCCAGCCACCAAAGCAAGAGCCTCCTTATTGATTTGGCCATACCAGTGCTCAGTTGGGGAGAGCGTTTGGGAGAAATAAGCAATAGGAGCCTCAGAGCCATTGGGGAGGTGGTGACTGAGGACTGCCCCGACGCCATAGGGAGAAGCTTCACAGGCAAGGGACAACGGGAGGCAGCTATCGTACTGGACCAACAGGTTAGAAGAAGTCAACAAGTCTTTAACAGCTGCAAAAGAAGCAGCCTCCCGGGGGCCCCAGGACCATGGCGTTCGAGTCTTAAGCAAACGGTGGAGTGGCTCTGCGAGAGTGGCCTTGTATGGAAGAAACATGTTGTAAAAGTTTAAAAGGCCCAAAAAGGCCTGCAATTCGGACTTGGACTTAAGAGTGGGGGCCTCCTTGATGGTTCGTACCTTCGCCTGAGTAGGGTGAATCCCCACAGCATCAATCTGGTAGCCCAAGAACTCGACCTGTGAAGAGCCAAGTTGGCACTTGTCGTGCTTTAATTTAAGGCCAGCATGCTGGAACCTAGCTAGGACTTGTCGCAAATGGCTCAGAAGCTCATGGTCATCCTTCGCTGAGACGAAGACGTCATCAAAATATAGTATCACCCCTGGTAGTCCTTGTAATAGACGCTCTACCAAACTCTCGAAGATCCCAGGGGCAACACAGATGCCAAATTGCAGGCGGTTGCACTTGAAGGCGCCACGGTGGGTAACTATTGTCTGGGCCTCCGCAGAAGCGCTGTCCACCCGAAGCTGTTGGTAGGCTTGCGCCATGTCCAACTTGGCAAACACCACACCGTGGCCCAAAGAATGCAGCAAGTGCTGTACCTCAGGAACAGGATACGGGTTGGACTGCAACGCCTTATTTAATGTCGCCTTATAGTCGGCGCAAATTCAAATGGAGCCGTTAGGTTTAATGGCAAGCACGATGGGGGTCTCCCATTTAGTGTAGTCCACAGGCTCCAGGACCCCTTGGCTAATTAGTCTATCCAGTTCCTTATCGACCTTGGGCAGGAGTGCCAGAGGAACTCTCCGAGGTTTGAGCCTGATGGGGGCAACACCAGGGTCCAGGCTAAAAGATACAGGGGAACCTACGTAGGTACCAAGCCCCTCACTGAATACGTCAGTGAACTCATCTAATAAGGAGGCAAATTTATCCTCGCCATTCCTATGAACCCCTGTTATGGCCAAACCTAGGGCATCAAACCAATCTAACCCTAGGAGATTAGGTAAGGAGCCGCTGACAACGATTACTTGCAGGCAGCCGCTAAAATTGTTATATTGTACTCTGACATATCCGCGCCCCAAAATGGGGATGGAGTTACCTTGATAGTCCCGCAACCTAATACTGCCTGGAGACAAACGGTGTTTTAACATTTTGGGTGACAGGCGCTTAAAGGTGCTCTATGACACTATGGACATTGAGGATCCCATGTCAACTTCCATTTTACACGGAATACCCTCGATTAACAATGTGAGGAAAATTTTTCTTTTTACTTCCCCACTGGCCTGGCCAACAACTACCTCAGGGCTGTGCGTGTCTCGATAGATGGTAAAGCGCTCTCCCCCCTTGGGGCCTTGTCTACCTTGTGGTCGGACTTCCCGGGACAATGGTCTATTAGGATTAACTGCGGACGGTTGGCCGGCTCGGCAGACTTTGGCTATGTGGCCCTTCCTGCCACATCGCCTGCACTCCGCACTCCAGAATCTGCAGGAAGACAGGCTGTGGTTTTCCCCACAACCATCGCACTGACTCTGTGCCTTCTGCTTCTTGGGGTCCTGATCCTTCTTAGGAACTGTCTTTAAACGGCTCACTCCTTCGTCATCTATGGAGTGGTCTGAGTCGATGTCTTCATGGTGAACAGCTGAAGCCTGTTTCGCCAGTGCGGGGCTAGATGTCTTCTGCATTTCATTTGAGGACTTATCCGACAGCTTGGACGCACAGGTCTCATCAATCACCCATTGCAAGGTGACATCCATTCTGGCCAACAGACGGTGTTGTAGGTTAAGATCCCGTACCCCGCAAATTAATTGATCAAGCAGGAGGTCATCCAGGTCCCGGAATTCACAATACAGGGCGGCTGTCCTTAACGTGGCCATGTATTGGTTAATCGTTTCCCCTTCAGCCTGATATCTGTGGCGGAAAGCGTAGCGCCTAGCAACACGGGAAGGTAGTGGGGCATAGTGTCCTTTTAACTTGGCCATTAGTGTATCCCACGGCACGTCATGAACCCTCAGGGGCGCTAATAGCGGTCTCAAACATCTCATGGCCGCAGACGCTGAGGAATACGGCTTGCTTCTGATCGCCTAGTAAAGCCTAGTAAAGTATAGTCATTAGCTGCTAAGAAACAGTCAGGAAAGAGTCCCACGTTTCCTGCATCTGGTTAAAGGGCGTGAACATCGTTAGGGTGGCCATGGTGTCCAGACGGTTGCCTGAGGCATTAACTGTGTTCCGGTATGCTTAATAGGTCAATGACAGCTGAAACGTCGTTGCTCGATTTGCCGCCTCACCATCCCACCTTCGTCGCCAGTGGTATATACTGATGGGGGTTGGCAGAAATCGAGGCTGACTCAATTAACGATAACCATACCTTTAATTAGAACAAGTTAACAGCAACGGCTTAATCGCTAACAGCAACTAACTATCTGAGGGACGAAGCGATTCCTTCAGGCTTTGACAGCTCTTATATATGCAAGCTGTCAGTATCTTACCCAATGAGCGCTCGGCTCATTTCCCACCAGAAGAGTGCCCTCGCCTGGCGGTGGTAGATACGCATGCACCAATCTGTCAGGACATAACAGATGCCTCCTGCAGCACTTTACCAGCCAAAATGGGGCCCGGGGGGGCTGTGCACGGCCCCCCCACACCTCATTTTCACCCTCCATGGCTTCCTGCAGCACTCGGCTGGCTAAACACAGGCTACACAGGGGCCTTGGGAGTTTTTGGCCAGCAGAATGTTGCAGGAGGCCATGGAGGCCAAAAACAGACCACAGGGTGGCCTCATGTGGCCTGTTTTGGCAGGCAGAGGCACTGCGGGCCAGTCCTTTGATATTTCCAGGTTAGCTCCACAGGCCGGCTTTAAACACCCCACAGGTTGGATCTGGCCCACGGGCCTTGAGTTTGACACCCCTGCCCTATATCATTTCAGACAAATGGCTGTCCAGTTTTTTCTTAAAAGCCTCCAGTGATGGGGCACCCACAACTTCTGAAGGCAAGCTGTTCCACTGGTTAATTGTTCTCGCTATTAGGAAAACAATTTCATTAAAAGCACTTTGCATTATCTCTGCCTTTTAACACTTTAGCCATTTCTTTTGCTATTGACCACATTCGTTTTTCTTATTGAGTATTTTATACAGTATCTTTTTTCAGACTTTTTTTTTGCAGCAGTCACTCTATCCCCAATGATGGCGAACCCGTGGCACGCGTGCCAAAGGTGGCACATGTAGCCACATCAGTGGGCACACAAGCTCAGCTCCAAACGGACCATTTTTTGCCTCCGGAGGACCTCCAGGGGGGTGGGGAAGGCTGTTTTCGCCCTCCCAGACTCCTAGAGAGGCCCTGGAGGCTGGGGACAGCAAAAAACGGGCCTTCCGGTCCCACTGGAAGTTGTCAAATGGGCCGTTTTTGGCCTCCGGAGGACCTCCAAGGGGGTGGGGAAGGCCATTTTTGCCATCCCCAGACTCCTAGAGAGGCCCTGGAGCTAGGTGAGAAAGAAAAACGGGTCTACCAGGCCATCACATGCCAGGAGCGGTGGGAGTTGCATGCGTGGGGGCAGGGCACATAGAATTATGGGTGTGGGCACATGCACTCACAACCCCCCCACCCACCCTCCTGGCACGCGATGGCAAAAAGGTTAGCCATCAGTGCTCTATCCTGTCCAAAAAGTGAAGATGGGGACAAAGGTATGATTGAAATTCTTTCTATATTTCTCAGATCACAAAGGCATACCTTTTGTCTTGACTTTTTGCCTTCTCCCTGAACATGCCCTTGATACACAGGTACAATGCTAACACTAATTAACACCAAATAGCAATACACTTGAGCGTCTTGAAAAGTTTGCTCAGAGATGACAGTCTCTTAGTACAATACCAGCCTCTGCAAATGGATCCTTCAAGAGACAATACATGTCAAAAGCACTCTATGTTTTTACCACAACCAACTGTGTCCTGTTCCTTACTAAAAATTGCTCACAGCCATTTATATATTACTAAAACTCCTATGGATGCTCGTCTGTTTGTAATCTTCAATTGGATGAAACGGTGCATCACAAAGGTGGTATGTGAGAGACGCTGCATGGATCATGGAGGGTGCATGAGGGTGCATGAGAGATGCTACACGGGTCGGGGAAAGTGGTGGGTTGCTACCAGTTCTCCCCGGTTCTTGTGAACTGGTAGTGGAAATTTTGAGTAGTTCAGAGAACCGGTAAATACCACCTCTGCCTGCCCCTGCCCCCAATCTATTCGCTGCCTCCCGAGTCGCAGCTGATCGGCTAGAAGGAAAAAATCAGGGTTCACTTGACAAAGAAGAGAAAAAAACAACAAGACACCTTAGCTTTAAATTGAGAAGCCAAGAAGTCTCCCAACTGATCGGCTAGAACCGATCTGCTCCTTGTAAACCGCTCGGTGGTGGTAGATTGGCAATTGAGGCCAAACTGCCTGAAAGCGGTTTCCCATGCTCTCGGTGGTGGCAGAGTGGCAAAAAACTGTTTAAACTCTTGCCGCAGTGCTTCGAAGGGCCGCCCTACAGCTGATCAGTGGTAAAAGGCAATGTGGTGGTAGATCAGTGCGCTCCAAAAACGAATAGATAGACTAGAATGCTCCAAAAACAAATGGGTAGACCGGTACAGCTCTGCAAGCAGTTAAAAGCCTGGTAGACCAGTATCTCTGCTAAATCCTAAAGAGTTGTTTGTCATATGACCATCAAACCACACCCACAAAATAAGCCACGCCCACAGAACCGATAGTAAAAATTTTTACAACCCACCCCTGGTCGGGGAGAGTGCATGAGGGGTAACTTTGGATGGAGCTGCCCTATCTATGAATTAAGGCAGAGGCAGCTTCTCTGCATTTTGACACTTCACCGCATTTTAGCAAACATCTAAGAAATGCAATCTATCTAAATATTATTGAGGGACTAAATTGTGTAAATTGTATCTTCTTTGGTTGACAAACAAGGGATTAAGAAGTTGATTATGTTTCCCTGCAAAATATATTTTAAAAATAGTTTTTATACCAAGGTCATTCCATTGGGACACAAAAGCAACTGAATCCTAACAGGCAATATAAAATCACGGGGATTCTTTTGAAATAGTTTTGAATTACCTTGCTTGAAAATTTATATTTTTAAATATGAAGTCTTTAAGCCATTAATGGTCAATTTATTAATTAAAATAAACAAACATGTTCTGCACAGATGATACCACTGTAGACACATTTGGAAACTTGCAATATTTATATGAATATTTTACATCTGTATGTACTGTTCACTTAGATATCCCTCATCGTTCTGAGTCTTCAGAGAGGGGCGGTATATAAATTGAATTAATTAAATTAAATTAATTAAATTAAATTAAATTTTGTAGAATTCTTTATTGCCTGGAATCCCATTTAGATTCAATTTTTAAATTTTTCAGGGCTAGAGTGAAAATCTGAATTTCTCTACAGTATGGGTGTCAAGCTTGATTGCGTCACATGACATCATATGATGTATTGCGACTTTTGCCTTTGCAGAGCTGGGTGGGCGTGGCCTGTGCATGATGCATCTGGCCTATGGGCCGCCAGTTTGACACCTCTACTCTACAGGCTTATTTAAGCAGTTAGGTCTTTGTTTCTTCCCTTATTTACTGTATTGCTCCCTCCCTCCCCCTCGACATATCTATCTTCTGTCTTTCTGTCTCTCTTCTGCCTATCTTTTAAGCATAAAGGTATTGAAGTATGTACATAGCAGAAGGTTTAATATAACACCATTTTTTATTTAATTATTTAAGATGGAAATTGAGACAATAGTCAAACACGATTGTTTCATTGAGTAAAAAGTGGATCTTGGGGGAAAATGGACCTGGGAAAAAGAAAAAGAAGATATAATGAAAGATGATGAAGAAAATGTTTGAGTAGAATGAAAAGACTGCAACAGAAATGTGTGGAGTGACACTGATAACATCAGAGGAAGGGGTGGAATGACAAAGAAAAAAACATTATGGTTTAGAAATAGTTATTACAAAAATTGAGAAAAGTGTCCATTATAGCTGCAAGGAATATTGTCAAAGTTAGGAAGAAAATAGTAGAAAATAGAGATAGTGAAAATGTAAAACTATTTTGCTGGATTTTTAAAAAATTACATCAAGATACCTGTCACTTTGCCAATGGAAGACCTCACCTAGCAGATTCATATAGATGTTAATCAGGTGGGGTAAGAGTGTCAAGCCTTGTTATATCCTGCGGTTCAAGGACTTTTGATTTCTCCTCTTACATTAACACTGACTGGAAACTCCCATAATGCTACACAGTACACCCATTCTCCTTAGAGCACAATAATGGTATTGAAGGCCACTAAGAATTCAAAGAGAGCCAAGATGGATTGCAATACCCCTATCCTGGCTCCATCAGAGAATATTTTGCAGAGACAACATTTCAAAAGAAAGGAAAATAATCAAGATTGCAAATAAAAATTCTTTCCCAACCCTGATACTAAAAAAAGGCAATGGACAAAAACTGAAGTCTTTTTCAAACAGAAATAAATACTGAGCTGAATACTGAGTGGTGACTTCTCTCCATAACTTGGGTCTCATAAACCTTAGAACTGAGGAATATAAATTGTTAATGAAGGTTTCTCAATAATTTTTCTCAAAAAGAGAAGGTTGGAAACTGGATGAAAGTTGTCCAGCACTCATAGAAGCAGTGATATTCTCTTGAAGAGGAGATATACCATTGTCTCCTTCAAGGAAGGCAGAACCATCACCTACCTCAGATAAAGTTATCTCATAAACTCAACTACATGTCAACTCTTGGGGGGGCTTTGCTAACCAAGAAAGACAGGAATTAACAAAGACATGACCAGGTTAACCATCCCAAGGAACAAAACCCCTCAACTAAACCTGCCCAGACAGAGCTTGACTAAGCAGATCTGAGCCCCCTGAAAACTAACCAACATTAAACCAGCATGCCTGCATTTAGATGGCAGACAATATGTTCAGTGGTGGGTTGTTACCGGTTCAGGAGAACCGGTAGTAAAATTTTTTAGTCACTCACAGAACCAGTAGCAATGGCTGGCTGGCCACGCCCCCAAACCGGTCGCCTGGTCACCACTCGCTCGCCCTGGCTGCCATGTTCGTCGCCGCCATGTTCTTCATGCATGCGCATCCCATTGCCTTGCAAGTCCAATGGGATATGCATATGCGAAGAACAAGGTGGTGATGGCAGCAGCTTGCCTTCAGAGAAAGCTTTCCAGCAGCGGCGGTTGGCTGGGGGCCGCCAAAAATTCCGATCAGAATATTCTTCCTGACTCTGGACCAGCTGCTGTGGAAGGTAAGCAGCCGAACAAAGAGGCAGTGGTGGGGGAGGAAGGCAGGCAAGTGAGCCTGGCCACAGGACTGCCAGGAAGGGTGCATGGAAGGCAGGCAAGCATGCCAGGGCCACCCGGCTGTAGGGAAGGGAACTACTCCCTTCCCTGTGGCCTGGCATGCTTGCCTGCCTTCCACATGGCCTTTCCCGTGGTCCCCCGTGCCTTTGCCTTCTGAGGTTGGGACACACATGTGGCCTGTGACAGGAGATGTGCCGCTTCCGGCCCGGGGTGGGTGGGTGGCCCTTCGGGGAGATGGAGCCGTTGTGATAGGGCTGAGAGAGGTGGTGGCAGTGGTGGTGCTGTGGGAGGGCGAGCGGATTTCCCAGGGCTGCTGCACATGTACACCGCATGTAAAGGGAGGCAGACTGTCACAGGTAAATGCCTTATTCTCAAATATAGGAAATGTATGTATATAGCACATCAAGGGTTAATTTATTCTCCCTTCCTTAATGTATTCATATGTAACCACTCCTACCCCTAACTCCACCTTATTGATATAAAAGAGCATACATGCTCCTCCTTCTTGCTTCTATCTGCAATCATCTAGAGAATATAGAATGCCTACTGTAAATAAATAATACTTTCTTTGAATACTACTATTTCTGAATTCTTCATTGAGTCCGATCCTCAAATTATCGCAACAATCTGGTAGCAGAGGATGGTTTGGCTGACTCAATAAGAAACAAACATGCCAAAGAAAGAAAACTCCAAAGAAAAGAGAGAAAGACCCAACACCAGGGCACACAATAAAGAGATAGAAACAGATCAAGAAATGATCAATGAATCCACGACTGAAACAACAAGAGAACCTGAAAACTACACCACAGATGAAGAAGAGGTAATCGATGAATCCGATGATCAAGAAGAGAGCGAGACAGAAAATGATACGCTCAGATCAGAAATATTAAGACTGCTGAAGAACCGTAAAGATGACAAAAATCTCATCGCGAACCTCCAAGACATTATAAAAGACAACGGAGCAGCGAGAGAAAAGCACATCAACACACCGGAGCCAAAAGAACTCAAAATGGTGAGCAAATCACCTACAGATGAAAACATAACTGAGAAGAAGACTAACGGTCCCACGCAAAATTTTGAATGGCAGCCATTTTGGATTAGCCAGCACACCAAAATGGCTAGCTTAGAACCAATCAAAGGACAGAATTCAAAATGGCTGGCGCAAAAGACTTTACCCAGCATAAAGAATAAAAAGGAGAAATCCTATTTTTCAGAAGAATCTGATACAGACACCGAAGAAACGCCAACTGAAATACAAATCGAAACAGCTATGAGAACACTCTTCGCAGCCTTCGGCCCGAATCTGAAAATCACAAAAAAATCAGCGAAAATACCAAAGACTGTAAATCAAATAACGAAAAAAGAGCAAACTACTCAATCCAAGGACACAGAAGCAAGCGGACAAGCGTCCCTACTTCCATCCACTCCAGCCCAAACGACGAGAGCGCTGACGCCCGAACCCAGGGGACCCTGCAAGTACTCGCCCACACCGCAAACGATCCCGGGAGCCAGAGTCCTCAACCGAGACGACTACGACAGAACGAAGCAAGCTCCGATCCCCACCTGGACACCAAAAGCCGAGCCAGAAAGCGAATCGTCAGAAGAAGAGCACTACGAGGGAGCTACAGTGACGAGAACCTCTCCTGACAGCTTCAGAAACAAAATGAGCAACGCGCAGGCGCGAACTCACGCAAACGAATATAGAGACAGTGAAGAACAGAGAGAACCATTCAGACTGATCGCTAGCATACCTACACCATTCTGCAATTATCAACACTTACAAGATCATGGACAGCCTCCACTTGTAAGTAATGCAACAAATAACATTGGAAACTTGCCTAGTGATTTCCCAAAATTGAGAATAGACGGTATTAATTTACAGGAATGGAGTCAACAACTCCAGGTTGTTTTCTTAAAAGAGAATTTATTATTTTTCATAACTAACCCTCCCAAAAGACCATGGACTCTAAAATTGGACTGCCTGCATCACAGAGCATTCTATTTACTAATATCTAGCATATCTCCTGCTATCTATCATAGTATTAAGCATAATCTAACTGTCTCAGAAATAATTCATTGTATGTTTAAATTGTTTCATAGCGAAAGTGTAGCAACCACAACTAGAATGTCTAAAAATTTCTTCTCAGCCAGGATAAAACCTGGGACTACTGTAAATGAGCATTTACTATCACTAAACACAATTAGAGCAGAACTTCATTTAAGGGGAGAAATAATATCTGATCAGACAATGAAAAGCGTTATCATTAATTCATTAGACTCATCATGGGATAATTACATATCACATTTGGACACAATTAATCTAGGATATCTATCTATAGAGAGTTTATCAAATAGACTAATAGCTGAAGATAATTTAAGGAGAAGCCGCTACAGCACACACAAAGAACACAGACAGACCAAAAGGGTAGTATTTCAAGACAGGCATCAAGAACCAATTGAATGTTATAATTGTGGGTCCAAAGAACACTATAGAAGAGATTGTCCAAAATTCCTTAGAGAAAGACAAAATCATGACAATAGAAACAGATACCATAACAGACAATCATCTATTGACAGGTACAGATATAGAAACTCACCAAATTTCAGAGAACGTAGAGGGGGCAGAGATAACTCAAGAGAGAGAAAGTCTGGATCATTAAATGGATTAGATAAGTATAACATAAGCAAAAATCAAAACCCAAAAGATAATGCCTGGCTCATTGATTCTGGGGCAACAAACCATACAACACATGATAAGAAAATATTATCTTCTTTCATAGAAGATAAATTTGTAATTAAAGTAGCCAACCAAGAAGAAGTTCAAGTCATTGGAAGGGGAAATGTAAATTTACCCGGTCTAGGGAAAATAGAGGGGGTTTTATTAATACCCGAAATACCCCATAACATTCTTAGTGCAATAAAGTTGAGCAGAGACTCTGACATAAATATAGTGTTCTCAAAAGGAAAAGCATCTCTAGAGAGAAACAAAACAAACTTAGGCAATATAGTTATCAAAGGAGATCTACCATACTTAGTCACTGAAGAAAGATGGCTACACAACATTGATTCAAACATGGAAGATGACAATAGCACAGAAAATGAAAATGACAGTGACAGTAACAACGAGGAACATGAAACAAATCATAACCATGAAAACACATCAATTAAAGATACACATATTAACAAAAGACCAATAATTGGAAAACCAATTCATGATGAATGTGCACATATATTACACAGAAAATTAGGACATGCTAGTTTTCCTGTAATACAAAAAATGGTTGAACATGCTGAAGGTGTTAAAATAAAAGATTGTAAAAATTATTTAGAATGTTCAGTATGTAAGTCCTCAAAACTCAGAACTAAACCCAGACCAAAGAAAGCAACAAGATCATCAAATCATATCTTTAACCTGGTACATATGGACCTAGTTGGTCCATTGACCCCATCAATTACATATAAAAAACGATATTTCCTTACTATTGTAGACGACTATAGTCGTTATGGATTTGTCTATACTTTGAAACACAAAGATGAAACATTTCAAAAGTTTAAAGAATTTTATAAACGTGTAGAAACCCAACACAATATAAAAATAAAGCAAATTATGACAGACAGGGGATCTGAATTCATGTCAAAAGAATTCTCCCAATGGCTAAAAGACAAAGGAATGTTACACTTCACCTCTAGCCCTTTCTCTGCATTTCAAAATGGAGTGGTAGAATGAAAGAACTCAACATTAAAAACCATGATTAGATGCACATTGGAAGATGCTGGTTTAGGCAAACAATTTTGGTCGGAAGCTCTATTATATTCTAATTATACCCTAAACAGAATTTGGTCTAGTGTCACAAATAAAACACCATATGAATTAGTATATAATAAAAAACCAAAAATAGCCCACATGCATGTATTTGGCGTTACAGCAGATGTACATATACCAAAACAATTGAGATGTAAAGGGGATAATGTATCCAGAAGGCTCAGATTCATGGGATATGAAACTGGCACAAAAGGATACAGATTTATTGACAATAACAATAAATTCATAATTTCTAGAACAGCTGTATTTCACGAACAGGCCAATTGGTCTAAGATACATCTTAATGAGATCTTTCCAAGTACAAAACCAAACATTGATAATCATGATAAGACAGAAAGAGAAGAACACGACCACAATACACCAAAGAGCAACAATAAAACATGGATAGGAAATTGTCCCAAAATCAAAACAGATTCATTAACAAAAAAAGAAGCAAGATATTTACACGATAACGATAGCAAACCAGAGAGAACAGTTAGATGTAACAGGAATCAAACACCAAATAAATATAAGGATTATATAATGCACATAAATGATAATACATCAACACCCAATACATACAAGGAAGTATTAAAACTCCCCATAGAAGAAAGAAGAAAATGGGAATTAGCCATGGCCAAAGAAATGGACAGTCTGCGAGAATTAAATGTATTCACTCCAACACCAGCTCCAAAAGACAAAACAATTATTGGCACTAGGTGGATATTTAAAATTAAAAATCTGGAAGAAGGCAATTCATTATATAAAGCAAGACTAGTTGCACAGGGCTATGCTCAAAAATATCCTGAGGATTATACCGACACATATTCCCCCACTGTAAGAACTGAAAGTGTCAAGACAGCTTTAGTAATAGCATCAGCCCTTAATCTTGAAGTCTTTCAATATGACATACAAACTGCATACCTACATGCAAAACTAGATAAAGAAATATATGTAAGAGCCCCTCATAGCCAAAACACAAATAGGAATGAAACTTGGTTACTGAACAAAAGTTTGTATGGATTAAAGCAATCCGGCAAACGCTGGTATGAATGCTTGGTCAACGTTCTCAAATCTATGAACTTCAATGCCACAACTGCAGATAATTGTTTCTTTGTTAGAAGGGATGGTGATTCAATAGAATTTATGTTAATTTATGTAGATGACATTTTGTATATTGGCAAACATAAAGAAAAAAGGGATACGTTTGTAACAAAATTAAATGAACATTTTTCTTTAAAATCATTAGGGAAAGTAAATAAATATCTTGGAGTTCAAATCAGTAAGACTAAAAAAGGATTTAGATTATCTCAAAAAGATAAAATTATAGAACTATTAAATAAATGTAATATGAGTGATGCAAAGCCATGTGATACTCCAATGCAAACTGATTTTTTAAGAAACATGAATGAATCATCTCCTGAGTTTACTGATAATACACTTTATAGATCAGTTATTGGTTCCCTTTTGTATATATCTAATTGGACCAGACCAGATATTGCTCTACCCCTTAATTTATTATCCAGATATGTCAGTAAACCTTTAATGTATCATTGGGAAGCCATTAAATGAATATTAAGATATTTGAAATACAGCATAGATTTCTCTCTAATATTAGAACCCAACGATGTTAAAGAACCTATTCTCACTTGTTACGCTGATGCAGATTGGACAGGTGACACTAAGTGCAGGAAAAGCACTTCTGGTTATGTATTCTTTCTTAACAACTGCCCAGTCTACTTGTATACTGGAAAACAGGATCTTGTAGCTACATCAACAACTGAGGCAGAATATGTTTGTTTGTCAAAGGCCTCTAATAATCTTGTATGGTTCAATGATTTATTATCAGATGTCTGGAAAAGTCCTTCATTGCCATTTGTTATACATGAAGATAATAAAGCTGCGATAGAGATATCTAGATCAGATGCTATTGGTCAAAGATCAAGACATATAGATATCAAATTCAAACATGTAAGACAATTATCTCAGGATGGATTCATTAAAGCTATTCATTGTGAAACCACAGAACAAATAGCTGATATATTGACTAAACCTTTACGATCTAAACAACATAAATATCTAACTTCAAAATTACAAGTTTTATATTGTTCTGAACCTGAATGTAATTACTGCTGTATGTCGAATCGGCATTTAGAGGGGGATTTGTCACAGGTAAATGCCTTATTCTCAAATATAGGAAATGTATGTATATAGTACATCAAGGGTTAATTTATTCTCCCTTCCTTAATGTATTCATTTGTAACCACTCCTACCCCTAACTCCGCCTTATTGATATAAAAGAGCATACATGCTCCTCCTTCTTGCTTCTATCTGCAATCATCCAGAGAATATAGAATGCCTACTGTAAATAAATAATACTTTGTTTGAATACTACTATTTCTGAATTCTTCATTGAGTCCGATCCTCGAATTATCGCAACACAGACACCACAAAAGCCATGCAGGAAAAGTCCTGGGGAGTTCCGGACTCCCTGCCACCACTGCCGATGCCTGCTGTGGCAAAAGCCGTACAGGAAAAGTTTCGGGGAGTTCCGGGACACCCCGCCACTGCCACCTGAAGCTCTGATTTCGACCCCTGCCCCCCCGCCACCACAGCCTGAAGCTCCCATTTTGGGTGCCGCCGCTGCTGCTCCTACCGCTGTTGCCACCAGGCACTTTCTCTCAGGCCTCCCGGTCTCACTCTCCTAGACTTTGAGAGAGAGAGAGAGAAAGAAAGAAAGAGAGAGAGAGAGGGAGAGGAAGGGAGAGACAAGAAAGAATGAGGAAAAGAAAGAAATAGAAGGAGAGAAAGAAGGAAAGGAAAGGAGAGAGAGCGAAAGAAAGAAAGAAAAAAAGAGAAAGAGAAAGAGAAAGAGAAAGAGAAAGAGAAAGAGAAGAGAAAGAAAGAGAGGAAGGGATAGACAAGAAAGAGAGAAAGGAAGAAGGAAGAGAGAGAGCGGAAAGAAAGAAAGAAAGAAAGAAAGAAAGAAAGAAAGAAAAAAGAGGAAGGGAGAGACAAAGAGGAACGAGGAAGGAAGGGAGGGAGGGAGAGAGAGAGAGAGAGAGAAAGAAAGAAAGAAAGAAAGAAAGAAAGAAAGAAAGAAAGAAAGAAAGAAAGAAAGAAGAGGAAGGAAGGAACACAAACCCTGGCACTAGACGTAGCTTCAGAAGATGCTTTGAAATAGGACAGCACTCTAGGGCTGAAAGGGACCTTAGAGGCCATGTAGTCCAACCCTCTGCTCCAGCAGGAAACCTTACATCGCCTGGATTATTTTGGTGCCTCTAACAGAAAGGAAAATTGCCAGAAAGGAGAAGGAGTTTACTAGGACAAGGCTGCCATGCAGAGAAAGGCAGAGATAGTCCTTGATTTATGACCAGAATTGAGCCCAAAATTTTGGTTGCTAAGTAAGAGCATTGTTAAGTGAGTTTCACCACATTTTACTCAATCCATGATCTCTCCTGGCCCTAACAGTCATGTGCAAGTTAGGGAAGAACATCTGAAGGTGTGTGTAATGTTCTAAATGTATAGAAGTTATATTTAAATGTATAGTTAAATGAAAGTGGACTCTGGGTGTATTTTTCCAAATGTAGTAGGTGAGGTTGAATGTGTATAGTTTTAGAAGAGATGTGTGTGTGTGTATGTGTACATCAGGGTTCGGTTCTAAAATTTTTTACTACCGATTCTGTGGGTGTGGGTTATTTTGTGGGCATGGCTTGATGGGGGTAATGTGACTAAGTGGGCGTGGGCATTTTTTTTTTTTACTTTTAAAAGCATTTTTTCTACAACTTTAAGAGGTTGCAGAAAAAAATGCTTTTAAAAGCCTCTGACGATCCCAGCTGAGCCGCATGATCATCAGAGGCTTTCTTTTTAACTTTTAAAAGCATTCTTTCGGCCGAAGAGGTTGTAGAAAAAATGCTTTTTTTAAAAAAAAAGCCTCTGATGTGGTGGGCGGGGTAAGCGAGTGGCAACCAAGCTGGGGACCGGTTCAGGGGCGTGGTCAGCCAATGTTATTACCAGTTCTCTGAACTACTACAAATTTTTACTACCGGTTCTTGTGAACCGGTGTGAATCGGGAGTAACCCACCACTGGTGTACATACACATACATTATATATAGTAAATAATGTATCTTTTTGTGTGCCTATACATACTCTATACTATGTAATAGTACATATGGCATATGTACATAGGATTAAATAGTATATTTTGGATGTTCAGTAGTAGTAAATAAATAGACAGGGAAATTGTATCTCATTGAGGCCTTTGAGGCGAGGAGAGGCCAGACACCCTAACCATAACCTATGACATCAAGTTGGCCACGCCCACCCAGTCACATGACCACCCAACGACGCCCATCAAGCCATGCTCACCTAGTCACATGACCATCAACCCACACCCATCAAATAAGCCACACCCACAGAACCGGTAGTAAAAAATTTTTGGAATCCACCACTGAATATGTTCCAAGATTGAAGGGTTGAAAAACAGTTGTTTAAAGCAAATAGAGCATCCTGAGATTCATTTGTTGTTTCATAAACCAGACAACGGTTTGTTTCCAACTTGTGAAAGCTGGTATGGCATTTTTTTCAAGGACAGGGTGCTGGCTGCTCAGATAATACTAGGAAGTAATGGGCAGTGCCTTTAGCAGGACAAAGAGGCAGCAACATCTGAAGGTATCTGATGATAACAGCCCAGAAGTACCAGGGATTAAAAATGGATATCCCAGAATCTGCTACTGCTTAATTTAAATTATATTTTTGGCCTTTGAACTGAGTTTTGGTTCAGATAAAGCCTTAGGAAACATTTTCTTCTTTTATTTTAAGAGAATCAGTTTTAACATGCAGAATTGATTATTAGTCTGGTCCTAGAATAAGATAGGAAGACTAATTATTTTTCAAGAATGGGAAATTCTTTTTTTATTCTTGTTTTAAAAACTTTCCATAAAAGTATATATTTTTAAAAAAAATCCAAAATGGATAACCCTGATACCTTTTCTATCTTTTCCATTGCCATGGAGTAGAAAAAGAGCAGAGAAAATTAATACAAGCCATACATTTAATACATTCTTGTGCTTTTCCACATAATATTAGTTTGATTTGTGGGATGTGGTCAGGAGTGAGGATTGGAAAATATAGCTGTATTTTTATTGTTTACTAGTCACCAGAGTAACCAGAAGAGATTAGTCTCTCAAGCAATCCAGCTGAGTGTAAGCAGCAAACATTCTCCTTATGCCTTGTTCAAAGATGCCCTGACACAGGAACATTTTCCTTAATAGCTTCTTTGGGCAACTCGGACATGGTGCATCACCCTTTCAAAATATACTTTTTACACATTTTGCATATTTTTCCTTTATCCAAACATCTTATTTTGTTCTGCATGACTCAAATAATATTCCCTGGAGAAAACTTCTTGGCAGAGAAAAGACAGTTATGTTTTCTGTTAAATTTTATTGGTTGAATGAGTAATGTTACTTTAGTACACAGTAGTCTCTGGCTTGCATTTATTTATTTTATTTATATTTCATGTTTCTTAACTGTCTCAGAGAGAGCTCTGGGCAGTCTGTACGTGCGTCTGTGTGTTGGGTGACCTCTCACTGAACAAATGGTCATAGCTCAAGGAATATCACACAGACACACACAAACACATATAGGGGCTGTGTGTGTGTGTGTGTGTATTCATAGGTCTAGGAATATGAAATAGAGCAGGGGTCAGCAACCTGCTGCTCTGGAGCTGCATACAGCTCTTTGGACTCTCTGCTGTGGCTCCCTGTCAGGTGATCCCACCACTGGCTGGCCCTGCCCCTCACCCTCCCCTCCCAGTCACTCGTTGCCTGGCCTGAGAAAGTAAGGGTGACGGCAGGGGATAGCAAAGCGGCCAGAGCAGAGACAGAGAGATACAGAGAGAGGAGGGAGAGAGAGACATAGAGAGATACAGAGAGAGAGGGGGAGAAAGGGGGGAGAGAGGGAGGGAGAAAGGGGGCAGGGGAGAAAGAGATATGTCAAAAGGATTTTGTGGTTCCTGGTGTTTTTTAACAACGGTTCTTTGCCCTAATGACCGGCTGGGTAGGCATGGTTGGGGGGGGGGGGTCATGTGACTGGTGGAAGTGAGTGACATCGAATTGGCCACGCCCAACCAGGTTTTGTGGCTCCTGGTGTTTTCTTTCTGTGGGAAACAAGTCCAAATGGCTCTTTGAGTATTTAAGGTTGCAGACCCCTGAGATAGTGACCAGGAACCGATGGTCACTCTGACTGAGCTCCAGAGATCCTGTGTGGAGATGGACAGAGTGTCAACTGTCCAACTAATGAACCCAAAATAAGGAAACACTCTCTGGAGCTTTGAATTCCCAAAAATAAAACTTTATTGGATACATCATATTGATACTGAAGAAACAAAACTAGCACTAGTTTTCCCATGCAAATCCTTGCCTAGTTAAACAATAGCTTCCTCTTCTCCCCACACCTGGGTGATCCCATTGTCCAATTATGGGATTGATGTCTCACCATCTCTGCATACATTCTCAGAATTACATTTCCCCCTTCTCTCCCCCCCCCCATTCATTGGCAAGTTGAAAAGCATTAAGGTTTGAAAGAAGCAAAGCGGTTCAATCTTGACATGCTGGCCCACTAAAGGAAAAGGGCACCTGGAAAATATTGAGCATAGTGTCAAGGCTCTGACTAATGATCCCAAGCAAATGGCTCTTTCTCAAAGGTCTTCTTTATTATCATATCGGCATAGCTTCAATGGAAAATCAATTCTAAATCTTTGCCGTGGTTTCAGGAAATAACCCCATCCCTAAATGTGTCAGGTCAAGGTTGCCAATTGGATTAATTGGTGGGCTCTTCGGGCACTCCTTCCCCAACCTTATCTGTTGCCAGTAGAGATGATCTTGATTCTCACGAGAAAGCTCTTTGTTGTGTCTAGTAATGCATTCCAACCTCCTTTCCCCCTTCCCCCTCTATGTGGCAACTAAGGAAGAGAAATATGGCTGTGGCCAAGTTCAGTTTGAAGTTAACACATAAATTAGTATTGTTATTTAGGTAGTCTTAGCCTTCACTAATCTCTTTGGTCACTGAGGGTATTTTGTATGGAATCTTTTTACTAATTTGCCTGCACTAACATTTTTTAAAATAAAGTTTTATTTTCTTTTAATAGAAACATTTCATCATTCATTAAACAGTGTGTCATCTAGGTACAAATTTTTTATGTCATAAAAGTTTAAGCTTACCACCATATTCATTATTTATATCTATTCTTATTTTAATACTAATAATACTTAACAAATCTATTATTGTAACATTTCTCTTCTTAGCTTATTCAACTTTATAATTCAATATCAATGTCATTTGTTTCTCTGGATGTGCTTTATAATATTCCAATGTATTCAAAATTATTCTGATATTATCTCTGATCTGTCTCTTAGGTAAAAAGCCATTTTAATCTATATGTATAAATTCATTTAGAAATCTCTTTAATCTTTCTGCCATTATTGAAGTAAATATTTTATAATCCACATTTAACAGAGAAATCGGTCTGTAGTTTTTTTTATCTGTTGCAAGTCTGAAACTTCTTTCAGTATGAGAGTAATATATGTCTCTGTCCATGAAACTGGCATTTTTGCCTCTAACAATAGTTTATTAAAAACGTCCAGCATTCTGTTGCTTATAACATCTTGTAATGTTTTTGTCACAAGTAAATGCTTTATTCTCCATCATGTAAATAGTATCTGTACAGTATATCAAGAGTTAACTTATTTCCATTGCTTAATGTATGTATGTCTAACCACTCCCATATCTAGCTCCTCCCCTTGTATATATAAGGAGCTGTATGCCATTTTTCAGTGCTTCTATTTGTGAATATTCAGTGAATATAGAATGCCATCTGTGATTAAACAGAGCTTTATTTAAACATACTATTCTTACTTTAATTATTGAGTCTGATCCTGAAAATATTGCAACAATTTGGTAGCAGAGGATGGTTAGTTGACTCAATAAAAAATTCAACAATGTCTGAGAGAGAAAAATCAAAAAGCAAAAAAATAAGGCCCAACACCAGGGCATATACTAAAGAAATGGAAGCAGAACAAGAAATAATTGATGAATACGCAACTGAAATATCGAGAGAATCTGAAGACTGTACTACAGACAACGAAGAAATAATAGATGAGAACAATGATCAAAAAGAAAACAAAATAGAAAATAACAAACTCAGGTCAGAAATACTAAAACTTTTAAAAGATCAAAAGAACGATGAAAACCTCATCGCAGACCTCCAAGACTTACTGAAAAAAAGCGGAGCAGCGAGAGAAAAGCACATCGTTACAGATGAAAATAAAGACTCAAAAAAAGTGAGCGATTTGTCTACAGACAAAAATGCAACGAAGGAGAAGAACAACGGTCCCGCGCAAAATTTTGAATGGCAGCCATCTTGGTTTCAACGAACCTTCAGTCTAAGCGAGGAAGAGCCAATCAGAAGACAAGATTCAAAATATCTGGCGCGAAAGGACTTACTTGATGCAAAAAACAAAAGAGAAAAGATCCATACATCAGAAGAGTCTGACACAGAGACTGAAGAAGAATCAATAGAAAATCAAGTAGAGTCTGCAATGAAAACGCTTTTTGCAACTTTTGGGTCAAAATTGAAAATAACTAAAGAATCAGCGAAAAACTGCAGTAAAAAAACAAAAGGAAGAACAGTGAGTAAACAAACTTCCCGAAGATCGCACGCCTCTATGCAGACAGTGAAAGCATCGACGCCTGAACCCAGAGAGCCCTGCAGATACCAACCTACGCCGCAAACAATTCCAGAGACCAGCGCTCTCAATAAAAGGACTCCCATCGCCACCTGGACTCTCAAGGCTGAACCAGAGACCGAGTCTTCCGAAGAAGAACAATGCGAGGGAGCTGCAGCGACGAGAACCTTTCACCATGACTTCAGGAGCGAAATGGACAATGCGCATGTGCAAAGCTACACAGACAGCTTCGAAGCAAGAGAAAGACAGAGACTGCCATTTAAAGTCATCGCTAGCATCCCCATGCCATTCTGCGGTTACCAACACTTAGAAGACCATGGACTTCCTCCAGTTGTAAGTAATGGAGCTAACAACATTGGGAATTTACCCAATGATTTCCCAAAACTGAGGGTAGATGGTGTTAATTTACAAGAGTGGTGCCAACAGCTCCAAGTTGTCTTTATGAAAGAAAATTTATTGTTTTTCATTACTAACCCTCCAAAAAGACCTTGGACTTTAAGATTGGATTGCCTACACCATAGAGCATTTTTCTTATTAATATCCAGTATATCTCCTGCTATGTATCATAGTATTAAGTCAAATCTAACTGTATCAGAAATTGTTCAATACATGTTTAAGCTGTTTCACAGTGATAGTGTAGCCACTACAACAAGAATGTCTAAGGATTTCTTTTCAGCCAGGTTAAAATCTGGGGTCACCATAAGTGAACATTTAATATACTTAAACAAAGTCAGAGCAGAATTACAACTAAGAGGAGAGATAATTTCAGATCAAACAATGAAAAGTGTTATTATCAATTCATTAGACCCATCTTGGAATAATTATATATCCCATTTAGATACAATCAATTTAGGGTATTTATCCATAGAAAACCTTTCTAATAGGTTGATAGCTGAAGACAATTCGAGAAGAAATCGTTATAATAATCACATAGAGCATAAGCAATATAAGAAAATGGCATTTCAAGAAAGGTACCATGAACCAATCAAATGCCATAATTGTGGGTCCAAAGAGCATAATAGAAGAGATTGTCCTAAATTCCTCAGAGATAAACATAGGACAGATCATAGAGATAGATATCACAACAGACAGTCATCCACTGACAGACATAGATATAGAAGTCCATCCATCTATAAGGAACATAGAGGGGGTAGAGATGATTCAAGAGATAGAAAATCTGGTTCATTGAATGGACTAAACAAACACAACAACAACAACATACATAGACCAGAAGATAACGATTGGCTCATTGACTCTGGTGCAACAAATCACACTACACACAACAAAAATATATTATCTTCGTTTGTTGAAGATAAATTTATAATCAAAGTAGCTAATCAAGATAAGGTCCAAGTCATAGGTAGAGGAAATATAATCTTACCTGGCCTAGGAAAAATAGAGGGGGTATTGTTAATACCTGAAATACTTCATAACATACTTAGTGCAATAAAACTAAGCAGAGAATCTGGCATAAACATAGTTTTTTCAAAAGGGAATGCAGCTTTAAAGAAAAATGAAACAAGCGTAGGTACTGTCATTATAAAAGGAGGCTTACCTTACTTAATAACAAATGAAAGATGTTTACACAATATTGATTCCAACATAGAGGATGACAATGACATAAATAACGAAGAAAATAGTAATAGTGATAATGAGGAACATGAGGTAGTTCATAACAACAAAAACTCATCCAATGATAAAAGACCCAATATAGGCAAACCTATTCATGATGAATGTGCCCATATCTTACATAGAAAATTAGGACATGTTAGTTTTCCCGTAGTACAAAAAATGATTGAACATGCTGATGGTGTTAAAATAAAAAACTGTAAAAACTATCTAGAATGCTCAGTGTGTAAATCCACAAAACTCAAAGCTAGCCCCAGGCCCAAAAAATCAACCAGGTCAACCAAACAAATCTTTGAATTAGTACACATGGACTTAGTCGGCCCATTGACACCATCAATCACATATAAAAAACGCTATTTTCTAACCATTGTGGATGACTATAGTCGTTATGGGTTTGTCTACACATTAAGACATAAGGATGAAACATTTCAGAAATTCAAAGAATTTTACAAATGCATAGAGACACAACACAACATTAGAATAAAACAAATTATGACAGATAGAGGATGTGAGTTCATGTCAAACGAATTCTCACGATGGCTAAAAGATAAAGGGATGTTGCATTACACATCTAGTCCTTTCTCTGCATTCCAGAATGGAGTGGTAGAGAGAAAGAACTCAACACTACAAACCATGATTAGATCCACATTAGAAGATGCTGGTTTAGGTAAACAATTCTGGTCAGAAGCTTTACAATTTTCCAATTACACCCAAAATAGGACTTGGTCCAGCATAGTGAATAAAACACCATATGAAGTAATGTACGGTAGGAAACCTAAGTTAACACACATGCATATATTTGGAGTCACTGCAGACGTACATATACCTAAACAATTAAGGCGTAAAGGTGAAAACGTATCCAGAAGACTTAAATTCATGGGATACGAAACAGGTACAAAAGGATACAGATTTATTGATAACAATAACAGATTCATAATTTCAAGAACAGCAGTATTTCATGAACAGGCCAATTGGTCCAAAATACACCTTAATGAAATATTCCCAAACACCAATTCAGACACTGAACATCAAAATGAGAACATTGAAAAGAAAAACAATAACAGCACACGCAAAAACAAAGTTAGAACATGGACGAATAGTCAACACAAAATAAAAACTGATTCAGTAACAAAAAAGGAAGCAAGGTATTTGCATGACAATGATAGTATACCAGTGAGAACAACCAGAAGTAACAGAAATCAGGTGCCTAATAAATACAAAGATTATGTAATGTTTATGAATGGAGAAATAGTAACACCAAACACTTATGAAGAAATGCTGAAACTTTACCCCAAAGAAAGAGAAAAGTGGGAATCAGCAATGACCAAGGAGATGAATAGCTTACAAGAATTGAATGTTTTTACACCCACACAAGCCCCAAGGGATAAGACTATTATTGGTACCAGGTGGATATATAAAATTAAAAATTTGGAAGGAGGTAACACACTGTATAAAGCCAGACTAGTCGCACAAGGTTATGCTCAAAGATATCCTGAGGATTATACAGACACTTACTCTCCTACTGTAAGAACTGAGAGTGTTAAAACAGCTCTAGTTATAGCATCAGCACTTAATCTCGAGGTATTTCAATATGATATACAAACTGCATATTTACATGCCAAATTAGATAAAGATATATATGTAAGAGCTCCTCATAGTCAATATACAAACAAAAATGATATATGGCTATTAAACAAAAGTCTATACGGATTGAAACAATCTGGCAAGTGATGGTATGAATGTTTAGTCAAAGTACTTAAAACTATGAACTTTGTTGCCACTACTGCTGACTATTGTTTCTTTGTTAAGAGTGAAGGTGATTCTCCAGAATTTGTATTGATTTATGTTGATGATATTCTATATATAGGCAAAGATACAAAAAGGAGAGAAACTTTTGTAACAAAACTCAATGAACACTTTTCCTTAAAATCATTAGGGAAAGTAAACAAATATCTTGGTGTTCAAATCAGCAAAACAAAGAAGGGATTCAAACTTTCCCAAAGGGATAAAATTATAGAACTCTTAAACAAATGTAACCTAAATGATGCCAAACCATGTGATACTCCCATGCAGACTGATTTTCTAAGAAACACTGATGAGTCATCTCCAGAATTTAAAGATAACACATTGTATAGGTCTGTTATCGGCTCTCTTCTCTATATCTCTAACTGGACTAGACCTGATATTGCTTTACCCCTTAACTTATTATCCAGACATGTCAGTAAACCATTATCATACCATTGGGAAGCTGTCAAGAGGATATTAAGATACTTAAAAAATAGCTTAGACTTCTGCTTGTTATTAGAACCCAATAATACAAATGAACCCATTCTCACATGTTATGCAGATGCAGATCGGGCTGGTGATGTCACTTGTAGAAAAAGTACATCTGGCTATATATTTTTCCTTAACGGCTGCCCAGTTTACTGGTACACTGGTAAACAAGATTTGGTAGCTACATCAACTACTGAGGCAGAATATGTCTGTCTGTCTAAAGCATCAAATAACCTAGTATGGTTTAATGATTTATTGTCTAATATTTGGAAAAAACCTTCATTGCCTTATATCATACATGAAGATAACAAAGCTGCCATCGAAATATCTAGATCTGATGCTATTGGACAGCGATCTAGACATATAGATATAAAATTCAAACATGTAAGGCAATTATCACAAGACGGATTTATTAAAGCTATTCATTGTGAAACATCAGAGCAAATAGCTGACATCTTGACAAAACCTTTACCTTCTAAACAACACAAATACTTAACTACCAAGCTACAAGTTTTATATTGTTCTGAATCTGAATGTAATTATTGTCATATGTCGAATCAGCATTTAGAGGGGGATTTGTCACAAGTAAATGCTTTATTCTCCATCATGTAAATAGTATCTGTACAGTATATCAAGAGTTAACTTATTTCCATTGCTTAATGTATGTATGTCTAACCACTCCCATATCTAGCTCCTCCCCTTGTATATATAAGGAGCTGTATGCCATTTTTCAGTGCTTCTATTTGTGAATATTCAGTGAATATAGAATGCCATCTGTGATTAAACAGAGCTTTATTTAAACATACTATTCTTACTTTAATTATTGAGTCTGATCCTGAAAATATTGCAACAGTTTTATATAGCTCTGCTGGTAAACCATCTGGGCCCAGTGTTTTGCCATTCTTTTGTCTTTTAGTTGCCTCTGTCAATTCCATCATTGTTATCCTTTCCTCTAATGCCTTTTTAAATGTTTCTGATATTATAGGTAGTTCAGGTTTTTCTAAGTATTATTTTGTTTTTTCTCCTGGGATTGTCTCTTGTTTATATAACTTTTCATAGTAATTACGAATCGTTTTCTTTTTCTCATCATTTCGATAACATATAGTCCCTTCATCATCTATTAATTGATAGATTAATTTTTTTCCTTCTCTTTTTTCAATCTATATGCCAACCATCTTCCTGGTTTATTTGCGTTTTCAATTTTTTTTTTGTTTAGATCTCTTGATTTTTTGTGCTAAATCCTCTTTTTCTATTAAATTCAATTTGTTTTTTTTTTCAAATCCATTTGATTTCTTATATTCTTTTTTTGTGGCTCTTTTTCTAATTCCATCTCTAACTTCTTATACTCCTCATCTAATTTCTTTTGAGCTTGTCTTTTCTTTTTATTTCTCTTTCCCACATATGTTATTGCCAATCCACTAATATATGCTTTGGCTGTGTCTCATACATTTTGTAATGAAGTTTCTTCTTTTCTATTCTCTTTAAAAAAAAAAAAAAGACCAACTCTTTCCCCATAAACCATAAAAATTCCTTTTCATTTAAAATTGTTTGATTCAATGTCCATCTTAACTTCTTTTTTGTCCCCTCCATGTAGCTTTCATTGGATTATGGTCCGCCCATGTGCTTGTTTAAATATTTATTTCTTGTATATTAGATAATAAATAAACTGACATCCATATCATATCAATTCTGTACCAAGACATGTGTTTATTTGAGTAGAAGGTACATTGACTTTTCTTTGGAAATCTTCCTTGCCAAGCGTTTGAATGCCTAATTCTTCCACCATTTAAAAAAAAGCTTTTGGAAATGTTTTCTTAGCTTTTTTTGTTTATCTTTTTAGTTTTATAGTCCAAATCTACATCCACGATTACATTAAGTTGCCTCTAATACCTATATTTTCATATTCCAATTCTATTATTTTCCTATGTAATTTACCATAGAAGTCTTCTTGGTTATCATTTGATGCATATATCGCCACTAAGAGAATTCGTTTATAGTTCATTGTTACCTCCACCATTAAAATCCTCCCTTCCTCATCCATAAAAATTTGTTTTGACTTTATTGTCTCTTTAACATACAAGACAACATCCCTCTTACTTTTATGTGTAAGTGAGGCATATACTTTCCCCATTTTAGGGTATTCCAAAAAATATTTATATTGCTTTCTAATGTGAACTTCCTGTAAACAAATTATATCCTGTTTTAATTTCTCCAATTTAATTCTTTTCCTTTTTATTGCCGAATTCAATGCATTTATGTTAAGTGATGTTAACTTTATTTCTTCTTCCATATTTTACTTATATGTAGGTTTTGTTGTTCTGGTCATCCTTGTCTCTCTTGTCTCTCTTGGTTCCTTTGCCCTTGCTCCTTCTCTTATTGCTATTTCCTCCCGATCCTTGACAGTCTCTTTTTGTTGTTTATCTCTCTCTTCCATAAACTCTTCCTGGCATTTCACTCTCTCCTCTCTCAGTCTCTCCTCCTCTTGCAGTCCCAAGTATTGATAATAAAATTGTTCTGCCTTCTCTATTGAATCTAGTCCTGCCAAGTCACCAATACTCCCTCAGGTATCAGTTATCTAAAATTGTTTCCTTTTTTAATTAAACATTTTGTCAAGAACTGGTACTCTCTTCTCAAGTCTCTAACTCCTCTCGATATTTGTTTTAACAAATATCTATTTACTATTTCTCTACCCTTGTACTTCAGAGGTTTGTTTCTTCTCTCTGTAAAATCTCTGTTTTTATTACTTTCTTGGCAAATCTAATATGCACCTGTCTAAGTAGGTTATTTCTCATTGCATATCTTGTATGCACTCTAAATATCTCATCAATCTCATTCAAAATTCTTTCCTTAGTTTCCTCCATCGCTTCCACCAACAAATCTGCCATTATCTCTGCTAGATTTCCCCCTTTCTCTTCTTCCATATTCTGAAATCTTAGATAATAATCTGCCTGATCTACGGAAATAATTGTCTTTTCTTTATTTCCATCTGCCGCTGTAAATCTGTAATCCAACTCTCCCACTCTTTTTTCTGTTGATTCAGCTTTTTCTTCTACTTTTTGTATTAGTTGCTCATTTTTCACCATGATCCTTTGGACATTTTTTAATTCCCCTTCTACTTTCTCCATTCTCTCATCTAATTTGCCTATTCTTTCCTTCAAATCTTCATGAAGAGCTTGTATCATTTCTTTAATTCTAATTGCATAGTATTGTTTTTTTCTTGTTGTATCATAGCATCTAATGTTCTCTGACCAGCAGGGCAAGAGGTTGCAAAAGAGGACACTAAAGACAATGTTGATGTTGTTTTCTTCATCTTGTAATATCTTAATATTTGTAATTTACCAAATATAAATCGTTGTCCAAGCCAATTTATATCCAAATATAGATCCACCAAAAAAAAAAAAAAGCACAAACAATAACAAAAATAACAAAAAAGAGAAAGAGAAAAAAGAAAAAAAAAAAAACCCAAAATTTTGTAATCCAAATCTCAGGGTTTTTCTTACTGCTTTTTTTCAGGTTTTTCTCACCTTAATCCAAATTGCCTCAGGAAGAGGATTGCCTGTGCTAACATTGTGGCCATCTACTCACTTGGCATCAGCTGAGGGATAGCCTTTCCACTGCACTAAGTATTGTAATATCCTGTTAAAGTACATTGAGTCCAGTATCTGACCCACGATGTGGCTTGATCTGGCCTATGGGGCTGCCCTGGAGACAGCTAAGGACCGGCCCCTGGTGCCTCAGCCCTGGCCCAAACTGGCCATGTGCTGATCTATAACTAGATGGCAGCCATCTGGGCCAAAACATGGTCAGCCTTAGATCCCTGGGGCTGCCCTAGAGCCAGCAAGGGACTGTCCCGCTCTGCCCCCTGGGTATGCGTAAAGGAGATAGCATAGAATGCCAGGGCCTGGCATCTCTGGGGACTGTCTTGCCTCACAGGCTGACTGCTTTCTGAGCACTCCCCTTTCATACAGGACACAAATACTTGCTGCCTCCTGTGTGCACGCCCAGAGAGTGGGGCTGAGGCAGTGGGGAAGTCTCTTGCTGACTCCAGGGCGGCTGCACGGGTCGTATCTAAGGCTGACCATGTTCCAGCCCAGATGGCTGCACCAAGTTGTAGTTGAGTGCCGCACCCACATCAGCATCTCCATGCCCCACTAACCAACCTGGCCTCGCAGCCCCCTTTCACTGGAACCACCCTGCCCCCATGTGGGAAAGCCACAGCCAGTGGTGGCACAACTACTGGCAGTGCTGCCAATCTCTTCCCCTCCCCTTGTCCCTTCCTGAGTGCAGAGGAAGAAAGGAGATGGGAATGAGATGAAATGGGACCTTTAGGACTATGGTGCTTCTGTCTGCCAGCCTAGGATGGGCGATAGGCGATTGCAGGGGCTGGGGGTGGGGGTGGGTGCAGCAGGCAAACGGTGGTGGTGTGCAGTGTCTAGCATTGTGGGGGGAGAGGGGGCGGAAGCAGAACTGCCCTTTCGGAATCAGGCATAGAGTCAATCCAGACGTGGAGGCAACGGAGGGGATGGTGGACAAAAAGGGAAGCCACTGCTCCTCAGGGTTTTATTTAGCTGCCAGAGGCTTCCCAATTTGATCCCTTGCCCTGTCATTGCCTCTGCACCTGATGAGGCAAGGGAGGCAACATTTAAGGCATTTCCCATGCAGGGCCATCCTTCTTGAGAATTCCACCTTCTAGAGAAGATTTTCTTTAGCATCAGAGGATGTGGGGCAAAATGAGGAAGGAGGGAAAATTACACCCTTGGGCAACTGTAACTGTGTTTGGGTTCTGCAGAGAAGTTGTCACAAGAAGGAGTTAGAAAGGAAGGTTGTTGCAATTGTAAATATGTCTTTTTTTTCTGAAGCAAAATTGTACCTGCTCATGACAAGCTGGCTGGACTAAAGAAATGTACTCTCCAAGAAGGAAAGGCTGTGTTCTGATGACTAAGTCATTGTGTGACTTTTCCACAGTTGGAGAAACTTTCCATCATCCCACACGGAAACACACAAATCCCCTCTGTCTTTGAGTTCTTGATTCTCATCCTAGCAGGCTGCCTTGCCTCTCTGAATTAAGGTGCTTAGTGAATAGAATTTGGCAGATGGCAAAGGAGATCCTATTTGGCAGGCTCTCTCTCTTTTCCCAGGGGCAGGACCATTCAACATCCAGTAGGCAATACGTGTACTAGGAAAAAAAAGACTGTGGTACAAAAATAGAGTCCTCCGTCAAGGTTTCCATTACAGGGAACAAAAAGTGTTATGAGATCTTATAACTCTTTTTATATTGCACAGGAAGATGACTTATGCCCTGCCCCCCCAATAATTATTATTTATAGGGGAGCAATAAAGAGGGCAGAGAACGTGTACTGTACTTGCATGTTCTGATGGGTTTCTCTGTACAAAGGCAGTTCATGTGTATGAACAGAAAATAATGGTTTATAGATGCAGATGGAGATTCATTTGTTGGTGTGGGGCCTTATTTGATAGGCAATTAACCAGTAGTCATTTAGATTTATTTTTGTCCTGGTCCTGAAATGTGAGTTTGGCACATGTACACTCAGCATGTGTGTGTAAATGTAGACTTTTATAGGAGAAGGAATATCCTACTATTCAACTTTTTCACAATATATCTGAGCATGTCCTATGATATTAGTTGGAAAAGGTCTTTAAATTTAATTTATTTAGTCAAGAAATTATCTTCTTTTAAATAATAATATACAAGCATAATCCCTTTAAGAAACATTCTCTCTTTCTTTAAGTAAACTATTTATCCAGTTGAAAACATTATTCATCTTGGGAGTTCTTTTTCTGGCAATGAAAATGTAATCTCTCTTTCGATTGATTTAAAAATTAATAGCTACTTTTGTGACTGCCTTTTCTCCTATTAAAATACAATTGTTAGAGCTTTATCAAACTTTCTGACAATCTATTGTGTGGTTTCTGATGTGATTTGCACAAATTGGAAACTGTATGCATATGAATATGTTTGTCTGTGTATTTATATGTATATGTGTAGATTATTCTGATTTTGGTAGAAAAACAATCATTGATAGACTGGGAATAGGCCAAGTGGTCACTTGTACCTACCCCTCTCCTTGTTCCTTTATTTGGCCAAGTATAAAGAAGGAAAACATAGTAGACTCCCTACTGCTATGGGGGGAGGGGCAACTTGAAGGGGAACCTGGAAAGACAGCTATAAACAGGGCAGGCTATGTTGTAATCTCTTGTTGTCAGGTATGCTTCCTTCATTATCCAGGAAAGAAAAACCCAAATTCAAGCATTTTGAAGAATTTAGTACTTTTACTGAATATGAAATGATAGCAACCCAGGTAAAGCTGGAAGTGAGCAAAACGCGCGAAATGCATCTACTAAGCTTCTCCCCCCCTCGTGTTCATAAATCATCAGCCAATCCAAAGGTCTTCCAAAGGTCAGGTGGCAACACGTCTGGCAGCGTCATTCATCAGGAATGTAGGGCAGTTGGTCAGCCGTCCCCTTTGAAGATCCACTTTCGTTTCTTATGAGGACACATCCTACAAGGAAAAAAAAAAACACCTCCTGCATCTTCCCACCCTTTGCTCCATAACTAATCCCTCCCCCCCCCCGTTTCTTATGGCAGCTGAAGCAGGCAAAGCTGAGGCTGACATTTGGCCCCCCTTGCAGAAAAGACGTTATTCCTAAATAAAAGGAAAGAAAAGAGAGAGAAACAGAATATATACAATAATTATGGTTTATCTGGGTATTTGGTATAGAATTGTTGTACTTTCTTGGGAGCTCGGACATCTCGTTTATTCACCCATTCAGCCTGAGATAAAGGGAAATGTTTCCAGGCAATCAGATATTGGACTTTACCATGGTGTTTTCTAGAGTCCAAAATTTCCTTAACTTCAAAATGTTGCTCCCCCTCTATGAGAATGGGAATTGGAGGGGTGCTTTGATCAGCCCTTAGGGGAGATGAGTGTTCAGATTTCAATAAACTAACATGAAATACAGGATGTATTCGTCTCAAGGGTTTTGGCAATTCCAATTCAACTGTTACTGGATTAATCAATCTAATCACACGAAATGGTCCCACATACTTAGGCCCTAGCTTTTTGGACTTCTGGGTAGTCTGTAAGTATTTAGTAGATAAATAGACTTTATCACCCACTTTATAATTGTGAGCTGGGGACCTTTTCTTATCAGCTTGCACCTTATGGGCCCGGTGTGCCTCATCTAATGCCTTTCAAGTCACTGCCCATGTGCTCTTTAATTGCTCAATCCAATCCATCAAGGAGGGATTCTGAGGATCATCTTGTGGTAGCTCGGGAATGGATACGAAATCCTGGCCCGACGCGACCTTAAAAGGAGTGAATCCGGTGCTACTGTGTACGGAATTATTATATGCCACTTTTGCAAATGGCAACAAGTCTACCCAATTGTCTTGTTGGTAATTTACGTAACACCTCAGGTATTGTTCTAGCACACCACTGGTTCTTTCACAAGCTCCATTTGTCTGGGGGTGGTGACTGGAGCTTAGCCCCTGGGCGGAGCCTATTAACTTTAAAAACTCTTTCCAGAAACTGGAAGTAAATTGTACACCCCTGTCAGAAATTATTCTTTTTGGAGATCCATGTAGTCGGTAAATCTGTCGAATAAACAGTTTTGCGAGAGTTCTTGCTGAGGGGATCTTTGAGCAAGGGATGAAATGTACTTGTTTGGAAAACAGATCAGTTACTACCCAAATGACAGTGCAGCCCTCACTCTCTGGTAAGTCCACAATGAAGTCCATAGATATTTC
Source organism: Arizona elegans (assembly GCA_022577455.1). Classification (NCBI taxonomy): domain Eukaryota; kingdom Metazoa; phylum Chordata; class Lepidosauria; order Squamata; family Colubridae; genus Arizona; species Arizona elegans. The sequence continues at coordinate 169,446,691 of JAKOOJ010000001.1, read as the reverse complement.
TTTCCATGGGGCATTTGGTCTAGTCACACTTTGCAGTAATCCAGGGGATTTTCCTGGAGGTCTTTTAGCTGAGGCACATATTGGACAGCCACATATGTCTCTATGTCCTTTTTAAGTGCCGGCCACCAAAATTGTCTTTTAACAAGATGTAGAGTCTTGACAAACGCAAAGTGTCCTGCGGCCTTGGCATCATGAGCATATTTCAATACGGTTGTTCTTAATGTGGCTGGAACATACAATTTTGATCCAACCCAAGCTAGTCCGTCGCGAAGTGTGCATTCATTCGAGTGGGCCTTAAACCACTCGTCAGTTTTTAGCGCTTCTCGTAATTTTTCGAGCAAATCCCCCGAGAGTTCTGGTTTGGTTTTACTCTGCGCTCTGGTAGTGACAGGTGTTGCCAATTGTGTTAAGGGGATCAATGGTTGAACCACTTCCTTCTTTATGCTGTTGTACTGTGGCAATCTGGAAAGTGCGTCCGCCATGAATTTTTTTCCACCAGGAAGGTAACGTAAAGTGAAATTGAAACGCTTGAAGTGTTGGGCCCAGCGAGCCTGTTTTGGTGATAGTTTGCGTGGTGTTTTTAATGCTTCTAGATTCTTATGATCAGTCCACACCTCGAAAGGGTGTTTCACCCCTTCTAGAAATTGTCTCCATGTTAACAGTGCCCATCTAACTGCAAACGCTTCTTTCTCCCATATGGCCCATCTCCTTTCCGTGTCTGATAGTTTACGGGACGTGTAAGCACAGGGTTATAATATCCCGTTCTTATTCTTTTGCAAGAGTATTGCTCCTACAGCGACGTCGCTGGCATCAGCTTGTACTACAAAAGGTTGTTCCATGTCGGGGTGTTTGAGCACAAGTTCAGCTGCAAACAGTCATTTCAGTTTTTTGAAAGCAGCTTGACAGTCCATAGTCCATTCTAGTGGTTTCGAGGGTTTGGGTTTTACTTCCCCTTTGGTTTTTAGCAAGTCTGTAATTGGCAGTGCGATTTTCGTGAAAGAGGGGATAAATTGTCTATAAAAGTTAGCAAACCCTAAGAAACTCTGTAACTGTTTACGGGTGCGCGGTGCGGCCCATTCCATCACTGCCCGGACTTTTTCCGGGTCCATCTCTATTCCCTCATGCGATATACGATATCCAAGATAGTCGATCTTGTCTTGGTGAAATTCACATTTAGAAAGTTTGGCATAGAGTTCAGCTGCTCTGAGTTTATTCAAGACCGCTCGAACCAGTCTTACATGGTCGGCCATGTTGTCAGAATAAATTAGAATGTCGTCCAAATAGACCAACACCCCCTTATACAGGTGCTCATGCAACACTTCATTGATCAACTGCATGAATACAGCCAGGGCTCCCTGTAGTCCAAAAGGGAGTACTCTAAACTGGAAACATCCCAGTGGGCAATTAAATGCTGTCTTCCATTCATCTCCTTCTTTTATTCTCACTCGGTAATATGCCTCTCTTAAATCAAGTTTGGTAAAAAAATTTCCCTTCCCTAAATGGGCTAACATGTCATTCATGAGTGGGAGGGGATAAACATTTTCTACGCAAATGGCGTTCATGTTTCTATAATCAACTACTAAACGGAAGGATCCATCTTTCTTTTCGTGGAACATTACTGGCGCCGCCACCTTGGGTTTGGCTCGTTCGATGAATTCCCATTCTAAGTTTTTATTGATAAAATTCCGCAATTCCCCCAATTCTCGAGGTGTCATGGGGTAAATTTTTGGTTTGGGAAGCTTCACCCCAGGGAGTATTTCAATGGTGCAGTCAGTGGCCCTGTGGGGAGGCAGGGCATCTGATGCTTTTTCGTTAAACACTTCCTTGAGGTCCCAATATTCCTTTGGAATTTTTTCTTCTCCCTCAATATAGTTAATAGCTACTGCCACCCTTTCTGGTCTTATGTTGTCCCTTAGGGGGGGCCCTTCCTTTTCCGGAGTTGGTTCTGCCATGCGGATGCGCAGGACCCCCGTCTTCCAATTTACTCGTGGATTCCATTTGCGAAGCCAGGGCAGTCCTAGAATGAGGGGTCTTTCCATGCCAGGGGCTACAATAAATCTGAGATTCTCTACATGATTCCCCAACTGCAGTTCAAGGGGTTCGGTCATAAAGCTACCTGGGCCCCCTCCTGCAATCGACCCGTCTAATTGACAAAATGCAATGGGTCTTTTAAAAGTTTTTAGTCTCAGTCCCATTTCCTCCACTACTTTGGGGCTAATTATGCACCTAGTGCACCCCGAGTCCAACAGGGCTAACAATTGCGCATGAGTCCCTGTGGAGGGCACCCTTATTTCTACGGGGATGTGTAAGGGTTCTTCTGTGTGACTCACCCATTCGTTGGTGTTGGAGTCGGAGTCCGTCTCGCTGTCGTCATCGTTGGTCGGAGTTCCCAACTCACCCTGGTCCCGGGGAGTGAACTCAACGACTTCTCCTTTCAGGGCGGTGCCGCGGGTTTTGGCGGGTATTTTGTCGCCTTTCTTTTGGCCGGCCCCGGTGGCTTTTGGTGGTGGCTTGGAGAAACATTCGGCCACCCGGTGACCCTCCTTCCCACATTTGAAACAGGTGAAGGGCTTTGACTTGGGTTTGGATTCGGTCTTCCCGCCAGTCATCTTGGGTGCCCCCTTACGTTGGAAAGAGGATGACTGGTCCCCCATCCGCCTTCCTCGGAGTTCGCTCCGTTTCAGCTCGATCTCTACATCCTCAGCTACTATGTACCATCTATCCAAATCATCGGGGACCCCCATGCTTCTGCAGTCTCGATAAATCTCTTCATTCAGTCCATCCTTGAAACTCTCCAAAAGAGCCATTTCTGGCCAGCCTGTCATATAGGGTGCCAGTTCACGAAACTCTTGGATATACTCTGCCACCGGCCTCCGGCCCTACTGAATGCTCTTCATTCTGAGTCTCGCCTTTCGTTCAGCTAAATGGTCTTCAAAACGCCTTCTAAGGGCCCTCATGAACTGGTTGTAATTTCTCAGCAAGAGGGAGTTGTTATTGTGGAGAACCACCATCCACTCAGCAGCTACTCCCTCTAGGGCATTCGTGATGCTTCTGACTTTAGCCGCCTCTGTTTTGTAGTCCTCCCCACAGTCCTGCATGTGGTTCCACACTTGGGTCAGGAAAAATCCCAATGCTTTAGGATTCCCATCAAACTTCCCAGGAAGGGGGGGGGATTTTTGGCTTTTTACGTCTGCCGGGGGGGGGAGGGGCTGCAAGGCTGGGATTCTCTGGCCGGCTGCATCTCTCCCTCGAGCTGCCAAAGCCTGGGATGTTCCCTCCTCAAATTCTTCCTCTCCCCCGCAGGCTGTCTCTTCTGGCTCCCTCTTGGGGCTTGCTCCCCACTTCTCCACAGGAATTCCAAAAGACTCATGGTTTTTTCTGCTTTCTTCTACATCACGGATAAGCTGCAAGGCTTGGTCCATCATGAGACGTTCTTTTTGTTCTTGCATCCACACTGCCTCCTTTTTACGGGGTCTGGAAATCGTCACTCCCCGGGGGTCCTCTCACCAGTCCGGCAGTCTCCCCACTCCCTTCGACCATCTAGCCTCCTCCGGCTCCAAACAGAGTCTTTCCAACCATTCTGCAGTCTCCTTTTCCGACTGGAGGGCGGTTGAACTCGCTGCCCCCATCTTCTCTTCTCCGTCACTCCCTCCATCTGACATATTTTGGATTTACAGTCCCCTCGGTTTTTGTCCGGGATGACTGGATGTGACTTCCAGCTTAATGTCAGGTATGCTTCCTTCAGTATCCAGGAAAGAAAAACCCAAACTCAAGCATTTTGAAGAATTTAGTACTTTTACTGAATATGAAATGATAGCAACCCAGGTAAAGCTGGAAGTGAGCAAAACGCGCAAAATGCATCTACTAAGCTTCTCCCCCCCCTCGTGTTCATAAATCATCAGCCAATCCAAAGGTCTTCCAAAGGTCAGGTGGCAACATGTCTGGCAGCATCATTCATCAGGAATGTAGGGCAGTTGGTCAGCTGTCCCCTTTGAAGATCCACTTTCGTTTCTTATGAGGACACATCCTACAAGGAAAAAAAACACCTCCTGCATCTTCCCACCCTTTGCTCCATAACTAATCCCTCCCCCCCCGTTTCTTATGGCAGCTGAAGCAGGCAAAGCTGAGGCTGACACTTGTGCTCATATTTATTTGTTGTGATTTTCACCAACATGTGAAATACTACACATGCCTAGGTATATTTGAATTAGACTTCTCCACAATTGCCTTCAGGTTGTGTCGGGGGAATTATATATCTTCAAGTGAGATAAAAATATGTTTCTGGCTCAAGGAGGCACCTCTTAAAGAGGAGGAAATGGAGATGCTGAAAATTATGGATTGCAGGTCAAATTGCACTGAGTCATGTTGTGTAAAAAATAGATTTAGTTTGCAGATAATCAACCTTCCTGGGGCTCCAAAGGGGTTTCACGCTCTTGCTCTTATCTGCATGTAAATATTTGAAGGAAGAAGGGGTGTTTAGTATGCCAAGAGTTTTTTCACCTCTGTAATATCACAATTAATCTCTCATAGTCACTGATTTCTCAGGGCCAAGAGTTGTTCCATTCTCTCCATATGAAAATAAGTGCATTTGAAGTACTAATACCACTCTATAAAGCCCTAGTAAGGCCACACCTAGAGTACTGCATCCAGTTTTTGTCACCACACTATAAAAATGATGTTGAGACTCTAGAAAAAGTGCACAGAAGAGCAACCAGGATGATTTGGGGACTGGAGACTAAAACATACAATTAACGGTTGCAGGAACTGGGCATGGCTAGTCTAGTGAAGAGAAGGACCAGGGGAGATATGATAGCAGTGTTCCAATATTTGAGGGGCCGCCACAAAGAGGAAGAGGTCAAGCTGTTTTTCAAAGCACATGAAGGCCAGACAAGGAATAATGGAGGAAACTAACCAAGGGGAGATTTAACCTAGAAATAAGGAGAATGTCAAGGCTTGACCAATGTCATTGGAAAAGAGGGAATAAAGAACACATTTGTGGAAGTCAGACAATACAAAGTGTCCGGCTTTTCCCCAGTAGGCTAGGTTGGGAAAATTTTTGACAGGAACACAAGAAATGAAGCATACCAATTCTGGAAAGATTTAAAATTAACTTTATTGTAATGCACCTACATTGCAATCCTTCAAGGATGCAGCAAAAACCGACTCCCCTCAAAATATCAAAAATGATTATTTGGTTGATTTGATTGTTCCTCTAACCTTTGTGAAAAGGATGTTAATAGTTGGTATTTTTAAATAGTAACTTTAGCCTAATTTTGATAGTGTTTTAATGAATTATTATGGTTTGTCACAGCGTTATCCGTCTATCCAGTCCTTCCCAAGAACCTGGTGGAGGCAAATGTTGTTTTGATGCTGTTAAAGGTATCATCTCAGGATGTAAGCTGTTCCACGTAAAGTTGCCTTTTGCAAGTGACTGGGGGTGATTTTGTCAATGTTGATAGTATTCAAGTGGTGCTCCAGTTGTTTTGGGATTGCACTGATGGTGCCTGTTACTATTGATGCTACCTTTGCTTTCTTTTGCCACAATTATTCTACTTCTCCTTGGAGGTCTTCAAATTTTGTGATTTTCTCCAGTTCTTTCTCTTCTCTTCTGCTGTCTCCAGGTACTGCCATGTCCATTATCCAGACTTTATCAAATTTTGTTAAATCTGAGGTCTTATGTGGCAGGTGCTTGTCTATTGGAATTCTACAATCAGATGCTTTTTTTCTATTTCCTTTTATCTTTATCTTTCTGCATCTTTTATCTTTTTTTCTTTACTTTTTATACTCTTTTTAAAACTTTTAATAAATTTTTTATATATAAAGAATTTAAGTCTGTTTCACATATGTATAAAAAGCCAAATGAACAAAACCTCCCACTAGTTACCATCACTTTTATAATTTGATACTGATGTAGAATCACTTTCTCTTCCATCAAGGAAGAGAGTCATATTAGTCAACGTTGGGGAAAAAATCAAGAGTCTGGGGGCCCTTTTTCCAAACAACAGAAGACACTGAAACTATGGAACAAAATTTATTTGCAAAAAAATCTCAAAAGTGAACATTTGCCAGTAAAACAAAGGAATAAAATAAAACAAAGTGGTAAAATGAATACTGATTACAAAACCATACAAGCTGTAATTCTGAAATTGCTTCATTTTTAAAAAAAACTATACTGAATTCATAGCAACAGCACCATTGGAAATACTATATGAAACCTGTCCAATCCAAGTTTGAATATGTAAACATATCAATAACGTAAATTTATGAAGTGAGTGTAGCACCTTATCATAATATCATATTGAAAAAAATAAGATCCTCTGACAACAAGAGTTCTGTATAGGCTTCCAGACAATTTCATTTAAAAACAATTTAGATTATGCCAATCTTCACTGGATTAAAAATCTCCATTGCTGGAGAGTTTAAGAAGAGACTGGACAGCCATTTGTCTCAAATAGTATTGGGTCACTTGCTTGAGCAGGGGTTGGACTAGAAGACTTCCAAGGTCCCTTTTGACTTTTGTTAATAACTCTTTCAATCACATTTGTGAGTTCATTGTATCTAAATAATATCATGGTTGATTAAATGGTTGTACCTTCTTCTCCAGTTCTAGACTGGGCTAGATATTGTGATTTATTATTGCCAAATCATCATCACCACCACCACCACCACCATCACGTTTTGAACCAGATCATTCACCCCATGTAATCTCCCTCAAGTGACAATGGAGGGCAATAAATATTCTATGAAACTTCTCTTGTTACTAAGAGCAGAATAATTTTTCTCAAGCTGCCTAGCTCAGGAAATGCTTACCGTACTGTATTATATTATATCTTTTTAGTTACAAAATTGAAAACAGGCAATGAAGTCATGTGGCATTTTATTCTGAAAATAAGATATTTATATTCATGTGAGGAGTACTAATAGGGATAAAGACAGTGCATTTAACATTCCCAGTTAGCCTGGTTTATTGCTTGTCAAATATGAAACAAAATTCTTCTCTTGGTTACAGTTATGAACTAGAGTGACAATAAATCAATTTGTATTTCTTCCTGTAGGCTGGAGGAATTCATGGACAATAAAGAAAAAAGGAATGGACAGGGATAAACAAAGCAAGGACAAAAGATTATGGCTCTGTATAAAAACATGGGTTCCACGGGAGGTTAACAATTTATTCCTGAAATCATAGAATATGCACTAATTTGCTTCTCTAGGAATCACCTCCTCAGATTATAGCTAGTTTTCTGGAGACAGTTTGATAGAATACACCTTTCAGCAAAGATTGATAATCGGGTACTCTGAAAAGATGGCGCTCTCTGTAGGCTACATCATCCTGAGCTGCTTTTTGGGAGACAAGCAAATGTAGGTTGGGCTCATTGACTTGTGTGCCAACTGCAAGTACATACATTTCAATGTCTGCTTGTTGAGCATTCTGGACTGCTCTCTCTATGGCATTTTCAGTGATACCTTGAGAATTGCCATCCGAGAAGATCAGCACTCTCTTCTTAATAGCAGGACGAGAGGACCTCCGAAACAGGTTGGTGACATAGTTCAAGGCTGCAACAACATCTGTGCCATCATTTATAAATTCCATTTTGTCAATTATATCAGCTATCACTGTGTAGTTCCGTTGAAAGTCCACCTCCAGTTTTTGCTGTGTGTTGCCACTGTACTGGACAACAGTGATGCGCACAGAAGCCCCTGGACTTTTATCAGCCGATATGAATCGTTCCGCAAGACGTTTCACAAACTTCTTGGTGATATTGAAGTTATGGGCCCCAACACTGGTGGAACTATCCACGAGAAGTGTGATATCAGCTGAGTTAGCAAAAGTAACTGAAAAGAGAAAAGGTTATTTTGGGGATATCCCTGCTGCATATGTTTCAACAATTTGCTTTCAGTAGTTGCCTGAGTGCAAACCATCTTCCATCCATACTTTCCCTTTCCCTCTTTGCATATCCCTGAAAAGTTTCTAGAGACAGTTTAGACTAGAGCTCCTCAGCATAGGAGATTGAGTCATACTGGGATGAACTGGGAAGGAGCTCTCTTCCAACACTGAGTGAAAACACCTTGTGTAAGTAAGCAGCGTTTTCATTGAAGCAAAAGCCTTGCTGATTTGGAGCAGTTTTCTCTTCCCTGCAGCTCTCTGAGGCCCATACCCCTGAGGTTGGTGGAGGGGAATGCTGCCTTCTCCTGGGCACTCATTGTATAAAAAAGAGAAGCAGAATAACATCAGGGATTAGGGACTTTTCTGTTGTTACACAATACAGAGGCACATTGACTCTATCTAATGTTCTAAAATTCAATTTATTTGGGAATTAATTAATAAATGTTGCATATGGTTAATACCAACAAGAGATTTTTAGCATTTGATTCATATAGTTAAAATTATATTTCTTTAATAGCATTTTTACATTCTTATTAGGTAGGCTGGAGCAGCTGCAAATGAAGCAATTGCAAACATGTCTTGTGCTTTTGTGATTTTCTTCTCCATCATGTACAGGAAGTGAATTTGGGACACTAAGACTCAGCTTTCTCTTATCCTGCTCACAATTGTTTTGGCCAGAATTTTAACAGAAACATTAAAGAAAAAAGGCCAGGAAGTATTGGCTGGGCAGACATCACTCTGGTGACAGGAATACTACCCAAAATGGCTGATGAATAACAAATTGCAAATGACTACAATTTACCATATTGTATTGCTGCAGCTGGCTGAAATAACTTATCCATTTTGGCTGACATGCTCAGATGGAAACGATCCAGTCAGGCTCCATGAAGCAACCCAGCAAAACGTTTTATTAAATAAGGCAATATTAAGTTTATGTATGGAGCAGAGAAATCAAAATAAGATATATACAATAGTATGGGATACTCACTTGGGCAGGTATAGTCGGGACATTGTTTTTCTATAAAACAAAACCAAACAAAAAACCAATTAAAGCACTCCTGAATACCGATAGAATGAAACAGGTGTTTTGTAATTTCTCACCAGTCTAAATTTCTTTATTGTAGTTAGGATTGTACAGCTTAGACTGCCACTGTAACCAAATGGCAACTAGCCCTGGCTGTTTCATTTTATTTTTATACATGGCTTTTCCTGCAGAGAGGTGAATACAGTACATAGTTTCCCAGCCTATCTTTGATTGCAAAGTTGATTGCAAATGCAAACACAATTAATATTTGGTAACTTCATTAAAAGTGTTTTACAGACATTAGCACAGAGTGAACTATTTAAGAAGATGTTTCTTCTGCGTCAATATGAACTTAATTTAAAATAGTGCTAAGGTAACCACTTGCATCCCACAATTGTCATCTCCTTATTTTAATGTAGTCAATGGTCCTTTAACAAGAGTTGAAGAACTAAGAAAATAACAAGTTTGGCTCTACCACAGGTGGGCTTCAAAACTCCAGACAATCATTAGAGGGCAAAAACAAACAACTCTAACTTTTTGCACCCATCTAATGGTTATGCAGCAGAAAGCAGTAGAGACCAAAGGCAGAGGTCTGGGAGAATTGTGGGAGCATGGAGGGTTGTAGAAGGCAATGGGAAGTGGTGTGGAACAAGCACAGGATGGTGTGGGGAGAGAGGAAGGGACATTGCAGGCTTCATTGGACATGCTAGAAGGCTGTGCTGTTTCAGTCCTGTTTTAGCTAAACCAAATTAGCAGCATATCAATTTATTCACCTACCTCGACAAACATAAGAGGTAACATTCTGAATGAAGGTGTCATCCAGCAAGGCAATATACTCTGGTTGGGTAAATGTGAGGCCTCCACAGGATATTTCACTTAATTTTTCAGAATCTGGAGGATCTTGGAAAATATCACTAGAACCCACAGGGACAACCTAAAGAATAACAGATATTATAATGCTTACATTTAGATAAATGAGTGTTATAAAGGTTCTCTGGTGCTCCTAAAATGTGAATGAAACTCTTGAAAAGTTTACGGGAAGATTGCAGCAATATTCCTAAAACAGTAATACTACAGCACAAATATTTGTAGATTTTGGGTAAAAACATCACCATAATGTGCACTGTCTTTAAGCAAAGAAAGCAGCCCCTTTTGGAGAGTCTAAGATCAGTCAAGTCTTATCAAAATTCCAGAGCACTAAGCATATATACAGATTCTTTAAGGAACATGAAAGGGACTTAACAGTCAACATTACCTTCTCATCAACCCCATCGTATCTAAATGGTTTCTGGTAATTTACTTAAACAAATGTTGTTCTTATACAGTCTATATCTGTTGTCCTTATTACAAAGACATATCGTTTCATAAGCTTTTGTTCTCTCTCTCTCTCTCTCCTCTCTCTCTCTCTCCTTACCTACCTACCTACCATCATCCATCCTGCCTTCATTCCTTTTTTAAATAAATAACTCAAGTCGGTGAACATACAGTATATAATACTCCTTTCTCCCTGTGAGATGGATTGCACTAAGAGAAAGAGCAACTGGCCCAAAATTACTCAGCCAGCTTTCATGCTTAAGGCAGAATTAGAACTCACAGTGTTCTGGTTTCTAAGTTACCACTCCCACCACTTCCCCAAACTTATATTGATTTCACCTTATTATCTCTTTCACAAAGTACATTAATGGGTGTTCGATCGTGTAATACATCAGTCCGTCCATCTGTGATGACAATGATAACTCTTTTGTGAGTGAAAAACGGGGGCAGACGTTTTTTGGTGTAGTCAAGAGCCTCTCCAGTAAAGGTGCCACCAGCAATCCAGTGAAGGTTCTTCACAGCCCTTGCAATAAAGCATCAAAGGAATCAGTCTCAGCAAATTGTACCTTACCCAATAAAGCTTTATACTTTATAGGAAGATTTTTGCATTCTTTCTTTCAGAAAGTCTGGTTTGTGTTTTCATTCCAGAAATTTGAAACTAACTAATGCAATATTAGCAATATATTAGTCTAATCTATTGTATGAAGCTCAAAATCCTTGTGATAGGTACCTCATCTGTTAACAAAGCAATATTCCTAACTTGCAAGACCCAACCACAAATAAAGTATTTCATTGGCTATTTCTTTTCAAACCAGAGAACGACTGAGCAGCATATTTTTCAGCTACAGATCAGTGGGTGGTAATGGTATGGAATTAGGAAAGGCTCTATCTAAACTATCCAACAGAACAGATGTTTTGTTTTTGGAATGAATGCAAGAAACTGGAGGAAATCACAACTGTTTGTCCAGAGAATGAAAGTGGTGTCTTTCCAGAAAAAAGTTGTTGTAAATATTTACATGAACACCAGATACGTATAATGAGAGAACCAAAGGATACATCTTTGTCTATGTGAACCAAATAACATTAACCAGCTAGTTCTTATTCATCATTTTGCTAATATATACCCAAATGTCAGATTTAACACTTATTTACCTTATTCATCTTTTGCAGATGATATGACTATGTCAGTATTACTGGCACATTACTCTATTCTCTCAATTATTTTGCATAAAATCAACTGGAGAAGCTATGTTTGTTAATGCACACATTTTTTCTTTAAAACTATGGATTTTGCATACAATTTACCTGTACACAATATTCCTAACATTTACATTTTTAAAAACTCTCCATATTCTAATCTTTTTAAGAATGCATTTCTAGCATGCTGTGACACATGCATGCAAAGACATTCAACCTCCTCAGACCTTTGAATGGAGTTCTGATGGAATCCATGCAGCGCTGATTGTTTATTTTATATTGGTTCCTCTTGTTGGCTGATGGCTTTTCAGACATAGAAATACATATAAACATTCTTTTGCATCCCTATCAGCTCTTTACTGATGTAATCAATCAGTTGTGGCCCACTGACAATCAATTGTGACCCCCTATAATAGCTAGATCTTTTCATAGCTTTAAGACATTGAAATGTTGTTTCCAATATACTGTATGCTTCCACCAAATCCAGTTCTTTTCCTTTCTTCCCACTAAAGAGCAAGGCAACCCACAAAGTGTCCAAGTGCAACTCAAAAACACGTTTAGATTGGCTATTAATCATGGGATATAATTTGACAATCCCACCAAAAGAATGGTTTAATTGTGCCTCATCCACAGAAGCATATGATGGAATCCTGGCAAGCAGCTTTTTGCAAGTAGTGGCTATTCATATTTGAAAATATTTTTTAGAAAGTTACTGTATTTTTCGGAATATAAGATGCACCGGAGTATAAGACGCACCTACCTTTTTTGGTGAGAAAAAGAAGAAAAAGAAATCTCCCTCTGCCACTGAGCAATTTTGCCTCGTTGCAGCAAACAGCCTGCTTTACTTTCAATTTCGTTTTCAGCAAAGCTTGATTAGCACAAGGAAAAAAAAATCTGCTCCAGCAATTTACCTCTTTGCAGCAAGCAGCAGAGCCTTGCGCAAAACAACTGAGAGCAAATCAGCTGAGAGTCAGGAGGCTGATCCAATCAACTTGTGCTAATTAGGCTGTGCTGAAGCTGAAAGGAGCTGTTTTTTCTTGTTGTTTGCTTGCAAGAAGGTAACTGCTGCAGGCAGAGGCCAAAGGGTGGGAGCCAGTGGGTGGGTGGGGCTACATTTGGTGTATAAGACACACCTGAATTTTCACCCCCTTTTAGTGGGGGAAAAGGTTCATCTTATACTCCAAAAAGTACGGTAAATACACAATACACCACATAGAAGGCAAAACAACAACAACAATAAGAATTATTTCATCTGTTATGAACTCACTCCTTGAAACCTTGAACGTCTCCATCTTTCATGTGCACCAATTCCTCAGTTCCACCATGACTATACTGCACAATAGCAAGATTGGAGTCTTTACTGGAAAACTGTCAAAAAAAAAATAGTATCCAAGGAATAGTTGTAACTAAAGCCAAAAATCAGAGATTACACCATCTGGACTATGGTAGCTCCAGAGAAACCTGTCTTAAGACATTTCATGCATTAAAGTGCATGCTATTCAACAGCTGTTCCTAATTATTAGCCTTATTCATAGAGATTCCATTAGGGAAAAACTTGGAGGTAGAACCATTCTGCTGAGGGTACTGCTCAGCAGAATGGGCAGGAGGAACCAGCTGATAACACTGAGCCCAGAACTAGGATCATAGGTTGATGCAGTTGTAAGCCAAGGCATCACATGACTGAATTTGAAGTTACAACCATATTTTATAATAGTCATTAAGCAAATGTTGGAAACTAGCAAAAATGGTCATAAGTTATGGTCACATGCCCATGGGAGACTACAATCAATCATAAAAGGTGACCTAGTTACCAAGTACACAAAATACAATCATGTGACTGCAGGGCCATGTGTAGGCCATCATAACTCCAAAAACAGGTTGTATGTAGTTCTGGGGAGATCTATTGTAACTTTGACCAGCTGTTAAGCAACTGGTTGTAAATCAAGGAATAATTGTACTAAGACTTACCATTACATGTTCGTCTGTGCGCAGCCTGTCAATAACTTTAATTATAAAATCCTTTGCAATACCAAAATTCATTTCTCCAATACTCTCAGAACTGTCTAATACGAATATAATATCAATGGGACCACACTTACATTCTGTAACAAAACAAAGGATACTGTAGAAGCACACACAGAAGGGTGAAAATTGTATTTTCAGAAGCTTATACAACCAATAGCATTTATAGTATCAAGAATAAATAAAAGGTCTCCCTGATTATTTAAGGGTAAATTCAGGTATGTCAAATAGCTTCTGGAGGGAAATGGCAGCCTGACAATGTCCAAAACTCTCCAAAGTGAGATGAGCCACTGCAGCTTTAAAAGCCATCAAAGAGGAGATTTCTGGCCAGAGTTTACTTCCCGAGATCAAAGGGAGATCAAGAAATTAACTACATCAGATTTGAACGGTAGTTCCTTTTGATTAACCTGCAGAAAAGTTGTTGCAGCCAGATCAGGAATTATGTTACTGGGACCCTGGATTTATGCTCCAACTGCAGTAGAGTCCTTGTAACAGTGGTGAAATCTAAATATTTTTACTACCGGTTCTGTGGGTGTGGCTTGGTGGGCGTGATGTGGCTTGGTGGGCATGGCAGGGGAAGGATACTGCAAAATGTCAATTCCCACCACACTCCAGGGGAAGGTAACTGCAAAATCCTCATTCCCTCCCCACTCTGGGGCCAGCCAGAGGTGGGATTTGCTGGGTCTGCGAACTATTCAAAATTTCCGCTACCAGTTCTCCAGGACCTGTCAGAACCTGCTGGATTTCACCCTGTAAGGCGCCACACTCAGCTTTTGACTGGAGACCTGATGTCTGGACCTAATGGACAATCCACTTTGTATTTTATGTTTTTTAGGATGACATATTTACAAAAATAAATGTAGATGTTTGTATGTGCATGTGTGTGCATGCTTGTGCATACATATGTAAATAAAATCAGAGTTGCTATTTTATTTGGGGACTTTTTTGCTTCTGTTTTGTTCTGGAGGTTTTTGTCAATCAATTGCAAGTAAGTAAGCTAATTTAAGACTTCTTGTCCATATTAAGGGGCAATTTAGAAAAAGATTACAAACTATTTAGAATGAATCCATTTAAGGGTTGGGAGCAGGTAAATTTAATTCTAAATCAGGATTTAAGACTCATACTTTAATTATATAAAAATTAATAAATATTTCTATATAAACTTGTAAAGAATTAAAGTCTAATAAAAAGCCTTTGAAAGAATAAATAATTGCCTCCCAATATTTGTCAAATCTCAATCATCACACACAAGTGGACATTTGCTTATGATATGCATACAAATCTCAAAATAAGTGACAATAGTGGATAAATAATGCTGAATAAGCAGTGCAATATTTAGACCAATATTTTGATTAAGTTGTCAACTGGGAATTTCTGAATATATATTTCAATAAATGTATCATCAAAATATCCTTCTCATGACAAATACTGAAAATGAACATGTTTTGTCTGGTTCTCTTTTAAGCTACTTTTTAAACTAGATAATAAACCTAATCATGAATCTCTATAGCTAAACAAATCTGCTGATTAATTTAAAATTCTTGCAGCAGATAACTATAACAATAGATTGAAAAAGTGATGACAGCAGCAGGCAGTTTTACAGAAATTAATTTTAGGATTGCCCGCTACTGAAGAATGGGCTAAAGAATGAATTTCCATCTAAATCTTTATACACATGATGTAAGAATGATAAAGAAATTGCAAATAATAAACTTACCACAGCAAGCTGAGGTGGTTGTGGGGGGAGAGGGAGGAAGAGAGAGGAATAAAATGTATTGAGAAATACAAACTTGGCAAATACAAAGAGTGCTGAAATACATCCATACTTCTGCTGTTTAGCTAGGGACACAATTTAAACAGATTGGAAATGTTTCCCTTCATATTGGCTATATTTTATAATGTTTCCCACAATCCAGTTGTTTAACATACTGCTAAATTAAACAAATGAAAATATGGGGAATATAATAAAAATGCTGGACAACTTTTTCAATGTGTGCACCTGTATTTTACCTGTATGATATTTATTACTGCATTTGTCACAAATAATTAAGCTAATTTCTAGTTAAATTCCAAACAAGAATGTTTAAGAAAAGAATATGCACACAAAAACTTCATTTTTATTGGTATATAACCAATATAAACATTGTTCAAGAAATTAAAAATGGCATGCAAGCAGCACATTAAGTCATTTTCCTAACAACCCATTTCTAGTTTATGAAGTGTAATAATTACAGTACTTTGTATCATTCAAAAGTAAAGCCATAACATATTTTTCAAAATACAAGAATAAAAACAAACTGATAGCATAATTGCATATTTGTTTTCCAAAACAGCATTCCAAGGCAACATATTCTAGATTGCTTTCTCTTGTGTACATTGAGAAAATAAATAAGCATGTAAATAAATTAACAAAGTACTGACATATTAATAATTTTGGCTTATACCAATTTCTTTTTGGCTTTCAGATAATTTTGATTTTGATGTACATCATGTACTATTGTTATCCTAACTGAATTGAGGAGTTTTGATTCTTGAGCTATCAACATTAATTCTAGGCACCACTATTTGCCAGTCAAAGCTATAGGAGGACAACCGAAAACAGGAAATTATTTGATAGCACCTTTTTCAAGTAATGAATATTAATAAATGGTGTAAGATTTATTAAAAGGATTGAGGCATATGATTTTCTAGGAATCTAAGCATGCAAAACCTGGGTAACATTAGGAAACAGAGAAAGGCATCAAACAGTAAATATAGAACAGAATAACAGAGTTGGAAGGGACCTTAGAGGTCTTCTAGTCCAACCTCCTGCTTAGGCAAGAAACCCTATAGCAAATGGTTATCTAATCTTTTCTTAAAAACTTTCAGTGTTGGAGCATTCTGGAACTTCTGCAGGCAAGTTGTTCCACTGATTAATTGTTGTGTCAGGAAATTTCTCCTTAGTTCTAGGTTGCTTCTCTCCTTGATTAGTTTCCACCTACTTCTTGTCCTGCCCTGAGGAGCTTTGGGGAATAGCTTGACTCCCTCTTCTTTGCGGCAGCCCCTGAGATATTGGAACACTGCTATCATGTCACCCCTAGCCCTTCTTTTCATCAAACTAGACATACACAATTCCAGCAACTGTTCTTTTTATCTTTTAGCCTCCAGTCCCCTAATCATCTTTGTGGCTCTTCTCTGCGCTCTTTTTTACCTTGTAGTGACCAAAACTGGATGCAGTATTCCAAGTGTAGCCTTACCAAAGCATTATAAAGTGGTATTAACACTTCATGTGATCTTGATTCTATCCCTCCATTTATGCAGCCTAGAACTGTGTTGGCTTTTTTTGGCAGCTGCAGCACATTGCTGGCTCATATTTAAATGATTGTCCACCACGACTCCAAAATCCCTCTCACAGTTACTATTATTGAGCGAGGTACCACATATACTGTATCTGTGCATTTTGTTTTTCTTGCTTAAGTGTAGAACCTTACTTTTTTCACAATTGAATTTCATTTTGTTAGATAGCGCCCAATGTTCAAGTCGGTCAAGTTCCTTCTGTATCTTAAGCCTATTTTCTGGAGTGTTGGCTATTCCTGCCAGCTTGGTGTTATCTATGTTGTGGTCCACTGACAGCCTGCGGAGCTGGCAGCAGAGTCGGACAGTGGGGAGGAACATAGGCCAGTCCTGGAGTCTGGGGAAGGCTCGGACGAGGGCTCTGCATCAGAGGCAGAGATGGGGCCAGGACCATCTGGGAGTTATGTGCTGACTCCGGAGCCTCCACAGTCTGACATCAACAAGGCAGAGGAATAGGGGGAGCCATTTCCCAGTGTGCGCATGCACAGAGCTGCCAGAAGGCAAGAACAGTTAAGACAAAAGGGGCGACTCGGGAGTAAGGCTTGGAGATGATTAGCCTCTCCCATAAGACATAAAGGCGGAGCAAAGGGACATTTATTTATTTATTTATTTATTTATTAAATTTATATACCGCCCTATTCCTAAGGGACTCAGGGCGGTGAACAGCGAACGATAAAAATACATTTAATACATCCTAGTTTAAAATAAAATCAAAAAAGCAATATAAAGGGAAAGTTAGGCCAGGCTGGCCTGCTGAAACAGGAATGTTTTGAAGGCACGGCGGAAAGTGCGCAGATCTGGAATCTTCTGTATCTCTGGGGGGAGCTCGTTCCAGATGGTGGGTGCCCTCACAGAAAAGGCTCTCCCCCTGGGGGCCGCCAGTCGACATTGTTTGGCTGACGGCACCCTGAGAAGCCTCTCTCTATGGGAGCGTACTGGGCGGTGAGAGGCTATTTGTGGCAGAAGGCGGTCTCGTAAGTACCCCGGTCCTAAGCCATGGAGCGCTCTAAAGGTGGTAACTAAGACCTTGAAGCGCACCCGGAAGACCACAGGGAGCCTGTGCAGCTCGCACAGGAGGGGAGCCACATGGGAGCGCCATGCTGCTCCCATAACTACCCGCGCGGCCGCATTCTGGACCAGCTGGAGCCTCCGGGTGCTCCTCAAGGGGAGCCCCATGTAGAGAGCATTACAGTAGTCCAGGCGTGAAGTGACGAGGGCATGAGTGACCGTATTTAACGAGTCCCGATCCAGAAAGGGACGCAACTGGCAAATCAGGCGAACCTGATAAAAAGACCTCCCGGCCACAGCCGTCAAGTGTTCTTCTAAAGACAGCCGTGAGTCCAAGAGGACGCCTAAGTTGCGAACCCTCTCCGTGGGGGGCAATGACTCATCCCCAATAGTCAGTGATGGCACCAATTGACTATATTGGAACGTCGGAAACCACAGCCACTCGGTCTTGGATGGGTTGAGCCTGAGTCTGTTCCTCCCCATCCAGATCTGTACAGCCTCCAGGCACTGGTGTCGAGCGTCAAGAAGCACTCGACATCGTGTCCATGCAGTGGCAGAAACATGGATACCCGGCTGGAGGGGGGGGGTGAGCCACATGGGTGATGGTGGTGGGATAGGCTTCCGAATAGGCGTTTATGTGCACGGGTGCTTTATGGGGTCGCATGGAATTAGCTTACCCTTCTGAGAACACGCTAGGAAAATGACGACATCCCTGCAAGCCCGGAGGAAATGAGGAAGTACGAGATCTCCCAGCTGAGTGTAATTGGGAATGAACTATATAAGAACCCGCTTGCAAGGGCGTGGCAGCTGCATCTTTGTTTTGCTATGCTTTGCATTCCGGTTTCTGTAAGAGCTGATTGCCACGATTAAATGAAGATACACCAGCTTGGCTTTGAGTGTGTTCTTTGAGCGTGGACTCAGTCCTAGGGGAGCCGAGAGGAAGACGCAGCTCTCCCTTTTCCCAAGCCGTTTGGAGCCACCCCATGAAGGAACGGGATGGCGGAGGGCGTAGCAGCCAACGCATTGCCGGGGGACGCAGAGGACAACGTGGGCGAAGCAGAGGAGGAGGAGGTTGACACCGGGATGGATGGGGTGGCCAGCCCCCCGGTGGTGCGCCCGAAACAACGGGAGCCCGGGGTCGACGGCACTACTAGTGAAAGGAAGAAATGCGAACGCAACGCACGGGAGACGCCCGGCCCAGAGACAGGTGGGAGGCGTCTACAAACCCCGCCCTATGCCAGTTCCCAGTTTCAGGGCTGGAGGGAACGGCGGTGGCTGGAAGACGAGGAAGGGGACTGGAGCCACCCCACTGGCTTGGGGACTTCCACCCTAGAGATCCTGCGTGACCGTTTTGGCGAGGCGAGCTTTCGCAACGCGCCCTCCTGGCAGCCATGGGCGCCCAGCATGGAGGCAGCCCCCTCCTGGTCGGGAGGCAGCACGGCAGGTGGGAGTTCTGACAGCAAATTCCGCCTTGCCAGCCCGAAGCTGAAGTTGGAGGAGCGCGAACAACGCTGGATGGGTGGAGAGCGGAGACAGGCCGTACATTCATTTGGTGGGGGCGAGGGCAGCCGCGCAACACCCAGTGTCGCTACACAGTCCGGGATGGAGAGGGGAGAAGACCCCGTGAGAGACGCCCCTCGACAGCTACCCGGCACAGGAAATAGACCGCCACAACAGCGTTACAGAGACCCGCTGCCGGCATGGGGCTACAGCCCCTGGGCACCCCCCCTCCAGCAACATCCCTGGGGATTACCGCCTGTGCAGGCTGTCTTTGACGGAACTGCAGGAAAGGTGGCACTATTCTTGAGTCAGGTAATAAGCCATATGGACCTTTATGGCAGGTTATATCCTTCGCAGTGGTCCATGGTCGTGGCGGTCACAGCAGTGCTAACAGGGGAGGCAGCTGAATGGGTCGCCGATTTACATAGTGAACACGCCCGCGAGTTAACAGATCTGGGCCTGTTCCTTGAAGCGTTACGCAATAGGTTCGAGGATGAAACACGGACCCAGGTCATCGAAGGGGAATTAGTCAACCTACGACAGCGTGGTCGCCCTGCCAAGGATTACGTCAAGGAGTTCCGTAACCTGGCAGGAAAACTCCATTCGTGGCCAGAGCGCTTACTTATCCACCAATTCCAGGCAGGGCTGGATAGAGAAATAAAGCAGGCCTGTGTATACTGGGGTCTAGGCCCGCGATTATCCGAATGGTACAAGGCAGCGGTGAGCCTAGACGTGGATTTACGAGAATTCAGGCCCTGAAACACACCACAGCTCCAGTCCCGTTGGGGTCCAAGTGGCAGATCCAGCGACCGCGGGGTGTTCAGAGGAACCCCGGCATTCGGGCCGACCGCTACTGAGGCAAACAGATGCCCGTTCCGGTGCTTTCGGTGCAACCAAGAGGGTCATAGAGCTGCGGACTGCCCCGTCGCAGCACCGCGACTGTCAACTCCTCGGCCACCTGTTCCGACTACCACGCCACGTGACCGACCCCTACGAACACCAGAACGCTCTAGGGCGGCCACTCAGACGTCCTCGTCAGAACCGACAACCCAGTCCAGCAATAATATGCCGCCAGGGACGGCTCTTGTCCCCGACGCATCCGAAGAAAGCGACAACGGAGACGAGTTGCAGGATCCTATGGTAAGTGACCCTGTACATCCCTTCCTGATTCCGGTGACCCTTAAACACCCTGTCACTAAGAAGGAGTGTGAACAAAAAGCCTTAATTGACACAAGCTGTACCCAGTGCCTTATGCGGCGTTCGGTAGCTGAGGGCTTGGGCCTTCGGATCCTGGCTCTTCGTACCCCCATTAAATTCGAGCAGATGGATGGGTCCATTCTGGGGGGCACACCTACTGCCAGTGTTACAGAACCCGTTTTCCTACAAATAGGAGCCCATCAGGAAATGATCCAGTTCATTGTAGTAACCCAGATGATCGAACCCATCATTCTTGGACTCGCGTGGTTAGACAGGTGGGAACCACACATTTAGTGGGAGGGGGGTTATCATAGGCTCAGACTTCCATTTACAAAAGAGAGGGTGGCTCTCCAGCAAGAAGCAACAAGGCAAGGCACATACCCCCAAGCCTATAACGACCTCGCCCGAGTATTCAGCAAGGAAGAATGTGACATCCTGCCCCCCCATTGGGACATGGATTGTGATATTGAAATACTCCCCGGAGCCTGGTTGCCAAAACCCCGTATGTACTCGATGACACCACAGGAACTGAAGGAATTGCGTACATATATAGATAAAAACCTGGCTCGAGGATTTATTCGTCCCAGCCGTTCGCATTTAGCGGCGCCCGTCCTCTTTCGGGGCAAGAAGGATGGAGGCTTGCGTTTATGTGTTGACTACCGGGGATTAAATGCTGTCTGCGTAGAACCGTTGTACCCCCTGCCGCTAATGGCTGATTTGTTGGCTACCCTGGCGTCAGGGAAGATCTTCACGAAATTGGACCTCCGTGAAGCCTATTACCGGGTACGGATACGTCAGGGAGACGAGTGGAAAACCACCTTTAACACTCCCCTCGGCAGCTACCAGTTCCTGGTGATGCCCTTTGGTCTACAAGGGGCACCCGCGGTGTTTATGCAGCTTATAAACGGTATTTTACATGAACACCTATATCGGGGCGTCTTAGTCTATCTGGACGACATTTTGATTTACTCTGATACAATGGAAGAACACGTCCAGCTGGTTAGACAAGTCCTGACCAAATTGCTGGACGCACATCTTTTTATAAAACTCTCAAAATGTGAGTTCCACCGGGAGGAGATCAATTATCTAGGTTTTCGAATTAGTCGTACTGGTATCCAGATGGACCCGAAGAAAGTAGCAGCGGTTTTAGAGTGGAAAGGTCCGCAAACCCGTAGACAATTGCAGAGTTTTCTAGGTTTTACAAACTTTTATCGACATTTTATTCCATCCTTTGCAACAACAGCATTACCTTTAACGGAGCTATTACGGACAAAAGGTGTGGTGGCCCCTGGGAAAAAACCCAGGCCAGGATACAAACTACAATGGTCATCTGAATGCCAACAAGCCTTTGAAGACCTTAAACGGGCTTTTGCCACTGAACCCGTATTGATACACCCTAACACAGCACAACCGTTCGTGATACAAGCGGATGCCAGTGACGTGGCAGTAGGAGCTATTCTAATGCAGAAAGATGCGAACGGTATGCTAAGGCCTTGTGCATACACCTCCCGAAAATTTACAACTGCAGAAAGAAATTGGGCAGTGTGGGAGAAAGAGGCCTATGCCGTAAAACGGGCGTTACAAACATGGCGACACCTACTGGAGGGTAATCCCATACCATTCGAGGTCTGGACAGATCACAAGAATCTACAGGCCCGCCAAACGCCCCGGAAACTGTCTCCAAAACAGGTGAGATGGGCACAATACTTCCAGAGGTTCCGTTTTGTCCTTGTGTATAAGCCAGCTAAAGGAATGTTTTTAGCGGATGCGTTGTCAAGGATGCCACAATATCACAGTAAACGAGACGAGGGTTTACAAGCAGTGATCTCACCCCTAAAAGCGTATGTATTAACAACCCCGCAGACCGAGGATTGGCTGACGCTCTTACGAAAAGCCGTTCGGACGGATGCATGGGCACAAAACAATGCGGCGTCCCTAACCCACCATGATGGTCTAGCGTGGTGGGGAGATAAACTATATATCCCAGAAACATTGAGACATCGAGTGTTACTCCAGTGCCATGATAGGAAAACCGCAGGACACTTCGGGTTCCTCAAAACCCTACATCTGACGCGCAGACAATTCTGGTGGCCTAAAATGAGGAAAGACATCAACCAATACGTCCGGGGATGCCACACATGCGCGGTATCCAAGCCACAACCCGGGAAACCACTGGGCTTATTGCAAACCGTAGCCGAACCAAACAGACCTTGGGAGGAAATAGCTATGGATTTCATTGTAGACCTTCCCAGTAGCAGGGGTTATACCGTTATTTGGACAGTAGTCGATCTTTTCTCAAAGCAAGCCCACTTTATTCCATGTAAAGGCTTACCTTCTGCTCGACGCCTGGTACGTTTATTCCTACAACATATTTACCGTTTGCATGGAGTGCCTAAGAGGATAATATCAGACAGAGGGGTGCAATTCACCGCCCGATTCTGGAGAGGTTTCCTTCGTGATATAGGGTCAACCCAGGGCCTTAGTTCAGCCTATCACCCTAGTACGAATGGTGTTGCTGAACGCACAAATGCCATGGTAGAACGGTACTTATGCTCCTACGTTTCCTACCAACAAAACGATTAGGTTGATTATCTTCTATTTGCTGAAACGGCATACAATAACACAGTGCATCGAAGTACTGGTTTTACACCATTCCGGGTAGTCATGGGGAGGGAATTCCCTGCTATTCCAGAGTTAGACCGTTCCCTCCCGAAACCTACGATTCCCAACGACTGGTCTACTAACGTAAATGCTGTGTGGCCTCATGTGAAAACCGCGTTAAAACAGGCAGCCGATGAATACAAACTCCAGGCAGACAAATGGAGGGCTGCATTTCCACCTTTTCAACTCGGAAACTTGGTTTATTTGTCGACAAAATATTTAAAGCTACGAATACCAAGTAAAAAACTAGGACCCAAATATATAGGCCCATTTCCTATCATTAAGGTAATTAACCCTGTAACATTCATGCTAAAACTACCCCCCTTATTGGGAAAAACTCATCCGGTATTCCACTCTAGTTTATTAAAACCAGCCACACCCACTACAACACCAAAACCCCCTCCTGGCCCGGTAACCGGTGCCCACTATGAGATTCAAGACATCATCGATTCTAAACTACGTAGAGGCCAGTTATACTATTTGGTTCGCTGGACAGGGTATCCTGATAGTGAAGCATCCTGGGGACCCGTAAAAGATATAAACGCCCCGAGATTACTGAGAAAGTTCCACAAAGCAAACCCCCAGAAACCACATCCCTTACCTAACCAGTAATATTATCTCTTTTTGTCTCTTCCTCTTAGACGGACGCCTGGTAGGGGGAGCCGCCTGTCGAGCGTCAAGAAGCACTCGACATCGTGTCCATGCAGTGGCAGAAACATGGATACCCGGCTGGCGGGGGGGGTGAGCCACATGGGTGATGGTGGTGGGATAGGCTTCCGAATAGGCGTTTATGTGCACGGGTGCTTTATGGGGTCGCGTGGAATTAGCTTACCCTTCTGAGAACACGCTAGGAAAATGATGACATCCCTGCAAGCCCGGAGGAAATGAGGAAGTACGAGATCTCCCAGCTGAGTGTAATTGGGAATGAACTATATAAGAACCCGCTTGCAAGGGCGTGACAGCTGCGTCTTTGTTTTGCTATGCTTTGCATTCCGGTTTCTGTAAGAGCTAATTGCCACGATTAAATGAAGATACACCAGCTTGGCTTTGAGTGTGTTCTTTGAGCGTGGACTCAGTCCTAGGGGAGCCGAGAACTGGGACATCACTTTAAGGGCATCATTGGGTGGTCCAGGGTGGAGATGTATAGCTGAGTATCATCAGCATACTGATGATACTTCACCCCAAAACAACGGATGATCTCACCCAGCGGCTTCACATAAATGTTGAACAGAAGGGGTGAGAGAACCGACCCCTGTGGCACCCCACATACAAGGGGCCTCGGGGTCGACCTCTGCCCCCCTGTCAACACAGACTGCGACCAATCAGAGAGAAAGGAGGAGAACCACCGCAACACGGTGCCCCCCACCCCTAACTCTTCCAACCGGTGCAGCATGATACCATGGTCGATGGTATCAAAAGCTGCTGAGAGGTCTAACAGGACCAGGATAGAGGAGCAACCCCTGTCCCGAGCCCTCCAGAGATCATCTACCAATGCGACCAATGCCGTTTCCGTGCTGTATCCAGGCCTGAAGCCCGATTGGAACGGATCTAGATAAGCCGATTCATCCAAGTACTGAAGAAGCTGTCGCGCTACCACACTCTCAACAACCTTCGCAACGAAGCGAAGGTTGGAGACTGGACGGTAATTAGCCAACACTGCTGGGTCCAGGGAAGGCTTCTTGAGGAGAGGCCTCACCACCGCCTCCTTCAAGGAGGCAGGGAAGACACCCTCTCTCAAGGAAGCATTTATAATCCCCTGGAGCCAGCCTCGTGTAACCTCCCGAGAGGCCAGCACCAGCCAGGAGGGACACGGGTCCAATAAACATGTGGCCGCGCTCAGTCTGCCCAGTATCTTGTCCACGTTTTCCAGAATCACAGAATCAAACTCTTCCCAGGTAATATTCTCAAGACTTGCCTCCATCCTCTCTCCCGAACCTACCCAGTCAGAGTCCAAATTTTCCCGAATCTGAGCGATTTTGTCATACAGATATTGTACAAAGTCCTCGGCTCTACCCTCCAAGGGGTCCTCCCGCGCTTCCTGGTGGAGCAGGGAGCGGGTCACCCTAAACAGGGCGGCCGGGCGATTATCTGATGATGCAATGAGAGCGGAAAAATAGTTACACTTTGCTGCTTTTATTGCCACCAGATAGGTCTTAATATGAGACCTTACCAGTGTTCGGTCAGATTCAGAACGGCTGGCCCTCCAACTGCTCTCCAGGCGTCTTTTCCGGCGTTTCATCTCCCTCAGCTCCTCGGTGAACCAGGGAGCCAGGTGAGATCGATGCCGGGTCAGAGGCCGCAAAGGCACGACCCGGTCCAAAGCTCCAGTGGCCGCCCTATCCCAGGCAGCCACTAGATCTTCAGTCGAGCCGTGTGCCAGAGCCTCAGGAAATGGCCCAAGCTCCGTCTGGAACCTATCCGGGTCCATCAGGTGCCTGGGGCGGAACCACCTCATCGGTTCCGCCTCCCTGCGGCGGGGTATGGCGGTTCGAAGGTCAAAGCAAAGGAGGGAGTGATCTGACCATGACAAGGGCTCGATCGCTATATCCCCTATCTCGAGACCACTCAGCCACTGACCAGAGACAAAAACCAGGTCCAGCGTGTTTCCCCCCGTGTGAGTAGGGCCATGAACTAATTGGGTCAGGTCCATGGCCGTCATGGAAGCCATGAACTCCTGAGCCACCTCAGACGCCTCACCGACGGATGGCAGGTTGAAGTCCCCCATGACCATAAGTCTAGTGGTATCAATCGCCACCGCGGCTATAACGTTGAGTAGTTCAGGCAAGGCCGCTGCCACATTGCAGGGAGCCAGGTACGTAACCAGCAGGCCCATCTGCACCCCATGACCCCACTTCACAAGGAGGGACTCACATCCGGCCGTCTGAGGAACAGTGGCCTCCCTCGGACTAAGACCCTCTTTAATGAGCCTTTTACATGAGCCTTTGCAGGAAGCAACCTTGTTCATTCTGGTCGGTTTAAACTCTGGAGCTCCATTTTGACTTTGTGATCCGTTTGGCCTTGCAAAGCTAATTGGTAATTAGGTCTTTGGCAGCGTTTCAAGGGAGATAAAGGTGGGTGCTTATCAGCCTTATTCTGAAAAACTTGGCAGACTTCTGTTGGACTATTCACAAACTGCTTGGGACTCATTACAGGCTGTGAATGAACATAATTCACAGCCATTGAAATAAAAAGAGGGATTTGACTGGAAGTGTTGCGGCAAGACAGTCAGGGAAATAGCGGGCTCTGACGAGCTCCACGAAAACCCGGACTGACAAGCCACTGCTGAGGGGTCTTTGGATTGGAACGGTCTCATAGGGATGGGGAAGAAGGAGAGGCACCTCGGAAGACCAAGAGGAACAGGCAAGTTCCTTGAAGGTCAGAGGAAACTGACTTGGCAGCGGTGGCGATTGTGGCCACCAAGAAGCTGGGGCAACCTGGCTAAGCATTGAGCAGGAGTGGTGACTGGAACAGAGTTTTGAAGCCAGGTGAGTGGCAGCCAACTCATAGGCAAAAATAAAAGAAAAAAGAAAAAAAAAAAGAAAAAGAAAAAGAAAAAAGATTTTTAAATTTGAAAGAGCCCCAGCAGAATAACAGCGGCTAATGGGCATGGGGGAAAGGAAAGAAGATGATTGAAGCAGAAATTTAAATTGACAAAAACCCGAAAAGACAATTGACTTTTGAATAAAAATATTTGGAGAACTTTAAAAACTAGAAGAAATATAACTCCATAACTGGGTAAAGGATTGGAAAGAAAGTAAGCAGATCTCTTTTTGAATGTTAGAGAAAAACTAAAGAGAACTTGGAAATTAAGCCCTGTAATAGAAGCTTTGTAACAAACAAACAAAAAAAAAAAAAGAGGGGGAAAAACGGACTGTGTAATTTGGATTGGACTCTAAAACTGATTTGGCATATTTAAAGGTAAAAAGAAGAAAAGAAAAAAAAACTAGCAAAGACTGTTAACATGGATTGAAACAAAATGGATACATGCTCAGGCTGCTGATTGGATTTGTGGATTCTAGAGAGACACCTTCAAGAGAAATAAGACCATTACAACACTGAACTTTTGTTTTGGGAAAAACCTTGAACTTTTGATAATAGTTGTGAGAACTTCTAAGGAGGATTTGTTTGTCTGCAAGCGGCTTGACTTTGATTTAAAAAAAAGAGGAATACAACAAAACTTTTAATTGGAAAAATATCAATTTGGAAAGAATAAAATGGCACAGGAAATTAGGGAAATGATGAAATTGATGTATCCGTCACTGAAAACGGAAATAAGGGAAATAATTATAATGTTACATGGCGAACCGAAATCTGATGATCCAAAAATTGTGTTAGAGTATACTCAAGCTGACAAGGAAACAACAAATGAGAAGCAAGACATAGAGATTGAAAACAAAGAAGACAAAGACAACGAGATTGACTATGGAAAATTAAATGATTATGTGGATGGTAACAATAAAAATGAGAATTTTAAAGATTACATTGGGATTAATAATGGAAAAAACGGAAAGGGTGGAAAGAGACAAAGAGGGGAAAAAAGGGTAGAATAGAAAGAATATAAAAAACTTAAATGATTACACTGGGATTAACAGTGGAAAAACAAGAAAGAAGGAAAAAGGATGGAAAACAACAGGAAATATAGGGCAAAATAGGAGAGTTCAGGATTTTAAAGCACAAAAGAAAAAAGGGGAAAGAAAAATAAAAAAATAAAAATAGAAAGGGAGAAAAGGAGGAAGAAATGAAAGAGTTCTAAATGTTATATACATTTAGAATTGAAATATGAATTGAAGTAAGATATGGATGTATGAATGAATTGAATATGTAATAATTGGAATATTTTTAATTAAAATTATGGAAATGGTAACAATTGGAATATCTTAATTTGAACAGTTAGAATATCTTTAAATTTAATTAGGGAAATTGTAACAATTGGAATATTTTTAATTGTATATTTATTGTGAACCAGCCAATACTCAGTTCAGAAAAAATAGATTGTATGTTTGTTTGTGTTTGTGTAAAAAATAAAAAAAACTTAAAAAAAAAAAGAAATAAAAGAGGGTTTTTGGGACTAAGGGTGTGATTGTTACTGTCTAAGGAAGCCATGGTCAGAAGAGTTTGCAAATTTCGACTTCCAGTTTGCTGTTTGTCCCCGCTGGACGCTCCTTTGGGATCGTCGCACCCACTGCCTGTAAAGAGCCGCCTTTATAGCGGAATGGCGGCTCGAAAAAACTCAGTTTCCATGAGGAAACGGAGATAGAGCAGGCTGGGGTGGGTTGAGTCCTCTGCCTAATCCCAAAAGTTTTTTTTTTTACTTTTGGGACGGAGCGGAAGAGACTCCCCGTATCCCCAGCCGATGCTCCGGGCTCTGGGAGATCTCTGCTACACGCAGAGCTAGGTGGCAAAAGCAAGCCTGTAAACTTGTTAAACTAATTAAAGAAGACGTGAGCTGGATCGCTGACCCTGAGGCGCAAATATTTTTTTTTCTTATTTTTCTTATTTTAGAAAAGTTACTGAAGTTGTTTAAGAACTGAAAGGAAAAAAGATTTTTTAAAATGGCGATTGCTGAGGCTTGAAGAGAGGCTGAAAAGGGAAAGTCCTTCCGTTTTCTATTACAAAGTAGCGGAATGAATACTTCTGGCCGTAATTGAGGCAAAACCTCACTCTCACTCTTGCTTTTTTTTTTCTTTTTTTTTCCCTGGGGATCTGATATTGATCTTGGTTGGAAACAAGCCTTTTTTTTCCCTCTCTTTTCCACTAAATCTTGTCTGTGTGGGAAATGGCATCGGGACTTACACAGCTAGACAAACAGGGGGGGGGAATTTCCCCCATTAATAAATTACATCAACAAGTTGTAACTCTCCAGTGTCAGAAACCTGATTTTAATATAATAGAATTTCTTCTTGAAGAGATTGTAAGAAGGGATGAGATTGTGAACCAGCAACTTGAAAAATTTAAGCAGGAAATTAAAGAAATTGGTGAATTGGTGAAATCAAAGTTTGACTTTTTGAATCGAAAGATTTTAAATACAGCTAATGGTCTATCAGAGTTTCTGATTCGGTTGGATGCAAAGACTAAATTATTAGAGTCTAAAATGAAGGAAACTGAGGAGAATTTGGATGACAAGATTCAAAAAATTAAAAAGGATTTGGTAAACATTCAGGATAATAGCTCAGAAGACAAACCTAAAATGGAGGTTGACCAAAAGACTGGTAATGAAGAAAATGTGCAACAAAGGATTGAAAGAGAAGTTTTAATGATTCAATATAATTTTACAGAATATGCAATTAGACTGAGAGGTCTGCAGGAAAATAATAGAGATGACTTAAGGAAAATATCTTCTGAAATTCTGGCTGGGATTTTAAAGGTTCAACCTGATGAAGTGTTTTGCAGGATTGATAAAATTTATAGAATAAACTCCTGGTTGGCAAAGCAAAGGCAATTGCCTAGAGATGTGGTGATCTATTTTACAGATAAAGAAATTAGGAATAATATTGTGCAGAACTCTTTTAATTCTACTTTGCAATTTCATGGAAGAAAGATTTGGATTTTTAAGGAGCTCCCGACTAAGATGCTAATGGAGAGGAAGAAATTTGGCTTTCTAGTGACTGAGTTAAAAAAAAGAAATATCCTATTTAGGTGGGATGCCCCAGTTGGTTTAATACTGAGACACCAAGGAGTAAGATATCAACTGAACACTGTTGAAAAAGCGGAAGAATTTTATCAAAAATTTTTAAAAATGAACTTAACATCTTTAGGCACAATACAGGATAAGCAAAAGGAGTTGGAAACAAAAGGAAAATATCAAATTACAGAGGCTGTGGTGGATAAATTGTCTTTGGACTCCCTGGATACCCCAGCTGGACTGTCTATAAATAAGAGAGCAGTGTCATCCGACTCCAATGTGATGAACCACCAAGTCACAGACAAGTGCGCAAATCAACCAGTTGATATATAAGTGATGGAGAAGAAAGAAGAGATGACAAAACTAACCCAACAAGATCAACTCATAAAGCAGAATGAAAATCGATCAGCCGACACACAATTGGTAGGCACGAAACGAGGATGGAAATTCAACCCGCAAAAGAAAAAGAAAAGAAATAGATCTCATAGAAATAGCAGTTTCTAAACCAAGCAACAGTGAAGCCAGGGACTTTAAAAAATGAATGAATATCTGGAAAGATAGTGGAGGCGAACAATTGTTTAATACTATCCTGAGGATTGTGGCAGATCTCTGTAATGCCGTGATTTTGGGATGTGAAAAGAGCCTTACCTTGTTGGATTTGAATTATCTACTCTGGATTTCTTTTACTGGTAAATATATTATAATTATTTTGAGTTACAAGGCAGGAGAGTTACGCTGGGGCATGCAGAAGATCTGGATGTTACCCATTAGGAGGATGGGAATCAACAATCCTGATGAACACCACAACTATAACTATATGGATATAATTATAATGTCACTCGGGTGGTTGTTTTTACTTTTATATATATACGAGGATATCTACTACTGATGGGGGCAGAAGATGATTGAAGATTTTGAACAAACTGTTGCACCAGCATGTTATTTTACCCTATTATGGGTGATGGATTTAACAATCCAGTGGAAAGACACCAAAGAAGATATTATATGGATTATAAATTTAAAGTTATTGTCTTTTTTCTTTTTACAAAATGGAATGCATATATAGATATGTGTATATCTTAGTAAAGTGGGCAGTGGATTATATTTAGAATTGTATTGCATGATTTTGTAGGAATTGAAGGGTTGAAATAGGTTAGTTTACTGATTGATTAGTCTAAGAAAAAGGATCTTTAAGTCATATATTTAGGGGAGTGGAGGAATTGGATAGAACTGAATAAATGTTAAATTTGGATGTAGGGAGAAGGCCGCTTTAAAATGTTATATTAATATATATAAAAGATTAAATGTTAAATTGTAATAATACACTATAAGTTTAGGGGAGGAGAAAAAGGGCAGATTATCGTAAAAATGGGAGTTATAAGAATAATATGCTAAGGGTCAGTATTCTGAGGAGGGAGTAAGGGAAAGGAAAGATATTATGTATGTAATTAGTTATGAAATAGCCTATTGTTGTGAAGAAGTCACAGGGGGGGAGGGGGGAGGGGGGTTAGGGAAGAGGGGGGGGGAAAGGGGGAAAAACTTGTATTTGAAAACTTTTTCAATAAAAAAAAAAAAGAAGAAGAGTTTGCAAATTTGATGCGTTCCCCATCTATCCCCTTATCCAAATCATTGATGAAGATGTTGAAGAGTACTGGGCCTAAAACAGAGCCTTGGGGTACCCCACTGCATACTTCCCTGCATGTAGATGCAGTTCTATTGAGGACTATAAATTGAGTGTGGTTGGTCAGCCAGTTACAAATCCATCTGGTGGTGGTGATGCTGTCTAACCCACATTTTTCTATCTTATCAAATAATAGGTTATGATCTACTTTATCAAATGCCTTACTGAAGTCCAAGTAAATTATATCGACAGCATTCCTCTGGTTGACTAATTTTTTCACTTTGTCAAAGAATGCAATAAGATTTGTCTTGCATGATCTGTTTTTGACAAACCCATATTGGCTTTGGTTATTACTTTGTTTGCTTCTAGGTGTTCACTGATTCATTGCTTGATTATCTTTCCCAGAATCGTCCCTGGTATTGAGGTCAGGCTGATAGGTCTACAGTTTCCTGGATCTATTTTTTTGAAGATGGGAACTACATCAGCTTTTTCCCAGTCCTCTGGCAGTTCCCCGGTGCTCCAGGATCTTTGAAAGATATAGTTCAGTGGTTGTGAGATCACGTCTGCCAGTTCCTTCAGAACCTTGGAGTGTAATCCATCTGGTCCTGGTGATTTGAATTCATTTAGGGTGGACAGGTGCTCATTTACCATTTTCTTTCCTATTCTGACTTGTGTTCCTAATCTGTTTTTTGTGGTGCTGTTTTTGATAGGTTGAACTATTTTTTCCCTTTGTGTAAAGACAGATACAAAAAATGAGTTAAGTAGTTCTGCTTTCTCCCTGTTGCTTGTCACCTTCTTGCCACTTCCTCCCAGCAATGGACCAATTGTTTCCTTGACTTTTTTCTTGTTTTTAACATATTGGAAGAAGCTTTTTTGTTGTTTTTTACTTTTGTTGCAAGCCTTTGTTCATTATGAGCCTTAGCTTTCCACACTTCATCTTTGCAGATTCGGGCTATTTGCTGATATTCTGCTTTAGTTATGTGCCCCTCTTTCCACTTTTTATACTTGTTCTTTTTGTCTTTCAATTTATCAATTTATGCAGCCATGCTGCTTTCTTTTGAGAGCTGTTATTTTTCTTATTCATTGATATTGTGCTAGACTGGGCTTTTATAATCTCACTTTTTAAAATTTCCCAAGCTTCTTGACTTGTTTCCCCCTTGAGGATTCTCATCCATGGAATCCTTCCCAATAATAGTGAAATCCAAATTTTTTTACTACTGGTTCTGTGGGCGTGACATGGTGGGCGTGGTGTGGCTTGCTGGGCATGGCAGGGGAAGGATACTGCAAAATTTCCATTCTCACCCCACTCCAGGGGAAGGATACTGCAAAATCTCCATTCCTGCCACACTCCAGGGGAAGGATATTGCAAAATCCCCATTTCCACCCCACTCCCGGGGGAAGGATATTGCAAAATCTTCATTTCCACCCCACTCTGGGGCCAGCCAGAGGTGGTATTTGCCGGTTCTCCAAACTACTTAAAATTTCCGCTACCGGTTTTCCGAACTAAAAATTTCCGCTACCGGTTGGATTTCACCCAGCTTCCCAAGCTCTAAATTTATTGAAATTAGTTCTCTTAAAGTCCAAGACTCTAGTTTGACTTTGTTCTATTGCTTTTGCTTGCATAAGCATAATAATTCCAATATTGCATGATCACTCCCCCACAAGGTTCTTGTAGTTTCAACACCTTCTATCATTTCATCTCTGTCAGAATTAAGTCCAATATGGCTGATCCCCTTGTTCCCTTCTCTACTTTTTGGGAAACAAAGTTGTCTGCTAGGTTTGTCAGGAACCTTTTTGATCTTCCACTTGGTGCAGAGTTTGTCTCCCAGTTGATGTCAGGGTAGTTAAAAGTCTCCCATTACTATTGTGATGTGCTTCCTACTTACCTTAGTTATCTGACTAGCAAAAAGTTCATCTATTTCCTCTGTTTGGTTGGGTGGCCTACAGTATCATTGCCATCTATGGCAATGTCACACACAACCCCCCCCCCCCCGTTTTATATTGACCTGAATGCATTCAAGGCAGTTTTCATCATTGTTGTGATCTATTTCTGTAGAGATGTAGTTATTTCTTATATATAGTGCAACTCCACCTCCTCTTTTATTTGGTCTATTTCTTTTAAATAATTTAAATTCCTCTAGCTATATGTTCCATTTCATCTCACCAAGTTTCCATAATGGCAACAATATCATATCTGCCCTCATTTACCATACTTGAATTTCTAATGCACCCTGTTTATTCCTCATACTCTATGCATTGGTGTTTAGACATTTGAGTTCACTTTGACTGACCCTGTATTTACTTTCTACATAACGTGTATTGTGCCTGACTTCTCCTACTTCCTTACTGCTTGTTTGATTAGTGCACATGGTATGGCACTACTAAATGCTTGATTTTGCTTGACAGCAAGGTTGATACTCTTGCCTGCACAAACATCTTTGTTACACGCACTGATAACCCTATTAATTTTAGATTGCTGGGGACAGAAATGTTCTGTATCAATTAACTCTGTCCCTGATGTTCAGTTTAAATATTTATCCAGAAAATCTGTGAATTTAATGCCAAGTAACTCAGTCCCTTTCTTTGATGGATGCAAACCATCTCTTTTGTACAGTTTTTCATTGGACCAGCTGCAGACATCATGACTAATATAACCAAAGCATTCCCTTTTACACCACTCCACCACTCCTTTAGCCACACATTAAACTCTGCTATACGCTGCCCTTTCCCTTTTTGTTCCTTATATACTGGTAAAACTTCTGAAAAGGTAAGCCTACAGCCTATACTACTAAATTCATTCCCCAAGTTCTGGAAATCATTCTGCACAGAAAGTACCGGTACATCTTTTTGTGACAGATCATTTTGCTTTTGCTTTTTTAATTTATATATTTGTGCCAAGATGTATAATAGCATCAACATCACAGTTCTTACTGGCATTCTTGACTATCTTAAAAATACGCCTCTTGTCTCTGCTGACAGTAGCACCTGGCAGACAACTGATCTCTTTCAAAACCTCCATATCAGGGGTGAAATCCAGCAAGTTCTGACAGGTTCTGGAGAACCAGTAGCGGAAATTTTGAGTAGTTCAGAGAACCAGCAAATACCACTTCTGGCTGGCCCCAGAGTGGGGTGGGAATGGAGATTTTGCAATATCCTTCCCCTGGAGTGGGGTGGTAACGAAGATTTTGCAATATCCTTCCCCTGCCATGTCCACCAAGCCACACCATGCCCACAGAACCGGTAGTAAAAAAATGTGGATTTCACCACTGCTCCATATTCTTTCTCAAATTTTCATCCCTTACAATTGAGTCCTTCTAATAAGTGGCAGTGATGGTAACATAGAAATTATTATTCTCTATTACCATTGCTCTTGAGTAATGCTGACTGGAGGAGTTTTTGAGGAGAATAATTGATTGGGTGTGTAATATATATATGTGTGTGTGTATGTGTGTGTTTCTAGCGAGGCATCTGGTCTACCCCAACATGTGGGAGGGAGCATTCTGCTTCCCTTTTGCCTTTCAGCTCCAATCCAGGAGCCCTCAAGCAGTTGCATTCATGGCAAACCATTTTTATACCAAATTTATATTTTGCTCCCTTTATTTCTTTCAGCGAAATATAAATTTGGTGTGTGTGTGTGGTTATATATATATATATCAGTGACATATAAATTTAACTGGCAAAAGAAAGTTCAAGACCATATTGGTTGGAAACATGAGGAAGAGGCCTTCATCCTGCAGTGGAGACACAAAGGCTAGAATAATGATAAATTCAATAAGGAGGAAATTGTACTGTATGCAGTGAATGTTGCCTTGAAGGGGGTAGTCGCAAGGACCTTTCTGAATATGAAACTTTCTGAATATAAAACATTAAAGATAGATATACATTTGTAGAATTTGGGAGTTTCTGTTTGTTGTGAATACATGAATGCATGATTTGTATGTCTGAATAGTATGTGTGGGGAAGAATTATTTGATTCTTCCTTTGTATGGTTTATGCCTTTACTGTCATTCATTTACAATATATGAAGACCATTTTTTGATATATTACCTAAAATATCCAAACAAATGCATGAATGGAACCTGGCTTTAAAATGTGTCACTTTGTTGGCAATTCAGAACAGCAAAAATAAGTGAAAAGCAAGATCTGGTTCCAATCAATTTGTTACAAGTGATTTGCCATGGTAGCTGTAAAAACACATTTTTATTTGAGCTGGTACAACTAAAGCAGGTTCATAATTTCTATATTCCTATTAAATTTTAAGGAATCCAATATTAATTTGAGAAAAGTTGTATTAATCACATACACTATATTGGGGAGGCAGCAGTTGAAGACCTGGAGTCTTATTATATAGTTTGTGATGGTGATTTGGTAAAACCAGTAAGCTGCCAATTCTCATTATGATGTGTTGATACTCTTATATCTTATATATATAATTATATATTATATAGTATAATATAATGTGTTAATACTCTTATATCTTATATATATCTTATATATGATATTAACTGTGCAAGAACTGAAATCAAATACTTACAACACATTTTCATGATGATATCTAAAATTTCGCATTCCTAAAAACAAAGGAATAAAAGTTGGTCTCACTGAGACTTTGGAAATAATAATAATAATAATAATAATAATAATAATAATAATAATAATAATAATAATAATAATAATAATAATAATAATAATAATAATAATTTATTTCTATACCGCCCTTCTCCCGAAGGACTTAGGGCGGTGTACAGCCAATTTAAAAACACAAGACACAACAATAATTAAAAATTAAAATAATTAAATAGATTTGGCCGATTTAAAACCCCAAAAATTTAAAATACCCCAATTTAAAATTATTAAATTGATAGCCCGGCCTGACGGAACAACAGGGTCTTCAATGCGCAACGAAACACCTGGAGGTCGGAGATCTTACGTATTTCCGGGGGCAGTTCATTCCACAGGGCTGGGGCTCCCACAGAGAAGGCCCTCCCCCTGGGTGTCGCCAGCTGACATAACTTGGCTGACGGCACCCTGAGGAGACCCTCTCTGTGGGAGCGGACTGGTCGGTGGGAGGCTATTGGTGGCAGAAGACGGTCTCGAAGGTACCCGGGTCCTATGCCATGGAGCGCTTTAAAGGTGGTAACCAACACCTTGAATCGCACCCGGAAGACCACTGGGAGCCAGTGCAGCTCACGCAGGAGGGGTGTCACGCGGGCACAACGAGTTGCGCCCATAACCACCCGTGCGGCCGCATTCTGGACCAGTTGGAGCCTCCGAGTGCTCTTCAAGGGGAGCCCCATGTAGAGAGCATTACAATAGTCCAGCCGGGAGGTGACAAGGGCATGAGTGACCGTGCGCAAGGCGTCCCGGTCCAGAAAGGGCTGCAACTGGCGGATCAGGCGAACCTGATAAAAGGCCCCCCCTGGCCACGGCCGTCATATGCTCTTCTAAAGACAACCGTGCGTCCAGGAGGACACCCAGATTGCGAGCCCTCTCTGTGGGGGGCAAAGATTCACCCCCAATAGTCAGCGATGGCACCTGCTGACTATATCGGGACGCCAGCAGCCACAGCCACTCGGTCTTGGACGGGTTGAGTCTGAGCCTGTTCCTCCCCATCCAGACCCGCACGGCCTCCAGGCATTGAGACATCACATCAAGGGCATCGTTGGGGTGGTCTAGGGTGGAGATGTACAGCTGAGTATCATCAGCGTACAGATGACACTTCACCCCAAAACCACGGATGATCTCACCCAGCGGCTTCACATAAATGTTGAACAGAAGGGGCGAGAGGACCGACCCTTGTGGCACTCCCCATGCGAGACGCCTTGAGGTCGACCTCTGCCCCCCTGCCAACACGAACTGCGAGCGGTCGGAGAGGAAGGAGGAGAACCACCGCAGAACGGTGCCCCCTATTCCTAACCCTCTCAACCGCCGCAGCATGATACCATGGTCAATGGTATCAAAAGCCGCTGAGAGATCTAATAGGACTAGGACAGAGGAGCAACCCCTGTCCCGAGCCCTCCAGAGATCATCCACCAACGCGACCTATGCCGTTTCTGTGCTGTGCCCCTTCCTGAAGCCCGACTGGCACGGGTCTAGATAGATAGCTTCATCAAGGTGCCCGGGCAGTTGTCGTGCCACCACACTCTCAACAACCTTCGCCACAAAACGAAGGTTGGAGACCGGATGGTAGTTAGCTAATTCAGCCGGATCCAGGGAAGGCTTCTTGAGGAGGGGCCTCACCACCGCCTCTTTCAAGGCGGCGGGAAAGGCACCCTCACTCAGAGAAGCAGTTATAATCCCCTGGAGCCAGCCTCGTGTAACCTCCCGGGAGGCCAGTACCAACCAGGAGGGACACGGGTCCAATAAACATGTGGCGGCACTAATCCTACCCAGAACCCTGTCCACATCCTCGGGAGCCACAGGATCAAACTCCTCCCAGATAATATTCTCAAGACCTGCCCCTGTCTCCTCCCCTGGACTCATCCAATCGGAGTCCAAGCCATCCCGAATCTGAGCGACTTTATCATGCAGAAATTGCACAAAATCCTCAGCGCGGCCTTGCAAGGGATCTTCCCGCACTCCCCCCCAAAGAAGGGAGTGGGTCACCCTGAACAGGGCGGCTGGGTGGTTCTCTGCAGATGCAATAAGAGCGGAGAAATGGTTAGATTTCGCCGCTTTTATCGCCACTAGGTAGGTCTTGATATAAGACCTCACCTGTGTCCGGTCAGAATCGGATTGACTAGTCCTCCAAATGCTCTCTAGGCGTCTTTTCCGACGCTTCATCTCTCTCAGCTCCTCAGAAATGTAGAATGAACTGGGTCCTTCCCTGCAATCTTGAAGAAAATTCTTTAATATATTTACAGTTAATTTAGCAAACAGTTCAGGAAATTTACAGACTACAATTGAACTTCAGTGTCTTTCTTTCAGCATCTTAGTTTAGGGCTGTTAAAGAATGACTGTCATCTGTATCTATTTAGGCACAGATACAAACATACACACACATACAGACTTTTAAGATTGGCTTTTTTATTGTTTAAAGACTGCAGGAAGCTGCAGTGTCAATTTTTGGCAGCTGAATTGCCAAAGTTTGCTGACATTATCAAATGAGTCATTGGAGCTTATACAAGGCTAACTGGAAAGCATGGATTATCTATTCCTGAAATCAAACTTAATATGTTTACCAATAAAGGAGAATATTTGTAGCTCAAGGTTAAAATATAAATGTATTATGAAGGGTCCTTGGTGCTCTCTGAGTGAGTTGTTTTCTTGCAGATGTTTCATTATACAAATAAGGTAACATGATCAGTGCTAGTATATAATCAGCACTGATGATGTTACCTCGTTTGGGTAAGGAAACATCTGCAAGAAAACAACCCATTCAGAGAGCATCAAGGACCCCGGGTAATATATTTACATAAGCTTCATTAGAGAGGATATAGCATTTATAGAGAATGATTTGGTATGCAGGAAATAATGAAAAGATCTCTGACATTCTAATTGGTAAATGAAGCTAAACCTTGATTTCTGTGAAAACTAGATCTACTCATATGAATGTGCATCTGTATTGAAATAATATCAAAAGCAAAGCAGACCAATATCGTATAGCATTAAAAACGATTTCCATGTTTTAATCTTGCCTTTATTGTTTTTATAAATAATTTAATGTTGTGAACAAACCAATCCTACTTCCTCCTCTTATTTTCCCTTCAACAGCAACTCTGAAATGAGTTGGGCTGAGAGAAAGAGACTGGTTCAAAGTCACCCAGCGAGGTTTCTTGCCTTAGGCAGCGCTAGAACTCACAGTCTCCTGGTTTCTAGCCTGGTGCCCTAACCACTAGAGCAAACTGGCTTTCTCATTTGTTGGTAAAGGAATCTCTGTGGATTTTAATCCACTAATACATTAAGAAGGAGTACTCATCCCTGTTTCCTTAAGCCATTGAGCCAATGTTGTTTGAAGATATTTCTGCAGACATGTGGTCAGCATGACATCACACTGCAAAGAGGATGGCGAAATGTGGAACAGTTTACCTTCCCACCAAAATGGTACCTATTTATCTACCTGCATTTATAAGCTTTCGAACTGCTACTGGCAGGACCTGGGGTAAGTGACGGGAAATATTTTCGTGTTTTTTCAGATACTTGTTGGTATATTTCACAAATTGGAATGAAGAGCAAGGAATGGGTAAAGCTTAGGTATCCATGAATGAAAAAAAGTAATAAATTAATCTAAGAAGGCCTACTAAAAGAAAAGGCTTTCTGTAAATAATATTGAGAATATTTTCTGGACTTAAAAGAGAGAAGCCACTGACTATGGAACTAACTTTCCTCCAAGCAGCTGAATGTTATATAAAATTGTTCTAAATCTCTCATATCTGCAGTGTTTTGCTGTTCTAAACAGTTTACTCAATTTTCCATGAAAACACTTGAATAGTGCTTTGTTGTGTAGAGAGAAGATAAACCACATAATTTCAGTCCTACTCACATCTGGCCCAGGGGGTCCTGGAGGTCCTGGAGGTCCCTAGGAGATAAAATCATGGTAAAGGCTATGAGAAAAATTCTCAGTTACATACAGAAATTCCAAAGGAATAGAAAGGCGGCTATGACCTATGGTTGCTTTTGGTGAAGCTCAGTTCCCAAATTAGACTGAAGAAGAAATGAAAATATGCTAAAGAATTATGACTGCTAGCTATTGAAGATCCCAGGTTGCTATCTTCCCCATTGCCTTGGACTATATAACTGCTGGCACATTATTTAAAATATAGCCGTTCTCTAAAATACACGAGATAAAATGACACAGCAAACTTTACTTTTCCTCATGAACAAAAACAACCCTTCTTCCCTAATGCTGTAGTCATACTTTTCGACCAGCTGGAAGGACTGCAGCTTTCTATGATTCTAATGATACTAAAACTTGATGTTCTAGTGAACTGAAGGTAATTTTTCCTGCAGGTGAGGTCTTTTCAGAAAAAACTTTTTCTTATAGAAGCCTTTAAAAATAATGGTCATTTGTACCAATCTGAGGCTAGGTTTGGGAAACCCTATCCTTCCTAATAGTATTATGATAGCATAGCCTGTTACTTTCTTTAAGATCTAAAATGCTTAGCGCATTGTAAGCCGCCCTGAGTCTCCGGAGAAGGCCGGCATAAAAATCAAATTAAAAAAAAATAAAAATGAAAGGAGGGGTGAGATGTTCTATTCTTTGTAATATTGGAATTAATAAGAAGCTTATTTTGCTACTTACTGCCTCTCCTTCTGATCCCCTGTAACCTTTGGCACCTTTCTTCCCTTTGATCCCAGGTTCAGTTATCTGGAAGGGGAAAAAAACAAGAACAAGGCAAATTTTCTAAGTGGATGCTGGTGCTACCAGCTTCTTTCTTTTAGAAAACAAGAGAAAGGTTTCTTTGCTTCCTTTTGTTCAAAGTTCTAATTACAATAGAATTGAAAATTATGAAAATGATTTATCTAATACATAATTTGGTGTTAGTCAAAATCTCACAAGAGCCTGGGACGGCCTTGAAACAGCTATGCTGGTAGTTAAGTAATTATCTCACAGGTTCAAACTACAGCGGTGCTGTAGGAAGATTCAACTGTAGAGTAATGCTTATCAATTTTTTTCTTAAAGTAAAATAAATATCACATTTGATGTTCAATCAATATCTGCTGTGATTATCATCCTGTGTCCAGCAGCCCCATCCACTGCTTTCATGACTTAGTGACCAAAGACTTGAATCTTTCCTTACCTGATGATCCCAAAGACAGACTACAGTATATAGATGAGTATTTCTCAACCTCAATTTGAAGTTATGTGGACTTCTGTATAACTCAATTTACTCCCAAATAATTGGCACAGGGTTTTAGGCTGAATCACAATTGAGTTCCCTCTTTCATATTCTAAATTTGCTGCGGTTGAACAATTTCCCTATCCATTCCACTCATTTCTAAACTATAATGCATGGGTCTTTTCAGAATAATACAATCAATGTTACTACATAATTCTCATTTCAAATAAATAGGTAGAATGGGATGAAAAACATGGATTGCACTATCTAAAGGAGTTGATTCTTGACAAATATGCTCTATTCCATTTTTTACCTACTTGTTTACCAGGCTCTCCAATTTCACCATCATCGCCTTTGGGCCCAGTGTAGCCTTTGGTGCCCTAAAGAAGACAAGGCAACGTTTAGGAAAAGCACATAAAGTATGTGGGACTGACTCCTGCAACTGACAGTAGATAATTCCATTCTCCTAAGTCTTCTTCAGAAAAGTGGCACTTGTTATTTTATTTTATTTATCAGAATATTCAACTGCAATACAAGTAAGATTTTGGTTTCCATTCAATGCACTGTTATTTTTAAGCTATTTATTGTATCAAATAGGACTGCTGGCAAAGGAAAGTTTTTCAGAACAA
Organism: Arizona elegans; assembly: GCA_022577455.1. NCBI lineage: Eukaryota > Metazoa > Chordata > Lepidosauria > Squamata > Colubridae > Arizona > Arizona elegans. The sequence continues at coordinate 169,404,899 of JAKOOJ010000001.1, read as the reverse complement.
ATGACAAAGTCTGCCCAACTCATCTCAAATATATTTGGCAGGAATACAATTTTAAAATATTTTGTGAGAACCCCAACAATCTCTTTATAGAAGAAGTCTCTTTTGGACCTGTAGGACTTCCCTTCAGTGGCTGCCCCCCCACCCCCAATGCCTTCCTCTACAACTTGAGATGTGCAGCGCTGGACAGGTGAAGCATACCTCCATTAGTGGCCAGGGTAATGCTGATGTGAGCTGGGAAGGACAGAAGGCTGGGAGGATGGGAATAATGACAACAGAGAATAAATCTGATCTACAAATCCACTTGCCCTGTATATCAGTATTTATGAAAAGGTGCCAGAGAGACACATCCTTGAGGTATGCCGAGGCTGCTGCTACATACAAATTTGTAATTCATTGTTCCCAAATATGGTCAAAAATGCATTTGTGAGAAAAATCCTGCTTCTGACTACCTTTCAGCTTCCCATCTTGAGGCACCTCATTACAATATTATGTCATGAGGCAAAATTATCACAGGAAACTAACAGCTTAATTGAGGCCCCTTTTCTTAAAATAAATAGATACAATTGAGAAATTCAAATGCTGCAGAAATAAAGACGAGGATGACTTTTTCTTGCTTCTTTACAAAACAAATTGGTTTGTCAGGAAAGAAAACAAGGGATTCTCATTTCACCTGTTCAGTAAGATAAGGAGGAGGAAAATACTTACATTAACTCCTCGGTCACCTCTGATTCCGGGATCTCCCTGGAAAAGTAAAGGAAGATTGGAAAGTAAAATTGAAACAGCATAAAGAGAATAAATTCTGTTTAAACTTTTAAAGTATGAAATAAAACTTACTGGAGCACCAGGATAGCCAATGGTCCCATTTCCTGGTGGACCATCATCTCCCTATGAGGAAATTGGGAGATTAATGGAAGTCAGAGTTTGAATCTATTGGCAATTAGTTATTATAATCCACATTGACAAAAAAGCAAAAAATGGATAAAAATGGATAACAGTAGATAAAATAGAAAATCTTTGAACGAAATGAAAAAAAAGAAAAAGCTGAACTGATGTCTTGATTTGAAACTCAAGAGTTAAGAATCTGGAGGCTCAAGTGGTCTTATTCATTCTTCCCAGTCCACAGAGAAGGACAAAAATTGTGTGTGTGGCCGGGGGGGGTGGGGGGGGGGGCAAGAAAGCTAAAAATGAACGATTGGCTAGACAAATGAAATGTAGGACCATTGGTTCAGGTTACTTGGATTGAAGATCTACTGGCATAACACTGCTGGTAAAAATGTGATTTTTGCACATGGCAAAGGTGACTTGAAACTGAATTCTTGGGGATATTGAAAACAATCTCCTTGGAAAATCCATTTTTTATAAACGTTTCTGAGGTGTAGAAGAGGAACAAATATTTTTCTTTAATTGTGTCCATTAAATTCCATTAAGTATTTTTTTTTTTTTTTAAAAAACACCCCACTTATCACCAAACACGTTGGTACATCAAGTTAAGACATTGGTTGTCTATAAACTAATGCTTAGATTATGGCAATTGATTCAAAGGCACTTGAAGTACAGGAAGCAATATAATTGAATAAATGGAATGGAGAGTCGGTGGAATGATTCCCATGATTACAGCTTAATTATACCATGTTTTCCCGAAACTAGGACCTGTCCGGATAATAAGCCCAATTGGGCTTTTGAATGTATGTGCTAAAATAAGCCCCTCCCCGAAAATACCCCCCCCCAATACAGATGCATGTGCAGCTGCCACGGAAACAACACATGAGGAGGCGAGGCTGGTAGGGGGAAGGAGGGGGAACATGCCCCACATGCCCCTGCCATCCACATGGAACAGCCTCGCGGAGGCCGCTCCCGCAAACCCTAGCTTGCACACCCCTTCTCTTAGTGGTGGCTGCAAAGAGCGGCCACAAAAAAACTCTTGCCAGCCCTAGCCCTGTTGACCTCGGACTGGGGGGAGGGGGACTGCCACCGGAGCTCCGAGCAGTAGCCGGTGCGGGCTGTCTGTGCAGTCATGAAGTGGGATCGGCGTAGTCGGTTCTTGCCCACAGCATTGCCAGTGAGGATCGAGTCAGAGCTGTTGCCGCCTGAGATCAGCAGGCCAGATTTGGTGAGCTGGACGCATTGCTGCCACTTGGGAGAAGAAGAGAGAGAGTATGCGCTGTGAGAGAGCCCATTTCTCATGTTTTTTCTTCCCGGGTAGTGGTAGCGCATTCAGCTCCCCAAATCTGGCTTGCCGATCTTGGCCAGGGAGGGGGAATGGCAAGTTGGGAGGGGTGGGGTGGCAGAGAAGCAAGATGCATGGAGCAAGATGGTGCTCCCGTTGCCGTCTCTTCTCCCCTCCCTTGCTGGAAGTCAGGTAAGACATGTGTCTCGCTTTTTCCGCTGTGTCTTAACATTGTATTTGTTCAATAGGAGAAAAAAGAGCAATTGCTCTGCTGTTTGTTAGAATTATTCATCCCTGCCCAGAAATCGAAGTGCTGATTGCATAAAGAATTTCTGGCTTAAAATAAATACAGGAAAAAATATTGGTTATTGGTGTCTACTATTACCCAACCAGCCTAGGGAAAAATGGTATAGGGTCTCTTGCTTGGGTGGGGATTTGGACTAGATGACCTACAAGCAGGGGTGAAATCCACTTACCTTCGCTATTGGTTTGCAAATGTGAGCGCACATGAACGCTCACATCTCCAAGCATGCGCAGAGCCTTCTGCGCATGCCCAGAGGATAAAAAACAGGACGTGATGACGTCCAGGCAGATGGGTGGAGCCTCCTGCTGCCGGCGCTACTGGTTTGCCTGAACTGGATAGAACCAGCTGAATTTCACCACTGCCTACAAGGTCTCTTCCAACTCTATTAATCTGTAAATCTGTAAAATATAGGTATTTCCCAACAGCAAACCATTTTTCTTTCAAAGAAGTTTGAAGCAGGAATGATTGAGGACTTTAATAACCCTAGAACATACTATTCCAAAAGAGAGGGCATGGAAGACAGTTCAAGAGCCAAAATGCAGCACAAAAAGCTTAATTAAGATCTGAAAATTAGAGAGTATTGTAGAATCTGAGGACAATAAATCAACCTTATTTAGTTACGTTAAAAATGAAAGAGAAAATAATTAATATACCAGCTGCAAGATGCCTCTGACAACTAAGAAAGGCAGGAACTGCATTTTTCTTTTGACACAATGTGGTATGAGGGCTACTAAGCAATTGTGAAGAACAGAAGGGGAAGTTAGGATTGCAGTTTAATCAGAACAGGGAATAGGAATTTGGATCGTTTTATATCTTTAGTACGCTTAGCTCACTTGAAAGTCATCTATAAAAAATACACAGATGCAGGATGATTCTTGGCTTGGTTCTTATCTGTGCTCATGAAAAATACTGGAATAGTAGGTTGGGTTGGGTATGAATTAGTAATGTAATATTTTTTAAAAAATACAATTTTAGGCTGCATCAAGAGAAGTATAGTTTCCGAATCACATGAATGGATGAATTACCCTTTACTCTGCATTGGCCATATCCTATTTTAAACATTGTATCTAGTGTCCAGGCAGTGCATTTTAAGACTGAGTTAGACAAACAGGAATAAACTGGAGAAGGACAATGAGGATAATCAGGTGCTTAAAAACTAGGCCCTCTGAATAGAGAATTAAAGAACTAAAGAAATGTTAGACTTGCAAAGACTGTGTGAGTGGTGGGTGGGGAAACAATGCCGTTCTTCAAGGACATATAAAAATGTTAGATGGAAGATCATTACTTATTTCTTTCATTCCAGAGCACTGGACAATCATCTGTCAGGATGCTTTAATTTGCATTTGTGCACTAAGCAGGGGATTGGAATTGCTGGCCTCAGTGCCTTCTTTCAACTCTATTTTTTTTTTTTTTTGATTTATATGCCACCCTTCTCCGGAGACTCAGGGCGGCTTACAATGCGCTAAGCAATAGCCTTCATTCTTTTGTATATTTATACAAAGTCAGCTTATTGCCCCCACAACTGGGTCCTCAATTTACCTACCTTAGAAAGGATGGAAGGCTGAGTCAACCTTGAGCCTTGGCGAGATTCGAACCTGCAGTAATTGCAAGCATCTGGTCTTAATAACCAGCTTAATAACAGGGTGCCTTAGACCACTGTACTACCAAGGCTCTAGAATTCTATGATAATGAGGAGAAGGTAATGACAACCCTATGAGATTTAAAGACTGGCTTGAGGCTTAATGACCCCTTTGAACTCCAGTTTTCATGAAGCCCAACCATGTATGATTATGGCCAGGACTGTTTTCCCTGGAAGTAAACATAATTGGAACACCAGCCAAATTAAAATTTAGCATTCCCAGATATTGTATCACTCACTCTATCACCCATCAAGCCAGGGTTTCCAGTTATTCCAGGTGGTCCAACCTGTCCTTTAGGACCCTGAAAAGTAAAAAGGGAAATAGCTACATTAATATTTAGTGTTAATTTAAACCAAATGACAAGACAATCACAATTCATTTTCAGAAGAATAGCTATACAATATCTATACTGTAGTATCTTAGAGTCTAACAACATAACACCTTATCTTTAAGATGCTGCAGACTCTTACAATTAATGTTTGTAGATTTATGTTACATTGCCTTCCTCTTTTTAAATGAGCCTGATATATTGAAGGATAGTAGATTTAAATCCAGAATTTTGGGAGCCAACTTTTTTATTCTTATTTATTCTTTGCAAAGTTTTATCACTTGTTTTCCAAGTCTCACAATTTGAACATCATAAAACACCAACCAGTAATAAAATTCTCTTAAATATTCTAAATATATAAATTAACATCTAAAATGCACAATGTTTCCTTGTTTTAATTGACATCTGTATATATCCTTTAGATGACATCTGTATGCGTCTTGTAACACTGTTGATCTGAGAAATGTGTTGAGAAATTCTGTGAGTTATGGGATTCTCCCCAACCATAGACACTAACCTCTGGTCCAGAAGGTCCTTCATCTCCCCTAAAACCCTTAGGTCCAGGTGCACCTACTTTACCCTAGAAGAAAAACGTTAGTTCAGTGGTTTCATCCTTCGTAATACATGGCCAGAACCAACTAGTTTTGCAGAAATCACAAATCTTGCCCTGCAACCTCACAAAATGATCCGAAGGGAGTTTCCTGAAGTTGCTGTTTCTTCTTTCCTTTCCTTTCCTTTCCTTTCCTTTCCTTTCCTTTCCTTTCCTTTCCTTTCCTTTCCTTTCCTTTCCTTTCCTTCCCTTCCCTTCCCTTCCCTTCCCTTCCCTCCCTCTCTTCCCTTCCATTCCCTTCCTTTCCCTATCTACCTAATTTGGAGTGGGCAGACTTAGGAAGGAGTTTGATTTAGAGGCCTCAAGTTGTTTATACTTTTTTTAGTATAACAAGACCCAAATTCTTTCCTATTGCTAGTTCTACAGGGACATTTATCATCGGTTGATTACCCTCTTTTTAAACTAAATTTCAAGGGCATTGCACTAATTCGTATATGCATTATTTGTTAGACAAACAGGACAAATCTATTTCTCTAAAAGTAGCAATATTCAGCTACATTATGTGTAAACTTTCCCCACAAATGTTTGCCAACAGTCTTTGATGGTAAGGATTAACTGCTTTCTTTGTTTTATTGCACTGAACATATTTTTATTGGTCAATGACTGAAATAAAATTTCTGTTTGTTTGTATATTAAGGAGGAAGAAACTTTTTATATATTATTCTTTTTGAAAATATTTTGCAAGCAAGTAGACTTTTTAAATTTATAATCCCTTATACAGTTTAGCTGTTGTTGGTAACTCTTATCAACATTTTAGCTTTGGAAACCCAGAGGTAGATATCATGCTTGCTAATTTGTTCCAAATTTAGAGGCTAACAATTTAGAGGGTATCAGATCAGGAGTAAAACTTTACAAAACAGTTAAGTTCAGATCCAACCTCTTTGCCTTGGGTAAATGAAAATTATTCAGATTACCTCAAGTGGCTGTGGAACTGAACTTTTACCAGGTCCAGTACAAACACCATGCAAATGCTAGTGTCAGGCCCGGAAGCCATCTTTTGCATTGGGCCTTCAGGCCTGCCACATTTACTGCTGTGGGAAACTGGGAGGGGGGGATTGTATGGAGCAAGGGTGATATATTGTCATAATAACATTCCTTTCTCAGAGAGTCAAGGACCTCAGACTCCTGCACTTGGAGAAGTGTGACTGGGAGGCATCTCCAGATGGGATGGTGCTTTGATTGGACCATATGATGGACATATGGGTGCTGGGCAGAGACTTGGACTTTCTTTTGGGTGGGGAAAACCTGGAAGCTTTCAGATTTGGGTTTTCTCAGATGTGCCAATATGACATCTCTAATAAAATGGAACTTTGAGGAACTTCAAGCCTTGGAGTTTTTTTTCATTGGGGGTGTTACTTGGAACCCTGACAGCTAGGAGGTATATACATGTACATATATATATGGCAGGTGAGATTTCAAAAATTTAATTGCATTTTAAAAATGAGAATCCATTAGCATGGGGTTCAAATATACTTGCATCAAGTATAGATGCAAGTCTGAACTATCATTTAGGTTCACATATGTAGGTAGTCCTCTACTTAAGACCACAATTGAGCCCAAAATTTCTGCTGCTAAGCAAGACATTTATTAAGCAAATTTTGTCCCATTTTACAATCTTTCTGGCCCCAGTTTTAAGTGAATCATTGCAGTTGTTAAGTTAGTAACATGGTTAAGTGAATCTGACCTCCCCATTGACTTTGCTTGTCAGAAGGTCGCAAAAGGTGAACACATGATCCCAGGACACTGCAACTGTCATAAATATGAGTCAGTTGTCAAGCATCTGAATTTTGGTCATGTGACCATGGGGATGCTGCAACATTTGTAAGTATGAAAAACAGTCGTAAGTCACTTTTCAGTCCAGTTATAACTTTGAACAATCACTAAGTGAACTGTTGTAAGTTGAGGACTATCTTTACCTGCACAGCGAGGAGGATGCAGAAGCCTGATCTTGCAATATTTTAGAAATGGAGGTTACCCATGAACATTTCAGAATATTTTATGGGAAAAGTTAAAGATTCCCCATAGAACGGATGTTGTCTTACCTGAACGTCCCTTTTCTGGGCGCTGCGACTGCAATCCATGGATGGGTTATTTTACATTCCTTGCTAGGGACTGAGTGTAGATTTTATTTTTCTTTGTTCCTTTGACCATGCCTCCTTAGTCCTCCAACCGTCAGTCTTTTATCATGAAGGCGCAATCCACCAATGGTCTAGAGAAAAATATTGAAGCAGAGACACAACAACAAAAGCCACCCACCCAGACCCCCAGCAGGAAGCCGAAAGGGAGGGTATGGATTGCAGTCGCAGCGCCCAGAAAAGGGACGTTCAGGTAAGACAACGTCTGTTTTCCAATGCACTGCTCCTGCAATCCATATACCGAAGCTCAAGGATCCAGGGAGGGAGGCTGACTGCTCCCCGGGTCCAGGGTGGAATGAACACTCTGCACTAGCCTTCTCCCAAAAGAAGCCTCAGCCGAGGCATAGGTGTCAAGTTTGTAATGACAAATAAAGGGCGAAATCGATGACCAAGTGGCCACCCTACAAATGTCAGTGATGGAAGCTTGAATAACCCAAGCTGCTGTAGTGGCAGCGCTGCGTGTTGAATGCAGGAGAATCCTGCCTGGCAAAGGTCGGGCTTTGAGTTCGTATGCCTTGGCAATGCAAGCCTTAAGCCATCTGCCCACCGTGGATGATGAGACCTTCTTGCCCATGGACGATGGGTGAAATGACACGAAAAGAGCTTCTGTTCTATGAAATGAAGCAATCCTTTTGATGTATCGTCTGAGGGCCCTGCGCACGTCTAAGGTGTGCCATTGTTCTTTCAGCGGATGGTGAGGGGCCGGACAAAAGTCAGGTAGGATGAGCTCCTGAGACCTGTGGAAAAGCGAATTCACTTTGGGCAGAAAGGAAGGGTCCAGCCTCAGGACCACATGGTCGGCATGAGATCTTTACGAATTGACAAGGCCGCAAGCTCTGAAATTCTCGTGGCCAATGTAATTGCCAGGAGAAATGCAACTTTGAGAGTCAGAAATTTCAGGGTGGCAGATCCCAGAGGCTCAAATGGAGCCGATGTGAGAGCGCGAAGGACCAATGGCATCTCCCACGAAGGATAGCGGTGCACCACCGGCGGGCAGAGATTCGTTGCTCCTTGAAGAAATCCCCTAATGCGTGGATGTTGAGAAAGCAAATTGTAAGGCGGACAGTGGACAAAGCCGCTACCTGTCTCCGCAAAGTAGCAGGGGCTAGACCGGTGTCCAGACTGGCCTGTAGGAAGTCTAGAACCTCAGGAAAGGAAGCCATAGTCGGGTCTACATGTTGTCTCGAGCACCAACGACAGAAGGCCATCCAAAATGCCTCATAGATACATGCCGTAGACGGTTGCCTGGATGGTTTCGATCATGTTCTCTGAGAGACGATCCTTCCTCAGCAGGACCCTCTCAAGTGCCAGATGGTCAACTGGAGCCACTGGGGCTCTGGGTGGAGGATGACCCCCTGGCTGAGAGAGATCTCGTGCTGAGGAATTGTCCAGTGCGGGGACACGGACAGGTCCACTAAGTCGTAGTACCAAGGACGATGAGGCCAAAGGGGAGCAACCAGCAGGAGTTCCGTCTGTTTGGACAGTAGCTTCCAAATGACCCTTGGGATGAGAGGGATGGGAGGAAAGGCATATAGCAGGCCTGGTGGCCATGGACATCGAAGAGCATTGCATCCTTCTGCTGTAGGGCTTGGAAAGCGAGAGTAGAACCAAGGAAGCTGGGCATTTTGCAGACTTGTGAAGAGGTCGACCAGAGGCATGCCAAACCTCTGTGACAGTTGCAGAAACAGGCGAGGATGAAGTTACCATTCCGCCGGGTCTTCATGCGTCCTGCTGAGCCAATCCACCCGGATGTTGGATTGACCGGAGATGTGATCCGTCTTGATGGACAGAGTGTGCCGTTCCACCTTCAGCTTCTCCGCCTTGGCCATTAGGGGCTTGGATCAAGTGCCCCCTTCCCAGTTGACATGTGCTTTTGTTATCATGTTGTCCATGAGGGTACATGCCGCCCCTCTACAGTATCCTGAAAATGACGGAGAGCCAGATGAACAGCCCTCAGCTCCAGCCAGTTGATGCTGTTTGTCCGTTCCTCTGGGGACCATAGGCCCTGAGCTACCTGATCCAGGAGATGGGCTCCCCAGCCCTGGAGGCTCACATCCGAAGTCAACACGAGACGATCGGGATCCAGAAACACACAACCTTTCAGAAGTGCTGATGACACCCACCATGCGAGGGATAGACGAACCCGGGCTGGCAGCACCACCTTGTTTCGAGAATTGCTGCATTCCGACCTCTGGAATAGCAGTAAAAACCACTGCAGGGGGTGAGAGTGCCAGTGAGCCCAGGGCACGATCCAAAACAGGAGACCATCTTTCCCAGTAATTGGGACAGTAGCAATATAGGTATGGACCTCTGGGATTGCACCTGCTGCAACATATCCCTGATACTGGTCAGCCTCTTGGGAGACAGGAAGACCTGCCCCAAAACTGAGTTGATTTCGGCTCCCAGATGAAGAATACGGGTGGTGGGCGTGAGATGACTTTTCGGTAGGTTGATGGTGAAACCGTGCTTTTGAAAGGTACTGATCACTAGAGCGATATCCTGGGCTGCCTGAGCTGGGGAGGACGACAGGACCAGGATGTCGTTGAGGTAACAAAGAATGCGCACCGGGATCATCGTGATCGAGGCCGCCACCATTGCCACCAATTTGGTAAACGTCCTTGGGGCCAATGAGAGCCCGAATGGCATGGCACAATATCGAAAGAGGTTGTTGGCATACTCGAAGCGAAGAAATCTGCGGTGCTCAGGATGAATGGGCACATGCAAGTATGCCTCCCTGAGATCCACGGACTGTAGTAGATCCTCCTTCCATACACAGCCCAGGATCCATCTTAGGGAGTGCATCTTGAACCTGCGATAACGAACAAACAGGTTTAGGCGCTTGAGGTTTAGGATCCTCCTCCAGCCCCCCGAGTTCTTGGGCACAAGGAACAAGGCTGAATAAAAGCCAGTTTCCTCCTGATCCTTGGGCACCGGTTCGATTGCCTGTATGTCCAACAGGTGCTGAATCTCAACCTCCATTAGTTGTTGCTTCGCAGGAAGACCCGGAACTGAACATCGAACTAAGTGATTGGGAGGGCTGGAATGAAATTCCAATGTCAGGCCGTGTGTTACTGTACTTCGACACCTCCCATTGATGGTGAAAGTGCTGGAGCCGACCACCAATGGGAAGCAGAGACCGGGAGTCACTTGCCTCGTTGAAAGGACCTGTAGCTGGTTCCACAAAAAGGCCGCTTTGCTGAAGCTTGGTTTCGTCCCCGACCTCTGAATGACTGCTTGTCGGAAGGCCAGTCGAAATTCTGGGTATAGGAGCGTTGGTTATAGGACCCACTGGGCCCGGAGAAAGGGCGAAAGGGCTGCCTCTGAGAATATGGAGTATATTGCCTGTCCGGTCTCCTGTAAGACAAGGGAAGGACTTTTCGCTTGTCCTTATCTTCCACCAAGATTGGTTCAAGCGCAGCACCAAACAATTGGGGAACCTTATAAAGGGCCGAGGCTAACTTCCACTTCGCCTTTAAATCCGCTCACCAGTTGTGGAGCCAGAAGAGTTTGCACGAGGTCACCATAGAGGCAAGAGCGCGGGACGCAAATTTAGCAGCATCTAAGGAAGCGTCTGCGGAATACTCCGTGGTAGCCACCAATTTATTAATGTCCTGGTGGAGCCTAGTCGCGTCAGGTGGCAAACGTTCTTGTAACTGGTGTAGCCAGATAAGGGAAGCTCTGTTGAAAAAGGAGGTAGATGTGGCGGCCCTAATGGCCCAAGCCGCAGCCTGGTGTGCCTTCCTGAAGGAAAGTTCGGCCTTCCTGTCCTCGGTTCGCAGACCATCCACAATGTCAGTAGAGATAACAGAAGAGGAAGAAAGAGATGCCACCGGATTATCTACAGATGGTAGGGCCAGCAATTCCTCCAGTTCAGGGGCCGAGTAGTATAACTTCTTATCGTGGGCACTGGGAGTGGTCAAAGACCCCGGTTGACCCCATGGAGTCTGAACCACCTCAGCAAACAACTGTGGACAAGGAACACAGTCTTTGTCTGTAGTGGACGATTTGAACAATACATCATGAGGACCAGCAGACTCCAGGACCAGCAGTAGAAGGTCCAGGCATCCCTATATTGGTAGTCACCTTCGCCTTGTGCAAAAATGATTTAAACAACGAGGGGCGGAACAGCCCCGTAAACGCTGGTTTATCCGGCAACACTGACTCTCCTCAGGAGAAACAGAGTTTCTATAAGTGGGGGAACTAGGCCTGCTGGCCAAACGCCCCTGCAACTGGGGCTGAGGGTTCAGACCCTAGACCTGAACTAGGAGCCCCTTGTTCTTTACTAAATGCCAAAATCTTAGAGAGTGCCTCAGAAAGCACAGCCTGAAGATTAAAGTCATGGCTAGGGAAATGTCCCTCCTCCCTATGGAGCCCCGCAGCTGTGGGACTGAATGTAGCTTCCGGCAGCTGCTGGGGAACAGATGGTGGCATGACCCACTGAGTGGCTGAAACGTCAAGCAGGGACAGTGAAACCCCCTTGAAAGGCCCAAAGTAGATGGTGTCAGGTTTTGGTGCTATCTTGAATAAAATTCATTCTCAAGCGCAAGCTCTCTAACGAATCACTTTTATTTTAAGAATAGCAGAGTCCGACATTCCTGATTCATTTTGTAGCCAAACTGGCCCCTCCTTCCAACCCCCTCCTCTTCCACACTCCAACCCCAATGTCTCATTGGCCATCATGCAGCACGTTCTTTTCACAGGAATGTAGCCCCCCTCATCGTCTCCCAGGAAACACTATCTGTAACATACAAAGACTAGGTAAAAGTTCATCTCAGCGATAAATCAAGCTTTTGTTCTCGTTATGTCAGCGCTGGAAGAGAGCCTAATTTGGAACGCTGACAGATGGACTGTGGGTACTCAGACCAGCCCCCCCCCCCCAGTACTAGCCGGCATTGCTGGGAACACATGGTGATAAGCGGTCCCCAAATCAGGCTGATCAGAGGGAGCTGGATCCGCAGCGAAACAGTAGAAGTCTCAGTCAAGATCTTATGGTGGACAATGTCAAACTGCCTTTCCAAGGCCTTATGATGCCTTTGAGCATCCTTGTCCTCAGTTGCGGACCTTTGAGATGGAGCGGGCTGAGCCTTACTAGGCTTACTCCTAGACCGACCTTTGGACCTCTGAGGGGCTTGTTGTCGTTTTTTGACCCGGGGTGGGGGTGGGGGCTAGATTCATGCTCCATATCCAAAGAAAGTGAGGAGTCAGCCATGGCCAAGAACAGATATATGGCTTAAGAGCAGTTGGTATATTGGGAACCTGGAACCAAATATAGCAGTCAATCAAATTAGCAGGACAAGTCTGATGATGAAGTGAGACTAAGGCACCTCCCAAAGTTACCACCACTTCACAGATACTTGCTTCAATGGGCCCAAGTCAAGGGCCAGACAGGCAAACCTGACTGTACAGATGACTCTTCAATCCCGCTGCTGTAGCGTGAGAACAACATGCTCTCCCAGGGCTAAGGTTCCAGGCTTCACCAGGCAAATAAGGCAGACTCGATCCTGAGTCCAAATCGCCGCTTTGCTAAAATGGAGGGCTGCAGGACAATCCAGAAACAACAAAAAAACCCTCCGATTTGAAGAGTCTGAAAATGGCAGCTGCCCGGCCGGCACAGCAACAAAATGGCGGCTGCGCATACTGTAACTGCTCACAAAATGGCGGCCGCAACTTGAGGGCACCGATGTCACCTCCACAGCTCACGATCAATCAAGTAAACAGGCACGGAAGCCAAAGCTCCCCCACAGCGCCGCGAAGCACGCCTGGTCCTCGGAGTTTGCCATGAGCAACCGGGCAGTGACTCTGGAGCCGCCAAAAAGAAAAAAACTACGAAGTGGCGGTGGTGGTTGTGCCGGCGCGTCGGTAAACCAGGGCACCTGCTGGCGGCTAGGAATCTCGCTCGGAACCGCCTCATAGGAACAGAATCCGGGGAGCTGCCTGTCAGAGCAGTCCGAGAGGCGCAGGATGGCCTGGAGACCCAGGCACGTCACCAACACCTCAGCAGGCAGATTAAATCAAAGTCAGCAATAAGCAGTCCAGAAACAATAAAAAACAAAATATCGAAAAAGGAACAAATTACAAATGCAAATAAACCTGAAGAAGTAATCCAAAAGGCAGAGCAGATGAAACACCAGTCTCTCCTAGGAACTGAGTAAAAAAGACTGATGGTTGGAAGACTAAGGAGGCGTGGTCAAAGGAACAAAGAAAAAAAAAATCTACAGTCAGTCCCTAACAAGGAATGTGAAATAACCCATCCATGGATTGCAGGAGCAGCGCACTGGAAAAAGAATAGCGTTAGGATGAGTATGACTTATTTCTTTACTTAAAGCACATTTTCATCCTTGTCATTTAGAACAAACTACAAAGACAATAAACATCAGGGAAACTGTACAATTTAAATGTTAGTTCTGTGCAACTGTACTGTCTAGGATATGCAGTATTATCAGTTAATTTGTCAGACTTTAGCTTTCCATCGATCCAAGAAAAGCCCTGTACTGGTTTAAGAACCAAAATAAAGAACTTAAAATTAAGAACTTCCTATTCCCCCTTTTATAGCCCTTTCTAATTTGTTTTTCCTAAAAGAGATATCAATTTTCATTACTCTACTGATGCCAATTTATTTGAGAGTTTGGTTTTTTTAAAAAAATTCATTTACTTGAATCCTGAGTAAAATGTGATTCATGGCCATTTTGTATCCCCCTTAGAACAAATAATTGTGGTCTCCTTTTTCTTCTCTTTTTAAAAAGTCTGTTGTTTTAAATGTCTTGAGGAACTCTTGCTTGGTCACCTTGATGCAATATGTTCAATTTTATATAGAAAAACACAGAGGGCTCTTATAGCAGGGAAGGTTCTACATGGGATTTATGTCAGCTTTTATGCTAGCTGCTGTTTTCAATTTGCCATTTTGGTGCAGAACATCTGCATTTCATTTTAACAATACGTGTTGTTTTACAACTACAAACTTGACTAATAGAACAGAGCAAGAGGCCTCACTTTGGAGCATTATGGGATGGAAATGTCCTGGATTTGTTGAAGGACAATTTTTCTCTATAGCTGGAATACACAGGCCAGTAGAAATATGTGCAGTGAAGTGGAAAATATGAAAGCAAAAAAACAACAAAAAAAACAACAAAAAAACCCCAATAAATAGTATCTACTGCAACCTATATGCATGATCTTATATTGGAAAATATAAGAGGAACTCGTTAATAATCTGTTTTCTTATTCAGTGTATATTTCATAACAATACCGTCTGTTCTTAGTAATGTTATTGATAATGTTAATGATACAAGGATACCAGATCCTCACATTATGAGCCAGAATCAAGTCCTTTTTTACTGTCTTAATTGCTTATAGGGCTCTTTGCATTACTCCCATCAACACTAATTACATTGATTGATCTTCACTAAGAAGAAATTATTACTATGAAACTCAAATTAATATAGAGCCAGGGCCTCGTCTAATATTCTCTTCCTTTCCACTCATCGTTTTACATTCTCCCTCTGCCCAACTGAGCGATCAAGGACGCAGAAGAATTGAGGGCATCTTACTGGCTCTCCTGGTGGTCCAAAAAGTCCCTCACGGCCTTGTTCTCCTGGTGGACCTGGCTCACCCTAAAAAAAGAGGAAAATAAATGAAGTAATACTTGCAGAGTAGAATAAGTAGAAAAGCAGAAGAGACAATATAACATCTGCAGAGTTGAATCATACGTGTTCTATATGTATAATACATATATATATATATATATATATATATATATATATATATATATACATATATATATATATATATACATACATACATACGCATACATACATACATACACATACACTAAATTATACCGTATTTTGCTTATAATCAACACAGGAAAACAATATCAAGCAAACACTATCAAAGGCCCAGATAATCTTAAAACCCATGGATTATCTACTCAAAAAGCTCATTTAAAACAAAAATTATATCTTGCCCAGAATCCTCCAGGGACTGGAGGATTTTGGCATAATTATACTGTATGTAGGATCCATTGTATCATATTGACATGAAAGCCAACTATTTCCAACGTTCTTGCCAATTTGCTTGTAGAATAAAGAGTACTGAGAAGTTAATGGCTCAAATGGGACTAAGGCAAAGCAACTATGAGAGTGGCCAGAGGAAAAGACTTGTTCACATATACCCTCTTTTGCCTCATGAGTTGATGCAGTATCGATGGCCTGGCAGGAATGCCCAAAGGCTACATGGAACTGAAATTGACTGCTGGGTTGTGGCACTTCTAGTGTTTCTCTCTGCTTGGTCCACTCTTGGTGCCTTGAATTCTTGTCATCCTCAGTCAGGGACAATACTCACTCTCGAGGCTTGACTACCTCATGGCAAATGAACAGCACTGACTCAAAGTACCAGCAGTGAGCAATATCCTTGGGTTTCAAATATCCTTGTTTTATCACTGGGCAACAATTTCTTTCTAAAGAATGTCAAAGTATGCTGTACTCATGGGACAGTAGCACAAGAGAAGGGCAAGAAGCCAAAATAATGAGGTGTCTAACACAGGAGCATACCAAGGGGTATTACTGCATTACCCAATCTTAATTAAGAGGTCTTGGGAAACCCAGGGAGTCTGTGGGAAGCTAGACTGTGAGAACATTAGTGAAGGGTGCAGTGGAGAGGGGGCAAGAGGAGAGACTGCTGCTTGTCATCCCATTTTCTGAGAAATAGAAATATAAGAGTGGTCAGAGCCAGATTAATTGAGGGACTTCTGGAGAAAAATGTTTTATTCGTTTGAAAAATAAATATAGTAGGGCGGGATATAACACAATCCCTTATGTGCCAAAACTTTATATAAACAGAATACTTGGTTCATGTGAAGAATTAGGAAATGTCTCTGCTTTATGAATTTGGAATGAGGTAGATCAAGAATCCCTTTTCTGAAAATGCTTGCTGCACTCACAGCTGAAGATTTAGACTTGAACTGAGCAAAGAACGATCTCTACAGTATAATAATGCAAATTATATAATAGTGGTGATTAAATAATCATTATTCTATCATCTGAGTTTGAAAGATATACTGTCTTCCCAGAATGTCAGCATGTTTGTTTCATTGTAGATACAAAACCCACATTTTAATTATTTGTTACCCTTTGCCCTATTGACAGTAGCATGTTTTTAACTGAAAGCCAGCAGCAATTGGCAGCTAGAATATCAATATAAGCCTGGATTCAAGTTCCCATTAACTCATGAATATTATACTACCATGTTTTATGGATAATGACATTTTTTGTTTGATTTAGCTTCCAGGATTATTCCCTAGAGAAAACAGGAAGTGGTTGAGCATTCCACCATGGATAAAAGGGTAGAATATGCTGTAACTAGGTCTAATGAGTAATTGGAACTATATTCCTACTTAGGCTGGATATTATGTTAATAGAAGCTCCAACCTTTTTTTCTTGTTGCAACATTCACACAAAGAAATGACAATTTTTGTTTGATGCAAAACTGTCAAGGTTTATTTGCAATATATTTGACTCTGTTTTGATTTCTCCTAAAGCATGCTTCCTATAAGACAAGAACTTTATTTATTTATTTATTTATTATTCAAATTTCTATACCGCCCTTCTCCTTTCGGACTCAGGGCGGTGAACAGCCAAAATAAAACATTTATACATAAAGTACAATTAAAAATAAATTTAAAATAATTAAATTTGGCCCATAGTTTAAAATTTGTCAATTTAAAATCCATATCAAAATTTAAAATCAACCATAAAATCATAAAATCAAGAGAGACCGGCTAACTGAAAGAGATGAGTTTTTAGGGCCCGACAAAAAGTCCGGAGGTCGGAGATCACTCATATCTCTGGGGGTAGATTGTTCCAAAGGGTAGGTGCCACCACAGAGAAGGCTCTCCTCCGCCAGCTGGCATTGTCTAGCCGACGGCACCCTGAGGAGGCCCTCTCTGTGGAAGCGAACTGGCCGGTGGGAGGCTATTGGTGGCAGAAGGCGGTCCCGTAAGTACCCTGGCCCTAAGCCATGGAGCGCTTTAAAGGTGATCACCAACACCTTGAAGCGCTCCCGGAAGTCCACTGGAAGCCAATGCAGCTCGCGCAGGAGAGGAGTCACATGGGAGCGCCCCGTCGCTCCCATAATCCCCCACGCAGCCGCATTCTGCACCAGTTGGAGCCTCCGGGTGTACCCCAAGGGGACCCCCATGTAGAGAGTGTTACAATAGTCCAGATGAGAGGTGACGAGTGCTTGAGTGACTGTGCGTAGGGAGTCCCGATCCAGAAAGGGGCGCAACTGGCGTATCAGGCGAACCTGATAAAAAGCCCCCCTGGCCACGGCCGTCATATGCCCTTCTAAAGACAGCCGTGCATCCAGGAGGACACCCAAGCTGCGGGCCCCTTCCATGGGGGCCAGTGATTCACCCCCAATAACCAGCGATGGCGTCAGCTGGCTATACCGGGACGCCGGCAGCCACAGCCACTCAGTCTTGGAAGGGTTGAGTCGAAGCCTGTTTCTCCCCATCCAGACCCGCATGGGTCTTCCTTTTCCTTTTTCCCACGAGAACAGAAAACTCAGTTGCAGAATTTTGATCAACATATGTTACTCCCTCCATAATCCTTACTTGTTCTTTGGAACCATAAATATCTACCTCTTAGGCCTGCTTCATCATAGCTGAAGAACTCCAGACAATCACTAGATGACGACAGAGATACAAAATCATGGAAACTAATGTTTTAGAACTAATTGCATTGAGCATCTGTCCACATCTGCTCCCCAAGTACAGTTGCAATTCTGTTTGAGAAAACATCAGATGTAAATAAAAAACCTAGAAACGTATTTTCCTCCTCAAGTCTCTTTGTAACTTAACAGGGAGATTTTTGGTTTTGGAGTCATATATGGGTTCCATTCCACTCCTTTTAGCAGCCACTAGCAAAACTGTTTGCATTTAGAACAGGACTGTCAAGATTGAACTGCTTTGTTTCTTTCAAACCTTATTGCTATTCAACCTGCCAATGAACTGAGGGGAGGGAAGGGTGGAATGGAGGGCTGAGAATTTGTGCACAAACTGTGAGAGTCTGGAAACCATCAAGGTCATCACTGCAGATGCTTGAGACGGAGGTGGGCTGTTCCCATAACAAAAGGATATCTCATAATTGGACAATGTGATCATCCATGAATGGGAAGAAAGGGAAGCTATTGTTTACCTAGGCAAATATTTGCATGGGAAAACCAGAGTTAGTTTTGATTCTTCAGTACCAAAATGGTGTATCCAATAAAGTTTTACTTTTGGGAATTCAAAGCTCCCAAGAGTGTTTACTTATTTTGGGTTCATTAGTCCGACAGTTGACAAGGACATTTTATCACTCCAGTTAGTTCACGTATTAAATTTATCCAAAAAGAAGATAAATCACAAGAAGTGGTAGTACTGTTATATACTGCACTAATGAGGCCACACTTGGAATACTATATCCTGTTCTGGTTGCCATGATATAAAAAGGATGGCCGCCACAGAGAGAGCTTGCAACTTAGGTGTCCTCCTGGATGCACGGCTGTCCTTGGAAGAACATGTGATGGACGTGGCCAGGGGCGCTTTTTATCAGGTTCGCCTGATCCGCCAGTTGAGTCCCTTTCTGGATTGGGACTCCCTACACACGGTCACTCATGCCCTCGCCACTTCCCGCCTGGACAATTGTAATGCTCTCTACATGGGGCTCCCCTTGAGGAGCACCCGGAGGCACCAACTGGACCAGAATGCGGCCGCGCGGGTGGTCATGGGAGCGTCATGGCGCTCCCATGTAACACCTCTCCTGCGTGAGCTGCACTAGCTCCCGGTGGTCCTCCGGGTGCGATTCAAGGTATTGGTTACCACCTTCAGAGCGCTCCATAGTTTAGGACCTGGATATTTACAAGACCGTCTGCTGCCACCAATAGCCTCCCACTGGCCAATTCGCTCCCACAGAAAGGGGTCCTCCGGGTGCCATTGGCCAAGCAATGTCGGCTGGCAACCCCCAGGGGGAGAGCCTTCTCTGTGGGGGCTCCTGCCCTCTGGAATGAACTGCCCCCGGAGATGCAGAGGTTTCCCAACTTACGTACCTTCCGCCGGGCCCTCAAGACGCTTTTATTTCAACAAGCCGGGCTGGCCTAATTTTAATTTTTTAATTGCTAATACTTAATTTTAAATGTATAAATTGGGTAGCTTTATTTTAGTTAGATGTGGGCCGAACTATTTAATATTTTTAAATTGTTTTTAAATTTTATATTTGTGTGTTTTATGCTGGCTGTACATCGCCCTGAGTCCCTTTGGGAGAAGGACGGTATATAAATTAATTTAATAAATAATAATAAATAAATGGTAATATCCTAGAACAGATCTTACCATCCTTTTTGCAGAGAACAGCAACAAAGATGGTAAGGGTCTGGACACTAAACCATATGATGAACAGTTGAGGGAGCTAGATGTAGGAGATGAACAGGATGAGCCCGAGAAAGGGATCAAATGCGTCATGAGTCAGGAGTCTCTTCGTGCCCATAAGAGATCTAAGTCCAGCCCACCTTGAATTCCTTTGACTGTTATCTATCACCAATTTGCTTTGACAATTAGTAGTTCAGATTCTTGTAGAGAGTTTAAGCTTGCAATAAATCTTTATACCCATTTGCATTTTCTGGATTTTCTGATTTCCCTAGTGCTTGACACTAGATATGTCTAGCCTAATAAAGAGAAGGATTAGAAGTGACATGATAACTGTCTTCCAGTACCTGATAGTCACAGAGAAAAGGGAGTCAACTTATTCTCCAAAGCACCTGAGGATAGGAGAAGAAACAATGGATGGAAGCTTGTTAAAGAGAGATCCAATCTGGAACTAAGGAAAATTTTCTGATAGGAAGAACAATTAATCAATGGAACAGCTTGCTATCAGAGTCGTGGATGTTCCATCACTGGAGGCTTTCAGAAAGAGATTAGACAGCCATTTGTCTGAAATGGTATAAGGTCTCCTACCTTGGACAGGGGGTTGGATTAGAAGACTAGACTGCCACCTACAGCAGAAATAAATCCAGTCCCCTCCACCAACAAACATGTCTTTGCGAGGCATATTTGCTTAGGAATGTATTTGTAACCACCAGGATCCAACAAAAAAGAACAGGGGCAAGACAAAGAAGACATTTATTTTAGTTGAATTAATTACTATTAGTTACAGTAGTGGCCAAAATGGTGGAAACCTTTTAGGAAAGTGTATTTTTGAGGTTTGATAGCTAATAACACTACTTTTTTTTGGGGTTTCAAGATAATCATATTCCACTGCTGGAATGGCTGGGAATAGTCCAGACATCAACCCAATTGAAAATCTATGTAGCCGACTAAAGAAACCTGTTAATCAGAAGCGACCCAGCAATAAAACCCAGTTAATAGAAGCAATCATTCAATCTTGGTTTCACATTATAACAGCTGCAGAACTATAAGACTTGGTTCACTCAATGGGAAGATGTTGTAAGGCCGTAATTCATGCTAAAGGTTACCCAACTAAGTATTAACTGACATGATAATTTTTGTATATCTCTTTTTTTCTACGTGTTTCACTTTTCTTCTTTATACTGTAACTGCTATTTTAATAGCAAATCCTTCATAAAGGTTATTGCATTACATTCTTGATTAAGTTATCTTTCCATTGATATATAATTTTATGGTACTACTCCAAAAAAAGTGGTGTTATTATCTAGTTTTAGAAAATACACTTTTCCCAAAAGGTTTCTACAATTTGGCCACTATTGTACATTAATTAAGCCATGGTGTGTCCCTGTGACACTTCATGGCAGTGAAAGTTGAACTTTGAAGCAGCAGGACAGGAAGAGCATTCGTGCCTTTGAACTTTGTGTTGGAGAAGATTCTGGAGAATGCTGTAGACAGTCATAAAAACAAACCAATGAATCATTAAACAAATCAACTTAGAGTTCTCACTTTAAATATCATACTTTGGACACATTATGCGAAGACCTAACTCTGGAAATGGCTTTAATGTTGGAAAAGTAGAAGGAAAGAGAAGCAGAGGACAATCAACAGGATAATGGCTTGACTCAGTTACAGCGGTGATGAGTGCACCATTGGAAAACTAGAAAGACCAGGTTACAACAAAGAATAACAGGGTTGGAAGGGACATTGGAGGTCTTCTAGTCCAGCGTCCTGCTCATGAAGAACATAGACAATTTATAAACTTGGTTGCCTATTTGCATATACCAATTATTCCCTCTCTCATATAGAATTGACTCTTATCCACAGAAATGTATTTAGACACAAACATTTTCTTATAATAGAAATAGCAAATGAAAAAATAGTAACATTTATAAAAGCCAGAATTGAGAAGATGGCACCAGACAGCAAATGACGCCTCTGGAAAGAAGCTGAAGAAGCAGTGGATTACCTAGTTACTGCTTCAAGTAGATAACACATATTGTTTACAGACAATATCATGACAAAGAGCAACAATGGTGCATTGGAAGATCTGCAAGAAATACCATGAACCTACTAGCAAGAACTGTTGGGATCATAAAATAGAGAAAGATAGAAAATGAAGAAGCTAAAATGCTTTGGGACTTTAAAATTCAAACAGGCAGGCACTTGCCACATAACACACCAGACTTAACAATTGCGGATAAAAAAGTAAAAAAAAGTCTGGACAGTGGATGTGGCAATACCTGGAGACAACAGAATAGTAGAGAAAGAGTTGGAAAAGATAACAAAATACAAAGATCTGCAAACAGAAATAAAGCAACTGTGGCAAAAAGAAAGCAAAGGTAGTACCAATAGTAATAGGGGTTTTGGGTGAAATCCCAAAACAACTGGAGCACCACTTGAAGACTATCAGTATTGACAAATTCACCATTGGTTTGTTGCAAAAGGCAGTTTTATTTAGAACAAATTACATCCTGTGATGATAACTTTACCACATCCACATCTGCCTATCCCAAGGGAAGGACTCAATAAGTGGATAAAAATGCCAAATCCACATCTGGTTGACTGCAATGAACTACAATAACACTACCACCCCATGGATGAGTTAAGGGAAACAGAATATAATAAATGGGGGAGGGGGCATAATCAAAAATGTATTTCTATTCACCCTTTATTATAGTAAGGATGCTTAAGAAATTTATTTTTGAATTTGTCTGTCTGTCTAATATGCTTCCCATCTCACTATCGAGCAATTTAGGTTTACAAACTAATCTGGTCCACAATTTTAAAATGACAATTCTCTTCAGAAGCGTATTTCTGAATTATGTGAACAAATTTCTGCCAAAACAAAGCAAAATGGGTTCAGAATGTTACTTTATGAAAAGTGCTTTTTAGTCTTCCGAGATAAAATATATAAATGTCCTTGTTACCCATGAATAGGCCAATGAGAGGGAAGCTGAAACTACTGCATATTATTTTGATACAATCCTCAAACTTGCGAACCCTGCAGCACTAAATTTTCTCAATAAATCATAGCATTTAAAAAATCTTCCTTCCTTGTTTCCCAATTGGCTTTGGCCAGCTGAATTCTTCTAGCTGCCCAATTTTACAGATGCACTTTTTGTTTTGAGACATAGTATATTTTCCCCTACTCTCCCAACTTTTTCATTAAAAGAGACATTGTTTTCCTTTCCTGTTCAACTAGCTCATCAGAGGGAGATCCAACCTGGAAATAAGACATTGCTTGAAAGTGAGAACAATTAATCAATGGAACAGCTTGCCCCCTGGAGTTGTGAGTGCTCTGTCCCTGGAGGCATTCAAAAATAGATTGGACAACCATTTGTCTGGGATGGTATAAAGCCTCTTGCCCATCCCAAAGGGTTGGATTAGAAGACCAACTCTATGATTCTATTCTGTTATGTTCTGCTCCTCTCCTCATTCTATTCTATGCCTTTCTTAATTTATAAACTCAGTCCATTGTACACTGAGTCATGTGTATCTTCCAAATTTCAGCTACAAGAAATTCACTGCAAAAATAAGTTTTAACATAACCAGTTAAGAGTGCAGAATGTCTTTTCCCACATGTTGAGACATTATTAGAAGTATTTAAAACGCTTAAACTTTACCATTTCTCTAAAAAGATCACCAGGCCATTTCTTCTTCTTCTAAACTACTTGTGAATATCGCAAATGAAAATTTACCTTTTCTCCTTTTGGTCCACGAGTCCCAGGGACACCGCGTAAGCCTTCAGATCCAGAGCTACCCTGTATGCAAAAGGATTATGATTTTATATACTAGATTCAATAACAAGCCTGCTCTCTGTGGCAGAGAGCTTTTAGACATATTTCTCTTGACAAAGAAACTAAATGGGAATTTTGTTTTAGAACTTGTTCTAAGAATCCAGTTAGGAAGGATTCTGAAGGCTTGCTAAGGACTGAACGAATTCCTAAACATTTTCATAGGTTTCACTCTGTTTACAGATGAGGAAAGCTCTTTGCTGATTGTATCCCATTCCATATAAATATTAGAAAAACAGCTTTTAATAAATCCATTAATAAATCCATTAAATCTCAGCTCCAGAGGCTTAATGAAGACCATTTTCTTGGTTCCCAATTTTGCTACCAACTACAGAAAACATCACTGAAAATAATAACCTTACCTTTGGTCCAGTGATACCATCAGAGCCAGGACTTCCCTACAAGAGAAAGAAAAGAGAGCGAAATTGATTGTCATGTTCTTAAACTTGCTCCTTTAGGCCCATAAAATCTTTAAACATGTACCTCATCTCCCCATTCTCCTTTTTCTCCTTTGGCTCCCACTTCTCCAGGCAGACCCTAAAAGATATGAAAAAGTAAATATTTTTACCATGAGCTTTTGAGTATTCATGGAGCAGCTGTGAATCACATAGTGAGCTAAACTTAAATGGATAGAGATGTCAGAGCAATGTTATTATTGCCCTTCAAAATCAAAATCAACTAGCTTGCCTTTCATAGACAAATGACATCTTCATATAAAGATTGTCTGCCAGTTTAAAAGCAACTCTGACTTTCTCTGATCCCATGACATCAACTGCATTGAGGAGCTGAGATGATTCAGTTTTGGCTTGGCTATAGTATAGCTGCAACAAAACCAACATTTTAATTCATAATCTGAAATATGGTAACTCCTTACAGCTGGTTGGCAATCATTTTCCCATCAGAAGGATCTCTTATCTTATCCCCAAATGCTGGTTCCTGAGCTTTGGTTCCCCTAAAAGGTCCTTGAGGGGAAATAATGGCTTAGAACCTTCAAAGTCTTCATATTTTTTAATGCAACTAGACAAAGGCAACATGAATTGAGGACATGGACTGGATTGTATGGAATAGCAATTTTACTCATCTATGACATGGGATAAAACACTTTTCTCTTTACTCCAAAACATCCTGCAGCTGGGTGGGAGCAGTAATTTTTTTTTAGCTCCTTATCAGTATACTAAAATTGGGTGATGATCATATGACAATTCAAAACTTTCTGATGGTTTGGGAAGCAAAAGAAGTGGAAATGTAGAAGAGGCCAAAGTGTCTAAAAATCATGATTATTTCATACACCGCTTCTATGACGAAGGAATGTTACTTAGGTTATTCTTGCTTAGATTACAGTTGCAATTGGCAACTCTGTTAGTAAGTGCTGCAATTGCAAAGCAAAACATCACATGACTGACAGAAGCCTCTGTTTTGGTTGTTAAGCAAATCACTGAAGTCATTAAGTGACCATGACTTGCAATTTCACATCTGCGCTCTCCATTAATTGTGCTTGTTGAAAGCAGGTTGTGAAGCATGCAAATTATGATCATACAATTGTTGTCAATGCATACTGGTTGAAAAGCACCCAAATGGCAATCATGTGATGATGGGACACTGTGTTGATCCTTAATATAAGGTTTGGTGGCAAAGCTATTTTTTCCAACTCAATTTCAAACAATTGCTAAATGAAGTAGTCAGTGAGGAGTTCCTGTACAGTCCTTTATAAAGAACATTTGCCCTCTCCATCTAGGTTGCATGGAATACATGCACAAGAGTACAGATGTGTAAAATCCAGGAAAAATCCAAGAGAAGTATCTAGTCAATTTCATGTTTTGTGTCTGATCAACTAACCAGTATTTCTAATCTGGCAAATTACCAACAGCCAATTTTGAAACCAGGAAAGCTCAAATGAGGTTAGGGTTAGGGTTAGTGTCTACCTGGTAAAGTGAGGGAGGGATGAAAAATCCAGTCTCTTATTTTCTGGCTGTTTACCATCTTCTAATGCAGTGCTTTTCCTCCTTAGTTCCCCTTTTCATTACCCAAAACTGCTTATCAGAAAGTCCTTTTACCACTTATCAGAAATTTGTTATTTAAATGTCCCTGCGGTCATTTGGGGCAATTTACTTAGAATAGGAAAGTTTAGGGAAGCACATCTAATGGATCCACTAGCAAGTTGTGGGGAACCTTCACTTAACCCTGCTATTTGCCTGAGTAAATACCCAATTCTGCTGACTTCCTTTATCAAACAATATGCAAACAAACAAAAATGAAATAGGCCAAATTAATTGACTTAGAGTAATATCTAGCCCAGTGTCATAAATTTGCTTCTCAGCAGGATATAAAATATAAACAAACGTTTATCATGGAATGTACCACTCCTTAGCACCAGTAACAAGAAGTAACATTGGGGAAATTGTTATAGCATACATAAATCTGAACGATCTACCCAGTGCTTAAAGCTGTCTGAGCAGAAAGAGTGTGAATATGCTGGCTAGTGCCTCTTTTCTCTTAACTTGGTGCTATTATGTTGGGGGACGGAGCAATGTCTATGATCCGTATTTGGCTGTCCCTGTCTGAGATGTGAGAAAGGGAAGTGGGGAGAAATGGCATATGATCAGGGACTCTCCTTCGGACAGCTAACAGCAGTGATAAAAGGGGAAGGCCAAGCAATGCTGTAAATTCACAATTACAACTATACCTTGTCGCCAGGACGGCCATCTTTTCCTTGTGGGCCTGGACCTCCTTTGGGCCCAGGCTCTCCCTTGAAGTAAAGAACACAAAGACACATGTAAGTTTAGGAAGGAAAACAGGAATCCCATTCCAACATCCTAAATGACATGACATACAAGAGGGGGTTTGTCTTTGATCTTCCTCTCCCTGTTGGAAGTGAGAATCACTTAATCAAAAATAGAGAAATCTAGAGTTTTATGATCGTGATAGGAGATGACATGAAATGAGAAACATACAAGCAGAATTTCCAATTCTTTCAAACACAGACCATTTTTATATTTAAGTTTTATAATTTTATAATATAATATATATTTATATTGTTATGCGTGTGTGTGTGTATGTACCATATGTATGTATGTATATATATGTAAATATATGTATGTATATATAATTATAAATAATATAAATGTCGAACATTACAACATTGAAAAAGAGTGTTGCTAAGATCAATATCTTAAACTAATATTACTTATTGAGATTTAGTACATTGCTGATTTGGTTTCCCCTCACTTCAACTTAACTACAATAACCTACTAAAACTGCTTCTTTGGACTGTTTGGATTTGCATGTGTGAAAATGTTTTGTAAAATGAATGTAATGCCATATTTAACGACTTTACAAGTATTAATACTAGTAAACTAGTATTTACTAAATACTAGATAAATTTATCATGGTAGTTATATGCTGACATCACAAAAAGTATAGTATCCAAGTCATAATGAGAAAACAATGAATTATAGCTAACCTTTATCCCTTGGGGTCCATAAGAACCAGTATCCCCTTTTTGTCCAGGAGGTCCTTGTAAGCCCTAGAACCAAGCAGTTATCAATTAACTAATGACAATGTGTTATGTTTTGGTATATTACAATAATCTCCATCAGGCTGGGCTGAATTTCTCCATATTGTTTTCCACCTATTTCTATTCTGTATTTTTTCTTTCATCTTTCAGATTCTGCACTTTGTAACTACCTATTCTTTATAGATTTGCTTCCACCACTGCACCCTGAGATTGCCTGTTAGCAACCAGAATGGATAGATATGTAATCTCTTGCACCGACATACATCAAACCCAGGAGATCCTTTGCATCCTGATAGTCCATGATATCCTTGTTCACCCTGTGAAGAAAAAAAAAATTACATGATTATTATGAATCATTGGGAATTTTCTTTTATCATTAGAAGATAGCAATAGCACTTAGATTTATACAGTATAATAATATAAGAAATACTAATGCTATGATGGTCATTTCGAAAAATCCTTTCTTAGTGAGCACCTAGAAGCCAAGAGGAACATAAGTGGCAAATTTCATAAGTGGAGATTTTGTGATGATGCGTGAGTAGTATTTCCCTTTTATATATATAGATACCACTTCACAGCCCTCTCTAAGCAGTTTAGAGAGTCAGCATATTGCCCCCAACCATCTGGGTCCTCACTTTATCAACCTTGGAAGGTTGGAAGCCTGAATCAACTTTAAGCCGCTCAGAATCGAACTCCTGGAGTGAGCAATGAGTTAGCCTGCATTATTGCATTCTAACCATTTTCTTCATTCACACCCTTAAAGCCAATACTTTATTCAATTGCAATATTTAATGCAGCTTTTTTTTAAGGAGGGAAACTACCTTCTGTGTGCAAATATCAACCATACCTTCATGCCATCAGCGCCATCTATGCCACGCTTGCCCTTCTCTCCCTGTAACAGAAAAAAAGTCAGGTATATAATACATAATTCAATTCACTTTCAAAATGATAATGGCATCATCCCCCAAACAAAATCTAAAGACCTACCTTGCCTCCTTTTGCACCTCTTGAGCCCTGTAGATGAAAGAAGATGATTTAGAATGATGTACAAGTGCTTACTGGAGCTATATGGAAAAGGGCAGGGGAAGTGGATGTTTTTGGTCCTCTTTTTAGAGCTTACTATGTAATGTTATAAGATCTTCTAGATAATCACTGGGCACTGATATTATATCAGCAAATACAGTGGCTGCATCATGCCATAATACAATATCCTAGGAACAAATTGTATGTCCTTTTGAACAGAATTAGCCTTTTCATTTAAAAAAGCATATATACAATTTTGCAAAATATCCTAAATCTTATCTGAACCATTCCCTGTCTTTGCTCTGATTGTTTAACTTACTAGTGGTCACAGAATTACTGTCCCCACGATAGTAGGATAAATAAACTTAATCATAATAGCCTTTGGAGCAATACCCCAAGGGTTGCCTGGATACATGGAAATTTTGAACTCATAAGTCCTGAATATTTTGATTTTGCAAAAAACAACCTTACTCGGAACTGCCTATATGCTCAGACTTTACCTTAACAGATCTTAGGTCTTGATTAGAACTTGAACTGTTAAAATTTTATCAGTCCCAGACTATGAGTCAAACTGAAGATTAAATCATCATCATCAACAACAACAATAAATTGAAGATTAACACTACTACTACTATTACTACTACTATAGAAAACAGCTAGAAAATATAATAAAATATCATGATTTTCTAATTGAAGTTGAGTGACTATGGAGGAAGAAATCAATGGTTGCAACAACAGTAATAGGAGCCCTTGGAGAAATACCCAAAGGGCTGCCTAGATACATTGAAAATTTGAACTTAGACCTGAATGTTCTGACTTTGCAAAAAACCACCTTACTCAGAACTGCCTATATATTCAGATGCTACTTTAACAACTCTTAGGCCCTTGGTTAGGACTTGAACGTTAGGTTTTTACCAGTCCCAGACTGTGAATTGAATTGTAAATTAATCGTAATAATAGTTTTAAAATAATTTTTATATAAAATATATATTTAATATATTTTAACATATTGTATTTAATGTATTGTTTTTATTTTTAATGTATGATGCCCAGAATCATTTGTTTGTGAGATGGGTGGCCATATAAATTTGATAAACAAATAAATAAATGTGCAAAATAGAATCCAAGATTTGTTTCTTTGTCCAATGGTTCTCAGTGGGAATTTCAGATCCAAACAATTCCAAGTAGAACCAAATTAATTTAATTTTTTAAATATCCTTTTCTCCTTCTGGAAAATAGACACTTTAGAAGCAATTTTAACATATTTGTATTTAAAACTGATTGTAGGACATGTTTATTTATTTGATGAGATCTCAGGAAGAAGGCAGGCTTTAATTAAATATTACAGGAAATTTCCTGAGGTGCTACATAGCAGGCAGGCTGATAGGCAACTATTAGAGTGCTACAGTAGATTCTCTAAAGGGAGTTAGCAGCAGAGGGTGAGGGCAGGGGGGCTGGGGCTAAATGATTTTTTGAGGTATTTGCAGTTATAAACCAGATTCATGTTATATATTAAATCAAAATGCTGTTGATTTGTTTTTGGCTTGATGTGTAAACCCACTCAATTGTGATTTATTTATGTGGTTTGAAATGATATGAAATGAGATAAGATCCTGAGAGTATAGAGACTTTGCAGTTTCAATCACAAGCCAGTTTCTCTTCCCCATCCCCTATTTGGTTTTTAGCATACATCTAGATCAAGGCTAATTCTTGTGATATTTTGACTGGCCCTAAAAATGGCATACGCTAACAATGAATTTTGGAGTTGTCCTCCCCCCCCCCCCCACAATAATTCAACACAGAGTCATTTGCTTTTGTAGCACTGTTAATCAACACAACTCACCTTGTCCCCTCGGCTACCCTTGTCTCCCTAAAAATGAGAAGGAGGGGGAAAGGTCAGATATATTACAAATAAAATTATGAGAAAAAAAAATCAAGAAAGCAATAAGTGAAATTATACTTGCCTTCATCCCTTGGTAGCCAATAGGTCCTGGGTCACCTTGCTTTCCCTAGGTAAAGAATAACATTCAAACAATAAATCCCATTGCAGTCAGATCTGATTCTTGTTTAGGAAATTTTCTCAAGATTGTAGGGAAAAGAATTTCATCCAGAATTTTGTGTTAATTGGGATTTTGACAATTTCTTACAATACAATACAAAAGCATTAAGATTGATATACAGTTGGATTAAGACATACAAGTAGAATGGACTCATGGCTGGATCCAACCTTGTCTCTTTAATAATGCAATTTTAGACGTGTCTATTCAGAAGTAATCTCTTTTGAATTCACACTAGTTTAGGGCTTCCAGAATTTCATATTAAAGCTTTTCTATGTTATCAAAAACACTTCACTGACAAATGTATTAGTGCCTATCAGATGTGATCTCCTGATTTACGTAAGGGTCTTTTTGAAGACTACAGAAGATTGAAGATTACAGTTCTTTGTGAAAATTACAGAAGTGTCCCCTAGTTTTATTATATTATAGTGGTGCATTAAAATCTACCAAAACTGGACATAATACTGATGATTTGAGAAAGAATCATGAGATACTTCAACAGAATGGATGGGTGAAATCAGGCCGAATCTCACCCCTCCTGTAACTTCATTGGCAATTTGCAATTTCAGGAAGATGCTGACATACAGATGGTGTGTCTGCAAAATTGATTAACGTTATCTCACAAGTCTTCATATATGGAAAATGTCCTTTGGTAGGAATGCAGCCCTCCAACTAAAAGAAAATACTCCATATTTATTCAGAATATACATTAAAATAATTCAGTATTACATAAGATTCAGCTTCACTTTGAGTATCTTTCATCCAAGGTCAAATATATTTTCTACTTACAGGATCTCCAGCTTCTCCTTTTTCTCCTGGCAAGCCAGGTCTCCCTCTTTCTCCCTGAAACAAAATATCAGTAAGCATTAGATTCTATTACCAATTTTTATTTAACTTTACATTTCAGGTAAAGTTTAGCTTTTAAAAACCATCAAAGAAAAGGGGTCATGTTATGAATGATCTTGCAATTTCAAAGCTGCCCTTTAATGTTGGGCAAATGCCAAATATTGCAATACACATAATATTAATTTTTAACCTATCTTTTCACTTTTCACATTGTTTCGGAAGCAATAACAGTAAATAATTACAAAAGTCTAACAAAATTCTGTAAAATGTAGAAGTACTATTTTCCCCCAAAAGACTATTCTAGTCATATAAATTAGCAGGTACATAAACAAAAAGAAAGTAGTAATGGGAACCGAGGAGCCTTTAAAGAAAGGACTCCCTCAATCTGGAATGGAAAGGTTTGCATGGCAGAGAAGAATGGAAGTGAGTACTGTACAGCTGCTGCGGTCTCTGTCAATAGGCGAATGGACAGGAAAAGGCTTGGAATGAAGTATTATTACTGACAGAAGTGCACACTGTAGAAGGTGTCAAGTTAGTCATTTCACAGAGAGGAGAACTGGCTGGCTTCACTTCTTTTCAGGTTGCAATCTAACCAAATATGTCAAAGTGAAAGAAATAAGTTTTTCAATCAAAGGTCCTATTCTTAAATGCAAGGCCATTTGCCCATAAGGCAACTCTTAAATGAAATTTTGAATGAACATATTGGTCTAGTTCAGGTAACAGAGACCTATATGACTGCCCGCTCAGTTGAGGATTCAAATGGGCAGAGCTTAACTGTACATTAGCCAGATTATATCAGGCTGGTTCATACATTCAGAATTAAATCCTGAATGGCAACAATTATCATTCCTGATCTGGGTTTGATCATCAGCAGAACAACAATTCAAAGGGCTGCTCACATGAAACCATGGTAGGATGGCTGTGAGCAGCTTGCAAATGTCTGATCTTCTTGCCTCCATTAATCACCTCCTTCCACTGTATGACTACTTTTTAGGTGACAATAAATTCTACCAGATATTTGGCAGTCAATCTAAATGTAGTCTTATAGAACTGATATAGTGAAGAAAACACCCACCTCTTCTCCTGGGTCCCCAATGTGCCCTGGAGGTCCTCGAGGAGGCTAAGAAACAACAATCAAAAATTGGGATTAGAGCACAGGAATGTAAAAAGCAAGATTTTATATATTGGTGGACTGTCAAGATAATAACACTCACCTGGCATTCATAGGAACAGCACTGTTGACAGAATAAAAAGACACCATTAAAAGAATTACCAAGTTTACACTTTTATAGAATGAGTACATTTATCTTTTGTTCTAACTTAAAAGCATTCCTTCATCTCTTCATATGTAACAAGCTAGAAAAATTGAGAAGCAGTTTCCCACACAATGCTGGTGAGTTTTAGCAGGAACCAAGGCTGCCACATGACATAATGCAATTGTTTGGAGCTTCTAGATTAGTTTCCTGTCCATTTGAACAGTCATCAACCAAAAAACCAACAAAATTATGTTCCATGAATATGCCTAAATGTGTTAAGTTAAAAAATTATAAGAAAAATGTTGTATGGACTTATTTCAGGGGACAAACACAAAAAACACCATAATAATTGTCTGTTCTACTATTTGCTCTAGAGTTTTCTCTTCAGAAATTATTTATGTTGATGTAGGACCTGTCAATATGCAAATCTCCAGCATGGTAAGAAAAGAGGAAAGATACCCTCAAGATGTTCAGCTATATTTCCATTATTCTCTGCTTTAGGATGAAAACATCTGATCACTTGTGACAAAAGGTACTGCATTAGACTGGGCCAAGTGCCAATGTAAATGAGACACTTTAGAGCAAAATGCAAACTAGAGGACTATCATTCAGCCCCCTGGTTTCAGCTCCAGGCTGGCATACTTTTGAGATACTGAGCACATGTTGGAGGCTCCATTTTGAGACCAGTCTAGTGCTGTAGAAGGTTGAAGCTGGATCATGTTGACAAACAGCCAAAGAAATGTTTTGGTAGAAACTCTTTGGCCTGAATCTTGTGGCCTAAGATCATTCATGCTTAATGCCTATACTTGCTCAGAACCTCCCTTCCCTCTGAAAACTAGATATAAATATAAATACTGACTTGCTGATAATTCCAGTTTTTATAAAATAAGTTTTTAAAAACTATTTAAATTCTCAAATATTTGCATTTTTGCAGAGCTTACATTAATCCTAACTTTTAAATAGAAGATTAAGTTTTTGAATCTTCCTTTGTTATCTGAGCAAAGGGCAGTAACTTTGGTGTAAGATATGGTTCTTCCTTCTATTCCTTGGGACAAAAACATTTCACTGTTTCCTTCTTACTAAATCATAGGCAATAAGAGTGAATCTTGGCATTTAGATTAACATTGGCATGATTAGCTCAAGGTTTACTAGGAAAGAAATAGTGAAAAGAAATTAGAAAATTTACAAGATAAAAATGATTCTTGAATGAACAAAAGGACACTGAAAAAACTTACCACATGTTCCACATTATTTTTCTGAAAGAAAAAATAAGGAAGAAAATGATCAGAAATAATAAGATAGTATATCTAATGCATGATACGTTTATCCAACAGAAAATACCTCTAAATTTAAAATTATTGCTGTAGAAAAGCAAATTAGACAGAAGAAAACTCATCTACTTGAGTCTCTATTATCTTCCTTTCAAGTAGATCTAATAAATAGAAAAGAAACACTAAGACTTACAATCATTTCAATGATGGTGTCAATTGTTCTGGGAATATCGCTTTGTGGTACAGTTGCTGTGAAATTGCGACGATAGTCATGGTCTGTAGCAATCACATTTAATCTGGATTCCTAGGATAAAATAAACCAAATCAAAACTATATTTTTACTCCAATGTCAGCTCGTAAATTTAGCAATGAGCTTGGTCTAACTGCTGCATAGACTGTTGGTACTCTAATCTTCACATGAAGATCCAAATATAATTCCACTCATTTGTGTTGATGTAGGTTTGGTTATAGTTATCTATGTAATATGCCAGGAAATGTACTGACATCCTCCTGCAGGGGAGGGGAGGCATTTGGGCAGTTAACTTTAGATCTGAACATATGTGCATTCACTGTAATACCTGAAAAGATTTCTTTACACACACATATATGCCTTTGCATGTTTTCTGCAATTTTCTGTACCTACTGCCCCTTTCTGCCAAATGAAACACACATCAGTTGAAAGAATGCATGGAAAAAAAAATTAATGATTGACCCACAGCTATCAACTATTTTTTTGTGAAGATTTGCTACTCACTGAAATATCTGAGCAATAAGAATTGCCAATGTTTCTTTTTAAAGATTACATGAGGTTTTATTAAAACCTAATTTAGGGTTAAACCTAATTTAACCTTTATTTAAGCACGTGTACCTTATCTGACCTGGCATAATTAGGCATATGATATATTGCACTTTTAAAATCAGCAAATTTGACCCACCTTAAATCAGAACCAATATAGTTTTAGGAAATGCTGCACAAAGAGGGCAGCATCTCTGATTATTACAATCAAGGGTTAGAGCAAAGGGTGCCACCTCTGTGGCTGGCCACAGTCTGCAAAATCATAGGAACAAGCACATCTCCCGAGCAAGAGCTGTCTTTGGACTGATCTTTATTTATTGACAGTAATTGCTTGAATATCATCCATGTGTACACATTTCATACCAGATGGTCTGGAGATACAGCAACAGCAAACACTTTGATCCCCTGGTGCTTTGCTTCATTGGCAGCATCTTCCAGTCCCCCACAGGGCTCTTTGTAACCTTCTAAGGGATGTCCATCTGTCACCACAATAAGATACTTATTTTCCCTATGATGAGATCCGCTGAAAAAATTAAAACCAGTCAATGAAAAACAAACCATATTACATAAGCGTGCACTCTCATCACATCACAATCCTAAATGGTTGCTGTGGAGTTTTATCTTTTCTGCTTATGTATTATGCTGCCCTGAGTTGAGAGACAAAGACAGACACAGAAACATAGTCAGAGAGACAGAGAAAGCCAAACTGGGGTAAAAATATAATAATAACAACAACAACAACAATAATAATACACCATGATAATATCTGCTGATATATCAGTAAAGTCTTAAGAAAAGTCTAAAAGGGCTTCTCCTTATAAATCAGAAAAGTAGTACAGGTAGTTGGGGGTTGGCAGCCATGTCAGGTATCAATGGAGTCAATGAAAGGACTACCTGCGAAAGACAAGGTTCAAATCCATGGATTGAAGTGGATCCTTAACTGTGCTATAACTTTGTTTATCCTGGAGAATAAAACCTTCAGAAGTCATGTGATGCTCAGTACAGAGGTAGGAGTCTCAATGAAACATTTTAAGTAATTTTGAAAGACACAGTAGAGTTCATATTTAAAAGTCTATCTGAATGCTATCTTAATCTAATTTTGGGCCATAAGGAAAGATATACTACTGTGTTTCCCCAAAAATTAGATCTGGTCTGATATATTTTGGGCTGCAAAATAAGCACTAGGGCTTATTTTCGAGGAAACATAATTTCAGGGAGATCAGCATGGCTGGGCATCCCACCCCTCGGCGCATGCATAAGAGGTAGCAAGCACACAGGGACCACTGGTATATGGCAGCAGTGCAGCCTGCTGGTTTCTTCGTCGGCGCACTCGGGCTCCGCAGACCGTGCAGCACAGGTGAATTGATTCTCTATCCAAGCAGAAGATGGAGGCAGAGGCGCGGGGGGGTGGGGAGGGAGGTGATCGGAATGCACCACACAGGCTGCAGGAATACCAAGAGTTGGTGGGCTGGATCAGTTGGCCAGCTGCGGAAGGCTCATCTTCGTGCAGTGGCACTGGCAGATGGAGATGAGCTTCCCGTGGCTGCCCACCTGCTCTGGCCCACCAACTCTCAGCTTTCCTGTGGCTCACGGGGGATGTCTGAATCACCTGCCTTTCCCCCCACGCCTCTGCCTGCTGCCAGTGCTACCGCGCGAAGATGAGCCTCCCGCAACTGCTTGCCGCTCTGGCCTACTGACTCTCCACTTTTCCGCGGCCCATGCGGCGTGTCCAGATCATGTGCCTCCCACCCCTGCCTCCACCTGGTGCTTGGACAGGTAATGAACTCACCTGTGTTGCACGGGCTGCAGCTGCTGCTAGACACCATCGACCCGTGCACACTCACTGCCTCCTGTGCTGGCCACACCCACCCATTCACTAGGGCTTATTTTGGGGTAGGGCTCATATTAGGTGCACGCTTAAAAATCAGGCCAGGGCTTATTTTCAGGATAGGTCTTATTTTTGGGGAAACATGGTAGTACTCAGTTGCAAAAGTACATTCAGACACTTGGTATTGATATAGTTCCGTATTCATTGTAACTTCAGTTACTACTATTTTATAGTACTATTACACAGATGTCTAGTTCCATAGTCACCTAATAAATCAGTCATTTCTTTCCAGTCTTATAATTTATAGAGATATTTTAAGTATCTGAGAGTTTTCTCCTCCAATTTCCATGTATAGACTCATACACACACGCATATTTGTAACTATAACAGTTTCATTCGCTCCTGATACTTCTACAACTTTCAGAAAATAATAACTTTTTGATAAATTATGCACAATTTTGTTGTAATTTAAATAGAAAACAAAAATAAATGCCTCTCCCTGAAATAAAAGAAAGCCAAATCACTAAGATAAATAATATTAGACCAAGGACAAATATTTAATTTTCAAATAGATAAACATATACATGCAGAGATGGAACACATTCCAGCTCAACATTTCACCCAGGACATGGATGTTTTCTTTTTTAACAGAGAAAAAGTCCATTTCACTCATTGACTCACATATAAAAGCTAACATGAGCGCTGCTTCTTCCATGAAAGACTACCTGGGTTTTCCATATAAAAACATCATTCTGCTAGGAAGGAGAATACAAATTCGATGGAAAATATTTATGTGATTATTTCTATTTATGGTTGTATGCATACATCTTAACAATAAAAAATTACTTTCATCTTGCTACAGATGAGATTTATGGATACAGAGGCATCCGGCTGCTTTCCTTGAAACATTATATATTATTGTAAACACTTCAATGTAAACACTGAAATTCTTGGTTTCAACTCCTGCAAATGATTTGTGGAAATGTGTAAAACATCTACCCACTGCTGCATTTTTAAAATTTAGGGATTATATCTGTTTATTTCCCATCTTTCCCCCTCCCTCTCCGAAAGAGCAAATTTCAGCATAGGTTGTGCTTGCCCAGGCCTGGCCCCAATGATCCTTTAATGGACATCCTCTTAGGGTCATCTAGAGCAGTGATGGCTAACCTTTTTGCCATCGCGTGCCAGGAGAGGGGGGGGCGGGGGAGGGTCGCGCGTGCACGTGCATGCATGCGCAACCCCCTCCCCCCTCCCGCTCCTGGCACATGATGGCCTGGTAGGCCCATTTTTCTTTCTTACCTGGTTCCTCTCTGTGTATCTGGGAAGGGCGAAAACAGCCTTTCCCACTCCCTTGGAGGCCCTACGGAGGCTGAAAGGGCCCATTTCACAACTCTCGGTGGGACAGGAAGTGACATTTTTTGCTGTCCCCAGTCTCCAGAACCTCTCTAGGAGTCTCTAGGAGCCTCTGGAGGCTGGGGACAGGAAAAAACATCACTTCCTGTCCCACCGGGAGTTGGGAAACGGGCTCTTTCAGCCTCCGTAGGGCCTCCAAGGGAGTGGGAAAGGCTGTTTTCGCCCTTGCCAGATACACAGAGAGGATCTGGAGCCAGATAAGAAAGAAAAACGGGCCTTCTCCACCCCGCCCCCAGGCCCTCCAGAGGCAGTAAACAACCTGTTTCCCTACTTCTGGTCGGCCCAGAAGGCCCAAAAATCAGCTGGCCGGCGCGCGCATGCGTCTCAGAGCTGAGCTGGCGTTCCCACTAATATGGCTCCGTGCGCCACCTGTGGCATGCGTGCCATACGTTCGCCATCACGGATCTAGAGTCAAATGATTTTGACATTTCCAAGGGATGTGTCTATAGTAAGAGTGAAGGGGATAGAAGTACATTAAAAACATGAAAACTGGTACTGATAAAAATTAAAGTTTTGTAAAACAAATACCATGTAAAGTATCCCAAGCTTTTCCCCATACAACAGAATAACAAAATAACAGCTGGAAGGAATTTTGGAGCCCAACCTAATCCTGCTCAAGCAGGATTCTATATCTGTGATGGCAAACCTATGGCACGCGTGCCACAGGTGGCACACAGCACCCTCTCTGTGGGCATGCAAGCCATTACTCCAGTTCAGCTCCACAACGCATGCACGCACGCCTCCCACCGACCAGCTGGTCTTCGAGTCTCTGCCGTGCATGCGTGGGGGGACGGAGGCATGTGGAGGCCATGCGCGCATTGCATTTTGGGGGTTCGGGCACGTGCGTGCGCATTGGTGTGTGCATGTGTACGCTTCAGGCACTGAGTCCAGAAAAGATTAGCCATCACTGCTGTATATCTTGACAAATAGCTGTCTTGTCCAATGCTTTTTAAAAAACTTCTAGTGATGGAGCACTCACACAAATTCAAACACTATGGGTTTTTTTTTTTTTTGCAAGGATATACTGTAGTTGGAATTCTCTCTTAAGTCTCATTTTTTATAGTTGCTGGACCTCTAGGGTTAGAATGATGGTATCAATGCCTAAGGCCGTGATGGCATACATGCCAAAGGTGGCACGCACAGCCCTCTTTTTGGGCATGTGCGCTGTCACCAACTGCTCTTCTGGTTTCTGGCACGTGCATGTGCGCCGGCCAGATGATCTTTGCATGTGCGGGAGCCCTGGAAACCTGAAGACCATCTGGCTCTGGTACGCTGGCCGGCGGGCATGCATGCACCGGAAACCAGATGACCAGGTGGCCAGTGCATACATGCGCATCAGCCACCTGGTCTTCAAGTTCCCGGGTCTCTGGTGTTTGTGAAGACTAGCTGGTCAGCGTGCACCGGAAACCAGAAGACCAGGTGGCCAGTCAGCGCATGCACATCGGCCAGCTGGTCTTCGAGTTTCCGGGGCTTCACCACGCGCACATGCACACATGTGTGTTCCAGTTTGGGCACTCGGTGCCGAAAAGGTTCGCCATCACTGGCCTAAGGCCTCTGTCTTCTAATGGTCTGCGGATTTCCACGCACATTTTTCCTTCTCTCTATTGGTGCCATGAGAAACTATGGTTTCGACTTACCCAATGAGTAGTTCTTCAAGCCCTGCCTTAATGGCACAGTCAGTATAGGTGCCTTTCCCAATAGACTCTACTGAGGTCACGCGGTTCTTCAAGTCTGCTCGCCCACTGGGCATCCGGGTAAGTTTCTTGATCAGTTCCACCTCATCACTGTAATGTAAGGCACCTGCATTCCACACTAGATTTCGGTCACACCGATAATATCTGTAAAAAAAAAAAAAAAGAGGGACGGGATGAGTGGGAAGAATGTATCCCTTTTTCCCAAGACATGCTTTTTGCCTCAGTAATAGAAAAGTATTATTTGTTTTAGCAGATTCCTGGTAAACAGGAATCTGAGAAAAATGAGAAACCAGGACATATCAGGACAGTGAATATGGATGAAGAATATGGGTGTGAAGTTATAGAACTAGACCAGTTCATTCCACAGGCACCCCCTCCTTAATTTAAATCAGGTGATGTTGCGTATTGGCTAGAATCTGTTGGTCATCCAACAGAAACCTATATTTTCAGTTCTACAGTGAAATGGCTTCCAGCAATCATTCTGCAAGTAGAGAAATTTTTCTTAGTTTTTGAGGATCCAGCAGAGGCAGAATTTCAGCAATGATGTGATATTCCCAGGAACATGCATACCATCTTCAGCATGAGCAATGACAAAAACAGATAATAGCCTATTTTATTTCTATCACTGCAAGGCAAGTCACCCGACTATTCCATACATGATTCTGTCCACTGCAGCTAAATCCATATAGGAAGCATCTGCCGAGATTGGTCAATAGTTACTTCAGGACTACAGTACAGGCTCCATTAAATGCTAGCAGCATCTAATCATTGTGGTTGGTGTCCTGTAGTGGCATTTAGATTGCTATTTTGTGACCTCTACTTCCTGAGAGAGAAAAATAAGACTTTGCTTGACTTCTGTAGTCTTAGCTTTTGCAGCAGAGAACCAGACTGATGGTAGTAGAGTGATTCACTTGCTTGATCCTATTCAGAGGTTTTCTTCACATCAGTAGAAAGGATAATTCATCTTCTTCATCTGAAAATGGTTCCCTAACAAGTTTTGTCTCTTCTCTTGTCAAAGCTTTAGGTCTGTTCCACAGCCAGCAGAGAAGCAGATAGAAGCAGATACAGTGGTACATTGCTACTGGTTTGCCCCAGATTGGGCGAACTGGTAGCGGCGGTGGGAGACTCCACCCACCTGCCCGGACGTCTCTGCGTATGCGCAGAAGCATCACACACATGCGTGAGCGCCCATGAGGGAACCGGTAGTGGCTGAAATTAAAACCAACTACTGAGCAGATAGATAGCAGATAGAGAAGCAGATAAAGCTGATGGGTGTCTACCACCACCTTTGCCTCTGGTTGCTCCATCTGGGTGCTCCCCAGAACTGGTCTACCTCTTTTAGTTGTTCATCTCTTTTCTTTCCTTTCCTGACACGCAAAAAGTAAACATGAAAACACAGGAGCAATGTTTTGTAAACACACTGCCTTTATTCAGCCCAACAAAGCATCAAAATTGTCCATAAAGTTGTAGAAGGTCCAAATGCAGTTTAGAAGGAGACTGTTTCTTCTCATGATGCAGTAATATTTTTTTATTATTATTATGAGCTGGGTTTCTTGCATTTCAATACTATGTGGGCCACCCAGATAGTGAAAAAATAAGTAATAAACTAGTTAGGGTTGTGGGGTCAGGATCTGGCCAAATCGAAAACAGGGTTCTGTTTTCAAATATACTAATATATGAAATTGGAATTTCTACTACAACTGCCTTTTAAAAATTATTTCTATTGCTGCCTCCTGACTTTCAATTTAAGCTCCCTTGAACATTTTTAAGCACAACTACCAATTCAGAAGGGAACTACATCAGTAAAATATTGGCCCAGGAATATATGGAAAAAAAATGTTTTCTTGGGTGTGTGTTTTTATGAATCTGTGGAAACAGCAAACTGTAAAATAAATGTAAACTAATGATTAGGGAATTTTTTGAAGAAACATTTTCAGAAGGAACACCATCACCATTATTTGCTAATTAGAGTGTAAAAATGAATGCAAAAATATTGCTTATTCTAATTCTTAGGAAAATATCAGATCCTTTTACAATTATTCAAAAATATTAACATCCATCCAACAGCTTCTCTGAAGTTCTGTGCAGGCTTCAGCAGTTTCTGACTACCTAGACATTGTAGGCCCATTTTGATTTTCAAGATGGCCTCTCTAGAAATCACTATTTCTTCTTCCTGCGCATGTCTATGCATGTTGGAGATGTGAGACAGAGGGAGAGAGAGAAAGGGCAGGGTGACCAAAAGAAAGAGCTTTCCAAATCAGTATAATAATGCTTTTTTACAATAACTTCCACATTCAAGAAACTTGAGTATATAAAGTACCTGTCATTTAATTTATCAATGAATTGATTAGTGAATGCTTTGATCTTGTCAACGTTGGCTCTACCAAAAGGTTTTACCCGTAAGGAAACGCTCTCAGAGGTATCCAGGACAAAAAACAAATCCACCGGGCAATCTGTTAAAATTCAGAAATGGACAATTTAGAAATAAAATGTTAACATGTTTACATTAAAAGATTCATCAGAAAATTTTCAATGCATCAGGTTATATGGAAGGAAGCTGTAGTCACAGAACACTCTCCAGATTTATTCAAAACTAAGACCTCCTTTGTTCCCTATGGCTTACTCACCAATGCAACCTCAGCAATTAATTATATAGGCTTGTTTTTGCTCTGAGGTCACTTGGTGGCCTAGACAAACCAGGGTCTCTTAACCTCACTCCACTCTTAGAAAACTAGTAGAATAATCACTATATAATCTATGAATAAATTTGCAAGATATGCACATTTAGGCATGCAGGCAATAATATAAGGAGTTTGGAAACACGGGAAAAAAAGAAAACCCATTTGAAAGAGTTTATATAATTTAAGAGAATGTAATTTTACCTCCAGCATCAAACATAATCCACAGGACCACTAGAATTATGGGGACGTTAATATGGGTAGAGACCTACCAACCCTCTCCCCATGGCAAAATCCTAGGCATTTAAGATTATGTTTGCATACATGGGGTGGCCTATTACAATCTCATCACAAAATTCACAATCTTTATAATCAGCAGGTAAAAATAACATATTCCAGTTATATACTGGAAAAATGGATTTCTGAAATGAAAATTTGCAGTAGTTACTCAAATATGATAAGTTACACATTGACTATATTAAATGTACTTTTTAAATGTACTTTTTAAAAATATACTTACAGAAAAACATTCTTCTTAATTATTTCTTCTCTACTTCTTTGACTTTATATTTGGGACATTTTAATTTCCAACAAGAATGGAAATATTTTCTTTCCTTCCCCTTTTTGCTTTACTATCCATAATTCAAAACCGGTCACTTTCCTATATTTTTTTCAAGGCACTTTCAGAGAGATGTTTTTTTTGTTCTATAAAATAACACTCTTTGTTTTGCTTCTCAGTTCTGCCTATGTCTTCAGCATAAAGTATCATTAAAATTACTTGCCGTGGCTGTTCAGTTGATCACTGAAATAAAAGCACGCATGTTGTACATATTTTGAAATGCCTACCAAACGCATATTATAGTGGGACACAGAAAGTTCTTTCCCTCTCTCCAAAAACTGCACCACGGATATTCTTTACTTACATTGGTGGAATGCATATTGCTACCCTGCACTTAATTTTCTGTTTGTCAAATT
Source organism: Arizona elegans (assembly GCA_022577455.1). Lineage (NCBI taxonomy): Eukaryota > Metazoa > Chordata > Lepidosauria > Squamata > Colubridae > Arizona > Arizona elegans. The sequence continues at coordinate 169,362,134 of JAKOOJ010000001.1, read as the reverse complement.
GATATGTAAGTAAAAGTTTAAACAAAATAACACGATCAAAAATCTTTACTGAAAGAGTAGGGCAAAGGTGGAGTTGGGTTACGATTAACAGCTTCATCCTTTCAGTCCATTAAAGCAGGCACATCTGGAGAAACCAGAATCATGGAAATATATTCTTACCTTGGAAGGCTATTACTCTGTTCGATATTTCTGATCCCTGAGCGAGAACCCTCTTTATTAAAAAACAGTCCTGAAATAGGAAAATAAAGAAGATGCAGGCTAACTTCATCTTGCACGGAGCGGAGTTAGCATTCGGCGAGATCTGAAAATGCAAAAGAAGCGCAACAAGAGAAAGTTCAAACCCAGTTTCTTTTAGTTGGTAATTTTTGTGAAGTTTCTATCCCGTTCCTGAGTTTTGAAAAGTGTAGGAAGGAAAGGAAAGAGGAGGAGGCGGCGGTGGCGGCAGCGGCCGTGGACGTCGAAGGAGCCAGAGCAATCCTTCCAGAGGGGAGGGAACAGGCGGCCTCTGCTGCAGCTGAACTCTCAGCACCAGCTGGTGAGTCATGAAACACCCGAGTCTCCTTGGAAATGGCTCTTTTTAATGCAGTTGTTCTTCTACCTTCCTCAAGTAGAGAGGCATGTTTCTATAGGCTCTGAATTTACATTGAAGCATCTGTGACTTTAATTAAAAAAATATTTCTTATCTGCCTTTCTATATTAGCAGAGAGACATAAGACTTGGGGCCCACACTTTCAGCTAGGCTTTTAGATCACAACCCACTCTAGGAATGTGAACTCTGTAATGATGTGTTTTTCAACATGCAGGATGTACTGGAAAGGTAATGTTGTATCAAAACAATGTCGAAGATGAAAAACTCGAACAATTGCAAACCTGTGTAATAACAAACTATTAAATTTGAATAGTGGCTATTCAGGAACAAACATAACTCTCCCTCCATTTGCAGAGTAGCTGTACAATATTTTGTAATGACTTAAAGACCAGTATTTGATAGATGTTTACTGATTTCATATGTTGGATTTCCATAGTTTATTATATGGCGGCTGATTTCACATAACATATTAAGAGAGTATCATGGTTTACAAACTACAGTGGCTGGATTCAGATGCCATGTTATGCAAAATCAAATTGATAATTTTATAGTTTCATTTTGCACATGAATTTACTCTTGCTTATTTTAAAGAAGGTAAGATTAAATAGTAATAATGGGGAAAGTCCCTTTTTTCCTGCCATATACTAGGCCTCGAGAGTTTTGCAAGCCAGATGTGGTAGGCCTAAATTAGTAACAAAGTAAGATTCAAACAGATTTTCTCTGCAACGTATTCTGACACTGTGGGGTCTTGTTTTCCATAATTATGGAAGAACTACAGAGCAGGAATAAAGTCAGAGCAGAAAACTTTCATTTCAGCATTCAGACATAGCTTTATTTTGATTTTCTTGTAGTTGATAGGTGATACAAACTCTCGAGTTTCTATGCATCAGGATCAAATGGCAGTAGAGTGGCGAGACTGAAAGGTGAAGACATTATTTATGTCCTAGAAAAATTTCACCTGCATTTAAATGTTCATGGGTTGTGGTTGTCCTTACCTAGCTATTAATTCTTTGGTCACAGTTGTATGCCTGAGTGAGCACTGGCTGGAGAATTCTGGTACTTAAGTCCATACATCTTAAAGTTGCTGAGGTTGAGAAAACAATGTCTTAGAACAGGGGTATCAAACTTGCGGCCCTCACTGGCCACCCCCACCCCCGTTTTAGCGAAGGGAAAAAAGTCACAATACGTCACATCACGACAATGTGGCGACGCAGGTTTGATACCCCTGTTTTAGAACAATAGTCTTCAAACTTTGGATACCCAAGGAACTCTTCTCAATGTGAAAAATAAATGTGGAATTTATTAATAAATAGGTTTCACATAATATATTTTATTAGAACAAAATGCAATATTGCAGTAATACAATAAAACAGAATCTGTCACTGGAATCCCTGAATGTTGCTTGTGGAATCCAAGAGTTCCAGGAAACACAATTGTGTTATAGACTATTTTAGACAGTGTTATTTTCTCACTTTACAGGCTTATCAATCTCCGCTTTCTCTTCTGCCCATGAAAATCGCAAATCATCAAGTTTTGTTCTCATTATTTTAATGAAGGTAATATTAATTAGGTGCTAAAGTAGATGTGATAGAAAAAAATCTGAGGTTAGGGAAGAACAAATTACTTGCCTCTGCAAATGGTCCCCAAGAATTTAATATGTTATACATGTTTACTTTCAAAACAAATCTATTAATTTTTACTGCTTACTTTAAGTAAACATTCACAGAATTGTAGTCCCGGTTTCTGTCTTTCGTTATCCACATACTTTCTCCCATTATTGCAAGAATCATTTTCAAGCTTTCTTATGTATTAAAATAAGAGCACTTAAATTAAGATACAGGTAGTCCTTGATTTACAACACTTCATTTAGTTAGAATGTACTGAAAAAAGATACTGATGACCATTTTTCACACTTATGAGCATTGCAGCATCCTCATTATTAAAATTCAGGTGCTTGGTAACTGACTCATATTTATGAAAGTTGCAATGTCCTGGGGTCATGTGATCACCTTTTGTGACATTCTGACAAGCAAAATCAATGGGGAAGCCAGATTCACTTAACAACTGTGCTACTAACTGAACAATTGCAGTGATTTACTTAACGAATGTGGCAAAAAAGATTGTAAAATAGGGCAAAACTCACTTAACAAATGTCTTGCTTATCAATAGAAATTTTGGGCTCAATTAACAGAATAATAGAGTTGGAAGGGACTTTGGAGGTCTTCTAATCCAACCCTTGGCTCAAGCAGGAGACCCTACATCAGTGATGGCTAACTTTTTCCAGACTGAGTGCCCAAAGCGCACGGCCAAACCCCCAAAATGCAGTGCATATGTGGCCCCCACGCATGCGGCTCGCCCTCCGTGCATGTGTGCGCAGCCCCCTGTACGCCATGCTCCCCATGCACGTGCCCCTCCCCCCGCACATGCGTGGCAGAGACCCGATGACCAGCTGGCCGGCAGGAGGCACGTGTGCATGCATGGCGGAGCTTATCTGGGGCGACAACTCACATGCCCACAGAGAGGGTGCTGCGTGCCACAGGTTTGCCATCACGGCCCTACACCATTTCAGACAAATAGCTGTTCAGTCTCTTTTTAAAAGCCTTCAGTGATGGAGGACTCACAAGTTTTAAAAGCTAGCTGTTCCACTGGTTTATTGTTCTCACTGTCAGGAAATTTCTCCTTAGTTCTAGGTTGCTTTTCTCCTTAGTTAGTTTTCAAACACTGTTTCTTCTCCTATCCTCAGGTGCTTTGGAAAATAGGTTGACCCCCTCTTCTTTTTGGCAATCCCTCAAACATTGGAATACTGCTATCATGTCGCCTCTAGTCCTTCTTTTTACTAGACATACTTTTTACTAGACATATTAGACATACCCAATTCCTGCAACTGTTCTTAATATGTTTTAGCCTCCAGCCTTTCACTTTTCAAGTCCTTGACTTACGACTGCAGTGTACATTGTAGTCATAAGTTGAGGGTCACCTGTATTGCTTCAAACTATTTGAAATTATCACAGAACCATAGAATGTAAGGATTGGAAAAAGCCCTGGGGAAATTATTTCTTTATTTGAATTTATTAGAAGCTGAATTCTAATGGACTCATCTGGTCCAACCTTTGGACAATGAAGGAACCCACTATTATGGTATCCCTAACAGATGGCTATCTAGTTTCTGCTTAAAGAGAAGGATAGTTCACCTCTACTCCCCACCCACCCCAAATCTGTTTGTTGCACATACATACTAGTAGGACATTTTTTTAGATATCAAAATTTGCTTCCCTGCAATTTAGATCCCTGTGCCTGAAAGAACAAGCTTCTCCAGGCTAAACATAGTCAAAGCTTCCAGCTGCACCTCTCACTAACCTTCCAGATTCCTTACCATCTTGCATGCTCTCTCCTAGATACATTCCAGTCTGATAGCGTCCTTTCCAAAATGCACTGAACACAATATTCTAAGTATGATTAACTATGCAGAATAGAAAGGGGCTGTGACTTGATTTAGCATTATAACTCTACTGATACAATCCAGGATTGTGTAGGTAGTCCTTGACTTACAACCATAATTTAACACATACCGTAATTTCTGTTGCTAAGCAAGATAGTTATTAAATGACTTTTGCTACATTTTATGACCTTTCTTGCCACAGTTAAGTGAATCACTGCAGATGTTAAATACAGTTGTTAAGTGAATCTAGCTTCCCCACTGACTTTGCTGGTTGGAAGGTCACAAAAGGTAATCACATTACTCTGGGACACTGCAACCATCATAAGTACATGCCAGTTGTCAAGCATCCAAATTTGATCATGTGACCATGGGGATGCTGTAAATTATGAAAAATGGTAATTGGTCATTTTTTTTCAGTGTTATTGTAACTTCAAATGGTCACTAAATGAATGGTTATAAGTCGAGGGCTACCTGTATTGCTTTTTTTTTTGTAGCTGAATATACTGTCAGTTCATGTCCAGCCTTTATGTCCCCCACACTCTTTTCGCTTGTATTGTATGCTTATGCCTTTATTTTATCCTATTCAAATTAAGGCGTTGACATTGTTGAAATTCATCTTGCTGATTTCTGCCTATTATTCTAGCTTATTAAGATCTTGCTGAATCTTGATACAATTCCTGCCATATTTACTATCCTCGTCTTTGGTTGGTGGTGAATAGAATGTGTGTACTCAGTTAATAAAGTAATATATAAATACTTAGAAAACCATGAAAAGCTTATTATTAATTTTTATTCTTAGTTTCAATGTATATTCTTACCAAGATGGCATTTGCCCTCACAAAACATTTCATTAAATTTTAAGATATGCTGTAGAAACAATTAAGATATGTGCCTTTTTAATGTGCTTTCACTGAATTAATTCTTGTTAATAAGTACACTACATCCTTTTAATGTTTATTCCAAACACAAATTAAAACAGGGACTTTTGACTGAATAAAGAAACCCCTTGCTTCAGCCCTTCTCTCCAGTGCATGGAGTAGGTCAAGCAAGAGCAAGATCTGCTCCTCAAGCAAAAGTTATTGCAGGAGGAGCCTTAATATTTCTGTGGTTTGGGGAAAATCTAAGATGTTTGCTTATCCCATGTCAGCTCTGTTTTAATTTTTTTAAAAAGGAATTGAATTTGGACATGAGGGACTCTTGTTAGCTTTTGTATGTGTTGGTAGACTGAGATAGGGCAATAGGGAATGACCAATAGGGAAACGGCCAATGCACATATGTTAAGCCATGCTTGCTTTTAACCATGACTGATTAGGTATGTATTGCATCCTGGAATATAGAGTGCCTTCAGAAAGTATTCAGACCTCCTTCACTTTTGTCAATTTTGTTATGCTGCAGCCTGATTTTATAGTTGTTGAAATTTGTTTTTTTTTTCTCATTAATCTACATTCAGTACTCCATAATGACAAAGTTCCAGAAGGACAACCATCACTGCAGCTATCCATTGATCTCCACTGATCAAACTCAAGTGAAAGCTCACTTGGAGTTTGCAAAAAAGCACCTGAAGGACTCTCAGACTGTGAGGAACAAACTCTTAAGAGGGCTTTCATGTGTTTTGCACTGAGGAGAGGCTTCCATCTAGCTACTCTTCCATAAAGCCCAGATTGGTGGATGGCTGCAGGGATGGTTGTCCTTCTAGAACTTTGTCCCATCTCCACACAGGATCTTTGGAACTCAGTCAGAGTGACCATCGGGTTCTTGGTCACTTTTCTTACTAAGGCCCTTCGCCACTGATTGCTCAGTTTGACCGGGCGTCCAGCTCTTGGAAAAGTCCTGGTTGCACCAAACGTCTTCCATTTCAGAATTATGGAGGCCACTGTGCTCTTAGGACCCTTCAGTGCAGCAGAAATTTTATTGTAGCCTTCCCCAGATCTGTGCCTTGCAATAATCCTGTTTCTGAGCTGTATAGGCAGTTTCTTTGACCTCATAGCTTTAGCTCTGCTACATTGTCAACTGTAATGCCTTCTGTAGAGAGGTGTGTGCCTTTCCAAATCATGTCCAATCAATTTACCACAGGTCGACTCCATTCAAGGGGTAGAAACATGTCGGCAATGATCAAGAGAAATGGGAGACACTAGAGCTAAATTTTACGTGTTGTTGCAAAAGGTCTGAATACTTATGCCAATGTGATATTTCAGTTTTTTCTTTTTAAATAAATTTACAGACATTTCTAAAATTCTGTTTTCACTTTGTCATTATAGGATATTGAATGTAGATTAATGAGAAAAAAATGAATTTCAACAACTATAGAATCAAGCTGCAGCATAACAAAATTGACAAAAGTGAAGGTCTGAATACTTTCTGAATGTACTGTATATTACATCCCACAACTTCTGGGTTTATACAATAGGTTAAACAACCTATGACTTATCTCTGTGAACCAAGCTGATATATCTGTGCCTATACTACTGAACAAGGATAAAAGCTATAAATATAACATCTTTACTTTATCTAAAATCCAGAAACAAGATGAGAGAAGAACTGAAACAGAATAATAGAGAGGTAAAATAAATTCGCTAAAGTGGATTCAATCATGGCACAGGGAGCAACAAGCAGACATATTGTTTAGCAGAATGAAATTGGGTAAATCATGATACATTTAGAAAAATTGCATCAGTATAGATGTGGGGAAGTTGCTTGCAAACTATATCAGTGTGAAATACATTTAAATAAAGCATACATGTGTCAAAATACATATATAATAAATTAATAGAAAGGGGAAGAAGATTCCTACAAATCAATGTATTTAGCAGAGATATATAGTATGCCCAAAATCTTCTTGGCAACAATGATAGATTTTTGGAAGTTTAGATAAACATTTTTCCTTGGAAAACCTGCAGAAGGAAATAACTTCAGGATTATCAGGATTGATTATTTGTCAATAATTTGCATAGATATAAAGATATAAAAACAATTTAATCAAAGAAAATGCAGCAGGAGTCTTAACTGTACCAAATCCAACATTAAAAACTAATTCATACTTATTAAGGGAATCATTTCCCATAGGTACCTGCTGGTTTCATACTGTATAGTAGATGCTATATTTAAACAAATAGATACTAATATGAAATTTGACAAAATTTCCTGAATAGAATTTGAATAATTAAAATTCTATAGTAAATAGTATTTATGCACCACCAAGTAATTTAAAGTCTTTAACCAATATATCATAAAGACATTGGGAAAATTAAATGGTAATACTCAAGACAGTAATACTGTCATTACAACTGAGATTTGCTTCATTTGCCTCTTTGTAAAAGTGTCCTACAAAAGTATAAAAACAAGATTTAGCTTAACTTCAGTAGGAAGCTAGATCCAGACTTGGCCCTTCTCAGAAAAGATACATGAAAACTCAGGAAGGTATGTTAGTTATCACTAGAACATAGAACATAGAATTTACAGAACACTCATTCAAGGCCAATGTATTTTAGTGTACTTTCTTCCTTTATATCCATTATTACTGCTTCAATTTCTCTCCATATGTTTTTCCAGAGGGGTATTCGGCCAAGTTCTCCAACAGCCAAAGAAGCACTCTTCTTCCATTAGGGGGAGCACTGAATCCAAGAAATACAACTTTTTTCTTATACTGTGCAAAGATCTTTGGAAAAGTACGCTGTACTGTATAGCACTGGATCAAGTGGCAAGGAACCTTGTTGAATTCGAGTTTCATCCCTCTGACTCTCTCCTGCCTTCAACCCTTATCCTCATAGTTATCTAGATAATTACAGCAGAAAAAGAAAATACCCCCCAAGCTATAATTCTGTTGCTCAAACAGGATGAAGCCAACTTACATTTATTATTTTAAAACAGCTCCTTAGGTTCATTGGAGCATGAACTTTTAAGCATGAAAAATAACATTTAAACAGTATGGAGAGGCTTAACATTTTAGGCTTTTCCACCTTTTTTGTAAAAAATCTATAAGAAAGTTTGTTTTAAGCAGTATGTCCTAATGATAATGGCATGATTTTTGCTGGGCTTTTTTTTTAACCATATTTGGGAGGGTGTGTTTTGTTTTGTTTTTTTTTTACATCTGGTAGACATCAAGGGCACATGTTTTTTTCCTGAAGGAATCACAGCTGGACTTGATCCCAGCTTCCTTCAGAAGGGAAGGGTTTTCTCAGAAAGAGCTACAGCCCCACTCTTGGCTACAGATCTTGGTTCTGCAGCCGGTTGCTTAAGCAAACTCAGCTGCTTCAGGACAATGTTCCCCACAACTTTAACAACATTTGAAAAATGAGTCACTTCAAATACCATTTAGCTACAGAGCTCTGTATATTTTCCGCAGAACATACGATTCCTTTAGAACACAAATCCTCTCTTTAGAACTTTGATCCAAAATCTTTATGCTCAAAAGTTATCTGATGAGCCAGCCTAGTCATTCCTTTGTTTGAAGAAGAGACTTGATTTGTATTCTGCAATGGCAATAATTAAAGTATTTTCATATTACAAAATATCTTACAATAAGAAAATATAGTGAATCTCAGCAAAATGAGTATTATGTGTAAAAAGAAAAGGTAAACAGGAAAGAAAATTTATCTGAATGATAATTAAGTTTTAATTATCCTTAAGGGGACAAAATATCAGAATACAGCCAAACTTATGTACAAACACCTAATTTTATTTAAAATGATGTGGCCACTTAGTTTGGAGAAAGAGGCATTGCTCCTATAGTTAAAATAGGGTGACAGTAAATTAGCTGAAAACAGGCAAGACGGGGAGTGGAGGTTCCCATCATTAACACTTTAGGATGCCAATACAATTGTCCTTGCTCATTTGAGTTTTTCCAGCTATGGCTACACAGAGTCCTACAGAGTCCTTTGTTCTTTTATTACAGGTAATATATAGCTATCCCGATTAGGGGAGTCATTAATAGTCCTAAATCCAGGACAGAATTGAGTGTACTTAAGATAAATGTAAAATATATCACTTAGAAGAAAACAATAGATGTACATGTATACAGTATTGTACAGCTTAGAAGAAATGCATATGCAAAGTATTGAACATATGCATTTTGAGCAGCGTTGAGCAGAAGCTAAATGTGACTTAGGAGTAGAAAATGAAGCTGCATTTAAGTGTACAGTTGCTAAGCCAAGTAGTGGATTTTGCTCTATTCTGCGTGACTGGACTCCAACTCTGCCCTGTTAAGGTGATTTCTTCATATACGGAGCTGAACACACAAGGCCCATGTTTTCTCAAGATTGTATCCATGGGCTAAACAAAATCCCCAGAAAGGTTTCCATCCCATTTCAAGATTCCAGCTCAGATGAGGTCTTGGTGACCAAACGAAGGCTGCTCGTCCTCCCCCATGTTGCAACACAACTAAAAGGCTTTGAACATAGAATATAGAATAATTGCTTGCTTGAATGCATATAATGGAGCTGTCTAAATCGGACTGCTCAATAAAAATAAGTATAAATAAGGACAGCAAGAATGAGCAAAGGAAAGACTGAGTGGACTGGATTTGTTTAGTCTTCAGAAAAGATGACTGAGGGGACTTTTCAAGTATCTGACTAAAGGTCACATCTTGTTCTCTGTTAATCCGTGGTACAGTGTTAAATTATAGAAAGGCAGTTTTGGTTTAGTGTTAGGAAAAATGTCCTAATGTAACAGCAGTTTGACCATGGAACCAATTATCTAGTGAGGTGGGGCTCTCCTTGGCTGAATGTGTTTAACAGTGACTGAACAGACATTTGTTACGACTGATATATTTTGGATTCCTGAAATGAGGAAGTGGTTGGCATTGTGGGCATAACTAGCTCCTTTCAGTTCTAGAATTTATGAAGAGAAAATTCTGGCTATGTGTGCTATTTTATGGTCATTAGACAAAGTGCAGGAACCAGCTCCCCAACATTTGAACCTGATTCTTACCCCAAGAGGTTTTTCCCCCCTTTAACTGTAAGAAAAAGACTGAACATGTAAAGCATTGGATGAAATATTTTTGATGGAAATTTATTAGTGGAAGCTTCCCACTAATAAATTACGACTCATCAAAGAGAAATCTGCTTCACATGACACACTAAGCCACATTATGGTTGGTTTAAGCTTGTTGCTTGAAGCTAAATCTACAAGATTTCCTAATGTGAGAATGCCTGTGATGAGGACTAACCTAGATATTTTCAAGATGAATTTAGCCCACAGTCCATGAACAATTTTTTTGTAACGGAAGTGCAAAACTGCTGTGAATACTACTTCAAAAAGCAAAATGTGACTTGGTGTATTTGGAGTTGATATTAAGGAGTCATTGATCTTTCTGCATTCTACAAGGAATTCCAAGGAATTCTAATTTCAGGCTACCATCGTACATATTTATTACATATTTATTCTTCCTTAACTGAAAATGGCAGGCGGTTTTCATTCCTCATCACCACCTATTTTACATCCTTTTCTCCCACAATAACTCATCTTTACTAAGAGGGTGAGATGCCAAAATCTTCACACAGTATTTGATTTAAGATGAATCAAACAATTGTGAGATAGTGGTATCACTAACAGTTGAGTCAGCCTGTAGTAGGCTTCAGTATTCATTGGTATTGGATGGGTTAATATTTTTCCAGTTAACTGATGTTGGCTTCTGATTATATGGAAAATCTCAAAGCATCTGGTAATAATATATATTTAATAGCTGTCTGCCTTTGTGGAAAAGTTTGACTTGATTTCCTTAAAAATGAGATAGATTTGGTTTGAAGAATGCAATACAAAAAAGGCAGTCTAAAAGTAGGTACTGTGCAAATGAACCTCCCCAGGCAAACAATATATCAGTTCATATTAAGAAAGTTAGATTGAAAAAAAATCTTTTGCTTTTTCAAAGCTTGCAGATAAAATGTTTAGGATAGCCAACTTAGGTTAGCTACAAGGAAATAGCACAGTGGTACTGTGTGTGTTTTTTTAAAGGAATTCATATTTAGTAGGGATGTACCCAGCTAGGATTCTTTGCTGAAAATTGGGAAGTGTGATTTCAATTATATAATGTCTGGTTTCAAACAGATAATGATTAAAAGATGATTAAAAGTATCTGAACTAAGATGTAACATTCAATAAATTTTTTAATAAACTTGCAACATGTAGTGTATATTAATATGTATGCTAAACATACAGAACTGGGCATAAATAGCTTTTCAGAATTCTCCAGGAATTTAGTGGAGAGAGAAATTGGGTAGATAACTTCTCTGAATTTCTCCAGAAGGAGAAATTCTCCATAAATTTCTCAAGAGCAGGATTTTACATTCACAATTGTGATAGCTCTTCTCCTGAAACAGTTCATTTGGCAGAGTGCATCATGGTGATTTCTTTAGAATTTTTTTTTAATTTGATTTATATGCCGCCCTTCTCCGGAGACTCAGGGCGTCTTACAATGCGTTAAGCAATAGCCTTCATACTTTTGTATATTTATACAAAGTCAGCTTATTGCCCCCACAAACTGGGTCCTCATTTAATTTAATGGAAGTATGAGAAATCGGAGATGAGGATCAATGAAGAGGTCATTGTATACTGAAAAATAGGATCTTTATTCCTGAAAACCTTATATTTAAGTGCAAGAGGACAAATTTGAAATATTTTTTTCATCAGAGTACAAATTGGAAGGAGAATTTCACTGCCTAGCACTCAAAAATCCCTTTCAAAATATTCCATATGTTTAATTATATCTTTATTTATTTGATACATTAGGTGCTTCACAGTGCGTAATAGTTAAAATCTTCATTCTAAAACATCAGAGCAGCAGAAAAAACATACAGCAGTAATTAAAACATTTTAAAATATGAGAAACTGATTTAAACATTATTAGCAATTTCTATGTTTCAAAAATTGCACAAAGTATTTTTCCCACATTCCTCCTTTTTTTCTGTTTTTTTTCCAATGTAGCTTCTAGCTTGAAACTGAATCCAAGAAAGTTTGTCATCCATTCTGAAGTATTTTGGTTGGTCCCCACTGAACAGTAAACTGGTCAGAAAACATCCTTGATGATTTACACTGTAATCTCAAAGAGTTGGACCCTTTTCATATACTTATTTTGGCTGAAGAGCCAACCATATAGTGACCATTTTATTTGCATTTTAGTAGCATAAAAGCATTTGATAATTTTTTTTAGAATCAATCCCTATTGTCAGTATGAGACTAGATTTAGGGCTAGTCCAGACTAAATGGATACAATAAAAAAAAAACTTGAGTTGCTCTTTTCTTAGATAGCTTCTCAGATTTTATCTACAATAATTGAGCGTAGATCTGAGAACTGTTACAGAATTATATCAAAGTTATTCAGTTATTCCAGCCAGCATTATCTGCTCTAATATCAAATTTAAGAGTAAAGGCTTACTGACAGTAAGGCTTACTCCTGTCATTCCTGATTTGATCCTGAGTGCCATGAGTTCAAAATTTAGTTGGTTCGGCAGTTTAAACCATATAATGATGATCCATTCCATATACCATTCAGGATATTTTACTACTAAGAAAGCAGTAGAAACACTTACTATACGTTTTTAAAAAGAGAATTTTCTAGGATCTCCTGACAAGTAATAATGGTATCATAGTCAGAATTCAGCCTTATTTTGGAGCTTCTTAGCTTCTCATGCAATTCATTCAAAAACCCAGTACTCTTTAACATTTTCATAAATGATCTAAATGAGGGGATAGAAGGGGAGCTCATCAAATTTGCAGACAACATCAAGTTGGGGAAAATAACCAACACTTTAGAAGATAAGCTCAAGATTCAGAATAATCTTGACAGACTTGAATACTGGGCTCTATCCAGAAAAATACAATTCAGTGGTGAAAAAAATATGGTCTTACACTTAGGCAGGAAAAAATAAATGTACAAGTATAGAAAAGGATGTACCTGCTCAATGGCAATAACTATAAGAGGGATCTAGGAGTTCTAGTGGATAACGTCTGTATGAGCCAACAGTGTGCTGCAGCTGCAAAAAAAGCCAATGCAGTGCTAGACTATATTAATGGGGATAGTATTAAGATTATGTGCAATGTTAGTACTGGTTTATACTTCACTAGTAAGATCATACTTGGAATATTGCATCCAGTTCTGGTCACCACAATACAAAAAGATGTTGAGGCTCTAGAAAGAGTGCAGAGAAGAGCGGCAAAGGTGATTAGAGGTCTAGGGGCCTGGAAGCTAAATTGTATGATGAATGGTTGCTGGAACTGGTAGATAGTTATAATATAGTAGTCTAAAAGGAGTTATAATATACCTGTATTTTTTGGAGTATAAGACACCCTTTTTTTCCTCCCTAAAAGAGGGTGGAAATGTTGGTGCGTCTTATACACCGAATACAGCCATTTTTGTGAAAAACGGGCCTGTTTTTCACAAAAATGGGGTGCACAGAGGGTTTGGAAGGCCTGCAGAATGCTCCTGGGAGCCGGGGAGGGCAAAAACACCCTTGTTTTTGCAAAAAACGGACCCGTTTTTCCCCCATTTTTTGCAAAAAATGGGCGTTTTTGCCCTCCCCAGCCCCCAGGAGCACTCTGCAGGCCTCCCAAACCCACTGTGCATGCTGTTTTTCACAAAAATGGCATTTTTACCCTCTCCCAGCCCCCAGGAGTACTTTGCAGGCCTCCCAAATCCTCTTTGTGCCCTGTTTTTTGCAAAAAACGGGGCGTGCAGAGGGCTTGGGAGGCCTGCAGAGTGCTCCTGGGGGCCAGGGACGTCAAAAACTTTTTTTTCTTACTTACCTCTTTGAAATCTTGGTGCGTCTTATCCACCGGTATGTCTTATAGTCTGAAAAATATGGGTAATAATCTAACAAGGAGAAGGACTAGGGAAGAATTGGTAGCTGTCTTCCACTATTTGAGGGACTATCACAAAGAAGAGGCGGGCCCCCTATTCTCCAAAGCACCTGGAAGTAGGACAAAAAAGAACGGATTGAAGATTATCAAAGAGAAATCCAATCTAGAATTAAAGAGAAATTTTCTGTTATTGAGAACAATTAATCACTGGAATAGCTTGCCTCCAGAAAGTACGGGTGCTGGTGGTTTTCAAGAACAGATTAGACAATCATTTGTCTGAAGTGGTAAAGCATCTCCCATTTGAGAGCAGGAATTGGACTAGAGGATTAGAAGGCCTCCAAGGCCGTTTCCAACACTGTTATTCTATGACTTCTGTCACTTCTATTTGTAATATAAACTGTTTAGCTATTTTAAATATTTGTTTACTCGTACTATTATGGTCAGTGATCAAAATTATTCACAGAGCATGTTTTGATTTTTTTTTTTAAAAAAATAGAATGTTAAAAACATTCTGCTGATAGTTATCTACTTTTGTTTCTGGTCCTCTTAATGGCAAAAATGGGTTTTCTTCCTACTGTAAATGATCTTCCAAGCTCCTCTATCAAGAGTTGAAAATCTAGTTAGGAGTTTTGATTGTAAAGTTTCAATCCGAACACATGGACAGAGAGGCAAGGTGTGTCAAGTAGGACCTCCCTTCACAATATGGCCCCACTGTTCCTCATATGAATTTGCAATTGATCATAGAAAAAAGTTCTAAGGATACCTGTAGAGAACTGAGGGTCTCATCCATGATACATCCATCACAAACCACTTTCAGTTGTAGAGAAGCGTGTGAACCAGTAACTCAATATTCAGTGTGTGGCTTATTCTGTTCCACTGGTCCTAGCAGATATCCCAAGATCTAGATGTAGCTATGGAATTATAGGGTACCATACATTTGAACACAGCCTAAGGACAAAGTTCAATTTATCTTAGGAATCAGTGAGGATTTCTTATGATACATATTCCTAAACATATTAAATCCCTCTTAATATGATAATCAGGAACAATTCATGATGTTCCTTGTTATGTATTGATACTTTTAAGCGGGAGATTCAAACCTGCATACGTTTCTGATTGGCTGACAGTCCCTCCTGGATTGTATATAAGGAGGACTGCAGCCCCTGAGTTTTTGCTGAAGTCTCACTGTATATTAAAGAGCTGTTGTCACTTGCTTGCTTGTGCCTCTCATCATTCCCGAACCACTTCATTGGCGACGAAGGTGGGATAGAGGCTACAAGAAGCCAACCAGTGAGACCACGAGCTTCAGCTAGGCGACGAGGCGAACCACAGGAGACATACCGGACATGTCTGCCTACGTTCCGCCCAAGCCTTTTGATCCGACCCGCGAAAAATGGGTCTCGTACCTAACGAGGTTTGAATGCTCGTTAGAAGCCAGCGACATGCAGGGCCTCTCGGCTAATCGAAAGAGAGCCCTATTCCTAAGCCACTGCGGACCGGACGTGTTTGAGATGGCCGAGTCACTGTGTGAGCCAACGCCGGTTCAAACAGTCTCATGGGACACCCTGATGGCAACTCTCCGGGCTCACTACGCTCCCGTCCCCTCCAAGTTCGTGCAGCGATACCAACTGAGGCAGCGCGTCCAACGAGAGGGAGAGCCGGTCAGCGCGTACATGGCCAGCCTGAGAAAAGCCGCAACTCATTGCGACTACAGAGACTTGGATGATGCGTTGCTTGAGCAGCTGATCTGTGGTGTTCGGGACATTAGGCTGCAACGGCGTCTGCTCGCCAAGCCTGATCTGACGCTTGCCGGGGCCCTTGACGAAGCCAGGGCTCACGAAGCCTCCACAAAGGCCGCTGAAACGCTACAGCGTCCGCTGACCAGCAAGGACAGCCCCAAGTCTGCCCCGGTGCACAGAGAAGACGCCGGATCCAGCTCGGAGTCCGAGTCGGATGAGGACGTCTTCCAAACAGAGCACCGGAGAAAAGACACTGGCAGCCCCCGGCGAAGCTGTCCCAGCTGTGGCGGGCACCATGATAGACTGTCCTGCAAATACAGAGAGGCTATTTGCAGGCGTTGCGAGAAGAAAGGGCACTTGGCGCGAGTCTGCAGAGCCATTCTGCCCAGAAGACTCAAACCACGTGAGCGCCGCAGCCAACCGGAATCAGCGCGCCAGAAGCAGCCAACGAGAGAAGGCGGCGCGAAAAAACGGCGCGAATTTGAACCGCGAGATGGCCGCAGCATACACATCGACCAGGCCAGCACAACGGTCGAGGACAAAGTCAGCACGGTGGTCGAGATCAACGGAAGACCGTGCTCGATGGAGATCGACACCGGATCAGCTCTCTCCATCATGTCGTGGACAACTCTGAAGAGCCTCCTGCCGTCGTTCCGGAAGGATCAACTCTCCAGACAGAGACTGCGCATCCTTGACTACCAGGGGAACCGAGTCCCCCTCGAAGGCGTGGGCACGTTCCGGGTCACCTACGGAGACTACGAAAGAGACCTGCCGCTGACCATCGTCACGAAACAGCTGCCGAGCCTCCTGGGCATGGGGTGGTTCCGAGCCCTTGGCATGGGCTTCACCGGCGTCCACCTGATGTCCAAGTCAACCCTGAAAGACAGCCTCCTGAGCGAGTTCCAGGACGTTTTCGGGGACACGTTGGGCAAGTATGTGGGGACCCCTATTTCACTAAACTTAGACCCCAACGTAGCCCAAGTAAGATTGAAGGCCAGACGAGTGCCGTTCGCATTGAAACCAAAGATCGATGCAGAACTGGACAAACTGATTAAGCAAGGGGTGTTGGTTCCCGTTGACCATGCCAAGTGGGAGACCCCCATAGTCACCCCAGTTAAGTCCGACGGCTCAATCAGAATTTGCGCCGACTACAAGTGCACGATCAACAAGGCTTTGCAGCCGAGCGCCTATCCGGTGCCGATCGTGCACCATCTACTACACTCCCTGGGCCCCGGAAAAATTTTTGCTAAATTAGACCTGGCCCAAGCCTACCAACAGTTACCGGTCGACGACGCCACGGCAGAGGCGCAAACGATCGTGACTCATAGGGGTGCATTTAAATGCACCAGGCTCCAATTTGGGGTGAGCGTCGCACCCGGCTTATTCCAAAGCACCATGGAGCGCCTGTTGCAAGGACTTCCGGGAGTAGTCCCATATTTCGATGACGTCTTAGTCAGCGCCCAAGACGAACACCAGCTAGGGGACAGGGTACGGAACGTCCTGTCCAGATTCAGAGAAGCGGGACTAAGACTTAAAAAGAACAAGTGCAGGATAGCGGTCCCCTCGGTAGAATTTCTGGGGTACAGGGTGGACGGCACAGGCATCCACCCTACCGAAAGCAAGGTGAGAGCCATCAAAAGCGCACCAGCCCCCAAATCAAAAGCTGAGCTCCAAGCCTTCCTTGGACTGCTCAATTTCTACTCAATGTTCTTAAGAGATAAGGCCACGGTCGCTGATCCCCTTCACAAACTCCTAGGAAAGAATGTACCATGGGTCTGGGGGAAACCGCAAGCGGCCGCTTTTGAGGCAGTAAAAAAACTCCTATCTGAGGACAGTTTCCTGATCCAGTACAATGCAGAGCTGCCGCTCGTCTTAGTTTGCGACGCCTCCCCCGTAGGAGTTGGTGCAGTCCTAGGCCATAGACTGCCGAACGGCCTAGAGGCGCCCATTGCTTTCTACTCCCGAACTCTGTCCAGCACAGAACGAAACTATAGCCAATTGGACAGAGAAGCTCTGGCTGCGATTGCGGGGGTTAAGAAGTTCCACGAATACCTCTATGGCCGAAAATTTGAACTTGTGACTGACCATAGGCCGTTGCTAGGACTGCTAGCAGGCGACAGGCCAACCCCCGCTGCCCTCTCCCCCCGATTAACTAGATGGGCGATTTTCTTATCGGCATACTCGTACCAGCTCGTCCATCGGCCTGGGCGAACCCTGGGTCATGCGGATGCCCTTAGCCGTTGCCCCCTTCCCGACCTGCTGGACAACCCAACACCGGAAACCTCCGTCCTGTTGTTGGACGCGTTAACTTTGGGGCCCATCTCCTCCGGCGAGGTGGCGAAAGCATCAAATAGAGACCCTGTTATCCGGACTGTTATGGGTTGGGTTTTGAAAGGGTGGCCGGACAAGGTGGTCGGGGAGGAGTACCAAGGTTTTGCCAACAAACGAAATGAACTGTTTATGCAAGGGGGGTGCTTACTGTGGGGTGACAGAGTGGTAATTCCAACAAAACTACGAGGTAGAGTTCTAGAGTTATTGCACGAGGGGCACCCTGGCATCGTCAGGATGAAGTGTTTAGCCCGCAGCTATGTCTGGTGGCCCAACATGGACCAGGTCATTTCCGAGTGGGTGGGGAAGTGCAGACCCTGCCAGGAGTCTCGCCCCGATCCCCCAGTAGCGCCCATCCGAGAGTGGGAGAAACCAAAAGGCCCATGGGGGAGGATCCACATTGATTTTGCCGGCCCGTTCCATGGCCAAACGTTCTTAATAGTAGTGGATGCCTTTTCAAAATGGCTCGAAATTGTATTAATGCCATCCACAACGGCCGAAGCGGTTATCAAGGCCCTAAGAAAGTTGTTTGCCACCCACGGCCTGCCGGATACCTTGGTGTCGGACAATGGGCCCCAATTTACAGCAACCCTGTTTGAAGGTTACTTGGCCGGCCTGGGAATCCGCCATGCCCTATCAGCCCCATTTCACCCGGCTTCCAACGGATTGGCTGAACGATTTGTCAGGACAGCCAAGGAAGCACTATCCAGATTAGACAATGGGGACTGGCAGGCCAGGATAGATCAATTCCTTGCGGTTCAGCATGCATCACCATGCACGGCAACAGGGAGAAGCCCAGCAGAGCTCCTCATGGGGAGAAAGCTCCGGTGTGTGTTGGACAGGCTTCACCCTAACTATTCGCACGAAAACTTTAAGGGAGAGACCTGTGGCTTAAGGCAGTTTCAGGTCGGGTCCCCAGTGTTCGCTCGCAATTATGCCAGCGGTCCTCTGTGGGTCGCAGGAACCATAGTGGGGATAACAGGCCCAAAATCATACACGGTGGACGTGGGGGTAGATAGACTCTGGAAGCGCCACATAGACCAACTGAGGAAACGGGCGGTTGGCGAGGCAAACATCAACGCAGACATGTCCGAGCCTAACTATGACCACTTCTCCAAAACAGCTAACTCAAGCCCGGGGCCGCGAGAATACTTAGCTGACAAGCCCTGGTTCCAGCGCCGCCCCAGCGAGTCGCCACTCCCAGCCGGGGATAACCACGCCCCGGACAAAATCCAGGAGGTTCCATTGGCAGAGCCGGGAGAGACAAAGAGTCCCTCCGACCAGCTCGACGCCCCACCAAACACTGAACTGCGCAGGTCAACTAGGGCGAGAACTCAGCCTAAGCACCTGCGAGATTTTGTTTGTAAATATGTTAATTTTTGAATGTCAGTGCCTTCTGGGAAGGGAGGGGTGTTATGTATTGATACTTTTAAGCGGGAGATTCAAACCTGCATACGTTTCTGATTGGCTGACAGTCCCTCCTGGATTGTATATAAGGAGGACTGCAGCCCCTGAGTTTTTGCTGAAGTCTCACTGTATATTAAAGAGCTGTTGTCACTTGCTTGCTTGTGCCTCTCATCATTCCCGAACCACTTCATTCCTGGTGTTTGTTTTCTTCACAATGATTGGGAGTGGATCACCATTGTTTTTCTCTGAGTTTGTTTTACTTCTTAGTTCTCTCTGTAGCCGTAGAATTCCTTAGTGGTCCACATCCACATAGTAACAAAGCCTAATTCTGTTTCACTTTTTTTAAGATCAGTCAAGGTCACAGTTATAATCCAGATCATAATTTTGATCTGATCTCTCTCTCCCTCTCCTCCCCTCTCTCTCTCTCACCCACACGCACACGCACACAAACACACACACACTCACACTCAAATATTCCTGTTTTTAAAGATCATACCTGGCACATAGACTTAATCTCCTACTTTATCAGGAGATGCTTAAACTGCCCTCAATCTGAAATTGTGCTAATTCTGTTGAGAGATATGTCAACTCACAAAGCATTCCTGACCTGCTCTCGAGTTGCAGCTGCATCGGGGAACTTGTATTTCAGTCAAAACAAAGCACATTCCAGCCGGCCACATCAAGGTAATCTCCAGGTGACCCACAGTGACCGGAGGGAGTGACTTTTACAACCTGCGAAATGGCTTCATTGGAGAATGTGACTGATGACACATCTTGAGGGGGAGGGGGAAACAGAGTCAGAGCCAGAACGCGAATTAAGTGACGTCAGAGGTGGCTTCATTTGGTTTGTGCCACCATGAAGCTCCTAATAAATAACTGGATTTCTTTTAAAGCTTGGCTTCAGGATCATGATTTAATTAGGGCATTGGTCAGAACCCTGACAAGATATATGTAATATAATCACTACAAAAGTCACAAAATTCTATGGTTGAGCAATTGCATTTAGAAAATGATGGGTGACATGAATGGCATTGACCCACACTTTGACTGCCCCATTATACATATAGTTACTTACATACGCACTTATATACATTCTGTATCCCCACTTTTCTCTTTTCCTTATACCTAGTTTAAGTCTTCCTTAATGTTCATTATGTCATATATTTCTATAATTTTAACAAATCATTTATAAACATTTGAATGACAAAAAAATTGTTGGTGATTTCAGAATATTATATAGGAAATTTCACTTTTCAGATTCTTAAATTTGCTGTTGAAGAAAAAAAAGAGAGAGAAAAGAATTCTATTCTAGAATTGGTACAAGAGCTCCGTCTAGTGGTTACTATGGTCATTTATGTTATTCATACATCAAAGAAAACCAGAGAAAATAAAATTGAGCAAAATACAATCTTTTTCTTTTCTTACAGGAGGCTAAGGAAATTCTAATTGCTGTGTTTGGTTCAAGCAGCTAAGACTGGAAATTGTGAATTAAATATTGTTCTCTGAATCAGTGAAAGTAAAAGTAAGATGAAACATTTGTAGTCATCACAATATAAAACAAAGATGTTGAGATTCTGGAAAGAGTGCAGAGAAGAGTAACAAGGATGAGTAGGGGGCTGGAGGCCAAAACATATGAAGAATGGTTGCAGGAATTGGGAGGACTCAGGGAGACATGATAGCAGTGTTCCAATATTTGAGAGGATCTTAAAAAGATGAGGGGGTCAAACTATTTTCCAAAGCACCAGAAGGAAAGACAAGAAACAATGGATGGAAACTAACCAAGGAGAGAGCCATTTCCTGACAATGAACAGTGAACAATTAATGAGATGAATAACTAGCCTCCAGAAGTTGTGGGTGCTCTGGAGGTTTTTAAGAAGAGATTGGACAACTATTTGTATAAAATGGTATAGGGCAGTGATGGCTAACCTTTTTTTCCTCGGGTGCCAAAAGCATGCACGTGTGTGCGTGCCCACACCCATAATGCAATACCCCTCCTGCACGCCCCACCCCCTGCACATGCACCCGCAATCCCCCTCCCCTCCCCTCGCTCATGCGCCCGCAACCCCCCGCGCTCCCCTCCCCCCATGCATGCGTGCGCGACCCTCCCTTTTGGCCTCACATCCCAAAACAGTGCTGGGGCGGGGGGGAAAGCCTTGCTTCCCAAAACAGGGCTGGGAGGGAGGGGGAAAGCCTCGCCTCGCAAAATGGCTGGGAGGGGAAAAAAAGCCTTGCCTCCCAAAACAGGGCTGGGAGGGGGGAAAAAGCCTCGCCTCCCAAAACAGTGCTGGGAGGGGAATCTCTAGAGATCTGGGAAGGCACGGGCAGCAGAAAGTGCGGAGAAAGGTAGCGCCCCCCCCCATGCATGCACGCGTGTCTCCCGCTTGCAGGGCAGAGACCTGAAAATTAGCTGGCTAGCAGGAAGCGCATGCGCATGTGCAGTGGAGCTGAGCTAGGCGACGGCTCCGCATGCCACCTGTGGTACACGTGCCATAGTTTTGCCATCACGGGTATAGGGTTTCCTGCCTCAGCAGGGCATTGTATTAGAAGACTTCCAAGGTCCCTTCCAATTCTGTTATTCTGTTAAACCGAATCTAACACAATTTGCTGTGCATTCTGAAATATTTCGTTGGTCCTCATATTAAACTTGTCAGAAGACGTTTTTGATTGTTTATTATACAGTATATTTTTTATACTGTAATCTCAGTATAAACTCTCATCTCAGTGAGAGAAATCAATGGGATGGTTTGCCTTCAGACGTTGTGGGTGCTCCATCACTGGAAGTGTTCAGTGTTCAGACAACCATTTGTCTGAAATGATATATCACGGTGATAGCTGTGTGTGCTATTTTTTGTTGTGTGCCAAAAGTGTGCACCTGCACCCATAATGCAATGTGCATGTGAACCCCCACACTCCCCCATCCCCCACGCATGCGCCCTCCCCGTGGCCCGTTTTTGGTCCCAGGAGGCTGCAGGGAGGCCTGCTAGGCCCGTAATGGGCCACAGGGGGGCACACCTCATGTTGCCGCATGCGCACATGACACCCCACGCCCCTGGGCATGCACGGCAGAGACCCGAAAATCAGCTGGCCAGCGGGAGACACATGCACATGCAGGATATTGTTGATCTGGGCGACGGCTCACATGCCAGCAGAGAGGGCTCTGCATGCCACCTGTGGCATGCATGTCATAGTTTCGCCATCATGGATATATTGTATTTTTCAGAGTATAAGATGCATTTCCCCCCCCCCCCCAAAAAGTGGGTGGAAATGTCTGTGCATCTTATACTCCGAATATTGCAGCAGGGGGGAGGGGTGTGTGTGTGTGTGTGTGGTACTGATCAGATGTTTTATAATGGGCCACGGCAGCAGCAAACAGACCACACCGAATGGGTGGCATTGAACGGGCCATGCTGAACAGGCGATGGCGAATGGGCAATGCCGAACAGGCACTACCAAACAGGTCGTGCTGAATGGGCAGCAGTGAATGGCCACGCCGAATGAGCGATGGCGAACGGGTGGCGGCAGTGAATGGGCGGTGGCAATAGGCCAAATGAATACTGGATGGATGCTGGGTGGCAGAGGCAGATTTTTTCTCCCTTTTTTTCCTCCCCAAAAGCTAGGTGCGTCTTATAGTCCAGAGCATCTTATAGTCCAAAAAATACAGTAGGTCTCCTGCTCGAGCAGTGGGTTGGACTAGAACACCTCCAAGGTCTTCCAAACTCTGTCATTCTGTGGATTATAGTTTGTGAACCATGCTATAGTACATATTATGATAACCCTAATTTATTCATATCAGAATAACTTTCATAAGTGATTTTGAAAAATTTAAATTGATCACATGACTGATGATTTCATTGTCCCATCAAGTAAACCATTGTATGTAAAAGTTTTTCAACCCACATGCACATGGCTGTCAGATGAGGATAAAATTCCTGGTAAAAGTCTAGAATGCATGTGTCTTGTTTTGACAGATTATGGTGCCCAAGACTTTGTACACTCTTATTTTTTTTCCAAATTATGCATAACAATATCACCCAGCAATATCCAAATGCATTTAGAGAAGTAAGCAGAAAGTAAATCCACTTACTATAGCTGCAATAGAGACGACTATTAATAAATGCTAGAGCAAATTACAAGAGGGGCTAGATATAAGATCAAGAAATGAATTCCAGTATTAGGGCAGGAGTTTGAGTAATGGGAATTAAAGTAAGGAGAAGTTAAATAAAATGGGTGGTTGGGAAATGAGACTATTGTACTAGAATGGCATTGGAAAAGCTAAGTGTGAATTCTGTGGACAAGCTGACATGATGAACATTTTTCTGTGCAGTCATTAAGAATCAAATCCAACTCAATGGAGTAGAACTAACTATGCCTGATTTCTTTGTATATATTTAACTTTATTTATTTATGAGATTCATTCAAGACTCAGTTCTTAGATTGTTGTGTCTAATGTGCCCAATTCCTTAAAAATATGCTTATAATTGTATCCTTAATTTTCTTTCCTTCCTCTTTTCTTTCTTTCTCTTTCTTTTTCTTTCTTTCTTTCTTTCTTTCTTTCTTTCTTTCTTTCTTTCTTTCTTTCTTTCTCTCTCTCTCTCTCTCTCTCTCTCTCTTTCTTTCTTTCTTCCCCATATGCTCCTTGTGTTACCAGATGATACTGTCCTAGCTGACATTATAGAAAAAATTGCAAGAGCAGTGGCCCATATTCAGAGGCCACATGTATGCTTTTAGTTATAGAAAACTAACATAGCATGAAGCTGGTTTCTCATTAAAGTATTTCATTAAAACAGCAAAAGGAGGCTAACATTTCCTTTTTACCCACATTAATTCTCTAGGTTTAAATTTGTGGCTAATGACCATCAGCCATGATCACTGTGGAAATATACAAGTCCTTTTCATTTATAATCTTTATAAAAGTTGTAGTTTATAGAATTTTTCTTGGTCACTCAGCTGGTGGCTTTCAAGATAGTAGTAGTAAACCAGAAATGTAGTTAATCAGCACACTTCTGTTTCTTTGGGCATTTTATCAGTTTTTGATAGAGCTACATTTACATATACCATCTGTGATGCATTGCTTGTTTTTGCTTTATTCCTTGAGCCAGTATGGAGACATGTCAGAAATTTTGATGAATGGCTCAAATGCTGTTCTTTCTTTAGTAGTATACAAGACAATCCACCAACTAGCTTGAAGCTATTAAGACACTGATGGAACAACTTTAGACTTGGTGACATGGTGCTATTTTAGAGCTTGGTACACTCTCCCAAGTTCATAGCTACACTCCTTGAAAGAACTGAAACTATTACTAATAGCAGTGAAACCTCGTCACATTAAAATTGTGCCAGTATTAAGAGGGAAAGTATTGAAAATACTTTCAAGATGAATTTTCCACGTGGACTTTGGACTAAAACTGAACTTGGCTCTGAGCACCAAGTACAGATAGTTCTACTTCAGGCAAGTAAATGGGAGGCCAACTAACTGCGTATAAATTCTGCTGCCTAGCAACATTGATCTTGAATCCCCTGCCACAGCTGGTCGGAAGAGAGAAGTAAACAAGCACTGGAATGTGCAACTGTTAAGTAAACCCTAAGAGAAACCTCGCCTCACCTTTCTGAAACAGAACATTGAGAATTAAACCTCTGAAGATGTTGATGGCCTTCAAGCTATCATGCTGGATATCAGAATTTCACCTTGGCAAGGGCATACCTCTGAGGACAGTGAGGGCTTTGACTTTCAGCAGAGTTGCAAATTTAGGAGCCTTGCCATTTGCAGATGCTCTAGCAGTAACTTTCCTAAACATTCCAGGAACAACAATAAAGCTCCCAGGTCAGTGCTGAATCTCCTATGTGATTTCCTCAGAACTGTCAGCTCTAGAAGTGATACATAGCTCTACACCCTGGAAAGTACAAGAGGCAGCAGGAATTATATAATTAAAAGTCCTGCTAGGAAGAGGATGTAAATCTCCTCATGGACTCTATTTAATATTCTTATTCTTGCTTTGATAGAACTAAATAAAAGAAAGCTGCAGAATGTTCCATGTCTTTTGATCTGGAAAACTATCCTGCTGTATGTCTTCAGTTTTAATCATGTATATTCTTAATAAGACCTTTTCCCCAACACAGTTGACACTACGTTTTCCCTTCCCTGATGAACAATCAATCAATCAATGCTTAATTTTCTAATTGCACAGCATATCTACTGTAATACATCAGTTTAATACAATAAATACATCAGAATAAAGGAATAAAAATGACAAACCCTACAGCTATGCATGTCATATGACATTATGTTGAAAAAGACAGACTTCTTCCTCTAAAATCCATTACAGCACACATAGATGTGCCATTGTTTTGCTAGCTTTTAGCTAGCAATCAGAGCTAACTCCGCCTCAGTGGCATATTCAAAGGAAGAGGTCTTCTTCAGAGCAGCATCTTGTGGTCAGCGCCTGCAACATGATAAAAGTTCTAAAGATATGGTAGGGTTGCATTGCAGTTGAGTTGCCCTTTGGGACATCTTGTTCGCAAAACTTCCCTCAGAGGAAAGGCAGCCAGCTTCTCAAACAAGGAACATTGCAAGTAAAAAAGGTAAAAAAAGGCGGGGTTCTCTACAACAATATGGCTTATCATCCTTTTTTTTTCTTGCTGCTAAGGCAAATCAAACCATCTGGTATTCAATATAGCTGTCATTCACTGAACACAATTAGAAAAGAGTATAATATACCACACATATCCTTCATACACACATGGCACAAACTCTAATGGGTGTCCCAAAACTTTCATTAACAGAATGGAAAGGGGACAATTTCTCTAGTGCCCTTTTGCAAAATCTGCTCTGAAAAGCCCTGCTGGATAAATTTGGGATAATAAAATAGTCTGGAGGGGGAAACAGAAAACGGGTATTTTGTGTTCTCATACTTAACTTGGATGTAACTCATAATCATTGTTCTTTTTCTATTTTCATTTAAATGCTCATTTAAAATGTACAGGTAGCATAACCTGAAAGAGTAATTCCATACTGTAAACACATTTTTTACTGAAATTGGCAATGATAATTTGCTCTAAAATTTTTTCCCCAATAATTCATTGTGAAAAATAAAGGACTTAATTAAAACCAGAACCTTATTAAATTCAGCCAGAATTAGCATTCTTTAGCTGAAAACAGGAATTATGGCCTGGAAAGTTTATGCAATAACTACTGACCAGTCCTCACCTCTGACCATTTAAAAAAGAACACATTTCTTGCCTATTTTGACTAGCATTTCTTTTCTGTTCCTCATAGTGCAATGTCCAACAGGGTGGACTGCTGAAAAAAATGGGTTCTTTTATGGAAAAAAGGTTGCAAAATAGGAATGAAAGTAGCTCCACCTTACTCCTTGTTGTTTGTCACAATCTTGCCATCTTCTTCAACCAGCTGACTGATTATTTCTCTGACTCTTCTCTGGTTCCACAAATAGCCAATTTGGAAAATGCTCTGGTCTGCTTAATGATCTCCTCCTTGCTTATAAACAAGTTTTTAAAACCAGCATCTGACCTTGTTCATGCTACACGTTTAAATGAGTTAAAGATTAACATATTCTATAAGCACTGAAGTCAGCAGCAGTGGATTGAGTGACTAAGAAGCTCTGAATAGGGATGAATAGGTTACTCTGGCCTCCAAGAGAGTGCTGGAGTAGTGTCACCACAGTAGAACAAGCCTGAAAGGGGTGTTAAAATGGCATTGCTGAAGCTGAATATCATTTAATCTTTACAGAGATTGATTCTATTGGCCATTAGGGGAAGAAAGAACAGAAGTAATATGCAATGGATTACCTTGTTTTTGTTTCTGCTGTGCTTTGTCCTGACTGGAATTCTTGGGCTGGCCTCTATAGCAGGCTTCCTAGAGGACAAGTATTTTCTTCCTCTTACTTCTCTTTTCTCCCATTCTGAGGACCAAAACCTCAGAGATGCAGTTTATCTATCATTACATATAATTCGGCCAATAAACCTGTTCTTTTGTATCTGTTCTGCCCCAGCTACGGATCCTAAAGAATGTAGCACACACAAACTTCGAACAAAACTCAGTTTACTTCAAAACACAGTCTTTTGCAAATGCAGGCTGTTAATAAAACGTTCTTAACAACCTGCCAGAAATTCCACAGATAAGATAGAGTCTTACTAGAGTTGGCAGAAAGCCCAGAAGCCAGGTTTGCAGAGAAAATTCAAACTCAATGATCAGCGAACGAACGGACGAACATACGTTGTTTCCTGCAGCTTTTTACAAGCTGTGTGCAAACTTAAACAGGCTAAGGGAGTGGCCAATTAGCCCCAAGCCTTACTCTCGAGGAGACCTCCTCCTGACTAACCATTCCTGCCTTTTGGCAGCTCTGCGTGCTCGTGCATTGAGAAGAGGCTCCTCCACTTCATCTTCTTCACTTAAAGGAGCCTCTGGAGGTTCTGAAGGCCCTGGCTGAATCCCTGCCTCTGGCACCACATCTTCTTCAGCCTCCTCGCTGTCCGACTTGAGCGCCGGCTGCACAGGCTGCTGGCACGACACCACACCAGCCTCCCCCTCGTCCGGATCAGCAACAATCTGCGCAGGCCGCTGGCGGGCCACAACAGTATCTTAAGCATCTGTCTGTAAATTTTCTTAATGAGCTTTATTCTAGTGAGCCACATACTATCTTCTAATTATGGATCCCAGTCAAGGTTATCTCAACCTTTTTCCTACAAAGCCTCCCTTGGCTGTCTCCAAACAGATCAAATCAGCATGAGTTTGTTCTGCCAGGAAAAGAGAGAGCAGGAAACTGAGTGTCCTAATTTTCTTTTCAGCAGCTGAGATCTGTTCTAAAATGGCTACTGTCCAGTTCACTGGGTTGCTACTGACAATCATGCACTTCAAGAGCTAAAGGGGCACAGGAACTTCTATGAAATCAATCATCTATGTCACGTGAAGACTACTTAAGTAGAGGATGGAAATGTATTTGCATGTGGATAAGGAAGAATGAAGCTGGGATCGTATGGTTCTTCTCTGAACTGCCAGGGAATCTGACTCTCTTTGCATAGCCTACACATTTAAGCTTTGTGTAGGAAATGAGATAAATGCATCACTGTCACCATCCACAAACACAATCTTTACTTAATGCATTAATTCTTCCAATACTTGAGGGGCTGCCACAGAGAGGAGAGGGTCAAGCTGTTTTCCAAAGCACCTGTAGGCCAGACAAGGAATAATGGATGGAAACTGACCAAGGAGAGATTTAACCTAGAAATGAGGAGGAACTTTCTGACAGTGAGAACAATCAAACTATGGAACAGCTTGCCTTCAGTAGTGTGGGAGCTTCATTACTAAAGATTGGACTGCCATTTGTCAGAAATGGTGTAGGGTCTCCTGCTTGAGTGGGCAGTTGGACTAGATGACCTATAAGGTCCCTTCTAATTCTGTTAATCTGTTAATTCTAGGAAAGGTGTCCTATTTATGTACAGAAGGAAGAGCAGGACTGTGCCCCCTCAATCTGTTGGCAATATCTAGCCATCTTTATACAATGAGTAGCAAGGAGAGTCTTCGTGTAATTCAAGAAGTCTTATCATGTTAAGTGCAGGATGGGTTTTTCTTGCTGCATTTTGCCAAATGCTTCAGAGTTGGAGCCTGCACAATATTATGTAGAATTGGAATTCTCTGGTGCAATCCTATTGCCTCTTCTATGTATTAGCTTACAAGGCCAGAAAGTGTTTGTAAATAGTAAGAACAGTAGTCTATAATTTGGTAGTTCAAGATTCTTAATTATCTAGATGAGTACTTTATTTTCAGAAACTGCTTATGTGATTCCATAAATTGTTTTAAATCTAGAAAACTTGTTCTATCCAAAACTGCCCAAAAGCTAAATTAATTTCTTATCTAAAATCATATTTCATTTAAAAATGTTTTTCTAAGGAAAAAATCATGAAGCAACACTGAGATCCATGCATTTTAAGAGGGTAAAGATAGATAAAACTGTCTAGAGAAGGAAACATGCCATTCATGAAAAGTGTGTCCATCACTTCTCAGCATGTAATGTTGGGATCTTGGTGGGATCTAAAGGAGCATATACAGAAGTGCTGTCAAGCATAGAATAAATGAGGAAAGGCAAAGAGTTTCATTTTTTCAGGGCAGTAATTGTCCAATTCATAGCATCCTGTGCAGCGCAGTTAACACAGAAATACTTTTTAAGGTTTTCTTCTCCACTGGAGCCCCATTTGACACTTGCAGTGAGCTTTAATTGAAGAATATCAGAAGTTTGGTAGCATCTTTTCCAACAAATTTTATAAAAAGATACAAACTTAATTAATTTTAGAAATTAAACTTAAAGTTAGAAAAGGTGTTCATTGGATTTTTTTTGCCACCATACAGTAACACGGTTCTCCTCCTATAACAAGCGGAATGTTTTTGAACACAGAAATATTATAGAATAATCACCATGAATACACTGAACCCAGGTAATGGTTGTGACAGGAATAACAAGTTCTTCTTTCAAATACTTTAAACTTCAATTAGGACTCAAAATATCCACAGCAACCAGCAGAAAATATTGAAAGGTTCTCAGAAAATGCTTCTGATTCAGGAAGCTGTTTTAAAAATTATGTGGCTGTTGTTTCAGACGAAGCCTCTGTAATGATTGGCAAGCACAATGGAATTCTGAAACTTCTACAAAAGAATCAAAGTAGGACATTTGTTGGTGTTGGCTGTATTTGCCAGT
Source organism: Arizona elegans (assembly GCA_022577455.1). Classification (NCBI taxonomy): domain Eukaryota; kingdom Metazoa; phylum Chordata; class Lepidosauria; order Squamata; family Colubridae; genus Arizona; species Arizona elegans. The sequence goes on along the minus strand of JAKOOJ010000001.1, from coordinate 169,332,137 downwards.
TAGCACATCCAGCAATAAAATAGGTCCAAAGGCTGCAGGAATCTCTGCTGGTTCCAAACGATCATTTTGAAAAACATCCCCAAAGAGATACTTTATTTAATAATAAAACAGTCAGAAAAAGTCCTCAGTCATACTGCAAGAATGTATCATATCCTTAAATATTTTGGATAGCCTTACACAGAAGTTATCACTCATTATAGTGATTATGAGCCTGTTCTACTGAAATTACACAGAATAGATTAGCAGATACTGCACAGTTCATAAACTCTATTTCTTCATGCAATTATTCCTTGATTTAAAAATTTAATAGGTTGCTTCAGCATGAAATATGTGCTAGTATATGGAAGCTACATGTGGGCTTGTTAAGATATTTTATTAAACCACAGATGTGTGAACAAATTTAGAGTACTATTTCTTAAAATCATCAAGAGGTCTCAGACAATAAATTCTTAATTAACTTTTGTTGTAAATCAAAAAGTTGGATCTTGATAGATCATCTGAAAATTGGCAAGTAAATAGATATGCTTATAAAATAGTTGTGTTCAATTTATGAAAAGAAAATCGGAGAATGTCCTAAGGTTTTATGGCAGAACACACATGATCATCGTGTGGCATTTGCTTTTAACATTTCACAATATTTCAATATTTTCTTTTTTTCTGTAAAACATGTTTTTAATATCCCACAAAAATATTTTCTGCAATGGTACCTTCAACAAAAGAAAAACAAAAGGACACAGAAACTCTTTAAGGAAATTAGGGATATGGCATGTATTTCTGGAGTTTATGGACTGTTCAGGGAGATCTTTCTCCGTGTGATAGTTGGAAAGAGTCATTAGAACAGACTTCTTGGGCAAGAAACCAGGAGCCCTAGCAGTCTGAGCTGAAAGCAGTGTCTATTGGGATTTAAGGGAAACAGGAAGAAGTGCTGGGATTAGGGCTTTAAAGCAAGGGTCCCCAATCTTTTGGACCTCAGAGACCACCAAATTCATAATTTTAAATCCCGCGGACCACTAATATGAATTCAGCATGCTGCTTACTGAAGTGCCTGGACTCCCAGTGACAGGATGAAATCCTTCAGGCACTCTCCCTCCTCTCTCTCTCTCTCTCTCTCTCTCTCTCTCTCTCTCTCTCTCTCTCTCTCTCTCTCTCTCTCTCTCTCTCTCTTTTTTTTTTTTCTCTCTCCCCTCTCTCTCCCACTCATTCTCTCACCTCTCTTTCTCTCTCTCCCCCCCACACACTCTCTCTCTCATTCTGATTATCTCATTCTGATTCTCTCTCTCTCTGATTCTTTCTTTGATTCTCTCAGTCTCTTTCTCTCTCATTCTCTCTCTTTCATTCTGTCTCTTTCTCTTTCTCTCCCTCTTTCTCGCTCTCCCACTCATTCTCTCTTATTCTCTCTCTAATCTCTTTCTCTCTCCCCCACTCTCTCTCTCTCATTCTGATTCTCTCTCTCTCTGATTCTCTTTGATTCTCTCCGTCTCTCTCTCTCTCATTCTCTCTCATTCTCTCTTTCTCTCTCTCTCCCACTCATTCTCTCTCATTCTCTCTCTAATCTCTTTCTCTTTCTCTACCCACTTTCTCTCTCTCTCTCATTCTGATTCTCTCATTCTGATTCTCTCTCTTTCTTTCTCTCTCATTCTCTGATTCTGTCTCTCTCTGTCTTTCTCTCTCTCATTCTCTCTCATTCTGCCTCTTTCTCTCTTTCATTCTCTGCCTTTCTCTCTCTCTCTGTCTCATTCTGATTCTCTCTCTCTTTCTCTCTGTCTCTTTCTCTCATTCTTTCATTCTCTCTCATTCTCTCTCTGATTCTTTTTCTTCTGTCCCATCTCTCTCCCCCTTTCTTCTCTTTCTCTCCCTGTCAGATCCCTAAAAGTGATACTGCCATTCAAGTGGAGGAAGGGGAGACTTGGATTCGATTTACTAGCATGGCCTGTATCATCAGATATTTTACAACCTATATCCTGGCGCCAAGGAAGCCTGAGATTCCCTTTACCTGCAGGAATTTTTATGATAGCCATGTGGGTTGTCTCACTTTAAAGGGTAGTGGTGGGAATGCATGTTTGTTCAGGTTCTCAAAGGAAATAGTAAAGAAAATATCTTCACACTTGTGTATTGGCTGAAATCTGCATTCTGACTTAAAGGGAGGGGTCTCTACCACTTTAATCTTACTGCTTTGCCTAAGGGCATTCAGATTGTGCTTTAGCTGGATGGTTTTCACTTCTGCTTAATAAAAGAATCCTTTTGAACAACTACGTTTCAAGAGTTCATACTTTCTTAAGTTGGAAGGAGAGGCGATCCTTACAGAAAGCACAATCTGCAAAACAGTCAACCCAGAGAAGCAATCTTCGCTCTACTGAGGGGACCTTGCAAACCATGTCTGAACTAAGCAGAGAGCTGGGAGAAACCGATTGCTGGGGAGAGACAGCAACCGCCACCCAGTCGGATGCCTGTCTCGTGTAACCCATCGGAGAGGATGAGGTAACCCTGGGGAATCTGGAAAAACCCCGCTGGTCGATTGGCATTGGGAAGAAAGATGGCTGGGATGAGAGAACCAAAGGAGTCACCCTCAACCGTGGCAACCGAAAACCGGGGTGGAAACTGGAACTAGAAGCCCTTACTGACTAGGGGAGACTGACCGAAGCACCCCTGAGGGAGGACTATCTGAAGAGGCATATAACCCAATTGGTGATGGAGACTTTGGAAAATCTTAGCATCCGAAGGGAGCCAGGACAACAACCAAAGAGCACTAAAAGGGCAGCAGTCATTGATGATGCTAGGGGAGGCACCCCCCTCCTGGAGCCTGCCTATCGAGCAGATGGTGCAGCAGCAGCGGGAGAAGACCCAGCAAACCCTCCCCCCAGGCAGCACGCACACCGGCGCCCATTCCCAACCAACCCCGGGCTCCTCAACTGGAAAGAGAAACTCCCCCTCTTGGGGTGAAGTTTGATGGGAATCCGCAACAATTAGGATTCTTTGTGGCACATGTGCTCACCTACATGCAAGAGTATGGGCGTGATTTCCAAACCCAAGGCTCCCAAGTGCGAGTTGTGATCCTAGCTCTAGAGGGTGCCACAGCCAGATGGATGGTGACCCTACATAACGCCAATGCACCAGAACTGCGGAATTTTGACCGTTTCATTATGGCCCTGTGACGTCGGTTCAAGGACCCACTGGCAGATTGCAAAGCACGCGACCGCATTAAGGTGGTGAGGCAGGGGCGACAGCCAGTAGCAGAGTATACTGAAGAATTCCGGGACCTCACGTGTCGTGTGCACTGGCCGGAAGATATTTTGGTGAGCTGTTTCAAGGATGGACTGAGTGATGATCTATACAATGCCTGCGTGGCCCGAGGGGCACCGAATGACCTACATGAATGGTATGTCACCGCCAAAGAAGCTGAGATCAATATGGCCAGAAACCAGTATTGAGCGGGGTGAGCATGGAAGAAATCCCCACCTCAATGGAAGCAGGAGCCCCACAAACCACAAACTGCATTCTCCCAGAGATCTTCAGCCTGTTTCAAGTGTGGAAAAGAAGGGCACTGAGCTGCAGAGTGTCGTTTGCAAACACCCACCCGGAACCACCCACCAGGGGAGGGTCCTGAAAAACTGGGTCGGCATGGGAAGGAGACTGCTCTAAGGAGCAGGGAGACCATAGAAGTCCCATCCCCTCCCCTCTTTGGGGAAGAAACCCTGGCATCTGAACAGGAGGAATCACACTCGTTCAGAAGCGATCCAGATGATGAGCTACTGGTAAGCAAACCAATTAAACCGCTTACCCTCCCCTTAAGACTATTTATCCCAAACCAGGACAGGGAGATAAGTATCCCCACCCTAGTGGATTCAGGGTGTACCCGTTGTTTGATCAGCCCAACCTTAGTAGGGAAGTTAGGGATTAACGTAAGAAAGCTGAAAACCCCCATTGCTTTCTGCCAACTAGATGGGTCAATAGCAGGAGGGGAGCCAGCTTCTCTGGCCATAGTGCATCTACATATAGGCATCGGAAGCCATGAGGAAAGGCTTACCTTTATAGTGGCATCTGGCATGGAATGGCCATTGGTTCTGGGCCTTGCATGGCTAAAAAGATGGAACCCACAAATCAATTGGAAACAAAGCATCATAAAATTTCAGAGGAAGGTGACTTTTGCTGAGTATCCACATAAAGGACTTGAGCGGGCAGAGAATCGAGAAACAGCCATGCCTGGTCACGCCACACCAACTGAGGGCATACCCATAGAATACAAGGATTTAGCTGAGTTTTTTAGCGAAAAAGCCTCAGATGAGCTCCCCCCCTCCCCCGCCGTGCCACTGACTGTGCAATAGAAATCTTACCCGGCGCGAAACTCCCTAAAGCCAAGATGTACAGCATGTCACCGAGGGAGTTGGAAGAGCTGAGAACATTTATTGAGAAAAACCTAGCAAGGGGTTTCATCAAGTCAGCCCGACCAAAAATTGCAGCTCCAGTGTTGTTTAGAGAGTAAAAAGATGGCTCAAAACGCCTATGTGTTGACTTTCGAAACCTTAATACTATCAGTGTGCAGAACATGTATCCTCTCCCCCTTATGAAAGATATGTTAGCACACCTCGCTAAAGGGAAAAATTTTTCAAAGCTGGGCTTAAGGGAGGCTTACTACCATGTCAGAATTAAGGAAGGGGATGAGTGGAAAACGGCAATTAACACCCCCCTCAGCTGCTACCAATTTAAGGTGCTCCCCTTTGGGTTGCAAGGAGCTCCTGCAGTGTTTATGCAGTTAATAAATGAAGTGCTGCATCAGCATTTATATAAGGGGGTTCTGGTCTATTTGGACGACATTTTAATCTATACCGAGACCAAAGCAGAACATGTAAAACTAGTCAGGGCAGTTTTAAACAAACTCCGCGCTGCCAAACTTTATGCCAAACTTTCCAAATGTGAATTCCATCAAGAGAAGATTGAATATTTGGGATACCGCATTTCACATCAGGGGATTGAGACGGATCCTCTAAAAGTGCAGGCTGTACTTGTTTCGGACCCTCCACGCACACGTAAACAGTGCTTCCTGGGGTTTGCCAACTTTTACCACCAGTTTATCCCTGTGTTCGCTCAGATTGCCCTCCCCATCACCAAGCTCTTAAAAACAAAGGGGGAGGATAACCCTAAACCAAAGCAACCATTGAACTGGATTAAGGAACGCTCGCTGAAGCAACGCAGGATACTTTGGCCGGGCTCCTTGAGAGACGAGAGCTTGCAGGGGGCCTATCTGATGTCCGTAATGGAGAGCAAAATCTGGCTGCTCCCCGGACCAATCGCTGTTTACCGCTCTGAGTCCCAAGCGGCAGGAGACAAGGGCTGCTTTGCACCACTGGCTGGTGCAAATATACTGAGGCGGAATGCTGATGCCACGCAAGTGCAAGTAGTGCTTCGCTCCTGCAGCTTCCAGCCATTCGAATCGCTGCTTCGGCCTGCTTGCGCAGCCCCCTCCCCCGCCACAGCAAGAGCACCATTATTTCATTCCGGACTGAGAGGGCTGCGCTCCTTTTTGCATATTGCAACACCTGCAAAGTTGTGCATTGCACGTGCCACCCCAGGGCAGAGATTTCCAGCCCCGCCATGGCCGGTCCCATATTCCAGAGCTGTAATAGTCACACTCACAGGATTGGCCCATTGGTCATCTGCATTACCACTGAATTTTCAACTGAAAACCGGAAGCAACTTCCTTAAATGGTTTAGGGACAATTATGACTATTTCTCAGGACCATTTGATTATCCAGTACAAAAAAAATGTGGATGAAATGAATTACTGGGTGATGATGAGGGCTTATCCATTTCCTTCATGGCAAACCTTCAGAAAAGAACTTTTTCCCAAATAGGTTCATTAGACTGCTCTGGTTTGAGCTAAACCTGTGTTTTAGTTTTTCATTAATTGCTTCAAAACATTTTAAAATTTGAGATTTGTGAAATTGTGATAGCTTAACGATGTTGGTCTAACATTTATTGCAAAGATTGTCATTAGGAAGGAGGTAAAAACCAAGCTTTTGATATTGTTATGCTATTACAGAAATCTGTGTGGCCACTCTTGGAATAAAATATTGTTTTCTGTTCTGATATTTGCATCTTAGAAAAGATATTGCCACGAAAGATTGCTGGGGGAAAAAAATCAACCCAATCTCTTTAACACAATAAGATTTTGTGGGCATATAGATTATTTTGAGGGCATGTAATCCACTATTAAAATAAGAACATACTTCTTTTTAATTTGGGGGGTGGTATTTGAACAGTAATTTGTGGGCATATTTGGCCCTTGTTTAGGAATGTATCCTGCCAAATACAGGCAGTAGGCCTAAAGGAATTTTGCTAAGGAAATATTTACAAACTTGGGAACATTGAAACCAACTGTTAATATAATCTACTATTCCTGGCCTTTTTTAATTATCAAGTCATTGTTGACTCTCTGCATCACAAAGGTTTTCTCCATAACAACCTGGTCTTTCAAGTCTTCTAATGGTGCACTCATAGCCATTGTAACTGAGCCCATCCACCATATTATTAATAGCTAATGGTTGTGAAAACCCTCAATACTGTAAAGATACAAATAGTCCTCGACTTACGACCACAATAGAGCCCAACATTTCTGTTGCTAAGTGAAACATTTGTTAACTGATTTTTGCCCCATTTTATGAGCTTTTGTGCCACAGGTATTATGTGAATCACTGCAATTGTTAAGCTACTAACATGGCCGTTAAGTGAATCTAGTTTCTCTATTGACTTTGCTTGCCAGGTTGCAAAAGGTGATCATATGACCGTGGGACACTGCAGCTGTTATAAATACATGCCAGTTGCCAAGTATCTGAATTTTGATCACATAACTATGGGGATGATCACATAACGTCTGTAGTGATGGTGCTTCGAGAGACTGGTTCTTCAACACCTTACGTCATGCCTCCCATCAAATTTCGACCAATACCAGTTTGCCTACAGGGGGAATAGGTCAACAGGTAATGCCATAGCTACTGCCCTACATTCTGTAGCGAGTCATCTAGAAAAACCTGGGAACTAAGTCAGAATGCTTTTCATAGATTTCACAGCTTGGCCTTTAACACCATTCTGCCAAGCATCCACATTGAAAGGCTGACTGACTTGAATTTTCCTTCTCTCACATGTGACTGGATTAAAGACTTCCTTCCCCACAAACAGTGAGGGCTGGATCTTTCATATACTCCTCCCTGAAGCTCAGCACTGGCTCTCCTCAGGGCTGTGTGCTCAGTCCCTACCTGTACTCATTGTACACATACGATTGTGTATCTTCTGACCCATCTAATGTGATCATCAAGTTTGCAGATGATACAACCGTACTGGGTCTTATTACAGGAGGCGACAAACTAGCATACAGGGAAGAGATCCAGAAGTTATCCACATGGTGCTCAGGAAGCAACTTGCACCTAAACATCAACAAGATTAAGGAGATGGTGCTAAACCTCCGGAAGAAGAGAGAGGAACCTGCCCCACTTTACATCAAGGGGGGCTTTGTGGAGAGGGTCTCCTCTTTCAAATTCCTGGGAATCCATCTTAGTGAAGATCTCACCTGGAAAAATAATATGATACAGGTAGTCAGAAAGCTCAACAGAGACTCCATTTCCATAGGATCTTGCAGAAAAACAAGGTGGGACAATGGCTGATAACCTCCTACTACCGGTCTATGATAGAAAGCATCCCCACATATTGTGTTACAGTATGGTATGCTGGCTTGACAGACAGAGATAGAAAGACATTACCAAGGGTGATGAGCACAGCACAAAATATCATGGGCTGTCCCCTGACCTCACTAGATGAAATTGCTAGGACTCAATATCTTAGCAGGGTGAGGAAAATCCTTAGGGATGATTCACACCCTGGTCAGCACTTCTTTACTCTCCTACAATTGGGCAGGAGATATAGAAGCATAGCCAGTTGAATGAACAGGCTGAAAAATAGCTTCTGTGGGCTGTCAGACTTCTGAATGCAACATAACACCATAACTATTTCGTATGTGTTCTGATCTAGGCTTCCTGAGTCAGTAAAACACATGAATAGTCCCAAAAGCCTCTTTTATTGCAATAGCTGTGAATTCTGATGAGTCCCAAATAGTTGTAAAGAGTTCTTCGAGATAAGGCTGATAATCACCCACCTTTATCTCCCTTGACACGCTGCCAAAGACCTAATTGGCAAAGCCACACGGAGTCCAGAATCAAACAGAGCTTCAGACTTTAAACTGAACAGAATTAACAATGTTGCTTCCTGCAAAGCCCATGTGTCTTTGCTCCTCTTTTAAGTCTTATGGGAGGGGCCAATCATCTCCAAGCCCTACTCCCGAGTAGTCCCTTTTGTTTTAACTGTTCTTGCCTTCTGGCAGCTCTGCTCATGTGCGCACTGGGTCCCCCTGTTCCTCTGCCTCGCTGAGGTCCGACTCTGGATGCCCAGAGGCAGCACGTACCTTCCAGATAGCCCTTTCTCTGCCTCCGACACAGAGCCCTCGTCCGAGCCTTCCCCAGACTCCAGGACTGGCCCATGTTCCTCCCCAACCTCCTCACTGTCCAACTCTGCTGCCAGCTCTGTAGGCTGCTGGTGGACCAGAACAGTATGATAGACTTTCAGGGCCAGCACAACGTGCAACATGTCTACATGGTGCAATATAATATAATATAATGTTATGTTATGCATATATATGTATATAGGATTGTGTGTTTGTTAGTATGATTAATTGGGTTAGGGTTTTTTTTCTTTCTTTCACTTATGAGTAATTGAGATGTATTTTGTGTTGGGGGGCTGCACTAAGGGGGCTCATCCAATCTCATTGTACACATGTTGTGCATTGACAATAAAGGTTTGAATTGAATTTGAAGTTGCAACAGTTGTAAATGTGAAAAATGGTCATAAATCCCTTTCTGGTCTCTCTAAGCAGTTTAAACCTAAACTAATGCTCTGTTATATGTTGAAATTCTAGAATTCTGTTACAGGTAGACCTCGAATTACAAACGTAATGTAACTGTTGTAAGTCAAGGACTATGTGTACTGGGAAATCAGATAAGGATAAGTACATTTAGAATTGTGCTTCTTGAATTTCTGGTTTTTTTGTTTGTTTGCTTGCTTAAATAGTGCCTGAAACATTTGGAGGGGGGAGGGATGTCTTCATTAGATGACATTTACTATACACAAAGCCCCTGAATTCAGTGTAACTTGAACTCTACCATTATAAAAAATCACTCCAATGGCTATATCTTAAGTTCTCTCTTTCCTAATCAAAGTGTGAAATAAATTGAGAAGATAAATGATACACAAACCCCATCAACAAAAAAAACACTGAAAACAACATTAGGACTAATTACTAGCAAAGCTGCACAGACTTTATTGGATTTAAACAATGGCAAACACAGCTGGCTCACAGAAACTGAAGCTTCCTAACCTAAATCCAAAAGTCTGTGGGTGGCTGTTTTGAGCAGTTCCTGCCACACCTTGAATTTAATTTAGTTTCATGTTCTCTGTTTTCCACATTTCAGGAAACTGTCCCCCCCCACCTTTGTTGATTCTTGTAGATTATGAGAAGGGCTTTTTCTAGCTCTGCCATTGCAGAGCAGTAGGAACCAAGAGGGAACCAATGAGATTTCCTGCTGATGCTCACTGGCTCTTGCCTGCTCTGTTTAATGGGAGAAACCATGCCAGATTCAAAGGGTACTTTTAAGGATGAAGCAGGAACCCATAAGTTTTAGAAACCGAGAGAATAATGACATAACTGAATATCTATTTCAAAGCAACTCTTGCTCTAAATGAGGCTCAGTCTCAGAATTACTGAAAAAAAACTGAGAGAATTAAGGTAACAATGTCCAGCTAAACTCTGGCTAAGAGAATGGCTTCTCTGAAGAATTAATCAAAGAAAACCCCAGCAAAATCTATTTAGATCAGTGTGCACTTTACATCTGAAACACAGACTGGCCTGGAGCATAAATTAAATTTTAAGAAGAAAACCAGGAGCACAAAATGGAAAGACACTTATCAACATGAGTGTGTGAGTGTGGATGTGCATGCACACATTCCTTTTTGAAGAAAAATATCCTAAGAGATAAAATAGGTATGTGAAGTAGTAAATATGCAGACTGTACAAGCTGAATGAAGGATAATTAACTTGATGGAGTCAGGTGATGTAGAATTAAAGATGACAAGAGACAAATTAGAGTGCGCCCATTCCAGTGACCTCAGACGTCAGCCTAGAAGAAATAAAGATACATACAGATGAAAAACAGCAGTTTATGAGGAAGAAATCAAAGGACTTGTGTATTATTCACCATGCTCCATCCTTCATATAGTGAGTTGTAGCTGTTAATGTCCATTCCTATTGTGTCCAAATGCTGGTGCCCTATCAAAAAATCTAGAAATGCTTCTAAGCAGAACGGAAATGGGCAGAATCTCAATACTTTAATTACAAATAGCCACAGTACTTGGAACAGTGCATATACAGTAGTCCTCGACTTACAACAGTTCATTTAGTGACCATTTGAAGTTACAACATCCCTGAAAAAAGTGACATGACCATTTTTCACACTTACAATTGTTGTAGTATCCCCTTAGTCATGTGATTAAAATTTGGATGATTGGTAACTGGTTCATATTTATGATGGATGCAGTGTCCTGGGTTCATGTGACCCCCTTTTCACAAGCAAAGTCAATGGGAAAGACAGATTCACTCAACAACCGGGTTACTAACTTAACAGCTGCAGTGATTCACTTAACAGCTGTGGCAAGAAAGGTCATAAAATGGAGCAAAACTCACTTAACAAATGTTTCACTTAGCAACAGAAATTTTGGGCTTTATTGTAGTCATAAATCGAGGACTACCTATATTACATTACCATCTTCAACTATCCTAGAACCTTTGGAAAAATCCAATAGTCCAAAGTATCAAATCCAGTCAGAACTTTCTGAGAGAGAATGTTTAAAATGATAGTATTAGGCAATAATGATTATTTATATCCCATTTAAAAACTGTAACAAGACCTTTTTTTTGCTGTGGAATAATGCTGGTCAGCATTTTTATTAGTTGCACTAGTGTACGAATAAGTTTAGTTTTCAAAGTTACATTTATGGTACTAATTCCTCAGAAATGCTTATGCTATTCTCTTAATTGCTAAGACTAGAAGCAAAAAACATATGTTTAACAGATTTTTCTCTTATCTACGGTATGTAGACTAGTTACTAATAAATTTACTACGAAAAAGAACAGCTGTTTTAACTTTGATGTTAATGAATTTTTTATTTGTGAAAAATTATTGTTAAAATGAAAAGAATTTGACATATCTGGCTAAGTAAAATGATGAATTAAGGAAAAATAATGGCTATAAAATGGAAAATAAGAAAAGGAGAGAAGTATTTGATTTAATGCAATTAATCTGATAATTTATTGAATTGTTACACAATATCAATCTAAATGGCGGTGTTACATTAGCCAGGAAACTACAATGCTAATACAGAGTAGTAGTTTGGCTGCCTAAGACTGCTAGCCCATTTGGTTCACACTTGCATCCTTTCCAAGGTGTACCACAGGGGGCAGCTAGCTCTGCATCGTATTCAACAGAAATTTACTTCCTGGAGATTCTGTGATGCAGTGGAAATGAACATGCTATGAGTATTATAGCCACTTTGTTTAACCAATTATGAACAAGTTGATAAAAATAAGAATGAGGGTCTAAGGAGGAAATCTCACCTGGCATTGATGAGGTATTGAGCAAGACTGATATTAGCTGGGGTTCCTGTGATGGTGATCTGACGTTCTGATGAGCCTTCTGTGGCATTGGCGATTTTGATCTGGGCTCCAGACATCTGCCTGATTTCATTAATTTTGGTCCCCTGGCGTCCAATTATGCAGCCTATTAACTAGGAAAAGAGATATTAGGACTTTCTTAAACTAACTCTTATGGTATTAAGAATTGTGAACAACAAATAGCACAAAACTGACCAGAAATCTCAGTATTAGTTTCCCTTTTGTTTTGTTACTAACAATATGCTATAACTATGCTCTTTCCTGTAACATTACACAGGGCAATTTCCAAACTACTGTTTTTTAGCACTACCCATTATAACTGTGGAAACATCACTAATGGAAATTGGAGCTGCACTAGCTAGAGAAAACTATGAATTAAGGCAGAAATCTTCCTAGATGTTTCCTTATTTAAAATGTTATTTCTAACTACAGTATGTACATGAGATTCACCTGGCCAAGTATGCTTTGTTGTGATGGAATTTAGCACATGTAGAACATATAGCAAATATAGGCATTCCTATATACAACTGAAAAATTGTATATTATTATTTTTAATAATTATTCTGCCTTTTTATATGTAACTCAAAACGTCGAACACACTATACCTAATATTCCTGTCTCCTATGGCTGATTATGGATTGCATGGCTCCACAATGGAGCACTGAATTTATTCCCAGAAGTGGTTAATCATAGCATTTATAAACCACCACCACCAGGGATGAAATCCAGCAGGTTCTGACAGGTTCTGGAGAACCAATAGCGGAAATTTTGAGCAGTTCGCAGAACTGGTAGCGGAAATTTTGTGTAGTTCAGAGAACTGGTAAATACCACCTCTGGCTGGCCCCAGAGTGGGGTGGGAATGGAGATTTTGCAATATTCTTCCCCCAGGAGTGGGGAGGGAATGGGGATTTTGCAGTATCCTTCCCCTGGAGCGGGGTGGGAATGGAGATTTTGCAGTATCCTTCCCCTGCCACGCCCACCAAGCCACACCACGCCCACCAGGCCACACCCACAGAACCGGTAGTAAAAAAAATTGGATTTCACCACTGACCACCACCCAACTGCAATGAATCTCATGCTCCATTTTGCCTGTGTCATAACATACAGATGGTTAGGGGCAGCCTTAGGTGAGGCCTGAAGGATCTCCTGTTTTACAACACAATCACAAATAGTGTTTGTTTTGCAGGCCCAGGCTTTATCTCCTGGCTTCTGTCGCCCACATAAACCAGACAACTCTTTTTTCTCCTCCCTATATGCTCAGAATGGTATGGGGGCTTCTGCTCTAAGGAAGCAACTGAGACAGGAGGGTATATCAATTGCTTAGTCAATGGACTGACTACTAGGCTTCTTTCTCTTCTTGAAGTGTTTGGCCTGGAGCAGAAGTGAGTCAAGCAAAACTGAGAAGACGAATCATTCTACTATAAAACAGCAAATTGGAATATATATTTAGTAATATAAATAACAACAGTAAACATTCAACCATCCTACATATAATCATAAATATTTAGATGTAAAAACAAGCAGAGAAAGGATGGAAAGTGACAGCCAAGCCAAAACCTTCTTAATGGACAAATTAAAAAAAAACACCTGACCAAACAAAAGACTTTTCAAGTTAGGACTCAAATACAGTGACATCCATTAAAATTTCATAAGATATTAAATAGAAATTTTGCTCGTCAGAAATTGTTTTAAACATTTGCTTTCTCTTTAGCTAAAACTTAACTGGATTTATGGAATGTGAGAATTGCCAGTGACAAGGGATTGTGGGGTCTATAGTCCAAAATTATCTATTCACACATCAAAGCCCTGGAGAAGCAATCTTCAGGACCAATATCAACTTATTTATTTTGCAAGTTGTAGCATAGGTAGATACAAGTGCTCTTCAACTGCTTGCTTAATGACTGATCAATGTTATGATGGACTTGAAAAAAGTTACTTACAACCTGCATCATCCCATGGTTACTTGATTGTATTTTGGCTGCTTGGTAACTAGCTCACATTTATGATCCTGTGATTGTGTTTTGCAAAGGTTTTTTTTTTTTTTTCCATTTTCTGGCCAAGAGAAGGGCAAAAAATGCCTACCGGATAAAGCAAAAAATGCCTACTGAATAAGCTGGATTCAGATTTAGGACCATTTGATTTGTTAATGACTTGCTTAATGACCATCATAAAAACAGTAATAAAATCAAGTCCAGTCACATGGTCACTCGACTTATGATTGCAATGACTTATGACTGAAATTGTAAGTTGAAGACAACCTGTACATAGTTACAGGAGACAGAAAGATAAAGAGAGAGAGTGGGAGAGACAGACAACCCTGACAGAACAAGTGGATTTTAAGAAAGAGCAAATTACATCTAAATTGTAGATTTTCTTGAGCTGTGTAATATAAGACATACTGAAGAAAAGGCTATTGCTTAACGCATTGAAAGCCGCCCTGAGTCTCCAGAGAAGGGCGGCATATAAATCAATTTTTTTTAAAAAAAAGCACATTTGTACTTCCGCAATTTCAGTGAACATTTAGAATTTCTAATTAGAGTAAATTAAGAACAGAAATAAGCTGTATTTCATGAACATGTTTGCTCATTAGTATCTTAGAATGTGGAAGTTTTGCCAGGAAGGAGTTCAGTATCAATTAAATCTTCTGGCTTGACAGGTGCCTTGGAACCTTATGGTCCTACCGATAGCTAGGAAACCCAAACTGTTCTGAGAAAATTGTATTTATGGAACATCATATTTGGATTTAGTCATAACTAGATGGAGGTTCTTTGCTTTCCCAAAAAATTATATTTGTATATTCTGCCTTTCTACTCTACTTTGGTTTAAATAACATTGATAATCGGGTATAGTGAATGAATCTGCTGACCTTCTTCTTTTGAATAGATGTCTTGATCTAGTACATTTGTGTATTCGAGTTATAACTGCAACTTGAGAAACTCTAAGATAGGGAGACTGTTCTTACTACAATAATCTATTCATTCTGGACTTCATCTGAGTAGAATCACAGTGGCACTGTGGCTTGCCATCCTGCATTGAAATATATCATTTTATACGTTTGTAAGACACTTAGTTCAAGTCAAATTTTGTAATCTATGTGTTTTATTTTTTGGCTGTTCACCGCCCTGAGTCCTTCGGGAGTAGGGCAGTATACAAATCTAATCAAATCAAATCAAATCAAAATCAAAAATGACAACTAGAGAAACTGACAACTATTGAGTTTCAAAGTCACAGTCTAGAATATTTTAAATTAGGTCTATTCTGGAAGTTAATTATACTTATTCTGTGGAAATTTTCTCTAACACTTCATTATGATTATCATTAGGAGCTGTGGTGGCGCAATGGTTAGAATGCAGTATTGCAGACTGACTTTACCCACAGCCTGGAGTTCGATCCTGACAGAGCTCACGGTTGACTCAGCTTTTCATCCTTCTAAGATTGGTAAAATGAGGACTCAGATTGTTGAGGGCAATATGCTGATTCTGTAAATTGCTTGTAGAGTACTGTAAAGCACTCTGAAGTGGTATATAAGTCTTAAGTGCTAAGTGATAGTGCTATCAGTGCTTTTACATTGTGAGGGATGGCTATTTCTTTAAATTGCTTTTCAAACATCCCGAACCAATTGCCTATCCATATTGATAGCTACTGGCTTTATGCCTAAAGCAAGACTATAAGGCAACTCATTTCATAGATTAATGCAGGATAAATTAAGCTACTGTATTTTTTTGGAGTATGCTCCCTCCGACAATCAGCTTTAGAAGCACAGCCCCAACCAGCCCCAACCTCAAAACCAGCGAGTGAACTAATGTGCTGGGACTAGCCAGATGAATACCTAGTAGGCAGAATCCCCCCCCCATTTTCCTCCCAAAAAACTAAGGTATGTCTTATACTCCGAAAAATACGGTACTTAAACACTGCAAGAAAATAGCCATGCCATTTCATGTCTATTTCTTCTGATACATATCATTCTAGGCTAAACCTAGAATATATAATTCTATTGTACATGTGATAATATCCATCTTCATTTCTCTATATAGATGCCCTAATTTAGAACATAGAGATGATTTCATTTTGTACATTATTTTGGCTACTGTTAATGGAACAATGGTTTACAACAGTTAAAAGTTTTAACTTTTAAAACAACTTGAAATACCTATTGGATTTATTATTAATTAATAGAATCTTTTTTACAATCATTTTACATAGAAATAGAAAAGAACCATTCATTCTAAAACAATAAAAATTATACCTTAGAATTGAGACTTTTTATTTTCATTTCTATCATATAAAAACATTGGCCTGTCCCACCCAATCAGACAGGGAAGATATGTTGCAGACCCAGTCTGCTAAAGAAATCCAACTGGTGGGATCTAGGAAGAGACCTTCTTTGGCTTTGCCCCTGCCCAATGGAATATTCTCCCCCCGTGCACACACACACACACACACACACACACACTTTCATGGCTTTCTGAAAAGAAGTTAAAATAGGCTCTGCAGCCTCGCATGAGAAGTCCAAAGGAGTGAGCAGCTATGGGGTTGGCTATGCCCTGAGAACCCCCCTTCTATCTTTGAATTAATTTTAACGAAGTTTTATCATCCTTCTCTCTTAAGTTTTTCAACTTAATATATTGTTTTTATATTTTAATACTTCGTTGTATACTGTCTAGACTCTCTACCTGAGAGAAAAGGGCAGTTCAGGAATAAAACAAACAAACAAACAAACAAACAAAATTGAGCTTTTAAACTTAATAAGAGTACAATTTCTTCACTAGTATTTCCAAAAGAAGTACAATATATTTGATTTCTTTTTTAAACAAATGGTTTGAGTTGCTTTGCATGTTGTGTCTGAAATGTGAGACTATGACACTTTTACATGAACACCATTCCAATGAAAAAGAACTATTCTAATATAGGAGTACTCAGACATACAACATATCCTTCCATCACAAAAGAAGGGCCATAATGAAACGGATCAGGATTGGGATGGGTGAGGAAAACAATTCCCTTCTCATATGATAGCATGGTAGGCTTTAGATATCCAGCTGAAAGGGGCAGATCTTTCAAACTGGAGTCCTTGATTCAAGCAAAAAATGCTGTTGTTTATCAGGAATGCTAACCAAGCAAATTTTCCAAGCACCAAGAAAGTTAGCAAAAGCAGACCTCCCAAAATCTTTGCTTTATTTATCAGTTTGATAGCTTTATGTACCCACAAATGAAATTGCATGCTAAGGTCAATGAACGGGCTTTTTGGACACCATGTCACAATGAGAAGTCATTGTTGGCTGTATACATTTATCAAATGATAAGCAGAACACAAGATGCAATACTCACATCATTGGGAATGGTGAGTTCATGAGTACTGGCCGGGGGATTGGCATCCAAACCTGAGCATATGTAAGAGAAAATGGTCATTGTTTGAGGAAAAAGTATTGCACTTTTTATGGCATTTCACCAAAATAGCAGATCTTGTGAATTTCCAGACTGCACTAGAGCCAAAGGATAAGGAAGATTGAAGGTTTCAATAAATAACAGATAAAAAATGGAGCTCTGAGAGCAGTTGCTGTAATATTTCACTAGATGACAATTCAATAGATTCTAATGCAGTCATACTGTGTTCTTTGAATACTGATATCCTCAGCTCATTTTTTTGCCTTTTGGAATAAACAAGCTGGCCAATACTCCATTTTCAGTTTTTAGTGCTCAAAATGTCACTATTGGTTGATGAAATAAAAGATACAGCTGCTTAGAAATATTAGGGAATACTTGTGGCTATTTAGGAGGCAAACTATGATGGTTATTTTAAATCCCACCCCCCACCCCACCCCACCCCCTCCCAAGAATGAATTAATATTCTCTGTGCTGCTCACTGTCGTATGGATGCCATTTCAAGGAAGAGGAATACTGTATTTTAAATCCGGTTCTGGTGAAATAATGTAGTTTTATAGCAAAATTACTTTAAATTATATAGCATGAAAATGACAGACATATTTTGCCAGTAGGGAAATGGAATTTCTTATGATCTTGAGAGTTAATAGCAAGGATTATTTATATATATATTTGCAAAGTACGAAAACAAATTATTATAGGCAGTAAATCCACAATAGAATGAATGTTTTTACATATTTAGATAACATATTCTTTGTACTGAAATTACAGAGATCCAAAGAGAAATGTGGTCTTCAGCCAATAAATTGTAGACATCATAATCTTTTTTCTAAAACTATGTTTTTAAAAATGTACAGTAATACTGGAACTGTACTGCTACAGTTAATTCTTTATAATTCCACATAATTCCCACAGGAACATGTTGCAATGTAAATGTTTCAGAATGGAAAGCAATGACCTAATCACTTATTAATGTAGCCTAAATAGTTAAATGCCCAAAACCCAAGTAATATTTATTTGTAATATTTTTTTTCAAAATCCCACCTTTATTACTTTATAACTAATAGAGTCACCCAGCCAAGTTTTCATGCCTACAGTGGGACTAAAATTCACTGTCTAATATCTAATAAAAAGTGGCCATCACGAAAACTAGGAATTCTGCTTTTTTAATAAGAGCCACAGAACGACAGTAGTTTGTCCAAGTATAAGAGTGAACACTATTCTAAAAACTTTGTTATGACAATGCATAAAAATTTGTGCAGCCTGTTGGGCAACCTTTAATGGAACAGTATGCACAATATATGGCTTTCTGAAATCAATACAACTCCAAGACAAAGAATGAAAATACATTCATAATCACCCGATTAGAAGTTATCATTTTTTAAAAAAATCTATATTTATATAGTGAGCTTCCAGTACCTAAATTGCTTCTTGTTAGAACTTTGCATTCAATCTTAGCCACGTGAATAGATTGAAGATACAAATCTACTTAAAATCTACATATGAATTAATCACAAGATTTCCAGGGTGTAGGTACATGCAGTAATTTTTAAAAAAATCTAAATGAACAGGCTCTTTGTTATGAATAACTCATAACATGCACAAATACAATATGTGAACAATCTTATAATGTGTACCTTATTAAAAAAACAGTGGATGTGTAAGATATATAGTCTATGAAATATTCTGTAGTTATGAAACTTTCCAGATCAGCTAATGAAGAGTTGCTAGGGAAGACTTGGTATAATTCCAACTTCATGATCTCCATTGATATTCATATTAAATATTTATAAGTGTTGACAATGATAGTTTGCAGACTGCGTCTCAGAGAAAGCACAGAAATTTGGAAATATGTTCCATTAAGACTAATAAGATTTACTTCCATGGAACGGTGCTGGGATCAGTTACTCCATGCTAGATGCTGAGAATTTTCAGCATAATACACAGTACTAACCAAAAACCCAAAAGAAAGGGATGGGAGAGAAGCCATAGTCTGCTTTCCACTACCTGCGAAGAAATAAGCAGGAATATGAGAGAATAGAGTCAATAAGGAATCATCCAAACACTAGTTCAGTCTGCTGAAACTTAGAAATGAAGCTTAGTAATACTGAAGTCCGCACCCATCAACTTACATATTTGATTTGTAAAGTTTTTAACAAAGCCAATAAAATATACAGCTGTATAGGATTGTAGCTGTAAGGACAAGGATTTTATGGAGTCTTGTGGCCTATCTTAATTTATTTTAAATTTATTTATTGATGGCTGAATTTATTTTCAGAGATATTCCTAGTTCCAGGAAAAATTATGTGAATCATCAGATTGATAGAGAATGGGGCGTCACACACTATGCTGTGGTAAATGTGTTATTATAATAGCACAATAATATTAATGTCTTTCATTTGTAAGTCTTTTATATAATTTTATATAATAGTGATATTTTATAGAATGGTACATTAAAATAAATATTTTTATGCAGATGTTTTTAATATGGATATTATTTTAACTTCACTCATTCTTTTCTAATAGTATCTAGTAAATGTCTTTTATGCAGCTACAAAACATACAAAAATCATTTTATGAACCAAAGCCAGGATTTAAGGATGAGCACAATGGTTTTACTTGGATTTTTAATTTATTACGGCTTCTGCTAAATCACAGTTCCCTTTAGAAAGAGTATGTGGGATGTGCAATGGAAAGTGAAAGAATGCTGTTTACTCCAAGCCAAAATTTGGGGATGAAAGAACAGTTTCAAAAGCTGAAGAGAGACATAAAGATGAAAGAGCTAAGGTCTAAAGAGGAGCCATTTTAACAGTGACGTGTCATTCTGCTGGAGAGTTATTCTGAAAAAGGGCCAGGTTGTCTTAACTGCTGCCATTTTCTTATTGTAGTGTCATAACTATTATTGTGCTGTGACTTGCCTCCTGAACATCAGTAAAACTATCCCATCAATATAATCAGAACAACTGCTTTATTTATCACTTGGGCAATGACAAAAAGATTTCTAAGACTGTATTGCCTGTATTTATTTTACCTGAGGATTGGCCCATCAGATTTTGAGCTTCTTCGGAGGAATGTAAGGGCAGCTTTTCTCCTGAAGAGCAAAGAAGAAATACATGTAATTTTTTTTTTTTTTGCCTTCAAGGAGAGAAGCAATGTCACTTCATCTAGGAAGCTCAAAATATGATGAACAAAATGGCAGAAAAAGTACATTTTCATTCAAATAAAATGCAATGCTATTAAAACATATGTTTAGTAACATGTAAATAATATCTGCCATCTAGTTTTCTACAGAAAATATTCCCTTTTCCTAACATTTCTGACTTTTTCAGAAATGATTTTCAGAAATCTAATTGAGCTAAAAGGCTGGCCTATTCTTAGTTTTCCATAAAAGCAGTGGTTCAAATGCTAAGCATTCAGTAGCCATCCAAATATCTTTGACTCCTAGTAGTATAACTATAGAATATCACAAACAATCAGGGACAAGTATGAGAAATTAATCTTTGCCTCTCAATGCAGAATGCATCCTTACCCCGACTGAAGGATTGTTGACATAGGTGTCTTAGAGCAGATAATAGCAACACATAATTTGCAAATATATGACCTGACCTTTTCTCAACTCTAGTATCTGCCTCTTGTCCTCTTTTAATATTTCCATTGCAATTATACATCCTATTTCTTTTAATCTAACAAAACAAGCTTAGAAAAAGAGAGAACTGCATAGGTAAAAAGAGAAGGAAATCTGTAAAGGGATTTTGGGTACGTACCAGGGAAAGCAGGGGTGGTCTGTCCAAGGGGAGTAAAGGGGGTTTGCTGCATAGCCAACTGGTGGAGCTTGGTCAACTGCTGAGGGGTAGGAGGGATATTAGAACTAAGAAGGTTATTGTTATAGAATACAAGTCACACTGAAAACCAAGAACAAAATTATAATAGTAATGTTTTTAAGAAAGAAATCAGGAAACCATGTGGAATCATGGCAACATACAGGTTTTATAGAAGGACTTGGCCTGGGAAATTATAATTGGTCAAATTTCTGGCAGATGTGCTCAATCAGGATCTGAAACACAGCAGCCTAGTTTTGTGTTGTGTCTTTCCAGATGAAATTGTACATACATATATGTTCATCACAAAACCTGAACCAAGTAGAAGAATATATGGATATGAGATTACCATCTCCTAATGAGATTCTACTGCATAGAAACTATCAGTGCTTCTGGAGCTGTAACCTCCAATACTTGAATTCTTCAAAATATTTAAAGTTTCATAGCTAGGTAGATGACCCAATGAAAAGTCCAGTATGTGATTTGGCCAAAATAGGTATGTATTTCAGATCCTGTTCATCCCTTCTTATGCTGTTAGCATTAGACTTCTAGTAACTCATTCGCAAAGAGGAAGGCAATTCTGATATATTTTATGCCAAATTTATAGTGTTATTCAAACACCAAAATAACTTGAAACCAAATCTGTTTTTAAAGCCATGCTGTGTAACAGCCTGAGGTAGTAGGATGATAATTGAATTCTGATGTCATTACAGAAACTCCCTACAGCATAGTAATTGGTTGTGGGAAGTTCCCCTAAAACCATCCAGGCCAGCCAACTAAACTATGAGGTTCTGATCTTTTGACTTCAGAAGGGAAAAAATTAAAAAAGTAAAATAAAACAAAACCTCAAACTCCCGCTCTTGCAGCATATCTGAGTGAAAGGGTGCAGGGAAGTCTGGCATTGGTGTTATAACAGTCAGATGAAGCATTAGAGCCAGAATATCTGAGAGGCTGAAGAAGACAGGAAAGTTACAAGGAGTTTGAAAAGTAGAGCTTTTATTAGTCAACCAAGAAGACAAGCAAAACACAAGAAACAAATGGCATTGTACAACCTATGTTGTCTTGAAATAACTTTACAGATGGGGGCAGGGGAAGGGGCGGGTAGAATCTAAAACAATTAAGTTTCTGTATAAAGTACTCCAAAATAAAATGTTCTGTTCTTCAGAAGTGTGACATTCATTTCTCTCTATGCAACCTTTACTATCCCTAATCACAAATTGGATATTCTTTAGGTTAGTGTACTGTGAGCACCATGGAATTTTGGAACAACTAGTAAGGAAAAACAAACCAATATTTGGTTACTGCTTCTTAACCAGAAGATTGTCTGTAGAATCTTTCTGGCTTAATCAACATTAAGGTTGATTATGGTTTTAATTTATAGCAAAGTGATGGGATATAAAACTTCTTTGCTGGAAAATTAAACTTTACAGTAAGTTCACCCATCATGCTAAGTCATAATACAGTTAGTTTACTTTAGTATGAAGCGTAAACAGAGACAGGAAGTAACACAGAGCTCCCTTATGATTTCAGTTATGATTGTGTACATTGGAGGGAATACACAATTATGATCAAACCCACTGTGGGTAGGATGGGAAGATTTGGCTTTGCAAAAACCACCATCCGATATATGTAGGAATTTAAAAAAAAAAAACAAATCCATGGATGGTTCAGTAATGCTTCTTTCTTGTGGGTTTTTTTTTTTTTTTGTTTGCCAACAAAATATGTTCTTCATATCTTCTTTACAGAACTGTCTCAAATTTGACATCACCTAATGAATATGAATTTGATTCAGTCTTTTCCTCACCTACAAGAAACTATATGTTCCACCAGGAAATTTGATAGGACCGGATGCAGAAGAAGGTTTAAAGCTTGAAAATCATAGAAACATGGTCATGAAGTTGTTGGTGGTCTAGCTGAATTTTTATTCATCATATTTGAGAAATTGGAACTGGTAAAATACCAGATGACTGGAGAATAGCAGACATTGTCCATGTCTACTAAAATGGACAAAAGGAAAAATCCAGCAAACTATAGACCGCTCAATCTGATACTAATACAAGTGAAAATCCCAGAGCAGATGCTAAAGAACTTGAAACATTTTGCCAGACTAATCTTCCCTCATGTTTTGAACAAGAAGCTTCCTTAATAGATTGTGAACATGTTGCAGACACAATATATCTTGACTTCAACAAAGCATTGGTTAATTATTCAATGACATGCTAATCTAGTTAAGCATGGACTGAATGGCATGACATTTCATAGCTGGTTCAAACTCAACCATGGCTTAAATTTAACCATGCATGGAGTTAAATTGGTTAACTAGCTAAACTAGTTAAACTTAACCATAGCTTAAAATTGCCAATTTAGCTAAGCATGACAGTTCATAGGTGACTCAAACTTCTTCAAAGACTTTAATGAAAGGGTCCTCATCAAACTGGAGAGAGGTATCAAATGGGGTTCATAAGGATTAATTCTCTGTCCTCTATTTTTTGCTAATGATTTCATTAATGGTTTGAGTGCAAAGCTATAAAAAAAACCCTTATCTAATTTACAGATATAAAACTTGGCTGGGATAGCCAATATCCTAGAAGATTGAAATAAAATTCAGAAATCTTGATACATGTTAGAAATTATCTGAAAGTAACAGAGTGAAATTTAACAGACAAGTGCAAATCTCTTCATTTAGGAAACAAAATTACATACACAGATATACGATGTGGGATACCTACTTGCAAAAAAGATCTTGGATTAGTATTTGATTGCAAACTGAATTCATTGCCAAGAGTGTGATGTGGCTGCAAAGAAGGCAAATGCAATTTTAGGTTGCATCAACAGATAGATAGTTTCCAAATCACAGGAAATAACCCACTCTATTCTGTTTGATTATCACCACTTCAGATACTAAGTTTACTTCTGGGCAACATATATTAAGGATTCAGAGAAATTGAACAGACTCCAAAAAGGTCAATGAAGAGGATCAGGGGACTAGACACTAAGGCCTACAAAGAGAAATTGAAGAAGCTGGACATTGCTTGGGGTGGGGGGTTGGACTAGATGACCTATAAGGTCCCTTCTAACTCTGTTAATCTGTACCTATCTTTAGAAAGGATAATTGAGGAGAGATCACACACTGTTCTCTTGCGTTCCACAGAGCAATAGATTTCATAAGATGGCAGATCCTGATTGAGCTTTTAAAAAAAATTAACAAAGATATCAAAGTATTTGATAATGGAACCAATTATCCAGGAAGTTGATGGGCACCTCTTCATTGGACATTTTAAAGTGAAACCTAGGCAGCCTTCTGTATTGGATATATTAATTTGAATTCCTAAATTAAGTGGCAGTTGGACTCAGTGGCTTAAGTGACCTATTTTTTCTTCTTCTGCCAGTCATGTTCAATTCTCAGAGACTACCTGCTCAAGTCCCTGAGGTTTTCTTGGCAAGTTTTTTCAGAAGTGGTTTGCATTTGCCTCCTTCCTAGGACTGAGAGAAAATAACCAGCTCAAAATCAGCCAGTTGACTTCATGTCTAAGGCAGGACTTGAACTTATAGTTTCTAGTCTGATGCTTTAATCACTAAATCAAACTGGCTCTCAGGTGACCCTTATAACCAGACAAACAGAAAAGCCTTCCTCACCAACCAAACTAACCTACTGTGACTTTAATGTCATCAGATGCAGATGTATTTCAGATGGATTTAGCAGAAGGTAAAAAAAAATCAGATGGAAGAGAGAGAAATAGAACATCTGTGTTTTATCCATTTTCAGAAGGTGAGATGTTGAATACAACATAGACCTGAGAAGTAGACAATCATGACCTCTGGTTACCTACAATTCAAATGCCTGTTTTGCAGTGTTCAACCCCTGTAAATTTGATATCACCAAGTAGAATTTTCTTCCACATATAGATTGCAATCAAAGATCTATTCTGACAATCGCTTCCAATTTACAGTTCCTCCATTTTAAAATTCATATCTATAGATTCTCATGCACTACATTACATACTGTTCGGTATTATAATGTAATCTAATTTTTCCATCAAGAATTTTAAGACTTGGGACCCAATGAAAAAAATTTTAAACCTTAAAACTGTTATTTATTCACCATATACCGTGTGCTGGACCTTCAGAAATTATAAGGGCAGGTTTATCATAGTAATTCCTGATGAGAAGGGCTTGTCCTTTTAAATGCCCAGAACTTCAAAGCTTTTCTACTTCTAAGATTTTATGGAGAAGTATCTGGGTTTCTAAATTCCACCCAATTCCACAAAACATAAATATGTTACAATAATTTAGTGATTTATCCATTATACATAAGAAGAAACAGAATCTTTGGAAAAATAACACATGGTTCCTCTCTGGATCCAAAGTGAACTGGTCATCTCCTAAAATAAGTTTTAAGTATGCATATTTTTTCATTTAATTCATTTCTTTATTTGTATCCCACCGTTATTATTTTTACAAATAACTCAAGGCAGCAAAAATATCCAACCCACCTTCTCCTCCTATTTTCCCCACAGCACCAACTCTATGTGGTAGGTTGGGCTGAGAGAGAGTGGCTGTCACTCAGTTGGTTTTCATGACTAAGGCAAGACTTGAATTCATGATCTCCCACTTTGTAGCCTGGTGACTTAACTACCAGACCAAACTGGCTCTAGTGAGTATGTATGTATGTATATAAATAGCAACGGCAGTTACTGCAAAAGACTGCTGACATAAGCCTGATGATGGCAGATGGGATTCTGTCGAAACGTCGCTTCTACCCTTTTAGGGATATATCCACAATTACACGGGAAGAAACCCGAAATATTAACTATACACACACACACACACATATATATTAGCTGGATACCCATGCTTTGCTATGAAACTATGTGATCAGGCTTTATAAATCGACACAGCTTGAAAATTAATGAGTAGCTACGATCGGCCTCTCCTGTACCCTTCTCTCCCTCAGCCTTGCCCCAAAGAACCCTACCCTATCCTATCCTATCCTATCCTATCCTATCCTATCCTATCCTATCCTATCCTATCCTATCCTATCCTCCTTCTCTCCCTCAGCCTATCCTCTCCACAGAAACCTCCCCTATCTTATCCCCTTCTTTCCTCAGGTTTGCCGCACAGAAGTCTCCCCTATCCTAGCCCCTGGTTGTTGCTATGAAAGTAAAACTGAAAGGAAACTCCTCTCCTCTGCTTGTGTTTTGCATTTGGAACAGATTTCTTTTCAGGTGGGGAGGTGGAGTAGAACTCCTTAGTATCAGAGGGCTGTTTGGAAAATGAAACAGTATTTGCTGCGTGAGCAAGAAGGAGACAGGAAAGAGCCTGGCCATGGCTTAGCTCAAGTGTTCTGTATTAAAGCTGCTTTCTGCTGTGAAAGTAAAACTGAAAGTGAAACTCCTTTCCTCTGTTTGTGTTCTGCATTTGGAACAGATTTCTTTTCAGGTGGGGAGGGGGAGTAGAACTCCTTAGCATCAGAGCATGCTAATAATAATATAGGAAATATTAATGCTCTAATAGTCATTTTGAAAAATCCTTTTTTAGTGAGCACCTAGAAGCCAAGAGAAACATACGTGGCAAATTTCAAGTTTGTCGGCTTTATGGTTCTGGAGATTTCATGATTACGGCATGAGTGGTTTTTGCTTTTATATATATAGATATATTGTTTGAACATCTCTTTGTATTTACACATGCTTCAGTTAGTCAGATGCACTGAACTCAATTTGGCCAATTCAGAAAGATTTCAGGGATGCCAAACTAAAATAGGCTTTACTGAAATGGAGTGAATTCAGAACTGAAATATACTGAGTTCAGAATACATTCAGAGGATCTATTATGGAAAACCAGTTTTATTTTACCTGAATAGACCACAATATAAAACTCAATGGGCTAATCAGAACACAATAGCTCCACTTCAAACCAATCAAACCAGTCAATGTGTCTTTCGTGAATGATACTTTTCTCAGTAAGTTTCTTATATAAGGAGAATGAGGAAATAAAAAAGATGGTATGATTTTTATTTTAGTATGGATGCAAAATAATTTTTCATTAAAAATAAATTGTTTTAGTTTTCTGGTTCTATTTCATTTATTCATCATATTTATATAGCTTCCTATCTCACAATCAAGTGACAGGGCAGCATCCAACAAAGTTAGAAAAGCTTTAGCTCCTTGGAAGACTTGTATCAGTGTAAACTCTGCTGTTTTGTGAAGTATGGGCTGCTAACTGTCCTGGACATTCAACTACCAAACGTTCCCAGAGTTTCAAAAGCCAGATTGCAAATGTTATATATTCCCTAGAAGCTATGTAATTTGTATAACCACTTATGTAATCATTTGGTTAGGCAAATTAATTACAGATACCTAATGTACAACAATAAAAACCCCACCATCTCTTTTCCTTCATTTACTTAACTCTTGACAGCACACTAGGGAAAACACATAAATATGCATATATTACAGATGTCTGAAAGACTGCAAATGAATATAAGTTTCATTTTACAAAACCTTTTACATTAAATTTAAATGTTTAAAGGCCTGGAGACTAAAACATATGAAGAACAGTTGCAGGATTTGGGTTTGGCTAGTCTAGAGAAAAGAAGGACATGATAGCAGTATTCTCATTATTGAAAGGCTACCACAAAGAGGAGGGGGGTCAATTTATTTTCCAAAGCACCAGAGGGCAGGACAAGAAACAATGGATGGAAACTAATCAAGGAGAGAAGCAACCTAGAATTAAGGAAAAACTTCCTAACAGTGAGGACAATTAACTAGTGGAACAGTTTGCCTTCAGAAGTTGTGGGTGCTTCATCACTGGAGGTTTTTAAGAAGAGATTGGACAGTCACTTGTCTGAAATGGTATAGGATCTCCTGCTTGAGCAGGGGGCTGGAGTAGAAGAGCTCCGAGGTCCCTTCCAGCTCTATTCTAATGAAATTTCAGTTAACAATCTTGGAATTCTGTACATTTCTTTAAAGAATCAGAAGCTGAGTTGTACTGAAATACTGCAGGGATTAAGAAAACAGAATTTCAATGAATTGCATATTCCAAAATTAGAGTTGGATAATTGTGTTTATAAAAAAGTCTGGCCTTCTTTCAAGCTGTCCAACACCAATGTTTTGGATTTATGCATAAACAGTTAAATCAGACAACAATGGTCAGAAATAAGAAAAAAGCTCCAAATCTTTTTCTTTCCTTTGTTCCTTTCCCCCTCACAATTTTTTCTAATTCTCTTTTCAATTTCTTTTGTTATATTTCTATTCTCCTCCAGTCGGGCACGGCAGTCAGGATGGGTGGTGACTTGGTAGAGTTGCTATTGGACCGGGTTAACTTGGAAGGTCGGAAGTCCCTCCTCCTGCCTGTGACTGACAGTTTTTCGACTCGGTCGAGTCAGGACCGGTCGTGTTTAGGGAGACTTCTTCAGTCCTAACCAAAGAAAAATACAAAGAAAATAAAGGAGTATTAGAAAGGGCAAAACATCAGAAGGCAGATTAAGCGAGGCTGATTTCCTCTCAGCGTGGCAGCTGCTTAGCTCCGCTTTAGTCTCGCTAGGTGGATTTCGCCAGCTGGCGATCCATCTGCCACGCGCACAAATTCGCTCCGTCGCGTCGGCCATTCTGCCCTACAGCCGGGGAGCGCTAATTCAGATTTCGAGCGCCCGGCTACTTGCTTGTTAGGTGTTTAGGTGTTAGGTGTTTTCCGCGCTTTCCCAGTGCTTTGCTGGCTGGCTAGCACTTGGTTTGCTCTCCGCCTACAATGGGAGCTGCTGGGGAGTGGAGCGAAGCTCTCAAGGATTGCGGCGGCAGCATGAGTCTTTGAAATCAGCAGAGAGGCTCATTTGGTTAGCGTCTGTCTGGATTGGAGCGTGGGCGGCCTCGACGCTATTTATCGTGCTACGACCGGCTGGTTAGCACCTTTTCTGTGTACTGCCCCTAACTATTGAGCTTCGATCGGGCGCAGTAAGTACGAGCTTTGGGACAGTTGCGGCCTATTGAACTGAGTGAGAGCCGCCATTTTGGGAGCCCTTGGCTTCATTTCATTTTTCATTTTATTAAATTAATTCAGCCTCCGTTTGTGTCAATACTGTGAGCCATTTGCCTTGTCCCAGTGGCCATTTTATTCAACCTTCCTTATGGCTGATATCATTATTTCTAGTAAAAGCAAGAAGGGGAAACGCCCTCAGCCGCAGCGAGGCCCTGAAGGGGAATCTTCCTCAGGCTCTCAACCTAAGAAATCTAAAACGGGTATTCCTCAAGAACTGACTATGTCCAGGGATGAGCAGAGGAGACACAACGCCATGGAGAAAGCATGTAATAAGGCATCTTCCTCCTCTAAAGAGCTCCCGGAGGATCCCTCTAATCCAGAGTCCCCTCAGGCAGCTCCCAGGTATGAGGCCTTACCACAATCAGACCCGATGCCTACTCTCTCTCCAGATATCTCCGTTACGGGGGATTCCTGGGTACCTGACACAGCCTCTGTTTTTCCAACTGAGGCTTCTGTGGTCGCCCCCGCCCAAGGGGCTAACAATCCAAAGGCTGTTTCTAGTGAAGTTGAGCATCCTGAGCTGCAGGCCTCTCAAAATCAGAAGCTGGACGTTACCCCTGCCTTAGCCCAATTAATCGCTGATTCCATATGACAGGGTATTGCTCAGGGGTTACAGGAGAGAGCATCATCTAAAGTCTCAGAGTACTTGAGCCGTCAGGCCCCTTCAGTTAGCTCTCAACCCTTGCAGACCTCTACTCAGGCTCCTACTAGGGCAGCTTCCCCTTCTAGAGACAGCCAGGCATCAGGGGAGGAGGACCAGGCCGTCATAGAGAATGACTTGTCGGAGGATGAGGGCCTAGAGCCTGATCAACCTTCCTTTGTCGGTCTGTTCCGGCCTCAGATGTTTCGATCTCTATTGCACAAGGCCCAGATCACCACGGGTCTGGGCCTCCCAGCGACCTCCGCCCAACCGCAACCTGGGACTTCCAAGTCTTCTTCTTCCTTATTTGACGTACCTAAGGTACAAGCCGAGATTGTTCCAGCCTCTAAGTTATTTACAGATGTTTTGCAGCGACAATGGAAGAATCCTAGTACAGGGCCAATCCCTAACAGCTTGGATAGGCATTTATTTAATTTGGCGGCGGAGTATGCTTCTCTCTTGCAGATTCCCTCCGTGGATGCGCCTGTGGCGGCTTTATCTTCTCCTTCACCTACTTCTGGTCCCGCTGAGGAGTCCCTACGCTCGGAAGAGAGAAAAGCGGAATGTACTCTCATCAAGGGCCACCAGGCGGCTGCCTGGTCTGTGCAAGCTGCCTCCTCTGCATCGTTTTTTGACCGGGCGTCGATTCTATGGCTGAAGCAGTTACAGGAATGGATACCTGCCTCTGAGGTGAGAACACACCAAGACATTAATAAAATACTGGCGGCAGTAGAGTATTCTGCGGATGCCGCCTTATCTGCAGCCAGATTTTCGGCCAAAGCCATTGGTTCCGCGGTCACTTCTCGACGGCTTCTTTGGCTGAAATATTGGCAAGCCGACGTGCGTAGTAAGTGGCGCCTGGCTTCAGCTCCATATTCGTGTGACACGCTCTTTGGCCCTGCCCTGGAACCTCTCTTAATCGAGACCCGAGATCACCGGAAGATATTACCAGCCATGTCGCGAAGGTCGGACGGCCGCTCGTCAAGCTCCTTTCGTACGCAGTCCTTTCGAGCTTCAGAAGCCGGTTATTTCCAGCAGAGGTCCCATCGTTCCTTCCAACAACGTGGGAACTTCCACCACGATAACCAGGTCAGACAGGGCACCAGATACCCCCCCAAGAGAGCCCAGCGGGGAGGTAGGGGCCGTCCCTTTCAACGGTCTCGTTAGTAGCTCTTCGCGAGAAGAGCTTGGGGGCCGTCTGGCTCTTTTCTCCCAGGCCTGGGAAGATACGGTTTCTGATGCATGGGTAAAGGATACCATTAAATTCGGACTTTCCCTGGAATTTGTGTCCAGCCCACCTAATAGATTTATTCGTTGTCCAGTGTCCCTTGATAGTGCCAAAAGATCCCAGGTCTCGGCTGCTATCCATCATTTGTTATCTATTAAAGCGATCGAGCCAGTGCCCCCTTCCGAATTGGGTCAAGGTTTTTACTCTAGGTTGTTTTTAGTTCAAAAGTCTTCGGGGGGCTGGCGTCCTATCCTGGATTTGAAATCCTTGAACTGGCACATAACTTACCGCCGGTTCAAGATGCACTCCTTGCAGTCAATTTTACTTAGCGTTCGGGAAGGGGATTTTTTATGTTCTGTGGACTTAACTGAAGCCTACCTCCACGTCCCATCTGTCCCGAACACCGTAAATTCCTCAGATTTTGTTTCATTAATAGTCATTACCAATATAGGGCCTTGCCCTTTGGGTTATCCTCAGCTTCAAAAACCTTTACTAAAATAATGGCAGCCCTTATGGGTTATGTAGCCACACTACCAATTAGAGTGTCCTTTTATTTAGATGATGTTTTGATCTTGTCAAGATCTTTGCAGCAAGCACAGTCTGACCTATCTAGGACCCTTCAAATTCTCCAGTCTCATGGCTTCTCTGTAAATATCGCTAAGAGCCATTTATCTTCCTCTACCCGAATCCTTCATCTGGGGGCGGTGATTGATACTTTGTCGTCGGAGGTGTCTCTATCTCCTGACCGGGTAGACAGCCTCAGAGAGTTAGCGGGCCAGTTCAGAGCCAAGGGTCTTCTTCTATCTTAGTCTTATCCAGACTCCTTGGCAAGATGGTTTCCACCTTTGGGATAGTCCCTTGGGCCCGTTTACACAGTAGGGACTTACAATGGACCCTGCTACCCTTCCAACGCTCACACATGGATTCTTCATCCACGAGACTGGTTCTTCCCCCCTCGGTGATATGGTCTCTGTCCTGGTGGACATCAGCAGCTCTACTGAAGGGGACCAGGTTCCGAGAACCGAGCCGTCTTCAAATCACAACGGACGCCAGCTTGTCCGGCTGGGGAGCGCACCTGGGGCCCCACCTGGCACAAGGCCTTTGGACAGCGCACGAACAAAGGATGAACATCAATGTGCTAGAACTGCGGGCCATTTTCATGGCTCTAAAGGCCTTCGAAGCCCAGGTGTTATGTCGGGACGTCTTAATCTTAACCGACAATGTAACAGCCAAGGCGCATGTGAACCGTCTCGGGGGCACCCGCTCCAGAGCTCTAATGAGGGAAGAGCGTCGGTTAGGTCTCTGGGCAGAGAACCACTTGGCATCAATACAAGCAGCCCACATCTCCGGACTTCTGAATCGCACAGCCGACTCCCTCAGTCGGACACCGGTTGACCACTCAGAGTGATCCCTTTCTCCTCGACTGTTTCAGGAAGTGGTCAGCCGTTTCGGACTTCCAATGGTGGATCTATTCGCCAGTGCCACCAACCACCAGCTGCCTCGGTTCTTCACCAGGTTTCCTTGTCCCGGGGCAGAGGCGGTGGATGCTCTGCGGAGTCCGTGGCCAGCCGATCAACTTCTTTATGCCTTTCCTCCAGTCAACCTACTCCCCAGAGTGGTACGGAAGTTGCTCCAGGAATGCGCGGAACTGATACTCATCGCTCCTTCTTGGAACCGTCACCCCTGGTTCGCAGATCTCAAATCGCTGTCGGTTCTGCCCCCTTGGCAGATACCGGACGACCTGTTGGTTCTCAGACAAGGTCAGCTGGAACATCCAGATCCGCACTGGTACCATCTCACCATGTGGCGATTGAGCGGG
Organism: Arizona elegans; assembly: GCA_022577455.1. Classification (NCBI taxonomy): domain Eukaryota; kingdom Metazoa; phylum Chordata; class Lepidosauria; order Squamata; family Colubridae; genus Arizona; species Arizona elegans. Next base: position 169,299,449 of record JAKOOJ010000001.1, on the reverse strand, counting down.
AGTTTATGACCAGACTTCCTCTTTCGGCCGGGGCTATTTCGACCATCCAGGCGGCACGACGAGCCTCGACCACCCGCATTTATGACGCTACCTGGCGGGCTTTCTCTCTGTGGTGTGAAAGGCGATTTATCTCTCCGACATCGGCATCAGTTCTTTCCGTCATCGAGTTCCTGCAGGAGGGCTTTGTCTCTGGCCTTTCGCCTAATACACTTCAACGACAGGTAGCGGCCCTTTCCACGGTCTTGCCCGGTTCCTCGTCAGAGCCAATGTCAAGGGATCCTCTGATTCGCCAGTTTCTTTGAGGCGCTACCAACATCCGCCCTCCGGCAATCCACCGCTACCCGTCTTGGGATTTGCTCAAAGTCCTCCGGGCTCTTATGGCCCCTCCGTTCGAGCCTCTAAGGGACGTTTCTTTGAAATACCTTTCTTTCAAGGTCGCCTTTCTAGTGGCAGTCACCTCCGCACGCAGGATTTCTGAAATGGCAGCTCTGTCCATTTGTAAGGAGCTCTGTATCTTCCATCAGGATCGGGTAGTACTGAGATTGGACCCCTCTTTCATCCCAAAAATAAATTCTATTTACCATCGAGCACAAGAGGTAGTGCTCCCGAACTTCTGCCCTAACCCTCTGCATCCTCTTGAAAGGCGATGGCATACCCTAGACGTCCGTCGAGCATTAAAGGTGTATGTTTCCCGTTCGGCGACCTTCCGACGATCAGACGCCCTGTTCGTCTCTTTCTTACCAGCTTCCTTGGGATCAAAAATTTCCTCTACCACCTTGGGACGATGGATTCGGGCGTGCATTTCGGCGGCGTATGAAGCCTCGGATCTTCCAGTACCACGCAGGATAACTGCGCATTCGACAAGGAGCGCGGCCACTTCGGCAGCATGGTCTACCAGAGCCTCCATTGAAGAGATTTTTCGGGCGGCAGCCTGGACATCGCCTTCCCCCTTTGTGCGCCACTATCGCTTGGACACGTTTGCATCGGCGGATGCAGCCTTTGGACGTAGAGTCCTCCAAGGCGTCCATTCAACCTCCTAACCTGGGACTGGCCTCCTCCCTCCCGACTGGACACATGGCTTTGGTATGTCCCATCCTGACTGCCGTGCCGACTGGAGGAGAATGGGCATTAGTACTTACCTGATACGCCTCTCCTTGGACTGTCGGGCACGGCAGTCAGCCCCACCCTACCTGGGGAGGCCGGACCCGGCACTAGCTCCTCCGGGAGGGGGTTGGGGTCTTCTAATATTGTTGGTTTCTCTCCCTAGACACGTCTTCCTGTATTTACTCCCTCGTCTCAAAACTGTCAATCACAGGCAGGAGGAGGGACTTCCGACCTTCCAAGTTAACTCAGTCCAATAGCAACTCTACCAAGTCACCACCCATCCTGACTGCCGTGCCCGACAGTCCGAGAAGAGGCGTATCAGGTAAGTACCAACGCCCATTCTCCTTCCTATTTGTATTCTTGCTTTTTTTTCTTTTGTTTTTATTTTAACTATTATTAATACTGTTACTATTCTCTCTCTTTTTTCACTATTATTTTTATTTAAGTTGATTTTATGAATATACAACAATTTGATTTGGAAAAAATGAGTATAAATGATTGAAAATTATGATTTTTGGATGTTTTAATACTTTTTTAAACTTGGAATTTTTAAGCTCTATTTATAGACCTAATAATTTAGAAGAAAATGTTCTCTAAGATGCTGGATATTAAGAAGAATTAATTACAGATTTAATATTATAGAAAATTGATTTTAAAGTGATTTAAAATGTTGATATTAATTGGAAATAAATATGGCACGGGAGAAAGCCTAGGAGAGAATAGGAGCTAAGATATTTGTCGATATACTTTTTTATTTTTAATCAGTTAAAAACATGGAGGAGAATGGATTTAAAAATGAATATGAGTAATATATTGTGAATTAATTTAAGGTTAAATAATTGAATAAGAGATGTAGAAATGGAGGAAAACATAAAGCTGGACAATAATTAAAATAAAATGTTATGAATTAGTTAAAAAAATGAAGTTAGGAGTGGAGGGAAGCATGATTCTGGAGAACAGTGAAAGTAAAGCTGTGATCTAGTCTTACAAATAAGTGGAGTGGAGGAAAACATCATACTGGAGAACAGTTAAGGCAAAACTGGGAACCAGTTAAAGATAAAAATAAGAGTTAGGAGTGGAGGAAACCACGGGCTGGAAAATAGCCAATGTAAAGCTGTGAACCAACCATTAGAGTTAGGAGTGGAGGGAAGCATACACTAGGTAACAGTTAAATAAAACTGTGAACAAGCCAAAAAATAAAAAAGTTAGGACTGGAGGAAAATATACCTGGAGACCAACTGAAATACAGTTGTGAACCAGTTAAAAATAGAGGTTGGAGCGGAGGAAAGCATTGCTGGGAAGCAACTATTTGAGTTGCGAATTAGTTTCATAATAGATTTAGGAGGATTGAAGGAGATAACGTTGGGATGCAGTTAAATTATACTGTGAACCAGCTCAAATAGTTAGGAGTGGAGGAAAGCATCGCTGGGAAGCAACTGATTAAGTTGCGAACCAGCCAAAAATAAATTCAGGAGGAAGTGGAGGAGACAATACTGGAGAATAGTTAAGCCAAATTGTGAACCAGTTAAATAAATAGAGATAGAAGTGGTGGAAAACGCTGTTGGGAAATAGCTATTTAAATTATGAATCAATTAAATATTAGACTTTAAAATAAAGTATTTTGGGAGTGACAAATTTTAGATGGAAATGTTGATTGATTTAGAAACAATTAAGAGAGGAGGAAAATATTCTTTGTTAAGATTATGGATATTAGTTGTCATTTAAAAGAGGTACAAACTCGATGTAATGGGTCTTAGAAATGAGGAATATATATGAAATATTGATTGTTAAAATGACAAAGATCTGGAATGATGTCTATTTGGAAATAATTGTTTAGAATTTAGGGTGACATAGTAGAATGTTTAAAATCTAAATGTTTAGAATAAGATTTCTTTTTCTTTTCTTTTCTTTTTTTTAAAGAGGTAAATGGATAAAATTTGGAACAAAATTGATTGAGGGAATGTGAGTAATTGTATTTACTTTATACCGGATCAAATCCTTGCTCTAAAAAGATGTATTTTATGTTTCATGTTTTTTTTTAAAAAAAAAACTTTTCAAAAAAAAAAAAAAAAAGAAAGAAAAAGAAAAAAGCTCCAAATCAGCATAAAGAGAATTGTGCTGTCTTCACTGATTACAATCTAAAGTGAAACATGTGATCAATAAAATCTTACTCTAGCAGCTGAAGTTTTTCTAAACTGACAAGATTTCTTTCATCTAGAAAGTGTTCTGTGTTGCTCTCTCTGTTTAAGGATGTGCTTTGTAAGATGTGATAACATTTCTTATTTGAGAAATAATGGCATTGATTTCCATGGGTTGATCTGCTCTTTAATATCCCACTCCAGTTCATTGCTCTCATTTGGTTTGGGAGTGAGCCAGCTTGAGAACAAATTATTAAAATGTAATTATTTTTTTCCTATAGCTATATTGCTTTTCTTTTTCACCTACTGCTACAACCACGCTTGGACCACAGTATTTTCTCATTTATATAATATGCATGAACTTGTGGAATTTTATTAAACTAAAGGAGAGAGGGACTGGATTACCCGCCTCCTTTGTAAATAATGATCAGTAGGCTCTTTTTCTGAAGAAGGGGGACCTTGAGTCATAGCTGCATGACATATAGCAGGGGTCAAACTCGTGGCCCTCAGGCCAGATGTGTCACGCACCAGCCACGCCCACCCCCAGTTTAGCAAAAGGGAGAAAAGTCATAATATGTCACATGACGACAACATGACATCATGAGTTTGACACCCGTGACATGTAGTATATTGATTGCTTATGTGGTTAACTTTGAAGTTTTAATTTCATATCATTCAGTGTTCTGTATCACCCTGAAGCCCCTGTGCAAAGTTCTTCATTATGGACAACTATACTACTGTGTAACGCCGGCAGAGAGATATAAGGATAACTAACACATTAAAGGAGAATATTTGTAATTCATGGTTGAAATGAGGGGTCCTTGGTACTCTCTGAAACTTGGTTGTTTCCTTGTGTTTCATTACCCAAACTAGGTAATATCATCAGTGCTAGTGCGTAATCAGTACTGATGATGTTACCTAGTTTGGATAATGAAACATTTGCAAGAAAACAACCAAGCTCAGAGAGCACCAAGGACCCCTCAACTAGCACTTTCATTTCCATTTAAATTTCCCATCCCTGCATGTTGAAAGTCCCTGCATGAGAAGTAGGCTTAAGTTTGTTTGAACATGTTTCCATATTTTTATTTATTGTATATTTATCCTATTACATTCAGTGTTATATGCAGTTAATCAGATAGACATTTTCTAAGCAATTGTTATTTATAACTAGGAAAAATGTAATAAATGTTATTTATTACATGTAAGACATGTATTTCTGATCAGAGAACAGTAATTAATTTTCTTCCATCCATTAATACATAAGCAAGCAAGCAAGCAAGCATAAAGCCTAGACATTGAAAACAGGTAAAAATGAAGCCCCCTGAGTCTTTGGAGAGGGATGGCATATAAATTGAATTAATTAAAATTGAATTAATTAAAGCCCCAATTTTTTTCTCCCTGTATAAAATTCAGTGTGAGCATCCGTTGGCAGCATAGAATGGGCTAAATAAAACTCATTCATAATCTTCATTTTGCAGCTGAAAGAGACAACAGTTGGTACTAATCTCATTTATGAGAAGCATTTTTGCAAATGTTATTTCAGATGTTATTTATATGCTTTTTTTTTTTTTTTAGAGAGGAAGGAACATAAAGTAAGAGCTGTGGTGGCACAGTGGTTAGAATGCAGTATTGCAGGCTAACTCTGCTCACATTGCCAGGAGCTCGATTCCTTCAATCCTGACCAGCTCAAGGTTGACTTGGCCTTCCATCCTTCTGAGATCAGTAAAATGAGGACCCAGATTGTTGGGGGCAATAGGCTGACTCTGTAAACCACTTAGAGAGTGTTGTAAAGCACTGCGAAGCAGTATATAAGTCTTATTGCTATTGCTATTAAGAAAAAATGTTTTTGCTAAAGATGTAAAACAAATAATGATACCCACTTCTGGTTTGGAATGACAACTGGAGAACAATAACCAACTGTTTCCCCCTCCCCCAAATTCTAAAAATAAAGGATTCAGTATCAGCAGAAATTTACTCTCCTCTTTCATTATAACTAAGGAAATGGAAAGTGTCTTGAGCTCTTGGCAAAAGGTAGAATATAAATTAAATAAATTAGCAAAGACTAAGGAAAATAGCAAGGATTCTGGGTATAACCACATCATAAAGTAAGAAGATGCATAAACTCAGGTTGTGTATGTCATTATCAGCATTATTGCAGAAAAAATAAAAGGAAAGGCTCTTTAATGGCTAATATCAGGAAACAAAAAATTTAGCAAAGGGATAGCACAGAAATTTTTTTGATAATTTAACAACAGGCCAAGTCCTCAATAGAAATATAATTGGGTCCTAATTATTACCAATACTACACATGGCCAATTATTTTGAAAAAAGCATATTAATATTAAATATTAATATTAATATTACTCATTTGACAAAGCATGCAGGTGACATAAATACATGTACAAATAATAAAGAGAAACTCACATCTGGATGTGGAATTGCATATTGTCCTTGAATTGTATAGGCCTGGAAAAAAAAGCAGTGTAAGACACTGACACATGATCAGTTGCTATAGGCTTCACTTCATACTAGACTTGTATCACTAATCTACATAGCAGCAATATGTTAGGATCCTCCATAGTCTGCAATATTTGAGTCTGTCTGTCACATCAGGGACATTGTAATAACACCATACTATAAAGTGGGTATAGGCCTAAAGTATATAATAAACTGGAATGTAACTGAATCCTTTAAAATGTATCTACCCAATGAAGCACTTTCTAATGCTGGTAGTAATTAACCATTTCTACACTTCCTAAGCTTTTGCCCCTGGCCCATTTGGGCACATAGGCAAGTGAAACTCAAGGAGAAACTCACCAACTAACAGTGAAGCCAGAAGCTAAGATTGGGACCAGATGGTGCTTCCAAACGCGTTACACAGCCACCCTCCCCTCTTTATTGGGTAGCCTGAGGTTCATCCCTCTCCTCCCTTTAATGCAAGCCTTTCAGCTAATTTTCCAGGGCCAGTGTTGGAGGGAAAAAATGTTTGAATAATTTCTCTAAATAGATTAAATCGTTTTCAACAATAGTGGTCCTTGTATGAGTGAAAAGGAGTAAGTAGTTACAACCTTACCACACCTCTCAGTTTCTCCCTATGAAATGACTGCACCTAAGTACCTGGCAGCTGAATAGAGACCTGGTAGCTGGGAAATGACTCACTTTAACTCTTGCATAGCAAGAATGGCACAGTTGAAGGAGAACTGAGTTATCAGGCATTCCTTTTTCAAAAATATATTTGTCTCCATACAGGCCAAGTTGAAACTATTGCAAACCAAGCCCACAAGAATATCTACTTTGTTTTCATGCATTTAAGTATTGGCCTTAATTTCCCTCTTAATTCAACTTTAACTTATGTTACAACTCCATTAGGGAGGAGGAAGAGGGTCTTTGGCACAGACTCTGCTATATTTATGCCATATTCAGATGTAAACAAAAGTCCTTTTTGAAACAGCCATGTCCCCAATCCGACTCTCCACTCTAACTTCTACCCAGAATAAATATTTGTCTCAATTACGGTTTGGACTGCAAATAGTTGTTGGGTGGCTAAGGGGTAGGAACAGATCAGTATTTCCTTCTGGATTTCACAGCTAAAAAATAGCAATTTTGATCAACCTTGCAATAGGGACTTCAGGGAAAGACCATCAGAGCTAGTTAAGGGGGACTGCACCCTGATAGTGCACATTTCTAAGAGAGCTGCTTGACTGGATTCAATTGTGCAAGCCTTGGGCAGCCATAATTTCCTATATTGCAAAATTGCTGTGACTGGCAATAGGCACTCAGTTGTGAATGTAAACAGTGATTGCTTTGTGATGCCCATCCATTGCAACATTGTTGTCGGTAGGCCAGGCAAACAGTAAGATCTGACATCTGACAAGATATATTGTGGATCAGAGTTCTCTCTTTATATTTAGATATGATGGTTGGCTATACATTTAGCCAGATATTTAGACTGAATTTAGCAAATCCTTCCCAATGATGTGGGATAAGCAGTTGTTTGATGGTATTAAAGATATTGTTACAGAATGTCAGGTGTTTTAAATAATGCGTTTTGCAATTGAATGATTTCGTCAATGCTAATAATGTCCAAGTGATTCTCAGTTGGTTATTATATAACATTATATGTCTGACCACCAGACAGAATTTTACACCGGATTGGCAACCAAACTTATAATATTATATAATTTCACATAATTATATGATTTTATATATGTTATGTCAGATATATCAGTCATCATCCAGAAAGCTACATTTGATGGATCCTAGACAGCAGGCCTTTTCTGCTGTGGCACCCCTTTTGTAGCATCTTCTTGCCCCAGATATAAGGCTGGCATCATTACTCTTAAGCTTCCGAAGATCACTCAAAGACCTGTATACTCTCTTCAGTTCTGCTCTTTAGCATCATCCCCTTCCCAATTTTAAGCAAAGAACAATACTGTGACATCAGTTAGATTGCAAATACTGGTACATATTTTAAGATCCATTGTTGAATGGGGACATTGAAAGAGAACAGAATAGAACAACAGAGTTGGAAGGGACCTTGTAGGTCTTCTAGTCTAATCCTCTGCTTGAACCTCCTGTTCAAGCAGGAGACCCTACACCATTCCAGAAAAGTGGCTGTTCAATCTCTTCTTAAAAGCTTCTAGTAATGGAGCATCTGCACTTCTGAAGGCAAGCTGTTCCACTGGTTAATTATTCTCACTGTCAAGAAATTTCTCCTTAGTTCTAAGTTGCTTCTCTCCTTAATTAGTTTCCATCCATTGTATCTTGTCTTGCCTTCTGGTGCTTTGGAAAATAGGTTGACCCCCCTCTTCTTTGTGGTAACCTCTGAAATATTGGAATACGACTATCAGGTCATCCCTTGTCCCTCTTTTCACTGGACTAGACCTATTCAATTCCTACAGATGTTCTTCATGTTTAGTCTCCAGCCCGCTAATCATCTTTGTTGCTATTTTCTGCACTCTTTCCCCAGTTTCAACACCTTTTTTATAATATGGTGACCGAAACTGGAAGCAGTATTCTACGTGTGGTCTTACTAAGGCTTCATAAAATAGTATTAATATTTCATGAGATCTTGATTCTATCCTTCTGTTAATGCAACTTAGCATTGGCTTTTTTGGCTGCTGCCGCACACTGCTGGCTCATATTTAACAATAGCAATAGCACTTAAACTTATATACCACTTCATAGTGCTCTACAGCCCTCTCTAAGTGTTTTACATAGTCTGCATATTTCCCACAACAATCTGGGTCCTCATTTACCATCTACTGAAGGATGGAAGGCTGAGTCAACCTTGAGCCAGCAAGGATCAAACTGCTGGAAAACATCAGAGTTTGCTTGTAATACTGCATTTTCACCATTGTGCCACCACAACCCTTTTAAGTGATTGTTCACTAGGACTCCAAAATCCCTCTTACAGTTACTGCTATTGAACTAAATTTCACCTAATCTGTAACTGTACATTTGGTTTTTCTTGCCTGAGTGATAACCTTACTTTTCTCTATATTGAATTTCCTTTTTTTAGATAGGGCCCAGTGCTCAAGATCCATCTGGATCTTGAGCCTATCTTTTGGGGTGTTGACTATTCCTGCTAGTTTAGTGTCATCTGCAAACTTGATGAGTCCCCTTCTATTCCCTCATCTAAATCGTTTATGAAGATATTAAAGAGTACTGGTCTTAAAACAGAACGTTGGGATACCCTACTGCTTACTTTCCTCCATGTAGATATCTTCCCAGGTATTGATATCAGGCTGTAGTTTTTCTTTTTTTGAAGATAGGAACCACATCGGCTCTTTTCCAATCTTCTGGTAGTTCCTGGTACTCCAAGAACTTTGAAATATATGGTTCAATGGTTCCGAAATTACATCTGTCAGTTTTTTCAAAACTCTGGGATGTAATCCATCAGGTCCCAGTGACCCAGTAGGCTTGAGACCCAGGATGAGGCTTCTTTATTATTTATATCCATCCATGTATTATTCTCCTTACCTGTTTTAGGTCTTCTTCTATAATTTCTAATTCTGTTTAATAATATTATATAATAGTTTTAACTAATAATTATCTTATTTATTTACCGTTTTTACTGGTTTGTTTTACACCTTCCAGATGAATTTTGTGAGATGGGCAGCCACATAAATTTTACTAATAATATAAATAAATATATAATTATAAAATATAATTATATAATATATAATATAATAATCATCTGGAGCACCACTTAAACACAATCAGCATTGACAAAATTATTTCATTGTTATTATTTCATCAAGGAATAACACAATGCAGAGAACAAACAAACAAAAAATCACTTATTTTCCTGTTGTTCTTTGGAAATTTGAGTCCCATTGAGGATCCTATGCCTTTTCCAAGTAACTTCATAATGTTCCTGGTGAGGTAATTTGTTAATCCATATTTGATATAGCCAAATAATTTAGCTATTGTAAAAATGTGTTTAATCTGTTATTCTGCTTAATGTGCCAATAACTATAGGCTTGAAGTATCTTTTTCATGAAGTGTCTTTTTCAATAGTGAGATTATAATTTTCTCATTATTATTACCTCTTCACAAAAAGGCTATAATGGTAATCAATGTATAGGTATGAATACTTCCATTGTAAAGAATGAGGAAATCTGACAGAAAAACATTTTATTTCCCAAGAGTTTATGGCTGAACTAAATAGAATTTCCAGTACCTAATTTTGCATTTTCTTTATTTAGGATTTCCCAGTTCTAAAAAATCTACAGTCAAATATTCTATTTCTGAAACTTAAAGACAAGTATTTGATAAAGGGATGTAAACAACAACAAGTACAATAGTAATAATGACACTGTAATCTATGACCTCATAAAAAAGAACCTGCTGTGAGATTTCTTAGTGCAAGATGCTTAGATTGGCTTCATATACTTCCCTTGTGGTCCAATTTGTAGGGCTAGACTCTACTTAAGTCTAAGATCTTAAACATATTGCCCAGAAAATAACAATATACCTTCTATTGTTTGGCTGATAAAAATGTGGTACTAGCATGTTCCCCTTATGCTTGTTTTACATACTTCTGATCCTTTTTGTGAAAAAGAGAGAATCACTGATGTACATAAGGTAATAGAATACAGTAAAAAAACAGTAAAAAACACAACCACAATCACAAAATCCCTAAGCTTCTAATTCTTATTAATTCTTTCTATTGAGGAGCAGACATTTTTCTCTTTTAGCTTCTTCTCTTTTGGGGATTTATAAATAAAAAGTTTGCAGACTATAAAACAACTTTCTTTTTATTGAAAAATTGAAATAAAGAACACTTTATAAGCAACAGTAAATGTGCCAAAGGAAAGCATTTTTCATAAGTGATTTAAAGACAGTTCCATTTAAACAGGCTAGAAAGATGAACAATCACACATAAAGGGAGAGTAAGAACAGTAAAGGAAAATGAATGAAAAATTTAGTTGAATTTCAAAATCAAACCAACTGGGTTCCTTAACTTAAGGTTCAATACTATAAATACAGAGAAGTGATTAGTGCTTGGTATGAGATGGAGGGATTCTCTTTAAATGTATTTGTCAGTTTTTTCATTTCTCTTTTGTTTTAATACTTAAATTTTATCAGTTTCCCTGTTTGAAGACACTGACACCAATTAAATAGGAAAAAATTTCAGCCATATAATATAGAAAAGCGTGTTACCTTGCAATTAAGCAAAGTAATTCTCTATTTCCATCCCAACACATTCAACCTTTTGGGTTATATAAGATAGGGCTATTTTTTTAAATAAATAAAATCTAGATAAAAGAAGCAAGAATCGTTCACACAGGTTATGACATATGGACAAAGATTTGCAGTCTTATTTTTGTGCTACTGTATTTTTTATTAGCAGAATGATTCATTTTTGGGATCTTTACATTCCAGTACCAAAGCATACTGTATGTACTGGCTAGTTGTAAAGTGGGTGGAGGTCTCAATTTCTCTCCCAATGCAGACAGCCAAATGTTGTTGTTTTTTCAACCCTACCTGAAGGAAAACTACCTATCAGTTGGCTGACTCCTGTGTTTGAGCCTATAGTAATCAATTCTGATGACTGCTAGAATGGCTCTGTATGTCAGTTGTTGTGTGAAAACCTAGCTATGGCATTTCTCTATTAGATGGCTGAAACTAATTTCAAAGAGTGTTGGCCTAGATTAAAAAGTAACAATTGTCCTTCCTGCAAGATATATCTTGCTGGCTGCTGAATTGGATTTGGCTCATGCTGTGTTTTCTTTTTTGCAGCTTGTTGGATTCTGATTTTAAGATTAAGAGACAACAAATACCAATGTATGAAAATATCATATGAATCTCTTGTATTTAAATGGTAGCAGTAATGTTATTACTCCGTTGTATACCAAATATTTATTACTGCCTTGCTGCTGTTGTAAGAGAAAGGAAAGTTGATGCTTTTGCAATTCCTCCTTTGCCTTAGCCAACTAAATGAGCCCATAACATAAAGTATTAAGTGATGGAGATCCCTAATTGTTTCCTTTTCTTGAGCCACTTCTACTCAAGGGACTTATACTTCATTTATTGTAACAGTTCCTTCTGTCTTACTTTCCCTTTTGAGAAGCAAAAGCTGGACTCAAAGCTCTTTCACCAGATTGAGAGTTAAGAGAAAAGGCTGCCCTGAACAAATATTTCCAATTACAGTTGGTTGGGTCATTATAGCATTTTTGTTCTTCAAAACTGAACTTTAATTATTTCTTTTTAATATATAATTATAACAGAGGGACTGCAAAGGTATTAAATTTTTAGGTAAGCTAGGAATGGTCAATTACTGAGGAAAAGAACATGATTTAGATTGAGAACAAATGAATGGGGGATGTTGTCAAATAATTTACTATTTAACAATCTGACTCACCCAAGTCTCTGTCAGTTGCAAAGGAAAATATATACTCCCAACATGATGTGTTCCTTAGCTCAATGCAGCCAGAGACTCTGTTGTATGTTAGCTGTGGATGTATTTCAGACTGTATGTCTGCTAGTGATTCAACCATATTATTCACTTTGTTTTAAAATATTATATTTCCTGTTTTCAAGCACTAATCTTATTTGGCCACTGGAACCATCAGAACATTTTATTTCATTAAATGAGAATGTACAATTACTTGATATATGGAAAACCGATATTCATCCAGATAAATTTTATTGTTTAAATTAGCTAACAATCAAGACAGGGTGATGCAAGTTTTTCAAATAGACCCTGGTGCACTTGGGATGTTTTTCTGAAGTTAGCACAAAAGTTAAGCAGTCAAAAAAAAAAAAAGATGTACTATTTACAGTGACAAATTTTAGAAGAAATGCTAATAATGGAAGATGTTAACTACCTGGACATACGTTGGAAAACCATTTCAGGCAAAACTGCAAAGTTTCCAAAATTCTTCTATGGTCTTTCTGACTGCTTCATTGTTGAGAAAGTTGAAGAAGAAACAAGAGAACTGATGATCCTAATAAACAGGGAAGAGTATTGAAGTAGGGAATAGCTATTGAAGTTGCAAAACAAGGAGAACCTTGGAAAGAATGTTGATATTATCTTAGAGTTCAAGTGTTCCAGAAACAGATTGGCACATAATCATAAATATACACTACAAAGTTAATTTCGACAAGCTGAGAGAAATGCTAACCAAGTCTGATTGCATTGACAGAAATCCATAAGTCAAAGGAAGTACAGGAGGACTGGCACTGGAAACACATAATTCCATTGAGGGGGAAAATGGGCATCTTAGAAAACTGTTGTGGGTGCATTGGGTAATTTTGACTAAGCTAAAAGTTGAAGATAAAATATAGAAAAAACAGAAAGTATGTTGTAATTTCCAAGAAGTATCAACAAGTAGTTAATATTTGGAGAAAGAAATCAAATTTAAATTGCAAAAGTTAACTTCTGCTCACAAAAGAAAGCTGAAAGCAGTAAAAAGAGCTTTTTTTTCTTTCTTTTTTTTTTTACTATTCTTTCTTTTTCTCTGAGCAATGGATCATTTCGATCTGAAAAAAAAGAGGTGTAATTCTGTTGTGTTAAAATAGAAATATGGAGGACAGGCACATAGTTAATTTAATTAATTTAATTTAATTAATTCAATTTATATGCCGTCCCTCTCCGAAAACTCAGGGCAGCTAGAGAATTGGAGGAGGGTAAATGCTGATATTTTCAGAAAAGGAAAAAGGAGGACCTGAGGAATTACAGGTTAGTCATCCTGATATTGAAACTGGAAAAATTCTGGAATAGATTATTAAGCATTTTGTGAGCATTTAGGAAAGAATGAAGTGCTTGGAAAGCTAGCAGAGGCCTATCAAGAATTATGAGATTCAAAAACCTGATCTTTTTTTTACTGATCATTTAGTTGATCATGGGGATATGCTGCATGTAATGTATCTTGACTTTAGCAAACATTCAACAAAGTCTCTCACGAAATTCTAGTAGAGAAGATGGCAAAATGAGGGCTAGACTATGTTGCTATTAGTAGATTACAAAACTGGTTGAATAATTGTACTCAACAACTGTATATTTGTGTTTTCCCATCAATTTGAAAAGTAATGTCAATGTGGTGAACTGCAGTACTCAATTCTGTTCAATGTATTTGAGACCCAGTTTGGTCTAGTGGTGAAGGCACCACACTAGAAAACAGGGGAGCATGAGTTCAAGTCCCTCCTTATCCATGAAAGCCAGCTGGTTGACCTTGGGCCAGTCCCTATCTCTCTGCTCACCTCACCTCAAATGATAGTTGTGGGGAAAATAGGGAGAGGAAGATGTGTTGGATATATTCACCGCCTTGAGTTATTTGTAAAAAAATAAAAGGGGGATACAGATAAATTAATAAATATTTATAAATGACATGGATGACAAGTTACAAAATGATACAAATATAGAAGGGATACTTTAGGATTGGGGTCAAAGATCTTTGACAAGCAGGAAGAATGAGGAGAAACCAGTAAAATGAATTTCAACAAGGATAAATGCAAATTGAAGGCACAAGTATAGGATAAAGGAACTATATTGGATGGCAGTATGGCAAAAAGAAACTGATTGTGTTGGCACATGACATTAAACAATGTGATGCCAAAATTGTCAATACAGTCCTTGACTGCATCAGCAGAAGTAGCATCTAAATCAAGAGAAATCATTGTTCCTCTCTATTCTCTGATAATTACATAGCATCTAGAATACTGTATCCAGTTCAGGACACTGCATTTCAGAAAAGAAATGGGCAAACCTGAGCATGTGTTGAGGAGAACAACAGAGGTGACTGAGGACCTGGAAGTAAGGAACAGTTGGAGGCACTGATACATTGAGCTTGCAGAAGAGAAAACTGCAGGAAGACATGATATTTAAAGGGTTGTCATTTTGCTGGGAAAAGAGTGCAGATTCAGAAATAATAGATTTAAATGGCAAGACTGGATAGCAGGAAGAATTTTCTAATGTTTAACAATGAAAGTGACTGATTTGTTAGATGATGGGCTTACTTCACTGGAGGTCTTTGAACAGAAGCTGCATAACCATCAGTTTAGTGGTGGATTCCTGAATTGGGGGTTTGGACTTCAGTAAATGATTTCCAAGATCTCTTCCAAATCTTATGTTCTCTGATTCCATGAAGACGTGCTTCATGAGCACTGAGAAGTAAATAAATTATGTAATACTGAATGTAAAAATAAACATAAACTTAAGAAATTTTAGGACAAGATAAACAGAAATTACTTTCTTTCTATTTGCCAGCATCTCACTAAAATACTGTGTAAAGGCCATAGTGTAATAGATAAACATGTGGCATGATTTGGTGGGTATTTTGCCCCAATTTGTTTCTTAGAAAAAAGTTGATAGAACAACCATTTGCTATGTATTGCAACCTCTGAATTCTATCTAAATATTATTTTAGAAAGTATCCTTGGCTTTCTGTGAGGTCAGCCAATTCCCAATTATATTTTTGAATGATGAATTTATGTCAAATCAGTTCACATATATCTATTGTTCTAGATCTTAGTTGATAACATTTATTGTCTTATGATTTAAGTGAAGATTGAGGCGAGTCTGTCTTGTGCGATCTAGATACCTATTTCCTTTTCTTGTACCAGATGGTATTCGTACTGCTTATTCAGTTGCTACCCCTAACATTTTGCAAACAAAGAGCTTTGAGTCCACTTGTCCTGGTGTAATGTGAATGGGATGACACCATGCAAGTGAAAAGGCAACAAAACCTGAGTGCACTAACAGGCAGCGGCTGGTGCTGCAGTAAAAGGCTGAGGTTGGCAGTGGAGGCTGCAAGTGGGTCGGCTCTTACCTGACCACCTGCAAAAATGACAGGGGTGGAGGCAGGCTTTGGGCGATAGGGGATGGTGGCACCTTTCGGTGGGGACTAGGAAAAGGGACAAGGAGAGGGAGAGAGAACATTAGACCACATTTCCTAAAACAATAGCAAAAAGAGTGTTAGAGGGCAACCAAACATGTACAAATCAAACCATACTGAATATGAACTGATAAAGTTAACTTTGCAAGGTTTTGTTACCAGACCAGAAACTAGAATCATTTAGTGGACCATTGATCGTGGCCAGGTATTCACTTGCCTTGGGACTGCTGGGCACAAGTTAAAGGCTCTCCTTTCCATCAATGATCTGCTTAAGACAGCAGCAGAGGGATTGTGAGGTTGCAAGGTTTCCAGCCCTCTGAAGACCACTTCCAAGACCTTTCTCTGAGCCTTTAGACCAAATTATGGCTTCTATTTTTTCTGCTGCCACGAAGCTGCCCTTTTTTATTTTAGTATTTTTGGGCAATCACAAGATACATTTTAAAAATTACTGCAAATAGTTTAGCAATATAGTTCACTCACCCACTTTTTCCAAAAAGCCACCAATCTGGTATGAACTGTTTAGCCAAAAGGCGAGAATGTGGCTTCCTGAGACTTTCAAAAATTATTACCCAATTCTAATTTTTAAATAGGGGAGAAGAAGAAAATTACTAAATGTGTGACTGGAAAGTAACTAAAGTAAGTGTATTTAATGATATTTAATAAAATCAAATTAAGTTTTAATGCTGGCTTTATTTGCTACTTTTGGGGGCACTGCTGTCCTTAGCTACTACTCAAAAGCCAAATAAGGCCCAAGAAAGAATTGCACATCCCTGTGTTAGTTACTTATTTTTGGATTAACATTTGCTCCTCCACATGGCAGTTGAATCTAACTGTGTGAACCTTATTTTTATTCTCATGTACTGCATATTAACATGAAGAATTTTTACTTTCTTTTAAAACTTGCATATGCAGTTGTTATAGTTTGATTTTTCAATTCTCCCCCAATATTTAGAATGAATATGATTTCTGATGCTGCATAAATGAAGCATCGCAAGTCACAATATTTGGATATTCTAAGAAGACATGTCTAGGGCTGTAGCAGAAACAGAAAATAATACCAAGTGTAGCAACCGTTAATTTCACCAGTAAAGTTCAAGACAGTGAAATTCATGAAGGAAAATGTAAAGCAGAATTCTGGAAATAATGAACCCTGGCCGGGAGCCAATGGAGCATAATGAAGTTATACATAGAAAGGTTATTTAATTACATGAAAAAAATTAACATGCTGGAGATGAGTCTAGGTACTGTCTTAGCTGAAATATTCATGAAATATTACCTTGAAAATCTGCAATAAAAAAAGATAAAGCACTTGCTTTTTTGGATACATTTGGAAAGCTCCTTTTTGACTTCAGTGAGGTTTAAACACCCTGCTATTATTGTAGCTATAATTGCTCATTAACTTCAGCTACCTGGAATCTGCTCTTGCCCTGATTTCTTCAACATTTTTTCATAAACATGAATCCACCTCCAACCCCACCTAATCCAATATTATCAATGGCCATTCTTGTTTCTAGATTTTCATTCGCTAGCATATACATTCTGATGTAATTCCATAGCACATCACCTAATGGTGTTAATGTTTTATTTTATTTTTGGATAAAAGTGCTCTAAAATCAAGAAAGCTTTCATCTGAAAGCAGAGGATGGAGACAAACCATGTATTTGTCTTATGCTAGAAATATCCTTGACAATGAAGAATACAAATAATACCAGGAAATTAATGAATTAGAAAAATAGAAGTGATATTATTAGTATACTCCTCTTTTCATTCCTGTTTCCTTGGATTTCTGAAGAATATAATTGTTTCATATTAAACCTGCAAAAATGTATCTCACTGCATCTTTTATAAATAAAGTATATTTAATGACAATATAAACCAAATGGGCTAGTAGGTATTGTAAGCCTGCACACTCTGTCTCTCTGAACTACTATTTTACCCTAAATCTTCATAGAATTACTTTCTCATGTAGCCACTCATGTTTTGAACCCCAGATTGATTGAATGCTTGAGTAGGCAAGGACTAATAACAATCCATTTTCAGTTATTTACTTATGTTCCTTTATACTTTACCCCTATTGTTACAGACTGTACCTCCAGCATCACCACACAGATCTGTTTGACACACTGGATAATTGCATCGGGGGTCCCTGAGATGGTCACTGCCCTTTCTGTAGAGTTGGGCAGCATATCCCCTGCCACCTGAACCTGAGCACCTGTGGACTGAAGAAAGGAAACAGCCTATTTTTTTCTGCACAGGCACTTAAATATCCTGATATAATCACTCTTTGCTCTCTTTTCATATATATAAGTGTGTGTGTGTGTGTAAAGCCATACGAACCAACTTTCTCTGGGAAATGAAAAAAAAAAACTAAAATAAACTGTAACTAAATAATGGATGAACAGCAATGTTACAAATAGATCAGAATAGGAACAGTGCATGACTAAAATAAAAAATAAAACTCAGTGAAAAATTTGGCATTAAAAAGATATGAATGTAGGCATCAAGTGAGCCTCTCTCAGGATGGCATTCAACAAGCCCACCATCCCTTTTTGTTTCAGTAACCTAGGCATGGAGGCAGCTCAATGAAAGCCTTGGGTAATGATTTTTTAAAAAATTTGATTTATATGCCGCCCTTCTCCGGAGACTCAGAGCGGCTTACAATGCGTTAGGCAATAGCCTTCATACTTTTGTATATTTATACAAAGTCAGTTTATTGCCCCCACAAACTGGGTCCTCATTTTACCTACCTTAGAAAGGATGGAAGGCTGAGTCAACCTTGAGCCTGGTGAGATTTGAACTTGCAGTAATTGCAGACAGCTGGTGTTAATCACAATGCTTTTAGTCTGCTGAGCCACCAGGCCCAGAATTGAGAGGGTAGGATACTATCCTACTTCAGGACCTTTTCCAATGCCCTTTGGATGGCTTTAGAGATTAAACCACCCAGGCCTTTGAATTCAGCCTATAAATGGACTGATACCCAGAGCAGATTTTAATGGATTAGTAATAGCATGATCAGATTAGCCACTGTGAGATTACTCTCAACTGCTCATTTTGGATCAATTTTATTTTCTAAACAATTTTTAACATAAAATCCAAACAGAAGATTATAAATCATAGAATAACCATTGCAATATATATTTTGTCCAGGTTTTAATCATATATTATCTGAAGTAATTACAAATCACATTGCTAACGTGGGCTAGCCATACCATTAGGCAGAGTGAGGCAACTGCCTCATGAAGCCATTGTAGACAATTGGCTATCACTGTTCCTGCCCTCTGGAATAGCATTACTCCCTCTCTCCCAAGAGACAAATGGCACCCCCTCGCTCTTGTGGTTATGGAAGGCCTTAAAGTCTGGCTGTCTTCTCAGGTCTGGGATTAATATGTTTGTGGGGTTCCCATTATGTTTTCTTGTTATTATTATGGCTGTTTTTAACCCAGAACCTCCATTTTGTTTTACATTTTTCATTGTTTCAACTATCAGTTTAAATTCACCCAAATTTTACTAGAATAGATGGCCATAACAAATTTAGATAAATAAATAAAAATAAATTACTAGTATTTTTGCTGCTTCCACAACTGTGTTATATAAAACAGAATGGAGCAGCTTATGGGCAGTTATGCCCAGAGAATGTCCAGCTAATTTATTTACTTCTTTTAACATATAAGTAATATATTTATAATTGGACTTTTGTCATTAATATTAACACCATTTCAACATAGCAGAGATGAACTTAAAGAGATTGTGGCCAAATGAAATTTTCTATAAGTGGAAATTCTTGTCCTCAGAAGACATGAAGGTTCTCAATATGATTCCTGCTTCATTTTATTGACTTCATGAAGATTTATGAATTAGAGAGGTTTGAAGACCGGCCTTTCTTTTATTTCTAATAGAAAATAACTTTCTCTGCACATAGGGAAATCAGAGACTTACCTCCCTGATTTCTTTAATCTTGGAGCCTCCTTTGCCTATTAATGATCCACACTGGCTTGCTGGTACAACCAACCTTAGTGTAACTGGTGGCTTACTTGTAGCTGTGCTGTTACTCATTGAGTTGATTATATCCTATAGGAAGGAAAGGAGGGAGGAAGTTTGAATGTGGTACTTTATTAGAATGAACCAAGCATTTTTATCACACTGTGGAACTGTGAATGGGAAATGGCAAATGGGAAAATAGAATTTGTTTTCTTCTGCCTAAGTTGTAAAAACCAGCAGATGTTTCACATTTAGGAAATTTGTATCTTACCTTTTACAATAGTTCATCTTTACCACTATTACACATTTAGGACAATGTCAAAGGAACAGAATATGAACAAACATTTTTTTTATTAATGTTCATTAAAGAGTGCAGTGGCTCAGCAGTTAAAGACACTGACCTTGTCAACTGGAAAGCTGACAGCATGGGTTCAAGACCCAAGCACTGCATGACTTGCCCCAGCTCCTGCCCACCTAGCCATTTGAAAGCATGCAAATGCAAGTAGATAAATAGGTACCACTTTGGTGGGAAGGTAACAGCATTCCGTGTCCTACAGCCTATAGTCATACTGACCATATGACCACATAAATGTCTTTGGACAACACTAGCTCTCTCAGCTAAGAAATGGAAATGAGCATTGTCCCTTAGAACTGGACACAACTGGATAGGGTCGTGATGGCGAACCTATGGCACACGTGCCACAGGTGGCATATGTAGCCATATCAGTAGGCATACCAACTCAGCTCTGGCACGCATGCACACATTGGCCAGTTGATTTTCGGACCTTCTGGGCCCACCAGAAGTAGGGAAACAGGCTGTTTCCTGCCTCCAAAGGGCTTAGGGGTGGGGGTGGGGAAGACCCATTTTTCTTTCTTACCTGGCTCCAGATTTTCTCTATGCATCTGTGGAGGGTGAAAACAGCCTTTCCCACTCCCTCAGAGCCCTCCAAAGGCCTGAAAGGGCCCATTGGGAACTCCCAGTGGGACAGGAAGTGACATTCTTTGCTGTCCCCAGCCTCCAGAGACTCCTAGAGAGGCGAAAATGGGCCTACCAGGCCATCGTGTGCCAGGAAGGGAGGGAGGGGGGTTGCACGTGCATGCGCGGGGGGGCGCATAGAATTATGGGTGTGGGCACGCGCACGCATGAACCTCTCCCACCCACCCCTCTCCTGGCACACGATGACAAAAAGGTTAGCCATCACTGGGATAGGGGAAACCTTTACCTTTATTTTAAAGTTATTTTGCATTGCTAATCTCCTGAAATAATGGCTGCATAGTTCAGTGAACAAATGTTTTTCAGTCTGATATACCCATATTACAAAATTTTCTCTGATAGGGGTATTTATTAGAATCCATGCCTGATTCTAGACAAATCCCAAACTAAACCATAATGAAGTGATAGGCCTGGTGCATATATACCAATTGTCATTATTCCTATAATATCTTTTAAAAAAGCATTTTGAGGAGTTTTTACCAAGAAAGGTTCAGTAGAAAACAAACATTTCCTTTGATGTTTATTACCTCTTCAAATTTATAAGCAATCATTGCAAATGCTTTGAAGATGGCATCAGTAGGGCCTGTAATGGTCACAATCCTTTCTGGACAGTTTCCTTCTGAGATATTGATTCGTGCTCCACTCTACAATTGAGAAACCACATCTTGTCATACATATGGGGAATGTTAAAAATATAGTATACTCAGACTTCAGTAAGATATTTGATAAAAGTAGACCATAGATACGTTGGAAAAAAATGTGGGCTAGATTGTCCCATTATCAAATGGATTCATAGTTAAATGAACAACCATAGACAAAGGTAGTCTTTAATGGGTCTATGTCCAGATGGAGGGTGGTATGCAGTGGGGCACCTCAGGTTCTGTCCTGGGCAGATGAAGGAATAGAAGGGATGCTCATAAAATTTGCAGATTACACAAAGATGGAAGATAGCTAATACCTCTGAAGACAGACTCAAGATTCAAAAGGATCTTGATAAACAGGAACATTCTGCCATATCCATCAAAACGTTCTTTGATGTTGAGAAATGTAAGGTTCTGCACTTAAACTAAGATTCATGCACAAGTACAAGACAAGTGATACTTGGTCTAACAATAATATTTGCCAGAAAGATCTGAGGGTCTTGGTAGACCACAGAGAAAGGGTGAGCCAGCAATGTACTGCAGACACCAAAAATGCCAATGCGGTTTTGAAGCGACATTAGTAGGTCTAAGATGTAAAGATGGTAGAAAGTGATAGTATTGCTCTATGCTGCACTGCATCACACATGTAATACTGTGTCCAATTCTACTGGCCACAATACAAAAAGTATGTTGAGGAACTGGAAACAGTGCAGAGAAGAACAACAAAGATGGTGAGGGGTTTGGATACTAAATCCCATGAAGAATGATTAAAGTGATCCTGTAAAGAGGGGTCTATTTTTTAAATTTTTTTCCCCATTTCAATTAATATTTTATTGATTTTCAACAATTAAAATACAAAAAGAAGAAAGTTTGTGCATAACTGTGACCATTTACATGACATATTACTATTTTTCACTTATACTCTATACATTCTAACTAAATTCAATCCTACTTTATCTAATTTTTTTCTATTCTCAATCTATTTATACCAGTTCTCCCATATTATATAATATTCCAAATCCATCAATCCTTTCAGCTCAAGTGTCATCTTGTCCAAGACTTTTTTAATTATTAAGTCTTCCGAGGATATATTTGTGTTTCTCCAGCACTGTGCAAAGGCTAGTCTTGCTGCCGTTATTATATGTAGAATAATGTACGTTGTTTTGGGTTTTTTTGTATTTCTTTTTCGTTATCCCCAGAAGAAACAGTTCCAGAGTGTATTCTATTTAAACACCAGTTAATTCCTGTAACTAGTTTTGCATTTTTTTCCAATATTTTTTCAATTCTGGGCATAACCACCATGCATTAAAGAAGATATCCTGCTTTTGTCCACATTTCCAACAATTTGGGGTTAAATTTGGATATATCTTTGCCAATCTTGAAGGTGCCAAATACCAGCGATAAAACATTTTGTACTGATTTTCTTTATATTTTGCTGATTTTGTTATTTTATAATTTCTGTTCCAAATCGTTTTCCAATCCTCTAATTTGATGTTATATCCTACATTTTTTGCCAAAGCTATCATCGCTCCCTTCACTATGTCCTTGGCTCTGTCAAATTCTAATAATTATAAAATGTAGTTATAATAACAAATAGAGTGGTCTATATTTAGTTTAAAGAAGAGAAAACTAAAGGGAAACATGATAGCAGTATTCTGATACATAAAAGGATGTCACAGGGAAGAGGGAATAGATTTATTCTCCCTGGCACCTGAGAATAAGGTAAAAATCAGCAGGTGGAAATGTTACAGTGAGAGATCCAAAGCTGAACTAAGACTAAATTTCCTGACTATGAATCCAATAAGTAATGGAACAGCCTATCTCCTGAAGTTGTAGATGCTCTAGCACTGGAGAGTTTTAACAAAAAAACTGGACAGCCATTTGTCCAAAATGGAATGAGGAATCATAAAATCATAGAGCTGGAAGAGACCTTGAAGGTCTTCTAATCCAACTCCCTTCCCAAGGTAGGACAAATGGTTGTCCAATCTTTTCTTGAAAACCTCCAGCGACGGAGCCCCACAATTCCAGGAAGCAAGCTGTTTCTTTGATTGATCATTCTCACCGTCAGGAAATTCCTCCTTATTTCGAGGTTGAATCATCCTCTGACAAGCTTCCACCCATTGCTTCTTGTCCTGTCCTAGCAGCTGGGGAGGATTAATGCCTTCTTCCCTGTGATAGCCCTTCAAGTATTGGGAGACTGCTATCATGTCTCCCCTGTCTTCATTAGGCTAAACCAGTGGTGGCAAACCTTTTACTCACCGAGTGCCGAACAGGTACGTGCTTTGCGCGCTTCACACACACATTTGCCATCTGTGCTAACATGCGGCTCCTCCCCCATGTACTGCGTGTACAACTGCGCCATCTGCGTATGTGCACAGCTTTTGTGCACGCACCTCACTGTATGCTGCACACACAATCGCACCATCTGCACATGTGCGCAAGTTTTGTGAGGCTCACCCGTGTACTACATGTGCAATTGCACCATCTGCGTACGTGAATGGTTTTCATGTGTGCAATGCATGCATGTGAACGCTGTCTGTGCATGTGCACACTGCGCACCAGTACTCACACACATGCGCAAATGCACACGCATGCACAGGAGAGCTCCGAAGACCAGCTGGGTCCCCTGAATTGTGCCCATGCACACTGGAGGCCTGAACACCAGCTGGGGCGCACGTGCATGTGCAGCTGCAGGTGAGTTGGGCTACAGCTTGTGTGTCTGGAAAAATGGCTCTGCATGCCACTTCCGGCACGCGTGTCATAGGTTCGCCATCCCAAACCTATGGGTTAAACATTCCTAGTTCCTTTAGTTGTTCGTTGTATAATTTAGCCTCCAGACCTCTTATCTTATATTATTATTGTTGCTCTTCTCTGCACTCTTTCTAGGGGTTCAGCATCTTTTTTGTATTGTGGTGACCAGAACTGAATGCTGTATTCAAACTGTGGCCTTACCTGTGCAGTTTAGAGTGGTACTATCACTTCTCATGATCACTATCCCTCTGTTGATGTAGCCTAGAAATGTGTTGGCTTTTTGGCAGCTGCAGCACACTGCTGGGTCATACTTAAGTGGTGAACAACGAGGGCACTTAGATTCCTCTCACAATTACTACTGTTGACCCAAATACGTCCTATTCTATACCTGTACATTTGGTTTTTAGGATCTGGTTTTAAGATTTTAACATCTCCTATACCTATGCATTTGGTTTTAAAATTCCTGTACTGGGTAGGTGGTTGGACTAGAAGACCTTTTATATACACCACATTCTTAGAAAATGTATAGATTTCATATTTTGTATTGGTTATGGATTATCAATTATTTTTATATCAAAATGTTTAGAACAGCGTTTAGAACAAACCAGACACTCAAAATATATGATAACTATAATCTAACATAAACCACACAGGTTCTAACTCAAGTTGAAGCCAAACAACAATGTATAATTAGCCTTAGATTACAACTTCTTTTGACCTATGAAAAGAACTCTGTTCAGACATTTAGAAATACAGAATAGTTTGGGCAGGCTTGACCAGCTTCTTAATATCCATGTAGGAAAAATTACAGAGTAGGATCCAGGTTTCCTCTAGTAATTCAAAACTGTACTTTTGTCATAGGGAAGCTAATTTTCTTTCAATGCTAAAGAATATGACTGCGTGAAGAAAAAGAATTCACTGGTCAACAAATATCAAGCCTTCCCCTCTCTATGTAATGTGAATTGCTGCTTCTGGAACCTGTTACATTTATTCCCATATTATTTTATACAATGGTAATGATGCTCACCTCCTCACGCATCTTTTTTACTGTTTCTCCTTTCTGCAACAACAACAAGAAAAGAAACAGTAATAAGAACAAACTGACTAAAATGTCATTACTCTTCATGTTACACATAATACACAGATTTTGCCTGGTATCTATGTAATACTGATAAGCACTGCCCAATCAATAAAGTTGTATTATAGAAGCAAGGTAGAGAGTTGAGAAATTAGAGTGAATTTGAAAATCTTGGAACTCATAATACTGAACATGCACAATTAATTATCAATTATGAAATATGATTCAGAATCTGAACAATTCAAGTTCTGTATGATTAAAGGAATGTAAAACTTGTATACAATTATAGAAATGGAATAATGAGAATTTCAGTGAAAATGAATATTTTCACCCTGAACTTTATCTTTAGAGAGAATTAATTTAAAGTATTTTAATCATTGATTTTATGATTGCAGTCATGATTGCTAAAATGAGTATCTTTTTTTCAAATCTTTAATGTCATAATCCTGTTTCAATCTGAAATATATTTTTGGACTTCACCAAACCACATTTTCCGTAAAAATACATAGAATTTACATTATACATGGTAATGGTTGCATTATATGCTTTTTATTGGAAAATAAATCTCCAACTCCTTTATGGAAGAATGGTTAATTAAACTGTGGGAATATTCTTTAATATTTTGAACAACTTCATATCTAAAAAGTAAACCTTATGTACATTCCAATCTTATTTGGAAACTATTTCTGGAATACAGTTCTGCAAATAGAATTATGCCACATCCCGCACAAGAGTTTTGAGTTATTATTCCAATCCGACGTGCAGTTTACAGATTATTTACAGTATTCTTTCAATGTATTTCATTTCTCTTATTGACTTAACTTGTGTTAAACATTTTTTTTACAATTCAAAAGAGACATATTTTGATTAGAAATTGAGTATGAAATACCTTAGAGTACCCTAAGTTGTTAATTGTGTATTGCAGTATATTAGCCAAATAATATTTTAGAACTGGTTATGCAAGAGTTTTTGATTATCCGCCATCCATATTTTATTGCTTATATTGTGGTTTTTTTCATTTTCATTATTATATGTTCTATAGCTGTGATGGCGAACCTATGGCATGCATGCCACAGGTGGCACGCATAGCCATATCAGTGGGCACTCCAGCTCAGCTCTGATGCACATGCGCGTGCCGGCTAGCTGATTTTTGGGCCTTCTGGGCCCACCAGAAGTAGGGAAACAGGCTGTTTCCTGCCTCCAGAGGGCCTGGGGGTGTGTGGGGAAGGCTCCTTTTTTTTCTTACCTGGCTCCAGATCCTCTCTATGCATCTGCGGAGGGTGAAAACAGCCTTTCCCACTTCCTCGGAGGCCCTCCGGAGGCCTGAAAGGCTCTGGAGGCTGGGGACAGCAAAAAACGTCACTTCCTGTCCCACTGGGAGTTGGGAAATGGGTCCTTTCAGGCCTTTGGAGGGCCTCCGAGGAAGTGGGAAAGGCTGTTTTCGCCCTCCACAGATGCATAGAGAGGATCTGGAGCTAGGTAAGAAAGAAAAATAGACCTACCAGGCCATAGCGTGCCAGGAGCGGTGGGGGGTTGCGTGCGCATGTGCAGGGGGGGCACATAGAATTATGAGTGTGGGCATGAGCATGCACGAACCTCCCCCACCCCCCCCTCTTCAGGCACGCGATGGTAAAAAGGTTAGCCATCACTGTTCTATAGTTTTTGTTTTTGCATATTATTCAGTTAGTCATGATTGGAGCCATACAAAGTAGGTTTTAGTTCAGAGAAAAATAGGCATTGATTTTATCTGTTTTATTGTGGACCCAAATGCTTTTGCTTTAATGTGGAGATACGTATAAAATTTCTCAACTCTCTTTATCTTTATCTCTCTCTTTTTCTCTTTCTCCAACTATATGGTCTCCTTTGGTGTATTAGTAATAAATCAGTATATGAATATTTGAAGACCATTTCATTGTTAAGATAAATTCTTATTTGCATGGTACTCTGAAGCTGTAGCTTTATAATGAATATATTATAGATTATATAATATATCATTATAGATAGATAGATAGATACCATGTTTTCCCGAAAATAAGACCCTGTCTTATATTTTTTGAACCCCGAAATAAGGGCTTGGCCTTATTATCGGGGGGGGGTGTCTTATTATTTTGGGGCTGCAGGAGACAGCGAGCGTGGCCACCTCATGGCTTCTGCTGTGTTGTGCTGCTGTGGCAGCGCAACACAGCCGCTCGTCAGCTGTTCGCTGGGCATTGGCCCGCTTCCCCTCCATCCATCCATCCCCCTCGCCTGCAGACTCCTGCCCTACTCCCACCTCTCTGCTGGGCAACCCCCGGCAGCCCCAGACACCCAAAGCCTGTGCCCACCTGGCTCCCTTTTCCACAGCACCCGGCTCTTTATTGAGAGGGGTGGCATGTGGGGCGGGGAGAAGCAAGACGCGTCTTGCCATCTCTTCTTTCCCCCCCTCGCCAGGGGCTGGGGAAACGCAAGACAAGCGTGTTACCTGCCTTGCAGCTCTGTCGCGTGTCTTGCTGTTGTCTGCAGGCAAACACGTAGGGTAAAACGAAACTTCTCGCAAGTTCGAGGAGTTTGATTAAACTCACGAGGTTCTTTTTACCCTACGTGTTTGCCTACAGACAACGGCGAGACACGCAATGGAGCTGCAAGGCAGGTAAGACAGCTCCACACACCCCAATGGTAACAGCAGCCTGGCTTCTGCCCTTCCCTGCCACCTCTTTGTCGAGGGGGATGGCAGGTAGGGTGGGGGAGAAGCGAGAGGCATGGAGTGAGACAGGGCTCACTCTTCTTGCTATCTCTTTTCCCCCTCTCGCCAGGCATGGCAGGGCTTCCTACCCCTGCCCAAATTGGATGCAATTTGGGGATGGCAGGTGGGGAGGGGTGGGGCCGGGGAGACACGAGATGCACGTCTTACTTGTCTTGTAGCTCTGTTGCATGTCTCACTGTTGTCTGCAGGCAACACGTTGTAGGGTAAAACTAAACTTCTCGCGAGTTCGAGAAGTTTGATTGAATTTGTGATGTTTCTTTTACCCTACAATGTGTTTGCCTGCAGACAACGGCAAGGCATGTGACGGAGCTACAAGGCAGGTAAGACACATTTCACGCCTCCCCAGCCCCACCCCTCCACACTTGCCATCCCCAAATTGCATACAATTTGGGCAGGGACAGCTCTGCCATGCCCGGCGAGAGGGGAAGAAGAGACGGCAAGAAGAGCGAGCCCTGTCTCGCTCCATGCCTCTCGCTTCTCCCCCACCCCCCTCAATAAAGAGCCGGGCACTGTGGAAAAGGGAGCCAGACAGGCATGGACTTTGGGTGTCTGGGGCTGCTGAGAGTTGCCCGGCAGAGAGACAGGGAGTTTGCAAGGGATCACTTCCCCTTTGCCTTCTCTCCCAAAAGTGCTCCTCGGGCACAGCCACTTTTGCAGCAGGGGACTTGTGCCTCGCGACGGCCTTCCAAAGGGTACCATAGCAGCAGCTATCCACAATTTGTTAACCCTTATTTCATCCTGACACACGTGGCCCAGTATGGTCGGGACGAAATAAGGGTAAAAAAATTGTGGATAGCTGCTGCTATGGTACCCTTTGGAAGGCCGCCGCAAGGCACATGGCGTGCATCTCTTGGCTTCCTGCTGCAGAAGTGGCCGCAATCCATGGCAAAAATGGCCGTGCTTGCTGGAGGGCTTATTTTCAGCGGAGGGCGTATATTTACGCCCACCCCAAAAATCAGGCTTGGCCTTTTTTTCGGGACATGTCCTATTTTCGGGGAAACATGGTAGATATGTAACAGGATATTAGCTTTATTAGATTAGCTGCATCTCAGAATTCCATTACATTTGATGTGAAATAGAATAATTTTTATTTTCAATGAAAATAAATATTTTATTCTGGGATCCTTCTAACAGGTAGAGAGATCAGGAACAATAACAGATTGATAGATACGAAACCTGATTTATATCAAGGGAAATTGACCAACAGAAGTACTTTCATACATTGGTTAATTGGTATGAATATTTAACTGGTGTAAATACTATATTCAATTGAGCCAGATTTCTGGGGACCTCATGGATATAGCTTTTTAGTTTACTTGGAGAGTGAGTTGCTTGATATTAGGAAACGTATTTCCTCAAAATATTTTCAAATCAGTTTCCTATATGCAATTATTTTGTATTCTTCCAGGCTTTTCTACAATTATTGACCCTTTGTTTATTATGTTCTCAGCATTTCATCAGCTCCAATTTGAATATCTACATTTTCCTCCACATTCCATCTAAGTGAATGCAGATGTTGCTTGATCAGTCTCTGCTGCCTTCTGCTTTTATTAAGAAGCCAGACTGGCAAATAGCTCAGTGGAGAAAGCAGTTTACATTTAGGGAAAAGGGAGATGGCTGAATGCATAGCTTCTATTTTACCAATTATAGCTCTCATGCTCTAATTATATACAGCTCTTATTCTCTCAAGAATCAGCTAGGAAGGAAGAGGGAGAGAAGACAAAATCTCGAGCCCCTTGCTGGTCCCCTCCCACATGCATAGCTCTGCCCACAAAGAACATGTATGAACATTCAAACGTAGAGTACATCACATTACCTTTCCAATGATGCTTCCAACTTCCTGTTCGAAAGAAAATGGCAACAAAGTAAGCATGTAAAACCTTTAATTATTAGTAAATCTAATTTATTTGGCTCATGGTTTATTAATTTCGTATCACAATTGCATGGCTACTCAGTGCAAAATAACAATTTCTTTATTAGCAAGAAGGTAAAACAATGAAGAAAAGAGCCACATTGGTGGAGTTCCAAAGATTTTAGGATAGTCAGTGTTCCCTTGCCCTGATAGCCTACATCAGACAGCTAGTTCTTGCTGTTGTGACTGTATAGCCCCGTGTTGGCGAACCTATGGCACGCGTGCCAGAAGTGGCACGCAGAGCCATTTCTCCGGGCACGCGAAGCCATCGCCCATTGTTCTTCCGGGTTCCGGTACACCAGTCATCTGGTTTTCATGTGCACGGGCGTGCTGGAAATTGGAAGAGCAACCGCCCATTGCACATGCGCACTCCAGGAAAACGATCTTCCTGTTTCCAGAGTGCGCATGCGCACCAGCCAGCTGGTCTGGTTTCTGGTGCGCATGCGCACACAAAGATCAGCAATTGGCTCGCGTGCCAAAAGACGCAGAGAGGGAATCCCTGTGGTCACTTCCTAAGGGAGCAGAGCACGGTAAGCTAGGGATTCCCTCCCTCCCTGCCCGCGCGAGCTACTTGCGCGGTCCCAGGCAGTTCAGACCACCGGTAGACCAGCAGCCTTTTGCCCATGCTGCTCCCCCAGTCAGAAGGGGTTGTGGGGAACACATGAGGCGGCCGCGTTTGCTGCCAGCCGGGCCCGCCTGCCTTCTTCAGTTGGTGGGCTGCTGAGGCTTGCAATGAATGGCGCAAGCAGGACTGCAGTTCCGCCCCCGGGCTGTAAATGTGCCTTGCAGGAGCGGAGGCTCGGGAGAGTCGAACCCTCCTGCCTGCCTTATGATGGGCTTTTCCAAGGCAGGGCTGGGCTCTCCAACCTTGGCAACTTTGAGAACTCTGGGAGTTCTCAAAGTCCACAAATCTTAAGGTTGCCAAGGGTGGAGAGTTCTGTACCAAAGGGTGCCTGCAATCCGCGACTGAAGGAGCTGGAGTTGTGGCTCTGCCAGCTGTCCCATCCCGTCCTACCCCATTCAGCTCCCTTCCCCCAGCTGCCCCCTCCTGCCATCGGACTCGGCGCCTGCAATCGCACCAGTTGGGAATCGTCCGCGCTGCTGGCAGATGCTGGGTTTCCTCCTCGCTGCGCTCCAAGGGACCCAGCATGGGAGCGCCAGGACCCCGGCTGCGCTGCGCTCTCCCCCGAGGCGGCCATGCCAGGACCGCTGCTCAGCCCAGCGAACAGAGAGTGAAGGGGCGGCGTTTCCGGCTGGCCCGGCACCTGCTCTCTGCTTGGAGGACCCGCTACTGTCTTTAGGAATGGTGCTGAGCCGAGCTGCCCCAGGAGGAGCAGCTGCGAACCGGCGCTGCGCTCTTGGTCTGTGACTGAGGGAGTAAGCCCTCTCCGTGGGGAAACCCACAGCAACACGCGGGGAGAGGCAACCTGGTGTGAAGTGGCAGCCCCGAGGCTGGACTCGCCAGTCTTTTGGGGAAAGTGGAGCTCCGGTTCCCGGCTACGCCTGCTGGTTGGGAAGCTCACCCCCCCCACAGAATTTTCAGGTGGCAGCACGGGCTGGGACCAGCTGCCGCCTGAAATGCAATGCACTTATCCCGCGGCTTGCATAAACTGCTCCCACTCCTTTCAAAATAGCCACCCGGCCCTTTCCTCGGGCGCTCAAGGCTGGCAAGCGGCTCTTCTTCTGAGAAGGGGGAGGGAGAGGCAGGCGCACCGGCAGAAACGGGCTTTGGTTGCTCGTTCTGCTGCAACCCTGAACCCTTGCTTGGCCTCCTCCCTGCTGGGTGCTGGGCTTCCCGGGAAGCCCCCTGTGCTTTGCTGCCTCTGTCAGAGCCTGATTACAGAAGTGGCCCGGGGAAGTGTGGAGGTCGGGATTCAGTTGGTGAGCGGGCGCTGCGCAGGGGGCGTAAGGCAAGGCGCTGCCACCCGAAAATACTGTTGCTGTGATCTTGGCAAGCGTTTTTGGGTGGCAGATCTAGCCAAGAGGAAAGAGAAAGTGAGTCTGGCTTGCGCCATTCATTGCAAGCCTCAGCCGCCCGCCAACCAGAGAAGGTGGGCGGGCCCAGCTGGCAGCAACTGTGGCCTCCTCGCGTGTTTCCCTGCACCCCCTTTGACTGGGGGAGCAGCATGGGCAAAAGGCCTCTGCTGGGATGGGTGAATGGGGCACTGGCGAGTTGTCAGGCAGGACTGAGAGCACTGCCGCCAGCTTGGGAACAGCTGTCTCGCTAGGGTAACTGGTTGTCCTCTGGTAAGAGGCGCGCTGGCCCTCTTGCAAAAAGTGGGGGTGCATGCGTGGCAGGTGCACACATGCGCAATGGGTGTTGCATGTGCACATGTGCAGTGTGAGGCGCATGCGCATTAGAAGCTTTGGGCGGGTCATGTGCGCATGCGCAAGTGGGTCGCCCATTGCATCATGGGTGCTGGCACACGAGACCGTGTGAGGGTTCGCGCGCTTGGCCTTTTGGCATGCAACGCCAAAAAGGTTCGCCATCACTGGTATAACCATATTTGGAATTAAATGAAAAGTTATTACTGTATATTAATGTTGGCTAGGTAAAACCTAAAATGAAAAATGCATTGTATATTAAAAGAGAACCTCTGCCAGCCTTTGATATCAATTAACAAAGACATGTTTGTTACTTATATCAGAAGACTTTTTTTTCTTTTATGAGACATTCCCTCTCCACCTCTACTACAACAAGGTTTACATATTTGTACTTTGCTAGTAGATAAGAAAAAGAAGAATTTTACCATATAGCTTTCTCCCTCACCCATTCAAGCCAAACACTTAAAAAAATTGAATAGCCATGCCCAAATAACTACCCTAACCCTAACAACAACCCTGTTTATTTATAAAGCTGGGTTCACACCTTTGCCCATATTTACAGTAAAATATAATGCATGAACAGGTTTGCAGTAAACAGGAATGTTAGTGAACCCACTATATCACAATTTGGCAATCTGAGGTTCATGGACACTTGCTTTAGTTCTCCTAACATATGGCACTAGCTTCTAGTATTATTTTAATTTACCCCGGGATTCCTATTTAATACAAAGACTTATGCATATTGATGAATGGTGATCAGAGCAATATTGATACAGAAGAACTCAGATGTGTTGGCTGTCTGTCCAAAACATATTTTGATACTTTATCTCTTGCTTGATATTACTGTGTTCAGAAATGTTGCCTGCCTAGAGTGGGGGAAACAAAAGAACTTCCAGGAACAAAAGGCTTTTACTCCTTTTGTCTGATATCTTCATGCAGAACTGAAGAGAGGTGGCTGCATATCTCCATCTCCTGTATGTGGAGAAATTCCTGCAAGAAGTATCAAAATCATACTTGCTTTTTAAAATAATTGCTTATTTATTTATTTAACTCATCTCATGGCAGTGATTCTGGGTAACGTACAATGCCTAACACAAACAATCCAGAATAACAATTTCTTTGCCAACCAGAGTCACTTATTTGAGATTGGCAGCCATAGAAATTGAATAAATTAATAAACAAATCCAATTAAAAATATTTGAGGTTGCACAAATCATGGTATTTACAGGGGAAAAACCAATTTAAACAATTGGCTGGCAGAATTTGTTCAACCTCCCAGCCCAAATGCAGTGGAGAAGAGCGAGATCTTTAACGCCTTACAAAAGACTAAATGAAATCACCCTTGCAAATAAATACAAAATGGCGAACTAGCCAATCTAACCCTCAAAATAACCTAATCATAAAACCTATTTTTTCATGTTAAGTTCATATTCTCAATGATTCTCTTTTATTCCAAGTTAATTGTTTACATAATCAAATCCTTGTGATCCCATTTAATATAATCTCCTTTTTAATCTGTTGCTTAAACTCCCATTTTCAGAATCAAAATGTTTGTTTTTTTTCTTGATTCAGCTGCGGGTCAACAAAAGACCCAAAACAATGGCTTAACCCAATTCAGATCAATGGTTTGAATAGATATATAAAAATTTCTATAATTTTTGAGATAATGCTGCAGTACATAAAATCTCATGCTCGTTGTAACAATTTGTTGTCTAACCAATATTTTAGGACCTCCAGAACTTTCAATAAAAGAATAAATCTGAATAAGGGATTTAAGTACTGGAGTACTTTCATGAACCCCCCTCCCCAGAAGACATCAACTCTAACTCTCTATAACAGCAACCCTAGTTCTGCATTTCTCTGTTTCAGACTACTCTTGATGTATTGCATACAGTATGTTTGACTTTCTCTGTCAATTTTTCTGCCAGACTTATATAGGACATACTTCTGGAAACTGTCTGTAATCCATCTCAGTGAGGATCTTTGTTTTACAGAGGTACTATAAGTTCCTCTGCTTTGTTGCTATGCCTTAACTTGATGACTTAATGTGTCCCTTCTTTAAAGGGATATCTCAAGATAGGGCATATTCATTTTGATTAGTCACTTCAAGTGTGAGAATGGGGGCTTGATATTTTAAGACTTCAAAGACAGGGGCATCAGTTTATACTCAGGGAAATAGTCTCCGTATATGAAGACATGCCTAACTTTTGAGAACAAGAGGTTTTGAAAAAACGAGAGAGAACATAAACATTCATAATCAATTTGTTGCATTTATATGTTGAACATTTTTGTTAGCAATTAATGCTAAGTATTTTTACATGATTTATTACTTATTTCATCTTATTTCACTACTTTATTACTAATTTTAGTACAAACAGTATTCAAACACTATAATACTTCTCCTCACTTTCTGTGTCCTATACTGGATATAATCTGGATGTGATCACTGGTGAAGACTACTAATAATTTGTCCCAAATGACAGTCATTACAAACCTATGCACATTTTAAAGAATACCAATATGAGTAGATAGTTATGTGGGTCAAACAGTATAGTATAAAAATTAAGAATTTCACCTGCAGAAATCCAAATCAGTCAAGAATAAAGGAAAATGTTACCTGAAACATCAAATTGGGATCAATCCAATTTATAGTCTGTGCATCTCCCATGGTTCTAGGATCATATCTGTAATATTTGCTTCCCAATGAAAGAATATTCCACATTTAGGAATCATGCATTACATGTGTTTTTCAGGGAATAAAAGTATGGCACACACACACAGTTTTTGGATTCACATCAGAGGTGGTATTCAGCAGGTTCTGGCCAGTTTTGGAGAACCAGTAGCAGAAATTTTAAGTAGTTCGGAGAACCGATAAATACCACCTCTGACTGGCCCTGCCCCCATTTATTCTCTGCCTCCTGAGTCCCAGCTGATTGGGAGGAAATGGGGATTTTGCAGCGACCTTCCCCTGGAGTGGGGAGGGAATGGAGATTTTACAGTATCCATCCCCTGCTATACTCACCAAGTCACGCCCACAGAACAGATAGTAAAAAATTTTGGAACCCACCACTGATTTATATATAAACAAAGTTAGCCTTCATTACTATGCTTGCATTAGAAGTGATGACATGAAAACACTTCAGTACTGCTCACCTTTCCATGCATCAATAATCTGATGGTGAGAGTGACATTCAGACCACCTTCAGAGACTTTAGATTCCATATTTTGTCTTGGAATATTGGATGATG
Source organism: Arizona elegans (assembly GCA_022577455.1). Lineage (NCBI taxonomy): Eukaryota > Metazoa > Chordata > Lepidosauria > Squamata > Colubridae > Arizona > Arizona elegans. The sequence continues at coordinate 169,264,193 of JAKOOJ010000001.1, read as the reverse complement.
TAGAAAGTTTGGAGACTCAAAGAAATAAAGATGTATCTCCACAGGAGATCACCTGCCAGTGAAAAAACAAATGCTCCTTTTGTAGGAAAAACAAACGAACAAATAAATAAAATAAAACATTTGTTGTCACTCAGCACATTAACTGCAGCTTCAAGTCTAAAAGTGAGGATAAACTTCTATTCAGCAACCTCAATAAACCCTCCTCACCACAGAGGCCACTTGGGCCTCTACTTTTTATATATACATTATATATATATATGTGTGTGTGTGTGTGTGTGTGTGTGTGTGTGTGTGTATATGTATATATATTATATAGTATAGATCTCCTGCCATCATTATTCAATTTCTCACATGTGAAAGCATTTTGTATTATACAAGAGTTGAGATTCTAACTATTCTTTGCCTCAAATCTTTTTATTGCAATTTTTAAAAAGATTTTTTTAAAAATCCCACCTTAATTATTTTTATCAATAACTCAAGTTGATGAACATATTTAATATTCCTTTCTCCTGTTTTCCCTCCAACAATAACCCTGTGAGGTGGAGTGGGCTGAGAGAGAAAGACTGGCCCAAGGTCACTCACTTGCCTTTCAAGGCAGGACTAGAACGCTGCTCCTGTTTTCTAGTCTGCTGCCTTAACCACTAGGATTATTAGTCTTTGGTAATGGAATTTATTTTGAAGAAAGACACCCAATTCTGGGAAATGTCCACATGGACTATGGTAGTCCCTTTTTCTGTCTGGAAAATATAAAGCATGAAAATCAAGCTGTTATGTAAATATTTCCAATTGATTGAAAAAGTGGGTCATGTGTTAGCCAAATGCTCCCGGCTTTATCATTGCTATTAAATTATACACGCTTCATGCTTCAGCATTCAGGAGAGCTACATTAGCCTTTTTTCATTGTACTGGTGAAAGATAAGCATTTTTGTCAGAACCTTAATGGACATATGAGCTACATTGATACATATATACATATAGATACAGAAAAAAGGTCGAAAGCCATTTTAGAAATTGGTTAGTTACTTACATTTTCTAGCTTAGACTAGAGACTTTATTCTTTGTATATTTCATTATCGTGTACTTATTTTTAAAGAAATCACGAAATGGATTATTAGACTTTTATTAGAAAAGCCTGTGGGTCTGACTACTGGATGCATATGCTGGGAAATACTGGGATAAGAGACATATAATCAAATGTAGTTTAATTATTTTCCCTCCCTCTTTAAATTATAGTCTTCTTAATTTCTTTTTTTTATTATTATTAAATAGTTTTATTTACATTTTACACAAAATTAAACCCTAACATCCCCCCCCATTACCCCTCCCTCCTTCCTCCCCCCCCCCACTTCCCAGAGCAGAGTACAGGGTATTTCATATAACAATCTTAGACAAACGTATGCTAACTGTCTATAAACACTTTTTCCACTCTTTCACACTTTAACTCCCTTTTTGCATAACTAAATGATAACACATCTTCTTAAATACTTGTATTCATTTGTATGCTATTTGAAATTTTTAGTCCCGTATTTATTTTGTATATAGTCAATCCAGCTTCTCCATTCCAAAATATAACTTTCTTGTGATTGATCTTTCAAATATGCAGAAATTTTTCCATTTCCACTAAATTTGATACTTTTAATGTCCATTCTTCTATGGTAGATAGGTTTTCCTTCTTCCAATATTGCGCCACCAAAAGTCTTGCTGCTGTTATTAAATTTAACATCAATTTAGTTTCTCTAACAGTACAGTCTCTAATAATACTCTTAATTTCTGTTTGTTTATTCCAGTTAATTAGACCACTACAGAAAGCTCAAAACAAGAGCAAAGAATATTCTAAATTCACACTTCTTGACGACATGTTTTGTATATAATTTGTATACAAATATATTGACATCTATATTATACCTTTAAAATCCTACTAATACAGATAGACTAGGTTTACCACCAGTCACCTAGCAAAGTTAAGATGAATCTACTCAGAGCTACTTACGACTCAGTTTCAGAGTTCTACCCACTCCCCCCCCCCCCAATCTCATTTTGCGTGCTTGGGAACTGGCCTATATTTATAGCAGTTTTCAGTGTCAGTCAGTCATGTGACCTAAATATATGATTTTTTTTTTTGCAAGAAACTGGCGTTTACTTCTGATTTCTGGCAAAAACACCCATTGGCTGCAATGGGTGTACTTAACAACTGCAGCGTTTGCTTAACAACTGTGTAAAAAAGATCATAAAATTGGACAGTCATATGGTGACCAGCTTAATGACTGCCATAGCTTACAACTCTAATTCTTAGTTCAATTACAGTTTGAAGTCAAAGACAACATGTATTGAAAAATTTTAACATGTACTAAATCAGTTAGCAGTTTTTAATGCATGTAACAGAACAAAGTTGGACATTCTACTTCAAAGGATGTTCTAATAAAAGATAAAAGACATACTTCAGTCTTGTCTAACGTTTATTATATGGGGATAAAGTACATTTTTAATTAAGATGGCATCATAGTTGGATAAATATCAGTCTTTTCCATCACCTCCTGTGATATTTTTATATTTTTATAACTGTTTAATGGCAATTAAGGGAACTGATGACTATTTTATATTTTGATATTTTCAGAAAGGATCTGTAATTATAAATTAAATTAAACTGAATATGGCTATGAATAGGACATCTCAGCTGGAGCATCATGAGAAGTCAGTTATTTTGTCTATAATTTTTACCTGTTTAACTTTTACCTGTTTTACTTGGAAAGATTATTCTGGAAAAAATAAGGTCCCTGGAATTTTATTCTTCTGTAAATAATTTATGTGTAGTTGGAATTATGGCAGTAGAGGCAAAAGACCAACAGGGATTTTTGAGGATACTTTATCATAGAAACAATTGTCTTTGCCTGAAGATTATCAGTAGATTTAAGATATCTCATGAAATTCTAGATTCTCATTTTCATATTGGTAAGTTGTTTTAGGCAGTCACTGAGAATTTCCTTGGACTTTGAGAAATGACATTTTACTTTCAGTAAAAAAGTCTATTTGTGCTTTATTGCAGTAGAGAAATAAAAATACTCAAAAGAGTCATTCCTTAGTATACCAAGGAAGTTCAAAAATGTAGAAAGAGGTTTAAAATAGCATTGCTTGAGAAAACAATCTTTCAGTAGTTCATCAAGGTTCCATCTATTTTTGTTCCACATTAAGGGTGTTTCATTGAGGGCTGCATCAGGATTATGTTTGACTCAGGAGGCTGGGGTGGCCATGGCCAGGGTAGGTATGGTCAGCTGTTGGGGACACCTGTGGTGGCCCAAGCACTCTGCCAGCGAAAACAGGCTCCTGAGCTCTGTTTTCAGCTGCCACAGCCTTCTGCAGCCCTCTGCCAGTGAAAACGGAGCTCGGGAGGGCTGCACAGTAACTCCGTTTTCACTGGCAGAGGGTTGCAGGAGGCTGTGGCAGCTAAAAACAGAGCTCAGGAGCTGTTTTCGCTGGCAGAAGCACTGTGGGCCAGTCCTTCACTGTTTCCAGGGTGGCCCTGTGTGCCAGATCTAAGTACCCCCGCTGGCTGGATCCGGCCCCCAGGCCTTGAGTTTGACACCCCTGTTCTACATCTATCTAAAAAAAAATTCATAATCAGGTAGAAGATGAATAATAACTTATCTCTTTCAGAGTCTTTCGAAGTTATTTTATAGGAAAGTAAGATTTTTTTTAAAAATCATGTTATTGTGACTTATTCTGCCACATTTGTATTTAGATTGCTGAACATTTTTATATCTGGTTCCTAAATAAACAATTGCTTGTGGCAGCTGAATGTTTTTAGCTGCATAAAAAGATTACTACAATTTCTTTTGCAGTCACACTTTATTTTCTTTCTCCCCATTTCTTCCCTATCCCGTTGCTCTTTACAGTTAGTCCTCAACATATGACCATAATTGAAAGGAACTTATGTTGCTAAGTGAGGCAGTTGTTAAGTGAGCTGTTCCCAATTTCATGTCCATTTTGCTGCAGTTGTTAAGCAGATCATATGGTCATTAGATGAATCATGCAGTCATTAAGCGAATCTGGCTTCTTCCACTGACTTTCTCTGGTTGAGAAAGTTGTGAATAGCAGCCACATGAATCCAAGACCATGCAATCATTGTAAAGACATACCAGTTACCAAGTGCCCAAATTTTGATCACATGACCACGGGATGTTGCAACAATAATTTATGTGAGAACTTTTGTAAGTCACTTTTTCAGCACCATCATAACTTTGAATGGTTGCTAAATGAATGCTCATAAATGAAGGACTTTTTTATTGCTTTTGTTCTAAGTTATATACTTTAATGAGTTATATACTTTAATAAATCAATCAGAATTTTTCTTCTTCCTATTTATTCATGTAATACGTACATTAATAATTACCCAAATATTATGCATAGGGAGCATTAAATATGTACTGCAGAATCTTTGACTATTGCTCATCAGAATTCTTAGATTTTATTTTTAATTATATTTAAGTTTTCTTATCCCATTGTTCTCACTTGTTGGGGAAGGGGGGGACTGATATTTTGTCAAAGCATGAATGGATTTATTTTTCTGTCTTCTTGCTCATTGTTTTAAAATTGATAATATTCAATGACAATCTCCTTTGTAACCTTGAGGTTTCAAACTATATGTAGACAAGTACTGACAAAAATATGAATATCAATCAGAAATGAAATTGTACTTTTTGCAAGAGACTCATAGTCTCCTTAACCTTTATCAAAAGCTCACGTGAGAATTGTGTATGAAAATGGCAACTATAAACATGCAAGAGCAGTTTCAACTTTGATCAGAAGAAACTCTACATTGATTGTTAAAAAGAAATATCAGATGCAGGAGGTAATTTTTTTTAATTGTCAGAATGGATTATCAATATCTACCTCTCCTGAATTTAAATTGCCTCAAAAAAATTGTAATTGTTTTTCATATCTTCATATTGACAATATATATTGATGAGGTGATTTGAATCAGACATTAAATTCCTTTTCATACAGCAATATACCATGACCTGTATTCTAATTTTAAATTCATAATATAGATTATGTGTCTAGATTTAATGTAATGGATATTTAATATTCTATTAATTTGTATGTTCCATTTTTTTGATGGTGAACAGTTCTTCCTCAATACTGAGTGTTTGCAAGACTTTCCTTATTTCAATAAAAGTTATGAAGTATCATCTGTATGTCAATTTTCAGGGAACAGGTTCTTAGGCAAATTGGGCAGCAGGGAGGATATTTGATAAGACTTTGATGTATAAATTAATATAACAATTAAATAACAAGGAGGCAAAATAGAGTTTGCATTTCAATAATTGCTCATAATGATCTACTGGCCTTATACCCTAGGGAAGAATTATCATATCCATTTTGGAAAAGCAGACATTCAAATTTCTTCCAATAGTTCAGACCTTCACAAGTTTTATCACTCAGATAAGGGAAACTTTTGATTCATGCTTTTCAAAATGTTCCACATATGTTCACCACCAAGTGAAACTCATGACAGCATGTTAGGTGTAATCTCTATACCCAGAAACAGGCTATACATAAACTGTGCTTTCTTTGTTTTATTTTCATTCTATATTAGTCCACATGGAAGTGAGTTGGATCTAGGTATTGGTATCTATCTCTGTGCTCCTCTAGGGCTGCAAATTTCATCTAATCTGACAAAAAAGCAAAAGAAGGATTGTAAAACACTTGGGAATTTCATATGACAGTCAATAGGAGAGATTTAAATTTCTAAATCTTCTAATTTAGCATTGAGTGGAACCCAGGTTCTAGATCATTCCAAGTTGCTTTCAGTTGTCTGAAGAAGCTCAATTTATCTGTATCACTGTAAATATTCAAAAGGGTTGGAAAATGTTGGAATTTTTTTTTATCTGCTCTAGGTATATTCTGAATATGTCATTTCAAGATTTGGGTCTTATTCTGATGCATTTTAATTAAGAGATGATGTATAAGAATGGTCTCAAATGAACATTTAGGCTCTCAAGCCCCCAGAAAGGATTTCTTTATAGGGCTAAAAAAAAAGCAAGTAGAATGCAAAAAGCAAGTTACTCCATCAAATCTAGTTTGATTCTGTATTTTATATTTAAAAAGGGCAGCCTTCTTTCAAACTTCTTATCTCATTCCAATGCAAGAAAATAAAATGGGTGGGAGTTTCTTCAGCAGAAACTCAGTAGATGACTATTGTAATCCCCCCAATTGAAAAAAAAATATTGTATTATTCATTTTTTAAATTGCAAATAAAAATTGCTATTGTTGTAATGGAGAAAATGGTGTTTTAAAAATATTGCTCTTTGTGCAAAATTTCAGCATCAAAGTGCAAAATATTCTATTAGAATATATATATCTGTCTGAGCAGTACTGCTTCCTACTGAGCCAATTGTCAGCAGAGTGTCTGTCCTGTGAGATTTTGTTTTTTTTTCCATTCTAAGGGGTATCTTAGAAGGGAGATGAGGTGTCAGGCCAGGAACCAGGCATTCTGAACCCATTTATCAGTTTACAAATCAAGATTTATTCTGATTAATAACTTTTTAAACTAGTGGTACATGTCTTAATTAAGAGAGAAGCTAAGAAATATCCTAAAACTGAAGGATGCCTTCTATGTAAGATTAGGGATTAGTTAGAAATTTGCCTTTTTGTATTTGTGCTAACTCCATTTATGTATATTGGTACCCTCTCAAGCTATTTGAGTCTCATATCCTTCCCAACACATTCTGTGCCTGATCACCCATTACACATTCTGAGAGATTGAAGGTTGAGTTGCGTTATGTTTTTATGAACACCAAATGCCTTATTCCATTCTGTTAATCAATGTTTGTGTATTTGACTAAGGTAAAAAGTAAATTCCTTTTACTTATTGATTTTCAAGAAAAAGATATACTTTTGTTTCAACTCCTCAAAAGGAGAAAAGGTTGGTGTGGCCTCAAGGGTACTGTCACTAATAAGCAATGTCACACTATTTAATGTTCCTTGTTGTTTTAAAATTATTATTACTATTATTGCTATTGTTGTGCCCTGTAAGGACTTGTCTCTCTCACAAGCCAATGTTAAGGAGAAGGGGCCAAATCAAGGCAATTCCTCCCTCCAAGAAGAGGGGTATTTATAGTACTATGCAAGTCATTACCAAAAAGTTGGACAAGGCAAAAGGAAGATAGAATCCCACTAAAGCAAACATCTAAAAGCTGTCCACTAGCATGACAAGCATCTATGGATCTGTTTCCACACAGCCCTGATTTCTAGAAAAGGACAAAAGAGGGAAAAATGGAAAAATGCACACCTCCTTCTATTTGCTTTGATTTATTATTATTGCTGCCTTTGCAAGACAGCATAAAGCAGCAAAATTAGAAAAACAGAGTTATAATAATAGTAATGCAAGAGCTGTAATCATCTTAATATTGTACTTATTCTTTGTAAAATAATGCTAAAGATTTAACCACAGATTTTAGGATTTTTGAGCAGATACCACAGCAAACAAGTGAAGACATCTTTCACTCTGTATCTTATCCAGAGTCATAACACTACTCTCAATTTTATCTATTCATGAAGTTGTGTTATGAATTCAAAGGTTCACCCAAACTAATTCTATAATCTATTTTGGATCCAAGAGTTTTTGAAGTCTTATAATGGAATCTTGTCTAATCTGTATACAGTACTTTCAGCCAGAATTGGGGAACTTGATTTTGAATACACAGTGATTTGTTTTGAAAGGAATACATCTGGGTCAAATCTCTCTAGGTGTTTTATGTTTTCACAGTACTTAGAAATGCTGCTTAAATACCAGCATGTGAAGACTGTATTTTTTTAAGTAGAAAGAAAACATTATTCCTCATAAACCCTACTATAAGTCAATTATTACATATAATACTACTGTAGTAATGAATACTAACTGTGAAGTCATAATTTGGAATTGAGATCTGGTGAACCATAATTTCAATGCCAGATAGCTACAACCATGACAACGTGCCTGGACCAAGCTAATTATGACTCACTATGGAACTGTGTAAAAACTATTAAAGAAAGGGTTCAAGAAATACCTGGACAACGTATCAACCTTAATGAAAGGGTGATAACAGACCAGGACAGTCAGTTCATGTGGGAGCAACTGAGAGTGAGCCATGATACGGCACTTCTGTGGGACATTTTGAGCAGGGGAGCCAAAAACAGAGAAGGGGAAGGGGAATGTCCCTCTCCCAGATCAAACTATAAGGCCATAGGCATCTGAAATACCTTTAGAAACTGTTTTCCTGTTCTTCAATTATAGTATGTTCTAATAGTTATAGCAATGGATTCAGGCTAAGGATTCAGGATTCCATTGATTCCACATGACTACATATGGATTCTAACAAATACATCTAAAAATAGATTATGTTTGTATGTAACAGTATATTTTATTTTCATGACCTCCGCAGTGCCTAGGACCGCAAGAGCCTTGGGCTGCAATTCCCTCCCTCCAGCTGCCAATCTATTATTGTGAGGTCCAACAGAATGGAAATTTCTCTTGAACACTATCATGCCATACATTTCAGATTCCCAATATTGCAGCAACTTGTACTTTTGCCAGGCCTCTCCTCCAGATTGTGTTTGCCTTCAGTGAAGATAATGCAGTTGTAATTTTTCCTTGTATAAAATCTGCCATAGATCATGCTGCAATTCACTGTTCTGGATTTTTTAAAAATATCCATATTTTCTCTGCAATTTGTACATGCAAAATGGAGTGTCATTTTTCCTATGCACCCCAGCAAGAGTTCCATTTGCTGGGACAGCTGAACAAGTTTATTTCATATGTAACGCAATCCCTATTATCTTTATATTATCAGAACATAATTGTGCAGTCAATCAGTGGCTATCACATCTGAGAGTGTCTCTTATTCATTCTGAAATCATTCATGGCTCTTGCTTTAATCCTAGGCAGAGCATCGCTAGAATAATCAACCCCACCTTCAATCTGTTGATCTAGTCCTGTTCCTCAAATCCTCTCAGTCCAAGAGCAAAGCAATCTCAATGGCCTCATTTCATTTGCAGATTTGCTTTGTATTTAATCTTTTGAAACGTAATGTTGCATTTGAATGCATGTGCTCTGTGAAAGTAATCAAGATATAGCTCTCTATTTAATAATCCATGCCACTTATGACCACAGCATAAATTTGTGTCAATAAGTAACATTTTAAAACATCTAGAGATTATTATCATTGTAACCTGACCTGGATGATTTGAAAATATGTCATGTGCTATTACAATGAATGTTTTGATATGCAATTTTTAATGTTTTAAGTTTATTTCCTTAATAATTATATTTTATTTCTAACACATCTCTTTTTCCAATAATTTCCTTAACACAATGCACTATTTTATATTGCTTTCATTCATAATGTATTTTATACAATTTTTGCCTCTAACATATTTTAAACATTTTAATAGGTAAATTAGTGTACATCAAAAATGCCAGAGAAATTTGATTTTTGAACGATCACTAAGTTTTTGCTCATGTATTGGCTCAAATTATCTTCTTAAATGCAAACTAAACAAATTTCTTCTTCATTTTGAAATAGCTTCCAGAACTACAATAGGAAGCAAGGCCAGTGGGATTAGCACACATATTCTGTCTCCTTCCTCTTGCTACAAATTAAAGTTGTCAATAAGCCAGAGTGGTGTTAGAAAAAGATTGCGCAGACCCAGGTGCTAGTCTACTCTCAGCCATATTATATTTTCTTGTCAATTCAGCCTACCTCATAGGATTCTTTTTATTTAATATCTTCATTATTTTTTACAAATAACTCAAAGTGACGAACATATTCAACACACCTTCCTCCTCCTATTTTCCTCACAACAACAATGCTGTGAGAGGTAGATTGAGCTGAGGACAGAATGACTGGCCCAAAATCACCCATCTGGTTTTCATTGCTAAGAAGGGACTTGAACTCATGGCCTCCTATTTTCTTGCCTGGTGCCTTAACCACTTGATCAAACTGGCTCATCACATTATGGGGATAAAATGAAGATACCCAAGTAAGTTGCTTTAAACTTTGGAGAAAAGGTACCTATAAAACTAACAAAAAGTATTTGATATCAGAGAATGGCACAAGGCAGATCTTTGACTGATTTGAAGTAGCAAAACAAGACCTAATATTTTTTCTAAATTATATTGCTGAAGTGAATTTGGGGCATATGTATGTATTTATGTCACCTAAATCATATTGATATTTAGATAAATAGTCCACCTTCCAGATTTTAACAGACATCAGTAATCAGTACGTACCCTTCAAATATTTGACCTCCATATAGCCATCTCTAAAAGTGTCACCTAACACTTCACCTAAGTCTCAAGCTGAATTAAAATCCTAGTGAGTCTTTGAGTTTTAAAATAACCTGCTTTTTAGTAGTTATCCAAAGCACAATTAATTCTGCTTAGCTACCATTCATTTCAGAGAGCTTCTTTTGGTATAGGATTGTATATACGTTTCAATAAGACACAGAAATGTACGTAAAATAAGCAAAGTATGTATCAACTGGCTGAAGAAAACCACTGTGCCATTGATTCACTGAATTAAGTATGTATAGAGTAAAAAACAATGAAGATTCAGTCAACTGATAATGTAATTTCCTTTGATGATATAATTGTATGTGTATTTGTTACTATTAAAATTTGCTTTGTGTCTAAATGAAATTTGCTGTGAGCATCTGGACAAACTTCATTGTCATTCACCCTGCACAAACCATTTGAACTTGTGTGTGTCTTAGAGCACGGAGCAAGCTGTAAGCCCTGTCTAGATAACATATTTTTTGATAATGGTGCTGGTCATGGCTAAAAGACTCACTTGATCTGGGTTTAATTAGAATTGGGTTTAATTTTTTGCTGGGAACCCATGTTTGCCATGAATCCATCTTTCATTATCAAATACATCCCTTTGCTTTAAGCTGTCTGCTCAATTCAGACTTGTGCCTGAGGTCTGTATATTGATCTGCATGCTGGGGCACTGGAAGAAAAACCAACAAATCAATGGATATGAAATGCTTGGAGTGCTCCAGCAGTGCTACATCAGCAAGAAAGGGGCAGGAATGATAATTTCTGAGAGAGGGGATAAACAACTTACTCTACTAGATTTTCCAGGAGGACATTTATTTATTTATTTGTTGGGACTTGTATGCCGCCCTATCTCCACAGGACTCAGGGCGGCTCACAACAATTAAAACAGAACAGACAAACCATTAAAACAGAAGTCCAAGTTAAAATTAAGAAATTCAATAAAACCCAGATAAAAACCCCCATCAGTCCAAGGCGGCCAGGTGAAATAGCCAAGTTTTCAGCCCACGGCGGAAAAAGCGAAGGTCGGGGGCCACCCGGAGCTCCAGAGGGAGTTGATTCCAAAGAGCGGGTATGCCCACAGAGAAAGCTCTCTCCCTCGGGGTCGCCAGCTGACACTGTCTGGCCGACGGCACCCTGAGTAGGCCCTCCCTGTGGGAGCGCACCGGGCGATGGGAAGCTGTTGCTGGCTGCAGATGGTCTGCCAAATATCCCAGACCTAGACCATGTAGGGCTTTATAGGTAATCACCAGCACCTTGTATCTCACCCGGAGGGCAACCGGCAGCCAATGCAAGTCGCGCAGGAGAGGTGTAACATCACTACCCGCGCGGCCGCATTCTGCACCAGCTGAAGCCTCCGAGTGGTCTTCAGGGGCAGCCCCATGTAGAGAGCATTACAGTAGTCAATACGAGAGGTGACGAGCGCATGAGTGACTGTGCGTAGGGCATCTCAGTCCAAATAGGGGCGCAACTGGCGCACCAGGTGAACCTGGGCAAATGCCCCCCTGGTCACGGTCGTTACATGATCTTCCAAATTTAACCGTGAATCCAAGAGGATGCCCAGGTGGCCTATCGACAGGGGGAAACACCTCACCCCCTATAACCAAAGATGGAATATCTTGTTCGAACTGAGATGCCGGTACCCACAGCCACTCGGTCTTGGCAGGGTTGAGCCGAAGCCTGTTTCTCCCCATCCAGGTCCGCACCGCTTCCAGGCACCGGGACATCACGTCGAGGGCATCACTGGGCTGGTTCGGGATGGATATAAAAAGCTGGGTATCATCAGCATACTGATGATACCTCACCCCAAAACCACAGATGATCACCCCCAGCGGCCTCATATAGATGTTGAACAGAAGGGGAGAGAGGACTGACCCCTGGAGCACCCCACAAGTGAGGGGCCTCGGGGCCGATCTCTGCCCCCCCGCCAACACCGCCTGCGAATGCCCCAAGAGGTAGGAGGAGAACCACTGTAAAACAGTGGCCCCCATTCCCAACCCCTCGAGGCGTCGCAGCAAGATACCATGGTCAATGGTATCGAAGGCCACCGAGAGATCCAATAGGACCAAGACAGAGGAAAATCCTTTGTCCCAGGCCCTCCAGAGATTATCCACCAGCGCGACCAATGCTGTCTCTGTGCTGTATCCAGGCCTGAAACCCGACTGGTACGGATCTAGGTAATCTGCTTCCTCCAGGGCCAACAGGAGCTGCCGTGCCACCACACTCTCAACAACCTTTGCAATAAAGCGAAGGTTGAAGACAGGATGAAAGTTGTTCAAAATGGCTGAATCCAGGGCAGGTTTCTTGAGGAGGGGCCTCACCACCACCTCCTTCAAGGCGGCGGGGAAGCTACCCTTACCCAGGAATGCAGTAATCATTGCCCGGATCCAGTCACGTGTAACCTCCCAAGCTGCGTAAACAAGCCAGGAGAGACACGGGTCCAACAAACGTGTGGTAGCACTCAGCTTCCCCATGATCCTGTCCACTTCCTCAGGGGTAACAGGATCGAACTCCTCCCAGATGACAAGACCCATCGTCTCTCCCTTGTCTGACCCTGCCCAGTCAGAGTCCAGACCATCCTGAATCTGAGCAATCTTGTCCAGCAGATGCTGACTATACTCCTCAGCCCGCCCCCGTAGAGGGTCATCCCACGCTCCCCGATTCAAAAGGGAGTGTGACACCCTAAACAGGGTGGCCGGGCGATTATCTGCGGACGCAATGAGGGCGGGGAAGTAAGAACGCTTCGCCACCTCCATCTCCACTAGATAAGATTTCATTGTTGTTGTTTTTTAAAGAAATCAAAAACTAAGAAACTGAAGCTCAGGAAAGTGGATGGCAGGAACTATTCTCAGGAACATTTGCCTAATTCCCTTCCTGGCTGAAAGAATCCTCCAGGGACCCAGGCAAGGCAATCAGTCCCAGCCATCCTCAGCATAGCCAACTGAAAACAACCAGCTCCAGGGCTACTCTCACAATACCCACCAACATCACTCCATATGAACATACAAGGACTCTTATTATTAACAGTTTGTAGGTTCTGTGACCTAGAAGTGAAAATTCCTCTTTGTCTAAAGACAAATATGTGCATATGTGGGTGTGGTACATGTGTGCATATGTATTCAGAGAAGGGGGGAGAATATGATTGTTATATCACTGTTTTAATTTAAGATATACAATGAAAATTATTATAATGAATTATCCTATTATTATTATTTAAATATTTTAAAAGATGTGTGTAAATGCTATCTACACCAGGGATTGCCTTTAGATATTTCTAAGATACCCTACCCTTCATGCAACTAGCCTCCAAAATCTGAAATGAAATGTCTGTACTCCACCTGTTAGATTAATCTCCAGAGTTCTCCATCAATGCTGCCATATTCTTAGCGCACCAGTGTTTATTTATAGAGGTGTTTTATAAGTACATGATTTTCATATTTTCTATGTCTCTATATGCTATTCACAAAAATTGTATTTAGAGTTTGAAAAACTTGAATAGTAAATGTTTGAGACTATTTATTATACTTATCTGCCATATTCTGATATTGATTCTTCTGCAAAATTACTGAAATGCCATTAACTTAATTACACTCAGGAATGAAAACGTTTCATATTTTCCTTTGCAATTATAATGTGAATTAGTCTGTAGGTGTTCCAGCAGATTTGACAATAGGAAATATTTCTGTTTCCATCTCTGTTCCATCTCTATTTTATTCTATTAAAAAATTGATATTAAATGAATAAGATATGGATGCCGTTTTCTATTTGAACTTCAAGAAACTTCTCATTTTATTTTTGCACTAGCACTGATACAAATAAACCCCAGCTTTGTTTCTAATATTTCACCCAGATGTTTAACATATTCTTTAAACTGATATTTTAACCATACTGACAAGGAATTAAGCTTAAACTCAATCAATCTGAATCCAGATTAAGGCAAAGGAATTTAATACATGTTTCTCTGATTTTATAGAATCTCAAGAGTATAGTTTGCTCCAAGAAACAAATAACATTCAAACAGTTTAGATATACAATTGATTTGGGGGGAAATGGAATCTTTGTATTTATAATTAATTTAATGCTAAAGTCCTAATTCCAGTTATTAAGTAATAAGAACTAATAAGATTAATTAGTATTGTATTTTGTGTATCTTATAATTCTGATGCTTCACTGAAACAGGGGAATGAGCATATGCAGCTCGAGCATTTCTTTATAATGTTTGGTTCAGATTAATTTGTTGTATGATATTTTAATATCAACTGTCTTAACTATATTAAGGCTTTAACTGATAGAACAGATTATGATTTTGATAATATAAATATCTATATCTATTACTGAAGTATGATTTTGATAATAAACAGAATATCTCTCTCTCTCTCTCTCTCTCTCTCTCTATCTATCTATCTATCTATCTATCTAAAATACTTATCTCCCCATATTACAATTTCTATAAATTTAACATTTAAGTAAAAATTAAGTTAAACTTATCACCAATTTTAATCTTTGTTTAACATTCTTCTGATAATATAACTGCTACACATCTAAATTTTATAGGATACATAACATTAAATTTATTTAAGATAACTGTGTAACAATAAAAATGAGTAAAAATTAATGAAATAAAGGAAATGTCAAAGAAAATACATAACTGAAATTTGATATATTAATTTCCAGCACACTTCACAAAACAATTACTCTAAAATTATTTGCGTATTCATTGAAATCAACATTACCCTCATTTCAGATTTTTCAGGTAGCTCTCGTGAGATATTAAAACAAATACCTATTATCAAACTGATATCATGACTGTAGTTTTTGAAATGTAATTTGACTTGATCAGGCAATTTTTAAAAAAACAATCCCGCCTCCTTTAGTACTAACTGGCATGTTTTCTCTCATAAAGGAGATTTAGAGAACAAATAAAATGCTATTAGTCTCCACATGTATATATAGCAATATATTGTAGCTTTCTGTTATAACTTTGTTTAGATTTTGTTTCATAACTTCTTATTTTTATCAGTTTTGATAAATGATATATAATTTACAATAATATGCTTTCTATGTTTAGGTTAACTATACTTAATCATATATGAAAACATGTTGAGAAAGTATTATATCCCTCATTAATTTAAACTTAATATACCGTATTATTATATTGCGTGAAGGAACTGAATACAAAGGTGGGTATGCATGGACATGCAAATTATTATACCAAAATGCAAGTAGAAAGAATGACATTTATTTACTTAAAGTATTTCAATTAAATATTTTCTGTTTTCTTTTAAATATACCTTGTTTTAGATTTCCTGCCATTAAAATTTTGAAAAAAATATTTAGAATACCTTTTAGAATTTAGGATTCATCTTTTCATACTCCCTAATAAGACACATATTTCACTCTTTTTAAGAGAAGCATCAACAACCACCATATTCTGTCAAAACAGTATATGCAATCTTCTTACCTCCAAAAGGAAAAGCTGCTTTAGAAATTATTTAGACTGATGTGGGTTTCAAACAGATGGTCACTCTTTTCAAATTGAGAAAAGATGAAAATGTGAATGGATAAAATTATCTTGTTCAAATGTATAGAGGTCTAAAAACCTCATTGGCCTCTCGATAGGAAGCATGTGACGTGAGATGGTGCATGTGACCTATTTTCTCCCAAATCCTTTAGGTTCTTTGAAATGAATTGTAACCAACAGTGATGTTTTTGTCATTTTGCTGACATCTTTTAAAAGCCACTGAGCAAATAACTTGCCCTTAGGCCAAGAGGCTTCAGCATATAGGAGTTTCCTATGATTGGGCAGTAGGATCCAGCAGTTAGCCAAGAATGATTTCTTCCTCATTTTCAATGTTCAAATGATCAGAGGATGCGCGGGGGGGCCTCTCCCCGGCACCACCTTTTGGGCCTGGAAAGCTTCCTGCACCAACCTGGAAGCCAAAATGGAGTGTGGGGGGCTGCGGAAAGCCCCCCGCACCCCATTTTGGGCCTGGAAAGCGTTCTGCACCAACCTGCACCTCTCACACATGTGCGTGCATGCCCCCCATGCATCCTACCCCCACACATGTGTGGCAGAGACCCAAAGACTAGCTGGCTGGTGGGAGGCATGCACGCATGCATGGTGGAGCTGGGCTGGGGTGACAGCTGGCGTGCCCGCAGAGACAGCTCTGTGTGCCACCTGTGGCACACATGCCACAGGTTCGCCATCACGGTGCTATGAGAATAAATTCTCATATGCTCAAAAGCAAACAGCCTGGTACCAGAATGGATTGGCAAAATAAGGAATAGACAGGAACCGTCTATCCCACACAAAAAACAGTCACTTCTTTTATACCATATTGGTAGGAGACACAAGAATATGAACATTAATTCCAGAAAATATAAAACAAAACATGGCAGTTCCTAGAATTCTTTAACAGATCAATCAGTCCGAATGGAGCTGGAAAGGACCTTGGAGGTGTTCTAGTCCAACACCCTGCTCAAGCAGGAAACCCTATGCCATTGCAGACAAGTGGCTGCCCAGTCTCTTCTTAAAAACCTCCAGTGGTGAAGCATCCACAACTTCTGAAGGCAAGCTGTTCCACTGGTTAATTGTTGTCACTTAGGTTTCTCCTTAATTCCATGTTGCTTCTCTCCTTGATTAGTTTCCATCCATTGTTTCTTGTCTTGCCTTCTGGTGCTTTACAAAATAAGTTGACCATCTATTCTTTGTGGCAGCCCCTCAAATACTGGAATATAGCTATGATGTCACTTTTAGTCCTTCTTTTCTCTAGACCAGCCATACCCAATTCCTGCAACCCTTCTTCATTTGTTTTTCTTCATTTGTCTCTGCAGTTTTTCCGAAGTCTTAATATCTTTTTTGTAATGTGGTAATCAAATGTGGTGTTACTAACTTTTTATAAAGTGGTTTTGATTCTCTGCCTTTGTTTATACAACCAAGGATTGTATTAGCTTTTTTGGCTGCTGCTGACTCATATTTAAGTAATCATTGCTGGCTCATATTTAAGTAATCACCCACTAAGACTCCAAAGTCCGTCTCACAGTTACTGTTTCGCCTAATCTGTACTTGTATCTTTGGTTTTTCCTGCCTAAGTGTAAAACTTTGCTTTTCTCCACATTAAATTTCATTTTGTTGGATAGGGCCCATTGTTCAAGTCTGTCATGGATCATGAGCTTGTCCTCTGGGGTGTTGGCTGTTCCTGCCAGTTTAGTGTCATCTGCAAATTTGATCAGTTCCCCTTCTGTTCCCTCATCTAAGTCATTTATGAAGATATTGATGAATACCGGGCCTAAGACGGAACCTTGTGGTATCCCACTATTTACTTCCCTTCATGTAGATGCAGTATCATTAAGGACTACTCATTGAGTACGGTTTGTCAGCCAGTTAAAAATCCTATCACGATTCTTAAATTTATAACATGGTGCGCTTTGGCCTGACCAGTAAGACAAACCTTGTATCTTTGTGAAATATGGCATGTTGATTGTTAAGGCATTTTCCTATCTTTTTTCTAGAAATATAATGTTCCTTTCTGATCCCACAAAAGTACTGATAAAGGTCTTTTAAAAAAATGAAATAACAAAAGACCAGTAAGATCAGTCTACCACTTTACAATACCATTTTAACCATTTCTTAAACATTTTTTCTTCATGCATTTCCTAGTCTTAACACTTGGGATCTTTCAAAAGAAAAGAAAAGTGAATACTTTTCTCTTCTCCTAATATTTTCTCTCTATTTCCTGTGTGTTAAGAGGCTATAGAATAGGTTGCTGATGCTACTTGTGCTATTCTTATTATGGTTCATTGTTGTGGCCTGCCAGTGGCCTGCGCAGATTGTGGCTGATCCCGACGATGAGGAGGCTGGTGTGGGGTCGTGCCAGCAGCCTGCGCACCTGGCGCTCGCGTCGGACAGCGAGGAGATTGAAGAGGATATGGTGCCAGAGGCAGAGACTCAGCCAGGGCCTTCAGAACCTCCAGAGGCTCCTTCAAGTGGAGAGAGCGAAGTGGAGGAGCCTCTCCTCAATACTCGAGCACGCAGGGCTGCCAAAAGGCAGGAGTGGCTACTCAGGAGGCGGAGGTCTCCTTGAGAGTAAGGTTTGAGGATAATTGGCCACTCCCTTAGCCTATTTAAGTCGCACGCAGTTAGTAATTTCTTGCTGGAAACAACGTGTAATTATTACAGAGCATTTTGGAGAGTGAGTGTCTTATCATATCTTGTTTTCTGGGCTGGTTGCCAACCTTTGCCAGACTTTGTTTATTCTTGGTACATTATAACTTTGATAAGGACTGTTGTTGTGTGTCACAATCCTTGGGAATCCGGAGCTGGGGCAGAACAGTTCATTACACAGTCAGTCAGTTGTTTAGACTGGATTGGCATTTTGGTTCACCTAGTGCCGTGATGGTGAACCTATGGTACACGTGCCACAGATGGCACGCAGAGCCCTCTCTGCGGGCACAACAGCTGTTGCCCCAGCCCAGCTCTACCGCGCATGTGCGCGTGCCTCCTGCTGGCCAGCTGGTCTTTGGATCTCTGCTACACATACATGGGAGGTGGGGCGCATGGGGGATGCATGCACACATGCGCGAGGGTTGGGGCACATGCATGGGGGGTGCAGGAGGCTTTCCAGGCCCAAAATAGGGTGCAGGGGGGCTTGCGCACCCCCCCATCCCCCATTTTGGCTTTCAGGTTGGTGCAGGATCTTTCCTTCACCAAAAAGGTTAACCATCACTGACCTAGTGAGTCTTTCCCAAGGTCCTGGGATAGGCAAAAGTGGTTTGATGCTGTTTATTATTATGATCACAATTATCACCAATGCTTTTTCATTGATGTTATATTGGTTGTCTCTCTTTTGACTAAAACACAATCCATGCATGATGTTTAATCAATTATAATATGCTTGGTTTTGGAACAATCTTTGAAAATCTAATAAAATTGGTAATGAGGTATAGGTACCTGCCAAGAACTTGGGTGAACATCATAAGCTTGCAATAGGGCTGTGTCCTCTTTGCACCATCGTGTGTGTGTGTGTGTGTGTGTGTGTGTGTGTGTGTGTGTGAAGTCATTCCTCTTTGCCCCTAGCAAGGTTGGTTCTGCTTATGCTGCATGTGGGACACTGCCTTGTGACTAATTACTTCAGAAGGGCGTGAAGAGGAAGCAGGAAACAATGCAGAGGAAGAAATGTTCAGGAACTCTGCCTTCCCTTAGGGCATAATATAACAGAAACAAATTTACTTTCTAAATCAATACAATTAAATATTGGCTCACATTCAAATTTATATTAAACAGAAGGGTCAAACCAAGTTATTAATTAGTTGCCAGTGGAATATTTACTTTTTTCAGGGAATTACAATTAAAGAACCCACAAAGCCTTCAATTAGTCTTCAATGGAACTGCTACTCTCAGTGGGGATTATTTTACCTTATTTCAACACACCTACCTTTTTTAAACATCTTCATCTAGATGAAGGGCAATTAATTTTCCTAAGGGGCCACATGAGAAACTGGGACTGTTGTGGAGGCCTGAACCAATAGGTTGAACTTAATTCTGCTCAATGTTAATTGTATTGCTTTATAAAAAGCAGTTAAATTATATGGCTGTGATTAGCTGCTAAGAGTAGCTTGGGAGAATATATGTTACATCTTATTTACGTTTGATTTCTAAATTCTGATTGACCTCACACAGACTGGACAGGGATAATCAAAGGGCTGAATCTGGCCTGAGAGCTGTAAAATGGCTATAAATCTGATCTAGATATAGAAGTGGTCCATCTTAATTTTATGGATAAGAGCTTAATTTTCAATAGGAGCTGTAGTGGTATCAGCAAAGTTGTTTGAATCATTTTTTCTTATTAAAAACCAAAATAATTTCTCTGTAGGTTTTTACAGTACAACAAACATGACAAACCGTTAACCTGGTTATTTTATGGGGTGAGTTTTAATTTTAATGGGCAGTTTGGGTAATCTCTGGATTTCATTGGAGCAATAGAGACACACCAGAGTTTGCTTCTTAACTGCCCTACTAAATGGTCCTATCACTGAATAAAGAGATACAAACTGAATAGAAAAATATAAAATCAAGTTTCTCAGATTAGCAGAAGTAATTTTAGAAGTTGGTATTTTACTATCTATAGTTAGATTGATATGCATTAATTAGATAAGACAGATTTTAATAATTTAATTTAATTTAATTTAATTTAATTTCCAATTTATAGCGGCATCATGCGTTTTCTTCCTTGGGCACCAAAAACAGTCGATTTTTAAAAACAGCAAATTTTATCATTTTTAAGCATGGAATTCCACCCCAAAACTCATCCTAGCATCCACTTTTACATTTAAGTCAAAAAATTTTTTTTTTACTCCTGAGCAGCTTTTTTTCTGACCGCGGCATCACGCATTTTCTTCCTCGGGCACCAAAAACACTCGATTTTTAAAAACAGCAAATAATAACATTTTTAAGCATGGAATTCCACCCGAAACTCATCCTACCATTGGGTTTTCCATTTAAGTCAAAAAATTTTTTTTGCTCCTGAGCAGCTTTTTTTCTGACCGTGGCATCACGCGTTTTCTTCCTCGGGCACCAAAAACACTTGATTTTTAAAAACAGCAAATAATAATATTTTTAAGCATGGAATTCCACCCCAAAACTCATCCTAGCATCTGCTTTTACATTTAAGTCAAAAAAATTTTTTTCTCGTAAGCAGCTTTTTTTCTGACCGCGGCATCACGAGTTTTCTTCCTCGGGCACCAAAAACACTCGATTTTTAAAAACAGCAAATAATAACATTTTTAAGCATGGATTCCACCCGAAACTCATCCTATCATTGGGTTTTCCATTTAAGTCAAAAAAATTTTTTTGCTCCTGAGCAGCTTTTTTTCTGACCGTGTCATCATGCGTTTTCTTCCTCGGGAACCAAAAACACTTGATTTTTAAAAACAGCAAATAATAACGTTTTTAAGCATGGAATTCCACCCCGAATCTCATTCTAGTATCCACTTTTCCATTTAAGTCAAAAAAATTTTTTTGCTCCTGAGCAGCTTTTTTTCTGACCGCGGCATCACGTGTTTTGTTGCTCGGGCACCAAAAACACTCGATTTTTAAAAACAGCAAATGATAACATTTTAAAGCATGGACTTCCACACCGAAACTCATCCTAGCATTGGTTTTTACATTTAAGTCAAAAAAAATTTTTTCCTCCTGAGCAGCTTTTTTTCTGAACGCGGCATCACGCGTTTTCTTCCTCGGGCACCAAAAACACTCGATTTTTAAAAGCAGCAAATAATAACATTTTTAAGCATGGAATTCCACCCCGAAACTGATCCTACTATCCGCTTTTCAATTTAAGTCAAAAAATTTTTTTCCTTCTGAGCAGCTTTTTTTCTGACCGCGGCATCACGCGTTTTGTTGCTCGGGCACCAAAAACACTCGATTTTTAAAAACAGGAAATAATAACATTTTTAAGCATGGAATTCCACCCCAAATCTCATCCTACCATTCGGTTTTCCATTTAAGTCAAAAAAAAATTTTTTTGCTCCTGAGCAGCTTTTTTTCTGACCGCGGCATCACGCGTTTTCTTCCTTGGGCACCAAAAACAGTCGATTTTTAAAAACAGCAAATAATAACATTTTAAAGCATGGAATTCCACCCCGAATCTCATTCTAGTATCCACTTTTCCATTTAAGTCAAAAAAAAAATTTTTGCTCCTGAGCAGCTTTTTTTCTGACCGCGGCATCACGCGTTTTCTTCCTTGGGCACCAAAAACACTCGATTTTTAAAAACAGCAAATAATAACATTTTTAAGCATGGAATTCCACCCCGAAACTCATCCTAGTATCCGCTTTTCAATTTAAGTCAAAAAAATTTTTTTGCTCCTGAGCAGCTATTTTTCTGACCGCGGCATCACGTGTTTTGTTGTTCGGGCACCAAAAACACTCAATTTTTAAAAACAGCAAATGATAACATTTTAAAGCATGGACTTCCACACCAAAACACATCCTAGCATTGGTGTTTACATTGAAGTCAAAAAAATTTTTTTGCTCCTGAGCAGCTTTTTTTCGGACCGCGGCATCACGCGTTTTCTTCCTCGGGCACCAAAAACACTCGATTTTTAAAAGCAGCAAATAATAACATTTTTAAGCATGGAATTCCACCCCGAAACTCATCCTAGCATTGGTTTTTCCATTTAAGTCAAAAAAATTTTTGCTCCTAAGCAGCTTTTTTTCTGACCGCGGCATCACGCGTTTTCTTCCTCGGGCACCAAAAACACTCGATTTTTAAAAGCAGCAAATAATAACATTTTTAAGCATGGAATTCCACCCCGAAACTCATCCTAGCATCCGCTTTTACATTTAAATCAAAAAAACTTTTTTTGCTCCTTAGCAGCTTTTTTTCTGACCGCGGCATCACACGTTTTCTTCCTCGGGCACCAAAAACACTCAATTTTTAAAAACAGCAAATAATAACATTTTTAAGCATGGAATTCCACCCCGAAACTGATCCTACTATCCGCTTTTCAATTTAAGTCAAAAAAATTTTTTTCCTTCTGAGCAGCTATTTTTCTGACCGCGGCATCACGCGTTTTGTTGCTCGGGCACCAAAAACAATCAATTTTTAAAAACAGAAAAGAATAACATTTTTAAGCATGGAATTCCACCCCAAAACTCATCCTACCATTGGGTTTTCCATTTAAGTCAAAAAAAAATTTTTTTGCTCCTGAGCAGCTTTTTTTCTGACCGCGGCATCACGCGTTTTCTTCCTTGGGCACCAAAAACAGTCGATTTTTAAAAACAGCAAATAATAATATTTTTAAGCATGGAATTCCAGCCCAAAACTCATCCTAGTATCCGCTTTTCAATTTAAGTCAAAAAAATTTTTTTCCTTCTGAGCAGCTTTTTTTCTGACCGCGGCATCACGCGTTTTCTTCTTCGGGTATCAAAAACACTTGATTTTTAAAAACAGCTAATAATAACATTTTTAAGCATGGAATTCCACCACAAAACTCAACCTAGCATTGGTGTTTACATTGAAGTCAAAAAAACCTTTTTGCTCCTGAGCAGCTTTTTTTCGGACCGCGGCATCACGCGTTTTCTTCCTCGGGCACAAAAAACACTCAATTTTTTAAAAAAGCTAATAATAACATTTTTAAGCATGGAATTCCACCCCAAAACTCATCCTAGTATCCGCTTTTCAATTTAAGTCAAAAAAAATTTTTTGCTCCTGAGCAGCTATTTTTCTGACCGCGGCATCACGTGTTTTGTTGCTCGGGCACCAAAAACACTCAATTTTTAAAAACAGCAAATGATAACATTTTAAAGCATGGACTTCCACACCGAAACTCATCCTAGCATTGGTGTTTACATTGAAGTCAAAAAAATTTTTTTGCTCCTGAGCAGCTTTTTTTCTTACCGCGGCATGACGCGTTTTCTTCCTCGGGCACCAAAAACACTCGATTTTGAAAAGCAGCAAATAATAACATTTTTAAGCATGGAATTCCACCCCGAAACTGATCCTACTATCCGCTTTTCAATTTAAGTAAAAAAAATTTTTTTCCTTCTGAGCAGCTTTTTTGCTGACCGCGGCATCACGTGTTTTCTTCCTCGGGCACCAAAAACAATCAATTTTTAAAAACAGAAAAGAATAACATTTTTAAGCATGGAATTCCACCCCAAAACTCATCCTAGCATCCGCTTCTACACTTAAGTCAAAAAAAATTTTTTTGCTCCTTAGCAGCTTTTTTTCTGACCGCGGCATGACGCGTTTTCTTCCTCGGGCACCAAAAACACTCGATTTTTAAAAGCAGCAAATAATAACATTTTTAACCATGGAATTCCACCCCGAAACTGATCCTACTATCTGCTTTTCAATTTAAGTCAAAAAATTTTTTTCCTTCTGAGCACCTATTTTTCTGACCGCGGCATCACGCGTTTTGTTGCTCGGGCACCAAAAACACTCGATTTTTAAAAACAGCAAATAATAACATTTTTAAGCATGGAATTCCACCCCAAAACTCATCCTACCATTGGGTTTTCCATTTAAGTCAAAAAAAAAATTTTTGCTCCTGAGAAGCTTTTTTTCTGACCGCGGCATCACGCGTTTTCTTCCTTGGGCACCAAAAACAGTCGATTTTTAAAAACAGCAAATAATAACATTTTTAAGCATGGAATTCCAGCCCAAAACTCATCCTAGTATCCGCTTTTCAATTTAAGTCAAAAAAAATTTTTTCCTTCTGAGCAGCTTTTTTTCTGACCGCGGCATCACACGTTTTCTTCTTCGGGTATCAAAAACACTTGATTTTTAAAAACAGCTAATAATAACATTTTTAAGCATGGAATTCCACTAGAAAACTCAACCTAGCATTGGTTTTTCCATTCAAGTCAAAAAAATTTTTTTTCCTTCTTACCAGCTTTTTTTCTGACCGCGGCATCATGCGTTTTCTTCCTCGGGCACCAAAAACACTTGATTTTTGAAAACAGCTAATAATAACATTTTAAAGCATGGAATTCCACCCCGAAACTCATCCTAGTATCCGCTTTTCAATTTAAATCAAAAAAAATTTTTTCCTTCTGAGCAGCTTTTTTTCTGACCGCGGCATCACACGTTTTCTTCTTCGGGTATCAAAAACACTTGATTTTTAAAAACAGCTAATAATAACAATTTTAAGCATGGAATTCCACTAGAAAACTCAACCTAGCATTGGTTTTTCCATTCAAGTCAAAAAAAATTTTTTTCCTTCTTACCAGCTTTTTTTCTGACCGCGGCATCACGCGTTTTCTTCCTCGGGCACCAAAAACACTTGATTTTTGAAAACAGCTAATAATAACATTTTAAAGCATGGAATTCCACCCCGAAACTCATCCTAGTATCCGCTTTTCAATTTAAGTCAAAAAAATTTTTTTGCTCCTGAGCAGCTATTTTTCTCACCGCGGCATCACGTGTTTTGTTGCTCGGGCACCAAAAACACTCGATTTTTAAAAACAGCAAATGATAACATTTTAAAGCATGGACTTCCACACCGAAACTCATCCTTGCATTGGTGTTTACATTGAAGTGAAAAAAAAATTTCTGCTCCTGAGCAGCTTTTTTTCTGACCGCGGCATCACGCGTTTTCTTCCTCGGGCACAAAAAAAACTCGATTTTTAAAAACAGCAAATGATAACATTTTAAAGCATCGACTTCCACACCGAAACTCATCCTAGCATTGGTTTTTACATTTAAGTCAAAAAAATTTTTTTCCTCCTGAGCAGCTTTTTTTCTGAATGCGGCATCACGCGTTTTCTTCCTCGGGCACCAAAAACACTCGATTTTTAAAAGCAGCAAATAATAACATTTTTAAGCATGGAATTCCACCCCGATACTCATCCTAGCATTGGTTTTTCCATTTAAGTCAAAAAACAATTTTTGCTCCTGAGCAGCTTTTTTTCTGACCGCGGCATGACGCGTTTTCTTCCTCGGGCACCAAAAACACTCGATTTTTAAAAGCAGCAAATAATAACATTTTTAACCATGGAATTCCACCCCGAAACTGATCCTACTATCTGCTTTTCAATTTAAGTCAAAAAAATTTTTTCCTTCTGAGCACCTATTTTTCTGACCGCGGCATCACGCGTTTTGTTGCTCGGGCACCAAAAACACTCGATTTTTAAAAACAGCAAATAATAACATTTTTAAGCATGGAATTCCACCCCAAAACTCATCCTACCATTGGGTTTTCCATTTAAGTCAAAAAAAAATTTTTTGCTCCTGAGAAGCTTTTTTTCTGACCGCGGCATCACGCGTTTTCTTCCTTGGGCACCAAAAACAGTCGATTTTTAAAAACAGCAAATAATAACATTTTAAGGCATGGAATTCCACACCGAAACTCATCCTAGCATTGGTGTTTACATCGAAGTCAAAAAAATTTTTTTGCTCCTTAGCAGCTTTTTTTCTGACCGCGGCATCACACGTTTTCTTCCTCGGGCACAAAAAACACTCGATTTTTAAAAACAGCAAATGATAACATTTTAAAGCATCGACTTCCACACCGAAACTCATCCTAGCATTGGTTTTTACATTTAAGTCAAAAAAATTTTTTTGCTCCTGAGCAGCTTTTTTTCTGAACGCGGCATCACGCGTTTTCTTCCTCGGGCACCAAAAACACTCGATTTTTAAAAGCAGCAAATAATAACATTTTAAAACATGGACTTCCACCCCGAAACTCATCCTAGTATCCGCTTTTCAATTTAAGTCAAAAAAATTTTTTTGCTCCTGAGCAGCTATTTTTCTGACCGCGGCATCACGTGTTTTGTTGCTCGGGCACCAAAAACACTCGATTTTTAAAAACAGCAAATGATAACATTTTAAAACATGGACTTCCACACCGAAACTCATCCTTGCATTGGTGTTTACATTGAAGTAAAAAAAAATTTCTGCTCCTGAGCAGCTTTTTTTCTGACCGCGGCATCACGCGTTTTCTTCCTCGGGCACAAAAAACTCTCGATTTTTAAAAACAGCAAATGATAACATTTTAAAGCATCGACTTCCACACCGAAACTCATCCTAGCATTGGTTTTTACATTTAAGTCAAAAAATTTTTTTGCTCCTGAGCAGCTTTTTTTCTGAACGCGGCATCACGCGTTTTCTTCCTCGGGCACCAAAAACACCAAATATCCTCGCATCTGTATAAAAGCAAAAACAACCACCCGAGTGACATTATAATTATAATTATATCCATATGGTATAGTTGTGGTATTCATCAGGATTATTAATTCCCATCATCCTACTGAGTAACATCCAGATCTTCTGCATGCCCCGGCGAAACTCTCCTGCCTTATAACTCAAAATAGTTATAATATATTTACCAAAAAAAAAAAAAAAATTTTTTTAGATGATTCAAATCCAACAAAGTGAGGCTCTTTTCACATCCCAAAACCATGGCCTTGCAGAGATCTGCCACAATCCTCAGGATAGTATCAAACAATTGTTCGCCTCCACTATCTTTTCAAATATTCATTCATTTTTTAAAGTCCCTGGCATCACTGTTGCATAGTTTAGAAATTGCTGTTTCTATGCGATCTATTTCTTTTCTTTTTCTTTTCCGGGTTGAATTTCCATCCTCGTTTCTTGCCTACCAATTGTGTGTCTGCTAGTTGATTTTCATTCTGCTTTATGTAATGTTCTTGTTGGGTTAGTTTTATCATCTCATCTTTCTTCTCTGTCACTTGTATATCAACTGATTGATTTGCGCACTTGTCTGTGACTTGATGGTTCATCACATTGGAGTCGGATGACACTGCTCTCTTATTTATAGACAGTCCAGCTGAGGTATCCAGGGAGTCCAAAGACAATTTATCCATCACAACCTCTGTAATTTGATGTTTTCCTTTTGTTTCCAACTCCTTTTGCTTATCCTGTATTATGCCTAAAGGTGTTAAATTCATTTTTAAAATTTTTTGATAAAAATCTTCCGCTTTTTCAACAGTATGCAATTGATATCTTATTCCTTGATATCTCAATATTAGGCCAACTGGGGTGTCCCACCTGAATAGGATATTTCTTTTTTTTAATTCAGTCACTAGAAAGCCAAATTTCTTCCTCTCCATTAACATCTTGGGCGGGAGCTCCTTAAAAATCCAAATCTTTCTTCCATGAAATTGCAAGGTAGAATTAAAAGAGTTCTGCACAATATTATTCCTAATTTCTTTATCTGTAAAATAGATCACCACATCTCTAGGCAATTGCCTTTGCTTTGCCAACCAGGAGTTTATTCTGTAAATTCTATCAATCCTGCAATACACTTCATCAGGTTGAACCTTTAAGATCCCAGCCAGAATTTCAGAAGATATTTTCCTTAAATCATCTCTATTATTTTCCTGCAAACCTCTCAGTCTAATTGCATATTCTGTAAAATTATATTGAATCATTAAAACTTCTCTTTCAATCCTCTGTTGTACATTTTCTTCATTACCAATCTTTTGGTCAGTCTCCATTTTAGATTTGTCTTCCGAGCTATTATCCTGAGTGTTTATCAAATCCTTTTTAATTTTTTGAGTCATGTCATCCAAATTCTCCTCAATTTCCTTCATTTTAGACTCTAATAATTTAGTCTTTGCATCCACCCGAATCAGAAAGCCTGATAAACCATTAGTAGCTTTTAAAATCTTTTGATTCAAAAAGTCAAACTTTGATTTCACCAATTCACCAATTTCTTTAATTTCCTGCTTAAATTTTTCAAGTTGCTGGTTCACAATCTCATCCCTTCTTACAATCTCTTCAAGGATAAATTCTAATATATTAAAATCGGGTTTCTGACGCTGGAGAGTTGAAATTTGTTGGCGTAATTTCTTGAGAGGGGAAGTTCCCCCCCCATTTGTCCAGCTGTATAAGTCCCGATGCCATTTCCCACACAGACAAGATTTAGCAAAAAAGAGAGAATAGAAAACGAAAGGACTTTCCCTTAGAAAGAGAAAAAAAAAACTTCTTTTCAATCAACAGCACAGGAGCGAGGTTTTATCTACAAATGTAGCCAGTGATATTTATTCCGCTACATTGTAGTAAGGAGAAACGGAAGGACTTTCCCTTTTAGCCCTTCTCCAGCCACAGCAGACGCCATTTTAAAAGGTTCTTTTTCCCTCTTTTCCTCTCCTCTTTTCTCTTAAATAGATTTTGGAAGGATGAAATACTTGCAGTTCAGTATTAAGGGTCCAGCTCGTCATTTCTTTAATTATTCTGTTGAATTCGCAGGCTTGCTCTTGACGCCTGGCTCTGCATAAGCAGAGGTCTCCCAAAGCCCGGAGCAGCGGCAGGGGATATGGGGCTTCTCATCCGCTCCGTCCCAAAAGTAAAAAAAAAACTTTTGGGACACTGCGGAGAGTTCTACCCACCCCTGCCGGCTCTATCTCCGTTTCCTCTTGGGAACGGAGTTTTTTCGAGCCGCCATCCGCTGTAACGGCGGCTCTATACAGGCAAAGGAAGCTGACGATCCCAAAGGAACGTCTGGCGGCGGCCAGCAGCAAACCGGAAGCTCGGGCACCAAAAACATTCGATTTTTAAAAACAGCAAATAATAACATTTTTAAGCATGGAATTCCACCCCGAAACTCATCCTAGCATTGGTTTTTCCATTTAAGTCAAAAAACTATTTTTGCTCCTGAGCAGCTTTTTTTCTGACCGCGACATGACGCGTTTTCTTCCTCGGGCACCAAAAACACTTGATTTTTAAAAACAGCTAATAATAACATTTTTAATCATGGAATTCCACCCCGAAACTCATCCTAGCATTCGTTTTTCAATTTATGTCAAAAAAAATTTTTTGCTCCTTACCAGCTTTTTTTCTGACCGCGGCATCACGCGTTTTCTTCCTCGGGCACCAAAAACACTCGATTTTTAAAAGCAGCAAATAATAACATTTTTAAGCATGGAATTCCAGCCCAAAACTCATCCTAGCATCCGCTTTTACATTTAAGTCAAAAAAATTTTTTTGCTCCTTAGCAGCCTTTTTTCTGACAACGGCATCACGCGTTTTCTTCCTCGGGCACCAAAAACACTCGATTTTTAAAAACAGCAAATGATAACATTTTAAAGCATGGACTTCCACACCGAAACTCATCCTAGCATTGGTGTTTACATCGAAGTCAAAAAAATTTTTTTGCTCCTGAGCAGCTTTTTTTCTGACCGCGGCATCACGCGTTTTCTTCCTCAGGCACGAAAAACACTCGATTTTTAAAAACAGCAAATGATAACATTTTAAAACATTGACTTCCACACCGAAACTCATCCTAGCATCCGCTTTTACATTTAAGTCAAACAAATTTTTTTGCTCCTATGCAGCTTTTTTTCTGACCGCGGCATCTCGCGTTTTCTTCCTCGGGCACCAAAAACACTTGATTTTTAAAAACAGCTAATAATAACATTTTTAAGCATGGAATTCCATCCCGAAACTCATCCTAGCATTCGTTTTTCAATTTATGTCAAAAAATTTTTTTTGCTCCTTAGCAGCCTTTTTTCTGACAACGGCATCACGCGTTTTCTTCCTCGGGCACCAAAAACACTCGATTTTTAAAAACAGCAAATGATAACATTTTAAAGCATGGAATTCCACCCCGAAACTGATCCTACTATCCGCTTTTCAATTTAAGTCAAAAAATTTTTTTTCCTTCTGAGCAGCTATTTTTCTGACCGCGGCATCACGCGTTTCCTTCCTCGGGCACAAAAAAAACTCGATTTTTAAAAACAGCAAATGATAACAATTTAAAGCATCGACTTCCACACCGAAACTCATCCTAGCATTGGTTTTTACATTTAAGTCAAAAAAATTTTTTTGCTCCTGAGCAGCTTTTTTTCTGACCGCGGCATGACGCGTTTTCTTCCTCGGACACCAAAAACACTCGATTTTTAAAAGCAGCAAATAATAACATTTTTAAGCATGGAATTCCAGCCCAAAACTCATCCTAGCATCCACTTTTACATTTAAGTCAAAAAATTTTTTTTGCTCCTAAGCAGCTTTTTTTCTGACTGCGGCATCACGCGTTTTCTTCCTCGGGCACCAAAAACACTTGATTTTTAAAAACAGCTAATAATAACATTTTTAAGCATGGAATTCCACCCCGAAACTCATCCTAGCATTGGTGTTTACATTGAAGTCAAAAAAAATTTTTTGCTCCTGAGCAGCTTTTTTTCTGACCGCGGCATCGCGCGTTTTCTTCCTCGGGCACAAAAAACACTCGGTTTTTAAAAACAGCAAATGATAACATTTTAAAGCATTGACTTCCACACCGAAACTCATCCTAGCATTGGTTTTTACATTTAAGTCAAAAAAAATTTTTTGCTCCTGAGCAGCTTTTTTTCTGACCGCGGCATCACGTGTTTTGTTGCTCGGGCACCAAAAACATTCGATTTTTAAAAACAGCAAATGATAACATTTTAAAGCATGGACTTCCACACCGAAACTCATCCTAGCATTGGTGTTTACATTGAAGTCAAAAAAATTTTTTTGCTCCTGAGCAGCTTTTTTTCTGACCGCGGCATCACGCGTTTTCTTCCTCGGGCACCAAAAACACTTGATTTTTAAAAACAGCTAATAATAACATTTTTAAGCATGGAATTCCACCCCGAAACTCATCCTAGCATTGGTGTTTAGATTGAAGTCAAAAAAAATTTTTTGCTCCTGAGCAGCTTTTTTTCTGACCGCGGCATCGCGCGTTTTCTTCCTCGGGCACAAAAAACACTCGGTTTTTAAAAACAGCAAATGATAACATTTTAAAGCATGGACTTCCACACCGAAACTCATCCTAGCATTGGTGTTTACATTGAAGTCAAAAAAATTTTTTTGCTCCTGAGCAGCTTTTTTTCTGACCGCGGCATCACGCGTTTTCTTCCTCGGGCACCAAAAACACTTGATTTTTAAAAACAGCTAATAATAACATTTTTAAGCATGGAATTCCACCCCGAAACTCATCCTAGCATTGGTGTTTAGATTGAAGTCAAAAAAAATTTTTTGCTCCTGAGCAGCTTTTTTTCTGACCGCGGCATCGCGCGTTTTCTTCCTCGGGCACAAAAAACACTCGGTTTTTAAAAACAGCAAATGATAACATTTTAAAGCATGGAATTCCACCCCGAAACTCATCCTAGTATCTGCTTTTCAATTTAAGTCAAAAAAAATGTTTTCCTTCTGAGCAGCTTTTTTTCTGACCGCGGCATCACGCGTTTTCTTCCTCGGGCACCAAAAACACTCAATTTTTAAAAACAGCAAATAATAACATTTTTAAGTATGGAATTCCAGCACAAAACTCATCCTAGTATCCGCTTTTCAATTTAAGTCAAAAAAAATTTTTTGCTCCTGAGCAGCTATTTTTCTGACCGCGGCATCACGTGTTTTGTTGCTCGGGCACCAAAAACACTCGATTTTTAAAAACAGCAAATGATAACATTTTAAAGCATGGACTTCCACACCGAAACTCATCCTAGCATTGGTGTTTACATTGAGGTAAAAAAAAATTTTTTGCTCCTAAGCAGCTTTTTTTCTGACCGCGGCATCACGTGTTTTCTTCCTCGGGCACCAAAAACAATCAATTTTTAAAAACAGAAAAGAATAACATTTTTAAGCCTCGAATTCCACCCCAAAACTCATCCTAGCATCCGCTTTTACATTTAAGTCAAAAAAATTTTTTTGCTCCTTAGCAGCTTTTTTTCTGACCGCGGCATCACGCGTTTTCTTCCTCGGGCACCAAAAACACTCAATTTTTAAAAACAGCTAATAATAACTTTTTTAAGCATGGAATTCCACCACAAAACTCATCCTAGCATCCGCTTTTCAATTTAAGTCAAAAAAAATGTTTTCCTTCTGAGCAGCTTTTTTTCTGACCGCGGCATCACGCGTTTTCTTCTTCGGGTATCAAAAACACTTGATTTTTAAAAGCAGCTAATAATAACATTTTTAAGCATGGAATTCCACCCCAAAACTCATCCTAGCATCCGCTTTTACATTTAAGTCAAAAAAAATTTTTTGCTCCTTAGCAGCTTTTTTTCTGACCGCGGCATCACACGTTTTGTTGCTCGGGCACCAAAAACACTCGATTTTTCAAAACAGCAAATAATAACATTTTTAAGCCTGGAATTCCACCACAAAACTCAACCTAGCATTGGTTTCTCCATTCAAGTCAAAAAAATTTTTTTTCAGGGGATTGGGGTTTGACTGCCTCCGGCGAAGACGGTCGCTTTTGAACGGCCGCCAGCCCCACCGCCTGTAGAGCCGCCCCGAGTGAGGGAAGCGGCTTGAAACTCCAGAATCCTGAGGATTTGAGGAGAAGAGTAAAGCAAGAAGCGGGTTGAGCCCCCGTGAGCCCCCAGAAGTTTGCTACTGGGGAGGAAACGGGTGTGGCTCCCTTTTAACTTGCGGAGACTCCGGACGGCGTGGGACGACTCTGCTTGTCAGAGCAAGCCGGCTGCAGCAAACATTTAAACTGATGGGAAGATAACTTAGTCATAAAACAACCTCAACCCCCAAACTAAGGAACTGGAAGTATTTCTTCTCCTTTGAACTTTTGATTTGGTGAAAAGCCAGAGCGAGTGTAAACGGCTTGAAAAATGGCGCCGTTCCAGCCTTAATGAGCTGAAAGGGAGAGTGATTGCGCAGAACTATTTTAACAAGCTACATTGTAGCAATGCCTGTTGCAAGCGAACGGAGGAGTGTGGAAAGAAAAGAAAAATAAATTTGAGCTTGCCTCAATTTATTTAAATCTGGGGGACTTTTTCAAAGGATATTGTGGAGGTGCAAAGGAAAGGAAAGGAAAGGAAAAAAAAAGATTTTCTTCTTTTAGAAAAGTTAATTTACGTGGCAAAATGGCTTCAAAGAAACAGGAAGGAAAGGTGGCAGGGGAGGGATCTCCCACCCACAAACCAGAACAGCAGCCCCCTCCCAGTCAGCAGAGGGAGGGAAAGGACTTTGATGTGCAAAGTTTAAAAGATTTTATTACCCAGGCCTTGGATGAAAAATTTCAAAAATCACAACAGGAAATGAAGAGGGAAATTAATGAATTTAAAGAGGCAATGAAAGAAAATTATGATAAGGTGTCAGATAAATTGTCAAATGTGGTTTCTGATTTGGCAGAATCCATTACTAAAGTGGACTCCAAACTGGAAGAATTTAAATCAGAAGTTAATGTCAAAATGAAGGATGCTGATATTAAAATTGCAGATGTGGATAACAAAGTGGAGAGAGTCAAAAACGAAATTACAATGATACAGTTCCGATCCATGGAATTTGCTATTAGGCTTCGAGGAATTAAAGAGAATGATAGGCAAGATTTGAGACAGATTTGTTCTGATGCCTTGGCTGTATTGTTAAAAATTGATCCAGCAGATGTGGTCTATAAAATAGATAAAATCTACAGAGTGAATTCATGGGTTGCTAGACAAAGAAAATTGCCCAGAGATGTGGTGATATACTTTCCTGATAGAAGAATAAGAAATGATATTCTGCAAAGATCCTTTCTTTCCTCTGTGCAAGTGGAGGGAGCTCAAATTGGAATCTATAAGGAATTACCACCTAAGATGTTAAAAGATCGAAAAGAGTACAGGTTCTTAGTGAATGAATTGCAAAAACAAGAAATACCATTTCGGTGGGATGCCCCAACTGGTATAATTTTGAAATATAATGGAGAGAGACATCGATTGAATACTTTTCAGAAGGCGAAATATTTTTATTATAATATCCTTAAAGAAAGATCATCATCCCCACGTACATCTACATTGTTGGAGATAAAAAGTGATAAAGAAAAGCAATCTCAGCACGAGAGGGCACAACAGTCTAAGCAGATGGAACCAGTGGAAATGCAGGGTGCTGCACGGGGAGGAGGCCTTTTGGAGGAATCATTGTCAGAACCCTCCCCAATTCTGTCAACTGGTGCTGTTTTGGATGTAGCTGGGATACCTGAAGTTAAAGACCAGCGTATAACTCGTGCAATTTCCAAGCAGATAAAAGAAAAACGTGAAGCCATGGGAGCTAGGCCGAAGACTTCAGAAGAAGTTAGGCAAAGCAGCTCATCGCTTCAGAAAGGTCAAGATGACAATTAGGCTCTTATCTTGGAATGTTAATGGACTAAATTCACCACAAAAAAGGAAGAAATTATTTACATATTTGAGACAATTTAATAATGATATAATTTGTTTACAAGAAACTCATATTCGAACTCAAGATCATAAATATTTGATAAATTCTAAATTAGGAACACACTTTATAGCTTCAACCTCGGAAAAAAAGAATGGTGTGGTTATTTATGTGAATAAAAGACTGTCCGCTAAAATTATAGAAGCAGATGAAGATGGTAGGTTTGTTGCAATTGAACTGCACACAGTAAATGGCCAAATTCTTTTGATTGGAATTTATGCTTCGAACCAACAACAGGATCATTTTTATAAGACTCTACATAATAAAATATTGCAATGGGACTATAGATCTATTCTAATAATGGGAGACTGGAATGGAGTAATTGATTCTAAATTAGATAAAAAAAGTTTGGCGAAATCAAGGATCAGACTGCCACAGACTTTTTTTGATATGAAAGAAGATTTGGAATTAAAGGATATCTGGAGAATATATAACCCAAAAGAACTGGACTATACTTTTTTCTCTGATAGACACAGATCTTTCTCCAGGATTGACTTTATTTTGTTATCAGATGATTTACTTATTAAAACAAAAAGAACAAAGATATTTCCAAGAACTTTAACTGATCATAGCTCTGTATGGATAGAAATCGAGATGGGAAAGTCTGAGAGAAGGTCATGGAGACTAAATGAAAATTTGTTCAGATATGAAAAAAATATAATAGAACTTAAAAAACAGATGAAAGGATTTTTTGAAATGAATTTGAATAAGGGTACCCCAATTGAAATAGTATGGGACGCGAGCAAAGCTTATATGAGAGGGGTACTTATTCATATGAACTTCAAACATAAACAGAATCGACAAAGGAAAAGACTCGAACTGGAAGCAGAAATAAAGAATATGGAACAGTTACTTATTAAAAACCCAACAGATGAAAGAATACGTGGTGCTATAAAACTTTTGAAAGATCAGTTTCAAATGCTTTTGGCGGAACAAGCTGCAACAAATCTACAATATGCGAAGCATAATACGTTTTGTAATGCCAACAAACTGGGGAGATGGTTGGCTTATACTTTAAGGAAAAAGCAGAGTATACGGATTATTGAGAGTATTGACACTGGGGGGAAAGAAATTTTCCAACAAAAACTGATTAAAGAAGCCTTTGTAGATTACTACGTTAAATTATATGCTAAAGATGACATACAGAATGGACTTATAGAAAAATATCTAGAAGAGAAAAGAGTCCCAAAAATTACTAGCCAACAAAAAGAAAGAATGAATTATCCTATAACAGTTGAGGAAATAATTGCAGCAATTAAACAATTGAAAACAGCTAAAGCTCCTGGAACAGATGGATTGACAGCAGTGTATTATAAAACTTTACAAGCAGAAATGGTGGAACAACTTAGAGACTTATTTTGTAATATACAAGGGGGTAAAATACCCCCATCATGGAAATCAGCATATATTACTTTGATACCAAAAGAACAAGCAGGTCCCAAAAAACCGGAAAATTATAGACCAATATCTTTTCTAAATAATGACTATAAAATTTATGCAAAAGTATTAGCCAACAGACTGATGCCAGTAATTCAAGAGGTGATTAATGACGACCAAGCTGGGTTTATAGAGGGTAGATACATGAAGGACAATGTAAGGCAAGTTATAGATTTACTGGAATATCTTGAGAAGAATAAACAGATCTCTGCAGTGCTGGTTTTTTTGGATGCGGAGAAGGCCTTCGATAGAGTGGATTGGAATTTTCTACTAAAGACTTTAAAAAAAAATGGGATTTGGAGATCAATTTATACAGGCGGTTTCAGCAATCTATCAAGAGCAAAAGGCACAGATTATTATTAATGGAAGTCTGACATCAGAGTTTAAAATCGAAAAAGGAACAAGACAGGGATGCCCGTTGTCCCCATTGTTGTTTATTTTAACACTAGAAGTCTTGCTAAATACAATAAGGGACTCTAATATCTTGAAAGGTATAACGATAAGGCAAGAGGATTACAGAATAAAGGCATTTGCAGATGATCTGGTCGTTACCCTAACACAGCCAATGGAATCAATAATCCAGATGAAGGACATTATACAAGACTATGGTAAAGTTTCAGGTTTTAATCTGAACCAGAAAAAAACTAAGATGATAGTCAAAAATATGACACAAGATCATAAACATGAGCTTGAAAGGAGGGCAGGTTTTGAGATTGTACCAAAGGTAAAATATCTAGGAGTTCAGGTTGCAGAATCAAATATGAAATTGTTTCAAAACAATTATGAGGTGTTGTGGCGAGAGGTGCAAAAAGACATGGAGACTTGGAAAAAACTGCAGCTGTCTTTACTTGGAAGAATAGCAGCAGTTAAGATGAACATTTTGCCAAGATTTCTTTTTTTGTTTCAAATGATTCCGGTGCTTAAAAGTGATAAACAACTAAAAGTATGGCAAACTGGAGTGAACAAGTTTGTCTGGAACGAGAAAAAACCAAGGGTAAAATTGAAAATTATGCAAGATGTTCCAGAAAGGGGAGGTCTTAAACTTCCAAACCTACAGTTATATTATGATGCAGCAGCTTTGACTTTAACAAGTGATTGGTTTGGAGGAAAAAAGACTGGAATACTAAACGCAGAAAGTTTTGATTTGGAATTTGGATGGCATGCTTATTTATTTTATGATAGCAAAGTGGATAAAGTATTTAAAAGCCATATACTTAGAGAATCTTTGCTGAGAGTTTGGAAGAAGCACCGACTCAAATGGGATTATAAAATACCGTTATGGCTGGATCTTGGTCATATTTTGTGGAATACAAATATAATGTCACTCGGGGGTTTTTTATACAAAGAGGTTCTTTTTTCAGATGCGGGCAGATGGCAGCTGAAGACATTACAGACACTGTTGGCTGAAGGGATTAATTTAACTTGGTTACAATACAATCAATTGCAATTGAGATGGAAAGAGGACCAAAGAACTGGTATTATGGTGCATGAGGAAGAATTGGTTAGACATATAAAAGAGAAAGGTCCAATGCATATTAAAAGGCTTTATAATGTTTTGTTAGAAAGGGATTCGGAAACTGAATTAGTTAAAGATTGTATGATTAAGTGGGCACAAAATTTTGAAGAACCAGTGATGTTGGAAACATGGGAAAAAATTTGGGTTCAGAATGTTAAATTTACACAGTCGCAGAATTTGAGGGAAAATTTTTACAAAATGTTTTATAGATGGCATTTAGATCCTAAGAAATTGTCGTGTATGTACCCTAATGTTCAGCCAAAATGTTGGAGGTGTGATTGTTTAGATGCTACATATTATCATATTTGGTGGACTTGTAAGAAAGTTAAGGCTTTTTGGATAAAAATTTGGTGGGTCATGCAGAATGTTTTAAAGAAAAAAATCCAATTTTCTCCACAATTGCTTTTATTGGGTATAGTTGAGGGTTTTACAGTGGATGAAACAAAGTTGATTTTGTATATGATTACAGCAGCGAGATTGTTGATAGGTAAATATTGGAAAAATGAAGCTCTGCCCATCGTAGAAGAATGGATTTTGAAGATGGCTAGCTTTGCGGAGATGGCGAAGATTTCAGCATACTTAAAAGATCGCTCACAAGAGACTTATGAATGTGGATGGAAAAAGTGGATAGATTATGTGCAGAACAAATACCAAACCAAGAAGTATCAAATAGCTTTTAATTGATAGTATTATATTATATTAAATAGAAATAGTCGAAGTATGTGAAGATGAAAAATGACATGGGGGTTGGGGGGGTTTAAGGTTTAAGGTTTTTGTATAGGGGATAATGATATCCTATGGAAGTCTGGGGGGGAGGGGAGGGTCAGGGGGGGTTTGGGAGGGTGGGTTGGGGAGTTTGGGGAGGGATAGGGGGGTGAAAATGGGGTGAAAATGTAATTGTAAAACTTTTACAATAAAAAAAAATTTTTTTTCCTTCTGAGCAGCTTTTTTTCTGACCGCGGCATCACACGTTTTGTTCCTCGGGCACCAAAAACACTCGATTTTTAAAAACAGCAAATAATAACATTTTTAAGCATGGAATTCCACCCAGAAACTCATCCTACCATGGGTTTTCCATTTAAGTCAAAAAAAATTTTTTTTGCTCCTGAGCAGCTTTTTTTCTGACCACGGCATCACGCGTTTTCTTCCTCGGGCACCAAAAACACTTGATTTTTAAAAACAGCAAATAATAACATTTTTAAGCATGGAATTCCAGCCCAAAGCTCATCCTAGCATTGGTTTTTCCATTTAAGTCAAAAAACAATTTTTGCTCCTGAGCAGCTTTTTTTCTGAACGCGGCATCACGCGTTTTCTTCCTCGGACACCAAAAACACTCAATTTTTAAAAGCAGCAAATAATAACATTTTTAAGCATGGAATTCCAGCCCAAAACTCATCCTAGCATTGGTGTTTACATTGAAGTCAAAAAATTTTTTTTGCTCCTGAGCAGCTTTTTTTCTGACCGCGGCATCACGCGTTTTCTTCCTCGGGCACCAAAAACACTCAATTTTTAAAAACAGCAAATAATAACATTTTTAAGCATGGAATTCCACCCCGAAACTGATCCTACTATCCGCTTTTCAATTTAAGTCAAAAAAATTTTTTCCTTCTGAGCAGCTATTTTTCTGACCGAGGCATCACGCGTTTTGTTGCTCGGGCACCAAAAACACTCGATTTTTAAAAACAGCAAATAATAACATTTTTAAGTATGGAATTCCACCCCAAAACTCATCCTACCATTGGGTTTTCCATTTAAGTCAAAAAAATTTTTTTTTGCTCCTCAGCAGCTTTTTTTCTGACCGCGGCATCACGCGTTTTCTTCCTTGGGCACCAAAAACAGTCGATTTTTAAAAACAGCAAATAATAACATTTTTAAGCATGGAATTCCACCCCGAAACTCATCCTAGCATTCGTTTTTCAATTTATGTCAAAAAAATTTTTTTGCTCCTTACCAGCTTTTTTTCTGACCGCAGCACCACGCGTTTTCTTCCTCGGGCACCAAAAACACTCGATTTTTAAAAACAGCAAATGATAACATTTTAAAGCATGGACTTCCACACCGAAATTCATCCTAGCATTGGTGTTTACATTTAAGTCAAAAAATTTTTTTTGCTCCTTAGCAGCTTTTTTTCTGACCGCGGCATCACACGTTTTGTTGCTCGGGCACCAAAAACACTCGATTTTTAAAAACAGCAAATAATAACATTTTTAAGCATGGAATTTCCCCCTGAAACTGATCCTACTATCCGCTTTTCAATTTAAGTCAAAAAATTTTTTTTCCTTCAGAGCAGCTTTTTTTCTTACCGCGGCATCACGCGTTTTCTTCTTCGGGTATCAAAACACTTGATTTTCAAAAACAGCTAATAATAACATTTTTAAGCATGGAATTCCACCACAAAACTCAACCTAGCATTGGTTTTTCCATTCAAGTCAAAAAAATTTTTTTCCTTCTGAGCAGCTTTTTTTCTGACCGCGGCATCACGCATTTTCTTCCTCGGGCACCAAAAACACTTGATTTTTAAAAACAGCTAATAATAACATTTTTAAGCATGGAATTCCAGCCCAAAACTCATCCTAGCATCCGCTTTTACATTTAAGTCAAAAAAATTTTTTTGCTCCTAAGCAGCTTTTTTTCTGACCGCGGCATCACGCGTTTTCTTCCTCGGGCACCAAAAACACTTGATTTTTAAAAACAGCTAATAATAACATTTTTAAGCATGGAATTCCACCCCGAAACTCATCCTAGCATTCGTTTTTCAATTTATGTCAAAAAAAATTTTTTGCTCCTTACCAGCTTTTTTTCTGACCACGCGTTTTCTTCCTCGGGCACCAAAAACACTCAATTTTTAAAAACAGCAAATAATAACATTTTTAAGCATGGAATTCCACCCTGAAACTGATCCTACTATCCGCTTTTCAATTTAAGTCAAAAAATTTTTTGCTCCTGAGCAGCTTTTTTTCTGACCGCGGCATCATGCGTTTTCTTCCTTGGGCACAAAAAACACTCGATTTTTAAAAACAGCAAATGATAACATTTTTAAGCATGGAATTCCAGCCCGAAACTCATCCTAGCATTGGTTTTTCCATTTAAGTCAAAAAACAATTTTTGCTCCTGAGCAGCTTTTTTTCTGACCGCGGCATGATGCGTTTTCTTCCTCGGACACCAAAAACACTCGATTTTTAAAAGCAGCAAATAATAACATTTTTAAGCATGGACTTCCACACCAAAACTCATCCTAGCATTGGTGTTTACATTGAAGTCAAAAAAATTTTTTTGCTCCTGAGCAGCTTTTATTCTGACCGCGGCATCACGCGTTTTCTTCCTCGGGCACCAAAAACACTCAATTTTTAAAAACAGCAAATAATAACATTTTTAAGCATGGAATTCCACCCTGAAACTCATCCTAGCATTGGTTTTTACATTTAAGTCAAAAAAAATTTTTTGCTCCTGAGCAGCTTTTTTTCTGACCGCGGCATCACACGTTTCGTTCCTCGGACACCAAAAACACTCGATTTTTAAAAGCAGCAAATAATGACATTTTTAAGCATGGAAATCCAGCCCAAAACTCATCCTAGCATCCACTTTTACATTTAAGTCAAAAAAATTTTTTTGCTCCTAAGCAGCTTTTTTTCTGACCGCGGCATCACGCGTTTTCTTCCTCGGGCACCAAAAACACTTGATTTTTTAAAAAAAGCTAATAATAACATTTTTAAGCATGGAATTCCACCCCGAAACTGATCCTAGCATTGGTGTTTACATTGAAGTCAAAAAATTTTTTTGCTCCTGAGCAGCTTTTTTTCTGACCGCGGCATTACGCGTTTTCTTCCTCGGGCACCAAAAACACTCAATTTTTAAAAACAGCAAATAATAACATTTTTAAGCATGGAATTCCACCCCGAAACTGATCCTACTATCCGCTTTTCAATTTAAGTCAAAAAAAATTTTTCCTTCTGAGCAGCTATTTTTCTGACCGCGGCATCACGCGTTTTGTTGCTCGGGCACCAAAAACACTCGATTTTTAAAAACAGCAAATAATAACATTTTTAAGCATGGAATTCCACCCCAAAACTCATCCTACCATTGGGTTTTCCATTTAAGTCAAAAAAAAATTTTTTTGCTCCTGAGCAGCTTTTTTTCTGAACGCGGCATCACGCGTTTTCTTCCTCGGACACCAAAAACACTCGATTTTTAAAAGCAGCAAATAATAACATTTTTAAGCATGGAATTCCAGCCCAAAACTCATCCTAGCATTGGTGTTTACATTGAAGTCAAAAAATTTTTTTTGCTCCTGAGCAGCTTTTTTTCTGACCGCGGCATCACGCGTTTTCTTCCTCGGGCACCAAAAACACTCAATTTTTAAAAACAGCAAATAATAACATTTTTAAGCATGGAATTCCACCCCGAAACTGATCCTACTATCCGCTTTTCAATTTAAGTCAAAAAAATTTTTTCCTTCTGAGCAGCTATTTTTCTGACCGAGGCATCACGCGTTTTGTTGCTCGGGCACCAAAAACACTCGATTTTTAAAAACAGCAAATAATAACATTTTTAAGTATGGAATTCCACCCCAAAACTCATCCTACCATTGGGTTTTCCATTTAAGTCAAAAAATTTTTTTTTTGCTCCTCAGCAGCTTTTTTTCTGACCGCGGCATCACGCGTTTTCTTCCTTGGGCACCAAAAACAGTCGATTTTTAAAAACAGCAAATAATAACATTTTTAAGCATGGAATTCCACCCCGAAACTCATCCTAGCATTCGTTTTTCAATTTATGTCAAAAAAATTTTTTTGCTCCTTACCAGCTTTTTTTCTGACCGCAGCACCACGCGTTTTCTTCCTCGGGCACCAAAAACACTCGATTTTTAAAAACAGCAAATGATAACATTTTAAAGCATGGACTTCCACACCGAAACTCATCCTAGCATTGGTGTTTACATTTAAGTCAAAAAATTTTTTTTGCTCCTTAGCAGCTTTTTTTCTGACCGCGGCATCACACGTTTTGTTGCTCGGGCACCAAAAACACTCGATTTTTAAAAACAGCAAATAATAACATTTTTAAGCATGGAATTTCCCCCTGAAACTGATCCTACTATCCGCTTTTCAATTTAAGTCAAAAAAATTTTTTTCCTTCAGAGCAGCTTTTTTTCTTACCGCGGCATCACGCGTTTTCTTCTTCGGGTATCAAAACACTTGATTTTCAAAAACAGCTAATAATAACATTTTTAAGCATGGAATTCCACCACAAAACTCAACCTAGCATTGGTTTTTCCATTCAAGTCAAAAAAATTTTTTTCCTTCTGAGCAGCTTTTTTTCTGACCGCGGCATCACGCATTTTCTTCCTCGGGCACCAAAAACACTTGATTTTTAAAAACAGCTAATAATAACATTTTTAAGCATGGAATTCCAGCCCAAAACTCATCCTAGCATCCGCTTTTACATTTAAGTCAAAAAAATTTTTTTGCTCCTAAGCAGCTTTTTTTCTGACCGCGGCATCACGCGTTTTCTTCCTCGGGCACCAAAAACACTTGATTTTTAAAAACAGCTAATAATAACATTTTTAAGCATGGAATTCCACCCCGAAACTCATCCTAGCATTCGTTTTTCAATTTATGTCAAAAAAAATTTTTTGCTCCTTACCAGCTTTTTTTCTGACCACGCGTTTTCTTCCTCGGGCACCAAAAACACTCAATTTTTAAAAACAGCAAATAATAACATTTTTAAGCATGGAATTCCACCCTGAAACTGATCCTACTATCCGCTTTTCAATTTAAGTCAAAAAATTTTTTGCTCCTGAGCAGCTTTTTTTCTGACCGCGGCATCATGCGTTTTCTTCCTTGGGCACAAAAAACACTCGATTTTTAAAAACAGCAAATGATAACATTTTTAAGCATGGAATTCCAGCCCGAAACTCATCCTAGCATTGGTTTTTCCATTTAAGTCAAAAAACAATTTTTGCTCCTGAGCAGCTTTTTTTCTGACCGCGGCATGATGCGTTTTCTTCCTCGGACACCAAAAACACTCGATTTTTAAAAGCAGCAAATAATAACATTTTTAAGCATGGACTTCCACACCAAAACTCATCCTAGCATTGGTGTTTACATTGAAGTCAAAAAAATTTTTTTGCTCCTGAGCAGCTTTTATTCTGACCGCGGCATCACGCGTTTTCTTCCTCGGGCACCAAAAACACTCAATTTTTAAAAACAGCAAATAATAACATTTTTAAGCATGGAATTCCACCCCGAAACTCATCCTAGCATTGGTTTTTACATTTAAGTCAAAAAAAATTTTTTGCTCCTGAGCAGCTTTTTTTCTGACCGCGGCATCACACGTTTCGTTCCTCGGACACCAAAAACACTCGATTTTTAAAAGCAGCAAATAATGACATTTTTAAGCATGGAAATCCAGCCCAAAACTCATCCTAGCATCCACTTTTACATTTAAGTCAAAAAAATTTTTTTGCTCCTAAGCAGCTTTTTTTCTGACCGCGGCATCACGCGTTTTCTTCCTCGGGCACCAAAAACACTTGATTTTTTAAAAAAAGCTAATAATAACATTTTTAAGCATGGAATTCCACCCCGAAACTGATCCTAGCATTGGTGTTTACATTGAAGTCAAAAAATTTTTTTGCTCCTGAGCAGCTTTTTTTCTGACCGCGGCATTACGCGTTTTCTTCCTCGGGCACCAAAAACACTCAATTTTTAAAAACAGCAAATAATAACATTTTTAAGCATGGAATTCCACCCCG
This sequence comes from Arizona elegans, assembly GCA_022577455.1. NCBI lineage: Eukaryota > Metazoa > Chordata > Lepidosauria > Squamata > Colubridae > Arizona > Arizona elegans. Next base: position 169,219,549 of record JAKOOJ010000001.1, on the reverse strand, counting down.
AAACTGATCCTACTATCCGCTTTTCAATTTAAGTCAAAAAAAATTTTTCCTTCTGAGCAGCTATTTTTCTGACCGCGGCATCACGCGTTTTGTTGCTCGGGCACCAAAAACACTCGATTTTTAAAAACAGCAAATAATAACATTTTTAAGCATGGAATTCCACCCCAAAACTCATCCTACCATTGGGTTTTCCATTTAAGTCAAAAAAAAATTTTTTTGCTCCTGAGCAGCTTTTTTTCTGACCGCGGCATCACGCGTTTTCTTCCTTGGGCACCAAAAACAGTCGATTTTTAAAAACAGCAAATAATAACATTTTTAAGCATGGAATTCCACCCCGAAACTCATCCTAACATTCGTTTTTCAATTTATGTCAAAAAAAACTTTTTGCTCCTTACCAGCTTTTTTTCTGACCGCGGCACCACGCGTTTTCTTCCTCGGGCACCAAAAACACTCGATTTTTAAAAACAGCAAATGATAACATTTGAAAGCATGGACTTCCACACCGAAACTCATCCTAGCATTGGTGTTTACATTTAAGTCAAAAAGAATTTTTTGCTCCTTAGCAGCTTTTTTTCTGACCGCGGCATCACGCGTTTTGTTGCTCGGGCACCAAAAACACTCGATTTTTAAAAACAGCAAATAATAACATTTTTAAGCATGGAATTCCCCCCTGAAACTGATCCTACTATCCGCTTTTCAATTTAAGTCAAAAAATTTTTTTTCCTTCAGAGCAGCTTTTTTTCTTACCGCGGCATCACGCGTTTTCTTCTTCGGGTATCAAAACACTTGATTTTTAAAAACAGCTAATAATAACATTGTTAAGCATGGAATTCCACCACAAAACTCAACCTAGCATTGGTTTTTCCATTCAAGTCAAAAAAATTTTTTTCCTTCTGAGCAGCTTTTTTTCTGACCGCGGCATCACGCGTTTTCTTCCTCGGGCACCAAAAACACTTGATTTTTAAAAACAGCTAATAATAACATTTTTAAGCATGGAATTCCACCCCGAAACTCATCCTAGCATTCGTTTTTCAATTTATGTCAAAAAAATTTTTTTGCTCCTTACCAGATTTTTTTCTGACCGCGGCACCACGCGTTTTCTTCCTCGGGCACCAAAAACACTCGATTTTTAAAAACAGCAAATAATAACATTTTTAAGCATGGAATTTCCCCCTGAAACTGATCCTACTATCCGCTTTTCAATTTAAGTCAAAAAAATTTTTTTCCTTCAGAGCAGCTTTTTTTCTTACCGCGGCATCACGCGTTTTCTTCCTCGGGCACCAAAAACACTTGATTTTTAAAAACAGCTAATAATAACATTTTTAAGCATGGAATTCCACCCCGAAACTCATCCTAGCATTCGTTTTTCAATTTATGTCAAAAAAATTTTTTTGCTCCTTACCAGCTTTTTTTCTGACCACGCGTTTTCTTCCTCGGGCACCAAAAACACTCAATTTTTAAAAACAGCAAATAATAACATTTTTAAGCATGGAATTCCACCCTGAAACTGATCCTACTATCCGCTTTTCAATTTAAGTCAAAAAATTTTTTGCTCCTGAGCAGCTTTTTTTCTGACCGCGGCATCATGCGTTTTCTTCCTTGGGCACAAAAAACACTCGATTTTTAAAAACAGCAAATGATAACATTTTTAAGCATGGAATTCCAGCCCGAAACTCATCCTAGCATTGGTTTTTCCATTTAAGTCAAAAAACAATTTTTGCTCCTGAGCAGCTTTTTTTCTGACCGCGGCATCACGCGTTTTCTTCCTCGGGCACCAAAAACACTCAATTTTTAAAAACAGCAAATAATAACATTTTTAAGCATGGAATTCCACCCCGAAACTCATCCTAACATTCGTTTTTCAATTTATGTCAAAAAAAACTTTTTGCTCCTTACCAGCTTTTTTTCTGACCGCGGCACCACGCGTTTTCTTCCTCGGGCACCAAAAACACTCGATTTTTAAAAACAGCAAATAATAACATTTGAAAGCATGGACTTCCACACCGAAACTCATCCTCGCATTGGTGTTTACATTTAAGTCAAAAAAATTTTTTTGCTCCTTAGCAGCTTTTTTTCTGACCGCGGCATCACGCGTTTTGTTGCTCGGGCACCAAAAACACTCGATTTTTAAAAACAGCAAATAATAACATTTTTAAGCATGGAATTCCCCCCTGAAACTGATCCTACTATCCGCTTTTCAATTTAAGTCAAAAAAATTTTTTTCCTTCTGAGCAGCTTTTTTTCTGACCGCGGCATCACGCGTTTTCTTCCTCGGGCACCAAAAACACTTGATTTTTAAAAACAGCTAATAATAACATTTTTAAGCATGGAATTCCACCCCGAAACTCATCCTAGCATTCGTTTTTCAATTTATGTCAAAAAAATTTTTTTGCTCCTTACCAGATTTTTTTCTGACCGCGGCACCACGCGTTTTCTTCCTCGGGCACAAAAAACACTCGATTTTTAAAAACAGCAAATGATAACATTTTAAAGCATTGACTTCCACACCGAAACTCATCCTAGCATTGGTTTTTACATTTAAGTCAAAAAAATTTTTTTGCTCCTGAGCAGCTTTTTTTCTGACCGCGGCATGACGCGTTTTCTTCCTCGGGCACCAAAAACACTTGATTTTTAAAAGCAGCAAATAATAACATTTTTAAGCATGGAATTCCACCCCGAAACTGATCCTACTATCCGCTTTTCAATTTAAGTCAAAAAAAAATTTTCCTTCTGAGCAGCTATTTTTCTGACCGCGGCGTCACGCGTTTTGTTGCTCGGGCACCAAAAACACTCGATTTTTAAAAACAGCAAATAATAACATTTTTAAGCATGGAATTCCACCCCAAAACTCATCCTACCATGGGTTTTCCATTTAAGTCAAAAAAAAATTTTTTTGCTCCTGAGCAGCTTTTTTTCTGACCACGGCATGACGCGTTTTCTTCCTTGGGCACCAAAAACAGTCGATTTTTAAAAACAGCAAATAATAACATTTTAAAGCATGGAATTCCACCCCGAAACTCATCCTAGCATTCGTTTTAAAATTTATGTCAAAAAAAATTTTTTGCTCCTTTCCAGCTTTTTTTCTGACCGCGGCACCACGCGTTTTCTTCCTCGGGCACCAAAAACACTCGATTTTTAAAAACAGCAAATGATAACATTTTAAAGCATCGACTTCCACACCGAAACTCATCCTAGCATTGGTTTTTACATTTAAGTCAAAAAAATTTTTTTGCTCCTGAGCAGCTTTTTTTCTGAACGCGGCATCACGCGTTTTCTTCCTCGGACACCAAAAACACTTGATTTTTAAAAGCAGCAAATAATAACATTTTTAAGCATGGAATTCCACCACAAAACTCAACCTAGCATTGGTTTTTCCATTTAAGTCAAAAAACAATTTTTGCTCCTGAGCAGCTTTTTTTCTGACCGCGGCATGACGCGTTTTCTTCCTCGGGCACCAAAAACACTTGATTTTTAAAAGCAGCAAAGAATAACATTTTTAAGTATGGAATTCCACCCCGAAACTGATCCTACTATCCGCTTTTCAATTTAAGTCAAAAAAAATTTTTCCTTCTGAGCAGCTATTTTTCTGACCACGGCATCACGCGTTTTGTTGCTCGGGCACCAAAAACACTCGATTTTTAAAAACAGCAAATAATAACATTTTTAAGCATGGAATTCCACCCCAAAACTCATCCTACCATGGGTTTTCCATTTAAGTCAAAAAAAATTTTTTTTGCTCCTGAGCAGCTTTTTTTCTGACCACGGCATCACGCGTTTTCTTCCTTGGGCACCAAAAACAGTCGATTTTTAAAAACAGCAAATAATAACATTTTAAAGCATGGAATTCCACCCCGAAACTCATCCTAGCATTCGTTTTAAAATTTATGTCAAAAAATTTTTTTTGCTCCTTTCCAGCTTTTTTTCTGACCGCGGCACCACGCGTTTTCTTACTCGGGCACCAAAAACACTCGATTTTTAAAAACAGCAAATAATAACATTTTTAAGCATGGAATTCCCCCCTGAAACTGATCCTACTATCCGCTTTTCAATTTAAGTCAAAAAAATTTTTTTGCTCCTTAGCAGCTTTTTTTCTGACCGCGGCATCACGCGTTTTGTTGCTCGGGCACCAAAAACACTCGATTTTTAAAAACAGCAAATAATAACATTTTTAAGCATGGAATTCCCCCCTGAAACTGATCCTACTATCCGCTTTTCAATTTAAGTCAAAAAAATTTTTTTCCTTCTGAGCAGCTTTTTTTCTGACCGCGGCATCACGCGTTTTCTTCCTCGGGCACCAAAAACACTTGATTTTTAAAAACAGCTAATAATAACATTTTTAAGCATGGAATTCCACCCCGAAACTCATCCTAGCATTCGTTTTTCAATTTATGTCAAAAAAATTTTTTTGCTCCTTACCAGATTTTTTTCTGACCGCGGCACCACGCGTTTTCTTCCTCGGGCACAAAAAACACTCGATTTTTAAAAACAGCAAATGATAACATTTTAAAGCATTGACTTCCACACCGAAACTCATCCTAGCATTGGTTTTTACATTTAAGTCAAAAAAATTTTTTTGCTCCTGAGCAGCTTTTTTTCTGACCGCGGCATGACGCGTTTTCTTCCTCGGGCACCAAAAACACTTGATTTTTAAAAGCAGCAAATAATAACATTTTTAAGCATGGAATTCCACCCCGAAACTGATCCTACTATCCGCTTTTCAATTTAAGTCAAAAAAAAATTTTCCTTCTGAGCAGCTATTTTTCTGACCGCGGCGTCACGCGTTTTGTTGCTCGGGCACCAAAAACACTCGATTTTTAAAAACAGCAAATAATAACATTTTTAAGCATGGAATTCCACCCCAAAACTCATCCTACCATGGGTTTTCCATTTAAGTCAAAAAAAAATTTTTTTGCTCCTGAGCAGCTTTTTTTCTGACCACGGCATCACGCGTTTTCTTCCTTGGGCACCAAAAACAGTCGATTTTTAAAAACAGCAAATAATAACATTTGAAAGCATGGACTTCCACACCGAAACTCATCCTCGCATTGGTGTTTACATTTAAGTCAAAAAAATTTTTTTGCTCCTTAGCAGCTTTTTTTCTGACCGCGGCATCACGCGTTTTGTTGCTCGGGCACCAAAAACACTCGATTTTTAAAAACAGCAAATAATAACATTTTTAAGCATGGAATTCCCCCCTGAAACTGATCCTACTATCCGCTTTTCAATTTAAGTCAAAAAAATTTTTTTCCTTCTGAGCAGCTTTTTTTCTGACCGCGGCATCACGCGTTTTCTTCCTCGGGCACCAAAAACACTTGATTTTTAAAAACAGCTAATAATAACATTTTTAAGCATGGAATTCCACCCCGAAACTCATCCTAGCATTCGTTTTTCAATTTATGTCAAAAAAATTTTTTTGCTCCTTACCAGATTTTTTTCTGACCGCGGCACCACGCGTTTTCTTCCTCGGGCACAAAAAACACTCGATTTTTAAAAACAGCAAATGATAACATTTTAAAGCATTGACTTCCACACCGAAACTCATCCTAGCATTGGTTTTTACATTTAAGTCAAAAAAATTTTTTTGCTCCTGAGCAGCTTTTTTTCTGACCGCGGCATGACGCGTTTTCTTCCTCGGGCACCAAAAACACTTGATTTTTAAAAGCAGCAAATAATAACATTTTTAAGCATGGAATTCCACCCCGAAACTGATCCTACTATCCGCTTTTCAATTTAAGTCAAAAAAAAATTTTCCTTCTGAGCAGCTATTTTTCTGACCGCGGCGTCACGCGTTTTGTTGCTCGGGCACCAAAAACACTCGATTTTTAAAAACAGCAAATAATAACATTTTTAAGCATGGAATTCCACCCCAAAACTCATCCTACCATGGGTTTTCCATTTAAGTCAAAAAAAAATTTTTTTGCTCCTGAGCAGCTTTTTTTCTGACCACGGCATGACGCGTTTTCTTCCTTGGGCACCAAAAACAGTCGATTTTTAAAAACAGCAAATAATAACATTTTAAAGCATGGAATTCCACCCCGAAACTCATCCTAGCATTCGTTTTAAAATTTATGTCAAAAAAAATTTTTTGCTCCTTTCCAGCTTTTTTTCTGACCGCGGCACCACGCGTTTTCTTCCTCGGGCACCAAAAACACTCGATTTTTAAAAACAGCAAATGATAACATTTTAAAGCATCGACTTCCACACCGAAACTCATCCTAGCATTGGTTTTTACATTTAAGTCAAAAAAATTTTTTTGCTCCTGAGCAGCTTTTTTTCTGAACGCGGCATCACGCGTTTTCTTCCTCGGACACCAAAAACACTTGATTTTTAAAAGCAGCAAATAATAACATTTTTAAGCATGGAATTCCACCACAAAACTCAACCTAGCATTGGTTTTTCCATTTAAGTCAAAAAACAATTTTTGCTCCTGAGCAGCTTTTTTTCTGACCGCGGCATGACGCGTTTTCTTCCTCGGGCACCAAAAACACTTGATTTTTAAAAGCAGCAAAGAATAACATTTTTAAGTATGGAATTCCACCCCGAAACTGATCCTACTATCCGCTTTTCAATTTAAGTCAAAAAAAATTTTTCCTTCTGAGCAGCTATTTTTCTGACCACGGCATCACGCGTTTTGTTGCTCGGGCACCAAAAACACTCGATTTTTAAAAACAGCAAATAATAACATTTTTAAGCATGGAATTCCACCCCAAAAACTCATCCTACCATGGGTTTTCCATTTAAGTCAAAAAAAATTTTTTTTGCTCCTGAGCAGCTTTTTTTCTGACCACGGCATCACGCGTTTTCTTCCTTGGGCACCAAAAACAGTCGATTTTTAAAAACAGCAAATAATAACATTTTAAAGCATGGAATTCCACCCCGAAACTCATCCTAGCATTCGTTTTAAAATTTATGTCAAAAAATTTTTTTTGCTCCTTTCCAGCTTTTTTTCTGACCGCGGCACCACGCGTTTTCTTACTCGGGCACCAAAAACACTCGATTTTTAAAAACAGCAAATAATAACATTTTTAAGCATGGAATTCCCCCCTGAAACTGATCCTACTATCCGCTTTTCAATTTAAGTCAAAAAAATTTTTTTGCTCCTTAGCAGCTTTTTTTCTGACCGCGGCATCACGCGTTTTGTTGCTCGGGCACCAAAAACACTCGATTTTTAAAAACAGCAAATAATAACATTTTTAAGCATGGAATTCCCCCCTGAAACTGATCCTACTATCCGCTTTTCAATTTAAGTCAAAAAAATTTTTTTCCTTCTGAGCAGCTTTTTTTCTGACCGCGGCATCACGCGTTTTCTTCCTCGGGCACCAAAAACACTTGATTTTTAAAAACAGCTAATAATAACATTTTTAAGCATGGAATTCCACCCCGAAACTCATCCTAGCATTCGTTTTTCAATTTATGTCAAAAAAATTTTTTTGCTCCTTACCAGATTTTTTTCTGACCGCGGCACCACGCGTTTTCTTCCTCGGGCACAAAAAACACTCGATTTTTAAAAACAGCAAATGATAACATTTTAAAGCATTGACTTCCACACCGAAACTCATCCTAGCATTGGTTTTTACATTTAAGTCAAAAAAATTTTTTTGCTCCTGAGCAGCTTTTTTTCTGACCGCGGCATGACGCGTTTTCTTCCTCGGGCACCAAAAACACTTGATTTTTAAAAGCAGCAAATAATAACATTTTTAAGCATGGAATTCCACCCCGAAACTGATCCTACTATCCGCTTTTCAATTTAAGTCAAAAAAAAATTTTCCTTCTGAGCAGCTATTTTTCTGACCGCGGCGTCACGCGTTTTGTTGCTCGGGCACCAAAAACACTCGATTTTTAAAAACAGCAAATAATAACATTTTTAAGCATGGAATTCCACCCCAAAACTCATCCTACCATGGGTTTTCCATTTAAGTCAAAAAAAAATTTTTTTGCTCCTGAGCAGCTTTTTTTCTGACCACGGCATCACGCGTTTTCTTCCTTGGGCACCAAAAACAGTCGATTTTTAAAAACAGCAAATAATAACATTTTAAAGCATGGAATTCCACCCCGAAACTCATCCTAGCATTCGTTTTAAAATTTATGTCAAAAAAAATTTTTTGCTCCTTTCCAGCTTTTTTTCTGACCGCGGCACCACGCGTTTTCTTCCTCGGGCACCAAAAACACTCGATTTTTAAAAACAGCAAATGATAACATTTTAAAGCATCGACTTCCACACCGAAACTCATCCTAGCATTGGTTTTTACATTTAAGTCAAAAAAATTTTTTTGCTCCTGAGCAGCTTTTTTTCTGAACGCGGCATCACGCGTTTTCTTCCTCGGACACCAAAAACACTTGATTTTTAAAAGCAGCAAATAATAACATTTTTAAGCATGGAATTCCACCACAAAACTCAACCTAGCATTGGTTTTTCCATTTAAGTCAAAAAACAATTTTTGCTCCTGAGCAGCTTTTTTTCTGACCGCGGCATGACGCGTTTTCTTCCTCGGGCACCAAAAACACTTGATTTTTAAAAGCAGCAAAGAATAACATTTTTAAGTATGGAATTCCACCCCGAAACTGATCCTACTATCCGCTTTTCAATTTAAGTCAAAGAAAATTTTTCCTTCTGAGCAGCTATTTTTCTGACCACGGCATCACGCGTTTTGTTGCTCGGGCACCAAAAACACTCGATTTTTAAAAACAGCAAATAATAACATTTTTAAGCATGGAATTCCACCCCAAAACTCATCCTACCATGGGTTTTCCATTTAAGTCAAAAAAAATTTTTTTTGCTCCTGAGCAGCTTTTTTTCTGACCACGGCATCACGCGTTTTCTTCCTTGGGCACCAAAAACAGTCGATTTTTAAAAACAGCAAATAATAACATTTTAAAGCATGGAATTCCACCCCGAAACTCATCCTAGCATTCGTTTTAAAATTTATGTCAAAAAAATTTTTTTGCTCCTTTCCAGCTTTTTTTCTGACCGCGGCACCACGCGTTTTCTTACTCGGGCACCAAAAACACTCGATTTTTAAAAACAGCAAATGATAACATTTGAAAGCATGGACTTCCACACCGAAACTCATCGTAGCATTGGGTTTTCCATTTAAGTAAAAAAAAAAAATTTTTTTTGCTCCTGAGCAGCTTTTTTTCTGATCGCGGCATCATGCGTTTTCTTCCTTGGGCACCAAAAACAGTCGATTTTTAAAAACAGCAAATAATAACATTTTTAAGCATGGAATTCCAGCCCAAAACTCATCCTAGCATCCGCTTTTCAATTTAAGTCAAAAAAATTTTTTTCCTTCAGAGCAGCTTTTTTTCTTACCGTGGCATCACGCGTTTTCTTCGTCGGGTATCAAAACACTTGATTTTTAAAAACAGCTAATAATAACATTTTTAAGCATGGAATTCCACAACAAAACTCAACCTAGCATTGGTTTTTCCATTCAAGTCAAAAAATTTTTTTCTCCTTCTGAGCAGCTTTTTTTCTGACCGCGGCATCACGCGTTTTCTTCCTCGGGCACCAAAAACACTTGATTTTTAAAAGCAGCAAATAATAACATTTTTAAGCATGGAATTCCACCCCGAAACTGATCCTACTATCCGCTTTTCAATTTAAGTCAAAAAAATTTTTTCCTTCTGAGCATCTATTTTTCTGACCGCGGCATCACGCGTTTTCTTCCTCGGGCACAAAAAACACTCGATTTTTAAAAACAGCAAATGATAACATTTTAAAGCATCGACTTCCACACCGAAACTCATCCTAGCATTGGTTTTTACATTTAAGTCAAAAAAATTTTTTTGCTCCTGAGCAGCTTTTTTTCTGACCGCGGCATCACGCGTTTTGTTGCTCGGGCACCAAAAACACTCGATTTTTAAAAACAGCAAATAATAACATTTTTAAGCATGGAATTCCCCCCTGAAACTGATCCTACTATCCGCTTTTCAATTTAAGTCAAAAAAATTTTTTTCCTTCTGAGCAGCTTTTTTTCTGACCGCGGCATCACGCGTTTTCTTCCTCGGGCACCAAAAACACTTGATTTTTAAAAACAGCTAATAATAACATTTTTAAGCATGGAATTCCACCCCGAAACTCATCCTAGCATTCGTTTTTCAATTTATGTCAAAAAAATTTTTTTGCTCCTTACCAGATTTTTTTCTGACCGCGGCACCACGCGTTTTCTTCCTCGGGCACAAAAAACACTCGATTTTTAAAAACAGCAAATGATAACATTTTAAAGCATTGACTTCCACACCGAAACTCATCCTAGCATTGGTTTTTACATTTAAGTCAAAAAAATTTTTTTGCTCCTGAGCAGCTTTTTTTCTGACCGCGGCATGACGCGTTTTCTTCCTCGGGCACCAAAAACACTTGATTTTTAAAAGCAGCAAATAATAACATTTTTAAGCATGGAATTCCACCCCGAAACTGATCCTACTATCCGCTTTTCAATTTAAGTCAAAAAAAAATTTTCCTTCTGAGCAGCTATTTTTCTGACCGCGGCGTCACGCGTTTTGTTGCTCGGGCACCAAAAACACTCGATTTTTAAAAACAGCAAATAATAACATTTTTATGCATGGAATTCCACCCCAAAACTCATCCTACCATGGGTTTTCCATTTAAGTCAAAAAAAAATTTTTTTGCTCCTGAGCAGCTTTTTTTCTGACCACGGCATCACGCGTTTTCTTCCTTGGGCACCAAAAACAGTCGATTTTTAAAAACAGCAAATAATAACATTTTAAAGCATGGAATTCCACCCCGAAACTCATCCTAGCATTCGTTTTAAAATTTATGTCAAAAAATTTTTTTGCTCCTTTCCAGCTTTTTTTCTGACCGCGGCACCACGCGTTTTCTTCCTCGGGCACCAAAAACACTCGATTTTTAAAAACAGCAAATGATAACATTTTAAAGCATCGACTTCCACACCGAAACTCATCCTAGCATTGGTTTTTACATTTAAGTCAAAAAAATTTTTTTGCTCCTGAGCAGCTTTTTTTCTGAACGCGGCATCACGCGTTTTCTTCCTCGGACACCAAAAACACTTGATTTTTAAAAGCAGCAAATAATAACATTTTTAAGCATGGAATTCCACCACAAAACTCAACCTAGCATTGGTTTTTCCATTTAAGTCAAAAACAATTTTGCTCCTGAGCAGCTTTTTTTCTGACCGCGGCATGACGCGTTTTCTTCCTCGGGCACCAAAAACACTTGATTTTTAAAAGCAGCAAAGAATAACATTTTTAAGTATGGAATTCCACCCCGAAACTGATCCTACTATCCGCTTTTCAATTTAAGTCAAAAAAAATTTTTTCCTTCTGAGCAGCTATTTTTCTGACCACGGCATCACGCGTTTTGTTGCTCGGGCACCAAAAAACACTCGATTTTAAAAACAGCAAATAATAACATTTTTAAGCATGGAATTCCACCCCAAAACTCATCCTACCATGGGTTTTCCATTTAAGTCAAAAAAAATTTTTTTTGCTCCTGAGCAGCTTTTTTCTGACCACGGCATCACGCGTTTTCTTCTTGGGCACCAAAACAGTCGATTTTAAAAACAGCAAATAATAACATTTTAAAGCATGGAATTCCACCCCGAACTCATCCTAGCATTCGTTTTAAAATTTATGTCAAAAAAATTTTTTGCTCCTTTCCAGCTTTTTTTCTGACCGCGGCACCACGCGTTTTCTTCCTCGGGCACCAAAAACATCTCTAAACACTCGATTTTTAAAAACAGCAAATAATAACATTTTTAAGCATGGAATTCCCCCCTGAAACTGATCCTACTATCCGCTTTTCAATTTAAGTCAAAAAAATTTTTTTCCTTCAGAGCAGCGTTTTTCTTACCGCGGCATCACGCGTTTTCTTCTTCGGGTATCAAAACACTTGATTTTTAAAAACAGCTAATAATAACATTGTTAAGCATGGAATTCCACCACAAAACTCAACCTAGCATTGGTTTTTCCATTCAAGTCAAAAAATTTTTTTTCCTTCTGAGCAGCTTTTTTTCTGACCGCGGCATCACGCGTTTTCTTCCTCGGGCACCAAAAACACTTGATTTTTAAAAACAGCTAATAATAACATTTTTAAGCATGGAATTCCACCCCGAAACTCATCCTAGCATTCGTTTTTCAATTTATGTCAAAAAAATTTTTTTGCTCCTTACCAGATTTTTTTCTGACCGCGGCACCACGCGTTTTCTTCCTCGGGCACAAAAAACACTCGATTTTTAAAAACAGCAAATGATAACATTTTAAAGCATTGACTTCCACACCGAAACTCATCCTAGCATTGGTTTTTACATTTAAGTCAAAAAAATTTTTTTGCTCCTGAGCAGCTTTTTTTCTGACCGCGGCATGACGCGTTTTCTTCCTCGGGCACCAAAAACACTTGATTTTTAAAAGCAGCAAATAATAACATTTTTAAGCATGGAATTCCACCCCGAAACTGATCCTACTATCCGCTTTTCAATTTAAGTCAAAAAAAAATTTTCCTTCTGAGCAGCTATTTTTCTGACCGCGGCGTCACGCGTTTTGTTGCTCGGGCACCAAAAACACTCGATTTTTAAAAACAGCAAATAATAACATTTTTAAGCATGGAATTCCACCCCAAAACTCATCCTACCATGGGTTTTCCATTTAAGTCAAAAAAAAATTTTTTTTGCTCCTGAGCAGCTTTTTTTCTGACCACGGCATCACGCGTTTTCTTCCTTGGGCACCAAAAACAGTCGATTTTTAAAAACAGCAAATAATAACATTTTAAAGCATGGAATTCCACCCCGAAACTCATCCTAGCATTCGTTTTAAAATTTATGTCAAAAAAAATTTTTTGCTCCTTTCCAGCTTTTTTTCTGACCGCGGCACCACGCGTTTTCTTCCTCGGGCACCAAAAACACTCGATTTTTAAAAACAGCAAATGATAACATTTTAAAGCATCGACTTCCACACCGAAACTCATCCTAGCATTGGTTTTTACATTTAAGTCAAAAAAATTTTTTTGCTCCTGAGTAGCTTTTTTTCTGAACGCGGCATCACGCGTTTTCTTCCTCGGACACCAAAAACACTTGATTTTTAAAAGCAGCAAATAATAACATTTTTAAGCATGGAATTCCACCACAAAACTCAACCTAGCATTGGTTTTTCCATTTAAGTCAAAAAACAATTTTTGCTCCTGAGCAGCTTTTTTTCTGACCGCGGCATGACGCGTTTTCTTCCTCGGGCACCAAAAACACTTGATTTTTAAAAGCAGCAAAGAATAACATTTTTAAGTATGGAATTCCACCCCGAAACTGATCCTACTATCCGCTTTTCAATTTAAGTCAAAAAAAATTTTTCCTTCTGAGCAGCTGTTTTTCTGACCACGGCATCACGCGTTTTGTTGCTCGGGCACCAAAAACACTCGATTTTTAAAAACAGCAAATAATAACATTTTTAAGCATGGAATTAAACCCCAAAACTCATCCTACCATGGGTTTTCCATTTAAGTCAAAAAAAATTTTTTTTGCTCCTGAGCAGCTTTTTTTCTGACCACGGCATCACGCGTTTTCTTCCTTGGGCACCAAAAACAGTCGATTTTTAAAAACAGCAAATAATAACATTTTAAAGCATGGAATTCCACCCCGAAACTCATCCTAGCATTTGTTTTAAAATTTATGTCAAAAAATTTTTTTTGCTCCTTTCCAGCTTTTTTTCTGACCGCGGCACCACGCGTTTTCTTACTCGGGCACCAAAAACACTCGATTTTTAAAAACAGCAAATGATAACATTTGAAAGCATGGACTTCCACACCGAAACTCATCGTAGCATTGGGTTTTCCATTTAAGTAAAAAAAAAAAATTTTTTTTGCTCCTGAGCAGCTTTTTTTCTGATCGCGGCATCATGCGTTTTCTTCCTTGGGCACCAAAAACAGTCGATTTTTAAAAACAGCAAATAATAACATTTTTAAGCATGGAATTCCAGCCCAAAACTCATCCTAGCATCCGCTTTTCAATTTAAGTCAAAAAAATTTTTTTCCTTCAGAGCAGCTTTTTTTCTTACCGTGGCATCACGCGTTTTCTTCGTCGGGTATCAAAACACTTGATTTTTAAAAACAGCTAATAATAACATTTTTAAGCATGGAATTCCACAACAAAACTCAACCTAGCATTGGTTTTTCCATTCAAGTCAAAAAATTTTTTTCTCCTTCTGAGCAGCTTTTTTTCTGACCGTGGCATCACGCGTTTTCTTCCTCGGGCACCAAAAACACTTGATTTTTAAAAGCAGCAAATAATAACATTTTTAAGCATGGAATTCCACCCCGAAACTGATCCTACTATCCGCTTTTCAATTTAAGTGAAAAAAATTTTTTCCTTCTGAGCATCTATTTTTCTGACCGCGGCATCACGCGTTTTCTTCCTCGGGCACAAAAAACACTCGATTTTTAAAAACAGCAAATGATAACATTTTAAAGCATCGACTTCCACACCGAAACTCATCCTAGCATTGGTTTTTACATTTAAGTCAAAAAAATTTTTTTGCTCCTGAGCAGCTTTTTTTCTGAACGCGGTATCACGCGTTTTCTTCCTCGGACACCAAAAACACTTGATTTTTTAAAGCAGCTAATAATAACATTTTTAAGCATGGAATTCCACCCCGAAACTCATCCTAGCATTGGTTTTTCCATTTAAGTCAAAAAACAATTTTTGCTCCTGAGCAGCTTTTTTTCTGACCGCGGCATGACGCGTTTTCTTCCTCGGGCACCAAAAACACTTGATTTTTAAAAGCAGCAAAGAATAACATTTTTAAGTATGGAATTCCACCCCGAAACTGATCCTACTATCCGCTTTTCAATTTAAGTCAAAAAAAAATTTTCCTTCTGAGCAGCTATTTTTCTGACCGCGGCATCACGCGTTTTGTTGCTCGGGCACCAAAAACACTCGATTTTTAAAAACAGCAAATAATAACATTTTTAAGCATGGAATTCCCCCCTGAAACTGATCCTACTATCCGCTTTTCAATTTAAGTCAAAAAAAATTTTTTCCTTCAGAGCAGCTTTTTTTCTTACCACGGCATCACGCGTTTTCTTCTTCGGGTATCAAAACACTTGATTTTTAAAAACAGCTAATAATAACATTGTTAAGCATGGAATTCCACCACAAAACTCAACCTAGCATTGGTATTTCCATTCAAGTCAAAAAAATTTTTTTCCTTCTGAGCAGCTTTTTTTCTGACCGCGGCATCACGCGTTTTCTTCCTCGGGCACCAAAAACACTTGATTTTTAAAAACAGCTAATAATAACATTTTTAAGCATGGAATTCCACCCCGAAACTCATCCTAGCATTCGTTTTTCAATTTATGTCAAAAAATTTTTTTTGCTCCTTACCAGCTTTTTTTCTGACCGCGGCACCACGCGTTTTCTTCCTCGGGCACAAAAAACACTCGATTTTTAAAAACAGCAAATGATAACATTTTAAAGCATTGACTTCCACACCGAAACTCATCCTAGCATTGGTTTTTACATTTAAGTCAAAAAATTTTTTTTGCTCCTGAGCAGCTTTTTTTCTGACCGCGGCATGACGCGTTTTCTTCCTCGGGCAACAAAAACACTTGATTTTTAAAAGCAGCAAATAATAACATTTTTAAGCATGGAATTCCACCCCGAAACTGATCCTACTATCCGCTTTTCAATTTAAGTCGAAAAAAATGTTTCCTTCTGAGCAGCTATTTTTCTGACCGCGGCGTCACGCGTTTTGTTGCTCGGGCACCAAAAACACTCGATTTTTAAAAACAGCAAATAATAACATTTTTAAGCATGGAATTCCACCCCAAAACTCATCCTACCATGGGTTTTCCATTTAAGTCAAAAAAAATTTTTTTTGCTCCTGAGCAGCTTTTTTTCTGACCACGGCATCACGCGTTTTCTTCCTTGGGCACCAAAAACAGTCGATTTTTAAAAACAGCAAATAATAACATTTTAAAGCATGGAATTCCACCCCGAAACTCATCCTAGCATTCGTTTTAAAATTTATGTCAAAAAAATTTTTTTGCTCCTTTCCAGCTTTTTTTCTGACCGCGGCACCACGGGTTTTCTTCCTTGGGCACCAAAAACACTCGATTTTTAAAAACAGCAAATGATAACATTTTAAAGCATCGACTTCCACAACGAAACTCATCCTAGCATTGGTTTTTACATTTAAGTCAAAAAAATTTTTTTGCTCCTGAGCAGCTTTTTTTCTGAACGCGGCATCACGCGTTTTCTTCCTCGGACACCAAAAACACTTGATTTTTAAAAGCAGCAAATAATAACATTTTTAAGCATGGAATTCCACCCCGAAACTCATCCTAGCATTGGTTTTTCCATTTAAGTCAAAAAACAATTTTTGCTCCTGAGCAGCTTTTTTTCTGACCACGGCATCACGCGTTTTCTTCCTTGGGCACCAAAAACAGTCGATTTTTAAAAACAGCAAATAATAACATTTTAAAGCATGGAATTCCACCCCGAAACTCATCCTAGCATTCGTTTTAAAATTTATGTCAAAAAAATTTTTTTGCTCCTTTCCAGCTTTTTTTCTGACCGCGGCACCACGCGTTTTCTTCCTTGGGCACCAAAAACACTCGATTTTTAAAAACAGCAAATGATAACATTTTAAAGCATCGACTTCCACAACGAAACTCATCCTAGCATTGGTTTTTACATTTAAGTCAAAAAAATTTTTTTGCTCCTGAGCAGCTTTTTTTCTGAACGCGGCATCACGCGTTTTCTTCCTCGGACACCAAAAACACTTGATTTTTAAAAGCAGCAAATAATAACATTTTTAAGCATGGAATTCCACCCCGAAACTCATCCTAGCATTGGTTTTTCCATTTAAGTCAAAAAACAATTTTTGCTCCTGAGCAGCTTTTTTTCTGACCGCGGCATGACGCGTTTTCTTCCTCGGGCACCAAAAACACTTGATTTTTAAAAGCAGCAAAGAATAACATTTTTAAGTATGGAATTCCACCCCGAAACTGATCCTCCTATCCGCTTTTCAATTTAAGTCAAAAAAAAATTTTCCTTCTGAGCAGCTATTTTTCTGACCGCGGCATCACGCGTTTTGTTGCTCGGGCACCAAAAACACTCGATTTTTAAAAACAGCAAATAATAACATTTTTAAGCATGGAATTCCCCCCTGAAACTGATCCTACTATCCGCTTTTCAATTTAACTCAAAAAAAATTTTTTCCTTCAGAGCAGCTTTTTTTCTTACCGCGGCATCACGCGTTTTCTTCTTCGGGTATCAAAACACTTGATTTTTAAAAACAGCTAATAATAACATTTTTAAGCATGGAATTCCACCACAAAACTCAACCTAGCATTGGTATTTCCATTCAAGTCAAAAAAATTTTTTTCCTTCTGAGCAGCTTTTTTTCTGACCGCGGCATCACGCGTTTTCTTCCTCGGGCACCAAAAACACTTGATTTTTAAAAACAGCTAATAATAACATTTTTAAGCATGGAATTCCACCCCGAAACTCATCCTAGCATTCGTTTTTCAATTTATGTCAAAAAATTTTTTTTGCTCCTTACCAGCTTTTTTTCTGACCGCGGCACCACGCGTTTTCTTCCTCGGGCACAAAAAACACTCGATTTTTAAAAACAGCAAATGATAACATTTTAAAGCATTGACTTCCACACCGAAACTCATCCTAGCATTGGTTTTTACATTTAAGTCAAAAAATTTTTTTTGCTCCTGAGCAGCTTTTTTTCTGACCGCGGCATGACGCGTTTTCTTCCTAGGGCACCAAAAACACTTGATTTTTAAAAGCAGCAAATAATAACATTTTTAAGCATGGAATTCCACCCCGAAACTGATCCTACTATCCGCTTTTCAATTTAAGTCAAAAAAAATTTTTCCTTCTGAGCAGCTATTTTTCTGACCGCGGCGTCACGCGTTTTGTTGCTCGGGCACCAAAAACACTCGATTTTTAAAAACAGCAAATAATAACATTTTTAAGCATGGAATTCCACCCCAAAACTCATCCTACCATGGGTTTTCCATTTAAGTCAAAAAAAATTTTTTTTGCTCCTGAGCAGCTTTTTTTCTGACCACGGCATCACGCGTTTTCTTCCTTGGGCACCAAAAACAGTCGATTTTTAAAAACAGCAAATAATAACATTTTAAAGCATGGAATTCCACCCCGAAACTCATCCTAGCATTCGTTTTAAAATTTATGTCAAAAAAAATTTTTTGCTCCTTTCCAGCTTTTTTTCTGACCGCGGCACTACGCGTTTTCTTCCTTGGGCACCAAAAACACTCGATTTTTAAAAACAGCAAATGATAACATTTTAAAGCATCGACTTCCACACCGAAACTCATCCTAGCATTGGTTTTTACATTTAAGTCAAAAAAATTTTTTTGCTCCTGAGCAGCTTTTTTTCTGAACGCGGCATCACGCGTTTTCTTCCTCGGACACCAAAAACACTTGATTTTTAAAAGCAGCAAATAATAACATTTTTAAGCATGGAATTCCACCACAAAACTCAACCTAGCATTGGTTTTTCCATTTAAGTCAAAAAACAATTTTTGCTCCTGAGCAGCTTTTTTTCTGACCACGGCATCACGCGTTTTCTTCCTTGGGCACCAAAAACAGTCGATTTTTAAAAACAGCAAATAATAACATTTTAAAGCATGGAATTCCACCCCCAAACTCATCCTAGCATTCGTTTTAAAATTTATGTCAAAAAAATTTTTTTGCTCCTTTCCAGCTTTTTTTCTGACCGCGGCACCACGCGTTTTCTTACTCGGGCACCAAAAACACTCGATTTTTAAAAACAGCAAATGATAACATTTGAAAGCATGGACTTCCACACCGAAACTCATCGTAGCATTGGGTTTTCCATTTAAGTCAAAAAAAAAATTTTTTTTTGCTCCTGAGCAGCTTTTTTTCTCATCGCGGCATCATGCGTTTTCTTCCTTGGGCACCAAAAACAGTCAATTTTTAAAAACAGCAAATAATAACATTTTTAAGCATGGAATTCCAGCCCAAAACTCATCCTAGCATCCGCTTTTCAATTTAAGTCAAAAAAATTTTTTTCCTTCAGAGCAGCTTTTTTTCTTACCGTGGCATCACGCGTTTTCTTCGTCGGGTATCAAAACACTTGATTTTTAAAAACAGCTAATAATAACATTTTTAAGCATGGAATTCCACAACAAAACTCAACCTAGCATTGGTTTTTCCATTCAAGTCAAAAAAAATTTTTCTCCTTCTGAGCAGCTTTTTTTCTGACCGCGGCATCACGCGTTTTCTTCCTCGGGCACCAAAAACACTTGATTTTTAAAAGCAGCAAATAATAACATTTTTAAGCATGGAATTCCACCCCGAAACTGATCCTACTATCCGCTTTTCAATTTAAGTCAAAAAAATTTTTTCCTTCTGAGCATCTATTTTTCTGACCGCGGCATCACGCGTTTTCTTCCTCGGGCACAAAAAACACTCGATTTTTAAAAACAGCAAATGATAACATTTTAAAGCATCGACTTCCACACCGAAACTCATCCTAGCATTGGTTTTTACATTTAAGTCAAAAAAATTTTTTTGCTCCTGAGCAGCTTTTTTTCTGAACGTGGCATCACGCGTTTTCTTCCTCGGACACCAAAAACATTTGATTTTTTAAAGAAGCAAATAATAACATTTTTAAGCATGGAATTCCACCCCGAAACTCATCCTAGCATTGGTTTTTCCATTTAAGTCAAAAAACAATTTTTGCTCCTGAGCAGCTTTTTTTCTGACCGCGGTATGACGCGTTTTGTTGCTCGGGCACCAAAAACACTCGATTTTTAAAAACAGCAAATAATAACATTTTTAAGCCTGGAATTCCCCCCTGAAACTGATCCTACTATCCGCTTTTCAATTTAAGTCAAAAAAAAATTTTTTCCTTCAGAGCAGCTTTTTTTCTTACCGCGGCATCACGCGTTTTCTTCTTCGGGTATCAAAACACTTGATTTTTAAAAACAGCTAATAATAACATTTTTAAGCATGGAATTCCACCACAAAACTCAACCTAGCATTGGTATTTCCATTCAAGTCAAAAAAATTTTTTTCCTTCTGAGCAGCTTTTTTTCTGACCGCGGCATCACGCGTTTTCTTCCTCGGGCACCAAAAACACTTGATTTTTAAAAACAGCTAATAATAACATTTTTAAGCATGGAATTCCACCCCGAAACTCATCCTAGCATTCGTTTTTCAATTTATGTCAAAAAATTTTTTTTGCTCCTTACCAGCTTTTTTTCTGACCGCGGCACCACGCGTTTTCTTCCTCGGGCACAAAAAACACTCGATTTTTAAAAACAGCAAATGATAACATTTTAAAGCATTGACTTCCACACCGAAACTCATCCTAGCATTGGTTTTTACATTTAAGTCAAAAAATTTTTTTTGCTCCTGAGCAGCTTTTTTTCTGACCGCGGCATGACGCGTTTTCTTCCTAGGGCACCAAAAACACTTGATTTTTAAAAGCAGCAAATAATAACATTTTTAAGCATGGAATTCCACCCCGAAACTGATCCTACTATCCGCTTTTCAATTTAAGTCAAAAAAAATTTTTCCTTCTGAGCAGCTATTTTTCTGACCGCGGCGTCACGCGTTTTGTTGCTCGGGCACCAAAAACACTCGATTTTTAAAAACAGCAAATAATAACATTTTTAAGCATGGAATTCCACCCCAAAACTCATCCTAACATGGGTTTTCCATTTAAGTCAAAAAAAATTTTTTTTGCTCCTGAGCAGCTTTTTTTCTGACCACGGCATCACGCGTTTTCTTCCTTGGGCACCAAAAACAGTCGATTTTTAAAAACAGCAAATAATAACATTTTAAAGCATGGAATTCCACCCCGAAACTCATCCTAGCATTCGTTTTAAAATTTATGTCAAAAAAAATTTTTTGCTCCTTTCCAGCTTTTTTTCTGACCGCGGCACTACGCGTTTTCTTCCTTGGGCACCAAAAACACTCGATTTTTAAAAACAGCAAATGATAACATTTTAAAGCATCGACTTCCACAACGAAACTCATCCTAGCATTGGTTTTTACATTTAAGTCAAAAAAATTTTTTTGCTCCTGAGCAGCTTTTTTTCTGAACGCGGCATCACGCGTTTTCTTCCTCGGACACCAAAAACACTTGATTTTTAAAAGCAGCAAATAATAACATTTTTAAGCATGGAATTCCACCACAAAACTGATCCTACTATCCGCTTTTCAATTTAAGTCAAAAAAAAATTTTCCTTCTGAGCAGCTATTTTTCTGACCGCGGCATCACGCGTTTTGTTGCTCGGGCACCAAAAACACTCGATTTTTAAAAACAGCAAATAATAACATTTTTAAGCATGGAATTCCCCCCTGAAACTGATCCTAGTATCCGCTTTTCAATTTAAGTCAAAAAAAATTTTTTCCTTCAGAGCAGCTTTTTTTCTTACCGCGGCATCACGCGTTTTCTTCTTCGGGTATCAAAACACTTGATTTTTAAAAACAGCTAATAATAACATTGTTAAGCATGGAATTCCACCACAAAACTCAACCTAGCATTGGTATTTCCATTCAAGTCAAAAAAATTTTTTTCCTTCTGAGCAGCTTTTTTTCTGACCGCGGCATCACGCGTTTTCTTCCTCGGGCACCAAAAACACTTGATTTTTAAAAACAGCTAATAATAACATTTTTAAGCATGGAATTCCACCCCGAAACTCATCCTAGCATTCGTTTTTCAATTTATGTCAAAAAATTTTTTTTGCTCCTTACCAGCTTTTTTTCTGACCGCGGCACCACGCGTTTTCTTCCTCGGGCACAAAAAACACTCGATTTTTAAAAACAGCAAATGATAACATTTTAAAGCATTGACTTCCACACCGAAACTCATCCTAGCATTGGTTTTTACATTTAAGTCAAAAAATTTTTTTTGCTCCTGAGCAGCTTTTTTTCTGACCGCGGCATGACGCGTTTTCTTCCTAGGGCACCAAAAACACTTGATTTTTAAAAGCAGCAAATAATAACATTTTTAAGCATGGAATTCCACCCCGAAACTGATCCTACTATCCGCTTTTCAATTTAAGTCAAAAAAAATTTTTCCTTCTGAGCAGCTATTTTTCTGACCGCGGCGTCACGCGTTTTGTTGCTCGGGCACCAAAAACACTCGATTTTTAAAAACAGCAAATAATAACATTTTTAAGCATGGAATTCCACCCCAAAACTCATCCTAGCATTCGTTTTAAAATTTATGTCAAAAAAAATTTTTTGCTCCTTTCCAGCTTTTTTTCTGACCGCGGCACCACGCGTTTTCTTCCTTGGGCACCAAAAACACTCAATTTTTAAAAACAGCAAATGATAACATTTTAAAGCATCGACTTCCACAACGAAACTCATCCTAGCATTGGTTTTTACATTTAAGTCAAAAAAATTTTTTTGCTCCTGAGCAGCTTTTTTTCTGAACGCGGCATCACGCGTTTTCTTCCTCGGACACCAAAAACACTTGATTTTTAAAAGCAGCAAATAATAACATTTTTAAGCATGGAATTCCACCACAAAACTCAACCTAGCATTGGTTTTTCCATTTAAGTCAAAAAACAATTTTTGCTCCTGAGCAGCTTTTTTTCTGACCACGGCATCACGCGTTTTCTTCCTTGGGCACCAAAAACAGTCGATTTTTAAAAACAGCAAATAATAACATTTTAAAGCATGGAATTCCACCCCGAAACTCATCCTAGCATTCGTTTTAAAATTTATGTCAAAAAAATTTTTTTGCTCCTTTCCAGCTTTTTTTCTGACCGTGGCACCACGCGTTTTCTTACTCGGGCACCAAAAACACTCGATTTTTAAAAACAGCAAATGATAACATTTGAAAGCATGGACTTCCACACCGAAACTCATCGTAGTATTGGGTTTTCCATTTAAGTCAAAAAAAAAAAAAATTTTTTTGCTCCTGAGCAGCTTTTTTTCTGATCGCGGCATCATGCGTTTTCTTCCTTGGGCACCAAAAACAGTCGATTTTTAAAAACAGCAAATAATAACATTTTTAAGCATGGAATTCCAGCCCAAAACTCATCCTAGCATCCGCTTTTCAATTTAAGTCAAAAAAATTTTTTTCCTTCAGAGCAGCTTTTTTTCTTACCGTGGCATCACGCGTTTTCTTCGTCGGGTATCAAAACACTTGATTTTTAAAAACAGCTAATAATAACATTTTTAAGCATGGAATTCGACAACAAAACTCAACCTAGCATTGGTTTTTCCATTCAAGTCAAAAAAAATTTTTCTCCTTCTGAGCAGCTTTTTTTCTGACCGCGGCATCACGCGTTTTCTTCCTCGGGCACCAAAAACACTTGATTTTTAAAAGCAGCAAATAATAACATTTTTAAGCATGGAATTCCACCCAGAAACTGATCCTACTATCCGCTTTTCAATTTAAGTCAAAAAAATTTTTTTCCTTCAGAGCAGCTTTTTTTCTTACCGTGGCATCACGCGTTTTCTTCGTCGGGTATCAAAACACTTGATTTTTAAAAACAGCTAATAATAACATTTTTAAGCATGGAATTCCACAACAAAACTCAACCTAGCATTGGTTTTTCCATTGAAGTCAAAAAAAATTTTTTCCTTCTGAGCAGCTTTTTTTCTGACCGCGGCACCACGCGTTTTCTTCCTCGGGCACAAAAAACACTCGATTTTTAAAAACAGCAAATGATAACATTTTAAAGCATTGACTTCCACACCAAAACTCATCCTAGCATTGGTTTTTACATTTAGGTCAAAAATTTTTTTTTGCTCCTGAGCAGCTTTTTTTCTGACTGCGGCATGACGCGTTTTCTTCCTCGGGCACCAAAAACACTTGATTTTTAAAAGCAGCAAATAATAACATTTTTAAGCATGGAATTCCACCCCGAAACTGATCCTACTATCCGCTTTTCAATTTAAGTCAAAAAAAAATTTTCCTTCTGAGCAGCTATTTTTCTGACCGCGGCGTCACGCGTTTTGTTGCTCGGGCACCAAAAACACTCGATTTTTAAAAACAGCAAATAATAACATTTTTAAGCATGGAATTCCACCCCAAAACTCATCCTACCATGGGTTTTCCATTTAAGTCAAAAAAAATTTTTTTTGCTCCTGAGCAGCTTTTTTTCTGACCACGGCATCACGCGTTTTCTTCCTTGGGCACCAAAAACAGTCGATTTTTAAAAACAGCAAATAATAACATTTTAAAGCATGGAATTCCACCCCGAAACTCATCCTAGCATTGGTTTTTACATTTAAGTCAAAAAAATTTTTTTGCTCCTGAGCAGCTTTTTTTCTGAACGCGGCATCACGCGTTTTCTTCCTCGGACACCAAAAACACTTGATTTTTAAAAGCAGCAAATAATAACATTTTTAAGTATGGAATTCCACCCCGAAACTGATCCTACTATCCGCTTTTCAATTTAACTCAAAAAAATTTTTTTCCTTCAGAGCAGCTTTTTTTCTTACCGTGGCATCACGCGTTTTCTTCGTCGGGTATCAAAACACTTGATTTTTAAAAACAGCTAATAATAACATTTTTAAGCATGGAATTCGACAACAAAACTCAACCTAGCATTGGTTTTTCCATTCAAGTCAAAAAAAATTTTTCTCCTTCTGAGCAGCTTTTTTTCTGACCGCGGCATCACGCGTTTTCTTCCTCGGGCACCAAAAACACTTGATTTTTAAAAGCAGCAAATAATAACATTTTTAAGCATGGAATTCCACCCAGAAACTGATCCTACTATCCGCTTTTCAATTTAAGTCAAAAAAATTTTTTTCCTTCAGAGCAGCTTTTTTTCTTACCGTGGCATCACGCGTTTTCTTCGTCGGGTATCAAAACACTTGATTTTTAAAAACAGCTAATAATAACATTTTTAAGCATGGAATTCCACAACAAAACTCAACCTAGCATTGGTTTTTCCATTGAAGTCAAAAAAAATTTTTTCCTTCTGAGCAGCTTTTTTTCTGACCGCGGCACCACGCGTTTTCTTCCTCGGGCACAAAAAACACTCGATTTTTAAAAACAGCAAATGATAACATTTTAAAGCATTGACTTCCACACCAAAACTCATCCTAGCATTGGTTTTTACATTTAGGTCAAAAATTTTTTTTTGCTCCTGAGCAGCTTTTTTTCTGACTGCGGCATGACGCGTTTTCTTCCTCGGGCACCAAAAACACTTGATTTTTAAAAGCAGCAAATAATAACATTTTTAAGCATGGAATTCCACCCCGAAACTGATCCTACTATCCGCTTTTCAATTTAAGTCAAAAAAAAATTTTCCTTCTGAGCAGCTATTTTTCTGACCGCGGCGTCACGCGTTTTGTTGCTCGGGCACCAAAAACACTCGATTTTTAAAAACAGCAAATAATAACATTTTTAAGCATGGAATTCCACCCCAAAACTCATCCTACCATGGGTTTTCCATTTAAGTCAAAAAAAATTTTTTTTGCTCCTGAGCAGCTTTTTTTCTGACCACGGCATCACGCGTTTTCTTCCTTGGGCACCAAAAACAGTCGATTTTTAAAAACAGCAAATAATAACATTTTAAAGCATGGAATTCCACCCCGAAACTCATCCTAGCATTGGTTTTTACATTTAAGTCAAAAAAATTTTTTTGCTCCTGAGCAGCTTTTTTTCTGAACGCGGCATCACGCGTTTTCTTCCTCGGACACCAAAAACACTTGATTTTTAAAAGCAGCAAATAATAACATTTTTAAGTATGGAATTCCACCCCGAAACTGATCCTACTATCCGCTTTTCAATTTAACTCAAAAAAATTTTTTTCCTTCAGAGCAGCTTTTTTTCTTACCGTGGCATCACGCGTTTTCTTCGTCGGGTATCAAAACACTTGATTTTTAAAAACAGCAAATAATAACATTTTTAAGCATGGAATTCCACAACAAAACTCAACCTAGCATTGGTTTTTCCATTCAAGTCAAAAAAAATTTTTCTCCTTCTGAGCAGCTTTTTTTCTGACCGCGGCATCACGCGTTTTCTTCCTCGGGCACCAAAAACACTTGATTTTTAAAAGCAGCAAATAATAACATTTTTAAGCATGGAATTCCACCCCGAAACTGATCCTACTATCCGCTTTTCAATTTAAGTCAAAAAATTTTTTTCCTTCTGAGCATCTATTTTTCTGACCGCGGCATCACGCGTTTTCTTCCTCGGGCACAAAAAACACTCGATTTTTAAAAACAGCAAATGATAACATTTTAAAGCATCGACTTCCACACCGAAACTCATCCTAGCATTGGTTTTTACATTTAAGTCAAAAAAATTTTTTTGCTCCTGAGCAGCTTTTTTTCTGAACGCGGCATCACGCGTTTTCTTCCTCGGACACCAAAAACAATTGATTTTTTAAAGCAGCAAATAATAACATTTTTAAGCATGGAATTCCACCCCGAAACTCATCCTAGCATTGGTTTTTCCATTTAAGTCAAAAAACAATTTTTGCTCCTGAGCAGCTTTTTTTCTGACCGCGGCATGACGCGTTTTCTTCCTCGGGCACCAAAAACACTTGATTTTTAAAAGCAGCAAATAATAACATTTTTAAGCATGGAATTCCACCCCGAAACTGATCCTACTATCCGCTTTTCAATTTAAGTGAAAAAAAAATTTTCCTTCTGAGCAGCTATTTTTCTGACCGCGGCATCACGCGTTTTGTTGCTCGGGCACCAAAAACACTCAATTTTTAAAAACAGCAAATAATAACATTTTTAAGCATGGAATTCCCCCCTGAAACTGATCCTAGTATCCGCTTTTCAATTTAAGTCAAAAAAAATTTTTTCCTTCAGAGCAGCTTTTTTTCTTACCGCGGCATCACGCGTTTTCTTCTTCGGGTATCAAAACACTTGATTTTTAAAAACAGCTAATAATAACATTGTTAAGCATGGAATTCCACCACAAAACTCAACCTAGCATTGGTATTTCCATTCAAGTCAAAAAAATTTTTTTCCTTCTGAGCAGCTTTTTTTCTGACCGCGGCATCACGCGTTTTCTTCCTCGGGCACCAAAAACACTTGATTTTTAAAAACAGCTAATAATAACATTTTTAAGCATGGAATTCCACCCCGAAACTCATCCTAGCATTCGTTTTTCAATTTATGTCAAAAAATTTTTTTTGCTCCTTACCAGCTTTTTTTCTGACCGCGGCACCACGCGTTTTCTTCCTCGGGCACAAAAAACACTCGATTTTTAAAAACAGCAAATGATAACATTTTAAAGCATTGACTTCCACACCGAAACTCATCCTAGCATTGGTTTTTACATTTAAGTCAAAAAATTTTTTTTGCTCCTGAGCAGCTTTTTTTCTGACCGCGGCATGACGCGTTTTCTTCCTAGGGCACCAAAAACACTTGATTTTTAAAAGCAGCAAATAATAACATTTTTAAGCATGGAATTCCACCCCGAAACTGATCCTACTATCCGCTTTTCAATTTAAGTCAAAAAAAATTTTTCCTTCTGAGCAGCTATTTTTCTGACCGCGGCGTCACGCGTTTTGTTGCTCGGGCACCAAAAACACTCGATTTTTAAAAACAGCAAATAATAACATTTTTAAGCATGGAATTCCACCCCAAAACTCATCCTAGCATTCGTTTTAAAATTTATGTCAAAAAAAATTTTTTGCTCCTTTCCAGCTTTTTTTCTGACCGCGGCACCACGCGTTTTCTTCCTTGGGCACCAAAAACACTCAATTTTTAAAAACAGCAAATGATAACATTTTAAAGCATCGACTTCCACAACGAAACTCATCCTAGCATTGGTTTTTACATTTAAGTCAAAAAAATTTTTTTGCTCCTGAGCAGCTTTTTTTCTGAACGCGGCATCACGCGTTTTCTTCCTCGGACACCAAAAACACTTGATTTTTAAAAGCAGCAAATAATAACATTTTTAAGCATGGAATTCCACCACAAAACTCAACCTAGCATTGGTTTTTCCATTTAAGTCAAAAAACAATTTTTGCTCCTGAGCAGCTTTTTTTCTGACCACGGCATCACACGTTTTCTTCCTTGGGCACCAAAAACAGTCGATTTTTAAAAACAGCAAATAATAACATTTTAAAGCATGGAATTCCACCCCGAAACTCATCCTAGCATTCGTTTTAAAATTTATGTCAAAAAAATTTTTTTGCTCCTTTCCAGCTTTTTTTCTGACCGTGGCACCACGCGTTTTCTTACTCGGGCACCAAAAACACTCGATTTTTAAAAACAGCAAATGATAACATTTGAAAGCATGGACTTCCACACCGAAACTCATCGTAGTATTGGGTTTTCCATTTAAGTCAAAAAAAAAAAAATTTTTTTGCTCCTGAGCAGCTTTTTTTCTGATCGCGGCATCATGCGTTTTCTTCCTTGGGCACCAAAAACAGTCGATTTTTAAAAACAGCAAATAATAACATTTTTAAGCATGGAATTCCAGCCCAAAACTCATCCTAGCATCCGCTTTTCAATTTAAGTCAAAAAAATTTTTTTCCTTCAGAGCAGCTTTTTTTCTTACCGTGGCATCACGCGTTTTCTTCGTCGGGTATCAAAACACTTGATTTTTAAAAACAGCTAATAATAACATTTTTAAGCATGGAATTCGACAACAAAACTCAACCTAGCATTGGTTTTTCCATTCAAGTCAAAAAAAATTTTTCTCCTTCTGAGCAGCTTTTTTTCTGACCGCGGCATCACGCGTTTTCTTCCTCGGGCACCAAAAACACTTGATTTTTAAAAGCAGCAAATAATAACATTTTTAAGCATGGAATTCCACCCAGAAACTGATCCTACTATCCGCTTTTCAATTTAAGTCAAAAAAATTTTTTTCCTTCAGAGCAGCTTTTTTTCTTACCGTGGCATCACGCGTTTTCTTCGTCGGGTATCAAAACACTTGATTTTTAAAAACAGCTAATAATAACATTTTTAAGCATGGAATTCCACAACAAAACTCAACCTAGCATTGGTTTTTCCATTGAAGTCAAAAAAAATTTTTTCCTTCTGAGCAGCTTTTTTTCTGACCGCGGCACCACGCGTTTTCTTCCTCGGGCACAAAAAACACTCGATTTTTAAAAACAGCAAATGATAACATTTTAAAGCATTGACTTCCACACCAAAACTCATCCTAGCATTGGTTTTTACATTTAGGTCAAAAATTTTTTTTTGCTCCTGAGCAGCTTTTTTTCTGACTGCGGCATGACGCGTTTTCTTCCTCGGGCACCAAAAACACTTGATTTTTAAAAGCAGCAAATAATAACATTTTTAAGCATGGAATTCCACCCCGAAACTGATCCTACTATCCGCTTTTCAATTTAAGTCAAAAAAAAATTTTCCTTCTGAGCAGCTATTTTTCTGACCGCGGCGTCACGCGTTTTGTTGCTCGGGCACCAAAAACACTCGATTTTTAAAAACAGCAAATAATAACATTTTTAAGCATGGAATTCCACCCCAAAACTCATCCTACCATGGGTTTTCCATTTAAGTCAAAAAAAATTTTTTTTGCTCCTGAGCAGCTTTTTTTCTGACCACGGCATCACGCGTTTTCTTCCTTGGGCACCAAAAACAGTCGATTTTTAAAAACAGCAAATAATAACATTTTAAAGCATGGAATTCCACCCCGAAACTCATCCTAGCATTGGTTTTTACATTTAAGTCAAAAAAATTTTTTTGCTCCTGAGCAGCTTTTTTTCTGAACGCGGCATCACGCGTTTTCTTCCTCGGACACCAAAAACACTTGATTTTTAAAAGCAGCAAATAATAACATTTTTAAGTATGGAATTCCACCCCGAAACTGATCCTACTATCCGCTTTTCAATTTAACTCAAAAAAATTTTTTTCCTTCAGAGCAGCTTTTTTTCTTACCGTGGCATCACGCGTTTTCTTCGTCGGGTATCAAAACACTTGATTTTTAAAAACAGCAAATAATAACATTTTTAAGCATGGAATTCCACAACAAAACTCAACCTAGCATTGGTTTTTCCATTCAAGTCAAAAAAAATTTTTCTCCTTCTGAGCAGCTTTTTTTCTGACCGCGGCATCACGCGTTTTCTTCCTCGGGCACCAAAAACACTTGATTTTTAAAAGCAGCAAATAATAACATTTTTAAGCATGGAATTCCACCCCGAAACTGATCCTACTATCCGCTTTTCAATTTAAGTCAAAAAATTTTTTTCCTTCTGAGCATCTATTTTTCTGACCGCGGCATCACGCGTTTTCTTCCTCGGGCACAAAAAACACTCGATTTTTAAAAACAGCAAATGATAACATTTTAAAGCATCGACTTCCACACCGAAACTCATCCTAGCATTGGTTTTTACATTTAAGTCAAAAAAATTTTTTTGCTCCTGAGCAGCTTTTTTTCTGAACGCGGCATCACGCGTTTTCTTCCTCGGACACCAAAAACAATTGATTTTTTAAAGCAGCAAATAATAACATTTTTAAGCATGGAATTCCACCCCGAAACTCATCCTAGCATTGGTTTTTCCATTTAAGTCAAAAAACAATTTTTGCTCCTGAGCAGCTTTTTTTCTGACCGCGGCATGACGCGTTTTCTTCCTCGGGCACCAAAAACACTTGATTTTTAAAAGCAGCAAATAATAACATTTTTAAGCATGGAATTCCACCCCGAAACTGATCCTACTATCCGCTTTTCAATTTAAGTGAAAAAAAAATTTTCCTTCTGAGCAGCTATTTTTCTGACCGCGGCATCACGCGTTTTGTTGCTCGGGCACCAAAAACACTCAATTTTTAAAAACAGCAAATAATAACATTTTTAAGCATGGAATTCCACCCCAAAACTCATCCTACCATTGGGTTTTCCATTTAAGTCAAAAAAAATTTTTTTTGCTCCTGAGCAGCTTTTTTTCTGACAGTGGCATCACGCGTTTTCTTCCTTGGGCACCAAAAACAGTCGATTTTTAAAAACAGCAAATAATAACATTTTTAAGCATGGAATTCCACCCCGAAACTCATCCTAGCATTCGTTTTTCAATTTATGTCAAAAAAATTTTTTTGCTCCTTACCAGCTTTTTTTCTGACCGCGGCACCACGCGTTTTCTTCCTCGGACACCAAAAACACTCGATTTTTAAAAGCAGCAAATAATAACATTTTTAAGCATGGACTTCCACACCGAAACTCATCCTAGCATTGGTGTTTACATTGAAGTCAAAAAAATTTTTTTGCTCCTGAGCAGCTTTTTTTCTGACCGCGGCATCACGCGTTTTCTTCCTCGGGCACCAAAAACACTCAATTTTTAAAAACAGCAAATAATAACATTTTTAAGCATGGAATTACACCCCGAAACTGATCCTACTATCCGCTTTTCAATTTAAGTCAAAAAATTTTTTTCCTTCTGAGCAGCTATTTTTCTGACCGCGGCATCACGCGTTTACTTCCTCGGGCACAAAAAACACTCGATTTTTAAAAACAGCAAATGATAACATTTTAAAGCATCGACTTCCACACCGAAACTCATCCTAGCATTGGTTTTAAAATTTATGTCAAAAAAATTTTTTTGCTCCTGAGCAGCTTTTTTTCTGACCGCGGCATCACACGTTTCGTTCCTCGGACACCAAAAACACTCAATTTTTAAAAACAGCAAATAATAACATTTTTAAGCATGGAATTACACCCCGAAACTGATCCTACTATCCGCTTTTCAATTTAAGTCAAAAAATTTTTTTCCTTCTGAGCAGCTATTTTTCTGACCGCGGCATCACGCGTTTACTTCCTCGGGCACAAAAAACACTCGATTTTTAAAAACAGCAAATGATAACATTTTAAAGCATCGACTTCCACACCGAAACTCATCCTAGCATTGGTTTTAAAATTTATGTCAAAAAAATTTTTTTGCTCCTGAGCAGCTTTTTTTCTGACCGCGGCATCACACGTTTCGTTCCTCGGACACCAAAAACACTCGATTTTTAAAAGCAGCAAATAATAACATTTTTAAGCATGGAATTCCAGCCCAAAACTCATCCTAGCATCCACTTTTACATTTAAGTCAAAAAATTTTTTTTGCTCCTAAGCAGCTTTTTTTCTGACCGCGGCATCACGCGTTTTCTTCCTCGGGCACAAAAAACACTCGATTTTTAAAAACAGCAAATGATAACATTTTAAAGCATCGACTTCCACACCGAAACTCATCCTAGCATTGGTTTTTACATTTAAGTCAAAAAAATTTTTTTGCTCCTGAGCAGCTTTTTTTCTGACTGCGGCATCACACGTTTCGTTCCTCGGACACCAAAAACACTCGATTTTTAAAAGCAGCAAATAATAACATTTTTAAGCATGGAATTCCAGCCCAAAACTCATCCTAGCATCCACTTTTACATTTAAGTCAAAAAATTTTTTTTGCTCCTAAGCAGCTTTTTTTCTGACCGCGGCATCACGCGTTTTCTTCCTTGGGCACCAAAAACACTTGATTTTTTAAAAAAAGCTAATAATAACATTTTTAAGCATGGAATTCCACCCCGAAACTCATCCTAGCATTGGTGTTTACACTGAAGTCAAAAAAATTTTTTTGCTCCTGAGCAGCTTTTTTTCTGACCGCGGCATTACGCGTTTTCTTCCTCGGGCACCAAAAACACTCAATTTTTAAAAACAGCAAATAATAACATTTTTAAGCATGGAATTCCACCCCGAAACTGATCCTACTATCCGCTTTTCAATTTAAGTCAAAAAAAAATTTTCCTTCTGAGCAGCTATTTTTCTGACCGCGGCGTCACGCGTTTTGTTGCTCGGGCACCAAAAACACTCGATTTTTAAAAACAGCAAATAATAACATTTTTAAGCATGGAATTCCACCCCAAAACTCATCCTACCATGGGTTTTCCATTTAAGTCAAAAAAAATTTTTTTTGCTCCTGAGCAGCTTTTTTTCTGACCACGGCATCATGCGTTTTCTTCCTTGGGCACCAAAAACAGTCGATTTTTAAAAACAGCAAATAATAACATTTTAAAGCATGGAATTCCACCCCGAAACTCATCCTAGCATTGGTTTTTACATTTAAGTCAAAAAAATTTTTTTGCTCCTGAGCAGCTTTTTTTCTGAACGCGGCATCACGCGTTTTCTTCCTCGGACACCAAAAACACTTGATTTTTAAAAGCAGCAAATAATAACATTTTTAAGTATGGAATTCCACCCCGAAACTGATCCTACTATCCGCTTTTCAATTTAACTCAAAAAAATTTTTTTCCTTCAGAGCAGCTTTTTTTCTTACCGTGGCATCACGCGTTTTCTTCGTCGGGTATCAAAACACTTGATTTTTAAAAACAGCAAATAATAACATTTTTAAGCATGGAATTCCACAACAAAACTCAACCTAGCATTGGTTTTTCCATTCAAGTCAAAAAAATTTTTTCTCCTTCTGAGCAGCTTTTTTTCTGACCGCGGCATCACGCGTTTTCTTCCTCGGGCACCAAAAACACTTGATTTTTAAAAGCAGCAAATAATAACATTTTTAAGCATGGAATTCCACCCCGAAACTGATCCTACTATCCGCTTTTCAATTTAAGTCAAAAAATTTTTTTCCTTCTGAGCATCTATTTTTCTGACCGCGGCATCACGCGTTTTCTTCCTCGGGCACAAAAAACACTCGATTTTTAAAAACAGCAAATGATAACATTTTAAAGCATCGACTTCCACACCGAAACTCATCCTAGCATTGGTTTTTACATTTAAGTCAAAAAAATTTTTTTGCTCCTGAGCAGCTTTTTTTCTGAACGCGGCATCACGCGTTTTCTTCCTCGGACACCAAAAACAATTGATTTTTTAAAGCAGCAAATAATAACATTTTTAAGCATGGAATTCCACCCCGAAACTCATCCTAGCATTGGTTTTTCCATTTAAGTCAAAAAACAATTTTTGCTCCTGAGCAGCTTTTTTTCTGACCGCGGCATGACGCGTTTTCTTCCTCGGGCACCAAAAACACTTGATTTTTAAAAGCAGCAAATAATAACATTTTTAAGCATGGAATTCCACCCCGAAACTGATCCTACTATCCGCTTTTCAATTTAAGTCAAAAAAAAATTTTCCTTCTGAGCAGCTATTTTTCTGACCGCGGCATCACGCGTTTTGTTGCTCGGGCACCAAAAACACTCAATTTTTAAAAACAGCAAATAATAACATTTTTAAGCATGGAATTCCACCCCAAAACTCATCCTACCATGGGTTTTCCATTTAAGTCAAAAAAAATTTTTTTGCTCCTGAGCAGCTTTTTTTCTGACCGCGGCATCACACGTTTCGTTCCTCGGACACCAAAAACACTCAATTTTTAAAAACAGCAAATAATAACATTTTTAAGCATGGAATTACACCCCGAAACTGATCCTACTATCCGCTTTTCAATTTAAGTCAAAAAATTTTTTTCCTTCTGAGCAGCTATTTTTCTGACCGCGGCATCACGCGTTTACTTCCTCGGGCACAAAAAACACTCGATTTTTAAAAACAGCAAATGATAACATTTTAAAGCATCGACTTCCACACCGAAACTCATCCTAGCATTGGTTTTAAAATTTATGTCAAAAAAATTTTTTTGCTCCTGAGCAGCTTTTTTTCTGACCGCGGCATCACACGTTTCGTTCCTCGGACACCAAAAACACTCGATTTTTAAAAGCAGCAAATAATAACATTTTTAAGCATGGAATTCCAGCCCAAAACTCATCCTAGCATCCACTTTTACATTTAAGTCAAAAAATTTTTTTTGCTCCTAAGCAGCTTTTTTTCTGACCGCGGCATCACGCGTTTTCTTCCTCGGGCACAAAAAACACTCGATTTTTAAAAACAGCAAATGATAACATTTTAAAGCATCGACTTCCACACCGAAACTCATCCTAGCATTGGTTTTTACATTTAAGTCAAAAAAATTTTTTTGCTCCTGAGCAGCTTTTTTTCTGACCGCGGCATCACACGTTTCGTTCCTCGGACACCAAAAACACTCGATTTTTAAAAGCAGCAAATAATAACATTTTTAAGCATGGAATTCCAGCCCAAAACTCATCCTAGCATCCACTTTTACATTTAAGTCAAAAAATTTTTTTTGCTCCTAAGCAGCTTTTTTTCTGACCGCGGCATCACGCGGTTTCTTCCTTGGGCACCAAAAACACTTGATTTTTTAAAAAAAGCTAATAATAACATTTTTAAGCATGGAATTCCACCCCGAAACTCATCCTAGCATTGGTGTTTACACTGAAGTCAAAAAAATTTTTTTGCTCCTGAGCAGCTTTTTTTCTGACCGCGGCATTACGCGTTTTCTTCCTCGGGCACCAAAAACACTCAATTTTTAAAAACAGCAAATAATAACATTTTTAAGCATGGAATTCCACCCCGAAACTGATCCTACTATCCGCTTTTCAATTTAAGTCAAAAAAAATTTTTCCTTCTGAGCAGCTATTTTTCTGACCGCGGCATCACGCGTTTTGTTGCTCGGGCACCAAAAACAGTCGATTTTTAAAAACAGCAAATAATAACATTTTTAAGCATGGAATTCCACCCCGAAACTCATCCTAGCATTCGTTTTTCAATTTATGTCAAAAAAATTTTTTTGCTCCTTACCAGCTTTTTTTCTGACCGCGGCACCACGCGTTTTCTTCCTCGGGCACCAAAAACACTCGATTTTTAAAAACAGCAAATAATAACATTTTTAAGCATGGAATTCCCCCCTGAAACTGATCCTACTATCCGCTTTTCAATTTAAGTCAAAAAAAATTTTTTCCTTCAGAGCAGCTTTTTTTCTGACCGCGGCATCACGCGTTTTCTTCCTCGGGCACCAAAAACACTTGATTTTTAAAAACAGCTAATAATAACATTTTTAAGCATGG
This sequence comes from Arizona elegans, assembly GCA_022577455.1. NCBI lineage: Eukaryota > Metazoa > Chordata > Lepidosauria > Squamata > Colubridae > Arizona > Arizona elegans. The sequence goes on along the minus strand of JAKOOJ010000001.1, from coordinate 169,183,778 downwards.
AATTCCACCCCGAAACTCATCCTAGCATTCGTTTTTCAATTTATGTCAAAAAAATTTTTTTGCTCCTTACCAGATTTTTCTCTGACCGCGGCACCACGGGTTTTCTTCCTCGGGCACAAAAAACACTCGATTTTTAAAAACAGCAAATGATAACATTTTAAAGCATTGACTTCCACACTGAAACTCATCCTAGCATTGGTTTTTACATTTAAGTCAAAAAATTTTTTTTGCTCCTGAGCAGCTTTTTTTCTGACCGCGGCATGACGCGTTTTCTTCCTCGGGCACCAAAAACACTTGATTTTTAAAAGCAGCAAATAATAACATTTTTAAGCATGGAATTCCACCCCGAAACTGATCCTACTATCCGCTTTTCAATTTAAGTCAAAAAAAATTTTTCCTTCTGAGCAGCTATTTTTCTGACCGCGGCGTCACGCGTTTTGTTGCTTGGGCACCAAAAACACTCGATTTTTAAAAACAGCAAATAATAACATTTTTAAGCATGGAATTCCACCCCGAAACTCATCCTAGCATTCGTTTTTCAATTTATGTCAAAAAATTTTTTTTGCTCCTTACCAGCTTTTTTTCTGACCGCGGCACCACGCGTTTTCTTCCTCGGACACCAAAAACACTCGATTTTTAAAAGCAGCAAATAATAACATTTTTAAGCATGGACTTCCACACCGAAACTCATCCTAGCATTGGTGTTTACATTGAAGTCAAAAAAATTTTTTTGCTCCTGAGCAGCTTTTTTTCTGACCGCGGCATCACGCGTTTTCTTCCTCGGGCACCAAAAACACTCAATTTTTAAAAACAGCAAATAATAACATTTTTAAGCATGGAATTACACCCCGAAACTGATCCTACTATCCGCTTTTCAATTTAAGTCAAAAAATTTTTTTCCTTCTGAGCAGCTATTTTTCTGACCGCGGCATCACGCGTTTACTTCCTCGGGCACAAAAAACACTCGATTTTTAAAAACAGCAAATGATAACATTTTAAAGCATCGACTTCCACACCGAAACTCATCCTAGCATTGGTTTTAAAATTTATGTCAAAAAAATTTTTTTGCTCCTGAGCAGCTTTTTTTCTGACCGCGGCATCACACGTTTCGTTCCTCGGACACCAAAAACACTCAATTTTTAAAAACAGCAAATAATAACATTTTTAAGCATGGAATTACACCCCGAAACTGATCCTACTATCTGCTTTTCAATTTAAGTCAAAAAATTTTTTTCCTTCTGAGCAGCTATTTTTCTGACCGTGGCATCACGCGTTTACTTCCTCGGGCACAAAAAACACTCGATTTTTAAAAACAGCAAATGTTAACATTTTAAAGCATCGACTTCCACACCGAAACTCATCCTAGCATTGGTTTTAAAATTTATGTCAAAAAAATTTTTTTGCTCCTGAGCAGCTTTTTTTCTGACCGCGGCATCACACGTTTCGTTCCTCGGACACCAAAAACACTCGATTTTTAAAAGCAGCAAATAATAACATTTTTAAGCATGGAATTCCAGCCCAAAACTCATCCTAGCATCCACTTTTACATTTAAGTCAAAAAATTTTTTTTGCTCCTAAGCAGCTTTTTTTCTGACCGCGGCATCACGCGTTTTCTTCCTCGGGCACAAAAAACACTCGATTTTTAAAAACAGCAAATGATAACATTTTAAAGCATCGACTTCCACACCGAAACTCATCCTAGCATTGGTTTTTACATTTAAGTCAAAAAAATTTTTTTGCTCCTGAGCAGCTTTTTTTCTGACCGCGGCATCACACGTTTCGTTCCTCGGACACCAAAAACACTCGATTTTTAAAAGCAGCAAATAATAACATTTTTAAGCATGGAATTCCAGCCCAAAACTCATCCTAGCATCCACTTTTACATTTAAGTCAAAAAATTTTTTTTGCTCCTAAGCAGCTTTTTTTCTGACCGCGGCATCACGCGTTTTCTTCCTTGGGCACCAAAAACACTTGATTTTTTAAAAAAAGCTAATAATAACATTTTTAAGCATGGAATTCCACCCCGAAACTCATCCTAGCATTGGTGTTTACACTGAAGTCAAAAAAATTTTTTTGCTCCTGAGCAGCTTTTTTTCTGACCGCGGCATTACGCGTTTTCTTCCTCGGGCACCAAAAACACTCAATTTTTAAAAACAGCAAATAATAACATTTTTAAGCATGGAATTCCACCCCGAAACTGATCCTACTATCCGCTTTTCAATTTAAGTCAAAAAAAATTTTTCCTTCTGAGCAGCTATTTTTCTGACCGCGGCATCACGCGTTTTGTTGCTCGGGCACCAAAAACAGTCGATTTTTAAAAACAGCAAATAATAACATTTTTAAGCATGGAATTCCACCCCGAAACTCATCCTAGCATTCGTTTTTCAATTTATGTCAAAAAAATTTTTTTGCTCCTTACCAGCTTTTTTTCTGACCGCGGCACCACGCGTTTTCTTCCTCGGGCACCAAAAACACTCGATTTTTAAAAACAGCAAATAATAACATTTTTAAGCATGGAATTCCCCCCTGAAACTGATCCTACTATCCGCTTTTCAATTTAAGTCAAAAAAAATTTTTTCCTTCAGAGCAGCTTTTTTTCTGACCGCGGCATCACGCGTTTTCTTCCTCGGGCACCAAAAACACTTGATTTTTAAAAACAGCTAATAATAACATTTTTAAGCATGGAATTCCACCCCGAAACTCATCCTAGCATTCGTTTTTCAATTTATGTCAAAAAAATTTTTTTGCTCCTTACCAGATTTTTTTCTGACCGCGGCACCACGGGTTTTCTTCCTCGGGCACAAAAAACACTCGATTTTTAAAAACAGCAAATGATAACATTTTAAAGCATTGACTTCCACACCGAAACTCATCCTAGCATTGGTTTTTACATTTAAGTCAAAAAATTTTTTTTGCTCCTGAGCAGCTTTTTTTCTGACCGCGGCATGACGCGTTTTCTTCCTCGGGCACCAAAAACACTCAATTTTTAAAAACAGCAAATAATAACATTTTTAAGCATGGAATTACACCCCGAAACTGATCCTACTATCCGCTTTTCAATTTAAGTCAAAAAATTTTTTTCCTTCTGAGCAGCTATTTTTCTGACCGCGGCATCACGCGTTTACTTCCTCGGGCACAAAAAACACTCGATTTTTAAAAACAGCAAATGATAACATTTTAAAGCATCGACTTCCACACCGAAACTCATCCTAGCATTGGTTTTAAAATTTATGTCAAAAAAATTTTTTTGCTCCTGAGCAGCTTTTTTTCTGACCGCGGCATCACACGTTTCGTTCCTCGGACACCAAAAACACTCAATTTTTAAAAACAGCAAATAATAACATTTTTAAGCATGGAATTACACCCCGAAACTGATCCTACTATCTGCTTTTCAATTTAAGTCAAAAAATTTTTTTCCTTCTGAGCAGCTATTTTTCTGACCGTGGCATCACGCGTTTACTTCCTCGGGCACAAAAAACACTCGATTTTTAAAAACAGCAAATGTTAACATTTTAAAGCATCGACTTCCACACCGAAACTCATCCTAGCATTGGTTTTAAAATTTATGTCAAAAAAATTTTTTTGCTCCTGAGCAGCTTTTTTTCTGACCGCGGCATCACACGTTTCGTTCCTCGGACACCAAAAACACTCGATTTTTAAAGCAGCAAATAATAACATTTTTAAGCATGGAATTCCAGCCCAAAACTCATCCTAGCATCCACTTTTACATTTAAGTCAAAAAAATTTTTTTGCTCCTAAGCAGCTTTTTTTCTGACCGCGGCATCACGCGTTTTCTTCCTCGGGCACAAAAAACACTCGATTTTTAAAAACAGCAAATGATAACATTTTAAAGCATCGACTTCCACACCGAAACTCATCCTAGCATTGGTTTTTACATTTAAGTCAAAAAAATTTTTTTGCTCCTGAGCAGCTCTTTTTCTGACCGCGGCATCACACGTTTCGTTCCTCGGACACCAAAAACACTCGATTTTTAAAAGCAGCAAATAATAACATTTTTAAGCATGGAATTCCAGCCCAAAACTCATCCTAGCATCCACTTTTACATTTAAGTCAAAAAATTTTTTTTGCTCCTAAGCAGCTTTTTTTCTGACCGCGGCATCACGCGTTTTCTTCCTTGGGCACCAAAAACACTTGATTTTTTTAAAAAAGCTAATAATAACATTTTTAAGCATGGAATTCCACCCCGAAACTCATCCTAGCATTGGTATTTACACTGAAGTCAAAAAAATTTTTTTGCTCCTGAGCAGCTTTTTTTCTGACCGCGGCATTACGCGTTTTCTTCCTCGGGCACCAAAAACACTCAATTTTTAAAAACAGCAAATAATAACATTTTTAAGCATGGAATTCCACCCCGAAACTGATCCTACTATCCGCTTTTCAATTTAAGTCAAAAAAATTTTTTCCTTCTGAGCAGCTATTTTTCTGACCGCGGCATCACGGGTTTTGTTGCTCGGGCACCAAAAACACTCGATTTTTAAAAACAGCAAATAATAACATTTTTAAGCATGGAATTCCACCCCAAAACTCATCCTACCATTGGGTTTTCCATTTAAGTCAAAAAAAATTTTTTTTGCTCCTGAGCAGCTATTTTTCTGACCGCGGCATCACGCGTTTTCTTCCTTGGGCACCAAAAACAGTCGATTTTTAAAAACAGCAAATAATAACATTTTTAAGCATGGAATTCCACCCCGAAACTCATCCTAGCATTCGTTTTTCAATTTATGTCAAAAAATTTTTTTTGCTCCTTACCAGCTTTTTTTCTGACCGCGGCACCACGCGTTTTCTTCCTCGGGCACCAAAAACACTCGATTTTTAAAAACAGCAAATAATAACATTTTTAAGCATGGAATTCCACCCCGAAACTGATCCTACTATCCGCTTTTCAATTTAAGTCAAAAAATTTTTTTCCTTCTGAGCATCTATTTTTCTGACCGCGGCATCACGCGTTTTCTTCCTCGGGCACAAAAAACACTCGATTTTTAAAAACAGCAAATGATAACATTTTAAAGCATCGACTTCCACACCGAAACTCATCCTAGCATTGGTGTTTACATTGAAGTCAAAAAAATTTTTTTGCTCCTGAGCAGCTTTTTTTCTGACCGCGGCATCACGCGTTTTCTTCCTCGGGCACCAAAAACACTCAATTTTTAAAAGCAGCAAATAATAACATTTTTAAGCATGGACTTCCACACCGAAACTCATCCTAGCATTGGTGTTTACATTGAAGTCAAAAAAATTTTTTTGCTCCTGAGCAGCTTTTTTTCTGACCGCGGCATCACGCGTTTTCTTCCTCGGGCACCAAAAACACTCAATTTTTAAAAACAGCAAATAATAACATTTTTAAGCATGGAATTACACCCCGAAACTGATCCTACTATCCGCTTTTCAATTTAAGTCAAAAAATTTTTTTCCTTCTGAGCAGCTATTTTTCTGACCGCGGCATCACGCGTTTACTTCCTCGGGCACAAAAAACACTCGATTTTTAAAAACAGCAAATGATAACATTTTAAAGCATCGACTTCCACACCGAAACTCATCCTAGCATTGGTTTTAAAATTTATGTCAAAAAAATTTTTTTGCTCCTGAGCAGCTTTTTTTCTGACCGCGGCATCACACGTTTCGTTCCTCGGACACCAAAAACACTCAATTTTTAAAAACAGCAAATAATAACATTTTTAAGCATGGAATTACACCCCGAAACTGATCCTACTATCCGCTTTTCAATTTAAGTCAAAAAATTTTTTTCCTTCTGAGCAGCTATTTTTCTGACCGCGGCATCACGCGTTTACTTCCTCGGGCACAAAAAACACTCGATTTTTAAAAACAGCAAATGATAACATTTTAAAGCATCGACTTCCACACCGAAACTCATCCTAGCATTGGTTTTAAAATTTATGTCAAAAAAATTTTTTTGCTCCTGAGCAGCTTTTTTTCTGACCGCGGCATCACACGTTTCGTTCCTCGGACACCAAAAACACTCGATTTTTAAAAGCAGCAAATAATAACATTTTTAAGCATGGAATTCCAGCCCAAAACTCATCCTAGCATCCACTTTTACATTTAAGTCAAAAAATTTTTTTTGCTCCTAAGCAGCTTTTTTTCTGACCGCGGCATCACGCGTTTTCTTCCTCGGGCACAAAAAACACTCGATTTTTAAAAACAGCAAATGATAACATTTTAAAGCATCGACTTCCACACCGAAACTCATCCTAGCATTGGTTTTTACATTTAAGTCAAAAAATTTTTTTTGCTCCTGAGCAGCTTTTTTTCTGACCGCGGCATCACACGTTTCGTTCCTCGGACACCAAAAACACTCGATTTTTAAAAGCAGCAAATAATAACATTTTTAAGCATGGAATTCCAGCCCAAAACTCATCCTAGCATCCACTTTTACATTTAAGTCAAAAAATTTTTTTTGCTCCTAAGCAGCTTTTTTTCTGACCGCGGCATCACGCGTTTTCTTCCTTGGGCACCAAAAACACTTGATTTTTTAAAAAAAGCTAATAATAACATTTTTAAGCATGGAATTCCACCCCGAAACTCATCCTAGCATTGGTGTTTACACTGAAGTCAAAAAAAATTTTTTGCTCCTGAGCAGCTTTTTTTCTGACCGCGGCATTACGCGTTTTCTTCCTCGGGCACCAAAAACACTCAATTTTTAAAAACAGCAAATAATAACATTTTTAAGCATGGAATTCCACCCCGAAACTGATCCTACTATCCGCTTTTCAATTTAAGTCAAAAAAAATTTTTCCTTCTGAGCAGCTATTTTTCTGACCGCGGCATCACGCGTTTTGTTGCTCGGGCACCAAAAACAGTCGATTTTTAAAAACAGCAAATAATAACATTTTTAAGCATGGAATTCCACCCCGAAACTCATCCTAGCATTCGTTTTTCAATTTATGTCAAAAAAATTTTTTTGCTCCTTACCAGCTTTTTTTCTGACCGCGGCACCACGCGTTTTCTTCCTCGGGCACCAAAAACACTCGATTTTTAAAAACAGCAAATAATAACATTTTTAAGCATGGAATTCCCCCCTGAAACTGATCCTACTATCCGCTTTTCAATTTAAGTCAAAAAAAATTTTTTCCTTCAGAGCAGCTTTTTTTCTGACCGCGGCATCACGCGTTTTCTTCCTCGGGCACCAAAAACACTTGATTTTTAAAAACAGCTAATAATAACATTTTTAAGCATGGAATTCCACCCCGAAACTCATCCTAGCATTCGTTTTTCAATTTATGTCAAAAAAATTTTTTTGCTCCTTACCAGATTTTTTTCTGACCGCGGCACCACGGGTTTTCTTCCTCGGGCACAAAAAACACTCGATTTTTAAAAACAGCAAATGATAACATTTTAAAGCATTGACTTCCACACCGAAACTCATCCTAGCATTGGTTTTTACATTTAAGTCAAAAAATTTTTTTTGCTCCTGAGCAGCTTTTTTTCTGACCGCGGCATGACGCGTTTTCTTCCTCGGGCACCAAAAACAGTTGATTTTTAAAAGCAGCAAATAATAACATTTTTAAGCATGGAATTCCACCCCGAAACTGATCCTACTATCCGCTTTTCAATTTAAGTCAAAAAAAATTTTTCCTTCTGAGCAGCTATTTTTCTGACCGTGGCATCACGCGTTTACTTCCTCGGGCACAAAAAACACTCGATTTTTAAAAACAGCAAATGTTAACATTTTAAAGCATCGACTTCCACACCGAAACTCATCCTAGCATTGGTTTTAAAATTTATGTCAAAAAAATTTTTTTGCTCCTGAGCAGCTTTTTTTCTGACCGCGGCATCACACGTTTCGTTCCTCGGACACCAAAAACACTCGATTTTTAAAGCAGCAAATAATAACATTTTTAAGCATGGAATTCCAGCCCAAAACTCATCCTAGCATCCACTTTTACATTTAAGTCAAAAAATTTTTTTTGCTCCTAAGCAGCTTTTTTTCTGACCGCGGCATCACGCGTTTTCTTCCTCGGGCACAAAAAACACTCGATTTTTAAAAACAGCAAATGATAACATTTTAAAGCATCGACTTCCACACCGAAACTCATCCTAGCATTGGTTTTTACATTTAAGTCAAAAAAATTTTTTTGCTCCTGAGCAGCTCTTTTTCTGACCGCGGCATCACACGTTTCGTTCCTCGGACACCAAAAACACTCGATTTTTAAAAGCAGCAAATAATAACATTTTTAAGCATGGAATTCCAGCCCAAAACTCATCCTAGCATCCACTTTTACATTTAAGTCAAAAAATTTTTTTTGCTCCTAAGCAGCTTTTTTTCTGACCGCGGCATCACGCGTTTTCTTCCTTGGGCACCAAAAACACTTGATTTTTTAAAAAAAGCTAATAATAACATATTTAAGCATGGAATTCCACCCCGAAACTCATCCTAGCATTGGTATTTACACTGAAGTCAAAAAAATTTTTTTGCTCCTGAGCAGCTTTTTTTCTGACCGCGGCATTACGCATTTTCTTCCTCGGGCACCAAAAACACTCAATTTTTAAAAACAGCAAATAATAACATTTTTAAGCATGGAATTCCACCCCGAAACTGATCCTACTATCCGCTTTTCAATTTAAGTCAAAAAAATTTTTTCCTTCTGAGCAGCTATTTTTCTGACCGCGGCATCACGGGTTTTGTTGCTCGGGCACCAAAAACACTCGATTTTTAAAAACAGCAAATAATAACATTTTTAAGCATGGAATTCCACCCCAAAACTCATCCTACCATTGGGTTTTCCATTTAAGTCAAAAAAAATTTTTTTTGCTCCTGAGCAGCTATTTTTCTGACCGCGGCATCACGCGTTTTCTTCCTTGGGCACCAAAAACAGTCGATTTTTAAAAACAGCTAATAATAACATTTTTAAGCATGGAATTCCACCCCGAAACTCATCCTAGCATTCGTTTTTCAATTTATGTCAAAAAAATTTTTTTGCTCCTTACCAGATTTTTTTCTGACCGCGGCACCACGGGTTTTCTTCCTCGGGCACAAAAAACACTCGATTTTTAAAAACAGCAAATGATAACATTTTAAAGCATTGACTTCCACACCGAAACTCATCCTAGCATTGGTTTTTACATTTAAGTCAAAAAATTTTTTTTGCTCCTGAGCAGCTTTTTTTCTGACCGCGGCATGACGCGTTTTCTTCCTCGGGCACCAAAAACAGTTGATTTTTAAAAGCAGCAAATAATAACATTTTTAAGCATGGAATTCCACCCCGAAACTGATCCTACTATCCGCTTTTCAATTTAAGTCAAAAAAAATTTTTCCTTCTGAGCAGCTATTTTTCTGACCGCGGCGTCACGCGTTTTGTTGCTCGGGCACCAAAAACACTCGATTTTTAAAAACAGCAAATAATAACATTTTTAAGCATGGAATTCCACCCCGAAACTCATCCTAGCATTCGTTTTTCAATTTATGTCAAAAAATTTTTTTTGCTCCTTACCAGCTTTTTTTCTGACCGCGGCACCACGCGTTTTCTTCCTCGGACACCAAAAACACTCGATTTTTAAAAGCAGCAAATAATAACATTTTTAAGCATGGACTTCCACACCGAAACTCATCCTAGCATTGGTGTTTACATTGAAGTCAAAAAAATTTTTTTGCTCCTGAGCAGCTTTTTTTCTGACCGCGGCATCACGCGTTTTCTTCCTCGGGCACCAAAAACACTCAATTTTTAAAAACAGCAAATAATAACATTTTTAAGCATGGAATTACACCCCGAAACTGATCCTACTATCCGCTTTTCAATTTAAGTCAAAAAATTTTTTTCCTTCTGAGCAGCTATTTTTCTGACCGCGGCATCACGCGTTTACTTCCTCGGGCACAAAAAACACTCGATTTTTAAAAACAGCAAATGATAACATTTTAAAGCATCGACTTCCACACCGAAACTCATCCTAGCATTGGTTTTAAAATTTATGTCAAAAAAATTATTTTGCTCCTGAGCAGCTTTTTTTCTGACCGCGGCATCACACGTTTCGTTCCTCGGACACCAAAAACACTCAATTTTTAAAAACAGCAAATAATAACATTTTTAAGCATGGAATTACACCCCGAAACTGATCCTACTATCTGCTTTTCAATTTAAGTCAAAAAATTTTTTTCCTTCTGAGCAGCTATTTTTCTGACCGTGGCATCACGCGTTTACTTCCTCGGGCACAAAAAACTCTCGATTTTTAAAAACAGCAAATGTTAACATTTTAAAGCATCGACTTCCACACCGAAACTCATCCTAGCATTGGTTTTAAAATTTATGTCAAAAAAATTTTTTTGCTCCTGAGCAGCTTTTTTTCTGACCGCGGCATCACACGTTTCGTTCCTCGGACACCAAAAACACTCGATTTTTAAAGCAGCAAATAATAACATTTTTAAGCATGGAATTCCAGCCCAAAACTCATCCTAGCATCCACTTTTACATTTAAGTCAAAAAATTTTTTTTGCTCCTAAGCAGCTTTTTTTCTGACCGCGGCATCACGCGTTTTCTTCCTCGGGCACAAAAAACACTCGATTTTTAAAAACAGCAAATGATAACATTTTAAAGCATCGACTTCCACACCGAAACTCATCCTAGCATTGGTTTTTACATTTAAGTCAAAAAAATTTTTTTGCTCCTGAGCAGCTCTTTTTCTGACCGCGGCATCACACGTTTCGTTCCTCGGACACCAAAAACACTCGATTTTTAAAAGCAGCAAATAATAACATTTTTAAGCATGGAATTCCAGCCCAAAACTCATCCTAGCATCCACTTTTACATTTAAGTCAAAAAATTTTTTTTGCTCCTAAGCAGCTTTTTTTCTGACCGCGGCATCACGCGTTTTCTTCCTTGGGCACCAAAAACACTTGATTTTTTAAAAAAAGCTAATAATAACATATTTAAGCATGGAATTCCACCCCGAAACTCATCCTAGCATTGGTATTTACACTGAAGTCAAAAAAATTTTTTTGCTCCTGAGCAGCTTTTTTTCTGACCGCGGCATTACGCATTTTCTTCCTCGGGCACCAAAAACACTCAATTTTTAAAAACAGCAAATAATAACATTTTTAAGCATGGAATTCCACCCCGAAACTGATCCTACTATCCGCTTTTCAATTTAAGTCAAAAAAAATTTTTCCTTCTGAGCAGCTATTTTTCTGACCGCGGCATCACGGGTTTTGTTGCTCGGGCACCAAAAACACTCGATTTTTAAAAACAGCAAATAATAACATTTTTAAGCATGGAATTCCACCCCAAAACTCATCCTACCATTGGGTTTTCCATTTAAGTCAAAAAAAATTTTTTTTGCTCCTGAGCAGCTATTTTTCTGACCGCGGCATCACGCGTTTTCTTCCTTGGGCACCAAAAACAGTCGATTTTTAAAAACAGCAAATAATAACATTTTTAAGCATGGAATTCCACCCCGAAACTCATCCTAGCATTCGTTTTTCAATTTATGTCAAAAAAATTTTTTTGCTCCTTACCAGCTTTTTTTCTGACCGCGGCACCACGCGTTTTCTTCCTCGGGCACCAAAAACACTCGATTTTTAAAAACAGCAAATAATAACATTTTTAAGCATGGAATTCCCCCCTGAAACTGATCCTACTATCCGCTTTTCAATTTAAGTCAAAAAAAATTTTTTCCTTCAGAGCAGCTTTTTTTCTTACCGTGGCATCACGCGTTTTCTTCTTCGGGTATCAAAACACTTGATTTTTAAAACAGCTAATAATAACATTGTTAAGCATGGAATTCCACCACAAAACTCAACCTAGCATTGGTTTTTCTATTCAAGTCAAAAAATTTTTTTTCCTTCTGAGCAGCTTTTTTTCTGACCGCGGCATCACGCGTTTTCTTCCTCGGGCACCAAAAACACTTGATTTTTAAAAACAGCTAATAATAACATTTTTAAGCATGGAATTCCACCCCGAAACTCATCCTAGCATTCGTTTTTCAATTTATGTCAAAAAAATTTTTTTGCTCCTTACCAGATTTTTTTCTGACCGCGGCACCACGGGTTTTCTTCCTCGGGCACAAAAAACACTCGATTTTTAAAAACAGCAAATGATAACATTTTAAAGCATTGACTTCCACACCGAAACTCATCCTAGCATTGGTTTTTACATTTAAGTCAAAAAATTTTTTTTGCTCCTGAGCAGCTTTTTTTCTGACCGCGGCATGACGCGTTTTCTTCCTCGGGCACCAAAAACACTTGATTTTTAAAAGCAGCAAATAATAACATTTTTAAGCATGGAATTCCACCCCGAAACTGATCCTACTATCCGCTTTTCAATTTAAGTCAAAAAAAATTTTTCCTTCTGAGCAGCTATTTTTCTGACCGCGGCGTCACGCGTTTCGTTGCTTGGGCACCAAAAACACTCGATTTTTAAAAACAGCAAATGATAACATTTTTAAGCATGGAATTCCACCCCGAAACTCATCCTAGCATTGGTTTTTACATTTATGTCAAAAAAATTTTTTTGCTCCTTACCAGCTTTTTTTCTGACCGCGGCACCACGCGTTTTCTTCCTCGGGCACCAAAAACACTCGATTTTTAAAAACAGCAAATAATAACATTTTTAAGCATGGAATTCCCCCCTGAAACTGATCCTACTATCCGCTTTTCAATTTAAGTCAAAAAAATTTTTTTCCTTCAGAGCAGCTTTTTTTCTTACCGTGGCATCACGCGTTTTCTTCTTCGGGTATCAAAACACTTGATTTTTAAAACAGCTAATAATAACATTGTTAAGCATGGAATTCCACCACAAAACTCAACCTAGCATTGGTTTTTCTATTCAAGTCAAAAAATTTTTTTTCCTTCTCAGCAGCTTTTTTTCTGACCGCGGCATCACGCGTTTTCTTCCTCGGGCACCAAAAACACTTGATTTTTAAAAACAGCTAATAATAACATTTTTAAGCATGGAATTCCACCCCGAAACTCATCCTAGCATTCGTTTTTCAATTTATGTCAAAAAAATTTTTTTGCTCCTTACCAGATTTTTTTCTGACCGCGGCACCACGGGTTTTCTTCCTCGGGCACAAAAAACACTCGATTTTTAAAAACAGCAAATGATAACATTTTAAAGCATTGACTTCCACACCGAAACTCATCCTAGCATTGGTTTTTACATTTAAGTCAAAAAATTTTTTTTGCTCCTGAGCAGCTTTTTTTCTGACCGCGGCATGACGCGTTTTCTTCCTCGGGCACCAAAAACACTTGATTTTTAAAAGCAGCAAATAATAACATTTTTAAGCATGGAATTCCACCCCGAAACTGATCCTACTATCCGCTTTTCAATTTAAGTCAAAAAAAATTTTTCCTTCTGAGCAGCTATTTTTCTGACCGCGGCGTCACGCGTTTCGTTGCTCGGGCACCAAAAACACTCGATTTTTAAAAACAGCAAATGATAACATTTTTAAGCATGGAATTCCAGCCCAAAACTCATCCTAGCATCCGCTTTTCAATTTAAGTCAAAAAAATTTTTTTCCTTCAGAGCAGCTTTTTTTCTTACCGTGGCATGACGCGTTTTCTTCGTCGGGTATCAAAACACTTGATTTTTAAAAACAGCTAATAATAACATTTTTAAGCATCGACTTCCACACCGAAACTCATCCTAGCATTGGTTTTTACATTTAAGTCAAAAAAATTTTTTTGCTCCTGAGCAGCTTTTTTTCTGAACGCGGCATCACGCGTTTTCTTCCTCGGACACCAAAAACACTTGATTTTTAAAAGCAGCAAATAATAACATTTTTAAGCATGGAATTCCACCACAAAACTCAACCTAGCATTGGTTTTTCCATTTATGTCAAAAAACAATTTTTGCTCCTGAGCAGCTTTTTTTCTGACCGCGGCATGACGCGTTTTCTTCCTCGGGCACCAAAAACACTTGATTTTTAAAAGCAGCAAATAATAACATTTTTAAGCATGGAATTCCACCCCGAAACTGATCCTACTATCTGCTTTTCAATTTAAGTCAAAAAAAAATTTTCCTTCTGAGCAGCTTTTTTTCTGACCGCGGCACCACGCGTTTTCTTCCTCGGGCACCAAAAACACTCGATTTTTAAAAACAGCAAATGATAACATTTGAAAGCATGGACTTCCACACCGAAACTCATCGTAGCATTGGGTTTTCCATTTAAGTCAAAAAAAAAAAATTTTTTTTGCTGCTGAGCAGCTTTTTTTCTGATCGCGGCATCATGCGTTTTCTTCCTTGGGCACCAAAAACAGTCGATTTTTAAAAACAGCAAATAATAACATTTTTAAGCATGGAATTCCACAACAAAACTCAACCTAGCATTGGTTTTTCCATTCAAGTCAAAAAAATTTTTTCTCCTTCTGAGCAGCTTTTTTTCTGACCGCGGCATCACGCGTTTTCTTCCTCGGGCACCAAAAACACTTGATTTTTAAAAGCAGCAAATAATAACATTTTTAAGCATGGAATTCCACCCCGAAACTGATCCTACTATCCGCTTTTCAATTTAAGTCAAAAAAATTTTTTCCTTCTGAGCATCTATTTTTCTGACCGCGGCATCACGCGTTTTCTTCCTCGGGCACAAAAAACACTCGATTTTTAAAAACAGCAAATGATAACATTTTAAAGCATCGACTTCCACACCGAAACTCATCCTAGCATTGGTTTTTACATTTAAGTCAAAAAAATTTTTTTGCTCCTGAGCAGCTTTTTTTCTGAACGTGGCATCACGCGTTTTCTTCCTCGGACACCAAAAACACTTGATTTTTAAAAGCAGCAAATAATAACATTTTTAAGCATGGAATTTCCCCCTGAAACTGATCCTACTATCCGCTTTTCAATTTAAGTCAAAAAAATTTTTTTCCTTCAGAGCAGCTTTTTTTCTTACCGCGGCATCACGCGTTTTCTTCTTCGGGTATCAAAACACTTGATTTTCAAAAACAGCTAATAATAACATTTTTAAGCATGGAATTCCACCACAAAACTCAACCTAGCATTGGTTTTTCCATTCAAGTCAAAAAAATTTTTTTCCTTCTGAGCAGCTTTTTTTCTGACCGCGGCATCACGCATTTTCTTCCTCGGGCACCAAAAACACTTGATTTTTAAAAACAGCTAATAATAACATTTTTAAGCATGGAATTCCAGCCCAAAACTCATCCTAGCATCCGCTTTTACATTTAAGTCAAAAAAATTTTTTTGCTCCTAAGCAGCTTTTTTTCTGACCGCGGCATCACGCGTTTTCTTCCTCGGGCACCAAAAACACTCAATTTTTAAAAACAGAAAATAATAACATTTTTAAGCATGGAATTCCACCCTGAAACTGATCCTACTATCCGCTTTTCAATTTAAGTCAAAAAATTTTTTGCTCCTGAGCAGCTTTTTTTCTGACCGCGGCATCATGCGTTTTCTTCCTTGGGCACAAAAAACACTCGATTTTTAAAAACAGCAAATGATAACATTTTTAAGCATGGAATTCCAGCCCGAAACTCATCCTAGCATTGGTTTTTCCATTTAAGTCAAAAAACAATTTTTGCTCCTGAGCAGCTTTTTTTCTGACCGCGGCATCACGCGTTTTCTTCCTCGGGCACCAAAAACACTCAATTTTTAAAAACAGCAAATAATAACATTTTTAAGCATGGAATTCCACCCCGAAACTGATCCTACTATCCGCTTTTCAATTTAAGTCAAAAAAAATTTTTCCTTCTGAGCAGCTGTTTTTCTGACCGCGGCATCACGCGTTTTGTTGCTCGGGCACCAAAAACACTCGATTTTTAAAAACAGCAAATAATAACATTTTTAAGCATGGAATTCCACCCCAAAACTCATCCTACCATTGGATTTTCCATTTAAGTCAAAAAAAATTTTTTTTGCTCCTGAGCAGCTTTTTTTCTGACCGCGGCATCACGCGTTTTCTTCCTTGGGCACCAAAAACAGTCGATTTTTAAAAACAGCAAATAATAACATTTTTAAGCATGGAATTCTACCCCGAAACTCATCCTAACATTCGTTTTTCAATTTATGTCAAAAAAAACTTTTTGCTCCTTACCAGCTTTTTTTCTGACCGCGGCACCACGCGTTTTCTTCCTCGGGCACCAAAAACACTCGATTTTTAAAAACAGCAAATAATAACATTTGAAAGCATGGACTTCCACACCGAAACTCATCCTAGCATTGGTGTTTACATTTAAGTCAAAAAAATTTTTTTGCTCCTTAGCAGCTTTTTTTCTGACCGCGGCACCACGCGTTTTCTTCCTCGGGCACCAAAAACACTCGATTTTTAAAAACAGCAAATGATAACATTTGAAAGCATGGACTTCCACACCGAAACTCATCGTAGCATTGGGTTTTCCATTTAAGTCAAAAAAAAAAAATTTTTTTTGCTGCTGAGCAGCTTTTTTTCTGATCGCGGCATCATGCGTTTTCTTCCTTGGGCACCAAAAACAGTCGATTTTTAAAAACAGCAAATAATAACATTTTTAAGCATGGAATTCCACAACAAAACTCAACCTAGCATTGGTTTTTCCATTCAAGTCAAAAAAATTTTTTCTCCTTCTGAGCAGCTTTTTTTCTGACCGCGGAATCACGCGTTTTCTTCCTCGGGCACCAAAAACACTTGATTTTTAAAAACAGCAAATAATAACATTTTTAAGCATGGAATTCCACCCCGAAACTCATCCTACCATTGGGTTTTCCATTTAAGTCAAAAAAAAAATTTTTGCTCCTGAGAAGCTTTTTTTCTGACCGCGGCATCACGCGTTTTCTTCCTTGGGCACCAAAAACAGTCGATTTTTAAAAACAGCAAATAATAACATTTTTAAGCATGGAATTCCACAACAAAACTCAACCTAGCATTGGTTTTTCCATTCAAGTCAAAAAAATTTTTTCTCCTTCTGAGCAGCTTTTTTTCTGACCGCGGCATCACGCGTTTTCTTCCTCGGGCACCAAAAACACTTGATTTTTAAAAGCAGCAAATAATAACATTTTTAAGCATGGAATTCCACCCCGAAACTGATCCTACTATCCGCTTTTCAATTTAAGTCAAAAAAATTTTTTCCTTCTGAGCATCTATTTTTCTGACCGCGGCATCACGCGTTTTCTTCCTCGGGCACAAAAAACACTCGATTTTTAAAAACAGCAAATGATAACATTTTAAAGCATCGACTTCCACACCGAAACTCATCCTAGCATTGGTTTTTACATTTAAGTCAAAAAAATTTTTTTGCTCCTGAGCAGCTTTTTTTCTGAACGTGGCATCACGCGTTTTCTTCCTCGGACACCAAAAACACTTGATTTTTAAAAGCAGCAAATAATAACATTTTTAAGCATGGAATTTCCCCCTGAAACTGATCCTACTATCCGCTTTTCAATTTAAGTCAAAAAAATTTTTTTCCTTCAGAGCAGCTTTTTTTCTTACCGCGGCATCACGCGTTTTCTTCTTCGGGTATCAAAACACTTGATTTTCAAAAACAGCTAATAATAACATTTTTAAGCATGGAATTCCACCACAAAACTCAACCTAGCATTGGTTTTTCCATTCAAGTCAAAAAAATTTTTTTCCTTCTGAGCAGCTTTTTTTCTGACCGCGGCATCACGCATTTTCTTCCTCGGGCACCAAAAACACTTGATTTTTAAAAACAGCTAATAATAACATTTTTAAGCATGGAATTCCAGCCCAAAACTCATCCTAGCATCCGCTTTTACATTTAAGTCAAAAAAATTTTTTTGCTCCTAAGCAGCTTTTTTTCTGACCGCGGCATCACGCGTTTTCTTCCTCGGGCACCAAAAACACTCAATTTTTAAAAACAGAAAATAATAACATTTTTAAGCATGGAATTCCACCCTGAAACTGATCCTACTATCCGCTTTTCAATTTAAGTCAAAAAATTTTTTGCTCCTGAGCAGCTTTTTTTCTGACCGCGGCATCATGCGTTTTCTTCCTTGGGCACAAAAAACACTCAATTTTTAAAAACAGCAAATGATAACATTTTTAAGCATGGAATTCCAGCCCGAAACTCATCCTAGCATTGGTTTTTCCATTTAAGTCAAAAAACAATTTTTGCTCCTGAGCAGCTTTTTTTCTGACCGCGGCATCACGCGTTTTCTTCCTCGGGCACCAAAAACACTCAATTTTTAAAAACAGCAAATAATAACAT
Organism: Arizona elegans; assembly: GCA_022577455.1. Taxonomy (NCBI): domain Eukaryota; kingdom Metazoa; phylum Chordata; class Lepidosauria; order Squamata; family Colubridae; genus Arizona; species Arizona elegans. The sequence continues at coordinate 169,165,654 of JAKOOJ010000001.1, read as the reverse complement.
TTTTAAGCATGGAATTCCACCCCGAAACTGATCCTACTATCCGCTTTTCAATTTAAGTCAAAAAAAATTTTTCCTTCTGAGCAGCTATTTTTCTGACCGCGGCATCACGCGTTTTGTTGCTCGGGCACCAAAAACACTCGATTTTTAAAAACAGCAAATAATAACATTTTTAAGCATGGAATTCCACCCCAAAACTCATCCTACCATTGGATTTTCCATTTAAGTCAAAAAAAATTTTTTTTGCTCCTGAGCAGCTTTTTTTCTGACCGCGGCATCACGCGTTTTCTTCCTTGGGCACCAAAAACAGTCGATTTTTAAAAACAGCAAATAATAACATTTTTAAGCATGGAATTCTACCCCGAAACTCATCCTAACATTCGTTTTTCAATTTATGTCAAAAAAAACTTTTTGCTCCTTACCAGCTTTTTTTCTGACCGCGGCACCACGCGTTTTCTTCCTCGGGCACCAAAAACACTCGATTTTTAAAAACAGCAAATAATAACATTTGAAAGCATGGACTTCCACACCGAAACTCATCCTAGCATTGGTGTTTACATTTAAGTCAAAAAAAATTTTTTGCTCCTTAGCAGCTTTTTTTCTGACCGCGGCATCACGCGTTTTGTTGCTCGGGCACCAAAAACACTCGATTTTTAAAAACAGCAAATAATAACATTTTTAAGCATGGAATTCCCCCCTGAAACTGATCCTACTATCCGCTTTTCAATTTAAGTCAAAAAAATTTTTTTCCTTCAGAGCAGCTTTTTTTCTTACCGTGGCATCACGCGTTTTCTTCTTCGGGTATCAAAACACTTGATTTTTAAAACAGCTAATAATAACATTGTTAAGCATGGAATTCCACCACAAAACTCAACCTAGCATTGGTTTTTCTATTCAAGTCAAAAAATTTTTTTTCCTTCTGAGCAGCTTTTTTTCTGACCGCGGCATCACGCGTTTTCTTCCTCGGGCACCAAAAACACTTGATTTTTAAAAACAGCTAATAATAACATTTTTAAGCATGGAATTCCACCCCGAAACTCATCCTAGCATTCGTTTTTCAATTTATGTCAAAAAAATTTTTTTGCTCCTTACCAGATTTTTTTCTGACCGCGGCACCACGGGTTTTCTTCCTCGGGCACAAAAAACACTCGATTTTTAAAAACAGCAAATGATAACATTTTAAAGCATTGACTTCCACACCGAAACTCATCCTAGCATTGGTTTTTACATTTAAGTCAAAAAATTTTTTTTGCTCCTGAGCAGCTTTTTTTCTGACCGCGGCATGACGCGTTTTCTTCCTCGGGCACCAAAAACACTTGATTTTTAAAAGCAGCAAATAATAACATTTTTAAGCATGGAATTCCACCCCGAAACTGATCCTACTATCCGCTTTTCAATTTAAGTCAAAAAAAATTTTTCCTTCTGAGCAGCTATTTTTCTGACCGCAGCGTCACGCGTTTCGTTGCTCGGGCACCAAAAACACTCGATTTTTAAAAACAGCAAATGATAACATTTTTAAGCATGGAATTCCAGCCCAAAACTCATCCTAGCATCCGCTTTTCAATTTAAGTCAAAAAAATTTTTTTCCTTCAGAGCAGCTTTTTTTCTTACCGTGGCATGACGCGTTTTCTTCGTCGGGTATCAAAACACTTGATTTTTAAAAACAGCTAATAATAACATTTTTAAGCATCGACTTCCACACCGAAACTCATCCTAGCATTGGTTTTTACATTTAAGTCAAAAAAATTTTTTTGCTCCTGAGCAGCTTTTTTTCTGAACGCGGCATCACGCGTTTTCTTCCTCGGACACCAAAAACACTTGATTTTTAAAAGCAGCAAATAATAACATTTTTAAGCATGGAATTCCACCACAAAACTCAACCTAGCATTGGTTTTTCCATTTATGTCAAAAAACAATTTTTGCTCCTGAGCAGCTTTTTTTCTGACCGCGGCATGACGCGTTTTCTTCCTCGGGCACCAAAAACACTTGATTTTTAAAAGCAGCAAATAATAACATTTTTAAGCATGGAATTCCACCCCGAAACTGATCCTACTATCTGCTTTTCAATTTAAGTCAAAAAAAAATTTTCCTTCTGAGCAGCTTTTTTTCTGACCGCGGCACCACGCGTTTTCTTCCTCGGGCACCAAAAACACTCGATTTTTAAAAACAGCAAATGATAACATTTGAAAGCATGGACTTCCACACCGAAACTCATCGTAGCATTGGGTTTTCCATTTAAGTCAAAAAAAAAAAATTTTTTTTGCTGCTGAGCAGCTTTTTTTCTGATCGCGGCATCATGCGTTTTCTTCCTTGGGCACCAAAAACAGTCGATTTTTAAAAACAGCAAATAATAACATTTTTAAGCATGGAATTCCACAACAAAACTCAACCTAGCATTGGTTTTTCCATTCAAGTCAAAAAAATTTTTTCTCCTTCTGAGCAGCTTTTTTTCTGACCGCGGCATCACGCGTTTTCTTCCTCGGGCACCAAAAACACTTGATTTTTAAAAGCAGCAAATAATAACATTTTTAAGCATGGAATTCCACCCCGAAACTGATCCTACTATCCGCTTTTCAATTTAAGTCAAAAAAATTTTTTCCTTCTGAGCATCTATTTTTCTGACCGCGGCATCACGCGTTTTCTTCCTCGGGCACAAAAAACACTCGATTTTTAAAAACAGCAAATGATAACATTTTAAAGCATCGACTTCCACACCGAAACTCATCCTAGCATTGGTTTTTACATTTAAGTCAAAAAAATTTTTTTGCTCCTGAGCAGCTTTTTTTCTGAACGTGGCATCACGCGTTTTCTTCCTCGGACACCAAAAACACTTGATTTTTAAAAGCAGCAAATAATAACATTTTTAAGCATGGAATTTCCCCCTGAAACTGATCCTACTATCCGCTTTTCAATTTAAGTCAAAAAAATTTTTTTCCTTCAGAGCAGCTTTTTTTCTTACCGCGGCATCACGCGTTTTCTTCTTCGGGTATCAAAACACTTGATTTTCAAAAACAGCTAATAATAACATTTTTAAGCATGGAATTCCACCACAAAACTCAACCTAGCATTGGTTTTTCCATTCAAGTCAAAAAAATTTTTTTCCTTCTGAGCAGCTTTTTTTCTGACCGCGGCATCACGCATTTTCTTCCTCGGGCACCAAAAACACTTGATTTTTAAAAACAGCTAATAATAACATTTTTAAGCATGGAATTCCAGCCCAAAACTCATCCTAGCATCCGCTTTTACATTTAAGTCAAAAAAATTTTTTTGCTCCTAAGCAGCTTTTTTTCTGACCGCGGCATCACGCGTTTTCTTCCTCGGGCACCAAAAACACTCAATTTTTAAAAACAGAAAATAATAACATTTTTAAGCATGGAATTCCACCCTGAAACTGATCCTACTATCCGCTTTTCAATTTAAGTCAAAAAATTTTTTGCTCCTGAGCAGCTTTTTTTCTGACCGCGGCATCATGCGTTTTCTTCCTTGGGCACAAAAAACACTCGATTTTTAAAAACAGCAAATGATAACATTTTTAAGCATGGAATTCCAGCCCGAAACTCATCCTAGCATTGGTTTTTCCATTTAAGTCAAAAAACAATTTTTGCTCCTGAGCAGCTTTTTTTCTGACCGCGGCATCACGCGTTTTCTTCCTCGGGCACCAAAAACACTCAATTTTTAAAAACAGCAAATAATAACATTTTTAAGCATGGAATTCCACCCCGAAACTGATCCTACTATCCGCTTTTCAATTTAAGTCAAAAAAAATTTTTCCTTCTGAGCAGCTATTTTTCTGACCGCGGCATCACGCGTTTTGTTGCTCGGGCACCAAAAACACTCGATTTTTAAAAACAGCAAATAATAACATTTTTAAGCATGGAATTCCACCCCAAAACTCATCCTACCATTGGATTTTCCATTTAAGTCAAAAAAAATTTTTTTTGCTCCTGAGCAGCTTTTTTTCTGACCGCGGCATCACGCGTTTTCTTCCTTGGGCACCAAAAACAGTCGATTTTTAAAAACAGCAAATAATAACATTTTTAAGCATGGAATTCTACCCCGAAACTCATCCTAACATTCGTTTTTCAATTTATGTCAAAAAAAACTTTTTGCTCCTTACCAGCTTTTTTTCTGACCGCGGCACCACGCGTTTTCTTCCTCGGGCACCAAAAACACTCGATTTTTAAAAACAGCAAATAATAACATTTGAAAGCATGGACTTCCACACCGAAACTCATCCTAGCATTGGTGTTTACATTTAAGTCAAAAAAAATTTTTTGCTCCTTAGCAGCTTTTTTTCTGACCGCGGCATCACGCGTTTTGTTGCTCGGGCACCAAAAACACTCGATTTTTAAAAACAGCAAATGATAACATTTTTAAGCATGGAATTCCAGCCCAAAACTCATCCTAGCATCCGCTTTTCAATTTAAGTCAAAAAAATTTTTTTCCTTCAGAGCAGCTTTTTTTCTTACCGTGGCATGACGCGTTTTCTTCGTCGGGTATCAAAACACTTGATTTTTAAAAACAGCTAATAATAACATTTTTAAGCATCGACTTCCACACCGAAACTCATCCTAGCATTGGTTTTTACATTTAAGTCAAAAAAATTTTTTTGCTCCTGAGCAGCTTTTTTTCTGAACGCGGCATCACGCGTTTTCTTCCTCGGACACCAAAAACACTTGATTTTTAAAAGCAGCAAATAATAACATTTTTAAGCATGGAATTCCACCACAAAACTCAACCTAGCATTGGTTTTTCCATTTATGTCAAAAAACAATTTTTGCTCCTGAGCAGCTTTTTTTCTGACCGCGGCATGACGCGTTTTCTTCCTCGGGCACCAAAAACACTTGATTTTTAAAAGCAGCAAATAATAACATTTTTAAGCATGGAATTCCACCCCGAAACTGATCCTACTATCTGCTTTTCAATTTAAGTCAAAAAAAAATTTTCCTTCTGAGCAGCTTTTTTTCTGACCGCGGCACCACGCGTTTTCTTCCTCGGGCACCAAAAACACTCGATTTTTAAAAACAGCAAATGATAACATTTGAAAGCATGGACTTCCACACCGAAACTCATCGTAGCATTGGGTTTTCCATTTAAGTCAAAAAAAAAAAATTTTTTTTGCTGCTGAGCAGCTTTTTTTCTGATCGCGGCATCATGCGTTTTCTTCCTTGGGCACCAAAAACAGTCGATTTTTAAAAACAGCAAATAATAACATTTTTAAGCATGGAATTCCACAACAAAACTCAACCTAGCATTGGTTTTTCCATTCAAGTGAAAAAAATTTTTTCTCCTTCTGAGCAGCTTTTTTTCTGACCGCGGCATCACGCGTTTTCTTCCTCGGGCACCAAAAACACTTGATTTTTAAAAGCAGCAAATAATAACATTTTTAAGCATGGAATTCCACCCTGAAACTGATCCTACTATCCGCTTTTCAATTTAAGTCAAAAAAATTTTTTCCTTCTGAGCATCTATTTTTCTGACCGCGGCATCACGCGTTTTCTTCCTCGGGCACAAAAAACACTCGATTTTTAAAAACAGCAAATGATAACATTTTAAAGCATCGACTTCCACACCGAAACTCATCCTAGCATTGGTTTTTACATTTAAGTCAAAAAAATTTTTTTGCTCCTGAGCAGCTTTTTTTCTGAACGTGGCATCACGCGTTTTCTTCCTCGGACACCAAAAACACTTGATTTTTAAAAGCAGCAAATAATAACATTTTTAAGCATGGAATTTCCCCCTGAAACTGATCCTACTATCCGCTTTTCAATTTAAGTCAAAAAAATTTTTTTCCTTCAGAGCAGCTTTTTTTCTTACCGCGGCATCACGCGTTTTCTTCTTCGGGTATCAAAACACTTGATTTTCAAAAACAGCTAATAATAACATTTTTAAGCATGGAATTCCACCACAAAACTCAACCTAGCATTGGTTTTTCCATTCAAGTCAAAAAAATTTTTTTCCTTCTGAGCAGCTTTTTTTCTGACCGCGGCATCACGCATTTTCTTCCTCGGGCACCAAAAACACTTGATTTTTAAAAACAGCTAATAATAACATTTTTAAGCATGGAATTCCAGCCCAAAACTCATCCTAGCATCCGCTTTTACATTTAAGTCAAAAAAATTTTTTTGCTCCTAAGCAGCTTTTTTTCTGACCGCGGCATCACGCGTTTTCTTCCTCGGGCACCAAAAACACTCAATTTTTAAAAACAGAAAATAATAACATTTTTAAGCATGGAATTCCACCCTGAAACTGATCCTACTATCCGCTTTTCAATTTAAGTCAAAAAATTTTTTGCTCCTGAGCAGCTTTTTTTCTGACCGCGGCATCATGCGTTTTCTTCCTTGGGCACAAAAAACACTCGATTTTTAAAAACAGCAAATGATAACATTTTTAAGCATGGAATTCCAGCCCGAAACTCATCCTAGCATTGGTTTTTCCATTTAAGTCAAAAAACAATTTTTGCTCCTGAGCAGCTTTTTTTCTGACCGCGGCATCACGCGTTTTCTTCCTCGGGCACCAAAAACACTCAATTTTTAAAAACAGCAAATAATAACATTTTTAAGCATGGAATTCCACCCCGAAACTGATCCTACTATCCGCTTTTCAATTTAAGTCAAAAAAAATTTTTCCTTCTGAGCAGCTATTTTTCTGACCGCGGCATCACGCGTTTTGTTGCTCGGGCACCAAAAACACTCGATTTTTAAAAACAGCAAATAATAACATTTTTAAGCATGGAATTCCACCCCAAAACTCATCCTACCATTGGATTTTCCATTTAAGTCAAAAAAAATTTTTTTTGCTCCTGAGCAGCTTTTTTTCTGACCGCGGCATCACGCGTTTTCTTCCTTGGGCACCAAAAACAGTCGATTTTTAAAAACAGCAAATAATAACATTTTTAAGCATGGAATTCTACCCCGAAACTCATCCTAACATTCGTTTTTCAATTTATGTCAAAAAAAACTTTTTGCTCCTTACCAGCTTTTTTTCTGACCGCGGCACCACGCGTTTTCTTCCTCGGGCACCAAAAACACTCGATTTTTAAAAACAGCAAATAATAACATTTGAAAGCATGGACTTCCACACCGAAACTCATCCTAGCATTGGTGTTTACATTTAAGTCAAAAAAAATTTTTTGCTCCTTAGCAGCTTTTTTTCTGACCGCGGCATCACGCGTTTTGTTGCTCGGGCACCAAAAACACTCGATTTTTAAAAACAGCAAATGATAACATTTGAAAGCATGGACTTCCACACCGAAACTCATCCTAGCATTGGTGTTTACATTTAAGTCAAAAAAAATTTTTTGCTCCTTAGCAGCTTTTTTTCTGACCGCGGCATCACGCGTTTTGTTGCTCGGGCACCAAAAACACTCGATTTTTAAAAACAGCAAATAATAACATTTTTAAGCATGGAATTCCCCCCTGAAACTGATCCTACTATCCGCTTTTCAATTTAAGTCAAAAAAATTTTTTTCCTTCTGAGCAGCTTTTTTTCTGACCGCGGCATCACGCGTTTTCTTCCTCGGGCACCAAAAACACTTGATTTTTAAAAACAGCTAATAATAACATTTTTAAGCATGGAATTCCACCCCGAAACTCATCCTAGCATTCGTTTTTCAATTTATGTCAAAAAAATTTTTTTGCTCCTTACCAGATTTTTTTCTGACCGCGGCACCACGCGTTTTCTTCCTCGGGCACAAAAAACACTCGATTTTTAAAAACAGCAAATGATAACATTTTAAAGCATTGACTTCCACACCGAAACTCATCCTAGCATTGGTTTTTACATTTAAGTCAAAAAAATTTTTTTGCTCCTGAGCAGCTTTTTTTCTGACCGCGGCATGACGCGTTTTCTTCCTCGGGCACCAAAAACACTTGATTTTTAAAAGCAGCAAATAATAACATTTTTAAGCATGGAATTCCACCCCGAAACTGATCCTACTATCCGCTTTTCAATTTAAGTCAAAAAAAAATTTTCCTTCTGAGCAGCTATTTTTCTGACCGCGGCGTCACGCGTTTTGTTGCTCGGGCACCAAAAACACTCGATTTTTAAAAACAGCAAATAATAACATTTTTAAGCATGGAATTCCACCCCGAAACTCATCCTAGCATTCGTTTTTTAAATTTATGTCAAAAAAAATTTTTTGCTCCTTTCCAGCTTTTTTTCTGACCGCGGCACCACGCGTTTTCTTCCTTGGGCACCAAAAACAGTCGATTTTTAAAAACAGCAAATAATAACATTTTTAAGCATGGAATTCCAGCCCAAAACTCATCCTAGCATCCGCTTTTCAATTTAAGTCAAAAAAATTTTTTTCCTTCAGAGCAGCTTTTTTTCTTACCGTGGCATCACGCGTTTTCTTCGTCGGATATCAAAACACTTGATTTTTAAAAACAGCTAATAATAACATTTTTAAGCATGGAATTCCACAACAAAACTCAACCTAGCATTGGTTTTTCCATTCAAGTCAAAAAAATTTTTTCTCCTTCTGAGCAGCTTTTTTTCTGACCGCGGCATCACGCGTTTTCTTCCTCGGGCACCAAAAACACTTGATTTTTAAAAGCAGCAAATAATAACATTTTTAAGCATGGAATTCCACCCCGAAACTGATCCTACTATCCGCTTTTCAATTTAAGTCAAAAAAATTTTTTCCTTCTGAGCATCTATTTTTCTGACCGCGGCATCACGCGTTTTCTTCCTCGGGCACAAAAAACACTCGATTTTTAAAAACAGCAAATGATAACATTTTAAAGCATCGACTTCCACACCGAAACTCATCCTAGCATTGGTTTTTACATTTAAGTCAAAAAAATTTTTTTGCTCCTGAGCAGCTTTTTTTCTGAACGCGGTATCACGCGTTTTCTTCCTCGGGCACCAAAAACACTCGATTTTTAAAAACAGCAAATGATAACATTTGAAAGCATGGACTTCCACACCGAAACTCATCCTAGCATTGGTGTTTACATTTAAGTCAAAAAAAATTTTTTGCTCCTTAGCAGCTTTTTTTCTGACCGCGGCATCACGCGTTTTGTTGCTCGGGCACCAAAAACACTCGATTTTTAAAAACAGCAAATAATAACATTTTTAAGCATGGAATTCCCCCCTGAAACTGATCCTACTATCCGCTTTTCAATTTAAGTCAAAAAAATTTTTTTCCTTCTGAGCAGCTTTTTTTCTGACCGCGGCATCACGCGTTTTCTTCCTCGGGCACCAAAAACACTTGATTTTTAAAAACAGCTAATAATAACATTTTTAAGCATGGAATTCCACCCCGAAACTCATCCTAGCATTCGTTTTTCAATTTATGTCAAAAAAATTTTTTTGCTCCTTACCAGATTTTTTTCTGACCGCGGCACCACGCGTTTTCTTCCTCGGGCACAAAAAACACTCGATTTTTAAAAACAGCAAATGATAACATTTTAAAGCATTGACTTCCACACCGAAACTCATCCTAGCATTGGTTTTTACATTTAAGTCAAAAAAATTTTTTTGCTCCTGAGCAGCTTCTTTTCTGACCGCGGCATGACGCGTTTTCTTCCTCGGGCACCAAAAACACTTGATTTTTAAAAGCAGCAAATAATAACATTTTTAAGCATGGAATTCCACCCTGAAACTGATCCTACTATCCGTTTTTCAATTTAAGTCAAAAAAAAATTTTCCTTCTGAGCAGCTATTTTTCTGACCGCGGCGTCACGCGTTTTGTTGCTCGGGCACCAAAAACACTCGATTTTTAAAAACAGCAAATAATAACATTTTTAAGCATGGAATTCCACCCCAAAACTCATCCTACCATGGGTTTTCCATTTAAGTCAAAAAAAAATTTTTTTTGCTCCTGAGCAGCTTTTTTTCTGACCACGGCATCACGCGTTTTCTTCCTTGGGCACCAAAAACAGTCGATTTTTAAAAACAGCAAATAATAACATTTTAAAGCATGGAATTCCACCCCGAAACTCATCCTAGCATTCGTTTTAAAATTTATGTCAAAAAAAATTTTTTGTTCCTTTCCAGCTTTTTTTCTGACCGCGGCACCACGCGTTTTCTTCCTCGGGCACCAAAAACACTCGATTTTTAAAAACAGCAAATGATAACATTTTAAAGCATCGACTTCCACACCGAAACTCATCCTAGCATTGGTTTTTACATTTAAGTCAAAAAAATTTTTTTGCTCCTGAGCAGCTTTTTTTCTGAACACGGCATCACGCGTTTTCTTCCTCGGACACCAAAAACACTTGATTTTTAAAAGCAGCAAATAATAACATTTTTAAGCATGGAATTCCACCACAAAACTCAACCTAGCATTGGTTTTTCCATTTAAGTCAAAAAACAATTTTTGCTCCTGAGCAGCTTTTTTTCTGACCGCGGCATGACGTGTTTTCTTCCTCGGGCACCAAAAACACTTGATTTTTAAAAGCAGCAAAGAATAACATTTTTAAGTATGGAATTCCACCCCGAAACTGATCCTACTATCCGCTTTTCAATTTAAGTCAAAAAAAATTTTTCCTTCTGAGCAGCTATTTTTCTGACCACGGCATCACGCGTTTTGTTGCTCGGGCACCAAAAACACTCGATTTTTAAAAACAGCAAATAATAACATTTTTAAGCATGGAATTCCACCCCAAAACTCATCCTACCATGGGTTTTCCATTTAAGTCAAAAAAAATTTTTTTTGCTCCTGAGCAGCTTTTTTTCTGACCACGGCATCACGCGTTTTCTTCCTTGGGCACCAAAAACAGTCGATTTTTAAAAACAGCAAATAATAACATTTTAAAGCATGGAATTCCACCCCGAAACTCATCCTAGCATTCGTTTTAAAATTTATGTCAAAAAAATTTTTTTGCTCCTTTCCAGCTTTTTTTCTGACCGCGGCACCACGCGTTTTCTTACTCGGGCACCAAAAACACTCGATTTTTAAAAACAGCAAATAATAACATTTTTAAGCATGGAATTCCCCCCTGATACTGATCCTACTATCCGCTTTTCAATTTAAGTCAAAAAAATTTTTTTCCTTCAGAGCAGCGTTTTTCTTACCGCGGCATCACGCGTTTTCTTCTTCGGGTATCAAAACACTTGATTTTTAAAAACAGCTAATAATAACATTGTTAAGCATGGAATTCCACCACAAAACTCAACCTAGCATTGGTTTTTCCATTCAAGTCAAAAAAATTTTTTTCCTTCTGAGCAGCTTTTTTTCTGACCGCGGCATCACGCGTTTTCTTCCTCGGGCACCAAAAACACTTGATTTTTAAAAACAGCTAATAATAACATTTTTAAGCATGGAATTCCACCCCGAAACTCATCCTAGCATTCGTTTTTCAATTTATGTCAAAAAAATTTTTTTGCTCCTTACCAGATTTTTTTCTGACCGCGGCACCACGCGTTTTCTTCCTCGGGCACAAAAAACACTCGATTTTTAAAAACAGCAAATGATAACATTTTAAAGCATTGACTTCCACACCGAAACTCATCCTAGCATTGGTTTTTACATTTAAGTCAAAAAAATTTTTTTGCTCCTGAGCAGCTTTTTTTCTGACCGCGGCATGACGCGTTTTCTTCCTCGGGCACCAAAAACACTTGATTTTTAAAAGCAGCAAATAATAACATTTTTAAGCATGGAATTCCACCCCGAAACTGATCCTACTATCCGCTTTTCAATTTAAGTCAAAAAAAAATTTTCCTTCTGAGCAGCTGTTTTTCTGACCACGGCATCACGCGTTTTGTTGCTCGGGCACCAAAAACAGTCGATTTTTAAAAACAGCAAATGATAACATTTGAAAGCATGGACTTCCACACCGAAACTCATCGTAGCATTGGGTTTTCCATTTAAGTAAAAAAAAAAAAAATTTTTTTTGCTCCTGAGCAGCTTTTTTTCTGATCGCGGCATCATGCGTTTTCTTCCTTGGGCACCAAAAACAGTCGATTTTTAAAAACAGCAAATAATAACATTTTTAAGCATGGAATTCCAGCCCAAAACTCATCCTAGCATCCGCTTTTCAATTTAAGTCAAAAAAAATTTTTTCCTTCAGAGCAGCTTTTTTTCTTACCGTGGCATCACACTTTTTCTTCGTCGGGTATCAAAACACTTGATTTTTAAAAACAGCTAATAATAACATTTTTAAGCATGGAATTCCAGAACAAAACTCAACCTAGCATTGGTTTTTCCATTCAAGTCAAAAAATTTTTTTCTCCTTCTGAGCAGCTTTTTTTCTGACCGCGGCATCACGCGTTTTCTTCCTCGGGCACCAAAAACACTTGATTTTTAAAAGCAGCAAATAATAACATTTTTAAGCATGGAATTCCACCCCGAAACTGATCCTACTATCCGCTTTTCAATTTAAGTCAAAAAAATTTTTTCCTTCTGAGCATCTATTTTTCTGACCGCGGCATCACGCGTTTTCTTCCTCGGGCACAAAAAACACTCGATTTTTAAAAACAGCAAATGATAACATTTTAAAGCATCGACTTCCACACCGAAACTCATCCTAGCATTGGTTTTTACATTTAAGTCAAAAAAATTTTTTTGCTCCTGAGCAGCTTTTTTTCTGAACGCGGTATCACGCGTTTTCTTCCTCGGACACCAAAAACACTTGATTTTTTAAAGCAGCTAATAATAACATTTTTAAGCATGGAATTCCACCCCGAAACTCATCCTAGCATTGGTTTTTCCATTTAAGTCAAAAATCAATTTTTGCTCCTGAGCAGCTTTTTTTCTGACCGCGGCATGACGCGTTTTCTTCCTCGGGCACCAAAAACACTTGATTTTTAAAAGCAGCAAAGAATAACATTTTTAAGTATGGAATTCCACCCCGAAACTGATCCTACTATCCGCTTTTCAATTTAAGTCAAAAAAAAATTTTCCTTCTGAGCAGCTATTTTTCTGACCGCGGCATCACGCGTTTTGTTGCTCGGGCACCAAAAACACTCGATTTTTAAAAACAGCAAATAATAACATTTTTAAGCATGGAATTCCCCCCTGAAACTGATCCTACTATCCGCTTTTCAATTTAAGTCAAAAAAAATTTTTTCCTTCAGAGCAGCTTTTTTTCTTACCACGGCATCACGCGTTTTCTTCTTCGGGTATCAAAACACTTGATTTTTAAAAACAGCTAATAATAACATTGTTAAGCATGGAATTCCACCACAAAACTCAACCTAGCATTGGTATTTCCATTCAAGTCAAAAAAATTTTTTTCCTTCTGAGCAGCTTTTTTTCTGACCGCGGCATCACGCGTTTTCTTCCTCGGGCACCAAAAACACTTGATTTTTAGAAACAGCTAATAATAACATTTTAAAGCATTGACTTCCACACCGAAACTCATCCTAGCATTGGTTTTTACATTTAAGTCAAAAAATTTTTTTTGCTCCTGAGCAGCTTTTTTTCTGACCGCGGCATGACGCGTTTTCTTCCTAGGGCACCAAAAACACTCCATTTTTAAAAACAGCAAATGATAACATTTGAAAGCATGGACTTCCACACCGAAACTCATCGTAGCATTGGGTTTTCCATTTAAGTCAAAAAAAAAAATTTTTTTGCTCCTGAGCAGCTTTTTTTCTGATCGCGGCATCATGCGTTTTCTTCCTTGGGCACCAAAAACAGTCAATTTTTAAAAACAGCAAATAATAACATTTTTAAGCATGGAATTCCAGCCCAAAACTCATCCTAGCATCCGCTTTTCAATTTAAGTCAAAAAAATTTTTTTCCTTCAGAGCAGCTTTTTTTCTTACCGTGGCATCACGCGTTTTCTTCGTCGGGTATCAAAACACTTGATTTTTAAAAACAGCTAATAATAACATTTTTAAGCATGGAATTCCACCCCGAAACTCATCCTAGCATTGGTTTTTCCATTCAAGTCAAAAAAAATTTTTCTCCTTCTGAGCAGCTTTTTTTCTGACCGCGGCATCACGCGTTTTCTTCCTCGGGCACCAAAAACACTCGATTTTTAAAAACAGCAAATAATAACATTTTTAAGCATGGAATTCCCCCCTGAAACTGATCCTACTATCCGCTTTTCAATTTAAGTCAAAAAAAAATTTTTTCCTTCAGAGCAGCTTTTTTTCTTACCGCGGCATCACGCGTTTTCTTCTTCGGGTATCAAAACACTTGATTTTTAAAAACAGCTAATAATAACATTGTTAAGCATGGAATTCCACCACAAAACTCAACCTAGCATTGGTTTTTCCATTCAAGTCAAAAAAATTTTTTTCCTTCTGAGCAGCTTTTTTTCTGACCGCGGCACCACGCGTTTTCTTCCTCGGGCACAAAAAACACTCGATTTTTAAAAACAGCAAATGATAACATTTTAAAGCATTGACTTCCACACCAAAACTCATCCTAGCATTGGTTTTTACATTTAAGTCAAAAAATTTTTTTTGCTCCTGAGCAGCTTTTTTTCTGACCGCGGCATGACGCGTTTTCTTCCTCGGGCACCAAAAACACTTGATTTTTAAAAGCAGCAAATAATAACATTTTTAAGCATGGAATTCCACCCCGAAACTGATCCTACTATCCGCTTTTCAATTTAAGTCAAAAAAAATTTTTCCTTCTGAGCAGCTATTTTTCTGACCGCGGCGTCACGCGTTTTGTTGCTCGGGCACCAAAAACACTCGATTTTTAAAAACAGCAAATAATAACATTTTTAAGCATGGAATTCCCCCCTGAAACTCATCCTACCATGGGTTTTCCATTTAAGTCAAAAAAAATTTTTTTTGCTCCTGAGCAGCTTTTTTTCTGACCACGGCATCACGCGTTTTCTTCCTTGGGCACCAAAAACAGTCGATTTTTAAAAACAGCAAATAATAACATTTTAAAGCATGGAATTCCACCCCGAAACTCATCCTAGCATTGGTTTTTACATTTAAGTCAAAAAAATTTTTTTGCTCCTGAGCAGCTTTTTTTCTGAACGCGGCATCACGCGTTTTCTTCCTCGGACACCAAAAACACTTGATTTTTAAAAGCAGCAAATAATAACATTTTTAAGCATGGAATTCCACCCCGAAACTCATCCTAGCATTGGTTTTTCCATTTAAGTCAAAAAACAATTTTTGCTCCTGAGCAGCTATTTTTCTGACCGCGGCATCACGCGTTTTGTTGCTCGGGCACCAAAAACACTCGATTTTTAAAAACAGCAAATAATAACATTTTTAAGCATGGAATTCCCCCCTGAAACTGATCCTACTATCCGCTTTTCAATTTAAGTCAAAAAAAATTTTTTTCCTTCAGAGCAGCTTTTTTTCTTACCGCGGCATCACGCGTTTTCTTCTTCGGGTATCAAAACACTTGATTTTTAAAAACAGCTAATAATAACATTTTTAAGCATGGAATTCCACCCCAAAACTCATCCTACCATGGGTTTTCCATTTAAGTCAAAAAAAATTTTTTTTGCTCCTGAGCAGCTTTTTTTCTGACCACGGCATCACGCGTTTTCTTCCTTGGGCACCAAAAACAGTCGATTTTTAAAAACAGCAAATAATAACATTTTAAAGCATGGAATTCCACCCCGAAACTCATCCTAGCATTCGTTTTAAAATTTATGTCAAAAAATTTTTTTTGCTCCTTTCCAGCTTTTTTTCTGACCGCGGCACCACGCGTTTTCTTACTCGGGCACCAAAAACACTCGATTTTTAAAAACAGCAAATAATAACATTTTTAAGCATGGAATTCCCCCCTGAAACTGATCCTACTATCCGCTTTTCAATTTAAGTCAAAAAAAATTTTTTCCTTCAGAGCAGCTTTTTTTCTTACCGCGGCATCACGCGTTTTCTTCTTCGGGTATCAAAACACTTGATTTTTAAAAACAGCTAATAATAACATTGTTAAGCATGGAATTCCACCACAAAACTCAACCTAGCATTGGTTTTTCCATTCAAGTCAAAAAAATTTTTTTCCTTCTGAGCAGCTTTTTTTCTGACCGCGGCATCACGCGTTTTCTTCCTCGGGCACCAAAAACACTTGATTTTTAAAAACAGCTAATAATAACATTTTTAAGCATGGAATTCCACCCCGAAACTCATCCTAGCATTCGTTTTTCAATTTATGTCAAAAAATTTTTTTTGCTCCTTACCAGATTTTTTTCTGACCGCGGCACCACGCGTTTTCTTCCTCGGGCACAAAAAACACTCGATTTTTAAAAACAGCAAATGATAACATTTTAAAGCATTGACTTCCACACCGAAACTCATCCTAGCATTGGTTTTTACATTTAAGTCAAAAAAATTTTTTTGCTCCTGAGCAGCTTTTTTTCTGACCGCGGCATGACGCGTTTTCTTCCTCGGGCACCAAAAACACTTGATTTTTAAAAGCAGCAAATAATAACATTTTTAAGCATGGAATTCCACCCCGAAACTGATCCTACTATCCGCTTTTCAATTTAAGTCAAAAAAAAATTTTCCTTCTGAGCAGCTATTTTTCTGACCGCGGCGTCACGCGTTTTGTTGCTCGGGCACCAAAAACACTCGATTTTTAAAAACAGCAAATAATAACATTTTTAAGCATGGAATTCCACCCCAAAACTCATCCTACCATGGGTTTTCCATTTAAGTCAAAAAAAATTTTTTTTTGCTCCTGAGCAGCTTTTTTTCTGACCACGGCATCACGCGTTTTCTTCCTTGGGCACCAAAAACAGTCGATTTTTAAAAACAGCAAATAATAACATTTTAAAGCATGGAATTCCACCCCGAAACTCATCCTAGCATTCGTTTTAAAATTTATGTCAAAAAAATTTTTTTGCTCCTTTCCAGCTTTTTTTCTGACCGCGGCACCACGCGTTTTCTTCCTCGGGCACCAAAAACACTCGATTTTTAAAAACAGCAAATGATAACATTTTAAAGCATCGACTTCCACACCGAAACTCATCCTAGCATTGGTTTTTACATTTAAGTCAAAAAAATTTTTTTGCTCCTGAGCAGCTTTTTTTCTGAACGCGGCATCACACGTTTTCTTCCTCGGACACCAAAAACACTTGATTTTTAAAAGCAGCAAATAATAACATTTTTAAGCATGGAATTCCACCACAAAACTCAACCTAGCATTGGTTTTTCCATTTAAGTCAAAAAACAATTTTTGCTCCTGAGCAGCTTTTTTTCTGACTGCGGCATGACGCGTTTTCTTCCTCGGGCACCAAAAACACTTGATTTTTAAAAGCAGCAAAGAATAACATTTTTAAGTATGGAATTCCACCCCGAAACTGATCCTACTATCCGCTTTTCAATTTAAGTCAAAAAAAATTTTTCCTTCTGAGCAGCTGTTTTTCTGACCACGGCATCACGCGTTTTGTTGCTCGGGCACCAAAAACAGTCGATTTTTAAAAACAGCAAATAATAACATTTTAAAGCATGGAATTCCACCCCGAAACTCATCCTAGCATTTGTTTTAAAATTTATGTCAAAAAAATTTTTTTGCTCCTTTCCAGCTTTTTTTCTGACCGCGGCACCACGCGTTTTCTTACTCGGGCACCAAAAACACTCGATTTTTAAAAACAGCAAATGATAACATTTGAAAGCATGGACTTCCACACCGAAACTCATCGTAGCATTGGGTTTTCCATTTAAGTAAAAAAAAAAAAATTTTTTTTGCTCCTGAGCAGCTTTTTTTCTGATCGCGGCATCATGCGTTTTCTTCCTTGGGCACCAAAAACAGTCGATTTTTAAAAACAGCAAATAATAACATTTTTAAGCATGGAATTCCAGCCCAAAACTCATCCTAGCATCCGCTTTTCAATTTAAGTCAAAAAAATTTTTTTCCTTCAGAGCAGCTTTTTTTCTTACCGTGGCATCACGCGTTTTCTTCGTCGGGTATCAAAACACTTGATTTTTAAAAACAGCTAATAATAACATTTTTAAGCATGGAATTCCACAACAAAACTCAACCTAGCATTGGTTTTTCCATTCAAGTCAAAAAATTTTTTTCTCCTTCTGAGCAGCTTTTTTTCTGACCGCGGCATCACGCGTTTTCTTCCTCGGGCACCAAAAACACTTGATTTTTAAAAGCAGCAAATAATAACATTTTTAAGCATGGAATTCCACCCCGAAACTGATCCTACTATCCGCTTTTCAATTTAAGTCAAAAAAATTTTTTCCTTCTGAGCATCTATTTTTCTGACCGCGGCATCACGCGTTTTCTTCCTCGGGCACAAAAAACACTCGATTTTTAAAAACAGCAAATGATAACATTTTAAAGCATCGACTTCCACACCGAAACTCATCCTAGCATTGGTTTTTACATTTAAGTCAAAAAAATTTTTTTGCTCCTGAGCAGCTTTTTTTCTGAACGCGGTATCACGCGTTTTCTTCCTCGGACACCAAAAACACTTGATTTTTTAAAGCAGCTAATAATAACATTTTTAAGCATGGAATTCCACCCCGAAACTCATCCTAGCATTGGTTTTTCCATTTAAGTCAAAAAACAATTTTTGCTCCTGAGCAGCTTTTTTTCTGACCGCGGCATGACGCGTTTTGTTGCTCGGGCACCAAAAACACTCGATTTTTAAAAACAGCAAATAATAACATTTTTAAGCATGGAATTCCCCCCTGAAACTGATCCTACTATCCGCTTTTCAATTTAAGTCAAAAAAAATTTTTTCCTTCAGAGCAGCTTTTTTTCTTACCATGGCATCACGCGTTTTCTTCTTCGGGTATCAAAACACTTGATTTTTAAAAACAGCTAATAATAACATTGTTAAGCATGGAATTCCACCACAAAACTCAACCTAGCATTGGTATTTCCATTCAAGTCAAAAAAATTTTTTTCCTTCTGAGCAGCTTTTTTTCTGACCGCGGCATCACGCGTTTTCTTCCTCGGGCACCAAAAACACTTGATTTTTAGAAACAGCTAATAATAACATTTTTAAGCATGGAATTCCACCCCGAAACTCATCCTAGCATTCATTTTTCAATTTATGTCAAAAAATTTTTTTTGCTCCTTACCAGCTTTTTTTCTGACCGCGGCACCACGCGTTTTCTTCCTCGGGCACAAAAAACACTCGATTTTTAAAAACAGCAAATGATAACATTTTAAAGCATTGACTTCCACACCGAAACTCATCCTAGCATTGGTTTTTACATTTAAGTCAAAAAATTTTTTTTGCTCGTGAGCAGCTTTTTTTCTGACCGCGGCATGACGCGTTTTCTTCCTAGGGCACCAAAAACACTCGATTTTTAAAAACAGCAAATGATAACATTTGAAAGCATGGACTTCCACACCGAAACTCATCGTAGCATTGGGTTTTCCATTTAAGTCAAAAAAAAAAATTTTTTTGCTCCTGAGCAGCTTTTTTTCTGATCGCGGCATCATGCGTTTTCTTCCTTGGGCACCAAAAACAGTCAATTTTTAAAAACAGCAAATAATAACATTTTTAAGCATGGAATTCCAGCCCAAAACTCATCCTAGCATCCGCTTTTCAATTTAAGTCAAAAAAATTTTTTTCCTTCAGAGCAGCTTTTTTTCTTACCGTGGCATCACGCGTTTTCTTCGTCGGGTATCAAAACACTTGATTTTTAAAAACAGCTAATAATAACATTTTTAAGCATGGAATTCCACCCCGAAACTCATCCTAGCATTGGTTTTTCCATTCAAGTCAAAAAAAATTTTTCTCCTTCTGAGCAGCTTTTTTTCTGACCGCGGCATCACGCGTTTTCTTCCTCGGGCACCAAAAACACTCGATTTTTAAAAACAGCAAATAATAACATTTTTAAGCATGGAATTCCCCCCTGAAACTGATCCTACTATCCGCTTTTCAATTTAAGTCAAAAAAAATTTTTTTCCTTCAGAGCAGCTTTTTTTCTTACCGCGGCATCACGCGTTTTCTTCTTCGGGTATCAAAACACTTGATTTTTAAAAACAGCTAATAATAACATTGTTAAGCATGGAATTCCACCACAAAACTCAACCTAGCATTGGTTTTTCCATTCAAGTCAAAAAAAATTTTTTCCTTCTGAGCAGCTTTTTTTCTGACCGCGGCACCACGCGTTTTCTTCCTCGGGCACAAAAAACACTCGATTTTTAAAAACAGCAAATGATAACATTTTAAAGCATTGACTTCCACACCAAAACTCATCCTAGCATTGGTTTTTACATTTAAGTCAAAAAATTTTTTTTGCTCCTGAGCAGCTTTTTTTCTGACCGCGGCATGACGCGTTTTCTTCCTCGGGCACCAAAAACACTTGATTTTTAAAAGCAGCAAATAATAACATTTTTAAGCATGGAATTCCACCCCGAAACTGATCCTACTATCCGCTTTTCAATTTAAGTCAAAAAAAATTTTTCCTTCTGAGCAGCTATTTTTCTGACCTCGGCGTCACGCGTTTTGTTGCTCGGGCACCAAAAACACTCGATTTTTAAAAACAGCAAATAATAACATTTTTAAGCATGGAATTCCCCCCTGAAACTGATCCTACTATCCGCTTTTCAATTTAAGTCAAAAAAAATTTTTTCCTTCAGAGCAGCTTTTTTTCTTACCGCGGCATCACGCGTTTTGTTGCTCGGGCACCAAAAACACTCGATTTTTAAAAACAGCAAATAATAACATTTTTAAGCATGGAATTCCACCCCAAAACTCATCCTACCATGGGTTTTCCATTTAAGTCAAAAAAAATTTTTTTTGCTCCTGAGCATCTTTTTTTCTGACCACGGCATCACGCGTTTTCTTCCTTGGGCACCAAAAACAGTCGATTTTTAAAAACAGCAAATAATAACATTTTAAAGCATGGAATTCCACCCCGAAACTCATCCTAGCATTGGTTTTTACATTTAAGTCAAAAAAATTTTTTTGCTCCTGAGCAGCTTTTTTTCTGAACGCGGCATCACGCCTTTTCTTCCTCGGACACCAAAAACACTTGATTTTTAAAAGCAGCAAATAATAACATTTTTAAGCATGGAATTCCACCCCGAAACTCATCCTAGCATTGGTTTTTCCATTTAAGTCAAAAAACAATTTTTGCTCCTGAGCAGCTTTTTTTCTGACCGCGGCATGACGCGTTTTCTTCCTCGGGCACCAAAAACACTTGATTTTTAAAAGCAGCAAAGAATAACATTTTTAAGTATGGAATTCCACCCCGAAACTGATCCTACTATCCGCTTTTCAATTTAAGTCAAAAAAAATTTTTCCTTCTGAGCAGCTATTTTTCTGACCGCGGCATCACGCGTTTTGTTGCTCGGGCACCAAAAACACTCGATTTTTAAAAACAGCAAATAATAACATTTTTAAGCATGGAATTCCCCCCTGAAACTGATCCTACTATCCGCTTTTCAATTTAAGTCAAAAAAAATTTTTTCCTTCAGAGCAGCTTTTTTTCTTACCGCGGCATCACGCGTTTTCTTCTTCGGGTATCAAAACACTTGATTTTTAAAAACAGCTAATAATAACATTGTTAAGCATGGAATTCCACCACAAAACTCAACCTAGCATTGGTATTTCCATTCAAGTCAAAAAATTTTTTTTCCTTCTGAGCAGCTTTTTTTCTGACCGCGGCATCACGCGTTTTCTTCCTCGGGCACCAAAAACACTTGATTTTTAAAAACAGCTAATAATAACATTTTTAAGCATGGAATTCCACCCCGAAACTCATCCTAGCATTCGTTTTTCAATTTATGTCAAAAAATTTTTTTTGCTCCTTACCAGCTTTTTTTCTGACCGCGGCACCACGCGTTTTCTTCCTCGGGCACAAAAAACACTCGATTTTTAAAAACAGCAAATGATAACATTTTAAAGCATTGACTTCCACACCGAAACTCATCCTAGCATTGGTTTTTACATTTAAGTCAAAAAAATTTTTTTGCTCCTGAGCAGCTTTTTTTCTGACCGCGGCATGACGCGTTTTCTTCCTAGGGCACCAAAAACACTTGATTTTTAAAAGCAGCAAATAATAACATTTTAAAGCATGGAATTCCACCCCGAAACTCATCCTAGCATTGGTTTTTACATTTAAGTCAAAAAAATTTTTTTGCTCCTGAGCAGCTTTTTTTCTGAACGCGGCATCACGCGTTTTCTTCCTCGGACACCAAAAACACTTGATTTTTAAAAGCAGCAAATAATAACATTTTTAAGCATGGAATTCCACCCCGAAACTCATCCTAGCATTGGTTTTTCCATTTAAGTCAAAAAACAATTTTTGCTCCTGAGCAGCTTTTTTTCTGACCGCGGCATGACGCGTTTTCTTCCTCGGGCACCAAAAACACTTGATTTTTAAAAGCAGCAAAGAATAACATTTTTAAGTATGGAATTCCACCCCGAAACTGATCCTACTATCCGCTTTTCAATTTAAGTCAAAAAAAAATTTTCCTTCTGAGCAGCTATTTTTCTGACCGCGGCATCACGCGTTTTGTTGCTCGGGCACCAAAAACACTCGATTTTTAAAAACAGCAAATAATAACATTTTTAAGCATGGAATTCCCTCCTGAAACTGATCCTACTATCCGCTTTTCAATTTAAGTCAAAAAAATTTTTTTCCTTCAGAGCAGCTATTTCTTACCGCGGCATCACGCGTTTTCTTCTTCGGGTATCAAAACACTTGATTTTTAAAAACAGCTAATAATAACATTGTTAAGCATGGAATTCCACCACAAAACTCAACCTAGCATTGGTATTTCCATTCAAGTCAAAAAATTTTTTTTCCTTCTGAGCAGCTTTTTTTCTGACCGCGGCATCACGCGTTTTCTTCCTCGGGCACCAAAAACACTTGATTTTTAAAAACAGCTAATAATAACATTTTTAAGCATGGAATTCCACCCCGAAACTCATCCTAGCATTCGTTTTTCAATTTATGTCAAAAAATTTTTTTTGCTCCTTACCAGCTTTTTTTCTGACCGCGGCACCACGCGTTTTCTTCCTCGGGCACAAAAAACACTCGATTTTTAAAAACAGCAAATGATAACATTTTAAAGCATTGACTTCCACACCGAAACTCATCCTAGCATTGGTTTTTACATTTAAGTCAAAAAATTTTTTTTGCTCCTGAGCAGCTTTTTTTCTGACCGCGGTATCACGCGTTTTCTTCCTCGGACACCAAAAACACTTGATTTTTAAAAGCAGCAAATAATAACATTTTTAAGCATGGAATTCCACCCCGAAACTCATCCTAGCATTGGTTTTTCCATTTAAGTCAAAAAACAATTTTTGCTCCTGAGCAGCTTTTTTTCTGACCGCGGCATGACGCGTTTTCTTCCTCGGGCACCAAAAACACTTGATTTTTAAAAGCAGCAAAGAATAACATTTTTAAGTATGGAATTCCACCCCGAAACTGATCCTACTATCCGCTTTTCAATTTAAGTCAAAAAAAAATTTTCCTTCTGAGCAGCTATTTTTCTGACCGCGGCATCACGCGTTTTGTTGCTCGGGCACCAAAAACACTCGATTTTTAAAAACAGCAAATAATAACATTTTTAAGCATGGAATTCCCCCCTGAAACTGATCCTACTATCCGCTTTTCAATTTAAGTCAAAAAAAATTTTTTCCTTCAGAGCAGCTTTTTTTCTTACCGCGGCATCACGCGTTTTCTTCTTCGGGTATCAAAACACTTGATTTTTAAAAACAGCTAATAATAACATTGTTAAGCATGGAATTCCACCACAAAACTCAACCTAGCATTGGTATTTTCATTCAAGTCAAAAAATTTTTTTTCCTTCTGAGCAGCTTTTTTTCTGACCGCGGCATCACGCGTTTTCTTCCTCGGACACCAAAAACACTTGATTTTTAAAAACAGCTAATAATAACATTTTTAAGCATGGAATTCCACCCCGAAACTCATCCTAGCATTCGTTTTTCAATTTATGTCAAAAAATTTTTTTTGCTCCTTACCAGCTTTTTTTCTGACCGCGGCACCACGCGTTTTGTTCCTCGGGCACAAAAAACACTCGATTTTTAAAAACAGCAAATGATAACATTTTAAAGCATTGACTTCTACACCGAAACTCATCCTAGCATTGGTTTTTACATTTAAGTCAAAAAATTTTTTTTGCTCCTGAGCAGCTTTTTTTCTGACCGCGGCATGACGCGTTTTCTTCCTAGGGCACCAAAAACACTTGATTTTTAAAAGCAGCAAATAATAACATTTTTAAGCATGGAATTCCACCCCGAAACTGATCCTACTATCCGCTTTTCAATTTAAGTCAAAAAAAATTTTTCCTTCTGAGCAGCTATTTTTCTGACCGCGGCGTCACGCGTTTTGTTGCTCGGGCACCAAAAACACTCGATTTTTAAAAACAGCAAATAATAACATTTTTAAGCATGGAATTCCACCCCAAAACTCATCCTACCATGGGTTTTCCATTTAAGTCAAAAAAAATTTTTTTTGCTCCTGAGCAGCTTTTTTTCTGACCACGGCATCACGCGTTTTCTTCCTTGGGCACCAAAAACAGTCGATTTTTAAAAACAGCAAATAATAACATTTTAAAGCATGGAATTCCACCCCGAAACTCATCCTAGCATTCGTTTTAAAATTTATGTCAAAAAAATTTTTTTGCTCCTTTCCAGCTTTTTTTCTGACCGCGGCACCACGCGTTTTCTTCCTTGGGCACCAAAAACACTCAATTTTTAAAAACAGCAAATGATAACATTTTAAAGCATCGACTTCCACAACGAAACTCATCGTAGCATTGGGTTTTCCATTTAAGTCAAAAAAAAAATTTTTTTTTGCTCCTGAGCAGCTTTTTTTCTGATCGCGGCATCATGCGTTTTCTTCCTTGGGCACCAAAAACAGTCGATTTTTAAAAACAGCAAATAATAACATTTTTAAGCATGGAATTCCAGCCCAAAACTCAACCTAGCATTGGTTTTTCCATTCAAGTCAAAAAAAAATTTTCTCCTTCTGAGCAGCTTTTTTTCTGACCGCGGCATCACGCGTTTTCTTCCTCGGGCACCAAAAACACTTGATTTTTAAAAGCAGCAAATAATAACATTTTTAAGCATGGAATTCCACCCCGAAACTGATCCTACTATCCGCTTTTCAATTTAAGTCAAAAAAATTTTTTCCTTCTGAGCATCTATTTTTCTGACCGCGGCATCACGCGTTTTCTTCCTCGGGCACAAAAAACACTCGATTTTTAAAAACAGCAAATGATAACATTTTAAAGCATCGACTTCCACACCGAAACTCATCCTAGCATTGGTTTTTACATTTAAGTCAAAAAAATTTTTTTGCTCCTGAGCAGCTTTTTTTCTGAACGTGGCATCACGCGTTTTCTTCCTCGGACACCAAAAACACTTGATTTTTTAAAGCAGCAAATAATAACATTTTTAAGCATGGAATTCCACCCCGAAACTCATCCTAGCATTGGTTTTTCCATTTAAGTCAAAAAACAATTTTTGCTCCTGAGCAGCTTTTTTTCTGACCGCGGTATGACGCGTTTTGTTGCTCGGGCACCAAAAACACTCGATTTTTAAAAACAGCAAATAATAACATTTTTAAGCATGGAATTCCCCCCTGAAACTGATCCTACTATCCGCTTTTCAATTTAAGTCAAAAAAAATTTTTTCCTTCAGAGCAGCTTTTTTTCTTACCGCGGCATCACGCGTTTTCTTCTTCGGGTATCAAAACACTTGATTTTTAAAAACAGCTAATAATAACATTGTTAAGCATGGAATTCCACCACAAAACTCAACCTAGCATTGGTTTTTCCATTCAAGTCAAAAAAATTTTTTTCCTTCTGAGCAGCTTTTTTTCTGACCGCGGCACCACGCGTTTTCTTCCTCGGGCACAAAAAACACTCGATTTTTAAAAACAGCAAATGATAACATTTTAAAGCATTGACTTCCACACCGAAACTCATCCTAGCATTGGTTTTTACATTTAAGTCAAAAAATTTTTTTTGCTCCTGAGCAGCTTTTTTTCTGACCGCGGCATGACGCGTTTTCTTCCTAGGGCACCAAAAACACTTGATTTTTAAAAGCAGCAAATAATAACATTTTTAAGCATGGAATTCCACCCCGAAACTGATCCTACTATCCGCTTTTCAATTTAAGTCAAAAAAAATTTTTCCTTCTGAGCAGCTATTTTTCTGACCGCGGCGTCACGCGTTTTGTTGCTCGGGCACCAAAAACACTTGATTTTTAAAAACAGCAAATAATAACATTTTTAAGCATGGAATTCCCCCCTGAAACTGATCCTACTATCCGCTTTTCAATTTAAGTCAAAAAAAATTTTTTCCTTCAGAGCAGCTTTTTTTCTTACCACGGCATCACGCGTTTTCTTCTTCGGGTATCAAAACACTTGATTTTTAAAAACAGCTAATAATAACATTGTTAAGCATGGAATTCCACCACAAAACTCAACCTAGCATTGGTATTTCCATTCAAGTCAAAAAATTTTTTTTCCTTCTGAGCAGCTTTTTTTCTGACCGCGGCATCACGCGTTTTCTTCCTCGGGCACCAAAAACACTTGATTTTTAAAAACAGCTAATAATAACATTTTTAAGCATGGAATTCCACCCCGAAACTCATCCTAGCATTCGTTTTTCAATTTATGTCAAAAAATTTTTTTTGCTCCTTACCAGCTTTTTTTCTGACCGCGGCACCACGCGTTTTCTTCCTCGGGCACAAAAAACACTCGATTTTTAAAAACAGCAAATGATAACATTTTAAAGCATTGACTTCCACACCGAAACTCATCCTAGCATTGGTTTTTACATTTAAGTCAAAAAATTTTTTTTGCTCCTGAGCAGCTTTTTTTCTGACCGCGGTATCACGCGTTTTCTTCCTCGGACACCAAAAACACTTGATTTTTAAAAGCAGCAAATAATAACATTTTTAAGCATGGAATTCCACCCCGAAACTCATCCTAGCATTGGTTTTTCCATTTAAGTCAAAAAACAATTTTTGCTCCTGAGCAGCTTTTTTTCTGACCGCGGCATGACGCGTTTTCTTCCTCGGGCACCAAAAACACTTGATTTTTAAAAGCAGCAAAGAATAACATTTTTAAGTATGGAATTCCACCCCGAAACTGATCCTACTATCCGCTTTTCAATTTAAGTCAAAAAAAAATTTTCCTTCTGAGCAGCTATTTTTCTGACCGCGGCATCACGCGTTTTGTTGCTCGGGCACCAAAAACACTCGATTTTTAAAAACAGCAAATAATAACATTTTTAAGCATGGAATTCCCCCCTGAAACTGATCCTACTATCCGCTTTTCAATTTAAGTCAAAAAAAAATTTTTCCTTCAGAGCAGCTTTTTTTCTTACCGCGGCATCACGCGTTTTCTTCTTCGGGTATCAAAACACTTGATTTTTAAAAACAGCTAATAATAACATTGTTAAGCATGGAATTCCACCACAAAACTCAACCTAGCATTGGTATTTTCATTCAAGTCAAAAAATTTTTTTTCCTTCTGAGCAGCTTTTTTTCTGACCGCGGCATCACGCGTTTTCTTCCTCGGACACCAAAAACACTTGATTTTTAAAAACAGCTAATAATAACATTTTTAAGCATGGAATTCCACCCCGAAACTCATCCTAGCATTCGTTTTTCAATTTATGTCAAAAAATTTTTTTTGCTCCTTACCAGCTTTTTTTCTGACCGCGGCACCACGCGTTTTGTTCCTCGGGCACAAAAAACACTCGATTTTTAAAAACAGCAAATGATAACATTTTAAAGCATTGACTTCTACACCGAAACTCATCCTAGCATTGGTTTTTACATTTAAGTCAAAAAATTTTTTTTGCTCCTGAGCAGCTTTTTTTCTGACCGCGGCATGACGCGTTTTCTTCCTAGGGCACCAAAAACACTTGATTTTTAAAAGCAGCAAATAATAACATTTTTAAGCATGGAATTCCACCCCGAAACTGATCCTACTATCCGCTTTTCAATTTAAGTCAAAAAAAATTTTTCCTTCTGAGCAGCTATTTTTCTGACCGCGGCGTCACGCGTTTTGTTGCTCGGGCACCAAAAACACTCGATTTTTAAAAACAGCAAATAATAACATTTTTAAGCATGGAATTCCACCCCAAAACTCATCCTACCATGGGTTTTCCATTTAAGTCAAAAAAAATTTTTTTTGCTCCTGAGCAGCTTTTTTTCTGACCACGGCATCACGCGTTTTCTTCCTTGGGCACCAAAAACAGTCGATTTTTAAAAACAGCAAATAATAACATTTTAAAGCATGGAATTCCACCCCGAAACTCATCCTAGCATTCGTTTTAAAATTTATGTCAAAAAAATTTTTTTGCTCCTTTCCAGCTTTTTTTCTGACCGCGGCACCACGCGTTTTCTTCCTTGGGCACCAAAAACACTCAATTTTTAAAAACAGCAAATGATAACATTTTAAAGCATCGACTTCCACAACGAAACTCATCGTAGCATTGGGTTTTCCATTTAAGTCAAAAAAAAAATTTTTTTTTGCTCCTGAGCAGCTTTTTTTCTGATCGCGGCATCATGCGTTTTCTTCCTTGGGCACCAAAAACAGTCGATTTTTAAAAACAGCAAATAATAACATTTTTAAGCATGGAATTCCAGCCCAAAACTCAACCTAGCATTGGTTTTTCCATTCAAGTCAAAAAAAAATTTTCTCCTTCTGAGCAGCTTTTTTTCTGACCGCGGCATCACGCGTTTTCTTCCTCGGGCACCAAAAACACTTGATTTTTAAAAGCAGCAAATAATAACATTTTTAAGCATGGAATTCCACCCCGAAACTGATCCTACTATCCGCTTTTCAATTTAAGTCAAAAAAATTTTTTCCTTCTGAGCATCTATTTTTCTGACCGCGGCATCACGCGTTTTCTTCCTCGGGCACAAAAAACACTCGATTTTTAAAAACAGCAAATGATAACATTTTAAAGCATCGACTTCCACACCGAAACTCATCCTAGCATTGGTTTTTACATTTAAGTCAAAAAAATTTTTTTGCTCCTGAGCAGCTTTTTTTCTGAACGTGGCATCACGCGTTTTCTTCCTCGGACACCAAAAACACTTGATTTTTTAAAGCAGCAAATAATAACATTTTTAAGCATGGAATTCCACCCCGAAACTCATCCTAGCATTGGTTTTTCCATTTAAGTCAAAAAACAATTTTTGCTCCTGAGCAGCTTTTTTTCTGACCGCGGTATGACGCGTTTTGTTGCTCGGGCACCAAAAACACTCGATTTTTAAAAACAGCAAATAATAACATTTTTAAGCATGGAATTCCCCCCTGAAACTGATCCTACTATCCGCTTTTCAATTTAAGTCAAAAAAAATTTTTTCCTTCAGAGCAGCTTTTTTTCTTACCGCGGCATCACGCGTTTTCTTCTTCGGGTATCAAAACACTTGATTTTTAAAAACAGCTAATAATAACATTGTTAAGCATGGAATTCCACCACAAAACTCAACCTAGCATTGGTTTTTCCATTCAAGTCAAAAAAATTTTTTTCCTTCTGAGCAGCTTTTTTTCTGACCGCGGCACCACGCGTTTTCTTCCTCGGGCACAAAAAACACTCGATTTTTAAAAACAGCAAATGATAACATTTTAAAGCATTGACTTCCACACCGAAACTCATCCTAGCATTGGTTTTTACATTTAAGTCAAAAAATTTTTTTTGCTCCTGAGCAGCTTTTTTTCTGACCGCGGCATGACGCGTTTTCTTCCTAGGGCACCAAAAACACTTGATTTTTAAAAGCAGCAAATAATAACATTTTTAAGCATGGAATTCCACCCCGAAACTGATCCTACTATCCGCTTTTCAATTTAAGTCAAAAAAAATTTTTCCTTCTGAGCAGCTATTTTTCTGACCGCGGCGTCACGCGTTTTGTTGCTCGGGCACCAAAAACACTCGATTTTTAAAAACAGCAAATAATAACATTTTTAAGCATGGAATTCCACCCCAAAACTCATCCTACCATGGGTTTTCCATTTAAGTCAAAAAAATTTTTTTTTGCTCCTGAGCAGCTTTTTTTCTGACCACGGCATCACGCGTTTTCTTCCTTGGGCACCAAAAACAGTCGATTTTTAAAAACAGCAAATAATAACATTTTAAAGCATGGAATTCCACCCCGAAACTCATCCTAGCATTCGTTTTAAAATTTATGTCAAAAAAATTTTTTTGCTCCTTTCCAGCTTTTTTTCTGACCGCGGCACCACGCGTTTTCTTCCTTGGGCACCAAAAACACTCAATTTTTAAAAACAGCAAATGATAACATTTTAAAGCATCGACTTCCACAACGAAACTCATCCTAGCATTGGTTTTTACATTTAAGTCAAAAAAATTTTTTTGCTCCTGAGCAGCTTTTTTTCTGAACGCGGCATCACGCGTTTTCTTCCTCGGACACCAAAAACACTTGATTTTTAAAAGCAGCAAATAATAACATTTTTAAGCATGGAATTCCACCACAAAACTCAACCTAGCATTGGTTTTTCCATTTAAGTCAAAAAACAATTTTTGCTCCTGAGCAGCTTTTTTTCTGACCACGGCATCACGCGTTTTCTTCCTTGGGCACCAAAAACAGTCGATTTTTAAAAACAGCAAATAATAACATTTTAAAGCATGGAATTCCACCCCGAAACTCATCCTAGCATTCGTTTTAAAATTTATGTCAAAAAAATTTTTTTGCTCCTTTCCAGCTTTTTTTCTGACCGCGGCACCACGCGTTTTCTTACTCGGGCACCAAAAACACTCGATTTTTAAAAACAGCAAATGATAACATTTGAAAGCATGGACTTCCACACCGAAACTCATCGTAGCATTGGGTTTTCCATTTAAGTCAAAAAAAAAAAAATTTTTTTTTGCTCCTGAGCAGCTTTTTTTCTGATCGCGGCATCATGCGTTTTCTTCCTTGGGCACCAAAAACAGTCGATTTTTAAAAACAGCAAATAATAACATTTTTTAGCATGGAATTCCACCCCGAAACTCATCCTAGCATTGGTTTTTCCATTTAAGTCAAAAAACAATTTTTGCTCCTGAGCAGCTTTTTTTCTGACCGCGGTATGACGCGTTTTGTTGCTCGGGCACCAAAAACACTCGATTTTTAAAAACAGCAAATAATAACATTTTTAAGCATGGAATTCCCCCCTGAAACTGATCCTACTATCCGCTTTTCAATTTAAGTCAAAAAAATTTTTTTCCTTCAGAGCAGCTTTTTTTCTTACCGCGGCATCACGCGTTTTCTTCTTCGGGTATCAAAACACTTGATTTTTAAAAACAGCTAATAATAACATTGTTAAGCATGGAATTCCACCACAAAACTCAACCTAGCATTGGTTTTTCCATTCAAGTCAAAAAAATTTTTTCCTTCTGAGCATCTATTTTTCTGACCGCGGCATCACGCGTTTTCTTCCTCGGGCACAAAAAACACTCGATTTTTAAAAACAGCAAATGATAACATTTTAAAGCATCGACTTCCACACCGAAACTCATCCTAGCATTGGTTTTTACATTTAAGTCAAAAAATTTTTTTTGCTCCTGAGCAGCTTTTTTTCTGAACGCGGCATCACGCGTTTTCTTCCTCGGACACCAAAAACAATTGATTTTTTAAAGCAGCAAATAATAACATTTTTAAGCATGGAATTCCACCCCGAAACTCATCCTAGCATTGGTTTTTCCATTTAAGTCAAAAAACAATTTTTGCTCCTGAGCAGCTTTTTTTCTGACCGCGGCATGACGCGTTTTCTTCCTCGGGCACCAAAAACACTTGATTTTTAAAAGCAGCAAATAATAACATTTTTAAGCATGGAATTCCACCCCGAAACTGATCCTACTATCCGCTTTTCAATTTAAGTCAAAAAAAAATTTTCCTTCTGAGCAGCTATTTTTCTGACCGCGGCATCACGCGTTTTGTTGCTCGGGCACCAAAAACACTCAATTTTTAAAAACAGCAAATAATAACATTTTTAAGCATGGAATTCCACCCCAAAACTCATCCTACCATTGGGTTTTCCATTTAAGTCAAAAAAAATTTTTTTTGCTCCTGAGCAGCTTTTTTTCTGACCGTGGCATCACGCGTTTTCTTCCTTGGGCACCAAAAACAGTCGATTTTTAAAAACAGCAAATAATAACATTTTTAAGCATGGAATTCCACCCCGAAACTCATCCTAGCATTCGTTTTTCAATTTATGTCAAAAAAATTTTTTTGCTCCTTACCAGCTTTTTTTCTGACCGCGGCACCACGCGTTTTCTTCCTCGGACACCAAAAACACTCGATTTTTAAAAGCAGCAAATAATAACATTTTTAAGCATGGACTTCCACACCGAAACTCATCCTAGCATTGGTGTTTACATTGAAGTCAAAAAAATTTTTTTGCTCCTGAGCAGCTTTTTTTCTGACCGCGGCATCACGCGTTTTCTTCCTCGGGCACCAAAAACACTCAATTTTTAAAAACAGCAAATAATAACATTTTTAAGCATGGAATTACACCCCGAAACTGATCCTACTATCCGCTTTTCAATTTAAGTCAAAAAATTTTTTTCCTTCTGAGCAGCTATTTTTCTGACCGCGGCATCACGCGTTTACTTCCTCGGGCACAAAAAACACTCGATTTTTAAAAACAGCAAATGATAACATTTTAAAGCATCGACTTCCACACCAAAACTCATCCTAGCATTGGTTTTAAAATTTATGTCAAAAAAATTTTTTTGCTCCTGAGCAGCTTTTTTTCTGACCGCGGCATCACACGTTTCGTTCCTCGGACACCAAAAACACTCGATTTTTAAAAGCAGCAAATAATAACATTTTTAAGCATGGAATTCCAGCCCAAAACTCATCCTAGCATCCACTTTTACATTTAAGTCAAAAAATTTTTTTTGCTCCTAAGCAGCTTTTTTTCTGACTGCGGCAACACGTGTTTTCTTCCTCGGGCACAAAAAACACTCGATTTTTAAAAACAGCAAATGATAACATTTTAAAGCATCGACTTCCACACCGAAACTCATCCTAGCATTGGTTTTTACATTTAAGTCAAAAAAATTTTTTTGCTCCTGAGCAGCTTTTTTTCTGACCGCGGCATCACACGTTTCGTTCCTCGGACACCAAAAACACTCGATTTTTAAAAGCAGCAAATAATAACATTTTTAAGCATGGAACTCCAGCCCAAAACTCATCCTAGCATCCACTTTTACATTTAAGTCAAAAAATTTTTTTTGCTCCTAAGCAGCTTTTTTTCTGACCGCGGCATCACGCGTTTTCTTCCTTGGGCACCAAAAACACTTGATTTTTTAAAAAAAGCTAATAATAACATTTTTAAGCATGGAATTCCACCCCGAAACTCATCCTAGCATTGGTGTTTACACTGAAGTCAAAAAAATTTTTTTGCTCCTGAGCATTTTTTTTTCTGACCGCGGCATTACGCGTTTTCTTCCTCGGGCACCAAAAACACTCAATTTTTAAAAACAGCAAATAATAACATTTTTAAGCATGGAATTCCACCCCGAAACTGATCCTACTATCCGCTTTTCAATTTAAGTCAAAAAAAATTTTTCCTTCTGAGCAGCTATTTTTCTAACCGCGGCATCACGCGTTTTGTTGCTCGGGCACCAAAAACACTCGATTTTTAAAAACAGCAAATAATAACATTTTTAAGCATGGAATTCAACCCCAAAACTCATCCTACCATTGGGTTTTCCATTTAAGTCAAAAAAAAATTTTTTTGCTCCTTACCAGCTTTTTTTCTGACCGCGGCATCACGCGTTTTCTTCCTTGGGCACCAAAAACACTCGATTT
The DNA here is from genome assembly GCA_022577455.1 of Arizona elegans. Lineage (NCBI taxonomy): Eukaryota > Metazoa > Chordata > Lepidosauria > Squamata > Colubridae > Arizona > Arizona elegans. The sequence goes on along the minus strand of JAKOOJ010000001.1, from coordinate 169,132,058 downwards.
TTAAAAACAGCAAATAATAACATTTTTAAGCATGGAATTCCACCCCGAAACTCATCCTAGCATTCGTTTTTCAATTTATGTCAAAAAAATTTTTTTGCTCCTTACCAGCTTTTTTTCTGACCGCGGCACCACGCGTTTTCTTCCTTGGGCACCAAAAACACTCGATTTTTAAAAACAGCAAATAATAACATTTTTAAGCATGGAATTCCCCCCTGAAACTGATCCTACTATCCGCTTTTCAATTTAAGTCAAAAAAAATTTTTTCCTTCAGAGCAGCTTTTTTTCTTACCGCGGCATCACGCGTTTTCTTCTTCGGGTATCAAAACACTTGATTTTTAAAACAGCTAATAATAACATTGTTAAGCATGGAATTCCACCACAAAACTCAACCTAGCATTGGTTTTTCTATTCAAGTCAAAAAAATTTTTTTCCTTTTGAGCAGCTTTTTTTCTGACCGCGGCATCACGCGTTTTCTTCCTCGGGCACCAAAAACACTTGATTTTTAAAAACAGCTAATAATAACATTTTTAAGCATGGAATTCCACCCCGAAACTCATCCTAGCATTCGTTTTTCAATTTATGTCAAAAAAATTTTTTTGCTCCTTACCAGATTTTTTTCTGACCGCGGCACCACGGGTTTTCTTCCTCGGGCACAAAAAACACTCGATTTTTAAAAACAGCAAATGATAACATTTTAAAGCATTGACTTCCACACCGAAACTCATCCTAGCATTGGTTTTTACATTTAAGTCAAAAAATTTTTTTTGCTCCTGAGCAGCTTTTTTTCTGACCGCGGCATGACGCGTTTTCTTCCTCGGGCACCAAAAACACTTGATTTTTAAAAGCAGCAAATAATAACATTTTTAAGCATGGAATTCCACCCCGAAACTGATCCTACTATCCGCTTTTCAATTTAAGTCAAAAAAAATTTTTCCTTCTGAGCAGCTATTTTTCTGACCGCGGCGTCACGCGTTTTGTTGCTCGGGCACCAAAAACACTCGATTTTTAAAAACAGCAAATGATAACATTTTTAAGCATGGAATTCCAGCCCAAAACTCATCCTAGCATCCGCTTTTCAATTTAAGTCAAAAAAATTTTTTTCCTTCAGAGCAGCTTTTTTTCTTACCGTGGCATGACGCGTTTTCTTCGTCGGGTATCAAAACACTTGATTTTTAAAAACAGCTAATAATAACATTTTTAAGCATGGAATTCCACAACAAAACTCAACCTAGCATTGGTTTTTCCATTCAAGTCAAAAAAAATTTTTCTCCTTCTGAGCAGCTTTTTTTCTGACCGCGGCATGACGCGTTTTCTTCCTCGGGCACCAAAAACACTTGATTTTTAAAAGCAGCAAATAATAACATTTTTAAGCATGGAATTCCACCCCGAAACTGATCCTACTATCCGCTTTTCAATTTAAGTCAAAAAAATTTTTTCCTTCTGAGCATCTATTTTTCTGACCGCGGCATCACGCGTTTTCTTCCTCGGGCACAAAAAACACTCGATTTTTAAAAACAGCAAATGATAACATTTTAAAGCATCGACTTCCACACCGAAACTCATCCTAGCATTGGTTTTTACATTTAAGTCAAAAAAATTTTTTTGCTCCTGAGCAGCTTTTTTTCTGAACGCGGCATCACGCGTTTTCTTCCTCGGACACCAAAAACACTTGATTTTTAAAAGCAGCAAATAATAACATTTTTAAGCATGGAATTCCACCACAAAACTCAACCTAGCATTGGTTTTTCCATTTATGTCAAAAAACAATTTTTGCTCCTGAGCAGCTTTTTTTCTGACCGCGGCATGACGCGTTTTCTTCCTCGGGCACCAAAAACACTTGATTTTTAAAAGCAGCAAATAATAACATTTTTAAGCATGGAATTCCACCCCGAAACTGATCCTACTATCCGCTTTTCAATTTAAGTCAAAAAAAATTTTTCCTTCTGAGCAGCTTTTTTTCTGACCGCGGCACCACGCGTTTTCTTCCTCGGGCACCAAAAACACTCGATTTTTAAAAACAGCAAATGATAACATTTGAAAGCATGGACTTCCACACCGAAACTCATCGTAGCATTGGGTTTTCCATTTAAGTCAAAAAAAAAAATTTTTTTTGCTCCTGAGCAGCTTTTTTTCTGATCGCGGCATCATGCGTTTTCTTCCTTGGGCACCAAAAACAGTCGATTTTTAAAAACAGCAAATAATAACATTTTTAAGCATGGAATTCCACAACAAAACTCAACCTAGCATTGGTTTTTCCATTCAAGTCAAAAAATTTTTTTCTCCTTCTGAGCAGCTTTTTTTCTGACCGCGGCATCACGCGTTTTCTTCCTCGGGCACCAAAAACACTTGATTTTTAAAAGCAGCAAATAATAACATTTTTAAGCATGGAATTCCACCCCGAAACTGATCCTACTATCCGCTTTTCAATTTAAGTCAAAAAAATTTTTTCCTTCTGAGCATCTATTTTTCTGACCGCGGCATCACGCGTTTTCTTCCTCGGGCACAAAAAACACTCGATTTTTAAAAACAGCAAATGATAACATTTTAAAGCATCGACTTCCACACCGAAACTCATCCTAGCATTGGTTTTTACATTTAAGTCAAAAAACAATTTTTGCTCCTAAGCAGCTTTTTTTCTGACCGCGGCATGACGCGTTTTCTTCCTCGGGCACCAAAAACACTTGATTTTTAAAAGCAGCAAATAATAACATTTTTAAGCATGGAATTCCAGCCCAAAACTCATCCTAGCATCCGCTTTTCAATTTAAGTCAAAAAAATTTTTTTCCTTCAGAGCAGCTTTTTTTCTTACCGTGGCATCACGCGTTTTCTTCGTCGGGTATCAAAACACTTGATTTTTAAAAACAGCTAATAATAACATTTTTAAGCATGGAATTCCACAACAAAACTCAACCTAGCATTGGTTTTTCCATTCAAGTCAAAAAAATTTTTTTTCCTTCTGAGCAGCTTTTTTTCTGACCGCGGCATCACGCGTTTTCTTCCTCGGGCACCAAAAACACTTGATTTTTAAAAACAGCTAATAATAACATTTTTAAGCATGGAATTCCAGCCCAAAACTCATCCTAGCATCCGCTTTTACATTTAAGTCAAAAAAAATTTTTTGCCCCTAAGCAGCTTTTTTTCTGACCGCGGCATCACGCCTTTTGTTCCTCGGGCACCAAAAACACTCGATTTTTAAAAACAGCAAATGATAACATTTTAAAGCATGGAATTCCACCCCGAAACTCATCCTACCATTGGGTTTTCCATTTAAGTCAAAAAAAAAATTTTTTTTGCTCCTGATCAGCTTTTTTTCCGACCGCGGCACCACGCGTTTTCTTCCTCGGGCACCAAAAACACTCAATTTTTAAAAACAGCAAATAATAACATTTTTAAGCATGGAATTCCACCCCGAAACTGATCCTACTATCCGCTTTTCAATTTAAGTCAAAAAAAATTTTTCATTCTGAGCAGCTATTTTTCTGACCGCGGCATCACGCGTTTTGTTGCTCGGGCACCAAAAACACTCGATTTTTAAAAACAGCAAATAATAACATTTTAAAGCATGGAATTCCACCCCGAAACTCATCCTAGCATTCGTTTTTCAATTTATGTCAAAAAAATTTTTTTGCTCCTTACCAGCTTTTTTTCTGAACGTGGCATCACGCGTTTTCTTCCTCGGACACCAAAAACACTTGATTTTTTAAAGCAGCAAATAATAACATTTTTAAGCATGGAATTCCACCCCGAAACTCATCCTAGCATTGGTTTTTCCATTTAAGTCAAAAAACAATTTTTGCTCCTGAGCAGCTTTTTTTCTGACCGCGGTATGACGCGTTTTGTTGCTCGGGCACCAAAAACACTCGATTTTTAAAAACAGCAAATAATAACATTTTTAAGCATGGAATTCCCCCCTGAAACTGATCCTACTATCCGCTTTTCAATTTAAGTCAAAAAAATTTTTTTCCTTCAGAGCAGCTTTTTTTCTTACCGCGGCATCACGCGTTTTCTTCTTCGGGTATCAAAACACTTGATTTTTAAAAACAGCTAATAATAACATTGTTAAGCATGGAATTCCACCACAAAACTCAACCTAGCATCCGCTTTTACATTTAAGTCAAAAAAAATTTTTTGCCCCTAAGCAGCTTTTTTTCTGACCGCGGCATCACGCCTTTTGTTCCTCGGGCACCAAAAACACTCGATTTTTAAAAACAGCAAATGATAACATTTTAAAGCATGGAATTCCACCCCGAAACTCATCCTACCATTGGGTTTTCCATTTAAGTCAAAAAAAAAATTTTTTTTGCTCCTGATCAGCTTTTTTTCCGACCGCGGCACCACGCGTTTTCTTCCTCGGGCACCAAAAACACTCGATTTTTAAAAACAGCAAATGATAACATTTTAAAGCATGGACTTCCACACTGAAACTCATCCTAGCATTGGTGTTTACATTGAAGTCAAAAAATTTTTTTTGCTCCTGAGCAGCTTTTTTTCTGACCGCGGCATCACGCGTTTTCTTCCTCGGGCACCAAAAACACTCAATTTTTAAAAACAGCAAATAATAACATTTTTAAGCATGGAATTCCACCCCGAAACTGATCCTACTATCCGCTTTTCAATTTAAGTCAAAAAAAATTTTTCATTCTGAGCAGCTATTTTTCTGACCGCGGCATCACGCGTTTTGTTGCTCGGGCACCAAAAACACTCGATTTTTAAAAACAGCAAATAATAACATTTTAAAGCATGGAATTCCACCCCGAAACTCATCCTAGCATTCGTTTTTCAATTTATGTCAAAAAAATTTTTTTGCTCCTTACCAGCTTTTTTTATGAACGTGGCATCACGCGTTTTCTTCCTCGGACACCAAAAACACTTGATTTTTTAAAGCAGCAAATAATAACATTTTTAAGCATGGAATTCCACCCCGAAACTCATCCTAGCATTGGTTTTTCCATTTAAGTCAAAAAACAATTTTTGCTCCTGAGCAGCTTTTTTTCTGACCGCGGTATGACGCGTTTTGTTGCTCGGGCACCAAAAACACTCGATTTTTAAAAACAGCAAATAATAACATTTTTAAGCATGGAATTCCCCCCTGAAACTGATCCTACTATCCGCTTTTCAATTTAAGTCAAAAAAATTTTTTTCCTTCAGAGCAGCTTTTTTTCTTACCGCGGCATCACGCGTTTTCTTCTTCGGGTATCAAAACACTTGATTTTTAAAAACAGCTAATAATAACATTGTTAAGCATGGAATTCCACCACAAAACTCAACCTAGCATTGGTTTTTCCATTCAAGTCAAAAAAATTTTTTTCCTTCTGAGCAGCTTTTTTTCTGACCGCGGCACCACGCGTTTTCTTCCTCGGGCACAAAAAACACTCGATTTTTAAAAACAGCAAATGATAACATTTTAAAGCATTGACTTCCACACCAAAACTCATCCTAGCATTGGTTTTTACATTTAAGTCAAAAATTTTTTTTTGCTCCTGAGCAGCTTTTTTTCTGACCGCGGCATCACGCCTTTTGTTCCTCGGGCACCAAAAACACTCGATTTTTAAAAACAGCAAATGATAACATTTTAAAGCATGGAATTCCACCCCGAAACTCATCCTACCATTGGGTTTTCCATTTAAGTCAAAAAAAAAATTTTTTTTGCTCCTGATCAGCTTTTTTTCCGACCGCGGCACCACGCGTTTTCTTCCTCGGGCACCAAAAACACTCAATTTTTAAAAACAGCAAATAATAACATTTTTAAGCATGGAATTCCACCCCGAAACTGATCCTACTATCCGCTTTTCAATTTAAGTCAAAAAAAATTTTTCATTCTGAGCAGCTATTTTTCTGACCGCGGCATCACGCGTTTTGTTGCTCGGGCACCAAAAACACTCGATTTTTAAAAACAGCAAATAATAACATTTTAAAGCATGGAATTCCACCCCGAAACTCATCCTAGCATTCGTTTTTCAATTTATGTCAAAAAAATTTTTTTGCTCCTTACCAGCTTTTTTTCTGAACGTGGCATCACGCGTTTTCTTCCTCGGACACCAAAAACACTTGATTTTTTAAAGCAGCAAATAATAACATTTTTAAGCATGGAATTCCACCCCGAAACTCATCCTAGCATTGGTTTTTCCATTTAAGTCAAAAAACAATTTTTGCTCCTGAGCAGCTTTTTTTCTGACCGCGGTATGACGCGTTTTGTTGCTCGGGCACCAAAAACACTCGATTTTTAAAAACAGCAAATAATAACATTTTTAAGCATGGAATTCCCCCCTGAAACTGATCCTACTATCCGCTTTTCAATTTAAGTCAAAAAAATTTTTTTCCTTCAGAGCAGCTTTTTTTCTTACCGCGGCATCACGCGTTTTCTTCTTCGGGTATCAAAACACTTGATTTTTAAAAACAGCTAATAATAACATTGTTAAGCATGGAATTCCACCACAAAACTCAACCTAGCATCCGCTTTTACATTTAAGTCAAAAAAAATTTTTTGCCCCTAAGCAGCTTTTTTTCTGACCGCGGCATCACGCCTTTTGTTCCTCGGGCACCAAAAACACTCGATTTTTAAAAACAGCAAATGATAACATTTTAAAGCATGGAATTCCACCCCGAAACTCATCCTACCATTGGGTTTTCCATTTAAGTCAAAAAAAAAATTTTTTTTGCTCCTGATCAGCTTTTTTTCCGACCGCGGCACCACGCGTTTTCTTCCTCGGGCACCAAAAACACTCGATTTTTAAAAACAGCAAATGATAACATTTTAAAGCATGGACTTCCACACTGAAACTCATCCTAGCATTGGTGTTTACATTGAAGTCAAAAAATTTTTTTTGCTCCTGAGCAGCTTTTTTTCTGACCGCGGCATCACGCGTTTTCTTCCTCGGGCACCAAAAACACTCAATTTTTAAAAACAGCAAATAATAACATTTTTAAGCATGGAATTCCACCCCGAAACTGATCCTACTATCCGCTTTTCAATTTAAGTCAAAAAAAATTTTTCATTCTGAGCAGCTATTTTTCTGACCGCGGCATCACGCGTTTTGTTGCTCGGGCACCAAAAACACTCGATTTTTAAAAACAGCAAATAATAACATTTTAAAGCATGGAATTCCACCCCGAAACTCATCCTAGCATTCGTTTTTCAATTTATGTCAAAAAAATTTTTTTGCTCCTTACCAGCTTTTTTTATGAACGTGGCATCACGCGTTTTCTTCCTCGGACACCAAAAACACTTGATTTTTTAAAGCAGCAAATAATAACATTTTTAAGCATGGAATTCCACCCCGAAACTCATCCTAGCATTGGTTTTTCCATTTAAGTCAAAAAACAATTTTTGCTCCTGAGCAGCTTTTTTTCTGACCGCGGTATGACGCGTTTTGTTGCTCGGGCACCAAAAACACTCGATTTTTAAAAACAGCAAATAATAACATTTTTAAGCATGGAATTCCCCCCTGAAACTGATCCTACTATCCGCTTTTCAATTTAAGTCAAAAAAAATTTTTTCCTTCAGAGCAGCTTTTTTTCTTACCGCGGCATCACGCGTTTTCTTCTTCGGGTATCAAAACACTTGATTTTTAAAAACAGCTAATAATAACATTGTTAAGCATGGAATTCCACCACAAAACTCAACCTAGCATTGGTTTTTCCATTCAAGTCAAAAAAATTTTTTTCCTTCTGAGCAGCTTTTTTTCTGACCGCGGCACCACGCGTTTTCTTCCTCGGGCACAAAAAACACTCGATTTTTAAAAACAGCAAATGATAACATTTTAAAGCATTGACTTCCACACCAAAACTCATCCTAGCATTGGTTTTTACATTTAAGTCAAAAATTTTTTTTTGCTCCTGAGCAGCTTTTTTTCTGACTGCGGCATGACGCGTTTTCTTCCTCGGGCACCAAAAACACTTGATTTTTAAAAGCAGCAAATAATAACATTTTTAAGCATGGAATTCCACCCCGAAACTGATCCTACTATCCGCTTTTCAATTTAAGTCAAAAAAAAATTTTCCTTCTGAGCAGCTATTTTTCTGACCGCGGCGTCACGCGTTTTGTTGCTCGGGCACCAAAAACACTCGATTTTTAAAAACAGCAAATAATAACATTTTTAAGCATGGAATTCCACCCCAAAACTCATCCTACCATGGGTTTTCCATTTAAGTCAAAAAAAATTTTTTTTGCTCCTGAGCAGCTTTTTTTCTGACCACGGCATCACGCGTTTTCTTCCTTGGGCACCAAAAACAGTCGATTTTTAAAAACAGCAAATAATAACATTTTAAAGCATGGAATTCCACCCCGAAACTCATCCTAGCATTGGTCTTTACATTTAAGTCAAAAAATTTTTTTTGCTCCTGAGCAGCTTTTTTTCTGACTGCGGCATGACGCGTTTTCTTCCTCGGGCACCAAAAACACTTGATTTTTAAAAGCAGCAAATAATAACATTTTTAAGCATGGAATTCCACCCCGAAACTGATCCTACTATCCGCTTTTCAATTTAAGTCAAAAAAAAATTTTCCTTCTGAGCAGCTATTTTTCTGACCGCGGCGTCACGCGTTTTGTTGCTCGGGCACCAAAAACACTCGATTTTTAAAAACAGCAAATAATAACATTTTTAAGCATGGAATTCCACCCCAAAACTCATCCTACCATGGGTTTTCCATTTAAGTCAAAAAAAATTTTTTTTGCTCCTGAGCAGCTTTTTTTCTGACCACGGCATCACGCGTTTTCTTCCTTGGGCACCAAAAACAGTCGATTTTTAAAAACAGCAAATAATAACATTTTAAAGCATGGAATTCCACCCCGAAACTCATCCTAGCATTGGTCTTTACATTTAAGTCAAAAAAATTTTTTTGCTCCTGAGCAGCTTTTTTTCTGAACGCGGCATCACGCGTTTTCTTCCTCGGACACCAAAAACACTTGATTTTTAAAAGCAGCAAATAATAACATTTTTAAGTATGGAATTCCACCCCGAAACTGATCCTACTATCCGCTTTTCAATTTAACTCAAAAAAATTTTTTTCCTTCAGAGCAGCTTTTTTTCTTACCGTGGCATCACGCGTTTTCTTCGTCGGGTATCAAAACACTTGATTTTTAAAAACAGCTAATAATAACATTTTTAAGCATGGAATTCCACAACAAAACTCAACCTAGCATTGGTTTTTCCATTCAAGTCAAAAAAATTTTTTCTCCTTCTGAGCAGCTTTTTTTCTGACCGCGGCATCACGCGTTTTCTTCCTCGGGCACCAAAAACACTTGATTTTTAAAAGCAGCAAATAATAACATTTTTAAGCATGGAATTCCACCCCGAAACTGATCCTACTATCCGCTTTTCAATTTAAGTCAAAAAAATTTTTTCCTTCTGAGCATCTATTTTTCTGACCGCGGCATCACGCGTTTTCTTCCTCGGGCACAAAAAACACTCGATTTTTAAAAACAGCAAATGATAACATTTTAAAGCATCGACTTCCACACCGAAACTCATCCTAGCATTGGTTTTTACATTTAAGTCAAAAAAATTTTTTTGCTCCTGAGCAGCTTTTTTTCTGAACGCGGCATCACGCGTTTTCTTCCTCGGACACCAAAAACAATTGATTTTTTAAAGCAGCAAATAATAACATTTTTAAGCATGGAATTCCACCCCGAAACTCATCCTAGCATTGGTTTTTCCATTTAAGTCAAAAAACAATTTTTGCTCCTGAGCAGCTTTTTTTCTGACCGCGGCATGACGCGTTTTCTTCCTCGGGCACCAAAAACACTTGATTTTTAAAAGCAGCAAATAATAACATTTTTAAGCATGGAATTCCACCCCGAAACTGATCCTACTATCCGCTTTTCAATTTAAGTCAAAAAAAAATTTTCCTTCTGAGCAGCTATTTTTCTGACCGCGGCATCACGCGTTTTGTTGCTCGGGCACCAAAAACACTCAATTTTTAAAAACAGCAAATAATAACATTTTTAAGCATGAAATTCCACCCCAAAACTCATCCTACCATTGGGTTTTCCATTTAAGTCAAAAAAAATTTTTTTTGCTCCTGAGCAGCTTTTTTTCTGACCGTGGCATCACGCGTTTTCTTCCTTGGGCACCAAAAACAGTCGATTTTTAAAAACAGCAAATAATAACATTTTTAAGCATGGAATTCCACCCCGAAACTCATCCTAGCATTCGTTTTTCAATTTATGTCAAAAAAATTTTTTTGCTCCTTACCAGCTTTTTTTCTGACCGCGGCACCACGCGTTTTCTTCCTCGGACACCAAAAACACTCGATTTTTAAAAGCAGCAAATAATAACATTTTTAAGCATGGACTTCCACACCGAAACTCATCCTAGCATTGGTGTTTACATTGAAGTCAAAAAAATTTTTTTGCTCCTGAGCAGCTTTTTTTCTGACCGCGGCATCACGCGTTTTCTTCCTCGGGCACCAAAAACACTCAATTTTTAAAAACAGCAAATAATAACATTTTTAAGCATGGAATTACACCCCGAAACTGATCCTACTATCCGCTTTTCAATTTAAGTCAAAAAATTTTTTTCCTTCTGAGCAGCTATTTTTCTGACCGCGGCATCACGCGTTTACTTCCTCGGGCACAAAAAACACTCGATTTTTAAAAACAGCAAATGATAACATTTTAAAGCATCGACTTCCACACCAAAACTCATCCTAGCATTGGTTTTAAAATTTATGTCAAAAAAATTTTTTTGCTCCTGAGCAGCTTTTTTTCTGACCGCGGCATCACACGTTTCGTTCCTCGGACACCAAAAACACTCGATTTTTAAAAGCAGCAAATAATAACATTTTTAAGCATGGAATTCCAGCCCAAAACTCATCCTAGCATCCACTTTTACATTTAAGTCAAAAAATTTTTTTTGCTCCTAAGCAGCTTTTTTTCTGACCGCGGCAACACGTGTTTTCTTCCTCGGGCACAAAAAACACTCGATTTTTAAAAACAGCAAATGATAACATTTTAAAGCATCGACTTCCACACCGAAACTCATCCTAGCATTGGTTTTTACATTTAAGTCAAAAAAATTTTTTTGCTCCTGAGCAGCTTTTTTTCTGACCGCGGCATCACACGTTTCGTTCCTCGGACACCAAAAACACTCGATTTTTAAAAGCAGCAAATAATAACATTTTTAAGCATGGAACTCCAGCCCAAAACTCATCCTAGCATCCACTTTTACATTTAAGTCAAAAAATTTTTTTTGCTCCTAAGCAGCTTTTTTTCTGACCGCGGCATCACGCGTTTTCTTCCTTGGGCACCAAAAACACTTGATTTTTTAAAAAAAGCTAATAATAACATTTTTAAGCATGGAATTCCACCCCGAAACTCATCCTAGCATTGGTGTTTACACTGAAGTCAAAAAAATTTTTTTGCTCCTGAGCATTTTTTTTTCTGACCGCGGCATTACGCGTTTTCTTCCTCGGGCACCAAAAACACTCAATTTTTAAAAACAGCAAATAATAACATTTTTAAGCATGGAATTCCACCCCGAAACTGATCCTACTATCCGCTTTTCAATTTAAGTCAAAAAAAATTTTTCCTTCTGAGCAGCTATTTTTCTGACCGCGGCATCACGCGTTTTGTTGCTCGGGCACCAAAAACACTCGATTTTTAAAAACAGCAAATAATAACATTTTTAAGCATGGAATTCCACCCCAAAACTCATCCTACCATTGGGTTTTCCATTTAAGTCAAAAAAAAATTTTTTTGCTCCTGAGCAGCTATTTTTCTGACCGCGGCATCACGCGTTTTCTTCCTTGGGCACCAAAAACAGTCGATTTTTAAAAACAGCAAATAATAACATTTTTAAGCATGGAATTCCACCCCGAAACTCATCCTAGCATTCGTTTTTCAATTTATGTCAAAAAAATTTTTTTGCTCCTTACCAGCTTTTTTTCTGACCGCGGCACCACGCGTTTTCTTCCTTGGGCACCAAAAACACTCGATTTTTAAAAACAGCAAATAATAACATTTTTAAGCATGGAATTCCCCCCTGAAACTGATCCTACTATCCGCTTTTCAATTTAAGTCAAAAAAAATTTTTTCCTTCAGAGCAGCTTTTTTTCTTACCGCGGCATCACGCGTTTTCTTCTTCGGGTATCAAAACACTTGATTTTTAAAACAGCTAATAATAACATTGTTAAGCATGGAATTCCACCACAAAACTCAACCTAGCATTGGTTTTTCTATTCAAGTCAAAAAAATTTTTTTCCTTTTGAGCAGCTTTTTTTCTGACCGCGGCATCACGCGTTTTCTTCCTCGGGCACCAAAAACACTTGATTTTTAAAAACAGCTAATAATAACATTTTTAAGCATGGAATTCCACCCCGAAACTCATCCTAGCATTCGTTTTTCAATTTATGTCAAAAAAATTTTTTTGCTCCTTACCAGATTTTTTTCTGACCGCGGCACCACGGGTTTTCTTCCTCGGGCACAAAAAACACTCGATTTTTAAAAACAGCAAATGATAACATTTTAAAGCATTGACTTCCACACCGAAACTCATCCTAGCATTGGTTTTTACATTTAAGTCAAAAAATTTTTTTTGCTCCTGAGCAGCTTTTTTTCTGACCGCGGCATGACGCGTTTTCTTCCTCGGGCACCAAAAACACTTGATTTTTAAAAGCAGCAAATAATAACATTTTTAAGCATGGAATTCCACCCCGAAACTGATCCTACTATCCGCTTTTCAATTTAAGTCAAAAAAAATTTTTCCTTCTGAGCAGCTATTTTTCTGACCGCGGCGTCACGCGTTTTGTTGCTCGGGCACCAAAAACACTCGATTTTTAAAAACAGCAAATGATAACATTTTTAAGCATGGAATTCCAGCCCAAAACTCATCCTAGCATCCGCTTTTCAATTTAAGTCAAAAAAATTTTTTTCCTTCAGAGCAGCTTTTTTTCTTACCGTGGCATGACGCGTTTTCTTCGTCGGGTATCAAAACACTTGATTTTTAAAAACAGCTAATAATAACATTTTTAAGCATGGAATTCCACAACAAAACTCAACCTAGCATTGGTTTTTCCATTCAAGTCAAAAAAAATTTTTCTCCTTCTGAGCAGCTTTTTTTCTGACCGCGGCATGACGCGTTTTCTTCCTCGGGCACCAAAAACACTTGATTTTTAAAAGCAGCAAATAATAACATTTTTAAGCATGGAATTCCACCCCGAAACTGATCCTACTATCCGCTTTTCAATTTAAGTCAAAAAAATTTTTTCCTTCTGAGCATCTATTTTTCTGACCGCGGCATCACGCGTTTTCTTCCTCGGGCACAAAAAACACTCGATTTTTAAAAACAGCAAATGATAACATTTTAAAGCATCGACTTCCACACCGAAACTCATCCTAGCATTGGTTTTTACATTTAAGTCAAAAAAATTTTTTTGCTCCTGAGCAGCTTTTTTTCTGAACGCGGCATCACGCGTTTTCTTCCTCGGACACCAAAAACACTTGATTTTTAAAAGCAGCAAATAATAACATTTTTAAGCATGGAATTCCACCACAAAACTCAACCTAGCATTGGTTTTTCCATTTATGTCAAAAAACAATTTTTGCTCCTGAGCAGCTTTTTTTCTGACCGCGGCATGACGCGTTTTCTTCCTCGGGCACCAAAAACACTTGATTTTTAAAAGCAGCAAATAATAACATTTTTAAGCATGGAATTCCACCCCGAAACTGATCCTACTATCCGCTTTTCAATTTAAGTCAAAAAAAAATTTTCCTTCTGAGCAGCTTTTTTTCTGACCGCGGCACCACGCGTTTTCTTCCTCGGGCACCAAAAACACTCGATTTTTAAAAACAGCAAATGATAACATTTGAAAGCATGGACTTCCACACCGAAACTCATCGTAGCATTGGGTTTTCCATTTAAGTCAAAAAAAAAAATTTTTTTTGCTCCTGAGCAGCTTTTTTTCTGATCGCGGCATCATGCGTTTTCTTCCTTGGGCACCAAAAACAGTCGATTTTTAAAAACAGCAAATAATAACATTTTTAAGCATGGAATTCCACAACAAAACTCAACCTAGCATTGGTTTTTCCATTCAAGTCAAAAAATTTTTTTCTCCTTCTGAGCAGCTTTTTTTCTGACCGCGGCATCACGCGTTTTCTTCCTCGGGCACCAAAAACACTTGATTTTTAAAAGCAGCAAATAATAACATTTTTAAGCATGGAATTCCACCCCGAAACTGATCCTACTATCCGCTTTTCAATTTAAGTCAAAAAAATTTTTTCCTTCTGAGCATCTATTTTTCTGACCGCGGCATCACGCGTTTTCTTCCTCGGGCACAAAAAACACTCGATTTTTAAAAACAGCAAATGATAACATTTTAAAGCATCGACTTCCACACCGAAACTCATCCTAGCATTGGTTTTTACATTTAAGTCAAAAAAATTTTTTTGCTCCTGAGCAGCTTTTTTTCTGAACGTGGCATCACGCGTTTTCTTCCTCGGACACCAAAAACACTTGATTTTTAAAAGCAGCAAATAATAACATTTTTAAGCATGGAATTCCACCCCGAAACTCATCCTAGCATTGGTTTTTCCATTTAAGTCAAAAAACAATTTTTGCTCCTAAGCACCTTTTTTTCTGACCGCGGCATGACGCGTTTTCTTCCTCGGGCACCAAAAACACTCAATTTTTAAAAACAGCAAATAATAACATTTTTAAGCATGGAATTCCAGCCCAAAACTCATCCTAGCATCCGCTTTTCAATTTAAGTCAAAAAAATTTTTTTCCTTCAGAGCAGCTTTTTTTCTTACCGTGGCATCACGCGTTTTCTTCGTCGGGTATCAAAACACTTGATTTTTAAAAACAGCTAATAATAACATTTTTAAGCATGGAATTCCACAACAAAACTCAACCTAGCATTGGTTTTTCCATTCAAGTCAAAAAAATTTTTTTTCCTTCTGAGCAGCTTTTTTTCTGACCGCGGCATCACGCGTTTTCTTCCTCGGGCACCAAAAACACTCAATTTTTAAAAACAGCAAATAATAACATTTTTAAGCATGGAATTCCACCCCGAAACTGATCCTACTATCCGCTTTTCAATTTAAGTCAAAAAAAATTTTTCATTCTGAGCAGCTATTTTTCTGACCGCGGCATCACGCGTTTTGTTGCTCGGGCACCAAAAACACTCGATTTTTAAAAACAGCAAATAATAACATTTTAAAGCATGGAATTCCACCCCGAAACTCATCCTAGCATTCGTTTTTCAATTTATGTCAAAAAAATTTTTTTGCTCCTTACCAGCTTTTTTTCTGACCGCGGCACCACGCGTTTTCTTCCTCGGGCACCAAAAACAGTCGATTTTTAAAAACAGCAAATAATAACATTTTTAAGCATGGAATTCCCCCCTGAAACTGATCCTACTATCCGCTTTTCAATTTAAGTCAAAAAAAATTTTTTCCTTCAGAGCAGCTTTTTTTCTTACCGCGGCATCACGCGTTTTCTTCTTCGGGTATCAAAACACTTGATTTTTAAAAACAGCTAATAATAACATTGTTAAGCATGGAATTCCACCACAAAACTCAACCTAGCATTGGTTTTTCCATTCAAGTCAAAAAAATTTTTTTCCTTCTGAGCAGCTTTTTTTCTGACCGCGGCATCACGCGTTTTCTTCCTCGGGCACCAAAAACACTTGATTTTTAAAAACAGCTAATAATAACATTTTTAAGCATGGAATTCCACCCCGAAACTCATCCTAGCATTCGTTTTTCAATTTATGTCAAAAAAATTTTTTTGCTCCTTACCAGATTTTTTTCTGACCGCGGCACCACGCGTTTTCTTCCTCGGGCACAAAAAACACTCGATTTTTAAAAACAGCAAATGATAACATTTTAAAGCATTGACTTCCACACCGAAACTCATCCTAGCATTGGTTTTTACATTCAAGTCAAAAAAATTTTTTTGCTCCTGAGCAGCTTTTTTTCTGACCGCGGCATGACGCGTTTTCTTCCTCGGGCACCAAAAACACTTGATTGTTAAAAGCAGCAAATAATAACATTTTTAAGCATGGAATTCCACCCCGAAACTGATCCTACTATCCGCTTTTCAATTTAAGTCAAAAAAATTTTTTCCTTCTGAGCATCTATTTTTCTGACCGCGGCATCACGCGTTTTCTTCCTCGGGCACAAAAAACACTCGATTTTTAAAAACAGCAAATGATAACATTTTAAAGCATCGACTTCCACACCGAAACTCATCCTAGCATTGGTTTTTACATTTAAGTCAAAAAAATTTTTTTGCTCCTGAGCAGCTTTTTTTCTGAACGCGGCATCACGCGTTTTCTTCCTCGGACACCAAAAACACTTGATTTTTAAAAGCAGCAAATAATAACATTTTTAAGCATGGAATTCCAACCCGAAACTGATCCTACTATCCGCTTTTCAATTTAAGTCAAAAAAAAATTTTCCTTCTGAGCAGCTATTTTTCTGACCGCGGCATCACGCGTTTTGTTGCTCGGGCACCAAAAACACTCGATTTTTAAAAACAGCAAATAATAACATTTTTAAGCATGGAATTCCACCCCAAAACTCATCCTACAATGGGTTTTCCATTTATGTCAAAAAAATTTTTTTGCTCCTTTCCAGCTTTTTTTCTGACCGCGGCACCACGCGTTTTCTTCCTCGGGCACCAAAAACACTCGATTTTTAAAAACAGCAAATGATAACATTTGAAAGCATGGACTTCCACACCGAAACTCATCCTAGCATCCGCTTTTCAATTTAAGTCAAAAAAATTTTTTTCCTTCAGAGCAGCTTTTTTTCTTACCGTGGCATGACGCGTTTTCTTCGTCGGGTATCAAAACACTTGATTTTTAAAAACAGCTAATAATAACATTTTTAAGCATGGAATTCCACAACAAAACTCAACCTAGCATTGGTATTTCCATTCAAGTCAAAAAAAATTTTTCTCCTTCTGAGCAGCTTTTTTTCTGACCGCGGCATGACGCGTTTTCTTCCTCGGGCACCAAAAACACTTGATTTTTAAAAGCAGCAAATAATAACATTTTTAAGCATGGAATTCCAACCCGAAACTGATCCTACTATCCGCTTTTCAATTTAAGTCAAAAAAAAATTTTCCTTCTGAGCAGCTATTTTTCTGACCGCGGCATCACGCGTTTTGTTGCTCGGGCACCAAAAACACTCGATTTTTAAAAACAGCAAATAATAACATTTTTAAGCATGGAATTCCACCCCAAAACTCATCCTACAATGGGTTTTCCATTTATGTCAAAAAAATTTTTTTGCTCCTTTCCAGCTTTTTTTCTGACCGCGGCACCACGCGTTTTCTTCCTCGGGCACCAAAAACACTCGATTTTTAAAAACAGCAAATGATAACATTTGAAAGCATGGACTTCCACACCGAAACTCATACTAGCATCCGCTTTTACATTTAAGTCAAAAAACATTTTTTTGCTCCTGAGCAGCTTTTTTTCTGACCGCGGCATCACGTGTTTTCTTCCTCAGGCACCAAAAACACTCAATTTTTCAAAACAGCAATTAATAACATTTTTAAGCATGGAATTCCACCCCGAAACTCATCCTAGCATCCGCTTTTACATTTAAGTCAAAAAATTTTTTTCCTTCTGAGCAGCTTTTTTTCTGACCGCGACATCACACGTTTTTTTCCTCAAGCACCAAAAACACTCGATTTTTAAAAACAGGAAATAATAATATTTTTAAGCATGGAATTCCACCCCGAAACTCATCCTAGTATCCGCTTTTCAATTTAAGTCAAAAAAATTTTTTCCTTCTGAGCAGCTTATTTTCTGACCGCGGCGTCACGCGTTTTTTTTCTCGGGCACCAAAAACACTTGATTTTTAAAAACAGCAAATAATAACATTTTTAAGCATGGAATTCCACACCGAAACTCATCCTAGTATTGGTTTTTACATTTAAGTCAAAAAAATTTTTTTGCTCCTGAGCAGCTTTTTTTCTGACCGCGGCATCACGCGTTTTGTTCCTCGGGCACCAAAAACACTCGATTTTTAAAAACAGCAAATAATAACATTTTTAAGCATGGAATTCCACCCCGAAACTCATCCTAGCATCCGCTTTTACATTTAAGTCAAAAAATTTTTTTTGCTCCTTAGCAGCTTTTTTTCTAACCGCGGCATCACGCGTTTTCTTTCTCGGGCACCAAAAACACTTGATTTTTAAAAACAGCAAATAATAACATTTTTAAGCATGGAATTCCACCCCAAAACTCATCATAGCATCCGCTTTTGCATTTAAGTCAAAAAAATTTTTTTTGCTCCTAAGCAGCTTTTTTTCATCACACGTTTTCTTCCTCAGGCACCAAAAACACTCGATTTTTAAAAACAGCAAATAATAACATTTTTATGCATGGAATTCCATTCCGAAACTCATCCTAGCATCCGCCTTTACATTTAAGTCAAAAAAATTTTTTACTCCTAAGCAGCTTTTTTTCTGACCGCGGCATCACGCGTTTTCTTCCTCGGGCACCAAAAACACTTGATTTTTAAAAACAGCAAATAATAACATTTTTAAGCATGGAATTCCACCCCGAAACTCATCCTAGTATACGCTTTTCAATTTAAGTCAAAAAAATTTTTTCCTTCTGAGCAGCTTATTTTCTGACCGCGGCGTCACGCGTTTTCTTCCTCGGGCACCAAAAACACTTGATTTTTAAAAACAGCAAATAATAACATTTTTATGCATGGAATTCCATTCCGAAACTAATCCTAGCATCCACTTTTACATTTAAGTCAAAAAAATTTTTTACTCCTAAGCAGCTTTTTTTCTGACCGCGGCATCACGTGTTTTCTTCCTCAGGCACCAAAAACACTCAATTTTTCAAAACAGCAAATAATAACATTTTTAAGCATGGAATTCCACTCCGAAACTCATCCTAGCATCCGCTTTTCAATTTAAGTCAAAAAAATTTTTTCCTTCTGAGCAGCTTATTTTCTGACTGCGGCGTCACGCGTTTTCTTCCTCAGGCACCAAAAACACTTGATTTTTAAAAAAAGCAAATAATAACATTTTTAAGCATGGAATTCCACCCCGAAACTCATCCTAGCATCCGCTTTTACATTTAAGTCAAAAAATTTTTTTCCTTCTGAGCAGCTTTTTTTCTGACCGCGACATCACACGTTTTTTTCCTCAAGCACCAAAAACACTCGATTTTTAAAAACAGGAAATAATAACATTTTTAAGCATGGAATTCCACCCTGAAACTCATCCTAGTATCCGCTTTTCAATTTAAGTCAAAAAAATTTTTTCCTTCTGAGCAGCTTATTTTTTGACCGCGGCGTCACGCGTTTTCTTCCTCAAGCACCAAAAACACTCGATTTTTAAAAACAGGAAATAATAACATTTTTAAGCATGGAATTCCACCCTGAAACTCATCCTAGTATCCGCTTTTCAATTTAAGTCAAAAAAATTTTTTCCTTCTGAGCAGCTTATTTTCTGACCGCGGCGTCACGCGTTTTCTTCCTCGGGCACCAAAAACACTTGATTTTTAAAAACAGCAAATAATAACATTTTTAAGCATGGAATTCCACCCCAAAACTCATCATAGCATCCGCTTTTGCATTTAAGTCAAAAAAATTTTTTTTGCTCCTAAGCAGCTTTTTTTCATCACACGTTTTCTTCCTCAGGCACCAAAAACACTCGATTTTTAAAAACAGCAAATAATAACATTTTTATGCATGGAATTCCATTCCGAAACTAATCCTAGCATCCACTTTTACATTTAAGTCAAAAAATTTTTTTACTCCTAAGCAGCTTATTTTCTGACCGCGGCATCACGCGTTTTCTTCCTCGGGCACCAAAAACACTCGATTTTTAAAAACAGCAAATAATAACATTTTTAAGCATGGAATTCCATTCCGAAACTAATCCTAGCATCCACTTTTACATTTAAGTCAAAAAAAATTTTTTTTCTCCTGAGCAGCTTTTTTTCTGACCGCGGCTTCACGTGTTTTCTTCCTCAGGCACCAAAAACACTCAATTTTTCAAAACAGCAAATAATAACATTTTTAAGCATGGAATTCCACCCCGAAACTCATCCTAGCATCCGCTTTTACATTTAAGTCAAAAAATTTTTTTCCTTCTGAGCAGCTTTTTTTCTGACCGCGACATCACACGTTTTTTTCCTCAAGCACCAAAAACACTCGATTTTTAAAAACAGGAAATAATAACATTTTTAAGCATGGAATTCCACCCTGAAACTCATCCTAGTATCCGCTTTTCAATTTAAGTCAAAAAAATTTTTTCCTTCTGAGCAGCTTATTTTCTGACCGCGGCGTCACGCGTTTTCTTCCTCGGGCACCAAAAACACTTGATTTTTAAAAACAGCAAATAATAACATTTTTAAGCATGGAATTCCACCCCAAAACTCATCATAGCATCCGCTTTTGCATTTAAGTCAAAAAAATTTTTTTTGCTCCTAAGCAGCTTTTTTTCATCAAACGTTTTCTTCCTCAGGCACCAAAAACACTCGATTTTTAAAAACAGCAAATAATAACATTTTTATGCATGGAATTCCATTCCGAAACTAATCCTAGCATCCACTTTTACATTTAAGTCAAAAAATTTTTTTACTCCTAAGCAGCTTTTTTTCTGACCGCGGCATCACGCGTTTTCTTCCTCGGGCACCAAAAACACTCGATTTTTAAAAACAGCAAATAATAACATTTTTAAGCATGGAATTCCACCCCGAACCTGATCCTAGTATCCACTTTTCAATTTAAGTCAAAAAATTTTTTTCCTTCTGAGCAGCTTTTTTTCTGACCGCGACATCACACGTTTTCTTCCTCAAGCACCAAAAACACTCGATTTTTAAAAACAGCAAATAATAACATTTTTAAGCATGGAATTCCACCCCGAAACTCATACTAGCATCCGCTTTTACATTTAAGTCAAAAAAAATTTTTTTGCTCCTGAGCAGCTTTTTTTCTGACCGCGGCATCACGTGTTTTCTTCCTCAGGCACCAAAAACACTCAATTTTTCAAAACAGCAAATAATAACATTTTTAAGCATGGAATTCCACCCCAAAACTCATCATAGCATCCGCTTTTGCATTTAAGTCAAAAAAATTTTTTTTGCTCCTAAGCAGCTTTTTTTCATCACACGTTTTCTTCCTCAGGCACCAAAAACACTCGATTTTTAAAAACAGCAAATAATAACATTTTTATGCATGGAATTCCATTCCGAAACTCATCCTAGCATCCGCCTTTACATTTAAGTCAAAAAAATTTTTTACTCCTAAGCAGCTTTTTTTCTGACCGCGGCATCACGCGTTTTCTTCCTCGGGCACCAAAAACACTTGATTTTTAAAAACAGCAAATAATAACATTTTTAAGCATGGAATTCCACCCCGAAACTCATCCTAGTATACGCTTTTCAATTTAAGTCAAAAAAATTTTTTCCTTCTGAGCAGCTTATTTTCTGACCGCGGCGTCACGCGTTTTCTTCCTCGGGCACCAAAAACACTTGATTTTTAAAAACAGCAAATAATAACATTTTTATGCATGGAATTCCATTCCGAAACTAATCCTAGCATCCACTTTTACATTTAAGTCAAAAAAATTTTTTACTCCTAAGCAGCTTTTTTTCTGACCGCGGCATCACGTGTTTTCTTCCTCAGGCACCAAAAACACTCAATTTTTCAAAACAGCAAATAATAACATTTTTAAGCATGGAATTCCACTCCGAAACTCATCCTAGCATCCGCTTTTCAATTTAAGTCAAAAAAATTTTTTCCTTCTGAGCAGCTTATTTTCTGACTGCGGCGTCACGCGTTTTCTTCCTCAGGCACCAAAAACACTTGATTTTTAAAAAAAGCAAATAATAACATTTTTAAGCATGGAATTCCACCCCGAAACTCATCCTAGCATCCGCTTTTACATTTAAGTCAAAAAATTTTTTTCCTTCTGAGCAGCTTTTTTTCTGACCGCGACATCACACGTTTTTTTCCTCAAGCACCAAAAACACTCGATTTTTAAAAACAGGAAATAATAACATTTTTAAGCATGGAATTCCACCCTGAAACTCATCCTAGTATCCGCTTTTCAATTTAAGTCAAAAAAATTTTTTCCTTCTGAGCAGCTTATTTTTTGACCGCGGCGTCACGCGTTTTCTTCCTCAAGCACCAAAAACACTCGATTTTTAAAAACAGGAAATAATAACATTTTTAAGCATGGAATTCCACCCTGAAACTCATCCTAGTATCCGCTTTTCAATTTAAGTCAAAAAAATTTTTTCCTTCTGAGCAGCTTATTTTCTGACCGCGGCGTCACGCGTTTTCTTCCTCGGGCACCAAAAACACTTGATTTTTAAAAACAGCAAATAATAACATTTTTAAGCATGGAATTCCACCCCAAAACTCATCATAGCATCCGCTTTTGCATTTAAGTCAAAAAAATTTTTTTTGCTCCTAAGCAGCTTTTTTTCATCACACGTTTTCTTCCTCAGGCACCAAAAACACTCGATTTTTAAAAACAGCAAATAATAACATTTTTATGCATGGAATTCCATTCCGAAACTAATCCTAGCATCCACTTTTACATTTAAGTCAAAAATTTTTTTTACTCCTAAGCAGCTTATTTTCTGACCGCGGCATCACGCGTTTTCTTCCTCGGGCACCAAAAACACTCGATTTTTAAAAACAGCAAATAATAACATTTTTAAGCATGGAATTCCATTCCGAAACTAATCCTAGCATCCACTTTTACATTTAAGTCAAAAAAAATTTTTTTTCTCCTGAGCAGCTTTTTTTCTGACCGCGGCTTCACGTGTTTTCTTCCTCAGGCACCAAAAACACTCAATTTTTCAAAACAGCAAATAATAACATTTTTAAGCATGGAATTCCACCCCGAAACTCATCCTAGCATCCGCTTTTACATTTAAGTCAAAAAATTTTTTTCCTTCTGAGCAGCTTTTTTTCTGACCGCGACATCACACGTTTTTTTCCTCAAGCACCAAAAACACTCGATTTTTAAAAACAGGAAATAATAACATTTTTAAGCATGGAATTCCACCCTGAAACTCATCCTAGTATCCGCTTTTCAATTTAAGTCAAAAAAATTTTTTCCTTCTGAGCAGCTTATTTTCTGACCGCGGCGTCACGCGTTTTCTTCCTCGGGCACCAAAAACACTTGATTTTTAAAAACAGCAAATAATAACATTTTTAAGCATGGAATTCCACCCCAAAACTCATCATAGCATCCGCTTTTGCATTTAAGTCAAAAAAATTTTTTTTGCTCCTAAGCAGCTTTTTTTCATCAAACGTTTTCTTCCTCAGGCACCAAAAACACTCGATTTTTAAAAACAGCAAATAATAACATTTTTATGCATGGAATTCCATTCCGAAACTAATCCTAGCATCCACTTTTACATTTAAGTCAAAAAATTTTTTTACTCCTAAGCAGCTTTTTTTCTGACCGCGGCATCACGCGTTTTCTTCCTCGGGCACCAAAAACACTCGATTTTTAAAAACAGCAAATAATAACATTTTTAAGCATGGAATTCCACCCCGAACCTGATCCTAGTATCCACTTTTCAATTTAAGTCAAAAAATTTTTTTCCTTCTGAGCAGCTTTTTTTCTGACCGCGACATCACACGTTTTCTTCCTCAAGCACCAAAAACACTCGATTTTTAAAAACAGCAAATAATAACATTTTTAAGCATGGAATTCCACCCCGAAACTCATACTAGCATCCGCTTTTACATTTAAGTCAAAAAAAATTTTTTTGCTCCTGAGCAGCTTTTTTTCTGACCGCGGCATCACGTGTTTTCTTCCTCAGGCACCAAAAACACTCAATTTTTCAAAACAGCAAATAATAACATTTTTAAGCATGGAATTCCACCCCAAAACTCATCATAGCATCCGCTTTTGCATTTAAGTCAAAAAAATTTTTTTTGCTCCTAAGCAGCTTTTTTTCATCACACGTTTTCTTCCTCAGGCACCAAAAACACTCGATTTTTAAAAACAGCAAATAATAACATTTTTATGCATGGAATTCCATTCCGAAACTCATCCTAGCATCCGCCTTTACATTTAAGTCAAAAAAATTTTTTACTCCTAAGCAGCTTTTTTTCTGACCGCGGCATCACGCGTTTTCTTCCTCGGGCACCAAAAACACTTGATTTTTAAAAACAGCAAATAATAACATTTTTAAGCATGGAATTCCACCCCGAAACTCATCCTAGTATACGCTTTTCAATTTAAGTCAAAAAAATTTTTTCCTTCTGAGCAGCTTATTTTCTGACCGCGGCGTCACGCGTTTTCTTCCTCGGGCACCAAAAACACTTGATTTTTAAAAACAGCAAATAATAACATTTTTATGCATGGAATTCCATTCCGAAACTAATCCTAGCATCCACATTTACATTTAAGTCAAAAAAATTTTTTACTCCTAAGCAGCTTTTTTTCTGACCGCGGCATCACGTGTTTTCTTCCTCAGGCACCAAAAACACTCAATTTTTCAAAACAGCAAATAATAACATTTTTAAGCATGGAATTCCACTCCGAAACTCATCCTAGCATCCGCTTTTCAATTTAAGTCAAAAAAATTTTTTCCTTCTGAGCAGCTTATTTTCTGACTGCGGCGTCACGCGTTTTCTTCCTCAGGCACCAAAAACACTTGATTTTTAAAAAAAGCAAATAATAACATTTTTAAGCATGGAATTCCACCCCGAAACTCATCCTAGCATCCGCTTTTACATTTAAGTCAAAAAATTTTTTTCCTTCTGAGCAGCTTTTTTTCTGACCGCGACATCACACGTTTTTTTCCTCAAGCACCAAAAACACTCGATTTTTAAAAACAGGAAATAATAACATTTTTAAGCATGGAATTCCACCCTGAAACTCATCCTAGTATCCGCTTTTCAATTTAAGTCAAAAAAATTTTTTCCTTCTGAGCAGCTTATTTTTTGACCGCGGCGTCACGCGTTTTCTTCCTCAAGCACCAAAAACACTCGATTTTTAAAAACAGGAAATAATAACATTTTTAAGCATGGAATTCCACCCTGAAACTCATCCTAGTATCCGCTTTTCAATTTAAGTCAAAAAAATTTTTTCCTTCTGAGCAGCTTATTTTCTGACCGCGGCGTCACGCGTTTTCTTCCTCGGGCACCAAAAACACTTGATTTTTAAAAACAGCAAATAATAACATTTTTAAGCATGGAATTCCACCCCAAAACTCATCATAGCATCCGCTTTTGCATTTAAGTCAAAAAAATTTTTTTTGCTCCTAAGCAGCTTTTTTTCATCACACGTTTTCTTCCTCAGGCACCAAAAACACTCGATTTTTAAAAACAGCAAATAATAACATTTTTATGCATGGAATTCCATTCCGAAACTAATCCTAGCATCCACTTTTACATTTAAGTCAAAAAATTTTTTTACTCCTAAGCAGCTTATTTTCTGACCGCGGCATCACGCGTTTTCTTCCTCGGGCACCAAAAACACTCGATTTTTAAAAACAGCAAATAATAACATTTTTAAGCATGGAATTCCATTCCGAAACTAATCCTAGCATCCACTTTTACATTTAAGTCAAAAAAAATTTTTTACTCCTAAGCAGCTTTTTTTCTGACCGCGGCATCACGTGTTTTCTTCCTCAGGCACCAAAAACACTCAATTTTTCAAAACAGCAAATAATAACATTTTTAAGCATGGAATTTCACTCCGAAACTCATCCTAGCATCCGCTTTTCAATTTAAGTCAAAAAAATTTTTTCCTTCTGAGCAGCTTATTTTCTGACCGCGGCGTCACGCGTTTTCTTCCTCAGGCACCAAAAACACTTGATTTTTAAAAAAAGCAAATAATAACATTTTTAAGCATGGAATTCCACCCCGAAACTCATACTAGCATCCGCTTTTACATTTAAGTCAAAAAAAATTTTTTTTCTCCTGAGCAGCTTTTTTTCTGACCGCGGCTTCACGTGTTTTCTTCCTCAGGCACCAAAAACACTCAATTTTTCAAAACAGCAAATAATAACATTTTTAAGCATGGAATTCCACCCCGAAACTCATCCTAGCATCCGCTTTTACATTTAAGTCAAAAAATTTTTTTCCTTCTGAGCAGCTTTTTTTCTGACCGCGACATCACACGTTTTTTTCCTCAAGCACCAAAAACACTCGATTTTTAAAAACAGGAAATAATAACATTTTTAAGCATGGAATTCCACCCTGAAACTCATCCTAGTATCCGCTTTTCAATTTAAGTCAAAAAAATTTTTTCCTTCTGAGCAGCTTATTTTCTGACCGCGGCGTCACGCGTTTTCTTCCTCGGGCACCAAAAACACTTGATTTTTAAAAACAGCAAATAATAACATTTTTAAGCATGGAATTCCACCCCAAAACTCATCATAGCATCCGCTTTTGCATTTAAGTCAAAAAAATTTTTTTTGCTCCTAAGCAGCTTTTTTTCATCAAACGTTTTCTTCCTCAGGCACCAAAAACACTCGATTTTTAAAAACAGCAAATAATAACATTTTTATGCATGGAATTCCATTCCGAAACTAATCCTAGCATCCACTTTTACATTTAAGTCAAAAAAATTTTTTACTCCTAAGCAGCTTTTTTTCTGACCGCGGCATCACGCGTTTTCTTCCTCGGGCACCAAAAACACTTGATTTTTAAAAACAGCAAATAATAACATTTTTAAGCATGGAATTCCACCCCGAACCTGATCCTAGTATCCACTTTTCAATTTAAGTCAAAAAATTTTTTTCCTTCTGAGCAGCTTTTTTTCTGACCGCGACATCACACGTTTTCTTCCTCAAGCACCAAAAACACTCGATTTTTAAAAACAGCAAATAATAACATTTTTAAGCATGGAATTCCACCCCGAAACTCATACTAGCATCCGCTTTTACATTTAAGTCAAAAAAAATTTTTTTGCTCCTGAGCAGCTTTTTTTCTGACCGCGGCATCACGTGTTTTCTTCCTCAGGCACCAAAAACACTCAATTTTTCAAAACAGCAAATAATAACATTTTTAAGCATGGAATTCCACCCCGAAACTCATCCTAGCATCCGCTTTTCAATTTAAGTCAAAAAAATTTTTTCCTTCTGAGCAGCTTATTTTCTGACCGCGGCGTCACGCGTTTTCTTCCTCGCCCACCAAAAACACTTGATTTTTAAAAAAAGCAAATAATAACATTTTTAAGCATGGAATTCCACCCCGAAACTCATACTAGCATCCGCTTTTACATTTAAGTCAAAAAAAATTTTTTTGCTCCTGAGCAGCTTTTTTTCTGACCGCGGCATCACGTGTTTTCTTCCTCAGGCACCAAAAAGACTCAATTTTTCAAAACAGCAAATAATAACATTTTTAAGCATGGAATTCCACCCCGAAACTCATCCTAGCATCCGCTTTTACATTTAAGTCAAAAAAATTTTTTCCTTCTGAGCAGCTTATTTTCTGACCGCGACATCACACGTTTTTTTCCTCAAGGACCAAAAACACTCGATTTTTAAAAACAGGAAATAATAACATTTTTAAGCATGGAATTCCACCCTGAAACTCATCCTAGTATCCGCTTTTCAATTTAAGTCAAAAAATTTTTTTTGCTCCTGAGCAGCTTTTTTTCTGACCGCGGCATCACGCGTTTTGTTCCTCGGGCACCAAAAACACTCGATTTTTAAAAACAGCAAATAATAACATTTTTAAGCATGGAATTCCACCCCGAAACTCATCCTAGCATCCGCTTTTACATTTAAGTCAAAAAAATTTTTTTGCTCCTTAGCAGCTTTTTTTCTGACCGCGGCATCACGTGTTTTCTTCCTCAGGCACCAAAAACACTCAATTTTTCAAAACAGCAAATAATAACATTTTTAAGCATGGAATTCCACCCCGAAACTCATCCTAGCATCCGCTTTTACATTTAAGTCAAAAAAATTTTTTCCTTCTGAGCAGCTTATTTTCTGACCGCGGCGTCACGCGTTTTCTTCCTCGGCCACCAAAAACACTTGATTTTTAAAAAAAGCAAATAATAACATTTTTAAGCATGGAATTCCACCCCGAAACTCATACTAGCATCCGCTTTTACATTTAAGTCAAAAAAAATTTTTTTGCTCCTGAGCAGCTTTTTTTCTGACCGCGGCATCACGTGTTTTCTTCCTCAGGCACCAAAAACACTCAATTTTTCAAAACAGCAAATAATAACATTTTTAAGCATGGAATTCCACCCCGAAACTCATCCTAGCATCCGCTTTTACATTTAAGTCAAAAAAATTTTTTCCTTCTGAGCAGCTTTTTTTCTGACCGCGACATCACACGTTTTTTTCCTCAAGCACCAAAAACACTCGATTTTTAAAAACAGGAAATAATAACATTTTTAAGCATGGAATTCCACCCCGAAACTCATCCTAGTATCCGCTTTTCAATTTAAGTCAAAAAATTTTTTTTGCTCCTGAGCAGCTTTTTTTCTGACCGCGGCATCACGCGTTTTGTTCCTCGGGCACCAAAAACACTCGATTTTTAAAAACAGCAAATAATAAAATTTTTAAGCATGGAATTCCACCCCGAAACTCATCCTAGCATCCGCTTTTACATTTAAGTCAAAAAAAATTTTTTGCTCCTTAGCAGGTTTTTTTCTAACCGCGGCATCACGCGTTTTCTTCCTCGGGCACCAAAAACACTTGATTTTTAAAAAGAGCAAATAATAACATTTTTAAGCATGGAATTCCACCCCAAAACTCATCATAGTATCCGCTTTTGCATTTAAGTCAAAAAAATTTTTTTTGCTCCTAAGCAGCTTTTTTTCATCACACGTTTTCTTCCGCAGGCACCAAAAACACTCAATTTTTAAAAACAGCAAATAATAACATTTTTATGCATGGAATTCCATTCCGAAACTCATCCTAGCATCCGCTTTTACATTTAAGTCAAAAAAATTTTTTACTCCTAAGCAGCTTTTTTTCTGACCGCGGCATCACGCGTTTTCTTCCTCGGGCACCAAAAACACTTGATTTTTAAAAACAGCAAATAATAACATTTTTAAGCATGGAATTCCACCCCAAAACTCATCATAGCATCCACTTTTGCATTTAAGTCAAAAAAATTTTTTTTGCTCCTAAGCAGCTTTTTTTCATCACACGTTTTCTTCCGCAGGCACCAAAAACACTCGATTTTTAAAAACAGCAAATAATAACATTTTTAAGCATGGAATTCCACCCCGAAACTCATCCTAGCATCCGCTTTTACATTTAAGTCAAAAAAATTTTTTACTCCTAAGCAGCTTTTTTTCTGACCGCGGCATCACGCGTTTTCTTCCTCGGGCACCAAAAACACTTGATTTTTAAAAAAAGCAAATAATAACATTTTTAAGCATGGAATTCCACCCCGAAACTCATACTAGCATCCGCTTTTACATTTAAGTCAAAAAAAATTTTTTTGCTCCTGAGCAGCTTTTTTTCTGACCGCGGCATCACGTGTTTTCTTCCTCAGGCACCAAAAACACTCAATTTTTCAAAACAGCAAATAATAACATTTTTAAGCATGGAATTCCACCCCGAAACTCATCCTAGCATCCGCTTTTACATTTAAGTCAAAAAAATTTTTTCCTTCTGAGCAGCTTATTTTCTGACCGCGACATCACACGTTTTTTTCC
The DNA here is from genome assembly GCA_022577455.1 of Arizona elegans. NCBI lineage: Eukaryota > Metazoa > Chordata > Lepidosauria > Squamata > Colubridae > Arizona > Arizona elegans. Next base: position 169,102,479 of record JAKOOJ010000001.1, on the reverse strand, counting down.
CCAAGGACCAAAAACACTCGATTTTTAAAAACAGGAAATAATAACATTTTTAAGCATGGAATTCCACCCCGAAACTCATCCTAGTATCCGCTTTTCAATTTAAGTCAAAAAATTTTTTTTGCTCCTGAGCAGCTTTTTTTCTGACCGCGGCATCACGCGTTTTGTTCCTCGGTCACCAAAAACACTCGATTTTTAAAAACAGCAAATAATAACATTTTTAAGCATGGAATTCCACCCCGAAACTCATCCTAGCATCCGCTTTTACATTTAAGTCAAAAAAATTTTTTTGCTCCTTAGCAGCTTTTTTTCTGACCGCGGCATCACGTGTTTTCTTCCTCAGGCACCAAAAACACTCAATTTTTCAAAACAGCAAATAATAACATTTTTAAGCATGGAATTCCACCCCGAAACTCATACTAGCATCCGCTTTTACATTTAAGTCAAAAAAAATTTTTTTGCTCCTGAGCAGCTTTTTTTCTGACCGCGGCATCACGTGTTTTCTTCCTCAGGCACCAAAAACACTCAATTTTTCAAAACAGCAAATAATAACATTTTTAAGCATGGAATTCCACCCCGAAACTCATCCTAGCATCCGCTTTTACATTTAAGTCAAAAAAATTTTTTCCTTCTGAGCAGCTTTTTTTCTGACCGCGACATCACACGTTTTTTTCCTCAAGCACCAAAAACACTCGATTTTTAAAAACAGGAAATAATAACATTTTTAAGCATGGAATTCCACCCCGAAACTCATCCTAGCATCCGCTTTTACATTTAAGTCAAAAAAAATTTTTTGCTCCTTAGCAGGTTTTTTTCTAACCGCGGCATCACGCGTTTTCTTCCTCGGGCACCAAAAACACTTGATTTTTAAAAAGAGCAAATAAAAACATTTTTAAGCATGGAATTCCACCCCAAAACTCATCATAGTATCCGCTTTTGCATTTAAGTCAAAAAAATTTTTTTTGCTCCTATGCAGCTTTTTTTCATCACACGTTTTCTTCCGCAGGCACCAAAAACACTCAATTTTTAAAAACAGCAAATAATAACATTTTTATGCATGGAATTCCATTCCGAAACTCATCCTAGCATCCGCTTTTACATTTAAGTCAAAAAAATTTTTTACTCCTAAGCAGCTTTTTTTCTGACCGCGGCATCACGCGTTTTCTTCCTCGGGCACCAAAAACACTTGATTTTTAAAAACAGCAAATAATAACATTTTTAAGCATGGAATTCCACCCCAAAACTCATCATAGCATCCACTTTTGCATTTAAGTCAAAAAAATTTTTTTTGCTCCTAAGCAGCTTTTTTTCATCACACGTTTTCTTCCGCAGGCACCAAAAACACTCGATTTTTAAAAACAGCAAATAATAACATTTTTAAGCATGGAATTCCACCCCGAAACTCATCCTAGCATCCGCTTTTACATTTAAGTCAAAAAAATTTTTTACTCCTAAGCAGCTTTTTTTCTGACCGCGGCATCACGCGTTTTCTTCCTCGGGCACCAAAAACACTCGATTTTTAAAAACAGCAAATAATAACATTTTTAAGCATGGAATTCCACCCCGAAACTCATACTAGCATCCGCTTTTACATTTAAGTCAAAAAAATTTTTTTTGCTCCTGAGCAGCTTTTTTTCTGACCGCGGCATCACGTGTTTTCTTCCTCAGGCACCAAAAACACTCAATTTTTCAAAACAGCAAATAATAACATTTTTAAGCATGGAATTCCACTCCGAAACTCATCCTAGCATCCGCTTCTCAATTTAAGTCAAAAAAATTTTTTCCTTCTGAGCAGCTTATTTTCTGACCGCGGTGTCACGCGTTTTCTTCCTGGGCCACCAAAAACACTTGATTTTTAAAAACAGCAAATAATAACATTTTTAAGCATGGAATTCCACCCCGAAACTCATACTAGCATCCGCTTTTACATTTAAGTCAAAAAAATTTTTTTGCTCCTTAGCAGCTTTTTTTCTGACCGCGGCATCACGTGTTTTCTTCCTCAGGCACCAAAAACACTCAATTTTTCAAAACAGAAAATAATAACATTTTTAAGCATGGAATTCCACCCCGAAACTCATCCTAGCATCCGCGTTTACATTTAAGTCAAAAAAATTTTTTTCCTTCTGAGCAGATTTTTTTCTGACCGCGACATCACACGTTTTCTTCCTCAAGCACCAAAAACACTCGATTTTTAAAAACAGCAAATAATAACATTTTTAAGCATGGAATTCCACCCCGAAACTCATCCTAGCATCCGTTTTTACATTTAAGTCAAAAAAATTTTTTCCTTCTGAGCAGCTTTTTTTCTGACCGCGGCGTCACGCGTTTTCTTCCTCGGGCACCAAAAACACTTGATTTTTAAAAACAGCAAATAATAACATTTTTAAGCATGGAATTCCACACCGAAACTCATCCTAGTATTGGTTTTTACATTTAAGTCAAAAAAAATTTTTTGCTCCTGAGCAGCTTTTTTTCTGACCGCGGCATCACGCGTTTTGTTCCTCGGGCACCAAAAACACTCGATTTTTAAAAACAGCAAATAATAACATTTTTAAGCATGGAATTCCACCCCGAAACTCTTCCTAGCATCCGCTTTTACATTTAAGTCAAAAAAATTTTTTTTACTCCTAAGCAGCTTTTTTTCATCACACGTTTTCTTCCTCAGGCACCAAAAACACTCGATTTTTAAAAACAGCAAATAATAACATTTTTATGCATGGAATTCCATTCCGAAACTCATCCTAGCATCCGCTTTTACATTTAAGTCAAAAAATTTTTTTACTCCTAAGCAGCTTTTTTTCTGATCGCGGCATCATGCGTTTTCTTCCTCGGGCACCAAAAACACTCGATTTTTAAAAACAGCAAATAATAACATTTTTAAGCATGGAGTTCCACCCCGAAACTGATCCTAGTATCCACTTTTCAATTTAAGTCAAAAATTTTTTTTCCTTCTATGCAGCTTTTTTTCTGACCGCGACATCACACGTTTTCTTCCTGAAGCACCAAAAACACTCGATTCTTAAAAACAGCAAATAATAACATTTTTAAGCATGGAATTCCACCCCGAAACTCATACTAGCATCCGCTTTTACATTTAAGTCAAAAAAAATTTTTTTGCTCCTGAGCAGCTTTTTTTCTGACTGCGGCATCACGTGTTTTCTTCCTCAGGCACCAAAAACACTCAATTTTTCAAAACAGCAAATATAACATTTTTAAGCATGGAATTCCACCCCGAAACTCATCCTAGCATCCGCTTTTCAATTTAAGTCAAAAAAATTTTTTCCTTCTGAGCAGCTTATTTTCTGACCGCGGCGTCACGCGTTTTCTTACTCGGCCACCAAAAACACTTGATTTTTAAAAACAGCAAATAATAACATTTTTAAGCATGGAATTCCACCCCGAAACTCATCCTAGCATCCGCTTTTACATTTAAGTCAAAAAAAATTTTTCCTTCTGAGCAGCTTTTTTTCTGACCGCGACATCACACGTTTTTTTCCTCAAGCACCAAAAACACTCGATTTTTAAAAACAGGAAATAATAACATTTTTAAGCATGGAATTCCACCCCAAAACTCATCATAGCATCCACTTTTGCATTTAAGTCAAAAAAATTTTTTTTGCTCCTAAGCAGCTTTTTTTCATCACACGTTTTCTTCCGCAGGCACCAAAAACACTCGATTTTTAAAAACAGCAAATAATAACATTTTTAAGCATGGAATTCCACCCCGAAACTCATCCTAGCATCCGCTTTTACATTTAAGTCAAAAAAATTTTTTACTCCTAAGCAGCTTTTTTTCTGACCGCGGCATCACGCGTTTTCTTCCTCGGGCACCAAAAACACTTGATTTTTAAAAAAAGCAAATAATAACATTTTTAAGCATGGAATTCCACCCCGAAACTCATACTAGCATCCGCTTTTACATTTAAGTCAAAAAAAATTTTTTTGCTCCTGAGCAGCTTTTTTTCTGACCGCGGCATCACGTGTTTTCTTCCTCAGGCACCAAAAACACTCAATTTTTCAAAACAGCAAATAATAACATTTTTAAGCATGGAATTCCACCCCGAAACTCATCCTAGCATCCGCTTTTACATTTAAGTCAAAAAAATTTTTTCCTTCTGAGCAGCTTATTTTCTGACCGCGACATCACACGTTTTTTTCCTCAAGGACCAAAAACACTCGATTTTTAAAAACAGGAAATAATAACATTTTTAAGCATGGAATTCCACCCCGAAACTCATCCTAGTATCCGCTTTTCAATTTAAGTCAAAAAATTTTTTTTGCTCCTGAGCAGCTTTTTTTCTGACCGCGGCATCACGCGTTTTGTTCCTCGGGCACCAAAAACACTCGATTTTTAAAAACAGCAAATAATAACATTTTTAAGCATGGAATTCCACCCCGAAACTCATCCTAGCATCCGCTTTTACATTTAAGTCAAAAAAATTTTTTTGCTCCTTAGCAGCTTTTTTTCTGACCGCGGCATCACGTGTTTTCTTCCTCAGGCACCAAAAACACTCAATTTTTCAAAACAGCAAATAATAACATTTTTAAGCATGGAATTCCACCCCGAAACTCATACTAGCATCCGCTTTTACATTTAAGTCAAAAAAAATTTTTTTGCTCCTGAGCAGCTTTTTTTCTGACCGCGGCATCACGTGTTTTCTTCCTCAGGCACCAAAAACACTCAATTTTTCAAAACAGCAAATAATAACATTTTTAAGCATGGAATTCCACCCCGAAACTCATCCTAGCATCCGCTTTTACATTTAAGTCAAAAAAATTTTTTCCTTCTGAGCAGCTTTTTTTCTGACCGCGACATCACACGTTTTTTTCCTCAAGCACCAAAAACACTCGATTTTTAAAAACAGGAAATAATAACATTTTTAAGCATGGAATTCCACCCCGAAACTCATCCTAGTATCCGCTTTTCAATTTAAGTCAAAAAATTTTTTTTGCTCCTGAGCAGCTTTTTTTCTGACCGCGGCATCACGCGTTTTGTTCCTCGGGCACCAAAAACACTCGATTTTTAAAAACAGCAAATAATAAAATTTTTAAGCATGGAATTCCACCCCGAAACTCATCCTAGCATCCGCTTTTACATTTAAGTCAAAAAAAATTTTTTGCTCCTTAGCAGGTTTTTTTCTAACCGCGGCATCACGCGTTTTCTTCCTCGGGCACCAAAAACACTTGATTTTTAAAAAGAGCAAATAAAAACATTTTTAAGCATGGAATTCCACCCCAAAACTCATCATAGTATCCGCTTTTGCATTTAAGTCAAAAAAATTTTTTTTGCTCCTATGCAGCTTTTTTTCATCACACGTTTTCTTCCGCAGGCACCAAAAACACTCAATTTTTAAAAACAGCAAATAATAACATTTTTATGCATGGAATTCCATTCCGAAACTCATCCTAGCATCCGCTTTTACATTTAAGTCAAAAAAATTTTTTACTCCTAAGCAGCTTTTTTTCTGACCGCGGCATCACGCGTTTTCTTCCTCGGGCACCAAAAACACTTGATTTTTAAAAACAGCAAATAATAACATTTTTAAGCATGGAATTCCACCCCAAAACTCATCATAGCATCCACTTTTGCATTTAAGTCAAAAAAATTTTTTTTGCTCCTAAGCAGCTTTTTTTCATCACACGTTTTCTTCCGCAGGCACCAAAAACACTCGATTTTTAAAAACAGCAAATAATAACATTTTTAAGCATGGAATTCCACCCCGAAACTCATCCTAGCATCCGCTTTTACATTTAAGTCAAAAAAATTTTTTACTCCTAAGCAGCTTTTTTTCTGACCGCGGCATCACGCGTTTTCTTCCTCGGGCACCAAAAACACTCGATTTTTAAAAACAGCAAATAATAACATTTTTAAGCATGGAATTCCACCCCGAAACTCATACTAGCATCCGCTTTTACATTTAAGTCAAAAAAATTTTTTTTGCTCCTGAGCAGCTTTTTTTCTGACCGCGGCATCACGTGTTTTCTTCCTCAGGCACCAAAAACACTCAATTTTTCAAAACAGCAAATAATAACATTTTTAAGCATGGAATTCCACTCCGAAACTCATCCTAGCATCCGCTTCTCAATTTAAGTCAAAAAAATTTTTTCCTTCTGAGCAGCTTATTTTCTGACCGCGGTGTCACGCGTTTTCTTCCTGGGCCACCAAAAACACTTGATTTTTAAAAACAGCAAATAATAACATTTTTAAGCATGGAATTCCACCCCGAAACTCATACTAGCATCCGCTTTTACATTTAAGTCAAAAAAATTTTTTTGCTCCTTAGCAGCTTTTTTTCTGACCGCGGCATCACGTGTTTTCTTCCTCAGGCACCAAAAACACTCAATTTTTCAAAACAGAAAATAATAACATTTTTAAGCATGGAATTCCACCCCGAAACTCATCCTAGCATCCGCGTTTACATTTAAGTCAAAAAAATTTTTTTCCTTCTGAGCAGATTTTTTTCTGACCGCGACATCACACGTTTTCTTCCTCAAGCACCAAAAACACTCGATTTTTAAAAACAGCAAATAATAACATTTTTAAGCATGGAATTCCACCCCGAAACTCATCCTAGCATCCGTTTTTACATTTAAGTCAAAAAAATTTTTTCCTTCTGAGCAGCTTTTTTTCTGACCGCGGCGTCACGCGTTTTCTTCCTCGGGCACCAAAAACACTTGATTTTTAAAAACAGCAAATAATAACATTTTTAAGCATGGAATTCCACACCGAAACTCATCCTAGTATTGGTTTTTACATTTAAGTCAAAAAAAATTTTTTGCTCCTGAGCAGCTTTTTTTCTGACCGCGGCATCACGCGTTTTGTTCCTCGGGCACCAAAAACACTCGATTTTTAAAAACAGCAAATAATAACATTTTTAAGCATGGAATTCCACCCCGAAACTCTTCCTAGCATCCGCTTTTACATTTAAGTCAAAAAAATTTTTTTTACTCCTAAGCAGCTTTTTTTCATCACACGTTTTCTTCCTCAGGCACCAAAAACACTCGATTTTTAAAAACAGCAAATAATAACATTTTTATGCATGGAATTCCATTCCGAAACTCATCCTAGCATCCGCTTTTACATTTAAGTCAAAAAATTTTTTTACTCCTAAGCAGCTTTTTTTCTGATCGCGGCATCATGCGTTTTCTTCCTCGGGCACCAAAAACACTCGATTTTTAAAAACAGCAAATAATAACATTTTTAAGCATGGAGTTCCACCCCGAAACTGATCCTAGTATCCACTTTTCAATTTAAGTCAAAAATTTTTTTTCCTTCTATGCAGCTTTTTTTCTGACCGCGACATCACACGTTTTCTTCCTGAAGCACCAAAAACACTCGATTCTTAAAAACAGCAAATAATAACATTTTTAAGCATGGAATTCCACCCCGAAACTCATACTAGCATCCGCTTTTACATTTAAGTCAAAAAAAATTTTTTTGCTCCTGAGCAGCTTTTTTTCTGACTGCGGCATCACGTGTTTTCTTCCTCAGGCACCAAAAACACTCAATTTTTCAAAACAGCAAATATAACATTTTTAAGCATGGAATTCCACCCCGAAACTCATCCTAGCATCCGCTTTTCAATTTAAGTCAAAAAAATTTTTTCCTTCTGAGCAGCTTATTTTCTGACCGCGGCGTCACGCGTTTTCTTACTCGGCCACCAAAAACACTTGATTTTTAAAAACAGCAAATAATAACATTTTTAAGCATGGAATTCCACCCCGAAACTCATCCTAGCATCCGCTTTTACATTTAAGTCAAAAAAAATTTTTCCTTCTGAGCAGCTTTTTTTCTGACCGCGACATCACACGTTTTTTTCCTCAAGCACCAAAAACACTCGATTTTTAAAAACAGGAAATAATAACATTTTTAAGCATGGAATTCCACCCCGAAACTCATCCTAGTATCCGCTTTTCAATTTAAGTCAAAAAAATTTTTTTGCTCCTGAGCAGCTTTTTTTCTGACCGCGGCATCACGCGTTTTCTACCTCGGGCATCAAAAACACTTGATTTTTAAAAACAGCAAATAATAACATTTTTAAGCATGGAATTCCACCCCAAAACTCATCATAGCATCCGCTTTTGCATTTAAGTCAAAAAAATTTTTTTTGCTCCTTAGCAGCTTTTTTTCTAACCTCGGCATCACGCGTTTTCTTCCTCGGGCACCAAAAACACTTGATTTTTAAAAACAGCAAATAATAACATTTTTAAGCATGGAATTCCACCCCAAAACTCATCATAGCATCCGCTTTTGCATTTAAGTCCAAAAAATTTTTTTTGCTCCTAAGCAGCTTTTTTTAATCACACGTTTTCTTCCTCAGGCACCAAAAACACTCGATTTTTAAAAACAGCAAATAATAACATTTTTATGCATGGAATTCCATTCCGAAACTCACCCTAGCATCCGCTTTTACATTTAAGTCAAAAAAATTTTTTACTCCTAAGCAGCTTTTTTTCTGACCGCGGCATCACGCGTTTTCTTCCTCGGGCACCAAAAACACTCGATTTTTAAAAACAGCAAATAATAAAATTTTTAAGCATGGAATTCCACCCCGAAACTCATCCTAGCATCCGCTTTTACATTTAAGTCAAAAAAATTTTTTTGCTCCTTAGCAGGTTTTTTTCTAACCGCGGCATCACGCGTTTTCTTCCTCGGGCACCAAAAACACTTGATTTTTAAAAAGAGCAAATAATAACATTTTTAAGCATGGAATTCCACCCCAAAACTCATCATAGTATCCGCTTTTGCATTTAAGTCAAAAAAATTTTTTTTGCTCCTAAGCAGCTTTTTTTCATCACACGTTTTCTTCCGCGGGCACCAAAAACACTCAATTTTTAAAAACAGCAAATAATAACATTTTTATGCATGGAATTCCATTCCGAAACTCATCCTAGCATCCGCTTTTACATTTAAGTCAAAAAAATTTTTTACTCCTAAGCAGCTTTTTTTCTGACCGCGGCATCACGCGTTTTCTTCCTCGGGCACCAAAAACACTTGATTTTTAAAAACAGCAAATAATAACATTTTTAAGCATGGAATTCCACCCCAAAACTCATCATAGCATCCACTTTTGCATTTAAGTCAAAAAAATTTTTTTTGCTCCTAAGCAGCTTTTTTTCATCACACGTTTTCTTCCGCAGGCACCAAAAACACTCGATTTTTAAAAACAGCAAATAATAACATTTTTAAGCATGGAATTCCACTCCGAAACTCATCCTAACATCCGCTTCTCAATTTAAGTCAAAAAAATTTTTTCCTTCTGAGCAGCTTATTTTCTGACCGCGGTGTCACGCGTTTTCTTCCTCGGCCACCAAAAACACTTGATTTTTAAAAACAGCAAATAATAACATTTTTAAGCATGGAATTCCACCCCGAAACTCATACTAGCATCCGCTTTTACATTTAAGTCAAAAAAAATTTTTTGCTCCTTAGCAGCTTTTTTTCTGACCGCGGCATCACGTGTTTTCTTCCTCAGGCACCAAAAACACTCAATTTTTCAAAACAGAAAATAATAACATTTTTAAGCATGGAATTCCACCCCGAAACTCATCCTAGCATCCGCGTTTACATTTAAGTCAAAAAAATTTTTTTCCTTCTGAGCAGATTTTTTTCTGACCGCGACATCACACGTTTTCTTCCTCAAGCACCAAAAACACTCGATTTTTAAAAACAGCAAATAATAACATTTTTAAGCATGGAATTCCACCCCGAAACTCATCCTAGCATCCGTTTTTACATTTAAGTCAAAAAATTTTTTTCCTTCTGAGCAGCTTTTTTTCTGACCGCGGCGTCACGCGTTTTCTTCCTCGGGCACCAAAAACACTTGATTTTTAAAAACAGCAAATAATAACATTTTTAAGCATGGAATTCCACACCGAAACTCATCCTAGTATTGGTTTTTACATTTAAGTCAAAAAAAATTTTTTGCTCCTGAGCAGCTTTTTTTCTGACCGCGGCATCACGCGTTTTGTTCCTCTGGCACCAAAAACACTCGATTTTTAAAAACAGCAAATAATAACATTTTTAAGCATGGAATTCCACCCCGAAACTCTTCCTAGCATCCGCTTTTACATTTAAGTCAAAAAAATTTTTTTTGCTCCTAAGCAGCTTTTTTTCATCACACGTTTTCTTCCTCAGGCACCAAAAACACTCGATTTTTAAAAACAGCAAATAATAACATTTTTATGCATGGAATTCCATTCCGAAACTCATCCTAGCATCCGCTTTTACATTTAAGTCAAAAAATTTTTTTACTCCTAAGCAGCTTTTTTTCTGATCGCGGCATCATGCGTTTTCTTCCTCGGGCACCAAAAACACTCGATTTTTAAAAACAGCAAATAATAACATTTTTAAGCATGGAGTTCCACCCCGAAACTGATCCTAGTATCCACTTTTCAATTTAAGTCAAAAATTTTTTTTCCTTCTATGCAGCTTTTTTTTCTGACCGCGACATCACACGTTTTCTTCCTGAAGCACCAAAAACACTCGATTCTTAAAAACAGCAAATAATAACATTTTTAAGCATGGAATTCCACCCCGAAACTCATACTAGCATCCGCTTTTACATTTAAGTCAAAAAAAATTTTTTTGCTCCTGAGCAGCTTTTTTTCTGACTGCGGCATCACGTGTTTTCTTCCTCAGGCACCAAAAACACTCAATTTTTCAAAACAGCAAATATAACATTTTTAAGCATGGAATTCCACCCCGAAACTCATCCTAGCATCCGCTTTTCAATTTAAGTCAAAAAAATTTTTTCCTTCTGAGCAGCTTATTTTCTGACCGCGGCGTCACGCGTTTTCTTACTCGGCCACCAAAAACACTTGATTTTTAAAAACAGCAAATAATAACATTTTTAAGCATGGAATTCCACCCCGAAACTCATCCTAGCATCCGCTTTTACATTTAAGTCAAAAAAAATTTTTCCTTCTGAGCAGCTTTTTTTCTGACCGCGACATCACACGTTTTTTTCCTCAAGCACCAAAAACACTCGATTTTTAAAAACAGGAAATAATAACATTTTTAAGCATGGAATTCCACCCCGAAACTCATCCTAGTATCCGCTTTTCAATTTAAGTCAAAAAAATTTTTTTGCTCCTGAGTAGCTTTTTTTCTGACCGCGGCATCACGCGTTTTCTACCTCGGGCATCAAAAACACTTGATTTTTAAAAACAGCAAATAATAACATTTTTATGCATGGAATTCCATTCCGAAACTCACCCTAGCATCCGCTTTTACATTTAAGTCAAAAAAATTTTTTACTCCTAAGCAGCTTTTTTTCTGACCGCGGCATCACGCGTTTTCTTCCTCGGGCACCAAAAACACTCGATTTTTAAAAACAGCAAATAATAACATTTTTAAGCATGGAATTCCACCCCGAAACTCATACTAGCATCCGCTTTTACATTTAAGTCAAAAAAAAATTTTTTGCTCCTGAGCAGCTTTTTTTCTGACCGCGGCATCACGTGTTTTCTTCCTCAGGCACCAAAAACACTCAATTTTTCAAAACAGCAAATAATAACATTTTTAAGCATGGAATTCCACTCCGAAACTCATCCTAGCATCCGCTTCTCAATTTAAGTCAAAAAAATTTTTTCCTTCTGAGCAGCTTATTTTCTGACCGCGGTGTCACGCGTTTTCTTCCTCGGCCACCAAAAACACTTGATTTTTCAAAACAGCAAATAATAACATTTTTAAGCATGGAATTCCACCCCGAAACTCATCCTAGCATCCGCTTTTACATTTAAGTCAAAAAATTTTTTTCCTTCTGAGCAGATTTTTTTCTGACCGCGACATCACACGTTTTCTTCCTCAAGCACCAAAAACACTCGATTTTTAAAAACAGCAAATAATAACATTTTTAAGCATGGAATTCCACCCCGAAACTCATCCTAGCATCCGTTTTTACATTTAAGTCAAAACAATTTTTTCCTTCTGAGCAGCTTTTTTTCTGACCGCGGCGTCACACGTTTTCTTCCTCGGGCACCAAAAACACTTGATTTTTAAAAACAGCAAATAATAACATTTTTAAGCATGGAATTCCACACCGAAACTCATCCTAGTATTGGTTTTTACATTTAAGTCAAAAAATTTTTTTTGCTCCTGAGCAGCTTTTTTTCTGACCGCGGCATCACGCGTTTTGTTCCTCGGGCACCAAAAACACTTGATTTTTAAAAACAGCAAATAATAACATTTTTAAGCATGGAATTCCACCCCGAAACTCTTCCTAGCATCCGCTTTTACATTTAAGTCAAAAAAATTTTTTTTGCTACTAAGCAGCTTTTTTTCATCACACGTTTTCTTCCTCAGGCACCAAAAACACTCGATTTTTAAAAACAGCAAATAATAACATTTTTATGCATGGAATTCCATTCCGAAACTCATCCTAGCATCCGCTTTTACATTTAAGTCAAAAAAATTTTTTACTCCTAAGCAGCTTTTTTTCTGACCCGCGGCATCACGCGTTTTCTTCCTCGGGCACCAAAAACACTCGATTTTTAAAAACAGCAAATAATAACATTTTTAAGCATGGAATTCCACCCCGAAACTGATCCTAGTATCCACTTTTCAATTTAAGTCAAAAAATTTTTTTCCTTCTATGCAGCTTTTTTTCTGACCGCGACATCACACGTTTTCTTCCTGAAGCACCAAAAACACTCGATTCTTAAAAACAGCAAATAATAACATTTTTAAGCATGGAATTCCACCCCGAAACTCATCCTAGCATCCGCATTTACATTTAAGTCAAAAAAATTTTTTCCTTCTGAGCAGCTTTTTTTCTGACCGCGGCATCACGCGTTTTGTTCCTCGGGCACCAAAAACACTCGATTTTTAAAAACAGCAAATAATAACATTTTTAAGCATGGAATTCCACCCCGAAACTCATCCTAGCATCCGCTTTTACATTTAAGTCAAAAAATTTTTTTTGCTCCTTAGCAGCTTTTTTTCTAACCGCGGCATCACGCGTTTTCTTCCTCGGGCACCAAAAACACTTGATTTTTAAAAACAGCAAATAATAACATTTTTAAGCATGGAATTCCACCCTAAAACTCATCATAGCATCCGCTTTTGCATTGAAGTCAAAAAAATTTTTTTTGCTCCTAAGGAGCTTTTTTTCATCACACGTTTTCTTCCTCAGGCACCAAAAACACTCGATTTTTAAAAACAGCAAATAATAACATTTTTATGCATGGAATTCCATTCCGAAACTCATCCTAGCATCCGCTTTTACATTTAAGTCAAAAAATTTTTTTACTCCTAAGCAGCTTTTTTTCTGACCGCGGCATCACGCGTTTTCTTCCTCGGGCACCAAAAACACTTGATTTTTAAAAACAGCAAATAATAACATTTTTAAGCATGGAATTCCACCCCAAAACTCATCATAGCATCCGCTTTTGCATTTAAGTCAAAAAAAAATTTTTTGCTCCTAAGCAGATTTTTTTCATCACACGTTTTCTTCCGCAGGCACCAAAAACACTCGATTTTTAAAAACAGCAAATAATAACATTTTTAAGCATGGAATTCCACACCGAAACTCATCCTAGCATCCGCTTTTACATTTAAGTCAAAAAAATTTTTTACTCCTAAGCAGCTTTTTTTCTGACCGCGGCATCACGCGTTTTCTTCCTCGGGCACCAAAAACACTCGATTTTTAAAAACAGCAAATAATAACATTTTTAAGCATGGAATTCCACCCCGAAACTCATACTAGCATCCGCTTTTACATTTAAGTCAAAAAAAATTTTTTTGCTCCTGAGCAGCTTTTTTTCTGACCGCGGCATCACGTGTTTTCTTCCTCAGGCACCAAAAACACTCAATTTTTCAAAACAGCAAATAATAACATTTTTAAGCATGGAATTCCACTCCGAAACTCATCCTAGCATCCGCTTCTGAATTTAGGTCAAAAAAATTTTTTCCTTCTGAGCAGCTTATTTTCTGACCGCGGTGTCACGCGTTTTCTTCCTCGGCCACCAAAAACACTTGATTTTTAAAAACAGCAAATAATAACATTTTTAAGCATGGAATTCCACCCCGAAACTCATACTAGCATCCGCTTTTACATTTAAGTCAAAAAAAATTTTTTTGCTCCTTAGCAGCTTTTTTTCTGACCGCGGCATCACGTGTTTTCTTCCTCAGGCACCAAAAACACTCAATTTTTCAAAACAGCAAATAATAACATTTTTAAGCATGGAATTCCACCCCGAAACTCATACTAGCATCCGCTTTTACATTTAAGTCAAAAAAATTTTTTTTGCTCCTGAGCAGCTTTTTTTCTGACCGCGGCATCACGTGTTTCCTTCCTCAGGCACCAAAAACACTCAATTTTTCAAAACAGCAAATAATAACATTTTTAAGCATGGAATTCCACCCCGAAACTCATCCTAGCATCCGCTTTTACATTTAAGTCAAAAAAATTTTTTCCTTCTGAGCAGCTTTTTTTCTGACCGCGACCTCACACGTTTTCTTCCTCAAGCACCAAAAACACTCGATTTTTAAAAACAGCAAATAATAACATTTTTAAGCATGGAATTCCACGCCGAAACTCATCCTAGCATCCGCTTTTACATTTAAGTCAAAAAAAATTTTTTTGCTCCTGAGCAGCTTTTTTTCTGACCGCGGCATCACGTGTTTTCTTCCTCAGGCATCAAAAACACTCAATTTTTCAAAACAGCAAATAATAACATTTTTAAGCATGGAATTCCACCCCGAAACTCATCCTAGCATCCGCTTTTCAATTTAAGTCAAAAAAATTTTGTCCTTCTGAGCAGCTTATTTTCTGACCGCGGCGTCATGCGTTTTCTTCCTCGGCCACCAAAAACACTCAATTTTTCAAAACAGCAAATAATAACATTTTAAAGCATGGAATTCCACCCCGAAACTCATCCTAGCATCCGCTTTTACATTTAAGTCAAAAAATTTTTTTCCTTCTGAGCAGCTTTTTTTCTGACCGCGACGTCACACGTTTTCTTCCTCAAGCACCAAAAACACTCGATTTTTAAAAACATCAAATAATAACATTTTTAAGCATGGAATTCCACCCCGAAACTCATCCTAGTATCCGCTTTTCAATTTAAGTCAAAAAATTTTTTTCCTTCTGAGCAGCGTATTTTCTGACCGCGGCGTCACGCGTTTCCTTCCTCGGGCACCAAAAACACTTGATTTTTAAAAACAGCAAATAATAACATTTTTAAGCATGGAATTCCACCCCGAAACTCATCCTAGTATTGATTTTTACATTTAAGTAAAAAAATTTTTTTTGCTCCTGAGCAGGTTTTTTTCTGACCGCGGCATCACGCGTTTTATTCCTCGGGCACCAAAAACAGTTGATTTTTAAAAATGGCAAATAATAACATTTTTAAGCATGGAATTCCACCCCGAAACTCATCCTAGCATCCGCTTTTACATTTAAGTGAAAAAAAATTTTTTGCTCCTTAGCAGCTTTTTTTCTAACGGCGGCATCACGCGTTTTCTTCCTCGGGCATCAAAAACACTCAATTTTTGAAAATAGCAAATAATAATATTTTTAAGCATGGAATTCCACCCCAAAACTCATCCTAGCATCCGCTTTTCCATTTAAGTCAAAAAAATTTTTTCCTTCTGAGCAGCTTTTTTTCTGACTGCGACGTCACAGGTTTTCTTCCTCAAGACCCCAAAACACTTGATTTTTAAAAACAACAAATAATAACATTTTTAAGCATGGAATTCCACCCCGAAACTCATCCTGGCATCCGCTTTTACATTTAAGTCAAAAAAATTTTTTCCTTCTGAGCAGCTTTTTTTCTGACCGCGGCGGCACGCGTTTTCTTCCTCGGGGACCAAAAACACTTGATTTTTAAAAACAGCAAATAATAACATTTTTAAGCATGGAATTCCACACCGAAACTCATCCTAGTATTGGTTTTTACATTTAAGTCAAAAAAATTTTTTTGCTCCTGAGCAGCTTTTTTTCTGACCGCGGCATCACGCGTTTTGTTCCTCGGGCACCAAAAACACTCGATTTTTAAAAACAGCAAATAATAACATTTTTAAGCATGGAATTCCACCCAGAAACTCTTCCTAGCATCCGCTTTTACATTTAAGTCAAAAGAATTTTTTTGCTCCTAAGCATCTTTTTTTCTGACCGCGGCATCACGAGTTTTCTTCCCTGGATACCAAAAACACTCAATTTTTCAAAACAGCAAATAATAACATTTTTAAGCATGGAATTCCACCCTGAAACTCATCCTGGCATCCGCTTTTACATTTAAGTCAAAAAAATTTTTTTGCTCCTAAGCAGCTTTTTTTCATCACACGTTTTCTTCCTCAGGCACCAAAAACACTCGATTTTTAAAAACAGCAAATAATAACATTTTTATGCATGGAATTCCATTCCAAAACTCATCCTAGCATCCGCTTTTACATTTAAGTCAAAAAAATTTTTTACTCCTAAGCAGCTTTTTTTCTGAACGCGGCATCACGCGTTTTCTTCCTCGGGCACCAAAAACACTCGATTTTTAAAAACAGCAAATAATAACATTTTTAATCATGGAATTCCACCCCGAAACTGATCCTAGTATCCACTTTTCAATTTAAGTCAAAAAATTTTTTTCCTTCTGAGCAGCTTTTTTTCTGACCGCGACATCACACGTTTTCTTCCTGAAGCACCAAAAACACTCCATTTTTAAAAACAGCAAATAATAACATTTTTAAGCATGGAATTCCACCCCGAAACTCATACTAGCATCCGCTTTTACATTTAAGACAAAAAAAATTTTTTTTGCTCCTGAGCAGCTTTTTTTCTGACCGCGGCATCACGTGTTTTCTTCCTCAGGCACCAAAAACACTCAATTTTTCAAAACAGCAAATAATAACATTTTTAAGCATGGAATTCCACCCCGAAACTCATCCTAGCATCCGCTTTTACATTTAAGTCAAAAAATTTTTTTCCTTCTGAGCAGCTTTTTTTCTGACCGCGACGTCACACGTTTTCTTCCTCAAGCACCAAAAACACTCGATTTTTAAAAACAGCAAATAATAACATTTTTAAGCATGGAATTCCACCCCGAAACTCATCCTAGTATCCGCTTTTCAATTTAAGTCAAAAAATTTTTTTCCTTCTCAGCAGCGTATTTTCTGACCACGACATCACACGTTTTCTTCCTGAAGCACCAAAAACACTCGATTTTTAAAAACAGCAAATAATAACATTTTTAAGCATGGAATTTCACCCCGAAACTCATACTAGCATACGCTTTTACATTTAAGTCAAAAAAAATTTTTTTGCTCCTGAGCAGCTTTTTTTCTGACCGCGGCATCACGTGTTTTCTTCCTCAGGCACCAAAAACACTCAATTTTTCAAAACAGCAAATAATAACATTTTTAAGCATGGAATTCCACCCCGAAACTCATCCTAGCATCCGCTTTTCAATTTAAGTCAAAAAAAATTTTTCCTTCTGAGCAGCTTATTTTCTGACCGCGGCGTCATGCGTTTTCTTCCTCGGCCACCAAAAACACTTGATTTTTAAAAGCAGCAAATAATACCATTTTTAAGCATGGAATTCCACCCCGAAACTCATACTAGCATCCGCTTTTACATTTAAGTCAAAAAAAATTTTTTTGCTCCTGAGCAGCTTTTTTTCTGACCGCGGCATCACGTGTTTTCTTCCTCAGGCACCAAAAACACTCGATTTTTAAAAACAGCAAATAATAACATTTTTAAGCATGGAATTCCACCCCGAAACTCATCCTAGTATCCGCTTTTCAATTTAAGTCAAAAAAATTTTTTCCTTCTGAGCAGCGTATTTTCTGACCGCGGCGTCACGCGTTTTCTTCCTCGGGCACCAAAAACACTTGATTTTGAAAAGCAGCAAATAATAATATTTTTAAGCATGGAATTCCACCCCGAAACTCATCCTAGTATCCGCTTTTCAATTTAAGTCAAAAAATATTTTTCCTTCTGAGCAGCTTATTTTCTGACCGCGGCGTCATGCGTTTTCTTCCTAGGGCACCAAAAACACTTGATTTTTAAAAACAGCAAATAATAACATTTTTAAGCATGGAATTCCACCCCGAACCTCATCCTAGTATTGATTTTTACATTTAAGTCAAAAAATTTTTTTCCTTCTGAGCAGCTTTTTTTCTGACCGCGGCGTCACGCGTTTTCTTCCTCGGGCACCAAAAACACTCGATTTTTAAAAACAGCAAATAATAACATTTTTAAGCATGGAATTCCACCCCGAAACTCATCCTAGCATCCGCTTTTACATTTAAGTCAAAAAATTTTTTTCCTTCTGAGCAGCTTTTTTTCTGACCGCGGCGTCACGCGTTTTCTTCCTCGGGCACCAAAAACACTCGATTTTTAAAAACAGGAAATAATAACATTTTTAAGCATGGAATTCCACCCCGAAACTCATCCTAGCATCCGCTTTTACATTTAAGTCAAAAAAATTTTTTCCTTCTGAGCAGCTTTTTTTCTGACCGCGGCGTCACGCGTTTTGTTCCTCGGGCACCAAAAACACTCGATTTTTAAAAACAGCAAATAATAACATTTTTAAGCATGGAATTCCACCCCGAAACTCTTCCTAGCATCCGCTTTTACATTTAAGTCAAAAGAATTTTTTTGCTCCTAAGCATCTTTTTTTCTGACCGCGGCATCACGAGTTTTCTTCCCTGGACACCAAAAACACTCAATTTTTCAAAACAGCAAATAATAACATTTTTAAGCATGGAATTCCACCCCGAAACTCATCCTGGCATCCGCTTTTACATTTAAGTCAAAAAAAATTTTTTTGCTCCTAAGCAGCTTTTTTTCATCACGCGTTTTCTTCCTCAGGCACCAAAAACACTCAATTTTTCAAAACAGCAAATAATAACATTTTTAAGCATGGAATTCCACCCCGAAACTCATCCTAGCATCCGCTTTTACATTTAAGTCAAAAAATTTTTTTCCTTCTGAACAGCTTTTTTTCTGACCGCGACGTCACACGTTTTCTTCCTCAAGCACCAAAAACACTCGATTTTTAAAAACAGCAAATAATAACATTTTTAAGCATGGAATTCCACCCCGAAACTCATCCTAGTATCCGCTTTTCAATTTAAGTCAAAAAATTTTTTTCCTTCTGAGCAGCGTATTTCAAACCGCGACATCACACGTTTTCTTCCTGAAGCACCAAAAACACTCGATTTTTAAAAACAGCAAATAATAACATTTTTAAGCATGGAATTCCACCCCGAAACTCATACTAGCATCCGCTTTTACATTTAAGTCAAAAAAAATTTTTTTGCTCCTGAGCAGCTTTTTTTCTGACCGCGGCATCACGTGTTTTCTTCCTCGGGCATCAAAAACAGTCAATTTTTCAAAACAGCAAATAATAACATTTTTAAGCATGGAATTCCACCCCGAAACTCATCCTAGCATCCGCTTTTCAATTTAAGTCAAAAAAATTTTTTCCTTCTGAGCAGCTTATTTTCTGACCGCGGCGTCATGCGTTTTCTTCCTCGGCCACCAAAAACACTTGATTTTTAAAAACAGCAAATAATAACATTTTTAAGCATGGAATTCCACCCCGAAACTCATCCTAGTATCGGCTTTTACATTTAAGTCAAAAAATTTTTTTCCTTCTGAGCAGCTTATTTTCTGACCGCGGGGTCACGCGTTTTCTTCCTCGGGCACCAAAAACACTTGATTTTTAAAAACAGCAAATAATAACATTTTTAAGCATGGAATTCCACCCCGAACCTCATCCTAGTATTGATTTTTACATTTAAGTCAAAAAATTTTTTTCCTTCTGAGCAGCTTTTTTTCTTACCGCGACATCACACGTTTTCTTCCTCAAGCACCAAAAACACTCGATTTTTAAAAACAGCAAATAATAACATTTTTAAGCATGGAATTCCACCCCGAAACTCATCCTAGCATCCGCTTTTACATTTAAGTCAAAAAAATTTTTTCCTTCTGTGCAGCTTTTTTTCTGACCGCGGCGTCACGCGTTTTCTTCCTCGGGCACCAAAAACACTTGATTTTTAAAAACAGCAAATAATAACATTTTTAAGCATGGAATTCCACACCGAAACTCATCCTAGTATTGGTTTTTACATTTAAGTCAAAAAAATTTTTTTGCTCCTGAGCAGCTTTTTTTCTGACCGCGGCATCACGCGTTTTGTTCCTCGGGCACCAAAAACACTCGATTTTTAAAAACAGCAAATAATAACATTTTTATGCATGGAATTCCACCCCAAAATTCTTTCTAGCATCCGCTTTTACATTTAAGTCAAAAGAATTTTTTTGCTCCTAAGCATCTTTTTTTCTGACCGCGGCATCACGAGTTTTCTTCCCTGGACACCAAAAACACTCAATTTTTCAAAACAGCAAATAATAACATTTTTAAGCATGGAATTCCACCCCGAAACTCATCCTGGCATCCGCTTTTACATTTAAGTCAAAAAATTTTTTTTTGCTCCTAAGCAGCTTTTTTTCATCACACGTTTTCTTCCTCGGCCACCAAAAACACTTGATTTTTAAAAACAGCAAATAATAACATTTTTAAGCATGGAATTCCACCCCGAAACTCATACTAGCATCCGCTTTTACATTTAAGTCAAAAAAAAATTTTTTGCTCCTGAGCAGCTTTTTTTCTGACCGCGGCATCACGTGTTTTCTTCCTCAGGCACCAAAAACACTCAATTTTTCAAAACAGCAAATAATAACATTTTTAAGCATGGAATTCCACCCCGAAACTCATCCTAGCATCCGCTTTTACATTTAAGTCAAAAATTTTTTTTCCTTCTGAGCAGCTTTTTTTCTGACCGCGACGTCACACGTTTTCTTCCTCAAGCACCAAAAACACTAGATTTTTAAAAACAGCAAATAATAACATTTTTAAGCATGGAATTCCACCCCGAAACTCATCCTAGTATCCGCTTTTCAATTTAAGTCAAAAATTTTTTTTCCTTCTGAGCAGCGTATTTTCTGACCGCGGCGTCACGCGTTTTCTTCCTCGGGCACCAAAAACACTTCATTTTTAAAAACAGCAAATAATAACATTTTTAAGCATGGAATTCCACCCCGAAACTCATCCTAGTATCCGCTTTTACATTTAAGTCAAAAAAAATTTTTTGCTCCTGAGCAGCTTTTTTTCTGACCGCGGCATCACGCGTTTTCTCCCCCGGGCACCAAAAACACTTGATTTTTAAAAACAGCAAATAATAATATTTTTAAGCATGGAATTCCACCCCAAAACTCATCCTAGTATCCGCTTTTACATTTAAGTCAAAAAATTTTTTTTGCTCCTAAGCAGCTTTTTTTCATCACGCGTTTTCTTCCTCAGGCACCAAAAACACTCAATTTTTAAAAACAGCAAATAATAACATTTTTAAGCATGGAATTCCACCCCGAAACTTATACTAGCGTCCGCTTTTACTTTTAAGTCAAAAAAATTTTTTTGCTCCTTAGCAGCTTTTTTTCTAACCGCGGCATCACGCATTATCTTCCTCGGGCACCAAAAACAGTTGATTTTTGAAAACAGCAAATAATAATATTTTTAAGCATGGAATTCCACCCCAAAACTCATCCTAGCATCCGCTTTTCCATTTAAGTCAAAAAAAATTTTTGCTCCTGAGCCGCTTTTTTTCTGACTGCGGAATCACACGTTTTCTTCCTCGGGCATCAAAAACACTCAATATTTGAAAACAGCAAATAATAATATTTTTAAGCATGGAATTCCACCCCAAAACTCATCCTAGCATCCGCTTTTCCATTTAAGTCAAAAAAATTTTTTCCTTCTGAGCAGCTTTTTTTCTGACTGCGACGTCACAGGTTTTCTTCCTCAAGCCCCAAAAACACTTGATTTTTAAAAACAGTAAATAATAACATTTTTAAGCATGGAATTCCACCCCGAAACTCATCCTAGTATCGGCTTTTCAATTTAAGTCAAAAAATTTTTTTCCTTCTGAGCAGCTTATTTTCTGACCGCGGGGTGACGCGTTTTCTTCCTCGGGCACCAAAAACACTTGATTTTTAAAAACAGCAAATAATAACATTTTTAAGCATGGAATTCCACCCCGAACCTCATCCTAGTATTGATTTTTACATTTAAGTCAAAAAATTTTTTTCCTTCTGAGCAGCTTTTTTTCTTACCGCGACATCACACGTTTTCTTCCTCAAGCACCAAAAACACTCGATTTTTAAAAACAGCAAATAATAACATTTTTAAGCATGGAATTCCACCCCGAAACTCATCCTAGCATCCGCTTTTACATTTAAGTCAAAAAAATTTTTTCCTTCTGTGCAGCTTTTTTTCTGACCGCGGCGTCACGCGTTTTCTTCCTCGGGCACCAAAAACACTTGATTTTTAAAAACAGCAAATAATAACATTTTTAAGCATGGAATTCCACACCGAAACTCATCCTAGTATTGGTTTTTACATTTAAGTCAAAAAAATTTTTTTGCTCCTGAGCAGCTTTTTTTCTGACCGCGGCATCACGCGTTTTGTTCCTCGGGCACCAAAAACACTCGATTTTTAAAAACAGCAAATAATAACATTTTTATGCATGGAATTCCACCCCGAAACTCTTCCTAGCATCCGCTTTTACATTTAAGTCAAAAGAATTTTTTTGCTCCTAAGCATCTTTTTTTCTGACCGCGGCATCACGAGTTTTCTTCCCTGGACACCAAAAACACTCAATTTTTCAAAACAGCAAATAATAACATTTTTAAGCATGGAATTCCACCCCGAAACTCATCCTGGCATCCGCTTTTACATTTAAGTCAAAAAATTTTTTTTTGCTCCTAAGCAGCTTTTTTTCATCACACGTTTTCTTCCTCGGCCACCAAAAACACTTGATTTTTAAAAACAGCAAATAATAACATTTTTAAGCATGGAATTCCACCCCGAAACTCATACTAGCATCCGCTTTTACATTTAAGTCAAAAAAAATTTTTTTGCTCCTGAGCAGCTTTTTTTCTGACCGCGGCATCACGTGTTTTCTTCCTCAGGCACCAAAAACACTCAATTTTTCAAAACAGCAAATAATAACATTTTTAAGCATGGAATTCCACCCCGAAACTCATCCTAGCATCCGCTTTTACATTTAAGTCAAAAATTTTTTTTCCTTCTGAGCAGCTTTTTTTCTGACCGCGACGTCACACGTTTTCTTCCTCAAGCACCAAAAACACTAGATTTTTAAAAACAGCAAATAATAACATTTTTAAGCATGGAATTCCACCCCGAAACTCATCCTAGTATCCGCTTTTCAATTTAAGTCAAAAAATTTTTTTCCTTCTGAGCAGCGTATTTTCTGACCGCGGCGTCACGCGTTTTCTTCCTCGGGCACCAAAAACACTTCATTTTTAAAAACAGCAAATAATAACATTTTTAAGCATGGAATTCCACCCCGAAACTCATCCTAGTATCCGCTTTTACATTTAAGTCAAAAAAAATTTTTTGCTCCTGAGCAGCTTTTTTTCTGACCGCGGCATCACGCGTTTTCTCCCCCGGGCACCAAAAACACTTCATTTTTAAAAACAGAAAATAATAATATTTTTAAGCATGGAATTCCACCCCAAAACTCATCCTAGTATCCGCTTTTACATTTAAGTCAAAAAAATTTTTTTGCTCCTAAGCAGCTTTTTTTCATCACGCGTTTTCTTCCTCAGGCACCAAAAACACTCAATTTTTAAAAACAGCAAATAATAACATTTTTAAGCATGGAATTCCACCCCGAAACTTATACTAGCGTCCGCTTTTACTTTTAAGTCAAAAAAATTTTTTTGCTCCTTAGCAGCTTTTTTTCTAACCGCGGCATCACGCATTATCTTCCTCGGGCACCAAAAACAGTTGATTTTTGAAAACAGCAAATAATAATATTTTTAAGCATGGAATTCCACCCCAAAACTCATCCTAGCATCCGCTTTTCCATTTAAGTCAAAAAAAATTTTTGCTCCTGAGCCGCTTTTTTTCTGACTGCGGAATCACACGTTTTCTTCCTCGGGCATCAAAAACACTCAATATTTGAAAACAGCAAATAATAATATTTTTAAGCATGGAATTCCACCCCAAAACTCATCCTAGCATCCGCTTTTCCATTTAAGTCAAAAAAATTTTTTCCTTCTGAGCAGCTTTTTTTCTGACTGCGACGTCACAGGTTTTCTTCCTCAAGCCCCAAAAACACTTGATTTTTAAAAACAGCAAATAATAACATTTTTAAGCATGGAATTCCACCCCGAAACTCATCCTAGTATCGGCTTTTCAATTTAAGTCAAAAAATTTTTTTCCTTCTGAGCAGCTTATTTTCTGACCGCGGGGTGACGCGTTTTCTTCCTCGGGCACCAAAAACACTTGATTTTTAAAAACAGCAAATAATAACATTTTTAAGCATGGAATTCCACCCCGAACCTCATCCTAGTATTGATTTTTACATTTAAGTCAAAAAATTTTTTTCCTTCTGAGCAGCTTTTTTTCTTACCGCGACATCACACGTTTTCTTCCTCAAGCACCAAAAACACTCGATTTTTAAAAACAGCAAATAATAACATTTTTAAGCATGGAATTCCACCCCGAAACTCATCCTAGCATCCGCTTTTACATTTAAGTCAAAAAAATTTTTTCCTTCTGTGCAGCTTTTTTTCTGACCGCGGCGTCACGCGTTTTCTTCCTCGGGCACCAAAAACACTTGATTTTTAAAAACAGCAAATAATAACATTTTTAAGCATGGAATTCCACACCGAAACTCATCCTAGTATTGGTTTTTACATTTAAGTCAAAAAAATTTTTTTGCTCCTGAGCAGCTTTTTTTCTGACCGCGGCATCACGCGTTTTGTTCCTCGGGCACCAAAAACACTCGATTTTTAAAAACAGCAAATAATAACATTTTTATGCATGGAATTCCACCCCGAAACTCTTCCTAGCATCCGCTTTTACATTTAAGTCAAAAGAATTTTTTTGCTCCTAAGCATCTTTTTTTCTGACCGCGGCATCACGAGTTTTCTTCCCTGGACACCAAAAACACTCAATTTTTCAAAACAGCAAATAATAACATTTTTAAGCATGGAATTCCACCCCGAAACTCATCCTGGAATCCGCTTTTACATTTAAGTCAAAAAAATTTTTTTTGCTCCTAAGCAGCTTTTTTTCATCATACGTTTTCTTCCTCGGGCACCAAAAACACTCGATTTTTAAAAACAGCAAATAATAACATTTTTATGCATGGAATTCCACCCCGAAACTGATCCTAGTATCCACTTTTCAATTTAAGTCAAAAAATTTTTTTCCTTCTGAGCAGCTTTTTTTCTGACCGCGACATCACACGTTTTCTTCCTGAAGCACCAAAAACACTCGATTTTTAAAAACAGCAAATAATAACATTTTTAAGCATGGAATTCCACCCCGAAACTCATACTAGCATCCGCTTTTACATTTAAGTCAAAAAAAATTTTTTTGCTCCTGAGCAGCTTTTTTTCTGACCGTGGCATCACGTGTTTTCTTCCTCAGGCACCAAAAACACTCAATTTTTCAAAACAGCAAATAATAACATTTTTAAGCATGGAATTCCACCCCGAAACTCATCCTAGCATCCGCTTTTACATTTAAGTCAAAAAAATTTTTTCCTTCTGAGCAGCTTTTTTTCTGACCGCGACGTCACACGTTTTCTTCCTCAAGCACCAAAAACACTCGATTTTTAAAAACAGCAAATAATAACATTTTTAAGCATGGAATTCCACCCCGAAACTCATCCTAGTATCCGCTTTTCAATTTAAGTCAAAAAAATTTTTTCCTTCTGAGCAGCGTATTTTCTGACCGCGACATCACACGTTTTCTTCCTGAAGCACCAAAAACACTCGATTTTTAAAAACAGCAAATAATAACATTTTTAAGCATGGAATTCCACCCCGAAACTCATCCTAGTATCCGCTTTTACATTTAAGTCAAAAAAAATTTTTTTGCTCCTGAGCAGCTTTTTTTCTGACCGTGGCATCACCTGTTTTCTTCCTCAGGCACCAAAAACACTCAATTTTTCAAAACAGCAAATAATAACATTTTTAAGCATGGAATTCCACCCCGAAACTCATCCTAGCATCCGCTTTTACATTTAAGTAAAAAAATTTTTTTCCTTCTGAGCAGCTTTTTTTCTGACCGCGGCATCACGAGTTTTCTTCCCTGGACACCAAAAACACTCAATTTTTCAAAACAGCAAATAATAACATTTTTAAGCATGGAATTCCACCCCGAAACTCATCCTGGCATCCGCTTTTACATTTAAGTCAAAAAAATTTTTTTTGCTCCTAAGCAGCTTTTTTTCATCACACGTTTTCTTCCTCAGGCACCAAAAACACTCAATTTTTCAAAACAGCAAATAATAACATTTTTAAGCATGGAATTCCACCCCGAAACTCATCCTAGCATCCGCTTTTACATTTAAGTCAAAAAAATTTTTTCCTTCTGAGCAGCTTTTTTTCTGACCGCGACGTCACACGTTTTCTTCCTCAAGCACCAAAAACACTCGATTTTTAAAAACAGCAAATAATAACATTTTTAAGCATGGAATTCCACCCCGAAACTCATCCTAGAATCCGCTTTTCAATTTAAGTCAACAAATTTTTTTCCTTCTGAGCAGCGTATTTCAAACCGCGACATCACACGTTTTCTTCCTGAAGCACCAAAAACACTCGATTTTTAAAAACAGCAAATAATAACATTTTTAAGCATGGAATTCCACCCCGAAACTCATACTAGCATCCGCTTTTACATTTAAGTCAAAAAAAATTTTTTTGCTCCTGAGCAGCTTTTTTTCTGACCGCGGGATCACGTGTTTTCTTCCTCGGGCATCAAAAACAGTCAATTTTTCAAAACAGCAAATAATAACATTTTTAAGCATGGAATTCCACCCCAAAACTCATCCTAGTATCCGCTTTTACATTTAAGTCAAAAATTTTTTTTTGCTCCTAAGCAGCTTTTTTTCATCACGCGTTTTCTTCCTCAGGCACCAAAAACACTCAATTTTTAAAAACAGCAAATAATAACATTTTTAAGCATGGAATTCCACCCCGAAACTTATACTAGCGTCCGCTTTTACTTTTAAGTCAAAAAAAATTTTTTGCTCCTTAGCAGCTTTTTTTCTAACCGCGGCATCACGCGTTATCTTCCTCGGGCACCAAAAACAGTTGATTTTTGAAAACAGCAAATAATAATATTTTTAAGCATGGAATTCCACCCCAAAACTCATCCTAGCATCCGCTTTTCCATTTAAGTCAAAAAAAATTTTTGCTCCTGAGCCGCTTTTTTTCTGACTGCGGAATCACACGTTTTCTTCCTCCGGCATCAAAAACACTCAATATTTGAAAACAGCAAATAATAATATTTTTAAGCATGGAATTCCACCCCAAAACTCATCCTAGCATCCGCTTTTCCATTTAAGTCAAAAAAATTTTTTCCTTCTGAGCAGCTTTTTTTCTGACTGCGACGTCACAGGTTTTCTTCCTCAAGCCCCAAAAACACTTGATTTTTAAAAACAGCAAATAATAACATTTTTAAGCATGGAATTCCACCCCGAAACTCATCCTAGTATCGGCTTTTCAATTTAAGTCAAAAAATTTTTTTCCTTCTGAGCAGCTTATTTTCTGACCGCGGGGTGACGCGTTTTCTTCCTCGGGCACCAAAAACACTTGATTTTTAAAAACAGCAAATAATAACATTTTTAAGCATGGAATTCCACCCCGAACCTCATCCTAGTATTGATTTTTACATTTAAGTCAAAAAATTTTTTTCCTTCTGAGCAGCTTTTTTTCTTATCGCGACATCACACGTTTTCTTCCTCAAGCACCAAAAACACTCGATTTTTAAAAACAGCAAATAATAACATTTTTAAGCATGGAATTCCACCCCGAAACTCATCCTAGCATCCGCTTTTACATTTAAGTCAAAAAAATTTTTTCCTTCTGTGCAGCTTTTTTTCTGACCGCGGCGTCACGCGTTTTCTTCCTCGGGCACCAAAAACACTAGATTTTTAAAAACAGCAAATAATAACATTTTTAAGCATGGAATTCCACCCCGAAACTCATCCTAGTATCCGCTTTTCAATTTAAGTCAAAAAATTTTTTTCCTTCTGAGCAGCGTATTTTCTGACCGCGGCGTCACGCGTTTTCTTCCTCGGGCACCAAAAACACTTCATTTTTAAAAACAGCAAATAATAACATTTTTAAGCATGGAATTCCACCCCGAAACTCATCCTAGTATCCGCTTTTACATTTAAGTCAAAAAAAATTTTTTGCTCCTGAGCAGCTTTTTTTCTGACCGCGGCATCACGCGTTTTCTCCCCCGGGCACCAAAAACACTTGATTTTTAAAAACAGCAAATAATAATATTTTTAAGCATGGAATTCCACCCCAAAACTCATCCTAGTATCCGCTTTTACATTTAAGTCAAAAAATTTTTTTTGCTCCTAAGCAGCTTTTTTTCATCACGCGTTTTCTTCCTCAGGCACCAAAAACACTCAATTTTTAAAAACAGCAAATAATAACATTTTTAAGCATGGAATTCCACCCCGAAACTTATACTAGCGTCCGCTTTTACTTTTAAGTCAAAAAAATTTTTTTGCTCCTTAGCAGCTTTTTTTCTAACCGCGGCATCACGCATTATCTTCCTCGGGCACCAAAAACAGTTGATTTTTGAAAACAGCAAATAATAATATTTTTAAGCATGGAATTCCACCCCAAAACTCATCCTAGCATCCGCTTTTCCATTTAAGTCAAAAAAAATTTTTGCTCCTGAGCCGCTTTTTTTCTGACTGCGGAATCACACGTTTTCTTCCTCGGGCATCAAAAACACTCAATATTTGAAAACAGCAAATAATAATATTTTTAAGCATGGAATTCCACCCCAAAACTCATCCTAGCATCCGCTTTTCCATTTAAGTCAAAAAAATTTTTTCCTTCTGAGCAGCTTTTTTTCTGACTGCGACGTCACAGGTTTTCTTCCTCAAGCCCCAAAAACACTTGATTTTTAAAAACAGTAAATAATAACATTTTTAAGCATGGAATTCCACCCCGAAACTCATCCTAGTATCGGCTTTTCAATTTAAGTCAAAAAATTTTTTTCCTTCTGAGCAGCTTATTTTCTGACCGCGGGGTGACGCGTTTTCTTCCTCGGGCACCAAAAACACTTGATTTTTAAAAACAGCAAATAATAACATTTTTAAGCATGGAATTCCACCCCGAACCTCATCCTAGTATTGATTTTTACATTTAAGTCAAAAAATTTTTTTCCTTCTGAGCAGCTTTTTTTCTTACCGCGACATCACACGTTTTCTTCCTCAAGCACCAAAAACACTCGATTTTTAAAAACAGCAAATAATAACATTTTTAAGCATGGAATTCCACCCCGAAACTCATCCTAGCATCCGCTTTTACATTTAAGTCAAAAAAATTTTTTCCTTCTGTGCAGCTTTTTTTCTGACCGCGGCGTCACGCGTTTTCTTCCTCGGGCACCAAAAACACTTGATTTTTAAAAACAGCAAATAATAACATTTTTAAGCATGGAATTCCACACCGAAACTCATCCTAGTATTGGTTTTTACATTTAAGTCAAAAAATTTTTTTTGCTCCTGAGCAGCTTTTTTTCTGACCGCGGCATCACGTGTTTTCTTCCTCAGGCACCAAAAACACTCAATTTTTCAAAACAGCAAATAATAACATTTTTAAGCATGGAATTCCACCCCGAAACTCATCCTGGCATCCGCTTTTACATTTAAGTCAAAAAATTTTTTTTTGCTCCTAAGCAGCTTTTTTTCATCACACGTTTTCTTCCTCGGCCACCAAAAACACTTGATTTTTAAAAACAGCAAATAATAACATTTTTAAGCATGGAATTCCACCCCGAAACTCATCCTAGTATCCGCTTTTCAATTTAAGTCAAAAAATTTTTTTCCTTCTGAGCAGCGTATTTTCTGACCGCGGCGTCACGCGTTTTCTTCCTCGGGCACCAAAAACACTTCATTTTTAAAAACAGCAAATAATAACATTTTTAAGCATGGAATTCCACCCCGAAACTCATCCTAGTATCCGCTTTTACATTTAAGTCAAAAAAAATTTTTTGCTCCTGAGCAGCTTTTTTTCTGACCGCGGCATCACGCGTTTTCTCCCCCGGGCACCAAAAACACTTCATTTTTAAAAACAGAAAATAATAATATTTTTAAGCATGGAATTCCACCCCAAAACTCATCCTAGTATCCGCTTTTACATTTAAGTCAAAAAAATTTTTTTGCTCCTAAGCAGCTTTTTTTCATCACGCGTTTTCTTCCTCAGGCACCAAAAACACTCAATTTTTAAAAACAGCAAATAATAACATTTTTAAGCATGGAATTCCACCCCGAAACTTATACTAGCGTCCGCTTTTACTTTTAAGTCAAAAAAATTTTTTTGCTCCTTAGCAGCTTTTTTTCTAACCGCGGCATCACGCATTATCTTCCTCGGGCACCAAAAACAGTTGATTTTTGAAAACAGCAAATAATAATATTTTTAAGCATGGAATTCCACCCCAAAACTCATCCTAGCATCCGCTTTTCCATTTAAGTCAAAAAAAATTTTTGCTCCTGAGCCGCTTTTTTTCTGACTGCGGAATCACACGTTTTCTTCCTCGGGCATCAAAAACACTCAATATTTGAAAACAGCAAATAATAATATTTTTAAGCATGGAATTCCACCCCAAAACTCATCCTAGCATCCGCTTTTCCATTTAAGTCAAAAAAATTTTTTCCTTCTGAGCAGCTTTTTTTCTGACTGCGACGTCACAGGTTTTCTTCCTCAAGCCCCAAAAACACTTGATTTTTAAAAACAGCAAATAATAACATTTTTAAGCATGGAATTCCACCCCGAAACTCATCCTAGTATCGGCTTTTCAATTTAAGTCAAAAAATTTTTTTCCTTCTGAGCAGCTTATTTTCTGACCGCGGGGTGACGCGTTTTCTTCCTCGGGCACCAAAAACACTTGATTTTTAAAAACAGCAAATAATAACATTTTTAAGCATGGAATTCCACCCCGAACCTCATCCTAGTATTGATTTTTACATTTAAGTCAAAAAATTTTTTTCCTTCTGAGCAGCTTTTTTTCTTATCGCGACATCACACGTTTTCTTCCTCAAGCACCAAAAACACTCGATTTTTAAAAACAGCAAATAATAACATTTTTAAGCATGGAATTCCACCCCGAAACTCATCCTAGCATCCGCTTTTACATTTAAGTCAAAAAAATTTTTTCCTTCTGTGCAGCTTTTTTTCTGACCGCGGCGTCACGCGTTTTCTTCCTCGGGCACCAAAAACACTAGATTTTTAAAAACAGCAAATAATAACATTTTTAAGCATGGAATTCCACCCCGAAACTCATCCTAGTATCCGCTTTTCAATTTAAGTCAAAAAATTTTTTTCCTTCTGAGCAGCGTATTTTCTGACCGCGGCGTCACGCGTTTTCTTCCTCGGGCACCAAAAACACTTCATTTTTAAAAACAGCAAATAATAACATTTTTAAGCATGGAATTCCACCCCGAAACTCATCCTAGTATCCGCTTTTACATTTAAGTCAAAAAAAATTTTTTGCTCCTGAGCAGCTTTTTTTCTGACCGCGGCATCACGCGTTTTCTCCCCCGGGCACCAAAAACACTTGATTTTTAAAAACAGCAAATAATAATATTTTTAAGCATGGAATTCCACCCCAAAACTCATCCTAGTATCCGCTTTTACATTTAAGTCAAAAAATTTTTTTTGCTCCTAAGCAGCTTTTTTTCATCACGCGTTTTCTTCCTCAGGCACCAAAAACACTCAATTTTTAAAAACAGCAAATAATAACATTTTTAAGCATGGAATTCCACCCCGAAACTTATACTAGCGTCCGCTTTTACTTTTAAGTCAAAAAAATTTTTTTGCTCCTTAGCAGCTTTTTTTCTAACCGCGGCATCACGCATTATCTTCCTCGGGCACCAAAAACAGTTGATTTTTGAAAACAGCAAATAATAATATTTTTAAGCATGGAATTCCACCCCAAAACTCATCCTAGCATCCGCTTTTCCATTTAAGTCAAAAAAAATTTTTGCTCCTGAGCCGCTTTTTTTCTGACTGCGGAATCACACGTTTTCTTCCTCGGGCATCAAAAACACTCAATATTTGAAAACAGCAAATAATAATATTTTTAAGCATGGAATTCCACCCCAAAACTCATCCTAGCATCCGCTTTTCCATTTAAGTCAAAAAAATTTTTTCCTTCTGAGCAGCTTTTTTTCTGACTGCGACGTCACAGGTTTTCTTCCTCAAGCCCCAAAAACACTTGATTTTTAAAAACAGTAAATAATAACATTTTTAAGCATGGAATTCCACCCCGAAACTCATCCTAGTATCGGCTTTTCAATTTAAGTCAAAAAATTTTTTTCCTTCTGAGCAGCTTATTTTCTGACCGCGGGGTGACGCGTTTTCTTCCTCGGGCACCAAAAACACTTGATTTTTAAAAACAGCAAATAATAACATTTTTAAGCATGGAATTCCACCCCGAACCTCATCCTAGTATTGATTTTTACATTTAAGTCAAAAAATTTTTTTCCTTCTGAGCAGCTTTTTTTCTTACCGCGACATCACACGTTTTCTTCCTCAAGCACCAAAAACACTCGATTTTTAAAAACAGCAAATAATAACATTTTTAAGCATGGAATTCCACCCCGAAACTCATCCTAGCATCCGCTTTTACATTTAAGTCAAAAAAATTTTTTCCTTCTGTGCAGCTTTTTTTCTGACCGCGGCGTCACGCGTTTTCTTCCTCGGGCACCAAAAACACTTGATTTTTAAAAACAGCAAATAATAACATTTTTAAGCATGGAATTCCACACCGAAACTCATCCTAGTATTGGTTTTTACATTTAAGTCAAAAAATTTTTTTTGCTCCTGAGCAGCTTTTTTTCTGACCGCGGCATCACGTGTTTTCTTCCTCAGGCACCAAAAACACTCAATTTTTCAAAACAGCAAATAATAACATTTTTAAGCATGGAATTCCACCCCGAAACTCATCCTGGCATCCGCTTTTACATTTAAGTCAAAAAATTTTTTTTTGCTCCTAAGCAGCTTTTTTTCATCACACGTTTTCTTCCTCGGCCACCAAAAACACTTGATTTTTAAAAACAGCAAATAATAACATTTTTAAGCATGGAATTCCACCCCGAAACTCATCCTAGTATCCGCTTTTCAATTTAAGTCAAAAAATTTTTTTCCTTCTGAGCAGCGTATTTTCTGACCGCGGCGTCACGCGTTTTCTTCCTCGGGCACCAAAAACACTTCATTTTTAAAAACAGCAAATAATAACATTTTTAAGCATGGAATTCCACCCCGAAACTCATCCTAGTATCCGCTTTTACATTTAAGTCAAAAAAAATTTTTTGCTCCTGAGCAGCTTTTTTTCTGACCGCGGCATCACGCGTTTTCTCCCCCGGGCACCAAAAACACTTCATTTTTAAAAACAGAAAATAATAATATTTTTAAGCATGGAATTCCACCCCAAAACTCATCCTAGTATCCGCTTTTACATTTAAGTCAAAAAAATTTTTTTGCTCCTAAGCAGCTTTTTTTCATCACGCGTTTTCTTCCTCAGGCACCAAAAACACTCAATTTTTAAAAACAGCAAATAATAACATTTTTAAGCATGGAATTCCACCCCGAAACTTATACTAGCGTCCGCTTTTACTTTTAAGTCAAAAAAATTTTTTTGCTCCTTAGCAGCTTTTTTTCTAACCGCGGCATCACGCATTATCTTCCTCGGGCACCAAAAACAGTTGATTTTTGAAAACAGCAAATAATAATATTTTTAAGCATGGAATTCCACCCCAAAACTCATCCTAGCATCCGCTTTTCCATTTAAGTCAAAAAAAATTTTTGCTCCTGAGCCGCTTTTTTTCTGACTGCGGAATCACACGTTTTCTTCCTCGGGCATCAAAAACACTCAATATTTGAAAACAGCAAATAATAATATTTTTAAGCATGGAATTCCACCCCAAAACTCATCCTAGCATCCGCTTTTCCATTTAAGTCAAAAAAATTTTTTCCTTCTGAGCAGCTTTTTTTCTGACTGCGACGTCACAGGTTTTCTTCCTCAAGCCCCAAAAACACTTGATTTTTAAAAACAGCAAATAATAACATTTTTAAGCATGGAATTCCACCCCGAAACTCATCCTAGTATCGGCTTTTCAATTTAAGTCAAAAAATTTTTTTCCTTCTGAGCAGCTTATTTTCTGACCGCGGGGTGACGCGTTTTCTTCCTCGGGCACCAAAAACACTTGATTTTTAAAAACAGCAAATAATAACATTTTTAAGCATGGAATTCCACCCCGAACCTCATCCTAGTATTGATTTTTACATTTAAGTCAAAAAATTTTTTTCCTTCTGAGCAGCTTTTTTTCTTACCGCGACATCACACGTTTTCTTCCTCAAGCACCAAAAACACTCGATTTTTAAAAACAGCAAATAATAACATTTTTAAGCATGGAATTCCACCCCGAAACTCATCCTAGCATCCGCTTTTACATTTAAGTCAAAAAAATTTTTTCCTTCTGTGCAGCTTTTTTTCTGACCGCGGCGTCACGCGTTTTCTTCCTCGGGCACCAAAAACACTTGATTTTTAAAAACAGCAAATAATAACATTTTTAAGCATGGAATTCCACACCGAAACTCATCCTAGTATTGGTTTTTACATTTAAGTCAAAAAAATTTTTTTGCTCCTGAGCAGCTTTTTTTCTGACCGCGGCATCACGCGTTTTGTTCCTCGGGCACCAAAAACACTCGATTTTTAAAAACAGCAAATAATAACATTTTTATGCATGGAATTCCACCCCGAAACTCTTCCTAGCATCCGCTTTTACATTTAAGTCAAAAGAATTTTTTTGCTCCTAAGCATCTTTTTTTCTGACCGCGGCATCACGAGTTTTCTTCCCTGGACACCAAAAACACTCAATTTTTCAAAACAGCAAATAATAACATTTTTAAGCATGGAATTCCACCCCGAAACTCATCCTGGAATCCGCTTTTACATTTAAGTCAAAAAAATTTTTTTTGCTCCTAAGCAGCTTTTTTTCATCATACGTTTTCTTCCTCGGGCACCAAAAACACTCGATTTTTAAAAACAGCAAATAATAACATTTTTATGCATGGAATTCCACCCCGAAACTGATCCTAGTATCCACTTTTCAATTTAAGTCAAAAAATTTTTTTCCTTCTGAGCAGCTTTTTTTCTGACCGCGACATCACACGTTTTCTTCCTGAAGCACCAAAAACACTCGATTTTTAAAAACAGCAAATAATAACATTTTTAAGCATGGAATTCCACCCCGAAACTCATACTAGCATCCGCTTTTACATTTAAGTCAAAAAAAATTTTTTTGCTCCTGAGCAGCTTTTTTTCTGACCGTGGCATCACGTGTTTTCTTCCTCAGGCACCAAAAACACTCAATTTTTCAAAACAGCAAATAATAACATTTTTAAGCATGGAATTCCACCCCGAAACTCATCCTAGCATCCGCTTTTACATTTAAGTAAAAAAATTTTTTTCCTTCTGAGCAGCTTTTTTTCTGACCGCGGCATCACGAGTTTTCTTCCCTGGACACCAAAAACACTCAATTTTTCAAAACAGCAAATAATAACATTTTTAAGCATGGAATTCCACCCCGAAACTCATCCTGGCATCCGCTTTTACATTTAAGTCAAAAAAATTTTTTTTGCTCCTAAGCAGCTTTTTTTCATCACACGTTTTCTTCCTCAGGCACCAAAAACACTCAATTTTTCAAAACAGCAAATAATAACATTTTTAAGCATGGAATTCCACCCCGAAACTCATCCTAGCATCCGCTTTTACATTTAAGTCAAAAAAATTTTTTCCTTCTGAGCAGCTTTTTTTCTGACCGCGACGTCACACGTTTTCTTCCTCAAGCACCAAAAACACTCGATTTTTAAAAACAGCAAATAATAACATTTTTAAGCATGGAATTCCACCCCGAAACTCATCCTAGAATCCGCTTTTCAATTTAAGTCAACAAATTTTTTTCCTTCTGAGCAGCGTATTTCAAACCGCGACATCACACGTTTTCTTCCTGAAGCACCAAAAACACTCGATTTTTAAAAACAGCAAATAATAACATTTTTAAGCATGGAATTCCACCCCGAAACTCATACTAGCATCCGCTTTTACATTTAAGTCAAAAAAAATTTTTTTGCTCCTGAGCAGCTTTTTTTCTGACCGCGGGATCACGTGTTTTCTTCCTCGGGCATCAAAAACAGTCAATTTTTCAAAACAGCAAATAATAACATTTTTAAGCATGGAATTCCACCCCAAAACTCATCCTAGTATCCGCTTTTACATTTAAGTCAAAAATTTTTTTTTGCTCCTAAGCAGCTTTTTTTCATCACGCGTTTTCTTCCTCAGGCACCAAAAACACTCAATTTTTAAAAACAGCAAATAATAACATTTTTAAGCATGGAATTCCACCCCGAAACTTATACTAGCGTCCGCTTTTACTTTTAAGTCAAAAAAATTTTTTTGCTCCTTAGCAGCTTTTTTTCTAACCGCGGCATCACGCGTTATCTTCCTCGGGCACCAAAAACAGTTGATTTTTGAAAACAGCAAATAATAATATTTTTAAGCATGGAATTCCACCCCAAAACTCATCCTAGCATCCGCTTTTCCATTTAAGTCAAAAAAAATTTTTGCTCCTGAGCCGCTTTTTTTCTGACTGCGGAATCACACGTTTTCTTCCTCGGGCATCAAAAACACTCAATATTTGAAAACAGCAAATAATAATATTTTTAAGCATGGAATTCCACCCCAAAACTCATCCTAGCATCCGCTTTTCCATTTAAGTCAAAAAAATTTTTTCCTTCTGAGCAGCTTTTTTTCTGACTGCGACGTCACAGGTTTTCTTCCTCAAGCCCCAAAAACACTTGATTTTTAAAAACAGCAAATAATAACATTTTTAAGCATGGAATTCCACCCCGAAACTCATCCTAGTATCGGCTTTTCAATTTAAGTCAAAAAATTTTTTTCCTTCTGAGCAGCTTATTTTCTGACCGCGGGGTGACGCGTTTTCTTCCTCGGGCACCAAAAACACTTGATTTTTAAAAACAGCAAATAATAACATTTTTAAGCATGGAATTCCACCCCGAACCTCATCCTAGTATTGATTTTTACATTTAAGTCAAAAAATTTTTTTCCTTCTGAGCAGCTTTTTTTCTTATCGCGACATCACACGTTTTCTTCCTCAAGCACCAAAAACACTCGATTTTTAAAAACAGCAAATAATAACATTTTTAAGCATGGAATTCCACCCCGAAACTCATCCTAGCATCCGCTTTTACATTTAAGTCAAAAAAATTTTTTCCTTCTGTGCAGCTTTTTTTCTGACCGCGGCGTCACGCGTTTTCTTCCTCGGGCACCAAAAACACTTGATTTTTAAAAACAGCAAATAATAACATTTTTAAGCATGGAATTCCACACCGAAACTCATCCTAGTATTGGTTTTTACATTTAAGTCAAAAAAATTTTTTTGCTCCTGAGCAGCTTTTTTTCTGACCGCGGCATCACGCGTTTTGTTCCTCGGGCACCAAAAACACTCGATTTTTAAAAACAGCAAATAATAACATTTTTATGCATGGAATTCCACCCCGAAACTCTTCCTAGCATCCGCTTTTACATTTAAGTCAAAAGAATTTTTTTGCTCCTAAGCATCTTTTTTTCTGACCGCGGCATCACGAGTTTTCTTCCCTGGACACCAAAAACACTCAATTTTTCAAAACAGCAAATAATAACATTTTTAAGCATGGAATTCCACCCCGAAACTCATCCTGGCATGCGCTTTTACATTTAAGTCAAAAAAATTTTTTTTGCTCCTAAGCAGCTTTTTTTCATCATACGTTTTCTTCCTCGGGCACCAAAAACACTCGATTTTTAAAAACAGCAAATAATAACATTTTTATGCATGGAATTCCACCCCGAAACTGATCCTAGTATCCACTTTTCAATTTAAGTCAAAAAATTTTTTTCCTTCTGAGCAGCTTTTTTTCTGACCGCGACATCACACGTTTTCTTCCTGAAGCACCAAAAACACTCGATTTTTAAAAACAGCAAATAATAACATTTTTAAGCATGGAATTCCACCCCGAAACTCATACTAGCGTCCGCTTTTACTTTTAAGTCAAAAAAATTTTTTTGCTCCTTAGCAGCTTTTTTTCTAACCGCGGCATCACGCGTTATCTTCCTCGGGCACCAAAAACAGTTGATTTTTGAAAACAGCAAATAATAATATTTTTAAGCATGGAATTCCACCCCAAAACTCATCCTAGCATCCGCTTTTCCATTTAAGTCAAAAAAAATTTTTGCTCCTGAGCCGCTTTTTTTCTGACTGCGGAATCACACGTTTTCTTCCTCGGGCATCAAAAACACTCAATATTTGAAAACAGCAAATAATAATATTTTTAAGCATGGAATTCCACCCCAAAACTCATCCTAGCATCCGCTTTTCCATTTAAGTCAAAAAAATTTTTTCCTTCTGAGCAGCTTTTTTTCTGACTGCGACGTCACAGGTTTTCTTCCTCAAGCCCCAAAAACACTTGATTTTTAAAAACAGCAAATAATAACATTTTTAAGCATGGAATTCCACCCCGAAACTCATCCTAGTATCGGCTTTTCAATTTAAGTCAAAAAATTTTTTTCCTTCTGAGCAGCTTATTTTCTGACCGCGGGGTGACGCGTTTTCTTCCTCGGGCACCAAAAACACTTGATTTTTAAAAACAGCAAATAATAACATTTTTAAGCATGGAATTCCACCCCGAACCTCATCCTAGTATTGATTTTTACATTTAAGTCAAAAAATTTTTTTCCTTCTGACCAGCTTTTTTTCTTACCGCGACATCACACGTTTTCTTCCTCAAGCACCAAAAACACTCGATTTTTAAAAACAGCAAATAATAACATTTTTAAGCATGGAATTCCACCCCGAAACTCATCCTAGCATCCGCTTTTACATTTAAGTCAAAAAAATTTTTTCCTTCTGTGCAGCTTTTTTTCTGACCGCGGCGTCACGCGTTTTCTTCCTCGGGCACCAAAAACACTTGATTTTTAAAAACAGCAAATAATAACATTTTTAAGCATGGAATTCCACACCGAAACTCATCCTAGTATTGGTTTTTACATTTAAGTCAAAAAAATTTTTTTGCTCCTGAGCAGCTTTTTTTCTGACCGCGGCATCACGCGTTTTGTTCCTCGGGCACCAAAAACACTCGATTTTTAAAAACAGCAAATAATAACATTTTTATGCATGGAATTCCACCCCGAAACTCTTCCTAGCATCCGCTTTTACATTTAAGTCAAAAGAATTTTTTTGCTCCTAAGCATCTTTTTTTCTGACCGCGGCATCACGAGTTTTCTTCCCTGGACACCAAAAACACTCAATTTTTCAAAACAGCAAATAATAACATTTTTAAGCATGGAATTCCACCCCGAAACTCATCCTGGCATCCGCTTTTACATTTAAGTCAAAAAAATTTTTTTTGCTCCTAAGCAGCTTTTTTTCATCATACGTTTTCTTCCTCGGGCACCAAAAACACTCGATTTTTAAAAACAGCAAATAATAACATTTTTATGCATGGAATTCCACCCCGAAACTGATCCTAGTATCCACTTTTCAATTTAAGTCAAAAATTTTTTTTCCTTCTGAGCAGCTTTTTTTCTGACCGCGACATCACACGTTTTCTTCCTGAAGCACCAAAAACACTCGATTTTTAAAAACAGCAAATAATAACATTTTTAAGCATGGAATTCCACCCCGAAACTCATACTAGCATCCGCTTTTACATTTAAGTCAAAAAAAATTTTTTTGCTCCTGAGCAGCTTTTTTTCTGACTGTGGCATCACGTGTTTTCTTCCTCAGGCACCAAAAACACTCAATTTTTCAAAACAGCAAATAATAACATTTTTAAGCATGGAATTCCACCCCGAAACTCATCCTAGCATCCGCTTTTACATTTAAGTCAAAAAAATTTTTTCCTTCTGAGCAGCTTTTTTTCTGACCGCGACGTCACACGTTTTCTTCCTCAAGCACCAAAAACACTCGATTTTTAAAAACAGCAAATAATAACATTTTTAAGCATGGAATTCCACCCCGAAACTCATCCTAGTATCCGCTTTTCAATTTAAGTCAAAAAATTTTTTTCCTTCTGAGCAGCGTATTTTCTGACCGCGACATCACACGTTTTCTTCCTGAAGCACCAAAAACACTCGATTTTTAAAAACAGCAAATAATAACATTTTTAAGCATGGAATTCCACCCCGAAACTCATCCTAGTATCCGCTTTTACATTTAAGTCAAAAAAAATTTTTTTGCTCCTGAGCAGCTTTTTTTCTGACCGTGGCATCACCTGTTTTCTTCCTCAGGCACCAAAAACACTCAATTTTTCAAAACAGCAAATAATAACATTTTTAAGCATGGAATTCCACCCCGAAACTCATCCTAGCATCCGCTTTTACATTTAAGTCAAAAAATTTTTTTCCTTCTGAGCAGCTTTTTTTCTGACCGCGGCATCACGAGTTTTCTTCCCTGGACACCAAAAACACTCAATTTTTCAAAACAGCAAATAATAACATTTTTAAGCATGGAATTCCACCCCGAAACTCATCCTGGCATCCGCTTTTACATTTAAGTCAAAAAAATTTTTTTTGCTCCTAAGCAGCTTTTTTTCATCACACGTTTTCTTCCTCAGGCACCAAAAACACTCAATTTTTCAAAACAGCAAATAATAACATTTTTAAGCATGGAATTCCACCCCGAAACTCATCCTAGCATCCGCTTTTACATTTAAGTGAAAAAAAATTTTTTGCTCCTTAGCAGCTTTTTTTCTAACGGCGGCATCACGCGTTTTCTTCCTCGGGCACCAAAAACACTTCATTTTTAAAAACAGCAAATAATAACATTTTTAAGCATGGAATTCCACCCCGAAACTCATCCTAGTATCCGCTTTTCAATTTAAGTCAAAAAATTTTTTTCCTTCTGAGCAGCGTATTTCCAACCGCGACATCACACGTTTTCTTCCTGAAGCACCAAAAACACTCGATTTTTAAAAACAGCAAATAATAACATTTTTAAGCATGGAATTCCACCCCGAAACTCATACTAGCATCCGCTTTTACATTTAAGTCAAAAAAAATTTTTTTGCTCCTGAGCAGCTTTTTTTCTGACCGCGGCATCACGTGTTTTCTTCCTCGGGCATCAAAAACAATCAATTTTTCAAAACAGCAAATAATAACATTTTTAAGCATGGAATTCCACCCCGAAACTCATCCTAGCATCCGCTTTTCAATTTAAGTCAAAAAAATTTTTTCCTTCTGAGCAGCTTATTTTCTGACCGCGGCGTCATGCGTTTTCTTCCTCGGCCACCAAAAACACTTGATTTTTAAAAACAGCAAATAATAACATTTTTAAGCATGGAATTCCACCCCGAAACTCATACTAGCATCCGCTTTTACATTTAAGTCAAAAAAAAGTTTTTTGCTCCTGAGCAGCTTTTTTTCTGACCGCGGCATCACGTGTTTTCTTCCTCAGGCACCAAAAACACTCAATTTTTCAAAACAGCAAATAATAACATTTTTAAGCATGGAATTCCACCCCGAAACTCATCCTAGCATCCGCTTTTACATTTAAGTCAAAAGAATTTTTTTTGCTCCTAAGCAGCTTTTTTTCATCACGCGTTTTCTTCCTCAGGCACCAAAAACACTCAATTTTTAAAAACAGCAAATAATAACATTTTTAAGCATGGAATTCCACCCCGAAACTTATACTAGCGTCCGCTTTTACTTTTAAGTCAAAAAAATTTTTTTGCTCCTTAGCAGCTTTTTTTCTAACCGCGGCATCATGCGTTTTCTTCCTCGGGCACCAAAAACAGTTGATTTTTGAAAACAGCAAATAATAATATTTTTAAGCATGGAATTCCACCCCAAAACTCATCCTAGCATCCGCTTTTACATTTAAGTCCAAAGAATTTTTTTGCTCCTAAGCATCTTTTTTTCTGACCGCGGCATCACGAGTTTTCTTCCCTGGACACCAAAAACACTCAATTTTTCAAAACAGCAAATAATAACATTTTTAAGCATGGAATTCCACCCCGAAACTCATCCTGGCATCCGCTTTTACATTTAAGTCAAAAAATTTTTTTTTGCTCCTAAGCAGCTTTTTTTCATCACACGTTTTCTTCCTCAGGCACCAAAAACACTCAATTTTTCAAAACAGCAAATAATAACATTTTTAAGCATGGAATTCCACCCCGAAACTCATCCTAGCATCCGCTTTTACATTTAAGTCAAAAAATTTTTTTCCTTCTGAGCAGCTTTTTTTCTGACCGCGACGTCACACGTTTTCTTCCTCAAGCACCAAAAACACTCGATTTTTAAAAACAGCAAATAATAAAATTTTTAAGCATGGAATTCCACCCCGAAACTCATCCTAGAATCCGCTTTTCAATTTAAGTCAACAAATTTTTTTCCTTCTGAGCAGCGTATTTCAAACCGCGACATCACACGTTTTCTTCCTGAAGCACCAAAAACACTCGATTTTTAAAAACAGCAAATAATAACATTTTTAAGCATGGAATTCCACCCCGAAACTCATACTAGCATCCGCTTTTACATTTAAGTCAAAAAAAATTTTTTTGCTCCTGAGCAGCTTTTTTTCTGACCGCGGCATCACGTGTTTTCTTCCTCGGGCATCAAAAACAGTCAATTTTTCAAAACAGCAAATAATAACATTTTTAAGCATGGAATTCCACCCCGAAACTCATCCTAGCATCCGCTTTTCAATTTAAGTCAAAAAAATTTTTTCCTTCTGAGCAGCTTATTTTCTGACCGCGGCGTCATGCTTTTTCTTCCTCGGCCACCAAAAACACTTGATTTTTAAAAACAGCAAATAATAACATTTTTAAGCATGGAATTCCACCCCGAAACTCATACTAGCATCCGCTTTTACATTTAAGTCAAAAAAATTTTTTGCTCCTTAGCAGCTTTTTTTCTAACGGCGGCATCACGCGTTTTCTTCCTCAGGCACCAAAAACACTCAATTTTTCAAAACAGCAAATAATAACATTTTTAAGCATGGAATTCCACCCCGAAACTCATCCTAGCATCCGCTTTTACATTTAAGTCAAAAAAAATTTTTCCTTCTGAGCAGCTTTTTTTCTGACCGCGACGTCACACGTTTTCTTCCTCAAGCACCAAAAACACTCGATTTTTAAAAACAGCAAATAATAACATTTTTAAGCATGGAATTCCACCCCGAAACTCATCCTAGTATCCGCTTTTCAATTTAAGTCAAAAAATTTTTTTCCTTCTGAGCAGCGTATTTTCTGACCGCGACATCACACGTTTTCTTCCTGAAGCACCAAAAACACTCGATTTTTAAAAACAGCAAATAATAACATTTTTAAGCATGGAATTCCACCCCGAAACTCATACTAGCATCCGCTTTTACATTTAAGTCAAAAAATTTTTTTCCTTCTGAGCAGCTTTTTTTCTGACCGCGACGTCACACGTTTTCTTCCTGAAGCACCAAAAACACTCGATTTTTAAAAACAGCAAATAATAACATTTTTAAGCATGGAATTCCACCCCGAAACTCATACTAGCATCCGCTTTTACATTTAAGTCAAAAAAAATTTTTTTACTCCTGAGCAGCTTTTTTTCTGACCGCGGCATCACGTGTTTTCTTCCTCAGGCACCAAAAACACTCAATTTTTCAAAACAGCAAATAATAACATTTTTAAGCATGGAATTCCACCCCGAAACTCATCCTAGCATCCGCTTTTACATTTAAGAGAAAAAAATTTTTTTGCTCCTTAGCAGCTTTTTTTCTAACGGCGGCATCACGCGTTTTCTTCCTCGGGCACCAAAAACACTTCATTTTTAAAAACAGCAAATAATAACATTTTTAAGCATGGAATTCCACCCCGAAACTCATACTAGCATCCGCTTTTACATTTAAGTCAAAAAATTTTTTTCCTTCTGAGCAGCTTTTTTTCTGACCGCGGCATCACGAGTTTTCTTCCCTGGACACCAAAAACACTCAATTTTTCAAAACAGCAAATAATAACATTTTTAAGCATGGAATTCCACCCCGAAACTCATCCTGGCATCCGCTTTTACATTTAAGTCAAAAAAATTTTTTTTGCTCCTAAGCAGCTTTTTTTCATCACACGTTTTCTTCCTCAGGCACCAAAAACACTCAATTTTTCAAAACAGCAAATAATAACATTTTTAAGCATGGAATTCCACCCCGAAACTCATCCTAGCATCCGCTTTTACATTTAAGTCAAAAAATTTTTTTCCTTCTGAGCAGCTTTTTTTCTGACCGCGACGTCACACGTTTTCTTCCTCAAGCACCAAAAACACTCGATTTTTAAAAACAGCAAATAATAACATTTTTAAGCATGGAATTCCACCCCGAAACTCATCCTAGAATCCGCTTTTCAATTTAAGTCAACAAATTTTTTTCCTTCTGAGCAGCGTATTTCAAACCGCGACATCACACGTTTTCTTCCTGAAGCACCAAAAACACTCGATTT
Source organism: Arizona elegans (assembly GCA_022577455.1). NCBI lineage: Eukaryota > Metazoa > Chordata > Lepidosauria > Squamata > Colubridae > Arizona > Arizona elegans. The sequence continues at coordinate 169,057,897 of JAKOOJ010000001.1, read as the reverse complement.
TTAAAAACAGCAAATAATAACATTTTTAAGCATGGAATTCCACCCCGAAACTCATACTAGCATCCGCTTTTACATTTAAGTCAAAAAAAATTTTTTTGCTCCTGAGCAGCTTTTTTTCTGACCGCGGGATCACGTGTTTTCTTCCTCGGGCATCAAAAACAGTCAATTTTTCAAAACAGCAAATAATAACATTTTTAAGCATGGAATTCCACCCCAAAACTCATCCTAGTATCCGCTTTTACATTTAAGTCAAAAAATTTTTTTTGCTCCTAAGCAGCTTTTTTTCATCACGCGTTTTCTTCCTCAGGCACCAAAAACACTCAATTTTTAAAAACAGCAAATAATAACATTTTTAAGCATGGAATTCCACCCCGAAACTTATACTAGCGTCCGCTTTTACTTTTAAGTCAAAAAAATTTTTTTGCTCCTTAGCAGCTTTTTTTCATCATACGTTTTCTTCCTCGGGCACCAAAAACACTCGATTTTTAAAAACAGCAAATAATAACATTTTTATGCATGGAATTCCACCCCGAAACTGATCCTAGTATCCACTTTTCAATTTAAGTCAAAAAATTTTTTTCCTTCTGAGCAGCTTTTTTTTCTGACCGCGACATCACACGTTTTCTTCCTGAAGCACCAAAAACACTCGATTTTTAAAAACAGCAAATAATAACATTTTTAAGCATGGAATTCCACCCCGAAACTCATACTAGCATCCGCTTTTACATTTAAGTCAAAAAAAATTTTTTTGCTCCTGAGCAGCTTTTTTTCTGACCGTGGCATCACGTGTTTTCTTCCTCAGGCACCAAAAACACTCAATTTTTCAAAACAGCAAATAATAACATTTTTAAGCATGGAATTCCACCCCGAAACTCATCCTAGCATCCGCTTTTACATTTAAGTCAAAAAAATTTTTTCCTTCTGAGCAGCTTTTTTTCTGACCGCGACGTCACACGTTTTCTTCCTCAAGCACCAAAAACACTCGATTTTTAAAAACAGCAAATAATAACATTTTTAAGCATGGAATTCCACCCCGAAACTCATCCTAGTATCCGCTTTTCAATTTAAGTCAAAAAATTTTTTTCCTTCTGAGCAGCGTATTTTCTGACCGCGACATCACACGTTTTCTTCCTGAAGCACCAAAAACACTCGATTTTTAAAAACAGCAAATAATAACATTTTTAAGCATGGAATTCCACCCCGAAACTCATCCTAGTATCCGCTTTTACATTTAAGTCAAAAAAAATTTTTTTGCTCCTGAGCAGCTTTTTTTCTGACCGTGGCATCACCTGTTTTCTTCCTCAGGCACCAAAAACACTCAATTTTTCAAAACAGCAAATAATAACATTTTTAAGCATGGAATTCCACCCCGAAACTCATCCTAGCATCCGCTTTTACATTTAAGTCAAAAAATTTTTTTCCTTCTGAGCAGCTTTTTTTCTGACCGCGGCATCACGAGTTTTCTTCCCTGGACACCAAAAACACTCAATTTTTAAAAACAGCAAATAATAACATTTTTAAGCATGGAATTCCACCCCGAAACTCATCCTGGCATCCGCTTTTACATTTAAGTCAAAAAAATTTTTTTTGCTCCTAAGCAGCTTTTTTTCATCACACGTTTTCTTCCTCAGGCACCAAAAACACTCAATTTTTCAAAACAGCAAATAATAACATTTTTAAGCATGGAATTCCACCCCGAAACTCATCCTAGCATCCGCTTTTACATTTAAGTCAAAAAATTTTTTTCCTTCTGAGCAGCTTTTTTTCTGACCGCGACGTCACACGTTTTCTTCCTCAAGCACCAAAAACACTCGATTTTTAAAAACAGCAAATAATAACATTTTTAAGCATGGAATTCCACCCCGAAACTCATCCTAGAATCCGCTTTTCAATTTAAGTCAACAAATTTTTTTCCTTCTGAGCAGCGTATTTCAAACCGCGACATCACACGTTTTCTTCCTGAAGCACCAAAAACACTCGATTTTTAAAAACAGCAAATAATAACATTTTTAAGCATGGAATTCCACCCCGAAACTCATACTAGCATCCGCTTTTACATTTAAGTCAAAAAAAATTTTTTTGCTCCTGAGCAGCTTTTTTTCTGACCGCGGGATCACGTGTTTTCTTCCTCGGGCATCAAAAACAGTCAATTTTTCAAAACAGCAAATAATAACATTTTTAAGCATGGAATTCCACCCCAAAACTCATCCTAGTATCCGCTTTTACATTTAAGTCAAAAAATTTTTTTTTGCTCCTAAGCAGCTTTTTTTCATCACGCGTTTTCTTCCTCAGGCACCAAAAACACTCAATTTTTAAAAACAGCAAATAATAACATTTTTAAGCATGGAATTCCACCCCGAAACTTATACTAGCGTCCGCTTTTACTTTTAAGTCAAAAAAATTTTTTTGCTCCTTAGCAGCTTTTTTTCATCATACGTTTTCTTCCTCGGGCACCAAAAACACTCGATTTTTAAAAACAGCAAATAATAACATTTTTATGCATGGAATTCCACCCCGAAACTGATCCTAGTATCCACTTTTCAATTTAAGTCAAAAAATTTTTTTCCTTCTGAGCAGCTTTTTTTCTGACCGCGACATCACACGTTTTCTTCCTGAAGCACCAAAAACACTCGATTTTTAAAAACAGCAAATAATAACATTTTTAAGCATGGAATTCCACCCCGAAACTCATACTAGCATCCGCTTTTACATTTAAGTCAAAAAAATTTTTTTTGCTCCTGAGCAGCTTTTTTTCTGACCGTGGCATCACGTGTTTTCTTCCTCAGGCACCAAAAACACTCAATTTTTCAAAACAGCAAATAATAACATTTTTAAGCATGGAATTCCACCCCGAAACTCATCCTAGCATCCGCTTTTACATTTAAGTCAAAAAAATTTTTTCCTTCTGAGCAGCTTTTTTTCTGACCGCGACGTCACACGTTTTCTTCCTCAAGCACCAAAAACACTCGATTTTTAAAAACAGCAAATAATAACATTTTTAAGCATGGAATTCCACCCCGAAACTCATCCTAGTATCCGCTTTTCAATTTAAGTCAAAAAATTTTTTTCCTTCTGAGCAGCGTATTTTCTGACCGCGACATCACACGTTTTCTTCCTGAAGCACCAAAAACACTCGATTTTTAAAAACAGCAAATAATAACATTTTTAAGCATGGAATTCCACCCCGAAACTCATCCTAGTATCCGCTTTTACATTTAAGTCAAAAAAAAATTTTTTGCTCCTGAGCAGCTTTTTTTCTGACCGCGGGATCACGTGTTTTCTTCCTCGGGCATCAAAAACAGTCAATTTTTCAAAACAGCAAATAATAACATTTTTAAGCATGGAATTCCACCCCAAAACTCATCCTAGTATCCGCTTTTACATTTAAGTCAAAAAATTTTTTTTGCTCCTAAGCAGCTTTTTTTCATCACGCGTTTTCTTCCTCAGGCACCAAAAACACTCAATTTTTCAAAACAGCAAATAATAACATTTTTAAGCATGGAATTCCACCCCGAAACTCATCCTAGCATCCGCTTTTACATTTAAGTCAAAAAATTTTTTTCCTTCTGAGCAGCTTTTTTTCTGACCGCGACGTCACACGTTTTCTTCCTCAAGCACCAAAAACACTCGATTTTTAAAAACAGCAAATAATAACATTTTTAAGCATGGAATTCCACCCCGAAACTCATCCTAGAATCCGCTTTTCAATTTAAGTCAACAAATTTTTTTCCTTCTGAGCAGCGTATTTCAAACCGCGACATCACACGTTTTCTTCCTGAAGCACCAAAAACACTCGATTTTTAAAAACAGCAAATAATAACATTTTTAAGCATGGAATTCCACCCCGAAACTCATACTAGCATCCGCTTTTACATTTAAGTCAAAAAAAATTTTTTTGCTCCTGAGCAGCTTTTTTTCTGACCGCGGGATCACGTGTTTTCTTCCTCGGGCATCAAAAACAGTCAATTTTTCAAAACAGCAAATAATAACATTTTTAAGCATGGAATTCCACCCCAAAACTCATCCTAGTATCCGCTTTTACATTTAAGTCAAAAAATTTTTTTTGCTCCTAAGCAGCTTTTTTTCATCACGCGTTTTCTTCCTCAGGCACCAAAAACACTCAATTTTTAAAAACAGCAAATAATAACATTTTTAAGCATGGAATTCCACCCCGAAACTTATACTAGCGTCCGCTTTTACTTTTAAGTCAAAAAAATTTTTTTGCTCCTTAGCAGCTTTTTTTCATCATACGTTTTCTTCCTCGGGCACCAAAAACACTCGATTTTTAAAAACAGCAAATAATAACATTTTTATGCATGGAATTCCACCCCGAAACTGATCCTAGTATCCACTTTTCAATTTAAGTCAAAAAATTTTTTTCCTTCTGAGCAGCTTTTTTTCTGACCGCGACATCACACGTTCTCTTCCTGAAGCACCAAAAACACTCGATTTTTAAAAACAGCAAATAATAACATTTTTAAGCATGGAATTCCACCCCGAAACTCATACTAGCATCCGCTTTTACATTTAAGTCAAAAAAAATTTTTTTGCTCCTGAGCAGCTTTTTTTCTGACCGTGGCATCACGTGTTTTCTTCCTCAGGCACCAAAAACACTCAATTTTTCAAAACAGCAAATAATAACATTTTTAAGCATGGAATTCCACCCCGAAACTCATCCTAGCATCCGCTTTTACATTTAAGTCAAAAAAATTTTTTCCTTCTGAGCAGCTTTTTTTCTGACCGCGACGTCACACGTTTTCTTCCTCAAGCACCAAAAACACTCGATTTTTAAAAACAGCAAATAATAACATTTTTAAGCATGGAATTCCACCCCGAAACTCATCCTAGTATCCGCTTTTCAATTTAAGTCAAAAAATTTTTTTCCTTCTGAGCAGCGTATTTTCTGACCGCGACATCACACGTTTTCTTCCTGAAGCACCAAAAACACTCGATTTTTAAAAACAGCAAATAATAACATTTTTAAGCATGGAATTCCACCCCGAAACTCATCCTAGTATCCGCTTTTACATTTAAGTCAAAAAAAATTTTTTTGCTCCTGAGCAGCTTTTTTTCTGACCGTGGCATCACCTGTTTTCTTCCTCAGGCACCAAAAACACTCAATTTTTCAAAACAGCAAATAATAACATTTTTAAGCATGGAATTCCACCCCGAAACTCATCCTAGCATCCGCTTTTACATTTAAGTCAAAAAATTTTTTTCCTTCTGAGCAGCTTTTTTTCTGACCGCGGCATCACGAGTTTTCTTCCCTGGACACCAAAAACACTCAATTTTTCAAAACAGCAAATAATAACATTTTTAAGCATGGAATTCCACCCCGAAACTCATCCTGGCATCCGCTTTTACATTTAAGTCAAAAAAATTTTTTTTGCTCCTAAGCAGCTTTTTTTCATCACACGTTTTCTTCCTCAGGCACCAAAAACACTCAATTTTTCAAAACAGCAAATAATAACATTTTTAAGCATGGAATTCCACCCCGAAACTCATCCTAGCATCCGCTTTTACATTTAAGTCAAAAAATTTTTTTCCTTCTGAGCAGCTTTTTTTCTGACCGCGACGTCACACGTTTTCTTCCTCAAGCACCAAAAACACTCGATTTTTAAAAACAGCAAATAATAACATTTTTAAGCATGGAATTCCACCCCGAAACTCATCCTAGAATCCGCTTTTCAATTTAAGTCAACAAATTTTTTTCCTTCTGAGCAGCGTATTTCAAACCGCGACATCACACGTTTTCTTCCTGAAGCACCAAAAACACTCGATTTTTAAAAACAGCAAATAATAACATTTTTAAGCATGGAATTCCACCCCGAAACTCATACTAGCATCCGCTTTTACATTTAAGTCAAAAAAAAATTTTTTTGCTCCTGAGCAGCTTTTTTTCTGACCGCGGGATCACGTGTTTTCTTCCTCGGGCATCAAAAACAGTCAATTTTTCAAAACAGCAAATAATAACATTTTTAAGCATGGAATTCCACCCCAAAACTCATCCTAGTATCCGCTTTTACATTTAAGTCAAAAAATTTTTTTTGCTCCTAAGCAGCTTTTTTTCATCACGCGTTTTCTTCCTCAGGCACCAAAAACACTCAATTTTTAAAAACAGCAAATAATAACATTTTTAAGCATGGAATTCCACCCCGAAACTTATACTAGCGTCCGCTTTTACTTTTAAGTCAAAAAAATTTTTTTGCTCCTTAGCAGCTTTTTTTCTAACCGCGGCATCACGCGTTATCTTCCTCGGGCACCAAAAACAGTTGATTTTTGAAAACAGCAAATAATAATATTTTTAAGCATGGAATTCCACCCCAAAACTCATCCTAGCATCCGCTTTTCCATTTAAGTCAAAAAAAATTTTTGCTCCTGAGCCGCTTTTTTTCTGACTGCGGAATCACACGTTTTCTTCCTCGGGCATCAAAAACACTCAATATTTGAAAACAGCAAATAATAATATTTTTAAGCATGGAATTCCACCCCAAAACTCATCCTAGCATCCGCTTTTCCATTTAAGTCAAAAAAATTTTTTCCTTCTGAGCAGCTTTTTTTCTGACTGCGACGTCACAGGTTTTCTTCCTCAAGCCCCAAAAACACTTGATTTTTAAAAACAGCAAATAATAACATTTTTAAGCATGGAATTCCACCCCGAAACTCATCCTAGTATCGGCTTTTCAATTTAAGTCAAAAAATTTTTTTCCTTCTGAGCAGCTTATTTTCTGACCGCGGGGTGACGCGTTTTCTTCCTCGGGCACCAAAAACACTTGATTTTTAAAAACAGCAAATAATAACATTTTTAAGCATGGAATTCCACCCCGAACCTCATCCTAGTATTGATTTTTACATTTAAGTCAAAAATTTTTTTTCCTTCTGAGCAGCTTTTTTTCTTACCGCGACATCACACGTTTTCTTCCTCAAGCACCAAAAACACTCGATTTTTAAAAACAGCAAATAATAACATTTTTAAGCATGGAATTCCACCCCGAAACTCATCCTAGCATCCGCTTTTACATTTAATTAAAAAAAATTTTTTCCTTCTGTGCAGCTTTTTTTCTGACCGCGGCGTCACGCGTTTTCTTCCTCGGGCACCAAAAACACTTGATTTTTAAAAACAGCAAATAATAACATTTTTAAGCATGGAATTCCACACCGAAACTCATCCTAGTATTGGTTTTTACATTTAAGTCAAAAAAATTTTTTTGCTCCTGAGCAGCTTTTTTTCTGACCGCGGCATCACGCGTTTTGTTCCTCGGGCACCAAAAACACTCGATTTTTAAAAACAGCAAATAATAACATTTTTATGCATGGAATTCCACCCCGAAACTCTTCCTAGCATCCGCTTTTACATTTAAGTCAAAAAAATTTTTTTTGCTCCTAAGCAGCTTTTTTTCATCATACGTTTTCTTCCTCGGGCACCAAAAACACTCGATTTTTAAAAACAGCAAATAATAACATTTTTATGCATGGAATTCCACCCCGAAACTGATCCTAGTATCCACTTTTCAATTTAAGTCAAAAATTTTTTTTCCTTCTGAGCAGCTTTTTTTCTGACCGCGACATCACACGTTTTCTTCCTGAAGCACCAAAAACACTCGATTTTTAAAAACAGCAAATAATAACATTTTTAAGCATGGAATTCCACCCCGAAACTCATACTAGCATCCGCTTTTACATTTAAGTCAAAAAAAATTTTTTTGCTCCTGAGCAGCTTTTTTTCTGACCGTGGCATCACGTGTTTTCTTCCTCAGGCACCAAAAACACTCAATTTTTCAAAACAGCAAATAATAACATTTTTAAGCATGGAATTCCACCCCGAAACTCATCCTAGCATCCGCTTTTACATTTAAGTCAAAAAAATTTTTTCCTTCTGAGCAGCTTTTTTTCTGACCGCGACGTCACACGTTTTCTTCCTCAAGCACCAAAAACACTCGATTTTTAAAAACAGCAAATAATAACATTTTTAAGCATGGAATTCCACCCCGAAACTCATCCTAGTATCCGCTTTTCAATTTAAGTCAAAAAATTTTTTTCCTTCTGAGCAGCGTATTTTCTGACCGCGACATCACACGTTTTCTTCCTGAAGCACCAAAAACACTCGATTTTTAAAAACAGCAAATAATAACATTTTTAAGCATGGAATTCCACCCCGAAACTCATCCTAGTATCCGCTTTTACATTTAAGTCAAAAAAAATTTTTTTGCTCCTGAGCAGCTTTTTTTCTGACCGTGGCATCACCTGTTTTCTTCCTCAGGCACCAAAAACACTCAATTTTTCAAAACAGCAAATAATAACATTTTTAAGCATGGAATTCCACCCCGAAACTCATCCTAGCATCCGCTTTTACATTTAAGTCAAAAAATTTTTTTCCTTCTGAGCAGCTTTTTTTCTGACCGCGGCATCACGAGTTTTCTTCCCTGGACACCAAAAACACTCAATTTTTCAAAACAGCAAATAATAACATTTTTAAGCATGGAATTCCACCCCGAAACTCATCCTGGCATCCGCTTTTACATTTAAGTCAAAAAAATTTTTTTTGCTCCTAAGCAGCTTTTTTTCATCACACGTTTTCTTCCTCAGGCACCAAAAACACTCAATTTTTCAAAACAGCAAATAATAACATTTTTAAGCATGGAATTCCACCCCGAAACTCATCCTAGCATCCGCTTTTACATTTAAGTGAAAAAAAATTTTTTGCTCCTTAGCAGCTTTTTTTCTAACGGCGGCATCACGCGTTTTCTTCCTCGGGCACCAAAAACACTTCATTTTTAAAAACAGCAAATTATAACATTTTTAAGCATGGAATTCCACCCCGAAACTCATCCTAGTATCCGCTTTTCAATTTAAGTCAAAAAAATTTTTTCCTTCTGAGCAGCGTATTTCCAACCGCGACATCACACGTTTTCTTCCTGAAGCACCAAAAACACTCGATTTTTAAAAACAGCAAATAATAACATTTTTAAGCATGGAATTCCACCCCGAAACTCATACTAGCATCCGCTTTTACATTTAAGTCAAAAAAAATTTTTTTGCTCCTGAGCAGCTTTTTTTCTGACCGCGGCATCACGTGTTTTCTTCCTCGGGCATCAAAAACACTCAATTTTTCAAAACAGCAAATAATAACATTTTTAAGCATGGAATTCCACCCCGAAACTCATCCTAGCATCCGCTTTTCAATTTAAGTCAAAAAAATTTTTTCCTTCTGAGCAGCTTATTTTCTGACCGCGGCGTCATGCGTTTTCTTCCTCGGCCACCAAAAACACTTGATTTTTAAAAACAGCAAATAATAACATTTTTAAGCATGGAATTCCACCCCGAAACTCATACTAGCATCCGCTTTTACATTTAAGTCAAAAAAAAGTTTTTTGCTCCTGAGCAGCTTTTTTTCTGACCGCGGCATCACGTGTTTTCTTCCTCAGGCACCAAAAACACTCAATTTTTCAAAACAGCAAATAATAACATTTTTAAGCATGGAATTCCACCCCGAAACTCATCCTAGCATCCGCTTTTACATTTAAGTCAAAAGAATTTTTTTTGCTCCTAAGCAGCTTTTTTTCATCACGCGTTTTCTTCCTCAGGCACCAAAAACACTCAATTTTTAAAAACAGCAAATAATAACATTTTTAAGCATGGAATTCCACCCCGAAACTTATACTAGCGTCCGCTTTTACTTTTAAGTCAAAAAAATTTTTTTGCTCCTTAGCAGCTTTTTTTCTAACCGCGGCATCATGCGTTTTCTTCCTCGGGCACCAAAAACAGTTGATTTTTGAAAACAGCAAATAATAATATTTTTAAGCATGGAATTCCACCCCAAAACTCATCCTAGCATCCGCTTTTACATTTAAGTCCAAAGAATTTTTTTGCTCCTAAGCATCTTTTTTTCTGACCGCGGCATCACGAGTTTTCTTCCCTGGACACCAAAAACACTCAATTTTTCAAAACAGCAAATAATAACATTTTTAAGCATGGAATTCCACCCCGAAACTCATCCTGGCATCCGCTTTTACATTTAAGTCAAAAAATTTTTTTTTGCTCCTAAGCAGCTTTTTTTCATCACACGTTTTCTTCCTCAGGCACCAAAAACACTCAATTTTTCAAAACAGCAAATAATAACATTTTTAAGCATGGAATTCCACCCCGAAACTCATCCTAGCATCCGCTTTTACATTTAAGTCAAAAAATTTTTTTCCTTCTGAGCAGCTTTTTTTCTGACCGCGACGTCACATGTTTTCTTCCTCAAGCACCAAAAACACTCGATTTTTAAAAACAGCAAATAATAAAATTTTTAAGCATGGAATTCCACCCCGAAACTCATCCTAGAATCCGCTTTTCAATTTAAGTCAACAAATTTTTTTCCTTCTGAGCAGCGTATTTCAAACCGCGACATCACACGTTTTCTTCCTGAAGCACCAAAAACACTCGATTTTTAAAAACAGCAAATAATAACATTTTTAAGCATGGAATTCCACCCCGAAACTCATACTAGCATCCGCTTTTACATTTAAGTCAAAAAAAATTTTTTTGCTCCTGAGCAGCTATTTTTCTGACCGCGGCATCACGTGTTTTCTTCCTCGGGCATCAAAAACAGTCAATTTTTCAAAACAGCAAATAATAACATTTTTAAGCATGGAATTCCACCCCGAAACTCATCCTAGCATCCGCTTTTCAATTTAAGTCAAAAAAATTTTTTCCTTCTGAGCAGCTTATTTTCTGACCGCGGCGTCATGCTTTTTCTTCCTCGGCCACCAAAAACACTTGATTTTTAAAAACAGCAAATAATAACATTTTTAAGCATGGAATTCCACCCCGAAACTCATACTAGCATCCGCTTTTACATTTAAGTCAAAAAAATTTTTTTGCTCCTTAGCAGCTTTTTTTCTAACGGCGGCATCACGCGTTTTCTTCCTCAGGCACCAAAAACACTCAATTTTTCAAAACAGCAAATAATAACATTTTTAAGCATGGAATTCCACCCCGAAACTCATCCTAGCATCCGCTTTTACATTTAAGTCAAAAAAAATTTTTCCTTCTGAGCAGCTTTTTTTCTGACCGCGACGTCACACGTTTTCTTCCTCAAGCACCAAAAACACTCGATTTTTAAAAACAGCAAATAATAACATTTTTAAGCATGGAATTCCACCCCGAAACTCATCCTAGTATCCGCTTTTCAATTTAAGTCAAAAAAATTTTTTCCTTCTGAGCAGCGTATTTTCTGACCGCGACATCACACGTTTTCTTCCTGAAGCACCAAAAACACTCGATTTTTAAAAACAGCAAATAATAACATTTTTAAGCATGGAATTCCACCCCGAAACTCATACTAGCATCCGCTTTTACATTTAAGTCAAAAAATTTTTTTCCTTCTGAGCAGCTTTTTTTCTGACCGCGACGTCACACGTTTTCTTCCTGAAGCACCAAAAACACTCGATTTTTAAAAACAGCAAATAATAACATTTTTAAGCATGGAATTCCACCCCGAAACTCATACTAGCATCCGCTTTTACATTTAAGTCAAAAAAAATTTTTTTACTCCTGAGCAGCTTTTTTTCTGACCGCGGCATCACGTGTTTTCTTCCTCAGGCACCAAAAACACTCAATTTTTCAAAACAGCAAATAATAACATTTTTAAGCATGGAATTCCACCCCGAAACTCATCCTAGCATCCGCTTTTACATTTAAGAGAAAAAAATTTTTTTGCTCCTTAGCAGCTTTTTTTCTAACGGCGGCATCACGCGTTTTCTTCCTCGGGCACCAAAAACACTTCATTTTTAAAAACAGCAAATAATAACATTTTTAAGCATGGAATTCCACCCCGAAACTCATACTAGCATCCGCTTTTACATTTAAGTCAAAAAAAATTTTTTTGCTCCTGAGCAGCTTTTTTTCTGACCGTGGCATCACGTGTTTTCTTCCTCAGGCACCAAAAACACTCAATTTTTCAAAACAGCAAATAATAACATTTTTAAGCATGGAATTCCACCCCGAAACTCATCCTAGCATCTGCTTTTACATTTAAGTCAAAAAAAATTTTTCCTTCTGAGCAGCTTTTTTTCTGACCGCGACGTCACACGTTTTCTTCCTCAAGCACCAAAAACACTCGATTTTTAAAAACAGCAAATAATAACATTTTTAAGCATGGAATTCCACCCCGAAACTCATCCTAGTATCCGCTTTTCAATTTAAGTCAAAAAATTTTTTTCCTTCTGAGCAGCGTATTTTCTGACCGCGACATCACACGTTTTCTTCCTGAAGCACCAAAAACACTCGATTTTTAAAAACAGCAAATAATAACATTTTTAAGCATGGAATTCCACCCCGAAACTCATCCTAGTATCCGCTTTTACATTTAAGTCAAAAAAAATTTTTTTGCTCCTGAGCAGCTTTTTTTCTGACCGTGGCATCACGTGTTTTCTTCCTCAGGCACCAAAAACACTCAATTTTTCAAAACAGCAAATAATAACATTTTTAAGCATGGAATTCCACCCCGAAACTCATCCTAGCATCCCCTTTTACATTTAAGTCAAAAAATTTTTTTCCTTCTGAGCAGCTTTTTTTCTGACCGCGACGTCACACGTTTTCTTCCTCAAGCACCAAAAACACTCGATTTTTAAAAACAGCAAATAATAACATTTTTAAGCATGGAATTCCACCCCGAAACTCATCCTAGTATCCGCTTTTCAATTTAAGTCAAAAAATTTTTTTCCTTCTGAGCAGCGTATTTTCTGACTGCGATATCACACGTTTTCTTCCTGAAGCACCAAAAACACTCGATTTTTAAAAACAGCAAATAATAACATTTTTAAGCATGGAATTCCACCCCGAAACTCATGCTAGCATCCGCTTTTACATTTAAGTCCAAAAAAATTTTTTTGCTCCTGAGCAGCTTTTTTTCTGACCGCGGCGTCACGCGTTTTCTTCCTCGGGCACCAAAAACACTTGATTTTTAAAAACAGCAAATAATAACATTTTTAAGCATGGAATTCCACCCCGAAACTCATCCTAGTATTGGTTTTTACATTTAAGTAAAAAAATTTTTTTTGCTCCTAAGCAGGTTTTTTTCTGACCGCGGCATCACGCGTTTTATTCCTCGGGCACCAAAAACAGTTGATTTTTAAAAACAGCAAATAATAACATTTTTAAGCATGGAATTCCACCCCGAAACTCATCCTAGCATCCGCTTTTACATTTAAGTGAAAAAAAATTTTTTGCTCCTTAGCAGCTTTTTTTCTAACGGCGGCATCACGCGTTTTCTCCCCCGGGCACCAAAAACACTTGATTTTTAAAAACAGCAAATAATAATATTTTTAAGCATGGAATTCCACCCCGAAACTCATCCTAGCATCCGCTTTTACATTTAAGTCAAAAAAAATTTTTCCTTCTGAGCAGCTTTTTTTCTGACCGCGACGTCACACGTTTTCTTCCTCAAGCACCAAAAACACTCGATTTTTAAAAACAGCAAATAATAACATTTTTAAGCATGGAATTCCACCCCGAAACTCATCCTAGTATCCGCTTTTCAATTTAAGTCAAAAAATTTTTTTCCTTCTGAGCAGCGTATTTTCTGACCGCGACATCACACGTTTTCTTCCTGAAGCACCAAAAACACTCGATTTTTAAAAACAGCAAATAATAACATTTTTAAGCATGGAATTCCACCCCGAAACTCATCCTAGTATCCGCTTTTACATTTAAGTCAAAAAAAATTTTTTTGCTCCTGAGCAGCTTTTTTTCTGACCGTGGCATCACGTGTTTTCTTCCTCAGGCACCAAAAACACTCAATTTTTCAAAACAGCAAATAATAACATTTTTAAGCATGGAATTCCACCCCGAAACTCATCCTAGCATCCGCTTTTACATTTAAGTCAAAAAATTTTTTTCCTTCTGAGCAGCTTTTTTTCTGACCGCGACGTCACACGTTTTCTTCCTCAAGCACCAAAAACACTCGATTTTTAAAAACAGCAAATAATAACATTTTTAAGCATGGAATTCCACCCCGAAACTCATCCTAGTATCCGCTTTTCAATTTAAGTCAAAAAAATTTTTTCCTTCTGAGCAGCGTATTTTCTGACCGCGATATCACACGTTTTCTTCCTGAAGCACCAAAAACACTCGATTTTTAAAAACAGCAAATAATAACATTTTTAAGCATGGAATTCCACCCCGAAACTCATACTAGCATCCGCTTTTACATTTAAGTCAAAAAAAATTTTTTTGCTCCTGAGCAGCTTTTTTTCTGACCGTGGCATCACGTGTTTTCTTCCTCAGGCACCAAAAACACTCAATTTTTCAAAACAGCAAATAATAACATTTTTAAGCATGGAATTCCACCCCGAAACTCATCCTAGCATCTGCTTTTACATTTAAGTCAAAAAAAATTTTTCCTTCTGAGCAGCTTTTTTTCTGACCGCGACGTCACACGTTTTCTTCCTCAAGCACCAAAAACACTCGATTTTTAAAAACAGCAAATAATAACATTTTTAAGCATGGAATTCCACCCCGAAACTCATCCTAGTATCCGCTTTTCAATTTAAGTCAAAAAATTTTTTTCCTTCTGAGCAGCGTATTTTCTGACCGCGACATCACACGTTTTCTTCCTGAAGCACCAAAAACACTCGATTTTTAAAAACAGCAAATAATAACATTTTTAAGCATGGAATTCCACCCCGAAACTCATCCTAGTATCCGCTTTTACATTTAAGTCAAAAAAAATTTTTTTGCTCCTGAGCAGCTTTTTTTCTGACCGTGGCATCACGTGTTTTCTTCCTCAGGCACCAAAAACACTCAATTTTTCAAAACAGCAAATAATAACATTTTTAAGCATGGAATTCCACCCCGAAACTCATCCTAGCATCCCCTTTTACATTTAAGTCAAAAAATTTTTTTCCTTCTGAGCAGCTTTTTTTCTGACCGCGACGTCACACGTTTTCTTCCTCAAGCACCAAAAACACTCGATTTTTAAAAACAGCAAATAATAACATTTTTAAGCATGGAATTCCACCCCGAAACTCATCCTAGTATCCGCTTTTCAATTTAAGTCAAAAAATTTTTTTCCTTCTGAGCAGCGTATTTTCTGACTGCGATATCACACGTTTTCTTCCTGAAGCACCAAAAACACTCGATTTTTAAAAACAGCAAATAATAACATTTTTAAGCATGGAATTCCACCCCGAAACTCATGCTAGCATCCGCTTTTACATTTAAGTCCAAAAAAATTTTTTTGCTCCTGAGCAGCTTTTTTTCTGACCGCGGCGTCACGCGTTTTCTTCCTCGGGCACCAAAAACACTTGATTTTTAAAAACAGCAAATAATAACATTTTTAAGCATGGAATTCCACCCCGAAACTCATCCTAGTATTGGTTTTTACATTTAAGTAAAAAAATTTTTTTTGCTCCTAAGCAGGTTTTTTTTCTGACCGCGGCATCACGCGTTTTATTCCTCGGGCACCAAAAACAGTTGATTTTTAAAAACAGCAAATAATAACATTTTTAAGCATGGAATTCCACCCCGAAACTCATCCTAGCATCCGCTTTTACATTTAAGTGAAAAAAAATTTTTTGCTCCTTAGCAGCTTTTTTTCTAACGGCGGCATCACGCGTTTTCTCCCCCGGGCACCAAAAACACTTGATTTTTAAAAACAGCAAATAATAATATTTTTAAGCATGGAATTCCACCCCGAAACTCATCCTAGCATCCGCTTTTACATTTAAGTCAAAAAAAATTTTTCCTTCTGAGCAGCTTTTTTTCTGACCGCGACGTCACACGTTTTCTTCCTCAAGCACCAAAAACACTCGATTTTTAAAAACAGCAAATAATAACATTTTTAAGCATGGAATTCCACCCCGAAACTCATCCTAGTATCCGCTTTTCAATTTAAGTCAAAAAATTTTTTTCCTTCTGAGCAGCGTATTTTCTGACCGCGACATCACACGTTTTCTTCCTGAAGCACCAAAAACACTCGATTTTTAAAAACAGCAAATAATAACATTTTTAAGCATGGAATTCCACCCCGAAACTCATCCTAGTATCCGCTTTTACATTTAAGTCAAAAAAAATTTTTTTGCTCCTGAGCAGCTTTTTTTCTGACCGTGGCATCACGTGTTTTCTTCCTCAGGCACCAAAAACACTCAATTTTTCAAAACAGCAAATAATAACATTTTTAAGCATGGAATTCCACCCCGAAACTCATCCTAGCATCCGCTTTTACATTTAAGTCAAAAAAATTTTTTCCTTCTGAGCAGCTTTTTTTCTGACCGCGACGTCACACGTTTTCTTCCTCAAGCACCAAAAACACTCGATTTTTAAAAACAGCAAATAATAACATTTTTAAGCATGGAATTCCACCCCGAAACTCATCCTAGTATCCGCTTTTCAATTTAAGTCAAAAAATTTTTTTCCTTCTGAGCAGCGTATTTTCTGACCGCGATATCACACGTTTTCTTCCTGAAGCACCAAAAACACTCGATTTTTAAAAACAGCAAATAATAACATTTTTAAGCATGGAATTCCACCCCGAAACTCATACTAGCATCCGCTTTTACATTTAAGTCAAAAAAAATTTTTTTGCTCCTGAGCAGCTTTTTTTCTGACCGTGGCATCACGTGTTTTCTTCCTCAGGCACCAAAAACACTCAATTTTTCAAAACAGCAAATAATAACATTTTTAAGCATGGAATTCCACCCCGAAACTCATCCTAGCATCCGCTTTTACATTTAAGTCAAAAAATTTTTTTCCTTCTGAGCAGCTTTTTTTCTGACCGCGACGTCACACGTTTTCTTCCTCAAGCACCAAAAACACTCGATTTTTAAAAACAGCAAATAATAACATTTTTAAGCATGGAATTCCACCCCGAAACTCATCCTAGTATCCGCTTTTCAATTTAAGTCAAAAAATTTTTTTCCTTCTGAGCAGCGTATTTTCTGACCGCGGCGTCACGCGTTTTCTTCCTCGGGCACCAAAAACACTTGATTTTTAAAAACAGCAAATAATAACATTTTTAAGCATGGAATTCCACCCCGAAACTCATCCTAGTATTGGTTTTTACATTTAAGTAAAAAAATTTTTTTTGCTCCTAAGCAGGTTTTTTTCTGACCGCGGCATCACGCGTTTTATTCCTCGGGCACCAAAAACAGTTGATTTTTAAAAACAGCAAATAATAACATTTTTAAGCATGGAATTCCACCCCGAAACTCATACTAGCATCCGCTTTTACATTTAAGTGAAAAAAAAATTTTTGCTCCTTAGCAGCTTTTTTTCTAACGGCGGCATCACGCGTTTTCTCCCCCGGGCACCAAAAACACTTGATTTTTAAAAACAGCAAATAATAATATTTTTAAGCATGGAATTCCACCCCAAAACTCATCCTAGTATCCGCTTTTACATTTAAGTCAAAAAATTTTTTTTGCTCCTAAGCAGCTTTTTTTCATCACGCGTTTTCTTCCTCAGGCACCAAAAACACTCAATTTTTAAAAACAGCAAATAATAACATTTTTAAGCATGGAATTCCACCCCGAAACTTATACTAGCGTCCGCTTTTACTTTTAAGTCAAAAAAATTTTTTTGCTCCTTAGCAGCTTTTTTTCTAACCGCGGCATCACGCGTTTTCTTCCTCGGGCACCAAAAACAGTTGATTTTTGAAAACAGCAAATAATAATATTTTTAAGCATGGAATTCCACCCCAAAACTCATCCTAGCATCCGCTTTTCCATTTAAGTCAAAAAAAATTTTTGCTCCCAAGCCGCTTTTTTTCTGACTGCGGAATCACACGTTTTCTTCCTCGGGCATCAAAAACACTCAATATTTGAAAATAGCAAATAATAATATTTTTAAGCATGGAATTCCACCCCGAAACTCATCCTAGCATCCGCTTTTACATTTAAGTCAAAAAAATTTTTTCCTTCTGAGCAGCTTTTTTTCTGACCGCGACGTCACACGTTTTCTTCCTCAAGCAACAAAAACACTCGATTTTTAAAAACAGCAAATAATAACATTTTTAAGCATGGAATTCCACCCCGAAACTCATCCTAGTATCCGCTTTTCAATTTAAGTCAAAAAAATTTTTTTCCTTCTGAGCAGCGTATTTTCTGACCGCGACATCACACGTTTTCTTCCTGAAGCACCAAAAACACTCGATTTTTAAAAACAGCAAATAATAACATTTTTAAGCATGGAATTCCACCCCGAAACTCATCCTAGTATCCGCTTTTACATTTAAGTCAAAAAAAAATTTTTTGCTCCTGAGCAGCTTTTTTTCTGACCGTGGCATCACGTGTTTTCTTCCTCAGGCACCAAAAACACTCAATTTTTCAAAACAGCAAATAATAACATTTTTAAGCATGGAATTCCACCCCGAAACTCATCCTAGCATCCGCTTTTACATTTAAGTCAAAAAATTTTTTTCCTTCTGAGCAGCTTTTTTTCTGACCGCGACGTCACACGTTTTCTTCCTCAAGCACCAAAAACACTCGATTTTTAAAAACAGCAAATAATAACATTTTTAAGCATGGAATTCCACCCCGAAACTCATCCTAGTATCCGCTTTTCAATTTAAGTCAAAAAAATTTTTTCCTTCTGAGCAGCGTATTTTCTGACCGCGACATCACACGTTTTCTTCCTGAAGCACCAAAAACACTCGATTTTTAAAAACAGCAAATAATAACATTTTTAAGCATGGAATTCCACCCCGAAACTCATACTAGCATCCGCTTTTACATTTAAGTCAAAAAAAATTTTTTTGCTCCTGAGCAGCTTTTTTTCTGACCGCGGCGTCACGCGTTTTCTTCCTCGGGCACCAAAAACACTTGATTTTTAAAAACAGCAAATAATAACCTTTTTAAGCATGGAATTCCACCCCGAAACTCATCCTAGTATTGGTTTTTACATTTAAGTAAAAAAATTTTTTTTGCTCCTAAGCAGGTTTTTTTCTGACCGCGGCATCACCCGTTTTATTCCTCAGGCACCAAAAACAGTTGATTTTTAAAAACAGCAAATAATAACATTTTTAAGCATGGAATTCCACCCCGAAACTCATCCTAGCATCCGCTTTTACATTTAAGTGAAAAAAAATTTTTTGCTCCTTAGCAGCTTTTTTTCTAACGGCGGCATCACGCGTTTTCTCCCCCGGGCACCAAAAACACTTGATTTTTAAAAACAGCAAATAATAATATTTTTAAGCATGGAATTCCACCCCAAAACTCACCCTAGTATCCGCTTTTACATTTAAGTCAAAAAATTTTTTTTGCTCCTAAGCAGCTTTTTTTCATCACGCGTTTTCTTCCTCAGGCACCAAAAACACTCAATTTTTAAAAACAGCAAATAATAACATTTTTAAGCATGGAATTCCACCCCGAAACTTATACTAGCGTCCGCTTTTACTTTTAAGTCAAAAAAATTTTTTTGCTCCTTAGCAGCTTTTTTTCTAACCGCGGCATCACGCGTTTTCTTCCTCGGGCACCAAAAACAGTTGATTTTTGAAAACAGCAAATAATAATATTTTTAAGCATGGAATTCCACCCCAAAACTCATCCTAGCATCCGCTTTTCCATTTAAGTCAAAAAAATTTTTTGCTCCTGAGCCGCTTTTTTTCTGACTGCGGAATCACACGTTTTCTTCCTCGGGCATCAAAAACACTCAATATTTGAAAATAGCAAATAATAATATTTTTAAGCATGGAATTCCACCCCAAAACTCATCCTAGCATCCGCTTTTCCATTTAAGTCAAAAAAAAATTTTCCTTCTGAGCAGCTTTTTTTCTGACTGCGACATCACAGGTTTTCTTCCTCAAGCCCCCAAAACACTTGATTTTTAAAAACAGCAAATAATAACATTTTTAAGCATGGAATTCCACCCCGAAACTCATCCTAGTATCGGCTTTTCAATTTAAGTCAAAAAATTTTTTTCCTTCTGAGCAGCTTATTTTCTGACCGCGGGGTCACGCGTTTTCTTCCTCGGGCACCAAAAACACTTGATTTTTAAAAACAGCAAATAATAACATTTTTAAGCATGGAATTCCACCCCGAACCTCATCCTAGTATTGATTTTTACATTTAAGTCAAAAAAATTTTTTCCTTCTGAGCAGCTTTTTTTCTGACCGCGACATCACACGTTTTCTTCCTCAAGCACCAAAAACTCTCGATTTTTAAAAACAGCAAATAATAACATTTTTAAGCATGGAATTCCACACCGAAACTCATCCTAGTATTGGTTTTTACATTTAAGTCAAAAAAATTTTTTTGCTCCTGAGCAGCTTTTTTTCTGACCGCGGCATCACGCGTTTTGTTCCTGGGGCACCAAAAACACTCGATTTTTAAAAACAGCAAATAATAACATTTTTAAGCATGGAATTCCACCCCGAAACTCTTCCTAGCATCCGCTTTTACATTTAAGTCAAAAGAATTTTTTTGCTCCTAAGCATCTTTTTTTCTGACCGCGGCATCACGAGTTTTCTTCCCTGGACACCAAAAACACTCAATTTTTCAAAACAGCAAATAATAACATTTTTAAGCATGGAATTCCACCCCGAAACTCATCCTGGCATCCGCTTTTACATTTAAGTCAAAAAAAATTTTTTTTTTTTCCTAAGCAGCTTTTTTTCATCACACGTTTTCTTCCTCGGGCACCAAAAACACTCGATTTTTAAAAACAGCAAATAATAACATTTTTATGCATGGAATTCCACCCCGAAACTGATCCTAGTATTCACTTTTCAATTTAAGTCAAAAAATTTTTTTCCTTCTGAGCAGCTTTTTTTCTGACCGCGACATCACACGTTTTCTTCCTGAAGCACAAAAAACACTCGATTTTTAAAAACAGCAAATAATAACATTTTTAAGCATGGAATTCCACCCCGAAACTCATACTAGCATCCGCTTTTACATTTAAGTCAAAAAAAATTTTTTTGCTCCTGAGCAGCTTTTTTTCTGACCGTGGCATCACGTGTTTTCTTCCTCAGGCACCAAAAACACTCAATTTTTCAAAACAGCAAATAATAACATTTTTAAGCATGGAATTCCACCCCGAAACTCATCCTAGCATCCGCTTTTACATTTAAGTCAAAAAAATTTTTTCCTTCTGAGCAGCTTTTTTTCTGACCGCGACGTCACACGTTTTCTTCCTCAAGCACCAAAAACACTCGATTTTTAAAAACAGCAAATAATAACATTTTTAAGCATGGAATTCCACCCCGAAACTCATCCTAGTATCCGCTTTTCAATTTAAGTCAAAAAATTTTTTTCCTTCTGAGCAGCGTATTTTCTGACCGCGACATCACACGTTTTCTTCCTGAAGCACCAAAAACACTCGATTTTTAAAAACAGCAAATAATAACATTTTTAAGCATGGAATTCCACCCCGAAACTCATCCTAGTATCCGCTTTTACATTTAAGTCAAAAAAAAATTTTTGCTCCTGAGCAGCTTTTTTTCTGACCGCGGCATCACGCGTTTTCTATCCCCGGGCACCAAAAACACTTGATTTTTAATAACAGCAAATAATAACATTTTTAAGCATGGAATTCCACCCCGAAACTTATACTAGCGTCCGCTTTTACTTTTAAGTCAAAAAAATTTTTTTGCTCCTTAGCAGCTTTTTTTCTAACCGCGGCATCACGCGTTTTCTTCCTCGGGCACCAAAAACAGTTGATTTTTGAAAACAGCAAATAATAATATTTTTAAGCATGGAATTCCACCCCAAAACTCATCCTAGCATCCGCTTTTCCATTTAAGTCAAAAAAAATTTTTGCTCCTGACCCGCTTTTTTTCTGACTGCGGAATCACACGTTTTCTTCCTCGGGCATCAAAAACACTCAATTTTTAAAAACAGCAAATAATAACATTTTTATGCATGGAATTCCACCCCGAAACTGATCCTAGTATCCACTTTTCAATTTAAGTCAAAAATTTTTTTTCCTTCTGAGCAGCTTTTTTTCTGACCGCGACATCACACGTTTTCTTCCTGAAGCACCAAAAACACTCGATTTTTAAAAACAGCAAATAATAACATTTTTAAGCATGGAATTCCACCCCGAAACTCATACTAGCATCCACTTTTACATTTAAGTCAAAAAAAATTTTTTTGCTCCTGAGCAGCTTTTTTTCTGACCGTGGCATCACGTATTTTCTTCCTCAGGCACCAAAAACACTCAATTTTTCAAAACAGCAAATAATAACATTTTTAAGCATGGAATTCCACCCCAAAACTCATCCTAGCATCCGCTTTTACATTTAAGTCAAAAAAATTTTTTCCTTCTGAGCAGCTTTTTTTCTGACCGCGACGTCACACGTTTTCTTCCTCAAGCACCAAAAACACTCGATTTTTAAAAACAGCAAATAATAACATTTTTAAGCATGGAATTCCACCCCGAAACTCATCCTAGTATCCGCTTTTCAATTTAAGTCAAAAAATTTTTTTCCTTCTGAGCAGCGTATTTTCTGACCGCGACATCACACGTTTTCTTCCTGAAGCACCAAAAACACTCGATTTTTAAAAACAGCAAATAATAACATTTTTAAGCATGGAATTCCACCCCGAAACTCATACTAGCATCCGCTTTTACATTTAAGTCAAAAAAAATTTTTTTGCTCCTGAGCAGCTTTTTTTCTGACCGCGGCATCACGTGTTTTCTTCCTCAGGCACCAAAAACACTCAATTTTTCAAAACAGCAAATAATAACATTTTTAAGCATGGAATTCCACCCCGAAACTCATCCTAGTATTGGTTTTTACATTTAAGTCAAAAAAATTTTTTTGCTCCTGAGCAGCTTTTTTTCTGACCGCGGCATCACCCGTTTTGTTCCTCAAGCACCAAAAACACTCGATTTTTAAAAACAGCAAATAATAACATTTTTAAGCATGGAATTCCACCCCGAAACTCATCCTAGTATCCGCTTTTCAATTTAAGTCAAAAAATTTTTTTCCTTCTGAGCAGCGTATTTTCTGACCGCGACATCACACGTTTTCTTCCTGAAGCACCAAAAACACTCGATTTTTAAAAACAGCAAATAATAACATTTTTAAGCATGGAATTCCACCCCGAAACTCATCCTAGTATCCGCTTTTACATTTAAGTCAAAAAAAATTTTTTGCTCCTGAGCAGCTTTTTTTCTGACCGCGGCATCACGCGTTTTCTCCCCCGGGCACCAAAAACACTTGATTTTTAAAAACAGCAAATAATAATATTTTTAAGCATGGAATTCCACCCCAAAACTCATCCTAGTATCTGCTTTTACATTTAAGTCAAAAAATTTTTTTTGCTCCTAAGCAGCTTTTTTTCATCACGCGTTTTCTTCCTCAGGCACCAAAAACACTCAATTTTTAAAAACAGCAAATAATAACATTTTTAAGCATGGAATTCCACCCCGAAACTTATACTAGCGTCCGCTTTTACTTTTAAGTCAAAAAAATTTTTTTGCTCCTTAGCAGCTTTTTTTCTAACCGCGGCATCACGCGTTTTCTTCCTCGGGCACCAAAAACAGTTGATTTTTGAAAACAGCAAATAATAATATTTTTAAGCATGGAATTCCACCCCAAAACTCATCCTAGCACCCGCTTTTCCATTTAAGTCAAAAAAAATTTTTGCTCCTGACCCGCTTTTTTTCTGACTGCGGAATCACACGTTTTCTTCCTCGGGCATCAAAAACACTCAATTTTTGAAAATAGCAAATAATAATATTTTTAAGCATGGAATTCCACCCCAAAACTCATCCTAGCATTCGCTTTTCCATTTAAGTCAAAAAATTTTTTTCCTTCTGAGCAGCTTTTTTTCTGACTGCGACGTCACAGGTTTTCTTCCTCAAGCCCCAAAAACACTTGATTTTTAAAAACAGCAAATAATAACATTTTTAAGCATGGAATTCCACCCCGAAACTCATCCTAGTATCGGCTTTTCAATTTAAGTCAAAAAATTTTTTTCCTTCTGAGCAGCTTATTTTCTGACCGCGGGGTCACGCGTTTTCTTCCTCGGGCACCAAAAACACTTGATTTTTAAAAACAGCAAATAATAACATTTTTAAGCATGGAATTCCACCCCGAACCTCATCCTAGTATTGATTTTTACATTTAAGTCAAAAAATTTTTTTCCTTCTGAGCAGCTTTTTTTCTGACCGCGACATCACACGTTTTCTTCCTCAAGCACCAAAAACTCTCGATTTTTAAAAACAGCAAATAATAACATTTTTAAGCATGGAATTCCACCCCGAAACTCATACTAGCATCCGCTTTTAAATTTAAGTCAAAAAAATTTTTTCCTTCTGTGCAGCTTTTTTTCTGACCGCGGCGTCACGCGTTTTCTTCCTCGGGCAACAAAAACACTTGATTTTTTAAAACAGCAAATAATAACATTTTTAAGCATGGAATTCCACCCCAAAACTCATCCTAGTATCCGCTTTTACATTTAAGTCAAAAAATTTTTTTTGCTCCTAAGCAGCTTTTTTTCATCACGCGTTTTCTTCCTCAGGCACCAAAAACACTCAATTTTTAAAAACAGCAAATAATAACATTTTTAAGCATGGAATTCCACCCCGAAACTTATACTAGCGTCCGCTTTTACTTTTAAGTCAAAAAAATTTTTTTGCTCCTAAGCAGCTTTTTTTCATCACGCGTTTTCTTCCTCAGGCACCAAAAACACTCGATTTTTAAAAACAGCAAATAATAACATTTTTAAGCATGGAATTCCACCCCAAAACTCATCCTAGTATTGGTTTTTACATTTAAGCAAAAAAAATTTTTTTGCTCCTGAGCAGCTTTTTTTCTGACCGCGGCATCACACGTTTTATTCCTCGGGCACCAAAAACACTCAATTTTTGAAAATAGCAAATAATAATATTTTTAAGCATGGAATTCCACCCCAAAACTCATCCTAGCATTCGCTTTTCCATTTAAGTCAAAAAATTTTTTTCCTTCTGAGCAGCTTTTTTTCTGACTGCGACGTCACAGGTTTTCTTCCTCAAGCCCCAAAAACACTTGATTTTTAAAAACAGCAAATAATAACATTTTTAAGCATGGAATTCCACCCCGAAACTCATCCTAGTATCGGCTTTTCAATTTAAGTCAAAAAATTTTTTTCCTTCTGAGCAGCTTATTTTCTGACCGCGGGGTCACGCGTTTTCTTCCTCGGGCACCAAAAACACTTGATTTTTAAAAACAGCAAATAATAACATTTTTAAGCATGGAATTCCACCCCGAACCTCATCCTAGTATTGATTTTTACATTTAAGTCAAAAAATTTTTTTCCTTCTGAGCAGCTTTTTTTCTGACCGCGACATCACACGTTTTCTTCCTCAAGCACCAAAAACTCTCGATTTTTAAAAACAGCAAATAATAACATTTTTAAGCATGGAATTCCACCCCGAAACTCATACTAGCATCCGCTTTTAAATTTAAGTCAAAAAATTTTTTCCTTCTGTGCAGCTTTTTTTCTGACCGCGGCGTCACGCGTTTTGTTCCTCGGGCACCAAAAACACTCGATTTTTAAAAACAGCAAATAATAACATTTTTAAGCATGGAATTCCACCCCGAAACTCTTCCTAGCATCCGCTTTTACATTTAAGTCAAAAGAATTTTTTTGCTCCTAAGCATCTTTTTTTCTGACCGCGGCATCACGAGTTTTCTTCCCTGGACACCAAAAACACTCAATTTTTCAAAACAGCAAATAATAACATTTTTAAGCATGGAATTCCACCCCGAAACTCATCCTGGCATCCGCTTTTACATTTAAGTCAAAAAAATTTTTTTTGCTCCTAAGCAGCTTTTTTTCATCACACGTTTTCTTCCTCGGGCACCAAAAACACTCGATTTTTAAAAACAGCAAATAATAACATTTTTATGCATGGAATTCCACCCCGAAACTGATCCTAGTATCCACTTTTCAATTTAAGTCAAAAAATTTTTTTCCTTCTGAGCAGCTTTTTTTCTGACCGCGACATCACACGTTTTCTTCCTGAAGCACCAAAAACACTCGATTTTTAAAAACAGCAAATAATAACATTTTTAAGCATGGAATTCCACCCCGAAACTCATACTAGCATCCGCTTTTACATTTAAGTCAAAAAAAATTTTTTTGCTCCTGAGCAGCTTTTTTTCTGACCGTGGCATCACGTGTTTTCTTCCTCAGGCACCAAAAACACTCAATTTTTCAAAACAGCAAATAATAACATTTTTAAGCATGGAATTCCACCCACAAACTCATCCTAGCATCCGCTTTTACATTTAAGTCAAAAAAATTTTTTCCTTCTGAGCAGCTTTTTTTCTGACCGCGACGTCACACGTTTTCTTCCTCAAGCACCAAAAACACTCGATTTTTAAAAACAGCAAATAATAACATTTTTAAGCATGGAATTCCACCCCGAAACTCATCCTAGTATCCGCTTTTCAATTTAAGTCAAAAAATTTTTTTCCTTCTGAGCAGCGTATTTTCTGACCGCGACATCACACGTTTTCTTCCTGAAGCACCAAAAACACTCGATTTTTAAAAACAGCAAATAATAACATTTTTAAGCATGGAATTCCACCCCGAAACTCATACTAGCATCCGCTTTTACATTTAAGGCAAAAAAAATTTTTTTGCTCCTGAGCAGCTTTTTTTCTGACCGCGGCATCACGTGTTTTCTTCCTCAGGCACCAAAAACACTCAATTTTTCAAAACAGCAAATAATAACATTTTTAAGCATGGAATTCCACCCCGAAACTCATCCTAGCATCCGCTTTTCAATTTAAGTCAAAAAAATTTTTCCTTCTGAGCAGCTTATTTTCTGACCGCGGCGTCATGCGTTTTCTTCCTCGACCACCAAAAACACTTGATTATTAAAAGCAGCAAATAATAACATTTTTAAGCATGGAATTCCACCCCGAAACTCATACTAGCATCCGCTTTTACATTTAAGTCAAAAAATTTTTTTCCTTCTGAGCAGCTTTTTTTCTGACCACGACGTCACACGTTTTCTTCCTCAAGCACCAAAAACACTCGATTTTTAAAAACAGCAAATAATAACATTTTTAAGCATGGAATTCCACCCCGAAACTCATACTAGCATCCGTTTTTACATTTAAGTCAAAAAAAATTTTTTGCTCCTGAGCAGCTTTTTTTCTGACCGCGGCATCACGTGTTTTCTTCCTCAGGCACCAAAAACACTCAATTTTTAAAAACAGCAAATAATAACATTTTTAAGCATGGAATTCCACCCCAAAACTCATCATAGCATCCGCTTTTGCATTTAAGACAAAAAAAATTTTTTTGTTCCTAAGCAGCTTTTTTTCATCACGCGTTTTCTTCCTCAGGCACCAAAAACACTCGATTTTTAAAAACAGCAAATAATAACATTTTTAAGCATGGAATTCCACCCCAAAACTCATCCTAGTATTGGTTTTTACATTTAAGCAAAAAAAATTTTTTTGCTCCTGAGCAGCTTTTTTTCTGACCGCGGCATCACACGTTTTATTCCTCGGGCACCAAAAACAGTTGATTTTTAAAAACAGCAAATAATAACATTTTTAAGCATAGAATTCCACCCCGAAACTCATCCTAGCATCCGCTTTTACATTTAAGTGAAAAAAAAATTTTAGCTCCTTAGCAGCTTTTTTTCTAACGGCGGCATCACGCGTTTTCTTCCTCGGGCACCAAAAACACTTCATTTTTAAAAAGAGCAAATAATAACATTTTTAAGCATGGAATTCCACCCCAAAACTCATCCTAGTATCCGCTTTTACATTTAAGTCAAAAAATTTTTTTTGCTCCTAAGCAGCTTTTTTTCATCACGCGTTTTCTTCCTCAGGCACCAAAAACACTCAATTTTTAAAAACAGCAAATAATAACATTTTTAAGCATGGAATTCCACCCCGAAACTCATCCTAGTATCCGCTTTTCAATTTAAGTCAAAAAAATTTTTTCCTTCTGAGCAGCGTATTTTCTGACCGCGGCGTCACGCGTTTTCTTCCTCGGGCACCAAAAACACTTGATTTTTAAAAACAGCAAATAATAACATTTTTAAGCATGGAATTCCACCCCGAAACTCATACTAGCAGCCGTTTTTACATTTAAGTCAAAAAAAATTTTTTGCTCCTGAGCAGCTTTTTTTCTGACCGCGGCATCACGTGTTTTCTTCCTCAGGCACCAAAAACACTCAATTTTTAAAAACAGCAAATAATAACATTTTTAAGCATGGAATTCCACCCCGAAACTCATCCTAGCATCCGCTTTTACATTTAAGTCAAAAAATTTTTTTTGCTCCTTAGCAGCTTTTTTTCTAACGGCGGCATCACGCATTTTCTTCCTTGGGCACCAAAAACACTTCATTTTTAAAAACAGCAAATAATAACATTTTTAAGCATGGAATTCCACCCCAAAACTCATCATAGCATCCGCTTTTGCATTTAAGTCAAAAAAAATTTTTTTGTTCCTAAGCAGCTTTTTTTCATCACGCGTTTTCTTCCTCAGGCACCAAAAACACTCGATTTTTAAAAACAGCAAATAATAACATTTTTAAGCATGGAATTCCACCCCAAAACTCATCCTAGTATTGGTTTTTACATTTAAGCAAAAAAAATTTTTTTGCTCCTGAGCAGCTTTTTTTCTGACCGCGGCATCACACGTTTTATTCCTCGGGCACCAAAAACAGTTGATTTTTAAAAACAGCAAATAATAACATTTTTAAGCATAGAATTCCACCCCGAAACTCATCCTAGCATCCGCTTTTATATTTAAGTGAAAAAAAAATTTTAGCTCCTTAGCAGCTTTTTTTCTAACGGCGGGATCACGCGTTTTCTTCCTCGGGCACCAAAAACACTTCATTTTTAAAAAGAGCAAATAATAACATTTTTAAGCATGGAATTCCACCCCAAAACTCATCCTAGTATCCGCTTTTACATTTAAGTCAAAAAATTTTTTTTGCTCCTAAGCAGCTTTTTTTCATCACGCGTTTTCTTCCTCAGGCACCAAAAACACTCAATTTTTAAAAACAGCAAATAATAACATTTTTAAGCATGGAATTCCACCCCGAAACTTATCCTAGTGTCCGCTTTTACTTTTAAGTCAAAAAAATTTTTTTGCTCCTTAGCAGCTTTTTTTCTAACCGCGGCATCACGCGTTTTCTTCCTCGGGCACCAAAAACAGTTGATTTTTAAAAACAGCAAATAATAACATTTTTAAGCATGGAATTCCACCCCGAAACACATACTAGCATCCGCTTTTACATTTAAGTCAAAAAAAATTTTTTTGCTGCTGAGCAGCTTTTTTTCTGACCGTGGCATCACGTGTTTTCTTCCTCAGGCACCAAAAACACTCAATTTTTCAAAACAGCAAATAATAACATTTTTAAGCATGGAATTCCACCCGAAACTCATCCTAGCATCCGCTTTTACATTTAAGTCAAAAAATTTTTTTCCTTCTGAGCAGCTTTTTTTCTGACCGCGACGTCACACGTTTTCTTCCTCAAGCACCAAAAACACTCGATTTTTAAAAACAGCAAATAATAACATTTTTAAGCATGGAATTCCACCCCGAAACTCATCCTAGTATCCGCTTTTCAATTTAAGTCAAAAAATTTTTTTCCTTCTGAGCAGCGTATTTTCTGACCGCGACATCACACGTTTTCTTCCGGAAGCACCAAAAACACTCGATTTTTAAAAACAGCAAATAATAACATTTTTAAGCATGGAATTCCACCCCGAAACTCATACTAGCATCCGCTTTTACATTTAAGTCAAAAAAAATTTTTTTGCTCCTGAGCAGCTTTTTTTCTGACCGCGGCATCACGTGTTTTCTTCCTCAGGCACCAAAATCACTCTATTTTTCAAAACAGCAAATAATAACATTTTTAAGCATGGAATTCCACCCCGAAACTCATCCTAGCATCCGCTTTTCAATTTAAGTCAAAAAATTTTTTCCTTCTGAGCAGCTTATTTTCTGACCGCGGCGTCATGCGTTTTCTTCCTCGACCACCAAAAACACTTGATTATTAAAAGCAGCAAATAATAACATTTTTAAGCATGGAATTCCACCCCGAAACTCATACTAGCATCCGCTTTTACATTTAAGTCAAAAAAAATTTTTTTGCTCCTGAGCAGCTTTTTTTCTGACCGCGGCATCACGTGTTTTCTTCCTCAGGCACCAAAAACACTCAATTTTTCAAAACAGCAAATAATAACATTTTTAAGCATGGAATTCCACCCCGAAACTCATCCTAGTATCCGCTTTTCAATTTAAGTCAAAAAAATTTTTTCCTTCTGAGCAGCGTATTTTCTGACCGCGGCGTCACGCGTTTTCTTCCTCGGGCACCAAAAACACTTGATTTTTAAAAACAGCAAATAATAACATTTTTAAGCATGGAATTCCACCCCGAAACTCATACTAGCATCCGTTTTTACATTTAAGTCAAAAAAAATTTTTTGCTCCTGAGCAGCTTTTTTTCTGACCGCGGCATCACGTGTTTTCTTCCTCAGGCACCAAAAACACTCAATTTTTAAAAACAGCAAATAATAACATTTTTAAGCATGGAATTCCACCCCGAAACTCATCCTAGCATCCGCTTTTACATTTAAGTCAAAAAATTTTTTTTGCTCCTTAGCAGCTTTTTTTCTAACGGCGGCATCACGCATTTTCTTCCTTGGGCACCAAAAACACTTCATTTTTAAAAACAGCAAATAATAACATTTTTAAGCATGGAATTCCACCCCAAAACTCATCATAGCATCCGCTTTTGCATTTAAGTCAAAAAAAATTTTTTTGTTCCTAAGCAGCTTTTTTTCATCACGCGTTTTCTTCCTCAGGCACCAAAAACACTCGATTTTTAAAAACAGCAAATAATAACATTTTTAAGCATGGAATTCCACCCCAAAACTCATCCTAGTATTGGTTTTTACATTTAAGCAAAAAAAATTTTTTTGCTCCTGAGCAGCTTTTTTTCTGACCGCGGCATCACACGTTTTATTCCTCGGGCACCAAAAACAGTTGATTTTTAAAAACAGCAAATAATAACATTTTTAAGCATAGAATTCCACCCCGAAACTCATCCTAGCATCCGCTTTTACATTTAAGTGAAAAAAATTTTTTAGCTCCTTAGCAGCTTTTTTTCTAACGGCGGGATCACGCGTTTTCTTCCTCGGGCACCAAAAACACTTCATTTTTAAAAAGAGCAAATAATAACATTTTTAAGCATGGAATTCCACCCCAAAACTCATCCTAGTATCCGCTTTTACATTTAAGTCAAAAAATTTTTTTTGCTCCTAAGCAGCTTATTTTCATCACGCGTTTTCTTCCTCAGGCACCAAAAACACTCAATTTTTAAAAACAGCAAATAATAACATTTTTAAGCATGGAATTCCACCCCGAAACTTATCCTAGTGTCCGCTTTTACTTTTAAGTCAAAAAAATTTTTTTGCTGCTGAGCAGCTTTTTTTCTGACCGTGGCATCACATGTTTTCTTCCTCAGGCACCAAAAACACTCAATTTTTCAAAACAGCAAATAATAACATTTTTAAGCATGGAATTCCACCCGAAACTCATCCTAGCATCCGCTTTTACATTTAAGTCAAAAAAATTTTTTCCTTCTGAGCAGCTTTTTTTCTGACCGCGACGTCACACGTTTTCTTCCTCAAGCACCAAAAACACTCGATTTTTAAAAACAGCAAATAATAACATTTTTAAGCATGGAATTCCACCCCGAAACTCATCCTAGTATCCGCTTTTCAATTTAAGTCAAAAAAATTTTTTCCTTCTGAGCAGCGTATTTTCTGACCGCGACATCACACGTTTTCTTCCTGAAGCACCAAAAACACTCGATTTTTAAAAACAGCAAATAATAACATTTTTAAGCATGGAATTCCACCCCGAAACTCATACTAGCATCCGCTTTTACATTTAAGTCAAAAAAAATTTTTTTGCTCCTGAGCAGCTTTTTTTCTGACCGCGGCATCACGTGTTTTCTTCCTCAGGCACCAAAAACACTCAATTTTTCAAAACAGCAAATAATAACATTTTTAAGCATGGAATTCCACCCCGAAACTCATCCTAGCATCCGCTTTTCAATTTAAGTCAAAAAATTTTTTCCTTCTGAGCAGCTTATTTTCTGACCGCGGCGTCATGCGTTTTCTTCCTCGACCACCAAAAACACTTGATTATTAAAAGCAGCAAATAATAACATTTTTAAGCATGGAATTCCACCCCGAAACTCATACTAGCATCCGCTTTTACATTTAAGTCAAAAAAAATTTTTTTGCTCCTGAGCAGCTTTTTTTCTGACCGCGGCATCACGTGTTTTCTTCCTCAGGCACCAAAAACACTCAATTTTTCAAAACAGCAAATAATAACATTTTTAAGCATGGAATTCCACCCCGAAACTCATCCTAGCATCCGCTTTTACATTTAAGTCAAAAAATTTTTTTCCTTCTGAGCAGCTTTTTTTCTGACCGCGACGTCACACGTTTTCTTCCTCAAGCACCAAAAACACTCGATTTTTAAAAACAGCAAATAATAACATTTTTAAGCATGGAATTCCACCCCGAAACTCATCCTAGTATCCGCTTTTCAATTTAAGTCAAAAAAATTTTTTCCTTCTGAGCAGCGTATTTTCTGACCGCGGCGTCACGCGTTTTCTTCCTCGGGCACCAAAAACACTTGATTTTTAAAAACAGCAAATAATAACATTTTTAAGCATGGAATTCCACCCCGAAACTCATACTAGCATCCGTTTTTACATTTAAGTCAAAAAAAATTTTTTGCTCCTGAGCAGCTTTTTTTCTGACCGCGGCATCACGTGTTTTCTTCCTCAGGCACCAAAAACACTCAATTTTTAAAAACAGCAAATAATAACATTTTTAAGCATGGAATTCCACCCCGAAACTCATCCTAGCATCCGCTTTTACATTTAAGTCAAAAAAATTTTTTCCTTCTGAGCAGCTTTTTTTCTGACCGCGACGTCACACGTTTTCTTCCTCAAGCACCAAAAACACTCGATTTTTAAAAACAGCAAATAATAACATTTTTAAGCATGGAATTCCACCCCGAAACTCATCCTAGTATCCGCTTTTCAATTTAAGTCAAAAAATTTTTTTCCTTCTGAGCAGCGTATTTTCTGACCGCGACATCACACGTTTTCTTCCTGAAGCACCAAAAACACTCGATTTTTAAAAACAGCAAATAATAACATTTTTAAGCATGGAATTCCACCCCGAAACTCATACTAGCATCCGCTTTTACATTTAAGTCAAAAAAAATTTTTTTGCTCCTGAGCAGCTTTTTTTCTGACCGCAGCATCACGTGTTTTCTTCCTCAGGCACCAAAAACACTCAATTTTTCAAAACAGCAAATAATAACATTTTTAAGCATGGAATTCCACCCCGAAACTCATCCTAGCATCCGCTTTTCAATTTAAGTCAAAAAATTTTTTCCTTCTGAGCAGCTTATTTTCTGACCGCGGCGTCATGCGTTTTCTTCCTCGACCACCAAAAACACTTGATTATTAAAAGCAGCAAATAATAACATTTTTAAGCATGGAATTCCACCCCGAAACTCATACTAGCATCCGCTTTTACATTTAAGTCAAAAAAAATTTTTTTGCTCCTGAGCAGCTTTTTCTCTGACCGCGGCATCACGTGTTTTCTTCCTCAGGCACCAAAAACACTCAATTTTTCAAAACAGCAAATAATAACATTTTTAAGCATGGAATTCCACCCCGAAACTCATCCTAGCATCCGCTTTTACATTTAAGTCAAAAAATTTTTTTCCTTCTGAGCAGCTTTTTTTCTGACCGCGACGTCACACGTTTTCTTCCTCAAGGACCAAAAACACTCGATTTTTAAAAACAGGAAATAATAACATTTTTAAGCATGGAATTCCACCCCGAAACTCATCCTAGTATCCGCTTTTCCATTTAAGTCAAAAAATTTTTTTCCTTCTGAGCAGCGTATTTTCTGACCGCGGCGTCACGCGTTTTCTTCCTCGGGCACCAAAAACACTTGATTTTTAAAAACAGCAAATAATAACATTTTTAAGCATGGAATTCCACCCCGAAACTCATCCTAGCATCCGCTTTTACATTTAAGACAAAAAAAATTTTTTGCTCCTTAGCAGCTTTTTTTCTAACGGCGGCATCACGCATTTTCTTCCTTGGGCACCAAAAACACTTCATTTTTAAAAACAGCAAATAATAACATTTTTAAGCATGGAATTCCACCCCAAAACTTATCATAGCATCCGCTTTTGCATTTAAGTCAAAAAAAATTTTTTTGTTCCTAAGCAGCTTTTTTTCATCACGCGTTTTCTTCCTCAGGCACCAAAAACACTCGATTTTTAAAAACAGCAAATAATAACATTTTTAAGCATGGAATTCCACCCCAAAACTCATCCTAGTATTGGTTTTTACATTTAAGCAAAAAAAATTTTTTTGCTCCTGAGCAGCTTTTTTTCTGACCGCGGCATCACACGTTTTATTCCTCGGGCACCAAAAACAGTTGATTTTTAAAAACAGCAAATAATAACATTTTTAAGCATAGAATTCCACCCCGAAACTCATCCTAGCATCCGCTTTTACATTTAAGTGAAAAAAAAATTTTAGCTCCTTAGCAGCTTTTTTTCTAACGGCGGCATCACGCGTTTTCTTCCTCGGGCACCAAAAACACTTCATTTTTAAAAAGAGCAAATAATAACATTTTTAAGCATGGAATTCCACCCCAAAACTCATCCTAGTATCCGCTTTTACATTTAAGTCAAAAAATTTTTTTTGCTCCTAAGCAGCTTTTTTTCATCACGCGTTTTCTTCCTCAGGCACCAAAAACACTCAATTTTTAAAAACAGCAAATAATAACATTTTTAAGCATGGAATTCCACCCCGAAACTCATCCTAGCATCCGCTTTTACATTTAAGTCAAAAAAATTTTTTCCTTCTGAGCAGCTTTTTTTCTGACCGCGACGTCACACGTTTTCTTCCTCAAGAACCAAAAACACTCGATTTTTAAAAACAGCAAATAATAACATTTTTAAGCATGGAATTCCACCCCGAAACTCATCCTAGTATCCGCTTTTCAATTTAAGTCAAAAAAATTTTTTCCTTCTGAGCAGCGTATTTTCTGACCGCGGCGTCACGCGTTTTCTTCCTCGGCACCAAAAACACTTGATTTTTAAAAACAGCAAATAATAACATTTTTAAGCATGGAATTCCACCCCGAAACTCATACTAGCATCCGTTTTTACATTTAAGTCAAAAAAAATTTTTTGCTCCTGAGCAGGTTTTTTTCTGACCGCGGCATCACGTGTTTTCTTCCTCAGGCACCAAAAACACTCAATTTTTAAAAACAGCAAATAATAACATTTTTAAGCATGGAATTCCACCCCGAAACTCATCCTAGCATCCGCTTTTACATTTAAGTCAAAAATTTTTTTTTGCTCTTTAGCAGCATTTTTTCTAACGGCGGCATCACGCATTTTCTTCCTTGGGCACCAAAAACACTTCATTTTGAAAAACAGCAAATAATAACATTTTTAAGCATGGAATTCCACCCCAAAACTCATCATAGCATCCGCTTTTACATTTAAGTCAAAAAATTTTTTTTTGCTCCTAAGCAGCTTTTTTTCATCACACGTTTTCTTCCTCAGGCATCAAAAACACTCGATTTTTAAAAACAGCAAATAATAACATTTTTAAGCATGGAATTCCACCCCAAAACTCATCCTAGTATTGGTTTTTACATTTAAGTAAAAAAAATTTTTTTGCTCCTGAGCAGCTTTTTTTCTGACCGCGGCATCATGCGTTTTATTCCTCGGGCACCAAAAACAGTTGATTTTTAAAAACAGCAAATAATAACATTTTTAAGCATGGAATTCCACCCCGAAACTCATCCTAGCATCCGCTTTTACATTTAAGTGAAAAAATTTTTTTTGCTCCTTAGCAGCTTTTTTTCTAACGGCGGCATCACGCGTTTTCTTCCTCGGGCACCAAAAACACTTCATTTTTAAAAAGAGCAAATAATAACATTTTTAAGCATGGAATTCCACCCCAAAACTCATCCTAGTATCCGCTTTTACATTTAGGTCAAAAATTTTTTTTTGCTCCTAAGCAGCTTTTTTTCATCACGCGTTTTCTTCCTCGGGCACCAAAAACAGTTGATTTTTGAAAACAGCAAATAATAATATTTTTAAGCATGGAATTCCACCCCAAAACTCATCCTAGCATCCGCTTTTCCATTTAAGTCAAAAAAAATTTTTGCTCCTGAGCCGCTTTTTTTCTGACTGCGGAATCACACGTTTTCTTCCTCGGGCATCAAAAACACTCAATTTTTGAAAATAGCAAATAATAATATTTTTAAGCATGGAATTCCACCCCAAAACTCATCCTAGCATCCGCTTTTCCATTTAAGTCAAAAAATTTTTTTCCTTCTGAGCAGCTTTTTTCTGACTGCGACGTCACGCGTTTTCTTCCTCGGGCACCAAAAACACTTGATTTTTAAAAACAGCAAATAATAATATTTTTAAGCATGGAATTCCACCCCAAAACTCATCCTAGCATCCGCTTTTCCATTTAAGTCAAAAAAATTTTTTCCTTCTGAGCAGCTTTTTTTCTGACTGCGACGTCACGCGTTTTCTTCCTCGGGCACCAAAAACACTTGATTTTTAAAAACAGGAAATAATAACATTTTTAAGCATGGAATTCCACCCCGAAACTCATCCTAGTATTGATTTTTACATTTAAGTAAAAAAAATTTTTTTGCTCCTGAGCAGCTTTTTTCTGACCGCGGCATCACGTGTTTTCTTCCTCAGGCACGAAAAACACTTAACTTTTAAAAACAGCAAATAATAACATTTTTAAGCATGGAATTCCACCCCGAAACTCATCCTAGCATCCGCTTTTACATTTAAGTGAAAAAAAATTTTTTGCTCCTTAGCAGCTTTTTTTCTAATGGCGGCATCACGCGTTTTCTTCCTCGGGCACCAAAAACACTTGATTTTTAAAAACAGCAAATAATAACATTTTTAAGCATGGAATTCCACCCCAAAACTCATCCTAGTATCCGCTTTTACATTTAAGTCAAAAAAATTTTTTTGCTCCTGAGCAGCTTTTTTTCTGACCGCGGCATCACGCGTTTTGTCCCCCGGGCACCAAAAACACTTGATTTTTAAAAACAGCAAATAATAACATTTTTAAGCATGGAATTCCACCCCAAAACTCATCCTAGTATCCGCTTTTACATTTAAGTCAAAAAAAATTTTTTGCTCCTAAGCAGCTTTTTTTCATCACGCGTTTTCTTCCTCAGGCCCCAAAAACACTCAATTTTTAAAAACAGCAAATAATAACATTTTTAAGCATGGAATTCCACCCCGAAACTTATCCTAGCATCCGCTTTTACTTTTAAGTCAAAAAATTTTTTTTGCTCCTAAGCAGCTTTTTTTCATCACGTGTTTTCTTCCTTAGGCACCAAAAACAGTTGATTTTTGAAAACAGCAAATAATAACATTCTTAAGCATGGAATTCCACCCCGAAACTCATTCTAGTATCCGCTTTTCA
This sequence comes from Arizona elegans, assembly GCA_022577455.1. NCBI lineage: Eukaryota > Metazoa > Chordata > Lepidosauria > Squamata > Colubridae > Arizona > Arizona elegans. The sequence goes on along the minus strand of JAKOOJ010000001.1, from coordinate 169,020,412 downwards.
TTTTAAGTCAAACAAATTGTTTTCCTTCTGAGCAGCTTTTTTTCTGACCGCGGCAACACGCGTTTTCTTCCTCGGGCACCAAAAACACTTGATTTTTAAAAACAGCAAATAATAACATTTTTAAGCATGGAATTCCACCCCAAAACTCATCCTAGTATTGGTTTTTACATTTAAGTAAAAAAAATTTTTTTGCTCCTGAGCAGCTTTTTTTCTGACCGCGGCATCACGCGTTTTATTCCTCGGGCACCAAAAACAGTTGATTTTTGAAAACAGCAAATAATAATATTTTTAAGCATGGAATTCCACCCCAAAACTCATCCTAGCATCCGCTTTTCCATTTAAGTGAAAAAAATTTTTTTGCTCCTGAGCAGCTTTTTTCTGACCGCGGCATCATGTGTTTTCTTCCTCAGGCACGAAAAACACTTAATTTTTAAAAACAGCAAATAATAACATTTTTAAGCATGGAATTTCACCCCAAAACTCATCCTAGCATCCGCTTTTACATTTAAGTGAAAAAAAACTTTTTGCTCCTTAGCAGCTTTTTTTCTAATGGCAGCATCACGCGTTTTCTTCCTCGGGCACCAAAAACACTTGATTTTTAAAAACAGCAAATAATAACATTTTTAAGCATGGAATTCCACCCCAAAACTCATCCTAGTATCCGCTTTTACATTTAAGTCAAAAAATTTTTTTTGCTCCTAAGCAGCTTTTTTTCATCACGCGTTTTCTTCCTCAGGCACCAAAAACACTCAATTTTTAAAAACAGCAAATAATAACATTTTTAAGCATGGAATTCCACCCCGAAACTTATCCTAGTGTCCGCTTTTACTTTTAAGTCAAAAAAATTTTTTTGCTGCTGAGCAGCTTTTTTTCATCACGCGTTTTCTTCCTTAGGCACCAAAAACAGTTGATTTTTGAAAACAGCAAATAATAACATTTTTAAGCATGGAATTCCACCCCGAAACTCATCCTAGTATCCGCTTTTCATTTTAAGTCAAACAAATTTTTTTCCTTCTGAGCAGCTTTTTTTCTGACCGCGGCATCACGCGTTTTCTTCCTCGGGCACCAAAAACACTTGATTTTTAAAAACAGCAAATAATAACATTTTTAAGCATGGAATTCCACCACAAAACTCATCATAGCATCCGCTTTTACTTTTAAGTCAAAAAATTTTTTTTGCTCCTAAGCAGCTTTTTTTCATCACGCGTTTTCTTCCTTAGGCACCAAAAACAGTTGATTTTTGAAAACAGCAAATAATAACATTTTTAAGCATGGAATTCCACCCGAAACTCATCCTAGTATCCGCTTTTCATTTTAAGTCAAACAAATTTTTTTCCTTCTGAGCAGCTTTTTTTCTGACGGCGGCATCACGCGTTTTCTTCCTCGGGCACCAAAAACACTTGATTTTTAAAAACAGCAAATAATAACATTTTTAAGCATGGAATTCCACCCCAAAACTCATCATAGCATCCGCTTTTGCATTTAAGTCAAAAAAATTTTTTTTGTTCCTAAGCAGCTTTTTTTCATCACGCGTTTTCTTCCTCAGGCACCAAAAACACTCGATTTTTAAAAACAGCAAATAATAACATTTTTAAGCATGGAATTCCACCCCAAAACTCATCCTAGCATCCGCTTTTCCATTTAAGTCAAAAAAAATTTTTCCTTCTGAGCAGCTTTTTTTCAGACTGCGACGTCACACGTTTTCTTCCTCAAGCACCAAAAACACTCGATTTTTAAAAACAGCAAATAATAACATTTTTAAGCATGGAATTCCACCCCGAAACTCATCCTAGTATCCGCTTTTACATTTAAGTCAAAAAAATTTTTTTGCTCCTAAGCAGCTTTTTTTCATCACGCGTTTTCTTCCTCAGGCACCAAAAACACTCAATTTTTAAAAACAGCAAATAATAACATTTTTAAGCATGGAATTCCACCCCGAAACTTATCCTAGCATCCGCTTTTACTTTTAAGTCAAAAAATTTTTTTTGCTCCTAAGCAGCTTTTTTTCATCACGCGTTTTCTTCCTCAGGCACCAAAAACACTCGATTTTTAAAAACAGCAAATAATAACATTTTTAAGCATGGAATTCCACCCCAAAACTCATCCTAGTATTGGTTTTTACATTTAAGTAAAAAAAAATTTTTGCTCCTTAGCTGCTTTTTTTCTAACGGCGGCATCACGCGTTTTCTTCCTCGGGCACCAAAAACACTTCATTTTTAAAAACAGCAAATAATAACATTTTTAAGCATGGAATTCCACCCCAAAACTCATCCTAGTATCCGCTTTTACATTTAAGTCAAAAAATTTTTTTGCTCCTAAGCAGCTTTTTTTCATCACGCGTTTTCTTCCTCAGGCACCAAAAACACTCAATTTTTTAAAACAGCAAATAATAACATTTTTAAGCATGGAATTCCACCCCGAAACTTATCCTAGCGTCCGCTTTTACTTTTAAGTCAAAAAAATTTTTTTGCTCCTTAGCAGCTTTATTTCTAACCGCGGCATCACGCGTTTTCTTCCTCGGGCACCAAAAACAGTTGATTTTTGAAAACAGCAAATAATAATATTTTTAAGCATGGAATTCCACCCCAAAACTCATCCTAGCATCCGCTTTTCCATTTAAGTCAAAAAAATTTTTTCCTTTTGAGCAGCTTTTCTTCAGACTGCGACGTCACACGTTTTCTTCCTCAAGCACCAAAAACACTCGATTTTTAAAAACAGCAAATAATAACATTTTTAAGCATGGAATTCCACCCCGAAACTCATCCTAGCATCCGCTTTTACATTTAAGTGAAAAAAATTTTTTTGCTCCTTAGCAGCTTTTTTTCTAATGGCGGCATCACGCGTTTTCTCCCCCAGGCACCAAAAACACTTGATTTTTAAAAACAGCAAATAATAACATTTTTAAGCATGGAATTCCACCCCAAAACTCATCCTAGTATCCGCTTTTACATTTAAGTCAAAAAATTTTTTTTGCTCCTAAGCAGCTTTTTTTCATCACGCGTTTTCTTCCTTAGGCACCAAAAACAGTTGATTTTTGAAAACAGCAAATAATAACATTTTTAAGCATGGAATTCCACCCCAAAACTCATCCTAGTATCCGCTTTTCATTTTAAGTCAAACAAATTTTTTTCCTTCTGAGCAGCTTTTTTTCTAACCGCGGCATCACGCGTTTTCTTCCTCGGGCACCAAAAACACTCGATATTTAAAAACAGCAAATAATAACATTTTTAAGCATGGAATTCCACCCCAAAACTCATCATAGCATCCGCTTTTCCATTTAAGTCAAAAAATTTTTTTGATCCTGAGCCGCTTTTTTTCTCACCGCGGAATCACACGTTTTCTTCCCCGGGCACCAAAAACACTTGATTTTTAAAAACAGCAAATAATAATATTTTTAAGCATGGAATTCCACCCCGAAACTTATCCTAGCATCCGCTTTTACTTTTAAGTCAAAAAATTTTTTTTGCTCCTAAGCAGCTTTTTTTCATCACGCGTTTTCTTCCTTAGGCACCAAAAACAGTTGATTTTTGAAAACAGCAAATAATAACATTTTTAAGCATGGAATTCCACCCCGAAACTCATCCTAGTATCCGCTTTTCATTTTAAGTCAAACAAATTTTTTTCCTTCTGAGCAGCTTTTTTTCTGACGGCGGCATCACGCGTTTTCTTCCTCGGGCACCAAAAACACTTGATTTTTAAAAACAGCAAATAATAACATTTTTAAGCATGGAATTCCACCCCAAAACTCATCATAGCATCCGCTTTTGCATTTAAGTCAAAAAAATTTTTTTTGTTCCTAAGCAGCTTTTTTTCATCACGCGTTTTCTTCCTCAGGCACCAAAAACACTCGATTTTTAAAAACAGCAAATAATAACATTTTTAAGCATGGAATTCCACCCCAAAACTCATCCTAGTATCCGCTTTTACATTTAAGTCAAAAAAATTTTTTTGCTCCTAAGCAGCTTTTTTTCATCACGCGTTTTCTTCCTCAGGCACCAAAAACACTCAATTTTTAAAAACAGCAAATAATAACATTTTTAAGCATGGAATTCCACCCCGAAACTTATCCTAGCATCCGCTTTTACTTTTAAGTCAAAAAATTTTTTTTGCTCCTAAGCAGCTTTTTTTCATCACGCGTTTTCTTCCTCAGGCACCAAAAACACTCGATTTTTAAAAACAGCAAATAATAACATTTTTAAGCATGGAATTCCACCCCAAAACTCATCCTAGTATTGGTTTTTACATTTAAGTAAAAAAAAATTTTTGCTCCTTAGCTGCTTTTTTTCTAACGGCGGCATCACGCGTTTTCTTCCTCGGGCACCAAAAACACTTCATTTTTAAAAACAGCAAAAAATAACATTTTTAAGCATGGAATTCCACCCCAAAACTCATCCTAGTATCCGCTTTTACATTTAAGTCAAAAAATTTTTTTGCTCCTAAGCAGCTTTTTTTCATCACGCGTTTTCTTCCTCAGGCACCAAAAACACTCAATTTTTTAAAACAGCAAATAATAACATTTTTAAGCATGGAATTCCACCCCGAAACTTATCCTAGCGTCCGCTTTTACTTTTAAGTCAAAAAAATTTTTTTGCTCCTTAGCAGCTTTATTTCTAACCGCGGCATCACGCGTTTTCTTCCTCGGGCACCAAAAACACTCGATATTTAAAAACAGCAAATAATAACATTTTTAAGCATGGAATTCCACCCCAAAACTCATCATAGCATCCGCTTTTCCATTTAAGTCAAAAAATTTTTTTGATCCTGAGCCGCTTTTTTTCTCACCGCGGAATCACACGTTTTCTTCCCCGGGCACCAAAAACACTTGATTTTTAAAAACAGCAAATAATAATATTTTTAAGCATGGAATTCCACCCCGAAACTTATCCTAGCATCCGCTTTTACTTTTAAGTCAAAAAATTTTTTTTGCTCCTAAGCAGCTTTTTTTCATCACGCGTTTTCTTCCTTAGGCACCAAAAACAGTTGATTTTTGAAAACAGCAAATAATAACATTTTTAAGCATGGAATTCCACCCCGAAACTCATCCTAGTATCCGCTTTTCATTTTAAGTCAAACAAATTTTTTTCCTTCTGAGCAGCTTTTTTTCTGACGGCGGCATCACGCGTTTTCTTCCTCGGGCACCAAAAACACTTGATTTTTAAAAACAGCAAATAATAACATTTTTAAGCATGGAATTCCACCCCAAAACTCATCATAGCATCCGCTTTTGCATTTAAGTCAAAAAAAATTTTTTTGTTCCTAAGCAGCTTTTTTTCATCACGCGTTTTCTTCCTCAGGCACCAAAAACACTCGATTTTTAAAAACAGCAAATAATAACATTTTTAAGCATGGAATTCCACCCCAAAACTCATCCTAGTATCCGCTTTTACATTTAAGTCAAAAAAATTTTTTTGCTCCTAAGCAGCTTTTTTTCATCACGCGTTTTCTTCCTCAGGCACCAAAAACACTCAATTTTTAAAAACAGCAAATAATAACATTTTTAAGCATGGAATTCCACCCCGAAACTCATCCTAGCATCCGCTTTTACATTTAAGTGAAAAAAATTTTTTTGCTCCTTAGCAGCTTTTTTTCTAATGGCGGCATCACGCGTTTTCTCCCCCGGGCACCAAAAACACTTGATTTTTAAAAACAGCAAATAATAACATTTTTAAGCATGGAATTCCACCCACAAACTCATCCTAGCATCCGCTTTTCCATTTAAGTCAAAAAAATTTTTTCCTTTTGAGCAGCTTTTCTTCAGACTGCGACGTCACACGTTTTCTTCCTCAAGCACCAAAAACACTCGATTTTTAAAAACAGCAAATAATAACATTTTTAAGCATGGAATTCCACCCCGAAACTCATCCTAGCATCCGCTTTTACATTTAAGTGAAAAAAATTTTTTTGCTCCTTAGCAGCTTTTTTTCTAATGGCGGCATCACGCGTTTTCTCCCCCGGGCACCAAAAACACTTGATTTTTAAAAACAGCAAATAATAACATTTTTAAGCATGGAATTCCACCCCAAAACTCATCCTAGTATCCGCTTTTACATTTAAGTCAAAAAATTTTTTTTGCTCCTAAGCAGCTTTTTTTCATCACGCGTTTTCTTCCTTAGGCACCAAAAACAGTTGATTTTTGAAAACAGCAAATAATAACATTTTTAAGCATGGAATTCCACCCCAAAACTCATCCTAGTATCCGCTTTTCATTTTAAGTCAAACAAATTTTTTTCCTTCTGAGCAGCTTTTTTTCTAACCGCGGCATCACGCGTTTTCTTCCTCGGGCACCAAAAACACTCGATATTTAAAAACAGCAAATAATAATATTTTTAAGCATGGAATTCCACCCCAAAACTCATCATAGCATCCGCTTTTCCATTTAAGTCAAAAAAAATTTTTCCTTCTGAGAAGGTTTTTTTCTGACCGCGCCATCAGGCGTTTTCTTGCTCGGGCACCAAAAAACACTCGATTTTTAAAAACAGCAAATAATAACATTTTTAAGCATGGAATTCCACCCCGAAACTCATACTCGCATTGGTTTTTCCATTTAAGTCAAAAAATTTTTTTGCTTCTGAGCTGCTTTTTTTCTGACCGCGGAATCACGGGTTTTCTTCCCCGGACACCAAAAACACTCGATTTTTAAAAACAGCAAATAATAACATTTTTAAGCATGGAATTCAACTCCAAAACTCATCCTAGCATCCGCTTTTTCATTTAATTAAAAAAATTTTTTTTGCTCCTAAGCAGCTTTTTTTCTAATGGCGGCATCACGCGTTTTCTTCCTCGGGCACCAAAAACACTTCATTTTTAAAAACAGCAAATAATAACATTTTTAAGCATGGAATTCCACCCCAAAACTCATCCTAGTATCCGTTTTTACATTTAAGTCAAAAAAATTTTTTTGCTCCTAAGCAGCTTTTTTTCATCACGCGTTTTCTTCCTCAGGCACCAAAAACACTCAATTTTTAAAAACAGCAAATAATAACATTTTTAAGCATGGAATTCCACCCCGAAACTTATACTAGCGTCCGCTTTTACTTTTAAGTCAAAAAAATTTTTTTGCTCCTTAGCAGCTTTTTTTCTAACCGCGGCATCACGCGTTTTCTTCCTCGGGCACCAAAAACAGTTGATTTTTGAAAACAGCAAATAATAATATTTTTAAGCATGGAATTCCACCCCAAAACTCATCCTAGCATCCGCTTTTCCATTTAAGTCAAAAAAATTTTTTGCTCCCGAGCCGCTTTTTTTCTGACTGCGGAATCACACGTTTTCTTCCTCGGGCATCAAAAACACTCAATTTTTGAAAATAGCAAATAATAATATTTTTAAGCATGGAATTCCACCCCAAAACTCATCCTAGCATCCGCTTTTCCATTTAAGTCAAAAAAAAATTTTCCTTCTGAGCAGCTTTTTTTCTGACTGCGACGTCACACGTTTTCTTCCTCAAGCACCAAAAACACTCGATTTTTAAAAACAGCAAATAATAACATTTTTAGGCATGGAATTTCACCCCGAAACTCATCCTCGCATTGGTTTTTCCATTTAAGTCAAAAAATTTTTTTGTTTCTGAGCTGCTTTTTTTCTGACCGCGGAATCACGGGTTTTCTTCCCCGGACACCAAAAACACTCGATTTTTAAAAACAGCAAATAATAACATTTTTAAGCATGGAATTCAACCCCAAAACTCATCCAGCATCCGCTTTTTCATTTAATTAAAAAAAATTTTTTTGCTCCTAAGCAGCTTTTTTTCTAATGGCGGCATCACGCGTTTTCTTCCTCGGGCACCAAAAACACTCGATTTTTAAAAACAGCAAATAATAACATTTTTAGGCATGGAATTTCACCCCGAAACTCATCCTCGCATTGGTTTTTCCATTTAAGTCAAAAAATTTTTTTGCTTCTGAGCTGCTTTTTTTCTGACCGCGGAATCACGGGTTTTCTTCCCCGGACACCAAAAACACTCGATTTTTAAAAACAGCAAATAATAACATTTTTAAGCATGGAATTCAACCCCAAAACTCATCCTAGCATCCGCTTTTTCATTTAATTAAAAAAAATTTTTTTGCTCCTAAGCAGCTTTTTTTCTAATGGCGGCATCACGCGTTTTCTTCCTCGGGCACCAAAAACACTTCATTTTTAAAAACAGCAAATAATAACATTTTTAATCATGGAATTCCACCCCAAAACTCATCCTAGCATCCGCTTTTCCATTTAAGTCAAAAAAAATTTTTGCTCCTGAGCCGCTTTTTTTCTGACTGCAGAATCACACGTTTTCTTCCTCGGGCATCAAAAACACTCAATTTTTGAAAATAGCAAATAATAATATTTTTAAGCATGGAATTCCACCCCAAAACTCATCCTAGCATCCGCTTTTCCATTTAAGTCAAAAAAATTTTTTCCTTCTGAGCAGCTTTTTTCTGACTGCGACGTCACGCGTTTTCTTCCTCGGGCACCAAAAACACTTGATTTTTAAAAACAGCAAATAATAACATTTTTAAGCATGGAATTCCACCCCGAAACTCATCCTAGTATTGATTTTTATATTTAAGTAAAAAAAATTTTTTTGCTCCTGAGCAGCTTTTTTTCTGACCGCGGCATCACGCGTTTTATTCCTCGGGCACCAAAAACAGTTGATTTTTAAAAACAGCAAATAATAACATTTTTAAGCATGGAATTCCACCCCGAAACTCATACTAGCATCCGCTTTTACATTTAAGTGAAAAAAATTTTTTTGCTCCTGAGCAGCTTTTTTCTGACCGCGGCATCATGTGTTTTCTTCCTCAGGCACGAAAAACACTTAATTTTTAAAAACAGCAAATAATAACATTTTTAAGCATGGAATTCCACCCCGAAACTCATCCTAGCATCCGCTTTTACATTTAAGTGAAAAAAAACTTTTTGCTCCTTAGCAGCTTTTTTTCTAATGGCAGCATCACGCGTTTTCTTCCTCGGGCACCAAAAACACTTGATTTTTAAAAACAGCAAATAATAACATTTTTAAGCATGGAATTCCACCCCAAAACTCATCCTAGTATCCGCTTTTACATTTAAGTCAAAAAAATTTTTTTGCTCCTAAGCAGCTTTTTTTCATCACGCGTTTTCTTCCTCAGGCACCAAAAACACTCAATTTTTAAAAACAGCAATAATAACATTTTTAAGCATGGAATTCCACCCCAAAACTCATCCTAGCATCCGCTTTTCCATTTAAGTCAAAAAAATTTTTTGCTCCCGAGCCGCTTTTTTTCTGACTGCGGAATCACACGTTTTCTTCCTCGGGCATCAAAAACACTCAATTTTTGAAAATAGCAAATAATAATATTTTTAAGCATGGAATTCCACCCCAAAACTCATCCTAGCATCCGCTTTTCCATTTAAGTCAAAAAAAAATTTTCCTTCTGAGCAGCTTTTTTTCTGACTGCGACGTCACACGTTTTCTTCCTCAAGCACCAAAAACACTCGATTTTTAAAAACAGCAAATAATAACATTTTTAGGCATGGAATTTCACCCCGAAACTCATCCTCGCATTGGTTTTTCCATTTAAGTCAAAAAATTTTTTTGCTTCTGAGCTGCTTTTTTTCTGACCGCGGAATCACGGGTTTTCTTCCCCGGACACCAAAAACACTCGATTTTTAAAAACAGCAAATAATAACATTTTTAAGCATGGAATTCAACCCCAAAACTCATCCAGCATCCGCTTTTTCATTTAATTAAAAAAAATTTTTTTGCTCCTAAGCAGCTTTTTTTCTAATGGCGGCATCACGCGTTTTCTTCCTCGGGCACCAAAAACACTTCATTTTTAAAAACAGCAAATAATAACATTTTTAAGCATGGAATTCCACCCCAAAACTCATCCTAGTATCCGTTTTTACATTTAAGTCAAAAAAATTTTTTTGCTCCTAAGCAGCTTTTTTTCATCACGCGTTTTCTTCCTCAGGCACCAAAAACACTCAATTTTTAAAAACAGCAAATAATAACATTTTTAAGCATGGAATTCCACCCCGAAACTTATACTAGCGTCCGCTTTTACTTTTAAGTCAAAAAAATTTTTTTGCTCCTTAGCAGCTTTTTTTCTAACCGCGGCATCACGCGTTTTCTTCCTCGGGCACCAAAAACAGTTGATTTTTGAAAACAGCAAATAATAATATTTTTAAGCATGGAATTCCACCCCAAAACTCATCCTAGCATCCGCTTTTCCATTTAAGTCAAAAAAATTTTTTGCTCCCGAGCCGCTTTTTTTCTGACTGCGGAATCACACGTTTTCTTCCTCGGGCATCAAAAACACTCAATTTTTGAAAATAGCAAATAATAATATTTTTAAGCATGGAATTCCACCCCAAAACTCATCCTAGCATCCGCTTTTCCATTTAAGTCAAAAAAAAATTTTCCTTCTGAGCAGCTTTTTTTCTGACTGCGACGTCACACGTTTTCTTCCTCAAGCACCAAAAACACTCGATTTTTAAAAACAGCAAATAATAACATTTTTAGGCATGGAATTTCACCCCGAAACTCATCCTCGCATTGGTTTTTCCATTTAAGTCAAAAAATTTTTTTGTTTCTGAGCTGCTTTTTTTCTGACCGCGGAATCACGGGTTTTCTTCCCCGGACACCAAAAACACTCGATTTTTAAAAACAGCAAATAATAACATTTTTAAGCATGGAATTCAACCCCAAAACTCATCCAGCATCCGCTTTTTCATTTAATTAAAAAAAATTTTTTTGCTCCTAAGCAGCTTTTTTTCTAATGGCGGCATCACGCGTTTTCTTCCTCGGGCACCAAAAACACTCGATTTTTAAAAACAGCAAATAATAACATTTTTAGGCATGGAATTTCACCCCGAAACTCATCCTCGCATTGGTTTTTCCATTTAAGTCAAAAAATTTTTTTGCTTCTGAGCTGCTTTTTTTCTGACCGCGGAATCACGGGTTTTCTTCCCCGGACACCAAAAACACTCGATTTTTAAAAACAGCAAATAATAACATTTTTAAGCATGGAATTCAACCCCAAAACTCATCCTAGCATCCGCTTTTTCATTTAATTAAAAAAAATTTTTTTGCTCCTAAGCAGCTTTTTTTCTAATGGCGGCATCACGCGTTTTCTTCCTCGGGCACCAAAAACACTTCATTTTTAAAAACAGCAAATAATAACATTTTTAATCATGGAATTCCACCCCAAAACTCATCCTAGCATCCGCTTTTCCATTTAAGTCAAAAAAAATTTTTGCTCCTGAGCCGCTTTTTTTCTGACTGCAGAATCACACGTTTTCTTCCTCGGGCATCAAAAACACTCAATTTTTGAAAATAGCAAATAATAATATTTTTAAGCATGGAATTCCACCCCAAAACTCATCCTAGCATCCGCTTTTCCATTTAAGTCAAAAAAATTTTTTCCTTCTGAGCAGCTTTTTTCTGACTGCGACGTCACGCGTTTTCTTCCTCGGGCACCAAAAACACTTGATTTTTAAAAACAGCAAATAATAACATTTTTAAGCATGGAATTCCACCCCGAAACTCATCCTAGTATTGATTTTTATATTTAAGTAAAAAAAATTTTTTTGCTCCTGAGCAGCTTTTTTTCTGACCGCGGCATCACGCGTTTTATTCCTCGGGCACCAAAAACAGTTGATTTTTAAAAACAGCAAATAATAACATTTTTAAGCATGGAATTCCACCCCGAAACTCATACTAGCATCCGCTTTTACATTTAAGTGAAAAAAATTTTTTTGCTCCTGAGCAGCTTTTTTCTGACCGCGGCATCATGTGTTTTCTTCCTCAGGCACGAAAAACACTTAATTTTTAAAAACAGCAAATAATAACATTTTTAAGCATGGAATTCCACCCCGAAACTCATCCTAGCATCCGCTTTTACATTTAAGTGAAAAAAAACTTTTTGCTCCTTAGCAGCTTTTTTTCTAATGGCAGCATCACGCGTTTTCTTCCTCGGGCACCAAAAACACTTGATTTTTAAAAACAGCAAATAATAACATTTTTAAGCATGGAATTCCACCCCAAAACTCATCCTAGTATCCGCTTTTACATTTAAGTCAAAAAAATTTTTTTGCTCCTAAGCAGCTTTTTTTCATCACGCGTTTTCTTCCTCAGGCACCAAAAACACTCAATTTTTAAAAACAGCAATAATAACATTTTTAAGCATGGAATTCCACCCCAAAACTCATCCTAGCATCCGCTTTTCCATTTAAGTCAAAAAAATTTTTTGCTCCCGAGCCGCTTTTTTTCTGACTGCGGAATCACACGTTTTCTTCCTCGGGCATCAAAAACACTCAATTTTTGAAAATAGCAAATAATAATATTTTTAAGCATGGAATTCCACCCCAAAACTCATCCTAGCATCCGCTTTTCCATTTAAGTCAAAAAAAAATTTTCCTTCTGAGCAGCTTTTTTTCTGACTGCGACGTCACACGTTTTCTTCCTCAAGCACCAAAAACACTCGATTTTTAAAAACAGCAAATAATAACATTTTTAGGCATGGAATTTCACCCCGAAACTCATCCTCGCATTGGTTTTTCCATTTAAGTCAAAAAATTTTTTTGCTTCTGAGCTGCTTTTTTTCTGACCGCGGAATCACGGGTTTTCTTCCCCGGACACCAAAAACACTCGATTTTTAAAAACAGCAAATAATAACATTTTTAAGCATGGAATTCAACCCCAAAACTCATCCAGCATCCGCTTTTTCATTTAATTAAAAAAAATTTTTTTGCTCCTAAGCAGCTTTTTTTCTAATGGCGGCATCACGCGTTTTCTTCCTCGGGCACCAAAAACACTCGATTTTTAAAAACAGCAAATAATAACATTTTTAGGCATGGAATTTCACCCCGAAACTCATCCTCGCATTGGTTTTTCCATTTAAGTCAAAAAATTTTTTTGCTTCTGAGCTGCTTTTTTTCTGACCGCGGAATCACGGGTTTTCTTCCCCGGACACCAAAAACACTCGATTTTTAAAAACAGCAAATAATAACATTTTTAAGCATGGAATTCAACCCCAAAACTCATCCTAGCATCCGCTTTTTCATTTAATTAAAAAAAATTTTTTTGCTCCTAAGCAGCTTTTTTTCTAATGGCGGCATCACGCGTTTTCTTCCTCGGGCACCAAAAACACTTCATTTTTAAAAACAGCAAATAATAACATTTTTAATCATGGAATTCCACCCCAAAACTCATCCTAGCATCCGCTTTTCCATTTAAGTCAAAAAAAATTTTTGCTCCTGAGCCGCTTTTTTTCTGACTGCGGAATCACACGTTTTCTTCCTCGGGCATCAAAAACACTCAATTTTTGAAAATAGCAAATAATAATATTTTTAAGCATGGAATTCCACCCCAAAACTCATCCTAGCATCCGCTTTTCCATTTAAGTCAAAAAAATTTTTTCCTTCTGAGCAGCTTTTTTCTGACTGCGACGTCACGCGTTTTCTTCCTCGGGCACCAAAAACACTTGATTTTTAAAAACAGCAAATAATAACATTTTTAAGCATGGAATTCCACCCCGAAACTCATCCTAGTATTGATTTTTATATTTAAGTAAAAAAAAATTTTTTGCTCCTGAGCAGCTTTTTTTCTGACCGCGGCATCATGTGTTTTCTTCCTCAGGCACGAAAAACACTTAATTTTTAAAAACAGCAAATAATAACATTTTTAAGCATGGAATTCCACCCCGAAACTCATCCTAGCATCCGCTTTTACATTTAAGTGAAAAAAAACTTTTTGCTCCTTAGCAGCTTTTTTTCTAATGGCAGCATCACGCGTTTTCTTCCTCGGGCACCAAAAACACTTGATTTTTAAAAACAGCAAATAATAACATTTTTAAGCATGGAATTCCACCCCAAAACTCATCCTAGTATCCGCTTTTACATTTAAGTCAAAAAAATTTTTTTGCTCCTAAGCAGCTTTTTTTCATCACGCGTTTTCTTCCTCAGGCACCAAAAACACTCAATTTTTAAAAACAGCAATAATAACATTTTTAAGCATGGAATTCCACCCCGAAACATATCCTAGTATCCGCTTTTCATTTTAAGTCAAACAAATTTTTTTCCTTCTGAGCAGCTTTTTTTCTGACCGCGGCATCACGCGTTTTCTTCCTCGGGCACCAAAAACACTTGATTTTTAAAAACAGCAAATAATAACATTTTTAAGCATGGAATTCCACCCCAAAACTCATCATAGCATCCGCTTTTGCATTTAAGTCAAAAAATTTTTTTTTGTTCCTAAGCAGCTTTTTTTCATCACGCGTTTTCTTCCTCAGGCACCAAAAACACTCGATTTTTAAAAACAGCAAATAATAACATTTTTAAGCATGGAATTCCACCCCAAAACTCATCCTAGCATCCGCTTTTCCATTTAAGTCAAAAAAATTTTTTCCTTCTGAGCAGCTTTTTTTCAGACTGCGACGTCACACGTTTTCTTCCTCAGGCACCAAAAACACTCAATTTTTAAAAACAGCAAATAATAACATTTTTAAGCATGGAATTCCACCCCGAAACTCATCCTAGCATCCGCTTTTACATTTAAGTCAAAAAAAATTTTTTTGCTCCTTAGCAGCTTTTTTTCTAACCGCGGCATCACGCGTTTTCTTCCTCGGGCACCAAAAACAGTTGATTTTTGAAAACAGCAAATAATAATATTTTTAAGCATGGAATTCCACCCCAAAACTCATCCTAGCATCCGCTTTTCCATTTAAGTCAAAAAAATTTTTTGCTCCCGAGCCGCTTTTTTTCTGACTGCGGAATCACACGTTTTCTTCCTCGGGCATCAAAAACACTCAATTTTTGAAAATAGCAAATAATAATATTTTTAAGCATGGAATTCCACCCCAAAACTCATCCTAGCATCCGCTTTTCCATTTAAGTCAAAAAAAATTTTTCCTTCTGAGCAGCTTTTTTTCTGACTGCGACGTCACACGTTTTCTTCCTCAAGCACCAAAAACACTCGATTTTTAAAAACAGCAAATAATAACATTTTTAGGCATGGAATTTCACCCCGAAACTCATCCTCGCATTGGTTTTTCCATTTAAGTCAAAAAATTTTTTTGCTTCTGAGCTGCTTTTTTTCTGACCGCGGAATCACGGGTTTTCTTCCCCGGACACCAAAAACACTCGATTTTTAAAAACAGCAAATAATAACATTTTTAAGCATGGAATTCAACCCCAAAACTCATCCTAGCATCCGCTTTTTCATTTAATTAAAAAAAATTTTTTTGCTCCTAAGCAGCTTTTTTTCTAATGGCGGCATCACGCGTTTTCTTCCTCGGGCACCAAAAACACTTCATTTTTAAAAACAGCAAATAATAACATTTTTAAGCATGGAATTCCACCCCAAAACTCATCCTAGTATCCGTTTTTACATTTAAGTCAAAAAAATTTTTTTGCTCCTAAGCAGCTTTTTTTCATCACGCGTTTTCTTCCTCAGGCACCAAAAACACTCAATTTTTAAAAACAGCAAATAATAACATTTTTAAGCATGGAATTCCACCCCGAAACTTATACTAGCGTCCGCTTTTACTTTTAAGTCAAAAAAATTTTTTTGCTCCTTAGCAGCTTTTTTTCTAACCGCGGCATCACGCGTTTTCTTCCTCGGGCACCAAAAACAGTTGATTTTTGAAAACAGCAAATAATAATATTTTTAAGCATGGAATTCCACCCCAAAACTAATCCTAGCATCCGCTTTTCCATTTAAGTCAAAAAAATTTTTTGCTCCTGAGCCGCTTTTTTTCTGACTGCGGAATCACACGTTTTCTTCCTCGGGCATCAAAAACACTCAATATTTGAAAATAGCAAATAATAATATTTTTAAGCATGGAATTCCACCCCAAAACTCATCCTAGCATCCGCTTTTCCATTTAAGTCAAAAAATTTTTTTCCTTCTGAGCAGCTTTTTTTCTGACTGCGACGTCACACGTTTTCTTCCTCAAGCACCAAAAACACTCGATTTTTAAAAACAGCAAATAATAACATTTTTAGGCATGGAATTCCACCCCGAAACTCATCCTAGTATCCGCTTTTCAATTTAAGTCAAAAAAATTTTTTCCTTCTGAGCAGCTTTTTTTCTGACCGCGGCATCACGCGTTTTATTCCTCGGGCACCAAAAACAGTTGATTTTTAAAAACAGCAAATAATAACATTTTTAAGCATGGAATTCCACCCCGAAACTCATACTAGCATCTGCTTTTACATTTAAGTCAAAAAATTTTTTTGCTTCTGAGCTGCTTTTTTTCTGACCGCGGAATCACGGGTTTTCTTCCCCGGACACCAAAAACACTCGATTTTTAAAAACAGCAAATAATAACATTTTTAAGCATGGAATTCAACCCCAAAACTCATCCTAGCATCCGCTTTTTCATTTAATTAAAAAAATTTTTTTTGCTCCTAAGCAGCTTTTTTTCTAATGGCGGCATCACGCGTTTTCTTCCTCGGGCACCAAAAACACTTCATTTTTAAAAACAGCAAATAATAACATTTTTAAGCATGGAATTCCACCCTGAAACTCATCCTAGTATCTGCTTTTCAATTTAAATCAAAAAATTTTTTTCCTTCTGAGAAGGTTTTTTTCTGACCGCGCCATCACGCGTTTTGTTGCTCGGGCACCAAAAAACACTCGATTTTTAAAAACAGCAAATAATAACATTTTTAAGCATGGAATTCCACCCCGAAACTCATCCTAGCATTGGTTTTTCCATTTAAGTCAAAAAATTTTTTTGCTTCTGAGCTGCTTTTTTTCATCACGCGTTTTCTTCCTCAGGCACCAAAAACACTCGATTTTTAAAAACAGCAAATAATAACATTTTTAAGCATGGAATTCCACCCCGAAACTCATCCTAGCATTGGTTTTTCCATTTAAGTCAAAAAAATTTTTTGCTTCTGAGCTGCTTTTTTTCATCACGCGTTTTCTTCCTCAGGCACCAAAAACACTCGATTTTTAAAAACAGCAAATAATAACATTTTTAAGCATGGAATTCCACCCCAAAACTCATCCTAGCATCCGCTTTTCCATTTAAGTCAAAAAATATTTTTTGCTCCTGAGCAGCTTTTTTTCTGACTGCGGCATCACGCGTTTTCTTCCTCGGGCACCAAAAACTGTTGATTTTTGAAAACAGCAAATAATAACATTTTTAAGCATGGAATTCCACCCCAAAACTCATCATAGCATCCGCTTTTCCATTTAAGTCAAAAAAATTTTTTGCTCCTGAGCCGCTTTTTTTCTCACCGCGGAATCACACGTTTTCTTCCCCGGGCACCAAAAACACTCGATTTTTAAAAACAGCAAATAATAATATTTTTAAGCATGGAATTCCACCCCAAAACTGATCCTAGTATCTGCTTTTCAATTTAAATCAAAAAATTTTTTTCCTTCTGAGAAGGTTTTTTTCTGACCGCGCCATCACGCGTTTTGTTGCTCGGGCACCAAAAAACACTCGATTTTTAAAAACAGCAAATAATAACATTTTTAAGCATGGAATTCCACCCCGAAACTCATCCTAGCATTGGTTTTTCCATTTAAGTCAAAAAATTTTTTTGCTTCTGAGCTGCTTTTTTTCTGACCGCGGAATCACGGGTTTTCTTCCCCGGACGCCAAAAACACTCGATTTTTAAAAACAGCAAATAATAACATTTTTAAGCATGGAATTCAACCCCAAAACTCATCCTAGCATCCGCTTTTCCATTTAATTAAAAAATTTTTTTTTGCTCCTAAGCAGCTTTTTTTCTGACCTTCTCCCTAAGGACTCAGGGTGGTGTACAGCCAAGATAAAAAACATAGATTACAAATATTAAAAAACATTTAAATAGATATATAAATTTTGGCCCAAAAGTTAAAAAATCACAGACTATTTAAAAGTATTTAAAAATTTCTTTTTAAGCCAACCCGGCTTGCTGGAAAAAATGGGTTTTCAGAGAACGATGGAAGGCATTGAGGTCATGGATTCTCCTTATCTCCGGGGGCAACTGATTCCAGAGGGTGGGAGCCCCCACCGAGAAGGCCCTCCCCCTGGGGGTCACCAGCCTACATTGTTTGGCTGATGGCACCCTGAGGAGGCCCTCTCTGTGGGAGCGCACGGGTCACTGGGAGGTCGTCGGTAGCAGCAGGCGGTCTCACAGATAGCTAGGCCCTATGCCATGCTGCGTTTTAAAGGTGATAACCAACACCTTGAAGCGCACCCGGAAGACCACCAGGAGCCAGTGCAGCTTGCGCAGGAGCGGTGTTACATGGGAGCGCCATGTTGCTCCCACCATTACCCGCGCTGCTGCATTCTGGACCAGCTGGAGCCTCCGGGTGCTCTTCAAGGGGAGCCCCATGTAGAGAGCATTGCAGTAGTCAAGGCGAGAGGTGACGAGGTCGTGAGTGACTGTGCACAAGGAATCCCGATTGAGAAAGGGCCGCAACTGGCGAATCAGGCGAACCTGATAAAAGGTCCCCCTGGTAACAGCTGTCAGATGTTCCTCCAAAGACAGCTGCCTATCCAGGAGGACTCCCAGATTGCGAGCCCTTTCAGTGGGGGCCAAAGAGTCGCCTCCAATAGTCAGTGATGGAGTCAACTGACTATATGGGGATGCCGGGAGCCACAGCCACTCAGTCTTGGAAGGGTTGAGCTTGAGCCTTTTCCTCCCCATCCAGATCCGCACAACCTCCAGGCACTGGGACATCACTTCAAGGGCATCATTGGGGTGGCCTGGGGTGGAGATGTACAGCTGGGTGTCATCAGCGTACTGATGGTATCTCACCCTAAAGCCACAGATGATCTCACCCAGCGGCTTCACACAAATGTTGAACAGAAGGGGCGAGAGGACTGATCCCTGTGGCACTCCACAGATGAGAGGCCTCAAGGTTGACCTCTGCCCTCCTGCCAACACAAACTGCGACCGGTCGGAGAGAAAGGAGGAGAACCACCGCAACACAGTGCCTCCCACCCCCAACTCTTCCAGCCAGTGCAGCATGATATCATGGTCAATGGTATCAAAAGCCGCTGAGAGATCTAATAGGACCAGAACAGAGGAACAACCCCTGTCCCGAGCCCTCCAGAGATCATCCACCAACGCGACCAATGCCGTTTCCGTGCTGTGCCCAGACCTGAAACCCGACTGGAACGGATCTAGATAGGATGTTTCCTCCAGTTATTGCATTAACTGTTGCGCGACCACATCTCTCAACAACCTTCACAATGAAGCGAAGGTTGGAGACAGGACGATAGTTAGCCAATATTGCCGGATCCAGGGACGGCTTCTTGAGGAGAGGCCTCACCACCACCTCTTTCAGGGCAGTGGGGAAGTGACCCTCACTCAAGCATTAATGACGCCCTGGAGCCAGCCTCGTGTAACCTCCCGGGAAGCCAGTACCAACCAGGAGGGACACGGGTCCAGTAAACATGTGACCACACTAAGTCTCCCCAAAATCCTATCCACATCATCGGGAGTCACAGCATCCAACTCCTCCCAGATAACATTCTCAAGACTGTTCCTCGTCACCCTGCCCTGATCTACCCAGTCAGAGTACAAATTCCCCCCGGATCTGAGCGATTTTGACATACAGGTATTGTCCGAAATCCTCCGCCCTGCCTTCTAAGGGATCCTCCTGCACTCCCGGATGGAGCAGGGAGCGGGTCACCCTAAACAGGGCGGCCGGACGATTCCCTGATGACGCAATAGAGGTGGAAAAGTAGTTAGACTTTGCCGTCTTTATCGCCACTAGGTAGGCCTTAATATGCAACCTTACCAGTGTTCGATCAGATTCAGCAAGACTGGCCCTCCAACCATTTTCCAGGCGTCTTTTCCGGTGCTTCATTTCCCTCAGCTCCTCAGTAAACCAAGGAGCCGCACGGGATCGGCATCGGATCAGAGGCCACAAAGGCACGACTTGGTCCAAGGCACCACCAGCCGCCCGATCCCAGGCGGCTACCAGGTCCTCGGCCGAGTCATGTGCTAGATCCTCAGGAAATGGCCCAAGCTCCGTCTGGAACCTATCAGGATCCATCAGGCGCCTGGGGCGGATCCATCTAATTGGGTCCGCCTCCCTGCGGCGAGGGGTCACGGTTTGAAGATCTAGGCAAAGGATTGAGTGGTCAGTCCATGACAAGGGTTCCATGTCTATATCCCCTATAACAAGACCACTCAACCACTGGCCGGAGACAAAAATCAAGTCCAGAGTGTGACCTCCCCTGTGAGTAGGGCCATGAACTAACTGGATCAGGTCCATGGCCGTCATGGAAGCCATGAACTCCCGAGCCACCTCAGACGTTTCACCAACGGATGGCAAGTTGAAATCACCCATGACTAAAAGCCTCGGTGTGTCTACTGCCACCGTGACTATCACGTCGAGTAGCTCAGGTAGGGCTGTTGCCACATGGCAGGGAGCCAGGTACATAAGCAACAAGCCCATCTGGACCCCACGGCCCCACCTCACAAGGAGGGACTCACATCCGGCTATCTGAGGCACAGTGGTCTCCCTCGGACCCAGATCCTCGTTAATAATAATCGCCACCCCCACCCCTCCACTGGGCCCTCGGGTGATGGAATGCTCTGAAGCCTGGTGGGCACATTTCAACCAGAGGGACACCACCCTCCAGGCCCAACCAGGTCTCCCTAATACCCTCCAGGTCCGCTCCTCCCTCTTGTAAAAGATCATGAATGAGGGGGGCCTTATTGACCATGGACCTGGCATTGCACAGCATCAGCCGAAGGCCCAGCTCCTGAGTATCTAAGCCACCTAGTATCCGAGCGGAGCCTTGGGGACCGGGGCAAGCAATTGCTCTCAGACAGCGAGTGCGAGCCCCCAACACCTGATGTGGTCCCCTGCTCCTGCCATATCTGCCCCTCCCATCTACCGTGCCGATGGTACAGCCCTCGTAGATATCGTCCCCCATCCCTTTCCCAATCCCTCGTCCGGTGCCCCCCAAATCGTTACCCTTTGCCGGGCACGGTTCTGACCCTGGTGGATTTCCCCCCCCCATCCGCCATAGTCGTCTTCCCAATATCTTTAAAAGAATAATTACAACCCCCCCCAGAACCCCTTAAAATCTTTTAAAAATTCCCTAAAAAGCCCCATAAATTCTTCCTTGCTCCATGCCATCTCTCCGGACTCCAAAGTCTGTCATCGAGATAGGCCCTCGATAATGTGGGGGGCCAAACCTGCGAGAGGGGAAAATCTCGCAGGGCGAGGAGTTCCGA
This sequence comes from Arizona elegans, assembly GCA_022577455.1. Taxonomy (NCBI): domain Eukaryota; kingdom Metazoa; phylum Chordata; class Lepidosauria; order Squamata; family Colubridae; genus Arizona; species Arizona elegans. The sequence goes on along the minus strand of JAKOOJ010000001.1, from coordinate 168,999,250 downwards.
CACCGAATACATATAGTCATCAGGGGAAACAGTCCAAGGGTGGGGGACCGCTGATGTTACAGACATAGGGAAAATTCCAGTCCATGGTCAGGCCGCCAAGCTCCACTGTCCTCTCACGACAGTGGCTAAGGAGGTGCATATCATTCGACCCCGAAAGTTTCCAGGGCGGCCGTCTCTCACCAAGGCCAACCCATGGAGACTTAGATAGAAAGCTCAGGGGTGAGGATAGCCATATTCTGCCTCCTCGGGCCTAATAAACAAATACATGAAGATGTTGGCAGTAGTAAGATAGACGTTTATGTCTCAAGGTAGGCATTATGTATCTGAATAAGAGGGCTTTCAACTAAATCTTGAAAATACAAAATACAGAATATCAGAGATGGAAGGGACCTTGTAGATCTTCTAGTCCAATCCTGAATGGGTGGCAAAATGCTAGACTTCCAAGTAAAAATGTGCACACCGTAGAAGAAATTGATGTTATTTCAATGAAGTCTATTAAACCACTCTGGACTTTGAGGAAGGAAGTTGGGAAGAGTACTGACTCTTGAGAATGCTATGGATATCCAAGAATGGATCATCAAACAAATCAAGCCACAGTTCTTAAAATAATAGGGCTGAAAGGGACTTTGGAGGTCCTCTAGTGTAACCCACTGCCGAAGGCAGGAGACCTTATACAATCCTGGACAAATGGCTGTCCAATCTTCTCCTGAATACCTCCAGGAATAGAACACCCACAACTGTGGGAGGCAAGCTGTTCCATTGATTGAAAGTAGTCACTGTCAAGAACTAAGGAAATTTCTCCTTAGTTCTAGGTTGGATCTCTCTTTAATGAGCTTCCATTCATTGCTTCTTGTCTTAACCTCAGGTGCTTTGGAGAATTAGTCAACCCTTTCTTCTCTGACTGCCCCTCATGTACTGGAAGACAGCTATCATGTCACCCCTAAACTTTCTCTTCATTAAGTTCCCTTTCTTTGTACAACTTGGTCTCCCAATCCTTTATCATCTTTGTTGCTCCCCTCTGCACTTTCTAGGACTGCAGCATCTTTTTTTCATTGTGGTGACCAGAAATGGATGCAGTATTCCAAGTGTGGCTTTACTAATACAAAGCAGTACTATTACCTCTTGTGATCTTGATGTTATCCTTCTATAGATGAAACCTAGGATTGCATTGGTCTTTGTAGCAGGTGCAGCACACTGCAGGCTCATACTTAACTGGTAGTTCACTAAGACACTGAGATCCTCCTCACAGTTACTGCTGTTGAGCCATGTACTGCCTAATGATTGCAAACCTGTGGCATGTGTGCCACAAGTGGCACGCAGAGCCATATCTGTGGGCACGTGAACATTGCCCTAGCTCAGCCCCAGTGTGCATGCACGCGCTGGCCAACTGGTTTTCGGGCCTTCTGAGCCCACCTGAAGTCAGGAAACGGGCTGTTTCTGGCCTCCGGAGGGCCTCCATGGGGGTGGGGAAGGCAGTTTTCACCCTCCCCAAGCTCCAAGAAAGCCTCTGGAGCCTGGGGAGGGCGAAAAACAGGCCTACTGGGCCATGGCATGCCAAAAGTGGGGGGAGCGCTGGGGTGTGTGTGTCACATGCGCAGGGGTGGGGCATATATATTTTTTAATTTATTTATTTATTTATTTATTTATTTATTTATTTATTTATTTATTGGTTCGATTTATATGCCGCCCTTTTCCGGAGACTCAGGGCGGCTTACGATGTGTTAAGCAATAGCCTTCATAATTTTGTATATACCTGCTTAGTAGGGCTTTCGGTCCCCCCCTAAGCGGTGTTCTTTTTTCTACAAAGTCAGCTTACTGCCCCCACAATCCGGGTCCTCATTTTAACTACCTCGAAAGGATGGAAGGCTGAGTCAACCTTGAGCCTGGTGAGATTTGAACTTGCAGTAATTGCAGGCAGCTGGTGCTACTTAACAGCACTTTAGTCTGCTGCGCCACCAAGGCTCTTATTGAATTACAGGTGTGGGCACGCACACGCACAACCCCCCCATGCTCTCCATGCTTTTGGCATGTGATGGCAAGGTTAGCCATCACTGGCCTATTCTATACCGATGAATTTGGTTTCCCCTGACTAAGAGCAGGACCTTATTTTTCACACCTCTGAACTGCTTATTGATGGATAGGGCCAGTGCTCAAATCTGTCAAGATCCTTCTGAATTTTGAATCTATGTTCCAATATGTTAGCAATTTTCCCCAGCTTAGTGTTGTCTGCAAATTTGATGAGCTCCCCTTCTATCCTCTCATCTAGATCATTTATGAAGATATTGAAGATCACTGGGCCCAATACACAATCTTGAGGCATCCCACTGTCTGCTTCCCTCCCTGTAGGTGGAGTTCCATTGAGTACTACATGCTGAGTGCAGTTGATCAGTCAACTGTGAATCCATCTGGTGGTGGTACTTTCTATTCCACATTGTTCTATCTTACCAAGAAGTAGGATGTGGTCTACTTTGTCAAATACTTTACTGAAGTCCAAGCACAGGTAGTTTTTGACTTACGACCATAATTGAGCCCAAAATTTCTGTTGTTAAGTGAGATATATATTAAGTGAGTTTTGCCTCATTGTACAACTGTCAACTCGCGAAGCATTCCTGACCTGCACTAGAATTGCCATAGGCAGGGGGATGGAGAATCAAACATCGCAGCTGTATTGAAGAACTTGCACTTCAGTCAAAACAAAGCACATTCCAGCCGGCCACATCAAGATCATATCCCCGCAGACCCACAGTGGCCGGAGAGAGGGACCTCTCCGGGTCAGAGCCAGGACGTGAATTAAGTGAGGTCAGAGTTGGCTTCACTTGGTCCGTGCTGACATGAAGCTCCTAATAAATAACTGGATTTCTTTTGAAGCTTGGCTTGAGACTCATGATTTAATTGGGGCATCAGTCGGAACCCTGACAGCAAGCCAACTCTGTCAAAACTAATCAAAATAACCAGGACTCCTGAGCCCCAGGCTCTCCAGTCACTCTGCAACACCTGGGGTGCATGGAGAGAGGCTACCATGGCAGAGGATGGACTATCCAAAGAGAGCCTGCTCCAGGCGATGATCCAGGTTCATCAAAAGAGGCAGAACTTGCCTCCACCCAGGGACTTCCAGGACCCAGCAGCCCAATCAGAACCAGAGTGCAGCCCTCCCTGACTATCAAAGCCGAGACAGCCGAGATACCCATCCCAGCGACTGAAACAATAAGGGATGAGTATTGGTGGAAAAAAGTCCCTAAAGCAGCTGAGGCTTAGTTCCCCCACCTTAGCACCCAGGGCTGGGGAAAAACCCCTGAGTGAGCTAGGAATAGTGAAATGGATGTGGGACTGAGAACAGGCCAGACTCCCAAAAACTCTGGTGGAACCCTTGGGGAGATCCATAGAGTAGCTGAGGGAGGAATTTGACCAAGCCACCCTTCGTGATGAGGGGCCGTCGTGCCGCCCAAAAGAGACAGGGTTACAACTGAGCTCTTTGAAGTGAGGAGAAGCAGATGGGAACACCGCCCCCCTTCTCCACCCACCAAAAAGAGAATGAGCCCAAGGCTGCAGCCGGTGCCTCCCCCACACAACAGGCAAGCTACCCAAGGCAGTCAGCCCCTTCCTTCTCTACAAACTAGAGCCAACGGAGGCCACCAAACACACCAAGCGCAGGCATATGGGGACCAACATGATGAGGGTAGAGCAATGCTGAACGAACTGCCCCAATTCAGAGGGAAATTCGATGGGGACTCAGATCAACTGGCTCTATTCCTTGACTGCTAGAGTCCACCTAGAGGGCTACGGACATATTTACCCATCTCACAGAACCATGGTGAATACCTTCACTAGGGGGCTAGAGGGAGAAGCAAAGGAATGGCTAGCAGCCCTCCACAAGAGGAGAGCAGCCCAGCTGCAAGATGTCAATGATTTCCTATAAGAATTCGAAGCCAGACTTGAAGAGGTGGAGGAGGATCAGTATGCGGAGGATGAGCTCTGAAACCTAAAGCAGAGAGGGCGACTCATTAAGGAACACATCTGTGAGTCAGGAGAGTCATGGGAAGGCTACCCCCTTTGCCGGAGCAGCTATTAGTTCATTTTTTCAGAACAAGCCTGGATAAGCAAATTGCCCAAGTAATCGGGACATCCTGAACCAACTCTCTGAGTGGTTCCGAGTAGCCATAAAAAATTGATGGTGGATTGCGCATCAATGACATAAGAAAGCAACCGGACCGGAAACCATCTGGCCGACAGGAGGCCGCAGCACCACAACCGGCCCCAAGACCAACTCTCCAACTCTTTCAGCCAGCTGAAATGCTACAGATGCAGAGGGATAGGCCACATTGCATCGGCATGTGCAACTCCAGCTATGAAACCGAAGGCAGAGCCACCACCCAGGGCAAGACCAGGAACGAGGCCCCTGGCATGCTGCCAACACATCCCAAAAAGCCCTCCAGGCTGTAGAGGTCCCTCCCCATCCAGCCAAAGGGAGGGGGGAACTCTAGGAAACGATGAACAATTGCTGGACCCCTATGACAGTGAAGACGAAGGCGAAAATGACCCAATGGTGAGTGAACCAATCCACCCCTTCATCTTCTCAATACACCTCACAGCCCCAAAAACAGGAACCCAGGATACTTTTCAAGCCCTAATAGTCTCAGGCTGCACTAGATGCTTAACCTAACCATGGTCCTGAAACTGGGGATTAGAGCAAAAAGACAGGCCCACCCAACCAAATTCGAACAGGTCAATGGGTCCCTATTGGGGGGAGCCTACACCACCCACCTGACCGAACCAGTGAAGCTAGAGCTAGTGAGCCACCGGGAAGCAATATGATTTGTAATAGCCCCCCAAATGACAGGTGCGGTCATATTGGGGCTTTCCTGGCTAGACAAGTGGGGCGCGACCATCTGGTGGCAAGGTGGCAACCAGAGGCTGAAGATAGCAAGTAGGCCCCAACCCCTTCTGCACCAGCAAGCAGGAACATTGCCCACACAGGAAAGCCCCCCCAAAGGCCCCATCAGAACAATTAGCAGCCACCTCTGACAAAACCCCAAAGGCCAAACAGATCCCTTGAGAATATCAGGACCTTGCAAAAGTGTTCAGCGAGGCCGAGTGCGACGCCTTAACCCCCCCCCCCCCACTGCGAGACAGACTGTGCCATCAAAATCATCACCGGGGCAAAACTATCTAAACCCAAACTGTACGCCATGACGCCCCGGGAAATGCAAGAAATGTGCAAATACATAGACAAAAACCTAGCAAGGGGGTTCATCGAGCCACCCAAGCCATGGGTCGCAACCCCAGTCCTATTCAAAGAAAAAAAAAGATGGAACCATGAGATTATGCATGGATTTTATAGGAATAAACTGCATGTGTGTACACAACCTATACCCCCTCCCTCTCATGAAGGACATGCTGTCTCACCTAGCCAAGGGAAAAGTCTTCACTAAATTAGACCTCAGAAAAGCATATTACTGAGTCCACATCAGAGAGGGAGATGAATAAAAAACAGCATTCAACTGCCCCCTAGGGAGCTTCCAATTCAAAGTAACGCCTTTTGGACTGCAGGGGGCCCTGGTGGTATTTATGCAGTTCTTAAATGAGGTGCTGCCTGAACACCTCTATAAAGGGGTCCTTGTCTACCTGAATGACATCCTCATCTACACTGAGCATGGAAAACCACATACCCCTAGTCCGCCAGGTACTGGAAAAACTTCTGGCAGCAAACCAAAAATGCGAATTTCACTGCAGACGGCTAGACTACCTGGGATACTGAGTGTCAAATGAGGGCATAGAAATGGACCCAACCAAAGTACAAGCCATCCTAGGCTGGCAGCCCCCTTACACCCACAGACAGCTACAAAGCTTCCTAGGATTCGCAAACTTTTACAGGCAATTCATCCCCTCCTTCGTGAAGATTGCCAAACCCATGACAGACCTCCTGAAGATAGGGGGCCCAGGAATGAAGCCCTGCCAAAAGGCATTTGAAATACTAAAAGAACTTTTTGCAAAGGAACTGGTGCTGAAGTATCTTACCCCCAAACAACCCTTCATTATTCAAGCAGATGCCAGCAACGTGGCTGTGGGAGAAGTGCTACTCCAAAGAAATAGCTAAGGAAAACTATACCCCTACTCCTACATCTCCTGCAAATTCACGGACATAGAGATGCATTGGGCCACATGGGAAAAAGAGGCTTTTGCGATAAGATGAGCACTGCTAACCTGGCACCACCTGCTGGAAGTGGGGGAGAAACCGTTTGAAGTCTTGACTGACCATAGAAATCTGGAGACCCTTAGGACCCCACTGAAACTATCTGTCAGGGTTCCAAGTAACACTCCCAATGAAAGAAAACTCCAAGGCTTGGATTTCCTAAAAGTTACTTTTTATTAGACATGTCATATTGGCACACCTGGGAAAACCCGAAACTGAAAGCTTCCAGGTTTTCCCACCCAAATGAAAGTTCAAGTCCCTGCCCAGCACCCTTATGTCCATCACATGGTCCAATCATCCCCCGTCCAAACTGAGGACACCTCCCAGTCATCCAACTTCAGGTGCCAGGGCACTGCATCCTTGATGAGAAAGGAATGTTATTTTGAATACATATCGTCTACACTCTATGCAATCCCCCCTCCCATTTTCACACAGAAGAAGAGGTGGCAGGCCTGAAGCCCCAAATATAAAAGATGGCTTCCAGGTCTAACAGGTCCTTTGGGCTCAATAATTCAACCAATTAAATTTCATTTTGAACATATCCTGGGGGGAGGAATTTCCTAGCTGATACCCTCTCCCACATGCTCCAGTACAAATGTGAACAGGAGGAGGTAGTATATGCCATCATCCCCCCTACTCAAATAGACACTCAAATGACCACCAGACAACAATGCTGCAACCAGCAAGACTGACCCGCAAGCGATCTAACCATGAAACTCAAAACCAAACTGCTAGAAGACCCCTGGTTCTGTGACAACCAACACATCTTGACAAAAAGGGAGGACATCGCGTGGGAGGGGATGAAACTCTATGTCCCAGAGTCCCTACGCACCATAATCCTCCAGAGGAGCCATGATGTCAAATCAGTGGGCTACTTCGGCTTCCTAAAGACTTTTCACTTAGCACAGAGCCAATTCTGGTGGCCCAACATAAAGAAAGATTTGGACAGTTATGTGAAAAGTTGCACCATCTGCGCCATGATGAAAAATTAACCAGGAAATCCCCTTGGATCGCTGCAACCGGTGGCAGAGCCAACAAGGCCATGGGAGGAAATTGCAATGGACTTTATAGTGGAGTTGCCAAAGAGTGGGGGGGAACATGGTGATCTGGACTGTGATATTCTCCAAGCAGGCACACTTCATACCCTGCAGCAGACTATCCTCAGCCCACCAGGTAGCCAAACTGTTCCTGAAGCACATCTACACCAATGGGGTGGGTGGGTGGGTAGAGAGACTGAATGCCATGGTAGAACAGTACCTGAGGTTTTACGTGAACTAACAGCAGTCCAATTGGGTGGACCTCCTGCCTTTCACTGAGGTCGCTTACAATAATGCTGTTCACAGTAGCACGGGACTAACTCCATTCAAAGTAATGAGTGGCATGGACTTTGTCCCAATGCCAGAATATCCAAGGAATCCCCACTCCTCAGTCAGCTTGACAGACTGGCTGTCAACACTGAAAGCAGCATGGGAAAATGTCAAGAAAGCGCTAGCTAAAGCGGTGCAGATCTATAAGAAACAGGCAGACAAACAATGAGCCTGCAGTGGCCATTCCAACTGGGGGAAAAGGTCTATCTCTCCACAAAATACTTGAGGTTAAAACTCCCCAGCAAGAAGCTGGGACCCAAGTTCATGGGGCCATTCCCCATAGTGAAGATTATCAACATGGTCAAGGTGCAATTAAAATTGCCCCGACTGCTAGGGAAGACACACCTGGTATTCCATGGCAGCCTTTTAAAACCCATGGTTGGGTCGACCCTGAGGCCACTACCATGTGAGCCCCTGGGCCCCATGGTCATAGGGGCCCAAACCCATTATGAGGTACAACCGGGGTGAAATGCTCCCGGTTCGAACCGGATCTGGTTCGAATGTAGCGATGACAGCAGGTGGTTCAGAGAACTGGTAGCAAAAATCCCTGCCCCCCCCCATGCCCAGCTGAGTCGCGCAATCATCAGAGGCTTTTTTTCTTTTTAAAAGCATTTTTTATACAACCTCTTCAGCCGAAAAAATGCTTTTAAAAGTAAAAAAAAAGCCTCTAATGATCGTGCAGCTCAGCTGGGATCATCAGAGGCTTTTGAAAGCATTTTTTTACAACCACTTTGGCCGAAGAGGTTGTAGAAAAAATGTTTTTAAAAGAAAAAAAGCCTCTGATGATCAGGCAACTCAGCTGGGATTGTCAGAGGCTTTTAAAAGCATTTTTAAAAAATGATTTTAAAAGGCTCTGACGATCCCAGCTGAGTTGCCTGATCGTCAGAGGTTTTTAAAAGCATTTTTTTACAACCTCTTCGGCCGAAGAGGTGGTAGAAAAAGTGGTTTTAAAAGTTTTTTTTAAAAAGTTGGCCACACCCACTCAGTCACATTACCACCCACTCCACACCAAGTCATGCCCACAGAATCGGTAGTAACAAATTTTACATTTCACCACTGGGTGCAACGCATCCTCAACTTGAAGTGGCACAGGAGACAGCTCCAATACCTAATCAAGTGGAAGGGCTACCACTTATTAGATGCATCTTGGGTAAAGAGCAGAAACATCCAAGCTGACCGCCGCATAGCTAAATTCCATGAAGACAACCCAACAAACCCTGGTTGCAGGGGGGTCACAGCCCTAAAATCTATACCTGTACTCAAACTGTTTTTGTCTTGCACAGGTCACCTTCAGGAAATGAGGGAAGCCGAATGTCAACTCATGAAGCATTCCTGACCTGTTCTTGAGTTGCCATAGGCAGGGGGATGGGGAATCGTACATCGCAGCTGCACTGAGGAACTTGCATTTCAGTCAAAACAAAGCACATTCCAGCTGGCCACATAAAGGCCATATCCACAGGCCCACAGTGGCCAGAGGGAGGGACCTCTACAACCCGTGAAATTGCTTCATTGGAGAATGTGACTGATGACACACCTTGGGGGGAGGGGGAAACAGGGTCAGAGCCAGGATGCGAATTAAGTGAGGTCAGAGTTGGCTTTGTTAAGGATATTGTTATTGTGTTACCAACCAGCAGAGTATAGAGCACAGAGAAACGTTGCTGAGAGCAATGAATAAGAGATGTGCAAACTGGTTTATCAAAAGTTTACTTTATAGTGAAAAAACAATCTCATAGTCTTTTAAATCAATCCAAGTCTTTGCCAGTTAAATCAGTCCAGTGATACAAAAATCTTCTTACCACACAAACAGTAGTTGGTTAGAATAACAAACTCACTCTGGTTCACAAACCACAATGGTAGCAGATCCATCCAACCAATGATAGCACAATGGTTGCAACTCCTCACACAATGGTAGCTTATCATCAACTGAATACGTTACAGTACCTTTCTTAAATACGTTCACAACTAATTACAGCATGACTCAGCATTACAATGAATCAGCAGGAAAACTTTAAAGTCACACAATACATATTCATATTAAAGTCACAGAATACATATATTGCCTGGACAACTTGTTAGGCTCAAACCATATCCTAACAGGCTTCACTTGGTCTGTGCTGACATGAAGCTCCTAATAAATAACTGGATTTCTTTTGAAGCTTGGCTTGAGGCTCAGGATTTAATTAGGGCATCAGTTGGAACTCTGATTATTATAGTTGTTAAATGAACCACCACAGTTGTTAAGTTAGTAACATGGTTGTTAAGTGAATCTGGCTTCCCCATTGACTTTGCTTATCAGAAGGTCGCAAAGGGTGATCATATGATCCCAGGACACTGCAACCATCATAAACATGAACCAATTACCAAACATCTAAATTTCAATCACGTGACCATGAGGATGCTGCAACAATTTTAAGTGTGAAAAGCAGTCCTAAGTCACTTTTTTCAGTGTTATAACTTTGAACATTCATTAAACAAAATGTTGTAAGTCAAGGACTACCTGATCCAAAAAGTTAGTCACTTTGTCCCAAAGAAGGGAATAAGATTTGTCTGGCGTGACTTGTTTTTGATAAACCCATGTTGCCTTCCAGTAGTAGCTTTGCTTGTCTCTAGGTACTTGCAAATCTGCTGCTTATCTTTTCCAAGATTTTTTTTTAAAAATTTAATTTATATGCCGCCCTTCTCTGGAGACTCAGGGTGGCTTACAATGCGTTAAGCAATAGCCTTCATACTTTTGTATATTTATACAAAGTTAGCTTATTGCCCCCACAATCCGGGTCCTCATTTTACCTACCTTAGAAAGGATGGAAGGCTGAGTCAACCTTGAGCCTGGTGAGATTTGAACTTGCAGTAATTGCAGGCAGCTGATGTTAATAACAATGTGTCAGGTATGCTTCCTTCAATATCCAGGAAAGGAAAACCCAAACTCAATCATTTTGAAGAGATTAGTACTTTTACTGAATATGAAATGATCGCAACCCAGGTAAAGCTGGAAGTGAGCAAAACGCGCGAAATAGCATCTACTAAGCTTCTCCCCCCCCCCTGTGTCCATTGACCATCATCCAATCCAAAGGTCTCCCAAAGGTCAGGTGGCATCACATCTGGCAACGTCATTCATCAGGAATGTGGGGCAGTTGGTCAGCCGGCCCCTTTGGAGATTCACTTTCGTTTCTTGGGAAGATACGTTCTACAATGGGAAAAAAACACCTCCTGCACCTTCGCCCCCTTCACCCCTTAACTAGTCCCTCCCCCTATTTCTTATGGCAGCTGAAGCAGGCAAAGCTGAGGCTGACACAATGCTTTAGTCTGCTGCGCCACCAGGGCTCTTTTCCTGGGTACTGATGTCAAGCTGATTGGTCTGGACTTTCCTGGATCCACCTATTTCCCCTTTTTGAAAATTGGAACCACCTCAGGTCTTTTCTAGTTCTCTGGCAGTTCCCATCTGCTCCAGAAGCTCTGAAAGATTCTGTTCAGTGATTCTGAAATCACATCTACCAGCTCCTTCAGAACCCTGGGATTTAAATTCTGGTCCTGGAGATTTAAACTCATCTAGAGTGGATAGGTGTTCTTACCAAATTCTAGCCTATTTTGACCTGCATTCCAGCTTTCTCCCAAGGTGCTGCTTTTGATAGGTTGGACTATTTTTTCCTTTTTTGTGAGGACAGATGCAAAGAAGGAATTAAGCAGTTCTACTTTTTTCCTGCTTTTCGTCACCTTCTTGCCATCTTCTCTCATTAGTGGAATGATCATTTATTTGATTTTCTTCTTGTTCCTTATATATTGAAATATACTTTCCCCCCCATTATTTTTGGCATTTGTTGCAAGTTGTAGTTCATCCTGAGCCTTAGCTTTCCTCATTCGATTCTTGCAGATTTGGATTATTTACTGGTATTCTGTGCTAGTTATGTGCCCTTTCCTTTTTTATACTTGTTCTTTTTGTCCCTCAGTTTGTCAGAGAGTTCTTTATGCAACTATGCTGGTTTCATCTGGGGCATCTTGAGGTGTAAATTTAATCTAGTTTTATCTTGAGGCATAAATGATCACCCTAAAATTATCATGCTTTGGCTATATTATACAGAGCAGAGGTGGGATTCACTTACCTTCCTTACTGGTTCGCAAATGTGAGCATACATGTGCCATCTCTGCGCATGCGCACGTCCTTCCGTGCATGTGCAGTAGTCACGCAATATGTCTGGGCGAGCCTCCCACAGTCGCCGCTACCGGTTCGCGTGATCTGGAGAGAACCGGCTGAATACCACCACTGATACAGAGATCTAGTTCTCTGGAGAAGTCTGTAATACTGGGAAAGGTGGAAGGAAAGTGAAAAAGAGAAAAGTGGATGGGTGCACTGTTAGAAAAGCTGAAGGTCCAGGGTTAGGAAGAGATCCTTCAGGAGAAAGATTATCTGGTTGCTAAGAATTGATGGCACACAATCAATCAATGAATCAATTAAATCAATCACATAGTGAAAAGTCAGGAAAAATAATAAAATTCATGATTTTCCATGCCTAAACACCAATGCTCAGAATATGGGAAATATGTCTTTCTACAGAAATGCAATAAGATGTAATACATGTAAAGAAACATAAAGGGATAACTGCCATGATTAGAAAATAGCAACAAAGATTATTTAAAAAGTATTTAAAAAACCAGAAGCAATAGAAACTGGTAAGTTTGCACTGTGCTTGCACTGTATATTAAAAAGTATCACTCTTGATCACAAATCCAAATGAATGAAATTGACAATCCTTTAGAAGGCATCTAAGTGGAAAAACAAAATTAGTAAGTGGAAGAGTGAGCAAAATACGATGCTGTACCAAAGTAACAATCAAATCCTATTAAATATTATACCTTATCAACTAACCTCCTCATGACAACATGAATATGAAATGTAGCAAAACTATTTTTTATTTCCTGATAATATTTTTCTTTTAAAATAGGAATCATAATCACAGTTTAAGGCTGTCCTTTGATATTTGCACTGTTCTTTCTGTTTGGAAACTAGGACAAACTGTGTACAGCTATCAGTAAAATCAATTTTGAAGTCAGCTACTTTCACTGTCAAACAAGAGAGGAGCAATGAATGCCATGCAGAAGAATTCTACATTTTTCCATACTAATTCTTATCCAGTCTGATGAAAGACAATTTGCCTTTACACACACATATAAACAACTACCAACTGATAACTTGTCTAAAACAAAAATACTATATGCAAGACTATATCTATTTCTTGAAGTTTGTTTTTAATTTTACTTTTTGTTTAGTTTTTATTTATGGAACTTCTCCCTCAAATAAATCATTGGTCCTGAACACTTTTACTAGCCTCCTCCATCTTGGTGGAAGACTTCTTAAAAATTGCTAATGTAAATTTCTAGCACATTCATTTTTTCTTTCATAGTAGAAATTATATTTCTGATTTGTTGCGTAGGGTTGCCAGGTGTCCACTATTTGAGCAGACAGTCTGCTTTTTTCACATTATGTTCTTTTTTTTTTTCACAAAATAGTGGACATTTTTTTTATTCAAAAGCTTTATGATGAAATGATACGTAAGTTTTGCGAGTCAGAATTCCATGAAGTTTTGCGCCATGTTCCAACATGTTGGTTAAGTTTGTTTAAAGTGCTCGAAAGACTTCTTTTACATTGGATACCTCTAAAATCGTATTTTATTTCTCTTGGATCTGATGAGTGCCATAAGATTATCTGGAACCTTATTTCGGATCAGGAAAATGAACTCGCAAAGGACGATGAACCAACAATTTCAGAATTGTATTTATATTTCACGCACTTCTTCATGTCAATAATGCAAGACACCCTACTGAAGCTGGAAAGCAAGAAAATTCTTGCATGTGACCTTCACATTATCATGTGTAAGCTGCGTGATTCTTTGCAAAAAAAATACGATGAGCAGTTTTTTGGAATGAAAGTTTTATTTGCCTTATGTAAAAAACATTTGCCTGAGAATGCCGTGCAAAAGTTCAAGAAAGAAGCCATCAACGTGTATCAAAGAGCCATTGCGTACCTAGAAAAGTGGTATAATTTCACCGATTCAGTAAATGAGACGCTAAATTGTTTTAATCTAATTGATCGCAATAATCCTCCAATTTTAGAAGAAATGACGAACATCTGGTTATTATCACCATGGCAAGAAGAACTTCCACCCAACACTCTCTTCGATGAAATTTCTGCCTTAGAAGAAGTTTATGTTCATCTGCAGGGCGACTCATCCCTTGATAAGTGGACATACTTTTTCAAGAAAGAGCCAGCTCCGAGTTTACTGAAACTGTTCCAGTATTGTGCATCAATTCCGGTATCAAATGCAAACGTTGAACGAATTTTCAGCATCATGGGAAATTTGTGGACTGACGAACGTAACCGACTGCTTGTACCATCAGTTCGAAGTGAACTTTGTATATTTTTTAATATTTCTCAACGTTGTACTGAAATTAAAGAATTATTCCTTAAACACAAAGAATTGATCAAAGCTGCGCAGTCAAATAAAAAATAGACACGACAGCAAAGTAAAATGTAATTTAATATTTTACATATTATTATAATATATTTGATGTTTTGAATTTTAAGTAAAGTTTTGAAGTGATTATTTTAATACGTATTAAAATGTTTGTAAGAAAATATATAATTTAATTGTAAATTTTTTAAATATTTTTTTACTACTTAACCCCCCCTCCCGCTTGTCCGCTATTTTTTGGAAGCAGACCTGGCAACCCTATTTGTTGGTGAGTATATATTTAGTACACATACATTAATTGCTGAAGAATTTGTTCAATGACTTATAAAGAGAGTCAAATGGCATAATCCATTAAATGTAAGTAATCCTTTAAATGTTAGTAAGTAAGTACATCAGCAAAGTTTCCTGGGATAGCCACAAGGGATAGCAAGATGCCAATGCTGGTCATGAGTGTAACTGCCCCATGCTCCCACTCTTTTCTGGACAATTGGTATCAAGAACCTCCTTCAACAGAACCTCTGGTGGCCTGCCTTCTTATTCTTTAAATGCAGGTTTATTCAGAAGAATTTCCTGTATGCTATATGCCTTATGAAAGCCCAAACAAACCACCCATTTGTATACTTGGTATACATTCACAGTTTAGCAAAACAGGGCCATCCTCTGCAGAAGCCATGCTGATGCTTAACATTCAATAATCATTTATTAGACTTGAAGTTGTTTTTAAAATATTTCATATTTTCCAAGGGGCTTTTTTTTTTTTGGAACAAAAGGCTGATCTTAAGAAGTTATCTATTTTTGTTGGAAGACATATATTTCTAACAAGTTTCTTTACAACACTTCGATGGATACCATTTAGGCCTGGTGATATTTTGGTTTTGTCTGTTAAATTCATAGCTTAATCTCTTCTTAGACTTCTTGTGATGCTGCAACTGTAACTCCCACCCTGAAAATATGAGTTTAGCCAATTGCCCCTGCCCTAAATTGGCTGCAGTTAAGAGGGATATGAATCACTTGTTCCACTTCCTTATTTTCCTTTTAATTCCATTTAATTTCAGTATTTCAGATCAGTATTTTATCTGATAGTTACATTTCTATTATTGGTCCTTATATTTGTACCCTGTTTTCCCCAAAATAAGACAACCCCTGATAATAAGCCCAATCGGGCTTTTGAGTGCATGGCAATAAGGCCAAGCGTTTATTTCAGGGTTTAAAAAAAATATTAGACAGGGTCTTATTTTTGAGGAAACACGGTAGTCCAGAATACAGAATAACAGACTGGTTCTCTGGAAAAGTGGGACTGGGAGTAGAGGGACTGAAGATTACATCAATTTCAGTTGTAAAGCTGTAACTAGAAGGTTGTGGCCAACAGTTTTCCACTGTCTGAAAATCATGGTCAGATGATCTTTTTGTGTAATCCCTTTACCCTCCTTTTTTCTCTATTCTGCACTTGATGCTGAAAATAAACTGAAAGGCTAAGGGTTCTTGTTTTGTATTTTGTATCCTAAGGCGAAAAAAATAAATTTATACCAACTGAATTCTGAATATGTATTGGGGGGGGGGGGGTGTTTAATGTGTGTTTAAATGCATTAACTATATTCTCCCCTACTACCTGAATAGAAGAAGAATGAAAGTAACATGGACAGAATAACAGAGTTGGAAGGGAATAGAGTGTGTAATCCTTCAATGATCTGTGCTCCCATCCCTTCTCCTACTGTGTATTTTTACAGAGAGAGGCAATGATTGTAAGGTTCTGGTGAACAAGCTATCAGAACAGATCAGCTTTGAAGTGCAGACTTCAATTATGTCACATTCCCTCTAAGGCACAGCCAGGCAGGAAAACCAATTCAGCTGCTGCATGCACACATCCGTGATTCATATATTTTCTTTTCCCTTTCTACAAAGCATTGGATTAAATCTCTGTGTGAGGCAAGCAATAATATAAAATTAGTCACGCACACACACACACACACCCCTTTATGTAAACATACCTCCAGGAAGACACTAAGGAAGGATACAAAACAAATAGACGATCACAAAGAATGAAAGGGCTGAAATCAACACAATCTCTAGATGATGAGCTGAGAAAGGCTGTGTATTTACATGAGCCAAGCTGACATCTCTTCCTGACCGGGAACTTAATCAGTGGAGACATTATCCACTCTATAATTAAAAATTATAAGAAAATTTCTTCTTCTTCTTCTTCTTCTTCTTCTTCTTCTTCTTCTTCTTCTTCTTCTTCTTCTTCTTCTTCTTCTTCTTCTTCTTCTTCTTCTTCTTCTTCTTCTTCTTCTTCCTCCTCTTCCTCTTCCCCTTCCCCTCCTCCTCCTCCTCCTCCTCCCTTCTCCTCCTCCTCCTCCCTTCTCCCTTCTCCCTTCTTCCTACACCCCAACATAGAAAGTAGGACACCATTAGAATATAAGCAAAGATCATGCTCAGAGTCAAAATTGCATCTAAGAGAGGGAAGCTAGGATCAACCTCTCATACTATTATTTAAACAAGGACAATGGTTATTGTTAGATCGTGGGCGTAAGAAGGACAGGACGCGTTATAAGGATAATCCGTTTATTAACTCCGAATACGCAATGACGCCTGCAGCCGCAACAGCTCCCTTTATATGGGAGCTGTCCCCGGCTTCAGCCACTGACGTCTCTTCAAAGTTCCCGCTCTTCGGATTGCTTCCTGATAGGTCTATTCAAACTGTTACTCAATACTTAACACCCTTCCCCTCTAGTTCAGTGTCCGCCAATCCAGTGTCCACTAAGCAATGTAGTCCTGCAAGTAGGCGGGACGCCTTGGGGTTCGACTGGACCTGCACAGATCAGTCGATTCTGTGTTCTCGGAGTGAGAGGTTGAGTTCCGCTGGTCTCCTGGTGCTGTCTCTGGAACTCTCTGGAACTCTGGAGCTGGGTTGGATCTATTCTGTTCAATTTCTTTCTCTGCTCCCCTCAGCTGGCCTTGGTGTTCTTCTCCTGGATCCGGCTCTTCCTCTTGGGCTTCAGATAAGTTTCCCATGCCGCGTTCCGGGTTTGAGTTTTCTATTCGCGATTGTGGTAGGGCCGCTCCTGCCATTGTATTTCTTTCTTTCCATCTCTCTTAGCGGTCTTTTTGTGGCTCACTCTCGTCTCTCTGAGACTCTTCCTCTGAGTTGGTCTATGTGCCGCTTCCAGTGCTGTCCATCTTCCGTCTGAACGCTGTATGAAAGCGGGCCCGTTACTTGTGTGATCTCTACCGGTACCCAGAGGGGGCTTCCATTCAGGTTCTTGGCATAGACCTTCTCCCCTTCCCGGAACTTCCGGACTCAGCTCGTAGAGTTGGTTCGTTTTTCTGAGCTGTACTGGGGGTGTAGTCTATCCACTGGAGATCTCAACTTCCTCCCCATCAGTAGTTCCGCTGGGCTCCGGTGGGTTGTAGCGCTTGGCGTGATGTGTTGTATTGCTAGTAATTTATCTAGTTTTGCTTGTATGTCCCCTGGTCCCAATCTCGTTAATGTCTCTTTTGTGGATCTGACCATCCGTTCAGCCAATCCGTTCATCGATGGTTTTCCCGGTGCTGACAATGCGTGTCATATCCCTTGTTCGGCTAAAAACATCTCAAAAGAGTTTGCCGTGAATTGGGGCCCGTTATCAGAGACTATGAGGTCTGGAAGGCCGTGAGTGGTGAATAGTCTTCTTAGTACTTGTATGAGGGCTTCTGATGTTGTAGATTTCATGAGAACCACCTCCAGCCATTTTGAGAATGCGTCTACGATAATTAGGAATGTATTCCCTTTGCACGGCCTGGCGAAGTCGATATGCAATCGAGACCAAGGTGCCCCCGGGTTTTCCCAATCGTGGATGGGTGCTGGCTTTGGAGCTGCTCGGGATTCCTGGCAAGGCTCGCAGGTTGATACACATGCTTCAATTTCTTTGTCCATTCCGGGCCACCATATGTAGCTCCTAGCCAAAGTCTTCATTTTTACGATCCCTGGGTGTCCTTCATGTAGCAGCTTCAGTATTCCTCATCTTAGTGTGTTTGGTATGACAACCCTGTCCCCCCATAATACACAACCCCTCAGTCCCGAGAGCTCATTCTGTCTCATTTTGAATGGCTGGAATTCTGAGTCCACACCTTTCTCTGGCCACCCTTTCCAGATCCAATTCAAAACTCGCGCCAACGTTCTGTCCCTAGTGGTGGCTCTCGCGATGTCTGCGGCCGATATCTGGTTTCCTTCCATGGTCTCGATGAGAAGTGTACTTGTTGTCGGAGCAGGATCTTCTCTCATTTCTAGAAGTGGGCATCTGCTGAGGGTGTCAGCATGGTCAATCATTTTCCCTGGTTTGTGTTGGAGCGTGTAGTTGTAGGCGGCCAAGAATTCTATCCACCTCAGCATTCGTGGCGACAGAATTGGGGGGGGTCTGTCCCCTGCTATGATACCTAGTAGTGGTTTGTGGTTGGTTATGAGCTCAAATCTCCACCCATAGAGGTATTCATGGAATCTTTTAATCCCGGCTACCGAAGCCAATGCCTCCTTTTCCAATTGGCTGTAGTTCCGTTCTGGTTTTGACAGAGTTCGGGAGAAAAATGCGATGGGGGCTTCTCTTCCGTTGGGCAAAGTGTGACTTAATACAGCTCCGATGCCAAAAGGGGACGCATCACATGTCAGTCTTATTGGCAATGTCCCGCTGTATTGTATTAGTACTCTGTCTGAGGTTAATAAACTTTTGATATCCTCGAATGATTTCTTCTCTTTGCCCCCCCCCCCCCCCCATCTCCATTCTGCCGCTCTGTCTAGTAGTCGGTGGAGTGGTTCAGCAGTAGTGGCTTTCTGCGATAAGAATATATTATAAAAATTGAGTAACCCCAAGAATGCCTGCAGCTCCGTCTTATTCTTCGGGGTGGCGGACTCTTTTATGGCTTTTAGCTTTCCAGCTGTGGGCCTGATTCCCGACCCTTCGATTAGGTACCCCAAGAATTTGATTTGCATCTCTGCTAGGTGGCACTTGTCCCTCTTCACCTTAAGCCCCTTCTCCTGAAATCTCGCCAGTACCTGCCGTAACCTCTGTTTCAATTGGGTAGGTCTTTTGCTGATATAAGGACATCGTCGAAGTAAGGGACAACTCCTTCGATTCCTTGCAGCACCCGTTCCATTAGACTCTGGAACAGGCCGGGTGCTACGCTCACCCCAAATTGTAATCTTTTACATTTAAATGCCCCCCTGTGAGTGACAATCGTTTGGGCTTCTGCGGTGGCTTTGTCTACGGGGAGTTGTTGGTACGCTTGTGCCAAGTCTAGTTTCGCAAAAACCTTTCCCCGGCCCAACGAATGTAGCAGATGCTGCACTACTGGCACGGGGTATGAGTTTTGCTGGAGCGCCTTGTTAATGGTACTTTTATAGTCCCCGCACAAACGGACTGATCCATCTGACTTGATGGATGTCACTATAGGAGTTTCCCATTTTGTGTGATCAGTAGGTTCTAAGACTCCCTGAGCAACTAGCTTGTCTAATTGCTCATCTATCTTAGGCCTTAGAGCAAATGGGACCCTTCGGGGCTTTATCCGAACAGGCGCTACTTGGGGATCTAGGCTGAACGTGATTGGGGATCCCTTGTACTTGCCTAGCTCGCCGTTAAAGTCTTCCGCAAGCTCCTTCATCAGGTCTTCCTCCCAGCTGTCGTCTTGGATGTGGTCGATGCCGGTGATCGCGAGTCCTAGCGGTTCGAACCACTCCATACCCAATAAGCTGGGTCTGTCTCTGTCCACTATTGTGAGAGGCAACTTGGCTTTGAAGTTTTTATACACAATGTTGAACATCCCCATGCCCACTATGGGAATTTGGTGCCCTTGGTAATCGATGAGCGTTAAACGTTGTCATTTGAGGTCGCGGCTGGTGATGTGCGGTATCAGTTTTCTTATTGTTGTCCATGAGACTATTGATAGGCTAGACCCCAAGTCGACCTCCAACTTGCATGGCCTCCCTTCGATGAGGACGGTCGCTGCCATCTTGTTTGCTTTTCCCACACTGGCATGGCCCACCAGGATGGTCTGGTGGGTCTCTCCTCGGTCTGCCCTGTAATTCTCGGTCCTCTGGCTTCGTCCCAATTGCTGTTGGGTTGGAATTTCTTGTTCCCTGTTGGTGAACGGGGTGGTTGGTTCCTTCTGGCCACTGGTTGGGCTGCTCTGCAAGCCTTTGCAATATGCCCCTTCCACTCACATCTCTGGCATATCACATCACGGAATCTACATTTGGAACATGGGTGGTTGCCCTCCCGAGCATCAGGTCTCTCTCTTCTCTTTTCCTCGTCCCTTCTCCCTACGCTTGGATTGTAGGTAGTGGACCTCGTCTTCCTCCTCTTCTTCGTCTGAGTCTGTCCCCACTTCTTCGTAATGTACGGAGGCTTCATCCTTACTGGGTGGTCAGTTTTTCATCTTTTTCATAGCCGCCACTGATTTCTGAGACGCTTCGGTTGCCAACGCCTCTTCCAATGCCTCCTTAAATGTAATCTGGGGTCTGGCTAGCAGTCTACTTTGCAGTGTGAGGTCTCTCAGCCCTAATACTAACCGATCCTCATGGCTTCTTCCAGACTCACAAAGTCGCATGCGGCAGCTATTTCTCTTAGTGTTGCCACAAATTCACTTATTGTCTCACCCTCCTTCTGGTCCCTCCGATAGAACTCATGTCTTCTCCCCAGTGAGGATGCTTGCAGCGCGTAATGTACTTTTAGGATGACTTGCAATGCTGGCCAGGCCATAGTTCTCAGGCCAGGGCGGCGAGTGCTTTAGCCATCTTGAACATTGCTGGTCCGCAATGTGTGAGAAAAAGCGCTCTTTTCCTCTGCTCAGATAAGCTCAGCAGATCGTTCGCTTCCATGAACATGTAGAACCGCTCCATGTATGCTTCCCAGTCTTCTCTGGCTGGGTTGAATGGCGCGGGCGGGCTGATGGCAGACATGTTGTAGCCGATGATCTACCGACACGGTGTCGTTGATCGATGGCTGTTGATTGCTTGGAGTTCCTTGTTCTTCTTTGTCCTTCAGTATCCCACCTTCGTCGCCAGTGTTAGATCATGGGCATAAGAAGGACAGGATGCATTATAAGGATAACCCGTTTGTTAACTCCGAATACGCAATGACGCCTGCAGCCGCAGCAGCTCCCTTTATACGGGAGCTGTCCCCGGCTTCAGCCACTGACATCTCTTCAAAATTCCTGCTCTTCAGATTGCTTCCTGATAGGTCTATTCAAACTGTTACTCAATACTTAATAGTTATGGAGAGCCATTAATGTCCTCCAACTACTAAATGATAACACTCAGCATCACCTAAAATTAATTTTCAGCTTTGCTGGGAATGTGCAATACATAAATGTCAGATAAATAAATAAACCATACTTTTCTCTCACATATAAAACCAACATTACCTAGGTTTTATTTTTAAAATATAAAGGAAAAACCTTATTAATTCTTTGTGCAATTATGTGCAAGCAGGCTTCTAATCTAATTAGAGATGGTCCTCATTTAATGAATACTTGTGATGACATTGAACGAGTCATATTTACAACCAGTCCTTGGTGTTCTGGCCATCACATGTGGTCACATGATTATCTGCAACCTCTGTTGTTGGCTTTCAACAAGCAATGTCAACTAGGAAGCCAACAGAAGCTTGTAAATGGCAACTACATAACAATGTATGAGGATTTGCTTAATGGTAATCGGGAGTGCTGGAATAAGTGTTTGCTAAAATAAAGTGACATCACACTTTATGACCTCTTTATTAGCAGCAGCAATTCAATTCCCAATTGCCACCATTAACCAAGGGCTACCTGTATTCTGAATATTAAAATGTAAGAGTTGGAAAGTACTAGTCAAATCATCCAGTGTTACAGGATCTGCAGAAGGTGGCCATCCAATTTCTGCTGAAACATTTCCAGCAAAATTCATCACTTTCTTAGGCAGCCTAATTCATTATTCAACTTTATCATTACATTTACCATTAAAAGTTTTTCCTGGTGTCTAACCAAAATATAGTTTATTGTATTTAAACTCATTGCTTATTATCCTGATTTCTGAAATGATTCTAAACAATTCTGTCCTGTCTTTTATCTGTCAACCCTACAGACACTAGAAGAGTGCTATTATGTCTCTCCTCTTGGCTAGGCTAAACATACCCAATGACTTATTCTTCATAAGTATTTTTCTTGGTCTCGGTTGCTCTCTTCTAATCTGTCAATCTTTCCTAAACTGTGGTACTCCAAACTGGAGATAGTACTTGTGGGTCTGGTCTGACCAATACAAAATAGACAGAAATGTTAACCTCTTTTGATCTTGACATTATACTTCTGTTAATGCAGCCGACAACTGCACTACCAGTAACTCTCTCTCTCTCTCTCTTTTTTTTTTTTGCAGTTGCATCACACTTGTTCAATATGTCATTCTCTAAGAACATTTTACTCTAAGTTTTGCAATTCCTGCTATGATTGTGTGGTTTACAAATTTGATAACCCTATTTTCTAACCTTTCATCCAGGATTTTCTGAATCCTGGGCGTATAGAAGAAAGGTCTGTGGTATGGCATTTTCATCCTGACACAAATTTATGTCCACTCATTTGGTATAACTGTTTAATCAGCTCTGTATCTCCCTACTGGGAACAATAATCTAGCCCTCATTTTGCCATCTCCTCTACAAGGATTTGCAGTGAGAATTTTTCCATATGCTTTTCTAAAATCAAGATACACTATCAAAGAAAGAGATCAACTTGGTTTGGCATCACTTACTATTTATTTTTTCAGGTTGGCTCCAACAAAATAGTACAAACCAACTCCTTAAAAATCTGTTCCAGAGTTTTGTCCATCTATAGTAAGCTGACTGATTTGTAATAATTTGGGTCCTTTCAATTATTTTTATTTTAAAAACTCATATTCTATCCTTCAAAACAAATATTTTCTCTATGATTTACAAAACGTTTTACATCATACTCTAAACACATGAATTAAATTAAATTCAAAAGTGTGCATTTTATATATCTTCCACTCTACTACCAAATTATTCTAGAGAGATTGACAGAATTGGAAGGGACTTTGTAGATCATCTAGTCCAATCCCCCACCCCAAGCAGGAGACCCTACATCCATGATGGCGAACCTATGGCACATGTGCCACAGGTGGCACACAGAGCCCTCTCTGAGGGCATGCCAGACATCACCCCAGCCCAGTTCCATCGCACATGCAAGCATGCCTCCCACCAGCCAGCTGGTCTTTGGGTCTCTGCCATGCATGCGCAGGGGGATGCATACATGCATGGGGATGTGCATACATGCACGGGGGCGGGGGGTTGATGCAGGAGGCTTTCCAGACCCGAAACAGGGCATGTGGGGACCTGCCCCATTTTGGGTCTGGAAAGCTTCCTGCACCAACCTGGAAGCCAAAATGGGGTGCTGGGTGCCCCACACAAGACTACCTGTGTCCCGTTTTGGGCCTGGAAAGCCTCCTGCACCAACCTGGAAGCCAAAACGGGATGCGGGGGGCAGGAGTGCATGCATGGGGGCCATGGCACATGTGTGGGGGCTAAGGCGAATGCACAGGGAGAGCTTGCATTGCATTTTGGGGGTTCGGGCACGCGTGTCTATTTTTGCATGCATGAGTGCGCTTTGGGCCCTCGGCACCAAAAATATTAACCATCACTGCTCTACACCATTTCTGACAGATGGCAGTCCAGTCTCTTCTTGAAAGCCTCCAGTGATGAAGCTCCCATAACTTCTGAAAGCAAGCTGTTCCATTGGATGATTGTTCTCTCTGTCAGAAAATTTTTGGTATACCATATTTTTTGGAATATAAGACGCACCGGAGTATAAGACGCACCTACCTTTTTTGGTGAGGAAAGAAGAAAAAGAAATCTCCCTCTGCCTCTGAGCAATTTTGCCTCGTTGCAGCAAACAGCAAACAGCTTGCTTTACTTTCATGTTTTGTCACAAGTAAATGCCCTACCCGCACTAGAGCCTGCAAAGGGTATAGTACTGCAGGGGTTAACACAAGCTCACACCCAGCCTGCCCCCTTCCCAAACCACTCCTTACCTGAGACTCGGCCCCATGGGTATATAAGGTTACCCCTCGCTACTCCTGAGGCTTCTTCCAGATGATACTTGTAATGTATGGATGAACCTGTAAATAAAGGAGACTTATTTGAATGACTGACTCATGTCTATTATTGGGCCTGATCTATGGATCCTGTAACAAAATGGTAGCAGAGGATGGTTTAATGGCCCAATAAACCCAGGACATACAAAAAGTAACAAATGGCTGCCAAGGAGATGGCGATGCCACCAAAGCAGCGAAGTGACAACCCAGCGGGATCGCCAGAGAAGGCAGGGGCCACAATCGACCCCAAAACCAGCACGATGGAGGAAAGAGGGGAGACCGAAGATGGAAACTACAATGACTCCGATGGCCAGGAGGACGAAAGCCTGCGGCTCGACGTCCTATGACTCCTGAGAGAGCAGGCTAATGACAAGAACCTCCTCGCGGACCTCCAAAGCTTCATAATGGACCACGAGGTGGTGAAAAGTGAGGAAGACTCCGACCTGGAGCTCGAGGAACTGGACTCGGTGAGTGGATCGCCCCAAGACGACCCCACAGCAGTCACCGAGCCCCACAGCCCCGCTCAAGATTCAAAACGGCGGCCGTCTTTGACCACGTGGCTGGCCAAGATGGCCGACTTCCGACCAATCGGAAGCCAAGATTTAAAATGGCCGGCGCGCGAAAAATGTCCGACCCTAAGCGACGGGGAGAGTGACCGAGGTGAGGGACCAGGGTCCGACCCGGATCACAAATACCCCCTGACTGAGCGGCAAGTCGACAAGGCCATGAAGACCCTCGCCGCCGCTTTCGGCCCGGGCCTGAGGATCACCAGGGAGGAACTGAAGGAGCCCAAACGGACAGGGAGCCAGGGAGAGGGACGCTGGGACACCCACCCGAGGGTCACCAACACCACCACCAGCGCGCCGACCCCCCTGCGCACCCCAGGAATGCCGCACCCCAGATCAGCAAGGCCGCGAACCCCAGAGCCCAGAGACTGGAGCGGTTACCTGCCATCATCGTCGGGCCTCCCAAGCCACCAAGACCTCTGCACCGATGAGATCGCCGCGAGACAGACACTCCCGAGACACCGCTGGACTCCTAAAACTGAGACCGAGGCCTACCTGACCGTGAGAGACCTCTACGAGGGAGCTGCGATGAACAGGTCCTTCCACGACGACTACAGGGCCGGAATGGACTTCGCGCATGTGCAGTTCCGCCTAGAAGAAGAAAGAAGAAGAAAAAATGCAGAGAGGGATTTTTAAACTTCCAGCAAGCGTCCCCATGCCGTATTGCTGCTACAAGCACATACAGAACCATGGATAGCAGCCTGATGTAAGTAACTTAGCAAATAATGCAGGGAACTTACCAAGTGATTTTCCAAAGTTAAGGATGGATGGGGGTAACATCTTAGAGTGGTCACAGCAGCTTCAGTGGTGTTCCTAAAATAAAATATGTCACACTTTATCAATGACCCCCCTAAAAAACCATGGACTTTAGAGTTGGACTGTATGCATCATAGGGCCTTTTACCTGTTGATATCTAGCATTTCACCAACCATATATCATAGCATTGGCCACCATCTCACAGTGTCAGAAATCATAGAAAAAATGTTTGGGATATTTTACAGTGAGAGTGTGGCCACCACCACCCAGATTTCTAAGGACTTTTTCTCTGCCAGAGTTAGGCCAGGGACCCCCATAAGCGAACACCTGATATCCCTGAATGCCACCAGGGCCGAATTATACCTTAGGGGGGAGGCCATATCAGACCAGACTATGAAGAGTGTAATAATTAACTCTTTGGACCACTCATGGGATAATTTCATCGCACACCTGGACACCATTAGCTTAGGACACCTATCTATCGAGAGACTGTCCAACAAACTGATAGCCGAAGACAATTTGAAAAGGAGCCGTCATGACACAGCTAGGGAACACAAACACATAAAGAAAGTAGCCTTCCAAGACAGATAACATGACACTACTGAATGCTACAACTGCGGGTCTAGGGGGCACCACAAGAGGGATTGTCCCAAGGGCTACAGAGAGAGAAGCACACCAGAACACAGATTCAGACAGGCAGAGAGACACACTCCCGAAGACAGGTACAGGCGCAGGGACTCTCCCAACCCATGGGACAGGAGGGGAAATAGAGATAGCTCCCGTGACAGCAGGACAGGGTCCCTGTACGAGATAGGGGAACGCACACCCTCACCATGTCAGGATGGGGAAGCCAACTCATGGCTCCTAGACTCTGGGGCCTCCAACCACACGACTTGTGACAAACAACTGCTCTCCTCGTTTACTGAGGAGAACTTCTTGATCAAGGTTGCCAACCAGAGTGAGGTTAAGGTAACTGGAAAGGGAGTAGTGATACTGCCGGGCATAGGGGAAATAGAGGGGGTACTGCTAATCCCAGAGATCCCCTACAACATACTAGCCGCACTAAAACTTAGGACTCGGGAATCAAAGTGACTTTCACTGAAGAGAAGGCCCGCATAAGCAAGGACGGAGAAAGCATAGCAAGGGTGTTAATCAAACAGGGACTTCCCTACTTAACGTTCAATGAGAACAGCACCCCCAGCATAAACACCAACTCAGCCCCCATAGGCAGTGCGAACCAAGAGAAAAATGAGGAAAGTCATGCAAGTGAGAGGGGGACAGAAAGTGAAGAAAACAATGCACGGGAAGCGAACGCAACCAAACACACGCAGGGAAAGCTATCAATAGGCAGACCCATGCACGACGACTGTGCCCACCTGCTGCACCGAAAATTAGGGCATGCTAGTTTCCCCGTGATTCAAAAAATGACCAATTGTACCGAGGGTATCAAAATAAAGAATTGCGAAAACTACCTTGAGTGCTCGGTGTGCAAATGTTCAAAGTTAAAGGTCAAACCCAGACCAAAGACATCCTCACGCGCCACCAGCCAAGTTTTCAACTTAGTGCACATGGACTTGGTGGGGCCCCTAAGGCCATCCATCAAGTACAAAAAGAGATACTTCCTCACCATCGTAGATGACTTTAGTCGCTACAGCTTTGTCTATACACTAAGGCAAAAATGCGAAGCTTTCCAAAAATTTAAGGAGTTCTACAAGAGGGTAGAGACTCAAAACAACGCACAGATTAAACAAATCATGACAGATAGAGGGTCCGAATTCCTATTGAGAGAATTCTCCCATTGGCTCAAATCCAAGGGCGTGCTTCACTTTATGTCGTCTCCGTTTTTGGCCTTCCAGAACAGTGTTGTAGAACGACGAAATTCCACCCTGCCGACCATGATCAGGTGCGCACTGGAGGACGCAGGGATTGGCCAACACTTTTGGTCCGAGGCCTTAGACTACTCTAACTACACGCTGAACAGAACCTGGTCCAGTGTAATAAATAAGACACCATACGAACTCATGTATAATAAGAAACCACAAATAGCGCATCTGCACGTGTTTGGGGTCACTGCTGATGTACACATACCAAAGCAGCTGCGCAGGAAGGGGGACAAAATATCCAGAAGGTTGAAGTTCATGGGATATGAATCAGGCATCAAGGGGTTCAGGTTTGTAGACAATAATGACAAATTCGTAGTATCTAGGACGGCAGTTTTTCATGAGCAGGCAAACTGGTCCAGGATACACCTCAACGATGTACACCCTAGGCAGGAAACTAGACTAAATAATTGAGAACAAGACAAACAGAGCACACTAGACAGCATAGAAAGGAAGGAACACAAACCCAAACACCAGGAGATCAGGGTCAAGGAATGGAAAGGAGACCACCCCAAGATAAGGGTAGACTCACTGACACAAAAGGAAGCCAGGTACCTACACGATAACGAACACATAACAGACAGGCCAGTTAGGACAACCAGAAACCAAAAGGTTTGATGACTACATAATGCACATTCACACATCCCCCATCACACCCAATTCCTACGAAGAGGTATTGAAACTGCCGCACGAGGAGAGGTCAAGGTGGGAGTCAGCCATGACTAAGGAGATGGACAGCCTAAAGGAACTAGAAGTTTTCACCCCAACTGAGGTCCCAGAGGGCAAAAACATGATAGGTACCAAATGGATCTTTAAGATCAAAAACTTAGAGGGGGGCAAAAACCTATACAAGGCCAGGTTGGTTGCTCAAGGATTCGCCCAGAGGTTCCCGGAGGATTACACTGACACGTATTCCCCTACCGTGAGGGCGGAAAGCGTCAAAAGTGCCCTAGTAATTGCCTCTGTACTAGGGCTAGGGTGACGTACAGACGGCCTACTTACACGCCAAGCTAGATAAGGAAATATATGTCAGAGCGCCTCACAGTAAAGAGACCAACAAAGGGGACACCTGGCTGCTCAACAAGAGCCTCTATGGACTGAAACAATCCGGCAAACGCTGGTACGAGTGCTTAGTCGAAGTCTTGGAGTCAATGGGATTTATTGCAACCACAGCCGACAACTGTTTCTTCACCAGAAGAGGAGAAGGACCCCCTGAGTACATCCTGGTCTACGTGGACGACATCCTATATATCAGCAAGCACAAGGACAAGCGTGAAGCATTTGCTCACAGGCTGAACGTGCACTTCACATTGAAATACCTAGGAAGAATAAACAAGTACTTAGGGGTGCAGATCGATAAAACCCCCAAGGGGTTCCGGCTGTCTCAGAAAGAGAAAATAAACGAACTATTGCACAAGTGCAACATGGCGGATGCCAAAGGTTGTGAGACCCCCATGTAACCGGACTTTTTAAAGAATACGCATGGCGAGTCTCCAGAATTCAAGGACAACACCCTGTACAGGTCCACCATAGGCTCACTCCTGTACATCGCCAACTGGACAAGGCCCGACATCGCCCTATCACTGTCCAGGCACGTAGGTAAACCCACCATGTACCACTGGGACGCTGTAAAGAGAGTGCTAAGATACCTAAAGTACAGCGCCGATGTCTGCCTGCTCCTAGAACCAAGTACAACTAGCGAGCCCGTCCTCACCTGCTACGCCGATGCTGATTGGGCCGGAGACACCAAGAGCAGGAAGAGCACCTCGGGGTACGTATTCTACCTAAACAATAGCCCAGTGCACTGGTACACGGGCAAACAAAATTTGGTAGCTACCTCGACCACTGAGGCGGAGTATGTATGCCTATCCAAGGCCACCAACAATCTCATATGGCTCGACGACCTGCTCACCAGCATCTGGGCCAACCCCACATATCCAATAACTATCCATGAAGACAACAGAGTTGCCATAGAAATATCCAAGGCCGATGCGGTGGGACAAAGGTCCAGGCACATTGACATAAAACACAAGCATGTGAGACAGCTCTCAAAAATCGGATTCATAAAGACCGTCCACTGTGACACAGAAGAACAGACTGCTGACATCCTGACGAAACCACTGCTAAGTAAACAACACTCATACCTAGTAGCCAAACTAAGCATCAGGCCTTATGTTCCCCACGAGGAACTCAACACACAATCACGGGCTAGGCATTTAGAGGGGGATTTGTCACAAGTAAATGCCCTACTCGCACTAGAGCCTGCAAAGGGTATAGTACTGCAGGGGTTAACACAAGCTCACACCCAGCCTGCCCCCTTCCCAAACCACTCCTTACCTGAGACTCGGCCCCATGGGTATATAAGGTTGCCCCTCACTATTCCTGAGGCTTCTTCCAGATGATACTTGTAATGTATGGATGTACCTGTAAATAAAGGAGACTTATTTGAATGACTGACTCATGTCTATTATTGGGCCTGATCCATGGATCCTGTAACATGTTTGTTTTCAGCATAGCTTGATTAACACAAGAAAAAAAATCTGCTGCAGCAATTTACCTCTTTGCAGCAAGCAACAGAGCCCTGCGCAAAACATCTGAGAGCTCATCAGCTGAGAGTCGGGAGGCCAATCCAATCAACTTGTGCTAATTAGGCTGTGCTGAAGCTGAAAGGAGTGGTTTCTTCTTGCTGTTTGCTTGCAAGGAGGTAACTGCTGCAGGCAGAGGCCAAAGGGTGGGGGCCAGTGGGTGGGGCTACGTTAGGTGTATAAGACGCGTCTAAATTTTCACTCCCTTTTAGGGGGGAAAAGGTGCGTCTTATACTCCGAAAAATACTGTAGCTGCAAAATTATTCACAACTTTAAAAGGAAGTAGCACATGCAAATACATAATATAGCAACAACAATAGCACTTAGACTTATATACTGCTTCATAGTATTTTACAGCACTCTGTGCTGTTTAAAATGTCATAATATTCCCTCAACAATCTGGATCCTCATTTTACTAACCTTGGAAGTATGAAAGGCTGAGTCAACCTTGAGCCGACCAGGATTGAACTCCTGGCTATAGGCAGACTTTGCCTGCAAATACTGCATTCTAACCATTGTGCCTGTCATGGCTGCATCTCATCTATCCAAGTTTTCCATTGTAGTCTTTTGAAACCTGTTATTGACTCATCCTTATGTCCTGACCACCCCGTCCCATACTAATAGAAGGAGAACAACATTTCGAGGTTAAATAAATTCTTGATTGTTGTTATAAGGGAAATTGTTGCAATTTTATGGAAGGACTTTCCCCACTCTGACATTGAGTGGATTGAGGCATCCCATGTATGTTTCCCTCGCCTCACCAACTAACTCCATGATATGTACCCTAACAAACCCAAATGACCCATCCATTTATGATGTGCTATTATATTGTATTTTACTTTGTAGGACTAGACTTGTTTCTGGAGGAGCTGCATCTCACTATCCAAGCTTCATGAGCTGGCAGCCAGACATTATCATGGGGGGCTGGAGGGGGGGAGAAGAAACTATTGGAATATGAAGAAGGGGGGAGGGGATGAAGCCCAGCTGAGCCGTGTTAGAAGCTCCAGCCAGCTAAGGTCATTACTGATATGCACAGCTAACCCAGTACCTGTTTCCTGAACAATATACAAGCACCTGATTGGACAATTGCAGATAGCCACGTGATGCCTTGGTGGGGGGAGGGAATTTTCCTTTGTGTTGTTTACACAGGGAAACCTCACATTCAGCTTACGCTACTTCTGTAACCATTTAAGTTTTAGTAACTATACTCTTGGCGAAACAAATGACCAAGAGTCTTTCTTTGCTAGAAGACTGAGTGGGACAGATGACAGTGCCACCATGTTTCTAATATAGAAACAATAATAAATTCAAAAAAGAAAAGAATCGCAAAATATTTCATTCTCAGGGGGAGGGGGGCTTCCCACGCTCCAGTGGTGGATTGCCCCTGGTTTTCACCGGTTCTATAGAACTGGTAGTAAAACCGGCGGGAGGCTCGGCCCACCAACCCTGACATCATCAAAACATTTCTGCACATCCGCAGAAACTTCTACGGATGTGCAGAAGAGCATGCGTGCATGCGCGGCCCCACGGCAAACCAGTAGTAAAGATAAGTAGAACCCACCCCTGCCACACTCCATTATGGTCGGGGACATAGAAAGCAATAGATCATAGGGTTAGGGTTAGCTCCTCTTACCCACACTTCACTCTGTAGGTGAACAAGCTACACATGAGATTTTAATAATTTCTGTGATTTTACAGTAATACAAAGCTTGGGATCACTGAACATTAACATGCAATGCCCATAAATTTCTTAATAAGATTTTAAGGGATTCTGGGAGGGGGGTAGATTACGTGGGTTCGGGGGAAGACCTGCGGGGGAGGGTATCTGGGCCAGCCGTAGGGCGTGGCATGGGAGGTGTGAACTCTGGGGTCAAGGAGATGATTAGATCTTACAATACAGATGCCCATAACATCGATACTGTAGGTGGGAGGGGCAGATATGGCGGGAGCAGGGGGCCACATCATCCTACGGGAGTGCGTCCTCGCTGTTTACAAGCGGTGGCGCGCTCCGACCCTCAAAGCTCTTCTCGTTCCCCAGGTTGTATGGAACCTCGGGCCCCAGGCCTTCGGCTGATGCTGTGCAACGCCAGGTCCGTGGTAAATAAAGCCCCCCTCATTTGTGATCTTATTCAGGAGAGGGGTGCGGACCTGGCGGGTATTACGGAGACCTGGTTGGGCCAGGAAGGGGGAGCCCCCGTTGTTGATATGTGTCCACCAGGTTTCCGTGCTTTCCATCAACCAAGGTCTCAGGGGAGGGGCGGAGGGGTGGCGGTTGTTATTAACGAAGGTCTTGGACCAAGGGAGGCCACTGTTCCTCAGACGGCTGGATGTGAGTCCCTTCTTGTGAAGTGGGGTCATAGGGTGCAGTTGGGCTTGCTAGTCATGTACCTGGCTCCCTGCCATGTGGCAGCAGCCCTGCCTGAGCTGCTTGATGTTATAGCCGCGGTGGCTGTTGACACCCCCAGGCTTATGGTCATGGGGGATTTTAACCTGTCATCAGTTGGTGAGACATCTGAGGTGGCTCGGGAGTTCATGGCTTCCATGACAGCTATGGACCTGAGCCAGTTAATTTATGGCTTTACTCACATGGGGGGACACACACTGGACCTTGTTTTTGTCTCTGGACAGTGGTTGAGTGATCTCGAGATAGGGGATATAGTGATTGAACCCTTGTCATGGTCAGATTACTCCCTCCTTCGCCTGGACCTTCGAACCGCCACACCCCACCGCAGGGAGGCGGAACCGACCAGGTGGTTCCGCCCCAGGCGCCTGATGGATCCTGAGAGATTCCAGATGGAGCTTGGGTCATTTCCTGAGGTTCTAGCACATGACTCGGCTGAGGACTTAGTGGTCGCCTGGGATATGGCGGCGGCTGATGCTTTAGACCGAGTCGTGCCTTTGCGGTCTCTGACCTGGCGCCGGTCTCACCTGGCTCCTTGGTATACTGAGGAGCTGAGGGAGATGAAGCGCCGGAAAAGACGCCTAGAGAGGAGTTGGAGGACTAGTCGTTCTGAATCCGACCGAACACTGGTAAGATCTCATATTAAGAATTACCTAGTGGCGATAAGAGTAGAGAAGAGTAACTACTTTTCTACTCTTATTGCATCATCAGATAATCGCCCAGCCGCCCTGTTTAGGGTGACCCGCTCTCTGCTCCATCAAGAGACGCGGGAAGACCCCTTGGAGGGTAGAGCTGAGGATTTTGTACAATATCTGTATGACAAAATTGCTCAGATTCGTGAACAGCTAGACTCTGACTGGATTGATTCAGAGGAGATGACAGGGGCAGGTCCTGAGAATATTATTTGGGAAGAGTTTGATCCTGTGACTCCCGAAAGCGTGGACAGGATACTGAACAGACTAAATGCGACCACATGTTTATTGGACCCGTGTCCATCCTGGTTGGTACTAGCCTCCCGGGAGGTGACGCGAGGCTGGCTCCAGGAGATTATAAATGCTTCTTTGAGTGGGGGTGTCTTTCCCACTGTCTTGAAAGAGGCGGTGGTGAGGCCCCTCCTCAAGAAGCCCTCCCTGGATCCAGCTGTATTAGCAAATTATCGTCCTGTCTCCAACCTTCGCTTTGTTGCAAAAGTTGTTGAGAGTGTGGTTGCACGACAACTGCCTCAGTACCTGGATGAATCGAATTATCTAGATCTGTTCCAGTCGGGATTCAGGCCCGGGTACAGCACAGAGACAGCATTGGTCGCATTGGTTGATGATCTCTGGAGGGCTCGGGACAGGGGTTGCTCCTCTGTCCTGGTCCTACTAGACCTCTCAGCGGCTTTTGATACCATCGATCATGATATCATGCTGCACCGGTTGGAAGGGTTGGGGGTGGGGGGCACTGTTCTACAGTGGTTCTCCTCCTTTCTCTCCGACCGGTCGCAGTCTGTGTTGACAGGGGGGCAGAGGTCGACCCCGAGGCCCCTTATATGTGGGGTGCCACAAGGATCGGTCCTCTCGCCCCTTCTATTCAACTTTTATGTGAAGCCTCTGGGTGAGATCATCCGTGGTTTTGGGGTGAAGTACCATCAGTATGCTGATGACACCCAGCTGTACATCTCCACCCCAGACCACCCCAATGATGTCCTCGAGGTGATGTCCCGGTGCCTGGAGGCCGTACGGATCTGGATGGGGAGGAACAAACTCAGACTCAACCCATCCAAGACCGAGTGGCTGTGGTTTCCGTCGTCCCGATATAGTCAGTTGGCGCCATCTCTGACTATTGGGGGCGAGTCGTTGGCCCCCACAGATGGGGTTCGCAACTTGGGCATCCTCCTGGACTCACAGCTGTCTTTTGAAGAGCATATGACGGCCGTAGCCAGGAGGACTTTTAATCAGGTTTGCCTGATTCGCCAGTTGCATCCCTTTCTGGATCGGGACTCGTTACGCACGGTCACTCACGCCCTTGTCACCTCACGCCTGGATTATTGTAATGCTCTCTACATGGGGCTCCCCTTGAGAAGGACCCGAGGGCTCCAACTGGTCCAGAATGCGGCCGCGCGGGTGGTAATGGGAGCAATGTGGCGCTCTCATGTAACCCCCCTCCTGCGCGAGCTGCACTGGCTCCCAGTGGTCTTCCAGGTGCGCTTCAAGGTTTTGGTTACTATCTTTAGAGCGCTCCATGGCTCAGGACCAGGGTACTTACGAGACCGCCTCCTGCCACCAGTAGCCTCTCACCGACCAGTTCGCTCCCATAGAGAGGGACTCCTCAGGGTGCCGTCGGCCAAACAATGTCGACTGACGGCCCCCAGGAGGAGAGCCTTTTCTGTGGGGGCACCTACCATCTGGAACGGGCTTCCCCCGGAGTTACGAAACATCCAAGATTTACGCATATTCCGCCGTGCCCTGAAAACATTTCTATTCCAACAAGCTGGTCTGGCCTAACTCTCCCTTTTTAATTGGCTTTTAAACTGGCTTTTAAATTGGGTTTTAAACCTCTTTAGATAAATTTGGATGTTCTTAATCTTTGAGCCTAAATTACTTAATCTGTTTCTTAATAGTTTTTAACTTCTATATGTATTTGTATTTATTATGGCTGTTCACCGCCCTGAGTCCTTCGGGAGTAGGGCGGTATACAAATATGAAAAATAAATAAATAAATAAATAAATAAATAAATAAACAACAGATAGTCAAAGAGATGCACACAACATTCTAAGACCGTGATGGCGAACCTATGGCACGCATGCCACAGGTGGCACGCGGAGCCATATTAGCCAGCTCAGCTCTGGGGCACATGCGCATACCGACCAGCTGATTTTCGGGCCTTCTGGGCCCACCAGAAGTAGGGAAACAGGCTGTTTCCTGCCTCTGGAGGGCCTGGGGGTGGTTGGGGAAGGCCCGTTCTTCTTCCTTACCTGGCTCCAGATCCTCTCTATTTATCTGGGAAGGGCAAAAACAGCCTTTCCCACTCCCTTGGAGGCCCTACGGAGGCTGAAAGGGCCCATTTTCCGCTCCCAGTGGGACAGGAAGTGACTTTTTTGCTGTCTCCAGCCTCCAGAGACTCCTAGAGAGGCTCCTAGAGACTCATTTCCTAGAGAAAATGTCACTTCCTGTCCTACCAGGAGTTGGGAAATGGGCCGTTTCAGGCCTTTGGAGGACCTCCCAGAGTGAGAAAGGCTGTGTTCGCCCTTCCCAGATAAATAGAGAGGATCTGGAACCAGGTAAGAAAGAAAAACAGCCATCATGTGCCAGGAGCAGGGGGTGGGGTTGCACGTGCGCGCACGTCCCTCCCCCGTCCCCTCTCTCCTGGCATGCGATGGCAAAAAGGTTAGCCATCACTGTTCTAAGATAATGGCTAGGTTTTTACAATATGCTTAACCATGTTACTGTACTTTGTTTTAATTTCACCTAACATATTGTGCAAGCTCAGGCTGTGTTCAGTGCATTTATGAAAGAGAAAATCATAGGATACCCTTATTCTACAGTCCAGTGGGCAGAAGGGTACCTTGATCGTTCTATGCAATATAAGAGTTTCTCCTAATGGGGAAAATGGGAGTATTCTGGAAAAGGGCAGGTGGAATTCAGAGCCTGTTTGGGAGAGCAAAAACCCACCTTCAATATTAAAGCAGAAAAAATATATATTACATTGCCCTAGATTTTTCCATTAAATTTTTTTAATGCTGGTAGAGGTTACCTAATATTCAAAATATCATGTTTCTTTCCACGCTGAACACACAATATGGGGAAAGGATTTGCCTACATAATTTCAGCCTTGTCTTTAGTTTAAAATTCAGAGGCACTTTGAAGGAGGAGCTTGCAATCAGTCATGCTGCATAAGAAATGGATGGTTTAATAAAAATTATATAAATAAGAAATGGTTGGACGTCATGGAGAAGCTTTAAAGAGGCTAATTGTGAAGAAGCATTTTTAGCCCCGACGATCACTGGGTCATATCTGGCTAAGCCTGCTTGGAGAGTTCTGTAACTTCTGGTATTTTGGAAAGGTGCTACCTGGCGCAGACGTCTTCGCTCAAAACAAAACAGAGTTGAGACCGTTCTCTTTTTGGCTTCCACTCCCTCTCTCCCAAGCGCACTCCCACTCCTAGCGAATACAGCTGGAGGGCTTCCGGATGATCCGGATATTGCTGGTGTCTCAGCGCCACTGGAGAGGTAGCTTTAGAGCCCATCCCGTGCCAATTGGAGAGTCTTAGCAGGAAAAACTTGTGCTTGAAGATCGAGGTTTAAGAGCCCCCCGGCTTTAGCGGACACTTCCCTGCCAGCCCTGCCACTACGCCTTTCAATACTCCATTTTAAATATCTTAGTGCGTTCTGTGCAGTCACTTACTTACATCAGCATTCCTTTTGTTGGCTTCAGAACAGGGCACATTGCTTTGCGCACGAGCAAAGGCCAGGCAGGCTAAAGATGGACTGACTCCCCGACCCCCGTCCCATCTCAGGAATTGCACCAATGTTCCTGCAAATCCTGACACAAATAAGGACGTATCACTGGTCCATCTGAAAAGATAATGCTGGGACATCACAGCTCCTGTAATTAGACATTGCTTTATTATGTTCTTTGTCAAATGAGACCTTTTAGAAGAGAGAGAGGAAAGCATTTTCCAGAGGTTCTACTTTTATTTGAAAGCCTGTGTTGAGACTTTAATTGGTCCCGAAAAATGAAAGAAATTCAGAGCATCAAATGTAGGTCAGGCCTTGGGGGGCGGGGAGAGAAGAAGTGAGGGCAGTTGTGGCATAACTGGGAAACAACAGCCGCTTTACTCAGACACGCCAGGCAATCTTGTAACATAGCTCACTGTCATTTCTGCAACCTCCTGGGATTTCATATTCGGACCTATCAAGTCTATTCCACAAACAGTTCAGCCTTCTTTCACTGTGCACTCAGCACTGAGGTTGCAACTACTAGTAGAAGTATGTATCACAACTGCAAAACAAAATAAGACAAAAGAACCATCCCAGAAAACCTCTTCCTTGCCAATAACCTTCAGTTTCTTTTCCATAGAAGGATGCACTCATCAGCTAGAGCAGAAATACTCAACATAAGAAAAGCAAAATAAAAATGAAGATGCATTGGGAAAAAGCATGACTGAAGGATGGGTCAGACAGAGGATGGAACAGGAAATGGTGTTTTTTTTCCTGTACAGTTCCAAAGCATTTAGTCAGTCTTTCTCCCTTTTTAAGAAGCTGTGTTCATCTGCATTATAAAACAGCTGATTGGGATGGTTCCGCTTTTGCATGTACAAGAAGCAATATACACACAAATACATTTGTTTTTGCTTATGCCGTATGTATTGTCTTCATATGTTCTCCATTGTGTATGAGATATGTTTTTAAGAAAATCCATTGACATGTTAATGAAAATTCCTGTTTTACCTGAAAGGAAATAAGGATGATCAAAATAGATATAAGAATTTTTATTCAACACAAAGGAGATACAAGAAAAAGATGAAACAGAATACTACTTAGTCTGGGAGAAATGGTATAAATGGTTGGAGGAGAAAGGGGGAAAAAAGGGACAAAAAACCCTAGGTGGTTAAATTAGGTGGAGGAATATGGAAACAATGGGAAGATATAAATTGTGGAAAGGAAATTAGGTACCTGTTTATGTTAAATGTAAATAAAATATTTAGATTAAGAGAATATATTATAACGGTATATATATATATATGATATACTAGAAATATATGTATAAAAGATATTAAGATAAGAAAGAGAAAATGTATAAATATGGATTACTGATGCGAAGATGTTGAAAAGAAGATGTAAATATCTGTTTTTGTTTGTTTTTTGTTTGTTTTTTAAAAAACTTTAATAAAAATTCTATATATATAAAAAAGAATTTTTATTCATCATTTATATAGCCACCCACTTCACAAAACCGACTCTGTATGTTGTAACAAGGGTTCTCCCCACCTCCATTCATGCAACAGGAGGCTTATGCTAGATGAATAGAAAAGTCAGTAATTGGGTGTTATAACCTTGTTATGATTGCAAGTATTCAAGCTGTGTTTTACAATTAAACTACACAGATTCCAACCCTTTGAGATAAGCCAAGGTGTAATAACAATCTCAAAAGACTGCCAGAATTTCTCTCTGACCCTCTTATATCAGAGAACTAGCTGGATACCCGTGCTTCGCTACGAAACTATGTGATGGGGCTTGATAAATTGACACTTAGAGTTTGAAAATTAATGAGTAGTTGTGATTGGCCTCTCCTCTCCCCTTCTCTCCCTCAGGCTGGCCCAGTGGTGAAATCCAAATTTTTTACTATCAGTTCTGTGGGCGTGGCTTGGTGGGTGTGGGGTGGTATGGCTTGGTGGGCGTGGCAGGGGAAGGTACTGCAAAACCTCCATTCCCACCCCACTCCTGGGGGAAGGATATTGCAAAATTTCCATTCCCACCCCACTTTGGGGCCAGCCAGAGGTGATATTTGCCAGTTCTCCAAACTACTCAAAATTTCCACTATGGGTTCTACAGAACCTGCTGGATTTAACCCCTGGGCTGGCCCCACAAAAGCCTCTCTTCTCCCTCAGGCTGGCTCCACAGAAGCCTCTCTTACCCTACCCCCTTCTCTCCTTCAGGCTGGCCCCATAGACCCTCTCCTCTCCCCTTCTCTCCCTCAGGCTGGCCCCATAGAAGCCTCTCCCCTTCTCTTCCTCAGTCTTGCCCCACAGAAATGTCTCCTAGCCTATCCCCTTCTCTCCATCAGGCTTTTTAACCCCTTCTCTCCATGAGGCTTGCTCCACAGTAGCCTGTCTTATGCTATCCCATTCTCTCCAGAGTTATTTTCAAGTTGGAAGCGGGAGTAGAATGTCTAACTAATTAGCATCAGAGCGTATTATAATAATATAGGAAATACTAATGCTCTGATGGTCAAATCCTTTCTTAGTGAGCACCTAGAAGCCAAGAAGAACATACGTGGCAATTTTCAACTTCTGGAGATTTTGTGATTAATGTGTGAGCAGTTTTCACATTTATTTATTTATTTATTTATTTATTTATTTGTTTGTTTATTTATTTATTTATTTATTTAGATTTATATGCCGCCCTATCTCCAGCCGGACTCAGGGCGGCTCACAACAGTAAAAAACATCTAATGAAAAAGTTAAAAAGAAATTAGATCCAAATCTCAGAATTTAACAGTTAAAAGTGCAATTAAGACTAACAAGTTAAAAATTAAACTTATATTAACTTTTATATATACTGCTCAAAAAAATAAAGGGAACACAAGCAGAAGACATCCGAGATCTGAATGAATGAAATAGCCTTATTAAATACTTTGTTCTTTACATACAGTAGTTTATACATGCTCAAACAACTAAAGGGAACACAAAACTACTATATGTAACATGACTTTTTTGAGCAGTGTATATAAATCAAGGCAAGGTCACATTGAGTTTCTTTTTCATGCTTCGTTCAACTTCACAGGTTTCACTCACTTGTTCAAGCCCCTCCTTTACAGCTCTTTCATGCCTTCCCCAAGTCAGCTTTAAATTCTTTTACACCAAGCCCTAGATCGCTGAATGCACTTCAGAGAAGCATAATCCCAAGCAGCAGCACACTCACACAGGCAAGCATATGCATCTTGCAACTCGGTCCAAAGTGGCTAGAAAATATAGTCCCTTGGCGCCCCCGAAGACACTTGGCAGGCAAGGTACAGGACAAACCCCTCCCCCCCAATCACCAAGTCAGCATCCACTGAATCCTTGCAAAACTGGGCAAAGGTGGAGAGAGGGGAGCAGACAGAGCCAAATCGAGCTGAATCTGTCTCTGTGTGTCTCTCGCTGCCCGACTACAGCAGGAAACAGGGAGTGGCTACTTCCGGCCTTCATTGGTGCTGGATGCATGACCTGCTCTCCGCCCTGAGAGAGAGAGAGTTGCCAGTGACAAGTGGGGAAGGGTTGCATTGTGGCTCTGCGTCGTAATGGGCTCCAGGAGGAGGAGGGGACCCAGTCTCCCCCATTGTGAAGCACATATTCACTGTGCTGCTCAAGGCACTGCTAGAGCAGCTGGCAGGCCATGGAAGGGGTATTGGGTCTTCCCCATGCCCCATACCAAAAGGAAAGCCAGCTGGGCTTCTTCCCCTAGAAGCCCCCTTATCCTTCCCCCTGCTCCCTTCCACTTACCCCCTGCTCAAT
This sequence comes from Arizona elegans, assembly GCA_022577455.1. NCBI lineage: Eukaryota > Metazoa > Chordata > Lepidosauria > Squamata > Colubridae > Arizona > Arizona elegans. Next base: position 168,958,739 of record JAKOOJ010000001.1, on the reverse strand, counting down.
CCCACTTTGGGACAGAGGAGCGTGCACCAGAAACGCATGTTGGGGCAAAGTTAGAGCGTGTCTTCTGACCCTCCAGGCCCAGCTTGCTGAGGAGTGGGGGGAGCAGCCTTGACGTCTCCCCTGCCCCATGGCCCCAATCATTGCTGCCTGGCTTTCTCAAAGGCACAGTGCATTTCAAAGGCAGCAGGTCACATCTGGAGGTGCCGAACAGTGTCCCGCTGTGAGAGCCAGGCCAGGCCTTTCCACCGTCCAACTCGGCAATGGGGGCGCTTCTGCTGGATTAGCTATCCCCCCTCCCGCTGGGCTTTTGTGCTCAGTGCTCAGCCTAGGGAGGGGAGCGCATCCCAACGCCAGCCCCTTCTTTCTCTTGGCCCCGCCGACGAGGGAGGAGGAAGGCCAGGCTTGGGGGATGGCCCCCACCCCTCAAGATCTATCCCTGCCATTCTTTCCCAGCCCTCTTTGCTGGTGGCAACAGCAAATTACCATGACAAATAGGGAATCCTGTTGCCGTGCAAAGGCAAGTACAGGGGCTCTTCGCTCCCGCACTAAGGCTCCGCTCATCATCACCACCACAACAGGGCAACAGCTCTTTCATCCCTCTGCTGCGACAGGGCAACAGGGAGCCATGCCAGAGAGGTAAAAGAGCCGCATGCGGCTCCAGAGCCGCGGGTTGCCAACATCCAGTGCAAACCATCTGTCAGGTTCCAGATATTTCTAGAGGGATGCTGGCATTTTGGTGGGATGAAGGAGGGGAGGAATGGAGTGGTCTGTATATAAAGTTTCTGTTTCTGTTTCCTTCATTACTGTGCTAATCTCTACATGAAGTTTCTGTTTCTTGCATTACGTGTTAATCTCTATATGAAGTCTCTGTTTCTGTTTCCTTGCAATGATGTAGTGTGGGAGGGGTTTGGTTGTCATTGCTTTAAATAGCTGGTTTTAAATGGGAAACTTCAGTTCTTGCCTAGATCTCTTGTTGTCACAAACTTTCCAATAAAAGCTCCTTTTGGAATCACTGCAGTTTCAAGAGTCCTGCTTTCTTGGGAAGATTGGAGATGCAAGACCTTACACCATCACAAAGAAATTAAAAGGCAACAGAGTGCAAAATACAATTAAGACATGTAGACCAGGGGTTGGTTCTAAATTCTTTTACTACTGGTTCTGTGGCGTGGTTTGATGGTCATGTGACAATTCTTTAGGATTTAGCAGAGGTACTGGTCTACCAGGCTTTTAACTGCTTGCAGAGCTGTACCGGTCTACCCATTTGTTTTTGGAGTGTTTCAGTCTACCTATTTGTTTTTGGAGCGCACCTGTCTACTCATTTGTTTTTGGATCGCACCGGTCTACCACCACAGTGCCTTTTACCGCTGATCAGCTTTAGGGTGGCCCTTTGAAGCGTCCCGGCAAGAGTTTGAACAGTATTTTTCCTTCTAGCCGATCAGCTGGGACTGGGGAGGTAGCAAATAGATTGGGGGCGGGGCCAGGCAGAGGTGGTATTTACCGGTTCTCCAAAGTACTCAAAATTTCCATTACCGGTTCGCAAAAACTGGGGAGAACCAGTAGCAACCCACCACTGATGTAGATTTGCTATTTTCAGAACAAGAAAAACCCCTGCCTTTTCTATCCTGTGGGATACTCAAAGGGGATACTTTTACATACTGCATATGGATAAGAAATAAATTAACTGTGTGTTGTCTGTTTCTTGCATTTTGTCAGGTGCTCAATCTTTGCTCATTCTTTTCACCTGATTATCACTAATCTCAGCCATTTGAATGCTTTGGGGAAGGCCACATATACATTATTAAGATCCCTCAACTACTGATAATCACCTCTGCCCCTTAAAACACAGCTCATGTTTTTATGAGAAAATCGGCAGGATTCACTTCTGACAAAACATCAGTAGAATTGGGCTGTCTGACACTAAACTACAGTTTTGAAAATTTCTGGCTGAAACCCTGCCCCGAAACCTCACAGTGTGGCTTTAGGTAGCAGCTATTTCTTAGCTTCCTGTTTACAATCTTATTGCAGTTATTGCAATTAACATGTATTTGAAATATACTCTGGTAAACAGTGATTATTAGGATTTGTAACTTTTGGAAAAATCAGGAGTCAATTATATCAAAGTTTAGTTTTCCCTTTTCTGCGTTTGTCTAGAGATGGACACAACTGTCTCCTTTAAGCCATGAAGTGTATATAGTGGGTGGTAAAGAGCTGTTTTCTCTGGGATAGGCCCACATCAGGATTTTAATAATTTTTTTCCTCTCCAGTCATGCAATCTTCTAGTCATAAGACCTGTTGAAGATCACAAGATACACACACATGGAGAATAACAGAGTTGGAAGGGACCTTGAAGTTCTTTTAATCCAACCCCATGCTCAAGCAGGAGACCCTGTACCATTCCAGACAAGTGACTGTCCAGTCTCTTCTTAAAAACCTCCACTGATGGAGCACACATACTTTCTGGAGGCAAGCTGTTCCACTAGTTAATTGTTTTCACTGTTAGGAAATTTCTGCTTAGCTCTGGGTTGCTTCTCTCCTTGATTAGTTTCCATACATTGTTTCTTATCTTGGAAAATAGATTGTGCTTTGGAAAATAGATTGATCCCCTATTCTTTGTGGCAATTATTGAAACACCCCTATGTCATGTCACCCCTAGTCCTTTTTTTCACTAGACTAGACATACCCAATACCTGCAACTATTATTCATATGTTTTAGCCTCCAGCCTTCTAATCAACTTTATTGCTCTTCTCTGTACTCTTTCCAGAGTCTTGACATCTTTTTATAATATGGTGACCAGAAATGGATGCAGTATTCTAAGTGTGGTCTTACTAAGGCTTTATAAAGTGGTACTAATACACTACATGATCTTTTGTTAATACAGCCTAGAATTGCATTGGTTTTTTTGGTTGTTGCCATACATTGCTGGCACTTATTTACCTATGTGATTGTTCACTAGGACTCCATGATCCCTCTCACAGTTACTGCTATTGAGCCATATTTCACCTACTTGTACTTGTACATTTGGTTTTTCTTGTTCAGAATGTAAAACCTTACTTTTTTCTACATTGAATTTCATTTTGTTAGATAGGGCCTTATACATTTATGGACACATACACATATATACATATAAATACATATAAACACTTATACATACATATGACACTGTCTTATAGGATCAACTATCAATAGTAAAGGAACCACCAGTCAAGAAATACATCAGAAACTAGCACTTGGTAGAGTAGCCATGAAGGCCTGGAAAAGCCATTCAAATCCCTTACTGTGTTTATACTTACAAAGCTCAGAACTGAGGAGAACTGGAAGTGTCACAGCGAGACTGACTGGAAAATAGTGGGCTCTAACGAGCCTTGTGAAAATCCAGCCAGACAAACCGTTGTTGGGGGTGTCTTTGGACCGGAACTGTCTTGTAGGGACGATGAAGAAGGAGAGGCGCCTCCGGGACTTTCTGTTTTGCTGGCTCCCGGTGAAGACGGATCTTTTTTAAGGTCCGCCAGCCCCGCCGTTTGTAGAGCCGCTTCAATTGTGAGAAGCGGCTTGGAAACTCCAGAATCTGTAGGATTTGAAGGAGAGAGTAAGCAAGGTGCAGGTCGAGCCCCTGTGAGCCCCCAGAAGTTTGCTACTGGGGAGGAAACAGGCGCGGCTCCCTCCCAACTTGTGAAGACTCTGGATGGCGTGGGACGACTCTGCTCTCTGCAGAGCAAGCCGACAGCAGCAAACATAAAAATTGATTCAAATCAACATTATTATCTAGTGGAGGAAAAAACCTGAACCCTGAAACCAAGAAATTGCAAGTATTTTCTTTCTTTTGTGACTTCCCGATCTGAGAAAAAATTAGAGCGAGCGGAAGCGGCTTGAAAAGATGGCGCCGTTCCAGCGTTAACAAGCTGAAAGGGAGAGTGATCTTTTAAAGCTACTTTAACAAGTTACATTGTTGCGCTGCTTGTAGCAAGCAAACAGGAGAAGAGCGGGGAAAAATCCTTTTTAAAGCAAGCTGAGCTCGTATTAGTCTAATTCCACTTCCAATCTGACTAAAACTGGGGGACTTTTTTAGAAGACTTTGGGAAGTATTAATTTGAACTCACAAATGGCGCCCAGTAGCTGAACTAATGAGCTAATGAGCTAGTGAAAGTGATTCTAAGAAGTTACTTTGATTAGTTACAAAGTTACTCTGCCTGTAATACAGAGGAATAAGAGAAGAAGAAAAAATCTGTTTCTTCAAATTCTGAGTTTGTTCACTCTAGCTTCTATCTGACTAAACCTGGGGGATTTTTTTAGAAGCCTTTGTGGAGGAGGAAAGGGAAAGAGAATCTCCCTCTTTAGAAAAACTAACCTACGTGGCAGGATGGCCTCAAAGAAGCAGGAAGGAAAGGGAGCGGGGGGGATCCCCCACACGCAAACATGAATCACAGCCTCCTTCTGTTCAACAAACTCAGAAAAATTTTGACTTTGAAAACTTAAAAGAATTTATATCCCAGGTTCTGGATGATAAATTTCAAAAATCTCAACAGGAAATAGATGATAAACTTCAAAAATCTCAACATGAAATTATGCAGGAAATTAATGAAATTAAAGACATGGTGCAACAGGATTATGGCAAGGTGACTAAAAAAATAACAGATGTGGCGTCTGGCCTTGCAGAATTTATTATTAAAGTGGATTCTAAAGTGGAAGAATTTAAATCAGAAGTCAATGTTAAAATGAAAGACAATGATTATAAAATTTCTGATGTTGATGATAAAATGCAGAGAGTCGAAAATGAAATTGTTATGATGCAATTCAGGGCAATGGAATTTGCTATAAGTCTTCGAGGAATCAGAGAGGATGACCAACAGGATTTGAGACAGATTTGTGCTGAGGCTTTGGCAGTCATATTAAAAATTAATCCTGATGTGGTTTTTTTACAAAATAGACAAAATTTACAGAGTGAACTCTTGGGTGGCCAGACAAAGACAATTGCCTAGAGATGTGGTGATATATTTTACAGATAGAGCAATAAGAAATGATATCCTGCAAAAATCTTTTCTTACCTCTGTGCAAGTGGGGGGCGCACAAATTGGAGTTTATAAAGAACTACCACCCAAAATGCTGAAAGCCAGAAAAGATTTTGGCTTTCTAGTAAACGAATTGAAGAAACAAGAGATACCATTCTGGTGGGATGCCCCAACTGGCATAATTTTGAAGTACAAGGGAGAAAGATATCATTTGAATACTGTGGTGAAGGCGGATCATTTTTATAATACTATCTTTAAAGAAAGAACACCATCTCCACGAACATCTACAGTGCTGGAGATGAAGGAGAGTGACAAGAAGCAACCTCAACAAGAATTGCAAGAACAGGTTAAGCAGGTGGAGTTAGAGGAAACACAGGGTGCTGTAGGAGGTTTCTTGGAGGAGCCCCTGTTAGAATCTTCTCCAATCTTAGACCCGGTTCGGATGGCTGAAGTCAAGGATCAGCGTATAACTCGTGCAAAATCCAAGCAACTTAAAGAAATGCAACAACAGGAAAGACAATATAAAAAGGGAGCTAAGAGTACCACACAAGAGACTGAAGTCATGGAGGGAGCAAGACCGAAGATTCAGGAAGATATTCGGTTATTCTGCTCATTGCTTCAGAAAGATAAAGATGATGTTTAAGTGTTTATCCTGGAATGTGAATGTGTTGAACTCGGTACAGAAAAGGAAGAAATTATTTGTATACTTGAGACAATTTAATAATGATATAATTTGTTTACAAGAAACTCATATCACAACTCAAGATCAAAGATATTTGATAAATTCTAAATTAGGAACACATTTTATATCTTCAACTTTGCAAAAAAAGAATGGTGTGGTTATTTATGTAAACAAAAGGCTAACAGCTAAAACTATAGAAGAAGATGAAGATGGTAGGTTTATAGCAATTGAATTGCATACAGTAAATGGCCAAATTCTTTTGATTGGAATTTATGCTCCCAACCAACAACAGGATCATTTCTATAAAATGTTACATACTAAAATATTGCAATGGGACTATAGATCTATTTTAATTATGGGAGATTGGAATGGAGTAATTGATTCTAAATTAGACAAAAAGAGTTTGGCGAAATCCAGGATCAGACTGCCACAGACTTTCTTTGACATGAAAGAAGATTTGGAATTAAAAGATATTTGGAGAATACATAATCCAAAAGAATTGGACTATACTTTTTTTTCCGATAGACATAGATCCTTCTCTAGGATTGACTTTATTTTGTTGTCAGATGATTTACTTGTTAAGACAAAAAGAACAAAGATTTTCCCAAGAACTTTGACCGACCATAGCCCAGTATGGATAGAAATCGAGATGGGCAAGACTGAGCGACGCTCCTGGAGAATAAATGAAAACTTGTTCAGATATGAAAAAAATATAATAGAACTTAAAAAGCACTTGAAAGAATTTTTTGAAATAAACTTGAATAAAGGTACCCCAATCGAAATTGTGTGGGATGCGAGCAAAGCTTATATGAGAGGGGTGCTCATTTATATGAACTCTAAACATAGATTGATTCGACAAAAGAAAAGATCTGAATTGGAAGCAGAAATAAAGAATAAAGAACAGCTACTTATTAAAAATCCAACAGATGATAGAATACGTGGTGTTATAAAACTTTTGAAAGACCAATTTCAAATGCTTATGGCGGAACAAGTTGCAACAAACTTACAATATGCGAAGCATAGTACATTTTGTAATGCCAATAAGCCGGGCAGATGGTTGGCCTATACATTAAGGAAAAAGCAGAGTGTACGGACTATTGATAGCATTGATATTGGAGGGAAAGAAATCTTTCAACAAAAATTAATTAAAGAAGCTTTTGTGGACTATTATACTAAATTATATGCTAAAGATGATGTGCAGAATGGACTTATAGAAAAATACTTAGATAATAAAAGAATTACAAAAATTACTGACCAACAAAAGGAAAGAATGGATTATCCTATAACAGACAAGGAGATAATAGCAGCAATTAAACAATTAAAAACAGCTAAAGCTCCTGGAACGGATGGTCTGACTGCAGTGTATTATAAAGCCTTGCAAGCAGAAATGGTGGAACAACTTAGAGATTTATTTTGTAATATTCAACAAGGGGGTAAAATACCCCCATCATGGACAACAGCTTATATTTCTTTAATACCAAAAGAGCAAGTAGGTCCTAAAAAACTGGAGAATTATAGACCAATATCTCTTTTGAATACTGATTATAAAATTTATGCTAAAGTACTAGCCAACAGGTTGATGCCAATAATCCAAAAGGTGATTCATGATGATCAAGCGGGATTTATCGAGGGTAGATACATGAAGGACAATGTAAGGCAAGTAATAGATTTATTGGAATATCTTGAGAAGAATAAACAGATCCCTGCAGTGCTGGTCTTCTTGGATGCAGAGAAGGCCTTTGATAGAGTGGACTGGAACTTTCTACTAAAGACTTTAAAAAAGATGGACTTTTGGGATCAATTTATACAGGCAGTTTCAGCAATTTACCAAGAGCAAAAGGCACAGATTATTGTTAATGGAAGTTTGACAACAGAGTTGAAATTGAAAAAGGAACAAGACAGGGATGTCCGTTATCCCCACTGTTGTTTATTTTAACACTAGAAGTCTTGTTAAATACAATATGGGACTCTAATATCTTGAAAGGTATAATGATAAGGCAAGAGGATTACAGAATAAAGGCATTTGCAGATGATCTGGTTGTTACCCTAACACAGTCAATGGAATCATTAATCCAGATGAAGGACATTATACAAGACTATGGTAAAGTTTCAGGTTTTAGACTGAACCAGAAAAAAACCAAGATGATAGCCAAAAATATGACACAAGATCATAAACATGAGCTTGAAAGGAGGGCAGGTTTTGAGATTGTACCAAAGGTAAAATATCTAGGAGTTCAGGTTGCAGAATCAAATATGAAACTATTTCAAAATAATTATGAGGTGTTGTGGCGAGAGGTGCAGAAAGATATGGAGACTTGGAAAAAACTGCAGCTGTCTTTACTTGGAAGAATAGCAGCAGTTAAGATGAACATTTTGCCAAGATTTCTTTTTTTGTTTCAAATGATCCCGGTGCTTAAAAGTGATAAACAACTAAAAGTGTGGCAAACTGGAGTAAATAAGTTTGTCTGGAACGAGAAAAAACCGAGAGTGAAATTGAAAATCATGCAAGATGTTCCAGAAAGGGGAGGCCTTAAACTTCCAAACCTACAACTATATTATGAAGCAGCAGCTTTGACTCTAGCAAGTGATTGGTTTGGAAGGAAAAAGACTGGAATAATGAATATAGAAAGTTTTGATCTTGAATTTGGATGGCATGCGTACTTATTTTATGACAACAAAGTGGATAAAGTATTTAAAAGCCATATACTTAGAGACTCTTTGATGAGAGTTTGGAAGAAGCACTGATACAAATGGGATTATAAAATACCGCTATGGCTGGATCTTGGTCATATTATGTGGAATACAAATATAATGTCACTTGGGGGGGGTTTATACAAAGAGGTTCTTTTTCAAATCCCTTACTGTGTTTATACTTACAAAGATCAGAACTGAGGAGAACTGGAAGTGTCGCAGCGAGACTGACTGGAAAATAGTGGGCTCTAACGAGCCTTGTGAAAATCCAGCCAGACAAACCGTTGTTGGGGGTGTCTTTGGACCGGAACTGTCTTGTAGGGACGATGAAGAAGGAGAGGTGCCTCTGATGACCAAGAGGAACAGGCAAGTTCCTTGAAGGGTCAGAGGCAAGCTCTTTGGACCAGTGGGGGTGGCCGTTACAACCGCTCTGAAGCTAGGGCAACCGGACTAAGATTTGTGCAGGAGCAGTGTTTGAATGGAGTATTAATACCGAGTGAGTGATTGGCCAACTCACAGGTAAAAAGGAATTTTTAAAAAATCTTCAAAGTGGTCCCAGGGTGGAAATAAGTGGCTAATTGGCACTTGGGAATTTTAATAGAGGGAGAAGAACAAAGAGGAAGTTTAACGTACTAAAGCCTAAAAAGAAAAACTTCTATTTGGATTTAAAATTGGACTTGGAGAAATTAAAAATAATACAAGAAAAAGAAACCCGAGGGAAAGCATTTGTTAATGAAGAGTTAAACTATTTTTGAAGTTGTGACATTGGAAGGAAGAACAAAGAAAAAGTTAAATATATAAGTATAAAAAATGTTTTATAATTGAATTTAAAATTGAACTTGGAGAAAATTAAAACAGTATAAAGAAAAGAAACCAAAGAGAAAGTACTTTTTATGTGGATTTAAAATATTTGTTTTTGACAAATGTGATACTTTTTTGTTGCTTTGGGAATTGTGGATTGGAGAGAGACATCTGCTGGTGGAAAAAAAAGTACTACAATGATTGTTTTGAAAATTGAAACTTTAATGACCTTGACAACCCTGAGAGAATTTAAAGAATATTTGTTTCTTTTGGAACTGTTGGATCTCAACTTTGAAAGGAAATGAAAAGCAACAAAACTTTAAATTGGAGTGGACTAGAAAAATATTTGAACTGAATATTATTTGTAATTATTATTATTTTTTTTGAAAAGAAAACATGGAGCATAGAGAGTATGAGGAATTAATACAGATGCTTAAAAATATGCATGAAGCATTTAGGGGTAATAAAAAAAGCAGAAGCCTGGTTAGAAGAAAATTAAAAAAAAGGATAAAGAAAATAAAAATGAGAAGCAAGAATGCAAGGTTGAAGAGAAAATTATTGAAGATGAAAAGTTAAATGATTACATTGGGATTTACGGTGGGGAAAAAAGAAGGGACAGGAAGAAATATTTTCTGAAAAAGAAGTGAGCAAAGGGGAGATAAGGAAAAGGGAAGAGACTACCCTGTTTTCCCCAAAATAAGACATCCCCTGATAATAAGCCCAATCAGGCTTTTGAATGCATGGCAATAAGGCCAAGCACTTATTTCAGGGTTCAAAAAAAAAAAAAATGAGACAGGGTCTTATTTTCGGGGAAACACGGTAGGTAATAAAAAGTTAGATGATTACACTGAGATTAACAATGAAAAAGAAAGAATGGAGAGGGGGAAATGTTTTCTAAAAGAGAATGGGACAAAGGAATTCTGGAGGGACCAAGAGAAAATGGATAAAAGAGGAAGAATAGAGGAAAGGAGGAAGAGAAATAACGTATATATTTATAGATTTAAGAGAATTGTATTAACATTAGTAATTGTGAATGTAATAAATAAAAATGATGCTATATATTGTGTATGAAAATAACTGAAATTAAGAGATAAACCTGAAAAGTAAAAAAGTGTGATTTCAAAGTAAAAATAGAATAAGATGAAGTACATTATTTATAGTAAAAAATGTGATGTAAAAAATCAGAATGACGAGGTATATTGTTTAGTAAAAAACAAACAGTAGATGAAATATGAAATGATAATTTGGTCCATATATAAAAAGAATTGAAATTAAAGGAAGTGTTGTAAGTGATGAAATAAGATAATTAATGTTATAATAAGAAATCAGGAATTAAGGATGGGAAGTGATATTGTTTTAAGTTAAAGGGTTTCAATATAAAAATTGAATAGGATGAAATATGTTGTTTATATAAATGGAGAAATAAGATAATTAATTGAAATAATGTTAAGAATTAGGATGTGAAGGGTGGATGGTAATATTGTTTATACCCTAGGTATTAAGAAGAAATTAAGATAAAAGAAAAAAGTAAAGAAAAAAGAATATTATGGCAGAAATTGAAATATGTAAATTGTATTTGGAAAAACCAAAAAAGAAGATTGGAATAGATTATAAAATATATATAATATGTTATAAATTGTATAAGATGAGACCGAGTCAATACTGTGTTCAAAAAATATGTATGTAAAGGGAAATTTTTTAATAAAACTTGTTTAAAAAACAAAAACAAAACAAAGATCAGAACTGTGCAAGCCATGGCATTCCCTGTGACACACTATGGAAGCAAAAGTTGGACTTTGAAAAAGCAAACTAGAATGAATATTGATAATTTCAAATTTTGGCATTGGAGAAAATTCCTAAGAATGGATAGACAGCCAAAAAAAACAAAGGGATCACTGAAGAAAATAGTGCAGAGATGTCATTCAAGACACAAATGATCAGGTTCAAATTATCTACTTCAGACATTTTATACAAAGATAATTCTCTGGAGAAGGATCTATGCTGGGAAAGGGAAGGAAAGAGAAGAGAAGAGAAAGACCAGCAGTAAAGCAATTGCATTCAGTTACATTATTGATGGGTGCACCACAGGAAGATTGGAAAGACCAGATTTGGGATAGATTGCCATGGAGAAAATATATCAGTGGGGTTGCTAAGAGTTGACACAACTTGGCACACAATCAATATAGGACACTTGGTTAGGGAAGGTTGACCTCTGTACTATAAAATGTCAGCCCCAAGCAGAGATTGGTGAAAGAATGAACAAATATAGTTTAAAAATTATTCCAGCACTCATAACTTAGCTATCTGTATTTTACCTGGATGTTTCCATAACAACCATGTGCAAGTCCAGCTCACAAGATGAAACAGTCTCTATTGTTAAAATTGTGGAAGCAGAGTGACACCAAGTGATATAACCAACACAGTACACAGTGAACCAGTGCATGGCATATCTCCATGTCCCCTTCCCTACACCTGCTGTGAGTGGGAAGATGAGAGGAGGTAACTGGAGGAGGCCTTCTTATCTCCTATGTAAAGAGATAGCCTTAACAACAAAGTGCTTAGAATAATGAAAATAAAAACAGTTCAAAGTGTCAGTAAAGTCTGAGGAAATGAAGAGTAAAATCACAGATGGAAGACAGTGATGGAAACTAGCAGGAAGACTCTTTGATATGGCCTGTAAGTAATAAGTAAACCTGTTTTGTCATTACTTCTCCCCTATATTTAGAGGATTATTAATGAAGCCTACAAAAGAAAACTGCAAAAATACAGCCAATTAAATGAATTAACACAGAAAACTTTATGAATTGAGATTAAAATCAAAGTTAAACAAATAAACTCATCTTAATACCAAGTTTCCCCAAAAATAAGATCCTGTCTTATATTTTTTGAACCCCGAAATAAGTGCTTGGCCTTATTTTCAGGGAGGTCTTATTATTTTGGGGTGCAGGGAGCAAGACAGGGCTCCTCTTGCCATCTTACCTGATTTCCAGCTTGTCTCCCTAACCCTAACCAGAGGAAATGGCGGGGACTAGCTACACATGCGTTTAAATATTTTTGGGGAGGGCTTATTATTGGGGGAGGGCTTATTTTTGGGGAAACAATACTAACTGATGTGTCTTATCCCCATTAAATCATAAGGAGAGAGATTTCAAGGGAAAGAGGGGGATGCTCTGCTTGCGATTGATTCAAGGGAAATCTTGCTGCAATTAAATTTAAAATCTGTGATACAACTTACCATTGTTTCTCCATATACATTATTGAGGAAGTAAAAAAGTGAAACACTTTTTGCACTATATGATAAAAGGACCTGCGTCTGTTTATTTTTGTTTGGGCAGGCATGCATGTTTGCTTTAACCATGATTTTGTTTGATGAAAGAGGTAATTCCATGTTTTTTACTTCGGGAAAATGCTGTGAAAATGCTGTGTTCCATTGACACAGTGAAATAGGACATTCTGAGGGGATGTTGGAATATTCACAATAGCAGTTGAGAATCTCAAAAATCTCCATAAAGATTAACCTGAATTGAAGTTCTCAGGCAAAGAACAAGCAAAGCAATTGGCACCATATATATAGATAAAATATCTTATTCTGAAAGATGTCAAATTTACCAAAAAAGATAAAAATTACAACTTGATGAATATCTGTGGGAAACAGCATTGTAGCCACAGAAGTCCTGTCTTCCTTCTTTAGGCTTCTTTACTTTGCACACAATGTAATATAGAGCTTTGCTTTCTTACAACAGTTGACTCCCACTCAGGTAATATTGTCAATTTAAGGAATGGAGAGCAGTCCCTCTGTCTCTAAAATTTTACAGTGGATATCATCAAAGATATCAGGGGTGTCCAAGGGCACAGGCTGAGTAGGCAGTCTTCACATGTGTAATCAAGGGTGCATAGAATCATAGGGCTGAAAGGGATCTTATTATCACTCCTCATGGTCAGAATGCTATCCCTCTGTTGATGCCGCCTAAAACTGTGTTGGCTTTTTTGGTAGCTGCAAACACTGCTGGCTCAAACTTAAGTGGTGATCCACTTAAGCTCATTAAAGAAAGATCCATCCTAGAACTAAGGGCAAATTTCCTGACAGGGAGAACAATTGATCAGTGGAATAACTTGCCTCCTGAAGTTGTGAGTGCTCCATTGTTGGAGGTTTTCAAGAAGAGATTGGACAACCATTTGTCAGAAATGGTATATAGTTGTGATGGCGAACCTATGGCAAGTGTGCCAGAGGTGGCATGTAGCACCTTCTCTGTGGCCATGTGAACTGTCGCCCCAGTTCAGCTCCGCCACACATGTGCATGCACCTCCTGCCAGCAAGCTAGTCTTCCATTCTCTGCCATGCATGTGCGGGGGTGGGGGTGTGTATGGGGCCTCACCTGCTGCTGGGCCTTGCCTGCCACAGCTGCTAGCAGATGGGAGCGGTCCGGGGCTGCAAGATTGCACTGCCCAGATTGACCCTCCGCTATCCGGCCCTCTTCCACTAGTCCACCCACCCGGTCAGGTTGTGGGAATGCTTGGCCTCCCAGCTGCACCCACCCTCTGGAGTGGCAGCAGCAATGGCAGGGAATATGGGATCGCCTGGCAGCAGGGATGGAGAGGGAGAAGAGGGCGGCTGCTAGCAAAGAGAAGACAGTGAGAGTGGTGCTTCTGGGATGAGGAGAGCTGAGAAGCGTTTGAGTCCAGTTCAGCTGTGTGTCTTCCAATCGGCATGGATGGCAACTATGGCCTCAAAATGTGTTCCCAGTACTTCTTCCAGTACACTGAGGACATCGGCTTCATTAAGGTGAGGGGGAGGGCGGCTGTGTATGCCCCAGTCATGCACTTTTGGTTGCCTACTGCCGGCAGCGGCTGACACCCCCTTCGTTGCCCAGAGTTCCCTGGCAATGCCCATGACATCTCCTGGCTCTAATGGTCATGTGCAAGCTAGGGAAGTAAATCTGAAAGTGTGTGTAATGTTGTAATGTACAAAAGTTATAGCTAAATGTATGGCAGAAAGTGGACTCTGGGTATGTTTTTCCAAACTCAGTAAGTGAGGTTGAATGTGTATAGTTTTTGAAGAGCTCTGTGTGTATGTACATACACATACAGTATACACATACAGTATATATAGTACCTAATGTATCTTTTTGTGTGCCTATAGGCACAAACTGTATGTACATAATGTATCTTTTTGTGTGCCTATGCACACTCTATGTATGCATATGTGTACATATGTATGTACACATATGGCATATATACAGTACATAGGATTAAATAGTGTATTTTGGATGTTCAGTAATAGTAAATAAATAGAGAGGGAAATTGTATCTTGATGAGGCCTTTGAGGCGAGTGGCCAGGAGGTGGGGCTGGGTATGGTGAGTGACATCGAGTTGGCCATGCCCACCCAGTCACATGATCAGCCAGCCACACCTACCCAGCCAGTCATTAGGGCAGAGAACCGGTTGTTAAATTATTTGAATCTCACCACTGGGTTGGAGTAGAAGATCCTTTCCAACCCTATGATTCTATGATTCTAGATTCTTGTTAGCTTTTGACTCTAATAGAATGATACAACCTCTAGCCCAGTGGAGACTCTCTATTGGCAGTCTCTTTAGATTGCCAGACTGTCTTTGCTCTGGCATATTAAACATGCTCTCTCCCATTTCTGTCATTCACAGAACATTTGGATAACACCGACAGCAGTGGTGGCAGTGAAGCCAGTGGGGAAGCAGCTTGGGTCCTCCAACTATCTCATACCATGAGATAGTAAATAAATAAATAAATACCATATTTATTTATTTATTTTATTTATTTATTTGAATTTGTATACCGCCCTACTCCCGAAGGACTCAGGGCGGTGAACAGCCAAATAAAATACATATAATACAAATGTTTAAAAAACCCATTAAAATACAATTAAATAATTGGCCCGGAAAATGAAATTTAAAACACCCCAAATTCATAAGACAAATTTAAAATTTTAAAATTTAAAAAATTTTAAAAAACAGTTTGAAAGAGAGGTTAGGCCAGGCCGGCCCGCTGGAAAAGAAATGTTTTGATGGCATGGCGGAAAGTGTGCAGGTCCGGGATCTTCCGTATCTCTGGGGGGAGCTCGTTCCAGATGGCGGGTGCCCCCACAGAGAAGGCTCTCCCCCTGGGGGCCGCCAGTCGACATTGTTTGGCCGACGGCACCCTGAGGAGCGCCTCTCTATGGGAGCGTCCTGGTCGGTGAGAGGCTACTGGTGGCAGAAGGCGGTCTCGTAGATACCCCGGTCCTAAGCCATGGAGCGCTCTAAAGGTGGTAACCAAAACCTTGAAGCGCACCCGGAAGACCACCGGGAGCCAGTGCAGCTCACGAGCAGGTTTATACGTGGTTTATATAAACCTCCTGGCCTGCATGGGTAAAGCTCATAATTTCATTGAGGTTAGTTATGCATTAAATAAGCATACCACCTACTTTTAGTAGTCAAATGTTATTGTATGTATCAAAATACAAGAATGAGAGAACTTTCAGCTTTTTGCAGGACTTATTTCCAGCTGTCATCTTTGTTTGTTTGGCTTCAAAGTGTCAGCAGAGAGTGTTACTTAACATACAATAAATTGAAGTCATTCTTCTCTGTAGTATAAGTGAAACTAAAACTTAGAAGATAGGCTGCCCCACAACTACATGGTCTTTCTTACTATGTCTACCAGGGTTTGAAGAATAAATTTTTCTGAAAAAAGCATATCTTCCATATTCCAACAATCTTTTGAATTCTGTAAATATTCATGTTCTGAAAATGGTGAGATGTCACCAGAAAATGATGAGATTTACCAGAAGCAATTATCAATTTGCAATTAGTACATAGGGAAACAAATGGTAACATGTGGTTTTAATTAGAACTTATATCATATACATATAAATGATGAGTTTTAAAAACAAATAAAAAATCCCAAAGGAAAACTGCGCTTTCCCTTCTCCTCCACAAGTTCATGAAGGGCAAGAGAAAGTGATAAAACAGTCTCCAAGCTGGAAGATCTGTAAGAAACAACTTTTCATCACATTAAATGCTGCCAGAAATACTGGGAGTTTCTGGGATTGCAGTGTTTAATGATAGGGATAAGATTTCTTTAGAATAATAACAGAATAACAGAGTTGGGAAGGACCTTGGAGGTCTTCTAGTCCAACTCCTGCTCAAGCAGGAGACCCCATACCCATGATGGCGAATTTATGGCATGTGTGCCAGAGGTGGCACACAATGCCTTCTCTGTGGGCATGTGAGCCGTCGCCCCAGTTCAGCTCTGCCATGCATGCGCGTGGGGTGTGTGGAGGGCTGGGCGCGCATGTGTGGGGCCAGGTTGCTTGTGCGGGGGCCGTTTGCGCATTGCATTTTGGGGGTTCGGGCATGTGCGCATTCACACACATGTGTGCGTGCTTTGGGCACTCGGTACGGAAAAGGTTAGCCATCACTGCCCTATACCATTTCAGACAAATGGCTGTCCAAGTAGGTTGGATCTCTCCTTGGTAAGTTTCCATCTGTTACTTCTTGTCCTGCCCTCAGGTGCTTTGGAGAATAGGCTGACCCCCCTTCACTGTGAGAGCCCCTCAAATATTGGAAGACCACTATCATGTCATCTCTAGTTCTTCTCTTCATTCCTGCAATTTAGGAAAACATTTCTTCATATGTTTTATTGAATTTTTTATGCTATATAATGCTCTTGATTGTAGCATTATATTCAAAATAACTGGCAAGTTTATCCAATGGCTCTTTTATCAAGATGCAGTATAGATTATCAAAGTATATAAGAAGGAAAACATCTTAAGCAGCGTTATAGGAATGCAAGGACAGTTCTCCTAAATTATACTAGAAATATCTCCATACCAGCATACATGGACCAGGCCTTAACTCTACAGAAGGCTGTCTAGTTGCCCCTGGGAGGACTCCAAGCTGAAAGTAAAGCAGGAAGTTGTTTCTTGAAAGGGTTATGGAAGGACAACAAGTTGTTTGTTATTGAATTTGTTATTACTACATATTTAGATTCTGGGATGGGAGAGGTGAAGCTTTTTCCTTCAAGTGCCAAAATAGTTTGCTGAGGTTGAGTCCTGTTCACTTTGCCTTGGGACAGAAATCCACTCTGTTCCACCTTCTCCAGCACAATGTTCTGCTTTGCCCTGGCCGCCTTATGTATGTTCTCTTTATGTGTTAGTTACAATTCATAGTATTTAGAATGGCAGAAAATCCTGATATTCTGAAAATCTGAGGAACATACATACATACATACATACATACATACATACATACATACATACATACATTTTATTTGGAGAGGATATTCATAAGCTTCAAGGATACTGTAATTTGTTTAAATGTACGTTTGTTCAGACATGCATCCAGATAAAAGACAAATGATACTGAAAAAGAACCTACAAACACAGCCCATTAAAATACAGTGTTGCATTTTGAAACATTGGGAAGCATTTGGCAGAGAGTACCCTTGGAATTGGCAGAATGGAGTAGAATGTGGAAACAGCAAGAGAGAAATATGTGCTTGTTATAAGGATTTGGGCTCTAGTGGATGTTACTCAGCTTATCTTTTCAATTTGTCTAGGGCAGACTCAATAGTGATATCCTTATCTATAGCAATTTATAGATAAAATTCCTTATTTCCATTAAAATGTGAATTACAGTTTAGAAATTTGATTGGCAGTTGTCCTTAAGTATAGGGATTGGTTTTTTGGATAAATGAAACTATCTTGACTGCTTGTCTATTTAGACTTTTTGTGATAGTCAATGCCTCCTTAGAAAGGTTCTCATAATTTTGAAAGACAATACAATGAAAGTTTTATTTTTTAAATAACATTTCCCAAAATTGTCTTGTGTTCAACTCTTCATAACTTTCAAATTCTTTTAAACTGGATACCTCTAAAATCGTATTTTATTTCTCTTGGATCTGATGAGTGCCATAAGGTTATCTGGAACCTTATTTCGGATCAGGAAAATGAACTCGCAAAGGACGATGAACCAACAATTTCAGAATTGTATTTATATTTCATGCACTTCTTCATGTCAATAATGCAAGACACCCTACTGAAGCTGGAAAGCAAGAAAATTCTTGCATGTGATCTTCACATTATCATGTGTAAGCTGCGTGATTCTTTGCAAAAAAAAATATGATGAGCAGTTTTTTGGAATGAAAGTTTTATTTGCCTTATGTAAAAAACATTTGCCTGAGAATGCCGTGCAAAAGTTCAAGAAAGAAGCCATCAACGTGTATCAAAGAGCCATTGCGTACCTAGAAAAGTGGTATAATTTCACCGATTCAGTATATGAGACGCTAAGTTGTTTCAATCTAATTGATCGCAATAATCCTCCAACTTTAGAAGAAAGGACAAACATCTGGTTATTATCACCATGGCGAGAAGAACTTCCACCCAACACTCTCTTCGATGAAATTTCTGCCTTAGAAGAAGTTTATGTTCATCTGCAGGGCGATTCATCCCTTGATAAGCGGACATACTTTTTCAAGAAAGAGCCAGCTCCGAGTTTACTGAAACTGTTCCAGTATTGTGCATCAATTCCAGTATCAAATGCAAATGTTGAATGAATTTTCAGTGTCATGGGAAATTTGTGGACTGACGAATGTAACCAACTGCTTGTACAATCAGTTCGAAGTGAACTTTGTATATTTTTTAATATTTCTCAACGTTGTACTGAAATTAAAGAATTATTCCTTAAACACAAAGAATTGATCAAAGCTGCGCAGTCAAATAAAAAATACACTCGACAGCAAAGTAAAATGTAATTTAATATTTTACATATTATTATATTTGATGTTTTGAATTTTAAGTAAAGTTTTGAAGTGATTATTTTAATACGTGTTAAAATGTTTGTAAGAAAATATATAATTTAATTGTAATTTTTTTTTTACTACTTAACCCCCCCTCCCCCGCTTGTCCGTTATTTTTTGGAAGCAGACCTGGCAACCCTAATTGTTGCAGGAAGTAAGCTGTTCCAAATAAAGCTTCTTTTGCAATTGACTAATTGTGATTTTCTCAGTGCTAGTGGTATTCCAGATGTTTTGGAATTACACCCAAGGCAGCTATTACTATTGGTATTATCTTTGGTTTCTTTTGCCATAGTTGTTCTACTTCACCTTGCATGTCTTTGTGTTTTTGTGATTTTCTCTAATTCTTTCTCTTCTATTCTGATGTCTCCAGGTATTGCCATGTCCACTTATTATTATTTCCAGTAACTTCAAGAATTAAAGTTGTATAATTGTGTATAATGGAATAAAATTGTATTTTACACTATAAACTCCTGGAAGGTGAGTCTTATATTTTAATAGATAAAATGACATATTGGAATGGAAAAGGAAGGATAAAAATGCAAAACGTAGCTACGTAAAGTAAATAAATCAAAACTATTTATAACAATATCTGTTCATTGAGGAATTGCACTACTTAGTATCAGTAACCCAAAAATGAATGTTATGCCTTGTAATAATACAAATGTATTTGTGAGAAATATGGTCTAATGAAATTCTTTAGCCAAAAGATATTTTTTTTATTTGTATAATAACAATAATAAAGACTGAAGCAAGATCCAACATATTTATTGAGGTTTAGAAAGGATAGATGATGAAGATAGATTACGGCTGTGCACATGTGCATTATATATATATATATATATATATATATATATATATATATATATATATATATATATATATATATATATATATATATATATATGGTTACCATTGTATTAAAACTTTTATGTAGCTTCATTCATCTTGCAAAGATTCACTGCTTTCTTCTACAGGGAAACAAGCTTGCAGATGCCTGTTGCCAGACTTCTGGACATTTTCTACAGCTGCTCTTCGTCTACCAAACCGCCCCACAGGTCGGATCCCTCGCCCAGTGTACCAAGAAGGATCAATATCAGGATCTGCAAGGCAAAACCCAGAAGACAGTGAGAACTCAGTGGAAAGGGAAAGTGTACTGAAACAGCTAGGTGGTTCCTAGCATATTGTAAAACATGGAGGCACTCATTAGAGGAGTATTAGTATTACAGTATTCTGAAAAATGTCTCAGTTTTGGTAGGTGGGTGGGACTATTTCTATCAGGTCAGTCTCATAAAATAACTCATAAAATATAAAGATGATTATTGTATGTAATAATGCTAATAGTTATCATAATTGACAAAAAGAAAATACTTAAAAATATGGGCATTTGTTATCCATAAGTGTGAACTGAATATACTTCTGCGATTGTTATGCAGTGTTAAAATGTAGCCATTGTCATGTCATGGAGAAAAAAAATTAGAAGAAACAATTCCTCATTTTCTATTTTGATGCCAGATGCTCTTCACACTTGTTTCTTCAAGTGTATATCATTTGCATAATTTTATTAGTATGTTGTGTATTTTAAGCAGTCACTAGAAATAATATTAGCCATTTACTAGACTTTAGAATTTTGATAAAAAAAAAAGTTGGTCTATACCAGGAGTCCCCAAACTCTTAAGCTCATTGATCCTCCCATGAAGTTTTAGATTGTT
This sequence comes from Arizona elegans, assembly GCA_022577455.1. Classification (NCBI taxonomy): domain Eukaryota; kingdom Metazoa; phylum Chordata; class Lepidosauria; order Squamata; family Colubridae; genus Arizona; species Arizona elegans. The sequence goes on along the minus strand of JAKOOJ010000001.1, from coordinate 168,938,041 downwards.
CATCAATCTCCCAACATTTATTGCATGAAATGAAGGTAATAAATATTACTTTATCTAATAGTACTAGAAATAATAAGAACAGTACAGGTAGTTCTCAACATGACCTCAATTGGGACCAGAATTTCTGTTGTAATGGGTTAACGTGTGACTGGACCTGATTTTATAACCATTTTTCCCATGTTTGTTAAATAAATCACAATGGTTGATAAGTGAATCACATGGTCATTAAATGAATCCAGCTTCCCCAATGATATTTTTTGTTGGAAACCAGCTGAGAAGGTCAATAACATGATCACACGATTGCAAGATACTGCAATCAGTTGTAATTGTGAGCCAAATGCCAAGTACCTGAATTGCGATCATATGACTGCAGCCTCTGCGATGGTCTGTTGTAAATCACAAGTTGTTAAGACAGGTTATAAATCATTTTTCCAAAGCCATTGTAACTTTGAACTGTTATTAAGTGAATGGTCATAAGTCGAGGACCACCTGTGATGGATAGTTCCATCAACTCTTGGGGGTCAATACAAACCACTTTGGGGAACACTGTCCCAATTGTCTGTAAAAAAGGCCAAGCTAAATGATTCGCCACTGCTCAGGAAATTGTACACGGGTCAGCTTGGATCCCTTTCATGGATCACTGCCTTCCCTTTCATAGATCACTCCCTTGTTGGGGTGAAGGGGCTTGCGCAACGCAATGAAGCTATGAGCTATGCCATGCAGGCAGTGATGGGATTCAAATAATTTAACAATTGGTTATCTGCCTTAATGATTTCTTCCAACAACCAGTTCACCAAACTGCTCAGAAAATTAACAACTGGTTCTCCTGAAGAGGTGCGAACTGGCTGAATCCCACCACTGCATGCAGGGCCACCCAAGACGGACAGGTCATAGAAGAGAGCTCTGACAAAACGTGATCCACTGGAGAAGGAAATGGCAACCCACTCCAGTATCTTTGCCATGAGAACCCTATGGACAGTACCAAAAGGCAAAAAGATATGATGCTGGAAGATGAGCCCCTCAGGTTGGAAGTTGTCCAATATGCTACTGGGGAAGAGCATAGGGCTAGTACTAGTAGTGCCAGAAAGAGTGAAGGGACTGGGCCAAAGCCGAAAGGATGCTCAGTTATGGATGTATCTGGTGGTGAAATCCGATGCTGTAAAGATCTATAGCAGCCCCGGCCCTATGGAACGAACTGCCCCCGGACATACAAAGGATCCCTAACCTCCGCACCTTCCTTCGTGCTTCCGTTGTGCTTTGAAGACCCTATTATTCCAGCAAGCTGGTCTGATGGGATAAAGGTTTTTAAATTGGGTTTTGATAGGGGTTTTAAAATGATTTTAGTTGGGTATTTTAAATTTGGTCAATGATTGAATTATTTTAATTAAGTTTTTAAATTTTTGTTGTATATTGTTTTTACCATGGCTGTTCACCACCCTGAGTCCTTCGGGAGAAGGGCGGTATATAAATATAATAAACTAAACTAAACTAAACTATACCCCATAGGAATCTGGAATGTAAGATCCATGAATCAAGGCAAGCTCGATGTGGTCAAACAAGAGATGACAAGACTGAACATTGACATCTTAGGAATCAGCAAACTAAAATGATCAGGAATGGGTTAATTTAATTCAGATGAACATCAGGTATGTGGGAAAGAATCCCTCAGAAGAAATGGAGTAGCCTTCATAGTCAATAAAAGAATAGGAAAAGCAGTATTGGGATACAATCCCCAAAATGACAGAACGATCTCAGTTCGAATCCAAGGCAAACCATTCAACTTCATAGTAGTCCAAGTCTATGCCCCAACCACTGGTGCTGAAGAGGCTGAAGTTGACTGGTTCTATGAAGACCTACAACACTTTCTAGAATTAACACCAAAAAATGATGTCCTTATCATCATGGGGGATTGGAATGCTAAAGTAGGAAGTCAAAAGATAACCGGAATAACAGGCAAATTTGGTCTTGGAATACAAAATGAGGCAGGGCAAAGGCTGGCAGAATTTTGTCAAGAGAATATGATGGTCATAGCAAACACTCTTTTCCAACAACCCAAGAGACGACTCTGCACATGGATGTCACCAGACGGTCAACACAGAAATCAGATTGACTATGTGCTCTGCAGCCAAAGATGGAGAAGCTCTATACAGTCAGTAAAAACAAGACCAGGAGCTGACTGTGGCTCAGATCATGAGCTTCTCATGTCAAAATTTAGGCTTAAATTGAAGAAAGTAGGGAAAAGCACTAGGCCATTCAGGTATGAACTAAACCATATCCCTGATGAATATACAGTAGAGGTGACAAATAGATTTAAGGAATTAGATCTGATAGACAGACTGCCTGAAGAACTATGGATGGAGGTTCACAACATTGTACAAGAGGTAGCAACTAGACCATCCCAAAGAAAAAGAAATGCGAGAAAGCAAAATGGCTTTCTGAGGAAGCCTTACAAATAGCTGAGGAAAGAAGGGAAGTGAAAGGCAAGGGAGAAAGAGTAAGATACACCCAATTAAATGCAGAATTCCAGAGAATAGCTAGAAGAGATAAGAATGCCTTCTTAAATGAACAGTGCAAAGAAATAGAAGAAAACAGTAGAATAGGGAGGACCAGAGATCTTTTCAAGAAAATTGGAGATATGAAGAGAACGTTTCAAGCAAAGATGGGCATGATAAAGGACCAAAATGGCAGGGACCTAACAGAGGCAGAAGAGCTTGAGAAGAGGTGACAAAATTACACAGAGGAACTATACAAGAAGGGGCTTAACGTCCCTGATAACCAGAGGTGGGTTTCAGCAAGTTCTGATCAGTTCTGGAGAACCGGTAGCAGAAACTTTGAGTAGTTGGGAGAACCGGTAGTAAAAATTCTGTTTGGCCCTCCCACATCTACTCTCTGCCTGCGAAGTCCCAGCTGATCGGGAGGAAATGGGGATTTTGCAGTAACCTTCCCCTGGAGTGGGGAGGGAATGGCCAAGCCACACCCACCAAACATGCGACACCCACAAAGCCACGCCCACAGAACCAATAGTAAAAAATTTGAAACCCACCACTGCTGATAACCATGATGAGGTGGCCACTGACCTCCAGCCAGACATCCTGGAATGCGAAGTCAAATGGGCCTTAGGAAGTCTGAGCACCAACAAAGCTAGCGGAGGTGACCGTATTCCAGCTGAGCTATTCAAAATCTTAAAAGATGATGCAGTAAAAGTGCTACACTCAAGATGCCAGCAAATTTGGAAAACTCAAAAGTGGCCACAGGATTGAAAAAGGGCAATTTACATTCCAATTCCAAAGAAAGGCAATGCCAAAGAATGCTTAAACTACCACACTTTTGCACTCATTTCACATGCCAGCAAAGTTATGTTCAAAATCCTACAAGCTAGGTTCCAGCAGTATGTGGACCAAGAACTACCAGAAATGCAGGCACGATTTCGAAGAGACAGAGGAATTAGAGGTCAAATTGCCAACATACACTGGATCATGGAGAAAGCTAGGGAGTTCCAGAAAAACGTCTACTTCTGCTTCATTGACAATGCTAAAGCCTTTGATTGTGTGGATCACAACAAATTGTGGCAAGTTCTCAAAGAGATGGGAGTACCAGACCATCTTATTTGTCTCTTAAGAAACCTATATGCAGGTCAAGAAGCAACAGTGAAAACTGGACACGGAACCACTGATAGGTTCAAAATTGTGAAAGGAGTTCGGCAAGGCTGCATACTGTCGCCCTGCTTATTTAACTTGCAGAGCACATCATGCAGAGCACATCATGAGAAAGGCGGGGCTAGATGAATCACAAGTTGGAATTAAGATTGCCAGGAGAAATATCAACAACCTCAGATATGCAGATGATACCACTCTAATTGCAGAAAGTGAAGAGGAACGAAAAAGCCTTAGTTTGAAAAAAACTAAGAAAACTAAGATCATGGCTCCCGGCCCTCTCAATTCCTGGCAAATAGATGGGGAAGAAATGGAGGTAGTGACAGATTTTATTTTCCTGGGCTCCAAGATCACCACACATGGGGACTACAGCCAAGAAATGAAAAGAAGCTTGCTCCTGGGTAGGAAAGCTATGGCAAAGTTAGACAGCATACTAAAAAATAGAGACATCACCCTGCCCACAAAAGTGCATATAGTCAAGGCTATGGTTTTCCCAGTTGCAATGTATGGTTGTGAAAAGAATTGAGACCTTTGAACTATGGTGCTGGAGAAAACACCTGCGAGTCCCTTGGACTGCAAGAAGATCAAACCAGAGGAGATCAACCCTGACTGCTCTTTAGAAGGCCAGATCCTGAAGATGAAACTGAAATACTTTTCACTTAATGAGAAGGAAGGACTCACTGGAGAAGAACCTAATGCTGGGAACGATTGAGGGCAAAAGAAGAAGGGGATGGCAGAGAATGAGATGGCTGGATGGAATCACTGAAGCAGTTGGTGTGAGCTTAAATGGTTTCCGGGGGATGGTAGAGGACAAGAAGGCCTGGAGGAAAGTTATCCATGGGGTTGCGATGGGTCGGACACAACTTCGCAACTAACAACAACAGCTTGGATATTAAGCAACAATTTGACAAGGAAGAGATTAGGATTCAAAATGTTTATTTCCAAAGTTGAATTTGCTAGCTAGCGTTGCTGTATTTGGAACATCGAAGTGTGTGAATTAAGAAAGGAGTCTTGGCCTAATCAATGGATCATAGCATAGCATATCTTGAGATCATTAGATGCCTGAAGATAATTCTAGAGAAAATATTATATGTATGCACAACTGCTGTTGCAGAATGGAGGTAAATGATGAAAAGACACATGAGAGACATATATTTATAATATTTTGTTTGGTTGTTTTGGTCTTGTAAAGTTTAAAAACATTGTGGTGTAGGGCAAGGGTGGACAATGTTCTTTTCCCACCAGGGACATTAATTTTTTCTATTTTGTTTCCCAGCACTTGAGACCATCAGGTGATGTAGCAGCAACTTTACAAAAACAATGGTAGAATTTTTAAGGCTTTTGAATTAATAAAAGAAGTAAAAATCAATGAGAGAGGGAGAAAGAGTGGGGGTAGAAGGGAGAGAGATGTTTTTAAAGTGCCTGGAAAATGTCTTCATCATATTTAAAGTTTTGCTATTAGATTTCAGCAATAAGATTTTTGAGAGCTGCAAAAGAAGACTCTAGGGAACATCTGTGGTTGATTTCCACAGTCTGGAACAGATTAGTCTAGATTAAGTAAAAAAAATTTTTTGCAGGTGTTGCATAGCAAGATGTCCAGAGTAACAGATATCAGGAATATCTAGATGTCAAAAATCTGGACAACCACTAGATCTGTATCAAATCTAACTGTTTATGCTATCTATTGGTCTTCTACATTTTTGCTGCCAAATGCAGTTTGTAATACATTCCATTTAGAAGGTCTTGAGAGGGAAATGAGACAAAGCCAACATCCATTGGGTACTACCCCAGATTCTACCTTCAGCCCGTGTTCAGGTTTCTATATATGCTGGACATTTTGCTTATGAAAAATATCTCTATCCATGCAATCACCTGGCTGTGGGAACTTACTCCTGATCTCCATGAATCGTTCAAGGATTCGGCATTTAGTCTCAGGTATAAAGACCAGCAGCAGAAGGCAGATAACTAGCAGCCTCATTCCTTTCAGGTTCTTTTCCCCCACTCTTCAAAGCACTTTGATATCTGATTTTAAACAAAGAAAAAAATAGGTGACCTAAAGCAACAGGGAACAAAAAATATGTTACTGGCCTCATACAAGAAAAGCACTCTGGAAAAGATAGCTTTAGTAAAGTAGAGAGTCATTGCAAAATTCTACAGCAGCAAAGCAAATCTGAATGTTGAATTTCAAGAAAAAATACTTCCTGAAAAATTATTTAGTACTAAGTAAATACTAAGTTATATCAGTTTGCCATCAAACTGATATAAAAAGCATGTTCCATTGTTTTGATTGCTTAAGTTGCTTTTTCTGCTTTGGGTTGTTTCTTTTTAGATTCATATTCTAAATATCATTCTTTAATTATTGTATTTTAATCTGAATTTGCTTTGTGGTTTCTTTTTGCTGAAAATGAGCTTTTGAAGATGATTTTCATGGAAAACTTTAGGAAGAAAATAGATAATCAAAGCACACTTTATTCCACTCCACCCTAGATTCCACTGCTGTATGAGTCTCTTTTAGCATTCCAAGTTACACTTTTAGAAACTTACAATTCATATCATGTCTATTATGGCCCAGCATCAGAAAGCTCCTTGATCCTGCCCTTTTTTCATCAGAATTAACTTTTAGCAAACTCACTTTTACCTCTGTCAAACCACAGCCAGGAACTGAAGAAAAGGGAGCAACAATTAGGTCCAGGAATATTTGTTCTTTGAAAGCCCAGACTTCTTCAAATTGTAGTCTTTTACTTATTACAAGCAATCTCATTGAATAGGGGCAAAGATTTAGAAGAACACAAAGATGTGTTCTTCTTATTCTCCTTTTATCAGTTCCCAGGACTTACCTTTGTAGTCTTGTGCCAGCCTGTCTGGTCCAGCACACCAGAGGTCTCCCCATGTGCTGTACCAGTGGCTCATTGTTGCCATTTCCATGCTCAGCATACCCATCTTTCTATCAGCTGTGCTACCAGGCAGTTTCTTGAATCTGACTTGTGTACGTTGCCTACCTTCCCCAAAGCTAATCAGTCTGTGAGCAACTCTAGCATCTTTTTACCCTGAGGTTTCTCAGTGGTTCTCTCACAAAGACCAACATGAACACCCATAGGAATTTACGTTTCACCCTGGGAATGAGACCATTGGACATCCTTCTGGGCTATATCCATAAGGAAATATATTTGTTCTGCATAAAGGAACCATGTTAGCCTGGCAGCCGATAGAGCAAAAGATCAGAGGTTTAATGCATGGCTTCATTTCTTAATTCTGGAAACCTCGAGTCCTCTCTTCCTGGCTGCATGCTTGCCTCCCAGCACAAACCATCTCATGATGACAAGATGACAAGTTTACCAACAAGCTATGCTGTCTGCCTTAGAATCCATAACACCCCAGAATGATAGAGTACAAGTGGATACCGCTGTCAGGCCCAGGATAACTCAACATTTTTCAGCATCTATTATGCCAAGTCAGATTTTGTCAATGATTGGTTGGATGATTTTGTCCAAGTCCTATTTTTTCCCTGTACTTCAAAGTGTTTTTTATTTTCAATAGCAACCAGTTTTGCCTGTGTCCATCCAACCACCAATCTTGCTGTTTGCCTAGTGCCATCTTTGGCTGTGCCTCTCCCTCCACCCCTTGCTGTCTTTATTATATCAAACATCAAAGTGTGTTTGATCACTCACTAAGGAATCTACAGCTAGACTAAACATTTTATCTTTTGTAATTTGACTGATTCCTTCTCACATTCTTCTCTTTGCTCACACAAGAAAATATTATGTACATGTTTAATATTTGCCTGAGCTAATCATCATTTGTATATGTAAATATTTATTAAGCAAACATTTCCCTATTGTTTGAACTAATTCACCCCATTCAGAATCAAAGGTAACTGGCACGAAACTTAACAGACTAAACTGCTGCTGTTAAAGTAGTACTTAGCTGCCAGCTGCCTGCAATTACTGCGAGTTCAGTTCTCACCAGGCTCAATGTTGACTCAGCCTTCCATCCTTTCGAGGTAGGTAAAATGAGGACCCGGTTTGTGGGGGCAATAAGCTGACTTTGTATAAATAGAACACCGCTTAGGGGGGCCCAAAAAGCCCTACTAAGCAGATATATACAAAAGTATGAAGGCTATTGCTTAATGCATTGTAAGCTGCCCTGAGTCTCCTGAGAAGGGCGGCATATAAATCGAACTAATAAATAAATAAAATAAATAACTGTTTTCCAAATAGGAAATAGCAAATAGGAAGAAATGACTGTGTAAATTTATTATATGTATATTACATCTCATGGCTTATAATAAGACAGATAAAAATGAAATAAATGCGTAATATAAATTAAAATACCTTTTTATTGTCAAGAAAAACTTACAAAATAATCTCACAATTATTTAAATCTTTTTGGAGCATCATTATCTAAATTCATTAAATAAATAGCCCCTATAGTGGCTGCAGGTAAATCATTATCTCCTTTAAGAAGAAGCAAAACGAATGGAAAGTTGATATTGAGTCTGTTTTATGGTGGAGTCCACTAGCAAGCTGGAGGTAAGCTGGTTTCTTTAAACTTTAGTTTCCAAACTGGAAAGCTGGGATAACATGATCTACATTTATTACTTATTGAATAAGTTGTCTTTTGAACACAGACACAGATAGTGTGTCTGAAATAAGCACACTGGAAATTGTTTCATCTACAATGTTCTTTATAAAGAATACCACTATTTTGTTTAAAAACCAATGGAATTGGAAAACAGGAAATTATCACATTAGTAGAATACAATAGCAAACAATTAGTAATAGTCAAATAAACTTGCTTATAAAGCACACAAAAAATACGAACACACACAAACCCTAAAAAACTAGACAATGCAGTGGGAAAAATGGATCTGGAAGATGATTTTATTTAGTATTTCCCCCAATAACTTGAATGGGCTACTGAGAACATGCATGCCATGTTTTGTTTTGCCTTCCTTATTCCCACCTTTCCCAAAAGCAAACATTCATAGAGCTGACAGACTGCACTGAAGGCAATACTCACTTGTTTGTCAAGGGGACTGAAGAATGGCACATCCAGGTTATGCCTTCAGTGGTCAGGCTCAGTGCAAGCTGGTGGTCCTTTCCCCCTTTTTATGTCTTCCTTTTGTATATGCATGGCAGCCTCTGACATCAGCATTGGGACAGGGCATCTCAACAGGCTCTCCCCTCCTCCCTTTACAACTTCAGCTCTTTTCCCTCAAGTCAAGGAAAGAGGTTTTCTTATTTTGAATTACTTTCCTCCTTTAAGCAAATGAGGTAAAGAACTGGGAAACTAGATTGGCTGTATGCCTTCACTGAGATTTTACAAGTTTCAGATGTTCTGAAAGATCACTTTGATTATCAAAAGACAATATTGATATTTATTTTATTTCTATAGTCACCTATTTCAATCCAATGCCTCTGGAGCATGTAGAATTCTAAAACAAAAACATTTAAATTTTAAATCCTTAATTTTCAACCTCCCTCCGTTTCTTCTGACTCTATTGACTCTGCATCTGACTTAATTTAATCTCTGAGCCTCTAATGTTGATCTATTTGTATTTTATGTCCAGTTAAGTTACACCATATAAATAAAATAAGTAAAATAAAATGGCACATTTTGCTCTGGATTTTGAAATTTCTAGTTCTGATTGAACTGTGGTTCCCTGGACAGTTGGTCACAGCTGTGTCAGAGGCACATAGAGAAGCATTCAGTGACATTGATCCTAACAGGCACAGGATGCATGGTGAGATTATGGACAGCTTTCCCCTATTTGATTTTCAGCTCTGCATATGTGGACCTCAGAGCTATTCTTTTGGATGGAAGACCCATATACAAGAGTCCAGGGTCACTTTTCTTCCTAGGGGTTTTGGTCTGGGAGGTAGATGTGCAATGTGCATCCTCCAACTGTAGTTGGGATAGTTGATATCCTAGAAATTGAAAACTTATTATGGTTCCGCTGTCACTAATGAAACACAATAATAGAAAGAAATACTGTCAACCCTGGAGCCATCTTTGAGCAACTTCAGGGTTGCCACAGTAAGGCTGGCTGAAGCTGTGGGAAAGGGAGAGGGGAGTAGAGATAGTTGGGGGAATATGTAGTCAAAATAACATTCTTTCTTCTGGGAACCAAGGACACTCTCACCAACACCTGGAGGGGCGTGGATGGGAGGCATCTGGGATGAGGAGAATGACCTGCTTGGGCCATGTGATGGTTGTGAGTGATGGGGGGGAGGGAGAACTTTGGATTTTGAACTGGGTGGGGAAAACCTGGGAAACTTCAGAGTTGGGTTTTCACCAGCTGTGCCAATATGACATGCCTAATAAATCTATACTTTGAGGAACCCTGCCTTGGAGTTTTGATTTCATATGGGCTGTTACTTGGAATCCTGATAAATACATTCTGGCTTCTGTTCCAATGTAATACAGGATTTCACATGACTTCTCAGAATGACTGCCTTATCTTCAACCTGAGAAATTCCTTTTGTTCTTCAAATGGGGATTCCCCCCCTCCCCTCCATTGAAATTGCATTCCTCTTCACTCAGCATGGTGGGTTATATGAAGGGTCATACACCTCCCTCTTCCTGTTTGTTGGTGGTGTTGTGGCCTGCCAGTGGCCAGTGGAGCTGGCAGCAGATTCAGACAGTGAGGAGGTTGGGGAGGAACATGGGCCAGTCCTGGAGTCTGGGGAAGGCTCTGATGAGGACTCTGTGTTGGAGGCAGAGAGGGGGCCAGGGCAAGATGCCAGTTATCAGCAGCCTTCAGAGTCAGACAACAGCGAGGCAGACAAACAGTGGAGCCTGTTCCCAGTGTGTGCATGCACAGAGTTGCCAGGCAAAGGGAACAGCTAAAGACAAGGGTCGACTTGGGAGTAAGGCCACAGGTGGACGATGAATGGCCCCTCCCAGAGGGAATAAAAGAGGAGCAAAAGGGGAGTGGAGTTTGCAGGAGACAATTAGTTTGCCTAATTGGTTTGTGCCAAGTTTTGAAGATATCGGCCTGGCAGCTCTCCAAGCCAGATAAGGTCTGTGACTGTAAATTCTCTCTTGAAATACTTTGCTGAAGGTGAGTGAGAGGAATTCACTGTTTGTTTAATAAAAGGGGTTTTGTTGGGACCAGGATTCTGCTTCGTGTTTTTTGGGGAAGCCTAAGTCAGAACAAGTAGATTGTATATGTGCATAACTAAATATATGGGTATTCCAAATTTCCCTAATCATAAAAGACATCAATATATCTCCTTGGTTTCGCCCTTTATACTAGCATATAGTATTAAAAAAATCTCATTTTTTTTTTTTAAAAGTAAAAGGCTAGCTTGGTCAATACGGAATAGTGACATTTACATATATGTGCATAACTAAATATATGGGTATTCCAAATTTCCCTAATCATAAAAGACATCAATATATCTCCTTGGTTTCGCTCTTAATACTAGCATATAGTATTAAAAAAAATCTCATTTTTTTAAAAAAGTAAAAGGCTAGCTTAGTCAATTTGGAATAGTGACATTTACATTTCTGTTCTACCCTAAAATAACAGCAGATACAGTGTGTACAATAAGTGAAAATGATGTCCATTCATCTGCACTAACATGGGCTCCTCCTATTACCTTTGCAGCTACTGGCAATTACATGTAAATATCCAGAAAATCAAAAAATACCAAGAAAATAGCCAGCTGCCCATTATCTTATGGATTCCTTTACAGAGGACATTCTGTGATGAGGTGCTAGAGCTGTGGGTTGGATCTTTCAATGAAATTCCTGTTCAGTTTTATGGTTCAATGATTTGCCTTGGACAAACTAGCTTATAAACCTCATAGTATATATAACATAGGATCATTGTAAATTGAAACAAATAAAGTAAATAAAAACATTGGAGAAAAGGAGTCACTGTTGTAGTGTAGAAAACTTGTAATTTTTTCTGATCCAGTTATTGCAGTTCCAATGCATATCAATTTACAATTCAAGAAGCATAAACTGTCTCTACAATAACTTCTCATTAGAAAATAGACTACTGATTTAGAAGGTTTCTCTCTTCGGGTTTGGGAATCCGTTATGCTTCAGATCACCCTAGTGACAGATCACATGGTGGCCTATAAAGAAGAATTCAATTTTCTCCACAACTGTTTTTATTGGGTATAGTTAAGGGTTTTACATTGGGTGAAACAAAATTGATATTGTACATGATAACAGCAGCAAGATTGTTGATAGGTAAATACTGGAAAAATGAAGCATTGCCCACGATCGAGGAATGGACTTTGAAGATGGCCAGTTTTGCAGAGATGGCGAAGATTTCAGCATATTTAAAAGATTGTTTACAAGAGACTTATGAATGGGAATGGAAGAAGTGGATAGATTATGTTCAGAACAAATACCAAACTAGGAAGTATCAAATAGCTTTTATTTGAAAAAGTTATATTAAGATAGAAATATTTTAAGGTAATGAAGATGAAAATTCATAAGGGGGAGGGAGGGGTTCAAGTTTTATATACAAAGGAGGGTTTTTCCTTTTACCTGATATGAGTATATTGTGTGGAAGTCTGGGGGGGAGGGGAGGGTTAGGGTGGGTTAGGGAGGTTGGGAAGTTTGGGGTGGGTTGAGGGGGGGGGGAAAGGGGTGAAAATGTAATTGTAAAACTTTTGCAATAAAAAAAAAAGAAGAGCCTTGGTTGCGCAGTGGTTAGAATGCAATATTGCAGGCTAACTCTGCCTACGGCCTGGAGTTCGATCCTGATGAGAATTCAAGGTTGACCCAGCCTTCCAACCTTCTGAGATCAGTAAAATGAGGACCCTGTTTGTTGGGGGCAATATGCTACATTGTAATCCACCCAGAGAGTTCTGTAAAACACTATGGAATGGTATATAAGTCTAAGTGCTATTGCTATTGCTGTTAAGTGTGGCTATAAGTGTAAACAACCAAATAACCAAATATTAGGGTATTAGGTCTTTCACTGTTTCACTAGAGCTTTGTTTAGCCATGATGTTCTAACTAAGTATCACAAAAGTGGATAAGGGGCACATCACCATGAAAAATAATTCTGCCCCATAGTGTTTTGAGCCTTGCCCTTCCTGAGCCTAGCCTTGCAGAGCTGAATGGGAGAGGGGGTATGCAACAGAGGTGGGTTTCAGCAGGTTCTGACCAGTTCTGGAGAACCGGTAGCAGAAATTTTGAGTAGTTTGGAGAACCGATAAATGACTGGCCCTGCCCCCATCTATTCTCTGCCTCCCAAGTCCTAGCTGATTGGGAGGAAATGGGGATTTTACAGTATCCTTCCCCTGGAGTGGAGAGGGAATGGAGATTTTACAGTATCCTTCCCCTGCCACGCCCACCAAGCCACACCCACAGAACCGGTAGTAAAAAAAGTTGAAACCCACCACTGGTATGCAAGCAGAACTGTGATATCAAAAGTCCTGAACATGTAAAGATTCCACAAGCACTCAAACAAATACAGTCTTTCTGGATGCTGGAAAGAGAGTTGAAAGGGAGTGACCAATGTGGACGGACTCATTCAGATTCACTTGATCTAAGCACCGCCTTTTGGTATTCGGGAATTGTTCACCACCTTTGACTCTTATTCCATTTATTAGTGTAAACAATAGGAATACTTACATTCATTTGAAAATACCATTATTTGGTCTTGGGGATTCAAAAATAATTCAGCATCCACTTCAGGATAGGCTACTGCCCAGTAAGGAAAAGCAATTAAAGCATAGGCTTGCAGCTTTGAACATTTAGAATTGAGCATTTTTTTTTTTTAAAAAAAAGAGAAGATATCCTATTCTTACTGTGGAATTTTTGAGCAATTAGCATTAATAAAGCAGTGAAGGAACATAACTTTACAGCCAGCAGATTTTTGGAAGGACAAGTATAGTGATCAGGATGTAGGATAAAAAGCAGTCCAGAATTTTGCAGGTGAGAATTCATTACATAATCTTCTTTTTCTGCATTTCTACATCTGTATTAATCACTAGATTTGGAAGATCCAGGAGAGCTATTTTAATGTAATTTCTTGTGGGAAGCCAGAACTATTAATCACAAAATAGCATTTTATCCCTATTACCTGGTGTTTTCTTTCTATGAAAAAATTCATAACAGGAGGTTCACAACAATATTAAGTACAAGTGATAATGACAACAACCTCTCTCCAAAGCAAATTGGAAAACTCCAGAAATTCTATCTTCATTTGCATTTGGCGTAACAATCTTACCTTCTTTTCTGGTTAAGGTCCTTTCCATGGGCTGCTGGCTTTAATGCTTCCCAAGCATAAGATTTTCCCAGTATTCAACAAGGGGCCTCACCTCCCCCTCCATTAGCTGCCCACATTCACATTCTATAGGAAAGCAACAAACCCCTATCCCTTGGGGAATGGGGTGATGGTGGCAAGGTCCACATGGCAGGAAAGAAGAAGTGTCAAGAACTTGGAAGCAGGAATTCCCCCACCCCCACCCAGGAAATCTGCCCTGCAGTTTCAAAGAAAATGCTGGAAAAGCTCTCTAACATTTGCTCTCATTGAGGACTGAGCTAATTGGTTCTGCTTTCCACATCCCAAAGAAGTAGACCTGAGGCAGCAGTGATTTCAAGGCTTTAGCTAGTTAATCAGACAATCAGAGTGGTAAAAAAGCCCTTCTCTCTCAAGCAAGAAAGGAAAACAGGACATTTTGCTGTGGGGGACACAAACCATCCATTTATAATGCAGCCTACCTGGCTATATTTCTGAATCAAGATAAAAGCTGATGCGTAAGATGTACAAAGTATAATGTCTGCCTAAAGGGACGCATTAGGTGGGGTTACCCAATCCTTTTTGTTAAGGGGTCCAGTAGCTATGATTGTTTTGGAATGAAGTCCTGCCAATATGTATGGATTTGGGGTGTGGGTATCTTTTCCTTCAGAATCCCTTGTCCCAGAATTGCTTTATTTGAGAAAACATAGCCCTTAAAGAAGAATAATTAAACTGCACATAACAAGACTTCTCTTCCTGATTGCATCAATGGAATTAATTTACATTAACTGGAAGAGATCTGGACACATAACGGTTGATGAGAACATAGTAATGAAAGATAGCTTACAGGAGGCATTAAAAGTTCAGGATACTGAAAAGTCACAGCTGTAACTGGAAAATGCCTTCTAATTTAGTTATTTACTGAAAATAATTCAGCAAAGATTTATTAGCATTAAAAGTAGAAATTTTGGTCTGAACTCAAGATTCTTTCTGAGCTTGGGAAAAAACATTAATCAGATAAACAGATATAGGAATTCACATTTTCAGTTTCTTTGTGCATCTTTAGCTATGTTAATAAAATAAATATGTATTGTAACTACCATATTTTTCGGTGTATAAGACGTACTGGAGTATAAGACACACCTTAATTTGGGGGGAGGAAATCAAGAAAACAAGAATTCTACTTCTGCCTACCAGCATTTTGGAACGTTCTGGGGGGGAATCTGCCTGGCAGCTTTGGGGAATAAGGCGGGTGCCATGATTTGCAGCTGGTCACCCCTCTGGCTGCCCAGCAGGCAGTTTAGGGCAGGCAATGGCCGCAATGACTTCACTCCCCTGCAATGTAGGAGCTGCCGCCTAAGCCCTCTGTGCCCAGGAGCCGAGCGAGCCGAACGAGAGCTCCTAAAGAAAAACGCCCCTCCTTTCCAGCCACCGCTGCCCGGATTCCCCAATGCAATAATCAGAGCCGCGTTTCAAGCAGCGCTTCCCAACAGGAAGAAAAGCACTTTCAGGGGGAAGTGCTGCAATCCCCTCCCCGAATCCAAAACGGTTCCCAGTTCCCCGCTGCACATTGCAGGGGAACTGGCCGCCTGCCTCCTGAAACGCGGCTCTGATTATTGTGTTGGGGAATCTGGGCAGTGGTGGCTGGAAAAGAGGGGCATTTTTCTTTAGGAGCTCGCTTGGCTCCTGGGCGCAGAGGGCTTAGGTGGCAGCTCCTACATTGCAGGGGAGTGAAGTCATTGCGGCCATTGCCTGCCCTAAGCTGCCTGCTGGGCATCCAGAGGAGTGACCAGCCGCAAATCGTGGCACCTGCCTTGTTCCCCGAAGCTGCCAGGCAGATTCCCCCCCGCCCAGACCGTCCCAAAGAGGGTTGTTCCTCAGGCTGTGCCCCGACCCAGATCCCTCCCGCCTGGAACTGCCCGAAAATCGCCGAAGGATGGGGGCCGGCAGGTGGCCGGGGCTACATTCGGCGTATAAGACGCACCCAGATTTTCACCCCCTTTTTGGGGGTAAAAAGGTGCGTCTTATACACCGAAAATTACAGTAATTGCCAAAGACATAATAAATATTAGGGCCATCAACACTTTAGATTTGATTTCAAAAGGCTAGTAGCCAAAGGCATTATTATAGCACCTCTCTACAACTCTACAACTCTACAACTCTACAACTGTTTAAAGCAGTCATGTGATAAAAAAAACAACTATGGCTTTTAGTTGCAGAAAGTTGCTGTATTTGCATTCCCATGTGCTCCAAAACACCTTGGGAATCATATTTGAAGCACTGCACAGCCGTAAATAAACATGTTGTAGCTACAGTTTGGATACAATTATATTAGAGTCAAAATGATGCCACTTGGTTACATTGGAATAAAGACACTCAAACACTTGTGATAGAAGATGCCTGAACTTTGCATTTCTATCATGAAACAAATTCTAAGAATACCGAACAGTAATGACTTCAGTTTCAATGACTGCTTGATATATAGGTCACTGTTGCCAACAAGAGTTCAAGTTTTTTTTATTTCAGAGAATTCAGTAATATCTTAATTTTCTGAAGGTCTGTGCTTATACATGGCACAAAATTTGAAGTTGTATATGAAACCCACCATGATAAATATTTGGTAGACAACTTGCATAGAAATTCAAATTTTAGAGTTTGAAAACATAATTCTAGATTTAAAATACAATATGAAGAGAGAAGGGGGGTTGGGGTGGGGGCACTGAAGCATCCCCATGAATGTTTCATAAGGATGAATGACCATGGGGTTACCACTGTATCTTTGAAAAAGGGTCATATATAGTTTTGGGGTGTCTGTTGTAACTTTGAACGTTCATTGTGGCCTGTCGTATCTCAAGGACTATCTGTATTATGTTGCCCTGAAATGGGTGAAGGATCCTCAGTCCTAAGACAAGCTTTAACCTGGGCAATCTACTGTGTATAAAATGATGAAAAATGCTAGCAAAAATTATAATGCATTCTACCCCTTAGTTTGCCATGAAATCCAGCTATAAGAAAGATGGAGAATATGCTTCCATTGAAATGTGGTACTTAAGAAGGCTTTAAATATTTATGAGCACATTTGTAAGTGCATGTCAGCCACACCAGGTAAGCCAAATCAGGAAATCAACTCCACAGAAAGGCTAGAACTATTTCTTATTGAAATTGGCTGTAGTAGCAGAATCTTGCAGGTCTGATTGCATTGTGCCTCCTCCTCCTCGAATTAAGAAGATGTCTGTCTAAGCCATTTTCCAATGCTATCTTGTTCTGGACTTTAAAAATGCTTTAGCTCCTTTTTCCTAGGCAACAGATCCTGCAAATCTCTGACAAGGTCATCTTCCTTACTCATGCATTTTGGATTATAAAATCGTCAACAACCCCCCTTTTCCACTGATTCAGCATCTCACTCTTTATGCAAGGTTTTGGGGACACATAATCCTAGCAAAAAATGAGGGAAGTCTATAGTTACCATGGCATAAATTTCCAGGAGTTATAATCCAGTGGTCAACAGAATTATGTTTGTATTAGACAAAATAGTTTCCCTCTATTTATTAGGCTAATTAGTTAGTTTTACAAAGTCTTTCTGAATCTTTTTTTTAACAAATAGAACATGAAGATTTAATTCAAAAAGTGCAAGCTACCTGCAAGAATTATTGATTTTTCTACATTGTAAAGTAAATCAAACCCTTCTCCTTACCACCCAATGATTTAGGAATAGCAGCATGACATGAATCTCGGGCAGTTCCAAAAAATACAATACAATACAAAATGTATATATGGGACCCAGAAAGCTAAACAATGGGCTTAGTGGTCTAGAAAATATATCTTTAATTCACCTGGCCATATATATATAGAACTATATAAAAGAGTGGAAGAGAAAGAAAAATGCTTGAGCCAGTTCTCCTTAAGATATGTGAAGAAGCTGAGAAAGGGATTCCATAACATACATTGAGACCTGCTGCTCTGCTAGAGAAAGAGCTCAAATGTCATAGGATTCTTCTTCAGAAATTGCTGTTCAGATGTAAATTGTTCCTTTTCCTTCTTTCATAGAACAAGTAGATTGGTAAAAGAGAGAAAAGCAACAAAAATGAAAACTTGAGCCAGGATTTTGCAGTGTTGATCTTAGAAGATTCCATTGTTTTCAAGAACGATGGGTCATCACAGGTTTCTGTAAAGTATCAAAACACCAATGTGAGCCTTTGAAGTTTCACTTACTTAAAACATTTATATAGCTGCTCATCTTCCATTTAGCTCTGGGTGTATCTCAATCAAAATCAGGAAGTAACAATCACACATAAACATTACTGGACTGAGATTGTGCATACATTTTTCCCATGCTATTTATAGAGTTAAAAGTTTAGGAGTTTTAGGCAGATTGTGCACAAATGCTGCTAGATGCTCCTATGGCTCATAGCAATCACTGTTTTTCTTTTGACTGGCTTCAAAACAATGCAAAATGTTGTCATGAAACCAAAGAGAGTGAGGTTAACATTTTCCAACTGCAGATGTCTCGTGGAAAAAAGAGATGATTGCTGTTCGCCCCTAAAATATTCCAAAGAACTGCCAGAGTAATGACAGGGAAAAAAGATGATAAGGAGATTTCAGATTCTTACATACAGTATATGTATTATGTTGGAAGAAAAATACATTAGGGTAAGATGAAAAGAATATGTTTATCTGTAGGAATTAAACCAAAAGTGGTTGTTTTATCTGTAACATTTTAAAAATATTCATCAATAATAAAAGACATTAGAAAGATTTGGGATCATTATTTTAGATTGTAATTCAAAAGTATTTCCAACCCAGACTTTTTCTCAAGAAGTAAGACTAACTCACTCATTTATTCCCTAAAGGACAGCTGCCACCCCCAGTGCACTCCCTCCCCCAATTCACAGAATCCAGAGTCAACTAGTTTTGTTATGATTTGTCATGCTTCCAATTTCAAATGTAAACTATGTACTCCTGCTGAAACGTACGCATCTTTTAAAAAATAAGAATACTTCCTGGTGCAAATGTACTGCTGCAGAAAAACAGCAACAGAAAAAGCAGGAACAGAAATATTTTTTTGCCTGGGAGAAGAGAGCGAGAGCAGGAGAGAGATGTGAAATTGCCAATCAAGTAGGCTAGCTCTACCATAGCTAGTTACTTTTATATTTCAATTTTAAAATAAGAAATCAGCCAATAGATAAAGTTATTGTTGATGCAGTCATCTGGTTGCATGAATTATTGGGATTATATGATTATATAATTATATATGATTATTATAACATATAATATTATAATAAGATCATATGACTGATTACCCTGATGCAAAAGCATGCCATACTGCTATTAGCTGTTATTTCATTTGTCTGATTCTGGATTCTGTTTAATTTAGATGTGTTCATATTAATAACAGCCTCCTCTTTATAAATGACCACATATCTTTCTCCTACAAAAAACAGTGATCTTCTATTGAAATTTGGCATTTCAAGGTAATGAACTCCTCTATTCATCTGCTGTTATCCTTATTCTGCCATCTATTCTCAGTCGGGATGAAAGCCGTGAAGTAAATTCTGAATACTTGCCGCGAAGATGTGATCTGTTTTTCTGTTTCTTCCATTTGGATTTCGTTGGGTCAGTGATCCTCTGTAATAGGAGTTCCGAGCAAAGGATTCAGCATTGCCTTGAAAAGTTAAAGAAAATAATAAGGATGGCAAGATGTTGCAATAAAATTATTCGTGTTTAGCTAGTATTAAAAGGTAAGAATGGGGAAAGAACCAAAGTATACATGCAATGTTTAAATGGAAGGAGAATGTTTAAGTTCAAACCTGTTCTAGGATAATAATTAAATCAGCAGGTAAAAAGTAAGTTTCCTGCAACACTTATAATGTACAGTACAAGTTAGACAACGATCTTTTTCTATATTTAAGAGAATTTATCTCTATGAATTACTTGGCATTCCCCACATTATCATTTATTCACATTAACTCCAAGTTTGAACACAATATTATATCTAAACCATTTAATGACATCCTTTTTGCTTTAGTGACCAATGCTTGTTATTAAAAATTGTATTAACATAAGAATTACATTGATGACTCTTGATTTCTATTCAATTTTTCTTTTTCTTTTAAATCTCCATGTTCAGTGTGTTGTACTATGTTTTAATAGTGAGAAAATACACTGCACTTTTAAAATTATTTTGTGAACTTTGCAATAACTCTACAATGTAAGTAAGTATTATTGCCTTCATGCTGTAGCAATTGAATGAGTGATCAATAATATTTTCTAAGTCCTCCTTCCCCCTCAATTCATACTAGAAGCAAAATTTGAATCCAGTACAGGTAGTCCTCACTTAACGACCCTAAATTGGATTGGAATTTCTATCACTAAGTGAAGCAATTGTTAGACAAAACATCATGTGACTTAACAATCGCTGTTCCAGTAGTCCTACTGGCTCAGCTTTTTTGCTTCCATGTGGATCTGAATAAAAGATGTGGCTACACTAAGAGACATGTTAAATTTAAATAAAATGAGAGAACTCTGCGGAAGTCTGCTGCTACTTCAGTGACTAGTAGAATCAATTCTTCCTTATCATTTTCAGAGGCATCACAACTCTAAAATTTACTCTAGTAGATTACATCTAGTAATGAGAATATGCTAATCAAATGGGGGCATTTGGGACTGGTATAAATAACTGTAAGGAAAGAAAATTGTGGAATAAATACTTAAAACTTTATTAAGCAGATAGTTCTTTAACTATAAAAGTCCTTTAAGCAAGTTAATTCCACTTTCTGCAAGTATACGTTATCCCATGTTTATTACTGTGAGGTCTACCATCATGTCTTGCCATTCTGTTGGAAGGTGGGGGAGGAGGCTTGCTGGCATTTTGGATGCTTTTGCTTTGACTGTAACTGTTTGGGAATTATGGAAGTGGACTGTCTTCAGAGATGGAACAGATTCCCTCTCAGGTTCCAGCCTGACTTCAAGGCCATTGTGCCCAGAGGATGAACTGTTATCTGCCTAGCATCTCAGAATTTCCATAGCAACCTTGTGGCATCACATTGGCTGCTGGTGTCAAGAGTAAATCATTCTTTCACCTAGTTACTTCTTCGCTCTCTGCTTGACAACAATTGAGAAGGGTGTGCTTGGGGGGGGGAATGGAATGCTAAGACTTTGTCTGCAGACTGTGAGACTCTGCTGCCAAGGTCATGACACACAGGTGTTTGAACGAGGCAGGCTACTCCCATAACAAGAGGAACTCATTCGACTGGACAACACAATGAACTGAGGGGGATGGCCAATGGGGAAAATCAAGTTTAACTATGTGGGTTTTTGTACTGGAACTTTAGACCTGGTTTCGCTTCTATTGTGCCAATATAGTGTATTCAATAAAGTTTACTTTTTGGGAAGAACAATGACCCAAGAATTCCTGATTTGGATTTGCTAGCTGGACAGCTGACATTAAGCCAGCTCTCACTACTGCAGCCTACTTGGACCCCTCCAGGAGAGCTGCAACATCGAGATGTCGGTGGCTGACAAGAAGACGGATGGCAGGGCGAAACTGGGAGAAGCCCCTCTCTGGGAGCTGTTGACAGCAACCCAAGTGGGGTTGCTGTCAACCGGCCAGCGTGTGCCCTAAACAGGGCCAGCATGTCCCCTAAACAGGGAGCTGAGAAGCTGGAGCAGCCACCTGTGTGCCAAGGAGGGGCACTGCCCCGGGAAAAAGGGGCAGTGGGCAAGCGGCATGGTGAAGGCAGAGCCTCTGGAGTTATGGTGGTCCAGGGAAGCAAGTGGAAAGCCAAGAGAGCAGCCAAATGGCAGGAACCGGCAGAGTGGAGGTTCCTGATGGAGCAGTTCAGATAGAAATTTGGTGGGCTAGAGGTCTGTAGCCCTCCCGCACTGAGGCTGGGAGTAATGGGTGTGGGCTGCCAATCGACTGGCTATCCCGTCCCCTCCTCAGCTACAATCAATGGCATCAAACCCAACTGCACCGATAGGACCCACACAGCAAGGGGCAGCAGTAAGCCCCCACACAGGTGATCCCAAAGATGGTAGGGTTACCGCCAGGCTACATACAGCAGAATTGAACCTTCCCCCTTGAGGGCAAAATTTGACAGCCAGTTTGAAAAGCTAGCCTACTTCCTGACTCAAGTGTGGAATTATTTGGAGTGGTACGGTGCAGTGTACCCTGAGGAGCCCTCCTGTGTGAATACGGTTACATCGAACCTGGAAGGAGACACTGTAGAGTGGCTGGTGTCGCTCTACGATGAGGAGGCCCCTGAGCTGATGAATGTGGATGTCCTTGTGCAACAGATGCGGTACAGATTTGAGGACAGCCCACTGAGTAGAGGCCAGGATCCTCTCTATTCAGCAAGGGAAGCGAATGGTTGCACAATGCATTTGAGAGTTCCGCATCTGAGAGGATGGCCTGAGCCCCTGCTGGTTTACCAGGTTCCGGGACAGCCTGAACTGAGAGTTGTACCTCAACTGCCTATCTCCGGGTGTGGTACCGGGTGTGGCCACTAATAAGGAGCTAGGCCTGATGGAGTACTGACAGCATGTCACGCACGAGAATCAACCTGCTGAATGGCCGGGAGGCGCCCTGCAGCCTGAAGGGGAAAAGGAGGTGTTCCTCCTGACCCAAAGGAGAAGCCCTATCGAATCCTGGGAGCCTGCTTCTGATGCGGGAAGGAAGGCCACTGAGCAGCTGACTGCCCCATTCTGCACCCAGTGTCTGCATTATGGGCTCCCACCAGGCTAAAGGCAAAGAAGCTGCCAGCGAAGTTGTGGGTTGGACAGCAAGC
Source organism: Arizona elegans (assembly GCA_022577455.1). Classification (NCBI taxonomy): domain Eukaryota; kingdom Metazoa; phylum Chordata; class Lepidosauria; order Squamata; family Colubridae; genus Arizona; species Arizona elegans. The sequence goes on along the minus strand of JAKOOJ010000001.1, from coordinate 168,915,389 downwards.
CATGGAGTTCTCTCCCCAATCTAGCAAGGGGGAGGGCCCCGACAAACATGGCCTGGTCTTTTACGAGAGCAACAGTGAGGGGGAAGATAACCTAATGGTAAGTGGTGTCAAGTGGGAGTAAAGAGCATCCTCATGGCCCTATTAGACTCGGGGTGCACCCAGTGCCTAATTAGCTTGCTGACGGTGGAAAAGCTGGGGTTCAGACTCAGGAAATTAAGAAGGCCCATGGGTTTGAACAAGTAGACAGTTCCTTTACAGAGGGGGTGCCAGTTACCTGCTTAATGGATCCAGTGAGCCTAAGACTTGGGAACCATGTAAAGACTATTCACTTTATTGTGGCCCCGAGAATGACTGAGATTGAGGCTAGCCTGGCTGAAGAAGTGGAACCAGGCAGTAAATTGGGACAGTAACAAGTGGTACATGAGTAGGAGAGCGGCTAAGCAGCAGGAAGTGGGAAAAACGGCAGCCGTGAGCCATGAGCCTGCAGTTAGGAAAGTGAAACTAACAGAGAGCAAGGAGCTAGAGCTGCTTATTCCAAGAGAGTACTGCGATCTTGCTTAAGCGTTTAGTGAGAAGGAGTTGTATGTGCTTGCACCCCACCAGCCCACAGACTGCGCCATTGAGATTGTTCCAAACTCCAAATTTCCAAAGCCAAAGATGTATTCCATGAAGCCCAGAGAGATGGAGGAACTTAGAAATTTTATAGATAAGAACTTGGCCAGGAGCTTCATCCAATCGGCTAATTTACGGGTGGCAGCCCCTGTACTCTTCAAGGAAAAGAAAGATGGGTTCCTGAGGATGTGCATGGATTATAGGGAGATTAATGATATTTGCGTGGAAAACATGTATCCCCTCCCCTGATGAAGGACATGTTAGGTTACTTATCTAAGGGGAAAGTCTTCACTAAGCTGGACTTGAGGGAAGCGTATTACCAAGTGAGAATCAGGGAGGGGGATGAGTGGAAAACAGTGTTCAACTATCCCTTGGGGTGCTACCAGTTCTGGGTGATGCCATTTTGGTTACAGGGGGCACCGGCTGTGTTCATGCAACTAATCAATGAGGTCTTACATGAGTATTTATACAAGAGGGTACTGCTGTACCTGAATGACATTTTAATTTACACTGAGACCATGGAAGAATATGTGAAGCTAGTGAGGGCTGTGTTAAAAAAGCTGCTTAAAGCTCAGCTATATGCGAAGCTATCCAAATGTGACTTTCACAAGACCAGTTTAGACTACCTAGGGTACCGCATCTCCAGTGAGAGGGTGGAAATGAACCTGGGAAAAGTGAAAGCAATTTTAAATGGGAAGCCCCATGGATCAGGAGACACCTGTAGAGCTTCCTGGGGTTTGCAAACTTCTATAGGCAATGCATTCCCACCTCCGCACAGATAGCCCTGCTCATCACAAATGTATTAAAAACAGGAAAGGGGGTGAAGCCCAAACCAAGCCAACTCTTGAATTGAACTGTTGAATGCCAAATGGCGTTTGAGAAGCTAAATAGATTTTTTGCCATTGAGCCAGTCTTGAAACACCCAAACCCAGAGGAGCTCTTTGTGATCCAGGCAGCCTTTAGTGACATGGCCACGGGGACAGTGTTATTGCAGAGACACAGTGCTAGACACAGCTGTCCAACACCAAGAGGCAGTGGGCAATTTGGAAGAAGGAAGCTTATACTGTCTGCTGGGCATTCCTCATCTAGAGGCAATTCTTAAGAGGGTAGCAAAATCCCATTTGAAGTCTGAACTGACCACAAACATCTGGAAGCACTGAAGGCCCCAATGAAATTGTCCCCTAAGCAGGTCAGTACTTTAACTGGTTCAACTTTACCCTGTGCTACTTGCTGGGGGGGGGGGGATTTCCTCACACACGCGCTTTCATGCCTGCCTCAATATAAAAACACTAGAGAAGAGATAGTTAATTCCATCATCCCCTCTAAAGAGCTTGCAGCGCCAGCCCAAGAACCCCTCTAGCCCTGGAGAAGACTTGTTGATCCAGCATCTAAAAAAAGCCCGGGGGGAGGGGGGGAAAGGAAATGATTGGTTTCAAAAACATGAATGACTTGATGCTGAAGCAAGGCTTAGCATGGAAGGGGAGTAAAGTGTACGTCCCAGCCAGCCAGAGAGTTTTGGTTCTACAGAGGAATCATGATGCACAGCCAGCAGGGCATTTTGGGTTCATAAAAATCCTGCACTTTGCAAAGAGAATTTTGGTGGCTGAGGATGAAAAAGGACATAGAACCAGGGGTGAAATTCTCCCGGTTCGGACTGGATCGCCTGATCTGGTAGTGATGGCAGCGGGTGGTTCGGAGAACCGGTAGCAAAAATCCCTGCGCCCCCCTCCCATTTTTTTTACTTTTAAAAGCATTTTTTCGTCGGAAGAGGTTGTAGAAAAAATGCTTTTAAAAGTAAAAAAAAAAGCCTCTGATGATCGTGTGGCTCAGCTGGGATTGTCAAAAACTTTTCAAAGCATTTTTTTCTGCAACCTCTTGGCCAAAGAGGTGGTAAAAAATGCTTTGAAAAGTCTCTGACGATCCCAGCTGAGTTGCCTGATTGGCAGAGAGGCTTTTCAAAGCATTTTTAAAAAAGCCTCTCTGACGATCCCAGCTGAGTTGCCTGATCGGCAGAGGCTTTTCAAAGCATTAGAAAAAATGCTTTGAAAAGTTTTTTTTAAAAAAAAAGTTGGCCACACCCACCCAGTCACATTACCCCCCCATACACACAAATGTCACATTTTACATTTCACCCTTGCATAGAACCCTATGTGGCAAGCTGCCTTGTATGCACATCTATGAAGTGCTTGGCAGGGAAACCTGTGGCAAGCCTGACTACGCTGTGGGAGGAGATAGCCATGGACTTCATAGTTGAGCTGCCTGAAAGTATCGAAAGTACTGAAATATGGACTGTTGTTGACCTGTTCTCAAAACAGGCGCATTTCATACTATGCCTGAAACTTCCTTCAGCCCAGACCTTAGCAAAACTGTTTGTTCAGTTCTACTGCATGGGTTCCCAAAACAGATTATCTCAAACCAGGGAGTACAATTCACTGCAAAATTCTGGCAGGAGTTTTTGAACTTGATAGATTCCTCTCAAGGGCTTAGCTCTGCCTTCCATCCTAGTACTAGCGGACCGGCAGAGTGAGCTAACTCAATGGTGGAACAATACTAATGATGCTGCATAAACTATCAGCAGACTATTTGGGCTGAGCTGCTGCCATTTGCCGAGGTGGCAAACAACAATTCCGTGCATAGTAGCACTGGGTTTACCCCTTTCAAGGTGGCAACGGAGGTTAAATTTGCAGCCATGCCAGAGCTTCCCCAGGAAACCCCATCCTCAGCAACATTAGCAGAGTGGATGTACACTCTGAGAGGCACATGGGTTACAGTGCACAGGGCACTAGAGAAAGCAAGGGAGGGCCACAAAAAACAGACTGAAAGAGGCCCCCGCAAAGAGAGTTTAAGATGAGTGATAAAAATGTACCTATCCACAAAATATTTAAACTTGAGACAGTCCTGCAAGAAGTTGGGTCCAATGTATATAGGCCTATTTCCCATTGTGTGGATTATTAACCAGGAACTTCAGATGCCAAGAAGTATTAGGCAGGTCCACCCGGTGTTTCATTGCAGCTTGTTAAAACCCTTCCGAGATTCTAAACTGAGGCCAGTTTGGGTGCCCCCTCTGCCCCCAGTCTTCATAAAGGGGAAGACTATTACGAAATTAAGGACGTCCTGGATTCTAGACTCCACAAGGGGAAATTGCAGTACCTTGTGCAGTGGAAAGGCTACCCTGTAGCAGATGCAGAGTGGGTAGCAGCAACAGAAGTAGCTAGGCTGGTAAAAGAGCTTTCATTCTTGATACCCTAACTGGCCAAAGTGAAATGAATACTTTGTACAATGGAGGGATTGCTTATGATTATGTATGTTTACATGTGTTACAGATGCATCTTTTTTCCTGGGGGTCGGCATGTCAAGAGTAGATTGCTCTTTCACCCAGTTACTTCTTCGCTCTCTGCTTGACAACAATCAGGAGGGGAGTAGTTGGAATGTCTGGGGGGAAGGGAATGCCAACCCTAACCCCTTTGTATGAAACCCTGCTGCCTCCAAATGCGCAGGTGTTTGAATAAGGCAGGTTATTCCCATAACTAGAGGAACTCTTTTGATTGGACAACACAATGAACTGAGGGGGATGGCCAACGGGGATAATCAAGTTTAACTATGTGGGTTTTCGCACGGGAACTTTAGAGCTGGTTTCGCTTCTACTGTGCCAATATAGTGTATTCAATAAAGTTTACTTTTTGGGAAGAACAATGACCCAAGAATTCCTGATTTGGATTCGCTAGCTGGACAGCTAACAGGGGGTTTGGGTTTTGGGAAATGAAAGAATGCTGGTTGCTTTGCACAAGCTTTTTCAGATTTCGCCTTGCTCTCTTGCAATCATTTTCTCTCAGTAAAAGTTCTTTTGATTCAACTTGATGAATTCAAGAGTCCTATTTTCCTGAGGGGTTAGCTGAGGCAGGTCCTTATAATTACATATAATAATCTATGAAGTTGTCTTTTATATATAGGTAGTCCTCATTTAGCATCACAGCTGGGACTGGCAATTTGGTCAACAAGTGAAGCGGTTGCTGAGTGAAACTGCAAGTGTGCTTATGATCTTCTTCAGCTTTCCTTTCCAGCTCTGCAAAGATTATAAATGTGAGCATTGACTGCAAAGCTACTTTTTCATTGCCATCATTACTGCAAATGTTGCTGAAAGATTATCCGTATAACTTTCTGCTTAAATATTAATATCTGCTGAAAATACACCTGGAAAAACAAAAGGTCCTCATTTAATGACCACTTGATCAATGACCAAAGTTACAACAGCACTGAATGAAATTACAGTTGTTGCAGTGACCCTATAGTCACATAATTAAAATTTGGGCACTTGGCAGCCTGCCCACATTTATGATCACAGAGGTTGCTTAACTCCCCCTCACCAACTCTAACCTTTCAGCTGCCCTGCATTTTACCACTGCCATTTACCCCCTGCTGCCCCTCCCCCCAGCCCCCAAGTGTATTTTCTCCCACTGATGATGAGGCCATTCAAAGGTCCAGCAGCTTCTTCTGCCAGTTGGGCCTCAGCACCGGGAAGAAGAAAACAGCAAAGATCAGTTGGGGGCAATAGGTCAAGACAAGGGTGAGTGGCAGCAGAGTGCAGGGTGACTGAAATAAAAGAATTGTCTTCAAGACCCTTTCAGCATGATGCAGAAACTCTGGCAGAGTAATAGCTGAATATGTATGAAAATGACATTGTAAAATTGATCCATGCATTCCAGGTATGCACACATGCAGAAAGTAACTCAACTCTGCTTTTAACTAAGGCAACTATTATTAGGCAGAGGCTGCCAATCAACTGAGCATTTTCCTCCTTGCATAAATGAACAAAGATCTTACTTGCAGTTTCATGGGAAATACTGAATTTCTTCCTCAACACACGGGACACAGACATGACCTAAAAAGAATAAAATCTTGTTAACATGTAAATAAGAGTTGGTTGTATTTTCCCCCATTGCAACTTTCTTCAGCAAGACAGCATTTTGGCCCAGAAATAAATGTCAATTCACTCATTTATTTTGTGGACAATTCTATTTTGCTGATGTACTCTTTTGCCTGCATTAATTCATTAAGTAAATGAAGTTCATTAAAATATTTCTTCCATTTGGATTAGACTTTTTTTTAAGAAGCTGAATATCCTGTTTCTCCCCACAACTCTCCAACTGTACACCATTTAGCCAACTGTTTGCATCAAAATGTCATTTGCAATATGCAATCATTAATGTCATACCAGAAAGCCCAAGGGAAATATTTCTTAGGACTACAGGATCATGTCTACCACTAAGCACCATGAATAAGTATTGAAAGAGGTTTTGAAAATTAGTATTTGAATTTCTAGAACACAGTTTGATTTGTAGATCCCAGTTTCAGAGATTTATATGTTTCTGCTTCTCCAGGTTCAGTATCATGTAGAAGTATGTACAAATTTAAAACAGGCAAGATTTATATTTTGATCTTTTGTGAATTTTACCTGGTAAATGTTATTTTTCCATCTATATTTTAAGTATGCAGTCTTAATTAAGCAGAGTTTATTGGCATACATGATATATGATCAGCATTTTCATTAGTATCATTGGCTGCTGGTGATGTTAGAAAAATCATGCAATGAAAATTTAAAAATGGCAAAAGCTATGGTTATCTGAGTTTAAACTTTTATGATGATATCTTCAAAATTAACTAGGCAATCCTTGTAGATTTCAGAGCAAGTAGAGTATTTGTTTCAAAAAATGAGCCTAGGAAGAAAGTGCTTGTCTCTTGTCCTGAAGTCATCCAAGATTAGATTTTAAAATTGGGGAAAATCTTCTTTGGCTAAATGTCAATGAGCAGCTAAATGACAGTTTCCATCGTTGCTATGTCTCATCTTGTACTTGCATATACTTTCAAATCACCTGGTGATATTGTATCAGGAAAGTTTGAGTCCTCTATAGAATTATATAAATTCCTGGGCGGCTGAAGGTTAAATTCTTGGAATGAAGGATATGAAAAACATTGATTTTATTTATGATAATCAAGTGGTAAGAAAATAGTTGGATGAGTATGCACTCACTTTGCATATCTTTACCTGCTCTAGGGCTAATTCATTCAAAAGTGACAAAACAGCCACTTAGAAAGGCTAAATATAAGATACAACTGAATTTATAATGAAGAAGAAAGAATATCTTCTTCCACCAGAATTCTCTGGCTTGGACCCTTTGTCTAATCTCTTTACTTTCCTATTTTCTCTGCTGTTCAGTGACAAATTTTTACTAGTGGACTTTATTTACTAATTCCTATAGTACATTATATGTAATGGTTTAAGATTCATGGCTCAGAAATGATTCATTATGGAGTTATTAGCATATATACGTTTGTTTTGTCACTTTGTAAAGTAGCATATAGGACATTGTTGTAAATTCTTCACAGCATTAGAAAGAGCATTCAAAATACTTAAACTCTCAAATGAGATCCAAGAAAAGGTATCCAAAATCCTACCTCTCACCAAAGCAACACATAAACAGAATGATCTTAAAGCAAACTACCCTTCTCTAGCCATAAAAAATATTACAGAAGGACCAAAAACCAGCAGACAAAGGCTGAATGACAGTTCTCATGGATAGAGAACAACAGATTAAAAAAAAAAACTAATAAAGTGTTGAAGATCAAAGATGCTTACATCTCTCTGGAAGAAAATATGCAGTCACCTAGAAAAGAAGCAACATCAAATGTTGCTTAAAAAGTAGCACAATCAAGTGCTTCTGTGATAGGTAGAAAAATACTCCAAACCTCCCTAGGGGGAAAAAAGGGGGAGTGTTGGTGATAGGAGATTCAATTTCCATGGGAACAGAACCAGCTGTCTGTAGACCAGACAGTTAACCCAGAAGGTATGTTGTCTCCCTGGAGCAAAGATCAAAGAGCTGAGAACCAAACCAAAATAATAAAACTCACAGATTACTACTCTTTTCTACTACTACATGTAGGGACAAATGACACACACAGAAAAAAAACATTTGAAAACAATATGGAGTGATTACAAGCAGCTAGGCAAGAAAGTTAAGGAGTTAGGTGCACAAGTAGTTTTTTCATCTCTACTGCCAATGAAAGGTCAACATCCAGTAAGAGAATAAAGGATTCTAGAAGTGAACTACTGGCTAAAGAGTTGGTGTCACCAAAAACTTTTGGATTCCTGGACCATGGTCTGCACTACATCCATGATGGGCTTTTGGCAAGGGATGGGCTGCACCTCACAAAGACTGGGAAGAATGTTTTTGGAAAATGACTAGCTCAACTTATTAGGAGGGCTTTAAACTAAAATTGGTGGGGAGGGTGACCAATCTTTAAAATCTCCAGGAACTAATTCCAATCAAACTCCTAGAAAACAAATCAAATAAAGAGGTAAGGAGGGATGGGAAGGAAGACAAACTCAAACACCAAATGGGAGTAAAAGGAGGCATACCCAGAGTCAGACCTAAAGATCTCAAGTGCCTATATACTAATGTACAAAATTTGGGGAACAAACAGGGTGAACTCGAATTATTAATATATGAAGGTAGATATGATATAGTTGCAATCACAGAAACTTGGTGGGATGAAACCTATGACTAGAACATACTGATAGAAGGTTACAAATTGTTAAAAAAAAACAGACCCCATAAAAGAGGAGGTGGAGTTACACTGTATGTAAAGGACCACTACATTGCTACAGAAATGCACAAAACCAAAGACAAAAACCACCTAGAATGCCTATGGGTCAATATAAAAGAAAAAAAAAGAATGACATTGAGCTTCCAGTTTGCTAGCCTCCGGCGAAGACGGTCCCTTCTTAAGGACTGCCAGCCCCGCTGCCTGTAGAGCCGCTTCGAGATCGAGAAGCGGCTCGAAAACTCTGAAATCTGTAGGATTGCAGGAGGAGAGAAAGCAGGGTACAGGTTGAGCCCCTGTGAGTCCCTAGAGAATCGCTACTGGGGAGGAAACAGGCGTGGCTCCCTTTCAACCTGCTGAGACTCCGGACGGCGTGGGACGACTCTGCCAATCCGCAGAGCAAGCCGGCTGCAGCAAACAGTTAAACTGAATGAAACCAACCTTAACAAATAGCGGAAATATCAACTTGAACCCTTAAATCTGCAAATCGCAAGTATTACTGCTTTGGTGACTTTTTGAATTAAGAGAAAGTTTGAGCGAGTGAAAGTTTGAAAAAAAAATGGCGCCCAGCTGCAGAGTTAACAGGCTGAGAGCGAGAGTGGATTTGTGAAGTTACTTTGATCTGCTACAAAGTAGCGTTGCCTGCAATAAGGAGGAACGGGAGAAGAGGAAAAAAAATTCTTTTTTAAAATCTGAGCTTGCTTCAGTTTAGCTTCTATCCCCAATTTGATTAAACCTGGGGGATTTTTTCAGAGGACTTTGTGGTGGTGGAAAAGGAAAAAGGATCTCCTTTTTCAGAAATTCTAATCTACGTGGCAGGATGGCTTCAAAGAAGCAGGAAGGAAAGGCAGCAGGGGGGGATCACCCACACATAAACATGCACAGCAGCCTCCTCCCGTTCAACAGACTCAGAAAAAAGACTTTGATTTTGAAAATTTAAAAGAATTTATTTCTCAGGCTTTGGATGACAAACTTCAAAAATCTCAACAGGAAATTATGCAGAAAATTAATGAAATGAAAAATATGGTGAAACAGGATTATGGCAAGGTGACTAAAAAAATATTGGATGTTGCCTCTGGCCTCTCAGAATTTATTATTAAAGTGGATTCCAAATTGGAAGAATTCAAATCAGAAGTCAATGTCAAGATTAAGGATACTGATTATAAAATTTCTGATGCTGATGATAAAATGCAGAGATTTGAAAATGAAATTACAATGATGCAATTCAGGGCAATGGAATTCACTATAAGGCTCAGAGGAATTAGAGAGAGTGACAGACAGGATTTGAGACAACTTTGTGCTGATGCCTTGGCTGTGTTATTAAAAATTAATCCTGAAGTGGTTTTTTATAAAATAGACAAAATTTACAGAGTGAATTCCTGGGTGGCCAGACAAAGACAATTGCCTAGAGATGTGGTGATATATTTCACAGACAGAACAATAAGAAATGATATCCTGCAAAAATCTTTTCTTTCCTCTGTGCAAGTAGAGGGGGCTCAAATTGGAGTTTATAAAGAATTGCCACCTAAAATGTTGAAAGATAGAAAAGACTTTGGCTTCCTAGTGAATGAATTGAAAAAACATCAGATACCATTTCGGTGGGATGCCCCAATTGGTATAATTCTGAAGTACAATGGAGAAAGACATCGGCTGAACACCGTTGAGAAGGCGGAACATTTTTATTCTACTGTTCTTAAAGAGAGAACACCATCTCCACGTACATCTACAGTGCTGGAGATTAAGGAGAGTGATAAGAAGCAACTCCAGCAAGAGGTGCTAGAACAGTCTAAACAGGCGGAGCCAGAGGAAATGCAGGGTGCTGTAGGAGGTTTTCTGGAGGAGCACCTATTAGAACCTTCTCCAATTTTGGACCCGGTTCGGATGGTTGAAGTCAAAGATCAGCGTATAACTCGTGCAAAATCTAAGCAACTCAAAGAAAAGCAAGAACAGGAAAGACAATATAAAAAGGGAGCTAAGAGTACTACACAAGAGATTGAAGCCATGGGGGGAGCACAACCGGAGATTTCGGAAGATCTTTGGCTATTCTGCTCGTTGCTTCGAAAAGATGAAGATGACAATTAAGTGCTTATCTTGGAATGTGAATGGATTGAATTCACCACAGAAAAGGAAGAAGTTATTCACATATTTGAGACAATTTAATAATGATATAATTTGTTTACAAGAAACTCATATTAGAACTCAAGATCAAAAATACTTGATAAACTCTAAATTAGGAATACATTTTATAGCTTCAACTTTGCAAAAAAAAAGAATGGTGTGGTTATTTATGTAAATAAAAGATTTACAGCTAAAATTATAGAAGCAGATGAAGATGGTAGGTTTATAGCAATCGAATTGCTTACAGTAAATGGCCAAATTCTTTTGATTGGAATTTATGCTCCTAACCAACAACAGGATCATTTTTATAAAATGCTACACACTAAAATACTGCAATGGGACTATAGATCTATTTTAATTATGGGAGATTGGAATGGAGTAATTGATTCTAAATTAGATAAAAAGAGTTTGGCGAAATCAAGGATCAGATTACCACAGACCTTTTTTGATATGAAAGAAGATTTGGAATTAAAAGACATTTGGAGAATACATAATCCCAAAGAATTGGATTATACTTTCTTTTCCGATAGACATAGGTCCTTTTCTAGGATTGATTTTATCTTGTTGTCAGATGATCTACTTGTTAAGACAAAAAGAACAAAGATATTTCCAAGAACTTTGACCGACCACAGCCCAGTATGGATAGAAATTGAGACTGGAAAGACTGAGAGAAGATCATGGAGATTAAATGAAAACTTGTTCAGATATGAAAAAAATATAACAGAACTTAAAAAGCAGTTGAAAGAATTTTTTGAAATAAACTTAAATAAGGGTACCCCAATTGAAATTGTGTGGGATGCGAGCAAAGCTTATATGAGAGGGGTACTCATTTATATGAATTCTAAACATAGACTGAATCGACAAAAGAAAAGATCTGAACTGGAAGCAGAAATAAAGAATAAAGAACAGTTACTTATTAAAAATCCAACAGATGAAAGAATACGTGGCGCTATAAAACTTTTGAAAGATCAATTCCAAATGTTTATGGCGGAACAAGTTGCAACAAATCTACAATATGCGAGGCATAATACATTTTGTAATGCCAATAAACCGGGCAGATGGTTGGCCTATACATTAAGGAAGAAGCAGAGTATTCGGACTATTGATAGTATTGATATTGGAGGGAAAGAAACTTTTCAACAAAAATTAATTAAAGAAGCTTTTGTAGACTATTCTACTAAACTATATGCTAAAGATGATATGCAGAATGGACTTATAGAAAAATATTTAGATAATAAAAGAGTCACAAAAATTACTAATCAACAAAAGGAAAGAATGAATTATCCTATAACAGAGGAGGAGATTATAGTAGCAATTAAACAATTAAAAACAGCTAAAGCTCCTGGAACGGATGGTTTGACTGCAGTGTATTATAAAACTTTGCAAGCAGAAATGGTGGAACAGCTCAGAGACTTATTTTGTAACATACAACAAGGGGGTAAAATACCCCCATCATGGAAAACAGCCTACATTTCTTTGATACCAAAAGAGCAAGTAGGTCCTAAAAAACCGGAGAATTATAGACCAATATCTCTTCTGAATAATGATTATAAAATTTATGCAAAAGTACTAGCCAACAGGTTGATGCCAGTAATCCAAGAGGTGATCCATGATGATCAAGTGGGATTTATTGAGGGCAGATACATGAAGGACAATGTAAGGCAAGTAATAGACTTATTGGAATATCTTGAGAGGAATAAACAGGTACCTGCAGTGCTGGTCTTTTTGGATGCGGAAAAGGCCTTTGATAGAGTGGATTGGAATTTTCTATTAAAGACTTTAAAAAAGATGGACTTTGGGGACCAATTTATACAGGCGGTTTCAGTAATTTATCAAGAGCAAAAGGCACAGATCATTATTAATGGAAGTTTGACAACAGATTTTAAAATTGAAAAAGGAACAAGACAGGGATGTCCGTTATCCCCATTGCTATTTATTTTAACACTAGAAGTCTTGTTAAATACAATACGGGACTCTAATAAATCTTGAAAGGCATAATGATAAGGCAAGAGGATTACAGAATAAAGGCATTTGCAGATGATCTGGTTGTTACCCTAACACAGCCAATGGAATCAATAATCCAGATGAAAGACATTATACAAGACTATGGTAAAGTTTCAGGTTTTAGACTAAACCAGAAAAAAACTAAGATGATAGTCAAAAATATGACACAAGATCGTAAATACGAGCTTGAAAGGAGGGCAGGTTTTGAGATTGTACCAAAGGTAAAATATCTAGGAGTTCAGGTTGCAGAATCAAATATGAAACTGTTTCAAAATAATTATGAGGTGTTGTGGCGAGATGTGCAGAAAGATATGGAGACTTGGAAAAAACTGCAGCTGTCTCTACTTGGAAGAATAGCAGCAGTTAAGATGAATATTTTGCCAAGATTTCTCTTTTTGTTTCAAACGATTCCGGTGCTTAAAAGCGATAAACAATTGAAAGAGTGGCAAAGTGGAGTGAATAAGTTTGTTTGGAACGAGAAAAAACCGAGAGTGAAATTAAAAATTATGCAAGATGTTCCAGAAAGGGGAGGTCTTAAACTTCCAAATCTACAGTTATATTATGAAGCAGCAGCTTTATCTCAAGCAAGTGATTGGTTTGGAAGGAAAAAGACTGGAATATTGAATATAGAAAGTTTTTTTTTTTTTATTGCAAAAGTTTTACAATTACATTTTCACCCCTTTTTTCCCCCCTCATCCCACCCCAGACTTCCCAACCTCCCTAACCCACCCTAACCCTCCCCTCTCCCCCAGACTTCCATACAGTATACTCATATCAAGTAAAAGGAAAAACCCTCATTTGTATATAAAACTTGAACCCCTCCCTCCCCCTTAAAAATTTTCATCTTCATTACATTAAAATATTTCTATCTTAATATAACATTTTCAAATAAATTTTCATCCTCATTACCTTAAAATATTTCTATCTTAATATAACATTTTCAAATAAATTTTTCATCCTCATTACCTTAAAGTATTTCTATCTTAATATAACATTTTCAAATAAAAGCTATTTGATACTTCCTAGTTTGGTATTTGTTCTGAACATAATCTATCCACCTCTTCCATTCCCATTCATAAGTCTCTTGTGAACAATCTTTTAGATATGCTGAGATCTTCGCCATCTCTGCGAAACTGGCCATCTTCAAAGTCCATTCCTCAATCGTGGGCAGCGCTTCATTTTTCCAATATTTACCTATCAACAATCTTGTTATAAAACAAAATGTTTTATAGATGGCATTTAGATCCTAAGAAATTGTCATGTATGTACCCTAATGTTCAGCCAAAATGTTGGAGATGTGATTGTTCAGACGCTACATATTATCATGTTTGGTGGACTTGCAAGAAAGTTAAAGCTTTTTGGATAAAAATTTGGTGGGTTATGCAGAATGTTTTGAAGAAAAAAATTCAATTTTCTCCACAATTGTTTTTACTGGGTATACTTAAGGGTTTTACATTGGGTGAAACAAAGTTGATATTGTATATGATAACAGCAGCCAGATTATTGATAGGTAAATACTGGAAAAATGAAGCTTTGCCCATTGTCGAGGAATGGACTTTGAAGATGGCCAGCTTTGCAGAGATGGCGAAGATTTCAGCATACTTAAAAGATTGTTCACAAGAGACTTATGAGTGGGAATGGAAAAAGTGGATAGATTATGTGCAGAACAAATATCAGATAGGGAAGTATAAATAGCTTTTAATTGAAAATGTTATGTTAAGATAGAAATATTTTAATTTAGTTAAGATGAAAAATTATATAGGGGATGGAGGGGTTCAAGTCTTATATAAAGGGGGGGTTTTCTATGTGAGTATATTCTGTGGAAGTCCGGGGGGAGGGGCGGGTTAGGGAGGGTTAGGGAGGATGAGGTTGGGGAGTTTGGGGTGGGTTGAGGGGGGGGGTAATGGGTGAAAATGTGAAAATGTAATTGTAAAACTTTTGCAATAAAAAAAAAAAGAATGACATTGCCATAGGTGTATACTACATGCCACTCAACCAAGCAGAAAAAATAGATGTACTTTTTGCTAACCAATTAACAAATATATGTAGGAAACACACAACAATAGTAATGGGGGGCTTCAATTACCCTGACATCAACTGGAAGACTAATTCTGCACCAAGTGAGAAATCAAATAGGTTCCTGACCAAACTAGACGACAACTTTGTTGTCCAAAAGGTAGAAGAGGGAACTAGAGGGACAGCCATACCAGACTTAATTCTTACAAACAGAGAAGAAATGATAAAGGGAGCTGAAACTGAAGGAACCTTGAGTGAGAGTGACCATGTCATAGTAGAATTCAATGTAATGCAAACACATGCAATACAATATAATGACACCAGAGTCTTAGATTTTAAAAGAGCTGATTTTAACGAACTCAGAGAGAACTTGGGAAAGATTCCTTGGATGAAAATCCTAAAGGAGAAAACAACTGAAGAAGGTTGGGAAACTCTGAAAAATATGATCATAAAATCCCAGTCCAGCACAGTACCACTGAAAAAGAAAAACAAGAAATCCAAGAAGAAACCAGCATGGCTGCACAAAGATTTCTCTGACAAATTGAAAGACAAAAAGGACAAGTACAAAAAATGAAAAGAGGGACACATAACTAAGGCAGAATATCAGCAGATAGCCAGAATCTGCAAAGATGAAACAGATCATGCCAAAGCAATCTTATTTCATTCTTCAACATAGTGACTAAATTAGTGGACCAGTGAAATACTGTGGACATGGTATACTTTGAATTCAGCAAGGCATTCAACAAAGTAGACAACAACCTACTTCTTGGTACTGGTAAATTAGAAAAAAGTGATATACTGTAGATAGCATTACCATCAGATGGATTTGTAACTGGCTGACAAACCATACTCAACAAGTAGTCCTTAACAGTACTATGTCTATATGGAGCAGTGGGATACCACAAGGTCCCATCTTAGGCCCAGTACTCTTCAATATCTTCATAAATGACATTGATCCTTTCTGGATCAGGACTCGTTACGCACGGTCACTCATGCCCTCGTCACCTCCGGTCTGGACTATTGTAACACTCTCTACATGGGGCTCCCCTTGAGGAGCACTCGGAGGCTCCAACTGGCGCAGAGTGCGGCCGCACGGGTGGTGATGGGAGCGACGTGGCGCTCCCATGTAACGCCTCTCCTGCGCGAGCTGCACTGGCTCCCGGTGGTCTTCCGAGTGCGCTTCAAGGTTCTGGTTATCACCTTCAGAGCGCTCCATGGCTTAGGACCTGGCTATTTACGGGACCGCCTGCTGCCACCAATAGCCTCCCACCGACCAGTACGCTCCCATAGAGAGGGGCTCCTCCGGGTGCCGTCGGCCAAACAATGTCGACTGGCGGCCCCCAGGGGGAGAGCCTTCTCTGTGGGGGCACCTACGATCTGGAACGAGCTCCCCCCGGAGATACGGAGAATTCCGGATCTGCGTACCTTCCGTCGCGCGCTTAAGACGTTCTTATTCCATCAAGCTGGCCTGACCTAAACTTTTCCTCTTTTTAAAATGGAATTTTAAATTTTAAATTTGGTTTTAAATTTATTGGGGTTTTAAAATGTTTCAGCCAAATTTATTTAATTAGTTTTATCTCCATTTTAAATTTTGTATCTATATGTTTTATTTATGGCTGTTCACCGCCCTGAGTCCTTCGGGAGTAGGGCGGTATACAAATTTAATAAAATGAAATGAAATGAATGAAATGATGAGGGAATAGAAGGAGAATATAGAATATAGAAGGAGAATATAGAATACAGAAGGAGAAAATAGCAGAATATAGAAGGGGCGTGCATAAGTGCACCAGCGTGCCTACTGTCCCTGTCCTAATATTCCTTTTTACTTATTCTTTTCATGTATTCAAATTATGTTTAGACTTTTACCTGTTATCTTATATATGCTTGACAAATAAACTTATGATTATGATTATGAACTTACCAAATCTGCAGATGATACTAAGCTGGCAGGAATAGCCAACACCCTACATGATAGGCTCAAGATCCAGATGGATCTTGACAGACTTGAACACTGGGCCCTATCTAACAAAATGAAATTCAATGTAGAGAGAAGTAAAGTCTTGCACTTAGGAAAGAAAAACCAAAAGTATACAGTCAGGTCCAGAAATATTGGGACATCGACACAATTCTAACATCTTTGGCTCTATACACCACCACAATGGAATTGGAATGAAACAAACACAATGTGCACTAACTGCAGACTGTCAGCTTTAATTTGAGGGTATGTACATCCAACTCAAGTGAACGGTGTAGGACTTACAGCAATTTGTATATGTGCCTCCCACTTGTTAAGGGACCAAAAGTAATGGGACAATTGGCTTCTCAGCTGTTCCATGGCCAGGTGTGTGATATTCCCTCATTACCCCAATTACAATGTGCAGATAAAAGGCCCAGAGTTCATTTCAAGTGTGCTATTTGCATTTGGAATCTGTTGCTGTCAACTTTCAAGATGAGATCCAAAGAGCTGTCGCTATCAGTGAAGCAAGCCATCATTAGGCTGAAGAAACAAAACAAACCCATCAGAGAGCTAGCAAGAACATTAGGCGTGGCCAAAACAACTGTTTGAAACATTCTCAAAAAGAAGAAATGCACCGGTGAGCTCAGCAACACCAAAAGACCTGGGAGACCACGGAAAACAAGTGTGGTGGATGACCGAAGAATTCTTTCCCTGGTGAAGAAAACACCCTTCACAACAGTTGGCCAGGTCAAGAACACTCTCCAGGAGGTAGGTGTATGTGTGTCAAAGTCAGCAATCAAGAGAAGACTTCACCAGAGTAAATACAGAGGGTTCACCACAAGATGTAAACCATTGGTGAGCCTCAAAACAGGAAGGCCAGATTAGAGTTTGCCAAACAACATCTAACAAAGCCTTCACAGTTCTGGAACAAGATCCTCTGGACAGATGAGACCAAGATCAACTTGTACCAGAGTGATGGGAAGAGAAGAGTATGGAGAAGGAAAGGAATTGCTCATGATCCTAAGCATACCACTTCATCAGTGAAGCATGGTGGTGGTAGTGTCATGGCATGGGCATGTATGGCTCCCAATGGAACTGGTTCTCTTGTATTTATTGATGATGTGACTGCTGACAAAAGCCTCAGGATGAATTCTGAAGTGTTTCAGGCAATATTATCTGCTCACATTCAGCCAAATGCTGCAGAACTCATCGGACGGCGCTTCACAGTGCAGATGGACAATGACCCAAAGCATACTGCAAAAGCAACCAAAGAGTTTTTGAAGGGACAGAAGTGGAATGTTACGCAATGGCCAAGTCAATCACCTGACCTGAATCCCATTGAGCATGCATTTCACTTGCTGAAGAGAAAACTGAAGGGAAAATGCCCCAAGAACAAGCAGGAACTGGAGACAGTTGCAGTAGAGGCCTGGCAGAGCATCACCAGGGATAAAACCCAGCGTCTGGTGATGTCTATGCGTTCCAGACTTCAGGCTGTGATTGACTGCAAAGGATTTGCAACCAAGTATTAAGAAGGGAAAGTCTGATTTATGATTATTATTCTGTCCCATTACCTTTGGTCCCTTAACAAGTGGGAGGCACATATGCAAACTCCTGTAAGTCCTACACCATTCACCTGAGTTGGATGTACATACCCTCAAATTAAAGCTGACAGTCTGCAGTTAACGCACATTGTGTTTGTTTCATTCCAACTCCATTGTGGTGGTGTATAGAGTCAAAGATGTTAGAATTGTGTCGATGTCTCAATATTTCTGGACCTGACTGTACATATAGACTGGGTGATACCAGGCTTAATAGCAGTAACTGTGAGAGGGATCTTAGTGGACAACCAATTAAATATGAGACAATAGTCCTAAATTGCATTAACAGAGGGATTCAATCAAGATCAAGTGAGGTACTAATACCACTCTATAAAGCCTTAGTAAGACCACACCTAGAATACTGCATCCACTTTTGGTAACCACACTATAAAAAAGATGTTGAGACTCTAGAAATAGTGCAGAGAAGAGCAACAAAGATGATTAGGGGACTGGAGGCTAAAACATAGAAAGAATGGTTACAGGAACCGGGCAAGACTAGTCTACTGAAGAGAAGGACCAGTGGAGACTAGCAGTGTTCCAATATTTGAGGGGCTGTCACAGAGAGGAGGTGGTCAACTTGTTTTCCAAAGCACCTGAAGGCCAGACAAGAAATAATGGATGGAAACTGATCAAGGAGAAATTCAACCTAGAAATAAGGAGGAATTTTCTGACAGTGAGAACAATCAACCAATGAAACAGCTTGCCTGCAGAAGTTGTGGGAGTTTCATCACTGGAGGCTTTCAAGAAGAGACTGGACTGCCATCTATCAGAAATGGTGCAGGGTATCCTGCTTGGGTGGGGGGTTGGACTAGATGACCTACAAGGTCCCCTCCAACTCTGTTAATCTTTTTTTATTTTAATATGCCGCCCTTCTCTGGAGACTCAGGGCGGCTTACAATGCGTTAAGCAATAGCCTTCATACTTTTGTATATTTTATACAAAGTCAGCTTATTGCCCCCACAAACCGGGTGCTCATTTTACCCACCTTAGAAAGGATGGAAGGCTGAGTCGACCTTGAGCCTGGTGAGAATTGAACTCGCAGTAATTGCAGGCAGCTGGATGTTAAATGCTGCCTTAGTAGGAGGCATTAGCCTCCTACGCCACTCAGGCTCTGTTAATCTGTAAACACAAGCTCAATATAGAAATTATTCCAGTCAAAAAAGTCTCAATGATCTAGCCAAGGTAGAACAAATTATAAAACAACTATCATGTTCAAAAAGCTATGGATTCAGTTTCCATGCTTTTATGGACACACAAAAATACACAGACCAGATATACCACTCTACCTAATTGTGTAACTATTGGGCACCCCAACATACAACTTAATAAATTCATGAATTCACCAATAACACAGCATTCTTCACATCCATACAGGGTGTATAAAAATCAATGATTTTTTTTAAAAAATCAAAAAAAAAATCAGTTTTTTTAATTTAAATCGGATTTTTTTTATTTAAATCGGATTTTTTTAAATAAAATGCTTTTTGAGGAAAATACATTACCATCCAAAGGTTATTCCATCATGAAATAAAGATTAGTTTTTTAATTATGTAGAATAAGGCTGTATATGTTTAATTTTTTTGGTAAATAAATTCCATTAAACCATTCACAATGTCATGCTCTTCCAGAGGTGTTTGTAAGATTATTGGGCAGTTTCTCTGCCTACAAGATATTATCACAGATGCTTGGTTTACTTTTGCAGTTCTGAAAACTGAATTTGACTCAGCAGAGATCACATGCCTCTTCTTCACAGCAAAAATGTTATAACATGAACAGAGTTGAGAAAAAGACCTTAATCCTATTGTTCTACAAACCAATGAATACAGAATCAACCCCTTCAGTGCTAAGTTTCAAGGAGTTCAGTGAATAGAATAGAAACAATATTTTTCTGATTGTTTGGAGTGGAATAGATCTGCACAAGAAGAAAGTGAAACTAAGTGTGAGGAGGAAGGGGAAAGCAGACAAGCAGTATAAAATGAAAGTGAAACTTTCTGAGCACAATACTGCACAGCCACAGACAGACAAGTCTTTGGATCTTTTTGTGTGTATGACCTGAGGTTTATCACATTCTTTCCTTGGAGGAAAAAACCTATAATGGAAGCAGGCCGTAAAAGAGACCCAGTTTGGCAATATTTTAATGAAGTTCCTTTACCTATCGGTAAGCCAGGCATGCATGCAAACTGCAAACACTGCAACAAAGAAATGCAAGGCCTGGTGGCCCGAATGAGGCAACATCATGAGAAGTGCTGTGATGAAGATGACCAAAGAAACACATTTGAACAGGCAGGATCTTCAGGTTGGTAAACATTTTTATTGAATCATATTTCTAAAGACTGCCTTGAACTGTCATGTTTGAGCAAAATTATATTTCTTATTATTACTGCATGTTACTGTCATTTGGTACAGTTATGAAGAAAAGCAAATATTCCTTTTGGGGCAGTGCTGTGTACAATAAGCAGAAATTGTATAAACAATAAAATAACAGCACTGACTTTTTTGTTTAGGGGAATTCATGGATTCTGGAAATTTATCACCTTCAAGATCACCATCCTCCTGTTCTACAGTTTCAGAGTTACCCATCCAGGATAGTGCTTCATTAGCATCATCATCATCAGACAACCACAGCTACATATCACTATCACCTAAAAGAAAGGAAAAAACCCTTCCCTCCTGGAACCACCATAGATAAATTTGTGATAAAAACTAGCAGATTAGAAAAAGAGTTAATTGATAAAAAAATTGCCCAGTTTGTTTATGCAACGAACTCTTCTTTCCGTCTGACTGAGAACCCACATTTCATTAATATGGTTCAGTCATTGAGACCAGGATACAGTCCACCCAGTAGAGCAGATGTTGCAGGGAAACTGCTGGATAAAGTGTATGACAGAGAAATGGAGCAATGTGCAACAGCTCTGTTGGGTAGAATTGTTAACCTAAGTATTGATGGGTGGAGTAATGTCCACAATGATCCTATTGTATGTGCTTGTATAACAACAGAAGAAGGGAAAGTCTTCCTTGCACAAACAATTGATACGTCAGGAAATGCACACACAGCAGAATACTTACAAGAAGTGGCAGTAAAAGTTATAATAATATGTGAACAAAAATTCAAATGTCTAGTACGCAGTTTGGTTACAGACAATGCTGCAAATGTATCCAAGATGAGAAGAAATTTAGAAGAGCAGGAAGGGAATACAAAGCTAATAACATATGGTTGCAGTGCTCATTTGCTGCACCT
Organism: Arizona elegans; assembly: GCA_022577455.1. Classification (NCBI taxonomy): domain Eukaryota; kingdom Metazoa; phylum Chordata; class Lepidosauria; order Squamata; family Colubridae; genus Arizona; species Arizona elegans. Next base: position 168,894,247 of record JAKOOJ010000001.1, on the reverse strand, counting down.
CTTAGCCAAAGACTTAAGTGTTCCAGAAATAAAGACTAATGTTGTTGAAATTGCTAAATACTTCCGTAACAATCATTTTGCTGCAGCAGCTCTGAAAAGGATGGGTGGAACCAAGCTAACGCTCCCACATGATGTTAGATGGAACTCTGTGGTGGACTGTTTTGAGCAGTATATCAAGAACTGGTCTATTCTGATGAGTTTGTGAAGAAAATCAAGATAAAATAGATGGCACTGTCACGGCCAAAATCCTGAACATTGGGCTTAAGAGAAATGTTGAACATATGCTGAGCATCCTGAAACCCATCTCTGAAGCTTTAAACAAAATACAGAAAAATAGCTGTTTTATTGCTGATGCTGTTGAAATTTGGAAGGAATTGAGTGAACACTTAAAAACAGAACTACACATGGACAGAATTAAATTACAAGCATTAAAAAAACGAATGGGACAAGTACTGTCTCCAGCTCATTTTTTGGCAAATATTGTCAATATCCAGTATCAGGGTCAAAACTTAAGTGCTGAGGAAGAGGAGTTAGCTATGACATGGGTATCCAGCAATCATCCATCTGTAATGCTAACTATAATAAACTTCAAAGCTAAGGGGGAACCATTCAAGAAATATATGTTTGCTGAAGATATTTTAAAGAAAGTCACACCAGTGAACTGGTGGAAGTCACTTAAACACTTGGATTTAGAGACTGTTCAAGTAATGATTTCACTTTTAACAGCAGTAGCTTCTTCTGCAGGCGTTGAAAGAATATTCTCTTCCTTTGAACTCATTCATTCTAAATTGAGAAATCGTTTGGGATCCGATAAAGCAGGAAAGCTTGTTTTTCTTTTCCAGATTATGAACAAAGAAGAAGATGAAGATGGCGAGTGAGCTACAGAGGACAGTATTTAAGTTTTTCATGTGTAGGCTGGGCTGACAGTCTAAGTTTCTTATATATATATATATATATATATATATATATATATATATATATATATATATATATATATATATGTTTTTCTTCTAGCCAGGTTTTCCCTACATAGCCAAGGTTTTTTTGTAGCTCCAGCTCAGTAGAATCTCATCTACTCGGTTCTGGGCTTTTTTCCTTTCTAACACCTAGCAAGCTCTAACTGCTAGGTGGGAGACCTAAATAGATCCATTTCTAGCTCGTTAGCTGTCATCAGTAGGCCACACCCATCTCCTCCCTGTAAAGGCATAGTATCAATTTTCTTACTTCTTCGTAGGGTCTATGTGTATTTTTCTTCTAGCCAGGTTTTCCCTACGTAGCCAAGGTTTTTTTGTAGCTCCAGCTCAGTAGAATCTCATCTACTCGGTTCATTTCTAGCTAACGAGCTAGAAATGGATCTATTTAGGTCTCCCACCTAGCAGTTAGAGCTTGCTAGGTGTTAGAAAGGAAAAAAGCCCAGAACCGAGTAGATGAGATTCTACTGAGCTGGAGCTACAAAAAAAAAACCTTGGCTACGTAGGGAAAACCTGGCTAGAAGAAAAACACACATAGACCCTACGAAGAAGTAAGAAAATTGATACTATGCCTTTACAGGGAGGAGATGGGTGTGGCCTACTGATGACAGCTAACGAGCTAGAAATGGATCTATTTAGGTCTCCCACCTAGCAGTTAGAGCTTGCTAGGTGTTAGAAAGGAAAAAAGCCCAGAACCGAGTAGATGAGATTCTACTGAGCTGGAGCTACAAAAAAACCTTGGCTACGTAGGGAAAACCTGGCTAGAAGAAAAACACACATAGACCCTACAAAGAAGTAAGAAAATTGATATATATATATATACATACATACATACATACATATACATATATATATATATACATATATACATACATACATCATACATACATACATACATACATACATACATACATACATACATATATATATATATGTTTATGTAAGTTTTCACGGGTATGTATGTGTGTATAGTTAATATTTCGGGTTTCTTCCCGTGTAATTGTGGATATATCCCTAAAAGGGTAGAAGCGACGTTTCGACAGAATCCCATCTGCCATCATCAGGCTTATGTCAGCAGTCATTTTGTACTAATACCAATGGCAGTTAGTACAAAATGACTGCTGACATAAGCCTGATGATGGCAGATGGGATTCTGTCGAAACGTCGCTTCTACCCTTTTAGGGATATATCCACAATTACACGGGAAGAAACCCGAAATATTAACTATACACATATATATATATATATATATATGTATATATAGTTTAGCCAAATTAGTTAACAAACATGGATGTTTGTTTAAGCAAATAACATATGCTGTAATGTTATTGTTTCAGTTGAATAAATCTATTTAAATTGTTATTATTAAGGTAATGATTATTTTTCTCCTTCCTAAGTACAACAGAAAAGTTGTCCAAATATTATTTATTTATTTATTTATTTATTTATTATATTTCCATACCGCCTTTCTCCCGTAGGACTCAAGGCGGTGTACAGTCAAGAAAAATATAGACACACAAACATCATAAAATTGCTAATTAAAATTATTACTTAGTTTGGTCAATTAAATAAAACCCAGAATTAGATAACATTTAAAAAAAAAAATCATTCACATGTTCATATGTTTAGCCCCGCCTGTTGAAACATCAGGGTCTTGAGGGCACAGCAGAAAGCACGGAGATCAGGGATATTCCGTATCTCCGGGGGCAGTTCATTCCAAAGGGTTGGAGCCCTCACAGAGAAGGCCCTCCCCCTGGGAGTCGCCAGTCGGCATAATTTGACTGATGGCACCCTGAGTAGTTCCTCCCTGTGAGAACGAACTGGTCGGTGGGAGGCTATTGGTGGCAAAAGACGGTCTCGTAGGTACCCAGGTCCTAAGCCATGGAGCGCTCTAAAGGTGATAACTAACACCTTGAATCGCACCCGGAAGACCACCGGGAGCCAGTGCAGCTCGCGTAGGAGAGGTGTTACATGGGCGTAACGAGCTGCGCCCATAATCACCCGCGTGGCTACATTCTGGACCAGTTGGAGCCTCCGGGTGCTTTTCAAGGGGAGCCCCATGTAGAGAGCATTACAGTAGTCCATACGGGAGGTAACTAGGGCATGAGTGACCGTGCGCAAGGCGTCCCGATCCAGAAAGGGACGCAACTGGCGGATCAGGCGAACCTGATAAAAGGCACCCCTGGCCACGGCCGTCAAATGATCTTCTAAAGATAGCCGTGAATCCAGGAGAACACCCAAGTTGCGGGCCCTCTCTGAGGGGAGCAAGATCTCATCCCCTATTGTCAGTGATGGTACCAGCTGACTATACCGGGACGCCGGAAGCCACAGCCACTCGGTCTTGGAGGGGTTGAGTCTGAGCTTGTTTCTCCCCATCCAGATCCGCACGGCCTCCAGGCAACGGGACATCACAGCAAGGGCATCATTGGGGTGGTCTGGGGTGGAGATGTATAGCTGTGTGTCATCAGCATACTGATGAACACTCACCCCAAAACCACGGATGATCTCGCCTAGCGGTTTTACATAAATGTTGAACAGAAGGGGTGAGAGGACTGACCCTTGCGGCACTCCACAAATAAGGTGCCTCGAGGTCGACCTCTGCCTCCCTGCCAACACAAACTGCGAACGGTCAGAGAGGAAGGAGGAAAATCACCGAAGCACGGTGCCCCCTATTCCTAACCCCTCCAGCCGGCGCAGTAAGATACCATGGTAAATGGTATCAAAAGCCTCTGAGAGATCTAATAGGACCAGGATAGAGGAGCAACCTCTGTCCCGAGCCCTCCAGGGATCATCCACCAACGCGACCAATGCCGTTTCTGTGCTGTATCGTGACCTGAAGCCCAACTGGAACGGATCCAGATAGACAACTTCATCCAGGTATCGGGGTAGTTGTCGCGCCACCACACTCTCAACAACCTTTGCAACAAAGCGAAGATTGGAGACTGGACGATAATTTGATAATATAGCCGGGTCCAGGGAAGGCTTCTTGAGGAGGGGCTTCACAACTGCCTCTTTCAAGGCAGCGGAAAAGACACCCACTCAGAGAAGCATTTATAATCCCCTGGAGCCAGCCTCGTGTAACCTCCCGGGAGGCCAGTACCAACCAGGAGGGACACGGGTCCAATAAACATGTGGCAGCGTTAAGCTTGCCCAGAATCCTGTCCACGTCCTCAGGAGTCACAGAGTCAAACTCTTCCCAGATAACGCTCTCAAGACCTGCCCCTGTCTCCTCCCCTGGATCTACCCAATCAGAGTCCAGGCCTTCCCGAATCTGAGCGACTTTATCATGCAGGAATTGTACAAAATCCTCAGCTCGACCTTTTAAGGGATCTTCCTGTACCCCCACCTGAAGTAGGGAGCGGGTCACCCTAAACAGCACAGCTGGGCGGTTCTCTGCAGATACAATAAGAGCGGAGAAGTAGCTAGACTTCGCCGCTCTTATCGCCACTAGGTAGGTCTTAATATAAGATCTCACCTGTGTTCGGTCAGATTCAGATCGGCTTGTCCTCCAATCGCTCTCCAGGTGTCTTTTCCGACGCTTCATCTCTCTCAGCTCCTCGGAAAACCAAGGAGCTAGACGAGATTGGCATCGGGTCAGAGGCTGCAAAGGCACGACGCGGTCCAAGGCCGCAGTAGCCGCCCTGTCCCAGGCGACCACCAGGTCCTCAGTCGAGTCGTGAGCCAGAGTCTCAAGAAATGGCCCAAGCTCCATCAGGAACCTTTCGGGGTCCATCAGGCGCCTGGGACGGAACCATTTGGTTGGTTCCGTCTCCCTGCGGTGGGTGGAAGTGACTTGAAAGTCCATGTGAAGGAGAGAATGATCAGACCATGACAAGGGCTTGATGTCTGTATCCCCTATTCTTAGATCATTCAGCCACTGATCAGAGACAAAAACCAAGTCCAGAGTGTGATTCCCCAAGTGGGTGGGGCCTTGAACTACCTGGGTCAGGTCCATGGCCGTCATGGAAGCCATGAACTCCCGAGCCGTCTCCGACATCTCACCAGCGGATGGCAGGTTAAAATCCCCCATAACAATAAGTCTGGGGGTTTCCACCGCCACCCCGGCTATAATGTCGAGCAGCTCAGGCAGGACTGCTGTTACGTGGCAGGGAGCCAGGTACGCAATCAGTAGGCCCATCTGAATCCCCTGACCCCACTTCACAAGGAGGGACTCACATCTGGCTATCTGAGGAACAGTGGCCTCCCTCGGGCAAAGACTTTCTCTAATGATTGCTGCCACTCCCCCACCCCTTCCCTGAGTCCTTGGCTGATGGAATGCACGGAAACCTGGTGGGCACATTTCCACAAGGGGAACTCCTCCCTCCTGGCCTAACCAGGTCTCCGTAATCCCTGCCAGGTCAGCACCCCGCTCTGAAATAAGATCATGAATGAGGGGGGCTTTATTTACCACTGACCTGGCATTACATAACATCAGCCGTAGACCCAGGGTCTGAGACTCTGAACAACCAGGGAAACGAGCAGTGCTTTGGGGGTCGGAGTGGGCAATCGCTCGTAAACATCGAGTGCGCACTCCCGAAACATAATATGGCCCCCTGCAGCCGTCATATCTGCCCCTCCCACTTACTATACTAATGCCCATCGCTTCATCCCCCTGCATCCTTGTCAGATTTCTGTCCCCATCCTCCCCACCGTGATCATCAGACCCATTACCCCTTTCAGTGGATTTATGGATCCCCCCAGATCCATTCCCACAATCCCTATGAATATTAAATATGAATCATTAACCTATTAAACTGGGGATAAAAAAACTAATATGAAAAGTTCTTATTCTAAAAATCTTCATCTACTTGCATATTAAAGTTATACCAGCAAGAATTAGTCTTTATGTAGAAAACTATGATTTAAATCAAGCCTTACTGACTAATGATTTAAATTGTGATTTAAATCAGTTTGATTTAAATCAAATCCACCCTGCATCCATAGATCCAAAACTGGCAAAAACCACTTAATCCTTACTGTACAAAGCTCCACAATAAGTGAAGGAAACAAAAATGGAATTTACTTAGAAATATGGAACTTATAGATTACTGCCTCACCATTTATTTTTAGTTTAGATATACAAAGAAATCAAAGGAATATCTATGGAATCACCTATTTTAGGATTCAAATCAGAAACAATTAAGCAGCGTCCGGAAATAATAGTCCTCCTCCATAAATAACTCCAAATGTGAATTTGTTAGGTGGACATTATTTTTTGTCATAACCAAATACTTACAATAAATTCAGTTTTTAACAGAATCAAATTTATAAGGGAAGAAAAGAATAACAGACTACCATTCCTATATATTCTCATCAACCAAAATAATAATGGCAGACTTCAAATTCAGGTATACTGAAAAGCAATATAAACTGCATTGCCAGAGCAACAATCCAGTTGCCCAACATAAGAGGGCTTTCAGACAAGCCTGAATATCCAGGCTTGCCTGTATATTCCAAGAACTCCAAAGAGAAATAATAAGACAACCTTTATAGTATCCTTCAATGAAATGGGTACCCATTACATTGGGTACTCACATTATTAAAAGTGCTTTTCAATGCAACCAACTAGAACACAACCACCACAATCCAGGGGTGAAATGCTCCCGGTTTGGACCAGCTCGGGCGAGTAGGTAGCGGAGATTGAGGCTAGTTCGCCGAACCAGGAGCAATGGCTGGCTGGCCACGCCCCTGAACCGGTCCACGGCCCGCAGTCCTGCCATGCTTGCCTGCCTTCCATGCTGCCTTCCTGGCATCCCGGTGGCCAGATTGCGAAGGCAGGCAAGCAGAAGTCCACGTGGAAGGCAGGCAAGCATGGCAGGGTTGCAGGGAAGGAGCTAGCAGCTTACTGCCCCCCTCCTCCACTCAAATAGCAGCTTCCCTGCTCAGCCCCGACAAGCTATGCATCCATAGTAATGGGGTTGTTTTGTTCGCCACGGTGGTGCTTCGGGAAGGCAGGTGGACATATCCATTATAGTTGTCAGCTACAGACATCTGCCTGCCCTCCCGAAGTACCACCTCGGTGAACAAAACAACCCCATTGCGCTGCACCTCCTTCTGCAGCTAAACGTGCCCAGCTGTGCGTGCCCTTTCCTCAAATGGGCTGTGCATGGGGCGCTTGGAGAGAGAGCAAGCAAGAGAGCTCTCCAACCTCTGTTTTGTGTGTGTGTGTGTGTGTGTGTGAGGAAGGGAGGGAGTGATCTGAAGCCGAGGCACCCAAACTTCTGGCAGCAGCACAGGCGGCTTCTGAGCAGCCCTGAATCAGCCAGCTCCACCTGACCTACTCCCTGAGTCTCGCCGTTCTCCTCGCCCCCCCCCCCAAGCAGCGGCAGGCTCTGCGGGACAACAGGACCTCTCATTTTTCCTACAGCACGGCATACGCTTGCTACCTCTGCTTGTCTGCTTGCAAGCGATGATCTTCTCTGTTTCTCTCGGGATGCTGGTGCGGGCACCATGGATGCATAGCTTGTTGGGGCTGAGCAGGGAATCCACTGCTTGAGTGGGGTGGGGGCAAGGAGAACAGAGAGACTCAGGGAGTAGGTCAGGTGGAGCTGGCTGCTCAGAAGCTGCCCCCGCTGCTGCCAGAAGTTTGGGTGCCTCGGCTTCAGATTGCTCCCTCCCTCCCTCCCTCCCTCCCACACACACACAGAGGTTGGAAAGCTGTCTTGCTCTCTCTCTCTCCAAGCGCCCCATGTACAGCAGAATGATGTGAATGATGTCAAACTGGCCATGCCCACCCAGTCACATAACCACCAAGCCATGCCACACCAAGCCACGCCCACAGAATTGGTAGCAAAAAAAATTAGATTTCACCCCTGCCACAACCCATAAAAAGAGTAAATCTTCCATACATTAAAAGTATCTCAAAAACCACCAGCAGATTACGTCAACTGCTAAGTATCAAAGTAGCCCACACAAACCAACAAAATTCTTCCAAAATATCTTAAACAAACATGAAGTGAAATTATTTACAACAGAGAATGTGTTGACTGTGAAAGCTACTGCGTAGGACAAACAGGCAAAGGATTATAGAACACACTTAGTTGGCAGCCAGAAGACATGCTGGATTTTTTTTACTAGATAGATGGACCAATTTAACTACCAAGTTGACTATAGCCATTTTAGATCAAGAGAAATCCAAAAATATAAGGGAGTTCCTAGAGGCCTGGCATTCTAACAGATCAGATACACAGAAAAAAAAATCTAGTCTACAAACTATTAAAAAGGCAAACTAAAGACCAAGAAAGAGCAGAGTCTGGGGCATTCTTCCTTTATTATATCATCAAGATATAGATACCAGATAACAAACATAGAAATAATAAAAATAATATAATCAACAAATGAGATTTGCTGCCTATTAAGAGTACTTAGAATTCTTGCTTTGCTTAGCGGGGCAGTATTGGTAGCTCCTCAACTTTTTATAATTATAAACTTGAATTCAGAGACCATACAATTTAATTAAGGTACATCATTGCTTTTTTTTGTAAAATTCAGGTATGCTCACCTGGATGCTTCTTTTTTTCTTAGGCCTTTCCACTGGTTTAACTCTCAACCCAGCAGCACTCAGTGCAGCGATTCGAGATTCTATATCAGACACCTTTATAGGAAGTAGCAAATTATTCCATCATAAAGGCAACTGGACTTTTTCCTAGCATACAACCAATACATGGTTGTACTGTATATGCACACAGGGAGAGGCAAACATCTATCCCTAATTTAAGTCAGTGCAGCAATAGCACTATTTCATTTGGCACTTGACATGCCAATGAACTGGAATCTGGGGATAACTGTCTTCAATTATTTAAGTGCTATAGAAAATAATAAATGGAACAATCATGCCATGCTTTATGTAATGTGACTATAGCTTTCCAGAGTTTCTCAGGCTTTTTTTTAACAGACTACACTCTGATTTCATTACAATGTACAAATCAGGTACTAGCAGGGGAAAAAATTGTACTTTTCTCAGAACCAATTATTCTCTGCCTTCATTAATGAGTTCCCAGATTTCTGAGGCAAAATTACTTTGCCTTAGTTGTGCTGAGCTAGCCTGCAGAATAAAGTTTAGGCAAGATCAATTCCTATTGTGACTTATCTTCTCTCTTAATTAAAAGAAATACATTAAGAAAGGAAAGTGATTATATGTTATTTTTCTTGGCTTAAGAAACTGTATTTTATTTTAATCTCCTTTTATAATCTTAGACCAAAGTTGCTTCTATTCTATTAATAAATGCCTTCTTTTTACTGAATCATTAAATAAAAACACATCAGTCAATTATATATATAAACTTTATCTGAACAATGTAAAGAAATATAGTTTTTTAGGCTCATGAAAAAGTTTAGGTAGGGACATTTCAACTATGGTTAAAATATTTAAACCTATTCTATGGGCTCAATTTTTGTATGGGATAATTTTCTGGGGAATTCTTGCTTAGAAATCAACCCAAGCAGCCTTTTATGAAAAGACAACAGAGATTTACCTCAGTCTCTCTGTGTTGTACTTCAGCCACGGTAAAAGCCACTTTGTCTTCCAACTCTGACAGTTCTGAATCTGTTGTTGCACTGTGATGAGTTTGGTCCTCCAACTCTCTTCGCCTTTTCTGCAATCTATAGATGTTCTCCATAGGAGTAGGCACCTGTAATCAGCAGTACTAGTTACTTTCCAGCTAGATTATTGTCAATGATCGCTCTAAATTCTAGAGTAGGGGTGTCAAACTCAGGTGGTCATAGTGGCGTCACGACGTATCAGGATTTTTTTCCCCTTTGCTAAACCAGGAGTTTATTAGGAAAGGAAAGGAAAATAAAATTGTCAGCACCATATCACTGTTCCTAAAATCAAGTTTATAATTACATTTGGAATAATGTGGAATTGGCTAGTTTCAAGGTTGTAAGAAAGCCGAAAAGAAAAATATGACTTTTTAGTTAGAAAAAAGTGATGGTGGTGAATTGTGTATGACAGTAATTCAAAAGTTGAATAGAAATGGAAAGTTTACCTAGATACCATTCCAACATCACATATAAAAATGAGCTTGTGGCAATTAACTTGTGTCATCCCATTTTCCAATTTCAGATAGAAACAACCAGACACAATTGGATTTCTCAACACATTTACTAAGCTATGAATACTAAAAAAAGTCAACAGATGGAGGGTGCTATACTTTGGAAAGAGTGCCTTGCTTCAGTGGGTCATTAAGAAAAGCTCTGGGTTGAACACAAATTTCAACCCACTAGTAGATTCCAAAATAGTGACTTCTCTGCACAAAAGTTCCATCCTTTGAGGTGAGGCACCTGGTCAAAACATATAAGCCTCACCAGATGCTTTATGTAGCAGAGTGCCATGCCTCTGCCCTCAAGCATTAGTCTGAGGCATATTATCTCTTACTGTGTCAATTTTGGCCTTCAGACAGAGCACTATCACATCCCATAAAGAATAGCAATAGCACTTAGACTTATACACTACTTCATAGTGCTTTGCAGCCCCCTCTAAGCAGTTTATAGTCAGCATATTGCCTCCAACAATCTAGGTCCTCATAATGCTATGAAACATTAAAAAAGGTTGGGAATCTGAGGAAAGGGGGCAATGAAATCAATCCTAGTCCCCAAGGAGTTATTATCAGCTTTGAGCCAGCCTAGGGGAAAGGCTACCTAGAGGGGTATTTTCACTCTCTGGCATATTTAATAATTTTCTGTTATTTACTTATAAAAATATTTCTGGATGATTTGGCTTATCAGGCTATTACAAATGCTATCATTAAAACTGATTTTTTTAAAAAAACAACCCAGAAAAGTTTTAATGTCAGACTGCAACACGGTACCTGCCTTTCCCATATCTAGTTTGGGAATAGTGGTATTTGCATTAAAACATTTAAACAAATAGGGAGGTAAGTATTTTTGAATTGCAGATGGGGTCCCATTAGCTTGATGGATTGGTAAACTTTTGTTGACAAATACATAACAGATTTTCTGCTAGGACAGCAGTGCTTTAAGCAGATTCTACCTTGCTGAAATGCATTCTGCAAAATGTTCTCTGATGTCTAAACCTGTCCATTAGGGCAAAGAAATTGTGGATAATTCATTCATCTAAATGGAAGTTGATTAAGAATTTGACCAGGTCATTTTCTTCAGAAATATACCAGGCATTTTAACCAAAGCTATAAAAATATCCCTAGCTGCAATACCCATTTGAACATTCATGAACTATGTTTGATTCAGAAGGTAGTTCCAAACTATAGTCTTCAGCTTTCAGAAGGAATCAAATCCGATTCAGAACAGGCTGTTCCCCCAATTGTGACAATGCTTCACTGTTGATGAAAGAACCTGTCTTTGTTTGAATTGCACTTTGCTTTGTTAAACCATAGGCAATTTAAGCCACCCTCCAGATGGTGTAGAGGATTTCCTCATTAACTTGTCGTATTTTTTTTAAAAAGTGTGTGTGTGTCTATGTGACTAAACAGATCATAGTGAATAGTTTAATGAGGATTGCCCAATCAACTGCTATGAGACATGGATGTTAATGTGATTTGTTTGAGACTAAATGCCCTTTGCTAGTTCAGAGCAGGAATATTGAGAGCTGTAATAGAATTTGTGATCTTCATAAGATTTTGTTCAGAAAAAATGTTAAGATGTTCAAATTCCTGCCCCTGTCATTACACACTAGTTCTATTGCAGTTATGTCCCTACTGCCAATTGGACTTTGTTTTAAAAAAACAAAGCCTCCTCTATGCAACTGTCCTTTTTGTAATAATTATATAGAAGTGTAAAATAAAGGGGGGTTACATCTTTTTCAAATCTGTGGCTCACACTTCTCATTTGAGTGTCATATTGGAAGTAGCACCTGAAAAATCAGCAGAGCCACAGCAAATTGGGTGAAGTCCAGTTGAGATCTAAATATTATTCCATTTCATTTACATCATGTGATTATGCACATTGGTTTGGGAGACACTCCCAAATTGTAACCACAGTACTTTTGATCTGTACTTTTATCATCTGAAACTTTAAAAAGTCATCCCCGGTAAGTATATGCCTGAGTACCCAAGAACAGTTATTAATAGTTCTCTTTTCAAAACAAAAATGTAAAGATTTATATTTCAGTATACTATTAATTTCTCTGATATCTCAGAAACATTTCTTTAGGAGCTAATGTGCCTTTGAGTATGATCAAATTCTATCAAACAGAAAAAAAGGAGCTTATAATCATTTGTTAATTTCTAGTTAGCAGAAATAGGATACAGAATTTTTGATTTCCAACTAAGATTTGGGTGGCTACCAAATTGCTTTGAAGTGAAGCAGGAACTGAATTGAATCTTGTGGCAAATGTGAATCCCAACTCATCCTACACTACAACAATTTACATATCCCAGAAAATCTGGTAAGAAACCTATGTGATAAGACAACTTTATTATATCTAATATAATTGCACAGGATGGGATAAATGTTGAGAATTGTTTGAATAAGCCAACCTAGTAAATTCAAAAGATTAAAACTTGAAATTTCCTGACAAACTGGCCACCATAAATTAGCTGGCTTCCTCTTTTTCCACATGCTTCATTTTATGGATTTGATACATATATGAGAGAACACTGTGACGCGGTAGATAAGGTATTGAACTAGGAGTAGAGAAACCTAGTTTCCATTCCTCTCTTAGGCATGGAAGCCAATTGGATGATTTTGATCCACTCTGTCACTCTGTCTTAGACTGCGAAGTAAAAAAAAAATCTACTGACTGAACTGTATTTGACCAATGTTAAACAGTTGATACTTTCAACGAAGAGGTCTTCATTCAACAGTATAATAATTAGGGTACACATACATATGTTGTATAAACACATGATTCCTGTATAATACTTTCTCATAACAAACTTTCAAACTTTTAAGGTGAAAGTAGTTTGCACAGCCCAACTGTCCTTATTGTTGTAACTATCTATTCTGAGGGGGGCAGTGTTTTTCCCTCCAGTTCTCCAAATGTGCTGATCTAATACTTCCAACTTATTCCTTATTAGTAGTATCAGTTGTAACTTATACTTCAGTGACAACTTGTGGGATGAGGGAGACAAAAGTTGTGCTTTCATACATTTCTTTCTAATACTTCCTAGGTTTGAGATACCTGCTTCCTATTTCTCAAGCTCCATAGAAGATTGAATCATCATCCAACATCTTCATCCTTTCAAGAAGATATTCAAGGATTTCTACATTGTTCTTAATGGGTCTCAAGTGCTTTGGCTGTAATGCCACAAAAAACCCTGGCTGATGACCTCTCGGTTCTATGCTCAACAGTTACTTTGTGTGCAGCAGAAGGGAAATGGGGGAATTAGAGAAAATGGGAAGCAGGAAGGTTGATTTAATTAAAGGGTTCATTATCCATGGAGGACTCTTAATCTGAGGAAGAGTAACACTCAGATAATACATTGATCCTGGATAATGCTTCGCAGAATAAAGCAGGGACAAAGGCAAGTGAAAAGCTCTCATTAGGATAATGGCTTATGTGTGAGAAGCACTTTTTGCCTCAGAAGCAGAAGATATGAAGGGACTGTTCATGGTGACCATCCTATTTAGTACGGTACATTTTATTTGGGTCTGTCTACTCTTGAGAAAGCAAGATGGTCTCAGGAAAGAGATGTCCATGGGGGCGGAGGGGGGATGGACTGGGAAAGTATATGAGAAGTCACACATTCCACATACAACACGTTTAGACTTTAAACTTAACATAGAAGAATTGTATTTGTGTAAGTATTGGTATAAAATATGAGATTTTATTTTATAAGGTAGTATTGTGTAGTTAGTTGTCTTAATATATTGAATAACAGTATACATTAAAATTTATATTGTATCTCAAATAGTTTCTGGCTATTTGAATTTAAAATGAAGCATTTTCCCTCCAAAATTCAAATTCATCTTATTACACATTTAGAAAGTGCCATGAATACATAGTTGGTGGGAGAGAAGGATAGAAGTATAGATATGATTTGCCTTGCTTTACATTGCCTTTCTTTTGAACTGGGCTGGAACAGACCCAGCAGATTAATCTTTGGAATAAGGAAGTAAATTTTCCTGGACCAACAAAATCACCATTTTTTTGTGAAAATGCTTTTCAGAACAACTCGATGCACCATGTGATGATTCATTACATGAAAAGCTTTCTGCTCAGAGGGCATTTCATATCAAACCTATGCTCCTGCTAAACTGACAGGAAAAGTAAGCCTTGTTAAAGAAGACAATTAAGAGGAATTACCTTGCCTACAGCATATGACCCCATCAGAATTAAGACTGGGCAGCAGAACTTGTGTTTTGTATGTGCAATTTATTTTTAAGGGAGGTGAAATAATAGATCAGGGATGTCAAACTTAAGGCCCAGGGGCTGGCTCCGGCTACTAGGGGTGCTTATATCTGGACTGCCACCCTGGAAATAGCAAAGGACCGGCCCGCGATGCCTGTGCCAGCAAAAACAGAGCTCGGGAGGGCCGCGGGCGTGAGCTCTGTTTTCCCTGGCAGAGGGCTGCAGGAGGTTGTCACAGCTGAAAATGGAGCTCATGAGGGCTGCTGGTGGCCCTACCAAGCTTCGTTTTCACTGGCAGAGGGTTGCAGAAGCCATCGCAGCCGAAAATGGAGCTCAGGGGCCTGTTTTCGCTTGTGGAGCACTCGGGCCACCACAGGCGCCCCCGACACAAGTGACGTCAAGCTGCCACAACCACTGGCCATGCCACCCCACGTTCAAACACAATCCTGATGCGGCCCTCAATGAAATTGAATTTGACACTCTGGTCATAGATCATCTGGTGACCTTGATAGCCAAAGTTTATTTAAATAAGTAGGGACCATCCTCTCACCACTTGGCAACTAGATATTGAAAGTAAGCAATCGAAACAAGAGGGGAAAGGATCATTGGGGAGGATACTGAAGTAGAAGGCATTATGATCCCTCAGTAAATGTCAACTTGGACAGCAAAAGTAAATGTACTGCTATTGGTGAACTACCTATGACTGGTCACTTAAACATTTGAAATTAAGACGGACCCAGAACATGTGTGTAAAGCACTTCTAGCTATTGTAAAATGTCATGTGCACCCTCCTTGTGATCACATTATTGCGTTTTGGTGGTTTGGCAATTGGCTTGCCTTTACAACTGGTTGTAGTTGTCATGTGACTGCAATTTGTGAAGTTTTTTGCCAGTTTCTTGCAAAATCCTCCCATTCAGAAGAATGGGTTCGCACTTATAACCACAGATTCACTTAACGACTGTGGTGATTTGCTTAACAACTGCTGCAAAAAAGCCATAAAACTGAGTCCAATCACATGGGTGTCTCAACTTATGACCATGAGAATTTATGACCAGAAACCCAATCCCAATTATGGTTGTAGGTTGAGGACTACCTGTAGAGACAGTAATAGAGAAACCATATTTGCCCTCAATTTACCAATATATAATGTAAATCAATGTAAAGGTCAAAAAACATTCTCATCTTCCATATATAAATCATCTTCCTTTTGTATATTCTTCTATTTTAATAAAGAAAATGTATAACTCTTCCAAATCTAGTTTCTGCTAAATCTAAATTCTGTAAGTTACAAAACAGATTTTGGTTACATCAAAACTTGTTATATCAGGAATAGAATTTTCACTGAAGAATGAGGCATAGGAGGCTGTCTTCTGTTATATTGTTACTTATTGATAGCTCAGGACTCTGTTGACTGTAGTCCTTAAAGCTACCACACAGAGGTTTTTAATCAATTCCATTGCCTGAGATACTAAGGACTGAAGACTGAGATACTAAGGACTCTTCTTTAATCAATGCACAACACTACCAAAGCTCTAGGGTACACACTGGTTCAGGAGACTGACTACCTTTGAAAAGGGGTTATCGTAATACTTGCTTATCTTCTCCATCTATTTTATATTTTATGATTGTGATTGTTGAAACGTCAGTTACAAGCTCCATAATTTCTCAGGCTAAAAATGTATTTTCAGATTTGAAACATACATTAAGTTCCTAGTTCGTAGATTAATGGGCAAATGCCAACAGGAATCAATAAACTGGAATGCTACATTTTTATTTAATAAATGCTGGCAAGTTATCAGAATAAATATAACATCAAAGGGTTTGCTGAAATCAAATATCATCCTAAGATGCACATTGCTAAATATGGAGTTCATTTTATGCACCGTGACAGAGTAACATAAATGCATATGCTACTAGAACTTTTGTGTCTGCTTGTTGTAACCTTCAATTGGGCAAAATGGGGCAGCATGTTGGCTCAAATCTGCCAAATTAAAGAATGAGACTAAAATCCACGATCCATGACTCTATGGGATTGATATTTCACAAAATTGTGAAACTGTGGTTACTTCAGTGCTGCCATGCTGCCAGACATGTGATTGTCATTTCCAATGCTCCTTGTCAGCTTCCTGTAATGAAAGTCAGTGGGGAAGTTGGCAGGAAGTCAAAAATCCCAGGGTGGCAAGCAGATAAATGACTTCAAGGGAGGGAGGGGATGTGTGGGAAGTGGCACATAGGTTGGTTGTACAAGAGGTGCCACTTAGATTGGGGAGAGTAACGGGGGTGGGTGGGCGGGAGAGAGATGCTACATTGGGTCAGGGAGGTTGCATTGGGTGCAAGAGACTTCATGGCAGGTGCTGCGTGAGTTTGGGAGGCTCTGAGCAGTGCTGTATGGGTTGGGAAGAGTGTACAGGAGTGAGAATGAATGTGCAAGGCTGGTGCCAACATGGGCATGCAGGGTTGCAGCATGGATAGAGGAGGGTGTGTAATAATCTTAAGGAGCACAGTGAGGATTGGGGAGGGTGCAAGAGTGCTAGGTAAATAATTACTCTTAAAGGAAAAGCCAACAGGTCATGGTTTGTGTGGTATATTTCTAAAAAAAACCCACCTTTATCTCTATTATTATTATTTTTAAATAAGCCTTAAGTAGTTATTTGTTACCTGTTCTTCCGCAACACATTTAAATCCTCATAGCAATAAAGAACAATATTTTAGATGTGTGGACTGTCCTTCACAGAGAATACAGGTTCATTTATTGTATGGGATTTATAGACTCCTCCAAGCTGCTAAAACTCTGGGTGGGTACTTTTCTGATTATGGACAGTATTTGCAAAAAGTGACCACATAACAGGCCTAACTTTATCTTCAGGAGAAAAAAATGTTACTTTGCTAAAACTTAGGGTGTCTTAAGTGCCTGCTTCCTTCTTGTATAACCCAGAAAACAGTCATTTGAAGGAATGCTGACACTATCCACTCTGACCAGCTCATGACAGAGACAAACTCTCCCATCTCTCCAAAAGCAGTACAGGAGCATTCATCACTCCAGTTTCAGTGTTACCAGTATGCAAATCTGCATATTACTTGTTCTTATTTTAGGAAACCATGTGTCAGAATGTGAACTGTGATCAGATTGAAACACCCACCTCCTTTCAATTTGAGGTTTTTTTAAAAAAACCAACCAACCAACCCACAATTTATGGCAAGGATGGGTTTTGGGGTTCAGCATAAGCTTGTGCTCTTCAGTCTTGATGTGATTTCTGATGGGGTTCACTGTGCTTTAACTTGTGGCTGCTTATTCAGTGAAGGTAACTTGTTGTGTCTGGTCCAGCTAGCTTTTTAAGAATCACGTTCCTCCAATGATCAATATGAACACTGAACTGACAGATGCTTTGCATCTATACTACAAGATAACTCTTAGTGTGGCTTTACTTTGATGAAAAGGAGTTAAATGCTATTATGATCTTTACATAGCCAATGTAGGTTATGAAACATCAATTGCAAATAATGATCATTGTTCAAAGGCATCCTCTGCTACTCTGTAACATTTTAAAGTAATTGTCTCACATCCTGGAAGATACTATTCATTGGTATTTTGTACAATAATACTAGTCAATATTAGCAAATTTAGATTTTTAATATTTACTTTGGAATGAAAAGAACCTGTGGAAATTGGCAGTGCTGTTGACCTCCTGTTCTTGGGATTTTCTATTGGAATGGAAAGATGGTAAGAATACAGAATAAGAGAGTTGGAAGAGATCTTGGAGGTCTTCTAGTCCACCCTAGTGTCTAGTATCATTTGCAAATTTGATGAGTTCCCCTTCTATTCCCTCATCTAATTCGTTTACAAAGATAATGAAGAGTACTGGGTCCAAGACAGAACTTTGTGATATCCCACTGCTTATTTCCCTCTATGCAGATGTAATACCATTAAGGACTGCTCGTTGAGTACAGTTTGTCAGCCAGTTACAAATCCATCTGGTGGTAATACCATCTATCCCACATTTATAAAGCTTACCAAGAAGTAGGTTGTGATCTACTTTGTTGAATGCCTTGCTGAAATCCAAATATATTATCTCCACAGCATTTTGCTGGTCCACAATTTAATCACTTTGTTGAACAATGAAATAAGATTTGTTTGGCATGATCTGTTTTTGGCAAGTCCATGTTGGCTTCTGGTTATAACTTTCCTTGCTTCTAGATGTTTGGAAATCTGTTTTTTTTAAATTATCTTTTTCAGGATCTTCCCAAGTATTGATGTCAGGTTGACTGGTCTGTAGTCTCTTGCATCTGTTTTTTCTCTTTTTTGGAAACCACATCAGCTCTCTTCCAGTCCCCAGTGCAAGAACAAGAAAATGATCAGGAGGCTGGCTGAACACAGCTGGTCACTAGACCAAGGCAGAAGATTGGGAAATGCCAGATAAATAAAATGCACAAAGGTGCATTTCAGTGCATAATAGAACAATATGAAGCTCATGGGATTAGTATACCTCTGGAGCGAGAAAGGAAATACTCTTCTTTGTTTGCGTACATATATACACAGAACTTTACATTCTAATATGCTAAACATATAGCTGTGAACATCATAGGTTTTCTGTTTCAGAATTGGAAAGTTTAGCATTTGTTACCATTGTCCAAAGGATGTGTGAGCCTTTCTGCTACTCTCAATGATTTTTCTTCTTGATGTAGTCTCTGTGCTGATGAGGCAGGTGGAAGAGCTAAAGTTCACAAGGACATGCTGATAAATGAACAAATTGATGTGTCCAGAAAGCAATGAAAACCAAACTACAGGAAATGGAATGAAAGCATTTACTTAATGAGTGCCAATAAAGTAAAATTTAAGGTATCTTCAAAAAAGGGAATTCAAGTCAGAGTGTCTTATTTGAAGCATACTATCTTCACTTTTATGTTCATTTAATGTGCTGATTTTTTAAAAATCATGTTTTAGAATTTGCTTTGTTCTATATATCTCCACTAGGCTTCTATGTATTATTTTGTAATATAGTCAGTCAGCCACCAGTAGTTTAATAATGCACTCGGTACAATCATTAATAGATTGATGAGCCTGGTTTAACCACTGTTTTCTAGCTGCTTTGCCTTCTTTCCATATCTTGAGATTCTGGGTGAATTCAGGAAGGCCAGAACGGTTTATATCCATTCTTCAGAACCTTTTCATGTCTAGTTCTCATAGAACACATGTTTCAGGGGTATAGCCCACCCGTTCACAAACAAAGTCCTTTGAAGGCAACAGAAACAAAGATAAAGATAGTGAAGTCCATCTTGCTTTTGCAATGTGCAGAGCCTCTACTGGGATGAATGATCAAAGTTAATAAGTTGTTGAAATCTGTGTCTATTATAAGACTGTAATTACTGAGAAGACTATATAGGCCATAACAGTTGCTGCTGAAAGCCTTAACTGTCAGCATAGTTGTTGGCTTTTTATTCAATGCTCCAAAATGATTGCCTTTTCTCTTTCACTGTCCATATTCACATCAGTTTACAACTGCAATGGGAATAAAGCATGATTAATGAACTAAGGGAAGATGCAAAAGTCACAATACAATAATCACACAAACGTTTTCAGAATTTCTTTAAGTTAACATGGAGCAATGTTATGTCACAAATGTAAGATGTCTGAATGAATGAATGTCACATCCTTGACAAGACTGGCCATAGTCTTGAGCATAAGACAAATCAGAGAGAAGTTAAAGAGAGTATTAATGAACTGCTAGTACAGACAGACTTGTTAATCATCCATGTAATTCAGAAATAAGTCTGATGATCTGAAGAGGTCACCAAAGACTCTGTACTAAATTCAGATCAGCATTTTGGATTGCCTGACATATTTCCTGCCTTTCCTCTACTTCAAGAGTCCTAAAGAGCTGGAATGCAGCAATGATGTGAGTGTTGTGCAGCAGGACCTGCTTTATCTTCTAAGGCAGGGGTGTCAAACTCAAGGCTCACGGGCCAGATTTGGGCCGCAATGCAGCCCATGGGGCTGTCCTAGAAAATGTAAGGGGCCAGCCTGCGTCACTTCAGCCTGGTCTACCCATGTTGCTTCGCCCTTGTCTACCCGCGTCACTTTGCCTGTTTACCCAATGCGAAGAGGAATCATCGGGCCAGCGTGGCTTCGGCCTGGTCTACCCAATGCGAAGAGGAAACATACCAGCAGTTTGGGAGTGGTGTCAAGCTGGCCACGCCCACCTAGTCGGCTACGCCCACCAGCCCCCCTCCCCTCCCCGAGGTCAACCACAGCCCTGATGTAGCCCTCAATGAAATTGAATTTGTCACCACTGTTCTAAGGGATTTATGCATTTAAAAACAACAACAAATTTTTTACCATCTTTCCACAAGACAGAGGTGCAATGTAAAATATCTCATAGAAGAAAAATGTTTTTTCTACCTAGTGGCAGAGTAGACAATAGTAGACATCTTTCCTAGATGGAGATAGACAGCCCAAGTCAAGACCAATTTCTACATGCTAAAGCTGTTAATTAGAAACATCAGTAATAGGGAGAAAAACCATTAGAACTCAAAAGCATACACATATCTTTTGTTAATAGATTACTTCAAAAAGATGAGCATATTATAAGAGGCTAGGAGGTAGTAAAGATGCAAAGATTCTTCCATCCTACAATTAAATTTGATTCTACTGTAATCAGAAACAGATCTTGCCAAATTGCCAAGGCATGTCCACAGATTCCTGGAATCAAAGATGAAAATACCTCATTAATCATTGCTTGAAGTATTAATAGTAAATAATGTTGCTTTGACAAATCTTGACTAATGGATAAGACAAGGCAATTGACTAGCATTTTAAAAATTATGCTGCAGAAGGGTTACTATGTATTCATTATTGCTTTGGTTTTACACAATCCTGTTCATTTTGATTCTCTTGGACTGCAATGAATGAGCAATTTCACAGCTAAAGAAGCAAGGGGAATAATTGAAAAGACATCCCCTGAGCATTCTTGGCTGCTATTAAATTTTACAAAGTAAAGAGCAAGATCATGGATTTCCCAATGTTAAATTTTGTTTGTTATGTATCAGTGGAACACAAGAATTAGATTTACAAACTATATTGTATACATGGTGATTAAAATAAAATGGATTTTTGGAATTTTTGATGGGGAATTATATCAGGCTG
Organism: Arizona elegans; assembly: GCA_022577455.1. Taxonomy (NCBI): domain Eukaryota; kingdom Metazoa; phylum Chordata; class Lepidosauria; order Squamata; family Colubridae; genus Arizona; species Arizona elegans. Next base: position 168,872,868 of record JAKOOJ010000001.1, on the reverse strand, counting down.
CTGCCTAGACAGCAGCCACAACTGTGAACTCTGACTAGAATGCATATTTTACCTAACGCAATCTTCTTGAATCAAAGAAGATGAGATAAATTATGTGTGCTACGGACGCTAGTTTCTTCAGAGCTAACTGAAGAAATGGAAAAGATTTTGCAGTCATTCCAGGAGCTGAGATGCTGGGAAACCTATCACTGCATCAGAGCAGAAATGGACATTAAAATCTTGCTTTTCCCCACTTCTTAATAATTTCAGGAAGTAATTAATTACAGATGAAGAAATATTTCTTCTGCAGCGAAGATAAAATTTTGCAGTGGGTTAAACTTCTTATAAGATTACAAAAACAACCAACAACCCAACAAGGGTGATTTAGATTTAAGAACTATTTGCAAAAATTAAGAACAGATACAAGAAATTTTCAAACAGTATTTTAGTTCTTGAAATATTGGATAGAGACACAAATGAGAGGATTATAGGCATAAAGATGTAAAGAGTCATAAGAGAACTTTTGTAGATGAATTTTGGAAGACTCTTTAAAAAGAATTGAACTTTTAATGAGAAAGCTAGAAGAATTTGGGGCATTAGTTGGTATCAAGATTAATAAACCAAAGCAGTTAACAAAAATATGAAGATAAAATATTAAATAAAATTAACAAAATGGATTTTTAAGATTTAGAAGATAAAATATTTGAATATAACTATAACAAATATAAACTGTATGTTAGTTCAAAATAACTATATTAAGCACTGAATAAAATTAAAAAATATATGTCAAGGTGGGACCAATTACAATTGTCACTACTGGGGAAATTTGTATGGTGGGTGGGAAAACCCAAATTAAATATAAAGTTACATGTATACAGATACAAAGGAAAAGTGGGTATAACAGATTTGAAATTATATTTTGCTATCTGATGTTTAGTTTGGATAAAGGAGTGTGTATTAAAGAATAGAAGGTTATTTGAGTTAAGGACATGTTTTAAGATTTGGGTGGCAAGAATATTTATTATATGACAAAGCTAAGGTGAATGTAGATAAAAATCATTATGTGAGGCAGTCCATTCTCAGAGTATGGAATAAATACAAAGAAAAATAAGTGAAAGAATGTATGATAAAAATGGGCTAAAAACTTTAGTTAAAATATATAAATGGAACAATGGGAAATATATGACTGAAAGGTTTGAAATTTACTTTGTGCTCTAACCTTTGAAGGTACTTTGAATCTTTGCTGGAAATGTGAACATGAAGGAAAATTTTATTATGTTTGATGGACATATAAAAAAGCCAAACTTTTTTTTGATACAAATACGTATATAAATTCAGAAGCTTTAAAAATTAGAGTTCCACAGACTTTGCTTTTGAGACTAATGGACAGGCAACTAGAAAAAAATCATGAAACTTTGTTTCTATATATGACAACTACAGCAAGGTGAGTATGTGCTCAAAAGTGGAAAGGTCTATTATCCATGATGGAGGAATGGTTGGTTAAGTTGTTGGAGTTTGCAAAGATGGTTAAATTAATTTCCTTTGATAGAAAAAGACATTATCTACATCTATGATCGAATGAAAACCCCTTATAGACTATTTGCGGACAAATGCACTTATGACTTGTGTTTTAATGGCTGGAAAAAGTGGATAACAGAAAAAAGGAGGGTTTTTTTTGTAAACATAGACTAAGACATAATTTTGTAATCAACCATATATTTGTAGCAGAGGAACCTGGAAGCTTATTTCTGTTTCTTTTTATTCTTTCTGCATTTTCTTGTTTTTCTTTTCTCTCTTTTCTTTCTTTGTTCTATTTTGCATTAGTTTGTGCTAATTTGTATGTTTTTTAAAACTTTTAATAAAATTTATTATAACAAAAATTAAATGGAATTTTTCAATTGTTGTTAGTAACATTATAAATAGTTCACACTGAGACTGCCATAGTTAGCTGAATTATATAATCAAAGCAAGCTGATTACTCTTCAAGCAAGACACATAAACTCGAACACATTACAAAAATGCTTAACATCAACCATAGACACAATAGGGTTGAGTCCTATTCCTCAAAGTTAAGCTTGAGATCGAATCTACAAAGAGAGCCCCATGTTCAGCGAGAATATCTGCATCAAAAAAAACCTTTCACCATAATACAGCTATATGTCTTTTCAAATCCTAATATTATCTTTTTAAAGTTGAAATGGAATCCTCATGCTTTTTTGGTCCACACATTCTCACTGAACACAGATAAGATGCCTTTGTTGATGAGGTGTAAAGGAGTGGGATTTTACAGGAAAATAGGTCACATTATAAGATGGTTGCCTGAACAGAGCTTTGTTGAAAGGAGAATAAAGACTACCATATGAAACAGAGGACAATACCTTCTTCGCATCATGAGGAAGGTCATCATTGGATGAATCCATTTCTGGTTTGGATTCTTCATTCTTTTTTCCTGCATTTTCTTCATCAGTAGAAACAGCTTTTCCAGTTATGCTACTTGTCAATTCTTCTAATTTTCTCTTCAGTTCCTTCTCTTCTATGCTACGATCAATGTAGGAATCAATAGCTAGAGGCTAGTGAAATAAAAACAAGTCATTCTCAGTCATATGTTCTAACTGGCTTATTCTAAGTCTACATACACATGAGTAAACATATGTGCATCTTTTTAACATGGGATTAAGGAAACCTAAATCTCACCATGCGGTAGGAATTAACTAATCAATTTACCCTCCATGACTGTTTGGATTAGTGTCTTAGACATCCATTCCTATGAACAGCAGAAATGACACAATGAAGTCTAGTAATGTACAATATTTCTCTATCATCTACTTTAAATGAAAGATCCATAATGAGGCAGAAAATCTTAGTGGGTTAAGCACCTATTTACATTTGTAACCTCTTGTCTCATCCCTGGCGATGTGTTCTATTTATACTATAAAAACATTTTACTTTTCAGGGTTTAAAAACTGAAGTCCCATTTTTTTTTGAAAGAATTAGTTAAGCCTGTGAGCAGCACTAAGAAATGTTGGCCCTGAGGCTCTTCAGAGGAAGATGGAACTAGACAATTTCCCTGAGGCATCTGCACTAATTACCATATTTTTCGGACTATAAGATGTACTTTTTTGTCTCCCAAAAGGGGGTGAAAATGTCTGTGCGTCATTTAGACCAAATATTGCCGAAGCCCCACCTATCTGCTGTTTTTTGGCCTCCGCACGCCCTGTTTTTGGCCTGTTTTGGAGATTTTTTCAGCCCATTTTCGAGGCTTTTTTTGGCCTGATTTCAAGGCTTTTTTGGCTTGTTTTGGGGGCTTTTTTGCCTGTTTTTGAGACTTTTTTCAGCCCATATTCTAGGCTTTTTTGGCCCATTTTTTTCAAAAAAAAAAAAGGTCTGGAAAAAACCTTGAAAATGGGCTGGAAAAAGCCTCAAAAACAAGGCGAAAAAGCTTCAACAGGCTGAAAAAGCCCCCAAAACGGGCAGAAAGAGCCTTGAAAACGGCCTGAAAAAAGCTTTGAAAATGCCCCCCCAGGCTCAAAAATGGGCTACAAAAGCCCCCAAAATGGACTGAAAAAAGCCTTGAAAAAGGGGCACATGGAGGCCAAAAACTTGTTGTTGTTGTTTTCCTCGTCTAAATTTAGGTATGTCATATAGTCCAAAAATACAGTAAGTGGGCAAGGTGCTGAAGCACTGCTAGGAATAATGAGCAGCTTGGCATCTAGATCTATTAAAAAGCAGCCCAAAATGTCTGATCAGCCCTGCAGTCAGATCAGGCTGATTGAGCATAGCTAAGTAAATAGCAACTTGGGCGTATGTATAACTCTGTTCTTCATTTTACCTTCTCAGAGTGAACTAGGATCTTTTCCTCAAGGCAGCTGAGCATACTTTCAATAACAGAGATGCGTTTGTTCAGTTGAAGTATCTAAGAGAGAAGAAAGAAGATAGCAAAGGACAGAGCCCACCACCACAATTTTTCTTAGCAGTTAAAGGAGAAATAAACAGTAGAGACTTTCAAATTTCTAGATTCTATCATATCTCAAGACCTAAAATGGACACCTAACATCAAAAACATCATCAAAAAAGCACAACAAAGAATGTTCTTTCTGTGCCAACTCAGGAAGCTCAAACTTTCCAAGGAGCTGCTGATACAGTTCTACAGAGGAATTATTCACCTCTATAACCGTCTGGTTTGGTTCTGCAACCCAAGACAGTCACAAACTTCAGAGAATAATTAGAACTGCAGAAAAAACAATTACTACCAACCTGCCTTCCATTGATGAACTGTATACTGCATGAGTCAAAAAGAGGGCTGTGAAAATATTTATAGACCCCTCGCATCCTGGAAATAAATTGTTTCAACTCCTACCCACCAAAACAACTAGACACAAGAACAGTTTTTTCCCCCAACGCCATCACTCTGCTAAACAAATAATTCCCTCAACACTGTCAAACTATTCACTAAGGCTGCATTACTAATACTATTAGTCTTCTCATCGTTCCTATCACCCATCTCCTCCCACTTATGACTTCATGACTGTAACTTTGTTGCTTGTATCCTTACGATTTATATTGATAATTTCCTAGTATGATTTGATTGCTTATTTGTACCCCATGAATCATAAAGTGTTGTACCTTATGATTCTTGGCGAATGTATCTTGTCTTTTTATGAACAGTGAGAGCATATGCACCAAAGACAAATTCCTTGTCTGTCCAATCTCACTTGGCCAATAAAGAATTCTATTCTATTCTATTCTATTCTATTCTATTCTATTCTATTCTATTCTATTCTATTCTATTCTATTCTATTCTATTCTATTCTATACTGTTCTGTCCTGTCCTGTCCTGTCCTGTCCTATCCTATCCTATCCTATCCTATCCTATCCTATCCAAATATATAGCAATACTAGCTCTCCTAAAGCTCTCGTAATAGATCACGATTTTATTGAATACAAAAGAAACATTTTGGAAAATGCTGGAACACTATAATAATTAAGAATAACAGAATGTAACTATTAGATAACTATTAAGGAGGAAGGCTGTATATACTGAATATACACATTTAAATGTATTTCTCAGCATTTCCCATTTTGTTTTTTGTACATGACCTCTGAATTAAGACCTCTCCTTTGCAGGATAGAAATAACATGCTCATTTGTCAAGTAACAAGCCAGCTTTGTATCTTGTGTCTTGCTCTACAAACAACTTTTAATATTAAATAATTATTATTTATAGAGCTGACATTAGGTCAAGCTAATCTCGCATCATGATCTCAGTTCTTCACACAGGTTTATAAAATGGAAGGTTAACAGATTTAATTTTAAAATCAAATGTGAATTAAGAAAGTGGTTTGTCTTTTATGATTGGGGCTTCTTTTCCTCTTTTCTGGTTTGGAGAACTCGAACAATGATAGCTGGAGAAATGGAACAATTCTGCTGTAGTAAGGGGAACATGCCCAGAATGACAGGAATGTCATAAAGATTGCCAATATCACCAGAAGTTATTATTTCTTTCTGAGGGATGAGATACTCAATAACAAGTCTCCCACAATGGGTGAGCTTTGAGTACTTGCAAATACCAATTCCCTGAAAGTCTACCATTCACCCAATTGATGGGTTCTGTTAGGCTGGAGAAAAATCAAGCGAATGTTTGTCATGCATCTGTAACTGAAACCATAAAGATTAGTTCTTAGACTCTTCTTTCGCTTCAATCTGGAATGTTTTGAATAGGTGAAGGGGCCCTAATGAACATCTGGAGTGCAAAATTGCCTGTGGTGCTTTTAGCTAAATGATGAACATGGTGAATAATATGGTTACGTACACCTAAACACTAATAACATTATGAGGACTAACAACATTACAAGGAGCAGGAACAATAGAATTATAGCCTTACCTCAACACAATTCATTAGATCTTAGCATCTGTATCTCTGCAGCTAAAAACAAGGTTGTTTTTTGCTCATAAATCTAAATTATGAGGTACATTAAGTATATAATAGAAGCTTGATTCTGACTGAAACTTTCTCCAGAGTCATTTGTTATCACAGCTAACCTGCTCAAATGAATTCATGAAAAGGTCGTATACTTTGTAAGTTCCACCTTAGAACTTTTCATATTTCAATGGAATGATATTCATGTCAAAAACATGTTCTTATTCAGTTGGCTATTTAAACCAAATAATGCTTAAAATATATGATAACTAATCTCAGGAGATCTTTAGGCCATAGAATTAAAAAAATGAATTATGATTTTTTTTGCTCAATTTTTATTAAAACAAGGTTTTCCTCAAAGTTGCTTCATATCTCTATGTAGAGAATTTTTTTTTCTTTTCCTTTCCTAGGAGAAATGAATTTCCTAGTCTGATTAAACAAAACGTGAATGATTAATAACCAATCTTATGAGCTACTATATTGTATTGTATTGGAAATATTTTTTTTCAAGAGGCTCCATTTATCTAGTCTGAAATAGAATAGAATAGAATAGAATAGAATTCTTTATTGGCCAAGTGTGATTGGACACACAAGGAATTTGTCTTTGGTGCATATGCTCTCAGTGTATATAAAAAGACAAGATACATTCGTCAAGAATTATAAGGTACAATACTTAATGATAGTCATAGGGTACAAATAAGCAATCGGGAAATGATCAATAAATATAAATTGTAAGGATACAAGCAACAAAGTTACAGTCATGCAGTCATAAGTGGGAGGAGATGGGTGATAGGAATGATGAGAAGACTAATTTGGGGTGAAGTACCATCAGAACGCTGATGACACCCAGCTGTACATCTCTACCCCAGGCCACCCCAACGGATGCCCTTGAAGTGATGTCCCAGTGCCTGGAGGCTGTGCGAATCTGGATGGGGAGGAACAGGCTCAAGCTCAACCTTCCAAGACTGAGTGGCTGTGGTTCCTGGCATCCCGATATAGTCAGTTGACTCCATCACTGACTATCGGGGGCGAGTCTTTGGCCCCCGCGGAGAGGGCGCGCAATCTGGGAGTCCTCTGGGAGTCCTCCTGGATAGCAGCTGTCCTTGGAGGAACATCTGACGGCTGTAGCCAGGGGGACCTTCTGTCAGGTTTGCCTGATTCGCCAGTTGCGGCCCTTTCTTGATCGGGATTCCCTGTGCACAGTCACTCATGCCCTCGTCACCTCTCGCCTGGACTACTGCAACGCTCTCTACATGGGGCTCTCCTTGAAGAGCATCCGGAGGCTCCAACTGGTCCAGAATGCGGCCGCACGGGTAGTCACGGGAGCCGCATGGCGCTCTCATACACCTCTCCTGCGTGCCCTTAAAACCTTCTTTTTCCAGCAAGCGGGGCTGGCCTAACACTTTTTAAAATGTTTTTAATTGTTTGTTATTGTTTTTAATCATGGGGCCAAATTTTATATATATATATATATATATATATATATATATATATATATATATATATATATATATGTAGGTCTTTGGTTATTCGGGTCTTCTCCCACGTAAAATTGGAAGTGTCTTGGCGACGTTTCGACGAAGTCTCATTCGTCATCTTCAGGCTGGTGTTCTCGGCTTCGTGCTTCCAGGAGCAATGTGAGATCGCAGCTGTCTCTTCCTTTTAACTGCTAGTGGGGGTGTGAGCTGATTGGGTGGGAACTTGGCTGTGTTCTGATTGGGTGGAGGTGTGTTCTGATTGGTTAGGGGCTCGGCTGTGCTCTGATTGGATGGGGGGTTGGTTGTGCTCTGATTGGCTGGGGGTGTGTTCTGTTTGGGTGGGGGCTTGGTTGTGCTCAGCTTAGTCTGAGTTGCAGGGGGATTTGAGCTGGTGAGCTGCGTTGTTGTTGTTTGGCTTCGTGTTTGTGGCCGTGCGAGCTCTTCATGGTGGGTGTCAGTCTGCTTCATGTATGGATTGGAGAGGTTTAAAGTGGCTAATGATGCAGCTGCAGTCTGGCTTCTGGTCCTTGGTCGTGGCTCATTATCAGTGTGGGTTTGAGTCTGTTTTCTGCGTGGATGTGTGGTGGTGACATCCTGTGTGGCTCTCGTGAGTGTGGGTCTGGTGTCATTCGTCGTGTTAGGGACCCGTTTGTCAATAAGGGCGGGTTTCCAAATGGCTGGTAGGCGGGAGGTATCGTCTCGTTTGTTCATGCTGTGTGGGCGTTTTTCTATCTCGATGGCTTCTCTGATTATTCTGTTGTTAAAGTGTTCAGTTTTGGCGATAGTTCTGGTCTTTTTAAAGTCAATATCATGTCCTGTGGCTTTAAGGTGTTGGACCAGGGAAGAAGTTGGTTCTTCTTTTCTGACTGAGTTCTTGTGTTCTTCTATGCGTGCACTTATTCGTCTGTTGGTTTGTCCGATGTATGTGGTGGGGCAGGCGGTGCATGGGATTTCATATACTCCTTGATTTTCTAACTCAATTTTGTCTTTGGGGTTCCTTAGGATGGTGGATATTTTTCGGTTTGTGCAGAATGCTGTCTTGATGTTATGTTTGTGGAGGATTTTGCTTATTCTGTCTGTGGTGCCTTTTATGTATGGGAGGAGGGCTTTGCCGTTTTCTTGTTCTGTGTCTTGGATTTTAGTGGGGGTTTCTTTTTGGATTAGGTTGGTGATCTTATTTCTTTGGAATCCATTGGATGTTAGTACGTTAGTGAGGGTGTGTAGTTCGGTTTTTAGGTGTTGTTCGTCAGCTAAGCGTTTTGTTCTGGAAATGAGTGTCTTGGCTACAGAGTTGATTTGGGCAGGGTGGTGGTGTGAGAGTGCGTGCAGATAGCGGTTTGTGTGTGTTTTCTTCTGGTAGATAGTGAAGAAAACACACACAAACCGCTATCTGCACGCACTCTCACACCACCACCCTGCCCAAATCAACTCTGTAGCCAAGACACTCATTTCCAGAACAAAACGCTTAGCTGACGAACAACACCTAAAAACCGAACTACACACCCTCACTAACGTACTAACATCCAATGGATTCCAAAGAAATAAGATCACCAACCTAATCCAAAAAGAAACCCCCACTAAAATCCAAGACACAGAACAAGAAAACGGCAAAGCCCTCCTCCCATACATAAAAGGCACCACAGACAGAATAAGCAAAATCCTCCACAAACATAACATCAAGACAGCATTCTGCACAAACCGAAAAATATCCACCATCCTAAGGAACCCCAAAGACAAAATTGAGTTAGAAAATCAAGGAGTATATGAAATCCCATGCACTGCCTGCCCCACCACATACATCGGACAAACCAACAGACGAATAAGTGCACGCATAGAAGAACACAAGAACTCAGTCAGAAAAGAAGAACCAACTTCTTCCCTGGTCCAACACCTTAAAGCCACAGGACATGATATTGACTTTAAAAAGACCAGAACTATCGCCAAAACTGAACACTTTAACAACAGAATAATCAGAGAAGCCATCGAGATAGAAAAACGCCCACACAGCATGAACAAACGAGACGATACCTCCCGCCTACCAGCCATTTGGAAACCCGCCCTTATTGACAAACGGGTCCCTAACACGACGAATGACACCAGACCCACACTCACGAGAGCCACACAGGATGTCACCACCACACATCCACGCAGAAAACAGACTCAAACCCACACTGATAATGAGCCACGACCAAGGACCAGAAGCCAGACTGCAGCTGCATCATTAGCCACTTTAAACCTCTCCAATCCATACATGAAGCAGACTGACACCCACCATGAAGAGCTCGCACGGCCACAAACACGAAGCCAAACAACAACAACGCAGCTCACCAGCTCAAATCCCCCTGCAACTCAGACTAAGCTGAGCACAACCAAGCCCCCACCCAAACAGAACACACCCCCAGCCAATCAGAGCACAACCAACCCCCCATCCAATCAGAGCACAGCCGAGCCCCTAACCAATCAGAACACACCTCCACCCAATCAGAACACAGCCAAGTTCCCACCCAATCAGCTCACACCCCCACTAGCAGTTAAAAGGAAGAGACAGCTGCGATCTCACATTGCTCCTGGAAGCACGAAGCCGAGAACACCAGCCTGAAGATGACGAATGAGACTTCGTCGAAACGTCGCCAAGACACTTCCAATTTTACGTGGGAGAAGACCCGAATAACCAAAGACCTACATACAAACACCCGCGAAAACCTGAGAAAACATATATATATATATATATATATATATATATATATATATATATATTGTATTTTAATGTTTGTAGTTTATGTTTTTACTTGGCTGTTCACCGTCCTGAGTCCTCAGGGAGAAGGGCGGTATACAAATTTAACAATAAATAAATAAATAAATAAATAAATAAATAAATAAATAAATAATTTCTGAAATGGTAAAGGGTCTCCTGCTTGAGCAGGGGGTTGGACTAGAAGACCTCCAAGGTCCCTTCCAACTTTATTCTGATTGATTAATTAATAGTACTAGTAATGCAGCCTTAACAGGGATGCGGTGCCTCAGTGGCTAAGACACTGAGTTTGTCAATCGAAAGGTTGGCAGTTCAGCGGTTCGAATCCCTAGTGCCGCGTAATGGGGTGAGCTCCTGTTACTTGTCTCAGTTTATGCCAACCTAGCAGTTCGAAAGCACATAAAAAATGCAAGTAGAAAAATAGGAACCACCTTGTTCTGTCCCCAACCACACGCACATACACCAACAGACATTCAGGAGTTAAAGACCAAACCAGCCGGCAAAATCCTTTTCCTTAAGATAACGGAACTTGGCAACAACCTAGTGGCTGCCTGCCAAGAGTTTATTATTTACAAAGAGGAGAGATAACTTCTCCCCACTTCTGATACATCAAAAGAAACAGCTCAATAATTACGGAGGTAATCAATTCCAGAGATAGTCCAGCTAAGTCTTATAGCAAAAGTCCGGCAATGCAGAATGGCGTGGAAGCTTTCAGCTTTGTTCGTCACAAGGTTTGACTGGCCACCACACTCCCTTTTATATCCTGTGGGGTGTGGTCCAGTGACTCAGCCTAATCTCGGGCACACCTTTTCTTCTGTTGCACGCACTTATCTCTGCAACGCTGGCATGGATCCAGCCAAGACTCATTACCCTCATCACTGTCCATCTGTGGCTACGTGGACGTGCTTGGCCCTGGCCCTATCTCTTGCCCTTCAGCGGACACCGAAGGCATTGCCAGAGAGGAGGGTCCAGGAGAGGGAGGCCTTGCCAACTCCTTTTCTTCACTCTCGGAGTCCTCTCCTGGCGATGACACAGACTCAGGTAACGGAGCCACAACACACCTTTGGTGGGAAGGTTCTGTGCGCCTTTGGCGTTTAGTCATGCCAGACACATGACCACGGAGATGTCTTTGGACAGCGCTGGCTCTTTGGCTTTGAAACGGAGATGAGCACCACCCCCTAGAGTCGAGAACGACTAGCACATATGTGCGAGGGGAACCTTTACCTTTACCTTTAAATGCAGCCTTAGTGAATAGTTTGACAGTGTTGAGGGAATTATTTGTTTAGCAGAGTGATGGCGTTCAGGAAAAAACTGTTCTTGTGTCTAGTTGTCTTGGTGTGCAGTGCTCTATAGCATTGTTTTGAGGATAGAAGTTGAAACAATTTATGTCCAGGATGCGAGGGGTCTGTAAATATTTTCACAGCCTCTTTTTGACTCGTGCAGTATACAGGTCCTCAATGGAAGGCAGGTTGGTAATAATTGTTTTTTCTGCAGTTCTAATTATCCTCTGAAGTCTGTGTCTGTCTTGTTGGGTTGCGGAACCAAACCAGATAGTTATAGAGGTGCAGACGACAGACTCAATAATTCCTCTGTAGAACTGTATCAGCAGCTCCTTGGGCAGTTTGAGCTTCCTGAGTAGGTGCAGAAAGAACATTCTTTATTGTGCTTTTTTGATGACATTTTTGATGTTAGGTGTCTATTTTAGATCTTGAGATATGATAGAATCATGCTCCTATTCAGGATTCTCTCCCCATAGTAGGCCACAAGGTTAAAATTACACACACTTTAAAATTAATGGCTTCCACCAAATGAGCATTTCTATAAAAATCCATGGATTTATGGGAAAAAAGAAAAGGAGGAAAATAAAATGAAATATGGTGTGTTTTTATGACTAGAAAAGAGCAAAGATGTAATTTGGTGTATTCTCTTTTTTTTTTTAGTTTTAAAAACAAACTTTATTCGTATTTAAAAAAGAGACATTTAAAATAAATATAAGAAAAACTAACAAGTTTCTCTTAATCAAACGTACAAATTACATATACATATACAGTACATATATAGTACTCAACTTCATCTACTAACTACTTTCTAATGTTATATATACATATATACATACGCACAGTGACTTATTTCCTTCTATATCTCTCTGACAGTGCAGTTGTTTATTTACATTAATTTCTCCTAAATTTCATCTCTAACCATTCCCCCTCCTCTGACTTATCCACTGGTACCAGCTATTCCATATTTTAAAGTATTTTGAGTCTTCCTTATCCTGTAATTCTAGGGTTAATTTATCCATCTCTGCGCATATATAGATTTTTTGTATTACTTCCTGATCAGTTGGCAAACGATCTATTTTCCAGAGTTGTGCAACGCTAATCTAGCCGCCATTATAATGTGGAGTATTAAGTATTTTATGTCCTTTCTAATATTCTTATTTATCATGCCTAGTAAAAAGACTTCCTTCCTCCTCTTTGTCCTTTCTGTATCTTACCTTTATTTGCGAGTAGGGCCACCAGTCTATTACTATTCGTTGTTCTTTGAGCTCTTCTCTAGTTTTCAATTTCCCCTGAACATCTACTATTTCTCTATATCTTAAAATCTTTTGTTTTGTTAATATGTTGGGGTGAGTTATAGCTTCTATGGTTGATAGCCAGCCGGGAATTTTCATATAGTGTTTGTGTTTGATTTGTAGCCATGTGTTAATTAAAGATTTCCTAATGGTGTGGTTATTAAAATGTTTATATATTTTATTTCCTGAACTCCATATAAAGGCGTGCCATCCCTTCATTAAGTCATGCCCTTCTAGGTTTAGCAATCTTTGATTATCCAAGGTTATCCATTCTTTAATCCATAATAAGCTGGCAGCCTTGTAATATTTTTCCCATGCAGGGAGTCCAAATCTGCCTCTAATTTTATCGTTTTGTAATATATTCAATTTTATTCTTGGTTTCTTCCCTTCCCACACAATTTTTTTAGTTATTTTGTCCAAATTATCAAAAAATTTCTTATCTAATTTTATTGGAATTGTTTGGAATAAATAAAGGAGTCTTGGAAGTATGTTTGATTTTATTGCTGCTATTCTCCCCAGTAAAGACAATTTTAATTTCCCCCATTTTTCTAAATCTTCCTTTATTTTCTGGACTAAGGGGTCATAATTATCTTCTTTTATTGTTGCCGTTCTAGCCGTCAAATTTATCCCTAAGTATTTTACTTTTTTAACTACCTGCAGTCCAGATTCTTTTATTAATTTCTCTACTTGTTTTGTTGTCATATTTTTTGTTATCATTTTTGTCTTTTCTTTATTGATTTTTAAACCTTCTACCTTTCCGAATTTTTCAATCTCTTCTATTAATTTTGGGGTTGTTTCTATTGGGTTTTCTATAAAGAAAACAAGGTCGTCTGCAAATGCTTGGACCTTGTAATCCTCTCTCTTGATCTTTAATCCTTGAATTTCTTTATTTGCTCTAATTCTGATTAACAAATTTTCCAAAGTTAAGATAAATAGTAGGGGAGACAGCGGACATCCCTGCCTTACTCCTTTATTTATTCCAAAGAATTTTGTTGGGTCCCCATTCACCAAGACACATGCTTTTTGATTCTGATATATTGATGTTATCATTTTAGTAAATCTTTCTCCAAAATTCATACTTTTGATTTGTTGCTTCATAAATTGCCAATTTACTTGGTCAAACGCTTTTTGTGCATCCAGAAAGATCAGCGCTACCTGTCTCTCTGGATGCACCTCATAATATTCTAAAACATCCATTGCCATTCTTAAATTATTTTTTATCTGCCTTGTGGGCAAAAAACCATTTTGATCTTGGTGTATTTTGTTTTGTAGTAATATTTTCATCCTATTGGCAATTATACTCATGAAAACTTTATAATCGGTGTTCAACAAAGAAATCGGCCTATAATTTTTTATTAATGTGGTATCTGCCCCCTCTTTGGGTATCAAGGAAATATATGCTTCTTTCCATGTGTTAGGTAGCTTTGCCTCCATTAAAGCTTCATTATATATTTCTAATAGTATTCCATTTAATGATTCTTCAAATGTCTTATAAAACTCTATTGGTAAACCGTCTGTCCCCAGAGTTTTGTTATTTTTTTGCCTCTTTAGCGCCTCTTTTAGCTCCCCTATCGTAATCTCCTTGTCTAGTAATTCTTTTTCTTCCTCTGTTAATATTTGCAATCCCTCCCCTTTTAAATAATATTCAATTTCCTCCTCTGTTACCATATCCTTTTCATACAATTTTTGATAATATTGAACTATTATGTCCTTTTTTTCCTCTAGGGCCCATTGAATCTTACCCTTGTCGTCTCATAACTTCTGAATTATTCTTTTTTCTCTTTCCTTCCTCAGCCTATACGCCAGCCATCTCTCTGGTTTGTTTGCGTTTTCAAAATAATTTTGCCTTATATATTTCAATATTGTTGCATATTTCCCTTGCTCTAATATGTTTAAGTTATGTTTTGCTGTTAACCAATTTAACCTTATTTTTTCATCCCCTGGGTTTCTTTGCAATTTACATTCCCAATTTTGAATTTCTTCTAATAATTTGTTATATTCTCTCTCTCTCTTTTCTCCGTTTTACATTATATGATATTGTGAGGCCCCTTACATATGCCTTGGTTGTATCCCATAAGTTTTGTAGGGAAGTGTGTTGCTTTATATTTTCCTTACAGAACCATTCTAGCTCCTTTTCCATGTATTTCTTATATTCTTTTTCTTGTAATATCTGTGTATTCATAGTCCATCTATTCTTCTTTCTCTGCTGTCCTTTCCATTTCATCATTATCGAGTTGTGATCCGCCCAATTGTTTGGTAAAATATCTACCTCTTCTATCTCCATCATTAACATCTTGGTTACCCAGACCATATCCAACCTAGACCAAGACTTATGCGGATTCGAATAATATGTAAAATTTCTTGTTTCGGGGTTAAGACATCTCCAGCTATCTACCACATTTAACTCTTCCACCATATCTATAAAGGTTCTAGGTAATACATTTTTTTATTTTTATTTTGCTGACCACATTCATAATCTTTTCTTACGTCTAAAATAGCATTGAAATCTCCAATCAGACACACATTTTCCATTTTTTGATCTATAATTTTCTCATGCACTTTTTTGTAAAATTCTTATTGTTGACTATTTGGAGCATATATTACTACCAATAATATCTTTTTAAACTCAAGTTTTAGTTCTATCATGACTATCCTACCTTCTGTATCCACATACTTTATATTACTGTCTATTCCTTCCTTGATATA
The DNA here is from genome assembly GCA_022577455.1 of Arizona elegans. Classification (NCBI taxonomy): domain Eukaryota; kingdom Metazoa; phylum Chordata; class Lepidosauria; order Squamata; family Colubridae; genus Arizona; species Arizona elegans. The sequence continues at coordinate 168,857,464 of JAKOOJ010000001.1, read as the reverse complement.
TACCACCACTCCTTTTTTTTTTTTCTTCTGCCAATGATGCGTATTCTTTACCTAATTTTTTATATTGTATATATTTTATGTCCTGTTTTCTTATATGTACCTCCTGGAGGCACACGATATTTGATTTTTGTTTCAAAATTTTTTTGTAAATTTGGTGTCGTTTGGATGGTGAGTTGAGTCCATTAACATTTACAGATAAAATTTTTAAAGTCCGTTCCATTTCTTACTGACTTTCCTATTGTTTCTTCTTTATTTCTTCCTGTTCGTTTTTTTTTTGCCTCTTGTTTCCACTCCTTCTTCTTCCTGGGTCTCTCCTTCGTCTACTTTCCCTCCTTGTTGCGGGGTTCTTTCCCGATCTCTCTTCTGTTTTCCTTTGATGTTCCGTCCTTCTTCTTCATTACCATTTGTTACTTCAGCGCCCATCATTTGATCGTATAGTTCCTTTGCTTTGCTGTGCGAATCCACCTTGATTTTCTTTCCCTGCCACGTTACTAACATTCCTTCCGGAGTTATCCATTTGAAGGGTATATATCTTCTGTTTAGTAACGTGGCCAGAAACCAATAGTCTTTTCGCAAATTCTCTTATTCTTTTAGGTATTTGCTTTAGGGTGATTATTTCTTTGTTTCTGTAATACATCGGTTTGTCCTTTATCTTATATACGATGTCCCTCACCTTCCTTCTTACAAATCTTATATGTACCTCCTGAGGGAGTTTGTTTTGTCGGGCGTAGTTAGTGTGGACTCGGTAGACTTCATCTAATTCATTAATTATTTCGTCTTTTTCTCTTTGGAGTGCCTCTGCTATCATCTCAGCCATTACCATCGTCAGATCTTCCTCCCGGTCTTCCGCTACGTTCTGAAAACGCAGATAAAATGCCGCTTTCTCAATTTCTAATTGGGCCACGGTGTTCTCAAGTTCCTTGTTTAATCCTGTCATTTTTGTATCCAATGCTTCTAATTTTTCTTCCGTCAATTCGGTTTTTTGTTCTATTTCTTTTATCCTTTGGTCATTTTTTTGAATGATTTTTTGTATTAAGTCCATTTTTCCATCAATCTTTTGAATATCGTTCTTGACTTCTCTCTTTACCTCATCCATGTCTTTTCTAGATTGCTCATGATTTCTAGTCATACATTCTTGCATTTTGCCCATAGTTTCCTGAATTGTTATGAGCGTGGCCTGCATTGTTGGCATATTAAGTGTGCTGGGTTGCTTATCTGATGCGAACATTCCCTCCAAAGTTTTCTGTGTCACTAGGGAGGCCGCTGTTCCTGTTAAGAATGGCGTTGGTTTCTTGGCTGTCTTCAACATGGTTGTGGTAGTGCTGGTCATTTCTTTCAGGATCCTGTATTGTTCTCCCAATATTTTATCAACTTTCTCCCAAATCAGCATCCAAATTTCTATAATTCCTTTCTTTCTTTTCCTTTCTTTTTTTTTTCTTTTCCCCCTTGTAAAAGATTAATCCAATAATCCTTCTTTAAATAAATTCTTTTAAATAATTAGTTCTCTCAATGTAATATTTCGTTAAGGATGTGGTAGGAATATAAATATAGATCGAAGTATAAATATAAATATAACTACAAATATAAATATATATATAAATGTATATCTTATATAATTAAGGACTATACAACTGATCAATTCTTAATATCTTAATATCTGATAATTAATTATTCAGTAAAATCCACAAAAAGAAAATATTCTAATAATATATACTAATTAATATATAATAATTAATTAATAGTAATATAGTGTTCTAATAATAATACTTTTAAATCCCTATATATTATAAATATTTTTCTAAATTGGTTAAATACACACTATATTTCTTAATTGATTCCAATAAATAACAATATTAATTCATCTATGCCTAAGTAAAAAAAAAGATAAGTTGGAGCAGTGCTTTTCAATGTTCTTATTGGCTTTTTTCACTATATTTCAATGAAGAGAAAGAAAAAAAACAAGTTCTTTTACTACTGTTGAAGTCTTTTCCGGTTACAATATGGCGATCTCTATTGTGCACAGTCACTGCATGCAATCCTTACTTTGCCAAAACTCTCTCACTCCTTCCGCTTGAGCAGCTAGAAACGGGGGTACAAAAAATGTCCATTCTTCCTTTAATCTCCACTGTTTAAGTCTATTTCTCCTCACATTCGTCTTGCCTATTTTAAAATTTTTTAATCTTTCTTCACTGCTCCGTATTTCACCCCTTTCTTTTTGCTCGCCTTTTCAGTTGCTGCCCATTTGCGCTCTGAGATCTTCCTTCCTCATGCTGCCCCTTCGGAAAGAAAAAACTTTCTCCTCGGTTTTGCGCCAAAGTAGGTAATCCAAATTAATTCCGCTTTCTGCTCGATCTCAGCGATTCTGCACTGTACTCCCTCCTTTGCTCCCCATGGTCTCAATTGGCTCGTCGGGTCTCCGGGCCGGCTGTGCTCACTGCGCCAGCCGACTTCTTCCCAAGCCTGGCTTGAGGGATCTTCACGGTGCGACGGGAGATCACACCTCTCCTCGCCTCCCCCAAAACTTCCCCTCTCTATTCCCGGTCTCTTTGGGACCGGTCTCCGCCAAAAAAAGACACCAAAGCTCAGAAAATCGGCAACAGAGAGAGAGCGCTTCTCTTCTGTGCCGCCACGACTCTATGTCACCGCCGGAAGTCCTGTAATTTGGTGTATTCTCAAAGATCCATTAGTTCCAGAATAGAATTTGCCACTAGCACTAGGTTAAGAGTTAGAAATGGAGTTCTGCATCCCATTTTACTGATCTCCTTTTATTGATTTATTCGTTTGACTGATAGGGTTCCAAATCAGAAAGAGACAATGCAACTTAAGTTTAAAACCCAATAAAACATTCATAAATGGAAAAAAGTATAGAAATGAAATGACACTATGGAAAACCACATAAAAACAATTTCAGCCATATCTCATCAGTCATGATTTGGCAGAATTACAAAATACCTCAGCTCATAGCATTTTTGAAAAGTCAAATTTTCAGTGACTTTCTAAAGCAAAGCAGGATAGGGTTGAGTGGATCTCTGAGAAAATGGTATTCCAGAAGGCCTCCAGGATCCCACAAGATGGCACTAATTACCCTACCAGGACTTATAGACTTATAGGCAGAGGCAGTGGAAGAAAGATGATCCCATAGATAACCAAGCTCTGAACCATCTAGAGCATGGGTGTCAAATTCGTGGCATGATGTTGCTGTTATGTGACGTTTTGTGATGTTTTCCCCTTTTGCGGAGCTGGGATATTCGTGGCCTGCACGTAACGTATCTGGCCTGTGGGCCGCCAGTTTGATACCCATGATCTAGAGCTTCATACATGATAACCAGCATGCTGAACTGATCCTAGAAAACTAGTAATCGGTGTAGCCTAGGGAATGTAAGTATTACTCTAGAATAATGATGTGTACCCCTAAACTGCTTATGCAGTAACATTCTGGACCAGCTGTAACTTCTGAAATCTTAACATATGCAAGCTGCAATTCATGTGTGGGCAAATGAATGAACATTGTATAATATTATACTGGCACTGTTCATTACAGAACTTGTAAATCTAGTTTTACAATGGAAAATAAGAGTTTTGTTGATTCCAAGGCATTGTAATAGTATTGACTTAAATGTATACTGACTCCAAAAGTTAGTTTACAAACATACTCTGCATCTCATTTCTTATATGGGTTGTATTCCAAATGAAAGCAGATTATTTCCTGTAGTTTCAATAAAATACTAGATTTATTTTGTATCTTGTAGTTTTATTGATCAATTAAATCTATGTTCAATTAAATTTATTCTTGCAGATTAATTACAATATATATACAGCAACAGCACTTAATACTTATATACTGCTTTACAGTGCTTTATAGCCCTCTCTAAGCAGTTTACAGACTCAGCATATTGCCCCCAGCAGTTTGGGTCCTCATTTTAGCCACTTCGGAAGGATGGAAGACTCAGATAACCTTGAGCCTGGTGAGATTTGAACTGCCAAATTGCAGGCAGCTGGCAGTCAGCAGAAGTAGCCTGCAGTACTGTACTCTAAACATTGCGCCACTGTGGCTCTTCATAATATATATATGTGTTGTCATTAAAATTCAACAAATACCTGCATACCAAAGAATGAGATTAACATTAAGACTGATGAAACAGTTTATAGCTTGTGCCCATTTCAATCTATAAACTGTATTCTTTTTCTCTGAACCTATAAACATTTTGTCATCTGAGAGATGAATAGAAGCACCAGAAATTATTTAATTCTTTATGTGGCTGAGAAACATACTTTTTGTTAGCATTGTCCATAATATAATGGCTTGGACTCAACTAATGAATTTTTATATCGATAATCTTTGAGCTATGACCATTTGTTCAGTGATAGTTCAAAGTTACAGCACCAAACAAATGACGGTTATGACTGGTCCTTGGAGTTCTGTCCATCCCAGCAACTTCACAGTCATGTGACCAGTCTGGGCTCTTGGCAACCAGTTCATATTTATGATCACTTGAAGCATCAGAACAGATACATGATTGCCATTTGCAGCCTTCTCTGTCAGCTTCTCCAGAAATCAGTAAGGAAGCTGTCAGGGAAGGACACAAGTCTGCTATAAATCAAGAGCTACCTGTATTTCCACATTTTTCCATACATGGAAGATATTATAACATAATATTGCATAAGTATGCTGAGAAAATAATCATGGCCTTGGTAATAAATATCTTTGTTGGGAATGTAATATCTGTACATAATAAATTTTGTCTGTATTTCTCCAAGAAATAGATGTCACTTTATTTCCTGCTTATGGTTAGTTTCCCTTTCAATTTTTGAGCCCAGATAATATTTGTTACTACTTCCACTACTTTTACAATTATTATACAGGTATTCTTCAACTTACAACTGTTAACTAAGCCTAGAATTATGTTCTGCAAGTCATTGTGGTTGCATGTTGAGGGATCACATGTAATTTTTTGACAATTTTTGTAGTGGCTATTAAACAAAACAATTTTTCCCAATTTTTCGTCAGAAACTGGAAATAAATGCCAGAAACTGACCAAATATATATATATATATATATATATATATATATATATATATATATATATATATATATATATATGTTTTTCTTCTAGCCAGGTTTTCCCTACGTAGCCAAGGTTTTTTTGTAGCTCCAGCTCAGTAGAATCTACTCGGTTCTGGGCTTTTTTCCTTTCTAACACCTAGCAAGCTGTAACTGCTAGGTGGGAGATCCATTTCTAGCTCATTAGCTGTCATCAGTAGGCCACACCCATCTCCTCCCTGTAAAGGCATAGTATTAATTTTCTTACTTCTTCGTAGGGTCTATGTGTGTTTTTCTTCTAGCCAGGTTTTCCCTACGTAGCCAAGGTTTTTTTGTAGCTCCAGCTCAGTAGAATCTCATCTACTCGGTTCTGGGCTTTTTTCCTTTCTAACACCTAGCAAGCTGTAACTGCTAGGTGGGAGAACTAAATAGATTCATTTCTAGCTCGTTAGCTGTCATCAGTAGGCCACACCCATCTCCTCCCTGTAAAGGCATAGTATTAATTTTCTTACTTCTTCGTAGGGTCTATGTGTGTTTTTCTTCTAGCCAGGTTTTCCCTACGTAGCCAAGGTTTTTTTGTAGCTCCAGCTCAGTAGAATCTCATCTACTCGGTTCTGGGCTTTTTTCCTTTCTAACACCTAGCAAGCTGTAACTGCTAGGTGGGAGACCTAAATAGATCCATTTCTAGCTCGTTAGCTGTCATCAGTAGGCCACACCCATCTCCTCCCTGTAAAGGCATAGTATTAATTTTCTTACTTCTTCGTAGGGTCTATGTGTGTTTTTCTTCTAGCCAGGTTTTCCCTACGTAGCCAAGGTTTTTTTGTAGCTCCAGCTCAGTAGAATCTCATCTACTCGGTTCTGGGCTTTTTTCCTTTCTAACACCTAGCAAGCTGTAACTGCTAGGTGGGAGACCTAAATAGATCCATTTCTAGCTCGTTAGCTGTCATCAGTAGGCCACACCCATCTCCTCCCTGTAAAGGCATAGTATTAATTTTCTTACTTCTTCGTAGGGTCTATGTGTGTTTTTCTTCTAGCCAGGTTTTCCCTACGTAGCCAAGGTTTTTTTGTAGCTCCAGCTCAGTAGAATCTCATCTACTCGGTTCTGGGCTTTTTTCCTTTCTAACACCTAGCAAGCTGTAACTGCTAGGTGGGAGACCTAAATAGATCCATTTCTAGCTCGTTAGCTGTCATCAGTAGGCCACACCCATCTCCTCCCTGTAAAGGCATAGTATTAATTTTCTTACTTCTTCGTAGGATCTATGTGTGTTTTTCTTCTAGCCAGGTTTTCCCTACGTAGCCAAGGTTTTTTTGTAGCTCCAGCTCAGTAGAATCTCATCTACTCGGTTCTGGGCTTTTTTCCTTTCTAACACCTAGCAAGCTGTAACTGCTAAGTGGGAGACCTAAATAGATCCATTTCTAGCTCGTTAGCTGTCATCAGTAGGCCACACCCATCTCCTCCCTGTAAAGGCATAGTATTAATTTTCTTACTTCTTCGTAGGGTCTATGTGTGTTTTTCTTCTAGCCAGGTTTTCCCTACGTAGCCAAGGTTTTTTTGTAGCTCCAGCTCAGTAGAATCTCATCTACTCGGTTCTGGGCTTTTTTCCTTTCTAACACCTAGCAAGCTGTAACTGCTAGGTGGGAGACCTAAATAGATCCATTTCTAGCTCGTTAGCTGTCATCAGTAGGCCACACCCATCTCCTCCCTGTAAAGGCATAGTATTAATTTTCTTACTTCTTCGTAGGGTCTATGTGTGTTTTTCTTCTAGCCAGGTTTTCCCTACGTAGCCAAGGTTTTTTTGTAGCTCCACCTCAGTAGAATCTCATCTACTCGGTTCTGGGCTTTTTTCCTTTCTAACACCTAGCAAGCTGTAACTGCTAGGTGGGAGACTTAAATACGTAGCCAGTTACAGCTTGCTAGGTGTTAGAAAGGAAAAAAGCCCAGAACCGAGTAGATGAGATTCTACTGAGCTGGAGCTACAAAAAAACCTTGGCTACGTAGGGAAAACCTGGCTAGAAGAAAAACACACATAGACCCTACGAAGAAGTAAGAAAATTAATATATATATATATATACATATATACATATATATATATATATATATATATATAAAATAAAGAAAAAGAAAAAAATGACGGGAAGCTACAAATGGCCATAAAAGTGAGACAGTTGCCAAGGGCTCTAAACTTGATCATATGACCATAGCCTGTCTTTGTGCGGCCTTCGTAACTTTGAACAGTTGCTAAGCAACCTGTCATAAGTCAAGGAGTACTTGTATTTGCACTGAGCTGGCACTCATAGTTGATAAAATTGGGTTTATTATGTAATACTGAGCATCAGATTGATTTTTGTGCTTTGTCTTTCACCTTCAACTAGGGTTCCTTAAATCTTTCCCATTTCCAGTCATTAAAATAGTACTCATCAGCTTTACTTAACAAGTATGGCAAAAAAGGTAATAAAACTGGGCACAACTCACTTAACAACCACCTTGCTTACCAATGGAAATACTGGTCCCAACTGTGGTTTTAACTTGAGGACCACCTTTTTATTGCTATCTGTAATTGTTTTATTCTACTATTCCCTATTTTCTTCACCTCGGTGTCTTTTGATTTGAATCTTATCATAATTCCCAAAACAAATTCTCCAAAAGAGAAAAATATAGGAAATCTATTTATTTTATTTTATATCAAATTTATATACCGCCCTTCTCCCTGAGGACTCAGGGCGGTGTACAGCCAAATAAAAACATAGACTACAAACATTAAAATACTATTAAAAAGATATATATAAATTTGGCCCCGTAATTAAAAAACAATGACAAACCAATTAAAAACATTTAAAAGTGTTAAGCCAGCCCGGCTTGCTGAAAAAAGAAAGTTTTAAGGGCACGGCGGAAGGCACCGAGGTCTTGGATTCTCCTTATCTTTGGGGGCAGTTGGTTCCAGAGGGTAGGTGCCCCCACAGAGAAGGCCCTCCCCCTTGGGGTTACCGGCCTACATTGTTTGGCTGATGGCACCCTGAGGAGGCCCTCTCTGTGGGAGCACACAGGTCGATGGGAGGCTGTCGGTAGTAGCAGGCGGTCTCGAAGATATCTAGGTCCTATGCCAATAAACATAGAAGCTACCCAATATCTAATTTACCTGATTTCCATTTACATTTTCTTGTGAGGATGCTCTGCTCCTGTGTTTTGTGTACCGTGGCTGATAGATGAAAGTTTCTTGAGCCTCCTTTTCATCTTCATCAGAAGTATCCACCTTAGCTGAGTACTGGAGTTGGGGCTGCACATTCCATGGACTGCCTTTGGGAACAGAAAAGGGTTGGACAATTGGTGAACAGATCAATAATTAACTGATTCACCAGTAACATTTTCTGTTTTCACAAGAATTTGAGGCAAAAAGGGGGAATGAAGATAATAGAGAAAAATCAGCAAAAGCACTTTATAGTATTATAGGGCTCACGTGAGATTTAAATTATTCTTGAACTGGTATTGTAAGCCCTTCAAGATTCAGGTTCTTTTTTCATCAGGGACAACTCAAACCATGATGCAAATTAAGAAAAAAATATATGCACATGTAACAGAAAACCAGTTGAGTGAATTCAGGCCAGTCCCTTTCCCTCAACCCTAGGAAGAAGGCAAGGGCAAATCACTTCCAAAAATCTTGCCAAGAAAACTGCAGGCACTTAGCCTGGGCAATTGCCAGGAGTCAACAGTGGCTTTAAGGCACCAAAAGGGGGAAAACAATTATCTGCAAACAAGCAATTTAGAAGAAATGTTTTTACCCATTACAGATGCTAAGATTGAGAGAAATATGTTTTTAGCAATAAATTTTAATTGGAGTACCATTAATAAAGGCAGTGATGTAAAATTTCCAAGACTGTTTTCTGAAAAGAAATAATAAAAGATGTATGACTGGAGATCTGAATTTTCTGGGTGGTCTATGCCTGATTACCTGACCCATATTTTTTCCTCCCCACCCTTACAGAATTTTTCCCCTTACAGAGATTGCTTAAATAAGGTATTTCTTGCTAAACTGATTTTCTTCCCAACCCAGGGCTCACTTAAAACATGCCAAGGGCAGGTTAACAAGCTCAGCTCTGTGACTTTAATTACTTGATTAGCACCCTCTCTCAGCTGACCATTTTCTGAAACTGGCAAAACCCTAATCAGTTTCACTCTAAAGACTTTCTTTTGCTTCCTAGCGGCTCAAGGGTCAAACTTGCCAGTAAACTAAGCCAACAATTGACACTCAGGTTTTCCTTTCAATATGTGTTCCCTACCCTATTGTGTGTTTACTTACTCTCTTGTAATCTCTTCTCTCCAATGGGTTCCCACTTTCTCCACACCTTTTCCACCTGCCTGACCTCTGAGAGACTGAAGCATCACAAGTAGTGGGAACTCAACATCAAAATGCAGACGCTCCTCCGTTTCAGAAAAATCTATTAAGATTTTTCCTCATTCCCTTCTTCCCTCTCTTTTCCTTTTCGCTTTTTCTTCCCATAGGACACTGAGCTGTGCAATTATTTCCCAAACTTCAAATACTCAATATTATTTGTTAATCAGCTAAGTTAAGAAACAAAAGAGTTAAATTTGTGATTCTTAAACTTTATGCTCACGGTTCAGAGGTGTGCTCTGTGGGCTTGTACTCTGGTCTTGTTTGAGAAAATTAAAAAAAAAAAAACAGAGATATAATCAAATAAATGCAAGGTACCAGTATTTAGCAGAAGATATTCATGAAAAGAAGTAGTGACTGTTAAGTCCCACTGCTAACAGGGGTAATTCAAAAGGGTAATTTCAGAGTGTGGCCTAGTGGTAAACATAGGTAGCCTAATAGGTAATTTATTCAGAGGTTAAAGTAATTATATATGGGAAGATGTTCCCAGAACTCAGGGCTGGCTGACAAGCCCACAGTAAGTATACAATACTTAGGAGGGGGATTCAAAAAAGGCAGAACCAATTGACAGGTATTGTGTGTGTTGGCTGAGGCCCCAATGGGAGAGTATTCTATGAAGGTGGTTTATGGACCAATAGCAGATTCCACTTCACCCCATGTGCACCGTTTCTTCCCTCCCCATCTTTTTACCATAATTTTAATCATAATTTATATTTGTATTGCTATGTATGTATATATCATTTTATTGTTTTTAAACTTGTAAGCCACCCAGAATCATCTTGCAGCAAGATAGGCCACAAGCAAATTTAATGAATAAAACAATTAAGTTATTATGAATATCACAAAGGATATGAAAAAGTGGGGGAGGGAGTTATACTCTGGAATAGTAAAAAAAAATAAATCTGCATTTTGTTCCTACCAGTTCTTATGGTTTGTATGATGAAAGAGAATTTGCTTCAGAAATACTCTGAGGAAAAAAATAGTTTTAGATAAATGTTCCTGAGTGGAATCAGGGGTTATTATTTAATTATAGGGTGGTCAGGATGTGTATACGTGTTCGTGTATGTGAATATTTTGTCTTTTATTGTACAATCATCTCTTATTTGCCTGCAGACTACCCAGATTCCAATGCTTATGTTAAATTCAAATGGAAGAAATTGTAAAACAGTTTCAACAACAGCGATATTTTACCACTATCAGAATCTTGCGTTCAATAACTTCTTTCCCAGAAGAAATTAGGAGTAACCCCCCACCTAATTTCTATGCTCATAAACTTGATGGAGAATTTTGAATGGCCATTTCTGCTTAGCTTGCTTTGTGTGAGGCTCTGTAGTGATTCATTTGCATGTTTGAAAACATGCACCTTGAAGTATCATACAAATAAAAGCATATCTATTTTGAGCTCCAGTCTTAAAGATACTTTGAATATATGATTCTGTCTTTTTTTGAGTGTGACCAGTGATCCATCTAAGGAAAGTGCAGACACAAAAGCTAGAAACTATTTTATTCAGCATGCAAAATTTATTCTTTGACCTATAGCTTCTTCCTTCCCTGTTCTACTTCTCAAATATCCTATGATATGAGACAGGAATTTACAGCAGATTGACATGAACTGTCCAAGCAATCTGTTTGTGCCAGGGTCTCCAAATACTTTACCTCGATATGAGTTATCTCATATATTTTTACAATCTCTGTAGCTAAATTGGAAAGCTTTTGTTAGAAAGTTGGAGGTTCTGGAACTTTGCCTCTTTATTCCCTAATCCAGGTTTGTAGCTAGTTTTCAGCATCTCAGTCATCAAAATCACCTGTAAGTTAAAAAAAACCTATAGCAAATTAAAAAGACATTATTTGCAACCCGAGGAAAAGCAGATGGCCGATCACTGCTCATGCACTTTCCAGTGTTTGTCACCTTGTTAAAAGAAACAACATTAGGGATAACTTGGTTTCCGATAATTTCATTTCCTAGATATTTATAGTACTGATAAAACACTAAACCCTCTGACATAGCAAAGACGTGGAACATAACTAGATTGTATCATACAGAAAATTTAATCCTCTAAAACTCTGCAATGTAGTCATCAGTGTGAAAATAAGAAAATATTTCTGGCCTGTTCCATGATGAGGAGAGGTACATCAAAGCAATTATATTTCACCATCTGCCTTTGTCATGAATCTGGATGCATTCAGATTCAAGCATCCATTTCCCATGTCCAGTTAAAAACACAATGGGCTGACTGAGACTGTCTTCAGCAGCAAAACCTGCTACAAATCTGGAAAACCCGGGAACACAATTTTCCCAATAATATTGCAGAATAGCTGATAGGAACGGAAGTGGTAACAAGCTTATCATTTTTGAAAATATGCAGTACATGAATAAAGCTAGAAGTTTGAAAAGCAAATGACTTTTAGCCTGGGAAGGATTTGTACTCCTTCTTTGCAAACAGAACACCTACATTTTTAAAATTGGATCATATTCATCTTTAAAAATTCTTTTCAGGAATTCAATGTGGCATATATAACATTCCCTCTTCCTATCTGTACCTGTAACCAGAACCCTGGACAATAGGCTGAGCAAAAAAAGAATGAGTTGTAATATTTGTTGTGACATGGAGAACTGCATTGGAGGCTGTAGGTAGTTCACTTATTTCCCTTCCAAAAAATACTCTAAGTCAAATTAACCTGGCAACTAAATGGATCGTTTATAATTGTAATTTTGCAACCAAATGTTTTCTCATTCAGTGGGGCAAAAAAGTATTTAGTCAGCCACCAATTGTGCAAGTTCTCCCACTTAAAAACATGAGAGAGGCCTGTAATTGTCATCATAGGTAGATCTCAACTATGAGAGACAAAATGAGAAAACAAATCCAGACAATCACATTGGCTGATTTGGAAAAAAATTATGGTGGAAAATAAGTATTTGGTCACCTACAAACAAGCAAGATTTCTGGCTCTCACAGACCTGTAACTTCTTCTTTAAGAGGCTCCTCTGTCCTCCACTCATTATCTGTATTAATGGCACCTGTTTGAACTTGTTATCAGTATAAAAGACATCTGTCCACAACCTCAAACAGTCACACTCCAAACTCCACTATGGTGAAGATTAAAGAGCTGTCGAAGGACACCAGAAACAAAATTGTAGACCTGCACCAGGCTGGGAAGACTGAAACTGCAATAGGCAAGCAGCTTGGTGTGAAGAAATCAACTGTGGAAGCAATAATTAGAAAATGGAAGACATACAAGACCACTGATAATCTCCTTCGATCTGGGGCTCCACGCAAGATCTCACCCCGTGGGGTCAAAATGATCACAAGAACGGTGAGCAAAAATCCCAGAACCACCCAGGGGGACCTAGTGAATGACCTGCAGAGAGCTGGGACCAACGTAACAAAGGCTACCATCAGTAACACACTACGCCACCAGGGACTCAGATCCTGCAGTGCCAGACGTGTCCCCCTGCTTAAGCCAGTACATGTCCGGGCCTATCTGAAATTTGCTAGAGAGCATTTGGATGATCCAGAAGAGGATTGGGAGAATGTCATATGGTCAGATGAAACCAAAGTAGAACTGTTTGGTAGAAACACAACTCGTCGTGTTTGGAGGAGAGAGAATGCCGAGTTGCATCCAAAGAACACCATATCTACTGTGAAGCATGGGGGTGGCAACATCATGCTTTGGGGCTGTTTCTCTGCAAAGGGACCAGGATGACTGATCCGTGTACAGGAAAGAATGAATGGGGCCATGTATCGTGAGATTTTGAGTGCAAACCTCCTTCCATCAGCAAGGGCATTGAAGATGAAACGTGACTGGGTCTTTCAGCATAACAATGATCCCAAACACACTGCCCGGGCAACCAAGGAGTGGCTTCGTAAGAAGCATTTCAAGGTCTAGCCAGTCTCCAGATCTCAACCCCATAGAAAACCTTTGGAGGGAGTTGAAAGTCCGTGTTGCCCAGCGACAGCCCCAAAACATCACTGCTCTAGAGGAGAGCTGCATGGAGGAATGGGCCAACATACCAGCAACAGTGTGTGCCAACCTTGTGAAGACTTACAGAAAACGTTTGACCTCTGTCATTGCCAACAAAGGATATATAACAAAGTATTGAGATGAACTTTTGATATTGACCAAATACTTATTTTCCACCATAATTTGCAAATAAATTCTTTCCAAATCAGACAATGTGGTTGTCTGGATTTGTTTTCTCATTTTGTCTCTCATAGTTGAGGTCTACCTATGATGTCAATTACAGGCCTCTCTCATCTTTTTAAGTGGGAGAACTTGAACAATTGGTGGCTGACTAAATACTTTTTTGCCCCATTGTATATATTTATATGAATAGATACATTTGTATTTTTCCTCTATTTATTTTACCCTTTTTGCATCTTTCTATTTGATATTGCTGAGTTCCATCACATCAACCACTTTTGAGTCGTGAAGAAATACTTTCTCTCTATGGTTTTGGCCACTGTTCTGACATAACAGAGTAAGTTCCAATATAAAAATACCTGGAGTTTTAAAACTTCAATTAGTCATTTATATGCCAGTTTTTATTTTGCTGGAAAGATTGTGAGAAAACTGTTAATGATGGGACATCTTTCTGTGAATTATGAAAGAAAAATAAAATCACCACATGTAAACAAAAGATGATATATTTCTGAAAGTTTGAACTGTCCGGATAATACAGGATTCATTGTTAGGTGATCACTGCCTCTAACACTGGCAATTTAAAATTGCCTCTAATGTAAGAAGCACCTACCAGCCTTGGGGATTGTTTCCAGGTTTTTGGTCTGTGAGTTGCCTATAAACTGGACTTCCGTGCTGAATTCCTGTTCTGGAAGAGCCGTATGCTTCCCTTGCTCTTGCAAGATATGATGGAAAACTGCAGCCAAGTCTGCTTCTGCTATCATGGAGTCCTTCTGCATGGAGGTTTCCTCACCATTTTGAAAATCTTCAATGCTCTAAGAAGAATCATCTGTTGGTATTAATAAGCAGGCTACATATTCTCTCATTTGCACACCTACAATTGTTCTTTTCCAACAACTTCTTAATCCAAGAGCATTAACGTCTAACTTTAATCAGTTGTGGTATAATACGCCTTGTGTGTCAAAAACAGGTGAATACATTTTCATGGGGCATAGACATGGTAGAACCTGGTCAAAGTCAATGAAATGGGTAAAGACTACATTAAAACTGAAAGTTGGTTCTCAAGCCACACTTCTTAATATTTGACAGAAATTCAACCTGTCTACCTACATTCTGAAAATGTAGCAAAACTGAACTCATCCAAGATGCCAAAGGTAGCAACTCTGACATAAGAAGCTAAAAACTCAAGCTATGTTTTCTCATCATGAAAGAATCTAAAAAGGTTTTTGACCAGTTGATGAGATCAGATGGTCATTCCAGGAGGTGCTGCAAAGATACAGTTTCTGCTGACAGACTCACACTGCTGAGTACATGGAACATTTTGATTTTTTCTGAAAAAAGCAAAGAGCCCCAGGCATCTCATAGATTTTCAAGAGCCTTAGTTTGAATATATTTCTCACATTAAAAACTCTTAGGCTACACATTAGACTAACAAAGTTCAATGAAAAGAAAAGAAACTGAAAGAAGAAAAAAGGATCATAGATTCACACCACCACCAGATCCCTAATACCTGAAAATCTTCTTTCCCAGGACATGGAGAAAGCTGGACAGATTGACGGCGAGATTGGGAAGAATATTCTGAGTCGGTTTCAAAATCAAAGGAATGTACAGAAAGTAGGCGCTTTTTCTTGCGCAACTTAGGAAGCACAAAAAGAGGAAGATTTAAAATTTCACTGCAAATACAAGATATTATATTTCACATGATCTTCAATAAAGGATAACATCCGTTCTGATTTATTTATTTATTTTATTTATTTATTTGTTCAACTTGTATGCTGCCTTTCTCCGAAGACTCAAGGCAGCTGATATTTATTGTATGATAGTAATAGAACTCTTAGTGAGAAAGGCTTCAGGCACAATATTCCTCATTTTCATCAAGCCTCTGCAGGTGGTTATCCCTGGTTCATCTTATCTCAACTCAAGAGGTTATTTTGCAAGAAGCATTGCTTAAACCTGGGAATATCAGGACTGTAGGTGAGAAATCAAAGAATATCTTGAAAGAAGGCAGTGGAAAAGATTCCTTCCTTGAGAATTCAGACATGCATGAGACATGAGCACATTTTTGGAAATGTATCGAAGTTACTAGAACTTTTGTTTGGACTGTTCAAAAGCAAAAGAGATTTGTGTCAGAAAGTTACAGTAAAAGAAGCACCTTTCCTCAGATAAACTCAGAGGAGGAGGTGCAGTGAGGAAAAGAAAGGGCGGTATGATTTAATAATAAAATTCCATATGTAAAACATGCACGGAAAAAAATTACCTGAATTATCCTTACCCTGGCATAAGACTCAGATTCTGCTCCATCCACATCATCACTTGTTTCTCCCTCCTCACTCTCATTATTCCTGTACAAGTGATAATCACCTGGATAAGAAAGACACATGCATATATGCAAACAAACATATGTTGATCAGATACCTAGTAGAGAGGCTACAGCTCAGTTACAGATCACATTTTACATTCCAGATGTCAGATTCAATTGCTGCCATCCTCATTTTACTGATTTAGAAACTGATATTGCTGTATATGCATTCCCAATGATAACTTCACTTCTCATTTACTGTCATCTGATCCATGAATGCCCTTCTTACAATTGCCCCGCAAGCAACAGCTAGTGAAAAGTATTATCATATAAAGACACTGTTGAAAGAACTTGTCTTTGCTGTTGGCTAGTTAGGCTGACAAATGAAAGCAACTTGGAAGGCAGGATACCTGGGATGCCATTTTCTCCCATTGTAGATTAGTCAGACTACTATAATAAGCAAATGAGATCTTCTTCGTGGTACCACTTCTTGTTAGTATACATTAAACTCTACCCACAAAGGGTCTTTACATCTCATGATACTGATGATAAATGATATTCATAGCCATTGGTTATATTACAGGCTGACTCTTTATGGACTGTAATTAATGTTAAACTTTAATATTGCACATTATCACCTAAATTAATGATGTTAATTGTAGGACTTTTATCAGAAAAAAGTAGGATATTCCTCAAGGTGATTGTATCTATAATTTCCTGACCACTTATAGTGATCCACAACAGACCACAAGATTCCATTCAGAGGTTTGTCTCAGACCAGGGCTCAATTGGACTCAGTCTATCTACTTTGACACAATAGCCAAATCCAAAATGAGGTTCAGAAATTGGGCTGTTTTTTGTTCCCTTGGCAAGTATGGAACAACATAAACAGCTCTAAACTTTATCTTATAATAGACTTGGATTTTTTCCAGACACATTAAAGTGCATGAGGGAATGTGCATCCTGCCAAGATTCATTGAAATATGTTTAGGAATTTTAAGATATACTTCTGTGACTTTTGATTGTTTGAACAGAAAGTGCCTGTACTTATATTGTTTGAGGACATAATTTGAAGACATTTTCAACCATAATGTTCTCTGGAAAACCATTGTAGCCAGTTTCAGAACGATGAGTAAAAGATTTCTGGCTAAACGGAAGGATCTCCAAGAAAGAGAACTGATTCCCAAATAATATGATGGTATTGCTTTGGGGGCAGGGAGGAATGAGAAATTAAGAGAAAAGAAGAGATTTAATGAAAACTCTGAATGGGAAAAAGAGAGAAAAATGAAATGAATCATTTGCTGAACCAAACTGCAAAGAAGATGAAGCAATTAAGACAACTTAAAACACAAATCAGATATCAGAACCAACAGATAATGGTGCAATAACAGCTTAACAACATGTTTATGATGACACAATTAAGAAATTAGGAACAAAGACATGGAGCAATCTCAATCAAGGAATCAATACTTCACACTTCAATTGCTGTGAATGGAATAGCTCTTTGGTCCAATTCTCAAATGCCTCCCCCCAAAAAGTTACTTTCTTAAAAGAGCATTGTTGTTGTTGTTTTTGTTCCCTAAAGCTATAAAGTCCTGTTTTGCATTAGCAAGCTACTGAACAAACATCTTGGAAGTGACCAATAGCAAACCACGTCTGTATCATGCCAAAAAAATTGAACAGATGTGTCCATATAAATCATCAACTCAAAGGCAATGTAACAGTTTTTGTCCCACTTCTGCTCAGGACATCAACATCTGATGCCCATTTCTAGGGTTTTTGGGTTTTTTGTTTGTTTGTTTTGAATGGATGAATTCCTGCCTATAATATGGATTCAATGTCTGAAATCTGAAATAGTAAGAGACCCAATTTTCAAGATTCTTTCAAAATGACAACACTATTTTAGAGTCTAAAGAATTTGTACATGACAATGAAAAAAAACAACTTACTGGTGACATCTGGCAAACTATGTACTCTGCCACGCAGACCTAGAATAAAAGAAATTAAGCTATTTTAAATCAGACTTTATAGTAAACATGATGTAGGGTCAAAGTCTAATTAAATTTATCAGAGTTAATCAACAAAAAGCAATAGAAAATAGCAGTCCTTTTACATATCTGTGAAATGTCATACAAGCTGTTTAAAGGAATGTGCTAAATAGTTAGCAATAATTATGCACACTTGGAATGTGATAAGGACATCACTGCATTCCACTGACTGTCCCTGCACTATGAAATGTGTGCAAGAGTGACACCCGCTACACACAACCATGAAATTGTGCCAGACTTTCTCAAAGCCTGTTATTTTTCACAAACATAATGCACCCAATAAATTATCAGAATGACAAAAGGACAGAGTATCTGACTTTTTCAAATTTGAATTTGTGAGGGACCTACATCTGATGATGCTAGGAGGCAAGGCTTGATACTCACCTTATGGAATATTTTCCCTCCAAATGTTGGTTTCCTTCATCACTGTTAATATTCAAAAAGGCCATTAAGGTTTGGCTGTGATACCAGGTTTGGAGGTCCTAGGGAATCAGTGACATTTTAGGGTATTTTCTTATAATGGATGAAATGTGGTTGTCATTTTTTCCCATTTTTGTTTTTTTGTTTTTATATTTTATATTTATGTTTTCTATTTTATAATGCTGTTATAATGAATGCTTTTATATTGTGGTTTTATTGATTTCTGGACGTTGTAGAGTCACTTCTCGTGAGATGGGCAGCTTTATAAATGAGAGAGGGGAGGGACGGAGGGAGGGACGGACAGACTGACTTGGCAAATTTAAGATTTCTAGAAATTTTAAATTTCTAGAATTTCCTAGTACGTACCATATTTTTCGGAGTATAAGATGCTCTGGACTGTAAGACACACCTACCTTTTTTGGGGAGAAAAACAAGAAAAAAAATGTGCCTCTGCCTCCCAGCAATTTGCCTCCTTGCAGCAAACAGCAAACAGTCTGCTTTAGTTTCATTTTCATTTTCATCACAGCCTGATTAGCACAAGAAAAAAAAAATCTGCTTCCCAGCAATTTGCCTCCTTGCAGCAAACAGCGGAGGACCATGGGGCAATAGGCAATGTCAATCCCTGCAACCCGAAACAGCTGAGGGTCAGCAGGCTGATCCAACTGACAATCAGCTGCTTATGCTAATCAGGCTGTGCTGAAGCTGAAACGGGCTGTTTGCAGCAAGGAGGTAAATTGCTGGGAGGTAGAGGCCAAAGGGTGGGGGCCAGCATTCGGTGTATAAGATGCACCCAAATTTTCACCCTCTTTTAGGGGGGAAAAAGTGTGTCTTATACTCCAAAAAATACGGGTATGTACTGAAAATTATTCCAATGTTTCAAAATTGTTATATAAAGTTATTGTGAAATCATTTTTAAGAAGGATATCATGAAGGATACAGTTGTAAATCTAACTCAAGTCAGAATATTCTCTTGAATTTTAGCTGAATTTCCTCAAGATTTTCAAATGTTAGTTCTTAGGAAGAGTGCAGCTAAATTTTCATTCAGATTGTAGTAAAATTTTCCAACACTCCTATCTTATGGCTATGATAATTTTTTCACCAATTTCAACCATATAGAAAGAAGATGACTATATGCATCTATCTGATCTTGACCATAAAAATGTTCCAAACCATGTTTGACCTGTATTCAAGTGAATGAGAATAGCATTTTATCAGACCTAAATGCTGATCCTTCTTATTCTAGAGACTAAAAGAGGGAGAAGATACAGGACAATGGAAGAAGGCCAGTTTAAGCAGCTTTATGCCTGTATATGGGTTTTCGTATTCTGCCTCAGCTTCAAACCTGGCTGAGTCTGTAGGAATTTCCTCCTCACCCTTCTGTTCAATTGTATCCAATTCTCAGAGACTGCCTAGTCAAGTCCCTTGGCAAGGTTTTTTGGTAGTTGTTTGCCACTGCTTGCATCCAAGGGCAAAGAGAATATGACTTGCCCAAGGTCACCCAGTTGCTGTTATGCCTAAAGCAGGTCTAAAACTCAGGGTCTCTTGTTTCTAGCCTGACACCTTAACCACTACTCCAAACTGGCTCTCATTTATTTTATTTAACAATATTTAGTTATTTGATTATTCATTTAGTTAGTAAAATATGTATGCCCCCTCTTTAAAAGATGCAATATTTCTTATCTGCAATTTCCAGATCATACTTTTTATTTTTTTCTTCAGTCCCATACTGATGAATTCTAAAAACTGCTTATTTTTTGTGACATTTTTATTTCCTTAGGGCTGGTATTGCCAAATCATGAATTTAGACACTACTCTTTTTATATATTTTTATTCTAATTCATTTTAGAGTTTCTAAGAAGTATAAATATATGAAACTACGTATCATATATATATATATATATATATATATATATATATATATATATATATATATATATATATATATATATATATAAAAATGTGTGTGTGTGTGTGTTCCAGCATAACTCTGGAACGCCTTGGGCAAATTCAACCAAACTTGGTACACAATGACTTACTCTCTGAAAAAAAATACTGTGGAGGTAAGACAACCCTAACACCCCTCGGGGTGTGTGGTCTGTTAAGATACAGCCTGTTGTGCCTTAAAATGGTTTCTACTGTACAGCACAGTGGAGTTGCCATGGTAACGGCTTCACAGTACTCCACAAAGGGGCTCCCTCTAATAAGGGGGAAAATGAGCATTGGACTTACCTGAAGGTTCTTTCTCCTTGCGCTGTGTGAGAGTCCATTGAGTGGGCTATCTCCTGTCTGACTGGTCCGAGACTGAGTAAGAAATTTGAATAAACACGTCTCCTCTTCCTATTATCCCAGTTCGAAAAACGAGGTCCAGATCCAAAGAATCAAGTGACTTGAGCGCAATGCTATAGGAAAGAAAGGAACTGAGAAGGAAGAGAAAAGATAAACAAGGGAGGGTATGGACTCTCACACAGCGCAAGGAGAAAGAACCTTCAGGTAAGTCCAATGTTCATTCTCCCTTGTGCTGTTTAGAGAGTACATTGAGTGAGATATACCCAAGCTACATATCCCTTGGGAGGGAAGATAGAGAAGAGGCAGTTGGGGAGGACCTGTGGGAGGACCTGTTGAAGAATTCTATGCCCAAAGGCAGCCTCAGCTGAGGCAAATTTATCCAATTTGTAATGTTGAATAAAGGATGTCGGGGAGATCCACATGGCAGCCCTGCAGATCTCGAGGAGGGATGCCTGAGTAGCCCAGGCTGCAGTGGTAGCAGTGCTGTGGGTTGAGTGTGCTGTAATGCGACCGGGAAGTGCCTTGTTCCTACATTTGTAGGCCAACGTAATGCATACCTTAAGCCAGCGAAAGATGGTAGCTGACGATAGTTTTGATCCAAGGGAAGTAGGTTGGAAGGAGACGAATAAGGATTCCGTATGACGGAAAGACACAGTCCTATGAATATACCTCTTCAGAGCCCGACGTACATCCAGGGAATGCCATCGTCATTCGGTGGGATGAACGGGGTTGGGGCAGAAATCGGGTAAAACAATCTCCTGGGCTCTATGAAACCAGGTGTTGATCTTTGGAAGGAAGGTGGGATCAAGCCGAAGAATTACACGATCAGGATGGAAGATGCACAGGTCCCTTCGGATGGAGAGGGCCGCCAGTTCGCTGACTCGACGAGCGGAGGTGATCGCGATGAAGAAGGCCACCTTGAAGGTGAGGAATTTCAGGCTGGCAGAGAATAATGGTTTGAAAGGGGGGTCCATTAGAATCTGAAGTACAAGGCTGAGGTCCCAGGATGGGAATCTGTGTACTGTGGGAGGGCGGAGATTGGATGCTCCCCGAAGAAAGCTCGTACACGAGGGTGATGTGATAATGAACCATAGTCCTTGCAGGGAATAATGGTGGCCAGAGCAGAGACTTGACGCCTCAGAGTATTGACCACGAGACCAGCCTTGAAACCTCCTGGAGGAAGCCCAGTATCTGTGGAATGGAAGTGTGAGTGGGCGTAATGTCAGAAGCTGCGCACCATTGACGAAAGGTGGACCGGGTGGCATCATAAATCTGGGTGGTGGACCTTCTGCAAGAGGCGAGCAGAGTGGAAATTACCTCAGAAGAGAAGTGTTCCTTCCTCAGGATCTCCCCCTCAATGGCCAGGTGGCTAGCTGCAACCATTGAGGTTCTGGATGTTGGACAGCTCTTTGAATGAGAGCTATACGATCTGGTGGGATCCTCCATGGACTGCCCATCGAGAGCTCCTTGAGGTCCGCGAACCAGGGCCGGCGAGGCCAATATGGGACAATGAGGATGACATCTGCCCTTTCTTCCAGGATCTTCCGTACGACTTGTGGTATGAGAGGAATCGGAGGGAAAGCGTAAAGAAGACCCTGTGGCCATTTGCAGCAGAGGGCATTGGTCCCTTCCACCGTTGGGTTCCAGTACCTGGATAGAAAACGGGTACCTGGGTGTTGTTCGGGGTAGCAAACAGATCCATTTTTGGCTGGCCGAAGCGGAGGACAATTTGATGGAAAAGATCCAGGTGCAGTTGCCACTTCACCGGGTCGATGTCTCTCCTGCTTAGCCAGTCTGCCTGAGGGTTGGTGGAGCCCGCGATGTGCTCTGCCTGTAAGGAGAGCAGGTGTCTCTGTGCCCAGGCTCCCAGCTCCGCAGCCTCGCTCATGAGGGTCCTTGATCGTGTTCCGCCCTGACGATTCACGTGGGCTTTTGTGGTGACGTTATCCATCCTGAGAAGCACATGTTGACCGGAAAATTGGCGCTGGAAGTGCCATAGAACTAGATGGGCCGCCGGTAGTTTCAGTCAGTTGACGTCATGTTGAAGGTCCCCCGGTGTCCAACTGCCCTGGGTAATCTGGCCGTTGAGGTGAGCTCCCCAGCCGAAGAGACTGGCGTCCATGGTCAGAATCAGATGTTGGGGTTCGAGGAAAGAGGAGCCTCTTTCTAGAGCTGCGGATGTCCACCAGTTGAGAGACGATAGAACCCTTGACGGAACCCTGACCCTGGAGTTGGAATTGCTGATGCCTGCTCTCTGGCTGGGAAGAAGGAACCACTGGGGCGGGCGGGAATGAAGCCTGGCCCAGGGAACAATGGAGAGGCAGGAAATCATCTGAGAGATGATTGGGAGAGTAGGAAAGGCGGAGGCTTGTGGAGAGGTCTGATCTGACCCACTGTGGATCTGATGTTGTGTTGGCATTCTTGCGACAGGAACACGAGGCCGGCCTTTGTGTCTATGCGAGCTCCCAAATGAATGAGATTGGTGGACGGATGCTCTTCTCCCAAATCTCGGTGAAGCTATGGAGCTATAGGGCTGTGATAGTTGCTGAAGATCCATAAGAGCCTTTTGGAATGAGGAAGACTGGATGAGTATGTTGTCTAAATAGCACTGCAATCTGATGGGTGAAGCTCTCAAATGTGCTGCCACCACGTCGAGGAGTTTAGTAAAAATACGGGGTGCAGAAGAAAGGCCAAAGGGAAGGGCCCTGTATTGGAAATGAGCTCCCCTCCCCCCCCGGTAGCAAAATCTAAGGACAGAAAGTCACCAAGCCTAATGCCTTCCAAGATAGAGTGTAGTGAATGCATTTTGAAACATCTATATTTAATATGAACGTTCAGGCATTTCAGATCTAGAATGGCCCTATTGCCCCCCGACTTCTTTTGAACTAAGAAAAGAATAGAGTAAAAACCAGCTCCCCGATGCTCTGGGGGAACCGGTTCAATGGCTCGAATTGATAGGAGGTGTTGAATTTCAGTCTGCATGGATGACCTCTTGATAGGGTTGGAGGGAACTGAGCACCTGATGAATCAACGGGGGGGGGGGTGTGGTGTGTGGAAACAAATTCTAGGGTGACCCCTAGAGATACCATCTGGATGGCCCAAGCATCTGTAGTCGTGGAACACCACCTATTAGAAAAAAGGGCAAGATGGCCATCGATGGGATCCAGGGTGGGGTTGGTATTACTTTCTGCAATATGGTTGGGAACCGGAGCCACGAAACGGCCGCCTGGACTGGGTTGACAATTGCAATCTCTGAATTGCTGTCTGTCCTGAAATCTGAGGATTGAAAGACCGTGAAGGGGCCGGTGGTTGGAATCCTGGGTCAGTAGAACGAAAAGACTGTCTACGGTAAGAAAAAGTAGGATGTCTGCCGGTTCGTCTGAACAAGAAAGGAAGAACCTTCTTCTTGTCCCTCCCTTCGACCAAAACAGGATCCAATGCTTCGCCAAAGAGGTTGCCCCCTTTTTTTAAAAAAAACAAGTTTTTATTTTTTTATATTCAAACAACCAAACATTACACAATCAATTATCATACTTCATTTTATCCCCACCCAACCCCCCTTCCCCCCCGACTTCCTAGAGCAAAAACAGGATATAGCATTTAACAAACATAAGCTAAAATATGCTAACTATTACAGAATTCAAAACTCTCTCACACTTATTAACTTCCCTTTTAAAAATTATACTTCAACCTTCCTTTTATAAATTCTCTTATCACATTTCACATTTATAAAAAAAGAGAAAAAAAACCAAAACCATAATCTTATTTTAAACATTTTAAAATCTCTTAATACATTAGCAGAACGTTCTCCAAAATATAAGTTTCAAAACTTTCAAAAAGTTATCCATTAAATTTTAAGTTATCCACCTTTAAATTTCAATACTTTAAAACTACAATAAAATTCAGAAAGTTATCCAACTTTAATTAAATCTTCTAACATCATGAGACAATCTCCAAAATATGACCAGTCTTTCTTTCTTTCTATATTTTTTCCAGTCCTTCTTCAATAATATTTTCTTCTTCAGCATTGCTCCTCCCACTGCTTTTATTTTCAAAAAATTTTTGGTTTGAAATTGTAGTTGGTGTGTCTTTGGAATTAGTTCTCTTCTTGGGGTTGTTTCCTTTAATTTGAAGCCCCCATTTCGACTCTTCCTGCATTTGTAGACCATCAGTTCGTTCCTTATATATTGATTCTGTCTATAGAGCCAAAACTTGTCAAAATATTTATCAACCTGCAGTAAAGAGTCTTCTTGCTGTTTCTCAATTAATTGAATGGAAGCCTCTTCCAGAACTTCTGTGTTCAGTATAATAATCTCCATTTTAGCCCCAGCAATGTCTCTTTTATCCTCCAAAGGCACATTGTCCTGATTAATTTCTTCCTCTTTTCCAGCCAGCAAGTCATTATTATTCCCCAATTTAAAATCTTGAATAGTTCTTTTAATTATCTGTCTTATCTCAGTAGTAAAAGATTTTAAAAATCTTTTTAAGAGCCTTGGTAGTACAGTGGTCTAAGGCACCCTGTTATTAAGCTGGTTATTAAGACCAGCTGCCTGCAATTACTGCAGGTTCGAATCTCGCCAAGGCTCAAGGTTGACTCAGCCTTCCATCCTTTCTAAGGTAGGTAAATTGAGGACCCAGTTGTGGGGGCAATAAGCTGGCTTTGTATAAATATACAAAAGGATGAAGGCTATTGCTGAGCACATTGTAAGCCGCCCTGAGTCTCCGGAGAAGGGCGGCATATAAATCAAATTAAAAAAAAGAAAGTCTTTTAAGTCCTTCGCAGTCACTACTTGTGAGTTTGCTGACTCATATAATCCATCTTTAATTTCAGCCATTTTTCAATTGTCTCTTTATGTTTGTATTAATTTGGCTATCAGGTCATTAACTCCAATTATTTCCACGCAAATTAAGAATGTAAATTAGTTAAAATCAATACCACAGTCTTTTCCATTCCACTTCCACTTTAAATCTTTTTTCTTGAATAACCCGATAGCTTTAACAATGTAACTGATGTTAACAAGGACTTTCACTTATGTTTCATTTTCACGCCCTAAGGCACCATCTTTCCCTTTTTAAATGGAGTTAACATACAATACTTGCATTTTTAGTCTCCTGGATTAACTCTGCCAGCATCCAAAATCCAAAATCCAAATTCTTTATAATCTTTCTAGTTGCTTTGCTGGTGTGGTAGCGACGCTTCGGTCTGCTTATTTTTAAGCAGACTCGTCCTGGCTCCGGAGCTCTGAAGGGCTTTCAGGGAGCTCTCACCCTGCAAACCCCAGGCTTAAAAAAAAAAGCCTGGGGGTCTAGGGAAGCTCTACCCAGACCCTTCTGCTCTTCTCTCCCCCTTTTCCCTGGGGGAGAGTTTTTAAGCCACTAGACAGCTGATTTTCGCTGTTCTAGCAGCTATACGGAATCACGGGGCTGGAGCACCTAAAAGGAGCTCCGTCGGCGTTTCGCCGAGGTTGCCACCTTTGAAGGGGGCTGCTGTGAGACGCACTTAGTCCTCATATCTGCCTGCCAATGGCGTAGCCAGAGGAGTTGGCGAGAGGTAATGTTGGAGGCCAGGGCTCTAGAAGCAAACTTTGCAGAGTTAAGGGTGGCATCAGCCATGTATTCCATGGCAGCTATGACCTTGCTGATGTCCTGGTGAAGCCAGGTATCATCAGGAGGCACTCTGCTTTGCATCTGTCGGACCCAGATGAGATACATGCAAAGAAAGAAGCTGCGGTGGTGAACTTGATGGCCCAAGCTGGGGCCTGGTGAGTCTTGCGGGTAGATGTCTCAGCGTGCCTGTCCTCAGAATGGAGACCCTCAGCAGCATCTGATGGGAGGATGCTGGAAGAGGTAAGACTAGCCATGGGGGCATCAAATGAAGGCAGTTTGAGAAGATCTTCGAATTTCTGTTCGGTGGTATATAGTTTTTTCTCCAGACCACTTGGGTTGGAAATGGAGCCAGGCTGGGTCCATTGATGTTGGACGGTGTCCAGAAACAGTTTAGGCGACAGAACAACCTCTTGTTCAGCCACAGTTTCTGCAAACAGGCGGCTATTGGAGTCCTGGCTCTCGGCCGCCTTTGGGGCAGAGGAGGAGCTACTCATATTGGCGGTGACTCTGGCTTTGTGCAGCAAGGTCTTGAACAGTTCGTGTTTGAGGAACGGGGCTTGTCTGAAGAAGACTTCTCCTCCTCCTCCTCAGAAAGGTTATAGTCAAAGTCATCCATCTCATCAATAACGGACTGGTCGCTATGCTGAGAGCGTGATGGAGACCCAGTGTGGGAGGAAACCTCACTGTCCAGATTGGAAGATGTTCTGGAAGAAGGTTGTGGTTGAATTGGAGCAGACGAAGGGGCTAGGATCCCTCTTTGGGTGAGAGCAGTATCAATGGTCTTGGCGACGATCTGAGCGATGAGATCGCACATCTCCCAGGAAATGGAAGAGGAAGGCTCTTCTTCTAGACGAAGGCCTGCAGAGGTAGGAGTGAAAGTGGCAGGAGCTGGAGAAGCACAAGCTGGAGGTTGTGTAGGTGGAGTGGCATCAGACCCCTGAGCAAAGACATCTCTAACGATGGACTGATCATCCATAGCAGTGGTAGATCTGTTGGGGGACCAAGAAACTGTCTCCTGAAGAGGCAGATCAGAAATGGGCTGCTCTTGAGGTGGAGAAGACTGAATAGGTATTGTGGCAGGTGGAGGATGCACGATGATTTCTGCCTGCCTCTTAGCTCTGTCAAATTGCTTGTCTAAGGCCAAGTGCCTTTGTTTGGCATCTTTCTCTGCAGCCATAGAGGAAGAGGAGTGAGCAGATTGAGGAGCTGGTCTCTTGGAAAAGTGTTCACTCCTTGAACTGTCCTCCTGATGAGAGGGTGATTTAGAGCTCTTTTTTGAGCGGCTACAATTAGCCATGTTAGAAATGCAGCCTAAAATAATATAAGGCTCTATTTAGCAACACAGTATGCCTTAATTCAGAATAATGAGAGGAATACAATTAAACAATTCTGATAATGTGACTAAAAAGATGGATTTCAGTAATACCAGGCCTCAGGAGTAGGACTCCCCCCACTTTGAGGCAAACAAAATAGCGCCGGAATGACTTCACAGATTAAGCCACCCAAAATGGCGGCCGCCAGGAAAGCAATTAAAGTAAAACAGCTCTGCTGTTAGGGAGAATCAGCTATCAGAGTCAATAGGCTTAAACGTGCAATATTTCTTTAAATAAGGTTCTAACCAGCTCCGAAGCAGACAAACTGCTCCGTAAAGAGCTTACACACGCTGCTGCAATTAAAGGACTAACGAGATAGTCCTGTGAAGAAGGGCAGCTCTGGCAATGCGTGGGAGAACTGGACTTTGTCGGAACGAAGCCTCTCCTCAATCCCAGCTGCGCTGGGACCCACGGAACGGCCCCGCCTGCGCACCCCAACAACTCACAGTTTGATAATCAAGCGATGAATTCAAAGGCTGATCAGCTTTGGAGCTACTGCAGCCGATTAGAAGAACTCGGCTCAGCTGAGCTGCAGGGAGGTCGTGCTGATTGCTAATCCCGTGAACAGATAAAAGTTCACTAAAGGAAAGTCAGGTAGAAAGAGCAGATTGTAAAGAAAAACTCCACTAATGGAGCACAAGGAAAACACAAGTCTCTTGGATCAGACTGAGTAAAGAACTGGGATAACAGGAAGAGGAGGCGTGTTTATTCATCTTACTCAGTCTCGGACCATCGGACAGGAGATAGCCCATTCAATGGACTCTGTAAACAGCGCAAGGGAGAAGCCAACATTAGAAATTACTTTTGGTCTGGACATTTTCAACAAGACTTTGATTATTCTTGAGGACAAATGTATGGCCATGATCATCATTACGAGACCAACATGGCGTACTTCACACAGATTGCATGCGAGAAAAGAACTACAACATTGAACAGCTTAGTGCATGTATCACAGAAAAGAAGCCACTTCTAAATCAAGATCAGAAAAAAACATACCAAATGATCATGGATCAGCTAGCAAAACAACAAGGTGATTTTACTTGACACTTCTGGGGGCACAGGGAAAACATTTTTAACTAATTTAATTCTCGTCGAAATCAGGGCTCAGGGTGAATTTGCTCTTTCTGTCTAACACAGGATTGGGATAAATAAATACCCAGGCAACACCGGGTTATCAGCTAGTAATAAAATAAATGGTGTCTGAAAACTATCAGAATGTTCATGAAGCTTCTCTGTGGCATGAGAAGTGATGAATACAACAAGCATCAAACAAGAAATAGGATATTCACTAAACACAAATACAGTAGGTAGCTTTGAGAAAACTCTGGCCATACTAAAGAATGTGTTAAAGGAAAGACACTGGAAGTTAATGTGTCCCAAGAAACCAGCAGAAAGTCAGTGCCTTTTGACTAAGAGAATGAAATTCTAAGTTGGATCCAAAGAGCCATAATTGGAAAAAAAATAAGCACAAGCAAAGTTCCATAAATGATTGTACACAGATATATGACCATTCTTTTGTGGCTATTTAAACAAAAAAGGGTACAAATCAGGGGTGAAATGCTACCAGTTCTGGCCGATTCACCCAAACCGTAGTAAAAAATACTACTGGTTCAACGAAAAATGTAAAAAAAAAGTAAAAAAAAAGTTCTGACGATCAGCTGAGCGACACGCGATCGCCAGAACATTTTTTTTTACTTTTTAAAGCATTTTTTTTACTTTTTACATTTTTAAAGTTAAAAAAGCTTTAAAAAGTAAAAAAAAAAAAAAAAAAAAGTTCAGACGATTATGCGTCACTCAACTGATCATTGGAATTTTTTTTTTTACTTTTTAGTTAGTTAAAAAATGCTTTAAAAAAAAAAAAAGGCTCGGACGATTGCGTGGCACAGCTGTGATTGTCCGAACCTTTTTTAACTTTTTTAAAGCATTTTTTTACTACCTATTCACCCAAACTGGTAGCAAAAAATGCTTTAAAAAAGTTTTAAAAAAGGTTTCCAAGATCATGCGCCAAAGCAGATTCCCCCACCCACGCTGTTCTACTTACCTTCCCAAGCCTCCTTTTGTGCGTACTATGCATGCGCGCACACCACGTGTTTGGTGCAAACTGTGCATGCGCATACGCTTGGCGCACGGCCAGCGAACTGGTAGCAAACTGGTTTAGATTTCACCACTGTTACAAATCCTTAAGACTTTTACAGAAGCAGATATTTTTATAGTATGAAGTACATCATATTTACTCTAATCCAACTCCATGATACTAGGTTGTTTACTAGCAGTGTTATATCCCTACCACCCTCTCACCCAGTTTAAGCCCTGATTATCTGTAAAACAATGTGACGTTTTCAGTTCTAAAACCATACCACAGTTCTAAAAACATGCATATTATCAATTGGGCTGTGCAATTCTTTGGATTCAAGGGAAAACATGCTTTCAAGTGCACAGACCTATCTTAAATTTCTTAAATTAAAATACATTTCCCTGGGATTGTGTAACTTTTCTGATGGAGCTATATATGCAATGTCACATTCAAGTGAAGCATTTTCTTCCCTTGCCATCATATACAGGCCTACTATATTTACAACAGAAGAATGCTTCTCTTCAATAAAAAAGCATAGCGTCATAATGATAACTTCTTATGGTTTGCAATGTTGTTGATTAGAAACTCCTGCTTATCAATCAAGTATATTTTTGATACAATTTTTAGTTGTATTATTTCTGGTAATTATTCTGTGGTCATTGAGAAAAAAGGATGGTAGAAATCAGTGATTCTTTAGAACAGAATGTTCCTAGTTTTACTAATCAAAAGGATAGGTAAGAGTAAACACTGGAGTTCATACCGTAATTAGACACTCTCAATTACTATATTAGAGGCAGTATGATTGTGTCACAAACTTTATTTGAAGCAATCAAGAAAGTGACATTGTATTATCTCTCCATATATTATCATTATCTCTCCTAGCACGGCATACCAAGTCTGAATGTTGGAAAACATGAAAGACCATCAAACACTTAGTTGGTATTTTCACTGTTACAATTTATTCTTTCAATTTTTTCATATTATTATCTTTAGAATAGTGGGTCTTTTTACTTTCAAATGGATATCCCTAATTTTAGAATGAACTAACTATCAAATAACTCATTCCAACTCACTATTTCCAAATCATTTCCCAGTGGTGATTAACTTTCTAAAACAAAGTTGATGGGGATCAAACCAGCTGGAAAACCACATTCTTTGGCCTGAGAGTAATGTAATATGTGGAAATAGACTGCAGTTATTCAGAGATAATTATAGTGATGTGTTATTTAATTCGGTATCCAGTGGTTTATAGAATTTTCCAAGCTCTCTAAAGAAAGTTACTGAGAAGATCTCACTAAGACCATTGCTCATACCAAGCAAAGTAGAATTTGTTTTCTGTCCACGCGACATCCTTCCATAGAGAGATCGCATCACCTTAGCACTTCCAAAATGCTTGAACCGAGTTCTGACATGTTCATAATACCATTCCAGTGATCCAGTTTTGACAATCCTGCCCAAGAGATGAGAGACAGTACACGTTAGCCAGGATCGATTCTTCCAAATTTTCTATCAGTTAAAATATCCTGACTGGTTTCAGTGAGGAAGACTGAAAATATTCTAGAAAATGATAATGCTTTCAAATATAACTAATAAACCCGAGCACTGTCAATACATTACTCCTATTCAGGGTAGTCATCTAAATAGAAAATTCAGGGTAGTCATCTAAATAGAAAAAACAGGGTCCTGCTGTTCTTGAATAACCTGCAAGGCAACCCAAAGTTGCCTTAAAAGGGAGATGGTGACATAAAAAGTAATTAATTAATTAAATAAATAAATACAATTCACATATTGACTGTTCTCATTTTAAGAAGGAACTCTTTAAAGAACGAGCTACTCGCATTTTTCTTCACACTTTTGGCTCAAGGTACATGCATCCAGATTAAAGGTTTTTTATATACAATGCATTAGTTATCTGTGTATGAATAATGCAAACATAAGGCTGTATTTTCTCAAAATTATTCTAGGTAAAGAGAATTGCCTTTAGTTTTGAAATAAGATAATGTGGTATTGAGTCAGAAAGTAGAAGCCATTGTTCAGAAAAGTTCTAATGTCCCACATTTGGTATTCTTTAAATAAGGAATAGTCCTTTAACTGATGAGGATTATTCATATGATCTGTGTGTTTCTATGCAGATCATATGAATAATACTCATCAATTAAGGCCTATCATGGCAATGATGTTGCTATAGGAATTAGGGTAAATCTGATTAGTTACTTAGTATTACTAGTTTTTGATGGTCAAGGAAGTAAGAAACAAAAAGAATATGGCTGCTAAAGTATAGCAGAAGAGGCAGATAAAACAGAAGTATTGTCCATAAATAACAGTGGAAAATCCATGAAAAATAGAGGTTTTAAAAATATTTTTAAATGTTTATTGTTTTAGCAATTTAAAAGACCAAAAAAGGACAAGGCACAGCTCTTATCTTTGCACATTTAACTTTTAAAAATACTGCATTAAACATATCTTTTAAAACATTTTTTTAACATAGTGTTAAATATTTGCCAATCTAGAAAGTAGATCAAACTCTCATATTCTAAGAATGGGGAAAAAAGGCAGCTTCAAGCTAATTTGCTTTTAGATGAGTACAAGGAGCTAAGGAGCTAAAAAGAAAGAAAGAAAACGATGTCTCAATTTACTGTTATCTTTGCAGGAATCACTATCTTTCAGCATAACATATTTATAAGGCTATTACAATAAACATCCAAGGAATAATCCTATGTGTTGTGTCCTTTGGATAATTATAGTTTAAGAGTCTCCTTCTTTTAATAATGGAAGATGTTGATATTAGTATCTCTCCCCCCCCCCACCCTGTCCATTCCTTCCTCTAATTTCTACTCTCACAGATGTCCAGAGAGAGAAGTGATGAAACATACATTGTAATAGCATGACACAAATTTTATATAGTTGCATTCAGCACTGGGCCACAAGGATAAAAGGGTATAGTTTGCAATCCATCACCATGCAGGTTTCATAATTTTTCTCTCATCATGACTAGTTCTCAGTTCTGGATATACAGTATTACTAACAGGATTCAATTGGTTCAAATGAACCAAAACTAACAAAACTAAACACAATATTCTTGTAAGACTTGCTAAGTCATGAAAGCTATGCTTCACACGAGAAATTTAAAAGTTTAACAAAATTACCACTTAATATGTAGTCAGAACTGTAATAAAGAAAGGAGGTGACAAAACTCTTGTCTAATCCACTTACCTAACTAGGCGGCATGGATCACACATCCAACCTTGCTCCTTTTTGTTGTACTGGCTGCAACTTTTGCATATGTACAAGTGGCAGTCCAAGCACTGGCGTTTGCTGTTTAATAGAAACTTAAAGGGTTGCAGGCAATGGATACAGAGTGTTTCATTGAGGTGGGATTGATTGGACAATAGCTCCCGCTTAGTGCTTTCTTTTTCAATTTTGCATTTTAGATCCCTTTGGGTAGAAATAAATAAACACTGTCATCTGTTTATCACACAGTACACACACTCACATATAGGCATGCATTTCTGACTACTGCAAGCCCTCCAGTCTTCTAGAGTGGGTGGCCATAATAAATGGAATTGGTAATAATAACATTAATAATATCCATATTGTATATTTAAGTAAATGGTATCAAAAAAAGCTTTTGATATTTAATCAGATAAAAATATGAGAGAAGGTGAATTATTCATTCATAATGGGGCACTTAAAATTCAAATTCCTTATGTGAAACAGAGCAGCAGTGGGCAGCTTTCTTCAACCTACAGTTTAAATTTTATTTTTTCCTTAAGGATCAGAATTTTCATACATTGATAGGACCAGGATTTTCCGGCTTCTGTATATGAAGGTATACTGTACATATTATATCTACCTAAGAAGGCTTAAAAAAAAAAGAATTAAAACATTCTACTAAAACTCAATTTCATACTACCCCCTATTAAATTTACTTCCCTCCCAAACTACACCTTTTTATTTATTCACCAAATACTCTCTTTTTACCTTGTCTTTCTGTTTGAGCCCCTGCTCGGTAGCCACTTTCTGTTGCTTTCTCTTTTTTTTTTGGGGGGGGGGGGGAAGGGGGATGTTAGAAACCATCAGTCCAACTAAAGGCTTCAGGAGAGCTCAGGGAGATGACACTGACAACCCATGACATCAAGGACCATCTCCAACCCACCATCCAAGCACACTCCCTCCCTGCGAAGGCTATACCCACCCCAGCTCCGCAAAGGCAAAAAATGTAATGTGATTGATTTTGACACCCGTGATCTAGTACTTTCCTTACTTCTCTCTTCCAAAATACAAATCTGTGAATCCTGCTGGATCTTTTTGATAATACTGACTACAATGGGACAACTCAGTGCAGTCAGCTCGGCAGGGCCAGCTTATTGCAGCCAGCTTGCCACCACCAAGTTGCCTCTGCCAGCTTGCCACTGCCAAATCGCTGTAGGACAACTCACACAGCTAACTCACCGTGGGGACAGCTCGCTGTGGGCAGCTGGAGGCAGAGCTGGGCAAGTGGCTGAGGGAGCAGAAGGGAAGAGCGCAGAGTGGCAGCAGGGGGTGTAGAAAAAAAAAGGCCACTGCTCTGTCCATCACTTGCTCGGCTCTCCCTCCGGCTGCCCACAGCGAATTGTCCCCGCAGCGAGTTGGTAATATGGAGTTGTCCTATGGTGAGTTGGCAGCGGTGAGTTGGCAGAGGCAACTTGGTGGTGACAAGTTGGCTGTGGTAAGCTGACCCTGCTGAGCTGGCCACGTCGAATTGTCCCATTGTAGTCAGTACTACCAAAAACACTTAGTGATCTGTTGGCAGTGGCAACTGGCGGCAATGAGCCGGCTACGGCGAGTAGTTCTAGACCCTACAATATCATTTTTGGAATGGCTTTGTCATCTGAAGGCACAACACAGGAATGCAGTAGTTTCCCTCCCATCTATGAGCTATTTTCAGAAGACAGACAGAATCATCCTTTCTTGCCTTCATGACAGTTGAACTTCTATATTCATACTGTTTAATTTGTAAACAAAGCCACTGATTGAATCTGATTTCTTGGGACTCAGGAATTACACTAATTGGGTTATTGTTATTCTGTGGTATCAACTGAATAAAGAGACTTCCCCTAAAATATTCCACAGAATCCTACAACAACATAATCATTCCAAGCACACACTCCACATTTCTTATAGCAAGGACACTCTAAAATTTTCATATTGTTTCTCCAAATACTATACTCCTAATGGTTTAATAGTTATATCTAACTAGTTTTTTTCTATAAGAAAACAAGAATAGTTTCCTTCTGGATTTTTTTTTTATAGTGTACAAGCCTGGCATTTCCTAGTTATCCCCGAAGTTGTAGACAGGTTCAATTTAAGTTTTTAAGGTTTGCAAAGGTTGGGCAGATACCACCGAGCTGTGCATGTAAAGCTGAACTCTCAAAATCACAGAGAATCTCCATAGATGTAATTCTGCATAGATTTTGAATTACTTTTAAGCGTTGGCTTTAGTACACTAGAAGGGAAAGGGAGACTAATCCAGACAGATGAGTGTTTCTCAACCATGGCAATTTTAAAATATGTGGATTTTAATTCCTGCTGACTGGGGAATTCTGGGAGTTGAAATCCATGCTTCTTAAAATTGCTAAGAGTGAGAAACACCTAGACAGAAGAAGCCACTGAAACAATCCCTCCACTTGGGCCTAAGATTTACATTTGCTTTTTAACTTGTTAGGTACCAACTCTGTAGCTTAGCACATCAAAGAATGTGTGGGAACAAGAGACTGCATTTGGGTATTACTTTAAAATGACATTCATTATTTAGCTTAGTCATCTAGACTAAAGGAGAGAAAATTGAGTTTCCCATGGAACATGATTACTAACTACATCATACTCTAAAACCACAGATCTCAAAGTATAAAGCAGACATCCTCTGAAGAAATCTGGTGAATCTATCTTTTGTGACATTTCCCTGTAAAACAAATACTTAGAAGTTCATAAACTTTCTTGATATCATTATTGCCCTATGTGATAAACTAACATCATCATCATCAATTTTGTCTTGTTTACTAAGTTGGTGGGTGGCCAAGGGTAAAAAAATACAGCTTCCAAGGTCATATTAGCAGAAGTAAGATTCAAATTAGGGGCTTCCTCTTGAAGGTTCTTAATTGCTGAATGAGAATATGCCTGAGTCACAAATTTCGAACGGTAATTAGACCCACTAAGAGTAACATGGGTAGCTCTGTTTCTTTCTTATAGTGATTTAGGCATCTGCAGAGTATATTCAGCGCAAATCCAGAAGAGTTTTGCACAGTGGCTGTCAGGCATGAAAGAGCAGGTCCACATATGAAGGTTCAATTAAACTGATTTATTGTTAAAAGCCTATGTACAGGAATCTACTCAACTAACAATCAGCATCTGTTTAGAGTTATCGTGTTTCCCTGAAAATAAGATCCTGTCTTATATTTTTTTGAACCCTGAAATAAGCGCTTGGCCTTATTGCCATGCGCTCAAAAGCCCGATTGGGCTTATTATCAGGGGATGTCTTATTTTGGGGGAAACAGGGTAGATAAGGGTCAACAGCACTTAAGTGAGGGGGGCTTTAAATCTTCCTTTCCTGCCCTGGGCTGAAGTCAAAATCTTTGCCCTGTAAAGGAATATGGAATAATCATCTGAGTTTGTAGGAACTAAAAATATATTCCAATCAACATCTCACATAAATGAACACTTTTAAGCTGGATTTTACCAGCGCAGATCCGCCAGGTTGTCTGATAGACTTCTGCTTGCTTTCAGCACAGTTAGAAATACACACCATCTTTTGTTTGCCTTTGAGGCGATGATTAAGGAATGTAGTATTTGCACTGTAGGACAGGTCCTTGATGGCTTATTTCCAGGTGGGTAGGACTGGAAAGTATAACTGGAAAATTTTCATATACATAGTTATTAATGTTGCTCCTGTGGTATATTAACCAGCAACAGTGCATTGAGATGTCTGCTTTTTCTGTTTTCGCAAATGTCTGGAGGTATGACCAAAAAATAAGTAAATACATTGTGTACACAGACAAAAAGGGAGATTAATTTAGGGGCTCAACAAGTCAAATATAGAAGTTAAGCATTTATACGTATGAAAAATATCAGTGCCTAAATAACTGATATTTTGAAACTCTGTTTCGACTATGGATATCAGCACAATAAAGTAATCCTAGGTTTCTACAGAACATTTACATAATGAGCAGCTTGGGAGAGTAAGTATGCAAGAGTTACATGTGAATAATTTCATAAATGCTGAACTTTAACTTGATTACCAGTTTTTAAAATGTACGTTTTCCATGTAGTAAAGTAACATCTATCAAATCATTTGCATCTACTTTTTACAGCCATAAAAGAACCCAATGAAAAAAGGGGGCTTTGCTTTGAGGTTGTTACATTCTGTTTTATTATAGTGTAGAAAATAACTTATTTGAGTAACTCAAGAAAGCTCCTACTATCTGTCTACTCATGAAACCCACTTCATTTCATGCTAGTGATTTAACTGGCTCCATAATTAGATGGTAGGAAAAGACCTTCTGCATCTTAAGTAAACATGATGGAAACTACCACATTTGTTTATTCATTACATCTACCCAATTCTGGTAGATCAGAGCATGGATGGAGGGGGGTCTGGTTGAACAGCCGCAAGAAAATCTTGCTTCTATGTAGGGGAATCTGGTACTTCACATCTCACATTTCATCACTATTTTTGCCTCATTTTATCAAGCTTATAGCTACAATTAGGATGGAAAAAGTACATTACCTGTTGTTGGTAACAATCTAGCCAGCCAATTTGATCCTGCAAGATTGGCATCCTATTGGTTACTCTGATTAACAATGTCATCTATTGGGACTTTGAAAGCACACCTCTGTAAACAGCACCTGCCCTGTAAGAGATTTTCCTGAGAACTGGATAGCTCCTCACCTTGCTGCCTTTGGCAAGGAAAAGGGAGACCCCTCGCTTCAACCCATTAGCCATCTTTTTATCTTTTATTGCTTTTATTGTAATT
The DNA here is from genome assembly GCA_022577455.1 of Arizona elegans. Taxonomy (NCBI): domain Eukaryota; kingdom Metazoa; phylum Chordata; class Lepidosauria; order Squamata; family Colubridae; genus Arizona; species Arizona elegans. The sequence continues at coordinate 168,819,778 of JAKOOJ010000001.1, read as the reverse complement.
TTTTTGTTTGATTGTTATGAGATGGCATACAAGTTTAATAAATTATTATTACTATAGCCTCTTTATATTTCAGCACAATTGAAAACTGTTCTCAAATTCAGATTAAGTTAAATTAAGGTTAAGGCAACTAAGTACATCTTGCCTAATGAAGAGAAGGATTAGAGGTGACATTATTAACTATCTTCCAGTACACCAGGCTCTGTCACAGAGATGAGGGGGTTGACTTATTCTCCAAAGCACCTGAGGGCAGGACAAGAAGCAATGGGTGGAAGCTCATCAGAGGGAATTCAAACCTGGAGCTAAGGAGAAATTTTCTGGCAGGAATTAACCAATGGAACAACTTGTGTCCCAGAGTTGTGTGTGCTCCATCACTAGAAGTTTTCAAGAAAAGATTGTACAACCATTTGTCTGGGACGGTATAAGATCTTCTAACTTGAGCAGAGGGTTGGACCAATAGACTTCCAAGGTCCCAGTTCTATGATTTTGTGATTCTATGATTCCATATTTTGCTATATCAGATCATGAATGGAGCAGCAACACAGAAATTGCAACAGGTAGCAGCTATCTAATGACAACAAAGGATAGAAGAGACCTAATTTGGAAAGGAAAAAGACAAAAGCAGAGATACAGATTCCAAAACTAATTTTGGAATTGTGGTTATTCCAGGGTTGGATCTGAATGTACAAATCATTATTCCTGCCAAGAAAATCTTCCTCTTTGGCTGGTGCATTTAGCTGTGCTATTTGTTGGAAGGCCTGGATTATTTGCAAGTCTCTTGTTATTTGCAGCCTCTAATTGCTTATAAATAATTAAGAGGGGATCTGGCTGCAATCACTAATTCAGGTTGGATACATCATACTCTGAGTAGAAGGTATTTGGAAATCTCAGTTATCAGAACTAGCTTTTGTGGAAATCTAGTCTATTTTTTGGCACAGTTGAAGTGATACTTATTTCCTAAAACAGCGATCCCCAACCTTTGTTGACTTGGCGGCCCGGCTGGGGAGGAGAGGGAAACTGGGCCATATGAACAGCGGGCCGGCTCACACATGCGCAGCTCCATTCACACAAGATAGAAGAGAAACCTTTGAGGTGCGGTCACAGCTCTTTCAGGCTTCTCCATGGCAAAAGGACGGAAGGCCTGAAGCAGTGCGAGATCACTATCCCCCCACCCCCACCCCCCAAGCTTTTCCTCTTTGCAAAAGCTTTTGCCATGGAGAAGTCTTTGGGGCTGTGGTCTTGTGCTCCTTCAGACTCACCAAAGCTGCCTGACACTCCAAATGCTGTCGCTTGCATAAGTAGGGCTGTGAGCGCTGGCAACCGCCACTCGTGTGATTGGGGTTGCATGTGCGCCAGCCCACCATTCATGCAGCCCAGTTGTGAATAGGCCACGGCCTGGCAATGGGCTGCAGTCTACAGGTTGGGGACCCCTGTCCTAAAACATAATTATTTCTGATCAGAGTATTGAAAACAGTATCTTCTCTCACAAAAGTGATCACTACCAGAGTTTGTTTTTAGAAGCAAGGCAGACCTTGTGTGTAGGAGCCATGCCAAGACATTTGGCCAACAGTTGAAAGGATTCTTATTTCAGCAGACTTTTGAATTATTTTAATTTTGTACTCTACATGTTGCACTGGTATTATCTCTTGGCTCTTTAATACTAAACTGTGACATTGTGGTTATGATCTTATTGCATATATTTATTCTATACAGTAAGCTATTTTGATGGCTCTGGTACTTGAGACAAACAAAAATAAATCAATAAATTGGCTGCATTCCATGCAGGATCTACGGTCTATAATTCAGGCTGCTACTTTTCTCAAAAAATGTGAGGAAGAACTGAAGCCTATCTTAATACCGAAAGTCAGTGGACAGTAGAAGCAAAAGGGGCAGCTTTCCAGGGGCCCAAAGAGTTCTAGATAGCTAGAATAATCCATTGGTTTTTAAGAAAGGCCTATGAGCCTAAGTACAAGAATCCATTCTGAATTATTCTGCAATGTGAACGTACAAAGTCTAAATTGCCCAGGGAGATTTAGAATGATTAGACGAGAATGATTTCTCATTTTTTTTGCCAAAATATTCCTCTTCCTGAACTACTCAGAGTACAGTCTGCTCACCATGGACATAGGAAAATATTATTTTTCTGATTATGGATACTGTAGAGTTATTAATATAAATGTATACTTTAAGGAGCCTCCCATTTTGATGAGTCACTTCCAGACTCTTCCCACAAAATAAATAAAATCTTTAACAAGGCTGAATTGGGCTTTCCTGTCTCCTTAATATTTGTCCCTCTTATTTCCCATACTGACATTAGATTTTCAAGGCAAAGCCCAACACTGAAAAACATATATTTTGTGGTGTATGGCAATGTGTCCTGTCTAACCAAAGCCTTTATCAAACCAAACAACACTTTTACACATCAAACCTTACTATAAGACGTCCTTCAAATATTTCTCCACTCTCCCTCATATTCTTCTTTTATCGGTTCAGAAAACAATCAAACAAACCAAAAAAGCAATGGCTGTTAGAGATATTTCTAGCATTCAAATGTGCTGAGTATTTCATGTTTGGCTAAAAGTTCTTCCCAACTGCATGATTCATGTATGTATGTATGTATGTATGTATGTATGTATGTATGTAGGTAGGTAAACGTATGTATGTATTATATGTAAACGAACAAAAAAACTAATAAATAAATAAATGGAGAGCAGCTTATTAAACGAGCAACATTATAAATATGAATAAACTATTTGCAATGGTATAATTTGGATTATATTCCTTAATATTATTTTTATATGGTTGAATATAAAAAAAACAGCTTGAAAATGCATATTAAACACCCACTTTGCATTTTCATCTGACAAATAACTATGTTATTTTAAATACTCACTCTAAACGTTCTTCCTCTTTTTTGCGCAGATCAAAGTCCCGCTGAACTACTTCCCAGACATGTTTGGCCTCTTCATCTGTTAACCTGGAAAGGTCAAGCTTCTTTCCCATTTTTAGAAAGTAAAATCCCTAAAACTGAAATAAAAGTAAGATAAATGTAATCAAATCGGACATGCCTACAATTATATTTTGAGATACTTCGTTTTTTTCCAAGGCACATTTAGTATCAGCTCTGCTTGGTTCAGCTTGGTGCCTCACAGGCATCCTACCATCTAAGGTTAGAAAGGAGGGAGGGAAGATGGAAGGGCAATAAAGCTGTGTGTGTATGTGATGGAAATCGGGAAGTGGGAATGACAGGTAATAAAGACCAGAGTAGCCAGATCCAGTTTGTACCAGCATCCCAAGGCCAGGCACCTTGAAAAAAATATGTGGATTACCCCCAAATGTCTCATCGTTCTCAAAACATGCAACCAACACCTTTAGTAAAAGAACCCTTTGCTTTAATCGAATGGAGTCAAGGGTCTTTCTTTCCTAAGGGATAAGATTGGGGCAGGTCTCACATTTAGATTTTGTTTAAAACTGTTTAGATTTATAGGAAGCATCCATGGTGTTTTCTCTGAATAATGTAGAAACTAGCTTTTATTTAGGATGAGTTAAAGAGAGAACTATCTCTCTTTAAATCAATGGCCCAGTGGGCCTGTTTTTCTCTCTCCCCAGGCTCCAGAGCCCTTCTGGGAGTCTGGGGAGGGCAAAAACGGCCTTCCCTAATCCCCCCCCCGGACGCCCTCTGGAGGCCGGAAATGGCCCAAAAAGTGAGTGAGCCCAAAAAGCCCGAAAGTCAGTTGGCCGGCGCGCGCATGTGTGCTGGAGCTGAACTTGTGTGCCCACCGATATGGCTATGTGTGCCACCTGTGGCACACATGCCATAGGTTCGCCATAATGGCCCTATACCATTTCAGACAAATGGTTATCCAATCTCTTCTTAAAAGTTTCCAGTATTGGAGCATTCACAACTTCTGGAGTTGTTCTACCAATTAATTGTTCTAACTTTAGAAAATTTTTCCTTAGTTCTAAGTTGCTTCTCTCTTTCATTAGTTTCCATCCATTGCTTCCTGTCCTGCCCTGAGCAGCTTTGGAAAATAGTTTGACTCCTCCTCTTTGTGGCAATCCCTGAGATATTGGAACACTGCTATCATGTCACCCCTAGCTCTTCTTTTCTTCAAACTAGACATACCCAATTCCAGCAACTGTTCTTTATATGTTTTAGCCTTCAGTCCCCTTATAATCTCTGTTGCTTTTCTCTGCATTCTTTCTAGAGTTTCAACGACCAAAACTGGATGCAGTATTCCAAGTATGGCCTTACCAAGGCATTATAAAGTAGTATTAACAGTTCACGTGATCTTCATTCTATCCCTGTTTATGCAGTCTAGAACTCTAAGCTAACAGCTCTTTTGGCAGCTGCAGCACACTGCTGGCTCATATTTAAATGATTGTCCATTAGGACTCTGAGATCCCACTCACAGTTACTACTGTTGAGTGAGGTACCACATACACTGTACCTGTGCAGTACGCTGCAACATTTGTAATTTTGGGACTGTGTTGTAAGTACTTTTGGGGGGTGACATAACTTTGAACTATCGCTAAGTGAGCTGTTGTAACTCGAGGACTACCTGTACTAGGGGGGAAAGTCTGTATAAACAATTATTTGGAGACCATATCTATGAAATATTTTTTTCCACTCATGTGTTCTTTCCCTATTAATATGGAGCTGCCCCTACACAAATAAATATGTAACATTCTGCTTGAATGAGCAAATAATGTCACATGAAATTTGATTTTTAGATTCATCAAACTACCTGTTTACTTGGATATGATTAGGAAGACACCTATTTACCTAATTTATCAACAGGAAGCCAGATGTTGCTGGCAGTTATGTGTAATATATTTTTGCTCATTAGACAGCACATAATAAAGACCATAATGGATCTTCTGATGAGATATTACACATGGCTGGTGAGTAATTTAAAGTTGAATGTTTGCATCTCAACTCCAAACAGCCGTATTTAGATACGAAGAGAGAAATATATCAATCCCATCTTTTGTGTTCTTCAATTTCTGCCATTTATTAAATACACTCTCTGCTTAACCAGACCTAATAAAGCAATGATGTTTTAAAAACCTTGTTGTTTTAGGTCAGATTATATTAAATAATGGAACTGTAAAACTCCCAGAATTGTGGAGAAAGATGGCCACTGACTAAGAAATTCATCTCCATGATTTTACAAGCCTTCAGCAAATTATCTATGCAGGCCCATTAACTCATTAATATTTGTGTGCTTCCATTATATTTTCATTTGTAATCAGTTCTATTGTGCTATGTGTATTAGTTGGTGATCCAGATTTTGGATAGTGCAAATATTCTTTTTAGGGTGTGTCCTGTACATATACAACTTATTACAATCAGGGTAAAGTATTACTCCAGAGTAGTACAAAATTTCTCTTGCTAACTGAGACATTTGTTAAGTGAGTTTTGCCTTATTTTACGACCTCTCTTGCCACAGTTGTTAAGTGAATCGCTACAATTGTTAAGTTAGTAACACAGTTGTTCAGAGAATCTGGCTTCCCCATTGACTATGTTTGTCAGAAGGTCACAAAAGGTGATCACATAACCCTGGAACACTGCAACCATCATACAAGCATCTGAATTTTGATTATGTGACGGAGATGCCGCAATGGTTGTAAGTGTAAAAAATGGTCATAAATCATTTTTTACAGTGCAATTGTACCTTCAAACAGTCACTTAAATGAGCTGTAATTTATTTTGCCAAAGTCTTCATAATTTATTTGAAACAACAGCAAGGGTATTCCCCACAAAAGGGGACTCTTGTCACAAAAAGTCTTCAAACAAAAAATGGCTAAATAAACATCATACTATGACTGCACATTTTATTGAATTCTCTCCTAAAATAACCAAATTCAGATATTAAAAAAAGGTTTGTGGTGAGAAGCTCAGAAGACACCCCCCCACCCCCAATTAATGGATCTTTCATAAAAGTTAAGTCTGTCTACAGGTAGTTCTCAACTTAAAACCAGTCACTTGGCCATCGTTCGAAGTTTCAATGCACATATCGGGAGGGTATTAACAACCCAAATTTAAAATTCCAATGGTTACCCACCATAGTCACATGATCGGACTTTGGACACTTGGCAACCAGATTGCACTTATATCTGTTTCTACCATCATACACAGTCAATGACTGCAGTTTATGATGGTTTTGCAAAAAACTGGCATTTCTGTTTTTCAGGGAAACTGGCCCATAGCTTAACAACTGCCATAAAAATTCCATAGTTAAATGGTTAATTCCATTTTTCTGAATAAAGCCAAATAGAAAATACAGACATTTGCCGTTGTCCAATGCTGAAGATCAAAATGATCAGTCCAAAGTGAATCAGGCAAACTCCAAAACTCTCAGTCAGTTTCTTGCATTACATCAATACATTCTCACAGCAAAGGTGAACCAGTTTGGTCTAGTGCAGTGGTTCTCAACCTGTGGGTCACGACCCCTTTGGGGGTTGAACGACCCTTTCACAGGGGTTGCCTAAGACCATCGGAAAACACATATTTTCAATGGTTTTAGGAATAATTTTATGGTTGGAGGTCATCACAATATGAGGAACTGTATTAAAGGGTTGCGGCATTAGAAAGGTTGAGAACCACTGGTCTAGTGGCTAAGGCACCAGAGTAAAAAGTGAGAGATTGTGAGTTCAAGTTCCCCCTTGGGCATGAAAACCAGTTGGATAACTTGGGGTCAGTCATTCTCTCAGCCCAACCCACCTCACAGGTTTGTTGTTGGAAGGAAAATAAGAGAAGGAAGTTGTGTTGGATATGTTCACCACCTTGAATTATTTGTAAAAGTAATAAAGGATACAAACCATCAAATAAATAATCATTATGGTTTGTAATACCATTGTCTTCAGACAATATACTGTATATCCAGAGTTTGCTCCTAATTTGATGAGCATTTCTGGACCTGAACACTACATGGAGTAACTAAATAGCAATTATTTGTCATAGAACAGAACTTTCCCCCAAAGAGGAAAGCTCATTTCATATGTTGCAGATTTTCCTTTGCATCTTTTAACACCTGTCAAGATTCTAAATGTTCCACAATGATATTCTATTTGTTAGAAGGGATTTAACATTTTGGTTTTGTTGAAGTGTATGGGGGGGGGGGGGAGATGTGGCCTTCCCATCACAGAAGGTAAGAATTAGTTAATAATGGATAAGAGAAGTTATGTCATGGGTCCAAATTCTACAAAACGTATTAAATATGATTTTTTAAAATTTTTTATTTTATTTCCAATTTATATACCGCCCTTCTCCCTGCGGACTCAGGGCAGTGTACAGCCAGAATTAAGAACATGAAATACAAATATTAAAAAACATTAATATATATATATATAAATTTGGCCCAAAAATTAAAAATCACAAACCAATTTAAAACTTTTAAAAATTTCTTCTTAAGACAGCCTGGCTTGCTGGAAAAAGTTGGTGGTACATTTTTGGTGGTACATCTGCCATGCAGTATTCAGCATATTAAAATGTGGTTACTATACCATTATTTGCAGATTCTTGTAATATAAACTCTACACAGTATTCCCAAGAATGGCATTTTAGAGCTTTATCAGATCATTTTAAATCCAATAAAAACATTGTCATGGTTATCATGACTAGCTGACATTTTATCCATTCTTTTTAAAGAAAAGATCAATCCACAGTTTATTTACACACCAGATTGACCTTGGGATTAGATTAGTGTTATACTCATCTTCATTGTTTATTTTCAATGGTCTGCATGGAGAAAGATGGCTTAAATACCCATTTCTAAATGGATGTAACAGAAGGAGATCAATGGTCCTCTGCTCAGATGCATAACTCAATGCAATGAAACACACAAACCTGTTCCTTGCCAGGAATTGGCCAAGTCATCCTATAACTACAATGGAAAAGATGTAGTTACTCACTTCTATTTAGTCTAGACTCTAGTGTAAGTGAACTACACTTAACCATTTAACTCTTTCTTTAACTTGCAATGAGCATCTCTTTTGTTCCAAGCTATATATAAAGGGAGTTTCTACACTCACATGAATCATGTTCAGGATAGAGCCTTGCAATGTTTAGTAAAGCACACGCATATTGAGACTGTGCTAACTAGGCTGGAGTCTAGGAAACCCTTCATTTTACTCCATATTTCTCTGCTGATCAAAAGAGAATAGAAGAAATGAGTTCATGCCACTGACACTTCAACTCAAAATGCCAAAGATTTCCTCTGTCCAGTTAGGTAGTAAGAGGTAGCCTATTCTTGATTGCACTAGGATGGGAGACCATGAGAAAATTTAGCAGTTCAGTCCCTTCAGAAAGAAGCCTTTAGGGCTCCGCAAGTCAACAAAGAAAAACAAAATCCACAACACACAGGAAGGCAATGGCAAACCATTTCCATCTTATTCCCAAGAAAACTACTTGAATGTGTCTCTAGAGGTGAATTCCACTTGCAATACATAATCAAAACAAAATGTTACTGGATTTTAGTAAAATAATTTTCTTTTAATTAGTGTTATTATGATAGTTAAAAAGTACTGGATCTGCAGGCCATTTGTTCAGACTTATTGGATTTGGACAGATTTGCAAACACTTATTAGATCTCAATTTTCTGTTTGCAGGCTAATGTATTTGCAAGATCAGTTTTCTTGTTTATTTGTAAATAGGCAGGGGTCTGCTGATGGCCTTTCCAAGCACTCTAGTCAGATTTTCAGATAAAGCACTTGGGAAAGATTTGTTTTCATGCTTTGCATTGATTAATCAAGAGACATTAGAAATGGCTGATACAATGAACATTTAGTAATAGTTAATTTATGTTTTTCATTTCCGGAAAAGAAAATGAGCAGAAAGACCCTTTCACATGCCACTTTTGATCTCCTGGATACTCTTTGCAATGCCCCCGTTTAGCTGAAATCTACCATGTAAAAGGGGCTAATCCTTTTTCTGATCCTAAAATTACAAAACAATGCTAGTTACCAAGTGTAATACTGCAGTTGGTGCGAGGATTTCAGAGTTAGTCTCGGTTCCCAAGGAAAAAGGACACGAAGGGTGCAGAGCCTCTACCTACAAAGGCTCCTTGCCCGCCACCTACTTTCTCAGTCACAGAGCCTTACCTTCACTCGATCCCCCGCGTCTAGGCTCCTGGCCGCTCAACGGTCAGTTCTACTGGGCAAACGTGTTTAACAAACAACATTTTAACTTGACACGGGCTGATTCTCTTTCTTACCTGGTGCTAATCTCTGTTGGCTGGGAATAACAAGACCTCTGTCTCTTTCCTGCTGTAAATCCTGTTAAAACACGCACACAAAAAGTTTCTATCACATGCTTTCCATACTAGACTACTCCGATCTTCTCTTCTAGCCTGGAGCTCCCCAGAACAAACCTCTAATCGGGCACAGCGATCACATGGTCCGATTAGCACTTGACTCCGCGTGAACTTCCTGCAGAACTGCCTCTTTCTGCAGAGAACGCGGCAGGAGGGCCCAGCTCCGCGGTTAATCAGCTGGCCGGCATTGTACGTTTCCCCCCAAATGCCATTGAGCATGGTTAGGTGGCAAGTCGTTTTGCAGAAAACGATTGTTAAGGTTGCAGAGAGGTTGTATGTATGATCCAAAGGGGATTTTTGCTTAGGGTTTGCAAAAGAAACATTTTGTTGTTTTACTAGAAAGGAACTTGAAAAAGCAATACGGGTGATCCTGCCAAAGGTCATGATGATTACTGAAACATTCTTTTCAGAGACGATGCAGTTCTGAATATAAATTGCTGGAACAAAACAACAGGGGAGACTAGTCCTTCATGGCTTGCTTTAATTTTTGGAAGTATCCAATTGCCCCACATTGGAAACAGGATGCTAGATCAGATGAATCCTGGACTTTTCTTTGCACCAACTTCTGTCCTTAAAATATAAATACAGCAAAGCCAGTTCTCAGATTGTTTCCACGCAAGTGACACACTGCACAGGTTTCTTTGGATGTAAAGGAATGGAAAATTACCTTCCCCAATATTATTCTGCAACATTCTTTTGAATAAGTAAATGTGTGCAGGATAATTAATACAGACATTGCATTGATTTATCTTTAGAATGAAATTAGATCCTGCCCTTCAAATCAGGAGGGAACAGGAAATTCACAGTACTTTGAACTGGTTATTCCTTAGATCTTAAAGAGTCCAGACAGAGAAGCAGAAGACATTTAAATTAGTTTTTTTTTCTTTAAAAAGGTGCTTGGGGCTGGGCAACAGAAGAACAAACTTATTTATAGTATTCATTGATGTAAGCAAAAGAATGTGGAATTCAGTGTCTGTAAACTGTGGGATTCCTTGACTGTTAGATATGTTCAAGGATCGTGCCCAATAATTCCACAAGCAGATTTTCTTTAAATCATCTATTGTTTATTGACTGAGCATCTCATCAATACAGGTACATGTCTGGAACTGAAGCAGGACCGCATGGCTGACCCTTAAGTACCCCCTGGGCGTGGCTAAGGTAAGGAGGGGCTAGTGGGTTAGGGTGTACCTTGTGGGCTGGCCTGTCCAGCCCCCCTGCCTCTAGTCCTGGGTCAGAGGCAAGGCATTTACTCCTGACAAAACCCCCTCTAAATGCCTGGCCGGGATGTTCCTGAGTGGTGTATACTTGAGGTGTCATTTTTAGAAGGACACCCAATTTTGATGTGAGGTATGTGTGTTGTTTATTTTGTAATGGCTTTGTTAGGATGTCTGCTGTTTGCTCTTCTGTGTCGCAATGTATAACCCTTATGAATCCTATGTTCGCGAACTGCCTAACATGTTTATATTTTATGTCTATGTGCCTCGATCTTTGGCCAACCGCTTTGGCCTTTGATATTTCCATAGCTGCTTTATTGTCTTCGTGCATGGTGATGGGGTAGTTTGGTTCGGCCCATATGTCCGTGAGCAGGTCGTCAAACCAGATCAGGTTATTGGTGGCCTTGGACAAACAAATATATTTGGCTTCTGTCGTAGATGTGGCTACCAGGTCCTGTTTCCCTGTGTACCAATGCACTGGGCTGTTGTTGAGGAAGAATACGTAGCCTGAGGTGCTCCTCCTACTTTTCACATCCCCAGCCCAGTCAGCATCTGCGTAGCATGTGAGTGTGGGTGTTGTGGCATTCTCGGGTTCCAGTGACAGGCAAGCATCGGAGCTGTGTTTTAGGTATCTCAGTACCCTTTTTATGGCTTCCCAATGGTACACAGTAGGCTTACCCACGTGTCGAGACAGCAAGTTGACAGGTAGGGCGATATCTGGCCTTGTCCAGTTCGCAATGTATAATAGGGAGCCTATGGTGGATCTGTACAGTGTGTTGTCTTTGAATGGTTCAGCCTCATTATGCATGTCCTTCAGGAAGTCTGGTTGCATTGGTGTTTCACACCCCTTGGCGTTTGTCATATTGCACTTATGTATCAGTTCCAAGATTTTGTCCTTCTGTGACAGTTGGAAACCTTTGTCCGTTTTTGTGATTTGCACCCCCAAGTATTTGTCTACCCTTACCCAAAATCTTCAGTGAAAAATGCTTTCCTAGTTCATTGGCGAAGTCACTGCATTTGCTGGGCTGATTACCGATATATAGTATATCGTCCACGTATATTAAGACGTACTCAAGGGAATTGTCTGACTTAGTGAAGAAGCAGTTGTCGGCTGAGGTGGCTGAAAACCCCATGGACTTTAATGTCTTAGACAAGCATTCGTACCAGCGTTTCCCTGATTGCTTGAGACCATACAAGCTTCGGTTTAGAATCCATGTTTCCCCCTTTCTGGTAGTTTGGCTGGGTGGTGCTCTCACGTAAATCTCTTTGTCGAGCTCAGCGTGCAGGTAAGCGGTCTGCACGTCGAATTGGTGTACCTCTAACCCCAGCAGTGATGCAATAACTAACGCACATTTTACGCTTTCAGCCCTGACTGTGGGGGAGTATGTTTCTGTGTAATCATCAGGGTATTTTTGGGCAAACCCCTGCGCTACCAGTCTAGCCTTATAGAGGGTTTTGTTTTCCTCTAGTGTTTTAACTTTGTAGACCCATCTGGTGCCTATTGTCGTTTTTCCTGCTGGGACTTCAGAGGGAGTGTATACGTTTAGTTCCCTCAGGCTGTCCATTTCCCTCTCCATGGCTTGCTCCCATTTTGCCCTTTCCTCATCTGGTAACCTTAGTACATCCTCATATGTGTTGGGGGTTAGTTGGTTAGTGTGGAGAGATAATACGTAATCCCCTAACCTCTGTGGCACCTTGCCCCTGATTGGCCTGTCAGGGGGTGTCTCAGTATCATGCATGTACCTAGCTTCTTTCTCAGTAAGTGAGTCCACTTTGATATATGGGTGGTTCTCCTTCCACTCCTTCACTAGTACTCCCTGTCTCTTGTTTTTGATCCTTTCCTGTTCTGTACCCTTTCCTGTGTTTGGTATTACCTCCCTCTGGGTGTTCCCTGGTCCGTCCTTGCTAAGGGACACCTCGTTGAGGTGTATCTTGGACCAGTTGGTATTTTCGTGAAAAACAGCTGTTCGTGAGATTACGAAATTGTTGTTGCTGTCTATGAACCTATATCCCTTCGTTCCTGGCTCATACCCCATGAACCTCAGCCTTCTGGATACCCTGTCTCCCTTGTGTCTCAATTGTCTGGGGATGTGCACATCTGCTGTGACCCCGAATATGTGTAGGTGCGATACTTGTGGCTTCCTTTGGTACATTAACTCGTATGGAGTTTTATTTAGTACGCTGGACCATAACCTGTTCAGAGTGTAGTTCGAATAAATAAGCGCTTCCGACCAGAAGTGTTGCCCCAAGCCTGCATCCTCTAATGCGCACCTCATCATGGTCTGCAGCATTCTGTTTTTTCGTTCCGCCACTCCATTTTGAAAGGCCGAAAATGGAGAAGACGTGTAGTGGACTACCCCGCGTGCCTTTAGCCATCGCGAGAAGTCGCTTGACAAAAACTCAGATCCCTGGTCTGTCATTATTTGTCTGATTTTGGTATTGTGTTGTGTCTCTACCCTTGCGTAGAATTCCTTAAATTTTTGGAATACTTTGCTCTTTTGTTTTAGTGTGTATACGAAGCCATAGCGGCTGAAATCATCCACTATGGTCAGGAAGTACCTTTTCCTGTATTTGATGGAGGGCCTTAGTGGCCCCACTAGGTCCATATGTATGAGTTGAAAGATTGAATCTGTAGTGCGTACTGACTTTTTGGGCCTAGGCTTGGTTTTTAATTTGGAGCTCTTACAAACAGAACACTCGAGATAGTTCTCACAATTCTTTATTTTTACACCTTCAGAGCATTCCATCATCTTCTGCACCACGGGGAAGCTAATGTGTCCTAACCTTCTGTGTAATAGGTGAGTGCAATTGTCGTGCATGGGCTTCCCTATCGCTGGCCTTTCTTTCCTGGTTGCCCCCTGCTCACTTGTTTCATCATTGGTGTGTGGGTGGCTAACCCCCTCTACTTCCCTACTTGTGTTATCTGGGTTATCGGGGCTGGCCTTCCGGTGGTTGTTTACTCTGGGTTGTTTGTCCCAGACTGGGTGGTAGAAGGGAAGTTCCCCGCTGATTACTATTTTTCCTATGTTTTTGCCCCCTCTAGTTACTTGCGCCTTTCCTCCCTTGAATGTTACCTCGACATTGTTGTCCTTGCTTAACTTTAGAGTGGCAAGGATGTTGTAGGGTATATTGGGTACCAATAACACTCCTTGTATTTCTCCTATCCCCGGCACGTATGCATTACCCTTGCCTGTTACTTGCACATTGTTCTGGTTAGCCACCTTTATTATAAAACCCTCCTCTGTAAATGAGGTTAGTAGATTACGGTCATACGTGGTATGATTTGTGGCTCCTGAATCCAACAGCCATGTACCTTCCTTCCTGTCCTGGTCTGTGTGTTGCTCCTGGTCTCCTATGCCATACAGCGAACCTGTTTGACTCTCCCTGGAGCTGTCCCTGTGATTTCTCCTGTCCCTGGGGCTAGGTGAATCCCTACGCCTATGCCTGTCCTCTGGTGAGCGTCTGCTAGTGTATCTTGTCCTTGATTCTGATCTGTCCCTCCTGTGTGACGTGTCCCTGTCCCCTGTGTTTCTAGGGCAGTCCCTTTTGTAATGGTTTCTTGATCCACATAAGTAACACTCTGCGTTGCTGTGGTTCCTGCCCTGTGGCTCGACCTTCCTGCTGGGCCTTTGCTCCCTGCGACTTAGCGAACGATCTTTTCTGATGCTGTCCTCAGCTATTAGTTTGCTTGTTAGTAATTCTAATGAGAGTTTTCCTGACCCCAGGTTGTCTATTTGTGTAATGAAGGTGTCCCAGCTGGGGTCTAGGGAGTTTACAATGATGCTTATCATGGTCCTTTCACTTATGACCTCCCCCCTTTGTGTCAGCTGGGCTCTGGTGGCGTTTAGGGACAATAGATGTTCACTCATTGGGATCCCTGCTTTGTGTTTGGTGGCATAGAATTCCCTGGACAATCTGGTGGTGCTTGCCACGCTCTGGCAGTAAAATAGTTTGTGCATCCTCTGTATTACCTCTAGAGCAGTCAGGTGGTGTCTGATACTGGGGTAAATACTGGGGGTAATGCTGGCAATAACAATACAGTATGCTTTATGGTGGGTGCAATCTAACTCAAAAGTCCAGGGTTTTTTGGGGGGATCAGTGACTATGGATAGTAGGTCTTCTTTGAGTAGGGTGACCTGGAGCTGCTGGTTCCAGTCCAGGAAATTCTCCCCATCTAGCCTTAGTTTGGGGAAGTCACTTGGCAAAGTCCCTGAATTATAGTTTAAGTTACTCACATTATGTCGCTGTCCATGGTTCCTCACGTAAGGGAACTCACAATAAGGCAGAGGAACGACTGTGGCAAGTCTGAACTGACTTGTCTCTGTGTGCATGCGTCGGTGTAACTCTATGTCTTCTTCCGTTTCTCCTGCAGGGGCGCATTGCGCGTGCATGAAGTTCATTTCTTCCCAGCCGCCGTGGAGTGAGGAGCTCGTCCCTGTAGCTCCCGGGTGGAGGCCCCAATCTTCCGGATGGGCCTTCGGTTCCTCCTTGGTCGGCCTCGCTCATCCGGAATCATCGTGGATCGCCATCTGGAGCCTCGGGAAGCGGTGAGGATCGTCGTCGAAGGTCCGGAGTCCCGTTGGGGCCGCGGATCGTCCCGGATGGCCCGGCCTCGTGTGGGTGTCTCCTCCGGGTGTCAGGCCAAGTCCCCTGCCCGCCGATGGACGTCCCCTACCTGCGGATGGCCCCGCGGGCCATGGGTCTGGTCCAGTTTGTAGGTCCGGTGAGTAGTCCCATCGCCTCCGGTGTCCCGTTTTTAAGGGGAGGCTTCTTGGGGGTTCTGGGTGGCTCTGGATCCGCGCGGCGGTGATCGATCCCCGGGATGGGTGTCGGTGTCGGGCCTCCTCGCGTTAGGGTCCCCTTTGCGCTTTGGCCTGGCACCGGGGTGCGTGTCCGGTAGCTTCATCTTGTCCCCTAGGGCCGCGGCGATCAGTTCGATGGCCTTGTTGAGTTCGGGCTCGGTAGGCGAGCCTGTGGGTTTTGGCCTTGGGTTTTCTTGTTGGTTGTGGTATTCTTGGGGGGTTACCTTGGAGTAGGCCCCGATTCCCGCCATGAGATTTAAATCTCGGGAATCTATTGGTGGGTGGTCGGCCATTTTTGATGACGCCGCCTTCCAAGATGGCCGCCGTGAAAAGGGCGCGAAAATCCCTTCGGCTTTTTTGGCGGGTTTTTGGTGGGGGGTTCTCCCTTACCGCTTCTCCGCCGCTGTATTCGGATTCATCCTCATCTTCCTCACTCGCTGCTTCGCAGCCTTCGATCAGGCTTCGGAGTTCCGTGATGAGGTCGGTGTTGCTTTGCGATGAATCTATCAGGTCCAGGAGTTTTCCTTTTAGGTCGTGCGTTTCCCCTTTTGGGGTCTCGTGTTCTTTCCAGCCCTCGCCGCATCTGGCAGGGGTGTGTGGGTGGTGGAGCAGGCCGCTTGCTTCGGATGCCTCTCCTTGGGTGGCTTCGGGTTGGGCAGGTCGTTCTGCCATCTTCTTGGTGAACGCTCTGGTGTTCACCCTTTCTGCCTTGGTCCTTTGCATGCTTGTGGAATATTTGAGTTGGGCTGTTAAACCATCCTCTGCTACCAATCTGTTAGATATGTTCAAGGATTGTGCCCAATAATTCCACAAGCAGATTTTCTTTAAATCATCTATTGTTTATTGACTGAGCATCTCATCAATACAGGTACATGTCTGGAACTGAAGCAGGACCGCATGGCTGACCCTTAAGTACCCTCTGGGCGTGGCTAAGGTAAGGAGGGGCTACTGGGTTAGGGTGTACCTTGTCGGCTGGCCTGTCCAGCCCCCCTGCCTCTAGTCCTGGGTCAGAGGCAAAGCATTTACTCCTGACATTGACAATATTTCTTCTTTCTCTATCCAGCAAACCTGTTTGCCTCCTTGATCAAATGCAACATACAAATTGACTTCATTGCTAGTAGCACTTGGCTTTAGAAGAGGAAGTTCTGCGTAGGTAGTACACTGAATTTCTTTGATATCACTGTCGTATTCATTATTGTGCAAAGCTTGTTTGGAACATATTAATGCAGATATATATAACATATGGAGTGTTGTAAAACAGTTAGTTTTTAGTTAATTCTTCAGTCACAAACAACACTGAGCCAGCCTACATAAATATATCGTGGAGGAGGCCCCCAAGGGCATCTGGTTTAATCCCCTGCTCACTGCAGAAATCTCAGAGATGAGCACCTACTGAGACCAGTTTTGGCTGGAAATTTTCCACTGAGAGAGCTTGGCAATTTTTACATCATTTGTTTGGCCAAATGACTCAGTATCAAGAGGCTTTCTGTAATAAGCAAAATTAAACTTCCTGTAACCTGAGCCTATAAGACTTGTTCTTGACTTCTAGGTACAGAAGGCAAATAGGATTACATCCCTGTAGTACTTCTTCAGATAATATAGAGTGCTGGAATGGTTATTTTAATATTTTCTCTTCCACATTAAACCTACTCTGTACCTTCACCCTTTCCTCTTACAGTGTTTTATATAATATAGTAGTAGTAGTAGAATATTTTCATTTACTTATTTTTAAATTAAGCCGGTGGGTTCTACTTACCTTTACTAAAGGTTCAGAACAGGGCCGTGCGCGCGTGCTCACTTTGCTCGTGTACGTGCGTGCTCTTCTGCGCATGCGCAGAAGCATTTAGATGACATCGGGGTCGGTGGCAGAGCCTCCCGCCAGTTTTACTACCAGTTCTATAGGACCGGTGCGAACCAGGGGCAACCCACCACTGAATTCAGTCTTTATTTTTCACCTAAGAGAGATGATTGCAAGTTATTAGGTGAGCAGCCCTGAGGACCCCCTCCATTCAGTAGAGGTTGGGTATATTATTACAATCAACCTATTGAATACTACCCTCTTAACCAGTCACTCATTTCCCTTCTCACATCATTCTGTTGGAAGAAATGTCCATCTGGGTTCAGTTCCAAGCGGGAAGAAAGACATTGGAAACATGGAGACTGCTTGGAAAGATGGTTTAATGGTGGACAGAACCACATGGTTTGAGGTCCTGGCCAATAAGTGCACATAGAGTGGAGAGAGGGATATATTTATATACTCTCTTGGGCCCTGCCTTAGAGTTTTCTGTTCCTGTACAAGAAATGTATCCCAGGGGGCGGGGGTCTTAGCTAGCTGTCAGACTCCCAGGGGGCAGGAGTCTTAGCTAACTTTGTAGGCTGTCTGTGTCCCAGGCCTGGTCGAATCTTGCTAGGTGATGATGTAATGAAGGGACTTTGAGCAATTCCTATTATGGCTTCTTCTGGTTTGGATCTTGAGTAAGGGCTAATCCTGTCATGTCCTGAGAGCCGTGTCTTTTGTGTTGTAGATAAACTAGCCCAGTCTTTGTCTTATAGATAGGTTGGCACCAAAATATCTGCTGGGGTGGGGTGGGGTGGCAGGGAGTTGAGACTCTGAGTTTGTCTTTAGAAACATGTTTCTCTTTTAGGGAAAATATAATATTCTGTCTTTTTAATATTTCCTAGAATATTTCATTTTCCTAGGAGAGGGGTAGGTGCTAACTTCCTACAATTCCACACAACTTACTTTCTTCCTTGCCAGGGCCTCTAAATCTTATCTAAGGAGAAACCGTACACCTTATCTCACATTTCTGTGTAAACTATTTTAACTATATGTGAACAGTTAAGTGTGAAAAGGTTGGTAAAATGAGGACCCAGATTCTTGGGGGCAATATGTTGACTCTGTAAATTGCTTAGAGAGGGCTGTTCAGCACTATGAAGTGGTATATAAGTCTAAGTGCTATTGCTATTGGTATTAACAAAGAAGAGGGGGTCAACTTATTTTCCAAAGCATCAGAGGGCAGGACGAGAAGTTGTGGGTACTTCATCACTGGAGATTTTTCAGAAAATACTGGACAGCCATTTATCTCAAATAGTATAGGGTCTCCTGCTTGAGCAGGGGTTGGACTAGAAGGCCTTCAAGGTCCCTTCCAGCTCTATTCTGATTGATTGAAATCCCAAAGAAAACAAATGAGACATGATATCTGAGTCTTTATAAAACTGCTGAAATAAAATATTTTAATACTATTGAAGAAAGTTAGCACCCACACCTTTTATTAAAAAGGCAGAATATATTTCCCCTAAAAGAGAAATAAAAATCTCAAGGGAGACAGAAACTCAGCTCCCTGCCCCCAGCAGACATTTTGGTGCCAGCTTATCTGTAAGACAAAAGACTGGGCCAGCCTATCTACAAAACAAAAAGCCTCCAGCTCCAGGGTAATGGGATTAAGTCATGACTCTCCAGGACATAGTAGGATTATCTATCAGCAGAGCTCACCACATGGCAGAATCAAGCCTTTTCATTACATCAGCCCAAGGTTCAACCAACCTTAATTCAGACAACCTCAGTTTTGACCTCTGCATAGCCCCCTGGGAGTCTGACAGCCAATAGAATACATGCCCTTGCCACAGGATAGAAAGTTCAAGTTCAAAGCCCAAGAGAGGGTATAAATAACACTTACTCCACTCCATGTGGTCAGCTACCCAGATTCACATGTGCTTGGTAGTTCTGCTTCACCATTAAATCATATTTCCAATCAGCCTCCTTGTTTCCAGTGTCTTTCTCACCACTTGGAACTGAACCCAGATGGACATTTCTTCCAACACTATATTATATAAAATATTCTTATACCTCCTCTTAGCCCTTTTTTCCATATTCCTATTCGTTGCCTTCTTCTGAAACTGTCCAGTTTAATTACCCACTTCTGAAAATGCAGTGTCCACAACTGAAAATAGATCTCTACAAGGTAGTGTAGAGTAATGTGGTTGTAGTCCTATTCATATGATCAAAAAGAGGGGTTTCTGCATACAGAAATCAGAATGGGCCTATGCCTTCTGATACTTGGTGCTTGTGTAATCCTACCCAAGTACTAATCATAACAACAGATCTGTTGATAAAGACTTGGTAAAATAATGGTAAAAGTTCGGCATACGGAGGCTCTCTGCCTGGTCACTTGAAGGGCAACATCTAATATCAAAGGCAGGCCTTGTACACAAGGAATGTGTGGAAATAGGCCTCTTAATAAAAATGAAAAAGCAAGCTTGTTACTTTGTAGGTGTGGAAAAATATTGGCTTCTTGATGCAGATTACAGTTAGATTGGTGATGCACCGATCTTCAATCTCAGAATCCTCTCTTTATTTAGTGCTGGCTGCTGCTAAAGTTTGTATTTTGTTCCTGTCTTTTTGTGTGAAGATGTGGTGGGATGGAATCTTTAAATCAAGGCCCCTGCATTTAGTTGTGTTGAATTCCATTTGGCTAGTTTCATTAGTATTCAATTATATTCCAATGATGTATGCTATAACTCTCTTTTTTAATCTTCTGCAGATTTGACTTCTACTCCATTCACTGTTAGAAAACAAATCACTCAGTATCCATCAGACCTAAATTTTACTACTTTGCAAACTTATGAAATACTTTCCTGAAATCAAGTAACATTTCACATAGATAGGAAAGAAGTGTTCAGATTATTTTAATGTAGATTTATTATTACTACTTGGATGTTTATTTTTAAAATTATTTTTATTGATGGCACAGTGGTTAGAATATAGTATTGCAGGCAAACAGCTGTACACAGTCTGAAGTTCAGTCCTGACAAGGCTCAAGGTTGACTCAGATTTCCATCCTTCTGAGGTTGATAAAATGAGGAGCCAAAATGTTGGGGGAAATGTGCTGACATTATAAATTGCTGAGAGAGTGCTGGAAAGCACTATGGAGCAGTGTATCAGTTTAAGTGCTATTTCTATTGCTATTGTTATGGTCGGTTACACAGTCAGCCAGATGTTTGGACTGGCTTTGGCATTTTTATCAGTCTATCAATCTTATCAACAATTGTTATATTTGGAGTTTATGTGGCAAGTGCCTGTCAGTTTGAATTTTAAAATTCCAGAGCACTTTAGCTTCTTCATTTTCTATGACTTTCTCTATTTTATGGTCACACAGTTCTTGCTTGCAGAAAAATTGTATTTGTTGCATATCTTCCAATGCGCCACTCTTGCTACTTTGTCAACCCATTGTTTGTAGCCAGTCTGTGTGATCTTGCAGCAACTAACCAAGTGATCCACTATTTCTTCAGCTTCTTTGCAGAGGCAGTACTTTCTGTCTGTTGCTGTCTTTTCAGTTCTGGTTTTGTATTCATTTACTTTTAAAGCTTGGTTATTATTGGCTGTACTTTTAAAGTACAGCCAGTATTAGTCCTCCTGCCTTTCTTCAATTTTCCTGCTCTTAGCCATTACAAAGTCATGTTGTTATTTGCTTTGCCTGCTATTTTTTAATGTACTGGCCATGTAATACTTTGTCTTCCCATGTCTCTTTTCTGTTCTTCATTTGTTATTTCTTGTAGGCCAGTTTCGTCTCTCCAACACGAGTAAGCCTTTCTGGTATATTAGTTTCAGTGCATCTTCTTCACCATCACTATCTAAGCTTATTAATGTGTTGTTCTACTTAGTGGTTGTGTGAGGAGGATGTCAAGAGGGCAATCAGAGACAAGCTCTTTAATGTACATATAAAAATGGTATGGCTTCAATAATACTTAACTTTTTGACTGTTCCCACAAGGACACTGTCTTTGTTGTGACACACTGATAATTCCTCGGATTCACATATCTGTGGCTAAGAATCTTTTTTGATGTTGATTGGATGGCACAGATTTACTATTTTAATGGCATATGCGTTCTTTTCTTAGCATGCTTCAGTTTGCATCCATTTTGGAATTTTTTTCTCAGTACAGAATACCAACATGTTCACCATTGACAGAAACACATTTTTTGGCATTTATCTATCGTATGGTTATGAAAGTATTCTGTTTTTCTATGTTCTTATTTTAGAAAGAAAGAAAATAAGTAAGTAAGTAAAAGAGCCATTTTAAGTTCTAAAATATATCCACAACGTGTGTCCTCCATCAATTGAGTTGTAGTCTGATTGATATATCTGACAGGTTTCATACATCTGGAGAAGATTATAAGATCTAAGCAATGTATGAAATATAATCCACACCCACCTGAATTTAATGCTTAATGTAAAGAAGGGAGCTTCCTGTTTGTTTTTTAAATAACGGTTGCAGAACATTTTGGGAGAATGAAAAGTAACTGCAAAAAAGATAACCCAAATTCTTTTTGGCTCTTACAGTCTGGCAGTTCTTGTTTTTGCCAGTTCACAAATACATGTAAGTTTGAAGATAAATATGTGCTCTTCAATTAATAGAAAAGAAGCATTTAGAGGTTCATGTGATTTGAACAAGCTCCTCTTTGTATTTAATAATTTATCATTAGTCATAAATGGAATCAAATCCATTATGATTTGCTTTAGCAAAGAGTCCCATGATCTAAAGCCAAATTAGACAAGACATGAGAAATCTATTATCTGAACGCCAAACATTTCTGGCTTTCTTTTCTCCCCCAGCTTTAGAGCATTCTCACAATAAGGATTTTACTTTGGCAAACTTTGGGAAATGCTAACCTATGGCACATGTGCCGGAAGTGGCACGCAGAGCCATCTCTCCAGTCACCCAAGCCATCGCCCGTTGTTCTTCTGGGTTCCAGCGCACCGACCAGCTGGTCTTCACCTGCGTGGAAGCACCAGAAACTGGAAGAACAGCCACCTGGTGTGCATGTGTGTACCGGGAAGATGAAGTTTGGCTTCCAGCCGTGCATGCACGCCAGACACCTGGTCTTCCGGTTTCTGGCATGCATGCACACACAAAGACCAGCTGGTCAGTGTGCATGCGTGCACCGAAAACAGAAAATCATCTTCCTGGTGCACATGCACCTCCAACAACCCCACCCCACCCCCAACGGATCTGGTGACAGGAAGGGCGGGTGGCAGGCTTGCTGGAGAACAAGATATGAAGGAGTGGGCTTAGCATGCTGAAGCTGCAGCGCGGCGGTGATGGCGACTAGCTGTGGTGCCTTACTGTAACCTCACCATCTGTCTTTGCCTGTGGCCGCCACAACTGGAATGGAGCAGGTGGCTGCACAGCAGCCCGGTGCATTTGGCAGGCTGCGTGATCACCTAGTGCATCTGGCAGACCAGAGCGCGTAACTCTGCTTCCTGTTTGGTGAGTTAGCCCAGTGGTTTTGGGGCTTGGACCCCTCTGCACTGCATGGGCTGCAGAATCCTAGGTGCCTTTTGGGGATGGGGGCTTCCTGCCTTTCCTGTTCGCTGGGGCCTTTGCGAGTGGGACGGCAGGCAGAAGACTTGTCCCATATGTACAGCAGAGTTAGAAGATGAAGTTGGACGGCTCCACCTCCGCCCTACTACGTGCCTCCCCTTGCCTTGTGGCAGCAGCACTGGCAGCAGGCAAAAGTAGAGGCGCAGGGGGAGGCATGTGATCCAGCCCGCCATACATGGTGGACACCTGCCCAGCCACCTTTCCTGTCCTGGACCCAGGCAAGCAAAGACAGACAGTGGGACAGAGCAGGTGGGCAGGTGGGCAGCCGCCCAACACCTCCATTGGGCAGGATTATGGGCCTTCTCCCCTGTGCCTCTGTCTTAGAGGGCCAGGTTGGTGGTTGCAGCATCCCAGATCCACCTGCACTGTGCGTGCTGCGGAGCCCCTCGGCCGGCTGGCTGCTGCCAGACACTTTTGCCCCCCACATACTCACTGCCTCCTATGCCCACACTGGGAGAGCATCCAGCTTTGTTTGGCTGTGACCATGATGGTGGCAGCCAGACCCTCACTGTCTTCAGGGTGGCCCTGAAGGCCAAATCTAGGCCTTGTGTTTGTCATGTCTGGTTGAAGGCTTCATTCCTGCCTTCAAACAATAAGGCCGGCGCATGTGAGTGAGGAGTAAACTTGGGCCATGGACGGCATTGGTTTCTGTGCCTGGCCTTAGATCCGACCCATGGAACTGTCCTGCCACCTTGGCCCTGCCATCTGGGTGGGTGCAGAGGAGGCTGTGAGTACTGGCATCCTGGGTGAAAGGGAAGCACTCAGAATGCAATCAGCCTGCAGGGCAAGACAGTCCAAGGGGACGCTAGGCCCCGTGTGTGCTCGCCGCCTTCTCTGCATGCACCTGGGGGTGGAGTGGGGGCGGCCCCTCACTGGCTCTAGGACTTTTGAGGACCTCCCAGGAATTAAGCTCCAGTCACCATCCCCAAAGTAATGGGTGTGTGTGAACAAGATAATGGGGTTCTAGAACAGTACCTCAAGTGTTATGTAAACTACCAGCAAGACAACTGGCAGAGCTCCACCCATTTGCCCAAGTAGCGTACAATAATTCCATCCATAGCAGCCCATTCACCCCATTCAAAGCGGCCACAGGCGAAGACTTTGCCTCAATACCGGAATTACTTGTGGCCACTACCTCTTCACCTCTCTCAAAGACTGGGTGACCCAATTACAAGACATCTGGTCAGTAGCTAGAAAATCACTAGTAGAGGCTAGGGATGCCTATAAAAAGCAAACAGACAAAGAAAGCACAAAGCCTAAGGACTTTATTGTAAGGCATCGAGTGTACTTGCAATCCAGGAAATCCTTGGGGGCCAAGCAGGGGTGAAATGCTCCCGATTTGGACCGGATCGCCCGATCTGGTAGCGATGGAGGCGGGTGGTTCGGAGAACCAGCAGCAAAAATCCCTGCCCCTGCTCCCCATGCCCATCTGAGCCACGCGATCATCGGAGGCTTTTTTTCTTTTAAATGCCTCCGACGATCCAAGCTGAGTTCCCTGATCAGCAGAGGCTTTTTTTCTTTTAAATGCCTCTGACGATCCAAGCTGGGATCATCAGAGCCTTTTGAAAGCATTTTTTTACAACCTCTTCACCGAAGAGGTTGTAGAAAAAATGGTTTTAAAAGTAAAAAAGTAAAAGTAAAAAAAAAAATTGGCCACGTCCACCCATCCATTTTCCCCCCACCAAGCCACGCCCACAGAACCGGTAGTAACAAATTTTAGATTTCACCACTGGGGCCAAGTATGTTGGACCTTTTCCCCTTAAACGTCTGATTAATCCAGTCACAGTAGAGCTCAAACTCCCCAAAACACTCAAGCACATTCACCCAATTTTCCAGTCTGCTGAAACCTAAGGCACTATCTCCCTTGCGCCCAATGCTACCACCTCCACCTGAGCCTCTCCTGATTGAAGGAGAGCAACATTTTGAAGTCAAAGGCATTCTGAATTCCCCTAAACACCGTAGGAAGATCCAGTACCTCGTGCCATGGAAAGACTTTCCCCCTTCTGAAATGGAGGGGGTGGATCTTAAACACATTAAAACTGCCAAATGCCTTAAACGTTTCCACAACCAATACCTTGAAAAAGCAAAACAATCTAACCCTAGTTTTCCTTGTTCTCTCTCTCTCCTTTTGCAGGATTAACGTCCCTGTCAAGGGGAGCAGCATATCAAGATCTCCATCGCCAGCCTGCTGCCTTGCTGGATTCCTGCCATCAAAGGGGAAAGGAGGAGGGAGGCATTTGGGATAATCCACACCTGTGTATCAAGCGATGGAAAACCAGAGGTGGTATTAAGCCAGTTTGGACTGGTTCGGGTAAACCGGTTTTGAGTAGTTCGGAGAATCGGCAAATACCAGCTCTGGCTGGCCCTGCCCCTGGTCGCCCAGTCACCACTCACCCTGCTTGCCCCCCTGCCTGCCCGCTCACCCCGCCCTGCCCCGCCCAGTCACTTCTCACCTTCCTGGCATAGCACACTGTGTGGCTCCTTGCTTGCATTGACCACACAGTCTGTGCGGCTTGCTTGCCTTGCCACATGGTACCTGCGGGCCAACTGAGCGGCCGTGATCTGCCTGCCTGAGTAAGTAAGACTGCGAGTCACACTAGCCCCCCCTCACCATCCCCGGCCTCCAGCTTGCCTGGCTT
This sequence comes from Arizona elegans, assembly GCA_022577455.1. Classification (NCBI taxonomy): domain Eukaryota; kingdom Metazoa; phylum Chordata; class Lepidosauria; order Squamata; family Colubridae; genus Arizona; species Arizona elegans. The sequence continues at coordinate 168,794,427 of JAKOOJ010000001.1, read as the reverse complement.
GCTTCACCGCCACGGCTCCATCCCACACGGGTCGCAGTGCTTGGCCAACGGCCCAACTGAATGGCCCCGATCGGCCTGCAAGGAACTCCTGAATCTGCCTGCCTGCCTTTGCCTAATTTTGGGTAAATTGCTCTTTTTAAAAAAAATTAGCATAAAAAAATCAATATCTATATGGTGTGATGTAGACAATTAATTTTGTCAGTTTGCTTGCAAGAAAATTTTATGTTATGACTCTATAGCTTTTATAGTTTGAAATTTAGAATAGAATAGAATAACAGAGTTGGAAAGGACCTTGGAGGTCTTCTAGTCCAACCCCCTGCTTAGGCAGGAAACCCTACACCACTTCAGACAAATGGTTATCCAACTCCTTCCTAAAAATTTGTGCAGCTTGATGAGATTTTGTGTGTTTCTGTAGTGAGTGTGATTGTTTTTTTATTATGCCTTGATGGTATTGTCTGGGTACAGTTAATTTGTGAGTTTGCTTGCAAGTAAATTTTATGAATCTATAGCTTTTATATTTTGAAATTTGTGCAGCTTGATGAGATTTTATGTGTTTCTATAGTGAGTGTGATTGTTTTTTGTTATGCCTTGATGGTTTTTATTCCTGTGGCTTGGCCACGCCCACCCAGTCACATGACCACCCAGCCATGCCCACCCAGTCGCATGACCACCCAGCCATGTCCACCCAGTCACATGACCACTAAGCCACGCTCACCAAGCCACGCCCATAGAACTGGTAGTAAAAAAATTGGAATTCCACCACTGTGGAAAATGGAGAGGAGGGGAGAAATAGACAATGGAAGAAGACCAGATCACCAAACTGGCTGGTACCAGATCTTCAAGGCCATTTGCCCTGAGAATGGGATGTTACCAGTTTCACGCCTCAGAGCTTCTCAAAACATCGTATCAGCATCACATTGGCGGGCTGGGGTACTGGTCATGGGGAGAGAGATTAAGAATTGGAAAGAATAGCTTTGTATTTTGTGCAGAAATACCAGATACTGCCGACTTTGCTGCAACCAGTTTCTTTCAGTAAAAGTTCCTTTGTTTTAACTAAATAGAGTCATAAGTCCTACTTTCCTAAGAGAGCAAACTGGGCAGGTTTGACAGCTATTGCTCCAAGAAGAGGTTTGATAAATAGCAGGAGAACAGATCCTTTTTACTTGTGGCATCAACTTTCTGGAATACCTTCCTTAAAACATACCTATATTCTATTTTACCCAGGTCTTTGAAGAAACCTTCAGAAAAGACTGGACTAAGGGTTCTTTATCACCTTGCCAATAAACTGGTTTTTGCATTTGTTTTTTGGTCTGGTGCTTTGTTGTTTAAATCTGTTTTATTAGTCATTTTGAGTTCCCAATAACATGTTTATTTTAACACAAATGTAAAATAATTAGTAGGGAAAGTTATATTATGTATTAATGAAAGTGCTCCTAGCAAAGTCACCTAAGGAGAATCCAATTTCTGTTTCCAAATGTGTGGGTAGCTGATCATTGATCTTCCTAAGTCTCCATTTATCTGGCTTGTTTCTGAAAACAAGCTGGTTTTTGGCTGGCACAGTTTTTCCATTGCTCAGTTTGCTGGAACTGCTTATGCTACTGGCTGAAGACAAGCAAGGTTACTTAGCAATAAGGTATTAATGTAACAAATACAATAACAGAACCCTTTTGACTAGTTTTTCCCTTTAATGCAGAATCTGATAAATTCAGATGTTTATTTAGATTTAATAATAATATGTATCTAATATATATCAATGTTTCTCAACCTTGACCACTTTAAGATATCTAGACTTAATAATCCATAGGGTTAAATTATTTGGAACTTTGGAAATAGCAATAAATCTCTAGTGTTCTGGAGGTCAAAGATAGGCGGGTCAGTGTGGAATGCAGAGTTGCTCTGCTGGTTCTGCAGGCTTTGGAGGTGGTGGTGGGAGTTCCCTTGGCTTGGGACATTCTGAGACAGGAGGGACAGGAAGGCCAGTTATGTTTCAGACTGTCAAAACAAAATCCCCTTCTTCTGAAAAAGGGGGGAACTGATCATGCTAATTTCTGCTCTCTGAGCATGTGTTTTTAAATATAAAATGTATTTATCTTAAGTCTTACAGAAGGAAGTGGCAAAAATTCTATGTGTCTTTGTAGATCTTCTGGGTCTTGTGAGAAGATAACATCATCTCCAAATCTAAATGATTTAAATAGGCGTAACTGATTTTTATTCCATTTTTTGCCTAGTGTAGTTTGTGAAATACTTCTTCAAGGCAGGCTGAGAAAAGGATAGGTGATACTGTATAGCCTTATTGTAAACCTCATTCTGTTGATTTCCACGTTAAGATCATTAAGGCAATTTTTTTTTCTTAAGTTTTTCTTTTTCTTTTGTAGGAGAGATCCTTTTAAATTATAAGCCATGGCATCAAAAAAAATCCCTATAAATTTTATTTTCTTTGCCAGAACATATGTGCTTGCTTATGAATACTTACATCCCAAAAGGGATCTTTTCAAATCCTTAATTAACTTTAAAAAATACATTGGATTTTATTTAATCTCTTATGAGATCGTTATATTTCCCAAAATATAGAGGGTAGATTTCCTAATCACACCCCTCAGAACTACAGAATCAGGAGGAGTGCTACAGAATTTATTTCAATTTCCTCCATTTTTCCTTTTTAAGTTGCCAGAAAATTATAAATGTTTTGGGAGCTATCTCTCCCACATACATTATGGCTAAGAGGTGAACAATTCCTGGAATTAAATGATGGTATTGGAAATAACAAGTTGCACATCAAGGCAGGGTCCTGAGCTAGAGCATATGGACCCAGAAGTCTTCTGAAAGAGGAGGTGGGAGTTCTCTAAATTTTCCCCTTGAATTCTATCCTGCCACTACAATTGAAATAGTCAGTGCTGAAGCAGTTCAGATCATGATGCTATAGCTGGTAACTTAACAATGTAGAGAGAATGCAGGATTTCAAAAAACACCACATTCTGATAAAGCAATAGCAATAGCACTTAGATTTATATACCGCTTCACAGTGCTTTACAGCCCTCTCTAAGTGGTTTACAGAGTCAGCATATACTGCAACAATCTGGGTCCTCATTTTACCAACCTTGGAAGGATGGATGCATTCTAATCACTCTGCCACCATTGCTCTCTTAGATCCTGGCTAGAATCTCAGGAAAGGTTCAGCAACATGTTTCCAAATTATTATTACAAATTTTCAGAATATTCTAAATACATAAAATTTCTTTATGTGCATGTCTGAGATATACATAAAAACTGAAGTATAAGTAATCCCCAAATTTGCATAGAGCAGGGTTGTCAAACTCGGTTTCATTGATGGCCACATCAAGGTTGTGTTTGACCTCGGGGGACATGAGGGCATGGCCTGGTGGGTATGGCCGGAGTGGGCATGGCCATCTTGCTCATCAAGGATCTGGTTTTGGCTGCAATGGCCTCCTGTAGCCCTCTGCCAGTGAAAACAGAGCCCGGGTAGGCCATGCACAGCCTCCTCAAGCTCCGTTTTCGCTGGCAGAGAGCTGAAGGAGTCGATCATGGCCAAAAATGGAGCCCAGGTGGGCCGCGTGCGATCTCCCCGAGCTCCATTTTCACTGGCAAAGGCACCACAGGCTGGTCCCTCACTGTTTCCAGGCCCTCCTTCGTTGCAAGTTGTTATTACTTTATCCATAACTTCATAGGTGTAACAAAACTTTTGCAAGCATACAACCAAGCTCAGAGAGTAAGTACACCACTGTTCAACACTGAGCTACAGATATTCACTTCTATTTTAATCTGTAATATCATTTGTATCATTTGATTGATGATTCTCCATTGTGGGTGGAGACAGCAGCTGGGATGGTTTAACTTGTCTGTTCAGATTGGAGGACTGAGTCTGTCAAAGTCTTTAAGTCCTGCCCCCTGTTGCTAGGGCCTCCAGCTTTTGACTCAGTCCATCAGACTGGACAGTCATGTGGGACTGTGTTTCTGGCTTCATTTTTTTTTTAATTTGATTTATATGCCGCCCTTTTCCGGAGACTCAGGGCGGCTTACAATGCGTTAAGCAATAGCCTTCATTCTTTTATATATTTTATACAAAGTCAGCTTATTGCCCCTACAAACTGGGTCCTCATTTCACCTACCTTAGAAAGGATGGAAGGCTGAGTCAACCTTGAGCCTTGGAGAGATTCGAACCAGCAGAAATTGCAGGCAGCTGTGTTAATAACAGGGTGCATTAAACCACTGTACCATCAAGGCCCACTTTTGGGTTTTTCTGCTTCTTAAATTCCACTTTTTCTGCTTCTACTGATTGATATTTGGACTTTGACTCTGGTCTGTTATTTGACCACAAATTGTGAGTGCCTCAGATCCCCCACATGTGGGTTCTAATTCCCCACACTCTGGCCTTGCCTGGTCTGCTGAGGGATTTTATTTCAGCTCCCTATTTACCATTTGTGAATTATTTGCCCCGTTGATTGAACAGCTTTCCAGGGCATTGGGAGCTGAGATTTCTTTGCAGGGAGTTTCACACTCCCGACAGCTGGAGGAGTCCGTGCAGAGTTTCGCGCTCCCCAGAGAGTTAGTCAGGTGGCCATTTTGGTGATCTGACAGCTGCTGCCCGACTCTTTATGTGAACGTGGAGCTTTGCGCTCCCCATTTCGGATTGTGCCTCGTCGGCATCGTCCTGCACTGCTCTCCTTCCTGGCTTTGCGGCAACAGGTTCAGAAGCTTCACGCTCCAGCCTGCAAATACATCGAGTAGTTGGTGGCCATTAGGAGGAGCTTCGCGCTCCCATTTAGGATGCCCTTTGCGCCATTTTGTTTGCCGCCCGGAGTTGTCTTGACGTCCTTTGTGGCTGCCATTTTGTTTGCTGCCTGGAGTTGCCTCAGAGAGGGCAAATTGTTATTGGCCTCCATGCATCAGTCTGTGCCTGGATTGGAATTATTTCCTTTATTTAAGGAATTTAGCATAGTGAGTGTCCGTTTGGCCAGTCCCCCTGTCAGTGCGGGCCCGGGCGATTGCGGCTGCATTGCCACTCGAGGGCAACAGGGCTTGACTGAACAGCCCCTATTACAGTGACTACGGTCCTGAGGACAGATATTTTTACACTGCTTTTATTGCTGACCTTGAGCAAACTTTGGTGTCTAAAAAGGTGTAGAGGTCTACTGCACACACATAATTATGCCCAAAGCATTAGCTAAATCGAAGCATGTCCAGAAGGCCAGGGCAGAGGACCAGGGGCCTCCACATGCCAAGGCATCTCTTGCTGGGCCGGCCCTGAAGGATGATCCATCGGATCCAGGAACCAGCAGGTGGTCATCTGGCTCACATCATAGACCTCGCAAGCAAACCTTAACATCTTCCAAGGATGAGAGGTGCAAAAACAAAGCTCTACAGAAGCTTTGTGAGAAAGCCAGTGGTAATATGGCGTCCTCTTCACATTCTAAGGAAGGACTTTGTCCTTCCAAGTGGGCAGAGCTCCCGGTGGAATTACCATCTGCGGTAACCCCAGACCAAGTGTCTCTTCGAGACTGTGCTGTAACTATCCCAACAGCTGGATTATGGGGACCTGCCTTGCCCACTGAGCCAGCTCCTGTTTCAGTTTGTCCTGTTGCATCTGACACCATCGACTGGCCGCACTCTTCTTCGGGGTCTTCAGCAATTCAACAGTCATTAGCTGCTGGGTTCCTTCCTCCTGGCAAGGGCACTTCAGTGTGTTCCTTCACATCTACTTCACCTGATAGAGACTACCAGGAAGAGTCCTTCTCCGCGGGAGATCCCAGTTCCCCAACTACTTCCTATGCCAGTCACCCCTCAATTCTTGGGGAGGTAGATTCCCGGGAGCCTGAACTTTCGGACGATGAGGACCTCCCCCCAGAACAGCCTGCCTTCACAGGTCTGTTTCCTCCGGCCCTTTTCAAATCTTTATTGTTTAAGGCAGTTAATACTGCCCAATTTGGTTCCAGTTCAATGGAGTCAGTTCTTCCACCACCACAAGGGGGTCTGAATCCTGTGTTTGCGGAACCCACCAGGCTGGTGGATTCTATTCCTATGCCACCTTTGTTCCTCAATGTAGTCAGGAAGCAATGGTCCTCGCCCGGGTCGGCCCCGGTTCCATCCACTACTGACGGCAAATATTTCAACGTAGCTTCGGACCTGGCGTCTCTCCTTCTGGTGCCATACGTGGATGCTCCTGTAGCAGGTCTCCTGCCTAATGCCGCTATTCCCAGGGATCCGGAGGAAGGCTTCATCCAGAGAAATGTCACTCAGACCAGGTTCTTCAGCGGGTGCATCAAGGGTCTACCTGGGCGATTTGATCAGCAGCCACAGCCTCATTTTTTAATGGGACAACTTTATTATGGCTGCACCAGTTACAGGATAAGTTATTGCCTGAGGACTAGAATTCGACAGGATCTAAACAAAGTCATCGTGGCAGTCCAGTTCTCAGTGGATGCCACCCTCAATAGTGCTCGTTTTGCCGCTAGTCACTAGCCTCTTCTGTGGCGGCTCGCCGTTTGGTCTGGATCCATCATTGGCAGGCAAATACTAGGCACAAGTGGCGTCTAATGTCGGTTCCCTTTATGGGATTCAAATTGTTTGGAGAGCCTTTGGAGTCCTTTCTTGTTGAAACCAAAGACAAAAGGAAAATCTTACCCACCACCCACCGTCGGGGGGAGGCCCATTTTCTGTCTTATGCCCAGTGCCCCCTGTTTCGAAGACCAGAAGGAGATGTTAGTTCTTCCCATTACACAGGGACTTTCAACCGCGGGGACTTCAAGACAGGTCTTCCAGAAGTAGACCATTTTTGAGTAACCGGCCCTTTCGTGGGGGAGGAGGTCGTTCGATCTGACTCCGTTGCTAGCTGCATTTCTCAGCCTCCCGTTGGTGGCAGATTGGCCCTCTTCACCAACCTTTGGGAGAGAATCACATCTGATAAATGGGTCCGAGCTACTATCAAATCTGGATTGGCCATAGAATTTCTCTCCCCCCTCCGATGTTTTTTGTACGCTGTCCGCATTCTCATAACAGCAATAGGAGAACCCTTATGGATTCGGCGGTGCAGCATCTACTATCGATCAGGGCTATACAAAGAGTGCCTGAGAATCAGGTGGGACAGGGATTTTATTCTTGTGTATTCCTGGTCCCAAAGTCATCGGGGGTGGGGGTGGAGACCTATTCTGGACCACATTTGAACCGTTATGTGGTATATCGTCGGCTCAAAATGCAGTCTTTGCATTCCATCCTTGATGGCATTAGGAAGGGCGACCTCCTCTCTTCTATTGACCTCATTGAGGCCTATTTGCATATTTCTATCCTCCCCTCTCACAGGAAGTTTCTTAGGTTTTGCTAGGTGGGGCATTATCAATATCGGGCTTTGCCCCTTGGGCTTTCCTTTGCTCCACATTGTTTCATGAAAGTCTTATCAACCTTGGCTGCTAAGGGCTAGATCTGTTCAGCTCCAGTGTTATCTGGACAACATTTTAATTTTGTCTACTTCTACTCAGCAGGCCTTCCAGGACATTCAATTAATAAATCAGGTCCTCGCCTCTCATGGGTTCTCCATTAATGTGGAGAAGAGTCATCTCACTCTGTCAACCCGGCTTCTCCATTTGGGAGCGGTGATTGACTCAGTTGAGGCAGAGTTTATTTATTTATTTATTTATTTATTTATTTATTTATTTATTTAATTTATTTATGACATGTATTTATATGGCGCCATTCTCCCGAAGGACTCAGGGCGGCGAACACAAGTTAAGAAACAAGTACAATAAAATCATAATTTAATCCAAATAATTGATTAGTAGTAAATAATAAAGCCCGGAATCAGTCTCAGCCTATTTGTTTGAAAAGCCAAGTCTTCAAATCCCAACGGAAGGAGCGGAGATCAGGAGCCGTCCGGCGCTCAGTAGGTAATTCATTCCAGAGGGTGGGAGCACCCACAGAGAACGCCCTACCCCTGGGCACAGCAAGATGACATTGGTTCACCGTCGGAACCCTGAGGAGAGCGGCCCTATGTGAGCGAACAGGACGGTGAGAGGCAGGTAGGAGAAGGTCATGCAAATATCCCGGACCTAAGTTATGAAAGGCCTTATAGGTGAGGACTAGCACCTTGAAGTGGACCCGGAGAACCACTGGTAACCAGTGCAGCTCACGCAGTAGGGGTGTTATATGGGAATAATGAGGGGCTCCCATAACAACCCATGCAGCTGCATTCTGGATCAGCTGGAGACTCCGGGTGCATCTCAGGGGCAGGCCCATGTAGAGGGAATTGCAGTAATCCAAGCGGGAAGTAACCAGGGCATGAGTGACTGTGCGAAGGTCATCTCGGTCCAGGAAAGGGCGCAACTGGCGCACCAGGCGAACCTGTGCGAAGGCCCCCCTGGTCACGGCCGTTAGATGGTCTTCTAGGGATAGCCGAGAATCCAGGAGGACACCCAAGTTGCGAGCCCTATCAACGGGTGCAAGTTTTTCCCCATCTATCAAAAGTGATGGAGCCTCTGAAACCCGAGATGCCGGCATCCACAGCCATTCAGTCTTAGAGGGATTGAGTTTGAGTCTGTTTCTGCCCATCCAGGCCCGTACCTCCTCCAGGCAACGGGACATCACGGAAAGGGCATCTCTGGGGTGGTCTGGGGTGGAGATGTATAATTGGGTATCATCAGCATATTGATGATATCTCACCCCAAAGCCACGAACGATCTCACCCAGTGGCTTCATATAGATGTTAAAGAGTAGGGGGGAGAGAACCGACCCCTTAGGCACCCCACAATTAAGGGGCCTTGGGGTGGATCTCTGCCCTCCTGCCCATATAAACTGAAAGCGACCCGAGAGGTAGAAGGAAAACCACCGTAAAACAGTGCCTCCCACCCCTAACCCCACAAGTCGCTGCAGTAGGATACCATGGTCGATGGTATCAAAAGCCGCTGAGAGGTCAAGTAAGACCAGGATGGAGGAACAACCCCCATCCCGAGCCCGCCAGAGAACATTCACCAGAGCGACCAATGCCGTTTCCGTGCTATGACCGTGTTGGAAGCCTGATTGGTACAGGTCAAGGTATTCCGTTTCCTCCAGGAATTGTGGGAGCTGTTGAGCCACTACAGTCTCAACAACCTTTGCGATGAAGCAAAGGTTGGAGACGGGACGATAGTTATTAAGTGAGTCTGGATCCAGGGAAGGCTTCTTGAGGAGAGGTCGAACCACCGCCTCCTTAAGAGAGGCGGGGAAGTTCCCCTCTCTCAACGAAGCGTTGACAATTGCCTGGATCCAGTCTCTAGTCACCTCTCTGGCAGCCGAAACTAACCAGGAGGGACAAAGGTCCAATAAGCAAGTGGAGAAACTAAGTTTGCCCATAATCCTGTCCACTTCCTTGACAGAAACAGGGTCAAACTCAATCCAGATATTATTCTTAAGACCCACCCTAGTCTCCTGATTGGATTCTGCCCAGTCAGAGTCCAATCCGATCCAGATCTGAGCGATTTTATCATGCAGAAACTGTACAAAATCCTCAGCTCTGCCCTGCAAAGGATCTTCCCTCGCTCCCTGAATGAGGAGGGAGCAGGTCACATGAAACAGGGCCACTGGGTGGTTTTCTGCAGATGCAATGAGGGCGGTGAAGTAGTGACATTTTGCCGCTTCCATCGCCACTAGATAAGACCTAATATGGGTTCTTAACTGTGTTCGGTCAGATTCAGATCGGGAGGACCTCCAACTCTCCTCTAAGCATCTTTTCCGACGTTTCATTTCACGGAGCTCCATGGAAAAGCTCCAGGGAGCAATCCGGGATCTGCGTCGGGTTAGAGGCCACAAAGGTGCGTTTCTGTCCAAGGCGTCGGTAGCCACCTGTTCCCAGGATGCCACCAGAGCCTCAGCTGAATCACAGGATTGAGAGGTGGACAATGTCCCAAGCTCCTTCAAGAACCTTTCTGGGTCCATCAGGCGTCTAGGGCGGAACCATTTTATGGGTCCTGTCTCCCAGCGGCAGGGGTTGGCAGATTGAAAGTCTAGTCTAAGGAGGGAATGGTCAGTCCATGACAGGGGAGTGATGGAAAGTTCCCCCTTACCATGACCATTTATCCACTGCCCAGAGAGAAAAACCAGGTCGAGTGTGTGTCCTCCCCTATGAGTTGGGCCCTGAATAACCTGAGTCAGGTCCATGGCTGCCATGGAGGCCATGAACTCCCGGACTGTCTCAGATGACTCACCGATCGAAGGCAGATTAAAATCTCCCACAACCAAAAGGCTGGGGAGTTCAAGTGCCACCTCAGACAAGATATCAAGCAGTGCGGGCAGGGCTGTGGCAACAAAGCTGGGAGATAGGTATGTGACCAACAAGCCCGACTGAACTCCAGGGTCCCACTTCAGTAGAAGAGACTCACACCCGCCTATTTTAGGGACAGTGACCTCCCTAGGACTCAGACTTTCTCTAACAACTACTGCCACCCCTCCGCTCCTTCCCTGGTGTTGTGGCTAGTGCAGGACACGAAAGCCTGAGGGGCATAAATCAGAGAGAGGGATTCCCCCCTCTTGCCCCAACCAGGTCTCCGTGAAACAGGCCAGGTCCACACCCTCCTCATCAATAAGATCTCGTATTAGGAGAGCCTTATTCATCATGGACCTGGCATTCAAATATATCAGACGGAAACCAGGGTCCTTCGCTCTCATATCCCCAGGAAAGCAGGGTGAGCAGGAGGTATGGGAGCAAGTCACCATCCGAATGCATCTGGTGTGATGCTCCCCACCCCTACTTCGATTTCTTCTGCCCCTTCCCACCATCACAGGTATAGCTTGTCCCACCCTCCTCTGAGCATCTCCTACGACTCCCAACCTCCCCAACCCACTGGGACTGTCAAAATGGCGTGGCTGCTGATCCTAAAGGGCCCCCCCCATCTCATTTTTATTATTAAAAACCACCCTCCTCCCGGATCCCCTTAAAATTGTATCTAAAAATCTATTTAAAAAACCTCAGAGTTTCCGTTTTTTAGCGTACCACCTCTCGGGGTTCCAAAACCCGTCATCAAGGTCAGCCCTCGATAGTTGAGAGGGCCAAACCTGCAAGAGGGGGGAATCTCGCAGTGCAAGGAGCTCCGCAGTTGAATACATTAAAGAAAAGTAATGAGCTGAGAGTGATGAAGGATCATTTTCTATTAAAGGGTGTTAGAGATGGTAAAAACAAGTAGATTAAATAAGGGAGGAAAAGATGTTAAAGAGAAGACAATATGCTAAAAACATCAGGACATCGGGACATCATTGTCCTATCATGATGATGGGAAGTCTTGTGATTATAATAAGTCTATTCAATGGTGGGGAAAAAAGTCTTTTTTTTTTATTGCAAAAGTTTTACAATTACATTTTCACCCCTTTTCCCCCCCCTCAACCCACCCCAAATTTCCCAACCTCCCTAACCCATCCTAACCCTCCCCTCCCCCCCAGACTTCCACACAATATACTCATGTCAGGTAAAAGGAAAAACCCTCCTTTGTATATAAAACTTGAACCCCTCCCTCCCCCTTATAAATTTTCATCTTCATTACATTAAAATATTTCTATCTTAATATAACATTTTCAAATAAATTTTCATCTTCATTACCTTAAAATATTTCTATCTTAATATAACATTTTCAAATAAAAGCTATTTGATACTTCCTAGTTTGATATTTGTTCTGAACATAATCTATCCACTTTTTCCATTCCCATTCATAAGTCTCTTGTGAACAATCTTTTAAATATGCTGAAATCTTCACCATCTCTGCAAAACTGGCCATCTTCAAAGTCCATTCCTCAATCGTGGGCAGTGCTTCATTTTTCCAGTATTTACCTATCAACGATCTTGCTGCTGTTATCATGTACAATATCAATTTTGTTTCACCCAATGTAAAACCCTTAACTATACCCAATAAAAACAATTGTGGAGAAAATTGAATTTTTTTCTTCAAAACATTCTGCATAACCCACCAGATTTTTATCCAAAAAGCCTTGACTTTCTTACAGGTCCACCAAACATGATAATATGTAGCATCTGAACAATCGCATCTCCAACATTTAGGCTGAACATTAGGGTACATACACGACAATTTTTTGGGGTCTAAATGCCATCTATAAAACATTTTATAAAAATTTTCCCTCAGATTCTGCGACTGTGTAAATTTAACGTTCTGAACCCAAATTTTTTCCCATGTTTCCAACATCACTGGTTCCTCAAAATTTTGTGCCCACTTAATCATACAATCTTTAACTAATTCAGTTTCTGAATCCCTTTCTAACAAAACATTATAAAGTCTTTTAATATGCATTGGACCTTTCTCTTTTATGTGTCTGACCAATTCTTCCTCATGCATCATAATACCAGTTTTTTGATCCTCTTTCCATCTCAATTGCAATTGATTATATTGTAACCAAGTTAAATTAATCCCTTCAGCCAACAATGTCTGTAATGTCTTCAGCTGCCATCTGCCCGCATCTGTAAAAAGAACCTCTTTATATAACCCCCCCCCCGAGTGACATTATATTTGTATTCCACAAAGTATGACCAAGATCCAGCCATAGCGGTATTTTATAATCCCATTTGAGTCGGTGCTTCTTCCAAACTCTCAACAAAGAATCTCTAAGTATATGGCTTTTAAATACTTTATCCACTTTGTTGTCATAAAATAAGTAGGCATGCCATCCAAATTCCAAATCAAAACTTTCTGCGTTCAGTATTCCAGTCTTTTTTCCTCCAAACCAATCACTTGTTAAAGTCAAAGCTGCTGCATCATAATATAACTGTAGGTTTGGAAGTTTAAGACCTCCCCTTTCTGGAACATCTTGCATAATTTTCATTTTCACTCTCGGCTTTTTCTCGTTCCAGACAAACTTATTCACTCCAGTTTGCCACAATTTCAGTTTTTTATCACTATTAAGCACCGGAATCATTTGAAACAGAAAAAGAAATCTTGGCAAAATATTCATCTTAATTGCTGCTATTCTTCCAAGTAGAGACAGCTGCAGTTTTCTCCAAGTCTCCATATCTTTCTGTACCTCTCGCCACAGCACCTCATAGTTATTTTGAAACAATTTTGTGTTTGATTCTGCAACCTGAACTCCTAGATATTTTACCTTTGGTACAATCTCAAAACCTGCCCTTCTTTCAAGCTCGTGTTTACGATCTTGAGTCATATTTTTGACTATCATCTTTGTTTTTTTCTGGTTCAATCTAAAACCTGAAACTTTACCATAGTCTTGTATAATGTCCTTCATCTGGATTATTGATTCCATTGACTGTGTTAGGGTAACAACCAGATCATCTGCGAATGCCTTTATTCTGTAGTCCTCTTGCCTTATCATTATACCTTTCAAGATATTAGAGTCTCGTATTGTATTTAACAAGACTTCTAATGTTAAAATGAATAGAAGTGGGGACAACGGACATCCCTGTCTTGTTCTTTTTTCAATTTTAAACTCTGTTGTCAAACTTCCATTGATAATAATCTGTGCCTTTTGCTCTTGATAAATTGCTGAAACCGCCTGTATAAATTGGTTCCCAAAGTCCATCTTTTTTAAAGTCTTTAATAGAAAATTCCAATCCACTCTTATCAAAGGCCTTCTCTGCATCCAAGAAAACCAGCACTGCAGGGATCTGTTTATTCTTCTCAAGATATTCCAATAAATTTATTACTTGCCTTACATTGTCCTTCATATATCTACCCTCAATAAATCCCGCTTGATCATCATGAATCACCTTTTGAATTACTGGCATCAATCTGTTGGCTAATACTTTTGCATAAATTTTATAATTCGTATTCAAAAGAGATATTGGTCTGTAATTCTCCGGTTTTTTAGGACCTGCTTGCTCTTTTGGTATCAAAGAAATATAAGCTGTAGTCCATGATGGGGGTATTTTTCCCCCTTGTTGTATATTGCAAAATAAGTCTCTGAGTTGTTCCACCATTTCTGCCTGCAAAGTTTTATAGTACACTGCAGTCAGACCATCCGTTCCAGGAGCTTTGGCTGTTTTTAGTTGTTTAATTGCTGCTATTATCTCCACCTCTGTTATAGGATAATTCATTCTTTCCTTTTGTTGATCAGTAATTTTTATAACTCTTTTATTATCTAAATATTTTTCTATAAGTCCATTCTGCACCTCCTCTTTAGCATATAATTTAGTGTAGTAGTCGAGAAAAAAGTCTTAAAGGCCGCCCTTTCAAGGTGACCCAAACCAGAGTCATAAGGTCAAATGAGAGATGGTCCGTCCCACCATAGTCCAAGACTCTCGGTGTCTGTGCCTCCTCCCATTCTCACACCTGCGATAGCCGAGGCTTAGTTCAGAAAAAAGCAAGGTGTAGTCATAGGATGGAATAAATGATTGAATAATTGAATAATCCGGGTAGCCCAGGGAGGACAAGATGGTCAAGTAATGGTCAAATAAGGCTTCAGATCAATCAAAAGTTGTAAATTTATGCTGAGTAGCCCTTTTAGGCCTAAACCTAATAAGTGGGGGGGAACAGTTAAGGGGGAGACCGACTGTCATCCCCCAGCTGACAATTCTCCGTTCCTTCCCCATAAGCTTGATCTTCAGGCCATTCAGCCCATTAAGCCCCTTCCATGCTTCAGAAAAAAAGAGGGGGAGTGTCCAGATCCCTCAAAAACTGAGGGATCCTAACGTTTGTAATGCTGCCCTCTTCTCCACCAACAATGGGGGCGTCTTTGCAGCCAAGCCTCCAGGTACTGCTGCCGTCCTCTAACCTCCTCCCCAACAGTCAGTTGTTCCTCGGGCTCCATCCACGGCTCTATCAAGCCGGCAACACCTCGGCTCGCTGGGAGGGGGTCAAAAGATGGTTAACTGATCCCCGACACTCCTGAAAATGTCGAACATTGCCTCCCTAAGCTCGGGGTTCACTGCGGAGTCGCCATTTTGGTTTGCTGCCCAATGGAATTTTTCCCAGGAATGTCAGGATAACCTAGTAGCCCTAGTGTCCAGGGTGGAGGGGTGCAAGAAAGCGTCCCCTTTCTTACTCTCACAGCTCCTGGGCAAAATGATTTCGGCTATTTCCATTGTGCCCTGCGCCTGATTACACTCCAGAGACCTCCAATGGTTCCTTTTACCATTTCAGAAGCGGGCAGAGGCACATCATTGGTCAAGGTTCCTGTTCCCAAGGACGTTCTCAGATCTCTCAGATGGTGGCGATCTCCAGTCATTGGCCAAGGTTGTCAGTTCCACGAACCTCAGAGACTGGTGGTAACAACAGATGCCAGTCTCTTCGGCTGGGGGGCCCATTGTCAATCTCAGGTGGTGCAGGGCAGGTGGACTCAAAGTGAGAGCCGTCGGAACATCAATTGGCTGGAATTGAGGGCGGTATTTCTGGCTCTATGTGTTTTCCAAAGTCTGGCTGGCACACATGTCCTAGTCTTAACAGACAATGTTGCAACAAAAGCGCACATAAATCGACAAGGCGGCACCAGGTCCAAGTCCCGTATGTTGGAGGCCAAAAGATTGGGATTGTGGGCGGAGCATCATCTTTGCTCTTTGAAGGTGGAGCACATCTCTGGGGTGGCCAATGTGCAGGTGGACTGGTTGAATCATCAGGATATTGACCACTCAGAGTAGCACCTAAATCCGATGATTTTCAAGGACCTCATGGCCCAGTTTGGCACCCCGAAGGTCGACTTGTTCACAAACCACCTGAACTCACAGCTCTCGTGGTTTTTCTCACGGTTCCCAACACCTCACGCAGAAGCAGTCAATGCCTTTTGCTCCCAGTGGCCGCCAGGCCTTCTCTATGCCTTTCCGCCAATTGCTCTCATCCCCAGGGATATACACAAGCTTCTGCAGGACCGAGCGGAGCTCATTCTTCTGGCCCCTCATTGGCCTCAGAGGCCTTGGTTTGCGCACCCCACCTCATTGTTGGAGGCCCCTCCATGGAGGATTCCACAGGGCGTTGCCTCTCTCAGCCAGGGGACAGTGGTCCACCCAGACCCTCAGTGGCTCCAACTGACCACCTGGCGATCAAGCAGTGCATCCTGAGTGGAGACAACATTCCCCCGGAGGTTATCCGGACCATCCAAGCGTCATGGAGGCCATCCACGGAATGCATTTATTCAGCTACTTGGCGGGCCTTTTGTAATTGGTGTGACTGAAAGGTGGTTTCGGCCCTTCAGGCCTCAATTATTAATGTCCTTGTTTTTCTCCAGGACGGTCTCAACAATGGCTTTTCGCCCAATGCACTTCGAAGACAGGTGGCAGCCCTCTCCACAGTCCTGACTTGGGGATCTCTTCCTTCGTTGTCCAAGCACCCTCTGATTCATAAGATTCCTGCGGGGAGCCACTAACTTATGTCCCCGTGTGGTGCACAGGTATCCCACCTGGGACCTGTCCATTGTTCTGAATTCCCTTACAGGTCTTTCGTACGAGCCCTTACGGACGACTAGTCTCCGACTTTTATCATGCAAAGTCACCTTTTTGGTGGCTATCACCTCTGCAAGATGAATCTCAGAGATTGCCGCACTGTCTACGCGCAGTGACCTCTGCGTGTTCCATGCAGATCAAGTAGTTTTTCGTCTTGAAGATGAAGATTCCCAAGATTAATTCACCCTTTCACCACATGCTGGAACTCATCCTCCCTGACTTCTGCTCTCATCCTGCACATCCCCTAGAACAGCAGTGGCATATGTTGGACATCCGGAGGGCTCTCCGGGTGTACCTTAAGAGAACTGCTGACTTCCGCAGGATGGAGTCTTTGTTTGTGTTGTTTCTCCCAGTCTCTTTAGGTGGCAGGGTGACTTCTTTGACCATCGGACGATGGATCCGGCAGACGATCACTAAGGCATATGAACTGCGTTCTTTACCCAGACCTACTAAGCTGACGGCGCATTCCACCCGCAGTGTGGCTATGTTGACGGCTTGGGCCACGCAAGCGTCTTTGCTGGAGATCTGCAGGGCGGCGACTTCCCTTTCTCCCTTTATCCAGCACTACAAGTTGGACAAGTTCACCTCTGCTGAGGCTGTGTTTGGACGTAGAGTGCTGCAAAGGGTTCATTCTGCAGGGCGTTCTTCAGCCCAGCCTGGTCCTGCCCGTACATAGGGGCAGTGAACTTTGGTATGTCTCATCCTGGCTGCTGTCTCCACCCACAATGGAGAAGGGGCGTTAGTCCTACCTGAGACGCACCTTCTCGTTGGGTGGAGAAAGCAGCCAGACCCACCCTTTGTCAATCTGGTCCTTCTCTACTAATCATTGTCTTTTCTCCCACACGTCGAGTCTGTTTCTTCATCTTCGCCAAAAGCTGGATCCCCTAGCAACAGGTGGTGGGACTTAAAGACTTTGACAGACTCAGTCCTCCAATCTGAACAGACGAGTGAAACCATCCTGGCTGCTGTCTCCACCCAACAAGAAGGTGTGCCTCAGGTAGGACCAACGCCCCTTTTAGGAAGTGGTCAAATCATTTTTGCCTTCTTGATCCCGGTATGCACACATATGCACATAGTTGGATTTATTTTTTCACTGTGGAACTCCAGGGCACCAAGCCTAAATTGTTTTCAAAGAATGAGTCAATGATTTCCCTTGTTTCTTATACAGGAAATATAAAGTACATAGTTCATTTGGACCTATGGAGGCCTTGTCTAAAACCCAGAAAATAAGAAGCCTTATAAACAATCAAAATACTTTTGAATAATTTCCCTATTGCCCTAGGAAGCGGCATCATAAATCATTATGATTTACTTTTCCTGATGGTGAGGCTCTGCAGCTGTGGATATGCTTTTTCTTAATCCACTAAGGAAGGGATTCACTATCTTCCACAAATTTAAGGATATTTTTTGTTTATACCAATAGGAATAGAATTTGCAAGCATTGGGAAGCCCACATAGTCACATCTTATTTCCTTTTTCATCCCCCAGTTTGCTATATGAAAACTAGGCATAACTGATTTACTGATTCATGATATCTTTGTGATTAAGGGTTCAATAGTAATGATGCTACTGGTACTAAACAGAATACTTACTGTACCAACACAGAAAGATATTCCTATTTGGGTTTTAGTAGATATCCAGTTCTATTATGTTCTATGGAGGGAACAGAGATTCTAAATTTCAAGGCTCCATCAACATCTATCAAGAGAAATATTATTCCTGCCAGCCTTTAATGGCATTTATTCAACTGAGAAGTCGTCATCAATGGATGAATTAGTAGCTGAACTGGACCCAAATGTTCTGTACTTGAAAAGGGTGGCACTATAGTCTTTTCTGTAATTTGCCTAATCAATTAGAAACTAGATTTCTATTGACATCAACTTTTATAAATAAAAATGATTGTCCCAGAAAGACACTAAACCTAACTTTTGGTTTTCTGTAATTCGCCTAATCAATTAGAAACTAGATTTCTATTGACATCAACTTTTATAAATAAAAATGATTGTCCCAGAAAGACACTAAACCTAACTTTTGGGGGATGAAGAGTGGGTGTCAGGTCCCAGATATTTATACAGGGATGTTGACATTTTGATGGGAGGAAGGGGGAGAGGAATGGAGTGGTCTGCATATGAAGTTTCTGTTTCTGTTTCCCTGCAGTGATGTAGGGTGGGATGGGTTTGGTTAGCATTGCTTTAAATAGTTCGTTTTAAATGAGAAGGTTCAGTTCTTGCCTAGATCTCTTGTTATCACAAACCTTCCAATAAAAGTTCCTTTTGGAACCACTGCAGTTTCAAGAGTCCTGCTTTCTTGGGAAGACTGGAGAGGCAAAACCTTACATTAGGCAAGAACTGCAAACTGGTCAACCCAGAGAGGTAACAGCCCTATGGTGGGCACTGTGCATACCATGTCTTCTCAGGGCAGCAACCACAAAGAGGCTGAAGACTGGGAGAGAACCCCACCACCCAAAATCTCAATTGAGGCCCTCAATGCCTGGGTTGAGGAGAACATTGCTTCAAGCACCGCTGCCAAGCCGAGGTGGTTCATCGGTGTTGGGAAGATGGAAGGCTGGGGTGGCAGAACCAAAGATGTCACCCTCACCTGTGGGAGCCAATGACCTGGTTGGAAGCAGGAGATGGGAGACTTTTACAATAATGATGAATTGGAAGGAGCCCCAGACTGGCCCAACCAACTCCTGAGGGAAGCTATGAACCTCACGAGGGAGGCCATCCATGCCATGCGGATGCCCAGGCTTGCGCTGTAAGCTAGTTAGGAGTACAAAAGGGGACTACCGATGGACAAAAGGGATCCCCAACCCCAGGGGCATTGGCTGAAACCACAGGGGCTACTGATGAACCCAATTACACCATGAAAGATCCACCCAGGAGACAATGGAGAGCAAGACTTGTGACTTGACGAGAGGAGACTTCCAACCTTAGAACGGAAGGTGTCCCCTCTTGGTGTCAAATTCAATGGGAATCCCTAGCAACTGGGATTTTTCCTCGCACACATACTGACCTACATGCAGAAGTATGGGAGGGATCTCCCTACAGAAGTCACCAAAGTCAGGGTTGTCACCCTGAAGGATCAGCTACACATTGGATGGTGAGCCTCCATAATGCAGATGCACTGGAACTCCACGACTTCAACCATTTCATGACAGCTCTGAGATAGAGATTTGAGGACCCCCCTAGCTGACCACAAGGCTAGAGACTACATAAGGCACATCAGACAGGGATGCCATCCAGTCACCAAGTACATCAAAGAGTTTCATGATCTGACTTTCCACATAGATTGGCCAGAGGAAATAGTTGTGAGTTGGTTCAAAGTTGTCTTAAACGATGACCTGTATAACGTCTGCATTGCCCATGGAGCCCCAGTCTGCCTGCACAACTGGTGTGTCTTGGCTGAGGAAGCAGAAATCGATCAAAACGCATTGTAAGCCGCCCAGAGTCTCCAGAGAAGGGCGGCATATAAATCAAATAAAAAAAAAAAAACAGTACCATGCAAACCGCTCCTGGAAGAGATCCCTGCCAGAAGGGAGAAGGGAGGAACCCAAACCTCGCTTTGTCCCACCACCGTCAGTCGCCTGCTTCCATTGCGGGAAGAATGTCACTTTACAAATGAGTGCCGTGTGAGAATGTCCACCTGAAAGGGAGAGAAGCAGGTTGGAGGGAAACCATCAAAGCCACCACCATGAGCCAAAGATATCGCCCTGAAGACCCATGTGGTTGTTGAGTTCCCGCCGATATCAGTTTTTTAAAAATTTAATTTAATTTAAAATTTATTTATTTTTTTAATTGAAAAGTTTTTTCAAAAAAAAAATACAAAAATGTTCTTCCCCCCCATGTTCCCCCCACCCTTTCCCCCCCCTCATCCCACCCTCCCCCCAGACTTCCCAGAGCAAAATACAAGGTGTTTCATTTAATCAATCATAAACTAGATTAATCTATTTCTCCTCAAAGTACTAACTCCCCCCGGAAACCTTAACTCCACTATAGATAACCTAATACTTCTAATACTTAACGTTCATTCATAAGCTATTTGATATTTTCTTGTCTGATACTTATTTTGAATATAATCAATCCATCTTCTCCATTCCGATACGTATCTTTCTTGTGTATAGTCCTTCAAGTACGCTGAGATTTTCGCCATTTCTGCTAGGTTTGTTACTTTCAATATCCACTCTTTAATAGTAGGCAAAGAGTCCTTCTTCCAATATTGAGCTACCAACAGCCTAGCTGCTGATATTAAGTTCAAGATCAATTTAGTCTCTGATACTGTACAATCCGTAATTATACCCAATAGGAACAATTGAGGAGTAAATTTCAACCTTCTTTTCAAAATGTTCTGCATCACCCACCAAATTTTTATCCAAAATGCCTTGATTTTCTTACAGGTCCACCATATATGATAATAGGTTGCATCATTACATTCACATCTCCAACATTTAGCTTGCAAATTAGAGTACATACATGATAATTTTTTAGGATCTAAGTGCCATCTCTAAAACATTTTATAAAAATTCTCTTTCAAATTTTGTGCTTGCATAAATTTAACATTTCTGACCCAAATCTTTTCCCATGTTTCCATCATCACTGGTTCCTGAAAGTTTTGTGCCCATTTTATCATACAATCCTTAACCAATTCCGTTTCTGAATCTATTTCCAATAATGCATTATACAACCTTTTAATATGCATCTGGCTTTGATCTCTAATCTGTTTCACCAGATTTTCCTCATTTTGCATAACACCAATTTTTTGATCCTCCCTCCATCTAGCTTGAAGCTGACCATACTGAAACCAAGTATAAATTATCCCTTCTTCTTTTAATTCATCTAAGGATTTCAGTTGCAACTTACCCCTTTCCAAAAGAAGAAGCTCTTTATAAGTAATTACCTCTATTTTTTGCTCTATATTTATATTTTCTATTGCATGTCTGGGATGTCCGCCGATATCAGTTTTGATGCGAGGAACTCTGACCCCTCCAATGGAGGAACCCAGTCAGTCGGAGAGCGACTACAAAGATCCTTTGGTGAATGGGGTTGTTGAATGCTTTACAACCCCTATAGAACTGTTAATTCCGGTAACGGATAAAAGTAAGACTTAAGTCATTGCTGGATTTGGGGTGCACGAGAAACCTAATAAGCCCAACTCTGGTCGGGGAACTTGGCATTCAACTAAGGCCGCTAAAAACCCCAGTCTCATTCTGCCAACTTGATGGGTCCGTTGCAGGGTGTGCCCTGGCCACATTTGCCACTGAACCACTCAAACTAATGATGGTAAATCACTCTGAACTATTGCTTTCATTGGGACACCAGGGATGGACTGGACCGTAGTTCTGGGGCTAACCTGGTTAAAGAAGTGGAACCCAAGGATGGACTGGACAGAGGGGACCCTCCAATTCCTTAATGATTAACCAATTCAGAACGAGGAACCCCACCAGACTGAAATACCGCAGAGTGAGGAGGTAGCTATGGCTGCGGTGAATGGACTCCTACCGGGTGTCCCCAAGGTATACTGGGATTTGATGGATGTTTTTAATTAAGCGGCCTTAGATGAACTCTCCACCCCCCCCCAATAAGTCTACAGATTGTGCCATTGAGATTTTACCGGGGCCCAAACTACCTAAACTGAAACTTTATGCTATGACTCCCGGGGAACTGGATGAATTGCAGCAATTCATAGACAAAAACCTTGAATGTGGATTCATTGGACTGGCGAGACCCAAAGTGGCCGCCCCCATCCTGTTCCGGGAGAAGGCTGGTTCGTTACGTTTATGTGTGGATTATAGGAATGTAAAAACTATTTCCAATGAAAATTTTTATCCCCTACCCTTCATGAAGGACATGCTGGCCCATCTGGCAAAGGGGATATTTTTTTCTAAACTAGACTTGGGGGAGGCTTATTACTGGATCAGGATCTGAGAAGGGGACAATTGGAAAACAGCCTTTAATTGTCCTCTAGGATGTTTTCAGTTCAAAGTTTTGCCATTTGGACTCCAAGGGGCTCCTGCCATTTTCATGCAGCTAATTAATGAGGTACTGCATCAGCACTTGTATAAGGGAGTTTTGGTTTATTTTGATGATATATTGATTTATAATGAAACTAAGATGGAACGTGTTAAATTGGTGTGGGAGGTTTTGAAGAAATTAAGGGAAGCTAAGTTGTTTGCCAAGCTCTGCAAATGTGATTTTCACCAAATTAAGATAGATTACCTAGGGTACAGAATCTCTCATCAGGGGGTGGAAATGGACCCCGCAAAAGTCAGAGCAGTCCTCGAGTGAGAAACCCCCCGTACTCACAAACAATTGTGGAGCTTCCTGGGATTTGCTAATTTTTATAGGCAGTTTATCCCCTCTTTTGCCCAAATACCATTGTCGATTACAAATCTGTTAAAAACCAAGGGGGTAGATAAACCAAAACCTAGCCAACCGCTGAATTGGACTATGGACCACAAGAATTTGGAAGCATTCAAAACCTCACGGAAAATGTCTCCAAAACAAGTGTGGTGGGCACAGTACTTCCAATGCTTTAATTTCACTTTGAAGTATTTACCGGGAGGGGAAAACGTTTTGGAAGATGCCTTGTCCAGACTACTGCAATACAAGTGTCAAGGCGGAAGTAATTAAGCCCATGATCCCAACCTTCCAATTAGCAGCTAAGGTCATCACATGCTTTCAGGTGAAGAACGACCCCTCCACCTTAGACAATGCCACCACCACAGATTTCAAAAAAGCATTAGAAATGGATGAGTGGTTTAATGCCATTAAACATATCTACGTAATAAAAGAGGTGTTAGCTTGGGTGGGAAATAAGTTGTATGTCCCAGCTAGGAAAAGGCTGAGAACTCTGCAAGCTTGTCATGACTCCAAATTAGCTGGTCACTTTGGTTTTGTAAAAACATTACATTTACTGAAACGGCAATTCTGGTGGCCCTCATTAAAAAAGAACATAGAAAGTTATGTAACAAGCTGCCCCATATGTGCTGCCGCTAAATGCAGGTAGGGGAAAACTCCTGGTCTAGTGCAGCTGGTGGCTGGCCCCTCAGCAGCATGGAGAGCGATATCCATGGGTTTTATTATTGAATTGCCTGAGAGTTCTGGAAACGCAGTGATCTGGGTTGTCACAGTTCTTTTCTCAAAACAGATTAATTTCATCCCATGCCAAAAGATCCCTACAGCTAAAGCCTTGGCTAAACTATTTTTGGTCTACATTTACTGCTTGCATGGGGCCCCACGACATATTATTTTGGATAGGGGGGTCTAATTCACGTCCAAGTTCTGGAAAGCTTTTTTTAATCTACTTGGGAACAAGCAGGGACTTAGTTCTAGTCATCATCTGCAGACAAATGGGGCCACAGAATGAACAAACTCAGTTCTGGAACAGTACCTGCACTGTTTTTTGTTTTGTTTTGTTTTTTGTTTTTTTTTTGTTTTGTTTTTGTTTTTTGTTTGCTTTAATTTATATGCTGCCCTTCTCCGGAGACTCAGGGCGGCTTACAATGCGTTAAGCAATAGCCTTCATACTTTTGTATATTTATACAAAGTCAGCTTATTGCCCCCACAATCTGGGTCCTCATTTTATCTACCTTTGAAAGGATGGAAGGCTGAGTCAACCTTGAGCCTGGTGAGAATTGAATTGCAGTAATTGCAAGCAGCAGATGTTAATAACAGTGCTTTAGTCCACTGTGCTATCAAGGCTCATTTGATTAATTACCAGCAGGACAACTGGACCGAACTACTGCTTTTTGCAGAAGTAGCCTATAATAATGCAGTTTACACTAGCACAGGTTTTACCCCTTTTAGGGTGGCCACAGGGCAAGTATTTAATGCTATGCCTGAGTTATCCTCACATGAACCAGATATACTCTCCTTGAAACAGTGGATCAGTCATTTGCAAACCATTTGGCCGGTGGTCCACAAAGCCTTGAATGAAGCCAAGGCTGCCTATAAAGCACAAGCAGACAAGAAACAAACAGAACCTTACAAAGACCTTACAAAGTGGGGGACAAAGTTTACCTTTCCACCAAGTTTCTAAAATCTTTGCAGCAGTCTAAAAAATTGTGTCCTAAATATATTGGGCCTTTCCCCATAGTTTGTATCATTAACCCCGTCACAGTGGAATTACAACTCCCTAAGTCATTACAGCAAGTCGATCCCATTTTCCATTGTAGCTTATTGAAGCCTGAAGTCACCTCTGATCTTCGTCCGGCTACTACCCCTGTTCCGACCCCTATTATGGTAGAGGGTGAACAATGTTTGGAGATTCAGGAAATTCTTGTCTCTAGAAAATTCCATGGGTCCACTTAGTACCTGGTGGCTTGGAAACACCTCCCCTTCCCACACAATGAATGAGTTCACAAAAAACATGTGCATGCCCCTAAATTAGGACATATATTTCATCAATTGTATCCTGACAAACCTCGTTGATATTATATTTCCTTTGTCTCCTTTCCTCTTTTGTTTTCTTTCAGATGGACTTCCCGTTTTTGTAGGGGGATGGCATGTCAGGTCCCAGATATTTCTACAAGGGTGCTAGCATTTTGGTGGGAGGAAGGCGGGGAGGAATGGAGTGGTCTGTATATGAAGTTTCTGTTTCTGTTTCCTGAATTACTATGCTAATTTCTATTTGAAGTCTCTGTTTCTGTTTCCCTGCAATGATGTAGTGTGGGAGGGGTTTGGTTAGCATTGTTTAAATAGCTGGTTTTAAATGAGAAGGTTCAATTCTTGCCTAAGATCTCTTGTTATCACAAACCTTCCAATAAAAACTCTTTTTGGAACCACT
The DNA here is from genome assembly GCA_022577455.1 of Arizona elegans. Lineage (NCBI taxonomy): Eukaryota > Metazoa > Chordata > Lepidosauria > Squamata > Colubridae > Arizona > Arizona elegans. Next base: position 168,769,277 of record JAKOOJ010000001.1, on the reverse strand, counting down.
GCAGTTTTAAGAGTCCTGCTTTCTTAGAAAGATTGGAGAGGCAAGACCTTACAGTGGGATAATAATAGCTATTTAGGGTTTCCTTCCATCTATCTTTTTCCTGTTTAATATTACTAATTTCTGTTCAAACAATTGTAAATAAAAGAATAGTGCAATGCAAGTATTAAGGCATTTCTTCCCAGCTGAAATTCAGCCTTATTTTACTGGACCAAGGATTTCTTGATGCTTAGGAGAATAGATCCCCCTCCCTCCAAAGGGAGGGGGATCTATATATTTGTGGAAAAAATACTACAGACTACAAAAGGTTTGCTTTTGCCTGAGTTATATGCAAATGGTATAAATAACCATCAACCAAAGAGGTCAAAGGTTGTTCCTTTAAAAACTATTACATTTGCATGTTTCCAACCGAAATGGGCTTAGCTTTTCTTTTGAAACCAGGATTTCTTTGTACTAATTTTCTTAACCCAAATGCAACTCTGCTTTGTCTCATTGAACAAAATAGCAAGAACAGATTTGCCAGAAAGAGGCATTTCTTTTACTACAGTATAAGTTGTGTAATACTCCATTAAAATAGGAGGAGACTACACATGGCCTTCTCCTAATAGTGTAATCAAGCAAGGAGGGATTAATGTGAGTCCCAGGAGCCAAATGGAAAACATCTGTCTTTGGTCTCTAGATTTTCTTTAATAGGCCAAGTTTTTAGGACAGCTGCTTAGAGCTTGAGGCATTTACTTCATAAAAATGACTATGAGAAATCTAGCTTTTCAAATATCTTTAAATCTACTTCTCCTTCCTCTGACATACATACTGTACACTGTTTGCTTTTTTTGCAGCTGTTTTAATTCAAGATTCAAAAAAGAGATTTACATAACAGATGGAAGTCATCACCCATTTTATTTTCCATATACTCATAGAGAGTTGTTTCACACAAGTATTACAGCAACATGGAGTGCTTAGTTGACCCCAGTTGGGTATGTTATCCCATGATAGAGTCTATAAGTCATGTTTAAATTACAGTTACGGTTTTTCTGTCACAATTTTTATGTACATCCAGTTGAAATATAAAACCACCCAAGTGTCCCCAAAGCTGTTTTCCTTCCTTAAGGGGATTCCAGTTTATATTGCTATATAGCAGGGGATGTCAAACGTGTATTATCATGGCGTCGTCACATGACGTATCGGGACTTTTCCCCCCTTTGCTAAACTGGGCAGGGGCAGGTCCAGTATGTAATGCATCTGGCCCGCAGGCTGCAAGTTTGATACCCCTGCTATATAGCTTTGCAAGCCCTTACTTTCATTTCTACCTTCTAAAAAACAAAAAACATCCTTGTAAAATGCTGAAAACTTCAGCTGTTCATTGATTAATCAACTTAAATGCAGGGCTTGTTCGGGGGTGGGGTAAGGGAGATAATTTTACATACAATTGTAGTACTTTTACATTTCATTTAGCAGAATTGAGAATATGTTGTAAAATTCAAGCTTCATTATGAACTTTTTTTTTTAATACCAAAACCCAGATTTCCACTTCATTGTGATGGTGAATTTTCATTTCCATGTACATCTTCTTGATTTTCTTTCTCAGGAAAGATCAATGCAATTCAAAATTAATAAAAACAATTTTGCAATTTAGTATTTCAGTTAGTTTATCTGGACTATTTAACATACAGAGAAAAGAGGATCTAGTAAATGTAAAGTTGATTCTCTGTCTCTCTGTATGAGGATATCACCTTATAGAGGTCAGATTTTGCAAATACAGTAAAACTATTGGAAATAGCTAGATCTTATATTTAATGGCTTAAATGGGATTAGAAAGATATTCTTTCTAGTTGCCTCATGAATACCATAGTATCATTTGCATTTATTCTAATAATTATGTTAGAATCAGAATAGGAGTAGACATTCAGTCTGCTTTATGATGGGAAAAGCTCAGCCTTTTACAAGTTTTTAGAAAACTTGCAACAGTTTAAAATGCATTCACTGAAATGCTTGCTAATATTTGGTAATTTGCATGCCTTATTTCTCCACAAAAAAACAAATGAAGTATCTGTTGTTTAATCATTCAGTTGGCAACAGACTATTTCAAGCATTACATTTGATTTAAATCAGGGTTTTTTTCTGTCTTTTTTACTTTATCTGAATACCAGTGTAATCTACCAAAGCTAAAGAAGATTATATAATGCTTTACCCAATGGAATTAACCCAGTTTCAGAATTAAGATCAAATCATAAGCTTTTCTGACTGGTCAGCAAATAATAGAAGAATCTGAAAGTAGCATGTAAACATTCCTCAGAACTTGATGATGGACAAAGATGTGCCTGTCCAGATCATATGAAAACAGGAAATGTAGCACAGCTCTATGCTTCTATGTAATCAGCACACCATGTTTATATAACAGTGTAGATAAATCATATAAAGAATGTGATCTGGGAGAAGATTCATTACTGCATTGCTCTTTCCCTGGACTATTAGAATATGTTCTTGCTTATAATGTGGAGAGTGCAGTTTTAATGGAGAGCAGGAATGCTCATCAAATTCAGATGAATCCAAACAAAAGTTTCAGACTGATTTAAAAACAACCAGGAGCTACCTAAATAAAAAGTATATATGAATCCATCTCAAACTTTATGAATGGGACCCAAAATGTATCTGCAGAAATTGGTACATTTTTCCTGGTCTCTTCAGGGAAATTTTCAGGACAACAAAAAATTGTTTGGAGATTGATAACTTTAGCTTTGAAGTAGTATAGCTCTGTTGTCCAGGAGAAAAAGAACATTGAAAATCTGTATAAGTAGTATTTTTTTGGGGGGGGGGGGGACTTTGATTTTATAAGCTCTCAAATTTCTAAGAAGATCTTTGAAGAAGCTCAGAAAAAACACTGTGCTATGCTAGTCCTATTCTAGAACAGAAATGAACTTTCCTTTGGCATTTAGGACCCTTGCTTGAGGGAGAGCAAAGACCTGCATGCTTACTTGGTTTTGCTCCCAATTTAGAAGGGGGCAGTCTTCCATATCTAACCCTCTGAAAACTAGATGCACATTCATTAGTCTTTAAGAAAAGCAAGAGAAGTTTTCATAATTGTTCCATATTCTCCTGAATTTTAATGCAGACATAAAAGAAGATTCTGCTCAGTGAAGACATTGAATCTATTTTTCCCCCTGGAAAAATATATTCCATAATGGGTAAGAATCATGTACCTGGTTTGCAATGATCGGTCTACAGTTTCTGGGAGCAGAAAAAACACATATATCAAATATCCACAACAACTCTATTATAAAATCCTCAGTGTGTTTATTAGCTCATGAGTTTAAGATGAATGTTTAGCTGCACAGTGAGAAGTCTCAGTGAGACTTCCATGTCACAGTTGCTGTTATTTCGAAACCCATTACTTTTATACAAATATAGTATGCATATTTCCCACCTCTTTTTTTCATTGAAGTCCTGAGGAGATAAAGCATTTGGTTTATTCAAAAGAGAATATCACTTAAAAGATGAAAATTAAGCCCCTTTTCTAATCCAGTGTATTTGTATGGAATAGAGAAAAAGGAATTCTCAGCCATTATTGATCATGACTTGAATTCTCTATGAAAACAGTGGACCTACCAGAAACTTTGTGTGATAGCATCACCCTGTGGAGAAATTTTATGTGCTCTGATGTGTTATGGGAAACAAGAAAGAAATTGTGTGTAGTAATGGCTAGTGAGCCATTTCTGGGTCTGCCATTGACAATTTCTGCAATAGATTTAGCTTGAGGCACATTTTACTTTTTTAGTAATATATCACAGCTTTGCTGAGAATTTGTCAATCTACCGTACTACATACAGTACATTGACATACTTTACTTATTGCGTATATTTTATCTGGGGAATGCTTTTGGCTAAGATGTTTGTCCAGATGTTTCACGTTGACATTTTTATTTCTGCAGAGTGAAAAGAGGACATTAATGATACGGAACTGAAATATATAGATCAGCTGAGAAATTGAGAGCATATCATTAGAGAAGGTACAGCCATGAGAGGAACAACCATACAAGATGTACTCTACTGCTTACATTATTGCACGTCAGTTCAGTCTTCCCAGAAGGAAATCACATAAGCAATATTCTGTTGCTCTAATGCAACATATTTTCCTACTTCCAGAAAAAACCTTGTCTGTTTCCAATTACTTCATTTACTAGAAATAAAATAACCATAAGAAGAAAATGACATAACTGAATTGTGCAGAATGAGGTCCATTATACTGTGTGTAACTCCAGAATAGAAGATTTATATTTAAATAAAAACATACATTTTACCACTCAAAATATAACAAAATATAAAGTTTTTATTATTTTGTTTTCTTAATCTGATTTTTATCAAAAAGCTGATAGCATGTTTATGAGAACAATCTGCTAATTTGGAACAATGACTTTAATTTGTTATTCTATATGCAAAAAGGCAAGGTTAAAAGGAAGAGTTCTCACAAACCCACCCACCCCCAATCTTATATACTAAAGAACCATTCTTATATATACAAAGCTAGTTATATCATTATTAATATTTATTAATACTTAACTCAACTGAATTTACTTAAAAAATAAATGGGATATGAAATATATAAGCTGGTACTATGTTTGCAATCCAGATATTGCCAATCAGTTTTGGGATTCAAGTTTGGATTTTCCCAACCTATTTTTAGTTTACTTTCTTAATATACTAAATAAGCGCATTTAGTTGCAAACAACCTCAATGACTGCTCATTTTGACCCATTTTTTTAATTGAATGATATTCAGAGTACAAGGTAGGTGATTGTAGAAGGATTCTCAGTCTGTTCCTGGCCATAAAAAGGCAGTAAATAGTGCTTGACAATTGACAGACAATTGGCTGAAGAGTTTCAAAAGTTTCACAATATTTATTTCCTGGTCAAAATAAACATATTCAAAATGCAAGCTTAAATTTCTTTTCTTTTTAAGACAAAAGTTTTTTTATTTTTTATATTCAAACAACCAAACACTACACAATCAATTATCATACATCATTTTATCCCCACCCAAACCCCCCCTCCCCAATTCCCCCCCCCCCCCGGACTTCCCAGAGCAAAAACAGGATATAGCATTTAACAAACATAAGCTAAAATATGCTAACTATTACAGAATTCAAAACTCTCTCACACTTGTTAACTCCCCTTTTAAAAATTACACTTCAACCTTCCTTTTATAAATTCTCTTATCACATTTCACATTTATAAAAAAAAGAGAGAGAAAAACCATAATCTTATTTTAAACATTTTAAAATCTCTTAGTACATTAGCAGAACATTCTCCAAAATATAAGTTTCAAAACTTTCAAAAAGTTATCCATTAAATTTTAAGTTATCCACCTTTAAACTTCAATACTTTAAAACTACCATAAAATTCAGAAGTTATCCAACTTTAATTAAATCTTTTAACATCATGAGACAATCTCCAAAATATAACCAGTCTGTCTTTCTTTCTATATTTTTTCCAGTCCTTCTTCAATAATACTTTCTTCTTCAGCATTGCTCCTCCCCCTGCTTTTATTTTCAAAATTTTTTAGGTTTGAAATTATAGTTGATGTGTCTTTGGAATTTGTTCTCTTCTTGGGGTTGTTTCCTTTAATTTGAAGCCCCCATTTCGACTCTTCCTGCATTTGTAGACCATCAGTTCGTTCCTTATATATTGATTCTGTCTATAGAGCCAAAACTTGTCAAAATATTTATCAACCTGCAGTAAAGAGTCTTCTTGCTGTTTCTCAATTAATTGAATGGAAGCCTCTTCCAGAACTTCTGTGTTCAGTATAATAATCTCCATTTTAGCCCCAGCAATGTCTCTTTTATTCTCCAAAAGCACATTATCCTGATTAATTTCTTCCTCTTTTCCAGCCAGCAAGTCATTATTATTCCCCAATTTAAAATCTTGAATAGTTCTTTTAATTATCTGTCTTATCTCAACAGTAAAATATTTTAAAAAATCTTTTAAGTCCTTCGCAATCACCACTTGTAAATTTGCTGACTCATATAATCCATCTTTAACTTCAGCCATTTTTCAATTGTCTCTTTATGTTTGTATTAATTCAGCTATCAGGTCATTAAATCCAATTATTTTCCACACAAATTAAGGATGTAAGTTAGTTAAAATCAATACCACAGTCTTTTCCATTCCACTTCCACTTTAAATCTTTTTCTTGAATAACCCGATAGTTTTAACAATGTTACTGATGTTAACAAGGACTTTCACTTCACTTATAAGTTTTGTTTTCACGCCCTAAGGTGCCATCTTTCCCTTTTTAAACAGAGTTAACATACAATACTTGCATTTTTAGCCTCCTGGATTAACTCTGCCAGCATCCAAAATCCATAGTCCAAATTCTTTATAATCTTTCTAGTTACTTTGCTGGTGTGGTCGCGACGCTTCGGTCTGCTTATTTTTAAGCAGACTCGTCCCGGCTCCGGAGCTCTTAAAGGGCTTTCAGGGAGCTCTCACCCTGCAAACCCCAGGCTTAAAAAAAAAGCCTGGGGGTCTAGGGGAGCTCTACCCAGACCCTTCTGCCCTTCTCTCCCCCTTTTCCCTGGGGGAGAGTTTTTAAGCCGCTAGACAGCTGATTTTCGCTGTTCTAGCGGCTATACGGAGTCAAGGGGCTGGAGCTCCTAAAAGCTTAAATTTCTGATAGTAATATGAAGGATGAAATCCAAGCTTGAGTCCAGAAAAGAATAGTTTAAGAAATTGGAAAAATTATTTTAGGGAAGCAATGACTGCCATACAAATTAAATATAGTTGATCTTAACCAAATCAAACAAATCAAGATGTGCCTCATAACATGCCTAAAGCCATTCTTCATTTGGAGCCTGCCTTCACCTCTCTTGAGTCTCATATATGAAGATATTGGCTAAAACTAAAACTAGATATTGGGAGCAGGTCCCTTGTTCAGTCCATCCTTGTTGGACTGAATAGATTTGTCTTCTCTTTCTTACAAGAACAAGGGTGCTTTTACCTTAGCAAGATTAGCATCCCCTAAGGTTTTGGAAGGAAGGTATTCCTCCATTTTCTTCCTCTGAAATTTTATATTCTTATTTCGATGAAACCATTAAAACACTTGCCCATCTGCTGCTGTACTATAGTCTCCAACTGTCTGTCGATTAGAATTTTATCTGGCCTTTATTACTTTTATTACTCAAGGCAGTGAACATACATTTATTAACTAATTTGTATTACTTTTTACAAATAACTCAAGGTGGCAAATATATCCAACAGACATTCCTCCTCCTAATTTCCTCAAAAAAACAACTCTGTAAGGTGGGTTGGTCTGTCAGAATCATTAACCAACATCACCCAGCTGTTCTGCCCCAGCTCCGGATATCCAAGGATATTGACACACACCAATTGTCCTTATCAAATTTATTAAGTAGCAAGACCAGCACAGGTTGGCAACCAGCCCAGAAAACAATATATGATAAACCAAAATACTCTGATAATAATACGAGTTGTTTCCAGCAAGAACGCACTAGCTGCGTGCGACTTTAATAGGCTAAGGGAGTGGCCAATTATCCTCAAGCCCTACTCTCGAGTAGACCTACTCCTCCTGAGTAGCCACTCCTGCCTTTTGGCAGCCCTGCGTGCCCGAGCATTGAGGAGAGGCTCCTCCACTTCGCTCTCTCCACTGGAAGGAGCCTCTGGAGGTTCTGAAGGCCCTGGCTGAGTCTCTGCCTCTGGCATCACATCCTCTTCAGCCTCCTCGCTGTCCGATGTGAGCGCTGGCGTGCACGCTGCTGGCGCAACACCACACCAGTCTCCTCTTCATCGGGATCAGCCATGATCTGCACAGGCCGCTGGCGGGCCACAACACCAGCTGGCTTTCATGACTAAGACAGGACTTGAATTTACAATCTCCTGCTGTCTAGCCTGCTGCCTTAATCATTCACTAAACCAAGGTAAAGGTTCCCCCTGCACATGCATGGTCGTTTCTAGCTCTAGGGGTGCTGCTCATCTCTGTTTCTAAGCTGAAGAGCCAACGCTTTCTGAAGCGTCTCTATGGTCATGTGGCTGGCATGACTAAGTACTGAAGGCGCACAGAGCGCTGTTACCTTCCCACCAAAGTGGTCACTGTTTTTCTATTCTCATTTTATACGTGCTTTCGAACTGCTAGGTTGGCAGAAGCTGGGACAAGTAACAGGAGCTCACTCCATTACCCGGCACTAGGGATTTGAACCACTGAACTGCTGACCTTCTGATCGACAAGCTCAGCATCTTAGCCACTGAGCCACCACGTCCCTTCACTAAACCAAACAGCCCCTCTATAATATTCTCTTCTCCTGTTTTCCCCACAACAGCAATCCTGTGAGGTGGGCTGAGAGGGAAGAGGGAGTCAACCTATTTTCCGGGGCACCTGAAGGCAGGAAGGGAGGCAATGGATGGAGACTAATTGGGGAGAGAACCAACCTAGAACTGGGGAAAAATTTCCTGACAACTTGAACAATTAATCAGTGGAACATCTTGCCTCCAGAAGTTGTGAATACTACAACACTGGAAGTTTTAAAGAAGATATTGGACAAGCATATGTCTGAAATGGTATAGGGTTTCCTGCCTGAGCAGGGGGTTGGACTAGAAGACCTTCAAAGTTCCTTCCCATTCTGTCATTCTGTATTCTGTATTCAGAATGACTCAAGATCACTCAGCCAGCTTTCATGCTTTAGGCAGGACTAGAACTCATGGTCTCCTGGTCTCTAGGCCAGCATCTTATCCACTGGACCAAACTGATTTTCAATGGTTCTTTGCCACAGATGACTAGAATTCTGTTAATGCACAAGCCCTTTTCCTATGGCAACAACAAAAGCAACAACATGGTAATATTCTTAGTAGAAACAAAGTGGCTGCAAGATAGTCAGGGGATTTCTCCATGCATATAGGAACATACATTTGCTTGCCTGCTGTAAAGATTATTTCAAAACAAATTAATATATTCTATAAATTACTGATGGTATTAGAGAACATATAAAGAAAAACACACATGGACAAAAAGTGGAGCTACTTTTGGTTTATTAATTTAAGATCACTAAATCAAATAGTTTAATAAATTGCTCTATGCCTGCCCTCTCCTACCCCCTCGCTTGGTTGTCCTGTGCCCTCTTTCCTTCGCTGGTAACCCTTCCCAGGCCCAAGTGACCCAGGACTGCCTCATCCTGCTCCTCCAGTCATTCCTCCATCAGCCCTAGCTCCATCTCATCGTCCTCCTCAGACCCAGGCTCTGACAGGGCCATGACAGTTCACTTAGGGATCATTCAAAGTTACAACGGCACTGAGAAAAGTTACTTATGACCATTTTTCACACTTATGACTCTTGCAACATCCCCATGGTCATATGATTTACATTCAGATGATTGGCAACTGACTCACATTTATGACAGCTGCAGTGTCCTGGAGTCACGTGATCCTCTTTTGCGAACTTCTGACAAGCAAAGTCAATGGGAAACCAGATTCACTTAATAATATGTACTACTAATAAATTAGTAATATGTTACTAATTTAAGAACTGCAGACTTCCGGTTGGCACCGCAGGCTCTGTGGACGGTCTTCTAAGACTGCCAGCCCTGCGTCTTCGTAAAAGCCGCTTTGACAGCACAAACCAGCTGTCTGGTGGTTGAAAAACCTCTCCTTCAGGAAAAGGAGGAGAGGAGAGTCGGTGGGCAATAGTAGAGCTCCCCGAAAGCCCTCTGGAGCATTTCCAGAGGCTTGGAGGGTGAGAGCTCCCCAGCCAGCCCACCAAGAAGCTCCGAAGCCAGGACAACTCTGCGAAAGCAGAGCAAGAACCTGCGATCCGATCCTGCTTTTAAAAGTGAGTTTGACTGATTACAAGCGCAGGCAGAGCGGAAAACAGGAGAACACGCTTTAAAAGTACAGAGCTTAACTCCGAAGTTACTTTGTTTCAAACTGAATCTCATTGAGCTGGAGGCTGAAGATGGTGTCTTTGTTATGGTTTTGAAAGTGAAAGCCAGAAACGAAAGTGCTTGAGAACTTTGCTCTGGGAGAGTGGATTAGCTGCTTATTAACTGCTGGGAAGTGAGAGCTTGTGGGAAAAAAAATTATCCTGCCTGATAAATTAGAGACTATAAATTACAAACATGTTAAAGTTGTTTAAAAGATTTTGTGGCTTTGGAAAAAAAAAAAGATCTCTTTAAAAGAGGGGGGGGGAAATGGCTTCTAGACAAGTGAAACCAGGAGTTGTTAAAGGAGGGGGAGGTTCTCCAGTTGTGTCAGTGGTGACACAGAAAGCACAACTTCCGGCTGATTCACAGAGTCAGAGTCAGAGTCAAAATGTAGCACTTAATGATTTTAAAGAATTTATGAAAGAAGCCATGAATAATCAAGCAACAGCAATGAAAGAAGCTATGAATAACTTAACATTACTTTTTTTTATTGAAAAGTTTTATAAGAAATACAAACAATTTTCTCCCCCCCACCCTTCCCCCCTCCCCACATAATAGAAAATATTCATTTTCTTATACATAATAAATCCTACATATACATGTTTCCCTTAAAGAAAGCATTAAAATAAAACATTTTAATTACATTCGGAGTTGCTCTTCTTCTCTTTCTTCCTTCATTCCACAACAAACCTTCTTCTTCTCCTCCTTTCTTTCCCTTCCCTCCTTCCTCTTCTCTCCTACTTTCTTCTACCTCCTCTCCTACCTCATCCTACTTCCTTTTCCTTTCCCCCACTCCTCTCTTCTTTTCCCCCTTCTCACCTTCACTCCTACTCCTGTCCCCTTCCCTTCCTCCTCTCCTTTCTTCCATTCCTCTCCCTCCCTCTCCTCTTCCTACCCTCTCCTCCTCTCTCCTTTCTAACTTCTTTGCTGTGAAATATTCTCCTCCTTTAGTATCTGAGCAACTCCTGTATTCTAATCGTAGATACTTTCTTCTGTTAAAACATTTCTCTATTCACCACTTTTTTCCACCCCAACCCTTATCCCACCCTCCCCGCCCCCCCTGACTTCCCAGAGCAAAAATAGGGTATAGCATCTAACAAACATATGCTAAAATAAACTAACTAATTATAAAGTTCAAAACTCCCACACGTTCTTTAACTCCCCTTGATCCAATTCATCAACCTCCCTTTTATAAATTCTCACAACCAATTAAGTTAAATTCATTCTTCCTAATTATAAAAAAACCTTTTTCTTAATGTATAAACCAATACTTTAACAGTATTATAAACAATAAAAATCATGAATAAATTCCATTTCCATACCCTCGAACATCATTCTTTTTGAACATTACTCCCTAATGAAATTCTGAATTTAACATTAATCCTCTTTCCTTCAGAAAAATTGGGCATCTTGAAATCTTACACATTCTATATCATATATCTTTTAAAATAATATAATCTTATGTTAAACATTCTAAAAATCTCTTAATACAATTAAAACACTTGTTTACCAAATATGAATTTCAAAATCTACAGGAGGATATCTTTCAGATTTTCAATTAACCATTTTAATACCTCTAACTTTTTAAAAAGCAGCCCTTTTACTATCGAAAACTAATTATCATTTTGTAATAGAATTCTGAATTTAACATTAATCCTCTTTGCTTCAAAAAGTTGGGCATCTTGAAAGCTTACACAATTTATCTCATGATTCTTTTAAAACAGTATAATCTTATGTTAAACATTTTAAAAATCTCTTAATACTATTAAAACACATATTTGCCAAATGCAAATTTCAAAATCTACAGGAAGATATCTTTCTTAATCTTCTGTTCTTCTCTTCTTTCTATATTTTTTCCAATCCTTTTTTTTATAAATTCTTTCAACAGTCCCCCCCAATTTTATTTTTGAAAATTTTAAAATGTTGATTTAAGGTTGATGTTTCTGAAATACTCGCTCTCTTCTTGAGGTCACGTTTTCTAATTTGAAATCCCCATTTCGACTCTTCTTGCTTGTATAATCATTCAGTCCACTCCTTTGTTCATACAGCCAAAATTTGTTACATTAAAGATTGTCAGCTTGTAATAAGAGTCTATTTGTTGCTTTTCTATCAATTGAATGGAAACGTCCACCAAAACCTTTGTTTCAACTGTGCCAGCCTGCCTTTCAATCCTGACAGCCTCTTGCTCTTCCAAAAACAAACTCCTCTGAGTGATTTTCTGCTGCCCTTCCAACAACTGCTTATGTTTTTCCAAGCTGTTTTTTGAAAAAGCTCTCTCAATTGTATCCAAAAGAGCAGAATTAAAAGAGTCTAGAAGTTCTTGAAAAACTGAGCAGTCACAGCTTGAGAATTTGCTGATTCACCAGCCCTGATGTCAGCTGTATTTCAGCTACTTTGTATTCATCCAGCTATCAGGACGACAATTCCAACTATTTTCCACACAGTATAAAAGCAAACTTTTAATTAAAGTCAGTACCAAATTTTTTTCCTCAGTACCAAGCTCTTTTCCTTGCTGCTTCCACTTTAAAACTTTCTCTTAAGGTGTAATCCAGTAGCTGTATCAATGTTACAAACGTTAACAAGCGTTAACAAGCACTTTCCCTAATAGCTTCCTCCTCCTGCCCTCAGGCGCCATTTTCTCATTTTAAAACGGAGTTAAAATGTTACTTGCAATTGTTTTCTTTTTTCTCCCGATTCGCTCTGTCTGCAATCAAAGTAAAGATGTTAAAAGTCCCCTCCTTTATTATAAGCAGAATTTGGTCGTGGCTTCTAGCTCCGCTTCTGCGGAGTCGTCCCTGGTCCGGAGCAGCTTGACAGGCTTCAATAGGGAGCCCACCCCCTTCGCGCCCCAGGATTTCTCCTGGCGCACTTGGGGGGCTCTACCTCCGCCTGTCGGCTCTTCTCTCTCCCCTTTGCCCAGGGAGAGGGTTTTTCTCTGCCAGACAGCTGTTTTTCGGCTGTTCTGGCGGCATTTACGGTGCCGGGAATCGGGCGCTCATGAAAGAGCGTCAGTGAAGCTCGCGGAGCCAAACCGGAAGTCAATAACTTAACATTACTTGTGGAAGGGAAATTAAAGAAAGTTGAAGAGGATATAAGTTCAATTAAAGAAGTGGTTGCAGAGAAACATGATGAGATAAGAGAGGATATTGTTTATGCTGTATCAGGATTGTCAAACCTTGTTATCCAGCTTGATGGGAAAGTTGAAGAAATTAATCAAGCCAATTTAAATTTGGAAAGCAAAATGGGAGATGTTATGACCAGAACAGAGAAAGTGCATGATGAATTGGTAATGTTACAATACAGGTCCATGGAGTTTGCTCTGAGATTGAGAGGCCTGAAAGAAAATAGTAAAGAAAACCTAAAAGATATTTGTGCTGATGCTATTGCAGAGATAATTAAAGAAAGACCAGAAGATGTGGCAAGCCAAATTGATAACATTTACAGGGTTAATTCCTGGCTGGCAAAACAAAGGCAGCTACCAAGAGATGTAGTGATCTATTTTACAACTAGGAGGATCAGAAACGATATCTTACAAGCTTCCTACAAGAATAAAGTTCAGGTGGCTGGGCAAGAGGTGGTGGTTTTGGAAGAGATTCCTCCAAAGATGCTGAGAAGTAGAAAAGACTTTGGCTTTTTGGTAAATGAGCTGAGAAATCAACAAGTGGCATACAGATGGGACGTTCCAATTGGTCTAATAGTGACTTATAATGGAGAAAGATACCGGTTAAACACAGTCTGGAAGGCAAAAGACTTCTATGTAAATGTTTTAAAGGCTGGATACCCACCCTCACCGGGGGGGGGAGGGGTGAAGGAAGAAAATGGAGATGTTACAACAAGAAAAAATCCAACAGATGAAAGAATACGTGGTGTCATAAAACTTTTGAAAGATCAATTCCAAATGCTTATAGCGGAACAAGTTGCAACAAATTTACAATATGCGAAGCACAATACATTCTGCAATGCCAATAAACCGGGCAGGTGGTTGGCCTACACATTGAGGAAGAAACAGAGTATACGGACTATTGATAGTATTGATATTGGAGGGAAAGAAATTTTTCAACAGAAATTAATTAAAGAAGCTTTTCTTGATTACTACACTAAATTATATGCCAAAGAGGAGGTGCAGAATGGACTTATAGAAAAATATTTAGATAATAAAAGAGTTACAAAAATTACTGAGCAACAAAAGGAAAGAATGAATTATCCTATAACAGAGGAGGAGATAATAGCAGCAATAAAACAATTAAAAACAGCCAAAGCTCCTGGAACGGATGGTCTGACTGCAGTGTACTATAAAACTTTGCAGGCAGAAATGGTGGAACAACTCAGAGACTTATTTTGTAACATACAACAAGGGGGAAAAGTACCCCCATCATGGACTACAGCTTGTATTTCTTTGATACCAAAAGAGCAAGCAGGTCCCAAAAAACAGGAGAATTTCAGACCAATATCTCTTTTGAATACGGATTATAAAATTTATGCAAAAGTATTAGCCAACAGATTGATGCCAGTAATTCAAAAGGTGATTCATGATGATCAAGCGGGATTTATCGAGGGTAGGCACATGAAGGACAATGTAAGGCAAGTAATAGATTTATTGGAATATCTTGAGAAGAATAAACAGATCCCTGCAGTGCTGGTTTTCTTGGATGCAGAGAAGGCCTTTGATAAAGTGGACTGGAATTTTCTACTAAAGATTTTAAAAAAGATGGACTTTGGGGATCAATTTATACAGGCGGTTTCAGCAATTTATCAAGAGCAAAAGGCACAGATTATTATTAATGGAAGTTTGACAACAGAGTTTAAAATCGAAAAAGGAACAAGACAGGGATGTCCGTTGTCCCCACTGTTGTTTATTTTAACACTAGAAGTCTTGTTAAACACAATAAGGGACTCTAATACCTTGAAAGGTATAATGATAAGGCAAGAGGATTACAGAATAAAGGCATTTGCAGATGATCTGGTTGTTACCCTAACACAGCCAATGGAATCAATAATCCAGATGAAGGACATTATACAAGACTATGGTAAAGTTTCAGGTTTTAGACTGAACCAGAAAAAAACAAAGATGATAGTCAAAAATGTGACACAAGATAGTAAACACGAGCTTGAAAGGAGGGCAGGTTTTGAGATTGTACCAAAGGTAAAATATCTAGGAGTTCAGGTTGCAGAATCAAATATGAAATTGTTTCAAAATAATTATGAGGTGTTGTGGTGAGAGGTGCAAAAAGATATGGAGACTTGGAAAAAAATGCAGCTGTCTCTACTTGGAAGAATAGCAGCAGTTAAGATGAACATTTTGCCAAGATTTCTTTTTTTTGTTTCAAATGATTCCGGTGCTTAAAAGTGATAAACAACTAAAAGTGTGGCAAACTGGAGTGAATAAGTTTGTCTGGAACGAGAAAAAACCAAGAGTAAAATTGAAAATTATGCAAGATGTTCCAGAAAGGGGAGGTCTTAAACTTCCAAACCTACAGTTATATTATGATGCAGCAGCTTTGACTTTAACAAGTGATTGGTTTGGAGGAAAAAAGACTGGAATACTGAATGCAGAAAGTTTTGATTTGGAATTTGGATGGCATGCTTACTTATTTTATGACAACAAAGTGGATAAAGCATTTAAAAGCCATATACTTAGAGATTCTTTGTTGAGAGTTTGGAAGAAGCACCGACTCAAATGGGATTATAAAATACCGCTATGGCTGGATCTTGGTCATACTTTGTGGAATACAAATATAATGTCACTCGGGGGGGGGGTTATATAAAGAGGTTCTTTTTACAGATGCGGGCAGATGGCAGCTGAAGACATTACAGACATTGTTGGCTGAAGGGATTAATCTAACCTGGTTACAATATAATCAATTGCAATTGAGATGGAAAGAGGACCAAAAAACTGGTATTATGATGTATGAGGAAGAATTGGTCAGACACATAAAAGAGAAAGGTCCAAAGCATATTAAAAAACTTTATAATGTTTTGTTAGAAAGGGATTCAGAAACTGAACTAGTTAAAGATTGTATGATTAAGTGGGCACAAAATTTTGAGGAACCAGTGATGTTGGAAACATGGGAAAAAATTTGGGTTCAGAATGTTAAATTTACACAGTCGCAGAACCTGAGGGAAAATTTTTATAAAATGTTTTATAGATGGCATTTAGACCCCAAAAAATTGTCGTGTATGTACCCTAATGTGCAGCCTAAATGTTGGAGATGTGATTGTCTAGATGCTACATATTATCATGTTTGGTGGACCTGTAAGAAAGTTAAGGCTTTTTGGATAAAAATTTGGTGGGTCATGCAGAATGTTTTGAAGAAAAAAATTCAATTTTCTCCACAATTGTTTTTATTGGGTATAGTTAAGGGTTTTACATTGGGTGAAACAAAATTGATATTGTATATGATAACAGCAGCAAGATTGTTGATAAGTAAATACTGGAAAAATGAAGCGCTGCCCACGATTGAGGAATGGACTTTGAAGATGGCCAGTTTTGCAGAGATGGCGAAGATTTCAGCATATCTAAAAGATTGTTCACAAGAGACTTATGAATGGGAATGGAAGAAGTGGATAGATTATGTTCAGAACAAATATCAAACTAGGAAGTATCAAATAGCTTTTATTTGAAAATGTTATATTAAGATAGAAATATTTTAAGGTAATGAGGATGAAAATTTATTTGAAAATGTTATATTAAGATAGAAATAGGTTAATGTAATGAAGATGAAAGTTTATAAGGGGGAGGGAGGGGTTCAAGTTTTATATACAAAGGAGGGTTTTTCCTTTTACTTGATATGAGTATACTGTGTGGAAGTCTGGGGGGGAGGGGAGGGTTAGGGTGGGTTAGGGAGGTTGGGAAGTTTGGGGTGGGTTGAGGGGGGGGAAAGGGGGTGAAAATGTAATTGTAAAACTTTTGCAATAAAAAAAAAAGATGGAAAACAGATACAAACCTGTGCTGAAGTTGCAGCTGGAGGAATTATCATGGAAGATAAATTTCTACATACTAAAATAATACAATGGGATTATAAATCTTTTATATTAATGGAATGGAGTAATAGACACACAGAAAGATAAAAAAAGCTTATCAAAGATATCAACACGTGCAAAATTACCTAAATCTTTTTTTTGATAATGATGGAAGATATAGAACTGAGAGATATTTGGAGAGAACTTTTTTTTCTGATAGACATCAATCCTTCTCCAGGATTGATTTTATACTAACCACAAATGATTTTATTTCCAGGGTGAAGAAGACGAAGATATGTCCAAGAACTTTAACTGATCACAGTCCGGTTTGGGTGGAATTTGAACAGGAGAGGGGAGAAAGGAGGTCTTGGAAGTTAAATGAAAATTTATTTAGATATGAAGAAAATGTGAAAGAGCTTAAAAAACAAATGAAAGAATTTTTTGTTATTAATATGAATAAGGGTACTTCTATGGAAATGGTCTGGGATACTAGTAAGGCTTATATGAGGGGTATGTTAATACATATGAATAATAAATATAGACTAAAACAACAAAAGAAGCGGAAAGAGATAGAGGAAGAAATAAAAAAGAAAGAACAATCACTCATACTTAATCCAGGAGACAAGAAAGTAAAAGAAACAAGAAATATACTACGAGGGCAATTTAGTATGTTAATGGCTGATCAGGTGGCAACTAGCTTACAATATGCTAACCATAATACATTTTGTAATGCCAATAAACCAGGTAGGTGGTTGGCCTACATGTTGAGGAAAAAACAGAAATCACGAGTCATTGGTAAGAAAGAATTTAGATGTAAGCAAGTTTACCAACAGAATATGATCAAAAAGGCTTTTTTAGAATTTTATACAAAGTTATATGCTAGTGACTCAATACAAGTTATACAGTAGATATAGATAGATACTTAAAGGAAGGGAATATTCCTGAATTAACATTGGAACAGAGGGAAGGATTGAATCAACCAATAACTTCTGATGAGATTACTGATGCAATTAAGCAATTAAAAGTAGGGAAAGCTCCAGGAACAGATGGATTAACAGCTGTTTATTATAAGAATTTACACCTTGAAATGGTAGAACCGCTTAGAGTTCTATTTTGTAAAATTCAATTAGGGGGAGGAGTCCCACCCTCTTGGCGAACAGCTTTTGTTTCTCTGATTCCGAAGGAAGATCAAAATTGTACTAAACCTGAAAATTTTAGGCCAATTTCACTTTTGAACACGGATTATAAAATTTTTGCTAAGATATTAGCGAATAGATTAATGCCAGTTATGCAACAAACAATTCATAATGATCAATCAGGCTTTATAAAAGGGAGGCAAATGAAATATAATGTTAGACAAATTATAAACCTATTGGAATATTTGAAAAAAAATAACCAGGTCCCTGCAGCATTCATATTTTTGGATGCAGAGAAAGCATTTGATCGATTGAACTGGCAATTCCTGTGTAAGATAATAGAAAAAATGCATTTTGGGGAGTATTTTATACATTCAATTAGAGCAATATATCAGGAACAAACAGCACAAATAATAGTTAATGGAGGTTTAACAGATGCGTTTAAAATTGAGAAAGGTACTAGGCAGGGTTGTCCCTTGTCGCCATTGTTGTTTATTTTAACTTTAGAAGTTTTGTTGAATAAGTTACGTGACTCTGATAAAATAAAAGGAATTGTAATTAGACAGCAGGATTATAGATTAAGAGCATTTGCAGATGACCTGGTTCTTACTTTATCTCAACCTATAGAAGTGGCTCCCTATATGTTGGACATAGTAGCTCAATATGGCAAAGTATCTGGATTTAAAGTAAATCTTCATAAGACCAAGATGATAACTAAAAATATGTCCATAACTCAAAGAGAAGACTTAGGGAGAATAACGGGGTTTGAAGTAGTTAAAAAGGTTAAGTATCTAGGAATATATATTGCAGCCTCAAACACGAAATTGTTTAAAAATAATTATGAAATTCTTTGGCAAAAAATACAGAAAGAAATGGAAAATTGGAAAAAGTTACAACTATCATTACTGGGAAGGATAGCAGCAATAAAAATGAATGTACTACCTAGGTTTTTATTTTTGTTTCAAATGATACCAGTGCTTAAGAAAGATGGAAATTTGATGGAGTGGCAGAAAGGCGTTAATACTTTCATCTGGGCTGGGAAGAAACCAAGAGTGAAACTGAAAATTATATAGGATATACGTGAGAGAGGAGGTCTTAAAGTGCCTAATTTAAGATTATTAAGTATTATGAAGCAGCTGCTTTATCACAAATTAGTGATTGGTTTAACTTAACTGAAGAAAGAATGTTAAACATAGAAGGTTATGATTTGTTATATTAATGGCATGCTTATTTGTTATATGAAAAAAATGTGGATAAAGTGTTTAAGGGTCATATATTCAGAAATGTGTTGTTGAGGGTTTGGAAAAAGTACCAATATAAGCTAAACTATAAGATACCCATATGGGCAAATCCCAGACATGCAATAGAAAATATAAGTATAGAGCAAAAAACAGAGGTGATTACTTATAAAGAGCTTCTTTTTTTGGAAAGGGGTAAGTTGCAACTGAAATCTTTAGATGAATTAAAAGAAGAAGGGATAATTTATACTTGGTTTCAGTATGGTCAGCTTCAAGCTAGATGAAGGGAAGATAAAAAATTTGGTGTTATGCAAAATGAGGAAAATCTGGTGAAACAGATTAGAGATCAAAGCCAGATGCATATTAAAAGGTTGTATAATGCATTATTGGAAATAGATTCAGAAACGGAATTGGTTAAGGATTGTATGATAAAATGGGCACAAAACTTTCAGGAACCAGTGATGATGGAAACGTGGGAAAAGATTTGGGTCAGAAATGTTAAATTTACGCAAGCACAAAATTTGAGAGAGAATTTTTATAAAATGTTTTATAGATGGCACTTAGATCCTAAAAAAATTATCATGTATGAACTCTAATTTGCAAGCTAAATGTTGGAGATGTGAATGTAATGATGCAACCTATTATCATATATGGTGGACCTGTAAGAAAATCAAGGCATTTTGGATAAAAATTTGGTGGGTGATGCAGAACATTTTGAAAAGAAGGTTGAAATTTACTCCTCAATTGTTCCTATTGGGTATAACTATGGACTGTACAGTATCAGAGACTAAATTGATTTTGAATCTAATATCAGCAGCTAGGCTGTTGGTAGCGCAATATTGGAAGAAGGACTCTTTGCCTACTATTGAAGAGTGGATATTGAAAGTAACAAACCTAGCAGAAATGGCGAAAATCTCAGCGTACTTGAAGGACTATACACAAGAAAGATATGTATCGGAATGGAGAAGATGGATTGACTATATTCAAAATAAGTATCAGACAAGAAAATATCAAATAGTTTATGAACGAACATTAAGTATTAGAAGTATTATGTTATCTATAGTGGAGTTAAGGTTTCAGGGGGGGAGTTAGTAGTCTGAGGATAAGTAGGTTAATCTAGTTTATGATTGTTAAATGAAACACCTTGTATTTTGCTCTGGGAAGTCTGGGGGGGAGGGTGGGATGAGGGGAGAGAAAGGGTGGGGGGAATATTGGGGGGGAAGAAAATTTTTGTTTTTTGCCCACCCTCTTCACCAATCAACAACTTTGCTTCTCCGCATCTTCACCTGCCAACAGTTTGACATCCTCTGAGTGATTGTCAAGTTGCTCAGCTGGGCATCCAGCAGAACTTGAGAAGCATTCTTGAAACATTAACATCTATTCCTTGTATTTTCTTTCAATTGACATGTACTATGGTTTGGGATTATGTTGCTTAAATGAAATTGCTTGCATAACACATATGTAAACCTCTGAAAGAAGCTCATAAAATGTTTATTTTTTGCATTTGCAACACAGCTCAAAGAAGTTATATAAATTGGGGAAGTTTTCTCATGGCCTCTACATGTATGTGTCAGTTGAAAAGTAAAATTAAAATTTTAAAAATACAATTGCCAATCTTCAACAGAAATACAGGAAGAGATAAAATCTAATGAACCCTAAGGATAAGAAAATGTTTGGGCATCTTCCACTCCTATTGCCTTGACAGAGAAACAAGGATTATTTTCCATTTTAGCATTTTGGCTGAGTCAGTGAAGGAACAATGGCTATTGATTATGCCATCCAATTCCAACAACTCTGGGCAGTTTAACATTTAAAACAGTAAAAAAAAAAAAAAATCAAAATAAAATCTCTGTCAGGTATGCTTCCTTCAATATCCAGGAAAGAAAAACCCAAACTCAATCATTTTGAAGAGATTAGTACTTTTACTGAATATGAAATGATCGCAACCCAGGTAAAGCTGGAAGTGAGCAAAACGCGCAAAATAGCATCTACTAAGCTTCTACCCCCCTCCCCCATGTCCATTGACCATCATCCAGTCCAAAGATCTCCCAAAGGTCAGGTGGCATCACGGCTGGCAATGTCATTCATCAGGAATGTAGGGCAGTTGGTCAGCCGGCCCCTTTGGAGATTCACTTTCGTTTCTTGGGAAGACACGTCCTACAATGGGAAAAAAACACCTCCTGCACCTTCCCCCCTTCGCCCCTTAACTAGTCCCTCCCCCCTCCCCCGTTTCTTATGGCAGCTGAAGCAGGCAAAGCTGAGGCTGACATTTGGCCCCTCTTGCAGAAGAGACGTTATTCCTAAATAAGAGGAAGGAAAAGAGAGAGAAATAGAATATATACAATAATTATGGATTATCAGGGTATTTGGTATAGAATTGCTGTATTTTCTTGGGAGCTCGGACATCCCATTTATTCACCCATTCAGCCTGAGACAAAGGGAAATGTTTCCAGGCTATCAGATATTGGACTTTACCATGGTGTTTCCTAGAGTCCAAAATTTCCTTAACTTCAAAATGTTGCTCCCCCTCTATGAGAATGGGAATTGGAGGGGTGCTTTGGTCAGCCCTTAGGGGAGACGAGTGTTCAGGTTTTAATAAACTAACATGAAATACAGGATGTATACGTCTCAACGTTTTTGGCAATTCCAATTCAACTGTTACTGGATTAATCAGTCTAATCACACGAAATGGTCCCACATACTTAGGGCCCACATACTTAGGGGCCCACATACTTAGGGCCTTTTTGGACTTCTGGGTAGTCTGTAAGTATTTAGTAGATAAATAGACTTTATCACCCACTTTATAAATGTGAGCTGGGGACCTTTTCTTATCGGCTTGCGCCTTATGGGCCCGGTGTGCCTCATCTAATGCCTTCCGAGTCACTGCCCATGTGCTCTTTTATTGTTCAATCCAATCCATTAAGGAGGGATTCTGGGGATCATCTTGTGGTAGCTCGGGAATGGGTACGAAATCCTGGCCCGATGCGACCTTAAAAGGAGTGAATCCGGTGCTACTGTGTACGGAATTATTATATGCCACTTCTGCAAATGGCAACAAGTCTACCCAATTGTCTTGCTGGTAATTTATGTAACACCTCAGGTATTGTTCTAGAACTCCATTGGTTCTTTCACAGGCCCCATTTGTCTGAGGGTGGTGACTGGAACTTAGCCCCTGGGCGGAGCCTATCAACTTCAAAAACTCTTTCCAGAAACTGGAAGTAAATTGCACACCTCTGTCAGAAATTATTCTTTTCGGAGATCCATGTAGTCGGTAAATCTGCCGAATAAACAGTTTTGCAAGGGTTTTTGCTGAAGGGATCTTTGAGCAAGGGATGAAATGTACTTGTTTGGAAAACAAATCAGTTACTACCCAAATGACAGTGCAGCCTTCACTCTCTGGTAAGTCCACCATAAAATCTATAGATATTTCCTTCCATGGGGCATTCGGTCTAGCCACACTTTGCAGCAATCCAGGGGGTTTTCCTGGAGGTCTTTTAGCCGAGGCACATACTGGACAGCTAGCCACATATGCCTCTATGTCTTTTTTAAGTGCAGGCCACCAAAATTGTCTCTTAACAAGATGTAGAGTCTTGACAAACGCAAAGTGTCCTGCGGCCTTGGCATCATGAGCATATTTCAATACGGTTGTTCTTAATGTGGTCGGAACATACAATTTCGATGCAACCCAAGCTAGTCCGTCACGAAGTGTGCATTCATTCGAGTGGTTCTTAAACCACTCGTCAGTTTTTAGCGCTTCTCGCAATTTTTCGAGTAAATCCCCCGAGAGTTCTGGTTCAGTTTTTCTCTGCGCTCTGGTAGTAACAGGTGTTGCCAATTGTGTCAAGGGGATCATTGGTTGAACCACCTCCTTCTTGATGCTGTTGTACTGCGGCAATCTGGAAAGTGCGTCCGCCATGAAGTTTTTTCCACCAGGAAGGTAACGTAGAGTGAAATTGAAACGCTTGAAATGTTGGGCCCAACGAGCCTGTTTTGGTGATAGTTTGCATGGTGTTTTTAATGCTTCTAAATTCTTGTGATCAGTCCACACCTCGAAAGGGTGTTTCGCCCCTTCTAAAAATTGTCTCCATGTTAACAGCGCCCATCTAACTGCAAACGCCTCTTTCTCCCATATGGCCCATCTCCTTTCCATTTCTGATAGTTTACGGGACGTGTAAGCACAGGGTTGTAATATCCCATTTTCATTCTTTTGCAAGAGTATTGCTTCTACAGCTACGTCACTGGCGTCAGCTTGTACTACAAAAGGTTGTTCCATGTCGGGGTGTTTGAGCACAGGTTCAGCCGCAAACAGCCGTTTCCACCTCAAACTTATGGGGCAATGACTCTTCTACGCCTATGGCTGCCCCTCTATCTGCTGAAACGCATGATCCTCCGCCACCTCCTCCGGTTCCGGTTTCCTCCGCAGAGGCCTTAGTTTGTCCTCTTCTTCCAGATCAGCTCCAGAAGCTTATTGAGGCAGCAGTGCAGAAATCTCTGGCAGCTGGACTACATCCCCCCACCGCGTCTGGATCGGTGCAGTCAATTTCTCTGGAACATCTTCACTCCTTTGATCAGGCCCATGCCGGGGCCCCAATGTCCCCTTCGCATTCACATGTTAGTCAGGGCTCCACCTTGTCTGAGCTTGTCTATGGTGACTCTGGACTGTTGGATGACGAGAATTTCTGCAGAAACAACTGACCTTTTCTGGGCTATTTCCTATTTCAAGTCGCTGCTTTTTAAGGCCGTGAACACAGCTCAGCTTTCAGCTCCTGCATCGCAGCCCTATACCTCTACTCCTCCTGGGTCCCTGGACCCTATGTTTGGTGAACCTGCTAAAACAGTCTCCACCATTCCTACTCCCCCTCTTTTTCTGAATGTCGTGAAGTGGCAATGGGCTTCGCCGGGATCGGCTCCTGTTCCTTCTTCGTCTGATCGTATGAATTTTCACATGTCTTCCGAATTGGATTCGCCTCTACAACTCCTGTCTGTGGATGCTCCCATCGCGGCACTCCTGTCTAATGTCAGCATACCTGGAGATCCTGCTGAAGATTTGCGACCAGATGAGGCTGATTTGGTTCTTCAGAGAGCCCATCAGGGGGCTACATGGGCCATTCGGGCCGCATCGACTGCATCATTCTTCAACCGCACCACTTTGCTTTGGCTCCGCCAGTTGCAGGACAAGCTACCACCTGTATGTTCATGCCAAGCAGGACCTCAATAAGATTGTAGCTGCGGTTCAGTTCTCGGCAGACTCGACCCTTTTTTTTTTAATTGAAAGAGTTTTACAAATACAAATTTTCCCATTCCCCCCCCTTTCCCTCCCTAACCCTCCCCTCCCCCCATGACTTCCCCAAGGTGAAATCCAAATCCAAATCATATGGTATCATACTTTACCACCCATCTATTTAACCCCCTGTGTACTATGCATTTCTACCTGACATTCAACTATTCTACCCCCTGTATACTATACTTTTCTACACAACATTCACCTAAAAGCTATCTGGTACTTCCTAGTTTGATATTTATTCTGCACATAATCTATCCATTTCTTCCACTCCCATACATAGGTCTCTTGAGTCTGGTCTTTTAAGTATGCTGATATCTTCGCCATTTCTGCAAAACTGGCCACCTTCAAAGTCCATTCTTCAATAGTAGGCATAATATCCCTTTTCCAATATTGACCAATCAGTAACCTAGCTGCTTCACCATATACAATATCAATTTTGTTTCACCCAGTGAAAAGTCCTTAACTATGCCCAATAAAAACAATTGAGGAGAAAATTGGAGTTTTTTCTTCAGAACATTTTGCATAACCCACCAAATTTTTATCCAAAAAGCCTTCACTTTCTTTGCAAGTCCACCATATATGATAATATGTAGCATCTAAACAATCACATCTCCAACATTTTGGTTGAACATTAGGATACATGCACGACAATTTCTTAGGATCTAAATGCCACCTATAAAACATTTTGTAAAAATTTTCCCTCAAATTCTGTGACTGCGTAAATTTAACATTCTGGACCCATATTTTTTCCCACGTTTCCATCATAACTGGTTCTGCAAAGTTTTGCGCCCATTTTATCATACAATCTTTAACCAATTCATTTTCTGAATCTCTTTCTAGCAAAACATTATAAACCCTCTTGATATGCATTGGGCCTTTCTCTTTTATCTGTTTTACCAATTCTTCTTCATGCAACATTAAACCAGTTTTTTGATCTTCTCTCCATCTCAATTGAAGTTGATTATACTGTAACCAAGTTAAATTGATCCCTTCTTCTAACAATGTATTTAATGTCTTTAGTTGCCATCTACCCCCATCATTAAAAAGTACTTCTTTGTATAACCCCCACCCCCGAGTGACTTTATATTTGTATTCCGTATAATATGACCAAGATCCAACCACAACGGTATTTTATAATCCCATTTGAACTAGTGCTTCTTCCATACTCTCATCAAGGAGTTTCTAAGTATATGGCTGTTGAATACTTTATCCACTTTATTTTCGTAAAATAAATATGCATGCCAACCAAGTTCAAGGTCAATTCTATATTCAATATTCCAGTCTTTATCCTTCCAAACCAATCACTTGCTTGTGTCAATGCTGCTGCTTCATAGTACAGTCGTAGGTTTGGAAGTTTAAGGCCACCCCTTTCACGAACATCTTGCATAATTTTCAGTTTAACTCTCGGCTTTTTCTCATTCCAAACAAACTTATTCACTCCTTTTTGCCATTCCATCAGCTGTTTATCACTTTTAAGCACCGGAATCATTTGAAACAAAAATAAAAATCTAGGTAGAACATTCATCTTAACTGCTGCTATTCTTCCAAGTAAGGACAGCTGCAGTTTTTTCCAGGTTTCCATATCCTTTTGTACCTTTCACCACAACACCTCATAATTATTTTGGAACAGTTTTATATTTGAATCTGCAACTTGGACTCCTAGATATCTCACCTTTGGTACTATTTCAAAGCCTTCCTTCCTTTCAAGTTCCTTCTTTTGATCTTCTGTCATATTTTTAACTATCATCTTGGTTTTTTTCTGATTCAGTCTAAATCCTGATACCATACCATATTCTTCTATAATGTCTTTCATCTGGATTATTGATCCCATCGGCTGTGTTAGGGTAACAACCAGATCGTCTGCAAATACCCTTGTTCTGTAATCCTCTTGCCTTATCACTATTCCATTCAAAATACTCGAGTCCTGTATTGTGTTCAACAAGACTTCTAGAGTTAAGATAAACAACAACGGGGATAATGGATAACCTTGTCTTGTGCCTTTTTCTATACTGAAGTTTGTAGTTAAGCTTCCATTAATGATAATTTGTGCTGTTTGCTCTTGATAAATTGCTGAAACCGCCTGCACAAACTGATTCCCAAAATCCATCTTTCTTAAAGTCTTTAATAGAAAGTTCCAATTCACTCGATCAAAGGCCTTCTCTGCATCCAAAAACACCAGCACTGCAGGGATCTGTTTATTCTTCTCAAGATATTCCAATAAATCTATAATTTGCTTCACATTATCCTTCATGTATCTGCCTTCTATAAATCCTGCTTGATCATGATGAATCACCTCTTGGATAACTGGCATTAATCTGTTGGCTAATACTTTTGCAAAAATTTTATAATCCGTATTCAGAAGAGATATTGGTCTAAAATTTTCTGGTTTTATAGAACCTGCTTCCTCTTTCGGTATCAATG
Source organism: Arizona elegans (assembly GCA_022577455.1). Lineage (NCBI taxonomy): Eukaryota > Metazoa > Chordata > Lepidosauria > Squamata > Colubridae > Arizona > Arizona elegans. The sequence continues at coordinate 168,742,323 of JAKOOJ010000001.1, read as the reverse complement.
AGACAAAAGCTGCTTTCCATGAAGGGGGTATTTTACCCCCTTGTTGTATGCTACAAAATAAGTCTTTAAGATGTTCAATCATTTCTACTTGTAAAGTTTTATAATACACTGCAATTAAACCATCCGTCCCTGGAGCTTTAGCTGTTTTCAGTTGTTTAATAGCAATGATAATCTCCTCAGCTGTTATTGGTTGACTCATTCTTTCCTTTTGATCACTAGAAATTTTCATAACTCTTTCTTCTAGATATTTATTTATAAGTTCATTCTGTATATCATCTTTGGCATATAGTTTGGTATAGTAATCAAAGAAGGCTTCTTTGATTAGTCTTTGTTGAAAAACTTCCTTCCCTCCATACTCAATACTGCCAATAGTCCAAGTACTCTGCTGCTTCCTCAATGTGTAAGCCAGCCACCTGCCCGGTTTATTAGCGTTACAAAATGTATTATGTTTCGCAAATTGTAAGTTAGTTGCTGCTTGTTCTGCTGTGACCATTTGAAATTGATCTTTCAAAAGTTTTATAATTCCTTGTAGTTTTTCATCTGTTGGATTTTTTATGTAACTGTTCTTTTTTCTTTATCTCTCCTTCCATTTCTAATCTTTTTCTTTGTCGATTTAATTTATGTTTAGAATTCATGTAGATCAGTACCCCCCGCATATACGCCTTGCTCGTGTCCCAAACAATTTCAATAGGGGTACCCTTATTCAAATTCATTTCAAAAAAATCCTTCATTTGTTTTTTGAGTTCATTTACATTCTTTTCATATCTAAACAAGTTTTCATTTACTCTCCATGATCTTCTCTCATTCTTTCCCATTTCTATTTCTATCCATACCGGGCTATGGTCAGTTAAAGTCCTCGGAAATATCTTTGTTTTCTTTGTTTTTAGAAGTAAATCAGCAGTAAGTAAGATAAAATTAATCCTAGAGAAGGATCTATGTCTGTCTGAGAAAAAAGTAAAGTCCAGTTCTTTTGGGTTGTGCACTCTCCATATGTCTTTCAATTCCAAATCTTCTTTCATATCGAAAAAGATCTGTGGTAACACATGACCTTGCCAAACTCTTTTTATCTTTTTTGGGATCTATTACTCCATTCCAATCTCCCATAAGTAAAATAGATCTATAGTCCCATTGTAATATTTTAGAGTACAATATTTTGTAAAAATTTTCTTGTTGCTGATTAGGAGCGTAAATTCCAATCACCAAAATTGGACCATTATATGTATAAAGTTCAATTGCTATATATCTTCCACAATCATCTGCTTCTATAATTTTAGCTGACAATCTTTTATGTATATAAATGACCACACCATTCTTTTTCTCCAGATTTGAGGCTATAAATTGTGTTCCTAATCTAGAGTTTATCAAATATTTTTGATCTTGTATTCTAATATGAGTTTCTTGTAGACAAGTAACATCATTATTAAATTGTCTCAGATAGTGAAATATTTTCCTTCTTTTCTGTTGTGAGTTCAATCCATTCACATTCCAGGATAAAAACTTAATTGTCATTTGTAGTCTCCTGAAGCGTTAAGAGCATTTGCTGAAGTTTCTGTCCCAGACTGGTAGTCTTCGGCTTAGCTCCTCCCATAGCTTCAGATTTTTGTGTTTTACCATTGGCTCCCTTCTTCTCTTGTGGTGGCTTAGACCTCTGCTGTTGTTGTTTCTCTAGAATTTGTTTGTAAGCTGATCGAGTTATACACTGATCTTTAGCTTAGCAAACTCCATGAATCTAAATTGCATCATTGTCACTTCATTTTCAATCCTTTGCGTTTTATTGTCCACATTGGAAATTTTATAATCAGCTTCCTTCATTTTAGATTCTACTTCTGAACTAAGTTCTCCCACTTTTTTATCAATCTGAACAACTACTTTGGACAAGCCAGTCACAACTGTCAGTATGCCTCGCTTCATCTTGTTATACTTTTCTTGAACCACCTCCTTAATTTCCTGTTGAGATTTTTCAAATTTCTGGTGCATAACTTCATTTTGATTCATCAGAGCCGCAGCAATAAATTCCTTCAAATCTTTAAAACCAGTCTCCTGTGCCTGGCTCTGAGTCTGCAAACTTAATGACTGCTCTTGTGACTTATGAGTGGGGGAGCCACCCCCCCCCCCCCCGGCAGCTTTAGTGGCTGGCTTTGTCTGCTTTGAGGCCATTCTGCCACACAGTCTGACTCTTTCTAAGAAGGAAGTCTTCCCTCCCTTTTCACCACCACAGAATCCTCTCAGAAATTTCCCCAGCTTTAATCAAGTCTCTAAGGGAGGAGGAACAAATCAAAATCACTAAAAAAAAACTTTTCCCTTTTCTTCTAGCCAGCGCTGTGCTTTAAGTACTTTGTAGCATGTTAAAACACTCAGGCAAATCCACTTTTGCTTTCAGCCTTTTTCCTACCGCTGAAGCTGGACACCATTTTAGCAGACTGTCACTCTTTCTCCGTTCTTAAATTCAATCAAAGGCTAATACAAATACTTGCAGTTTTGAGTTTCAAGTCCAGATTTCACCCTGTTTATTTTTGATAATTCTTTTGGATTTCGCTGGTTATGTTGGTCGCGTTGTCTGGCTCTGCTGGATGCAGAGTTGTCCCCAGAGTCCAGAGCATCGGCGGGCTGGATAGGGAGCCTCACCCTGCTTCCTCCCCAGAAGCAAAAAAGACAATCTGGGGGCTTCGCAGGGGGCTCTACCTGGACTTGCCGGCTCTCCTCACATTTCCTCAGGAACACGGAGTTTTTCAAGCTGCCTCTCAGCTGTAGAGGCGGCTCTTTACGGGCGGTGGGGCTGGTGGTCTTAAAGAGACCGTCTAGCAACGATGGTGGCGCCAACCGGAAGCGGCGGACTCGACCCTTAATGTGGCTCGTTTTGCCGCCAAGTCTTTGGCTTCTACGGTTGCCACCCAGCGTTTGGTCTGGCTCCGCCATTGCAGGTGGATGCCTGACATAAAAATTGCGGCTGGCTTCGGTTCCCTTTGGGGGATCGCAGCTCTTTGGGGAAGGCTTTGGAGCCTTTCCTAACTGAAATGAGGGACAAAAAGAAAGTGCTTGCAGCAACGTATCGTAGAGGGGACTCCCGCTTCTCTCCGTATCCCTCTCGTCCACAAATTAGAGGTGCTGATGGGGGAGGGTTCTCCTCTTCCCTTTCCTCACCTCGGCCATAAAATAACTTTGGCAGGCAACGAGGCTTCCAGGATAAGTCCTTTTGGGGCAGGTCCCTTGGGTTTAAACGGCCCTTTCGGGGGGGAGGAGGTCGTTCCATCCGACGCCACTGCTGATTGCATTTTTGACCCTTCTATTGGTGGCAGATTGGTCCTCTTTGCCGCCTTCTGGGAGCGGTCCACTTTGGACAGGTGGGTCCAGGCTACCTTGCGAACCGGGCTGTTTGTTTCTACCCCCTGGATACCTTTGTTTGCTGTCCAATTTCTCGTAATTCCGAAAGGAGGTCCCTTATGGACTCTGCGTAACAGCATCTCCTGGCCATCAGGGCTATTCAGCTAGTGCCTTCTGGTCAGGAGTGTACGGGCTTCTATTCCCGGGTTTTCCTTGTCCCCAAGTCTTCGGTGGGGTGGCGACCTATTCTGGACCTAAAACGATTGAACAGGTATGTCGTTTACCGTAAATTTAAAATGCAATCTTTAAAAACGATCCTAGACGGCGTCAGGAGGGGCGATCTCCTCTCTTCCATAGACCTTACAGAGGCCTATTTGCACATCCCTATCCTCCCTTCCCATAGATGGTTTTTAAGATTTTTTTACGGGGGCGGGGTGTGTGCACTACCAGTACAGGGCCTTATCCTTTGGCCTTTCCTCGGCCCCCCGTACCTTTACGAAGGTTTTGGCCACTTTGGTGGCCTCTCTTCGAATCGGTTCTGTTAGACTGTTGTGTTACCTTGATGATATTCTTGTGTTATCTCCATCGCCCCAGCAAGCCGTTTTGGATGTGCGTCTTACTGTTGAGACCCTGGCATCCCATGGGTTTTCGGTTAATTTGGACAAGAGTCACCTCTCTCCCTCCACCAGTTTGGTTCATTTGGGGGCCCTTATTGACTCAATTCAGGGCAAGGTTTTCCTTTCTCCCGATAGGCAGGATAGCATACGGTAGTTGGTCACCAAGGTTGAAGGGTCCCATGCGGTCTCTCCTTTGGTCCTTTCACAACTTTTGGGGAAAATGATTTCTTCCATATCCATTGTTCCCTGGGCACAGCTGCACACTAAGGAACTCCAATGGTTTCTCTTGCCATTGCAGAAGGTGGGCAGAGGCACCTCACCCAGGCCAATTCCAGTTCCTTCTGCGGTTCGCAGGTCCCTCTGATGGTGGCGTTCCCCCACTCTAACAGCTGGTTGCTTCTTCCTCAAACCTCTGCGGGTGGTGGTGACGATGGACGCCAGCCTCCTAGGCTGGGGTGGACATTGCCAAGGTCAGCTGGCTCAGGGGACGTGGACCCCCTCAGAGGCTCGGCATCCAATACATTGGCTGGAACTGCAGGTTGTCTTCCTCACACTGAGATCCTTTCGTCATCTGGTTTCCGGAGCTCATGTCCTCGTCCTGATGGACGATGTGGCCACCAAGGCTCACCTGAACAGGCTGGGGGGGTACCAGGTTGAAGTCTCTCCTGTCGGTGGCAATGAGGCTGGGTCTCTGGGCAGAGCGTCACCTGTGCTCGCTCCGGGCGGCGCACATATCCGGTGTGGACAACTCCCAGGTGGATTGGCTGAGTTGTCGTTGGGTGGACAACGCAGAGTGGTGCCTCCATCCGTGGATTTTCCAGGAGCTGTCTCGGTGATTCGGCACTCCGGTCATTGATCTCTTCGTGACCCACGTGAATGCGCAACTGCCACTGTTCTTTGCCTGGTATCCAGATCCTTGGGCAGCCGGTGTCGATGCTCTTTGGAATCCTTGGCTGGTGGGCCTCCTGTATGTTTTTCCCCTGACGTCACTTCTTCCCAGGGTCATCTGCAAGATCTTGCTCAAGCGGGCGGAAGTAGTCCTTGTGGCCCCTCATTGGCCTCAGAGACCCTGATTTGCGGACCTTGTATCCCTCTCGGTGGCTCCAGCTTGGCGCATCCCTCTCGAGGACGATGCCCTCTCCCAGGGTGCTCTGACACACCCGGACCTGGCCTGGCTCAGTCTGACTGCTTGGCGGTTGAGCGGGGCACGTTGACGGCAGCGGACATTCCGGCGGACGTCATTCAGACTTTACTGGTTTCTCGCCGCCCTTCTATGAACTGTATTTATTCAGCCACCTGATGGTCCTTCTGTTCCTGGTGCTCTCGGGCAGGCATGCCCGCTCTTCAACAGTCCATTGTGAACATTCTAGTATTCCTGCAGGAAAGCCTGTCCCAGAGTCTCTCTCCTAATACCCTTCGCCGACAAGTGGCTGCCTTATCTTCCGTCCTTGTCTGTGGCTCCTTGTCATCCTTGGCACAACATCCTCTGATCCATCGCTTTCTCCGGGGTGCCACGAACTTGTGTTCTCCTGTGCTGCATTGATACCTGACTTGGGATCTTCCGCTGGTGTTGGAATCACTTATGGGTCCTCCTTACGAGCCTTTGCGGACTGCTAGCCTCCGCCTGCTCTCCTGCAAGGTTGCCTTCTTGGTGGCCATAACCTCGGCCTGCCGCATTTCAGAAATAGTGGCTTTGTCCATCCGGGCAGATCTTTGTGTGTTTCACTCGGACCGCGTGGCCCTACGTTTGGACCCTACCTTCGTTCCTAAGATCAGTTCCGTGTTTCACCACTCGCAGGAACTTATTCTGCCTAATTTCTGCCCAAGGCCTTCTCACCCACGAGAGCGTCGTTGGCACCCTCTGGATGTTCAACATGCACTACGGATTTATCTTAAGAGGACGGCTGCTTTTTGTTGATCAGAGTCACTGTTCGTCTCCTTCTTGCCTGTTTCCCAGGGTGGCAAGGTCTTGTCATCCACCATTGGCACTGGATTCAACAGACTATTGCTTCGGCTTACGACCTTCATTCCCTGCCGCATCTATCATGATTGACTGCTCATTCCACCCACAGCGTGGCCACGACGGCAGCGTGGGCGACTCAGGCTCCTCTGAATGAGATCTGCAGGGCGGCTACGTGGACTTCTCCTGTCCCTTTTATACAACACTATAAACTGGACCAATTTGCTTCGGCTGAGGCTTCATTTGGATGGCGGGTTCTGCAGAGGGTCATTGCCGGGGAGAATATTGCAGACCAGCCGGGTCCCTCCCTGACTTCGGGACAGTGAACTTGGGTATGTCCCACACTGGCTGCTGTCTCCACTCTCAATGGAGAAGGGGCGTTGGTCCTACCTGACACGCTCCTTCTCGTTGAGTGGAGACAGCAGCCAGGCCCTCCCTTTGTGGGCTGGTCCTTCTCTGTTCTTTCATTCTGTCTACTTACCTGTGTTGCCTGTGTCTCCTTTTTGTCTCCCACATGCCGAGTCTGCCTATTAAGTCTTCGCCAAAAGCTGGCTTGCCCAGCAACAATGGCAGGACTAAAAATTATTGGCAGACCCAGTCCTTTAATCTGATTAGGCGAGTACTACCCACACTGGCTGCTGTCTCCACTCAATGAGAAGGAGCGTGTCAGGTAGGACCAACGCCCCTTTTCTGTATTTTATTATTCCTCCCCAAATCAGTATAGTATTTATGTAGCCCTATAATCTAAGTCTTCTAAAGAGGAATGAATATATATATTATTTTTATGCAAACAGAGAAAGATTAAGGAAGGAAAGAAAAAAGACAAAGAAGAAGATAAAACAAGAAAAATGCAAAAAAAAAAAAAAAGAAAAGAAAAAGAAAGCTAGAATGCATTTATATTCTAGTATGCATACTCCCAGAGACACATTTTTAGTGCTGCCTCATATAGATTGACAACCATCAATACTATTGATGATTGCTAAGATTAATATGCAGCAGATGCTTGATGTCTTTTTTCAAAAGTATTGAACAGAGGGACTAATTATTCTGCAGCTTTCCGAGGTCGGTAAAATGAGAACCCAGATTGCTGGGGTTAATATGCTGACTCTAAACCGCTTAGAGGGCTGTAAACAGTGGTGGGATTCAGCCTGTTCGCACTGATTCACTGTTAATTTTATGTGCAGTTCAGCGAACTGGCTGAATTGCCTCAGCCTGGCCCTGCCTCCTGGCCCCCTTTGCCTGGCCCCACGTCACCCTTTCCCTCCTGAGGGTCTCCCTCCCTGAGAAAATGATCTGTCTCAAGATCCCCTGGACAACTTTGGCTCAGGCAGTCGAATTCCATGCTCGTTCCCTCTCTCCGCAAAGCGAAGGAATGGCAGAAAGGTGCTGCCGAGCTGAGAATAGGGCTTCAGAGGATGCAATTCCTAATAAATGCATTATGTGCAGAGAAATGCATGATACGTGAATCACATTTTCTGAGGAACTGACGAAACCCCAGCTGGCTGCTGAAGGAATAGAGCAAGGTATACGGCTGCCCAAAAGTTCCTTCCCTTTGTGCAGCAAGGCAGCAGGGTCAGTGTCCATAGCAGTAATGCAGGGGGGAATCCCAGCAGTGGAGAAGCAGCCACAATCCCGCTTTGAAAGCAGGCTGCAAAGAAGTGCTCTGGCTAAGTGTTTTCTGATAACACTTGTAGTCTGTGCAAACTGCCATCCCGCTGCGAGGCAACTTTTCTTTCCCAACTGAAGCCAAGGTGGCTTCTGAGGCCGCTTTACTTGATCTGGGCAGGGCAAGTACCCGAGAGAGGTGTGCTCTCTGGCTGCCCATTTCCCAGTGCCCCCTCCCCTCCCCCTTCTCCTCAACTTTGGCTTGGCTGGGTTCACCTTTAAGCGCTTGCCTGACAGACTGAGAGGGTGCTGAGCAGAGACCTTGCAGGAGAGCGCAGCATGAATGGAGGGGTGGATTATTTGCTGTCGAAGGAAGTGGCCCATCTCACCCAAGGACCTTCACGTATAAAAATCGGTGGCGGCCAGCCCTGGGAGCTTCCCCTGCCACTTTTGGCTAAAGCAATTGCCCTTGCTGCCTGGTGCTCCAGCTGCGGCTAGACTCTGAGGCAGGCAAGGGCCAGGTTGGGTTTGTTTGTAGGCAGGGAATGGGAACCCCTGAAATACATAGGAGAGTCATGGGGAAGCCAGACTACTTAGAAATAGCTCCTCTTTCTTGTCCTTTGGCCCTTTTGCTCCTAAAAGGAGAGGGAAAGGCCCTTTGGCTTTCAGGGCTCATTTGGCACAGGTAAGGCAGCCCCTCTAGTGAAGCACTGCAGGATTGCTTTTAAAGACTTTAATCCTCAAAGAACAGGTTTCCCTTGAAATGGAACTCTGAGGTTTGGAAGGGTTTTTGTATGTGAAAGTTGTATGCAAAAATATAGTGCCTTTCAGGTGTGATGGAGGCTATACTGAGGCTGCAGCACTGTATGGAACGCCTATTAAATTAGATGACTGCAAGGAATATTAATCATAAATTAAGTTATGCAAGGCATAACTTAACCCATGGCAGTATTTGCTAAGTACATTTTAAGCTAAATCATATTACATTAAATTAACTGGGTTGGCTAACCTGTATCATTCATCACACAAAGCCAGAACTGGTTGGTGGGTTGGTTCATTATTTGGTTTGGAGATTGTTTGGAGATTATGGAAGTTATATAGCAGAGAATTAGGGTTAGGTTTAAAAGATTAGAAGAACAGTAGGTATGGGAAAGATCAACTCTACTCTGAGTGATCAAGTGATGAGCAGGTATTTAGCTAAGCCATTCATCACCTCCAACATGGAGAAGGGGGAATCATGAAAGTAAAAAATACCTGTTACAAGCTTATGGTAGGGTTCCCACATTATAGTAGACTAAAAAAATAATTGTCTGTGGCTCACTGTATTCTGTGAACCCAACCATTATTCTCTGTTTTTGATGTGGTGCAACCCAAGTCCAGTAAGGCCAACACATTCCCCTGGGTGCCCAAAGATAGCACATTCAGCTCGACTGGGATGGTGACAGGATTCACAGGTTGACTTACCAGGGGACTGTCATCAGAATCAGAGTCACTTCTCTCTGGGGTGGTTGGAGTACCCTGCTCCCCTTAGCCAGGAAGAGAGAACTCAATGCTTCAACTCCTTCTAATGCCGTCTCATGGGATGGCTTTTCCTGCCCTTTTCCCAGTGTTGCCACTTGTCTTTGGAGTTGTTTTGGTGAGTCAACAGTGGTGGCCAGGTGCCCTTCCTTCCCCCACTTGAAGCATCCAGAAGACCTGTGTTTGGGGCTAAAGTTGTATCTGGGCATTCTCAGGACCTCTGCCTTCACCAGAGGGTGAGGACCAGAGGTGGGTTTCAGCAGGTTCTGACCAGCTCTGGAGAACCGGTAGCAGAAATTTTGAGTAGTTCAGAGAACCGGAAGTAAAAATTCTGACTGCCCCGCCCCCATCTATTCTCTGCCTCCCAAGTCCCAGCTGATCAGGAGGAAATGGGGATTTTGCAGTAATGTTCCCCTGGATTGGGGCGGGAATGGAGATTTTACAGTATTCTTCCCCTGCCACGCCCACCAAGCCATGCCACATCCACCAAGCCACACCCACAGAACCGGTAGTAAAATTTTTTGAAACCCACCACTGGGGAGAACAGTGCCATCCATGGGTGTTTTGGCTTTGGGACCTAACCAGGTCTATCTCCACCTCTTCAGCTAGCACATATCACTGGTGGAGAGTGCGGGGGGCTTCCCATGAGATGCAGGTGTTGTATACATTGTCATTGAGCCCATCTTGGAAGCACTCTAATAGGATGTCCTCCAGCCAGTCAGCCAGCTGGCACGCCGGCTCACGAAACTTTTGCTTGTACGTTGCCATTCCCCTCCAGCCATGACTGATGGTTTTGATGTGGGTTCAGGTCTTGCATTGGGCGAGTGGGTCTTCAAATTGCTTGTGCAAGGCCATCATGAATCGGTCAAAGCTTTGGAGCTCTGGTGCATCATCATTGTGGAGAGAGACCATCCACTCTGCAGTGGTGCCTTCCAGGACCATGATTACAGACCAGACCCAGGCTGTTTCGGTGACTAGGTTGGCTCCCTATTGCTACATATAGCTCTATCCCTAGGCAAGGAAAAACCCCAGATGTTTTGGGTCTCCTGCATATTTCAAGCCCAGAGCAGGAGGTCTCAGCAACCCTTGTCTTGGGAGGACAGCTCCTCCCTTGCAGAAGCTAGTGGTGGAGCTGCCTGGATCAGGCTGGGTCCATGTGAGACTGCCACTCCCCCCATTGTGGCTGCCAGGGCTGTGACACCATCTCCCACATGGCCCCAGTGGGGGTCAAGGTTCTGCTAGTTGGGTGAGGATTTTCTTGTCTTCTTGTTCATCCAGCTCCCCTGAGAGCTTCTCTTCGCCCTGACCACCGCAATGCCCCTGGCTCCATGTCTTCCTCAACTGTACGTCATACTGAGGGCTTTTTCTTCCACATCCTCCTCCTTCACCTTCCAGGAGGAGAGACCACCAAGGCTTCGGTGCTCCCTTGCCAATGCATACGTTCCACAGCCATTTGAGCTCCTCTTTGGGATGTGGTTTGGCAGGGGTGCCTTCGCGAGCTCCAACCTCCTGCAGGCTACTTTTGTGGCTTGTCATTTTTTGCTCAGTCTCCTTGGTAGATGTCTGGTTTGACTGCTACAGAAGAGTTTGCCTACTGTCAGACTGGCCCCAGTTACTCCCTAGAAAAGAATGACCCTTGACTCCATAAGTTTTATAGAAAAGGTACTTTTACTAGAGATGCTGAGTGCAGCATGCATGAGGCAAGCTCTGAGGAAAAACCTTGCAAAAATCATATATTGAAAGCAATCCCCAATCCAAAACCCTCCCACCCAGAAGAGCAGTCCAATTAGGTCTCATTCCAATGTTTTGGGAAATCAGTGCCTCAGGCGCCAGTGAAAATTCCTTTCCCAAGACTGATGTTCTTGAAGCTTGGCAGATGGCTCGGTTTGGCACCTCTGTTTTCTGTTAGTGTCCATACTACCTAATTTCCCATAAGATTCTTTCACATTTCCAGCATGATTCCCTTCCCCAATGCCCCCTTCCCCCTAGCTATGGCTGTTGCTAGCAAGCTTCAAAGAAAGTGAGGATGAACCACTGACCCTGCCTCTTTTTAATATTAAGAATAAATAATATTTTATTCTGGGGAGGGGGGGGTTTCCTACAACCTTAAGTATTCCTTATTCATGTACTGATAATTTGATTGTTGCAAACTGTACTTCCAAGTTTATACCTATGTCTTCCATCCACTCTTGAAACATTAAATAAATACTTTTAATTAAAATTAGAGCACTTTACAATATTGGGAACTAAAAAAAGTTTAGTCAGTATAAAAAAAGATAGCTTTATAATCAATTTGTTAAGACAATAGTAATTCCTCCCACTATTAAGAAATTGATTTAGTCAATTGAGCAGAGCTCTATCAGGTCAGACTTGGTACTGCTAAAGATTTTCAATTCAAGGCTGGGTAGATACAAAAATCGCAAACCTGTTTTAGTCAATGGGCAAGAAAACTATGTCTATGAAGTCACCAAGAACTTGACAAAATTTTCTTCTAAAACATCTAAATTTACATGTCATGGTTCCAAGTAATGCTTTGAAACAGTTCAAGACTCTGAGACCACGGCTTCGTCAAGAATCCTGTTTATTGGGTACATCGTATTGGCATGGTCAGATGTGAAACCAACACTGAATAATTCCTGCACTTTGGTATAATTAAAGAATAGATACTACCTACCCTCTTTGTGTCACAGGTCACGTTAGCCAACCAAGCAGATGATGAACTTCTTCACACTCTCCTGCCATTGCTAGAGTATGTTGATCTGGCCTTGGTTCTCAGGAGACTTTATTTATTCAATTTATTTATTCAAATTTCTATACCGCCCTTCTCCTTTCGGACTCAGGGCGGTGAACAGCCAAAATAAAAACATCTATACATAACATTACAGTTAAAAATAAAGTTAAAATAATTTATAAATTTGGCCGGTAATTTAAAACTTGTCAATTTAAAATCAATATTAAAATTTTAAAAACTAACCCTAAAATCAAGACAGACCGGCTAACTGGAAAAGATAAGTTTTTAGGATGTCCGGAGGTCGGAGATCACTCGTATCTCTGGGGGTAGATTGTTCCATAGGGTAGGTGCCACCACAGAGAAGGCTCTCCTCCTGGGGGTCGCCAGCCGGCATTGTCTGGCCGATGGCACCCTGAGGAGGCCCTCTCTGTGGGAGCGAACCGGCCAGTGGGAGGCTATTGGTGGCAGATTGCGGTCCTTTAAGTACCCTGGCCCTATGCCATGGAGCACTTTAAAGGTGATCACCAACACCTTGAAGCGCACCCGGAAGTCCACTGGAAGCCAATGCAGCTCGCGCAGGAGAGGAGTCACATGGGAGCGCCCCGTCGCTCCCATAATCCCCCGCGCGGCCGCATTCTGCACCAGTTGAAGCCTCCGGGTGTACCCCAAGGGGAGCCCCATATAGAGAGCGTTACAATAGTCCAGACGAGAGGTAACGAGTGCTTGAGTGACCGTGCGTAGGGAGAAAGGGGCACAACTGGCGTATCAGGTGAACCTGACAAAAAGCCCCCCTGGCCATGGCCGTCATATGCCCTTCTAAAGACAGCCGTGCATCCAGGAGGACACCCAAGTTGCGGGCCCTCTCCGTGGGGGCCAATGATTCGCCCCCAATAACCAGCGATGGCGTCAGCTGGCTATACCGGGACGCCGGCAGCCACAGCCACTCGGTCTTGGAAGGGTTGAGTTGAAGCCTGTTTCTCCCCATCCAGACCCGCACGGCCTCCAGGCACTGGGACATCACTTCTAAGGCATCATTGGGATGGTCTGGGGTGGAAATGTACAGCTGAGTATCATCAGCGTACTGATGGAACTCCACCCCAAAATCACGGATGATCTCACCCAGCGGCTTCACATAAATGTTGAACAGGAGGGGCGAGAGGACTGACCCTTGCGGCACCCCGCAAACAAGGCGCCTTGGGGTCGATCGCTGCCCCCTGTCAACACGGATTGCGACTGGTCGGAGAGATAGGAGGAGAACCACCGCAATACGGTGCCCCCCACTCCCAGTTCCTCCAGCTGGCGCAACATGATACCATGGTCGATGGTATCAAAAGCCGCTGAGAGGTCTAATAGGACCAGGATAGAGGAATAACCCCTATCCCGGGCCCTCAAGAGATCATCCACCAACGCGACCAATGCCGTTTCCGTGCTGTACCCAGGTCTGAAGCCGGACTGGAGCGGATCCAGATAGACAGCTTCATCCAGGTACTGGGGAAGCTGTCGCACGACTTATTGTTGTTATGTCTGGCACATTAGAGGAAAACACTCTACATTCCATAAGCCCCCCTCTGCCCCATAAGCATGGCAACTAAGAAATGAAGCAAGAAAAATATGGCTTCAGCTAGAGTAGTTTAGAGAGTTGACATTACATTTGAGAAAAGTAGAATTAGGTTGTGGCCTAATCCCTTTCTCGCATACACGGATCACCCAAAATTTAAACTTGTAGATAAATATGATTACTGCAAGGAATGGAAAAACAGATTTTTACTTTTATTTTATTCTATGAAGTAAAATTGCTAAGGGAAAATTTACCACTGCTGAGTAATTTTTTTCTGCATTTTCCAACCTAGTCCTGGTTTCAAATGAACCAAATTCAGTACTTTGTTCTTTAAGTGATTGAATTTTACCTTACCTGTATTGATTTTATATGCTTTTAAGACCAATATATAAAAATAAGGGACAAAATAGATCTCCAGCCCAGCTTCTTCTAGATATGTCTTTACAGGATTTTACAGTGGGACTACAACTGTATTTAGTCTTAAAAAGGAACCAGAATACCTGTGAAGGTACAGTATCAGAAGGGTATAGATTAGCTTTCTAGTTATGTGCATAATAGCTTGAATTTGAATATTTGTTTTCCATGGAAGACTAGAAATCAAAGATATATCTAGTGATAAAGATAAAAATCCAGGAAGTTAAAACCTTCTTCATCTTATGAAAGCTAAATTAAATGAAATAAAATTAGATAAAGAAAATCTGGGTGCTGTACATTTTTAATTGGATCAATGGTGTTTAAAAATGTGAGAAAGAATACTTTCTGAAAAAATTAACACAACAAAAAATCGTGGAAAATCTATGTTATATTCACATTTTGGGCTCCATTTTTACTGATAGCAAATATTTTAATGGAGTACATCTTTTAAAAAGTATTTTATTAGTACTGTAATACTAATTATTTGTGCAAAAATAACAAAAAGCAAAAACCCCATTTTTATCTCAGTCATTTGCATCCATCATAACAGTTGTTCTTTTCTACATGACAAGGGAGTGTTTTATGATATGTTTATAATGGAGAAATGCCCTGACCTTAATTTTTTTCCACTGGAAATTATTCACTAAGGACATTGAATTCTAGTAGGAAAAGAGCAATGTCAATATGGGCAAAGGCAAGTTATTCATAGTTCTTGGGAATCCTGCCTGAATTGGTTTGAGAGTCATCTTTGCCATTTAAATAATGTTTGGTAGTTGCCTTGAAAGGCAGGCAGGGATGGAAGGAGACAAATGTGCAGTTGTCTGATGTTGTTGGGTGCCACACCTTTGATATGCATCCCTTCCTCCTGAATAAATTTAGGGTAGGTCTTATATATATGATTTTGTTGTGTTTTATGGTGAAAACTGAGGTCCTTTTTCCATTGCTTTGACCATAGAGGGTTGGAAAGGTTGGGAAATAGTAATGGTAACCATCTAATACTGCTCCACCTCTTTCTTGTTCAGAACAGGTCGGTCTTGCATGACAGAGTACACCTCAAAAAAACAAACCAACACCCTTTAATGAAGTGGTTAACTGGAGTCTGTCTGACTCCATGTAGAATATTCCAACAAATCTAATTGCTCACTTTGGGCAATAGTCTCATTTCTGTGCAAAAGTCTAGCCTAAGATGCTAGGACATCATTTGCCCATTGTTCCTTTACCCGGACACTAAGACTTGGTCACATTAAGGATACAAAGATGGCTTTTGAAAATTTTCAAGGAGGCAGATGATTCTTCACAGTTTTCTGTCCAGTTATTAAGTTGTGCATTTTATCACCTAATGCCAACCCACACTATAAACATGAAAAATCCAATACTCCACCAAAGGAAAGAATGTCTAGCAAGGCAGGAATAATGTGCCAACAAAAATTGTGAGCCAAGGTTTCATTTAAAAAAAATCTTCTCTTCAAAAACTCCATAGTGATGGAATGTAAAGTAACAGTTGGACAAGAATTTGGAATCCTTTGGGTGGAATAGATGGGGATGTAGAAGGGATGACTGATTGAAATTTTGGCTAGAAATCTCTGTAGGAGAAAAAAAAAAGCATTTGTAACATTTTGTCCAAAATCTACTGTTTTATACTTGGGCACATACTGTATAAACCAAGTTCCAATTCAGATTTGAGAGTGGCATGATTCCATTCAGATTGTGATTCAAAGGCAACATATTTTGAGTTGAATCAATTCAAGAGTCAATACTTCATAATAGTTTATATTGGGGAAGTATCATAATATGTTTTGTTGATTACCTCTCTTGCAATTTCTGCTTAGAGATATGACTTTCATGAATTCTTTACTTCTCCAGCTAGATGACGTTGTATTAAAGATGCATAAATAGATGTTTAAGCTCTACATGAAACCACTAGAAGACCTCATCTGATAGTTCAGGAGGAGGAGAAGATGGGGAGTGGAGAAGGAGGAGGAGATGGCTTGCAAAGATTGGGGGTGGGAAGCAAGGAGAACATATCATATCATATTTTTTATAAATTATGTGGTTATAAAATAAACTATAATTCAATGAAATTGGAGGTGTTCTAAATAGAATGTTTTATTTCAAAAGATTCCAGAGAAGAGCTAGGTGTTTTAACATTCATTATTTCAGGAACATTAATTATCTACTTGACTGTTCTTAAAATAATTGAGTTGCACAAATTAATAATAATTTAACTATTTAACTACTGTACCTTTTGGAGTATAAGACACACTCCCCCTCCCCCACAAAAGAGGGTGGAAATGTTGATGTGTCCTATGCACAGAATACAGCCATTTTTGGCCTCCTGAAGCCCTGCCCCATGTGTCCTGTTTTTGCAAAAAACGGGTGTGTTTTTCGCAAAAATAGGGCATGCAGAGGCTTTGGGAGGCCTGCAGAGTGCTCCTTTGGGCTAGGGAGGGCAAAAACATCAGTTTTGGGGGAAAACAGGTGAAAAATGGGCCCATTTTTTGCAAAAACAGGGCATGCAGAGGCTTTGGGAGGCTTGCAGAGTGCTCCTGGGGGGCAGGGAGGATAAAAACATTTTTTCTTGCTTACCTCTTCGAAATCTTGGTGCATCTTATACACCAGTGCGTCTTATAGTCTGAAAAATACGGTATTTCTATAATTCTATAACAGCTATAAATGTAGTTCATACATTTTAGAGAGGCCTGAAGCTTCAGAAGGTGAGCAAGGTAACACCAAGATGGAAGAAATGGTAGCAAAGGAGCAAAGAAGTTTGCAAAAATTATAAAATTCAGTAAGGAAAGGAACCTTGACTGAAACCATTGGATCCATTCTAAGAGTTGAATTGAACTGTAAGCCACCAATTTAAATTAGTTTGATGCTATAAGGGAGTTTTTGTTGCTTCTAATCTTGGTAATATTGTACATAATAGAGCAGTTACTTCTGCAGTGGAGCATGTTGAGGAGGGATGATGGGTTCTATAAGCAGACATGAGCAATTAGCCAATAAAAGTCATCATCTCAGTAAATCCTCTGATTCTCATAACCATTTTTAAAAAAATTTGATTTATATGCTGCCCTTCTCCGGAGACTCAGGGCGGCTTACAATGCGTTAAGCAATAGCCTTCATACTTTTGTATATTTATGCAAAGTCAGCTTATTGCCCCCACAAACTGGGTCCTCAATTTACCTACCTTAGAAAGGATGGAAGGCTGAGTCAACCTTGAGCCTGGGGAGGTTCGAACTTTTAATATGAGTTGTGTTCTTGCTTTTTTATGCTGCTATGCTTTTTCTCATTCTCTCTTAGAATTGGCTTGCCTCTGCAATGGCTTTGTTTCAAAAGAGCCTGAGAAAGACAAATATTCAACTGTTGTCATTTTGCTGGGTCTGTCCATTTGCAGGATCTACCATTGTGATTGAAAAATATCTATCTTTCTGTGCCTATCTTGTCATAATGATCCAGCTGGATTGTTAAGTGCAAGAGTACAAGAAATGGGTATGTCTTTTTGCTTCTTTCATACCTGCCAAGATTCACTTCCTGTAAATAGCTTCAATTTGTGCAATCATGAATTTGACTTGGCACTGTCTGTTTCTTCACCAGCCTACCCATTTCTGTCAGTTTCACTGCCTGGATTTCCTGCTTCCACCCACCTTCCTGCAGTTCCACTATCTTCTAATTGCCAACCAATTGCTTCTACCAGCAATCTTATCTGCTTGTTTGCCAAAGCCCCACTTGCTTATCTGGCATAGTCTCTTAATTCTGAATTCATATTACATGACCACTGTACATTTTTGGGTTAGTTATGGTGATCAGGCAAGGTGAAGAAAGTTGGCAGAAGTAGATAATGCCAATTAAGAATTAAGAGATGGTGCCAGGCACAGTAGACAGGTTGATGCAGGGGGAGCAAATAGAGACACATCTTCCCATTGATAGGATAATCAAATTTGACTGTCCAGCTCTCTGGGCTCACAATTAAACATTTCAGACCAAATTTTGAATTGTAAAGGAAATCTCCTCCCCAGAGTAAAATATTTCCTCAAGGACGATCTCCCAAAAGAGAAGAAAATCCTCTAAGAATAGGCAGGAAACCTCTCCCATCTATCCTCCACAAAGGCAGTCCTCAGACCAGCTTAGGGAGATTATGTTTCATTCAAAAGGCTTGTCTTTTCATAAAACCGGACTCTCATTCAGAAAATACTGTGTAGCTAAAGAGATCTCTGAATAGACAAGCCAATTAAATAAAGGGCTGAAATTGATTATGTAGGCTAGAGTCAAATTAAAAAAACAAAAACACTTACATTTACATTTCCTCTTGCCCCAAGGACCAGTCGCAACCTCATACACAACAAAAGGAAAACCTGCAATGGCAATTAGAGTATTATCTCCAGCCCAAGGAACATGGAAGGAACACATACTCACACATACACCTACACATCAATAACAAAGAACTGAGAAACATGTTAAAACTCACTAACTTACAACTCGTTTGCCAGCTGTCCCCAAGAACTCACTTGCTGTTGTTATTGGGAAATAAACACAGCCTCCTTTCCAGCAGCTCGACTTGCATGTTTTTGCATGCTATTTTTCTTCCAGCTTAAAAGATGGACTCAAACTGATTCTTTCAATAGAATAAAAATAAATAATTTGGACTTTGAAGCTCAAAGAGTAAAATCAAATTGAATTAAGCCATTTCAGAAGCTTGAATTTACTATTTGAATCAGACACTGCTAATTCACAGAGGCCTAATGTCTCATTACATGCCCAAGATAAAAATATACTGCCACTATGAAGAATTCAACTCATATTTGTTGAATAGTTGAACAGAGCTGGAAGGGACCTTAGAGGTCTTCTAGTCCAGCCCCCTGCTCAAGCAGGAGAACCTATATCATTTGATTTGTGTTCTTTTTAGAAGATTAGAAATCTGGAGATATTTTTGAATGTCATATGAATTAGGTTTTTTATTTGGGAATATGTGGGTCAGCAGCTTTTCTTTTATACAATAACATACCATGGAAATCTGAAGAAATCATTGAGAATGAACACTAATAATTCAGGGTACTTCCTTTCAAACAGCCATCAAATGGAAATAAACAATCTAAGCAATCTGGTAGAGCTCTTTCAGACTAACAGAATTTATTAAAATATTACATTTTGCTAAAGCTTACATCTTTTTTAAAAATTGTTACTTTGAAGAGGTCTGTTACATTTCTTCCATCTTGGCTACCACTCCCTCACTATCTTCAAATGGAAATCATGCTGGACGATGCTGTCCTTTTGAGTCATGATTTGCCATAGAGATTGCCATATCAATGCAGTTTATATCTAGGGATGCTTGTGCAAGTCTAGAGCAAATAATAGAAAGTAGTCAATGCAAATGAATGACAAAGGGAGATTTTGAAAGATGCAATCTCAAAGTGTGCAAGTAAAGCAGGAATCTCACTGGTATGGGTTTCTAAATTGATATCTACAGTGTGTGTTTGTGTGTGTGTGTGTGTGTGTGACACATAATCTTCGATTTACAACAGTTCGCTTAGTCATTGTTTGAAGTTACAATGGCACTGAAAAAAGTGACTTATGACCGTTGCAGCATCCCCATGGCCCTTGATTTATATTTGGATGCTTCACAACTGACTCACATTTATGACAGTTGCAGTGTCTCAGGGTCATGTATTCATCTTTTGTGACTTTCCGACAAGCAAAACAGATTCACTTAATAACTGTGTGACTAATTTAACAACTGCAGTGATTCACTTAACAAATGTGTCAAGAAAAGTCATAAAATGGGGCAAACTTGCTTAACAAATTTCTCACTTAGCAATAGAAATGTTGGGCTCAGTTGTGGTCATATGTTGAGGACTACCTGTATATATATATATATGAGGGCAATACTAATTTTTGCTTCAAAATGGCCCTATTTAGGGTAGGTATTTAGAATCCCAAGGTTTCCTTAAAAGCACATTTGGTTGTTCTGCAATAAAATTTAGAAGTTCTTAAATCTTCTCTGGCCCCCTCCCCTGTTCCATCCTCTGCTTCTTGAACTGCAGCTATACAGCCTTAAGCAGCCATCTTAGATTCTCAATAGGTAATCAAATAAAACAAGAGTTATGCTGTCAATGGCATACATGTCCTTATGCTCGAGAAAAACATGGAAAAACAATGTGATATGTAACAATCATTTTCAAAGGTTCCCATAGATCCCTATTGGGATGCTGCCATAGGAGGGGGCCTGGAGGATATTTTATGATCTTTCCTGTTTCTGGTCTTTCCTTTACTTTGATTTCCCTTCTTGGGAATGGGAAGGACAAGCCTGGGGCCATCTGTTTTGTCTCAGCTACTGAGGAATGAACAAGCGTCACCTGAGAACAATTTCTTATCACCTTCTCAGCTCGAAGTTCTCACAACTTCACACTTGTGGATTGGCTCACATTGGAGTGGACAGAAGGAAAGGGTTTCTGCATCTTTTAATCAAATGGTTTTGAGTGGGAACTTCAGATCCTGCCTACTCTTCTTTCTATCACTATCTCCCAATAAAACTTCCTTTCGAAAGCCTGATTGTTTCCAGAGTTCTACTTTCTTGAGGGTATAGGAGAGGCAAGCCCTTAAATTAGGCAGGATCTGCAAAGTGGTCACCCCAGAGAAGTTTCACTCTACTGTGGGGACCTTGCAAAGAATGTCTGACTGAGAAGAGAACATGGAGAAGCTGAGCACTGGGGGAAAACCTCCACCACAACTCAAACTGATACAGCCTCTGGAGGCTAGATGGAGGAACTGGCTGCCCTGGAAGACTTTGCGAAGCCGAGATGGTCTGTCAGTGTAGGGAAGAAGGAGAACTGGGAAGGGAGGACCAAGGGAGTCACCATCACCTGAGGCAAGCGACACATGGCTGGAGATGTGAGCTGCAAGCCTTGTCTGACAATGATAACCTAGATGAGGAGCTGGACCAAAATAATTGCCTCATGAAGCATGCTATGCACTTTGTACTGGAGGCTTTCCGGAACCTAAAAGCCCGAGATGTCATGGGTCACATGGATGGGCCCAAGGAACGGCCCAAGGAACCGACGGAGGATGAGCGGACTCTCCCACAAATGCCCCTGGGATGGATGGAGTGGCTGCCACCCCTGCAACCCCCCCTTGCTGAGACCTGGGTGCCACGAACTCCCCTAAGGCTGGAGCCAGAAAGCTCCAGCTGGAATGAAAAGCACCTCCTGGGCATCAAAATTGTTAGGGACCCCCAGCATGGGTTCTTCCTTGCCCATGTCCTCACCTACATGCAGGAATATGGGCAAGATTTCCCAACCTAGGGGACCAGAGTAAGGGTCACCACCCTGGCTCTGGAGAGAGCCACTGTCAGATGAATGGTGAGCCTCCACAATGGAATGCCCTGGAGCTCTGGAACTTTGATTGCTTCATGACGACTCTTAGACGGAGGTTAACCGATCACAAAGCCAGGGATTACATTAAGACTGTGAGGCAGGGTCACTGCCCAGTGGCTGAGTACACAGAGGAGTTCCAAGACCTGGCTTGATGTGTGGATTGGCCAGAAGACATCTTTGTGAACTACTTCAAGGAGGGGCTGAATGACAACTTCTACTACGCTTGCATCACCCATAAGGCCCTGAATCATCTCCATGACTGGTACATCCTTGTGGAGGAGGCAGAGATTGACCAAACAAGGAACCAGTACTGGTCCAGCCAAGTCTGGAAGTAGTCCCCACCCAATGAGAAGTGAGATGCCACTTAACTGCAAGCAGCGCCACCATGCTAAACTAAGGTGACCAGATGTCCCGCTTTTGGCGGGACAGTCCCGCTTTTGAGCAATTTGTCCCGCGTCCCGTGGCGTTTTAAAAAACTCCCGATTTTTCATTCTGCCTCCTGAATCCCCGCTGATGGCTAGAGGGAAAAAAAACTCTTTAAACTCTTGCCGCGGGGCTTCAAAGGGCCGACCTACAGCTGATCAGTGTTAAAAAAAAATGAATAGACCCATGCTTGCAAAAATAGAAAAAACAGCCCCTGTTAACAGCTTCTGCTAGGTTAATTAGCTGCAAAAAGCTGCAAAAAGTTCCTGGAGCAGATTCCCCCCCCCCCAGCTATACTGAAAACAAAGGCGAAAGCGAAACTAAACCTGCAACATGACAAAATGAGGCAGAGAGAGATTTCTTTCTTTTTCTTTTTCTTTTTCCTCACCAAAAAAGGTAGGTACAAAACTGCAAACAATGGGAAATTTTGGGCAAAAGAGGAGAGTTCAAGATTTTAAAACACAAAAGAAAAAAAGCTCTATTTAACTAGGGAATTGTAATAATTGAGATACTATTAATAATTGTATATTGTGTTGAAAGCAGAAATGGTTAAGTTGTGGTTTGGAGGAATATATGGGGGAAATTATTTGGTTTATTATTATTGGTAAATATAATTAATTGATTTGTAAGAAATTGGATTGCATGGAAATAATTGGAATATTCATGTTCATATTGATTAATATACAAAAAAGATAGTTATATAACTAATTGATTTATATTAAAATGTTGAATTTGTATTAAACAACTGTATTACATAATTACATAATTAACCAATGTGAGGATGGATATAAAAATAGATGACAATGGGAAGGGGTATAATATAGAATAGAAGGGAAAAATTGAATTTGATTAAGATTAGAGATGAGGATGAAGGGTAATATTGTTTTTTTAAAAAAATAGATGAGGAATAAATATGGCAAAAAGGAAATATAGAAATTGTAAATTTAATTGAAATGACTAAACGCTGTTTAAATTTGTGAACCAGCCAAATATTCTGTTCAAAGAAAATACATTGCATGTTTGTATGTGTGTTTCTAATTATTGTTATTTATTCATATTTGTTCTCTTTTATTCTTTAAAGTTTAACAATTCATTCTTAATCTTAATATCTTTATATTTGCTTGGGGTTGGCTTTCTTCCCTTTCATCTTTTTTATTGTACAGCAATCTTTCTCCTCAAACCTACCACCACTCTCTTTTCTTTCCTTCTTACTTTCTCTTCCCCCCACCCTCTTTTTCTCCTCCCTACTTCCTCTTCCTTTCTCCTTCTCCTCCTCTCTTCCTCCCTCTCTTACCCTCACTCCTACTCTAATTTCCATTCCTTCATCCCTCTCTATTGCTGTATCCTTTAATGCATATGGACTACTCAGAGGGCTGAAAAAGTTATTTTTGACTGGTCCTCACACTTTTGACCAGTCCTCAAATTTATGACTGTCCTCACATTTTACATTTTTGCCCTATCTTGTCATCATGGTGAAGAGAAGCAGTTGTGAAATGAGTGACATGGTTGTTAAGAATGCTGCACGGGCATAAATGTGAGGATGGTCATAAGTGTGAGGACCAGTCAAAAGTGTGAGGACCTGTCAGAAATGACTTTTCAGCCCTCTGAGTAGTCCCTATACACATAGCCATGGCCACCCGGTCACATGACCAGCTAGCCACGCCCACCCAGTCACATGGCCTCCAAGCCACGCCCACACAATAAGTCACGCCCACAATGGTGTCCTTCTTACCAATGTTAAAATCTGTTCACCTTACCCTATACGCATAGCCATGGCGACCCGGTCACATGACCAGCTAGCCACACCCACCCAGTCACATGACCAGCTAGCCATGCCCACCCAGTCACATGACCAGCTAGCCACGCCCACAAAATAAGCCACGCCCACAATGTCCCTCTTTACCAATGTTAAAATCTGGTCACCTTATGCTAAACCAACTGCTTCAAATATGGCAAAGAATGCCACCCAGCCCCTGAATGAAAACCCCAGCAAAGAAGGGAGACCGCCCTCTTGGAGGAAAACCAGCCAAAGTCATGCAGTGTGCCAAAGACATGGCTTTGAAGAGCGGCAAGGTCATAGAGTTCCGTCCCTCCTAGAAATCCGGAGGGGAACTCCAACCCCATCCAAAGAAGATCACGGGCCATCCGACAAAGGCTCAAAGATGACCCCTTGGTAAGAGGACCAATTGATCCAGTCACCCTGCCCCTAGAACTATTAATCCCCAGCTCCAGGAGGAAAGTCAAACCGAGGGCCTTGCTAGACTTGGGGTGCACCAGATGCTTAATGTTGTGGTCTGCCAGCAGCCTGTGGAGCTGGCAGCAGAGTTGGACAGTGAGGAGGCTGGGGAGGAACATGGGCCAGTCCTGGAGTCTGGGGAAGGCCCGGACAAGGGCTCTGCATAGGAGGCAGAGATGGGACCAGGGCCATCTGGGAGTGATGCGCGGACTCCGGAGCCCCCAGAGTCGGACAGCAGAGAGGCAGAGGAAGAGGAGGAGCCCGTGCACACATGCACAGAGCTGCCAGAAGGCAAGAGCAGCTAAAGCAAAAGGGACAACTCAGGAGCAAGGGCAGGAGATGATTGCCCCCTCTCATAAGGCTTAAAAGAGAAACAAAGGCTCTTGGGCCTTTTTGCAGGAAAGCAATGTTGCTAACTCTGTTTCCAGTTGGCGTCTCTTGTTTGTTTCTGAACTTTGTGGGGTTTTGCCAAGTAAGGCCTTTGGCAGGGTGTCAAAGAAGATAAAGGTTGGTGGTTATCCTGAAGGACTTCTTCCGAAGGACTTGTTTTGCAACTAATTGGGACTCAGCTGGGAATGAACGTGATTCTCAGCTGTTACAATAAAATAGGTTTA
The DNA here is from genome assembly GCA_022577455.1 of Arizona elegans. Taxonomy (NCBI): domain Eukaryota; kingdom Metazoa; phylum Chordata; class Lepidosauria; order Squamata; family Colubridae; genus Arizona; species Arizona elegans. The sequence continues at coordinate 168,717,959 of JAKOOJ010000001.1, read as the reverse complement.
TTTGGGATTAATTGTATCTTGTATGAATTGAATTGTATGACTCAGTAAGCCTTGGTCACAACAATATCTCACTCCATGGTGACAGATGATCTCACCCAACGGTTTCATATAGATGACCACACTTGGATACTGTGTCCAGTTTTGATCACCATAATATAAAAAAGATGTTGAGACTCTAGAAAGAATGCAGAGAAAGGCAACAAAGATGATAAGAGGGCTGGGGGCTAAACCATGAATGGTTGCAGGAACTGGGTATGTCTACTGTCTAATGAAGAGAAGGACTAGAGTGATGTGATAGCAGTGTTCCAATTTTTGAGGGGCTATCACAGAGAGGAGAAACTCAATCTATTTCCAAAGCATCTAAATCTGGAGAAGAAGTAACAGATGGAAGCTTATCAAAGAGAGAGCATGGAGAGTATAAGGTGAGCAGAGAAGGCACCTCCTGGGGGCCATCAAATTTTAGAGTTTTTCCTTTTAAAATTGAACATATGATATGTATAGAAATAAATACATTATTAGTATGAGTGGTGGACAACAGATGAAATGTCATGATATTGTAACACAAACTTCATCCTTTATATATTTTCAGGTGACTTTCACTATCTGGCTTGCAGCATGGTTAGCAATGGGTATCTGTGAAGGAAATTACTAACTTAGGAGGATCAGAGCTAAAAATTACATAGTGGATGGGAGTTTGCTGGATATTATACAGCCAGAAGACTTGAATGAAAAATACTCATTTGTTTCTTTTTTATCATGATAATAAAGAGAGAATTGTAGTCATGGGAACACATCATAGCAGGACAAATGGGATCAAAATCAAAACATTTAACTGCACTCTAAAAATATATTTTTAAATTTAGATGTATGCAAATAAGCTTATAGCCAGCTTTTCCAGTCCGAGAATACTCGGGGAGGTAAACAGTTGAAATTGGCAAACCTGAGTTAGAAAACCTCAGATGATTCCTAGATGTCAGCAGAGTTACAGAAAGTCCTAACTCTGCTTTTTCCTGCAGCCCTGATCAGAGTAAAGCCACATTTCCTGGCCAAAATACTCATGGCAGAAGCAGTGCCAGTTTTTTTTTTTTTTAAATTATCACTGAATCCCATTTGAAGATGAATTTCAGAACTGATAATTTACTTATGTTCCTGTAAGGACTTGCCTCTCCTATTCCCTCAATAAAGCAGAACTCTTGAAACAAGCAGCATTTCAAAAGGAACTTTTATTGGGAGACTGTAATAAGCCTCCCTTAGATCCAACTTAGAAAAGACTTTTCCCTTGGACAGGTGGGTTAGCCTGTCTTTCATGAGGGAAAGAGAGTTTTCCATGCACACTGCATTCAGACCTCTATAATCAATGCACAAGTGAAGAGACCCATCTTTCTTCTCCCAGAACAACACTGGGACAGCTACTTTGGGTCTAGCCGGTTGGATGAAGCCCTGGGCTAGGTTCTTGTCTATGAAGGCCCATAACTCCTCCAGTTCCCTGGGAGTCATGGAATACAGTTTTTTGACTTTGGCAGCTTAGTTCCAGGGACAATCTCAATGTTGCAGTCCGTGGGTTGATGGGGAGGAAGTTCATCCAAGCCCGCTTAACTGAACACCTCAGCTAAGTCCCGGTACTCTCAGGGTATGCCCTGCAGCAGCTTGCCCTTTCAAGGCTGCAGCTGCTTCTTTATTTGGCCCATCTCCCTGTTCATGACTGCTGCAGCAGGGGGCTGGTTCCCCTCTTTGGAATCTCAAAAGTCCCTCCTTCCAGTTCACCTGTGGGTTCCATCATTTCAGCCACATCATCCCTAAGACAATTCCATCCCGGGTGCCACTATAAAAACTAAAGTCTCAGTGTGGCTCCCCATGGCTATCTCCAGAGGCTCAGTGACAAATGTGACTGGGATCCTGCCCACAATGGACCCGTCCAGCTGACAGATGCAATTGGGTTTTTTAAAATCTTGAGGCAGAACCCCAGCTTTTTCACCAGGGTTGGGCTTATTAAGTGTTGTGACCTAGGCTTACTAAGTCATTACAATGCACAATTAGTCCCCAAAAAACCTATTTTATTGTAACATCTGAGAATTACGTTCATTCCCAGCTGAGTCCCAATTAGTTGCAAAGCAAGTCCTTCGGAAGAAGTCCTTCAGGATAATTACCAACCTTTATCTTCTTTGACACCCTGCCAAAGGCCTTACTTGGCAAAGCCCCACAAAGTTCAGAAACAAACAAGAGATGCTGACTGGAAACAGAGTTAGCAACATTGCTTTCCTGAAAAAAGGCCCAAGAGCCTTTGTTTCTCTTTTAAGTCTTTTTTTTGGGGGGGGGATTTTTTTTTTATTTGGAGGGCAGGGCTGAGAATTTTTTGCAGTATCTGCATGACAAAGTCGCTCAAATTCGGGATGGCCTGGACTCTGACTGGGTAGATACAGGTGGGGTAATGGAGACAGGTCTTGAGAGTGTTATCTGGGAGGAGTTTGACCCAGTGAATCCTGAAGATGTGGACAGGATTCTGGGTAGACTTAGCGTGGCCACATGTTTATTGGACCTGTGTCCCTCCTGGTTGGTGTTGGCTTCCCGGGAGGTTACACGAGGCTGGCTCCAAGGGGTTGTTAACGCTTCTTTGAGAGAGGGCTACTTTCCCGTCACCTTGAAAGAGGCGGTGGTGAGGCCTCTCCTCAAGGAGCCCTTCTTGGACCCGGCTGTTTTAGCAAATTATCGTCCAGTCTCCAACCTTCGCTTTGTGGCGAAGGTTGTTGAGAGTGTGGTGGCGCGACAGTTCCTCCAGTACCTGGATGAAGCAGTCTATCTCAATCCGTTCCAGTCAGGCTTCAGGCCTAGGCACAGCATGGAAATGGCATTGGTCACATTGGTTAGTGATCTCTGGAGGGCTCGGGACAGGGGCTGTTCCTCTGTCCTGGTCCTGTTAGATCTCTCAGCGGCTTTTGATACCATCGACCATGGTATCATGCTGCGCCGGTTGGAGGGGTTGGGGTGGGGGGCACCATGTTGCGGTGGTTCTCTTCCTTCCTCTCTGACCGGTCGCAGTTTGTGTTAACAGGGGGCCAGAGGTCGACCCCGAGGTGCCTTGTATGTGGGGTGCCACAGGGGTTGGTCCTCTCGCCCCTTCTGTTCAACATTTATGTGAAGCCGCTGGGTGAGATCATCCGTGGTTTCAGGGTGAAGTTCCATCAGTACGCTGATGACACTCAGCTGTACATCTCCACCCCAGATCACCCCAATGATGCCCTTGACGTGATGTCCTGGTGTCTGGAAGCCGTACGGATCTGGATGGGGAGAAACAGACTCAAGCTCAATCCATCCAAGACCGAGTAGCTGTGGCTTCCGGCGTCCCGATATAGACAGTTGGTGCCTTCTCTGACTATTGTGGGTGAGTCGTTGGCCCCCACAGACAGGGCTCGCAACTTGAGTGTCCTCCTGGATGCATGACTGTCTTTAGAAGAGCATGTGACGGCCGTGGCCAGCAGGGCTTTTTATCAGGTTCGCCTGATTCGCTAGTTGTGTCCCTTTCTGGATTGGGACTCCTTACGCATGGTCACTCATGCCCTCGTCACTTCCCGCCTGGACTACTGCAATGCTCTCCACATGGGGCTCCCCTTGAAGAGCACCCAGAGGCTCCAACTGGTCCAGAATGCGGCTGCGCGGGTGATTATGGGAGCGTCATGGCGCTCCCATGTAACGGGAAGATCTGGACTCCGACTGGGTAGTCTCAGGGGGAGGGACTGGGGCAGGTCTTGAGAATGTTATCTGGGATGAGTTTGATCCTGTGACCCCTGAGGACGTGGACAGGATTCTGGGTAGACTGAACGCGACCACTTGTTTATTGGACCCGTGTCCCTCCTGGTTAGTGCTGGCTTCTCGGGAGGTGACACGAGGCTGGTTCCAGGGGATTATAAATGCTTCGCTGGGTGAGGGTGTCTTTCCTGCCGCCTTGAAAGAGGCGGTGGTGAGGCCTCTCCTCAAGAAGCCTTCCCTGGACCCGGCAATGTTGGTAAATTATCGTCCGGTCTCCAACCTTCGTTTTGTGGCGAAGGTTGTTGAGAGTGTGGTTGCGCAACAGCTCCCCCAGCACCTGGATGAAACGACATATCTGGATCCATTCCAGTCGGGCTTCAGGCCCGGGTACAGCACGGAAACGGCATTGGTCGCATTGGTTGATGATCTCTGGAGGGCTCGGGACAGAGGGTGCTCCTCTGTCCTGGTCCTGTTAGATCTCTCAGCAGCTTTTGATACCATCGACCATGGTATCATGCTGCACCGGTTGGAAGAGTTAGGGGTGGGAGGCACTGTGTTGCGGTGGTTCTCCTCCTTTCTCTCTGACTGGTTGCAGTCTGTGTTGGCAGGGGGACATGTGGGGTGCCACAAGGGTCGGTCCTCTCGCCTCTCCTGTTCAACATTTATGTGAAGCCGCTGGGTGAGATCATCCGTGGTTTCGGGGTGGAGTACCATCAGTACGCTGATGACACTCAGCTGTACATCTCCACCCCGGATCACCCCAATGATGCCCTTGACGTGATGTCCTGGTGTCTGGAGGCCGTACGGATCTGGATGGGGAGAAACAGACTCAAGCTCAATCCATCCAAGACCGAGTAGCTGTGGCTTCCGGCATCCCGATATAGTCAGTTGGTGCCTTCTCTGACTATTGTGGGTGAATCGTTGGCCCCCACAGACAGGGCTCGCAACTTGAGTGTCCTCCTGGATGCATGACTGTCTTTAGAAGAGCATGTGACGGCCGTGGCCAGCAGGGCTTTTTATCAGGTTCGCCTGATTCGCTAGTTGTGTCCCTTTCTGGATTGGGACTCCTTACGCATGGTCACTCATGCCCTCGTCACTTCCCGCCTGGACTACTGCAATGCTCTCCACATGGGGCTCCCCTTGAAGAGCACCCAGAGGCTCCAACTGGTCCAGAATGCGGCTGCGCGGGTGATTATGGGAGCGTCATGGCGCTCCCATGTAACGGGAAGATCTGGACTCCGACTGGGTAGTCTCAGGGGGAGGGACTGGGGCAGGTCTTGAGAATGTTATCTGGGATGAGTTTGATCCTGTGACCCCTGAGGACGTGGACAGGATTCTGGGTAGACTGAACGCGACCACTTGTTTATTGGGCCCGTGTCCCTCCTGGTTAGTGCTGGCTTCTCGGGAGGTGACACGAGGCTGGTTCCAGGGGATTATAAATGCTTCGCTGGGTGAGGGTGTCTTTCCTGCCGCCTTGAAAGAGGCGGTGGTGAGGCCTCTCCTCAAGAAGCCTTCCCTGGACCCGGCAATGTTGGTAAATTATCGTCCGGTCTCCAACCTTCGTTTTGTGGCGAAGGTTGTTGAGAGTGTGGTTGCGCAACAGCTCCCCCAGCACCTGGATGAAACGACGTATCTGGATCCATTCCAGTCGGGCTTCAGGCCCGGGTACAGCACGGAAACGGCATTGGTCGCATTGGTTGATGATCTCTGGAGGGCTCGGGACAGAGGGTGCTCCTCTGTCCTGGTCCTGTTAGATCTCTCAGCAGCTTTTGATACCATCGACCATGGTATCATGCTGCACCGGTTGGAAGAGTTAGGGATGGGAGGCACTGTGTTGCGGTGGTTCTCCTCCTTTCTCTCTGACCGGTTGCAGTCTGTGTTGGCAGGGGGACATGTGGGGTGCCACAAGGGTCGGTCCTCTCGCCTCTCTTGTTCAACATTTATGTGAAGCCGCTGGGTGAGATCATCCGTGGTTTTGGGGTGGAGTACCATCACTACGCTGATGACACTCAGCTGTACATCTCCACCCCGGATCACCCCAATGATGCCCTTGACGTGATGTCCCGGTGCCTGGAGGCCGTACGGATCTGGATGGGGCGGAACAGGCTCAGGCTCAACCCATCCAAGACCGAGTGGCTGTGGTTTCCGACATCCCGATATAGTCAGTTGACGCCATCACTGACTATTGGGGGTGAATCATTGGCCCCCACGGAGAGGGCTCGCAACTTGGGCGTCCTCCTGGACTCACGGCTGTCTTTAGAAGAGCATTTGACGGCCGTGACCAGGAGGATTTTTTATCAGGTCCGCCTGATTCGCCAGTTGCGTCCCTTTCTGGATTGGGACTCATTACGCATGGTCACCCATGCCCTCGTCACCTCCTGCCTGGACTATTGTAATGCTCTCTACATGGGGCTCCCCTTGAGGAGCACCCAGAGGCTCCAACTGGCGCAGAGTGCGGCTGCACGGGTGGTAATGGGAGCGACATGGCGCTCCCATGTAACACCTCTCCTGCGCGAGCTGCACTGGCTCCCGGTGGTCTTCCGGGTGTGCTTCAAGGTTTTGGTTACCACCTTTAAAGTGCTCCATGGCTTAGGACCTGGTTATCTACGGGACCGCCTACTACCACCAATAGCCTCCCACCGGCCAGTATGCTCTCATAGAGAGGGACTCCTCCGGGTGCCGTCAGCCAAACAGTGTTGACTGGCGGCCCCTAGGGGGAGAGCCTTCTCTGTGGGGGCACCTACTATCTGGAATGAGCTCCCCCCGGAGATACGGAGGATCCCGGATCTGCGCTCCTTCCGCTGTGCTGTGAAGACCTTTTTATTCCATCAAGTGGGCTTGGCCTAATCTCTTCCCTTTTTAAATATTTAAATTTTAATCTGTTTTTAAATTATCGGGGTGTTTTAATTTGTCTGGGCCAAATAATTTAATTTGATTTTATTGGGTTTTTTAAATTTTGTGTATCTATGTATTTTATTGTTGGCTGTTCACCGCCCTGAGTCCTTCGGGAGTAGGGCGGTATACAAATCAAATAAAACTGAAACTGAAACTAAAAACTCTCCTGCGTGAGATGCACTGGCTCCCGGTGGTCCTCCGGGTGCGATTACAATTGCTTAACACATTGTAAGCTGCCCTGAGTCTCCGGAGAAGGGCGGCATATAAATCAAATTAATAATAATAAAAAAAAAGGTGTTGGTGACCACCTTTAGACCACTCCATGGCTTAGGGCCGGGATATTTACAGGACTGCCTTCTGCCACCGAGAGCCTCCCACTGGCCAGTATGCTCACACAGAGAGGGGCTCCTCTGGGTGCTGTCAGCCAAACAATGCTGACTGATGACCACCAGGGGGAAAGCTTTCTCTGTGGGAGCACCTGCCCTCTGGAATGAGCTCCCCCCGGAGATACGGACGATTCCGGACTTATGTACTTTCCGTCGGCCCTCAAAACCTTTTTATTTCATCAAGTCGGGCTGGCCTAATCTCTCCAATTGTGTATTTTAATTTGGATTTTTAATGGGGGATTTTAACTGTCGGGCCAAATTGTTTAATTCATTTTTAAATTGTTTTTATATTTTGTATTTGATGTTTTTTACTTCTGGCTGTTCACCGCCCTGAGTCCTTCGGGAGAAGGGCAATATATAAATTTAAATATTAAATTAAATTATTTTTTTTCAAACATAAACATAAGCCTTGGTAGTACAGTGGTTTAATGCACCCTGTTATTAACACAGCTGCCTGCAATTTCTGCAGGTTCGAATCTTACCAGGCTCAAGGTTGACTCAGCCTTCCATCCTTTCTAAGGTAGGTTAAATGAGGACCCAGTTTGTGGGGGTAATAAGCTGATTTTGTATAAATATACAAAAGTATGAAGGCTATTGCTTAACGCATTGTAAGCCGCCCTGAGTCTCTGGAGAAGGGCGGCATATAAATAAAAAAAAATTAAAAAAAATAATAAAAAAAAATCTTTCAAGTACGAAGTCTTGGTCTGGTCACAAATAGGTAGACTGATTTTACAAATAAAAACAAATATTTTTAACATAAATTCCAACATCCTAATTTAAGTCTTTCTATTATATCGCCATTAATCTTAATTCCCTACTAAACATTGCTCATTTTTATATTCAATTATAAATCAAAATTCAATACAGCTCTTTCTAAATTTTAACATCAACATTAAAACACAAAAATGATCTAATCTCTTAATCTATATATTTACCTTACAATTTTATCACCACAAATCTTAATTTCCAAATGTATACAACTCAATTTTTATTTCAATTTATTAATCAAAATTCTTTCTATTCTTCTTAGTTTCTAGACCCATTTCATCCAATCTTTGAATCTTTTACACAGACATCTCAAAATTTTTCATTTCATTTTAGTTGTCATCCAACAATTTCTTTTTCACCCCTTATTAATAATTGTTCTCCAATGTATTCTCCTCTATACCTCCAACTGTTGTTTTGCTGATTTCCAGCATAATTTATTTTGGCTGATTTTCAGCATTCTCCTCCCTAACTCCATCTATTATTTGGCTGATTTCCAGCATTACTTATTTTGGCCGAGTTTTCAGCATATTCTCCTCCATCACTCCAACTATTATTTGGCTGATTTCCAGCATTTTCCAGTGTTTTGGCTGATTTCCAGCATATACTCCTCCTTACTCCCAACAATTATTAAGCTAATTTACCAGCATCATTTATTTTAGCTGATTTCCAGCTTATTCTCCTCCACATCTCCATCTTTTAATTAGCTGATAACCAGCATATTTTGTTTTAAGTATTTCCTTTTCAATATGTTTATCTATTAATCCACTATTTCCAAATATACTCTTCCAGGGTGTTTCCCCATCTGTTTCTTGGTACTAGTCATTTCCAACATATGTTAAGTTCAATCTCAATTGTTACTTCAATCTGTGCACCTTATTGTATCATATATAATCATTAACAATTAATCATAGTTATCCTTCACCACTTTGTTGACAAATTAAAACTAACCATTTAATCATTTAGACAATTAGACATTTAAACATTGCCTTTTAATTTTATCTATTTTATTTCTTCATTTCCTTATCTGTCCATAAGTATTTCAATTCATAGTCAATACTTCCATGCTTAAAACTCTGTATATCATTTTTAATTCTGTTGTAAAGTCTGTTTCCTGTAAAGTCCATCAGCTCCACTTTTGTTCCTGCGCCAGTCCTTTTGTTGCTACGCAAATTAGCTAAAAGTTTATTAGTTCCATTGTATTTCTTCTTTCTTTGTAAAACCATCAGTAGACAGAATAGGAATCTCCAAAATTCAAAAGTCCATAGTTATTTTCAAAGTAATCCAAAATAAATAGTGAGTCAAAATGGTTCTTTTTCAGGAGAGAGCGAATTCCTACAGTCCACACTTTCACTTAGTCACAGATTCAATCGCCATTTTGAAGCAATTATGTAGCTGTACGTTTGATCTCTTTGTCTGGCTTTTAAAGGTGCCAAGTCCTTAATTATCGCTTTTCTCTTTTCCAAAAATCAGATCTGTTTCAATTTAACAAAATTCAAATATCCAGTTCTAATTAATTAATAGTCAGTTCATTCCAATCAATCAGTGCTGAAATAGATTTCTTAAAGGGTCTTTAACTCCTTTCATTACTTTACAAAATCCTCAAGCCCCACAGATCTTCAGCCGCTAATTAAAGCTGGGGGTCTTATTTGTAAACGTCAATACACAATTGTTGTTTCTTGCCTGGGTTGGTGTCACTCACCCAGCTTCAAAGCACGTCTCCCTTTCTTCCTTTCTCCTGCACTTTCTTGTCCCGGTTTGTCCAGGCTTCGTGGCAGCCGCCATGGCTGCCATCACCTGCCGCCAACTCTGAGGGTTTCCTCTGGCCTTCGAGGAACTTGCCTGTTCCTCTCGGCAGAATAAGGGGTCCCTCTCTTTCCCCTGTCCCTACAGGACAGGATCGGTCCGCAGACCTGTCGGCGGTGGTTTGCCAGTCGGGGTTTTCGTGGGACTCGTAAATGTTAACAGGGATGGAAAGATAGGTACTGACACTAAAAAAAGTGACTTATGACCGTTTTTCACTCTTCTGACCATTGCAGCATCCTCATGGTCACGTGATCAAAATTCAGATGCTTGGCAATTGACTCATATTTATGATGACTGCAGTGTCCTGGTGTCACGTGATTATCTTTTGCAACCTTTTGACATGCAGTCAATGGGGAAGCCAGATTCACTTAACAACCATTGTACTAACTTAACAATTGGAATTATTTACTTAACAACTGTGGCAAGAAAGGTCATAAAATGCGGCATAATTCACAACAACTGTCTCACTTAGCAACAGAAATTTTGGGCTCAATTGTGATTGTAAGTCAAGGACTACCTGTATTGTTGATACTTCAAAAACTTGATTTGTTTATTGTAATTGGTTTTTATTTTTTGCAGCCACATTATATTACTGAATGTCCTGCAACTAATGATAGTTTAAGATCTTTTTTTTTCCAGATATGATTGGCAAGCCAGAATCCCTATTTGGTGCACTAAGGGATGGACTCTGTATTTGTTTCTTTTAATTTTAATTTCATTTTGTTATTTTCATCCCATTTCTGCAAACTGCAAACTACATTTTTGTTTTATTTCTGTTGAATATGGAAATGAGGAGGGAAATCTTGAGCAAAGATTTCTTTGGGTCCACCTGACAAGTGGAAGGACTGAAGGTTTAAATTGATTGGCTCCCGCATTTAGGAGGGAAATTCAAGGGAGCCTAGTGGCTGAGCTGTCCAACAGCTCCCTTTTAAAGGGAGCTGCTGGACAGCTCAGCCTCCCTCTTGTTCCTGTACCAGCCTGCAATAAACAAGCCGTTTGCATAGCTATGAGTCCTGCCTCTTGTTTGATCCGCACTTAACAATTTCTATCCTGCACAGTTATGTATCATTTGTACATCTGATGACCATTTTCTCTATCACGTATTTCAGATCATTAATGAAAATATTAAAGAATGCTGGCTCCAGAACTCATTCTTGTGGCTTTCCACTAAATACCTTGTTCCAGTTTAATGAGAAATCTTTGAAAAATGCTGTGTATAATTTTCAGGCTCTTTGTATATCCATTCAGTTGTCATATCCTCCAGCCCAAATCTAGTTTTCTAATCAGAAGGTCATGAGATTCTTTCTCAGATGCTTTGCTGATTAACATTTGTTATGTTGTCTGCAGCATTTCCAAACAATGAAAAAAGAGGTAACTTGGTAAAAAATAATAATGAAAGATTCACTTACCAAATCCATGTTCATTTCTGACAATTGAAAATGATAAGATCAATTCTCTTTTGAATTGAGCTTCAGATCTGGTGACTATACAGAAATATCTATATCCAGGCAACAATACCCTTTTTAAAGACTCTTTTTTGTCTTCTCATTCTTCACTCCAGCCCTGGGATCTTCTAGTACTCTTCCTTTCAAGCCTTAACAATCTCCAATTCAGCTTAGCTTTTGAAGACTAGCCAAGGTCTGCTGGATGTTCGTTCCTTCTCTCAGTTGTTTCTCCTGACATTTATTATGCTCTCAGTTTATTTAAAGCAAATATCAATAGTTTGAGCCAGGCAGGATTGAACTAGATAAACTTCAAATTCTTTTCCAAACTTTTCATTCCATGAATTTGTGATCAATCCATCAATGGAGAAACTTCAGTGAACCAGTACCTGGCAAGGAAGAAACAGTGCAGTTCTGGGCGCAGTTCTGGGATAACCCAAAGAAATACAACAAAGATGCAGCTTGGTAAAAGAGGTGGATAAGAATAAAAAAGACATTGAAATGAAAAAATTAGTAATAACAGCAGAAATGATAGAGAAAAGAGCAAGGAAGATCAAGAATTGGTCAGCACCAGGTCAAGATGAACTGCATGGTTTTTGGTTGAAACATCTAACTGGTATACTCAGTCACTGCCAAGCAGTTTAACATGGAGGTGAAATTGAAGAGGGACTAACATCTGGGAAAACCTACCTGATAATGAAAGGTCCAGTAAAAGGGGCAGTTTTATTTTTTAATATTGTAAGCTACCTAGTTACCATGTGGCAAGATGGGCAGCTAATAAATTTTACAAACAAGCAAACAAACCTTTCGCCCCCCAAACCTTTCTGCTTTTTAAAAAATAATTTATTAAATTAATATTACCTGTTCATTAAGTAAGCTTCAAACTAGGAACTCAAGCTAAAGCACTAACTCAGGCTCCTAAAAAAGGCAGCTGTTGCAACTTTACTTTTTCTTTTTTATGGCAAAGACAATATACCCTCTATGACACCAGCCTCTATGAGCACCCCATTAAAAATAAAAAAACCAAAATGCCCATATAACATATTCAGGGAATTCTTATCACTTCACTCTGATTATAAAAAGTCTGGTAAAACTCACACTTTGATAGTTTTACATACAAGTATGTGTTTAACAGTTTCTCTAGGACCTAGCATACCAGGGCGAACTGTTCCTCCATGGTCTTTGTATAGATGAGTAAATCATCTATACACCAGTACTCCATTGTATAGGTATTCATGCACCACCTCGTTGATAAGCTGCATGAACACCACGGGGGCATCCTGCAGACCAAAGGGCATAACTCTAAACTGGTAACTCTCCAGGGGGCAATTAAATGCAGTCTTCCACTCATCTCCTGCTCATATCCATACTCTGTAATATGCTTCCCAGAGATCTAGTCTGGAGAACACCCGTCCCTCTGCCAACCAGGCTAACATGTCCTTCATTAATGGCAGAGGGTACAGGTGTTCGATGCACACTGCATTAATTCCCCTAAAATCTACACACACAGATGTAGTCCCCCATCCTTCTCTCTAAACAATATAGGTGCAGCCACCTGGGATCTTGCGGGCTGGATAAATCCCCATTTCAGGTTCTTCTCGATGAAGGTTCTCATCTCCTTCAGCTCAGCTGGAGTCATCAAATACATTTTGGGCTTTGGTAAAGTAGCCCCTGGGAGGATCTCTATCCCACAGTTGGCAGGTCGGTGAGGAGGCAAGGCGTTGCATTCTTGTTCGCTGAAAACCTCCCTCAGGTCAGCATACACCTCCAGGTAGCTAACTCCCCATAATCCTGGGGATGCGGGGAGGCCTCTGTCAGTCCACCCTGGTCTATGGTAGGGGCTTGGGGCCATTTCTCATGTCATGATGGGGTTGGGTCCAGTGGTGGGTTCTAAACTGTTTTACTGTTCTGTTCCTGTTCTGTGGGTGTGGCTTATTTGATGGGCGTGGCTTGGTAGTCATGTGACTGTATGGGCATGGCTTGGCTGTCATGTGACTGAGTGGGCATGGCTTGACGGTCATGTGACTGGGTGAGAGTGGCTTGGCAGTCATTGGCTGGGTGGACATGGCTAGGTGGTCACAATCCTAGTTCCCCCTATGAAGATTCCCCCATCAGGACCTTTTGCAATCCCCCAAAGGGTCAAAGGAAATCAGATTCCATACAGCTGTGAACCCTTAAGGCAAACCAAATACAAGTGATCCTCACTTAATGGCCAGTTGCTTAGCAAGTGTTCTAATTTATGACTGACCTCCCCAGAGCTACTTGACCTGTTTTTGGAGTTTTGACAGCCATGCACACACACACACACACACACACACACACATTATGACCATCCCACACAATCATGTAACTGAGGTTTTCTATGTTTTTTGCTATTTCCAACAATTCCTTCTCCCTCTCTCTTTCTCTGTGTCTTGCCTCTCTTTCCCTCCTCTCTGTGTGTCTGTCTCTCTTTTCTCTCCTCTCTGTGTGTCTGTCTCTCTTTCCCCCTGTGTGTCTGTCTCTCTCTTTTCCTCTCTTGGTATGTCTGTCTCATTTTCCCTCTCTGTGTGTGTCTGTCTCTCTTTCCCCCCCTCTCTCTCTGTCAGTCTCTCTCCCTCTCTTTGTGTCTTGTCTGTCTCTTTCCCCCCCCTTTCTGTGTGTCTGTGTCTTTTCCCCCCCTCTTTCTCTCTCTGTGTCTCTTGTCTCTCTCTCTCTTCCCCTCCCTCCCTCCCTCTCTCTCTGTCTGGGGTGGGGGGAGAAATTTGTGGTAGCTGGTGGGAATCTGACGTTCAGAGGCTGATGAGCCACATACTGAAGACTAGATTGGGGGCAATCCCACAAAAATATCTCCTGTTACTTGTGAGTGCTTCTGCTTAGGAGGAAGAGGAGCGCAGTGGGAGGAGGCTTGTCAGGTGGAAGAGGGGTGGCAAGTGTTTCACATCTCCTAAGGGGGATTGAGCCTCCCCACTCACATTTTTGCCTGAGGGCATTGCTGGCAGCCGCTTCCTGCATTTCAGGAGGTCCATGCTCTTCCTGCTGCTGTCGGCATCCTCGATGCACAGAGGTTTCATTTGCTACCTGTGAGCTCTGGGTGGCAAGCAGCCAAGCAAGCAAGCCAGCGATCTGCCGGCTGCCTCTAATCTGCAGTTTACTTGTGAGCAGCATTGGCCTTTCTCCCTTACTCTCCCGGCCAATGGTGCTCATGAGTAAACTGCAGCTAGGAATCTCAAATACAGCCAGGAATGAATGTTTGTGTGGTAGCCGCTGGCTGGAGCTACTAAATAGGCAGCCAAACTAAGTGCCTGAAGGACCCCATCCCATCACTGGGAGTCCAGGTGACTTGGCGATTGGCGAGCAGCTGGGCTCCTTGAGAGACGGGGTTTGCAGGGGGCTGATCTACCATTGGCTACAACACAATGTTCATTCTCATCAGTATTTGAGATTCCTAGCCAGGCCTCCAAAAAGTACCAGCAGAAAAAGCTGCTGCCGTTGTTGCCATGTTCTTCGCACGTGCACATCCCATTTGATTTGCAAGGTAATGGGATGCGCATGTGCGAAGAACATGGCAGTGACAAACATGGCGGCCAGGGTGAGCGGCCGGGGGACCAGTTTGGGGGCATGGCTAGCTGGCCATTTCTACCGGTTCTGCAACCTTGGCCCAATTTTTGCTAATGGTTCGCACGAACCGGTGAGAACCGATAGCAACCCACCACTGGTCGGGCCCAAGCCTAATCGCAGGTGTCGACAACCATCCCCCACCAGATGGTTGGGCCCCACTTGTCCAACCAAGCTAAACCCAAGACTATGTCCTCCATTATCTTTGGCACAACCACGAACCGCAGGGTCTCCCGGTGGGTGCCTATTTCCATGACCACCTCCTCTGTAACGTGGATGGCAGGCCAACTGCCCAGCAATGACCTGTCCATCTGCTCAAATTCTATGGGTTGGGACAGCCGTCGGAGTCCCATCCCCAAACCTATGGCCACCCCCGTGCTCATCAAACATCTGGTGCAGCCGGTGTCCACCAAAGCTGTAGAATCCTTTCTCACCCAAGCTTCTATCACTATTGGGATCATGAAGGGTTTAATGGGCATGCTTACCATTGGGTCCGGTTCTGCCTCCTCCTCACTGCTGCTGGTGATTGGCTCCTTGCCTGGTTTGACTGTCACTGTGCCCAAGGTCATGGCTATCGCTTGTTGAGCCCCCCTTAACTTTTCCGGGTTGGCCTTGATGCTCTTTCTAGCTGTCATTGTTCGTGCACCAGGGGTCCTGGCTGACATTTTCTGTTCCACATCTGTGCACTCGGCTGTTCTATTGCCCGGCTTTCCACAGTGGAAGCATGTCAAGGGTGGTCTGCTGGGTGTAGACATGCTTGGTTCCACCACCCGTTGGGGCTTCATCACCATAGGCAAGTGTTGGGCATTGAGGTTGGGGGGACAAAACAGGGCTCTTTGAACCCAGACGGACCCTTTTGTCTGATCCTCCCAGAATTCATGTCCCAGTTCAGTAGCTGCCTGATACCAGGCCATCAGGCAGTGAGTCAAAAAAATAAAAATGGAAACTAGAAAACTAGAAGCTTTTCTTTTATTGTGGATTAGAAGATTGGAAGAAAACATGGGATTTTGTTTCTATATTTAACAGCAGTGATTAAACTTTTACATCCACAATGATAGATGATGCATAAATTCCCACAACTGAAGAGTGGATTTTGAAATTAATGGAATTGGCAGAGCTGACAAAATTTTGATAAAAGACAAAAACCTGTCTAGTTTTGTTTCTATTTGGGTATCATTTCTGGACTTCTTGCTTGAGAAAGATAAAAAGGAAGTGCTAAAAAAATAAAAGATAAAAAGAAAGATAAAAATGAAATGCTATGGATATAGTATACTTAGATTTTAGTAAGGCATATGACAAAGTAGACCACAATCTACTTTTTTGTGAGGTAGAAAAATGTGGAATAGACAACATCACCACCAGATGGATTTGTACCTGGCTGACAAACCGTACTTAAAGAATAGTCCTTAATGGTACTACATCCACATGGAGAGAATTAAGCAGTGGGGTACAACAAGGCTCCATCCTAGGCCCAGTACTCTTCAATATCTCCATTAATGACTTAGATAAGGGAATAGAAGGGCAACTCAGCCAGTTTGCAGCTGATACTAAACTGGCAGGAAGGCCTTTGCACAACTGCGCAAAGACAAGCTAAGGAGCCAAAAAGATCTGGACAAACTTGAACAATGGGCCCTATCCAGTGGTGGGATTCAAATTTTTTAACAACCGCTTCGTGGGCATGGCTTGGTGGACATGGCTTGGTGGTCATGTGACTGGGTGGGTGTGGCTTGGTGGTCATGTGACTGGGTGGGTGTGGCTTGGTGGTCATGTGACTGGGCGAGCATGGCCAACTCAGCATCACTCACCCACTTGCGTGGCCTCTCAAGCTCTTCTGGTCTTTGTCTATTGATTTGTCTACTACTACAGTGTCTGGTTGATTATCTAATGCCTGCCTGTCCTTCTGGATCTGGAACTCCTACAGATTCTTAGCTCTATTATTCCCCACAATCTTCTGTGGAAACTCCTTGATGGTTGGCTGGACAAGTCTGGGAGTTAAACTTCATACATCTTTCAGCTGAGAGACACTGATCTACCCCTTGTGTTCTATCTAGTGTGGTAAATCCCTGCATCTATGGATCTGGTGCTTAGTGCTTGTTCCTGTGCTGTTATGATCAGTGATCAGTGCTGTCTTTTACACACACATCACTTCAGGAATAATTATAAAAATGATGATTTCTCACTCATTTCTTTACTAGTAGTAGAAACAAAATAAGCAGCCATAAATGTCACCTAAATTTGGAACCCTATATTTGAATTCTGATGCATATTTATTGTTGTGAATGCTTTTGCAGAACGGTGGCCGGGAAGACTTGCCGCAGATAAGTTTACAAAGCACCTATTTCAAATAACATTTCTTAATTGTGTATTCTTACTTGCCCTCTTGTACTGTATCACTGCATTTTTTATTCAAATGCAAAAAAATATATTTTGCAGAGCACAGAGAAAGGAATGCTGCATCTGTTTGCAATTCTTTAAGGCAGCTCCATTTTTTCCCCTACGATTATGCAGCTTCCTGGGATTATGCAGCTGCCTTTCTTTCCCAGAAAAGGCAATATTTTGTTTAAAGAATTACAGATAAATGCATCCCTGTCCACCATAGAAATGCACAGTCCTATGCTTATAATTTTTCTGCTTTTTCAAGACAGGTGGACGCACTTCTAAACAAAATACTGGCTGCAGATAGCTCTCTTTTTCACATTGCAGAAAAGTTCAGAAATGGCTCAGTGAGTTAACCACTGACTGGCTGATTTTAGGCCTGTCATTCCTTCTCTCAGCCCAGCCTACCTCACAGGACTGTGGTGGGGAAAATAGAAGGAGGAGGGATATTTGGAATGTTTGCTGCTTTGAATTACTTATACAAATAATGATGGAATATCAATCAATCAATCAATCAATGGTTTTTATGGAGGATGGTGTTTTGCTTTGTGGCAAGTCAGTTTCCCATTTCTTTTAAAGTTTAAACATAATTTGAAGAATATATAAATACAGGCGGAGTAGATAAATTGCCCAGCAACTAGTGAGGTACATGTTAGATCGGCACAGGGAAGCAAGACGCGACCAGCTCTGGTCCAATTCAGTACTTTATTAAAGCACAAGAAAAAGACGAGCGGCTGTGCTGCCGGGGCTCTTTAAATACGCTCCGGCAGGCTCAGCCGCCCAATGACAGTTCTTTAAATTTCCCGCTGGAGGATTAGCCAATCCCCGGCGGATGCCCAAATAAGGACATAACACTCCTCCCCCCTTAGTCCAAAAAATGTCCATCACAATCAATGTACGTGACGAAATCATGCAAGTAGGCGGGACTCCTGCTTGCCCGGAATGACCTGCGCAGTTCAGTCTGAGCTTCGCCGCCGACCTGTGCAGGCGAAGCTCCTGTCTTCTCCGGCTCCCCAGTTGGGGTGGCCGGGGCTCCGGCCATCGAGTGTGCGGGACCCGTCCCAGCACCTCCGGCCGCAACATCTGAAACTTCGTGCTGGAGTCGCCGGTCCTTCCCTCGCCCGGAATCTCTGGAACCTCACGGCTGGACATCGCTGCTGTCCGGTGGGTGCCGTCCGAAGCCTAGTAAGTCTGTTGGTATTTCTTTGGACTTCTGTGGCTCCCATCGCTGTCGCTGTCCGGTGTGGTCAACCTCGCCGGGGTGGTGTTCATCTCCGCGGCTGGGCTGGTGCCGGTCGGCTTCGCAGGGTTGGTGCTGTCCGACCTTGCTGGGGTGGTGCTGTCCGACCTGGTCTGGGTGGTGCGCGCCTCCCTGCCGGAGTGGTGCTGGCCGACCTTGTAGGGTTGGTGCTGGTTGACCTTGCAGGGTTGGTGCTGGTCGACCCGGCCAGGATGTTGGTTGGGGTCTCCCTCGCCGGTTGGTCACTGGCCGGCTCGGGTTGCGTGTTGTGTGCCTCCCTCGGTTTGTTGTCCCTGGTCTACTTGCCTGGAGCAGAGGTCTCCCTGGCAGGGGTGTCGTTGGTCGCCTTTGCTGGAGGGGTGCGACTCTGTTACGATATTTTCAGGATCAGACTCAATAAGTAGATTAAGAATTAGATATTCAAATAAAGCACTGTTTATTTACAGAAGGCATTCTATATTCACTGAATATTCACAGATAGAAGCACAGAAGGAAAGCATACAGCTCCTTATATATATACATGGGTGGAGCTAGATGTAGGAGTGGTTAAGTATGAATACATTAAATAGAGAAGAATAAGTTAACCCCTGATACCCTGGTCATATATTATTTACATAAAGGAGAATAAGGCATTTACTTGTGACAGACTCTTCCTCCCTGGGTAGATCCCGGTCTTCCCTTTGGCTGTTGTGGCGGTCCCTCTCCCTGGAGTGACGGGTGCCCACCTCGCTGGGTCAGTGTTGCCGTCCCTCATATTGCAGGTCCCTGTCTACCGCTCTGCATTGTCGATGGGTTAGCGCATGGTAATGTGCTTGGCCGGCCTCGTTGGGGTGTGGGTGGTCTGCCTCGCCTGGGTGTGATAGGCCTACCTCATCAGGGTGTTGCAGACCTACCTCGTCGGGGTGTTGCAGGCCTATCTCGCCGGGGTGTTGCAGGCCGACCTCGTCGGGGTGTTGCAGGCCGACCTCGTCGGGGTGTTGCAGGCAGACCTCGTCAGGCTGGTTTCCTTCCGATCCCCTCCACCTTTTCCAGAGCTGGTCGATGTGACGTCTACAGACCTGTCCATCTTCCAGCTCGACTCAGTAGGACTTCGGGCCAGTTGTGCTCTCTATTCTCCCCTTTAGTCACTTCGGAGAGCCATGGAAGTTTAGCGCAAACACCGGGTCTCTTATGGCGAAGGTGCGGAGTGGCCGGCTGGCTGTTGCTGTCACCTCAGGGTTGTACTGTGGGTGCAGCTGGTCCAGGGGTGACCGCAGGCGTCTGCCCATCAGCAGCTCAGCTGGGCTCTTTCGGGTGGTGGCATGCGGGGTGATGTGCTGCGTTAGGAGGAAGTTGTCGATCCTCTCTTGCCAGTCGCCCGGTCCCATCTTGGTGAGTGTCTCCTTGGTGAGTCTCACCATGCGTTCCGCTTGACCATTTCCGGCTGGCCTGTAAAATGCTGTGAGGGCATGGCGGATGCCCTGTCCCGCCAGGAACTCTTCCATGGCCTTGGAAGTTAGTTGTGGTCCATTGTCTGATACCAGGACATCTGGCAGCCCGTGTGTCACGAACAGGCGCCTGAGTGCCCTGATGGTGGCTTCGGAAGTGGTGGATGCCATGGGGATGACCTCTAGCCACTTGGAGAAGGCGTCCACAACAATTAGGAGGTACTGCCCCTGCATTGGACCCGCAAAGTCGATATGGATCCGTGCTCATGGGCTGCTGGGCTTCTCCCACTCTGACACTGGGGCTTGGGCGGGGGCAGGACGTACCTCTTGGCACGGGTCACATCTGGCGACCCACTCTTCAATGTCCTTGTCCAGGGATGGCCACCAGACGTAACTCCGTGCCAGTCCTTTCATTCTCACGATGCCAGGGTGTCCATTGCGGAGCATCTCGAGCGTCTTCTTCTGTAGAGCGCTGGGAATCAGCACCCGGTCTCCCCATAGGATACAGCCTTTCATAGTGGACAGCTCCTGCCGCTTTCATGCGAAAGGGCTGAATTTTTCTGCCATTTTCTCTGCTGGCCAGCCTCGCAGGACCCAGGATCTCACTTGTCTGAGTATGGGGTCCCTCTGGGTGTGGGTGGCCACGTCTGCTGACATCACTGGGCAGTCTCTGTCGGCGTCGATGTGGAGGAGGCTTATGGTGGGTGCAGGGTCTTCTACTGGCTCCCTGGATGGGCACCTGCTCAGGGCATCTGGGTTTCTAATGGTTTTGCCAGGCTTGTGGACGAGTTTGTAGGAATACCCAGCAAGGAAGATGGCCCAGCGTGTCATCCTGGGCGACATGTACCCGGGTGTGGGCTTGTCACCCGCTAATAGTCCCAATAGTGGCTTATGGTCTGTGATGACCGTGAAGTTCCGGCCATACAGTTATTCATGGAAGCGCTTGACACCAGCCACAATGGCCAAGGTTTCCTTGTCCAGCTGGCTGTAATTCCTTTCGGTGCTGGACATCGTTTTGGAAAAGTAGGCGATGGGTGCCTCTGATCCGTTGGGGAGCTGGTGGCTGAGGACTGCGTCAATCCCGTATGGTGAAGCATCGCAGGTCAGCAGCAAGGGAAGCATCTCATGGTACTGGATAAGCACGCTGTCTGATGATAGGAGTCCCTTGATGGTCTTGAAGGCGGCTTCCTCTTCTGTCCCCCATCTCCATGGAACCGCTTTCCCCAGCAATCGATGGAGTGGCTCAGCGGCTGTTGCCTTCTGTTTAAGGAACACCGCATAAAAATTTAGCAATCCCAAAAATGCTTGAAGCTCGACTTTGTTTTTGGGGGCTGGAGCTTCGTGGATTGCCCTGACTTTAGCTTTGGTGGGGTGGATGCCGGTGCCATCTATGAGATAGCCCAGGAACTCGACCTCCTGGACCCCAATGATGCATTTGTCTCTCCTAACTCTCAAACCCTTCTCCTTGAAGCGCTGCAAAACTTGTTTAAGTCGCTCAAGCAGCTGGGTTTTAGAGTGCCAGGAGATTAACACATCATCGAAGTATGGCACCACCCCTGGAATGCCTTGGAGAAGGCGTTCCATCATGGATTGAAAAATGCCTGGGGCTGCGCTGACTCCAAATTGGAGACGGTTACATTTAAATGCGCCTCTATGGGTGACAATAGTTTGTGCCTCCGCAGTTTTTTCATCTACTGGCAATTGCTGGTAAGCCTGGGCCAGGTCCAGTTTGGCAAATATTGTCCCACTCCCAAGTGAATGCAGCAGATGTTGCACCACTGGAACTGGGTATGCGCTCTGCGATAGGGCCTTATTGATCGAACATTTATAGTTGGCGCAGATGCGCACAGATCCATCATGCTTCATGGGAGTCACAATGGGCGTTTCCCATGCTGCATGATTGATTGGTTCCAACACGCCTTGGGCTATCTGCTTATCTAGCTGAGCATCTACTTTGGGCCTCAAGGCAAACGGAACTCTGCGGGGCTTAAGCCTAATGGGGGTAATTGTCTTATCAAGATTGAAGGAAATGGGCTTCCCCACAAATTTCCCCAGCTTACCGTCGAAGACTTCCTTGAACTCTTTGAGGAGGGTGTCGAGTTCGTCCTGACAAATTTGGTTAACTCCTACTATCCCGAGCCCTAGTAGCTTGAACCACTCCATGCCTAGCAGGATCGGGCGGCTGTGTTCAACGATGGTGATGGGGAGGTCGCCTTGGAATTCTCGGTAAGAGATGTGGAGTGAGGCTCTTCCCAGGACTCCGATGTGGTTCCCTCCAAAATCCACCAGCCTGGAGCGCAGGGGTTTCAGGTCCTTCTTGCGGGCGTCTGGCTTGATGTGTTTTAAGTTTTTCCAGTCCATGATGGAGTAGATGGAGCCAGAATCTACTTCCATGGAACATGGGGTTCCCTCCAACAGCACGGTCACGTGGCACTTGGTGGTGGTGTCGTCGTCATTGGAGAGGTGTATTGTAGTTTGGTGCACTGCTCTCCTCCGGTTTCCGTCGCTCTCACCCCGTCTGGATTGGTAGGACTGTTTGGATGACCTCGTGTTGTCTTCCCGATTTTCATGCGGTCGGTGGCTGGAGGGCTCTGGGGCTGGTTCCTCAGCTCTGCAAGCCTCTGCGATGTGCCCCCTTCTGTTGCAACGCCTGCAGGTTGCGTCTCTCCATTTGCAGCTGGCTCTGGCATGGTCCCCTCTGCAGCTGGCACAGCGCTCCCCCTTGTAGTTTCTTTGTGTGGTTTCCCGCCTTGGGGGTCTGGATATCTTGTGGATGGTGGATTCTTCCTCCGACTCCGAGCCAGCTGCGGAATCCTCAGTCGATGATTGTGTGGCACTGCGAATCTTGTGGATTCCCTTTGCCCGGATCACTGCGGCTGCTGCTTGCTCGGAGATTTCGGATGCGGTAGCTTCTTCCACCATGTCCTTGAGCACAAGCTTTTTCCTGCTCAGGAACTTTTTCTGCAGGCCTCTGTCCCTCATGCCGAAAACCACGCGGTCAGCAATGGCATTGTCCACATGGTCGAACTCGCAGCTGGCTGCGATTTGGTGCAGGGCGGCCACAAACTCTTTGATGGTTTCCCCTTCCTTCTGGTCCCTCTGATGGAAGGTGAACTGGTTTGCCACTGGGGTTCCCGTTGGGGCGTAGTGGTCTTGCAAGATCTGCAGCAGATCGGTCCATGGCACTTCCTCGATATCCCGTGGAGCCACCAGGTCGATGGCCATGTCGAGGACTTCTGAGCCGCAGTTGGCCAGGAAGATGCCCTTCTTGCGGTTGTCGTTGGCATCCCTGATGTTGTTGCCTCTCAGGTATTGCCAGAATTTGACCACATAGGATTTCCACTTGTCCTTCCCTGGGCGGAAAGGAGCAAGGGCTGGCAATGTGACTTCAGCTGTTGCCATGCCTCTGGAAATGCCTACAAGTGACTAGCTGCTAAGTGACTTAGCTCTTGAGGTTGGCTTCGTGCCACGAGGTTCGTCACTTGGTTCTAGTCCTTCGTCGCCAGTGTTAGATCGGCGCAGGGAAGCAAGACGTGACCAGCTCTGGTCCAATTCAGTACTTTATTAAAGCACGAGAAAAAGACGAGCGGCTGTGCTGCCGGGGCTTTTTAAATACGCTCTGGCAGGCTCAGCCGCCCAATGACAGTTCTTTAAATTTCCCGCCGGATTAGCCAATCCCCGCCGGATGCCCAAATAAGGACATAACAGTACATACAGACATACATTTGCCCTCTGGTTGTTACAAATGGGGACCCCAGTGACCTCCCGGCCAGTGCGGCCATGCATCTTCCCGGCCAGGCGGGCAAGTGTCTTCCTGGCCAGTGCGGCCATGCAGCTTCTTAACCAGGGGGTTGAGTGTCCTCCTGGCCAGTGCAGCCAGGCGGCTTCTCAGCCAGGGGGTTGAGTGTCCTCCCGGCCAGTGCAGCCAGGCGGCTTCTCAGCCAGGGAGGTGAGCATCCTCCCAGCCAGCACAGCAATGTGGCTTCTCAGTGTCATTTATAATTCTCAGCCTAGAGAGGCTCTGAAGGCTGGGGACAGCATTTCCCAACTCCTGGTTGGACACTTTCTGTCCAACCAGGAGTTGGGAAATGGGCCATTTCAGGCCTCCGGAGGGCCTCTGAGGGGGTGGGGAAGGCTGTTTTAACCCTCCCCAGATGCATAGAGAGGATCTGGAGCCAGGTGGGAAAGAAAAACAGGCCTATCAGGCCATTGCATGCTAGGAGCAGGGGGGGAGTTGTGGGTGCATGCACAGGGTGGGGCGCATAGAATTATGGGTGTGGGCATGAGCGTGCACGAACCTCCCCCACCCCCTCCCAGCACGTGATGGCAAAAAGGTTAGCCATCACTGGTATGGGTTCTTCTGCTTGAGCAGGGGGCTGGACTAGAAGACCTCCAAGGTCCCTTTCAGCTATTCTATTCTATTCTATTCTATTCTATTCTATTCTATTCTATTCTATTCTATTCTATTCTATTCTATTCTATCCTATCCTATCCTATTCTATTCTATCCTATTCCATTCCATTCTTGTTTTTGTTTTAACTTAGAGCAAGAGGTTACTTTACTATATATTTATATCTGTGCTGAAGAAAGTCAGAAGATTGTTGCTTTTTTGGTCACTTTTTATCCTCTCTCCCCCATTTTACTGCTTTTTGTTATTTTGTATTTTATATAGTTTTTGAAATTCATTTTTTTTTTAAACAGGAGAGAAGGTAGAGGTTCACTTCCAATGTTATAAATATAAAATTCAGATAGGATTTGGACAGTGTTATTTGAATGTCATAAACAGAGACTCCAGAATTTACAGTTAAGGAAATAGTCCAGAACTAACATTTTAAAAGTGATATGCGTAAAAATTAATTGCATTTCTCATTTTTTACTCACCCCAAACAACCGATGCATAATCTTGTGGCAACGTGTAAAACAGAAAATGTTAGTTCTCCTTTCCTCAAAGGTGACTGGGAGGAGGTACTTCATGCAGAAAGCTCATGTAAAACTAGAACTGAGGCAATGCTAAACTGTGACATCATCTTGCACACAGGGGCCAGCAGAAACAACCATTTGCTCTTTGAGCAAATCTGCTTTTCATTTACAGTTTGGGTCAGTGAGTGAGGAGGCCTTGATTGTAATATTAGAGGCAATCCTGTTTTGAGCTTCTTCCACCAAAAGGGAGTTCAGTTCTTCACTGTGCCTACCCAGTTGGAGGGATTTGTCTTAAAAAAAAAGAATACTGTTCAGAATCCCAACTTCCTCTCCTTCACTGTGGAGAAAAGCACCAGAGGGAACCAGGAACATTTAGCAAAATGAGAAGTTGAGTTTAATATGCAAATAATTCCTTCAATAAGGTCCTGGAATTCTTAATTCTACATTTACTCAGGGGTAAGTACTTTGCTTTCTTTATTATAGAAAGTATTTTTATCTAAGAATCTCTGTCAATTTGAATTGAATTCTATGGTTATTATTTAGATGGTGTACACTGAAGTACTAGGGGCAACCGGGAAAGAATGCCTGGTGGGGGCAGTGGGGGGGTAGGGGGAACAGTTCCATCCGTTGAGTTGACAGGAGGCAGCCAACTTCAACCCACTTTCAGTGGGCACTCACGATGGGTTGGTCGTTAATTGTTGTTGGGAGGGGGGAAGGTACTCATTGAAGACTTTATAGTTTGAGTGGAGGACAGAGAAAATCCTTACATCGGCATTGACATGTACCTCTTTTCTCCTGTTTATGAATGTATTGGTTTGGATCTTTTCTTTTACAACTTTATTCTCTGTTTTAAGGGGTCAGTTCTGTTTGTGGTGAAGTTACATCTAGGATTTCTATTACCATCCTTTTCAGAAAAAGCCATAATGTTTCTTCATTTTGGTAGTTGTTCTGCTTTAAAAAGTTCTGTTTGAATGATGGGGAGTGGGCAGAAAGCAGAGGTGTGAGCTGATGAGGAATGATAGGATTGACTCCAGAGATACGGCAAACAAACCTAGGGATGGTTGAGTTAAATTGCTCTTTCCATTCTCCTTGTACTTTTTCTAAATGACTGGGACTAAAAGGAGTGAAGGGAGATGATTCTCAGAAGGGACAGTACCAGATTCAGTACTGAAAAGATCCTGTAAATAAGTGTGTAGCTTGACACCTCAGAAAATGGCACACTCCTTTTTTTTTGAGGAAAGCTATTCAATCTTGAAACAATGCTGTGCCCTTCCCCAATGTTTTGTTGGGGAAGAAAATACAGGGGATATGCATAGTGGTGGGATTCAGCCAGTTCGCACCACTTCAGGAGAACCGGTTGTTAACTTTCTGAGCAGTTTGACAAACTGGTTGTTGGAAGAAATCATTAGGACAGAGAACAGTTTGTTAAATTACTTGAATCTCACCACTGGGTGTGCAGATGGAATAAACATAGTAAAAACTAAGGTGAAACAATGTCTTGCCCTTCTGGGAAAGATTGCTCGGTTTCAAATAGGGAGAGTTGGGGAATGCAAAGTTAAACATGTATCCAGGACTTATTTTGGTCTCTGTGGAGTATTTTTTGAGTATTGGGCATGCACTTGGGCAGATGGAACCATGCCCAATTATCTTTCTGCACAGCTTTTTTTACTCTGCTGTCACACCTCCATATGCTCTCAATTGAACCACAAATGCATGTTTATTTCAAACGGTAGATACTTATAAACATAGCCAATATCCATCTTAAACAATAACAGTCTCATGATGGGCTGCTGAGAAAAGGTTTCCTATGCAAGTCTTTCATGTCATATAGCAATATACCTCTTTTATTGCAAAATGAAGCGACCAGGCAGTTCTGCAGGGGTTAATAAATAAAGATCTTCAAGATGAGCAGGAGGAAGAGACGGATATAGTCTGAAAGATTAACAATGTGAATTCTTGTTTCTCTTGTGAAGTAATTCTAGTTGGAAAGTTTAATTAAGCAAATTGGTATCTCTGGAAATTGTTGCAATCATACTGAAAGGAATCTGAAATGTGGTTTTTAAGGGCACTATTCTAGATCAATTTCTATATTATCATTCTTGTTAAGAATGTTTAATGTTTCAACTAAAGCTGCAGAGAGTTTTACATTTTATTATTTATAAATGATTTAAAACTTGCAGGAAGTTCAACTAAATTTACATTCTACAAAGCAGACATTTTTGAAAAGGAGATGTTAGTAATTAAGTGGCAAATCTTGAACTTGGAGTGGGTGGGGAAGTAACAAAAATATGTTCATATAGCCACTTTTTTTTAAAAAAGGTGATAAGTTAAATTATATGATAACAAACTCATTTATGTTTTTGTATGGGCCTAGATAGGCTTTTCCTTTTCTGCCAGCTTCAGCCCGTTCTACAGGATGGAGATAATACTGTCTGACCTAAATTGGCTGCTGCGGATGACTGAAACTATGTATTTAAAGCAAAATATGTAATGCCATGAGCTTCATAGGAGAGAGAAATTGACCCAGAAGATATTAAACAGAAAAGGGCTGTGCTAGCAAAACTATTTCTTGGTTGCAAGCTAAATGGTAGAGTATACAGTAAATAGAACCTTCAACAATGGACAATAACAGAATTGGGCTATCATTCTTGATATGACAGTTTGTGCTTGCTATCTTCTTATTTAATTTGTCTGTGAAATGTTGGAAATTATATGAAATATGGTAAGAGAAAATTCAATGCTCTCTGACATTTGTGATATGACTTGATCACCTTATACACATTTCCTATTCCCTAAAGGCTGGTTCTAACCTAAGTATGAAAAACAATTTCTGTCGGTATTTGGTAGAACTGTGCAGCACTTTGGAATTAATTCAAAAATAGCCTTCAAAGTGTTCAGAATCGTGAACAGACCATCCATTTGCAGTTCTTCAAAGGATCTGTGATTTTTCTGTGGCTGGGCTGCTGCTTTCTGCAGCTGTCACGCAATCGAAAGAAAAGACCCAGCTACTTTCAAGAGTTACAAACAGATGCTGGTTTGGCATTCCTGTGGCTTCCAAAAGGCCTTTTGGAACAGAATCCTAAACATGGTGAAGCATTCAGTAAAACATGCTAAATTGGTTGACTCAGCCTTCCATCCTTTCTAAGGTAGGTAAATTGAGGACCCAGTTTGTGGGGGCAATAAGCTGACTTTGTATAAAATATACAAAAGTATGAAGGCTATTGCTTAACGCATTGTAAGCCGCCCTGAGTCTCCGGAGAAGGGCGGCAAATAAATCAAATTTTAAAAAATAAAAAAAAAAATGGAACTGAAACTTTAATTGGTTGATGTAGTTAATTATTTTATGTCCCTGCACAACATTGTTTAATTGTTTTTATGTCCCTACATGACTTTCTGCTGTATTCCACTTTGTAAACATGTCACATTTATGGTATAGAATTGTGGTGATGTTGGGGGGAACGTTGGTGAATGTGCTTCTTTTCTGTTAAACTTTATAGGTGATGTATAATGAAACAAACAATGGCCTGTTTTAGAAAGTAAAAAACATGTTTTGCTTATAGGATCTAATGCCCCAATTACTTCTTTGCCTCCGCTATGATTCATAATACAGCATAGTTAAAAGCCAGTGTTTTCATGATCTTGCACTAAGGATGGGGAACTGCTCTTGAGGACCTAATGCAGGGGTATCAATCTCAAGGCCTGTGGGCCACAGGGTCGCGCATGGCACCTGCTCAGTTTCCACTGATAGAGGGTTGCAGGAGGCCATTGCAGCCAAAATCTGAGGTCAGGAGTCTGTTTTTGCTCTGGCCACCCCAGGCACCCCTGACATGAGTGACGTGAAGCTGGCCACACCCACCATGGCCATGCCCCCCATACCCACGAGGTCAAACACAACCCTGAAGTGGCCATCAATGAAATCGAGTTTGACACCCCCCAGCGGCTAAGACACTGACCTTGTTGATCAGAAAGGTTGGCAGTTCAGCAGTTCAAATCCCTAGTACAGGTCTCCTGCGTGAGCAGGGGCTGGACTAGATGACCTCCAAGGTCCCTTCCAACTCTGTTACTTTTACCCATGATCTAATGCATTCTTACAGATAGGCCCATCTGGCTAATAAGACCTAGAACAAAATCCTTTGGCTTCCCCCCAAATTGTTCTCTCTGCTTCCTGTTTTCTGCTGCTCTGGTGTCATACTTCTATGGAGGATTTTTACTGCTGTTTTAAAGGAACCTGACTGGCAGGATCAATTCTGATTTATCTTTCACACAGTTATCTATCACAAAGTATGGGCAAGGGAAGGAGAACCAATTCTGCAGATGTTCTAGCAACTACTGCCAGAATTAACAGAACAGAATAACAGAGTTGGAAGGGACTTAGAGGTCTTCTATTCCAACCCCCTGCTCATGCAGGAGACCCTATACCCATGATGGTGAACCTATGGCATGTGTGCTAAAGGTGGCACGCAGCACTCTCTCTGTGGGCACATGAGCCATCACCAATTCAGCTCTGCCGCACATGCACACTCGCCTCCTGCCAGCCAGCTGGTAGTCGGGTCTCTGCCAAGCATGCATGGGTTGCGTGCGGCTCCCCCACGCGCACATATATGCAGGGGCTGGGGTGCATGCCCAGAGGCTGTGCGCGCATTCGCATTCATGCTTTGGGCACTCAGTCTGGAAGAGGTTAGCCATCAGTCCCCTATACCATTCCAGTCTCTTCTTAGAAGCCTCCAGTGATGGAACACTTTCAATTTTTCAAAATATCAAATTTTTCAAATTTCAAAAATTTCAAATTTTTAAAGAGAGAAAGTCGGAGTGTGGGAGAAATAGTGTTTTTTTATGACAGTGAACAGAAACAGAAATAGAGGAAAAGTGAAGCTTTCCAAGAGGAGATATGGAAAGAATGCTATCTTGCCTTCTATTGTGAGGGCAACACTATCCTCTCTGAAGCCAGGCTCTGATATAATTGTGCCCAGAAGGGGAAATGGGAAGCAGAACCCTTCAACTAGACTCTATGCCTCCCTATTGATTGGGGTGTCAATTACATGTATGTATGTATGTATGTATGTATGTATGTATGTATGTGTTTATATTCCATTTCTATAGTCATTCATCTAAATGCAGTTGACGCTGGATGGCAAACAATACCACAATTAAAACCATAAAAACACAAATAGGCAACAGAGAATTATCATAATTTCATAAACATTCACAGTTCAACTACTAGATAATATGGTCCCTTACACTTTCAGGGTTCCAGGCTCATACATAATAGCTAGGTCTTTAGAGAAGGCTCTCCAAACTTGGCAATTTTAAGACTTGTGAACTTCAAATCCCAGAATTCCTTAGCTAGCCATGCTGGCTGAGAAATTCTGGGAGTTGAAATCCACAAGTCTTGGATGTTGCTAAGTTTGGAGACCCTTGCTTTAGAGCATTATGAAAGGCTAATGGGGTTTCGGTCATCTTCAAATGAAAAACGTTCTAGAGCAGTGATGGTTAACCGTTTTGACACCGAGTGCTGAAACTGGAGGTGCGTGCGCACCAGAGCGCCAGAACCCGGAAGAGAGCAGCTGGCCAGTGCGCATGCACAACTGGCCAGCGCATATGTGCACGATGGAACCCGGAAGAGCAGCTGGTGACAGTGTGTGTACCCACAGAGGGGGCTCTGTGTGCCACCTCTGGCATGCGTGCCATAGGTTCGCCATCACGGTTCTAGAGGGAAGGGTTTACTGTTGAGGAGACATGTCACCTGAGCTAATATTCCTTGGTTGACAGGGCCCTCAGCATCCCCAATCTACTCAACTGAATTGGATGGAGAGAAACTATTGGAAGAAGATGGCTCCTTAGATAACCTGGTCTCAGGTTCCATCTTTGTGAGTAACATAACTAATCTGAATATCAGGGAGGGGAGGGGCTGTTGGAAAGGAGAGGAGCCATTGCTAAAAATTCCCCACATCAGCCCCTGTAGTTGGCATTCCTTTGATTTTTGGACCCTCAATGACCTTTTTCTTTCTTATTTCACTGGAAAGGCAAATTCAACCTGGAGAAGGTAATTTAAGAAATAATCAGGCTCTGCACTTTAAAGATAGCAAGCACCATTTTGAATTGCACCTAGAAGCTAACTGGCAACCAGTATGTTACATGGGCAACCAACATCACTGCTAATGGGTGACCATGGCTGCAACTGACATACAAGTTAAAATTGTGCAAAGGCTGGTCTCCACAATGTTGTTCAAAAAGAATCTGTGAGTCTAGGAGGACCTCTGACTGTAAGCAAGCTGTATCAGGAGAAATACCAAATGTTATTTTCATTTGAGAACATTGACAGCTGTTTCTTGAGATTAAAATTAGATCCAGGTGGATGCAGGAATTCTGTTTCTCTCATGCCAATGGATAACAGTTTCCTTTGCATAACTAAGACTAGTTTTATTGAGGCTTAGTCACACAACGAAAGAGGTAAAGCATCAAATCCATGTATAATTTTAGTGAATCAACTGTGTGTTATAGAAAGAATAATAAAATACAAACTAAAGAGTGAAGAAGAATCTGTGAATAGTTTGGAAAGCTTTTCCTTGGGGAGGTGTCTGTTATGACTAATCTTTGAAAAACCAGGCCAAATGCCTTGAGGTTTTCTCTTGTACTCTCTTCCTGATCAGTTGCCTGGGTGAGAAATGTCTTCCTGGCCAAATATCATTTCCTGGCTATATGTGCAATTGCTCCTGACCAAAATTGGAATAGCTCAGATCATTCCAGTGGTTTCAGTGGGATTTTTCAGTTAAGACAGAGTTTCTGTCATCCGTGTGCAGTTCTTTCCCTCATAGTGATTCATAGGCTCCTTACAAGCATTCTAGGCCTGAGAAAGAAGAAGAGGGAGTCCTGTAATTTCCTTGCGCTTAACTCCCAGAAATGGTTCCTATGAAGTCACCCTTGTTCTCAGTTGGATCTCAACTCCCCAATCCTCCATAGCTGCCCCAAAGGAAAAAAAATACCTACCAAGATCTGTGCCTGAACCTCCTGCTACCCTTGATCAGATCCTGTCTGGAACTACTTATGGTCTTTGCATGGTTGCCACATTTAATCTGATGCCTTTATCCCTTGTCTGGAAGCTATTAAGAATCCTCTGCTTTGTCTGAGGGATGCCTTTTTTCTATTTTTAGCAAGTATTTTAGATTCCTGTTGGAATCCACTTTCTGGAATAAACTATTTTGATTTGGTTTTTCCCCCTTTTGATAAACTGTGTATCTGTTTAAATATGATGGTGAGTATTGTTTATTCATATTTAACCTAAAATAATGAACTTCAGCAATTTCAAGGCTAAAATATTTGGCTTAGTTTACAGGGATAGAATTAATGACTGTCATTTTCATCCTTTAAGTCCTCTGTATGTTTTGGCAGAATTGGAGAAAGGGTGGGAAAGGAGATAACATGTCACATGATGTCTCGAAAGAGCCATAAGTCTCCAGCAACTGTTGCATTCTGTAAAATGTAGCAATGTGACCTATTTCCCCAACCCCAAGTTACGTATTTATAATGTTCATTTGGTTTTATTCCCAGAATACTTTTTCCTACTTGCATTCCTTTAGTGGTGGTATTTTTATTATTAATATTATTATTTATCCACTGATTCAGTGAAAGCTATGACATACTTACCTGCATGGGTAGTCCAAAAATAAGATATAAGAGTTCATAATCTAAGAAATTAGGGAGGGGATATCAAATGTAGTTTAGACATATCTCTGCACAGTTCTTTTCTCATAAGAACCAGCTAGGGCAGCTTTCTAGTCCTGTGCTCTGCATTATCTCCATCTCAATTTAGGCATAAAGGAGCAAGAAAAAGGTCATGTAGGATAAGTGGAAATAGACATAAGGAGCGGCTTTGTTAAACTTCCAATTTCTTGGGGTTCTGAAGTATTCATCACAGAATTACTGTAACCTCCCCACTCCAGAAATTACCATCACTGAGACCTAAAGAGTAGCAAGAGATACTCCTTTATACAATGTTTCATTCATTAACCCTTGGACTCACTTCATCAGTCCCCTTTATCTAATTTGTATTAACCATAATGGAGAAGGGTCATGATCCTGGGGTAACAGGAGTTGCCATAAGAGTCTTACCCATGTTCTCAGTCACAAAATCTGAGGTGGATCCCATAAAAATGGTAGGACAAGATGGAGGATTAAACTCCTAATCTATATCTGTAATAATTCCAGCAAATTAGAGGTTTTTCTAATTTTTTCTCAAGGTTGACTCAGCCTTCCATCCTTTCGAGGTAGGTAAAATGAGAACCCAAATTGTGGGGGCAATAAGGTGACTTTGTATAAAAAAGAATACCGCTTGGGGGGCCCGAAAGCCCTACTAAGGTATATACAAAATATGAAGGCTATTGCTTAACGCATTGTAAGCCGCCCTGAGTCTCCGGAGAAGGGCGGCATATAAATCGAACCAATAAATAAATAAATAAATAAATACCCACAACATTCAGGAATTTCTCATATTCTATACAAGTCTGATATAACCTATCTCAATGGGTTCCAGAGGGGTGGTAGTAGTATAGATTGCAAAAAGTCAAACTTCACTGGAAAATAATCATATCTACCCAATTTCTGAGCTATGAATTGACCCAGTAATTGAGATAACACATGGTTATTATAAAGATCATGAAATCTTAAACTGGCTCATGAATACTGAAATCAGAGTTTCCATGGGATTTACCAAGAGACAAACTCCTGGTCAGGGAGGCTGTTAAATAGCAGATGTCAGCTGTCCCAACTTGGTCAGTTGGAAAGCTAGACTCTTAGGCCCATGGTTAGCCAAAAGCATACTTTACATACTTTACAAGTGGCTACAGAAGAAGCAAAATTGGATCTGAGGGTCTCCTGCCCAAAGTATATAGTTAACCTTTCTGTTAGATCGGCACAAAGCAGCAGGCGAGAGTCATTAGTGAATTCAGCACCTTTTATTTCCAGCTAGATGTGACTACGCTCTGCCGGCTGGGCTGTCGAAGCTTGCCTTTTTAAGGAGCCCCAGGCAGACCAGCAGGCCAATGACAGCAGGTTAAATCTCCCATGGTCCGGACAGCTAATCAGCGGTGAGCATGAAACCCTATGCAGATTACAGCCAATCTGTGGCAAGCATGAAAACTTATGTAGATTCTAGCCAATCCGTACATAACACCCCTCCCCTCCTAGAATGAACAGTGTCCAATTCCCTGCCTACGTATGTGACGTAGTCCTCTAGGTAGGCGGGATGTGCCAGCTTCCTACTGGACCTGCATAGTTCACTAGTCCCCGGGATCATGGCTGCAGCAGTCGAGTCTGGTGTTCTTCCTGCTGCCGGGGAAGGAACCTCCTGGAGCTCCTCGGCCCGCGAGTCGATTTCTAGCCTGGTTCCTTCAGCTTCCAAACCCGTCGCTTCCCGCTGGATGCCCTCAATCCCAGAGGAATGGTCATGGCTCTGGTTGGCAAGTAGTCCCCCTGTTGGGCTACCGGGTAGGCCTGGTTCCTGCTCATCTGCTTTCGGCACTTGAGCGTGCTCCTCGGGGTGGAAACCTCAGGTTCTGCGATTGTTGCTCTGGCCCTCCAGTCACGGTCCAGTCACCCTGGTTCCTCAGCTCAGTGTCCCCCAGGCAGTGTCTGAGTTGGTCGATATGCCTCCTCCAGATCCGCCCGTCCTCCAGCTCAATGTGGTATGACTTGGGGCCAGTGACAGCCACGACTCGGCCCACCAGCCAGGTCGGGTACCCCGCATAGTTGTGTGCGAATACTCGGTCCTGTACGTTGAATGACTGTGTGGGCCATGCGGAGTCCAGGGGGGTCTCAGAAAGGTAGTCCAGGTGGTATCAGTCAAGTTGTGACCTCAGCCTTTTTCCCATTAGCAACTCCGCTGGGCTCTTGTTGGTGGTCACATGCGGGGTGATGTGTTGAGCGAGGAGGAACTGGTCGACTTTTTCCTGCCAATTCCCTGGGCCCATTTGGGTGAGGGCTTCCTTGGTTAGTCTCACCATTCGCTCAGCCTGCCCATTGCTTGCTGGGTGGAAAGGAGAGATGAGTATGTGCCAGATCCCTTGCTCTGTGAGGAATGCCTCCATGGTCTTGGCTGTCAATTGTGGGCCATTATCGGAAACCAGGATGTCGGATAGACCGTGGGTGGCGAACAGCCATTGGAGGGCTTGGATGGTGGCTTCTGTCATGGTTGTCTGCATGATGATCACTTCTAGCCACTTGGAGTATGTGTCCACGACAATCAGGAACATCTGTCCTTCTACTGGCCCTGCAAAGTCAATATGTATGTGGGACCAGGGCCCCTTGGCCGCTTTTCATTCATGAGTGGGTGCCCATGGTGGTGCTGGTCGCATCTCCTGGCAGGGTTTGCAGGTGGCCACCTACTCGGTAATGACCTTGTCCATCTGGGGCCACCAGATGTAGCTCCGGGCTAACATATTCATCCTCACGATCCCAGGATGGCCCGCGTGCAGGGCATCTATGGTGTGCCTCCGAAGCTTTTGGGGAATGACGACCCTTTCTCCCCACAACAAACAGCCCTTAATGGTTGACAGTTTGGTTTGCTTGCTGTGGTAAGCCCTGTGGAATGAATTGCCCCCGGAAATACGTAAGATCTCCGACCTCCGGGTGTTTCGCTGTGCATTGAAGACCCTGTTGTTCCGCCAGGCTGGGCTATCAACATAATAATTTTAAATTGGGGTATTTTAAATTTTTGGGGTTTTAAACCGGCCAAATCTATTTAATTATTTTAATTTTTAATCATTGTTGTGTCTTGTGTTTTTAAATTGGCTGTACACCGCCCTGAGTCCTTTGAGAGAACGGCAGTATAGAAATAAAATTATTATTATTATTATTATTATTATTATTATTATTATTATTATTATTATTATTATTATTATTATTATTATTGAACTCCTCCCCCAAGTTCTCCTGTGGCCACCCCCTCAACACCCAGTTCAGAACCTTTCTTAACATTTTGTCTTTTTGGGCGTGTTCAGCGATGTCTCTGGCAGTCACTGAGTGGTCAGATCAATGTTGATCAACAGCACTTGGGTGGTGGGTGTGGGGTCTTCCACCAATTCTGGCAGTGGGCAGCGGCTGAGAGCATCGGCGTGGCTGATGTCTTTGCGGGGGTGGTGGATCAGCTTGTAATTGTACGCCGTGAGGAAAATGGCCCTTCTGGTCATCCTCGGGGACATATATGGCAGGTTTGTTGGTTACTGGTGAGGAGTCCTAATAGGGGCTTATGGCCGGTTACAATCTTGAAATGCCTACCATATACATACTTTGGAACCGCTTGATCCCTGCCACCATGGCCAAGGCCTCCTTATCAATTTGGCTGTAGTTGCGCTCGGCCGATGACAGGGTCTTGGAGTAGTATGCTATCGGTGCTTCCATTCCATCTGGTAGGCGGTGGCTAAGGACCGCCCCAACTCCGAAAGGGGAGGCATCACAGGTGATCCGAACTAGCAACATGTGGTTATATTGGATCAGGATGCTGTCGGATGAGAGGAGGTCTTTCATTGCTGCAAAAGTTTGGTCTTCCCTCCATCCCCAGGTCCACGGTGTCGTCTTCCCCAGGAGTTTGTGGAGCAGTTCAGCAATGGTGGCCTTCTGTTGTAAAAATGTGCTGTAAAAGTTTAACAGTCCCAAGAAGGCTTGCAGTTCTGCCTTATTCTTCAGGGTGGGGGTGTTCTTAATGG
The DNA here is from genome assembly GCA_022577455.1 of Arizona elegans. NCBI lineage: Eukaryota > Metazoa > Chordata > Lepidosauria > Squamata > Colubridae > Arizona > Arizona elegans. The sequence goes on along the minus strand of JAKOOJ010000001.1, from coordinate 168,681,662 downwards.
CTTTCATTTTGCTGTCAGTCGGGTGGATGCCCAACCCATCTATTAGGTAGCCCAGGAACTCTATCTGCCTTACGCCAATTTTGCATTTATTAGGGTTCACTTTGAGTCCTTTTTTCTGGAACCTCCCCAAGGTTTCGCGCACGCGTTCCATCAACTGGCCTATTGACTCCACTGATATAAAATGTCATCGAAGTATGGCACCACTCCTGGGATCCCGTGCAGTAGTTGCTCCATTAGGCACTGGAAAAGTCCTGGGGCTACGCTGACCTCAAACTGCAACCTGGTACATTTAAATGAAGGGCCTTGGTAGTACAGTGGTCTAAAGCACCCTGTTATTAACACCAGCTGCCTGCAATTACTGCAAGTTCAAATCCCACCAGGCTCAAGGTTAACTCAGCCTTCCATCCTTTCTAAGGTAGGTAAATTGAGGACCCAGTTTGTGGGGGCAATAAGCTGACTTTGTATAAATATACAAAAGAATGAAGGCTATTGTTTAACGCATTGTAAGCCACCCTGAGTCTCCGGAGAAGGGCGGCATATAAATCAAAAAAAAAAAAAAAAAAAAAAAGCCCCCCTGTGAGTCACTATGGTTTGTGCTTCAGTGGTGGTTTCATCTACTGGCAGCTGCTGATAGGCCTGGGCAAGGTCCAGGTTGGTGAATATTTTCTTGCTTCCTAGGGAATGCAACAGATGTTGCACCACAGGCACTGGGTACGCCCTCTGCTGGAGGGCCTTGTTTAGTGTACACTTGTAATCCGTGCAGATGCGGATGGACCCATCTGGCTTCACGGGGGTGACTATTGGAGTTTCCCACACCTCGTGGTCAGTTGGCACGAGGATTCCCTGGGCAATGAGCTTGTCTAATTGTTTCTCGACCTTGGGCTGCAAAGCAAATGGTACCCTATGGGGTTTGAGCCTGATGGGGGTTACATGGGGGTCTAGGTTAAATGAAATGGGTTTCCCCGTATATTTACCTAGGCCCTCGTCAAAGATATCCGTGAATTCTGCTAACAGCTGATCCAGTTCGTGGGTGGTTACGTTGTGCAGTCTAGTGATGTCCAGGCCCAGGGGTTTAAACCATTCTACTCCCAGCAGTAATGGCCAGTGGCTGCCAATGACTGTGAGTGGCAGCCAGCCCTGGAACTCGTGGAACGTTACTTTGACCTCCATTCTGTCTAGTACCTCTATCTGGTTCCCTTGATAGTCATTCAGGAGGACATTTGGCAGTTTCAGGAACTTACTGCTTGCAGCTGGGTTCAACTTCTTGATTGTTTGCCAGGATACTATTGTAAAATATGACCCTGTGTACAGCTCCATTTTGCATGGTTCCCCTTCAATGGTCACAACTGCGTGGTATTTCTCCTGCTCATCTGCATCTGTGTGTCCCACGATTGTGTAATGGATTTCTCTGGGAGCTTAGTATTGGTCCTCTCTTCATCTGCTCCGTTGTTGGCCGGCTCTAGGGTTCCCTGGTCTTCCTGATGGGGCAATAGGCGTTGGTTGAAAGGGAATGGGTTGGGGCGCTTTGCAGGCTTCTGCAATGTGGCCCTTTCTTTGGCATCGGTGGCATGTTGCGTCCCAGAACTGGCAAGCTGCCCTTGTGTGGAAACCCATGCAGCCCGGGCAACGTGGCTGCCTGCTCTCCGTGTCCCTGGGGTTCTGCCGCTTTTCTGGGTAAACGTGGTGGAGAGTGTTGGCTGTGTCATCCCAGTCGTCATCGTACTCAGGGACTTCAGTTGACCATTCGGGATCCCGGTATGTGTGGTGCACCCCACTGGTCTTCCTTACATTTGATGCCGAGTTGTCTGATGATTCTGCAGCCCTGGTCTTCTTGACAACATCCTTGAATGAGACCGCTTTCCTTATCAACAGTTTCTTTTATAGAGCGAGGTCCCTCATCCCCAGGATGATCTGGTCCTTCATCATTTCTTTGGGATTTATGAACTCGCATCTGGTAGCGATCTCCCGGAGGCTGATCACAAAATCATTGATGGTTTCTCCCTCTCGTTGGCGCTGGTGGTAAAACTCATTTCGGCTGACCATGGGGGTGGCAGATGGTGCATAGTGGTCTTCCAGGGCACGTTGCAGGGTGGCCCAGGCAATGGTCTCCACATCTGCTGGGGCGATCAGCTTCTGTGCCATTTTGTAGATCTTGGTGCCGCAGTAGGTCAGAAATAATGCTTGCTTCCTGTTGTCTGGCCTGTCCTGGTAATCATTGGCCTCCAGGAACATTCTGAAATGGCCCATGTATGTGTGCCAGTCTTCTGCCTGCAGGTCGAAGATTGCTGGGGCCGGCGATACTTGCGATGCCATTCGTGCAGGTGGTCGGAGGTCCTTGTTTCAAGACAGCTGCGTGGTTCATGAGGAGGTTCTCAGGTCCCTTTTGTCCTTCATCGCCAGTGTTAGATCAGCGCAAAACAGCAGGCGAGAGTCATTAATGAATTCAGCACCTTTTATTTCCAGCAAGATGTGACTGCGCTCTGCCAGCTGGGCTGCCGAAGCTTGCCTTTTTAAGGAGCCCCAGGCAGACCAGCCGGCCAATGACAGCAGGTTAAATCTCCCACAGTCCGGACAGCCAATCAGTGGTGAGCATGAAACTTTATGCAGATTACAGCCAATCTGTGGTGACCATGAAAACTTATGTAGATTCTAGCCAATCCGTACATAACACTTTCAATGTCCCCTTGCACCCTCTTGCTATCACGAAGTGTCCAATTAGGTGCTAACAAATTGTTTTGGGAAACAGTCCCAAAACAATTTGGGACTGTGCAGTTGGCATTCCTTTCTTGTTCTTGAAGTAACCAGAGTTTCTCATGGTCCAAGTCTTGGTTTTGTTTCCTCATGGTACCCTGGCAATCCTCTCTCTCATTACACCCAATTCCCTCCACCCTCCCCATTTCAATGGCAGGCTACCATCAGCAAGCAAGATGCAGCATAGCATAATGGCAGCCCTGACAGCAGGATGATAGCAGAACCAGTGGTGGGTTTCTACCAGTTCGCCCTGGTTTGGGCAAACTGGTAGTGGTGGTGGGAGGCTCCACCCACCCACCCAGACGTCATCACAGACACTCTGCACATGCACAGAAGGTTCTGCGCATGCGCAGAAGCGCTCCCATGTGCGCTCACAGTTCCAAACCGGTAGTGAAGGTAAGTGAAACTACTACTGAACAGAACCTATCATCAATGTCTCCAGTTTGCTGCTGTGGCTTAAGTGAAGATACAGATCTTCAGATTTCAAACGTTTTTCAGTCATGCACCAGCACAAAAAAATAAACATTAATATAAAGCAGAATTGAACAGAACCAAATGGAACAGGCCATAATAATATATTACAATTGATGATGAAATCATCAGTGAGTATCCAAGTTCTGCCTAATTTTACAGATAGCGTAACAAGACTTAGCTATGTTCAGAGAAACTGAATCATATTGATCCAACAATAGTAGTTGTACATATAACAGATCACAGTTTCTGGATATTTAATCTGGCAACAGATTTAATCATCTGTTATGAGTCTGTGAGTCCCCTATAGAGGGAGCAATAAAACAGGATATGATCTGTAGTTTCACTTGGGCAACAGTCTCAGCTCATATGAAACTTTTTTAATATATTGGCCCTCCAGACCTGCTGTGGGCAGAGCATCACAACAGATGGATTTATTAAATCTCCAACATCTTGGCCTCTCCAAGGAGGAATTCTAAATGATGGTCTATGAGCATGCTCTTAGTGCATTTATACAATGTATTAAAGATCAGGAAGTTTAACAGGACCTGTCTGTTTTACCCAAGAGCATTTTTGGGACAACTCCCCCCCCCCCAACCAGTGAGATATTTATATCATGTAACTCTCTCAAAATTTCGAGGGTATTAACTTCTGTTGTAACACTCTGCCTACAGCAGTTCTGTTGGTTTGTAGTTACCCTCCATAAAGAAAGGGCTCAGGCCTGTGGGGAAGAACAGTAGTTTCAGCCAATGTGTGATAATGCAGCTCCATGTTCCAGTTTTGACCTTGAACAACCCTGCCTCCTCCTTAGACCAGTGGTGAAATCCAATTTTTTTTACTACTGGTTCTGTGGGCGTGGCTTAGTGGATGTAGTGTGGCTTGGTGGGCATGGCTTGGTGGGCGTGGCAGGGAAAGGATACTGCAAAATCTCCATTCCCTCCCCAGTCCTGGGGGAAGGATATTGCAAAATCTCCATTCCCACCCAACTCTGGGGCCAGCCAGAGGTGGTATTTGCCAGTTTTCTGAACTACTCAAAATATCTGCTACTGGTTTTCTGAACTACTCAAAATTTCTGCTACCAGTTCTCCAAAACCTGTCAGAACCTGATAGATTTCACCCCTGCCTTAGACCTGCATTAGAAACACAGGGGTTACCTGCAATGTGACCTTTAGAAAGTTAGGCTGAACCTTTTTGAAAGAGGCAAAAGAGGAACAGAGTCCTAGGTGGGCACTGAAAAATAGTTGTGCACAAGCCATTGCTGAAAATAGCTTTGGTACTACTGGTATATGCTGTACTTTTCTAGTGAAATAGAAAGATTGGATTGCAGCCACTATTTTTGAGCATTTGATGTGCACCACGTTTTGTGGTACTATGAAAATTCATGCCCAAATATTTGAAGATTTTAACTTGTTCTATATTCTGGCCATTTATCCTCCATGCATGTTTAGGTCCCTTTGGAAAAATCAGAATATTGATTTTACTATGATTGATTTTGAAAGCTTCCTCTAAGCAATACATAGTCAAGGCATTCAGGACTCTTTGAATTCAATAAATATTTGTAACAAAAGTGCTATTTCATCTGCATATAACAAGTAGTAATATACTTGTTTAATAATTTTGGTGGGTGATATTCTAATTGATTGATTTTGGCAGCAACTGAATTTATATATTAATTAACAGACTAGGTTGTAAAAAATACTTTTAAAAATAAAAAAAAGCTCAGCTGGGATCATCAGAGCCTTTTTTTTAACCTTTTAAAAGCATATTTAAAAGAAGCGGCAAGTGGGTGACCGGGCGATTGGGTGGACATGGGGGGGGGAAAGGATTTTTGCTATTGGTTCTCCGAACCACCTGCTGCCATCGCTACCGGATTGGCCGATCTGGTCCAAACCGGGAGCATGTCACCCCTGCTCTGAATCAATCCAGTCAATTAGTTTGTCATATAGTTGTCTAGATAGTGCTTGATTATTATACTTAACAGGCTGATAGGCTGTAATTTACAGGCAAATCTTGTGTGCCCTGTTTGTATGTGGGCAAACACTGCATGGCCTACACCAGAGAAAGAAGATTTCTGGCAAGAAAGTGGATCCTAGCCACTTGTTTTCCTGGCCCTCTGATCTAAATCAGAATAGCCAAGTTTATATAATCAATCTAGCTAGCCCATCCATGCAAGTCTTCATGAACGTGGCCCTCGGACATGACTTAAATCACAGATAACATGGAATTAACAATGCCAAAATTAATGTTAAATTAAAAACACTTTCTTCTCAAAATTAACATTTAAATGATAAATTCCCTTCGTATTGCACCCACATAAGGCATTTCAGTGTAGGAGAGGGGAAGCAAATAATGCTTGATCAGTGTTTTTCATCCTTTTTGTCTTAAGTTTGAAAATAATATTCTTTTAGAGCTACTGGTGAAATCAACCACAAAGCAGGAGCATTTTAACAATTAAGGAGCAACTATCCAATGTCAATAAGTTTGCATATAGATCTGAAAAGTTTTACAATGTTGTCTTCTGATAATGATTATCAATCTGGTTCAACTTTTCATATTCACAACCATACATTAATTTCAGCTGATAAACAAGCAAAACTACTTCATTAAAATTTATTTTCATTCTACATACTGTACATATTTGTGAATGAATTGTCTCTTAATAACATTGGTTTGAATTTTTCTCTAATAAATTGATTGGAATAAAAACAAATCATAAATGAAAATGTTGAAAAATGGAAGGATTCAGGCATAGATGTTGTAACTGGAAATATATTAAAATATGACTGTGGTTTACTTACGGAGTGAGTATCTGACTAGTTCCATGTGTGTGAAAACTCCATCTGTGCCTGATGAAAGAAAGAATGCCATTATTGTTTAGCAGGAACACTTGTCGAGACATTAAACATGTGTTGTTGAGGACATGAATGTACTCTTGCATGCAGATGATGGTATAGTATTGGCTATAGTTCTCTGCTTCTGGGAAGTGCTTATTTTTTATCCCTCTTTCCTGTTTTCCATTTTTCCTCAGAGCCATCTCCCTACTCTATCCCTCTCTCATACTGTAATCATTGTCAGTGCAAAGTGACACATTCTGACACTCAAAATGTTTGAACTTTCATTCACAATTTTAATGGAATCTTAACTGAAGAAGTAACTGAAGAAGAAAAGATTTTTGGATTTTATAAAAAAAATTACCGAAATAAAAATATAAATGCATGTGCTTTAAAAAAAAAAAAGGTTGATATGAGATGGAAAAAATGCAAAAAAAAAAAAGGTTCTGCTTTCTCCCTGCACCTCCTTCTATCTTCTCCCATTACTAGACCAATAATTTCCTTGACTTTTTTCTTTGATTTTTAGATGTTAAAAGAAACTTAGTAAGACAATAGTAGTCATGTGCCAAAAGAAGGAGAAAGAAAGGAAAAGGCCTAGCATCAAATTACTTCTGTTAGAGTAACTTCAAACTCAGCAAAGTTCCCAAGTCCATTGTAGAAAATTCAGAAAAGGGTTGGAAGGAGGGATAGATAGGAATTTTATTTTTGTTGCCTCAGTCAAAAAGATATTGGTTTAACCAATAAGAGACAGGCCACTCCTCCCTACTTCTTCAGAGCAGTACTTTTACACCAGTGCTATGGAAAATTACAAGTAAACAGAGAAGGGAGGATAAAGGTAAAAAAAAGTTCTCGTGGTTCTGTCATACAAGAGGTATATATATATATATATATACAGTATGCAAAATATATACACTATATATATATATATATATATATATATATATATATATATATGTATGTATGTATGTATGTATGTATGTATGTCTTTTTTCCTTTCCTTTTTCGTAGGCTTTTATGTGCATATTCTTTCTAGCCAGGTTTTACCTACGTAAAGTCAGTTGTTCTATATATATGTAGGTCTTTGGTTACACACCTGCAAAAATCTCAGAAAACAAATATATATACATACATACATACATACATACATACATACATATATATGTATGTATGTCTTTTTTCCTTTTCTTTTTCGTAGGCTTTTATGTGCATATTCTTTCTAGCCAGGTTTTACCTACGTAAAGTCAGTTGTTCTATATATATGTAGGTCTTTGGTTAATAATTTAAAACAACGAAGATAAAGATAAAATACAACGAAAATAAAGATAAAATCAAGTACTATAAATAAAGAAATCCAACAAAAAATTATTCCCAGAGAAAAATCTTCAAAATGCCCAAAACTGTATGGCCTCCCAAAAATACACAAAGATGGAATACCTCTCAGACCCATAGTAAGTTCCATAGGCTCACCTTTACAAAATCTAGCTAGATATTTAGCAAAACATCTTCAACCTTATGCAGAATCTGCTGCTTCATATGTACAGAACTCATACCATTTCATACAAATAATAAAAAAGCAACACATAAAAGAAAGTGACCTTCTTGTAAGCTTTGATGTTGTATCACTATTCACACAAATACCTGTCAAAGAAGCCCTGTCATCAATTAAAAACAAATATCAACTACCAAAACATATCACAAACTTAACAGAACATTGTTTATCCAACACATATTTCATACACAGAGGACAAAGATATAAACAAGTAGAAGGTGCACCAATGGGATCACCATTATCACCAGTCATCGCTAATCTTTTCATGGAAGAATTCAAATCCAATGCCTTAGAAAAAACTGTTAACAAACCAAAATTATGGCTCAGATACGTTGATGACACCTTTGTGATCTGGCCACATGGAAGAGACAAATTGGAAAACTTCTTAGTATATTTGAACAGCCTCCATCCCAAAATAAAGTTCACCATGGAGATAGAATCAGAAAACCAGTTACCTTTCCTCGATGTATTAATTTATAAAAAATCTGATGGCACCTTAGGACATACCATCTATCAAAAGAAGACACATACGAACCGCTATCTCAATGCCAAATCACACCACCATCCAGCACAAATAAACTCTGTTGCCAAAACATTAACCACAAGAACTAAACGTCTGGCTGATGAAGCACATTTACAAACAGAATTATATACACTAACTAATGTACTGACATCAAATGGGTTCTGTAGAAATAAAGTCATCAATATGATCAAACATACAACACCAAGACATAATAAAAAACAACAAGAGGAACAAAACAATGGGAAAGCCATCTTGCCCTATATAAGGGGAACAACAGACAAAATTAGCAAAGTACTACATAAACACAACATCAAAACCGTATTTTGCACAGATAGAAAGATATCGTCCATTCTCAGAAACCCCAAAGACAAAATAGAATTAGAAGATCAAGGCATATACGAAATCCCATGTGCTTCCTGCCCATCAACATACATTGGACAGACCAACAGAAGAATGAGTGTGCGCATCGAGGAACACAAAAACTCAATACAAAAACAAGAACACACATCATCATTAGTTCAACATATAAATACAACAGGACACAACATTAATTTTAATAAAACAAAAACAGTTGCAAAAATAGAACATCTCAATGGCAGGATAATCAGAGAAGCAATAGAAATTGAAAAAAGACCATATTGCATGAATAAACGGGATGACACTTCACGTCTGCCTACTATTTGGAAACCTGCTCTCATAGATAGACGAATCTTAACACCATATATAAAACATAAACCAAACATTAATTAAAAAAATCCCAACTAAATCATATTCAAACCAGCCACAAAGATGAAGCCCTGCCACCTAGTGGAGAAAAACCGACCATACACCCAAAGCCAAGCCAATAAACACATACTGGGACTCCCAACCAATCAGAATGAAAAGGTGCAGCCATCCCAGAATACCAGCACCAGATTTGAAATACCAACGGCAGTTAGTACAAAATGACTGCTGACATAAGCCTGATGATGGCAGATGGGATTCTGTCGAAACGTCGCTTCTACCCTTTTAGGGATATATCCACAATTACACGGGAAGAAACCCGAAATATTAACTATACACACATACATACCCGTGAAAACTTACATAAACAAATACATACATACATACATACATACATACATACATACATATATATATATATATATATATATATATATATATATTCTTTTAATTCATAGGTTCAAATGTATAATACTTTTGTAGTCAGGGTTTTTTCATATGTAGATCAAGCCATGTAAACAACTTGATCTACATAGGAAAAAACCCTGACTAGAAAAGTATTATATATATATATCAGTGGTGGGTTCCTCCCGGTCCGGTCTGGTCCGGCCGAGCCGGTAGCGGTGACGATATGACGTCACCGAATCGGTTCTCCCCCCCCCCGCCCTCCCACCCACCCACTCACCCACATTATTCTTACTTTTTATTTGATCCCACCCCCAATCTATTACTGCCTCCTGAGTCCCAGCTGATGACTAGAGAGAAAAAAACTGTTTAAACTCTTGCTGCAGGGCTTCAAAGGGCCATCCTACAGCTGATCAGTGTTAAAAGCAAACAAATGAGTCGGGTCGTAAGTGCGAGGACTGGTCATAAGTGTGAGGACCTTCCAGAAATGACTCTGACCAGCTAGCCACGCCCACCTAGTCACATGACCTCCAAGCCACACCCACAAAATAAGCCACGCCCACAGAACCGGTAGTAAAAAAATTTAGAACCCACTCCTGATACGTGTGTGTGTGTGTGTGTGTGTGTATAGTTACCCGTGAAAACTTACATAGACAAATATATATATGCACTTATTCGTCTGTTGGTTTGTCCGATGTATGTGGTGGGGCAGGCGGTGCATGGGATTTCATATACTCCTTGATTTTCTAACTCAATTTTGTCTTTGGGGTTCCTTAGGATGGTGGATATTTTTTGGTTTGTGCAGAATGCTGTCTTGATGTTATGTTTGTGGAGGATTTTGCTTATTCTGTCTGTGGTGCCTTTTATGTATGGGAGGAGGGCTTTGCTGTTTTCTTGTTTCCTGCCCCACCACATACATCGGACAAACCAACAGACGAATAAGTGCACGCATAGAAGAACACAAGAACTCAGTCAGAAAAGAGGAACCAACTTCTTCCCTGGTCCAACACCTTAAAGCCACAGGACATGATATTGACTTTAAAAAGACCAGAACTATCACCAAAACTGAACACTTTAACAACAGAATAATCAGAGAAGCCATCGAGATAGAAAAACGCCCACACAGCATGAACAAACGAGACGATACCTCCCGCCTACCAGCCATTTGGAAACCCGCCCTTATTGACAAACGAGTCCCTAACACGACAAATGACACCAGACCCACACTCACGAGAGCCACACAGGATGTCACCACCACACATCCATGCAGAAAGCAGACTCAAACCCACACTGATAATGAGCCACGACCAAGGACCAGAAGCCAGACCGCAGCTGCATCATTAGCCACTTTAAACCCCTCCAATCCATACATGAAGCAGACTGACACTCACCATGAAGAGCTTGCACGGCCACAAACACGAAGCCAAACAACAACGCAGCTCACCAGCTCAAATCCCCCTGCAACTCAGACTAAGCTGAGCACAACCAAGCCCCCACCCAAACATAACACACCCTCAGCCAATCAGAGCACAACCAACCCCCCCATCCAATCAGAGCACAGCCAAGCCCCTAACCACTCAGAACACACCTCCACCCAATCAGAACACAGCCAAGTTCCCACCCAATCAGCTCACACCCCCACTAGCAGTTAAAAGGAAGAGACAGCTGCGATCTCACATTGCTCCTGGAAGCACGAAGCCGAGAACACCAGCCTGAAGATAACGAATGAGACTTCGTCGAAACGTCGCCAAGACACGTCCAATTTTACGTGGGAGAAGACCCGAATAACCAAAGATCTACACACATACATACACACACACACACACACACATATATATATACATACATACATATATATATATATATACATACACACATATACATATACATACACATACACATATACATATATACAGTATATATATATAAATTATATTTATAAGTAAACTTCTGATACTGCAGTTTAAGCTCGTAAAAGGAAAATGAATGTTTTGGGACAGAATAAGAAACCTTTCAGAACTCAATAAGCTTTTGTATGTAATAAAGAATGTTACCAACCACATGTTCTCCGCCCATGCCACTCTTATGAAATACAGACTACTAGGATAAGCAAAAAATGATGGAATTATACTGCTGATCTTCTGAATTACAAACAGTTAACAGAAGTCAGCTCAGCAGAAAACTCCCAGGGCTTGGCTCCAGCACAATATGTACAATGGCACTAAGAATGATACATGAATGGCTCAAAAGCAAGCCCTTATGCACAAGTCCAATTGAAATACATCTGCAGATCAAGCTAATAGACCATTTAGCCCAGCATTCTATGTTCCACTATAGTCAACTGAAGGTTGGTCCAGGAAGGTCATTGTTTGGGCAAGAAAGCAACAACCCCTTTTCATTGTCATTTAAGATATGCTAGCTGTGACTTAACAGGTAGTGAACAGTTAACAAACATTATTACCTACAGATAGTTTAATTATCTCTAAATTTGTCTGTTTCCTTTTTAACAACAACCTAAATGAATTGCTATTATCACCTCTGGGCACAGGGAACCTGTGTTCATTGGTTATGTTTTATACTGAACAGTGTTTCCTCTTGTTGGTCCTGATTCTTCACACGTTTTAATTTTATGAAAGAACAAGTGTTTTAACGTTTTGTGCAGAAAGAAAAACTTTTATTTTCATACTTGGTATGATTTTATATACTTGTGTCCTATGTACTCAGTCACATACACGGCAAGCTAAAAGATTCAAAATAATATTTCCTGACTGGAATTGGCTTAACTACCAATCACTCTTGATACTCTCTAGTTATTAGTAGAAGCCAACATGGCTTTTTTAAAAAAATATCATGCCAGACAAACTTATTACATTCTTTAACAAAGTGATTTACCGTATTTTTCAGAGTATAAGACACACTGGAGTATAAAACGCACCTTAGTTTTTGGGGAGGAAAATAAGAAAAAAGCTGATTGTTGGGTGGATCAGCCTCCCGGAATATCCCCAATTAGCTGTTTCCAGAGGTGAATTTCGGCAACAGGTTCGTTGGTTGTGAGCTCTGTGCCTTGCTTTTTTTTCTGCCTCTGAAACTTCTGAAACTCTGTTTCAGAAAAAAATTACTTTCTGCCTCTGAAAGCCCCCGAAACAGAACTTCAGAAAAAAAGCCTTTTTTTCCTGGAACTTCTTTTAGAGGCTTTTATTCTGAAGGACTATCTGTACTCTGTTCAATCTCCTTTCTTTGGTATTGGTATGAAGATTAACCTCTTCTGATCTGTTGGTTATTGTATCATTCTCCAGATTTGTTAACATAGTTTGGTTCAAACTGATTCTTCTTTTGTTGCTTGCCATATTATTTTAGATAAAAGCCTTTCAGAGGCTTTTTTTCTGAAGCTTCTTTCAAAGGCTTCTTTCAGCTTCTGAAATCTCCGTTTGTGAGCCTGGGCGGGGCTACATTCAGAGTATAAGATGGACCCAGATTTTCGCCGTTTTTTTTAGGGTGAAAAGGTGCATCTTATACTCTGAAAAATATGGTAATTTACTTAGACTTCAGCAGTCCTAGGCTGCATCGACAGAGGGATGGTATCAAGATCATGTGAAGTCATAGTACTGTTTTATACTATACTGGGAAGATCACATTTGGAATATTATGTCCAGTTCTGGTCACAACAATACAAAAAAGGGGGACTCTAGAAACAGTGCAGAGAAGGGCAACAAAGATGATTTGGAGACTGGAGGCTAAATCATTCAATGAATGGTTAAAGGAATCAGGTATGTCTAGTCCAGGGCTGTCAAACTCATGGTCCGTGGGCCGGATGTGTCACGTGCTGGCCACGCCCACCCCTGGTTTAGCAAAGGGGAAAAAAGTCCCGATACATCACATGACGACGACGTGATGACATGAGTTTGACACCCCTGGTCTAGTCTAACAAAAAGAAGGACTATAGGTGACATGATAAGTCTTCCAATATTTGTGTGGCACCTGAGGGCAGGACAAGAAGTAACAAATGAGAAAGAGAGATCTAAGCTAGAATTAACAAGAAATTTGCTGACAGAACATTTAATCAGTGGAATTGCTTGCCTTCAGAAGTTGTGGATGCTCCATCATTGGATATTTTCAAGAAGAAATTGGATAGCCATTTGTCTGGAATGTTATAGGGTCTCCTGGTTGAGAAGGATGTTGGATTAGAAGACCTCCGAGGTCCATTCCAGTACTGTTATTCTAAGTTCAGATTTGCAAATGAACACACTTATCGATAATCCTTAAACCTTAAAGACCAATTAAATTGTGAACTACGCCAAAACGAATCTAAAGAAGCCTCATTGGAATGGAATTAGTTGAGTGGGAACTCATTGTTAGTTCTCTGTCTAAAAAAACCTAAAAGTTGTTGCCCCTTTGAAGTAGACAAAAGTATCCAATTTCCATCAGGCCTTTGCCTCAAAATGAAAAGTACATATGATATCTGTTGTATCATATGTACCGTACATGTGGGAGCCAGATAAATTTTTCCAGATAAAAATTACTAGGAATATTAACTCTATCATTATTGTAAAATTACATTAACAGAATTTTGCAAAACTGAAAGTATTTCTCCCTTCCTTTCCTTTTACTTTTTGAACAACTAGGGAGCATCCCCTCTCAAAACTTCCCATGCCCTTTCTCCTTCTGTGGACTGAGATAGCTTTTACATGCTGGTTGTCTAGTGTGCTTCTCTTCTTCTTTTCTCCTAAGATTGTTCCCATTTACCATTACAAATGTATAGCTTTTTAACTTTCTCCTTTCCTTTAGGCCTGTGAGAAAAAGCTGGATAAGTAGGTTCATCACAAAAATTATAGCGGAGCTAAGGCTTCAACTTGGCTCCTCTGCTTTGGTTTTATCTTCTTTGGGTATGGTTTTAGCTACCAAGAAGACTGGATAATTCTTTAAAATCAGAATCAAAAAATCCACCTTTGCTGACTCCAGTCATCTTTCAATCTGAGAGACCATCTCCTATATGTGTTCTGCAAATAGCATACGGTCAATCTGGCTTCACCACAAACTCTTATCTTCCTCTTCAGTCTTTCTACTAAAAATATAGTTTAACAAAGGCTGCTTCTACTTGAATGTTGGTATCATTTGCACTTGTGGTGCCCTGATCAAGAGTTAGTCCTTGATGAATCAGTGTTTTTAGTGGATTTCAGGTCACTACTAGATGTCTAATATCTGCATGTCTTATTAGCAGAATCATATCCAAATCATTCTTGCATTCCATTATAAATATCCAATTACCCAGCGTGTGTAAAGAGCATAAATTGATCATAGATTATTGATTGATTGAAAATATGATTGTCATGCTGTTCAGTTAAAATGGTTTTCTGAGTGACTTACTTTAAAAATCTATGAGCTTGCAGTCTAAAAGTCATGACACAAAATGGACAGGGGAAAAAAGAAAGAGGAGAGGAGGTAGGGAACAGTCAGTAGCACCAGATCCTAAAGCAAAATCGTTCTGTAATTGCTAGTCAATACAGTTCAGGAAAAGAAGAGATTTGAAGTTGGTCTTTCAGCTGCAGAAGTTGATCTTGCTCTCTGATTTCAATTTTATCTGGTGACACTGGTTTTAATCTAAGACTATCTGGTGACACAAAAGACCATATTTGTCCTGGAAAAGAGAACACTGAATAGAAGATAATCTTCTATCATTAGTATCAGTATCTGTATTAGTATTATAAGAGAGGAGATAACAGACTCCTGGCATGGGAAATATAATAAGGGAAGATGAAGGAAAGGAAGGGAAAGGGGTAACTGGATAGGAAAGGAACTTGCTCTCTGCATGTAGAGAGTATCTGAAATGGGGAAGGAGAGAGTAAAAACAGCACTTGAGCCTCTTTGGCTGCGTCTCCTTTACTATAAGAATTAAGGGAGGGATTCACTTCTGCTTGAATTCAGTTCAACCCAGACTGTCTCTCTCACTATTTTCAGAGAATCCTGTAAAAGCTTAGGCAGCTGGCTCAAACAGCAATTCCATGTAAGCTTTTTTCTGGGTTCAACCCCCATCAGGGGCCCTGAACAGCCTCAGAGCATTCTTTCCCTATGAAACGCCACTTTCATCACTTTGCACATCTGAACTTATTGGCACTGCAGCAGTGCATGTGTTTGTGTAATATATTTTTCAGCTACATTCTTGGAACGATATTAGGACATCTGAACTCCCTCCATTCAGAACACTGTTTTTTGGAGAGAATGGCTTTCCATGAGTTGCATGTGCATTTTCCTTCAAAGGAGAGAAAATGGCCGTGCTTGCCATATTTGTATAATTAAAGAAACAATGTGTTTGCTTAGATTACAGATCCCTTTAAATATTTATGGTAAGCACAGGAAGAGCTGCATATGAGACAGTTGACAGGCTTGCCTCAAATAAATGGTTTTAGGCAAAAAAATCTTCCCATTGTGCTGGAAAAGAAGCCTTACTTTTGTCTTGTAGAAGGAGGGTTCTTCAAACATTTAGTTTAGCCTCTAACCCTATTTCTTGGTATTTACATGAATCCCAAGTTTCTTCATCAATTTCTTCATCATAATCCTCATCCATCCATATATGAAAATAGTTTCCCGACAGCAAAATTCTATATGCCCTTACCGAGAAATAAACATTTTTACAGCAAAGTCTTTGTTCCATTGTGGCCTGAATTGTTTTACATTCATTTTATTTATTCAAGAAATGTCACTCTTTCTGGTCTACCCTCAAACTTACATATAGCCACCAGAAACTGATAAGATGTGGTTCCTGAAAGATTATGAGGCAAGAAGGTCTACTATTTTTGAGTAGAGCAGCTGGTTTTAAGAAAGAAAAAAGAAAAGAAAAGAAAGTTCTAAAATGTCAGTGATTCATCAATAGACTTTTTTTTTTTTAATTTGATTTATATGCCACCCTTCTCTGGAGACTCAGGGCGGTTTACAATGCGCTAAGCAATAGCCTTCATTCTTTTGTATATTTATACAAAGTCAGCTTATTGCCCCCACAACTGGGTCCTCAATTTACCTACCTTAGAAAGGATGGAAGGCTGAGTCAACCTTGAGCCTGGCGAGATTTGAACCTGCAGTAATTGCAGGCAGCTGGTCTTAATAACAGGGTGCTTTAGACCACTGTACTACCAAGGCTCAAGGTTTCTAGTGAAAAGAGCCTGACCAAAATAATTATTCTAAAAATCACTATTTGTAAAAATAGTTATACGAAGTACAGTTGAATCTACATAAGAACAAACTAATTTTCTTTGACAAATGGTGATATGGTGTTTAAGTTAAAAATTCAGGAATTCATAAGATTTTATGCACTTGCAAATATCTAACATGTTTGCTTTAATATTATATATAAAGTTTATTGTCATTGTACGTGTATACACAGTATACCCATACAATGAAATTCACATAACACCCAGAGACCAAGACCAACACACATGACAATCCCTAGACACACCCCCACCCACCAAAAATTCCCCACCCCTAAACCACCAAGCATCCACACAGCAGACCAAGTAATATTCATAGCTCAGTTGATATTTCCAAGGCACAGTCAATTTTTAAATTATTTGAGATCTTAAACCATAAAGTTAATATAATTAGACATGTGAATATCCACCCTGAAGCCATGACCAAGAGCGTATTTACTAATGTCATAGTAAACCAGGGATGTCAAACTCAAGGCTGTGGGGCTGGATCCGGTCTGTAGGGTGCTTAGATCTGGCCCACAGGGCCACCCTAAAACAGCAAATGACTGGCCTGTGATGCTTCTGCCAGCGAAAACAGAGTTTGAGAGAGCCACCCCATCCCCCAAGCTCCATTTGTCCTGGCAGAGGATTGCAGGAGGCCATTGCAGCTGAAAATGGAGCTTGGGAGCTCTTCTTTTCTGGCAGGCCACCACAGGCACCCCCAACACAAGTGACAGTGAGCTGACCATGCAAACCCTGGCCATACCCACCATGGCTACAGCCATCTCAGTCCCTCAAGGTTAAACACAATCCTGATGCAACCCTCAATAAAATCAAGTTTGACAACCCTGTAGTAGACCATTCCCAAGTATTACTCTCCCTACTACTACCCAACTGCTATTAGACATATGAGTTAGATAGTAACTGATCCTAAATAGGTACCTTAACTATTATATCATTGTCAGGGTTCCAAGTAACACCCCCAACCAAGTAAGACTCTGAAGCCAACAGTTCCTCAAAGTTCCATTTTATTAGAGATCTCATATTGGCACATCTGGGAAAACCCGAATATGAAAGCCCCTGGGTTTTCCCCACCCAAAGGAAAGTCAAAGTCCCTTCCTCTGCACCCACATGTCCATCACAAGGTCCAATCACTCCACTGTCCCAACTGGAGATGCTTCCCATTCATGCCTCTCCAGGTGCAGGCTGAACGTCCTTGACTCCCAGAGAAAAGAATGTTGTTATGACTATATATCATAGAGATATATATAGATATATAGCAACCCCCCTCCCTTTTTCCCACAGCACTAAGTGTGGCAGTCCTGAAGATCCAGAGAAAAAATGGCCTTCAGGGCTGACAGGCTGCCCTCCCTCAGCTGATGATTGTGTCCTGAAATGAAAGAAACGTAGGAGGATAATTCAGTCAGTCCCTAACCACCACTCCCCCAGGAGAGGAGTCCTTCTGGAGGAGCACTGCTGCCACTGCTACATCACTGGCATCGGCTTGGACAATGTATTGTCTTTCAGGGTTGGCTCTTCAGCAATGAGCCACTTCAATTTCTTGAATGCTTTTTGACAATCAAGTGTCCAGGCCAGCGGTTGAGTTGGGCATGGTTTTGAGGGGGGGGGGGCTGTTTTCAGTAGCTCCATTAGGGATAGGGCCAGTTCTGCAAACACTGGAATGAATTGCCTGTAGAAGTTTGCAAACCCCAGGAAGCTTTGGAGTTGCTTGTGTGTGTGTGTGGGTGTTGCCAGTCTAGCACCGCTTTCACTTTCCCTGGATCCATCTCTATTCCCTCGCTTGACACTTGGTAGCCCACGTAATCCAGGGAAGTCATTATGTTAGAAATGCATTTTATTAGTCTGGTCTAAGATAAAAGAACAACATTATTTGAAAATACAATCTGGTTTTCCATTATGGACGCATTGGTACATCCTAATGTAATCAACATGGAAAAAATTGTAAGATACAAAGATATCTTAAATGACAAAGGGGAATTAAAAACTAAACAGGAACTTAATAGCAAAGGGATAGACATTGCATGGTGGTCATATATGCAGCCCCTCCATGGATTACTGCCTTGTCGTGGCAAAGGGGCTTGGGTAGCTCAATGAAGCTATGAGCTATGCCGGCCACCTAAGATGGACAGGTCATAGCAGAGAGTTCTGACAAAACATGATCTGCTGGAGAAGGAAATGGCAACCCCATGGACAATACCAAAAGGAAAAAAAGATATGACACCAGAAGATGAGCCCCTCAAGTTGGAAGGTGTCCAATATGCTACTGGGGAAGAGCAGAGCTCTTATTATATAGTAGGGAAAGAGGAGGTTTTGGACTCCCAGTTTGGGAAATTTATTACAAAGCTACAACACACTTATTTGGATCAGAGACTGGATGGAATTAAGAAATAAAAGAATTCTAACCTTAGAGGGGCACGATTTACAGAGAGGGTGGCACGCTTTTTTATGGAAAGGGAAAAATAGACAACAAGTTACTTTCAGAGACACATTAGAGACATATTACTACAAAAATGGCAAGGGATAAAAAAAATCATTATGATACAATTCCAGAATGGACATCAATAAAATTAAAAGATACAAGGATTTATTAAATAGTCAAGGCGAATTGAAATCATGGCAAGAATTAAAAGAACAGGGTACAGACATTGATTGGTGGCCTTACATGCAAATACAATCAAGATATAAGACAGATTTAATACAATATGGATTCCAAAAAGAAACACATGAATTAGATAAAATTCTTCAAGGCACGGAAGATAAATTGATAATAATTATATTAATAATTATAATTATTTATTAAGATATAAAATGGAAGAGGGGGTAGTCAAAGAAAATATGATAATCTGGGCAAAAAATAACATTGAATTAGATAAATGGGAGAATTTATGTAATAAACATTATAAACTGACAATGTCTGTACCATATAAAGAAAATATGTATAAAATGTTCTATTGGTGGCATTTTCCACCAGCATGATTGGCTAAGATGTTTTCCAATACTTCATCAACATGTTGGGGGCATGTACTACCACATGTGGTGGACGTGCCCCAAAGCAAAACAGTATTGGAGTAAAATTAGATTACAATTAGAAGAGATAACGAAACAACATATTGAGATGAAACCAGAAACATTTTTATTAGGAATACTCCCAGGGTCTTAAGAAAAATAAATACAATATTTAATTATTCATATTATCACAGCAGCAAGAATAATATACACAGAGAATTGGAAAAACATATTAACCGAAGATAATTTGATTAGAAAAGTTTTGGAATGTGCAGAAATGGATATACTTACAAAGGAAATACAAGAAAAAGAGGAAAAGAATATTATATAGTGTGGGGAAAATGGTATGTATGGCTAGATGAGAGAGATAAAAGGCAAGGAAAGATCAAATAAGGAAGATATAGGAGTAGAAGTGTAACAACAAATAAGAGGAAACAAAAAAATTCAGTTTATAGAAATGAAATTGTGTACACTGTTATTTATATGTATATATGTATATAAATCAATATTAGACTTGTATGTATAAAGGATATTGAAATAAGGAAGAAAAATGGATAAGTAAGAAATGTTTAACAGTTGCGAAACTGTAGGAAAGAAACTATTGTTTAAAGAGTCTTTTTTGTTTTTTGAAAAAATGTTTAATAAAAATTATTTTTTTAAAAAAATGATGTCCTTATCATCATGGGGGATTGGAATGCTAAAGTAGGAAGCCAAAAGATAACTGGAATAACAGGCAAGTTTGGCCTTGGAGTACAAAATGAAGCAGGGCACAGGAATTTTGTCAAGAGAATACGATGCTCATAGCAAACACTCTTTTCCAACAACCCAAGAGACGACTCTACACATGGATGTCACCAGACGGACAACACACAAATCAGATTGACTATGTGCTCTGCAGCCAAAGATGGAGAAGCTCTATACAGGCAGTAAAAACAAGACCAGGAGCTGACTGTGGCTCAGATCATGAGCTTCTCATTGCAATATTTAGGCTTAAATTGAAGGAAGTAGGGAAAAGCACTAGGCCACTCAGGAATGAACTAAATCATATCCCTGATGAAGATACAGTAGAGGTGACAAATAGATTTAAGGAATTAGATCTGATAGACAGAGTGCCTGAAGAACTATGGACAGAGGTTCACAACATTGCACAAGAGGCAGCACCTAAAACCATCCCAAAGAAAAAGAAATGCAAGAAAGCAAAATGGCTATATGAGGAAGCTTTGCAAATAGCTGAGGAAAGAAGGGAAGTGAAAGGCAAGGAAAGAAAGAGAAAGAGAAAAAATATACACAATTGAATGCAGAATGCCAGAGAATAGCTAGAAAAGATAAAAATACCTTTGTAAATGAACAGTGCAAAGAAATAGAAGAAAATAATAGAATAGGGAGGACCAGAGATCTCTTCAAGAAAATTGGAGATATAAAGGGAACGTTTCATGCAAAGATAGGCATGATGAAGGATCAAAATGGCAGGGACCTAACAGAGGCAGAAGCGATTAAGAATAGGTGACAAAATTGCACAGAGGAATTATACAAGAAGGAGCTTAACATGTCTGATAACCACAATGAGGTGGCCACTGACCTCCAGCCAGACATCCTGGAATGCGAAGTCAAATGGGCCTTAGGAAGTCTGAGCACCAACAAAGCTAGTAGAGGTGACAGTATTCCAGCTGAGCTATTCAAAATCTTAAAAGACGATGCAGTAAAAGTGCTACAGTCAATTTGCCAGCAAATTTGGAAAACTCAAAAGTGGCCACAGGATTGGAAAAGGTCAGTTTACATTCCAATTCCAAAGAAAGGCAATGCCAAAGATCGTTCAAACTATCGCACCATTGCACTCATTTCACATGCTAGTAAAGTTATGCTTAAAATCCTACAAGCTAGGCTCCAGCAGTATGTGGACCAAGAACTACCAGAAGTGCAGGGAGAATTTCGAAGATGCAGAGGAACTAGAGATCAAATTGCCAACATATGCAGGATCATGGAGAAAGCTAGGGAGTTCCAGAAAAACATCCACTTCTGCTTCATTGACTATGCTAAAGCCTTTGATTGTGTGGATCATAACAAATTGTGGCAAGTTCTTAAAGAGATGGGAGTACCAGACCATCTTATTTGTCTCTTGAGAAACCTATATGCAGGTCAAGAAACAACAGTGAGAACTAGACACAGAACCACTCATTGGTTCAAAATTGGGAAAGGAGTCCGGCAAGGCTTATACTGTCAACCTGCCTATTTAAATTATATACAGAGCATATCATGAGAAAGGCGGGGCTAGATGAATGAAAAGTTGGAATTAAGATTGCTGGGAGAAATCTCAACAACCTCAGATGTGCAGATGATACCACTTTTTTTTTTTATTGCAAAAGTTTTACAGTTACATTTTCACCCCTTTTTTCCCCCCCCCACAACCCCCTCAATCTTCCCAACCTCCCTAACCCACCCTAACCCTCCCCTCCCCCCAGACTTCCTAGTATACTCATGTCAGATAAAAGGAAAAAACCCTCCTTTGTATATAAAACTTGAACCCTTCCCTCCCCCTTACAAATTTTCATCTTCCTTACATTAACATTAATATTTCTATCTTAGTATAACATTTTCAAATAAATTTTCATCCTGATTACCTTAAAGATATTTCTATCCTGATATAACATTTTCTAACAAATTTTCACCCTCAACCTTAAAAATATTTCTGTCTTCTTCTAACAAATTTTCACCCTCGACCTTAAAATATTTCTATCTTGATATAACATTTTCAAATAAAAGCTATTTGGTACTTCCTAGTTTGGTATTTATGCTGAACATAATTTATCCACTTCTTCCATTCCCATTCATAAGTCTCTTGAGAACAATCTTTTAAATATGCTGAAATCTTTACCAAGATTAAAGTGATACCACTTTAATGGCAGAAAGTGAAGAGGAACTAAAGAGCCTCTTGATGCGGGTGAAGAAGGAGAGTGCAAAAGTTGGCTTGAAACTCAATGTTAAGAAAACTAAGATCATGGCTCCCGGCCCTCTCAATTCCTGGCAAATAGATGGAGAAGAAATGGAGGTAATGACAGATTTTATTTTCCTGGGTTCCAAGATCACTGCAGATGGGGGCTGCAGCCAAGAAATTAAAAGACTCTTGCTCCTAGGGTGGAAAGCTATGGCAAATCTAGACAGCATTCTAAAAAGCAGAGACATTACCCTGCCAACAAAAGTGACTTCTGGTTTGACATCGCGGCGAGACAGTCGGGGAAATAGCAGGCTCTAATGAGCCTCGCGAAACCACCGGCTGCCGAACCACCGCCAATGGGTCTTTGGACCGGAACCGTCCTGCAGGGATGGGGATGGAAGAAAGGTGCCTCGGACAACCAGAAGAACAGGCAAGTTCCTTGGAGGTAAGAGGGAGCTCTCTGTGAGTCGGCAGTGGGGGGCGGCAGCCATGGCGGCTGCCACGAAGCTGGGACAAACTGGTAAGCGATGTGCAGGAGGAAAGCGGAAAAGAGTGATGCCTTTTGAAGCCGGGTGAGTGTCAACCAACCCAGGTTTGAAACAACGTTTGGAGTAATGGCTTTTTATTTTGTAAGACCTCTAGCTTTAAATCAGTGGCTGCGGAGCTAAGGGGCATAGAAGATTTTAAGATGAAATTTTTAAAAGAAAAGAAAAAGACCTGATTGAAAATTGATATCTGAATAGACTAAATTTGAAAAATAAACATTGAGACTTGGTTCAAAATTGAACAACTTTAAATTTGAATTAGACTTTTAAAGAAAAGAAGATAAAGAAGAATTACTATTTTTAAACATAGAAGAAGGAGAGAATTGGGCTGGAATGTTATATAATTGAAACAAAATGGCGATTTGCATGACTAAAGGAAATTGTGGATTGTAGAGGGACACCTTCTCGTCTAAAAAGAAACATTGTAACTGATTTCTTGTTTGGGAACATTGTGAATACTTCAGATAACAACTGTGGGATTTTGGAAATGGAGCTGTTTTTTCTTTGTCTGCAGACGATTTGATTTTGTTGAAAAAAAAGGGAAAGTATGATGGAACTCTTATAATTGACTAACTGGTACAGGAACAAAAGAAGTTAAATGGCGCAAGAACAAAAGAAGAAAATTGATGTGATTTGTTTGAAATAGAAGTAAGAAAAAGAACTAAATTGATATATGGAGAATTAAATTGTGAACATTGAAACTGAAATGGAATATATGTTACAGACAAGGAAAGAAAATGATATATACATGGCTGGATAAAAGAAGATAGAAACAATGTGATTAAAAATAAAGCAATGTATAGATGGACAGTAATAATAAAAAGGAGGTTTTTATAGATTAATAAAAATGAATATGAATATGAGAAAAATATATAATATGTAAAAAGCTGAAATACAGGAAAAAGTAAGAATATGTGAGGAATAGAATATATTAACAGAAATTTACTAATTTATATAAGGAAGTGGTTGGAGTAAGAAGTAAGCCTCAATGTTAAATTGTTACAAAGATGATAATGTGATTGAATATTAACAAGTAATGTATTGATGGATGGTAAAATTTAAAAAAAGAGGTGATTATGCTGGGATAAGCAGCAAACTAAGGTGATTATGCTGGGTTTGACAGCAAAACAAGATGATTATACTGGGAATAACAGTAAAACCTAAGAAGACTTTGCTGTGATTAACAGCCAAAAGAGGATGATTAAGAGGAAGATTATATACTGGGATAAACTTTTAGAAATAAAGATAACAATGCTGGAATTGATACTAATAATGAAATGATTATGTTGTGATTAAAAGGGTTAAGCTAAGATAAATAGTAAAATGATGATGATAAATGCTACAGTTAAAATATTGCGTAAATATTTTGTTGATTTATATCTTTAAGATATATCCATCCATGTTGAAAGAAAAAGAAAAGAATTAAGGATTTTAAGATTAGTGTAATGGGTTTTAAGATTTTTTTTTCTTTTTTCAGATAGAATTTAGGGCAATAATGTTAAAGAAAATTAAATTGTGCTATTTGGAAACTAAGATTTGTGGTGAAATAATAGAAGGTAATTGATTTGTGTTAAAAATATAAGTTAGGAAGAATTTTTTTCTTTTTTTTTATGGTAATTAGTGGGGATTGGGAAAAGCTTTTGTTAAAGAGGAATTAGTAATTGTACCTACTTATGACCAAATCAATGGCTCGTTCTGAAAAGATTTTTGTATCTTTATGTGTTTAAAAAAAAAATTGTTCAAAAAAAAAGTGTGTATAGTCAGGGCTATGGTTTTCCCAGTTGTAATGTATAGCTGTGAAAGTTGGACCATAAGAAAGGCTGAGCACCAAAGAATTGAGGCCTTTGAACTATGGTGCTGGATAAGACTCCTGCGAGTCCCTTGGACTGCAAGGTGATCAAACTGGTCAGTCCTAGAGGCGATCAACCCTAACGGCTCTTTAGAAGGCCAGATCCTGAAGATGAAACTCAAATACTTTGGCCACCTAATGAGAAGGAAGGACTCACTGGAGAAGAACCTATTGCTGGGAAAGATTGAGGGCAAAAGAAGAAGGGGACGACAGAGAATGAGGTGGCTGGATGGAGTCACTGAAGCAGCAGGCGTGAGCTTAAATGGACTCCAGAGGGTGGTAGAGGACAGGAAGGCCTGGAGGAACATTGTCCATGGGGTCGCGAGGTTGGACATGACTTCACAACTAACAACAACAACATATATGCAGATACAATCTTGTTACGAGAAAGATGCTAAAATGTATGGTTTTAATAAAGAGTTAACAGAACTAGACCAGATATTAACTGGAACAGATGATAAACTGATAAAGAACTTATATGGTTACCTATTAAGTATTAAACTTGAAAGTGAGCAGGTAAAGGAGACAATGGTTGCCTGGGCTAAAAAATTTAGATATGCAATAGAACTAGATAAGTGGCAGAAACTATGGGATAGAAATATTAAATTGACGATGTCGACTGCATATAAGGAAAATGTGTATAAAATGTTTTATAGATGGCATTTTGCACCGGCAAGATTGACAAAAATGTATAAAGACAAATTGGCTAAATGCTAGAAGTGTAACCAATCATCTGGTTCATATTATCATATGTGGTGGACATGCCCAAAAGCAAAAAAAATACTGGATGAAAATACACACATGGATGGAAAAAATGAAAAAGCAACATATACAGATCTGAAACCAGAGATATTTTTGTTGGGCATTCTACCAGAAAAATATAATAAAAAGACTAAATATTTGATCTTTCATATAATAACTGCAACTGGAATTTTATTTGAGCAACAATGGAAAAATGATGAGATCCCATCTGAGGGGAATGTAATTAAGAAAATATTAGAATGTGCAGAAATGGATAGACTAACACTTATTATTAAGGATAAAGAAGAAACTGAATATTATTTGATATGGGACATATTTTATCAATGGTTAGACAACAGAAACAGAAGTTAGAAAGGAGGAGATATAAAAAGAGGAAATGTTAAACTGGAGAGTTGTTAAAGAAGATGATGTTAAGTATTACTATTATTATATCATTATGTTATTACATTATCAATACTATGGTGATGAATACTACAACAAAGTTTTGTATTATGACTACTTAAACATAAGTAGTTTAAGTAGACTGTACACTGTTTGATGAAAATTGAATGTTATATAAATAAAACATGAGAGCTTGCTTCAGACCTAATGAGGAAATTGCAAGTTCCTTTTAATTCATGAAGTGCCTTTCCTTTCTTCGCTGCCCCTACAAGGTGGCTTTGATCTTGTAGGGTCTCCTGACAGCAGTTGCCGGCTGGATTTCACGGGGCTCGGTCGAGCCCGCTATTTTCCAAGCCGTTCTCACCGTGACATCAACCGGAAGTTTTAATTTGGCCATTTCTTTTGGGATCATGGAGTACATTTTTGGCTTTGGTAGCTTGGCTCCCAGTATGAACTCAATTGCGCAGTCTGCCAGGTGATGGGGAGGGAGGAAGTTGCAGTCTTGCTCGCTAAAGGCGTCTGCCAAATCCTGATATTCCTTGGGCACCTGGAGACAGTCAGGGAGCCCATCTATGGTGGCTGTCATGCTTTCCAGCTGGCTGGGACTGCCAGGGCTTGTTGCCAGTTTGCATTTGCCTGGCGGAATTGGTGGCAGTGACCCAATGCCTATTCTCAGTTTTTGGTAACCATTGTCAGGTTTGGAAGACAGTTTTCTTTTTTGTTTCTTAACTGCCACATATTTTAGCTGGGGAAGTTGGGAGGGGGTTGTTGTTGGAGTGGTAGAAAGTTAGTCATAACAACATTCTGTATTCAAGGACTTTTGCCTGCGTCTGATGGAGACTGCCTGAAGGTTGTATCCGGTGGAGTGTGAAGAGTTGATTGGACAATGTGATGAACTTGTGGGTGTGGGGCAGGGCTGTTAACTGCTAGCTGGGTGGGGAAAACCTGGAAGCTTTCAGATTCGGGTTTTCCCAGATGTGCCAACATGACATCTCTAATAAATTGGAACTTTGAGGAACCTCAGGCCTCAGAGCTTTATTTCGTTGGGGGTGTTCCTTGGAACCCTGACAACCATCTTCCCATATGATGGTTGGGCCCCATTTGTCCAGCCAAGCAGGACCTAGTATGATCGATTCAGTCATCTTGGGGGCTACTACAAATCGGATAAGTTTCCGGTGGTGTCCCATCTCCAGTCTAACGAGTTCTGTGACTAAAGTGGCTGGGGCTCCGCCTATTAGCATCCCATCGACCTGCTCAAAGTGTATAGGGTGCACCAGGGGTTTCATGCTTATCCCTAACTGTTGGACAACGGGAAGGCTGATCAGACACCTGGTGCAGCCGGTGTCTATGATGGCCTCTACATCTGCATGGACCCCAGTTTCTGGCACTACTATCCAGACTTTGACAGTGAAGGGGTGGATGGCTTCACTTTACCATTGGGTCCTCTTCACCACTGGTCACCAGCCCAGAGGGGTCTTGAAAGCTGGAGTTTCCTCATTCCCGGCTGGGAGAAGAGGAACCTCAATGGCTTGTTGGGCGATTCTTGCCTTGTCTGGCAGCTTCCTTGGGGTCCTCCTTCCCTGGGATGCCGATGGGGTCTGGAATTGAGGGACTGGAGTGGGGGCCAGGCATGCAGACACTTGGTGACTGTGTTGGCCACATCAGAAACACTTAATCATTCCTGGTGCTGCTGGTTGTGGCACTTCAGCTGGCTTTGCAGGGCCTCTGCAAACCAGGGTTCTCTTGGCTGGCTTCTCCGGGGTAGGCTTCTGATGCGGGTGAATCTCTAAGTCCATTGCCATGACCAAATTGTACCAGTCCTGTATACAGTCTGGAACTCCCCTAATGCTGCAAACTTGCCTGAGGTCTGGTCTAGGGCTTCTTTGAAGTGGTAGATGAGAAGACGTTCAGGCCAGTCTCTCAGTTTTCTGGACAGCCTCCAGAATTCCCAAACAAAAACCTTTGGGGGTCAGCCCGCTTGCTTCAGGGCTTTAATCTGAGCTTTGGCCTCCTGCCTGTGGGCCGTATCTTTAAATCGGACCTGGAACAGCTGCATGAACTTGTCAGCGTCTTCTAGCTCTGGGGCTCCTTCATCATGTAGCTGGGCTATCCAACCTGCTGCTTCTCCCTCATTCAAGTTGTCGCCAACACTATGTCTTGATCGGTCTGATATTGGTCTCCATAATGATCAATATGGGACCAAATCTGGTTGAGGAAATAAGCCAGCTTCCCTGGGGTTCCATCAAACGTCACTCTGAACCATGGGGGAGGGCGGCTGGTTGTGGCCAGTGCCAGCAGTAGGACCAAGACTGACATCCACTGGTACTGCACCCATGCCTGACCAAGGTAGAAGGTCCAGCCACGGGGGATTTGGTCGGCAGGAGGCAATCTGATGACTGGTTGGTGAGGGAAGGGTGTTGGGTCTCGGCAGCCCCAACAGTTCTCTCTGCAATGCCTGGCTGGATTGGCCTAGTGGCCCTTGCTGCTGTGCCATGCCAACTCCTGCAGAAGCTGTCATCCTGGTGGACCAGGCCCGACGGGGGAGGCTGAGGCATGATCTGCTTTGTGCCAAATGAAATGAAGATGATGCTCCACTCTGGATGGTCATGACTCCTGGGCCCAGGAAGGTGAACGTGGGTTGAGCCAGAACTGAGCTGGGTCAGCCAGTGGGGGGAGGCTGTGCGATGCTGCCCATGCTGAGTTGGTCAAACTGCTCCAGAAGACTTGCTAGCAACTGGCTCTGTGACAGTGGTGGGAGATCCCACTCTCGGGAATCGCTGGGCTCAGGAGGCCTTGTCACTCTCCATTCGAAGGCATGGGCATGCTCCACTATGCTCGTCCCCATCTGAGGTTCCTGCAGCATTGCCTCGCTCATCAATTTCTGAGGCGGGGCAGCTCCCGCGGCTTCACCCCATAAGAAAGGATCCGGCTGAGCAATCTGCCAAGGCACCGGCTCATTGGGCCGAGCACCCCCTTGGCACACAGCCTCAGTGGCCTCCGCTGCTGCTACCACAGCCTTGGAAGGGGAGTAAATGGTCTCAAGGAGGACCTCCAAACCAGTCCCGGTTGTTCCCTCCGTAGTTGCCGTCTTTTCCTCCATCTTCCCTAAGTCTTTTTGCTGCCCAGATCAGCAGTGTAAACACACCGCTAAGCAGGGACAACACACCGCTAAGCAGGGAGCTGGTTTGAGGTTTTGAAGGAGATTCGGGTTAATGTCAGGATTCCAAGTAATACCCCCAACCAAGTAAGACTCCGAGGCCAACAGTTCCTCAAAGTTCCATTTTATTAGAGATGTCATATTGGTACATCTGAAAGCCCCCGGGGTTTTCCCACCTAAAGGAAAGTCAAAGTCCCTTCCCTTGCCCCCACATGTCCATCACATGGTCCAATCACTCCACCATCCCAACTGGAGATGCCCCCCAGTAATGCTTCTCCAGGTGCAGGCTGAGTGTCCCTGATTCCCAGAGAAAAGAATGTTGTTATGACTATATATCTCCACCAACTCCATGCAACCCCCCTCCCCTTTTCACACAGCACTAAGTGTGGTAGTCCTGAAGATCCAAAGAAAAAGATGGCTTCCAGGGCTGACAATTACATTGATTCATTGCTTTCACTTCACTTTCACTCCTTAAAGCTCTAGTTTTTGTCATTATCCAGTTGACAATGCTACAGTTGGAATAATTCTGTGAGACTTGAGAGGAATCAGCATGTTCTTTGGTTTTGCCAGGATAACAATCTCCTCTTGAGCTCAATGTAACTCTGTTTCTAAGGTGATAAAGAAGCAGCACAATTCAAATTGACCATCATATTCAATTTTTCCTATTTGAACTGAATCTAATATTCTTGCTGGTAACTTAAGCATACAGAAGGCCTAAACTTTCCTATTTATTTAATCATGGTCAGGATTTAGCAGCTCCTTTTATTTCTGATCCCAACAAAAGAACTTTCAAATGTTTTCTAAGAGAAATCATCAAAGAAATTTTAGCCTTGATTAAGATCATGTACTTTGTATCAATTAACTTCTCAGATAATACTCAGTTTCTTACAGTGTCATGAACTGGAACTCTTTATTGCTAACTGGTGTGTCTTTGATAGTTTATTTTTCTTACAATTCTGGGGCAGAATTTCATTAATAAGCTCAGAATTTGAAATGAAGTAAACTGAACTGAAACTATGAAATACTCTCAGTTAATTGTAAAGAGACCATTCTGTAGTGTAACTCATGTACCAACAATAATTGGGATAAGCAACTCTGTTGCTAAAGTCACAATTATAAAGTGAAATGTCATGTGTCCATACCAACCTATGACATCACTTCTAGTTGCAGCCATTAAGTGAATCACCCACAGTTGTTAAGCATGACATTATGCAACCGTGACTTGTGACTTTCAACTGGCTTTCCCATTGACTTGGTAATGGTCATAAATGGAGATCATATGACTATGGGATACTACAACTGTTGTAAATGAGCACCAGTTGCCAAGTGCTCAATTCACAATTATGTGATTTCAGGGAAACTGCAGTGACTGCAAGTCTGAGGATTGTTCATAAATCTCCTTTTTTGGCACTGTCCTAATTATGGTCACTGAAGTAATGGTAGGTAAACAAAGACTTTCTGTATTTTGGGGAGAGGAAGCTCATGATGTACTGGATACAGAATGGCATGGCCAAATTCTTCCTTAATCCTAAAAAGAAAACTTTGAACTGAATATCCTAAACCAGTAGCTGAACTGGGTGACATTGAGTTTACAACATTGGGAATGTATTCAAAGGTGTGTCTTACCTAGCTAAGGCCAAGGGGATAATTATTTTGGAAGAGGTGAGGGAAAGAATAGGAGATGCCACTTGGCTCAAATTTGGTTATTGGTTTCATTGGAAGATATTTGAATCCCAGCGAGCATTAACTGGTACCAGAAAAGGTGAGAAAAAAAGTCTTCTTATGAACATCAATGAGATATTTTATAGTGAAGAAATTACACTATTTTACTATAGAAAAACAAAAACAAAGTCAGCATTATTATGAGGATATATTATTGGGTTCTGTATATTAAATTTCAACAGGAATATTTAACTGACAATATTTCCATTTCTTTTCAGATCTAAAACTGATGCTTTGAAAAGCTAACAACTCATAACCAAACATAATGAGGAAGTATCATCATTTGATTTTTGCAACAATCTGTTGTCTTTTACTCTTAGGCAATCATGAGGCTGATGCACAGCTCAAAGAAAGTAAGTGTCTTCTATTTTTAAATGATTCGATATTTAAAAATGAAATTTATCCCAGGTTTTCCTTGGAAATTTTGAAGGGAAAAATCTATTACTTTGTATATTGCTGTAGTACTGATTGCCAATGTCTGTCTTGAATCTTTGTTGTGTGAACATAGACACATTTACTGTATGTATCACATCTCTTGCATGCCTGCCTTGGTGAACAAGCAGTTGCCTCTGCTGTATCTACCCTTTTCATCCTTATACAATGGGTCTGCTGGAATAGATCAATGTCATTTGTGGTGTAGACACAGCATACGAAAAATGGGGATATTTTTGTGAAAGGGAGCCAACTTTCATATGTTACATTTCTAAAGAGATAAATGTTCTTTTTCCAATGATACAGATGATTGATTTTATACTTGATTCTTCTTTTTTGCAGTAAAGAATTAAGTAATATTACAAAATTTTCAATTAATTTTAATTTGACTTTTCTTCTGTCTGATGAACAAAGACAGCATCATGTTCTTATAATATTGGTATTATACAAAGGTATTTAACATGAGCCAGAGTAAAAAACGCAGAACAAGTACTGTAACAACTTATTTCAGAACAACCTTTTTAAAATAAATCTGAAAAACTGTTCCTCGCAGCTGCCCCTGAACTCTTTCTATTACTAAGTCGTCCCCCCCACCACACCAGACCTCCACTTTTCCCTTTTAGTATCTGCTATTTAGCATGGGGTAGAGAAGGAAATATGCTCCTTCATTTCTTCCTTCTTTGTTTCACTGACTTGCTGGATAGGATTAAAACACAAATTCCAGGAAACAGAGGGAGGGACTTTTCTCCAAAAAGGAACTAGACTGCTGACTATCATGGTGAAAATCAATTACTGATTATTCTAAAGCAACTGAGCTCTCATAAAATGCTAAGCCATAAAATATGGTTTATAACCCA
The DNA here is from genome assembly GCA_022577455.1 of Arizona elegans. Lineage (NCBI taxonomy): Eukaryota > Metazoa > Chordata > Lepidosauria > Squamata > Colubridae > Arizona > Arizona elegans. The sequence goes on along the minus strand of JAKOOJ010000001.1, from coordinate 168,649,567 downwards.
CATTGGTTAGTTTCATGTACTAAATCAAAACTAATAACTTTACAGCAGGGATTCCCAACCCCCAGGCTGCAGCCTGCTACCGGATGTGGCTTGTTTAGAACAGGGCTGCACGAATGGTGGGCCAGCACACACACATACGTATGCAGCTTAACTTGCACATGTGCATGCACATGCACGGGTCAGTTCCCCTCTCCCCCTTCCAGGCTGCTGAGCTTTAAAGTGGGAAACCACTGCTTTACAGGATATGTGAACTAGGGGAGAGAGAGAGATGGAGGAAAGAAGCAGAAAATCTCCTGCCACTCATTAGGAAGTGAGTGATCCTGTTCAATGGAAACTCATCTATGGAACTTCAGATGGGCACATTAAGTTCTGTCCAGATTTACTCCAGTTGTGGGTTGCTACCAGTTCACCCTGTTCGGCCGAGCTGGTAGTGGTGACAATGTGACGTCACCGAACCGTTTCTCTTTGACTAGGAGCTGGGCTCTCCCACCTGCCCCTGTTTTATTCCTACCTTTATTTCTGTTTTTTTAGCCCAGCTGATAGATGTGGCAGAGTTGATTGCCGCATCTCAGCTAGCCAGAAACCTAACATGATTGCCCGGAGCAAAGTGCATGCACGAAGAGAACCGGTGGTAACACCGGTTGGAACCCACCACTGATTTACTCCCTTTCAATATCTCTTGTCTCCTGGATTAGTCTCGGTATTCCTCAATGAACTATTGAGTCAATATATTTTTAATATACTCCATAATTTGTGTAGTTCCTATAGAAGAAGGAACCAAGTATATAAAGAGCACACTTGTTTTATCTTACCTAGGCAAGGAAATCATACTAAAATCATACAAAATGTTTAGATTAGATTAGATTAAATTAGATTAGATTAGATTAGATTAGATTAGATTAGATTAGATTAGATTAGATTAGATTAGATGAGTTGGAAGGGACCTTGCAGGTCATCTAGTCCAACCCCCGCCCAAGCAGGAGACCCTAAACCACTTCTGACAAATGGCAGTCCAATCTTTTCCTGAAAGCCTCCAGTGATGAAGCTCCCACAACTTCCTAAAGGCAAGCTGTTCCATTGGTTGTTTGTTCTCACTGTCAGAAAATTCTACCTTATTTTCTAGGTTGAATCTCTCCTTGGTCAGTTTCCATCCATTATTCCTTGTTGTCCTTGCAAATATTGCAGTGGAAACAGTTCTAGCTTAGTTTAGCAAGGAAAATGCATTTCTACAAGCTGCTTTAGAAGTTTAAAATTTCCACATCACTCAATGTGCATTAAAAAAGAATAATTTCCAGGATTTGAAAAGTTTCCATCTGTCCCAGTGTAAATGAACTCAGTGTTGTTGGTGATATAAAAGAACAGCCTGGGTATTAATGTAGGACAAGATCTTTCTCCCCACCATAACCTCTGGAAAATCATAAATCAATGTGTTTTTTTAAAGATGTCAAAATCGGTGCTGCTGCTGATATAATATTTCTAGTGGATTCCTCTTGGAGCATTGGAAACGAACATTTCCAACTTGTTCGGGAGTTTCTGTATGATGTTGTAAAACAATTAGATGTGGGTGGAAATGATTTTCGGTTTGGTCTGGTCCAGTTCAGCGGAAACCCACATTCAGAGTTCCAGTTAAACACCTATCATACTTTGCAAGATGTCCTCTTCCATATTTCACACATGCCTTACATGGGGGGAGGAACCAAGACCGGACAAGGATTAGAGTTCCTAATTCGGAACCATCTAACTAAAGCTGCTGGAAGCAGAGCAAGCAATGGCATCCCCCAGATTATTATAGTGTTAACGGATGGACGATCCCAGGATGATGTGGCTCTACCATCATCTATACTTAAAACTGCTGAGGTAAACATGTTTGCCATTGGAGTGCAGGATGCAGTGGAAGGGGAATTAAAGGAAATAGCAAGCGAACCCCTTGATATGCACCTGTTCAACCTAGAGAACTTTACTGCTCTCCACGGCATTGTAGGCGACTTAGTTGCCAGCATTCGCTCATCCATGGCTCCAGAAATGGCTGGAGTAGAAGGAGGGATTAAAGACATCACAGGTAACACTATCTCCTCTGCCATTGCAATATTTGTGTCTGAGGGAATTATTTGCTACTTTTCCATAATTTTAAGCATTTGAGCATTTAAGCATTTGATATGTAGCGCAAGGGCATTTCAAGGTAACAATGATTAACTTTACTTCTAGTGCTATACTAATATTTTCTGTCTGTATGATGTGCGGCTAATACTAAAATAGCATGCAGTGTAGAAAAAGAGTGTAGAGAAAGAATGCAAGCAAAATGATAAGGTGAAAAGATGTTGAACAGAATATTGTTGCAAATATTTTCATTACTGTCAGTTTTTTTAAAAAGTACTGCATGAGTTATTCCATGCTTGGATGCTTGAATGCTCCTGCCAGGGAGTGTGTAATATCCAGACAAATTAAATTATACAATTATAGCACTTACAATACACAGAATTTTAAGATTTTTACAAAATGTCATAGGTGGTACAAAGAATAAGACATCTGTGTTTATCTGACTACTGTTACTGGTAGCTAGAAGAGAAGCCCTTTCCCCCCACAATGTTTTGCAATTTATTAATTGTGGGATGATTAGCCTCTCCTTAGTTGTAAGAGTTTGCCTGGAAAAGCCCTAAAATGCACATTCAAGGGGTTCAAAACAAAGGGTCTCTCCCCCTCCCCATATAATGCTTTTCCACCATTACATGTGATTTCCCTGTCAGCCTCCTCAGGCTGTGCCTCTCCCCAGCTTTCTAATTATCTCTGCCCTCCTGGACGCACAAATGGACAAAGGGAAGAAAGGGAACCAGAAGTCATTGGCTCCCAGCTGGATAGCAGAATTAAAGAGGAAATCTCCTGTAAATCCCACCTTTACATTGAGCAGAAGAAGAGGGGAGGAAATAATCTGACTGAAATAAAAATTAGAGCAGGAAATCTTATTGATTTAAATTTATCAATTATTATTCTGCAAGCCTGCATTCTTAGCCATTTGCTTTTCTCCCTTGAAATTCAGGAAAGGAATAATGTTGCAAAAAACCAAACCAAACCCAAAAGCTTTATAATATTTGCCTTGTTTTATTACTTTTTATTCACTTTGGTATATTACGTTTCTTCATGATTCACCAAATGTTTTCATAAATAGGGCAAATAATGAGAGTCCTACAGGAAATCAGGAAGTACTCTTCTCTGCTAAACTATTCTATTTTATCATTTTATTTATTTAGTAGATTTAATAGATTAACAGAGTTGGAAGGGACCTGGTAGGTCATCTATTCCAACCCCCTGCCCAAGCAAGAGACCCTACACCGTTTCTGACAAATGGTAGTCCAATCTCTTCTTGAAAGCCTCTGGTGCTGAAGCTCCCACAGCTTCTGAAGGCAAGCTGTTCCATTGGTTGATCGTTCTCACTGTCAGAAAATTCCTCATTTCTAGGTTGAATCTGTGCTTGATCAGTTTCCATCCATTATTCATTGTCTGGCCTTCAGGTGCCTTGGAAAATAGCTTGACCCCTTCCTCTTTGTGGCAGCCATTCAAATATTGGAATACTGCTATCATATCTCCCCTGCTCCTTCTCTTCACTAAACTAGCCATGCCCAGAATTATATGCTACCCATCATGCTATCTATATTTAAGTATAACTTTAAAAAAAAAGCCTATCTGAGAAATCTGTACTGATTTTTACTTCCAGGAAAAAATTTTCTCATTTTTAAAACAGAATATCCATGATTTTGATGTAAAAAAAAAAATCACATTGCAAAAACAATGGAGTGAATGGAAATTGCATCATTTTGAATATCCTTAGAGAATTATGGGAACCAAGGTGTGAAAGACTTATTACTGGATGAATGGAAACTTCCCTTTTCTGCAATTACTTTCCTGATAGCTACTTTCATCCCTACGGGACTCTGCTGTCTGGCAGTTGGTCTCTCCCCTCAATGAATTAGGGTTCTGGGAGCTTCATAAGATGCTGAGCAGGACTTTCTAGCTAGCCTTCATTAACAGAAGACTCTTGAGCCTTGAGGCAATAACTTATCAAGAGTTCATAAGCACACATACTACTCTGCAGGCAGAGCTCTGTATCAATGCTTAAGGCGATAATTTTGTGTTGGGTAAAAATATGCAAATGATTGTTCTAAAAACAGATGTTTCTTTCTACATGCATTCAGATATGATGCTTGGTTACTTGTGCCCAACAATAATGTGAAGAAGTATTTTTCTCTAACAATAAATAGGTGTTTCAAAAATTAACAGGCTGGCTAATTAATTAATTTTTTTTCAATGAGTTGAAATGACAACTTATGAATTTAACAATGCCCCCATATTAAACACTACAAGGAACTATTTTCAAATGCAGAGTGGAAGAGATGTTCACTATTCTAGTAACTGCAAGTGTTTACTTTTCAACAATATGTTCTGTGTAATTGGAAACTTTAAAGCTGAAATTGCCTTGGTATATATTACACACTACCTTAGTTACTGCTTCCTTTTCAAACCATTGGTTCTTTGCTGTTCTGAAACTCTAAAAAGCATGCTTTAATCTGCTTTTCATCAATACTTCAACCCTTCATTGTATTCTTTGGTATAAAGATTCTTCAGCAGTGACAAATTATCCAACTATTATATATATTGTCTTCCTGTTTCCTTGCAATTTGCAGTATTTAACAGAAAGTCTATACATTTTTTAAAAAATCTAAACATTTTAAAAAAGTTAGTCCAATTTGAATTTTTTCAAACTTTCTGAGTTTCCAAGAAATCTTCATCACAAACAGTAGTCAAAAAGGGATAAGGAGAGGTGGCTCCTCTTTGAGCTATACTTTTACCAGTTAATAGGCTTAGAAGAAATGAGAGTCACTGTATATTCAGACTGGCTCTTACAAGGTATTATATAACAGGCTGTCTCAAAAGTTTCCGGAAAGAAGGAACATAACTTTATAAATCCTAGTTTTAGGAGTATATTACTGATGTATAGCCATATGGCTAAGAATCTGATTACTAAAATAATAAACAGGAAATTTTGAACAAAGCTTAAATATATATATATATATATATATATATATATATATATATATATATATATATATATATATATATATATCTCATATTATATATATATATATTATGCATATATATATATACACACACACATAATATACTATAATAGTATATTATATACAGTATATACATATAATATTATATATAATATATTCTTTTGATTGAAATGTCTGAGAGTAGTTAACCCAGGATTAAATGATGGTAAATGAGAAAGTTTAGGCTACTAGATTATGTGAACCATTCCATGTATCTCCTTCCATAAATACAACTAGGTTTTTCATTGCTCTTCCTGAGTGATGGGTGCACAGATTTGTACAAGACGGAGGAAGAAATGAATTCAGCACCATGGTATATTTATTCCACCAGCAAGCAGAAATATTATAGAGACGTGATGGCAAATCTATGGCATGTGTGCCACAGGTGGCACGCAGAGCCCTATCTGCAGGCACGTGAGCTGTCACCCCAGCTCAGTTCCACTGCGCATGCAGGCGTGCCTCCCACCGGCCAGCTGGTTTTTAAATCTGCCACGCATGTGCGGGGCTCACGCATGCGTGGGGGAGAGGCGCATGTGGGGGGCGCACATGCATGCATGGGGCAGGGTGCACACAGGAGGTCATGCATGAATGCGTGGAGCAGGGCGCACACAGGGGTGTGCGCATTGCATTATGGGCGTGTGTGTGCGCACACACTTTCAGCACTCAGCACTGAAAAGGTTAGCCATCACTGTTATAGAGTGATTGGATATAACTCTAAAAATTCTACTCAACTATGAGAGACTTGAAATAGATAATCTACATGATCATAATAATATTAAAAATCCATCTTCTCAGTTGAAAAATACATTCTCCATGCAATTATTAGGTTCACTATTGTGGATCCAGAAACAGGCATAGCATATGTGGTTGGATAATTGTTGTGACGGGATTTACTGCTTTAACATGATTCTGCATTACTTGATTGAATATCCAGTGGTAATATGTGAACAATTAAATCAGAAGTATGTTTTTGTTATAATGTTAACATTATATTCCCATAAATGACATATGCAAGGATACTTATATATGCTTACTTTCTTTCCTTTTGCACTTTGGTTTTATGTAGATTAGAATTAGAAAATATGCAGACAAAAATAATTGAATAATCTAATAATCCTTAGATACAGAAAGTATATATACACACAAACATTTGGCTTTTGAATGAAGTATTTATTTAATTCTTAATTTGTTTAATAAATTGAAACATAAAATTTTATAAGTATGTTTCCCAGTTCCCAAAAATTCCTTTATTTATTATGTTACATTTTTAACACGATAGGCCTTTAAAATCTTTTCTGCTTCAAAAATATTTTTCTTAACTCCTATAATTTTATTATTATTCCATTGCATTTATTATCATTAGCCACTTGACTCAAATTTGTATTTTGAAAACAAATGCATGATTGCTTCATTTGCCATGCAATTCCATGTATTTTTCTCTGATTTAAGACCCTTTGAAGTAAATATATAGAGAATTCCAAATTAAACTGTTTCTTATTTCTGATCCATGTTGAATGTCAAAATGGAAACATTTTCCATTTATATTTTGTCACATTTTACGGGTGTAGGAAGTAAACCCTGGACTACATATAATTGAAATGTGGCATAAGAAGGCATTGTATATAGAAAAAAGCTTCTCCCGCCATGTACAAAGTTCACATTTCTTTGATGATGAAGTTGTTTTAGAGCCTCATTTTATTTTAATATGAGAATGGCCCATCTGTGATTGCAAAATATAGTAATTTGCAAGTTTTTACAATACAAAACAATTGTATTGTACAATTGGGGCAATTTTTCTAAACACTGATCATTCATATTCAATCAGAATGCAGAACTGGCAGGCAAGTTTCATTGACTTTAGTCACCACATGTTTTTTCCCTCCATAATCGTGTTTCTTGCTGTTTTTCAAAGAAACATGTCGAACACTATTCAACTTGCATGGATTCACTTGGTTTAATGCTTTCACCTGTTGCATTTCTCTTTTTTTCAAGCACAAGAATCTGCTGACATTATTTTCCTTATTGACGGATCAAAGAACGGCGCTGTCACTTTCTCAGCCATTCGTGATTTCATTGCAAATTTAATTGAAAGACTCTCAGTTGGAGCTGAGCTCATACACATTGGGGTGGTTATGTTTAGTGATGAACCCAGAACTGTATTCTCCTTGAACAGCTACACCCAAAAAGTTGATATTCTAGAGGCAGTGAAGGCCCTTAGCATTCTTGGTGGCGAGGAAGCTAATATTGGAGACGCTCTTGATTTTGTCATGCAAAACCACTTCACCCACTCAGGAGGCAGCAGAATAGAGGAAGGTGTGCCACAGATTTTAGTGCTCATAAGTAATATTGAGTCTAGTGATGACATAAGAGAAGGAGTTTTAGCAATTAAGCAAGCTAGTATATTCTCATTTTGCATTGGGGTCCAAAATGCTGACAATGCAGAGCTTCAGCAAATTGCTACTGATGCAAGCTTCGTATTTACTGCCCTGGATACACGTAACCTTGGTGAACTTCAAGAACTCTTACTGCCAAACATTGTTGGAGTGGCCCAAAGGCTCATTTTGTTAGATGCCCCAACCATTCTTACAGAAGGTATGTATTTTTCAATGCACTGTTATCTTCAATTTAGTTATATTTGCTCTTATATCAAATGTTATTTGTTTGACAGTAGCCTGAGGATTGAGAATGATGGGATTGAGGCAGTGGTGGGTTTCAAATTTTTTTACTACCAGTTCTGTGAGTGTGGCTTCGTGGCCATGGCATGACTTGGTGGGCGTGGCTTGGTGGGCTTGGTAGGGGAAGGATACTGCAAAATCCCCATTTCCTCCCGATCAGCTGGGACTTAGGAGGCAGAGAATAGATGGGGGCTGGGCCAGTCAGAATTTTTACTACCGGTTCCCCGAACTACTCAAAATTTCCGCTACCGGTTCTCCAGAATGGTCAGAACCTGCTGAAACCTACCTCTGGATTGAGGGCAGATGCTTATGTATAACTGCATAAACATAGATACCATACTGGCATGACTATACACCAAGGCACATGAAATGCTGTTATCTTCCCACCAAAGTTTTTTTTTAAATTTGATTTATATGCCGCCCTTCTCCGGAGACTCAGGGCGGCTTACAATGCGTTAAGCAATAGCCTTCATACTTTTGTATATTTATACAAAGTCAGCTTATTGCCCCCACAAACTGGGTCCTCAAGTAGTCCTTACTTATGTACTTTGCCATTTAAAAAATGCACTAAGAAATAGCAGTTATGTTACTACTATTGCCATTATTATGACCACAATCATGAACAGGAGTTGTGAAATTCCAAATGGCATTGCCAATTTTAACATTTTGCCTGAAATTTAGGAACTCATCTTTCTTAGTTTTTTCAAGGAAAGAATAAACATCAGAGTGAAGGATGAGAAGGGGAAAATCTTTGCTTGTAATAGTGGCAAATATCTATAGCTCGGGTGTAGGATGAGGGTGGAGATTCGTTCTCTGAGTTTGTTGGATGGTTTCCAAACATTTCATTACCAGGCTAGGTAACATCTTCAGCAGAGTTTAGGGGATGTCACTGTCAGTGTTCCTCTGTTTATAAAGGCTTCAGGTGTGGGTGTATCAAGTGAAGGTCTTGTGACAGGACTTGTGATGGATCATCTGTGAGTCATCACTGATTCTTGTGATGGGTCTTGATGAGTCAACTGTATCATCACATCAAATTAAAAACCAGGATCCACAAATATCAGCTGGCAGTCAAATTCCATGATCCCAAATCCTTAATCTCTACCCACATCAACACTAAACAGCACCAGTTCAATTGGAGCAACAAAAAAATCATTGGCCATGCTACCACCCGCCATGCTTGTGAGTTCATCAAAGCCTGGCACTCCACAAATAATTCCATCAACAGACACATTGACCTACAACCAGCTATGAATCCCTCAGAATTCAAATCAGCTACACAGTCAACCAGAGACAGCACTGACCCTCAATCAATCCACACAATTCCTCCACACACACACACCAGCAATTCACCTCCCAAGGACCCTGACCTGAGGTAATCTTATCACAACACTCATCACAAGACTAACTGATGACTGACAGCTGACCCATCACAAGACCCTCACTTGACAGACATCCATACCTGAAGCTGTTACAAAAAGAACACTGACATCAGTGGTGAAATGCAACCGTCTCTATCCGGCTTGTGCATGCTGGTAGCGCCAACAGTGGGTGGTTTGGCTGCATGAGGCTGTGCTCTCCCAAACTGGGACATTATCATGTCCCGGTTTTGACCCTCTGCGCATGCGCAGACAACGGCACATGCGAATGAAGCGAGCTGGTAGGAAAGATAAGTGCATTTTACCCCTGACTGACATCCCCTAAACTCCACTGAAGATGTTATCTAGCCTGGTAATGAAATGTTTGGAAACCAACCCACAAGCTCAGAGAATGAACCTTTACTTTCACCTTTGCTTGTCTTAAAAATTTTGGTCTTCAATCTACGCAATGCACACATTTATACATATCAATACTGTTTGTTTAATCCACACATACAAGTCTGTCTGGGATTTCTACTTCAAAAAGGTCCACCTTTTTTTATACAAGGCACCAACTTTGCACTTCCTCTAGGTCAGTGTTTTTCGAACTTGGCAACTCTAAGCTGTGTGGACTTCAGCTCCCAGAATTTCCCCGGTCAATAAGCTCTAGGTCAGGAGTGTCAAACTTGCGATGACATGTTGTTGTCATGTGACGTATCACAACTTTTTCCCCCTTTGCTAAAATGGGAGTGGGGTAGCCAGCATATGACGGCCACGAGTTGAACACCCCTGCTCTAGGTTCTTCCTCTACTTCAAGTTTCAGGGTCTCAGCATTCTCAGATCTTTGTCTAGTGCAATCTTGGGGTTCTAGAATGAAATAAACAGTCTACTGCAATTTAAAATGTGCTCACTCTATATCTTATCTGCTATGCAACAGCAGGATCTGAAAGATAAAAGCAACTCATAGAATGAAACTCTTAGTAATCTTTCCTGTCACTGAGATTCCAGATTGAAAAATGGTACCCATCAGTGTCCTGGTGATAGGTCAAATAACCTGATATTTTTCAGTCTGGAATCTCTATTTCATAAATCTGTCTCTCTATTTTTCCAAGTTGAATGTTGCAGTTCTGGAGATAATGAAAATGAGATCCAACCAAAGCCCTGTTTCCAACCCTGTTTCAAACTTTAAATAATCCTAGGAACAAAGTGGGGTGGGTGGGTTGAAAAGGCAAGTAGGGTGGAAAAAGCTACATCTTCTTGCTTTCCAACCTTCAGGTTACCTGGGTGGTCTTTGAAAATGTTAAGGCTTTCCCTTGGAAGTCTGGATTAGAATAATAGAATTGTCTTGTCTTTATGATTTAGTATAATTTACAATGAATTATGTATGAATTCAATGCTGTCTCTGTCCCAAAACCAAGCTTGAAAATGACTGGAGAGGGTCCAGATAAACTGCTTCATCTAGGGTAACTTTGTAGTAGAATACTTCCTCAAAAGACAGTTGGAGGCCAAGTGCTATTTATTTAGGACTCCACTCCCAAATCCATACAGGGAGGATCCCTAAGGAAGGATTGTACTGGGAGTCCAGGTGGTCACACTTACCTGCAGCTCCAGGAAGGAACCAAAAGAGAAAAGTTCTAAAACTACAGACATTTATTATATTCAACCATAATGTTTAATAATTAAATGACTTTTCAATCACTGTGAGCTGTATACAATATTTTATGGCAATATTACGGCTCTAAAATTAAACCTGCCCTTAAGATTGTGAAAAACACAGTTCCCGAGTGTTTGCCTAGTTTCTGTGCTGGACAAATGAAAGTATATATATGAAAACAGGAAAGATGCATGTTAGCCTCCTTTCAAGTGCAGTAGTCACTCTACCTATCATCTCAAGATTTGAAAGTTGAATCATTTTATTAGTATGCTTACATCCCAAAGTAATAGATCTTTTGGAGCTAAAAGTGATTGATGTGAATTTCACATCTGAGTCATAATCACGTAAGATCTATTATCTTCCACATCACCATTTTTGGACTGATGAGGATTCAAATGATCTGCCTCATCTAGGATACTCTGTAGTTGACTTGCTACTACTATCTCAACAACTTCCTTAGTAACTTGCTGAGTTATTCTTCTATTGGGGCTGGATATGCATAGTCTGAAATACATATGTATATTATTTATTTCTTATTGATGCCAATGGTTAATTAGTTTGCTTCCACTCAGTGCTGAGTTCACTATTCATTCATTCATTCATTCATTCATTCATTCATTCATTCATTCATTCACATGCTGACAACCTATCTTCTGGCTTAAGGTAGCATACAAATGTCTTATCTACAGTAAAATTAACTATAGCAATTAAAACAATTTTAATCCCCTCAAAATATTTTCAGCCGCATCCTAAAGTATAACAGGGAAGTTGGGTGATGAATCAGACTAACCTATCACAGCATGTTGTTCCATATTTGAGGAAAAGTGGAAACTATTGTTGAAGTTAAGTGTCTCTGTGGCAGACTGGGCAAAAGGATCCCAGTGGAAACTCTTTGGGACAGTTTGCATAGAAGTACATGATCTTGCAATAATAATGCTTTCTTCACAGTTACATATGAGAGCCATTACATTTCAAGGTGATAGGTTAATTTAATTGATTTTTAATGGGAATATTACCAAGGTAGTATGAAATCCCTTTAACTTATTTTTGGAATTGTGTGCTCATTCATAAAGCTGTTCACTTACTGATGTTGGTTTCCTGCAGGTTTTGGACCTAGGTATGTTTTGCTGTTATAAAGTTGTTTAGTTACCTTTTCTTGGTCTTTCCATGCATGGAAGTGGGAGGGGAGGCAGAATTTTATAGGCTTTGATGTTATTCTACTGTAAAGCCAGAAAAATGTAGTTGCATGAATATTACCCATGAATTTTAAGCAGAAATACTGAAGTGCAAAAAAATCATAAACATTAAGTTAGATTGAATATACTGTAACTCAACAATTAAAGTAAATGTCTTGTACAACAAATAGGAATGTTTATCTAATAATACTTGCACCGATTCAGAATTTATTTGTGTTCTTCAGTGAGTAAGCACACTGACTGCTTATATATTGTTGCTTACAGTTGTTGAAGTCAATAAGAGAGACATAGTCTTCCTGATAGATGGTTCTACTGCATTGGGAACTGCCCCCTTTAATGCAATTCGTGATTTCGTCGCCAAAATCATCAACAGACTGGAAATTGGACCAGATCTCATTCAAGTTGCAGTGGCACAATATGCAGATACTGTAAGACCAGAATTTTATTTTAATAGCTTCCAGACAAAAAAGGATATTGTCACCAATATTAGGAAAATAAAACCAATGGGTGGTGCCACACTTAATACAGGCTCAGCATTGCGGTTTGTTAAAAACAACTTCTTCACCAGTGCTGCTGGGGCCAGAATTGATGAAGGTGTCCTTCCCATGTTGATTCTGATCACTGGGGGTGTGTCCAGGGATGATGTTCTCCAATCAACACAAGAAATTAAAAGGAATGGCATCGTGGTCATTGCTGTGGGAGCCAGAAATGCTGATCGTACTGAACTCGAACAAATTGCCCAGAAACCAAGCATGCTTTTCACCCCCCCAGAATTCCGCACAATTGCACTAACAGCCATCATTCCTGATGTTTTGTTACCTATAAGGACATTCCATGAAAAAATTGTGGAAATACCATCAACAGAAGGTAATTTTTGTTCATTTTATTTAACACTTTTTTTAAAAAAAGAACAACTTTTACATATATATTCATTCATTCATTCATTCATTCATTCATTCATTCATTCATTTTGCTGTTTGATTCCTGTCACTAGCTGGTACATACAGGTAGCCCTTTTTTAGTGACCACAACTGAGGCTAGCAACTTGGTCATTGCAAAATAGTCACTAAGTGAAACTGCAATTTTACTTCAGCTTTCCTTTGCATTACTAACCTGTGAAAGTCATAAATGAGAGGATTGGTTATTAAGTTGCTTTTTCATCAACATTGTAACTTGGAACAGTTACTATACAAGAACTGCCTATAGAGTCTATTCATTGCTTGAAGTTATTTATGGATAGGTTTTTATTATTTGTTTTTAACTATATAATTTTGACAATTAAAAGTTGGTATAGAAAATATTGCTATACATTATAGCTAACATTTGAAAACATTGTGAGATATATTTTTCTATATATTTCTTTTGCCTTACATGTAAAAATGGCAGGTTCAAAGTCATTAGTATTGTCCATTTATTAATTTGATCACCATGATATTTCTGCCAAATTGAGCTAGCTGGAATCAGTTATCCCTTATTCAGTTTCCATACTATTTAATTATTCAGTGATTACTTAGTTCATTTCAGCTATTAGCTCTTTATTAATAGCCATAAAATATTAGTAGAGAAATGCATAGATTCATTATTATTTTTTCTAAAGGACTTGTATATCCTCCTTCAAAATAATATAAATACTTTTTTTCTCCCATCAAAGTTAGAATTATATAATAATAAGTTCATTAAAAATTTAGCAATCCGTAATTTATTTTAAGAATTGAGGGAAGGAGATTTTTTAAATAGGAAATTTAATCCCTGAGATGGTCAATCTACTTTCTTCTCCATCATCTAGCCATCTGGTAATGTAACTGTTTACTCTAATCTTATCATACAATATACAAGGAAATGAAAACATTAGTTATAACCACAAAATGTTAGTTTTCTAAATGGCCTCCTCTATAATGTTGAATGCTCATAACCACTTTGAAGTTGCAGTACATCATCCTTAATTTGCTAACTTTCCAGATATCACTTAATTACCCTTAAATTAGAATATAGTAAAATCTGCAATTTAAACCTTTTTCAAAATGTACATTTCTTACTAATATTTTCTTGCATGGTACATATTACTGATGACATTTTTATTTTAGAACTGAAATTAAAAATGCTCTTAAATGTTGCTATATTTGTGAAGATACATTTTCTTCCTCTCCCTTTTCTCTTTGTAAATATGTAATATGGATGTACATTCCTCCTTTTAAATAAATGTTCACTTCTGTAATTAGGTTAATCCAATTCTACATGGAAATAAATTGCCCCATCCCACACACCCAATCTTTTGAAGCCTCTTCAGTGGATTGGAAAAATTGTCGAACAGTGTGGGTGGGGTTTTATAGGGCACCAATAGGTACTAATAGGGAACATCTGATAATAGGCAGCAAAAGATTTTACTTTCACTTTTTCCTTTGGTAAACATTACCAAACATTACCAAACATTTCTAAACATTACATTCTAAACATTTCTAAACAAGATATCCATTTATGCAGACATTCCTACAGTTTTGATTGAAGAACATGGAATTCTCTGATATTACTATCTCCCATATCTGTCTGTAACCATCAATTGGACAAAATGGTGCATCACTGGACAACAATTTTTTTCAACCAAGATACTTCAAAAGGGCTAAATTACAGAATGCCAGCACCCATTACTCCCTTGGGAAGGAAATTTGGAATAGTTGTGGCTACTGCACTGCTGCAGCCAGACATCATTGTATGATCATCATTTCAAACTTTCCCTGCCAGTTTCTCAAAAGTCACTGGAGAAGCCAGCACTTGATCATGATTGTAAAGAAAAACTTTGCTTGTGGGAAGCTGATAGGGAGTACTGGCAATTAAGAAATTGGCAGGGAAGATCATAAATTTATTGGATAAATATCCCACAGCTGTGCAACCTACTAATCTGCACTCATACTACACTGGCCACTCGGGCACCCCTATGCACCCTTCTTGAATGAAGACACACCAATGCACTGATCCCTGATCCATAAAGCACCTTTCCCACAACCACATTAATCCCCACACACCATTCCCAACTCATTTGACATTTCTCACGCACTGCTGTGCATCCTTCCTGACTTGCACTGCACCACCACATGTCCTCCTTGAACCGCACAGCACCTCTGATGCACTCCCATATACTCTTTCTGACCCATGCTGCACTCAACCCCCACATGCCTTTCCCAACCCATGCTACATCCAAATCCCCTCTAACCTGCATGACACCTCTTCTGTATTCTGTGCATCCCCATGCACCCTTCCCAACTTGTGCTGCATTCCCATGCATCCTCTGCAACCTGCTCAAAATCTCTTGCATACCCCCCACCCTTCTTGATCCACAGGGTGCATTGCATTCCTCCCCATTGAGAGTGGTATGCAGAGATGTGCAAGAGGTAGCACTCAGATCAGGATGGTGCATGGGATTGTGTGAAAGTTGCCATGCGGATTGGGGAGGCTGCACAATAGTATGCAAAGGGTGTCATATGAGTCAGGGAGGATGCATAGGTGTGTGCGAGACTTTCGAGTCAAGGGTGTGGTGTGGGTTGGGGAAGGTGCATGGGAGTGCACAGGGGTGCACAAGACTGTGACAGAATTATGGTGAAGGTCAGGGAAATTGTATGAAAGTGTGCAACTGTTAGGTAAGTTACGTCTCTGAAATGATGACCCAATGTATTATGGTTGCCTAATTTAATCTAAAACTCATCTGTTAAAATTGGATTAATTGCAAATTGAATTCTTTAGCTTTCTATGCCATGGTCCATGCCTAGTAACATGGTTATAGGCTCTCTTGTTATCTAAAAATTTCTAGATAAAATTCAAGTTTTCAACTGGTAAAGGGGTAGGCCCTGTTCATGGCAGGAAATTTAGCCCTTTGAACATTAAGTGATCAAAGCAGAGCACTCCATCCTGAAAAATTCATGTTGCCAACTTACATGTTATTTTCCAAATCATGTCTGATTTTCAGAGGTTGCCTGGATAAGTCCCTGCGGTTTTCCTGGCAAGATTTTTCAGAAGTGGTTTGCCATTGCTTCCTTCTTAGAACTGAGATAAAGTGATTGGCCCAAAGTCATCCAGCTGGCTTTGTGCCTAAGGCAGAACTAGAACTCAAAAGTCTCCCAATTTGTAGCCTGATGCCTTAACCACTTATATCAAATTGAATCAAATATACAGGTGAAGATTTTCCAATTAATCTATGATCAGAGTCTTTGGAAGGCTTTCTAGCACACATGCATTGTCCACTGAATTCAGGGAAATAGAATCTTTACACAGTTCCACATGCACACACGTAGCTAGCAGTCATTACTTGCAAATGGAAATCTGAGAAATATCACATTTTAAAATGTAGTTGGTGTGCTTTGATTAATCATGCAGTGGATGGTTCTTGATACTCCTCTCGGTTCTTTTTTTCTTCTTTTCATGGCTGTGATGTCTTGCCTTGTCCTGTCCTGTCCTGTCCTGTCCTGTCCTGTCCTGTCCTGTCCAGTCTTGTTGTCTCTTGAATGAGGTATACATGTGTGTACCGCAGTTGCAAATGCACACATGACCAATACTGGTATGTTTTTCTATGAAGTCTCATGTTATTTTCTGTGCTCTACTGCAGTTGTAACCAAAAGAGATATCGTCTTTCTTTTGGATGGATCAGTCAACGTTGGAAATACCAACTTCCCATATGTCCGTGACTTTCTTGTGAACCTAGTTAATTCCCTTGATGTTGGAATTGATGATGTACGAATCGGCCTGGTACAATTTAGTGAGAACCCCAAAACAGAATTCTTCCTAAATTCCTTCCTAACCAAGGCAGATGTCCTTTCTCGTCTGAGGCAGTTGAGACTGCAAGGGGGGTCAATTCTGAATTCAGGAGCTGCACTAGATTTTGTGCGTTCCAATCACTTCACTGAAGCAGGTGGGAGCAGGAAAGATGTGAATGTCCCTCAAGTGCTAGTCTTCCTTGCGGCAGGGCCATCTGCTGATGCCTTCCAAGATGCCGCCAATGCCTTAGCTCGTGCGAGAGTGCTCACCTTTTGTGTTGGGGTTAGGAATGCCAAACTAGCAGAACTTCAGCAGATTGCATTTAATCCACAAATAGTATATTTTAAGGATGAATTCAGCTCTCTGCCAGCTTTACCACAGGAAATGATTAGTCCACTAACAACATATGTTAGTGGAGATGTGGAAGAAATTACGATCACATCAACAGGTAATTTGATTTTTTCATATTACATTGACTTTTATCATGCAGATATGTTTTGAGTGGCATACTAATTTTATGAGCTATTAATTATATCTTATTATATCTGACATTTTATATCTTATATTAATAACTAGAGGCAGTGCCATGGCTATGGTGCTGGGTCAGGAGTGGGACAGCCAGGCTCTGCGCTGCCTTTTAGGCACAGATGGCACAGTGGATGACTTTGGGTCAGTCCCTGATTTTCAACTGTGGTCCAGGAAATTGAAAAACACCACCCACTGGTCCAGCATCATATACTTTTTACTACTGTTATTATACATATACACCCCCACAAGCGGGAGAGTGATTGGCGACATTTTCCTAGCAGAAAGAAGCGTGAAGGCCCAGCAGCAGGGGAATTGTCCAGTGGGAGAACACAAGAGCCTGTTGTCCAGACTGAATATCTCACATGCCATTACCAAAATGTCTCAGTCCAGAAAGTTTTTTCTTAAGCCATTTTAGAATCAAGCCTTTTGAACAAACGACAGGAGGAGCTTAAATTGTAAATATAGGAATGCCAATAATATTTCCATTTCTTATCAGAATATTAGGAAGATCATTGCTTGCAGGTCTCTTCCCATGTAGACTTCTTGCCACTCAGCATTTCTGGATTTATATGTGGACATACAAATTAAAGAAATATTCTGAAGTGGAAGTTTTATGATAAGTCCTGAATGGTGCAAGTGCTTTCAGGGTGATTTAAATATTAAGAGAGCGAGAGAACAAGAGATTTCATATCATTCCCTTAAAAATATGGTCCCTTGTCCCAATGTGAAATATTATGCAGCCTGTCTGCAAAAGAGCCAAAAACAATTAGGATTTTTCAGAAGAAAAACTTTGCAGAATGAATACTATTGCTCAGTGTAGTAAAGTGGTGATGCCTCATTTTCAAATGCAAACTTACCTATTGATGTCACTACCAAGGCAATTATGTGCATATATGAATTAGTTCTTAGAAATACTGGTATCTGGAAACCTTACTCCTTAAAATACATTAGGAAAATGTAGATAATGACCAGATGCCAACAAGTAAAGCAGTATATATCTTTATTAAAGACAACAAACTATATTTATATGGACTAGGTATTTCTTTTTCGTATTAACATAATACTGTGAGAAGAACCTTATTCCTTCTTCTGAAACTTAAGGTGATAAAGGTCCCAACTTTTTATATTACAGCCTCCTTGATAAAAAGCAAACAGGCTACTAGTGAAGGAGCTTATTTAAGCATTGAAGAGGTGGTAGAGTAATGTGCTGTCCTATATCATGAGTCTCACCAGAAATGTAATATGCATAATTCATTTAAGGAGCCAAGAGTTCATTTCCCCCAAAATTGTAAATCACTCTATGATTCCACAGCAGGGGTGAAATGTTCCCAGTTTGGTCCTGTTCGCCCGAACTGGTAATAAAAAAGGTTACTGGTTCACTGAACCGGTAGTAAAAAGTGCTTTAAAAAGTTAAAAAAAAAAAAAATTCCGAAGATTATGCATCGCTCAGCTGATTTTCGGAACTTTTTAAAAAAAAACTTTTTAGGCATTTTTTTACTACTGGTTCTCTGGAACCAGTGGTAAAAATGCTTTAAAAAAGTTTTTAAAAAGGCTCCAACGATCACAGCTGTGCTGCACAATCGTCAGAGCCTTTTTTACCTTTTAAAAGCATTTTTTACAACCTATTCACTCGAATAGATTGTAAAAAATGCTTTTAAAAGTAAAAAAAAAAAAAGGCTCCGAAGATCATGTGCCACAGCTAATCACCCCCCCCCGGTGTGCTGTTCTACTTACCCCATTCCTCCTTTAGGGGTGCACTGCACACGCATGTGCACCTCACATTTGGTGCGTGGTGGGCACTGTGCATGCGTGCGCGCAGTGCACGTTTGGCGCACAGCACGCATGCGCAGCCAACGAACTGATAGTAAACCGATTCAGAGTTCCCCACTGTTCCACAGTTCCCTCTGATGCCATGTCAATTTTTTTCTTCAATTGTGGAAGCTTGTACCAAAGATGTAATCAAAGATGCCAAAGCGATCACCTGAGTCAAATTATATTCCTTACTAATAAAATGTGATTTGGATTTCTTGTCACTTATATAAACAGAAATTCTGTAATAAAATGATACATACTGAATATTTTTACCTCACTTCATTCCAGAAAACAAGATTGATATTTTATTTTTGATTGATGGCTCAATGAACGTGGCTGGCCAGTTTCCTGCTGTTCGAGAGTTTGTGTTCCAAATTATTTCTGACCTGAATGTGGGGCCAGATGCTGTACGAATAGCTGTAGCACAATTTAGTGACAATGTAAATGTGGAGTTCAACTTTGACATCCCATCCAAGATAGAAATCCTTCAGAAAGTGAGAAAGATGAGGATGAAAGGAGGAAGGCTACTGAACATTGGAGCTGCATTAGATTATGCTGTAAAAGACATCTTTGTAAAACATGCTGGGAGCAGGATTGAAGAAGGCGTGCCACAATTCCTGGTTCTTATTGTGGCTGGGAGATCAGATGATACTGTGGATGAAAGTGCTGATATCCTGAAACAAACTGGTGTGATTACTTTTGTTATCCAAACCAAGACCTCGGATCCAGCTGAATTAGAAAGGATAGTTTATGCCCCTCAGTTCATTCTAAAGGTTAATACCCTTTCTCAAATTGGAGACATACAACCTGAAATAGTCAATCTGTTGAAAACCATAGAACTTAAACCTCAAGGTATATTTCTTTACTTTTATTTATCACTTGTTGTTCATTATTTTTTTTTAAATATTCAGACTGACTGACTGATTGATTAATTGGGGTGGTGTGATTAATTGGTTACCCCACTGCAATCAAACAAATGTTCAGTCATTTGAAAGATCTGATTTTCTACAGCCTACTAAAACCAGTCAGAAGGTGACACATAGGCAATCAGATATAATTCTGAAACCAATATACTTTGGCAAAATTGCAAACACATTCCTCAGCTGAAAACTGACAAACCATTGTGGGCTGAACCCAAATGTAGAACAAAGTTCAGGACCATTTTTCATGGTCAATAAACTTGGAATGGGAAAAGCTAGCTAGTTCTCCTTTTAGGAATTTTATTCTGGGAAATTTCCAGGGACATGTTTTGCTACAGAAATACATCATCCATGAAACCCCTAATAATGTCATCTTAAAATAATAATAGAAGATTCAATCAGGTCTTCACAATATCACAGAAAAACCCCAGTTGTGCAAGTGCAAGAAGCGAAAACCAATGTGAATAAAGATTCTAGTGACTCTAGGAGTCTCAGAAATTAAAGATTTTTCAGCCCTGAAAAATCTAGTGTCAATTTATTTGTCAGGGCTGTGGAAATACAAAATTATTTGGGGAAAGGGAATCTCATTACCAACTCTCCCAAGGACTCTTTGTAAATAAACTGTTTTACTCTGACCCTAGTAATGGAAAAGCAACATTCCTTAGGAAGTATTTGAGGGTAGAAATGTACCACCTCTACCCTCTTTGTGATCCTGCTGCAGATGACATCAGGAAAGCAACAATCCAGAGCATAGTCATTGGGAAGTGACTATGCAATGTAGAAAGCTGAGAAAAGAAAATGTGAAAATATAAAACAAAACAAAACAAAAAACAACAACAACCCAAAACAATTGTATTATGAAGGACACAATGTTATTTCAAATCTTTAAGTTCAATAACAGAAGATTCCTCTGAGAAACTAGTAGGTCTCATACACTCCTTGTCTATCAGCAAATTCTGAAATGAACATCTTTGGGTTTCACGTCATTGTTCCTTTATGATGCCTTTTCTTTCGTTGTTTTCCCAAATTTTTTAACTGTGTTAGTAGAACAAGCAAAGTTAATTCACTAAAATATAAAAATGAACACATTCTAAGAAATGATTGATGTGAAGATGAATCTCTTTTTCCTTCTGAATCTGTGAATCTGAAGTTCAGAAGAAGAACGATGTATTTCTGATAGATGGTTCAGATGGCTCCAGATGTAGTTCCACAGAATTTAATACTTTTGTACAAAGAATTGCTGATAATCTGAATATTGGTCCTGATAAAGTCCAAATTGCTGTGGCCCAGCACAGTAATACTATTAGCCTGGAGTTCCTTCAGAACGAATACACTGTGAAAAGATTGAGATGATCAAGGTCACCCAGAGATTATCTCCTATGGGCTCTTCACTTAACACAGGGGAAGCCCTAAATTAACTTGTTAGGGATGTGTTCCTGAGCCCACCTGGAAGCAGGATATCTGCAGGTGTCCCATAGTTCTTGGTTTTGCTGTCAGCTAAAAACATAAGAGATGATGTCAAAAAAGCTTCCTTGGATCTGAAGATGATCCTTTTAGCATTGGCATTGAAAATGCAGATGTCACTGAGCTGCAGACAAATTCTTTTGTTTCTGAAATTGCTGTCCTTGTTTCTGATATTAGTGAACTGAATACAGCAACTCATTTCAGAGTCACCCAACTGACCAGGGCAAAAATAGAAGCTTTGGCCACAGAGCTGATTTTTCCATCATTTGGCTCAGGGGATTTTTAAATTATTATTATACTGTAATTTGCGACTTAAAATAAACAAAGCAAATAAAGAACATGGGCTGGCCAAATTAATTGCTGATGCTTTTAAAAAAATCACTATTTTCAACAGCCTGCTCACTTCAGAATTCTGAATGAGATAATCACATTTCTAGAACCATATAATTAGTAAAGCCAAAAGATACCTTTATGAACATTTCTTAAGATTTTATTTTTCTCAATCCCCCGCCTCCCATTTCCATAAATAAGGCCAGTAAAGAATTTTCCTTTTTTAAAAAAATACGATCACTATTTCTTCCCCTAATGCCCAGAAAGGATAACAGTGCTGGTCATTATGAAAAATGATAACTGGCAGGTATCCACCCAACTGCTGTTCTGTGTTACTTTACTAGTGACCTGACTTCCCATGCATATTGAAATAGAAAAATAGGCAAATATCCTTTATAATGATGATAGTCTTCTATATATTGAATATGATCTTCTGCATATAGCAGTAGAATAGCTGATACTATGTGGTATTCCATTTCAGAGGGATTCTAGGCTAACAGGAGTTGCACATCACCACAAACCATTATTTATTCTTCTAAATATAGACGTGTAAGATTCAAGCCATCACATAGATTTTTGTTAATATTTTATTCAATCAGTATCTTTGTTTCTATTATACAAATGCTCTGGAAAGGTTTTAAATACATTCAATTCTAATAAACATACATTACATAGCTCAACAATTGCATAGCTTAGTAAAGCAAATAGTATATATGGGTACCCTTTATGTCTCCCCCTGAGAATTTTATGGAAGAAATGGGAAAAAAAGGTAAGTAAAATTTATAAACATCATGTATCAATTTAATCAGAAACACTATTTCCAATCAACTTTTAAGAGTTTATTTTCTATAGCTTTTTAATAATATTTTGTACCGTGTGGCTGTTAATATTAGCTAATTAATTTCTTTAACTATGTTGAATTTATTTGCTAATATAATTTTGACTGTCATCTAATATCATTTTTTGTTCTATTGCAGATACAAAGAAAGACGTCGTTTTCCTTATTGATGGCTCTCAGTTTGCAATTTCTGAATTCCCTTCAATTCGTGAATTTATCGAAAGGCTTGTAAACAATATGAATGTAGGTTCAGATGCTACTCGAGTAGCTGTAATTCAATTCAGTGATAATCCCAAAGTTGAATTTTTGCTGAATGCACATTCTACCAAGGAGGAGGTGCTAGCTGCAGTGAGAAGACTAAGTCCCAGAGGTGGGAGGCAAGTGAACCTTGGTTCCGCCTTAGAATATGTGTCAAAGAATATCTTTACAAGGCCGTCTGGGAGTCGCATAGAGGAAGGAGCACCTCAGTTTTTAATCCTTCTTTATTCCCACCAACCTCATGATGATACAGAGAACCCGGTACACCAGATCAAACAGATTGGTGTGGCTCCGCTTCCTATTGGAAAGAATGTAGATCCTGAGGAAATGACCAAAATAGCACTTAGTCGTGATTATGTATTTCAAGTGTCAACTTACCAAGATCTACCTAGTCTGGAACAGAAAATGTTAACCCCTCTTACAACATTAACTACCCAGAAAATTAAAAAAATCATTGCTGATACAAGTCGCCCTCCAGGTAAGGTGATTTGTAGGATTGTCTGCATAGAACATTTCCCCATCATCTCCCTATCTTTCCTGCTTCCTTGTTGCAGTGACTAGCAGAGAGGTGCCTTATTTTTGGCATTTGGCAAGACAGAGCTGTAATATTTCTCTAGGCCCAAGCCAAGTTTTATTTCTCTATTGGGATCAGGATGACAACCATCTCACTTGGGAACCAGGATTGCCACATTTTCAGGGATCCAAAGCACCAAACAGAATTGTAAGAGGTGTTTTTGATTTAAAAAAAAAAAAAGCAGAGGTAGATAAATTGTAAGTTCTGCATTTGACCACTGGTCCTTTTGGACTAGCTTTACCTCTCAACTGACAGGACTTTAAATTGTCTACTGCTGCTAACCCAGATTCTCTTCACTGAGACAGGAGCTAGCCAGGGCTTGAAGCTGCATATTAAATATGATCTCCTTTCTGTGAGAAAAAAACTGGTCTTATTCTGTTTTCCCATTGTCCCCACCCCTCATTGTAGACATTGACAGTGAAGCAATGGACATAGTCTTCCTTGTTGATAGCTCTGATGATGTCAGACCAGATGGACTTGCTCACATTCGTGATTTCATTTACCGGATTGTCCAGCAACTAGATATCCAACCAAGTAGAGTGAGAATTGCTGTTGTCCAATTTAGCAGTGAAGTGTTTCCCGAGTTCGACTTAAAAGCCTATCCGGCCAAAGAGAGTGTGCTACAAGCCATACGACGCTTAAGGCACAAAGGTGGTTCTCCCCTGAATGTTGGGAAAGCTCTGGACCATGTCATGAAGACTCTCTTTATCAGATCAGCAGGAAGTAGGCGAGAAGATGGAGTCCCCCAGCAGTTAGTCCTCTTGCTTGGAGGGAGATCCCAGGATGATATCAGCAGGCCTTCTATTCTGGTGCAGAACTCTGGGATTAGAACTCTGGGAGTTGGAACAAGACAAATAGACAGTGCGGAATTGCAAAGGATCACCAGCAATCCTCAAACTGCATTTATTGTGAGAGATTTTACTGAGCTCCCAGCATTAGAAAAACGGATCTTTGCAACACTTTTGACAAGACAAGTGCCAACTGAACTACCTACTGAGGTTATCGCTGGTCAGTCTTTCATTTTTAAATAAAACTGTGGAGTTGGAATAATATTCAGGGGGATTTAAAGAAATAGGTGTATGAAAATGAAAATTGCTTTCAATAGTATCTGGAGTCAACACACTGCTTTGTATAAATAATTAAATAAAAATAGACAGTTTGCAACAGAGCTATTGCATGAAAAGGCAAAGTTAAGAAAATAGCATTCAATTTTCTTTATATAAAATAGCATTCAATTTTCTTTATAACAATTTTCAATATAGTTTTCACATTGTACATTTTTGCATATTTAATTAGAGGTTCAGTTTAGAACTTGTTTTTGTGTAAACAAGGTAGAATGAAATTACCCACCTCTAATCAACAAATCTAGACCTCTTGGGTAATTCAGCCTTGCAGCCTAAACTGCTTATCTCTGATACAGCTCCTAGTGACTCTCAAACCAACTTCAAAATTTCTGGTTTAAATTTCAGTGGGTTGGCAACAGGGCCAGAATGTTCTCAGTCTACCTTTGGCTAATTATATGACCTGATTGGTTACACTACTGCTTCTAGCCCTTCTCATGCATATCAAAAAGGCAAGCCTTGGTGCTTGGCAATTGGCTAGCTGAGTCTACTTCTGCCTGCCTTTTCCTTTTATGGTTTGTTTTCTTCTAATTTATTTTTATTTATTTATTTTATTCAATTTGTATACTGTCCTTCTCCTAGTGGACTCAGGGCGGTGCACAGCCAGAACTAAAACACATATCAATACAAAATTTAAAATTATTAAAAGAATTACATACTTTGGCCCAAGTTTAAAACAATTCGAATTAAAACCCATTGACAAATTAAAAACTAAAAAACTAAAAAAGACTAAAAAAGGGGGGGGGGATTTTCACGCCAGCCCTGCTTGATGGAAAATAAAAGTTTTCAGGGCACGGCGAAAGACCCGGAGATCCAATATCCTTCCTATCTCTGGGGTCAAATCGTTCCAGAGGGCAGGAGCTGCCACAGAGAAGACCCTCCCCCTGGGGGTCACCAGCCGACATTGCCTGGCTGACGGCACCCTGAGGAGTCCCTCTCTGTGGGAGCGTACTGGACGGTGGGAGGCTATCGGCGGCAGAAGGCGGTCCCACAAATACCCAGGTCCTATGCCATGGAGTGCTTTAAAGATGGTAACCAACACCTTGAAGCGCACCCGGAAGACCACTGGAAGCCAATGCAACTCACGCAGGAGAGGTGTCACATGGGAGTGCCCCCTCGCTCCCATAATCCCCCACGCGGCCGCATTCTGCACCAGTTGGAGACTCCGGGTGCTCCTCAAGGGGAGCCCCATGTAGAGAGCATTGCAGTAGTCCAGGCGGGAAGTGACGACTGCCTGAGTGACTGTGCATAAGAAGTCCCGATCCAGAAAGGGATGCAACTGGCGAATCAGGCGGACCTGATAAAAAAAAACCCTGGCCACGGCCGTCATATGCTCTTCTAAAAACAGCCGTGCATCCAGGAGGACACTCAAGTTGCGAGCCCTGTCCGTGGGGGCCAATAACTCACCCCCAATAGCCAGCGATGGCACCAGCTGGCTATATCAGGACGCCGGAAGCCACAGCCACTCAGTCTTGGAAGGGTTGAGTCAAAGCCTATTACTCCCCATCCAGATCCGCACGGCCTCCAGGCACCGGGATATCACTTCAAGGGCATCGTTGGGATGGCCTGGGATGGAGATGTACAGCTGAGTATCATCAGCGTACTGATGGAACTCCACCCCAAAGCCACGGATGACCTCACCCAGCGGCTTCACATAAATGTTGAACAGAAGGGGTGAGAGGACCGACCCCTGAGGCACCCCACAAACAAGGCGCCTTGGGGTCGTCCTCTGCCCCCCTGCCAACACCGACTGCGATCGGTCGGAGAGATAGGAGGAGAACCACTGCAGAATGGTGCCCCCCACTCCCAACCCCTCCAACCGGCGCAGCAGGATACCATGGTCGATGGTATCAAAAGCAGCTGAGAGATCTAACAGGACCAGGATAGAGGAGCAACCCCTATCCCGAGCCCTCCAGAGATCATCCACCAATATGACCAATGCCGTTTCCGTGCTGTGCCCAGGCCTGAAGCCAGACTGGAGCAGATCCAGATAGACAACTTCATCCAGATACCCAGGAAGCTGTCACGCCACCACACTCTCAACAACCTTCGCCAAGAAGGGAAGGTTGGAGACCGGATGGTAGTTAGCCAAAACAGCCAGATCCAGAGCAGGCTTCTTGAGGAGGGGCCTCACCACAGCCTCTTTCAAGGCGGATGGCAAGACACCCTCACTCAAGGAAGCGTTGATAATCCCCTGGAGCCAGCCTGGCATAATCTCCCGGGAGGCCAGCACCAACCAGGAGGGACACGGGTCCAATAAACATGTGGTCACGTTCAGCCGCTTCAGTATCCTGTCCACGTCCTCGGGAGCAACAGGGTCGAACTCCTCCCAAATGGCAGTCTCAAGACCAGTACCCATCATCCCATCTGTACCTACCCAGTCAGAGACCAAGTCTTCCCGAATTTGAGTGATTTTATCGTGCAGATACTGGACAAAATCCTCAGCACGACCCTGCAAAGGATCCTCCCGCGCTCCCAGATGGAGGAGGGAACAGGTCACCCTAAACAGGGCGGCCAGGCAATTATCTGCCGATGCGATAAGAGCGGAAAAATAGTTACATTTTCCGCTTTTATCGCCACTAGGTAAGTCTTAATATGAGATCTTACCAGTGTTCAGTCGGATTCAGAGTGACTAGATCTCCAACTGCTCTCTAGGCGTCTTTTCTGGCGCTTCATCTCCCTCAACTCCTCGGAGAACTAAGGAGCCAGGTAGACTCGGCAACAGGTCAGAGGCCGCACAGACATGACTCAGTCCAAAGCATCAGCGGCCGCCCTATCCCAGGCGGCCACCAGCTTCTCAGCCGAGCCATGAGTCAGAGCCTCAGGAAATGGCCCAAGCTCCATCTGGAACCTATCAGGATCCATCAGGCGCCTGGGGCGGAACCATCTGGTCTGTTCCGCCTCCCTGTGGCGGGGTGTGGCGGTTAGAAAGACAAGCCTAAGAAGGGAATGATCCGACTATGACAAGGGCTCAATCACTAACTCCCCTATCTTGAGATCATTCATCCACTGACCAGAGACAAAAATCAAGTCCAGAGTGTGTCCTCCTGTGTGAGTGGGTCCATAAATTAATTGGGTCAGGTCCATGGCCATCATGGAAGCCATGAACTCCCGAGCCGCCTCAGACGCTTCGCCGACAGATGGCAGGTTAAAGTCCCCCATGACCATAAGCCTGGGGGTCTCCACCGCCACCTCGGCAATCATGTTGAGGAGCTCGGGCAGGGCCGCCGACACGTGGCAGGGAGCCAGGTACGTAATCAGCAAGCCCATCTGCCTCCCTTGTCCCCACTTCACAAGGAGGGACTCACATCCGGCTATCTGAGGTACAGTGGCCTCCCTTGGGGCGAGACCTTCCTTTACCAGAACTGCCACCTCCCCACCCCTCCCCTGGGACCTTGGCTGATGGAATGCATAGAAACCTGGAGGGCACATCTCAACGAGGGGGACACCCCCCCTCCTGGCCCAACCAGGTCTCCATAATACCTACCAGGTCCGCACCCCCCTCCTGAACCAGATCACAAATGAGGGGGGCTCGATGGGTTCTAATGAGCTCCTTTTCTTTTCTTTCCCAGATTTTTGCCCACACAAACACCTTCATCCCTGCTTCCCATATTATTTCCTCTGTCATCAACACAAAACCCTTTCTTTTTCTTTTTCCCTTTTATGGTATCATTATATCCTCCCATGCTACCATAATTAAAGCAATAGCGAGTGAGTTCTTTTGTTCATGTGCCTCTTTACTGGTCCATGGAAGCTTTGTTAACAAGGAAGAACTGATTGTTCAGCTTCATACACATAAAGGAGTAACTTTTAAAATAAAAGGTGTTAAAAATTAAACAAGTTTTAAAAGGTAGTAAAGAAAGGGGGAAGGGAATCTTTGTAGTACTGTGGGCAGAGGCTAGAAAAGTAAGGAAACATGCTTCACCCAGACTGGGCAGAAGCCAAAATAGTGGATGGGCTGAATGGAACATGAACTTTGAGAGGGCCACTGATGCATCAACTGAAGATTGTAGGAAAAAGGTGGAGAACATATTCAGTGCTGCAATTCAAGCTGAAATGGCTGCCTAGGGCAATGACCAGTCATTCGAGGGGAGGGGCCTTGGTACTAGAATACAATGAAGTGCCAGGGACCATATGCTCTGGGGATCTTAAGACTGCTTTGCTTGGGGAAATAAATAGCTTTGAATTGTATTTAGAAAACATAGGTAGGGCTAAATCTGCAATGGGCTAGGAAGGGAAGAGGTCAGCATCATGTGTTCCTGCAGTTAGAAAGAGGTTGGTGACCTGCACTGATGATGAGCCAAGCAAATGGGGATCTGCATCTTGGCTATACACCAATTTCATCTCGTGTTATATTTCAGTATTGTCTGCAGAAATTGAAATCCATGTACAGTACTTAGGAAGGTGGACTGGACTGTTTATTTAATTAAGATAGATGCAATAGTTTTTAAGGAAGGAATTTTTCAGAAGGTAAAATTATTAAAATGAAAACTTTCATTTATTTATTAATAATGCAACAACAGACAGCCATTCCACTGGATAAGAATGGAAAGAAAATAACTCTTTCCCCACAATCTCAAATCCTTTCCACTCTACTTTACTTCCTTCTTCTTTCTGTACCATCTATGGATAGCAAGTCGCTCCTAGGCTTACTTCCTCAGAACTGGATTTGATCTATTGCCTTAAATGGAATGTGGATTCTAGATCTGAAAATTTGGAAAATTTATCCTTTATAGAGAATAGAACAGAATGGAATGGAATGGAATGGAATGGAATGGAATGGAATGGAATAGAATAGAATAGAATAGAATAGAATAGAATAGAATAGAATAGAATAGAATAGAATAGAATAGAATAGAATAGAATAGAAAGTTTATTGTCACTTTAAATGTACACTAATCAACATACATTAAAATGATACTTCGTTGCATTCAGCTTTCAAAAGATAACCATTTTGCATATAACCACATACACCCTTGTTCAAATCATTGATGAAGATGTTGAAGAGTGGAGGGCTTAAAACAGAGCCTTGGGGTACCCCATGGCATACTTCCCTCCATGTAGATGTAGTTCCATTGAGGACTACACATTGAATGCGGTTGGTCAGCCAGTTATGAATCCATTTGGTGGTGATGCTGTCTAACCCACATTTTTCTATCTTATCAAGTAATAGGTTGTAGTCTACTTTATCAAATGCCTTACTGAAGTCCAAGTAATGCTCTCCTCATCTGACACAGGAAATGGAAATGTTGATTTACACGCTTCACTAAAGATAACGTATGAAGAGACCAAGTCAGATTGTTAGTTATCTGCACCCCCAGATACTTAATACTATTGACCATCTCTAAAGCTGCAGCCTTGATACAAAATAGAGTATGACTATGCTGGCTCTTTTTAAAATTAACAATGATCTCCTTTGTTTCGTTAACATTCAAAACCAGGTTATTTTTATTGCACCAGTCTATCAGCCTGTTTGTAAATTACCTGGTCTATTTTAAGTGGGGCAAGAGAGGTTTCTCTAAATTGCTCTTTTCCTTTTCTCTGCCTAATTCTGAATTGCTGTAGCATATTACTTTCTCTGGACTTAATTTATGTACTTGATCATCTTGACATAATGTTTTAAAAATGGGATTCAAGAAAATTTTGCATGATAGGAGATTGCTATGTTCTTTTCTCCTGGTAGTGCAGAGAATTGGTCCCTTGAAATGCAGTTTTAGCTTATTCACCAAAAGCTGAGAGTGAGGAAAAGTGCTATTCATTGTGAAAGTGCTTATTCAGAAAATACATTGTGATTGCTCTCAATAACAATGACTATAGTTATATTTGATGAATTCTGTGAATACAGAAATCATGCACATTTTTAGTAATACTGATTAAAGCAAAATGCCTTAAAATGAACTAATACCTGGTTTTTTCTTTTAAATCTTTTAGTTGATAAAAAACAAGGTGATATTGTCTTCTTGCTGGATAGCTCTATCAATTTTGGGAGAGACAATTTCCCCAATGTTGTTGAATTTATACATGACTTAATTGATGCTATTTATGATGAAGGCGATTCGATTCAAGTTGGTTTAGTACAATACAACTCTGATGTGAGTGATGAATTCTTTCTGAAGGATTTCTCTGACAAAGAGCATATCTTAGAAGCAGTGAAGAAGATAGCCTACAAAGGAGGCAGAATTGCCAATACAGGAGCAGGTGTCAAGCATATCCAAGCAAAACATTTTGTGAAGGAGGCTGGCAGCAGGAAAGACCAGAATGTCCCTCAGATTGCTGTCATTGTAACAGCAGGCAAGCCAGAAGACGATGGGGAGGCAGCAGTCTTAGGGCTGTCTCAGTCGGGTGTCAAGGTCTTTGCAGTTGGTGTGAAAAACATTGACCTGAATGAAATTACGAAGCTCTCCAGTGACAGCACAACAGCTTTTAGGGCTGCAACTCCCCAGGTCCTCTCAGAGCTCAATGAGGCTGTTCTGGTGACTCTTAATGATGTCATGAGAGAACAATTATGTCGTGGTGTGGTGGAAGTCTCCAGAGGTAAAGAAAATCTTATTCAATTTGTGTTTCTGGTTGGTTGTTGTGGGGTTTTTTTTGGTGGGGTTTTTTTTTTTTTGCTTTATTTTACATTTAGAGATTTGTACAATTCTGTACCGTAATTTATATATGCAGCAATCTTTTGCTTTTGTTTCTCTTATTTTAATATTCAATTTCATAATAGCAAGTATAGGTAGTATTTTTATTTTTATTTATTTGTACTTAAGAAAATTTAGATGGCCACCCAACTCACTCTCACTGACTCCAGGTAGCTTAGAAAGATAAAAACCAATATAAAAAAATAAAAAACAATAACCACCATCTGGTGACAACAATTAGTCAATCAAAAAGTGATTTGATGGGATCCATCCCACTCAGGTTTGCCAGGCTTGTTGTGAAAACTAGATCTTCAGGGCCTTGTGAAAGAATGTCAAAATGGGGGGCAATCTTCTCTCTATGAGATGATGTTCCACAGCGAGGGAACCAACACAGAGAAGACCCTTCTTCTTGGTCCTTGACTTATGATCACAATTGAGTCCAAAATTTATGTTGCCAAGCAAGACAAGTTAAGTAAGTTTTACGCCATTTTACAATCTTTATTGCTGCAGTTGTTAAGTGAATCACTACAGTTATTAAGTTAATAACGGTTGTTAAGTAAATGTGGCTTCTTCATTGTCTTTGCTTGTCAGAAGGTCACAAAAGGCAATCACATGACCTCAGGACACTGCAACTGTCATAAATACGTGCCAGTTGCCAAGCACCAAATTCTGATCACTTGACCATGGGGATGCTGCAATGGTTGTAAATATGAAAACAGCCATAAACAATTTTTTCCAGTGCCATTGTAACTTCCAACAGTCACTAAACAAATTGTTGTAAGGCAAGGACTACCTGTATGTTATGTAGTCCAGTCTTAAGTGTAGCTATTTATTAACACTCAAAGTTCTGTGTTAATACACGTTTGGGAAAAAATAACTCAAAATGGTCAGATTGTCTGGTTTTTCATAGAAAGCTGATCATAGTGTGATGTTTTGGATATTGAATCAAGTAAGGTATTAATGACAGTGCAAACAGAGCAGTTATTCTTGACTAGAAATCCAGAAATCACTTTTATATATTTTTTTACACAGTACAATTTAACAATTGGTTCTCTAGCTACCATGCCACTTTCCCTTTACTTTATGTATTTTAGGGTTGCCATTTTTTCTATTCTAGATTGCAATCTGGATGTTATACTTGGATTTGATGTCTCAGATACTGTACAAGGGCAAAACATATTCAGTGTACAAAGAATGCTGGAATCAACAGTTGAAGATATTCTGAACAGGATCAGTCAAATGCAGAAAATTAGCTGCACTCCCAATCAGGCACCCACAGTCCGTGTAGCACTTCTGGCACAGACTCCCTCTGGAATTGTAGAAGCCTTTGATTTCTCAGAGTATCAGCCAGAGTTGTTTGAAAAGTTCCAAGCCTTGCGAAATGATGGACCATATGTGCTCACAGCAGACACCCTCAAGTCTTACCAGAATAAATTTAAAACAGCTCCTACTGGAAGTACAAAGGTAAATATTGACTCCATTTTCATTTTTGGAAAACAAAATTTGTTTGCTGCATCAAAATATTATTCTACGGAACCCTCCCCACCGCCCCAGTGATTGCTGTGTGGTGTACATGTATATCCTGCTGGAATAGTGAAAGTAAAACAAATAGTTGTGAGTATCTAGGCTACACTGATGCAAATGAGCTGTGGTAGCGCAGTGGTTAGAATGCAGTATTGCAGGCTACTTCTGCTGATCACTAGCTGCCAGCAGTTTGGCAGATCAAATCTCACCAGGCTCAAGGTTGACTCAGTCTTACATCCTTCCGAGATGGATAAAATGAGGACCCAGATTGTTGGGGGCAAGAGGCTGACTCTGTAAACCACTTAGAGAAGGCTGTAAAGCACTATGAAGCGGTATATAAGTCTAAGTGCTTGTTGCTTAAGTGCTTATATGGTATGTGACTTTGAGGAGTCTATACCTGCAGGGCTAGACCAGTCAAATTAACCAGCTGAACTGATCTACTGGAATCACAGAAGAAGAGAGGAGGGTGTATGAAAGAATATACTGTATAATAATTTGCAGCAAGTGTATTTAAAGAACTGGGCTTAGTGTGTTACCTTGCAAAAAGTAATTGTGTCAGCAGTGTATAAGTGTTAATTGCCTACTTCTAAGAGTCCTGAGCTTCAGGCCATTCCTGGATATCAACTCGGTGACTGGCTGATGTTTTCACTGAGGAGCACTTCACAACTTATCTTTATTAACATGAAGCTTTTTTTCAATAGGTGGTGATTCACCTAACTGATGGTATTGATGGTGCTATGGGACCATTGGCAGCTGCATCAGCAAATCTAAAGAAAGAAGGTATGTTTTGTAAAGCTTTATTTTCATACTGACATAAAAATTCCTTTTAGTTGGGATTTCTGAGACTACATACATATATTCACACTGATCAAGTCTTGTAGATAAATGAATATAGAATAACCCTAAAGCATATGTCCAGTGTTTACAACCATTAATACAACATGACTCTTTAGCTTTTTATCCTTTCATTGAAATATTAAGGCCAGAGCCTCCCATGTTCATAAACATTGACAGAACTAAGTAAATTTTTTTCTTTCTTTTAATTTATTTATTTATTTATTTTTCATATTTGTATACCGCCCTACTCCCGAAGGACTCAGGGTGGTGAACAGCCATAATAAATACAAATACATATAGAAGTTAAAAACTATTAAAAACAGATTAAGTAATTTAGGCTCAAAGATTAAAACATCCAAATTTATCTAAAAGAGGTCTAAAACCCGATTTAAAAGCCGATTTAAAAGTCAATTAAAAAGGGAGAGTTAGGCCAGACCAGCTTGTTGGAATAGAAACGTTTTCAGGGCACGGCGGAATATGCGTAAGTCTTGGATGTTTCGTAACTCAGGGGGAAGCCCGTTCCAGATGGTAGGTGCCCCCACAGAAAAGGCTCTCCCCCTGGGGGCCATCAGTCGACATTGTTTGGCCGACGGCACCCTGAGGAGTCCCTCTCTATGGGAGTGAACTGGTCGGTGAGAGGCTATTGGTGGCAGGAGGCGGTCTCGTAAGTACCCTGGTCCTGAGCCATGGAGTGCTCTAAAGATAGTAACCAAAACCTTGAAGCGCACCCGAAAGACCACTGGGAGCCAGTGCAGCTCGCGCAGGAGGGGGGTTACATGAGAGCGCCACATTGCTCCCATTACCACCCGCGCGGCCGCATTCTGGACCAGTTGGAGCCTCCGGGTGCTTCTCAAGGGGAGCCCCATGTAGAGAGCATTACAATAATCCAGGCGTGAGGTGACAAGGGCGTGAGTGACCATGCGTAACGAGTCCCGATCCAGAAAGGGACGCAACTGGCGAATCAGGCGAACCTGATAAAAAGTCCTCCTGGCCACGGCCGTCATATGTTCTTCTAAAGACAGCCGCGAGTCCAGGAGGATGCCCAAGTTGCGAACCCCATCTGTGGGGGCCAACGACTCGCCCCCAATAGTCAGAGATGGCGCCAACTGACTATATCGGGACGACGGAAACCACAGCCACTCAGTCTTGGATGGGTTGAGTCTGAGTTTGTTCCTCCCCATACAGATCCGTACGGCCTCCAGGCACTGGGACATCACCTCGAGGGCATCATTGGGGTGGTCTGGGGTGGAGATGTACAGCTGGGTGTCATCAGCGTACTGATGGTACTTCACCCCAAAACTACGGATGATCTCACCCAGTGGCTTCACATAAATGTTGAATAGAAGGGGCGAGAGGACCGATCCTTGTGGCACCCCACATATAAGGGGCCTTGGGGTCGACCTCTGTCCCCCTGTCAACACAGACTGCGACTGGTCAGAGAAAAAGGAGGAGAATCACTGTAGAATAGTGCCCCCCACCCCCAACCCTTCCAACCGGTGCAGCATGATATCATGATCGATGGTATCAAAAGCCGCTGAGAGGTCTAGTAGGACCAGGACAGAGGAGCAACCCCTGTCCCGAGCCCTCCAGAGATCATCAACCAATGCGACCAATGCTGTCTCTGTGCTGTACCCGGGCCTGAAGCCCGACTGGAACAGATCTAGATAATTCGATTCATCCAGGTACTGAGGCAGTTGTCGTGCAACCACACTCTCAACAACCTTCGCAACAAAGCGAAGGTTGGAGACAGGACGATAATTTTCTAACACAGCTGGGTCTAGGGAGGGCTTCTTGAGGAGGGGCCTCACCACCGCCTCTTTCAAGATGGTGGGAAAGACACCCTCACTCAAAGAAGCATTTATAATCTCCTGGAGCCAGCCTCGCGTCACCACCCGGGAGGCCAGTACCAACCAGGAGGGACACGGGTCCAATAAACATGTGGTCACATTTAGTCTGTTCAGTATCCTGTCCACGCTTTCGGGAGTCACAGGATCAAACTCTTCCCAAATAATATTCTCAGGACCTGCCCCTGTCATCTCCTCTGGATCAATCCAGTCAGAGTCTAGCTGTTCCCGAATCTGAGCAATTTTGTCATACAGATATTGTACAAAATCCTCAGCTCTACCCTCCAAGGGGTCTTCCCACGTCTCTTGATGGAGCAGAGAGCGGGTCACCCTAAACAGGGCGGCTGGGCGATTATCTGATGATGCAATAAGAGTAGAAAAGTAGTTACTCTTCTCTACTCTTATCGCCACTAGGTAATTCTTAATATGAGATCTTACCAGTGTTCGGTCGGATTCAGAACGACTAACCCTCCAACTGCTCTCTAGGCGTCTTTTCCGGCGCTTCATCTCTCACAGCTCCTCAGTATACCAAGGAGCTAGGTGAGACCGGCGCTGGGTCAGAGGCCGCAAAGGCACGACTCGGTCTAAAGCCTCAGCCGCTGTCCTATCCCAGGCGGCCACTAAGTCCTCAGCCGAGTCGTGTGCCAGAACCTCAGGAAATGGCCCAAGCTCCATCTGGAATCTCTCAGGATCCATCAGGCACCTGGGGCGGAACCACCTGGTCGGTTCCGCCTCCCTGCGGCGGGGTGTGGCGGTTCGAAGGTCCAGGTGAAGGAGGGAGTGATCTGACCATGACAAGGGTTCAATCACTATATCCCCTATCTCGAGATCACTCAACCACTGTCCAGAGACAAAAACAAGGTCCAGTGTGTGTCCCCCCCATGTGAGTAGAGCCATAAATTAACTGGGTCAGGTCCATAGCCGTCATGGAAGCCATGAACTCCCGAGCCACCTCAGACGTCTCGCCAACTGATGGCAGGTTAAAATCTCCCATGACCATAAGCCTGGGGGTGTCAACAGCCACCGCGGCTATAACATCAAGCAGCTCAGGCAGGGCTGCTGCCACGTGGCAGGGAGCCAGGTACGTGACTAGCAAGCCCAACTGAACCCTATGACCCCACTTCACAAGGAGGGACTCACATCCAGCCGTCTGAGGAACAGTGGCCTCCCTCAGTCCAAGACCTTCATTAATAACAACCGCCACCCCTCCGCCCCTCCCCTGAGACCTTGGCTGATGGACGGAAACCTGGTGGGCACATATCAACAAGGGGGGCTCCCCCTTCCTGGCCCAACCAGGTCTCCATAATACCCGCCAGGTCCGCACCCCCTTCCTGAATAAGATCACAAATGAGGGGGGCTTTATTTACCACGGACCTGGCGTTGCACAGCATCAGCCGAAGGCCTGGGGCCCGAGGTGCCGTACAACCTGGGGAACGAGAAGAGCTTTGAGGGTCGGAGCGCGCCACCACTTGTAAACAGCGAGGACGCACTCCCGCGGGATGATGTGGGCCCCCTGCTCCCGCCATATCTGCCCCTCCCACCTACAGTATCGATGTTATGGGCATCTGTATCATAAGATCTAATCATCTCCTTGACCCCCGAGTTCACACCTCCCATGCCACGCCCTATGGCTGGCCCAGATATCCTCCCCCGCGGGTCTTCCCCCGAACCCACGTAACCTACCCCCCTCCCAGAATCCCTTAAAATCTTATTAAGAAATTTCTCTAAAAAACCCCATAACCCTCGTTTTGCTGTATGCCATCTCTCCGGACTCCAAAGTCCGTCATCGAGATAGGCCCTCGATAAAGAAGAGGGCCAGACCTGCGAGAGGGGGGCATCTCGCAGTTTGAGGAGTTCTCCCAATGAGTACATTTTGTAGCTAGATAGTCTATAGCTGGTAGGCATGTCCTAGTTATCCAGGGTCCTGTGGAGAGAGTATCAAACAGAGGTACAAGTCATTTTAGTCCCGCTGATCTCTCACATCTGCGGTAGAAAAAAGCCATTTTGAACTCAGATGTAAACATCGATCACCCTCTCACGGCAATCAGATATAAGGGAGAAAAACAGCAGTTATAGTCCTGTTCTTTCAATGTTGTACCTAGGCATAGATGGAATAGCCAATCCTTGAGATTAGAGACACGGATAGTCTGTGGGAAATATATATAGTAGGCGAAAATCCAGGGAGACTCAGATGAAATAAAAGTAAGGAAATTCTCATCCTGATATACAGGAAACAACAAACCTGGATAGCAAATAATTCACAAAAAGCCAAATATCCGGTCACAAAAGGAGGGACAGGAGATAAAAAATATAGGAGGGGAGATGGAATAAGGCAGTCATTTTGTAGAAGCAAAGCCCCCATGATGGACACAACAATCCTTTCTAATCTCCTTAGCCTTCTTTAGGTCTTTTATGCATGAAGGTTTAAACCCCCCCCATAGAAAATTTTGCAGTTGTTTTATCACTAACATGTCCACAAGATATAATTTCATTGTTAAAACATTCTTGATAGTTTAAAATGAATGTTCCATTCTTTTCTCACTTGAAGAAGCCCCAAACCTTTGCAAAATTTCTTCTTTCTACATAAAGAATGGGGTGGGTGGGTGGGTTATTGTTCTTTTGGCAAGCAAATGCTGTTGTTGCTGAACTAGGTTTTCAATCCAAGATGTTCTAAGAAGTAGGCTCAGAAAAGTACAGAATAATGGAATGTTGCTATATAAAAGCAGTATCCCTGATACTATCAAATGCTCAATTTATAAAGACCTCCAAGATCATTGCTATGGTTGAGTAAGATGGGAAACTGTTCCTGAAGATAGAAGCAAGAAGAATGTACTCCTAAACTGTTTTACATTTTAGGAATATTTGAGATTGCACTAGTAATTTGGTGCAGTTTCTTTTCAAAACAGGACAAATCTTGGAAATAAACATTTGAATCAAAATGTAATATTGGCTGCCATCATCTATATATTAATGGCACCATATTTGTCTGTGACTTCATTCAAAGGCTTAATATAGGTTAAAAATGAAGATGTGCATTTTAATGTGTAGTGCAGTTTACCTAAACTGTAGTACTCTTAAACAAATATTTTTACAGTGGGTCCATAATGGAATGAATACAGCAATAACAAAACTCAGCTAGGGCATTCCTTCTTTTGGGGTATGGGTGGATAAAATAGGGAGTGCAGGTAGCTGGAGAGAGGTTTGCATATTTTGAAATTCACAAGTTGGATGGAATTCTTATTTTAACTCTTAAGAAGCTTTGGCTAGAAGAGTAGGGACTTCTTCCACTAAATTTCATTGGAATAAGCATACGGTCACATAGAGTCACATAGTAATCTCAGGAAGACCCAGACATTGTTGTGAGTGCACATTTTTAAAAAAATCTTTTTCCAAAATCTATTAATTCTTACAGGCTAATCTAAATTTTATGTGTTTCTTCAATAAAACAATGGATAAATATGAATGTATTAGGAAAAGATGTACATGGATACACAGATGTACAATCTAACAATGGAGAAAATATTTGCCAAAATACATATATAGGTAGTCCTTGATTTACAACCACAATTGAGCTCAAAATTTCCATTGCTAACCAAGACAGTTGTTAATTGAATTTCCCCCCATTTTACAACCTTTCTTTCTTTCTTATTTATTTATTTATTTATTTATTTATTTATTTATTTATTTATTTATTTATTATTTGGACTTATATGCCGCCCAATCTCCGAAAGGACTCAGTGCGGCTCACAACAATAAAACACACAAAGTTCAATTTTTTTTAAAAAAAATACCCAATAAAACTATAAAAACCATTAAAATCCCCTCTAAAACCCCTTCAGTCCAAGCGGGCCAGGCGAAATAGCCATGTTTTAAGGCCACAGAGGAAAGAGCGAAGGTCAGGGGCCACCCGGAGCCCCAGGGGGAGCTGATTCCACAGGGTAGGTGCGCCCACAGAGAAGGCCACTTCCTAGGGGTCACCAGCCGACATTGTCTGTCCAATGGCACCCCAAGGAGGCCCTCCCTGTGGGAATGCACTGGGCAATAGGGAGCTGTCACTGGCCGCAGATGGTCCACCAAATACCCCAGGCCTAAGCCATGTAGGACTTTATAGGTGATTACCAGCACCTTGAATCTCACCCGGAGGGCAACTGGTAGCCAATGCAGGTCCTGCAGGAGAGGTGTAACATGAGAGTGTCAGGACACTCCCATCACTACCCGCGCGGCTGCATTCTGCACCAGCTGAAGCCTCTGAGTGGTCTTCAGGGGCAGCCCCATGTAGAGAGCATTGCAGTAGTCGATCCGGAAGGTGACAAGTGCATGAGTGACTGTCCGTAGGGCATCACGGTCCAGGTAGGGGCGCAA
Source organism: Arizona elegans (assembly GCA_022577455.1). NCBI lineage: Eukaryota > Metazoa > Chordata > Lepidosauria > Squamata > Colubridae > Arizona > Arizona elegans. The sequence continues at coordinate 168,609,795 of JAKOOJ010000001.1, read as the reverse complement.
CTGGCGCACCAGACGAATCTGGACAAATACCCCCCTGGTCACGGTCGTAACATGATCTTCCACAGTCAGCTGTGAATCCAGGAGGACGCCTAAGTTGCGCGCCCTATCAACAGGGGGCAACACCTCACCCCCTATAACCAGCAATGGAATATTCCCTTGGAACCGAGTTGCCAGTATCCACAGCCACTCCGACTTGGCAGGGTTGAGCTGAAGCCTGTTCCTCCCCATCCAGAGCCACACCATTTCCAGGCACTGGGACATCACGTTGAGGGCATCACTGGGCTGATTTGGGGTGGATATAAAAAGTGTGTAACTGATGATACCCCACCCCAAAACCACGGATGATCTCCCCCAGTGGCTTCATATAGATGTTGAACAGGAGGGGAGAGAGGACTGACCCCTGAGGGACCCCACAAGTGAGGGGCCTCGAGGCAGACCTCTGTCCCCCCGCCAACACCGCTTGCAAACGCCCGGAGAGGTAGGAGGAGAACCACTATAGAACAGTGCCTCCCACTCCCAACCCCTCAAGGCGTCGCAGTAGGATACCATGGTCGATGGTATCAAAAGCTGCCGAGAGATCTAATAGGACCAGGACAGAGGAATATCCCTTGTCCCAAGCCCTCCAGAGATCATCCACCAGTGCGACCAATGCCGTCTCCGTGCTGTACCCGGGCTTGAAACCCGACTGGCACGGGTCCAGATATAATGTTTCATCCAGGGCCTACGGGAGCTGATGTGCCACCACGCTCTCAACAACCTTCACAATAAAGCCTTTCTTACCACAGTTGTTAAGTGAATCACTGCAGTTATTAATTTGATAACATGGTTGTTAAGTGAATTGGCTTTCCCATTGATTTTGTTTGTCAGAAGGTCGCAAAGGTTGATCACATGAGCCTGGGACAATGCTGCAATGACTGTAAGTTTCTAGTAACTTTGAACAGTCATTAAAAATGGTTGTAAGTCAAGGACTACCTGTAATATAGACTCAGTTACTTTTTTAAAAAGCATACATTAAGAGAATAATGTTGACTGCTTTAAAAGGGTGGCCTTTTGGAGATTATAGAATAAAACAAATTTAAATAAATTTAAATAAATAAATAAATAAATAAATAATTTATTATTTAAATAAATAAATTCTAAATAGAACCAGTTTATTTAATCCTTTCTCAGATAGATAACAGGATAGAATTCTATAGGATAAACATTATCCTTCAGGGATTATGAACAATTATTCAAGATGGATCCCCCCCCACCCCGCATGTTCTCTAGGTGTCAAGGCTCTTATTCTTGTTGGGTTGGACCGAGTATCTAATTTTGAAGAAGCAATGAAACTGGAATTTGGACGTGGCTTTACTTATAATAGGCCTCTCCAAGTGAATCAGCTGGATTTAGATTTTGAAGTGACAGAACAATTGGTAAATAACTGAAGTCTATACTTTATTCTTAATGACATTAAAAAATGTTAATGGATATATATTTGCAAGTACCTATTATGTAACAATATTGCATTTTTGAAGATATGTAACCATGGTTTTTTTATGATACGTAATGTACATTTTGTCCATAAAAATGTAACTTCTCTGAAGTTTCAGAGATGGAAAAGCAAAAAATTACAAAGCAGTTGCCCTCAAAGAGGAAGGGGTTTATGTAAGCCATGTTATTTGTTCTTCTCATATAACATTTTCTATATTAGTGAATGGCCTGATCGATTACCACCCAGATACTGTTTAAACAGTCTCTGCTGGCCTGTCACATCTTTCTGGGCATTGCAAAGGCTATTTGTGGCTGCTGTCCTTAAATGAATCATGATGAAAATTTCATCCCTTGCCAGAGTTATTGAACTGGGAAACTGCTGCGCCAAATCAATATCCCAGATGGATCAATCAATAAAGCTAATTTGAAGGTTACTATACAGCAGACTAATGTCTGCTAAATTCCTGAATTAGACCCATATTAAAACTGAGACATTTTGTATATTCTTACAAATCAGTATAGTACATCACTGTTGTTAATTCTATAATACAGTTGAGGAAAAAGGATATTAAAGTTAAGAGAGAAGCTTGCTAAAGGCTGCCTGATGAGACTGTGGTAGGGGTAAAATATGAACCAGCAGTTTTCTGATTTATATGTCAATTTCCCATCTTTCATGCTGCAAGAGTGCTCTGTGATATAGTTTGTTAGCACGATTGCAACTTATCTAACTATATACTAAGGTTGCATAGTATTTCAGATTTGAAAGTGAAAGCATTCTTTGGAGTTACTTGGCATCTCCATGTTCTCTGCAGGATCTTTGACCGTTCCAAGCAGAAGTGTGCACAGCCCCACTAAATATTCCAGGGGTTTAAGGCAGGGGTGGGTTCTACTTACCTTTACTACCGGTTTGCAACGGGAGTATGCGCATATGCTTGCTTCGCTCACACGTGCTTCTGCGCATGCGCAGATCATCCATTATGATGTATGGGCAGGTGGGCGGAGCCTCCCGCTGCTTTTACTACCAGTTTGCAAGAACCGGACAGAACCGGGAGCAATCCACCACTGGTTTAAGGTTTCTTGGATTCCTGACTTTCCCCTCAATCTTCCCACACAATGTATTCTAGATTAGGGTGTATCCATTCTTGAAAGATTGGTATTGGCCATTTGTGGTAAACTAGAGAAGTGCCACAGCCTGATGAGCAAATTCTACTTTAAAGTTACATTGACAGAATCTTCCAAGTATGAAAGTACAACTACTGCCACCCATTCCCCAGTCTCCTTTATAACCAGAAAAACTAGAAAACATCTCTTCTTGATCTCCTGCCCTGCCCACTCCACTCCTCCTTTGTGGAGGAGTCCTTAATTGGCTCATATATTTATCTTTCAACCTGTTTTAGCACTGTTGTCTTTGAGAAATGTATTAGTTTTTCAACATCTGATCAATTACTATATTAATAATGTTTCTCCTCCTTGTTTTCAGTACATTTTTCGTTCTCCAAGGTATCATTTCAGTTAAAGCTCAATATTGCACAAATGTAACTGTGGACAACATCAAGTGCACATATGTGCATTTTAATGATCTATTTTTTACTTAATTAGTAGTCTGTTTTATTCAGGACAATATTGCAGAAAGATCATGTTGTGGAGTCCCATGCAAATGTTCTGGACAACGGGGAGACAGAGGATTTCCAGGCACAGTTGGACCAAAGGTGAGATGTTTAACATGGGTTTTACAGTTTATAATAAGGCATCTATAGTATGGGAATGAGGTGGATCTATTCCAAGGAGAAATACCAAAGATGCCCAAGGTTTTGAACTCACTTGCAGTGATTCTCTGGATCCCAGCAGTTCTTGTATAGTGATCTCTATATTGTACTCATGATGTCTTATCTAGAAAGCATGTTTTTATCTATGATGTCCATTTTATGTACTTAAATTTCTAGTGTTAAAATTGATATGAATTTCATTTCAGCACCTTGTTTAACAAAAGCTTTTGGTTCAGAATTTGGAGTTTCCAGAGTTAGTTTTGATACTCAGTATCACATTTCACTTGTGCTTGACAGTACTTGATGAAAGATTTAAATAATAGAATGCAACTCTATAGTTGGCTTTGCTATGTAAGTGAAACTCTATAAACAAATTATATATTGATCTGTGCATTAGAGATATAATTTTAAATGAGTGAGATAACATGAATGCTCTCAATATATATATAAAATTAGAAAATCATACCTGTGGCTGGAAAGGGTTAAATTTAAAAGATAGCACCGAGGCACTGATCATAGCAGCATAAGAAAAAGGCTTGAAGCATCAGGTGTTTTGAAGCACGGGTCTACCATATTAGACAGGATCCAAGGTGCAGACTATGCAGAGGGACCCCAGAGACAGTCCAATATCATACTGGCAGGATGTAAGATGCAGGCAGGAACAGCATACACTAAATGGCACAACTATGTTGCTGTATTTTACATCTGTACAATGTATGGGCCCAAACCCAGATAAGATATTCCACAGAAGGTCATGGAGCATAACAGGGCTAAGATCCTGTGGGACTTCCAGATCCAGATGGACAGACAGGTACTAGGCAATCAACCAGCCATTATGGTAGTAGACAAGGAGCAGAAGACAGTGGCAGTAATAGATGTAGCAGTGCCAAGTGACAGCAACATCAGAAAGAAATAGTATGAGAAACTGAAGATGTTTCAGGGCCTGAAGGAGGAACTGGAGAGGATGTGGAAAGTAAAGGCCAAAGTGGTCTCAGTGGTGATAGGAGTGTTTGGGGCTGTGACTCCTAACCTGGGAGAATACACGCCCCCTGTCCCGTCCTCCCCCTCCCCCCTGCATGCACACACACACACACACACACACACACTCACACTGTCTATGTATAATCTCAAGCTTTTTTGAGATCGTATTCAGATATTTATTGCAATGACTCACTATATTTTCTTTGTAAAAAGGCAGAATTGGGCTTAAAGATTAAATATAGGATATTCATCTCAAGTTTATGTATAAATATGTTCTCTGTGTTTTAAAGGGAATTCCAGGGGAAAATGGCTATAGAGGCTATCCAGGAGATGAAGGTGGACTGGTGAGTAAATGTTTCTTAACAGCTGAACTTCTATTTGCAGTAGCAAGGAAACAAAAGAAAACCAGCAATACTTTTGCTGTGAAGATGGATGGAGGGATGGAGGAGGAGGAGGAGGAGGAAGGAAGGAATATGGTACCGCAACTTTAGTGCTGCAACAGTCTTTGGTTCATGATGAGCAGAATATTAGCAACATTTTGCTTTTTTCTTCCATACTATATATAGATTAAAACACAGGCTATCTTTTCTTACCTGCTATGCACAATAACAAAAGATCCAAACCTTATCTAGAGTTTTCACATGCCGTTTATATTCCATGTGAATCTGGAATCGTGTATTGCCAATATATATACAGTATAGAGACACACACACACACACACACAAAGACAGACATACAGACACATATAGATACACATCCAGATTAAATGTGCCATTAAGAGACGTGTCTCTATTTACACAGTTTCTTAACATGGACAAACAGCAGGGCATTAGGGTGTCATATAAAACATTGTAACACTACTATCCAATGCTGAAAGGCTAATGTTAAGCTAAAAAACTTCTCTCTTATGGAAATCAAGTGGAGATGACTAAGGAGGCAATAATCCTATTCTTTTGTATCTAGAGTGCAAGGTACTTCACTAAAAAAAGAAAAGAACAAAGAGGAATTGGGTATGGGTAAACTCCCACACTCCCTCCATCCTGCTCTATGTAATCAAGGACTAGGGAGCCTCTTAGTGGGGATTTTTTGAGGCATGTGTTGGGCAGATTGTGATTGTGTCGATGTTAGGAGGAGCACTATACGTCCTCTCAGAACTGTGTATCAAAAATCCTCACTGTAATCCAGCTTTAAATTTTCAATTTGTTCACACAGAAGTCTTTCTAAAGCTTATTGCTAGCTGGGAAACACTTCTGAGAGCATTGCTATTGAGGTTGGAGTCACATCTTTGCTTGAGACAAGCTTTGGAATGAAGTCCATTATTCTAGTATTGCATTTTATAAGTCTCATTGCCATGCTGGAGTTTGATTGAATTTTGAGCAGGCACATGTGCATGTGTTTGGATGAAGGATATAAAAGAAAATTTGCCTCTATGAAAGATAGACCCTATAACCTTGCTTATTGCAAGTTAACTGGATCCCAATGGCCCTGGATCAATTATGATCTTTGGACTGATCACCTGTTTTGCATTATAAAAACTGTATACTTTTAGTTGACAGGATTGTCTGAATGTAGCATGATAGAAATGTTCCATATTCGAATAACATCCGATGTAATATTCTTGTTGCAGAATTTGACATCTCCTTTCCTTTCTAGTATTCATGTGCCCATTTTCTTTAACTGCCATCACTCAGAAATATGTTTGTGACTGAAGAGGTATCCATGCTGACTCTCATACTTCTTTCTTTTTTGTCAAAGGGTGAACGTGGACCCCCCGGGATAAATGGAACCCAAGGTTTCCAAGGCTGCCCAGGTGAAAGGGGAATGAAGGTAAAGGAAGAGAATTGGGCTTTACAGAAGAAGAACACATACTGTATAGACTTCTCAATAGACACCAATCCAGTTTATACTAGTTCACTACTTCCACATTATAGCATCTGATAGAAAATTACTCAATAGTATTGTCCAAATACTTTTGGGGGTGGGGTGGGGAATGGTGGTTGAAGGCAAGCTCTGAGAAGAAAAGGAGAGTAAGAAAAGAAAGTTTCCAGAAGTTAGAAACAGAATATATTTATTGAATTTACCTTAGCCAATCATAGCCTACACACCTTCCCTAAACAGGCAGTGAGATTTCAGTGGATTTTTTTTAAAAAATAAAGTGTATGCATCAAACTGTGGTCTTTACAGATAAATTGAGACTTTCTTACTCATTGAGAAACAATCTTTTTTGCTGGTTTTTGTTTTCTATTTATTTTTGTCTTCTATTTATTTTGAGGCCATTCCAACTTTTTCTTAATTTTATAGAAAAATGGAAATAATTCTAACTGTGATAATTATCTGAATATTTTTTGACTGCTCATTTTCCTCTGTAGCTGTAGGTTTTGAGAAATTGAATAAAATTTTAATAGATAAATGACAATTCTTTCTTTTTTGTAGGGGGGCCGTGGATTCCCAGGAGAAAAGGTACTTAACAATTTCAATATAATGGAAGAAAAAAGAATATACATTTCCTTGTCTTATACTTTTCTCATTGTCAATTTCACCTCAGTATTTCTTTTTTGAGATTATAATAATTAATCACTTTCTTTGATTCTGTAGGGCGAATTAGGGGAAAATGGGCTTGATGGAATAGACGGAGAAGAGGTGAGTCATTTGAGTTACTTTTTGGACTAATAAAGAACATGAAATAATATTTCTTTCTGGTTAGAACTCATTTCAGTAACACACTTTGATTAATAAATACAATTAATTTGGTTGCTTTTGCCAGGGAGAGAGAGGCTTTCCAGGTGTTCCTGGGGAGAGGGGGAGCCCTGGTAGACAGGTAAGTGTAATTTTTTTAAAATTATTATTCCAAAACTTCAAAATTGAAAAGAAAAAACGCCAAACAACCAAATAATGTATTGCTTGTTATAGAGCTACAAGAGACTTTTGGGAAATCAGCAAAGTTCTCAGATATTTTTGTTTTCTTCAATAAAGTCCTAACTGGAGAGACTAATCAGAGATAAAATGTAGCCCAGTTGTATCTCTGAATAGGCCATTCACTGGGGAAAAAAATGGAGATGGCTGGTCTAGTATCCTTTCTCTGGTTATTCTTTTGCTAGAAATATCAGCCAGGGCAAGGTGAAAGTCACATTAATTACAGGATTCCATTGTTATGGGCAAAGGTTTTGATATTACGGAAATTATTTCTTCATAGGGTGGCAGAGGAAGCAAAGGAGAAATAGGAGACCCAGGTGACCATGGACTTCGAGGCAATCCGGTAAATATGTTGAAAGATACTGAGATGTCTATACTTTAGACTTCTAATTCCAGGAACAAAGAAAAAAAGAAAAAAAAGGGAGAGAGATTTTTTCTTTATATCTTTTTTTCTTTCCTTTCTCTTTCATATTTACTATATTTTTAAATGTACTTATTATATATGTAAAATCTTTTAGTAATAACTAATTTAAAAAAGATTTAAAATTGCAGCAGATTTAAGATGTTAACTATCAGAATGGGTAGGCTTGACACTTGCAACAATTACTTTACTCTTGTTGAAATCTTGAGGTCTATGAGGTAAAAGGGTGTAAAATCAGGGGTCAGGAGAGCAGTACAGGACACTTCAAAGCACATGCTGAGGCTAGGAAATTGTTTTCAGAACTGTGCTACCAGTCCAGTTCTATTTTTTTCTCAGTTTCCTCTATTTCAGAATCTATTGGCTGTTTAGTAAAGACCAATTCCTGTAATGGGAAGTTGGGCAAGATGAAGCATCTGCAAAGGTGCATGCTATTGATTTCTAAACTTGTATCTGCTCTGAGCTGGAAATAGTTGGGAGAATACAATGTCATCAGTGAGGCAATATCCAGAGGGAAGGGATTAGTAGAACCTGGAGGTGGAGTAAAAACAGAATCAGCCTAGAATCTCTACATAGCCACAAATGGACTAAGTCCAATCACTCTTGAATTCTGTTTACCCTTATCCTTAATTGACTAGATTCCTAGGCATAGGCATGAATTGTAATAAATCAGTTTAATTGAAACTTCACCTGTGGTCCTCTGACCATATCTTGAGTTATAACCTGTGCATCTTTGCCCTTTCACATTCATGTTTTTAATTCTCAGTTTCTTCTTTCTAATTTATTAAGAGATCTGTGAATTTTGGTTGCTTATCAAAGCTGCAAGGAGAGATTCATTACATAACTGTCATCTAGCAGTTAAACAGAAAAAAATAATCAGAAAAGAGAGGCAACAATCCCAATTCAGCATCACAATACATGGCCTAAAATCTAGATCGTAAAGACATTTGTTTCTGCATAAATTCTTCTAAAAATAATCTGAATCAATGAGAATTCTCATCCATTCTTAATGAAGTTTTTTTTCCATTTCATGCAAATATTAAATTATGTGCAGGATAGAATACAAGCAACCAATATCCCAAATTCCACGGGTAAGAAAAAATTTTGTCAGTGCAATTTTGGGCCATAAAAGATTTAAACCCAAAATTATTCTGCTTTGTAAACCCAAGCAAGCCAGAATCTTTCCAAGAGGCCCAGGGAATCATTAAAGTTATCTTTCCATGTCTATTTCCCAATGTAAATATGTTAGTTAGCTGAAGGAAGTTATCAAACAAGGTCAAAGCATTCAGTAATGTGAACAAGGTCTGTGTATCAAGGTCTATTTCTAAGTAAGGATTTCTCTTCCTGTAGTCTAGTGTCCTAAATATGCACCCATGCACTTAGAAAAGTTTGAGAGATGAAGAAAGCCCTCGGTTACAAGATGAGCTTTGTGGATATGTCAGGATTGAAAACAATCTTTCTCTGAACTACATCCATCACTATGTTATAAACTGTGTTATAAACATTTAATAACTTTTGTCTCACTCTGCTTGCTTTTCATTGCTCTGGCTGCTTCCAGGGTACTTTTGGAACTGATAGCACTGACAGAGGACCCAAAGGCGAAAAGGGAGAACTTGGATCACCGGTAAAATATCAATCCTTGGATTTGTAGGAGGGTTAGACAGAGATGCTTGGGAGGCTGTCCTAGAACTTCCAAAATCCAGTTGAAATTGTTTGGGAGAATTTAATGCAATCTATTGACTGGACTAATTATTTTACCAATAAAAAAAAAAGTAAAGCTGCACAAGACTATGAGACAATTAACCAGTGGAGCAGCTTACCTTTAGAAGTTGTGGGTGCTCCATCACTGGAGGTTTTTAAGAAAAGATTGGACAGCCATAAGTCTGAAATGGTATATGGTCTCCTGCTTGAGCAGGGGGCTGGACTAGAAGACCTCCAAGATCCCTTCCAACTCTGTTATTCTGTTACAGACAATTTTGTTTTCTCATAATAGAAATGGGAGGGATGAAGAATAAAAGTTAATCAATTAAAGATGAAATCAATCACTAGGTCAGATCAACTGGTCAGATCAATCCAGAAAACAACATAATATAATAATTTAGTATATCAGTAAGGAGACTATTCTGGGTAAAATATAAAACTAATAATTTCTCCATCTCAAGTTTTTTCATCCTATAAAACACTCTATTTGAATTAATGATGGCATGAGCCCTAAAATCTTTCTAGTTTGAGAGAAAACTTAGCCAGTTTTTGAAAATCAATATAAATCCTACCTTGTTTCCTCATTATAGTGTTTTATGAAAAAAAGAAAGATTTTTTGGCACCAGAGCTTAATTGAGTTCTAGAATTGGAATGAAGTGAGGTCAGAATCTTTCTCAATTACCCCATTCCAAGATCCATTCATATCAAAAACACAAACCTAATTTAAAAGAAGAAAAGAGAAAATTTCCAAAATACTTTCTACTAAAATGTTTTTATTGTCCTGTTGTAACTTACATATGTCTCTTGTTTAGTGATAAACAATTCCAGTGTTTTGTATTCTTACAGGGAGAACTTGGAAGAGATGGACCACGAGGTGACGCAGGAGGGGCTGGAAGAGATGTGTGTATAATTTTCCCTGCTATTTGATTTGCTAATAACATAGTTTCTACAATAATAGACATTTTGTGTGTGTGTGTGTGTGTGTGTGTGTGTGTGTGTGTGTATGTATGTATGTATGTATGACAAATGTTTGAATACTATGCATTATCAAATTTAGTTCATGGATGATTTAGAATAATATAGGAACGCTTTAGGTAAGATTCCATAATTGTATGGGATTTGTGCTGAGATTCACACTTTAAAAGCTAATGTATTTGTTTAATTTCTAATATTTTGATATTTACTAAACCAAACCGAGGTAGGTAGTGAGGAGAAGAGGAAAATAATAAATGGGAAAAGAATTCAATAAAGACTGTTAATTGTGTTGCACTTTTGTCAATAGAGTTGCATTACTCAAGAGAAGCTCGGGTAGAATCCCTTGATTAAGTGTCTGAATATGAAATATTGAATAATTCATTGGCTTTGATTAGAGGTGATGTGAATTAATGTGATGCAAAACTTTGAACTGGACAGAGAACTAGGAAAGATAGCCTAGTAGCATTAATAGTTTTGTCCCTGTGATAAAAGAAAGAAAGAACTCTTACTTTCACAAGTAACAATCTCAGATGAAGATGGGAAGATACATATCTTGATTCCAGAAGGGAACTGGGGAATAAGGATGCTGGTTGGGATGGGGCTATGTGCAGTTGCTACAAAATTATGTTTAAGTAGTAATGATAATCAAGGCAGGAAGATTCTCTCAGTGCTTTCCTTCATGTTAAGAAATAGACCTAGAGCTGGGGGCAGAATGTGCACAAAACGTCTATCACAAAATATACTGACTTTGCAATGGAAACAAAACACTCTTTTTTTGTGTCTTCTAACTGTTCTGACAACTGGGATCAGTCATGTTCCTGCTGTTGTTAATTTAAACTCAGTGGGATGTTACATCAGTGGAGCATTGAGGCAAACATAGAAGTTAAACATATTCAAATTTCTTCCCATTTTAGTTACAAGATGCTGAGCTTGATTCTATGGTATCTTTATCATTATCTTTATAAGACAGAAGAAGATTATTGTTGAAGAAATTATTGTTGCTTTGTATGTGCACCAGTGGTGGGTTTCAAAATTTTTTCCTACCGGTTCTGTGGGTGTGGCTTGGTGGGCGTGGCATGGCTTGGTGGGCGTGGCAGGGGAAGGATACTATAAACTCTCCATTCCCTCGCCAATCCAGGGGAAGGTTACTGCAAAATCCCCATTTCCTCCCAATTAGCTGGGACTTGGGAGGCAGAGAATAGATGGGGGCAGGGCCGGTCAGAAATTTTACTACCGGTTCTCTGAACTACTCAAAATTTCCGCTACTGGTTCTCCAGAACTGGTCAGAACATGCTGAAACCCACCTCTGGTGTGCACATGTCTTTCTGATTGTTATGGGAAGTTATAGTTAATGTGAGCAGATGGATAAGCTGTATATATACTTTGCTTCGTTTATTCTACAAGTTCTGTGTATGACATTTGTGTTGATAGTGTTTAACCGCAAACTTTACTTATATGGTGTTAGTTTGATTATCTGTTTAGTATCTGTATATATTATCTGTTACTAATATTGAGCTCATGTTATATTTAAAAATACAAAGATTCTAAGCTTGGTTAGAATGATGAAATTCATTGAACTTTGGTATGTGGGTACTTTCTGGACATACCTTGGTGTCTTGTGTTAATGTTTGTTTTATTAATACAATTAAAAGGAACCAGCAGCCCATTTATTGTAACCAGGAATCACTCCTTTGTACAAACAAAGACATCTGCCAAGACAGAGTCAGTTGCTGAGCTTTCATCTCAGCTGGTGAAGAAGAGAGGGAAAACACACCAAATCTCTTGCTTGGTCTTGCTAAATAGAAGTTAGTGTTTACAAAGATAAAATAACATAAAAATAATTATAAGTAAGATTTTTAAAATCTTAAGAATTAAGACACCTTGAAGTCTGAATCTTCTGTTTTCTATAGCATTTAGCTGTTGAAAGATATATATTTTTAGTTTGAGTATCTACCAGAAAAAAAATCCTCAGAGTATAAAAAGCTATAGTAATTACCAAAATAGAGAAAAAAATATTTTTCTAGTGATACCTCTGCATAACAATTAATGGCTATTATGTATTTATTTCAAGGGAGCACTTGGCAGAAGAGGACCACTTGGTATCAAAGTAAGTATTTATTATGTTTTTACATGATGTGTGTTTGTGTTATGTGCCATATATATAATATAATATATATTATAAATATTGTATACACATATAGCAGGGGAAGTGAGGATAGCCAAATCTAAGTAATATCTTTATAAAAGTTGAAAAAATGAAAAATATAGAATATTGGTTTTTTTAAATTCACAGTTGTTAAATAGCTTTGCATTTAGGAGAATTTGTTGAGAAGAATATACTTACTCAGCCTACCTGTGTGCTTCAGATAGACAACCATTTTAGAATCCTTTCTGGGATAAATTATGTATTATTTTTCAAGTATAAACCATGCATGTACATAATAGATATATTTCACAAATATTTATTTCAAAAACTGCTTATGAAATTGTAATAAGCAAGACCTTTAGTCTTTGCTTATTTATCATGTTTATATGGCTTCACATTTCACAACAGTGTGACTCTGGGCAGCGCACAACAGTGAATTAAAAAGAAAAATCAATAAATTCATAAAAACAGTTATCACTGAAAACAATAAAGAACAATGAAAAGCTTGGAAACAGAGACGACGATATTAGCTGCAAGAAGGGAGTCATTGCAATATCTCCCTGATCCCCATCTTTATTCTACCCTTCTGCCAAAAAAACCTCATTATAATATTATAGGCATACAGTACACGATTTTTGTGTGCACTGTATCCTCATAGCAACTCTGTAAATTAGGTTAATACAGAATGATTGAAATTCTGACTGGCCCACATCTGTCCATGAGTTTTGTAGACATAAATGTTTAAGGAGACTGAGATTTTTAATCAAGTATGTGGGTAATCCCATAGGAAAATACATTTAAAATTCAAGTAATGTAAATGGCTGCATCTGAAAGATGTTCCATCCACTGACAGAATTTAGTTCCATTTGACCCTCATGCCCAAAGGAAATGCAAAGAAGAATGCAGCTTTTAACTGAAATCTTACAAATATAAGAAAATGCCAGTCTGTCTTATTAAACCATAGCTATATAAAAGCTTCTGTCTGTCTGTCTCTCCATTTAATTTTTTAAATTTCTTAGGGAAATAAAGGTGCCCTTGGCTCACCAGGATTTAATGGGGAACAAGGAATTAAAGGTCCCCAGGTGAGTTTTTGCAACTCATTTTCAAAAGTAAGGAAATGACATTGGGGGTACATTGGGTGGAGGAGGACAGAGGTTGCAGGAAAAGCAACAACAATTTCAACAGTAATTTATTGGTTAAATTTCTAACTAATTTATTGCTATCAGTTTAATTGCAAAAAGTTTTTGTAGATTATTTCTGATTGTATCAAAACCATCAAGTATTATCTTGACTTGTCAAATAATAATGGTATTAATTTATGTCCAGATCTCCCCAAAACAGTACCTAAGAAAAAGCTGGCTACAAAAGGAGATTTTGGATAATATTATACAACTCTTTATATAAATAAAATGAAATTAAATAGAATTAAAAAAATCAACATAAGAAAGTTCAGTACTGTGCAATCAGAAACCAGGAATCCAAAAAATCAGGGGTGTCAAACTCACGTCATCATGGCAGCGTCACGTGATGTATCGGGACTTTCCCCCCCTTTGCTAAACCAGGGGTGGGCATGGCCAGTGCACAGTGCATCCGGCCCAAAAGCCAGGACTTTGACAGCCCTGCAAAAGATGATGAATGTAAGCCCTCAAAAACATATAGGAGATTAAAAGCTGCCAGTCCTCAACAACTGTTGGATTTTTTTGACTCTCTATATGTGTGTATGTATAACATTGTCATCTGAAATTATTAGGAGTGTTACTGTTCAGATAATTTAGATTCATAGACTTGGAGGTTATGTTAGAGGTAATGAGTCCAACTCTTTACTGAATGCATTTCTTAATTCTAAAGAATATTAACTAACAATGCTAAGAATGTAATAGAATTGCCAGGCCACATGGGAAACATTGTAAAAATAATGGGTGTAGTCTTTTATACTACGCATATTCCAGTGGCATGATATCTGATTGATGCAAATGTCTACGTGTATACTAAATGAAAGTAGGGCTTTGGGTATTATATTATGTTATCTTCTATTGTGATGCAATTGTGAGGAATTTTTTTTTGATAGATGGGAAACTGTAAATTCATTCATTTCTGTGCATTCAGTGATAACATAGTACTGTGGCTTTGGGAGTTATTCGTTCATAATAAACCTTTATTTCAAGAATGCACCAATTTTGTATCAGAACTTTTCTGCTTTAAATATTTAATTTTCCTTATTTGTATAGGGACCACCTGGCACAACTGGAATCCCTGGCCTTCAAGGAGAGCCTGGCCTCCCTGGTCCGAGGGTAAAATTAGTTCTTTCTTCTCATCAAGGATGTTTTTAAAGAGCAAATTATAAACACTCTTAGATGGAGAAAACTCAGTGATTATTGTCTTTTGAGAAATTCAGTCATCATCAGAAGTGTGACTGATAGGGTTGCCAGGTCTGCTTCCAAAAAATAGCGGACAAGCGGGGTGTGTGTGTGTGTGTGTGTGTGTGTTTAGTAGTAAAAAATTTTTTTAAAAAATTTACAATTAAATTATATATTTTCTTACAAACATTTTAACATGTATTAAAATAACCACTTCAAAACTTTACTTAAAATTCAAAACATCAAATATATTATAATAATATGTAAAATATTAAATTACATTTTACTTTGCTGTCGTGTGTATTTTTTATTTGACTGCGCAGCTTTGATCAATTCTTTGTGTTTAAGGAATAATTCTTTAATTTCAGTACAACGTTGAGAAATATTAAAAAATATACAATCATAAAGCTTTTGAATAAAAAAAATGTCCACTATTTTGTGAAAAAAAATAGTGAACATAATGTGAAAAAAGTGGACTGTCTGCTCAAATACTGGACACCTGGCAACCTTAGGAGTGGTTTAATATTAGACAGCTGTGAGACTAGTTACTAGGAGTAGAAAATATTTTTTATTATGGATCCTGTCGGGAGTCAATTTCTTTTCATCCTGACAGGAAAGAAATCTAGATAGCACTTCTCATTAACAAGAGCTACAGAACCATTTCATAATCCCAGTATGCACTTGAGTTGGCCCTATGACCAGGAAGCACAACAAAAAGCAGTATCTGCATAGGCCTTTGTGGCTATGAGGTTGTCAGGCATCTTTCCTGATAAAACAGAAGATTAGGTCACAGCCCCAGACATCTTGATCACTTATAAAATTAGATCAGCCCCAAATGCCCCAGTGGTTTTTTTATTTGTGGTTTTAAGAGAATTTGCTCTGTAAGTGAGCAATAACAAGGACCAGCATTTGGAGGCCTCCTATCCCCAAACCAGAAGTAACAAAATTTCCTCCAATCCTCTTTTAAAGCCATCAAATTAACAGCCATTGCCTTGCTTTTGGCAACAATCGAATAATAATAAAATAACCCTGGGTAATCAACTACTTCCTTTTTGTGAAATAAACAACCAAGTTCCTATTGTGAATTTCCATTCATTGGAGGACTCCTGGAGCTCGTGATTGGCAAGAGGGAGAAGACCTACTGCACTTTCATTATACCGCATGGGATTTCATGGACTTTGATAGTCTATGTCCGTGATGGCGAACCTATGGCACGGGTGCCACAGGTGGCACACGGAACCATATTGGTGGGCACGCGAGTGTTGCCCTAGCTCAGCTCCAGTGCGCATGCGCAGACTGGCCAACTGATTTTCAGGCCTTCCGGTCCCACCGGAAGTCGGGAAACTGGCTGTTTCCTGCCTCCGAAAGGCCTCCAGGTGGATGGGGAAGGCTGTTTTTGCCCTCCTCAGGCTCCTAGAAAGCCACTGGAGCCTGGGGAGGGGGAAAAATGGGCCTACCGGGTCCACAGTGCCATCGTGTGCCAAAAGCAGGAAGAAGTGTGGGGGGGTCACGTGCGCATGTGCGGGAGGGCGGGGCGCATTGAATTATGGATGTGGGCACACGCACCCGCGACCTCCCATGCTCCCCCCGCTTTTGGCACACAATGGCAAAAAGGTTAGCCATCACTGGTCTATGTCATAGTCACCTGTTTTCTAAGCCAAAGAGTTGCAAATTTTCTAGCATATTCAACATATTTCTAGTTTCAGAAATATGTCGAACACCCTGACAATTTTTCTTGCTCTATATATCCTTTCCAGCTGTATTATTCCAGCTGCAGACTTTTTCCACAGTGGCTCCTGCTCTATGGAACATCCTGCCTTTGGAGATTAGAATGGCTCCAATCTTGTTAGCCTTTTGTAAGGGCCTGCAAACCTGCCTATGTTCCCAAGCCTGGGGTACTGAATGTATCAAGGGCCCTATTTCCTGGCTGTATTGTTAACTGACCAAGTATCTTGGCTGCTGTGTTTCAGTTTATTGAATTGTTTTTAGTGTTTTTAGTGATTTAATATATTTTTGAATTGCAAGGTGCCTAGAGTCATTGACTGAGATGGCAGCTATAGACATTGAATAAATAATAAGTAAGATTATATGTGACAATAGGAACTGTATACAGTATTCTAGATGATAATGCATCATGCATTTGTATAAGGGCATTACGATGTTGGCAGTTTTATTTTCAGTTTCTTGATTATCTCTTGTGTAGAGCTTGCCTTTTTCATGGCAGCTGCACATTGAGTCAACCTCTTGAGCTACCTATTATGTACTCAAGATCCTTTTTATGATTACTTACAGGCAGATCTCATAAGTGTGGACATGAAGCTAGGGTTTTGTTGCCTAGTTTGATTTGAATTTGATTTGCTATAAACTTAACAATTCACATATTTAACAAGTTATTTTGAAATCTTTACCATCTCTTTTGATTCTCACTACCTTAAACAGTCTGGCATCCCAAGCCAGTATCATTTATGAAAGACCTTCCTTTTTATTTTCTGCAATGAAAAAAATGCCTGTTCATTCCTAATTTTTGCATGTCATTTTTAATCATTCAACAATACATAAAAGGACAAGTGTCTTTATTCCATGAAAACAAAGTTTACTGAAGAATTTTTGCTAAGTGACTTTGTCAAAGCTTTTTTGAAATTCTGTACAAATCTATGCAGGCTTGCTTCCATTCACAGGCCTATTGTGGAAATCTCAGAACATTTTAGAAGGCTGATGAGGCAAGATTTACTTTTGTAGAATCCACATTGGTTTTTTCATAGCAAGGGTTGTTTTTCTATATGTTTAAGGGGTTTTCCCTTCTTTAATGATAATTTCCATCCATTTTTCAGTTACTAATATGTCCATCCTATAATTTCTTGTTTCTGTAGGGTGCTGGTGGTCCAGTTGGAGCTGTTGGGGTGCGTGGTAGGTCTGGTCCTCTTGGTAAAAAGGTCAGTTTTTTAAAAAAATAGCTCTAATAATTATTAGTTCTGTCATTATTAAATGACAGAAATAGTGGCAGTTGAAATAAACTTTGTTTTTACTACCTCCTATATATCTTTCCAGTCTTAACCACTACATCAAGCTGGTTCTCAAAAATATGTCTATAGAAACTAAGAATATTATTAAAATCTTTAAATATGTAATTTGAGATTGCAATATCATTAAACTTTCTCATTGGAATGTTAAAAGCATATTGTATCTTGTTTAATTTTAAAAGTGCATTGGGAAACATAAGTTTAATGGTTGACATTTACTCAAAGAATACTGGATTCTTTATCACTCCTATTATAGCAACTTGGAAGTTCTCCTGAACTCAGAGATTGGCTTGAAGGAGCAGCTTCAGCTGGTTCACAAGTTGTGTTTCTCTGTGAATGGGAAGCTTTGGTGACAATACCTCATTGAAGTTGGATTACTGTAATACACACATTACTTGGGCTGCCTTTGAAGACTACTCAGAGATTACAGTGGGTGCAAAATGTGGTAGCTTGCTTGCTGACAGGTGAAATTTGCCTTACCAAGATAAGACCTTTGCTGCAGTTGCTATATTGGCTCTCAGTAGGTGTTTGACTGCAATGCCTTTAAACTTTTGAATGGCTCAAGGCCCTGTTACCTGTAGAACCATCTTCTCTGAGCAGAACTTGTCCATCCTCTGCGCTTAATCCAAGAATTGTTGCTTTGGATTCCTCCCTGTGGGCTGTCAGGAGAAAGGGATTCCAGAGACAGGCTTATTCATTGGCTCCCCATTTCTGTGGAATAGCTTTCCCCTTGAGGTCCTCCACTATTGACTTTGAGGAAGTGCTTTATTGCTGCCCCTTTGGGATTCTAATAATGCTTACTCCCTGGACTATTGTTACTTTATATTTGGTTGTTAAGATTTGTTTAATATTAGTTTAACATTGTCATTGTTGGAGGTAATATGCTGACTTTTTAAACTACTTATAGAGGACTGTAAAGCACTATGAAATGGTATATAAGCCTATTGCTATTGCTAATACTACTATTCTGTAAACACTGTGTGTATATCTTACATGATACATTCAAATAAATTTTTCAGGGTGAAGCTGGTGAGTCTGGTCCAAAGGGGCCCATTGGTCCTCCTGGCCCCCGAGGAGAAATGGTGAGTATTACTAGGAACCAGTATTACTCAGTACTCAAAGAGCAAGTATTTACAGATTCCAGGGATGATCAACATTTTCTTGTTAAAGCATCAAAAACACTGTCCACATGTTTCTTTATTGGAAACCTTGATTGTTCCCTCCAGGTCATTCAGATGGCTTACAAACCATTTCACAGGGTTCCATCCACTCCTGTAGTTGAAAGAACTTCCTTAGCACTAAATTGTTTAGAATGTAATGCCCATTATGGTACAGCAAAGATGCAAAAAGACTTTTCAGGATCCAAGGACTGTTGCTTATTTTGATTTTGCCTTTGCATCTTGTAGGGAGATGATGGACGAGATGGAGTTGGCAAGGAAGGACCTAAAGGCAGAACGGTATGTCTAGGATCATTTTTTAGATTTATAAAAATATCTAAAATTTCCTTAATCCATACAGTAGTCTCTTGCCTTCTAACTCAAGACTGCCTGTTTTCTTTTGTTCTTCCTTAGCAATAACAACACCCACCCTCCCACACCCAATTTTGAAATATCTCTGATTTTTTTCCAAGCTCTTTTGTGTCCATGTCTCAACCCTACTCTTCCTTGGACTTTCCTTCTCTTCCCCATACATGTTCAGTAGGCAAAATAAATGAAATATAAATTCTGTAGTCTGCAAGCTGCCCTTCTGGTTTTTTTCTTTTCATAAGTAAGTTTTCTTCTCCACAGAGCCTTTGCATAATTCAATTCTATGGATAATTTTTAATTGATGCCAGTAGAAGTAGTTTTTTTTAACACACTCATATGAGAAAGTTTTGAGTATTTGGAACAATGAGCTTGGGGCAGGGGTAAAATTCACTTACCTTCCCTATCGGTTTGCAAATGTGCATGTGCCATTGTTCACGCATGCAAAGAGGCATAAAATCATTACAAAAAAGCAACATCATGACGTCCACATGGGTGGGTGGAGCCTCCCGCAGCCACCACTACCGGTTCACTCAAGCCGATAGAACCGGCTGAATTTCACCCCTGGCTTGGGGGAAAGGATTAACTTCATTATAAGGACTGTGGTCTGATTTGAGTCATCCTCAGTGTCAAAGTAACATATCTTTGGGATTTGTGATTCCCTTTTTTGAAAGCTCCCTGAATTTAATTGCACAGAATTCCCATGCAGCCTTTATTATTATATTCAGTGACTCTTCCAAAGAGTTATACTGATCAGTTGGGTTTTACAGCAGAACAAAATCTTCAATAGTGCCTCTGTTGATACCCATAATAACTAGAAAAGGGATCAGGGGAGGTGGGAGGAAGCCAACTCTTCAGATTCTAAGACTTCAATTTCTTTTCTCCACAGGGACAACCTGGTTTCCCAGGATACCCAGGATTACGGGTATTTAAAACACTTTCTAACAGCTAATTCGTGATGATCTTCTTCTAATATTTACATTTTCCTGCTTTTCCCTTTATATTATTCCAGTTTCTTCTTGTCCCCTTCTCTTTTAATTACAGTGTATTTATTAAGACTCATATTGACTTTATATTTTCTATACATTGACATATTCATTTTTTCCTTTTTTACATTTCACCCCTATTTTTATTTAACTGTTAAGAGAGTATATATATATAAATGTTGTATGTCTTGTAATGTCATTTTATGTTATAATAATAAAAAAATAAAAAAAATAAATAAAACACTTTCTAGTTTTTGTAGAGTACTTTAACTCCTATGTGATCTTTATTAGAGAGTAAATGCTCTGCTTCTCATTTTGGATTAGGGTGTACCTGGAGATCACGGTGATGATGGTAAAGCTGGCCCCAAAGGAAGCAGCGGTGAACGGGTAATGCCATTTCATTCTCTGACTCCAATAAGACTCCCTTCTTGCATCTTTTCCCCCCAATGATTTTCTTTGTTCTAAATGTCATTTTGTAACAATTACTGGCAGAGCTATGGTGTACTTAATTAAAAGAAAGATAGCAAAGTGAAAGTTGTATCATCCTAGCAGTGTAATAGGAGATGGGTTATTCTTATCTTTTATAATAGTACTTATTTAAATATCATTGCAGAGTTGGTATTGCTACTTTATTGTAAATACTAGAAGGATCCCCTACCTGGAGAGCTAGAAGGCATTGATTTCATTCACTTGTAATTGGCTGGTCAAGATGCTTTACATTGCCTGTATTCACACATACTGTGATATGTGCATTGATGCCCTATCTTTTCACTAGATTGTGTGTGTGTGTGTGTGTGTGTGTGTGTGTGTGTGTGTGTGAATGTATAACCTAATAACAGAGTTGGAAGGGCCTTGTAGGTCATCTAGTTCAACCCCCCCGTCCTAGCAGGAGACCCTACAACATTTCTGACAGATGGCAGTTCAGTCTCTTCTTGAAAGCTTCCAGTGATGAAACTCCCGTAACTTCTGAAGGCAAGCTGTTCCATTGGTTGATTGTTCTCACTGTCAGAAAAATTCTCCTTATTTCTAGGTTGCATCTCTCCTTGATCAGTTTCCATCCATTATTCCTTATCTGGCCTTCAGGTGCTTTGGAAAATAGGTTGACTCCCTCCTCTCTGTGACAGCCCCTCAGATACTGGAACATTGATATCATGTCACCCCAGTCCTTGTTTTCATTAAAATAGAGATACCCAATTCCAGCAACTATTCTTCATATGTTTTATCCACCAGTCTCCTAATCATCTTTGTTGCTCTTCTCTGTATTTTTTCTAGAGCAGGGGTGTCAAACTCAATTTCATTGAGGGCCACATCAGGGCTGTGTTTGACCTTGGAGGGCCAGGATGGGTGTGGCTATGGTGGGCGTGACACAGGACTTGCGTGTATGTGGGGGGCACCTGTGGTGGCCAAGTGCTAAGGCAGGACTTCCCTCAGACTCTTCCTCACTCTCATTATACTCTCCTTCCTTCCTTCCTTCCTTCCTTCCTTCCTTCCTTCCTTCCGTCCATCCGTCCTTTCTTTTCTTTTTTCCCTTCCCTCTTCATTCAAATTTCTTCTTCCTTCTTCTCTTTCCTTATTTTTCCTTCCTTGCTCTCTTCCCATCTTTTCTTTTTTTCTTTGTCTTTCCTCTTTCCCTTTCTCCTTTCCTGCCCCTTCTTGCATGCTCAAATGCAAAAGGGGAAACATTTCTCCTTTTGTTTTGTCTTTAGTTTTGATAACCTTCTCCCAGCCAAAACGGGGTGTGGGGTGTGTGTGTGTCGATGCTAATAGATTTGAAATAAGAATGAAACCATCAAGAAAAGTCAGCTTGCTCATTGTTTGGCTCTTTCCTCAAGAAAAGAGTTAGTAGAAGTCAACTCCATTGATGAGCAGGGAAACAGAAAGCAAATGTGGCAATCAACTTTAGTTGAATTATGTGTGTAAAAGCTGGGGAGGAAGATAATGAGTTCAGTAATATGACAAACAGCTTCA
Organism: Arizona elegans; assembly: GCA_022577455.1. Taxonomy (NCBI): domain Eukaryota; kingdom Metazoa; phylum Chordata; class Lepidosauria; order Squamata; family Colubridae; genus Arizona; species Arizona elegans. The sequence goes on along the minus strand of JAKOOJ010000001.1, from coordinate 168,587,568 downwards.
AGGATGAGGGTGCAAGTTCAGAAAGTAGCCATAAAGAGGGAAAAGAAGGGAAAAGGGAAAAGAATTCAAGGCCTGCTTGGGTTGACATTAGTTGAAAAAGGAGAGGGGGTGGGGTGGGGTGGAGAGAGAGATGATTTTCTGAATAGTCCCAGAAAGAAGAGAAAAGGTGAGTTGAGAAGCAAGCCAAGAAAAGCTGACTGTGGAACAACAAAGCAAATTGCAATGGTTTCTTCAAGAAGGAGCAAAAGTTACAGGAGGAGGATGCAGAGGAAACCCCAGAGGAAGAAAGAAAAGGAGACTCAGCCCAGAAAAAGCAGCCAAGGGAACTGCCCAAGCAAGGAAAGAAACCCTTCTGGCTATAGGAAAAAATGACAGGTGCAAACTAGAAAGTGCAATGAAAAGTTGGGGTTAGAAAAAGGCTGAATGAGAGAAAAGAAAGAAATGCTGCTAAGAAGAAGATATTAGAATAGAATAACAGAGTTGGAAGGGACCTTGGAGGTCTTCTAATCCAGCCCCCTGCCCAGGCAGGAAACCTTACACCACTTTAGACAAATGGTTATCCAACATCTTCTTAAAAATTTCCAGTGTTAGAGCATTCACAACTTCTGCAGATATCTTGCTTTGACTAGTTGTAGGCAAAATTCTGATAGACTAAAGCTGCCTAAAGTTATGTAGCCTCAAGGATCCTTTCTGTTGTTTTCCCTAACCCTAACCCTTCCAGTCCTCTCAACGAGCGTCAGTGAAGCAAAATTAGGGATCAAAATTTCTCAATTCAGAAATCTTTTGAACCTGCCAGTGCAAAGAATTATATCACGTGCCAAATTTCACTGCCTTAAGAAATTGACCCTTGAAGAGGGATTTCTTTGCAACTGGAGTTTGTTATCCAGTCCACAGTTTGCTTGCTTTTTAACTGCTTTTCTCATTCCTATGCCATCCATATTTCTTCTGTGACAGAGTGTCTCCCTGAACCTTATATTTGGACTCTGCTCTCTTTGGCCACCTCCTTTTTTGAAAAAACGCTTTCCTGACCAATTCTTTTCTTTCTGATTTCTGCCTGTGTTCCCAACTATTTTCTTTCCCAACTATTTCCCTGCAGCACTCTGGCAGCACAAAATGGGGTGTGAGGGGCATGGGTGGCCCCCCACCCGTTTTGGGCCTGGATGGCCTCCTGCACCATCCTGGCAGCCAAAATGGGGTGCAAGGAGGCAACCTGCACCCCCCATGCCCCGTTTTGGGCCTGGACAGCCTGCTGCACCGTCCTGGCAGCCAAAACGGGGCATGCGGAGGCCACCCCCCCCATCCCTGCATTCTGCTTTGGGCCTGGATGGCCTGCTGCACAGCAATGGCAGCCAAAATAGGGCATGGGGGGTGGCTGCTTGTGGGCCCCGGTGCCCCATTTTGGTTAGCAAAGACACTGCAGGCCGTTCTTTTGCTATTTTCAGGCCAGCCCTGCAGGCCGGATCTAAGCACCCCATGGGCCAGATCCGGCTCGCAAGCCTTGAGTTTGACACCCCTGTTCTAGAGCCTCAACATCTTTTTTATATTGTGGTGACCAAAACTGGATGCAGTATTCTAGATTTGGTCTTACTAAGGCTTTATAGGTGTGTTCTTATTAAGGCTTTATAGAATGGCAATAATACCTCATGTGATGTTGATTGAATCCCTCTGTTAATGCAATTTAAGATTGCATTGCCTTTTTTGGCTGCCACCATACACTGTTGGCTCATATTTAATTGGTTAGCCACTAAGACCTCCAAGATCCGTCACACAGTTACTGCTATTAAGTCTGGTTTTTCCCAGTCTGTATGTGTACTTTTGGTTTTTTTTGCCCAAGTGTAAGACTTTACATTTTCTCTACATTGAATTTCATTGTTGTTGCAGGTTTTTAATATACAAAAATTTAATAATGATTTATTCATTTTATTGCAATTTAATTCATTTGTATTTTAATACTGGAATTCTAAGGAGGTATTATGGTGTTTACTTCAAATTTAGCCAATTCCCCAGTTAATTAGCATTATGTGTAAATCATGCGACTCTGATCACATCCTTCAATGAAAATAGTTTTCTGTTCATCATCTGATTAAGGCATTCATATTAATTACATGTAAGATCCAATACCTTGTTCTTTATCAGCCATGGAGATTCAAAATGAATTATAGTAAAATAAAGAGAAACTTTGAATTATGTTCTTATTAGCCAGGAGCCAACTATAGGCAAAAAGAAAGTAGCATTTCATGAAATTGGAACCCACTATGTTTTTTAAGTACCTTCTGGTCACAGTAGAATAATGTTAGAACTGTGAACATTATATAAGCATTGTCAAATTAAACCCAGTGATACTCATTTGCTTGTGGAAAGAAGCTAATTGAATGATGAGTATTATAATACTATGTATAATCTTACATACCCATCTGCTTGTCATATGTTTTTTTAGACTTACTGAATTATAGATAGCAATCATTTTTAGCCAAGGACAGTACTCCACACTTTTTAAATAGGAGAAAGGCTTTAATGACAAAGTGACAACTGGTATACTTATGTATATGTAGCTGGGTACATGTGTGCATGTAGGAAAAAATATAATACCCATGGGTGAACCAGAATTTTCTTGAATTGGATGAGTTAAATTATGTTAGAATTTTTAGGAGGCTTACAGTTTTTGTATTATTATTATTATTATTATTATTATTATTATTATTATTATTATTATTTACTACAAAACAACTTGAAAACTATGTTTTGGGTTTTTAGTAGCTGCCTCCCCCAAAAGCAATCTGCTTCACCTCTAATCTCTACATCATTAGAGAAATGAATTATATTATTTATAATATGCTTTTAACTAGATGACGCTCAAGAATGATTTAAAATAATACAATGATATATAATCCAATCTTCTTCATCCAATAAGACTGACTGAATTACAAGAAATAAAAGAGATGTGAAAAATAAATGATTGCTAATTTAAACAAACCTTCAAGATTAAAGTAATGGTGAGAACTGTTGGGTACTTTAGATGCCTAGTGAATATGGGAAAAAGGTGGAGAATCTATGGAGTAAGAGCAATGGAGAATACTGCAGTGGAATCTTCAAAGTAATATTAGGAATAGATCCATAAACCTGAACAAATGAGGACATATTTAATTAATTTGAAAGAGCAGGGATGAATAATATGAAAAAATATTTATGACATGAATCAAATGCCTAGTTTTCCCTTTTTAGGGACTTTCAGGGGAATCTGGCCAAAGAGGTCAGAAAGGAGAGCGTGGATATCCAGGACCACCTGTAAGTTTTTGCTATGTTGGTTTTTGCTTTAGTAATTACACTTTACTAGTATACTTTCTTTTCATACAATTTGCAAATAATCACGTGCTCCCTATTTATCTTCAGTTGTAAAGTTAAATTAAAATCAATTCTCTTAAGTAAACTCATAAGAACCACAAAAATTGAGATGTGACTTTATTTAATATGTTTACTCAGCAAATTCTTGACTTGCTTGCATCATTTAAAAGTATTCTAGATTGTACATAGATTAAGTAAAATTGTAGGAACTGATAACAGTGAACTGATTATGCCTATGTGGGAATTCTGCCATGAGCCTGTTCAGAATACCAATGTATTGCCTACATTTTTTTCAACAACACTTACAATAGCTAAAGGCCTACATTTTACTGAGCTACAATAAAAGAAAGTACAGCTGTGAAAATTCAAAAGTTATAAAGTTTGAACCTTCACTTTGGATTTTGAGATAAAAACTTTGTAAATATTTCAGGTTTTGCATTATGTTTCTCACATTTTGTTATGGAAGATACTTTTTTGAATTGCTCAGTGAGCTTCAGCTATATAGAAATGTAGATGTAGAAATCTGATGTAATGTAGATAAATGTAATGTATCAATGTATATAATGTACATTCAAAGTAGAAATCTAATGTAGTAAAAAAGTAGGATTTTGTCTTCCCCTGTGTTGGGATGCTTAGAGATAAGGAACAGATAGCAAGAGCAAGAGCACTTAGCTTTTTTCTGCCATCAGTTTTCCATGTTTCTGAGTTTCTATCTGAATTCCTTATATCCACTAGACATGGCAAGATATCCCAATTTATAAAATGAAAGACGAGGCATCCTTTAAAAAAAAATATGCAGGAGAGCCCTTAAATTTGTAGTGCTTAGTTTCCATTAAGGAGATGTGAGAAAGCTCTATTTGTTCCATGAGTGGCTTCCTTCTGGAACAGCCTGCATAGAATCAGCTTCTAAGATTGGCTTTTTGTGCTCTTGGCAACTCACAGACAAGACTTTCTCCCCCAATCTCTGGACTTTGTTCTCCCATATGATTAATTAAGTGTCTGAACTTGTCAAGTCAATTTTAAACAAGCGCAGTTAAATTTATTCACAGTAAATTATATCTACATTTTAAAAAAAATATTTTCTTTCAGGGATTTATTGGTAGCAAAGGAGAGTCTAGAGATGTAAGTCAACCATTAATTTATGGTACCATATATTTTGTATTTTTTCATGCTGGAAACCTCTTTTCACTCTCTGTCTCTCTCTTTACTTTAAAGCACTGCACGCTTATACGCAACATCAAAGATAAATGCCGTAAGTCTATTTCTTTTGCCCCTGGTGGTGATGTAGTTGGCTTTTTGGTATAGATTATAAAGTAATTTCTTTCTTTTCCTTCTTTCTCTGTTATTATTATTTGCAGCTTGCTGTTATGGTAAGTTCATTTTAAATTACTCAGTATCTGCAGTCAGATGAAAAACTGACATACACAACTTCTTTGAAAGAAAGCATTGAAGTATTTGCTGGTAAACTCTGTCCCTTCCTTTTTGGGAGGGGGTGGCTGTAGAGCTAATACCTTTTTTCTCATAATACTTGTTTCTTAATTTCCCCGGTTTCTGCAGGTCCAAAAGAATGTCCTGTTTATCCAACTGAATTGGCCTTTGCTCTTGATACTGCTGCTGGTGGAAATGCAGACACTTTCAATAGAATGAAGGACACAGTAGTGTCAATCGTTAACAATATCACAATTGCAGAAAGCAACTGCCCCAGAGGTGCCCGAGTAGCACTGGTTACATACAACAGTGAAGTTACCACTGAGATACGTTTTGCTGATTCCAGAAAAAAGAAGGAGTTGGTAAAACAAATCAAGGACCTCCAATTTGTCCAGACATCCAAACAACGTAGCTTAGAAACAGCCATGGGATTTGTAGCCAGGAATACTTTCAAGCGTGCACGTACCGGCTTCCTTATGAGGAAAGTGGCTGTATTCTTCACCAATGGGCCAACAATAGCATCTCCACGGTTGAATGAAGCAGTACTAAGACTCTACACTGCTGGAGTTGTACCTGTATTCCTTACAAACAGAGAGGACAGGGTCCTTACCGATGCATTACAGGTCTGCTTCCTTTTGTTTTTCTTCCCCTTGCACAGTCTTTCCAGGAATCAATCAATCAATCAATTAATCATTGTTATAGGAGTCAGTCAGTCACTTCTGTCTTTCAGAAGCACTCATCAAAATGGCTTAATTTTGTTATTTTTTTATATTGATTACTGTCCCTGGATCACTGAGCATACAATATTTTGGATTTGAAAAGAAAAGGTTGCTTCAGAGTATTTGTGGCCATGTGCAGAGCACTTGTGGCCACTCCCTAAACCAAATGCATTCTTTTCCCCAGATTATGCTACAGCTGTGAGCAACAACCATTTAAATCTGGGAAAAGATGCTGCTGAATAGGGAGTTCTTATATGAATGAATCAAACTTACATCTGTCAGCCTGAAAGTTTTGTGGTTTATCAGCAGTAGCTAGGCAAAGTCTTAAAAGCAGCAGACAATGTGGATGCTTTTGCATATAGTTCTTTTTGCCCAAGAAATGCCTACAAAACTTCCCTCACAGGTGTTCTCCGAGCACGGTAAAATAAAAAAAATCAAGATGGCAGCCATAGTTGTACAATTGAAGTACACTGTGACCATCATTTTGAATTTTTTTAAAATCATATGCTGTGGACATCCATACCATTCCTTAAGACCATCCACAACAGGAAATTGTCCGTCTTTAGAAAGGGGGGGGGGCTGCCAATTACTGTGGCAACTTTCTGTTTTTGTTAGTTAGTTTCCTAAATTCAAAATAATAATTTGACTCCAGAGATCTACTATATACTTGATATTCTATGTATTCAGTGGAACTTACTTCTTCCTCCTGTATCTATTTGTAATATTAAAAAAACAGTCCTAAAGATTAAGAAAAAGCATATCATGTGGTTGTGGGCATTACCCTGACGATGGGGAAGTTGACAGAAATGACTGTCTATCCAAGCAGGAGCATCTGGCTTCTGATCATTTAAACAGTTCTTTGGATATAAGCCATAAAGTCCATTAATAGTGTATGGCTGCTTCTTTACCAGCTGAAGCTGTCAAATCAGTATATACTGTGAATGAAAGAAGAGACCAAGGAGATGGCAATTATTATGTCATTGTTTTGAAAAAGATGGCCTTACACTCAGATTAATTAAAACATACAAAAACTTCGTTCTTAGAATACTTTTATTTTTGAAAGTATCCTTAAAAGGATTAAAAGGAAATTTCTCAGACAATGGCGGGAAATCTGCATAGAACAGTAATTTGCTGAAATAGCTTCCTAATTTGAATAGCATCAAGATAAGCACTCTTTCACAGAGATGGATGGTATCCCAGTTAAAATTGTCCTACGCAGTTTGTTCATTTCATAGTACAATCACATTAATTGGATTTGAGAATTCGTGTATTCATTTTAAGATGTCATTGTTGACATCCCTCCCTCCCTCCCTCTCACATTTTCTCCTACCTCTTCTACTAGAGCTCAAGATAACAATATAATAATTCCTTCTACATTTTATGATCACAATAGATTTAGAAACTAGTTGGGTTTGTACCAGTGGTGAAATGCTACCGGTTAGCACTAGTTCGGGCGAACCAGTAGTGATAAAAACTACCAGTTCGCGCGAACTGGTAATAAAAAAAACCTACTGTTTCCTCCGGACCAGTATTTCTGATGACCGGCTGTGCTGCGCAATTTAAAATCGCTAGAAAGCAGGAAATCCTACTTTCTAGGGAATCTAAATTACGCGGCACAGTTGATCCCCCCTCGCTGTTCTACTTACATTCCCAAGCCTCCTTTTGGCGCATATTGTGCATGCGCACTCGCAGCGTGTGTTTGCTGTGCACTGCGCATGCATACACAGCCCACACTTGGCGCGCACCGCACATGCGCAGCCAGCGAACCGGTGGCAAACTGGTTCAGATTTCACCACTGGTTTATACTTAATTCAAAGCCACTTCATGAGTTTTGTGGCTAAGTATATCAGTCTTTCACATCACATTTCTGTAAATAAGTTAATATGGGTGGTGGATAAGCCAAGAAGCTGCAGTTGAGATTTCATTTTCAAGTTTAGGCCCACATGTTGTGAGTCCTACCCCCAGATGTTCTGGAGGTAAAGTAGGAGATAATGAACGGACAAAGTGTTCGTTGCATAAAGTCTGAATTGGACCTTATGGCTAACTGCACTTTCATGTTGAATTCTCTTAATGATGCAGAATCTAAAAGATAAATATACAGAACAATTTACAGAAATGTACTGAGATCTGTATCTATGTTCAAGTGGAATTAAGAAAAGCTAACCCCTTTCTTGATATATTTTAGACCCTGGACAATTTAACAAACTGTTCCCAGAATTCCATTGACTGCATGTTTCTCTTCTTGTTTTTAGATAAACAACACTGGTGGACAGGCTTTAGCATTTACTGGTGGCACTGGTCAACTGGCTGCAACTATTAGGAGAGTGTTCACATGCCATATTTGTCTAGGTAAAATATATGACATTTTTTTTACTTGAGATATTTGTGTACTATGACAAAATCAATTTGTAACCAGTCTGCTTGAAGATTTTTGACAAATTAGAGGGAACCAAGGAAATTTGAGAGGGTTTTTTTGTTTGTTGTAAGCTATGCCATGTAAGGGCCGTGTTGCAGGACCATGGATGGACCTGCCTTCTTTTCAACTTTGGACTAGATCAGAATGCTTTATGAGATTATGGTCAGAAACCATTCTGGAACCAGCAGTTCAATCTGAGCAGGCTTCAAGCATCTTGTGAACAATTGTATTTGTTTTTTGACTAATGCTTCTTTTGTTACTAATAGTGCTGTTCAAGGGGCATTTTGTTTTTACATTTCTGTTTTCATGATCATTCACTACTGGTGTTGCTTTGGTAGTGATGAAACCCAGATGAAATTTAAATCTATAATTAGTCTTATTAAAGCAATACTACAATCTGCTCATAATGCAGTCATTCAGTTGCCACGTGCAATGTTTCCCATTGTAGTGGAAAATTTTGCGGTGGAAAATTTTATGGGCCAGTCAAGGATTTTTAGAATCATTCTAAACAAATCCCCAAATAAAGCATTTTTAAATGCATAATTGGAAGCTACTAACAATGATGCTTTGGTTTTTGGTAGATGCTTTGGTTTTTTGGCACAATTGAAGATTTGTATACTGTATACAACTGAAGGACAAAAAAAGGCACTGCAAATATTAATTATGTAACAATCATATATTTATTTGTCTAGATGTATGTGATCCTGATCCCAGCTGTGGTGTCCAGAGCGGTAGCTTTGGCAGAGACAGACGGGCAGCTCCTACAGATGTTGACATTGATATAGCATTCATCCTGGATAGCTCTGAGAGTACCACTCAAATGCAGTTCAAAGAAATTAAGAGCTACATTTCATATATTGTAAACCAACTGGAAACTAGTTTTGATCCCAAGGTATCTCAACATCATGCCAGGGTTGCCATTGTCCAACATGCTCCCTTTGAGTTTCAATCAAACTCAAGCATATCTCCTGTCAAAGTTGAATTGTCACTCACAGATTATGGCCCAAGGGACAAATTAACAGATTTCATTCAGAACCAAATGTCACAACTATATGGAACACGGGCTGTGGCAACTGCAGTAGACTATACAATGAGGCATATTTTTGAGAGTGCACCAAATCCCAGAGATCATAAAGTCATTGTTTTGATTATGACAGGAAGCATTGAAAAGGAAGAACTTGAACACCTTCAGAAAGTTATTGTAGAAGCTAAATGTAAGGGATATTTTTTGGTCATTATTGGCATTGGTAGGAATATTAATATTCCAAGTATCTACAGCTTGGCAAGTGAGCCTAATGATGTCTTCTTCAAATATGCTGATAAGGCATCAGAACTTCATGAAGAACCATTGCTACGTTTTGGAAGCCTCTTGCCATCCTTCATCAACAGTAAGTAGATGCTTAATATGTCAGTAAAAGTAGGGAGTTAGAAGGGTTAGACCGAAGAGAACCTGAACCTGGGAGGGGAAACTTCCTTTTATAGTTTAGGATGCAAGAGTGTACAGTCAAAGAATAATGCTGCAAAATAAACCTAAAACCATATATTTTACTGAGTACCTCAGTCAGTGTCTGCCTGCCTGCCTGTTGCCTGCCCATCCATCCATCCAACCAACCAACTTAGAAACTATTCAGTTCCCTCACAGAGGGAGTCTGAGTGGAATACAAAATATTAAACCATAAAAACTATATTTAAAGTTTAAAAAAAGGCAAAGATAGTTAACATTCAATGTTTAAAATGAATTAAAAGATGGGGGCAGGGCTTCAGGGCAATAAACAGCCCCATAGCTGTGTGTTCCTCTGTGAGCCCCAAGCAAAACAGCAGAGCCTGAAGATGGCAGGTTTGGATTGAATTAAAAGGATTACATAGATATAATTAGTCATATTTAAATAAAAAGTTTGCCAGCCAAATTGGATGCGTCTTAGATGCCTCTTAATTTCTAGTTCCTCTGTTATAGATATTAAACTTGAAAGAAAATGTATCAGTGTTTTTGTATAAAGTGTCCTGTTTCCTATTTAAACAAATAGCAAACCCTTTAATTCTACCTAAAGAAAAGGCCCATGCTTGCTCAATCTCTCTCTCTCTTTTCTTTTTTTGCTTTAAAAATTATTAATAAGCTACATTTAAAAATAGTAAGAAAAATGCAGCTGTCTATCCAGACATATAGGGTATAATTTGAAACATCAGAACAAAAAACAGCACTTTATTTGCTAGATTGATGCCAAAAGAGAGCTCATGTGATCTATTACTGTATATCTCTATAGTAATAATAGAGAAGACATTGGGAAACACCCAGCCAAGAAGCAGGGATGGTGGTGGGGGGAAGCCTCAAGTGCTGAATTAACCTCAAGTTCTTATGTGGCTGCAACAGATCCAGAACTACTCTACCCCCACCCCCACCCCAGCCCTTAAACTCCACAGAACTGTATCTATTTGTTCCCAGACTGAGGATGGGAAATTCCTGTATAATAGGCAGAATATAGTAAAGCAGCAAACTTGAACTCTACAGATGTAGGCCTGATTGCCTGTGCTGACAGAATATTACTAAATCTAAATAAATATTAGAACAGAGGTATCAAACTTGTAGCTCACGGGCTGGATGCGTCACCCGCTGGCCCCTCCCACCCCCATTTTAGCGAAGGGGAAAAAAATTGTGATATGTCACATGACAAAAATGTGATGCTGCGAGTTTGACACCCCTGTGTTAGAAAGTTTAAATAAAGACATGTTTTAAATTCCTATAATATGTTTGGAAAATGAGAAAATATTTATGCAAAAATTCTTCCTTATGTTTTAGGTGAAAATACCTTTTACTTATCTCCAGATATCAGGAAAAAATGTGATTTGTTCCAGGGTGACCAGTCAATCAAAAAATTTGGCCAAAAACAACTGTAAGTCTTTACAGTTCAGTTTCATTGTCAGAAAGTAAATTTTCCTCCAGATTCCAAATTATGTGTGGGAGAATGAGTCCCCTCATTCATTATGCTTGTCATGTTATCTCTATTTTTTCTATTTTATTGATTGTATTGTAATTTCTTTTCTTGATTCTTGTCAGCCACCCAATCATTGTTAATTGAGTGGCATACAAATTTTATAAAGTATTAAATTATTATTATTATGCCTGGGGATTGAAGGGGCAATAAATATGGGTTTAGAGCAATATAAACCTGTTTCTTAGAATAGAATAGAATAGAATAGAATAGAATAGAATAGAATAGAATAGAACAGAACAGAACAGAACAGAACAGAACAGAATTCTTTATTGGCCAAATGTGATTGGACACACAAGGAATTTGTCTTGGTGCATATGCTCTCAGTGTACATAAAAGAAAAGAAAATACATTTGTCAAGAAACGTAAAGTACAACACTTAATGATAGTCATAAATAAGCAATCAAATCATATTAGGAAACAGTCAATATAAATTGTAAGGATACCAGCAACAAAGTTACAGTCATACAGTCATAGTGGGAGGAGATGGGTGATAGGAACAATGACAAGATTAATAGTAGTACAGACTTAGTAAATAGTTTGACAGTGTTGAGGGAATTGTTTAGCAGAGTGATGGTTTTCAGGAAAAAACTGTTCTTGTGTCTAGTTGTTCTGGTATGCAGTGCTCTATAGCGTCATTTTGAGGGTAGTAGTTGAAACAGTTTATGTCCAGGATGCAAGGCGTCTGTAAATATTTTCACAGCCCTTTTTGACTCGTGCAGTATACAGGTCCTCAATGGAAGGCAAATTGGTAGTAATTGTTTTTTCTGCAGTTCTAATTATCATCTGAAGTCTGTGTCTGTCTTGTTGGGTTGCAGAACCAAACCAGACAGTTATAAAAGTGCACATGACAGACTCAATAATTCCTTTGTAGAACTGGATCGGCAGCTCCTTGGGCAGTTTGAGTTTTCTGAGTTGACGCAAAAAGAACATTCTTTGTTGTGCTTTTTGGATGACATTTTTGATGTTAGGTGTCCATTTTAGGTCTTGCGATATGGTAGAACCTAGAAATGTGAAGGTCTCTACTGTTGATACTATGTTGTCTAGTATTGTAAGAGGTGGTAGTATGGGAGGGTTTCTCCTAAAGTTTACCACCATTTCTACGGTTTTGAGTGTGTTCAGTTCCAGATTGTTCTGGTCGCACCACGAAGCTAGTTGTTCAACCTCCCATCTGTATGTGGATTCATCATTGTCTCAAATGAGACCGATCACTGTTGTGTCATCTGCAAACTTCAGTAGTTTAACAGATGTGTTGTTTGAGATGCAGTCATTGTTATATAGACAGAAGAGTATGGGTAGAAAGCAGTATCCTCACTTGACCCTGTCCTTGTCTCGTCTCTAACTCTTAAATTGTCTTTAATTATATTTAGTTGCCCTGGATTTAAAGCATTGTTTTTCCTTTCAGGCCAATAGTATTCAGTGATGGCTGCAAGTTGTATAAAAACTATTATGTTCTGTGAGCATTCTTTCAAAGATTAAGTTTGGTGACTAATAGTACATGAGAGTTCTTATTCTTCCTTATAAGCTGATGTAGGCTTGCCTCTCTCCCCATCTCTTGTCTATGTAAAGGAAGAAAAAAGAAGGATGGTAAATTCCTAAACATAACCAATGCTTGTGAATTTGGCAACCTTTGTGATGCTGATTTTTTTCCCCTAACACCCCCCCACCCCAAATTATTCATCTTGGATAAGGCAGAATGGATCATAGGATCATAGGTGGGTTGCCCCCAGTTCATATCGGTTCTATAGAACTGGTAGTAAAACGGTGGGAGGCTCTGCCCACCGACACTGATGTCATCAAAACGCTTCTGCACATGCTGCTGTGCAGAAACGAACTGTTGTGAATTGATAGTAAAGGTAAGTAGAACCCACCCCTGCTGCACAGGCATGATGAGAACAATTCCATTTAGTATTGGGTCAGAATAGACTAAAGGGACATGAGATGCAGCAGCAGTATAGTTTGCAGGATGACTGGAGAGCTCTTTAACTCAACAAGAAAAAGCTTCTTTTCCAGTCCTGATTACTTCAGCTTTAGAATTTCTCCTCTGGTGGTCAACTGGATCAACAGAAGACCCTTCTTACATGTCTGTTTGGGAAGCTATCACAGATAGCTTTTAGTTAGAACAATCACTTCACTAACTGTTGGAAATACAGTATCTTTAAGATGATCACTTGTTCTTTCTGACTTGAATATGTATTCATATATTGGAAAATATATTAGAAAATATTCATACACACCTATACTAGGAAACGCCCCAGTCTAGAAAATCCCATATACTTTTCTGACCAAATTTATCTTTCAAGAATGGATATTAATACTAGGGGCATCCTAATAAAATTACTATCCTTCGATAAAGCGGTGCAATAAATTTGCTAAAAACTGTAAAATGTTTTTGTTTGGAAAGGAACATTAAATTTTAAAAAAGCTGCTGTCCTAAATAACTCTACCAAACTAGTGCAAAGGAGTGCAGATGCAGATTTTGAAACAAAGACTTAAATGTGTCTTGATTATTTACAGTATGCATACCTATAACTATTTCTGTTTCTTCAAACAGAACTATTCCACATAATGTTACTGTCACACCTGCTGTAACAGAAAAATCGGAAGGTACGTACATCTTCCTGCCATTGCAAAACAAATCTAAATATTTTATTTTACAATAATTTGCTATTTGCTGTTTTGTTTACAAAAGATTAGTATGTTTAACTTCAAATATTATATCTTTGCTTCAGTAAAAGACGTATGTTTGAAAATAAATCCTACAGATTATATTTAAAAATAATAATTGGAAAAGCCGCAAGAAGCAGGAATGGACAATATTTTTTACAAAGGAAAACAGCTGGAAGTGGAAAAAGTTGAGGTTTCCTCAGAAACTCTTTTCAGTGGTTGCAGTTTCTGGAGGCCTTTTTCCCATTAAAACAACATAAAAAGATATTGTGGGCTTGTTCGTGTATGATTTTAAATATAGCTTGTATTTAATGCATTTAATTACAGACTCTTTTTGTGTTTTCGAACACACAATGTGATCTGTTCATTTTCTATGCTTATTAGCAGGCAGATCTTAAGTAAAAGATTTACAAAATAAGTGTATGTTAGACTACCTATCAACTGGGCCCTGGAAATGTTTTGTTAGGTTGGGTGAATGAGGATACAGCAAGCCAGGCAGGAGTGACAACAGCTCTTTATTGTAGGGTGAGAACCCAGCAACTGGCCTGGGGAAACAGCTCCCCTTATATACCTTGCAGCTGTGGTGGTCAACCAATCAGGTGATGGCTCGTTAATTCAAACTTCTCGCCAAAACCTATATACATAACACTCCTCCCCTCCCAGAAGTCACTTGGGGTGGACATTAGCATACATAGTCCCGCAGGTGACCAGGGCACATCCGCACCCTAGTTGACCTGCGCAGTTCAGTTGGAGGTGTGGCGTTGAGCGGGTCGGAGGAACTCCCTGTTTCTCCCTGCTCCATCAATGGAACCTCCGAGAATTCATTGTGGGCGGCGACTTTTTTGGCTGGTCAATCTTCCGCGATGGGGCGGCGCTGGATCTTGGTGCCGACAGCTAAGTCCTCTGTTTGACTTGGGCTTGAGTTAGCTCTGGAGTTCTGTTGGTAGTTAGGGAGCGGTTCGTCAAAGGTGTCGTCTATGTCGGCAGTTAAATGCTTCCATAACTGGTCGATGTGCCGGCGCCAAATCCTCCCATCTCCCATGTCTACCCTATAAGACTTGGTCCCGGTTACCTCCGTAATTGTCCCAGTTTCCCAGAGGGGCCCATTCCCATAATTTCTTGCGAATACCGGCATCCCTATTGTGAACTCTCTAAGCTTCCTATCTGTCCCTCTGAAGTTGTCAGGGGAATAGCTGGGGTGTAGCCTGTCCAGGACTCCTCGGAGCTTCCTCCCCATTAGCAGTTCCGCCGGGCTTCAGCCTGTGGCGGTGCATGGTGTGGCGTGTTGGGCCATTAAGAATTTGTCTATTCTTTCCTGCCAGTCCCCGGGGCCTAAGTGTGAGATGGCTTCCTTCACCATTCTCACAAATCTCTCAGGCAAACCATTGCTAGTCAGATGAAATGGAGCGGAGAGTATGTGCCTGATCCCCAACTCCGCTAAGTACCCCTCAAACTGCATGGCCATGAACTGGGGCCCGTTGTCTGAAACTAAGGTGACTGGTAGGCCATGGGTGGCGAACAACTGCCTTAGCTCCCTAATTACTGTGTCGGTGGTAGTGGCTTTCATAAGTCTAATTTCCAGCCACTTTGAGAAGGCGTCTACGACGACCATGAATACCTGCCCATGGAATGGGCCAGCAAAATCTATATGGATCCTAGACCAAAGACCCTGAGGCCATTCCCGTTCCCTTACCGGTGCTGTGGGTGGGTCTGACCTAGACTCTTGGCAGGGCTGACACTTCCCTACCCACTAAGTGATGTCTTTATCCATTAGAGGCCACCAGATGTAACTCCTAGCCAACCCCTTCATCCTCACGATCCCGGGATGCCCCTCATGTAACAGATTTAAGACTTTTTCCCTAATGCACAAGGGAACAATGACCCGATCACCCCACAAAAGACAACCCCCTTGCATTGCCAGCTCACTTCTTTTGTTAGCAAAGTGTTTGAATTCCCTGCCCTCAGTCTTTTCCGGCCACCCCCTCATGACCCAATTCGTGACTTTCCTAATCACGTGGTCTTTGGTTGAAGCCCTCGCCACCTCTGCAGAAGTGATGGGTCCCGAGTCCAAGACTTCAATCAGCAGGACTGGGATTCCAGGTGTGGGGTCTTCTATCCTGTCTGGTAATGGGCAACGGCTGAGGGCGTCGGCATTGCCCATACTCACCCCTGGCCGATGCACCAGGCGATAGGAGTATGCTGCCAGGAAGATGGCCCAGCGTGTCATCCTGGGAGACAGGGCTGCTGGGGTGGGTTGGTCCCTGCTATGAGACCCAGAAGGGGGCGATGGTCTGTGATGAGGTCAAAGTCTCTGCTGAACAAGTATTTGTGGAACTTCTTGACTCCTGAGACGGCTGCCAGGGCCTCCTTGTCAAGTTGACTGTAGTTCCTTTCGGCGCTTGACAGAGTCTGGGAGTAGTAGGCAATGGGTGCCTCTAGAGCGTTTGGAAGTCTATGGCTCAGGACAGCCCCCACGCCGAATGGGAACACATCACAGACTAGAACAAGGGGAAGCGTAGAGTTGTACTGGACTAGAAAACTCTTGGCCGACAGGAGTTTCTTTATGGCTGCAAATGCGATAGCCTCAGTTTTCCCCCAAACCCATGTGGACTTCTTGGCCAACAGTCTGTGCAGGGGCTCCGCTACTGTTGTCTTGTCCTTTAGAAAAATGGCGTAGAAGTTCAACAGTCCCAGGAACGCTTGTAGTTCCGCCTTGTCTTTGGGGTGGGGGCCTCTTGGATCGCCCTAATCTTGCTCTCGGTGGGGTGTATGCCAGTTCCATCTACCCGATACCCCAAGAATTCCACAGAAGGGACTGCGATCATGCACTTGTTGCGTTTGACCCTGAATCCAGCACTTCTGAACTTCCCTAGAACTTGTCTAAGTCTCTCCCCTAGCTGTTGTTCGTCTTCTGCGGTGACGAGCACGTTGTCAAAATACGGGACCACCCTGAGGATCCCCTGTAACAGCCGCTCCATGGTGCTCTGAAACAGTCCGGGAGCTATGCCAACTCTGAATTGGAGTCTGGTACACTTGAAGGCACCTCTGTGCGTAACTATAGTCTGTGCCTCTGCAGTTGTGCCATCTACAGGCAACTGTTGGTACGCCTGTGCAAGATCGAGTTTTGCAATGCTAGGGAATGCAGCAGATGGTGTACGATTGGAACCGGGTAAGCGCTCTGCTAGAGAGCCTTATTGATCGTACACTTATAATCCGTGCAGATGCGCACTGACCCGTCAGGCTTAACGCGGGTCACTATTGGGGTTTCCCACCGGGCATGATCGACTGGCACTAGCACCCCTTGCTTAATCAATTTGTCCAGTTCCACATCGATCTTTGGCTTTAGGGAAAATGGTACCCTCCTGGGCTTCAACCGGATGGGGGCAATATTGGGGTCAAGGTTGAACGAAATAGGGGTCCCCACATACTTGCCAAGTCGCTCGTCGAACACGTCCTGGAACTCCTGCATCAGGTTGTCCCTCAGGGTGCCTCGCATGTTGCGGACTCCGGTGAATCCCATTCCCAGGGCCCTGAACCAGTCCATGCCCAGGAGGCTTGGGAGCTTTCCACTGACCACAGTGAGGGGAAGCTTCTCCCGGAATTCCCCGTACTCCACCTGGAACTCGCCGATTCCTTCCACGGGGATGCGGTTCCCCTGGTAATCGCGCAGTCCGAGCCGCTGGTGCCGTAGTGCCATTTCTGGATGCTGGGGACGGCCTTCTGTAGCTTGTCTCAGGACATGATGGTTATTGGGGATCTGGTGTCGATCTCCATTATGCACTCTTGCCCCTCGATTTCGACCATCGTGTAGATCTTCTCCCCAGGGGATGTGGAAGTCTGGCCGATTTGAATGGTGCAGGCTTCGAGGTCCTCAGATTTCACGCCGTTCCTGTGGCCACCCTTCTGATTGGTCTTCTTCCACTGCGCCATCTCTGATTGGCTAGCGCTGCTCCGCAGCTTGTAATTGGGAGTCTGCTTGGATCTACAGACTCTAGCAATGTGACCCTTCCGATCGCATTTTCAGCAAATGGTGTCTCGGAACTTGCAGGTCTGATGCGGATGGGGTCCCCCACAGCTGGCACAGGCGTCTCGGTGACCTCGCCAGTCCTGTCGGTCCTGTTCTGCAGACCTCTTCATCTGACTCCTCCTCACTCTCAGTGCCTACGGTCTCTTGATGAACTGGTGCTGACCTCTGTGCAGTTCTGACCTGTGTCGTCCCCTGTAGTCTCTCGGCTGCTTTGGTAGAGGATTCTTGAGCCCTTGCCTCATCTAGTGTGATATGTAACGTTAGATTCATCTTTGCGAGCAACCTCCTCTGCAAGCGAATATCTCTCACTCCGCAGATTAGTTGCTCTAGGAGCATCTCATCTAAGTCTCGGTATTTGCACTGGTTTGCGGCCTTGCGCAGGGCAGCGATGTACTCGCTGATCAATTCCCCCTCCTTCTGAATGTGTTGCCGGAACTCGTACCACTGGACGTATTTCGATGGCGTCGGGGCGTCGTGGTCCTTCAGCAGCATCTGGAGCGTTTGCCACAAGATGATGTGGACCGAGTTCGGTTCCGACAGGGCTTCGGCCATGTCGAACACCTTGGGGCCACAATGGCTCAGGAACAGGGCTTTCTTCCACACGTCGGGCAGCCCCTGTAGATCGCTGGCCACCAGGAAGCATTCGAAATGGGACATGTAGGATCCCCACTTCTCTTCTGTTGGGTTGAAAGGCACTGGCGGTACGTAGGCAGACATCGTTGGTAGATTCTCCAGGTACTCCGCTCATTCGCCTGGCTGGATTCGGGTTTGCAGCTCTCTTGTCAGCTCGTGGCTTAAGCTCTATCCGTGGCTTCTGGCGTCAAAATCCCACCTTCGTCGCCAATGTTAAGTTGGGTGAATGAGGACACAGCAAGCCAGGCAGTGAGTGACAACAGCTCTTTATTGTAGGGTGAGAACCCAGCGACTGACCTGGGGAAACAGCTCTCCTTATATACCTTGCAGCTGTGGTGGTCAGCCAATCAGGTGATGGCTAGTTAATTCAAACTTCCCGCCAAAACCTATATACATAACATGTTTGCAGTCTGTTTTAGATTGCAAATAGTACACAGTTCCACATACAATTAAAAGTTCTAGCCAGTGGTGGGTTTCAAATTTTTTTACTACTGGTTCTTTGGGCGTGGCTTGGTGGGCATAGCATGGCTTGATAGGCATGGCTTCATGGGTGTGGCAGGGGAAGGATGCTGTAAAATCTCCATTTCCTCCCCTATCCAGGGGAAGGTTACTGCAAAATCCCTATTTCCTCCCCTATCCAGGGGAAGGTTACTGTAAAATCCCTATTTCCTCCCGATCAGCTGGGACTTGGGAGGCAGAGAATAGATGGGGGCGGGGTCAGTCAGAATTTTTACTACCAGTTCTCCGAACTATTCAAAATTTCTGCTACTGGTTCTCCAGAACTGGTCAGAACATGCTGAAACCCACCTCTGGTTCCAGCACTTTAGAATATTTTTAGCTTATTATAGAGATTTTTTCCACCTTCCCTGTTGAGGGATTTTTATGTTACTTACTCTAGGAGCAGCTAAGTTTTTATCAATGTTATCTTTTTTTATATAAGTCTTATCCAGAACATCCTTAAAATCCTGCATCTATTAATTTTGTTCTTTTATTAGTTTTTTCTTTTCTTCAACAGTGATTAAACATAATGGAGAAGTCCAGATAACTGATATCACTGAAAATAGTGCTAAGCTGCATTGGACGATTCCTGAGCCTCAGAAAGTCTATGTCTATCACATTACAGTCACCTCAGCACATGACCACTCCTTAATTGTGAAGCTTAATTTAACTAGCAATGAAAGAGTCATTGGAGGTCTTCAGAGTGGACAAAAGTATCATGTTGCTATCACAGGTTACCATAATGCCCAGGCCAAAGCTACTTATAGGGGAACATTTAATACAAGTAAGTTATCTTGGGTATTTGAATTAAGTGCATTGTTTTTTCTATCTATTTGGTTTTTGGACATATGAAGAAGCAATCCAGTACATTGTCCTAATAGTAACAATACATAGCCTAATTAATACTATGTATTTGGGTCACATTTTTAAGCAGCACTATATGCTATAGTGAGGTATTCATTTGATACAGATTTTTTACAGTAGGAGAAAAAGATAATATTGTAACAATTTGATTAATATCGATCTGCGACTTCCAAGTGTCTACTCAGAAGGAATAATGCCCTTTTCCTGCATTTTTACACTGCTGAAGCATAATTTCTAGTGAGAAATGTATTTCTAAATGAAATGCCTGATTTGAGTACTGCCTTTGTTAAGAACCATTTTATACTTCAGGCAAGTTTGCTCAAAATGTCTCTTAAAAAGGGAGCTCGTAATAAGTAATCATAACTCGATTACTGGATATAGTCAGGTGTTACATAATATTCAAAATATACATCTCTATATTATTATAATATTTCCATGATTTTAATTCATTCCTAGGCACTGTGCTTGCTAAAATTGTAATATTAAAACACATGATAGCTTTCTTGTTCTTTATGTATCACTACATACAAAGCTGAAGAAGTGTTGTGTGAAATGTCTCAATCAGTCTGTAAAAAAGTTTATTGCTGTAATTTGAGTCCTCCTGAGCCCACCCTCACAATTGCTTGGCTTGCTTTCTACAGAGAGCATGCCAGCAGCAAAGATCCCTTCAGCAGGAACAGCAGCAGCAGCAGCAGCAGCAGCAGCAACCAATGTAATGGTGAACACTGAACCTTTGGAAGTCCCTGAAAAAGGTGAGTCCAAGCTATTAAAGATGTCAGAGGTGTGGGAAATGAAAGTTTGGATGGATTAAACCAGAAGTCCCCAAACGTTTGGGCACCAGGGACCAGTTCTTCGGAGAGAAGTTTTTCTGCAGACCGGAGGGGCGTGGTTTCGCATGCTGCCTGCATCCCGCGGATGGGGCTGTTTGCGTAGACAGGTTTCTGGCATGCTGCGGACCTGTGCCAATGGGTTGGGAACTCCTGGATTAAACTATGTTCTAGACAAAACATCTAAAGTGGCATCAACATGATATGCTACCCGAAACAAAGGATACTGGTTGATTTTTGTAAAATATGTAAACTAAAGGGTAAACATAAGGTACCAGGGAGCTTTTTATCCCAAAGTAAGTGGCAAGTAGATTCATGACCATGAACCCCAGTTACCCCATGCTTTATACCAGAGTTTCCATTAGCTAGAGCCAGCAAGTAGTACTATTATTGTTGATTCTCAGTAAAGCATGACAGGATTGTAGAAATTAAAGCTGGATTCTAATACAGGGTGATTTTGAAAATTCCAAAAGAGCTAAGAGGATGCTCAAATGAAATGTACCATATTGTGCATCTCTTCTGTAGTGAGATGCATTGGTTCCTAGTATGTATGTAAATATGTAATGTGTATGTTTGTATGTAAACTTTTCACATTATATGAAGATGTGTGAAAAGGAAGAATACCTGGTTTTGCACAACCCTACAATAGTCTTTTGGGGAAAATGCCCACAATTTCACTGTTCACAGATCCTTTGACATTAGTAATGGTAAGACATTCTTCAGCATTGCAAGGTTTAAAGCTTTAGGAAACTTGTAAATAAAAAAATCCTAGGAATGGATTGCATTTCTTTAGTGATTACAGTTAGGGAGGCTTGCTCTACTGTCTTAATGACCTTCTTCCCAAAAGAAGGCCTATCACTACTGTTCTAGTAGTACTATCCATTTGCATTTTGGAGGGCAAATGTTGGCTCATTCACTCCTTCAGCAGACAATGACTTAGCCTCATATCCTGCAACTGCATAGCACTTTGGTTTCATTCCAAAAAAATGCTTCAGAATGCTTCAAAATGCATATTGGTATGAATGTACCCGTATCTGCAGTTCTTTCAAAGTAGCCATGTCTTACCTTATGCTACTGTATGTCAATTGGTAGTTGCATAGGACAGCAGTGTGACAGACATCTGTTTTAAAGAGTTGCAGTCAGGTGCTGTGTTCATGTATCAAAGGTTCATTTTTGAATTATTTTCAAAGCCCTGCCAGCCCTAATAGACCACCAGTCATCCTAGCATAAAATGTTTCTGGGGGTAATGGAAAATATATTTTCTTATGGCTCATTGGAAAAGTCTGAGTTGTGTCACTATAAAATCCTGTGCTCATTTCTTTGCCATTTGTTTTAGCTCAAGTAATTGTTTATTTTTGTAACAAACCACTAACAAATCATTGTGCTAAACTCAGTTATTAACAATATGTAGATAATTCACATTTGTTCTGAATGTATTATTGTGTTAATTTTTTTGTTATAATAATTTTATGTTAATATGACAAGTGTATGAAATCGTCATAATTTTAATGAAACCTCTGTTAAAATCAGTTTTTATTTTGCTGCCACTCTGATTGGCCTGCTCATAAGATTTTTAAAAACTATGGTAGATTATATAATTTTACAAAACTAAAATGGATTGAATTGATATTGGATTTGTTATTTTTCAAAAATCTGATGTTATCTTTAGTGCTAACAGTATTTGAACTTCCTTGTGCATTGTCCATTAATAGGAAAGTTATGAGCCACATAATTCTTTCAAATTTCAAATTCAGACAAGTATTTTATTTTGCTTTGTTTTAGCTTCCCACAATCTACTGGTTTTTTTCTGTTGCATATTATGAATTCTGGCCTGAACTGCCATGCCAGACATTTCTAATAATGTTCATGATCGTGGTAGAACTCACATTTTTTGAAGTCTGCAAACTTCTGTAAGACCATATATATAAAAAAAATACTAGGATTTCCTTTCATTAAAATTGATAACTGAAAGTTTGATGAAAGGTACTAGATATATATCTTCATTCAGGCTACCCAGCAATGCTGTTTTGAATATGCTATTCCCTTTTATGAAGTTAATCATAGAAGAATGTAGAAAATTAAATTCTTATAAGAGTTAAATTCTGGAAGACAACTTTGAAAACGTTGAGCTTTGCACAGCTTTAGTTGGAAATTGGTGGAGAGATCTTTTCCCCAGACATGGCAGATTTTGCATATTTGCATTACAGATTAATTTCTTTAATCATTTTCATCTTTGTTTGTCTAATTCCATTATTCTTGTCTTTTTAATGTGTATAATTGCACTTATTTTTCTGTTACCAATTTTCAGCCTTTATGACACAGTTGTTGCAGCACTGAACTGGTTCTTCAAAGTCTCTTGTCCTCGTCTAGTTTAACTTCTTTTCAACTATTCTTTTGCAAGTGAGCCACGTAAATTTCATGTAATAATGATAACCCTTTTCTTTCGGACTTGTATTCACCTATAAACATTCCTAGTGTGAGAAAATCCCCTGTAGTCATATTGTTTCTGAAGATGCCATGACATGATTTTGGGTGGAGACAATAGGAAACTGTATGCTTGCGTGTGTCTGTGTGCTCATGTGTACTCTTCCAAGTGGCTATGGGGACTGCTTCACTGAATAGCCTGTGTTTTTGAGACATGATAATGTTTTATTATGCAGCCAAGAGGAAGGAATAAACTTCAGTGTAGATGTAGAAAGCAAAATATAAAGTAAAGGATTCAAACGTTTCAAGTACAGGTAGTCCTTGATTTACAACCATTTGTTTAGTGACCGTTTGAAGTTACGATGGCCCTGAAAAAAGTGACATGACCTTTTTCACACTTACGACTGTTGTAGCATCCCCATAGCCATATGATCAAAATTCAGGCACTTGGCAACTGGCATGTATTTATGGCAGTTGCACTGTCCCAGGATCATGTGATCACCATTTGTAACCTTCCCAGCCAGCTTCCAATAAGCAAAGTTAATGGGTGGAAGCCAGATTCACTTAATGACTGCATGGTTCATTTATCAACTGCAGTGATTTGCTTAAAACTGCAGCAAAAGGGAGGTAAAATTGGCCAAAATTTATTTAAAATTCACTTACTTAGTTACAGAGATTTTGGGCTCAATTGTGATTATAAGTCAAGGACTATCTGTAAGGTGAATAAAATGATTTTAAAAATTCTATGACCAACTTCATTGAAAGAGCTGTTTTGTATACACTATATTAAACCTTAATTAATTATTCTATGTTATTATTATTATTTTTAAGTCTTTTTTTTCCTCTGAGTTTAGATTTAGGTCACACCATTGTTAAATTCTAATACAATTAAGGTCTTATTCAAATAATCCTATCCAATCTAAATCCTCCAAACAACGGCTACTCTGCTTTTTGTATTGAGAAGAGCCTGGGAGTCTCAGCTCTTGCCAACTCATAAGACTCTAGGATTGTAAATTCAATTTCCTTCTTCTGGCAAGTACTTTAAAAATGTGATAGTGCCACAGAAAGCACTTCCAGAACCAGGCAACAGTGGACAATTTCACAGTATAGCTTAATAGTCAACTTCCTCGCAAGCTCTGAGTTCATGGACATGCCCCCTCTAGGTGGCCATTTCACCCTCAGTTGAGCAGTATAGTGAATGCTGACGTCAGTACAGTACTGGCCCACATTACTGTTGAAGGCCAACAAATCCAAATAAGTGGACAGGAAGTAGAATAAAGGCTCCACAGGAAAAGATGTGCTGAAATTCACCTTCTACATCTAAGAAAGTACAGGTCTTGTAAGAAGGGGAGGATTGTACTGAGGGGAGGATTGGCCCATTGGTGATAAAATAAGAACAGTGTAATTTCAGGAAACCAGTTCCAGTGGATTGTGAAATTTGCGACTATATCCTTTTTGCATTTTCCCCACTCTGCTTTTTATATTTCTGACTGCTACTGTGCACTTGATTTGACTAATGACTTAACAGAGGCATGCAGAAATGTAGCACTTTTACAGCCCATCTGTGTAAGACATGAGCCAATATAATATTTACACTCATGCACTGGCTGCCTGGCATATCTGTGATTTTATTAGCAGTGCAAGGTTATTATTTTCCATATAGTTTCTGTAAAAATCATTAGTGAATGTTTGTATTCTACTTCCTTTTCGTTTGTTGAAAATGTTTGGTTGTTTTGGTTGGCATCTTGTGCCTTTTTCGAAGCTTTTAATATTTTCAGGATCATTTAACCTTTGCACATGTTGAAATTCAAATTTAACAGATCCTTGCTTACTGGACCTTGACATGGGCACGCAGTGCAAGGAGTATCAGGTTAAGTGGTTCTTTGACTACAAAAACAAGATCTGCACCCAGATTTGGTATGGTGGGTGTAGCGGTAATGCCAATAGATTTGAGACAGAAGCTGACTGCATTAGCAGATGTTTGAAGCCATGTAAGTACCCAAATAGGATTAACCCATTTTGTACTTTCAATATTGTCAAACAAAATTTCCAAGCAGAGGGGAAATTCCACACACAAATTCCACACACTTTTTCTCTACAGCAGATGAGAAAGACATGCAGCTTCCTGTCCTTGAGAAAAGTCATTTGTCAGGTAAAGACAGAAATGAAGAGGATTGTACTTCTGACCATTTGTCCTAAAACTGTGTCTTGGATGCTTGTCATGGCTGTTGGCCAAAGATAACCATACAGTGTGCCTTCATGTTGCTTTTCCACAATAATCACCCCATATTTTCTGTCTCTGTTTGCATGCAACCTTAATATCTAAAAAGAAATGCCAGTGTCGGTGTAAAAATATTATAGAATGGAGCTACAATTTATTTATTTCCCACATGGAGAGGGCAGTCTCAGTACAAAAAGTACTTCCTCAAGAATGGTAGACAAGTTTCAGATTCCATTGTGGAAGAACTTCATAATGTAGCTTTATCTTTGTGGCAGGAAATAGTGCCTGCATCTGGGGTACAAAAATCCAGATGACCACAAGGTTGTAGCAAGGAGACAGGGATTTTTTTTTGCAGACCAAATACAGTTACCCTAGTTAATAGGAGCTTGTTGAACTTCCTTTTTGTTTTGTTTTTTGATTGAAACTTCTTTCAGTTCTTTTTATTGTCTACTTATGGACTTAGAAGAGATATTCCCTTTTTTCATAGATAATGTAGCCATTCCTTACAATTCAATCAAAACACTCACTTAAAATGATGCCATGGAAATTTTCTCCATCCTGTCCTACATTGAGAACCTGATGCTAGCAGTTTTACAAACCCAAATACTTTCTTCCTAGAGTAACATCTCTAAAGAAGTCAGGATTTGGGTCAAAGGGAAAGCTCTTTAAAGAAATTTAGGAAGCAGATCCTGTAAAGGGTTGGGGTTTTTTTTGGCCATCCTCACATTCTAGTTGGTTTTAGTAGGAAAATCTGAATGGGAGAACTAATAAT
The DNA here is from genome assembly GCA_022577455.1 of Arizona elegans. Classification (NCBI taxonomy): domain Eukaryota; kingdom Metazoa; phylum Chordata; class Lepidosauria; order Squamata; family Colubridae; genus Arizona; species Arizona elegans. Next base: position 168,561,743 of record JAKOOJ010000001.1, on the reverse strand, counting down.
CTTTGACTCTAAAAAAAATAAAAGCAGCTAAGAATAGAATGAAATGATTCTGGAACTGAAATTTAAAAGAAAAACTTGGACAGCCAGTTTAGAGAATACGGAGCTGGACCGGTTAATAATCTGGTTAAATGTAAGGCAACTTCCCACATTGTATCCTAAGACAAAACTTTATACATCAGAACATTTGACTTCACTGCTGGTTTGTGAGCCTGCATTATCAGTCAGCTGGTTATCAAAACCTTCAGTTACAAGTTCTTTGAAGCCCTCTATTTAGAAATTCTCATAGATAAACAATTTTAGAAATCTATGGCATAGGGGACTAGAAGACAACATATCTTTGGATTTTACATCCAAGCTGCATATTTAGATGGGTTTCTAGAACTTGTGGAGAATGTCCAAGTCACTGTACCTGCATGAGCCACGGTGGCACAGTCGATAGAGTGTAGTACTGCAGTTACTTCTGCTGCCTGCCGCTTCCTGCAATTTGACAGTTCAAATCTCACTAGGCTCAAGGTTGACTCAGCCTTCCATCCTTCCAAGGTGGGTAAAATGAGGACCCAAATTGTTGGGGGCAATATGCTGACTCTGTAAACTGCTTAGAGAGGGCTGTAAAGCGGTATATAAGTCTAAGTGCTATTGCTATATTCTTCTACTGCTGGTCAGTGCTCTCTTTATGCTAATCTTCAAAGCAAACCTGGGACATTTCCAAGCACTGCCTTTTGGATATTGACAAAGAAGAAATAAAATGGTCGTAATATGAAGATTATTTCATTTTTCATGTTTCCAGAAGAATTGCTTCTATCTCCCCATTAGGAGCATTTTGCTATAAGATCATGTGAAGATGGTAGATAGAACCGATAGGTAGATGCAATTGATTAGATTTATTTATTTATTTATTTATATTTATTTTGTCAAGCATATATAAAATAACAGGTAAACGTATAAACATAATTTGAATACATGAAAAGAGTAAGTAAAAAGGAATATTAGGACAGGTATGGTAGACACACTGGTGCACTTATGTATGTCCCTTACAGACCTCTTAGGAATGGGATGAGGTCAACAATAGACAGTTTAAGGTTAAAGTTTTGGGGATTTGGGGAAGAAGCTACAGAGTCAGGTAGTGCATTCCAGGCATTGACCATTCTGTTACTGAAGTCATATTTTCTGCAATCGAGTTTGGAGTGGTTTACCTTGAGTTTGTATCTATTATTTGCTCGTGTATTGTTCTGGTTGAAGCTGAAGTAGTCATTGACAGGTAGGACATTGTGGCAGATAATTTTATGTTCTATGCTTAGGTCAGACTGAAGTCAGTGTAGTTCTAAGTTGTCTAAGCCCAAAATTTGGAGTCTGGTGGCATAAGGTATTTTATTGCGGGTAGAGGAATGGAGGACTCTTCTCGTAAAATATATCTGGACTCTCTCGATTTTATTTATGTCTGATATGCAGTGTGGGTTCCAGACAGATGAGCTGTATTCAAGAATTGGTCTAGCAAATGTTTCGTATGCTCTAGTTAGTAGTACAACATTACCAGAGAAGAAGCTATGCAAGATTAAGTTAATAACTTTTAATGCCTTTTTGGCAATGTTGTTACAGTGGGGTCAGGCACTTAGATCTTTAGAAATGAGTACTCCAAGGTCCTTGATAGAGTGAGGGTCATCTACAAGGTTATGTCCACCTAATTTGTATTTGATGTTTTGATTTTTTTTTTTTTTGCCAATGTGCAGGACATAATATTTGTTGGTTGAGATTTGAAGTTGCCATGTTAGACCAATCTGACACATAGTCAAGGTCTTTTTGAAGGGTAGTTGCATTGTCAGTGGTTGAATAGTTCAACATCATCAGCGAAGAGAACAGAATTGCTTTTAATATGATCGCAAAGGTCATTTATGTAAAGTATGAAGAGTTTTGGACCTAAAACACTGCCTTGGGGAAACCACTATTAACATTAATACCATTATTACATTAATGGCATTTATAACATTAATACCATCATAACACCACTATTAACACTATTAACAATTAAGATGGCAGAAAAGGTTTTATTTATTGTATAGCATTAAGTTAAAATCTTGATTTAATGGACAAGAGGAATATCTACAATATCTGAATGTACATCAAATATGAATGTACATTATTGTGATAATCTATAGCCTTTCCATACTTAATTCATTTACATCTATAGCATTTCCATACTTAAATTATTCACAATTGTTGTAAATTGACACAATGACATAAATTGAAGCAAATGACATAAAATAAGTCAAATGTTCAAGAAGTTTTGTGTGAATGGATTAGGCTTCAGATGAATTTTTTTAGGAATATCAAAAATGCAGGCCATTCCCAAAGTTACATAATCTCTGGTGGCTGGTGCTGAAGTTCTATATGCCTAACCAATAAGAGAAGCCTATTTATGTTTTCTTGAAAATATCTAAGGACTGAGGGTGGAGGTGGGAGGTGCAGGGATAGGACTTCACAAATATTAAACCATTCACAATAAACAAGCAATCAGAATTTGGAGAAACTAATGCCAAGATACACATGTATTGCTTTATAACCCTTCTTAGTTATCTACTAAATATAAAATATAAAACAATTGATTTCTTCTCTTGGTTATCCATTGCTTCTTGGATTGTTATCAATAGGTATGGTGATATAGTAATGTTATTCTCTTTTGCTTATGCTTTCTTCTAAGCATCTGAAAATTGCCAATGTTTACTGTGACATTAGATAATGCTCTTTAGGACAGGAATTATCTAGGAATGGGATGTGATTCAGAATTCCACAGACTTCATTTAATTCTCCATCATTTTTTATTCCTAAATAGTGGCTCTAGGAATACCAATCTCCCCATCTTTGCACTCATCCATACTTACCTGTCTGATCCTGTAGATCTTCCTGCCATGGCATAATGCTAGTCAAGGGATGAAATAGCATAATAGCTAGGTAGCAAAATCTAATCTTGGTATTCTGTACTAACAACTTCAAATCAGAGTATCTAGCATCATTGCCATCTCTGATGTAAAACCTGAATAATATCTCTGCATTTTTTTCTGAGCACATGTCCTATAGGTGGAAGGCCACTGCAAGTTCAATTGTCATTATCAGCAAATGGGGCTAAGAAAAATGCCATCTTGAAATCCTGGAACTCTTACATATCAGGGTCAATACTACTGAGCTAGCACAGATTATCAATGTAACCAAGATTTAGAAGAAACCATTAAAAAGATAAGATGAACATGGAAATGTTTAAATGCTAAATATTAAGAAGATAAAAGTGTACTTAGGTAATTCATTGTTTACAACAAAAAAGTGAAGGAAATGGATAGATTTACTTTTGTTTTCTATAGTAAAAAAAAGTAAAATAAGAAGCTGAAAAGTGAATTGGAGAACAAGAGAACTTAAGGTGAATGGAAACTTTGAGAAATTCATGAAAAATAATAACATTTCAGTTATCCCAAGGATCAGAATAGTTAAAGCAACCCCCTTTTTAGTAGTAATATAAATTACTGAAGTGGGCATGACAAAAAATGAAATAAAAAATTTTTTTTTCCTAATTCTGGACCTGAAGATGGTTACTAAGTATCAGAGATAACCAATCAATTGGCCTTGGTAGCACAGTAGACTAATGCACTGTTATTAACATCGGCTGCTTGCAATTACTGCAAGTTCAAATCCCACCAGGCTCAAGGTTGACTCAGCCTTCCATCCTTTCAAAGGTAGGTAAAATGAGGACCCAGATTGTGGGGGCAATAAGCTGACTTTGTATAAATATACAAAAGTATGAAGGCTATTGCTTAACGCATTCTAAGCTGCCCTGAGTCTCTGGAGAAGGGTGGCATATAAATTAAAAACAAAGCAAAGCAAAAAAAAAATGGTCCTAGAAACAATAAAAACCACTTGCCCCGTTGAAGCTTTTCTTAAAATTGAAACAAGCAGAAACACACTTTTAGTGCATCTCATGCAAATGAATGAAGAACTTGAAAAAAAAACCCTATATTTGGGGAGTTTGAGGAAGTATGAGGAGGAAAAGATCAATGAGATCACTTGAATGATTTTGGAGAAACTATGGATTGTCGTATGCCCGACACAGGTTGAAAAACCAAGCTTAATAGCATTAACTGTGAGAGGGATCTTGACAATCAATTAAATATGAGCCAGCAGTGTGTGGCAGCAGCCAAAAAAACCAATGCAGTCCTAAATTGCATTAACAGAGGGATTCAATCAAGATCAAGTGAGGTAATATCACTGTATAAAGCCTTAGTAAGGCCACACATAGAATACTGCATCCAGTTTTGATCACCACATTATAAAAAAGATGTTGAGACTCTAGAAAGTGTGCAGAGAAGAGCAACAAAGATGATTAGAGAACTGGAGGCTGAAAAATATGTGAAAAACGGTTGCTGGAATTCAGTATCTTTATTTAAATGAAAACAAGGACCAGGGGTGACATGATAGCAGTGTTCCAGTGTTTGAAGGGCTGTCACAGAGAAGAGTGGGTCAACCTATTTTTCAAAGCACCTGAAGGCCAGATAAGGAATAATAGATAGAAACAGATCAAGGAGGGATTCAACCTAGAAATAAGGAGATTTTTTTTCTGACAGTGAGAACAATCAACCAATGGAACAACTTGCCTTCAGAAGTTGTGGACATTTCATCACTGGAAGCTTTCAAGAAGAGACTGGACAGCCATCTGTCAGAAATGGTATAGGGGCTCCTGCTTGAGCAGGGGTTGGACTAGATGACCTACAAGGTCCCTTCCAAATCTGTTATTCTAAGTACATTATTCTAAATGCAAAACATGATTTGTCCATAGAGTTCCCAGGATCTGGAACTCTAATTAACTAATTAGGTTTCAATAGGGAGACATATTTCTATTTTGCACTATCCTAATTGTGTTTTTCTGACCTTAATTTTGCCTCAAATATTTTTCAAGCAAGGTGAAAATATAGTTAATTATAGTTATTTATTTATTTATTTATTTATTTATTTATTTATTTATTTATTTATTTATTTATTTATTAGATTTTTATACCGCCCCCTCTCCCGAAGGACTCGGGGCGGTGAACAGCCAAAATTTAAAAACATACAATATTAACATTAAAATACGTTTAAAACAGAATTAAATCCAAAATGGCTCCCCAATTTAAAAATTATTGAGCCCCACCCACTAGTACAGCAACAAGAGATGGTTATTAAAAAATCCATGCTTCTTCCATGAAACAGATGGAAAGGAACCTGCAAATGAACCTTATTGAATCATTGTCCATTTTTTCTGAAAATATATTGATACAAATTTTCATTGTAAGTTTATGAAACTTATTCTTGGTAAATATTCTTTTGGACTGCTTGCCATTGGTTTCAGAAATATATTCAATAGCATTTATAATTAAGAGTATATAGTGAATAATCTCATTTATTTCACTGAAATCCAATTTTTTATACAAGATCATTTCCAGTAAGAACTAATCACAAACTTTATTCTTATTATAATACTGCCCTGTTGAATGGTGGGATTCTTTAGCTGTTCAGTTAAAATTGGTAAAATAATAGGTGTTCCATGGTCCTTGTCTCTTCTCCATAATATTAGAAGGAAATAACAATAGGATCCAAAATTTTGTTAATAACAAACCCACAAGAAATCACAATGAACTGAACAAATACCCTTTGGCTGTATGACAAACAATAATTTGCTCCACAAACTGTTTGAATACTTGATTGTTCATAGATTTTTTATTTGTGTAGGATAAACTGTTGTGAGGAGAAAATGAAGCACTGAAGAACTGTTGCATCTTCTTTTTAAGAAGACACTATACAATAATAACATGCAAAATTAAATTTAGTTAACGTTCATTTCCATCCATGCTCTAGGTTGTGCATGCTCATTATAGGCATCACAGCCATAGTAACATAACTGGTCTCAACATTTACAGGACAGAAAGTGCACATGAAGAATTTATCCAGGAGGAAATTTCCAAGAAGGAAATTAAGAAGCAGAGCAAAAAAGGTAGCAAGAGAAGGTATGAGTAAAAGAAAAGAAATCTGAAATCAATTGGATCAAGGGAAATATGTGTATTGAAAAGTGATAACTAGTAAGCATCTCTAAAATAAAAACAGGCAGAGATAACTGAATAAAATTAGGTTAATAATAAAGTCCTGAGTGCCATTCTAATCAGAGTAAAAGATTCTTCCCTAGATATGTGAACGGTTGAGCTCACTATGATCCAGCTTCATAATCTTGTCAAACATTTTTAAGTGAACTATTTTGTAATATAATAAAATATTAAATATAATTAAAAAGTAATGGAGAAAAGAGTTCACAATATTAATTCATGCAGAATAACAAAATTCCATGTCAATCTCTCCCTGATCCTAAAGAGATTAAAATAACAAAATATCACAAAAATATAATTGTAAATGCTATTAACTACTGAGGAATAGTAATAAATATCTGCCCTTCTTGAGTTTCTATCACATCTCCCATTTGTCAAGATTTCTCGAAGATAGTTGAAGGTTAAGCCAGACCATTAGCAAATTTCTTTAGAACAGGGTTCCCCAACCTTTTGGACCTCAGGGAACACCAAGTTCATAATTTTAAATCCTGCAGTCCACTAATACGAATCCAGCACGCTGCTCGCTGAAGCACTTGGACTCCCAGTGACGGGATGGGGTCCTTCAGGCACTCTCTCTCCTCTCTCTTTCTCTCTCTCCCTCTCTCTCCCCTCTCTCTTCCACTCTTTCTCTCATTCTCTCTTTCTCTCTCCCCCCTCTTTCTCTCTCTCTCTCCCACTCATTCTTTCTCATTCTCTCTCTCTCTCATCTCTCTCTCTTCCCCCCCACTCTCTCTCTCTCATTCTGATTCTCTCTCTCTCTCTCTGATTCATTCTGTCTCTCTCTCATTCTCTCTCTGATTCTATCTGATTCTCTCTTTCATTCTCTGTCTCTTTCTCTGTTTCTCATTCTCTCATTCGCTCTCTCACTCTCTCTGATTCTCTCTCTGTCTCTCTCTCTCTCTCTCTCTCTCATTCTCACTCTCATTCTCTCTTTCTCTCTCTCATTCTCCCTCTTTCATTCTCTGTCTCTTTCTCTCTCTGTCTCATTCAGATTCTCTCTCTCTCTCTCATGGGCCAGCCAGTATTTTGGGGCTGAGAGGAAGTCAGGCATCTCCCTGAGAGACCAAGGTGTGTGGAGGCACCAACAAGGGCCGGAAGAAGTGTGGGAGCAAAGCACTACTTGAACTTGCACGGCATCAGCATTCTGCCTCGGTATATTTGCACCAGCCAATGGCGCAAAGCAGTCCTCATCTCCTGCCGCTTGGGACTTGGAGGGGGCTGATCTGGTGTCTGCAATGGAGAGCAAAATCTGGCTGGTCCCAGGACCAGATGCTGTTTACCGCTCTGAGTCCCAAGCAGCAGGAAACAAGGGCTGCCTTGCACCGCAAATATACCAAGGCAGAATCCTGATGCCGCACTACAGCAGAGAGAAGAAGCCAAATTTTGCTCTCTATTGCGGATACCAGATCAGCCCCCTGCAAGCTCTCATCTATCAAGGAGCCCAACCAAATTTTCCTGCACCACTTCAGGGAGCGCTCCTTGAGAGATGAGAGCTTGCAGGGGGCCGATCTGGTGTCTGCAATGGAGAGCAAAATCCAGCTGCTCTCCAGACCAGACACTGTTTACCGCTCCAAGCCCCAAGCGGCAGGAGATGAAGTCTGCCTTGCACCACTGGCTGGTGCAAATATAGCCAGGCGGAATGCTGTTGCCATGCAAATGAAAGTAGTGCTTTGCTCCCACAGCTTCCAGCCATCGCAACCGTTGCTTCGGCAGCTTGTGCTGCCCCCAGCCCCACCACTGCAACAGCACCATTATTTCATTCTGGACAGCGAGGGCTGCACTCCTTTTTGTGCATTGCACATGCCACCCCAGGGCAGAGATTTCCAGCCCTGCCACGGCCGGTTCCATATTCCAGAGCTGTAGTAGTCTCACTCACAGGACTGGCCTGTTAGTCATCCCAGAGAAGCTCCTCCACCCTGCTCCTTGGCAAGCCAAGGAGCAGGCAGCTTCCCAGCAGGCCGGTGTACCTGGGTGGAGGAGCTGTTTCGGGATGACCAACCGGCCAGTCCTGTGACTACTACAGTCCCATCCAGAGGCCTTGCAGAAGGAGAGATGTAGGCCCGAAAGGCAGCTGAACCTTCCCCCCCCCACACCCAAGGCAGCCATTTGGCTGAGTGTGGCAAGCTCTTGGTCTTACCTTCCAGTTCCAGTTCGTGTGGCTCGCACCGCTCTACTCAAGGTGAGGTTTGAGCTCAGCCTTAAGAGTGGGGGCTGGCATGTGGGTGGGGTGATGTGAGTGGTGCATCTGTGTGTTCCCATGCGCGGGCCGGATTAATTGCTCTTGGGGCCATATCTGGCCCAGGGGCCATAGCTTGAGGATGAGTGCAATATAAAAAATGCAGAATTACGAAAATTCCTCCACGGACCACCAAAATTTTCTCGGGGACCACCAGTGGTCCGTGGACCACCAGTTGGTGACCACTGTCCTAGAATGTAGCTCATTTGATTACTTGAATTTATTCAGGGTAAATAGGTATTTCCCTTATTATGTTTCATTTATTTATTTTACATATCTATATGATGTCTTTTCTCAAATAGCTTTGGCCAGTTTATAATATAACTATATAAGTGTTAAAAGCCATAATGTAAATAATTTAACAACATCAGCATAAATCCCTAAAACTAAATGTCATTTAAGGCTTTAAGCAAAGGCTTTCAATTTCTTCTTAAAGTAAAAGAAACTTGCCTTGCTGCCAGTGGCAATTTATTTCACAAGACCCTCCATGGGGATGGGGGATAGACTACTCTCCATGTTACATATGTTCAAGATGGAATTTGCAAAAGTTGGAAAAGTGTTTAGCTCATTATATGGGACTGGATGACCTTAAGCTCAGGCCTAAGCCACGGAAAAGATGTGCTAATGTGCTGATTCTGGGCCAGTTGCAACTTCTAAAGCATCTTATAAGGCTGTTCCATAACAAATCTACTGCAGTAATCTAAATTTACACTATTTATTCAGTGTCAATACTAGATTCAGGAGGACTCTCAGGTATGAACCTGAACTCTTACTTCAACAGTAGCTAAGTCACTTCAACAATGAGACAGGCAGCATATAAATTAAATCAATAAATATATAGATAAATTGAAACGTAACCTCATCCCGAATAACACCAAAATCCTGAAGTAGGCTCACAGAATCAACAGTAATTTAATCTTGTCTGAATTCTGCTCCAGATGGTCTTTCTGGTCTCCTATATCTTGGAAATATGGGAAGGAAAGGAGAAATAGTCTATATATGGTAGTAATTGGAATACTAGTAGTAACTGCTTGAAATTGCTCCAAGTGGCTTCATAATGATTTTAGATAGCAGGCAAGACAAATTGGAACCTTATGGGATCCCCCAGGACAATGCCCAAGAGATCAAGCAAATTTCTTCCAAAGGTAACCTCTGATAATTTCCAAAAAACGTATGAGCCATGTCATCACAGGACAGTAGGTTACCTCTTTTAAAAATACTATGGCCACTGGGATCAAAAGCAGCTAAAAGATCCAAAGCTCAACAGGGTCACACATTTCTCTCCCAGTTGAGATTAAAGCCATCTCTCCATTCTAAAAAGTTCCTGGAGTGACAAAAGCTGCCTTATTAGCCAAGGTTTAAATATGAAATGTTGAATACTGGCTTGTACTTATAAAAACAGATGACATCTTAAGTCGGCTTCTATCAGTTTTAAATTTAAATCCTGTTCCTTCATGCTGCCCTTCACCTCTTTCTGGTGGAATACTTTCTGAGAAGACCTCATGAGCCAAAATCGAAGTTGAGTGGAGAAATTTTCCTGTTATCTGACAATACAGCTGTCTTTCTTAAGCAATAGCACTTTTGGAGTAGTTAGTATACAGTTTCTTGTTCTTTTATTTGCACAAATTGGAAGAACTCCTTTTTAACCTTCTTGGCTTCAGGGATTTGACCAATAATAGTGTTACTTTTAGGTACCATTCCCTTTCAACCTCATATTTGGGTCCTCTTTTTGTTTTCAGAATTCAGTAAAGTCTTTGTGCAGCTCTATTGGCTGCTTGTGTTGTCCTGTCTCCATTCTGACACATCTCCCACCCCAAGTTGTTTGCAATTTTGCATTTGGTTTCTTTTTTAAACTGGCATCCTCCATGGGCTCTTCTTTCCATTAGCTTCTCCTTTTGAGGAAGCCTACTTAGCATTAATCTAATTGTTAAAATCTTTTCCTGGAATTCTAAGATCCATGTGATTTCTTATAGCTTTAATTTTCTTGAAAATGTAAGATTGTTTCTTTTCCCCACATTCCATGTAAAAAAGGAAGAAGCATTTGCTGGTGCAAGAAGTAGAAACACAAATATTTCTCTTCTCTAATTTATTTAGCAGGATGTAGAATATTTCAGATGATTCAGCAGAAGGCTGTAAGGCACAAATACACATGCGAGAAAAAGATACCTTTTTACCAACTGTTATTTAAAGATTTTTTTAAAATAATATTTTTATTAAAATTTTAACTACAATAACAAACTAAAAAGAAAAATCAACTTTAAAAATGCAAGAAAGAAACAAAATTAACAGAAAATAGAAAGAAAATGATTTCTAAAGGCTCTTCATACTCAAAAGGAAGTTCACTGATACACATTCTACTTGGATAATTGCAGGTAGTCCTCGGTTAACAACCATTTGTTTAGTGATCGTTCAAAGTTATGATGGTGCTGAATAAGGAGTCTTGCAGGCAATCCTTGAAGTTGCATCTGTTGCAGCTCATGACAACCAGCTTGCAATTAACAATGTTGCAGCATCCTGGGGCCATGTGATTGCTATTTGTGATCTTCAATGTCAGCTTCTCACAAGCAATGTCAGGAAGGCAGGAGAAGGTCTCAAATAGTGACTAAATGGTGCATCTGGTGACCACAACTGGGACTGCTACAACTGCTGTTGTAAATTGGCATGGTCATGTGTTACACTTTACAATTGTGTCACGTAACAACATAATTCCCAGTTGCAATCACTGTCATTAACCAAGGGATATCTGTACTCCACCCAAGTAACATAATTATATTTTCTCCCAAAATTACACACACACACTTATTTTTTTTAAAAAATGAATTAAAAGCCCATTTTGCTTATTTTTATACCAGCAGCCTGCTCTCTGCAAATCACTTCAAATTTTGAAGTGTCTTTATTCACATCAAATATTTTTAGCCACACATTTCCCTATATAACTGCTTTAAATAAACAGAAGAGTCTGTTCTTCTTTGGATAGAATACTTTAATGCTTTAATAGAATACTGTCATACTTTAATGGAAAGTATTCTTTCATTAGATAATATACCTGCAACTTATCCAAGGCCTGCTTGTGTCATATATTTTGTAGACTCTGTCCCACTACAAATTCAGGAGCCAAAAGGTGCTGTAAAGTACATGGGATGTGAAGACAGCACCTATTGGCAGTCAGGCCTTTTTCTAGCATTACATGTCTGTCCACTGTAACTGCCAGGCTATGCTGGGAAAACTGTCTTTGGTTATGAAGTTATTGAGAGCTCTAACATTAGCATCTTTTTGCCTTCAAACTGGGAGCACTGCACAGCTGTAGTGTTTTGATTTATTTTTAAGGGAATAAATAACAAATGTAAAGTATTCCTGGTTTCATGGATGTCTTCTGATTCAAGAACAATGTCCCATCATAGACTAGGATATGTCTATGAGTTAGACTCTTCGCTTTGTTGAATAGAATATATCTTGCCAGGGATTTCTTTTAATTTAAGAAATTTATGTCCTGATTCATGCAATGTTAGCAAAGTAATGGAATTTAGAATGCTGTTGGTATATCATGCATCTCCAAGGAAGTCATTCTAGTTTGAATGATACACCTATATGTTCTTTTTTAAAAAATATCAGGCTTTGGATCATTTCAGATTTGATTTATCTGATTTGGATGTATTTGTTCAAAATTTATTTGAAAGATCTTTGAAGTTACCCCCCTTCAGGTTAAAAATACACGACAAATTTAAGTTTCTCTTTCTATGAAAAATAAACAATTCATTTTAGATTTCAATGATATATGAGTATAACAATAGCACTTAGACTTATATACCGCTTCACAGTGCTTTACAGCCCTCTCTAAGTGGTTTACAGAATCAGCATATTGCCCCCAACAATCTGGCTCCTCATTTTACCAACCTTGGAAGGATGGAAGGCTGAGTCAACCTTGAGCCGGTGAGACCTGAATTGCCAAACTGCTGGCAGCTGGTGGTCAGCAGAAGCAACCTGCAATACTGCATTCTGCCACCGTGGCTCAGTATAACGAATAAAAACATGGCACTGAATCTATTTTTTTTTTTTAAATTTGATTTATATGCCGCCCTTCTCTGGAGACTCAGGTCGGCTTACAATGCGTTAAGCAATAGCCTTCATTCTTTTGTATATTTTTATACAAAGTCAGCTTATTGCCCCCACAAACTGGGTCCTCATTTCACCTACCTTAGAAAGGATGGAAGGCTGAGTCAACCTTTAGGTACTTTAGAACCATCCCATGTGAGACTTGGAGGTAATACTGTTTGTATGAAGAAACTGGGCCATTTTTGAAATGTATGTGTTAATTAGGCTCAAAGGAACACCAAATTGGACAGCATCAGTGGGCAAACCATTAAAAAGACCAGCAGTTTATAATGATGACAATATTATCAAAGTGTCAGCACAATTTTCTACCATGACATTATTTCTAGAAATATTATCATGGCATCATAAGCAATTGGCACAAATACTTCGAATGGCCTCCTTTATTCCCATCACTTGTAAATTTAACCAAGACAGGTGAAAATTAGATGCAAATAATTATTTAATGAAATAGTTGTTTAACCTACCTTTCAGAGATCATTAAGTAATTCTTAGACTTAAGAAAACACAGGCTTACATAATTTATCTTGATGTTATTAAAAACTAAAAAAGTATTTAAAACAAGCACAGAATAGGAAGGCAATTTGTGTAACTTGTCTGATTAATTATATTCGAACTGGATACCATTGTACTGAACACACGTGCGCATATGCACACACAGAGCCTTCCTGGATTTGAGCACAATTTCTGGTAGCTATAGAAGCATGTCCATGTAGTTTATGTAAAAATGCTTTGCCGTATGCCATTGCCTTCTTCTAAGATATTTCTTTGACTTCCCAGTCTCTCTGGGGTTTTCTGATCATCTCTCAACTAAAGACTAAGCAAATAAGACTCTCTTGGATTTTTTCCCAGATTAGCCCCAAGATTCTGGTGGCTATTACCCATTAACCCAGCTGCATAAACATGTATCACCTATATCATGTATCACATGTTTATCACCAAATATCACTCATAAACATGTATCACATATTTATGGGTGATATTTATAAAACAATACACTAAATCTGTTGTGCTTAATGTACAAACAAAGTGTTGGTAGATCTGATATTGCTTAAGCAGACTGTAGAATCTAGCTGACTTTAGAAATTAATGAAGCAATATCAGAACTAATAACATTTCTCTTGCCTCACCCTTGTTGGGATAATGGGAACCTTAACCCAGCAATTCTCAGTCATTCCCACACTCTAGGGGCCCATGTAGTTGTAGCTTCCAGATATTCTTCAAGGGCAGTCCCATGTAGAATGGATACTTGCAAAATCATCGTTATCAGGAGCTCATTGTATATTTCTGAAGTTTGGCTTTTTAAATTGAACTGTCTTGAAATTTCTATATAGTTTAATTCCATAACTCCTTGTAACTCTATCAATGTTTAAAGGTATGATAAAGCAAACCTAAAGTTCTCTTCTTTTTAAGATACCTTCCAGGAATTCCATTGCCCTTAACTTGTATTACTTCCTCATTTGAGGTGATTTCTTTCCTTTACAACAGATCATCCTTTATTTTTTTTTAATTCTGCATGCTGCTGTATATAATAAAACTGAATACTACTTTATATGCGTGTATTATTGTTCCTGAAGGAAGCATGCTCATTATCACTGGAAATGCTTTATCGTCATGTTCAGGTGAATGTGTGTGAACTTTATGGTGAAGAACATTCACCTAAAGTATTCATTTTTTTTTTTTTACACAAAGTGATGTACTGATTCTTTGTCTCTTGGTTTGCAATCACAGATATCTGTCAGTTGGAGAAAGATGATGGTACTTGCAGGAAATTTGTTTTAAAATGGCATTTTGATCCAAAGACCGCACGTTGTGGTAGATTCTGGTATGGTGGCTGTGGTGGAAATGAAAATAGATTTGACACACAAAAAGACTGTGAAAAAGTCTGTGTTTCAGGTAACAAATAGATAATTGTTTAACTGCATGCTTTTATTTCTAAGAGCAAGTGATTAATAAGTCTGTAAAACAATTATAGTACGTTTCACTGTTACATGTCATTATTTATAATGCCATTATATGCAGCATTATATGCAGACAGAAGTCATAGACATTGTATTGCCAAGTCCTAAAATGTAGTGCCAAAATGTTTCTAGTTGTTTGCTGTATTAAACCAAGAACGCATTGTAAGCCACCCCGAGTCTCCGGAGAAGGGCGGCATATAAAAATAAATTTTAAAAAAAGATTTGAATCATAGACAAGAAAATATTTTCTTAAAAATAGTACTCCTGTAAGCATGTTTGGTGGCATAAAGTTGCTCAGCTTGCCATAGTGTATTTTAATATAGTTTCTGAGGTCTTTCTGATTATGTAGATTTAGATAAACAAGAAAGGAAAGCCTGCCCAGGGTTGCATGTATAGAAGTCATGTAGACTGCATAGACTCTTCAAGGTTGAGGGTGAGATGGCACCCCACAGCTTACTCTATGCAGTCAGTCCTGGAACTGCTTTAGAAAACAGCAATTGCTGCCAATTTCAAAATTCTTGCCTACTTTTATGTATTCTGTTAAATTCATCAGACAATATTTTCATGAAAATGTTTCAGAAGTGAAATTTTAACAAAACATTGTTTATTTTCTAGCTTACATCAAGACTGATGTTATGACAATGATTGGAACTTAATTACAGCAAAATATCAACAGATACCTCTAAGAAAACCAGGAGTCAGCCATTGCCAACATACCCCATGTAGAAGCTAAGGGTATAAGGCTCCTTTGCACTGTGCTATTTCTGCTTTACTTTCTGCACAAACCTTGAAGAAAGTGTTTGCTGCACGATTTTATCAATATGGTGCTAAAGTGTTTGTGGATTGAATGCTCATTGTGTCTGGGATATACTCTATAATTTCAACAGTATGTACTATTTTACCCACTACCAATTTTATTTGTTTCAACAAATTATGAGTTTACTTTGGATTCTACCAGCATACTTATTTTGGCTATTGTAAGAATTTTAAAAGAATGTGGAAAAAACACTGCCATTGTTATATACTTGCTTTTATCATTGCCATAACTGAACATAACTTTAGATGGAAAGTGTTATGTCTGTTCTGAAAAAAAAGGAGTCATCTTTTCATTCTACTTTTACTTTTGCTGGATTACACTTTATAACAATTTTCCTTTATGTATGTGTGATCAATCACACTAGTAACAAATGCAGCTTTTGCTGGTACTGGTACACTGCTGGGATAACAACAAAGTTCAAAAGTTTTTAAAATATGGTGTAGAAGTTTCTAGCAATCTTCTAATATAGTGTGTTTTATCATTTTTAATATTTTTGCTGGGGTGGGAATTCTTTATTATTTTGTTTCTAGGAAATCTTTACAAAAGAACTTTTAAATAAAGTTTAAGTGAGATTTTGGAAGTCTTCGCATTTCATTGTGTATGTGGTGGTGCTTTTTACAATAAAAAATGATTCTATAAAAATGGACTTTGCCACTTGGTCTTGTTTATTACATATGAAATGGAACTTAAGGCAGTAGCCAGAGCTGTGAAAGCTTAAAACAGCTTCCTGCTTTTTTGTCTGCCTTGAACAGCTAGAGAATATTCATTTAGACAATCTGGGAGCTAAGGGTGAAAAGCAATTGGAAAAAGTATAAGACACAAGACATATATAAACTAAAGAAGAATAGGACAAGAAAATCCTACTGATGATGTTATTTAGTCTGGTAACAAAACGTTCAGAAACTAAACTGAAACAAACTTGGAGAGCAAACCGCTATCAAAATTATAAGACTGTGCACCACTAGGCCTTAAAAGACAACTTGGGTATTATGCAGAATGATTGGTAAATGAAAAAAAAAACATGATAGAGAGAGAAAGAGGGGGAGGGAAGGAAAGATGTGAAGATCACTGGTTGCTGTCTTCTCATTCAGATAAATTCTGTGTTCTGAATCAGTGGTGGAATTCAAATTTTTTTACTACCAGTTCTGTGGGCATGGCTTGGTGGGCATGGTCTGGCTTGGTGGGTGTGGCAGGGGAAGGCTACTGCAAAATCTCCATTCCCACCCTGCTCCAGGGGAAGGATACTGCAAAATCCGCATTCCCTCCTCACTCCTGGGGGAAAGATATTGCAAAATCTCCATTCCCACCCTACTCTGGGGCCAGCCAGAGGTGGTATTTTCTGGTTCTCCAAACTACTCAAAATTTCCACTACTGGTTCTCCAGAACCTGTCAGAACCTGCTGAATTTCACCCCTGGTTCTGATCCATTTTAAAAATTTTATTTATTAATCAAATTTGTATAGCTGACCATTTCACAAAAAGCAACTTCTCTCTTTTTTTGCCCCCTTGCAAAGCAAAGAGATTGCTTCAACAAGCTTTCCTTTCCTAAACTGCTTTTATTCACAGCTTGCTACTTGAAACTGACCAGATTTTAATCAGTTTCACACTGAAGGCTTTTGTTGGCAGGCACAGGACATTTGGTCATAAATGTGCACATTGGTTAGAAACTACATCCTGTGGTTGCTTTGCCAAGGAGGGAGGTAATAGAGAAAAACATTATCCATTTATGCTCTCAGAAACTTTGCTTGGGCAAACAGACAATGTAGATAAGCCCTTGGGGAATTGCCTTGAGCCAAAATGAACTTTTTCCCAGGTGCAAATCACACAGAGGGCAATTCTACACTTGCCATTTAAGCTGTTCCTGCCCTATGTTCCTTTTTTAAGAAAAACCTCAGACACTTCGGCAACAGCTTGCAAAGTATTCAGTCCAAATGCAGATCACCATCTCTTACCATTGGACAATTTCTCTGCTGTGGTGTCTTTCCAGCTTTGTGTGGGAAAGGGTCAAGGTTGGGAAGCAGCACCTGTGAACCTTATTGAAGCAAATTACAGTGGTTTCTTACCCCTGTGAGAATTGTTTTTTTCATTCACCCAAATACCCCATATTTCAAGACACATGTTGGCAGCAAACACAAAATAAGGCAGAAGCTGCAGCAGGAAGATGTTTTTGTAGAACTGCCATCCCTACCATTTGGTCTGCAGCTTGTTTGGCATTAAGGCAGGATCATCACTGCTTACTAGCTGAGATCCAGCTGAAAGCATAGCAGTGTTTTTTTACCCAGCATCTGTCTCTTTGGGTGGGCTACTTGGCTATGAACAGATCTGTTCATAGTAAGACAAACTTGTTTGCTTGTTCTTGATTTCGACATGAATCTGTGAGTGTACCTGGTATGTATTATTTGTTACGAGTAAATGCCTAACTGTGTATATACCATTGCATAGACTGACCCACTGATCCCTCCTCCCTCACTTAGCCCTTCCCATAACCCCTCCTTACCTTGACTCCACCTCCTCCATATATAAGGCTGTGCGCAGAAGTCCAGGACCAGTTCCAAATAAGTACCTGAATAGAAAGAAATAGAGTAAATAAATACATTGAACTCAAAGCCTATCATGTCTGTGATTATTGGGCAAGATCCTTGGAAAACTTACTTCTCAATATGGTAGCCGAGGATGGTTATGTCCAATAAACAGAACCAAAATCGGAAATGGAAGGAAGGATGAACACAAGGTCCACCACCAGGCTGATGGCAGAGCTGGGGGAACCTGAAGGTGCCACCACCAGAATCCCAACTGCCTTGGAGATGGAGGAACTGGACCAAACAAACAGAAGCGTGAGGCCAAAAGAAAGTGCAGCCAGGCACGCCAGAGACAGATCACCCAAGAGAGATGAACTAAAGGACATCATACAGAAAATGATAGACGCCTCCATAAGCAAGGATGAACTCATCGCGAAGCTCCGGGACCTTCTAGATGACCAGGGAGCAGCGATGAGCCCCCAGGAGCAAGACCACGAGGCTGCCAGACCGGTAAGACAGAGATACCCCCTGGCAGAGGCCCAAGACACAAACAGTTCCATTTTCGAGCCATGCTCCCGGCGGCCATCTTGGGATGGCCACCAACCAATAGGGAGCCAGGATTCAAATCCAATGGCGCCAAATGAAAGAAACCCCAGAACAAATGGGGGAACAGCCAAAGGCACCCCAGAAGGGACACACCAAGGCATCTGGAGCTCGCCTCCCGAGCTCGAAGCCAGAAAGACACCCGAGGCCCCAGCAGCCACGATAGGCCCTGCACGCAACCCCTTCACGCCAGCCACGCACCTCAGAGACACTGCCGCGAACCGAGGGGGCTACGGGGGGGCCATCGATGATAGCACACCCCCTCAGATACTCCACACGATGACCAGCCCCCACGAAGACAACCGCAGGGCACCAACTACGTTTGAATCATGCAGATGGCAGGACTCGAACCCAGCACCCGCAGCACCAAGCATAAGAGGCCCGAGGGGAAGAGGCCACACCTGCTACTCAACCCCGATGCGGCCTCCGCCCGGCCTACTCACGTGCCCAGGGACCAGCAATCAAGGATCGGGACCCACCGCAGCAGCCACGCCTCAGAACCCCAGAAGTCCTCGACTTACGACCGCCTCGCCTCCTCGGCTCTCTCCAGCCCCCTGCATGGATCCGGACGCCCAGCGATGGATGCCTGCCTCCAGAGATGAAGCCGAACACCCCAGGAGTGAGATGGGACCCCCAACTGGAGGCCTAGGCCGAGGCCTAAGAGCAGCAACAGCCAGCTGCTCTCCCATCGGCTACAGTAGCGAAATGGGCCTCGCACATGCTCAGTTGGCTCCAGCAAGAAGAGAAGGAGAGAACATAAATCCAAGTCTGTACAGAGCTGCAAACTGCATACCCAAGCCATATTGTGAGTTCCCTCATCTGAGACACCATGGGCAGCAACAGACTGTGAGTAATTCATCACACAACTCAGGGAATTTACCAGCTAACTTTCCCACTCTTAAATTAGATGGATCTAACCGCATGCAGTGGAATCACCAACTCCAGATTTTATTTTTAAAAGAGGATCTACTGTTTTTAGTTGATGACCCCCCCACAAAACCTTGGACTTTAGAAACAGATTGCTTGCATCACAGGGCTTACTATTTAATTATAGCAAGTATCCCACCAGGTGTATACCCCAGCCTAAGCCATTATCTGACTGTGTCTGAGATACAGCAGAGAATATTTAATCTGTTCTATAGTAAAAGCACTGCCACCACAGCAAGGATATCCAGGGAATTCCACTCTGCCAGGCATAAAGCAGGGACTCCCATGGGTGAACATATACTGAACCTGAATGCCACAAGAACTGAACTGATACAAAGGGGGGAGGATATATCCGAAGAGAGCATGAAGAGCATTGTCATTAACTCCCTGGACTCCAGCTGGGACAATTTTATAATGCAGCTGGACAGCATAGGCTTAGGCCACCTCACACTCGAGTCACTGACAAATAGGATAATAGCAGAAGATAGCTTAAGGAGGGACCGCTCCATCAGCCGCAGGGACAGCAGGCCAACTAAGAAAGTTGAGTTCCAAACCAGGAACCTAGACTACCCAGAATGTTTCACTTGTGGCTCAAAGAACCACTACAAACGGGATTGCCCAAGAAACTCAAGGGGAAGGGATCACACCTACCAAAGGGAAAGGGAAGGCAGGAGGCCGGGGCTCCCCGATAGATCCCCATCAGACAACAGATACAGGCGCAGAGACTCCCCTGACCCAAGGAACAGAAGGGGAAGTAGGGACAGCTCTAGGGAGAGCCGACCAGGGTCCATGTATGGGATCGGGGAGAACACACACACACACTCACAAACCAGAGAAGGAGAAGCATGGCTCATCTACTTGGGAGCCACCAACCACACAACTCATGACATAAAGATACTGACCTCATTCACAGAGGAAAACTACCACATTAAGGTGGCCAATCAAAACAAGGTCCTAGTGACAGGGAGAGGAAACACGTTCATAAGCGGAATAGGCAAAGTAGAGGGGGTATTACTCATACCCGAAATACCCCACAACATTTTAGCACCGCTTAAACTGAGCAAGGACATGGGCATAGAGACCACCTTCAAAGAGGGAGAAGCCTACCTGACCAGAGACAGGGAAAGCATCGGCAAAATAGTCATTAATGGAGGGCTAACATATCTCCACCCTAAAAAGAATAACCAGACCCAAGTTATCGCCCAACTAGAAAATACTGAGAATAAAGTCAACACCCATGTTGAGGCAGAGGGGGGCAGGGAAGACGACCCCACCGAAGACAACACGACACACAGAGGGAAATTGCTAATAGGCAAACCCATTCACGATAACTGCGCCCATTTGCTACATAGAAAATTGGGCCATGCCAGCTTCCCAGTCATCCAAAAAATGACAGAATGTACCAGTGATTTGAAAATAAAAAACTGCAAAATCTACTTAGAGTGTTCTATATGTAAATCATCTAAGTTAAAAACCAAACCCAGACCTAGAAAAGCCACCCGTACTACCAATTCTATCTTCCACCTGGTACATATGGACATTGTGGGCCCCATGAAGCCCTCTATAAAATACAAAAGGAGATATTTTCTGACAATAGTAGACGACTACAGCCGCTATGGCTTTGTGTATACCATTAATCATAAAGACGAGGTATTCCAAAAATTTAAAGAGTTTTATAAGAGAGTGGAAACGCAACACAACACAAAGATAAGGCAAATAATGACAGATAGGGGGTCTGAGTTCTTATCGAGGGAATTCTCGAACTGGTCAAAGATGCATGGGATAATACACTACAAGACTTCCCCCTTTTCCGCGTTCCAAAATGGAGTCGCAGAGAAGAGGAATGGAGTCCTACAAACAATGATGAGATGCGCCCTAGAGGATGCGGGGTTAGGACAGCCATTCTGGGCGGAAGCTCTCAACTACTCAAATTATACGCTGAACAGATTCTGGTCTAGCGTAATAGGGAAAACACCTTATGAGGTGATGTACGACCAAAAACCAAAGATTGCGCACCTGCACATATTTGGAGTCACGGCGGATGTGCACATCCCCAGGCAACTGAGGCGAAAAGGAGACAAGGTCTCCAGGAGATTAAGGTTCATGGGGTATGAACCAGGCACAAAAGGCTATAGATTCATTGACAGGGACAACAGGTTCATCGTATCCAGAACAGCGGTGTTCCACGAGAACGCCAACTGGTTTAAGATACACCTCAACGAGACACTCATCAGACAGGAAGACACAAACGAATCAAGGGACAAAAGCAAACCCATCACTTTAGAAGCAAATACACAAGACAGACAAAGACCAAGACACCATTAGGTAGCCACCAAGGGGTGGAAGGAAGACCACCCCATCATCAAGGTAGACACGGTCACAGAGAACGAGGCCAAATACATGCACGACACCGACACAAGACCCATGAGACCTATCAGACCCAACAGAAACAAAATGCCCAGGAGATTTGAAGATTATGTCATGTCCATTCACCCAAATAGAACAACACCCAACTCATACGAAGAAATCATTAGTCTGCCGCAGGTAGAGAGAGATAAGTGGGAGCAAGCTATGGAAAGGGAGATGGCTAGCCTGCGCGAACTGAACGTGTACACCCCCTCTAAGGTCCCAGCCGATAAGACACTCATAGGCACGAAGTGGGTTTTCAAAATCAAGGAACTCGAAGACAACAAGGCCCTCTACAAGGCTAGACTCGTAGCTCAGGGGTTCACCCAAAGGTATCCAGACGACTACACGGATACCTACTCACCCACAGTCAGGGCAGAAAGTGTCAAAAGCGCCCTAGTAGTTGCATCTATCTTAGATCTAGAAGTCTACCAATTTGACGTTCAAACCGCATACCTCCATGCGAAGTTAGACAAAGAAATATATGTCAGGGCACCCCCAGGGAAAGGCGCGAAAGAGGAAGTCACTTGGCTACTAAACAAAAGTTTGTACGGTTTAAGACAGTCCGGGAAAAGATGGTATGAATGCCTAGCCAAAACACTCAGGGACATGGGTTTTACCGCCACATCAGCAGACCTCTGCCTCTTCACCAAGAGGGAGGGCACATCAGTCGAATACGCACTCGTTTACGTAGACGACATCCTGTACATGGGGCAGCACAAGCCAAATTGCGATAAATTCGCCAGAGAACTGGGGAAACAATTCACACTCAAGACCCTAGGGAAAGTCAATAAGTATCTAGGAGTACAAATCGAGAAAACAGAGAATGGGTTCAAGGTTTCTCAAAAGGAGAAAATATTAGAACTTATACATAGATGCAACATGAGGGACGCTAAGTCATGCGAAACCCCCATGCAAACAGACTTCTTGAAACATATGCACGACGAGGGGGAGTCATTTAAGGACAACACCTTGTATAGATCTGTCATTGGATCCCTCCTGTATATTGGACAAGGCCCGATATCAGCTTAGCTGTTAATTTATTATCCAGACATGTCAGTGAACCCAAGATATACCACTGGGAAGGGGTGAAGCGAGTAATCAGGTACCTGAAACATAGCATAGACGCGTACCTATGCCTGGAACCATCCAAATCCAAAGAACCGGCGCTGACCTGCTATGCGGATGCTGACTGGGCAGGTGATACCAAGATCAGGAAAAGCACATCAGGTTACGTGTTCCTCATCAATAACTGCCCAGTATACTGGTATACCGGCAAACAGAACCAGGTTGCCACATCCACGGCAGAAGCAGAGTACATCTGCCTATCAAAGGCAGCTAACAATTTAGTGTGGTTCGATGACCTGCTCTCTGAAATATGGACCGAACCGGCTTACCCTATAACTATCCACGAGGACAATAAAGCAGCCATAGACATCTCCAACGCAGAAGCAGTGGGTCAGAGGTCCAGACATATCAACATCAAGCATAAGCATGTCAGGCAGTTATCAAATGTAGGTTTTATTAGGGCCGTACATTGTGAAACCTCTGAGCAAGTTGCGGACATTCTAACGAAACCATTACCAAACAAGCAACACACATATCTCACATCAAAACTGGGGGTGACCATGTTGGGTACAGAATCAACCCCGAATGTTAGGCATTTAGAGGGGGATTTGTTACGAGTAAATGCCTAACTGTGTATATACCATTGCATAGACTGACCCACTGATCCCTCCTCCCTCACTTAGCCCTTCCCATAACCCCTCCTTACCTTGACTCCACCTCCTCCATATATAAGGCTGTGCGCAGAAGTCCAGGACCAGTTCCAAATAAGTACCTGAATAGAAAGAAATAGAGTAAATAAATACATTGAACTCAAAGCCTATCGTGTCTGTGATTATTGGGCAAGATCCTTGGAAAACTTACTTCTCATTATTGAAATATGATTGAGTAAAGGTAAGAATGTTGTTTGAATCAGATACGTCTTCTTAAATTTTGGGTTCCTCAACAGCTGCAATCCCAAGAAAGGGAATAGAATGATGATAATCATTAGAGATAACCCTGATCTACAAGTGATCAGTTTGAATGCCTACCTATAAAGTTGGGCTGAAATGGCAATTTGGGAATGCTGTTTGTGTACCATCAATCTTGCTGCAGGTCAAAGCTCTATTCCAATCTACTAGTCCAACCTTCTGTTCAAGCAGGAAACCCTATATAATTTGAGACAAGTGGCTGTCCAGTCTCTTCTTAAAAACCTCCAGTGATGAAGCACCCACAATTTCTGAAGACAAGCTGTTCTGGTTAATTGTTCTCACTGTTAGGAAATTTATTCTTAATTCCAGGTTGTTTGTCTCCTGATTAGTTTCCATCCATTATTTCTTGTCTTGTCAAGTGGTTAGAGTGCAGTACTGCAAGCTACTTCTGCTGACTGCTGGCTGCCTGCAATTTGGCAGTTGATTTGAAATCTCACCAGGCTCAAGGTTGACTCAGCCTTCCATCCTTTCAAGGTGGGTAAAATGAGGACCCAAATTGTTGGGGGTGATATGCTGACTCTGTAAACCACTTAGAGAGGGCTGCAAAGCACTGTAAAGTGGTATATAAGTCTAAGTGCTACTGCTATTGCTATTGCCTTCTGGTATTTTGGAAAATAAGTTGACCCCCTTTTTTTTGTGGCAGTCCTTCAAATAGTGGAATACTGCTGTCATGTCACACCTAGTCCTTCTTTTCTCTAGACTATCCATATCCTGTTCCTGCAACTGTTCTTCATATGTTTTAATCTCCATGACTTTAATCATCTTAGTTGCTCTTCTCTGCACATTTTCCAAAATTTCAACATCTTTTTATCTAATGTGATGATCAAAAATGGATCAGGTATGGTCCTACTAATGTTTTACAAAGTGGTACCATTCACATTATTTTGATTCTATGCCTCTGTGTCAATGGTCCACTTAGCAAACCCAGCAAAAGGAACTGAAGAAGCAAAATCAGCTCTGCTTTTCCCGCACAAAAGCTTGCTTCGTTAAACAATAGATTCTCTTTCTCCCACTGCTTGCGTGTTCACATTGTCAAATAGTAGAACTTCTTTTTGTTATGGGAACAGTCCACTTCTCCATTGAGCACCTGCAGTAGTGACCTTGGTGTTTGGCAGGCTCTCATGGTCCATGAACAACATCTTAGCATCCCACTTCCTCCCTACACATTCCACTCCTCCCCCCTTTTCATTGGCAAGTTGAAAAGTGATAAAAATTAGAAGGCAATAAGCAATTCAATCTGTTTAGCCTTCTTACAGTTACTGTTTGTGAGCCAGGTTTCACCTAATTTGTACTTGTATCTTTGGTTTTTCCTGCCTAAGTATAAAATGTTGTCTTTCTCCACATTAAATTTCATGTTGTTGGATAAGGCCCATTGTTTAAGTCTGTCAAGATCTTTTTGGATCCTTAGCTTGTCTTCTGAGGTATTGGCTATTCCTGCTATGTTAGTATCATCTACAAATTTGATGAGTCCCTCTTCTATTCATTAAGTTATTTATGAAGATATTGAATAGTATTGAATCTAAGAAGGAATCTTGTGGTACCCCACTGCTTTCTTCCCTCCATGTAGAAGTAGTACCATTAAGAACTCCTCACTGAGTATGGTTTGTCAGCCACTTAAAAATCCATCTGGTGGTGGTATGTTTTATCCCACATTTTTCTAGCTCACCAAGAAGTATATTGTGGTCTACTTTGTTGAATGCCTTACTGAACTCTAAGTATATTATGTCCACAGAATTTTGCTGGTCTGCTAATTTAATCACTTTGTCTATGCTGGCTTCTAGTTTTAACTTTATGTGTTTCTAGATGTTCACAGATCTTTTTTTATGATTATCTTTTCCAGGATTTTCTCAGGTATTGATGTTAGCATCAACCATCCCATTCATGGGTGGGTTCTAAAATTTTTTACTACCAGTTCTGTGGGCATGGCTTATCTTGTGGGCATGGCTTGGTGGGGGGGAATGTGACTGGATGGGCGTGGTCAACTTTTTTTTTTAACTTTTAAAAGCATTTTTTCTACAACCTTAAGAGGTTGCAGAAAAAAATGCTTTTAGAAGCTTCTGACGACCAGGCAAGTCAGCTGGGATCGCCAGAGGCTTTTAAAGGCATTTTTTTTCCTACAACCTCTTCGACTGAAGAGGTTGTAGAAAAAATGCTTTTTAAAGCCTCTGATGATCCGAGCTGAGCTACGCGATCATCAGAGGCTTTTTTTTTAACTTTTAAAAGCATTTTTTCAGCTGAAGAGGTTGTAGAAAAAATGCTTTTAAAATTTAAAAAAAAAAAGCCTCTGATGAGGTGGGCAGGGTAAGCGAGTGGTGACTGGGCCGGGACTGGTTCGGGGGTGTGGCCAGCCAATGTTATTGCCGGTTCTCCAAACTACTAAAAATTTTTACTACCGGTTCTTGTAAAGCAGTGCGAACTGGGAGCAACATACCACTGTATGAAACACAGCATCTGACTGTGGGGTTGCAAAATTTTCTCAGACTGCAAATGGCTCATGTAAATTCCTTTTCTCTCTCTCAGCTCCCCACACATCCCAATCATACCCATCCTGCCTCCCTTAGCTTCTTTGTCAAGTTGCAAGTAGAAAGAAATGCCTTGTGAGTGAACCTTGACAGTTAGACTGATTGGTCTGTAATTTCCTGGGTCTGTTTCTCCCCCCCCTTTTTTTTTGAAGACAGAAATCACATCAACTTTTTTCCAATCCTCAGGTAGTTGTGCTCCAGGATTTTTGAAAGATATGGTACAATGGTTCTGAGATAACATCCTAACCCTAATTCTTCAGAAGTTGTGGAAACTTCCTCACTAGAAGCTTTCAAGAAGAGACTGGACTGCCATCTGTCAGAAATGGTGTAGGGCCTCCTACTTAGGTGTGGGGTTGGACTAGATGACCTACAAGGTCCCGTCCAACTCTGTTAATCTGTTAAAATCTGCCAGCTCCTTCAGAACTCTTGCCATTTTCTTGTTTATTTTAATTTTGTACTTTTTTGTACATTTGTACTTCTATAACAATCTGGTTTGGTACAGCAACCAAACAAGACAGGTACAGACTTCAGCAGATAGGACTGCAGAAAAAATAATTGCAACCAGCCTGTCTTCTATTGAGGACTTGTATACTACACAGATCAGAAAGAGGGCTGAGAAAACATCTACAGACCCCCCACGTCCTGGACATAAACTGTTTCAATGCCTCCCCTCAGGATGTGGCTATAGAGCATTGCATGCCAAAAAAACAAAAAACAAAAACCTAAGTATATACTCTGCTGAACTCTTAATTCCCACAGCATTGTCTCATTTCTCATCTTTTCTTATCTTCTCAACTTTCCTACTCTCTTCTCCTATTGGTTTCTTATGATTTATCAGTTGGTGTTTGTAAATTATGATTACTTGTAACTATGACTTATGACCTATTACTTGCTGTTTATATGTACACTGTGAGCTTACTGTATGCACTGGAGACAAATTCCTTGTGCGTCCAATCACATTTGGCCATAAAGAATTCTATATAAAAAGGAAGGCACTTGAACAAATGAAAAAATGTCACCTTAAGGTTGATTTCCTACACTATGTAGCTATCTCCTCTTCTTTAGTATATTCTCATTTAAGGCAATATTATATTTTCCGTATGCAATTCGAGCATAGAGTTTTAAGAGCTGGCCACACCTCCCACACAATAACAAGCTGCTATCATCAGGGTTTACAGCTGAGTTTTCTCAGGCCTTTTAAGGAAGCAGGTAGTGATGCCAGAAAATATTCAGCAATTGCATTCCAGTACAGATATGGAAACAATTGCCATTTCATTAGAAGGGAGTTTGCCACTGTGGCTGCAGAGAGAAGACCAAAAATAAATTTCTGTAGGGCTCAGCTTTGTCTGCCTTGCCTTCACCTTTGCTTGAAAGGGCAAAAACCTCCCCATACCCAGAATAGTTTAATTGTCTCCTGATACATTTCATTTTTCAGTCACAACAGCTTCTCCTGTCACCAAATGACAGATTTCCTGTGGAACCATAAAGCTTGCCAGAATTAAAAAAAAAAAAACAACTAAATTGTGCTTTTAACTGTTGATTGATCATCAGTTTAAACAATGTAAATAAAAGAAATAAAATCTGACAAATCACTTTCTCCTTTCATCAAGATGCAAGGCAAACAGCAGCATTATAAGAATTAAATGTAATGAGTGTATTGTAATAGAATAATCATACTAAAAACTGAAATATTTTTTTTCCAGAAGACAAAGATTCATTAGTGCTGACCTTCCCCTTTCCTTGCAATTTACTTTTTAACCCACAAAGACTCTGATCTGTGGCCTGGCTGCACTTTTTTTGTTAAACCAGAATGCTGAGTGGGAGCTGATTGGAGAGGTTTTGCCTCAGCAGGGTTGAGGGGGGATGGGCAGCCAGGGGAAAGTAGCTCTAGACTAGAGCCAGCAGCTCTGGCCCTCCTCTGTTATTTCAGTGGAGGCATGGCGATCATCAAACTGGGGAAAGAATGGGTGTTCTTTTGCCTCCTCCTCTCCTCCACTCCTTTTCCACTTCTGGACATTCAGCAGAGAATTGGAGGGAAGCATCTTTGCAGCTGCTTGAAAGCCAAGGAGTCAAAGGGAGGCAGGGAAAGGCTGGGGGTGCAATCTCCTTCTCTACCTAGTGGAAACTGCCTGCGCTTTCAAGTGAACACCTGAGGAGTCTTTGATATTGAAGCAGAAAGTGAAGTGTATCAGTCCTTTTCTTTTTGAATTATTCCTTTATAGGCTACTGAACAAGTTCCATATTCACTTCAGAAATATAGCTTGATTGAACATGAAAACTTAACCTAGAGAACTGGAACAAAAAGAAGCCTCAAAGTCAAATTAACTAACAAAACTAATAATGGATAAATGTTAGATCAAGCGCAGGAAATGAAGACGTGACCAGCTCGATACATTTAGTAACTTTATTGCTACAGTAACAAGACAAGACAAGACTGGCTGCGCGCTGCTGGAGCTCTCCTTATATTCGCTCCGGCAGTCGCACCGCCCCTGACAGAGATTCAAACTTTCCCGCCCGATGGCTGGCAGCCAATCTGGGCGGATGTCCTTATAAGGACATAACACTCCTCCCCTCTTAGTCCGGGAACTGTCAATTCTCATTAATGAAAGTCACGTAATCACGCAGGTACGTAGAACGCCTCGGCACCCTAGTTGACCTGCGCAGTCCCACTTCTTCCTCGTCCCTGACCTGGACGGACGGGGCTCCTGTGTCTCCTGGTTCCCTCCCCGGAACCGGGCTCGGTTCGGCTGGCGAGTGTGCGGGGTCACCCTCAGCGCCTCCGGCCGGACCGCAGACCTTGGATGGCTGGTTCTGGTGGTCTTCCTCCTGGCCTGTGGATCTCTCGTCTCGTTGCGGTTGCTCGGTTCCGACCTGGGAAGAGCGTCTGAGTCTCGGTAAGTCCCAGGCTGTCACTTGCTCCTCCCCGGTCTCCCAGGCGCTGCGGTTCGGCCGCAGTTCGGATCGTTGTCATCTGGGGGGGGTGGTTCGGGTCGGTGCCCTCGGGTCCGGTCTGCCAGCTGTGGGTGGTGTTGGCTCGTGTCGTGCTGTCTGACCTCGCAGGGGTGGCGCAGGTCCCCTTGGTCCGGCTGGCATTGGCCTGCCCCGTCGGGTCAGCGGTGGTCGACCTGGTTGGGGTGTTGTTGTGGGGCTACCTCTGCGGATCGGCGGAGGTTTCCCCTGCTGGGGGGGTGCAGGTCTCCCTGGCCGGGTTGTTGTTGGCTTCCCCTTCCCCCTAGTCCCTGGTCTACCGCCGGCTGGTGACTGGGGCCATCCGGGTCGGGTTCTTGTTGCCGGGTTGTCTTCTGTGATGGGCGGGGGTCCCCCTCACCGGGGAGTCGTGTGCCACCTTCACCCATGGGTCGTGGGCCGCCCCTCTTGGCTGGGTCCCGGTCTACTCGCCTGGAGCGGAGGTCTCTCTGGCCGGGCTGGCGTTGGCTGCCTTCACTGGCGGAGTGCGATGCTTCCCCTCTGGGCAGGTCCCGGTCTACTCGGGGGCTGGGTTGGTAGTCCCTTGCCCTGTCGTGCCGGGTGCCCACCTCGCTGGGTTGGTGTTGCCATCCCCCATGCGGCTGGCCCCGGTCTACCGCACTGGACTGTCGGTGCGATAGCGCCTGGTAATGTTCTTGGCTGGCCTCGTCGGGGTGGCATTGGTCTACCTTGCAGGGGTGTCGTAGGCCTACCTCGTCAGGGTGTTGTAGGCCTACCTCGCCGGGGTGTTGCAGGCCTACCTCGTCGGGGTGTTGTAGGCCTCCCTCGTCAGGCTGGTTTTCGTGCGCTCCCCCCCCCCTTTTCCGGAGCTGGTCGATGTGCCGTCTACAGACCTGTCCATCTTCCAGCTCCACGGTGTAGGACTTCGGGCCGGTTGTGTTGTCTATCTTCCCCTTCAGCCACTTGGGAGAGCCGTTGAAATTCAGCGCAAAAACTGAATCTCCCTTGCTGAAGGCGCGAAGCGGGCGGCTGGCCGTTGCGGTCACTTCTGGGTTGTATTGGGGGTGCAACCGGTCCAAGGGTGACCTCAACCTTCTGCCCATCAACAGTTCGGCCGGGCTCTTGTGGGTGGTGGCATGCGGCGTGATGTGCTGGGTGAGGAGGAAGTTGTCTATCCTTTCCTGCCAGTCTCCCGTGCCCATCTTGGTGAGTGCCTCCTTGGTGAGTCTCACCATCCGTTCCGCTTGTCCGTTCCCAGCTGGCCTGTACGGGGCGGACAGGGCATGGCGGATGCCCAGTCCTGCCAGGAATGCCTCCATGGCCAGGGATGTGAGTTGCGGGCCGTTGTCAGAGACCAGCACATCCGGTAGGCCATGGGTGGCGAATAGGCGGCGCAGGGCCCGGATCGTTGCTTCCGTTGTGGTGGATGCCATGGGTACCACCTCGAGCCACTTGGAGAAGGCATCTACCACGATGAGGAGGTGGCGCCCTTGCATCGGACCCGCGAAGTCGATATGGATCCTCGACCAGGGGTTGCTGGGGGTCTCCCACTTCGCTGTTTCGGCTTGTGGTGGCGCCGGGCGGACTTCTTGGCACGGGTCACATCTGGAGACCCATTCTTCAATGTCTCTGTCCAGTGAGGGCCACCAGACGTAACTCCGTGCCAGGGCCTTCATGCAGACGATGCCTGGGTGCCCTTTATGTAAAGTCTCCAGTGTCCGCCGTTGCAGAGTGCTGGGAATCAGCACCCTGTCTCCCCATAGCAAACAGCCCCGCATGGTGGACAGCTCCTTTTGCTTCCTGGCGAATGGGCTGAACTTCTCCTCCGTCTTCTGTGATGGCCACCCCCTGAGCATCCAGGACTTCACTTGGTGGAGTGTGAGGTCCCTCTGGGTGTGGACGGCCACATCTGCAGACGAGACTGGGCAGCTGGTGTCGTCATCTATGTGGAAGAGGTGGAGCGTGGGGGCTGGGTCTTCTACAGGATCCTTCAATGGGCATCTGCTCAGTGCGTCGGCGTTTCCTATGGCTGTGCCTGGCTGGTGCACGAGCCTGTAGGAGTAGCCGGCTAAGAAGATGGCCCATCTCGTCATCCACGGGGACATGAAGGTCGGGGTGGGTTGGTCACCCACGAGGAGCCCCAGGAGTGGCTTGTGATCTGTGACTATGGTAGAGGTACTCGTGGAATCGTTTCATTCCTGCAACGATGGCCAGGGCTTCTTTGTCCAGCTGACTGTAGTTGCGTTCCGCGCTGGACATGGTTTTGGAAAAATATGCGATTGGGGCTTCAGCACCGTTGGGCAGTTCGTGGCTGAGGACTGCCCCCACCCCGTATGGCGACGCGTCGCAAGTCAGCTTGATGGGGAGCGTCTCGTTGTACTGTATGAGGACGCTTTTGGAAGTTAACAGTCCTTTTATTGCTCGGAATGCTGCTTCCTCCTCTTGGCCCCACTTCCAGGAAGCCGCTTTCCCCAGCAGGCGGTGGAGTGGCTCAGCAACTGTGGCTTTCTGTTTGAGAAAGATGGCATAGAAGTTAAGCAACCCAAGGAATCCTGAAGTTCCGTTTTGTTTTTTGGGCTTGGAGCTTCATGGATTGCTTTCACTTTTGATTTGGTGGGGTGGATGCCAGTACTATCTATGAGATAGCCCAGGAACTTGACTTCCTGTACTCCTAGGATGCACTTATCACACCTGACCCTCAAGCCCTTGGCCTTGAATCGCTGCAGGACAAGCCTGAGCCTTTCAAGGAGTTGTGCTTGTGCATCTCCGGAGATTAGCACATCGTCAAAGTAAGGCACCACCCCTGGAATGCCTTGGAGAAGGCGTTCCATCATGGATTGGAAAATGCCGGGGGCAGCGCTGACTCCAAATTGGAGGCGGTTGCATTTGAATGCCCCCCTGTGCGTGACAATTGTTTGGGCCTCTGCCGTTTTTTCGTCCACTGGCAGTTGCTGGTAAGCCTGGGCCAGGTCCAGTTTAGCAAAGATTGAGCCAGTTCCCAGGGAATGCAGCAGATGTTGCACTACTGGGACTGGATATGCGCTTTGCGCCAACGCCTTGTTGATGGTACAACGGTAGTCGGTGCAGATGCGCACAGACCCATCATGCTTCAGTGGGGTCACAATGGGGGTCTTCCATGAAGCATGATCGATCGGTTCCAGGACGCCCTGGGCGATCAGCTTATCCAGCTGCTCGTCTACTTTCGGCCGCAGGGCAAATGGAACTCGGCGGGGCTTAAGCCTAATCGGGGTGATTCCCTTGTCCAGATTAAAGGAGATTGGCCTTCCCACAAATTTCCCCAGCTTACCATCGAAGACTTCTTTGAACTCTTCGATGAGGTTGTCGAGTTCATCCCTGTGAATTTGGTGGATCCCTCCGATGGATAGCCCCAGCGGCTTAAACCACTCCACTCCTAGCAGGTTCGGTTGGCTGTTCTCCACGACTGTGATGGGAAGCTCGCCTTGGAAGTCCTTGAAGGTGATGTGGATGGTGGTTCTGCCCAGGACTCCGATGGGGTTTCCGCTGAAATCCACGAGCCTCGACCTCAGGGGTTTCAGCTGGGTCTTCTTGCAGGATGGCTTAAGGTGCTTCAGGTGCTGCCAGTCCATGATGGAGTAGGCGGACCCGGAGTCTACTTCCATCTTGCACGGTGACCCCTCTGCCAACAGTGTCACGTGGAATTTGGTGGCCCCCTCATCGCTCGTGTGGGCGATGGTGGTCTGGTGCACCGCTCTGCTGTGGGGATATTCCTCATCTCCGCGCCTGGACTGGTTCGAGGACCGTTTGGATGTCCTCTGGGTTTCCCTGCGGTTTTCGCGGAATCTCGGCCTGGATGGTTCCGGGGCTGGATCCGCTGCTCTGCATGCCTCAGCGATGTGTCCCCTCTTCAGGCAGTGGCGGCAGGTTGTGTCCCTCCATCTGCAGGTTGCCCTGGGGTGGTCGCCTTTGCAGCTGCCGCAACGTTCCCCTCGGTCGCCATGTTGGGGGTTTTCCCGCCTGAGAGGGCGGGAAACCTTGTGGACGGCCATTTCCTCATCGGACTCTGATGGCGTGGTCGAGTCATCTGATGAGTTCGGGCCGGACTTGTGGATCTTGTGGATCCCTCTCGCCTTCACCATCGCGGCGGCTGCTTTTTCGGACGTCTCGGCGGCTGTGGCTTCATCGAGGACTTCCTTTAGTGGGATCCTCTTGCGGCTCAGGAACTTCTTCTGAAGACCCACATCCCGCATTCCGAAAACAACGCGGTCCCAGATGGCATTGTCCACGTTGTCGAATTCGCAATTGGCAGCGATTTGGCGAAGCGCTGCCACGAATTCTTTGATGGATTCACCTTCCTGTTGATTCCTCTGTTGGAAGATGAACCTGTTGGTGATCGGGGTGCCTGTGGGTGCGTAGTGCTCCTGTAGGACTTCCTGCAGATCATTCCAGGACATCTCCTCAATGTCCCTGGGCGCCACAAGGTCAATCGCCATTTCCAGGACGTCGGACCCGCAGTGAGCCAGGAAAAGGGCTCTTTTCCACTCATCGTCGAGGTTCTGGTATCCATTCCCTCGCAGGAATTGCCGGAATCTGACCATATACGACCTCCATTTCTCTCGTGCCGGGTCGAATGGGTTCAGCGAGGCGATCGGCGCTTGTGGGTTTGCCATTCTGAAGGTCGCTGCGGTAGAGTGACTTCAGCTCGGTTGGCGATCGTGCCACGAGTCTTGCTCAGGTTCTTTTCTCTAGTCCTTCGTTGCCAGTATTAGATCAGGCGCAGGAAATGAAGACGTGACCAGCTCGATACATTTAGTAACTTTATTGCCACAGTAACAAGACAAGACAAGACTGGCTGCGCGCTGCCGGAGCTCTCCTTATATTCGCTCCGGCAGTCCCACCGCCCCTGACAGAGATTCAAACTTTCCTGCCCGATGGCTGGCAGCCAATACGGGCGGATGTCCTTATAAGGACATAACAATAAAGCTTAACTTTTGGAGGTTTCCCCCTTTTTCCCTGTCTGATGGTCTCCAAAAAACAAAACTACTTTCATTGTAGTGGATGGGACTTACTTCTTTTGGGGGCAATTGGGGCTCTTAAGGACAGAGGTGGGCAGCTATTTCTTCTCTTACAAATCCTCTTCCCCCAGTAAGCCAAATTTCCCCATTCTGAGGAGTTTTTAAGGAGCAAAATGAGTACACTAAAGCTAAATCAACACTCTTGCCCTTCAAAACCCTCAACTCAAAACGTGGACCCATGTTTTAAATCTGTTCCTCCAAGACCCGTGCCTTTGGGTCACAAAAGCCAAGTGTGTTCTGCTAGGCTGAAAAGTATGTGTGTGAATGTGTGTAGTGAAGGGAACGCTGGAGCCTTCACTGCTGAGCAGATGATCAGCAGTTGGATTGGCCTCCCAGAATACTGCCAATCAGCTGTTCTAGGAGGCGGGTTTGCCACCGTCACTGATTGCTACTGATCATCACCGCCTTCGCCAATTGCTGCCAATCACCACCAAATGGCGGTGGCGGTGAGAGGTGGTGGGGTGAGGCAGTGGTGAGAGGCAGCGGTGAGAGGCGGTGGCAATCAGCGGCAATTGGTGGTGGTGAACGGCAGGTGGCAAACGGCGGGCAGCAAACAGCGGGCAGCAGTGATTGGGGTGGTGGCGAACGGCAGTGGCGAATGCTGGCAGTGGCAATCGGTGGCAATCGGCGGCAATGTTGTGGTCCACCAGTGGCCTGCGGAGCTGGCAGCAGAGTCAGACAGTGAGAAGGCTGGGGAGGAACATGAGCCAGTCTTGGAGTCTGGGGAAGGTTCAGACAAGGGCTCTGCATCGGAGACAGAGAGGGGTCCAGGACCATCTGGGAGTTATGTGCTGCCTCCAGAGCCACCAGAGTCGGACATCAGTGAGGCAGAGGAACAGGGGGAGCCTGTTCCCAGTGTGCGCATGCACAGAGCTGCCAGAAGGCAAGACCAGTTAAAACCAAAGGGATGACTCGGGAGTAGGGCTTGGAGATGATTGGCCCCTCCCATAAGACATAAAGGAGGAGCAAAGGCACATGAGCCTTTGCAGGAAGCAACGTTGTTCGTCTGGTCAGTTTAAATTCTGAAGCTCCGTTTTGACTCTGTGCTCCATGTGGTCTTGCAAAGCTAATTGCCAATTAGGTCTTTGGCAGCGTGTCAAGGCAGATAAAGGTGGGTGCTTATCAGCCTTATCCTGAAGGACTGCAGCAGACTTCTGTTGGACTCTTTACCAACTCTTTGTGACTCAATATGGGCTGTGAATGAACAATAATTCACAGCTGTTGAAATAAAGAGAGTTTTTGGGACTAATCGTGTGCTTTTTACTGTCTCAGGAAGTCTAGGTCAGAACAGGCAATAAGCGATCCCTAGAACAGCTGATCAGTGGTATTCCAAGAGGCTGATCCAACTGCCAATCAGCTGCTCAGCAGTGAAGCTTCCAGAGTTTCCCAGTGATGTCAGCAGCTCAGCTCAGTTGACCAGTGGTGGGTACAATGGAGTGGAGCTCTGATGAGCCAGGTGCTGGGGCTGCAATAACATGTTGAAGCTGACCAGGCTGTTTGCTACAAGGACTCTTAGCCAGATGAATACCAGATGGATGCTGAGAGGCAGTGGCAGATTTCCCCCCCTCCTCTAAAGCTAATATGTGTCTTATGGTCCAGTGCGTCTTATAGTGCGAAAAATACGGT
Source organism: Arizona elegans (assembly GCA_022577455.1). NCBI lineage: Eukaryota > Metazoa > Chordata > Lepidosauria > Squamata > Colubridae > Arizona > Arizona elegans. The sequence continues at coordinate 168,525,886 of JAKOOJ010000001.1, read as the reverse complement.
AACAATGAGGAAGGCAAATATTCCTTAGAGGAACTATTGTGCACAACTTGTTCCCTTTTTCCTCCTCAAATAACACAGTGGAATCTGTTTTCCTTTCCCTTCCTTAGTTGGGAAAGGAGGTCTTTGAAAAGACAGGATGCTGTGCTGGCAGCTAGTAAAGGAACTTGGGAAGCAAAGAAAGGAAAATGACTCCAGTAGATGCCGACGAGTGAGAAATGTGAGAGGCCTGTTCCTTAACACACCCAGAAATTACCTCTGGTCCCACTCCCCAAAGGTCATTTAACTTTCTCTCCAAGATTGGTCTGGCAAAGTATCATGAAGATAGTGGCTTAAGGTAAGGGAGAAACTTGCTTTCATTCTGGGACATTCAATGTCAACACCTAACTTTTAAAATCATGGGCTGCCAACCCTTTGATCAGAGCAGAAGACTGTGGTTGTTAAGGCAAAGTGGTGTCATTGTAAATTGTAAGGACATTATCCTTTTCCTCTTCTGCCATGGTGTTAAACATTGCAATTCAGCAGCAATCTTTAGCAGTTTTCAAGCATCTTTGCACTGCACATTGAGTGTCCATATTTTAAGTCTGCAACGCTATTTCAAAGTGGGAGGTGAAGAGGTCCCTAGTACTGTGAGTGTGGTTTGTGGGTAGGAGTCAACTGGTAGTCCAATTAAGTAATTTGTTAAGCGTTCAGTATTGATATGGCAATTCAGGTGTTTTCCTTTCTGTACTCTTTCTTTCCCCTTCTTGTTCATCATCTAGAATTGCTCTATGAGGCAGACTCTAAATATGATATATGAATAAATAAAATAAATGTATATTGCATTCTAATAGTACTCACTATTCTGACTTTTCTGTTGAAGGGAAAGCCAGTGTCCTTTTTAAAAATATCCACTAATGCATAAACTATCTCAAAATATAATACAGCTAGAACTGAATTCAACATTTGTTGCATGGGTGTGCTCCCAGCAATCAGCCATGACCCGATTCCAGATGTCTTGTGATGTGTCAGGGAAGGACAGGAAGTTCTTCTTCTTCCTCAACTGACACAGCTTGGGAAGATCCAAAACAGATGTTGCACCCTTATCTGAATATCTGTAGAAATAAAAGGAGCACAGCAGGCTAAGCAAGAGAAGAGTTCAACACAAAAGAAGCCATTTCTAATGAGCTCATTTTATGATTAATAGTCGTACTCCTGGAATTTTTGCAAAGTTTGATTCCAGAATACAAATGTTGAAAGGAAAATGCATTTTTTACCAGTTAAAACTTTAACAATAATACAGTATATGCAGATATGCATTTGTAGAGATATATTAATTTCCCCTGTCTTAAAAGGTGCATTAGCAGTACTCTGTCCTTGTTTTATTATTTTTAGTCGTTCTATAATCTTTTTATCTTATGTAAAACAAAAGTATATTTTCCAATAAAATCTATGAAAGATTAATTACCAAGCAGAGTGGATTAAACTTTTGTGATAAAATAAAATATACATTTGTGAACAATGTCAGAAATCTTTAGTATATTGCTTATAAATGTTTAAAGGAAAAGAAAAAACACCTCTATAAATAATGTAAGTAAATACAGTATTTATGATTTTCTTCTCCTTTGTACTCCGGGTAATTTGCAGTACTTATTAGCATAAGCTTTAAGTACCATTTTCTAAATGTATTTGTTTACCTTGCTGTGTAATTGCTGCATACTCTTTAGGTTCCCAATTTGTTACTGTTGGTACTATATCTTTTTCCCAGTGTTTTGCAAAGTTTATCCTCACAGCTATAAGGATGTATCTTAATAAATTATGGCATTTTTATTGGTGTACTTTGGAATTATACCTAATTTTAAAAATTGTGGTTTCATTTCAAATTTAACAGAATAACAGAGATAGGAAGGACCTTGGAGGTCTTCTAGTCCAACTCCCTGCTCAAGCAGTACACCCTATCTGGACAAATGGCTGTTCAATCTCTTCTTAAAAACCTCCAGTGATGGAGCACCCTCGATTTATGAAAACAACTTGTTTTACTGATTAATTGTTCTCACCGTTAGGAAATTTCTTCTTTGTTCTAGGTTGGATATTTCCTTGATAAGTTTCCATCCATTACTTCTTGTCTTGCTCTCAGGTACTTTGGCAAATAATTTGTTCCCCTCTTCTTTGTGACAGTCCCTCAAATATTGGAAGAGTGCTATCATGTCAGCTTTTCTTCATTAGACTAGACATATCCAGTTCTTGCAGCAGTTCATCATATATTTTAGTCTCTAGCTCTCTAATCATCTTTGTTGCTTTTCCTTGCACTCTTTGTAGAATCTCAGATTGATCCTTAAAATTCTCTAAATGTTGCTGTGTATGTTTTTCCAGTACTTTGGAGGGGTGTTTTTTTTTTTTTTTGCATGTCACCAGAGTTGGACATCAGCGAGTCAGAGGAACAGAGGAAGCCTGTAAATTATATACTATAATTTGAAATATTTGATATTTATTTATTTATTTTTATTTATTTTATTTTATTTTTATACCGCCCTTCTCCTGCGGGACTCAGGGCGGTGTACAGCCGAGATACAACATAGCATATAAAATTTAAAAACAGTTAAAAAAACAAATAAATAATTTCGGCCTAAAATTTAAAACAACCCAATTAAAACCGAATTCAATTAAAACTGAGAGGATGGGATCAAGCCTGCCCGGCTAGATGGAATAAGTTACTCCTTGTATCAGGATAATTTCTTTGAAGTTTCTCATATAATTTGTACATGTTTTTATGTATTCTGTCTCTGTAACATATTTAAGTAGGAGTGCATATGCAGCCCAATAAGTTGTTTTGATTCTGTATAAGACTTTCAAATTTGTGTCATATTTTCTTTATGACCCTCCCTAGTTTTTGAGGTCAGATTTAATTCTTCCTGCAATTTGTTGGGACTTCAGCCATGGTATGTTTCAATCTTCCTACCATTTTTTTTGCTTCAATTATTCTTGCTGTGTCTTAATGCATTTTAACATAAAAAAGAGAGAAGGAACTCGATTCAGAAATGTAGATAACACTTAAAGAAAACCAAATCCATTTTAAGAATTCTCAGCAACTGGAAAAATTAAAATTTGGTGCCTATACAATGTTTTAGGTATTTTCCATCACCAAAAAGAAAACTGGGAGTTAGGTACCACCATACCAGATCAACCACATTTAAATAAGGGAATATTATTTCTTCTTGCCTGTTTATATGAGCAGCAGATTGTACAAGAAGATCTCCAATATCCCTTCCAACCCTATAATTCTATGATTCCATGATTCTATATTTCTACCCTACACCAGACCTTATATGTCCCATATTCTTTTTAATCTGTCCATTGTTTATGATTTCCTGTGCATTTTCTTACTTTTTTTTTGCATGAAAAAAATCCTTAAAATTGGTGGTTTAAATAGAACACAAAGGTGCTGGGCATACAGTACCTCCAGGGAAAAAAAAGATTTCTGTAATTTTGCAAAGCATCTAAGAAAATAAGTCTAGAATGAGAGGAATGCACAAGAATCCCAGAAGAAATTTATCATATGATGAGCGGTTGTAGGAACTGGGTATGTCTAGCCTAATGAAGAAACATGCTAGCAGTCTTCCAATATTTCAGGGGCTGCCACAGAAAAGAGGGAGTTGACCTATTCTCCAAAGCACCTGAAGGCAGGACAAGAAGTAACAGATGGAAAGTTATCAAAGAGAGATCCGACTTAGAACTAAAGAGAAATTTCCTAACAGTGAGAACAATTTAAAATTAATCAGTGGAATGGCTTGCCTCCAGAAGTTGTGAATATTTTATCACTGGAGGTTTTAAAACAATCATTTGTCTGGAATGATATAGGGTCTCCTGTTTGAGGAGGGGGTTGGATTAGAAGACCTCCAATGTCCCTTCCAAGTCAGTTGTTCTGTATTTTTTCTGTAAGTCATTGTGTGCAAAGTGATGGAATCCTCACACAATCTTTCAAATAGTGATGAATGCTCCTCTGTGAGGTAGAAATGTGAAATATAAACAAACAAACACAAATGCTGCAGTTGTCCAGTTCTGTTAGTGGCTAATGTAAACTTTGTTGTCTTGACTGCTTCATAATTTATGAGATGATAAAAGCAATGATCTGATTAGCTTTGTCTAATTGGTTCCATTAGTTTTAATTAGACTTAGACCTCTGTCTAAGTAAACCTCTGTCATTAGCTTCAATAACTTTTTATTCCCTAGAATGTCCAGCCACATCTCCTTAAATCTGTCCATAGCTTGTGCTATATATACTCTTTCTGCCTCTTTCCTCCCTGTATTCCAGTACATGAGGACCATTTGTTCAGCTCCACTGTCTTTAATCATTTGAGAAGTTCTCTTGTTCCCTGAAATGTCTCCTCTACCTTTCACCTTTGATTTACCTTCTTCAGAGAACCTTTCCTTAACATGTATTCTGTGATACCTCCCTCTTCTCTAATCTTACTTTTTTCTCTGAAAACTAAAATCGAGGTGGGAGGGTGACCAATCTTTAGAATCTCCAGGACCTAATTCCAAGTAAAAACTCCTAGAAAACAAGTCAAATAATGAAGTAAGGAGGAATGGGAAGGAAGACAAACTCAAAAACCAAATAGGAGACATAGGAAGCATAGGAAGCATACCCAGAATCAGACATAAAAATCTCAAGTGCCTATATATAAATGCACAAAGTCTAGGGAACAAACAGGGTGAACTTGAACTGTTAATACATGAAGGTAGATATGATATAGTTGGAATAAGAGAAACTTGGTGGGATGTAATCCATGACTGAAGCATACTGATAGAAGGCTACAAACTATTTAAAAAACCCCAGACCCCATAAAAGATGGAGTTACTATATTGCTACAGAAATGCATGAAACCAAAGACGAAAACCTCCTAGAATGCATATGGGTCAATATAAAAGAAAAAAAAAAGAATGACATAGCCATAGGTGTATACTATAGGTCACCCAATCAAGCAGAAAAAAAAGTTTTTTTTTTTTTTTTTGCTAACCAACTAACAAATGTATATAGGAAACACACTACAGTAATAATGGGGGACTTCAATTATCCTGACATCAATTGGAAGACTAATTCTGCACCAAGTGAGAAATCATATAAATTCCTAACCAACCTAGCTGGCAACTTTGTTGTCCAAAAGGTAGAGGAGGAAACTAAAGGGATTGGACTTAATTCTTACAAACAGAGAAGAAGTGATAGAGGGAGTTGAAACTGCAGGAACTTTGGGTGAGAGTGACCATGTCATACTAGAATTCAACATAACGCAAATACAAGCAATAGAATATAATAATAGATTAGATTTTAATAAACTCAGAGAAAAGGAAGTAACAGGCAACAGAGAGAAAGCAGAGCTGCTTAACTCATTCTTTGCATCAGTCTTCATGCAAAAAGAAACTATAGTCCAACCTATCAAAAACGTAACTGTAAAAGACAGACTAGAAATAAAAGTTAAAATAAGGAAAAAAAAATAATAAGAGAACACCTTTCTGATCTTGATGAATACAAATCACTGGGACCTGACGGATTATATCCCAGAGGTCTAAAGGAGCTGGGAGATGTCATCTCAGAACCGTATCACATCTTTCAAAAGTCCTGGAGCACCAGGAAACTACCAGAAGACTGGAAAAGAGCTGATGTGGTTCTCATCTTCAAAAAAGGAAAAAACAGAACCAGGAAACTACAGACCAATCAGCCTAACATCAACACCCGGGAAGATACTGGAAAAGATAATAAAAAACCAGATTAAAAAAAAGATTTAAAAAAAGATAATAAAAAAGTGCCAAAATCTAGAAACGAGTAAAGTAATAACTAGCAGTCAGAATGGGTTTGTTAAAAACAGATCATGCCAAACCAATCTTATATCATTTTTCAACAGAATGACTAAATTAGTATACCAGTCAAATACTGTGAACATAATAAACTTTCAAGGCATTCAACAAAGTAGACCACAACCTACTTCTTGGTAAGTGTTGTAGCGCGGAAATAATGAGAGGCACAAGCAAGCTAGTGACAACAGTTCTTTAATTCAGGGTGACACTTCAGCAAAGAAACACAGGCAACAGTCTTCCTTATATACAGTTCTGAAATAACTGTTAACCAATCACAAACAATCTATCATTTTAATTTCCCGCACAAAATGGATACATACATAACACCCCTCTATTCCCAGAAGGCACTTATTCTATCTATTTACATATTTACATACAAAATCATGTAGGTGACCAGGATGTGACTTTACTCTGGTTGACCTGCGCAGTTCAGTTGCTGGCGAGGCATCGAGCCGGTCAGAGGGACCTCCCATCTCTCCTGGCTCCGCCAATGGAACCTCCTGGATTTCTCCGGAGGCATGGCTATCCCCGGCTGGGAGTGTCGACTCGTCGGGGCAGTGCTGGAGCCCAGGTTTACCCAATAAGTAATCCGGTTTACTCAGGCTTGAGATAGCTGTTTTGGGGAAACTTTGGAAGTCAGGTTCAACAATATTTGGATTTTCACAGGCTTCACAATTTAAACGTTTGCGCAATTGATCTATGCGCCTTCTCCAAATTTTACCTTGTCCTACGTCTACAGTGTACGATTTCGGCCCGGTGATTCCTACAATAGTTCCCCCTATCCATAGTGGACAGCTAGGATAATTTCTTGCGAATACTGGGGTCCCTATTTGAAATTGCCTTAATCCTCTCTCTTCCCCCTTGAAGTTATCTTGGGAGTAGTTTGGATGTAAGTGATTGAGGGTGCATCTTAGTTTCCGACCCATTAAAAGTTCTGCTGGACTGCGCCCCGTGGCAGTGCACAGGGTGGCATGCTGTATTGTTAAGAATTGATCAATTCTGGCTTGCCAGTCCCTCACATCTAGTCGGGAGAGAGCTTCTTTGGTCATTCTTATGAATCTCTCCGCAAGGCCATTAGAAGCCGGATGAAAAGGAGCTGACAATGCATGTCTTATTCCTAACTCAGCCAGGTAGCTTTCAAACTGTGTTGCCATGAATTGGGGCCCGTTATCTGACACCAGGGTGTCTGGTAACCCATGGGTTGTGAATAGCTTCCTGAGGACATTGATTACCGCCTCGGAAGTGGTTGACGGCATTAAGGCTATTTCCAACCATTTGGAAAAGGCGTCAACAATTATTAGAAAATTCTGCCCGTGGAATGGCCCTGCAAAATCAATATGAATCCTCCCCCATGGTCCCTTAGGCTTCTCCCACTCCCTAACAGGAGCTACAGGGGGATCTGGTCGGGACTCCTGGCAGGGTCTGCATTTCCCCACCCATTCCATAACGTCCTGATCAAGTTGTGGCCACCACACATAGCTACGAGCCAGCCTCTTCATTCTGACTATACCAGGGTGTCCCTCATGTAGTAGTTATAAGACCCGATGCCTCAATCGTGAGGGAATGACCACCCTATCGCCCCACAATAAACAGCCACCAAGTATAGACAATTCATTCTTTTTAGCAAAAAATACTTGAAATTCCCCACTGTCCACCTTAGTTGGCCACCCTCTCATGACCCAGCCCATAACAGTACGAATAACAGTGTCTTTGGCAGATGCCCTTGCCACCTCGCTAGACGAGATAGGGCCCAGGGACACAGCATCAAGCAATAAGACAGGGGCTTCTGGCGTCGGGTTCTCCAACAAATCAGGCAATGGGCATCGGCTGAGAGCATCAGCATGGCCCAGAGTCTGGCCCGGTCGGTGGAACAGTCAATACAAATAGGCGGCCAGGAAAATAGACCACCTGGTCATCCGGGGGGAAAGAGCGGCTGGGGTTGGTTTGTCGCCAGCCAAAAGTCCCAACAATGGCTGATGGTCCGTTACAAGTTCAAAATTCCAGCCAAATAAGTATTCGTGAAATTTTTTGACCCCCGCCACAGCCGCCAAGGCCTCCCTGTCCAGCTGGCTGTAATTTCATTCTGCACTGGATAGATTGCGAGAGTAATATGCAATGGGTACCTCTAACCCATTCAGTAGTCTATGGCTCAATACAGCGCCCACTCCAAAAGGGGACGCATCGCAGACAAGAACAAGCGGCAATTCCAAATTGTATTGGATTAGAAAACTGTCTTCCGACAAAAGTTTTTTTACTGCCTTAAACGCTGCCGCTTCAGCCTTGCCCCAAACCCAAGGAACATTTTTCCCTAACAATCTGTGTAATGGTTTCGCAATGGTAGCCTTGTCCTTAAGGAACATAGTGTAAAAGTTCAGAAGTCCGAGAAATTTGCTGACAATCGTCAGGGGAAGCTCTTTTTGGAACTCACCGTAGGTGACCCGGAACGTGCCCACGCCTTCCACAGGAACTCGGTTTCCTTGGTAGTCGAGGAGGCGAACTCATTGCCTTGATAGTTGATTTCTTCGGAGCTTCGGTAGAAGTGATTTAAGCGTTGCCCAGAACATAATTGACAGGGCAGACCCAGTATCGAACTCCATGTCGCATGGTCTCCCTTCAATCTCTACTCTGGTGTAGACCTTTTCCTCTATAGACATGTTGGCTTGGCCGATTCTCGTGCTGTAGGTATCTTGCTTTTGATTCTCGCACCGTTTTCTCACGCGGCCATCTCTGGTTGGCTGGTTTGAATGTGTCGGTTCTGATTGGTCGTTGTGGTCACGTAACTTGTTATTTCTAGGAAATTGAGCTCTACAGATTCTAGCCAAATGGCCCTTCTTTTCACAGTGTCTGCAAATGGCATCTTGATATTTACAGGACTGTCTCTTGTGAGTTTCACCGCAACTCGAGCAGTTTTCATGGCAACGACTTTGCTCGCCCTTCTTTTTGTCAGTTTGGAAGACGTCCTCATCTGACTCTTCCTCCGTACTGATCCGTGCCTCCTCTCGATGAACAGGTGCTGACTTGGGGCCATCTTTACCTGGCTGTGGATGTTGTAGTGCTTTGGAAGCTTAGTGGACGCTTCGTGTGCTCTTGCTTCGTCAAGCGCACCGGCTAATGTCAAATCTGCCTTCGCAAGCAAGCACCTTAGAGAAACAAGTGTCTCTAATGCCACAAATCAACTGTTTGAGGAGTGCGTCTAGATCCTGGTAGTTGCAATGCATTGCGGCTTTTCAAAGTGCAGCCACATATGCGCTGACCAGTTCTCCTTCTCTTTGTACTTGTTTCCGTAGCTCGTAGTGTTGTACAAACTTCGAAGGAACGGGAGCGTAGTGGGCTCTCACATTTGCTTGCAGGACGTCCCAGGGGACCGTCTGAACCGGTGTAGGTTCGCAGAGGGATTTGGCCATCTCGAAAACATCTGACCCGCAGTGGCTTAGGAAGAGAGCTCTTTTCTGATTTGCTGAGAGACCTTGCATCTCACTTGCTTCCAGGGAACACTCGAACCTGGTTAGATACGACCCCCATTTCTCATGGGTCGGGTCGAAGGGTTTTGGCGGGACGTAGGCAGACATTGCCGTAAGTCTCCGTAGCCCACTCGTCACCCTGGCTGAAACTCAAAACTCTTTTTGCTTTGCTTCGTGTGGCCTCTATCCCACCTTCATCGCCAATATTGCAGCACAGGAATAACGAGAGGCACAAGCAAGCTAGTGACAACAGCTCTTTAATTCAGGGTGAGACTTCAGCAAAGAAACACAGGCAACAGTCTTCCTTATATACAGTTCTGAAATAACCGTTAACCAATCACAAGCAATCTATCATTTGAATTTCCCGCACAAAATGGATACATACATAACAGTAAGCTAGAAAAAAGTGGGATAGATAGCATCACCACCAGATGGATTTGTAACTGGCTGACAAACCATACTCAATGACTAGTCCTTAATGAGTCTACATCTACATGGAGGGAAGTAAGCAGTGGGATACCACAAGGTTCTGTCTTAGGCCCAGTACTCTTCAATATCTTCATAAATGACTTAGATGAGGGAATAGAAGGGGAACTTACCAAATTTGCAAATGATACTGAGCTGCTAGGAATAGCTAACACTCAGCCTAGAAGATAGGCTCAAGATCCAGATGGATCTTGACAGACTTGAACATTGGGCCCTATCTAACAAAATGAAATTCAACGTAGAGAAAAGTCTTTTACTTAGGCAAGAAAAACCAAAAGTACACATAGAGACTGAGTGAAATCAGACTTAATAGCAGTAACTCTGAGAGGGATCTTGGAGTCTTAGTGGACAACCAGTTAAATATGAACCTGCAGTGTGTGGCGGCAGCCAAAAAAGCCAATGCAATCCTAAATTGTATTAACAGAGGGATATAATCAAGATCACATGAGGTACTAATACCACTCTATAAAGCCTTAATAAGACCACACCTAGAATACTGCATCCAGTTTTGCTCACCACACTATAAAAATGTTTAGACTCTAGAAAAAGTCCAGAGAAGAGCCACCAGGATGATTAGGGGACTGGAGACTAAAACATATGAAGAACGGTTACAGGAACTGGGCATGGCTAGTCTATGGGTATCTTTATTTTAATGAAAACAAAGACCAGGGGAGACATGATAGCAGTGTTCCAATATTTGAGGGGCTGCCATAGAGAGGAAGGGGTCAAGCTATTTTCCAAGGCACCTGAAGGCTAGACAAGGAATAATGGATGGAAACTATGTTGCAATAATTCGAGGATCGGACTCAATGAAAGATTCAGAAAAGTAGTATTCAAACAAAGTACTATTTATTTACAGTAGGCATTCTATATTCTCTGGATGATTGCAGATAGAAGTGAGGAGGAGGAGCATGTATGCTCTTTTATATCAATAAGGTGGAGTTAGGAGTAGGAGTGGTTACATATGAATACATTAAGGAAGGGAGAATAAATTAACCCTTGATGTACTATATACATACATTTCCTATATTTAAGAATAAGGCATTTACCTGTGACAAATCCCCCTCTAAATGCCGATTCGACATACAACAGTAATTACATTCAGATTCAGAACAATATAAAACTTGTAATTTTGAAGTTAAATATTTATGTTGTTTAGATTGCAAAGGTTTAGTCAATATATCAGCTATTTGTTCTGTGGTTTCACAATGAATAGCTTTAATGAATCCATCCTGAGATAATTGTCTTACATGTTTGAATTTGATATCTATATGCCTAGATCTCTGACCAATAGCATCTGATCTAGATATCTCTATCGCAGCTTTGTTATCTTCATGTATAACAAATGGCAATGAAGGACTTTTCCAGACGTCTGATAATAAATCATTGAACCATACAAGATTATTAGAGGCTTTTGACAAACAAACATATTCTGCCTCAGTCGTTGATGTAGCTACAAGATCCTGCTTTCCAGTAAACCAGTAGACTGGACAGTTGTTAAGAAAGAATACATAACCAGAAGTGCTTTTCCTGCACTTAGTGTCACCTGCCCAATCTGCATCAGCGTAACAAGTGAGAATAGGTTCTTTACCATTGTTGGGTTCTAATATTAGGGAGAAATCTATGCTATATTTCAAATATCTTAGTACTCGTTTAATGGCTTCCCAATGATACATTAAAGGTTTACTGACATATCTGGATAATAAATTAAGGGGTAGAGCAATATCTGGTCTGGTCCAATTAGATATATACAAAAGTGAACCAATAACTGATCTATAAAGTGTATTATCAGTAAACTCAGGAGATGATTCATTCATGTTTCTTAAAAAATCAGTTTGCATTGGAGTATCACAAGGCTTTGCATCACTCATATTACATTTATTCAATAGTTCTATAATTTTATCTTTCTGAGATAATCTAAATCCTTTTTTTGTCTTACTGATTTGAACTTCAAGATATTTATTTACTTTCCCTAATGATTTTAAAGAAAAATGTTCATTTAATTTTGTTACAAATTTTCTTTATGTTTGCCAATATACAAAATGTCATCTACATAAATTAACACAAATTCTATTGAATCACCATCCCTTCTAACAAAGAAACAATTATCTGCAGTTGTGGCGTTGAAGTTCATAGATTTGAGAACGTTGACCAAGCATTCATACCAGCGTTTGCCGGATTGTTTTAATCCATACAAACTTTTGTTCAGTAACCAAGTTTCATTTCTATTTGTGTTTTGGCTATGAGGAGCTCTTACATATATTTCTTTATCAAGTTTTGCATGTAGGTATGCAGTTTGTATGTCATATTGAAAAACTTCAAGATTAAGGGCTGATGTTATTACTAAAGCTGTCTTGACACTTTCAGTCCTTACAGTGGGGGAATATGTGTCGGTATAATCCTCAGGATATTTTTGAGCATAGCCCTGTGCAACTAGTCTTGCTTTATATAATGAATTGCCTTCTTCCAGATTTTTAATTTTAAATATCCACCTAGTGCCAATAATTGTTTTGTCTTTTGGAGCTGGTGTTGGAGTGAATACGTTTAGTTCTCGCAAACTGTCCATTTCTTTGGCCATGGCTAATTCCCATTTTTTTCTTTCTTCTGTGGGGAGTTTTAATACTTCTTCGTATGTATTGGGTGTTGATGTATTATCATTTATGTGCATTATATAATCCTTATATTTATTTGGTGTTTGATTCCTGTTACATCTAACTGTTCTTTCTGGTCTGCTATCGTTATCGTGTAAATATCTTGCTTCCTTTTTTGTCAAAGAATCTGTTTTGATTTTGGGACAATTACCTACCCATGTTTTATTGTTGCCCTTTTGTGTATTGTGGTCATGTTCTTCTCTTTCTGTCTTATCATGATTATCAATGCTTGATTTTGTACTTGGAAAAATCTCATTAAGATGTATCTTAGACCAATTGGCCTGTTCGTGAAATACAGCTGTTCTAGAAATTATGAATTTATTGTTATTGTCAATAAATCTGTATCCTTTTGTGCCTGTTTCATATCCCATGAATCTGAGCCTTCTGGATACATTATCCCCCTTACATCTCAATTGTTTTGGAATATGTACGTCTGCTGTAACACCAAATACATGTATGTGAGCTATTTTGGGTTTTTTGTTATATACTAATTCATATGGTGTTTTATTTATGACACTAGACCAAATTCTGTTTAGGGTATAATTAGAGTATAATAGAGCTTCCGACCAAAATTGTTTGCCTAAACAAGCATCTTCTAATGTGCATCTAATCATGGTTTGTAATGTTGAGTTCTTTCGTTCTACCACTCCATTTTGAAATGCAGAGAAAGGGCTAGAGGTGAAGTGTAACATTCCTTTGTCTTTTAGCCATTGGGAGAATTCTTTTGACATGAATTCAGATCCCCTGTCTGTCATGATTTGCTTTATTTTTACATTGTGTTGTGTTTCTACACGTTTATAAAATTCTTTAAACTTTTGAAATGTTTCATCTTTTTGTTTCAAAGTATAGACAAATCCATAACGACTATAGTCGTCTACAATAGTAAGGAAATATCGTTTTTTGTATGTAATTGATGGGGTCAATGGACCAACTAGGTCCATATGTACCAGGTTAAAGATATGATTTGATGATCTTGTTGGTCTGGGCCTTTTTTGGTCTGGGTTTAGTTCTGAGTTTTGAGGACTTACATACTGAACATTCCAAATAATTTTTACAATCTTTTATTTTAACACCTTCAGCATGTTCAACCATTTTTTGTATTACAGGAAAACTAGCATGTCCTAATTTTCTGTGTAATATATGTGCACATTCATCATGAATTGGTTTTCCAATTATTGGTCTTTTGTTAATATGTGTATCTTTAATTGATGTGTTTTCATGGTTATGATTTGTTTCATGTTCCTCATTGTTACTGTTACTGTCATTTTCATTTTCTATGCTATTGTCATCTTCCATGTTTGAATCAATGTTGTGTAGCCATCTTTCTTCTGTGACTAAGTATGGTAGATCTCCTTTGATAACTATATTGCCTAAGTTTGCTTTGTTTTTCTCTAGTGTTGCTTTTCCTTTTGAGAACACTATATTTATGTCAGAGTCTCTGCTCAACTTTATTGCACTAAGAATGTTATGGGGTATTTCGGGTATTAATAAAACCCCCTCTATTTTCCCTAGACCGGGTAAATTTACATTTCCCCTTCCAATGACTTGAACTTCTTCTTGGTTGGCTACTTTAATTACAAATTTATCTTCTATGAAGGAAGATAATATTTTCTTATCATGTGTTGTATGATTTGTTGCCCCAGAATCAATGAGCCAGGCATTATCTTTTGAGTTTTGATTTTTGCTTATGTTATACTTATCTAATCCATTTAATGATCCAGACTTTCTCTCTCTTGAGTTATTTCTGTCCCCTCTATGTTCTCTGAAATTTGGTGAGTTTCTATATCTGTACCTGTCAGTAGATGATTGTCTGTTATGGTATCTGTTCCTATTGTCATGGTTTTGTCTTTCTCTAAGGAATTTTGGACAATCTCTTCTATAGTGTTCTTTGGATCCACAATTATAACATTCAATTGGTTCTTGATGCCTTTCTTGAAATACTACCCTTTTGGTCTGTCTGTGTTCTTTGTGTGTGCTGTAGCGGCTTCTCCTTAAATTATCTTCAGCTATTAGTCTATTTGATAGACTTTCTATAGATAGATATCCTAGATTAATTGTGTCCAAATGTGATATGTAATTATCCCATGATGAGTCTAATGAATTAATGATAACGCTTTTCATTGTCTGATCAGATATTATTTCTCCCCTTAAATGAAGCTCTGCTCTAATTGTGTTTAGTGATAGTAAATGCTCACTTACAGTAGTTCCAGGTTTTATCCTGGCTGAGAAGAAATTTTTAGACATTCTCGTTGTGGTTGCTACACTTTCACTATGAAACAATTTAAACATACAATGAATTATTTCTGAGACAGTTAGATTATGCTTAATACTATGATAGATAGCAGGAGATATACTAGATATTAGCAAATAGAATGCTCTGTGATGCAGGCAGTCCAATTTTAGAGTCCATGGTCTTTTGGGAGGGTTAGTTATGAAAAATAATAAATTCTCTTTTAAGAAAACAACCTGGAGCTGTTGACTCCATTCCTGTAAATTAATACCGTCTATTCTCAATTTTGGAAAATCACTAGGCAAGTTTCCAATGTTATTTGTTGCATTACTTACAACTGGAGGCTGTCCATGATCTTGTAAATGTTGAAAATTGCAGAATGGTGTAGGTATGCTAGTGATCAGCCTGAATGGTTCTTCACTGTCTCTATGCTCGTCTGCATGTGTTCGCGCATGTGCGTTGCTCATTTTGCTTCTGAAGCTGTCGGGAGAGGTTCTCGTCGTTGTAGCTCCCTTGTAGTGCTCTTCTTCTGACGATTCGCTTTCTGGCTCAGCCTTTAGTGTCCAGGTGGGGATCGGAGCTTGCTTTGTTCTGTCGTAGTTGTCTCGGTTGAGGCCTCTGGCTCCCGGGATCGTTTGTGGTGTGGGCGAGTACTTGCAGGGTCCCCTGGGTTCGGGCGTCTGCACTCTCGTCGTTTGGGCTGGAGTGGATGGAAGTAGGGACGCTTGTCCGCTTGCTTCTGTGTCCTTGAATTGAGTAGTTTGCTCTTTTTTCGTTATTTGATTTACAGTCTTTGGTACTTTTGCTGATTTTTTTGTGATTTTCAGATTCGGGCCGAAGGCTGCGAAGAGTGTTTTCATAGCTGTTTCGATTTGTATTTCAGTTGGCGTTTCTTCGGTGTCTGTGTCAGATTCTTCTGAAAAATAGGATTTTTATTTTTTATTTTTTATGCTGGGTAAAGTCTTTCGCGCCAGCCATTTTGAATTCTGTCCTTTGATTGGTTCTGAGCTAGCCATTTTGGTGGGCTGGCTAATCCAAGATGGCTGCCATTCAAAATTTTGCGCGGGACCGTTAGTCGGTTATGTTTTCATCTGTAGGTGATTTGCTCACCATTTTGAGTTCTTTAGGCTCCAGTGTGTTGATGTGCTTTTCTCTCGCTGCTCCGTTGTCTTTTATAATGTCTTGGAGGTTCGCGATGAGATTTTTGTCATCTTTACGGTTCTTCAGCAGTCTTAATATTTCTGATCTGAGCGTATCGTTTTCTGTCTCGCTCTCTTCTTGATCATCGGGTTCATCGATTACCTCTTCTTCGTCTGTGGTGTAGTTTTCAGGTTCTCTTGTTGTTTCAGCCGTGGATTCATCGATCATTTCTTGATCTGTTTCTATCTCTTTATTGTGTGCCCTAGTGTTGGGTCTTTCTCTTTTTTCTCTGGAGTTTTCTTTCTTTGGCATGTTTGTTTCTTATTGAGTCAGCCAACCATCCTCTGCTACCAAAATGTTGCAATAATTCGAGGATTGGACTCAATGAAAGATTCAGAAAAGTAGTATTCAAACAAAGTACTATTTATTTACAGTAGGCATTCTATATTCTCTGGATGATTGCAGATAGAAGCCAGGAGGAGGAGCATGTATGCTCTTTTATATCAATAAGGCGGAGTTAGGAGTAGGAGTGGTTACATATGAATACATTAAGGAAGGGAGAATAAATTAACCCTTGATGTACTATATACATACATTTCCTATATTTAAGAATAAGGCATTTACCTGTGACAAATTAATCAAGGAGAGATTCAACCTAGAAACAGGGAAAAATTTTCTGACAGTGAGAATAATCAACCAATGGAACAGCTTGCCTTCAGAAGTTATGGGAGCATCATCACTGGATGCTTTCAAGAAAAGATTGGACTGCCATTTGTCTGAAATGGAGTAGGGTCTTCTGTTTGGATGGGGGGTTGACTAGATGATCTACAAGGTCCCTTCCAACTGTGTTAATCTGTAAGAATCTGTAAAAACCTTTATCTTAGAAATAAAGGTTTGATTTGGTCAGACTTGATTTAGCTTAGTGTCTAAATCTTGGACAATGTCCATATATGTAACAAGATCTTCCCACATGCTTTCCTTCTTTTCCATGGTGTCCTTTTAGCATTTTAGGCTGTAAATTCCTTTGCAACCAAGATCTGCTTACTGCTTACGTTGACAGTGTACTTGGTAGCGCCTGAGTAGACAGATAATCCAGACTAAACAATAAAGAAACATCATAATTAAGAAATATACATTAAACTGTTATTCACAGTGACCTTTAGCTGGATTAGCATACTAAATAAACTTTAATAAAACAAATGCAAGACTGCATTTGTCTTCTTTTTTTTTTCTTTGAAGGTTTATCCAGCTATTTTGACATTATTTTCCCAGTTCTCATTTCAGTTTCCACTGTTTTCCAAACATATCCTATGTTAAATAGATGACTCAGCTAAATTATTTCCAAATCTCATGTGACAGTTATTTCAGCAGATTACACCAATCACTAATATAAAGAGAATATTTCTTGGGAGATGGGTCTGTGAATAAATGTAGCTATATTTTCAGTATTACTTCCTTTGACATTCTGAAGTTAACTCTTTGTTCTGCAGTGAATTCATGTTATGAACACATTTAAAATATTTACCATATACAATCAGCTCGTATACCAAAAGGTTATTCAAACTGTTGATATGCAGAATGTTTCTTTTTTTTTAGCCCTGCACATTTGATCTACATGCTTTATATACTTCCAAGCTCCTGCAACCCATAACATTAATTATTTTACTCAATAATGAGAATTAATTAGTAAAAAAAATATTTATGCTACTCATAACATGCGACAAAATGGTGTATGTAGCTATCAAATTCAAGTAATTCAGACCTATCTGAGGAAAGCAAGAAAATGTGGCAGACACTACAGATGTTACAATCATAGGACACATCTACACAGGCTCAAAGTATCTGGATCTAATGGCAGCTTTGAAGAAGTCCAGCTTTTCTTCCAATGCAGGTTCTGCATTGCCAGATTGTCCTATTGCCAGAATAGGCAAGGAACCATGTTTGGAGAACAAACCATCTATGAATTCTCAATCACTGTCAAAGTGGCATAAATTTTATACGTGATATTATAACTCTTTAAATGCTCCTATCCATTTTAAATCAGATGCTTCAGTTTGTTGCATGCTAACTCCAGCACTTCAGTGGAATACCTCTTTAGGTGAGGTAGTACTTACCATACTCTCTAGGACATTAAAGCTGCTGTTTTAAAATTATGAATTAAGATTATTAATCCAATAATAAGGCAAGTTATGACAATCTTATAAATAGGAATTTGCTGGTTGAAAGGGTAACAGAAATGTTGCTGCTGCTGCTGTTCTTATTCCTATTGTTCTTTCTTTCAGCTTCTTTCAGCTTCCTCTTGTTTTTTTATAGTAGTGTGCTGTTTCTTCATTTTTACCTTCAGCTGTCAAATAGCCCTCTTTTTTGTTTCTTTTATTTTCTGTTATAAGTCTAAATTTATTATTCAACAAAATGCAGTTCAGTGATGAGAAAAGTAAGGTCCTGCACTTAGGCAGGAAAAACCAAATGCACAGGTATAGAATAGGCAGTACCTGGCTCAACAGTAGTTCCTGTGAAAGAGATCTTGCTGTTTTGGTGGACCACTGCTTAGATATGAGATGGCAGTGTGCTACAGACACCAAAGAAGATAATGCACTCCTAGACTGCATCAACAGAGGGATAGCATCAAGATTGTGAGAAGTGATAATACTGCTTTATAGTGCACTAATGAGGCCACACTTGGAGTACTGCATCCAGTTCTGGTCACCATGGTACAAAAAATGCTGAGACCCTAGAAAGTGTTCAGAGAAGAGCAACAGGGATGATTGGGTGGGTGGGGGTGGAGACTATATCATATTAGGAATTGTTGAGGGAGCTAGATATGTCTAGCCTATTGAGGAGAAAGATTGGGAGGACATGATGCCTATCTTCCATCACCGCTACCGGCTCAGCCAAACCAGACCGAACTGGGAGGAACCCCCACTGGTGGGGGGCACCATGCTGTGGTGGTTCTCCTCCTTTCTCTCTGACCGGTCGCAGTCTGTGATGGCGGGGGGCAGAGGTCGACCCCGAGGTGCCTTGTGTGTGGGGTACCATAAGGGTCGGTCCTCTCACCCCTTCTGTTCAACATTTATGTGAAGCCACTGGGTGAGATCATCCGTGGCTTCGGTGTGAGGTACCACCAGAACACTGATGACACTCAGCTGTACATCTCCACCCCGGACCACCCCAATGATGCCCTTGAAGTGATGTCCCAGTGCCTGGAGGCCATGAGGATCTGGATGGGGAGAAACAGATTCAGGCTCAACCTGTCCAAGACCAAGTGGCTGTGGTTTCCAGCATCCTGATATAGTCAGTTGGTGCCATCACTGACTATTGGGGGTGAGTCATTGACCCTCACGGAGAGGGCACACAAGTTGGGTGTCCTCCTGGATACACGGATGTCTCTGGAAGAACATCTGACAGCTGTGGCCAGGGGGACTTTTTATCAGGTCCACCTGATTCGCCAGTTGCGTCCCTTTCTGGATCGGGACTCCTTATGCACGGTCACTCATGCCCTTTTACTTCTCGCCTGTACTACTGTAATGGTCTCTACATGGGACTCCCCTTGAAGAGCACCCGGAGGCTTCAACTGGTCCAGAATGCAGCTGCGTGCGTGGTTATGGGAGCGTCATGGCGCTCCCATGTAACACCACTCCTGCTCGAGCTACACTGGCTTCCGGTGGTCTTCCGGGTGCACTTCAAGGTATTGGTTAGGCTTATGGCTTAGGACCTGGGTATTTACGAGACCGCCTTCTGCCACCTATAGCCTCCCACTGGCCAGTACGATCCTACAGGGGGCTCCTCAAGGTGCCGTCGGTCAAGCAGTGTTGGCTGGTAGCCCCCAGGGGAAGAGCCTTCTCTGTGGGGGCACCTGCCCTTTGGAACGAACTCCCCCTGGAGATACGGAGGATTCCAGATGTATGCACTTTCCACCGCGCCCTCAAGACTTTTTTATCTCAACAAGCTGGGCTGGCCTAACTCTTTTAATTGCTAATTTTAATTCGTTTTTAAAAAAGGGGGTGTTTTAATGCGTAAGGGCCAAATTCATTTTATATGTGTTAAATTGTTTTTTAAATTTTATATATTGTTATGTGTTTTATCTGGCTGTTCACCGCCCTGAGTCCTTCGGGAGAAGAGTGGTATATAAATCTAATAAATACAAATACAAATACAATACAAATGAAGATATTAGATACTTGCTAGTACTGTACAGTCCTTGGTAATCAGACTCATCTACCATAATCTTAGCACAGTTGAATTTATCCTATACAGTACACTTACAGCCGTTTCCTAAACTGCCCTGCATTTCTTCTCATTATAGAGCCATGTTTTTGAACTTCCTGTATGTTCTTTCTGGAGATTTCCCAGTTTTCTTGTCTTCCTTTTGATTTGAGGATTTGTCTCCTTGGGAACTTGTCTGGTATTTTTTTAAGCTTGTTAAAATTGGCTTTTTTGAAACCTAGTATCTGTGTACCCAATGGTCCAAATTCCTTCTTTGTAGTATATTGAAATCAAGGATGATAGTCTTTTTCTTTCAAGATTCCCTTTGCTTTTACCTCTGATAAAAGCTGGATTTTCAGGAGAATTGATAAGAATTAAAGCAACAGTTTATTTTGTACAAAACCTTTCCCATTTTTTCTATGTTTGAATTGTTTTTCATCATTACAAAATTATTCTACAAGCTATAATCAATGAACAATGAGCTATCACTGCAGAACATATCCTAAATTTCAGGGTACTATCACACCAATCTCTCCCATTCAGCCAATAGCCTTGGAGGAAAGCCCAGCTTATGGGCAGACTTCAACAGAACTGCAGAAAAAACAATTGCTACCAACCTGACTTCCATTGAGGACCTGTATGCTGCATGAGTCAAAAAGAGGGCTGAGAAAATATCTACAGACCCCTCACACCCTGGACATAAATTGTTTCAAATTCTACCATCAAAACGACACTATAGGGCACTACACACCAGAACAATTAGACACAAGGACATTTCCCCCCGAATGCCATCACTCTGCTAAACAACTAATTCCCACAACACTGTCAAATTATTTACTAAGACTGTATTACTATTATTCTTCTCATCCTTCCTAGTACCAATCTCTTCCCACTTATTACTATAACCATGTTGCTTGTATCTTTACAATTTATATTGTTTTATTTGTTTCCTAGTATGATTTGATTGCTTATTAGTAACTTATGACTATCACTAAGTGTTATATCCTTTGCTTCTTGATAAATGTATTTTATTTTCTTTATGTACACTGAGAGCATATACACTAAAGACAAATTCCTTGTGTGTCCAATCACACTTGGCCAATAAAGAATTCTATTCTATTCTATTCTATTCTATTCTATTCTATTCTATTCTATTCTATTGTATTCTATTCTGTCTCTTTCACAGTAATAACAGTTTCACAATAATGTACATTTATTGTTGTATTGTTTCTCTTCCATTCATTTCTATGCAGAACGTAGAAAGAGTTGCCAGTGATATGTTATAAGCAGAGACACTGGTTGGGGAACCAAAAATGTCCTGATAGCAACTATCTTTGGTTATTAAGACATCTACTCCAATCTACCCAATCTGACCTAGTTTTAGTATTATTGCCAAACTGGGAGGAAAGCAGCTTTGATAACAACAGATTGGTAGACAAGCTAGTTGGATGAGAAATTCCAAATTTTATGGGTCTAGATGGAACATATGAATATGAATGTAGTCATGTAATTATTTCATGTTTTGCATTTATAATCCATGTGAAAAGCCAGTTTGGTTTAGTGGTTAAGTCACTAGCTAGAAACTGGGACACCATGACTTCTAATCCCACTTTAGGCACAAAGCCAGCTAGGTAACCTTCAGCCAGTTACTTTATCTCAACACTGGGAAGTGGGCAAAAGTAAACTACTTCTGAAATCTTTCTAAGAAAACTGCAGGGATTACTCTAGGCAGTTGCCAGAAGTCAACACTAACTCAGAGACATACAAAAATCCATGTACAAGGCCAAGTACTTTAACAATTTAAAAGTCAAGAGGATAAAGTGTAAAGTCATGAGTTTGTAGACTGGATGTGGAGGAATTTTTAAGCATGGCCAAACTGAACCAGAGGGTAAGTGTTACATAGAAAGAGAATATCTAAAACAAATAATTTCTAAAGGTTTTGTTGACTTTCATGTACTTTGCAAACTTTATTTTCCGAGTTGAACAAATCAAGATATTTGCTTATGATATTGGCATGCATCTCTGTGAACATGCCCATAATGGACATCCCAGATGTGGATTCAGTTCAATTCTCTCCCATGGCTTTTTGTCTAGTGCAAAAATATTGTATAGTGCAGCATCTATTGTAATCAAGGGCTGTCATCAAAATCTAAATGTTAGAGGACTTTCTTCCAGAATTTATTCAAACCAACTTTTTTTCTTTATGCCAAGGTAACATGTGTGCTTATTTCCCAAATGTGGATGGCAGGCATCATCCTTCAAAAGGAATTCTTAAATTTGATAAAAACAATGCTTCACATTTTATAGGAAATCACCTTTTGAGGTGTTGACAAAAGACAAGTATAAAAAAGTGGAAAGAGGGGCACATAACTAAAACAGAATACCTCCATGTAGCAAAGATGAAGTCAGGAAAGATAAGGTTCAAAATAAACCAATGCTTGCAACAAATGTCAAAAAACAATTTTAAAAGTTTATTTCAATATGTAAAAAACAAGAAAAAGATCAAGGAAAGAATTGGTGAATAAATGGAAGAAAATGGCAAAAAGATGAGTAGTTGAGAGAAAGTGGAATTCTTAACATTTTATATTTTATATTATATTTTACCACTTTATAATGCCTTGGTAAGACCACACTTGGAATATTGCATCCAATTTTGTTCACCATGATATAAAAAGATGTTAAGATTCTAGAAAGAGTGTAGAGAAGAGCAACAAAAATGATTAGGGAGCTAAAATATATGAAGAAGAAATTGGATATGCCTAGTCTAGTGAAAAGAAGAACTAGGGGTAACATGACAGCGGTGTTCCAATATTTGAGGGGCTGCCACAAAGAAGAGTACTCAACATGCAATCCTTAAGGGAACTGCATCTACATGGGAGAAAGTATGCAGTGGTGTAGTCTAAGACTTTATCTCAGGCCCAGAGCTCTTCAATATCTTCATAAGTGGTTTAGATAAGTAGATAAAAGGGGAACTCATCAAATTTGCACACAAAACCAAGCTGGCAGGAATAGCCAATGCTCCTGAAGATAGGCTCAAGATTCAGAAGGATGTTGACAGATTCAAACACTGGGATTTATGCAACAAAATGAAATTCAATGGTGAGAAAAGTAAGGTTTTACACTTAGACAAGAAAAACAAAATGCACAGGAATACAATAGGTGGTACATGGCTCAATAGCTGTAACTGTGAGAGGGATCTTACAGTCCTAAAGGATAACCAATTAAATACGAGCTAGCAGTGTGCTACAGCCGCAAAAAAAGCCAATGCAGTCCTAGGCTCCATTAACAGAGGGATAGAATTAAGATTATGATCAGTGAAGTGTCAGTACTACTTTATACATACTTGGTGAGATCAGACTTAGAATACTATGCTCAGGTTTGGTTGCTGACCAGAGGGCACAGACAAGAGCAACAAAGATGATTAGAGGACTGAAGGCTAAAACACATGAAGAACAGTTGCAGGAATTGTGTATGTCTAGTCTAAAGAGAAGGACTGGGGTGACATGATAGAAGTATTTCAATATCTAAGGGGCTGCCACAAAGAAACTGGAGTAACCTATTCTCCAAAGCACTGAAGGAGGAACAAAAAGCAATGAATGAAAATGTATGACAGAAAGATCCAACCTAGAATTAAGGAGAAATTTCCTGATAGTGAGAACTATTAATCAGTGGAACTGTTTGTCTTCAAAAGTTGTGGGTGCTTCATCATTGAAGGTTTTAAGTAGAGATTGGACAGCCAATTGACATGATATAGGGTCTCCAGCTTGAACAGGGACTGAACTAGAAGACTTCCAAGGTCCCTTTCCAACTGTTTTTCTGTTATTCTATTATACAACATATCATTTTGAATTGAGAATGTTTCTGTTTTTCAAGGATACATGTAGTCCTTAACTTATGACCACAATTGAGTCCAACATTTCCATTGCTAAGCAAGACTTAAGTTGTTAAGTGAGTTTTGCTCCATTTTATGACCCTTCTTGGCACAGTTTTTAAGTGAATCACTGCAGTTATTAAGTGAGTCATGTGATCATTAATAGAATCTGACTTCCCCCATTGACCTTGCTTGTCAGAAGCTGGCTGAGAAGGTTACAAATAGTGATCATGTGGCTCTGGGGCATTCCAACTGTCATAAATACATGCCAGTTGCTAAGCACCCAAATTTTGATTACATGACCATGGGGATGCTGCAATAATTGTAAGTGTGAAACCCAATCATGTCACTTTTTTGAGTGCTGTTGTAATTTTGGGCTGCCATGGAAACAAATGGTTGTATGTTGAGGACTACCTGTATTTCCCATACTCTGTCAGTTATATCTAAAATCCTGCAGAAGTGTATCACTTATATCTTGTTCTTGCCTCCAACAGCAGTTTCATGACCCTTGTATGAGAAATGCCAAGTAGCTTATTGGATATGACAATGGTGGTGGTGAAACATGGGAAGAATTATAAATCAGTAGTAATCCCATCACAAACATAATCTGTTAGATTATGCTTCAGTTGCTCTTAAGCAGAGCAGGATATACATTTCCAACTGTTAAATTTATTTAGAAAAGCAGTATTTGCTCAGAACAGATATAAATTTGTGAGCCAATCAATGGACTCTTTTTCTTAACATGGTTATTTAGCTTTCTGGCACACATACCTGAAGAGAAAAGCACTTTGTAGTTAACACCATTTTTCCAACACACACACACACACACACACACACACACTTAGACAAGGATCAGAAATAGATCTGAACTGGCATATGAAATATGGAGGCACTTGTCGTATCCAGTGATGACAGGAATATTTTTTTAGTAATGAGTAATCCTGCAACTCATCCAAGAAATATTTTATTCCAAACATCTGCTTTGCTGAGAACCAATTTGCATAAATTTGGTACACCAATTTTCCTATAGACCCATTGGTGAAAAATGGCTGTGCCGAACTCATCTTGCAGAGCCCAGCTGAATTGTAGCAAAGGCCTTTGACCCCCCTGAACACCCTACCTATCCATGGTGTCAACTGCATGAAGCAACTGTCTAAAGCACTTTAGAATGTGCCCTGTCTCAAAGTCTCCAAGTTAACTTGACTGAAGCAAAGAAAGAAACTGGGCAGAGGGAACAGGCATCTGTAAAAGAGTAGAGGTGCCTTTGGAATTGTCATAAAATTAAGTTCAAGCCATTCAAAGTGAAGCTTTCCAATAGTTCTTTGCATTAGGGAACTACCAGAGGATTGGAAAAGAGCTGATGTGATTCCCATCTTCAAAAAAGGAAAACAACAACAACAGACCAATCAGCCTAACATCAATACCTGGGAAGATACTGGAAATAATAATATTTTTTAAAAAAAAACCAGATCTGTGAACATCTAGAGACAAATAAAGTTATAACTAGTAGCCGGCATGGGTTTGTTAAAAACAAATCACGCCAAACCGATCTTATTTCAATCTTTGACAAAGTGGCTAAATTAGTAGATCAGCGAAATACTGTGGACATAGTATATTTAGACTTCAGTAAGGCATTTGACAAAGTAGCCCACAATCTACTTCTTGGTAAACTAGAAAAATGGGATAAACAGCATCACCACCAGATGGATTTGTAACAAACCATACTCAATGAGTAGTCCTTAATGGTACTACATCTACAGGGAGGGAAGTAAGCAGTGGGGTACCATAAGGTTCTGTCTTAGGTCCAGTACTCTTCAATATCTTCATAAAGCACTTAGATGAGTGAATAGAAGGAAAACTCATCAAATTTGCAGATTACACTAAACTGGCAGCAACAGTTTATATCCCAAAAGACAAGTTCAGGATCCAAAAAGATCTTGACAGACTTGAATAATGGGCCCTATCCAACAAAACGAAATTTAATGTAGAGAAAAGCAAGGTTTGACAGGAAAAACCAAAGGTACAAGTACAGTTTAGGTGAAACCTGGCTCAAAAACAATGAGAGGGACTTTGGAGTCTTAGTAGATGATCACTTAAACATGAGTCAGCAGTGTGTGGCAGCAGCCAAAAAAGCTAATAAGGAGAAGCATAGAATCAAAATTTCTACATTTCTGGACCCCTGCATAATTGGTTAGCTGCGTTCCTGTCAAACAGGCAACAAGTGGTCAAAATAGGTAGCACCCTATCAAATCCTGCACCTGTTAACAGTGTTCCCCAAAGCAGCGTTCCAGGTCCAACACTCTTTGTGCTGTATATCAGTGACCTTTGTGATCAAATTATAAGCAGCTGGGTCCTCTTTGCCGATGATGTTAAACTATTCAATACCACAGACAACTCTACTGCCCTTCAAAATGAATTAAACTATGTATCTGAATGGTCAAACAATTGGCAACTTAAAATTTCTGCTAACAAATGCTCAGTCCTGCACATTGGCAATAGAAATAAGAACATCAAATATTTGCTGGCTGGAAATGATCTAAAAGTTAACCCATACTCTGTCAAGGACCTAGGAGTACTCACTTCAAAAGATCTAAGTCTCAGAACTCACTGTAACATCATTGCAAACAAGGCATTAAGAGTTGTCAATCTCATTTTACAAAGTTTTCTCTCTGGTAACTCTATACTTCAAACCAGGGCATATAAAATCTTTGCCAGACCTATACTTGAATACTGTTCATCTGCCTGGAATCCTCACTGTATTTCAGACATCAATACATTATAGAGGGTCCAGAGATATTTTACTAGAAGAGTACTCAAATCTTCTGCTCAAAATAAAATTCCCTATACCACCAGGCTTGAAATTTTACATCTGGATAGCCTCGAACTACGCCGTGTACATTATGAACTAACCTATGCTTAGTTCATAAGATTATTTACCAAAAAGTCTTACCTGTAAATGAGTACTTTAATTTCAACTGTAATAACCCAAGGGCTATCAATAGATTCAAACTCAATGTAATTCACTCTAATCTTGATTGTAAGAAATATGACTTCTGCAATAGAGTAGTAAATGTTTGGAACACTCTATCTGATCCTGTTGTTAGTCTCACTAATCCTCATACCTTTTACCTTAAACTGTCTACCATGGACCTTTCATGTTTATTAAGAGGTCCCTAAGGGGGCATGCATAAGTGCACCAGCGTGCCTACCATTTTCCTCCTCGATGCTCCGCCACTCCACTGTATGGGTTTTTTTCACCCTCATTAGATCGACTGGGTGCCAATCAAATTTTCCTCCACAGCTTTGTCCCGCCTACTTCCACTGCGCATGTCCAGTCTTTTCACTCAGTCGATAGTGATCCGATTGGAGTGCCTTTTTCTCTAGGTTTTTAGTGATTTAAATAAGTCAAAATTGGATAGTTTGAAGGTGGATACTTAGTTCACAGAGGGCTACATTGTTTCCTTATTTTCAGCGCTAAGAGCGGCCAGGCGTTTCCCGGCTGGGGCGCCTGCCGCAGTTTATTTTAAAAAGATTGTCAGCGCTTGAGGAAAGGCAAGACCTTTGCCTTAACTGTCAGTTGCTGTGAGTGAGGAGCTGGTTAACCGGCGCGACGGCAGAACCGCCCTCACTCAAGTAGCCTCTCTGTCTTTCCACCTGGAATGGGCGGCTTTTGAGTTCCTGCCTTGCCGGCAAACTCTTATCAGCAGGGGGTTGCCTTTTACGGAGCCGATTGTTACAGTGGAGATCGGAGCGCCACTAACAAGGAAGCTTTGTTATTGGCATTTGAGAGGGTGTGAGGGGCGATCTTCTGAGGAAGATTGACAGCGACTCCAATTTCAACTGCCGTTACAGCGCCCAACTGCCTTTAGATCGGAGCGGTTGCTGGCCGTTTGTCCCACCATGCTCTCTTTCAAGGATAGAGACTGGTGGAAAAGAAAACAGGGACTGCACCAGTGTTTGGCCTGGGTCCTACCTCCTGCTTATTTCACGATTTACTGCATTTTATCTATTACAGGAAAGTATTAATTTACTTTTATTTATTCATTTTAAGAAAGGTTTGGGACAAACCTCTAATTTTGGGGGTGTTGGGAGACTGATTATGGCAGAGGAGGCAATTTCTTCTGAGTTGGATCAGAGCCCATCCCCTATTAGAGTTCCTTCTCCCAAGCCAATGAGACAAAAGAAGGTTAAAACCAATGCTTCAGGGCATGCTCAACATCATGAATCCTTTCAACCTGATGGGTCTTTGAGAATAACAAGACAAGACCAGCGTAGACATAATGCTTTGGAAAGACAATTTGATAAAGCCAAGCGCTTGGCGCAGGCAACTATTCAAAGTGGGGAAAATGACATAATTATACTTCACCCCCAGTTGGACCAAGTTCAACAGAGCATGACTCAGGATTCGGTCTCTAACCTAAAAAATATTTCAGTCCCAGATGCGACTGTTCAGAACATGGACCAGAATCCAGAAGGATTCATAGTACAAGAAGCAGTTCCATCAGGGTCCTTCCTTAAAAAAAAAATTTTTTTTTAATACTTTATTGGTTTTTCAAAACAAAAAGAAAGAAAATGTACAATCTATGCTTTCGGAAGTACAGTGTAAATACAATATAGTGAAACAAAAGTTTAAGAAAAAAAAAAGCTTCATCCTTAACTATACATTACTCTATACAATATAGCTATAGTACATGTGCCAGGTCAAAATTCTAAAGTCATGTTTTCATCTTATTGTTCAGCCAGTGATACCAAATACCCCATACATCATAATATTTTGAGTTGTCCTCGTTTTTTAACTCACTTGTCAGTTTCGCCATTTCTGCGCACTCTAAGATCTTATTTATTAGAGTTTCTTCTGAGGGTATAAGTTTGTTTTTCCAGCATTTTGCGAAGGCTAATCTAGCTGCAGTTATGATCTGGATTATCAGTTGGGTTTTATTATTGTTTAAGCCTTCTTCAGTTATGCCTAGGAGGAAAAGTTCTGGGGCTAGGACTACCTCCTGTCCCGTTATTTCACAGAGCCAGTGTTGGATTTTAGACCAGTACTTTTTAGTCTCAGGGCAAGTCCACCATAAATGATAAAAGGTGCCGACCATTTTTCCACATTTCCAACATGTAGGGGAGAGATTTGGGAACATCTTGGCTAGCCTCGCTGGGGCTAGATACCACCTATGTAACAATTTGTAATGATTTTCCCTAAACGTTGTCGATTTGGTTATTTTGTAGTTCCTATTCCAAGCTAGCTCCCAATCATTAAAATTTAGTCTATGTCCTAAATTTTTTTCCCAGATGTTCAGTTGATTTTTTGCTATGGACTCTGCCTTATCTTCATCTAATAGATAGTTATAAATTTTTGTTAACATTTTCTTATCTGTTCCCCAAATAATTTTGTCAAAATTTCCGTGTTTTGCTGCTATACCGAATTTATCTCTATCTTTTTGGAATCTTGAGTTGATCTGAAGATAGTTCCACCAATCCAGGTTATAGCCCTGCTCCCTCAAAAGATCCAGCGATTTAAGTTTCCCTTCTACATCGAGGATGTCCTTGTATGTACCCCATTTATAATCATCTCTCCTATTTGACGCCACCAACGCTTCCATAATGGAAAGCCAGTTGGGTACCTTGGTATAAATCCTCTGTCTAATTTCGTCCCACGTGCGAATAAGTGTCTCCCTAATTTTGTGCTTGTGGAAATAGGATTTTTTCTTATTCTTTATGTCCCAAAGGTAGGAGTGCCATCCTTCTAGGAGGTCATGTCCTTCCAAAATCAGGGTTCTCCTATCTTGTAACTTGATCCACTCCTTGATCCAAATTAATTTTGCAGCCTTTTGATATAGTTCCCAGACGGGGAGCCCAAAACCTCCCAGATTTCTTTTCCCTTGAAGTACCTTAAAAGAAATCCTCGATTTCTTACCCTCCCACAGAAAATTTCTGATGTATTTGTTCAAGTCCAAAAAGAATTTTTTGTCTAATGATAGCGGAATGTTTTGGAATAGGAACAGAATTTTTGGTAAGATATTCATTTTAATCGCTGCAATTTTACCAATCAGAGACAATTTGAGCTTTTTCCATCTCTCGAGATCTTGATGTGTTTTCTGCAGAAGGGGGGTATAATTATCATCTTTTAATGAGGAAAATCTCGCAGTGATCCATATTCCCAGGTATTTTATTTTCCTAACTGTCTGGAGGCCTAGTAAATCTTCCAATTTTTCCTTTTGTAGATCTGTCATGTTTTTCACTATTATTTTGGTTTTATCCTTATTAAGTTTTAGGCCCGCCACCTCTCCATACTCCTGTATTTCCTGCATTAATTTTACACCAGATTCTAATGGGTCTTCCATTATGAGGGCTACGTCATCCGCAAAAGCTTGGGTTTTGAATATTTCATTCCTAATCTTTAATCCTTTAATATCTTTGTTGTCTCTTATCTTTCTAAGTAGCACCTCTAGCGCCAAAATATATAATAGGGGGGGATAAGGGGCATCCCTGCCTCACTCCTTTTTGGATCTGGAACAACTGGGTTCTGTCTCCATTCACTAGTATGTTTGCCCTCTGGTTGTTATAGATGTTCTCGATCATCTTCCTAAAGTTGGTACCGAATCCCATTAGGTCGATTTGGTTTATCATGAAAGTCCAATTCAAGTTGTCAAATGCCTTTTGGGCATCGACAAACATTAAGGCCAGCTGTTTTTCGGGATGTTGTTCATAGTATTCAAATGTGTTTAAGACAGTCCTCAAGTTGTCTCTGATCTGTCTCCCTGGGAGAAAGCCGTTTTGATCTTTATGTATCCACCGATTTAGAATTTTTTTGAACCTTTCCGCAATTATATTCATGAACAATTTATAATCTGCATTCAACAATGAGATGGGTCTGTAGTTGGATATCTGTTTCGGGTCGGCACCTTCTTTCAGTATAAGCGTCAAATACGCTTCCCTCCACGAATCTGGGATTGTGGTACCCGCCAGGGCCTCATTTAGTACTTCTAACAACTCTAGTTTTAAGGCATCATCAAATTTTTGGTATAATTCCCCGGGGAGACCATCTGGGCCTGGAGTTTTATTTTTCTTTATTTTAGAAAGGGCCGTTTTTAATTCCTCTATAGTAATCTTTTCATTTAACATTTCCTTTTCTTCTTCAGGGATTAGCGGTAATTTAGCTTCCAACAAATACTGTTCTACCTTGCTGGACGTAATTCCTTCTCTTTTGTATAAGCCTTTGTAAAACTTTCTTATACTCTCTAATTTGTCTTCTTCCTTCGTCAACAAGTTACCCTGAGAATCTTCTAATACTAATATTTGGTTTTTTTTCCTTCTCTTTTTTTAATTTATACGCCAACCATCTACCCGACTTGTTTGCATTCTCAAAACAATAATGCTTGGATCTTTTTACTTTCTGCGCCATTTCCTCCTGGTCTAACAAATTCAATTCATGTCTCGTCATAGACCACTGTTGTTTGATCGCCTCATCTCCCGGGCATTGCTGGAGTTTATCTTCGGCTTGCGATAGTTTATTGATAAGCACTTCTCTAGTCTTTCTTTTTTCTTTGTTTTTGAAGGCAGTATATGAGATGGCTACCCCTCTCACATAAGCCTTCATAGTGTCCCACACAATTTCTTTCGCTGTCTCTCGGTTTCCATTTTCTATGAAGAAGCGTTTGACTTCTTCGTTCAATTTCAGTGTAAACACTTCTTCATATAGCAACTTAGTTCTTAGACTCCATCTCTGTTGTATTTTCTTTGTATCGTGGTGCCAGCTAATTTCAAGGAATTTATGGTCTGCCCAAGCATTTGTGCACATATTAACCTTTTTAATTTCTAGGCCCAGTTTCCTGGTAGCCCAGACCATATCTAATCTAGACCAGGAGTTTTGTGGCATTGAATAGAAGGTAAATTGTCTATCATGGGGGTGAAAGGTTAATCTCATCCACTAAATTGAAAAAGGTCTTTGGTAAGGGAGATCTTTTATTCTTTTTAGTTATATCACATTTGTAATCATATTTTGGGTCTACTATTCCATTAAAGTCCCCTACCATACAAATTTCGTTGTTTGCCCATTTTGCCAGCGGTTCATGCAATTTCCGATAGAATTTCCCTTGTTTTTTTATTCGGGGCATAAACCCCTACCATTAACACCTTAGAATTGCCTCTCGTTATCTCTACTATAAGTATTCTCCCTTTTTCATCTTTATATTTACATTCTGCCTCTATTCCTTTCTTAACGTAAATAGCTACCCCCCTTTTTCTTTTCTTGGCTAACGAAGAGAATACTTTACCAAATTTAGAATAATTTAAATAGTTGGCTTCATCCTTTTTTATATGGACCTCTTAGATACAGATTATATCAGGATTTTGTTTCATCAATTTCGACAATATTATCCTCCTTTTTTTGTAATCATTTAAACCATTCACATTTAATGATAAGATCTTGGTATCGTTCATTCCTGTAACTATTCTCTAGTCTCTGGTTTTTATTTACCTTTTAGTGTTACTGCTCTCACTGGTCTAGATTTTTTCCCCCTTTCTTCTGTGTCTTCCTTTTTCTTCTCCTCTTCTATATCTTCTCTTGTAATTTGTTCTTGAGATGTCTCTTCTTCCGTATTTACTATTTCGTTTTCCTCCTTACTAGTTTGTTCCTCTTTGCCTCCCCTTAATTGTTGTAAGAAGTCTTGGGCGTTGCTTACACAATCGATTTTGATTTTCCTCCCTTGCCAAGATATTAGCATTCCTTCTGGGAGGAGCCACCTAAATAATATTCTTCTCCTATTTAATTGGTTTGTCAAAAATCTGTAGTTTTTCCTCCTCTCCCTCATTCTCCTTGGAATTTGTTTTAAGATGTTCACTTCTTTTCCCCCATATATAATTTTTTCCTCCCTAGCAATATTATACAAAATCTCTCTCACTTTTTTCCTAGCGAACCAAACGTGGACTTCTCTAGGCAGCCTGTTCCTTCTCACGTAGTTAGTTTGGACTCTGTAGACCTCGTCAATCTCTCGAATTATTTCTTGCTTATCCTGTTGGAGCGTCTCTGCAATCAACTCGGCCATCCTATCTCCTAAGTCCTCTTCTTTGCCTTCCACTATGTTTTGGAATCGCAAGTAAAATGAGGCCTTGTCCATCTCGAGTTGTATCAGGGCGTCTTCTGTTTCTTTATTCTGCGCCAGCAGGGTTTGATCGACCATCGACCAATTTCTTCTTGTTTTTTTCTATTCTTTGTTCCGCTTTTTGGATTCTGTTCTCATTACTGGCGATCGAAATTTGGATCTCATTCATTTTGGCATCAAGTCCATGTATATCTAATTTCAGTTCGGAATGGCTATTCAAAAGTTTTTCTTGCATCGCAAGCATGGTTTCTTGTATTGTTAGCAGAGACGATTGTAACGTTTGCAGCGTTGGAGCTGCTGGGGGTTTATCTGTTTTCTGTAAACCTTCCACTGCTTTCTGGGTGGCTGGAGAAGACATTGCTATCGTGGGGATGGATGGCACCTTTTTATTGGTTTTTGCAATTGTGGATGTCAAACTTGCCATTTCTTTCAAAAGCACTTTTTGATCTCTAATTATATTCTCAATCTTTCTCCAAATAATCATCCAATGGCGCTTGCCACCTTTTACTCCAGGGCACTATCTTAAGTCCCAACCTCCTTAATTAATTCCCACTGATCTCGTAATAGATTTCAGATAGACCTTGATTTATAAATTGCTATAATATGATAATTCTACGCTGCCAGCTAACCACAATAAGTATAAGTAAGGTTCTTATAGAACTAAGTACAATATTAATATAATTGTTATTATAAATAAATTAATAAGTTAATAAGTTAAACAGTTGATAGGTTGAGTTAATAAATAAATTAATAAATTAATAAATTCTCTTAATAATTTTTATGTAGCTAAATTTATCTAGATTTAACCCTTAATATAATATATATTGTTACTATCAAATAAATAAATATATAAGTAACTATTACCCACATGAATAAATATTTAAGATTAAATAAGTTCAGAGAATAAGATAAAAAAAAACCTAGATAGATATATATATCAAAAATTACAAATCTAAATCCTTATATAAAACTATGTCCAATAACTATTTAATAAGATCAATACTTAATTAATACTTAATTAATCAATTTATGGATTCAATGTTTCTTAACACTAAGTAAATCTAGTTGATGGTATAGTATTTTTTTTTTGGGTGGTTATAAAAGTACTTATCAAAGACAAAATCAAAGTTCTGATCAATCAATTCTGCTGTTCTACCACCTTGCACAGAATGTGAATACTCAGCTCTAGGTACATGATAATGGCCAGAATGAACTGCCACCGGTTCCTTAGGTACTACAGGTAAACCTGAGTGTTGTAAGCCTGCCTGGAATATTCGGGTAAAAGTTTGGGCCAAAAAAGCCTGGAAATCTGTGGCCTGGTCAGGCAAGGTATCCTCCCGAAGCCTAAGTCCGGCCGCAGTTGGTGTAAAAGTGGCCTCTGGGACTGACCGTGTCAAATTTTTAAGGAAGGTATTAAAGTCACAAATACTCGAAAGAGCAGGAGAAAGGAAAAAAAAAAAGAAGAGAAGTATATCTATGGTGAAATACGGTGATCTCCCAAGAAAGATGATGGGCGAAAAGGCAGATCTCATTCTGATAGCTCCGTACTGGCCACGTCGGGAGTGGTTTGCAGACCTCAAGGATCGATCAATAGACAAACCATGGAAGTTGCCACTGGACAGTACTTCTCTAAGTCAAGGAGCAATATTTCATCCAAACCCAGAATGGCTGTAGTTGACCGTCTGGCACTTGAACGGATTCGTCTCATGAAGGACCATTTACCGAATGATGTTATTGCCACTATTCAAGCAGCCAGACGGCCAGCCACAATTCGCATTTACAATGCGACCTGGAGAAAGTTTGCCTTTTGGTGTTTAGAAAACCATACAGATCCCACATCTGCGTCTATTCAAGACATTCTTAGATTCCTACAGTTAGGTTTCGACAAAGGATTGGCTCCTGCAACCCTGAGACGCCAGGTAGCAGCATTAGCCACAGTACTATCTACGGACAAGAATCATTCTCTATCGCATGATGAAAGAATCAGATCATTCTTGCATGGTGCAGTAAATTTAAGACCACCTGTGGTACATAGATTTCCGAATTGGGACCTTAACTTGGTTTTACATTCTTTAACATCTGGACCCTATGAGCCCATCAAAGAATCCTCTATACGTCATTTGACAATCAAATTAGCGTTTTTGTTGGCTATAACATCAGCTAGGAGAGTGTCGGAATTGGCAGCATTGTCAATTCGGAAGGATTTGTGCGTGTTTTTTCCGGATAGAGTTGTCATGAAACTAGATCCGACGTTTATTCCTAAAATCAATACAATTTTTCATCATGCTCAGGAGATTATATTACCAAACTTTTGTCCAGATCCGAAACATCCGATGGAAAAGATGTGGCATACGTTAGATGTACGTAGAGCACTGAAATATTATTTATCTAGGACAGCAGAATTCAGAAAGTCAGAAGCCTTATTGGTCTCATTTCTGCCATCAACGATGGGTCAGAAAGTTTCATCAGCAACGATTAGTAGATGGATCAAGTTATGCATTTCTGCTGCATATAAATTGAAAGGTTCTCAAGTCCCTGGGGGTATAGTTTCACATTCGACGAGAAGTGCAGCTACTTCGGTAGCTTGGGCCACTCAAGCATCTATAGAGGAAATTTGTAAAGCGGCCACTTGGTCATCTATATCCTCTTTTATAAGACACTACAGAGTAGACACAGTTGCATCCGCAGATGCGGCTTTTGGTAGGAGGGTTTTACAAGCAATAATTCCCAGCCATGGCCAGGAGATGGGTGCAGTTCCCTCCCAAATGTCTTAGGCTTGGGTAAGTCCCATACAGTGGAGTGGCGGAGCATCGAGGAGGAAAAGGGGACATTGTCTTACCTGAACGTCCATTTTGTCCTCGATGCTCCGACACTCCGACCCGCCCAGTTCCTGTCCATCACCTGGTCCAGCTGGGGTGTTTTTTTTATTTTTTCCTCTACAGTGGAAGTTATATGATGACAGTGGAGGAAGCTTATATGGAGGTCGATGCTTCAGGTCCTGCAGTTCCTAAGGGTTACAGTCTGATGATAGTTCTGGAGGGACTTCGTGAAAAGACTGGACATGTGCAGTGGAAGTAGGCGGGACAAAGCTGTGGAGGAAAATTTGATTGGCACCCAGTCGATCTAATGATGGTGAAAGAAACCCATACAGTGGAGTGTCGGAGCATCGAGGACAAAATGGACGTTCAGGTAAGACAACGTCCCCTTCCTGTCCTACTGTCCTCATTTATATGTAATCATTCTATGTGTTTATGGCTATGTTTTGCCTAATTATATCCTTTTATTTGTGCCAATTTTTTTAATGGGTTCATGTCCATGTCTATACTGTTACTTGTTTCCTTGTACTTGTTGACAAACAAACAAACAAATAAATAAAATCACATTGAGTATTAGTACCACTTGATAAAGCCTTAGTAAGACCACACCTGGAATACTGCATGCAGTTTTGGTTACCACATTACAAAAAAGATGTTGAGACTTTGGAAAAAGTGCAAAGAAGAGCAACTAATATGATTAAAGGCAGTGGTGGGATTCAAATAATTTAACAACTGGCTCTGCCCTAATGACCAGATGGGTGGGCGTGGCTGGTGCTCATGTAACTGGGTAGTCATGGCCAACTTGATATCACTCACCCAGCCCCTCCCCTCCCCTCCCAGCTACTCCTCACTGCTGGAGAGCCCCCCATTGGGGACAGGCAGCTAGCCCTGCCTGGGTTCCTAACTGCAGCCAGGTTGATATAGAGCCAGTCTAGCTTCATGACTCTATTCATGCATTAGGCTAAGCTCAAAAAATGTTGGGAAACCAGCCATTTTGGCTTAAAGGGCTGCACTGCCCCACAATCTGGCTACTCTGGGAATCACGCATTAGCTGGTCCGCATCCCATACGCTTTTCCCCCTCTTTCATGCAAAGAAATGAAAACCAATTTTGTGCTCCAGGGCACCGCCAAGCTCTCTCAGACACAGCTCCTCTGGATGTTGCAATGCAGGCAGAATGCGGACACAGATTTTGGTTGCTTCCAACCCAGAAAAGAAGACTGGCAGCCCTGCTCCCTTCTCCATTCCATTTCTTGCCCCTTTCATCTTCCAAATAAACTAGGGATTGGTGAGAGAGAGACCCTCCTGGGCTGCCCATCTTCCATTGCCAACTCGCCTCCCCGGCCCATGCATTTTTGTGCAAGGCATCCCTGCCACACCCTGCTCCATCTC
This sequence comes from Arizona elegans, assembly GCA_022577455.1. Lineage (NCBI taxonomy): Eukaryota > Metazoa > Chordata > Lepidosauria > Squamata > Colubridae > Arizona > Arizona elegans. Next base: position 168,488,708 of record JAKOOJ010000001.1, on the reverse strand, counting down.
TCAAGGATCCGAGGCTGGACCTGGGTAGAACTGAAGCAATCATGCTCAGGAACCATCAAGCCAACAAAACTTTTATTCAGGCCAAAACCTCAGTACTCAATGAGTTCGATGCATGTGAGCAAAGTCTGTTGTAAAGTCAGTGCTGGGAGCTTCTGCCACCCAGTGCCCTTTATCAGCAAAGGTCCACACCCTCCAGCTGGCCAGACATGCCCCTGCATTGTAATCACCATCCAGTGAATGTCCCAGGGCCCCGGAAACTCTGGGCGGCCTTTGCGCAGGGTGCCTGAGGAGCAGCATCTGGATCCTCTGTTAGCTGCGGTGGCACTCCTCACTGATTGTTGACTGTTCAGCTGGCATTTGGTGAGCTGTGGGTCTCCCAGCCGCCCAACAACCAGGTGATCGGCGATGTCGGAAGTAGGCACCGGCGAACAGATGGCCATTGCAGCTGGAAACAGCCACTGCTTCCATAGCTGCTCCTGCCACTCACTCAGCTCTCCACAATGCTCCTACCGCTTTGCCATCTGTCCAACCCGCCCTCCCAAATATAGCAAACCCTGGACTAGGGTTCAACAGACAGATCCTATCTATCAGGGGCACACCTGGAAGACATCAAACACAGGCATTAGACATGGCACTTTGGCATGTATGATCAACGTCCTTCCCCCTCCAGGTTTGTGAAGATACCGCTGATAGAATCGCCTACGGAGTTTGGGGCCTTCATATCTGTCCCCCATCCATGAAGCATGTGTGGAGGGATACCCCTTCCACTGTACAAGGTAGTGTAGCCTGCCCCTATGGTGGTGAGATATGCGGTAGCCCAAATAGTCTAGGTGGGTCTAGTGGAATTCACATTTGTAGAGTTTTATGTATAGATTCACCACCAAAAATTTCCTCAACACTTGCCGTATCAGTTGGGTGTGCTCCTCCATGGTAAATAAGGATGTTGTTCAGGTACACCAGGACCCCTTGGTACAAGTGGTCATGCAATACATTGTTAACAGTGGTGGAATTCAAATTTTTTAACAACCGGTTCTGTGGACGTGGCTTGGTGGGCATGGCTGGGTGGTCATGTGACTGGGTGGGCATGGCCAACTTGACATCACTCACATTGAGGAGCACCTCCCCTAGCCCCTCCCCTCCCAGACACTCCTTGTCATGGCTGGCCTCAACATATCTATAGTTCTTTAAAAATGTTGTTCACCTTTTTTCGACTTTATTGTCTGCATCTACATACTAAAGATGTACTTTCATGGACCACTGAAAAAAGGAAATGGCTCACATGCTTTGCCCAAGAGTGTGATAGGCAGGTCACAAAACAGGCTTTTGAGGGCTGCCTCAAAGAAGGGAGGGCAATGTATTTTCCAAAGAAGCAGAAGGCAAAACAAGAAGCAATAGATGGAAACTGAACAAAGAGAGAAGCAACCTAAAACTAAGGAGACACTTCCTGACAGTGAGAACAATTAACCAGTGGAACTACTTGTCTCCAGACATTCTGGGTGCTCGATCACTGGCAGTTTTAAAGAAAAGACTAGCCAGCTATTTCTCTGAAATGGTATAGGGTCCCCCCCACCCCAATGTCCCTTCTAAGTGTTATTCTGTTATTCTGACACCTTTCCCAGGCTCCCCACTCTGATTTTGGCATCCTCAGTTTTCCTGCCTGAGCAGGGGGTTGGACTAGAAGACCTCCAACCTATTGGTGGGTGTTAGGAAATGGTCGTTGCCTAACTAATTGGCCAGGCAATATATAATCCAACATTGTATGTTTGTATTGTGTAAATGTTGCTTTAAGAACATTGCTGAGTCATTCTGCATCCTGATTGGATAAGCTCTGTAGCTCTCTGTATTTAAGGAGAGCTTTATTGTGGTTAGTTGTGTTCACTACACTATATTTTTACCTGCTGCTATGCTGTAACTATTGTTGATCTCTCTAAATGGTCATTGTTTGATCATGGTCTATTTATTACTGTTTCCTGATATTTATTGAACTGTTTTTATATTGTTCCTGAATGTTTGTTGTATTTTTCTACAAACTGGTAAGAAGATTTTATATCCCTGGACTGATCTTGTATTGCACTTTATATGGTTAAGACTTGGATTGTTAAATGACTATGATTTCGCTTTACCCTCTAAGTAAAGTAATATAAAACCAGTTTGTCTGCATGTTATTCACAATTACTCTCAAAACCATTTTCGTGCATAAAAACTTCTGATGGTACTCTGCTCTATAAACCATGACTCTGGTGGTGACACAACAATATCCTTAACAGTGGGAGCACTAGGAATCAGGAAAGAGGAAATGATTAATGAAATGGGTGAAATCTATAGGATCCATACTAATTATGCACGTAGGAATAATCTACTCAAAGAAGTGCATATTAGATTTGTTAAAAAATCGATTTGTGATGAGATCCTGCATAGGACCAGAGAAGACCCATTAGAGCTTAGAGGAAGACAGCTGGTGGTGCTCAAACAAGCCCTAGAAGGGTAAGAGAATTAAGACAACCCTACCAAATGCTAACATTTAAACTAACAAGAAAAAACATAAATTTCCGGTTGTTGACTCCAGAAGGGATTATGGTATCCTGGGGAGAAAAAAGGTTTAGACTGGACATGGTTGACAAAGTTGAAAAGTTCTACAGACAGAATTTTGACAGTGAGGTTGAACTGGAGGAAAGAGAAATAAGGGAAGAAGGAGAACTAAGAGGGCAGTCACCAGATAAGAGGGAATCTCAAATTAAAGAGAAAGGAAAAGGGAAAGGAGAGAGTGTGGACAATGGGAAAAACAATGATGGTGGATGCAAAGAATACAAAGAAGTCAGACAAACGAGGGCAACAAGACCTAAGTATAAGGTACCTAAGTATAAGTAGAGGCTTACAAGATGAAATAACGATCTTATCTTTAAATGTGAATGGTTTAAATGCTACAGGAAAAAGGAAAAAAAATCAATAAATTGTATAAGATGAATTTGGATATAATAGTTTTGCAAGAGACACATATAAAAAAGCAACATCAACATCTATTAAAATGTAACAAGTTAGGGAATATGTTTATATCTTCATCATTGCAGAAGAAAGGGGGAATTGTGATGTATGTAAAGGAGGAAATTCCGGCCAAACAAATTTGTAAAGATGAGGAGGGTAGAATATTAATAGTAGAGATAATGTTGAAGGGAAAAAAAATGATCTTGGTTGGAATATATGCGCCAAATGAGGGTCAAAAATTATTTTACAAGAAATTACATAACATGATTGGAGATTTAGAATACGATAACATGTGCATAATTGGTGATTTTAATGTGATTGTAGATAGAGAACTAGATTACAGAAATGATAGATTAACGAAAGGTGTCAAAAGAATATTACCTAATACATTTTTTAAAATGGTGGAAGAATTGAGTATAAAGGATAGTTGGAGGGAAAGAAATGGGAACAAGAAACATTTTTTCTTGTTTCCATTTCTGGTAGACATCAATCTCGGTCTCGAATTGATATAGCTTGGGCATCAACAGAGTTAAATTTAGAAATTGAGGAAATTAATATTGACATAAACTTGTGGGCAGATCACAATTCTATTAATATTAAGTGGAAACCCATGGGAGGAGCTAAGCCGAAGACTACTAGTTTGGAACAGAAGCTTCAACAAATGCTCTTAATGCTTCAGGACACCACAAATGACAATTAAGTTTTTTATCTTGGAATGTGAACGGATTGAACTTACCACAGAAAAGAAGAAAGATATTTCATTATCTGAGACCATTTAATAATGATGTTATTTCCTTACAAGAAACTCATATTAGAACACAAGATCAAAAATACTTGATAAACTCTAGATTAGGAGCACATTTTATAGCCTCAAATTTGGAGAAAAAGAATGGCGTAGTGATTTATATAAATAAAAGATTGCCAGCAAAAATCATAGAAGCAGATGATTGTGGAAGATATACAGCAATTGAACTTTTTACAGATAATGGGCCAACCTTGGTGATTGGAATTTATGCTCCTAATTAGCAACAATAAAATTTTTATAAAATATTATACTCTAAAATATTACAATGGGATTATAGATCTATTTTACTTATGGGAGATTGGAATGGAGTAATAGATTCTAAAAAAGATAAAAAGAGTTTGGCAAAGTCATGTGTTAAACTACCACAGATCTTTTTTGACATGCAAGAAGATTTGGAACTGAAAGATACATGGAGAGTGCATAACCCAAAAGAACTGGACTTTACTTTTTTTTCAGATAGACATAGATCCTTCTCTAGGATTGACTTTATTCTACTTAAGGCTGACTTACTTTTAAAAACAAAGAAAACAAAGATATTTCTGAGGACTTTATCTGACCATAGCCCGGTATGGATAGAGATAGAAATGGGAAAGAATGAGAGAAGATCCTGGAGAGTAAATGAAAACTTGTTTAGATATGAAAAGAATGTAAATGAACTTAAAAAACAAATGAAGGAATTTTTTGAAATGAATTTGAACAAGGGTACCCCTATTGAAATAGTTTGGGATGCGAGTAAGGCGTATATGCGGGGGGGGTAGGGGTACTGATTTATATGAATTCTAAACATAAATTAAATCGACAAAGAAAAAGATTAGAACTGGAAGGGGAGATAAAGAAAAAAGAGCAGTTGCTTATAAAAAATCCAACAGATGAAAAATTACAAGGAATTATAAAACTTTTGAAAGATCAATTTCAAATGCTTACAGCGGAACAAGCAGCAACTAATTTACAATTTGCGAAACATAATACATTTTGCAACGCTAATAAACTGGGCAGATGGTTGGCTTACACGCTGAGGAAGCAGCAGAGTACTCGGACTATTGGTAGTATTGAGTATGGAGGGAAGGAAGTATTTCAACAAAGATTAATCAAAGAAGCCTTTTTAGATTATTATACTAAACTATATGTTAAAGATGATATACAGAATGAATTTATAAATAAATATCTAGAAGAAAAGAGAGTTATAAAAATTTATAGTGTTCAAAAGGAAAGAACGAGTTTACCAATAACAGCTGAGGAGATTATTGTTGCTATTAAACAACTGAAAACAGCTAAAGCTCCAGGAACGGATGGTTTAACTGCGGTGTATTATAAAACTTTACAAGCAGAAATGATTGAACATCTTAAAGACTTATTTTGTAGTATACAACAAGGGGGGAAAATACCCCCTTCATGGACAGCAGCTTTTGTCTCTTTGATACCGAAAGAGGAAGCAGGTTCTACAAAACCGGAAAATTTTAGACCAATATCTCTCCTGAATACGGACTATAAAATTTTTGCGAAAGTATTAGCCAACAGATTAATGCCAGTTATTCAAGAGGTGATTCATCATGATCAAGCAGGATTTATGGAAGGCAGATACATGAAGGATAATGTGAGGCAAATTATAGGCTTATTGGAATATCTTGAGAAGAATAAACAGATCTCTGCAGTGCTGGTGTTTTTGGATGCGGAGAAGGCCTTTGATCGATAAATTGGAACTTTCTATTAAAGACTTTAAAAAAATGGACTTTGGGGACCAGTTTGTACAGGCGGTTTCAGCAATTTATCAAGAGCAAACAGCACAAATTATCATTAATGGAAGCTTAACTACAAATTTCAGTATAGAAAAAGGTACAAGAAAGGATGTCCATTATCCCTGTTGCTGTTTATTTTAACTCTAGAAGTCTTGTTGAATACAATACGGGACTCAAGCACGTTGAACGGAATAGTGATAAGGCAAGAGGATTACAGAACAAGGGCATTTGCAGATGATCTGGTTGTTACCCTAACACGGCCGATGGAATCAATAATCCAGATGAAAGACATTATAGAAGAATATGGTATGGTATCAGGATTTAGACTGAATCAGAAAAAAACTAAGATGATAGTTAAAAATATGACAATTGATCAAAAGAAGGAATTGGAAAGGAAGGCAGGCTTTGAAATAGTACCAAAGGTGAGATATCTAGGAGTTCAAGTTGCAGACTCAAATATAAAACTGTTCCAAAATAATTATGAGGTGTTGTGGTGAAAGGTACAAAAGGATATGGAAACTTGGAAAAAACTGCAGCTGTCTCTACTTGGAAGAATAGCAGCAGTTAAAATGAATGTTCTACCTAGATTTTTATTCTTGTTTCAAATGATTCCGGTGCTTAAAAGTGATAAACAGTTGACAGAATGGCAAAAAGGAGTGAATAAGTTTGTTTGGAACGAGAAAAAGCCAAGAGTGAAACTGAAAATTATGCAAGATGTTCGTGAAAGGGGTGGTCTTAAACTCCCAAACCTGCGACTGTACTATGAAGCAGCAGCGTTGACACAAGCAAGTGACTGGTTTGGAAGAACAAAGACTGGAATCTTGAATATAGAGAGTTATGACCTTGAATTTGGCTGGCACGCATATCTATTTTATGAGAACAAGGTGGATAAAATATTTAACAGCCATATGCTTAGAAACTCCTTGATGAGAGTATGGAAGAAGCACCAGCTCAAATGGGATTATAAAATACCGTTGTGGTTGGACCTTGATCATATCATACGGAATATAAATATAAAGTCACTCGGGGGGGGGTGTTATATAAAGAAGTACTTTTTTGTGATGGAGGCAGATTGCAATTAAAGATATTAAACCTACTGTTGGAAGAAGGGATTAATTTAACTTGGTTACAGTATAATCAACTTCAACTGAGATGGAGAGAAGATCAAAAAATTGGATTAATGTTGCATGAAGAAGAATTGGTTAGACAGATAAAAGAGAAAGGCCCAATGCATATCAAGAGGGTTTATAATGTTTTGTTAGAAAGAGATTCAGAAAATGAATTGGTTAAAGATTGTATGATAAAATGGGCGCAAAACTTTGCAGAACCAGTTATGATGGAAACATGGGAAAAAACATGGGTTCAGAATGTTAAATTCACACAGTCACAGAATTTGAGGGAAAATTTCTATAAAATGTTTTATAGGTGGCATTTAGATCCTAAGAAATTGTCGTGTATGTATCCTAATGTTCAACCAAAATGTTGGAGATGTGATTGCTTAGATGCTACATATTATCATATATGGTGGACCTGCAAGAAAGTAAAGGCTTTCTGGATAAAAATTTGGATGGGTTATACAAAATGTTCTGAAGAAAAAAATCCAATTTTCTCCTCAATTGTTTTTATTGGGTATAATTAAGGGCTTTTCAGTGGGTGAAACAAAATTGATATTGTATATGGTGATAGCAGTTAGGTTATTGATCGGTCAATATTGGAAAAGGGATGTTATGCCTACAATTCAAGAATGGACTTTGAAGGTGGCCAGTTTTGCAGAAATGGCGAAGATATCAGCATACTTAAAAGACCAGACTCAAGAGACTTATGCAAGGGAGTGGAAGAAATGGATAGACTATGTGCAGAATAAATACCAAACTAGGAAGTACCAGATAGCTTTTAGCTGAATGTTGTGTAGAAATGTATAGTATGTAGGGGGTACAATAGCTTAATATTATGAATAAAATGTATGGTATGGGTGGTAAAGTATGATATAATATAATGTGGACGGATTTCACCTTGGGGAAGTCATGGGAGGAGGGGAGGGTTGGGGAGGGTTAGGGGGGAAAGGGGGGTAAAAATGGGGAAAAAAATTGTATTTGTAAAACTTTTTCAATAAAAAAAATATTAAGTGGAAAGGGCAAAAAAAGATGAGATAGACTCTAAAAAAAAGCATTTTTGAACCAAAATTAGTTTAAATTAAAGATGGATGACCAAATGAGCCTGTTTTTTCAAAGTAATAAAAAAGAGGATATGAATAACCAAAATTTGTGTGATACAGCAAAAGCTTTTATGAGTGTTGTGGCTCCGTCCTCCGAGCCTATCTTATCGGAGGGAGAAGGCTCCGAACATGAAGGAGAGGAGTTGGCCAGGCCTCCCTCTCCAGGCCCCTCCTCTCTGGCTCTGCCTCAGGTGCCGGCCGAGGAAGAGGAGATTAGCCAGGAGCCAGATGTCTCCGATGATAGCGATGGAGGCGATCTGTCGTTCCTGGATCCACGCCAACAAAGGCGTGATAAACAGTTGCAGCAGTTGAGGAGGCGTGCCAGGGATTAGGCTGAGTCACTGGACCATACCCCAGAGACTATATAAGAGAATGTGGTGGCCATTTAAGACTCTGTGATGTACAAAAACTAACTCTGGCTAGTCACTTTGAACAACGCTTAAATCTGCCGAAGGTTTCTTGTTTTGAACTGGACATTTGCAAACTGTGTGTATTTCTGTTTATCTGGTGAAGGGATATTCCGTTTATTGAAGTAAAAGCACTTGGCAGTCGGTGCTCGTATTGCTGCCAAGTTTCTGATAAACAAACTGTGCGTGCCAAGAGCTTCCTTTAACCCTCGGCTGGCTGTGTGTGTGGAGATGGGGACAGAACAATGAGAGGAATAGCAATAACATATATGGCTAAAGATAATAAACAAAAAAGGCAACGGCAGAAAAATTTGGAATAACTCAGTAAAATGGAGAAAGAATTGCAGAAAGAACCAAAAAAAAAAAAAAAAAAACAAACAAAAACCCGGGAGTTGAAACAACAAATAGATACAATTAAGCATAAATTGAATATTATTGAAAAGGAAAGTATGGTGCAAAAAATAAAAGTTATTAAACAAAATTTTTTTGAGAATACAAATAAATCAGGATGTTGGTTGGTTTATAGATTAAAAAAACAAAAGGAAAAAAGTCGGATTAGTAAACTATATAATGATAAGGGAGAATTAATATGTCAAAATGAGGGGAAGAGAAAGGTGGTCTATGAATTCTTTAAAAATCTGTATGAGGATAAAGAAAAGATAGAGGAAGGTAAGATATTGCAATATCTGCAAAAAATAGGACTGCCAAAAATCCCGGTGGAATGTAAAGATTTATTAAATAATGAAATAACAGCATTTGAGATATCCGAGGCAATCAAAAAACAAACACGTAATAAAGCATCAGGTCCTGATGGTCTGACAGGAAATCAGGAGATACTAAGTCCATTGTTATTAGAGGTATATAATGATGTATTGAATGAAGCCAGGTTACCAGCATCGTGGAATTTCGATAACGTTAAATGGGACTTTATAATAGAACAATTAAATTATATGGATTTGGGGGGGGGGATTATAAGGATGTATAAAGCAATCTATTCCAGACAGGAGGCCAAAGTGCTAATCAATGGGAAACGACGAAGAATTTTCCAATTCAAAAAGGGACAAGACAAGGTTGTCCGCTATCACCATTATTGTTTATTTTATCATTAGAGATTTTAATTAGAACAATTCGAGAAGACAAACAGATCAAAGGTTTAAAAATAAGAAAAGAAACTTTTAAAGTACAGGCATTTGCAGACGATCTTGTTTTTATTGTTGAAGAGCCTGTACAATCTGGTGTTGGGCTGATGGAAGTGCTAGAGGAATATGGGGAAGTAGCGGGCCTAAAAATAAATAAGGAAAAAATGAAAATGATAGTCAAAAATATGACTGAAGAGAAAAAAAAAAAAGGAGGGAAAGATAAATATTCAGATTACGAAAAATAATAGATATTTAGGAATTCAATTGACTGCAAGATGCATCACACTCAAAGAAGATAATTATGATAAATTAATGGCACAAATTAGGTTTGATTTGGAAAAATGGGGAAAACTACAGCTATCTTTAATAGGCAGGATTGCCACCATTAAGATGAATGTCCTACCGAAAATGTTATTTCTATTCCAGTGCATACCAATTTGGCTCAAAAAAGACTTTTTACTAATTTGTATAGACATATTTTAAAATTCATCTGGCAAGGGAAAAAAACGAGAATTAGATTAAAGTTATTACAAGATGCTAGAGAAAGAGTGGGATTCGGTTTGCCAGATTGGGGAAAATATTATCAGGCAGCAGCTTTGGTATGGATAAGTGAGTGGATGCATCTCAAAAATACAAGACTATTGGTGCCAGAAGGCCACGATTTACAGACAGGGTGGCATGCTATTTTATGGGAGGAAGAGTATAAAGTCCATCAGTACTTCTGGAGGCATTATATCAGGATGGCTCTATTAGATATCTGGATTAAGACAAAAAGAAGTAATTATATGGAAATTCCCAACTGGGTGTCAACTTTGGAAATGTATACTCATCCAAATTTTATTAAATTAGGGGGGATTGTCACCTATAAAGATATTCTGAATGAGAGAGGAGAATTGAAAGCGAGAAACATTTTAAAGGAAGAAGGAATTAAATTGGAATGGTGGGCATACCTCCAAATACAATCTAAATTTAGCAAAGACAAAAAGGAATGGGGTATAAAGCAAGAATTATCACAATTAGATAAGATTTTATTAAGCAGGGAGGGCAAGACCATAGCATAATAGCAATTATATTGCTATTTATTGGAACAAGACATGATTGAGCAACAAGTCAAAGAAATGATGATAATTTGGAGTAAATATTTTGGGCATAGTATTGATTTGGACAATTGGCAGACTCTGTGGGGAAAAAAATTAAAAATTACATTAGCAACTTCATATAAGGAAAATTTAAATAAAATGTTTTATAGGTGACACCTCCCCCCCCCCCCACAAGATTAGCACAAATCAATAAGGGAAATTCTTCGGCATGTTGGAAGTGCGAGGTGGCTCCGGGGAACTTCTATCAAATGTGGTGGGAATGCCCAAAGGCAAAGAAATATTTGAATCTGATAAAGAGTTGGTTGGAAGAAATTTTGTTAATAAACATAGAAGTCAAATTGGAATTTTTTCTTTTGGGAATGACAGAGGGCAAATACAAGAAAGACATAAATTATCTACTACTGCATATACTTACAGCGACATGGATAGCCTTTGCGCAGAAGTGGAAAGAGAAAGATACCCCAACTGAAGAGGAAATAGTATTAAAAATATTCAACCGTGCAGAAATGGATAGATTCACCTTGGAACTCAAGGATAAAAGCAAAACATTGTATTATAAAATCTGGGCAAAATTCTATGAATGGTTAGATAAAAGGAGGATAGCAGAGACAAATGTGTAGTGTTAGATTAGAATCATATACATTATTATAGCTAAATATGTATGTGAATTGTATAGATAGGTATATGTAGGTATAGATATGTATAATTGCATAGGAGTAAGGTATAAATTACTATTATTATACTATGTTTAAATAACGTATAAGGTGTAAAGAATATATTATTATATTATCATTAGTATATTATGTATTAACTTAAAGAGTTGAAAGATGCTTGGGACTAGTGATGTCATATCTATGTCCAATGTTTTTAATTTTGAACTACTAATAAAAAACTTTTTTAAAAAATGACTAGAAGACCTCCAAAGTCTCTTTCAACTCTGTTATTCCATTATTCCTGAGAAACACACACACACACACACACACACATTCAATTTAAGCAATTTCCCTTATTTTAGAATCAGAAGGTACCTTGGAGCAGTGGTGGGCTGAAAATTTTTTAACAACCAGTTCTATGCCCTAATGACTGGCTGGATGGGTGTGGCTGGGTGGGTGGGCATGCCCAGGGAGCATGACAACACTCAGCCTCCTGCAACACTCTGCCAGTCAAATCAGGCTGCGGGGGTTAATTACAAAATGTGGTCTTTGCTTTGTGACATTCAGACCTAGTGAGCAAGGGGTGTGAACCCCTTGTTTGGTTATGAAGAAATATCCCTGAAGTCAGATGTAGACTAAATGTAGACTGACTTTTAGCTATACATCTTCCTAGCAAACAGCAAATTTTGAAGCTCCAGTTAGAGAGGATTCATTTTAGGATTAGTAACCACAGTTTGCATGTTGGAGATTCCTAAAGGAATGCTGGAAAACTCTGCATTTTAAAGAACATTTGAGGGAGGGGTGCAGAATATCCCTTCTCTGCCTGAGGATGTACAGACCTGGCACCAATCAAAACACTGTTTGTGAAGCAACTGATCAACACTGACAGAGGAAGCCACTAGTATATGAAAATAAGAACAAACTCCACTCCCTTCTAGTTCGGATGATGTTATCTAATTTGGTAATGAAACATCTACAAGAAAACCATCAAGCTCAGAGAGCACCAAGAACCCCACAGTTCAACCCAGAGCTACAAATATTCTCTTCTCCCTTGAGAGTGGAGACAGCAGCCAGATGTGGGTTATGCTCATTGGTCAAATGTGGACTGAGCCTGTCAATTAATTATTAAATCCCGCCCCTATTCCTAGGGATTCCGCTTTTTTGCTCAGTCGTCAGACTGGACAGTTGTGTGGAAAGTGAGCTCTATCTGCTTTTCAGCGTTAGAGTGTTATTTCTGCTTAATTCTTCAGTTCTTTTATGTACTGTACGTTTTAATTTTAATTCATTGATACCTCAGGAGATTCTTAGGTCATCTGAGGATTTTTTTCTATTTCAACATCAAAGAAAACATCGTTAAAACTGGTCAGTTATTCTTTTCCTTGGAGCATCCACTCCCTTAAGGGGGCAGGGGGTTAATTTCTCCTTTATCAGTAGAAACTATTTAAAACGTAATAAATCAATTGTGGAGTCTAGCGCTCCACTTTTCACAGCTAATTTATTCTGATTACAAAGTGGAGTTTCGCGCTCCCTCAGGCTAACCGTTTGTCAGTCACTGAACAAGAAAATAGCTTCACATATTGCCTCTAAAAGCTCCTCATCAAAGACCTTAATTGGTTTCAGCTGTCAAGTTGCGGCTACAAATTTAGCCGAATAAAGGAGGCTCACAGTTTAGCGCTGACTTACGGCTTCAAATTTAGCCGAAAGAGGAGATTCACGCTCCCAAAATCATCATTAAAGACCTTAATCAGTTTCAACTGTTTAACGCTAAATTGCACTTACAAGTTTAGTCAGAAAGAGGAGTCTCAAGATATAGCGCTGAGCTGCAGCTTTAAAATTAGCCGAAAGAGGAGCCTCATAATTTAGCGCTCCCAATTTTACCATCAAAGATCTTAATCGGTTTTATCTAATTAGCGCTGAGTTGCGGTTATTATTTTAACCGGAAAGAGGAGCTTCATGATTAAGCGCTCCCAGTATTACCATCAAAGACCTTAATCGGTTTTATCTAATCAGCGCTGAGTTGCGGTTATTATTTTAACCGGAAAGAAGAGCTGCATGATTTAGCCCTGAGTTGTGGCTTCAAATTAAACTGAGAGAGGAGATTCATGCTCCCATTATTTATTAAATCCTCTTCTGATCTTATTTGTTTTTAACTGTTTAAGCACTGACTTACGGCTACAATTTAACATAAAAGAGAAAAACTTACGCTCCCAAGAGCAATTAAAACCTTGTTTATTTCTATAAGTATTTAGAATTACTTTAACGGTTTAAACTGTTGGAATTTAATCTCTACCTTGCAGTTGAGCCTCGCACTCACATTGACAGTTGAGCCGGTTGCCATTTGAATCCCGGCAATAACTCAAGTTCCATTCAGGAGAACTTTCAGCCTATCAGGCTGTTGCAGTGAGTTTTTTCTGTGAAGCCAATTTGATTACTGACACAGTTATAATTTTACAGTTATCTGAGTTCATTAAACGTATTAGCTATTCTTAATTTCAAACTATTGGGGAAATATTGAATAAAATCCTTCATTTAAGTAACTTACTGGTTACAGATTGTTACTACATTCCAATTTATTATTATGCCTAAAGCCATCTCAAAATCCAAACATGGCCGGAAGGCCACAGTAAGAGAGCAATCACAGGCTTCATTTAGGGAGGATCAAAATCAAAAGGAATGTGTACTTCCTATGCGTACAAACACAAAACATTCCTTAGTGACTCCCAATGTTACCATCAGTCAGGACAAGACTGTTAAAAAGTTAAGTAAAAGAAATGATACTGATTCTAAGGTTTCTAAAAACAGAGTTTCTTCTGATGAACCTAGACAGGAAATATCTAATACACCAGACCAAATGTCTTTAAAAGATTACCAGATGTCAATTCAATCATCTGAAGTTTGGGGTTCTAATCCCGTCATGGGTTCAACCTCTAATGTGGAGTCTAGCGCTCCCATGCTCTCAGTGCTTAATGCACCTGCATCCTTGGTTTCTATCCAAACTTCTAATGAAGTGGACCAGGCTCGAAACCAAGCGCAAATCAATTGGCGCACAGAGGACATACAACATATGATTAATATGGCAGTACAACAATCATTATCGGAACATATGTACTCTGCTGATAGGCAGGTTTCTGGTCTTTTAGAGCATCCAAATATTTCTGATCCTCTAGATTCATTTAACATGGATGATGCTATTTCACTAACAGGTTCAGATTCTCCAGAGATTTCTTGTGTCAGTGATCATTCAGTTCCAACAGGGTTAGAAACACAGGAACCGGAACTTTCGGAGGATGAAGGTTTACCTCCGGATCAACCTACCTTCACAGGCCTTTTTCCCCAGTCTCTTTTTAAATTGCTTTTATTTAAAATGGTTAATACAGCCCAATTGGGCTCAACATCTCAACCAGAGCCTAAATCAACTGCTTCTTCGTTAGATCCTTTGTTTGCTCAACAGGCTAAGCCTATGACGACCATTCCAACTCCTCCACTTTTTCTGGAGGTCATTCAAAAACAATGGTCTAATCCCTCTGCAGCTCCAATTCCATCTGCTACAGACAAAAATAATTTCATTGTATCTTCTGATCTGGATACTTTGTTACAAACACCTTATGTAGATGCTCCTGTGGCAGCTTTAGTATCATCCTCCTCTATTCCAGGAGATCCAGAAGAAGGTCTTCGACCTGAGGAGCGTAGATCGGATCAGATCCTTCAAAGGGCACATCTTGGAGCGGCATGGGCCATCAAATCGGCAACCACAGCATCCTTTTTTAATAGAACAACTCTCCTGTGGCTGCGTCAATTGCAGGACAAAATTTCTTCTGAGGATTCCAGATTAAAACAGGACCTCAATAAAATTGTAGCAGCAGTTCAATTTTCGGCTGATGCCACTTTACATGCTACACGATTTGCAGCTAGATCTCTGGCCTCTTCAATTGCGGCTCGCCGCTTAGTGTGGTTACGGCACTGGCAGGCCGATGCTAGACATAAATGGCGTCTGGCTTCCATACCCTTTTCAGGCACAAAATTATTTGGGGATCATTTAGACAAGTTTCTTATAGAAACCAAGGAAGATACTACCTAGTGTTTTTCGCAGAGGAGAAACCCGTTTTTCCCCATATAATGCTCGTCCTCAATTTAGATCTTCGGAGAGGGGATCTGGATCATCCCGTAACAAGGGTAATTATTACCCACTCCCTTACATTTCTAGACAAAGAAATTTTCAAGAGAGACCACCCAGGGGAAGAAATTTTAGTTCTCGCCGGCCCTTTCGAGGGGGAGGGGGTCGTTCCATCCGACGCTGTCGTTAATGCTGCTAGGGAGCCTCCCATTGGTGGAAGATTGGGCCTCTTCACCAGAACTTGGGAGGACACTACTTCAGATCGTTGGGTCTTGGCTTCCATCAATTCAGGTCTGGCCATTGAATTTTTTTCTACCCCTCCGTTGACTTTTATTTGCTGTTCCATCTCTCAGATAGCTGAACAAAGAAAACTTATGGAATTGGCAATTAAACATCTTTTATTAATCAACGCCATTCAAAGAGTCCCTCGTCATCAAGAAAGACAGTGGTTCTATTCTCGGGTCTTTCTAGTATCTAAGTCATCGGGTGGGTGGAGACCTATTCTAGACCTTAAACGATTGAACCAATTTGTAATTTATAGAAGGTTCAAAATGCAATCTTTACGATCAATTCTAGACGGCATACGGAGGGGCGATCTCCTCTCTTCAATAGATCTTACGGAGGCTTATCTCCATATCCCAATTTGTATTTCCCAATGAGCAATGAGCATAACCCACATCTGGCTGCTGTCTCCACTCAACGAGAAGGGGCGTATCAGGCATTGCCAACGTCCCCTTCTATTGATAAACATGTCGTTTGTCAGACGTCTTTCCCACCACTCAATCAAATGTGCTCTGGAATGGGGGGAGTTGGTAACCTCGGGCCAGGGCCCCAACCACCGATGAACTGTGCAACCACTTCCTTAGGGCCCTGGCTCCTGAACTGCCTCCTGTTGGGCCTCTGCTGGCTGGGCCAGCCCATAGGCATCACGCTCCCTCAGCCTTCCTATCAGCAGTGCGCTATCCCCCATGGCCCCTGGTGTGTGCACCTTTTCCTCCCAGGCAGGCTTTGCCACTTCGCCCACTGGCACCATCCCTTACACCATCGTGATGCTACTCTCCTACCTTGGCCAAACTGCTTGGGAGGTTGGAAAAGAAAAAGCATTGCTGACTTTATCTCAAGGATCCAAGGATCTCAAGGGTAGAACTGAAGTATTCACACTCAGGAACCATCAAGCCAACAAAACTTTTATTCAGGCTGAAACCTCAGTACTCAATGAGTTCGATACGTGTGAGCAAAGTCTGTTGTAAAGTCAATGCTGGGACCTTCTGCCTCCCAGTGCACTTTATCAGCAAAGGTCCATGCCCTCCAGCTGGCTGTACATACCCCTGCATTGTAACCACCATCCGTTGAACATCCCAGGGCCCCAGAAACGCTGGGTGGCCTTTGCGCAAGATGCCTGAGGAGTGGCGTCTAGATTGTCTGTCGGCTCTGGTGCAGCTCCTCGCTGATCATTGGCATGCTCAGCTAGTGGTTGGGTGAGCTGTGGGCTTCCCGGCCGCCTGATGACCAGATGATCGGTGATGCGGGAAGTAGGCTGGGCACCAGATGAACCAGATCTGCTGCAGCCAGAAACAGCCGCTGCCACTGTAGCTGCTCCTGACACTCACTCATCTCTCCACGATGCTCCTGCTGCTTTGCCGCTTGTCCAACCCCCCCCCCCAGGTATGGCAAACCCCAGAATGGGGTTCAACACCAGCTGCTTCCTCTTGGTTAATGCCCAGTGAGGGAGAAGTTTCTCTTTTACAAACAGGTGGAGATGGGTGGAAGGGGTGTTCCTGAGTGATACTCATGTGCCAAAAAACCTTCCATTACCCTTCCCCTGTGTAATTATTGGGGCCTTTTTACTGTGTCCTAGGCCGAGGCGATGCTCCAGTCACAGGTCGTCATTGGCATTACCTCTGTGGGCAGCCACAGTGCAAGCCCCATGGGCTGGAAAGTATGGCGCGCTGCCTCGGGGGAATGGCAAGGTTTGGCTGCCTTTCGGGGCCAGGTCTCCACTTCTTCTGTTCCAGCTGCGGGCACCGCATGGTCCAGGCAACGGCAGACAAGTGGGTGCAGAGTGGGTGCAGCTGGGCCTGGGCTGCGGGTGTCACATGGTCTGGGGAAGCAGCAATGGCAGGCAAGTGAGGGGGGGTCACACAATCCCCATACTCAGAGCTACTTACCAAAAATTAGGTGGGTGATGGCAGGAAAGCATGTGAGGAGTGGGAGCAGCTGGGTCTGGGCCGTGTGGTCTGGGCAAGCGGCAATGGCAGGCAAGTGGGCAAGGAGCAGGAATGGGTGAGGAACCAGAGAGCAGCCAGAGAGCAGCTGCACTGCAGGTGGACTCTAGGCCAGCTGTCAAGGTGGGCAGGGTGAAATAAAGCATTCTAAATATGGCCTCCCTAGTGCAGGATAGAGTGGTACTATCACCTCCTGTATTCTTGACTCTCCCTCTGTTGAAGCAGTCTAGACTGTGTTGGTTCTTCTGGCAGCTGCAACACACCACTGGCTCATACTTAAGCGAGGGTCCACTAGAACACATAGATCCTTTTCACAGTTATTACTGTTGAGTCAGGTACTGTCTATTCAATACCTGTGTATTTGGTTTTTCTTGCCTAAGTGTTGAACCTTATTTTTCTAACTACTGAACTATATCTTATTGGATAGGGCCTGCTGCTCAAGTCTGTCAATATCCTTCGGAATCTTGAGTCCATTGTCTAAATAGTTAGCAGTTCCCATGAGCTTGGTGTCATCTGCAAATTTAATGAGTTCCACTTTTATCCCCTCATCTAGACCATTTATGAAGATGTTGAAGAGTACTGGCCCCAATACAGAACCTTTGAAATACCTGGCTGCATGCTATTCTTTTTCCTTTTAAGCTGAGATTTTTTTTATTTTATAAATTTTGTTCATCTGTCATTTTCAATAGATGTGTGGATTACAAACTATATCAAGAGGGCAACATCAAGATTAGCTACAGTAGAGATTAAAAAGAGAACTTGAACTCCTTGAACAAAGAGGTGAGAGGTTGACCAGCTGAGAGTAGCCCAACTGAGATGGGCAAGCTGAGAGGTGGCCCAGCTGAGAATAGCCCAACTGAGAGGCAGCCCAGTGTCCTAACCGAGAGGTGGCCCAGCAACCCATCTGAGAGGAGAGATAGGCAAGCTGAGAGACAGAGAAGACAGCCCAACACCTGAGCAGGTGGCAGCAGACCAGTGGCTGCAGAGGAGCAAAATACCCCAAGCAACAAATAAGAGCAGTGCTGTAGACCAGCAGTGCTGAAAGCAGCACAGAGGACCAACTGAGCAGCAGTGCCCACAGCAGTGGCTGAGAGCAGTACGGCAGACCAGCAGCTGAGAGTAGCACGGTGGACCAGCTAGGCAAAGTGCCCATATCAGCACATAATACCTGAAAACCTCAGCAGTGGCCAGGCAACCAAAGGGCAAGAAAGCAGGGAAAAAAGGAAAAATACAAAACATGTGTGGACAGGGAGCAAAGGGATAAACTTTCAAGGCAGGGAGTAGAGTAGGGGTGTCAAACTTGATTTCATTGAGTATCACATCAGGATTGTGGTTGACCTTGGGGAGCCAAGTGGGCATGGCCAGGTGGTTGCAACTGATTGGGTGGGTGTGGTTGGGGTGGGTGTGGCCATCTTAACATTGCTCACATCAGGGATACCTGGGGTGGCCCAGGGAAGTGGGGGCTGGGGGGATCCATTGTCTCCAGTGGAGGAAGGCGAGACCAGGGCGAGAGCCAAACCCTTGTCCACCAGAGGACCCTCACCGCCCTTCTCAGGCCACATGGAATACCCCCGGACAGCACTGTGGGCTGCCTGGAATCCTAGGCAGAGGAAAGCAAGCACCCAACCCAGCGCTCGAGGTCTCAGGGCACAGGCACCCCACAGCATAGCACAAGCCCACTTCTCCAAGGACCTCCTCCTTGAGGCTGTTGCTGCTGTGCTCACTCTCCTTGGCCAGGTTGCTCATGGTGTGTGTGGGAGGGCAAAGTGTGTGTGTCAGAGGGAGGCCCACTCATTCTCCTTGCGAGGAAACCCAGATTTGTAACCAACCACAGCTATAGGGTGGGAGACCACCAGGACAGGAGGAGGCAAGGGGATGGTGAAAGGGCAGTAGGGCTGCTAGTGGCCAAGTGCTAAGGCAGGATTTCCCTCAGACCCTCCCTCCCTCTCATAATCTTTTCCTTCTTTCCTTCTTTCCTTCTTTCCTTCTTTCCTTCTTTCCTTCTTTCCTTCCTTCCTTCCTTCCTTCCTTCCTTCCTCCCTCCCTCCCTCCCTCCCTCCCTGCCTCCCTCCCTCCTTCTCATTCCCATCTCCTTCCTTCCTCCCTCCCTCCTTCTCATTCCCATCTCCTTCCTTCCTTCCTTCCTTCCTTCCTTCTTCCTTCCTTCCTTTTTCCTTCCTTCCTTCCTTTCTCCCTCCCTCCCTCCTTCTCATTCCCATCTCCTTCCTTCCTGCACACTCAGGAAGGAAAAGGGGAGGGGGAGAGATTGGCAGCACTGCCGGTGGCTATGCTGCCGGTGGCTGTGGTTTTTCCATGTGGGGGCAGTCCTTCTCATGTGGGGGCAGCCCTCAAGGGAAGCCTTGAGGGCTGTGAGGCCAGGCCAATGAGGGGGGCATGGAGGTGCTGGTGCAGGGCTGATCTATTCTACAACTTGGTGGGGGCCATCTGAGCCTTAGATCTGAATCACAGGGCCACCCTGGAGCCAGTGAGGGGCCACCCCGCTGCCTGAGCCCCACCCTCTTGGCATGTACATAGGATGTGGCAAGGACTGGTGTCCTGGGTGAAAGAGAAGCACTCAGAATGTGGTCAGCCTGTGGGGCAAGATGGTCCCCAGGGACATCAGGCTCTGCATGCTTGTCGCCTCCTTTGCACACATCCAGGGGGCAGGGCAGGAGTGGGCCCTCACTGGCTCCAGGGGAGCCTCACAGATCTAAGGTTGATCACATTCTGGCCTGGATAGTGGCAACCAGGTTGTAGATTAGTGCCCAGTTGGCCTGGGCCAGGTGCCGTGGGCCAGTCCTTTGCTGCTTCCAGGGCAGCACCCTGGAAAAAGCAGAGAATTTTTTTTAATTTCTCTTTTCAATTTTTCAATTCTTTGTTCAAATGTTTATCTTATTTTTTCAACTCTTAAATATCATGACTGTGTTTCCCCAAAAATAAGACGTGGTCTTATTTTTTTTTTTTTTTTGCCTCCAAAAGAGGCATCAGGTCTTATTTTGGGGGAATGTCTTCCACTGTCTCACCTCATGGCACTGACCTTGTCTCACCTCATGGCCCATGTGGCCACTGCCAGCCCACTTCTGCGGCTTCTTGCTGCTGCTCATATACATTGCCCCTGGCCTCCATTTTGCCATCAGAGGCCTTCAGGATGCTTGCGGCGCCCCCTGGCCTTGTGTCAGAGGCCTATTTTATTGGCTGCAAAAGCCTTTCCCAAAAGCCTCTAATGCAAAATGGAGGCCAGGGGAAGCTGCATGAACCATCTGGAGCTCTTTTATCAGCTGCAGAGGCATTTCCTAGAGGCCTCTGACAGCAAAACAGAGGCTGGGGGCGATGTGTGAAAGTGGCAGCAAGCTGCCTCAGAAGAAGTGTACCAGCAAGGTGACACAGGTGTCAGAGTGTGCAAGGCTTTGCTGCAATTGTCCAAAGGTAAGCAGCTCACCCCCAATCTCCACCCTCATTTGATTTTTACCCGTACGCCTTGCCCCACCCCATGCAACCAGGTGCAATGGAGTGGGCAGGGTCTTAACTAGGGCTTATTTTTGGGGGTAAGACTTATATTGGGTGCACATGTAAAAATCAAGCTAGGGCTTATTTACAGAATGGGTCTTATTTTCAAAAAAACTACAGTATTAATTTTCAATTTCTTTTTTCAATTTTTCAATTTCTTTTTTCAATTAAAAATTAGAAAAAATAGCCTTAAATCATTAATCTTAGATCATTAAATTCTTAATGATCTAATAAATTCTTAATGATCTGGACTTCCGGTTGGCGATTCGTGGCGAGATGGTGGAAGAAGAGTGACTCCTGCTCTTCAACCCCGGATTTCTTCGTGTTTTGGGGACCCTTAGGGGCGCAAGAGCCTGGAGGGCATTGACAACTAGAGAGGGAATCCAGAGAGCAGCAAAGCATGGAGCGAGTGCCTGCCGCTCGAACGGACGCCTCTGTTAACTCAGCGTGAATGCGTCTGTCATTTTGAAATGGCAGACTCGAGGCTGCGAAAAGCCAACAAATAGCCGGGGAGAGAAGAAGATCGGAGCAGATAGTGTTAGAAGCGGAGTTTTGCCGGAACACCATAAAGACAAAGGAATTTGGAGGAGTGAGATTGGTCCTGTCAGAACAGAGGATTCATGGAAGGAGATCGATTGACTGGGCAGATGGAGAATGAATCAGCAGACTAACTTCAACTGACAGGATGACATCAAAGAGAAACAATGCTTTTGGTACAGCAAAGGCACGGAGAAGAAAAGTTGGTGGAATCCGTGAGTAAACTGTAAAGAGGAGGGTGTGTTGGCGTTTGCAGAGAGACAGAGGAGATAAGATTGGGACTGAAAAGAAAAGAAGCAGGAAGAGATGCCATTGTAGAATACAAACAGAGAAAGAGGACTGAATAGTAGAACTGTGAAAAAAAGAAAGGACTATTATAAGATAGCTGGACCCATACTTGGATTGTTTTTTGAATGGAAACTAAGAGGATAAAGAGGTGATAGAAGGACATTGAAAATAATTTAAAAAGACATTAGAAATTTAAGAACTGTAGCTGGAACAACACAAGGAACAGAAGACATGTAAAAAGGTTGTTGTATGAATATTGGAAAACAAAAAAAACTTCAATATAATATAACTGCGTGAAATAACCTCTGAACAGTGTCTTGTAATATACCTATTAAGATAAACTACTCTCTCTTTTGCTATTCTTCTAATCCCCTCCCTTTTTTTTACACTATTTGTTGAATGATTAATTAAATTAAGTTGTATATACTGGAGAAGTAAATTAACTGTTAATTATCAACTAAGTATATTTTATTAGATAACAATGTTATAATTTATTAGAATATTAACTGAATATCAATTGAAACATAGATTCTGATATTGATTTAATTTACTTTTTATAGGTTTAGATATAGACTTTATTGCATAGAAATTTAAGATTACCTTTAAGATCACTTTGATTAATTGAATTTGTGAATACACGTCTTTTTTGAATATATAAAATATAAGAATAGAAGAGATACAGAAAATACAAGGCATAAGTTAATAGATATAAGTTTTTATTGATTAAAATACTGGAAGATTTTTAGTGGGATAGTATAGATTAACATAAGCAAAGATAAGAAAAATAAGAATAAGAGAAACAGATAACAATAGTGGATGATAGTTTGGAAAAATATAGATAGGATTGTGAGAGATCAGAGAAGGATATTGAAAGAAATGACAAGCCTTTCTACAACAGCATTAAAAACCGGAAAGAAAACTACATCAAACCCAACAATCACTATGGCATCCCCTCAACTCAATGATCAATAGAAGGACTGACAAAGACGGAAAAATCCATTGTAATCCCAACAATGCAGGCTATGCAAACCACCTTAATCCTAATACAGGAGACGATGATGAAGATACAGGAGAAAATGTCCAGTAACCATAATGAACTGAAAACAGATATCCAGCCCTTGGACGGCAAAGTGAATGACATTCAAGATTCAATCCATAAAAATGAACAAAAAATAAAGAATGTAGAAATCAAGGTGGAACAAAATGAAAGGAAATTGGAACTGGTAGACCAAAAATTGATGGCTCAGAACAGAGAACTTGAAGATTCCATTATACAACTGGAAATGGACCGAGCGGCGTTTTACCCGAGATTTCAGAACATAACCGAAGAGAAAGAAGAAGATCTGGAACAGGTAATGGTGGAAATGATTGCAGAGGCCCTACAGAGGGACAAGCAAGAAATAATTACGGAATTGGACGAGGTATACTGGGTTCAGACAAATCATGCCAGAAGACATAAGCTGCCAAGAGAGGTCCACGTTAGATTTTCTAGGAAAAAAGTCTGTGATATCCTGTATAATATAACCAGAGAAGAACCGATGATATATAAGGGGAAGGAGGTCATAACGTTAAAACAAGTCCCCAGGAGAGTAAGGGAGCTACGAAGAGACTACCGCTTCCTTGCTATGCAATTAAATAAAAGAAATATACTATTTAGATGGACATTGCCGGAAGGAATACTAATCATGTGGCAAGGGAAAAAAATAAAGATAGATAGTCTAGTGACAGCGCAAGACTTCCTAGACCAACTAATAGGAATGGAAGAAGAAGAGAGTAGCAAGGAAGAAGAAGAGACGATAACCCAGGAAGAAGAAACTCCCGACCAATGAGACCCTAAAGAAGGACCTTTGGAGAAGAAAGACACAGAAGAAAAAGAGAACAGAGATGCAAAAGGAAAGAAACTAAGAATACAAAGGGTCACAAGGGCAAATAAATACTAACTTCTGTTAGGAAGCCCAAAAAATGGAAGATTGGAAACTATTATCGATTAATGTAAATGGTTTGAATGAGACTAAAAAGAGGAGACAGATATTTACAAAATTAGCCAAACAAAACACTGACATAATATGCCTCCAGGAGGTTCACATATGGAAACAAGATGAAAGATACCTAGAATATAGCAAATTAGGGAAAGTATACACAGCACTAGTGGGGGGGAAAAGAGGGGGTAGCAATATATATTAAGGGAGGGTATTGTCGCTGAACAAAAATATGCAGATCCAAAGGAAGAGTATTAATGATAGAAATAAAGAGAGGAAATTTACCAATATTACTAGTAGCCATTTATGCCCCCAATAAAAATCAGGGAGAATATTACAAAAAATTACATGAACGGATAATTAAAATGGAATGCAAGAATATTTGTATAGTGGAGGACTTTAATGGGATAATAGACACAGAAAAAGATTATAAGAGTGGCAAAGACAATAAAAAAGGGACAAATTACCTAAAACCTTCTTCAACATGATAGAAGAATTAAATTTAATAGATATTTGGAGGACCCTACACCCAAATGAGAGACAGTACACTTTCTACTCTAACCCCCAAACATCATGGTCCAGAATAGACATGTTATGGGCAAATAAAGAATTAGGATTGGAAATGGAAACAGTAGAAATTAATCCCAATATATGGGCAGACCATAATCCCCTGGAGGGCCCCAAAAAGAAAAAAGATTAGGAGATGGAGACTAAATTTACAAGTTCTAAGGGAGAAGGAATATATATAAAAGATAACGGGAAAACTGAGATTATTTTTCAAAGAAAATAAAAAGTAACATACCTCCCTAACTAATCTATGGGATATGATGAAAGCTTACCTAAGGGGGCTAACAATAACATATAATGCACATAAAAACAAAGAAAAATGGAAGGTACATAACATTCTCCAAGAAGAAATTGGAAACATGGAAAAGAAACTCCAACTAAACCCAGGAGACAAAATGGTCAAAGAGAAATTGACAGTACTGAGGCATAAAATGAATATATTAGACTAGGAGGAAATGGCAAATAAACTTAGGCAATTCAAACAATATTATTTTGAGAATGGAAATAAGACGGATAGATGGTTGGCCTATAAATTAAAAAAAAGAATACGACTTAAGACTGATTTTAAAAGTGAAAAAGAGTGAAAGGGGAAAAAAAAGAAAGTTTAAAATGGCGACTGGCTGAGGCTTGAGAAGAAAGCCGAAAGCGAAAGTCCTTCCGTTTGAACAGTTTAATACATTACAAAGTAACTGAAACAATAGCGCTGGCTAGAAGTGAAGAGAAAAATTCTTATTTCATGCTTCTTCCTTCTTAGAGACTTGATATTGATATTGTCTGGAGAGAAAACTTTTTCTTTAAAAGGAAAAAAAATCTGTTTGTGTGGCAGAATGGCGTTAAAACTGACAAAGCCAGACAACCAAGCTGTGGGGGAGGGGGCTCCCTCATCTACAAATCACATGAACAAGTTTTGAGCTTGCAGATGCAGAAGAATGGCTTTAAAGACTTAAAGGAATTTGTTTTGGAGGAGATGGCAAGACATGATGAGATTGTGAACCAGAACCTTGAAAAATTTAGACAGGAAATTAAAGAGTTGGTTCAACAAAAGTATGATAACCTGAAGCAATATATTGTAACAGCTTTGAAAAGTTTCTCAGAAATAATTCTAAAGATGGATAAAGATATCAATTTAGAAATAGAGTCTAAAATGAAAGAAGCTGATTATAAGATTCATAATTTGGATAATAAAATACAAAGAATTGAAAATGATTTGACAATGATTCAAGAAAATAGCTCAGAAGTAGAGTCTAAAATAAAGGAAGCTGATCACAAGACTTACAATGCAGATAATATAAAACAAAGGATTGAAAATGAAGACATAATGATGCAATTTAGATTCATGGAATTTGCGGTCAGAATTAGGGGAATATAGGAAAATAACAGAGAAGACTTAAGAAAGATGTCTGCTGAAGTTCTGGCTGTGATTTTAAAGGTTAGTCCTGAAGAGGTATCCTGTAAAATTGATAAGGCCTACAGAGTAAATTCTTGGGTGGCAAAGCAAAGGCAGTTGCCTAGAGATGTGGTGATTTACTTTACTGATAAAGGAATAAGAAACAATATTGTGCAAAAGTCTTTTAACTCCACTCTTAAAATGAATGGAAGGAAGATTTGGATATATAAAGAGCTGCCACCCAAGATGTTAAAAGATAGAAAAGATTTTGGATTTTTGGTGACTGAGCTAAAGAAACAAAACATCCCATTTAGGTGGGATGCTCCAGTTGGTATAATATTGAGATATCAAGGAGAAAGATATCAACTAAATACTGTTGAAAAAGCGGAAGAATTTTACTACAAGGTTTTTAAAATGGACCTAACATCTCCACGTAAGTTATCAGTGTTGGGAACACAGGAGGGGGATAAAAAAAAGCACAATGAACAAGAGATTGAATTTCAGGCTAAGCAGATGGAAATGGAGGTAATGGAAAAACAACAAGTTATAGAGGCCTTTTTGGATGAGCCGCTTCTGGATTCTCCTCCAGAGGCTATAGCTGGATCACCTATAAAAATAAGAGAGGCGGCTTTGGATTTCAATTTGAGGTCTTATCAAGTTACAGACCAGCAATCAGCTGATATACAAGTCCAAGAAAGGCAACCAGGATGGAGATCTAAATCACAACACGTTAAGAAAAGAAGAAGCAAGTTCTACAAAACTAAAAAATTTTAAACTAAACAAAAAAACCCTTTTTTTTTCTTTAGCCAACAGACTAATGCCAGTTACTTAAGAGACGATAAAATATAATAAGCGGGATTTATAGAAGGCTGATACATGAAAATATAACTGAGGCAAATTATAGACTTATACTATTTTGAGAAGAATAACAGATCTCTGCAGTGCTGGTGTTTTTGGGATGTGGTAGATGGTCCTTGATCGAGCAGATTGGAACTTTCTATTTTGGACTCTTTGGAAAATGGATTACATATATGTTGAGTTATAAGGCAAGAGAACTATGGAATTGGGGCATGCAGAAGATCTGGTTGTTACCCTAACGTGATGGTTGGAATTAATAATCTAGACAAAGACATTACAGAAGATACTATATGGAATATAAATATAAAGTCACTCGGGTGGTTTTTTATATACAGAAACATTTATTATTGATGGGGGCAGATTACAAATTTAAAGTCATTTGAGGATTTTATTTATATATGGAAATATCTTTTAGTGGTGTGGGCAGAAGAACAAAGATATTAAAAATATTATGTATGGTAGACCTGTAGGAAAGTGGGTGGAGATAGGTTAGATAGGTCAGCTTAGTTACTGATTGTTTAGCTTAGGAAAAGGGATGTTATGTTCAGATATTAATATATGTAAAAGATTTGAATTAAGAGATATATGTATGGGGGAGGAGGAAATGGGTAGATTATGAGTTGAATAAATGCCAAATTAGGATTTATTATATAATTTTACAGCTGAATGTTGCTCTGAAATGTATAGTATAGGGGGGATATAATAATATTGTTAGAAAGAAATGGTCAGCATATGGGGGGTGGAGTAAAAGGATGGTAAAGTATTATATAATCTGATATCAATTTGGATTTTATTTTGGAGAAGCCATGGGGGGAGGGGAGGGGGAGGGGGGGTTAGGGAGGAAGGGGGAAAAAAGGGGGAAAAATCTGTATTTGAAAAACTTAAAAAAAAAAAAAGAATATGAAAGGCAGATCATTCAACAACTGGAAGATACAAAGGGAAACCCACAGAACAAGGAAGAGGATAAAAAAGGATAAAATGAAAATTGCCCAAGAATATTACACAAAGATAGAAGAATATTTACAGGAGGAAAAACCCCCACTAGTAGGAGAGGAGGAGAGAGAAAGGTTAAACAAAGAAATTACAATCGAAGAACTAAGAGTGGCAATCTCGAAACTTAAAAATAACACACTTGAACTCAGATATCCCTACTAGGTAGAATAGCAATTATAAAAACTTACATACTCCCGAAATGGATATACCTATTCTATACAGCACCAGCTAGATTGGATAATAATTTTTTAAAAAAACTAAATTACTATGTCCTTAAATTCATTTGGCAAAATAAAAAACCCAGAATCAAACTTAAAATGCTTCAAGAGCTTAAAGAAAGAGGAGAATTTGGTGTTCCAAAATGGGAATACTACTATCAGGCCGCAAATTTAGTCTGGATCAGGGATTGGATATTGTTGAGAAGAAGGAGGTTGTTGATCTTGGAAGGTGAGGGGCTACATCAAGGTTGGCATTATTTTCTTTGGCAAAACAAAATCCCAAAGCACAGGTGCCTTGCAGGATATTATGTGAGGAATATTCTAATTGAGTCCTGGAGGAAAATTAAGGGTAAATTTTACTCTTCAATCCCCTCTTGGCTGGTCCCACTCGAAGCTATAATGTATAGGCCTCTATATAACAAAGAAAATCACTTCTCTTACCGGGAACTTTTGGACCCCCATGGTAGTCTGAAATCAAGAAATGAGTTGGAGTTGCAGGGAAGACAACTGGATTGGTGGGCTTATGCCCAAATTTGCTCGAAATTTAAAAAAGATAGGGAACAAGATGGTATTAATTTGAATCAGCATGATCTGGACAATATCATTCTAGGAAAAGAGAACAAAATGTTATCAAGGATTTATAAACTTTTAATAGACTATTGGATAGGGGATGAAATAGTTAAAGACTCTATGATTGCCTGGGGGAGAAATATTGGCTATCCAATTGATATGACAAAATGGGAAGAAATTTGGCTTAAACATATGAAATTCCTGTGGGCAACATCATACAAAGAAAATGTGTACAAGATGCTGTATAGATGGCACCTTCCACCTGCTCGTCTTTCTAAAATGTATTCAAATCTCTCACCAAAATGTTGGAAGTGTGGGGAGATTGGCACCTATTTCCACAAGTGGTGGACCTGTTCCAGGATGACTGAATTCTGGAAAATCATACAGGCATGGATCATGGAAATCACAGGTTATAACCTAATTCTGAAACCAGAGTACTATCTACTGAACATTAGGCCAGACAACATAGGCACAAATATATGGTGTCTGTGTGTATTTATCACCACGTCAGCAAGAATATGTTTTGCCCAACATTGGAAGGGGAAAGACCTGCCAGCTGAAGATTTGATTTTGGAGAAAATTTTGGATTATGCGGAAGCCAACAGACTGATTAAAGCATTGAGAGATCAAAAGGACTCCGTATATTTCCAATGTTGGGACAAATGGTACGTTTGGTTGAACAACAGACGCCCAAAAAGTCAATTATAACCAGGATTATGTTTAATATTTGTTAAATCTGACTGAAGCCTACATACCGTAGAAAGTGTAAATATCATGTAAAGTTCCTGTCGCGATCATTTGTTTGACTATTTCTTTTTTTTTAATTTTTTTTATTTTATTTTATTGAATTTGTACACCACCCTACTCCCGAAGGACTCAGGGTGGTGAACAGCCATGGAATAAAACATATAAATACAAAATTTAAAATAGATTAAAACGAATTAAATAATTTGGCTGAAAAAATTTAAAACCCCAATAATTTAAAACCAGATTTAAAATTTCCATTTAAAAGGGGAAAGACTTAGATCAGGCCGGCTTGGTGAAATAGGAAGGTCTTAAGCGCGCGATGGTAGGTACGCAGATCTGGGATCCTCCATATCTCCGGGGGGAGCTCGTTCCAGATAGTAGGTGCCCCCACAGAGAAGGCTCTCCCCCGGGGGCCGCCAGTCGACATTGTTTGGCCGACGGCACCCGGAGGAGCCCCTCTCTATGGGAGCGTACTGGTCGGTGAGAGGCTATTGGTGGTAGCAGGCGGTCCCGTAAATAACCAGGTCCTAAGCCATGGAGCTCTCTAAAGGTGATAACCAAAATCTTGAAGCGCACTTGGAAGACCACCAGGAGCCAGTGCAGCTCGCGCAGGAGAGGTGTTACATGGGAGCGCCACGTCGCTCCCATCACCACCCGCGCGGCCGCACTCTGCGCCAGTTGGAGCTTCCGAGTGCTCCTCAAGGGGAGCCCCATGTAGAGAGCGTTACAATAGTCCAGACGGGAGGTGACGAGGGCATGAGTGACCGTGCATAAGAAGTCCCGATCTAGAAAGGGAGGCAACTGGCGAATCAGGCGAACCTGATGAAAAATCCTCCTGGTCACGGCCGTCAAGTGCTCTTCTAAAGACAGCCGTGAGTCCAGGAGGACACCCAAGTTGCGAGCCCTTTCTGTGGGGGCCAATGATTCGCCCCCAATAGTCAGCGATGGCACCAGCTGACTATATCGGGACGTCGGAAACCACAGCCACTCGGTCTTGGATGGGTTGAGTCTGAGCCTGTTCCTCCCCATCCAGATCCGTACGGCCTCCAGGCACCGGGACATCACTTCAAGGGCATCGTTGGGGTGGTCTGGGGTGGAGATGTACAGCTGGGTGTCGTCAGCGTACTGATGGTACTCCACCCCGAAACCACGGATGATCTCGCCCAGCGGCTTTACATAAATGTTGAACAAAAGGGGCAAGAGGACTGATCCTTGTGGCATCCCACATATAAGGGGCCTCGGGGTCGACCTCTGCCCCCCATCAACACAGACTGCGACCGGTCAGAGAGAAAGGAGGAGAACCACTGTAGTACAGTGCCTCCCACCCCCAACTCTTCCAACCGGTGCAGCATGATACCATGGTCGATGGTATCAAAAGCCGCTGAGAAATCTAACAGGACCAGGACAGAGGAGCACCTCCTGTCCCGAGCCCTCCAGAGATCATCCACCAATGTGACCAATGCCGTTTCCGTGCTGTACCCAGGCCTGAAGCCCGACTGGAACGGATCCAGATACGTCGTTTCATCCAGGTACTGGGAGAGCTGTCGTGCAACCACACTCTCAACAACCATCACCACAAAGCGAAGGTTGGAGACTGGACGATAGTTAGCCAATACTGCCGGGTCCAGGGAAGGCTTCTTGAGAAGAGGTCTCACCACCGCCTCTTTCAAGGCAGCGGGAAAGATACCCTCACCCAATGAAGCATTTATAATCCCCTGGAGCCAACCTCGTGTCACCTCCCGGGAAGCCAGCACTAACCAGGAGGGGCACGGGTCCAACAAACATGTGGTCGCATTCAGTCTACCCAGAATCCTGTCCATGTCTTCAGGGGTCACAGGATCAAACTCATCCCAGATAACATTCTCAGGACCTGCCTCCATCATCCCCGCTGGATCTACCCAGTCAGAGTCCAGATCTTCCCGAATCTGAGTGATTTTGTCATGCAGATACTGAACAAAATCCTCGGCTCTTCCCTCCAAGGGGTCCTCCCACGCTTCCTGGTGGAGCAGGGAGCGAGTCACCCTAAACAGGGCAACCGGGCGATTATCTGATGATGCAATAAGAGCAGCAAAATTAGTACATTTTGCTGCTTTTATTGCCACTAGGTAATTCTTAATATGAGATCTTACCAGTGTCCGGTCAGATTCAGCACGACTGGCCCTCCAACTACTCTCTAGGCATCTTTTCCGGTGCTTCATCTCCCTTAGCTCCTCAGTGAACCAAGGAGCCAGGTGAGATTGGCACCGGGTCAGAGGCTGCAAAGGCACGACTCGATCCAGAGCTCCAGCAGCCACCCTATCCCAGGTGGCCACTAGGTCTCCAGTCGAGGCGTGAGCCAGAACCTCAGGGATTGGCCCAAGCTCCATCTGGAACCTGTCAGGTTCCATTAGGCGCCTGGGGCAGTACCATCTTGTGGGTTCCACCTCCCTGCGGCGGGGTGCAGCGGTTCAAAGGTCAAGGCGAAGGAGAGAGTGATCCGACCATGACAAGGGCTCAATGACTATATCCCCTATCTCAAGATCACTCAGCCACTGTCCAGAGAAAAAAACCAAGTCCAGCGTGTTTCCCCCAGCGTATGTAGGGCCATGAATTAACTGGGTTAGGTCCATAGCCATCATAGAAGCCATGAACTCCCGAGCCGCCTCAGATGCCTCACCCACGGACGGCAGGTTGAAATCCCCCATGACCATAAGTCTGGGGGTATCAACCGCCACCGTGGTGATGACATTGAGAAGCTCGGGCAGGGCTGCTGCCACGTGGCAAGGAGCCAGGTACGTGATCAGCAAACCCATCTGAACCCCATGACCCCAGTTCACGAGGAGAGACTCACAGCCGGCCGTCTCAGGGACAGTGGCCTCCCTCGGCCTAAGGCCCTCTCTAATAACAACCGCTAATTCCCCACCCCTCCCCTGTGACCTCGGCTGATGGAATGCGTGGAAGCCTGGTGGGCACATTTCTACCAGAGGGACCCCTCCCTCCGGGCCCAACCAGGTCTCCGTAATACCCGCCAGGTCCGCTCCCCCCTCCTGAATAAGATCACAAAAGAGGGGGGCTTTATTTACTACAGACCTGGCATTGCACAACATCAGTCGCAGGCCCAGGCCCTGAGGGTCTGTGCAACCTGGAGAACGAGTGGAACCTTGGGGGCCGGAGCGCGCCACCGCTCGAAGACAGCGGGCGTGCGCTCCCTCCACATGATATGGCCCCTTGCTCCCACCATATCTACCAGTCCCACTCACAGTACCGATGGTAAAAATACAATCTGGACAAGCTCGACCCCCCCATCACCCCCGGATCCCCTACGCCCCCTGCCGCGCGTCATGGCCAGGCCCGACCCTCCCCTTAGTGGGTTATTCCCCAAACCCACTGCTCTAGTTCGAATCCTACCCTCCCCCCCGGGACCCCTTAAAAATTTATCCAACAATTTACATAGAAAACCCCTCAACCCCCTCTTTGCCACATGCCACCTCTCTTGGTTCCAAAGCCCGTCGTTGAGGTAGGCCCTCGATAACGTGGAGGGCCAGGCTTGCGAGAGGGGGGAGTCTCGCAGACCAAGAAGCTGAGACCTTAGATACATCAAAAGCCCTGAGGTAGTAGTGAGGCATGGCCAAGGGCTCCATTATGATAGTCCAAAAATTGTCCAGAAAAACAAGGCAGGTTGACCATAACGAGAGAGTCTCCACTGTCCTCTCACAGCAGTGGCGGAGTCCAATGTTCCAACCAGCTCAGGGTAATCCTCCAACTAGCCTCTCATGCTGGTCGGCCAACTGGCCATGGGGAGATGGTGCATCCCATTCGGTAGTGAAACGATGATAAGATACCGGCTCTGTTCAACCTCCCGTAAACTGCCATTTTCCATACAGTCAGCGTACTGGATGACAAACAGAGCCAGGTCCAAAGTCTCCGGGAAAAACTGTCCACAATGTTCGTACAGGCGGTGTATAGCTGGGTAGTATAGGCGAGCGGGTGGATGGAAAACAAGTGGGAACCGCCTCCACGAAACAGAAAACTGGAAGGGCAAGCATGTTAGTTAGTTATTGGGCCTAGTAATGGCCCAGTGGGGGAAGGAGGAGGGAGGGGGGAGGGTTGTCCGAGGCGCTGCAGTAACCACTCCGACAACCTCTCAACCCTCCTTAGCCCCCCCAGGTCTCCGGCCACCCTATCTATGCCCAGTCTTAGCCCCCCCAATAGTTATAAAGGGGGCCTCACCATGGAGATTGAAAATTGGGAGTTGTCCCAAAGCCGTATTGCGGCCAGAAGTTCCCAAATATTACAGATTTTAACGATGGAGGCTCCCATCTCATGATCTTTCTCAGCTACATCACTCCAGTCCTCTCAGCAACTAGCTGCTGCAGCGGCGTCGGTGGAGGGGAGGGCGGAGGCGCAGGCTTCCTGGCAGGCACTACCAACAGTCACGTCTTCAGTTCTTCCTCGTCTCCTTTGACGCCCACCTCCTCCCCCAGCGTCCAACTCCACTACTCCACCGCGGGGGGTTGGGGGGTGCAATCCGCGATGACGCCAGTGCCCCACCGCAGCCTCCACCACAGCCGCTGCCCCAGCCATCGTGCCGGTGGGCTCCCCAGCATGGGAGCATGGGAGTTCTTCTGTTTCATTGCCGCTTTACTGTCTCCGCCGCTGCCACCACCGCCGTCCATAAACTGCGGACGCCGCCCTTCTCGCCCTTCTTGTGGCGACCGCGGATCAGCTGATCAGCTGTTCCTCGGAGCCTTGCTGCCACCTCTTTTCAGCATTTTAGAAAGCGTCTCAGAGAGCACAGTGTCAGCGTTCCAAATTAGGCTCTCTTCCAGCGCTGACATAACGAGATGAAGCAGAGAGAGCAGAAGCTTGATTTATTGCTGAGATGAACTTTTACCTAGTTTTTGAATGTTACAGATAGTGTTTCCTGGGAAACGAGGATGGGGGCTACATTCCTGTGAAAAGAACGTGCTGGGATGTAGAGATGGATCTGCATGATGGCCAATGGGACATTGGGGTTGGAGTGCAGAAGAGGAGGGGGTTGGAAGGAGGGGCCAGTTTGGCTGCAACTTGAATCAGGAATGTCGGACTCTGCTATTCTTAAAATAAAAGTGATTCATTAAGAGTTTGCGCTTGAGAATGAAGTTTATTCAAGATAGCACCGAAACCTGACAGACAGCCAAACTCTCCTCCAAATCCAGGCTGGCTGAGTTTAAATCATCCCGTTCCCTCCCAGACATCTGGTCGGACGGACTATGGCTGAAGCCAAGCTCTCGGAGGAAAGCCTGCTTCAAGAAACGGGAGGAGCAGAAGCTGTCGTGATTCCAGCCAACTTGGAAAATACAAAGGTTCAACTTTCTCCGCCTTCCCTCCCTGCAGAACTTCAAGCAAAGAAACGTGAGGCAGATAAGTACCCAGGGACTGTGCCAAAAGCCTTAGAGGCAGAATTTCCTTTTGCAAATGTAAAAGATAAAGAAAAACCCTTAAGTGAATTGGGAAGGGTGAGCTGGGGATGGGAATGGCAGCGAAGCCCAGACAAGGCAGCACCTCCCCACCCCAGGATGAGAGACGAGGCAGAGGACTATCAACACCAAGGCTGGCTCCAGAGCTCAGCACAGAGAGGAGAGGGCAGAGAGGGAGGAGCCACCCCAGTTCAGAGGGAAGTTTGATGGTGACCCAGACAACCTCGCCCAATTCCTCGATTCAGCTGAGATATACATAGAGCGGTTCGGACACCTCTACCCTTTCCCCAGAGCCCTAGTGAATGCTATCTCGGAAGGGCTGGAGGGAGAAGCAAAGAGGTGGTCAGCATCACTCTACAAATACAGGGGCCCCCAGCTACGAGATGCGGATGGGTTCTTGCAACTATTGAGAGCCCGTTATGAGGAGGAGGAGGAGGACCCCTACATGGAAGACGAGAAACCTAATGCAGAGGGGGAAGCCTATCAGAGAGCATATCTGTGACTTCAGGAGAGTCATTGGGACACTGCCTCCCCTACCAGAGCGATTGCTGGTGTATTTTTTTAGAACAAGCCTAGATAAAAGAATTTCCCAAGTGACTGCCTATCGTGACATCCCAAACCAACTCGCTGAATGGTTCCGGGTAGCGATAAAAGTCGACAGAGGGCTGCGGGCGAGTGACACGTCAAAACCACCAGAGGGAAAGGAGAGAGGCCGACCAGACCAGGGGCCACTCAACAGACGAGAAACCCCAACATCACAGCCCTCCTACAGACCAACTGCCCCACGGAGCCCACTGAAATGCTACAGATGTGGAGGAAGCGGCCACATAGCAGCAAGATGTGGAACGCCTAGACCGGGACCAGCTCCACCGCCCACAGCACGACCGGAACGAGGGCCCAAGTGCGTCACCCACGTACCGCGGGAAGCTCCCCAAATCCCTGAGTTTTTCGCTCATCGTCTCGCATTTCCTGCATTTCTCGGGGCGTCATGGCATACATTTTAGGTTTGGGTAGTTTCGCTCCTGGGATAATCTCGATGGCACAATCGGTTTCGCGGTGGGGGGGCAGAATGTCACACTCGGCCTCGCTGAATACCTCTGCCAGGTCTTGGTACTCCCTTGGGATCTGGTTTGCGTTACAAGCGGTGATGGGTGCGGCTGCCAATTGCTTTGCTGCACCTTCTGGGAGGGACCCTTGTGTTGGTGGTGTTTTCTTCTGTAGTGGAGGGCTGCTTTGGGGTTTCAGCGTGGGAGGGAATTCTTCTGGTCAGGGGGGCAGGGGTTGGGGCCCCTTTGCTATTCTCAGCCTGTGGGTTCCCTCTTGCCACCAAATGATTGGGCCCCATTTGTCGAGCCATGAGAGTCCCAATATGACTGGTTCTGTCATCTTGGGGGCTATTAAGTGATGTGGCAGTAGGAGCCGTGTTACTCTAAAAGAACAACCAAGGTGATCTACAACCCTGCGCCTACACCTCCCGCAAACTCACCGATACGGAGAGGCGATTGGCGGCATGGGAGAAGGAAGCGTTTGCAGTAAGGTGGGCCTTGTTGACCTGGCAGCACCTTCTAGAGGGAGGCCAGAAACCATTTGAAGTCTGGACTGATCATAAAAACCTAGAGGCCCTAAAAACCCCACGAAAACTGTCGCCCAGGCAAGTGCGGTGGGCACAATACTTCAATCGTTTCAATTTCGAGCTTAAGCACATCCCAGGAGGGAGAAATTTCCTGGCTGATGCCCTCTCCCGGATGCCCCAATACAACAGTGAGCGGGAGCAGGTAGTGAATGCCATCATCCCCTCCACCCAAGCTGTGGCCCAAGTGATCACCAGACGGCAACGACGTGACCAGCAAGGCCAACTTGCAAGTGACTTAACTGCAAAATTAAAAAATGAAACGCTGACAGACCCCTGGTATTGGGACAATCAACATCTCTTGACAAAAAGAGATGAACTAGCATGGAGGGGGACAAAGCTCTATGTCCCACAGAGTTTACACATCCTGATTCTCAAGAGGAGCCATGACGTTAAACCAGCAGGACACTTCGGATTCCTAAAGACTCTGCACCTAGTACGAAGGCAGTTCTGGTGGCCACACATGAGAAAGGACGTAGACAGTTATGTAAAAAGCTGCACCATTTGTGCCATGATGAAGACAAGGCCAGGGTGCCTGCCTGGATTGTTGCAACCAGTAGCTGAACCAACAAGACCATGGGAGGAGATTGCAATGGACTTTATAGTAGACCTGCCGAGGAGCAGTGGAAATACAGTGATCTGGACTGTAATAGACTTATTCTCCAAACAGGCACACTTCATTCCTTGTAGTGGACTGCCTTCAGCCCGTCAGTTATCCAAACTGTTCCTGAAACACATTTACCGCCTACATGGAGTCCCCAGGAGAATCATTTCCGACAGAGGGGTCCAGTTCAAAGCAAAGTTCTGGAGGGAGTTTCTACGATCCATAGGTTCATCCCAAGGGCTCAGCTCAGCATTTCACCCGAGCACCAATGGGGGGGGCAGAAAGACTGAACGCTATGATAGAACAGTATTTAAGATGCTACGTCGACTACCAGCAGTCCAATTGGGCAGACCTCCTATCTTTTGCGGAGGTTGCATATAATAATGCTGTCCACAGCAGCACGGGGCTAACCCCGTTCAAAATAGTGAGTGGCATGGATTTTGTTCCCATGCCAGAATACCCGAGGGAGCCCCCTTCCTCAGTCAGTTTGACCGACTGGATGGCAATGTTGAGACAAACTTGGGAAAATGTTAAGAGGGTGCTGGCAAAGGTGGCTCAATCTTATAAGGAACAAGCAGACAAGCACCGAACTCCCCAAAGACCATTTCAGCTGGGAGAGAAAGTTTACCTCTCCACCAAGTACTTGAGACTTAGACTCCCGAGCAGGAAATTGGGCCCAAAATTTATAGGACCATTTCCTATAATAAAAATAATCAACCCCGTTACAGTGCAATTGCAGTTGCCACGGCTTTTGGGGAAAATTCACCCCGTTTTTCATAGTAGCCTTCTAAAACCTGTAGTGGGGTCTACTTTAAGGCCAACGCCACGTGAACCCCCTGGGCCCCTGGTTGTTGGGGGCCAAACGCACTACGAAGTGCAGCGGATTCTTGATTCAAGATGGCACAGGGGGCGCCTTCAGTACTTAATTAAATGGAAGGGTTACCCAGTGTCAGAGGCTTCCTGGGTGAAGAGCGCAAACATTCAAGCTGATCGCCTTATAGCAAAATTCCATGCAGACCACCCGGGAAAGCCAGGAGGGGGGGTGCACATCCAGGGAGGGGCTGATGAGACTAATCTTGTTGTGTTTTCCCTATGGGATAGGTGATGTCGCAGAAATGAAGGGAGAGGGGCCGGATGTCAGCGTTCCAAATTAGGCTCTTTTCCAGCGCTGACATAACGAGATGAAGCAGAGAGAGCAGAAGCTTGATTTATTGCTGAGATGAACTTTTATCTAGTTTTTGAATGTTACAGATAGTGTTTCCTGGGAGACGAGGATGGGGGCTACATTCCTGTGAAAAGAACGTGCTGGGATGTAGAGATGGATCTGCATGATGGCCAATGGGACATTGGGGTTGGAGTGCGGAAGAGGAGGGGGTTGGAAGGAGGGGCCAGTTTGGCTGCAACTTGAATCAGGAATGTCGGACTCTGCTATTCTTAAAATAAAAGTGATTCATTAGAGAGTTTGTGCTTGAGAATGAAGTTTATTCAAGATAGCACCGAAACCTGACACACAGAACCTCTCAATCCACTGGCCTCAAGTAGCGCTTGCTGGGCAAGGGGGTCTAGATGGTCAAACGGCCCCCCGAGCTCCCCACAGGCCAAAAACCCTCATCTCTACCTTGGCAGACTTAGAGCCAGGTCGCCATCTTGGAGCATGCGCAAA
Source organism: Arizona elegans (assembly GCA_022577455.1). Taxonomy (NCBI): domain Eukaryota; kingdom Metazoa; phylum Chordata; class Lepidosauria; order Squamata; family Colubridae; genus Arizona; species Arizona elegans. The sequence goes on along the minus strand of JAKOOJ010000001.1, from coordinate 168,450,346 downwards.
AGCAAAATTTTTGATGTATTGTTTTAAATAAATAAATTTAAATATTAAAAAAAAAAAGAAACTTAAAAATAACAAAACACCAGGTCCGGACAGTCTCCCAGGAGAAATTTATAAAAAATTAGACGAAATAATAACACCAAAATTACTGGAGATATGTAATGAGGCCTTATTGGAAGCAAAATACCAGAATCGTGGAGGGAAGCATATATCACATTACTTCTGAAAGAAGGTATGGACCAAAAACAAATTAAAAATTACAAACTGATTTCCCTTTTAAACACAGATTATAAAATCTTCATGAACATAATTGCAGAAAGACTGAAAAGAATATTAAATCCCATTATACACCCGGTAATGGCTTCTTACCAGATAGACAAATAAGGAATAACATAAGAATAGTTGTGGATACCCTTGAATATTATGAAGCCCATCCAGAAAAGCAAATGGATCTTGTATTCCTAGATGCTCAAAAAACTTTTGACAATCTTAATTGGCAATTTATGATTGAACAAATCAAAATAATGAAATTCGGAACCAAATTTGAGAAAATGATAGAAACAAGTTACAAATTATAAAGGGCAAGAATAATAATAAATGGAGATATGACAAATACATTTCAAATTAAGAAAGGTGTAAGACACGGATGCCCACTATCACCACTGCTATTCATTTTGTCATTAGAAACTTTATTAAATAGAATTAGGAAAAACAGCAAAATAAAAGGATTAAAGATTAGGGGAGAGATGTATAAGATACAGGCTTTTGCGGATGACGTGGCACTCATCATAGAGGAACCTTTAGAAATGGGCCCGAGAATTCTGGAGAAAATAGGAAGGTATGGGGAGGTAGCTGGATTTAAATTGAATAAAGGGAAAACTAAAATGTTGGTCAAAAATTTAACAGAAACATGGAAGAAAGAATTAGAAAAGGAATTAGACCTACAAATAGTAAAGAAAATTAAATATTTAGGGATATGGATATCAGCAAGATGCTCGGCTCTGAAAGAAGATAACTATACACCTCTGGTTAAAAAAATAAAACAGGATTTGAAAAAATGGGGGAAATTGCAACTATCACTTCTGGGCAGGATAGCATTGATAAAGATGAATATCCTTATTATATTTATTATATCTAGATCGATGATACCCATCATCTTAGACAATTTTTTTTTTACAGAAATTAACAAAATTATTAGGAAATTCATTTGGGCGGGAAAAAACCAAGAATTAATTTGCGATCGCTACAAGACAACAGAAGTAGGGGAGGTTTTGGATTCCCAGCATGGGAAGTATATTATAAAGCGGCCACCCTAGTATGGATAAGGGAATGGGTTAATTTAAGAAACAAAAGAATTCTAATTTTGGAAGGGCGCGACTTACAAAAAGGGTGGCATGCCTTCTTGTGGGACAAAAAGAAAAAGACCAAAATGTATTACCGCAGACACAGGATAAGAGAAGTATTAATACAAGTATGGGAGGAAATTAGAAGAAAACAATACATGAAAATCCCGAACTGGCTATCGACGATGGAAGCCATGATATACCCAAATACATTAGAGATCAATAAAATGATTAGCTATAAAGAGCTTCTAGATAACCAAGGAAACCTTAAAAGTAATCAATCCCTAGGCGAGCAGGGGATACATATTGACTGGTGGCCATACTTGCAGATTCAATCAATCAGATTCAATCAATACAAAAAAGATTCAATTCAATACAAAAAAGATAAGGAAGAATTTGGCATTGAGGTGGAAACAAATAGATTAGACAAATTACTGATAGGCCCAGAAAAAAAAGTACTATCCAGATTATATAACTATTTATTAGAATTCGACAGGGTAGAAGAGATAGTAAAAGAGCCAATGATAGTGTGGGCCAAAATATTGGACATAATATAAATTTGGATGAATGGGAGACGATTTGGAATAGAAACTATAAATTAACAAAAGCGGCAACATACAAAGAAAATCAATATAAAATGTTATACAGATGGCACCTACGCCCGCAAGATTAGCAAAAATTTATCCAAATGTAAGCCTCAAATGTTGGAAGTGTGGATGTCACCAAGGTACCTTCTTTCATATGTGGTGGTCCTGTCCTGAAGCGAAGAGGTATTGGAGGAAAATTCAAAATTGGCTACAAGAATTAACCAATGAAAAAATTGAATTGATACCTGAAACATTTCTCCTGAGAATACTAAAGACGAAATACGGGAGGGAAAAAAGATATTTAATCATACATATACTCACTGCAGCAAAAATAGCCTATGCCTAATATTGGAAAGGAAAGGATACACCACCAGAGGAACATATTATTCAGAAAGTTCTAGAATGTGCCAAAATGAACAAATTAATGTTAGAATTAAACGAGAAAGAAGACTCAGAATATTATACAGTGTGGGATGATTGGTACAGGTGGATTGATAACCAAGTAAAGAATAGATAAAGGTTAATATAAATTTTAAGATGCATATAGGAATTTAGAACGATGAAATGTAAAGGAAGAATCAATCTAACTTGTGTAGAAAAATAACATTGACTGATTATATTGTATTGTATTATAATAAATTTCAATAATTTTTTTTAAAAAAATGATCTAATAGACTGACCATCACGTGGGAAGATGGCTACTGAAAACTAAGGATAGGCATTGGACTGCTACTGTCCATCAAGCTGGACTGATGCTAAAAGGCCACAAACCCCGGCAGCCTTAGCAAGCTCGAAGCCTCAGCCTCCACCACAGATGGACTGCCCAGCAGCCCACAAATGCCAAGGGAGTACCAAGACCTGTCGGGAGTCTTTAGCAAGGAAGACTGCAACTTCCTCCCCGCTCACCGCTCACCAGACTGTGCTATAGAATTCGTACCGGGAGCCATGCTGCCCAGACCAAAGATATACTCCATGACTCCTAAAGAAATGGAAGAGCTAAGGAAATACATCAATGCCAGTTTAGCATGGGGTTTTATCCAACCAACAAAATCCAGAGTGGCAGCCCCAGTACTATTTAAAGAAAAAAAAAACAAATGGGGGGGATAAGGCTTTGCATTGATTTTCCTGGAATTAATGCCATTTGTGTGGAGAACACCTACCTCCTCCCCCTCATGAAGGACATATTAAGTCACTTAGCCAAGGGCAAGGTGTTCACCAAACTGGACTTGAGAGAAGCCTATTATCGAAGACCGTCTTTAACTGTCCGCTTGGCAGCTTCCAATTCAAAGTCATGCCATTTGGTCTGCAAGGAGCCCCAACAGTTTTCATGCAACTAATAAATGAAGTGCTACATGAGCACCTATACAAAGGGGTCCTAATTTGCCTAGATGACATTCTTATATTCAGCAAAACTCTTGAAGAGCATGTAAAACTAGTACAGCAAGTGCTGAAAAAACTCCTAGCTGCAAAGCTCTATGCGAAGCTGTCAAAATGTGAATTCCATAAAACCTCCCTAGATTACCTAGGCTACCAAATATCCAGTGGAGGGATGGAATTGGACCCAAGAAAAGTGAAAGCAGTGCTGGACAGACAACCCCATGCACCCACAAGTAGCATCAAATCTTCCTGGTGTTTACAAACTTTTACAGGCAATTCATCCCAGCTTTTGCAGAAGTTGCCCTACCCTTAACAGTACTGTTGAAAAATGGGACCTCCTCCCACGAAACCACGGCCAAGTCAACCACTTGCCTGGTCAATGAACTGCAAAAGAGCCTTTGAAAAATTAAAATGGCTCTTTGCCGAGGAGCCCATCTTCCAATACCCAGACCCAGAGAGGTAGTTCATTGTCCAAGCTGATGCTAGTGATGTAGCAGTGGCGGCCATGCTCCTAGAAAAGGACCCACAAGGACAGCTCCTGCCCTGTGCCTTTGTATCTAAGAAGCTCACTGACACTGAGAGGAGGTGGGCTATTTGGGAAAAAGAAGCCTACTCAGTCTTCTGGGCCCTCCTCTCCTGGAGACATTTTCTTGAAGGGGGTAAAGTGCCTTTCGAGGTCTGATCACAAAAACCTCAAAGCTCTAAAAACCCCTAGAAAATGATCTCACAAACAGATCTGTCGGGCACAATACTTCATATTATTTAACTTCGAGCTGAAGTACATCCCAGCAGGAAAAAATCTGCTTGCCAATCCCTTATCGAGAAAACCACTATTTGATAGCCACAGGGAAGAAGTCATCCATGTCATCATTCCCCCTTCACAACAAGCTGCACAAGTCATCACCAGGGGCAAGCCAGACAACCACCTGATCCCGAAAGGGACAGATTGACAGCAGCACTAAAAACAGTGCTTCCAGCTGACCCCTGGCTCACAGTTAATAAAGACCATGAGGGATGGGCTAGCTTGGAAGGGATCCAAGCTATATGTCCCCGCCAGCTTGAGACTGGCCAGCCATTTTGGGTTCCTGAAAACCCTGCACCTGGCCAGGAGACAGTTCTGGTGGCCAAAGATGAAAGCTGATGTAGAGGATTACGTAAAAAACTGTGCCACCTGTGCTGCCATGAAGATGAGATCAGGGGCTTCCGGTTTGGCTTCCGTCGCTGTCGGATGGTCCCTTGGGACTGCCAGCCTCGTCGCCCGTAAAGAGCCGCCTTCACAGCTGAAAGGTGGCTCGAAAAACTCCATTTCCATAAGGAAATGTGAGATAGAGCAGGCGAGGGCAGGTAGAGCCCTCTGCGAAGTCCCCAGAGTTTTTCTTTTACTCTTGGGGACGAAGCAGGATGAGGCTCCCTATTTCCTTCGCCGCTGCTCCGGGCTTCGGGAGAACTCTGCCTTTTGCAGAGCCAGGTGACATGACCAAGCCTCTTAATGAAAATCAACAGATGGTTTAATTAAAGAGGACGAGATTTGGACTTGGGACCCTAAATTGCAAGTATTTTTAACGATTTTACAAGCGTTTTCAAGTGAAGGGAAAAAAAAGTTTAAAATGGCGACTGCTGAGGCTTGAGAAGAAGAAGAAAGCCGAAAGCAAAAGTCCTTCCGTAACAAGCTACAAAGTAGCAGAATAAACAGTGCTGGCTAGAATCTAGAAGAAAAATATCTATTTTAAGTTTCTTTTTTCTTGGAGATTTGATATTGATCTTGTTTGGGGAGAAGTTTTCTTTCTTTAAAAAGAGTTTGTGTGGCAGGATGGCGTTAAAAATAATAAAGCCTGACAAACAAGCAGCGGGGGGGGGGGTGTTCCCCCATTTACAATTATGTGAACAAGTCTCGAGCTTAAAGACTCAGAAGATTGGCTTTAATTTAAAAGAATTTGTCCTGGAGGAAATGGAAAGATATCATGAGACTGTGAACCAGAATTTTGAAAAATTTAGGCAGGAAATTAAAGAATTGATACAACTAAAGTATGATAATTTGCAACGAAAGATTGTAACAGTGACTAATGCTTTTTCAGAAATTGTTATAAAGATGGATACAAATATCAAGTTATTAGAGTCTAAAATGGAGGAAGTTGATGATAAGATTTATAATTTGGACAATAAAATACAAAGAATTGAAAATGATTTGATAAATATTCAAGACAATAGTTTAGAAGTAAAGTCTAAAAAGGAAGCTGATCACGAGACTTACAATGCAAAAGATATAAAGCAAGGGATTGAAAAAGAAGTTACAATGATGCAATACAGGCTCACGGAATTTGCGGTTAGAATGAGAGGGTTACAGGAAAATAATAGAGATGATTTAAGAAAAATATCTGCTCAAGTTCTGGCTGGGATTTTAAAGGTTCATCCTGAGGAGATATCTTGTAAGATTGACAAGGCCTATGGAGTAAATTCTTGGATTGCAAAGCAAAGGCAATTGCCGAGAGATGTGGTGATTTACTTCACAGATAAAGAAATAAGAAATGATATTGTGCAGAAATCCTTTAATTCTACTCTACAATTGTATGGAAGAAAGATTTGGATATATAAAGAGTTGCCACCCAAGATGTTAAAAGATAGAAAGAAATTTGGATTTTTGGTGACTGAGCTAAAGAAACAAAACATCTCATTCAGGTGGGACATTCCAGCTGGCATAATATTGAGATATCAAGGAGAAAGATATCAACTAAATACTGTTGAAAAAGCGGAAGAATTTTACTACAAGGTTCTCAAAAAGCAAAATCAACAAGAGATAGAAATTCAGGATAAGCAGAAGGAGGTGGAAGTAATGGAAAAACAACAAGTTACAGAGGTTTTGGTAGATGAGCTGCTTCTGGATTCTCCTTCAGAGGTCTCAGCTGGATTATTTATAAATACAAGAGAGGCGGCTCTGGATTCTAATGTGATGACTTATCAAGTTACAGACCAGCATGGAAATCAATCAGTTGATATACAACTCATAGAACCAGAAGGGAGATTTAAGCCACAAAAGCAAAACCAACAAGATCAAGTTATAAATCAGCATGAAAACCAAACAGTTGATATACAATTTATAGAAAGGAAATCAGGATGGAGATCTAACCCACAAAAAATCAAGAAAACAAGAAGCAGGTCTCACAAAAACAAAAACTTTTAAACTAAACAACAGTGTAATGCCAGTTATCTAAGAGATGATTGAATATATGAAAAGATAACTGAGGCAAAGTATTGGTTTACATTATCTTGAGGAGAGTGACAGATCTCTGCAGTGCTGTACTTTTGGGATGTGAAAAGGGCCTTAAATTGAATGGACTGGAACTATCTTTTTTTGGATTCTTTGATAAATATACTACGTTTATGCTGAGCTACAAGGCAAGAGAGTTATGGGATTGGAGCACGCAGATGATCTGGTTGTTACCCTATCACGGTGGTTGGAATTAATAATTTAGGTGAAAGACACTACTATAGACACTACATGGAATACAAATATAAAGTCACTCGGGTGGTTGTTGTTGTTGTTTTTAGAAGATATTTGCTATTGATGGGGGCAGATGATAATTGAAGATACCAAACATATTGTTGGAATTAGTATGTGATGTTACCCTAACATGGGTGATGGAGTTAACAATCCAGCTGAAAGGCATTACAGAAGATATCATATGGATTACAATCTTAAAGTCATTTTAAGAGGATTTTATTTACATAAGGAAATACTTTTTAGTGGTGTGGGCAGAAGAATAAAGATATTAAGAATTATTAAGTATGGTAGTCCTGTAGGAAAGTGGGTGGAGACAGGTTAGCTTATTGATTGTTTAATTTAAGAAAAGGGATATTGTGTTTAGATATGAATATATGTAAAAGATTTGAGTTAAGAGATATATGTATGGGGATGGAGGAAATGGGCAGACCATGAGTTGAATCAATGTTAAATTAGGGGGTGAAAAAGGGTAGATTATGAGCAGAAGTTGCTAAATTGGGAGATATAATAATATTATTATGCTAAATTAGGAGTTATTATATAATGTTATAGTAGAATGTTATTTTGAAATGTATAGTATAAGGGGGATATAATAATATTATTAGAAAGAAAGGGTCAGCGTATGGGGGATGGAGTAAGGGGATGGTAAAGTATTATATAATCTGTTATGAATTTGGGTTTTATTTTGAAGAAGCCACAGGGGGAGGGGAGGGGGAGGGTGGGTTAGGGAGGAGGGGGAAAAAAAGGGGGAAAATTTGTATTTGAAAAACTTTTTCAATAAAAAAAAAAAAGATGAGATCAGGGAAACGTCCTGGACTCCTTCAGCAAGTAACTAGCCCCAGCCAGCCTTGGGAGGAAATAACAATGGACTTTATAGTCGAGCTTCCAGAGAAGGGGTGGGAAATACAGTGATTTGGATAGTAATTGACTTATTTTTCAAGCAAGCCTACTTTACTGCTTGCTCAGGGTTGCCCTCTGCAAAGAAGCTGGCGAAGATGTTCATTAAACAGATTTACCATCTGCATGGAGTACCCCGCAGAGTAATCTCAGATTGAGGGTTCCAATTCACTGCTAAACTTTGGAGGGAGTTCCTGAGATAAGTTGGATCCATATAAGGACTTAGCTTGGCTTTCCATCTGAGTATGAACAGAACGGTGGAACAGATGAACACAATGGTAGAGCAATATATAAGGTGTTATGTCGATTACCAACAAGAGAACTGGGCGGACCTGTTGCCATTTGCAGAAGTGGATTACAACAATGCCGTGCATAGCAGCACCGGATTAAACCCTTTCCAGGTCACCAGCAGCATGGGGTTTGTCCTCATCCCCAAACTGCATAGAGAATTCCCCTCCTCCATGACTATGACTGAGTGGATGGAGTTGCTGAGGAAGGGGTTGGAGAATATGAAGAAAGCACTGGCAGAAGCCACTGAGGCCTATAAGAAGCAAGCTGACAAACACCAATCTCTTCAACCCCTCTTCCGTGTGGGAGATCCGGTTTATCATAAATACATAAGACTGAAGTTGCCCCGTAAAAAGCTGGAACCTAAGTTTTTTGGTCCTTTCCCCATAGTGAAAGTAATTCACCCAGTGACAGTTCAACTTAGCCTCCCACATGTACTAAGGAAAGTACATCCTGTTTTTCATTGCAGTTTACTAAAGCCAGCAGTTGGGTCGAGATTGAGACCACAAACCTGGCCAGCTTCCAAACCTATAGTGGTGCAAGGGGAAACCCATTATGAAGTAAAAAGAATTCTAGATTCTAGGTTGTATAGAGGTCAATTACAGTATTTAGTTCATTGGAAAGATACCCTTTGTCTGAAGCTACTTGGGTTATAAACTGGGTCTTAAAGGCAGATAGATTAATGAAGCAATTCCATGATAAATACTCTGATAAGCCAAAGGGTCCCCCTGGAGTGTGTGGTGGGGGGGAAGAGATAATATTGGTTTAACCCCCTATATTACTCTCATTGCAGGACACAATCATCAGATGAGGGGGGCAGCCTGTTAGGCCTGGAAGCCATCTTTTGCATTGGATCTTCAGGCCTGCCACATTTAGCTTAAACTGAGAGGGGGGAATTGTATGGAGCAGGGGAGATATATAGTCATAATAACATTCCTTTCTCTGAGAGTCAAGGACATCCTGCCCTGCCCCTGGAGGGGTGTGACTGGGAGGCATCTCCAGTTGGGATGGTGCATTGTTTGGACCATGTGATGGACATGTGGGTGCTGGGGCAGGGACTTGGACTTTCTTTTGTGTGGGGAAAACCTGGAAGCTTTCAGATTTGGGGTTTCCCAGATGCGCCAATATGACATCTCTAATAAAATAGAACTTGGAGGAACTTGGAGTCTTCTTTCATTGGGGATGTTACTTGGAACCCTGACAATTGATTCAGTCATTTTGGGAGTTATGACTAATCGGATAAGTTCTCGGTGGCAGCCCATCTCCAGTCTAACAAATTCTATGACCATTGTGGCAGGGGCTCTGCCCATTAGTGTTCCAACAACCTTCTCAAAACAAATGGAGCACACCAGGGGTCTCGTGCCTATCCCTAGCTGTTGGACTATGGGGAGGATGATCAGGTATCTGGTGCAGCCCGTGTTTATAATGGCTTCTACCTCCCCCATGGCCCCCATTTTGGGCACTACAATCCAGAAACCTCGAAGGGTTTCTTTGGCTGGAGTTTCCACATCTTCAGTTGGAAGGAGAGGAACCTTAACAGCCTGCTTGGTGATTTTCCCTTTATCTGGTGGCTTCCGCGGGGTTCTTCTTGCCCGGGGTGCAGAAGGGACTTGAGGGATTGAGGTAGGGACCAGGCATTCAGATGCTCTGTGCTCGTGCTGGCCACACCAGTAGCACTTTATTGGCCCAAACAGTGTTGGTTAAGGCACCTCAGATAGCTTAGCTGGGGTTCAGTGGCCCAGGGGTCTTTTTGGTAGTTGGTTTCCTATGGGGGTGGATTTCCAGGTCCATGGCCACTGCCATGTTGTACCAGGCTTGTACTGTATATGTTCTGAATCTTCCCTGATGCCACAAGCTTGTCTGAGGTCTGGTCAAGGGCCTCTTTGAAGTGGTAAATGAGGAGGCGCTCAGGCCACTGCCTCAGCTTCCCAGCCAGTCTTTGGAACTCCCACACTAATTCCTTAGGAGGCTGGCCTGCTTTGATCTAGGCTTCAGCTTCTACTCAGTGGGCTGTGTCTTCGTATTGGCTTTGGAGCAGTTGGATGAACTCATCCACATCATCTAGCTCCGGGGCTCCCTCATCAGATAGTTCTGCTATCCACTATGCCACTTCTCCTTCATTCATGCGATCCGCAATCGCTGAAATCAGGTCTCAATCAGTCTGGTATTGGTCCCCATAGCGATCAATGTGGGACCAGACTCAATTAAGGAAGTAGGCCAGCTTCCCCAGAGTCACATCAAAGGTCTGTCTAAAGCGCAGAGGAGGAGCTGCTAGCGGGGCCAGTTGCGAGGCCGGCGTGGGCTGCTGAACCATGCTGGCGGCTGGACTGGTACCGGTGGCGGGGCCAGGGCTGGTGGCAGGATTGGCGCTGGTTGCAGGACCAGCATCGGTTGCAGGATTGGAGCTGGTTTCCATTGGTATTGCACCCACCCCTGCCCAGGGTAAAAGGCTCAGTCAGGGGGGATCTGGTTGGCCGGAGGCAACAGCAAGACTGGCTGTTGAGGCAGGGTGCTGGGTCCCAACAGTCCCAACTGTGGTCCTAGTATTGTTGGACTGGATTGGCTTAGCGGACGTGGCTGCAGCACTGTTCCGATTCCAGCAGGGGCTGTCACTTTAGTAGACTGGGCCCAACGTGTGAGGCTATGGTGTGATTCGCTCCATGCTGAGTGAAAGGAGGTTGACACGCTACTCGGTGCCACTGCGGCCCCTTGGCCCAGAAAAATGAATGTGGGCTGAGCCAGGGTCCATCCGGGCAGGCTAATACTAAGAGGTTATGCGATGCTGCCTATGCTGTACTGGCCGAATTGCTCCAGTAGGCCCAGTAGCCACTGGCTATGAGACGGCTGTAGGAAGCCCCATTCTCTGGAGTCACTGAGACTAGCCGGTCCCAGTGCTTTCCATTCGAGGGCTTGGGTCTGCTCCACTCAGCTCACTCTCATCTGTGGTTCCTGCAGTGTCACTCTGGTCAACACCTCCTGGGGCAGCACGGCTCCTGCAGCTTTGTCCCACAGAGAGGGGTCCTGTTGAGCAGCTTGCCAAGGCGCCGGCTCTTTGGGCTGGGCACCCTGTTGGCGCTCCAATTCGGTGGCCTCCTCAGCCCTCACCACAGCTTTGGAAAGAGAGTAGAGGGTCTCGAACCAGTTCTCTCTTTCCCCTCTGTGGTCACTTTGTCTTCCTTCTTCTTCCCTGAGTCTTCACACTGCCTGGTGTTGAATTGGGGTTCAGGACTCAGGACCCCAGACAGCACCCCAGAATTTGGTGAGCTGGTTGGAGTTTTAAAGCGGATTCGGGTTAATGTCAGGGTTCCAAGCAACAACCTCAATGAAAGATGACTCTGAGGGTAGAAGTTCCTCAAAGTTCCATTTTATTAGAGATGTCATATTGGCACATCTGGGATTAACATTAACATTTTGTTAATTTTAACTTGGATTTTTGTTTTAATGGTTTGTTTGCTTTGTTTTAATTGTTGTGTCCCACCCTGAGTCCATTGGAGATAGGGCGGCATACAAGTTCCATTAATAAATAAATAAATAAATAAATAAATAAATAAATAAATAAATAAATAAATAAATAAAACCTGACTCTGAAAGCTTCCAGGTTTCCAAGTCCCTGCCCCAATGTCCATCACATGGTCCAATCAATGCACTATCCCCACTGGAGATGCCTCCCAGCTACATCCCTTCAGGTGCAGGGCAAGGTGTCTTTTGTGACTAATTACAAGCAAAAACCAGTAGATAACCAATCTCATAAGGAGGAAGGGAGTAAAGAGAAAAAAGAAATTAAAAAACACAATGAAGTAGAGAGTGATAGACAGGATGGAAATCCCAGTTACAAAGTAGGAGATTTAAGAAGCATACTCAAGACCCATAAAGGACTCAAATGCCTATACATTAAATGTAGGGAACAAAGTTTAGGGAACAAACAGGATGAACTTGAAGTATTAGTACATAAAGGCAGATATGATATAGTTGCCATTACTGAAACTTGGTGGGATGAAACTCATGACTGTAATGTGCTGATGGAAGGATACAAACCATTCAAAAGAAACAGACATAACAAAAGAGGATGTGGATTTGCATTATATATAAAAGATCACTACATCTCTACAGAATACAAAAAACCAAGAATGAAAACCTCCTAGACTCCATATGAGTCAATATAAAAGGAAAAAATAATGACATTGCTAAAGCTGTATACTACAGGTCATCCAACCAAGCAGAAGAAATAGTGATTCATGATTAAAGGCCTGGAGACTAAAACATATGAAGAACGGTTGCAGGATTTGGGTTTGGCTAGTCTAGAGAAAAGTCATGGGGAGACATGATAGCAGTATTTCAGTACTTGAGAGGTTGTCACAAAGAGGTCAATTTATTTTCCAAAGCACCAGAGGGCAGAACAAGAAACAATTGATGGAAACTAATCAAGGAGAAAAGCAACCTGGAATTGAGGAGAAACTTCTTAACAGTGAGGACAATTAACCAGTGGAACAGTTTGCGTTCAGAGGTTGTGGGTGCTTCATCACTGGAGGTTTTTAAGAAGAGACTGGACAGTACACTTGTCTGAAATGATATAAGATCTCTTGCTTGAGCAGGGGGCTGGACTAGAAGACCTTCAAGGTCCCTTCTAGCTGTATTCTGATTCTAATTCCTGCCATGAAGATATAGTTCCATTAAGGACTACACATTGAATGAGGTTGGTTAGTGAATTGTGATTATCATCATTTGGTGAATGAATATTCTGCTGTCATTCACTGCAAGCAAAATTTTAACATTACCTTCTGCTATTTGTTAGTGAATGGAGTTATTGCTGCTAAGTAAACATTTCAATGAGCCATTTGTTTTCTTGGGCCTCAAGAGGTTTTCAGCTTCTAGCCTGAGTAACTAACATGGAGGAGAAAGTGTGGCATGGTGAGATTGATTGAAACCGTATTACTTCCATTGGACCCAGATTAAAAAAAATCAATGGTTTTTTAGCAATCCTGCTGCCTACTAAGCTGTTCTCTTTCTTCCTCTTCTTTATTCTTTGCCAAGTATTTGTCTGGAAATTCTTGAATTCTGCTCCAAAGATTGGAAAAATCCTATGAAATATCTCAGCTTTTCACAGATGGGTTTTTGCAGTGACACATTGCACAATTACTTGTGCTGGCAGCTAGAAGGGATAGCCCACTCCTTCTAAGGGTTATGAGATTTGGGGTTTGGGAAAAAGCATTTAAAAATCTGAAATTTATCCAAAATCTTCTGAGTTGGACATCATGCTGGAAATCTTATGACACCAAGTTCTCCTCATGAGACTGCTGCTCTTTCCCAGCTGTAATGTCCTGGGAATAACTCCAGATGTCTGTTCTGGATTTTAGATTAACCGCAAAAAGACCACCCCCCAAAAAACTAGTCTATGGTTTTTATTTAGCTATGATGGTGGTGTGTGCAGCATGATGGGATAGTATTTTATTTATGACTTTGTGGCAGCTTTTCCAGCATTTCTGAAAGAACAAAACTTCAACCAGAAAGATCACCTCTAGGAACAGGGGCCAGTCTCCCTCACAAAACCTCAGAAGGTTGAAAGAAGCCAGGGAAAAATGATTCATAAAATCAATAGACTACTGTAAAAGTCATAATATTACTCATATTAGTAACATTAATATAGAATTCATAAGATTTTACACCCCACAAATCTCACATTAGAAAACATTGAGAATTATTTAAATAAATTGGAGTTATCAGTTTTAGACTCATCATGCTATCAGAATTAATAGCATTTTTTAAAAAAAATTAAAAATGGGTGCACACTTCGACCAGGTGGATTTACCTATAGCGCTACTCCCATAAGGTTCGCTAGAGTCTGGGTTCTCCTGGCCCTCCTGGTTTGGCTGCCAGTCCACACTGGTCCCTCGCTCAGGCACCTCTATTTGCCTGGGTCACGTGGTGGCGTGGTGGTCAGTCTCCTCTCAGCAGGCAGGTCACATGATGGGGTGATGATCAGTCTTTTCCCAGCAGGCAGGTCACATAATGGGGTGATGGTGTCAGGGATGGATCAGAGTTTTTTCTAGCAGTGAATACTGCCTCTTGCAATGCGGTAGTCCATATGTCAGTCTTCTAAGGGGATGTATCTCTCATTTTAGTCTCTGTTCTTTGGGCTCAGCTGCAATGAATAAGTCATCTTCTTGAGCAGCCAAAAGTCTCTGGGGCTGGAGGCTGATTCTCTGGTTCTGGCTGTTGTGAGGCATATGGAAGGATTGAGTCTTTCCCCAGAAGCTCCTCCAGCCCAGGAACCTCTGGAGTTGATGGCATACTCTCCAGTTCTGGCAACTGCTGGAATGTTCATCAGCCTTCCACTCTGGTTCTCCAAGAACTTCTCCCTGTTCCCGAGCTTGAGGTACAAACTCAGGGAAATCTGGCCTGAGCTGCTTGGGCCCCATCTCAGTTTATTTTATTTTTATTTTATTAATTAAATTTGTATACCGCCCTACTCCCGAAGGACTCAGGGCGGTGAACAGCCATGGAATAAAACATATAAATACAAAATTTAAAATAGATTAAAACGAAATTAAATAATTTGGCTGAACAGATTAAAACCCCAATAATTTAAAACCAAATTTAAAATTTCCATTTAAAAAGGGGAAAAAACTTAGGTCAGGCCGGCTTGGTGAAATAGAAAGGTCTTAAGCGCGCGATGGAAGGTATGCAGATCCGGGATCCTCCGTATCTCCGGGGGGAGCTCGTTCCAGATCGTAGGTGCCCCCACAGAGAAGGCTCTCCCCCTGGGGGCCGCCAGTCGACATTGTTTGGCCGACGGCACCCGGAGGAGCCCCTCTCTATGGGAGCGTACTGGTCGGTGGGAGGCTATTGGTGGTAGCAGGCGGTCCCGTAAATAACCAGGTCCTAAGCCATGGAGCGCTCTAAAGGTGATAACCAAAACCTTGAAGCGCACTCGGAAGACCACCGGGAGCCAGTGCAGCTCGCGCAGGAGAGGTGTTACATGGGAGCGCCACGTCGCTCCCATCACCACCCGCGCGGCTGCACTCTGCGCCAGTTGGAGCCTCCGAGTGCACCTCAAGGGGAGCCCCATGTAGAGAGCGTTACAATAGTCCAAACGGGAGGTGACGAGGGCATGAGTGACCGTGCGTAACGAGTCCCGATCCAGAAAGGGACACAACTGGCGGATCAGGCGAACCTGATGAAAAATCCTCCCGGTCACGGCCGTCAAGTGCTCTTCTAAAGACAGCCGTGAATCCAGGAGGACGCCCAAGTTGCGAGCCCTCTCCGTGGGGGCCAATGATTCGCCCCCAATAGTCAGCGATGGCACCAGCTGACTATATCGGGACGTCGGAAACCACAGCCACTCGGTCTTGGATGGGTTGAGTCTGAGCCTGTTCCTCCCCATCCAGATCCGTACGGCCTCCAGGCACCGGGACATCACTTCAAGGGCATCGTTGGGGTGGTCTGGGGTGGAGATGTACAGCTGGGTGTCGTCAGCGTACTGATGGTATTCCACCCCGAAACCACGGATGATCTCACCCAGCGGCTTCACATAAATGTTGAACAAAAGGGGCGAGAGAACCGACCCTTGTGGCACCCCACATATAAGGGGCCTCGGGGTCGACCTCTGCCCCCCCGTCAACACAGACTGCGACCGGTCGGAGAGAAAGGAGGAGAACCACGGTAGTATGGTGCCTCCCACCCCCAACTCTTCCAACCGGTGCAGCATGATACCATGGTCGATGGTATCAAAAGCCGCTGAGAGGTCTAACAGGACCAGGACAGAGGAGCAGCCCCTGTCCCGAGCCCTCCAGAGATCATCCACCAACGCGACCAATGCCGTTTCCGTGCTGTACCCAGGCCTGAAGCCCGACTGGAACGGATCTAGATACGTTGTTTCATCCAGGTACTGGGGAAGCTGTCGTGCAACCACACTCTCAACAACCTTCGCCACAAAGCGAAGGTTGGAGACTGGACGATAGTTAGCCAATACTGCCGGGTCCAGGGAAGGCTTCTTGAGGAGAGGTCTCACCACCGCCTCTTTCAAGGCAGCGGGAAAGACACCCTCACCCAATGAAGCATTTATAATCCCCTGGAGCCAGCCTCGTGTCACCTCCCGGGAAGCCAGCACTAACCAGGACGGGCACGGGTCCAACAAACATGTGGTCGCATTCAGTCTACCCAGAATCCTGTCCACGTCCTCAGGGGTCACAGGATCAAACTCATCCCAGATAACATTCTCAGGACCTGCCTCCATCATCCCCGCTGGGTCTACCCAGTCGGAGTCCAGATCTTCCCGAATCTGAGTGATTTTGTCATGCAGATACTGCACAAAATCCTCGGCTCTTCCCTCCAAGGGGTCCTCCCGCGCTTCCTGGTGGAGCAGGGAGCGGGTCACCCTAAACAGGGCGGCCGGGCGATTATCTGATGATGCAATAAGAGCAGCAAAATGGGTACATTTTGCTGCTTTTATCGCCACTAGGTAATTCTTAATATGAGATCTTACCAGTGTCCGGTCAGATTCAGCACGACTGGCCCTCCAACTACTCTCTAGGCATCTTTTCCGGCGCTTCATCTCCCTTAGCCCCTCAGTGAACCAAGGAGCCAGGTGAGCTCGGCACCGGGTCAGAGGCCGCAAAGGCACGACTCGATCCAGAGCTCCAGCAGCCGCCCTATCCCAGGCGGCCACTAGGTCTCCAGTCGAGGCATGAGCCAGAACCTCAGGGATTGGCCCAAGCTCCATCTGGAACCTGTCAGGTTCCATCAGGCGCCTGGGGCGGTACCATCTTATCGGTTCCGCCTCCCTGCAGCGGGGTGCAGCGGTTCGAAGGTCAAGGCGAAGGAGAGAGTGATCCGACCATGACAAGGGCTCGATGACTATATCCCCTATCTCGAGATCACTCAGCCACTGTCCAGAGACAAAAACCAGATCCAGCGTGTTTCCCCCCGCGTGTGTAGGGCCATGAATTAACTGGGTTAGGTCCATAGCCATCATGGAAGCCATGAACTCCCGAACCGCCTAAGATGCCTCACCCACGGATGGCAGGTTGAAATCCCCCATGACCATAAGTCTGGGGGTATCAACCGCCACCGCGGCGATGACATTGAGAAGCTCGGGCAGGGCTGCTGCCACGTGGCAGGGAGCCAGGTACGTGATCAGCAAACTCATCTGAACCCCATGACCCCACTTCACGAGGAGAGACTCACAGCCGGCTGTCTGAGGAACAGTGGCCTCCCTCAGCCTAAGGCCCTCTCTAATAACAACCGCTACTCCCCCACCCCTCCCCTGTGACCTTGGCTGATGGAATGCGTGGAAGCCTGGTGGGCACATTTCTACCAGAGGGACCCCTCCCTCCGGGCCCAACCAGGTCTCCGTAATACCCGCCAGGTCCGCTCCCCCTCCTGAACAAGATCACAAATGAGGGGGGCTTTATTTACTACAGACCTGGCATTGCACAACATCAGTCGCAGGCCCAGGCCCTGAGGGTCTGTGCAACCTGGAGAACGAGTGGAGCCTTGGGGGCCGGAGCGCGCCACCGCTCGAAGACAGCAGGCACGCGCTCCCTCCACATGATATGGCCCCCTGCTCCCGCCATATCTACCCCTCCCACTCACAGTACCGATGGTAAAAACACAATCTGGACAAGCTCGACCCCCCCGTCACCCCCAGATCCCCTACCCCCCCTGCCGCGCGTCATGGCCAGGCCTGACCCTCCCCTTAGTGGGTTATCCCCCAAACCCACTGCTCTAGTTCGAATCCTACCCTCCCCCCCGGGACCCCTTAAAAATTTATCCAAAAATTTACACAGAAAACCCCTCAGCCCCCTCTTTGCCACATGCCACCTCTCTGGGTTCCAAAGCCCGTCATTGAGGTAGGCCCTCGATAACGTGGAGGGCCAGGCTTGCGAGAGGGGGGAGTCTCGCAGACCAAGAAGCTGAGACCTTAGGTACATCAAAAGCCCTGAGGTAGTAGTGAGGCATGGCCAAGGGCTCCATTATGATAGTCCAGAAATTGTCCAGGAAAAAACAAGACAGGTTGACCATAACGAGAGAGTCTCCACTGTCCTCTCACGGCAGTGGCGGAGTCCAATGTTCCAACCAGCTCAGGGTAATCCTCCAACCAGCCTCTCACACTGGTCGGCCAACTGGCAATGGGGAGATGGTGCATCCCATTCAGTGCCCAATGAGGGGGTGGCTGTCGCAATGTACTCCGGTGACCACAACCAATTCATACAGCCCTCTTTCTTGTCATTGTCCTCTTCTTCTCCTTCCACGGATGGAACAAGTTGTGCTTGAGTCACTGGTCTCTTCCTTATCAGGCAGAATTCAGTTGCCTATGGATCAGAAAGCTGAGATACTCATATTGCCTCATTCAGACAATAGATGCTACACTTTCAGAGGTCTTAAACTCCCTTCTGGTCAAATCTAGTACACTGGTAATCCACGTAGCTTCTCACTGATAATGTATGGCTGGGAGCTCCACCAGTCTGCCAGTTTATGCTTCCCAGGAATGTTCAGATTTTGCAATAATACCTGATCACCAAGTTGCAAATCTTGAATTCTCACCTTCAGGTTATACTTCCTCCTGTTTCTCTGTTATGGCTTGAGCCTTCTCATATGCTGTCTTCAGATTCCTCCTCAATTGGTCTATGTAGTTGCAGTATGAAGTGAGTGACGTTTCGTCCATGGAGATGCCGAATGATATATCTACCAGAGTCAAGCCTCCCTGCCAAACATAGTGGTGAAATCTGAACTGGTTTGCTATTGTTTCGTTGGCCGTGCATGCACTGCATGTGCAGTGCGCACCAAACATGCGCTGAGCACACACGCATGCACAGTATGCACCAAAAGGAGGCTTGGGAAGGTAAGTAAAACAGCGAGGGGGGGATCAGCTGTGCCACGCAATTTAGCTTCGCTAGAAAGCAGGATTTCCTGCACAGCTGATCGTCGGAAATACCGGTTTGGAGGAACCAGTAGTTTTTTTAAACTACCGATTCGACCGAACTGGTAGCTGACTGGTTCGACCGAACCGGTAGCTTTTTAAACTACCATTCAACTGAACCAGTAGCTAACCGGTAGCATTTCACCCCTGGCCAAACATCAGTTGGTATGGAGAGTACCATTTATATTTTCCATTTATATGGAAAATGTTATATTCTGTTATATGCATGCTGTCAACTATGAAGCAAACCTGGCTGAAACCAACTTTTGCTGCCTCATAGTTGCCTCAAACCTTGAGAGGGGGAAGGAAGGGAGAGAAGTAGATAGATAGACCAGCTAACTGGCAAAACAAAAAGTTTTCCTGTGGGAACCAAGGTCATCTTAACAGGTGGCTGTGGAAGGAGGAGAGGAGTGACCAAGCAGCTCTCCAGCTACTTTCATTGGACAAGGGGGGACTTTTGTTCTTTTAATTAGGTGAAAACCATGGGAACTTTTAGAATTGGTTTTCACCAGCTGTGCAAATATGATGTGTCCAATAAACCTGTTCTTTGAGGAATCTACCTGCCTCAGAGTTCTGCTTTCAATGGGTGTGTTGCTCAGAATGCTGACACATGCATAATGGTAGTAATATGTTGTATCCAGTGTTGCTTTGACTCTGCAGACAGCTTCCCTAACATGTCAAGAAGAGTACGATTGAACCTTTCAGGCTGTGGGTCTCCTTGTGGGTGGTAGAGAGTGGTGCATGACTTCCAAATGCCCAGTATATCCAGCAATTGTTTGAAAGCTTGTCCTTGAAATCTCTGCCTTGATCGGAATGTATGTGCTGAAGTGCTGAAGTAGTCCATAGTGTACAAAGAACTTTTCTACAAGTACCTTGGCTACCGTGGTGGCATGCTGATCTCTTGTTGGGAAGACCTGTGCATAGCGAGTGAAATGATCAGTCACAACCAATACATTCTTCTGCCAACTGGTATCTGGTTCCAGGCACAGGAAGTTGACACAAACTAGACCCATGGGTCCATGATTTTTCCGGTGGCTCATTGGTGTGGCCCTGGAGGGTAGGATCTTTCACTGGATACAATGCAGGCAGGATCAACAGTAGTCCTCAACCTCCTCCTTCATACAAGGCCAGTAGAATTGATCTCTTACTGATTTGAAGGTCCTCTCTGGCCCCAGATGTCTATCCTCATTGTGTAGCGCAATCAGCACCACTTCCCTATGTTTTTCTGGGAGCAACAGCTGCCACTTTTCCTTGGGCCCATCCGAAGGGTCCTTCCAATAAACCACATCTCCCTGGTGCTATAAACTTTCTTTATGCAACAACTGAGCTTCTCTCAGGAAGTCAGTTACCAGGGCCTCTAGCTGGCCACTTCTCAGAGCCTTCGCCAACAGAATCTCGCCAAGGCCATGCGGGTCTGGATGGGGAGGAACAGGCTTCGACTCAACCCTTCCAAGACCGAGTGGCTGTGGATGCCGGCATCCCAATATAGCCAGCTGGTGCCATCGCTGGCTATTGGGAGTGAGTCATTGACCCCCACAGAGGGGGCTCGCAACTTGGGCGTCCTCCTGGACACACGGCTGTCTTTAGAAGAGCATATGACGGCCATGGCCAGGGGGGCTTTTTATCAGGTTCACCTGATACGCCAGTTGCGCCCCTTTCTGGATTGGGATTCCTTATGCATAGTCACTCATTCTCTCGTCACTTCCCGCCTGGACTACTGTAACACTCTCTACATGGGGCTCCCCTTGAGGAGCACCCGGAGGCTCCAACTAGTCCAGAATGCAGCCGCGCGAGTGATTACAGGAGCGACATGCCGCTCCCATATAACACCTCTCCTGCGCGAGCTGCACTGGCTCCTGGTGGTCTTCCGGGTGAGCTTCAAGGTGTTGGTTCTCACCTTTAAAGCACTCCATGGCTTAGGGCCAGGGTATTTAGGAGACCGTCTTCTGCTACCGACAACCTCCCACCGGCCAATACGCTCTCACAGAGAGGGCCTCCTCAGGGTGCCGTCAGTCAAGCAATGTCGGCTGGCGACCCCCGGGGGGAGAGCCTTCTCTGTGGGAGAACCCGCCCTCTGGAATGAGCTTCCTCCCGGAATACAACTGATCCCGGATCTCCACACTTTCCATAAGGCCCTGAAGACGTTTTTATTTCAGCAAGCCGGCCTAGCCTAATTAGGTTTTTTATGGGTTAGTTTTTAATTGTATAGCTTTGGGGTTTTAAATTGGGGGCCGATTGATTTAATTTATTTTAGCTATCTTAACTTTTATATTGTATGTATTTTAATTTCGGCTGTTTACCGCCCTGAGTCCCTAGTGGGAGAAGGACGGTATATAAATTCAAATATAAATAAATAAATAAATAAAAATACGGATTGCTAGAGTCTGGGTTCTCCTGGCCCACTTGGTATGGCTGCAGGTCCACACTGGTCCCTTGCTCAGGCACCTCTATTTGGCTGGGTCATGTGATGGAGTGGTGATCAGTCTCCTCTCAGCAGGCAGATCACATAGTAGGGTGATGGCCAGTCTTTTCCCAGCAGGCAGGTCATGTGATGAGGTGATGGTCAGTTTTTTCCCAGCAGGCAGGTCATGTGATGAGATGGTATTCAGGTGGCTGATCAGCCCTTCTTTCTTTCTCTCTCTCTCCTCTCTCTCTCTTGCACTGCCTGCTGGGCTCTCCTTCCACAACCTCTCCTCCTTCATTGATTCCTCTGCTTTCCTCCCTTTCACTCAAACTCTTATCTCCCTCAGCTTGCTCTACTTGCCTCTCCTCTCTCCTCAAGAAAGCAGAATTCTTGAAACAAGTAACATTTCAAAAAGAACCTTTAATTGGGAGATTATGATAGCAAGAAGAGTAAGGTAGGATCTGAAATTCTTGCTCAGAGCCGTTAGATTAAACATTGCAGAAACCCCTCCCCTATATCCAGTCAGAGGCGAGCCAATCCACAGGTATGAAGTTTTTGTGAGAACTCGAGCTGAGAAGGTGATAAGAAGTTGTTCTCAGGCATCACTTTGCCCGTTCCTTTGGAGCTGAGGCAAAACTGATGGCCACAGGCCTATACCTCTCCCTCCCTTTCCCAAGAAGTGGCAAAGTGACAGAAAGACCAGAAACAGTAAAAGGTTGTAAAGGAGCATCCTGGCCCTCCTTGCCAGAATGGCAGCATCCTGACAGGGATCTATGGGGACCTGACATTTATCCTATCCTACCCCTTTCTCTCTCTCAGGCTTGCCCCACAGAAGCCTCTCCTATTCTCCCTAGCGCCTTCTGTCCCTCTCACTTTCC
This sequence comes from Arizona elegans, assembly GCA_022577455.1. NCBI lineage: Eukaryota > Metazoa > Chordata > Lepidosauria > Squamata > Colubridae > Arizona > Arizona elegans. Next base: position 168,428,158 of record JAKOOJ010000001.1, on the reverse strand, counting down.
ACAGGATTCTTTCTCTATTTTCCCTTAGGTGTCTTCTCTCCCTTCTCTCCCTTTTCCCAGGCCTCTTTTCCTATCCTTACCTGCTGGTTTTCCCCACTCAAACCTCCCCCTTCTTTCTCTCTCTCTCTCCCTCATTTTCCCCCAAACCTCTTCCTTTTATTCCCTTCTCCTCCCCCCACCCCACTACATACCAATGAGTTCAAAAGAAACTCAAAGATATTTTAATTCCAGAATTTTACAGACATGCAGTCTATTATGTTAAGGGGAGAATCTCTCTATTTATGGTGAAATTCTAAAATTACACTTATTTTGGACCCAGGAAAATACTCACAGTAAGTTATTACATATGAGCCTATCTCTTTATTAAACAAAGATTAAAAATTAAATACAAAACAGCTGAACATCTGAAATTAATTATAGGATGAATTATATACCTATATCTGTGAACTTGTTACTTGCTCCAGCTCCTGCCCACTTAGTACAAAAGCATCCAAATGGGAGTGGATAAATGGGTACTACTTTGGTAGGAAGGTAACAGCATCCCATGTGCTTCAGCTTATAGTAATGCTGGCCACATGACCATGGAAATGTCTAGAGCACTGCCTTCTTGAGCAGTTGGACATGACTGATGTGTTTTAAATATTTAGGAATTAGTGGTTAAGGCACCAGCTAGAAACTGGAAGACCATGAGGTCTAATCCTGCCTTATACACGAAAGCTGGCTGGTGACTTTGCACCAGTCATTCTCGCAGCCTAAAGCAAATCACAGGGTTGTGGTGGTGGTGAAAATAAAAGGAGGGAAAAGTATTTGCAGAAAATGCAAAGCTGTGGGGGGTGGGGGGTGGGTTGCTAACATTTTAGAAGATTAAGATCTTCTAAACATTGACAGACTTCAGCATTAGGCCCTATCCAAAAAGATGCAGTTCAGTGGTAAGAAAAGTAAAGTCCTGCTGGAAAAAATCAAATGCACAGGTATAGAATAGGCAGTATCTGACTAAGCAGTAGTCACTGAGAGGAATTTACTTGAGGGGCTCTCACAAAGAAGAGGGAGTTGATTTATTCTTAAAAACTCCTGAAGATAGGACAAGAAGCAATGGGCGGAAGCTCATCTAAAATAAATCTAACCTGAAAATAAGGAGACATTTCTTCCCAGAGTTGTGAGTGCTCCATTCCTGGAAGTCTTCAAGAAAAGATTTCACAACCATATATCCAGGATGGTATATGTTCCCCTGTCTTGGTCCCTTCCAGTCCTATGATTGTATTCTATTCTATTGTTGAGAAACAAAATCAGAAAACCTCCACAAAGCTGGAAGAAATTGCATTCATGGAAACACAAAGGTTACATTTTGAAACACTACTAAATTGTTTGGATTCTTGATTCCCAAACTGATTTGTATCATGCAGGGTCCTAAGATCACCTTAAAGTCCCAAAGTACTAACTCTTCATTTTCACCTTGGCCTTCTTGGAACTCCTCCAGAATGCTATTAAATGAAATTCCTGTATTAGTCAAGAGAGCTAAACAGAATATGTAGATTCACAGATATTTTATTCATGAACATAAGAATGTTCTTGGCCTCTGTAACAATTTTCTATATTCTACTGTAGCTCAAGAGCACCAGAATCAAAAACATACTAAGACTGAATTATTCATCTAAGTTTTGTCATACAATGGCTTATCTAGTAGACTTGATTAAAGTCTTTATCATTCTCTCGGTAACATAATTGGAACAGTGAGATGTCTCTGCTAAGAGGCTGGTTTTGATTTATACTGGATTCCATAAAACTCAGCAAAAAAGTAGAAACTTAATTAAAACAATAAAGCAAGAAGTCAATATGTCCTTGTTTAGATCAACCTCTTTCCTTTTTTTTTATTTAAATTTTTATTAGTTTATCCAAGTATAAAATACAAAGAAAAACAAGTTGTGAAAAACTAAGGAAAGGGAGATGGGAAAAAAGATAATAAATAAACTTAAGCTTTTCTTGTTCTTCCTATTTTCCCCTTTGCTCAAATAAATTCCTTTTATAACTATACATTTAGTTTTTGAAAACCCATTTCTCTTCAAAACTTCATTGGGAAATCTATGTAATGATAACAAAGGGGAGAGCTAAAACATACTTGTGTGAAGAGGGAGAGTTTGGCAAGAGAGGTCAAGGGGAAGCACATTTCTTGCCTTTCTTTTTGTTCCTTTCTCTTTTCTTCGATTCCCATTTTTCAATCCAAATTAATCATCTCCCAGAGAGGCAGCATCTTGGACTTTGTGACCAAAGCAAATGGACAAATGAGCAAATGGAACTTTGGCTAGGGGAGTTGGCAGAAAAGGGTTTAACATTGATAGTGAGGGAAACATCCACATGGCTTGCAAAACTGATATAACATTTGCCTTCCTGCCTGAAGAAAAATCAAGCTACACCATCTGCAAATACATACTTGTTTTCTTATTGGAAGAGAAGGTGAAGAGACTAGAAAAGAGAGTTGCTACACCTAATTGGGATGTCTTTAAAAGGATATTCTCATGGAGGAAGAGAGGAATCCAAAGAACAGGAATAACTCCCTTTGGCAGAGACAAACATATGGAGGCACATGGTCCACAGAATTGGAGTACCAGGAGGCACTTTGTGCCAGTGACCTTGGGAATTGGTACCAGTCTTGGCAGAATAACAGAGTTGCAATGGACCTTGGAGGCTCAAGCAGGAGACCCTATACCATTTCAGACAAATAGCTGCCCAATCTCTTTCTAAAAACCTCCAGTTTTGGAGGCAAGCTATCCTACTGATTAATAGTCCTGTCAAGAAATTTCTCCTTAGTTCTACGTTGGTTCTTCTTTTGTTAAGCTTCTATCTGTTACATCTTGTCCTGCCTCCAGATGCCTTGGAGATTAGGTTGAATCCCACTTCCTTGTGGCACCCATTGGATATTGAAAGACTTCTATCAATCTATCCCTAGTTCTTCTTTTCATTAAACTAAACACACCTAGTTCCTCCAATCATTCTTCATAAGTTTTACCTTCCAGTCCCCTAATCAGTAATGGGTTTCAAAACTCGTCACTACCATTTCGCTCGTGGGTGCATGCACACTCACGCATGCATGACACTTCTGCGCATGCGCAGAAGTGTCTGGGCAGGTGGGAGGAGCCTCCCACTACCGCTGCTACTGGTTCGCCTGATCTGAGGTGAACCAGTATCAACTCACCACTGCCCCTGATCATTTTTGTTGCTCTTCTCTGCATTCTTTCTAGAATCTCAACAACTTTTCTGTATCATGGTGACCAAAACTGGATGCAATATTTCATGTCTGGTCTTAGCAAATAGCAAAACTATTAAATAGCTTTAATAATTAAAGCTATTAAGCCAGGTACCACTTATTACATATCTGTGCATTTGGTTTTTCTTCCTTAAGTATAAAACCTTGCTTTTCTCACCACTGAATTGTCATAAGTAAATGCTTTATTCTATAACAAGAGATATGTATATATGTACAGGATATAAAGGGTTAATTTATTCATCCTCCTTTAATGTATTCATGTGTAATCACCCCCCTTTCTTGACTCCTCCCCTTTGATATAAATAGAGAGTGCTTTTACCTCATGCTTGCTTCTCACTGTAAATCTGACAAGAATAAGTAGAATGCCTATTATGAATAAACTCTTCTTTAACTGAAGAAATTGCTTCTGAATTCATCATTGAGTCTGATCCTCAAAATATTGTAACAATCTGGTAGCAGAGGATGGTTATACTGACTCAATAAAATCCAACATGCCTAAGAAAGAAAACCTCAAGAATAAACAAGAAAGACCCAATACCAGGGCAAATGATAAAGAAACAAAAACAGATCAAGAAATGATCGACGAACCAATAAATACAACAATCAAAGAATCTGAAGATAACACCACAGACATCGAAGAAACAGCAGATGAAACCGACAACCAAGAAGAGAACAAAATAAAAGACAAAGACCTCAGATCGGAGATACTGAGGCTAATAAAAAGTCAAAAAGATGACCACAAACTCATCGCGGAATTCCGAGGCTTCTTGGAAGAAAACGGAGCAGCGAGAGAAAAAGACATTGAAAAAGCCAAACCCGAAAATACAAAAATGGTGAGCGAACCTACAACTAAAGAAAAAATAACCAGAAGCAAGACCAGAGGTCCCGCTCAAAATTTTGAAAGGCAGCCATCTTTTCTTTAACCGGCCACAGAAATGAACACGGCTGAACCAATCAGAATGCACCATTCAAAAACTCTGGCGCGAAAAAACACAAAAAATAGCAAGAAATATATTTATTCTTCTGAAGAGTCAGAAACAGATACAGAAGAATCATCCACCGAACAAGAAATTGAAACACCCATGAGAAAACTATTTAAAACGTTTGGCACAAGTCTAACAATTTCAAAAGAATCAATAAAAGCCAATAATGCAAAAATACAAAAGAAACGAAGAAACAAACAGACACCTCAAAGCCTGCACGACTCAATCCGGACAACGATGATGACGACGCCTGAACCCAGAGGGCCCTGCGAAATTTCCCCCATACCACAAACGATCCAAAGAACAAAATACTCCAAGCAAGAAAGCTTCAAAGAAAAGAGACGAACCACAGCTGCCAGCAGAACACCCAAGATCGAGCCGGAGACTGAATCATCAGAAGGAGAGCACTACGAGGGAGCTACAGCAAAGAGAATCTCTCCCAGCGGCTTCAGCAGAGAAATGATCAACGCGCATGTGCAGATGAACACAGAGAACTACAATGAACTTTATGAAGAAGGAGAACCTTTCAAGCTCATCAGCAGAATACCCACACCATTCTGCAATTTTCAACATCTACAGGACCATGGACTACCCACAGTTGTAAGTAGTGGGAATAGTAATATTGGGAATCTACCTAGTGATTTCCCAAAACTTAGAATTGATGGCATCAATTTACAGGAATGGTGTCAACAAATTCAGGTTGTCTTTATGAAAGAAAATTTATTATTTTTTATAACCAATCCTCCCAAAAGACCTTGGACTCTAAAAATGGACTGCCTGCATCACAGAGCATTCTATTTAATAATTTCTAGCATATCACCTGCCATGTACTACAGTATTAAGCATAATCTTACTGTTTCAGAAATAATTCAATGCATGTTTAAATTGTTTCATAGTGAAAGTGTAGCAACAACCACTAGAATGTCTAAAGATTTCTTTTCAGCCAAATTAAGATCTGGAACCACCATAAGTGAACATTTAATATCCTTAAACAAAACCAGAGCAGAATTACATCTAAGAGGAGAAATAATATCAGAACAGACAATGAAAAGCGTTATCCTTAACTCATTAGATTCATCATGGGATAACTACATATCACACTTAGACTCAATCAATCTAGGATACTTATCCATAGAAAGTCTGTCAAATAAATTAATAGCTGAAGATAATTTGAGGAGAAGTAGATACAATGCATACACAGAACACAGACAGGCAAAAGGGGTAACCTTCCAAGAAAATCACCAAAAAACAATTGAATGTTACAATTGTGGATCCAGAAAACACTCTAAGGGAGATTGCCCCATGTTTCATAGGGAAAGACAAAACCGTGATTATAGGGGTAGATATCAAGACAGGCAATCATCTATTGATAGATACAGATATAGAGACTCCCCAAACTACAGAGAACGCAGAAAGGATAGAGATAATTCAAGGGACAGAAAATCAGGATCATTAAATGGATTAGATAAACATAACGATGTCATCACACAAAAATCAAAAAACAATACTTGGCTCATAGATTCAGGGGCAACTAATCATACAACAAATAACAAGAAAATACTGTCTTCATTCACAAATGATAAATTTATGATAAGAGTAGCCAATCAAGAAAATGTTCAAGTCATAGGGAAAGGAGATGTAAATATACCTGGTTTAGGTAAAGTAGAGGGGGTATTGTTGATACCAGAAATATCACATAACATACTTAGTGCAGTGAAATTAAGCCAAGATTTCAACATAAATATAATCTTCTCTGGGGGAAAAGCAATACTAGAAAAGGATGGGACTAAATTGAATAGTGTAGTTATCGAAGGGGGCCTACCCTTCCTTGTAACAGAAGATAAATGGTTGCATAACATTAATACAAACACTGATGACGACACCAACATAGACAGTGAACATAGTAACAACAATGACAATGAAGAACCCAATACACACTGTAATCACAAAGACACACCCACTAGTGATACACACAATAACAAAAGACCCAATATAGGCAAACCAATTCATGATGAATGTGCACACATGTTGCATAGGAAATTGGGACATGCAAGTTTCCCTGTAATACAAAAAATGATTGAACATGCTGATGGCGTTAAAATAAAGGATTGTAAAAACTATTTGGAATGCTCAGTATGTAAATCCTCAAAACTCAGAACAAACCCAAAACCAAAGAGGGCAACAAGGACCTCTAACCAAATTTTTGATCTGGTACATATGGATCTAGTTGGTCCATTAACACCATCCATCACATACAAAAAAAGATATTTCCTAACTATTGTAGACGACTATAGCCGTTATGGATTTGTTTATACTTTAAAACACAAAGATGAAACTTTCCAAAAATTCAAAGAATTTTACAAACGTGTAGAAACACAACACAATATCAAAATAAAACAAATCATGACAGATAGGGGATCCGAATTCATGTCAAAAGAATTCTCACAATGGATAAAAGACAAAGGAATGATACACTTCATGACTAGCCCATTTTCTGCTTTTCAGAATGGTACAGTAGAACGAAAGAACTCGACACTGCAAACCATGATTAGATGTACATTAGAAGATGCTGGTTTAGGAAAACAATTCTGGTCAGAAGCATTACTATATTCAAACTATACCCAAAATAGGACCTGGTCTAGCATCCTAAATAAAACACCATACGAAGTGATGTACAATAGGAAACCAAAAATATCACACATGCACATATTTGGAGTTACAGCAGACGTACACATACCAAAACAATTAAGACGTAAGGGAGATAACGTATCCAGAAGGCTCAGATTCATGGGATACGAAACAGGCACAAAAGGATATAGATTCATTGACAATAATAACAAATTCATAGTCTCAAGAACAGCAGTATTTCATGAACAGGCCAACTGGTCTAAGATACATCTTAACGAGATAATCCAAAATACAGAACCAAATATTGAACAACAAGACAGAATAGAAAGAGAGAAACATGAACATAACACACATGATGACAAAAACAAAACATGGACAGGTAACCATACCAGGATAAAAACAGATTCATTAACCAAAAAGGAAGCAAGGTATCTACACGATAATGAAAGCATTCCAATAAGAACAATCAGGTGTAACAGAAAACAATTACCCAATAAGTATAAGGATTATATAATGTGTGTGAATGACGAGACACCAACACCTAACACATACGAGGAAGTGTTGAAACTTCTCATGGAAGAAAGAGAAAAATGGGAATTAGCCATAACAAAAGAAATGAACAGCTTGCGTGAATTAGGTGTATTTACACCAGTCCCTGCCCCTAAGAACAAGACAATTATAGGCACCAGATGGATATTCAAAATCAAAGATTTAGAAGAGGGTAATAAATTATATAAAGCTAGATTAGTCGCACAAGGTTACGCTCAAAAATATCCTGAGGATTACACTGACACATACTCTCCCACTGTAAGAACCGAAAGTGTTAAGACAGCTTTAGTCATAGCTGCTATACTCAATCTTGATGTCTTTCAATATGATGTGCAGACTGCATACTTACATGCAAAGCTCGACAAAGAGATATATGTAAGGGCACCTCATAGCCAATGTACAAATAGAAATGAGACCTGGTTACTTAACAAAAGCTTGTACGGATTAAAACAATCCGGCAAGCGTTGGTATGAATGTCTAGTCAGCGTGCTTAAAAATATGGAATTCAAAGCCACAACTGCAGACAATTGCTTTTTTGTTAGAAAGGAAGGTGAATCATTAGAATTTGTGTTAATCTATGTGGATGATATTTTGTATATAGGCAAACATAAAGAAAAGAAAGACTTATTTGTATCCAAGCTAAGTGAACATTTCTCTTTAAAGTCGCTAGGAAGGGTAAACAAATACCTTGGAGTTCAAATCAATAAAACAAGAAAGGGATTCAAATTATCCCAGAGAGATAAAATTATAGAACTTCTGGAAAAATGCAATTTAAGAGATGCCAAACCTAGCGATACTCCTATGCAGACTGATTTTCTAAGGAATATGGATGAATCTTCACCTGAGTTCGAGAACAATACATTATATAGATCAATTATTGGTTCTCTCTTGTATATATCTAATTGGACCAGGCCTGATATAGCTCTGCCACTTAATTTATTATCTAGACATGTAAGTAAACCACTTATGTATCATTGGGAAGCAGTTAAACGAATACTAAGATATCTAAAACACAGCATAGATTTCTGTCTACTCTTAGAACCCAATAATATTAAAGAACCTATTATCACCAGTTACGCTGATGCAGACTGGGCAGGTGACATCAAATGTAGAAAGAGCACCTCAGGTTATGTATTATTTTTAAATGATTGCCCAATATTCTGGTACACTGGGAAGCAAGATTTAGTAGCGACTTCCACAACAGAGGCAGAATACGTCTGTTTATCTAAAGCCTCAAATAATTTAGTGTGGTTTAATGATTTATTATCTGATATTTGGAAGAATCCAATACTACCATTTGTCATACATGAAGATAATAAGGCGGCTATAGAAATATCAAGATCTGACGCCATTGGTCAAAGGTCCAGACATATAGATATCAAATTTAAACACGTGAGACAATTATCTCAGGAGGGATTCATTAAAGCAATCCACTGCGAAACCTCAGAACAAATAGCTGATATATTAACTAAACCTTTACCTTCTAAACAACACAAATACTTGACATCAAAATTACAAGTACTATATAATTCTGAATCCGAATGCAATCATTGTTATATGTCGAATCGGCATTTAGAGGGGGATTTGTCATAAGTAAATGCCTTATTCTATAACAAGAGATATGTATATATGTACAGGATATAAAGGGTTAATTTATTCATCCTCCTTTAATGTATTCATGTGTAATCACCCCCCTTTCTTGACTCCTCCCCTTTGATATAAATAGAGAGTGCTTTTACCTCATGCTTGCTTCTCACTGTAAATCTGACAAGAATAAGTAGAATGCCTATTATGAATAAACTCTTCTTTAACTGAAGAAATTGCTTCTGAATTCATCATTGAGTCTGATCCTCAAAATATTGTAACATGAATTTCATTTTGTTGGATAGGGCCTAGTGTTCAAATCTGTTGAGATTCCTCTGGATCTTGAGCCTATCTTCTAAAATAGTGGCTATTCCTGTCATCTTGCTGTCATCTGTGAATTTAATGAGTTCTCCTTCTATCACCTCATCTAAATCATTTATGAACTTATTTAAGAGTACCTGAGCCGAAGACAGAATCTTAGGGCAGCAATCCCCAACCTTTTTGGCACCAGGGACCAATTTCATGGAAGATAATTTTTTTCCATAGAGAGAGTTCTTTATGGAACCATGCTAGTTTCTTCTGGGATCTTTTATTTTCTCTTATTATTAACTTATATTTATCATATCTTATTATATTATAGTATATCTTATTATTACTTACTATAACTCTTATTATTTCTCCAAAGGATAATTGATAGTCCTGACAGAAGAATGGGCAGGCTCTTGTACCACATAGATTGAACCTATCAAAGGGCTACCCTGAGAAAAACAGAGGTGTGTCACTGTGGTCAGTGATTCCCTGTTAAGGGGAACCAAGGTAGCTGTGTGCAAATCTAACATGATGCTGCAGGAGTGTTACATTCTGTGTGCCTGCATAGAACATTAAAACCTAAGACCATGTGAGGAAGGGGCGGAATGGGGGAAAGATTGGTTATTTGTTGTTACTCGATCAACCACCCCGCTATGCTCTCAGTAATCAAATCCTATTCGAGGTAGTTTCTAGACTTGAGCACCACAGAATTTAAAATAGGAATAACTTTGATGGAGAGCTTATAACCATGCCAATGAGGAAAAGTTGAAGGATCTGCCTAAACTCTGAAAGGATAACTGACAGGAAATCTGATAGCAGTCTTCAAATATGTAAAGTTAGTACACACAGAAGGATTTATTTATTCTATATTGTGCAAAGAGCAGGATCAGAACTAATGGTTTAAAATTACAAAGAAGGAAGCTCAGGTTAGACCTCAGGAGGAATCTCTCATCTACTGTATAGGATAAGCCAGTGGAACAGGCTGCCATACAGTATGTATACTGCCTACATTAGTTTCAGAGTACTGAACAGAATCAAAATTCAGTTCAGTTATGCATAACTTGTATGAGTAATCATTGTTTCATTTCTAACAGTGCCATTTGTCATGTCTAAATAATCCTTGTTTTTCAATAATTTTCTCTCTAGCCTTCAGATTTTTCTATCTCTATTTTCCAAATGTGGATATTTTAAAGTGGTGTACCTGGAATAAATGGGAAGGTTAAATTATATAAGTCAAATATCCCTAAACTGCAAGCTTTCTTTTTGGCCTTGATCATGACACTTAATATTTTTCTCCTTAACAGATTTCCTCTTGTAAGGAAAAAAAAAAGGAACAGTGAGTAAGGGAATATGAAAGGGTATTGTATGCAGTGGAAAGCAATGTCAAGAGTCACATAAAGTCACATAAAATTATAAGAATAAGGATGGTGATTGATCCATTTGGAAATATCTTAGGTTTCCAAGGTACTGTGAGCTCTAAACACAAACTGAACCACTGGGATTGAACACTCTTTGCCAAGTTCTTAGGAAAAAAACAGCACCAAGCCACATATTAATTTATTCCTTTGCCTAGGAAGAAAACCCCATTAATCCACAGAGCTGCCAGGAAGTACATATCTGAAGCCAATATTTGCTGTTTTGGCTTCTTCCTCTTCTAAAGCAGGAAATCCCAGTAGTTCAGATTGCTATGAACTAAAGGTCATGTGAACTGGTTGTTGTTTAAATCAAATGATTCCACAAACCCTTTTGCCAATTATCTTTACTTCAGCATTTCTTAGTGTCTCATTATCCTTTGAGAAGAAAGAGTTCTGCTGTAAAATCAAAATGCAGCCCATGAGACCAAGATCCACCAGGATTCAGGGCAGGGGTGAAATGTAAAATTTGTTACTACTGGTTCTGTGGGTGTGGCTTGGTTGGGGGAGTAATGTGACTGGGATGGACGTGGCCAACTTTTTTTTTTTTAACTTTTCAAAGCATTTTTTCTAATGCTTTGAAAAGCCTCTGCCGATCAGGCAACTCAGCTGGGATCGTCAGAGACTTTTCAAAGCATTTTTTTACCACCTCTTCGGCCAAGAGGTTGCAGAAAAAAATGCTTTGAAAAGCCTCTGACAATCCCAGCTGAGCCGCGCGATCATCAGAGGCTTTTTTTTTTTTACTTTTCAAAGCATTTTTTCGTCGGAAGAGGTTGTAGAAAAAATGCTTTGAAAAGTTTTTTTAAAAAAAAGCCTCTGATGATCATACGGCTCAGCTGGGCATAGTGGTGGGGGGGGCGCAGGGATTTTTGCTACTGGTTCTCCGAACCACCCGCCACCATCGCTACCGGATCGGGCAATCCGAGCTGAACCAGGAGCATTTCACCCCTGATTCAGGGTGTCTTCTACATGAAAGCAATATAGTTTGTATCCAATCCATAACCTTAGCGGTTCTACTTGCAACACTCATGCTTGCATGTGGGAGAGCTTACAAAGATTGGCAGTATAAGGTGATTTTCAAATCACAAGACTTCAGAAATATTTCAAAATGTTCTCTACCAGTGGTCCTACAAAGAGGATAATAGAGACTGGGCTATTTTATATCAATGGGAGCAGTGGTGGGATTCAAGTAATTTAACAACTGGTTCTCTCTCCTAATGATTTCTTCCAACAACCAGTTTGCCAAACTGCTCAGAAAGTTAACAACCAGTTCTTCCGAAGTGGTGCAAACTGGCTGAATCCCACCACTGAATGGGAGTCTTTATGTCCTGTGAGTTATGGAGGCTTCACATAGGCATATGTGAAGTTGCATATGTTTTATGTAATTAATCTTATTTATTAAATACAGCATCCATGTGGTCACTAAAGAAGCATGTATGATAGGCAATCATATGAAAAATTTAAATACATTCAGACTAAGTATTGTGTTGCCTGAAAAAAAGACTGCCTATGTACCCAAGTGAATAATATAATATTTAAGGCAACAGTACTAGTATTTGTGAAGTGCTCTCTGTGTTTTTTTTCAACTAGCTTCATGAAAAAAGCATTTCTTTTTCAAATTATTCAAAAGAGAAGAAAGTGTCAAGGAAATTCTCACAATATAAGCATGGCATTCTTTTGTTTAGTTTAACTACAGCATGATTAAGGTGTGCATGTAATGTTGTGCTTTTCATTTGTGATGACGCTCATACAAATTACTGTTATTTTGCTGAACAAAGACCACCTTTGAAAAGGGTTCTATTATGACTCCAGAAAAGTTTTTAAAAGTTTAGGAAAGATTTCCTAAATTGAAGAAGGATGGTAACTGATCTTGGCAGTTTTTATGAACTGTATTAATAGTCTATAATCATCACCCCACCCTATTAATTCTTACAAAATTGCAGATCTTGGCTGACTGCAACTACTTACCATTTTATGAGTTTTATCCTTCCTGTCTTCCTCTCCTCTGCATACTGTGTGTATGTAGTTACATACATGTACACAGGGCGAGAGCCTCAAATTAAACTTTTTCTTAATACAATGTTACAAATTGGAATTGAAAAGAAAAAAATCTAAATGTTGAGACTTTGGCGGGTTAGTAATAATAAAGTTCAGGCAGGGGTAAAATCCAGCAGGTTCTGACAGGTTCTGGAGAACTGGTAGTGGAAATTTTGAGTAGTTTGGAGAACCGGCGAATACCACCTCTGGCTGGTCCCAGAGTGGGGTGGGAATGGGGATTTTGCAGTATCCTTCCCCTGGAGTGGGGCGGGAATGGAAATTTTGCAGTATCCTTCCCCTGGAGTGGGGTGGAAATGGAGATTTTGCAGTATCCTTCCCCTGCCACGCCCACCAAGCCACATCGCGCCCACCAAGCCATGCCCACAGAACCGGTAGTAAAAAAAATTTGAATTTCACCACTGAGTTCGGGTATATTATATCCTGATTGTCAGTTCTAGTTGCCTTAGGAAAGCTTTTGTCTTGGATAATCAGAGAAATCTTGTCTCTCATGGAACAAATTACATCATATATATATGAATTTTAATATGGTCTTTGGACAACCAACAGAATAAACCCCATAACTATGGTTCTTAAAATAAATAATATTGGCTTAACACAATCAATATGGTTGATTATATCAAGAACAAGCTATTTTCTTTCTAGAAAGATAAAAAGCATTTTAGTTATATTAGAGTTCCAATTTGCAAGACAGTACATCTTTTACCTGGAACCTAAGCTTCACCCTTCCATATTCCCTGATTAAGCATACAATACAGAAGGAGTATGTCATCATTTCCAAGGCACAAAAGTCCCAGGATGATGATACAGGGACTTCTGAGCTTTAAAAAAAATAACTTTTTTAGGATGAATGAGGTAACTATGTTAAAAGATACCATGTTTTTCCGAAAATAAGACCCTGCCTTATATTTTTTGAACCCTGAAATAAGTGCTTGGCCTTATTGCCATGTGCTCAAAAGCCTGATTGGGCTTATTATCAGGGGATATCTTATTTTGGGGGAAACAGGGTAGAAGATAGAGTCACAGGGCTAGAAAGGACCTCAGAGCAGAGGTGTGTTTCAGCAGGTTATGATCAGTTCTGAAAAACTGGTAGTGGAAATTTTGAGTAGTTTGGAGAACCGGTAAGTACCACTTCTGACTGGCCCCTCCCCTATCTATTCTCTGCCTCCTGAGTCCCAGGTGATTGGGAGGAAATGGGTATTTTGCAGTATCCTTCCCCTGGAGTGGGGAGGGAATGGAGCTTGTCCTGTGCAAGCTCTGTGACAGCCCTGCAGAGGGATGGAGGAGGAAGGGGGATATCACCCATTCCTCCTTTGCACCCCAAAACCCTGTCTTACCTGGCTGCCAAGACCCTGACCTGCACCCATCTTGCTGGAGCAAGACGTACAACTCAATGTTACCCATGGCGACCTCCCAGTGCAATGCTCTGCTGCAGCTTAAGAGCAAACCTCCTCCTTCCCTGTGCAGGATTGCAAGGCTGAAGGCTTCAGATGGAATATTTTTGGGATTGTTCTGACCTAGGCTGCCTTAAAAAGCAGGAAGCAGAGTCTTGGTCCCAGCAAAACCTGTTTTATTTATACGACTGTGAGTTACTTTCATTCACAGTCATCAAGGCATGTCCAAACAGTCTTTCAGAGGAATATTTATCAACACACCTTATCTCGCTTGGCAAGCTGCCACGTAACTTGTTTCCGAATGCAAGAATGCAGTACAAGGCAAAACTTGGCACAGAGTCTCTCAGAGTCACAGAATGAATAAATTGTTTCCTGCAAAAGCCCACTCCCTGTTCACTCCTCTTTTGTTTCCTATGGGAGGGGCCAATCACCCCCAAGGTGTGGCTTTACTCCCAAGTCAACCCTGCTTTCTGAGTTGTTCTTGTCTTCTGGAAGTTCTGTGCATGCACACACTGGGAATAGGCTCCAGCTATTCCTCTGCCTCGCTGCTGTCTAGCTCCCTCCCTGCCTCCAATGCAGAGCCCTCGTTTGAGCTTTCCCCAGCCCCCAGGACTGGCCGAAGTTCCTCCCCAACCTCCTCACTGTCCAACTCTGCTGCTAGCTCCGCTTGTTGCCAGTGGGCCACAAGAGGGATTTGCATCTGTGCTGGGCTCCTCAAGGAAAGGACAGTCGGAAGGAAAATGGGGAGGGGGGATTTTCCTGCCAATTGTCCTTTCCTTGAGGAGCCCAGCACAGATGCACATCCTAAAAATGCTCCATCCGAAGCCTTCATCCTTGCAATCCTGGAATGTGCATCTATGCAGGACTCCCAAGGAAAGGATTAACACTGTAATAACAACTGCAGTATATATACCTCCTGATGCTAATACGACCACAGCCATGAGTCACCTGTTAACTGCTATTAGCAAACAGCAACAGGCCTACATGGTTATTGCAGGTGATTTCAATCAAGCCAATTTAAAGACTGTCCTCCCTAAGTTCTATCAGTATGTAGACTGTCCCACCAGAGGGAAAAATACCTTGGATCAGGTATATAGTAACATCATGCACAGATAGGACTATGCCTTTACCCCACCTGGGACAGTCAGATCATATATCTGTGTTCTTGATCCCATCATATAGACTTCTTGTCAACAGAATTAGACCATCGATTAGAGAAATACAAGTGTGGCCAGTGGGTGCATCGGAGCAACTTCAAGATTGCTTTGGGAGCACTGATTGGGCACTGTTTGAGGAGAACAATATTGATACTTACACTTCAATAGTACTGTTTTATATTAAAAGCTGCATTGATGTTGTCACTACGACCAGACAAGTACGGGTGTTCTCTAACAACAAGCCCTGGATAAATAGAGAAGTGTGTCTTTTATTAAGAGCAAGACATGCTGCTTTCCATTCTGGTGATATGCTACAGTATAGCGAGGCAAGAGCTAAATTGAAAGAGGGTATCAAGGACGCTAAAGCTACATACACACGGAGGAGTGAACATCTTTTTGAGAATTCTGGTCGGGTATGGCAAGGTCTGCGACAAATCACGGGACACAGCAATAAAAATGTCTAGCAGTAGTGACTCTTTGGCTGAGCAGCTAAATCAATTCTTCTGGGTCAGAGGTGGACACAGGAATGACCATCATTCCAGCATTTACCACTGATAGTACACCATTAACATCTACCATCGATAGACAGCCACTTCTACTGCAGATCTATGATGTGAGACACGTTTTCCAGAATGTTAATATCCAGAAGTCAGCTGGGCCTGGTGGAATTCTGGGACGAGTTGTCAGAGACTGCGCTGCAGAGCTAGCTGGAGTGTTCATGGATATTTTCAGTCTATCCCTGTCGCAGTGCTCTATCCCTACCTGCCTGAAGACATCCATTATAGTGCCAGTCCCTAAGCAGACAGTAGAGGTATCCCTTATTGATTATAGAACAGTAGCTTTAACGTCTGTTGTTATGAAATGTTTTGAGAGGCTGGTGTTGAATTATATTAAGGCTAGTCTTCCATTTACTTTGGACCCATACCAATTTGCATATAGGGGTAATAGATCAACTGACGATGCTATGTCTCTTGTTGTTCATACTGTATTGAATCATTTGGAACAACAGGGGACATATACGAGGCTGTTATTTGTGGATTATAGCTCTGCCTTTAACACCATTTTACCCAACAGGTTGTTTTTTAAAATGTCCAATTTGGGTATAATTTAGAGGATTTGTTTGTGGATAAGGGATTTTCTGACAAATAGGCCACAGTCAGTAAGGATGGGATCTCACCATTCCTCTACTCTGACACTAAGCACAGGAGCCCCCCTGGGTTATGTGCTAAGCCCTTTCCTTTATTCCTTGCACACACATGACTGCACCCCATTGTATACCACCAATGCAATTATTAAATTTGTGGATGACACAACAGTGGTGGGGCTCATTAATAAGAACAATGAGTCTGCTTACAGGAAGGAAGTACAAGGGCTGACATTGTGGTGTAATGAAAATAATCTCACACTTAACACCACAAAAACTAAAGAATTTATAATTGACTTCAGGAGGAAGAGAGATGTACATTTACCATTGTACATAAATGGTGAGGAGGTGGAGAGGGTGGGTAGTTTTAAATTTCTGGGCATTTATATCTCAAAGGACCTCTCATGGATTATGAATGCTAACATGCTTGTGAAGGAGGCACAGAAGAGGCTGTACTTCCTGAGAATGCTCAGGAAGAAAAATCTATCTCAGCATCTACTTCTGTCCTATATCACAGCACCATTGAGAGTGTCCTGATATACGGCATTCTTGCATGGTATGGGAGCAGCTCTGTAGCAGACAAAAAAGCTCTACAGAGAATCATTAAAACTGCCCAGATTATCATCGGACTCCAGCTACCAGCCCTGGACAACATCTTCGAATCTCGCTGTTTGAGAAAGTTGCATAACATTCTTAGAGACTCTTCCCATCCTGCTTACAATCTTTTTGAACTGTTGCCTTCTGGCAGAATATACAGAACAATTAAAACTCGGACCACACGTTTTCTGAATAGTTTTTATCCCAGAGCTATAATTGTATTCAACAATGAACTAAAAGACCACCATCAGTGAGCTGTTGGACAGTATTACTGGGTCTGTTGTGTGGATGTTTGGGTGGTTTAGGGGTGGGGAATTGTGCTGGGTGGGAGTGTGTTTGGGGATTGTTATGTGTGTTGGACCTGGTCTTTGGGTGTTAAGTGAATTTCGTTGTATGGGTGTTCTGTGTATACACATACAATGACAATAAAGTTATAAAGTTATTATTAAAAAGGATGATCGGCAGGAAAATGGGGAGACTGTGAGGAGTTCTGGGAGTTGAAATCCACAAATCTTAAAGTGGCTAAGCAGCTGCCCATGCTGCTGCTGGCCTCGCATGGACTCTTCATCCTCCTGGCAGCACTGCTCCTGCCTGGTGTAGTGAAGGCTAGGGTGTGCCAAGAGCTTGGCCCATTGCAGAAAGCAAGGAGAAAGTGGGATGGAGAGGATGGGGGCAGCGGTAGCTGTGCTCCAACTCTAGTTGGCCCCTGCACTTGCCACCCCCTCATGTCAAAAAAAAAAAGACCTCCCTGAAAATAAGCCCAAGGTCTTATTTTCAAGCCCAAAGGAAAATAAGACTGGTGTCAGTGTTCCAAGTAACAGACCCAACGAAATCAAAACTCCGAGGCCTGGAGTTTCTTCAAAGTAATAATTTATCAGGAATGCCATATTGGCACAGCTGGTGAAAACATGATTCTGAAGGACCTGAGGTTTTCCCCACCCAAATCAAAACCCAAAATCCTTGCCCCCAGGTCACACATCCATCACATGGTTCAATCCAGTGGTGAAATGTAAAATTTGTTACCTCCGGTTCTGTGGGCATGGCTTAGTGGGGGTGGGGGTGGGGGTGTAATATGACTGGGTGGGCATGGCCAACTCTTTTTTTTTTTACTTTTAAAACCATTTTTTCTACAACCTCTTCAGCCGAAGCTGAAGAAAAAAAAATGCTTTTAAAAGGCTCTGACGATCCCAGCAGAGTTGCCTGATCATCAGAGGCTTTTTTTTTCTTTTAAAAACATTTTTTCTCTTCGGCTGAAGAGGTTGTTAAAAAAATGCTTTTAAACGCCTCTGACGATCCCAGCTGAGCTGCACAATCATCAGAGGCTTATTTTTTAACTTTTAAAAGCATTTTTTCAGCCGAAGAAAAAATGCTTTTAAAAGTAAAAAAAAAAAAAAGCCTCTGATGATCGCATGGCTCAGCTGGGCATGGGGGGGGGGGCAGAGATTTTTGCTACTGGTTCTCCGAACCACCCGTTGCCATTGCTACCGGATCAGGCGATCCAGTTCGAAATGGGAGCATTTCACCCCTGGTCCAATCAGGTCACAGTCCTCCTTCAACTGCCTTCAGCCTACGTCCTCCAAACACCTCGTAGGGATGTCCTGTGTTGACTCCTCCTCCTTTCCATTCTCCACGCTTGGGAATCGGGGGGAGAAAGTTGCTTGCCTCCAGAGCGCCTCTGCTCCGCTTCCTGCCCTTTCCATCTCCTCCTCCCTTACTCAGTCATCCTGCACCCTCTCTTCCTCTTTTGAGGCCCAAGGGACTCAGGACTGCCTTATCCTGCTCCTCCAGTTATTTCTCCTGGGCCAGAGTGGCTGCACCCTCTTCTTCCGTCAGCCCTGGCTCCCTCTCCTCTTCGGAACCAAGCTCCAATGGGACCATGACAGGGATGTTATTTTCTTTTTGTCCCTTTATCACAACTGCAGCTTATGTTTGTGGAATGAGGAGAATATATGCTTTCTAACAGTATGCATATAGCAGTAGCACATAGACTCATATACTGCTTCACAGTTCTTTACAGCCCTCTCTAAGCAGTTTAAAGTCAGCACATTGCTCCCAACTATCTGGGTCCTCATTTTACTGACCTCGGAAGGATGGAAGGCTGAATCAACCTTGAGCCTGGTGAGAATTGATCTGCCAAATTGCAGGCAGCTGACAATTAGCAGAAGTAGCCTGCGGTGCTGCATTCACTGCACCACCACAGCTCCTATGCAGGAAGACTAATAACTCTTGTGAAGGTTAGATTCACTGGATACAACTTGCACTAAGTTTGCTTAATTTAGCTTAGGTTATATCAATTTTTCCCCTTTGGCCAATGGCCTTGTGGTATGGTGGAAATGAGCATTTCCAGCTAAAATAAACAGAAGAAGAGAATCAGAATAGAGCTGGAAGGGACCTTGGAGATCTTCTAGTCCAGCCCCCTGCTCAAGCAGGAGATCCTATACCATTTCAGACAAGTGACTGTCCAGTCTCTTCTTAAAAACATCCAGTGATAAAGTACCCACAACTTTTGAAGACAAGCTATTCCACTGATTAATTGTCCTCACTCTTAGGAAGTTTCTCTTCAATTCCAGGTTGTTTCTCTCCTTGATTAGTTTCCATCCATTGTTTCTTGTCCTGCCCTCTAATGCTTTGGAAAATAAATTAACCCCCTCCTCTTTGTTGCACCCGCTCAAATACTGGAATACTACTATCATGCCCCACCAGTCCTTCTTTTCTCTAGACTAGTGAAACCCAAATCCTGCAACTCTTCTTTATAGGTAAAGGTAAAGTTATAATTGCGGGAGGGAAAGAAATCAGATTAATGATTACATTGCTGAATTGTTTCCCCTCTCTATTCCTCATCACTGAACAAGCCTAAGAAATTACAAATTGCATAATGAATTCTATAATCCCAATGGGTAAAAAAGACTGCATCATTTTTTATGCATAAAGTCTTCATTGAACCCATGATTAGGTGGCTTGACTAATGTTGTTCAGAACTGTCTGGGACCTCCTCTCTCTCTCTCTCTCTCTCTCTCTCTCTCCCTCCCTCCCTCCCTCCCTCCCTCCCTCCCTCCCTCTCTCTCTCTCTCTCTCTCTTTTGTAAAGCCCAGATTCCTTCAGTCGTATTTTACACAAGTTGAATTTGCAGCTGCTGGGTTTTTTTTCTTTTTCTCCTAACTTTATCCAAATACCCCCCTCCCCCGCCACAAGACTTCCACTTTGAATGAGTCATATTTACATCAAAGTCTATTTGTACAGTTCACAATGGAATTTCCTGACAAAGATTGTGGGCTCGCAGCTTGCAAATAAACTAGAAAGCAGTTAAATCTTCCATGTCTACAAATTTTACACTGAAAGTTCCACAAGTTAGGCAAAAGTTTGCATGATGGCATCTAGGATGTCTTTACCAAATCATAGACATAACCATCCTGGACGGGGAGCCCCCCATCACAAAGCAAGAACATCCAACAGTAAATGAGCAGAGGAAGGAGATGGGAGAAAGGAAACATACATTAATTATATGGATAATGAATGTAATTCTGGATCACAGGCCAATGGAAAAGACCTTCCTTATCTACAGAAAAGTGATCAGATTCAGATGCTTGTGGTTACATTAACATCCCACAACCAGTCATACATGCTGCAAACCAGTCCCTTCATCCTTTCAGTACATCTCAATCACTCAAACAATTAAAGTTGTGGAAGGGGAACTTTCTTACTTTCATTATTTCCCCTTCCCCCTTTCCTTTTCCCAGGCAGTCATGAGCACCAATAAAAGCAGGCACCTTCCTAACAGTGTGCTCCCATTATGTACTATTACCAAGAGGTAATAGGCATGAGCCCTGTTGTTGAGTCCTGTCAAAAACAACAAGACAGTTCTTATGTATGGAAAAGGCATATTCCCTGTCAAACAACAATAATAAAAGACATGCCACCCCAGCAAACAAGCTGTCCTTATCTATGGGGAAGGTGATGTCCACAAGTAACAGGACTAGAACTAAACAGGACTAGAACACAACAAAACTTGAAAGCATTGAAGCAGAAGGTGGTGGTGGGTGCAATGACAACAATAACAATAGTCACACCAACATGTGCAGTCAAAACATAGATATCTACTGGAAATCTACTACCACTACGTCCCATCCAGTGTTGCATCCATCACATACAGGATGACGATCACAACAATGAAATCAACAACAATAATCAATACAACTGTAATCACGAAAACCAGCACATCCAACTAGTCAAAAATAACAGCATAAAAACAACATCTTCATCAACCACCAACATAACCAGCTGGTTGAAAACTCTCTTCTTCTTTTTCCCCTTTTCTTACAAAACTTATTTTCTTGTCGTTAATGGTGAAAGCAAGCACTATTGCCAAAATGAGACCACATAATACACAAGGGCACAACCCTGACCAAGGGCATGATCCTCAGCCAATACAAGGAAGTGATCAGCTCCCAGGGGAGACTATATTCCACCTGGTCACAGCCACAGAACCAGCCCCAACTGTTTTGCCAGTGAAATATGTTGGGAAAGACACGGGCCTGTCCACCAAGCAAGTCTGGTTGTGGCTCTTCCCTTGTGACCGAATTCTGGGACAGGTCCCATTCTCTCTATCTAACTCACACACTCTATTTAACTAATTGTAGTCCAGAGGATGACTAGGTGGCTTACCTCTGATCCAAAGTAGATTTTGGGTGTTCGATGAGAGCAGGCTGGTTACCTGAAGAATCAAGCTAAAGAATGGTCAGAAGTCCCAGCTGGACAGCAGGTCTCTTCCAGCCACCGTCTCATCTGAGTCACGGCACCAAAAACTGTCATAAAAATATCCCAATAAAGAAACAAGAGACAGTAGCACAAAAAACAATTCTTACTTTAAGATTCAGAGGTTTATTTCATGAGCAATTTGGAACATGAACAGCCATCATAACAGAACTTATATCAATAACCCATTGCAATGAGGTCCACTGACATAGCTGAGTCCAGCAAGGAATAGCTATGGCCAGTGGGACTGAACTCATCCCAAGTCATTCTTTTTTATACTTTTCTGCATGCATTTCACAACTTACTTCCTTGTTCTTTCTTACTGACAGACAGTTTCCACATATACCCGTGTACATCTCAAACCTCTATCCATCGGCTACTTTCAGTTCCTTATTTCTCGTGGTTTCGTCCTTCTATGTCCAAATATATTTCAAAACTATGTACTTTGCAAAATCACATTTCACAGCAATGGCTCAACAGGATTACAAATAGTTCTGATACACTTTGAAATCTTTCTATCTAAAACTTTGGTTCATGTAGCTTTTTAGGCTCTGCTTTTTCCACTTAGGCCTTATTAATTCTAATAGATCAATAGGCTATATTTCCATTTCCCATAAATGCAACTCCACCTCTCTTTTGTTAAGTCTATTTCTTTTGAATAGTTTGTATCCTTCCATCAGTACATTTCAGTCATGAGTTTCACCCCACCAAGTTTTAGTAATGGAAACTATATCACACTGCCTCAGTGGTGAAATGTAAAATTTGTTACTACCAGTTCTGTGGGCATGGCTTGGTGGGGGTGGGGGGTGGGGAGTGGTAATGTGACTGGGTGGGCATGGCCAATTTTTTTTTTACTTTTTCAAAGCATTTTTTCTACCAAAGAGTAGAAAATTTTTTCAACCTTTCGACCGAAGAGGTTGTTAAAAAAATGCTTTTAAAAGGCTTTGACGATCCCAACTGAGTTGCCTGATCATCAGAGGCTTTTGTTTTCTTTTAAAAGCATTTTTTTGCTTTTAAAAGAAAAAAAAGCCTCTTTAGTCTTTGTCTTTTAGTCTTTATTTAGTTTTAGTTTAGTTTAGTTTTAGTTTTATTGAATTTCTATACCGCCCTACTCCCGGAAGACTCAGGGTGGTGAACAGCCACGAAATAAAACACAAACATATAAAAAATTTAAAATCGAATAAAATGAATTAAATAAATTTGGCTGAATTAATGCCCATAATTTAAAATACCCATATTTTAAAACACATTAAAATTTAAAATTTGCACTTAAAAGGGAGAAGATTTAGGCGAGGCCAGCTTGATGAAATAAAAGGGTCTTCAGCTCGCAATGGAAGGTGCGCAGATCCGGGATCCTCCGTATCTCTAGGGGGAGCTCGTTCCAGATCGTAGGTGCCCCCACAGAGAAGGGTCTCCCCCTAGGGGCTGACAGCCGACATTGTTTGGCCGACGGCACCTGGAGGAGCCCCTCTCTGTGGGAGCGTACTGGTCAGTGGGAGGCTATTGATGGTAGTAGGCAGTCCCGTAAGTAACCAGGTCCTAAGCCATGGAGCACTTTAAAGGTGGTAACCAGAACCTTGAAGCGCACCCGGAAGACCACCGGGAGCCAGCGCAGCTCGCGCAGGAGAGGTGTTGATTTATATACCGCCCTACTCCCGAAGGACTCAGGGCGGCGAACAGCCAAACAATAAAATACATAAATACAAAATTTAAAAAACAGAATAAAACCGAATTAAACAAATTCGGCCCAGACAGATTTAAAACACCCCAATCATTTAAAAACATATTTAAAAAGAAAAAGGGGAAAAAGATTAGGCCAGGCCCGCCTGGTGGAATAAAAAGGTTTTTTGTTTGTTTTTTTGAAAAAGTTTTAAAACAAACACAATTTCCCCACAATCCTCCCACCCAACCCCCCAACCCCTCCCCGACTTCCCAGAGCAGATCACAAGGTATTTCTATTGACTTTTAACAATAAACTAAATTGCTTAACCAATCATTAAACTAACACCCCCTAAGAAAAAATTCTTAACCCCCCCATATATAAAATCCTGCTTCTTAGACATAAAACTTGTAATATCACTTATATAGCGCTTATACAGATAAAAGAAATCATTCATAAGAAATAAAAAGGTCTTGAGAGTGCGGTGGAAGGTGTGCAGATCTGGGATCCTCCGTATCTCCGGAGGGAGCTCATTCCAGATAGTAGGTGCCCCCATAGAGACGGCTCTCCCCCTGGGGGCCACCAGTTGACATTGTTTGGCCAACAGCACCCAGAGGAGCCCCTCTCTATGAGACTGTACCGGCCGGTGGGAGGCTATTGGTGATAGTAGGCGGTCCCGTAAGTAACCAGGTCCTAAGCCATGGAGCACTCTAAAGGTGGTAACCAAAACCTTGAAGCGCACCCGGAAGACCACCGGGAGCCAGTGCAGCTCGTGCAGGAGAGGTGTTATATGGGAACGCCATGTCGCTCCCATTACTGAAGTGGTTCGGGAATAACGAGAGGTACAAGCAAGCAAGTGACAACAGCTCTTTAATATACAGTGAGACTTCAGCGAAAACTCAGGGGCTGCAGTCCTCCTTATATACAATCCAGGAGGGACTGTCAGCCAATCAGAAACGTAGGCAAGTTTGAAACTCCCGCTTAAAAAGTATCAATACATAACACCCCTCCCTTCCCAGAAGGCACTAATACTCAAAAATTAACATATGTACAAACAAAGTCTCGCAGGTGCTTAGGACGAATTCTCTCCCTAGTTGACCTGCGCAGTTCAGAGTCTGGTGGGGCGTCGAGCTGGTCGGAGGGACTCTTTGTCTCTCCCGGCTCCGCCAATGGAACCTCCTGGATTTTGTCCGGGGCGTGGTTATTCCCGGCTGGGAGTGGCGACTCGCTGGGGCGGCGCTGGAACCAGGGCTTGTCAGCTAAGTATTCTCGCGACCCCGGGCTTGAGTTAGCTGTTTTGGAGAAGTGGTCATAATCAGGCTCGGAAATGTCTAAGTTGATGTTTGCCTCGCCAACCACCCGTTTCCTAAGTTGGTCTATGTGGCGCTTCCAGAGTCTATCTACCCCCACGTCCACCGTGTATGATTTTGGGCCTGTTATCCCCACTATGGTTCCTGCAACCCATAGAGGACCGCTGGCATAGTTGCGAGCGAACACCGGGGACCCGACCTGAAACTGCCTTAAGCCACAGGTCTCTCCCTTAAAGTTTTCGTGCGAGTAGTTAGGGTGAAGCCTGTCCAACACGCACCGGAGCTTCCTCCCCATGAGGAGCTCTGCTGGGCTTCTCCCTGTTGCTGTGCATGGTGATGCATGCTGAACTGCTAGGAATTGATCTATCCTGGCCTGCCAGTCCCCATTGTCTAATCTGGACAGTGCTTCCTTGGCTGTCCTGACAAATCGTTCAGCCAATCCGTTGGAAGCCGGGTGAAATGGAGCTGATAGGGCATGGCGGATTCCCAGGCCAGCCAAGTAACCTTCGAAAAGGGTTGCTGTAAATTGAGGCCCGTTGTCCGATACCAAGGTATCCGGCAGGCCGTGGGTGGCAAACAACTTCCTTAGGGCCTTGATAACGGCTTCGGCCGTTGTAGATGGCATTAATACAATTTCGAGCCATTTTGAGTAGGCATCCACAACTATTAAAAACGTTTGGCCATGGAACGGGCCGGCAAAATCAATGTGGATCCTCCCCCATGGGCCTTTTGGTTTCTCCCACTCTCGGATGGGCGCTACTGGGGGATCGGGGCGAGACTCCTGGCAGGGTCTGCACTTCCCCACCCACTCGGAAATGACCTGGTCCATGTTGGGCCACCAGACATAGTTGCGGGCTAAACACTTCATCCTAACGATGCCCGGGTGCCCTTCGTGCAGTAACTCCAAAACCCTATCCCGTAGTTTCGTTGGAATTACCACTCTGTCACCCCACAGTAAGCACCCCCCTTGCATAAACAGTTCATTTCGTTTGTTGGCAAACCCTTGGTACTCCTCCCCTACCACCTTGTCCCTTTCAAAACCCAACCCATAACAGTCCGGATAACTGGGTCTCTATTTGATGCTTTCGCCACCTCGCCGGAGGAGATGGGGCCCAAAGTTAACGTGTCCAACAAAAGGACGGAGGCTTCCGGCGTTGGGTTGTCCAGCAGGTCGGGAAGGGGGCAACGGCTAAGGGCATCCGCATGACCCAGGGTCCGCCCAGGTAGATGGACGAGCTGGTACGAGTAGGCCGACAAGAAAATCGCCCATCTAGTCAAACGGGGGGAGAGGGCAGCGGGGGTTGGCCTGTCGCCTGCTAGCAGTCCTAGCAACGGTCTATGGTCAGTCACAAGTTCGAATTTTCGGCCATAGAGGTATTCGTGGAACTTCTTAACCCCCGCAATCGCGGCCAGAGCCTCTCTGTCCAATTGGCTATAGTTTCGTTCTGTGCTGGACAGAGTTTGGGAATAGAAAGCAATGGGCGCCTCTAGGCCGTTCGGCAGTCTATGGCCTAGGACGGCACCAACTCCTACGGGGGAGGCGTCACAAACTAAGACGAGCGGCAGCTCTGCATTGTACTGTATCAGGAAACTGTCCTCCGATAGGAGTCTTTTCACTGCCTCAAAAGCGGCTGCTTGCGGTTTCCCCCAGACCCATGGTACATTTTTTCCTAAAAGCTTGTGAAGGGGATCTGCAACCGTGGCTTTATCTTTTAGGAACATTGAGTAGAAATTGAGCAGTCCAAGGAAGGCTTGGAGCTCTGCTTTGGATTTGGGGGCTGGTGCGCTCTTAATAGCTCTCACCTTGCTTTCGGTAGGGTGGATGCCTGTGCCGTCCACCCTGTACCCCAGAAATTCTACAGAGGGGACCGCTATCCTACACTTGTTTCTTTTAAGTCTTAGTCCCGCCTCTCTGAATCTGGACAGGACGTTCCGTACCCTGTCCCCCAGCTGGTGTTCGTCTTGGGCGCTGACTAAGACGTCATCGAAATAGGGCACCACTCCTGGGAGTCCTTGCAACAGGCGCTCCATGGTGCTTTGAAATAAGCTGGGTGCGACGCTCACCCCAAATTGGAGCCTGGTGCATTTAAATGCACCCCTATGAGTCACGATCGTTTGCGCCTCTGCCGTGGCGTCGTCGACCGGTAACTGTTGGTAGGCTTGGGCCAGGTCTAATTTGGCAAAAATTTTTCCGGGGCCCAGGGAGTGTAGTAGATGGTGCACGATCGGCACCGGATAGGCGCTCGGCTGCAAAGCCTTGTTGATCGTGCACTTGTAGTCGGCGCAAATTCTAATTGAGCCGTCGGACTTAACTGGGGTGACTATAGGGGTCTCCCACTTAGCATGGTCAACGGGGACCAACACCCCTTGCTTAATCAGTTTGTCCAGTTCTGCATCGATCTTCGGTTTCAATGCGAACGGCACTCGTCTGGCCTTTAGTCTTACTTGGGCTATGTTGGGGTCTAAGTTTAGTGAAATAGGGGTCCCCACATACTTGCCCAACGTGTCCCCGAAAACGTCCTGGAACTCGGACAGGAGGCTGTCTTTCAGGGTTGACTTGGACATCAGGTGGACGCCGGTGAAGCCCATGCCAAGGGCTCGGAACCACCCCATGCCCAGGAGGCTAGGAAGCTGCTTCGTGATGATGGTCAGCGGCAGGTCTTTTTCGTAGTCTCCGTAGGTGACCCGGAACGTGCCCACGCCTTCGAGGGGGACTCGGTTTCCCTGGTAGTCTAGGATGCGTAGTCTCTGTCTGGAGAGTTGATCCTTCCGGAACGACGGCAGGAGGGTCTTTAGGGTCGTCCACGACATTATGGAGAGAGCTGATCCGGTGTCGATCTCCATCGAGCACGGCCTTCCGTTGATCTCGACCACCGTGCTGACTTTGTCCTCGACCGTCGTGCTGGCCTGGTCGATGTGTATGCTGCGGCCATCTCGCGGTTCAAATTTGCGCCGTTTTTTCGCGCCGCCTTCTCTCGTTGGCTGCTTCTGACGCGCTGATTTCGGTTGGCCGCGGCGCTCACGTGGTTCGTGTCTTCTGGGCAGAATGGCTCTACAGACTCGCGCCAAGTGCCCTTTTTTCTTGCAGCGCCTGCAAATAGCCTCCCTGTATTTGCAGGACAGTCTATCGTGGTGTCCGCCGCAGCTGGAACAGCTTTGCCGGGGGCTGCCAGTGTCTTTTCTCTCTGGTGCTCCGTTCGGAAGACGTCCTCATCCGAGCTGGATCCGGCGTCTTCTCTGTGCACCGGGGCAGACTTGGGGCTGTCTTTGCTGGTCAGCGGACACTGCAGCGTTTCAGCGGCCTTTGTGGAGGTTTCATGAGCCCTAGCCTCGTCTAGGGCTCCGGCAAGCGTCAAATCAGGCTTGGCGAGCAGACGCCGTTGCAGCCTAATGTCCCGAACACCACAGATCAGTTGCTCAAGCAATGCATCGTCCAAATCTCTGTAGTCGCAATGGGTTGCGGCTTTTCTCAGGCTGGCCATGTACGCGCTGACCGGCTCTCCCTCTCGTTGAACGCGCTGCCTCAGTTGGTATCACTGCACGAACTTGGAGGGGACGGGAGCGTAGTGAGCCCGGAGAGTTGCCATCAGGGTGTCCCAGGAGACTGTTTGAACCAGCGTTGGCTCACACAGTGACTCGGCCATCTCGAACACGTCCGGTCCGCAGTGGCTTAGGAATAGGGCTCTCTTTCGATTAGCCGAGAGGCCCTGCATGTCGCTGGCTTCTAGCGAGCATTCAAACCTCGTTAGGTACGAGACCCATTTTTCGCGGGTCGGATCGAAAGGCTTGGGCGGAACGTAGGCAGACATGTTTGGTATGCCTCCTGTGGTTCGCCTCGTCGCCTAGCTGAAGCTCGTGGTCTCACTGGTTGGCTTCTTGTAGCCTCTATCCCACCTTCGTTGCCAATGAAGTGGTTCGGGAATAACGAGAGGTA
Source organism: Arizona elegans (assembly GCA_022577455.1). NCBI lineage: Eukaryota > Metazoa > Chordata > Lepidosauria > Squamata > Colubridae > Arizona > Arizona elegans. The sequence continues at coordinate 168,399,428 of JAKOOJ010000001.1, read as the reverse complement.
CAAGCAAGCAAGTGACAACAGCTCTTTAGTATACAGTGAGACTTCAGCAAAAACTCAGGGGCTGCAGTCCTCCTTATATACAATCCAGCCAATCAGAAACGTAGGCAAGTTTGAAACTCCCGCTTAAAAAGTATCAATACATAACAATTACCATCCGCACGGCCGCACTCTGTGCCAGTTGGAGCCTCCGGGTGCTCCTCAAGGGGAGCCCCATGTAGAAAGCATTACAATAGTCCAGGCGGGAAGTGACAAGGGCATGAATGACCGTGCATAAGGAGTCCCGATCCAGAAAAGGACGCAATTGGCGAATCAGGCGAACCTGATGAAAAATCCTCCCAGTCACGGCCGTCAAGTGCTCTTCTAAAGACAGCCGTGAATCCAGGAGGACGCCCAAGTTGCAAACCCTCTCCGTGGGGGCCAATGATTTGCCCCCAATAGCCAGTGATGGCGCCAACTGACTATATCGGGACGTCGGAACCCACAGACACTCGGTCTTGGATGGGTTGAGCCTGACGATCAGGCAACTCAGCTGCGATCGTCAGAGCCTTTTAAAAGCATTTTTTCTACTGAAGGCTCTGACGATCAGGCAACTCAGTTGAGATCGTCAGTCTTTTAAAAGCATTTTTTAAACAACCTCTTTGGCCGAAGAAAAAATGCTTTTAAAAGTAAAAAAAAAAAGGCCTCTGATGATTGTGTGGCTCAGCTGGGCATGGGGATTTTTGCTACCGATTCTCCAAACCAGCCGCCATCATCGCTACTGGATCGGACGATTCGGTCCGAACCGGGAGCATTTCACCCCTGATCTGCCTTCATGTACTAATACTTCAAGTTCACCCTTTTTGTCCCCTAAACTTTGAGTGTCAGTGTATAGGCATTTGAATCCTTAATTGGTCTTGGGTATGTTTCTTATATCTCCTACTTTATAACTGGGATTTCCATCCTTTTCATGGCTCTCTATTTCATTATGTTTTTCTTTTCTTCTTCTTCTTCTTTCTCTTTACTCTCTTCCTCCTTATGAGATTGGTTACCCAGTGGTTTTTCCTTGGAATCAGGTTCTAAAAGTCATGAAGATTGCCCCCCTCAAATTTAGTTTAAAGTCCTTTTGATAATATAGTCAATCATTTTCTGAATATATTATTTCCAGTTCTTGTGAGGTACAATCCATCCCTTGCCAGTAGTCCTTCATCTAGGTAATGCAAACCATGATCTAGGAAGTTCTGTTGACAACACCAGTTTTTAAGCCAGTGGTTCATTTCTAAAATCCTTTGGTCCCTCATTGGATGTTGGCCTTTTGTTGGAAGTATAAATGAAAACATCACTTGTTCTCCTAATTCTTTAACTTTCTTCCTTAGCTTTTTGTAATCTCTTATTATTGTTTTCAGATTCATTCTTGTGTCATTGATCTCCACATGTAGGAGAAGAAAGGGGCCATAATTACTGTGTAATTACTCAGCAAATAACTATTCCTTCTAGGGAGATGTCTTCTAAGAATCAAGGGGGTTGAGGAATAACTATAAGAGCTACTATGGTTTCAGCTGTGCAGTATGAGACTAGCTATGATAACAGCAAGATTGCACGTATGTTAAAGCCTCAATGGACCTTGGAGGTCTTCTAGTCCAGCCCCCTGCTCAAGCAGGAGAACCTATACTATTTCATATAAGGCACTGTCTATTCTCTTCTTAAAAACCTCCAGTGATGGAGTGCCCACGATTTCTGAAGGCAAGCTGTTCCACTGGTTAATTATCCTCACTGTTACCATAGGAAGTTTCCCCTTAATTCAAGGTCACTTCTCTATGCTTAGTTTCCAACCATTGTTTCTTGTCCTGCCTTCTGGTGCTTTATAGAAAAATTTGACCCCTCTTTTTTTGTGGCAGCCCCTCAAATACTGGAATACTGCTATCATGACACCCCTAATTATTTTTTTCTTTAGACTAGACAAACCCAAATCCTGCAACCATTCTTCATATGTTTTAGTCTCCAAGCCTTTGATCATCTTAGTTGCTCTTCTCTGAACTTTTTCCAAGGTCTCAACATATTTTTTGTAATATGGCGACCAAAACTGGTTGCAGTATTCCAGGTGTTGTCTTACTAGGGTTTTATAAAGTGGTACTAATACTTCACATGATCTTGATTCTATGCCTCTGTTTATATAACCCAGGATTGTATCAACTTTTTTGGCTGCTGCTGCATACTGCTGGCTCATATTCAAGTGATCATTGACTAGGTCTCCAAGATCCCTCTCATAGTTACTGTTTTTGAGCCAGGTCTCACCTAATCTGTACTTACACTTTGATTTTTCTTGCCTAAATGTAAAACTTTGCTTTTCTCCACATTAAAATTCATTTTGTTGGATAGGGCCCATTGTTCAAGTCTGTCAAGATCTTTTTGGATTTTGAGCTTTTCTACAGGGGTGTTGGCTATTCCTGCCAGTTTAGTGTCATCTGCAAATTTGATGAGTTTGATGAGTAATGGTTTAATCTAGTGAGTTCCAATATTTGTGGGTCTGCCACAAAGAAGAACTATTTTCCAAAGCACTAGAAGGCAAGACAAGAAACAATGGAGGGAAAGTAATCAAGGAGAGAAGCAACTTAGAACTAAGGAGAAATTTTCTAATGGTGAGAACAATTAACCAGAGGAATGGTTTACCTTGTACTCCAGTTGTGCTCTCCACAACTGGAGCTTTTAAGAAGAAACTGGATAGCTACTGTATTTTCAGAAATAGTATACTGCTTAAGCAGGGAGTTGGATTAGACCTCCAACGTCCATTCCAACTCTGTTATTCTGAGTTATCTGTATTTATTTTTATTGAAACTGAGCTAGAAATACCCAGATGTCTTTGTCTTTCCTCAGAATGACAGGACCTGAAAATACAAAGACATGAGAGCTAAGGGAGACCATTATGCATACCACTTTCTGTGTCAGAGAGGCAGCATATGCTTTTGGAAAGAGTTTATGGAACAGGGCCTAGAACATACTCAGCTAGACAATGCCAGATTGCCAAAATTGTATCCTAGTAAAAATAACAGGACAAATATTTTTTTCAATAAATGTTTCAAAATGTACAAGAGTTCTGCTTGGGATGTTGATTTTGGAGATTATTTAAGATTTCATAATAAGAAGCCTGGATTATTTTATTGATATGAAATGCATTTTCATACTTAAAATGATAAAATTCTCATAATTAAAATGATAAAATGGAGCAGTTGATTCCATTCAGTGGTGGAATTCAAATGTTTTTTACTCCGGTTCTGTGGGCATGGCTTGGTGGGCGTGGCAGGGGAAGGATACTGTAAAATCTTCATTCCCACCCCACTCCAGGGGAAGGATACTGCAAAATCCCATTCCCTCCCTACTCCTGGGGGAAGGATATTGCAAAATCTCCATTTCCACCTCACTCTGGGGCCAGCCAGAGGTGGTATTTGCTGGTTCTCTGAACTACTCAAAATTTCCACTACTGGTTCTCCAGAACCTGTCAGAACCTGCTGAATAGCACCTGTGATTCCATTCCAGCTAGGTAAAATAAGTTGATCCTAAGCCTGGTTGGAATCATTCACACCAAGCAGAGCAGTGTTCTTTTTCTTTTTTTTTTTTTGTAAAAAGTTTTTTTTATTATTTTTTAAAACATAAACATAAAGTACATATTTTTAGAATGAAGCATTGATCCGGTCATAAATTGGTACAATCACAAATTCATCTTTAACAATCTCCACTAATCATCATCTTATAAAAATAATAAAAATAAATAAAACAGAAAAATAGCTCACAATAACTCACTCAAAACAATTTCTATTATTTCACCTCAAATCTTAATTTCCAAATAACACAATTTAATGTTTAACACAATTGTTTCTCTAAATTCTATCTATTTTATAATACCATTATCCAAAAACCCATTACTTAAATCTTTAAATCCTAACTCAATATCATTTCATTATCTTTTCTTTTTGTTTAGATGAATGAATCTTAAAAATATAAATCATTACTATTATCATAAACAATATCTTAACTATCACTCACAGCAAATCATCTTCATTGCTATTTTTCTCAACATAATCATCCTAATTTTACTAATAATCACAACATAGTTGTTTATAACAGCACATCATCTTAATCTTAATCCTCATTTTTTACTTTTAATCCCAACGTACTCATTTTATTTTTACTGATGAATCCAGCATAGTCATTTATTTTTACTGTTATTCCCAGCAAAATCATCCTTATTTTACTGTTAAACCCAGTATAAACATTTTTGTTTTTGCTGTCAATCCCAGCATAAACATCTAAATTTTACTGTTAAACCCAGTATAATCATTTTTGTTTTTTGCTGTCAATCCCAGCATAATCCTCTAAATTTTACTGTTAAACCCAGTATAATCATTTTTATTTTTGCTGTCAATCCCAGCATAATCATCTAAATTTTACTGTTAAACCAGTATAATCATTTTTAATCTCAGCATAAATTTCTTTAAGCATTATCACCTTAATTTACTACTTGTCCCAGCATAATCATTTTTTCCCTACCATCCATCTATACATTATTTATTCATATTCAGTCACATTATCATTATCATCTTTGTAACAGTTTAACATTGAGACTTAGTTCTACGCCAAACATATCCTTATATAAGTTAATAAATTTCTGTTAACATATTCTGTTCCTCTTATATTCTAACTTCCCTCTTTATTTCAATTTTTTTATTTATCTATAACAAATTCTTCTTATATTCATATTCATTCTTATTCATCTATAAAAACCTCCTTTTTATTATTACTTTTCATCTATACATTGCTTTTTCATTTTTAATCACATTATTTTCTTCTTTTTTCCCAGCCATGTGTATCTTGTTCCTTGTTTCCTTGTCTATTAACATATATGTCATTTCAATTTCAAAGTTTCCAATTTTAATTCTCCATATATCAATTTAGTTCTTTTTCTTATTTCTATTTCAAGCAAATTACATCAATTTTCTTCTTTTGTTCCTGCGCCATTTGACTTCTTTTGTTCCTGCGCCAATTAATATCAATTATAGGAGTTCCGTTATATTTTCCCTTTCTTTTCACCAAAGTCGAGCCGCCTGTAGACAAAGAAAAAATACCTCTACTGCCAAAGTCCCACGGTTGTTATCTGTAATATTCACAATGTTCCCAAACAAAGAGCAAATTACAATGTTTCTTTTTGAACCAGAAAGTGTCTCTCTACAATGCACAATTTCCATTAGTTACACAAGTAGCCATTTTATTTCAATTATTTAATGTTCCTGCTTTATTCTCTCCTTCTTCTGTGTTTTAAAAATAATTCTTTTTTCCTTTTTTCCTTTGACAGTCCAATTCAAATTTAAAACTTTGCTCCATTTTTGAACCAAGTCTCAATGTTTATTTTTCAGATTTGTTCTATTCAAACATCAATTTTCTGTCAGATCTTTTTCTTTTCTTTTAAAAATTTCATCCTAAAAGCTTCTATGCCCCGTAGTTCCACAGCCGCTGTTTTAAAGCTAGGGGTCTTACAAGTGAAAAAATGGAAAAGACTCAAAACAGCTGTTCTAACCAATAGACATCCAAAACAAAATAATTTCATAAGAGAAAATATTGCTTTGCAATAGATGTACTGTAGTTGAAGATACATACCATATTCTCCTCCATGGAGTAGTCCATGTGCACAAGGCACAGTGTGAGAATTTAGCTTTAAAATGTCGTTGTTTAAAGAGTTGTCATTCTTTTGAATCAGCCTAATGACGCTTAGGCTAACTGTTACATTTAGATGACGTTAGCATATTTAGCCTGAGTAAAAGTTGAGAAGGTTTTTTTTTTTACAGGATTTTACAGAATCATTTAGTTTTACACAAAATGTGGTTGAAAGAAAAACAGACTTATTTAGTCATAATCTATTTCCTTCTCAGTGAAAATCATTATGGGAGAATTTATCTAATGGGTAACAATGAGATAAAAGAATACAGCGAATGTTTGCTTTAGTCTGAAGTTGAAATAAGTAATTCAGTGAAATGTGCTAAAAAGTTGCGATATTTATATACACTATAATAGTGCTTCTACTTAGTTTCAAGAATAAACATCCATACCAAGCTGAAATTTTAGCTCCTGGTTCAGAGATTACTGTAAATAGCCTCTATATTCAAGCTCTGCCATTTTGTATTTCAAAGATTCAGCATCAAAAGAATTTGGTTCTTATGCCTCTTGCACAGAAGTAATAGCCACCAATCAGTTAAAGGGTAGATCTCAGTCAGGGCCTCTTTCTCTGGCAAGACTTGCATCTTTTGTTCTTCAAATGCTCCATACTCAGGAGAGGGCAGGACACAGACTTTTACTTGTTATGTTTGGCCAAGAAGAAGGCACACATGTCCCAAACTCCCATGAGTTTCTTAAAGTATTCTAACAGTTCAAATGCTCAGGAGACTCCAGGACACAGACTTTGATTTGTGTCCCAAGCTCCACTGGATTCTTAAAGTGTTCCAGTCCCACCCTATACATCAACAGGGCACCTTCGTAATGAGTTTTGCTTTCATTAACATTACATGTCTGCACAGGAAATATAAAGCATCCCTTCCTCTAAAATGTGCAAATAGAAAAAAATAGATTTCTTTGAAAAATGGAAGTAGGGTGGATTTTCACTCCTTAACATTTTCTGGTTATTTTCCTGTGCACTTTATCTACAGTGCAATGTCCACCAATTCCCCAATTTGTATTCTTTATTTTAGGGATTTTCACTGACTATACAAGGTAAATAATCTTGTTTTGTCTGTGGGAACTGTTCAGTATAAGAGATTGGAAAATTACAAGATGGAACTTGAGAAAACTATGGGGAAAGAAAAGTTGCCAGGAGGCAATCATGTGGTGATAGCCCAATAGCATCAGAACATAACAAAATGGGAAAATGAGCAGAAGAAATAAACCCTGGGAGAAATAATATTAACAAATGATTATGGCAAATGTTCATGGATCAGCAACTTCAGAAGTGTAACTAGAAAGAGACGAGGGATGTTAGCAACTGCATTTGACTTACATTGCCTGCCATGTTGAACTATGTTGGAGGTTTTCATCTCAGTCAATCTTCTGTCAAGAGGAGAAGGACACCCAATATCCAAGAAATAACACATATTGTATTATATTGCTTTCAATCATATGCGGCAATTAAATCACAAATAAAAAATGTGGACAATCATGGGAAGTGGTTTTCTTTCAGCAGTCCCTGCACAAGCAAGAAATGGAAGTCAACATGTCTTGTAAATGGTTTTTGAGGTTATTTAATTAGGATTTTATTCCTCTATATAATTTAAAATTCCTTCTGACTCATATAACAGCCATTACGATATGATATGGTCAGTTCCACTTCTGTTAAGGAATGGCTGTCATTATTAAAAATTAATCTTTTTTTTTATTCATACTATTTTCTATTGTTTATATATGATTTTCATGTGGCACTTGTTTGCTATTTTACCTTACTTTGTCTTTGTCTTGTTCTTTTATTAGATTTATATACCGCCCTACTCCCGAAGGACTCAGGGCAGTGAACAGGCACAAAATAAAATACATAAATACAAAAGTTAAAAGATATAATTAAAACCAGATTGAATAATTTAGCCCAAGACAATTAAAATTCCCAAAATTTAAAACAAATTAAAATTTCGATGTAAAAGAATTTTAAAACAGGGGAGAAAATTAGGCCAGGCCGGCTTGCTGGAATAGGAGAATCTTAAGAGCATGGCGGAAAGTGCGTAGATCCGGGATCCTCCGTATCTCTGGGGGTCGCTCGTTCCAGATAGTAGGTGCCCCCACAGAGAAGGCCCTCCCCCTGGGGGCCGCCAGTCAACATTGTTTAGCTGATGGCACCCGGAGGAGCCCCTCTCTATGAGAGCGTACTGGCCGGTGGAAGATTGCTTGTGGTAGTAGGTGGTCCCGTAAATAACCAGGTCCTAAGCGATGGAGTGCTCTAAAGGTGGTAACCAGAACCTTGAAGCGCACCCGGAAGACCACCAGGAGCCAGTGCAGCTCGCGCAGGAGAGGTGTCACACAGGAGCGCCGTGTTGCTCCCATAACCACCCGCGCGGCCGCACTCTGCGCCAGTTGGAGCCTCCAGCTGCTCTTCAAGGGGAGCCCCATGTAGAGAGCATTGCAGTAGTCCAGGGGGGAAGTGACAAGGGCATGAGTGACTGTGTGTAGGGAGTCCCGATCCAGAAAGGGATGCAACTGGCGAATCAGGCGAACCTGATGAAAAATCCTCCCGGTCACGGGCATCAAGTGCTCTTCTAAAGACAGCCATGAATCCAGGAGGACACCCAAGTTGCGAACCCTCTCCGTGGGCCCAGCGATTCGCCCCCAATAGTCAGTGATGGTGTCAACTGACTATATTGGGACGTTGGAAACCACAGCCACTCGGTCTTGGATGGGTTGAGCCTGAGCCTATTCCTCCCCATCCAGATCTGCACGGCCTCCAGACACCGGGACATCATTTCATGGGCTTTGTTGGGGTGGTCCAGGGTGGAGATGTACAGCTGGGTGTCATCAGCGTACTGATGGTACTTCACCCCGAAACCACGGATGATCTCGCCCAGCAGCTTTACATAAATGTTGAACAAAAGGGGTGAGAGGACTGACCCTTGTGGCACCCCACATATGAGGGGCCTCGGGGTCGACCTCTGCCCCCCTGCCAACACAGACTGCAACCGGTCAGAGAGAAAGGAGGAGAACCACCGTAATACAGTGCCCCCCCACCCCTAACTCTTCCAACCGGTGCAGCATGATACCATGGTCGATGGTATCAAAAGCCGCTGAGAGGTCTAATAGGACCAGGACAGAGGAGCAGCCCCTGTCCCGAGCCCTCCAGAGATCATCAACCAACGTGTCCAATGCCGTTTCCATGCTGTACCCAGGCCTGAAGCCCGACTGGAACGGATCCAAATACGTCGTTTCATCCAGGTACTGGGGGAGCTGTCGCACAACCATACTCTCAACAACCTTCGCAACAAAGCGAAGGTTGGAGACTGGACGATAGTTAGCCAACACTGCCTGGTCCAGGGAAGGCTTCTTGAGGAGAGGCCTCACCACCGCCTCTTTCAAGGCGGCGGGGAAATCTCCCTCACCCAACGAAGCATTTATAATCCCCTGGAGCCAGCCTCGCGTCACCTCCCAGGAAGCCAACACTAACCTAACGCTATTGCTGAGCACATTGTAAGCCACCCTGAGTCTTCGGAGAAGGGCGGCATATAAATCAAATAAAAAAAAAAAACCAGGAGGGGCACGGTTCCAATAAACATGTGGTCGCGTTCAGTCCACCCAGAATCCTGTCCACATCATCAGGGGTCACAGGATCAAACTCATCCCGGATAATATTCTCAAGACCTGCCTCAATCAACCCCCCTGGAACTACCCAGTCGGAGTCCAGATCTTCCCGAATCTGAGTGATTTTGTCATGCAGATATTGAACAAAATCCTTGGCTCTACCCTCCAAGGGGTCCTCCCGCGCTTCCTGGTGGAGCAGGGAGTGGGTCACCCTAAACAGAGCGGCCGAGTGATTATCTGATGACAATCAGATAACACAAATACTTGTCATATTTGTGATGTACAAACTAAAAAATTGCAAGTGTAGATTCAAATAATCATGTGGTTTTCCCTCCCCACTCCAAAATGTATGGAAGCAAAACTGTGTAATCAACAGGATATCCCAAAGATGGCACATCAAGCTCTATAGTTTGCTTATGGCAAAAAAAGAGGGAGGGATAAGTGATCCATGGAACTGGCTAGAGGCTAGTGTTATCCTAAGTGCAGAGAGAAGGTAAGGTTATCTGCTAAAAGGGATCAATATCTGGAAATAGGTAAGAAGTCACAATAAAGCTATCTTCTGAGGTACTTAACAAACCCTGTGTTTCTGGACATGTGCAGAATGTCTAGTTCTGTCCAAAGAACATGATGTGTACAAGTAAAAAAAAACAATTAGAAATCTTAGCAAGTTTATGCATAATTTCAGAATATAAAGATTACTATTGGAAAAAAAAAAAGGAGAATGTGTCTTAAGAGCAGAAAAGATTGAGAAAATCTATGACCAAGGAAATGGTCAGATAAGCAGGGCTTGAAACCATTCCAAGAAACTAATTTATGAAAATGCTTTAGACAGACTCACCCCTAATTCAGAAGAAGATAAAGTGAGGGAGGAGGGAAGCACATTCACACTTGCAAGTTTTGGCTATTCTATTCATTGGCATCCTTCAGTCTCAAGAGACTATGGTATCGTCCTCTGGAAAGAGGTCCTAACTAGATGGCATCTAGTGTGACTAAAAAGGCCAATTCGAGAGTGGCAATCCCTTCCACACTGAGGGCAGATACATTCTGTCCCCTGCCCAGCCCCCAGATTTTCTGGTTCCGGGACTGCCTTTTTGCCTCAGCCTGCCAAACAAGTGTCTCTTCAAATTGGAGAAGGCCATGCTGCATCTTTAGCCTCCAAGCTGAACGATCGGAGGTCAAGGTTTCCCAGTTGTTAATGTCCATTCCTAGGGCCTTTAGGTCCCTCTTGCAGATATCCTTATATTGCAGCTGTGGTCTCCCTCTGAGGCGCTTTCCCTGCACTAATTCTCCATACAGGAGATCTTTCGGAATCTGACCCTCAGCCATTCTCACGACATGCCCCAGCCAGCGTAGACGTCACTGTTTCAATAGTGTATACATGCTAGAAATTCCAGCACGTTCCAAGACTGTGCTATTTGGAACTTTGTCCTGCCAGGTGATGCCAAGAATACTTCGGAGACAGCGCATATGAAAGGTGTTCAACTTTCTCTCCTGTCATGCGTAAAGGATCCAAGACTCACTGCAGTACAAGAGTGTGCTCAGGATGTAGGCTCTATAGACCTGGATCTTTGTATGTTCTGTCAGCTTCTTATTAAGCCATACTCTCTTTGTAAGTCTGGAAAATGTGGTGACCACTTTACCAATATATTTATTCAGCTCAGTATCTAAAGAGAGAGTGTCAGAGATAGTTGAGCCGAGGTACACAAAGTCATGGATGACCTCCAGTTCTTGTGCAGAGATTGTAATACAGGGAGGTGAATCCACATCCTAACCCATGACTTGTGTTTTTTTCAGGCTGATTGTTAGTCCAAAGTCTTGGCAGGCTTGCTAAAACTGTCCATAAGTTGTTGAAAGTCTTCAGCAGAGTGAGCAGTGGCAGCAGCATTGTCAGCGAAGAGGAAATCCTGTAAGCATTTCAGCTGGGCTTTAGACTTTGCTCTCAAACTAGAGAGATTAAAGAGTTTTCTGTCTGATCTGGTCTGGAGGTAAATACCCTCTGTTGCAGTTCCAAAAGCATGTTTTAGCATGACAGCAAAAAAGATCCCGAATAAAGTTGGCACGAGGACACAGCCCTGCTTCACTCCACTTCGAATATCAAAGGAATCTGATGTTAAGCTATCAAAAACTACAGTGTCCTTCATTTCCTCATGAAAGGACCTGATGATGTTGAGGAGCTGAGGTGGACATCCAATCTTGGGAAGAATTTTATAAAGGCCGTCCCTGCTAACCAAGTCAAAAACCTTCATAAGATCTATGAAGGCTAGGAAAAGTGGCTGTCTTTGTTTCCTGCATTTCTCCTGCAACTGTCTAAGGGAAAATACCATATCAGTAGTGGACCTGTTGGCTCGAAATCCACACTGTGATTCTGGATAGACTCTCTCTGCAAGCACCTGGAGCCTCTTCAGTACAACATGGGCAAGCAGCTTCCCTACAACACTAAGAAGAGAGATGCCATGGTAGTTGTTACAGTCACCCCTGCACCTTGTTCTTGTACAGTGTGACGATATTTTCATCCTTCATGTTCTGTGGTACTCCACCTTCCCTCCAACAAAGACAGAAGATTTCATGCAGTTCAGTGGGGATGTTCTCTTTGCAGCCCTTCAGAACTTCGGCAGGAATGTTATCTTTCCTGAGTGCCTTGCCAGAGGCAAGGGAATCCAGGGCCACATTTAGTTCTTCTAAAGTTGGTTCGCTGTCAAGCTCCTCCAAGACAGGCAGGCACTCAGTGTTATTAATGCTTCTTCAGTTATCACATTTTCTCTGGAATACAACTCAGAGTAGTGCTACAGCCAGCATGCCATCTGTTGTGCTTGGTCCTGGATAACTCACCTGTAGCAGACTTCAGAGGGCCGGATTTCTTTTGTGTTGGACCTAAGGCCTGCTTGATGCCATCATACATCCCCTTGATGTTGCCTGTGTCAGCTGCTATCTGGATCTGAGAGCAAAGCTGCAGCCAATAATTGTTAGCACATCTCCTGGCGGTCTGTTGGACTTTGCTACGAGCAGCTCGCAGAACCTGTAGGTTGAGCTCACTGGAACAGGCTTTATATGCAATTAGAGCTCTCCTTTTTTCCTCGATGGCTGGCGTCAACTCCTCCAAATGGGCTTCAAACCAATCTGCTGTCTTTCTGATCTCTTTACCAAATACTGACAAGGCGGTGTTATAAACAGCATTCTTGAAATATTCCCATCGTTCAGATGCATTTACTTCAGCTGGGTCTGGGAGAGTTTCTTTGAGTGCTTGTGCAAATTCCTCCACTTTGCCCTGATTGTGGATCTTGTTGATGTCAATTTGTGGTCTTCCTTCCTTCTTCGAGTGATGCAATCTCTTTGTTTGCAGTTTTATTCTGCTGCACACCAAGGAATGGTCTGTATCACAATCAGCACCCTGATAGCTGCGTGTGATTGTAATATTGGGGAGGTTGGAGCGCCTGGTAAGGATCAAGTCAAGCTGGTGCCAATGCTTTGATCTTGGATGTCTCCAAGAGACTCTGTGTTGAGGCTTTGTTTTAAAGTATGTATTGCTAATGCAAAAACCATAGTAGCAGCAAAACTCCAGCAGGCATTGGCCATTTTCATTCATCTTCCCGATGCCGAACTGACCTAAACAAATGGGCCAAGAACTATAATCAGCTCCAACTCTGGCATTAAAATTGCCAAAGATAAACAGTGGTTCTTTCTCAGGGATTTTCTTGATAGTAGCAGCCAGATCATCATAGACTTTGAAGATGATTATCATTTACTAAAGATGATAATGTCGGTGCATATGCGCTAATTAGATGAGTGGAGCTGCAAGGACAGCTGATGAGTGGAGCTGCAAGGACAGAATTCTTTCACTTCCTGCAGCAGGTGGAATAATGGATCCTAGTAGGGTGTTTCTGACCGCGAAGCCAACCCCATATTTCCTAGACTCATTTGATGGTTTTCCCAGCCAGAAGAATGAGAAGTTTCTCTCCTTAACAGATCCCGAGTCTAACAGTCTTGTCTCTTGAAGGGCAATGATGTCCATCTGCAGTCTGCTCAACTCCATGTCAGTGGCAGCTATCTTACATATGTCATCTAGCTCTTGTAAATCATCAGAAAGGGTCATTGTCCAAACATTCCAGGTGCCCAACTTTAGGGCTAAAGTTTTCTTATGTTTGTTGCATGGTGCAAAGTTATCGATCTGCTTATCAGCTTTGACCCTAAACCCCACACACTCTGTGAGGTTAACAGACCATGGCAGGGCAGCACCTTACTGGCTGGAGGCTGCCCAGCTTAAGGTGGGCGGTAGCTGCCCAATGAGGTACAATGACCTCTCCCACCGACGAAAGTGGTGACCCCTGGCATCACGCTCTACACTAATCAAGCAAAGACTTATAACCGGTAACTGTCACTTCCCATCATGTTGTTTCAATGCTGTATACAAAGCTGGAGTGTCTTCTCCAGAGCACGAGGCCTGGGTAGATTAATATGGAGGATATACTGTTACCCAAGCAGCAGATACCCCCTCTTCACATTGCTGAAATAGTCCAATGGAACAGCAAAGCTGATACAATTGGTTCCAGTTGCATCACAGGAGTTACCAGAACATGACTGTACACAGTCACGAACTGCTTCAGGGACTCCGGCTCTGGATTTTGCCTCGAGGTTGACTCCTGAAGCCTTTTCCAGTAGTAGATATAGCCACAAGGCAATGGAAGTTTGTAATCAGAGTTTCCCTTCCCCTAGAAGATGGTTCTGCCATTTTATCTGCCGTTGGCTATTCTAACTGTTCCAATAAAAGCAGTTTTACATATATGTGGCATTGGTCTCTTAGTCTGGTTTACCTTATAGGGCTGTTAGATTCCATTGTAATTGTTTCAGGAAAATTGGCATTCAGTGCTTCTTCCCCCTCTCCCCCACCCCACATTTGCTTCAGATTGACCATTCCAAATGTAGTGATCAGAGAATATTGAATGAATTAGTAGATATTTTATATAGGCAAGCAGTGGTAATATTTTATGGCTTAGTTTTCTGCCTAAGCTTGGTATACTAACTTGTCTAACTACATTGTCTTTGCTTACAAGTCATGCCCCTAACATTCTGAAATAACTGAAAAAATGAATAAAAATAGAAATTATTCAAATAAACCAAAAGGTAATTTTGCTGCCCCTGGATAGTGCTTTGCACAAACTACTACTCAACTTTAACAGAAAAATGTGAACCACCTAATTTTATTAGGTCATCATCATCATATCCTGTGCTAAGCACATTTATTAGGTCAAGTGGTAGAAAATTGGAGGTCAAGGGTGCATGCCTCTCCAGCTATAGGATAATACCAAGCAGCACTATAATCAGGAGTGTGCTTCTTACTTAGAGTAAGTAAGTAAGAGATACATGAGGGGCTTTGATTCATAGAGTGGAAACTTAAAGCAAGCTAGAAAACTACATGTCCCTTCTATGATTATGCAGTGTTTACATGACCAATTGCAAGATGATCTGCCAAGAGAAGTCCATCTGCTACCACTGAAAATAAACACTATATTATTATTTTTTTGAGATTTTTTTTATTTTAAAACAAAAACAAAACATAAAACCATCATCATTCCAAACAATTACAGACAGTGAGTTGAACGGTTCATATTCTCTTGTGCATAAATCCATTTCTAAAATACCAATTTATAACAGAAACTTATATCTTTTGTAGAAAAAAAAACATCAGATATTTTATCTTTACATCAACCCCATATTTCATACTTCAATTCCATGATTTATTATCTATCCATTGATAAAACAAATCTCATATCAAATAATATTGTTTATCTTCCTGTTCTCTAATTTCAAATGTCAATTTACTCATTTCAGCACATTCCATAATTTTCTTAATAATCTCATCATCAGTAGGTAACTTCTCTCCTTTCCAATTTTTAGCAAATACGATTCTAGTCGCTGTTAAAATGTTCACAATTAAATATTGCACTTCTCTGTTATATGTTTCTGGCAAAATCCCCAATAAAAATATCTCTGGTTTAAAGTCAATATGTTTCTTTGTCATTTTTTCCAACCACATGTGTATCTTAGTCCAATATCTTTTAGCTTCTACACATGTCCACCACATATGGTAATATGATTCTGGAGTCTGATGACACTACCAACATTTCTCCAATTTATTCTTGAACATTCTGGCTATCTTCGTTGTGGGTAGGTGCCACGTGTAAAACATCTTATACAGATTCTCCTTATATGCTGTAGACTTTGTCATTTTATAATTCTGTGACCACAATTTTTGCCATTTCTCTAAATCAATACCATGACCAAAGTTTTTCCCCCATGCTATCATTGACTCTTTAACTTGTTCTTCTTCCAATTTTACCTCTAACAAGTATCCATATAATTTTTTAATCACATGGTTATCAGAACCCATTAAAATCTTATCTAAATTAGTCATAGCATTATAAAAACCTTCTTGTTTAGAATCTTCTTCATATCTAGAACGTATTTGCCAGTAAGAAAACCAATCCATCTCGAAACCTTGTTCTTCTAATTCTTGCTTTGTTTTAAGCTCACCCTTTTCATTCATTAATTCACTATATCTAACCATTTGTTCCCTTCTGAATACTACTGAATATGAAAATGCTTCAATTGTAGATACCCAGACTGGAATTTTCAAATAATGTTGTTTTTTAATCTTCTCCCAATTCAATAACAGAGCCTCACATATGTAGTGTCTTCTAAAATACCCCTGTATTTTTGTTCCTTGATACCATAAAAAAGCATGCCACCCCATCAACAAATCATGTCCTTCTAAATTCAATAATCTAATATTTCTTAAAGTTATCCATTCTTTAATCCACATCAGGCTTGTTGCTTGATAATAAAGTTCCCAATTAGGTAAACCAAAGCCTCCCCACGTTCTAGCATCTTGTAATAACTTTAATTTTATCCTCGCCTTCTTTCCCTGCCAAATTTATTTTAACACCATTTTATTCAAATCTCAAAAAAGTCTTTCCCTAATCTAATTGGAATTGTCTGGAACAGATATAAAATTCTAGGCAAAATATTCATCTTAATAGTTGATATCCTACCAATCAAGGAAAGCTGCAAATTTTTCCATTTCGCCAAGTCTGTCCCCATCTGTTGCTTAAGTTTATTATAGTTATTTTCTTTAAGTGTACTACACCTTGCTGTCAAATATATCCCCAAGTATTTAACTTTATTAGTGACCTGCATCTTTGATATCTCCATCAATTCTTCTTTTTGCTTTGTCAACATATTTTTGGTCAAAATCTTTATTTTATCTTTATTAATTTTCAAACCAGCTACTTTCCCAAACTCTCAAATATTCTCTATCAATGTATTTATTGATGTTAATTGTTCTTCAATAATAAAGACCAGGTCATCAGCAAATGCTTGCAATTTATATTCTTCTTTTTGAATTTTCATTCCTTTTATATCTTTTTCTTCTCTAATATTTCTATTTAAGGCTTCTAATGTCAATATAAACAACAGTGGGGACAGTGGACATCCTAGTCTGGTACCTTTTTCTATTGCAATAGAATCAGTCAATTCTCCATTTATCATTACTTTTGCCATTTGTTTGTGATATATAGTTTCTATTGCCTGAATAAATTTTCTACCAAAGCCCATCTGTTCCATTTGAAGCAGCATAAATCACCAATTCACATTATCAAAAGCTTTTTGTGCATCTAAAAATATCAGTCATCTGTTTTTCAGGATGGGCTTCATAGTATTCCAGAGTATCCAAAATTATTCTAATATTCTCTCTAATCTGTCTTTTTGGAAGAAATCCATTTTGGTCTGAGTGTATAAAGTTATTTAAATATCTTTTAAGTCTTTCTGCCAATATTGAAGCAAAAATTTTATAATCTGAATTAAGCAGGGATATAGGCCTATAGTTTTTGATTTGTTATGGGTCTGTGTCTTCTTTGTAAATCAGTGTAATATATGCTTCAGTCCATGATTTGGATATTTTCTTTTTCGTCATCACTTCATTCATCACTTCTAATAATGGGAGACTTAAAGAATCTTGTAATGTCCTATAGTATTCTACAGGCAAACCATCTGGCCCTGGTGCCTTTCCATTTTTCTGTTTCTTAATTGCTTCTGTTAACTCCATCATCATTATATTCTCCTCTAACATCTCCTCCACATCTTTGGGAATCCGAGGTAAATTTGCTTTCTGTAAATATCTTGTCATGCTTTCCTCCTCTATCTTTTCTCTCTCATAAAGTTGTCTATAATTTTCCTGTATTATTTTTCCCATCTCTTTATTTGCAGATTTGCTTTGCCCCTGGTCATCAATTAACTGTGCTATTTTTCTTGACTCTTTTTTTTTAACTTGTATGCTAACCATCTTCCTGGTTTGTTCGCATTCTCAAAATAGTTTTGTTTAGTACTTCTAATTTTTTGGGCTAATTCTTCTTTCTCCAGTAAGTCCATTTTATGCTTTATAGTATCCATTTTCACTTTAACTTCTTTTGTGTCAGTGGTGACACAGAAAGCACAACTTCTGGCTGATTCACAGAGTCAGGAGGCTGCTCTCAATGATTTTAAAGAGTTTATGAAAGAAGCCATGAATAATCAAGCAACAGCAATGAAAGAAGTTATGAATAATCAAGCCACAGCAATGAATAATTTAACAGTACATGTAGAAGGGAAATTAAAGAAAGTTGAGGAGGATATAAAATCAATTAAAGAAGTGGTTGCAAAAAAACACGATGAAATAAGAGATGATATTGTTTTTACAGTATCAGGATTGTCAAAACTTGTTATTCAGTTGGATGAGAAAATGGAAGAAATTAATGAAGCCAATTTGAATTTGGAAAGCAAAATGGGAGATGTCATGACCAAAACAGAGAAAGTTGATGATGAATTAGTAATGTTACAATACAGGTCCATGGAATTTGCTTTGAGATTGAGAGGCCTGAAAGAAAACAGCAAAGAAAACTTAAAGGATATTTGTGCTGATGCTATTGCAAAGATAATTAAAGTAGACCAGAAGAGGTGGCAAGCCAAATTGATAAAATCTACAGGGTTAACTCCTGGTTGGCAAGACAAAGACAGTTGCCAAGAGATGTGGTGATTTATTTTACAACCAGGAGGATCAGAAATGATATTTTATAAGCTTCCTACAAGAATAAGGTTCAGGTGGCTGGGCAAGAAGTGGTGGTTTTGAAAGGGATCCCTCCAAAGATGTTGCGAAGTAGAAAGGACTTTGGCTTTTTGGTAAATGAGCTGAGAAATCAACAAGTGGCATACAGATGGGACGTTCCAACTGATCTAATAGTGACTTATAATGGAGAAAGATACCGGTTAAACACAGTCTGGAAGGCAAAAGATTTCTATGTTAATGTTTTAAAGGCTGGATACCCACCCTCACCAGAGGGGAGCAGAAAGAAAATGGAGATGATACAACAAGAAAAAGATGGAAAGCAGATACAAACTTATGCTGAAGTTGCAGCTGGAGGAATCATCACAGAAGAAGATGTGGATCTTGGGGGCTTACCCCCAACTCTGGAACCACTCAAGAAGGGAGAACTGAAAGCACAACGTCTGACCCAATCAACTTATAAACTTCAAGAACAACAATTAAAAATGCAACCATCTCAAGATCTATCTCAAGAAGTTCAGAAAACAGAAGCAGTGCAGGGGCTAGGCCAAAGAGTAAGGTGGAGGAGGATCTTCAGCTGATGCTCATGCGGCTTCGAAAGGCTAAAGATGGCAACTAAATTTCTATCTTGGAATGTTAATGGTTTAAATTCAAAGAAAGAAAGTATTTCATTACATGAAACAATTTAACAATGATGTTATTTGTCTGCAAGAAACACATATTAGGTTATTAGACCAAAAATATTTGATAAATTCAAGATTAGGTACACACTTTGTGGCATCAGCTCCAGAGAAGAAAAATGGGTTAGTTATATATGTAAAGAAAGGATTATCAGCTAATTTAATCGAGGCAGATGATCAAGGAAGATATATCGCAATTGAATTATTAACAGAGACTGGAAAAATGCTTTTAATTGGAATATATGCCCCTAATCAGCAACAAGACAAATTATATAAATTTTTACATACTAAAATAATACAATGGGATTATAAATCTTTTATATTAATGGGTGACTGGAATGGAGTAATAGACACACAGAGAGATAAAAAAAGTTTATCCAAGATTTCAACACATGCAAAATTACCTAAATCTTTTTTTGATACGATGGAAGATATAGAACTGAGAGATATTTGGAGAGAACGCAATATGGAGGAAAGAGACTTCACCTTCTTTTCTGATAGACATCAATCCTTCTCCAGGATTGATTTTATACTAACCACAAATGATTTTATTTCTAGGGTGAAGAAGACCAAGATATGTCCAAGAATTTTAACTAATCATAGTCCGGCTTGGGTTGAATTTGAACAGGAGAGGGGAGAAAGGAGGTCTTGGAGGTTAAATGAAAATTTATTTAGATATGAAGAAAATGTGAAAAAGCTTAAAAAACAAATGAAAGAATTTTTTGCTATTAATATGAACAAGGGTACCTCTATGGAAATGGTTTGGGATGCTAGTAAGGCTTATATGAGGGGTACATTAATACATATGAATAATAAACATAGACTAAAACAACAAAAGAAGCGGAAAGAGATAGAGGAAGAAATAAAAAAGAAAGAACAATTATTTATACTTAATCCAGGAGATATGAAGGTAAAAGAAACAATAAATATATTACGAGGGCAATTTAATATGTTAATGGCTGATCAGGTGGCAACTAGTTTACAATATGCTAAACATAATACATTTTGTAATGCCAATAAACCAGGTAGGTGGTTGGCCTACATGCTGAGGAAAAAACAGAAATCACGAGTCATTGGTAAGATAGAATATAGAGGTAAGGAAGTTTACCAACAGAATATGATTAAAAAGACTTTTTTAGAATTTTATACAAAGTTATATGCTAGTGACTCAATACAAGGTATATATATAGATAGATACTTAGAAGGGAATATTCCAGAATTAACATTGGAACAGAGGGAAGGATTGAATCAACCAATAACTTCTGAGGAGATCATTGCTGCAATTAAGCAGTTAAAAACAGGGAAAGCTCCGGGAACAGATGGATTAACAGCTGTTTATTATAAGAATTTACAGTTTGAAATGGTAGAACCGCTTAGAGCTTTATTTTGTAAAATTCAGTTAAGGGGAGGAGTTCCACCCTCTTGGAGAACAGCTTTTGTTTCATTGATTCCGAAGGAAGATTAAAACTGTATCAAACCTGAAAATTTTAGGCCAATTTCACTTTTGAACACTGATTATAAAGTTTTTGCTAAGATATTAGTGAACAGATTAATGCCAGTTATGCAACAAACAATTCATAATGATCAATCAGGTTTTATAAAAGAGAGGCAAGTGAAATATAATGTTAGACAAATTATTAACTTATTGGAATATTTGGAAAAAATAACCAGGTCCCTGCAGCGTTCATATTTTCGGATGCAGAGAAAGCATTTGATCGACTGAATTGGCAATTTTTGTTTAAGATAATAGAAAAAATGCACTTTGGGGAGTATTTTATACATTCAATTAGAGCAATATATCAGGAACAAACCGCACAAATAATAGTTAATGGAGGCCTAACAGAAGTCTTTAAAATTGAGAAAGGTACAAGGCAGGGTTGTCCCTTGTCGCCATTGTTGTTTATCTTAACTTTAGAAGTTTTGTTGAATGAGAGTGTTTGCAGATGACTGGTTGTTACTTTATCTCAACCTATAGAAGTGGTTCCATATATGTTGGACATAATAGGTCAATACGGTAAGGTATCTGGATTTAAAGTAAATCAACATAAGACAAAGATGATAATTAAAAACATGTCCATATCTCAAAGAGAAGATTTAGGGAGAATAACGGGGTTTGAAATAGTTAAAAAGGTTAAGTATTTAGGAGTATATATTGCAGCCTCAAACATGAAACTGTTTAAAAACAATTATGAAGTTCTTTGGCAAAAAGTACAGAAAGAAATGGAAAATTGGAAAAAGCTACATCTATCATTACTGGGAAGGATAGCAGCAATAAAAATGAATGTTTTACCTAGGTTCTTATTTTTGTTTCAAATGATACCAGTGCTTAAGAAAGACGGAAATTTATTGGAATGGCAGAAAGGGGTTAATACTTTTATTTGGGGTGGGAAGAAACCAAGAGTGAAACTGAAAATTATACAGGATGTACGTGAGAGAGGAGGTCTTAAAATGCCTAACTTAAGATTGTATTATGAAGCGGCTGTTTTATCACAAATTAGCGACTGGTTTAACTTAACTGAAGAAAGAATGTTAAACATAGAAGGTTATGATTTGTTATATGGATGGCATGCTTATCTGTTATATGAAAAAAAAGTGGATAAAGTGTTTAAGGGTCATATACTTAGAAATGCATTGTTGAGGGTTTGGAAAAAGTATCAATATAAGTTAAACTATAAGATACCCATATAGGCAAATCCTAGACATGCAATAGAAAATATAAGTTTAGAGCAAAAAACAGAGGTGATTACTTATAAAGAGCTTCTTCTTTTGGAAAGAGGTAATTGAAGGGCAACTGAAATCTTTAGATGTACTAAAAGAAGAAGGGTTAATTTATACTTGGTTTCAGTATGGTCAGCTTCAAGCTAGATGGAGGGAGGATCAAAAAATTGGTGTTATGCAAAATGAGAAAAAATTGGTGAAACAGATTAGAGATCAAAGTCAGATGCATATTAAAAGGTTGTATAGTGTTTTATTGGAAATAGATTCAGAAACGGAATTGGTTAAGGATTGTATGCTAAAATGAGCACAAAACTTTCAGGAACCAGTGATGATGGAAACGTGGGAAAAGATTTGGGTCAGAAATGTTAAATTTACGCAAGCACAAAATTTGAGAGAGAACTTTTATAAAATGTTTTATAGATGGCACTTAGATCCTAAAAAACTATCATGTATGTACCCGAATTTACAAGCTAAAAGTTGGAGATGTGAATGTGATGATGCAACCTATTATCATATATGGTGGACCTGCAAGAAAATTAAGGCATTTTGGATAAAAATTTGGTGGGTGATGCAGAACATTCTGAAAAAAAGGTTGAAATTTACTCCTCAATTGTTTTTACTGGGTAAAACGATGGACTGTACAGTATTAGAGACTAAATTGATTTTGAACTTAATATCAGCAGCAAGGCTGTTGGTAGCGCATTATTGGAAGAAGGACTTTTTGCCTACTATTTTTTTTTTTATTGCAAAAGTTTTACAATTACATTTTCACCCCTTTTTTCCCTCCCCCTCAACCCGCCCCAAACTTCCCAACCTCCCTAACCCACCCTAACCCACCCCTCCCCCCAGACTTCCTCACAATATACTCATGTCAAATAAAAGGAAAAACCCTCCTTTGTGTATAAAACTTGAACCCCGCCCTCCCCTTACAAATTTTCATCTTCATTACATTAACCTATTTCTATCTTAATATAGCAATTTCAAATAAATTTTCATCCTGATTACCTTGAAAATATTTCTATCTTAATATGACATTTTCAAATAAATTTTCATCCTCAACCTTAAAATATTTCTATCTTAATATAACATTTTCAAATAAAAGCTATTTGGTACTTCCTAGTTTGATATTTGTTCTGAACATAATCTATCCACTTCTTCCATTCCCATTCATAAGTCTCTTGAAAACAGTCTTTTAAATATGCTGAAATCTTCGCCATCTCCGCAAAACTGGCCATCTTCAAAGTCCATTCCTCAATCGAAGGCAGCGCTTCATTTTTCCAGTATTTACCTATCAACAATCTTGCTGCAGTTATCATGTACAATATCATTTTTGTTTCCCCCAATGTAAAACCCTTAACTATACCCAATAAAAACAGTTGTGGAGAAAATTGAATCTTTCTCTTCAAAACATTCTGCATGACCCACCAAATTTTTATCCAAAAAGCCTTAACTTTCTTACAGGTCCACCAAACATGATAATATGTAGCATCTAAGCAGTCACATCTCCAACATTTAGGCTGGGCACTAGGGTACATACACGACAATTTTTTTGGATCTAAATGCCATCTATAAAACATTTTGTAGAAATTTTCCCGCAAATTCTGCGACTGTGTAAATTTAACATTCTGAACCCAAATTTTTTCCCATGTTTCCAACATCACTGGTTCCTGAAAGTTTTGTGCTCATTTTAGCATACAATCCTTAACCAATTCCGTTTCTGAATCTATTTCCAATAAAACACTATACAACCTTTTAATATTAACTTTTTGCCTACTATTGAAGAGTGGATACTGAAAGTAATGAACTTAGCAGAAATGGCGAAAATCTCAGCGTATTTGAAGGACTTTACACAAGAAAGATACGTATCGGAATGGAGAAGATGGATTGATTATATTCAAAATAAGTATCAGACAAGAAAATATCAAATAGCTTATGAATGAATGTTAAGTATTAGAAGTATTATGTTATCTATAGTGGAGTTAAGGTTTCAGGGGGGATTTAGTAGTCTGAGGATAGATAGGTTAATTTAGCTTATGATTGTTAATTGAAATACCCTGTATTTTGCTCTGGGAAGTCTCGGGGGGGAGGGGAGGGAAAGGGTGGGGGGAATGTTGGGGGGGGGACATTCTTTTTTTTTTTTTTTTTGTAAAACTTTTCAATAAAAAAAATACTTCTAAAGTTTAACATTCATTCATAAGCTATTTGATATTTTCTTGTCTGATACTTATTTTGAATATAATCAAACACTTATACTTATATTCTCTATCGCGTGTCTGGGTATTGCCACAATGGTAACTTCTTGTTTAGTTTATACTTGTACTTTTTCCAGACACGCAATAGAGCATTCCTTAATATATGACTTTTAAAAGTCTTGTCCACTTTCTTATTATATAATAAATAAGCATGCCACCCGTAAACCAAATCATATCCCTCAATATTTAATATTCTTTCTTCTGTTAAATTCATCCAATCACTCAATGCTGATAGAACAGCTGCCTCATAATATAGTCTTAAGTTAGGCATTTTGAGACCTCCTCTTTCACATATATCCTGCATTATTTTTTGTTTTATTCTCGGTCTCTTCCCTGCCCAAACAAAATTGTTAATACCCTTAAGACATATCTTCAAATTCTCATCTTTTTTAAGTATTGGTATCATTTGAAAAAGAAACAAAAACTTAGGCAAAACATTCATATTTATTGCTGCTATTATTCTTAACAAGGATAATTGTAATTTTTTCCAGTTTTCCATCTCTCTGTGTATTTTTTGCCACAACGGATCATAATTATACTTAAATAATTTCGCATTTGATGTCATAATATAGACCCCTAAATACTTAACTTTTTTTAGAATTTCAAATCCTGTTAGTCTTTCTAATTCTTCTTTTTGATTTATAGTCATATTTTTGGTTATTATCTTCATTTTCCCTGCATTTATTTTAAATCCAGATACTTGTCCATATTGATTAATTATATCCATTAGACCTACAACTGACAGTAATGGTTGGGTTAAAGTAACAACCAAGTCGTCTGCGAATGCTCGTAATCTATAGTCATACTGCCAAATCTTAATTCCACTTATTTTGTCCGACCCACGTATCTTACTTAACAAAAGTTCCAAAGTCAAAATAAACAATAATGGAGACAAAGGGCATCCTTGTCTTGTTCCTTTTTCTATATTAAAAGTATCTGTTAAACTACCATTAATTATTATTTGTGCTGTTTGTTTCTGATATATTGCCTTAATAGATGTTGTGAAACGTTCTCCAAACTGCATCTTTTCTATTATTTTCAATAAAAATTGCCAATTCAGTCGATCAAATGCTTTCTCCTCATCAAGAAATATCAGCACCTCAGGGATTTGGTTGTTCTTCCCCAAATACTCCAATAGGTTAACAACTTGCCTTACATTACTCTTCATTTGTCTACCATTTATAAAACCAGTTTGATCATTATGAATCATTTGTTGCATGACTGTCATTAACTGTCACTATTTGCTAATATTTTAGCAAAAATCTTATAATCTGTATTTAAAAGTGATATGGGCCTATAATTTTTTGGCTGGGTGTGGTCTTGCTCCTCCTTTGGAATCAGAGAAATATAAGCTGTCCTCCAAGATGGGGGTACATCTCCTCCAGATTGTATATTAGTAAATAATTCTTTGAGTGGTCCCACCATTTCTAACTGCAAATGTTTATAATAAGCAGCTGTCAAGCCATCCGTCCCAGGAGCTTTACCCACTTTCAACTGCTTAATTGCAAACATAATCTCCTCAGTGGTTATTGGTTGATTTAAACCCTCCCTTTGCTCTTTTGTAATTGTAGGAATATTCTCTTTCTGTAAACATCTATCTATTTCTGTACCTTGAATTTTATCACTAGCATACAACCTTGTATAAAATTCTAAAAATGCTTTTTAAATCATATTTTGCTGATAAATCTCTTTACCTTTATATTCTATTTTCTCTATAGTTCGTGACTTTTGTTTTTTCCTTAACAAATATGCTAACCACCTCCCTGGTTTATTAGCATTACAAAAAATATTATGTTTAGCATATTGCAAATTAGTTGCGACCTGATCTTCCATTAACATATTAAATTGCCCTCGCAATAAATTAATTGCCTCTTTTATTTTCTTATCTGCTGGATTCAATATCAATGCTTGTTCTTTTTTTCTAATTTCCTCTTCTAAATCCTTCCTTTTTTTCCTGTTTGTGTCTATATTTATTATTCAAATATATCAAAATGCCTCTCATATATGCTTTACTTGCATCCCAAACCATTTCCATAGATGTACCCTTATGCATATTTATGATAAAAAATTCTTTCATAAATTTTTTACATTTATTTTATTTATTTTTATTTTATTTTTGAACTTGTATACCGCCCTTCTCCCTGAGGACTCAGGGCGGTGAACAGGCAAATAAAAACATCAAATACAAATATTAAAATACAGTTAAAAATATGTATAAATTTGGCCCCATTAATTAAAACAATAAACAAAAACAAAAACAATTTAAAAACACTTAAAAAGAGTTAGGCCAGCCCGGCTTGTTGGAAAAAGAAGTTTTTAAGGGCACAGCGGAAGGCACTGAGGTCCTGGATTCTCCTTATCTCTGGGGGCAGCTGATTCCAGAGGGTAGGTGCCCCCACAGAGAAGGCCCTCCCCCTGGGGGTCACCAGCCTACATTGTTTGGCTGATGGCACCCCGAGGAGGCCCTCTCTGTGGGAGCGCACGGGTCGATGGGAGGTCGTCGGTGGCATTCTTTTACATTTTCCTCATATCTAAACAGATTTTCATTTAACCTCCAAGACCTCTTAGATCCAGTTCCATACTCTAATTCCATCCAAATTGGACTATGATCCATTAAAACTCTTGGACAAATCTTCGTCTTCTTCACCCTGGAAAAAAGATCATTTGTATATAAAATCAATCCTGGAGAAAGATTGATGTCTATCAGAAAAAAAGGTAAAGTCTTTTTCTTCAGGGTTTCTCTCTCGCCAGATATCTCTCAGCTCCATATCCTCCATCATTTCAAAAAACGATTTTGGCAATCTGGCATGGGTTGAAATGTTCTGCAAGAGCCCCTTCTTATCTTTTTTGGTGTCCAGAACTCAATTCCAATCACCCAATAAAATACATGATTTATAATCCCATTTTAGTAACTTGGAATGTAAAAGCTTATAAAATTTTTCCTGTTGTTGGTTCGGTGTGTAGACTCCAATTAAAAGTATTTTTTTTCCTTTTATTAAAAGTTCAATTGCTATAAATCTTCCTTGATCATCTGCTTCAATTAATTTGGCAATTAAGTCTTTTTTTAGGTATATAACTATACCATTCTTCTTCTCGGGAGCAGATGCAACAAAATGTATACCTAACCTTGCATTTATTAAGTATTTTTGATCTTTACTTCTAATATGAGTCTCTTGTAAACAAATTACATCATTTTTAAACTGTTTCAAATAATGAAATATTTTTCTCCTCTTTTGTGGTGAATTTAGGCCATTAACATTCCAGGTCAAAAATCTAGTTACCATTCTTGGCCCCTTGAAGCATTTGGAGCATCTGCTGGAAATCTCCATGCATTTTACTTTTTGGCCTTGCTCCTCCCACTGCTTTTATTTTTGTAGTATCTTGAATCATTTGAAGTTGCTGCACTCTTAATTCTTATTGATGTTTGGCTGCAGCTCGATTCTGTCTTTGATCCTTAGGTTCTTCTATCTCCAAAGCTTGAACAGTAGTCGGAAATTGTATTAATTCTTCTTGAACAATCAAATCACCCTTTTGGGCCTGTGCCAACAATTCTTCTTTCTCCCCCTTTCTTGCCCCCTCTATTTCCGTCTTCCTTCTAGCTTCCTGGGGCTGTGGGCATCCAGCCTTTAATACATTGGTTTAGAAATCTCTTGCCTTCCACACTGAATTGAGACAATATCTTTCTCCTGAATAATTCACCACTAGACCAGCTGGAATTTCCCATCTATACTGTATCTGATGGTTTCTCAGTTCTTCCACCAGAAAGGCATAGTCCTTTCTGGCTCTCAACATTTTGGGGGGAATTTCTTTCAATGTTAAAATCTCCTGCCCCTGCACTTGAATTTTATTTTTAAAAGTGACTTGTAGGATTTCATTGCGTAATCTCCTTCTTGTAAAATAAACTACAATGTCTCTTGACAAAATTATTAATGGAAGCAGGAGGCAAGCAGGTGTAACACAAGTTCTGTTCACTTCATTTCTAGCTCCTTGATCCTCCTGATTACTCTTCTTGTCTTGTTGTTCTAGTTTCTCTGAATTCTTCTTGATGTATTTGTGAGAAATGGACATAAAGCAGAACTGAGAAGCAGTACAAGCTTTCATGACTTGGAAACTATATCTCTATAAATGCATCTTATATTTGCATTTGATTATTTTTGTAGATATACCATATTGATTATTCACACTCATTCACAATTAATTATTTCTCCAAGATCTTTTTCACAAGTAGTATTGTTCCATGTGAGGGCTGTACATTTAATTTTTATTTCTTAAGTGAAGTGTTTTGCATTCTTTCTTTATAGTTTTATTGTCACTTTTTAGCCATTTCCCTTAGTAAATAATTTTTAATTTTGTTTCTGTCTTCTTGAGGATTATTTATTTAGTATTAGCAATTAGTGTTGTGTGAATGTTGTGCAGTAACCAAAAATGGCTTCAGAACATGTGGGTGCATGAATGGTACCTAATTGTGACTTATTAAGAATCTTCTCAGATGTCAAATGTAGTTATGCATAATGATAGAGAATAGATAGATATTTGAGGTTATAGATTCAACTGATTTGTTCCAAAAGCTATATTGTTATTGTTTTGTCCTTGCTACACATTACTCTGTGTAATTGACATGTAGCTAAACCCACCTATCCTCCAATAAAATAGACCATGAATGTAGTTCTGGATTAAAGAAACAGGATAATGAAACTAGTGTTGGAAGAAATATCCATCTGGTTCAGTTCCAAGAGGAGAGAAAGACACTGGAAACATGGAGGCTGATTGTAAAGATGGTTTAGTGGAGCAGAATCATCAAGGACATGGTCCTGGTGCAGCTACCAACATGGAGTAGAGAGTGAGGGTTATTTATACCCTCTCTTGGGATTTGAACTTCCTGTTCCTGTGGCAAGAGCATGTATTCTATTGGTTGTAGTCAGACTCCCGTGGGGCCATGTGGGGTCATGTTTGTCTGAACCAAGTGTGGTTGAATCCTGGAGGGTGATGCAATGTCCCCAAGTGATTTTGCAATGCAATGAGACCTGCTGATAGATAATCATATTATGTCCTGGAGGGCCATGTCTTAATCCCATCACCCTGGAGCTGAAGGTCTTTTGTTTTGTAGATAGGCTGGACCAGTACGTCTCAATGGGCACCATATATCTGCTGGGGGCAGGGAGCTGAAGCTCTGAGTTTCTGTCTCCCTTAAGATTTCTATTTGTCTTTTAGGGGAGATACAATATTCTGCCTTTTTAATGTTTCCTAAAATATATCATTCTTCTAGGAGGGGTGGGTGCTAACTTTCTACAATATCCCGCCTTTTTACCAAAATATGTGGGTGATACACACATTTTTCTGGCAAAAGATTAAAAATTGATCTGACCAGGGAGATTTGATGGGTGCTTTTAATTTTTCTGATGCAAAGGGGAAGGAATTGATAGAGGCAGCAGAAAAGTATCCCTTGGCTCCCAAGAGAGGAGCTTTCAACCCATGAAGGTCTAGCAACAAGGGCAAAAGTTCTGGAAAGAAATTTACAGTGTCCAATTTTCTATGCCAATCATTTTCAGATGTTAAATATCACTTTCTGTGATCTTCCAGTCGGGTCATTCCATGTCAAGTGGTCTGGGGCTCCCTGCTCGACCATCACGGATTTCAATGAAATTTGGTGTGAACATGTAAACACGTCCCCAATGAACATTGGTAAAGTGTTACATTTGTTGATGCAATATGTGCAGAGATATAGTCATTTCTTTGACACCATACCACAACCTTCTACAGTATGACTCTGAGGTTTCAGCAACTTTGAGACATAATATCTCCAGCAATATTTTGTTGAGAGAAACAAAACTTGGCCATCTTGTACAACCTGTTGTGCTCTATTAAAAAAAATAATAAAAACATTCTCGTGAGCGATCTCCATCTAGATAATTTGGAGCAAAATTGGCTGAAAATGACTGTGGTCTGAAAAAAGGATAAAATTTGGCTTCTTATATCTCTGGAAGGAAAGGTATGAGAAACGTGAAACTTTGTGTGTAATAATTTAGCAACACAAGGTTGTTGAATATAAAATTTCATTCTCCTACTGCTTTCCAATAGTTCACAAATTGAGTGTAAAGGTGACAGCTTTTGTAAAAATGCCAAAAATAGGGTATTTTCTGCCCGCTTTTACAAAAAAAGACTTTCTGGAAACTCTCTTAAATCATTCTCATTAGAAAGAGCATGTTAACGGTTTGGAGGGTGGAGGATGAGGGATTGGGGAGAGGACGGAGCGTTATCCTAATGAGGGATGTACCATCAGCATGGTCGATGGGAGGGGCGGATATGGTGTGAGCAGGGGGCCATATCATGTGTCGGGGGTGTGCACTCGCTGTTTAAGAGCTATTGCATGCCCCGGTCCCCAAGGCTCCTCTCGGATGCTAGGTGGCACAGATACTCAGGATCTGGGCCTTTGGCTGATGCTATGCAATGCCAGGTCCATGGTAAATAAGGCCCCCCTCATCCACGATCTCATACAGGATGTGGGAGCGGACCTGGCGGGTAATACCGAGACCTGGTTGGGCCCGGAGGGAGGGGTCCCCCTGCTTGAGATGTGCCCACCAGGTTTCAGAGCGTTCCACCAGCCGAGGGCCCAGGGGAAGGATGGGGGGTGGCGGTCATTATTAAAGAAGGTCTCGGTCGGAGGGAGACCACTGTGCCTCAGACTGCCGGATGTGAATCCCTCTTTGTGAGATGGGGTCATGGGGTTCAGATGGGCCTATTGCTTGCGTACCTGGCTCCCTGCCGCGTGGCAACGGCCCTGCCCGAGCTCCTCGACGTGATAGCCATGGTGGCAGTTGATACACCCAGGCTTATGGTCATGGGTGATTTCAACTTGCCGTCCATTGGTGAAACGTCTGAGTTGGCTCGGGAGTTCATGGCTTCCATGATGGCCATGGACCTGACCCAGTTAGTTCATGGCCCAACCCACAGGGGGGGGTCACAATCTGGACTTGATTTTTGTCTCTGGCCAATGGTTGAGTGGTCGTGTTATAGAGGATATAGACATGGAACCCTTGTCATGGTCAGATCACTCACTCCTTCACCTGGACCCTCGAACTGCCATACCCCACCGCAGGGAGGTGGAGCCAATAAGATGGGTCCACCCCAGGTTCCTGATGGATCCTGATAGGTTTCAGATGGAGCTTGGGCCACTTCCTGAGGATCTGGCGCATGACTCGGCCGAGGACCTGGTGGCCGCCTGGGACCGGGCAGCTGGTGGGGCCATGGATCGAGTTGTGCCTTTGTGGCCTCTGACCTGGTGCCGATCTCTCATTGTCACAGCGTTTTTTTATTTCCCAGCTGAGCTTCATTATTTTTGGACTAATAGACTTACTGTAGTTTGCCAAGTTCCTTATCAGTACTTTACTACGCATGTCCGCATTCCTTCACTTGCTTCACACTTTTCCCTTTGTTCTCTTGCCAGAGGTCCGGCTGGACCGGCAGGAGATCTCGCTTGCCAAAATGTAACAATGAACTTTTCTTAGTTAGTGAGGTGTTTTATTTTCTTTATAAGAAATAAATGAGTTTTATTAGAAACTTTCCTTCGCGTTTTTCTTTATCAGAATATTGCAACTTGGAATAAGCCACGATCCATCTCCTCTAAACCAGGATGATTTTTCCCAGAGCCAAACATGGGATTAATTGATGCCCTGACATCTGGTAGCACTCGGATGGTTGATTTATGGCTTTTTTCCTTGTTTTGTTATTTCTGATAAGAGCGCATAGGCAATTAGTTTTTAGCTACTGAGGTACGCTAATTATTTTGCTAAGATGCCGAAACAGAAGAAAAAAGGCAAAATGAAACTAAGACCACTCTTCGTAAATGATTTGATTGATTTTTTCCAACGAAGAGGTGGCAGACAGGAGATTTTCAGATTTCCAGCCCCTTGCTAAAGCCACATGCCTGGAACAAGAAAAAGCCGTGGGAACAGAAATGGAGGGAGATAAGACAGAAGCTGCTTTTGAAGATAACGTACTGGAACTGAGGTCAGTGACGTCTTCTTCTGATTATGCCAGCTCTCAACCTGTCTCCCCAGAACCTTCTGAATTTGTAACGCTCGGTGCAAGGCTAAAGCAAACTGCTGAGCAAAATTCCTCCCATGCAAAGAGAGAAACAATTCAGTATTCTCCTCGAAGCTCTAAGCTCACCCTGGATGAGCTGGCTATGAAAGCCTATCGTGACCGTATAAAACTCTATGAAGAGCAGCTATCCCAGGCAAAAATGGCTATATCTATGCTTGAGCAAGATAAGGAAGATAACTTAAGATTTTCAAAAAGCGCCATATTGTCTTCTTCCTCGGAGCCAAAGACACTCCCCCTGGTGGATTTTGTGTCAGGCCAATTAAGACAGAGGGCCCTGCATACGTCACATGAAAGTCTCCCTGATCAAGTTACATATAAACCTGCCACGCAATCATTCCTTGTAAGTGCAAAGCTGCCCGAAGCTAAAGGTGCAGCACCATCTTCTGGCGAAAGTAATTTACTACAGGAAGCTGAAATGCCACAAGTGTTTCCACAGGCCCAAACTCCAACACCCCCTGGTGGTGATGGTGCCTTTTTAGATGGAACACAGGCACGCTTTATGAAGCAAAGGCAAATGACTGCATCTCCAGCAGGTCATGCCAATATTGCAGCTCAAGCACAAATGGCAACTGGAATACAGCAGATTCCAGTGCATCAGCCACAGCAGCCACAAATGCCTGCAAATGTGCCCCAGCCACAAGTACAAATAGGGCCACCTCCTGGCCCACCTCCAATGGCACAACCAAGACCATTTTTAGGTCCACAACAGGCACAGCAAATACCACAGGCATTTCTGCCAGCACAGCCAGCATACCAAGTGCAGGCTCCTTACCAGGCATTTTCTGTCTCTCCACTAACTGGTGAGTCAAAACTAAAAATGTCAGGACACAATTACAAAGCCTGGGTCAGTGAGATTACACTATTGCTTCTTAGAGAAGGCACGCACTATATGGTGTTTAACCCTCCTGCACAACCATGGGATTTTGCAATACGAGATTTAGAGATAAGGGCTCGCACGACATTATTGATGTCCATGGATACTGAACTGCAGGTCACTTTTCCACCAAATACAACAGCCCATCAAATTTGGGCTGAATTGGAAAATTGCTACAGGCCTATCTCAATTGAATCTTCATGTTTACTCATGTCTGAACTCCACGGTTCGAGATTGAAACCTGGTGAACAAATTGGAGGACATTTGACCAAACTGAAAGGTCTGAGAACAGAATTGAGAGAAAGAGGCCACAACATTGAAGATATTCAAATGATCAGCATCATTATTAACTCTTTGAATTATGAATGGAAAGATGCTGTTACAAAAATTAACCAAGTCCCAATTGCTCAACGCACAGTGGACAATGTCTGTAGACTTTTAATTGAAGAAGAGGCATTCATGTTGGCCACGCCACATTTGAGAGGACCACCCGCATCAAGAGCTCCAGCTAGGCGCCCCTTCCGAGGAAGGACCTACGCTCCAAGGACGCCAAGATGCTACACCTGCAATCGTGTGGGACATGCCACCCGGGATTGTCCCCAACGAGTTCCAGCTCCCGTCGCGTACCAGCCCAGAGGAACAGATTCCAGAGACAGAGGAAGAGGCGGAAGACAAGGTCGTCGTGGTCCCCGGCGTAATCCACAAACTCCACTCACCACATTGGCTTTAACCAATGATCCACAACCTCAACCAGAGTACGACAGACGACTCCTGTGGACTTTGGACAGTGGTGCAGCATTGCATATTACCTACAGAAAGGAACTTTTCACAGAGATGCACGAACCTGAACCTGAACTACGTGAACTTTATTCTTTTTCCAATCATCCTTGTCAGGTCAAAGGAAAAGGAACTGTTTATGTTGAAGAGCTCGATGCATTCATCCCTGATGTTTATTACATACCAACAGCAACCAGTAATTTGCTTAGTCAGTATCACTTGTCTAGAATGTTAAAGTTCCAAGTTCACCACCTTGAAAAAGCAAGTTACATAGTTAAAGATGGAGATATTGTTGCTGAAACCATATTAATTGGTGGTGTTTATTACTTAAAGCCAAAGCCTAAAACACAAACACAGACAAGTATGCAAACTCCAAAAAGGGAAGGCACAGGCCCAGAGAGAGATGCTCCAGTGAGAGATCCTGTTGCTATTCCTAAGGCTCCTAAAGCCAACAAAAATAGAATTGGTAAACAGGTTGCTCAGAGCAAGCCTGAGGTTCCGCATAAAAATGTTAATGTTGAGAATTCACTAACAGGTAAACCTTTGCATTCCAGGTGTATCCACAAATGGCATAGAAGATTGGGGCATGCCAGTTTCCGTGTTCTTAGGAAGATGCCGGAGTTCGCAAAAGGTTTGGATCTAAAGGGGTGTAAGGTGTTTTTGGATTGTGCTGTATGCAAAAAGGCCAAATCCAAAGCAGCAGCCATTCCCAAATGCGCTACACACCTGTCAACACGCATTTTTGATTTGGTTCACATTGACATAGTTGGTCCATTCCCGCCATCATTTGGTGGTAGAAAATATTTCCTAACAATTGTTGATAATTACTCTAGATATGGATATGTATATCCTATGAAAGAAAAATCAGAGACTTTTCAGATCTTTAAAGACTTTGCAACCCTTGTTTCTACCCAACATCAAGTTCGCATCGCCAGAATCCAGAGTGATCGTGGTGCCGAATTCATGTCTCAGCGTTTCCAGGACTGGATGCGTAAGAATAGAATTATTCATCAGACGTCGGCCCCTGACACATCAGCTCACAATGGAGAGGTACTGCAAACCATGATGTGTTGTCTCCTAGAAGACGCCAACCTTGATATGATATACTGGGGTGAAGCTATCAAGTATGCAAATTACATTGTAAACCGTACTTGGAGCAGTGTAACAAATCAGACTCCTTTCTTCATGTTGTATGGCTACAAGCCCGATCTTAAAAACATCCATATTTTTGGTTCATATGCTATGGTGAACATTCCCTTAGCTCAAAGAAGAAAAGGAAGTCCAGCAGCAAAGAGACTGAGATTTATGGGTATTGATGATAACTCAAAATGGAGCAAATTTATTGACTCTAAACATGCAATTGTGATTTCCCAATCTGCTAATTTTGAGGAAGATATTGACTGGTCCAGGATTCATTCCAATGATCCTGGAGTTTATTTTCCCAGAGATGATACTGCTGATGCTACGCAGATTGATGATCAAGATTCCACTGATTCTTCTCAACCCGATGTTCCGTCTTCGCAAGCCGCGGATGCTGACGCTAGCGACGAAAGTGAGGACGAGGACAAAGTAGAAGAAGACTGGACAGTTGTCCCGAGACGTTCCAAGAGGGCCACAAAAGGAATCCCTCCACAACGATATTCTTGGCAACTGACAAAAGCACCCTTGCCTTTGATTTGCAATGTTACACTTCCACCTGATAATTTCACACAAATCAAGCAGCTCCCTGATTCAGAGCAAGACAAATGGTATGAAGCAATGCAGGTTGAAATGGACAGTCTGAAGAAACTTAAAGTATTTACACCTGCAAAACCTCCAGCAAACAAAAAGATCATTGGCACTCGATGGGTTTACAGAATCAAAAAGAAACCAAATGGT
This sequence comes from Arizona elegans, assembly GCA_022577455.1. NCBI lineage: Eukaryota > Metazoa > Chordata > Lepidosauria > Squamata > Colubridae > Arizona > Arizona elegans. The sequence continues at coordinate 168,363,764 of JAKOOJ010000001.1, read as the reverse complement.
GAGTCATTGTACAAAGCCAGACTTGTAGCTCAGGGTTTCGCTCAACGTTATCCTGAGGACTACACAAATACCTACTCACCGACAGTCAGAACTGAGAGTGTAAAAATTGCTTTAGCAACTGCAACTATCCTTGGTTTAGAAGTTTTCCAGTTTGATGTTGACACGGCTTATCTACATGCAGACCTAGATGAAGAGATCTACGTGAGAAGTCCTCCAGGATTCCGACAGCAAGAAGGGGATACCTGGTTCCTAAACAAAAGTCTTTATGGTCTGAAACAATCTGGTTTAATGTGGTATTTATGTCTTACTGACAAACTAAATTCAATGGGCTTTATTAAGTCCGAAACTGATGAGTGCGTGTTTACAAAAAGATCTAACAATGCATATGAGATAGTTCTTGTTTATGTTGATGATATTGTTTATATTGGTCCAAATAAGCAAATGAGTGAAATTTTTGCCAAAGCTTTGCAGAGATACTTCACATTGAAATCATTAGGTTACATTAGCACTTATTTAGGTGTTCAGATTGAAAAAACACAGAAGGGGTTTAGTCTTTCACAAGAAGATAAAATTGAACAAATTTTGCATCATTGCAACATGAAAGATGCTAACACAACAAAGACACCCATGCAAACAGATTTTCACAACTTGACACAAGAAGAAAGTCCTGAGTTCGAGGATCAAACACTTTATCGTTCAGTCATTGGGTCACTGTTATACATTAGTAGTTGGACCAGACCCGACATTGCACTTAGTGTTAATCTCTTATCACGACACGTAGGTAAGGCAAAACAGTTTCATTGGACATGTATTAAGAAATTATTGAGATACCTAAAATACACCAAACATTTGAAGTTATTGTTAGAACCAACACATACTGATTATGCAGAATTATGTTGTTATGCAGATTCTGATTGGGCAAGTGATAAGAAATCACGTAAAAGTACTTCAGGTTATATGATGTTCTTAAATGGATGTCCTGTTTATTGGCAAGTACGTAAACAGAATTTTGTTTCTTGTTCATCTACTGAAGCTGAATATGCTTGTGTTTCAGATGCATGTAATTCTCTAACTTGGTTTGATGCTTTAGTCACAGATATCTGGACACACCCGATCTGACCGATCACCGTGATGGAAGACAATGAATCGGTGGTTTATATTTCTGAATCTCATTTCACAGGTTCTAGGTCCAGACACATTGACATTCGTTATCAAAATATAAAACATTTAGTGAATCTCATTTCACAGGTTCTAGGTCCAGACACATTGACATTCGTTATCAAAATATAAAACATTTAGTGAAAAAAGGTTTTGTTAAAATGCAATATGTATCTACACATGATCAAATTGCTGATATGCTCAACAAACCACTTCCAGCAGCTCAACACGAGTATCTGCGTAAGAAGATGTGCCTTATTTGATGATGTACTGATATTCGCTCAACTGGCAAAAGAAGGGGAATGTCACAGCGTTTTTTTATTTCCCAGCTGAGCTTCATTATTTTTGGACTAATAGACTTACTGTAGTTTGCCAAGTTCCTTATCAGTACTTTACTATGCATGTCCGCATTCCTTCACTTGCTTCACACTTTTCCCTTTGTTCTCTTGCCAGAGGTCCGGCTGGACCGGCAGGAGATCTCGCTTGCCAAAATGTAACAATGAACTTTTCTTAGTTAGTGAGGTGTTTTATTTTCTTTATAAGAAATAAATGAGTTTTATTAGAAACTTTCCTTCGCGTTTTTCTTTATCAGAATATTGCAACTTGGAATAAGCCACGATCCATCTCCTCTAAACCAGGGTGATTTTTCCCAGAGCCAAACATGGGATTAATTGATGCCCTGACACTCATGGCTCCTTGGTTCACCAAGGAACTGAGGGAGATGAAACACCGTAAAAGATGCCTAGAGAGCCAGTCTCGCTGAATCTGATCGAACACTGGTAAGGTCGCATATTAAGACCTACCTAGTGGCGATAAAGGCAGCAAAGTTTAATTACTTTTCCGCTCTTATTGCATCATCAGAGAATTGTCCGGCCACCCTGTTTAGGGTGACCCGCTCCCTCCTCCACCCGGGAGCACGGGAGGACCCTGGAGGACAGGGCTGAGGATTTTGGACGATACCTGTATGACAAAATCGCTCAGATCCGGGGGATTTGGACTCTGACTGGGTAGATTCAGGCAGGGTGATGAGGAACAGTCCTGAGAATGTTATCTGGGAGGAGTCTGTGACTCCTGATGACGTGGACAGGATTCTGGGGAGACTTAGTGCGGCCACATGTTTACTGGACCCGTGTCCCTCCTGGTTAGTACTGGCTTCCCGGGAGGTTACACGAGGCTGGCTCCAGGGAATTATCAATGCTTTGTTGAGTGAGGGTTACTTCTCCACTGCCTTGAAAGAGGTGGTGGTGAGGCCTCTCCTCAAGAAGCCTTCCCTGGACCCGGCAGTATTAGCCAACTACCGTCCTGTCTCCAATCTTCGCTTTGTGGCGAAGGTTGTTGAGAGTGTGGTCGCGCGACAGTTTCCACAATTCCTGGAGGAAACATCTTATCTAGATCCATTCCAGTTGGGTTTCAGGCCTGGGCACAGCACGGAAATGGCATTGGTCGCATTGGTGGATGATCTCTGGAGGGCGCGGGATAAGGGTTGCTCCTCTGTCCTAGCCCTGTTAGATCTCTCAGCGGCTTTTGATACCATCAACCATGGTATTATGCTGCACCGGTTGGAAGAGTTGGGGATGGGGGGGCACCGTATTACGGTGGTTCTCCTCCTTTCTCTCAGACCGGTCACAGTTCATATTGGCAGGGGGGCAGAGGTCAACCTCGAGGCCTCTCATTTGTGGAGTGCCTCAGGGGTCGGTCCTCTCGTCCCTTCTGTTCAACATTTATGTGAAGCCGCTGGGTGAGATCATCCATGGCTTTGGGGTGAAGTACCATCAGTACGCTGATGACACCCATCTGTACATCTCCACTCCAGGCTACCCCAACGATGCCCTTGAAGTGATGTCCCAGTGCCTGGAGGCTGTGCGGATCTGGATGGGGAGGAACAGGCTCAAGCTCAACCCTTCCAAGACTGAGTGGCTGTGGTTCCCGGCATCCCGATATAGTCAGTTGACTCCATCACTGACTATCGGGGGCAAGTCTTTAGTCCCCATGGAGAGGGTGCGCAATCTGGGAGTCCTTCTGGATATGCAGCTGTCCTTGGAGGAACATCTGACGGCTGTAGCCAGGGGGACCTTCTGTCAGGTTTGCCTGATTCGCCAGTTGCGGCCCTTTCTTGATCAGGATTCCCTGTGCACAGTCACTCATGTCCTCGTCACCTCACACCTGGACTACTGCAACACTCTCTACATGGGGCTTCCCTTGAGGAGCACCCGGAGGCTCCAACTGGTCCAGAATGCAGCCACACGGGTAATCACGGGAGCCGCTTGGTGCTCCCACATAACACCGCTCCTGCGTGAGCTGCACTGGCTTCCAGTGGTCTTCCAGGTGCACTTCAAGGTGTTGGTTACCACCTTTAAAGTACTCCATGGCATAGGACCTAGTTATCTACAAGACCGCCTATTGCTACCGATGACCTCCCACCGACCTGTGCGCTCCCACAGAGAGGGCCGCCTTGGGGTGCCATCAGCCAAACAATGTAGGCTGGTGACCCCCAGGGGGAGGGCCTTCTCTGTGGGGGCACCTACCCTCTGGAATCAACTGCCCCCAGAGATAAGGAGAATCCAAGACCTCGGTGCCTTCCACCGTGGCCTTAAAACTTTCTTTTTTCAGCAAGCTGGGCTGGCTTAATATATTTCTAAATATTTTTAATTGGTTTGTTATTTTAAATTGAGGCCAAATTAATATATATCTTTTTAATTGTTTTTAATGTTTGTTTTGTATGTTTTTTATCTGACTGTACACCGCCCTGAGTCCTTCGGGAGAAGGTGCGGTATATAAATTCGAAATAAAATAAAAATAAAAATAAAATAAAACCCCCATAAAAAAGTAGGGTTGGTGTTTCATTGCTGACGTATAAAGCCCTAAAAATAGGGGTAAGTTGCTATGGCAGTGTCACATGCATTCTATTATTGTTTTGTCTTGTTTGTTTTATATAGACATCATTACTACTATTATATTGCATTGGTCCATGGTGACATTGTCACTACCAGTTAGGGCACTTAATCCAGCAACCCCATCCCCATAGGGGCCACGCCTGATAGCCATGCAATACCAGCCACGGTTGGGTTTCTTGGTTCAGGATCCCAAGCCTGTAGTTTGGTTCTTCCTCGAGGTTCCAAAGCCTTATGCGGGTATCTGTCCAGCTCCCAAGCTGGCAATTGGGTAACTTATCCTAGGTTCCCAAGCCTAAAGTGGGTATCTTATATGGTTCCCAAGCCGAAGTCTGTACTGTTCGTATGAACTGCCAAATTCCAATGATCGCTTATTTATTATTGAATTTATGCGCCATGTTCTTTAGCATCGCTTCTGGGAATTGATACTGTCAACCTGACAATATAACTGAAGGTGTTGGAAGCACGCAAATAAGATGTGGTTCTGGAACCGAACAAACATCTTGTCTTTCAGGCCAATAAAATGAATGAGCTGAACTTTCTTTGGTGCCCGGACATAACATTTATTCACCCATTCAGCTTGAGATAATGGGAAATGCTTCCAGACCACCAAATACTGCACTTTACCATGATGCTTCCTAGAATCCAAGAATTCCTTAACTTCAAAATGTTGTTCCCCTTCTATCAGTATGGGGACCGGAGGAAAGTCCTGGTTCGGACGCAAAAGGGACAAATGTTCCGGTTTCAGTAAACTAACATGAAACCCAGGGTGGATTCGTCTCAAATTTTTTGGCAATTCCAATTCAACTGTGACTGGGTTGATGCGTCTAGTGATTGGGAAAGGGCCCGCATACTTGGGTCTGAGCTTTTTTGATTTCTGGGAAGTCTGTAAATATTTGGTGGAAAGATAAACCATATCACCCACTTTTTGTCAGCTTGAGCTTTATGTGCTCGGTGTGCGTCATCTAAAGCTTTTCGAGTTACTGCCCAAGTACCCCATAGTTGTTCGATCCATTCAATTAAAGAGGGGTTCTGTGGGTTATCCTGTGGTAGCTCTGGGATTGGCACAAACTCTTGGCCAGAGGCCACTTTAAACGGAGTGAAACCGATGCTGCTATGTATGGAGTTATTATACACCACCTCCGCAAATAGCAATAAATCCACCCAGTTGTCTTGCTAGTAATTTATGTAACATCTCAGGTACTGTTCTAACATGGCATTGGTTCTCTCACAAGCGCCATTTATCTGGGAGGGGGGGTGGAGCTTAACCCCTGGGCAGAGCCTATTAACCCTAAAAACTCCTTCCAAAAGTTGGAGGTAAATTGCACACCCCTGTCCGAGATTATACGTTTTGGAGCCCCATGTACTTGATAAACATGTTGAATAAACAGTTTTGCAAGGGTTTTAGCTGAAGGGATTTTAGAACAAGGGATGAAATGCACTTGTTTGGAAAACAAATCTGTTACTGCCCAAATGACTGTGCACCCCCCACTCTCCGGCAGGTCTACAATAAAATCCATGGATATCTCTTTCCAAGGAGCATTTGGCCTTGCCACACTCTGAAGTAAACCAGGTGGCTTCCCCAGAGGTCTCTTAGCTGAGGCACACACCGGACAGCTAGCTACATATGCCTCTATGTCCATTTTGAGTGCAGGCAACCAGAATTGTCTTTTAACAAGATGTAGAGTTTTAACAAATCCAAAGTGTCCTGCTGTCTTGGCATCATGAACGTGCTGCAACACCGCTACTCTTAAACTGGCCGGAACATACAATTTGACCCCAATCCAAGCTAGTCCATCACGGAGTGTACATTCATTTGAGTGGGTTCAAAACCACTCGTCAGTCTTTAGAGCTTCTTGTAGTTTCTGAAGCAAATCGTCCTAGAGGGCTGGATCGGCCCTCGTCTGTGCTCTGGTAGTTACTGGAGCTGTTAGTTGTGTCACAGATATGATAGGCCGAACCACTTCCTCCTTGGTACTGTTGTATTGAGGCAATCTGGAAAGCGCATCTGCCATGAAGTTCTTTCCACCAGGAAGATAGCGTAAAGTGAAATTAAAACAGTTGAAGTGTTGAGCCCAGCGAACTTGGTTTGGTGACAGCTTACGCGGTGTTTTCAAAGCCTCCAGGTTTTTATGGTCAGTCCAAACTTCAAAAGGATGCTTAGTTCCTTCAAGAAATTGTCTCCACATTAACAATGCCCATCGCACTGCAAAAGCTTCCTTCTCCCATATGGCCCATCTCCTTTCGGTCTCTGACAATTTGTGGGATGTATAGGTACAGGGTTGTAATTTCCCTTCTGCATTCTTCTGCAGAAGTACTGCTCCTACTGCCATGTCACTCGAATCAGCCTGTACTACAAAAGGCTCTTCATGTCCGGATGTTTGAGGACGGGTTCAGCAGCAAACAACCGTTTTAACTTTTCAAATGCTGCCTGACAGTCCATAGTCCATTCAAGGGCTCGTGAGGGCTTTGGTCTTACTTCACCTTTTGTTGTCAGAAGATTTGTTATTGGCAGCATGATTTTAGTGAACAAGGGGATAAACTGTCTATAAAAGTTAGCAAATCCGAGAAAACTTTGTAGTTGTTTGCAGGTGAGCGGCACAGCCCATTCCAATACTGCCCGAACTTTTCCAGAGTCCATCTCTATTCCCTCATGCGATATGCGATATCCAAGATAGTCAATTTTGCTTTGTTGGAACTTGCATTTAGAGAATTTGGCATATAGTTCAGCAGCTCTGAGTTTTTTCAGGACAGTTTGCACCAATTTCACATGGTCGTCCATGCTCTCAGAGTAGATAAGAATGTCATCCAAGTAAATAAGCACCCCCTTATACAGGTGCTCATGCAGTACTTTGTTAATCAATTGCATGAACACAGCAGGGGCTCCTTGTAGTCCAAAAGGGAGCACTCGAAACTGGAAACATCCCAGTGGACAGTTAAACGCTGTTTTCCATTCATCCCCCTCCTTAATTCTCATTCTGTAATATGCCTCTCCAGTCCAGTTTGGTGAAAATTTTCCCCTTTCCTAAGTGTGCTAGCATGTCCTTCATGAGCAGCAGGGGGTAAACGTTTTCCACGCAAATAGCATTGAGATTCCTATAATCAACTACCAAACGAAAAGAGCAATCTTTCTTTTCTCAGAACATTACAGGCGCTGCCACCCTTGGTCTGGCTGGTTGGATAAAACCCCGTTCTAGGTTTTTATCAATGAATTTTCACAATTCCCCTAGTTCTCGAGGGGTCATGGGATAGATCTTTGGCTTAGGGAGCTTCACCCCGGGGAGTATTTCAATGGTACAGTCCATAGCTCTGTGGAGGGGGAGGGCAGCACATCCGAGGCCCTTTCACTAAAAACTTCTCGGAGATCCCAATACTCCTTTGGAATCTTTTCCTCCCCTTCGATGTGGCCTATTGCCACTTCCACCCTTTTGTGTTCTACTCCGTCCTCCAGGAGAGTTTCTTCCCTCTCTAGTCTCAGTTTTCCGGTGCAAATGCGCAAAACCCCCGTCTTCCAGTTAAGACGTGGGTTCCATCTACAGAGCCAGGGCAGTCCAAGTATGAGGGGTCGTTCCATGCCAGGGGCCACAATAAAACTGAGGGTCTCTACGTGATCCCCCAATTGCATTTCAATGGGTTTGGTCACAAAGCTGGCTGGGCCCCCCTCCTGCAATCAATCCATCCAACTGGCAGAACGCAATGGGCCTTTTTAACGTTTTTAGCCTCAGGCCCATTTTCTCCACCACTTCCGGGCTGATTATGCACCTGGTGCACCCAGAGTCTAATAGGGCTAACATCTGCGCATGTGCCCCTGTGGATGGCACCCTTATTTCTATGGGGATGAGCATGGGGCCCTCAGTGTGACTCACCAGATCATCGGAGTCGAAATCCATCCCGCTGTCGTCCACGGTGGTCGGAGTTCCCAACTCACCCTGGTTTCGGGGAGCAAACACAACAACTTCTCCTTTCAGGGCGGTTTCGCAAGCTTTTGCGGGTGCTTTGTCAGCCTTCTTTGATCCCAAGCCAGTAGATTTTGGCACTGGCTTGGAGAAACATTTGGCGGCCCGATGGCCTTCCTTTCCACATTTGAAGCATGTGAAGGGCTTCGATTTGGGTTTGAATTCTGCTCTCCCTATGCCCATCTTTGGTGCTTCTTTGCGGTAGAAGGAGGATGACGCGTCCCCTGCACGGCCCCCTCGGAGTCAGCTTCGGGCCAGCTCGATCTCCACATCCTCAGCTACTACGTACCAACTCTGCAAGTCTTCAGGGACCCCCCGTGCTCTACAGTCTTTGTATATGTCTTCATTTAGTCCGTCCTTGAAACTCTCCAGTAGGGCCGCTTCTGACCACCCTGTCATGTAGGGCGCCAGTTTGCGCAATTCTTGGGTGTATTCTGCCACCGATCTCTGGCCCTGCTGGATACCTTTCATCCTGAGTCTCACTTTCTGCTCAGCTAGGTGGTCTTCAAACCGCCTCTTAAGAGCCCCCATGAACAGGTTGTAATTCCTCAGCAAGGAGGAGTTATTATTGTGGAGGACCACCATCCATTCAGCTGCTACTCCCTCTAAGACATTCGTGCCGCATCTCACTCGTGCCGCATCTGATAAGTAATCCTCCCCCCAGTCCTGCATGTGGTTCCACACTTGGGTCAAGAAAAGCCCCAAGGTCTTCAGATTCCCATCATATTTTCCGGTTAGGGGGGGAATTTTTGGCTTTTTGTGTCTGTGGGGTGGGGCCTGCAAGGCTGGGGGTCCCTGGGCTGCTGCATCCCTTGTTTGAGCTCCAGAAGCCTGAGATGTTTCTTCCCCAACTTCCTCTTTCTCTCCCACACAAGCTGTCTCTTCTGGATCCACCCTGGGGTAGTCTCCTCCCTTCCCCACAGGGAATACATAAGACTCACAGCTTTTCTGGCTTTCCTCGGCATCGCGGAGGAGTTGCATCACTTGAGCAATCATGAGGCTCTCCTTTTGCTCTTGCAGCCACACTGCCTCTCCCTTATGGGGTCTGGAGCTGGTTACTCCTTGGGGGGGTCCTCCCCAGGTCCGGCAACCTTCCTACTCCCCTCGACCATCTAGCTTCCTCTGGCTCCTCTCTCAGCCGAATTTTTTCCATCCATTCTGCACCTTCCTTCTCCGCTTGAAGTGAAATTATAGTAGAGCCAGAAGCTCCCATCTGGTCTCCTTCACTGTCTTGGTCAGACATATTTTGGGTTCAGCCCCCTCAGTGTTTGTCCGGGATGGCTGGAGATGAGATTCTGCTTAATGTCAGGTGTGCTTCCTTCAAAGTCCAGGAAAGAATGACCCAACCTCCATTGTTTATAGAGAAAGGTACTTTTACTAGAAAATGAAGTGAACACAACCAAAGGAAAGCAGAATCTAAGGCAGTAAGCGCAAAAATTGCATATAGAAAGCATCCCCTCCACTGTCCACCATAAATCATCCTATCCAAAGGTCTCCCAGGGGTCAGGTGGAAGCATACGTCTGGCAGTGTCATTAATCAGGAATGTCATGACCGTTGACCCGACAGCAGCTTCAAAGATACAGTCCGGTGGCTTAATTATCACTTTCAATTTCTCCAGATTCCTCCAGCACGCTTCCCCCCCCCCCCCCATTACTATGGCAGCCAAAGCAGTAAAGCCAGAGGCTGACAATGTCATTTGAAACTTTGCTGACAGAAATTGAATTTGAATCAACTGGCACAAACTGGTGATGATCTCTTGTGGTGCTTACTTTCCATCTTTCTTCTTGCAGCATCCTGCTGTCTTCAATTTCTTCCTTCGGAACATATATATATTTAAGTCCGTGAATGTTTCACCATGTGATTTTGTTTCACCAAATCACCATGCGATGGAGTTGGCTGCACAACTAAATGTTTGGCTGCTCAAGCCAGCCTCCAGCGACCATCAACTGACCAAATACTGATGCCGACAGATCTGTTCAGCTTTTGTGACCGAAACATTCACAGCCCCAAAATTCTACATAGCCATGGTTTTGCTTTAAATAACTATAGGTTGCCCATTTCCAAGGGTTGCTTTTTGAACCTACCTTAACTCTTAGTTTAGTGCATCTGGGATTTGTGAGGCCAAATTAGATTAGCCAGTGTGTAATCTAGGCTATTTAGTATTTTTCAAATTTCCCTCCCACCAGACAGAATTTTTCTCCCACCAGACAGAAGTCCAAGATGTTCAGAGTGTGCTGTGCCAACCACTCCCAGATGCAATCCCTCCACGAGTCCATTTAACTGATTACAACATAAATGAGACAAGAAAAAAAAGTTACAATGAATTTCCACCCTCCCCACCCCCTAGTCTTTACAGCTGTCTTTTTGGGATTGAAAAGAGTCTTTAGTCTTCACTGGTCAATCTCAGGGTCCTCTCTTTCAAGTCTGTTAGGTGTTGGTTTGGCTTGGTGGTATGGCTGGTCAGTCAGGCTTGAGAAGGTCTGCTCCACTCTGGTTGCTGTGATGACTTTCTTGGTAGATGACTGGATGGAGGTCTCCTCTGGAGGCAACATCTGGGTCAGTGTGATCTGCTTCCACAGGTTGCAGAGTTGTCTGTGCAGGGCTGAAAGACACGAGAACAGGGGCCCATCCCCCTTTGTGGGTGATCCTCCCAGGAAAGGCATTGTTGAAGGATAAGAGATGGAGAGGTGGGGTGGGTGTGGGTAGATAGCTTGCAGGCAAAGTTTGAGGGGAAAACAATCAGTACATGCTTCAGGAAAAGGATGGACAGATAAAACCACTTAAATACATACAGCAAATACAAGATTGAAACTTTTCTGTAAATGAACTTAAAATATTTTGGACTCCGACTGGGTAGTCTCAGGGGGAGAGACAGGGACAGGTCTTGAGAATGTTATCTGGGATTAGTTTGATCCTGTGACCCCTGAGGACGTGGACAGGATTCTGGGTAGACTGAACACGACCACTTGTTTATTGGACCGTGTCCTTCCTGGTTAGTACTGGCTTCCCGGGAAATGACACGAGGCTGGCTCCAGGGGATTATAAACGCTTCGCTGAGTGAGGGTGACTTTCCCGCCGCCTTGAAAGAGGCGGTGGTGAGGCCTCTCCTCAAGAAGCCTTCCCTGGACCCGGCAATGTTGGTAAATTATCGTCCTGTCTCCAACCTTCGCTTTGTTGCGAAGGTTGTTGAGAATGTGGTCGCGCAACAGCTCCCCCAGCACCTGGATGAAACGATGTATCTGGATCCATTCCAGTCGGGCTTCAGGCCCGGGTACAGCACGGAAACGGCATTGGTCGCGTTGGTTGATGATCTCTGGAGGGCTCGGGACAGGGGGTGCTTCTCTGTCCTGGTCCTGTTAGATCTCTCAGCGGCTTTTGATACCATCGACCATGGTATCATGCTGCACCAGTTGGAAAAGTTGGGGGTGGGAGGCACTGTGTTGTGGTGGTTCTCCTCCTTTCTCTCTGACCGGTCACAGTCTGTGTTGACAGGGGGACAGAGGTCGACCCCGAGGCCCCTCATATGTGGGGTGCTGCAAGGGTCGGTCCTCTCGCCTCTCCTGTTCAACATTTATGTGAAGCCGCTGGGCGAGATCATCCGTGGTTTCGGGGTGGAGTACTATCAGTACGCTGACGACACCCAGCTTTACATCTCCACCCGGATCACCCCAACGATGCCCTTAAAGTGATGTCCTGGTGCCTGGAGGCCATATGGATCTGGATGGGAAGGAACAGGCTCAGGCTCAACCCATCCAAGACCGAGTGGCTGTGGTTTCCGACGTCCCGATATAGTCAGTTGATGCCATCACTGACTATTGGGGGCGAATCATTGGCTCCCACAGAGAGGGCTCGCAATTTGGGCGTCCTTCTGGATTCATGGCTGTCTTTAGAAGAGCACTTGACGGCCGTGACCGGGAGGATTTTTCATCAGGTTCGCCTGATTCGCCAGTTGCGTCCCTTTCTAGATCGGGACTCGTTACGCACGGTCACTCATTCCCTTGTCACCTCCCGCCTGGACTATTGCAACACTCTCTACATGGGGCTCCCCTTGAGGAGTACCCGGAGGCTCCAACTGTTGCAGAGTGCGGCCACGCGGGTGGTAATGGGAGCAACATGGCGTTCCCATGTAACACCCCTCCTGCGCGAGCTGCACTGGCTCCCGGTGGTCTTCCGGGTGCGCTTCAAGGTTCTGGTTACCACCTTTAAAGTGCTCCATGGCTTAGGACCCGGGTACTTGCGGGACCGCCTACTACCACCAATAGCCTCCCACCGGCCGGTACGCTCCCATAGAGAGGGGCTCCTCCGGGTGCCGTCAGCCAAACAATGCCAACTGGCGGCCCCCACGGGGAGAGCCTTCTCTGTGGGGGCACCTACTATCTGGAATGAGCTCCCCCCAGAGATACGGAGGATCCCGGATCTGCGCACTTTCTGCCGCGCCTTAAAGACCTTACTATTTCACCAGGCCGGCCTGGCCTAATTTTTCCCCCTCTTTTATAAAAGGTTTTTAAGATTTTAAATATCTTTTAGTATTTTATATATTCAATTTTGCCATAACACTTATTTCTTAATCTTAAATCACCTATCTCAACTAATACCATCTTTAAAAAATTTACTCAAATTTACTTAATCAAAACAGTTACCCTTCTATTAACCCCCCTTAAAACTTAAATATCCCAGTTTTTATAGTCATCAATTATTCTCAAATAATACCATGTAACATCTTAATAAACATCGATTCATTATGTCCATTGATATATTTTCTTTTAACATAGTCTATTTCTCATATATTATAGCTTCCATCCATACTTCAATTTTAAGTATCTGTAACATATTCTTCTCATATTTCTGTTAACCATTATTAATCTCAATATAGTTATTTTATAAATCAAAGTACTGGACTTTTCTATCTTACCCCATATTCCCCAATTCTTTCACTGTTAATCCCAGTGTAATCATCTTTATAACTATTATTATTCACAATATCGTCTCTAAATACCTCCTTTTTATTATTACTATCCACCCGCACATTACTTATTCATATTTAATCACATTGTCTTTGTCTTCTTTATTTCCAGCCATTGTGTCTTGTTTCTTCATTTTCTTGTCTGCTTGCGTATACTTCATTTCAGCTTCAATGACTCAAATTTTGTCCTCCATATATCATTTTAGTTATTTTTCTTATTTCTATTCCAAGTCAAATACATCAATTTGTTCTTTCTCTAATTCCTGCGCCATTTTTTTAAAGTTAATGTTATCCCAATTATAAGAGTTCCATTGTAGTTCCCCTTTTCTTTTTTTTCCACCAAAGTCAAGCCACCTGCAGACAAAGAAATCATCCTCCACAAATTCTCACGGTTGTTATCTGTAAAGTTCACGATTTTCCAAAACAAAAACCAAGTTGCAATGTTCCTTTTTACTCCAGATGGCATCTCTCTGCATTCCACAATTTCCAATTGTTTAACAAGTATCCATTTTGTTTCAGTTACATAGCAGTCTTATTTGGCTTCTCTTTTTCTTTTTCTTTTTAAAAGTATCAAATCTTTTTGAAACTCCAGTCCAAATTTAAACTCTTTCCAATCCTTTAACCATGTCTCAATGTTTAACGTTTCCAATTAATTTTATTCAAAATTTTCTATTGAGTCTTTGTCTCTTTAAAGTTACGTTTCAAAATCTTCTTTGCCCCCATGCTCCTTAGCTGCTCTTTTATCTCTAGGGGTCTTGTAGTTAAAAGATGTTTCCCTTGATGTTATTACAAGTCTAGGTTGGCTGTCACTCACCCGGTTTCCAAAAACTCTGTTCTGTTCCACTTTCCTCCTGCTCATTACTTGATCCAGTTGTCCCAGCTTCGTGGCAGCTGCTATGGCTGCCGCCCCCCGCCTCTGAGTCACAGAGAGTTCCCTCCGACCTTCGAGGAACTTGCCTGTTCCTCTTGGTTGCCCAAGGTGCCTCTCTTTCTTCCCCATCCCTGCAGGATGGCTCTGGTCCAGAGCCCCATTGGCGACGGTTCGTCAGCCAGGGTTTTCATGGAGCTCGTCAGAGCCCGCTAATTCCCTGACTGTCTCGCCATGATGCCAAACCAGAAGTCCCTCTTCACCCTGTTTTGTGGGCCAGACAAACTGGGATGAAAGCATTTTTTTTCATTGCTTTAACTCTTTTTTAAAAATAATATTCTGCTGTTTTAATATTTCCTAAAATATTTCATTCTTCTAGGAGGGGTGGATGCTAACTTTCTATACTGGGAAAAATAGAAACTCATAGAATAAGAACCCAAATACAAAATAAGCAGTGTTGAGTTGCTCTGCATAACAATTAACAAATAGAGATAAATCTAAATCTTACCAGTGATGCTGTGTGTATGGGATGCAGATTTTTGTCCTAAAATGAACATGTGCCATGGATTAGGCTGGATTCTTCCTGGTGCTTCTGTTTCCTCCAAATCCTAAGGGAAATGTAGTCTGGCTTCCCAGGATGCACTTGTTTTTTTGGAATGAGGGATGCTGGGAAGATGACCCTTGAAGGGCCGGGTCTCAATAAAGATTCATATTTGGCCACTAGATGGTCCTCAAGATACATTAAAGAATTTAAGTTTTATTAAATTTCTATACTGCCGTTCTCCCGAGGGACTCAAGGTGGTGTACAGCCATATTAAAACACATGAATTTGTAAAATTTAAAACCAATTAAAATCAGATATATGAAATTTGGCCATCAATTTAAAACACACATACACCCATTTAAAATTCATATTAGGACAGTCCGGCTTGCTGAAACAGAAGGGTCTTAAGGGCGCAGTGAAAAGTGTGCAGGTCGGGGCTAAGATGAAGCTCTAGGGGCAGCTCATTCCAAAGGGCTGGTGCCCCCGCAGAGAAGGCTCTCCCCCTGGGTGTTGCCAGTCGGCATTGTTTGGCTGACGGCACCCTGAGGAGCCCCTCTCTGTGGGAGCGTATTGGCCGGTGGGAGGTTGTTGCTGGCAGAAGGCGGTCTCGTATATACCCCAGTCCTAAGCCATGGAGCGTTTTAAAGGTGGTAGCCAACACCTTGAATCTCACTTGGAAGACCAACAAAAGCCAGTGCAGCTCACGCAGGAGGAGTGTTACATGGGTACGCCGAGTCGCACGCATAACCACCCGTGCAGCCGCATTCTGGACCAGCTGGAGCCTCCAAGTGCTCTTCAAGGGGAGCCCCATGTAGAGAGCGTTGCAGTAGTCCAGACAGCAATAAATATACATAATTACATACAGAAATTTCTGTTCCCTCCAAATCAGTGGTGGGTTCCTCCCGGTTCGGTCCAGTTCGGCTGAGCCGGTAGCGGTGACGATATGACGTCACCAAACCGGTTCTCTCCTCCCTGCCCTCCCACCCCCCCACCCACCCATGCACGTTATTCTTACCTTTTATTTGGTCCTACCCCCAATCTATTGCTGCCTCCTGAGTCCCAGCTGATGACTAGAGGGGAAAAAAACTGTTTAAACTCTTGCCGCGGGGCTTCAAAGGGCCATCCTACAGCTGATCAGTGTTAAAAGCAAACAAATGAATCGGGTCGTAAGTGCGAGGACTGGTCGTAAGTGCGAGGACCTTCCAGAAATGACTCTGACCTACCTAGCCATGCCTACCTAGTCACATGACCTCCAAGCCACACCCACAAAATAAGCCACACCCACAGAACCGGTAGTAAAAAAATTTAGAACCCACCCCTGCTCCAAATGCTAAAGGAAATGGAGTTGGCTTCCCAGGATGCACTTGTTTTGTGGAATGAGGAATGCTGGGAAGATGACCCTTGAAGGGTCTCAATAAAGATTTTTATTTGGTCACTAAGTGAAGCTCAAGATACATTAAAGAACAGCAATAGCAATAAAAATACATAATTAGATACACAAACTTTATGCTGGGGGCATGACATTATTTGTTTTTCTAGCATTTGAATTATTAGGCACTATGGTTTGATCATGCTGTGTAGTCCTCTGAAGAATAGGACAAAACTTATTATTACTTTCTTTCCTTTCAATAAGAAGATGGTCTTACTTCAGTCTTTTCTTTAACATATGAACACACATTTAAATCGGGGTGAAATGCTCCTGGTTCCAACTGGATCAGGCGATCTGGTAGCGATTGTGGCAGGTGGTTCAGAGAACCGGTAGCGATGGCGGGATGAGGCTCCACCCACCCACCTGGGTGTCGTTACTTCCTGCTTTTAAAAGGTAAAAAAAGGCTCTGACGATCGTGCACCACAGCTGTGATCATCAGAGCCTTTTTTTTACCTTTTAAGAGCATTTTTTTACAACCTATTCACCCAAGTAGGTTGTAAAAAAATGCTTTAAAAAAATAAAAATAGTTGGCCATGCCCACCCAGTCACATTACCCACCCCACCAAGCCACGCAGAACCGGTAGTAACAAATTTTACATTTCACCACTGATTCAAACTAGATGCAATCTATGTGGGACACGGAAGATTCTTCAAAAGTCTTATAATATTATCAATATTATATTGATGATGCTGAGAATTTTTGGGGCGGAGGGAATCTGAATCAACAGAACTGGCTCTTTATTCTCATAAAAATAAAGTGAAAATCATTTTGACATTCCTGTTTTGTCTTGCATATCTATCCTGAGCCTGATGACACTATTCTTCTACTGGGCGTATCATACTGGTGCTATTCAATATGTTAGGGCAAGACAAGCGGAAAATTTAAAAATATTTGTAAAAGGTGCCCATGATTGTTACCTTCTTCAGCTTCTTGTGTAAGGGATGCTTTCTGAGCTGCAGTTTTAGCTTTTCTCCAGTTCCTCTTTGCATTGCAGTATTTTTTACAGCAATAATTATCCATCCAATCATTCAATCAATGAAACAGAACTATATTTATGAAATCATTAAGATAACTCTCTGAAAGCTGGTAGGCCCTCTTATATTCTCACTTCTCCTCCAGAATTTCTTCATCCTTCTTGGAGTCCAGACAGACCTGCCCTGCCATCAGTAACAAATAAGTTAAAACATGATCTGGATCCTGTGAGCCCAGAATATTACAGTCCTACAAGCATTATCAACTACCAAACATAATTTACCATACCTATTATACCATTGCAGCCAGCTAGTGCTGGACAAAGTTCTACTGCTCATTGAAAACATAACAAATACAATATAAATATAAACCTTATACAAAACAGAGACTATGCTACAACCTTATTCATACATATAGAGGACCTCCAGAAATATTCAGTCATATAAACACTTATGATTGCTAATAAAGGAGAATATTTGTGGCTCAGAATGATGAGTCCTTGGTGCTCTATGAGCTTGCTTGTTTTCTTCCAGAGATTTCATGATTTGCACTTATGGTTGCACACCAAAATCCATTTCTTTGACAATAGAGACCAGCCAATGGTAAATACATACACATGGACTCCATCAAGGACTCATACCAGGTGGCAAATGGCAGTCCAATCTTTTCTTGAAAGTCTCAAGTGATGAAGCTCCCACAACTTCCGAAGGCAAGCTGTTCCATTGGTTGATTGTTTTCACTGTCAAAAAGTTCCTCCTCATTTCTAGGCTGAATCTCTCCTTGATCAGTTTCCCTCCATTATTCCTTGTCTGGCCTTCAGGTGCTTTGGAAAACAGCTTGACCCCCTCCTCTCTGTGGCAGCCCCTCAAGTATTGGAAGACAGTTGACCCTGCAAGTTGAAGCTGCGGGAGCTACCTTTCTCCAGGAGAAGCTACTGGAACCACAAATGGGTGCAGGACAAGCCTCAACCCTCGAGTGGAGACTACCAAGGCAGATACAGTGCAGGCATTCCAGAGAGTGGGAGTTCCCACCACCATCACACAGCCAGTCTCTGGCCAGTTTCCCAGAGCAATTTGGCCAACCCAGTGTGAGCAGCGCTACTCAATCCATTGGCACCGAGCAGCCCAGGTGGATCTTAGCACAGCCTACATTCACCTTCCCAGGCCAGGAAGTTGCAGCCCAATGGAGTGGAGCATCGGCTTCTTTCCACTCAGCATGAAGCGGCTTGGCTCACAGCCTCAGACCAGTCTGGTCATGGTCCCAGTCGCCACCGGAGTACAAATGACCCAACAACCGGCCTTGCTGACCCAGCCCAGCCACAGAATGTAGGGTCCACAACAAGGGCTCTGGGGTCTGCCTATCTGACTGCAGCAACTGGTCTTCGGGCTGCCGCCAGCAAGCCAAATCCCTCCTGGGTAGGCATTCTACCCAGGCCAAGGATGGGTGCAGTGTTAGTGGACACCAGCCCCGATCCAGCTACCAATGCCTTTCCAAACGCTTTGCTCTTTCCAGCCACCAATCATTGCTCTGCAACTAGCACCTATCCAGCCACAGCCACAACTACAGCCCCAGGCCATGATCCCTCAGCAGGTCCTGGCCCAACAACAGGGGCCAGTGATCCCACAGCCGATTCCGGTCCAGCAGCAGTGTCCATTCAGCAACCTGTGCAAGCCCAACAACAGGTCCGCCAGCTGGCCCTCCTCCACGATTCCAGGCAATGTTTGACGGGACTCCTGGGAAACTCGCCTATTTTCTCAACCGAGTTTGGGCCCACATCCACCAATATGGGAATCAATACCCATCCGATAGGTTGATTTCCGCCATCATAGATGGCATGAACGAGGGAGAAGAGTCAAAGTTTCATGACGAAGAAGCCCCAGAGCTAGAAGATGCCGACGAATTCATCCAGTTAATGCAGACTAGGTTTAGCAATGTGGCCCATCAACTGGAAGCAGATTAAGACATTGAAGCAGGCAGGTCAGGCCCCAAAGGAGTTAATTTGGGAGTTTTGAAGACTGGCCGAAAAGCTAAGAGACTGGCCAGAATGACTCCTAGTACATACTTTTAAGAAGGCCCATGACCCGGACCTCAGACAAGCATGTGGCATCAGGGGAGTACCAGCCTGCATACAAGTGTGGTATACTACAGCTGTCACTTTGGACCTGGAAATCCACCCCCACAGGAAGCCAGCTGTGGACAAGCCAGCAAGGAGATCCCTGGGATGCCGAGCACAGGTGAAGAAAGCTGAGGCGCCTCCTCCCACACCATCCAGGAGCTGTCAAATGCTACAGATGTGGCCAACATGGACACCAGGCTTCAGAATGCCTGGCCCCGGTTTCCCAAGCTCATTCCCCAGCCACAGCCGGGATGAGGAGAACCTCATGGAAGCCACCCAATAAAGGATGACTCACCAAACAGGCTCTGGAAGTTCCACTCCTTCCCAACGAAGCTGAGGGAACTCCAGCCAGTGAAGCTCCTCCAGCACCCACAGGGGAAAGCAGCGATGATGATGAGCCAATGGTAAGTGTAGCCATCCACCCCTTTACCATCAAAACCAAGATAGTAGTACCAATAGTATTACAGCCTCCCCATAGTTGAGCATTTAGGCATATGCACAAAACCCCTAGCACGCCCCATCCACTTTGAGCAGATTGATGGGACACTAATTGGTGGGACCCCTGCCACGTTGGTCATCGAACTTGTCAGACTGGAGATGGATCACTATCAAGCACTCATCTGATTTGTCATAGCCCCAAAAATGACTGAGTCAGTCATATTGGTGGCAGTTGATACACCCAGGCTTATGGTCATGGGTGATTTCAACTTGCCATCCATTGGTGGAACGTCTGGGATGGCTCGGGAGTTCATGGCTTCCATGACGGCCATGGACCTGACCCAGTTAGTTCATGGCCCCACTCACGGGGGGGGGGGGGGACATACTCTAGACTTGATTTTTGTCTCTGGCCAGTGGTTGAGTGATCTTGTTATAGGGGATATAGACATGGAACCCTTGTCATGGTCAGATCACTCACTCCTTCGTCTGGACCTTCGTACCCCTACACCCCACCGCAGGGAGGCGGACCCAATTAGATGGGTCCGCCCCAGGCGCCTGATGGATCCTGATAGGTTCCAGATGGAGCTTGGGCCAATTCCTGATGATCTGGCACACGACTCAGCCGAGGACCTGGTAGCTGCCTGGGATCAGGTGGCTGGTGGGGCCTTGGATCGAGTCGTGCCTTTGTGGCCTCTGACCCGGTGCCGATCCCTCGCGGCTCCTTGGTTCACCGAGGAGCTGAGGGAGATGAAACGCCAGAAAAGATGCCTAGAGAGCGGTTGGAGGGCCAGTCGCACTGAATCTGACTGAACACTGGTAAGGTCGCATATTAAGACCTACATAGTGACGATAAAGACGGCAAAGTTTAATTACTTTTCCGCCTCTATTGCGTCATCAGGGAATCATCCGGCTGCCCTGTTCAGGGTAACCCGCTCCCTGCTTCACCTGGGAGCGCGGGAGGATCCCTTGGAAGGCAGGGCGGAGGATTTCGGACAATACCTGCATGACAAAATCGCTCAGATCCGGGGGTCTTGGACTCTGACTGAGTAGATCAGGGCAGGGTGACGAGGAATAGTCTTGAGAATGTTATCTGGGAGGAGTTTGATGCTGTGACTCCCGATGATGTGGACAGGATTTTGAGGAGACTTAGTGCGGCCACATGTTTACTGGACCCGTGTCCCTCCTGGCTGGTACTGGCCTCCCGGGAGGTTACACGAGGCTGGCTCCAGGGTGTTATCAATGCTTCGTTGAGTGAGGGTCACTTTCCCGCGGCCTTGAAAGAGGTGGTGGTGAGGCCTCTCCTCAAGAAGCTGTCCCTGGATCCGGCCATATTGGCCAACTTCCATCCTGCCTTGAAAGAGGCGGTGGTGAGGCCTCTCCTCCTTCGCTTTTTGGCGAAGGTTGTTGAGAGTGTGGTCGTGCGACAGTTTCCACAATTCCTGGAGGAAACATCTTATCTGGATCCGTTCCAGTCTGGTTTCAGGCCTGGACACAGCACGGAAACGGCATTGGTCGCGTTGGTTGATGATCTCTGGAGGGCTCGGGACAGGGGTTGCTCCTCTGTTCTGGTCCTGTTAGACCTCTCAGTGGCTTTTGATACCATCGACCATGGTATCATGCTGCACCGGTTGGAAGAGTTGAGGATGGGGGGCACCGTGTTACGGTGGTTCTCCTCCTTTCTCTCCGACCAGTCGCAGTTCGTGTTGGCAGGGGGGCAGAGGTCGACCTCGAGGCCTCTCATATGTGGAGTGCCTCAGGGGTCGGTCCTCTTGCCCCTCCTGTTCAACATTTATGTGAAGCCGCTGGGCGAGATCATCCGTGGCTTTGGGGTGAGATACCATCAGTATGCTGATGACACTCAGCTGTACATCTCCATCCCAGGCCACCCCAACAATGCCCTTGAAGTGATGTCACAGTGCCTGGAGGCTGTACGGATCTGGATGGGGAGGAAGAGGCTCAGGCTCAACCCTTCCAAGACTGAGTGGCTGTGGTTCCCGGCATCCCGATATAGTCAGTTGACTCCATCACTGACTATTGGGGGCGAGTCGTTGGCACCCACAGAGAGGGCTCGCAATCTGGGAGTCCTCCTGGATACACAGCTGTCCTTGGAGGAACATCTGATGGCTGTAATTAGGGGGACCTTTTATCAGGTTCACCTGATCTGCCAGTTGCGGCCCTTTCTTGATCGGGATTCTCTGTGCACAGTCACTCATGCCCTCGTAACCTCTTGCCTTGATTACTGCAACGCTCTCTACATGTGGCTCCCCTTGAAGAGCACCCGGAGGCTCCAACTGGTCCAGAACGCAGCAGCGCGGGTAGTGACGGGAGCAGCATGGCGCTCCCATGTAACACCGCTCCTGCGTGAACTGCACTGGCTCCTGGTGGTCTTCCGGGTGCGCTTCAAGGTGTTGGGTATCACCTTTAAAGTGCTCCATGGCATAGGGCCTAGCTATCTTCGAGACCGCCTACTGCCACCGATGACCTCCCATCAACCCGTGCGCTCCCACAGAGAGGGCCTCCTCGGGGTGCCATCAGCCAAACAATGCAGGCTGGTGACCCCCAGAGGGAGGGCCTTCTCTGTGGGGGCACCTACCCTCTGGAATCAGTTGCCCCCAGAGATAAGAACAATCCATGACCTCAGTGCCTTCCGCCGAGCCCTTAAAACCTTCTTTTTCCAACAAGCCGGGCTGGCCTAGTTCTTTTTAAGTGTTTTTAATTGTTTTGTTTATCATTTTAATTAATGGGGCCAAATTTATATATATATTTAACTGTATTTTAATATTTGTATTTGATGTTTTTATGTGGCTGTTCACCGCCCTGAGTCCTTAGGGAGAAGGGCGGTATACAAATTCAAAATAAAATAAATAAATAAATAAAATATTAGGCCTTGCATGGCTGGACAAGTGGGGCCCTGCCATCACCTGGGAGGATGGCTATAGAAAACTAAATATCGACATTGGACCTCTGCCACCCATAAAACTGGACCATTGCCAAGAAGCCCCGGCCCCTAGCAATGACAGTGGGCCTGAAACCATAGCTCCTGCCACTGATGACCAACAAGTGCCAAAAGTGTACCGAGACCTATCAGGGGTTTTCAGCAAGGAAGACTGCAACTTCCTCCCCCCTCACTGCCCAACTGATTGTGCGATAGAATTTGTACCAGGAGCTAAACTACCCAAACCTAAGATGTACTCCATGACTCCTAAAGAAATGGAGGAATTGAGGAAATACATTGACGCCAACCACATAAGAATCAGGGAGGGGGATGAATGGAAAACTGCATTCAATTGCCCCCTCGGTAGCTTCCAATTTAAAGTCATGCTATTTGATTTGCAAGGAGCCCCTGCAGTATTCATGCAGCTAATCAGCGAGATGCTGCATGAGCACCTAAACCAAGGGGTCCTAGTTTACCTGAATGACATTCTCATATTCAGTGAAACCCTTGAAGAACACATATGTCGGACCGGACACTGGTAAGATCTCATATTAAGAATTACCTAGTGGCGATAAAAGCAGCAAAATGTACACATTGTGCTGCTCTTATTGCATCATCAGATAATCGCCCGGCCGCCCTGTTCAGGGTGACCCGCTCCCTGCTCCACCAGGAAGCGCGGGAGGACCCCTTGGAGGGAAGAGCCGAGGACTTCGTACAATATCTGCATGACTCCGACTGGGTAGGTCCAGCGAGGGTGACGGGGGCAGGTCTTGAGAATATTATCTGGGACGAGTTTGATCCTGTGACCCCAGATGACGTGGACAGGATTCTGGGTAGGCTGAATGCAACCACATGTTTGTTGGACCCGTGTCCCTCCTGGTTAGTACTGGCTTCCCGGGAGGTGACGCGAGGCTGGCTCCAGGGGATTATAAATGCTTCATTGGGTGAGGGTGCCTTCCCCGCCGCCTTGAAGGAGGCGGTGGTGAGGCCTCTCCTCAAGAAGCCTTCCCTGGACCCAGCAGTATTGGCTAATTATCGTCCAGTCTCCAACCTTCGCTCCGTTGCGAAGGTTGTTGAGAGTGTGGTTGCATGACAGCTTCCCCAGTACCTGGATGAATCGTCATATCTAGATCCGTTCCAGTCGGGTTTCAGGCCTGGGTACAGCACAGAAACGGCATTGGTCGCATTGGTTGATGATCTCTGGAGGGCTCGGGACAGGGGTTGCTCCTCTGTCTTGGTCCTGTTAGATCTCTCAGCGGCTTTTGATACCATCGACCATGGTATCATGCTGCACCGGTTGGAAGAGTTGGGGGTGGGAGGCACCGTATTATGGTGGTTCTCCTCCTTTCTCTCTGACCGGTCGCAGTCTGTGTTGACAGGGGGGCAGAGATCGACCCCGAGGCCCCTCATATGTGGGGTGCCACAGGGATCGGTCCTTTCGCCCATTTTGTTCAACATTTATGTAAAGCCGCTGGGCGAGATCATCCGTGGTTTCAGGGTGAAGTACCACCAGTACGCTGACGACACCCAGCTGTACATCTCCACCCCGGACCACCCCAACGATGCCCTTGAAGTGATGTCCTGGTGCCTGGAGGCCGTACGGATCTGGATGGGGAGGAACAGGCTCAGGCTCAACCCATCCAAGACTGAGTGGCTGTGGTTTCCGACGTCCCGATATAGTCAGCTGGTGCCATTGCTGACTATTGGGGGCGAATCATTGGCCCCCACGGAAAGGGCTCGCAACTTGGGCATCCTCCTGGATTCACGGCTGTCTCTAGAAGAGCACCTGACGGCCGTGGCCGGGAGGATTTTTCATCAGGTTCGCCTGATTCGCCAGTTGCGTCCCTTTCTAGATCGGGACTCTCTACACACGGTCACTCATGCCCTCGTCACCTCTCGTCTGGACTATTGTAACGCTCTCTACATGGGGCTCCCCTTGAGGTACACTCGGAGGCTCCAACTGGCGCAGAGTGCGGCCGCGCAGGTGGTTATGGGAGCAACGTGGAGCTCCCATATAACACCTCTCCTGCGCGAGCTACACTGGCTCCCGGTGGTCTTCCGAGTGCGCTTCAAGGTTTTGGTTACCACCTTTAAAGCGCTCCATGGCTTAGGACCTGGTTATCTACGGGACCGCCTACTACCACCAATAGCCTCCCACCGGCCAGTACGCTCCCATAGAGAGGGGCTCCTCCGAGTGCCGTCGGCCAAACAATGTCAACTGGCGGCCCCTAGGGGGAGAGCCTTCTCTGTGGGGGCACCTACGATCTGGAACGAGCTCCCCCCGGAGATACGGAGGATCCCGGATCTGCGCACCTTCCGCCGTGCGCTTAAAACGTTTTTATTCCATCAAGCTGGCCTGGCCTAAATCTTCTCCTTTTTAAAATTTTTAAATTTTAAATTTAAATTTTAAACACGAATCTGAATTTGTTTAATTATGGGATATTTTTAAAATTTAGCCAAACTGTTTAATCTGTTTTAACCTATTTTAAATTTTGTATTTTCTGTGTTTTTATCTTTTGGCTGTTCACCGCCCTGAGTCCTTCGGGAGAAGGGCGGTATAGAAATCTAATAAAACTAAACTAAACTAAACTAAACATAAAACTGGAACGGCAGGTATTGAAAAAACTCCTTGCCGCCAAGCTCTACACAAAACTGTAGAAGTGTGAATTCCACAAACCTTCCCTAGATTACCTAGGCTATTGAATATCTGGGGGGGGGGGAATAGAAATGGATCCAGGAAAAGTAAAGGCAGTGCTTGAGTGGCAGCCCCCAAGCACTCACCGACAACTTCAAAGCTTCCTGGGATTTGCCAACTTTTACAGGCAATTTATCCCTGCTTTTGCAGAGGTCGCTCTACCCTTAACTGAGCTATTGAAAACAGGGTCCCCTCCAATGAAGCAGAAGCCAAACCAACCACTTGCTTGGACAATGGACTGTCAAAAAGCCTTTGAAAAGTTAAAAAGGCTTTTTGCCCAGGAGTCTATCCTTCAGCACCTGGACCCAGAGCAACAATTCATAATACAAGCAGATGCTTGTGACATAGCCGTGGCAGTGGTGCTCCTGCTAAGAGACAACAAGGGGCAACTCCTGCCTTGCACCTACGTGTCCAAAAAACTCATCAACACTGAGAGGCAATGGGCCATTTGGGAGAAGGAAATCTACACAATCTGCTGGACCCTACTCTCATGGAGACATTTCCTAGAGGGTGGGAAGTGCCTTTCAAGGTCTGGACTGATCACAAAAACCTCGAAGCCCTGAAAACCCCCAGAAAATTGTCTCCCAAACAAGTTCATTGGGCACAGTACTTTAGATGATTCAAATTTAAACTAAAGTACATCCAGACAGGAAAAAAAAACCTGTTGGAACTTCCGGTTTCCTCGTCTTCGGCGACGACGGTGCCTTTTTAAGCACCGCCAGCCCAGCTGCTTGTAGAGCTGCTTCCTGATCGTGAAGCGGCTTGAAAGCTTCAAAATCCTCAAGATTCTTGAAGAAGAGGCAGCAGGGTACAGGTTGAGCCCCTGCAAACCCCCCCCCAGGGAATTGTTTCTGGGGAGGAAACAGGCGCGGCTCCCTCCCAACCTGCTGAGACTCCGGGAGGCATGGGACGTCTCTGCTTTCGCAGAACAAGCCAGCTGCAGGAAACTTCAATAGAGAAAGGAAACAACCCAAACAAGCAGCCGAAATTTACTTGAACCCTGAAACTCGGAACTGCAAGTATTAGCACTTTGCTGATTTCTTATTTTGAAGGGAAAATTTTTGCATGAGTGAAAGTGACTGGAAAAAATATGGCGCTCAGCATTAGAGTAAACGAATCAGCGAGTGTGGATTGGTGAAGTCATCTTGCTTTGTTACAAAGTTAATAAGTTGCTATAAAGTTGCTTCGGCTGTAATAACAGGAACAAGAGGAAAATCTCTCCCTTTTCAATACTTGACTTTGCATCACCACAGTTCTGCCCTGATTAAATCTGGGGGACATTTTTAGAAGGTTTTGTGGAGGTGGCAGAAGAAGAGGAACTTCCCTCTTTAGAAAAGCTAGCCTACGTGGCAGGATGGCTTCAAAGAAGCAGGAAGGCAAAACGGGGGGGGGGATCCCCCACACGCAAACAGGACACGCAGTCACAAGCTCAGAAAAAAGATTTTGATATGGGAGATTTAAAAGAATTTATTTCAAAAATCCTGGATGACAAATTTCAAAAAGCTCAACAGGAAATAGATGATAAAATCCAAAAGTCTCAACAGGAAATTATGCAGGAAATGCAGCAGAACCAAAAGAAGGTGACCAAAAAAATAACAGATGTGGCGTCTGGCCTGGCAGGATTTATTATGAAAGTTGAGTCAAAAGTGGATGAATTTAAATCAGAAGTTAATGCTAAGATGAAAGATAATGATCATAAATTTTCTGATGTTGATGATAAGATGCAGAGAGTTGAGAATTGTTATGATGCAATTCAGGGCAATGGAATTCGCTATACGGCTTCGAGGAATTAGAGAAGAGGAGAGACAAGATTTGAGACAGGTCTGTGCTGAAGCCTTAGCTGTGATTTTAAAAATTAACCCTGATACGGTTTTCTATAAAATAGACAAAATTTACAGAGTGAATTCCTGGGTGGCCAGACAAAGACAATTGCCCAGAGATGTGGTCATATATTTTACAGACAGAGCAATAAGAAATGATATCCTGCAAAAATCTTTTCTTACCTCTGTGCAAGTGGGAGGGTCAAAAATCACAGTTTATAAAGAGCTTCCACCTAAGATGTTGAAATCTAGAAAAGACTTTGGCTTTCTTGTTAAAGAACTGCAGAATAACCAGATACCATTTCATTGGGATGCTCCAACTGGCATAATTTTGAGATATAAGGGAGAGAGATACCGTTTGAATACTGTGGAGAAGGCGGAGCAATTTTATACTGATATCCTTAAAGAAAGAACACCATCCCCACGTACATCCACAGTTTTGGAGATTAAGGAGAGTGATAAGAAGCAACTTCAAGAACCGCAACAACAATCTAAGCAGGAATCAGAGGAGTTGAAGGGCGCTGAAGGAGGTTTCCTGGATGAGCCTTTGCTGGAACCTTCTCCAATCTTGGAGCCGGTTTGGATGGCTGAAGTCAAGGACCAGCGTATAACCCGAGCAAAATCCAAGCAACTTAAAGAAAAGTTACAGCAGGAAAGACAAGATGAAAAGGGGGCAAAGACTATTCAAGAGACTGGGGCCGTGGGGAATGCAGGATTGAAGATTTCGGATGAAATCCGATTATTCTGTTCTTTGCTCCAGAAAGAGAATAATGATGATTAAATGTTTATCTTGGAATGTGAATGGGTTGAATGCAACACAGAAAAGGAAGAAAGTATTTGCATATTTGAAACAATTTAATAATGATATAATCTGTCTACAAGAAACGCATATTACAGTTCAAGATCAAAACTATTTGAAAAATTCCAAATTAGGAACACATTTTATATCTTCAACTAACCAAAAAAAGAATGGTGTGGTTATTTATGTAAATAAAAAATTAACAGCCAAACTTATAGAAGCTGATCAAGATGGCAGGTTTGTAGCAATTGAACTACTTTCTGCAAATAGTCAAATTCTTTTGATAGGAATTTATGCTCCCAATCAACAACAGGACTATTTTTACAAAATGCTACATACTAAAATACTACAATGGGATTATAGATCTATTTTAATTATGGGAGATTGGAATGGAGTAATTGATTCTAAATTAAATTAAAAGACTTTGGCAAAGTCAAGGATTAGACTACCACAGACTTTTTTTGATATGAAAGAAGACTTGGAATTAAAAGATATTTGGAGAATACATAACCCAAAAGAACTGGATTATACTTTCTTTTCTGATAGACATAGATCCTTCTCTAGGATTGATTTCATTTTGTTGTCAGATGACTTACTTGTTAGGACAAAAAGAACAAAGATTTTGCCAAGAACTTTGACTGATCATAGCCCAGTGTGGATAGAAATTGAGACATGTAAGACTGAGAGACGCTCTTGGAGATTAAATGAAAACTTGTTC
The DNA here is from genome assembly GCA_022577455.1 of Arizona elegans. Lineage (NCBI taxonomy): Eukaryota > Metazoa > Chordata > Lepidosauria > Squamata > Colubridae > Arizona > Arizona elegans. The sequence continues at coordinate 168,335,460 of JAKOOJ010000001.1, read as the reverse complement.
AGATATGAAAAAAATATAATAGAACTTAAAAAGTATTTGAAAGAGTTTTTTGAAATTAATCTGAATAAAGGCACTCCAATGGAAATTGTGTGGGACGCAAGCAAAGCTTATATGAGAGGGGTGCTTATTTATATGAACTCTAAACATAGATTGATCCGACAAAAGAAAAGACTTGAATTGGAAGCAGAAATAAAGAATAAAGAACAGTTACTTATTAAAAATCCAACAGATGAAAGAATACGTGGTGTCATAAAACTTTTGAAAGATCAATTCCAAATGCTTATAGCGGAACAAGTTGCAACAAATTTACAATACGCGAAGCATAATACATTCTGCAACGCCAATAAACCGGGCAGGTGGTTGGCCTACACATTGAGGAAGAAACAGAGTATACGGACCATTGATAGTATTGATATCGGAGGGAAAGAAATTTTTCAACAGAAATTAATTAAAGAAGCTTTTCTTGAATACTACACTAAACTATATGCCAAAGAGGAGGTGCAGAATGGACTTATAGAAAAATATTTAGACAACAAAAGAGTTACAAAAATTACTGAGCAACAAAAGGAAAGAATGAATTATCCTATAACAGAGGAGGAGATAATAGCAGCAATAAAACAATTAAAAACAGCCAAAGCTCCTGGAACGGATGGTCTGACTGCAGTGTACTATAAAACTTTGCAGGCAGAAATGGTGGAACAACTCAGAGACTTATTTTGTAACATACAACAAGGGGGAAAAGTACCCCCATCATGGACTACAGCTTATATCTCTTTGATACCAAAAGAGCAAGCAGGTCCCAAAAAAACGGAGAATTACAGACCAATATCTCTTTTGAATACGGATTATAAAATTTATGCAAAAGTATTAGCCAACAGATTGATGCCAGTAATTCAAAAGGTGATTCATGATGACCAAGCGGGATTTATCGAGGGTAGGCACATGAAGGACAACGTAAGGCAAGTAATAGACTTATTGGAATATCTTGAGAAGAATAAACAGATCCCTGCAGTGCTGGTTTTCTTGGATGCAGAGAAGGCCTTTGATAAAGTGGACTGGAATTTTCTACTAAAGACTTTAAAAAAGATGGACTTTGGGGACCAATTTATACAGGCGGTCTCAGCAATTTATCAAGACCAAAAGGCACAGATTATTATTAATGGAAGTTTGACAACAGAGTTTAAAATCGAAAAAGGAACAAGACAGGGATGTCCGCTGTCCCCATTGTTGTTTATTTTAACACTAGAAGTCTTGTTAAATACAATAAGGGACTCTAATATCTTGAAAGGTATAATGATAAGGCAAGAGGATTACAGAATAAAGGCATTTGCAGATGATCTGGTCGTTACCCTAACACAGCCAATGGAATCAATAATCCAGATGAAGGACATTATACAAGACTATGGTAAAGTTTCAGGTTTTAGACTGAACCAGAAAAAAACTAAGATGATAGTCAAAAATATGACACAAGATCGTAAACACGAGCTTGAAAGGAGGGCAGGTTTTGAGATTGTACCAAAGGTAAAATATCAAGGAGTTCAGGTTGCAGAATCAAATATGAAATTGTTTCAAAATAATTATGAGGTGTTGTGGCGAGAGGTGCAAAAAGACATGGAGACTTGGAAAAAACTGCAGCTGTCTTTACTTGGAAGAATAGCAGCAGTTAAGATGAACATTTTGCCAAGATTTCTTTTTTTGTTTCAAATGATTCCGGTGCTTAAAAAAGATAAACAACTAAAAGTATGGCAAACTGGAGTGAACAAGTTTGTCTGGAACGAGAAAAAACCAAGAGTAAAATTGAAAATTATGCAAGATGTTCCAGAAAGGGGAGGTCTTAAACTTCCAAACCTACAATTATATTATGATGCAACAGCCTTGACTTTAGTAAGTGATTGGTTTGGAGGAAAAAAGACTGGAATATTAAACGCAGAAAGTTTTGATTTGGAATTTGGATGGCATGCTTACTTATTTTATGACAGCAAAGTGGATAAAGTATTTAAAAGCCATATACTTAGAGATTCTTTGTTGAGAGTTTGGAAGAAGCACCGACTCAAATGGGATTATAAAATACCGCTATGGCTGGATCTTGGTCATACTTTGTGGAATATAAATATAATGTCACTCGGGGGGTTTTTATATAAAGAGGTTCTCTTTACAGATGCGGGCAGATGGCAGCTGAAGACATTACAGACATTGTTGGCTGAAGGGATTAATCTAACTTGGTTACAATATAATCAATTGCAATTGAGATGGAAAGAGGACCAAAAAACTGGTATTATGATGTATGAGGAAGAATTGGTCAGACATATAAAAGAGAAAGGTCCAATGCATATTAAAAGACTTTATAATGTCTTGTTAGAAAGGGATTCAGAAACTGAACTAGTTAAAGATTGTATGATTAAGTGGGCACAAAATTTTGAGGAACCAGTGATGTTGGAAACATGGGAAAAAATTTGGGTTCAGAATGTTAAATTTACACAGTCGCAGAATCTGAGGGAAAATTTTTATAAAATGTTTTACAGATGGCATTTAGACCCCAAAAAATTGTCGTGTAGGTACCCTAATGTGCAGCCTAAATGTTGGAGATGTGATTGTCTAGATGCTACATATTATCATGTTTGGTGGACCTGTAAGAAAGTTAAGGCTTTTTGGATAAAAATTTGGTGGGTCATGCAGAATGTTCTGAAGAAAAAAATTCAATTTTCTCCACAATTGTTTTTACTGGGTATAGTTAAGGGTTTTACATTGGGTGAAACAAAACTGATATTGTATATGATAACAGCAGCAAGATTGTTGATAGGTAAATACTGGAAAAATGAAGCGCTGCCCACGATTGAGGAATGGACTTTGAAGATGGCCAGTTTTGCAGAGATGGCGAAGATTTCAGCATATCTAAAAGATTGTTCACAAGAGACTTATGAATGGGAATGGAAGAGGTGGATAGATTATGTTCAGAACAAATATCAAACTAGGAAGTATCAAATAGCTTTTATTTGAAAATGTTATATTAAGATAGAAATATTTTTAAGGTAATGAGGATGAAAATTTATTTAAAAATGTTATATTAAGATAGAAATATTTTAAGGTAATGAAGATGAAAATTTATAAGGGGGAGGGAGGGGTTCAAGTTTTATATACAAAGGAGGGTTTTTCCTTTTACCTGATATGAGTATACTGTGCGGAAGTCCGGGGGGAGGGGAGGGTTAGGGTGGGTTAGGGAGGTTGGGAAGTTTGGGGTGGGTTGAGGGGGGAAAAAGGGGTGAAAATGTAATTGTAAAACTTTTGTAATAAAAAAAAAAAGGAAAAAAAACCTGTTAGCAGATGCCTTGTCAAGAAAACTGCAGTTTGACAGTCGCCGAGAGGAAGTAGTCTATGCCATCATCCCTCCCACACAACTGGCAGCACAAGTCACCACAAGAAGCCAAACCAGGTAGCCACTCAACCCCAGTCGGGACAACCTGACAACTAAAACATGAACTACCAGCCGACCTCTGGCTCACTGACAATAAAGACATCTTGACCATGAGGGATGGACTAGCATGGAAGGGATCTAAACTGTATATCCCTGCGAGCTTGAGAGGTGTTACAGCGCAACCATGACTAAAAGCTAGCCAGTCACTTTGGATTCCTGAAAACCCTGCACCTTGCTAGAAGGCAATTCTGGTAGCCAAAAATGAAAGCAGATGTGGAAGACTACATAAAGAGCTGTGCCACCTGTGCCACCATGAAAATAAGACCAGGGGGGCTTCCGGTTTGCTGCTGGCCGCCGCCAGACGTTCCTTTGGGATCGTCAGCTTCCATTCCCTGTCAGAGCCGCCGTTACAGCGGATGGCGGCTCGAAAAAAACTCCGTTTCCAAGAGGAAACGGAGATAGAGCCGGCAGGGGTGGGTAGAACTCTCCGCAGAGTCCCAAAAGTTTTTTTTTTAACTTTTGGGACGGAGCGGATGAGAAGCCCCATATCCCCTGCCGCTGCTCCGGGCTTTGGGAGACCTCTGCTTATGCAGAGCCAGGCGTCAAGAGCAAGCCTGCGAATTCAACAGAATAATTAAAGAAATGACGAGCTGGACCCTTAATACTGAACCGCAAGTATTTCACCTTTCCAAAATCTATCTAAGAGAAAAGAGGAGAGGAAAAGAAGGGAAAAGAACCTTTTAAAATGGCGTCTGCTGTGGCTGGAGAAGGGCTAAAAGGGAAAGTCCTTCCGTTTCTTCTTACTACAATGTAGCGGAATAAATATCACTGGCTACATTTGTAGATAAAACCTCGCTCCTGTGCTGTTGATTGAAAAGAAGTTTTTTTTTTTTTCCTTTTTTAAGGGAAAGTTCTTTTGTTTTCTATTTCCTCTCTCTTTTTTGCTAAATCTTGTCTGTGTGGGAAATGGCATCAGGACTTACACAGCTGGATAAATGGGGGGGGGAACTTCCCCTCTCAAGAAATTGCGCCAACAAATTTCAACTCTCCAGTGTCAGAAACCCGATTTTAATATATTAGAATTTATCCTTGAAGAGATTGTAAGAAGGGATGAGATTGTGAACCAGCAACTTGAAAAATTTAAGCAGGAAATTAAAGAAATTGGTGAATTGGTCAAATCAAAGTTTGACTTTTTGAATCAAAAGATTTTAAAAGCTGCTAATGGTTTATCAGGCTTTCTGATTCGGGTGGATGCAAAGACTAAATTATTAGAGTCTAAAATGAAGGAAATTGAGGAGAATTTGGATGACATGACTCAAAAAATTAAAAAGGATTTGATAAACATTCAGGATAATAGCTCGGAAGACAAATCTAAAATGGAGACTGACCAAAAGATTGGTAATGAAGAAAATGTACAACAGAGGATTGAAAGAGAAGTTTTAATGATTCAATATAATTTTACAGAATATGCAATTAGACTGAGAGGTTTGCAGGAAAATAATAGAGATGATCTAAGGAAAATATCTTCTGAAATTCTGGCTGGGATCTTAAAGGTTCAACCTGATGAAGTGTATTGTAGGATTGATAGAATTTACAGAATAAACTCCTGGTTGGCAAAGCAAAGGCAATTGCCTAGAGATGTGGTGATCTATTTTACAGATAAAGAAATTAGGAATAATATTGTGCAGAACTCTTTTAATTCTACCTTGCAATTTCATGGAAGAAAGATTTGGATTTTTAAGGAGCTCCCGCCCAAGATGTTAATGGAGAGGAAGAAATTTGGCTTTCTAGTGACTGAATTAAAAAAAAGAAATATCCTATTCAGGTGGGACACCCCAGTTGGCCTAATATTGAGATATCAAGGAATAAGATATCAATTGCATACTGTTGAAAAAGTGGAAGATTTTTATCAAAAAATTTTAAAAATGAATTTAACACCTTTAGGCATAATACAGGATAAGCAAAAGGAGTTGGAAACAAAAGGAAAACATCAAATTACAGAGGCTGTGATGGATAAATTGTCTTTGGACTCCCTGGATACCCCAGCTGAACTGTCTATAAATAAGAGAGCAGTGTCATCCGACTCCAACGTGATGAACCATCAAGTCACAGACAAGTGCGCAAATCAATCAGTTGAAATACAAGTGATGGAGAAGAAAGATGAGATGATAAAACTAACCCAACAACAACAATACATAAAGCAGAATGAAAATCAACTAGCAGACACACAATTGGTAGGCAAGAAACGAGGATGGAAATTCAACCCGGAAAAGAAAAAGAAAAGAAATAGATCGCATAGAAACAGCAATTTCTAAACTATGCAACAGTGATGCCAGGGACTTTAAAAAATGAATGAATATTTGAAAAGATAGTGGAGGCGAACAATTGTCTGATACTATCCTGAGGATTGTGGCAGATCTCTGCAAGGCCATGATTTTGGGATGTGAAAAGAGCCTCACTTTGTTGGATTTGAATCATCTAAAATTTTTTTTTTTTTTTTTTGGTAAATATATTATAATCATTTTGAGTTATAAAGCAGGAGAGTCCCGCCGGGGCATGCAGAAGATCTGGATGTTACTCAGTAGGATGATGGGAATTAATAATCCTGATGAATACCACAACTATAACCATATGGATATAATTATAATTATAATGTCACTCGGGTGGTTGTTTTTGCTTTTATACAGATGCGAGGATATCTACTACTGATGGGGGCAGAAGATGACTGGAGATTTTGAACAAACTGTTGCACCAGCATGTTATTTTACCCTATTATGGGTGATGGATTTAACAATCCAGAGGAAAGACATCAAAGAAGATACTATATGGATTATAAATTTAAAGTTATTGTTTTTTCCTTTTTTACAAAATGGAATGCATATATAGATATGTGTATATCTTAGTAATGTGGGCAGTGGATTATATCTAGAATTGTACTGCATGATTTTGTAGGAATTGAAGGGTTGAAATAGGTTAGTTTACTGATTGATTAGTTTAAGGATTCTTAAGTCATATATTTAGGGGAGTGGAGGACTTAACAATTCAGTGGAAAGATACTAAAGAAGATATATTTTTTTCTCTTCTTTTTTTTCTTTTCTTCTTTTTATAAAATGGGATGCATATATAGATATGTGTATATTTTAGTAAAGTGGGTAGTGGATTATATCTAGAATTGTACTGTATGATTTTAAGTCATATGTTTAGAGGAGTGGAGGAATTGGACAGAATTGAATAAATGTTAAATTTGGATGCAGGGAGAAGGTCGATTTAAAATGTTATATTAATATATATAAAAGATTAAAGGTTAAATTGTAATAATACTCAATAAGCTTAACATGTTAAGGGTCAGTACTTCGAGAAGGGATTAAGGGAAAGGAAAGATATTATGTATGTAACTAGTTATGAAATAGCCTATTGTTGTGAAGAAGTCACAGGGGGGGTTGGGTGGAAAGGGTGGGTTAGGGAAGAGGGGGGGGAAAAAAGGGGGAAAAACTTGTATTTGAAAACTTTTTCAATAAAAAAAAAAAAAGAAAACAAAATAAGACCAGGGAAGCCCCCTGGACTCCTCCTGCAAGTGGCAAGCCCCAGTAGATCTTGGGGAGAAATTGCAATGGATTTTATAGTTGAACTCCCAGAGAGTGGGGAGGAACACAATAATCTGGACAGCAATTGATTTATTTTCCAAGTAAGCCCACTTTATTGCTTGCTCCAGACTGCCTTCTGCAAAGAAACTAGCTAAACTATTCATCAAACATATTGACTGCCTACACGGAATATCCCACCAAATCATCTCAGATTGAGGAGTCCAATTTACAGCCAAATTCTGCAGAGAATTCCTAAAATCCGCTGGATTTACACAAGGACTTAGCATGGCTTTTCATCTGAGTATGAATGGCATGGTGGAATGAGCGAATGCAATGGTGGAACAATATAGAAGATGCTATGTGGATTACCAACAAGAAAACTGGGCAGACCTGTTACCATTTGCAGAAGTGGCTTACAACAATGCCATGCATAGCAGCACTGGATTGACCCCTTTACCAGTGGCATGGAATTTGTCCCCATGCCTGAGTTGCCCAGAGAACCCCCCTCTCCCATGTCTTTGGCAGAATGGATGGAGTCTCTGAAAAAGGGGTGGGAGAATATTAAGAAAGCACTAGCAGAAGCTGCAGAGGAATATAAAAAGCAAGCAGTCAAGCATCGCTCTCTTCAATCTCCCTTCCGTGTGGCAGATAAAGTTTTCCTATCAACCAAATACATACGGTTGAAGCTACCTAATAAAAAATTGGGACCCAAGTTTTAAAGTCCTTTTCCAATAGTAAAAGTAATTAACCCAGTGACAGTTCAGCTTAGCCTCCTCCACATTCTAGGGAAAGTGCATCCTGTGTTTCATTGTAGCCTACTGAAGCCAGCCATTGGGCCTAGATTAAGACCTCAGACCCAGCCACCTCCTCCTCCTATAGTAGTGCAAGGAGAAACCATTATGAAGTGGGGAAAATTTAGATTCTATAGGGGTCGTTTACAATACTTAGTCCATTGGAAAGGGTACCCTTTGTCTGAAGCCACCTGGGTTAAGAGTTGGGATGTGAAGGCAGACAGGTTGGTTAAGCAATTCCATAACAAATATAAACCAAAGGGCTCCCCTGGGGAGGGGAGAGGTGGTTAGGTGTATGATTTTAATTCCCTGTATTACTGTCATTCCAGGATATACTTTTCTGTTGAGGGGGGTGGCCTGTCAGACCTGGAAACCATCTTTTACATTTGGGCCTTCAGGCCTGCCACATTTTCTACTGTGGGAAAATGGGAGGGGGGGTTGTAGGGAGGGGTGAAATGTAGTCAAAATTGTTACAATATTTTGAGGATCAGACTCAATGATGAATTCAGAAGCAATTTCTTCAGTTAAAGAAGAGTTTATTCATAATAGGCATTCTACTTATTCTTGTCAGATTTACAGTGAGAAGCAAGCATGAGGTAAAAGCACTCTCTATTTATATCAAAGGGGAGGAGTCAAGAAAGGGGGGTGATTACACATGAATACATTAAAGGAGGATGAATAAATTAACCCTTTATATCCTGTACATATATACATATCTCTTGTTATAGAATAAGGCATTTACTTATGACAAATCCCCCTCTAAATGCCGATTCGACATATAACAATGATTGCATTCGGATTCAGAATTATATAGTACTTGTAATTTTGATGTCAAGTATTTGTGTTGTTTAGAAGGTAAAGGTTTAGTTAATATATCAGCTATTTGTTCTGAGGTTTCGCAGTGGATTGCTTTAATGAATCCCTCCTGAGATAATTGTCTCACGTGTTTAAATTTGATATCTATATGTCTGGACCTTTGACCAATGGCGTCAGATCTTGATATTTCTATAGCTGCCTTATTATCTTCATGTATGACAAATGGTAGTATTGGATTCTTCCAAATATCAGATAATAAATCATTAAACCACACTAAATTATTTGAGGCTTTAGATAAACAGACGTATTCTGCCTCTGTTGTGGAAGTCGCTACTAAATCTTGCTTCCCAGTGTACCAGAATATTGGGCAATCATTTAAAAATAATACATAACCTGAGGTGCTCTTTCTACATTTGATGTCACCTGCCCAGTCTGCATCAGCGTAACTGGTGATAATAGGTTCTTCAATATTATTGGGTTCTAAGAGTAGACAGAAATCTATGCTGTGTTTTAGATATCTTAGTATTCGTTTAACTGCTTCCCAATGATACATAAGTGGTTTACTTACATGTCTAGATAATAAATTAAGTGGCAGAGCTATATCAGGCCTGGTCCAATTAGATATATACAAGAGAGAACCAATAATTGATCTATATAATGTATTGTTCTCGAACTCAGGTGAAGATTCATCCATATTCCTTAGAAAATCAGTCTGCATAGGAGTATCGCAAGGTTTGGCATCTCTTAAATTGCATTTTTCCAGAAGTTCTATAATTTTATCTCTCTGGGATAATTTGAATCCCTTTCTTGTTTTATTGATTTGAACTCCAAGGTATTTGTTTACCCTTCCTAGCGACTTTAAAGAGAAATGTTCACTTAGCTTGGATACAAATAAGTCTTTCTTTTCTTTATGTTTGCCTATATACAAAATATCATCCACATAGATTAACACAAATTCTAATGATTCACCTTCCTTTCTAACAAAAAAGCAATTGTCTGCAGTTGTGGCTTTGAATTCCATATTTTTAAGCACGCTGACTAGACATTCATACCAACGCTTGCCGGATTGTTTTAATCCGTACAAGCTTTTGTTAAGTAACCAGGTCTCATTTCTATTTGTACATTGGCTATGAGGTGCCCTTACATATATCTCTTTGTCGAGCTTTGCATGTAAGTATGCAGTCTGCACATCATATTGAAAGACATCAAGATTGAGTATAGCAGCTATGACTAAAGCTGTCTTAACACTTTCGGTTCTTACAGTGGGAGAGTATGTGTCAGTGTAATCCTCAGGATATTTTTGAGCGTAACCTTGTGCGACTAATCTAGCTTTATATAATTTATTACCCTCTTCTAAATCTTTGATTTTGAATATCCATCTGGTGCCTATAATTGTCTTGTTCTTAGGGGCAGGGACTGGTGTAAATACACCTAATTCACGCAAGCTGTTCATTTCTTTTGTTATGGCTAATTCCCATTTTTCTCTTTCTTCCATGAGAAGTTTCAACACTTCCTCGTATGTGTTAGGTGTTGGTGTCTCGTCATTCACACACATTATATAATCCTTATACTTATTGGGTAATTGTTTTCTGTTACACCTGATTGTTCTTATTGGAATGCTTTCATTATCGTGTAGATACCTTGCTTCCTTTTTGGTTAATGAATCTGTTTTTATCCTGGTATGGTTACCTGTCCATGTTTTGTTTTTGTCATCATGTGTGTTATGTTCATGTTTCTCTCTTTCTATTCTGTCTTGTTGTTTAATATTTGGTTCTGTATTTTGGATTATCTCGTTAAGATGTATCTTAGACCAGTTGGCCTGTTCATGAAATACTGCTGTTCTTGAGACTATGAATTTGTTATTATTGTCAATGAATCTATATCCTTTTGTGCCTGTTTCGTATCCCATGAATCTGAGCCTTCTGGATACGTTATCTCCCTTACGTCTTAATTGTTTTGGTATGTGTACGTCTGCTGTAACTCCAAATATGTGCATGTGTGATATTTTTGGTTTCCTATTGTACATCACTTCGTATGGTGTTTTATTTAGGATGCTAGACCAGGTCCTATTTTGGGTATAGTTTGAATATAGTAATGCTTCTGACCAGAATTGTTTTCCTAAACCAGCATCTTCTAATGTACATCTAATCATGGTTTGCAGTGTCGAGTTCTTTCGTTCTACTGTACCATTCTGAAAAGCAGAAAATGGGCTAGTCGTGAAGTGTATCATTCCTTTGTCTTTTATCCATTGTGAGAATTCTTTTGACATGAATTCGGATCCCCTATCTGTCATGATTTGTTTTATTTTGATATTGTGTTGTGTTTCTACACGTTTGTAAAATTCTTTGAATTTTTGGAAAGTTTCATCTTTGTGTTTTAAAGTATAAACAAATCCATAACGGCTATAGTCGTCTACAATAGTTAGGAAATATCTTTTTTTGTATGTGATGGATGGTGTTAATGGACCAACTAGATCCATATGTACCAGATCAAAAATTTGGTTAGAGGTCCTTGTTGCCCTCTTTGGTTTTGGGTTTGTTCTGAGTTTTGAGGATTTACATACTGAGCATTCCAAATAGTTTTTACAATCCTTTATTTTAACGCCATCAGCATGTTCAATCATTTTTTGTATTACAGGGAAACTTGCATGTCCCAATTTCCTATGCAACATGTGTGCACATTCATCATGAATTGGTTTGCCTATATTGGGTCTTTTGTTATTGTGTGTATCACTAGTGGGTGTGTCTTTGTGATTACAGTGTGTATTGGGTTCTTCATTGTCATTGTTGTTACTATGTTCACTGTCTATGTTGGTGTCGTCATCAGTGTTTGTATTAATGTTATGCAACCATTTATCTTCTGTTACAAGGAAGGGTAGGCCCCCTTCGATAACTACACTATTCAATTTAGTCCCATCCTTTTCTAGTATTGCTTTTCCCCCAGAGAAGATTATATTTATGTTGAAATCTTGGCTTAATTTCACTGCACTAAGTATGTTATGTGATATTTCTGGTATCAACAATACCCCCTCTACTTTACCTAAACCAGGTATATTTACATCTCCTTTCCCTATGACTTGAACATTTTCTTGATTGGCTACTCTTATCATAAATTTATCATTTGTGAATGAAGACAGTATTTTCTTGTTATTTGTTGTATGATTAGTTGCCCCTGAATCTATGAGCCAAGTATTGTTTTTTGATTTTTGTGTGATGACATCGTTATGTTTATCTAATCCATTTAATGATCCTGATTTTCTGTCCCTTGAATTATCTCTATCCTTTCTGCGTTCTCTGTAGTTTGGGGAGTCTCTATATCTGTATCTATCAATAGATGATTGCCTGTCTTGATATCTACCCCTATAATCACGGTTTTGTCTTTCCCTATGAAACATGGGGCAATCTCCCTTAGAGTGTTTTCTGGATCCACAATTGTAACATTCAATTGTTTTTTGGTGATTTTCTTGGAAGGTTACCCCTTTTGCCTGTCTGTGTTCTGTGTATGCATTGTATCTACTTCTCCTCAAATTATCTTCAGCTATTAATTTATTTGACAGACTTTCTATGGATAAGTATCCTAGATTGATTGAGTCTAAGTGTGATATGTAGTTATCCCATGATGAATCTAATGAGTTAAGGATAACGCTTTTCATTGTCTGTTCTGATATTATTTCTCCTCTTAGATGTAATTCTGCTCTGGTTTTGTTTAAGGATATTAAATGTTCACTTATGGTGGTTCCAGATCTTAATTTGGCTGAAAAGAAATCTTTAGACATTCTAGTGGTTGTTGCTACACTTTCACTATGAAACAATTTAAACATGCATTGAATTATTTCTGAAACAGTAAGATTATGCTTAATACTGTAGTACATGGCAGGTGATATGCTAGAAATTATTAAATAGAATGCTCTGTGATGCAGGCAGTCCATTTTTAGAGTCCAAGGTCTTTTGGGAGGATTGGTTATAAAAAATAATAAATTTTCTTTCATAAAGACAACCTGAATTTGTTGACATCATTCCTGTAAATTGATGCCATCAATTCTAAGTTTTGGGAAATCACTAGGTAGATTCCCAATATTACTATTCCCACTACTTACAACTGTGGGTAGTCCATGGTCCTGTAGATGTTGAAAATTGCAGAATGGTGTGGGTATTCTGCTGATGAGCTTGAAAGGTTCTCCTTCTTCATAAAGTTCATTGTAGTTCTCTGTGTTCATCTGCGCATGCGCGTTGATCATTTCTCTGCTGAAGCCGCTGGGAGAGGTTCTCTTTGCTGTAGCTCCCTCGTAGTGCTCTCCTTCTGATGATTCGGTCTCCGGCTCGATCTTGGGTGTTCTGCTGGCAGCTGTGGTTCGTCTCTTTTCTTTGAAGCTTTCTTGCTTGGAGTATTTTGTTCTTTGGATCGTTTGTGGTATGGGGGAAATTTCGCAGGGCCCTCTGGGTTCAGGCGTCGTCATCATCGTTGTCCGGATTGAGTCGTGCAGGCTTTGAGGTGTCTGTTTGTTTCTTCGTTTCTTTTGTATTTTTGCATTATTGGCTTTTATTGATTCTTTTGAAATTGTTAGACTTGTGCCAAACGTTTTAAATAGTTTTCTCATGGGTGTTTCAATTTCTTGTTCGGTGGATGATTCTTCTGTATCTGTTTCTGACTCTTCAGAAGAATAAATATATTTCTTGCTATTTTTTGTGTTTTTTCGCGCCAGAGTTTTTGAATGGTGCATTCTGATTGGTTCAGCCGTGTTCATTTCTGTGGCCGGTTAAAGAAAAGATGGCTGCCTTTCAAAATTTTGAGCGGGACCTCTGGTCTTGCTTCTGGTTATTTTTTCTTTAGTTGTAGGTTCGCTCACCATTTTTGTATTTTCGGGTTTGGCTTTTTCAATGTCTTTTTCTCTCGCTGCTCCGTTTTCTTCCAAGAAGCCTCGGAGTTCCGCGATGAGTTTGTGGTCATCTTTTTGACTTTTTATTAGCCTCAGTATCTCCGATCTGAGGTCTTTGTCTTTTATTTTGTTCTCTTCTTGGTTGTCAGTTTCATCTGCTGTTTCTTCGATGTCTGTGGTGTTATCTTCAGATTCTTTGATTGTTGTATTTATTGGTTCGTCGATCATTTCTTGATCTGTTTTTGTTTCTTTATCATTTGCCCTGGTATTGGGTCTTTCTTGTTTATTCTTGAGGTTTTCTTTCTTAGGCATGTTGGATTTTATTGAGTCAGTATAACCATCCTCTGCTACCAGATTGTTACAATATTTTGAGGATCAGACTCAATGATGAATTCAGAAGCAATTTCTTCAGTTAAAGAAGAGTTTATTCATAATAGGCATTCTACTTATTCTTGTCAGATTTACAGTGAGAAGCAAGCATGAGGTAAAAGCACTCTCTATTTATATCAAAGGGGAGGAGTCAAGAAAGGGGGGTGATTACACATGAATACATTAAAGGAGGATGAATAAATTAACCCTTTATATCCTGTACATATATACATATCTCTTGTTATAGAATAAGGCATTTACTTATGACAAAAATAACATTCCTTTCTCAGAAAATCAAGGATGCCTTGCCCTGGCACCTGGAGTTGGATGACTGGGAGATATCTCCAATTTGAACGGTGGATGATTGGACCATGTGATGGACATGTGGGTGCTGGGCAGGGACTTGAACTTTGACTTGGGGAAAACCTGGAAACTTTTAGATTCAGTTTTCCCGGATGTGCCAATATGACATCTCTAATAAAATGGAACTTTGAGGAAACTCAATCCTCAGAGTGGTCTTTCATTGGGGGTGTTACTTGGAACCCTGACAAAGAGTGCAGGGAAGAACAATAACGATGATTAGGGAAGCAGAGGATAAAACATGCAATGAATAGTTGCAGGAGCTGGGGTATGTCTAGTCTAACAAAGAGAAGGACTGGGATGATAGCAGTGGGGCTGCGACAGAGAAAAGGAGGTCAACCTATTCTCCAAAGCACCTGAGGGTAGGACGAGAAGTAATGGTTGGTAACTTATCAAATTACCATGCATTAAGGCTATTGCTTAACACATTGTAAGCCGCCCTGAGTCTCCGGAGAAGGGCGGCATATAAATCAAATTAAAAGAAATAGAGATACAACCTAGAATTAAGGAGAAGTTTCTTGACAGTGAGCTCAATTAATCAGTGGAATGGTTTGCCTCCAGAAGTTGTGGGTGCTCCATTGCTGGAAGTTTTAAATAAGAAATTGAAGAATTATTTGACTGGAATGGTATAGGGTTGGGCTTGAGCAGGGAGTTGGACTAAGACCTCCAAAGTCCCTTCCAAATTTGTTATTCTGTTACAGTTACTTCAGCTGAGTAGGTGCAATACAAAATTTATAGCAAGAGCCACATCCCTGTTAGATGTTTTCCATATAGATGCCATTAGAAACAAAGCACATTCAGAAGGAAAAGGCATTTAAAGGCCTGAGACAAGGAATCTGGTATGCCCTAATGCAAGTGCTACCATGTAATAGGGGTGGCACTGAGATCAGAGAAATAAAGAAGTAATTTCTGATTTTTACTGGGCCTGAGTAGAAAGGCTAAACTTGTGGATTTCATATTTTTTCAGGTCAGCACCCTGCTGACAATGGGCATAGCCTATATCTCATGGAATCTACAGAGGATAGGATGGCTCTTGTGGCAAATAGAGTAGGCAAGTCACAGCTAGACTTTCCCCCCTTGTCATGCAAATTCAAATGACAATCCCAAGGTTCAGACATCTGCAAAGCTTTCTCATAATAAAGACCCTCTGGAAGGCACTACATGGTAATGGCCTCTTTTGGTTTACAAGTGTCACTCAGGCTTTTTGTTTTTCCTTTTTGTACCACTCCCATCAAAGCTCCTTCATGGCAGAAATATTTATTTTATTTCCTGACAACTGGAAGTAATTAATGACTTCAGAGTAGAGGATATGAAAAGCCAGATGTTCTTGCCCTACTTAGAAAAGCCAAGAAAAGAGTGCAGCACCTGTGCCCAGTTGTATCTACAGTCACCCAGGGGTCCAGAGAGACCCATGTTTGTTGAGGAGGTTTATATATACATATGTATACATATAGATATAGATAAACATACATACATACACTCACCTATATACATACATATATTTATATACCTGTGTGTGTGCGCGTGTGTGTGTGTGTGTGTGTGTTATATTCACATATATCAGGTGATCAAACTACTTGGTTTGAACTTGTTCCATTTAGCTGGTGGTCCTGTACACCTAGAATTTTAAAAATGGAAATGTCCGTGAGGACATTAGTAATTTGAAAAATAAAACCAAGACATTAATTTAAGGATACTAATTGAAATGTATTATACATTTTGCTCAGTTTTATTGATCATCAAAACAAAAATTTTTTATGGCTTACACTCCAACACACTCCAAGTAGAGCAATTTGTGAGAACATTACAGATAAATAGCCTGTTATGTTAAAAGAGCCAAATTGGCTTTAGGACCAAATAGATTTACATCAAGACAGAACTAATTAAAAGTGCATTACCTTTATCATGCAAAAAAAAATTTCTAAGGGGTCACTGTTTGATACATTAATTTCAAGTAACATGGGAAAACGTTTAAGAGTGGCATTTTGAAATGCCTGCATTCTGAAATGTTGATGCTACCATCTGTAAGCCAAGCCTTGTTCTAAGGAACTGATTTCACTGAGCCAAATTACATATCATGGCTCCTTGTCATTGACAGTAAAATGGTGGTGGTGCTTCTAGGACCTATCATAGCTATCAAGCTGTCTGCTTGCCAGCTGTGAAGCCTTCAGTAGGTCACATTAGGACTGAGACAATATGACTGTACAATGCTTCCATATCCTCATGTGCTTCAAAGCACCTGGAAGCATGAATAGAGCACATAAACTCACCATGTCTCTTTCTAGGATTGTGCAGCAATTGTAGAGGTCAGTCACATGATTCCAGGAAAAACTATGGAGTAATTTGAAGGTGTTGGCAACAGATATTAGGTTTACCCTCCCATGTGCACAAAAGCACCTTTGAAGACCAAATCCAAAATATTTTAGAACCATACTATTCATGATCAGCAAACCCTTTTCCTGTGTTTTTATAGAATGATTCCTGTATTTTGTGTACTAACATTTCAAGATCTCTGGGAATCCCCTCCAAAATTCCATGTGAACTGTTTGAATAAGAAAATGCCAAGACAAATAAGGCTGAACTGTGACCATATCTCAGGAGTGTTTTTTTTTTCTTTCCCAGACTACAATTTTTTTCTTCTCTTTTCCAGACAAGAAAGGTAAATCACCAACTAGCTTTCTAAAAGTTCCTGTCACATTTTGGATGAATTCAGCCCTCTCAAATTTCATTTCACTACAAAGCCATTTTCTAACCAAGCCTTAAACAAAGTCACAAACTACATCTCTATATTTCTTCTCAGTGTGCAAATTTTTCTTGCTATAGCTGATCAAGTTTCTACTTGATTCCAGAAGTGGAAAAAATAAAATAAATGGGGAAAGGTTTATGAAGAAATGTAAAAAATATGAATTCTATGTTTTAATTCTGTAATAATGTGCAAAAAAGACAGAATTCTCTTTTAATGGTTAAGGCTGCTTTAAAAATCATAATAGTATTGATTTTGGTGCAAACAAATCTTCCCGTCATTGTGGTATTTATTATTTCTGTCAGATCCCTAAAAGTGATACTGCAATTCAAGTGGAGGAAGGGGGGACTTGGATTCGATTTACTAGCATGGCCTGTGTCATCAGATATTTTACAACATATATCCGGGCACCAAGGAAGCCTGAGATTCCCTTTACCTGCAGGAATTTTTATGATAGCCATGTGGGTTGTCTCACTTTAAAGGGAAGTGGTGGGAATGCATGTTTGTTCGGATTCTCAAAGGAAATAGTAAAGAAAACATCTTCACACTTGTGTATTGGCTGAAATCTGCATTCTGACTTAAAGGGAGGGGTCTCTACCACTTTAATCCTAGTGCTTTGCCTAAGGGCATTCAGATTGTGCTTTAACTGGATGGTTTTCACTTCCGCTTAATAAAAGAATCTTTTTGAACAACTACGTTTCAAGAGTTCATACTTTCTTAAGTTGGAAGGAGAGGCCATCCTTACAGAAAGCACAATCTGCAAAACGGTCAACCCAGAGAAGCAATCTTCGCTCTACTGAGAGGACCTTGCAAACCATGTCTGAACAAAGCAGAGAGCTGGGAGAAACCGATTGCTGGGGAGAGACAGCAACCGCCACCCAGTCAAATGCCTGTCTCGTGCAACCCATCGGAGAGGATGAGGTAACCCTGGGGAATCTGGAAAAACCCTGCTGGCTGATTGGCATTGGGAAGAAAGATGGCTGGGATGAGAGAACCAGAGGAGTCACCCTCAACCATGGCAACCGAAAACCGGGGTGGAAACTGGAACTAGAAGCCCTTACTGACCAGGGGAGACTGACTGAAGCACCCTTGAGGGAGGACTATCTGAAGAGGCATATAACCCAATTGGTGATGGAGACTTTGGAAAATCTTAACATCCGAAGGGAACCAGGACAACAACAAAGAGCACTGAAAGGGCAGCAGTCGTGGATGATGCCAGGGGAGGCACCCCCCTCCTGGAGCCCGCCTATCGAGCAGATGGTGCAGCAGCAGTGGGAGAAGACCCAGCAAACCCTCCTGCCAGGCAGCATGCACACCGGTGCCCATTCCTAACCAACCCCAGGCTCCTCAACTGGAAAGAGAAACTCCCCCGCCCCCTTGGGGTGAAGTTTCATGGGAATCCGCAACAATTAGGATTCTTTGTGGCACATGTGCTCACCTACATGCAAGAGTATGGGCGTGATTTCCAAACCCAAGGCTCCCGAGTGCGAGTTGTGACCCTAGCCCTAGAAGGTGCCGCAGCCAGATGGACCCTACATAACGCCAATGCACCAGAACTGTGGAATTTCAACCGTTTCATGATGGCCCTGCGATGTCGGTTCGAGGACCCACTGGCAGATCACAAAGCACGCAACCGCATTAAGGTGGTGAGGCAGGGGCAATGGCCAGTAGCAGAGTATACTGAAGAATTCTGGGACCTCATGTGTCGTGTGCACTGGCCAGAAGATATTTTGGTGAGCTGTTTCAAGAACGGACTGAGTGATGATCTATACAATGCCTGTGTGGCCCGAGGGGCACCGAATGACCTACATGAATGGTATGTCACCGCCGAAGAAGCTGAGATCAATATGGCCAGAAACCAGTATCGAGCGGGGCGAGCATGGAAGAAATCCTCACCCCAATGGAAGCAGGAGCCCCACAAACCACAAACCGCATTCTCCCCAAGATCTTCAGCCTGTTTCAAGTGTGGAAAAGAAGGGCACCGAGCTGCAGAGTGTCGTTCGCAAACACCCACCCGGAACCACCAACCGGGGGAGGGTCCTGAAAAACTGGGTCAGCATAGGAAGGAGACTGCTCTGAGGAGCAGGGAGACCGTAGAAGTCCCATTCCCCTCCCCTCTTTGGGGAAGAAACCCTGGCATCTGAACAGGAGGAATCACACTCATTTGAAAGCGATCCAGATGATGAGCCACTGGTAAGCAAACCAATTAAACCGCTTACCCTCCCCTTAAGACTATTTATCCCAAACCAGGACAGGGAGATAAGTATCCCCACCCTAGTGGATTCAGGGTGCACTCGTTGTTTGATCAGCCCAACCTTAGTAGGGAAGTTAGGGATTAACGTAAGAAAGCTGAAAAGCCCCATTGCTTTCTGCCAACTAGATGAGTCAATAGCAGGAGGGGAGCCAGCTTCTCTGGCCACCGTGCCTCTACATATAGGCATCAGAAGCCATGAAGAAAGGCTTACATTTATAGTAGCACCTGGCATGGAATGGCCGTTGGTTCTGGGCCTTGCGTGGCTAAAAAGATGGAACCCACAAATCAATTGGAAACAAGGCATCATAAAATTTCAGTGGAAGGTGACTTTTGCTGAGTATCCACATAAAGGACTTGAGGGGGCAGAGAATCGAGAAACAGCCATGCCTGGTCACGCCACACCAACTGAGGGTATACCCATAGAATATAAGGATTTAGCTGAGGTTTTTAGCAAAAAAGCCTCAGATGAGCTCCCCCCCTCCCCCACCGCGCCACTGACTGTGCAATAGAAATCTTACCCAGCGTGAAACTCCCTAAACCCAAGATGTACAGCATGTCACCGAGGGAGTTGGAAGAGCTGAGAACATTCATTGAGAAAAATCTAGCAAGGGGTTTCATCGAGCCAGCCCAACCAAAAATTGCAGCTCCAGTGTTGTTTAGAGAGAGAAAAGATGGCTCAAAATGCCTATGTGTTGACTTTCGAAACCTTAATACTATCAGTGTGCAGAACATATATCCTCTCCCCCTTATGAAAGATATGTTAGCACACCTCGCTAAAGGGAAAAATTTTTCAAAGCTGGACTTAAGGGAGGCTTACTACCGTGTCAGAATTAAGGAAGGGGATGAGTGGAAAATGGCATTTAACACCCCCTTCGGCTGCTACCAATTCAACGTGCTCCCCTTTGGGTTACAAGGAGCTCCTGCAGTGTTTATGCAGTTAAGAAATGAAGTGCTGCATCAGCATTTATATAAGGGGGTTCTGGTCTATTTGGACGACATTTTAATCTATACCGATACCAAAGCAGAACATGTAAAACTAGTCAGGGCAGTTTTAAACAAACTCCGTGCTGCCAAACTTTATGCCAAACTTTCCAAATGTGAATTCCATCAAGAGAAGATTGACTATTTGGGATACTGCATTTCACACCAGGGGGTTGAGATGGATCCTCTAAAAGTGCAGGCTGTACTTGATTGGGACCCTCCACGAACACGTAAACAGTTACAGAGCTTCCTGGGGTTTGCCAACTTTTACCGCCAGTTGATCCCTGCGTTCGCTCAGATTGCCCTCCCCATCACCAAGCTCTTAAAAACAAAGGGGGAGGACAACCCTAAACCAAAGCAACCATTGAACTGGACTATGGAATGCCAGGCAGCATTTGAAAAACTTAAACAGTGGTTCTCAGCAGAACCAATTCTACAACACCCAGACACGGAGAAACCATTTGTCATACAAGCAGATGCCAGCGATGTGGCAATAGGAAGAATAGAAGAACTACAACCCTGCGCTTACACATCCAAAAAGTTGAATGAGACTGAGCAAAGGTGGGCTATTTGGGAGAAAGAGGTGTATGCAGTTCGTTGGGCATTGTTAACCTGGTGGCACTTCCTAGAAGGCAGTAAGACCTCTTTTGAAGTCTGGACTGATCATAAAAATCTAGAAGCCCTAAGGACCCCAAGGAAACTCTCCCCAAAACAAGTACGATGGGCTCAGTACTTTAAATAGTTTGATTTTACTCTAAAATAACTCCCGGGGGGGGAAAAACCTTCTGGCGGATGCGCTATCCAGAAAACCGCAATACATTAGTGCAAAGTCAGATGTAATCAAACCTATAGTACAAAACAAGCAACTAGCCACTAAAGTAGTCACCAGATCCCAGGAAAAACAAGAAACAGTGACGGACAATGACACTACCCAAAATTTTAAACAAGCATTGGCCACTGATGAATGGTTTTTGAACAACAAATCCAGCTGTCTGATGAAAGAAGACTTGGCTTGGGTGGGGGGGAAGTTGTATGTCCCTGCAAGCCAAAGACTATGCTTAATGGTATGGTGCCATGACTCCAAATTAGCTGGGCATTTTGGGTTTGTGAAAACTTTACACCTGATTAAAAGACAATTTTGGTGGCCATCACTAAAAAAGGACATAGAAAGCTATATAGCTAGCTGCCCCATTTGTGCAGCTGCAAAAAGACACCAGGAGAATTCCCCAGGTAGCTGAACTTTCAGCGCCTTGGAGAGAGATTGCTATGGATTTCATCGTGGAATTGCCAAACAATGAGGGAAATACTGTTATTTGGGTTGTGACAGACCTATTTTCAAAACAGGCACATTTTATACCCTGCCAAAAAATCCCAACTGCTAAAAGTTTAGCCAAATTATTCCTAATACACATTTATCGACTTCATGGTGCTCCACAAAGGATCATCTCTGACAGAGGGGCTCAATTCACCTTCAACTTTTGGAGGGCGTTTTTGGGCTTACTTGGTACTGGCCAGGGGTTGAGCACATCTTTTCATCCTTGTACTAATGGTAATTCTGAAATTTTGAACTCGGTACTAGAACAATATTTAAGATGTTTCATTAATTTTCAACAGGATAACTGGACCGAACTTTTGCCTTTTGTTGAAGTTGCTGTACATTCAAGCACTGGTTTTACCCCTTTTAGAGTAGCAACAGGCCAGGATTTCAGCCCCATGCCTGAACTACCCACAGAAGAACCCACCATCCCCTCACTTAAGGAGTGGATGGATAATTTGCAAAACACGTGGCCAGTGGTTAGATTAGCCTTACAGGAAGCTAGAGAAGCTTTTAAGATTCAAGCTGACAAGAAAAGGATGGAACCCAAACCTTTTCATATTGGGGACAGAGTATACTTATCTACAAAATTCTTGAAATCATTACAACCATCAAAGAAACTAGGGCCAAAGTTCATTGGACCTTTCCCCTTCACTAGAATCATCAATCCAGTAGCAGTTGAACTACTTCTTCCAAAGATATTCAGGCAGATCCACCCAGTATTCCATATCAGTTTACTCAAATAAGAAGTAATCTCATCCCTCAGACCACCTGCATCTAAACCACCTGTTCCCATCATGATTGAAGGTGAACAACACTTTGAAATCAAGGAAATCTTTGATTCTAGGATCCACAGAAAGAAAGTCCAATACGTAGTTGCTTGGAAACATTTACCATCAGCACACAGTGAATGGGTTGCTAAACACCACGTTAGGGCTCCAATCTTACTGAGAAAATTTCACTCTCAATGCCCTAACAAACCTTGTTGATCTACTATCATGAAATCTTGAAATCTTGTGTATATTTGTTTTGTTTTGTTTTTACAGGTGGACCCTTTTGTTTTCTAAGGAGGGTAGCATGTCAGATCCCTAAAAGTGATACTGCCATTCAAGTGGAGGAAGGGGGGACTTGGATTTGATTTACTAGCATGGCCTGTGTCATCAGATACAACCTATATCCTGGTGCCAAGGAAGCCTGAGATTCCCTTTACCTGCAGGAATTTTTATGATAGCCATGTGGGTTGTCTCACTTTAAAGGGAAGTGGTGAGAATGCATGTTTGTTCGGGTTCTCAAAGGAAATAGTAAAGAAAACATCTTCACACTTGTGTATTGGCTGAAATCTGCATTCTGACTTAAAGGGAGGGGTCTCTACCACTATAATCCTAGTGCTTTGCCTAAGGGCATTCAGATTGTGCTTTAGCTGGATGGATTTCACTTCTGCTTAATAAAAGAATCCTTTTGAACAACTACGTTTCAAGAGTTTGTACTTTCTTAAGTTGGAAGGAGAGGCGATCCTTACATTCTCCGAAGGAAGGGAAGGCAGTCAGACTGGGGAAGGACTTCCTCTATGCAGCATTGATCGAGTCTTGCCAATCAGAATAACTCCGCCCTCATGGCCCAGTGTTTCGACTCGATCTATGCTGGATAGACGTGTCTTCCACTATCTCCTACTAACTGCTAGATTACCTTGCCTTTGGACTTTATTTCATTTGTTTTAATTGAGTTTTACGGCTACAGTTAATTGTGAGTAAAAACCTCAATTGCTGCGATCGTGCTGGGAGCCTGCCGGCTGGCAGCTCTCTCCCTCAGCAGCCTTATCTCTCCGATCGTGCTAATTAGCCCCTGCTGTGCTTCAAAGGCTTCTTCCCAGCAGCGTTCCTCCAGGCTTGAATATCTGTTTGCCTTAATTGCTGCTGTGAGCCTGCAA
The DNA here is from genome assembly GCA_022577455.1 of Arizona elegans. Lineage (NCBI taxonomy): Eukaryota > Metazoa > Chordata > Lepidosauria > Squamata > Colubridae > Arizona > Arizona elegans. The sequence goes on along the minus strand of JAKOOJ010000001.1, from coordinate 168,312,032 downwards.
GGATTCTAACGGAGAGGCTTTTCCTCTGCGGCCTTATCTCCCCCGATCTCCTTAACGAGCCTCTGCTGCGTTTCAAAGGCATTTAGCCAAGCAGCGTTTTCCCTCGGCTGGAGCTTGCCTCGCTGCAACTCATATCGCAGTAATAGCCTTGAGCTAGCGATCCTTCTGCCTGTTTATTATTGGATTGACTTTTGCCTGTGGGGAGCCTATTTGGATTGCTGCATCAGTAAATTTGGGCAGTTAATTTTGGCGCGAAATTGCCAGCAGCCATTTTGTTCAAGGGAGATCTCTGTCATGGGGGATAGATCCAAGTCCACAGCCTCAGCCCCTTCAAAGCGCCCTGCTGCTAATACCAATGACCCGCTGGAAGGTTCCTCAACCCAGCCCCCTCCAGCCAAGCGGTCCAGGGCTACCAAGACATAGGCGCCTGCTATCCCTGCGCCCTCCAAGGAGGAACAACGCCGGCATTGTGCAATGGAGAAGGCTTTCTCTAGGGCGGCCCATCAATCTCAGGCTCCAGCCCCCCAACCGGCCCACCAGACCCCTCCTGCATCAACTTCCCAGGTCATGGCTGATTCCCACAATTACAGGGAGCTATCTCCGGACCGCCCTCCTTCAGCTGGGCCTCCCCCTCCCCCAGGGAAGGAACCTTTGTTCCAGACTCTGTCTGAGGCAGTTTCCTCCAGGAGCTCTTCTCCAGCTCCACCTGTGGACCCACCTGCGCCCGCTGCTCCTCCTCAGGTGCCCGAAGGCCTTGAGGCTATGCTAACCAGAGTCATCCGGGATGGCTTTGCCCAATGTTTACAGCAAGTGGGGTTGCCTTCTGCACCCCCTCCTCAACCACAATGCCAACTTCGTGGTTTCGATGACCAGTCCCTTGACCTGGAACAGGATGACTATGACTATGCGGGGGACTTAGCTTTGCCCTCGGATCATGAAGAGGCCCCAGATGCAGCCCTTTCTGACGATGAAGGATTGATACCGGATCAGTCACCGTTTATTGGTCTTTTTAACCCACAGATGTTCAGGTCCCTACTGTTTAAGGCCATTGCCACCACCCGCTTGGGTGAAGTTCCATCAGCTGCCTCCGCTCCCACTCCCTCGGACCCTGCTTCTGCTCTCTTTGCAGAACCAACTGTAGCTCCGGAAACAGTTCCTGCACCAAAGCTTTTTCTAGACGTGCTCCAACGCCAATGGTCCCTTCCGGGCGCGGGTCCCAGCCCTAACAACTTGGACAAACGACTCTACAATTCTGCTCCAGCCTTGGCCGACCTTCTCCAACCTCCGGTCGTGGACCCTCCCATTGTCGCCTTGACTAATCCAGTCCACCCCACAGGCCCGCCCGAAGATTCCCTTCGTCCGGAGGACAAGAGAGAAGAGAAGACGCTCGTCAAGGGACATCTTGCGGCTGCTTGGTCCATCCGGGCCTCATCCTCGGCGTCCTTTTTTAACCGTGCGGCCCTTCTCTGGTTGAGACAGCTGCAAGACCGCTTGCCCCGTGCCGACCTCAGGGCTCATCAAGATCTCAATAAGATTGCCGCAGCCCTGGAATATTCAGCGGATGCCACCCTCAACGCTACGAGATTTGCTGCCAGGGCCCTTGGTTCTTCCATCACTTCACGCCGCCTTCTCTGGCTCAGGGGCTGGCAGGCGGATATGCGTAGTAAGTGGCAGCTCGCCTCTGCCCCCTATTCCACAGGTTCTCTTTTCGGACCCCCGCTGGAACCTCTCCTGATTGAAACCCGGGACAAGCGCAAGATTCTCCCTTCTCAGCTTCGGCGGTCGGCTTCACGCTACACTCCGTATTCACGGTCCCAGTCCTTTCGTGGTCCTGACCCCAGCTCGTTCCAGCCACGCTACCACCGTCCTGTCCCTCCTCGAAGCCAACATCTTGACTCCCAGGTTAGATCGGGGGGTAGTAATCTGCCACGCCGGTCCTTTCGGGGAGGGTGGGGACACTTTGCCAGACGAGGCAGATAGTTCCCGCAATGATATTCCTATAGGGGGTCGCTTGTCCTTTTTCTATTCTCAATGGGTCTCCTCTGTATCTGACGCCTGGGTTCTCTCCACTATTCGCTCGGGCCTTCTTTTAGAATTCCTCAGCCCTCCCCCCCCCAGTTTTTATTTCCTGTCCTGTCTCTCGGGACCCGCAGAAGCAGGCCCTTGTTTCCTCAGCCATCAACCATCTCCTGGCTATTCGGGCTGTTCAGAGGGTGCCCCCTGATCAACAGGGCAGGGGATTTTACTCCCGTCTTTTTGTAGTCCCTAAGTCCTCGGGGGGATGGAGGGCCATTTTAGACCTTAAAGCTCTGAACCGGTACATAACTTATCGCCGGTTCAAGATGCACACCCTGTTCTCCATTTTGGAGTGCCTCCGCCCAGGGGATTTTCTCTCTTCAATTGATTTAACGGAGGCCTACCTCCATATTCCAATTCACCCTTCCCACCGTCAGTTTCTTCGTTTTCATTTCATGGGGTCCCATTTTCAGTATAGAGCCTTGCCCTTTGGTCTCTCCTCGGCCCCGAGGGTTTTCACCAAGGTCATGGCTGCACTCATAGGTCATGTCAGGTCCCTTCCCATTAGGCTCCAATTTTATTTGGATGATATTCTCATTATGTCTACTTCCCTTTCTTCGGCCACCAAAGACCTTGATTCTGTCCTTTTTCTTCTCCAATCCCATGGGTTCTCCGTCAATTGGGCCAAAAGCCACCTATCACCTTCCACAAGTATCGTCCACCTGGGAGCCAGAATTGACACAGTCTCTTCCAGGGTGTTCCTCTCCCCAGACCATCAACTGGCTCTCCGTGACCTAATTGGCCAATGCTGGGCTGCGGATTCTGTCTCTCTCATGAAACTCTCTTGCCTTCTGGGTAAAATGGTTTCCACTTTTGGAATTGTTCCCTGGTCTAGATTGCACTGCAGGGAGCTGCAGTGGCTCCTCCTTCCGTACCAACGCGCTGGCAGGAGCAACTCTCTGGCCCGCATCCGTCTCCCTCCTTCAGTTCGGTCCTCCCTCCGATGGTGGTCCTCAGAGGCAATCTCCAAGGGGAGCAATTACACAGAACCATCTCGACTGGTCCTCATGACGGACGCCAGCTTGACCGGCTGGGGGGCTCACCTGCTCCATCACATGGCCCAAGGTCAGTGGACCGCCCAGGACCGACAACACAACATCAACTACCTAGAATTGCGGGCCGTGCGCCTAGCCCTCCTCTCCTTTCGATCTCTGGTGGAGGGCAAGGACATTCTAGTCCTTACCAACAACATGGCAACCAAAGCGCACTTAAACAAAATGGGGGGCACTCATTCCAAAGCTCTGCTTACGGAGACCATTCTGCTGGGCCGCTGGGCCGAATCCCATCTGTCATCCATCCGGGCGGACCACATTTCCGGGACGGCAAATCTACAAGCGGATGCCCTCAGCCGCTCTCCCGTGGATCACGGGGAGTGGAGCCTCTCTCCAGCCCTCTTCCGGGAGATTGTCCGTCGATACGGGACCCCGGTTGTCGACCTGTTCGCCTCGGCGACGAATCACCTCCTTCCACGGTACTTCTCACGGTTCCCGGACCCTCAGGCAGAGGATTCCGACGCCCTCCGCTGCCCGTGGCGTCCCGGTCTTCTATACGCATTCCCTCCCCTTCCCCTCATCCCTCGTGTACTCAGGAAGATGTTAGCAGAGAAGGCGGATCTACTTCTCGTCGCCCCGCACTGGCCACGTCGCCCTTGGTACGCGGACCTGCTATCCCTCTCTGTAGCACATCACTGGCGCATACCGGACTCCTTAGTGATGCTGACCCAGGGCCGTCTCACTTATCTGGATCCCAAGTGGCTTCACTTGACCGTGTGGAGGTTGAGCGGCGTCTCCTAACAGCTCACCACGTCCCTCCTCCGGTGGCTACCACGATGCAAGCCGCTCGCCGCCCATCTACAACCAGGATCTATGGAGCTACCTGGCGCGCCTTCGTTTCCTGGTGTAACCGTTATGCGGTCGATCCTCTTTCGGCTTCCGTCCTCCACGTCCTTTGCTTCCTCCAAGCGGGATTCGAAGCAGGATTAGCTCCTAACACCCTCCGTCGTCAGGTGGCAGCTCTGGCTTCCGTCCTTTCCTGTGGTTCTCCGGACTCTTTGTCCCATCACCCCTTCATCCGCATTTTCCTCCGCGGAGCTACCAATCTCCGCCCTCCTCCCGTGCATTGTTTCCCTACTTGGGATCTGAACAAAGTTCTCACAGCACTCGTCTCGTCACCCTTCGAACCGCTTCGTCAGGTTTCTCTCCGTTTCCTATCGTTTAAAGTTTCGTTCCTAGTTGCTATTACTTCGGCGCGCAGGATATCGGAGCTAGCTGCCCTGTCCACCCGCAGTGACCTTTGTATCTTTCACAGGGACAGGGTGGTCCTGCGCCTTGACCCGGCCTTTTTGCCTAAAGTTAACACGTTGTTCCATAGGGCACAAGAGATTGTGCTCCCGAATTTTTGCCCTCACCCCACGCATCGTCTGGAGCGCTCGTGGCATCGACTGGATGTCCGCAGGGCTCTGCGGATCTACCTGGCCCGGACTGCTCCTTTTCGCAAAACAGAAGCGTTGTTCGTTTCCTTTCAACCAGATACTGTGGGGGCCCGTGTCTCTAGTACTACCTTAGGACGATGGATCAGGGCTACTATCGCCTCTGCTTACCAACAATTGAAGCTGCCAGTCCCGCGAAACATCACGGCCCATTCAACCAGGAGCGCAGCTACTTCCGCCGCTTGGTCCACTCAAGCGCCTCTGGAAGAGGTCTGCAGAGCTGCCACGTGGACTTCTATTTCTCCATTCATCCGCCACTACCGCGTGGATTCCTTCGCATCTGCGGATGCTGCCTTCGGTCGCCGGGTCCTGCAGTCCGTTCTTCCCCCCTGAGGTATTCGGGCCGGTTGTTCCCGCCCTGGTGGACATGCAGCTTTGGTATGTCCCCAGTCTGACTGCCTTCCCTTCCTTCGGAGAATGGACGTTGGTCTTACCTGATACGTCCATTCTCGTTCAGGAAGGGAAGTCAGTCAGCCCCACCCTTGGGTCCGGCCCTCTCGGTCGGTTGGGGGAGGGTGCTTTTAATTCTTTCTCATTTCAGGAAGACACGTCAGTCTACGCCTACGCCCTCGCCGAAACACTGGGCCATGAGGGCGGAGTTATTCTGATTGGCAAGACTCGATCAATGCTGCATAGAGGAAGTCCCCAGTCTGACTGACTTCCCTTCCTGAACGAGAACGGACGTATCAGGTAAGACCAACGTCCAATTTCATATCTATGAACAAAGAAAAAGAACTCATAAAAATATGGCTTATAGAAAATACTCCATGAACTATACAGCCCAATGTCATATAAGGAAAATACCTAACTAGGATAACAAGGATGTGGAGTTACTAGGTTGGATGAGGTAGCTTAGCATGTAATATATCTCCAATACAAGGAAAAAGGCACTTTCTATGCTGCTTTTAGAAAATTTATGAATTACAAAAAGGGAGAACTAGGAGCATTGAACATCTCACTTTTTGAGCACCTGCCATACCTCTGTAAGCTTTTTGGATATCCATAAAACTGGCCATGGAGCTTAATAGGGAAGTCCAAAGGATCTGTCTTCTGACCTCAGCGAAGGAAACTACTCCTATGGCTCCTGAAACACTGCTTTAGCGTTCATAAGACTATACTATAAAATACTGAGGATAATGCTGCTATTATACTATTAATTAAACCTGGTTCCTATTAAAGTCAATATTTCAAGAAGTAAAGATTTCAATTAATAAGAATAATTTGTTCAACTAAGCTAGGAATAAAACAGCACATTTATTTTCCTATACAGTAGCTCTAAACTGACTCTTTAGAGCTAATAACAGAACAAAGAATATATGCAGAGGCAACTGCTGAATCCTATGTATTTCAGGTGCATGATTTCTATTTTTTTACCAAAATTCCTAACCACATTGTTTCTACTGCTCTTGCAACTATGTAATAGTGATAATTATATGCAGAATTCTTTTTTAATTGATACATTGGATATTCCGCTTTTATGGCACTCTCTATTGCAAACTGCTAAAAGACTCCTTATATTCCACAGAACAAAATCGAGTGTATTTGGTGCCCAAGGAAGATAACGCGTGATACCGCGATCAGAAAAAAAGCTGCTCAGTAGGAAAAAAATTTTTTTGACTTAAATGTAAAAACCAATGCTAGGATGAGTTTCGGGGTGGAATTCCATGCTTAAAAATGTTATTATTTGCTGTTTTTAAAAATCGAGTGTTTTTGGTACCCAAGGAAGAAAACGCGTGATGCCACGGTCAGAAAAAAAGCTGCTCAGGAGCAAAAAAATTTTTTTGACTTAAATGGAAAAACCAATGCTAGGATGAGTTTCGGGGTGGAATTCCATGCTTGAAAATGTTATTATTTGCTGTTTTTAAAAATCGAGTGTTTTTGGTGCCCGAGGAAGAAAAGGCGTGATGCCGCGGTCAGAAAAAAAGCAGCTCAGGAGCAAAAAATTCTTTTTGACTTAAATGGAAAAACCAACGCTAGAATGAGTTTCGGGGTGGAATTCCATGCTTAAAAATGTTATTATTTGCTGTTTATAAAAATCAAGTGTTTTTGGTGCCCGAGGAAGAAAACGCGCGATGCCGCAGTCAGAAAAAAAGCAGCTCAGGAGCAAAAAATTCTTTTTGACTTAAATGGAAAAACCAACGCTAGGATGAGTTTCGGGGTGGAATTCCATGCTTAAAAATGTTATTATTTGCTGTTTATAAAAATCAAGTGTTTTTGGTGCCCGAGGAAGAAAACGCGCGATGCCGCGGTCAGAAAAAAAGCTGCTCAGGAGCAAAAAAATTTTTTTGACTTAAATGGAAAAGCGGATACTAGGATGAGGTTCGGGGTGGAATTCCATGCTTGAAGATGTTATTACTTGCTGTTTTTAAAAATCGAGTGTTTTTGGTGCCCCAGGAAGAAAACTCTTGATGCCGCGGTCAAAAAAAAAGCTACTCAGGAGCAAAAAATTTTTTTTGACTTAAATGGAAAAACCAACGCTAGGATGAGTTTCGGGGTGGAATTCCATACTTAAAAATGATATTATTTGCTGTTTTTAAAAATTGAGTGTTTTTGGTGCCCGAGGAAGAAAAGGCGTGATGCCGCGGTCAGAAAAAAGCTGCTCAGGAGCAAAAAAATTTTTTTTGACTTAAATGGAAAAACCAACGCTAGGATGAGTTTCGGGGTGGAATTCCATGCTTAAAAATGTTATTATTTGCTGTTTTTGAAAATCGAGTGTTTTTGGTGCCCGAGGAAGAAAAGGCGTGATGCCGCGGTCAGAAAAAAAGCAGCTCAGGAGCAAAAAATTCTTTTTGACTTAAATGGAAAAACCAACGCTAGGATGAGTTTCGGGGTGGAATTCCATGCTTAAAAATGTTATTATTTGCTGTTTTTCAAAATCGAGTATTTTTGGTGCCCGAGAAAGAAAACGTGAGATGTCGCGGAGAGAAAAAAAGATGCTCAGGAGCAAAAAAAATTTTTTGACTTAAATGTAAAAGCGGATACTAGGATGAGTTTAGGGGTGGAATTCCATGCTTAAAAACTTTATTATTTGCTGTTTTTAAAAATTGAGTGTTTTTCGTGCCCGAGGAAGAAAAGGCGTGCTGCCGGGGTCAGAAAAAAAGCTGCTCAGGAGCAAAAAATTCTTTTTGACTTAAATGGAAAAACCAATGCTAGGATGAGTTTCGGGGTGGAATTCCATGCTTGAAAATGTTATTATTTGCTGTTTTTAAAAATCGAGTGTTTTTGGTGCCAGAGGAAGAACACTTCTGATGCCACGGTAAAAAAAAAAAGCTACTCAGGAGCAAAAAAAAATTTTTGACTTAAATGTAAAAGCGGATACTAGGATGAGTTTCGGGGTGGAATTCCATGCTTAAAAATGTTATTATTTGCTGTTTTTAAAAATCGAGTGTTTTTGGTGCCCGAGGAAGAAAAGGCGTGATGCCGCGGTCAGAAAAAAAGCTGCTCAAGAGCAAAAAATTCTTTTTGACTTAAATGGAAAAACCAACGCAAGGATGAGTTTCGGGGTGGAATTCCATGCTTAAAAATGTTATTATTTGCTGTTTTTAAAAATCGAGTGTTTTTGGTGCCCGAGGAAGAAAAGGCGTGCTGCCGCGGTCAGAAAAAAAGCTGCTCAGGAGCAAAAAATTCTTTTTGACTTAAATGGAAAAACCAATGCTAGGATGAGTTTCGGGGTGGAATTCCATGCTTGAAAATGTTATTATTTGCTGTTTTTAAAAATCGAGTGGTTTTGGTGCCCGAGGAAGGAAACTCCTGATGCCGCGGTCAACGAAAAAGCTACTCAGGAGCAAAAAAAATTTTTTGAGTTAAATGGAAAAACCAACGATAGGATGAGTTTCGGGGTGGAATTCCATGCTTAAAATTTTATTATATGCTGTTTTTAAAAATCGAGTGTTTTTGGTGCCCGAGGAAGAAAAGGCGTGATGCCGCGGAGAGAAAAAAAGATGCTCAGGAGCAAAAAAAATTTTTTGACTTAAATGGAAAAGCGGATACTAGGATGAGGTTCGGGGTGGAATTCCATGCTTGAAGATGTTATTACTTGCTGTTTTTAAAAATCGAGTGTTTTTGGTGCCCCAGGAAGAAAACTCTTGATGCCGCGGTCAAAAAAAAAGCTACTCAGGAGCAAAAAATTTTTTTTGACTTAAATGGAAAAACCAACGCTAGGATGAGTTTCGGGGTGGAATTCCATGCTTAAAAATGATATTATTTGCTGTTTTTAAAAATTGAGTGTTTTTGGTGCCCGAGGAAGAAAAGGCGTGATGCCGCGGTCAGAAAAAAGCTGCTCAGGAGCAAAAAAATTTTTTTTGACTTAAATGGAAAAACCAACGCTAGGATGAGTTTCGGGGTGGAATTCCATGCTTAAAAATGTTATTATTTGCTGTTTTTGAAAATCGAGTGTTTTTGGTGCCCGAGGAAGAAAAGGCGTGATGCCGCGGTCAGAAAAAAAGCAGCTCAGGAGCAAAAAATTCTTTTTGACTTAAATGGAAAAACCAACGCTAGGATGAGTTTCGGGGTGGAATTCCATGCTTAAAAATGTTATTATTTGCTGTTTTTCAAAATCGAGTATTTTTGGTGCCCGAGAAAGAAAACGTGAGATGTCGCGGAGAGAAAAAAAGATGCTCAGGAGCAAAAAAAATTTTTTGACTTAAATGTAAAAGCGGATACTAGGATGAGTTTAGGGGTGGAATTCCATGCTTAAAAACTTTATTATTTGCTGTTTTTAAAAATTGAGTGTTTTTCGTGCCCGAGGAAGAAAAGGCGTGCTGCCGGGGTCAGAAAAAAAGCTGCTCAGGAGCAAAAAATTCTTTTTGACTTAAATGGAAAAACCAATGCTAGGATGAGTTTCGGGGTGGAATTCCATGCTTGAAAATGTTATTATTTGCTGTTTTTAAAAATCGAGTGTTTTTGGTGCCAGAGGAAGAACACTTCTGATGCCACGGTAAAAAAAAAAAGCTACTCAGGAGCAAAAAAAAATTTTTGACTTAAATGTAAAAGCGGATACTAGGATGAGTTTCGGGGTGGAATTCCATGCTTAAAAATGTTATTATTTGCTGTTTTTAAAAATCGAGTGTTTTTGGTGCCCGAGGAAGAAAAGGCGTGATGCCGCGGTCAGAAAAAAAGCTGCTCAAGAGCAAAAAATTCTTTTTGACTTAAATGGAAAAACCAACGCAAGGATGAGTTTCGGGGTGGAATTCCATGCTTAAAAATGTTATTATTTGCTGTTTTTAAAAATCGAGTGTTTTTGGTGCCCGAGGAAGAAAAGGCGTGCTGCCGCGGTCAGAAAAAAAGCTGCTCAGGAGCAAAAAATTCTTTTTGACTTAAATGGAAAAACCAATGCTAGGATGAGTTTCGGGGTGGAATTCCATGCTTGAAAATGTTATTATTTGCTGTTTTTAAAAATCGAGTGGTTTTGGTGCCCGAGGAAGGAAACTCCTGATGCCGCGGTCAACGAAAAAGCTACTCAGGAGCAAAAAAAATTTTTTGAGTTAAATGGAAAAACCAACGATAGGATGAGTTTCGGGGTGGAATTCCATGCTTAAAATTTTATTATATGCTGTTTTTAAAAATCGAGTGTTTTTGGTGCCCGAGGAAGAAAAGGCGTGATGCCGCGGAGAGAAAAAAAGATGCTCAGGAGCAAAAAAAATTTTTTGACTTAAATGGAAAAGCGGATACTAGGATGAGGTTCGGGGTGGAATTCCATGCTTGAAGATGTTATTACTTGCTGTTTTTAAAAATCGAGTGTTTTTGGTGCCCGAGGAAGAAAACTCTTGATGCCGCGGTCAAAAAAAAAGCTACTCAGGAGCAAAAAAATTTTTTTGACTTAAATGGAAAAACCAACGCTAGGATGAGTTTCGGGGTGGAATTCCATGCTTGAAAATGTTATTATTTGCTGTTTTTAAAAATCGAGTGTTTTTGGTGCCCGAGGAAGAAAAGGCGTGATGCCGCGGTCAGAAAAAAAGCTGCTCAAGAGCAAAAAATTCTTTTTGACTTAAATGGAAAAACCAACGCAAGGATGAGTTTCGGGGTGGAATTCCATGCTTAAAAATGTTATTATTTGCTGTTTTTAAAAATCGAGTGTTTTTGGTGCCCGAGGAAGAAAACGCGCGATGCCGCGGTCAGAAAAAAAGCTGCTCAGGAGCAAAAAAATTTTTTTTGACTTAAATGTAAAAGCGGATACTAGGATGAGTTTAGGGGTGGAATTCCATGCTTAAAAATGTTATTATTTGCTATTTTTGAAAATCGAGTATTTTTGGTGCCCGAGGAAGAAAACGCGTGATGCCGCGGAGAGAAAAAAAGATGCTCAGGAGCAAAAAAAAATTTTTTGACTTAAATGTAAAAGCGGATACTAGGATGAGTTTAGGGGTGGAATTCCATGCTTAAAAATGTTATTATTTGCTGTTTTTCAAAATTGAGTGTTTTTGGTGCCCGAGGAAGAAAAGGCATGCTGCCGCGGTCAGAAAAAAAGCTGCTCAGGAGCAAAAAATTCTTTTTGACTTAAATGGAAAAACCAACGCTAGGATGAGTTTCGGGGTGGAATTCCATACTTAAAAATGATATTATTTGCTGTTTTTAAAAATTGAGTGTTTTTGGTGCCCGAGGAAGAAAAGGCGTGATGCCGCGGTCAGAAAAAAGCTGCTCAGGAGCAAAAAAATTTTTTTTGACTTAAATGGAAAAACCAACGCTAGGATGAGTTTCGGGGTGGAATTCCATGCTTAAAAATGTTATTATTTGCTGTTTTTGAAAATCGAGTGTTTTTGGTGCCCGAGGAAGAAAAGGCGTGATGCCGCGGTCAGAAAAAAAGCAGCTCAGGAGCAAAAAATTCTTTTTGACTTAAATGGAAAAACCAACGCTAGGATGAGTTTCGGGGTGGAATTCCATGCTTAAAAATGTTATTATTTGCTGTTTTTCAAAATCGAGTATTTTTGGTGCCCGAGAAAGAAAACGTGAGATGTCGCGGAGAGAAAAAAAGATGCTCAGGAGCAAAAAAAATTTTTTGACTTAAATGTAAAAGCGGATACTAGGATGAGTTTAGGGGTGGAATTCCATGCTTAAAAACTTTATTATTTGCTGTTTTTAAAAATTGAGTGTTTTTCGTGCCCGAGGAAGAAAAGGCGTGCTGCCGGGGTCAGAAAAAAAGCTGCTCAGGAGCAAAAAATTCTTTTTGACTTAAATGGAAAAACCAATGCTAGGATGAGTTTCGGGGTGGAATTCCATGCTTGAAAATGTTATTATTTGCTGTTTTTAAAAATCGAGTGTTTTTGGTGCCAGAGGAAGAACACTTCTGATGCCACGGTAAAAAAAAAAAGCTACTCAGGAGCAAAAAAAAATTTTTGACTTAAATGTAAAAGCGGATACTAGGATGAGTTTCGGGGTGGAATTCCATGCTTAAAAATGTTATTATTTGCTGTTTTTAAAAATCGAGTGTTTTTGGTGCCCGAGGAAGAAAAGGCGTGATGCCGCGGTCAGAAAAAAAGCTGCTCAAGAGCAAAAAATTCTTTTTGACTTAAATGGAAAAACCAACGCAAGGATGAGTTTCGGGGTGGAATTCCATGCTTAAAAATGTTATTATTTGCTGTTTTTAAAAATCGAGTGTTTTTGGTGCCCGAGGAAGAAAAGGCGTGCTGCCGCGGTCAGAAAAAAAGCTGCTCAGGAGCAAAAAATTCTTTTTGACTTAAATGGAAAAACCAATGCTAGGATGAGTTTCGGGGTGGAATTCCATGCTTGAAAATGTTATTATTTGCTGTTTTTAAAAATCGAGTGGTTTTGGTGCCCGAGGAAGGAAACTCCTGATGCCGCGGTCAACGAAAAAGCTACTCAGGAGCAAAAAAAATTTTTTGAGTTAAATGGAAAAACCAACGATAGGATGAGTTTCGGGGTGGAATTCCATGCTTAAAATTTTATTATATGCTGTTTTTAAAAATCGAGTGTTTTTGGTGCCCGAGGAAGAAAAGGCGTGATGCCGCGGAGAGAAAAAAAGATGCTCAGGAGCAAAAAAAATTTTTTGACTTAAATGGAAAAGCGGATACTAGGATGAGGTTCGGGGTGGAATTCCATGCTTGAAGATGTTATTACTTGCTGTTTTTAAAAATCGAGTGTTTTTGGTGCCCCAGGAAGAAAACTCTTGATGCCGCGGTCAAAAAAAAAGCTACTCAGGAGCAAAAAATTTTTTTTGACTTAAATGGAAAAACCAACGCTAGGATGAGTTTCGGGGTGGAATTCCATGCTTAAAAATGATATTATTTGCTGTTTTTAAAAATTGAGTGTTTTTGGTGCCCGAGGAAGAAAAGGCGTGATGCCGCGGTCAGAAAAAAGCTGCTCAGGAGCAAAAAAATTTTTTTTGACTTAAATGGAAAAACCAACGCTAGGATGAGTTTCGGGGTGGAATTCCATGCTTAAAAATGTTATTATTTGCTGTTTTTGAAAATCGAGTGTTTTTGGTGCCCGAGGAAGAAAAGGCGTGATGCCGCGGTCAGAAAAAAAGCAGCTCAGGAGCAAAAAATTCTTTTTGACTTAAATGGAAAAACCAACGCTAGGATGAGTTTCGGGGTGGAATTCCATGCTTAAAAATGTTATTATTTGCTGTTTTTCAAAATCGAGTATTTTTGGTGCCCGAGAAAGAAAACGTGAGATGTCGCGGAGAGAAAAAAAGATGCTCAGGAGCAAAAAAAATTTTTTGACTTAAATGTAAAAGCGGATACTAGGATGAGTTTAGGGGTGGAATTCCATGCTTAAAAACTTTATTATTTGCTGTTTTTAAAAATTGAGTGTTTTTCGTGCCCGAGGAAGAAAAGGCGTGCTGCCGGGGTCAGAAAAAAAGCTGCTCAGGAGCAAAAAATTCTTTTTGACTTAAATGGAAAAACCAATGCTAGGATGAGTTTCGGGGTGGAATTCCATGCTTGAAAATGTTATTATTTGCTGTTTTTAAAAATCGAGTGTTTTTGGTGCCAGAGGAAGAACACTTCTGATGCCACGGTAAAAAAAAAAAGCTACTCAGGAGCAAAAAAAAATTTTTGACTTAAATGTAAAAGCGGATACTAGGATGAGTTTCGGGGTGGAATTCCATGCTTAAAAATGTTATTATTTGCTGTTTTTAAAAATCGAGTGTTTTTGGTGCCCGAGGAAGAAAAGGCGTGATGCCGCGGTCAGAAAAAAAGCTGCTCAAGAGCAAAAAATTCTTTTTGACTTAAATGGAAAAACCAACGCAAGGATGAGTTTCGGGGTGGAATTCCATGCTTAAAAATGTTATTATTTGCTGTTTTTAAAAATCGAGTGTTTTTGGTGCCCGAGGAAGAAAAGGCGTGCTGCCGCGGTCAGAAAAAAAGCTGCTCAGGAGCAAAAAATTCTTTTTGACTTAAATGGAAAAACCAATGCTAGGATGAGTTTCGGGGTGGAATTCCATGCTTGAAAATGTTATTATTTGCTGTTTTTAAAAATCGAGTGGTTTTGGTGCCCGAGGAAGGAAACTCCTGATGCCGCGGTCAACGAAAAAGCTACTCAGGAGCAAAAAAAATTTTTTGAGTTAAATGGAAAAACCAACGATAGGATGAGTTTCGGGGTGGAATTCCATGCTTAAAATTTTATTATATGCTGTTTTTAAAAATCGAGTGTTTTTGGTGCCCGAGGAAGAAAAGGCGTGATGCCGCGGAGAGAAAAAAAGATGCTCAGGAGCAAAAAAAATTTTTTGACTTAAATGGAAAAGCGGATACTAGGATGAGGTTCGGGGTGGAATTCCATGCTTGAAGATGTTATTACTTGCTGTTTTTAAAAATCGAGTGTTTTTGGTGCCCGAGGAAGAAAACTCTTGATGCCGCGGTCAAAAAAAAAGCTACTCAGGAGCAAAAAAATTTTTTTGACTTAAATGGAAAAACCAACGCTAGGATGAGTTTCGGGGTGGAATTCCATGCTTGAAAATGTTATTATTTGCTGTTTTTAAAAATCGAGTGTTTTTGGTGCCCGAGGAAGAAAAGGCGTGATGCCGCGGTCAGAAAAAAAGCTGCTCAAGAGCAAAAAATTCTTTTTGACTTAAATGGAAAAACCAACGCAAGGATGAGTTTCGGGGTGGAATTCCATGCTTAAAAATGTTATTATTTGCTGTTTTTAAAAATCGAGTGTTTTTGGTGCCCGAGGAAGAAAACGCGCGATGCCGCGGTCAGAAAAAAAGCTGCTCAGGAGCAAAAAAATTTTTTTTGACTTAAATGTAAAAGCGGATACTAGGATGAGTTTAGGGGTGGAATTCCATGCTTAAAAATGTTATTATTTGCTATTTTTGAAAATCGAGTATTTTTGGTGCCCGAGGAAGAAAACGCGTGATGCCGCGGAGAGAAAAAAAGATGCTCAGGAGCAAAAAAAAATTTTTTGACTTAAATGTAAAAGCGGATACTAGGATGAGTTTAGGGGTGGAATTCCATGCTTAAAAATGTTATTATTTGCTGTTTTTCAAAATTGAGTGTTTTTGGTGCCCGAGGAAGAAAAGGCATGCTGCCGCGGTCAGAAAAAAAGCTGCTCAGGAGCAAAAAATTCTTTTTGACTTAAATGGAAAAACCAACGCTAGGATGAGTTTCGGGGTGGAATTCCATGCTTAAAAATGTTATTATTTGCTGTTTATAAAAATCAAGTGTTTTTGGTGCCCGAGGAAGAAAACGCGCGATGCCGCGGTCAGAAAAGAAGCTGCTCAGGAGCAAAATTTTTTTTTTTACTTAAATGGAAAAACCAATGCTAGGATGAGTTTCGGGGTGGAATTCCATGCTTGAAAATGTTATTATTTGCTGTTTTTAAAAATCAAGTGTTTTTGGTGCCCGAGGAAGAAAAGGCGTGATGCCGTGGTCAGAAAAAAAGCTGCTCAGGAGCAAAAAAAATTTTTTGACTTAAATGGAAAAACCAATGCTAGGATGAGTTTCGGGGTGGAATTCCATGCTTACAAATGTTATTATTTGCCGTTTTTCAAAATCGAGTATTTTTGGTGCCCGAGAAAGAAAACGTGAGATGTCGCGGAGAGAAAAAAAGATGCTCAGGAGCAAAAAAAATTTTTTGACTTAAATGTAAAAGCGGATACTAGGATGAGTTTAGGGGTGGAATTCCATGCTTAAAAACTTTATTATTTGCTGTTTTTAAAAATTGAGTGTTTTTCGTGCCCGAGGAAGAAAAGGCGTGCTGCCGGGGTCAGAAAAAAAGCTGCTCAGGAGCAAAAAATTCTTTTTGACTTAAATGGAAAAACCAATGCTAGGATGAGTTTCGGGGTGGAATTCCATGCTTGAAAATGTTATTATTTGCTGTTTTTAAAAATCGAGTGTTTTTGGTGCCAGAGGAATAACACTTCTGATGCCACGGTAAAAAAAAAAAGCTACTCAGGAGCAAAAAAAATTTTTTGACTTAAATGTAAAAGCGGATACTAGGATGAGTTTCGGGGTGGAATTCCATGCTTAAAAATGTTATTATTTGCTGTTTTTAAAAATCGAGTGTTTTTGGTGCCCGAGGAAGAAAAGGCGTGATGCCGCGGTCAGAAAAAAAGCTGCTCAAGAGCAAAAAATTCTTTTTGACTTAAATGGAAAAACCAACGCAAGGATGAGTTTCGGGGTGGAATTCCATGCTTAAAAATGTTATTATTTGCTGTTTTTAAAAATCGAGTGTTTTTGGTGCCCGAGGAAGAAAAGGCGTGCTGCCGCGGTCAGAAAAAAAGCTGCTCAGGAGCAAAAAATTCTTTTTGACTTAAATGGAAAAACCAATGCTAGGATGAGTTTCGGGGTGGAATTCCATGCTTGAAAATGTTATTATTTGCTGTTTTTAAAAATCGAGTGGTTTTGGTGCCCGAGGAAGGAAACTCCTGATGCCGCGGTCAACGAAAAAGCTACTCAGGAGCAAAAAAAATTTTTTGAGTTAAATGGAAAAACCAACGATAGGATGAGTTTCGGGGTGGAATTCCATGCTTAAAATTTTATTATATGCTGTTTTTAAAAATCGAGTGTTTTTGGTGCCCGAGGAAGAAAAGGCGTGATGCCGCGGAGAGAAAAAAAGATGCTCAGGAGCAAAAAAAATTTTTTGACTTAAATGGAAAAGCGGATACTAGGATGAGGTTCGGGGTGGAATTCCATGCTTGAAGATGTTATTACTTGCTGTTTTTAAAAATCGAGTGTTTTTGGTGCCCGAGGAAGAAAACTCTTGATGCCGCGGTCAAAAAAAAAGCTACTCAGGAGCAAAAAAATTTTTTTGACTTAAATGGAAAAACCAACGCTAGGATGAGTTTCGGGGTGGAATTCCATGCTTGAAAATGTTATTATTTGCTGTTTTTAAAAATCGAGTGTTTTTGGTGCCCGAGGAAGAAAAGGCGTGATGCCGCGGTCAGAAAAAAAGCTGCTCAAGAGCAAAAAATTCTTTTTGACTTAAATGGAAAAACCAACGCAAGGATGAGTTTCGGGGTGGAATTCCATGCTTAAAAATGTTATTATTTGCTGTTTTTAAAAATCGAGTGTTTTTGGTGCCCGAGGAAGAAAACGCGCGATGCCGCGGTCAGAAAAAAAGCTGCTCAGGAGCAAAAAAATTTTTTTTGACTTAAATGTAAAAGCGGATACTAGGATGAGTTTAGGGGTGGAATTCCATGCTTAAAAATGTTATTATTTGCTATTTTTGAAAATCGAGTATTTTTGGTGCCCGAGGAAGAAAACGCGTGATGCCGCGGAGAGAAAAAAAGATGCTCAGGAGCAAAAAAAAATTTTTTGACTTAAATGTAAAAGCGGATACTAGGATGAGTTTAGGGGTGGAATTCCATGCTTAAAAATGTTATTATTTGCTGTTTTTCAAAATTGAGTGTTTTTGGTGCCCGAGGAAGAAAAGGCATGCTGCCGCGGTCAGAAAAAAAGCTGCTCAGGAGCAAAAAATTCTTTTTGACTTAAATGGAAAAACCAACGCTAGGATGAGTTTCGGGGTGGAATTCCATGCTTAAAAATGTTATTATTTGCTGTTTATAAAAATCAAGTGTTTTTGGTGCCCGAGGAAGAAAAGGCGTGATGCCGCGGTCAGAAAAAAAGCTGCTCAAGAGCAAAAAATTCTTTTTGACTTAAATGGAAAAACCAACGCAAGGATGAGTTTCGGGGTGGAATTCCATGCTTAAAAATGTTATTATTTGCTGTTTTTAAAAATCGAGTGTTTTTGGTGCCCGAGGAAGAAAAGGCGTGCTGCCGCGGTCAGAAAAAAAGCTGCTCAGGAGCAAAAAATTCTTTTTGACTTAAATGGAAAAACCAATGCTAGGATGAGTTTCGGGGTGGAATTCCATGCTTGAAAATGTTATTATTTGCTGTTTTTAAAAATCGAGTGGTTTTGGTGCCCGAGGAAGGAAACTCCTGATGCCGCGGTCAACGAAAAAGCTACTCAGGAGCAAAAAAATTTTTTTGAGTTGAATGGAAAAACCAACGATAGGATGAGTTTCGGGGTGGAATTCCATGCTTAAAATTTTATTATTTGCTGTTTTTAAAAATCGAGTGTTTTTGGTGCCCGAGGAAGAAAAGGCGTGATGCCGCGGAGAGAAAAAAAGATGCTCAGGAGCAAAAAAAATTTTTTGACTTAAATGGAAAAGCGGATACTAGGATGAGGTTCGGGGTGGAATTCCATGCTTGAAGATGTTATTACTTGCTGTTTTTAAAAATCGGTGTTTTTGGTGCCCGAGGAAGAAAACGCGTGATGCCGCGGTCAGAAAAAAAGCTGCTCAGGAGCAAAAAATTCTTTTTGACTTAAATGGAAAAACCAATGCTAGGATGAGTTTTGGGGTGGAATTCCATGCTTGAAAATGTTATTATTTGCTGTTTTTAAAAATCGAGTGTTTTTGGTGCCCGAGGAAGAAAACGCATGATGCCGTGGAGAGAAAAAAAGATGCTCAGGAGCAAAAAAAATTTTTTGACTTAAATGTAAAAGCGGACACTAGTATGAGTTTAGGGGTGGCATTCCATGCTTAAAAATGTTATTAGTTGCTGTTTTTAAAAATCGAGTGTTTTTGGTACCCGAGGAAGAAAAGGCGTGATGCCATGGTCAGAAAAAAAGCTGCTCAGGAGCAAACAATTTTTTTTTGACTTAAATGTAAAAGAGGATACTAGGATGACTTTCGGGGTGGAATTCCAGGCTTAAAAATGTTATTATTTGCTATTTTTAAAAATCGAGTATTTTTAGTGCCCGAGTCAGAAAACGCGTGATGCCGTGGAGAGAAAAAAAGCTGCTCAGGAGCAAAAAAATTTTTTTTACTTAAATGGAAAAACCAATGATAGGATGAGTTTCGGAGTGGAATTCCATGCTTAAAAATGTTATTAGTTGCTGTTTTTAAAAATCGAGTGTTTTTGGTGCCCGAGGAAGAAAAGGCGTGATGCCGTGGTCAAAAAAAAAGCTGCTCAGGAGCAAATAATTTTTTTTGACTTAAATGGAAAAACCAATGCTAGGATGAGTTTCGGGGTGGAATTCCATGCTTAATAATGTTATTATTTGCTATTTTTAGAAATCGAGTGTTTTTGGTGCCCTAGGAAGAAAACGCGTGATGCCGCGGAGAGAAAAAATGCTGCTCAGGAGCAAACAATTCTTTTTGACTTAAATGGAAAAACCATCGCTAGGATGAGTTTCGGGGTGGAATTCCATGCTTGAAAATGTTTTTATATGGTGTTTTTAAAAATCGAGTGTTTTTGGTGCTCGAGGAGGAAAACTCGTGATGCCGCGGTCAGAAAAAAAGCTGCTCAGGAGCAAAGAACTTTTTTGACTTAAATGTTAAAGCGGATACTAGGATGAGTTTCGGGGTGGAATTCCATGCTTAAAAATGTTATTATTTGCTGTTTTTAAAAATCGAGTATTTTTAGTGCCCGAGTCAGAAAACGCGTGATGCCGCGGAGAGAAAAAAAGCTGCTCAGGAGCAAAAAATTTTTTTTCACTTAAATGGAAAAACCAATGCTAGGATGAGTTTCGGGGTGGAATTCCATGCTTAAAAATGTTATTATTTGCTGTTTTTAAAAATCGAGTGTTTTTGGTGCCCGAGGAAGAAAAGGCGTGATGCCATGGTCAGAAAAAAAGCTGCTCAGGAGCAAAGAATTTTTTGTGACTTAAATGTTAAAGCGGGTACTAGGATGAGGTTCGGGGTGGAATTCCATGCTTAAAAATGTTATTATTTCCTGTTTTTAAAAATCGAGTATTTTTAGTGCACGAGTCAGAAAACGCGTGATGCCGCAGAGAGAAAAAAAGCTGCTCAGGAGCAAAAAAAAATTTTTGACTTAAATGGAAAAACCAATGCTAGGATGAGTTTCGGGGTGGAATTCCATGCTTGAAAATGTTATTATTTGCTCTTTTTAAAAATCGAGTATTTTTGGTGCCCGAGGAAGAAAACGCGTGATGCCCAGGAGAGAAAAAAAGATGCTCAGGAGCAAAAAAAATTTTTTGACTTAAATGTAAAGGCGGATACTAGGATGAGTTTAGGGGTGGAATTCCATGCTTAAAAATGTTATTATTTGCTGTTTTTAAAAATTGAGTGTTTTTGGTGCCCGAGGAAGAAAAGGCGTGCTGCCGCGGTCAGAAAAAAAGCTGCTCAGGAGCAAAAAATTATTTTTGACTTAAACGGAAAAACCAACGCTAGCATGAGTTTCGGGGTGGAATTCCATGCTTAAAAATGTTATTATTTGCTGTTTTTAAAAATCGAGTATTTTTAGTGCCCGAGTCAGAAAACGCGTGATGCCGCGGAGAGAAAAAAAGCTGCTCAGGAGCAAAAAATTTTTTTTGACTTAAATGGAAAAACCAATGCTAGGATGAGTTTTGGGGTGGAATTCCATGCTTGAAAATGTTATTATTTGCTGTTTTTAAAAATCGAGTATTTTTGGTGCCCGAGGAAGAAAACGCGTGATGCCAAGGAGAGAAAAAAAGATGCTCAGGAGCAAAAAATTTTTTTTGACTTAAATGTAAATGCGGATACTATGATGAGTTTAGGGGTGGAATTCCATGCTTAAAAATGTTATTATTTGCTGTTTTTAAAAATCGAGTGTTTTTGGTGCCCAAGGAGGAAAAGGCGTGCTGCCGCGGTCAGAAAAAATGCTGCTCAGGAGCAAAAAATTATTTTTGACTTAAATTGAAAAACCATCGCTAGCATGAGTTTCGGGTTTGAATTCCATGCTTAAAAATGTTATTATTTGCTGTTTTTAAAAATCGAGTGTTTTTGGTGCCCGAGGAAGAAAACGCGTGATGCCACGGTCAGAAAAAAAGCTGCTCAGGAGCAAATAATTCTTTTTGACTTAAATGGAAAAACCAATGCTAGGATGAGTTTTGGGGTGGAATTCCATGCTTGAAAATGTTATTATTTGCTGTTTTTAAAAATCGAGTGTTTTTGGTGCCCGAGGAAGAAAAGGCGTGATGCTGTGGTCAAAAAAAAAGCTGCTCAGGAGCAAACAATTTTTTTTTGACTTAAATGTAAAAGCGGATACTAGGATGAGTTTTGGGGTGGAATTCCATGCTTAAAAATGTTATTATTTGCTGTTTTTAAAAATCGAGTATTTTTAATGCCCGAGTCAGAAAACGCGTGATGCCGCAGAGAGAAAAAAAGCTGCTCAGGAGCAAAAAAAATTTTTTGACTTAAATGGAAAAACCAATGATAGGATGAGTTTCGGAGTGGAATTCCATGCTTAAAAATGTTATTATTTGCTGTTTTTAAAAATTGAGTGTTTTTGGTGCCCGAGGAAGAAAAGGCGTGCTGCCGCGGTCAGAAAAAAAGCTGCTCAGGAGCAAAAAATTATTCTTGACTTAAACGGAAAAACCAACGCTAGCATGAGTTTCGGGGTGGAATTCCATGCTTAAAAATGTTATTATTTGCTGTTTTTAAAAATCGAGTGTTTTTGGTGCCCGAGGAAGAAAACGCGTGATGCCGCGGTCAGAAAAAAAGCTGCTCAGGAGCAAATTTTTTTTTTGACTTAAATGGAAAAACCAATGCTAGGATGAGTTTCGGGGTGGAATTCCATGCTTAAAAATGTTATTATTTGCTGTTTTTAAAAATCGAGTGTTTTTGGTGCCCGAGGAAGAAAACGCGTGATGCCGCGGTCAGAAAAAAAGCTGCTCAGGAGCAAATAATTCTTTTTGATTTAAATGGAAAAACCAATGCTAGGATGAGTTTCGGGGTGGAATTCCATGCTTGAAAATGTTTTTATATGGTTTTTTTAAAAATCGAGTGTTTTTGGTGCCCGAGGAAGAAAACGTGTGATGCCGCGGTCAGAAAAAAAGCTGCTCAGGAGCAAAAAATTATTTTTGACTTAAATGGAAAAACCAATGCTAGGATGAGTTTTGGGGTGGAATTCCATGCTTGAAAATGTTATTATTTGCTGTTTTTAAAAATCGAGTGTTTTTGGTGCCCGAGGAAGAAAAGGCGTGATGCTGTAGTCAGAAAAAAAGCTGCTCAGGAGCAAACAATTTTTTTTGACTTAAATGTAAAAGCGGATACTAGGATGAGTTTCGGGGTGGAATTCCATGCTTAAAAATGTTATTATTTGCTGTTTTTAAAAATCGAGTATTTTTAGTGTCCGAGTCAGAAAACGCGTGATGCCGTGGAGAGAAAAAAAGCTACTGAGGAGCAAAAAATTTTTTTTTACTTAAATGGAAAAACCAATGATAGGATGAGTTTCGGAGCGGAATTCCATGCTTAAAAATGTTATTATTTGCTGTTTTTAAAAATCGAGTGTTTTTGGTGCCTGAGGAAGAAAACGCGTGATGCCGCGGAGAGAAAAAAAGATGCTCAGGAGCAAAAAAATTTTTTTGACTTAAATGTAAAAGCGGACACTAGTATGAGTTTAGGGGTGGCATTCCATGCTTAAAAATGTTATTAGTTGCTGTTTTTAAAAATCGAGTGTTTTTGGTGCCCGAGGAAGAAAATGCGTGATGCCATGGTCAGAAAAAAAGCTGCTCAGGAGCAAACAATTTTTTTTGACTTAAATGTAAAAGCAGATACTAGGATGAGTTTCGGGGTGGAATTCCATGCTTAAAAATGTTATTATTTGCTGTTTTTAAAAATCGATTATTTTTAGTGCCCGAGTCAGAAAACGCGTGATGCCGTGGAGAGAAAAAAAGCTGCTCAGGAGCAAAAATTTTTTTTTACTTAAATGGAAAAACCAATGATAGGATGAGTTTAGGGGTGGCATTCCATGCTTAAAAATATTATTATTTCCTGTTTTTAAAAATTGAGTGTTTTTGGTGCCCGAGGAAGAAAAGGCGTGCTGCCGCGGTCAGAAAAAAAGCTGCTCAGGAGCAAACAATTTTTTTTGACTTAAATGGAAAAACCAATGCTAGGATGAGTTTCAGGGTGGAATTCCATGCTTAAAAATGTTATTATTTGCTGTTTTTAAAAATCGAGTATTTTTAGTACCCGAGTCAGAAAACACGTGATGCCGCGGAGAGAAAAAAAGCTGCTCAGGAGCAAAAAAATTTTTTTGACTTAAACGGAAAAACCAACGCTTTCATGAGTTTCGGGGTGGAATTCCATGCTTAAAAATGTTATTATTTGCTGTTTTTAAAAATTGAGTGTTTTTGGTGCCCGAGGAAGAAAACGCGTGATGCCGTGGTCAGAAAAAAAGCTGCTCAGGAGCAAATTTTTTTTTTTTTGACTTAAATGGAAAAACCATCGCTGGCATGAGTTTCGGGTTTGAATTCCATGCTTAAAAATGTTATTATTTGCTGTTTTTAAAAATCGATTGTTTTTGGTGCCCGAGGAAGAAAACGCGTGATGCCGCGGTCAGAAAAAAAGCTGCTCAGGAGCAAATAATTCTTTTTGACTTAAATGGAAAAACCAATGCTAGGATGAGTTTTGGGGTGGAATTCCATGCTTGAAAATGTTTTTATATGGTTTTTTTAAAAATCGAGTGTTTTTGGTGCCCGAGGAAGGAAACGCGTGATGCCGCGGTCAGAAAAAAAGCTGCTCAGGAGCAAAAAATTCTTTTTGACTTAAATGGAAAAACCAATGCTAGGATGAGTTTTGGGGTGGAATTCCATGCTTGAAAATGTTATTATTTGCTGTTTTTAAAAATCGAGTGTTTTTGGTGCCCGAGGAAGAAAAGGCGTGATGCTGTGGTCAAAAAAAAAGCTGCTCAGGAGCAAACAATTTTTTTTTGACTTAAATGTAAAAGCGGATACTAGGATGAGTTTCGGGGTGGAATTCCATGCTTAAAAATGTTATTTTTTGCTGTTTTTAAAAATCGAGTATTTTTAGTGTCCGAGTCAGAAAACGCGTGATGCCGTGGAGAGAAAAAAAGCTGCTCAGGAGCAAAAAATTTTTTTTTACTTAAATGGAAAAACCAATGATAGGATGAGTTTCGGAGTGGAATTCCATGCTTAAAAATGTTATTATTTGCTGCTTTTAAAAATCGAGTGTTTTTGGTGCCCGAGGAAGAAAACGCGTGATGCCGCGGAGAGAAAAAAAGATGCTCAGGAGAAAAAAAATTTTTTTGACTTAAATGTAAATGCGGATACTAGGATGAGTTTAGGGGTGGAATTCCATGCTTAAAAATGTTATTATTTGCTGTTTTTAAAAATTGAGTGTTTTTGGTGCCCGAGGAAGAAAAGGCGTGCTGCCGCGGTCAGAAAAAAAGCTGCTCAGGAGCAAAAAATTATTTTTGACTTAAACAGAAAAACCAACGCTAGCATGAGTTTCGGGGTGGAATTCCATGCTTGAAAATGTTATTATTTGCTGTTTTTAAAAATCGAGTGTTTTTGGTGCCCGAGTCAGAAAAGGCGTGATGCCGTGGTCAGAAAAAAAGCTGCTCAGGAGCAAATAATTTTTTTTGACTTAAATGGAAAAACCAATGCTTGGATGAGTTTCAGGGTGGAATTCCATGCTTAAAAATGTTATTATTTGCTGTTTTTAAAAATCGAGTATTTTTAGTGCCCGAGTCAGAAAACGCGTGATGCCGCGGAGAGAAAAAAAGCTGCTCAGGAGCAAAAAAAATTTTTTGACTTAAATGGAAAAACAAATGATAGGATGAGTTTCGGAGTGGAATTCCATGCTTAAAAATGTTATTATTTGCTGTTTTTAAAAATCGAGTGTTTTTGGTGCCCGAGGAAGAAAACGCGTGATGCAGCGGAGAGAAAAAAAGATGCTCAGGAGAAAAAATTTTTTTTTGACTTAAATGTAAATGCGGATACTAGGATGAGTTTAGGGGTGGAATTCCATGCTTAAAAATATTATTATTTGCTGTTTTTAAAAATTGAGTGTTTTTGGTGCCCGAGGAAGAAAAGGCGTGCTGCCGCGGTCAGAAAAAAAGCTGCTCAGGAGCAAAAAATTATTTTTGACTTAAACGGAAAAACCAACGCTAGCATGAGTTTCGGGGTGGAATTCCATGCTTAAAAATATTATTATTTGCTGTTTTTAAAAATTGAGTGTTTTTGGTGCCCGAGGAAGAAAAGGCGTGATGCCGTGGTCAGAAAAAAAGCTGCTCAGGAGCAAATAATTTTTTTTTACTTAAATGGAAGAACCAATGCTAGGATGAGTTTCGGGGTTGAATTCCATGCTTAATAATGTTATTATTTGCTATTTTTAGAAATCGAGTGTTTTTGGTGCCCGAGGAAGAAAACGCGTGATGCCGCGGAGAGAAAAAAACCTCCTCAGGAGCAAACAATTCTTTTTGACTTAAATGGAAAAACCATCGCTAGGATGAGTTTCGGGGTGGAATTCCATGCTTGAAAATGTTTTTATATGGTGTTTTTAAAAATCGAGTGTTTTTGGTGCTCGAGGAGGAAAACTCGTGATGCCACGGTCAAAAAAAAAGCTACTCAGAAACAAAAAAAATTTTTTGACTTAAATGGAAAAACCAATGCTAGGATGAGTTTCGGGGTGGAATTCCATGCTTAAAAATGTTATTATTTGCTGTTTTTAAAAATCGAGTGTTTTTGGTGCCCGAGGAAGAAAAGGCGTGATGCCGTGGTCAGAAAAAAAGCTGCTCAGGAGCAAAGAATTTTTTTTGACTTAAATGTTAAAGCGGATACTAGGATGAGTTTCGGGGTGGAATTCCATGCTTAAAAATGTTATTATTTGCTGTTTTTAAAAATCGAGTATTTTTAGTGCCCGAGTCAGAAAACGCGTGATGCCGCGGAGAGAAAAAAAGCTGCTCAGGAGCAAAAAAAATTTTTTGACTTAAATGGAAAAACCAATTCTAGGATGAGTTTCGGGGTGGAATTCCATGCTTGAAAATGTTATTATTTGCTGTTTTTAAAAATCTAGTATTTTTGGTGCCCGAGGAAGAAAACGCGTGATGCCAAGGAGAGAAAAAAAGATGCTCAGGAGCAAAAAAATTTTTTTGACTTAAATGTAAATGCGGATACTAGGATGAGTTTAGGGGTGGAATTCCATGCTTAAAAATGTTATTATTTGCTGTTTTTAAAAATTGAGTGTTTTTGGTGCCCGAGGAAGAAAAGGCGTGCTGCCGCGGTCAGAAAAAAAGCTGCTCAGGAGCAAAAAATTATTTTTGACTTAAACGGAAAAACCAACGCTAGCATGAGTTTCGGGGTGGAATTCCATGCTTATAAATGTTATTATTTGCTGTTTTTAAAAATCGAGTGTTTTTGGTGCCCGAGGAAGATAAGGCATGATGCCGTGGTCAGAAAAAAAGCTGCTCAAGAGCAAACAATTTTTTTTGACTTAAATGGAAAAACCAATGCTAGGATGAGTTTCAGGGTGGAATTCCATGCTTAAAAATGTTATTATTTGCTGTTTTTAAAAATCGAGTATTTTTAGTGCCCGAGTCAGAATACGCGTGATGCCGCGGAGAGAAAAAAAGCTGCTCAGGAGCAAAAAAAATTTTTTGACTTAAATGGAAAAACCAATGCTAGGATGAGTTTCGGGGTGGAATTCCATGCTTGAAAATGTTATTATTTGCTGTTTTTAAAAATTGAGTATTTTTGGTGCCCGAGGAAGAAAACGCGTGATGCCAAGGAGAGAAAAAAAGATGCTCAGGAGCAAAAATTTTTTTTTTACTTAAATGGAAAAACCAATGATAGGATGAGTTTCGGAGCGGAATTCCATGCTTAAAAATGTTATTATTTGCTGTTTTTAAAAATCGAGTGTTTTTAGTGCCCGAGTCAGAAAACGCGTGATGCCGCGGAGAGGAAAAAAGCTGCTCAGGAGCAAAGAATTTTTTTTGACTTAAATGTTAAAGCGGATACTAGGATGAGTTTCGGGGTGGAATTCCATGCTTAAAAATGTTATTATTTGCTGTTTTTAAAAATCGAGTATTTTTAGTGCCCGAGTCAGAAAACGCGTGATGCCGCGGAGAGGAAAAAAGCTGCTCAGGAGCAAAAAAAATTTTTTGACTTAAATGGAAAAACCAATGTTAGGAGGAGTTTCGGGGTGGAATTCCATGCTTGAAAATGTTATTATTTGCTGTTTTTAAAAATCAAGTATTTTTGGTGCCCGAGGAAGAATACGCGTGATGCCAAGGAGAGAAAAAAACATGCTCAGGAGCAAAAAAATTTTATTGACTTAAATGTAAATGCGGATACTAGGATGAGTTTAGGGGTGGAATTCCATGCTTAAAAATGTTATTATTTGCTGTTTTTAAAAATTGAGTGTTTTTGGTGCCCGAGGAAGAAAAGGCGTGCTGCAGCGGTCAGAAAAAAAGCTGCTCAGGAGCAAATTTTTTTTTTGACTTAAATGGAAAAACCAATGCTAGGATGAGTTTCGGGGTGGAATTCCATGCTTAAAAATGTTATTATTTGCTGTTTTTAAAAATCGAGTGTTTTTGTGCCCGAGGAAGAAAACGCGTGATGCCGCGGTCAGAAAAAAAGCTGCTCAGGAGCAAATTTTTTTTTTGACTTAAATGGAAAAACCATCGCTAGCATGAGTTTCGGGGTGGAATTCCATGCTTAAAAATGTTATTATTTGCTGTTTTTAAAAATCGAGTGTTTTTGGTGCCCGAGGAAGAAAACGCGTGATGCCGCAGTCAGAAAAAAAGCTGCTCAGGAGCAAATAATTCTTTTTGACTTAAATGGAAAAACCAATGCTAGGATGAGTTTCGGGGTGGAATTCCATGCTTGAAAATGTTTTTATATGGTTTTTTTAAAAAATCGAGTGTTTTTGGTGCCCGAGGAAGAAAACGCGTGATGCCGTGGTCAGAAAAAAAGCTGCCCAGGAACAAAAATATTTTTTTTCTCAAATGTAATAACGGATGCTAGAATGGGATTCGGGGTGGAATTCCATGTCTAAAAATATTATTATTAGCTGTTTTTAAAAATCAAGTGTTTTTGCTGCCCGAGGAAGAAATCGCGTGATGCCGCGGTTAGAAAAAAAGTTGCTCAGGAGCATAAAAATTTTTTTTTCTCAAATGTAATAACGGATGTTAGAATGTGATTCAGGGTGGAATTCCATGTCTAAAAATATTATTATTAGCTGTTTTTAAAAATTGAGGGTTTTTTTGCTGCCCGAGGAAGAAAACGCATGATGCCGCGATCAGAAAAAAAGCTGCCCATGAACAAAAAAATTTTTTTTTCTCAAATGTAATAACGAATGCTAGAATGTGATTCGGGGTGGAATTCCATGTCTAAAAATATTATTATTAGCTGTTTTTAAAAATTCAGGGTTTTTTTGCTGCCCGAGGAAGAAAACGCATGATGCCGCGATCAGAAAAAAAGCTGCCCAGGAACAAAAAAATTTTTTTTCCTCAAATGTAATAACGGACGCTAGAATGAGATTCGGGGTGGAATTCCATGTCTAAAAATATTATTATTAGCTGTTTTTAAAAATCAAGTGTTTTTGCTGCCCGAGGTAGAAAACGCGTGATGCCGCGGTCAGAAAAAAAGCTGCCCAGGAGCAAAAAAAAAATTTTTTCTCAAATGTAATAATGGATGCTAGAATGTGATTCGGGGTGGAATTCCTTGTCTAAAAATATTATTATTAGCTGTTTTTTTAAAAAAAATTTTCTCAAATGTAATAACGGATGCTAGAATGTGATTTGGGGTGGAATTCCATGTCTAAAACTATTATTATTAGCTGTTTTTAAAAATCGAGTGTTTGCTGCCTGAGGAAGAAAACGCGTGATGCCGCGGTCAGAAAAAAAGCTGCCCAGGAGCAAAAAACTTTTTTTTTTCTCAAATGTAATAACGGATGCTCAAATGTGGTTCAGGGTGGAATTCCATGTCTAAAAATATTATTTTTAGCTGTTTTTAAAAATCGTGTGTTTTTGCTGCCCGAGGAAGAAAACGCATGATGCCGCGGTCAGAAAAAAAGCTGCCCAGGAACAAAAATATTTTTTTTCTCAAATGTAATAACGGATGCTAGAATGGGATTCGGGGTGGAATTCCATGTCTAAAAATATTATTATTAGCTGTTTTTAAAAATCAAGTGTTTTTGCTGCCCGAGGTAGAAAACGCGTGATGCCGCGGTCAGAAAAAAAGCTGCCCAGGAGCAAAAAAAATTTTTTTTCTCAAATGTCATAATGGATGCTAGAATGTGATTCGGGGTGGAATTCCATGTCTAAAAATATTATTATTAGCTGTTTTTTTTAAAAAAATTTTTCTCAAATGTAATAACGGATGCTAGAATGTGATTCGGGGCGGAATTCCATGTCTAAAGTATTATTATTTGCTGTTTTAAAAAATCGAGTGTTTTTGCTGTCCGAAGAAGAAAACGCGTGATGCCGCGGTCAGAAAAAAAGCTGCCCAGGAGCAAAAAAAAATTTTTTTCTCAAATGTAATAACGGATGCTAGAATGTGATTTGGGGTGGAATTCCATGTCTAAAAGTATTATTATTAGCTGTTTTTAAAAATCGAGTGTTTGCTGCCTGAGGAAGAAAACGCGTGATGCCGCGGTCAGAAAAAAAGCTGCCCAGGAGCAAAAAAAAATTTTTTTTCTCAAATGTAATAATGGATGCTCAAATGTGGTTCAGGGTGGAATTCCATGTCTAAAAATATTATTTTTAGCTGTTTTAAAAAATCGTGTGTTTTTGCTGCCCGAGGAAGAAAATGCATGATGCCGCGGTCAGAAAAAAAGCTGCCCAGGAACAAAAAAAATTTTTTTTCTCAAATGTAATAACGGATGCTAGAATGTGATTCGGGGTGGAATTCCATTTCTAAAAGTATTATTATTAGCTGTTTTAAAAAATCGAGTGTTCTTGCTGTCCGAAGAAGAAAACGCGTGATGCCGCGGACAGAAAAAAAGCTGCCCAGGAGCAAAAAAAAATTTTTTTTCTCAAATGTAATAATGGATGCTCAAATGTGGTTCAGGGTGGAATTCCATGTCTAAAAATATTATTTTTAGCTGTTTTAAAAAATCGTGTGTTTTTGCTGCCCGAGGAAGAAAATGCATGATGCCGCGGTCAGAAAAAAAGCTGCCCAGGAACAAAAAAAATTTTTTTTCTCAAATGTAATAACGGATGCTAGAATGTGATTCGGGGTGGAATTCCATTTCTAAAAGTATTATTATTAGCTGTTTTAAAAAATCGAGTGTTCTTGCTGTCCGAAGAAGAAAACGCGTGATGCCGCGGACAGAAAAAAAGCTGCCCAGGAGCAAAAAAATTTTTTTGTCTCAAATGTAATAATGGATGCTAGAATGTGATTCAGGGTGGAATTCCATGTCTAAAAATATTATTATTAGCTGTTTTTAAAAATTGAAGGTTTTTTTGCTGCCAGAGGAAGAAAACGCATGATGCCGCGATCAGAAAAAAAGCTGCCCAGGAACAAAAAATTTTTTTTTTCTCAAATGTAATAACGGATGCTAGAATGCGATTCGGGGTGGAATTCCATGTCTAAAAATATTATTATTAGCTGTTTTTAAAAATCAAGTGTTTTTGCTGCCCGAGGTAGAAAACGCGTGATGCCGCGGTAAGAAAAAAAGCTGCCCAGGAGCAAAAAAAATTTTTTTTTCTCAAATGTAATAACGGATGCTAGAATGTGATTCGGTGTGGAATTCCATGTCTAAAAATATTATTATTAGCTGTTTTTAAATATCGAGTGTTTTTGCTGCCCGAGGAAGAAAAAAAGTTGCTCAGGAGCAAAAAAAATTTTTTTTTCTCAAATGTAATAACAGATGCTAGAATGGGATTCGGGGTGGAATTCCATGTCTAAAAATATTATTATTAGCTGTTTTTAAAAATTGACTCTTTTTGCTGCCCGAGGAAGAAAACGCGTGATGCCGCGGTCAGAAAAAAAGCTGCCCCGGAGCAAAAAAAATTTTTTTTCCTCAAATGTAATAACTGATGGTAGAATGTGATTCGGGGTGAAATTCCATGTCTAAAAGTATTATTATTACCTGTTTTAAAAAATCGAGTGTTCTTGCTGTCCGAAGAAGAAAACGCGTGATGCCGCGGACAGAAAAAAAGCTGCCCAGGAGCAAAAAAATTTTTTTTCTCAAATGTAATAACGGAATCTAGAATGTGATTCAGGGTGGAATTCCATGTCTAAAAATATTATTTTTAGCCGTTTTTAAAAATCGAGTGTTTTTGCTGCCTGAGGAAGAAAACGCTTTATGCCGCAGTCAGAAAAAAAGCTGCCCAGGAGCAAAAAAATTTTTTTTTCTCAAATGTAATAACGGATGCTAGAATGGGATTCGGGGTGGAATTCCATGTCTAAAAATATTATTATTAGCTGTTTTTAAATATCGAGTGTTTTTGCTGCCCGAGGAAGAAAAAAAGTTGCTCAGGAGCAAAAAAAATTTTTTTTTCTCAAATGTAATAACAGATGCTAGAATGGGATTCGGGGTGGAATTCCATGTCTAAAAATATTATTATTAGCTGTTTTTAAAAATCAAGTGTTTTTGCTGCCCGAGGAAGAAAACGCATGATGCCGCGGTCAGAAAAAACGTTGCTCAGGAGCAAAAAAAATTTTTTTTCTCAAATGTAATAACGGATGCTAGAATGGGATTTAGGGTGGAATTCCATGTCTAAAAATATTATTATTAGCTGTTTTTAAAAATTGACTCTTTTTGCTGCCCGAGGAAGAAAACGAGTGATGCTGCGGTAAGAAAAAAAGTTGCCCAGGAGCAAAAAAATTTTTTTTTCTCAAATGTAATAACGGATGCTAGAATGTGATTCGGTGTGGAATTCCATGTCTAAAAATATTATTATTAGCTGTTTTTAAATATCGAGTGTTTTTGCTGCCCGAGGAAGAAAACGCATGATGCCGCGGTCAGAAAAAAAGCTGCCCAGGAGGAAAAAAAATTTTTTTCTCTCAAATGTAATAACGGATCCTAGAATGTGATTCGGGGTGCAATTCCATGTCTAACAATATTATTAGCTGTTTTTAAAAATTGAGTGTTTTTGCTGCCCGAGGAAGAAAACGCGTGATGCCGCGGTCAGAAAAAAAGCTGCCCCGGAGCAAAAAATTTTTTTTCTCAAATGTAATAATGGATGCTAGAATGTGATTCGGGGTGGAATTCCATTTCTAAAAGCATTATTATTAGCTGTTTTAAAAAATCGAGTGTTCTTGCTGTCCGAAGAAGAAAACGCGTGATGCCGCGGACAGAAAAAAAGCTGCCCAGGAGCAAAAAAATTTTTTTTCTCAAATGTAATAACGGAATCTAGAATGTGATTCAGGGTGGAATTCCATGTCTAAAAATATTATTTTTAGCCGTTTTTAAAAATTGAGTGTTTTTGCTGCCTGAGGAAGAAAACGCTTTATGCCGCAGTCAGAAAAAAAGCTGCCCAGGAGCAAAAAAATTTTTTTTTCTCAAATGTAATAACGGATGCTAGAATGGGATTCGGGGTGGAATTCCATGTCTAAAAATATTATTAGCTGTTTTTAAAAATCAAGTGTTTTTGCTGCCCGAGGAAGAAAAAAAATTGCTCAGGAGCAAAAAAATTTTTTTTTTCTCAAATGTAATAACAGATGCTAGAATGGGATTCAGGGTGGAATTCCATGTCTAAAAATATTATTATTAGCTGTTTTTAAAAATCAAGTGTTTTTGCTGCCCGAGGAAGAAAACGCATGATGCCGCGGTCAGAAAAAACGTTGCTCAGGAGCAAAAAAAATTTTTTTTTCTCAAATGTAATAACGGATGTTAGAATGGGATTTAGGGTGGAATTCCATGTCTAAAAATATTATTATTAGCTGTTTTTAAAAATTGACTCTTTTTGCTGCCCGAGGAAGAAAACGAGTGATGCTGCGGTCAGAAAAAATGTTGCCCAGGAGCAAAAAAATTTTTTTTTCTCAAATGTAATAACAGATGCTAGAATGGGATTCGGGGTGGAATTCCATGTCTAAAAATATTATTATTAGCTGTTTTTAAAAATCAAGTGTTTTTGCTGCCCGAGGAAGAAAACGCATGATGCCGCGGTCAGAAAAAACGTTGCTCAGGAGCAAAAAAAATTTTTTTTCTCAAATGTAATAACGGATGCTAGAATGGGATTTAGGGTGGAATTCCATGTCTAAAAATATTATTATTAGCTGTTTTTAAAAATTGACTCTTTTTGCTGCCCGAGGAAGAAAACGAGTGATGCTGCGGTAAGAAAAAAAGTTGCCCAGGAGCAAAAAAATTTTTTTTTCTCAAATGTAATAACGGATGCTAGAATGTGATTCGGTGTGGAATTCCATGTCTAAAAATATTATTATTAGCTGTTTTTAAATATCGAGTGTTTTTGCTGCCCGAGGAAGAAAACGCATGATGCCGCGGTCAGAAAAAAAGCTGCCCAGGAGGAAAAAAAATTTTTTTCTCTCAAATGTAATAACGGATCCTAGAATGTGATTCGGGGTGCAATTCCATGTCTAACAATATTATTAGCTGTTTTTAAAAATTGAGTGTTTTTGCTGCCCGAGGAAGAAAACGCGTGATGCCGCGGTCAGAAAAAAAGCTGCCCCGGAGCAAAAAATTTTTTTTCTCAAATGTAATAATGGATGCTAGAATGTGATTCGGGGTGGAATTCCATTTCTAAAAGCATTATTATTAGCTGTTTTAAAAAATCGAGTGTTCTTGCTGTCCGAAGAAGAAAACGCGTGATGCCGCGGACAGAAAAAAAGCTGCCCAGGAGCAAAAAAATTTTTTTTCTCAAATGTAATAACGGAATCTAGAATGTGATTCAGGGTGGAATTCCATGTCTAAAAATATTATTTTTAGCCGTTTTTAAAAATTGAGTGTTTTTGCTGCCTGAGGAAGAAAACGCTTTATGCCGCAGTCAGAAAAAAAGCTGCCCAGGAGCAAAAAAATTTTTTTTTCTCAAATGTAATAACGGATGCTAGAATGGGATTCGGGGTGGAATTCCATGTCTAAAAATATTATTAGCTGTTTTTAAAAATCAAGTGTTTTTGCTGCCCGAGGAAGAAAAAAAATTGCTCAGGAGCAAAAAAATTTTTTTTTTCTCAAATGTAATAACAGATGCTAGAATGGGATTCAGGGTGGAATTCCATGTCTAAAAATATTATTATTAGCTGTTTTTAAAAATCAAGTGTTTTTGCTGCCCGAGGAAGAAAACGCATGATGCCGCGGTCAGAAAAAACGTTGCTCAGGAGCAAAAAAAATTTTTTTTTCTCAAATGTAATAACGGATGTTAGAATGGGATTTAGGGTGGAATTCCATGTCTAAAAATATTATTATTAGCTGTTTTTAAAAATTGACTCTTTTTGCTGCCCGAGGAAGAAAACGAGTGATGCTGCGGTCAGAAAAAATGTTGCCCAGGAGCAAAAAAATTTTTTTTTCTCAAATGTAATAACGGATGCTAGAATGTGATTCGGTGTGGAATTCCATGTCTAAAAATATTATTATTAGCTGTTTTTAAATATCGAGTGTTTTTGCTGCCCGAGGAAGAAAACGCATGATGCCGCGGTCAGAAAAAAAGCTGCCCAGGAGGAAAAAAAATTTTTTTCTCTCAAATGTAATAACGGATCCTAGAATGTGATTCGGGGTGCAATTCCATGTCTAACAATATTATTAGCTGTTTTTAAAAATTGAGTGTTTTTGCTGCCCGAGGAAGAAAACGCGTGATGCCGCGGTCAGAAGAAAAGCTGCCCCGGAGCAAAAAAAAATTTTTTTCCTCAAATGTAATAACTGATGGTAGAATGTGATTCGGGGTGGAATTCCATGTCTAAAAGTATTATTACCTGTTTTAAAAAATCGAGTGTTTTTGCTGTCCGAAGAACAAAACGCGTGATGCCCCGGTCAGAAAAAAAGCTGCCTAGGAGCAAAAAAAATTTTTTTTCTCAAATGTAATAACGGATGCTAGAATGTGATTCGGGGTGGAATTCCATTTCTAAAAGTATTATTATTAGCTGTTTTAAAAAATCGAGTGTTCTTGCTGTCCGAAGAAGAAAACGCGTGATGCCGCGGACAGAAAAAAAGCTGCCCAGGAGCAAAAAAATTTTTTTTCTCAAATGTAATAACGGAATCTAGAATGTGATTCAGGGTGGAATTCCATGTCTAAAAATATTATTTTTAGCCGTTTTTAAAAATCGAGTGTTTTTGCTGCCTGAGGAAGAAAACGCTTTATGCCGCAGTCAGAAAAAACGTTGCTCAGGAGCAAAAAAAATTTTTTTTCTCAAATGTAATAACGGATGCTAGAATGGGATTTCGGGTGGAATTCCATGTCTAAAAATATTATTATTAGCTGTTTTTAAAAATTGACTCTTTTTGCTGCCCGAGGAAGAAAACGAGTGATGCTGCGGTAAGAAAAAAAGTTGCCCAGGAGCAAAAAAATTTTTTTTTCTCAAATGTAATAACGGATGCTAGAATGTGATTCGGTGTGGAATTCCATGTCTAAAAATATTATTATTAGCTGTTTTTAAATATCGAGTGTTTTTGCTGCCCGAGGAAGAAAACGCATGATGCCGCGGTCAGAAAAAAAGCTGCCCAGGAGGAAAAAAAATTTTTTTCTCTCAAATGTAATAACGGATCCTAGAATGTGATTCGGGGTGCAATTCCATGTCTAACAATATTATTAGCTGTTTTTAAAAATTGAGTGTTTTTGCTGCCCGAGGAAGAAAACGCGTGATGCCGCGGTCAGAAAAAAAGCTGCCCCGGAGCAAAAAAAAATTTTTTTCCTCAAATGTAATAACTGATGGTAGAATGTGATTCGGGGTGGAATTCCATGTCTAAAAGTATTATTACCTGTTTTAAAAAATCGAGTGTTTTTGCTGTCCGAAGAACAAAACGCGTGATGCCCCGGTCAGAAAAAAAGCTGCCCAGGAGCAAAAAAAAAATTTTTTCTCAAATGTAATAACGGATGCTAGAATGTGATTCGGGGTGGAATTCCATGTCTAAAAATATTATTATTAGCTGTTTTTAAAAATTGAGTGTTTTTGCTGCCCGAGGAAGAAAACGCGTGATGCCGCGGTCAGAAAAAAAGCTGCCCCGGAGCAAAAAATTTTTTTTCTCAAATGTAATAATGGATGCTAGAATGTGATTCGGGTTGGAATTCCATTTCTAAAAGTATTATTATTAGCTGTTTTTAAAAATTGACTCTTTTTGCTGCCCGAGGAAGAAAACGAGTGATGCTGCGGTAAGAAAAAAAGTTGCCCAGGAGCAAAAAAAATTTTTTTTCTCAAATGTAATAACGGATGCTAGAATGGGATTCGGGGTTGAATTCCATGTCTAAAAATATTATTAGCTGTTTTTAAAAATCAAGTGTTTTTGCTGCCCGAGGAAGAAAAAAAATTGCTCAGGAGCAAAAAAATTTTTTTTTTCTCAAATGTAATAACAGATGCTAGAATGGGATTCGGGGTGGAATTCCATGTCTAAAAATATTATTATTAGCTGTTTTTAAAAATCAAGTGTTTTTGCTCTCCGAGGAAGAAAACGCATGATGCCGCGGTCAGAAAAAACGTTGCTCAGGAGCAAAAAAAATTTTTTTTCTCAAATGTAATAACGGATGCTAGAATGGGATTTAGGGTGGAATTCTATGTCTAAAAATATTATTATTAGCTGTTTTTAAAAATTGACTCTTTTTGCTGCCCGAGGAAGAAAACGAGTGATGCTGCGGTAAGAAAAAAAGTTGCCCAGGAGCAAAAAAAATTTTTTTTCTCAAATGTAATAACGGATGCTAGAATGTGATTCGGTGTGGAATTCCATGTCTTAAAATATTATTATTAGCTGTTTTTAAATATCGAGTGTTTTTGCTGCCCGAGGAAGAAAAAAAGTTGCTCAGGAGCAAAAAAAATTTTTTTTTCTCAAATGTAATAACAGATGCTAGAATGGGATTTGGGGTGGAATTCCATGTCTAAAAATATTATTATTAGCTGTTTTTAAAAATCAAGTGTTTTTGCTGCCCGAGGAAGAAAACGCATGATGCCACGGTCAGAAAAAACGTTGCTCAGGAGCAAAAAAAATTTTTTTTCTCAAATGTAATAATGGATGCTAGAATGGGATTTAGGGTGGAATTCCATGTCTAAAAATATTATTATTAGCTTTTTTAAAAAATTGACTCTTTTTGCTGCCCGAGGAAGAAAACGAGTGATGCTGCGGTAAGAAAAAAAGTTGCCCAGGAGCAAAAAAATTTTTTTTTTCTCAAATGTAATAACGGATGCTAGAATGTGATTCGGTGTGGAATTCCATGTCTAAAAATATTATTATTAGCTGTTTTTAAATATCGAGTGTTTTTGCTGCCCGAGGAAGAAAACGCATGATGCCGCGGTCAGAAAAAAAGCTGCCCAGGAGGAAAAAAAATTTTTTTCTCTCAAATGTAATAACGGATCCTAGAATGTGATTCGGGGTGCAATTCCATGTCTAACAATATTATTAGCTGTTTTTAAAAATTGAGTGTTTTTGCTGCCCGAGGAAGAAAACGCGTGATGCCGCGGTCAGAAAAAAAGCTGCCCCGGAGCAAAAAAAATTTTTTTTCTCAAATGTAATAACGGATGCTAGACTGGGATTCAGGGTGGAATTCCATGTCTAAAAATATTATTATTAGCTGTTTTTAAAAATTGACTCTTTTTGCTGCCCGAGGAAGAAAACGAGTGATGCCGCGGTAAGAAAAAAAGCTGCCCAGGAGCAAAAAAAAAATTTTTTTTCTCAAATGTAATAACGGATGCTAGAATGTGATTCGGTGTGGAATTCCATGTCTAAAAATATTATTATTAGCTGTTTTTAAATATCGAGTGTTTTTGCTGCCCGAGGAAGAAAACGCATGATGCCGCGGTCAGAAAAAAAGCTGCCCAGGAGCAAAAAAAATTTTTTTCTCTCAAATGTAATAATGGATCCTAGAATGTGATTCGGGGTGCAATTCCATGTCTAAAAATATTATTATTAGCTGTTTTTAAAAATGAAGTGTTTTTGCTGCCCGAGGACGAAAAAAAGTTGCTCAGGAGCAAAAAAAATTATTTTCTCAAATGTAATAACGGATGCTAGAATGTGATTCGGGGTGGAATTCCATGTCTAAAAATATTATTCTTAGCTGTTTTTAAAAATCAAGTGTTTTTGCTGCCCGAGGAAGAAAACTCGTGCTGCTGCGGTCAGAAAAAAAGGTTCCCAGGAGCACAAAAAATTTTTTTTCCTCAAATGTAATAACTGATGGTAGAATGTTATTTGGGGTGGAATTCCATGTCTAAAAGAATTATTATTACCTGTTTTTTAAAAAAATTTTTCTCAAATGTAATAACGGATGCTAGAATGTGATTCGGGGTGGAATTCCATGTCTAAAAGTATTATTATTAGCTGTTTTTAAAAATCGAGTGTTTTTGCTGTCCGAAGAAGAAAACGCGTGATGCCGCGGTCAGAAAAAAAGCTGCCCAGGAGCACAAAAAAAATTTTTTCTCAAATGTAATAACGGATGCTAGAATGTGATTTGGGGTGGAATTCCATGTCTAAAAGTATTATTATTAGCTGTTTTTAAAAATCGAGTGTTTGCTGCCTGAGGAAGAAAATGCGTGATGCCGCGGTCAGGAAAAAAGCTGCCCAGGAGCAAAAAAAAATTTTTTTTTCTCAAATGTAATAACGGATGCTAGAATGGGATTCGGGGTGGAATTTCATGTCTAAAAATATTATTATTAGCTGTTTTTAAAAATCGAGTGTTTTTGCTGCCCAAGGAAGAAAACGCGTGATGCAGCAGTCAGAAAAAAAGCTGCCGAGGAGCAAAAAAAATTTTTTTTTCTCAAATGTAATAACGGATCCTAGAATGTGATTCGGGTTGCAATTCCATGTCTAAAAATATTATTAGTTGTTTTTAAATATTGAGAGTTTTTGCTGTCCGAGGAAGAAAACGCGTGATGCCGCGGTCAGAAAAAAAGCTGCCCCGGAGCAAAAAAATTTTTTTTTTCCTCAAATGTAATAACTGATGGTAGAATGTGATTCGGGGTGGAATTCCATGTCTAAAAGTATTATTATTACCTGTTTTAAAAAATCGAGTGTTTTTGCTGTCCGAAGAATAAAACGCGTGATGCCCAGGTCAGAAATAAAGCTGCCCAGGAGCAAAAAAAATTTTTTTTTCTCAAATGTAATAACGGATGCTAGAATGTGATTCGGGGTGGAATTCCATGTCTAACAATATTATTAGCTGTTTTTAAAAATTGAGTGTTTTTGCTGCCCGAGGAAGAAAACGCGTGATGCCGCGGACAGAAAAAAAGCTGCCCCGGAGCAAAAAAATTTTTTTTCTCAAATGTAATAACTGATGGTAGAATGTGATTCGGGGTGGAATTCCATGTCTAAAAGTATTATTATTACCTGTTTTAAAAAATCGAGTGTTTTTGCTGTCCGAAGAACAAAACGCCTGATGCCCCGGTCAGAAAAAAATCTGCCTAGGAGCAAAAAAAAATTTTTTTCTCAAATGTAATAACGGATGCTAGAATGTGATTCGGGGTGGAATTCCATGTCTAAAAATATTATTATTAGCTGTTTTTA
Organism: Arizona elegans; assembly: GCA_022577455.1. Lineage (NCBI taxonomy): Eukaryota > Metazoa > Chordata > Lepidosauria > Squamata > Colubridae > Arizona > Arizona elegans. Next base: position 168,272,745 of record JAKOOJ010000001.1, on the reverse strand, counting down.
AAAATCGAGTGTTTTTGCTGCCCGAGGAAGAAAAAAGTTGCTCAGGAGCAAAAAAAATTTTTTTTCTCAAATGTAATAACGGATGCTAGAATGTGATTCGGGGTGCAATTCCATGTCTAAAAATATTATTATTAGCTGTTTATAAAAATCGAGTGTTTTTGCTGCCCGAGGAAGAAAACGCATGATGCCGCGGTCAGAAAAAAAGCTGCCCAGGAACAAAAAAAATTTTTTTCTCAAATGTAATAACGGATGCTGAATAGGATTCGGGGTGGAATTCCATGTCTAAAAATATTATTATTAGCTGTTTTTAAAAATCGTGTGTTTTTGCTGCCCCAGGAAGAAAATGCATGATGCTGCGGTCAGAAAAAAAGCTGCCCAGGAATAAAAAATTTTTTTTTCTCAAATATAATAACGGATGCTAGAATGGGATTCGGGGTGGAATTCCATGTCTAAAAATATTATTATTACCTGTTTTTAAAAATCGAGTGTTTTTGCTGCCCAAGGAAGAAAACGCGTGATGCCCCGGTCAGAAAAAAAGCTGCCCAGGAGCAAAAAAAATTTTTTTTTCTCAAATGTAATAACGGATCCTAGAATGTGATTTGGGGTGCAATTCCATGTCTAAATATATTATTAGCTGTTTTTAAAAATTGAGTGTTTTTGCTGCCCGAGGAAGAAAACGCGTGATGCCGCGGTCAGAAAAAAAGCTGCCCCGGAGCAAAAAAATTTTTTTTCTCAAATGTAATAACTGATGGTAGAATGTGATTCGGGGTGGAATTCCATGTCTAAAAGTATTATTATTACCTGTTTTTAAAAATCGAGTGTTTTTGCTGCCCAAGGAAGAAAACGCGTGATGCCGCGGTCAGAAAAAAAGCTGCCCAGGAGCAAAAAAAATTTTTTTTTCTCAAATGTAATAACGGATCCTAGAATGTGATTCGGGGTGCAATTCCATGTCTAAATATATTATTAGCTGTTTTTAAAAATTGAGTGTTTTTGCTGCCCGAGGAAGAAAAAAGTTGCTCAGGAGCAAAAAAAATTTTTTTTTTCTCAAATGTAATAACGGATGCTAGAATGTGATTCAGGGTGGAATTCCATGTCTAAAAATATTATTTTTAGCTGTTTTTAAAAATCGAGTGTTTTTGCCGCCTGAGGAAGAAAACGTGTTATGCCGCAGTCAGAAAAAAAGCTGCCCAGGAGCAAAAAAAAAATTTTTTTCTCAAATGTAATTACGGATGCTAGAATGTGATTCGGGGTGGAATTCCATGTCTAAAAATATTATTATTAGCTGTTTATAAAAATCGAGTGTTTTTGCTGCCCGAGGAAGAAAACGCATGATGCCGCGGTCAGAAAAAAAGCTGCCCAGGAAGAAAAAAAATTTTTTTCTCAAATGTAATAATGGATGCTGAATAGGATTCGGGGTGGAATTCCATGTCTAAAAATATTATTATTACTGTATTTAAAAATCAAGTGTTTTTGCTGCCCGAGGATGAAAAAAAGCTGCCCCGGAGCAAAAAAAATTTTTTTTCCTCAAATGTAATAACGGATGCTAGAATGTGATTCGGGGTGGAATTCCATGTATAAAAATATTATTCTTAGCTGTTTTTAAAAATCAAGTGTTTTTGCTGCCCAAGGAAGAAAACTCGTGATGCTGCGGTCAGAAAAAAAGCTGCCAGTGAGCAAAAAAAAATTTTTTTCTCAATTGTAATAACGGATGCTAGAATGTGATTCAGGGTGGAATTCCATGTCTAAAAATATTATTATTAGCTGTTTTTAAAAATTGACTCTTTTTGCTGCCCGAGGAAGAAAACGAGTGATGCCGCGGTAAGAAAAAAAGCTGCCCAGGAATAAAAAATTTTTTTTTCTCAAATATAATAACGGATGCTAGAATGGGATTCGGGGTGGAATTCCATGTCTAAAAATATTATTATTAGCTGTTTTTAAAAATCAAGTGTTTTTGCTGCCCGAGGAAGAAAACGCCTGATGCCGCGGTCAGAAAAAAAGCTGCCCAGGAGCAAAAAAAAATTTTTTTTCTAAAATGTAATAACGGATGCTAGAATGTGATTCGGGGTGGAATTCCATGTCTAAAAATATTATTATTAGCTGTTTTTAAAAATTGACTCTTTTTGCTGCCCGAGGAAGAAAATGAGTGATGCCGCGGTAAGAAAAAAAGCTGCCCAGGAGCAAAAAAAATTTTTTTTTCTCAAATGTAATACCGGATGCTAGAATGTGATTCGGGGTGGAATTCCATGTCTAAAAATATTATTATTAGCTGTTTATAAAAATCGAGTGTTTTTGCTGTCCGAGGAAGAAAACGCATGATGCCGCGGTCAGAAAAAAAGCTGCCCAGGAACAAAAAAATTTTTTTTCTCAAATGTAATAACGGATGCTGAATAGGATTCGGGGTGGAATTCCATGTCTAAAAATATTATTATTACTGTATTTAAAAATCAAGTGTTTTTGCTGCCCGAGGATGAAAAAACCTGCCTCGGAGCAAAAAAAATTTTTTTTCCTCAAATGTAATAACGGATGCTAGAATGTGATTCGGGGTGGAATTCCATGTCTAAAAATATTATTCTTAGCTGTTTTTAAAAATCAAGTGTTTTTGCTGCCCGAGGAAGAAAACTCGTGATGCTGCGGTCAGAAAAAAAGCTGCCAGTGAGCAAAAAAAATTTTTTTTCTCAATTGTAATAATGGATGCTAGAATGTGATTCGGGGTGGAATTCCATGTCTAAAAATATTATTATTAGCTGTTTATAAAAATCGAGTGTTTTTGCTGCCCGAGGAAGAAAACACGTGATGCAGCAGTCAGAAAAAAAGCTGCCGAGGAGCAAAAAAAATTTTTTTTTCTCAAATGTAATAACGGATCCTAGAATGTGATTCGGGTTGCAATTCCATGTCTAAAAATATTATTAGTTGTTTTTAAATATTGAGTGTTTTTTCTGTCCGAGGAAGAAAACGCGTGATGCCGCGGTCAGAAAAAAAGCTGCCCAGGAGCAAAAAAAAATTTTTTTTCTCAAATGTAATAACGGAGGCTAGAATGTGATTCGGGGTGAAATTCCATGTCTAAAAATATTATTATTAGCTGTTTTTAAAAATTGACTCTTTTTGCTGCCCGAGGAAGAAAACGAGTGATGCCGCGGTAAGAAAAAAAGCTGCCCAGGAGCAAAAAAAAATTTTTTTTCTCAAATGTAATAACTGATGGTAGAATGTGATTCGGGGTGGAATTCCATGTCTAAAAGTATTATTATTACCTGTTTTTAAAAATCGAGTGTTTTTGCTGCCCAAGGAAGAAAACGCGTGATGCCGCGGTCAGAAAAAAAGCTGCCCAGGAGCAAAAAAAATTTTTTTTTCTCAAATGTAATAACGGATCCTAGAATGTGATTCGGGGTGCAATTCCATGTCTAAATATATTATTAGCTGTTTTTAAAAATTGAGTGTTTTTGCTGCCCGAGGAAGAAAAAAGTTGCTCAGGAGCAAAAAAAATTTTTTTTTTCTCAAATGTAATAACGGATGCTAGAATGTGATTCAGGGTGGAATTCCATGTCTAAAAATATTATTTTTAGCTGTTTTTAAAAATCGAGTGTTTTTGCCGCCTGAGGAAGAAAACGTGTTATGCCGCAGTCAGAAAAAAAGCTGCCCAGGAGCAAAAAAAAAAATTTTTTCTCAAATGTAATTACGGATGCTAGAATGTGATTCGGGGTGGAATTCCATGTCTAAAAATATTATTATTAGCTGTTTATAAAAATCGAGTGTTTTTGCTGCCTGAGGAAGAAAACGCATGATGCCGCGGTCAGAAAAAAAGCTGCCCAGGAAGAAAAAAATTTTTTTTCTCAAATGTAATAATGGATGCTGAATAGGATTCGGGGTGGAATTCCATGTCTAAAAATATTATTATTACTGTATTTAAAAATCAAGTGTTTTTGCTGCCCGAGGATGAAAAAAAGCTGCCCCGGAGCAAAAAAAATTTTTTTTCCTCAAATGTAATAACGGATGCTAGAATGTGATTCGGGGTGGAATTCCATGTCTAAAAATATTATTATTAGCTGTTTTTAAAAATCAAGTGTTTTTGCTGCCCGAGGAAGAAAACGCCTGATGCCGCGGTCAGAAAAAAAGCTGCCCAGGAGCAAAAAAAAATTTTTTTTCTAAAATTTAATAACGGATGCTAGAATGTGATTCGGGGTGGAATTCCATGTCTAAAAATATTATTATTAGCTGTTTTTAAAAATTGACTCTTTTTGCTGCCCGAGGAAGAAAATGAGTGATGCCGCGGTAAGAAAAAAAGCTGCCCAGGAGCAAAAAAAATTTTTTTTTCTCAAATGTAATACAGGATGCTAGAATGTGATTCGGGGTGGAATTCCATGTCTAAAAATATTATTATTAGCTGTTTATAAAAATCGAGTGTTTTTGCTGTCCGAGGAAGAAAACGCATGATGCCGCGGTCAGAAAAAAAGCTGCCCAGGAACAAAAAATTTTTTTTTCTCAAATGTAATAACGGATCCTAGAATGTGATTCGGGTTGCAATTCCATGTCTAAAAATATTATTAGTTGTTTTTAAATATTGAGTGTTTTTTCTGTCCGAGGAAGAAAACGCGTGATGCCGCGGTCAGAAAAAAAGCTGCCCAGGAGCAAAAAAAAATTTTTTTTCTCAAATGTAATAACGGAGGCTAGAATGTGATTCGGGGTGAAATTCCATGTCTAAAAATATTATTATTAGCTGTTTTTAAAAATTGACTCTTTTTGCTGCCCGAGGAAGAAAACGAGTGATGCCGCGGTAAGAAAAAAAGCTGCCCAGGAGCAAAAAAAAATTTTTTTTCTCAAATGTAATAACTGATGGTAGAATGTGATTCGGGGTGGAATTCCATGTCTAAAAGTATTATTATTACCTGTTTTTAAAAATCGAGTGTTTTTGCTGCCCAAGGAAGAAAACGCGTGATGCCGCGGTCAGAAAAAAAGCTGCCCAGGAGCAAAAAAAATTTTTTTTTCTCAAATGTAATAACGGATCCTAGAATGTGATTCGGGGTGCAATTCCATGTCTAAATATATTATTAGCTGTTTTTAAAAATTGAGTGTTTTTGCTGCCCGAGGAAGAAAAAAGTTGCTCAGGAGCAAAAAAAATTTTTTTTTTCTCAAATGTAATAACGGATGCTAGAATGTGATTCAGGGTGGAATTCCATGTCTAAAAATATTATTTTTAGCTGTTTTTAAAAATCGAGTGTTTTTGCCGCCTGAGGAAGAAAACGTGTTATGCCGCAGTCAGAAAAAAAGCTGCCCAGGAGCAAAAAAAAAAATTTTTTCTCAAATGTAATTACGGATGCTAGAATGTGATTCGGGGTGGAATTCCATGTCTAAAAATATTATTATTAGCTGTTTATAAAAATCGAGTGTTTTTGCTGCCTGAGGAAGAAAACGCATGATGCCGCGGTCAGAAAAAAAGCTGCCCAGGAAGAAAAAAATTTTTTTTCTCAAATGTAATAATGGATGCTGAATAGGATTCGGGGTGGAATTCCATGTCTAAAAATATTATTATTACTGTATTTAAAAATCAAGTGTTTTTGCTGCCCGAGGATGAAAAAAAGCTGCCCCGGAGCAAAAAAAATTTTTTTTCCTCAAATGTAATAACGGATGCTAGAATGTGATTCGGGGTGGAATTCCATGTATAAAAATATTATTCTTAGCTGTTTTTAAAAATCAAGTGTTTTTGCTGCCCAAGGAAGAAAACTCGTGATGCTGCGGTCAGAAAAAAAGCTGCCAGTGAGCAAAAAAAATTTTTTTTCTCAATTGTAATAACGGATGCTAGAATGTGATTCAGGGTGGAATTCCATGTCTAAAAATATTATTATTAGCTGTTTTTAAAAATTGACCCTTTTTGCTGCCCGAGGAAGAAAACGAGTGATGCCGCGGTAAGAAAAAAAGCTGCCCAGGAATAAAAAATTTTTTTTTCTCAAATATAATAACGGATGCTAGAATGGGATTCGGGGTGGAATTCCATGTCTAAAAATATTATTATTAGCTGTTTTTAAAAATCAAGTGTTTTTGCTGCCCGAGGAAGAAAACGCCTGATGCCGCGGTCAGAAAAAAAGCTGCCCAGGAGCAAAAAAAAATTTTTTTTCTAAAATTTAATAACGGATGCTAGAATGTGATTCGGGGTGGAATTCCATGTCTAAAAATATTATTATTAGCTGTTTTTAAAAATTGACTCTTTTTGCTGCCCGAGGAAGAAAACGAGTGATGCCGCGGTAAGAAAAAAAGCTGCCCAGGAGCAAAAAAAAATTTTTTTTCTCAAATGTAATACCGGATGCTAGAATGTGATTCGGGGTGGAATTCCATGTCTAAAAATATTATTATTAGCTGTTTATAAAAATCGAGTGTTTTTGCTGTCCGAGGAAGAAAACGCATGATGCCGCGGTCAGAAAAAAAGCTGCCCAGGAACAAAAAATTTTTTTTTCTCAAATGTAATAACGGATGCTGAATAGGATTCGGGGTGGAATTCCATGTCTAAAAATATTATTATTACTGTATTTAAAAATCATGTGTTTTTGCTGCCCGAGGATGAAAAAAAGCTGCCACGGAGCAAAAAAAATTTTTTTTCCTCAAATGTAATAACGGATGCTAGAATGTGATTCGGGGTGGAATTCCATGTCTAAAAATATTATTCTTAGCTGTTTTTAAAAATCAAGTGTTTTTGCTGCCCGAGGAAGAAAACTCGTGATGCTGCGGTCAGAAAAAAAGCTGCCAGTGAGCAAAAAAAAATTTTTTTCTCAATTGTAATAATGGATGCTAGAATGTGATTCGGGGTGGAATTCCATGTCTAAAAATATTATTATTAGCTGTTTATAAAAATCGAGTGTTTTTGCTGCCCGAGGAAGAAAACGCGTGATGCAGCAGTCAGAAAAAAAGCTGCCGAGGAGCAAAAAAATTTTTTTTTCTCAAATGTAATAACGGATCCTAGAATGTGATTCAGGTTGCAATTCCATGTCTAAAAATATTATTAGTTGTTTTTAAATATTGAGTGTTTTTGCTGTCCGAGGAAGAAAACGCGTGATGCCGCGGTCAGAAAAAAAGCTGCCCCGGAGCAAAAAAATTTTTTTTTCCTCAAATGTAATAACTGATGGTAGAATGTGATTCGGGGTGAAATTCCATGTCTAAAAGTATTATTATTACCTGTTTTAAAAAATCGAGTGTTTTTGCTGTCCGAAGAAGAAAACGCGTGATGCCACGGTCAGAAAAAAAGCTGCCCAGGAACAAAAAAAATTTTTTTCTCAAATGTAATAACGGATGCTGAATAGGATTCGGGGTGGAATTCCATGTCTAAAAATATTATTATTAGCTGTTTTTAAAAATCGAGTGTTTTTGCTGCCCGAGGAAGAAAATGCATGATGCTGCGGTCAGAAAAAAAGCTGCCCAGGAATAAAAAATTTTTTTTTCTCAAATATAATAACGGATGCTAGAATGGGATTCGGGGTGGAATTCCATGTCTAAAAATATTACTATTAGCTGTTTTTAAAAATCAAGTGTTTTTGCTTCCCGAGGAAGAAAACGCGTGATGCCGCGGTCAGAAAAAACGTTGCTCAGGAGGAAAAAATTTTTTTTTTCTCAAATGTAATAACGGATGCTAGAATGTGATTCAGCGTGGAATTACATGTCTAAAAATATTATTATTAGCTGTTTTTAAAAATTGACTCTTTTTGCTGCCCGAGGAAGAAAACGAGTGATGCCGCGGTAAGAAAAAAAGCTGCCCAGGAGCAAAAAAAATTTTTTTTTCTCAAATGTAATAACGGATGCTAGAATGTGATTCGGGGTGGAATTCCATGTCTAAAAATATTATTATTAGCTGTTTATAAAAATCGAGTGTTTTTGCTGCCCGAGGAAGAAAACCCGTGATGCCGCGGTCAGAAAAAAAGCTGCCCAGGAACAAAAAATTTTTTTTTCTCAAATGTAATAATGGATGCTGAATAGGATTCGGGGTGGAATTCCATGTCTAAAAATATTATTATTACTGTATTTAAAAATCATGTGTTTTTGCTGCCCGAGGATGAAAAAAAGCTGCCACGGAGCAAAAAAAATTTTTTTTCCTCAAATGTAATAACGGATGCTAGAATGTGATTCGGGGTGGAATTCCATGTCTAAAAATATTGTTCTTAGCTGTTTTTAAAAATCAAGTGTTTTTGCTGCCCGAAGAAGAAAACTCGTGATGCTGCGGTCAGAAAAAAAGCTGCCAGTGAGCAAAAAAAAATTTTTTTCTCAATTGTAATAATGGATGCTAGAATGTGATTCGGGGTGGAATTCCATGTCTAAAAATATTATTATTAGCTGTTTATAAAAATCGAGTGTTTTTGCTGCCCGAGGAAGAAAACACGTGATGCAGCAGTCAGAAAAAAAGCTGCCGAGGAGCAAAAAAATTTTTTTTTCTCAAATGTAATAACGGATCCTAGAATGTGATTCAGGTTGCAATTCCATGTCTAAAAATATTATTAGTTGTTTTTAAATATTGAGTGTTTTTGCTGTCCGAGGAAGAAAACGCGTGATGCCGCGGTCAGAAAAAAAGCTGCCCCGGAGCAAAAAAAATTTTTTTTCCTCAAATGTAATAACTGATGGTAGAATGTGATTCGGGGTGAAATTCCATGTCTAAAAGTATTATTATTACATGTTTTAAAAAATCGAGTATTTTTGCTGTCCGAAGAATAAAACGAGTGATGCCCCGGTCAGAAATAAAGCTGCCCAGGAGCAAAAAAATTTTTTTTTTCTCAAATGTAATAACGGATGCTAGAATGTGATTCGGGGTGGAATTCCATGTCTAAAAATATTATTATTAGCTGTTTTTAAATATCGAGTGTTTTTGCGGCCCGAGGAAGAAAACACATGATGCCGCGGTCAGAAAAAAAGCTGCCCAGGAGCAAAAAATTTTTTTTTCTCTCAAATGTAATAACGGATCCTAGAATGTGATTCGAGGTGCAATTCCATGTCTAACAATATTATTAGCTGTTTTTAAAAATTGAGTGTTTTTGCTGCCCGAGGAAGAAAACGCGTGATGCCACGGTCAGAAAAAAAGCTGCCCCGGAGCAAAAATTTTTTTTTTCTCAAATGTAATAACTGATGGTAGAATGTGATTCGGGGTGGAATTCCATGTCTAAAAGTATTATTATTACCTGTTTTAAAAAATCGAGTGTTTTTGCTGTCCGAAGAACAAAACGCGTGATGCCCCGGTCAGAAAAAAAGCTGCCTAGGAGCAAAAAAAATTTTTTTTCTCAAATGTAATACCGGATGCTAGAATGTGATTCGGGGTGGAATTCCATGTCTAAAAATATTATTATTAGCTGTTTATAAAAATCGAGTGTTTTTGCTGTCCGAGGAAGAAAACGCATGATGCCGCGGTCAGAAAAAAAGCTGCCCAGGAACAAAAAATTTTTTTTTCTCAAATGTAATAACGGATGCTGAATAGGATTCGGGGTGGAATTCCATGTCTAAAAATATTATTATTACTGTATTTAAAAATCATGTGTTTTTGCTGCCCGAGGATGAAAAAAAGCTGCCACGGAGCAAAAAAAATTTTTTTTCCTCAAATGTAATAACGGATGCTAGAATGTGATTCGGGGTGGAATTCCATGTCTAAAAATATTATTCTTAGCTGTTTTTAAAAATCAAGTGTTTTTGCTGCCCGAGGAAGAAAACTCGTGATGCTGCGGTCAGAAAAAAAGCTGCCAGTGAGCAAAAAAAAATTTTTTTCTCAATTGTAATAATGGATGCTAGAATGTGATTCGGGGTGGAATTCCATGTCTAAAAATATTATTATTAGCTGTTTATAAAAATCGAGTGTTTTTGCTGCCCGAGGAAGAAAACGCGTGATGCAGCAGTCAGAAAAAAAGCTGCCGAGGAGCAAAAAAATTTTTTTTTCTCAAATGTAATAACGGATCCTAGAATGTGATTCAGGTTGCAATTCCATGTCTAAAAATATTATTAGTTGTTTTTAAATATTGAGTGTTTTTGCTGTCCGAGGAAGAAAACGCGTGATGCCGCGGTCAGAAAAAAAGCTGCCCCGGAGCAAAAAAATTTTTTTTTCCTCAAATGTAATAACTGATGGTAGAATGTGATTCGGGGTGAAATTCCATGTCTAAAAGTATTATTATTACCTGTTTTAAAAAATCGAGTGTTTTTGCTGTCCTAAGAAGAAAACGCGTGATGCCACGGTCAGAAAAAAAGCTGCCCAGGAACAAAAAAAATTTTTTTCTCAAATGTAATAACGGATGCTGAATAGGATTCGGGGTGGAATTCCATGTCTAAAAATATTACTATTAGCTGTTTTTAAAAATCAAGTGTTTTTGCTTCCCGAGGAAGAAAACGCGTGATGCCGCGGTCAGAAAAAACGTTGCTCAGGAGGAAAAAAATTTTTTTTTCTCAAATGTAATAACGGATGCTAGAATGTGATTCAGCGTGGAATTACATGTCTAAAAATATTATTATTAGCTGTTTTTAAAAATTGACTCTTTTTGCTGCCCGAGGAAGAAAACGAGTGATGCCGCGGTAAGAAAAAAAGCTGCCCAGGAGCAAAAAAAATTTTTTTTTCTCAAATGTAATAACGGATGCTAGAATGTGATTCGGGGTGGAATTCCATGTCTAAAAATATTATTATTAGCTGTTTATAAAAATCGAGTGTTTTTGCTGCCCGAGGAAGAAAACCCGTGATGCCGCGGTCAGAAAAAAAGCTGCCCAGGAACAAAAAATTTTTTTTTCTCAAATGTAATAACGGATGCTGAATAGGATTCGGGGTGGAATTCCATGTCTAAAAATATTATTATTACTGTATTTAAAAATCATGTGTTTTTGCTGCCCGAGGATGAAAAAAAGCTGCCACGGAGCAAAAAAATTTTTTTTTCCTCAAATGTAATAACGGATGCTAGAATGTGATTCGGGGTGGAATTCCATGTCTAAAAATATTGTTCTTAGCTGTTTTTAAAAATCAAGTGTTTTTGCTGCCCGAAGAAGAAAACTCGTGATGCTGCGGTCAGAAAAAAAGCTGCCAGTGAGCAAAAAAAAATTTTTTTCTCAATTGTAATAATGGATGCTAGAATGTGATTCGGGGTGGAATTCCATGTCTAAAAATATTATTATTAGCTGTTTATAAAAATCGAGTGTTTTTGCTGCCCGAGGAAGAAAACGCGTGATGCAGCAGTCAGAAAAAAAGCTGCCGAGGAGCAAAAAAATTTTTTTTTCTCAAATGTAATAACGGATCCTAGAATGTGATTCAGGTTGCAATTCCATGTCTAAAAATATTATTAGTTGTTTTTAAATATTGAGTGTTTTTGCTGTCCGAGGAAGAAAACGCGTGATGCCGCGGTCAGAAAAAAAGCTGCCCCGGAGCAAAAAAAATTTTTTTTCCTCAAATGTAATAACTGATGGTAGAATGTGATTCGGGGTGAAATTCCATGTCTAAAAGTATTATTATTACATGTTTTAAAAAATCGAGTATTTTTGCTGTCCGAAGAATAAAACGAGTGATGCCCCGGTCAGAAATAAAGCTGCCCAGGAGCAAAAAAAATTTTTTTTTCTCAAATGTAATAACGGATGCTAGAATGTGATTCGGGGTGGAATTCCATGTCTAAAAATATTATTATTAGCTGTTTTTAAATATCGAGTGTTTTTGCGGCCCGAGGAAGAAAACACATGATGCCGCGGTCAGAAAAAAAGCTGCCCAGGAGCAAAAAATTTTTTTTTCTCTCAAATGTAATAACGGATCCTAGAATGTGATTCGAGGTGCAATTCCATGTCTAACAATATTATTAGCTGTTTTTAAAAATTGAGTGTTTTTGCTGCCCGAGGAAGAAAACGCGTGATGCCACGGTCAGAAAAAAAGCTGCCCCGGAGCAAAAATTTTTTTTTTCTCAAATGTAATAACTGATGGTAGAATGTGATTCGGGGTGGAATTCCATGTCTAAAAGTATTATTATTACCTGTTTTAAAAAATCGAGTGTTTTTGCTGTCCGAAGAACAAAACGCGTGATGCCCCGGTCAGAAAAAAAGCTGCCTAGGAGCAAAAAAAATTTTTTTTCTCAAATGTAATAACGGATGCTAGAATGTGATTCGGGGTGGAATTCCATGTCTAAAAATATTATTATTAGCTGTTTATAAAAATCGAGTGTTTTTGCTGCCCGAGGAAGAAAACGCGTGATGCCGCGGTCAGAAAAAAAGCTGCCCAGGAACAAAAAATTTTTTTTTCTCAAATGTAATAACGGATGCTGAATAGGATTCGGGGTGGAATTCCATGTCTAAAAATATTATTATTACTGTATTTAAAAATCATGTGTTTTTGCTGCCCGAGGATGAAAAAAAGCTGCCACGGAGCAAAAAAAATTTTTTTTCCTCAAATGTAATAACGGATGCTAGAATGTGATTCGGGGTGGAATTCCATGTCTAAAAATATTGTTCTTAGCTGTTTTTAAAAATCAAGTGTTTTTGCTGCCCGAAGAAGAAAACTCGTGATGCTGCGGTCAGAAAAAAAGCTGCCAGTGAGCAAAAAAAAATTTTTTTCTCAATTGTAATAATGGATGCTAGAATGTGATTCGGGGTGGAATTCCATGTCTAAAAATATTATTATTAGCTGTTTATAAAAATCGAGTGTTTTTGCTGCCCGAGGAAGAAAACGCGTGATGCAGCAGTCAGAAAAAAAGCTGCCGAGGAGCAAAAAAATTTTTTTTTCTCAAATGTAATAACGGATCCTAGAATGTGATTCAGGTTGCAATTCCATGTCTAAAAATATTATTAGTTGTTTTTAAATATTGAGTGTTTTTGCTGTCCGAGGAAGAAAACGCGTGATGCCGCGGTCAGAAAAAAAGCTGCCCCGGAGCAAAAAAAATTTTTTTTCCTCAAATGTAATAACTGATGGTAGAATGTGATTCGGGGTGAAATTCCATGTCTAAAAGTATTATTATTACATGTTTTTAAATATCGAGTGTTTTTGCGGCCCGAGGAAGAAAACACATGATGCCGCGGTCAGAAAAAAAGCTGCCCAGGAGCAAAAAATTTTTTTTTCTCTCAAATGTAATAACGGATCCTAGAATGTGATTCGAGGTGCAATTCCATGTCTAACAATATTATTAGCTGTTTTTAAAAATTGAGTGTTTTTGCTGCCCGAGGAAGAAAACGCGTGATGCCACGGTCAGAAAAAAAGCTGCCCCGGAGCAAAAATTTTTTTTTTCTCAAATGTAATAACTGATGGTAGAATGTGATTCGGGGTGGAATTCCATGTCTAAAAGTATTATTATTACCTGTTTTAAAAAATCGAGTGTTTTTGCTGTCCGAAGAACAAAACGCGTGATGCCCCGGTCAGAAAAAAAGCTGCCTAGGAGCAAAAAAAATTTTTTTTCTCAAATGTAATAACGGATGCTAGAATGTGATTCGGGGTGGAATTCCATGTCTAAAAATATTATTAGCTGTTTTTAAAAATCGAGTGTTTTTGCTGCCCGAGGAAGAAAACGCGTGATGCCACGGTCAGAAAAAAAGCTGCCCAGGAGCAAAAAAAATTTTTTTTTCTCAAATGTAATAACGGATCCTAGAATGTGATTCGGGGTGCAATTCCATGTCTAACAATATTATTAGCTGTTTTTAAAAATTGAGTGTTTTTGCTGCCCGAGGAAGAAAAAAGTTGCTCAGGAGCAAAAAAAAATTTTTTTCTCAAATGTAAAAACGGATGCTAGAATGTGATTCGGTGTGGAATTCCATGTCTAAAAATATTATTATTAGCTGTTTTTAAATATCAAGTGTTTTTGCGGCCCGAGGAAGAATACGCATGATGCCGCGGTCAGAAAAAAAGCTGCCCAGGAGCAAAAAAATTTTTTTTCTCTCAAATGTAATAACGGATGCTAGAATGTGATTCGGGGTGCAATTCCATGTCTAACAATATTATTAGCTGTTTTTAAAAATTGAGTGTTTTTGCTGCCCGAGGAAGAAAAAAGTTGCTCAGGAGCAAAAAAAATTTTTTTTCTCAAATGTAATAACGGATGCTAGAATGTGATTCGGTGTGGAATTCCATGTCTAAAAATATTATTATTAGCTGTTTTTAAATATCAAGTGTTTTTGCGGCCCGAGGAAGAATACGCATGATGCCGCGGTCAGAAAAAAAGCTGCCCAGGAGCAAAAAAATTTTTTTTCTCTCAAATGTAATAACGGATGCTAGAATGTGATTCAGGGTGCAATTCCATGTCTAACAATATTATTAGATGTTTTTAAAAATTGAGTGTTTTTGCTGCCCGAGGAAGAAAACGCGTGATGCCGCGGTCAGAAAAAAAGCTGCCCCGGAGCAAAAAAATTTTTTTTCTCAAATGTAATAACTGATGGTAGAATGTGATTTGGGGTGGAATTCCATGTCTAAAAGTATTATTATTACCTGTTTTAAAAAATCGAGTGTTTTTGCTGTCCGAAGAAAAAAACGCGTGATGCCCCGGTCAGAAAAAAAGCTGCCCAGGAGCAAAAAAAATTTTTTTTTCTCAAATGTAATAACGGATGCTAGAATGTGATTCAGGGTGGAATTCCATGTCTAAAAATATTATTATTAGCTGTTTTTAAAAATCAAGTATTTTTGCTGCCCAAGGAAGAAAACGCGTGATGCCACGGTCCGAAAAAAAGCTGCCCAGGAGCAAAAAAAATTTTTTTTTCTCAAATGTAATAATGGATGCTAGAATGTGATTCGGGGTGGAATTCCATGTCTAAAAATATTATTATTAGCTGTTTATAAGAATCGAGTGTTTTTGCTGCCCGAGGAAGAAAACGCATGATGCCGCGGTCAGAAAAAAAGCTGCCCAGGAACAAAAAAACATTTTTTCTCAAATGTAATAACGGATGCTGAATATGATTCGGGGTGGAATTCCATGTCTAAAAATATTATTCTTAGCTGTTTTTAAAAATCAAGTGTTTTTGCTGCCCGAAGAAGAAAACTCGTGATGCTGCGGTCAGAAAAAAAGCTGCCAATGAGCAAAAAAAATTTTTTTTCTCAATTGTAATAATGGATGCTAGAATGTGATTCGGGGTGGAATTCCATGTCTAAAGATATTATTATTAGCTGTTTATAAAAATCGAGTGTTTTTGCTGCCCGAGGAAGAAAACGCGTGATGCAGCAGTCAGAAAAAAAGCTGCCGAGGAGCAAAAAAAATTTTTTTTTCTCAAATGTAATAACGGATCCTAGAATGTGATTCGGGTTGCAATTCCATGTCTAAAAATATTATTAGTTGTTTTTAAATATTGAGTGTTTTTGCTGTCCGAGGAAGAAAACGCATGATGCCGCGGTCAGAAAAAAAGCTGCCCCGGAGCAAAAAAATTTTTTTTTCCTCAAATGTAATAACTGATGGTAGAATGTGATTCGGGGTGGAATTCCATGTCTAAAAGTATTATTATTACCTGTTTTAAAAAAAAAAATTTTCTCAAATGTAATAATGGATGCTAGAATGTGATTCGGGGTGGAATTCCATGTCTAAAAGTATTATTATTAGCTGTTTTAAAAAATCGAGTGTTTTTGCTGTCCGAAGAAGAAAACGCGTAATGCCGCGGTCAGAAAAAAAGCTGCCCAGGAGCAAAAAAAATTTTTTTTCTCAAATGTAATAACGGATGCTAGAATGTGATTTGGGGTGGAATTCCATGTCTAAAAGTATTATTATTAGCTGTTTTTAAAAATCGAGTGTTTGCTGCCTGAGGAAGAAAACGCGTGATGCCGCGGTCAGAAAAAAAGCTGCCCAGGAGCAAAAAAAATTTTTTTTTCTCAAATGTAATAACGGATGCTCAAATGTGGTTCAGGGTGGAATTCCATGTCTAAAAATATTATTTTTAGCTGTTTTTAAAAATCGAGGGTTTTCGCTGCCCGAGGAAGAAAATGCATGATGCCGCGGTCAGAAAAAAAGCTGCCTAGGAGCAAAAAAAAATTTTTTTCTCAAATGTAATAACGGATGTTAGAATGTGATTCGGGGTGGAATTCCATGTCTAAAAATATTATTATTAGCTGTTTTTAAAAATCGAGTGTTTTTGCTGCCCGAGGAAGAAAACGCGTGATGCCGCGGTCAGAAAAAAAGCTGCCCAGGAGCAAAAAAATTTTTTTTTTCTCAAATGTAATAAAGGATCCTAGAATGTGATTCGGGGTGCAATTCCATGTCTAACAATATTATTAGCTGTTTTTAAAAATTGAGAGTTTTTGCTGCCCGAGGAAGAAAACGCGTGATGCCGCGGTCAGGAAAAAAGCTGCCCAGGAGCAAAAAAAATTTTTTTTTCTCAAATGTAAAAACGGATCCTAGAATGTGATTCGGGGTGCAATTCCATGTCTAACAATATTATTAGCTGTTTTTAAAAATTGAGTGTTTTTGCTGCCCGAGGAAGAAAAAAGTTGCTCAGGAGCAAAAAAAAATTTTTTTCTCAAATGTAAAAACGGATGCTAGAATGTGATTCGGTGTGGAATTCCATGTCTAAAAATATTATTATTAGCTGTTTTTAAATATCAAGTGTTTTTGCGGCCCGAGGAAGAATACGCATGATGCCGCGGTCAGAAAAAAAGCTGCCCAGGAGCAAAAAATTTTTTTTTCTCTCAAATGTAATAACGGATGCTAGAATGTGATTCGGGGTGCAATTCCATGTCTAACAATATTATTAGCTGTTTTTAAAAATTGAGTGTTTTTGCTGCCCGAGGAAGAAAAAAGTTGCTCAGGAGCAAAAAAAAATTTTTTTCTCAAATGTAATAACGGATGCTAGAATGTGATTCGGTGTGGAATTCCATGTCTAAAAATATTATTATTAGCTGTTTTTAAATATCAAGTGTTTTTGCGGCCCGAGGAAGAATACGCATGATGCCGCGGTCAGAAAAAAAGCTGCCCAGGAGCAAAAAAATTTTTTTTCTCTCAAATGTAATAACGGATGCTAGAATGTGATTCAGGGTGCAATTCCATGTCTAACAATATTATTAGATGTTTTTAAAAATTGAGTGTTTTTGCTGCCCGAGGAAGAAAACGCGTGATGCCGCGGTCAGAAAAAAAGCTGCCCCGGAGCAAAAAAAATTTTTTCTCAAATGTAATAACTGATGGTAGAATGTGATTTGGGGTGGAATTCCATGTCTAAAACTATTATTATTACCTGTTTTAAAAAATCGAGTGTTCTTGCTGTCCGAAGAAAAAAACGCGTGATGCCCCGGTCAGAAAAAAAGCTGCCCAGGAGCAAAAAAAATTTTTTTTTCTCAAATGTAATAACGGATGCTAGAATGTGATTCAGGGTGGAATTCCATGTCTAAAAATATTATTATTAGCTGTTTTTAAAAATCAAGTATTTTTGCTGCCCAAGGAAGAAAACGCGTGATGCCACGGTCCGAAAAAAAGCTGCCCAGGAGCAAAAAAATTTTTTTTTTCTCAAATGTAATAATGGATGCTAGAATGTGATTCGGGGTGGAATTCCATGTCTAAAAATATTATTATTAGCTGTTTATAAGAATCGAGTGTTTTTGCTGCCCGAGGAAGAAAACGCATGATGCCGCGGTCAGAAAAAAAGCTGCCCAGGAACAAAAAAACATTTTTTCTCAAATGTAATAACGGATGCTGAATAGGATTCGGGGTGGAATTCCATGTCTAAAAATATTATTATTAGCTGTTTTTAAAAATCAAGTGTTTTTGCTGCCCGAGGACGAAAAAAAGTTGCTCAGGAGCAAAAAAATTTATTTTCTCAAATGTAATAACGGATGCTAGAATATGATTCGGGGTGGAATTCCATGTCTAAAAATATTATTCTTAGCTGTTTATAAAAATCGAGTGTTTTTGCTGCCCGAGGAAGAAAACGCGTGATGCAGCAGTCAGAAAAAAAGCTGCCGAGGAGCAAAAAAAAATTTTTTTTCTCAAATGTAATAACGGATCCTAGAATGTGATTCGGGTTGCAATTCCATGTCTAAAAATATTATTAGTTGTTTTTAAATATTGAGTGTTTTTGCTGTCCGAGGAAGAAAACCCATGATGCCGCGGTCAGAAAAAAAGCTGCCCCGGAGCAAAAAAATTTTTTTTTCCTCAAATGTAATAACTGATGGTAGAATGTGATTCGGGGTGGAATTCCATGTCTAAAAGTATTATTATTACCTGTTTTAAAAAAAAAAAATTTCTCAAATGTAATAATAGATGCTAGAATGTGATTCGGGGTGGAATTCCATGTCTAAAAGTATTATTATTAGCTGTTTTAAAAAATCGAGTGTTTTTGCTGTACGAAGAAGAAAACGCGTGATGCCGCGGTCAGAAAAAAAGCTGCCCAGGAGCAAAAAAAATTTTTTTTCTCAAATGTAATAACGGATGCTAGAATGTGATTTGGGGTGGAATTCCATGTCTAAAAGTATTATTATTAGCTGTTTTTAAAAATCGAGTGTTTGCTGCCTGAGGAAGAAAACGTGTGATGCCGCGGTCAGAAAAAAAGCTGCCCAGGAGCAAAAAAAAATTTTTTTTCTCAAATGTAATAAAGGATCCTAGAATGTGATTCGGGATGCAATTCCATGTCTAACAATATTATTAGCTGTTTTTAAAAATTGAGAGTTTTTGCTGCCCGAGGAAGAAAACGAGTGATGCCGCGGTCAGAAAAAAAGCTGCCCCAGGGCAAAAAATTTTTTTTTCTCAAATGTAATAACGGATGCTAGAATGTGATTCAGGGTGGAATTCCATGTCTAAAAATATTATTATTAGCTGTTTTTAAAAATCGAGTGTTTTTGCTGCCCGAGGAAGAAAACGCGTGATGCCGCGGTCAGAAAAAAAGCTGCCAATGAGCAAAAAAATTTTTTTATCTCAATTGTAATAATGGATGCTAGAATGTGATTCGGGGTGGAATTCCATGTCTAAAGATATTATTATTAGCTGTTTATAAAAATCGAGTGTTTTTGCTGCCCGAGGAAGAAAACGCGTGATGCAGCAGTCAGAAAAAAAGCTGCCGAGGAGGAAAAAAAATTTTTTTTTCTCAAATGTAATAACGGATCCTAGAATGTGATTCGGGTTGCAATTCCATGTCTAAAAATATTATTAGTTGTTTTTAAATATTGAGTGTTTTTGCTGTCCGAGGAAGAAAACGCATGATGCCGCGGTCAGAAAAAAAGCTGCCCCGGAGCAAAAAAATTTTTTTTTCCTCAAATGTAATAACTGATGGTAGAATGTGATTCGGGGTGGAATTCCATGTCTAAAAGTATTATTATTACCTGTTTTAAAAAAAAAAATTTTTCTCAAATGTAATAATGGATGCTAGAATGTGATTCGGGGTGGAATTCCATGTCTAAAAGTATTATTATTAGCTGTTTTAAAAAATCGAGTGTTTTTGCTGTCCGAAGAAGAAAACGCGTGATGCCGCGGTCAGAAAAAAAGCTGCCCAGGAGCAAAAAAAATTTTTTTTCTCAAATGTAATAACGGATGCTAGAATGTGATTTGGGGTGGAATTCCATGTCTAAAACTATTATTATTACCTGTTTTAAAAAATCGAGTGTTTTTGCTGTCCGAAGAAAAAAACGCGTGATGCCCCGGTCAGAAAAAAAGCTGCCCAGGAGCAAAAAAAATTTTTTTTTCTCAAATGTAATAACGGATGCTAGAATGTGATTCAGGGTGGAATTCCATGTCTAAAAATATTATTATTAGCTGTTTTTAAAAATCAAGTATTTTTGCTGCCCAAGGAAGAAAACGCGTGATGCCACGGTCCGAAAAAAAGCTGCCCAGGAGCAAAAAAAATTTTTTTTTCTCAAATGTAATAATGGATGCTAGAATGTGATTCGGGGTGGAATTCCATGTCTAAAAATATTATTATTAGCTGTTTATAAGAATCGAGTGTTTTTGCTGCCCGAGGAAGAAAACGCATGATGCCGCGGTCAGAAAAAAAGCTGCCCAGGAACAAAAAAACATTTTTTCTCAAATGTAATAACGGATGCTGAATAGGATTCGGGGTGGAATTCCATGTCTAAAAATATTATTATTAGCTGTTTTTAAAAATCAAGTGTTTTTGCTGCCCGAGGACGAAAAAAAGTTGCTCAGGAGCAAAAAAATTTATTTTCTCAAATGTAATAACGGATGCTAGAATATGATTCGGGGTGGAATTCCATGTCTAAAAATATTATTATTAGCTGTTTATAAGAATCGAGTGTTTTTGCTGCCCGAGGAAGAAAACGCATGATGCCGCGGTCAGAAAAAAAGCTGCCGAGGAGCAAAAAAAAATTTTTTTTCTCAAATGTAATAACGGATCCTAGAATGTGATTCGGGTTGCAATTCCATGTCTAAAAATATTATTAGTTGTTTTTAAATATTGAGTGTTTTTGCTGTCCGAGGAAGAAAACCCATGATGCCGCGGTCAGAAAAAAAGCTGCCCCGGAGCAAAAAAATTTTTTTTTCCTCAAATGTAATAACTGATGGTAGAATGTGATTCGGGGTGGAATTCCATGTCTAAAAGTATTATTATTACCTGTTTTAAAAAAAAAAAATTTCTCAAATGTAATAATGGATGCTAGAATGTGATTCGGGGTGGAATTCCATGTCTAAAAGTATTATTATTAGCTGTTTTAAAAAATCGAGTGTTTTTGCTGTACGAAGAAGAAAACGCGTGATGCCGCGGTCAGAAAAAAAGCTGCCCAGGAGCAAAAA
This sequence comes from Arizona elegans, assembly GCA_022577455.1. Classification (NCBI taxonomy): domain Eukaryota; kingdom Metazoa; phylum Chordata; class Lepidosauria; order Squamata; family Colubridae; genus Arizona; species Arizona elegans. The sequence goes on along the minus strand of JAKOOJ010000001.1, from coordinate 168,252,151 downwards.
AAATTTTTTTTCTCAAATGTAATAACGGATGCTAGAATGTGATTTGGGGTGGAATTCCATGTCTAAAAGTATTATTATTAGCTGTTTTTAAAAATCGAGTGTTTGCTGCCTGAGGAAGAAAACGTGTGATGCCGCGGTCAGAAAAAAAGCTGCCCAGGAGCAAAAAAAAATTTTTTTTCTCAAATGTAATAAAGGATCCTAGAATGTGATTCGGGGTGCAATTCCATGTCTAACAATATTATTAGCTGTTTTTAAAAATTGAGAGTTTTTGCTGCCCGAGGAAGAAAACGAGTGATGCCGCGGTCAGAAAAAAAGCTGCCCCAGGGCAAAAATTTTTTTTTTCTCAAATGTAATAACGGATGCTAGAATGTGATTCAGGGTGGAATTCCATGTCTAAAAATATTATTATTAGCTGTTTTTAAAAATCGAGTGTTTTTGCTGCCCGAGGAAGAAAACGCGTGATGCCGCGGTCAGAAAAAAAGCTGCCAATGAGCAAAAAAATTTTTTTATCTCAATTGTAATAATGGATGCTAGAATGTGATTCGGGGTGGAATTCCATGTCTAAAGATATTATTATTAGCTGTTTATAAAAATCGAGTGTTTTTGCTGCCCGAGGAAGAAAACGCGTGATGCAGCAGTCAGAAAAAAAGCTGCCGAGGAGCAAAAAAAATTTTTTTTTCTCAAATGTAATAACGGATCCTAGAATGTGATTCGGGTTGCAATTCCATGTCTAAAAATATTATTAGTTGTTTTTAAATATTGAGTGTTTTTGCTGTCCGAGGAAGAAAACGCATGATGCCGCGGTCAGAAAAAAAGCTGCCCCGGAGCAAAAAAATTTTTTTTTCCTCAAATGTAATAACTGATGGTAGAATGTGATTCGGGGTGGAATTCCATGTCTAAAAGTATTATTATTACCTGTTTTAAAAAAAAAATTTTTCTCAAATGTAATAATGGATGCTAGAATGTGATTCGGGGTGGAATTCCATGTCTAAAAGTATTATTATTAGCTGTTTTAAAAAATCGAGTGTTTTTGCTGTCCGAAGAAGAAAACGCGTGATGCCACGGTCAGAAAAAAAGCTGCCCAGGAGCAAAAAAAATTTTTTTTCTCAAATGTAATAACGGATGCTAGAATGTGATTCGGGGTGGAATTCCATGTCTAAAAATATTATTATTAGCTGTTTATAAGAATCGAGTGTTTTTGCTGCCCGAGGAAGAAAACGCATGATGCCGCGGTCAGAAAAAAAGCTGCCCAGGAACAAAAAAACATTTTTTCTCAAATGTAATAACGGATGCTGAATAGGATTCGGGGTGGAATTCCATGTCTAAAAATATTATTATTAGCTGTTTTTAAAAATCAAGTGTTTTTGCTGCCCGAGGACGAAAAAAACTTGCTCAGGAGCAAAAAAATTTATTTTCTCAAATGTAATAACGGATGCTAGAATATGATTCGGGGTGGAATTCCATGTCTAAAAATATTATTCTTAGCTGTTTATAAAAATCGAGTGTTTTTGCTGCCCGAGGAAGAAAACGCGTGATGCAGCAGTCAGAAAAAAAGCTGCCGAGGAGCAAAAAAAAATTTTTTTTCTCAAATGTAATAACGGATCCTAGAATGTGATTCGGGTTGCAATTCCATGTCTAAAAATATTATTAGTTGTTTTTAAATATTGAGTGTTTTTGCTGTCCGAGGAAGAAAACCCATGATGCCGCGGTCAGAAAAAAAGCTGCCCCGGAGCAAAAAAATTTTTTTTTCCTCAAATGTAATAACTGATGGTAGAATGTGATTCGGGGTGGAATTCCATGTCTAAAAGTATTATTATTACCTGTTTTAAAAAAAAAAAAATTTCTCAAATGTAATAATGGATGCTAGAATGTGATTCGGGGTGGAATTCCATGTCTAAAAGTATTATTATTAGCTGTTTTAAAAAATCGAGTGTTTTTGCTGTACGAAGAAGAAAACGCGTGATGCCGCGGTCAGAAAAAAAGCTGCCCAGGAGCAAAAAAAAATTTTTTTTCTCAAATGTAATAAAGGATCCTAGAATGTGATTCGGGGTGCAATTCCATGTCTAACAATATTATTAGCTGTTTTTAAAAATTGAGAGTTTTTCCTGCCCGAGGAAGAAAACGAGTGATGCCGCGGTCAGAAAAAAATCTGCCCCAGGGCAAAAAATTTTTTTTTCTCAAATGTAATAACGGATGCTAGAATGTGATTCAGGGTAGAATTCCATGTCTAAAAATATTATTATTAGCTGTTTTTAAAAATCGAGTGTTTTTGCTGCCCGAGGAAGAAAACGCGTAATGCCGCGGTCAGAAAAAAAGCTGCCCAGGAGCAAAAAAATTTTTTTTTTCTCAAATGTAATAAAGGATCCTAGAATGTGATTCGGGGTGCAATTCCATGTCTAACAATATTATTAGCTGTTTTTAAAAATTGAGAGTTTTTGCTGCCCGAGAAAGAAAACGAGTGATGCCGCGGTCAGAAAAAAAGCTGCCCCAGGGCAAAAAAATTTTTTTTCTCAAATGTAATAACGGATGCTAGAATGTGATTCAGGGTGGAATTCCATGTCTAAAAATATTATTATTAGCTGTTTTTAAAAATCGAGTGTTTTTGTTGCCCGAGGAAGAAAACGCGTGATGCCGCGGTCAGAAAAAAAGCTGCCAATGAGCAAAAAAAATTTTTTATCTCAATTGTAATAATGGATGCTAGAATGTGATTCGGGGTGGAATTCCATGTCTAAAGATATTATTATTAGCTGTTTATAAAAATCGAGTGTTTTTGCTGCCCGAGGAAGAAAACGCGTGATGCAGCAGTCAGAAAAAAAGCTGCCGAGGAGCAAAAAAAATTTTTTTTTCTCAAATGTAATAACGGATCCTAGAATGTGATTCGGGTTGCAATTCCATGTCTAAAAATATTATTAGTTGTTTTTAAATATTGAGTGTTTTTGCTGTCCGAGGAAGAAAACGCATGATGCCGCGGTCAGAAAAAAAGCTGCCCCGGAGCAAAAAAAATTTTTTTTCCTCAAATGTAATAACTGATGGTAGAATGTGATTCGGGGTGGAATTCCATGTCTAAAAGTATTATTATTACCTGTTTTAAAAAAAAAAAAATTTTCTCAAATGTAATAATGGATGCTAGAATGTGATTCGGGGTGGAATTCCATGTCTAAAAGTATTATTATTAGCTGTTTTAAAAAATCGAGTGTTTTTGCTGTCCGAAGAAGAAAACGCGTGATGCCGCGGTCAGAAAAAAAGCTGCCCAGGAGCAAAAAAAATTTTTTTTCTCAAATGTAATAACGGATGCTAGAATGTGATTTGGGGTGGAATTCCATGTCTAAAAGTATTATTATTAGCTGTTTTTAAAAATCGAGTGTTTGCTGCCTGAGGAAGAAAACGCGTGATGCCGCGGTCAGAAAAAAAGCTGCCCAGGAGCAAAAAAAAATTTTTTTTCTCAAATGTAATAAAGGATCCTAGAATGTGATTCGGGGTGCAATTCCATGTCTAACAATATTATTAGCTGTTTTTAAAAATTGAGAGTTTTTGCTGCCCGAGGAAGAAAACGAGTGATGCCGCTGTCAGAAAAAAAGCTGCCCCAGGGCAAAAAAATTTTTTTTCTCAAATGTAATAACGGATGCTAGAATGTGATTCAGGGTGGAATTCCATGTCTAAAAATATTATTATTAGCTGTTTTTAAAAATCGAGTGTTTTTGCTGCCCGAGGAAGAAAACGCGTGATGCCGCGGTCAGAAAAAAAGCTGCCAATGAGCAAAAAAATTTTTTTATCTCAATTGTAATAATGGATGCTAGAATGTGATTCGGGGTGGAATTCCATGTCTAAAGATATTATTATTAGCTGTTTATAAAAATCGAGTGTTTTTGCTGCCCGAGGAAGAAAACGCGTGATGCAGCAGTCAGAAAAAAAGCTGCCGAGGAGCAAAAAAAATTTTTTTTTCTCAAATGTAATAACGGATCCTAGAATGTGATTCGGGTTGCAATTCCATGTCTAAAAATATTATTAGTTGTTTTTAAATATTGAGTGTTTTTGCTGTCCGAGGAAGAAAACGCATGATGCCGCGGTCAGAAAAAAAGCTGCCCCGGAGCAAAAAAATTTTTTTTTCCTCAAATGTAATAACTGATGGTAGAATGTGATTCGGGGTGGAATTCCATGTCTAAAAGTATTATTATTACCTGTTTTAAAAAAAAAATTTTTTCTCAAATGTAATAATGGATGCTAGAATGTGATTCGGGGTGGAATTCCATGTCTAAAAGTATTATTATTAGCTGTTTTAAAAAATCGAGTGTTTTTGCTGTCCGAAGAAGAAAACGCGTGATGCCGCGGTCAGAAAAAAAGCTGCCCAGGAGCAAAAAAAATTTGTTTTCTCAAATGTAATAACGGATGCTAGAATGTGATTTGGGGTGGAATTCCATGTCTAAAAGTATTATTATTAGCTGTTTTTAAAAATCGAGTGTTTGCTGCCTGAGGAAGAAAACGCGTGATGCCGCGGTCAGAAAAAAAGCTGCCCAGGAGCAAAAAAAATTTTTTTTTCTCAAATGTAATAAAGGATCCTAGAATGTGATTCGGGGTGCAATTCCATGTCTAACAATATTATTAGCTGTTTTTAAAAATTGAGAGTTTTTGCTGCCCGAGGAAGAAAACGAGTGATGCCGCGGTCAGAAAAAAAGCTGCCCCAGGGCAAAAAAATTTTTTTTCTCAAATGTAATAACGGATGCTAGAATGTGATTCAGGGTGGAATTCCATGTCTAAAAATATTATTATTAGCTGTTTTTAAAAATCGAGTGTTTTTGCTGCCCGAGGAAGAAAACGCGTGATGCCGCGGTCAGAAAAAAAGCTGCCAATGAGCAAAAAAAATTTTTTATCTCAATTGTAATAATGGATGCTAGAATGTAATTCGGGGTGGAATTCCATGTCTAAAGATATTATTATTAGCTGTTTATAAAAATCGAGTGTTTGCTGCCTGAGGAAGAAAACGCGTGATGCCGCGGTCAGAAAAAAAGCTGCCTAGGAGCAAAAAAAAATTTTTTTCTCAAATGTAATAACGGATGCTAGAATGTGATTCGGGGTGGAATTCCATGTCTAAAAATATTATTATTAGCTGTTTTTAAAAATCGAGTGTTTTTGCTGCCCGAGGAAGAAAACGCGTGATGCCGCGGTCAGAAAAAAAGCTGCCCAGGAGCAAAAAAATTTTTTTTTCTCAAATGTAATAAAGGATCCTAGAATGTGATTCGGGGTGCAATTCCATGTCTAACAATATTATTAGCTGTTTTTAAAAATTGAGAGTTTTGGCTGCCCGAGGAAGAAAACGAGTGATGCAGCGGTCAGAAAAAAAGCTGCCCCGGGGCAAAAAATTTTTTTTTCTCAAATGTAATAACGGATGCTAGAATGTGATTCAGGGTGGAATTCCATGTCTAAAAATATTATTATTAGCTGTTTTTAAAAATCGAGTGTTTTTGCTGCCCGAGGTAGAAAACGCGTGATGCCGCGGTCAGAAAAAAAGCTGCCCAGGAGCAAAAAAAATTTTTTTTTCTCAAATGTAATAACGGATCCTAGAATGTGATTCGGGGTGCAATTCCATGTCTAACAATATTATTAGCTGTTTTTAAAAATTGAGTGTTTTTGCTGCCCGAGGAAGAAAAAAGTTGCTCAGGAGCAAAAAAAATTTTTTTTCTCAAATGTAATAACGGATGCTAGAATGTGATTCGGGGTGCAATTCCATGTCTAAAAATATTATTATTAGCTGTTTATAAAAATCGAGTGTTTTTGCTGCCCGAGGAAGAAAACGCATGATGCCGCGGTCAGAAAAAAAGCTGCCCAGGAACAAAAAAAATTTTTTTCTCAAATGTAATAACGGATGCTGAATAGGATTCGGGGTGCAATTCCATGTCTAAAAATATTATTATTAGCTGTTTTTAAAAATCAAGTGTTTTTGCTGCCCGAGGAAGAAAACGCGTGATGCCGCGGTCAGAAAAAAAGCTGCCCAGAAGCAAAAAAAATTTTTTTTTCTCAAATGTAATAACGGATGCTAGAATGTGATTCGGGGTGGAATTCCATGTCTAAAAATATTATTATTAGCTGTTTTTAAAAATCAAGTGTTTTTGCTGCCCGAGGAAGAAAACGCGTGATGCCGCGGTCAGAAAAAACGTTGCTCAGGAGCAAAAAAATTTTTTTTCTCAAATGTAATAACGGATGCTAGAATGTGATTCAGGGTGGAATTCCATGTCTAAAAATATTATTATTACTTTATTTAAAAATCAAGTGTTTTTGCTGCCCGAGGATGAAAAAAAGCTGCCCCGGAGCAAAAAAAATTTTTTTTTCTCAAATGTAAAAACGGATCCTAGAATGTGATTCAGGGTGGAATTCCATGTCTAACAATATTATTAGCTGTTTTTTAAAATTGAGTGTTTTTGCTGCCCGAGGAAGAAAATGCGTGATGCCGCGGTCAGAAAAAAAGCTGCCCCGGAGCAAAAATTTTTTTTTTCTCAAATGTAATAACTGATGGTAGAATGTGATTCGGGGTGGAATTCCATGTCTAAAAGTATTATTATTACCAGTTTTAAAAAATCGAGTGTTTTTGCTGTCCGAAGAACAAAACGCGTGATGCCCCGGTCAGAAAAAAAGCTGCCTAGGAGCAAAAAAAAAATTTTTTCTCAAATGTAATAACGGATGCTAGAATGTGATTCGGGGTTGAATTCTATGTCTAAAAATATTATCATTAGCTGTTTTTAAAAATCGAGTCTTTTTGCTGCCCAAGGAAGAAAACGCGTGATGCCGCGGTCAGAAAAAAAGCTGCCCAGGAGAAAAAAAATTTTTTTTTCTCAAATGTAATAACGGATCCTAGAATGTGATTCGGGGTGCAATTCCATGTCTAAATATATTATTAGCTGTTTTTAAAAATTGAGTGTTTTTGCTGCCCGAGGAAGAAAAAAGTTGCTCAGGAGCAAAAAAAAATTTTTTTTCTCAAATGTAATAACGGATGCTAGAATGTGATTCAGGGTGGAATTCCATGTCTAAAAATATTATTTTTAGCTGTTTTTAAAAATCGAGTGTTTTTGCTGCCTGAGGAAGAAAACGTGTTATGCCGCAGTCAGAAAAAAAGCTGCCCAGGAGCAAAAAAAAATTTTTTTTCTCAAATGTAATTACGGATGCTAGAATGTGATTCGGGGTGGAATTCCATGTCTAAAAATATTATTATTAGCTGTTTATAAAAATCGAGTGTTTTTGCTGCCCGAGGAAGAAAACGCATGATGCCGCGGTCAGAAAAAAAGCTGCCCAGGAACAAAAAAATTTTTTTTCTCAAATATAATAACAGATGCTAGAATGGGATTCGGGGTGGAATTCCATGTCTAAAAATATTATTATTAGCTGTTTTTAAAAATCAAGTGTTTTTGCTGCCCGAGGAAGAAAACTCGTGATGCTGCGGTCAGAAAAAAAGCTGCCAGTGAGCAAAAAAAAATTTTTTTCTCAATTGTAATAATGGATGCTAGAATGTGATTCTGGGTGGAATTCCATGTCTAAAAATATTATTATTACCTGTTTTAAAAAATCGAGTGTTTTTGCTGTCCGAAGAACAAAACGCCTGATGCCCCGGTCAGAAAAAAAGTTGCCTAGGAGCAAAAAAAAATTTTTTTCTCAAATGTAATAACGGATGCTAGAATGTGATTCGGGGTGGAATTCCATGTCTAACAATATTATTAGCTGTTTTTAAAAATTGAGAGTTTTTGCTGCCCGAGGAAGAAAACGAGTGATGCCGCGGTCAGAAAAAAAGCTGCCCCGGGGCAAAAAAATTTTTTTTCTCAAATGTAATAACGGATGCTAGAATGTGATTCGGGGTGCAATTCCATGTCTAACAATATTATTAGCTGTTTTTAAAAATTGAGAGTTTTTGCTGCCCTAGGAAGAAAACGAGTGATGCCGCGGTCAGAAAAAAAGCTGCCCCGGGGCAAAAAATTTTTTTTTCTCAAATGTAATAACGGATGCTAGAATGTGATTCGGGGTGGAATTCCATGTCTAAAAATATTATTATTAGCTGTTTTTAAAAATCGAGTGTTTTTGCTGCCCGAGGAAGAAAACGCGTGATGCCGCGGTCAGAAAAAAAGCTGCCCAGGAGCAAAAAAAATTTTTTTTTCTCAAATGTAATAACGGATCCTAGAATGTGATTCGGGGTGCAATTCCATGTCTAACAATATTATTAGCTGTTTTTAAAAATTGAGTGTTTTTGCTGCCCGAGGAAGAAAAAAGTTGCTCAGGAGCAAAAAAAATTTTTTTTCTCAAATGTAATAACGGATGCTAGAATGTGATTCAGGGTGGAATTCCATGTCTAAAAATATTATTTTTAGCTGTTTTTAAAAATCGAGTGTTTTTGCTGCCTGAGGAAGAAAACGTGTTATGCCGCAGTCAGAAAAAAAGCTGCCCAGGAGCAAAAAAAAATTTTTTTTCTCAAATGTAATTACGGATGCTAGAATGTGATTCGGGGTGGAATTCCATGTCTAAAAATATTATTATTAGCTGTTTATAAAAATCGAGTGTTTTTGCTGCCCGAGGAAGAAAACGCATGATGCCGCGGTCAGAATAAAAGCTGCCCAGGAACAAAAAATTTATTTTTCTCAAATATAATAACAGATGCTAGAATGGGATTCGGGGTGGAATTCCATGTCTAAAAATATTATTATTAGCTGTTTTTAAAAATCAAGTGTTTTTGCTGCCCAAGGAAGAAAACTCGTGATGCTGCGGTCAGAAAAAAAGCTGCCAGTGAGCAAAAAAAAATTTTTTTCTCAATTGTAATAATGGATGCTAGAATGTCATTCCGGGTGGAATTCCATGTCTAAAAATATTATTATTACCTGTTTTAAAAAAACGAGTGTTTTTGCTGTCCGAAGAACAAAACGCGTGATGCCCCGGTCAGAAAAAAAGCTGCCTAGGAGCAAAAAAAAATTTTTTTCTCAAATGTAATAACGGATGCTAGAATGTGATTCGGGGTGGAATTCCATGTCTAAAAATATTATTATTAGCTGTTTTTAAAAATCGAGTGTTTTTGCTCCCCGAGGAAGAAAACGCGTGATGCCGCGGTCAGAAAAAAAGCTGCCCAGGAGCAAAAAAAATTTTTTTTTCCTCAAATGTAATAACTGATGGTAGAATGTGATTCGGGGTGCAATTCCATGTCTAACAATATTATTAGCTGTTTTTAAAAATTGAGAGTTTTTGCTGCCCGAGGAAGAAAACGAGTGATGCCGCGGTCAGAAAAAAAGCTGCCCCGGGGCAAAAAAATTTTTTTTCTCAAATGTAATAACGGATGCTAGAATGTGATTCGGGGTGGAATTCCATGTCTAAAAATATTATTATTAGCTGTTTTTAAAAATCGAGTGTTTTTGCTGCCCGAGGAAGAAAACGCGTGATGCCGCGGTCAGAAAAAAAGCTGCCCAGGAGCAAAAAAAATTTTTTTTTCTCAAATGTAATAACGGATCCTAGAATGTGATTCGGGGTGCAATTCCATGTCTAACAATATTATTAGCAGTTTTTAAAAATTGAGTGTTTTTGCTGCCCGAGGAAGAAAAAAGTTGCTCAGGAGCAAAAAAAAATTTTTTTCTCAAATGTAATAACGGATGCTAGAATGTGATTCGGGGTGCAATTCCATGTCTAAAAATATTATTATTAGCTGTTTATAAAAATCGAGTGTTTTTGCTGCCCGAGGAAGAAAATGCATGATGCTGCGGTCAGAAAAAAAGCTGCCCAGGAATAAAAAAAATTTTTTTCTCAAATATAATAACGGATGCTAGAATGTGATTCGGGGTGGAATTCCATGTCTAAAAATATTATTATTAGCTGTTTTTAAAAATCGAGTGTTTTTGCTGCCCGAGGAAGAAAACGCGTGATGCCGCGGTCAGAAAAAAAGCTGCCCAGGAGCAAAAAAAATTTTTTTTTCTCAAATGTAATAAAGGATCCTAGAATGTGATTCGGGGTGCAATTCCATGTCTAACAATATTATTAGCTGTTTTTAAAAATTGAGAGTTTTTGCTGCCCGAGGAAGAAAACGAGTGATGCCGCGGTCAGAAAAAAAGCTGCCCCGGGGCAAAAAAATTTTTTTTCTCAAATGTAATAACGGATGCTAGAATGTGATTCGGGGTGGAATTCCATGTCTAAAAATATTATTATTAGCTGTTTTTAAAAATCGAGTGTTTTTGCTGCCCGAGGAAGAAAACGCGTGATGCCGCGGTCAGAAAAAAAGCTGCCCAGGAGCAAAAAAAATTTTTTTTTCTCAAATGTAATAACGAATCCTAGAATGTGATTCGGGGTGCAATTCCATGTCTAACAATATTATTAGCAGTTTTTAAAAATTGAGTGTTTTTGCTGCCCGAGGAAGAAAAAAGTTGCTCAGGAGCAAAAAAAAATTTTTTTCTCAAATGTAATAACGGATGCTAGAATGTGATTCGGGGTGCAATTCCATGTCTAAAAATATTATTATTAGCTGTTTATAAAAATCGAGTGTTTTTGCTGCCCGAGGAAGAAAATGCATGATGCTGCGGTCAGAAAAAAAGCTGCCCAGGAATAAAAAAATTTTTTTTCTCAAATATAATAACGGATGCTAGAATGGGATTCGGGGTGGAATTCCATGTCTAAAAATATTATTATTAGCTGTTTTTAAAAATCAAGTGTTTTTTCTGCCCGAGGAAGAAAACGCGTGATGCCGCGGTCAGAAAAAAAGCTGCCCAGGAGCAAAAAAAAATTTTTTTTCTCAAATGTAATAACGGATGCTAGAATGTGATTCAGGGTGGAATTCCATGTCTAAAAATATTATTATTACTGTATTTAAAAATCAAGTGTTTTTGCTGCCCGAGGATGAAAAAAAGCTGCCCCGGAGCAAAAAAAATTTTTTTTTTCTCAAATGTAAAAACGGATCCTAGAATGTGATTCGGGGTGGAATTCCATGTCTAACAATATTATTAGCTGTTTTTAAAAATTGAGTGTTTTTGCTGCCCGAGGAAGAAAATGCGTGATGCCGCGGTCAGAAAAAAAGCTGCCCCGGAGCAAAAAAATTTTTTTTCTCAAATGTAATAACTGATGGTAGAATGTGATTCGGGGTGGAATTCCATGTCTAAAAGTATTATTATTACCTGTTTTAAAAAATCGAGTGTTTTGGCTGTCCGAAGAACAAAACGCGTGATGCCCCGGTCAGAAAAAAAGCTGCCTAGGAGCAAAAAAAAATTTTCTTCTCAAATGTAAGAACGGATGCTAGAATGTGATTCGGGGTTGAATTCTATGTCTAAAAATATTATTATTAGCTGTTTTTAAAAATCGAGTCTTTTTGCTGCCCAAGGAAGAAAACGCGTGATGCCGCGGTCAGAAAAAAAGCTGCCCGGGAGAAAAAAAATTTTTTTTTCTCAAATGTAATAACGGATCCTAGAATGTGATTCGGGGTGCAATTCCATGTCTAAATATATTATTAGCTGTTTTTAAAAATTGAGTGTTTTTGCTGCCCGAGGAAGAAAAAAGTTGCTCAGGATCAAAAAAAATTTTTTTTTCTCAAATGTAATAACGGATGCTAGAATGTGATTCAGGGTGGAATTCCATGTCTAAAAATATTATTTTTAGCTGTTTTTAAAAATCGAGTGTTTTTGCTGCCTGAGGAAGAAAACGTGTTATGCCGCAGTCAGAAAAAAAGCTGCCCAGGAGCAAAAAAAAATTTTTTTTCTCAAATGTAATTACGGATGCTAGAATGTGATTCGGGGTGGAATTCCATGTCTAAAAATATTATTATTAGCTGTTTATAAAAATCGAGTGTTTTTGCTGCCCGAGGAAGAAAACGCATGATGCCGCGGTCAGAAAAAAAGCTGCCGAGGAACAAAAAAATTTTTTTTCTCAAATGTAATAACGGATGCTGAATAGGATTCGGGGTGGAATTCCATGTCTAAAAATATTATTATTACTGTATTTAAAAATCAAGTGTTTTTGCTGCCCGAGGATGAAAAAAACTGCCCCGGAGCAAAAAAATTTTTTTTTCCTCAAATGTAATAACGGATGCTAGAATGGGATTCGGGGTGGAATTCCATGTCTAAAAATATTATTCTTAGCTGTTTTTAAAAATCAAGTGTTTTTGCTGCCCAAGGAAGAAAACTCGTGATGCTGCGGTCAGAAAAAAAGCTGCCAGTGAGCAAAAAAAAATTTTTTTCTCAATTGTAATAACGGATGCTAGAATGTGATTCAGGGTGGAATTCCATGTCTAAAAATATTATTATTAGCTGTTTTTAAAAATTGACTCTTTTTGCTGCCCGAGGAAGAAAACGAGTGATGCCGCGGTCAGAAAAAAAGCTGCCCAGGAGCAAAAAAAAATTTTTTTTCTCAAATATAATAACGGATGCTAGAATGTGATTCGGGTCGGAATTCCATGTCTAAAAATATTATTATTAGCTGTTTTTAAAAATTGACTCTTTTTGCTGCCCGAGGAAGAAAACGAGTGATGCCGCGGTAAGAAAAAAAGCTGCCCAGGAATAAAAAAAAATTTTTTCTCAAATATAATAACGGATGCTAGAATGTGATTCGGGGTGGAATTCCATGTCTAAAAATATTATTATTAGCTGTTTTTAAAAATCATGTGTTTTTGCTGCCCGAGGAAGAAAACGCGTGATGCCGCGGTCAGAAAAAAAGCTGCCCAGGAGCAAAAAAAATTTTTTTTTCTCAAATGTAATAACGGATGCTAGAATGTGATTCGGGGTGGAATTCCATGTCTAAAAATATTATTATTAGCTGTTTTTAAAAATTGACTCTTTTTGCTGCCCGAGGAAGAAAACGAGTGATGCCGCGGTAAGAAAAAAAGCTGCCCAGGAGCAAAAAAAATTTTTTTTTCTCAAATGTAATACCGGATGCTAGAATGTGATTCGGGGTGGAATTCCATGTCTAAAAATATTATTATTAGCTGTTTATAAAAATCGAGTGTTTTTGCTTTCCGAGGAAGAAAACGCATGATGCCGCGGTCAGAAAAAAAGCTGCCCAGGAACAAAAAAATTTTTTTTCTCAAATGTAATAACGGATGCTGAATAGGATTCGGGGTGGAATTCCATGTCTAAAAATATTATTATTACTGTATTTAAAAATCAAGTGTTTTTCTTGCCCGAGGATGAAAAAACCTGCCCCGGAGCAAAAAAATTTTTTTTTCTCAAATGTAATAACAGATCCTAGAATGTGATTCGGGTTGCAATTCCATGTCTAAAAATATTATTAGTTGTTTTTAAATATTGAGTGTTTTTTCTGCCCGAGGAAGAAAACGCCTGATGCCGCGGTCAGAAAAAAAGCTGCCCAGGAGCAAAAAAAAATTTTTTTTCTCAAATGTAATAACGGATGCTAGAATGTGATTCGGGGTGGAATTCCATGTCTAAAAATATTATTATTAGCTGTTTTTAAAAATTGACTCTTTTTGCTGCCCGAGGAAGAAAACGAGTGATGCCGCGGTAAGAAAAAAAGCTGCCCAGGAATAAAAAAAATTTTTTTCTCAAATATAATAACGGATGCTAGAATGGGATTCAGGGTGGAATTCCATGTCTAAAAATATTATTATTAGCTGTTTATAAAAATCGAGTGTTTTTGCTGCCCGAGGAAGAAAACGCATGATGCCGCGGTCAGAAAAAAAGCTGCCGAGGAACAAAAAAATTTTTTTTCTCAAATGTAATAACGGATGCTGAATAGGATTCGGGGTGGAATTCCATGTCTAAAAATATTATTATTACTGTATTTAAAAATCAAGTGTTTTTGCTGCCCGAGGATGAAAAAAAGCTGCCCCGGAGCAAAAAATTTTTTTTTTCCTCAAATGTAATAACGGATGCTAGAATGGGATTCGGGGTGGAATTCCATGTCTAAAAATATTATTCTTAGCTGTTTTTAAAAATCAAGTGTTTTTGCTGCCCAAGGAAGAAAACTCGTGATGCTGCGGTCAGAAAAAAAGCTGCCTAGGAGCAAAAAAAAATTTTTTTCTCAAATGTAATAACGGATGCTAGAATGTGATTCGGGGTGGAATTCCATGTCTAAAAATATTATTATTAGCTGTTTTTAAAAATCGAGTGTTTTTGCTGCCCGAGGAAGAAAACGCGTGATGCCGCGGTCAGAAAAAAAGCTGCCCAGGAGCAAAAAAAATTTTTTTTTCTCAAATGTAATAAAGGATCCTAGAATGTGATTCGGGGTGCAATTCCATGTCTAACAATATTATTAGCTGTTTTTAAAAATTGAGAGTTTTTGCTGCCCGAGGAAGAAAACGAGTGATGCCGCGGTCAGAAAAAAAGCTGCCCCGGGGCAAAAAAATTTTTTTTCTCAAATGTAATAACGGATGCTAGAATGTGATTCGGGGTGGAATTCCATGTCTAAAAATATTATTATTAGCTGTTTTTAAAAATCGAGTGTTTTTGCTGCCCGAGGAAGAAAACGCGTGATGCCGCGGTCAGAAAAAAAGCTGCCCAGGAGCAAAAAAAATTTTTTTTTCTCAAATGTAATAACGGATCCTAGAATGTGATTCGGGGTGCAATTCCATGTCTAACAATATTATTAGCAGTTTTTAAAAATTGAGTGTTTTTGCTGCCCGAGGAAGAAAAAAGTTGCTCAGGAGCAAAAAAAAATTTTTTTCTCAAATGTAATAACGGATGCTAGAATGTGATTCGGGGTGCAATTCCATGTCTAAAAATATTATTATTAGCTGTTTATAAAAATCGAGTGTTTTTGCTGCCCGAGGAAGAAAATGCATGATGCTGCGGTCAGAAAAAAAGGTGCCCAGGAATAAAAAAAATTTTTTTCTCAAATATAATAACGGATGCTAGAATGGGATTCGGGGTGGAATTCCATGTCTAAAAATATTATTATTAGCTGTTTTTAAAAATCAAGTGTTTTTGCTGCCCGAGGAAGAAAACGCGTGATGCCGCGGTCAGAAAAAAAGCTGCCCAGGAGCAAAAAAAAATTTTTTTTCTCAAATGTAATAACGGATGCTAGAATGTGATTCAGGGTGGAATTCCATGTCTAAAAATATTATTATTACTGTATTTAAAAATCAAGTGTTTTTGCTGCCCGAGGATGAAAAAAAGCTGCCCCGGAGCAAAAAAATTTTTTTTTTCTCAAATGTAAAAACGGATCCTAGAATGTGATTCGGGGTGGAATTCCATGTCTAACAATATTATTAGCTGTTTTTAAAAATTGAGTGTTTTTGCTGCCCGAGGAAGAAAATGCGTGATGCCGCGGTCAGAAAAAAAGCTGCCCCGGAGCAAAAAAATTTTTTTCCTCAAATGTAATAACTGATGGTAGAATGTGATTCGGGGTGGAATTCCATGTCTAAAAGTATTATTATTACCTGTTTTAAAAAATCGAGTGTTTTTGCTGTCCGAAGAACAAAACGCGTGATGCCCCGGTCAGATAAAAAGCTGCCTAGGAGCAAAAAAAAATTTTCTTCTCAAATGTAAGAACGGATGCTAGAATGTGATTCGGGGTTGAATTCTATGTCTAAAAATATTATTATTAGCTGTTTTTAAAAATCGAGTCTTTTTGCTGCCCAAGGAAGAAAACGCGTGATGCCGCGGTCAGAAAAAAAGCTGCCCAGGAGAAAAAAAATTTTTTTTTCTCAAATGTAATAACGGATCCTAGAATGTGATTCGGGGTGCAATTCCATGTCTAAATATATTATTAGCTGTTTTTAAAAATTGAGTGTTTTTGCTGCCCGAGGAAGAAAAAAGTTGCTCAGGAGCAAAAAAAATTTTTTTTTCTCAAATGTAATTACGGATGCTAGAATGTGATTCGGGGTGGAATTCCATGTCTAAAAATATTATTATTAGCTGTTTATAAAAATCGAGTGTTTTTGCTGCCCGAGGAAGAAAACGCATGATGCCGTGGTCAGAAAAAAAGCTGCCGAGGAACAAAAAAATTTTTTTTCTCAAATGTAATAACGGATGCTGAATAGGATTCGGGGTGGAATTCCATGTCTAAAAATATTATTATTACTGTATTTAAAAATCAAGTGTTTTTGCTGACCGAGGATGAAAAAAAGCTGCCCCGGAGCAAAAAAATTTTTTTTTCCTCAAATGTAATAACGGATGCTAGAATGGGATTCGGGGTGGAATTCCATGTCTAAAAATATTATTCTTAGCTGTTTTTAAAAATCAAGTGTTTTTGCTGCCCAAGGAAGAAAACTCGTGATGCTGCGGTCAGAAAAAAAGCTGCCAGTGAGCAAAAAAAAATTTTTTTCTCAATTGTAATAACGGATGCTAGAATGTGATTCAGGGTGGAATTCCATGTCTAAAAATATTATTATTAGCTGTTTTTAAAAATTGACTCTTTTTGCTGCCCGAGGAAGAAAACGAGTGATGCCGCGGTAAGAAAAAAAGCTGCCCAGGAATAAAAAATTTTTTTTTCTCAAATATAATAACGGATGCTAGAATGGGATTCGGGGTGGAATCCATGTCTAAAAATATTATTATTAGCTGTTTTTAAAAATCAAGTGTTTTTGCTGCCCGAGGAAGAAAACGCCTGATGCCGCGGTCAGAAAAAAAGCTGCCCAGGAGCAAAAAAAAATTTTTTTTCTCAAATATAATAACGGATGCTAGAATGTGATTCGGGGCGGAATTCCATGTCTAAAAATATTATTATTAGCTGTTTTTAAAAATTGACTCTTTTTGCTGCCCGAGGAAGAAAACGAGTGATGCCGCGGTAAGAAAAAAAGCTGCCCAGGAATAAAAAAAATTTTTTTCTCAAATATAATAACGGATGCTAGAATGTGATTCGGGGTGGAATTCCATGTCTAAAAATATTATTATTAGCTGTTTTTAAAAATCAAGTGTTTTTGCTGCCCGAGGAAGAAAACGCGTGATGCCGCGGTCAGAAAAAAAGCTGCCCAGGAGCAAAAAAAATTTTTTTTTCTCAAATGTAATAACGGATGCTAGAATGTGATTCGGGGTGGAATTCCATGTCTAAAAATATTATTATTAGCTGTTTTTAAAAATTGACTCTTTTTGCTGCCCGAGGAAGAAAACGAGTGATGCCGCGGTAAGAAAAAAAGCTGCCCAGGAGCAAAAAAAATTTTTTTTTCTCAAATGTAATACCGGATGCTAGAATGTGATTCGGGGTGGAATTCCATGTCTAAAAATATTATTATTAGCTGTTTATCAAAATCGAGTGTTTTTGCTTTCCGAGGAAGAAAACGCATGATGCCGCGGTCAGAAAAAAAGCTGCCCAGGAACAAAAAAATTTTTTTTCTCAAATGTAATAACGGATGCTGAATAGGATTCGGGGTGGAATTCCATGTCTAAAAATATTATTATTACTGTATTTAAAAATCAAGTGTTTTTGCTGCCCGAGGATGAAAAAACCTGCCCCGGAGCAAAAAAATTTTTTTTTCCTCAAATGTAATAACGGATGCTAGAATGTGATTCGGGGTGGAATTCCATGTCTAAAAATATTATTATTAGCTGTTTTTAAAAATCAAGTGTTTTTGCTGCCCGAGGAAGAAAACTCGTGATGCTGCGGTCAGAAAAAAAGCTGCCAGTGAGCAAAAAAAATTTTTTTTCTCAATTGTAATAATGGATGCTAGAATGTGATTCGGGGTGGAATTCCATGTCTAAAAATATTATTATTAGCTGTTTATAAAAATCGAGTGTTTTTGCTGCCCGAGGAAGAAAACACGTGATGCAGCAGTCAGAAAAAAAGCTGTCGAGGAGCAAAAAAAATTTTTTTTTCTCAAATGTAATAACGGATCCTAGAATGTGATTCGGGTTGCAATTCCATGTCTAAAAATATTATTAGTTGTTTTTAAATATTGAGTGTTTTTTCTGCCCGAGGAAGAAAACGCCTGATGCCGCGGTCAGAAAAAAAGCTGCCCAGGAGCAAAAAAAAATTTTTTTTCTCAAATGTAATAACGGATGCTAGAATGTGATTCGGGGTGGAATTCCATGTCTAAAAATATTATTATTAGCTGTTTTTAAAAATTGACTCTTTTTGCTGCCCGAGGAAGAAAACGAGTGATGCCGCGGTAAGAAAAAAAGCTGCCCAGGAATAAAAAAAATTTTTTTCTCAAATATAATAACGGATGCTAGAATGGGATTCGGGGTGGAATTCCATGTCTAAAAATATTATTATTAGCTGTTTATAAAAATCGAGTGTTTTTGCTGCCCGAGGAAGAAAACGCATGATGCCGCGGTCAGAAAAAAAGCTGCCGAGGAACAAAAAAATTTTTTTTCTCAAATGTAATAACGGATGCTGAATAGGATTCGGGGTGGAATTCCATGTCTAAAAATATTATTATTACTGTATTTAAAAATCAAGTGTTTTTGCTGCCCGAGGATGAAAAAAAGCTGCCCCGGAGCAAAAAAATTTTTTTTTCCTCAAATGTAATAACGGATGCTAGAATGGGATTCGGGGTGGAATTCCATGTCTAAAAATATTATTCTTAGCTGTTTTTAAAAATCAAGTGTTTTTGCTGCCCGAGGAAGAAAACTCGTGATGCTGCGGTCAGAAAAAAAGCTGCCAGTGAGCAAAAAAAAATTTTTTTCTCAATTGTAATAATGGATGCTAGAATGTGATTCGGGGTGGAATTCCATGTCTAAAAATATTATTATTAGCTGTTTATAAAAATCGAGTGTTTTTGCTGCCCGAGGAAGAAAACACGTGATGCAGCAGTCAGAAAAAAAGCTGCCGAGGAGCAAAAAAAATTTTTTTTTCTCAAATGTAATAACGGATCCTAGAATGTGATTCGGGTTGCAATTCCATGTCTAAAAATATTATTAGTTGTTTTTAAATATTGAGTGTTTTTTCTGCCCGAGGAAGAAAACGCCTGATGCCGCGGTCAGAAAAAAAGCTGCCCAGGAGCAAAAAAAAATTTTTTTTCTCAAATGTAATAACGGATGCTAGAATGTGATTCGGGGTGGAATTCCATGTCTAAAAATATTATTATTAGCTGTTTTTAAAAATTGACTCTTTTTGCTGCCCGAGGAAGAAAACGAGTGATGCCGCGGTAAGAAAAAAAGCTGCCCAGGAATAAAAAAAATTTTTTTCTCAAATATAATAACGGATGCTAGAATGGGATTCGGGGTGGAATTCCATGTCTAAAAATATTATTATTAGCTGTTTATAAAAATCGAGTGTTTTTGCTGTCCGAGGAAGAAAACGCATGATGCCGCGGTCAGAAAAAAAGCTGCCAAGGAACAAAAAATTTTTTTTTCTCAAATGTAATAACGGATGCTGAATAGGATTCGGGGTGGAATTCCATGTCTAAAAATATTATTATTACTGTATTTAAAAATCAAGTGTTTTTGCTGCCCGAGGATGAAAAAACCTGCCCCGGAGCAAAAAAATTTTTTTTCCCTCAAATGTAATAACGGATGCTGAATAGGATTCGGGGTGGAATTCCATGTCTAAAAATATTATTATTAGCTGTTTTTAAAAATCAAGTGTTTTTGCTGCCCGAGGAAGAAAACGCGTGATGCCGCGGTCAGAAAAAAAGCTGCCAGTGAGCAAAAAAAATTTTTTTTCTCAATTGTAATAATGGATGCTAGAATGTGATTCGGGGTGGAATTCCATGTCTAAAAATATTATTATTAGCTGTTTATAAAAATCGAGTGTTTTTGCTGCCCGAGGAAGAAAACACGTGATGCAGCAGTCAGAAAAAAAGCTGCCGAGGAGCAAAAAAAATTTTTTTTTCTCAAATGTAATAACGGATCCTAGAATGTGATTCGGGTTGCAATTCCATGTCTAAAAATATTATTAGTTGTTTTTAAATATTGAGTGTTTTTTCTGCCCGAGGAAGAAAACGCCTGATGCCGCGGTCAGAAAAAAAGCTGCCCAGGAGCAAAAAAAAATTTTTTTTCTCAAATGTAATAACGGATGCTAGAATGTGATTCGGAGTGGAATTCCATGTCTAAAAATATTATTATTAGCTGTTTTTAAAAATTGACTCTTTTTGCTGCCCGAGGAAGAAAACGAGTGATGCCGCGGTAAGAAAAAAAGCTGCCCAGGAATAAAAAAAATTTTTTTCTCAAATATAATAACGGATGCTAGAATGGGATTCGGGGTGGAATTCCATGTCTAAAAATATTATTATTAGCTGTTTATAAAAATCGAGTGTTTTTGCTGTCCGAGGAAGAAAACGCATGATGCCGCGGTCAGAAAAAAAGCTGCCAAGGAACAAAAAAATTTTTTTTCTCAAATGTAATAACGGATGCTGAATAGGATTCGGGGTGGAATTCCATGTCTAAAAATATTATTATTACTGTATTTAAAAATCAAGTGTTTTTGCTGCCCGAGGATGAAAAAACCTGCCCCGGAGCAAAAAAATTTTTTTTTCCTCAAATGTAATAACGGATGCTAGAATGTGATTCGGGGTGGAATTCCATGTCTAAACATATTATTCTTAGCTGTTTTTAAAAATCAAGTGTTTTTGCTGCCCGAGGAAGAAAACTCGTGATGCTGCGGTCAGAAAAAAAGCTGCCAGTGAGCAAAAAAAATTTTTTTTCTCAATTGTAATAATGGATGCTAGAATGTGATTCGGGGTGGAATTCCATGTCTAAAAATATTATTATTAGCTGTTTTTAAAAATTGACTCTTTTTGCTGCCCGAGGAAGAAAACGAGTGATGCCGCGGTAAGAAAAAAAGCTGCCCAGGAATAAAAAAAATTTTTTTCTCAAATATAATAACGGATGCTAGAATGGGATTCGGGGTGGAATTCCATGTCTAAAAATATTATTATTAGCTGTTTTTAAAAATCAAGTGTTTTTGCTGCCCGAGGAAGAAAACGCGTGATGCCGCGGTCAGAAAAAAAGCTGCCAGTGAGCAAAAAAAAAATTTTTTCTCAATTGTAATAATGGATGCTAGAATGTGATTCGGGGTGGAATTCCATGTCTAAAAATATTATTATTAGCTCTTTATAAAAATCGAGTGTTTTTGCTGCCCGAGGAAGAAAACACGTGATGCAGCAGTCAGAAAAAAAGCTGTCGAGGAGCAAAAAAAATTTTTTTTTCTCAAATGTAATAACGGATCCTAGAATGTGATTCGGGTTGAAATTCCATGTCTAAAAATATTATTAGTTGTTTTTAAATATTGAGTGTTTTTTCTGTCCGAGGAAGAAAACGCGTGATGCCGCGGTCAGAAAAAAAGCTGCCCCGGAGCAAAAAAAATTTTTTTTCCTCAAATGTAATAACTGATGGTAGAATGTGATTCGGGGTGGAATTCCATGTCTAAAAATATTATTATTAGCTGTTTTTAAAAATCAAGTGTTTTTGCTGCCCGAGGAAGAAAACGCATGATGCCGCGGTCAGAAAAAAAGCTGCCCAGGAGCAAAAAAAATTTTTTTTTCTCAAATGTAATAACAGATGCTAGAATGTGATTCGGGGTGGAATTCCATGTCTAAACATATTATTATTAGCTGTTTTTAAAAATTGACTCTTTTTGCTGCCCGAGGAAGAAAACGAGTGATGCCGCGGTAAGAAAAAAAGCTGCCCAGGAGCAAAAAAAAATTTTTTTTCTCAAATGTAATACCGGATGCTAGAATGTGATTCGGGGTGGAATTCCATGTCTAAAAATATTATTATTAGCTGTTTATAAAAATCGAGTGTTTTTGCTGTCCGAGGAAGAAAACGCATGATGCCGCGTTCAGAAAAAAAGCTGCCAAGGAACAAAAAAATTTTTTTTCTCAAATGTAATAACGGATGCTGAATAGGATTCGGGGTGGAATTCCATGTCTAAAAATATTATTATTACTGTATTTAAAAATCAAGTGTTTTTGCTGCCCGAGGATGAAAAAACCTGCCCCGGAGCAAAAAAATTTTTTTTTCCTCAAATGTAATAACGGATGCTAGAATGTGATTCGGGGTGGAATTCCATGTCTAAAAATATTATTCTTAGCTGTTTTTAAAAATCAAGTGTTTTTGCTGCCCGAGGAAGAAAACTCGTGATGCTGCGGTCAGAAAAAAAGCTGCCAGTGAGCAAAAAAAATTTTTTTTCTCAATTGTAATAATGGATGCTAGAATGTGATTCGGGGTGGAATTCCATGTCTAAAAATATTATTATTAGCTGTTTATAAAAATCGAGTGTTTTTGCTGCCCGAGGAAGAAAACACGTGATGCAGCAGTCAGAAAAAAAGCTGCCGAGGAGCAAAAAAAATTTTTTTTTCTCAAATGTAATAACGGATCCTAGAATGTGATTCGGGTTGCAATTCCATGTCTAAAAATATTATTAGTTGTTTTTAAATATTGAGTGTTTTTTCTGCCCGAGGAAGAAAACGCCTGGTGCCGCGGTCAGAAAAAAAGCTGCCCAGGAGCAAAAAAAAATTTTTTTTCTCAAATGTAATAACGGATGCAAGAATGTGATTCGGGGTGGAATTCCATGTCTAAAAATATTATTATTAGCTGTTTTTAAAAATTGACTCTTTTTGCTGCCCGAGGAAGAAAACGAGTGATGCCGCGGTAAGAAAAAAAGCTGCCCAGGAATAAAAAAAATTTTTTTCTCAAATATAATAACGGATGCTAGAATGGGATTCGGGGTGGAATTCCATGTCTAAAAATATTATTATTAGCTGTTTTTAAAAATCAAGTGTTTTTGCTGCCCGAGGAAGAAAACGCGTGATGCCGCGGTCAGAAAAAAAGCTGCCCAGGAGCAAAAAAAAATTTTTTTTCTCAAATGTAATAACGGATGCTAGAATGTGATTCGGGGTGGAATTCCATGTCTAAAAATATTATTATTAGCTGTTTTTAAAAATTGACTCTTTTTGCTGCCCGAGGAAGAAAACGAGTGATGCCGCGGTAAGAAAAAAAGCTGCCCAGGAGCAAAAAAAATTTTTTTTTCTCAAATGTAATACCGGATGCTAGAATGTGATTCGGGGTGGAATTCCATGTCTAAAAATATTATTATTAGCTGTTTATAAAAATCGAGTGTTTTTGCTGTCCGAGGAAGAAAACGCATGATGCCGCGGTCAGAAAAAAAGCTGCCCAGGAACAAAAAAATTTTTTTTCTCAAATGTAATAACGGATGCTGAATAGGATTCGGGGTGGAATTCCATGTCTAAAAATATTATTATTACTGTATTTAAAAATCAAGTGTTTTTGCTGCCCGAGGATGAAAAAACCTGCCCCGGAGCAAAAAAAATTTTTTTTCCTCAAATGTAATAACGGATGCTAGAATGTGATTCGGGGTGGAATTCCATGTCTAAAAATATTATTCTTAGCTGTTTTTAAAAATCAAGTGTTTTTGCTGCCCGAGGAAGAAAACTCGTGATGCTGCGGTCAGAAAAAAAGCTGCCAGTGAGCAAAAAAAATTTTTTTTCTCAATTGTAATAATGGATGCTAGAATGTGATTCGGGGTGGAATTCCATGTATAAAAATATTATTATTAGCTGTTTATAAAAATCGAGTGTTTTTGCTGCCCGAGGAAGAAGACACGTGATGCAGCAGTCAGAAAAAAAGCTGTCGAGGAGCAAAAAAAATTTTTTTTTCTCAAATGTAATAACGGATCCTAGAATGTGATTCGGGTTGAAATTCCATGTCTAAAAATATTATTAGTTGTTTTTAAATATTGAGTGTTTTTTCTGTCCGAGGAAGGAAACGCGTGATGCCGCGGTCAGAAAAAAAGCTGCCCCGGAGCAAAAAAATTTTTTTTTCCTCAAATGTAATAACTGATGGTAGAATGTGATTCGGGGTGGAATTCCATGTCTAAAAATATTATTATTAGCTGTTTTTAAAAATCAAGTGTTTTTGCTGCCCGAGGAAGAAAACGCGTGATGCCGCGGTCAGAAAAAAAGCTGCCCAGGAGCAAAAAAATTTTTTTTTTCTCAAATGTAATAACAGATGCTAGAATGTGATTCGGGGTGGAATTCCATGTCTAAAAATATTATTATTAGCTGTTTTTAAAAATTGACTCTTTTTGCTGCCCGAGGAAGAAAACGAGTGATGCCGCGGTAAGAAAAAAAGCTGCCCAGGAGCAAAAAAAAATTTTTTTTCTCAAATGTAATACCGGATGCTAGAATGTGATTCGGGGTGGAATTCCATGTCTAAAAATATTATTATTAGCTGTTTATAAAAATCGAGTGTTTTTGCTGTCCGAGGAAGAAAACGCATGATGCCGCGGTCAGAAAAAAAGCTGCCAAGGAACAAAAAAATTTTTTTTCTCAAATGTAATAACGGATGCTGAATAGGATTCGGGGTGGAATTCCATGTCTAAAAATATTATTATTACTGTATTTAAAAATCAAGTGTTTTTGCTGCCCGAGGAAGAAAACTCGTGATGCTGCGGTCAGAAAAAAAGCTGCCAGTGAGCAAAAAAAATTTTTTTTCTCAATTGTAATAATGGATGCTAGAATGTGATTCGGGGTGGAATTCCATGTCTAAAAATATTATTATTAGCTGTTTATAAAAATCGAGTGTTTTTGCTGCCCGAGGAAGAAAACACGTGATGCAGCAGTCAGAAAAAAAGCTGCCGAGGAGCAAAAAAAATTTTTTTTTCTCAAATGTAATAACGGATCCTAGAATGTGATTCGGGTTGCAATTCCATGTCTAAAAATATTATTAGTTGTTTTTAAATATTGAGTGTTTTTTCTGCCCGAGGAAGAAAACGCCTGATGCCGCGGTCAGAAAAAAAGCTGCCCAGGAGCAAAAAAAAATTTTTTTTCTCAAATGTAATAACGGATGCTAGAATGTGATTCGGGGTGGAATTCCATGTCTAAAAATATTATTATTAGCTGTTTTTAAAAATTGACTCTTTTTGCTGCCCGAGGAAGAAAATGAGTGATGCCGCGGTAAGAAAAAAAGCTGCCCAGGAGCAAAAAAAATTTTTTTTTCTCAAATGTAATACCGGATGCTAGAATGTGATTCGGGGTGGAATTCCATGTCTAAAAATATTATTATTAGCTGTTTATAAAAATCGAGTATTTTTGCTGTCCGAGGAAGAAAACGCGTGATGCCGCGGTCAGAAAAAAAGCTGCCCAGGAGCAAAAAAAAATTTTTTTTCTCAAATGTAATAACGGATGCTAGAATGTGATTCGGGGTGGAATTCCATGTCTAAAAATATTATTATTAGCTGTTTTTAAAAATTGACTCTTTTTGCTGCCCGAGGAAGAAAATGAGTGATGCCGCGGTAAGAAAAAAAGCTGCCCAGGAGCAAAAAAAATTTTTTTTTCTCAAATGTAATACCGGATGCTAGAATGTGATTCGGGGTGGAATTCCATGTCTAAAAATATTATTATTAGCTGTTTATAAAAATCGAGTGTTTTTGCTGTCCGAGGAAGAAAACGCATGATGCCGCGGTCAGAAAAAAAGCTGCCCAGGAACAAAAAAATTTTTTTTCTCAAATGTAATAACGGATGCTGAATAGGATTCGGGGTGGAATTCCATGTCTAAAAATATTATTATTACTGTATTTAAAAATCAAGTGTTTTTGCTGCCCGAGGATGAAAAAACCTGCCCCGGAGCAAAAAAATTTTTTTTTCCTCAAATGTAATAACGGATGCTAGAATGTGATTTGGGGTGGAATTCCATGTCTAAAAATATTATTCTTAGCTGTTTTTAAAAATCAAGTGTTTTTGCTGCCCGAGGAAGAAAACTCGTGATGCTGCGGTCAGAAAAAAAGCTGCCAGTGAGCAAAAAAAATTTTTTTTCTCAATTGTAATAATGGATGCTAGAATGTGATTCGGGGTGGAATTCCATGTCTAAAAATATTATTATTAGCTGTTTATAAAAATCGAGTGTTTTTGCTGCCCGAGGAAGAAAACACGTGATGCAGCAGTCAGAAAAAAAGCTGCCGAGGAGCAAAAAAAATTTTTTTTTCTCAAATGTAATAACGGATCCTAGAATGTGATTCGGGTTGAAATTCCATGTCTAAAAATATTATTAGTTGTTTTTAAATATTGAGTGTTTTTTCTGTCCGAGGAAGAAAACGCGTGATGCCGCGGTCAGAAAAAAAGCTGCCCCGGAGCAAAAAAATTTTTTTTTCCTCAAATGTAATAACTGATGGTAGAATGTGATTCGGGGTGGAATTCCATGTCTAAAAATAATATTATTAGCTGTTTTTAAAAATCAAGTGTTTTTGCTGCCCGAGGAAGAAAACGCGTGATGCCGCGGTCAGAAAAAAAGCTGCCCAGGAGCAAAAAAAATTTTTTTTTCTCAAATGTAATAACAGATGCTAGAATGAGATTCGGGGTGGAATTCCATGTCTAAAAATATTATTATTAGCTGTTTTTAAAAATTGACTCTTTTTGCTGCCCGAGGAAGAAAACGAGTGATGCCGCGGTAAGAAAAAAAGCTGCCCAGGAGCAAAAAAAAATTTTTTTTCTCAAATGTAATACCGGATGCTAGAATGTGATTCGGGGTGGAATTCCATGTCTAAAAATATTATTATTAGCTGTTTATAAAAATCGAGTGTTTTTGCTGTCCGAGGAAGAAAACGCATGATGCCGCGGTCAGAAAAAAAGCTGCCAAGGAACAAAAAAATTTTTTTTCTCAAATGTAATAACGGATGCTGAATAGGATTCAGGGTGGAATTCCATGTCTAAAAATATTATTATTACTGTATTTAAAAATCAAGTGTTTTTGCTGCCCGAGGATGAAAAAACCTGCCCAGGAGCAAAAAAATTTTTTTTCTCTCAAATGTAATAACGGATCCTAGAATGTGATTCGGGGTGCAATTCCATGTCTAACAATATTATTAGCTGTTTTTAAAAATTGAGTGTTTTTGCTGCCCGAGGAAGAAAACGCGTGATGCCGCGGTCAGAAAAAAAGCTGCCCCGGAGCAAAAAAATTTTTTTTCTCAAATGTAATAACTGATGGTAGAATGTGATTCGGGGTGGAATTCCATGTCTAAAAGTATTATTATTACATGTTTTAAAAAATCGAGTGTTTTTGCTGTCCGAAGAAGAAAACGCGTGATGCCACGGTCAGAAAAAAAGCTGCCCAGGAACAAAAAAAAATTTTTTCTCAAATGTAATAACGGATGCTGAATAGGATTCGGGGTGGAATTCCATGTCTAAAAATATTATTATTAGTTGTTCTTAAAAATCGAGTGTTTTTGCTGCCCGAGGAAGAAAATGCATGATGCTGCGGTCAGAAAAAAAGCTGCCCAGGAATAAAAAATTTTTTTTTCTCAAATATAATAACGGATGCTAGAATGGGATTCGGGGTGGAATTCCACGTCTAAAAATATTATTATTAGCTGTTTTTAAAAATCAAGTGTTTTTGCTGCCCGAGGAAGAAAACGAGTGATGCCGCGGTCAGAAAAAACGTTGCTCAGGAGGAAAAAAATTTTTTTTTCTCAAATGTAATAACGGATGCTAGAATGTGATTCAGCGTGGAATTACATGTCTAAAAATATTATTCTTAGCTGTTTTTAAAAATCAAGTGTTTTTGCTGCCCGAGGAAGAAAACTCGTGATGCTGCGGTCAGAAAAAAAGCTGCCAGTGAGCAAAAAAAATTTTTTTTCTCAATTGTAATAATGGATGCTAGAATGTGATTCGGGGTGGAATTCCATGTCTAAAAATATTATTATTAGCTGTTTATAAAAATCGAGTGTTTTTGCTGCCCGAGGAAGAAAACACGTGATGCAGCAGTCAGAAAAAAAGCTGCCGAGGAGCAAAAAAAATTTTTTTTTCTCAAATGTAATAACGGATCCTAGAATGTGATTCAGGTTGAAATTCCATGTCTAAAAATATTATTAGTTGTTTTTAAATATTGAGTGTTTTTTCTGTCCGAGGAAGAAAACGCGTGATGCCGCCTTCAGAAAAAAAGCTGCCCCGGAGCAAAAAAATTTTTTTTTCCTCAAATGTAATAACTGATGGTAGAATGTGATTCGGGGTGGAATTCCATGTCTAAAAATAATATTATTAGCTGTTTTTAAAAATCAAGTGTTTTTGCTGCCCGAGGAAGAAAACGCGTGATGCCGCGGTCAGAAAAAAAGCTGCCCAGGAGCAAAAAAAATTTTTTTTTCTCAAATGTAATAACAGATGCTAGAATGAGATTCGGGGTGGAATTCCATGTCTAAAAATATTATTATTAGCTGTTTTTAAAAATTGACTCTTTTTGCTGCCCGAGGAAGAAAACGAGTGATGCCGCGGTAAGAAAAAAAGCTGCCCAGGAGCAAAAAAAAAATTTTTTTCTCAAATGTAATACCGGATGCTAGAATGTGATTCGGGGTGGAATTCCATGTCTAAAAATATTATTATTAGCTGTTTATAAAAATCGAGTGTTTTTGCTGTCCGAGGAAGAAAACGCATGATGCCGCGGTCAGAAAAAAAGCTGCCAAGGAACAAAAAAATTTTTTTTCTCAAATGTAATAACGGATGCTGAATAGGATTCGGGGTGGAATTCCATGTCTAAAAATATTATTATTACTGTATTTAAAAATCAAGTGTTTTTGCTGCCCGAGGATGAAAAAACCTGCCCAGGAGCAAAAAAAATTTTTTTCTCTCAAATGTAATAACGGATCGTAGAATGTGATTCGGGGTGCAATTCCATTTCTAACAATATTATTAGCTGTTTTTAAAAATTGAGTGTTTTTGCTGCCCGAGGAAGAAAACGCGTGATGCCGCGGTCAGAAAAAAAGCTGCCCCGGAGCAAAAAAATTTTTTTTCTCAAATGTAATAACTGATGGTAGAATGTGATTCGGGGTGGAATTCCATGTCTAAAAGTATTATTATTACATGTTTTAAAAAATCGAGTGTTTTTGCTGTCCGAAGAAGAAAACGCGTGATGCCACGGTCAGAAAAAAAGCTGCCCAGGAACAAAAAAAAATTTTTTCTCAAATGTAATAACGGATGCTGAATAGGATTCGGGGTGGAATTCCATGTCTAAAAATATTATTATTAGTTGTTTTTAAAAATCGAGTGTTTTTGCTGCCCGAGGAAGAAAATGCATGATGCTGCGGTCAGAAAAAAAGCTGCCCAGGAATAAAAATTTTTTTTTTCTCAAATATAATAACGGATGCTAGAATGGGATTCGGGGTGGAATTCCACGTCTAAAAATATTATTATTAGCTGTTTTTAAAAATCAAGTGTTTTTGCTGCCCGAGGAAGAAAACGAGTGATGCCGCGGTCAGAAAAAACGTTGCTCAGGAGGAAAAAAATTTTTTTTTCTCAAATGTAATAACGGATGCTAGAATGTGATTCAGCGTGGAATTACATGTCTAAAAATATTATTATTAGCTGTTTTTAAAAATTGACTCTTTTTGCTGCCCGAGGAAGAAAACGAGTGATGCCGCGGTAAGAAAAAAAGCTGCCCAGGAGCAAAAAAAAATTTTTTTTCTCAAATGTAATAACGGATGCTAGAATGTGATTCGGGGTGGAATTCCATGTCTAAAAATATTATTATTAGCTGTTTATAAAAATCGAGTGTTTTTGCTGCCCGAGGAAGAAAACGCGTGATGCCGCGGTCAGAAAAAAAGCTGCCCAGGAACAAAAAATTTTTTTTTCTCAAATGTAATAACGGATACTGAATAGGATTCGGGGTGGAATTCCATGTCTAAAAATATTATTATTACTGTATTTAAAAATCATGTGTTTTTGCTGCCCGAGGATGAAAAAAAGCTGCCCCGGAGCAAAAAAAATTTTTTTTCCTCAAATGTAATAACGGATGCTAGAATGTGATTCGGGGTGGAATTCCATGTCTAAAAGTATTATTATTACCTGTTTTAAAAAATCGAGTGTTTTTGCTGTCCGAAGAAGAAAACGCGTGATGCCACGGTCAGAAAAAAAGCTGCCCAGGAACAAAAAAATTTTTTTTCTCAAATGTAATAACGGATGCTGAATAGGATTCGGGGTGGAATTCCATGTCTAAAAATATTATTATTACTGTATTTAAAAATCAAGTGTTTTTGCTGCCCGAGGATGAAAAAACCTGCCCCGGAGCAAAAAAATTTTTTTTTCCTCAAATGTAATAACGGATGCTAGAATGTGATTCGGGGTGGAATTCCATGTCTAAAAATATTATTCTTAGCTGTTTTTAAAAATCAAGTGTTTTTGCTGCCCGAGGAAGAAAACTCGTGATGCTGCGGTCAGAAAAAAAGCTGCCAGTGAGCAAAAAAAATTTTTTTTCTCAATTGTAATAATGGATGCTAGAATGTGATTCGGGGTGGAATTCCATGTCTAAAAATATTATTATTAGCTGTTTTTAAAAATCGAGTGTTTTTGCTGCCCGAGGAAGAAAACGCGTGATGCCGCGGTCAGAAAAAAACCTGCCCAGGAGCAAAAAAAAATTTTTTTTCTCAAATGTAATAACGGATGCTAGAATGTGATTCGGGGTGGAATTCCATGTCTAAAAATATTATTATTAGCTGTTTTTAAAAATTGACTCTTTTTGCTGCCTGAGGAAGAAAACGAGTGATGCCGCGGTAAGAAAAAAAGCTGCCCAGGAGCAAAAAAAATTTTTTTTTCTCAAATGTAATACCGGATGCTAGAATGTGATTCAGGGTGGAATTCCATGTCTAAAAATATTATTATTAGCTGTTTATAAAAATCGAGTGTTTTTGCTGTCCGAGGAAGAAAACGCATGATGCCGCGGTCAGAAAAAAAGCTGCCCAGGAACAAAAAAATTTTTTTTCTCAAATGTAATAACGGATGCTGAATAGGATTCGGGGTGGAATTCCATGTCTAAAAATATTATTATTACTGTATTTAAAAATCAAGT
Source organism: Arizona elegans (assembly GCA_022577455.1). Taxonomy (NCBI): domain Eukaryota; kingdom Metazoa; phylum Chordata; class Lepidosauria; order Squamata; family Colubridae; genus Arizona; species Arizona elegans. The sequence goes on along the minus strand of JAKOOJ010000001.1, from coordinate 168,221,537 downwards.
GTTTTTGCTGCCCGAGGATGAAAAAACCTGCCCCGGAGCAAAAAAAATTTTTTTTCCTCAAATGTAATAACGGATGCTAGAATGTGATTCGGGGTGGAATTCCATGTCTAAAAATATTATTCTTAGCTTTTTTTAAAAATCAAGTGTTTTTGCTGCCCGAGGAAGAAAATTCGTGATGCTGCGGTCAGAAAAAAAGCTGCCAGTGAGCAAAAAAAATTTTTTTTCTCAATTGTAATAATGGATGCTAGAATGTGATTCGGGGTGGAATTCCATGTCTAAAAATATTATTATTAGCTGTTTATAAAAATCGAGTGTTTTTGCTGCCCGAGGAAGAAGACACGTGATGCAGCAGTCAGAAAAAAAGCTGTCGAGGAGCAAAAAAAATTTTTTTTTCTCAAATGTAATAACGGATCCTAGAATGTGATTCGGGGTGGAATTCCATGTCTAAAAATATTATTATTAGCTGTTTTTAAAAATCAAGTGTTTTTGCTGCCCGAGGAAGAAAACGCGTGATGCCGCGGTCAGAAAAAAAGCTGCCCAGGAGCAAAAAAAATTTTTTTTTCTCAAATGTAATAACAGATGCTAGAATGTGATTCGGGGTGGAATTCCATGTCTAAAAATATTATTATTAGCTGTTTTTAAAAATTGACTCTTTTTGCTGCCCGAGGAAGAAAACGAGTGATGCCGCGGTAAGAAAAAAAGCTGCCCAGGAGCAAAAAAAAATTTTTTTTCTCAAATGTAATACCGGATGCTAGAATGTGATTCGGGGTGGAATTCCATGTCTAAAAATATTATTATTAGCTGTTTATAAAAATCGAGTGTTTTTGCTGTCCGAGGAAGAAAACGCATGATGCCGCGGTCAGAAAAAAAGCTGCCAAGGAACAAAAAAATTTTTTTTCTCAAATGTAATAACGGATGCTGAATAGGATTCGGGGTGGAATTCCATGTCTAAAAATATTATTATTACTGTATTTAAAAATCAAGTGTTTTTGCTGCCCGAGGATGAAAAAACCTGCCCCGGAGCAAAAAAATTTTTTTTTCCTCAAATGTAATAACGGATGCTAGAATGTGATTCGGGGTGGAATTCCATGTCTAAAAATATTATTCTTAGCTGTTTTTAAAAATCAAGTGTTTTTGCTGCCCGAGGAAGAAAACTCGTGATGCTGCGGTCAGAAAAAAAGCTGCCAGTGAGCAAAAAAAATTTTTTTTCTCAATTGTAATAATGGATGCTAGAATGTGATTCGGGGTGGAATTCCATGTCTAAAAATATTATTATTAGCTGTTTATAAAAATCGAGGGTTTTTGCTGCCCGAGGAAGAAAACACGTGATGCAGCAGTCAGAAAAAAAGCTGCCGAGGAGCAAAAAAAATTTTTTTTTCTCAAATGTAATAACGGATCCTAGAATGTGATTCGGGTTGCAATTCCATGTCTAAAAATATTATTAGTTGTTTTTAAATATTGAGTGTTTTTTCTGCCCGAGGAAGAAAACGCCTGATGCCGCGGTCAGAAAAAAAGCTGCCCAGGAGCAAAAAAAAATTTTTTTTCTCAAATGTAATAACGGATGCTAGAATGTGATTCGGGGTGGAATTCCATGTCTAAAAATATTATTATTAGCTGTTTTTAAAAATTGACTCTTTTTGCTGCCCGAGGAAGAAAATGAGTGATGCCGCGGTAAGAAAAAAAGCTGCCCAGGAGCAAAAAAAATTTTTTTTTCTCAAATGTAATACCGGATGCTAGAATGTGATTCGGGGTGGAATTCCATGTCTAAAAATATTATTATTAGCTGTTTATAAAAATCGAGTGTTTTTGCTGTCCGAGGAAGAAAACGCGTGATGCCGCGGTCAGAAAAAAAGCTGCCCAGGAGCAAAAAAAATTTTTTTTTCTCAAATGTAATAACGGATGCTAGAATGTGATTCGGGGTGGAATTCCATGTCTAAAAATATTATTATTAGCTGTTTTTAAAAATTGACTCTTTTTGCTGCCCGAGGAAGAAAATGAGTGATGCCGCGGTAAGAAAAAAAGCTGCCCAGGAGCAAAAAAAATTTTTTTTTCTCAAATGTAATACCGGATGCTAGAATGTGATTCGGGGTGGAATTCCATGTCTAAAAATATTATTATTAGCTGTTTATAAAAATCGAGTGTTTTTGCTATCCGAGGAAGAAAACGCATGATGCCGCGGTCAGAAAAAAAGCTGCCCAGGAACAAAAAAAATTTTTTTCTCAAATGTAATAACGGATGCTGAATAGGATTCGGGGTGGAATTCCATGTCTAAAAATATTATTATTACTGTATTTAAAAATCAAGTGTTTTTGCTGCCCGAGGATGAAAAAACCTGCCCCGGAGCAAAAAAATTTTTTTTTCCTCAAATGTAATAACGGATGCTAGAATGTGATTCGGGGTGGAATTCCATGTCTAAAAATATTATTCTTAGCTGTTTTTAAAAATCAAGTGTTTTTGCTGCCCGAGGAAGAAAACTCGTGATGCTGCGGTCAGAAAAAAAGCTGCCAGTGAGCAAAAAAAATTTTTTTTCTCAATTGTAATAATGGATGCTAGAATGTGATTCGGGGTGGAATTCCATGTCTAAAAATATTATTATTAGCTGTTTATAAAAATCGAGGGTTTTTGCTGCCCGAGGAAGAAAACACGTGATGCAGCAGTCAGAAAAAAAGCTGCCGAGGAGCAAAAAAAATTTTTTTTTCTCAAATGTAATAACGGATCCTAGAATGTGATTCGGGTTGCAATTCCATGTCTAAAAATATTATTAGTTGTTTTTAAATATTGAGTGTTTTTTCTGCCCGAGGAAGAAAACGCCTGATGCCGCGGTCAGAAAAAAAGCTGCCCAGGAGCAAAAAAAAATTTTTTTTCTCAAATGTAATAACGGATGCTAGAATGTGATTCGGGGTGGAATTCCATGTCTAAAAATATTATTATTAGCTGTTTTTAAAAATTGACTCTTTTTGCTGCCCGAGGAAGAAAATGAGTGATGCCGCGGTAAGAAAAAAAGCTGCCCAGGAGCAAAAAAAATTTTTTTTTCTCAAATGTAATACCGGATGCTAGAATGTGATTCGGGGTGGAATTCCATGTCTAAAAATATTATTATTAGCTGTTTATAAAAATCGAGTGTTTTTGCTGTCCGAGGAAGAAAACGCGTGATGCCGCGGTCAGAAAAAAAGCTGCCCAGGAGCAAAAAAAATTTTTTTTTCTCAAATGTAATAACGGATGCTAGAATGTGATTCGGGGTGGAATTCCATGTCTAAAAATATTATTATTAGCTGTTTTTAAAAATTGACTCTTTTTGCTGCCCGAGGAAGAAAATGAGTGATGCCGCGGTTAGAAAAAAAGCTGCCCAGGAGCAAAAAAAATTTTTTTTTCTCAAATGTAATACCGGATGCTAGAATGTGATTCGGGGTGGAATTCCATGTCTAAAAATATTATTATTAGCTGTTTATAAAAATCGAGTGTTTTTGCTATCCGAGGAAGAAAACGCATGATGCCGCGGTCAGAAAAAAAGCTGCCCAGGAACAAAAAAAATTTTTTTCTCAAATGTAATAACGGATGCTGAATAGGATTCGGGGTGGAATTCCATGTCTAAAAATATTATTATTACTGTATTTAAAAATCAAGTGTTTTTGCTGCCCGAGGATGAAAAAACCTGCCCCGGAGCAAAAAAATTTTTTTTTCCTCAAATGTAATAACGGATGCTAGAATGTGATTTGGGGTGGAATTCCATGTCTAAAAATATTATTCTTAGCTGTTTTTAAAAATCAAGTGTTTTTGCTGCCCGAGGAAGAAAACTCGTGATGCTGCGGTCAGAAAAAAAGCTGCCAGTGAGCAAAAAAAATTTTTTTTCTCAATTGTAATAATGGATGCTAGAATGTGATTCGGGGTGGAATTCCATGTCTAAAAATATTATTATTAGCTGTTTATAAAAATCGAGTGTTTTTGCTGCCCGAGGAAGAAAACACGTGATGCAGCAGTCAGAAAAAAAGCTGCCGAGGAGCAAAAAAAATTTTTTTTTCTCAAATGTAATAACGGATCCTAGAATGTGATTCGGGTTGAAATTCCATGTCTAAAAATATTATTAGTTGTTTTTAAATATTGAGTGTTTTTTCTGTCCGAGGAATAAAACGCGTGATGCCGCGGTCAGAAAAAAAGCTGCCACGGAGCAAAAAAATTTTTTTTTCCTCAAATGTAATAACTGATGGTAGAATGTGATTCGGGGTGGAATTCCATGTCTAAAAATAATATTATTAGCTGTTTTTAAAAATCAAGTGTTTTTGCTTCCCGAGGAAGAAAACGCGTGATGCCGCGGTCAGAAAAAAAGCTGCCCAGGAGCAAAAAAAATTTTTTTTTCTCAAATGTAATAACAGATGCTAGAATGAGATTCGGGGTGGAATTCCATGTCTAAAAATATTATTATTAGCTGTTTTTAAAAATTGACTCTTTTTGCTGCCCGAGGAAGAAAACGAGTGATGCCGCGGTAAGAAAAAAAGCTGCCCAGGAGCAAAAAAAAATTTTTTTTCTCAAATGTAATACCGGATGCTAGAATGTGATTCGGGGTGGAATTCCATGTCTAAAAATATTATTATTAGCTGTTTATAAAAATCGAGTGTTTTTGCTGTCCGAGGAAGAAAACGCATAATGCCGCGGTCAGAAAAAAAGCTGCCAAGGAACAAAAAAATTTTTTTTCTCAAATGTAATAACGGATGCTGAATAGGATTCGGGGTGGAATTCCATGTCTAAAAATATTATTATTACTGTATTTAAAAATCAAGTGTTTTTGCTGCCCGAGGATGAAAAAACCTGCCCAGGAGCAAAAAAATTTTTTTTCTCTCAAATGTAATAACGGATCCTAGAATGTGATTCGGGTTGCAATTCCATGTCTAAAAATATTATTAGTTGTTTTTAAATATTGAGTGTTTTTGCTGTCCGAGGAAGAAAACGCCAGATGCCGCGGTCAGAAAAAAAGCTGCCCCGGAGCAAAAAAATTTTTTTTTCCTCAAATGTAATAACTGATGGTAGAATGTGATTCGGGGTGGAATTCCATGTCTAAAAGTATTATTATTACATGTTTTAAAAAATCGAGTATTTTTGCTGTCCGAAGAATAAAACGCGTGATGCCCCGGTCAGAAATAAAGCTGCCCAGGAGCAAAAAAAATTTTTTTTTCTCAAATGTAATAACGGATGCTAGAATGTGATTCGGGTTGCAATTCCATGTCTAAAAATATTATTAGTTGTTTTTAAATATTGAGTGTTTTTGCTGTCCGAGGTAGAAAACGCGTGATGCCGCGGTCAGAAAAAAAGCTGCCCCGGAGCAAAAAAATTTTTTTTTCCTCAAATGTAATAACTGATGGTAGAATGTGATTCGGGGTGGAATTCCATGTCTAAAAGTATTATTATTACATGTTTTAAAAAATCGAGTATTTTTGCTGTCCGAAGAATAAAACGCGTGATGCCCCGGTCAGAAATAAAGCTGCCCAGGAGCAAAAAAAATTTTTTTTTCTCAAATGTAATAACGGATGCTAGAATGTGATTCGGGGTGGAATTCCATGTCTAAAAATATTATTATTAGCTGTTTTTAAATATCGAGTGTTTTTGCGGCCCGAGGAAGAAAACACATGATGCCGCGGTCAGAAAAAAAGCTGCCCAGGAGCAAAAAAATTTTTTTTCTCTCAAATGTAATAACGGATCCTAGAATGTGATTCGAGGTGCAATTCCATATCTAACAATATTATTAGCTGTTTTTAAAAATTGAGTGTTTTTGCTGCCCGAGGAAGAAAAAAGTTGCTCAGGAGCAAAAAAAATTTTTTTTCTCAAATGTAATAACGGATCCTAGAATGTGATTCAGGGTGCAATTCCATGTCTAACAATATTATTAGATGTTTTTAAAAATTGAGTGTTTTTGCTGCCCGAGGAAGAAAACGCGTGATGCCGCGGTCAGAAAAAAAGCTGCCCCGGAGCAAAAAAATTTTTTTTCTCAAATGTAATAACTGATGGTAGAATGTGATTTGGGGTGGAATTCCATGTCTAAAAGTATTATTATTACCTGTTTTAAAAAATCGAGTGTTTTTGCTGTCCGAAGAAAAAAACGCGTGATGCCCCGGTCAGAAAAAAAGCTGCCCAGGAGCAAAAAAAATTTTTTTTTCTCAAATGTAATAACGGATGCTAGAATGTGATTCAGGGTGGAATTCCATGTCTAAAAATATTATTATTAGCTGTTTTTAAAAATCAAGTATTTTTGCTGCCCAAGGAAGAAAACGCGTGATGCCACGGTCCGAAAAAAAGCTGCCCAGGAGCAAAAAAATTTTTTTTTCTCAAATGTAATAAAGGATGCTAGAATGTGATTTGGGGTGGAATTCCATGTCTAAAAATATTATTATTAGCTGTTTATAAAAATCGAGTGTTTTTGCTGCCCGAGGAAGAAAACGCATGATGCCGCGGTCAGAAAAAAAGCTGCCCAGGAACAAAAAAACATTTTTTCTCAAATGTAATAACGGATGCTGAATAGGATTCGGGTTGGAATTCCATGTCTAAAAATATTATTATTAGCTGTTTTTAAAAATCAAGTGTTTTTGCTGCCCGAGGACGAAAAAAAGTTGCTCAGGAGCAAAAAAATTTATTTTCTCAAATGTAATAACGGATGCTAGAATGTGATTCGGGGTGGAATTCCATGTCTAAAAATATTATTCTTAGCTGTTTTTAAAAATCAAGTGTTTTTGCTGCCCGAGGAAGAAAACTCGTGATGCTGCGGTCAGAAAAAAAGCTGCCAATGAGGAAAAAAATTTTTTTTCTCAAATGTAATAACTGATGGTAGAATGTGATTTGGGGTGGAATTCCATGTCTAAAAGTATTATTATTACCTGTTTTAAAAAATCGAGTGTTTTTGCTGTCCGAAGAAAAAAACGCGTGATGCCCCGGTCAGAAAAAAAGCTGCCCAGGAGCAAAAAAAATTTTTTTTTCTCAAATGTAATAACGGATGCTAGAATGTGATTCAGGGTGGAATTCCATGTCTAAAAATATTATTATTAGCTGTTTTTAAAAATCAAGTATTTTTGCTGCCCAAGGAAGAAAACGCGTGATGCCACGGTCCGAAAAAAAGCTGCCCAGGAGCAAAAAAATTTTTTTTTCTCAAATGTAATAATGGATGCTAGAATGTGATTCGGGGTGGAATTCCATGTCTAAAAATATTATTATTAGCTGTTTATAAAAATCGAGTGTTTTTGCTGCCCGAGGAAGAAAACGCATGATGCCGCGGTCAGAAAAAAAGCTGCCCAGGAACAAAAAAACATTTTTTCTCAAATGTAATAACGGATGCTGAATAGGATTCGGGTTGGAATTCCATGTCTAAAAATATTATTATTAGCTGTTTTTAAAAATCAAGTGTTTTTGCTGCCCGAGGACGAAAAAAAGTTGCTCAGGAGCAAAAAAATTTATTTTCTCAAATGTAATAACGGATGCTAGAATGTGATTCGGGGTGGAATTCCATGTCTAAAAATATTATTCTTAGCTGTTTTTAAAAATCAAGTGTTTTTGCTGCCCGAGGAAGAAAACTCGTGATGCTGCGGTCAGAAAAAAAGCTGCCAATGAGGAAAAAAAAATTTTTTTCTCAATTGTAATAATGGATGCTAGAATGTGATTCGGGGTGGAATTCCATGTCTAAAGATATTATTATTAGCTGTTTATAAAAATCGAGTGTTTTTGCTGCCCGAGGAAGAAAACGCGTGATGCAGCAGTCAGAAAAAAAGCTGCCGAGGAGCAAAAAAAATTTTTTTTTCTCAAATGTAATAACGGATCCTAGAATGTGATTCGGGTTGCAATTCCATGTCTAAAAATATTATTAGTTGTTTTTAAATATTGAGTGTTTTTGCTGTCCGAGGAAGAAAACGCATGATGCCGCGGTCAGAAAAAAAGCTGCCCCGGAGAAAAAAAATTTTTTTTTCCTCAAATGTAATAACTGATGGTAGAATGTGATTCGGGGTGGAATTCCATGTCTAAAAGTATTATTATTACATGTTTTAAAAAAAAAAAATTTCTCAAATGTAATAACGGATGCTGAATAGGATTCGGGGTGGAATTCCATGTCTAAAAGTATTATTATTAGCTGTTTTTAAAAATCGAGTGTTTTCTGCCTGAGGAAGAAAACGCGTGATGCCGCGGTCAGAAAAAAAGCTGCCCAGGAGCAAAAAAAAATTTTTTTTCTCAAATGTAATAATGGATGCTAGAATGTGATTCGGGGTGGAATTCCATGTCTAAAAATATTATTATTACCTGTTTTAAAAAATCGAGTGTTTTTGCTGTCCGAAGAACAAAACGCGTGATGCCCTGGTCAGAAAAAAAGCTGCCCAGGAGCAAAAAATTTTTTTTTTCTCAAATGTAATAACGGATGCTAGAATGTGATTCAGGGTGGAATTCCATGTCTAAAAATATTATTATTAGCTGTTTTTAAAAATCAAGTGTTTTTGCTGCCGAAGGAAGAAAACGCGTGATGCCGCGGTCAGAAAAAAAGCTGCCCAGGAACAAAAAAAATTTTTTTCTCAAATGTAATAACGGATGCTGAATAGGATTCGGGGTGGAATTCCATGTCTAAAAGTATTATTATTAGCTGTTTTTAAAAATCGAGTGTTTGCTGCCTGAGGAAGAAAACGCGTGATGCCGCGGTCAGAAAAAAAGCTGCCCAGGAGCAAAAAAAATTTTTTTTTCTCAAATGTAATAACGGATCCTAGAATGTGATTCGGGGTGCAATTCCATGTCTAACAATATTATTAGCTGTTTTTCAAAATTGAGTGTTTTTGCTGCCCGAGGAAGAAAAAACTTGCTCAGGAGCAAAAAAAAATTTTTTTCTCAAATGTAATAACGGATGCTAGAATGTGATTCGGGGTGGAATTCCATGTCTAAAAATATTATTATTAGCTGTTTTTAAATATCAAGTGTTTTTGCGGCCCGAGGAAGAAAACGCATGATGCCGCAGTCAGAAAAAAAGCTGCCCAGGAGCAAAAAAATTTTTTTTCTCTCAAATGTAATAACGGATCCTAGAATGTGATTCGGGGTGCAATTCCATGTCTAACAATATTATTAGCTGTTTTTAAAAATTGAGTGTTTTTGCTGCCCGAGGAAGAAAACGCGTGATGCCGCGGTCAGAAAAAAAGCTGCCCCGGAGCAAAAAAATTTTTTTTCTCAAATGTAATAACTGATGGTAGAATGTGATTTGGGGTGGAATTCCATGTCTAAAAGTATTATTATTACCTGTTTTAAAAAATCGAGTGTTTTTGCTGTCCGAAGAACAAAACGCGTGATGCCCCGGTCAGAAAAAAAGCTGCCCAGGAGCAAAAAAAATTTTTTTTTCTCAAATGTAATAATGGATGCTAGAATGTGATTCAGGGTGGAATTCCATGTCTAAAAATATTATTATTAGCTGTTTTTAAAAATCAAGTGTTTTTGCTGCCCAAGGAAGAAAACGCGTGATGCCACGGTCAGAAAAAAAGCTGCCCAGGAGCAAAAAAATTTTTTTTTCTCAAATGTAATAATGGATGCTAGAATGTGATTCGGGGTGGAATTCCATGTCTAAAAATATTATTATTAGCTGTTTTTAAAAATCGAGTGTTTTTGCTGCCCGAGGAAGAAAACGCATGATGCCGCGGTCAGAAAAAAAGCTGCCCAGGAACAAAAAAAAATTTTTTTCTCAAATGTAATAACGGATGCCGAATAGGATTCGGGGTGGAATTCCATGTCTAAAAATATTATTATTAGCTGTTTTTAAAAATCAAGTGTTTTTGCTGCCCGAGGACGAAAAAAAGTTGCTCAGGAGCAAAAAAATTTTTTTCTCAATTGTAATAATGGATGCTAGAATGTGATTCGGGGTGGAATTCCATGTCTAAAAATATTATTATTAGCTGTTTATAAAAATCGAGTGTTTTTTCTGCCCGAGGAAGAAAACGCGTGATGCAGCAGTCAGAAAAAAAGCTGCCGAGGAGCAAAAAAAATTTTTTTTTCTCAAATGTAAGAACGGATCCTAGAATGTGATTTGGGTTGCAATTCCATGTCTAAAAATATTATTCTTAGCTGTTTTTAAAAATCAAGTGTTTTTGCTGCCCGAGGAAGAAAACGCGTGATGCCGCGGTCAGAAAAAAAGCTGCCCCGGAGCAAAAAAATTTTTTTTCTCAAATGTAATAACTGATGGTAGAATGTGATTTGGGGTGGAATTCCATGTCTAAAAGTATTATTATTACCTGTTTTAAAAAATCGAGTGTTTTTGCTGTCCGAAGAACAAAACGCGTGATGCCCCGGTCAGAAAAAAAGCTGCCCAGGAGCAAAAAAAATTTTTTTTTCTCAAATGTAATAACGGATGTTAGAATGTGATTCAGGGTGGAATTCCATGTCTAAAAATATTATTATTAGCTGTTTTTAAAAATCAAGTGTTTTTGCTAACCGAGGAAGAAAACTCGTGATGCTGCGGTCAGAAAAAAAGCTGCCAGTGAGCAAAAAAAAATTTTTTTCTCAATTGTAATAATGAATGCTAGAATGTGATTCGGGGTGGAATTCCATGTCTAAAAATATTATTATTAGCTGTTTATAAAAATCGAGTGTTTTTGCTGCCTGAGGAAGAAAACGCGTGATGCAGCAGTCAGAAAAAAAGCTGCCGAGGAGCAAAAAAAATTTTTTTTTCTCAAATGTAATAACGGATCCTAGAATGTTATTCGGGTTGCAATTCCATGTCTAAAAATATTATTAGTTGTTTTTAAATATTGAGTGTTTTTGCTGTCCGAGGAAGAAAACGCGTGATGCCGTGGTCAGAAAAAAAGCTGCCCCGGAGCAAAAAAATTTTTTTTTCCTCAAATGTAATAACTGATGGTAGAATGTGATTCGGGGTGGAATTCCATGTCTAAAAGTATTATTATTACCTGTTTTAAAAAATCGAGTGTTTTTGCTGTCCGAAGAATAAAACTCGTGATGCCCCGGTCAGAAATAAAGCTGCCAAGGAGCAAAAAAAATTTTTTTTTCTCAAATGTAATAACGGATGCTAGAATGTGATTCGGGGTGGAATTCCATATCTAAAAATATTATTATTAGCTTTTTTAAAAAATTGAGTGTTTTTGCTGCCCGAGGAAGAAAACGCGTGATGCCGCGGTCAGAAAAAAAGCTGCCCAGGAGCAAAAAAAATTTTTTTTCTCAAATGTAATAACGGATGCTAGAATGTGATTCGGTGTGGAATTCCATGTCTAAAAATATTATTATTAGCTGTTTTTAAATATCGAGTGTTTTTGCTGCCCGAGGAAGAAAATGCATGATGCCGCGGTCAGAAAAAAAGCTGCCCAGGAGCAAAAAAAATTTTTTTCTCTCAAATGTCATAACGGATCCTAGAATGTGATTCGGGGTGCAATTCCATGTCTAACAATATTATTAGCTGTTTTTAAAAATTGAGTGTTTTTGCTGCCCGAGGAAGAAAAAAGTTGCTCAGGAGCAAAAAAAATTTTTTTTCTCAAATGTAATAATGGATGCTAGAATGTGATTCGGGGTGGAATTCCATGTCTAAAAATATTATTATTAGCTGTTTATAATAATCGAGTGTTTTTGCTGCCCGAGGAAGAAAACTCATGATGCTGCGGTCAGAAAAAAAGCTGCCCAGGAACAAAAAAAAATTTTTTTCTCAAATGTAATAACGGATGCTGAATAGGATTCGGGGTGGAATTCCATGTCTAAAAATATTATTATTAGCTGTTTTTAAAAATCAAGTGTTTTTGCTGCCCGAGGACGAAAAAAAGTTGTTCAGGAGCAAAAAAATTTATTTTCTCAAATGTAATAACGGATGCTAGAATGTGATTCGGGGTGGAATTCCATGTCTAAAAATATTATTATTAGCTGTTTATAAAAATCGAGTGTTTTTGCTGCCCGAGGAAGAAAACTCATGATGCTGCGGTCAGAAAAAAAGCTGCCCAGGAACAAAAAAAAATTTTTTTCTCAAATGTAATAACGGATGCTGAATAGGATTCGGGGTGGAATTCCATGTCTAAAAATATTATTATTAGCTGTTTTTAAAAATCAAGTGTTTTTGCTGCCCGAGGACGAAAAAAAGTTGCTCAGGAGCAAAAAAATTTATTTTCTCAAATGTAATAACGGATGCTAGAATGTGATTCGGGGTGGAATTCCATGTCTAAAAATATTATTCTTAGCTGTTTTTAAAAATCAAGTGTTTTTGCTGCCCGAGGAAGAAAACTCGTGATGCTGCGGTCAGAAAAAAAGCTGCCAATGAGCAAAAAAAATTTTTTTTCTCAAATGTAATAATGGATGATAGAATGTGATTCGGGGTGGAATTCCATGTCTAAAAATATTATTAGTTGTTTTTAAATATTGAGTGTTTTTGCTGTCTGAGGAAGAAAACGCATGATGCCGCGGTCAGAAAAAAAGCTGCCCCGGAGCAAAAAAAATTTTTTTTCCGCAAATGTAATAACTGATGGTAGAATGTGATTCGGGGTGGAATTCCATGTCTAAAAGTATTATTATTACCTGTTTTTTAAAAAAAAATTTCTCAAATGTAATAACGGATGCTAGAATGTGCTTCGGGGTGGAATTCCATGTCTAAAAGTATTATTATTAGCTGTTTTAAAAAATCGAGTGTTTTTGCTGTCCGAAGAAGAAAACGCGTGATGCCGCGGTCAGAAAAAAAGCTGCCCAGGAGCAAAAAAAATTTTTTTTCTCAAATGTAATAACGGATGCTAGAATGTGATTTTGGGTGGAATTCCATGTCTAAAAGTATTATTATTAGCTGTTTTTAAAAATCGAGTGTTTGCTGCCTGAGGAAGAAAACGCGTGATGCCGCGGTCAGAAAAAAAGCTGCCCAGGAGCAAAAAAAAATTTTTTTTCTCAAATGTAATAACGGATGCTCAAATGTGGTTCAGGGTGGAATTCCATGTCTAAAAATATTATTTTTAGCTGTTTTTAAAAATCGAGTGTTTTTGCTGCCCGAGGAAGAAAATGCATGATGCCGCGGTCAGAAAAAAAGCTGCCCAGGAATAAAAAAATTTTTTTTCTCAAATATAATAACAGATGCTAGAATGGGATTCGGGGTGGAATTCCATGTCTAAAAATATTATTATTAGCTGTTTTTAAAAATCAAGTGTTTTTGCTGCCCGAGGAAGAAAACGCGTGATGCCGCGGTCAGAAAAAATGTTGCTCAGGAGCAAAAAAATTTTTTTTTCTCAAATGTAATAACGGATGCTAGAATGTGATTCAGGGTGGAATTCCATGTCTAAAAATATTATTATTAGCTGTTTTTAAAAATTGACTCTTTTTGCTGCCCGAGGAAGAAAACGAGTGATGCCGCGGTAAGAAAAAAAGCTGCCCAGGAGCAAAAAAAAATTTTTTTTCTCAAATGTAATAACGGATGCTAGAATGTGATTCGGTGTGGAATTCCATGTCTAAAAATATTATTATTAGCTGTTTTTAAATATCGAGTGTTTTTGCTGCTCGAGGAAGAAAACGCATGATGCCGCGGTCAGAAAAAAAGCTGCCCAGGAGCAAAAAAATTTTTTTTTCTCAAATTTAATAACGGATCCTAGAATGTGATTCGGGGTGGAATTCCATGTCTAAAAATATTATTATTAGCTGTTTTTAAAAATCAAGTGTTTTTGCTGCCCGAGGACGAAAAAAAGCTGCCCCGGAGCAAAAAAAATTTTTTTTCCTCAAATGTAATAACGGATGCTAGAATGTGACTCGGGGTGGAATTCCATGTCTAAAAATATTATTCTTAGCTGTTTTTAAAAATCAAGTGTTTTTGCTGTCCGAAGAAGAAAACGCGTGATGCCGCGGTCAGAAAAAAAGCTGCCCAGGAGCAAAAAAAATTTTTTTTCTCAAATGTAATAACGGATGCTAGAATGTGATTTTGGGTGGAATTCCATGTCTAAAAGTATTATTATTAGCTGTTTTTAAAAATCGAGTGTTTGCTGCCTGAGGAAGAAAACGCGTGATGCCGCGGTCAGAAAAAAAGCTGCCCAGGAGCAAAAAAAAATTTTTTTTCTCAAATGTAATAACGGATGCTCAAATGTGGTTCAGGGTGGAATTCCATGTCTAAAAATATTATTTTTAGCTGTTTTTAAAAATCGAGTGTTTTTGCTGCCCGAGGAAGAAAATGCATGATGCCGCGGTCAGAAAAAAAGCTGCCCAGGAATAAAAAAATTTTTTTTCTCAAATATAATAACAGATGCTAGAATGGGATTCGGGGTGGAATTCCATGTCTAAAAATATTATTATTAGCTGTTTTTAAAAATCAAGTGTTTTTGCTGCCCGAGGAAGAAAACGCGTGATGCCGCGGTCAGAAAAAATGTTGCTCAGGAGCAAAAAAATTTTTTTTTCTCAAATGTAATAACGGATGCTAGAATGTGATTCAGGGTGGAATTCCATGTCTAAAAATATTATTATTAGCTGTTTTTAAAAATTGACTCTTTTTGCTGCCCGAGGAAGAAAACGAGTGATGCCGCGGTAAGAAAAAAAGCTGCCCAGGAGCAAAAAAAAATTTTTTTTCTCAAATGTAATAACGGATGCTAGAATGTGATTCGGTGTGGAATTCCATGTCTAAAAATATTATTATTAGCTGTTTTTAAATATCGAGTGTTTTTGCTGCTCGAGGAAGAAAACGCATGATGCCGCGGTCAGAAAAAAAGCTGCCCAGGAGCAAAAAAATTTTTTTTTCTCAAATTTAATAACGGATCCTAGAATGTGATTCGGGGTGGAATTCCATGTCTAAAAATATTATTATTAGCTGTTTTTAAAAATCAAGTGTTTTTGCTGCCCGAGGACGAAAAAAAGCTGCCCCGGAGCAAAAAAAATTTTTTTTCCTCAAATGTAATAACGGATGCTAGAATGTGACTCGGGGTGGAATTCCATGTCTAAAAATATTATTCTTAGCTGTTTTTAAAAATCAAGTGTTTTTGCTGCCCGAGGAAGAAAACGTGTGATGCTGTGGTCAGAAAAAAAGCTGCCCCGGAGCAAAAAAAATTTTTTTTCCTCAAATGTAATAACTGATGGTAGAATGTGATTCGGGATGGAATTCCATGTCTAAAAGTATTATTATTACCTGTTTTAAAAAATCGAGTGTTTTTGCTGCTCGAGGAAGAAAACGCATGATGCCGCGGTCAGAAAAAAAGCTGCCCAGGAGCAAAAAAAATTTTTTTTCTCAAATGAAATAATGTATGCTAGAATGTGATTCAGGGTGGAATTCCATGTCTAAAAATATTATTATTAGCTTTTTTTAAAAATCGAGTGTTTTTGCTGCCCGAGGAAGAAAACGAGTGATGCCGCGGTCAGAAAAAAAGCTGCCCAGGAGCAAAAAAAAAATTTTTTCTCAAATGTAATAATGGATGCTAGAATGTGATTCGGGGTGGAATTCCATGTCTAAAAATATTATTATTAGCTGTTTTTAAAAATTGACTCTTTTTGCTGCCCGAGGAAGAAAACGAGTGGTGCCGCGGTAAGAAAAAAAGCTGCCCAGGAGCAAAAATTTTTTTTTTTCTCAAATGTAATAACGGATGCTAGAATGTGATTCGGTGTGGAATTCCATGTCTAAAAATATTATTATTAGCTGTTTTTAAATATCGAGTGTTTTTGCTGCCCGAGGAAGAAAACGCATGATGCCGCGGTCAGAAAAAAAGCTGCCCAGGAGCAAAAAAAATTTTTTTCTCTCAAATGTAATAACGGATCCTAGAATGTGATTTGGGGTGCAATTCCATGTCTAACAATATTATTAGCTGTTTTTACAAATTGAGTGTTTTTGCTGCCCGAGGAAGAAAACGCGTGATGCCGCGGTCAGAAAAAAAGCTGCCCCGGAGCAAAAAAATTTTTTTTCTCAAATGTAATAACTGATGGTAGAATGTGATTTGGGGTGGAATTCCATGTCTAAAAGTATTATTATTACCTGTTTTAAAAAATCGAGTGTTTTTGCTGTCCGAAGAACAAAACGCGTGATGCCCCGGTTAGAAAAAAACCTGCCTAGGAGCAAAAAAAATTTTTTTTCTCAAATGTAATAACGGATGCTAGAATGTGATTCGGGGTGGAATTCCATGTCTAAAAATATTATTATTAGCTGTTTTTAAATATCAAGTGTTTTTGCGGCCCGAGGAAGAAAACGCATGATGCCGCGGTCAGAAAAAAAGCTGCCCAGGAGCAAAAAAAATTTTTTTTTCTCAAATGTAATAACGGATCCTAGAATTTGATTCGGGTTGCAATTCCATGTCTAAAAATATTATTAGTTGTTTTTAAATATTGAGTGTTTTTGCTGTCCGAGGAAGAAAACGCGTGATGCCGTGGTCAGAAAAAAAGCTGCCCCGGAGCAAAAAAATTTTTTTTCCTCAAATGTAATAACTGATGGTAGAATGTGATTCGGGGTGGAATTCCATGTCTAAAAGTATTATTATTACCTGTTTTAAAAAATCGAGTGTTTTTGCTGTCCGAAGAATAAAACGCGTGATGCCCCGGTCAGAAATAAAGCTGCCGAGGAGCAAAAAAAATTTTTTTTTCTCAAATGTAATAACGGATGCTAGAATGTGATTCAGGGTGGAATTCCATGTCTAAAAATATTATTATTAGCTTTTTTTAAAAATCGAGTGTTTTTGCTGCCCGAGGAAGAAAACGAGTGATGCCGCGGTCAGAAAAAAAGCTGCCCAGGAGCAAAAAAAATTTTTTTTCTCAAATGTAATAACGGATGCTAGAATGTGATTCGGGGTGGAATTCCATGTCTAAAAGTATTATTATTACCTGTTTTAAAAAATCGAGTGTTTTTGCTGTCCGAAGAACAAAACGCGTGATGCCCCGGTCAGAAAAAAACCTGCCTAGGAGCAAAAAAATTTTTTTTTCTCAAATGTAATAACGGATGCTAGAATGTGATTCGGGGTGGAATTCCATGTCTAACAATATTATTAGCTGTTTTTAAAAATTGAGTGTTTTTGCTTCCCGAGGAAGAAAACGCGTGATGCCGCGGTCAGAAAAAAAGCTGCCCCGGAGCAAAAAAAATTTTTTTCTCAAATGTAATAACTGATGGTAGAATGTGATTTGTGGTTGAATTCCATATCTAAAAGTATTATTATTACCTGTTTTAAAAAATCGAGTGTTTTTGCTGTGCGAAGAAGAAAACGCGTGATGCCCCGGTCAGAAAAAAAGCTGCCCAGGAGCAAAAAAAATTTTTTTTTCTCAAATGTAATAATGGATGCTAGAATGTGATTCGGGGTGGAATTCCATGTCTAAAAATATTATTATTAGCTTTTTTTAAAAATCGAGTGTTTTTGCTGCCCGAGGAAGAAAACGAGTGATGCCGCGGTCAGAAAAAAAGCTGCCCAGGAGCAAAAAAAATTTTTTTTCTCAAATGTAATAACGGATGCTAGAATGTGATTTGGGGTGGAATTCCATGTCTAAAAGTATTATTATTACCTGTTTTAAAAAATCGAGTGTTTTTGCTGTCCGAAGAACAAAACGCGTGATGCCCCGGTCAGAAAAAAACCTGCCTAGGAGCAAAAAAATTTTTTTTTCTCAAATGTAATAACGGATGCTAGAATGTGATTCGGGGTGGAATTCCATGTCTAACAATATTATTAGCTGTTTTTAAAAATTGAGTGTTTTTGCTTCCCGAGGAAGAAAACGCGTGATGCCGCGGTCAGAAAAAAAGCTGCCCCGGAGCAAAAAAAATTTTTTTCTCAAATGTAATAACTGATGGTAGAATGTGATTTGTGGTTGAATTCCATATCTAAAAGTATTATTATTACCTGTTTTAAAAAATCGAGTGTTTTTGCTGTGCGAAGAAGAAAACGCGTGATGCCCCGGTCAGAAAAAAAGCTGCCCAGGAGCAAAAAAAATTTTTTTTTCTCAAATGTAATAATGGATGCTAGAATGTGATTCGGGGTGGAATTCCATGTCTAAAAATATTATTATTAGCTTTTTTTAAAAATCGAGTGTTTTTGCTGCCCGAGGAAGAAAACGAGTGATGCCGCGGTCAGAAAAAAAGCTGCCCAGGAGCAAAAAAAATTTTTTTTCTCAAATGTAATAATGGATGCTAGAATGTGATTCGGGGTGGAATTCCATGTCTAAAAATATTATTATTAGCTGTTTTTAAAAATTGACTCTTTTTGCTGCCCGAGGAAGAAAACGAGTGATGCCGCGGTAAGAAAAAAAGCTGCCCAGGAGCAAAAAAAATTTTTTTTTCTCAAATGTAATAACGGATGCTAGAATGTGATTCGGTGTGGAATTCCATGTCTAAAAATATTATTATTAGCTGTTTTTAAATATCGAGTGTTTTTGCTGTCCGTAGAATAAAACGCGTGATGCCCCGGTCAGAAATAAAGCTGCTCAGGAGCAAAAAAAAATTTTTTTCTCAAATGTAATAATGGATGCTAGAATGTGATTCAGGGTGGAATTCCATGTCTAAAAATATTATTATTAGCTGTTTTTAAAAATTGACTCTTTTTGCTGCCCGAGGAAGAAAACGAGTGATGCCGCGGTAAGAAAAAAAGCTGCCCAGGAGCAAAAAAAATTTTTTTTTCTCAAATGTAATAACGGATGCTAGAATGTGATTCGGTGTGGAATTCCATGTCTAAAAATATTATTATTAGCTGTTTTTAAATATCGAGTGTTTTTGCTGCCCGAGGAAGAAAACGCATGATGCCGCGGTCAGAAAAAAAGCTGCCCAGGAGCAAAAAAAAATTTTTTCTCTCAAATGTAATAACGGATCCTAGAATGTGATTCGGGGTGCAATTCCATGTCTAACAATATTATTAGCTGTTTTTAAAAATTGAGTGTTTTTGCTGCCCGAGGAAGAAAAAAGTTGCTCAGGAGCAAAAAAAATTTTTTTTCTCAAATGTAATAACGGATGCTAGAATGTGATTCGGGGTGGAATTCCATGTCTAAAAATATTATTATTAGCTGTTTTTAAATATCAAGTGTTTTTGCGGCCCGAGGAAGAAAACGCATGATGCCGCGGTCAGAAAAAAAGCTGCCCAGGAGCAAAAAAAATTTTTTTTCTCAAATGTAATAATGGATCCTAGAATGTGATTCGGGTTGCAATTCCATGTCTAAAAATATTATTAGTTGTTTTTAAATATTGAGTGTTTTTGCTGTCCGAGGAAGAAAACGCGTGATGCCGTGGTCAGAAAAAAAGCTGCCCCGGAGCAAAAAAATTTTTTTTTCCTCAAATGTAATAACTGATGGTAGAATGTGATTCGGGGTGGAATTCCATGTCTAAAAGTATTATTATTACCTGTTTTAAAAAATCGAGTGTTTTTGCTGTCCGAAGAATAAAACGCGTGATGCCCCGGTCAGAAATAAAGCTGCCCAGGAGCAAAAAATTTTTTTTTTCTCAAATGTAATAACGGATGCTAGAATGTGATTCGGGGTGGAATTCCATATCTAAAAATATTATTATTAGCTTTTTTTAAAAATCGAGTGTTTTGGCTGCCCGAGGAAGAAAACGCGTGATGCCGCGGTCAGAAAAAAAGCTGCCCAGGAGCAAAAAAAATTTTTTTTCTCAAATGTAATAATGTATGCTAGAATGTGATTCAGGGTGGAATTCCATGTCTAACAATATTATTAGCTGTTTTTAAAAATTGAGTGTTTTTGCTGCCCGAGGAAGAAAAAAGTTGCTCAGGAGCAAAAAAAATTTTTTTTCTCAAATGTAATAACGGATGCTAGAATGTGATTCGGGGTGGAATTCCATGTCTAAAAATATTATTATTAGCTGTTTTTAAATATCAAGTGTTTTTGCGGCCCGAGGAAGAAAACGCATGATGCCGCGGTCAGAAAAAAAGCTGCCCAGGAGCAAAAAAAATTTTTTTTCTCAAATGTAATAATGGATCCTAGAATGTGATTCGGGTTGCAATTCCATGTCTAAAAATATTATTAGTTGTTTTTAAATATTGAGTGTTTTTGCTGTCCGAGGAAGAAAACCCGTGATGCCGTGGTCAGAAAAAAAGCTGCCCCGGAGCAAAAAAATTTTTTTTTCCTCAAATGTAATAACTGATGGTAGAATGTGATTCGGGGTGGAATTCCATGTCTAAAAGTATTATTATTACCTGTTTTAAAAAATCGAGTGTTTTTGCTGTCCGAAGAATAAAACGCGTGATGCCCCGGTCAGAAATAAAGCTGCCCAGGAGCAAAAAAAATTTTTTTTTCTCAAATGTAATAACGGATGCTAGAATGTGATTCGGGGTGGAATTCCATATCTAAAAATATTATTATTAGCTTTTTTTAAAAATCGAGTGTTTTGGCTGCCTGAGGAAGAAAACGCGTGATGCCGCGGTCAGAAAAAAAGCTGCCCAGGAGCAAAAAAAAATTTTTTTTTTAATGTAATAATGTATGCTAGAATGTGATTCAGGGTGGAATTCCATGTCTAAAAATATTATTATTAGCTTTTTTTAAAAATCGAGTGTTTTTGCTGCCCGAGGAAGAAAACGAGTGATGCCGCGGTCAGAAAAAAAGCTGCCCAGGAGCAAAAAAAAATTTTTTTCTCAAATGTAATAATGGATGCTAGAATGTGATTCGGGGTGGAATTCCATGTCTAAAAATATTATTATTAGCTGTTTTTAAAAATTGACTCTTTTTGCTGCCCGAGGAAGAAAACGAGTGATGCCGCGGTCAGAAAAAAAGCTGCCCAGGAGCAAAAAAATTTTTTTTCTCTCAAATGTAATAACGGATCCTAGAATCTGATTCGGGGTGCAATTCCATGTCTAACAATATTATTAGCTGTTTATAAAAATCGAGTGTTTTTGCTGCCCGAGGAAGAAAACGCATGATGCCGCGGTCAGAAAAAAAGCTGCCCAGGAACAAAAAAAATTTTTTTCTCAAATGTAATAACGGATGCTGAATAGGATTCGGGGTGGAATTCCATGTCTAAAAATATTATTATTAGCTGTTTTTAAAAATCAAGTGTTTTTGCTGCCCGAGGACGAAAATGCATGATGCCGCGGTCAGAAAAAAAGCTGCCCAGGAATAAAAAAAAATTTTTTCTCAAATATAATAACAGATGCTAGAATGGGATTCGGGGTGGAATTCCATGTCTAAAAATATTATTAATAGCTGTTTTTAAAAATCAAGTGCTTTTGCTGCCCGAGGAAGAAAACTCGTGATGCTGCGGTCAGAAAAAAAGCTGCCAGTGAGCAAAAAAAAATTTTTTTCTCAATTGTAATAATGGATGCTAGAATGTGATTCGGTGTGGAATTCCATGTCTAAAAGTATTATTATTACCTGTTTTAAAAAATCGAGTGTTTTTGCTGTCCGAAGAATAAAACGCGTGATGCCCCGGTCAGAAATAAAGCTGCCCAGGAGCAAAAAAAATTTTTTTTTCTCAAATGTAATAACGGATGCTAGAATGTGATTCGGGGTGGAATTCCATATCTAAAAATATTATTATTAGCTTTTTTTAAAAATCAAGTGTTTTGGCTGCCTGAGGAAGAAAACGCGTGATGCCGCGGTCAGAAAAAAAGCTGCCCAGGAGCAAAAAAAAATTTTTTTTAATGTAATAATGTATGCTAGAATGTGATTCAGGGTGGAATTCCATGTCTAAAAATATTATTATTAGCTTTTTTTAAAAATCGAGTGTTTTTGCTGCCCGAGGAAGAAAACGAGTGATGCCGCGGTCAGAAAAAAAGCTGCCCAGGAGCAAAAAAAAATTTTTTTCTCAAATGTAATAATGGATGCTAGAATGTGATTCGGGGTGGAATTCCATGTCTAAAAATATTATTATTAGCTGTTTTTAAAAATTGACTCTTTTTGCTGCCCGAGGAAGAAAACGAGTGATGCCGCGGTCAGAAAAAAAGCTGCCCAGGAGCAAAAAAATTTTTTTTCTCTCAAATGTAATAACGGATCCTAGAATCTGATTCGGGGTGCAATTCCATGTCTAACAATATTATTAGCTGTTTATAAAAATCGAGTGTTTTTGCTGCCCGAGGAAGAAAACGCATGATGCCGCGGTCAGAAAAAAAGCTGCCCAGGAACAAAAAAAAATTTTTTCTCAAATGTAATAACGGATGCTGAATAGGATTCGGGGTGGAATTCCATGTCTAAAAATATTATTATTAGCTGTTTTTAAAAATCAAGTGTTTTTGCTGCCCGAGGACGAAAACTCGTGATGCTGCGGTCAGAAAAAAAGCTGCCAGTGAGCAAAAAAAAATTTTTTTCTCAATTGTAATAATGGATGCTAGAATGTGATTCGGTGTGGAATTCCATGTCTAAAAATATTATTATTACCTGTTTTAAAAAATCTAGTGTTTTTGCTGTCCGGAGAACAAAACGCGTGATACCCCGGTCAGAAAAAAAGCTGCCTAGGAGCAAAAAAAAATTTTTTTCTCAAATGTAATAACGGATGCTAGAATGTGATTCGGGGTGGAATTCCATGTCTAAAAATATTATTATTAGCTGTTTTTAAAAATCGAGTGTTTTTGCTGCCCGAGGAAGAAAACACGTGATGCCGCGGTCAGAAAAAAAGCTGCCCAGGAGCAAAAAAAATTTTTTTTTCTCAAATGTAATAACGGATCCTAGAATGTGATTCGGGGTGCAATTCCATGTCTAACAATATTATTAGCTGTTTTTAAAAATTGAGTTGAAGCGGGATTTACTAATCCCAATCAGTACCTGTAAATAAGTCAGGAGACAAGACCACGGAGATCCAGAGAAAACAGGTTTATTGAGTATTGCTAGCAATAGGCTCAGTGCAGTCTCCTGCCAAGGACTGAGCCCCGAACCACGCCCTAAGGCAGACTTTTATAGGTTCTTGAGATTTGACAGTGACATAGCATATTCAGTTCCGCTTATGGATAATACATTGTGCATACAGATAGGTAATTCTAAGGGAGATTCACTGGAAAAGTACAAAAGCAGAAGTTCGTAGTTTTGTGATACATAGGGCATACAACTTGGTACATTTTGTGGTTACAACGGTTACAGCAGAAGATTACAAATGCCAAGTTCCCTTTTAGTCGTACAGATGTAGGAGAAAGGGCCTTATGATTATATCTTTTATATAAGAGTGCAATGTACAGTATAAATGAGGTTATATACCATTTGGTTGAGGGGGCTCTCCTTCATTCCCCCCTGTTGAGACTTAGCCAAGTAATGCAATTACTGCGAAGTTTCACATATGGGGTTATCTTCTTCCATATCCACAAGTTTCTGATATTCCCACCAGGCTATAGCTTGGGCGGTAGCTTTCTTCTCAACCAATAAAGATAGAGTGCTGGTGATTGTGCGAATAAAGATAGGGAGAATGCAAGGCAAAATAACACATCCAGCTGCAATGAGGCCAATGAGAGCAACGATAGCTTGTATACCAGGCAATTTCGGGAACCATCCCGAGAAGGCATCTGCTAGGTTGAAGCCTCTCCATGTCTGAACAGGGACATGTGCCAATTAGTGAGATTGAGCTTGCCACACACACCTCCCTCTTTAGCTAACAAATAATCTAAAGCAAGGCGATTCTGCCAAGCTTCTCTTCCCCCCTGTTCCCAGCAGAACGCAATAGAGATAAAGAGCGTTAATGACAATACCAACAAACAAAAGAACAACAACCATGCTGAGCAGCATCCATCAGGGTTATGAAGAGGGGACCTTCCTCCCAGAGCGCAGGGTGTAACGAACACATACCAAATTGCTTTGAACCCTTATCAACAGCAGGCTCATCCACATCCACTCAGATCCAAACCTACCAACCATGTTCAGTCCACTTCCATATCTTATAGGCATTCTTATCTGCTGTCTGTTCTCTTAGTTTAGCTCTTTCGGCATCCAGCAGTGCAGCCTGCATGGTGGGGCTAAGCTTGAGAGTATAATAGGAGGGTTTATCTAGACAACTTACAAGGTAACGAGATAATACTTCTTCTATGATTACTACATCACACGCGGTAACACAATGTATACAAAGAACACAGTCAATACAATGTGCACAGCAGCAGCATCCACACCTACATGAGCAAAACCAACACATTAGCAGAAGAAGATAAATACTCAATGCAAAGAAAAGAGGCCTTCTTCATCCAATCTTCCCCCGTGCGTAGAAAGTCAGCTTCCGGTGTGACTTAGCAAGGGTTCCAACTTCGGCTCCCGTTCGTAGAGGGACAGCTTCCGGGGTGTCACCAGAAGGGGTAGCCTGAGGTGAGGACCGCCCTCGACGAAAGGTAAGACGCAAAGGCTGCGCTGGATGGGGTTTCACTAGCCAGGTGGATGGCACGGCAACCTTGACTCGTGACCAATGGATTCAAGGCTTAATTTCAGCAACTTTAATAGCAAGCGGAGAAGTCATAATTACAGAGAAAGGACCCCTCCATTTAGGACAAAGGGGTTCCCGTTTCCACTCCTTAACCCACACCTCCTGTCCCGGTGAAATGTTATGGGTGGGGGTTACTACCAAGTGAGGACGGGAAGACAAGACATAATCCTGTAACTTATGGACCATTTGATTAAGCGATTGGAGCTGTTTAAGCTTAATAGTGTCCCCCACCTGCGCGACGGAAGAAACAGTGGGCCGGACTAAGTTGGGGATTCTCCCATAAAGTAATTCAAAAGGGGAAACAAGCAAATCTTTGCGAGGAGTGCAACGCACAGCAAATAGAGCCATCAGCAGAGCATCTGGCCACTTTAGGTGCGTTTCCTGACAAATCTTTGCCAGTTTATCCTTGATAGACCTATTAACCCTTTCTACAAAAGAACCGCTGCTAGCGTGGAAGGCACAATGAAGGCGCCAGTGGATGCCTAACATAGAAGAAATCTTTTGTGTAGCCTTGTGAATAAACTCAGGGCCATTATCTGACGAGATTTTAGAGGGTAGGCCATAACGAGGAATGATCAGCTGCAAGAGGGCCTTAGTGACCTCAGAGGCTCTCTTGGTGCGAGTGGGAATGCATTCTGGCCAACCCGAGTAAGTGCAGATAATGACAAGCAAAGCAGAGTATGAACCAGAGCGGGGCATATCGGTAAAATCAATCATAAGTGAGTCAAAAGGAAAATCTCCTCTAGGCTGGTGCCCCTGCGGAGGCTGGGGTCCAGTCCTAGGGTTGTTGGCTGCACAAGTGTGGCACCTGGAGCAGACGTTGGCAGCAATGCCGTGGACCTTGTTGATATACAGTTCACGTAGCAGAGCATGTGCCAAAGCAGTCTTGCCCAGATGCAATTGCTTGTGTACTTGAGTGACCACATCCCAGGCCATGTTGCCCAGGGGGAAAACGCGAGAATCAGGTAGGACCCACCAGCCCCCCTGTGGGGAAGCGTCAAGTTCATGGGCTTGGGCAATTTCAAGTGTGCTGTAGTGTGGCTGAATGGTGTCGGGGGGGTTCCATAAGGTGAGACAGTTGGCCCGCAATCTGAAAGGTTGGAAAGCAGCAAGGCGGGCCTCCTGGTCAGCCCTATGGTTACCCAGTTGTGTGTCTGACGGTGATTTCTGATGCCCTTTACAGTGCATACCGGCCACCTTGTGAGGGGCCCAGACACTGTCCAGCAGACGGAGGATCTGAGGACCATACTTGATGTCCTTTCCCCCTGCTGTAATGAGTCCTCTTTCTTTATACAATGCCCCATGTACCTGGACAGTCAAAAAAAGCATACTTCGAATCAGTGTAAATGTTAACCTTCAGATTCTTAGAGAGTTCAAGGGCCCTAGTCAAAGCATGAAGTTCCGCCAACTGTGCACTAGTCCCAGGAGGGAGGGGCTCGGCTTCCCAGACATCTGTCAAATTGACGACAGCATATCCAGCCTTGCGAACTCCATCCTGGAGAAAACTAATGCCATCAGTGAAAAGTGTGTGATCAGGATGAGGAAGTGGGACATCTGACATATCAGGGCGGCTAGCATATGTTTCCTCAATAGTTTGAATGCAATCATGGGTGGTGTCAAGATCGGGCTCAGGGAGGAGAGTTGCAGGATTCAAGGAAGTGGATTGCTTTAAAACAATCATGGGGTTGTGGGTTATTAAGCCTTGGTATTTAAGCATTCGGGGGTTAACCACAAATGGCCTTTTGTTTCCAAGACAGCCTTCAGGGCATGAGGGGTTTGAATTTCAAGTTCTTGCCCAAAGGTTAGTTTGCTAGCCTCCTGAGTAAGAAGAGCAGTGCCAGCAACAGCCTTCAGACAAGCAGGCCAACCCCTTGCAACAGGATCCAACTGCTTGGAAAGATAGGCCACAGGGCGATGCCAGGTGCCCAACCTTTGGGTTAGAACTCCAACAGCAACATTCTGTTTAGTATCTACAAATAACTGAAAAGGTTTTTCTAAGTCTGGCAAGCCTAAACTAGGGGCTTGCATAAGAGCATGTTTTTAAACTTGTGAAACTTTTCTGTTCCTCTTTGTGCCAGAGGAGTGGCTCACGGCAGATGGCTTATTTCCTTTCATGACCCAAGGTGCGTTTCCCAGGCTCAATATCATAGCCTAAGTATCTGACCTTTTGCAAAACCAATTGTGCCTTTTCCCGAGAAGCCTTGTAGCCCAAGCGCTGTAAAAGGAGCAATAGGTCATAAGTGTTTTGCCAGCAGATGTCCTTTGACTGGCCGGTGACCAACAGGTCATCAACATACTGTAAAAGGACATCTGGCCCAGGAAGGCGTAGGGCATCCAAATCAGCCGCAAGGGCATTACCAAACAGAGTGGGAGAGTTCTTAAAACCTTGAGGTAGCCTGGTCCAAGTATACTGCTGTTTGCGACCAGTTGCTGGATTTTCCCATTCGAAAGCAAAGAGGTGCTGGCTCCTTTTATGGACAGGGATGGTAAAGAAGGCATCCTTGAGGTCTATGACTGAAAACCAAGACGCAGTCTGGGGGATTAATCCCAGAATTACGTAAGGGTTCGGGACCAAAGGATGAATAGTCACAGTTGCGCAGTTAACTGGCTTTAGATTCTGAACCGGGCGGAAGCGGCCATCCCCCTTTGGAATAGACAAAATAGGGGTGTTCCAGGCCGACTCAGTAGGGACCAGAATGTCATGAGCCAGATAGAGATCAATGACTTCCTGAATAGCTTGCATAATGTGCCTAGGGTAGGCCCGCTGACGAAGGCGAACTGGAGTTTCGGCAGGGAGCTCCTCAACAACAATGGGCGTCTGATAGCTAGCAAAACCGGGCGGGGGGTTGTCCTCTGCCCACAGAAAAGGGACATTCTGTCTAGCTCTTTCTAGCTTGGATCTCCCAGCCGACGCTGGCCTATTTTTAAAGATCCAAACACTTCTCCATCTATTTTAGATCTCCCAGCAGGCGCTGGCCTATTTTTAAAGATCCAAAATGTATAGAGAGGAAGGGGGCACTCAGGCATATACACAAATTGATGGGTTATTGTTTTACCCCCAGTGTGACAAATTAGGGGATTGAGGAAAGGGCGTTGAATTGGTTGGCCTGTGGCCCCCTGGACCGTGATGGTATGCGGGGAGGACTTAGCCAAGGGTTTGGTTATGACGGATCGGGTGGCCCCTGTGTCAACTAGGAAGGATATAGGCTTGCCTCCAACAGTTAATCTGACCATAGGTTCTGGGAGGCGGGCTGAACCCGGTCTGTTTCACTCCCATTCCTCGACTTCGGCCAGACCAATGAGGGGGGTGTTAAACGTCCCACGTCCCCTCCCTCTAAAGGGTCTGCCTCGTCCACCTCGGTCTGCTCTGGCAAAGCCTCCCTGGTTCCCTTCATTGACACGTGCCATTTCCCTGTCGGGGCATTCTCCCTTCCAGTGGCCAGTCCTTTTATATATGGCACACTGGTTTGGCGCCAGGGGTCCCCCTGACCCCTGGCCCCGATTCCAACCCAGGGGTCCCCCTGACCCCTGGCCCTGATTCCAACCCAGGGGTCCCCCTGACCCCTGGCCCTGATTCCAACCCAGGGGTCCCCCTGGCCCCTTGAGCCTCCGCCCATTCGTGGCCCATCCCGGGCCGCAGGCCTTCCCATCAGGGCAGCAGCGAGCAGTTCTGCTTTCTTATGCATTTTCTGCTCCTGTTTCTTTTCCTCAATCTTATCCCTGTTAGCAAAAACCTTCCTTGCAACCTCCATCAGCTCACTCATCGACTTCCCAAGAGCTCCCTCCAACTTCTGTAATTTTTGCCGTATGTCAGGGGCAGATTGAGAAATGAAGGCCATTGCCAACATGCGAGCATTTTCAGGTTGTGTGGGGTCAATGGGAGTGTACATGCGGTAGGCATCTAACAGCCGGGCATAGAAGGCTTCTGGGGCTTCTTCGGCACCTTGGATCACCAAAGAAGGCTTTGACATGTTGGTGGTGGGTTTCCCCGCCGCCTGGATTGCCTGCACAACAAGGGGACCTGAGGTCCCCTATCTTATAGGGGTCCCATCTTGGATCCTCGGAGGGGAAATTCCTAGCCACCCAGCGATCAAAAGTCAGGTCCTGGGCTGGCATAGTTCCCTTTAAAATTTTAAGAGCCGCATTCCGAATCTTTTCCCTCTCCTCTGGATTAAAGATGGTACCCATTAATTGTCGTAGATCACGCCAGGTGGGATTATGGGTATCTACAATAGTTTTAATCAAATCAGTGACCTCTGACGGTTTGTCACTAAACGGACCATAATGCATTTTCCAATTTAAAAGGTCCGAAGAAGTGAAAGGGACGTGTTGAAACACAGAGACTATCACGGGCGCTTTGTTTGGTTCAACCACAGATTGGTCTACCCTTCGGAGGGGATTCAGGAAGGCCACACCACCCTCAGCCAGATCATCTTCCTCACCCCGTTCGGTGTGCTTTGAACGAGTTCGCTCAGCTATGGGGCCTTCCTTAACTTCAAGAGGCAATGGTTCTCCCCCCACTGCTTCTTCTAATTCATCCCTGGGGGGGGGTTACCCGTTCGCTTTTCCGGGCTTCTTGTTCCTTTGGGCGAGCCCCCAACTCCACCCCATCCGAACTGGTTTGAGCGGAGCGGTCAACTGGGGTCGGTACCCCAGGGGAGTCAGGGATGCCCAAGTCATCCAAGGCTCGCAAAAAGGTACCAGCTCCTACTCCTGTGCTGCTGGACGCTGAGGAACTGGCCCTAGGGCTTATTTGGTCATCCCCGCGTGGAACATATGGTGGTGGACTGGGTAATTCCTCGGGGGAGCTGGGGAGAATTGGGGCCTTGGCTTCTCCCTTCTTGTGTGGCAAAGTGCGGGAGACTAACAGCCTGCACCTTGTGGCTTTGCATTTTTGTAGCCATTGGGGGGGGGTGTTGTACCAGATTAAGCCAGACATCGATATAAGGGGCTTGGTCCGGGTGTCCTAACGTGGGGTGGAAAACCCTCTGGTGTACTTGCAGTACAACCCCTGGGTCCAAGGACCCTGTCGCTGGCCAGTCAACTTTAAAGTCTGGCCAGTCCACCTCACAGAAAACCCTTAGCCTTTGCCTGCTCCACCTTATGCCGTAGTCTTGGCTAATGTAGGCATCTTTAAAATGTTTTAACATACATGCCAAAGGGGTAAGTGGCGTACTTTCTCCTCCACCCATCTTCCACCCAGGGCACCAGACAAGACAAGTAGGAAAAGGGGTTTGAGAAGGAGGTAAGGGGTCCTTCCTTCCCAGAGAAACACCAAGGGATCTCAATCACACTTCCCCGGCTGCCAGTCCCGGACTCTCAACGGCCACTGAACAGAACCGCGGGGAACACTCACACCAGTCACACCAGACAAACCTCCCACCTTTAACCTTTAGGGAAGGGTGCCCTCTGCACCTGTCATATAAGACAAACTTCCCTTAGGGGTCCCCCTGACCCCACCTTTAGCCTTGAGGGGAGGGTGATCAGGCCTTCCCCTATCTACAGGCTAATAGTTATTACCTCTTCCCAGGGACCCAGATACTTGCCTGCAGGCTTCTTTTCTTTTCCTTCCAGCTGGATTGAAGTGTTCCTGGTCTCTTGGTCTCCCTCAAGTGGTTCTTGGAGGCGTCAACCGAGGCTGCGAAGGGGCCGGCTCCACAGGGAAGTCCCTCAGACTAAAAGATGTCCGATGGCGCCTGGGATGGTTCCCCGAGCCTCCGAGACCCTCCCACAGCGTGGTTACGGTCCAGAGGAATTTTAAAAATTCCGTTGCCTCCTGGCTGGCTCGCCAGAAATGAAGCGGGATTTACTAATCCCAATCAGTACCTGTAAATAAGTCAGGAGACAAGACCACGGAGATCCAGAGAAAACAGGTTTATTGAGTATTGCTAGCAATAGGCTCAGTGCAGTCTCCTGCCAAGGACTGAGCCCCGAACCACGCCCTAAGGCAGACTTTTATAGGTTCTTGAGATTTGACAGTGACATAGCATATTCAGTTCCGCTTATGGATAATACATTGTGCATACAGATAGGTAATTCTAAGGGAGATTCACTGGAAAAGTACAAAAGCAGAAGTTCGTAGTTTTGTGATACATAGGGCATACAACTTGGTACATTTTGTGGTTACAACGGTTACAGCAGAAGATTACAAATGCCAAGTTCCCTTTTAGACGTACAGATGTAGGAGAAAGGGCCTTATGATTATATCTTTTATATAAGAGTGCAATGTACAGTATAAATGAGGTTATATACCATTTGGTTGAGGGGGCTCTCCTTCAGAGTGTTTTTGCTGCCCGAGGAAGAAAAAAGTTGCTCAGGAGCAAAAAAAATTTTTTTTCTCAAATGTAATAACTGATGGTAGAATGTGATTTGGGGTGGAGTTCCATGTCTAAAAGTATTATTATTACCTGTTTTAAAAAATCGAGTGTTTTTGCTGTCCGAAGAACAAAACGCATGATGCCGCGGTCAGAAAAAAAGCTGCCCAGGAACAAAAAAAAATTTTTTCTCAAATGTAATAACGGATGCTGAATAGGATTCGGTGTGGAATTCCATGTCTAAAAATATTATTATTAGCTGTTTTTAAAAATCAAGTGTTTTTGCTGCCCGAGGAAGAAAACGCGTGATGCCGCGGTCAGAAAAAAAGCTGCCCAGGAGCAAAAAAAATTTTTTTTCTCAAATGTAATAATGGATGCTAGAATGTGATTCGGGGTGGAATTCCATGTCTAAAAATATTATTATTAGCTGTTTTTAAAAATTGACTCTTTTTGCTGCCCGAGGAAGAAAACGTGTGATGCCGCGGTAAGAAAAAAAGCTGCCCAGGAGCAAAAAAATTTTTTTTTTCTCAAATGTAATAATGGATGCTAGAATGTGATTCAGTGTGGAATTCCATGTCTAAAAGTATTATTATTACCTGTTTTAAAAAATCGAGTGTTTTTGCTGTCCGAAGAATAAAACGCGTGATGCCCCGGTCAGAAATAAAGCTGACCAGGAGCAAAAAAATTTTTTTTTCTCAAATGTAATAACGGATGCTAGAATGTGATTCGGGGTGGAATTCCATATCTAAAAATATTATTATTAGCTTTTTTAAAAAATCGAGTGTTTTTGCTGCCCGAGGAAGAAAACGCGTGATGCTGCGGTCAGAAAAAAAGCTGCCCAGGAGCAAAAAAATTTTTTTTTCTCAAATGTAATAATGTATGCTAGAATGTGATTCGGGGTGGAATTCCATGTCTAAAAATATTATTATTAGCTTTTTTTAAAAATCGAGTGTTTTTGCTGCCCGAGGAAGAAAACGCGTGATGCCGCGGTCAGAAAAAAAGCTGCCCAGGAGCAAAAAAAAATTTTTTTCTCAAATGTAATAATGGATGCTAGAATTTGATTCGGGGTGGAATTCCATGTCTAAAAATATTATTATTAGCTGTTTTTAAAAATTGACTCTTTTTGCTGCCCGAGGAAGAAAACGAGTGATGCCGCGGTAAGAAAAAAAGCTGCCCAGGAGCAAAAAAAATTTTTTTTTCTCAAATGTAATAACGGATGCTAGAATGTGATTCGGGGTGGAATTCCATGTCTAAAAATATTATTATTAGCTGTTTTTAAATATCGAGTGTTTTTGCTGCCCGAGGAAGAAAATGCATGATGCCGCGGTCAGAAAAAAAGCTGCCCAGGAGCAAAAAAAATTTTTTTCTCTCAAATGTAATAATGGATCCTAGAATGTGATTTGGGGTGCAATTCCATGTCTAACAATATTATTAGCTGTTTTTAAAAATTGAGTGTTTTTGCTGCCCGAGGAAGAAAACGCGTGATGCCCCGGTCAGAAAAAAAGCTGCCCCGGAGCAAAAAAATTTTTTTTCTCAAATGTAATAACTGATGGTAGAATGTGATTCGGGGTGGAATTCCATGTCTAAAAGTATTATTATTACCTGTTTTAAAAAATCGAGTGTTTTTGCTGTCCGAAGAACAAAACCCGTGATGCCCCGATCAGAAAAAAACCTGCCTAGGAGCAAAAAAATTTTTTTTTCTCAAATGTAATAACGGATGCTAGAATGTGATTCGGGGTGGAATTCCATGTCTAAAAATATTATTATTAGCTGTTTTTAAAAATCGAGTGTTTTTGCTGCCCGAGGAAGAAAACGCGTGATGCCGCGGTCAGAAAAAAAGCTGCCCAGGAGCAAAAAAAATTTTTTTTTCTCAAATGTAATAACAGATCCTAGAATGTGATTCGGGGATCAATTCCATGTCTAACAATATTATTAGCTGTTTTTAAAAATTGAGTGTTTTTGCTGCCCGAGGAAGAAAAAAGTTGCTCAGGAGCAAAAAAAATTTTTTTTCTCAAATGTAATAACGGATGCTAGAATGTGATTCGGTGTGGAATTCCATGTCTAAAAATATTATTATTAGCTGTTTTTAAATATCAAGTGTTTTTGCGGCCCGAGGAAGAAAACGCATGATGCCGCGGTCAGAAAAAAAGCTGCCCAGGAGCAAAAAAATTTTTTTTCTCTCAAATGTAATAACGGATCCTAGAATCTGATTCGGGGTGCAATTCCATGTCTAACAATATTATTAGCTGTTTTTAAAAATTGAGTGTTTTTGCTGCCCGAGGAAGAAAACGCGTGATGCCGCGGTCAGAAAAAAAGCTGCTCCGGAGCAAAAAATTTTTTTTTCTCAAATGTAATAACTGATGGTAGAATGTGATTTGGGGTGGAATTCCATATCTAAAAGTATTATTATTACCTGTTTTAAAAAATCGAGTGTTTTTGCTGTCCGAAGAACAAAACGCGTGATGCCCCGGTCAGAAAAAAAGCTGCCCAGGAGCAAAAAAAATTTTTTTTTCTCAAATGTAATAACGGATGCTAGAATGTGATTCAGGGTGGAATTCCATGTCTAAAAATATTATTTTTTTTTTTATTGAAAAAGTTTTCAAATACAAGTTTTTCCCCCTTTTCCCCCCCCCTCTTCCCTAACCCACCCTTTCCACCCAACCCCCCCTGTGACTTCTTCACAACAATAGGCTATTTCATAACTAGTTACATACATAATATCTTCCCTTTCCCTTAATCCCTTCTCGGAATACTGACCCTTAACTTGTTAATCTTATAACTCCCATTTTTACGGTAATCTGCCCTTTTTCTCCTCCCCTAAACTTATTGAGTATTATTACAAATTAACCTTTAATCTTTTATATATATTAATATAACATTTTAAATCGGCCTTCTCCCTGCAACCAAATTTGTTCAATTCTGTCCACTTCCTCCACTCCTCTAAATATATGACTTGAAATCAGACAATACAATCCTAAATATAATCCACTACCCACTTTACTAGAATATACACATATCTATATATGCATCCCATTTTATAACAATCAGTAAACTAACCTATTTCAGCCCTTCAATTCCTACAAAATCATGCAATCCAATTCTAAGTATAATCAACTGCCCACTTTACTAAGATATACACATATCTATATATGCATTTCATTATGTAAAAAGAGAAAAGACAATAACTTTAAGTTTATGATCCATATAATATCTTCTTTGATGTCTTTCCACTAGATTGTTAAATCCATCACCCATAATAGGGTAAAATAACATGCTGGTGCAACAGTTTGTTCAAAATCTTCAGTCATCTTCTGCCCCCATCAGTAGTAGATATCCTCACACCTGTATAAAAGTAAAAACAACCACCCGAGTGACATTATATTATGAATATATCCGTATGGTTATAGTTGTGGTATTCATCAGGATTGTTAATTCCCGTCATCCTACTGAGTAACATCCAGATCTTCTGCATGCCCCAGCAAAACTCTCCTGCCTTATAACTCAAAGTAGTTATAATATATTTCCAAGAGGAAAAAAAGTAAATAAGAAAAAATTAGATGATTCAAATCCAACAAAGTGAGGCTCTTTCCACTTCCCAAAATCATGGCCTTGCAGAGATCTGCCACAATCCTCAGGATAGTATCAGACAATTGTTCGCCACCACTGTCTTTTCTAATATTCATTCATTTTTTAAAGCGCCTGGCTTCACTGTTGCTTAGTTTGGAAATTGCTGTTTCTATAAGATCTGTTTCTTTTCTTTTTCTTTTTCGGGTTGAATTTCCATCCTCTTTTCTTGCTTACCAATTGTATATCTGCTGGTTGATTTTCATTCTGCTTTGTGGATTGTTCTTGTTGGGTTAATTTTATCATCTCATCTTTCTTCTCCATCACTTGTATATCAACTGATTGATTTGCGCACTTGTCTGTGACTTGATGATTCATCACCTTGGGTTCGGATGACACTGCTCTCTTATTTATAAACAGTCCAGCTGGGGTCTCCAAGGAGTCCAAAGACAATTTATCCATCACAGCCTCTGTAATTTGATGTTTTCCTTTTATTTCCAACTCCTTTTGCTTATCCTGTATTATGCCTAAAGGTGTTAAATTCATTTTTAGAATTTTTTGATAAAAATCTTCCGCTTTTTCAACAGTGTGCAATTGATATCTTACGCCTTGATATCTCAATATTAAACCAGCTGGGATGTCCCACCTGAATAGGATATTTCTTTTTTTTAATTCAGTCACTAAAAAGCCAAATTTCTTCCTCTCCATTAACATCTTGGGCGGGAGCTCCTTGAAAATCCAAATCTTTCTTCCATGAAATTGCAAATTGGAATTAAAAGAGTTCTGCACAATATTATTCCTAATTTCTTTATCTGTAAAATAGATCACCACATCTCTAGGCAGTTGCCTTTGCTTTGCCCACCAGGAGTTTATTCTATAAATTCTATCAATCCTGCAATACACTTCATCAGGTTGAACCTTTAAGATCCCAGCCAGAATTTCAGAAGATACTTTCCTTAAATCATCTCTATTATTTTCCTGCAGACCTCTCAATCTAATTGCATATTCTGTAAAATTATATTGAATCATTAAAACTTCTCTTTCAATCCTCTGTTGTACATTTTCCTCATTACCAATCTTTTGGTCAGTCTCCATTTTAGATTTGTCTTCCAAGCTATTATCCTGAATGTTTATCAAATCCTTTTTAATTTTTTGAGTCATGTCATCCAAATTCTCCTCGACTTCCTTCATTTTAGTCTCTAATAATTCAGTCTTTGTCTCCATCCGAATCAGAAAGCCTGATAAACCATTAGCAACTTTTGAAATCTTTTTATTCAGGAAGTCAGACTCTGATTTCACCAATTCACCAATTTCTTTAATTTCCTGCTTAAATTTTTCAAGTTGCTGATTCACAATCTCATCCCTTCTTACAATCTCTTCAAGGATAAATTCTAATATATTAAAATCGGGTTTCTGACGCTGGAGAGTTGAAATTTGTTGGCGCAATTTCTTAAGGGGGGAAATTCCCCCCCCTGTTTGTCCAGCTGTATAAGTCCTGATGCCATTTCCCACACAGACAAGATTTAGCAAAAATAAGAGAAGAAATAGAAAACAAAAAGACTTTCCCTCATTAAAAAAAACTTCTGAGCAGCACAGGAGCGAGGTTTCTCTAGAAATGTAGCCAATGATATTTATTCCGCTACATTGTAATAATGAAAAACGGAAGGACTTTCCCTTTTAGCCCTTCTCCAGCCACAGCAGACGCCATTTTAGAAGGCTCTTTTTCCCTCTTTTCCTCTGCTCTTTTCTTTTAAATAGTTTTTAAAAGGGTGAGATACTTGCGGTTCAGTATTAAGGGTCCAGTTCTTCATTTCTTTAATTATTCTTTTAGATTCACAGGCTTGCTCTTGACGCCTGGCTCTGCATAAGCAGAGGTCTCCCAAAGCCCGGAGCAGCGGCAGGGGATATGGGGCTTCTCATCCGCTCCGTCCCAAAAGTTAAAAAAAAAACTTTTGGGACTCTGCGGGGAGTTCTACCCACCCCTGCCGGCTCTCTCTCCGTTTCCTCTTGGAAACGGAGTTTTTTCGAGCCGCCATCCGCTGTAACGGCGGCTCTATACAGGCAGAGGGAGCTGACGATCCCAGAGGAACGTCTGGCGGCGGCCAGCAGCAAACCGGAAGTCCCATGTCTAAAAATATTATTATTAGCTGTTTTTAAAAATCAAGTGTTTTTGCTGCCCAAGGAAGAAAACGCGTGATGCCACGGTCAGAAAAAAAGCTGCCCAGGAGCAAAAAATTTTTTTTTCTCAAATGTAATAATGGATGCTAGAATGTGATTCGGGGTGGAATTCCATGTCTAAAAATATTATTATTAGCTGTTTATAAAAATCGAGTGTTTTTGCTGCCCGAGGAAGAAAACGCATGATGCCGCGGTCAGAAAAAAAGCTGCCCAGGAACAAAAAAATTTTTTTTCTCAAATGTAATAACGGATGCTGAATAGGATTCGGGGGGCAATTCCATGTCTAAAAATATTATTATTAGCTGTTTTTAAAAATCAAGTGTTTTTGCTGCCCGAGGACGAAAATGCATGATGCCGCGGTCAGAAAAAAAGCTGCCCAGGAATAAAAAAATTTTTTTTCTCAAATATAATAACAGATGCTAGAATGGGATTCGGGGTGGAATTCCATGTCTAAAAATATTATTATTACCTGTTTTAAAAAATCTAGTGTTTTTGCTGTCCGAAGAACAAAACGCGTGATACCCCGGTCAGAAAAAAAGCTGCCTAGGAGCAAAAAAAAATTTTTTTCTCAAATGTAATAACGGATGCTAGAATGTGATTCGGGGTGGAATTCCATGTCTAAAAATATTATTATTAGCTGTTTTTAAAAATCGAGTGTTTTTGCTGCCCGAGGAAGAAAACGCGTGATGCCGCGGTCAGAAAAAAATCTGCCCAGGAGCAAAAAAATTTTTTTTTTCTCAAATGTAATAACGGATCCTAGAATGTGATTCGGGGTGCAATTCCATGTCTAACAATTTTATTAGCTGTTTTTAAAAATTGAGTGTTTTTGCTGCCCGAGGAAGAAAAAAGTTGCTCAGGAGCAAAGAAAATTTTTTTTCTCAAATGTAATAACTGATGGTAGAATGTGATTTGGGGTGGAATTCCATGTCTAAAAGTATTATTATTACCTGTTTTAAAAAATCGAGTGTTTTTGCTGTCCG
This sequence comes from Arizona elegans, assembly GCA_022577455.1. Taxonomy (NCBI): domain Eukaryota; kingdom Metazoa; phylum Chordata; class Lepidosauria; order Squamata; family Colubridae; genus Arizona; species Arizona elegans. The sequence goes on along the minus strand of JAKOOJ010000001.1, from coordinate 168,184,272 downwards.
AAGAACAAAACGCGTGATGCCCCGGTCAGAAAAAAAGCTGCCCAGGAGCAAAAAAATTTTTTTTCTCTCAAATGTAATAACGGATGCTAGAATGTGATTCAGGGTGGAATTCCATGTCTAAAAATATTATTATTAGCTGTTTTTAAAAATCAAGTGTTTTTGCTGCCCAAGGAAGAAAACGCGTGATGCCACGGTCAGAAAAAAAGCTGCCCAGGAGCAAAAAAAATTTTTTTTCTCAAATGTAATAATGGATGCTAGAATGTGATTCGGTGTGGAATTCCATGTCTAAAAATATTATTATTAGCTGTTTATAAAAATCGAGTGTTTTTGCTGCCCGAGGAAGAAAACGCATGATGCCGCGGTCAGAAAAAAAGCTGCCCAGGAACAAAAAAAAATTTTTTCTCAAATGTAATAACGGATGCTGAATAGGTTTCGGGGTGGAATTCCATGTCTAAAAATATTATTATTAGCTGTTTTTAAAAATCAAGTGTTTTTGCTGCCCGAGGACGAAAAAAAGTTGCTCAGGAGCAAAAAAATTTATTTTCTCAAATGTAATAACGGATGCTAGAATGTGATTCAGGGTGGAATTCCATGTCTAAAAATATTATTCTTAGCTGTTTTTAAAAATCAAGTGTTTTTGCGGCCCGAGGAAGAAAACTCGTGATGCTGCGGTCAGAAAAAAAGCTGCCAATGAGCAAAAAAAAATTTTTTTCTCCATTGTAATAATGGATGCTAGAATTTGATTCGGGGTGGAATTCCATGTCTAAAAATATTATTATTAGCTGTTTATAAAAATCGAGTGTTTTTGCTGCCCGAGGAAGAAAACCCGTGATGCAGCAGTCAGAAAAAAAGCTGCCGAGGAGCAAAAAAAATTTTTTTTTCTCAAATGTAATAACGGATGCTAGAATGTGATTCGGGGTGCAATTCCATGTCTAAAAATGTTATTAGTTGTTTTTAAATATTGAGTGTTTTTGCTGTCCGAGGAAGAAAACGCATGATGCCGGGGTCAGAAAAAAAGCTGCCCCGGAGCAAAAAAATTTTTTTTTCCTCAAATGTAATAACTGATGGTAGAATGTGATTCGGGGTGGAATTCCATGTCTAAAAGTATTATTATTACCTGTTTTTTAAAAAAAAATTTCTCAAATGTAATAACGGATGCTAGAATGTGATTCGGGGTGGAATTCCATGTCTAAAAGTGTTATTATTAGCTGTTTTTAAAAATCGAGTGTTTGCTACCTGAGGAAGAAAACGCGTGATGCCGCGGTCAGAAAAAAAGCTGCCCAGGAGCAAAAAAAAATTTTTTTTCTCAAATGTAATAACGGATGCTCAAATGTGGTTCAGGGTGGAATTCCATTTCTAAAAATATTATTTTTAGCTGTTTTTAAAAATCGAGTGTTTTTGCTGCCCGAGGAAGAAAATGCATGATGCCGCGGTCAGAAAAAAAGCTGCCCAGGAATAAAAAAAAATTTTTTCTCAAATATAATAACAGATGCTAGAATGGGATTCGGGGTGGAATTCCATGTCTAAAAATATTATTATTAGCTGTTTATAAAAATCGAGTGTTTTTGCTGCCCGAGGAAGAAAACGCATGATGCCGCGGTCAGAAAAAAAGCTGCCCAGGAACAAAAAAAAATTTTTTCTCAAATGTAATAACGGATGCTGAATAGGTTTCGGGGTGGAATTCCATGTCTAAAAATATTATTATTAGCTGTTTTTAAAAATCAAGTGTTTTTGCTGCCCGAGGACGAAAAAAAGTTGCTCAGGAGCAAAAAAATTTATTTTCTCAAATGTAATAACGGATGCTAGAATGTGATTCAGGGTGGAATTCCATGTCTAAAAATATTATTCTTAGCTGTTTTTAAAAATCAAGTGTTTTTGCGGCCCGAGGAAGAAAACTCGTGATGCTGCGGTCAGAAAAAAAGCTGCCAATGAGCAAAAAAAAATTTTTTTCTCCATTGTAATAATGGATGCTAGAATTTGATTCGGGGTGGAATTCCATGTCTAAAAATATTATTATTAGCTGTTTATAAAAATCGAGTGTTTTTGCTGCCCGAGGAAGAAAACCCGTGATGCAGCAGTCAGAAAAAAAGCTGCCGAGGAGCAAAAAAAATTTTTTTTTCTCAAATGTAATAACGGATGCTAGAATGTGATTCGGGGTGCAATTCCATGTCTAAAAATGTTATTAGTTGTTTTTAAATATTGAGTGTTTTTGCTGTCCGAGGAAGAAAACGCATGATGCCGGGGTCAGAAAAAAAGCTGCCCCGGAGCAAAAAAAATTTTTTTTCCTCAAATGTAATAACTGATGGTAGAATGTGATTCGGGGTGGAATTCCATGTCTAAAAGTATTATTATTACCTGTTTTTTAAAAAAAAATTTCTCAAATGTAATAACGGATGCTAGAATGTGATTCGGGGTGGAATTCCATGTCTAAAAGTGTTATTATTAGCTGTTTTTAAAAATCGAGTGTTTGCTACCTGAGGAAGAAAACGCGTGATGCCGCGGTCAGAAAAAAAGCTGCCCAGGAGCAAAAAAAAATTTTTTTTCTCAAATGTAATAACGGATGCTCAAATGTGGTTCAGGGTGGAATTCCATTTCTAAAAATATTATTTTTAGCTGTTTTTAAAAATCGAGTGTTTTTGCTGCCCGAGGAAGAAAATGCATGATGCCGCGGTCAGAAAAAAAGCTGCCCAGGAATAAAAAAAAATTTTTTCTCAAATATAATAACAGATGCTAGAATGGGATTCGGGGTGGAATTCCATGTCTAAAAATATTATTATTAGCTGTTTTTAAAAATCAAGTGTTTTTGCCGCCCGAGGAAGAAAACGCGTGATGCCGCGGTCAGAAAAAAAGCTGCCCAGGAGCAAAAAAAATTTTTTTCTCAAATATAATAATGGATGCTAGAATGTGATTCGGGGTTGAATTCCATGTCTAAAAATAGTATTATTAGCTGTTTATAAAAATCGAGTGTTTTTGCTGCCCGAGGAAGAAAACGCATGATGCCGCGGTCAGAAAAAAAGCTGCCCAGGAACAAAAATATTTTTTTTCTCAAATGTAATAACGGATGCTAGAATGGGATTCGGGGTGGAATTCCATGTCTAAAAATATTATTATTAGCTGTTTTTAAAAATTGAGTGTTTTTGCTGCCCGAGGAAGAAAACGCGTGATGCCGCGGTCAGAAAAAAAGCTGCCCAGGAGCAAAAAAAATTTTTTTCTCAAATGTAATAATGGATGCTAGAATGTGATTCGGGGTGGAATTCCATGTCTAAAAATAGTATTATTAGCTGTTTATAAAAATCGAGTGTTTTTGCTGCCCGAGGAAGAAAACGCATGATGCCGCGGTCAGAAAAAAAGCTGCCCAGGAACAAAAAAAATTTTTTTCTCAAATGTAATAACGGATGCTGAATAGGATTCGGGGTGGAATTCCATGTCTAAAAATATTATTATTAGCTGTTTTTAAAAATCAAGTGTTTTTGCTGCCCGAGGACGAAAATGCATGATGCCGCGGTCAGAAAAAAAGCTGCCCAGGAATAAAAAAAATTTTTTTCTCAAATATAATAACAGACGCTAGAATGGGATTCGGGGTGGAATTCCATGTCTAAAAATATTATTATTACCTGTTTTAAAAAATCTAGTGTTTTTGCTGTCCGAAGAACAAAACGCGTGATACCCCGGTCAGAAAAAAAGCTGCCTAGGAGCAAAAAAAAATTTTTTTCTCAAATGTAATAACGGATGCTAGAATGTGATTCGGGGTGGAATTCCATGTCTAAAAATATTATTATTAGCTGTTTTTAAAAATCGAGTGTTTTTGCTGCCCGAGGAAGAAAACGCGTGATGCCGCGGTCAGAAAAAAAGCTGCCCAGGAGCAAAAAAAATTTTTTTTTCTCAAATGTAATAACGGATCCTAGAATGTGATTCGGGGTGCAATTCCATGTCTAACAATTTTATTAGCTGTTTTTAAAAATTGAGTGTTTTTGCTGCCCGAGGAAGAAAAAAGTTGCTCAGGAGCAAAAAAAATTTTTTTTCTCAAATGTAATAACTGATGGTAGAATGTGATTTGGGGTGGAATTCCATGTCTAAAAGTATTATTATTACCTGTTTTAAAAAATCGAGTGTTTTTGCTGTCCGAAGAACAAAACGCGTGATGCCCCGGTCAGAAAAAAAGCTGCCCAGGAGCAAAAAAATTTTTTTTCTCTCAAATGTAATAACGGATGCTAGAATGTGATTCAGGGTGGAATTCCATGTCTAAAAATATTATTATTAGCTGTTTTTAAAAATCAAGTGTTTTTGCTGCCCAAGGAAGAAAACGCGTGATGCCACGGTCAGAAAAAAAGCTGCCCAGGAGCAAAAAAAATTTTTTTTCTCAAATGTAATAATGGATGCTAGAATGTGATTCGGTGTGGAATTCCATGTCTAAAAATATCATTATTAGCTGTTTATAAAAATCGAGTGTTTTTGCTGCCCGAGGAAGAAAACGCATGATGCCGCGGTCAGAAAAAAAGCTGCCCAGGAACAAAAAAAATTTTTTTCTCAAATGTAATAACGGATGCTGAATAGGTTTCGGGGTGGAATTCCATGTCTAAAAATATTATTATTAGCTGTTTTTAAAAATCAAGTGTTTTTGCTGCCCGAGGACGAAAAAAAGTTGCTCAGGAGCAAAAAAATTTATTTTCTCAAATGTAATAACGGATGCTAGAATGTGATTCAGGGTGGAATTCCATGTCTAAAAATATTATTCTTAGCTGTTTTTAAAAATCAAGTGTTTTTGCGGCCCGAGGAAGAAAACTCGTGATGCTGCGGTCAGAAAAAAAGCTGCCAATGAGCAAAAAAAATTTTTTTTCTCCATTGTAATAATGGATGCTAGAATTTGATTCGGGGTGGAATTCCATGTCTAAAAATATTATTATTAGCTGTTTATAAAAATCGAGTGTTTTTGCTGCCCGAGGAAGAAAACGCGTGATGCAGCAGTCAGAAAAAAAGCTGCCGAGGAGCAAAAAAAATTTTTTTTTCTCAAATGTAATAACGGATGCTAGAATGTGATTCGGGGTGCAATTCCATGTCTAAAAATGTTATTAGTTGTTTTTAAATATTGAGTGTTTTTGCTGTCCGAGGAAGAAAACGCATGATGCCGGGGTCAGAAAAAAAGCTGCCCCGGAGCAAAAAAATTTTTTTTTCCTCAAATGTAATAACTGATGGTAGAATGTGATTCGGGGTGGAATTCCATGTCTAAAAGTATTATTATTACCTGTTTTTTTAAAAAAAATTTCTCAAATGTAATAACGGATGCTAGAATGTGATTCGGGGTGGAATTCAATGTCTAAAAGTGTTATTATTAGCTGTTTTTAAAAATCGAGTGTTTGCTACCTGAGGAAGAAAACGCGTGATGCCGCGGTCAGAAAAAAAGCTGCCCAGGAGCAAAAAAAATTTTTTTTTCTCAAATGTAATAACGGATGCTCAAATGTGGTTCAGGGTGGAATTCCATTTCTAAAAATATTATTTTTAGCTGTTTTTAAAAATCGAGTGTTTTTGCTGCCCGAGGAAGAAAATGCATGATGCCGCGGTCAGAAAAAAAGCTGCCCAGGAATAAAAAAAATTTTTTTCTCAAATATAATAACAGATGCTAGAATGGGATTCGGGGTGGAATTCCATGTCTAAAAATATTATTATTAGCTGTTTTTAAAAATCAAGTGTTTTTGCTGCCCGAGGAAGAAAACCCGTGATGCCGCGGTCAGAAAAAAAGCTGCCCAGGAGCAAAAAAAATTTTTTTCTCAAATATAATAATGGATGCTAGAATGTGATTCGGGGTTGAATTCCATGTCTAAAAATAGTATTATTAGCTGTTTATAAAAATCGAGTGTTTTTGCTGCCCGAGGAAGAAAACGCATGATGCCGCGGTCAGAAAAAAAGCTGCCCAGGAACAAAAATATTTTTTTTCTCAAATGTAATAACGGATGCTAGAATGGGATTTGGGGTGGAATTCCATGTCTAAAAATATTATTATTAGCTGTTTTTAAAAATTGAGTGTTTTTGCTGCCCGAGGAAGAAAACGCGTGATGCCGCGGTCAGAAAAAAAGCTGCCCAGGAGCAAAAAAAATTTTTTTCTCAAATGTAATAATGGATGCTAGAATGTGATTCGGGGTGGAATTCCATGTCTAAAAATAGTATTATTAGCTGTTTATAAAAATCGAGTGTTTTTGCTGCCCGAGGAAGAAAACGCATGATGCCGCGGTCAGAAAAAAAGCTGCCCAGGAACAAAAATATTTTTTTTCTCAAATGTAATAACGGATGCTAGAATGGGATTCGGGGTGGAATTCCATGTCTAAAAATATTATTATTAGCTGTTTTTAAAAATCAAGTGTTTTTGCTGCCCGAGGACGAAAAAAAGTTACTCAGGAGCAAAAAAATTTATTTTCTCAAATGTAATAATGGATGCTAGAATTTGATTCGGGGTGGAATTCCATGTCTAAAAATATTATTATTAGCTGTTTATAAAAATCGAGTGTTTTTGCTGCCCGAGGAAGAATACGCGTGATGCAGCAGTCAGAAAAAAAGCTGCCGAGGAGCAAAAAAATTTTTTTTTTCTCAAATGTAATAACGGATCCTAGAATGTGATTCGGGTTGCAATTCCATGTCTAAAAATATTATTAGTTGTTTTTAAATATTGAGTGTTTTTGCTGTCAGAGGAAGAAAACGCATGATGCCGCGGTCAGAAAAAAAGCTGCCCCGGAGCAAAAAAATTTTTTTTTCCTCAAATGTAATAACTGATGGTAGAATGTGATTCGGGGTGGAATTCCATGTCTAAAAGTATTATTATTACCTGTTTTAAAAAAAAAAATTTCTCAAATGTAATAACGGATGCTAGAATGTGATTCGGGGTGGAATTCCCTGTCTAAAAGTATTATTATTAGCTGTTTTAAAAAATCGAGAGTTTTTGCTGTCCGAAGAAGAAAAAGCGTGATGCCATGGTCAGAAAAAAAGCTGCCCAGTAGCAAAAAAAATTTTTTTTCTCAAATGTAATAACGGATGCTAGAATGTGATTTGGGGTGGAATTCCATGTCTAAAAGTATTATTATTAGCTGTTTTTAAAAATCGAGTGTTTGCTGCCCAAGGAAGAAAACGCGTGATGCCGCGGTCAGAAAAAAAGCTGCCCAGGAGCAAAAAAAAATTTTTTCTCAAATGTAATAATGGATGCTAGAATGTGATTCGGGGTGGAATTCCATGTCTAAAAATAGTATTATTAGCTGTTTATAAAAATCGAGTGTTTTTGCTGCCCGAGGAAGAAAACGCATGATGCCGCGGTCAGAAAAAAAGCTGCCCAGGAACAAAAATATTTTTTTTCTCAAATGTAATAACGGATGCTAGAATGGGATTCGGGTTGGAATTCCATGTCTAAAAATATTATTATTAGCTGTTTTTAAAAATCAAGTGTTTTTGCTGCCCGAGGAAGAAAAAAAGCTGCCCAGGAGCAAAAAAAATTTTTTTTTCTCAAATGTAATAACGGATGCTAGAATGTGATTCGGGGTGGAATTCCATGTCTAAAAATATTATTATTAGCTGTTTTTAAAAATCAAGTGTTTTTGCTGCCCGAGGAAGAAAACGAGTGATGCCGCGGTAAGAAAAAAAGCTGCCCCGGAGCAAAAAATTTTTTTTTCTCAAATGTAATAACGGATGCTAGAATATGATTCGGGGTGGAATTCCATGTCTAAAAATATTATTATTAGCTGTTTTTAAAAATCAAGTGTTTTTGCTGCCCGAGGATGAAAACGAGTGATGCCGCGGTAAGAAAAAAAGCTGCCCCGGAGCAAAAAATTTTTTTTTCTCAAATGTAATAACGGATGCTAGAATATGATTCGGGGTGGAATTCCATGTCTAAAAATATTATTATTAGCTGTTTTTAAAAATCAAGTGTTTTTGCTGCCCGAGGATGAAAAAAAGTTGCTCAGGAGCAAAAAAATTTATTTTCTCAAATGTAATAACGGATGCTAGAATGTGATTCGGGGTGGAATTCCATGTCTAAAAGTGTTATTATTAGCTGTTTTTAAAAATCGATTGTTTGCTACCTGAGGAAGAAAACGCGTGATGCCGCGGTCAGAAAAAAAGCTGCCCAGGAGCAAAAAAAATTTTTTTTTCTCAAATGTAATAACGGATGCTCAAATGTGGTTCAGGGTGGAATTCCATTTCTAAAAATATTATTTTTAGCTGTTTTTAAAAATCGAGTGTTTTTGCTGCCCGAGGAAGAAAATGCATGATGCCGCGGTCAGAAAAAAAGCTGCCCAGGAATAAAAAAATTTTTTTTCTCAAATGTAATAACAGATGCTAGAATGGGATTCGGGGTGGAATTCCATGTCTAAAAATATTATTATTAGCTGTTTTTAAAAATCAAGTGTTTTTGCTGCCCGAGGAAGAAAACGCGTGATGCCGCGGTCAGAAAAAAAGCTGCCCAGGAGCAAAAAAAATTTTTTTCTCAAATGTAATAATGGATGCTAGAATGTGATTCGGGGTGGAATTCCATGTCTAAAAATAGTATTATTAGCTGTTTATAAAAATCGAGTGTTTTTGCTGCCCGAGGAAGAAAACGCATGATGCCGCGGTCAGAAAAAAAGCTGCCCAGGAACAAAAATATTTTTTTTCTCAAATGTAATAACGGATGCTAGAATGGGATTCGGGGTGGAATTCCATGTCTAAAAATATTATTATTAGCTGTTTTTAAAAATCAAGTGTTTTTGCTGCCCGAGGAAGAAAAAAAGCTGCCCAGGAGCAAAAAAAAATTTTTTTTCTCAAATGTAATAACGGATGCTAGAATGTGATTCGGGGTGGAATTCCATGTCTAAAAATATTATTATTAGCTGTTTTTAAAAATCAAGTGTTTTTGCTGCCCGAGGACGAAAACGAGTGATGCCGCGATAAGAAAAAAAGCTGCCCAGGAGCAAAAAAAAATTTTTTTTCTCAAATGTAATAACGGATGCTAGAATGTGATTCGGTGTGGAATTCCATGTCTAAAAATATTATTATTAGCTGTTTTTAAATATCGAGTGTTTTTGCTGCCCGAGGAAGAAAAAAAGCTGCCCAGGAGCAAAAAAAAATTTTTTTTCTCAAATGTAATAACGGATGCTAGAATGTGATTCGGGGTGGAATTCCATGTCTAAAAATATTATTATTAGCTGTTTTTAAAAATCAAGTGTTTTTGCTGCCCGAGGAAGAAAACGAGTGATGCCGCGATAAGAAAAAAAGCTGCCCAGGAGCAAAAAAAAATTTTTTTTCTCAAATGTAATAACGGATGCTAGAATGTGATTCGGTGTGGAATTCCATGTCTAAAAATATTATTATTAGCTGTTTTTAAATATCGAGTGTTTTTGCTGCCCGAGGAAGAAAACGCATGATGCCGCGGTCAGAAAAAAAGCTGCCCAGGAGCAAAAAAATTTTTTTTTCTCAAATGTAATAACGGATCCTAGAATGTGATTCGGGGTGCAATTCCATGTCTAACAATATTATTAGCTGTTTTTAAAAATTGAGTGTTTTTGCTGCCCGAGGAAGGAAACGCGTGATGCCGCGGCGAGAAAAAAAGCTGCCCCGGAGCAAAAAAATTTTTTTTCTCAAATGTAATAACTGACGGTAGAATGTGATTCGGGGTGGAATTCCATGTCTAAAAATATTATTATTAGCTGTTTATAAAAATCGAGTGTTTTTGCTGCCCGAGGAAGAAAATGCATGATGCCGCGGTCAGAAAAAAAGCTGCCCAGGAACAAAAATATTTTTTTTCTCTAATGTAATAACGGATGCTAGAATGGGATTCGGGGTGGAATTCCATGTCTAAAAATATTATTATTAGCTGTTTTTAAAAATCAAGTGTTTTTGCTGCCCAAGGAAGAAAACGCGTGATGCCACGGTCAGAAAAAAAGCTGCCAAGGAGCAAAAAAATTTTTTTTCTCAAATGTAATAATGGATGCTAGAATGTGATTCGGTGTGGAATTCCATGTCTAAAAATATTATTATTAGCTGTTTATAAAAATCGAGTGTTTTTGCTGCCCGAGGAAGAAAACGCATGATGCCGCGGTCAGAAAAAAAGCTGCCCAGGAACAAAAAAAAATTTTTTCTCAAATGTAATAACGGATGCTGAATAGGTTTCGGGGTGGAATTCCATGTCTAAAAATATTATTATTAGCTGTTTTTAAAAATCAAGTGTTTTTGCTGCCCGAGGACGAAAAAAAGTTGCTCAGGAGCAAAAAAATTTATTTTCTCAAATGTAATAACGGATGCTAGAATGTGATTCAGGGTGGAATTCCATGTCTAAAAATATTATTCTTAGCTGTTTTTAAAAATCAAGTGTTTTTGCGGCCCGAGGAAGAAAACTCGTGATGCTGCGGTCAGAAAAAAAGCTGCCAATGAGCAAAAAAAATTTTTTTTCTCCATTGTAATAATGGATGCTAGAATTTGATTCGGGGTGGAATTCCATGTCTAAAAATATTATTATTAGCTGTTTATAAAAATCGAGTGTTTTTGCTGCCCGAGGAAGAAAACGCGTGATGCAGCAGTCAGAAAAAAAGCTGCCGAGGAGCAAAAAAAATTTTTTTTTCTCAAATGTAATAATGGATGCTAGAATGTGATTCGGGGTGCAATTCCATGTCTAAAAATGTTATTAGTTGTTTTTAAATATTGAGTGTTTTTGCTGTCCGAGGAAGAAAACGCATGATGCCGGGGTCAGAAAAAAAGCTGCCCCGGAGCAAAAAAATTTTTTTTTCCTCAAATGTAATAACTGATGGTAGAATGTGATTCGGGGTGGAATTCCATGTCTAAAAGTATTATTATTACCTGTTTTTTTAAAAAAAATTTCTCAAATGTAATAACGGATGCTAGAATGTGATTCGGGGTGGAATTCCATGTCTAAAAGTGTTATTATTAGCTGTTTTTAAAAATCGAGTGTTTGCTACCTGAGGAAGAAAACGCGTGATGCCGCGGTCAGAAAAAAAGCTGCCCAGGAGCAAAAAAAATTTTTTTTTCTCAAATGTAATAACGGATGCTCAAATGTGGTTCAGGGTGGAATTCCATTTCTAAAAATATTATTTTTAGCTGTTTTTAAAAATCGAGTGTTTTTGCTGCCCGAGGAAGAAAATGCATGATGCCGCGGTCAGAAAAAAAGCTGCCCAGGAATAAAAAAAATTTTTTTCTCAAATATAATAACAGATGCTAGAATGGGATTCGGGGTGGAATTCCATGTCTAAAAATATTATTATTAGCTGTTTTTAAAAATCAAGTGTTTTTGCTGCCCGAGGAAGAAAACCCGTGATGCCGCGGTCAGAAAAAAAGCTGCCCAGGAGCAAAAAAAATTTTTTTCTCAAATATAATAATGGATGCTAGAATGTGATTCGGGGTTGAATTCCATGTCTAAAAATAGTATTATTAGCTGTTTATAAAAATCGAGTGTTTTTGCTGCCCGAGGAAGAAAACGCATGATGCCGCGGTCAGAAAAAAAGCTGCCCAGGAACAAAAATATTTTTTTTCTCAAATGTAATAACGGATGCTAGAATGGGATTCGGGGTGGAATTCCATGTCTAAAAATATTATTATTAGCTGTTTTTAAAAATTGAGTGTTTTTGCTGCCCGAGGAAGAAAACGCGTGATGCCGCGGTCAGAAAAAAAGCTGCCCAGGAGCAAAAAAAATTTTTTTCTCAAATGTAATAATGGATGCTAGAATGTGATTCGGGGTGGAATTCCATGTCTAAAAATAGTATTATTAGCTGTTTATAAAAATCGAGTGTTTTTGCTGCCCGAGGAAGAAAACGCATGATGCCGCGGTCAGAAAAAAAGCTGCCCAGGAACAAAAATATTTTTTTTCTCAAATGTAATAACGGATGCTAGAATGGGATTCGGGGTGGAATTCCATGTCTAAAAATATTATTATTAGCTGTTTTTAAAAATCAAGTGTTTTTGCTGCCCGAGGACGAAAAAAAGTTACTCAGGAGCAAAAAAATTTATTTTCTCAAATGTAATAATGGATGCTAGAATTTGATTCGGGGTGGAATTCCATGTCTAAAAATATTATTATTAGCTGTTTATAAAAATCGAGTGTTTTTGCTGCCCGAGGAAGAATACGCGTGATGCAGCAGTCAGAAAAAAAGCTGCCGAGGAGCAAAAAAATTTTTTTTTTCTCAAATGTAATAACGGATCCTAGAATGTGATTCGGGTTGCAATTCCATGTCTAAAAATATTATTAGTTGTTTTTAAATATTGAGTGTTTTTGCTGTCAGAGGAAGAAAACGCATGATGCCGCGGTCAGAAAAAAAGCTGCCCCGGAGCAAAAAATTTTTTTTTTCCTCAAATGTAATAACTGATGGTAGAATGTGATTCGGGGTGGAATTCCATGTCTAAAAGTATTATTATTACCTGTTTTAAAAAAAAAAATTTCTCAAATGTAATAACGGATGCTAGAATGTGATTCGGGGTGGAATTCCCTGTCTAAAAGTATTATTATTAGCTGTTTTAAAAAATCGAGAGTTTTTGCTGTCCGAAGAAGAAAAAGCGTGATGCCATGGTCAGAAAAAAAGCTGCCCAGTAGCAAAAAAAATTTTTTTTCTCAAATGTAATAACGGATGCTAGAATGTGATTTGGGGTGGAATTCCATGTCTAAAAGTATTATTATTAGCTGTTTTTAAAAATCGAGTGTTTGCTGCCCAAGGAAGAAAACGCGTGATGCCGCGGTCAGAAAAAAAGCTGCCCAGGAGCAAAAAAAAATTTTTTCTCAAATGTAATAATGGATGCTAGAATGTGATTCGGGGTGGAATTCCATGTCTAAAAATAGTATTATTAGCTGTTTATAAAAATCGAGTGTTTTTGCTGCCCGAGGAAGAAAACGCATGATGCCGCGGTCAGAAAAAAAGCTGCCCAGGAACAAAAATATTTTTTTTCTCAAATGTAATAACGGATGCTAGAATGGGATTCGGGTTGGAATTCCATGTCTAAAAATATTATTATTAGCTGTTTTTAAAAATCAAGTGTTTTTGCTGCCCGAGGAAGAAAAAAAGCTGCCCAGGAGCAAAAAAAATTTTTTTTTCTCAAATGTAATAACGGATGCTAGAATGTGATTCGGGGTGGAATTCCATGTCTAAAAATATTATTATTAGCTGTTTTTAAAAATCAAGTGTTTTTGCTGCCCGAGGAAGAAAACGAGTGATGCCGCGGTAAGAAAAAAAGCTGCCCCGGAGCAAAAAATTTTTTTTTCTCAAATGTAATAACGGATGCTAGAATATGATTCGGGGTGGAATTCCATGTCTAAAAATATTATTATTAGCTGTTTTTAAAAATCAAGTGTTTTTGCTGCCCGAGGATGAAAAAAAGTTGCTCAGGAGCAAAAAAATTTATTTTCTCAAATGTAATAACGGATGCTAGAATGTGATTCGGGGTGGAATTCCATGTCTAAAAGTGTTATTATTAGCTGTTTTTAAAAATCGATTGTTTGCTACCTGAGGAAGAAAACGCGTGATGCCGCGGTCAGAAAAAAAGCTGCCCAGGAGCAAAAAAAATTTTTTTTTCTCAAATGTAATAACGGATGCTCAAATGTGGTTCAGGGTGGAATTCCATTTCTAAAAATATTATTTTTAGCTGTTTTTAAAAATCGAGTGTTTTTGCTGCCCGAGGAAGAAAATGCATGATGCCGCGGTCAGAAAAAAAGCTGCCCAGGAATAAAAAAAAATTTTTTCTCAAATGTAATAACAGATGCTAGAATGCGATTCGGGGTGGAATTCCATGTCTAAAAATATTATTATTAGCTGTTTTTAAAAATCAAGTGTTTTTGCTGCCCGAGGAAGAAAACGCGTGATGCCGCGGTCAGAAAAAAAGCTGCCCAGGAGCAAAAAAAATTTTTTTCTCAAATGTAATAATGGATGCTAGAATGTGATTCGGGGTGGAATTCCATGTCTAAAAATAGTATTATTAGCTGTTTATAAAAATCGAGTGTTTTTGCTGCCCGAGGAAGAAAACGCATGATGCCGCGGTCAGAAAAAAAGCTGCCCAGGAACAAAAATATTTTTTTTCTCAAATGTAATAACGGATGCTAGAATGGGATTCGGGGTGGAATTCCATGTCTAAAAATATTATTATTAGCTGTTTTTAAAAATCAAGTGTTTTTGCTGCCCGAGGAAGAAAAAAAGCTGCCCAGGAGCAAAAAAAATTTTTTTTTCTCAAATGTAATAACGGATGCTAGAATGTGATTCGGGGTGGAATTCCATGTCTAAAAATATTATTATTAGCTGTTTTTAAAAATCAAGTGTTTTTGCTGCCCGAGGAAGAAAAAAAGCTGCCCAGGAGCAAAAAAAAATTTTTTTTCTCAAATGTAATAACGGATGCTAGAATGTGATTCGGGGTGGAATTCCATGTCTAAAAATATTATTATTAGCTGTTTTTAAAAATCAAGTGTTTTTGCTGCCCGAGGAAGAAAACGAGTGATGCCGCGATAAGAAAAAAAGCTGCCCAGGAGCAAAAAAAAATTTTTTTTCTCAAATGTAATAACGGATGCTAGAATGTGATTCGGTGTGGAATTCCGTGTCTAAAAATATTATTATTAGCTGTTTTTAAATATCGAGTGTTTTTGCTGCCCGAGGAAGAAAAAAAGCTGCCCAGGAGCAAAAAAAAATTTTTTTTCTCAAATGTAATAACGGATGCTAGAATGTGATTCGGGGTGGAATTCCATGTCTAAAAATATTATTATTAGCTGTTTTTAAAAATCAAGTGTTTTTGCTGCCCGAGGAAGAAAACGAGTGATGCCGCGATAAGAAAAAAAGCTGCCCAGGAGCAAAAAAAAATTTTTTTTCTCAAATGTAATAACGGATGCTAGAATGTGATTCGGTGTGGAATTCCATGTCTAAAAATATTATTATTAGCTGTTTTTAAATATCGAGTGTTTTTGCTGCCCGAGGAAGAAAACGCATGATGCCGCGGTCAGAAAAAAAGCTGCCCAGGAGCAAAAAAATTTTTTTTTCTCAAATGTAATAACGGATCCTAGAATGTGATTCGGGGTGCAATTCCATGTCTAACAATATTATTAGCTGTTTTTAAAAATTGAGTGTTTTTGCTGCCCGAGGAAGGAAACGCGTGATGCCGCGGCGAGAAAAAAAGCTGACCCGGAGCAAAAAAATTTTTTTTCTCAAATGTAATAACTGACGGTAGAATGTGATTCGGGGTGGAATTCCATGTCTAAAAATATTATTATTAGCTGTTTATAAAAATCGAGTGTTTTTGCTGCCCGAGGAAGAAAATGCATGATGCCGCGGTCAGAAAAAAAGCTGCCCAGGAACAAAAATATTTTTTTTCTCTAATGTAATAACGGATGCTAGAATGGGATTCGGGGTGGAATTCCATGTCTAAAAATATTATTATTAGCTGTTTTTAAAAATCAAGTGTTTTTGCTGCCCAAGGAAGAAAACGCGTGATGCCACGGTCAGAAAAAAAGCTGCCCAGGAGCAAAAAAATTTTTTTTTCTCAAATGTAATAATGGATGCTAGAATGTGATTCGGGGTGGAATTCCATGTCTAAAAATATTATTATTAGCTGTTAATAAAAATGGAGTGTTTTTGCTGCCCGAGGAAGAAAACGCATGATGCCGCGGTCAGAAAAAAAGCTGCCCAGGAACAAAAAAAAATTTTTTCTCAAATGTAATAACGGATGCTGAATAGGATTCGGGGTGGAATTCCATGTCTAAAAATATTATTATTAGCTGTTTTTAAAAATCAAGTGTTTTTGCTGCCCGAGGACGAAAAAAAGTTACTCAGGAGCAAAAAAATTTATTTTCTCAAATGTAATAATGGATGCTAGAATTTGATTCGGGGTGGAATTCCATGTCTAAAAATATTATTATTAGCTGTTTATAAAAATCGAGTGTTTTTGCTGCCCGAGGAAGAATACGCGTGATGCAGCAGTCAGAAAAAAAGCTGCCGAGGAGCAAAAAAATTTTTTTTTTCTCAAATGTAATAACGGATCCTAGAATGTGATTCGGGTTGCAATTCCATGTCTAAAAATATTATTAGTTGTTTTTAAATATTGAGTGTTTTTGCTGTCAGAGGAAGAAAACGCATGATGCCGCGGTCAGAAAAAAAGCTGCCCCGGAGCAAAAAAATTTTTTTTTCCTCAAATGTAATAACTGATGGTAGAATGTGATTCGGGGTGGAATTCCATGTCTAAAAGTATTATTATTACCTGTTTTAAAAAAAAAATTTTCTCAAATGTAATAACGGATGCTAGAATGTGATTCGGGGTGGAATTCCATGTCTAAAAGTATTATTATTAGCTGTTTTAAAAAATCGAGAGTTTTTGCTGTCCGAAGAAGAAAACGCGTGATGGCGTGGTCAGAAAAAAAGCTGCCCAGTAGCAAAAAAAATTTATTTTCTCAAATGTAATAACGGATGCTAGAATGTGATTCGGGGTGGAATTCCATGTCTAAAAGTGTTATTATTAGCTGTTTTTAAAAATCGATTGTTTGCTACCTGAGGAAGAAAACGCGTGATGCCGCGGTCAGAAAAAAAGCTGCCCAGGAGCAAAAAAAATTTTTTTTTCTCAAATGTAATAACGGATGCTCAAATGTGGTTCAGGGTGGAATTCCATTTCTAAAAATATTATTTTTAGCTGTTTTTAAAAATCGAGTGTTTTTGCTGCCCGAGGAAGAAAATGCATGATGCCGCGGTCAGAAAAAAAGCTGCCCAGGAATAAAAAAAATTTTTTTCTCAAATGTAATAACAGATGCTAGAATGGGATTCGGGGTGGAATTCCATGTCTAAAAATATTATTATTAGCTGTTTTTAAAAATCAAGTGTTTTTGCTGCCCGAGGAAGAAAACGCGTGATGCCGCGGTCAGAAAAAAAGCTGCCCAGGAGCAAAAAAAAATTTTTTCTCAAATGTAATAATGGATGCTAGAATGTGATTCGGGGTGGAATTCCATGTCTAAAAATAGTATTATTAGCTGTTTATAAAAATCGAGTGTTTTTGCTGCCCGAGGAAGAAAACGCATGATGCCGCGGTCAGAAAAAAAGCTGCCCAGGAACAAAAATATTTTTTTTCTCAAATGTAATAACGGATGCTAGAATGGGATTCGGGGTGGAATTCCATGTCTAAAAATATTATTATTAGCTGTTTTTAAAAATCAAGTGTTTTTGCTGCCCGAGGAAGAAAAAAAGCTGCCCAGGAGCAAAAAAAAATTTTTTTTCTCAAATGTAATAACGGATGCTAGAATGTGATTCGGGGTGGAATTCCATGTCTAAAAATATTATTATTAGCTGTTTTTAAAAATCAAGTGTTTTTGCTGCCCGAGGAAGAAAACGAGTGATGCCGCGATAAGAAAAAAAGCTGCCCAGGAGCAAAAAAAAATTTTTTTTCTCAAATGTAATAACGGATGCTAGAATGTGATTCGGTGTGGAATTCCATGTCTAAAAATATTATTATTAGCTGTTTTTAAATATCGAGTGTTTTTGCTGCCCGAGGAAGAAAAAAAGCTGCCCAGGAGCAAAAAAAAATTTTTTTTCTCAAATGTAATAACGGATGCTAGAATGTGATTCGGGGTGGAATTCCATGTCTAAAAATATTATTATTAGCTGTTTTTAAAAATCAAGTGTTTTTGCTGCCCGAGGAAGAAAACGAGTGATGCCGCGATAAGAAAAAAAGCTGCCCAGGAGCAAAAAAAAATTTTTTTTCTCAAATGTAATAACGGATGCTAGAATGTGATTCGGTGTGGAATTCCATGTCTAAAAATATTATTATTAGCTGTTTTTAAATATCGAGTGTTTTTGCTGCCCGAGGAAGAAAACGCATGATGCCGCGGTCAGAAAAAAAGCTGCCCAGGAGCAAAAAAATTTTTTTTTCTCAAATGTAATAACGGATCCTAGAATGTGATTCGGGGTGCAATTCCATGTCTAACAATATTATTAGCTGTTTTTAAAAATTGAGTGTTTTTGCTGCCCGAGGAAGGAAACGCGTGATGCCGCGGCGAGAAAAAAAGCTGCCCCGGAGCAAAAAAATTTTTTTTCTCAAATGTAATAACTGACGGTAGAATGTGATTCGGGGTGGAATTCCATGTCTAAAAATATTATTATTAGCTGTTTATAAAAATCGAGTGTTTTTGCTGCCCGAGGAAGAAAATGCATGATGCCGCGGTCAGAAAAAAAGCTGCCCAGGAACAAAAATATTTTTTTTCTCTAATGTAATAACGGATGCTAGAATGGGATTCGGGGTGGAATTCCATGTCTAAAAATATTATTATTAGCTGTTTTTAAAAATCAAGTGTTTTTGCTGCCCAAGGAAGAAAACGCGTGATGCCACGGTCAGAAAAAAAGCTGCCCAGGAGCAAAAAAATTTTTTTTTCTCAAATGTAATAATGGATGCTAGAATGTGATTCGGGGTGGAATTCCATGTCTAAAAATATTATTATTAGCTGTTAATAAAAATGGAGTGTTTTTGCTGCCCGAGGAAGAAAACGCATGATGCCGCGGTCAGAAAAAAAGCTGCCCAGGAACAAAAAAAAATTTTTTCTCAAATGTAATAACGGATGCTGAATAGGATTCGGGGTGGAATTCCATGTCTAAAAATATTATTATTAGCTGTTTTTAAAAATCAAGTGTTTTTGCTGCCCGAGGACGAAAAAAAGTTACTCAGGAGCAAAAAAATTTATTTTCTCAAATGTAATAATGGATGCTAGAATTTGATTCGGGGTGGAATTCCATGTCTAAAAATATTATTATTAGCTGTTTATAAAAATCGAGTGTTTTTGCTGCCCGAGGAAGAATACGCGTGATGCAGCAGTCAGAAAAAAAGCTGCCGAGGAGCAAAAAAATTTTTTTTTTCTCAAATGTAATAACGGATCCTAGAATGTGATTCGGGTTGCAATTCCATGTCTAAAAATATTATTAGTTGTTTTTAAATATTGAGTGTTTTTGCTGTCAGAGGAAGAAAACGCATGATGCCGCGGTCAGAAAAAAAGCTGCCCCGGAGCAAAAAAATTTTTTTTTTCCTCAAATGTAATAACTGATGGTAGAATGTGATTCGGGGTGGAATTCCATGTCTAAAAGTATTATTATTACCTGTTTTAAAAAAAAAATTTTCTCAAATGTAATAACGGATGCTAGAATGTGATTCGGGGTGGAATTCCATGTCTAAAAGTATTATTATTAGCTGTTTTAAAAAATCGAGAGTTTTTGCTGTCCGAAGAAGAAAACGCGTGATGGCGTGGTCAGAAAAAAAGCTGCCCAGTAGCAAAAAAAATTTTTTTTCTCAAATGTAATAACGGATGCTAGAATGTGATTTGGGGTGGAATTCCATGTCTAAAAGTATTATTATTAGCTGTTTTTAAAAATCGAGTGTTTGCTGCCCAAGGAAGAAAACGCGTGATGCCGCGGTCAGAAAAAAAGCTGCCCAGGAGCAAAAAAAAATTTTTTCTCAAATGTAATAATGGATGCTAGAATGTGATTCGGGGTGGAATTCCATGTCTAAAAATAGTATTAATAGCTGTTTATAAAAATCGAGTGTTTTTGCTGCCCGAGGAAGAAAACGCATGATGCCGCGGTCAGAAAAAAAGCTGCCCCGGAGCAAAAAAATTTTTTTTTCCTCAAATGTAATAACTGATGGTAGAATGTGATTCGGGGTGGAATTCCATGTCTAAAAGTATTATTATTACCTGTTTTAAAAAAAAAAATTTCTCAAATGTAATAACGGATGCTAGAATGTGATTCGGGGTGGAATTCCATGTCTAAAAGTATTATTATTAGCTGTTTTAAAAAATCGAGAGTTTTTGCTGTCCGAAGAAGAAAACGCGTGATGCCGTGGTCAGAAAAAAAGCTGCCCAGTAGCAAAAAAAATTTTTTTTCTCAAATGTAATAACGGACGCTAGAATGTGATTTGGGGTGGAATTCCATGTCTAAAAGTATTATTATTAGCTGTTTTTAAAAATCGAGTGTTTGCTGCCCAAGGAAGAAAACGCGTGATGCCGCGGTCAGAAAAAAAGCTGCCCAGGAGCAAAAAAAATTTTTTTCTCAAATGTAATAACGGATGCTAGAATGGGATTCGGGTTGGAATTCCATGTCTAAAAATATTATTATTAGCTGTTTTTAAAAATCAAGTGTTTTTGCTGCCCGAGGAAGAAAAAAAGCTGCCCAGGAGCAAAAAAAATTTTTTTTTCTCAAATGTAATAACGGATGCTAGAATGTGATTCGGGGTGGAATTCCATGTCTAAAAATATTATTATTAGCTGTTTTTAAAAATCAAGTGTTTTTGCTGCCCGAGGAAGAAAACGAGTGATGCCGCGGTAAGAAAAAAAGCTACCCCGGAGCAAAAAATTTTTTTTTTCTCAAATGTAATAATGCATGCTAGAATGTGATTCGGGGTGGAATTCCATGTCTAAAAATATTATTATTAGCTGTTTATAAAAATCGAGTGTTTTTGCTGCCCGAGGAAGAAAACGCATGATGCCGCGGTCAGAAAAAAAGCTGCCCAGGAACAAAAAAAAATTTTTTCTCAAATGTAATAACGGATGCTGAATAGGATTCGGGGTGGAATTCCATGTCTAAAAATATTATTATTAGCTGTTTTTAAAAATCAAGTGTTTTTGCTGCCCGAGGATGAAAAAAAGTTGCTCAGGAGCAAAAAAATTTATTTTCTCAAATGTAATAATGGATGCTAGAATTTGATTCGGGGTGGAATTCCATGTCTAAAAATATTATTATTAGCTGTTTATAAAAATCGAGTGTTTTTGCTGCCCGAGGAAGAAAACGCGTGATGCAGCAGTCAGAAAAAAAGCTGCCGAGGAGGAAAAAAAATTTTTTTTTCTCAAATGTAATAACGGATCCTAGAATGTGATTCGGGTTGCAATTCCATGTCTAAAAATGTTATTAGTTGTTTTTAAATATTGAGTGTTTTTGCTGTCCGAGGAAGAAAACGCATGATGCCGGGGTCAGAAAAAAAGCTGCCCCGGAGCAAAAAAATTTTTTTTTCCTCAAATGTAATAACTGATGGTAGAATGTGATTCGGGGTGGAATTCCATGTCTAAAAGTATTATTATTACCTGTTTTTTTAAAAAAAATTTCTCAAATGTAATAACGGATGCTAGAATGTGATTCGGGGTGGAATTCCATGTCTAAAAGTGTTATTATTAGCTGTTTTTAAAAATCGAGTGTTTGCTACCTGAGGAAGAAAACGCGTGATGCCGCGGTCAGAAAAAAAGCTGCCCAGGAGCAAAAAAATTTTTTTTTTCTCAAATGTAATAACGGATGCTCAAATGTGGTTCAGGGTGGAATTCCATGTCTAAAAATATTATTTTTAGCTGTTTTTAAAAATCGAGTGTTTTTGCTGCCCGAGGAAGAAAACGCGTGATGCCGCGGTCAGAAAAAAATCTGCCCAGGAGCAAAAAAAAATTTTTTTTCTCAAATGTAATAACGGATGCTCAAATGTGGTTCAGGGTGGAATTCCATGTCTAAAAATATTATTTTTAGCTGTTTTTAAAAATCGAGTGTTTTTGCTGCCCGAGGAAGAAAATGCATGATGCCGCGGTCAGAAAAAAAGCTGCCCAGGAATAAAAAAATTTTTTTTCTCAAATATAATAACAGATGCTAGAATGGGATTCGGGGTGGAATTCCATGTCTAAAAATATTATTATTAGCTGTTTTTAAAAATCAAGTGTTTTTGCTGCCCGAGGAAGAAAACGCGTGATGCCGCGGTCAGAAAAAAAGCTGCCCAGGAGCAAAAAAAATTTTTTTCTCAAATGTAATAATGGATGCTAGAATGTGATTCGGGGTGGAATTCCATGTCTAAAAATAGTATTATTAGCTGTTTATAAAAATCGAGTGTTTTTGCTGCCCGAGGAAGAAAACGCATGATGCCGCGGTCAGAAAAAAAGCTGCCCAGGAACAAAAATATTTTTTTTGTCAAATGTAATAACGGATGCTAGAATGGGATTCGGGGTGGAATTCCATGTCTAAAAATATTATTATTAGCTGTTTTTAAAAATCAAGTGTTTTTGCTGCCCAAGGAAGAAAACGCGTGATGCCACCGTCAGAAAAAAAGCTGCCCAGGAACAAAAAAAATTTTTTTCTCAAATGTAATAACAGATGCTGAATAGGATTCGGGGTGGAATTCCATGTCTAAAAATATTATTATTAGCTGTTTTTAAAAATCAAGTGTTTTTGCTGCCCGAGGACGAAAAAAAGTTACTCAGGAGCAAAAAAATTTATTTTCTCAAATGTAATAATGGATGCTAGAATTTGATTCGGGGTGGAATTCCATGTCTAAAAATATTATTATTAGCTGTTTATAAAAATCGAGTGTTTTTGCTTCCCGAGGAAGAATACGCGTGATGCAGCAGTCAGAAAAAAAGTTGCCGAGGAGCAAAAAAATTTTTTTTTTCTCAAATGTAATAACGGATCCTAGAATGTGATTCGGGTTGCAATTCCATGTCTAAAAATATTATTAGTTGTTTTTAAATATTGAGTGTTTTTGCTGTCCGAGGAAGAAAACGCATGATGCCGCGGTCAGAAAAAAAGCTGCCCCGGAGCAAAAAATTTTTTTTTTCCTCAAATGTAATAACTGATGATAGAATGTGATTCGGGGTGGAATTCCATGTCTAAAAGTATTATTATTACCTGTTTTAAAAAAAAAATTTTCTCAAATGTAATAACGGATGCTAGAATGTGATTCGGGGTGGAATTCCATGTCTAAAAGTATTATTATTAGCTGTTTTAAAAAATCGAGAGTTTTTGCTGTCCGAAGAAGAAAACGCGTGATGCCGTGGTCAGAAAAAAAGCTGCCCAGTAGCAAAAAAAATTTTTTTTCTCAAATGTAATAACGGATGCTAGAATGTGATTTGGGGTGGAATTCCATGTCTAAAAGTATTATTATTAGCTGTTTTTAAAAATCGAGTGTTTGCTGCCCAAGGAAGAAAACGCGTGATGCCGCGGTCAGAAAAAAAGCTGCCCAGGAGCAAAAAAAATTTTTTTCTCAAATGTAATAATGGATGCTAGAATGTGATTCGGGGTGGAATTCCATGTCTAAAAATAGTATTATTAGCTGTTTATAAAAATCGAGTGTTTTTGCTGCCCGAGGAAGAAAACGCATGATGCCGCGGTCAGAAAAAAAGCTGCCCAGGAACAAAAATATTTTTTTTCTCAAATGTAATAATGGATGCTAGAATGTGATTCGGGGTGGAATTCCATGTCTAAAAATATTATTATTAGCTGTTAATAAAAATGGAGTGTTTTTGCTGCCCAAGGAAGAAAACGCATGATGCCGCGGTCAGAAAAAAAGCTGCCCAGGAACAAAAAAAATTTTTTTCTCAAATGTAATAACGGATGCTGAATAGGATTCGGGGTGGAATTCCATGTCTAAAAATATTATTATTAGCTGTTTTTAAAAATCAAGTGTTTTTGCTGCCCGAGGACGAAAAAAAGTTACTCAGGAGCAAAAAAATTTATTTTCTCAAATGTAATAATGGATGCTAGAATTTGATTCGGGGTGGAATTCCATGTCTAAAAATATTATTATTAGCTGTTTATAAAAATCGAGTGTTTTTGCTGCCCGAGGAAGAATACGCGTGATGCAGCAGTCAGAAAAAAAGCTGCCGAGGAGCAAAAAAATTTTTTTTTTCTCAAATGTAATAACGGATCCTAGAATGTGATTCGGGTTGCAATTCCATGTCTAAAAATATTATTAGTTGTTTTTAAATATTGAGTGTTTTTGCTGTCCGAGGAAGAAAACGCATGATGCCGCGGTCAGAAAAAAAGCTGCCCCGGAGCAAAAAAATTTTTTTTTCCTCAAATGTAATAACTGATGGTAGAATGTGATTCGGGGTGGAATTCCATGTCTAAAAGTATTATTATTACCTGTTTTAAAAAAAAAATTTTCTCAAATGTAATAACGGATGCTAGAATGTGATTCGGGGTGGAATTCCATGTCTAAAAGTATTATTATTAGCTGTTTTAAAAAATCGAGAGTTTTTGCTGTCCGAAGAAGAAAACGCGTGATGCCGTGGTCAGAAAAAAAGCTGCCCAGTAGCAAAAAAATTTTTTTTTCTCAAATGTAATAACGGATGCTAGAATGTGATTTGGGGTGGAATTCCATGTCTAAAAGTATTATTATTAGCTGTTTTTAAAAATCGAGTGTTTGCTGCCCAAGGAAGAAAACGCGTGATGCCGCGGTCAGAAAAAAAGCTGCCCAGGAGCAAAAAAAAATTTTTTCTCAAATGTAATAATGGATGCTAGAATGTGATTCGGGGTGGAATTCCATGTCTAAAAATAGTATTATTAGCTGTTAATAAAAATGGAGTGTTTTTGCTGCCCGAGGAAGAAAACGCATGATGCCGCGGTCAGAAAAAAAGCTGCCCAGGAACAAAAAAAAATTTTTTCTCAAATGTAATAACGGATGCTGAATAGGATTCGGGGTGGAATTCCATGTCTAAAAATATTATTATTAGCTGTTTTTAAAAATCAAGTGTTTTTGCTGCCCGAGGACGAAAAAAAGTTACTCAGGAGCAAAAAAATTTATTTTCTCAAATGTAATAATGGATGCTAGAATTTGATTCGGGGTGGAATTCCATGTCTAAAAATATTATTATTAGCTGTTTATAAAAATCGAGTGTTTTTGCTGCCCGAGGAAGAATACGCGTGATGCAGCAGTCAGAAAAAAAGCTGCCGAGGAGCAAAAAAATTTTTTTTTTCTCAAATGTAATAACGGATCCTAGAATGTGATTCGGGTTGCAATTCCATGTCTAAAAATATTATTAGTTGTTTTTAAATATTGAGTGTTTTTGCTGTCCGAGGAAGAAAACGCATGATGCCGCGGTCAGAAAAAAAGCTGCCCCGGAGCAAAAAAATTTTTTTTTCCTCAAATGTAATAACTGATGGTAGAATGTGATTCGGGGTGGAATTCCATGTCTAAAAGTATTATTATTACCTGTTTTAAAAAAAAAATTTTCTCAAATGTAATAACGGATGCTAGAATGTGATTCGGGGTGGAATTCCATGTCTAAAAGTATTATTATTAGCTGTTTTAAAAAATCGAGAGTTTTTGCTGTCCGAAGAAGAAAACGCGTGATGCCGTGGTCAGAAAAAAAGCTGCCCAGTAGCAAAAAAAATTTTTTTTCTCAAATGTAATAACGGATGCTAGAATGTGATTTGGGGTGGAATTCCATGTCTAAAAGTATTATTATTAGCTGTTTTTAAAAATCGAGTGTTTGCTGCCCAAGGAAGAAAACGCGTGATGCCGCGGTCAGAAAAAAAGCTGCCCAGGAGCAAAAAAAATTTTTTTCTCAAATGTAATAATGGATGCTAGAATGTGATTCGGGGTGGAATTCCATGTCTAAAAATAGTATTATTAGCTGTTTATAAAAATCGAGTGTTTTTGCTGCCCGAGGAAGAAAACGCATGATGCCGCGGTCAGAAAAAAAGCTGCCCAGGAACAAAAATATTTTTTTTCTCAAATGTAATAACGGATGCTAGAATGGGATTCGGGTTGGAATTCCATGTCTAAAAATATTATTATTAGCTGTTTTTAAAAATCAAGTGTTTTTGCTGCCCGAGGAAGAAAAAAAGCTGCCCAGGAGCAAAAAAAATTTTTTTTTCTCAAATGTAATAACGGATGCTAGAATGTGATTCGGGGTGGAATTCCATGTCTAAAAATATTATTATTAGCTGTTTTTAAAAATCAAGTGTTTTTGCTGCCCGAGGAAGAAAACGAGTGATGCCGCGGTAAGAAAAAAAGCTGCCCCGGAGCAAAAAATTTTTTTTTTCTCAAATGTAATAATGGATGCTAGAATGTGATTCGGGGTGGAATTCCATGTCTAAAAATATTATTATTAGCTGTTTATAAAAATTGAGTGTTTTTGCTGCCCGAGGAAGAAAACGCATGATGCCGCGGTCAGAAAAAAAGCTGCCCAGGAACAAAAAAAATTTTTTTCTCAAATGTAATAACGGATGCTGAATAGGATTCGGTGAGGAATTCCATGTCTAAAAATATTATTATTAGCTGTTTTTAAAAATCAAGTGATTTTGCTGCCCGAGGATGAAAAAAAGTTGCTGAGGAGCAAAAAAATTTATTTTCTCAAATGTAATAATGGATGCTAGAATTTGATTCGGGGGGAATTCCATGTCTAAAAATATTATTATTAGCTGTTTATAAAAATCGAGTGTTTTTGCTGCCCGAGGAAGAAAACGCGTGATGCAGCAGTCAGAAAAAAAGCTGCCGAGGAGCAAACAAATTTTTTTTTCCTCAAATGTAATAACGGATCCTAGAATGTGATTCGGGTTGCAATTCCATGTCTAAAAATATTATTAGTTGTTTTTAAACATTGAGTGTTTTTGCTGTCCGAGGAAGAAAACGCATGATGCCGCGGTCAGAAAAAAAGCTGCCCCGGAGCAAAAAAATTTTTTTTTCCTCAAATGTAATAACTGATGGTAGAATGTGATTCGGGGTGGAATTCCATGTCTAAAAGTATTATTATTACCTGTTTTAAAAAAAAAAATTTCTCAAATGTAATAACGGATGCTAGAATGTGATTCAGGGTGGAATTCCATGTCTAAAAGTATTATTATTAGCTGTTTTAAAAAATCGAGTGTTTTTGCTGTCCGAAGAAGAAAACGCGTGATGCCGCGGTCAGAAAAAAAGCTGCCCAGGAGCAAAAAAAAATTTTCTTCTCAAATGTAATAACGGATGCTAGAATGTGATTTGGGGTGGAATTCCATGTCTAAAAGTATTATTATTAGCTGTTTTTAAAAATCGAGTGTTTGCTGCCTGAGGAAGAAAACGCGTGATGCCGCGGTCAGAAAAAAAGCTGCCCAGGAGCAAAAAATTTTTTTTTCTCAAATGTAATAACGGATGCTAGAATGTGATTCGGGGTGGAATTCCATGTCTAAAAATATTATTATTAGCTGTTTTTAAAAATCAAGTGTTTTTGCTGCCCGAGGAAGAAAACGAGTGATGCCGCGGTCAGAAAAAAAGCTGCCCAGGAGCAAAAAAAATTTTTTTTTCTCAAATGTAATAACGGATCCTAGAATGTGATTCGGGGTGCAATTCCATGTCTAACAATATTATTAGCTGTTTTTAAAAATTGAGTGTTTTTGCTGCCCGAGGAAGGAAACGCGTGATGCCGCGGTCAGAAAAAAAGCTGCCCCGGAGCAAAAAAAATTTTTTTCTCAAATGTAATAACTGATGGTAGAATGTGATTCGGGGTGGAATTCCATGTCTAAAAGTATTATTATTACCTGTTTTAAAAAATCGAGTGTTTTTGCTGTCCAAAGAAGAAAACGCGTGATGCCCCGGTCAGAAAAAAAGCTGCCTAGGAGCAAAAAAAATTTTTTTTTCTCAAATGTAATAACGGATGCTAGAATGTGATTCGGGGTGGAATTCCATGTCTAAAAATATTATTATTAGCTGTTTATAAAAATCGAGTGTTTTTGCTGCCCGAGGAAGAAAACGCGTGATGCTGCGGTCAGAAAAAAAGCTGCCCAGGAACAAAAATATTTTTTTTCTCAAATGTAATAACGGATGCTAGAATGGGATTCGGGGTGGAATTCCATGTCTAAAAATATTATTATTAGCTGTTTATAAAAATCGAGTGTTTTTGCTGCCCGAGGAAGAAAACGCATGATGCCGCGGTCAGAAAAAAAGCTGCCCAGGAACAAAAATATTTTTTTTCTCAAATGTAATAACAGATGCTAGAATGGGATTCGGGGTGGAATTCCATATCTAAAAATATTATTATTAGCTGTTTTTAAAAATCAAGTGTTTTTGCTGCCCGAGGAAGAAAAGGCATGATGCCGCGGTCAGAAAAAAAGCTGCCCCGGAGCAAAAAATTTTTTTTCTCAAATGTAATAATGGATGCTAGAATGTGATTCGGGGTGGAATTCCATTTCTAAAAGTATTATTATTACCTGTTTTAAAAAATCGAGTGTTTTTGCTGTCCAAAGAAGAAAACGCGTGATGCCCCAGTCAGAAAAAAAGCTGCCTAGGAGCAAAAAAATTTTTTTTTTCTCAAATGTAATAACGGATGCTAGAATGTGATTCGGGGTGGAATTCCATGTCTAAAAATATTATTATTAGCTGTTTATAAAAATCGAGTGTTTTTGCTGCCCGAGGAAGAAAACGCGTGATGCTGCGGTCAGAAAAAAAGCTGCCCAGGAAAAAAAATATTTTTTTTCTCAAATGTAATAATGGATGCTAGAATGGGATTCGGGGTGGAATTCCATGTCTAAAAATATTATTATCAGCTGTTTATAAAAATCGAGTGTTTTTGCTGCCCGAGGAAGAAAACGCATGATGCCGCGGTCAGAAAAAAAGCTGCCCAGGAACAAAAATATTTTTTTTCTCAAATGTAATAACGGATGCTAGAATGGGATTCGGGGTGGAATTCCATATCTAAAAATATTATTATTAGCTGTTTTTAAAAATCAAGTGTTTTTGCTGCCCGAGGAAGAAAACGCGTGATGCCGCGGACAGAAAAAAAGCTGCCCAGGAGCAAAAAAATTTTTTTGTCTCAAATGTAATAACGGATGCTAGAATGTGATTCGGGGTGGAATTCCATGTCTAAAAGTATTATTATTAGCTGTTTTAAAAAATCGAGTGTTTTTGCTGTCCGAAGAAGAAAACGCGTGATGCCGCGGTCAGAAAAAAAGCTGCCTAGGAGCAAAAAAAATTTTTTTTTCTCAAATGTAATAACGGATGCTAGAATGTGATTCGGGGTGGAATTCCATGTCTAAAAATATTATTATTAGCTGTTTATAAAAATCGAGTGTTTTTGCTGCCCGAGGAAGAAAACGCATGATGCCGCGGTCAGAAAAAAAGCTGCCCAGGAACAAAAATATTTTTTTTCTCAAATGTAATAACAGATGCTAGAATGGGATTCGGGGTGGAATTCCATATCTAAAAATATTATTATTAGCTGTTTTTAAAAATCAAGTGTTTTTGCTGCCCGAGGAAGAAAACGCGTGATGCCGCGGACAGAAAAAAAGCTGCCCAGGAGCAAAAAAATTTTTTTGTCTCAAATGTAATAACGGATGCTAGAATGTGATTCGGGGTGGAATTCCATGTCTAAAAGTATTATTATTAGCTGTTTTAAAAAATCGAGTGTTTTTGCTGTCCGAAGAAGAAAACGCGTGATGCCGCGGTCAGAAAAAAAGCTGCCTAGGAGCAAAAAAAATTTTTTTTTCTCAAATGTAATAACGGATGCTAGAATGTGATTCGGGGTGGAATTCCATGTCTAAAAATATTATTATTAGCTGTTTATAAAAATCGAGTGTTTTTGCTGCCCGAGGAAGTAAACGCGTGATGCTGCGGTCAGAAAAAAAGCTGCCCAGGAACAAAAATATTTTTTTTCTCAAATGTAATAATGGATGCTAGAATGGGATTCGGGGTGGAATTCCATGTCTAAAAATATTATTATCAGCTGTTTATAAAAATCGAGTGTTTTTGCTGCCCGAGGAAGAAAACGCATGATGCCGCGGTCAGAAAAAAAGCTGCCCAGGAACAAAAATATTTTTTTTCTCAAATGTAATAACGGATGCTAGAATGGGATTCGGGGTGGAATTCCATATCTAAAAATATTATTATTAGCTGTTTTTAAAAATCAAGTGTTTTTGCTGCCCGAGGAAGAAAACGCGTGATGCCGCGGACAGAAAAAAAGCTGCCCAGGAGCAAAAAAATTTTTTTGTCTCAAATGTAATAACGGATGCTAGAATGTGATTCGGGGTGGAATTCCATGTCTAAAAGTATTATTATTAGCTGTTTTAAAAAATCGAGTATTTTTGCTGTCCGAAGAAGAAAACGCGTGATGCCGCGGTCAGAAAAAAAGCTGCCCAGGAGCAAAAAAAATTTTTTTTCTCAAATGTAATAACGGATGCTAGAATGTGATTTGGGGTGGAATTCCATGTCTAAAAGTATTATTATTAGCTGTTTTTAAAAATCGAGTGTTTGCTGCCTGAGGAAGAAATCGCGTGATGCCGCGGTCAGAAAAAAAGCTGCCCAGGAGCAAAAAAAAATTTTTTTTCTCAAATGTAATAACGGATGCTCAAATGTGGTTCAGGGTGGAATTCCATGTCTAAAAATATTATTTTTAGCTGTTTTTAAAAATCGAGTGTTTTTGCTGACCGAGGAAGAAAATGCATGATGCCGCGGTCAGAAAAAAAGCTGCCCAGGAATAAAAAATTTTTTTTTCTCAAATATAATAACAGATGCTAGAATGGGATTCGGGGTGGAATTCCATGTCTAAAAATATTATTATTAGCTGTTTTTAAAAATCAAGTGTTTTTGCTGCCCGAGGAAGAAAACGCGTGATACCGCGGTCAGAAAAAAAACTGCCCAGGAGCAAAAAAAATTTTTTTCTCAAATGTAATAATGGATGCTAGAATGGGATTCGGGGTGGAATTCCATGTCTAAAAATAGTATTATTAGCTGTTTATAAAAATCGAGTGTTTTTGCTGCCCGAGGAAGAAAACGCATGATGCCGCTGTCAGAAAAAAAGCTGCCCAGGAACAAAAATATTTTTTTTCTCAAATGTAATAACGGATGCTAGAATGGGATTCGGGGTGGAATTCCATGTCTAAAAATATTATTATTAGCTGTTTTTAAAAATCAAGTGTTTTTGCTGCCCGAGGAAGAAAAAAAGCTGCCCAGGAGCAAAAAAAATTTTTTTTTCTCAAATGTAATAACGGATGCTAGAATGTGATTCGGGGTGGAATTCCATGTCTAAAAATATTATTATTAGCTGTTTTTAAAAATCAAGTGTTTTTGCTGCCCGAGGAAGAAAACGAGTGATGCCGCGTTCAGAAAAAAAGCTGCCCAGGAGCAAAAAAAATTTTTTTTTCTCAAATGTAATAACGGATCCTAGAATGTGATTCGGGGTGCAATTCCATGTCTAACAATATTATTAGCTGTTTTTAAAAATTGAGTGTTTTTGCTACCCGAGGAAGGAAACGCGTGATGCCGCGGTCAGAAAAAAAGCTGCCCCGGAGCAAAAAAAATTTTTTTCTCAAATGTAATAACTGATGGTAGAATGTGATTCGGGGTGGCATTCCATGTCTAAAAGTATTATTATTACCTGTTTTAAAAAATCGAGTGTTTTTGCTGTCCAAAGAAGAAAACGCGTGATGCCCCGGTCAGAAAAAAAGCTGCCTAGGAGCAAAAAAAATTTTTTTTCTCAAATGTAATAACGGATGCTAGAATGTGATTCGGGGTGGAATTCCATGTCTAAAAATATTATTATTAGCTGTTTATAAAAATCGAGTGTTTTTGCTGCCCGAGGAAGAAAACGCGTGATGCTGCGGTCAGAAAAAAAGCTGCACAGGAACAAAAATATTTTTTTCCTCAAATGTAATAACGGATGCTAGAATGGGATTCGGGGTGGAATTCCATGTCTAAAAATATTATTATTAGCTGTTTATAAAAATCGAGTGTTTTTGCTGCCCGAGGAAGAAAACGCGTGATGTCGCGGTCAGAAAAAAAGCTGCCCCGGAGCAAAAAATTTTTTTTCTCAAATGTAATAATGGATGCTAGAATGTGATTCGGGGTGGAATTCCATTTCTAAAAGTATTATTATTAGCTGTTTTAAAAAATCGAGTGTTCTTGCTGTCCGAAGAAGAAAACGCGTGATGCCGCGGACAGAAAAAAAGCTGCCCAGGAGCAAAAAAATTTTTTTGTCTCAAATGTAATAAGGGATGCTAGAATGTGATTCGGGGTGGAATTCCATGTCTAAAAATATTATTATTAGCTGTTTTTAGAAATTCAGGGTTTTTTTGCTGCCCGAGGAAGAAAACGCGTGATGCCGCGATCAGAAAAAAACCTGCCCAGGAACAAAAAAAATTTTTTTTTCTCAAATGTAATAACGGATGCTAGAATGTGATTCAGGGTGGAATTCCATGTCTAAAAATATTATTTTTAGCCGTTTTTAAAAATCGAGTGTTTTTGCTGCCTGAGGAAGAAAACGCGTTATGCCGCAGTCAGAAAAAAAGCTGCGCAGGAACAAAAAAAATTTTTTTTTCTCAAATGTAATAACGGATGCTAGAATGTGATTCGGGGTGGAATTCCATGTCTAAAAGTATTATTATTACCTGTTTTAAAAAATCGAGTGTTTTTGCTGTCCAAAGAAGAAAACGCGTCATGCCCCGGTCAGAAAAAAAGCTGCCTAGGAGCAAAAAAAATTTTTTTTTCTCAAATGTAATAACGGATGCTAGAATGTGATTCGGGGTGGAATTCCATGTCTAAAAATATTATTATTAGCTGTTTATAAAAATCGAGTGTTTTTGCTGCCCGAGGAAGAAAACGCGTGATGCTGCGGTAAGAAAAAAAGCTGCCCAGGAACAAAAATATTTTTTTTCTCAAATGTAATAATGGATGCTAGAATGGGATTCGGGGTGGAATTCCATGTCTAAAAATATTATTATCAGCTGTTTATAAAAATCGAGTGTTTTTGCTGCCCGAGGAAGAAAACGCATGATGCCGCGGTCAGAAAAAAAGCTGCCCAGGAACAAAAATATTTTTTTTCTCAAATGTAATAACGGATGCTAGAATGGGATTCGGGGTGGAATTCCATATCTAAAAATATTATTATTAGCTGTTTTTAAAAATCAAGTGTTTTTGCTGCCCGAGGAAGAAAACGCGTGATGCCGCGGACAGAAAAAAAGCTGCCCAGGAGCAAAAAAATTTTTTTGTCTCAAATGTAATAACGGATGCTAGAATGTGATTCGGGGTGGAATTCCATGTCTAAAAGTATTATTATTAGCTGTTTTAAAAAATCGAGTGTTTTTGCTGTCCGAAGAAGAAAACGCGTGATGCCGCGGTCAGAAAAAATGCTGCCCAGGAGCAAAAAAAATTTTTTTTCTCAAATGTAATAACGGATGCTAGAATGTGATTTGGGGTGGAATTCCATGTCTAAAAGTATTATTATTAGCTGTTTTTAAAAATCGAGTGTTTGCTGCCTGAGGAAGAAATCGCGTGATGCCGCGGTCAGAAAAAAAGCTGCCCAGGAGCAAAAAAAAATTTTTTTTCTCAAATGTAATAACGGATGCTCAAATGTGGTTCAGGGTGGAATTCCATGTCTAAAAATATTATTTTTAGCTGTTTTTAAAAATCGAGTGTTTTTGCTGACCGAGGAAGAAAATGCATGATGCCGCGGTCAGAAAAAAAGCTGCCCAGGAATAAAAAAAATTTTTTTCTCAAATATAATAACAGATGCTAGAATGGGATTCGGGGTGGAATTCCATGTCTAAAAATATTATTATTAGCTGTTTTTAAAAATCAAGTGTTTTTGCTGCCCGAGGAAGAAAACGCGTGATACCGCGGTCAGAAAAAAAACTGCCCAGGAGCAAAAAAAATTTTTTTTTCTCAAATGTAAAAATGGATCCTAGAATGTGATTCGGCGTGCAATTCCATGTCTAACAATATTATTAGCTGTTTTTAAAAATTGAGTGTTTTTGCTGCCCGAGGAAGGAAACGCGTGATGCCGCGGTCAGAAAAAAAGCTGCCCCGGAGCAAAAAAAATTTTTTTCTCAAATGTAATAACTGATGGTAGAATGTAATTCGGGGTGGAATTCCATGTCTAAAAGTATTATTATTACCTGTTTTAAAAAATCGAGTGTTTTTGCTGTCCAAAGAAGAAAACGCGTGATGCCCCGGTCAGAAAAAAAGCTGCCTAGGAGCAAAAAAAATTTTTTTTTCTCAAATGTAATAACGGATGCTAGAATGTGATTCGGGGTGGAATTCCATGTCTAAAAATATTATTATTAGCTGTTTATAAAAATCGAGTGTTTTTGCTGCCCGAGGAAGAAAACGCGTGATGCTGCGGTCAGAAAAAAAGCTGCCCAGGAACAAAAATATTTTTTTTCTCAAATGTAATAATGGATGCTAGAATGGGATTCGGGGTGGAATTCCATGTCTAAAAATATTATTATCAGCTGTTTATAAAAATCGAGTGTTTTTGCTGCCCGAGGAAGAAAACGCATGATGCCGCGGTCAGAAAAAAAGCTGCCCAGGAGCAAAAAAAAATTTTTTTTCTCAAATGTAATAACGGATGCTCAAATGTGGTTCAGGGTGGAATTCCATGTCTAAAAATATAATTTTTAGCTGTTTTTAAAAATCGAGTGTTTTTGCTGACCGAGGAAGAAAATGCATGATGCCGCGGTCAGAAAAAAAGCTGTCCAGGAATAAAAAAATTTTTTTTCTCAAATATAATAACAGATGCTAGAATGGGATTCGGGGTGGAATTCCATGTCTAAAAATATTATTATTAGCTGTTTTTAAAAATCAAGTGTTTTTGCTGCCCGAGGAAGAAAACGCGTGATACCGCGGTCAGAAAAAAAACTGCCCAGGAGCAAAAAAAATTTTTTTCTCAAATGTAATAATGGATGCTAGAATGGGATTCGGGGTGGAATTCCATGTCTAAAAATAGTATTATTAGCTGTTTATAAAAATCGAGTGTTTTTGCTGCCCGAGGAAGAAAACGCATGATGCCGCGGTCAGAAAAAAAGCTGCCCAGGAACAAAAATATTTTTTTTCTCAAATGTAATAACGGATGCTAGAATGGGATTCGGGGTGGAATTCCATGTCTAAAAATATTATTATTAGCTGTTTTTAAAAATCAAGTGTTTTTGAGGCCCGAGGAAGAAAAAAAGCTGCCCAGGAGCAAAAAAAATTTTTTTTTCTCAAATGTAATAACGGATGCTAGAATGTGATTCGGGGTGGAATTCCATGTCTAAAAATATTATTATTAGCTGTTTATAAAAATCAAGTGTTTTTGCTGCCCGAGGAAGAAAACGAGTGATGCCGCGTTCAGAAAAAAAGCTGCCCAGGAGCAAAAAAAATTTTTTTTTCTCAAATGTAATAACGGATGCTAGAATGTGATTTGGGGTGGAATTCCATGTCTAAAAGTATTATTATTAGCTGTTTTTAAAAATCGAGTGTTTGCTGCCCGAGGAAGAAAACGCGTGATACCGCGGTCAGAAAAAAAACTGCCCAGGAGCAAAAAAAATTTTTTTCTCAAATGTAATAATGGATGCTAGAATGGGATTCGGGGTGGAATTCCATGTCTAAAAATAGTATTATTAGCTGTTTATAAAAATCGAGTGTTTTTGCTGCCCGAGGAAGAAAACGCGTGATGCTGCGGTCAGAAAAAAAGCTGCCCAGGAACAAAAATATTTTTTTTCTCAAATGTAATAATGGATGCTAGAATGGGATTCGGGGTGGAATTCCATGTCTAAAAATATTATTATCAGCTGTTTATAAAAATCGAGTGTTTTTGCTGCCCGAGGAAGAAAACGCATGATGCCGCGGTCAGAAAAAAAGCTGCCCAGGAACAAAAATATTTTTTTTCTCAAATGTAATAACGGATGCTAGAATGGGATTCGGGGTGGAATTCCATATCTAAAAATATTATTATTAGCTGTTTTTAAAAATCAAGTGTTTTTGCTGCCCGAGGAAGAAAACGCGTGATGCCGCGGACAGAAAAAAAGCTGCCCAGGAGCAAAAAAATTTTTTTGTCTCAAATGTAATAACGGATGCTAGAATGTGATTCGGGGTGGAATTCCATGTCTAAAAGTATTATTATTAGCTGTTTTAAAAAATCGAGTGTTTTTGCTGTCCGAAGAAGAAAACGCGTGATGCCGCGGTCAGAAAAAATGCTGCCCAGGAGCAAAAAAATTTTTTTTTCTCAAATGTAATAACGGATGCTAGAATGTGATTTGGGGTGGAATTCCATGTCTAAAAGTATTATTATTAGCTGTTTTTAAAAATCGAGTGTTTGCTGCCTGAGGAAGAAATCGCGTGATGCCGCGGTCAGAAAAAAAGCTGCCCAGGAGCAAAAAAAATTTTTTTTTCTCAAATGTAATAACGGATGCTCAAATGTGGTTCAGGGTGGAATTCCATGTCTAAAAATATTATTTTTAGCTGTTTTTAAAAATCGAGTGTTTTTGCTGACCGAGGAAGAAAATGCATGATGCCGCGGTCAGAAAAAAAGCTGCCCAGGAATAAAAAAATTTTTTTTCTCAAATATAATAACAGATGCTAGAATGGGATTCGGGGTGGAATTCCATGTCTAAAAATATTATTATTAGCTGTTTTTAAAAATCAAGTGTTTTGGCTGCCCGAGGAAGAAAACGCGTGATACCGCGGTCAGAAAAAAAACTGCCCAGGAGCAAAAAAAATTTTTTTCTCAAATGTAATAATGGATGCTAGAATGGGATTTGGGGTGGAATTCCATGTCTAAAAATAGTATTATTAGCTGTTTATAAAAATCGAGTGTTTTTGCTGCCCGAGGAAGAAAACGCATGATGCCGCGGTCAGAAAAAAAGCTGCCCAGGAACAAAAATATTTTTTTTCTCAAATGTAATAACGGATGCTAGAATGGGATTCGGGGTGGAATTCCATGTCTAAAAATATTATTATTAGCTGTTTTTAAAAATCAAGTGTTTTTGCTGCCCGAGGAAGAAAAAAAGCTGCCCAGGAGCAAAAAAAATTTTTTTTTCTCAAATGTAATAACGGATGCTAGAATGTGATTCGGGGTGTAATTCCATGTCTAAAAATATTATTATTAGCTGTTTTTAAAAATCAAGTGTTTTTGCTGCCCGAGGAAGAAAACGAGTGATGCCGCGTTCAGAAAAAAAGCTGCCCAGGAGCAAAAAAAATTTTTTTTTCTCAAATGTAATAACGGATCCTAGAATGTGATTCGGGGTGCAATTCCATGTCTAACAATATTATTAGCTGTTTTTAAAAATTGAGTGTTTTTGCTGCCCGAGGAAGGAAACGCGTGATGCCGCGGTCAGAAAAAAAGCTGCCCCGGAGCAAAAAAAATTTTTTTCTCAAATGTAATAACTGATGGTAGAATGTGATTCGGGGTGGAATTCCATGTCTAAAAGTATTATTATTACCTGTTTTAAAAAATCGAGTGTTTTTGCTCTCCAAAGAAGAAAACGCGTGATGCCCCGGTCAGAAAAAAAGCTGCCTAGGAGCAAAAAAAATTTTTTTTTCTCAAATGTAATAACGGATGCTAGAATGTGATTCGGGGTGGAATTCCATGTCTAAAAATATTATTATTAGCTGTTTATAAAAATCGAGTGTTTTTGCTGCCCGAGGAAGAAAACGTGTGATGCTGCGGTCAGAAAAAAAGCTGCCCAGGAACAAAAATATTTTTTTCCTCAAATGTAATAACGGATGCTAGAATGGGATTCGGGGTGGAATTCCATGTCTAAAAATATTATTATTAGCTGTTTATAAAAATCGAGTGTTTTTGCTGCCCGAGGAAGAAAACGCGTGATGTCGCGGTCAGAAAAAAAGCTGCCCCGGAGCAAAAAATTTTTTTAATCAAATGTAATAATGGATGCTAGAATGTGATTCGGGGTGCAATTCCATTTCTAAAAGTATTATTATTAGCTGTTTTAAAAAATCGAGTGTTCTTGCTGTCCGAAGAAGAAAACGCGTGATGCCGCGGACAGAAAAAAAGCTGCCCAGGAGCAAAAAAATTTTTTTGTCTCAAATGTAATAAGGGATGCTAGAATGTGATTCGGGGTGGAATTCCATGTCTAAAAATATTATTATTAGCTGTTTTTAGAAATTCAGGGTTTTTTTGCTGCCCGAGGAAGAAAAGGCATGATGCCGCGATCAGAAAAAAACCTGCCCAGGAACAAAAAAATTTTTTTTTCTCAAATGTAATAACGGATGCTAGAATGTGATTCAGGGTGGAATTCCATGTCTAAAAATATTATTTTTAGCCGTTTTTAAAAATCGAGTGTTTTTGCTGCCTGAGGAAGAAAACGCGTTATGCCGCAGTCAGAAAAAAAGCTGCGCAGGAACAAAAAAATTTTTTTTTTCTCAAATGTAATAACGGATGCTAGAATGTGATTCGGGGTGGAATTCCATGTCTAAAAATATTATTATTAGCTGTTTTTATAAATTGACTCTTTTTGCTGCCCGAGGAAGAAAACGCGTGATGCCGTGGTCAGAAAAAAAGCTGCCCAGGAGCAGAAAAAAAATTTTTTCTCAAATGTAATAACGGATGCTAGAATGGGATTCGGGGTGGAATTCCATGTCTAAAAATATTATTATTAGCTGTTTTTAAAAATCAAGTGTTTTTGCTGCCCGAGGAAGAAAAAAAGCTGCCCAGGAGCAAAAAAAAATTTTTTTTCTCAAATGTAATAACGGATGCTAGAATGTGATTCGGGGTGGAATTCCATGTCTAAAAATATTATTATTAGCTGTTTTTAAAAATCAAGTGTTTTTGCTGCCCGAGGAAGAAAAAAAGCTGCCCAGGAGCAAAAAAAATTTTTTTTTCTCAAATGTAATAGCGGATGCTAGAATGTGATTCGGGGTGGAATTCCATGTCTAAAAATATTATTATTAGCTGTTTTTAAAAATCAAGTGTTTTTGCTGCCCGAGGAAGAAAACGAGTGATGCCGCGGTCAGAAAAAAAGCAGCCCAGGAGCAAAAAAAATTTTTTTTTCTCAAATGTAATAACGGATCCTAGAATGTGATTCGGGGTGCAATTCCATGTCTAACAATATTATTAGCTGTTTTTAAAAATTGAGTGTTTTTGCTGCCCGAGGAAGGAAACGCGTGATGCCGCGGTCAGAAAAAAAGCTGCCCCGGAGCAAAAAAAATTTTTTTCTCAAATGTAATAACTGATGGTAGAATGTGATTCGGGGTGGAATTCCATGTCTAAAAGTATTATTATTACCTGTTTTAAAAAATCGAGTGTTTTTGCTGTCCAAAGAAGAAAACGCGTGATGCCCCGGTCAGAAAAAAAGCTGCCTAGGAGGAAAAAAAATTTTTTTTTCTCAAATGTAATAACGGATGCTAGAATGTGATTCGGGGTGGAATTCCATGTCTAAAAATATTATTATTAGCTGTTTATAAAAATCGAGTGTTTTTGCTGCCCGAGGAAGAAAACGCGTGATGCTGCGGTCAGAAAAAAAGCTGCCCAGGAACAAAAATATTTTTTTTCTCAAATGTAATAACGGATGCTAGAATGGGATTCGGGGTGGAATACCATGTCTAAAAATATTATTATTAGCTGTTTATAAAAATCGAGTGTTTTTGCTGCCCGAGGAAGAAAACGCGTGATGCCGCGGTCAGAAAAAAAGCTGCCCAGGAACAAAAATATTTTTTTTCTCAAATGTAATAACGGATGCTAGAATGGGATTCGGGGTGGAATTCCATATCTAAAAATATTATTATTAGCTGTTTTTAAAAATCGAGTGTTTTTGCTGCCCGAGGAAGAAAATGCATGATGCCGCGGTCAGAAAAAAAGCTGCCCAGGAATAAAAAAATTTTTTTCTCAAATATAATAACAGATGCTAGAATGGGATTCGGGGTGGAATTCCATGTCTAAAAATATTATTATTAGCTGTTTTTAAAAATCAAGTGTTTTTGCTGCCCGAGGAAGAAAACGCGTGATACCGCGGTCAGAAAAAAAACTGCCCAGGAGCAAAAAAAAATTTTTTCTCAAATGTAATAATGGATGCTAGAATGGGATTCGGGGTGGAATTCCATGTCTAAAAATATTATTATTAGCTGTTTTTAAAAATCAAGTGTTTTTGCTGCCCGAGGAAGAAAAAAAGCTGCCCAGGAGCAAAAAAAATTTTTTTTTCTCAAATGTAATAACGGATGCTAGAATGTGATTCGGGGTGGAATTCCATGTCTAAAAATATTATTATTAGCTGTTTTTAAAAATCAAGTGTTTTTGCTGCCCGAGGAAGAAAACGAGTGATGCCGCGTTCAGAAAAAAAGCTGCCCAGGAGCAAAAAAAATTTTTTTTTCTCAAATGTAATAACGGATCCTAGAATGTGATTCGGGGTGCAATTCCATGTCTAACAATATTATTAGCTGTTTTTAAAAATTGAGTGTTTTTGCTGCCCGAGGAAGGAAACGCGTGATGCCGCGGTCAGAAAAAAAGCTGCCCCGGAGCAAAAAAAAATTTTTTCTCAAATGTAATAACTGATGGTAGAATGTGATTCGGGGTGGAATTCCATGTCTAAAAGTATTATTATTACCTGTTATAAAAAATCGAGTGTTTTTGCTGTTCAAAGAAGAAAACGCGTGATGCCCCGGTCAGAAAAAAAGCTGCCTAGGAGCAAAAAAAATTTTTTTTTCTCAAATGTAATAACGGATGCTAGAATGTGATTCGGGGTGGAATTCCATGTCTAAAAATATTATTATTAGCTGTTTATAAAAATCAAGTGTTTTTGCTGCCCGAGGAAGAAAAAAAGCTGCCCAGGAGCAAAAAAAAATTTTTTTTCTCAAATGTAATAACGGATGCTAGAATGTGATTCGGGGTGGAATTCCATGTCTAAAAATATTATTATTAGCTGTTTTTAAAAATCAAGTGTTTTTGCTGCCCGAGGAAGAAAAAAAGCTGCCCAGGAGCAAAAAAAAATTTTTTTTCTCAAATGTAATAGCGGATGCTAGAATGTGATTCGGGGTGGAATTCCATGTCTAAAAATATTATTATTAGCTGTTTTTAAAAATCAAGTGTTTTTGCTGCCCGAGGAAGAAAACGAGTGATGCCGCGGTCAGAAAAAAAGCAGCCCAGGAGCAAAAAAAATTTTTTTTTCTCAAATGTAATAACGGATCCTAGAATGTGATTCGGGGTGCAATTCCATGTCTAACAATATTATTAGCTGTTTTTAAAAATTGAGTGTTTTTGCTGCCCGAGGAAGGAAACGCGTGATGCCGCGGTCAGAAAAAAAGCTGCCCCGGAGCAAAAAAAATTTTTTTCTCAAATGTAATAACTGATGGTAGAATGTGATTCGGGGTGGAATTCCATGTCTAAAAGTATTATTATTACCTGTTTTAAAAAATCGAGTGTTTTTGCTGTCCAAAGAAGAAAACGCGTGATGCCCCGGTCAGAAAAAAAGCTGCCTAGGAGGAAAAAAAATTTTTTTTTCTCAAATGTAATAACGGATGCTAGAATGTGATTCGGGGTGGAATTCCATGTCTAAAAATATTATTATGAGCTGTTTATAAAAATCGAGTGTTTTTGCTGCCCGAGGAAGAAAACGCGTGATGCTGCGGTCAGAAAAAAAGCTGCCCAGGAACAAAAATATTTTTTTTCTCAAATGTAATAACGGATGCTAGAATGGGATTCGGGGTGGAATACCATGTCTAAAAATATTATTATTAGCTGTTTATAAAAATCGAGTGTTTTTGCTGCCCGAGGAAGAAAACGCGTGATGCCGCGGTCAGAAAAAAAGCTGCCCAGGAACAAAAATATTTTTTTTCTCAAATGTAATAACGGATGCTAGAATGGGATTCGGGGTGGAATTCCATATCTA
This sequence comes from Arizona elegans, assembly GCA_022577455.1. NCBI lineage: Eukaryota > Metazoa > Chordata > Lepidosauria > Squamata > Colubridae > Arizona > Arizona elegans. Next base: position 168,143,014 of record JAKOOJ010000001.1, on the reverse strand, counting down.
AAAATATTATTATTAGCTGTTTTTAAAAATTGAGTGTTTTTGCTGCCCGAGGAAGGAAACGCGTGATGCCGCGGTCAGAAAAAAAGCTGCCCCGGAGCAAAAAAAAATTTTTTCTCAAATGTAATAACTGATGGTAGAATGTGATTCGGGGTGGAATTCCATGTCTAAAAGTATTATTATTACCTGTTTTAAAAAATCGAGTGTTTTTGCTGTCCAAAGAAGAAAACGCGTGATGCCCCGGTCAGAAAAAAAGCTGCCTAGGAGCAAAAAAAATTTTTTTTTCTCAAATGTAATAACGGATGCTAGAATGTGATTCGGGGTGGAATTCCATGTCTAAAAATATTATTATTAGCTGCTTATAAAAATCAAGTGTTTTTGCTGCCCGAGGAAGAAAAAAAGCTGCCCAGGAGCAAAAAAAAATTTTTTTTCTCAAATGTAATAACGGATGCTAGAATGTGATTCGGGGTGGAATTCCATGTCTAAAAATATTATTATTAGCTGTTTTTAAAAATCAAGTGTTTTTGCTGCCCGAGGAAGAAAAAAAGCTGCCCAGGAGCAAAAAAAATTTTTTTTTCTCAAATGTAATAGCGGATGCTAGAATGTGATTCGGGGTGGAATTCCATGTCTAAAAATATTATTATTAGCTGTTTTTAAAAATCAAGTGTTTTTGCTGCCCGAGGAAGAAAACGAGTGATGCCGCGGTCAGAAAAAAAGCAGCCCAGGAGCAAAAAAAATTTTTTTTTCTCAAATGTAATAACGGATCCTAGAATGTGATTCGGGGTGCAATTCCATGTCTAACAATATTATTAGCTGTTTTTAAAAATTGAGTGTTTTTGCTGCCCGAGGAAGGAAACGCGTGATGCCGCGGTCAGAAAAAAAGCTGCCCCGGAGCAAAAAAAATTTTTTTCTCAAATGTAATAACTGATGGTAGAATGTGATTCGGGGTGGAATTCCATGTCTAAAAGTATTATTATTACCTGTTTTAAAAAATCGAGTGTTTTTGCTGTCCAAAGAAGAAAACGCGTGATGCCCCGGTCAGAAAAAAAGCTGCCTAGGAGGAAAAAAAATTTTTTTTTCTCAAATGTAATAACGGATGCTAGAATGTGATTCGGGGTGGAATTCCATGTCTAAAAATATTATTATTAGCTGTTTATAAAAATCGAGTGTTTTTGCTGCCCGAGGAAGAAAACGCGTGATGCTGCGGTCAGAAAAAAAGCTGCCCAGGAACAAAAATATTTTTTTTCTCAAATGTAATAATGGATGCTAGAATGGGATTCGGGGTGGAATACCATGTCTAAAAATATTATTATTAGCTGTTTATAAAAATCGAGTGTTTTTGCTGCCCGAGGAAGAAAACGCGTGATGCCGCGGTCAGAAAAAAAGCTGCCCAGGAACAAAAATATTTTTTTTCTCAAATGTAATAACGGATGCTACAATGGGATTCGGGGTTGAATTCCATATCTAAAAATATTATTATTAGCTGTTTTTAAAAATCGAGTGTTTTTGCTGCCCGAGGAAGAAAATGCATGATGCCGCGGTCAGAAAAAAAGCTGCCCAGGAATAAAAAAATTTTTTTCTCAAATATAATAACAGATGCTAGAATGGGATTCGGGGTGGAATTCCATGTCTAAAAATATTATTATTAGCTGTTTTTAAAAATCAAGTGTTTTTGCTGCCCGAGGAAGAAAACGCGTGATACCGCGGTCAGAAAAAAAACTGCCCAGGAGCAAAAAAAATTTTTTTCTCAAATGTAATAATGGATGCTAGAATGGGATTCGGGGTGGAATTCCATGTCTAAAAATATTATTATTAGCTGTTTTTAAAAATCAAGTGTTTTTGCTGCCCGAGGAAGAAAAAAAGCTGCCCAGGAGCAAAAAAAATTTTTTTTTCTCAAATGTAATAACGGATGCTAGAATGTGATTCGGGGTGGAATTCCATGTCTAAAAATATTATTAGCTGTTTTTAAAAATTGAGTGTTTTTGCTGCCCGAGGAAGGAAACGCGTGATGCCGCGGTCAGAAAAAAAGCTGCCCCGGAGCAAAAAAAATTTTTTTCTCAAATGTAATAACTGATGGTAGAATGTGATTCGGGGTGGAATTCCATGTCTAAAAGTATTATTATTACCTGTTTTAAAAAATCGAGTGTTTTTGCTGTCCAAAGAAGAAAACGCGTGATGCCCCGGTCAGAAAAAAAGCTGCCTAGGAGGAAAAAAAATTTTTTTTTCTCAAATGTAATAACGGATGCTAGAATGTGATTCGGGGTGGAATTCCATGTCTAAAAATATTATTATTAGCTGTTTATAAAAATCGAGTGTTTTTGCTGCCCGAGGAAGAAAACGCGTGATGCTGCGGTCAGAAAAAAAGCTGCCCAGGAACAAAAATATTTTTTTTCTCAAATGTAATAACGGATGCTAGAATGGGATTCGGGGTGGAATACCATGTCTAAAAATATTATTATTAGCTGTTTATAAAAATCGAGTGTTTTTGCTGCCCGAGGAAGAAAACGCGTGATGCCGCGGTCAGAAAAAAAGCTGCCCAGGAACAAAAATATTTTTTTTCTCAAATGTAATAACGGATGCTAGAATGGGATTCGGGGTGGAATTCCATATCTAAAAATATTATTATTAGCTGTTTTTAAAAATTGAGTGTTTTTGCTGCCCGAGGAAGGAAACGCGTGATGCCGCGGTCAGAAAAAAAGCTGCCCCTGAGCAAAAAAAATTTTTTTCTCAAATGTAATAACTGATGGTAGAATGTGATTCGGGGTGGAATTCCATGTCTAAAAGTATTATTATTACCTGTTTTAAAAAATCGAGTGTTTTTGCTGTCCAAAGAAGAAAACGCGTGATGCCCCGGTCAGAAAAAAAGCTGCCTAGGAGCAAAAAAAATTTTTTTTTCTCAAATGTAATAACGGATGCTAGAATGTGATTCGGGGTGGAATTCCATGTCTAAAAATATTATTATTAGCTGTTTTTAAAAATCAAGTGTTTTTGCTGCCCGAGGAAGAAAAAAAGCTGCCCAGGAGCAAAAAAAATTTTTTTTTCTCAAATGTAATAACGGATGCTAGAATGTGATTCGGGGTGGAATTCCATGTCTAAAAATATTATTATTAGCTGTTTTTAAAAATCAAGTGTTTTTGCTGCCCGAGGAAGAAAACGAGTGATGCCGCGTTCAGAAAAAAAGCTGCCCAGGAGCAAAAAAAATTTTTTTTTCTCAAATGTAATAACGGATCCTAGAATGTGATTCGGGGTGCAATTCCATGTCTAACAATATTATTAGCTGTTTTTAAAAATTGAGTGTTTTTGCTGCCCGAGGAAGGAAACGCGTGATGCCGCGGTCAGAAAAAAAGCTGCCCCGGAGCAAAAAAAATTTTTTTCTCAAATGTAATAACTGATGGTAGAATGTGATTCGGGGTGGAATTCCATGTCTAAAAGTATTATTATTACCTGTTTTAAAAAATCGAGTGTTTTTGCTGTCCAAAGAAGAAAACGCGTGATGCCCCGGTCAGAAAAAAAGCTGCCTAGGAGCAAAAAAAATTTTTTTTTCTCAAATGTAATAACGGATGCTAGAATGTGATTCGGGGTGGAATTCCATGTCTAAAAATATTATTATTAGCTGTTTATAAAAATCGAGTGTTTTTGCTGCCCGAGGAAGAAAACGCGTGATGCTGCGGTCAGAAAAAAAGCTGCCCAGGAACAAAAATATTTTTTTTTCTCAAATGTAATAACGGATGCTAGAATGTGATTCGGGGTGGAATTCCATGTCTAAAAATATTATTATTAGCTGTTTTTAAAAATCAAGTGTTTTTGCTGCCCGAGGAAGAAAACGAGTGATGCCGCGTTCAGAAAAAAAGCTGCCCAGGAGCAAAAAAAATTTTTTTTTCTCAAATGTAATAACGGATCCTAGAATGTGATTCGGGGTGCAATTCCATGTCTAACAATATTATTAGCTGTTTTTAAAAATTGAGTGTTTTTGCTGCCCGAGGAAGGAAACGCGTGATGCCGCGGTCAGAAAAAAAGCTGCCCCGGAGCAAAAAAAATTTTTTTCTCAAATGTAATAACTGATGGTAGAATGTGATTCGGGGTGGAATTCCATGTCTAAAAGTATTATTATTACCTGTTTTAAAAAATCGAGTGTTTTTGCTGTCCAAAGAAGAAAACGCGTGATGCCCCGGTCAGAAAAAAAGCTGCCTAGGAGCAAAAAAAATTTTTTTTTCTCAAATGTAATAACGGATGCTAGAATGTGATTCGGGGTGGAATTCCATGTCTAAAAATATTATTATTAGCTGTTTTTAAAAATCAAGTGTTTTTGCTGCCCGAGGAAGAAAAAAAGCTGCCCAGGAGCAAAAAAAATTTTTTTTTCTCAAATGTAATAACGGATGCTAGAATGTGATTCGGGGTGGAATTCCATGTCTAAAAATATTATTATTAGCTGTTTTTAAAAATCAAGTGTTTTTGCTGCCCGAGGAAGAAAACGAGTGATGCCGCGTTCAGAAAAAAAGCTGCCCAGGAGCAAAAAAAATTTTTTTTTCTCAAATGTAATAACGGATCCTAGAATGTGATTCGGGGTGCAATTCCATGTCTAACAATATTATTAGCTGTTTTTAAAAATTGAGTGTTTTTGCTGCCCGAGGAAGGAAACGCGTGATGCCGCGGTCAGAAAAAAAGCTGCCCCGGAGCAAAAAAAATTTTTTTCTCAAATGTAATAACTGATGGTAGAATGTGATTCGGGGTGGAATTCCATGTCTAAAAGTATTATTATTACCTGTTTTAAAAAATCGAGTGTTTTTGCTGTCCAAAGAAGAAAACGCGTGATGCCCCGGTCAGAAAAAAAGCTGCCTAGGAGCAAAAAAAATTTTTTTTTCTCAAATGTAATAACGGATGCTAGAATGTGATTCGGGGTGGAATTCCATGTCTAAAAATATTATTATTAGCTGTTTATAAAAATCGAGTGTTTTTGCTGCCCGAGGAAGAAAACGCGTGATGCTGCGGTCAGAAAAAAAGCTGCCCAGGAACAAAAATATTTTTTTTCTCAAATGTAATAACGGATGCTAGAATGGGATTCGGGGTGGAATACCATGTCTAAAAATATTATTATTAGCTGTTTATAAAAATCGAGTGTTTTTGCTGCCCGAGGAAGAAAACGCGTGATGCCGCGGTCAGAAAAAAAGCTGCCCAGGAACAAAAATATTTTTTTTCTCAAATGTAATAACGGATGCTAGAATGGGATTCGGGGTGGAATTCCATATCTAAAAATATTATTATTAGCTGTTTTTAAAAATTGAGTGTTTTTGCTGCCCGAGGAAGGAAACGCGTGATGCCGCGGTCAGAAAAAAAGCTGCCCCGGAGCAAAAAAAAATTTTTTCTCAAATGTAATAACTGATGGTAGAATGTGATTCGGGGTGGAATTCCATGTCTAAAAGTATTATTATTACCTGTTTTAAAAAATCGAGTGTTTTTGCTGTCCAAAGAAGAAAACGCGTGATGCCCCGGTCAGAAAAAAAGCTGCCTAGGAGCAAAAAAAATTTTTTTTTCTCAAATGTAATAACGGATGCTAGAATGTGATTCGGGGTGGAATTCCATGTCTAAAAATATTATTATTAGCTGTTTATAAAAATCAAGTGTTTTTGCTGCCCGAGGAAGAAAAAAAGCTGCCCAGGAGCAAAAAAAAATTTTTTTTCTCAAATGTAATAACGGATGCTAGAATGTGATTCGGGGTGGAATTCCATGTCTAAAAATATTATTATTAGCTGTTTTTAAAAATCAAGTGTTTTTGCTGCCCGAGGAAGAAAAAAAGCTGCCCAGGAGCAAAAAAAATTTTTTTTTCTCAAATGTAATAACGGATGCTAGAATGTGATTCGGGGTGGAATTCCATGTCTAAAAATATTATTATTAGCTGTTTTTAAAAATCAAGTGTTTTTGCTGCCCGAGGAAGAAAACGAGTGATGCCGCGTTCAGAAAAAAAGCTGCCCAGGAGCAAAAAAAATTTTTTTTTCTCAAATGTAATAACGGATCCTAGAATGTGATTCGGGGTGCAATTCCATGTCTAACAATATTATTAGCTGTTTTTAAAAATTGAGTGTTTTTGCTGCCCGAGGAAGGAAACGCGTGATGCCGCGGTCAGAAAAAAAGCTGCCCCGGAGCAAAAAAAATTTTTTTCTCAAATGTAATAACTGATGGTAGAATGTGATTCGGGGTGGAATTCCATGTCTAAAAGTATTATTATTACCTGTTTTAAAAAATCGAGTGTTTTTGCTGTCCAAAGAAGAAAACGCGTGATGCCCCGGTCAGAAAAAAAGCTGCCTAGGAGCAAAAAAAATTTTTTTTTCTCAAATGTAATAACGGATGCTAGAATGTGATTCGGGGTGGAATTCCATGTCTAAAAATATTATTATTAGCTGTTTTTAAAAATCAAGTGTTTTTGCTGCCCGAGGAAGAAAAAAAGCTGCCCAGGAGCAAAAAAAATTTTTTTTTCTCAAATGTAATAACGGATGCTAGAATGTGATTCGGGGTGGAATTCCATGTCTAAAAATATTATTATTAGCTGTTTTTAAAAATCAAGTGTTTTTGCTGCCCGAGGAAGAAAACGAGTGATGCCGCGTTCAGAAAAAAAGCTGCCCAGGAGCAAAAAAAATTTTTTTTTCTCAAATGTAATAACGGATCCTAGAATGTGATTCGGGGTGCAATTCCATGTCTAACAATATTATTAGCTGTTTTTAAAAATTGAGTGTTTTTGCTGCCCGAGGAAGGAAACGCGTGATGCCGCGGTCAGAAAAAAAGCTGCCCCGGAGCAAAAAAAATTTTTTTCTCAAATGTAATAACTGATGGTAGAATGTGATTCGGGGTGGAATTCCATGTCTAAAAGTATTATTATTACCTGTTTTAAAAAATCGAGTGTTTTTGCTGTCCAAAGAAGAAAACGCGTGATGCCCCGGTCAGAAAAAAAGCTGCCTAGGAGCAAAAAAAATTTTTTTTTCTCAAATGTAATAACGGATGCTAGAATGTGATTCGGGGTGGAATTCCATGTCTAAAAATATTATTATTAGCTGTTTATAAAAATCGAGTGTTTTTGCTGCCCGAGGAAGAAAACGCGTGATGCTGCGGTCAGAAAAAAAGCTGCCCAGGAACAAAAATATTTTTTTTCTCAAATGTAATAACGGATGCTAGAATGGGATTCGGGGTGGAATACCATGTCTAAAAATATTATTATTAGCTGTTTATAAAAATCGAGTGTTTTTGCTGCCCGAGGAAGAAAACGCGTGATGCCGCGGTCAGAAAAAAAGCTGCCCAGGAACAAAAATATTTTTTTTCTCAAATGTAATAACGGATGCTAGAATGGGATTCGGGGTGGAATTCCATATCTAAAAATATTATTATTAGCTGTTTTTAAAAATTGAGTGTTTTTGCTGCCCGAGGAAGGAAACGCGTGATGCCGCGGTCAGAAAAAAAGCTGCCCCGGAGCAAAAAAAAATTTTTTCTCAAATGTAATAACTGATGGTAGAATGTGATTCGGGGTGGAATTCCATGTCTAAAAGTATTATTATTACCTGTTTTAAAAAATCGAGTGTTTTTGCTGTCCAAAGAAGAAAACGCGTGATGCCCCGGTCAGAAAAAAAGCTGCCTAGGAGCAAAAAAAATTTTTTTTTCTCAAATGTAATAACGGATGCTAGAATGTGATTCGGGGTGGAATTCCATGTCTAAAAATATTATTATTAGCTGTTTATAAAAATCAAGTGTTTTTGCTGCCCGAGGAAGAAAAAAAGCTGCCCAGGAGCAAAAAAAAATTTTTTTTCTCAAATGTAATAACGGATGCTAGAATGTGATTCGGGGTGGAATTCCATGTCTAAAAATATTATTATTAGCTGTTTTTAAAAATCAAGTGTTTTTGCTGCCCGAGGAAGAAAAAAAGCTGCCCAGGAGCAAAAAAAATTTTTTTTTCTCAAATATAATAGCGGATGCTAGAATGTGATTCGGGGTGGAATTCCATGTCTAAAAATATTATTATTAGCTGTTTTTAAAAATCAAGTGTTTTTGCTGCCCGAGGAAGAAAACGAGTGATGCCGCGGTCAGAAAAAAAGCAGCCCAGGAGCAAAAAAAATTTTTTTTTCTCAAATGTAATAACGGATCCTAGAATGTGATTCGGGGTGCAATTCCATGTCTAACAATATTATTAGCTGTTTTTAAAAATTGAGTGTTTTTGCTGCCCGAGGAAGGAAACGCGTGATGCCGCGGTCAGAAAAAAAGCTGCCCCGGAGCAAAAAAAATTTTTTTCTCAAATGTAATAACTGATGGTAGAATGTGATTCGGGGTGGAATTCCATGTCTAAAAGTATTATTATTACCTGTTTTAAAAAATCGAGTGTTTTTGCTGTCCAAAGAAGAAAACGCGTGATGCCCCGGTCAGAAAAAAAGCTGCCTAGGAGGAAAAAAAATTTTTTTTTCTCAAATGTAATAACGGATGCTAGAATGTGATTCGGGGTGGAATTCCATGTCTAAAAATATTATTATTAGCTGTTTATAAAAATCGAGTGTTTTTGCTGCCCGAGGAAGAAAACGCGTGATGCTGCGGTCAGAAAAAAAGCTGCCCAGGAACAAAAATATTTTTTTTCTCAAATGTAATAATGGATGCTAGAATGGGATTCGGGGTGGAATACCATGTCTAAAAATATTATTATTAGCTGTTTATAAAAATCGAGTGTTTTTGCTGCCCGAGGAAGAAAACGCGTGATGCCGCGGTCAGAAAAAAAGCTGCCCAGGAACAAAAATATTTTTTTTCTCAAATGTAATAACGGATGCTACAATGGGATTCGGGGTTGAATTCCATATCTAAAAATATTATTATTAGCTGTTTTTAAAAATCGAGTGTTTTTGCTGCCCGAGGAAGAAAATGCATGATGCCGCGGTCAGAAAAAAAGCTGCCCAGGAATAAAAAAATTTTTTTCTCAAATATAATAACAGATGCTAGAATGGGATTCGGGGTGGAATTCCATGTCTAAAAATATTATTATTAGCTGTTTTTAAAAATCAAGTGTTTTTGCTGCCCGAGGAAGAAAACGCGTGATACCGCGGTCAGAAAAAAAACTGCCCAGGAGCAAAAAAAATTTTTTTCTCAAATGTAATAATGGATGCTAGAATGGGATTCGGGGTGGAATTCCATGTCTAAAAATATTATTATTAGCTGTTTTTAAAAATCAAGTGTTTTTGCTGCCCGAGGAAGAAAAAAAGCTGCCCAGGAGCAAAAAAAATTTTTTTTTCTCAAATGTAATAACGGATGCTAGAATGTGATTCGGGGTGGAATTCCATGTCTAAAAATATTATTATTAGCTGTTTTTAAAAATCAAGTGTTTTTGCTGCCCGAGGAAGAAAACGAGTGATGCCGCGTTCAGAAAAAAAGCTGCCCAGGAGCAAAAAAAATTTTTTTTTCTCAAATGTAATAACGGATCCTAGAATGTTATTCGGGGTGCAATTCCATGTCTAACAATATTATTAGCTGTTTTTAAAAATTGAGTGTTTTTGCTGCCCGAGGAAGGAAACGCGTGATGCCGCGGTCAGAAAAAAAGCTGCCCCGGAGCAAAAAAAATTTTTTTCTCAAATGTAATAACTGATGGTAGAATGTGATTCGGGGTGGAATTCCATGTCTAAAAGTATTATTATTACCTGTTTTAAAAAATCGAGTGTTTTTGCTGTCCAAAGAAGAAAACGCGTGATGCCCCGGTCAGAAAAAAAGCTGCCTAGGAGCAAAAAAAATTTTTTTTTCTCAAATGTAATAACGGATGCTAGAATGTGATTCGGGGTGGAATTCCATGTCTAAAAATATTATTATTAGCTGTTTTTAAAAATCAAGTGTTTTTGCTGCCCGAGGAAGAAAAAAAGCTGCCCAGGAGCAAAAAAAATTTTTTTTTCTCAAATGTAATAACGGATGCTAGAATGTGATTCGGGGTGGAATTCCATGTCTAAAAATATTATTATTAGCTGTTTTTAAAAATCAAGTGTTTTTGCTGCCCGAGGAAGAAAACGAGTGATGCCGCGTTCAGAAAAAAAGCTGCCCAGGAGCAAAAAAAATTTTTTTTTCTCAAATGTAATAACGGATCCTAGAATGTGATTCGGGGTGCAATTCCATGTCTAACAATATTATTAGCTGTTTTTAAAAATTGAGTGTTTTTGCTGCCCGAGGAAGGAAACGCGTGATGCCGCGGTCAGAAAAAAAGCTGCCCCGGAGCAAAAAAAATTTTTTTCTCAAATGTAATAACTGATGGTAGAATGTGATTCGGGGTGGAATTCCATGTCTAAAAGTATTATTATTACCTGTTTTAAAAAATCGAGTGTTTTTGCTGTCCAAAGAAGAAAACGCGTGATGCCCCGGTCAGAAAAAAAGCTGCCTAGGAGCAAAAAAAATTTTTTTTTCTCAAATGTAATAACGGATGCTAGAATGTGATTCGGGGTGGAATTCCATGTCTAAAAATATTATTATTAGCTGTTTATAAAAATCGAGTGTTTTTGCTGCCCGAGGAAGAAAACGCGTGATGCTGCGGTCAGAAAAAAAGCTGCCCAGGAACAAAAATATTTTTTTTCTCAAATGTAATAACGGATGCTAGAATGGGATTCGGGGTGGAATACCATGTCTAAAAATATTATTATTAGCTGTTTATAAAAATCGAGTGTTTTTGCTGCCCGAGGAAGAAAACGCGTGATGCCGCGGTCAGAAAAAAAGCTGCCCAGGAACAAAAATATTTTTTTTCTCAAATGTAATAACGGATGCTAGAATGGGATTCGGGGTGGAATTCCATATCTAAAAATATTATTATTAGCTGTTTTTAAAAATTGAGTGTTTTTGCTGCCCGAGGAAGGAAACGCGTGATGCCGCGGTCAGAAAAAAAGCTGCCCCGGAGCAAAAAAAAATTTTTTCTCAAATGTAATAACTGATGGTAGAATGTGATTCGGGGTGGAATTCCATGTCTAAAAGTATTATTATTACCTGTTTTAAAAAATCGAGTGTTTTTGCTGTCCAAAGAAGAAAACGCGTGATGCCCCGGTCAGAAAAAAAGCTGCCTAGGAGCAAAAAAAATTTTTTTTTCTCAAATGTAATAACGGATGCTAGAATGTGATTCGGGGTGGAATTCCATGTCTAAAAATATTATTATTAGCTGTTTATAAAAATCAAGTGTTTTTGCTGCCCGAGGAAGAAAAAAAGCTGCCCAGGAGCAAAAAAAAATTTTTTTTCTCAAATGTAATAACGGATGCTAGAATGTGATTCGGGGTGGAATTCCATGTCTAAAAATATTATTATTAGCTGTTTTTAAAAATCAAGTGTTTTTGCTGCCCGAGGAAGAAAAAAAGCTGCCCAGGAGCAAAAAAAATTTTTTTTTCTCAAATATAATAGCGGATGCTAGAATGTGATTCGGGGTGGAATTCCATGTCTAAAAATATTATTATTAGCTGTTTTTAAAAATCAAGTGTTTTTGCTGCCCGAGGAAGAAAACGAGTGATGCCGCGGTCAGAAAAAAAGCAGCCCAGGAGCAAAAAAAATTTTTTTTTCTCAAATGTAATAACGGATCCTAGAATGTGATTCGGGGTGCAATTCCATGTCTAACAATATTATTAGCTGTTTTTAAAAATTGAGTGTTTTTGCTGCCCGAGGAAGGAAACGCGTGATGCCGCGGTCAGAAAAAAAGCTGCCCCGGAGCAAAAAAAATTTTTTTCTCAAATGTAATAACTGATGGTAGAATGTGATTCGGGGTGGAATTCCATGTCTAAAAGTATTATTATTACCTGTTTTAAAAAATCGAGTGTTTTTGCTGTCCAAAGAAGAAAACGCGTGATGCCCCGGTCAGAAAAAAAGCTGCCTAGGAGGAAAAAAAATTTTTTTTTCTCAAATGTAATAACGGATGCTAGAATGTGATTCGGGGTGGAATTCCATGTCTAAAAATATTATTATTAGCTGTTTATAAAAATCGAGTGTTTTTGCTGCCCGAGGAAGAAAACGCGTGATGCTGCGGTCAGAAAAAAAGCTGCCCAGGAACAAAAATATTTTTTTTCTCAAATGTAATAATGGATGCTAGAATGGGATTCGGGGTGGAATACCATGTCTAAAAATATTATTATTAGCTGTTTATAAAAATCGAGTGTTTTTGCTGCCCGAGGAAGAAAACGCGTGATGCCGCGGTCAGAAAAAAAGCTGCCCAGGAACAAAAATATTTTTTTTCTCAAATGTAATAACGGATGCTACAATGGGATTCGGGGTTGAATTCCATATCTAAAAATATTATTATTAGCTGTTTTTAAAAATCGAGTGTTTTTGCTGCCCGAGGAAGAAAATGCATGATGCCGCGGTCAGAAAAAAAGCTGCCCAGGAATAAAAAAATTTTTTTCTCAAATATAATAACAGATGCTAGAATGGGATTCGGGGTGGAATTCCATGTCTAAAAATATTATTATTAGCTGTTTTTAAAAATCAAGTGTTTTTGCTGCCCGAGGAAGAAAACGCGTGATACCGCGGTCAGAAAAAAAACTGCCCAGGAGCAAAAAAAATTTTTTTCTCAAATGTAATAATGGATGCTAGAATGGGATTCGGGGTGGAATTCCATGTCTAAAAATATTATTATTAGCTGTTTTTAAAAATCAAGTGTTTTTGCTGCCCGAGGAAGAAAAAAAGCTGCCCAGGAGCAAAAAAAATTTTTTTTTCTCAAATGTAATAACGGATGCTAGAATGTGATTCGGGGTGGAATTCCATGTCTAAAAATATTATTATTAGCTGTTTTTAAAAATCAAGTGTTTTTGCTGCCCGAGGAAGAAAACGAGTGATGCCGCGTTCAGAAAAAAAGCTGCCCAGGAGCAAAAAAATTTTTTTTTCTCAAATGTAATAACGGATCCTAGAATGTGATTCGGGGTGCAATTCCATGTCTAACAATATTATTAGCTGTTTTTAAAAATTGAGTGTTTTTGCTGCCCGAGGAAGGAAACGCGTGATGCCGCGGTCAGAAAAAAAGCTGCCCCGGAGCAAAAAAAATTTTTTTCTCAAATGTAATAACTGATGGTAGAATGTGATTCGGGGTGGAATTCCATGTCTAAAAGTATTATTATTACCTGTTTTAAAAAATCGAGTGTTTTTGCTGTCCAAAGAAGAAAACGCGTGATGCCCCGGTCAGAAAAAAAGCTGCCTAGGAGCAAAAAAAATTTTTTTTTCTCAAATGTAATAACGGATGCTAGAATGTGATTCGGGGTGGAATTCCATGTCTAAAAATATTATTATTAGCTGTTTTTAAAAATCAAGTGTTTTTGCTGCCCGAGGAAGAAAAAAAGCTGCCCAGGAGCAAAAAAAATTTTTTTTTCTCAAATGTAATAACGGATGCTAGAATGTGATTCGGGGTGGAATTCCATGTCTAAAAATATTATTATTAGCTGTTTTTAAAAATCAAGTGTTTTTGCTGCCCGAGGAAGAAAACGAGTGATGCCGCGTTCAGAAAAAAAGCTGCCCAGGAGCAAAAAAAATTTTTTTTTCTCAAATGTAATAACGGATCCTAGAATGTGATTCGGGGTGCAATTCCATGTCTAACAATATTATTAGCTGTTTTTAAAAATTGAGTGTTTTTGCTGCCCGAGGAAGGAAACGCGTGATGCCGCGGTCAGAAAAAAAGCTGCCCCGGAGCAAAAAAAATTTTTTTCTCAAATGTAATAACTGATGGTAGAATGTGATTCGGGGTGGAATTCCATGTCTAAAAGTATTATTATTACCTGTTTTAAAAAATCGAGTGTTTTTGCTGTCCAAAGAAGAAAACGCGTGATGCCCCGGTCAGAAAAAAAGCTGCCTAGGAGCAAAAAAAATTTTTTTTTCTCAAATGTAATAACGGATGCTAGAATGTGATTCGGGGTGGAATTCCATGTCTAAAAATATTATTATTAGCTGTTTATAAAAATCGAGTGTTTTTGCTGCCCGAGGAAGAAAACGCGTGATGCTGCGGTCAGAAAAAAAGCTGCCCAGGAACAAAAATATTTTTTTTTCTCAAATGTAATAACGGATGCTAGAATGTGATTCGGGGTGGAATTCCATGTCTAAAAATATTATTATTAGCTGTTTTTAAAAATCAAGTGTTTTTGCTGCCCGAGGAAGAAAACGAGTGATGCCGCGTTCAGAAAAAAAGCTGCCCAGGAGCAAAAAAAATTTTTTTTTCTCAAATGTAATAACGGATCCTAGAATGTGATTCGGGGTGCAATTCCATGTCTAACAATATTATTAGCTGTTTTTAAAAATTGAGTGTTTTTGCTGCCCGAGGAAGGAAACGCGTGATGCCGCGGTCAGAAAAAAAGCTGCCCCGGAGCAAAAAAAATTTTTTTCTCAAATGTAATAACTGATGGTAGAATGTGATTCGGGGTGGAATTCCATGTCTAAAAGTATTATTATTACCTGTTTTAAAAAATCGAGTGTTTTTGCTGTCCAAAGAAGAAAACGCGTGATGCCCCGGTCAGAAAAAAAGCTGCCTAGGAGCAAAAAAAATTTTTTTTTCTCAAATGTAATAACGGATGCTAGAATGTGATTCGGGGTGGAATTCCATGTCTAAAAATATTATTATTAGCTGTTTTTAAAAATCAAGTGTTTTTGCTGCCCGAGGAAGAAAAAAAGCTGCCCAGGAGCAAAAAAAATTTTTTTTTCTCAAATGTAATAACGGATGCTAGAATGTGATTCGGGGTGGAATTCCATGTCTAAAAATATTATTATTAGCTGTTTTTAAAAATCAAGTGTTTTTGCTGCCCGAGGAAGAAAACGAGTGATGCCGCGTTCAGAAAAAAAGCTGCCCAGGAGCAAAAAAAATTTTTTTTTCTCAAATGTAATAACGGATCCTAGAATGTGATTCGGGGTGCAATTCCATGTCTAACAATATTATTAGCTGTTTTTAAAAATTGAGTGTTTTTGCTGCCCGAGGAAGGAAACGCGTGATGCCGCGGTCAGAAAAAAAGCTGCCCCGGAGCAAAAAAAATTTTTTTCTCAAATGTAATAACTGATGGTAGAATGTGATTCGGGGTGGAATTCCATGTCTAAAAGTATTATTATTACCTGTTTTAAAAAATCGAGTGTTTTTGCTGTCCAAAGAAGAAAACGCGTGATGCCCCGGTCAGAAAAAAAGCTGCCTAGGAGCAAAAAAAATTTTTTTTTCTCAAATGTAATAACGGATGCTAGAATGTGATTCGGGGTGGAATTCCATGTCTAAAAATATTATTATTAGCTGTTTTTAAAAATCAAGTGTTTTTGCTGCCCGAGGAAGAAAAAAAGCTGCCCAGGAGCAAAAAAAATTTTTTTTTCTCAAATGTAATAACGGATGCTAGAATGTGATTCGGGGTGGAATTCCATGTCTAAAAATATTATTATTAGCTGTTTTTAAAAATCAAGTGTTTTTGCTGCCCGAGGAAGAAAACGAGTGATGCCGCGTTCAGAAAAAAAGCTGCCCAGGAGCAAAAAAAATTTTTTTTTCTCAAATGTAATAACGGATCCTAGAATGTGATTCGGGGTGCAATTCCATGTCTAACAATATTATTAGCTGTTTTTAAAAATTGAGTGTTTTTGCTGCCCGAGGAAGGAAACGCGTGATGCCGCGGTCAGAAAAAAAGCTGCCCCGGAGCAAAAAAAATTTTTTTCTCAAATGTAATAACTGATGGTAGAATGTGATTCGGGGTGGAATTCCATGTCTAAAAGTATTATTATTACCTGTTTTAAAAAATTGAGTGTTTTTGCTGTCCAAAGAAGAAAACGCGTGATGCCCCGGTCAGAAAAAAAGCTGCCTAGGAGCAAAAAAAATTTTTTTTTCTCAAATGTAATAACGGATGCTAGAATGTGATTCGGGGTGGAATTCCATGTCTAAAAATATTATTATTAGCTGTTTATAAAAATCGAGTGTTTTTGCTGCCCGAGGAAGAAAACGCGTGATGCTGCGGTCAGAAAAAAAGCTGCCCAGGAACAAAAATATTTTTTTTCTCAAATGTAATAACGGATGCTAGAATGGGATTCGGGGTGGAATACCATGTCTAAAAATATTATTATTAGCTGTTTATAAAAATCGAGTGTTTTTGCTGCCCGAGGAAGAAAACGCGTGATGCCGCGGTCAGAAAAAAAGCTGCCCAGGAACAAAAATATTTTTTTTCTCAAATGTAATAACGGATGCTAGAATGGGATTCGGGGTGGAATTCCATATCTAAAAATATTATTATTAGCTGTTTTTAAAAATTGAGTGTTTTTGCTGCCCGAGGAAGGAAACGCGTGATGCCGCGGTCAGAAAAAAAGCTGCCCCGGAGCAAAAAAAAATTTTTTCTCAAATGTAATAACTGATGGTAGAATGTGATTCGGGGTGGAATTCCATGTCTAAAAGTATTATTATTACCTGTTTTAAAAAATCGAGTGTTTTTGCTGTCCAAAGAAGAAAACGCGTGATGCCCCGGTCAGAAAAAAAGCTGCCTAGGAGCAAAAAAAATTTTTTTTTCTCAAATGTAATAACGGATGCTAGAATGTGATTCGGGGTGGAATTCCATGTCTAAAAATATTATTATTAGCTGTTTATAAAAATCAAGTGTTTTTGCTGCCCGAGGAAAAAAAAAAGCTGCCCAGGAGCAAAAAAAAATTTTTTTTCTCAAATGTAATAACGGATGCTAGAATGTGATTCGGGGTGGAATTCCATGTCTAAAAATATTATTATTAGCTGTTTTTAAAAATCAAGTGTTTTTGCTGCCCGAGGAAGAAAAAAAGCTGCCCAGGAGCAAAAAAAAATTTTTTTTCTCAAATATAATAGCGGATGCTAGAATGTGATTCGGGGTGGAATTCCATGTCTAAAAATATTATTATTAGCTGTTTTTAAAAATCAAGTGTTTTTGCTGCCCGAGGAAGAAAACGAGTGATGCCGCGGTCAGAAAAAAAGCAGCCCAGGAGCAAAAAAAATTTTTTTTTCTCAAATGTAATAACGGATCCTAGAATGTGATTCGGGGTGCAATTCCATGTCTAACAATATTATTAGCTGTTTTTAAAAATTGAGTGTTTTTGCTGCCCGAGGAAGGAAACGCGTGATGCCGCGGTCAGAAAAAAAGCTGCCCCGGAGCAAAAAAAATTTTTTTCTCAAATGTAATAACTGATGGTAGAATGTGATTCGGGGTGGAATTCCATGTCTAAAAGTATTATTATTACCTGTTTTAAAAAATCGAGTGTTTTTGCTGTCCAAAGAAGAAAACGCGTGATGCCCCGGTCAGAAAAAAAGCTGCCTAGGAGGAAAAAAAATTTTTTTTTCTCAAATGTAATAACGGATGCTAGAATGTGATTCGGGGTGGAATTCCATGTCTAAAAATATTATTATTAGCTGTTTATAAAAATCGAGTGTTTTTGCTGCCCGAGGAAGAAAACGCGTGATGCTGCGGTCAGAAAAAAAGCTGCCCAGGAACAAAAATATTTTTTTTCTCAAATGTAATAATGGATGCTAGAATGGGATTCGGGGTGGAATACCATGTCTAAAAATATTATTATTAGCTGTTTATAAAAATCGAGTGTTTTTGCTGCCCGAGGAAGAAAACGCGTGATGCCGCGGTCAGAAAAAAAGCTGCCCAGGAACAAAAATATTTTTTTTCTCAAATGTAATAACGGATGCTACAATGGGATTCGGGGTTGAATTCCATATCTAAAAATATTATTATTAGCTGTTTTTAAAAATCGAGTGTTTTTGCTGCCCGAGGAAGAAAATGCATGATGCCGCGGTCAGAAAAAAAGCTGCCCAGGAATAAAAAAATTTTTTTCTCAAATATAATAACAGATGCTAGAATGGGATTCGGGGTGGAATTCCATGTCTAAAAATATTATTATTAGCTGTTTTTAAAAATCAAGTGTTTTTGCTGCCCGAGGAAGAAAACGCGTGATACCGCGGTCAGAAAAAAAACTGCCCAGGAGCAAAAAAAATTTTTTTCTCAAATGTAATAATGGATGCTAGAATGGGATTCGGGGTGGAATTCCATGTCTAAAAATATTATTATTAGCTGTTTTTAAAAATCAAGTGTTTTTGCTGCCCGAGGAAGAAAAAAAGCTGCCCAGGAGCAAAAAAAATTTTTTTTTCTCAAATGTAATAACGGATGCTAGAATGTGATTCGGGGTGGAATTCCATGTCTAAAAATATTATTATTAGCTGTTTTTAAAAATCAAGTGTTTTTGCTGCCCGAGGAAGAAAACGAGTGATGCCGCGTTCAGAAAAAAAGCTGCCCAGGAGCAAAAAAAATTTTTTTTTCTCAAATGTAATAACGGATCCTAGAATGTGATTCGGGGTGCAATTCCATGTCTAACAATATTATTAGCTGTTTTTAAAAATTGAGTGTTTTTGCTGCCCGAGGAAGGAAACGCGTGATGCCGCGGTCAGAAAAAAAGCTGCCCCGGAGCAAAAAAAATTTTTTTCTCAAATGTAATAACTGATGGTAGAATGTGATTCGGGGTGGAATTCCATGTCTAAAAGTATTATTATTACCTGTTTTAAAAAATCGAGTGTTTTTGCTGTCCAAAGAAGAAAACGCGTGATGCCCCGGTCAGAAAAAAAGCTGCCTAGGAGCAAAAAAAATTTTTTTTTCTCAAATGTAATAACGGATGCTAGAATGTGATTCGGGGTGGAATTCCATGTCTAAAAATATTATTATTAGCTGTTTTTAAAAATCAAGTGTTTTTGCTGCCCGAGGAAGAAAAAAAGCTGCCCAGGAGCAAAAAAAATTTTTTTTTCTCAAATGTAATAACGGATGCTAGAATGTGATTCGGGGTGGAATTCCATGTCTAAAAATATTATTATTAGCTGTTTTTAAAAATCAAGTGTTTTTGCTGCCCGAGGAAGAAAATGAGTGATGCCGCGTTCAGAAAAAAAGCTGCCCAGGAGCAAAAAAAATTTTTTTTTCTCAAATGTAATAACGGATCCTAGAATGTGATTCGGGGTGCAATTCCATGTCTAACAATATTATTAGCTGTTTTTAAAAATTGAGTGTTTTTGCTGCCCGAGGAAGGAAACGCGTGATGCCGCGGTCAGAAAAAAAGCTGCCCCGGAGCAAAAAAAATTTTTTTCTCAAATGTAATAACTGATGGTAGAATGTGATTCGGGGTGGAATTCCATGTCTAAAAGTATTATTATTACCTGTTTTAAAAAATCGAGTGTTTTTGCTGTCCAAAGAAGAAAACGCGTGATGCCCCGGTCAGAAAAAAAGCTGCCTAGGAGCAAAAAAAATTTTTTTTTCTCAAATGTAATAACGGATGCTAGAATGTGATTCGGGGTGGAATTCCATGTCTAAAAATATTATTATTAGCTGTTTATAAAAATCGAGTGTTTTTGCTGCCCGAGGAAGAAAACGCGTGATGCTGCGGTCAGAAAAAAAGCTGCCCAGGAACAAAAATATTTTTTTTCTCAAATGTAATAACGGATGCTAGAATGGGATTCGGGGTGGAATACCATGTCTAAAAATATTATTATTAGCTGTTTATAAAAATCGAGTGTTTTTGCTGCCCGAGGAAGAAAACGCGTGATGCCGCGGTCAGAAAAAAAGCTGCCCAGGAACAAAAATATTTTTTTTCTCAAATGTAATAACGGATGCTAGAATGGGATTCGGGGTGGAATTCCATATCTAAAAATATTATTATTAGCTGTTTTTAAAAATTGAGTGTTTTTGCTGCCCGAGTAAGGAAACGCGTGATGCCGCGGTCAGAAAAAAAGCTGCCCCGGAGCAAAAAAAAATTTTTTCTCAAATGTAATAACTGATGGTAGAATGTGATTCGGGGTGGAATTCCATGTCTAAAAGTATTATTATTACCTGTTTTAAAAAATCGAGTGTTTTTGCTGTCCAAAGAAGAAAACGCGTGATGCCCCGGTCAGAAAAAAAGCTGCCTAGGAGCAAAAAAAATTTTTTTTTCTCAAATGTAATAACGGATGCTAGAATGTGATTCGGGGTGGAATTCCATGTCTAAAAATATTATTATTAGCTGTTTATAAAAATCAAGTGTTTTTGCTGCCCGAGGAAGAAAAAAAGCTGCCCAGGAGCAAAAAAAAATTTTTTTTCTCAAATGTAATAACGGATGCTAGAATGTGATTCGGGGTGGAATTCCATGTCTAAAAATATTATTATTAGCTGTTTTTAAAAATCAAGTGTTTTTGCTGCCCGAGGAAGAAAAAAAGCTGCCCAGGAGCAAAAAAAATTTTTTTTTCTCAAATATAATAGCGGATGCTAGAATGTGATTCGGGGTGGAATTCCATGTCTAAAAATATTATTATTAGCTGTTTTTAAAAATCAAGTGTTTTTGCTGCCCGAGGAAGAAAACGAGTGATGCCGCGGTCAGAAAAAAAGCAGCCCAGGAGCAAAAAAAATTTTTTTTTCTCAAATGTAATAACGGATCCTAGAATGTGATTCGGGGTGCAATTCCATGTCTAACAATATTATTAGCTGTTTTTAAAAATTGAGTGTTTTTGCTGCCCGAGGAAGGAAACGCGTGATGCCGCGGTCAGAAAAAAAGCTGCCCCGGAGCAAAAAAAATTTTTTTCTCAAATGTAATAACTGATGGTAGAATGTGATTCGGGGTGGAATTCCATGTCTAAAAGTATTATTATTACCTGTTTTAAAAAATCGAGTGTTTTTGCTGTCCAAAGAAGAAAACGCGTGATGCCCCGGTCAGAAAAAAAGCTGCCTAGGAGGAAAAAAAATTTTTTTTTCTCAAATGTAATAACGGATGCTAGAATGTGATTCGGGGTGGAATTCCATGTCTAAAAATATTATTATTAGCTGTTTATAAAAATCGAGTGTTTTTGCTGCCCGAGGAAGAAAACGCGTGATGCTGCGGTCAGAAAAAAAGCTGCCCAGGAACAAAAATATTTTTTTTCTCAAATGTAATAATGGATGCTAGAATGGGATTCGGGGTGGAATACCATGTCTAAAAATATTATTATTAGCTGTTTATAAAAATCGAGTGTTTTTGCTGCCCGAGGAAGAAAACGCGTGATGCCGCGGTCAGAAAAAAAGCTGCCCAGGAACAAAAATATTTTTTTTCTCAAATGTAATAACGGATGCTACAATGGGATTCGGGGTTGAATTCCATATCTAAAAATATTATTATTAGCTGTTTTTAAAAATCGAGTGTTTTTGCTGCCCGAGGAAGAAAATGCATGATGCCGCGGTCAGAAAAAAAGCTGCCCAGGAATAAAAAATTTTTTTTCTCAAATATAATAACAGATGCTAGAATGGGATTCGGGGTGGAATTCCATGTCTAAAAATATTATTATTAGCTGTTTTTAAAAATCAAGTGTTTTTGCTGCCCGAGGAAGAAAACGCGTGATACCGCGGTCAGAAAAAAAACTGCCCAGGAGCAAAAAAAATTTTTTTCTCAAATGTAATAATGGATGCTAGAATGGGATTCGGGGTGGAATTCCATGTCTAAAAATATTATTATTAGCTGTTTTTAAAAATCAAGTGTTTTTGCTGCCCGAGGAAGAAAAAAAGCTGCCCAGGAGCAAAAAAAATTTTTTTTTCTCAAATGTAATAACGGATGCTAGAATGTGATTCGGGGTGGAATTCCATGTCTAAAAATATTATTATTAGCTGTTTTTAAAAATCAAGTGTTTTTGCTGCCCGAGGAAGAAAACGAGTGATGCCGCGTTCAGAAAAAAAGCTGCCCAGGAGCAAAAAAAATTTTTTTTTCTCAAATGTAATAACGGATCCTAGAATGTGATTCGGGGTGCAATTCCATGTCTAACAATATTATTAGCTGTTTTTAAAAATTGAGTGTTTTTGCTGCCCGAGGAAGGAAACGCGTGATGCCGCGGTCAGAAAAAAAGCTGCCCCGGAGCAAAAAAAATTTTTTTCTCAAATGTAATAACTGATGGTAGAATGTGATTCGGGGTGGAATTCCATGTCTAAAAGTATTATTATTACCTGTTTTAAAAAATCGAGTGTTTTTGCTGTCCAAAGAAGAAAACGCGTGATGCCCCGGTCAGAAAAAAAGCTGCCTAGGAGCAAAAAAAATTTTTTTTTCTCAAATGTAATAACGGATGCTAGAATGTGATTCGGGGTGGAATTCCATGTCTAAAAATATTATTATTAGCTGTTTTTAAAAATCAAGTGTTTTTGCTGCCCGAGGAAGAAAAAAAGCTGCCCAGGAGCAAAAAAATTTTTTTTTCTCAAATGTAATAACGGATGCTAGAATGTGATTCGGGGTGGAATTCCATGTCTAAAAATATTATTATTAGCTGTTTTTAAAAATCAAGTGTTTTTGCTGCCCGAGGAAGAAAACGAGTGATGCCGCGTTCAGAAAAAAAGCTGCCCAGGAGCAAAAAAAATTTTTTTTTCTCAAATGTAATAACGGATCCTAGAATGTGATTCGGGGTGCAATTCCATGTCTAACAATATTATTAGCTGTTTTTAAAAATTGAGTGTTTTTGCTGCCCGAGGAAGGAAACGCGTGATGCCGCGGTCAGAAAAAAAGCTGCCCCGGAGCAAAAAAAATTTTTTTCTCAAATGTAATAACTGATGGTAGAATGTGATTCGGGGTGGAATTCCATGTCTAAAAGTATTATTATTACCTGTTTTAAAAAATCGAGTGTTTTTGCTGTCCAAAGAAGAAAACGCGTGATGCCCCGGTCAGAAAAAAAGCTGCCTAGGAGCAAAAAAAATTTTTTTTTCTCAAATGTAATAACGGATGCTAGAATGGGATTCGGGGTGGAATTCCATGTCTAAAAATATTATTTTTAGCCGTTTTTAAAAATCGAGTGTTTTTGCTGCCTGAGGAAGAAAACGCGTTATGCCGCAGTCAGAAAAAAAGCTGCCCAGGAACAAAAAAAAATTTTTTTTCTCAAATGTAATAACGGATGCTAGAATGTGATTCGGGGTGGAATTCCATGTCTAAAAATATTATTATTCGCTGTTTTTAAAAATCAAGTGTTTTTGCTGCCCGAGGAAGAAAAGGCATGATGCCGCGGTCAGAAAAAAAGCTGCCCAGGAGCAAAAAAAATTTTTTTTTCTCAAATGTAATAACGGATGCTAGAATGTGATTCGGTGTGGAATTCCATGTCTAAAAATATTATTTTTAGCTGTTTTTAAAAATCGAGTGTTTTTGCTTCCCGAGGAAGAAAATGCATGATGCCGCGGTCAGAAAAAAAGCTGCCCAGGAATAAAAATTTTTTTTTTCTCAAATGTAATAACGGATGCTAGAATGTGATTCGGGGTGGAATTCCATGTCTAAAAATATTATTATTAGCTGTTTTTAAATATCGAGTGTTTTTGCTGCCCGAGGAAGAAAACGCATGATGCCGCGGTGAGAAAAAAAGCTGCCCAGGAGCAAAAAAAATTTTTTTCTCTCAAATGTAATAACGGATCCTAGAATGTGATTCAGGGTGCAATTCCATGTCTAACAATATTATTAGCTGTTTTTAAAAATTGAGTGTTTTTGCTGCCCGAGGAAGAAAACGCGTGATGCCGGGGTCAGAAAAAAAGCTGCCCCGGAGCAAAAAAAATTTTTTTTCCTCAAATGTAATAACTGATGGTAGAATGTGATTCGGGGTGGAATTCCATGTCTAAAAGTATTATTATTAGCTGTTTTTAAAAATCAAGTGTTTTTGCTGCCCGAGGAAGAAAAAAAGCTGCCCAGGAGCAAAAAAATTTTTTTTTCTCAAATGTAATAACGGATGCTAGAATGTGATTCGGGGTGGAATTCCATGTCTAAAAATATTATTATTAGCTGTTTTTAAAAATCAAGTGTTTTTGCTGCCCGAGGAAGAAAAAAAGCTGCCCAGGAGAAAAAAATTTTTTTTTTCTCAAATGTAATAACGGATGCTAGAATGTGATTCGGGGTGGAATTCCATGTCTAAAAATATTATTATTAGCTGTTTTTAAAAATCAAGTGTTTTTGCTGCCCGAGGAAGAAAACGAGTGATGCCGCGGTAAGAAAAAAAGCTGCCCAGGAGCAAAAAAAAATTTTTTTTCTCAAATGTAATAACGGATGCTAGAATGTGATTCAGGGTGGAATTCCATGTCTAAAAATATTATTTTTAGCCGTTTTTAAAAATCGAGTGTTTTTGCTGCCTGAGGAAGAAAACGCGTTATGCCGCAGTCAGAAAAAAAGCTGCGCAGGAACAAAAAAAATTTTTTTTTCTCAAATGTAATAACGGATGCTAGAATGTGATTCGGGGTGGAATTCCATGTCTAAAAATATTATTATTCGCTGTTTTTAAAAATCAAGTGTTTTTGCTGCCCGAGGAAGAAAATGCATGATGCCGCGGTCAGAAAAAAAGCTGCCCAGGAATAAAAAAATTTTTTTTCTCAAATGTAATAACGGATCCTAGAATGGGATTCGGGGTGGAATTCCATGTCTAAAAATATTATTATTAGCTGTTTTTAAAAATCAAGTGTTTTTGCTGCCCGAGGAAGGAAACGCGTGATGCCGCGGTAAGAAAAGAAGCTGCCCCGGAGCAAAAAAATTTTTTTTCTCAAATGTAATAACTGATGGTAGAATGTGATTCGGGGTGGAATTCCATGTCTAAAAATATTATTATTAGCTGTTTTTAAAAATCAAGTGTTTTTGCTGCCCGAGGAAGAAAAAAAGCTGCCCAGGAGAAAAAAAAATTTTTTTCCTCAAATGTAATAACGGATGCTAGAATGTGATTCGGGGTGGAATTCCATGTCTAAAAATATTATTATTAGCTGTTTTTAAAAATCAAGTGTTTTTGCTGCCCGAGGAAGAAAACGAGTGATGCCGCGGTAAGAAAAAAAGCTGCCCAGGAGCAAAAAAAATGTTTTTTTCTCAAATGTAATAACGGATGCTAGAATGTGATTCAGGGTGGAATTCCATGTCTAAAAATATTATTTTTAGCCGTTTTTAAAAATCGAGTGTTTTTGCTGCCTGAGGAAGAAAACGCGTTATGCCGCAGTCAGAAAAAAAGCTGCCCAGGAACAAAAAAATTTTTTTTTTCTCAAATGTAATAACGGATGCTAGAATGTGATTCGGTGTGGAATTCCATGTCTAAAAATATTATTTTTAGCTGTTTTTAAAAATCGAGTGTTTTTGCTGCCCGAGGAAGAAAATGCATGATGCCGCGGTCAGAAAAAAAGCTGCCCAGGAATAAAAAAATTTTTTTTCTCAAATGTAATAACGGATCCTAGAATGGGATTCGGGGTGGAATTCCATGTCTAAAAATATTATTATTAGCTGTTTTTAAAAATCAAGTGTTTTTGCTGCCCGAGGAAGAAAAAAAGCTGCCCAGGAGCAAAAAAAAAAATTTTTTTCTCAAATGTAATAACGGATGCTAGAATGTGATTCGGTGTGGAATTCCATGTCTAAAAATATTATTATTAGCTGTTTTTAAATATCGAGTGTTTTTGCTGCCCGAGGAAGAAAACGCATGATGCCGCGGTCAAAAAAAAAGCTGCCCAGGAGCAAAAAAAAATTTTTTTTCTCAAATGTAATAACTGATG
Source organism: Arizona elegans (assembly GCA_022577455.1). Taxonomy (NCBI): domain Eukaryota; kingdom Metazoa; phylum Chordata; class Lepidosauria; order Squamata; family Colubridae; genus Arizona; species Arizona elegans. Next base: position 168,117,584 of record JAKOOJ010000001.1, on the reverse strand, counting down.
GTAGAATGTGATTCGGGGTGGAATTCCATGTCTAAAAGTATTATTATTACCTGTTTTAAAAAATCGAGTGTTTTTGCTGTCCAAAGAAGAAAACGCGTGATGCCCCGGTCAGAAAAAAAGCTGCCTAGGAGCAAAAAAAAATTTTTTTTCTCAAATGTAATAACAGATGCTAGAATGTGATTCGGGGTGGAATTCCATGTCTAAAAATATTATTATTAGCTGTTTATAAAAATCGAGTGTTTTTGCTGCCCGAGGAAGAAAACGGGTGATGCTGCGGTAAGAAAAAAAGCTGCCCAGGAACAAAAATATTTTTTTCCTCAAATGTAATAACGGATGCTAGAATGGGATTCGGGGTGGAATTCCATGTCTAAAAATATTATTATTAGCTGTTTATAAAAATCGAGTGTTTTTGCTGCCCGAGGAAGAAAACGCGTGATGTCGCGGTCAGAAAAAAAGCTGCCCCGGAGCAAAAAATTTTTTTTCTCAAATGTAATAATGGATGCTAGAATGTGATTCGGGGTGGAATTCCATTTCTAAAAGTATTATTATTAGCTGTTTTAAAAAATCGAGGGTCCTTGCTGTCCGAAGAAGAAAACGCGTGATGCCGTGGACAGAAAAAAAGCTGCCCAGGAGCAAAAAAATTTTTTTGTCTCAAATGTAATAAGGGATGCTAGAATGTGATTCGGGGTGGAATTCCATGTCTAAAAATATTATTATTAGCTGTTTTTAGAAATTCAGGGTTTTTTTGCTGCCCGAGGAAGAAAACGCATGATGCCGCGATCAGAAAAAAACCTGCCCAGGAACAAAAAAATTTTTTTTTCTCAAATGTAATAACGGATGCTAGAATGTGATTCAGGGTGGAATTCCATGTCTAAAAATATTATTTTTAGCCCTTTTTAAAAATCGAGTGTTTTTGCTGCCTGAGGAAGAAAACGCGTTATGCCGCAGTCAGAAAAAAAGCTGCGCAGGAACAAAAAAATTTTTTTTTTCTCAAATGTAATAACGGATGCTAGAATGTGATTCGGGGTGGAATTCCATGTCTAAAAATATTATTTTTAGCTGTTTTTAAAAATCGAGTGTTTTTGCTGCCCGAGGAATAAAACGCGTGATGCCGCGGTCAGAAAAAAAGCTGGCCAGGAGCAAAAAAATTTTTTTTTCTCAAATGTAATAATGGATGCTAGAATGTGATTCGGGGTGGAATTCCATGTCTAAAAATATTATTATTAGCTGTTTTTATAAATTGACTCTTTTTGCTGCCCGAGGAAGAAAACGCGTGATGCCGTGGTCAGAAAAAAAGCTGCCCAGGAGCAGAAAAAATTTTTTTTCCCAAATGTAATAACGGATGGTAGAATGGGATTCGGGGTGGAATTCCATGTCTAAAAATATTATTATTAGCTGTTTTTAAAAATCAAGTGTTTTTGCTGCCCGAGGAAGAAAACGAGTGATGCCGCGGTAAGAAAAAAAGCTGCCCAGGAGCAAAAAAAAATTTTTTTTCTCAAATGTAATAACGGATGCTAGAATGTGATTCGGTGTGGAATTCCATGTCTAAAAATATTATTATTAGCTGTTTTTAAATATCGAGTGTTTTTGCTGCCCGAGGAAGAAAACGCGTGATGCCCCGGTCAGAAAAAAAGCTGCCCCGGAGCAAAAAAAATTTTTTTCTCAAATGTAATAACTGATGGTAGAATGTGATTCGGGGTGGAATTCCATGTCTAAAAGTATTATTATTACCTGTTTTAAAAAATCGAGTGTTTTTGCTGTCCAAAGAAGAAAACGCGTGATGCCCCGGTCCGAAAAAAAGCTGCCTAGGAGCAAAAAAATTTTTTTTTTCTCAAATGTAATAACGGATGCTAGAATGTGATTCGGGGTGGAATTCCATGTCTAAAAATATTATTATTAGCTGTTTATAAAAATCGAGTGTTTTTGCTGCCCGAGGAAGAAAACGCGGGATGCTGCGGTCAGAAAAAAAGCTGCCCAGGAACAAAAATATTTTTTTTCTCAAATGTAATAACGGATGCTAGAATGGGATTCGGGGTGGAATTCCATGTCTAAAAATATTATTATTAGCTGTTTTTAAAAATCAAGTGTTTTTGCTGCCCGAGGAAGAAAAAAAGCTGCCCAGGAGCAAAAAAAAAATTTTTTTTCTCAAATGTAATAACGGATGCTAGAATGTGATTCGGTGTGGAATTCCATGTCTAAAAATATTATTATTAGCTGTTTTTAAATATCGAGTGTTTTTGCTGCCCGAGGAAGAAAACGCATGATGCCGCGGTCAAAAAAAAAGCTGCCCAGGAGCAAAAAAAATTTTTTTTTCTCAAATGTAATAACGGATCCTAGAATGTTATTCGGGGTGCAATTCCATGTCTAACAATATTATTAGCTGTTTTTAAAAATTGAGTGTTTTTGCTGCCCGAGGAAGGAAACGCGTGATGCCGCGGTAAGAAAAGAAGCTGCCCCGGAGCAAAAAAATTTTTTTTCTCAAATGTAATAACTGATGGTAGAATGTGATTCGGGGTGGAATTCCATGTCTAAAAATATTATTATTAGCTGTTTTTAAAAATCAAGTGTTTTTGCTGCCCGAGGAAGAAAAAAAGCTGCCCAGGAGAAAAAAAATTTTTTTTCCTCAAATGTAATAACGGATGCTAGAATGTGATTCGGGGTGGAATTCCATGTCTAAAAATATTATTATTAGCTGTTTTTAAAAATCAGGTGTTTTTGCTGCCCGAGGAAGAAAACGAGTGATGCCGCGGTAAGAAAAAAAGCTGCCCAGGAGCAAAAAAAATTTTTTTTTTCTCAAATGTAATAACGGATGCTAGAATGTGATTCGGGGTGGAATTCCATGTCTAAAAATATTATTATTAGCTGTTTTTAAATATCGAGTGTTTTTGCTGCCCGAGGAAGAAAACGCATGATGCCGCGGTGAGAAAAAAAGCTGCCCAGGAGCAAAAAAATTTTTTTTCTCTCAAATGTAATAACGGATCCTAGAATGTGATTCGGGGTGCAATTCCATGTCTAACAATATTATTAGCTGTTTTTAAAAATGGTGTGTTTTTGCTGCCCGAGGAAGAAAACGCATGATGCCGCGGTCAGAAAAAAAGCTTCCCCGGAGCAAAAAAAATTTTTTTTCCTCAAATGTAATAACTGATGGTAGAATGTGATTCGGGGTGGAATTCCATGTCTAAAAGTATTATTACCTGTTTTAAAAAATCGAGTGTTTTTGCTGTCCGAAGAACAAAACGCGTGATGCCCCGGTCAGAAAAAAAGCTGCCTAGGAGCAAAAAAAATTTTTTTTCTCAAATGTAATAACGGATGCTAGAATGTGATTCGGGGTGGAATTCCATGTCTAAAAATATTATTATTAGCTGTTTTTAAAAATCAAGTGTTTTTGCTGCCCGAGGAAGGAAACGCGTGATGCCGCGGTCAGAAAAAAAGCTGCCCCGGAGCAAAAAAATTTTTTTTCTCAAATGTAATAACTGATGGTAGAATGTGATTCGGGGTGGAATTCCATGTCTAAAAATATTATTATTAGCTTTTTGTAAAAATCGAGTGTTTTTGCTGTCCAAAGAAGAAAACGCGTGATGCCCCGGACAGAAAAAAAGCTGCCTAGGAGCAAACAAAATTTTTTTTTCTCAAATGTAATAACGGATGCTAGAATGTGATTCGGGGTGGAATTCCATGTCTAAAAATATTATTATTAGCTGTTTATAAAAATCGAGTGTTTTTGCTGCCCGAGGAAGAAAACGCGTGATGCTGCGGTCAGAAAAAAAGCTGCCCAGGAACAAAAAAATTCTTTTTCTCAAATGTAATAACGGATGCTAGAATGTGATTCGGTGTGGAATTCCATGTCTAAAAATATTATTATTAGCTGTTTTTAAATATCGAGTGTTTTTGCTGCCCGAGGAAGAAAACGCGTGATGCTGCGGTCAGAAAAAAAGCTGCCCAGGAACAAAAATATTTTTTTTCTCAAATGTAATAACGGATGCTAGAATGGGATTCGGGGTGGAATTCCATGTCTAAAAATATTATTATTAGCTGTTTTTAAAAATCAAGTGTTTTTGCTGCCCGAGGAAGAAAACGCGTGATGCCGCGGTCAGAAAAAAAGCTGCCCCGGAGCAAAAAAAATTTTTTTCTCAAATGTAATAACTGATGGTAGAATGTGATTCGGGGTGGAATTCCATGTCTAAAAGTATTATTATTACCTGTTTTAAAAAATCGAGTGTTTTTGCTGTCCAAAGAAGAAAACGCGTGATGCCCCGGTCAGAAAAAAAGCTGCCTAGGAGCAAACAAAATTTTTTTTTCTCAAATGTAATAACGGATGCTAGAATGTGATTCGGGGTGGAATTCCATGTCTAAAAATATTATTATTAGCTGTTTATAAAAATCGAGTGTTTTTGCTGCCCGAGGAAGAAAACGCGTGATGCCGCGGTCAGAAAAAAAGCTGCACCGGAGCAAAAAATTTTTTTTCTCAAATGTAATAATGGACGCTAGAATGTGATTCGGGGTGGAATTCCATTTCTAAAAGTATTATTATTAGCTGTTTTAAAAAATCGAGTGTTCTTGCTGTCCGAAGAAGAAAACGCGTGATGCCGCGGACAGAAAAAAAGCTGCCCAGTAGCAAAAAAAATTTTTTGTCTCAAATGTTATAATGGATGCTAGAATGTGATTCGGGGTGGAATTCCATGTCTAAAAATATTATTATTAGCTGTTTTTAGAAATTCAGGGTTTTTTTGCTGCCCGAGGAAGAAAACGCATGATGCCGCGATCAGAAAATAAGCTGCCCAGGAACAAAAAAAATTTTTTTTCTCAAATGTAATAACGGATGCTAGAATGTGATTCAGGGTGGAATTCCATGTCTAAAAATATTATTTTTAGCCGTTTTTAAAAATCGAGTGTTTTTGCTGTCTGAGGAAGAAAACGCGTTATGCCGCAGTCAGAAAAAAAGCTGCCCAGGAGCAAAAAAAATTTTTTTTTCTCAAATGTAATAACGGATGCTAGAATGTGATTCGGGGTGGAATTCCATGTCTAAAAATATTATTATTCGCTGTTTTTAAAAATCAAGTGTTTTTGCTGCCCGAGGAAGGAAACGCGTGATGCCGCGGTCAGAAAAAAAGCTGCCCCGGAGCAAAAAAATTTTTTTTCTCAAATGTAATAACTGATGGTAGAATGTGATTCGGGGTGGAATTCCATGTCTAAAAATATTATTATTAGCTGTTTATAAAAATCGAGTGTTTTTGCTGCCCGAGGAAGAAAACGCATGATGCGGCGGTCAGAAAAAAAGCTGCCCAGGAACAAAAATATTTCTTTTCTCTAATGTAATAACGGATGCTAGAATGGGATTCGGGGTGGAATTCCATGTCTAAAAATATTATTATTAGCTGTTTTTAAAAATCAAGTGTTTTTGCTGCCCGAGGAAGAAAACGCGTGATGCCGCGGTCAGAAAAAAAGCTGCCCCGGAGCAAAAAAAAATTTTTTCTCAAATGTAATAACTGATGGTAGAATGTGATTCGGGGTGGAATTCCATGTCTAAAAGTATTATTATTAGCTGTTTTAAAAGATCGAGTGTTCTTGCTGTCCGAAGAAGAAAACGCGTGATGCCGCGGACAGAAAAAAAGCTGCCCAGTAGCAAAAAAAATTTTTTGTCTCAAATGTTATAATGGATGCTAGAATGTGATTCGGGGTGGAATTCCATGTCTAAAAATATTATTTTTAGCCGTTTTTAAAAATCGAGTGTTTTTGCTGTCTGAGGAAGAAAACGCGTTATGCCGCAGTCAGAAAAAAAGCTGCCCAGGAGCAAAAAAAATTTTTTTTTCTCAAATGTAATAACGGATGCTAGAATGTGATTCGGGGTGGAATTCCATGTCTAAAAATATTATTATTCGCTGTTTTTAAAAATCAAGTGTTTTTGCTGCCCGAGGAAGGAAACGCGTGATGCCGCGGTCAGAAAAAAAGCTGCCCCGGAGCAAAAAAATTTTTTTTCTCAAATGTAATAACTGATGGTAGAATGTGATTCGGGGTGGAATTCCATGTCTAAAAATATTATTATTAGCTGTTTATAAAAATCGAGTGTTTTTGCTGCCCGAGGAAGAAAACGCATGATGCGGCGGTCAGAAAAAAAGCTGCCCAGGAACAAAAATATTTCTTTTCTCTAATGTAATAACGGATGCTAGAATGGGATTCGGGGTGGAATTCCATGTCTAAAAATATTATTATTAGCTGTTTTTAAAAATCAAGTGTTTTTGCTGCCCGAGGAAGAAAACGCGTGATGCCGCGGTCAGAAAAAAAGCTGCCCCGGAGCAAAAAAAAATTTTTTCTCAAATGTAATAACTGATGGTAGAATGTGATTCGGGGTGGAATTCCATGTCTAAAAGTATTATTATTAGCTGTTTTAAAAGATCGAGTGTTCTTGCTGTCCGAAGAAGAAAACGCGTGATGCCGCGGACAGAAAAAAAGCTGCCCAGTAGCAAAAAAAATTTTTTGTCTCAAATGTTATAATGGATGCTAGAATGTGATTCGGGGTGGAATTCCATGTCTAAAAATATTATTATTAGCTGTTTTTAGAAATTCAGGGTTTTTTTGCTGCCCGAGGAAGAAAACGCGTTATGCCGCACTCAGAAAAAAAGCTGCCCAGGAGCAAAAAAAATTTTTTTTTCTCAAATGTAATAACGGATGCTAGAATGTGATTCGGGGTGGAATTCCATGTCTAAAAATATTATTATTCGCTGTTTTTAAAAATCAAGTGTTTTTGCTGCCCGAGGAAGAAAAGGCGTGATGCCGCGGTCAGAAAAAAAGCTGCCCAGGAGCAAAAAAAATTTTTTTTCTCAAATGTAATAACGGATGCTAGAATGTGATTCGAGGTGGAATTCCATGTCTAAAAATATTATTATTAGCTCTTTTTAAAAATCAAGTGTTTTTGCTGCCCGAGGAAGAAAACGCATGATGCCGCGGTCAGAAAAAACGTTGCTCAGGAGCAAAAAAAATTTTTTTTCTCAAATGTAATAACGGATGGTAGAATGGGATTCAGGGTGCAATTCCATGTCTAAAAATATTATTATTAGCTGTTTTTAAAAATTGACTCTTTTTGCTGCCCGAGGAAGAAAACGAGTGATGCCGCGGTAAGAAAAAAAGTTGCCCAGGAGCAAAAAAAATTTTTTTTTCTCAAATGTAATAACGGATGCTAGAATGTGATTCGGTGTGGAATTCCATGTCTAAAAATATTATTATTAGCTGTTTTTAAATATCGAGTGTTTTTGCTGCCCGAGGAAGAAAACGCATGATGCCGCGGTCAGAAAAAAAGCTGCCCAGGAGCAAAAAAAATTTTTTTCTCTCAAATGTAATAACGGATCCTAGAATGTGATTCGGGGTGCAATTCCATGTCTAACAATATTATTAGCTGTTTTTAAAAATTGAGCGTTTTTGCTGCCCGAGGAAGAAAACGCGTGATGCCGCGGTCAGAAAAAAAGCTGCCCCGGAGCAAAAAAAATTTTTTTTCCTCAAATGTAATAACTGATGGTAGAATGTGATTCGGGGTGGAATTCCATGTCTAAAAGTATTATTACCTGTTTTAAAAAATCGAGTGTTTTTGCTGTCCGAAGAACAAAACGCGGGATGCCCCGGTCAGAAAAAAAGCTGCCTAGGAGCAAAAAAAATTTTTTTTTCTCAAATGTAATAACGGATGCTAGAATGTGATTCGGGGTGGAATTCCATGTCTAAAAATATTATTATTCGCTGTTTTTAAAAATCAAGTGTTTTTGCTGCCCGAGGAAGAAAAGGCGTGATGCCGCGGTCAGAAAAAAAGCTGCCCAGGAGCAAAAAAATTTTTTTTTCTCAAATGTAATAACGGATGCTAGAATGTGATTCGAGTTGGAATTCCATGTCTAAAAATATTATTATTAGCTCTTTTTAAAAATCAAGTGTTTTTGCTGCCCGAGGAAGAAAACGCATGATGCCGCGGTCAGAAAAAACGTTGCTCAGGAGCAAAAAAAATTTTTTTTCTCAAATGTAATAACGGATGGTAGAATGGGATTCAGGGTGGAATTCCATGTCTAAAAATATTATTATTAGCTGTTTTTAAAAATTGACTCTTTTTGCTGCCCGAGGAAGAAAACGAGTGATGCCGCGGTAAGAAAAAAAGTTGCCCAGGAGCAAAAAAAATTTTTTTTTCTCAAATGTAATAACGGATGCTAGAATGTGATTCGGTGTGGAATTCCATGTCTAAAAATATTATTATTAGCTGTTTTTAAATATCGAGTGTTTTTGCTGCCCGAGGAAGAAAACGCATGATGCCGCGGTCAGAAAAAAAGCTGCCCAGGAGTAAAAAAAATTTTTTTCTCTCAAATGTAATAACGGATCCTAGAATGTGATTCGGGGTGCAATTCCATGTCTAACAATATTATTAGCTGTTTTTAAAAATTGAGTGTTTTTGCTGCCCGAGGAAAAAAACGCGTGATGCCGCGGTCAGAAAAAAAGCTGCCCCGGAGCAAAAAAAATTTTTTTTCCTCAAATGTAATAACTGATGGTAGAATGTGATTCGGGGTGGAATTCCATGTCTAAAAGTATTATTACCTGTTTTAAAAAATCGAGTGTTTTTGCTGTCCGAAGAACAAAACGCGGGATGCCCCGGTCAGAAAAAAAGCTGCCTAGGAGCAAAAAAAATTTTTTTTTCTCAAATGTAATAACGGATGCTAGAATGGGATTCAGGGTGGAATTCCATGTCTAAAAATATTATTATTAGCTGTTTTTAAAAATTGACTCTTTTTCCTGCCCGAGGAAGAAAATGCATGATGCCGCGGTCAGAAAAAAAGCTGCCTAGGAGCAAAAAAAATTTTTTTTCTCAAATGTAATAACGGATGCTAGAATGTGATTCGGGGTGGAATTCCATGTCTAAAAATATTATTATTAGCTGTTTTTAAAAATCGAGTGTTTTTGCTGCCCGAGGAAGAAAACGCGTGATGCCGCGGTCAGAAAAAAAGCTGCCCAGGAGCAAAATAATTTTTTTTTCTCAAATGTAATAACGGATGCTAGAATGGGATTCAGGGTGGAATTCCATGTCTAAAAATATTATTTTTAGCTGTTTTTAAAAATCGAGTGTTTTTGCTGCCCGAGGAAGAAAATGCATGATGCCGCGGTCAGAAAAAAAGCTGCCCAGGAGCAAAAAAAATTTTTTTTCTCAAATGTAATAACGGATGCTAGAATGGTATTCAGGGTGGAATTCCATGTCTAAAAATATTATTATTAGCTGTTTTTAAAAATTGACTCTTTTTCCTGCCCGAGGAAGAAAACGAGTGATGCCGCGGTAAGAAAAAAAGCTGCCCAGGAGCAAAAAAATTTTTTTTTCTCAAATGTAATAACGGATGCTAGAATGTGATTCGGTGTGGAATTCCATGTCTAAAAATATTATTATTAGCTGTTTTTAAAAATCAAGTGTTTTTGCTGCTCGAGGAAGAAAACGCATGATGCCGCGGTCAGAAAAAAAGCTGCCCAGGAGCAAAAAAAAATTTTTTCTCTCAAATGTAATAACGGATCCTAGAATGTGATTCGGGGTGCAATTCCATGTCTAACAATATTATTAGCTGTTTTTAAAAATGGAGTGTTTTTGCTGCCCGAGGAAGAAAACGCGTGATGCCGCGGTCAGAAAAAAAGCTGCCCCGGAGCAAAAAAAATTTTTTTCTCAAATGTAATAACTGATGGTAGAATGTGATTCGGGGTGGAATTCCATGTCTAAAAGTATTATTATTACCTGTTTTAAAAAATTGAGTGTTTTTGCTGTCCAAAGAAGAAAACGCGTGATGCTCCGGTCAGAAAAAAAGCTGCCTAGGAGCAAACAAAATTTTTTTTTCTCAAATGTAATAACGGATGCTAGAATGTGATTCGGGGTGGAATTCCATGTCTAAAAATATTATTATTAGCTGTTTATAAAAATCGAGTGTTTTTGCTGCCCGAGGAAGAAAACGCGTGATGCTGCGGTCAGAAAAAAAGTTGCTCAGGAGCATAAAAAATTCTTTTTCTCAAATGTAATAACGGATGCTAGAATGTGATTCGGGGTGGAATTCCATGTCTAAAAATATTATTATTAGCTGTTTTAAAAAATCGAGTGTTTTTGCTGCCCGAGGAAGAAAATGCATGATGCCGCGGTCAGAAAAAACGTTGCTCAGGAGCAAATAATTTTTTTTTTCTCAAATGTAATAACGGATGCTAGAATGGGATTCAGGGTGGAATTCCATGTCTAAAAATATTATTATTAGCTGTTTTTAAAAATTGACTCTTTTTCCTGCCCGAGGAAGAAAATGCATGATGCCGCGGTCAGAAAAAAAGCTGCCTAGGAGCAAAAAAAATTTTTTTTCTCAAATGTAATAACGGATGCTAGAATGTGATTCGGGGTGGAATTCCATGTCTAAAAATATTATTATTAGCTGTTTTTAAAAATCGAGTGTTTTTGCTGCCCGAGGAAGAAAACGCGTGATGCCGCGGTCAGAAAAAAAGCTGCCCAGGAGCAAAATAATTTTTTTTTCTCAAATGTAATAACGGATGCTAGAATGGGATTCAGGGTGGAATTCCATGTCTAAAAATATTATTTTTAGCTGTTTTTAAAAATCGAGTATTTTTGCTGCCCGAGGAAGAAAATGCATGATGCCGCGGTCAGAAAAAAAGCTGCCCAGGAGCAAAAAAATTTTTTTTTCTCAAATGTAATAACGGATGCTAGAATGTGATTCGGGGTGGAATTCCATGTCTAAAAATCTTATTATTAGCTGTTTTTAAAAATCAAGTGTTTTTGCTGCCCGAGGAAGAAAACGCATGATGCCGCGGTCAGAAAAAACGTTGCTCAGGAGCAAATAAAATTTTTTTTCTCAAATGTAATAACGGATGCTAGAATGGTATTCAGGGTGGAATTCCATGTCTAAAAATATTATTATTAGCTGTTTTTAAAAATTGACTCTTTTTCCTGCCCGAGGAAGAAAACGAGTGATGCCGCGGTAAGAAAAAAAGCTGCCCAGGAGCAAAAAAATTTTTTTTTTCTCAAATGTAATAACGGATGCTAGAATGTGATTCGGTGTGGAATTCCATGTCTAAAAATATAATTATTAGCTGTTTTTAAAAATCAAGTGTTTTTGCTGCTCGAGGAAGAAAACGCATGATGCCGCGGTCAGAAAAAAAGCTGCCCAGGAGCAAAAAAAAATTTTTTCTCTCAAATGTAATAACGGATCCTAGAATGTGATTCGGGGTGCAATTCCATGTCTAACAATATTATTAGCTGTTTTTAAAAATGGAGTGTTTTTGCTGCCCGAGGAAGAAAACGCGTGATGCCGCGGTCAGAAAAAAAGCTGCCCCGGAGCAAAAAAATTTTTTTTTCCTCAAATGTAATAACTGATGGTACAATGTGATTCGGGGTTGAATTTCATGTCTAAAAGTATTATTACCTGTTTTAAAAAATCAAGTGTTTTTGCTGTCCGAAGAACAAAACGCGTGATGCCCCGGTCAGAAAAAAAGCTGCCTAGGAGCAAAAAAAAATTTTTTTCTCAAATGTAATAACGGATGCTAGAATGTGATTCAGGGTGGAATTCCATGTCTAAAAATATTATTATTAGCTGTTTTTAAAAATCGAGTGTTTTTGCTGCCCGAGGAAGAAAACGCGTGATGCCGCGGTCAGAAAAAAAGCTGCCCAGGAGCAAAAAAAATTTTTTTTTCACAAATGTAATAACGGATGCTAGAATGTGATTCAGGGTGGAATTCCATGTCTAAAAATATTATTATTAGCTGTTTATAAAAATCGAGTGTTTTTGCTGCCCGAGGAAGAAAACGCATGATGCGGCGGTCAGAAAAAAAGCTGCCCAGGAACAAAAATATTTTTTTTCTCTAATGTAATAACGGATGCTAGAATGGGATTCGGGGTGGAATTCCATGTCTAAAAATATTATTATTAGCTGTTTTTAAAAATCAAGTGTTTTTGCTGCCCGAGGAAGAAAACGCGTGATGCCGCGGTCAGAAAAAAAGCTGCCCCGGAGCAAAAAAAATTTTTTTCTCAAATGTAATAACTGATGGTAGAATGTGATTCGGGGTGGAATTCCATGTCTAAAAGTATTATTATTACCTGTTTTAAAAAATTGAGTGTTTTTGCTGTCCAAAGAAGAAAACGCGTCATGCCCCGGTCAGAAAAAAAGCTGCCTAGGAGCAAACAAAATTTTTTTTTCTCAAATGTAATAACGGATGCTAGAATGTGATTCGGGGTGGAATTCCATGTCTAAAAATATTATTATTACCTGTTTATAAAAATCGAGTGTTTTTGCTGCCCGAGGAAGAAAACGCGTGATGCTGCGGTCAGAAAAAAAGTTGCTCAGGAGCATAAAAAATTCTTTTTCTCAACTGTAATAACGGATTCTAGAATGTGATTCAGGGTGGAATTCCATGTCTAAAAATATTATTATTAGCTGTTTTTAAAAATTGAGTGTTTTTGCTGCCCGAGGAAGAAAACGCGTGATGCCGCGGTCAGAAAAAAAGCTGCACCGGAGCAAAAATTTTTTTTTCTCAAATGTAATAATGGATGCTAGAATGTGATTCGGGGTGGAATTCCATTTCTAAAAGTATTATTATTAGCTGTTTTAAAAGATCGAGTGTTCTTGCTGTCCGAAGAAGAAAACGCGTGATGCCGCAGACAGAAAAAAAGCTGCCCAGTAGCAAAAAAAATTTTTTGTCTCAAATGTTATAATGGATGCTAGAATGTGATTCGGGGTGGAATTCCATGTCTAAAAATATTATTATTACCTGTTTATAAAAATCGAGTGTTTTTGCTGCCCGAAGAAGAAAACGCGTGATGCTGCGGTCAGAAAAAAAGTTGCTCAGGAGCATAAAAAATTCTTTTTCTCAAATGTAATAACGGATTCTAGAATGTGATTCAGGGTGGAATTCCATGTCTAAAAATATTATTATTAGCTGTTTTTAAAAATTGAGTGTTTTTGCTGCCCGAGGAAGAAAACGCGTGATGCCGCGGTCAGAAAAAAAGCTGCACCGGAGCAAAAATTTTTTTTTCTCAAATGTAATAATGGATGCTAGAATGTGATTCGGGGTGGAATTCCATTTCTAAAAGTATTATTATTAGCTGTTTTAAAAGATCGAGTGTTCTTGCTGTCCGAAGAAGAAAACGCGTGATGCCGCGGACAGAAAAAAAGCTGCCCAGTAGCAAAAAAAATTTTTTGTCTCAAATGTTATAATGGATGCTAGAATGTGATTCGGGGTGGAATTCCATATCTAAAAATATTATTATTAGCTGTTTTTAGAAATTCAGTGTTTTTTTGCTGCCCGAGGAAGAAAACCCGTTATGCCGCAGTCAGAAAAAAAGCTGCCCAGGAGCAAAAAAAATTTTTTTTTCTCAAATGTAATAACGGATGCTAGAATGTGATTCGGGGTGGAATTCCATGTCTAAAAATATTATTATTCGCTGTTTTTAAAAATCAAGTGTTTTTGCTGCCCGAGGAAGAAAAGGCGTGATGCCGCAGTCAGAAAAAAAGCTGCCCAGGAGCAAAAAAATTTTTTTTTTCTCAAATGTAATAACGGATGCTAGAATGTGATTCGAGGTGGAATTCCATGTCTAAAAATATTATTATTAGCTCTTTTTAAAAATCAAGTGTTTTTGCTGCCCGTGGAAGAAAACGCATGATGCCGCTGTCAGAAAAAACGTTGCTCAGGAGCAAAAAAAATTTTTTTTCTCAAATGTAATAACGGATGCTAGAATGGGATTCAGGGTGGAATTCCTTGTCTAAAAATATTATTATTAGCTGTTTTTAAAAATTGACTCTTTTTGCTGCCCGAGGAAGAAAACGAGTGATGCCGCGGTAAGAAAAAAAGTTGCCCAGGAGCAAAAAAAATTTTTTTTTCTCAAATGTAATAACGGATGCTAGAATGTGATTCGGTGTGGAATTCTATGTCTAAAAATATTATTATTAGCTGTTTTTAAATATCGAGTGTTTTTGCTGCCCGAGGAAGAAAACGCATGATGCCGCGGTCAGAAAAAAAGCTGCCCAGGAGCAAAAAAAATTTTTTTCTCTCAAATGTAATAACGGATCCTAGAATGTGATTCGGGGTGCAATTCCATGTCTAACAATATTATTAGCTGTTTTTAAAAATTGAGTGTTTTTGCTGCCCGAGGAAGAAAACGCGTGATGCCGCGGTCAGAACAAAAGCTGCCCCGGAGCAAAAAAAATTTTTTTTCCTCAAATGTAATAACTGATGGTAGAATGTGATTCGGGGTGGAATTCCATGTCTAAAAGTATTATTACCTGTTTTAAAAAATCGAGTGTTTTTGCTGTCCGAAGAACAAAACGCGTGATGCCCCGGTCAGAAAAAAAGCTGCCTAGGAGCAAAAAAAAATTTTTTTCTCAAATGTAATAACGGATGCTAGAATGTGATTCGGGGTGGAATTCCATGTCTAAAAATATTATTATTAGCTGTTTTAAAAAATCGAGTGTTCTTGCTGTCCGAAGAAGAAAACGCGTGATGCCGCGGAAGGAAAAAAAGCTGCCCAGGAGCAAAAAAAATTTTTTGTCTCAAATGTAATAACGGATGCTAGAATGTGATTCGGGGTGGAATTCCATGTCTAAAAATATTATTATTAGCTGTTTTTAAAAATTCAGGGTTTTTTTGCTGCCCGAGGAAGAAAACGCATGATGCCGCGATCAGAAAAAAAGCTGCCCAGGAACAAAAAAAAATTTTTTTCTCAAATGTAATAACGGATGCTAGAATGTGATTCAGGGTGGAATTCCATGTCTAAAAATATTATTTTTAGCTATTTTTAAAAATCGAGTGTTTTTGCTGCCCGAGGAAGAAAATGCATGATGCCGCGGTCAGAAAAAAAGCTGCCTAGGAGCAAAAAAAATTTTTTTTCTCAAATGTAATAACGGATGCTAGAATGTGATTCGGGGTGGAATTCCATGTCTAAAAATATTATTATTAGCTGTTTTTAAAAATCGAGTGTTTTTGCTGCCCGAGGAAGAAAACGCGTGATGCCGCGGTCAGAAAAAAAGCTGCCCAGGAGCAAAATAATTTTTTTTTCTCAAATGTAATAACGGATGCTAGAATGTGATTTGGTGTGGAATTCCATGTCTAAAAATATTATTATTAGCTGTTTTTAAAAATCAAGTGTTTTTGCTGCTCGAGGAAGAAAACGTATGATGCCGCGGTCAGAAAAAAAGCTGCCCAGGAGCAAAAAAAAATTTTTTCTCTGAAATGTAATAACGGATCCTAGAATGTGATTCGGGGTGCAATTCCATGTCTAACAATATTATTAGCTGTTTTTAAAAATTGAGTGTTTTTGCTGCCCGAGGAAGAAAACGCGTGATGCCGCGGTCAGAAAAAAAGCTGCCCCGGAGCAAAAAAATTTTTTTTTCCTCAAATGTAATAACTGATGGTAGAATGTGATTCGGGGTTGAATTTCATGTCTAAAAGTATTATTACCTGTTTTAAAAAATCGAGTGTTTTTGCTGTCCGAAGAACAAAATGCGTGATGCCCCGGTCAGAAAAAAAGCTGCCTAGGAGCAAAAAAAAAATTTTTTTCTCAAATGTAATAACGGATGCTAGAATGTGATTCGGGGTGGAATTCCATGTCTAAAAATATTATTATTAGCTGTTTTTAAAAATCGAGTGTTTTTGCTGCCCGAGGAAGAAAACGCGTGATGCCGCGGTCAGAAAAAAAGCTGCCCAGGAGCAAAAAAAATTTTTTTTTCTCAAATGTAATAACGGATGCTAGAATGTGATTCAGGGTGGAATTCCATGTCTAAAAATATTATTTTTAGCTGTTTTTAAAAATCGAGTGTTTTTGCTGCCTGAGGAAGAAAATGCATGATGCCGCGGTCAGAAAAAAAGCTGCCTAGGAGCAAAAAAAATTTTTTTTCTCAAATGTAATAACGGACGCTAGAATGTGATTCGGGGTGGAATTCCATGTCTAAAAATATTATTATTAGCTGTTTTTAAAAATCGAGTGTTTTTGCTGCCCGAGGAAGAAAACGCGTGATGCCGCGGTCAGAAAAAAAGCTGCCCAGAAGCAAAAAAAATTTTTTTTTCTCAAATGTAATAACGGATGCTAGAATGGGATTCAGGGTGGAATTCCATGTCTAAAAATATTATTTTTAGCTGTTTTTAAAAATCGAGTGTTTTTGCTGCCCGAGGAAGAAAATGCATGATGCCGCGGTCAGAAAAAAAGCTGCCCAGGAGCAAAAAAATTTTTTTTCTCAAATGTAATAACGGATGCTAGAATGTGATTCGGGGTGGAATTCCATGTCTAAAAATATTATTATTAGCTGTTTTTAAAAATCAAGTGTTTTTGCTGCCCGAGGAAGAAAACGCATGATGCCGCGGTCAGAAAAAACGTTGCTCAGGAGCAAATAAAATTTTTTTTCTCAAATGTAATAACGGATGCTAGAATGGGATTCAGGGTGGAATTCCATGTCTAAAAATATTATTATTAGCTGTTTTTAAAAATTGACTCTTTTTCCTGCCCGAGGAAGAAAATGAGTGATGCCGCGGTAAGAAAAAAAGCTGCCCAGGAGGAAAAAAAATTTTTTTTTCTCAAATGTAATAACGGATGCTAGAATGTGATTCGGTGTGGAATTCCATGTCTAAAAATATTATTATTAGCTGTTTTTAAAAATCAAGTGTTTTTGCTGCTCGAGGAAGAAAACGCATGATGCCGCGGTCAGAAAAAAAGCTGCCCAGGAGCAAAAAAAATTTTTTTCTCTCAAATGTAATAACGGATCCTAGAATGTGATTCGGGGTGCAATTCCATGTCTAACAATATTATTAGCTGTTTTTAAAAATGGAGTGTTTTTGCTGCCCGAGGAAGAAAACGCGTGATGCCGCGGTCAGAAAAAAAGCTGCCCCGGAGCAAAAAAAATTTTTTTTCCTCAAATGTAATAACTGATGGTAGAATGTGATTCGGGGTTGAATTTCATGTCTAAAAGTATTATTACCTGTTTTAAAAAATCGAGTGTTTTTGCTGTCCGAAGAACAAAACGCGTGATACCCCGGTAAGAAAAAAAGCTGCCTAGGAGCAAAAAAAAAATTTTTTCTCAAATGTAATAATGGATGCTAGAATGTGATTCGGGGTGGAATTCCATGTCTAAAAATATTATTATTAGCTGTTTTTAAAAATCGAGTGTTTTTGCTGCCCGAGGAAGAAAACGCGTGATGACGCGGTCAGAAAAAAAGCTGCCCAGGAGCAAAAAAAATTTTTTTTTCTCAAATGTAATAACGGATGCTAGAATGTGATTCAGGGTGGAATTCCATGTCTAAAAATATTATTTTTAGCTGTTTTTAAAAATCGAGTGTTTTTGCTGCCCGAGGAAGAAAATGCATGATGCCGCGGTCAGAAAAAAAGCTGCCCAGGAATAAAAAATTTTTTTTCTCAAATGTAATAACGGATGCTAGAATGTGATTCGGGGTGGAATTCCATGTCTAAAAATATTATTATTAGCTGTTTTTAAAAATCGAGTGTTTTTGCTGCCCGAGGAAGAAAACGCGTGATGCCGCGGTCAGAAAAAAAGCTGCCCAGGAGCAAAATAATTTTTTTTTCTCAAATGTAATAACGGATGCTAGAATGTGATTTGGTGTGGAATTCCATGTCTAAAAATATTATTATTAGCTGTTTTTAAAAATCAAGTGTTTTTGCTGCTCGAGGAAGAAAACGTATGATGCCGCGGTCAGAAAAAAAGCTGCCCAGGAGCAAAAAAAAATTTTTTCTCTGAAATGTAATAACGGATCCTAGAATGTGATTCGGGGTGCAATTCCATGTCTAACAATATTATTAGCTGTTTTTAAAAATTGAGTGTTTTTGCTGCCCGAGGAAGAAAACGCGTGATGCCGCGGTCAGAAAAAAAGCTGCCCCGGAGCAAAAAAATTTTTTTTTCCTCAAATGTAATAACTGATGGTAGAATGTGATTCGGGGTTGAATTTCATGTCTAAAAGTATTATTACCTGTTTTAAAAAATCGAGTGTTTTTGCTGTCCGAAGAACAAAATGCGTGATGCCCCGGTCAGAAAAAAAGCTGCCTAGGAGCAAAAAAAAATTTTTTTCTCAAATGTAATAACGGATGCTAGAATGTGATTCGGGGTGGAATTCCATGTCTAAAAATATTATTATTAGCTGTTTTTAAAAATCGAGTGTTTTTGCTGCCCGAGGAAGAAAACGCGTGATGCCGCGGTCAGAAAAAAAGCTGCCCAGGAGCAAAAAAAATTTTTTTTTCTCAAATGTAATAACGGATGCTAGAATGTGATTCAGGGTGGAATTCCATGTCTAAAAATATTATTTTTAGCTGTTTTTAAAAATCGAGTGTTTTTGCTGCCTGAGGAAGAAAATGCATGATGCCGCGGTCAGAAAAAAAGCTGCCTAGGAGCAAAAAAAATTTTTTTTCTCAAATGTAATAACGGATGCTAGAATGTGATTCGGGGTGGAATTCCATGTCTAAAAATATTATTATTAGCTGTTTTTAAAAATCGAGTGTTTTTGCTGCCCGAGGAAGAAAACGCGTGATGCCGCGGTCAGAAAAAAAGCTGCCCAGAAGCAAAAAAAATTTTTTTTTCTCAAATGTAATAACGGATGCTAGAATGGGATTCAGGGTGGAATTCCATGTCTAAAAATATTATTTTTAGCTGTTTTTAAAAATCGAGTGTTTTTGCTGCCCGAGGAAGAAAATGCATGATGCCGCGGTCAGAAAAAAAGCTGCCCAGGAGCAAAAAAATTTTTTTTCTCAAATGTAATAACGGATGCTAGAATGTGATTCGGGGTGGAATTCCATGTCTAAAAATATTATTATTAGCTGTTTTTAAAAATCAAGTGTTTTTGCTGCCCGAGGAAGAAAACGCATGATGCCGCGGTCAGAAAAAACGTTGCTCAGGAGCAAATAAAATTTTTTTTCTCAAATGTAATAACGGATGCTAGAATGGGATTCAGGGTGGAATTCCATGTCTAAAAATATTATTATTAGCTGTTTTTAAAAATTGACTCTTTTTCCTGCCCGAGGAAGAAAATGAGTGATGCCGCGGTAAGAAAAAAAGCTGCCCAGGAGGAAAAAAAATTTTTTTTTCTCAAATGTAATAACGGATGCTAGAATGTGATTCGGTGTGGAATTCCATGTCTAAAAATATTATTATTAGCTGTTTTTAAAAATCAAGTGTTTTTGCTGCTCGAGGAAGAAAACGCATGATGCCGCGGTCAGAAAAAAAGCTGCCCAGGAATAAAAAATTTTTTTTCTCAAATGTAATAACGGATGCTAGAATGTGATTCGGGGTGGAATTCCATGTCTAAAAATATTATTATTAGCTGTTTTTAAAAATCGAGTGTTTTTGCTGCCCGAGGAAGAAAACGCGTGATGCCGCGGTCAGAAAAAAAGCTGCCCAGGAGCAAAATAATTTTTTTTTCTCAAATGTAATAACGGATGCTAGAATGTGATTTGGTGTGGAATTCCATGTCTAAAAATATAATTATTAGCTGTTTTTAAAAATCAAGTGTTTTTGCTGCTCGAGGAAGAAAACGTATGATGCCGCGGTCAGAAAAAAAGCTGCCCAGGAGCAAAAAAAAATTTTTTCTCTGAAATGTAATAACGGATCCTAGAATGTGATTCGGGGTGCAATTCCATGTCTAACAATATTATTAGCTGTTTTTAAAAATTGAGTGTTTTTGCTGCCCGAGGAAGAAAACGCGTGATGCCGCGGTCAGAAAAAAAGCTGCCCCGGAGCAAAAAAATTTTTTTTTCCTCAAATGTAATAACTGATGGTAGAATGTGATTCGGGGTTGAATTTCATGTCTAAAAGTATTATTACCTGTTTTAAAAAATCGAGTGTTTTTGCTGTCCGAAGAACAAAATGCGTGATGCCCCGGTCAGAAAAAAAGCTGCCTAGGAGCAAAAAAAAATTTTTTTCTCAAATGTAATAACGGATGCTAGAATGTGATTCGGGGTGGAATTCCATGTCTAAAAATATTATTATTAGCTGTTTTTAAAAATCGAGTGTTTTTGCTGCCCGAGGAAGAAAACGCGTGATGCCGCGGTCAGAAAAAAAGCTGCCCAGGAGCAAAAAAAATTTTTTTTCTCAAATGTAATAACGGATGCTAGAATGTGATTCAGGGTGGAATTCCATGTCTAAAAATATTATTTTTAGCTGTTTTTAAAAATCGAGTGTTTTTGCTGCCTGAGGAAGAAAATGCATGATGCCGCGGTCAGAAAAAAAGCTGCCTAGGAGCAAAAAAAATTTTTTTTCTCAAATGTAATAACGGATGCTAGAATGTGATTCGGGGTGGAATTCCATGTCTAAAAATATTATTATTAGCTGTTTTTAAAAATCGAGTGTTTTTGCTGCCCGAGGAAGAAAACGCGTGATGCCGCGGTCAGAAAAAAAGCTGCCCAGAAGCAAAAAAAATTTTTTTTTCTCAAATGTAATAACGGATGCTAGAATGGGATTCAGGGTGGAATTCCATGTCTAAAAATATTATTTTTAGCTGTTTTTAAAAATCGAGTGTTTTTGCTGCCCGAGGAAGAAAATGCATGATGCCGCGGTCAGAAAAAAAGCTGCCCAGGAGCAAAAAAATTTTTTTTCTCAAATGTAATAACGGATGCTAGAATGTGATTCGGGGTGGAATTCCATGTCTAAAAATATTATTATTAGCTGTTTTTAAAAATCAAGTGTTTTTGCTGCCCGAGGAAGAAAACGCATGATGCCGCGGTCAGAAAAAACGTTGCTCAGGAGCAAATAAAATTTTTTTTCTCAAATGTAATAACGGATGCTAGAATGGGATTCAGGGTGGAATTCCATGTCTAAAAATATTATTATTAGCTGTTTTTAAAAATTGACTCTTTTTCCTGCCCGAGGAAGAAAATGAGTGATGCCGCGGTAAGAAAAAAAGCTGCCCAGGAGGAAAAAAAATTTTTTTTTCTCAAATGTAATAACGGATGCTAGAATGTGATTCGGTGTGGAATTCCATGTCTAAAAATATTATTATTAGCTGTTTTTAAAAATCAAGTGTTTTTGCTGCTCGAGGAAGAAAACGCATGATGCCGCGGTCAGAAAAAAAGCTGCCCAGGAGCAAAAAAAATTTTTTTCTCTCAAATGTAATAACGGATCCTAGAATGTGATTCGGGGTGCAATTCCATGTCTAACAATATTATTAGCTGTTTTTAAAAATGGAGTGTTTTTGCTGCCCGAGGAAGAAAACGCGTGATGCCGCGGTCAGAAAAAAAGCTGCCCCGGAGCAAAAAAAATTTTTTTTCCTCAAATGTAATAACTGATGGTAGAATGTGATTCGGGGTTGAATTTCATGTCTAAAAGTATTATTACCTGTTTTAAAAAATCGAGTGTTTTTGCTGTCCGAAGAACAAAACGCGTGATGCCCCGGTAAGAAAAAAAGCTGCCTAGGAGCAAAAAAAAAATTTTTTCTCAAATGTAATAATGGATGCTAGAATGTGATTCGGGGTGGAATTCCATGTCTAAAAATATTATTATTAGCTGTTTTTAAAAATCGAGTGTTTTTGCTGCCCGAGGAAGAAAACGCGTGATGACGCGGTCAGAAAAAAAGCTGCCCAGGAGCAAAAAAAAATTTTTTTTCTCAAATGTAATAACGGATGCTAGAATGTGATTCAGGGTGGAATTCCATGTCTAAAAATATTATTTTTAGCTGTTTTTAAAAATCGAGTGTTTTTGCTGCCCGAGGAAGAAAATGCATGATGCCGCGGTCAGAAAAAAAGCTGCCCAGGAATAAAAAATTTTTTTTCTCAAATGTAATAACGGATGCTAGAATGTGATTCGGGGTGGAATTCCATGTCTAAAAATATTATTATTAGCTGTTTTTAAAAATCGAGTGTTTTTGCTGCCCGAGGAAGAAAACGCGTGATGCCGCGGTCAGAAAAAAAGCTGCCCAGGAGCAAAATAATTTTTTTTTCTCAAATGTAATAACGGATGCTAGAATGGGATTCAGGGTGGAATTCCATGTCTAAAAATATTATTTTTAGCTGTTTTTTAAAATCGAGTGTTTTTGCTGCCCGAGGAAGAAAATGCATGATGCCGCGGTCAGAAAAAAAGCTGCCCAGGAGCAAAAAAAATTTTTTTTCTCAAATGTAATAACGGATGCTAGAATGTGATTCGGGGTGGAATTCCATCTCTAAAAATATTATTATTAGCTGTTTTTAAAAATCAAGTGTTTTTGCTGCCCGAGGAAGAAAACGCATGATGCCGCGGTCAGAAAAAACGTTGCTCAGGAGCAAATAAAATTTTTTTTCTCAAATGTAATAACGGATGCTAGAATGGTATTCAGGGTGGAATTCCATGTCTAAAAATATTATTATTAGCTGTTTTTAAAAATTGACTCTTTTTCCTGCCCGAGGAAGAAAACGAGTGATGCCGCGGTAAGAAAAAAAGCTGCCCAGGAGCAAAAAAAATTTTTTTTTTCTCAAATGTAATAACGGATGCTAGAATGTGATTCGGTGTGGAATTCCATGTCTAAAAATATTATTATTAGCTGTTTTTAAAAATCAAGTGTTTTTGCTGCTCGAGGAAGAAAACGCATGATGCCGCGGTCAGAAAAAAAGCTGCCCAGGAGCAAAAAAAAATTTTTTCTCTCAAATGTAATAACGGATCCTAGAATGTGATTCGGGGTGCAATTCCATGTCTAACAATATTATTAGCTGTTTTTAAAAATGGAGTGTTTTTGCTGCCCGAGGAAGAAAACGCGTGATGCCGCGGTCAGAAAAAAAGCTGCCCCGGAGCAAAAAAATTTTTTTTTCCTCAAATGTAATAACTGATGGTAGAATGTGATTCGGGGTTGAATTTCATGTCTAAAAGTATTATTACCTGTTTTAAAAAATCAAGTGTTTTTGCTGTCCGAAGAACAAAACGCGTGATGCCCCGGTCAGAAAAAAAGCTGCCTAGGAGCAAAAAAACATTTTTTTCTCAAATGTAATAACGGATGCTAGAATGTGATTCGGGGTGGAATTCCATGTCTAAAAATATTATTATTAGCTGTTTTTAAAAATCGAGTGTTTTTGCTGCCCGAGGAAGAAAACGCGTGATGCCGCGGTCAGAAAAAAAGCTGCCCAGGAGCAAAAAAAATTTTTTTTTCTCAAATGTAATAACGGATGCTAGAATGTGATTCAGGGTGGAATTCCATGTCTAAAAATATTATTATTAGCTGTTTATAAAAATCGAGTGTTTTTGCTGCCCGAGGAAGAAAACGCATGATGCGGCGGTCAGAAAAAAAGCTGCCCAGGAACAAAAATATTTTTTTTCTCTAATGTAATAACGGATGCTAGAATGGGATTCGGGGTGGAATTCCATGTCTAAAAATATTATTATTAGCTGTTTTTAAAAATCAAGTGTTTTTGCTGCCCGAGGAAGAAAACGCGTGATGCCGCGGTCAGAAAAAAAGCTGCCCCGGAGCAAAAAAAATTTTTTTCTCAAATGTAATAACTGATGGTAGAATGTGATTCGGGGTGGAATTCCATGTCTAAAAGTATTATTATTACCTGTTTTAAAAAATTGAGTGTTTTTGCTGTCCAAAGAAGAAAACGCGTGATGCCCCGGTCAGAAAAAAAGCTGCCTAGGAGCAAACAAAATTTTTTTTTCTCAAATGTAATAACGGATGCTAGAATGTGATTCGGGGTGGAATTCCATGTCTAAAAATATTATTATTAGCTGTTTATAAAAATCGAGTGTTTTTGCTGCCCGAGGAAGAAAACGCGTGATGCTGCGGTCAGAAAAAAAGTTGCTCAGGAGCATAAAAAATTCTTTTTCTCAAATGTAATAACGGATGCTAGAATGTGATTCAGGGTGGAATTCCATGTCTAAAAATATTATTATTAGCTGTTTTTAAAAATCAAGTGTTTTTGCTGCCCGAGGAAGAAAACGCGTGATGCCGCGGTCAGAAAAAAAGCTGCCCCGGAGCAAAAAAAATTTTTTTCTCAAATGTAATAACTGATGGTAGAATGTGATTCGGGGTGGAATTCCATGTCTAAAAGTATTATTATTACCTGTTTTAAAAAATTGAGTGTTTTTGCTGTCCAAAGAAGAAAACGCGTGATGCCCCGGTCAGAAAAAAAGCTGCCTAGGAGCAAACAAAATTTTTTTTTCTCAAATGTAATAACGGATGCTAGAATGTGATTCGGGGTGGAATTCCATGTCTAAAAATATTATTATTAGCTGTTTATAAAAATCGAGTGTTTTTGCTGCCCGAGGAAGAAAACGCGTGATGCTGCGGTCAGAAAAAAAGTTGCTCAGGAGCATAAAAAATTCTTTTTCTCAAATGTAATAACGGATGCTAGAATGTGATTCAGGGTGGAATTCCATGTCTAAAAATATTATTATTAGCTGTTTTTAAAAATTGAGTGTTTTTGCTGCCCGAGGAAGAAAACGCGTGATGCCGCGGTCAGAAAAAAAGCTGCACCGGAGCAAAAATTTTTTTTTCTCAAATGTAATAATGGATGCTAGAATGTGATTCGGGGTGGAATTCCATTTCTAAAAGTATTATTATTAGCTGTTTTAAAAGATCGAGTGTTCTTGCTGTCCGAAGAAGAAAACGCGTGATGCCGCGGACAGAAAAAAAGCTGCCCAGTAGCAAAAAAAATTTTTTGTCTCAAATGTTATAATGGATGCTAGAATGTGATTCGGGGTGGAATTCCATGTCTAAAAATATTATTATTAGCTGTTTTTAGAAATTCAGTGTTTTTTTGCTGCCCGAGGAAGAAAAGGCGTGATGCCGCGGTCAGAAAAAAAGCTGCCCAGGAGCAAAAAAATTTTTTTTTTCTCAAATGTAATAACGGATGCTAGAATGTGATTCGAGGTGGAATTCCATGTCTAAAAATATTATTATTAGCTCTTTTTAAAAATCAAGTGTTTTTGCTGCCCGAGGAAGAAAACGCATGATGCCGCGGTCAGAAAAAACGTTGCTCAGGAGCAAAAAAAATTTTTTTTCTCAAATGTAATAACGGATGCTAGAATGGGATTCAGGGTGGAATTCCTTGTCTAAAAATATTATTATTAGCTGTTTTTAAAAATTGAGTGTTTTTGCTGCCCGAGGAAGAAAACGCGTGATGCCGCGGTCAGAAAAAAAGCTGCCCCGGAGCAAAAAAAATTTTTTTTCCTCAAATGTAATAACTGATGGTAGAATGTGATTCGGGGTGGAATTCCATGTCTAGAAGTATTATTACCTGTTTTAAAAAATCGAGTGTTCTTGCTGTCCGAAGAAGAAAACGCGTGATGCCGCGGACAGAAAAAAAGCTGCCCAGGAGCAAAAAAAATTTTTTGTCTCAAATGTAATAATGGATGCTAGAATGTGATTCGGGGTGGAATTCCATGTCTAAAAATATTATTATTAGCTGTTTTTAAAAATTCAGGGTTTTTTTGCTGCCCGAGGAAAAAAACGCATGATGCCGCGATCAGAAAAAAAGCTGCCCAGGAACAAAAAAAAATTTTTTTCTCAAATGTAATAACGGATGCTAGAATGTGATTCAGGGTCGAATTCCATGTCTAAAAATATTATTTTTAGCCGTTTTTAAAAATCGAGTGTTTTTGCTTCGTGAGGAAGAAAACGCGTTATGCCGCAGTCAGAAAAAAAGCTGCCCAGGAGCAAAAAAAATTTTTTTTTCTCAAATGTAATAACGGATGCTAGAATGTGATTCAGGGTGGAATTCCATGTGTAAAAATATTATTATTCGCTGTTTTTAAAAATCAAGTGTTTTTGCTGCCCGAGGAATAAAACGCGTGATGCCGCGGTCAGAAAAAAAGCTGCCCAGGAGCAAAAAAAAATTTTTTTTCTCAAATGTAATAACGGATGCTAGAATGTGATTCGGGGTGGAATTCCATGTCTAAAAATATTATTATTAGCTGTTTTTAAAAATCAAGTGTTTTTGCTGCCCGAGGAAGAAAATGCATGATGCCGCGGTCAGAAAAAACGTTGCTCAGGAGCAAATAAAATTTTTTTTCTCAAATGTAATAACGGATGCTAGAATGGGGTTCAGGGTGGAATTCCATGTCTAAAAATATTATTATTAGCTGTTTTTAAAAATTGACTCTTTTTCCTGCCCGAGGAAGAAAACGAGTGATGCTGCGGTAAGAAAAAAAGCTGCCCAGGAGCAAAAAAAATTTTTTTTTCTCAAATGTAATAACGGATGCTAGAATGTGATTCGGTGTGGAATTCCATGTCTAAAAATATTATTATTAGCTGTTTTTAAAAATCAAGTGTTTTTGCTGCCCGAGGAAGAAAACGCATGATGCCGCGGTCAGAAAAAAAGCTGCCCAGGAGCAAAAAAAAATTTTTTCTCTCAAATGTAATAACGGATCCTAGAATGTGATTCGGGGTGCAATTCCATGTCTAACAATATTATTAGCTGTTTTTAAAGATGGAGTGTTTTTGCTGCCCGAGGAAGAAAACGCGTGATGCCGCGGTCAGAAAAAAAGCTGCCTAGGAGCAAAAAAAAATTTTTTTCTCAAATGTAATAACGGATGCTAGAATGTGATTCGGGGTGGAATTCCAAGTCTAAAAATATTATTATTAGCTGTTTTTAAAAATCGAGTGTTTTTGCTGCCCGAGGAAGAAAACGCGTGATGCCGCGGTCAGAAAAAAAGCTGCCCAGGAGCAAAAAAATTTTTTTTTTCTCAAATGTAATAACGGATGCTAGAATGTGATTCAGGGTTGAATTCCATGTCTAAAAATATTATTTTTAGCTTTTTTTATAAATCGAGTGTTTTTGCTGCCCGAGGAAGAAAATGCATGATGCCGCGGTCAGAAAAAAAGCTGCCTAGGAGCAAAAAAAATTTTTTTTCTCAAATGTAATAACGGATGCTAGAATGTGATTCGGGGTGGAATTCCATGTCTAAAAATATTATTATTAGCTGTTTTTAAAAATCGAGTGTTTTTGCTGCCCGAGGAAGAAAACGCGTGATGCCGCGGTCAGAAAAAAAGCTGCCCAGGAGCAAAATAATTTTTTTTTCTCAAATGTAATAACGGATGCTAGAATGGGATTCAGGGTGGAATTCCATGTCTAAAAATATTATTTTTAGCTGTTTTTAAAAATCGAGTGTTTTTGCTGCCCGAGGAAGAAAACGCGTGATGCCGCGGTCAGAAAAAAAGCTGCCCAGGAGCAAAAAAAATTTTTTTTTCTCAAATGTAATAACGGATGCTAGAATGTGATTCAGGGTGGAATTCCATGTCTAAAAATATTATTTTTAGCTGTTTTTAAAAATCGAGTGTTTTTGCTGCCCGAGGAAGAAAATGCATGATGCCGCGGTCAGAAAAAAAGCTGCCTAGGAGCAAAAAAAATTTTTTTTCTCAAATGTAATAACGGATGCTAGAATGTGATTCGGGGTGGAATTCCATGTCTAAAAATATTATTATTAGCTGTTTTTAAAAATCGAGTGTTTTTGCTGCCCGAGGAAGAAAACGCGTGATGCCGCGGTAAGAAAAAAGCTGCCCAGGAGCAAAAAAAATTTTTTTTTCTCAAATGTAATAACGGATGCTAGAATGTGATTCGGTGTGGAATTCCATGTCTAAAAATATTATTATTAGCTGTTTTTAAAAATCGAGTGTTTTTGCTGCCCGAGGAAGAAAACGCGTGATGCCGCGGTCAGAAAAAAAGCTGCCCAGGAGCAAAATAATTTTTTTTTCTCAAATGTAATAACGGATGCTAGAATGGGATTCAGGGTGGAATTCCATGTCTAAAAATATTATTTTTAGCTGTTTTTAAAAATCGAGTGTTTTTGCTGCCCGAGGAAGAAAATGCATGATGCCGCGGTCAGAAAAAAAGCTGCCCAGGAGCAAAAAAATTTTTTTTTCTCAAATGTAATAACGGATGCTAGA
Organism: Arizona elegans; assembly: GCA_022577455.1. Taxonomy (NCBI): domain Eukaryota; kingdom Metazoa; phylum Chordata; class Lepidosauria; order Squamata; family Colubridae; genus Arizona; species Arizona elegans. Next base: position 168,089,768 of record JAKOOJ010000001.1, on the reverse strand, counting down.
ATGTGATTCGGGGTGGAATTCCATGTCTAAAAATATTATTATTAGCTGTTTTTAAAAATCAAGTGTTTTTGCTGCCCGAGGAAGAAAACGCATGATGCCGCGGTCAGAAAAAACGTTGCTCAGGAGCAAATAAAATTTTTTTTTCTCAAATGTAATAACGGATGCTAGAATGGGATTCAGGGTGGAATTCCATGTCTAAAAATATTATTATTAGCTGTTTTTAAAAATCAAGTGTTTTTGCTGCTCGAGGAAGAAAACGTATGATGCCGCGGTCAGAAAAAAAGCTGCCCAGGAGCAAAAAAAAATTTTTTCTCTCAAATGTAATAACGGATCCTAGAATGTGATTCGGGGTGCAATTCCATGTCTAACAATATTATTAGCTGTTTTTAAAAATGGAGTGTTTTTGCTGCCCGAGGAAGAAAACGCATGATGCCGCGGTCAGAAAAAAAGCTGCCCCGGAGCAAAAAAATTTTTTTTTCCTCAAATGTAATAACTGATGGTAGAATGTGATTCGGGGTTGAATTTCATGTCTAAAAGTATTATTACCTGTTTTAAAAAATCGAGTGTTTTTGCTGTCCGAAGAACAAAACGCGTGATGCCCCGGTCAGAAAAAAAGCTGCCTAGGAGCAAAAAAAAATTTTTTTCTCAAATGTAATAACGGATGCTAGAATGTGATTCGGGGTGGAATTCCATGTCTAAAAATATTATTATTAGCTGTTTTTAAAAATCGAGTGTTTTTGCTGCCCGAGGAAGAAAACGCGTGATGCCGCGGTCAGAAAAAAAGCTGCCCAGGAGCAAAAAAAAATTTTTTTTCTCAAATGTAATAACGGATGCTAGAATGTGATTCAGGGTGGAATTCCATGTCTAAAAATATTATTTTTAGCTGTTTTTAAAAATCGAGTGTTTTTGCTGCCTGAGGAAGAAAATGCATGATGCCGCGGTCAGAAAAAAAGCTGCCTAGGAGCAAAAAAAATTTTTTTTCTCAAATGTAATAACGGACGCTAGAATGTGATTCGGGGTGGAATTCCATGTCTAAAAATATTATTATTAGCTGTTTTTAAAAATCGAGTGTTTTTGCTGCCCGAGGAAGAAAACGCGTGATGCCGCGGTCAGAAAAAAAGCTGCCCAGGAGCAAAAAAATTTTTTTTTTCTCAAATGTAATAACGGATGCTAGAATGGGATTCAGGGTGGAATTCCATGTCTAAAAATATTATTTTTAGCTGTTTTTAAAAATCGAGTGTTTTTGCTGCCCGAGGAAGAAAATGCATGATGCCGCGGTCAGAAAAAAAGCTGCCCAGGAGCAAAAAAATTTTTTTTTCTCAAATGTAATAACGGATGCTAGAATGTGATTCGGGGTGGAATTCCATGTCTAAAAATATTATTATTAGCTGTTTTTAAAAATCGAGTGTTTTTGCTGCCCGAGGAAGAAAACGCATGATGCCGCGGTCAGAATAAACGTTGCTCAGGAGCAAATAAAATTTTTTTTCTCAAATGTAATAACGGATGCTAGAATGGGATTCAGGGTGGAATTCCATGTCTAAAAATATTATTATTAGCTGTTTTTAAAAATTGACTCTTTTTCCTGCCCGAGGAAGAAAACGAGTGATGCCGCGGTAAGAAAAAAAGCTGCCCAGGAGCAAAAAAATTTTTTTTTTCTCAAATGTAATAACGGATGCTAGAATGTGATTCAGTGTGGAATTCCATGTCTAAAAATATTATTATTAGCTGTTTTTAAAAATCAAGTGTTTTTGCTGCTCGAGGAAGAAAACGCATGATGCCGCGGTCAGAAAAAAAGCTGCCCAGGAGCAAAAAAAATTTTTTTCTCTCAAATGTAATAACGGATCCTAGAATGTGATTCGGGGTGCAATTCCATGTCTAACAATATTATTAGCTGTTTTTAAAAATGGAGTGTTTTTGCTGCCCGAGGAAGAAAACGCGTGATGCTGCGGTCAGAAAAAAAGTTGCTCAGGAGCATAAAAAATTCTTTTTCTCAAATGTAATAATGGATGCTAGAATGTGATTCAGGGTGGAATTCCATGTCTAAAAATATTATTATTAGCTGTTTTTAAAAATTGAGTGTTTTGCTGCCCGAGGAAGAAAACGCGTGATGCCGCGGTCAGAAAAAAAGCTGCACCGGAGCAAAAATTTTTTTTTCTCAAATGTAATAATGGATGCTAGAATGTGATTCGGGGTGGAATTCCATTTCTAAAAGTATTATTATTAGCTCTTTTAAAAGATCGAGTGTTCTTGCTGTCCGAAGAAGAAAACGCGTGATGCCGCGGACAGAAAAAAAGCTGCCCAGGAGCAAAAAAATTTTTTTTTTCTCAAATGTAATAACGGATGCTAGAATGTGATTCGGTGTGGAATTCCATGTCTAAAAATATTATTATTAGCTGTTTTTAAAAATCAAGTGTTTTTGCTGCTCGAGGAAGAAAACGCATGATGCCGCGGTCAGAAAAAAAGCTGCCCAGGAGCAAAAAAAATTTTTTTCTCTCAAATGTAATAACGGATCCTAGAATGTGATTCGGGGTGCAATTCCATGTCTAACAATATTATTAGCTGTTTTTAAAAATGGAGTGTTTTTGCTGCCCGAGGAAGAAAACGCGTGATGCTGCGGTCAGAAAAAAAGTTGCTCAGGAGCATAAAAAATTCTTTTTCTCAAATGTAATAATGGATGCTAGAATGTGATTCAGGGTGGAATTCCATGTCTAAAAATATTATTATTAGCTGTTTTTAAAAATTGAGTGTTTTGCTGCCCGAGGAAGAAAACGCGTGATGCCGCGGTCAGAAAAAAAGCTGCACCGGAGCAAAAATTTTTTTTTCTCAAATGTAATAATGGATGCTAGAATGTGATTCGGGGTGGAATTCCATTTCTAAAAGTATTATTATTAGCTCTTTTAAAAGATCGAGTGTTCTTGCTGTCCGAAGAAGAAAACGCGTGATGCCGCGGACAGAAAAAAAGCTGCCCAGTAGCAAAAAAAATTTTTTGTCTCAAATGTTATAATGGATGCTAGAATGTGATTCGGGGTGGAATTCCATGTCTAAAAATATTATTATTAGCTGTTTTTAGAAATTCAGGGTTTTTTTGCTGCCCGAGGAAGAAAACGCGTTATGCCGCAGTCAGAAAAAAAGCTGCCCAGGAGCAAAAAAATTTTTTTTTCCTCAAATGTAATAACTGATGGTAGAATGTGATTCGGGGTGGAATTCCATGTCTAAAAATATTATTATTAGCTGTTTTTAAAAATCGAGTGTTTTTGCTGCCCGAGGAAGAAAACGCGTGATGCCGCGGTCAGAAAAAAAGCTGCCCAGGAGCAAAAAAATTTTTTTTTCTCAAATGTAATAACGGATGCTAGAATGTGATTCGGGGTGGAATTCCATGTCTAAAAATATTATTATTAGCTGTTTTTAAAAATCAAGTGTTTTTGCTGCCCGAGGAAGAAAACGCATGATGCCGCGGTCAGAAAAAACGTTGCTCAGGAGCAAATAAATTTTTTTTCCTCAAATGTAATAACGGATGCTAGAATGGGATTCAGGGTGGAATTCCATGTCTAAAAATATTATTATTAGCTGTTTTTAAAAATTGACTCTTTTTCCTGCCCGAGGAAGAAAACGAGTGATGCCGCGGTAAGAAAAAAAGCTGCCCAGGAGCAAAAAAATTTTTTTTTCCTCAAATGTAATAACTGATGGTAGAATGTGATTCGGGGTTGAATTTCATGTCTAAAAGTATTATTACCTGTTTTAAAAAATCGAGTGTTTTTGCTGTCCGAAGAACAAAACGCGTGATGCCCCGGTCAGAAAAAAAGCTGCCTAGGAGCAAAAAAAAATTTTTTTCTCAAATGTAATAACGGATGCTAGAATGTGATTCGGGGTGGAATTCCATGTCTAAAAATATTATTATTAGCTGTTTTTAAAAATCGAGTGTTTTTGCTGCCCGAGGAAGAAAACGCGTGATGCCGCGGTCAGAAAAAAAGCTGCCCAGGAGCAAAAAAAATTTTTTTTTCTCAAATGTAATAACGGATGCTAGAATGTGATTCAGGGTGGAATTCCATGTCTAAAAATATTATTTTTAGCTGTTTTTAAAAATCGAGTGTTTTTGCTGCCTGAGGAAGAAAATGCATGATGCCGCGGTCAGAAAAAAAGCTGCCTAGGAGCAAAAAAAATTTTTTTTCTCAAATGTAATAACGGATGCTAGAATGTGATTCGGGGTGGAATTCCATGTCTAAAAATATTATTATTAGCTGTTTTTAAAAATCGAGTGTTTTTGCTGCCCGAGGAAGAAAACGCGTGATGCCGCGGTCAGAAAAAAAGCTGCCCAGGAGCAAAAAAATTTTTTTTTTCTCAAATGTAATAACGGATGCTAGAATGGGATTCAGGGTGGAATTCCATGTCTAAAAATATTATTTTTAGCTGTTTTTAAAAATCGAGTGTTTTTGCTGCCCGAGGAAGAAAATGCATGATGCCGCGGTCAGAAAAAAAGCTGCCCAGGAGCAAAAAAAATTTTTTTTCTCAAATGTAATAACGGATGCTAGAATGTGATTCGGGGTGGAATTCCATGTCTAAAAATATTATTATTAGCTGTTTTTAAAAATCAAGTGTTTTTGCTGCCCGAGGAAGAAAACGCATGATGCCGCGGTCAGAAAAAACGTTGCTCAGGAGCAAATAAAATTTTTTTTCTCAAATGTAATAACGGATGCTAGAATGGGATTCAGGGTGGAATTCCATGTCTAAAAATATTATTATTAGCTGTTTTTAAAAATTGACTCTTTTTCCTGCCCGAGGAAGAAAACGCGTGATGCCGCGGTCAGAAAAAAAGCTGCCCCGGAGCAAAAAAAATTTTTTTTCCTCAAATGTAATAACTGATGGTAGAATGTGATTCGGGGTTGAATTTCATGTCTAAAAGTATTATTACCTGTTTTAAAAAATCGAGTGTTTTTGCTGTCCGAAGAACAAAACGCGTGATGCCCCGGTCAGAAAAAAAGCTGCCTAGGAGCAAAAAAAATTTTTTTTTCTCAAATGTAATAACGGATGCTAGAATGTGATTCAGGGTGGAATTCCATGTCTAAAAATATTATTTTTAGCTGTTTTTAAAAATCGAGTGTTTTTGCTGCCCGAGGAAGAAAATGCATGATGCCGCGGTCAGAAAAAAAGCTGCCCAGGAATAAAAAAATTTTTTTTTCTCAAATGTAATAACGGATCCTAGAATGGGATTCGGGGTGGAATTCCATGTCTAAAAATATTATTATTAGCTGTTTTTAAAAATTGACTCTTTTTGCTGCCCGAGGAAAAAAACGCGTGATGCCGCGGTCAGAAAAAAAGCTGCCCAGGAGCAAAAAAATTTTTTTTCTCAAATGTAATAACGGATGCTAGAATGTGATTCGGGGTGGAATTCCATGTCTAAAAATATTATTATTAGCTGTTTTTAAAAATCAAGTGTTTTTGCTGCCCGAGGAAGAAAACGCATGATGCCGCGGTCAGAAAAAACGTTGCTCAGGAGCAAATAAAATTTTTTTTCTCAAATGTAATACCGGATGCTAGAATGGGATTCAGGGTGGAATTCCATGTCTAAAAATATTATTATTAGCTGTTTTTAAAAATTGACTCTTTTTCCTGCCCGAGGAAGAAAACGAGTGATGCCGCGGTAAGAAAAAAAGCTGCCCAGGAGCAAAAAAAATTTTTTTTTCTCAAATGTAATAACGGATGCTAGAATGTGATTCGGTGTGGAATTCCATGTCTAAAAATATTATTATGAGCTGTTTTTAAAAATCAAGTGTTTTTGCTGCCCGAGGAAGAAAACGCGTGATGCCGCGGTCAGAAAAAAAGCTGCCCCGGAGCAAAAAAAATTTTTTTCTCAAATGTAATAACTGATGGTAGAATGTGATTCGGGGTGGAATTCCATGTCTAAAAGTATTATTATTACCTGTTTTAAAAAATCGAGTGTTTTTACTGTCCGAAGAACAAAACGCGTGATGCCGCGGTCAGAAAAAAAGCTGCCCCGGAGCAAAAAAATTTTTTTTCTCAAATGTAATAACTGATGGTAGAATGTGATTCGGGGTGGAATTCCATGTCTAAAAGTATTATTATTACCTGTTTATAAAAATCGAGTGTTTTTGCTGCCCGAGGAAGAAAACGCGTTATGCTGCGGTCAGAAAAAAAGTTGCTCAGGAGCATAAAAAATTCTTTTTCTCAAATGTAATAATCAATGCTAGAATGTGATTCGGGGTGGAATTCCATTTCTAAAAGTATTATTATTAGCTGTTTTAAAAGATCGAGTGTTCTTGCTGTCCGAAGAAGAAAACGCGTGATGCCGCGGACAGAAAAAAAGCTGCCCAGTAGCAAAAAAAATTTTTGTCTCAAATGTTATAATGGATGCTAGAATGTGATTCGGGGTGGAATTCCATGTCTAAAAATATTATTATTAGCTGTTTTTAGAAATTCAGTGTTTTTTTGCTGCCCGAGGAAGAAAACGCGTTATGCCGCAGTCAGAAAAAAAGCTGCCCAGGAGCAAAAAAATTTTTTTTTTCTCAAATGTAATAACGGATGCTAGAATGTGATTCGGGGTGGAATTCCATGTCTAAAAATATTATTATTCGCTGTTTTTAAAAATCAAGTGTTTTTGCTGCCCGAGGAAGAAAACGCATGATGCCGCGGTCAGAAAAAACGTTGCTCAGGAGCAAAAAAAATTTTTTTTCTCAAATGTAATAACGGATGCTAGAATGGGATTCAGGGTGGAATTCCATGTCTAACAATATTATTAGCTGTTTTTAAAAATTGAGTGTTTTTACTGCCCGAGGAAGAAAACGCGTGATGCCGCGGTCAGAAAAAAAGCTGCCCCGGAGCAAAAAAAATTTTTTTTCCTCAAATGTAATAACTGATGGTAGAATGTGATTCGGGGTGGAATTCCATGTCTAAAAGTATTATTACCTGTTTTAAAAAATCGAGTGTTTTTGCTGTCCGAAGAACAAAACGCGTGATGCCCCGGTCAGAAAAAAAGCTGCCTAGGAGCAAAAAAAATTTTTTTTCTCAAATGTAATAACGGATGCTAGAATGTGATTCGGGGTGGAATTCCATGTCTAAAAATATTATTATTAGCTGTTTTAAAAAATCGAGTGTTCTTGCTGTCCGAAGAAGAAAACGCGTGATGCCGCGGACAGAAAAAAAGCTGCCCAGGAGCAAAAAAAAATTTTTGTCTCAAATGTAATAATGGATGCTAGAATGTGATTCGGGGTGGAATTCCATGTCTAAAAATATTATTATTAGCTGTTTTTAAAAATTCAGGATTTTTTTGCTGCCCGAGGAAGAAAACGCATGATGCCGCGATCAGAAAAAAAGCTGCCCAGGAACAAAAAAAAATTTTTTTCTCAAATGTAATAACGGATGCTAGAATGTGATTCAGGGTCGAATTCCATGTCTAAAAATATTATTTTTAGCCGTTTTTAAAAATCGAGTGTTTTTGCTGCCTGAGGAAGAAAATGCATGATGCCGCGGTCAGAAAAAAAGCTGCCTAGGAGCAAAAAAAAATTTTTTTTCTCAAATGTAATAACGGATGCTAGAATGTGATTCGGGGTGGAATTCCATGTCTAAAAATATTATTATTAGCTGTTTTTAAAAATCGAGTGTTTTTGCTGCCCGAGGAAGAAAACGCGTGATGCCGCGGTCAGAAAAAAAGCTGCCCAGGAGCAAAAAAATTTTTTTTTTCTCAAATGTAATAACGGATGCTAGAATGGGATTCAGGGTGGAATTCCATGTCTAAAAATATTATTTTTAGCTGTTTTTAAAAATCGAGTGTTTTTGCTGCCCGAGGAAGAAAACGCATGATGCCGCGGTCAGAAAAAACGTTGCTCAGGAGCAAATAAAATTTTTTTTCTCAAATGTAATAACGGATGCTAGAATGGGATTCAGGGTGGAATTCCATGTCTAAAAATATTATTATTAGCTGTTTTTAAAAATTGACTCTTTTTCCTGCCCGAGGAAGAAAACGCGTGATGCCGCGGTCAGAAAAAAAGCTGCCCCGGAGCAAAAAAAATTTTTTTTCCTCAAATGTAATAACTGATGGTAGAATGTGATTCGGGGTTGAATTTCATGTCTAAAAGTATTATTACCTGTTTTAAAAAATCGAGTGTTTTTGCTGTCCGAAGAACAAAACGCGTGATGCCCCGGTCAGAAAAAAAGCTGCCTAGGAGCAAAAAAAATTTTTTTTTCTCAAATGTAATAACGGATGCTAGAATGTGATTCAGGGTGGAATTCCATGTCTAAAAATATTATTTTTAGCTGTTTTTAAAAATCGAGTGTTTTTGCTGCCCAAGGAAGAAAATGCATGATGCCGCGGTCAGAAAAAAAGCTGCCCAGGAATAAAAAAATTTTTTTTTCTCAAATGTAATAACGGATCCTAGAATGGGATTCGGGGTGGAATTCCATGTCTAAAAATATTATTATTAGCTGTTTTTAAAAATTGACTCTTTTTGCTGCCCGAGGAAAAAAACGCGTGATGCCGCGGTCAGAAAAAAAGCTGCCCAGGAGCAAAAAAATTTTTTTTCTCAAATGTAATAACGGATGCTAGAATGTGATTCGGGGTGGAATTCCATGTCTAAAAATATTATTATTAGCTGTTTTTAAAAATCAAGTGTTTTTGCTGCCCGAGGAAGAAAACGCGTGATGCCGCGGTCAGAAAAAAAGCTGCCCCGGAGCAAAAAAAATTTTTTTCTCAAATGTAATAACTGATGGTAGAATGTGATTCGGGGTGGAATTCTATGTCTAAAAGTATTATTATTACCTGTTTTAAAAAATCGAGTGTTTTTACTGTCCGAAGAACAAAACGCGTGATGCCGCGGTCAGAAAAAAAGCTGCCCCGGAGCAAAAAAATTTTTTTTCTCAAATGTAATAACTGATGGTAGAATGTGATTCGGGGTGGAATTCCATGTCTAAAAGTATTATTATTACCTGTTTATAAAAATCGAGTGTTTTTGCTGCCCGAGGAAGAAAACGCGTTATGCTGCGGTCAGAAAAAAAGTTGCTCAGGAGCATAAAAAATTCTTTTTCTCAAATGTAATAATCAATGCTAGAATGTGATTCGGGGTGGAATTCCATTTCTAAAAGTATTATTATTAGCTGTTTTAAAAGATCGAGTGTTCTTGCTGTCCGAAGAAGAAAACGCGTGATGCCGCGGACAGAAAAAAAGCTGCCCAGTAGCAAAAAAAATTTTTGTCTCAAATGTTATAATGGATGCTAGAATGTGATTCGGGGTGGAATTCCATGTCTAAAAATATTATTATTAGCTGTTTTTAGAAATTCAGTGTTTTTTTGCTGCCCGAGGAAGAAAACGCGTTATGCCGCAGTCAGAAAAAAAGCTGCCCAGGAGCAAAAAAATTTTTTTTTTCTCAAATGTAATAACGGATGCTAGAATGTGATTCGGGGTGGAATTCCATGTCTAAAAATATTATTATTCGCTGTTTTTAAAAATCAAGTGTTTTTGCTGCCCGAGGAAGAAAACGCATGATGCCGCGGTCAGAAAAAACGTTGCTCAGGAGCAAAAAAAATTTTTTTTCTCAAATGTAATAACGGATGCTAGAATGGGATTCAGGGTGGAATTCCATGTCTAACAATATTATTAGCTGTTTTTAAAAATTGAGTGTTTTTACTGCCCGAGGAAGAAAACGCGTGATGCCGCGGTCAGAAAAAAAGCTGCCCCGGAGCAAAAAAAATTTTTTTTCCTCAAATGTAATAACTGATGGTAGAATGTGATTCGGGGTGGAATTCCATGTCTAAAAGTATTATTACCTGTTTTAAAAAATCGAGTGTTTTTGCTGTCCGAAGAACAAAACGCGTGATGCCCCGGTCAGAAAAAAAGCTGCCCAGGAGCAAAAAAAAATTTTTGTCTCAAATGTTATAATGGATGCTAGAATGTGATTCGGGGTGGAATTCCATGTCTAAAAATATTATTATTAGCTGTTTTTAGAAATTCAGTGTTTTTTTGCTGCCCGAGGAAGAAAACGCGTTATGCCGCAGTCAGAAAAAAAGCTGCCCAGGAACAAAAAAAAATTTTTTTCTCAAATGTAATAACGGATGCTAGAATGTGATTCAGGGTCGAATTCCATGTCTAAAAATATTATTTTTAGCCGTTTTTAAAAATCGAGTGTTTTTGCTTCGTGAGGAAGAAAACGCGTTATGCCGCAGTCAGAAAAAAAGCTGCCCAGGAGCAAAAAAAATTTTTTTTTCTCAAATGTAATAACGGATGCTAGAATGTGATTCGGGGTGGAATTCCATGTCTAAAAATATTATTATTCGCTGTTTTTAAAAATCAAGTGTTTTTGCTGCCCGAGGAAGAAAAAAAGCTGCCCAGGAGCAAAAGAAATTTTTTTTCTCAAATGTAATAATGGATGCTAGAATGTGATTCGGGGTGGAATTCCCTGTCTAAAAATATTATTATTAGCTGTTTTTAAAAATCAAGTGTTTTTGCTGCCCGAGGAAGAAAACGAGTGATGCCGCGGTAAGAAAAAAAGCTGCCCAGGAGCAAAAAAAAATTTTTTTTCTCAAATGTAATAACGGATGCTAGAATGTGATTCGGTGTGGAATTCCATGTCTAAAAATATTATTATTAGCTGTTTTTAAATATCGAGTGTTTTTGCTGCCCGAGGAAGAAAACGCATGATGCCGCGGTCAGAAAAAAAGCTGCCCAGGAGCAAAAAAAATTTTTTTTTCTCAAATGTAATAACGGATCCTAGAATGTGATTCGAGGTGCAATTCCATGTCTAACAATATTATTAGCTGTTTTTAAAAATTGAGTGTTTTTGCTGCCCGAGGAAGGAAACGTGTGATGCCGCGGTAAGAAAAGAAGCTGCCCCGGAGCAAAAAAATTTTTTTTCTCAAATGTAATAACTGATGGTAGAATGTGATTCGGGGTGGAATTCCATGTCTAAAAATATTATTATTAGCTGTTTTTAAAAATCAAGTGTTTTTGCTGCCCGAGGAAGAAAAAAAGCTGCCCAGGAGCAAAAGAAATTTTTTTTCTCAAATGTAATAACGGATGCTAGAATGTGATTCGGGGTGGAATTCCATGTCTTAAAATATTATTATTAGCTGTTTTTAAAAATCAAGTGTTTTTCCTGCCCGAGGAAGAAAACGCATGATGCCGCGGTCAGAAAAAAAGCTGCCCAGGAGCAAAAAAAATTTTTTTTTCTCAAATGTAATAACGGATCCTAGAATGTGATTCGGGGTGCAATTCCATGTCTAAAAATATTATTATTAGCTGTTTTTAAAAATCAAGTGTTTTTGCTGCCCGAGGAAGAAAAGGCGTGATGCCGCGGTCAGAAAAAAAGCTGCCCAGGAGCAAAAAAAATTTTTTTTTCTCAAATGTAATAACGGATGCTAGAATGTGATTCAGGGTGGAATTCCATGTCTAAAAATATTATTTTTAGCTCTTTTTAAAAATCGAGTGTTTTTGCTGCCCGAGGAAGAAAATGCATGATGCCGCGGTCAGAAAAAAAGCTGCCCAGGAATAAAAAAAATTTTTTTCTCAAATGTAATAATGGATCCGAGAATGGGATTAGGGGTGGAATTCCATGTCTAAAAATATTATTATTAGCTGTTTTTAAAAATCAAGTGTTTTTGCTGCCCGAGGAATAAAACGCGTGATGCCGCGGTCAGAAAAAAAGCTGCCCAGGAGCAAAAAAATTTTTTTTTCTCAAATGTAATAACGGATGCTAGAATGTGATTCGGGGTGGAATGCCATGTCTAAAAATATTATTATTAGCTCTTTTTAAAAATCAAGTGTTTTTGCTGCCCGAGGAAGAAAACGCATGATGCCGCGGTCAGAAAAAAAGCTGCCCAGGAGCAAAAAAAATTTTTTTCTCTCAAATGTAATAACGGATCCTAGAATGTGATTCGGGGTGCAATTCCATGTCTAACAATATTATTAGCTGTTTTTAAAAATTGAGTGTTTTTGCTGCCCGAGGAAGAAAACGCGTGATGCCGCGGTCAGAAAAAAAGCTGCCCCGGAGCAAAAAAATTTTTTTTTCCTCAAATGTAATAACTGATGGTAGAATGTGATTCGGGGTGGAATTCCATGTCTAGAAGTATTATTACCTGTTTTAAAAAATCGAGTGTTTTTGCTGTCCGAAGAACAAAACGCGTGATGCCCCGGTCAGAAAAAAAGCTGCCTAGGAGCAAAAAAAATTTTTTTTCTCAAATGTAATAACGGATGCTAGAATGTGATTCGGGGTGGAATTCCATGTCTAAAAATATTATTATTAGCTCTTCTTAAAAATTGACTCTTTTTCCTGCCCGAGGAAGAAAACGAGTGATGCCGCGGTAAGAAAAAAAGCTGCCCAGGAGCAAAAAAAATTTTTTTTTCTCAAATGTAATAACGGATGCTAGAATGTGATTCGGTGTGGAATTCCATGTCTAAAAATATTATTATTAGCTGTTTTTTAAAATCAAGTGTTTTTGCTGCCCGAGGAAGAAAACGCATAATGCTGCGGTCAGAAAAAAAGCTGCCCAGGAGCAAAAAAAAATTTTTTCTCTCAAATGTAATAACGGATCCTAGAATGTGATTCGGGGTGCAATTCCATGTCTAACAATATTATTAGCTGTTTTTAAAAATGGAGTGTTTTTGCTGCCCGAGGAAGAAAACGCGTGATGCCGCGGTCAGAAAAAAAGCTGCCCCGGAGCAAAAAAAAATTTTTTTCCTCAAATGTAATAACTGATGGTAGAATGTGATTCGGGGTGGAATTCCATGTCTAAAAGTATTATTAGCTGTTTTTAAAAATTGAGTGTTTTTGCTGCCCGAGGAAGAAAAAAGTTGCTCAGGAGCAAAAAAAATTTTTTTTTCTCAAATGTAATAACGGATGCTAGAATGTGATTCAGGGTGGAATTCCATGTCTAAAAATATCATTTTTAGCTGTTTTTAAAAATCGAGTGTTTTTGCTGCCTGTGGAAGAAAACGCGTTATGCCGCAGTCAGAAAAAAAGCTGCCCAGGAGCAAAAAAAATTTTTTTTCTCAACTGTAATAACGGATGGTAGAATGTGATTTGGGGTGGAATTCCATGTCTAAAAGTATTATTATTACCTGTTTTTTTAAAAAAAAATTCTCAAATGTAATAACGGATGCTAGAATGTGATTCGGGGTGGAATTCCATGTCTAAAAGTATTATTATTAGCTGTTTTAAAAAATCGAGTGTTTTTGCTGTCCGAAGAAGAAAAACGCGTGATGCCGCGGTCAGAAAAAAAGCTGCCCCGGAGCAAAAAAAATTTTTTTTCCTCAAATGTAATAACTGATGGTAGAATGTGATTCAGGGTGGAATTCCATGTCTAGAAGTATTATTACCTGTTTTAAAAAATCGAGTGTTTTTGCTGTCCGAAGAACAAAACGCGTGATGCCCCGGTCAGAAAAAAAGCTGCCTAGGAGCAAAAAAAATTTTTTTTCTCAAATGTAATAACGGATACTAGAATGTGATTCGGGGTGGAATTCCATGTCTAACAATATTATTATTAGCTGTTTTTAAAAATTGAGTGTTTTTGCTGCCCGAGGAAGAAAACGCGTGATGCCGCGGTCAGAAAAAAAGCTGCCCCGGAGCAAAAAATTTTTTTTCTCAAATGTAATAATGGATGCTAGAATGTGATTCGGGGTGGAATTCCATTTCTAAATGTATTATTATTAGCTGTTTTAAAAAATCGAGTGTTCTTGCTGTCCGAAGAAGGAAACGCGTGATGCCGCGGACAGAAAAAAAGCCGCCCAGGAGCAAAAAAATTTTTTTGTCTAAAATGTAATAATGGATGCTAGAATGTGATTCGGGGTGGAATTCCATGTCTAAAAATATTATTATTAGCTGTTTTTAAAAATTCAGGGTTTTTTTGCAGCCCGAGGAAGAAAACGCATGATGCCGTGATCAGAAAAAAAGCTGCCCAGGAACAAAAAAAATTTTTTTTCTCAAATGTAATAACGGATGCTAGAATGTGATTCAGGGTGGAATTCCATGTCTAAAAATATTATTTTTAGCCGTTTTTAAAAATCGAGTGTTTTTGCTGCCTGAGGAAGAAAACGCGTTATGCCGCAGTCAGAAAAAAAGCTGCCCAGGAGCAAAAAAAATTTTTTTTTTCTCAAATGTAATAACGGATGCTAGAATGTGATTCGGGGTGGAATTCCATGTCTAAAAATATTATTATTCGCTGTTTTTAAAAATCAAGTGTTTTTGCTGCCCGAGGAAGAAAAGGCGTGATGCCGCGGTCAGAAAAAAAGCTGCCCAGGAGCAAAAAAAATTTTTTTTTCTCAAATGTAATAACGGATGCTAGAATGTGATTCAGGGTGGAATTCCATGTCTAAAAATATTATTTTTAGCTCTTTTTAAAAATCGAGTGTTTTTGCTGCCCGAGGAAGAAAATGCATGATGCCGCGGTCAGAAAAAAAGCTGCCCAGGAATAAAAAAAATTTTTTTCTCAAATGTAATAACGGATCCGAGAATGGGATTAGGGGTGGAATTCCATGTCTAAAAATATTATTATTCGCTGTTTTTAAAAATCAAGTGTTTTTGCTGCCCGAGGAAGAAAAGGCGTGATCCCTCGGTCAGAAAAAAAGCTGCCCAGGAGCAAAAAATTTTTTTTTTCTCAAATGTAATAACGGATCCTAGAATGGGATTCGGGGTGGAATTCCATGTCTAAAAATATTATTATTAGCTGTTTTTAAAAGTTGACTCTTTTTGCTGCCCGAGGAATAAAACGCGTGATGCCGTGGTCAGAAAAAAAGCTGCCCAGGAGCAAAAAAATTTTTTTTTTCTCAAATGTAATAACGGATGCTAGAATGTGATTCGGGGTGGAATTCCATGTCTAAAAATATTATTATTAGCTGTTTTTAAAAATCAAGTGTTTTTGCTGCCCGAGGAAGAAAAGGCATGATGCCGCGGTCAGAAAAAACGTTGCTCAGGAGCAAATAAATTTTTTTTCTCAAATGTAATAACGGATGCTAGAATGGGATTCAGGGTGGAATTCCATGTCTAAAAATATTATTATTAGCTGTTTTTAAAAATTGACTCTTTTTCCTGCCTGAGGAAGAAAACGAGTGATGCCGCGGTAAGAAAAAAAGCTGCCCAGGAGCAAAAAAATTTTTTTTTTCTCAAATGTAATAACGGATGCTAGAATGTGATTCGGTGTGGAATTCCATGTCTAACAATATTATTAGCTGTTTTTAAAAATTGAGTGTTTTTGCTGCCCGAGGAAGAAAACGCGTGATGCCGCGGTCAGAAAAAAAGCTGCCCCGGAGAAAAAAAATTTTTTTTTCCTCAAATGTAATAACTGATGGTAGAATGTGATTCGGGGTGGAATTCCATGTCTAAAAGTATTATTACCTGTTTTAAAAAATCGAGTGTTTTTGCTGCCCGAGGAAGAAAACGCGTGATGCCGCGGTCAGAAAAAAAGCTGCCCAGGAGCAAAAAAAATTTTTTTTTCTCAAATGTAATAACGGATCCTAGAATGTGATTCGGGGTGGAATTCCATGTCTAAAAGTATTATTATTAGCTGTTTTAAAAAATTGAGTGTTTTTGCTGTCCGAAGAAGAAAACGCGTGATGCCGCGGTCAGAAAAAAAGCTGCCCAGGAGCACAAAAAACTTTTTTTCTCAAATGTAATAACGGATGCTAGAATGTGATTTGGGGTGGAATTCCATGTCTAACAATATTATTAGCTGTTTTTAAAAATTGAGTGTTTTTGCTGCCCGAGGAAGAAAACGCGTGATGCCGCTGTCAGAAAAAAAGCTGCCCCGGAGCAAAAAAATTTTTTTTCTCAAATGTAATAACTGATGGTAGAATGTGATTTGGGGTGGAATTCCATGTCTAAAAGTATTATTATTACCTGTTTTAAAAAATCGAGTGTTTTTGCTGTCCGAAGAACAAAACGCGTGATGCCGCGGTCAGAAAAAAAGCTGCCCCGGAGCAAAAAAATTTTTTTTCTCAAATGTAATAACGGATGCTAGAATGTGATTTGGGGTGGAATTCCATGTCTAACAATATTATTAGCTGTTTTTAAAAATCAAGTGTTTTTGCTGCCCAAGGAAGAAAACGCGTGATGCCACGGTCAGAAAAAAAGCTGCCCAGGAGCAAAAAAAATTTTTTTTCTCAAATGTAATAATGGATGCTAGAATGTGATTCGGGGTGGAATTCCATGTCTAAAAATATTATTATTAGCTGTTTATAAAAATCGAGTGTTTTTGCTGCCCGAGGAAGAAAACGCATGATGCCGCGGTCAGAAAAAAAGCTGACCAGGAACAAAAAAATTTTTTTTCTCAAATGTAATAACGGATGCTGAATAGGATTCGGGGTGGAATTCCATGTCTAAAAATATTATTATTAGCTGTTTTTAAAAATCGAGTGTTTTTGCTGCCCGAGGAAGAAAATGCATGATGCTGCGGTCAAAAAAAAAGCTGCCCAGGAATAAAAAATTTTTTTTTCTCAAATATAATAACGGATGATAGAATGGGATTCGGGGTGGAATTCCATGTCTAAAAATATTATTATTAGCTGTTTTTAAAAATCAATTGTTTTTGCTGCCCGAGGAAGAAAACGCGTGATGCCGCAGTCAGAAAAAAAGCTGCCCAGGAGCAAAAAAAATTTTTTTTTCTCAAATGTAATAACGGATGCTAGAATGTGATTCAGGGTGGAATTCCATGTCTAACAATATTATTAGCTGTTTTTAAAAATTGAGTGTTTTTGCTGCCCGAGGAAGAAAAAAGTTGCTCAGGAGCAAAAAAAATTTTTTTTCTCAAATGTAATAACGGATGCTAGAATGTGATTCGGTGTGGAATTCCATGTCTAAAAATATTATTATTAGCTGTTTTTAAATATCAAGTGTTTTTGCGGCCCGAGGAAGAAAACGTATGATGCCGCGGTCAGAAAAAAAGCTGCCCAGGAGCAAAAAAATTTTTTTTCTCTCAAATGTAATAACGGATCCTAGAATGTGATTCGGGGTGCAATTCCATGTCTAACAATATTATTAGCTGTTTTTAAAAATTGAGTGTTTTTGCTGCCCGAGGAAGAAAACGCGTGATGCCGCGGTCAGAAAAAAAGCTGCCCCGGAGCAAAAAAATTTTTTTTCTCAAATGTAATAACTGATGGTAGAATGTGATTTGGGGTGGAATTCCATGTCTAAAAGTATTATTATTACCTGTTTTAAAAAATCGAGTGTTTTTGCTGTCCGAAGAACAAAACGCGTGATGCCCCGGTCAGAAAAAACGTTGCTCAGGAGCAAAAAAAATTTTTTTTCTCAAATGTAATAACGGATTCTAGAATGTGATTCAGGGTGGAATTCCATGTCTAAAAATATTATTATTAGCTGTTTTTAAAAATTGACTCTTTTTGCTGCCCGAGGAAGAAAACGAGGGATGCCGCGGTCAGAAAAAAAGCTGCCCAGGAGCAAAAAAATTTTTTTTTCTCAAATGTAATAACGGATGCTAGAATGTGATTCGGGGTGGAATTCCATGTCTAAAAATATTATTATTAGCTGTTTATAAAAATCGAGTGTTTTTGCTGCCCAAGGAAGAAAACGCATGATGCCGCGGTCAGAAAAAAAGCTGCCCAGGAACAAAAAAAATTTTTTTCTCAAATGTAATAACGGATGCTGAATAGGATTCGGGGTGGAATTCCATGTCTAAAAATAATATTATTACTGTATTTAAAAATCAAGTGTTTTTCCTGCCCGAGGATGAAAAAAAGCTGCCCCGGAGCAAAAAAATTTTTTTTTCCTCAAATGTAATAACGGATGCTAGAATGTGATTCGGGGTGGAATTCCATGTCTAAAAATATTATTATTCGCTGTTTTTAAAAATCAAGTGTTTTTGCTACCCGAGGAAGAAAAGGCGTGATGCCGCGGTCAGAAAAAAAGCTGCCCAGGAGCAAAAAAAAATTTTTTTTCTCAAATGTAATAACGGATGCTAGAATGTGATTCAGGGTGGAATTCCATGTCTAAAAATATTATTATTAGCTGTTTATAAAAATCGAGTGTTTTTGCTGCCCGAGGAAGAAAACGCATGATGCCGCGGTTAGAAAAAAAGCTGCCCAGGAGCAGAAAAAATTTTTTTCTCAAATGTAATAATGGATGCTGAATAGGATTCGGGGTGGCATTCCATGTCTACAAAATATTATTATTAGCTGTTTTTAAAAATCAAGTGTTTTTGCTGCCTGAGGACAAAAAAAAGTTGCTCAGGAGCAAAAAAATTTATTTTCTCAAATGTAATAACGGATGCTAGAATGTGATTCGGGGTGGAATTCCATGTTTAAAATATTATTCTTAGCTGTTTTTAAAAATCAAGTGTTTTTGCTGCCCGATCAAGAAAACGCGTGATGCAGCAGTCCGAAAAAAAGCTGCCGAGGAGCAAAAAAAAATTTTTTTTCTCAAATGTAATAACGGATCCTAGAATGTGATTCGGGTTGCAATTCCATGTTTAAAAATATTATTAGTTGTTTTTAAATATTGAGTGTTTTTGCTGTCCGAGGAAGAAAACGCGTGATCCCGCGGTCAGAAAAAAAGCTGCCGCGGAGCAAAAAAAATTTTTTTCTCAAATGTAATAACGGATGCTCAAATGTGGTTCAGGGTGGAATTCCATGTCTAAAAATATTATTTTTAGCTGTTTTTAAAAATCAAGTGTTTTTGCTGCCCGAGGAAGAAAACGCGTGATGCCGCGGTCAGAAAAAACGTTGCTCAGAAGCAGAAAAAATTTTTTTTTCTCAAATGTAATAACGGATGTTAGAATGTGATTCAGGGTGGAATTCCATGTCTAAAAATATTATTATCAGCTGTTTTTAAAAATTGACTCTTTTTGCTGCCCGAGGAAGAAAACGAGTGATGCCGCGGTAAGAAAAAAAGCTGCCCAGGAGCAAAAAAATTTTTTTTTCTCAAATGTAATAATGGATGCTAGAATGTGATTCGGGGTGGAATTCCATGTCTAACAATATTATTATTAGCTGTTTATAAAAATCGAGTGTTTTTGCTGCCCGAGGAAGAAAACGCATGATGCCGCGGTCAGAAAAAAAGCTGCCCAGGAGCAAAAAAAATTTTTTTTTCTCAAATGTAATAACGGATCCTAGAATGTGATTCGGGGTGCAATTCCATGTCTAACAATATTATTAGCTGTTTTTAAAAATTGAGTGTTTTTGCTTCCCGAGGAAGAAAAAAGTTGCTCAGGAGCAAAAAAAATTTTTTTTTCTCAAATGTAATAACGGATGCTAGAATGTGATTCAGGGTGGAATTCCATGTCTAAAAATATCATTTTTAGCTGTTTTTAAAAATCGAGTGTTTTTGCTGCCTGTGGAAGAAAACGCGTTATGCCGCAGTCAGAAAAAAAGCTGCCCAGGAGCAAAAAAAAATTTTTTTCTCAACTGTAATAACGGATGGTAGAATGTGATTTGGGGTGGAATTCCATGTCTAAAAGTATTATTATTACCTGTTTTTTAAAAAAAAATTTCTCAAATGTAATAACGGATGCTAGAATGTGATTCGGGGTGGAATTCCATGTCTAAAAGTATTATTATTAGCTGTTTTAAAAAATCGAGTGTTTTTGCTGTCCGAAGAAGAAAACGCGTGATGCCGCGGTCAGAAAAAAAGCTGCCCCGGAGCAAAAAAAATTTTTTTTCCTCAAATGTAATAACTGATGGTAGAATGTGATTCGGGGTGGAATTCCATGTCTAGAAGTATTATTACCTGTTTTAAAAAATCGAGTGTTTTTGCTGTCCGAAGAACAAAACGCGTGATGCCCCGGTCAGAAAAAAAGCTGCCTAGGAGCAAAAAAAATTTTTTTTCTCAAATGTAATAACGGATGCTAGAATGTGATTCGGGGTGGAATTCCATGTCTAACAATATTATTATTAGCTGTTTTTAAAAATTGAGTGTTTTTGCTGCCCGAGGAAGATAACGCGTGATGCCGCGGTCAGAAAAAAAGCTGCCCCGGAGCAAAAAATTTTTTTTCTCAAATGTAATAATGGATGCTAGAATGTGATTCGGGGTGGAATTCCATTTCTAAATGTATTATTATTAGCTGTTTTAAAAAATCGAGTGTTCTTGCTGTCCGAAGAAGGAAACGCGTGATGCCGCGGACAGAAAAAAAGCCGCCCAGGAGCAAAAAATTTTTTTTGTCTCAAATGTAATAATGGATGCTAGAATGTGATTCGGGGTGGAATTCCATGTCTAAAAATATTATTATTAGCTGTTTTTAAAAATTCAGGGTTTTTTTGCAGCCCGAGGAAGAAAACGCATGATGCCGTGATCAGAAAAAAAGCTGCCCAGGAACAAAAAAAATTTTTTTTCTCAAATGTAATAACGGATGCTAGAATGTGATTCGGGGTGGAATTCCATGTCTAAAAATATTATTATTCGCTGTTTTTAAAAATCAAGTGTTTTTGCTGCCCGAGGAAGAAAAGGCGTGATCCCTCGGTCAGAAAAAAAGCTGCCCAGGAGCAAAAAAATTTTTTTTTTCTCAAATGTAATAACGGATCCTAGAATGGGATTCGGGGTGGAATTCCATGTCTAAAAATATTATTATTAGCTGTTTTTAAAAGTTGACTCTTTTTGCTGCCCGAGGAATAAAACGCGTGATGCCGTGGTCAGAAAAAAAGCTGCCCAGGAGCAAAAAAATTTTTTTTTTCTCAAATGTAATAACGGATGCTAGAATGTGATTCGGGGTGGAAATCCATGTCTAAAAATATTATTATTAGCTGTTTTTAAAAATCAAGTGTTTTTGCTTCCCGAGGAAGAAAACGCATGATGCCGCGGTCAGAAAAAACGTTGCTCAGGAGCAAATAAATTTTTTTTCTCAAATGTAATAACGGATGCTAGAATGGGATTCAGGGTGGAATTCCATGTCTAAAAATATTATTATTAGCTGTTTTTAAAAATTGACTCTTTTTCCTGCCTGAGGAAGAAAACGAGTGATGCCGCGGTAAGAAAAAAAGCTGCCCAGGAGCAAAAAAATTTTTTTTTTCTCAAATGTAATAACGGATGCTAGAATGTGATTCGGTGTGGAATTCCATGTCTAACAATATTATTAGCTGTTTTTAAAAATCGAGTGTTTTTGCTGCCCGAGGAAGAAAATGCATGATGCTGCGGTCAGAAAAAAAGCTGCCCAGGAATAAAAAATTTTTTTTTCTCAAATATAATAACGGATGATAGAATGGGATTCAGGGTGGAATTCCATGTCTAAAAATATTATTATTAGCTGTTTTTAAAAATCAATTGTTTTTGCTGCCCGAGGAAGAAAACGCGTGATGCCGCAGTCAGAAAAAAAGCTGCCCAGGAGCAAAAAAAATTTTTTTTTCTCAAATGTAATAACGGATGCTAGAATGTGATTCAGGGTGGAATTCCATGTCTAAAAATATTATTATTAGCTGTTTATAAAAATCGAGTGTTTTTGCTGCCCGAGGAAGAAAACGCATGATGCCGCGGTTAGAAAAAAAGCTGCCCAGGAGCAGAAAAAATTTTTTTCTCAAATGTAATAATGGATGCTGAATAGGATTCGGGGTGGCATTCCATGTCTACAAAATATTATTATTAGCTGTTTTTAAAAATCAAGTGTTTTTGCTGCCTGAGGACAAAAAAAAGTTGCTCAGGAGCAAAAAAATTTATTTTCTCAAATGTAATAACGGATGCTAGAATGTGATTCGGGGTGGAATTCCATGTTTAAAATATTATTCTTAGCTGTTTTTAAAAATCAAGTGTTTTTGCTGCCCGATCAAGAAAACGCGTGATGCAGCAGTCCGAAAAAAAGCTGCCGAGGAGCAAAAAAAAATTTTTTTTCTCAAATGTAATAACGGATCCTAGAATGTGATTCGGGTTGCAATTCCATGTTTAAAAATATTATTAGTTGTTTTTAAATATTGAGTGTTTTTGCTGTCCGAGGAAGAAAACGCGTGATCCCGCGGTCAGAAAAAAAGCTGCCGCGGAGCAAAAAAAATTTTTTTCTCAAATGTAATAACGGATGCTCAAATGTGGTTCAGGGTGGAATTCCATGTCTAAAAATATTATTTTTAGCTGTTTTTAAAAATCAAGTGTTTTTGCTGCCCGAGGAAGAAAACGCGTGATGCCGCGGTCAGAAAAAACGTTGCTCAGAAGCAGAAAAAATTTTTTTTTCTCAAATGTAATAACGGATGTTAGAATGTGATTCAGGGTGGAATTCCATGTCTAAAAATATTATTATCAGCTGTTTTTAAAAATTGACTCTTTTTGCTGCCCGAGGAAGAAAACGAGTGATGCCGCGGTAAGAAAAAAAGCTGCCCAGGAGCAAAAAAATTTTTTTTTCTCAAATGTAATAATGGATGCTAGAATGTGATTCGGGGTGGAATTCCATGTCTAACAATATTATTATTAGCTGTTTATAAAAATCGAGTGTTTTTGCTGCCCGAGGAAGAAAACGCATGATGCCGCGGTCAGAAAAAAAGCTGCCCAGGAGCAAAAAAAATTTTTTTTTCTCAAATGTAATAACGGATCCTAGAATGTGATTCGGGGTGCAATTCCATGTCTAACAATATTATTAGCTGTTTTTAAAAATTGAGTGTTTTTGCTTCCCGAGGAAGAAAAAAGTTGCTCAGGAGCAAAAAAAATTTTTTTTTCTCAAATGTAATAACGGATGCTAGAATGTGATTCAGGGTGGAATTCCATGTCTAAAAATATCATTTTTAGCTGTTTTTAAAAATCGAGTGTTTTTGCTGCCTGTGGAAGAAAACGCGTTATGCCGCAGTCAGAAAAAAAGCTGCCCAGGAGCAAAAAAAAATTTTTTTCTCAACTGTAATAACGGATGGTAGAATGTGATTTGGGGTGGAATTCCATGTCTAAAAGTATTATTATTACCTGTTTTTTAAAAAAAAATTTCTCAAATGTAATAACGGATGCTAGAATGTGATTCGGGGTGGAATTCCATGTCTAAAAGTATTATTATTAGCTGTTTTAAAAAATCGAGTGTTTTTGCTGTCCGAAGAAGAAAACGCGTGATGCCGCGGTCAGAAAAAAAGCTGCCCCGGAGCAAAAAAAATTTTTTTTCCTCAAATGTAATAACTGATGGTAGAATGTGATTCGGGGTGGAATTCCATGTCTAGAAGTATTATTACCTGTTTTAAAAAATCGAGTGTTTTTGCTGTCCGAAGAACAAAACGCGTGATGCCCCGGTCAGAAAAAAAGCTGCCTAGGAGCAAAAAAAATTTTTTTTCTCAAATGTAATAACGGATGCTAGAATGTGATTCGGGGTGGAATTCCATGTCTAACAATATTATTATTAGCTGTTTTTAAAAATTGAGTGTTTTTGCTGCCCGAGGAAGATAACGCGTGATGCCGCGGTCAGAAAAAAAGCTGCCCCGGAGCAAAAAATTTTTTTTCTCAAATGTAATAATGGATGCTAGAATGTGATTCGGGGTGGAATTCCATTTCTAAATGTATTATTATTAGCTGTTTTAAAAAATCGAGTGTTCTTGCTGTCCGAAGAAGGAAACGCGTGATGCCGCGGACAGAAAAAAAGCCGCCCAGGAGCAAAAAATTTTTTTTGTCTCAAATGTAATAATGGATGCTAGAATGTGATTCGGGGTGGAATTCCATGTCTAAAAATATTATTATTAGCTGTTTTTAAAAATTCAGGGTTTTTTTGCAGCCCGAGGAAGAAAACGCATGATGCCGTGATCAGAAAAAAAGCTGCCCAGGAACAAAAAAAATTTTTTTTCTCAAATGTAATAACGGATGCTAGAATGTGATTCGGGGTGGAATTCCATGTCTAAAAATATTATTATTCGCTGTTTTTAAAAATCAAGTGTTTTTGCTGCCCGAGGAAGAAAAGGCGTGATCCCTCGGTCAGAAAAAAAGCTGCCCAGGAGCAAAAAAATTTTTTTTTTCTCAAATGTAATAACGGATCCTAGAATGGGATTCGGGGTGGAATTCCATGTCTAAAAATATTATTATTAGCTGTTTTTAAAAGTTGACTCTTTTTGCTGCCCGAGGAATAAAACGCGTGATGCCGTGGTCAGAAAAAAAGCTGCCCAGGAGCAAAAAAATTTTTTTTTTCTCAAATGTAATAACGGATGCTAGAATGTGATTCGGGGTGGAAATCCATGTCTAAAAATATTATTATTAGCTGTTTTTAAAAATCAAGTGTTTTTGCTTCCCGAGGAAGAAAACGCATGATGCCGCGGTCAGAAAAAACGTTGCTCAGGAGCAAATAAATTTTTTTTCTCAAATGTAATAACGGATGCTAGAATGGGATTCAGGGTGGAATTCCATGTCTAAAAATATTATTATTAGCTGTTTTTAAAAATTGACTCTTTTTCCTGCCTGAGGAAGAAAACGAGTGATGCCGCGGTAAGAAAAAAAGCTGCCCAGGAGCAAAAAAATTTTTTTTTTCTCAAATGTAATAACGGATGCTAGAATGTGATTCGGTGTGGAATTCCATGTCTAACAATATTATTAGCTGTTTTTAAAAATCGAGTGTTTTTGCTGCCCGAGGAAGAAAATGCATGATGCTGCGGTCAGAAAAAAAGCTGCCCAGGAATAAAAAATTTTTTTTTCTCAAATATAATAACGGATGATAGAATGGGATTCAGGGTGGAATTCCATGTCTAAAAATATTATTATTAGCTGTTTTTAAAAATCAATTGTTTTTGCTGCCCGAGGAAGAAAACGCGTGATGCCGCAGTCAGAAAAAAAGCTGCCCAGGAGCAAAAAAAATTTTTTTTTCTCAAATGTAATAACGGATGCTAGAATGTGATTCGGGGTGGAATTCCATGTCTAACAATATTATTAGCTGTTTTTAAAAATTGAGTGTTTTTGCTGCCCGAGGAAGAAAAAAGTTGCTCAGGAGCAAAAAAAATTTTTTTTCTCAAATGTAATAACGGATGCTAGAATGTGATTCGGTGTGGAATTCCATGTCTAAAAATATTATTATTAGCTGTTTTTAAATATCAAGTGTTTTTGCGGCCCGAGGAAGAAAACGTATGATGCCGCGGTCAGAAAAAAAGCTGCCCAGGAGCAAAAAAATTTTTTTTCTCTCAAATGTAATAACGGATCCTAGAATGTGATTCGGGGTGCAATTCCATGTCTAACAATATTATTAGCTGTTTTTAAAAATTGAGTGTTTTTGCTGCCCGAGGAAGAAAACGCGTGATGCCGCGGTCAGAAAAAAAGCTGCCCCGGAGCAAAAAAATTTTTTTTCTCAAATGTAATAACTGATGGTAGAATGTGATTTGGGGTGGAATTCCATGTCTAAAAGTATTATTATTACCTGTTTTAAAAAATCGAGTGTTTTTGCTGTCCGAAGAACAAAACGCGTGATGCCCCGGTCAGAAAAAACGTTGCTCAGGAGCAAAAAAAATTTTTTTTCTCAAATGTAATAACGGATTCTAGAATGTGATTCAGGGTGGAATTCCATGTCTAAAAATATTATTATTAGCTGTTTTTAAAAATTGACTCTTTTTGCTGCCCGAGGAAGAAAACGAGGGATGCCGCGGTAAGAAAAAAAGCTGCCCAGGAGCAAAAAAATTTTTTTTTTCTCAAATGTAATAACGGATGCTAGAATGTGATTCGGGGTGGAATTCCATGTCTAAAAATATTATTATTAGCTGTTTATAAAAATCGAGTGTTTTTGCTGCCCAAGGAAGAAAACGCATGATGCCGCGGTCAGAAAAAAAGCTGCCCAGGAACAAAAAAAATTTTTTTCTCAAATGTAATAACGGATGCTGAATAGGATTCGGGGTGGAATTCCATGTCTAAAAATAATATTATTACTGTATTTAAAAATCAAGTGTTTTTCCTGCCCGAGGATGAAAAAAAGCTGCCCCGGAGCAAAAAAATTTTTTTTTCCTCAAATGTAATAACGGATGCTAGAATGTGATTCGGGGTGGAATTCCATGTCTAAAAATATTATTATTCGCTGTTTTTAAAAATCAAGTGTTTTTGCTACCCGAGGAAGAAAAGGCGTGATGCCGCGGTCAGAAAAAAAGCTGCCCAGGAGGAAAAAAAAATTTTTTTTCTCAAATGTAATAACGGATGCTAGAATGTGATTCAGGGTGGAATTCCATGTCTAAAAATATTATTATTAGCTGTTTATAAAAATCGAGTGTTTTTGCTGCCCGAGGAAGAAAACGCATGATGCCGCGGTTAGAAAAAAAGCTGCCCAGGAGCAGAAAAAATTTTTTTCTCAAATGTAATAATGGATGCTGAATAGGATTCGGGGTGGCATTCCATGTCTACAAAATATTATTATTAGCTGTTTTTAAAAATCAAGTGTTTTTGCTGCCTGAGGACAAAAAAAAGTTGCTCAGGAGCAAAAAAATTTATTTTCTCAAATGTAATAACGGATGCTAGAATGTGATTCGGGGTGGAATTCCATGTTTAAAATATTATTCTTAGCTGTTTTTAAAAATCAAGTGTTTTTGCTGCCCGATCAAGAAAACGCGTGATGCAGCAGTCCGAAAAAAAGCTGCCGAGGAGCAAAAAAAAATTTTTTTTCTCAAATGTAATAACGGATCCTAGAATGTGATTCGGGTTGCAATTCCATGTTTAAAAATATTATTAGTTGTTTTTAAATATTGAGTGTTTTTGCTGTCCGAGGAAGAAAACGCGTGATCCCGCGGTCAGAAAAAAAGCTGCCGCGGAGCAAAAAAAATTTTTTTCTCAAATGTAATAACGGATGCTCAAATGTGGTTCAGGGTGGAATTCCATGTCTAAAAATATTATTTTTAGCTGTTTTTAAAAATCAAGTGTTTTTGCTGCCCGAGGAAGAAAACGCGTGATGCCGCGGTCAGAAAAAACGTTGCTCAGAAGCAGAAAAATTTTTTTTTTCTCAAATGTAATAACGGATGTTAGAATGTGATTCAGGGTGGAATTCCATGTCTAAAAATATTATTATCAGCTGTTTTTAAAAATTGACTCTTTTTGCTGCCCGAGGAAGAAAACGAGTGATGCCGCGGTAAGAAAAAAAGCTGCCCAGGAGCAAAAAAATTTTTTTTTCTCAAATGTAATAATGGATGCTAGAATGTGATTCGGTGTGGAATTCCATGTCTAAAAATATTATTATTAGCTGTTTTTAAATATCGAGTGTTTTTGCTGTCCGAGGAAGAAAACGCATGATGCCGCGGTCAGAAAAAAAGCTGCCCAGGAGCAAAAAAATTTTTTTTTCTCAAATGTAATAATGGATGCTAGAATGTGATTCGGGGTGGAATTCCATGTCTAACAATATTATTATTAGCTGTTTATAAAAATCGAGTGTTTTTGCTGCCCGAGGAAGAAAACGCATGATGCCGCGGTCAGAAAAAAAGCTGCCCAGGAACAAAAAAAATTTTTTTCTCAAATGTAATAATGGATGCTGAATAGGATTCGGGGTGGAATTCCATGTCTAAAAATATTATTATTAGCTGTTTTTAAAGATCGAGTGTTTTTGCTGCCCGAGGAAGAAAACGCGTGATGCCGCGGTCAGAAAAAAAGCTGCCCAGGAGCAAAAAAATTTTTTTTTCCTCAAATGTAATAACGGATCCTAGAATGTGATTCGGGGTGCAATTCCATGTCTAACAATATTATTAGCTGTTTTTAAAAATTGAGTGTTTTTGCTTCCCGAGGAAGAAAAAAGTTGCTCAGGAGCAAAAAAAATTTTTTTTTCTCAAATGTAATAACGGATGCTAGAATGTGATTCAGGGTGGAATTCCATGTCTAAAAATATCATTTTTAGCTGTTTTTAAAAATCGAGTGTTTTTGCTGCCTGTGGAAGAAAACGCGTTATGCCGCAGTCAGAAAAAAAGCTGCCCAGGAGCAAAAAAAAATTTTTTTCTCAACTGTAATAACGGATGGTAGAATGTGATTCGGGGTGGAATTCCATGTCTAAAAGTATTATTATTAGCTGTTTTAAAAAATCGAGTGTTTTTGCTGTCCGAAGAAGAAAACGCGTGATGCCGCGGTCAGAAAAAAAGCTGCCCCGGAGCAAAAAAAATTTTTTTTCCTCAAATGTAATAACTGATGGTAGAATGTGATTCGGGGTGGAATTCCATGTCTAGAAGTATTATTACCTGTTTTAAAAAATCGAGTGTTTTTGCTGTCCGAAGAACAAAACGCGTGATGCCCCGGTCAGAAAAAAAGCTGCCTAGGAGCAAAAAAAATTTTTTTTCTCAAATGTAATAACGGATGCTAGAATGTGATTCGGGGTGGAATTCCATGTCTAACAATATTATTATTAGCTGTTTTTAAAAATTGAGTGTTTTTGCTGCCCGAGGAAGAAAACGCGTGATGCCGCGGTCAGAAAAAAAGCTGCCCCGGAGCAAAAAATTTTTTTTCTCAAATGTAATAATGGATGCTAGAATGTGATTCGGGGTGGAATTCCATTTCTAAATGTATTATTATTAGCTGTTTTAAAAAATCGAGTGTTCTTGCTGTCCGAAGAAGGAAACGCGTGATGCCGCGGAGAGAAAAAAAGCCGCCCAGGAGCAAAAAAATTTTTTTGTCTCAAATGTAATAATGGATGCTAGAATGTGATTCGGGGTGGAATTCCATGTCTAAAAATATTATTATTAGCTGTTTTTAAAAATTCAGGGTTTTTTTGCAGCCCGAGGAAGAAAACGCATGATGCCGTGATCAGAAAAAAAGCTGCCCAGGAACAAAAAAAATTTTTTTTCTCAAATGTAATAACGGATGCTAGAATGTGATTCAGGGTGGAATTCCATGTCTAAAAATATTATTTTTAGCCGTTTTTAAAAATCGAGTGTTTTTGCTGCCTGAGGAAGAAAACGCGTTATGCCGCAGTCAGAAGAAAAGCTGCCCAGGAGCAAAAAAAATTTTTTTTTTCTCAAATGTAATAACGGATGCTAGAATGTGATTCGGGGTGGAATTCCATGTCTAAAAATATTATTATTCGCTGTTTTTAAAAATCAAGTGTTTTTGCTGCCCGAGGAAGAAAAGGCGTGATCCCTCGGTCAGAAAAAAAGCTGCCCAGGAGCAAAAAAATTTTTTTTTCTCAAATGTAATAACGGATCCTAGAATGGGATTCGGGGTGGAATTCCATGTCTAAAAATATTATTATTAGCTGTTTTTAAAAGTTGACTCTTTTTGCTGCCCGAGGAATAAAACGCGTGATGCCGTGGTCAGAAAAAAAGCTGCCCAGGAGCAAAAAAATTTTTTTTTTCTCAAATGTAATAACGGATGCTAGAATGTGATTCGGGGTGGAATTCCATGTCTAAAAATATTATTATTAGCTGTTTTTAAAAATCAAGTGTTTTTGCTGCCCGAGGAAGGAAACGCATGATGCCGCGGTCAGAAAAAACGTTGCTCAGGAGCAAATAAATTTTTTTTCTCAAATGTAATAACGGATGCTAGAATGTGATTCAGGGTGCAATTCCATGTCTAACAATATTATTAGCTGTTTTTAAAAATTGAGTGTTTTTGCTGCCCGAGGAAGAAAAAAGTTTCTCAGGAGCAAAAAAATTTTTTTTTTCTCAAATGTAATAACGGATGCTAGAATGTGATTCGGGGTGGAATTCCATGTCTAAAAGTATTATTATTAGCTGTTTTAAAAAATTGAGTGTTTTTGCTGTCCGAAGAAGAAAACGCGTGATGCCGCGGTCAGAAAAAAAGCTGCCCAGGAGCACAAAAAATTTTTTTTCTCAAATGTAATAACGGATGCTAGAATGTGATTTGGGGTGGAATTCCATGTCTAACAATATTATTAGCTGTTTTTAAAAATTGAGTGTTTTTGCTGCCCGAGGAAGAAAACGCGTGATGCCGCGGTCAGAAAAAAAGCTGCCCCGGAGCAAAAAAATTTTTTTTCTCAAATGTAATAACTGATGGTAGAATGTGATTCGGGGTGGAATTCCATGTCTAAAAGTATTATTATTACCTGTTTTAAAAAATCGAGTGTTTTTGCTGTCCGAAGAACAAAACGCGTTATGCCCTGGTCAGAAAAAAAGCTGCCCAGGAGCAAAAAAAAATTTTTTTTCTCAAATGTAATAATGGATGCTAGAATGTGATTCGGGGTGGAATTCCATGTCTAAAAATATTATTATTAGCTGTTTATAAAAATCGAGTGTTTTTGCTGCCCGAGGAAGAAAACGCATGATGCCGCGGTCAGAAAAAAAGCTGACCAGGAACAAAAAAAATTTTTTTCTCAAATGTAATAACGGATGCTGAATAGGATTCGGGGTGGAATTCCATGTCTAAAAATATTATTATTAGCTGTTTTTAAAAATCGAGTGTTTTTGCTTCCCGAGGAAGAAAATGCATGATGCTGCGGTCAGAAAAAAAGCTGCCCAGGAATAAAAATTTTTTTTTTCTCAAATATAATAACGGATGATAGAATGGGATTCGGGGTGGAATTCCATGTCTAAAAATATTATTATTAGCTGTTTTTAAAAATCAATTGTTTTTGCTGCCCGAGGAAGAAAACGCGTGATGCCGCAGTCAGAAAAAAAGCTGCCCAGGAGCAAAAAAAATTTTTTTTTCTCAAATGTAATAACGGATGCTAGAATGTGATTCGGGGTGGAATTCCATGTCTAACAATATTATTAGCTGTTTTTAAAAATTGAATGTTTTTGCTGCCCGAGGAAGAAAAACGTTGCTCAGGAGCAAAAAAAATTTTTTTTCTCAAATGTAATAACGGATTCTAGAATGTGATTCAGGGTGGAATTCCATGTCTAAAAATATTATTATTAGCTGTTTTTAAAAATTGACTCTTTTTGCTGCCCGAGAAGAAAACGAGGGATGCCGCGGTAAGAAAAAAAGCTGCCCAGGAGCAAAAAAATTTTTTTTTTCTCAAATGTAATAACGGATGCTAGAATGTGATTCGGGGTGGAATTCCATGTCTAAAAATATTATTATTAGCTGTTTATAAAAATCGAGTGTTTTTGCTGCCCGAGGAAGAAAACGCATGATGCCGCGGTTAGAAAAAAAGCTGCCCAGGAGCAGAAAATTTTTTTTTCTCAAATGTAATAACGGATGCTGAATAGGATTCGGGGTGGCATTCCATGTCTACAAAATATTATTATTAGCTGTTTTTAAAAATCAAGTGTTTTTGCTGCCTGAGGACAAAAAAAAGTTGCTCAGGAGCAAAAAAATTTATTTTCTCAAATGTAATAACGGATGCTAGAATGTGATTCGGGGTGGAATTCCATGTTTAAAATATTATTCTTAGCTGTTTTTAAAAATCAAGTGTTTTTGCTGCCCGATCAAGAAAACGCGTGATGCAGCAGTCCGAAAAAAAGCTGCCGAGGAGCAAAAAAAAATTTTTTTTCTCAAATGTAATAACGGATCCTAGAATGTGATTCGGGTTGCAATTCCATGTTTAAAAATATTATTAGTTGTTTTTAAATATTGAGTGTTTTTGCTGTCCGAGGAAGAAAACGCGTGATCCCGCGGTCAGAAAAAAAGCTGCCCCGGAGCAAAAAAATTTTTTTTTCCTCAAATGTAATAACTGATGGTAGAATGTGATTTGGGGTGGAATTCCATGTCTAAAAGTATTATTATTAGCTGTTTTTAAAAATCGAGTGTTTTTGCTGCCCGAGGAAGAAAACGCGTGATGCCGCGGTCAGAAAAAAAGCTGCCGCGGAGCAAAAAAAAATTTTTTCTCAAATGTAATAACGGATGCTCAAATGTGGTTCAGGGTGGAATTCCATGTCTAAAAATATTATTTTTAGCTGTTTTTAAAAATCAAGTGTTTTTGCTGCCCGAGGAAGAAAACGCGTGATGCCGCGGTCAGAAAAAACGTTGCTCAGAAGCAGAAAATTTTTTTTTTTCTCAAATGTAATAACGGATGTTAGAATGTGATTCAGGGTGGAATTCCATGTCTAAAAATATTATTATCAGCTGTTTTTAAAAATTGACTCTTTTTGCTGCCCGAGGAAGAAAACGAGTGATGCCGCGGTAAGAAAAAAAGCTGCCCAGGAGCAAAAAAATTTTTTTTTCTCAAATGTAATAATGGATGCTAGAATGTGATTCGGTGTGGAATTCCATGTCTAAAAATATTATTATTAGCTGTTTTTAAATATCGAGTGTTTTTGCTGTCCGAGGAAGAAAACGCATGATGCCGCGGTCAGAAAAAAAGCTGCCCAGGAGCAAAAAAATTTTTTTTTCTCAAATGTAATAATGGATGCTAGAATGTGATTCGGGGTAGAATTCCATGTCTAACAATATTATTATTAGCTGTTTATAAAAATCGAGTGTTTTTGCTGCCCGAGGAAGAAAACGCATGATGCCGCGGTCAGAAAAAAAGCTGCCCAGGAACAAAAAAAATTTTTTTCTCAAATGTAATAATGGATGCTGAATAGGATTCGGGGTGGAATTCCATGTCTAAAAAGATTATTATTAGCTGTTTTTAAAGATCGAGTGTTTTTGCTGCCCGAGGAAGAAAACGCGTGATGCCGCGGTCAGAAAAAAAGCTGCCCAGGAGCAAAAAAAATTTTTTTTTCTCAAATGTAATAACGGATCCTAGAATGTGATTCGGGGTGCAATTCCATGTCTAACAATATTATTAGCTGTTTTTAAAAATTGAGTGTTTTTGCTTCCCGAGGAAGAAAAAAGTTGCTCAGGAGCAAAAAAAATTTTTTTTTCTCAAATGTAATAACGGATGCTAGAATGTGATTCAGGGTGGAATTCCATGTATAAAAATATTATTTTTAGCTGTTTTTAAAAATCGAGTGTTTTTGCTGCCTGAGGAAGAAAACGTGTTATGCCGCAGTCAGAAAAAAAGCTGCCCAGGAGCAAAAAAAAATTTTTTTTCTCAAATGTAATAACGGATGCTAGAATGTGATTCGGGGTGGAATTCCATGTCTAAAAATATTATTATTACTGTATTTAAAAATCAAGTGTTTTTGTTGCCCGAGGATGAAAAAAAGCTGCCCCGGAGCAAAAACATTTTTTTTTCCTCAAATGTAATAACGGATGCTAGAATGTGATTCGGGGTGGAATTCCATGTCTAAAAATATTATTCTTAGTTGTTTTTAAAAATCAAGTGTTTTTGCTGCCCGAGGAAGAAAACTCGTGATGCTGCGGTCAGAAAAAAAGCTGCCAGTGAGCAAAAAAAATTTTTTTTCCTCAAATGTAATAACTGATGGTAGAATGTGATTCGGGGTGGAATTCCATGTCTAAAAGTATTATTATTACCTGATTTAAAAAATCGAGTGTTTTTGCTGTCCGAAGAATAAAACGCGTGATGCCCCGGTGAGAAATAAAGCTGCTCAGGAGCAAAAAAAATTTTTTTTTCTCAAATGTAATAACGGATGCTAGAATGTGATTCGGGGTGGAATTCCATGTCTAACAATATTATTAGCTGTTTTTAAAAATCAAGTGTTTTTGCTGCCTGAGGAAGAAAACGCGTGATGCCGCGGTCAGAAAAAAAGCTGCCCCGGAGCAAAAAAATTTTTTTTCTCAAATGTAATAACTGATGGTAGAATGTGATTCGGGGTGGAATTCCATGTCTAAAAGTATTATTATTACCTGATTTAAAAAATCGAGTGTTTTTGCTGTCCGAAGAATAAAACGCGTGATGCCCCGGTGAGAAATAAAGCTGCTCAGGAGCAAAAAAAATTTTTTTTTCTCAAATGTAATAACGGATGCTAGAATGTGATTCGGGGTGGAATTCCATGTCTAACAATATTATTAGCTGTTTTTAAAAATTGAGTGTTTTTGCTGCCCGAGGAAGAAAACGCGTGATGCCGCGGTCAGAAAAAAAGCTGCCCCGGAGCAAAAAAAATTTTTTTCTCAAATGTAATAACTGATGGTAGAATGTGATTCGGGGTGGAATTCCATGTCTAAAAGTATTATTAATACCTGTTTTAAAAAATCGAGAGTTTTTGCTGTCCGAAGAACAAAACGCCTGATGCCGCGGTCAGAAAAAAAGCTGCCCAGGAACAAAAAAATTTTTTTTTTCTCAAATGTAATAACGGATCCTAGAATGTGATTCGGGGTGCAATTCCATGTCTAACAATATTATTAGCTGTTTTTAAAAAATTGAGTGTTTTTGCTGCCCGAGGAAGAAAACGCGTGATGCCGCGGTCAGAAAAAAAGCTGCCCCGGAGCAAAAAAATTTTTTTTCTCAAATGTAATAACTGATGGTAGAATGTGATTTGGGGTGGAATTCCATGTCTAAAGGTATTATTATTACCTGTTTTAAAAAATCGAGTGTTTTTGCTGTCCGAAGAACAAAACGCGTGATGCCCCGGTCAGAAAAAAAGCTGCCCAGGAGCAAAAAAATTTTTTTTTTCTCAAATGTAATAACGGATGCTAGAATGTGATTCAGGGTGGAATTCCATGTCTAAAAATATTATTTTTTTTTTATTGCAAAAGTTTTACAGTTACATTTTCACCCCTTTCCCCCCCCGCAACCCACCCCAAACTTCCCAGCCTCCCTAACCCACCCTAACCCTCCCCTCCCCCCAGACTTCCTCACAGTATACTCATGTCAAATAAAAGGAAAAACCCTCCTTTGTATATAAAACTTGAACCCCTCCCTCCCCCTTACAAATTTTCATCTTCATTACATTAACCTATTACAATCTTAATATAACATTTTCAAATAAATTTTCATCCTGATTACCTTAAAAATATTTCTATCTTGATATAACATTTTCTAACAAATTTTCATCCTCAACCTTAAAATATTTCTATCTTAATATAACGTTTTCAAATAAAAGCTATTTGATACTTCCTAGTTTGATATTTATTCTGAACATAATCTATCCATTTCTTCCATTCCCATTCATAAGTCTCTTGAGAACAATCTTTTAAATATGCTGAAATCTTCGCCATCTCTGCAAAACTGGCCATCTTCAAAGTCCATTCCTCAATCGTAGGCAGCGCTTCATTTTTCCAATATTTACCTATCAACAATCTTGCTGCTGTTATCATGTACAATATCAATTTTGTTTCACCCAATGTAAAACCCTTAACTATACCCAATAAAAACAGTTGTGGAGAAAATTGAATTTTTTTCTTCAAAACATTCTGCATGACCCACCAGATTTTTATCCAAAAAGCCTTAACTTTCTTACAGGTCCACCAAACATAATAATATGTAGCGTCTAGACAATCACATCTCCAACATTTAGGCTGCACATTAGGGTACATACACGACAATTTTTTGGGGTCTAAATGCCATCTATAAAACATTTTATAGAAATTTTCCCTCAGATTCTGCGACTGTGTAAATTTAACATTCTGAACCCAAATTTTTTCCCATGTTTCCAACATCACTGGTTCCTCAAAATTTTGTGCCCACTTAATCATGCAGTCTTTAACTAATTCAGTTTCTGAATCCCTTTCTAACAAAACATTATAAAGTCTTTTAATATGCATTGGGCCTTTCTCTTTTATGTGTCTAACTAATTCTTCCTCATACATCATTATACCAGTTTTTTGGTCCTCTTTCCATCTCAATTGCAATTGATTATATTGTAACCAAGTTAAATTAATCCCTTCAGCCAACAATGTCTGTAATGTCTTCAGCTGCCATCTGCCCGCATCTGTAAAAAGAACCTCTTTATATAAAAACCCCCCGAGTGACATTATATTTGTATTCCACAAGGTATGACCAAGATCCAGCCATAGCGGTATTTTATAATTCCAGTTGTTTCGGTGCTTCTTCCAAACTCTCAGCAAAGAATCTCTAAGTATATGGCTTTTAAATACTTTATCCACTTTACTGTCATAAAATAAGTAAGCGTGCCATCCAAATTCCAGATTAAAACTTTCTGCATTCAATATTCCAGTCTTTTTTCCTCCAAACCAATCACTTACTAAAGTCAAAGCTGTTGCATCATAATATAATTGTAGGTTTGGAAGTTTGAGACCTCCCCTTTCTGGAATGTCTTGCATAATTTTCATTTTTACTCTTGGTTTTTTCTCGTTCCAGACAAATTTGTTGACACCAGTTTGCCATGCTTTTAGTTGTTTATCATTTTTGAGCACCGGAATCATTTGAAACAAAAAAAGAAATCTTGGCAAAATGTTCATCTTAACTGCTGCTATTCTTCCAAGTAAAGACAGCTGCAGTTTTTTCCAAATCTCCATATCTTTTTGCACCTCTCGCCACAACGCCTCATAGTTATTTTGAAACAATTTCATATTTGATTCTGCAACCTGAACTCCTAGATATTTTACCTTTGGTACAATCTCAAAACCTGCCCTCCTTTCTAACTCCAGTTTACGATCTTGTGTCATATTTTTAACTACCATCTTAGTTTTTCTCTGATTCAATCTGAAACCTGAAACTTTACCAAAGTCTTGTATAATGTCCTTCATCTGGATTATCGATTCCATTGGCTGTGTTAGGGTAACAACCAGATCGTCTGCAAATGCCTTTATTCTGTAATCCTCTTGCCT
Source organism: Arizona elegans (assembly GCA_022577455.1). NCBI lineage: Eukaryota > Metazoa > Chordata > Lepidosauria > Squamata > Colubridae > Arizona > Arizona elegans. Next base: position 168,053,478 of record JAKOOJ010000001.1, on the reverse strand, counting down.
TATCATTATACCTTTCAATGTGTTAGAATCCCTTATTGTATTTAACAAGACTTCTAGTGTTAAAATGAACAACAATGGGGACAGTGGACATCCCTGTCTTGTACCTTTTTCAATTTTAAACTCTGTTGTCAAACTTCCATTGATAATGATCTGTGCCTTTTGCTCTTGATAAATTGCTGAGACCGCCTGTATATATTGGTCCCCAAAGTCCATCTTTTTTAATGTCTTTAATAGAAAATTCCAATCCACTCTATCAAAGGCCTTCTCTGCATCCAGAAAGACCAGCACTGCAGAGATCTGTTTATTCTTCTCAAGATATTCCAATAAATCTATTACTTGCCTTACATTGTCCTTCATGTGCCTACCCTCAATAAATATTATTATTAGCTGTTTTTAAAAATCAAGTGTTTTTGCTGCCCAAGGAAGAAAACGCGTGATGCCACGGTCAGAAAAAAAGCTGCCCAGGAGCAAAAGATTTTTTTTTTCTCAAATGTAATAACGGATCCTAGAATGTGATTCGGGTTGCAATTCCATGTCTAAAAATATTATTAGTTGTTTTTAAATATTGAGTGTTTTTGCTGTCCGAGGAAGAAAACGCGTGATGCCGCGGTCAGAAAAAAAGCTGCCCAGGAGCAAAAAAAATTTTTTTTTCTCAAATGTAATAACGGATGCTAGAATGTGATTCGGGGTGGAATTCCATGTCTAAAAATATTATTATTAGCTGTTTTTAAAAATCAAGTGTTTTTGCTGCCCGAGGAAGAAAACGCGTGATGCCGCGGTCAGAAAAAATGTTGCTCAGGAGCAAAAAAAATTTTTTTTCTCAAATGTAATAACGGATGCTAGAATGGGATTCGGGGTGGAATTCCATGTCTAAAAATATTATTATTAGCTGTTTTTAAAAATCAAGTGTTTTTGCTGCCTGAGGAAGAAAACGCGTGATGCCGTGGTCAGAAAAAAAGCTGCCCAGGAGCAAAAAAAAATTTTTTTTCTCAAATGTAATAACGGATGCTGAATAGGATTCGGGGTGGAATTCCATGTCTAAAAATATTATTATTAGCTGTTTTTAAAGATCGAGTGTTTTTGCTGCCCGAGGAAGAAAATGCATGATGCTGCGGTCAGAAAAAAAGCTGCCCAGGAATAAAAAAAATTTTTTTCTCAAATATAATAACGGATGCTAGAATGGGATTCGGGGTGGAATTCCATGTCTAAAAATATTATTATTAGCTGTTTTTAAAAATCAAGTGTTTTTGCTGCCTGAGGAAGAAAACGCGTGATGCCGTGGTCAGAAAAAAAGCTGCCCAGGAGCAAAAAAAATTTTTTTTTCTCAAATGTAATAACGGATGCTAGAATGTGATTCGGGGTGGAATTCCATGTCTAAAAATATTATTATTAGCTGTTTTTAAAAATCAAGTGTTTTTGCTGCCCGAGGAAGAAAACGCGTGATGCCGCGGTCAGAAAAAACGTTGCTCAGGAGCAAAAAAAAATTTTTTTCTCAAATGTAATAACGGATGCTAGAATGTGATTCAGGGTGGAATTCCATGTCTAAAAATATTATTATTAGCTGTTTTTAAAAATTGACTCTTTTTGCTGCCCGAGGAAGAAAACGAGTGATGCTGCGGTCAGAAAAAAAGCTGCCCCGGAGCAAAAAAATTTTTTTTCTCAAATGTAATAACTGATGGTAGAATGTGATTCGGGTTGGAATTCCATGTCTAAAAGTATTATTATTACCTGTTTTAAAAAATCGAGTGTTTTTGCTGTCCGAAGAACAAAACGCCTGATGCCGCGGTCAGAAAAAAAGCTGCCCAGGAGCAAAAAAAATTTTTTTTTCTCAAATGTAATAACGGATCCTAGAATGTAATTCGGGGTGCAATTCCATGTCTAACAATATTATTAGCTGTTTTTAAAAATTGAGTGTTTTTGCTGCCCGAGGAAGAAAAAAGTTGCTCAGGAGCAAAAAAAAATTTTTTTCTCAAATGTAATAACGGATGCTAGAATGTGATTCGGTGTGGAATTCCATGTCTAAAAATATTATTCTTAGCTGTTTTTAAAAATCAAGTGTTTTTGCTGCCCGAGGAAGAAAACTCGTGATGCTGCGGTCAGAAAAAAAGCTGCCAGTGAGCAAAAAAAAATTTTTTTCTCAATTGTAATAATGGATGCTAGAATGTGATTCGGGGTGGAATTCCATGTCTAACAATATTATTAGCTGTTTTTAAAAATTGAGTGTTTTTGCTGCCCGAGGAAGAAAAAAGTTGCTCAGGAGCAAAAAAAATTTTTTTTCTCAAATGTAATAACGGATGCTAGAATGTGATTCGGTGTGGAATTCCATGTCTAAAAATATTATTATTAGCTGTTTTTAAAAATCAAGTGTTTTTGCGGCCCGAGGAAGAAAACGAGTGATGCCGCGGTAAGAAAAAAAGCTGCCCAGGAGCATAAAAATTTTTTTTCTCTCAAATGTAATAACGGATCCTAGAATGTGATTCGGGGTGCAATTCCATGTCTAACAATATTATTAGCTGTTTTTAAAAATTGAGTGTTTTTGCTTCCCGAGGAAGAAAACGCGTGATGCCGCGGTCAGAAAAAAAGCTGCCCCGGAGCAAAAAAATTTTTTTTCTCAAATGTAATAACTGATGGTAGAATGTGATTTGGGGTGGAATTCCATGTCTAAAAGTATTACTATAAACTGTTTTAAAAAATCGAGTGTTTTTGCTGTCCGAAGAACAAAACGCGTGATGCCCCGGTCAGAAAAAAAGCTGCCCAGGAGCAAAAAAATTTTTTTTTTTCTCAAATGTAATAACGGATGCTAGAATGTGATTCAGGGTGGAATTCCATGTCTAAAAATATTATTATTAGCTGTTTTTAAAAATCAAGTGTTTTTGCTGCCCAAGGAAGAAAACGCGTGATGCCACGGTCAGAAAAAAAGCTGCCCAGGAGCAAAAAAATTTTTTTTTCTCAAATGTAATAATGGATGCTAGAATGTGATTCGGGGTGGAATTCCATGTCTAACAATATTATTATTAGCTGTTTATAAAAATCGAGTGTTTTTGCTGCCCGAGGAAGAAAACGCATGATGCCGCGGTCAGAAAAAAAGCTGCCAAGGAACAAAAAAATTTTTTTTCTCAAATGTAATAACGGATGCTGAATAGGATTCGGGGTGGAATTCCATGTCTAAAAATATTATTATTAGCTGTTTTTAAAGATCGAGTGTTTTTGCTGCCCGAGGAAGAAAATGCATGATTCTGCGGTCAGAAAAAAAGCTGCCCAGGAATAAAAATTTTTTTTTTCAAATATAATAACGGATGCTAGAATGGGATTCGGGGTGGAATTCCATGTCTAAAAATATTATTATTAGCTGTTTTTAAAAATCAAGTGTTTTTTCTGTCCGAGGAAGAAAACGCGTGATGCCGCGGTCAGAAAAAAAGCTGCCCCGGAGCAAAAAAATTTTTTTTTCCTCAAATGTAATAACTGATGGTAGAATGTGATTCGGGGTGGAAATCCATGTCTAAAAGTATTATTATTACCTGTTTTAAAAAATCGAGTATTTTTGCTGTCCGAAGAATAAAACGCGTGATGCCCCGGTCAGAAATAAAGCTGCCCAGGAGCAAAAAAATTTTTTTTCTCAAATGTAATAACTGATGGTAGAATGTGATTCGGGGTGGAATTCCATGTCTAAAAATATTATTATTAGCTGTTTTTAAATGTCGAGTGTTTTTGCGGCCCGAGGAAGAAAACACATGATGCCGCAGTCAGAAATAAAGCTGCCCAGGAGCAAAAAAAATTTTTTTTTCTCAAATGTAATAACGGATGCTAGAATGTGATTCGGGGTGGAATTCCATGTCTAACAATATTATTAGCTCTTTTTAAAAATTGAGTGTTTTTGCTGCCCGAGGAAGAAAACGCGTGATGCCGCGGTCAGAAAAAAAGCTGCCCCGGAGCAAAAAAATTTTTTTTCTCAAATGTAATAACTGATGGTAGAATGTGATTCGGGGTGGAATTCCATGTCTAAAAGTATTATTATTACCTGTTTTAAAAAATCGAGTGTTTTTGCTGTCCGAAGAACAAAACGCCTGATGCCCCGGTCAGAAAAAAAGCTGCCTAGGAGCAAAAAAAAATTTTTTTCTCAAATGTAATAATGGATGCTAGAATGTGATTCGGGGTGGAATTCCATGTCTAACAATATTATTATTAGCTGTTTATAAAAATCGAGTGTTTTTGCTGCCCGAGGAAGAAAACGCATGATGCCGCGGTCAGAAAAAAAGCTGCCAAGGAACAAAAAAATTTTTTTTCTCAAATGTAATAACGGATGCTGAATAGGATTCGGGGTGGAATTCCATGTCTAAAAATATTATTATTAGCTGTTTTTAAAGATCGAGTGTTTTTGCTGCCCGAGGAAGAAAATGCATGATGCTGCGGTCAGAAAAAAAGCTGCCCAGGAATAAAATTTTTTTTTTCTCAAATATAATAACGGATGCTAGAATGGGATTCGGGGTGGAATTCCATGTCTAAAAATATTATTATTAGCTGTTTTTAAAAATCAAGTGTTTTTGCTGCTTGAGGAAGGAAACGCGTGATGCCGCGGTCAGAAAAAAAGCTGCCCAGGAGCAAAAAAAAATTTTTTTTCTCAAATGTAATAACGGATGCTAGAATGTGATTCGGGGTGGAATTCCATGTCTAAAAATATTATTATTAGCTGTTTTTAAAAATCAAGTGTTTTTGCTGCACGAGGAAGAAAACGCGTGATGCCGCGGTCAGAAAAAACATTGCTCAGGAGCAAAAAAAATTTTTTTTCTCAAATGTAATAACGGATGCTAGAATGTGATTCAGGGTGGAATTCCATGTCTAAAAATATTATTATTAGCTGTTTTTAAATATTGACTCTTTTTGCTGCCCGAGGAAGAAAACCAGTGATGCCGCGGTAATAAAAAAAGCTGCCCAGGAGCAAAAAAAATTTTTTTTTCTCAAATGTAATAACGGATGCTAGAATGTGATTCGGGGTGGAATTCCATGTCTAAAAATATTATTCTTAGCTGTTTTTAAAAATCAAGTGTTTTTGCTGCCCGAGGAAGAAAACTCGTGATGCTGCGGTCAGAAAAAAAGCTGCCAGTGAGCAAAAAAAAATTTTTTTCTCAATTGTAATAATGGATGCTAGAATGTGATTCGGGGTGGAATTCCATGTCTAAAAATATTATTATTAGCTGTTTATAAAAATCAAGTGTTTTTGCTGCCCGAGGAAGAAAACGCGTGATGCAGCAGTCAGAAAAAAAGCTGCCGAGGAGCAAAAAAAATTTTTTTTTCTCAAATGTAATAACGGATCCTAGAATGTGATTCGGGTTGCAATTCCATGTCTAAAAATATTATTAGTTGTTTTTAAATATTGAGTGTTTTTTCTGTCCGAGGAAGAAAACGCGTGATGCCGCGGTCAGAAAAAAAGCTGCCCCGGAGCAAAAAAATTTTTTTTTCCTCAAATGTAATAACTGATGGTAGAATGTGATTCGGGGTGGAATTCCATGTCTAAAAGTATTATTATTACCTGTTTTAAAAAATCGAGTATTTTTGCTGTCCGAAGAATAAAACGCGTGATGCCCCGGTCAGAAATAAAGCTGCCCAGGAGCAAAAAAATTTTTTTTCTCAAATGTAATAACGGATGCTAGAATGTGATTCGGGGTGGAATTCCATGTCTAACAATATTATTAGCTGTTTTTAAAAATTGAGTGTTTTTGCTGCCCGAGGAAGAAAACGCGTGATGCCGCGGTCAGAAAAAAAGCTGCCCAGGAGCAAAAAAATTTTTTTTCTCAAATGTAATAACTGATGGTAGAATGTGATTCGGGGTGGAATTCCATGTCTAAAAGTATTATTATTACCTGTTTTAAAAAATCGAGTGTTTTTGCTGTCCGAAGAACAAAACGCCTGATGCCCCGGTCAGAAAAAAAGCTGCCTAGGAGCAAAAAAAAATTTTTTTCTCAAATGTAATAACGGATGCTAGAATGTGATTCGGTGTGGAATTCCATGTCTAAAAATATTATTATTAGCTGTTTTTAAAAATTGACTCTTTTTGCTGCCCGAGGAAGAAAACGAGTGATGCCGCGGTAAGAAAAAAAGCTGCCCAGGAGCAAAAAAAAATTTTTTTTTCTCAAATGTAATAACGGATGCTAGAATGTGATTCGGGGTGGAATTCCATGTCTAAAAATATTATTCTTAGCTGTTTTTAAAAATCAAGTGTTTTTGCTGCCCGAGGAAGAAAACTCGTGATGCTGCGGTCAGAAAAAAAGCTGCCAGTGAGCAAAAAAAAATTTTTTTCTCAATTGTAATAATGGATGCTAGAATGTGATTCGGGGTGGAATTCCATGTCTAAAAATATTATTATTAGCTGTTTATAAAAATCAAGTGTTTTTGCTGCCCGAGGAAGAAAACGCGTGATGCAGCAGTCAGAAAAAAAGCTGCCGAGGAGCAAAAAAAATTTTTTTTTCTCAAATGTAATAACGGATCCTAGAATGTGATTCGGGTTGCAATTCCATGTCTAAAAATATTATTAGTTGTTTTTAAATATTGAGTGTTTTTTCTGTCCGAGGAAGAAAACGCGTGATGCCGCGGTCAGAAAAAAAGCTGCCCCGGAGCAAAAAAATTTTTTTTTCCTCAAATGTAATAACTGATGGTAGAATGTGATTCGGGGTGGAATTCCATGTCTAAAAGTATTATTATTACCTGTTTTAAAAAATCGAGTATTTTTGCTGTCCGAAGAATAAAACGCGTGATGCCCCGGTCAGAAATAAAGCTGCCCAGGAGCAAAAAAATTTTTTTTCTCAAATGTAATAACGGATGCTAGAATGTGATTCGGGGTGGAATTCCATGTCTAACAATATTATTAGCTGTTTTTAAAAATTGAGTGTTTTTGCTGCCCGAGGAAGAAAACGCGTGATGCCGCGGTCAGAAAAAAAGCTGCCCAGGAGCAAAAAAATTTTTTTTCTCAAATGTAATAACTGATGGTAGAATGTGATTCGGGGTGGAATTCCATGTCTAAAAGTATTATTATTACCTGTTTTAAAAAATCGAGTGTTTTTGCTGTCCGAAGAACAAAACGCCTGATGCCCCGGTCAGAAAAAAAGCTGCCTAGGAGCAAAAAAAAATTTTTTTCTCAAATGTAATAACGGATGCTAGAATGTGATTCGGTGTGGAATTCCATGTCTAAAAATATTATTATTAGCTGTTTTTAAAAATTGACTCTTTTTGCTGCCCGAGGAAGAAAACGAGTGATGCCGCGGTAAGAAAAAAAGCTGCCCAGGAGCAAAAAAAAATTTTTTTTTCTCAAATGTAATAACGGATGCTAGAATGTGATTCGGGGTGGAATTCCATGTCTAAAAATATTATTCTTAGCTGTTTTTAAAAATCAAGTGTTTTTGCTGCCCGAGGAAGAAAACTCGTGATGCTGCGGTCAGAAAAAAAGCTGCCAGTGAGCAAAAAAAAATTTTTTTTCTCAATTGTAATAATGGATGCTAGAATGTGATTCGGGGTGGAATTCCATGTCTAACAATATTATTATTAGCTGTTTATAAAAATCGAGTGTTTTTGCTGCCCGAGGAAGAAAACGCATGATGCCGCGGTCAGAAAAAAAGCTGCCCAGGAGCAAAAAAAATTTTTTTTCTCAAATGTAATAACGGATGCTGAATAGGATTCGGGGTGGAATTCCATGTCTAAAAATATTATTATTAGCTGTTTTTAAAGATCGAGTGTTTTTGCTGCCCGAGGAAGAAAATGCATGATGCTGCGGTCAGAAAAAAAGCTGCCCAGGAGCAAAAAAATTTTTTTTCTCAAATGTAATAACTGATGGTAGAATGTGATTCGGGGTGGAATTCCATGTCTAAAAGTATTATTATTACCTGTTTTAAAAAATCGAGTATTTTTGCTGTCCGAAGAATAAAACGCGTGATGCCCCGGTCAGAAATAAAGCTGCCCAGGAGCAAAAAAATTTTTTTTCTCAAATGTAATAACGGATGCTAGAATGTGATTCGGGGTGGAATTCCATGTCTAACAATATTATTAGCTGTTTTTAAAAATTGAGTGTTTTTGCTGCCCGAGGAAGAAAACGCGTGATGCCGCGGTCAGAAAAAAAGCTGCCCAGGAGCAAAAAAATTTTTTTTCTCAAATGTAATAACTGATGGTAGAATGTGATTCGGGGTGGAATTCCATGTCTAAAAGTATTATTATTACCTGTTTTAAAAAATCGAGTGTTTTTGCTGTCCGAAGAACAAAACGCCTGATGCCCCGGTCAGAAAAAAAGCTGCCTAGGAGCAAAAAAAAATTTTTTTCTCAAATGTAATAACGGATGCTAGAATGTGATTCGGTGTGGAATTCCATGTCTAAAAATATTATTATTAGCTGTTTTTAAAAATTGACTCTTTTTGCTGCCCGAGGAAGAAAACGAGTGATGCCGCGGTAAGAAAAAAAGCTGCCCAGGAGCAAAAAAAAATTTTTTTTTCTCAAATGTAATAACGGATGCTAGAATGTGATTCGGGGTGGAATTCCATGTCTAAAAATATTATTCTTAGCTGTTTTTAAAAATCAAGTGTTTTTGCTGCCCGAGGAAGAAAACTCGTGATGCTGCGGTCAGAAAAAAAGCTGCCAGTGAGCAAAAAAAAATTTTTTTCTCAATTGTAATAATGGATGCTAGAATGTGATTCGGGGTGGAATTCCATGTCTAACAATATTATTATTAGCTGTTTATAAAAATCGAGTGTTTTTGCTGCCCGAGGAAGAAAACGCATGATGCCGCGGTCAGAAAAAAAGCTGCCCAGGAGCAAAAAAAATTTTTTTTCTCAAATGTAATAACGGATGCTGAATAGGATTCGGGGTGGAATTCCATGTCTAAAAATATTATTATTAGCTGTTTTTAAAGATCGAGTGTTTTTGCTGCCCGAGGAAGAAAATGCATGATGCTGCGGTCAGAAAAAAAGCTGCCCAGGAATAAAAAATTTTTTTTTCTCAAATATAATAACGGATGCTAGAATGGGATTCGGGGTGGAATTCCATGTCTAAAAATATTATTATTAGCTGTTTTTAAAAATCAAGTGTTTTTGCTGCCTGAGGAAGAAAAGGCGTGATGCCGCGGTCAGAAAAAAAGCTGCCCAGGAGCAAAAAAAAAATTTTTTTTCTCAAATGTAATAACGGATGCTAGAATGTGATTCGGGGTGGAATTCCATGTCTAAAAATATTATTATTAGCTGTTTTTAAAAATCAAGTGTTTTTGCTGCCCGAGGAAGAAAACGCGTGATGCAGCAGTCAGAAAAAAAGCTGCCGAGGAGCAAAAAAAATTTTTTTTTCTCAAATGTAATAACGGATCCTAGAATGTGATTCGGGTTGCAATTCCATGTCTAAAAATATTATTAGTTGTTTTTAAATATTGAGTGTTTTTTCTGTCCGAGGAAGAAAACGCGTGATGCCGCGGTCAGAAAAAAAGCTGCCCCGGAGCAAAAAAATTTTTTTTTCCTCAAATGTAATAACTGATGGTAGAATGTGATTCGGGGTGGAATTCCATGTCTAAAAGTATTATTATTACCTGTTTTACAAAATCGAGTATTTTTGCTGTCCGAAGAATAAAACGCGTGATGCCCCGGTCAGAAATAAAGCTGCCCAGGAGCAAAAAAATTTTTTTTCTCAAATGTAATAACGGATGCTAGAATGTGATTCGGGGTGGAATTCCATGTCTAACAATATTATTAGCTGTTTTTAAAAATTGAGTGTTTTTGCTGCCCGAGGAAGAAAACGCGTGATGCCGCGGTCAGAAAAAAAGCTGCCCCGGAGCAAAAAAATTTTTTTTCTCAAATGTAATAACTGATGGTAGAATGTGATTCGGAGTGGAATTCCATGTCTAAAAGTATTATTATTACCTGTTTTAAAAAATCGAGTGTTTTTGCTGTCCGAAGAACAAAACGCCTGATGCCCCGGTCAGAAAAAAAGCTGCCTAGGAGCAAAAAAAAAATTTTTTCTCAAATGTAATAACGGATGCTAGAATGTGATTCGGTGTGGAATTCCATGTCTAAAAATATTATTATTAGCTGTTTTTAAAAATTGACTCTTTTTGCTGCCCGAGGAAGAAAACGAGTGATGCCGCGGTAAGAAAAAAAGCTGCCCAGGAGCAAAAAAAATTTTTTTTTCTCAAATGTAATAACGGATGCTAGAATGTGATTCGGGGTGGAATTCCATGTCTAAAAATATTATTCTTAGCTGTTTTTAAAAATCAAGTGTTTTTGCTGCCCGAGGAAGAAAACTCGTGATGCTGCGGTCAGAAAAAAAGCTGCCAGTGAGCAAAAAAAAATTTTTTTCTCAATTGTAATAATGGATGCTAGAATGTGATTCGGGGTGGAATTCCATGTCTAACAATATTATTATTAGCTGTTTATAAAAATCGAGTGTTTTTGCTGCCCGAGGAAGAAAACGCATGATGCCGCGGTCAGAAAAAAAGCTGCCAAGGAACAAAAAAATTTTTTTTCTTAAATGTAATAACGGATGCTGAATAGGATTCGGGGTGGAATTCCATGTCTAAAAATATTATTATTAGCTGTTTTTAAAGATCGAGTGTTTTTGCTGCCCGAGGAAGAAAATGCATGATGCTGCGGTCAGAAAAAAAGCTGCCCAGGAATAAAAAATTTTTTTTTCTCAAATATAATAACGGATGCTAGAATGGGATTCGGGGTGGAATTCCATGTCTAAAAATATTATTATTAGCTGTTTTTAAAAATCAAGTGTTTTTGCTGCCTGAGGAAGAAAACGCGTGATGCAGCAGTCAGAAAAAAAGCTGCCGAGGAGCAAAAAAAATTTTTTTTTCTCAAATGTAATAACGGATCCTAGAATGTGATTCGGGTTGCAATTCCATGTCTAAAAATATTATTAGTTGTTTTTAAATATTGAGTGTTTTTTCTGTCCGAGGAAGAAAACGCGTGATGCCGCGGTCAGAAAAAAAGCTGCCCCGGAGCAAAAAATTTTTTTTTTTCCTCAAATGTAATAACTGATGGTAGAATGTGATTCGGGGTGGAATTCCATGTCTAAAAGTATTATTATTACCTGTTTTAAAAAATCGAGTATTTTTGCTGTCCGAAGAATAAAACGCGTGATGCCCCGGTCAGAAATAAAGCTGCCCAGGAGCAAAAAAATTTTTTTTCTCAAATGTAATAACGGATGCTAGAATGTGATTCGGGGTGGAATTCCATGTCTAACAATATTATTAGCTGTTTTTAAAAATTGAGTGTTTTTGCTGCCCGAGGAAGAAAACGCGTGATGCCGCGGTCAAAAAAAAAGCTGCCCCGGAGCAAAAAAATTTTTTTTCTCAAATGTAATAACTGATGGTAGAATGTGATTCGGGGTGGAATTCCATGTCTAAAAGTATTATTATTACCTGTTTTAAAAAATCGAGTGTTTTTGCTGTCCGAAGAACAAAACGCCTGATGCCCCGGTCAGAAAAAAAGCTGCCTAGGAGCAAAAAAAAAATTTTTTCTCAAATGTAATAACGGAAGCTAGAATGTGATTCGGTGTGGAATTCCATGTCTAAAAATATTATTATTAGCTGTTTTTAAAAATTGACTCTTTTTGCTGCCCGAGGAAGAAAACGAGTGATGCCGCGGTAAGAAAAAAAGCTGCCCAGGAGCAAAAAAAATTTTTTTTTCTCAAATGTAATAACGGATGCTAGAATGTGATTCGGGGTGGAATTCCATGTCTAAAAATATTATTCTTAGCTGTTTTTAAAAATCAAGTGTTTTTGCTGCCCGAGGAAGAAAACGCATGATGCTGCGGTCAGAATAAAAGCTGCCAGTGAGCAAAAAAAAATTTTTTTCTCAATTGTAATAATGGATGCTAGAATGTGATTCGGGGTGGAATTCCATGTCTAACAATATTATTATTAGCTGTTTATAAAAATCGAGTGTTTTTGCTGCCCGAGGAAGAAAACGCGTGATGCCGCGGTCAGAAAAAACATTGCTCAGGAGCAAAAAAAAATTTTTTTCTCAAATGTAATAACGGATGATAGAATGTGATTCAGGGTGGAATTCCATGTCTAAAAATATTATTATTAGCTGTTTTTAAATATTGACTCTTTTTGCTGCCCGAGGAAGAAAACGAGTGATGCCGCGGTAAGAAAAAAAGCTGCCCAGGAGCAAAAAAAATTTTTTTTTCTCAAATGTAATAACGGATGCTAGAATGTGATTCGGGGTGGAATTCCATGTCTAACAATATTATTATTAGCTGTTTATAAAAATCGAGTGTTTTTGCTGCCCGAGGAAGAAAACGCATGATGCCGCGCTCAGAAAAAAAGCTGCCCAGGAACAAAAAAAAATTTTTTCTCAAATGTAATAACGGATGCTGAATTGGATTCGGGGTGGAATTCCATGTCTAAAAATATTATTATTAGCTGTTTTTAAAGATCGAGTGTTTTTGCTGCCCGAGGAAGAAAATGCATGATGCTGCGGTCAGAAAAAAAGCTGCCCAGGAATAAAAAAAAATTTTTTCTCAAATATAATAACGGATGCTAGAATGGGATTCGGGGTGGAATTCCATGTCTAAAAATATTATTATTAGCTGTTTTTAAAAATCAAATGTTTTTGCTGCCTGAGGAAGAAAACGCGTGATGCCGTGGTCAGAAAAAAAGGTGCCCAGGAGCAAAAAAAAATTTTTTTTCTCAAATGTAATAACGGATGCTAGAATGTGATTCGGGGTGGAATTCCATGTCTAAAAATATTATTATTAGCTGTTTTTAAAAATCAAGTGTTTTTGCTGCCCGAGGAAGAAAACGCGTGATGCCGCGGTCAGAAAAAACGTTGCTCAGGAGCAAAAAAAATTTTTTTTTCTCAAATGTAATAACGGATCCTAGAATGTGATTCGGGTTGCAATTCCATGTCTAAAAATATTATTAGTTGTTTTTAAATATTGAGTGTTTTTTCTGTCCGAGGAAGAAAATGCGTGATGCCGCGGTCAGAAAAAAAGCTGCCCCGGAGCAAAAAAATTTTTTTTTCCTCAAATGTAATAACTGATGGTAGAATGTGATTTGGGGTGGAATTCCATGTCTAAAAGTATTATTATTACCTGTTTTAAAAAATCGAGTATTTTTGCTGTCCGAAGAATAAAACGCGTGATGCCCCGGTCAGAAATAAAGCTGCCCAGGAGCAAAAAAAATTTTTTTTTCTCAAATGTAATAACGGATGCTAGAATGTGATTCGGGGTGGAATTCCATGTCTAAAAATATTATTATTAGCTGTTTTTAAATGTCGAGTGTTTTTGCGGCCCGAGGAAGAAAACACATGATGCCGCGGTCAGAAATAAAGCTGCCCAGGAGCAAAAAAAATTTTTTTTTCTCAAATGTAATAACGGATGCTAGAATGTGATTCGGGGTGGAATTCCATGTCTAACAATATTATTAGCTGTTTTTAAAAATTGAGTGTTTTTGCTGCCCGAGGAAGAAAACGCGTGATGCCGCGGTCAGAAAAAAAGCTGCCCCGGAGCAAAAAAATTTTTTTTCTCAAATGTAATAACTGATGGTAGAATGTGATTCGGGGTGGAATTCCATGTCTAAAAGTATTATTATTACCTGTTTTAAAAAATCGAGTGTTTTTGCTGTCCGAAGAACAAAACGCCTGATGCCCCGGTCAGAAAAAAAGCTGCCTAGGAGCAAAAAAAAATTTTTTTCTCAAATGTAATAATGGATGCTAGAATGTGATTCAGGGTGGAATTCCATGTCTAAAAATATTATTATTAGCTGTTTTTAAAAATCGAGTGTTTTTGCTGCCCGAGGAAGAAAACGCGTGATGCCGCGGTCAGAAAAAAAGCTGCCCAGGAGCAAAAACATTTTTTTTTCTCAAATGTAATAACGGATCCTAGAATGTGATTCGGGGTGCAATTCCATGTCTAAAAATATTATTAGCTGTTTTTAAAAATTGAGTGTTCTTGCTGCCCGAGGAAGAAAAAAGTTGCTCAGGAGCAAAAAAATTTTTTTTTCTCAAATGTAATAACGGAGGCTAGAATGTGATTCGGTGTGGAATTCCATGTCTAAAAATATTATTATTAGCTGTTTTTAAATATCAAGTGTTTTTGCGGCCCGAGGAAGAAAACGCATGATGCCGCGGTCAGAAAAAAAGCTGCCCAGGAGCAAAAAAAAATTTTTTTTCTCAAATGTAATAACGGATGCTAGAATGTGATTCGGGGTGGAATTCCATGTCTAAAAATTTTATTATTAGCTGTTTTTAAAAATCAAGTATTTTTGCTGCCCGAGGAAGAAAACGCGTGATGCCGCGGTCAGAAAAAACGTTGCTCAGTTGCAAAAAAATTTTTTTTTCTCAAATGTAATAACGGATCCTAGAATGTGATTCGGGTTGCAATTCCATGTCTAAAAATATTATTAGTTGTTTTTAAATATTGAGTGTTTTTTCTGTCCGAGGAAGAAAATGCGTGATGCCGCGGTCAGAAAAAAAGCTGCCCCGGAGCAAAAAAATTTTTTTTTCCTCAAATGTAATAACTGATGGTAGAATGTGATTCGGGGTGCAATTCCATGTCTAAAAATATTATTAGCTGTTTTTAAAAATTGAGTGTTTTTGCTGCCCGAGGAAGAAAAAAGTTGCTCAGGAGCAAAAAAAATTTTTTTTCTCAAATGTAATAACGGATGCTAGAATGTGATTCGGTGTGGAATTCCATGTCTAAAAATATTATTATTAGCTGTTTTTAAATATCAAGTGTTTTTGCGGCCCGAGGAAGAAAACGCATGATGCCGCGGTCAGAAAAAAAGCTGCCCAGGAGCAAAAAAATTTTTTTTCTCTCAAATGTAATAACGGATCCTAGAATGTGATTCGGGGTTCAATTCCATGTCTCACAATGTTATTAGCTGTTTTTAAAAATTGAGTGTTTTTGCTGCCCGAGGAAGAAAACGCGTGATGCCGCGGTCAGAAAAAAAGCTGCCCAGGAGCAAAAAAAAATTTTTTTTCTCAAATGTAATAATGGATGCTAGAATGTGATTCGGGGTGCAATTCCATGTCTAAAAATATTATTATTAGCTGTTTATAAAAATCGAATGTTTTTGCTGCCCGAGGAAGAAAACGCATGATGCCGCGGTCAGAAAAAAAGCTGCCCAGGAACAAAAAAAAATTTTTTCTCAAATGTAATAACGGATGCTGAATAGGATTCGGGGTGGAATTCCATGTCTAAAAATATTATTATTAGCTGTTCTTAAAAATCGAGTGTTTTTGCTGCCCGAGGAAGAAAATGCATGATGCTGCGGTCAGAAAAAAAGCTGCCCAGGAATAAAAAAATTTTTTTTCTCAAATATAATAACGGATGCTAGAATGGGATTCGGGGTGGAATTCCATGTCTAAAAATATTATTATTAGCTGTTTTTAAAAATCGAGTGTTTTTGCTGCCCGAGGAAGAAAACGCGTGATGCCGCGGTCAGAAAAAAAGCTGCCCAGGAGCAAAAAAAAATTTTTTCTCAAATGTAATAATGGATGATAGAATGTGATTCGGGGTGGAATTCCATGTCTAAAAATAGTATTATTAGCTGTTTATAAAAATCGAGTGTTTTTGCTGCCCGAGGAAGAAAACGCATGATGCCGCGGTCAGAAAAAAAGCTGCCCAGGAACAAAAATATTTTTTTTCTCAAATGTAATAACGGATGCTAGAATGTGATTCGGGGTGCAATTCCATGTCTAACAATATTATTAGCTGTTTTTAAAAATTGAGTGTTTTTGCTGCCCGAGGAAGAAAAAAGTTGCTCAGGAGCAAAAAAAATTTTTTTTCTCAAATGTAATAACGGATGCTAGAATGTGATTCGGTGTGGAATTCCATGTCTAAAAATATTATTATTAGCTGTTTTTAAATATCAAGTGTTTTTGCGGCCCGAGGAAGAAAACGCATGATGCCGCGGTCAGAAAAAAAGCTGCCCAGGAGCAAAAAAATTTTTTTTCTCTCAAATGTAATAACGGATCCTAGAATGTGATTCGGGGTTCAATTCCATGTCTAACAATGTTATTAGCTGTTTTTAAAAATTGAGTGTTTTTGCTGCCCGAGGAAGAAAACGCGTGATGCTGGGGTCAGAAAAAAAGCTGCCCAGGAATAAAAAAAATTTTTTTCTCAAATATAATAACGGATGCTAGAATGGGATTCGGGGTGGAATTCCATGTCTAAAAATATTATTATTAGCTGTTTTTAAAAATCAAGTGTTTTTGCTGCCCGAGGAAGAAAACGCGTGATGCCGCGGTCAGAAAAAAAGCTGCCCAGGAGCAAAAAAAAATTTTTTTTCTCAAATGTAATAACGGATGCTAGAATGTGATTCGGGGTGGAATTCCATGTCTAAAAATATTATTATTAGCTGTTTTTAAAAATCAAGTGTTTTTGCTGCCCGAGGAAGACAACGCGTGATGCCGCGGTCAGAAAAAAGGTTGCTCAGGAGCAAAAAAATTTTTTTTTCTCAAATGTAATAACGGATGCTAGAATGTGATTCAGGGTGGAATTCCATGTCTAAAAATATTATTATTAGCTGTTTTTAAAAATTGACGCATTTTGCTGCCCGAGGAAGAAAACGAGTGATGCCGCGGTAAGAAAAAAAGCTGCCCAGGAGCAAAAAAAAATTTTTTTTCTCAAATGTAATAACGGATGCTAGAATGTGATTCGGGGTGGAATTCCATGTCTAAAAATATTATTATTACTGTATTTAAAAATCAAGTGTTTTTGCTGCCCGAGGATGAAAAAAAGCTGCCCCGGAGCAAAAAAATTTTTTTTTCCTCAAATGTAATAACGGATGCTAGAATGTGATTCGGGGTGGAATTCCATGTCTAAAAATATTATTCTTAGCTGTTTTTAAAAATCAAGTGTTTTTGCTGCCCGAGGAAGAAAACTCGTGATGCTGCGGTCAGAAAAAAAGCTGCCAGTGAGCAAAAAAAATTTTTTCTCTCAATTGTAATAATGGATGCTAGAATGTGATTCGGGGTGGAATTCCATGTCTAAAAATATTATTATTAGCTGTTTATAAAAATCGAGTGTTTTTGCTGCCCGAGGAAGAAAACTCGTGATGCAGCAGTCAGAAAAAAACCTGCCGAGGAGCAAAAAAAATTTTTTTTTCTCAAATGTAATAACGGATCCTAGAATGTGATTCGGGGTGCAATTCCATGTCTAACAATATTATTAGCTGTTTTTAAAAATTGAGTGTTTTTCTTGCCCGAGGAAGAAAACGCGTGATGCCGCGGTCAGAAAAAAAGCTGCCCCGGAGCAAAAAAATTTTTTTTCTCAAATGTAATAACTGATGGTAGAATGTGATTCGGGGTGGAATTCCATGTCTAAAAGTATTATTATTACCTGTTTTAAAAAATCGAGTGTTTTTGCTGTCCGAAGAACAAAACGCGTGATGCCCCGGTCAGAAAAAAACTGCCTAGGAGCAAAAAAAAATTTTTTCTCAAATGTAATAACGGATGCTAGAATGTGATTCGGGGTGGAATTCCATGTCTAAAAATATTATTATTAGCTGCTTTTAAAAATCGAGTGTTTTTACTGCCCGAGGAAGAAAACGCGTGATGCCGCGGTCAGAAAAAAAGCTGCCCAGGAGCAAAAAAAATTTTTTTTTCTCAAATGTAATAACGGATCCTAGAATGTGATTCGGGGTGCAATTCCATGTCTAACAATATTATTAGCTGTTTTTAAAAATTGAGTGTTTTTGCTGCCCGAGGAAGAAAAAAGTTGCTCAGGAGCAAAAAAAAATTTTTTTCTCAAATGTAATAACGGATGCTAAAATGTGATTCAGTGTGGAATTCCATGTCTAAAAATATTATTATTAGCTGTTCTTAAAGATCAAGTGTTTTTGCAGCCCGAGGCAGAAAACGCATGATGCCGCGGTCAGAAAAAAAGCTGCCCAGTAGCAAAAAAATTTTTTTTCTCTCAAATGTAATAACGGATCCTAGAATGTGATTCGGGGTGCAATTCCATGTCTAACAATATTATTAGCTGTTTTTAAAAATTGAGTGTTTTTGCTGCCCGAGGAAGAAAAAAGTTGCTCAGGAGCAAAAAAAAATTTTTTTTCTCAAATGTAATAACGGATGCTAGAATGTGATTCGGGGTGGAATTCCATGTCTAAAAATATTATTATTAGCTGTTTATAAAAACCGAGTGTTTTTGCTGCCCGAGGAAGAAAACGCATGATGCCGCGGTCAGAAAAAAAGCTGCCCAGGAACAAAAAAATTTTTTTTCTCAAATGTAATAACGGATGCTGAATAGGATTCGGGGTGGAATTCCATGTCTAAAAATATTATTATTACTGTATTTAAAAATCAAGTGTTTTTGCTGCCCGAGGATGAAAAAAAGCTGCCCCGGAGCAAAAAAATTTTTTTTTCCTCAAATGTAATAACGGATGCTGAATAGGATTCGGGGTGGAATTCCATGTCTAAAAATATTATTCTTACCTGTTTTTAAAAATCAAGTGTTTTTGCTGCCCGAGGAAGAAAACTCGTGATGCTGCGGTCAGAAAAAAAGCTGCCAGTGAGCAAAAAAAAATTTTTCTCTCAATTGTAATAATGGATGCTAGAATGTGATTCGGGGTGGAATTCCATGTCTAAAAATATTATTATTAGCTGTTTATAAAAATCGAGTATTTTTGCTGCCCGAGGAAGAAAACGCGTGATGCAGCAGTCAGAAAAAAACCTGCCGAGGAGCAAAAAAAATTTTTTTTTCTCAAATGTAATAACGGATCCTAGAATGTGATTCGGGGTGCAATTCCATGTCTAACAATATTATTAGCTGTTTTTAAAAATTGAGTGTTTTTCTTGCCCGAGGAAGAAAACGCGTGATGCCGCGGTCAGAAAAAAAGCTGCCCCGGAGCAAAAAAATTTTTTTTCTCAAATGTAATAACTGATGGTAGAATGTGATTCGGGGTGGAATTCCATGTCTAAAAGTATTATTATTACCTGTTTTAAAAAATCGAGTGTTTTTGCTGTCCGAAGAACAAAACGCGTGATGCCCCGGTCAGAAAAAAAGCTGCCTAGGAGCAAAAAAAATTTTTTTTCTCAAATGTAATAACGGATGCTAGAATGTGATTCGGGGTGGAATTCCATGTCTAAAAATATTATTATTAGCTGCTTTTAAAAATCGAGTGTTTTTACTGCCCGAGGAAGAAAACGCGTGATGCCGCGGTCAGAAAAAAAGCTGCCCAGGAGCAAAAAAAATTTTTTTTTCTCAAATGTAATAACGGATCCTAGAATGTGATTCGGGGTGCAATTCCATGTCTAACAATATTATTAGCTGTTTTTAAAAATTGAGTGTTTTTGCTACCCGAGGAAGAAAAAAGTTGCTCAGGAGCAAAAAAAATTTTTTTTCTCAAATGTAATAACGGATGCTAAAAGGTGATTCAGTGTGGAATTCCATGTCTAAAAATATTATTATTAGCTGTTTTTAAAAATCAAGTGTTTTTGCTGCCCGAGGAAGAAAACGCGTGATGCCGCGGTCAGAAAAAAATCTGCCCAGGAGCAAAAAAAATTTTTTTTTCTCAAATGTAATAACGGATGCTAGAATGTGATTCGGGGTGGAATTCCATGTCTAAAAATATTATTATTAGCTGTTTTTAAAAATCAAGTGTTTTTGCTGCCCGAGGAAGAAAACGCATGATGCCGCGGTCAGAAAAAAAGCTGCCCAGGAACAAAAAAAATTTTTTTCTCAAATGTAATAACGGATGCTGAATAGGATTCGGGGTGGAATTCCATGTCTAAAAATATTATTATTACTGTATTTAAAAATCAAGTGTTTTTGCTGCCCGAGGATGAAAAAAAGCTGCCCCGGAGCAAAAAAATTTTTTTTTCCTCAAATGTAATAACGGATGCTAGAATGTGATTCGGGGTGGAATTCCATGTCTAAAAATATTATTCTTAGCTGTTTTTAAAAATCAAGTGTTTTTGCTGCCCGAGGAAGAAAACTCGTTATCCTGCGGTCAGAAAAAAAGCTGCCAGTGAGCAAAAAAATTTTTTTCTCTCAATTGTAATAATGGATGCTAGAATGTGATTCGGGGTGGAGTTCCATGTCTAAAAATATTATTATTAGCTGTTTATAAAAATCGAGTGTTTTTGCTGCCCGAGGAAGAAAACGCGTGATGCAGCAGTAAGAAAAAAAGCTGCCGAGGAGCAAAAAAAATTTTTTTTTCTCAAATGTAATAACGGATGCTAGAATGTGATTCGGGGTGGAATTCCATGTCTAACAATATTATTAGCTGTTTTTAAAAATTGAGTGTTTTTGCTGCCCGAGGAAGAAAACGCGTGATGCCGCGGTCAGAAAAAAAGCTGCCCCGGAGCAAAAAAATTTTTTTTCTCAAATGTAATAACTGATGGTAGAATGTGATTCGGGGTGGAATTCCATCTCTAAAAGTATTATTATTACCTGTTTTAAAAAATCGAGTGTTTTTGCTGTCCGAAGAACAAAACGCCTGATGCCGCGTTCAGAAAAAAAGCTGCCCAGGAGCAAAAAAATTTTTTTTTTCTCAAATGTAATAACGGATGCTAGAATGTGATTCGGTGTGGAATTCCATGTCTAAAAATATTATTATTAGCTGTTTTTAAATATCAAGTGTTTTTGCGGCCCGAGGAAGAAAACGCATGATGCCGCGGTCAGAAAAAAAGCTGCCCAGGAGCAAAAAAATTTTTTTTCTCTCAAATGTAATAACGGATCCTAGAATGTGATTCGGGGTGCAATTCCATGTCTAACAATATTATTAGCTGTTTATAAAAATTGAGTGTGTTTGCTGCCCGAGGAAGAAAAAAGTTGCTCAGGAGCAAAAAAAATTTTTTTTCTCAAATGTAATAACGGATGCTCGAATGTGATTCGGTGTGGAATTCCATGTCTAAAAATATTATTATTAGCTGTTTTTAAATATCAAGTGTTTTTGCGGCCGGAGGAAGAAAACACATGATGCCGCGGTCAGAAAAAAAGCTGCCCAGGAGCAAAAAAATTTTTTTTCTCTCAAATGTAATAACTGATCCTAGAATGTGATTCGGGGTGCAATTCCATGTCTAACAATATTATTAGCTGTTTATAAAAATCGAGTGTTTTTGCTGCCCGAGGAAGAAAACGCGTGATGCAGCAGTCAGAAAAAAAGCTGCCGAGGAGCAAAAAAAATTTTTTTTCTCAAATGTAATAACGGATCCTAGAATGTGATTCGGGTTGCAATTCCATGTCTAAAAATATTATTAGTTGTTTTTAAATATTGAGTGATTTTTCTGTCCGAGGAAGAAAACGCGTGATGCCGCGGTCAGAAAAAAAGCTGCCCCGGAGCAAAAAAATTTTTTTTTCCTCAAATGTAATAACTGATGGTAGAATGTGATTCGGGGTGGAATTCCATGTCTAAAAGTATTATTATTACCTGTTTTAAAAAATCGAGTATTTTTGCTGTCCGAAGAATAATACGCGTGATG
The DNA here is from genome assembly GCA_022577455.1 of Arizona elegans. NCBI lineage: Eukaryota > Metazoa > Chordata > Lepidosauria > Squamata > Colubridae > Arizona > Arizona elegans. The sequence continues at coordinate 168,032,077 of JAKOOJ010000001.1, read as the reverse complement.
CCCCGGTCAGAAATAAAGCTGCCCAGGAGCAAAAAAAATTTTTTTTTCTCAAATGTAATAACGGATTCTAGAATGTGATTCGGGGTGGAATTCCATGTCTAAAAATATTATTATTAGCTGTTTTTAAATATCGAGTGTTTTTGCGGCCCGAGGAAGAAAACACATGATGCCGCGGTCAGAAAAAAAGCTGCCCAGGAGCAAAAAAATTTTTTTTCTCTCAAATGTAATAACGGATCCTAGAATGTGATTCGGGGTGCAATTCCATGTCTAACAATATTATTACCTGTTTTTAAAAATTGAGTGTTTTTGCTGCCCGAGGAAGAAAACGCGTGATGCCGCAGTCAGAAAAAAAGCTGCCCCGGAGCAAAAAATTTTTTTGTCTCAAATGTAATAACTGATGGTAGAATGTGATTTGGGGTGGAATTCCATGTCTAAAAGTATTATTATTACCTGTTTTAAAAAATCGAGTGTTTTTGCTGTCCGAAGAACAAAACGCGTGATGCCCCGGTCAGAAAAAAAGCTGCCCAGGAGCAAAAAAAATTTTTTTTTCTCAAATGTAATAACGGATGCTAGAATGTGATACGGGGTGGAATTCCATTACTAAAAATATTATTATTAGCTGTTTATAAAAATCGAGTGTTTTTGCTGCCCGAGGAAGAAAACGCATGATGCCGCGGTCAGAAAAAAAGCTGCCCAGGAACAAAAAAAAATTTTTTCTCAAATGTAATAACGGATGCTGAATAGGATTCGGGGTGGAATTCCATGTCTAAAAATATTATTATTAGCCGTTTTTAAAAATCGAGTGTTTTTGCTGCCCGAGGAAGAAAATGCATGATGCTGCGGTCAGAAAAAAAGCTGCCCAGGAATAAAAAAAATTTTTTTCTCAAATATAATAACGGATGCTAGAATGGGATTCGGGGTGGAATTCCATGTCTAAAAATATTATTATTAGCTGTTTTTAAAAATCAAGTGTTTTTGCTGCCCGAGGAAGAAAACTCGTGATGCTGCGGTCAGAAAAAAAGCTGCCAGTGAGCAAAAAAAATTTTTTTTCTCAAATGTAATAATGGATGCTAGAATGTGATTCGGGGTGGAATTCCATGTCTAAAAATATTATTATTAGCTGTTTATAAAAATCGAGTGTTTTTGCTGCCCGAGGAAGAAAACGCGTGATGCAGCAGTCAGAAAAAAAGCTGCCCCGGAGCAAAAAAATTTTTTTTTCTCAAATGTAATAACGGATGCTAGAATGTGATTCGGGGTGGAATTCCATGTCTAACAATATTATTAGCTGTTTTTAAAAATTGAGTGTATTTGCTGCCCGAGGAAGAAAAAAGTTGCTCAGGAGCAAAAAAAAATTTTTTTCTCAAATGTAATAACGGATGCTAGAATGTGATTCGGTGTGGAATTCCATCTCTAAAAATATTATTATTAGCTGTTTTTAAAAATCAAGTGTTTTTGCTGCCCGAGGAAGAAAACTCGTGATGCTGCGGTCAGAAAAAAAGCTGCCAGTGAGCAAAAAAAATTTTTTTTCTCAAATGTAATAACTGATGGTAGAATGTGATTTGGGGTGGAATTCCATGTCTAAAAGTATTATTATTACCTGTTTTAAAAAATCGAGTGTTTTTCTTGTCCGAAGAACAAAACGCGTAATGCCCCGGTCAGAAAAAAAGCTGCCCAGGAGCAAAAAAAATTTTTTTTTCTCAAATGTAATAACGGATGCTAGAATGTGATTCAGGGTGGAATTCCATGTCTAAAAATATTATTATTAGCTGTTTTTAAAAATCAAGTGTTTTTGCTGCCCAAGGAAGAAAACGCGAGATGCCACGGTCAGAAAAAAAGCTGCCCAGGAGCAAAAAAAATTTTTTTTTCTCAAATGTAATAACGGATGCTAGAATGTGATTCGGGGTGGAATTCCATGTCTAACAATATTATTAGCTGTTTTTAAAAATTGAGTGTTTTTGCTGCCCGAGGAAGAAAACGCGTGATGCCGCGGTCAGAAAAAAAGCTGCCCCGGAGAAAAAAATTTTTTTTTCTCAAATGTAATAACTGATGGTAGAATGTGATTCGGGGTGGAATTCCATCTCTAAAAGTATTATTATTACCTGTTTTAAAAAATCGAGTGTTTTTGCTGTCCGAAGAACAAAACGCCTGATGCCGCGTTCAGAAAAAAAGCTGCCAAGGAGCAAAAAAATTTTTTTTTTCTCAAATGTAATAACGGATCCTAGAATGTGATTCGGGGTGCAATTCCATGTCTTACAATATTATTAGCTGTTTTTAAAAATTGAGTGTTTTTGCTGCCCGAGGAAGAAAAAAGTTGCTCAGGAGCAAAAAAAATTTTTTTTCTCAAATGTAATAACGGATGCTAGAATGTGATTCGGTGTGGAATTCCATGTCTAAAAATATTATTATTAGCTGTTTTTAAATATCAAGTGTTTTTGCGGCCCGAGGAAGAAAACGCATGATGCCGCGGTCAGAAAAAAAGCTGCCCAGGAGCAAAAAAATTTTTTTTCTCTCAAATGTAATAACTGATGGTAGAATGTGATTTGGGGTGGAATTCCATGTCTAACAATATTATTAGCTGTTTTTAAAAATTGAGTGTTTTTGCTGCCCGAGGAAGAAAACGCGTGATGCTGCGGTCAGAAAAAAAGCTGCCCCGGAGCAAAAAAAATTTTTTTCTCAAATGTAATAACTGATGGTAGAATGTGATTTGGGGTGGAATTCCATGTCTAAAAGTATTATTATTACCTGTTTACAAAAATCGAGTGTTTTTGCTGCCCGAGGAAGAAAACGCATGATGCTGCGGTCAGAAAAAAAGCTGCCCAGGAACAAAAAAATTTTTTTTCTCAAATGTAATAACGGATGCTGAATAGGATTCGGGGTGGAATTCCATGTCTAAAAATATTATTATTACTGTATTTAAAAATCAAGTGTTTTTGCTGCCCGAGGATGAAAATAAGCTGCCCCGGAGCAAAAAAATTTTTTTTTCCTCAAATGTAATAACGGATGCTAGAATGTGATTCAGGGTGGAATTCCATGTCTAAAAATATTATTCTAAGCTGCTTTTAAAAATCAAGTGTTTTTGCTGCCCGAGGAAGAAAACTCGTGATGCTGCGGTCAGAAAAAAGCTGCCAGTGAGCAAAAAAAAATTTTTTTCTCAATTGTAATAATGGATGCTAGAATGTGATTCGGGATGGAATTCCATGTCTAAAAATATTATTATTAGCTGTTTATAAAAATCGAGTGTTTTTGCTGCCCGAGGAAGAAAAGGCGTGATGTAGCAGTCAGAAAAAAAGCTGCCGAGGAGCAAAAAAAATTTTTTTTTCTCAAATGTAATAACGGATCCTAGAATGTGATTCGGGTTGCAATTCCATGTCTAAAAATATTATTAGTTGTTTTTAAATATTGAGTGTTTTTTCTGTCCGAGGAAGAAAACGCGTGATGCCGCGGTCAGAAAAAAAGCTGCCCCGGAGCAAAAAAAATTTTTTTTCCTCAAATGTAATAACTGATGGTAAAATGTGATTCGGGGTGGAATTCCATGTCTAAAAGTATTATTATTACCTGTTTTAAAAAATCAAGTATTTTTGCTGTCCGAAGAATAAAACGCGTGATGCCCCGGTCAGAAATAAAGCTGCCCAGGAGCAAAAAAATTTTTTTTTTCTCAAATGTAATAACGGATGCTAGAATGTGATTCGGGGTGGAATTCCATGTCTAAAAATATTATTATTAGCTGTTTTTAAATGTCGAGTGTTTTTGCTGCCCGAGGAAGAAAACGCATGATGCCGCGGTCAGAAAAAAAGCTGCCCAGGAACAAAAAAAAATTTTTTCTCAAATGTAATAACGGATGCTGAATAGGATTCGGGGTGGAATTCCATGTCTAAAAATATTATTATTAGCCGTTTTTAAAAATCGAGTGTTTTTGCTGCCCGAGGACGAAAATGCATGATGCTGCGGTCAGAAAAAAAGCTGCCCAGGAATAAAAAAAATTTTTTTCTCAAATATAATAACGGATGCTAGAATGGGATTCGGGGTGGAATTCCATGTCTAAAAATATTATTATTAGCTGTTTTTAAAAATCAAGTGTTTTTGCTGCCCGAGGAAGAAAACTCGTGATGCTGCGGTCAGAAAAAAAGCTGCCAGTGAGCAAAAAAAAATTTTTTTCTCAATTGTAATAATGGATGCTAGAATGTGATTCGGGGTGGAATTCCATGTCTAAAAATATTATTATTAGCTGTTTATAAAAATCGAGTGTTTTTGCTGCCCGAGGAAGAAAACGCGTGATGCAGCAGTCAGAAAAAAAGCTGCCCCGGAGCAAAAAAATTTTTTTTTCTCAAATGTAATAACGGATGCTAGAATGTGATTCGGGGTGGAATTCCATGTCTAACAATATTATTAGCTGTTTTTAAAAATTGAGTGTTTTTGCTGCCCGAGGAAGAAAAAAGTTGCTCAGGAGCAAAAAAAAAATTTTTTCTCAAATGTAATAACGGATGCTAGAATGTGATTCGGTGTGGAATTCCATCTCTAAAAATGTTATTATTAGCTGTTTTTAAATATCAAGTGTTTTTGCGGCCCGAGGAAGAAAACGCATGATGCCGCGGTCAGAAAAAAAGCTGCCCAGGAGCAAAAAAAAATTTTTTCTCTCAAATGTAATAACGGATCCTAGAATGTGATTCGGGGTGCAATTCCATGTCTAACAATATTATTAGCTGTTTTTAAAAATTGAGTGTTTTTGCTACCCGAGGAAGAAAACGCGTGATGCCGCGGTCAGAAAAAAAGCTGCCCCGGAGCAAAAAAATTTTTTTTCTCAAATGTAATAACTGATGGTAGAATGTGATTTGGGGTGGAATTCCATGTCTAAAAGTATTATTATTACCTGTTTTAAAAAATCGAGTGTTTTTCTTGTCCGAAGAACAAAACGCGTAATGCCCCGGTCAGAAAAAAAGCTGCCCAGGAGCAAAAAAAATTTTTTTTTCTCAAATGTAATAACGGATGCTAGAATGTGATTCATGGTGGAATTCCATGTCTAAAAATATTATTATTAGCTGTTTTTAAAAATCAAGTGTTTTTGCTGCCCAAGGAAGAAAACGCGTGATGCCACGGTCAGAAAAAAAGCTGCCCAGGAGCAAAAAAAATTTGTTTTCTCAAATGTAATAATGGATGCTAGAATGTGATTCGGGGTGGAATTCCATGTCTAAAAATATTATTAGTTGTTTTTAAATATTGAGTGTTTTTGCTGTCCGAGGAAGAAAACGCGTGATGCCGCGGTCAGAAAAAAAGCTGCCCCGGAGCAAAAAAATTTTTTTTTCCTCAAATGTAATAACTGATGGTAGAATGTGATTCGGGGTGGAATTCCATGTCTAAAAGTATTATTATTACCTGATTTAAAAAATCGAGTGTTTTTGCTGTCCGAAGAATAAAACGCGTGATGCCACGGTCAGAAAAAAAGCTGCCCAGGAGCAAAAAAAATTTGTTTTCTCAAATGTAATAATGGATGCTAGAATGTGATTCGGGGTGGAATTCCATGTCTAAAAATATTATTAGTTGTTTTTAAATATTGAGTGTTTTTGCTGTCCGAGGAAGAAAACGCGTGATGCCGCGGTCAGAAAAAAAGCTGCCCCGGAGCAAAAAAATTTTTTTTTCCTCAAATGTAATAACTGATGGTAGAATGTGATTCGGGGTGGAATTCCATGTCTAAAAGTATTATTATTACCTGATTTAAAAAATCGAGTGTTTTTGCTGTCCGAAGAATAAAACGCGTGATGCCCCGGTCAGAAATAAAGCTGCTCAGGAGCAAAAAAAAATTTTTTTTCTCAAATGTAATAACGGATGCTAGAATGTGATTCGGGGTGGAATTCCATGTCTAACAATATTATTAGCTGTTTTTAAAAATTGAGTGTTTTTGCTGCCCGAGGAAGAAAACGCGTGATGCCGCGGTCAGAAAAAAAGCTGCCCCGGAGAAAAAAATTTTTTTTTCTCAAATGTAATAACTGATGGTAGAATGTGATTCGGGGTGGAATTCCATCTCTAAAAGTATTATTATTACCTGTTTTAAAAAATCGAGTGTTTTTGCTGTCCGAAGAACAAAACGCCTGATGCCGCGTTCAGAAAAAAAGCTGCCCAGGAGCAAAAAAATTTTTTTTTTCTCAAATGTAATAACGGATCCTAGAATGTGATTCGGGGTGCAATTCCATGTCTTACAATATTATTAGCTGTTTTTAAAAATTGAGTGTTTTTGCTGCCCGAGGAAGAAAAAAGTTGCTCAGGAGCAAAAAAAATTTTTTTTCTCAAATGTAATAACGGATGCTAGAATGTGATTCGGTGTGGAATTCCATGTCTAAAAATATTATTATTAGCTGTTTTTAAATATCAAGTGTTTTTGCGGCCCGAGGAAGAAAACGCATGATGCCGCGGTCAGAAAAAAAGCTGCCCAGGAGCAAAAAAATTTTTTTTCTCTCAAATGTAATAACGGATGCTAGAATGTGATTCGGGGTAGAATTCCATGTCTAAAAATATTATTATTAGCTGTTTTTAAATATCAAGTGTTTTTGCGGCCCGAGGAAGAAAACGCATGATGCCGCGGTCAGAAAAAAAGCTGCCCAGGAGCAAAAAAATTTTTTTTCTCTCAAATGTAATAACGGATCCTAGAATGTGATTCGGGGTTCAATTCCATGTCTAACAATGTTATTAGCTGTTTTTAAAAATTGAGTGTTTTTGCTGCCCGAGGAAGAAAACGCGTGATGCTGGGGTCAGAAAAAAAGCTGCCCAGGAATAAAAAAAATTTTTTTCTCAAATATAATAACGGATGCTAGAATGGGATTCGGGGTGGAATTCCATGTCTAAAAATATTATTATTAGCTGTTTTTAAAAATCAAGTGTTTTTGCTGCCCGAGGAAGAAAACGCGTGATGCCGCGGTCAGAAAAAAAGCTGCCCAGGAGCAAAAAAAAATTTTTTTTCTCAAATGTAATAACGGATGCTAGAATGTGATTCGGTGTGGAATTCCATGTCTAAAAATATTATTATTAGCTGTTTTTAAATATCAAGTGTTTTTGCGGCCCGAGGAAGAAAACGCATGATGCCGCGGTCAGAAAAAAAGCTGCCCAGGAGCAAAAAAATTTTTTTTCTCTGAAATGTAATAACGGATACTAGAATGTGATTCGGGGTGCAATTCCATGTCTAACAATATTATTAGCTGTTTATAAAAATCGAGTGTTTTTGCTGCCCGAGGAAGAAAACGCGTGATGCAGCAGTCAGAAAAAAAGCTGCCGAGGAGCAAAAAAAATTTTTTTTCTCAAATGTAATAACGGATCCTAGAATGTGATTCGGGTTGCAATTCCATGTCTAAAAATATTATTAGTTGTTTTTAAATATTGAGTGTTTTTTCTGTCCGAAGAAGAAAACGCGTGATGCCGCGGTCAGAAAAAAAGCTGCCCCGGAGCAAAAAAATTTTTTTTTCCTCAAATGTAATAACTGATGGTAGAATGTGATTCGGGGTGGAATTCCATGTCTAAAAGTATTATTATTACCTGTTTTAAAAAATCGAGTATTTTTGCTGTCCGAAGAATAATACGCGTGATGCCCCGGTCAGAAATAAAGCTGCCCAGGAGCAAAAAAAATTTTTTTTTCTCAAATGTAATAACGGATTCTAGAATGTGATTCGGGGTGGAATTCCATGTCTAAAAATATTATTATTAGCTGTTTTTAAATATCGAGTGTTTTTGCGGCCCGAGGAAGAAAACACATGATGCCGCGGTCAGAAAAAAAGCTGCCCAGGAGCAAAAAAATTTTTTTTCTCTCAAATGTAATAACGGATCCTAGAATGTGATTCGTGGTGCAATTCCATGTCTAACAATATTATTACCTGTTTTTAAAAATTGAGTGTTTTTGCTGCCCGAGGAAGAAAACGCGTGATGCCGCGGTCAGAAAAAAAGCTGCCCCGGAGCAAAAAATTTTTTTGTCTCAAATGTAATAACTGATGGTAGAATGTGATTTGGGGTGGAATTCCATGTCTAAAAGTATTATTATTACCTGTTTTAAAAAATCGAGTGTTTTTGCTGTCCGAAGAACAAAACGCGTGATGCCCCGGTCAGAAAAAAAGCTGCCCAGGAGCAAAAAAAATTTTTTTTTCTCAAATGTAATAACGGATGCTAGAATGTGATTCAGGGTGGAATTCCATGTCTAAAAATATTATTATTAGCTGTTTTTAAAAATCAAGTGTTTTTGCTGCCCAAGGAAGAAAACGCGTGATGCCACGGTCAGAAAAAAAGCTGCCCAGGAGCAAAAAAAATTTTTTTTCTCAAATGTAATAATGGATGCTAGAATGTGATACGGGGTGGAATTCCATGTCTAAAAATATTATTATTAGCTGTTTATAAAAATCGAGTGTTTTTGCTGCCCGAGGAAGAAAACGCATGATGCCGCGGTCAGAAAAAAAGCTGCCCAGGAACAAAAAAAAATTTTTTCTCAAATGTAATAACGGATGCTGAATAGGATTCGGGGTGGAATTCCATGTCTAAAAATATTATTATTAGCCGTTTTTAAAAATCGAGTGTTTTTGCTGCCCGAGGAAGAAAATGCATGATGCTGCGGTCAGAAAAAAAGCTGCCCAGGAATAAAAAAAATTTTTTTCTCAAATATAATAACGGATGCTAGAATGGGATTCGGGGTGGAATTCCATGTCTAAAAATATTATTATTAGCTGTTTTTAAAAATCAAGTGTTTTTGCTGCCCGAGGAAGAAAACTCGTGATGCTGCGGTCAGAAAAAAAGCTGCCAGTGAGCAAAAAAAAATTTTTTTCTCAATTGTAATAATGGATGCTAGAATGTGATTCGGGGTGGAATTCCATGTCTAAAAATATTATTATTAGCTGTTTATAAAAATCGAGTGTTTTTGCTGCCCGAGGAAGAAAACGCGTGATGCAGCAGTCAGAAAAAAAGCTGCCCCGGAGCAAAAAAATTTTTTTTTCTCAAATGTAATAACGGATGCTAGAATGTGATTCGGGGTGGAATTCCATGTCTAACAATATTATTAGCTGTTTTTAAAAATTGAGTGTTTTTGCTGCCCGAGGAAGAAAAAAGTTGCTGAGGAGCAAAAAAAATTTTTTTTCTCAAATGTAATAACGGATGCTAGAATGTGATTCGGTGTGGAATTCCATCTCTAAAAATGTTATTATTAGCTGTTTTTAAATATCAAGTGTTTTTGCGGCCCGAGGAAGAAAACGCATGATGCCGCGGTCAGAAAAAAAGCTGCCCCGGAGCAAAAAAATTTTTTTTTCCTCAAATGTAATAACTGATGGTAGAATGTGATTCGGGGTGGAATTCCATCTCTAAAAGTATTATTATTACCTGTTTTAAAAAATCGAGTGTTTTTGCTGTCCGAAGAACAAAACGCCTGATGCCGCGTTCAGAAAAAAAGCTGCCCAGGAGCAAAAAAATTTTTTTTCTCTCAAATGTAATAACGGATCCTAGAATGTGATTCGGGGTGCAATTCCATGTCTAACAATATTATTAGCTGTTTTTAAAAATTGAGTGTTTTTGCTGCCCGAGGAAGAAAACGCGTGATGCTGCGGTCAGAAAAAAAGCTGCCCCGGAGCAAAAAAATTTTTTTTCTCAAATGTAATAACTGATGGTAGAATGTGATTTGGGGTGGAATTCCATGTCTAAAAGTATTATTATTACCTGTTTATAAAAATCGAGTGTTTTTGCTGCCCGAGGAAGAAAACGCATGATGCTGCGGTCAGAAAAAAAGCTGCCCAGGAACAAAAAAATTTTTTTTCTCAAATGTAATAACGGATGCTGAATAGGATTCGGGGTGGAATTCCATGTCTAAAAATATTATTATTACTGTATTTAAAAATCAAGTGTTTTTGCTGCCCGAGGATGAAAATAAGCTGCCCCGGAGCAAAAAAAATTTTTTTTCCTCAAATGTAATAACGGATGCTAGAATGTGATTCGGGGTGGAATTCCATGTCTAAAAATATTATTCTTAGCTGTTTTTAAAAATCAAGTGTTTTTGCTGCCCGAGGAAGAAAACTCGTGATGCTGCGGTCAGAAAAAAGCTGCCAGTGAGCAAAAAAAATTTTTTTTCTCAATTGTAATAATGGATGCTAGAATATGATTCGGGGTGGAATTCCATGTCTAAAAATATTATTATTAGCTGTTTATAAAAATCGAGTGTTTTTGCTGCCCGAGGAAGAAAAGGCGTGATGCAGCAGTCAGAAAAACAGCTGCCGAGGACCAAAAAAAATTTTTTTTTCTCAAATGTAATAACGGATCCTAGAATGGGATTCGGGTTGCAATTCCATGTCTAAAAATATTATTAGTTGTTTTTAAATATTGAGTGTTTTTTCTGTCCGAGGAAGAAAACGCGTGATGCCGCGGTCAGAAAAAAAGCTGCCCCGGAGCAAAAAAATTTTTTTTTCCTCAAATGTAATAACTGATGGTAAAATGTGATTCGGGGTGGAATTCCATGTCTAAAAGTATTATTATTACCTGTTTTAAAAAATCGAGTATTTTTGCTGTCCGAAGAATAAAACGCGTGATGCCCCGGTCAGAAATAAAGCTGCCCAGGAGCAAAAAAAAATTTTTTTTCTCAAATGTAATAACGGATGCTAGAATGTGATTCGGGGTGGAATTCCATGTCTAAAAATATTATTATTAGCTGTTTTTAAATGTCGAGTGTTTTTGAGGCCCGAGGAAGAAAACGCATGATGCCACGGTCAGAAAAAAAGCTGCCCAGGAACAAAAAAAATTTTTTTCTCAAATGTAATAACAGATGCTGAATAGGATTCGGGGTGGAATTCCATGTCTAAAAATATTATTATTAGCTGTTTTTAAAGATCGAGTGTTTTTGCTGCCCGAGGAAGAAAATGCATGATGCTGCGGTCAGAAAAAAAGCTGCCCAGGAATAAAAAAATTTTTTTTCTCAAATATAATAACGGATGCTAGAATGGGATTCGGGGTGGAATTCCATGTCTAAAAATATTATTATTAGCTGTTTTTAAAAATCAAGTGTTTTTGCTGCCTGAGGAAGAAAACGCGTGATGCCGCGGTCAGAAAAAAAGCTGCCCAGGAGCAAAAAAAAATTTTTTTTTCTCAAATGTAATAACGGATGCTAGAATGTGATTCGGGGTGGAATTCCATGTCTAAAAATATTATTATTAGCTGTTTTTAAAAATCAAGTGTTTTTGCTGCCCGAGGAAGAAAACGCGTGATGCCGCGGTCAGAAAAAACGTTGCTCAGGAGCAAAAAAAATTTTTTTTCTCAAATGTAATAACGGATGCTAAAATGTGATTCAGGGTGGAATTTCATGTCTAAAAATATTATTATTAGCTGTTTATAAAAATCGAGTGTTTTTGCTGCCCGAGGAAGAAAACGCATGATGCTGCGGTCAGAAAAAAAGCTGCCCAGGAACAAAAAAAATTTTTTTCTCAAATGTAATAACGGATGCTGAATAGGATTCGGGGTGGAATTCCATGTCTAAAAATATTATTATTACTGTATTTAAAAATCAAGTGTTTTTGCTGCCCGAGGATGAAAAAAAGCTGCCCCGGAGCAAAAAAATTTTTTTTTCCTCAAATGTAATAACGGATACTAGAATGTGATTCGGGGTGGAATTCCATGTCTAAAAATATTATTCTTAGCTGTTTTTAAAAATCAAGTGTTTTTGCTGCCCGAGGAAGAAAACTCGTGATGCTGCGGTCAGAAAAAAAGCTGCCAGTGAGCAAAAAAAAAATTTTTTCTCAATTGTAATAATGGATGCTAGAATGTGATTCGGGGTGGAATTCCATGTCTAAAAATATTATTATTAGCTGTTTATAAAAATCGAGTGTTTTTGCTGCCCGAGGAAGAAAACGCGTGATGCCGCGGTCAGAAAAAAAGCTGCCCCGGAGCAAAAAAATTTTTTTTTCCTCAAATGTAAAAACTGATGGTAGAATGTGATTCGGGGTGGAATTCCATGTCTAAAAGTATTATTATTACCTGTTTTAAAAAATCGAGTATTTTTGCTGTCCGAAGAATAAAACGCGTGATGCCCCGGTCAGAAATAAAGCTGCCCAGGAGCAAAAAAAATTTTTTTTTGTCAAATGTAATAACGGATGCTAGAATGTGATTCGGGGTGGAATTCCATGTCTAAAAATATTATTATTAGCTGTTTTTAAATGTCGAGTGTTTTTGCGGCCCGAGGAAGAAAACACATGATGCCGCGGTCAGAAATAAAGCTGCCCAGGAGCAAAAAAAATTTTTTTTTCTCAAATGTAAGAACGGATGCTAGAATGTGATTCGGGGTGGAATTCCATGTCTAACAATATTATTAGCTGTTTTTAAAAATTGAGTGTTTTTCCTGCCCGAGGAAGAAAAAAGTTGCTCAGGAGCAAAAAAAATTTTTTTTCTCAAATGTAATAACGGATGCTAGAATGTGATTCGGTGTGGAATTCCATGTCTAAAAATATTATTATTAGCTGTTTTTAAACATCAAGTGTTTTTGCGGCCCGAGGCAGAAAACGCATGATGCCGCGGTCAGAAAAATAGCTGCCGAGGAGCAAAAAAAATTTTTTTTTCTCAAATGTAATAACAGATCCTAGAATGTGATTCGGGTTGCAATTCCATGTCTAAAAATATTATTAGTTGTTTTTAAATATTGAGTGTTTTTTCTGTCCGAGGAAGAAAACGCGTGATGCCACGGTCAGAAAAAAAGCTGCCCCGGAGCAAAAAAAATTTTTTTTCCTCAAATGTAATAACTGATGGTAGAATGTGATTCGGGGTGGAATTCCATGTCTAAAAGTATTATTATTACCTGTTTTAAAAAATCGAGTGTTTTTGCTGTCCGAAGCACAAAACGCCTGATGCCCAGGTCAGAAAAAAAGCTGCCTAGGAGCAAAAAAAAATTTTTTGCTCAAATGTAATAACGGATGCTAGAATTTGATTCGGGGTGGAATTCCATGTCTAAAAATATTATTATTAGCTGTTTTTAAAAATCGAGTGTTTTTGCTGCCCGAGGAAGAAAACGCGTGATGCCGCGGTCAGAAAAAAAGCTGCCCAGGAGCAAAAAAAATTTTTTTTCTCAAATGTAATAATGGATGCTAGAATGTGATTCGGGGTGGAATTCCATGTCTAAAAATATTATTATTAGCTGTTTATAAAAATCGAGTGTTTTTGCTGCCCGAGGAAGAAAACGCATGATGCTGCGGTCAGAAAAAAAGCTGCCCAGGAACAAAAAAATTTTTTTTCTCAAATGTAATAACGGATGCTGAATAGGATTCGGGGTGGAATTCCATGTCTAAAAATATTATTATTACTGTATTTAAAAATCAAGTGTTTTTGCTGCCCGAGGATGAAAAAAAGCTGCCCCGGAGCAAAAAAATTTTTTTTTCCTCAAATGTAATAACGGATGCTAGAATGTGATTCGGGGTGGAATTCCATGTCTAAAAATATTATTCTTAGCTGTTTTTAAAAATCAAGTGTTTTTGCTGCCCGAGGAAGAAAACTCGTGATGCTGCGGTCAGAAAAATAGCTGCCAGTGAGCAAAAAAAAATTTTTTTCTCAATTGTAATAATGGATGCTAGAATGTGATTCGGGGTGGAATTCCATGTCTAAAAATATTATTATTAGCTGTTTATAAAAATCGAGTGTTTTTGCTGCCCGAGGAAGAAAACGCGTGATGCAGCAGTCAGAAAAATAGCTGCCCAGGAGCAAAAAAAATTTTTTTTTCTCAAATGTAATAACAGATCCTAGAATGTGATTCGGGTTGCAATTCCATGTCTAAAAATATTATTAGTTGTTTTTAAATATTGAGTGTTTTTTCTGTCCGAGGAAGAAAACGCGTGATGCCACGGTCAGAAAAAAAGCTGCCCCGGAGCAAAAAAAATTTTTTTTCCTCAAATGTAATAACTGATGGTAGAATGTGATTCGGGGTGGAATTCCATGTCTAAAAGTATTATTATTAGCTGTTTTTAAACATCAAGTGTTTTTGCGGCCCGAGGCACAAAACGCATGATGCCGCGGTCAGAAATAAAGCTGCCCAGGAGCAAAAAAAATTTTTTTTTCTCAAATGTAAGAACGGATGCTAGAATGTGATTCGGGGTGGAATTCCATGTCTAACAATATTATTAGCTGTTTTTAAAAATTGAGTGTTTTTCCTGCCCGAGGAAGAAAAAAGTTGCTCAGGAGCAAAAAAAAATTTTTTTCTCAAATGTAATAACGGATGCTAGAATGTGATTCGGTGTGCAATTCCATGTCTAAAAATATTATTATTAGCTGTTTTTAAACATCAAGTGTTTTTGCGGCCCGAGGCAGAAAACGCATGATGCCGCGGTCAGAAAAAAACCTGCCCCGGAGCAAAAAAAATTTTTTTCTCAAATGTAATAACTGATGGTAGAATGTGATTCGGGGTGGAATTCCATGTCTAAAAGTATTATTATTACCTGTTTTAAAAAATCGAGTGTTTTTGCTGTCCGAAGCACAAAACGCCTGATGCCCAGGTCAGAAAAAAAGCTGCCTAGGAGCAAAAAAAAATTTTTTTCTCAAATGTAATAACGGATGCTAGAATTTGATTCGGGGTGGAATTCCATGTCTAAAAATATTATTATTAGCTGTTTTTAAAAATCGAGTGTTTTTGCTGCCCGAGGAAGAAAACGCGTGATGCCGCGGTCAGAAAAAAAGCTGCCCAGGAGCAAAAAAAATTTTTTTTCTCAAATGTAATAATGGATGCTAGAATGTGATTCGGGGTGGAATTCCATGTCTAAAAATATTATTATTAGCTGTTTATAAAAATCGAGTGTTTTTGCTGCCCGAGGAAGAAAACGCATGATGCTGCGGTCAGAAAAAAAGCTGCCCAGGAACAAAAAAATTTTTTTTCTCAAATGTAATAACGGATGCTGAATAGGATTCGGGGTGGAATTCCATGTCTAAAAATATTATTATTACTGTATTTAAAAATCAAGTGTTTTTGCTGCCCGAGGATGAAAAAAAGCTGCCCCGGAGCAAAAAAATTTTTTTTTCCTCAAATGTAATAACGGATGCTAGAATGTGATTCGGGGTGGAATTCCATGTCTAAAAATATTATTCTTAGCTGTTTTTAAAAATCAAGTGTTTTTGCTGCCCGAGGAAGAAAACTCGTGATGCTGCGGTCAGAAAAATAGCTGCCAGTGAGCAAAAAAAAATTTTTTTCTCAATTGTAATAATCGATGCTAGAATGTGATTCGGGGTGGAATTCCATGTCTAAAAATATTATTATTAGCTGTTTATAAAAATCGAGTGTTTTTGCTGCCCGAGGAAGAAAACGCGTGATGCAGCAGTCAGAAAAATAGCTGCCGAGGAGCAAAAAAAATTTTTTTTTCTCAAATGTAATAACAGATCCTAGAATGTGATTCGGGTTGCAATTCCATGTCTAAAAATATTATTAGTTGTTTTTAAATATTGAGTGTTTTTTCTGTCCGAGGAAGAAAACGCGTGATGCCACGGTCAGAAAAAAAGCTGCCCCGGAGCAAAAAAAATTTTTTTTCCTCAAATGTAATAACTGATGGTAGAATGTGATTCGGGGTGGAATTCCATGTCTAAAAGTATTATTATTACCTGTTTTAAAAAATCGAGTGTTTTTGCTGTCCGAAGCACAAAACGCCTGATGCCCAGGTCAGAAAAAAAGCTGCCTAGGAGCAAAAAAAAATTTTTTTCTCAAATGTAATAACGGATGCTAGAATTTGATTCGGGGTGGAATTCCATGTCTAAAAATATTATTATTAGCTGTTTTTAAAAATCGAGTGTTTTTGCTGCCCGAGGAAGAAAACGCGTGATGCCGCGGTCAGAAAAAAAGCTGCCCAGGAGCAAAAAAAATTTTTTTTCTCAAATGTAATAATGGATGCTAGAATGTGATTCGGGGTGGAATTCCATGTCTAAAAATATTATTATTAGCTGTTTATAAAAATCGAGTGTTTTTGCTGCCCGAGGAAGAAAACGCATGATGCTGCGGTCAGAAAAAAAGCTGCCCAGGAACAAAAAAATTTTTTTTCTCAAATGTAATAACGGATGCTGAATAGGATTCGGGGTGGAATTCCATGTCTAAAAATATTATTATTACTGTATTTAAAAATCAAGTGTTTTTGCTGCCCGAGGATGAAAAAAAGCTGCCCCGGAGCAAAAAAATTTTTTTTTCCTCAAATGTAATAACGGATGCTAGAATGTGATTCGGGGTGGAATTCCATGTCTAAAAATATTATTCTTAGCTGTTTTTAAAAATCAAGTGTTTTTGCTGCCCGAGGAAGAAAACTCGTGATGCTGCGGTCAGAAAAATAGCTGCCAGTGAGCAAAAAAAAATTTTTTTCTCAATTGTAATAATCGATGCTAGAATGTGATTCGGGGTGGAATTCCATGTCTAAAAATATTATTATTAGCTGTTTATAAAAATCGAGTGTTTTTGCTGCCCGAGGAAGAAAACGCGTGATGCAGCAGTCAGAAAAATAGCTGCCGAGGAGCAAAAAAAATTTTTTTTTCTCAAATGTAATAACAGATCCTAGAATGTGATTCGGGTTGCAATTCCATGTCTAAAAATATTATTAGTTGTTTTTAAATATTGAGTGTTTTTTCTGTCCGAGGAAGAAAACGCGTGATGCCACGGTCAGAAAAAAAGCTGCCCCGGAGCAAAAAAAATTTTTTTTCCTCAAATGTAATAACTGATGGTAGAATGTGATTCGGGGTGGAATTCCATGTCTAAAAGTATTATTATTACCTGTTTTAAAAAATCGAGTATTTTTGCTGTCCGAAGAATAAAACGCGTGATGCCCCGGTCAGAAATAAAGCTGCCCAGGAGCAAAAAAAATTTTTTTTTCTCAAATGTAATAACGGATGCTAGAATGTGATTCGGAGTGGAATTCCATGTCTAAAAATATTATTGTTAGCTGTTTTTAAATGTCGAGTGTTTTTGCGGCCCGAGGCAGAAAACGCATGATGCCGCGGTCAGAAAAAAAGCTGCCCCGGAGCAAAAAAATTTTTTTTCTCAAATGTAATAACTGATGGTAGAATGTGATTCGGGGTGGAATTCCATGTCTAAAAGTATTATTATTACCTGTTTTAAAAAATCGAGTGTTTTTGCTGTCCGAAGAACAAAACGCCTGATGCCCCGGTCAGAAAAAAAGCTGCCTAGGAGCAAAAAAATTTTTTTTTTCTCAAATGTAATAACGGATCCTAGAATGTGATTCGGGTTGCAATTCCATGTCTAAAAATATTATTAGTTGTTTTTAAATATTGAGTGTTTTTTCTGTCCGAGGAAGAAAACGCGTGATGCCGCGGTCAGAAAAAAAGCTGCCCCGGAGCAAAAAAATTTTTTTTCCTCAAATGTAATAACTGATGGTAGAATGTGATTCGGGGTGGAATTCCATGTCTAAAAGTATTATTATTACCTGTTTTAAAAAATCGAGTATTTTTGCTGTCCGAAGAATAAAACGCGTGATGCGCCGGTCGGAAATAAAGCTGCCCAGGAGCAAAAAAAATTTTTTTTTCTCAAATGTAATAACGGATGCTAGAATGTGATTCGAGGTGGAATTCCATGTCTAAAAATATTATTAGCTGTTTTTAAAAATTGAGTGTTTTTGCTGCCCGAGGAAGAAAAAAGTTGCTCAGGAGCAAAAAAAATTTTTTTTCTCAAATGTAATAACGGATGCTAGAATGTGATTCGGGGTGGAATTCAATGTCTAAAAATATTATTATTAGCTGTTTTTAAATATCAAGTGTTTTTGCTGCCCAAGGAAGAAAACGCGTGATGCCACGGTCAGAAAAAAAGCTGCCCAGGAGCAAAAAAAAATTTTTTTCTCAAATGTAATAATGGATGCTAGAATGTGATTCGGGGTGGAATTCCATGTCTAACAATATTATTATTAGCTGTTTATAAAAATCGAGTGTTTTTGCTGCCCGAGGAAGAAAACGCATGATGCCGCGGTCAGAAAAAAAGCTGCCCAGGAACAAAAAAAATTTTTTTCTCAAATGTAATAACGGATGCTGAATAGGATTCGGGGTGGAATTCCATGTCTAAAAATATTATTGTTAGCTGTTTTTAAAAATCGAGTTTTTTTGCTGCCCGAGGAAGAAAACGCGTGATGCCGCGGTCAGAAAAAAAGCTGCCCAGGAGCAAAAAAATTTTTTTTTTCTCAAATGTAATAACGGATCCTAGAATGTGATTCGGGTTGCAATTCCATGTCTAAAAATATTATTAGTTGTTTTTAAATATTGAGTGTTTTTGCTGCCTGAGGAAGAAAACGCGTGATGCCGCGGTCAGAAAAAAAGCTGCCCAGGAGCAAAAAAAATTTTTTTTTCTCAAATGTAATAACGGATGCTAGAATGTGATTCGGGGTGGAATTCCATGTCTAAAAATATTATTATTAGCTGTTTTTAAAAATCAAGTGTTTTTGCTGCTCGAGGAAGAAAACGCGTGATGCCGCGGTCAGAAAAATCGTTGCTCAGGAGCAAAAAAAATTTTTTTTCTCAAATGTAATAACAGATGCTAGAATGTGATTCAGGGTGGAATTCCATGTCTAAAAATATTATTATTAGCTGTTTTTAAATATTGAGTGTTTTTTCTGTCCGAGGAAGAAAACGCGTGATGCCGCGGTCAGAAAAAAAGTTGCTCAGGAGCAAAAAAAATTTTTTTTCTCAAATGTAATAACGGATGCTAGAATGTGATTCGGGGTGGAATTCCATGTCTAAAAATATTATTATTAGCTGTTTTTAAATATCAAGTGTTTTTGCTGCCCAAGGAAGAAAACGCGTGATGCCACGGTCAGAAAAAAAGCTGCCCAGGAGCAAAAAAAAATTTTTTTTCTCAAATGTAATAATGGATGCTAGAATGTGATTCGGGGTGGAATTCCATGTCTAACAATATTATTATTAGCTGTTTATAAAAATCGAGTGTTTTTGCTGCCCGAGGAAGAAAACGCATGATGCCGCGGTCAGAAAAAAAGCTGCCCAGGAACAAAAAAAATTTTTTTCTCAAATGTAATAACGGATGCTGAATAGGATTCGGGGTGGAATTCCATGTCTAAAAATATTATTGTTAGCTGTTTTTAAAAATCGAGTGTTTTTGCTGCCCGAGGAAGAAAACGCGTGATGCCGCGGTCAGAAAAAAAGCTGCCCAGGAGCAAAAAAATTTTTTTTTTCTCAAATGTAATAACGGATCCTAGAATGTGATTCGGGTTGCAATTCCATGTCTAAAAATATTATTAGTTGTTTTTAAATATTGAGTGTTTTTGCTGCCTGAGGAAGAAAACGCGTGATGCCGCGGTCTGAAAAAAAGCTGCCCAGGAGCAAAAAAAATTTTTTTTTCTCAAATGTAATAACGGATGCTAGAATGTGATTCGGGGTGGAATTCCATGTCTAAAAATATTATTATTAGCTGTTTTTAAAAATCAAGTGTTTTTGCTTCCCGAGGAAGAAAACGCGTGATGCCGCGGTCAGAAAAAAAGCTGCCCCGGAGCAAAAAAATTTTTTTTCCTCAAATGTAATAACTGATGGTAGAATGTGATTCGGGGTGGAATTCCATGTCTAAAAGTATTATTATTACCTGTTTTAAAAAATCGAGTATTTTTGCTGTCCGAAGAATAAAACGCGTGATGCGCCGGTCGGAAATAAAGCTGCCCAGGAGCAAAAAAAATTTTTTTTTCTCAAATGTAATAACGGATGCTAGAATGTGATTCGGGGTGGAATTCCATGTCTAAAAATATTATTAGCTGTTTTTAAAAATTGAGTGTTTTTGCTGCCCGAGGAAGAAAAAAGTTGCTCAGGAGCAAAAAAAATTTTTTTTCTCAAATGTAATAACGGATGCTAGAATGTGATTCGGGGTGGAATTCCATGTCTAAAAATATTATTATTAGCTGTTTTTAAATATCAAGTGTTTTTGCTGCCCAAGGAAGAAAACGCGTGATGCCACGGTCAGAAAAAAAGCTGCCCAGGAGCAAAAAAAAAATTTTTTTCTCAAATGTAATAATGGATGCTAGAATGTGATTCGGGGTGGAATTCCATGTCTAACAATATTATTATTAGCTGTTTATAAAAATCGAGTGTTTTTGCTGCCCGAGGAAGAAAACGCATGATGCCGCGGTCAGAAAAAAAGCTGCCCAGGAACAAAAAAAATTTTTTTCTCAAATGTAATAACGGATGCTGAATAGGATTCGGGGTGGAATTCCATGTCTAAAAATATTATTGTTAGCTGTTTTTAAAAATCGAGTGTTTTTGCTGCCCGAGGAAGAAAACGCGTGATGCCGCGGTCAGAAAAAAAGCTGCCCAGGAGCAAAAAAAATTTTTTTTTCTCAAATGTAATAACGGATCCTAGAATGTGATTCGGGTTGCAATTCCATGTCTAAAAATATTATTAGTTGTTTTTAAATATTGAGTGTTTTTGCTGCCTGAGGAAGAAAACGCGTGATGCCGCGGTCAGAAAAAAAGCTGCCCAGGAGCAAAAAAAATTTTTTTTTCTCAAATGTAATAACGGATGCTAGAATGTGATTCGGGGTGGAATTCCATGTCTAAAAATATTATTATTAGCTGTTTTTAAAAATCAAGTGTTTTTGCTGCCCGAGGAAGAAAACGCGTGATGCCGCGGTCAGAAAAATCGTTGCTCAGGAGCAAAAAAAATTTTTTTTCTCAAATGTAATAACGGATGCTAGAATGTGATTCAGGGTGGAATTCCATGTCTAAAAATATTATTATTAGCTGTTTTTAAATATTGAGTGTTTTTTCTGTCCGAGGAAGAAAACGCGTGATGCCGCGGTCAGAAAAAAAGCTGCCCCGGAGTAAAAAAATTTTTTTTCCTCAAATGTAATAACTGATGGTAGAATGTGATTCGGGGTGGAATTCCATGTCTAAAAGTATTATTATTACCTGTTTTAAAAAATCGAGTATTTTTGCTGTCCGAAGAATAAAACGCGTGATGCGCCGGTCGGAAATAAAGCTGCCCAGGAGCAAAAAAAATTTTTTTTTCTCAAATGTAATAACGGATGCTAGAATGTGATTCGGGGTGGAATTCGATGTCTAAAAATATTATTAGCTGTTTTTAAAAATTGAGTGTTTTTGCTGCCCGAGGAAGAAAAAAGTTGCTCAGGAGCAAAAAAAATTTTTTTTCTCAAATGTAATAACGGATGCTGAATAGGATTCGGGGTGGAATTCCATGTCTAAAAATATTATTGTTAGCTGTTTTTAAAAATCGAGTGTTTTTGCTGCCCGAGGAAGAAAACGCGTGATGCCGCGGTCAGAAAAAAAGCTGCCCAGGAGCAAAAAAAATTTTTTTTTCTCAAATGTAATAACGGATCCTAGAATGTGATTCGGGTTGCAATTCCATGTCTAAAAATATTATTAGTTGTTTTTAAATATTGAGTGTTTTTGCTGCCTGAGGAAGAAAACGCGTGATGCCGCGGTCAGAAAAAAAGCTGCCCAGGAGCAAAAAAAATTTTTTTTTCTCAAATGTAATAACGGATGCTAGAATGTGATTCGGGGTGGAATTCCATGTCTAAAAATATTATTATTAGCTGTTTTTAAAAATCAAGTGTTTTTGCTGCCCGAGGAAGAAAACGCGTGATGCCGCGGTCAGAAAAATCGTTGCTCAGGAGCAAAAAAAATTTTTTTTCTCAAATGTAATAACGGATGCTAGAATGTGATTCAGGGTGGAATTCCATGTCTAAAAATATTATTATTAGCTGTTTTTAAAAATTGACTCTTTTTGCTGCCCGAGGAAGAAAACGAGTGATGCCGCGGTAAGAAAAAAAGCTGCCCAGGAGCAAAAAAAATTTTTTTTTCTCAAATGTAATAACGGATGCTAGAATGTGATTCGGGGTGAAATTCCATGTCTAAAAATATTATTATTAGCTGTTTATAAAAATCGAGTGTTTTTGCTGCCCGAGGAAGAAAACGCATGATGCTGCGGTCAGAAAAAAAGCTGCCCAGGAACAAAAAAATTTTTTTTCTCAAATGTAATAACGACTGCTGAATAGGATTCGGGGTGGAATTCCATGTCTAAAAATATTATTATTACTGTATTTAAAAATCAAGTGTTTTTGCTGCCCGAGGATGAAAAAAAGCTGCCCCGGAGCAAAAAAATTTTTTTTTTCTCAAATGTAATAACGGATGCTAGAATGTGATTCGGGGTGGAATTCCATGTCTAAAAATATTATTCTTAGCTGTTTTTAAAAATCAAGTGTTTTTGCTGCCCGAGGAAGAAAACTCGTGATGCTGCGGTCAGAAAAAAAGCTGCCAGTGAGCAAAAAAAAAATTTTTTCTCAATTGTAATAATGGATGCTAGAACGTGATTCGGGGTGGAATTCCATGTCTAAAAATATTATTATTAGCTGTTTATAAAAATCGAGTGTTTTTGCTGCCCGAGGAAGAAAACGCGTGATGCAGCAGTCAGAAAAAAAGCTGCCGAGGAGCAAAAAAAATTTTTTTTTCTCAAATGTAATAACGGATCCTAGAATGTGATTCGGGTTGCAATTCCATGTCTAAAAATATTATTAGTTGTTTTTAAATATTGAGTGTTTTTTCTGTCCGAGGAAGAAAACGCGTGATGCCGCGGTCAGAAAAAAAGCTGCCCCGGAGCAAAAAAATTTTTTTTTCCTCAAATGTAATAACTGATGGTAGAATGTGATTCGGGGTGGAATTCCATGTCTAAAAGTATTATTATTAGCTGTTTTTAAAAATTGACTCTTTTTGCTGCCCGAGGAAGAAAACGAGTGATGCCGCGGTAAGAAAAAAAGCTGCCCAGGAGCAAAAAAAATTTTTTTTTCTCAAATGTAATAACGGATGCTAGAATGTGATTCGGGGTGGAATTCCATGTCTAAAAATATTATTATTAGCTGTTTATAAAAATCGAGTGTTTTTGCTGCCCGAGGAAGAAAACGCATGATGCTGCGGTCAGAAAAAAAGCTGCCCAGGAAAAAAAAAATTTTTTTTCTCAAATGTAATAACGAATGCTGAATAGGATTCGGGGTGGAATTCCATGTCTAAAAATATTATTATTACTGTATTTAAAAATCAAGTGTTTTTGCTGCCCGAGGATGAAAAAAAGCTGCCCCGGAGCAAAAAATTTTTTTTTCCCTCAAATGTAATAACGGATGCTAGAATGTGATTCAGGGTGGAATTCCATGTCTAAAAATATTATTCTTAGCTGTTTTTAAAAATCAAGTGTTTTTGCTGCCCGAGGAAGAAAACTCGTGATGCTGCGGTCAGAAAAAAAGCTGCCAGTGAGCAAAAAAAAATTTTTTTCTCAATTGTAATAATGGATGCTAGAATGTGATTCGGGGTGGAATTCCATGTCTAAAAATATTATTATTAGCTGTTTATAAAAATCGAGTGTTTTTGCTGCCCGAGAAAGAAAACGCGTGATGCAGCAGTCAGAAAAAAAGCTGCCGAGGAGCAAAAAAAATTTTTTTTTCTCAAATGTAATAACGGATCCTAGAATGTGATTCGGGTAGCAATTCCATGTCTAAAAATATTATTAGTTGTTTTTAAATATTGAGTGTTTTTTCTGTCCGAGGAAGAAAACGCGTGATGCCGCGGTCAGAAAAAAAGCTGCCCCGGAGCAAAAAAATTTTTTTTTCCTCAAATGTAATAACTGATGGTAGAATGTGATTCGGGGTGGAATTCCATGTCTAAAAGTATTATTATTACCTGTTTTAAAAAATCGAGTATTTTTGTTGTCCGAAGAATAAAACGCGTGATGCCCCGGTCAGAAATAAAGCTGCCCAGGAGCAAAAAAAATTTTTTTTTGTCAAATTTAATAACGGATGCTAGAATGTGATTCGGGGTGGAATTCCATGTCTAAAAATATTATTATTAGCTGTTTTTAAATGTCGAGTGTTTTTGCGGCCCGAGGAAGAAAACACATGATGCTGCGGTCAGAAAAAAAGCTGCCCAGGAACAAAAAAATTTTTTTTCTCAAATGTAATAACGACTGCTGAATAGGATTCGGGGTGGAATTCCATGTCTAAAAATATTATTATTACTGTATTTAAAAATCAAGTGTTTTTGCTGCCCGAGGATGAAAAAAAGCTGCCCCGGAGCAAAAAAATTTTTTTTTTCTCAAATGTAATAACGGATGCTAGAATGTGATTCGGGGTGGAATTCCATGTCTAAAAATATTATTCTTAGCTGTTTTTAAAAATCAAGTGTTTTTGCTGCCCGAGGAAGAAAACTCGTGATGCTGCGGTCAGAAAAAAAGCTGCCAGTGAGCAAAAAAAAATTTTTTTCTCAATTGTAATAATGGATGCTAGAACGTGATTCGGGGTGGAATTCCATGTCTAAAAATATTATTATTAGCTGTTTATAAAAATCGAGTGTTTTTGCTGCCCGAGGAAGAAAACGCGTGATGCAGCAGTCAGAAAAAAAGCTGCCGAGGAGCAAAAAAAATTTTTTTTTCTCAAATGTAATAACGGATCCTAGAATGTGATTCGGGTTGCAATTCCATGTCTAAAAATATTATTAGTTGTTTTTAAATATTGAGTGTTTTTTCTGTCCGAGGAAGAAAACGCGTGATGCCGCGGTCAGAAAAAAAGCTGCCCCGGAGCAAAAAAATTTTTTTTTCCTCAAATGTAATAACTGATGGTAGAATGTGATTCGGGGTGGAATTCCATGTCTAAAAGTATTATTATTAGCTGTTTTTAAAAATTGACTCTTTTTGCTGCCCGAGGAAGAAAACGAGTGATGCCGCGGTAAGAAAAAAAGCTGCCCAGGAGCAAAAAAAATTTTTTTTTCTCAAATGTAATAACGGATGCTAGAATGTGATTCGGGGTGGAATTCCATGTCTAAAAATATTATTATTAGCTGTTTATAAAAATCGAGTGTTTTTGCTGCCCGAGGAAGAAAACGCATGATGCTGCGGTCAGAAAAAAAGCTGCCCAGGAAAAAAAAAATTTTTTTTCTCAAATGTAATAACGAATGCTGAATAGGATTCGGGGTGGAATTCCATGTCTAAAAATATTATTATTACTGTATTTAAAAATCAAGTGTTTTTGCTGCCCGAGGATGAAAAAAAGCTGCCCCGGAGCAAAAAAATTTTTTTTCCCTCAAATGTAATAACGGATGCTAGAATGTGATTCAGGGTGGAATTCCATGTCTAAAAATATTATTCTTAGCTGTTTTTAAAAATCAAGTGTTTTTGCTGCCCGAGGAAGAAAACTCGTGATGCTGCGGTCAGAAAAAAAGCTGCCAGTGAGCAAAAAAAAATTTTTTTCTCAATTGTAATAATGGATGCTAGAATGTGATTCGGGGTGGAATTCCATGTCTAAAAATATTATTATTAGCTGTTTATAAAAATCGAGTGTTTTTGCTGCCCGAGAAAGAAAACGCGTGATGCAGCAGTCAGAAAAAAAGCTGCCGAGGAGCAAAAAAAATTTTTTTTTCTCAAATGTAATAACGGATCCTAGAATGTGATTCGGGTAGCAATTCCATGTCTAAAAATATTATTAGTTGTTTTTAAATATTGAGTGTTTTTTCTGTCCGAGGAAGAAAACGCGTGATGCCGCGGTCAGAAAAAAAGCTGCCCCGGAGCAAAAAAATTTTTTTTTCCTCAAATGTAATAACTGATGGTAGAATGTGATTCGGGGTGGAATTCCATGTCTAAAAGTATTATTATTACCTGTTTTAAAAAATCGAGTATTTTTGCTGTCCGAAGAATAAAACGCGTGATGCCCCGGTCAGAAATAAAGCTGCCCAGGAGCAAAAAAAATTTTTTTTTGTCAAATTTAATAACGGATGCTAGAATGTGATTCGGGGTGGAATTCCATGTCTAAAAATATTATTATTAGCTGTTTTTAAATGTCGAGTGTTTTTGCGGCCCGAGGAAGAAAACACATGATGCCGCGGTCAGAAATAAAGCTGCCCAGGAGCAAAAAAAATTTTTTTTTCTCAAATGTAAGAACGGATGCTAGAATGTGATTCAGGGTGGAATTCCATGTCTAAAAGTATTATTATTACCTGTTTTAAAAAATCGAGTGTTTTTGCTGTCCGAAGAACAAAACGCCTGATGCCCCGGTCAGAAAAAAAGCTGCCTAGGAGCAAAAAAAATTTTTTTTTCTCAAATGTAATAACGGATGCTAGAATGTGATTCGGGGTGGAATTCCATGTCTAAAAATATTATTATTAGCTGTTTTTAAAAATCGAGTGTTTTTGCTGCCCGAGGAAGAAAACGCGTGATGCCGCGGTCAGAAAAAAAGCTGCCCAGGAGCAAAAATAATTTTTTTTTCTCAAATGTAATAACGGATCCTAGAATGTGATTCGGGGTGCAATTCCATGTCTAACAATATTATTAGCTGTTTTTAAAAATTGAGTGTTTTTGCTGCCCGAGGAAGAAAAAAGTTGCTCAGGAGCAAAAAAAATTTTTTTTCTCAAATGTAATAACGGATGCTAGAATGTGATTCGGTGTGGAATTCCATGTCTAAAAATATTATTATTAGCTGTTTTTAAATATCAAGTGTTTTTGCTGCCCAAGGAAGAAAACGCGTGATGCCACGGTCAGAAAAAAAGCTGCCCAGGAGCAAAAAAAATTTTTTTTCTCAAATGTAATAATGGATGCTAGAATGTGATTCGGGGTGGAATTCCATGTCTAACAATATTATTATTAGCTGTTTATAAAAATCGAGTGTTTTTGCTGCCCGAGGAAGAAAACGCATGATGCCGCGGTCAGAAAAAAAGCTGCCCAGGAACAAAAAAAATTTTTTTCTCAAATGTAATAACGGATGCTGAATAGGATTCGGGGTGGAATTCCATGTCTAAAAATATTATTATTAGCTGTTTTTAAAGATCGAGTGTTTTTGCTGCCCGAGGAAGAAAATGCATGATGCTGCGGTCAGAAAAAAAGCTGCCCAGGAATAAAAAAAATTTTTTTCTCAAATATAATAACGGATGCTAGAATGGGATTCGGGGTGGAATTCCATGTCTAAAAATATTATTATTAGCTGTTTTTAAAAATCAAGTGTTTTTGCTGCCTGAGGAAGAAAACGCGTGATGCCGCGGTCAGAAAAAAAGCTGCCCAGGAGCAAAAAAAAATTTTTTTTCTCAAATGTAATAACGGATGCTAGAATGTGATTCGGGGTGGAATTCCATGTTTAAAATATTATTATTAGCTGTTTTTAAAAATCAAGTGTTTTTGCTGCCCGAGGAAGAAGACGCGTGATGCCGCGGTCAGAAATAAAGCTGCGCAGGAGCAAAAAAAATTTTTTTTTCTCAAATGAAAGAACGGATGCTAGAATGTGATTCAGGGTGGAATTCCATGTCTAAAAGTATTATTATTACCTGTTTTAAAAAATCGAGTGTTTTTGCTGTCCGAAGAACAAAACGCCTGATGCCCCGGTCAGAAAAAAAGCTGCCTAGGAGCAAAAAAAATTTTTTTTTCTCAAATGTAATAACGGATGCTAGAATGTGATTCAGGGTGGAATTCCATGTCTAAAAATATTATTATTAGCTGTTTTTAAAAATCGAGTGTTTTTGCTGCCCGAGGAAGAAAACGCGTGATGCCGCGGTCAGAAAAAAAGCTGCCCAGGAGCAAAAATAATTTTTTTTTCTCAAATGTAATAACGGATCCTAGAATGTGATTCGGGGTGCAATTCCATGTCTAACAATATTATTAGCTGTTTTTAAAAATTGAGTGTTTTTGCTGCCCGAGGAAGAAAAAAGTTGCTCAGGAGCAAAAAAAATTTTTTTTCTCAAATGTAATAACGGATGCTAGAATGTGATTCGGTGTGGAATTCCATGTCTAAAAATATTATTATTAGCTGTTTTTAAATATCAAGTGTTTTTGCGGCCCAAGGAAGAAAACGCGTGATGCCACGGTCAGAAAAAAAGCTGCCCAGGAGCAAAAAAAATTTTTTTTCTCAAATGTAATAATGGATGCTAGAATGTGATTCGGGGTGGAATTCCATGTCTAACAATATTATTATTAGCTGTTTATAAAAATCGAGTGTTTTTGCTGCCCGAGGAAGAAAACGCATGATGCCGCGGTCAGAAAAAAAGCTGCCCAGGAACAAAAAAAATTTTTTTCTCAAATGTAATAATGGATGCTGAATAGGATTCGGGGTGGAATTCCATGTCTAAAAATATTATTATTAGCTGTTTTTAAAAATCAAGTGTTTTTGCTGCCTGAGGAAGAAAACGCGTGATGCCGCGGTCAGAAAAAAAGCTGCCCAGGAGCAAAAAAAAAATTTTTTTCTCAAATGTAATAACGGATGCTAGAATGTGATTCGGGGTGGAATTCCATGTTTAAAATATTATTATTAGCTGTTTTTAAAAATCAAGTGTTTTTGCTGCCCGAGGAAGAAAACGCGTGATGCCGCGGTCAGAAAAAACGTTGCTCAGGAGCAAAAAAAATTTTTTTTCTCAAATGTAATAACGGATGCTAGAATGTGATTCAGGGTGGAATTCCATGTCTAAAAATATTATTATTAGCTGTTTTTAAAAATTGACTCTTTTTGCTGCCCGAGGAAGAAAACGCATGATGCCGCGGTAAGAAAAAAAGCTGCCCAGGAGCAAAAAAATTTTTTTTTTCTCAAATGTAATAACGGATGCGAGAATGTGATTCGGGGTGCAATTCCATGTCTAAAAATATTATTATTAGCTGTTTATAAAAATCGAGTGTTTTTGCTGCCCGAGGAAGAAAACGCATGATGCTGCGGTCAGAAAAAAAGCTGCCCAGGAACAAAAAAATTTTTTTTCTCAAATGTAATAACGGATGCTGAATAGGATTCGGGGTGGAATTCCATGTCTAAAAATATTATTATTACTGTATTTAAAAATCAAGTGTTTTTGCTGCCCGAGGATGAAAAAAAGCTGCCCCGGAGCAAAAAAATTTTTTTTTCCTCAAATGTAATAACGGATGCTAGAATGTGATTCGGGGTGGAATTCCATGTCTAAAAATATTATTCTTAGCTGTTTTTAAAAATCAAGTGTTTTTGCTGCCCGAGGAAGAAAACTCGTGATGCTGCGGTCAGAAAAAAAGCTGCCAGTGAGCAAAAAAAATTTTTTTTCTCAATTGTAATAATGGATGCTAGAATGTGATTCAGGGTGGAATTCCATGTCTAAAAATATTATTATTAGCTGTTTTTAAAAATCGAGTGTTTTTGCTGCCCGAGGAAGAAAACGCGTGATGCCGCGGTCAGAAAAAAAGCTGCCCAGGAGCAAAAATAATTTTTTTTTCTCAAATGTAATAACGGATCCTAGAATGTGATTCGGGGTGCAATTCCATGTCTAACAATATTATTAGCTGTTTTTAAAAATTGAGTGTTTTTGCTGCCCGAGGAAGAAAAAAGTTGCTCAGGAGCAAAAAAAATTTTTTTTCTCAAATGTAATAACGGATGCTAGAATGTGATTCGGTGTGGAATTCCATGTCTAAAAATATTATTATTAGCTGTTTTTAAATATCAAGTGTTTTTGCGGCCCAAGGAAGAAAACGCGTGATGCCACGGTCAGAAAAAAAGCTGCCCAGGAGCAAAAAAAATTTTTTTTCTCAAATGTAATAATGGATGCTAGAATGTGATTCGGGGTGGAATTCCATGTCTAACAATATTATTATTAGCTGTTTATAAAAATCGAGTGTTTTTGCTGCCCGAGGAAGAAAACGCATGATGCCGCGGTCAGAAAAAAAGCTGCCCAGGAACAAAAAAAATTTTTTTCTCAAATGTAATAATGGATGCTGAATAGGATTCGGGGTGGAATTCCATGTCTAAAAATATTATTATTAGCTGTTTTTAAAAATCAAGTGTTTTTGCTGCCTGAGGAAGAAAACGCGTGATGCCGCGGTCAGAAAAAAAGCTGCCCAGGAGCAAAAAAAAATTTTTTTTCTCAAATGTAATAACGGATGCTAGAATGTGATTCGGGGTGGAATTCCATGTTTAAAATATTATTATTAGCTGTTTTTAAAAATCAAGTGTTTTTGCTGCCCGAGGAAGAAAACGCGTGATGCCGCGGTCAGAAAAAACGTTGCTCAGGAGCAAAAAAAATTTTTTTTCTCAAATGTAATAACGGATGCTAGAATGTGATTCAGGGTGGAATTCCATGTCTAAAAATATTATTATTAGCTGTTTTTAAAAATTGACTCTTTTTGCTGCCCGAGGAAGAAAACGCATGATGCCGCGGTAAGAAAAAAAGCTGCCCAGGAGCAAAAAAATTTTTTTTTTCTCAAATGTAATAACGGATGCGAGAATGTGATTCGGGGTGCAATTCCATGTCTAAAAATATTATTATTAGCTGTTTATAAAAATCGAGTGTTTTTGCTGCCCGAGGAAGAAAACGCATGATGCTGCGGTCAGAAAAAAAGCTGCCCAGGAACAAAAAAATTTTTTTTCTCAAATGTAATAACGGATGCTGAATAGGATTCGGGGTGGAATTCCATGTCTAAAAATATTATTATTACTGTATTTAAAAATCAAGTGTTTTTGCTGCCCGAGGATGAAAAAAAGCTGCCCCGGAGCAAAAAAATTTTTTTTTCCTCAAATGTAATAACGGATGCTAGAATGTGATTCGGGGTGGAATTCCATGTCTAAAAATATTATTCTTAGCTGTTTTTAAAAATCAAGTGTTTTTGCTGCCCGAGGAAGAAAACTCGTGATGCTGCGGTCAGAAAAAAAGCTGCCAGTGAGCAAAAAAAATTTTTTTTCTCAATTGTAATAATGGATGCTAGAATGTGATTCGGGGTGGAATTCCATGTCTAAAAATATTATTATTAGCTGTTTATAAAAATCGAGTGTTTTTGCTGTCCGAGGAAGAAAACGCGTGATGCAGCAGTCAGAAAAAAAGCTGCCGAGGAGCAAAAAAAATTTTTTTTTCTCAAATGTAATAACGGATCCTAGAATGTGATTCGGGTTGCAATTCCATGTCTAAAAATATTATTAGTTGTTTTTAAATATTGAGTGTTTTTTCTGTCCGAGGAAGAAAACGCGTGATGCCGCGGTCAGAAAAAAAGCTGCCCCGGAGGAAAAAAATTTTTTTTTCCTCAAATGTAATAACTGATGGTAGAATGTGATTCGGGGTGGAATTCCATGTCTAAAAGTATTATTATTACCTGTTTTAAAAAATCGAGTATTTTTGCTGTCCGAAGAATAAAACGCGTGATGCCCCGGTCAGAAATAAAGCTGCCCAGGAGCAAAAAAAATTTTTTTTTGTCAAATGTAATAACGGATGCTAGAATGTGATTCGGGGTGGAATTCCATGTCTAAAAATATTATTATTAGCTGTTTTTAAATGTCGAGTGTTTTTGCGGCCCGAGGAAGAAAACACATGATGCCGCGGTCAGAAATAAAGCTGCCCAGGAGCAAAAAAAATTTTTTTTTTCAAATGTAAGAATGGATGCTAGAATGTGATTCGGGGTGGAATTCCATGTCTAACAATATTATTAGCTGTTTTTAAAAATCGAGTGTTTTTGCTGCCCGAGGAAGAAAACGCGTGATGCCGCGGTCAGAAAAAAAGCTGCCTCGGAGCAAAAAAATTTTTTTTCTCAAATGTAATAACTGATGGTAGAATGTGATTCGGGGTGCAATTCCATGTCTAAAAGTATTATTATTACCTGTTTTAAAAAATCGAGTGTTTTTGCTGTCCGAAGAACAAAACGCCTGATTCCCCGGTCAGAAAAAAAGCTGCCTAGGAGCAAAAAAAATTTTTTTTTCTCAAATGTAATAACGGATGCTAGAATGTGATTCAGGGTGGAATTCCATGTCTAAAAATATTATTATTAGCTGTTTTTAAAAATTGACTCTTTTTGCTGCCCGAGGAAGAAAACGCATGATGCCGCGGTAAGAAAAAAAGCTGCCCAGGAGCAAAAAAATTTTTTTTTTCTCAAATGTAATAACGGATGCGAGAATGTGATTCGGGGTGCAATTCCATGTCTAAAAATATTATTATTAGCTGTTTATAAAAATCGAGTGTTTTTGCTGCCCGAGGAAGAAAACGCATGATGCTGCGGTCAGAAAAAAAGCTGCCCAGGAACAAAAAAATTTTTTTTCTCAAATGTAATAACGGATGCTGAATAGGATTCGGGGTGGAATTCCATGTCTAAAAATATTATTATTACTGTATTTAAAAATCAAGTGTTTTTGCTGCCCGAGGATGAAAAAAAGCTGCCCCGGAGCAAAAAAATTTTTTTTTCCTCAAATGTAATAACGGATGCTAGAATGTGATTCGGGGTGGAATTCCATGTCTAAAAATATTATTCTTAGCTGTTTTTAAAAATCAAGTGTTTTTGCTGCCCGAGGAAGAAAACTCGTGATGCTGCGGTCAGAAAAAAAGCTGCCAGTGAGCAAAAAAAAATTTTTTTCTCAATTGTAATAATGGATGCTAGAATGTGATTCGGGGTGGAATTCCATGTCTAAAAATATTATTATTAGCTGTTTATAAAAATCGAGTGTTTTTGCTGTCCGAGGAAGAAAACGCGTGATGCAGCAGTCAGAAAAAAAGCTGCCGAGGAGCAAAAAAAATTTTTTTTTCTCAAATGTAATAACGGATCCTAGAATGTGATTCGGGTTGCAATTCCATGTCTAAAAATATTATTAGTTGTTTTTAAATATTGAGTGTTTTTTCTGTCCGAGGAAGAAAACGCGTGATGCCGCGGTCAGAAAAAAAGCTGCCCCGGAGGAAAAAAATTTTTTTTTCCTCAAATGTAATAACTGATGGTAGAATGTGATTCGGGGTGGAATTCCATGTCTAAAAGTATTATTATTACCTGTTTTAAAAAATCGAGTATTTTTGCTGTCCGAAGAATAAAACGCGTGATGCCCCGGTCAGAAATAAAGCTGCCCAGGAGCAAAAAAAATTTTTTTTTGTCAAATGTAATAACGGATGCTAGAATGTGATTCGGGGTGGAATTCCATGTCTAAAAATATTATTATTAGCTGTTTTTAAATGTCGAGTGTTTTTGCGGCCCGAGGAAGAAAACACATGATGCCGCGGTCAGAAATAAAGCTGCCCAGGAGCAAAAAAAATTTTTTTTTTCAAATGTAAGAATGGATGCTAGAATGTGATTCGGGGTGGAATTCCATGTCTAACAATATTATTAGCTGTTTTTAAAAATCGAGTGTTTTTGCTGCCCGAGGAAGAAAACGCGTGATGCCGCGGTCAGAAAAAAAGCTGCCTCGGAGCAAAAAAATTTTTTTTCTCAAATGTAATAACTGATGGTAGAATGTGATTCGGGGTGCAATTCCATGTCTAAAAGTATTATTATTACCTGTTTTAAAAAATCGAGTGTTTTTGCTGTCCGAAGAACAAAACGCCTGATTCCCCGGTCAGAAAAAAAGCTGCCTAGGAGCAAAAAAAATTTTTTTTTCTCAAATGTAATAACGGATGCTAGAATGTGATTCGGGGTGGAATTCCATGTCTAAAAATATTATTATTAGCTGTTTTTAAAAATCGAGTGTTTTTGCTGCCCGAGGAAGAAAACGCGTGATGCCGCGGTCAGAAAAAAAGCTGCCCAGGAGCAAAAATATTTTTTTTTTCTCAAATGTAATAACGGATCCTAGAATGTGATTCGGGGTGCAATTCCATGTCTAACAATATTATTAGCTGTTTTTAAAAATTGAGTGTTTTTGCTGCCCGAGGAAGAAAAAAGTTGCTCAGGAGCAAAAAAAATTTTTTTTCTCAAATGTAATAATGGATGCTAGAATGTGATTCGGTGTGGAATTCCATGTCTAAAAATATTATTATTAGCTGTTTTTAAACATCAAGTGTTTTTGCGGCCCGAGGCAGAAAACGCATGATGCCGCGGTCAGAAAAAAAGCTGCCCCGGAGCAAAAAAATTTTTTTTCTCAAATGTAATAACTGATGGTAGAATGTGATTCGGGGTGCAATTCCATGTCTAAAAGTATTATTATTACCTGTTTTAAAAAATCGAGTGTTTTTGCTGTCCGAAGAACAAAACGCCTGATTCCCCGGTCAGAAAAAAAGCTGCCTAGGAGCAAAAAAAATTTTTTTTTCTCAAATGTAATAACGGATGCTAGAATGTGATTCGGGGTGGAATTCCATGTCTAAAAATATTATTATTAGCTGTTTTTAAAAATCGAGTGTTTTTGCTGCCCGAGGAAGAAAACGCGTGATGCCGCGGTCAGAAAAAAAGCTGCCCAGGAGCAAAAATATTTTTTTTTTCTCAAATGTAATAACGGATCCTAGAATGTGATTCGGGGTGCAATTCCATGTCTAACAATATTATTAGCTGTTTTTAAAAATTGAGTGTTTTTGCTGCCCGAGGAAGAAAAAAGTTGCTCAGGAGCAAAAAAAATTTTTTTTCTCAAATGTAATAATGGATGCTAGAATGTGATTCGGTGTGGAATTCCATGTCTAAAAATATTATTATTAGCTGTTTTTAAACATCAAGTGTTTTTGCGGCCCGAGGCAGAAAACGCATGATGCCGCGGTCAGAAAAAAAGCTGCCCCGGAGCAAAAAAATTTTTTTTCTCAAATGTAATAACTGATGGTAGAATGTGATTCGGGGTGGAATTCCATGTCTAAAAGTATTATTATTACCTGTTTTAAAAAATCGAGTGTTTTTGCTGTCCGAAGAACAAAACGCCTGATGCCCTGGTCAGAAAAAAAGCTGCCTAGGAGCAAAAAAAAATTTTTTTCTCAAATGTAATAACGGATGCTAGAATGTGATTCGGGGTGGAATTCCATGTCTAAAAATATTATTGTTAGCTGTTTTTAAAAATCGAGTGTTTTTGCTGCCCGAGGAAGAAAACGCGTGATGCCGCGGTCAGAAAAAAAGCTGCCCAGGAGCAAAAAAAATTTTTTTTCTCAAATGTAATAATGGATGCTAGAATGTGATTCGGGGTGGAATTCCATGTCTAAAAATATTATTATTAGCTGTTTATAAAAATCGAGTGTTTTTGCTGCCCGAGGAAGAAAACGCATGATGCTGCGGTCAGAAAAAAAGCTGCCCAGGAACAAAAAAATTTTTTTTCTCAAATGTAATAACGGATGCTGAATAGGATTCGGGGTGGAATTCCATGTCTAAAAATATTATTATTACTGTATTTAAAAATCAAGTGTTTTTGCTGCCCGAGGATGAAAAAAAGCTGCCCCGGAGCAAAAAAAATTTTTTTTCCTCAAATGTAATAACGGATGCTAGAATGTGATTCGGGGTGGAATTCCATGTCTAAAAATATTATTCTTAGCTGTTTTTAAAAATCAAGTGTTTTTGCTGCCCGAGGAAGAAAACGCGTGATGCCGCAGTCAGAAAAAAAGCTGCCCAGGAGCAAAAAAAATTTTTTTTTCTCAAATGTAATAACGGATCCTAGAATGTGATTCGGGTTGCAATTCCATGTCTAAAAATATTATTAGTTGTTTTTAAATATTGAGTGTTTTTTCTGTCCGAGGAAGAAAACGCGTGATGCCGCGGACAGAAAAAAAGCTGCCCCGGAGCAAAAAAATTTTTTTTTCCTCAAATGTAATAACTGATGGTAGAATGTGATTCGGGGTGGAATTCCATGTCTAAAAGTATTATTATTACCTGTTTTAAAAAATCGAGTATTTTTGCTGTCCGAAGAATAAAACGCGTGATGCCCCGGTCAGAAATAAAGCTGCCCAGGAGCAAAAAAAATTTTTTTTTGTCAAATGTAATAACGGATGCTAGAATGTGATTCGGGGTGGAATTCCATGTCTAAAAATATTATTATTAGCTGTTTTTAAATGTCGAGTGTTTTTGCGGCCCGAGGAAGAAAACACATGATGCCGCGGTCAGAAATAAAGCTGCCCAGGAGCAAAAAAAATTTTTTTTTTCAAATGTAAGAACGGATGCTAGAATGTGATTCAGGGTGGAATTCCATGTCTAACAATATTATTATTACTGTATTTAAAAATCAAGTGTTTTTGCTGCCCGAGGATGAAAAAAAGCTGCCCCGGAGCAAAAAAATTTTTTTTTCCTCAAATGTAATAACGGATGCTAGAATGTGATTCGGGGTGGAATTCCATGTCTAAAAATATTATTCTTAGCTGTTTTTAAAAATCAAGTGTTTTTGCTGCCCGAGGAAGAAAACGCGTGATGCCGCGGTCAGAAAAAAAGCTGCCCCGGAGCAAAAAAAATTTTTTTTCCTCAAATGTAATAACTGATGGTAGAATTTGATTCGGGGTGGAATTCCATGTCTAAAAGTATTATTATTACCTGTTTTAAAAAATCGAGTATTTTTGCTGTCCGAAGAATAAAACGCGTGATGCCCCGGTCAGAAATAAAGCTGCCCAGGAGCAAAAAAAATTTTTTTTTCTCAAATGTAATAACGGATGCTAGAATGTGATTCGGAGTGGAATTCCATGTCTAAAAATATTATTATTAGCTGTTTTTAAATGTCGAGTGTTTTTGCGGCCCGAGGATGAAAACACATGATGCCGCGGTCAGAAAAAAAGCTGCCCCGGAGCAAAAAAATTTTTTTTCTCAAATGTAATAACTGATGGTAGAATGTGATTCGGGGTGGAATTCCATGTCTAAAAGTATTATTATTACCTGTTTTAAAAAATCGAGTGTTTTTGCTGTCCGAAGAACAAAACGCCTGATTCCCCGGTCAGAAAAAAAGCTGCCTAGGAGCAAAAAAAATTTTTTTTTCTCAAATGTAATAACGGATGCTAGAATGTGATTCGGGGTGGAATTCCATGTCTAAAAATATTATTATTAGCTGTTTTTAAAAATCGAGTGTTTTTGCTGCCCGAGGAAGAAAACGCGTGATGCCGCGGTCAGAAAAAAAGCTGCCCAGGAGCAAAAATATTTTTTTTTTCTCAAATGTAATAACGGATCCTAGAATGTGATTCGGGGTGCAATTCCATGTCTAACAATATTATTAGCTGTTTTTAAAAATTGAGTGTTTTTGCTGCCCGAGGAAGAAAAAAGTTGCTCAGGAGCAAAAAAAATTTTTTTTCTCAAATGTAATAATGGATGCTAGAATGTGATTCGGTGTGGAATTCCATGTCTAAAAATATTATTATTAGCTGTTTTTAAACATCAAGTGTTTTTGCGGCCCGAGGCAGAAAACGCATGATGCCGCGGTCAGAAAAAAAGCTGCCCCGGAGCAAAAAAATTTTTTTTCTCAAATGTAATAACTGATGGTAGAATGTGATTCGGGGTGGAATTCCATGTCTAAAAGTATTATTATTACCTGTTTTAAAAAATCGAGTGTTTTTGCTGTCCGAAGAACAAAACGCCTGATGCCCTGGTCAGAAAAAAAGCTGCCTAGGAGCAAAAAAAAATTTTTTTCTCAAATGTAATAACGGATGCTAGAATGTGATTCGGGGTGGAATTCCATGTCTAAAAATATTATTGTTAGCTGTTTTTAAAAATCGAGTGTTTTTGCTGCCCGAGGAAGAAAACGCGTGATGCCGCGGTCAGAAAAAAAGCTGCCCAGGAGCAAAAAAAATTTTTTTTCTCAAATGTAATAATGGATGCTAGAATGTGATTCGGGGTGGAATTCCATGTCTAAAAATATTATTATTAGCTGTTTATAAAAATCGAGTGTTTTTGCTGCCCGAGGAAGAAAACGCATGATGCTGCGGTCAGAAAAAAAGCTGCCCAGGAACAAAAAAATTTTTTTTCTCAAATGTAATAACGGATGCTGAATAGGATTCGGGGTGGAATTCCATGTCTAAAAATATTATTATTACTGTATTTAAAAATCAAGTGTTTTTGCTGCCCGAGGATGAAAAAAAGCTGCCCCGGAGCAAAAAAAATTTTTTTTCCTCAAATGTAATAACGGATGCTAGAATGTGATTCGGGGTGGAATTCCATGTCTAAAAATATTATTCTTAGCTGTTTTTAAAAATCAAGTGTTTTTGCTGCCCGAGGAAGAAAACGCGTGATGCCGCAGTCAGAAAAAAAGCTGCCCAGGAGCAAAAAAAATTTTTTTTTCTCAAATGTAATAACGGATCCTAGAATGTGATTCGGGTTGCAATTCCATGTCTAAAAATATTATTAGTTGTTTTTAAATATTGAGTGTTTTTTCTGTCCGAGGAAGAAAACGCGTGATGCCGCGGACAGAAAAAAAGCTGCCCCGGAGCAAAAAAATTTTTTTTTCCTCAAATGTAATAACTGATGGTAGAATGTGATTCGGGGTGGAATTCCATGTCTAAAAGTATTATTATTACCTGTTTTAAAAAATCGAGTATTTTTGCTGTCCGAAGAATAAAACGCGTGATGCCCCGGTCAGAAATAAAGCTGCCCAGGAGCAAAAAAAATTTTTTTTTGTCAAATGTAATAACGGATGCTAGAATGTGATTCGGGGTGGAATTCCATGTCTAAAAATATTATTATTAGCTGTTTTTAAATGTCGAGTGTTTTTGCGGCCCGAGGAAGAAAACACATGATGCCGCGGTCAGAAATAAAGCTGCCCAGGAGCAAAAAAAATTTTTTTTTTCAAATGTAAGAACGGATGCTAGAATGTGATTCAGGGTGGAATTCCATGTCTAACAATATTATTATTACTGTATTTAAAAATCAAGTGTTTTTGCTGCCCGAGGATGAAAAAAAGCTGCCCCGGAGCAAAAAAATTTTTTTTTCCTCAAATGTAATAACGGATGCTAGAATGTGATTCGGGGTGGAATTCCATGTCTAAAAATATTATTCTTAGCTGTTTTTAAAAATCAAGTGTTTTTGCTGCCCGAGGAAGAAAACGCGTGATGCCGCGGTCAGAAAAAAAGCTGCCCCGGAGCAAAAAAAATTTTTTTTCCTCAAATGTAATAACTGATGGTAGAATTTGATTCGGGGTGGAATTCCATGTCTAAAAGTATTATTATTACCTGTTTTAAAAAATCGAGTATTTTTGCTGTCCGAAGAATAAAACGCGTGATGCCCCGGTCAGAAATAAAGCTGCCCAGGAGCAAAAAAAATTTTTTTTTCTCAAATGTAATAACGGATGCTAGAATGTGATTCGGAGTGGAATTCCATGTCTAAAAATATTATTATTAGCTGTTTTTAAATGTCGAGTGTTTTTGCGGCCCGAGGATGAAAACACATGATGCCGCGGTCAGAAAAAAAGCTGCCCCGGAGCAAAAAAATTTTTTTTCTCAAATGTAATAACTGATGGTAGAATGTGATTCGGGGTGGAATTCCATGTCTAAAAGTATTATTATTACCTGTTTTAAAAAATCGAGTGTTTTTGCTGTCCGAAGAACAAAACGCCTGATGCCCCGGTCAGAAAAAAAGCTGCCTAGGAGCAAAAAAAATTTTTTTTTCTCAAATGTAATAACGGATCCTAGAATGTGATTCGGGTTGCAATTCCATGTCTAAAAATATTATTAGTTGTTTTTAAATATTGAGTGTTTTTTCTGTCCGAGGAAGAAAACGCGTGATGCCGCGGACAGAAAAAAAGCTGCCCCGGAGCAAAAAAATTTTTTTTCTCAAATGTAATAACTGATGGTAGAATGTGATTCGGGGTGGAATTCCATGTCTAAAAGTATTATTATTACCTGTTTTAAAAAATCGAGTGTTTTTGCTGTCGGAAGAACAAAACGCCTGATGCCCCGGTCAGAAAAAAAGCTGCCTAGGAGCAAAAAAAAATTTTTTTCCTCAATTGTAATAATGGATGCTAGAATGTGATTCGGGGTGGAATTCCATGTCTAAAAATATTATTATTAGCTGTTTATAAAAATCGAGTGTTTTTGCTGCCCGAGGAAGAAAACGCGTGATGCCGCGGTCAGAAAAAAAGCTGCCCAGGAGCAAAAATATTTTTTTTTCTCAAATGTAATAACGGATCCTAGAATGTGATTCGGGGTGCAATTCCATGTCTAACAATATTATTAGCTGTTTTTAAAAATTTAGTGTTTTTGCTGCCCGAGGAAGAAAAAAGTTGCTCAGGAGCAAAAAAAATTTTTTTTCTCAAATGTAATAATGGATGCTAGAATGTGATTCGGGGTGGAATTCCATGTCTAAAAATATTATTATTAGCTGTTTATAAAAATCGAGTGTTTTTGCTGCCCGAGGAAGAAAACGCATGATGCTGCGGTCAGAAAAAAAGCTGCCCAGGAACAAAAAAATTTTTTTTCTCAAATGTAATAACGGATGCTGAATAGGATTCGGGGTGGAATTCCATGTCTAAAAATATTATTATTACTGTATTTAAAAATCAAGTGTTTTTGCTGCCCGAGGATGAAAAAAAGCTGCCCCGGAGCAAAAAAATTTTTTTTTCCTCAAATGTAATAACGGATGCTAGAATGTGATTCGGGGTGGAATTCCATGTCTAAAAATATTATTCTTAGCTGTTTTTAAAAATCAAGTGTTTTTGCTGCCCGAGGAAGAAAACTCGTGATGCTGCGGTCAGAAAAAAAGCTGCCAATGAGCAAAAAAAAATTTTTTTCTCAATTGTAATAATGGATGCTAGAATGTGATTCGGGGTGGAATTCCATGTCTAAAAATATTATTATTAGCTGTTTATAAATATCGAGTGTTTTTGCTGCCCGAGGAAGAAAACGCGTGATGCCGCGGTCAGAAAAAAAGCTGCCCCGGAGCAAAAAAATTTTTTTTTCCTCAAATGTAATAACTGATGGTAGAATGTGATTCGGGGTGGAATTCCATGTCTAAAAGTATTATTATTACCTGTTTTAAAAAATCGAGTATTTTTGCTGTCCGAAGAATAAAACGCGTGATGCCCCGGTCAGAAATAAAGCTGCCCAGGAGCAAAAAAAATTTTTTTTTCTCAAATGTAATAACGGATGCTAGAATGTGATTCGGAG
Source organism: Arizona elegans (assembly GCA_022577455.1). Lineage (NCBI taxonomy): Eukaryota > Metazoa > Chordata > Lepidosauria > Squamata > Colubridae > Arizona > Arizona elegans. The sequence goes on along the minus strand of JAKOOJ010000001.1, from coordinate 167,991,442 downwards.
TGGAATTCCATGTCTAAAAATATTATTATTAGCTGTTTTTAAATGTCGAGTGTTTTTGCGGCCCGAGGATGAAAACACATGATGCCGCGGTCAGAAAAAAAGCTGCCCCGGAGCAAAAAAATTTTTTTTCTCAAATGTAATAACTGATGGTAGAATGTGATTCGGGGTGGAATTCCATGTCTAAAAGTATTATTATTACCTGTTTTAAAAAATCGAGTGTTTTTGCTGTCCGAAGAACAAAACGCCTTTTGCCCCGGTCAGAAAAAAAGCTGCCTAGGAGCAAAAAAAAATGTTTTTTCTCAAATGTAATAACGGATGCTAGAATGTGATTCGGGGTGGAATTCCATGTCTAAAAATATTATTATTAGCTGTTTTTAAAAATCGAGTGTTTTTGCTGCCCGAGGAAGAAAACGCGTGATGCCGCGGTCAGAAAAAAAGCTGCCCAGGAGCAAAAATAATTTTTTTTTCTCAAATGTAATAACGGATCCTAGAATGTGATTCGGGGTGCAATTCCATGTCTAACAATATTATTAGCTGTTTTTAAAAATCGAGTGTTTTTGCTGCCCGAGGAAGAAAACGCGTGATGCCGCGGTCAGAAAAAAAGCTGCCCAGGAGCAAAAAAAATTTTTTTTCTCAAATGTAATAATGGATGCTAGAATGTGATTCGGGGTGGAATTCCATGTCTAAAAATATTATTATTAGCTGTTTATAAAAATCGAGTGTTTTTGCTGCCCGAGGAAGAAAACGCATGATGCTGCGGTCAGAAAAAAAGCTGCATAGGAACAAAAAAATTTTTTTTCTCAAATGTAATAACGGATGCTGAATAGGATTCGGGGTGGAATTCCATGTCTAAAAATATTATTATTACTGTATTTAAAAATCAAGTGTTTTTGCTGCCCGAGGAAGAAAAAAGTTGCTCAGGAGCAAAAAAAATTTTTTTTCCTCAAATGTAATAACAGATGCTAGAATGTGATTCGGGGTGGAATTCCATGTCTAAAAATATTATTATTAGCTGTTTATAAATGTCGAGTGTTTTTGCTGCCCGAGGATGAAAAAAAGCTGCCGCGGAGCAAAAAAAAATTTTTTTTCTCAAATGTAATAATGGATCCTAGAATGTGATTCGGGTTGCAATTCCATGTCTAAAAATATTATTAGTTGTTTTTAAATATTGAGTGTTTTTTCTGTCCGAGGAAGAAAACGCGTGATGCCGCGGTCAGAAAAAAAGCTGCCCCGGAGCAAAAAAATTTTTTTTTCCTCAATTGTAATAACTGATGGTAGAATGTGATTCGGGGTGGAATTCCATGTCTAAAAGTATTATTATTACCTGTTTTAAAAAATCGAGTATTTTTGCTGTCCGAAGAATAAAACGCGTGATGCCCCGGTCAGAAATAAAGCTGCCCAGGGGCAAAAAAAATTTTTTTTTCTCAAATGTAATAACGGATGCTAGAATGTGATTCGGGGTGGAACTCCATGTCTAAAAATATTATTATTAGCTGTTTATAAATGTCGAGTGTTTTTGCGGCCCGAGGAAGAAAACACATGATGCCGCGGTCAGAAAAAAAGCTGCCCCGGAGCAAAAAAATTTTTTTTCTCAAATGTAATAACTGATGGTAGAATGTGATTCGGGGTGGAATTCCATGTCTAAAAGTATTATTATTACCTGTTTTAAAAAATCGAGTGTTTTTGCTGTCCGAAGAACAAAACGCCTGATGCCCCGGTCAGAAAAAAAGCTGCCTAGGAGCAAAAAAAAATTTTTTTTCTCAAATGTAATAACGGATGCTAGAATGTGATTCGGGGTGGAATTCCATGTCTAAAAATATTATTATTAGCTGTTTTTAAAAATCGAGTGTTTTTGCTGCCCGAGGAAGAAAACGCGTGATGCCGCGGTCAGAAAAAAAGCTGCCCAGGAGCAAAAATAATTTTTTTTCTCAAATGTAATAACGGATCCTAGAATGTGATTCGGGGTGCAATTCCATGTCTAAAAATATTATTCTTAGCTGTTTTTAAAAATTGAGTGTTTTTGCTGCCCGAGGAAGAAAACTCGTGATGCTGCGGTCAGAAAAAAGCTGCCAGTGAGCAAAAAAAAATTTTTTTCTCAATTGTAATAATGGATGCTAGAATGTGATTCGGGGTGGAATTCCATGTCTAAAAATATTATTATTACTGTATTTAAAAATCAAGTGTTTTTGCTGCCCGAGGATGAAAAAAAGCTGCCGCGGAGCAAAAAAAAATTTTTTTTCTCAAATGTAATAATGGATCCTAGAATGTGATTCGGGTTGCAATTCCATGTCTAAAAATATTATTAGTTGTTTTTAAATATTGAGTGTTTTTTCTGTCCGAGGAAGAAAACGCGTGATGCCGCGGTCAGAAAAAAAGCTGCCCCGGAGCAAAAAAATTTTTTTTTCTCAAATGTAATAACTGATGGTAGAATGTGATTCGGGGTGGAATTCCATGTCTAAAAGTATTATTATTACCTGTTTTAAAAAATCGAGTGTTTTTGCTGTCCGAAGAACAAAACGCCTGATGCCCCGGTCAGAAAAAAAGCTGCCTAGGAGCAAAAAAAAATTTTTTTTCTCAAATGTAATAACGGATGCTAGAATGTGATTCGGGGTGGAATTCCATGTCTAAAAATATTATTATTAGCTGTTTTTAAAAATCGAGTGTTTTTGCTGCCCGAGGAAGAAAACGCGTGATGCCGCGGTCAGAAAAAAAGCTGCCCAGGAGCAAAAATAATTTTTTTTTCTCAAATGTAATAACGGATCCTAGAATGTGATTCGGGGTGCAATTCCATGTCTAACAATATTATTAGCTGTTTTTAAAAATTGAGTGTTTTTGCTGCCCGAGGAAGAAAAAAGTTGCTCAGGAGCAAAAAAAATTTTTTTTCTCAAATGTAATAACGGATGCTAGAATGTGATTCGGTGTGGAATTCCATGTCTAAAAATATTATTATTAGCTGTTTTGAAATATCAAGTGTTTTTGCTGCCCGAGGAAGAAAACGCATGATGCTGCGGTCAGAAAAAAAGCTGCCCCGAAGCAAAAAAATTTTTTTTCTCAAATGTAATAACTGATGGTAGAATGTGATTCGGGGTGGAATTCCATGTCTAAAAGTATTATTATTACCTGTTTTAAAAAATCGAGTGTTTTTGCTGTCCGAAGAACAAAAGGCCTGATGCCCCGGTCAGAAAAAAAGCTGCCTAGGAGCAAAAAAAAATTTTTTTCTCAAATGTAATAACGGATGCTAGAATGTGATTCGGTGTGGAATTCCATGTCTAAAAATATTATTATTAGCTGTTTTGAAATATCAAGTGTTTTTGCTGCCCGAGGAAGAAAACGCATGATGCTGCGGTCAGAAAAAAAGCTGCCCCGAAGCAAAAAAATTTTTTTTCTCAAATGTAATAACTGATGGTAGAATGTGATTCGGGGTGGAATTCCATGTCTAAAAGTATTATTATTACCTGTTTTAAAAAATCGAGTGTTTTTGCTGTCCGAAGAACAAAACGCCTGATGCCCCGGTCAGAAAAAAAGCTGCCTAGGAGCAAAAAAAAATTTTTTTCTCAAATGTAATAACGGATGCTAGAATGTGATTCGGGGTGGAATTCCATGTCTAACAATATTATTAGCTGTTTTTAAAAATTGAGTGTTTTTGCTGCCCGAGGAAGAAAAAAGTTGCTCAGGAGCAAAAAAAATTTTTTTTCTCAAATGTAATAACGGATGCTAGAATGTGATTCGGTGTGGAATTCCATGTCTAAAAATATTATTATTAGCTGTTTTGAAATATCAAGTGTTTTTGCTGCCCGAGGAAGAAAACGCATGATGCTGCGGTCAGAAAAAAAGCTGCCCCGAAGCAAAAAATTTTTTTTTCTCAAATGTAATAACTGATGGTAGAATGTGATTCGGGGTGGAATTCCATGTCTAAAAGTATTATTATTACCTGTTTTAAAAAATCGAGTGTTTTTGCTGTCCGAAGAACAAAACGCCTGATGCCCCGGTCAGAAAAAAAGCTGCCTAGGAGCAAAAAAAAATTTTTTTCTCAAATGTAATAACGTATGCTAGAATGTGATTCGGGGTGGAATTCCATGTCTAAAAATATTATTATTAGCTGTTTTTAAAAATCGAGTGTTTTTGCTGCCCGAGGAAGAAAACGCGTGATGCCGCGGTCAGAAAAAAAGCTGCCCAGGAGCAAAAAAAATTTTTTTTCTCAAATGTAATAATGGATGCTAGAATGTGATTCGGGGTGGAATTCCATGTCTAAAAATATTATTATTAGCTGTTTATAAAAATCGAGTGTTTTTGCTGCCCGAGGAAGAAAACGCATGATGCTGCGGTCAGAAAAAAAGCTGCCCAGGAACAAAAAAATTTTTTTTCTCAAATGTAATAAGGGATGCTGAATAGGATTCGGGGTGGAATTCCATGTCTAAAAATATTATTATTACTGTATTTAAAAATCAAGTGTTTTTGCTGCCCGAGGATGAAAAAAAGCTGCCCGGGAGCAAAAAAATTTTTTTTCCTCAAATGTAATAACGGATGCTAGAATGTGATTCGGGGTGGAATTCCATGTCTAAAAATATTATTCTTAGCTGTTTTTAAAAATCAAGTGTTTTTGCGGCCCGAGGAAGAAAACTCGTGATGCTGCGGTCAGAAAAAAAGCTGCCAGTGAGCAAAAAAAAATTTTTTTCTCAATTGTAATAATGGATGCTAGAATGTGATTCGGGGTGGAATTCCATGTCTAAAAGTATTATTATTACCTGTTTTAAAAAATCGAGTATTTTTGCTGTCCGAAGAATAAAACGCGTGATGCCCCGGTCAGAAATAAAGCTGCCCAGGAGCAAAAAAAATTTTTTTTCTCAAATGTAATAACGGATGCTAGAATGTGATTCGGGGTGGAATTCCATGTCTAAAAATATTATTATTAGCTGTTTTTAAATGTCGAGTGTTTTTGCGGCCCGAGGAAGAAAACACATGATGCCGCGGTCAGAAAAAAAGCTGCCCCGGAGCAAAAATATTTTTTTTCTCAAATGTAATAACTGATGGTAGAATGTGATTCGGGGTGGAATTCCATGTCTAAAAGTATTATTTTTACCTGTTTTAAAAAATCGAGTGTTTTTGCTGTCCGAAGAACAAAACGCCTGATGCCCCGGTCAGAGAAAAAGCTGCCTAGGAGCAAAAAAAAATTTTTTTCTCAAATGTAATAACGGATGCTAGAATGTGATTCGGGGTGGAATTCCATGTCTAAAAATATTATTATTAGCTGTTTTTAAAAATCGAGTGTTTTTGCTGCCCGAGGAAGAAAACGCGTAATGCCGCGGTCAGAAAAAAAGGTGCCCAGGAGCAAAAAAAATTTTTTTTTCTCAAATGTAATAACGGATCCTAGAATGTGATTCGGGGTGCAATTCCATGTCTTACAATATTATTAGCTGTTTTTAAAAATTGAGTGTTTTTGCTGCCCGAGGAAGAAAAAAGTTGCTCAGGAGCAAAAAAAATTTTTTTTCTCAAATGTAATAACTGATGGTAGAATGTGATTCGGTGTGGAATTCCATGTCTAAAAATATTATTATTAGCTGTTTTTAAATATCAAGTGTTTTTGCGGCCCGAGGAAGAAAACGCATGATGCCGCGGTCAGAAAAAAAGCTGCCCAGGAGCAAAAAAATTTTTTTTCTCTCAAATGTAATAACGGATCCTAGAATGTGATTCGGGGTTCAATTCCATGTCTAACAATGTTATTAGCTGTTTTTAAAAATTGAGTGTTTTTGCTGCCCGAGGAAGAAAACGCATGATGCCGCGGTCAGAAAAAAAGCTGCCCAGGAACAAAAAAATTTTTTTTCTCAAATGTAATAAGGGATGCTGAATAGGATTCGGGGTGGAATTCCATGTCTAAAAATATTATTATTACTGTATTTAAAAATCAAGTGTTTTTGCTGCCCGAGGATGAAAAAAAGCTGCCCGGGAGCAAAAAAATTTTTTTTCCTCAAATGTAATAACGGATGCTAGAATGTGATTCGGGGTGGAATTCCATGTCTAAAAATATTATTCTTAGCTGTTTTTAAAAATCAAGTGTTTTTGCGGCCCGAGGAAGAAAACTCGTGATGCTGCGGTCAGAAAAAAAGCTGCCAGTGAGCAAAAAAAAAATTTTTTCTCAATTGTAATAATGGATGCTAGAATGTGATTCGGGGTGGAATTCCATGTCTAAAAATATTATTATTAGCTGTTTATAAAAATCGAGTGTTTTTGCTGCCCGAGGAAGAAAACGCGTGATGCAGCAGTCAGAAAAAAAGCTGCCGAGGAGCAAAAAAAATTTTTTTTTCTCAAATGTAATAACGGATCCTAGAATGTGATTCGGGTTGCAATTCCATGTCTAAAAATATTATTAGTTGTTTTTAAATATTGAGTGTTTTTTCTGTCCGAGGAAGAAAACGCGTGATGCCGCGGTCAGAAAAAAAGCTGCCCCGGAGCAAAAATATTTTTTTCTCAAATGTAATAACTGATGGTAGAATGTGATTCGGTGTGGAATTCCATGTCTAAAAATATTATTATTAGCTGTTTTTAAATATCAAGTGTTTTTGCGGCCCGAGGAAGAAAACGCATGATGCCGCGGTCAGAAAAAAAGCTGCCCAGGAGCAAAAAAATTTTTTTTCTCTCCAATGTAATAACGGATCCTAGAATGTGATTCGGGGTTCAATTCCATGTCTAACAATGTTATTAGCTGTTTTTAAAAATTGAGTGTTTTTGCTGCCCGAGGAAGAAAACGCATGATGCCGCGGTCAGAAAAAAAGCTGCCCAGGAACAAAAAAATTTTTTTTCTCAAATGTAATAACGGATGCTGAATAGGATTCGGGGTGGAATTCCATGTCTAAAAATATTATTATTACTGTATTTAAAAATCAAGTGTTTTTGCTGCCCGAGGATGAAAAAAAGCTGCCCCGGAGCAAAAAAATTTTTTTTTCCTCAAATGTAATAACAGATGCTAGAATGTGATTCGGGGTGGAATTCCATGTCTAAAAATATTATTATTAGCTGTTTTTAAAAATCGAGTGTTTTTGCTGCCCGAGGAAGAAAACGCGTGATGCCGCGGTCAGAAAAAAAGCTGCCCAGGAGCAAAAATAATTTTTTTTTCTCAAATGTAATAACGGATCCTAGAATGTGATTCGGGGTGCAATTCCATGTCTAACAATATTATTAGCTGTTTTTAAAAATTGAGTGTTTTTGCTGCCCGAGGAAGAAAAAAGTTGCTCAGGAGCAAAAAAAATTTTTTTTCTCAAATGTAATAACGGATGCTAGAATGTGATTCGGTGTGGAATTCCATGTCTAAAAATATTATTATTAGCTGTTTTTAAATATCAAGTGTTTTTGCGGCCCGAGGAAGAAAACGCATGATGCCGCGGTCAGAAAAAAATCTGCCCAAGAACAAAAAAATTTTTTTTCTCAAATGTAATAACGGAGGCTGAATAGGATTCGGGGTGGAATTCCATGTCTAAAAATATTATTATTACTGTATTTAAAAATCAAGTGTTTTTGCTGCCCGAGGATGAAAAAAAGCTGCCCCGGAGCAAAAAAATTTTTTTTTCCTCAAATGTAATAACGGATGCTAGAATGTGATTCGGGGTGGAATTCCATGTCTAAAAATATTATTCTTAGCTGTTTTTAAAAATCAAGTGTTTTTGCTGCCCGAGGAAGAAAACGCGTGATGCAGCAGTCAGAAAAAAAGCTGCCGCGGAGCAAAAAAAAATTTTTTTTCTCAAATGTAATAACGGATCCTAGAATGTGATTCGGGTTGCAATTCCATGTCTAAAAATATTATTAGTTGTTTTTAAATATTGAGTGTTTTTTCTGTCCGAGGAAGAAAACGCGTGATGCCGCGGTCAGAAAAAAAGCTGCCCCGGAGCAAAAAAATTTTTTTTTCCTCAATTGTAATAACTGATGGTAGAATGTGATTCGGGGTGGAATTCCATGTCTAAAAGTATTATTATTACCTGTTTTAAAAAATCGAGTATTTTTGCTGTCCGAAGAATAAAACGCGTGATGCCCCGGTCAGAAATAAAGCTGCCCAGGAGCAAAAAAAAATTTTTTTTCTCAAATGTAATAACGGATGCTAGAATGTGATTCGGGGTGGAATTCCATGTCTAAAAATATTATTATTAGCTGTTTTTAAAAATCGAGTGTTTTTGCTGCCCGAGGAAGAAAACGCGTGATGCCGCGGTCAGAAAAAAAGCTGCCCAGGAGCAAAAATAATTTTTTTTTCTCAAATGTAATAACGGATCCTAGAATGTGATTCGGGGTGCAATTCCATGTCTAACAATATTATTAGCTGTTTTTAAAAATTGAGTGTTTTTGCTGCCCGAGGAAGAAAAAAGTTGCTCAGGAGCAAAAAAAAATTTTTTTCTCAAATGTAATAACGGATGCTAGAATGTGATTCGGTGTGGAATTCCATGTCTAAAAATATTATTATTAGCTGTTTTTAAATATCAAGTGTTTTTGCGGCCCGAGGCAGAAAACGCGTGATGCCGCGGTCAGAAAAAAAGCTGCCCCGGAGCAAAAAATTTTTTTTTTCCTCAAATGTAATAACTGATGGTAGAATGTGATTCGGGGTGGAATTCCATGTCTAAAAGTATTATTATTACCTGTTTTAAAAAATCGAGTATTTTTGCTGTCCGAAGAATAAAACGCGTGATGCCCCGGTCAGAAATAAAGCTGCCCAGGAGCAAAAAAAATTTTTTTTTCTCAAATGTAATAACGGATGCTAGAATGTGATTCGGGGTGGAATTCCATGTCTAAAAATATTATTATTAGCTGTTTTTAAATGTCGAGTGTTTTTGCGGCCCGAGGAAGAAAACACATGATGCCGCGGTCAGAAAAAAAGCTGCCCCGGAGCAAAAATATTTTTTTCTCAAATGTAATAACTGATGGTAGAATGTGATTCGGGGTGGAATTCCATGTCTAAAAGTATTATTTTTACCTGTTTTAAAAAATCGAGTGTTTTTGCTGTCCGAAGAACAAAACGCCTGATGCCCCGGTCAGAGAAAAAGCTGCCTAGGAGCAAAAAAAAATTTTTTTCTCAAATGTAATAACGGATGCTAGAATGTGATTCGGGGTGGAATTCCATGTCTAAAAATATTATTATTAGCTGTTTTTAAAAATCGAGTGTTTTTGCTGCCCGAGGAAGAAAACGCGTAATGCCGCGGTGAGAAAAAAAGGTGCCCAGGAGCAAAAAAAATTTTTTTTTCTCAAATGTAATAACGGATCCTAGAATGTGATTCGGGGTGCAATTCCATGTCTTACAATATTATTAGCTGTTTTTAAAAATTGAGTGTTTTTGCTGCCCGAGGAAGAAAAAAGTTGCTCAGGAGCAAAAAAAATTTTTTTTCTCAAATGTAATAACTGATGGTAGAATGTGATTCGGTGTGGAATTCCATGTCTAAAAATATTATTATTAGCTGTTTTTAAATATCAAGTGTTTTTGCGGCCCGAGGAAGAAAACGCATGATGCCGCGGTCAGAAAAAAAGCTGCCCAGGAGCAAAAAAATTTTTTTTCTCTCCAATGTAATAACGGATCCTAGAATGTGATTCGGGGTTCAATTCCATGTCTAACAATGTTATTAGCTGTTTTTAAAAATTGAGTGTTTTTGCTGCCCGAGGAAGAAAACGCATGATGCCGCGGTCAGAAAAAAAGCTGCCCAGGAACAAAAAAATTTTTTTTCTCAAATGTAATAACGGATGCTGAATAGGATTCGGGGTGGAATTCCATGTCTAAAAATATTATTATTACTGTATTTAAAAATCAAGTGTTTTTGCTGCCCGAGGATGAAAAAAAGCTGCCCCGGAGCAAAAAAAATTTTTTTTCCTCAAATGTAATAACAGATGCTAGAATGTGATTCGGGGTGGAATTCCATGTCTAAAAATATTATTATTAGCTGTTTTTAAAAATCGAGTGTTTTTGCTGCCCGAGGAAGAAAACGCGTGATGCCGCGGTCAGAAAAAAAGCTGCCCAGGAGCAAAAATAATTTTTTTTTCTCAAATGTAATAACGGATCCTAGAATGTGATTCGGGGTGCAATTCCATGTCTAACAATATTATTAGCTGTTTTTAAAAATTGAGTGTTTTTGCTGCCCGAGGAAGAAAAAAGTTGCTCAGGAGCAAAAAAAATTTTTTTTCTCAAATGTAATAACGGATGCTAGAATGTGATTCGGTGTGGAATTCCATGTCTAAAAATATTATTATTAGCTGTTTTTAAATATCAAGTGTTTTTGCGGCCCGAGGAAGAAAACGCATGATGCCGCGGTCAGAAAAAAAGCTGCCCAGGAACAAAAAAATTTTTTTTCTCAAATGTAATAACGGAGGCTGAATAGGATTCGGGGTGGAATTCCATGTCTAAAAATATTATTATTACTGTATTTAAAAATCAAGTGTTTTTGCTGCCCGAGGATGAAAAAAAGCTGCCCCGGAGCAAAAAAATTTTTTTTTCCTCAAATGTAATAACGGATGCTAGAATGTGATTCGGGGTGGAATTCCATGTCTAAAAATATTATTCTTAGCTGTTTTTAAAAATCAAGTGTTTTTGCTGCCCGAGGAAGAAAACGCGTGATGCAGCAGTCAGAAAAAAAGCTGCCGCGGAGCAAAAAAAAATTTTTTTTCTCAAATGTAATAACGGATCCTAGAATGTGATTCGGGTTGCAATTCCATGTCTAAAAATATTATTAGTTGTTTTTAAATATTGAGTGTTTTTTCTGTCCGAGGAAGAAAACGCGTGATGCCGCGGTCAGAAAAAAAGCTGCCCCGGAGCAAAAAAATTTTTTTTTCCTCAATTGTAATAACTGATGGTAGAATGTGATTCGGGGTGGAATTCCATGTCTAAAAGTATTATTATTACCTGTTTTAAAAAATCGAGTATTTTTGCTGTCCGAAGAATAAAACGCGTGATGCCCCGGTCAGAAATAAAGCTGCCCAGGAGCAAAAAAAATTTTTTTTTCTCAAATGTAATAACGGATGCTAGAATGTGATTCGGGGTGGAATTCCATGTCTAAAAATATTATTATTAGCTGTTTTTAAAAATCGAGTGTTTTTGCTGCCCGAGGAAGAAAACGCGTGATGCCGCGGTCAGAAAAAAAGCTGCCCAGGAGCAAAAATAATTTTTTTTTCTCAAATGTAATAACGGATCCTAGAATGTGATTCGGGGTGCAATTCCATGTCTAACAATATTATTAGCTGTTTTTAAAAATTGAGTGTTTTTGCTGCCCGAGGAAGAAAAAAGTTGCTCAGGAGCAAAAAAAAATTTTTTTCTCAAATGTAATAACGGATGCTGAATAGGATTCGGGGTGGAATTCCATGTCTAAAAATATTATTATTACTGTATTTAAAAATCAAGTGTTTTTGCTGCCCGAGGATGAAAAAAAGCTGCCCGGGAGCAAAAAAATTTTTTTTTCCTCAAATGTAATAACGGATGCTAGAATGTGATTCGGGGTGGAATTCCATGTCTAAAAATATTATTCTTAGCTGTTTTTAAAAATCAAGTGTTTTTGCGGCCCGAGGAAGAAAACTCGTGATGCTGGGGTCAGAAAAAAAGCTGCCAGTGAGCAAAAAAAAATTTTTTTCTCAATTGTAATAATGGATGCTAGAATGTGATTCAGGGTGGAATTCCATGTCTAAAAATATTATGATTAGCTGTTTATAAAAATCGAGTGTTTTTGCTGCCCGAGGAAGAAAACGCGTGATGCAGCAGTCAGAAAAAAAGCTGCCGAGGAGCAAAAAAATTTTTTTTTTCTCAAATGTAATAACGGATCCTAGAATGTGATTCGGGTTGCAATTCCATGTCTAAAAATATTATTAGTTGTTTTTAAATATTGAGTGTTTTTTCTGTCCGAGGAAGAAAACGCGTGATGCCGCGGTCAGAAAAAAAGCTGCCCCGGAGCAAAAAAATTTTTTTTTCCTCAAATGTAATAACTGATGGTAGAATGTGATTCAGGGTGGAATTCCATGTCTAAAAGTATTATTATTACCTGTTTTAAAAAATCGAGTATTTTTGCTGTCCGAAGAATAAAACGCGTGATGCCCCGGTCAGAAATAAAGCTGCCCAGGAGCAAAAAAAATTTTTTTTTCTCAAATGTAATAACGGATGCTAGAATGTGATTCGGGGTGGAATTCCATGTCTAAAAATATTATTATTAGCTGTTTTTAAATATCAAGTGTTTTTGCGGCCCGAGGCAGAAAACGCATGATGCCGCGGTCAGAAAAAAAGCTGCCCCGAAGCAAAAAAATTTTTTTTCTCAAATGTAATAACTGATGGTAGAATGTGATTCGGGGTGGAATTCCATGTCTAAAAGTATTATTATTACCTGTTTTAAAAAATCGAGTGTTTTTGCTGTCCGAAGAACAAAACGCCTGATGCCCCGGTCAGAAAAAAAGCTGCCTAGGAGCAAAAAAAAATTTTTTTCTCAAATGTAATAACGGATGCTAGAATGTGATTCGGGGTGGAATTCCATGTCTAAAAATATTATTATTAGCTGTTTATAAAAATCGAGTGTTTTTGCTGCCCGAGGAAGAAAACGCGTGATGCAGCAGTCAGAAAAAAAGCTGCCGATGAGCAAAAAAAATTTTTTTTTCTCAAATGTAATAACGGATCCTAGAATGTGATTCGGGTTGCAATTCCATGTCTAAAAATATTATTAGTTGTTTTTAAATATTGAGTGTTTTTTCTGTCTGAGGAAGAAAACGCGTGATGCCACGGTCAGAAAAAAAGCTGCCCCGGAGCAAAAAAATTTTTTTTTCCTCAAATGTAATAACTGATGGTAGAATGTGATTCGGGGTGGAATTCCATGTCTAAAAGTATTATTATTACCTGTTTTAAAAAATCGAGTATTTTTGCTGTCCGAAGAATAAAACGCGTGATGCCCCGGTCAGAAATAAAGCTGCCCAGGAGCAAAAAAAAATTTTTTTTCTCAAATGTAATAACGGATGCTAGAATGTGATTCGGGGTTGAATTCCATGTCTAAAAATATTATTATTAGCTGTTTTTAAATGTCGAGTGTTTTTGCGGCCCGAGGAAGAAAACACATGATGCCGCGGTCAGAAAAAAAGCTGCCCCAGAGCAAAAATATTTTTTTTCTCAAATGTAATAACTGATGGTAGAATGTGATTCGGGGTGGAATTCCATGTCTAAAAGTATTATTTTTACCTGTTTTAAAAAATCGAGTGTTTTTGCTGTCCGAAGAACAAAACGCCTGATGCCCCGGTCAGAAAAAAAGCTGCCTAGGAGCAAAAAAAATTTTTTTTCTCAAATGTAATAACGGATGCTAGAATGTGATTCGGGGTGGAATTCCATGTCTAAAAATATTATTATTAGCTGTTTTTAAAAATCGAGTGTTTTTGCTGCCCGAGGAAGAAAACGCGTGATGCCGCGGTCAGAAAAAAAGCTGCCCAGGAGGAAAAAAAATTTTTTTTTCTCAAATGTAATAACGGATCCTAGAATGTGATTCGGGGTGCAATTCCATGTCTTACAATATTATTAGCTGTTTTTAAAAATTGAGTGTTTTTGCTGCCCGAGGAAGAAAACGCATGATGCCGCGGTCAGAAAAAAAGCTGCCTAGGAACAAAAAAATTTTTTTTCTCAAATGTAATAACGGATGCTGAATAGGATTCAGGGTGGAATTCCATGTCTAAAAATATTATTATTACTGTATTTAAAAATCAAGTGTTTTTGCTGCCCGAGGATGAAAAAAAGCTGCCCCGGAGCAAAAAAAATTTTTTTTCCTCAAATGTAATAACGGATGCTAGAATGTGATTCGGGGTGGAATTCCATGTCTAAAAATATTATTCTTAGCTGTTTTTAAAAATCAAGTGTTTTTGCTGCCCGAGGAAGAAAACTCGTGATGCTGCGGTCAGAAAAAAAGCTGCCAGTGAGGAAAAAAAAAATTTTCTCTCAATTGTAATAATGGATGCTAGAATGTGATTCGGGGTGGAATTCCATGTCTAAAAGTATTATTATTACCTGTTTTAAAAAATCGAGTATTTTTGCTGTCCGAAGAATAAAACGGGTGATGCCCCGGTCAGAAATAAAGCTGCCCAGGAGCAAAAAAAATTTTTTTTTCTCAAATGTAATAACGGATTCTAGAATGTGATTCGGGGTGGAATTCCATGTCTAAAAATATTATTATTAGCTGTTTTTAAATATCGAGTGTTTTTGCGGCCCGAGGAAGAAAACTCATGATGCCGCGGTCAGAAAAAAAGCTGCCCAGGAGCAAAAAATTTTTTTTTCTCTCAAATGTAATAACGGATCCTAGAATGTGATTCGGGGTGCAATTCTATGTCTAACAATATTATTAGCTGTTTTTAAAAATTGAGTGTTTTTGCTTCCCGAGGAAGAAAACGCGTGATGCCGCGGTCAGAAAAAAAGCTGCCCCGGAGCAAAAAAATTTTTTTTCTCAAATGTAATAACTGATGGTAGAATGTGATTCGGGGTGGAATTCCATGTCTAAAAGTATTATTATTACCTGTTTTAAAAAATCGAGTGTTTTTGCTGCCCGAGGAAGAAAACGCGTGATGCCGCGGTCAGAAAAAAAGCTGCCCAGGAGCAAAAAAAATTTTTTTTTCTCAAATGTAATAACGGATCCTAGAATGTGATTCGGGGTGCAATTCCATGTCTTACAATATTATTAGCTGTTTTTAAAAATTGAGTGTTTTTGCTGCCCGAGGAAGAAAACGCATGATGCCGCGGTCAGAAAAAAAGCTGCCTAGGAACAAAAAAATTTTTTTTCTCAAATGTAATAACGGATGCTGAATAGGATTCGGGGTGGAATTCCATGTCTAAAAATATTATTATTACTGTATTTAAAAATCAAGTGTTTTTGCTGCCCGAGGATGAAAAAAAGCTGCCCCGGAGCAAAAAAATTTTTTTTTCCTCAAATGTAATAACGGATGCTAGAATGTGATTCGGGGTGGAATTCCATGTCTAAAAATATTATTCTTAGCTGTTTTTAAAAATCAAGTGTTTTTGCTGCCCGAGGAAGAAAACTCGTGATGCTGCGGTCAGAAAAAAAGCTGCCAGTGAGGAAAAAAAAAATTTTCTCTCAATTGTAATAATGGATGCTAGAATGTGATTCGGGGTGGAATTCCATGTCTAAAAGTATTATTATTACCTGTTTTAAAAAATCGAGTATTTTTGCTGTCCGAAGAATAAAACGGGTGATGCCCCGGTCAGAAATAAAGCTGCCCAGGAGCAAAAAAAATTTTTTTTTCTCAAATGTAATAACGGATTCTAGAATGTGATTCGGGGTGGAATTCCATGTCTAAAAATATTATTATTAGCTGTTTTTAAATATCGAGTGTTTTTGCGGCCCGAGGAAGAAAACTCATGATGCCGCGGTCAGAAAAAAAGCTGCCCAGGAGCAAAAAATTTTTTTTTCTCTCAAATGTAATAACGGATCCTAGAATGTGATTCGGGGTGCAATTCTATGTCTAACAATATTATTAGCTGTTTTTAAAAATTGAGTGTTTTTGCTTCCCGAGGAAGAAAACGCGTGATGCCGCGGTCAGAAAAAAAGCTGCCCCGGAGCAAAAAAATTTATTTTCTCAAATGTAATAACTGATGGTAGAATGTGATTCGGGGTGGAATTCCATGTCTAAAAGTATTATTATTACCTGTTTTAAAAAATCGAGTGTTTTTGCTGTCCGAAGAACAAAACGCCTGATGCCCCGGTCAGAAAAAAAGCTGCCTAGGAGCAAAAAAAAATTTTTTTTCTCAAATGTAATAACGGATTCTAGAATGTGATTCGGGGTGGAATTCCATGTCTAAAAATATTATTATTAGCTGTTTTTAAAAATCGAGTGTTTTTGCTGCCCGAGGAAGAAAACGCGTGATGCCGCGGTCAGAAAAAAAGCTGCCCAGGAGCAAAAATAATTTTTTTTCTCAAATGTAATAACGGATCCTAGAATGTGATTCGGGGTGCAATTCCATGTCTAACAATATTATTAGCTGTTTTTAAAAATTGAGTGTTTTTGCTGCCCGAGGAAGAAAAAAGTTGCTCAGGAGCAAAAAAAATTTTTTTTCTCAAATGTAATAACGGATGCTAAAATTTGATTCGGTGTGGAATTCCATGTCTAAAAATATTATTATTAGCTGTTTTTAAATATCAAGTGTTTTTGCGGCCCGAGGCAGAAAACGCATGATGCCGCGGTCAGAAAAAAAGCTGCCCAGTAGCAAAAAAATTTTTTTTCTCTCAAATGTAATAACGGATGCTGAATAGGATTCGGGGTGGAATTCCATGTCTAAAAATATTATTATTAGCTGTTTTTAAAAATCGAGTGTTTTTGCTGCCCGAGGAAGAAAACGCATGATGCTGCGGTCAGAAAAAAAGCTGCCCAGGAACAAAAAAATTTTTTTTCTCAAATGTAATAACGGATGCTGAATAGGATTCGGGGTGGAATTCCATGTCTAAAAATATTATTATTACTGTATTTAAAAATCAAGTGTTTTTGCTGCCCGAGGATGAAAAAAAGCTGCCCCGGAGCAAAAAAATTTTTTTTTTCCTCAAATGTAATAACGGATGCTAGAATGTTATTCGGGGTGGAATTCCATGTCTAAAAATATTATTCTTAGCTGTTTTTAAAAATCAAGTGTTTTTGCTGCCCGAGGAAGAAAACTCGTGATGCTGCGGTCAGAAAAAAGCTGCCAGTGAGCAAAAAAAATTTTTTTTCTCAATTGTAATAATGGATGCTAGAATGTGATTCGGGGTGGAATTCCATGTCTAAAAATATTATTATTAGCTGTTTATAAAAATCGAGTGTTTTTGCTGCCCGAGGAAGAAAACACGTGATGCAGCAGTCAGAAAAAAAGCTGCCGCGGAGCAAAAAAAAATTTTTTTTCTCAAATGTAATAACGGATCCTAGAATGTGATTCGGGTTGCAATTCCATGTCTAAAAATATTATTAGTTGTTTTTAAATATTGAGTGTTTTTTCTGTCCGAGGAAGAAAACGCGTGATGCCGCGGTCAGAAAAAAAGCTGCCCCGGAGCAAAAAAATTTTTTTTTCCTCAATTGTAATAACTGATGGTAGAATGTGATTCGGGGTGGAATTCCATGTCTAAAAGTATTATTATTACCTGTTTTAAAAAATCGAGTATTTTTGCTGTCCGAAGAATAAAACGCGTGATGCCCCGGTCAGAAATAAAGCTGCCCAGGAGCAAAAAAAATTTTTTTTTCTCAAATGTAATAACGGATGCCAAAATGTGATTCGGGGTGGAATTCCATGTCTAAAAATATTATTATTAGCTGTTTTTAAATGTCGAGTGTTTTTGCGGCCCGAGGAAGAAAACACATTATGCTGCGGTCAGAAAAAAAGCTGCCCCGGAGCAAAAATATTTTTTTTCTCAAATGTAATAACTGATGGTAGAATGTGATTCGGGGTGGAATTCCATGTCTAAAAGTATTATTTTTACCTGTTTTAAAAAATCGAGTGTTTTTGCTGTCCGAAGAACAAAACGCCTGATGCCCCGGTCAGAAAAAAAGCTGCCTAGGAGCAAAAAAAAATTTTTTTCTCAAATGTAATAACGGATGCTAGAATGTGATTCGGGGTGGAATTCCATGTCTAAAAATATTATTATTAGCTGTTTTTAAAAATCGAGTGTTTTTGCTGCCCGAGGAAGAAAACGCGTGATGCCGCGGTCAGAAAAAAAGCTGCCCAGGAGCAAAAAAAATTTTTATTTCTCAAATGTAATAACGGATCCTAGAATGTGATTCGGGGTGCAATTCCATGTCTTACAATATTATTAGCTGTTTTTAAAAATTGAGTGTTTTTGCTGCCCGAGGAAGAAAAAAGTTGCTCAGGAGCAGAAAAATTTTTTTTTCTCAAATGTAATAACTGATGGTAGAATGTGATTCGGTGTGGAATTCCATGTCTAAAAATATTATTATTAGCTGTTTTTAAATATCAAGTGTTTTTGCGGCCCGAGGAAGAAAACGCATGATGCCGCGGTCAGAAAAAAAGCTGCCCAGGAGCAAAAAAATTTTTTTTCTCTCAAATGTAATAACGGATCCTAGAATGTGATTCGGGGTTCAATTCCATGTCTAACAATGTTATTAGCTGTTTTTAAAAATTGAGTGTTTTTGCTGCCCGAGGAAGAAAACGCATGATGCCGCGGTCAGAAAAAAAGCTGCCCAGGAACATAAAAATTTTTTTTCTCAAATGTAATAACGGATCCTAGAATGTGATTCGGGGTGGAATTCCATGTCTAAAAAGATTATTATTACTGTATTTAAAAATCAAGTGTTTTTGCTGCCCGAGGATGAAAAAAAGCTGCCCCGGAGCAAAAAAATTTTTTTTTCCTCAAATGTAATAACGGATGCTGGAATGTGATTCGGGGTGGAATTCAATGTCTAAAAATATTATTCTTAGCTGTTTTTAAAAATCAAGTGTTTTTGCTGCCCGAGGAAGAAAACTCGTGATGCTGCGGTCAGAAAAAAAGCTGCCAGTGAGCAAAAAAATTATTTTTTTTCTCAAATGTAATAACTGATGGTAGAATGTGATTTGGGGTGGAATTCCATGTCTCAAAATATTATTCTTAGCTGTTTTTAAAAATCAAGTGTTTTTGCGGCCCGAGGAAGAAAACTCATGATGCCGCGGTCAGAAAAAAAGCTGCCCAGGAGCAAAAAAATTTTTTTTCTCTCAAATGTAATCACGGATCCTAGAATGTGATTCGGGGTGCAATTCTATGTCTAACAATATTATTAGCTGTTTTTAAAAATTGAGTGTTTTTGCTGCCCGAGGATGAAAAAAAGCTGCCCCGGAGCAAAAAAAATTTTTTTTCCTCAAATGTAATAACGGATGCTAGAATGTGATTCGGGGTGGAATTCCATGTCTAAAAATATTATTCTTAGCTGTTTTTAAAAATCAAGTGTTTTTGCTGCCCGAGGAAGAAAAGTCGTGATGCTGCGGTCAGAAAAAAAGCTGCCAGTGAGCAAAAAAATTTTTTTTTCTCAATTGTAATAATGGATGCTAGAATGTGATTCGGGTTGTCTAAAAATATTATTAGTTGTTTTTAAATATTGAGTGTTTTTGCTGTCCGAGGAAGAAAACACGTGATGCCGCGGTCAGAAAAAAAGCTGCCCCGGAGCAAAAAAATTTTTCTTTCCTCAAATGTAATAACTGATGGTAGAATGTGATTCGGGGTGGAATTCCATGTCTAAAAGTATTATTATTACCTGTTTTAAAAAATCGAGTGTTTTTGCTGTCCGAAGAAAAAAACGTGTGATGCCCCGGTCAGAAAAAAAGCTGCCCAGGAGCAAAAAAAATTTTTTTTTCTCAAATGTAATAACGGATGCTAGAATGTGATTCAGGGTGGAATTCCATGTCTAAAAATATTATTATTAGCTGTTTTTAAAAATCAAGTGTTTTTGCTGCCCAAGGAAGAAAACGCGTGATGCCACGGTCAGAAAAAAAGCTGCCCATGAGCAAAAAAATTTTTTTTTCTCAAATGTAATAACGGATGCTAGAATGTGATTCGGGGTGGAATTCCATGTCTAAAAATATTATTATTAGCTGTTTATAAAAATCGAGTGTTTTTGCTGCCCGAGGAAGAAAATGCATGATGCTGCGGTCAGAAAAAAAGCTGCCAAGGAACAAAAAAATTTTTTTTCTCAAATGTAATAACGGATGCTGAATAGGATTCGGGGTGGAATTCCATGTCTAAAAATATTATTATTACTGTATTTAAAAATCAAGTGTTTTTGCTGCCCGAGGAAGAAAAAAGTTGCTCAGGAGCAAAAAAAATTTTTTTTCTCAAATGTAATAACGGATGCTAGAATGTGATTCAGTGTGGAATTCCATGTCTAAAAATATTATTATTAGCTGTTTTTAAATATCAAGTGTTTTTGCGGCCCGAGGAAGAAAACGCATGATACCGCGGTCAGAAAAAAAGCTGCCCAGGAGCAAAAAAATTTTTTTTCTCTCAAATGTAATAACGGATCCTAGAATGTGATTCGGGGTGCAATTCCATGTCTAACAATATTATTAGTTGTTTTTAAATATTGAGTGTTTTTGCTGTCCGAGGAAGAAAACGCATGATGCCGCGGTCAGAAAAAAAGCTGCCCCGGAGCAAAAAATTTTTTTTTTCCTCAAATGTAATAACTGATGGTAGAATGTGATTCGGGGTGGAATTCCATGTCTAAAAGTATTATTATTACCTGTTTTAAAAAAAAAATTTTCTCAAATGTAATAACGGATCCTAGAATGTGATTCGGGGTGGAATTCCATGTCTAAAAGTATTATTATTAGCTGTTTTAAAAAATCGAGTGTTTTTGCTGTCCGAAGAAGAAAACGCGTGATGCCGCGGTCAGAAAAAAAGCTGCCCAGGAGCAAAAAAAATTTTTTTTCTCAAATGTAATAACGGATGCTAGAATGTGATTTGGGGTGGAATTCCATGTCTAAAAGTATTATTATTAGCTGTTTATAAAAATCGAGTGTTTTTGCTGCCCGAGGAAGAAAACGCATGATGCCGCGGTCAGAAAAAAAGCTGCCCAGGAACAAAAAAAATTTTTTTCTCAAATGTAATAACGGATGCTGAATAGGATTTGGGGTGGAATTCCATGTCTAAAAATATTATTATTAGCTCTTTTTAAAAATCAAGTGTTTTTGCTGCCCGAGGACGAAAAAAAGTTGCTCAGGAGCAAAAAAATGTATTTTCTCAAATGTAATAACGGATGCTAGAATGTGATTCGGGGTGGAATTCCATGTCTAAAAATATTATTATTAGCTGTTTATAAAAATCGAGTGTTTTTGCTACCCGAGGAAGAAAACGCGTGATGCAGCAGTCAGAAAAAAAGCTGCCGAGGAGCAAAAAAAATTTTTTTTCTCAAATGTAATAACGGATCCTAGAATGTGATTCGGGGTGCAATTCCATGTCTAAAAATATTATTAGTTGTTTTTAAATATTGAGTGTTTTTGCTGTCCGAGGAAGAAAACGCATGATGCCGCAGTCAGAAAAAAAGCTGCCCCGGAGCAAAAAAATTTTTTTTTCCTCAAATGTAATAACTGATGGTAGAATGTGATTCGGGGTGGAATTCCATGTCTAAAAGTATTATTATTACCTGTTTTAAAAAAAAAATTTTCTCAAATGTAATAACGGATGCTAGAATGTGATTCGGGGTGGAATTCCATGTCTAAAAGTATTATTATTAGCTGTTTTAAAAAATCGAGTGTTTTTGCTGTCCGCAGAAGAAAACGCGTGATGCCGCGGTCAGAAAAAAAGCTGCCCAGGAGCAAAAAAAATTTTTTTTCTCAAATGTAATAACGGATGCTAGAATGTGATTTGGGGTGGAATTCCATGTCTAAAAGTATTATTATTAGCTGTTTTTAAAAATCAAGTGTTTTTGCTGCCCGAGGAAGAAGACGCGTGATGCCGCGGTCAGAAAAAACGTTGCTCAGGAGCAAAAATTTTTTTTTTCTCAAATGTATTAATGGATGCTAGAATGTGATTCGGGGTGGAATTCCATGTCTAAAAATATTATTATTAGCTGTTTATAAAAATCGAGTGTTTTTGCTGCCCGAGGAAGAAAACGCATGATGCCGCGGTCAGAAAAAAAGCTGCCCAGGAAAAAAAAATTTTTTTCTCAAATGTAATAACGGATGCTGAATAGGATTCGGGGTGGAATTCCATGTCTAAAAATATTATTATTAGCTCTTTTTAAAAATCAAGTGTTTTTGCTGCCCGAGGACGAAAAAAAGTTGCTCAGGAGCAAAAAAATGTATTTTCTCAAATGTAATAACGGATGCTAGAATGTGATTCGGTGTGGAATTCCATGTCTAAAAATATTATTATTAGCTGTTTTTAAATATCAAGTGTTTTTGCGGCCCGAGGAAGAAAACGCATGATGCCGCGGTCAGAAAAAAAGCTGCCCAGGAGCAAAAAAATTTTTTTTCTCTCAAATGCAATAACGGACCCTAGAATGTGATTCGGGGTGCAATTCCATGTCTAACAATATTATTAGCTGTTTTTAAAAATTGAGTGTTTTTGCTGCCCGAGGAAGAAAACGCGTGATGCCGCGGTCAGAAAAAAAGCTGCCCCGGAGCAAAAAAATTTTTTTTCTCAAATGTAATAACAGATGCTGAATAGGATTCTGGGTGGAATTCCATGTCTAAAAGTATTATTATTAGCTGTTTTTAAAAATCGAGTGTTTGCTGCCTGAGGAAGAAAACGCGTGATGCCGCGGTCAGAAAAAAAGCTGCCCAGGAACAAAAAAAATTTTTTTCTCAAATGTAATAACGGATGCTGAATAGGATTCTGGGTGGAATTCCATGTCTAAAAGTATTATTATTAGCTGTTTTTAAAAATTGAGTGTTTTTGCTGCCCGAGGAAGAAAAAAGTTGCTCAGGAGCAAAAAAATTTTTTTTTCTCAAATGTAATAACGGATGCTAGAATGTGATTCAGTGTGGAATTCCATGTCTAAAAATATTATTATTAGCTGTTTTTAAATATCAAGTGTTTTTGCGGCCCGAGGAAGAAAACGCATGATGCCGCGGTCAGAAAAAACGTTGCTCAGGAGCAAAAATTTTTTTTTTCTCAAATGTATTAATGGATGCTAGAATGTGATTCGGGGTGGAATTCCATGTCTAAAAATATTATTATTAGCTGTTTATAAAAATCGAGTGTTTTTGCTGCCCGAGGAAGAAAACGCATGATGCCGCGGTCAGAAAAAAAGCTGCCCAGGAAAAAAAAAATTTTTTTCTCAAATGTAATATCGGATGCTGAATAGGATTCGGGGTGGAATTCCATGTCTAAAAATATTATTATTAGCTCTTTTTAAAAATCAAGTGTTTTTGCTGCCCGAGGACGAAAAAAAGTTGCTCAGGAGCAAAAAAATGTATTTTCTCAAATGTAATAACGGATGCTAGAATGTGATTCGGGGTGGAATTCCATGTCTAAAAATATTATTATTAGCTGTTTATAAAAATCGAGTGTTTTTGCTGCCCGAGGAAGAAAACACATGATGCTGCGGTCAGAAAAAAAGCTGCCCAGGAACAAAAAAATTTTTTTTCTCAAATGTAATAATGGATGCTGAATAGGATTCGGGGTGGAATTCCATGTCTAAAAATATTATTATTAGCTGTTTTTAAAAATCAAGTGTTTTTGCTGCCCGAGGACGAAAAAAGTGGCTCAGGAGCAAAAAAAATTTTTTTTCTCAAATGTAATAACGGATGCTAGAATGTGATTCGGTGTGGAATTCCATGTCTAAAAATATTATTATTAGCTGTTTTTAAATATCAAGTGTTTTTGCGGCCCGAGGAAGAAAACGCATGATGCCGCGGTCAGAAAAAAAGCTGCCCAGGAGCAAAAAAATTTTTTTTCTCTCAAATGTAATAACGGACCCTAGAATGTGATTCGGGGTGCAATTCCATGTCTAACAATATTATTAGCTGTTTTTAAAAATTGAGTGTTTTTGCTGCCCGAGGAAGAAAACGCGTGATGCCGCGGTCAGAAAAAAAGCTGCCCCGGAGCAAAAAAATTTTTTTTCTCAAATGTAATAACGGATGCTGAATAGGATTCTGGGTGGAATTCCATGTCTAAAAGTATTATTATTAGCTGTTTTTAAAAATCGAGTGTTTGCTGCCTGAGGAAGAAAACGCGTGATGCCGCGGTCAGAAAAAAAGCTGCCCAGGAACAAAAAAAATTTTTTTCTCAAATGTAATAACGGATGCTGAGTAGGATTCTGGGTGGAATTCCATGTCTAAAAGTATTATTATTAGCTGTTTTTAAAAATTGAGTGTTTTTGCTGCCCGAGGAAGAAAAAAGTTGCTCAGGAGCAAAAAAATTTTTTTTCCTCAAATGTAATAACGGATGCTAGAATGTGATTCAGTGTGGAATTCCATGTCTAAAAATATTATTATTAGCTGTTTTTAAATATCAAGTGTTTTTGCGGCCCGAGGAAGAAAACGCATGATGCCGCGGTCAGAAAAAAAGCTGCCCAGGAGCAAAAAAATTTTTTTTCTCTCAAATGTAATAACGGATCCTAGAATGTGATTCGGGGTGCAATTCCATGTCTAAGAATATTATTAGGGGTTTTTAAAAATTGAGTGTTTTTGCTGCCCGAGGAAGAAAACGCGTGATGCCGCGGTCAGAAAAAAAGCTGCCCCGGAGCAAAAAAATTTTTTTTCTCAAATGTAATAACTGATGGTAGAATGTGATTTGGGTTGGAATTCCATGTCTAAAAGTATTATTATTACCTGTTTTAAAAAATCGAGTGTTTTTGCTGTCCGAAGAAAAAAACGCGTGATGCCCCGGTCAGAAAAAAAGCTGCCCAGGAGCAAAAAAAATTTTTTTTTCTCAAATGTAATAACGGATGCTAGAATGTGATTCAGGGTGGAATTCCATGTCTAAAAATATTATTATTAGCTGTTTTTAAAAATCAAGTGTTTTTGCTGCCCAAGGAAGAAAACGCGTGATGCCACGGTCAGAAAAAAAGCTGCCCAGGACCAAAAAAATTTTTTTTTTCTCAAATGTAATAATGGATGCTAGAATGTGATTCGGGGTGGAATTCCATGTCTAAAAATATTATTATTAGCTGTTTATAAAAATCGAGTGTTTTTGCTGCCCGAGGAGGAAAACGCATGATGCCGCGGTCAGAAAAAAAGCTGCCGAGGAACAAAAAAATTTTTTTTCTCAAATGTAATAACGGATGCTGAATAGGATTCGGGGTGGAATTCCATGTCTAAAAATATTATTATTAGCTGTTTTTAAAAATCAAGTGTTTTTGCTGCCCGAGGATGAAAAAAAGTTGCTCAGGAGCAAAAAAATGTATTTTCTCAAATGTAATAACGGATGCTAGAATGTGATTCGGGGTGGAATTCCATGTCTAAAAATATTATTATTAGCTGTTTATAAAAATCGAGTGTTTTTGCTACCCGAGGAAGAAAACGCGTGATGCAGCAGTCAGAAAAAAAGCTGCCGAGGAGCAAAAAAAATTTTTTTTTCTCAAATGTAATAACGGATCCTAGAATGTGATTCGGGGTGCAATTCCATGTCTAAAAATATTATTAGTTGTTTTTAAATATTGAGTGTTTTTGCTGTCCGAGGAAGAAAACGCATGATGCCGCGGTCAGAAAAAAAGCTGCCCCGGAGCAAAAAAATTTTTTTTTCCTCAAATGTAATAACTGATGGTAGAATGTGATTCGGGGTGGAATTCCATGTCTAAAAGCATTATTATTACCTGTTTTAAAAAAAAAATTTTCTCAAATGTAATAACGGATGCTAGAATGTGATTCGGGGTGGAATTCCATGTCTAAAAGTATTATTATTAGCTGTTTTAAAAAATCGAGTGTTTTTGCTGTCCGAAG
Source organism: Arizona elegans (assembly GCA_022577455.1). Taxonomy (NCBI): domain Eukaryota; kingdom Metazoa; phylum Chordata; class Lepidosauria; order Squamata; family Colubridae; genus Arizona; species Arizona elegans. The sequence continues at coordinate 167,966,133 of JAKOOJ010000001.1, read as the reverse complement.
AAGAAAACGCGTGATGCCGCGGTCAGAAAAAAAGCTGCCCAGGAGCAAAAAAATTTTTTTTTCTCAAATGTAATAACGGATGCTAGAATGTGATTTGGGGTGGAATTCCATGTCTAAAAGTATTATTATTAGCTGTTTTTAAAAATCGAGTGTTTGCTGCCTGAGGAAGAAAACGCGTGATGCCGCCGTCAGAAAAAAAGCTGCCCAGGAGCAAAAAAAAATTTTTTTTCTCAAATGTAATAACGGATGCTCAAATGTGGTTCAGGGTGGAATTCCATGTCTAAAAATATTATTATTAGCTGTTTTTAAAAATCAAGTGTTTTTGCTGCCCGAGGAAGAAGACGCGTGATGCCGCGGTCAGAAAAAACGTTGCTCAGGAGCAAAAAAATTTTTTTTTCTCAAATGTAATAACGGATGCTAGAATGTGATTCAGGGTGGAATTCCATGTCTAAAAATATTATTATTAGCTGTTTTTAAAAATTGACTCTTTTTGCTGCCCGAGGAAGAAAACGAGTGATGCCGCGGTAAGAAAAAAAGCTGCCCAGGATCAAAAAAAAATTTTTTTTCTCAAATGTAATAATGGATGCTAGAATGTGATTCGGGGTGCAATTCCATGTCTAAAAATATTATTATTAGCTGTTTTTAAAAATCGAGTCTTTTTGCTGCCCGAGGAAGAAAACGCGTGATGCCACGGTCAGAAAAAAAGCTGCCGAGGAGGAAAAAAAATTTTTTTTTCTCAAATGGAATAACGGATGCTAGAATGTGATTCAGGGTGGAATTCCATGTCTAAAAATATTATTTTTAGCTGTTTTTAAAAATCGAGTGTTTTTGCTGCCCGAGGAAGAAAACGCGTTAAAAAAAAATTTTTTTTTTCTCAAATGTAATAACGGATGCTAGAATGTGATTTGGGGTGGAATTCCATGTCTAAAAATATTATTATTAGCTGTTTTTAAAAATCAAGTGTTTTTGCTGCCCAAGGAAGAAAACGCGTGATGCCACGGTCAGAAAAAAAGCTGCCCAGGAGCAAAAAAAATTTTTTTTCTCAAATGTAATAATGGATGCTAGAATGTGATTCGGGGTGGAATTCCATGTCTAAAAATATTATTATTAGCTGTTTATAAAAATCGAGTGTTTTTGCTGCCCGAGGAAGAAAACGCATGATGCCGCGGTCAGAAAAAAAGCTGCCCAGGAACAAAAAAAATTTTTTTCTCAAATGTAATAACGGATGCTGAATAGGATTCTGGGTGGAATTCCATGTCTAAAAGTATTATTATTAGCTGTTTTTAAAAATCGAGTGTTTGCTGCCTGAGGAAGAAAACGCGTGATGCCGCGGTCAGAAAAAAAGCTGCCCAGGAGCAAAAAAAAAATTTTTTTTCTCAAATGTAATAACGGATGCTCAAATGTGGTTCAGGGTGGAATTCCATGTCTAAAAATATTATTATTAGCTGTTTTTAAAAATCAAGTGATTTTGCTGCCCAAGGAAGAAAACGCGTGATGCCGCGGTCAGAAAAAACGTTGCTCAGGAGCAAAAAAATTTTTTTTTCTCAAATGTAATAACGGATGCTAGAATGTGATTCAGGGTGGAATTCCATGTCTAAAAATATTATTATTAGCTGTTTTTAAAAATTGACTCTTTTTGCTGCCCGCGGAAGAAAACGAGTGATGCCGCGGTAAGAAAAAAAGCTGCCCAGGAGCAAAAAAAAATTTTTTTTCTCAAATGTAATAACGGATGCTAGAATGTGATTTGGTGTGGAATTCCATGTCTAAAAATATTATTATTAGCTGTTTTTAAATATCGAGTGTTTTTGCTGCCCGAGGAAGAAAACGCATGATGCCGCGGTCAGAAAAAAAGCTGCCCAGGAGCAAAAAAAAAATTTTTTTCTCAAATGTAATAACGGATCCTAGAATGTGATTCAGGGTGGAATTCCATGTCTAAAAATATTATTATTAGCTGTTTTTAAAAATCGAGTGTTTTTCTGCCCGAGGAAGAAAACGCGTGATGCCGCGGTCAGAAAAAAAGCTGCCGAGGAGGAAAAAAAATTTTTTTTTCTCAAATGGAATAACGGATGCTAGAATGTGATTCAGGGTGGAATTCCATGTCTAAAAATATTATTTTTAGCTGTTTTTAAAAATTGAGTGTTTTTGCTGCCTGAGGAAGAAAAGGCGTTATGCCGCAGTCAGAAAAAAAGCTGCCGAGGAGCAAAAAAATTTTTTTTTTCTCAAATGTAATAACGGATCCTAGAATGTGATTCGGGGTGCAATTCCATGTCTAAAAAGATTATTAGTTGTTTTTAAATATTGAGTGTTTTTGCTGTCCGAGGAAGAAAACGCATGATGCCGCGGTCAGAAAAAAAGCTGCCCCGGAGCGAAAAAAATTTTTTTTCCTCAAATGTAATAACTGATGGTAGAATGTGATTCGGGGTGGAATTCCATGTCTAAAAGTATTATTATTACCTTTTTAAAAAAAAAAAATTTCTCAAATGTAATAACGGATGCTAGAATGTGATTCGGGGTGGATTTCCATGTCTAAAAGTATTATTATTAGCTGTTTTAAAAAATCGAGTGTTTTTGCTGTCCGAAGAAGAAAACGCGTGATGCCGCGGTCAGAAAAAAAGCTGCCCAGGAGCAAAAAAAAATTTTTTTCTCAAATGTAATAACGGATGCTAGAATGTGATTCGGGGTGGATTTCCATGTCTAAAAGTATTATTATTAGCTGTTTTTAAAAATCAAGTGTTTTTGCTGCCCGAGGACGAAAAAAGTTGCTCAGGAGCAAAAAAAATTTTTTTTCTCAAATGTAATAACGGATGCTAGAATGTGATTCGGTGTGGAATTCCATGTCTAAAAATATTATTATTAGCTGTTTTTAAATATCAAGTGTTTTTGCGGCCCGAGGAAGAAAACGCATGATGCCGCGGTCAGAAAAAAAGCTGCCCAAGAACAAAAAAATTTTTTTTCTCTCAAATGTAATAACGGATCCTAGAATGTGATTCGGGGTGCAGTTCCATGTCTAACAATATTATTAGCTGTTTTTAAAAATTGAGTGTTTTTGCTGCCCGAGGAAGAAAACGCGTGATGCCGCGGTCAGAAAAAAAGCTGCCCCGGAGCAAAAAATTTTTTTTTCTCAAATGTAATAACTGATGGTAGAATGTGATTTGGGGTGGAATTCCATGTCTAAAAGTATTATTATTACCTGTTTTAAAAAATCGAGTGTTTTTGCTGTCCGAAGAACAAAACGCGTGATGCCCCGGTCAGAAAAAAAGCTGCCCAGGAGCAAAAAAAATTTTTTTTTCTCAAATGTAATAACGGATGCTAGAATGTGATTCAGAGTGGAATTCCATGTCTAAAAATATTATTATTAGCTGTTTTTAAAAATCAAGTGTTTTTGCTGCCCAAGGAAGAAAACGCGTGATGCCACGGTCAGAAAAAAAGCTGCCCAGGAGCAAAAAAAATTTTTTTTCTCAAATGTAATAATGGATGCTAGAATGTGATTCGGGGTGGAATTCCATGTCTAAAAATATTATTATTAGGTGTTTTTAAAAATCGAGTGTTTTTGCTGCCCGAGGAAGAAAATGCATGATGCCGCGGTCAGAAAAAAAGCTGCCCAGGAATAAAAAAAATTTTTTTCTCAAATATAATAACAGATGCTAGAATGGGATTCGGGGTGGAATTCTATGTCTAAAAATATTATTATTAGCTGTTTATAAAAATCGAGTGTTTTTGCTGCCCGAGGAAGAAAACCCGTGATGCAGCAGTCAGAAAAAAAGCTGCCGAGGAGCAAAAAAATTTTTTTTTTCTCAAATGTAATAACGGATCCTAGAATGTGATTCGGGTTGCAATTCCATGTCTAAAAATATTATTAGTTGTTTTTAAATATTGAGTGTTTTTGCTGTCCGAGGAAGAAAACACAAGATGCCGCACTCAGAAAAAAAGCTGCCCCGGAGCAAAAAAAATTTTTTTCCCTCAAATGTAATAACTGATGGTAGAATGTGATTCGGGGTGGAATTCCATGTCTAAAAGTATTATTATTACCTGTTTTAAAAAAAAAAATTTCTCAAATGTAATAACGGATGCTAGAATGGGATTCGGGGTGGAATTCCATGTCTAAAAGTATTATTATTAGCTGTTTTAAAAAATCGAGTGTTTTTGCTGTCCGAAGAAGAAAACGCGTGATGCCGCGGTCAGAAAAAAAGCTGCCCAGGAACAAAAAAAAATTTTTTTCTCAAATGTAATAACGGATGCTAGAATGTTAAAACGGGATGGAATTCCATGTCTAAAAATATTATTATTAGCTGTTTTTAAAAATCGAGTGTTTTTGCTGCCCGAGGAAGAAAACGCGTGATGCCGCCGTCAGAAAAAAAGCTGCCGAGGAGGAAAAAAAATTTTTTTTTCTCAAATGTAATAACGGATGCTAGAATGTGATTTGGGGTGGAATTCCATGTCTAAAAATATTATTATAAGCTGTTTTTAAAAATCGAGTGTTTGCTGCCTGAGGAAGAAAACGCGTGATGCCGCGGTCAGAAAAAAAGCTGCCCAGGAGCAAAAAAAAATTTTTTTTCTCAAATGTAATAACGGATCCTAGAATGTGATTCGAGGTGCAATTCCATGTCTAACAATATTATTAGGTGTTTTTAAAAATTGAGTGTTTTTGCTGCCCGAGGAAGAAAAAAGTTGCTCAGGAGCAAAAAAAATTTTTTTCTCAAATGTAATAACGGATGCTAGAATGTGATTCGGGGTGGAATTCCATGTCTAAAAATATTATTATTACCTGTTTATAAAAATCGAGTGTTTTTGCTGCCCGAGGAAGAAAACGCATGATGCCGCGGTCAGAAAAAAAGCTGCCCAGGAACAAAAAAAATTTTTTTCTCAAATGTAATAACGGATGCTGAATAGGATTCGGGGTGGAATTCCATGTCTAAAAATATTATTATTAGCTGTTTTTAAATATCAAGTGTTTTTGCTGCCCGAGGACGAAAAAAAGTTGCTCAGGAGCAAAAAAATTTATTTTCTCAAATGTAATAATGGATGCTAGAATGTGATTCGGGGTGGAATTCCATGTCTAAAAATATTATTCTTAGATGTTTTTAAAAATCAAGTGTTTTTGCTGCCCGAGGAACAAAACTCGTGATGCTGCGGTCAGAAAAAAAGCTGCCAATGAGCAAAAAAAATTTTTTTTCTCAATTGTAATAATGGATGCTAGAATGTGATTCGGGGTGGAATTCCATGTCTAAAAATATTATTATTAGCTGTTTATCAAAATCGAGTGTTTTTGCTGCCCGAGGAAGAAAACGCGTGATGCAGCAGTCAGAAAAAAAGCTGCCGAGGAGCAAAAAAAATTTTTTTTTCTCAAATGTAATAACGGATCCTAGAATGTGATTCGGGTTGCAATTCCATGTCTAAAAATATTATTAGTTGTTTTTAAATATTGAGTGTTTTTGCTGTCCGAGGAAGAAAAAACAAGATGCCGCGGTCAGAAAAAAAGCTGCCCCGGAGCAAAAAAAATTTTTTTCCCTCAAATGTAATAACTGATGGTAGAATGTGATTCGGGCTGGAATTCCATGTCTAAAAGTATTATTATTACCTGTTTTAAAAAAAATTTTTTCTCAAATGTAATAACGGATGCTAGAATGGGATTCGGGGTGGAATTCCATGTCTAAAAGTATTATTATTAGCTGTTTTAAAAAATCGAGTGTTTTTGCTGCCCGAGGAAGAAAACGCGTGATGCCGCGGTCAGAAAAAAACCTGCCCAGGAGCAAAAAAAATTTTTTTTTCTCAAATGTAATAACGGATCCTAGAATGTGATTCGCGGTGCAATTCCATGTCTAACAATATTATTAGCTGTTTTTAAAAATTGAGTGTTTTTGCTGCCCGAGGAAGAAAAAAGTTACTCAGGAGCAAAAAAAATTTTTTTCTCAAATGTAATAACGGATGCTAGAATGTGATTCGGGGTGGAATTCCATGTCTAAAAATATTATTATTAGCTGTTTATAAAAATCGAGTGTTTTTGCTGCCCGAGGAAGAAAACGCATGATGCCGCGGTCAGAAAAAAAGCTGCCCAGGAACAAAAAAATTTTTTTTCTCAAATGTAATAACGGATGCTGAATAGGATTCGGGGTGGAATTCCATGTCTAAAAATATTATTATTAGCTGTTTTTAAAAATCAAGTGTTTTTGCTGCCCGAGGACGAAAAAAAGTTGCTCAGGAGCAAAAAAATTTATTTTCTCAAATGTAATAACGGATGCTAGAATGTGATTCGGGGTGGAATTCCATGTCTAAAAATATTATTCTTAGCTGTTTTTAAAAATCAAGTGTTTTTGCTGCCCGAGGAAGAAAACTCGTGATGCTGCGGTCAGAAAAAAAGCTGCCAATGAGCAAAAAAAATTTTTTTTCTCAATTGTAATAATGGATGCTAGAATGTGATTCGGGGTGGAATTCCATGTCTAAAAATATTATTATTAGCTGTTTATAAAAATCGAGTGTTTTTGCTGCCCGAGGAAGAAAACGCTTGATGCAGCAGTCAGAAAAAAAGCTGCCGAGGAGCAAAAAAATTTTTTTTTTCTCAAATGTAATAACGGATCCTAGAATGTGATTCGGGTTGCAATTCCATGTCTAAAAATATTATTAGTTGTTTTTAAATATTGAGTGTTTTTGCTGTCCGAGGAAGAAAACGCATGATGCCGCGGTCAGAAAAAAAGCTGCCCCGGAGCAAAAAAAATTTTTTTTCCTCAAATGTAATAACTGATGGTAGAATGTGATTCGGGGTGGAATTCCATGTCTAAAAGTATTATTATTACCTGTTTTAAAAAAAATTTTTTCTCAAATGTAATAACGGATGCTAGAATGTGATTCGGGGTGGAATTCCATGTCAAAAAGTATTATTATTAGCTGTTTTAAAATATCGAGTGTTTTTGCTGTCCGAAGAAGAAAACGCGTGATGTCGCGGTCAGAAAAAAAGCTGCCCAGGAGCAAAAAAAATTTTTTTTCTCAAATGTAATAACGGATGCTAGAATGTGATTTGGGGTGGAATTCCATGTCTAAAAGTATTATTATTAGCTGTTTTTACAAATCGAGTGTTTGCTGCCTGAGGAAGAAAACGCGTGATGCCGCGGTAAGAAAAAAAGCTTCCCAGGAGCAAAAAAAAATTTTTTTTCTCAAATGTAATAACGGATGCTCAAATGTGGTTCAGGGTGGAATTCCATGTCTAAAAATATTATTTTTAGCTGTTTTTAAAAATCGAGTGTTTTTGCTGCCCGAGGAAGAAAATGCATGATGCCGCGGTCAGAAAAAAAGCTGCCCAGGAATAAAAAAATTTTTTTTCTCAAATATAATAACAGATGCTAGAATGGGATTCGGGGTGGAATTCCATGTCTAAAAATATTATTATTAGCTGTTTTTAAAAATCAAGTGTTTTTGCTGCCCGAGGAAGAAAACTCGTGATTCTGCGGTCAGAAAAAAAGCTGCCAGTGAGCAAAAAAAAATTTTTTTCTCAATTGTAATAATGGATGCTAGAATGTGATTCGGGGTGGAATTCCATGTCTAAAAATATTATTATTACCTGTTTTAAAAAATCGAGTGTTTTTGCTGTCCGAAGAACAAAACGCGTGATGCCCCGGTCAGAAAAAAAGCTGCCTAGGAGCAAAAAAAAAAATTTTTTCTCAAATGTAATAACGGATGCAAGAATGTGATTCGGGGTGGAATTCCATGTCTAAAATATTATTAATAGCTGTTTTTAAAAATCGAGTGTTTTTGTTGCCCGAGGAAGAAAACGCGTGATGCCGCGGTCAGAAAAACAGCTGCCCAGGAGCAAAAAAATTTTTTTTTTCTCAAATGTAATAACGGATCCTAGAATGTGATTCGGGGTGCAATTCCATGTCTAACAATATTATTAGCTATTTTTAAAAATTGAGTGTTTTTGCTGCCCGAGGAAGAAAAAAGTTGCTCAGGAGCAAAAAAAATTTTTTTTCTCAAATGTAATAACGGATGCTAGAATGTGATTCGGTGTGGAATTCCATGTCTAAAAATATTATTATTAGCTGTTTTTAAATATCAAGTGTTTTTGCGGCCCGAGGAAGAAAACGCATGATGCCGCGGTCAGAAAAAAAGCTGCCAAGGAGCAAAAAAATTTTTTTTCTCTCAAATGTAATAACGGATCCTAGAATGTGATTCGGGGTGGAATTCCATGTCTATGTTAAAAATTGAGTGTTTTTGCTGCCCGAGGAAGAAAAAAGTTGCTCAGGAGCAAAAAAAATTTTTTTCTCAAATGTAATAACTGTTGCTAGAATGTGATTCGGTGTGGAATTCCATGTCTAAAAATATTATTATTACCTGTTTATAAAAATCGAGTGTTTTTGCTGCCCGAGGAAGAAAACGCATGATGCCGCGGTCAGAAAAAAAGCTGCCCAGGAACAAAAAAAAATTTTTTCTCAAATGTAATAACGGATGCTGAATAGGATTCGGGGTGGAATTCCATGTCTAAAAATATTATTCTTAGCTGTTTTTAAAAATCAAGTGTTTTTGCTGCCCGAGGAAGAAAACTCGTGATGCTGCGATCAGAAAAAAAGCTGCCAATGAGCAAAAAAAATTTTTTTTCTCAATTGTAATAATGGATGCTAGAATGTGATTCGGGGTGGAATTCCATGTCTAAAAATATTATTATTAGCTGTTTATAAAAATCGAGTGTTTTTGCTGCCCGAGGAAGAAAACGCGTGATGCAGCAGTCAGAAAAAAAGCTGCCGAGGAGCAAAAAAATTTTTTTTTTCTCAAATGTAATAACGGATCCTAGAATGTGATTCGGGTTGCAATTCCATGTCTAAAAATATTATTAGTTGTTTTTAAATATTGAGTGTTTTTGCTGTCCGAGGAAGAAAACGCATGATGCCGCGGTCAGAAAAAAAGCTGCCCCGGAGCAAAAAAATTTTTTTTTCCTCAAATGTAATAACTGATGGTAGAATGTGATTCGGGGTGGAATTCCATGTCTAAAAGTATTATTATTACCTGTTTTAAAAAAAAATTTTTCTCAAATGTAATAACGGATGCTGAATAGGATTCGGGGTGGAATTCCATGTCTAAAAATATTATTATTAGCTGTTTTTAAAAATCAAGTGTTTTTGCTGCCCGTGGACGAAAAAAAGTTGCTCAGGAGCAAAAAAATTTATTTTCTCAAATGTAATAACAGATGCTAGAATGTGATTCGGGGTGGAATTCCATGTCTAAAAATATTATTCTTAGCTGTTTTTAAAAATCAAGTGTTTTTGCTGCCCGAGGAAGAAAACTCGTGATGCTGCGGTCAGAAAAAAAGCTGCCAATGAGCAAAAAAAAATTTTTTTCTCAAATGTAATAACGGATCCTAGAATGTGATTCGGGTTGCAATTCCATGTCTAAAAATATTATTAGTTGTTTTTAAATATTGAGTGTTTTTGCTGTCCGAGGAAGAAAACGCATGATGCCGCGGTCAGAAAAAAAGCTGCCCAGGAATAAAAAAAATTTTTTTCTCAAATATAATAACAGATTCTAGAATGGGATTCGGGGTGGAATTCCATGTCTAAAAATATTATTATTAGCTGTTTTTAAAAATCAAGTGTTCTTGCTGCCCGAGGAAGAAAACTCGTGATGCTGCGGTCAGAAAAAAAGCTGCCAGTGAGCAAAAAAAAATTTTTTTCTCAATTGTAATAATGGATGCTAGAATGTGATTCGGGGTGGAATTCCATGTCTAAAAATATTATTATTACCTGTTTTAAAAAATCGAGTGCTTTTGCTGTCCGAAGAACAAAACGCGTGATGCCCCGGTCAGAAAAAAAGCTGCGTAGTAGCAAAAAAAAATTTTTTTCTCAAATGTAATAACGGATGCTAGAATGTGATTCGGGGTGGAATTCGATGTCTAAAATATTATTAATAGCTGTTTTTAAAAATCGAGTGTTTTTGCTGCCCGAGGAAGAAAAAAGTTGCTCAGGAGCAAAAAAAATTTTTTTTCTCAAATGTAATAACGGATGCTAGAATGTGATTCGGTGTGGAATTCCATGTCTAAATATATTATTTTTAGCTGTTTTTAAAAATCGAGTGTTTTTGCTGCCCGAGGAAGAAAATGCATGATGCCGCGGTCAGAAAAAAAGCTGCCCAGGAATAAAAAAAATTTTTTTCTCAAATATATTATTTTTAGCTGTTTTTAAAAATCGAGTGTTTGCTGCCCGAGGAAGAAAATGCATGATGCCGCGGTCAGAAAAAAAGCTGCCCAGGAATAAAAAAAATTTTTTTCTCAAATATATTATTTTTAGCTGTTTTTAAAAATCGAGTGTTTGCTGCCTGAGGAAGAAAACGCGTGATGCCGCGGTCAGAAAAAAAGCTGCCCAGGAGCAAAAAAAAATTTTTTTTCTCAAATGTAATAACGGATGCTCAAATGTGTTTCAGGGTGGAATTCCATGTCTAAATATATTATTTTTAGCTGTTTTTAAAAATCGAGTGTTTTTGCTGCCCGAGGAAGAAAATGCATGATGCCGCGGTCAGAAAAAAAGCTGCCCAGGAATAAAAAAAATTTTTTTCTCAAATATAATAACAGATGCTAGAATGGGATTCGGGGTGGAATTCCATGTCTAAAAATATTATTATTAGCTGTTTTTAAAAATCAAGTGTTTTTGCTGCCTGAGGAAGAAAACGCGTTATGCCGCAGTCAGAAAAAAAGCTGCCCAGGAGCAAAAAAAATTTTTTTTTCTCAAATGTAATAACGGATGCTAGAATGTGATTCGGGGTGGAATTCCATGTCTAAAAATATTATTATTAGCTGTTTATAAAAATCGAGTGTTTTTGCTGTCCGAGGAAGAAAACGCGTTATGCCGCAGTCAGAAAAAAAGCTGCCCAGGAGCAAAAAAAATTTTTTTTTCTCAAATGTAATAACGGATGCTAGAATGTGATTCGGGGTGGAATTCCATGTCTAAAAATATTATTATTAGCTGTTTATAAAAATCGAGTGTTTTTGCTGCCCGAGGAAGAAAACGCGTGATGCCGCGGTCAGAAAAAAAGCTGCCCTGTAGCAAAAAAAATTTTTTTTTCCCAAATGTAGTAACGGATGCTAGAATGTGATTCAGGGTGGAATTCCATGTCTAAAAATATTATTATTAGCTGTTTTTAAATATCGAGTGTTTTCGCTGCCCAAGGAAGACAACGCGTGATGCCACGGTCAGAAAAAAAGCTGCCAAGGAGCAAAAAAAAATTTTTTTTCTCAAATGTAATAACGGATGCTCAAATGTGGTTCAGGGTGGAATTCCATGTCTAAAAATATTATTTTTAGCTTTTTTTAAAAATCGAGTGTTTTTGCTGCCTGAGGAAGAAAACGCGTGATGCCGCGGTCAGAAAGAAAGCTGCCCAGGAGAAAAATTTTTTTTTTTCTCAAATGTAATAACGGATGCTAGAATGTGATTCGGGGTGGAATTCCATGCCTAAAAATATTATTATTAGCTGTTTATAAAAATCGAGTGTTTTTGCTACCCGAGGAAGAAAAAAAGTTGCTCAGGAGCAAAAAAATTTTTTTTCTCAAATGTAATAACGGATGCTATAATGTGATTCAGGGTGGAATTCCATGTCTAAAAATATTATTATTAGCTGCTATTAAAAATCAAGTGTTTTTGCTGCCCGAGGAAGAAAAAAAATTGCTCAGGAGCAAAAATATTATTAGCTGTTTTTAAAAATTGACTCTTTTTGCTGCCCGAGGAAGAAAACGCGTGATCCCGCGGTAAGAAAAAAAGCTGCCCAGGAACAAAAAAATTTTTTTTCTCAAATGTAATAACGGATGCTAGAATGTGATTCGGGGTGGAATTCCATGTCTGAAAATATTATTATTAGCTGTTTTTAAAAATCGAGTGTTTTTGCTGCCCGAGGAAGAAAACGTGTGATGCCGTGGTCAGAAAAAAAGCTGGCCAGGAGCAAAAAAATTTTTTTTTCTCAAATGTAATAACGGATGCTAGAAGGTGATTCGGGGTGGAATTCCGTGTCAAAAAATATTATTATTAGCTGTTTTTAAAAATCGAGTGTTTTTGCTGCCCGAGGAAGAAAACGCGTGATGCCGCAGTCAGAAAAAAAGCTGCTAGGAGCAAAAAAAAATTTTTTTTCTCAAATGTAATAACGGATGTTAGAATGGGATTCGGGGTGGAATTCCATGTCTAAAAATATTTTTATTAGCTGTTTTTAAAAATCAAGTGTTTTTGCTGCCAGAGGAAGAAAACGTGTGATGCCGTGGTCAGAAAAAAAGCTGCCCAGGAGCAAAAAAATTTTTTTTTCTCAAATGTAATAACGGATGCTAGAATGGGATTTGGGGTGGAATTCCATGTCTAAAAATATTATTATTAGCTGTTTAAAAAAATCGAGTGTTTTTGCTGTCCAAGGAAGAAATCATGTGATGCCGCAGTCAGAAAAAAAGCTGCCCAGGAGCAAAAAAAATTTTTTTCTCAAATGTAATAACGGATGCTAGAATGGGATTTGGGGTGGAATTCCATGTCTAAAAATATTATTATTAGTTGTTTATAAATATTGAGTGTTTTCGCTGCCCAAGGAAGACAATGTGTGATGCCGCGGTCAGAAAAAAAGCTGCCAGAAGCAAAAAAATTTTTTTTCTCAAATGTAATAACGGATGCTAGAATGTGATTCGGGGTGGAATTCCATGTCTAAAAATATTATTATTAGCTGTTTTTAAAAATCGAGTGTTTTTGCTGCCCGAGGAAGAAAACGCGTGTTGCCGCGGTCAGAAAAAAAGCTGCCAAGGAGCAAAAAAAAATTTTTTTCTCAAATGTAATAATGGATGCTAGAATGTGATTCGGGGTGGAATTCCATGTCTAAAAATATTATTATTAGCTTTTTTAAAAAATCGAGTGTTTTTGCTGCCCGAGGAAGAAAAAAAGTTGCTCAGGAGCAAAAAAAATTTTTTTCTCAAATGTAATAACGGATGCTAGAATGTGATTCAGGGTGGAATTCCATGTCTAAAAATATTATTATTAGCTGCTTTTAAAAATCAAGTGTTTTTGCTGCCCGAGGAAGAAAAAAAATTGCTCAGGAGCAAAAATATTATTAGCTGTTTTTAAAAATTGACTCTTTTTGCTGCCCGAGGAAGAAAACGCGTGATCCCGCGGTAAGAAAAAAAGCTGCCCAGGAGGAAAAATTTTTTTTTTCTCAAATGTAATAATGGATGCTAGAATGTGATTCGGAGTGGAATTCCATGTCTAAAAATATTATTATTAGCTGTTTATAAAAATCGAGTGTTTTTGCTGCCCGTGGAAGAAAACACATGATGCCGAGGTCAGAAAAAAAGCTGCCCAGGAACAAAAAAATTTTTTTTCTCAAATGTAATAACGGATGCTAGAATGTGATTCGGGGTGGAATTCCATGTCTGAAAATATCATTATTAGCTGTTTTTAAAAATCGAGTGTTTTTGCTGCCCGAGGAAGAAAACGCGTGATGCCGCGGTCAGAAAAAATGCTGCCCTGTAGCAAAAAAAATTTTTTTTTCTCAAATGTAGTAACGGATGCTAGAATGTGATTCAGGGTGGAATTCCATGTCTAAAAATATTATTATTAGCTGTTTTTAAATATCGAGTGTTTTCGCTGCCCAAGGAAGACAACGCGTGATGCCGCGGTCAGAAAAAAAGCTGCCAAGGAGCAAAAAAAATTTTTTTTCTCAAATGTAATAACAGATGCTCAAATGTGGTTCAGGGTGGAATTCCATGTCTAAAAATATGATTGTTAGCTGTTTTTAAAAATCGAGTGTTTTTGCTGCCCGAGGAAGAAAACGCATGATGCCGCGATCAGAAAAAAAGCTGCCCAGGAACAAAAATTTTTTTTTCTCAAATGTAATAATGGATGGTAGAATGGGATTCGGGGTGGAATTCCATGTCTAAAGATATTATTCTTAGCTGTTTTTAAATATCGAGTGTTTTCGCTGCCCAAGGAAGACAACGTGTGATTCCGCGGTCAGAAAAAAAGCTGCCAGAAGCAAAAAAAATTTTTTTCTCAAATGTAATAATGGATGGTAGAATGTGATTCGGGGTGGAATTCCATGTCTAAAAATATTATTATTAGCTGTTTTTAAAAATCGAGTGTTTTTGCTGCCCGAGGAAGAAAACGCATGATGCCGCGGTCAGAAAAAAAGCTGCCCAGGAACAAAATTTTTTTTTTTCTCAAATGTAATAATGGATGCTAGAATGGGAATCGGGGTGGAATTCCATGTCTAAAAATATTATTATTAGCTGTTTTTAAAAATCAAGTGTTTTTGCTGCCCGAGGAAGAAAAAAGTTGCTCAGGAGCAAAAAAAAATTTTTTTTCTCAAATGTAATAACGGATGCTAGAATGTGATTCAGGGTGGAATTCCATGTCTAAAAATTTTATTATTAGCTGTTTTTAAAAATTGACTCTTTTTGCTGCCTGAGGAAGACAACGCGTGATGCCGCGGTCAGAAAAAAAGCTGCCAAGGAGCAAAAAAAATTTTTTTTCTCAAATGTAATAACGGATGCTCAAATGTGGTTCAGGGTGGAATTCCATGTCTAAAAATATTATTTTTAGCTGTTTTTAAAAATCGAGTGTTTTTGCTGCCCGAGGAAGAAAACGCATGATGCCGCGATCAGAAAAAAAGCTGCCCAGGAACAAAAATTTTTTTTTCTCAAATGTAATAATGGATGGTAGAATGGGATTCGGGGTGGAATTATATGTCTAAAGATATTATTATTAGCTGTTTTTAAAAATCGAGTGTTTTTGCTGCCCGAGGAAGAAAACGCGTGATCCCGCGGTCAGAAAAAAAGCTGCCCAGGAGCAAAAAAATTTTTTTTTCAAAAATGTAATAATGGATGCTAGAATGTGATTCGGGTTGGAATTCCATGTCTAAAAATATTATTATTAGCTGTTTTTAAAAATCAAGTGTTTTTGCTGCCCGAGGAAGAAAACGCGTGATGCAGCGGTCAGAAAAAAAGCTGCCCAGGAGCAAAAAAAATTTTTTTTTCTCAAATGTAATAACGGATGCTAGAATGTGATTCGCGGTGGAATTCCATGTCTAACAATATTATTATTAGCTGTTTTTAAAAATCAAGTGTTTTTGCTGCCCGAGGAAGAAAACGCGTGATGCAGCAGTCGGAAAAAAAGCTGCCCAGGAGCAAAAAAAATTTTTTTTTCTCAAATGTAATAACGGATGCTAGAATGTGATTCGGGGTGGAATTCCATGTCTAAAAATATTATTATTAGCTGTTTTTAAATATCGAGTGTTTTCGCTGCCCAAGGAAGACAACGTGTGATTCCGTGGTCAGAAAAAAAGCTGCCAGAAGCAAAAAAAATTTTTTTCTCAAATGTAATAACGGATGCTAGAATGTGATTCGGGGTGGAATTCCATATCTAAAAATATTATTATTAGCTGTTTTTAAAAATCGAGTGTTTTTGCTGCCTGAGGAAGAAAACGCATGATGCTGCGGTCAGAAAGAAAGCTGCCCAGGAGCAAAAAAATTTTTTTTTCTCAAATGTAATAACGGATGCTAGAATGTGATTCGGGGTGGAATTCCATATCTAAAAATATTATTATTAGCTGTTTTTAAAAATCGAGTGTTTTTGCTGCCCGAGGAAGAAAACGCATGATGCCGCAGTCAGAAAAAAAGCTGCCCAGGAGCAAAAAAATTTTTTTTCTCAAATGTAATAATGGATGCTAGAATGAGATTCAGGGTGGAATTCCATGCCTAAAAATATTATTATTAGCTGTTTTTAAAAATCGAGTGTTTTTGCTGCCTGAGGAAGAAAACGCGTGATGCCGCGGTCAGAAAGAAAGCTGCCCAGGAGCAAAAAAAATTTTTTTTCTCAAATGTAATAACGGATGCTAGAATGTGATTCGGGGTGGAATTCCATGCCTAAAAATATTATTACTAGCTGTTTATAAAAATCGAGTGTTTTTGCTGCCCGAGGAAGAAAACGTGTGATCCCGCGGTCAGAAAAAAAGCTGCCCAGGAGCAAAAAAATTTTTTTTTCTCAAATGTAATAATGGATGGTAGAATGGGATTCGGGGTGGAATTCCATGTCTAAAAATATTATTATTAGCTGTTTTTAAATATCGAGTGTTTTCGCTGCCCAAGGAATCCAACGTGTGATTCCGCGGTCAGAAAAAAAGCTGCCAGAAGCAAAAAAAACTTTTTTCTCAAATGTAATAACGGATGCTAGAATGTGATTCGGGGTGGAATTCCATATCTAAAAATATTATTATTAGCTGTTTTTAAAAATCGAGTGTTTTCGCTGCCCAAGGAAGACAACGTGTGATTCCGCGATCAGAAAAAAAGCTGCCAGAAGCAAAAAAAATTTTTTTCTCAAATGTAATAACGGATGCTAGAATGTGATTCGGGGTGGAATTCCATGTCTAAAAATATTATTATTAGCTGTTTTTAAAAATCAAGTGTTTTTGCTGCCCGAGGAAGAAAACGCGTGATGCAGCGGTCAGAAAAAAAGCTGCCCAGGAGCAAAAAAAAATTTTTTTTCTCAAATGTAATAACGGATGCTATAATGTGATTCGGGGTGGAATTCCATGTCTAAAAATATTATTATTAGCTGTTTTTAAAAATCAAGTGTTTTTGCTACCCGAGGAAGAAAAAGCGTGATGCCGCAGTCAGAAAAAAAGCTGCCCAGGAGCAAAAAAAATTTTTTTTCTCAAATGTAATAACGGATGCTAGAATGTGATTCAGGGTGGAATTCCATGTCTAAAAATATTATTATTAGCTGTTTTTAAAAATCAAGTGTTTTTGCTGCCCGAGGAAGAAAACGTGTGATGCAGCGGTCAGAAAAAAAGCTGCCCAGGAGCAAAAAAATTTTTTTTTCTCAAATGTAATAACGGATGCTAGAATGTGATTCGGGGTGGAATTGAATGTCTAAAAATATTATTATTAGCTGTTTGTAAAAATCGAGTGTTTTTGCTGCCCGAGGAAGAAAACGCGTGATGCCGCGGTAAGAAAAAAAGCTGCCCAGGAGCAAAAAAATTTTTTTTCTCAAATGTAATAACGGATGCTAGAATATGATTCGGGGTGGAATTCCATGTCTAAAAATATTATTATTAGCTGTATTTAAAAATCGAGTGTTTTTGCTCCCCGAGGAAGAAAACGCATGATGCCGCAGTTAGAAAAAAAGCTGCCAGGAGCAAAAAAAAAATTTTTTTTCTCAAATGTAATAACGGATGTTAGAATGGGATTCGGGGTGGAATTCCATGTCTAAAAATATTATTATTAGCTGTTTTTAAAAATCGAGTGTTTTTGCTGCCCGAGGAAGAAAACGCATGATTGCGCGGTCAGAAAAAAAGCTGCCCAGGAACAAAAATTTTTTTTTTCTCAAATGTAATAATGGATGCTAGAATGGGAATCGGGGTGGAATTCCATGTCTAAAAATATTATTATTAGCTATTTTTAAAAATCAAGTGTTTTTGCTGCCCGAGGAAGAAAAAAAGTTGCTCAGGAGCAAAAAAAAAATTTTTTTCTCAAATGTAATAACGGATGCTAGAATGTGATTCAGGGTGGAATTCCATGTCTAAAAATTTTATTATTAGCTGTTTTTAAAAATTGACTCTTTTTGCTGCCCGAGGAAGAAAACGCGTGATGCCGCGGTCAGAAAAAAAGCTGCCCTGTAGCAAAAAAAATTTTTTTTTCTCAAATGTAATAACGGATGCTAGAATGTGATTCAGGGTGGAATTCCATGTCTAAAAATATTATTATTAGCTGTTTTTAAATATCGAGTGTTTTCGCTGCCCAAGAAAGACAACGCGTGATGCCGCGGTCAGAAAAAAAGCTGCCAAGGAGCAAAAAAAATTTTTTTTTCTCAAATGTAATAACGGATGCTCAAATGTGGTTCAGGGTGGAATTCCATGCCTAAAAATATTATTATTAGCTGTTTATAAAAATCGAGTGTTTTTGCTGCCCGAGGAAGAAAACGCATGATGCCGCGGTCAGAAAAAAAGCTGCCCAGGAACAAAAATTTTTTTTTTCTCAAATGTAATAATGGATGCTAGAATGGGAATCGGGGTGGAATTCCATGTCTAAAAATATTATTATTAGCTATTTTTAAAAATCAAGTGTTTTTGCTGCCCGAGGAAGAAAACGTGTGATGCAGCGGTCAGAAAAAAAGCTGCCCAGGAGCAAAAAAAATTTTTTTTCTCAAATGTAATAACGGATGCTAGAATGTGATTCTGGGTGGAATTCCATGTCTAAAAATATTATTATTAGCTCTTTTTAAAAATCGAGTGTTTTTGCTGCCCGAGGAAGAAAACGTGTGATCCCGCGGTCAGAAAAAAAGCTGCCCAGGAGCAAAAAAATTTTTTTTTTCTCAAATGTAATAATGGATGCTAGAATGTGATTCGGGTTGGAATTCCATGTCTAAAAATATTATTATTAGCTGTTTTTAAAAATCGAGTGTTTTTGCTGCCCGAGGAAGAAAACGCATGATGCCGCGATCAGAAAAAAAGCTGCCCAGGAACAAAAATTTTTTTTTTCTCAAATGTAATAATGGATGGTAGAATGGGATTCGGGGTGGAATTCCATGTCTAAAAATATTATTATTAGCTGTTTTTAAATATCGAGTGTTTTCGCTGCCCAAGGAAGACAACGGGTGATTCCGCGGTCAGAAAAAAAGCTGCCAGAAGCAAAAAAAACTTTTTTCTCAAATGTAATAACGGATGCTAGAATGTGATTCGGGGTGGAATTGAATGTCTAAAAATATTATTATTAGCTGTTTGTAAAAATCGAGTGTTTTTGCTGCCCGAGGAAGAAAACGCGTGATGCCGCGGTAAGAAAAAAAGCTGCCCAGGAGCAAAAAAATTTTTTTTCTCAAATGTAATAACGGATGCTAGAATATGATTCGGGGTGGAATTCCATGTCTAAAAATATTATTATTAGCTGTATTTAAAAATCGAGTGTTTTTGCTCCCCGAGGAAGAAAACGCATGATGCCGCAGTTAGAAAAAAAGCTGCCAGGAGCAAAAAAAAAAATTTTTTTTCTCAAATGTAATAACGGATGTTAGAATGGGATTCGGGGTGGAATTCCATGTCTAAAAATATTATTATTAGCTGTTTTTAAAAATCGAGTGTTTTTGCTGCCCGAGGAAGAAAACGCATGATTGCGCGGTCAGAAAAAAAGCTGCCCAGGAACAAAAATTTTTTTTTTCTCAAATGTAATAATGGATGCTAGAATGGGAATCGGGGTGGAATTCCATGTCTAAAAATATTATTATTAGCTATTTTTAAAAATCAAGTGTTTTTGCTGCCCGAGGAAGAAAAAAAGTTGCTCAGGAGCAAAAAAAAAATTTTTTTCTCAAATGTAATAACGGATGCTAGAATGTGATTCAGGGTGGAATTCCATGTCTAAAAATTTTATTATTAGCTGTTTTTAAAAATTGACTCTTTTTGCTGCCCGAGGAAGAAAACGCGTGATGCCGCGGTCAGAAAAAAAGCTGCCCTGTAGCAAAAAAATTTTTTTTTTCTCAAATGTAATAACGGATGCTAGAATGTGATTCAGGGTGGAATTCCATGTCTAAAAATATTATTATTAGCTGTTTTTAAATATCGAGTGTTTTCGCTGCCCAAGAAAGACAACGCGTGATGCCGCGGTCAGAAAAAAAGCTGCCAAGGAGCAAAAAAAATTTTTTTTTCTCAAATGTAATAACGGATGCTCAAATGTGGTTCAGGGTGGAATTCCATGCCTAAAAATATTATTATTAGCTGTTTATAAAAATCGAGTGTTTTTGCTGCCCGAGGAAGAAAACGCATGATGCCGCGGTCAGAAAAAAAGCTGCCCAGGAACAAAAATTTTTTTTTTCTCAAATGTAATAATGGATGCTAGAATGGGAATCGGGGTGGAATTCCATGTCTAAAAATATTATTATTAGCTATTTTTAAAAATCAAGTGTTTTTGCTGCCCGAGGAAGAAAACGTGTGATGCAGCGGTCAGAAAAAAAGCTGCCCAGGAGCAAAAAAAATTTTTTTTCTCAAATGTAATAACGGATGCTAGAATGTGATTCTGGGTGGAATTCCATGTCTAAAAATATTATTATTAGCTCTTTTTAAAAATCGAGTGTTTTTGCTGCCCGAGGAAGAAAACGTGTGATCCCGCGGTCAGAAAAAAAGCTGCCCAGGAGCAAAAAAATTTTTTTTTTCTCAAATGTAATAATGGATGCTAGAATGTGATTCGGGTTGGAATTCCATGTCTAAAAATATTATTATTAGCTGTTTTTAAAAATCGAGTGTTTTTGCTGCCCGAGGAAGAAAACGCATGATGCCGCGATCAGAAAAAAAGCTGCCCAGGAACAAAAATTTTTTTTTTCTCAAATGTAATAATGGATGGTAGAATGGGATTCGGGGTGGAATTCCATGTCTAAAAATATTATTATTAGCTGTTTTTAAATATCGAGTGTTTTCGCTGCCCAAGGAAGACAACGGGTGATTCCGCGGTCAGAAAAAAAGCTGCCAGAAGCAAAAAAAACTTTTTTCTCAAATGTAATAACGGATGCTAGAATGTGATTCGGGGTGGAATTCCATATCTAAAAATATTATTATTAGCTGTTTTTAAAAATCGAGTGTTTTCGCTGCCCAAGGAAGACAACGTGTGATTCCGCGATCAGAAAAAAAGCTGCCAGAAGCAAAAAAAATTTTTTTCTCAAATGTAATAACGGATGCTAGAATGTGATTCGGGGTGGAATTCCATGTCTAAAAATATTATTATTAGCTGTTTTTAAAAATCAAGTGTTTTTGCTGCCCGAGGAAGAAAACGCGTGATGCAGCGGTCAGAAAAAAAGCTGCCCAGGAGCAAAAAAAAATTTTTTTTCTCAAATGTAATAACGGATGCTAGAATGTGATTCGGGGTGGAATTCCATGTCTAACAATATTATTATTAGCTGTTTATAAAAATCAAGTGTTTTTGGTGCCTGAGGAAGAAAACGCGTGATGCAGCAGTCGGAAAAAAAGCTGCCCAGGAGCAAAAAAATTTTTTTTTTCTCAAATGTAATAACGGATGCTATAATGTGATTCAGGGTGGAATTCCATGTCTAAAAATATTATTATTAGCTGTTTTTAAAAATCGAGTGTTTTTGCTACCCGAGGAAGAAAAAGCGTGATGCCGCAGTCAGAAAAAAAGCTGCCCAGGAGCAAAAAAAATTTTTTTTCTCAAATGTAATAACGGATGCTAGAATGTGATTCGGGGTGGAATTGAATGTCTAAAAATATTATTATTAGCTGTTTGTAAAAATCGAGTGTTTTTGCTGCCCGAGGAAGAAAACGCGTGATGCCGCGGTAAGAAAAAAAGCTGCCCAGGAGCAAAAAAATTTTTTTTCTCAAATGTAATAACGGATGCTAGAATGTGATTCGGGGTGGAATTCCATGTCTAAAAATATTATTATTAGCTGTATTTAAAAATCGAGTGTTTTTGCTCCCCGAGGAAGAAAACGCATGATGCCGCAGTTAGAAAAAAAGCTGCCAGGAGCAAAAAAAAATTTTTTTTCTCAAATGTAATAACGGATGTTAGAATGGGATTCGGGGTGGAATTCCATGTCTAAAAATATTATTATTAGCTGTTTTTAAAAATCGAGTGTTTTTGCTGCCCGAGGAAGAAAACGCATGATGGCGCGGTCAGAAAAAAAGCTGCCCAGGAACAAAAATTTTTTTTTCCTCAAATGTAATAATGGATGCTAGAATGGGAATCGGGGTGGAATTCCATGTCTAAAAATATTATTATTAGCTATTTTTAAAAATCAAGTGTTTTTGCTGCCCGAGGAAGAAAAAAAGTTGCTCAGGAGCAAAAAAAAAATTTTTTTCTCAAATGTAATAACGGATGCTAGAATGTGATTCAGGGTGGAATTCCATGTCTAAAAATTTTATTATTAGCTGTTTTTAAAAATTGACTCTTTTTGCTGCCCGAGGAAGAAAACGCGTGATGCCGCGGTCAGAAAAAAAGCTGCCCTGTAGCAAAAAAATTTTTTTTTTCTCAAATGTAATAACGGATGCTAGAATGTGATTCAGGGTGGAATTCCATGTCTAAAAATATTATTATTAGCTGTTTTTAAATATCGAGTGTTTTCGCTGCCCAAGAAAGACAACGCGTGATGCCGCGGTCAGAAAAAAAGCTGCCAAGGAGCAAAAAAATTTTTTTTTCTCAAATGTAATAACGGATGCTCAAATGTGGTTCAGGGTGGAATTCCATGTCTAAAAATATTATTTTTAGCTGTTTTTAAAAATCGAGTGTTTTTGCTGCCTGAGGAAGAAAACGCGTCATGCCGCGGTCAGAAAGAAAGCTGCCCAAGAGCAAAAAAATTTTTTTTTCTCAAATGTAATAACGGATGCTAGAATGTGATTCGGGTGGAATTCCATGCCTAAAAATATTATTATTAGCTGTTTATAAAAATCGAGTGTTTTTGCTGCCCGAGGAAGAAAACGCATGATGCCGCGGTCAGAAAAAAAGCTGCCCAGGAACAAAAATTTTTTTTTTCTCAAATGTAATAATGGATGCTAGAATGGGAATCGGGGTGGAATTCCATGTCTAAAAATATTATTATTAGCTATTTTTAAAAATCAAGTGTTTTTGCTGCCCGAGGAAGAAAAAAAGTTGCTCAGGAGCAAAAAAAATTTTTTTTTCTCAAATGTAATAACGGATGCTAGAATGTGATTCAGGGTGGAATTCCATGTCTAAAAATATTATTATTAGCTGTTTTTAAAAATCAAGAGTTTTTGCTGCCCGAGGAAGAAAACGCGTGATGCAGCAGTCGGAAAAAAAGCTGCCCAGGAGCAAAAAAAATTTTTTTTTCTCAAATGTAATAACGGATGCTAGAATGTGATTCAGGGTGGAATTCCATGTCTAAAAATATTATTATTAGCTGTTTTCAAATATCAAGTGTTTTCGCTGCCCAAGGAAGACAACGTGTGATTCCGCGGTCAGAAAAAAAGCTGCCAGAAGCAAAAAAAATTTTTTTCTCAAATGTAATAACGGATGCTAGAATGTGATTCGGGGTGGAATTCCATGTCTAACAATATTATTATTAGCTGTTTTTAAAAATCGAGTGTTTTTGCTACCCGAGGAAGAAAAAGCGTGATGCCGCAGTCAGAAAAAAAGCTGCCCAGGAGCAAAAAAAATTTTTTTTCTCAAATGTAATAACGGATGCTAGAATGTGATTCGGGGTGGAATTGAATGTCTAAAAATATTATTATTAGCTGTTTGTAAAAATCGAGTGTTTTTGCTGCCCGAGGAAGAAAACGCGTGATGCCGCGGTAAGAAAAAAAGCTGCCCAGGAGCAAAAAAATTTTTTTTCTCAAATGTAATAACGGATGCTAGAATGTGATTCGGGGTGGAATTCCATGTCTAAAAATATTATTATTAGCTGTATTTAAAAATCGAGTGTTTTTGCTCCCCGAGGAAGAAAACGCATGATGCCGCAGTTAGAAAAAAAGCTGCCAGGAGCAAAAAAAAATTTTTTTTCTCAAATGTAATAACGGATGTTAGAATGGGATTCGGGGTGGAATTCCATGTCTAAAAATATTATTATTAGCTGTTTTTAAAAATCGAGTGTTTTTGCTGCCCGAGGAAGAAAAAAAGTTGCTCAGGAGCAAAAAAAAAATTTTTTTCTCAAATGTAATAACGGATGCTAGAATGTGATTCAGGGTGGAATTCCATGTCTAAAAATTTTATTATTAGCTGTTTTTAAAAATTGACTCTTTTTGCTGCCCGAGGAAGAAAACGCGTGATGCCGCGGTCAGAAAAAAAGCTGCCCTGTAGCAAAAAAATTTTTTTTTTCTCAAATGTAATAACGGATGCTAGAATGTGATTCAGGGTGGAATTCCATGTCTAAAAATATTATTATTAGCTGTTTTTAAATATCGAGTGTTTTCGCTGCCCAAGAAAGACAACGCGTGATGCCGCGGTCAGAAAAAAAGCTGCCAAGGAGCAAAAAAATTTTTTTTTCTCAAATGTAATAACGGATGCTCAAATGTGGTTCAGGGTGGAATTCCATGTCTAAAAATATTATTTTTAGCTGTTTTTAAAAATCGAGTGTTTTTGCTGCCTGAGGAAGAAAACGCGTCATGCCGCGGTCAGAAAGAAAGCTGCCCAAGAGCAAAAAAATTTTTTTTTCTCAAATGTAATAACGGATGCTAGAATGTGATTCGGGTGGAATTCCATGCCTAAAAATATTATTATTAGCTGTTTATAAAAATCGAGTGTTTTTGCTGCCCGAGGAAGAAAACGCATGATGCCGCGGTCAGAAAAAAAGCTGCCCAGGAACAAAAATTTTTTTTTTCTCAAATGTTATAATGGATGCTAGAATGGGAATCGGGGTGGAATTCCATGTCTAAAAATATTATTATTAGCTATTTTTAAAAATCAAGTGTTTTTGCTGCCCGAGGAAGAAAAAAAGTTGCTCAGGAGCAAAAAAAATTTTTTTTTCTCAAATGTAATAACGGATGCTAGAATGTGATTCAGGGTGGAATTCCATGTCTAAAAATATTATTATTAGCTGTTTTTAAAAATCAAGAGTTTTTGCTGCCCGAGGAAGAAAACGCGTGATGCAGCAGTCGGAAAAAAAGCTGCCCAGGAGCAAAAAAAATTTTTTTTTCTCAAATGTAATAACGGATGCTAGAATGTGATTCAGGGTGGAATTCCATGTCTAAAAATATTATTATTAGCTGTTTTGAAATATCAAGTGTTTTCGCTGCCCAAGGAAGACAACGTGTGATTCCGCGGTCAGAAAAAAAGCTGCCAGAAGCAAAAAAAATTTTTTTCTCAAATGTAATAACGGATGCTAGAATGTGATTCGGGGTGGAATTCCATGTCTAACAATATTATTATTAGCTGTTTTTAAAAATCGAATGTTTTTGCTGCCCGAGGAAGAAAACGCGTGATGCAGCAGTCGGAAAAAAAGCTGCCCAGGAGCAAAAAAATTTTTTTTTCTCAAATGTAATAACGGATGCTAGAATGTGATTCAGGGTGGAATTCCATGTCTAAAAATATTATTATTAGCTGTTTTTAAATATCGAGTGTTTTCGCTGCCCAAGGAAGACAACGTGTGATTCCGTGGTCAGAAAAAAAGCTGCCAGAAGCAAAAAAAATTTTTTTCTCAAATGTAATAACGGATGCTAGAATGTGATTCGGGGTGGAATTCCATGTCTAAAAATATTATTATTAGCTGTTTTTAAAAATCAAGTGTTTTTGCTGCCCGAGGAAGAAAACGCGTGATGCAGCGGTCAGAAAAAAAGCTGCCCAGGAGCAAAAAAAAATTTTTTTTCTCAAATGTAATAACGGATGCTAGAATGTGATTCGGGGTGGAATTCCATGTCTAACAATATTATTATTAGCTGTTTATAAAAATCAAGTGTTTTTTTGTGCCTGAGGAAGAAAACGCGTGATGCAGCAGTCGGAAAAAAAGCTGCCAAGGAGCAAAAAAAAATTTTTTTTCTCAAATGTAATAACGGATGCTAGAGTGTGATTCAGGGTGGAATTCCATGTCTAAAAATATTTTTATTAGCTGTTTTTAAAAATCGAGTGTTTTTGCTGCCCGAGGAAGAAAACGCATGATGCCGCGGTCAGAAAAAAAGCTGCCCAGGAGCAAAAAAAAATTTTTTTTCTCAAATGTAATAACGGATGCTATAATGTGATTCGGGGTGGAATTCCATGTCTAAAAATATTATTATTAGCTGTTTTTAAAAATCGAGTGTTTTTGCTACCCGAGGAAGAAAAAGCGTGATGCCGCAGTCAGAAAAAAAGCTGCCCAGGAGCAAAAAAAATTTTTTTTCTCAAATGTAATAACGGATGCTAGAATGTGATTCAGGGTGGAATTCCATGTCTAAAAATATTATTATTAGCTGTTTTTAAAAATCAAGTGTTTTTGCTGCCCGAGGAAGAAAACGTGTGATGCAGCGGTCAGAAAAAAAGCTGCCCAGGAGCAAAAAAATTTTTTTTTCTCAAATGTAATAACGGATGCTAGAATGTGATTCGGGGTGGAATTGAATGTCTAAAAATATTATTATTAGCTGTTTGTAAAAATCGAGTGTTTTTGCTGCCCGAGGAAGAAAACGCGTGATGCCGCGGTAAGAAAAAAAGCTGCCCAGGAGCAAAAAAATTTTTTTTCTCAAATGTAATAACGGATGCTAGAATGTGATTCGGGGTGGAATTCCATGTCTAAAAATATTATTATTAGCTGTATTTAAAAATCGAGTGTTTTTGCTCCCCGAGGAAGAAAACGCATGATGCCGCAGTTAGAAAAAAAGCTGCCAGGAGCAAAAAAAAATTTTTTTTCTCAAATGTAATAACGGATGTTAGAATGGGATTCGGGGTGGAATTCCATGTCTAAAAATATTATTATTAGCTGTTTTTAAAAATCGAGTGTTTTTGCTGCCCGAGGAAGAAAACGCATGATGGCGCGGTCAGAAAAAAAGCTGCCCAGGAACAAAAATTTTTTTTTTCTCAAATGTAATAATGGATGCTAGAATGGGAATCGGGGTGGAATTCCATGTCTAAAAATATTATTATTAGCTATTTTTAAAAATCAAGTGTTTTTGCTGCCCGAGGAAGAAAAAAAGTTGCTCAGGAGCAAAAAAAAAATTTTTTTCTCAAATGTAATAACGGATGCTAGAATGTGATTCAGGGTGGAATTCCATGTCTAAAAATTTTATTATTAGCTGTTTTTAAAAATTGACTCTTTTTGCTGCCCGAGGAAGAAAACGCGTGATGCCGCGGTCAGAAAAAAAGCTGCCCTGTAGCAAAAAAATTTTTTTTTTCTCAAATGTAATAACGGATGCTAGAATGTGATTCAGGGTGGAATTCCATGTCTAAAAATATTATTATTAGCTGTTTTTAAATATCGAGTGTTTTCGCTGCCCAAGAAAGACAACGCGTCATGCCGCGGTCAGAAAGAAAGCTGCCCAAGAGCAAAAAAATTTTTTTTTCTCAAATGTAATAACGGATGCTAGAATGTGATTCGGGTGGAATTCCATGTCTAAAAATATTATTATTAGCTGTTTTTAAAAATCGAGTGTTTTTCCTGCCCGAGGAAGACAACGTGTGATTCCGTGGTCAGAAAAAAAGCTGCCAGAAGCAAAAAAAATTTTTTTCTCAAATGTAATAACGGATGCTAGAATGTGATTCGGGGTGGAATTCCATGTCTAAAAATATTATTATTAGCTGTTTTTAAAAATCGAGTGTTTTTGCTGCCCGAGGAAGAAAACGCATGATGCCGCGGTCAGAAAAAAAGCTGCCCAGGAGCAAAAAAAAATTTTTTTTCTCAAATGTAATAACGGATGCTATAATGTGATTCGGGGTGGAATTCCATGTCTAAAAATATTATTATTAGCTGTTTTTAAAAATCGAGTGTTTTTGCTGCCCGAGGAAGAAAACGCGTGATGCCGCAGTCAGAAAAAAAGCTGCCCAGGAGCAAAAAAATTTTTTTTTCTCAAATGTAATAATGGATGCTAGAATGGGAATCGGGGTGGAATTCCATGTCTAAAAATATTATTATTAGCTATTTTTAAAAATCAAGTGTTTTTGCTGCCCGAGGAAGAAAAAAAGTTGCTCAGGAGCAAAAAAAAATTTTTTTTTCTCAAATGTAATAATGGATGCTAGAATGTGATTCAGGGTGGAATTCCATGTCTAAAAATTTTATTATTAGCTGTTTTTAAATATCGAGTGTTTTCGCTGCCCAAGAAAGACAACGCGTGATGCCGCGGTCAGAAAAAAAGCTGCCAAGGAGCAAAAAAAAATTTTTTTTCTCAAATGTAATAACGGATGCTCAAATGTGGTTCAGGGTGGAATTCCATGTCTAAAAATATTATTTTTAGCTGTTTTTAAAAATCGAGTGTTTTTGCTGCCTGAGGAAGAAAACGCGTCATGCCGCGGTCAGAAAGAAAGCTGCCCAGGAGCAAAAAAATTTTTTTTTCTCAAATGTAATAACGGATGCTAGAATGTGATTCGGGGTGGAATTCCATGCCTAAAAATATTATTATTAGCTGTTTATAAAAATCGAGTGTTTTTTGCTGCCCGAGGAAGAAAACGCATGATGTCGTGGTCAGAAAAAAGCTGCCTAGGAACAAAAAATTTTTTTTTCTCAAATGTAATAACGGATGCTAGAATGTGATTCGGGGTGGAATTCCATGTCTAACAATATTATTATTAGCTGTTTTTAAATATCGAGTGTTTTCGCTGCCCAAGGAAGAAAACGCGTGATGCCGCAGTCAGAAAAAAAGCTGCCCAGGAGCAAAAAAATTTTTTTTTCTCAAATGTAATAATGGATGCTAGAATGGGAATCGGGGTGGAATTCCATGTCTAAAAATATTATTATTAGCTATTTTTAAAAATCAAGTGTTTTTGCTGCCCGAGGAAGAAAAAAAGTTGCTCAGGAGCAAAAAAAATTTTTTTTTCTCAAATGTAATAACGGATGCTAGAATGTGATTCAGGGTGGAATTCCATGTCTAAAAATTTTATTATTAGCTGTTTTTAAAAATTGACTCTTTTTGCTGCCCGAGGAAGAAAACGCGTGATGCCGCGGTCAGAAAAAAAGCTGCCCTGTAGCAAAAAAAATTTTTTTTTCTCAAATGTAGTAACGGATGCTAGAATGTGATTCAGGGTGGAATTCCATGTCTAAAAATATTATTATTAGCTGTTTTTAAATATCGAGTGTTTTCGCTGCCCAAGAAAGACAACGCGTGATGCCGCGGTCAGAAAAAAAGCTGCCAAGGAGCAAAAAAATTTTTTTTTCTCAAATGTAATAACGGATGCTCAAATGTGGTTCAGGGTGGAATTCCATGTCTAAAAATATTATTTTTAGCTGTTTTTAAAAATCGAGTGTTTTTGCTGCCTGAGGAAGAAAACGCGTCATGCCGCGGTCAGAAAGAAAGCTGCCCAGGAACAAAAATTTTTTTTTCTCAAATGTAATAATGGATGCTAGAATGGGAATCGGGGTGGAATTCCATGTCTAAAAATATTATTATTAGCTATTTTTAAAAATCAAGTGTTTTTGCTGCCCGAGGAAGAAAAAAAGTTGCTCAGGAGAAAAAAAAATTTTTTTTTCTCAAATGTAATAACGGATGCTAGAATGTGATTCAGGGTGGAATTCCATGTCTAAAAATATTATTATTAGCTGTTTTTAAATATCGAGTGTTTTCGCTGCCCAAGGAAGACAACGTGTGATTCCGTGGTCAGAAAAAAAGATGCCAGAAGCAAAAAAAATTTTTTTCTCAAATGTAATAACGGATGCTAGAATGTGATTCGGGGTGGAATTCCATGTCTAAAAATATTATTATTAGCTGTTTTTAAAAATCGAGTGTTTTTGCTGCCCGAGGAAGAAAACGCATGATGCCGC
The DNA here is from genome assembly GCA_022577455.1 of Arizona elegans. NCBI lineage: Eukaryota > Metazoa > Chordata > Lepidosauria > Squamata > Colubridae > Arizona > Arizona elegans. Next base: position 167,936,830 of record JAKOOJ010000001.1, on the reverse strand, counting down.
AGTTAGAAAAAAAGCTGCCAGGAGCAAAAAAAAATTTTTTTTCTCAAATGTAATAACGGATGTTAGAATGGGATTCGGGGTGGAATTCCATGTCTAAAAATATTATTATTAGCTGTTTTTAAAAATCGAGTGTTTTTGCTGCCCGAGGAAGAAAACGCATGATGGCGCGGTCAGAAAAAAAGCTGCCCAGGAACAAAAATTTTTTTTTTCTCAAATGTAATAATGGATGCTAGAATGGGAATCGGGGTGGAATTCCATGTCTAAAAATATTATTATTAGCTATTTTTAAAAATCAAGTGTTTTTGCTGCCCGAGGAAGAAAAAAAGTTGCTCAGGAGCAAAAAAAAAATTTTTTTCTCAAATGTAATAACGGATGCTAGAATGTGATTCAGGGTGGAATTCCATGTCTAAAAATTTTATTATTAGCTGTTTTTAAAAATTGACTCTTTTTGCTGCCCGAGGAAGAAAACGCGTGATGCTGCGGTCAGAAAAATAGCTGCCCTGTAGCAAAAAAAATTTTTTTTTCTCAAATGTAATAACGGATGCTAGAATGTGATTCAGGGTGGAATTCCATGTCTAAAAATATTATTATTAGCTGTTTTTAAATATCGAGTGTTTTTGCTGCCCGAGGAAGAAAACGCATGATGCCGCGGTCAGAAAAAAAGCTGCCCAGGAGCAAAAAAAAATTTTTTTTCTCAAATGTAATAACGGATGCTAGAATGTGATTCAGGGTGGAATTCCATGTCTAAAAATATTATTATTAGCTGTTTTTAAATATCGAGTGTTTTCGCTGCCCAAGGAAGACAACGTGTGATTCCGTGGTCAGAAAAAAAGCTGCCCAGGAGCAAAAAAATTTTTTTTTCTCAAATGTAATAATGGATGCTAGAATGGGAATCGGGGTGGAATTCCATGTCTAAAAATATTATTATTAGCTATTTTTAAAAATCAAGTGTTTTTGCTGCCCGAGGAAGAAAAAAAGTTGCTCAGGAGCAAAAAAAATTTTTTTTTCTCAAATGTAATAACGGATGCTAGAATGTGATTCAGGGTGGAATTCCATGTCTAAAAATTTTATTATTAGCTGTTTTTAAATATCGAGTGTTTTCGCTGCCCAAGAAAGACAACGCGTGATGCCGCGGTCAGAAAAAAAGCTGCCAAGGAGCAAAAAAAAATTTTTTTTCTCAAATGTAATAACGGATGCTCAAATGTGGTTCAGGGTGGAATTCCATGTCTAAAAATATTATTTTTAGCTGTTTTTAAAAATCGAGTGTTTTTGCTGCCTGAGGAAGAAAACGCGTCATGCCGCGGTCAGAAAGAAAGCTGCCCAGGAGCAAAAAAATTTTTTTTTCTCAAATGTAATAACGGATGCTAGAATGTGATTCGGGGTGGAATTCCATGCCTAAAAATATTATTATTAGCTGTTTATAAAAATCGAGTGTTTTTGCTGCCCGAGGAAGAAAACGCATGATGTCGTGGTCAGAAAAAAGCTGCCCAGGAACAAAAAATTTTTTTTCTCAAATGTAATAACGGATGCTAGAATGTGATTCGGGGTGGAATTCCATGTCTAACAATATTATTATTAGCTGTTTTTAAAAATCAAGTGTTTTTGCTGCCCGAGGAAGAAAACGCGTGATGCAGCAGTCGGAAAAAAAGCTGCCCAGGAGCAAAAAAAATTTTTTTTTCTCAAATGTAATAACGGATGCTAGAATGTGATTCAGGGTGGAATTCCATGTTTAAAAATATTATTATTAGCTGTTTTTAAATATCGAGTGTTTTCGCTGCCCAAGGAAGACAACGTGTGATTCCGTGGTCAGAAAAAAAGCTGCCAGAAGCAAAAAAAATTTTTTTCTCAAATGTAATAACGGATGCTAGAATGTGATTCGGGGTGGAATTCCATGTCTAAAAATATTATTATTAGCTGTTTTTAAAAATCGAGTGTTTTTGCTGCCCGAGGAAGAAAACGCATGATGCCGCGGTCAGAACAAAAGCTGCCCAGGAGCAAAAAAAAATTTTTTTTCTCAAATGTAATAACGGATGCTATAATGTGATTCGGGGTGGAATTCCATGTCTAAAAATATTATTATTAGCTGTTTTTAAAAATCGAGTGTTTTTGCTGCCCGAGGAAGAAAACGCGTGATGCCGCAGTCAGAAAAAAAGCTGCCCAGGAGCAAAAAAATTTTTTTTTCTCAAATGTAATAATGGATGCTAGAATGGGAATCGGGGTGGAATTCCATGTCTAAAAATATTATTATTAGCTATTTTTAAAAATCAAGTGTTTTTGCTGCCCGAGGAAGAAAAAAAGTTGCTCAGGAGCAAAAAAAATTTTTTTTTCTCAAATGTAATAACGGATGCTAGAATGTGATTCAGGGTGGAATTCCATGTCTAAAAATTTTATTATTAGCTGTTTTTAAAAATTGACTCTTTTTGCTGCCCGAGGAAGAAAACGCGTGATGCCGCGGTCAGAAAAAAAGCTGCCCTGTAGCAAAAAAAATTTTTTTTTCTCAAATGTAGTAACGGATGCTAGAATGTGATTCAGGGTGGAATTCCATGTCTAAAAATATTATTATTAGCTGTTTTTAAATATCGAGTGTTTTCGCTGCCCAAGAAAGACAACGCGTGATGCCGCGGTCAGAAAAAAAGCTGCCAAGGAGCAAAAAAATTTTTTTTTCTCAAATGTAATAACGGATGCTCAAATGTGGTTCAGGGTGGAATTCCATGTCTAAAAATATTATTTTTAGCTGTTTTTAAAAATCGAGTGTTTTTGCTGCCTGAGGAAGAAAACGCGTCATGCCGCGGTCAGAAAGAAAGCTGCCCAAGAGCAAAAAAATTTTTTTTTCTCAAATGTAATAACGGATGCTAGAATGTGATTCGGGTGGAATTCCATGCCTAAAAATATTATTATTAGCTGTTTATAAAAATCGAGTGTTTTTGCTGCCCGAGGAAGAAAACGCATGATGCCGCGGTCAGAAAAAAAGCTGCCCAGGAACAAAAATTTTTTTTTCTCAAATGTAATAATGGATGCTAGAATGGGAATCGGGGTGGAATTCCATGTCTAAAAATATTATTATTAGCTATTTTTAAAAATCAAGTGTTTTTGCTGCCCGAGGAAGAAAAAAAGTTGCTCAGGAGAAAAAAAAATTTTTTTTTCTCAAATGTAATAACGGATGCTAGAATGTGATTCAGGGTGGAATTCCATGTCTAAAAATATTATTATTAGCTGTTTTTAAATATCGAGTGTTTTCGCTGCCCAAGGAAGACAACGTGTGATTCCGTGGTCAGAAAAAAAGATGCCAGAAGCAAAAAAAATTTTTTTCTCAAATGTAATAACGGATGCTAGAATGTGATTCGGGGTGGAATTCCATGTCTAAAAATATTATTATTAGCTGTTTTTAAAAATCGAGTGTTTTTGCTGCCCGAGGAAGAAAACGCATGATGCCGCGGTCAGAAAAAAAGCTGCCCAGGAGCAAAAAAAAAATTTTTTTTCTCAAATGTAATAACGGATGCTATAATGTGATTCGGGGTGGAATTCCATGTCTAAAAATATTATTATTAGCTGTTTTTAAAAATCGAGTGTTTTTGCTGCCCGAGGAAGAAAACGCATGATGCCGCAGTTAGAAAAAAAGCTGCCAGGAGCAAAAAAAAATTTTTTTTCTCAAATGTAATAACGGATGTTAGAATGGGATTCGGGGTGGAATTCCATGTCTAAAAATATTATTATTAGCTGTTTTTAAAAATCGAGTGTTTTTGCTGCCCGAGGAAGAAAACGCATGATGGCGCGGTCAGAAAAAAAGCTGCCCAGGAACAAAAATTTTTTTTTTCTCAAATGTAATAATGGATGCTAGAATGGGAATCGGGGTGGAATTCCATGTCTAAAAATATTATTATTAGCTATTTTTAAAAATCAAGTGTTTTTGCTGCCCGAGGAAGAAAAAAAGTTGCTCAGGAGCAAAAAAAAAATTTTTTTCTCAAATGTAATAACGGATGCTAGAATGTGATTCAGGGTGGAATTCCATGTCTAAAAATTTTATTATTAGCTGTTTTTAAAAATTGACTCTTTTTGCTGCCCGAGGAAGAAAACGCGTGATGCCGCGGTCAGAAAAATAGCTGCCCTGTAGCAAAAAAAATTTTTTTTTCTCAAATGTAATAACGGATGCTAGAATGTGATTCAGGGTGGAATTCCATGTCTAAAAATATTATTATTAGCTGTTTTTAAATATCGAGTGTTTTCGCTGCCCAAGAAAGACAACGCGTGATGCCGCGGTCAGAAAAAAAGCTGCCAAGGAGCAAAAAAATTTTTTTTCTCAAATGTAATAACGGATGCTCAAATGTGGTTCAGGGTGGAATTCCATGTCTAAAAATATTATTATTAGCTATTTTTAAAAATCAAGTGTTTTTGCTGCCCGAGGAAGAAAAAAAGTTGCTCAGGAGCAAAAAAAAATTTTTTTTCTCAAATGTAATAACGGATGCTAGAATGTGATTCAGGGTGGAATTCCATGTCTAAAAATTTTATTATTAGCTGTTTTTAAAAATTGACTCTTTTTGCTGCCCGAGGAAGAAAACGCGTGATGCCGCGGTCAGAAAAAAAGCTGCCCTGTAGCAAAAAAAATTTTTTTTTCTCAAATGTAGTAACGGATGCTAGAATGTGATTCAGGGTGGAATTCCATGTCTAAAAATATTATTATTAGCTGTTTTTAAATATCGAGTGTTTTCGCTGCCCAAGAAAGACAACGCGTGATGCCGCGGTCAGAAAAAAAGCTGCCAGGGAGCAAAAAAAATTTTTTTTTCTCAAATGTAATAACGGATGCTCAAATGTGGTTCAGGGTGGAATTCCATGTCTAAAAATATTATTTTTAGCTGTTTTTAAAAATCGAGTGTTTTTGCTGCCTGAGGAAGAAAACGCGTCATGCCGCGGTCAGAAAGAAAGCTGCCCAGGAGCAAAAAAATTTTTTTTTCTCAAATGTAATAACGGATGCTAGAATGTGATTCGGGGTGGAATTCCATGCCTAAAAATATTATTATTAGCTGTTTATAAAAATCGAGTGTTTTTGCTGCCCGAGGAAGAAAACGCATGATGCCGTGGTCAGAAAAAAAGCTGCCCAGGAACAAAAAAATTTTTTTTCTCAAATGTAATAACGGATGCTAGAATGTGATTCGGGGTGGAATTCCATGTCTAACAATATTATTATTAGCTGTTTTTAAAAATCAAGTGTTTTAGCTGCCCGAGGAAGAAAACGCGTGATGCAGCAGTCGGAAAAAAAGCTGCCCAGGAGCAAAAAAAATTTTTTTTTCTCAAATGTAATAACGGATGCTAGAATGTGATTCAGGGTGGAATTCCATGTTTAAAAATATTATTATTAGCTGTTTTTAAATATCGAGTGTTTTCGCTGCCCAAGGAAGACAACGTGTGATTCTGTGGTCAGAAAAAAAGCTGCCAGAAGCAAAAAAAAATTTTTTCTCAAATGTAATAACGGATGCTAGAATGGGATTCGGGGTGGAATTCCATGTCTAAAAATATTATTATTAGCTGTTTTTAAAAATCGAGTGTTTTTCCTGCCCGAGGAAGACAACGTGTGATTCCGTGGTCAGAAAAAAAGCTGCCAGAAGCAAAAAAAATTTTTTTCTCAAATGTAATAACGGATGCTAGAATGTGATTCGGGGTGGAATTCCATGTCTAAAAATATTATTATTAGCTGTTTTTAAAAATCGAGTGTTTTTGCTGCCCGAGGAAGAAAACGCATGATGCCGCGGTCAGAAAAAAAGCTGCCCAGGAGCAAAAAAAAATTTTTTTTCTCAAATGTAATAACGGATGCTAGAATGTGATTCGGGGTGGAATTCCATGTCTAAAAATATTATTATTAGCTGTTTTTAAAAATCGAGTGTTTTTGCTGCCCGAGGAAGAAAACGCGTGATGCCGCAGTCAGAAAAAAAGCTGCCCAGGAGCAAAAAAATTTTTTTTTCTCAAATGTAATAATGGATGCTAGAATGGGAATCGGGGTGGAATTCCATGTCTAAAAATATTATTATTAGCTATTTTTAAAAATCAAGTGTTTTTGCTGCCCGAGGAAGAAAAAAAGTTGCTCAGGAGCAAAAAAAATTTTTTTTTCTCAAATGTAATAACGGATGCTAGAATGTGATTCAGGGTGGAATTCCATGTCTAAAAATTTTATTATTAGCTGTTTTTAAATATCGAGTGTTTTCGCTGCCCAAGAAAGACAACGCGTGATGCCGCGGTCAGAAAAAAAGCTGCCAAGGAGCAAAAAAAATTTTTTTTTCTCAAATGTAATAACGGATGCTCAAATGTGGTTCAGGGTGGAATTCCATGTCTAAAAATATTATTTTTAGCTGTTTTTAAAAATCGAGTGTTTTTGCTGCCTGAGGAAGAAAACGCGTCATGCCGCGGTCAGAAAGAAAGCTGCCCAGGAGCAAAAAAATTTTTTTTTCTCAAATGTAATAACGGATGCTAGAATGTGATTCGGGGTGGAATTCCATGCCTAAAAATATTATTATTAGCTGTTTATAAAAATCGAGTGTTTTTGCTGCCCGAGGAAGAAAACGCATGATGTCGTGGTCAGAAAAAAAGCTGCCCAGGAACAAAAAAATTTTTTTTCTCAAATGTAATAACGGATGCTAGAATGTGATTCGGGGTGGAATTCCATGTCTAACAATATTATTATTAGCTGTTTTTAAAAATCAAGTGTTTTTGCTGCCCGAGGAAGAAAACGCGTGATGCAGCAGTCGGAAAAAAAGCTGCCCAGGAGCAAAAAAAATTTTTTTTTCTCAAATGTAATAACGGATGCTAGAATGTGATTCAGGGTGGAATTCCATGTTTAAAAATATTATTATTAGCTGTTTTTAAATATCGAGTGTTTTCGCTGCCCAAGGAAGACAACGTGTGATTCCGTGGTCAGAAAAAAAGCTGCCAGAAGCAAAAAAAATTTTTTTCTCAAATGTAATAACGGATGCTAGAATGGGATTCGGGGTGGAATTCCATGTCTAAAAATATTATTATTAGCTGTTTTTAAAAATCGAGTGTTTTTGCTGCCCGAGGAAGAAAAGGTGTGATTCCGTGGTCAGAAAAAAAGCTGCCAGAAGCAAAAAAAAATTTTTTCTCAAATGTAATAACGGATGCTAGAATGGGATTCGGGGTGGAATTCCATGTCTAAAAATATTATTATTAGCTGTTTTTAAAAATCGAGTGTTTTTGCTGCCCGAGGAAGAAAACGCATGATGCCGCGGTCAGAACAAAAGCTGCCCAGGAGCAAAAAAAAATTTTTTTTCTCAAATGTAATAACGGATGCTATAATGTGATTCGGGGTGGAATTCCATGTCTAAAAATATTATTATTAGCTGTTTTTAAAAATCGAGTGTTTTTGCTGCCCGAGGAAGAAAACGCGTGATGCCGCAGTCAGAAAAAAAGCTGCCCAGGAGCAAAAAAATTTTTTTTTCTCAAATGTAATAATGGATGCTAGAATGGGAATCGGGGTGGAATTCCATGTCTAAAAATATTATTATTAGCTATTTTTAAAAATCAAGTGTTTTTGCTGCCCGAGGAAGAAAAAAAGTTGCTCAGGAGCAAAAAAAATTTTTTTTTCTCAAATGTAATAACGGATGCTAGAATGTGATTCAGGGTGGAATTCCATGTCTAAAAATTTTATTATTAGCTGTTTTTAAAAATTGACTCTTTTTGCTGCCCGAGGAAGAAAACGCGTGATGCCGCGGTCAGAAAAAAAGCTGCCCTGTAGCAAAAAAATTTTTTTTTTCTCAAATGTAGTAACGGATGCTAGAATGTGATTCAGGGTGGAATTCCATGTCTAAAAATATTATTATTAGCTGTTTTTAAATATCGAGTGTTTTCGCTGCCCAAGAAAGACAACGCGTGATGCCGCGGTCAGAAAAAAAGCTGCCAAGGAGGAAAAAAATTTTTTTTTCTCAAATGTAATAACGGATGCTAGAATGTGATTCAGGGTGGAATTCCATGTTTAAAAATATTATTATTAGCTGTTTTTAAATATCGAGTGTTTTCGCTGCCCAAGGAAGACAACGTGTGATTCCGTGGTCAGAAAAAAAGCTGCCAGAAGCAAAAAAAATTTTTTTCTCAAATGTAATAACGGATGCTAGAATGGGATTCGGGGTGGAATTCCATGTCTAAAAATATTATTTTTAGCTGTTTTTAAAAATCGAGTGTTTTTGCTGCCTGAGGAAGAAAACGCGTCATGCCGCGGTCAGAAAGAAAGCTGCCCAAGAGCAAAAAAAATTTTTTTTTCTCAAATGTAATAACGGATGCTAGAATGTGATTCGGGGTGGAATTCCATGCCTAGAAATATTATTATTAGCTGTTTATAAAAATCGAGTGTTTTTGCTGCCCGAGGAAGAAAAAAAGTTGCTCAGGAGCAAAAAAAAATTTTTTTTCTCAAATGTAATAACGGATGCTAGAATGTGATTCAGGGTGGAATTCCATGTCTAAAAATTTTATTATTAGCTGTTTTTAAAAATTGACTCTTTTTGCTGCCCGAGGAAGAAAACGCGTGATGCCGCGGTCAGAAAAAAAGCTGCCCTGTAGCAAAAACTTTTTTTTTTCTCAAATGTAATAACGGATGCTAGAATGTGATTCGGGGTGGAATTCCATGTCTAACAATATTATTATTAGCTGTTTTTAAAAATCAAGTGTTTTTGCTGCCCGAGGAAGAAAACGCGTGATGCCGCAGTCAGAAAAAAAGCTGCCCAGGAGCAAAAAAATTTTTTTTTCTCAAATGTAATAATGGATGCTAGAATGGGAATCGGGGTGGAATTCCATGTCTAAAAATTTTATTATTAGCTGTTTTTAAAAATTGACTCTTTTTGCTGCCCGAGGAAGAAAACGCGTGATGCCGCGGTCAGAAAAAAAGCTGCCCTGTAGCAAAAAAATTTTTTTTTTCTCAAATGTAGTAACGGATGCTAGAATGTGATTCAGGGTGGAATTCCATGTCTAAAAATATTATTATTAGCTGTTTTTAAATATCGAGTGTTTTCGCTGCCCAAGAAAGACAACGCGTGATGCCGCGGTCAGAAAAAAAGCTGCCAAGGAGCAAAAAAAATTTTTTTTTCTCAAATGTAATAACGGATGCTCAAATGTGGTTCAGGGTGGAATTCCATGTCTAAAAATATTATTTTTAGCTGTTTATAAAAATCGAGTGTTTTTGCTGCCCGAGGAAGAAAACGCATGATGCCGTGGTCAGAAAAAAAGCTGCCCAGGAACAAAAAAATTTTTTTTCTCAAATGTAATAACGGATGCTAGAATGTGATTCGGGGTGGAATTCCATGTCTAACAATATTATTATTAGCTGTTTTTAAAAATCAAGTGTTTTTGCTGCCCGAGGAAGAAAACGCGTGATGCAGCAGTCGGAAAAAAAGCTGCCCAGGAGCAAAAAAATTTTTTTTTTCTCAAATGTAATAACGGATGCTAGAATGTGATTCAGGGTGGAATTCCATGTCTAAAAATATTATTATTAGCTGTTTTTAAATATCGAGTGTTTTCGCTGCCCAAGGAAGACAACGTGTGATTCCGTGGTCAGAAAAAAAGCTGCCAGAAGCAAAAAAAATTTTTTTCTCAAATGTAATAACGGATGCTAGAATGGGATTCGGGGTGGAATTCCATGTATAAAAATATTATTATTAGCTGTTTTTAAAAATCGAGTGTTTTTGCTGCCCGAGGAAGAAAACGTGTGATGCCGTGGTCAGAAAAAAAGCTGCCCAGGAGGAAAAAAAAATTTTTTTTCTCAAATGTAATAATGGATGGTAGAATGTGATTCGGTGTGGAATTCCATGTCTAAAAAAATTATTATTAGCTGTTTTTAAAAATCGAGTGTTTTTACTGCCCGAGGAAGAAAACGCATGATGCCGCGGTCAGAAAAAAAGTGGCCAGGAGCAAAAAAATTTTTTTTCTCAAATGTAATAACGGATGCTAGAATGTGATTCGGAGTGGAATTCCATGTCTAAAAATATTATTATTAGCTTTTTAAAAAAATCGAGTGTTTTTGCTGCCCAAGGAAGAAAAAAAGTTGCTCAGGAGCAAAAAAAAATTTTTTCTCAAATGTAATAACGGATGCTAGAATGTGATTCGGGGTGGAATTCCATGTCTAAAAATATTATTATTAGCTGTTTATAAAAATCGAGTGTTTTTGCTGCCCGAGGAAGAAAACGCATGATGCCGCGGTCAGAAAAAAAGCTGCCCAGGAACAAAAAATTTTTTTTTCTCAAATGTAATAATGGATGCTAGAATGGGAATCGGGGTGGAATTCCATGTCTAAAAATATTATTATTAGCTGTTTTTAAAAATCAAGTGTTTTTGCTGCCCGAGGAAGAAAAAAAGTTGCTCAGGAGCAAAAAAAAATTTTTTTCTCAAATGTAATAATGGATGCTAGAATGTGATTCGGGGTGGAATTCCATGCCTAAAAATATTATTATTAGCTGTTTATAAAAATCGAGTGTTTTTGCTGCCCGAGGAAGAAAACGCATGATGCCGTGGTCAGAAAAAAAGCTGCCCAGGAACAAAAAAATTTTTTTTCTCAAATGTAATAACGGATGCTAGAATGTGATTCTGGGTGGAATTCCATGTCTAAAAATATTATTATTAGCTGTTTTGAAAAATCGAGTGTTTTTGCTGCCCGAGGAAGGAAACGCGTGATCCCGCGGTCAGAAAAAAAGCTGCCCAGGAGCAAAAAAATTTTTTTTTCTCAAATGTAATAATGGATGCTAGAATGTGATTCGGGTTGGAATTCCATGTCTAAAAATATTATTATTAGCTGTTTTTAAAAATCGAGTGTTTTTGCTGCCCGAGGAAGAAAACGCATGATGCCGTGGTCAGAAAAAAAGCTGCCCAGGAGCAAAAAAAATTTTTTTTCTCAAATGTAATAATGGATGCTAGAATGTGATTCAGGGTGGAATTCCATGTCTAAAAATATTATTATTAGCTGTTTTTAAAAATCAAGTGTTTTTGCTGCCCGAGGAAGAAAACGTGTGATGCAGCGGTCAGAAAAAAAGCTGCCCAGGAGAAAAAAAAATTTTTTTCTCTCAAATGTAATAACGGATGCTAGAATGTGATTCGGGGTGGAATTCCATGTCTAAAAATATTATTATTAGCTGTTTTAAAAATCAAGTGTTTTTGCTACCCGAGGAAGAAAACCCGTGATGCAGCGGTCAGAAAAAAAGCTGCCCAGGAGCAAAAAAAATTTTTTTTTCTCAAATGTAATAACGGATGCTATAATGTGATTCGGGGTGGAATTCCATGTCTAAAAATATTATTATTAGCTGTTTTTAAAAATCGAGTGTTTTTGCTGCCCGAGGAAGAAAACGCGTGATGCCGCAGTCAGAAAAAAAGCTGCCCAGGAGCAAAAAAATTTTTTTTTCTCAAATGTAATAATGGATGCTAGAATGGGAATCGGGGTGGAATTCCATGTCTAAAAATATTATTATTAGCTATTTTTAAAAATCAAGTGTTTTTGCTGCCCCAGGAAGAAAAAAAGTTGCTCAGGAGCAAAAAAAAATTTTTTTTCTCAAATGTAATAACGGATGCTAGAATGTGATTCAGGGTGGAATTCCATGTCTAAAAATTTTATTATTAGCTGTTTTTAAAAATTGACTCTTTTTGCTGCCCGAGGAAGAAAACGCGTGATGCCGCGGTCAGAAAAAAAGCTGCCCTGTAGCAAAAAAATTTTTTTTTTCTCAAATGTAGTAACGGATGCTAGAATGTGATTCAGGGTGGAATTCCATGTCTAAAAATATTATTATTAGCTGTTTTTAAATATCGAGTGTTTTCGCTGCCCAAGAAAGACAACGCGTGATGCCGCGGTCAGAAAAAAAGCTGCCAAGGAGCAAAAAAAATTTTTTTTTCTCAAATGTAATAACGGATGCTCAAATGTGGTTCAGGGTGGAATTCCATGTCTAAAAATATTATTTTTAGCTGTTTATAAAAATCGAGTGTTTTTGCTGCCCGAGGAAGAAAACGCATGATGCCGTGGTCAGAAAAAAAGCTGCCCAGGAACAAAAAAATTTTTTTTCTCAAATGTAATAACGGATGCTAGAATGTGATTCGGGGTGGAATTCCATGTCTAACAATATTATTATTAGCTGTTTTTAAAAATCAAGTGTTTTTGCTGCCCGAGGAAGAAAACGCGTGATGCAGCAGTCGGAAAAAAAGCTGCCCAGGAGCAAAAAAAATTTTTTTTTCTCAAATGTAATAACGGATGCTAGAATGTGATTCAGGGTGGAATTCCATGTCTAAAAATATTATTATTAGCTGTTTTTAAATATCGAGTGTTTTCGCTGCCCAAGGAAGACAACGTGTGATTCCGTGGTCAGAAAAAAAGCTGCCAGAAGCAAAAAAAAATTTTTTCTCAAATGTAATAGCAGATGCTAGAATGGGATTCGGGGTGGAATTCCATGTCTAAAAATATTATTATTAGCTGTTTTTAAAAATCGAGTGTTTTTGCTGCCCGAGGAAGAAAACGTGTGATGCCGTGGTCAGAAAAATAGCTGCCCAGGAGCAAAAAATTTTTTTTTCTCAAATGTAATAATGGATGCTAGAATGTGATTCGGGGTGGAATTCCATGTCTAAAAATATTATTATTAGCTTTTTTTAAAAATCAAGTTTTTTTGCTGCCCGAGGAAGAAAACGCATGATGCCGCGGTCAGAAAAAAAGCTGCCCAGGAACAAAAATTTTTTTTTTCTCAAATGTAATAATGGATGCTAGAATGGGAATCGGGGTGGAATTCCATGTCTAAAAATATTATTATTAGCTATTTTTAAAAATCAAGTGTTTTTGCTGCCCGAGGAAGAAAAAAAGTTGCTCAGGAGCAAAAAAAATTTTTTTTCTCAAATGTAATAACGGATGCTAGAATGTGATTCTGGGTGGAATTCCATGTCTAAAAATTTTATTATTAGCTGTTTTTAAAAATTGACTCTTTTTGCTGCCCGAGGAAGAAAACGCGTGATTCCGCGGTCAGAAAAAAAGCTGCCAGAAGCAAAAAAAAATTTTTTCTCAAATGTAATAACGGATGCTAGAATGTGATTCGGGGTGGAATTCCATGTCTAAAAATATTATTATTAGCTGTTTTTAAAAATCAAGTGTTTTTGCTGCCCGAGGAAGAAAACGCATGATGCAGCGGTCAGAAAAAAAGCTGCCCAGGAGGAAAAAAAATTTTTTTTTCTCAAATGTAATAATGGATGCTAGAATGTGATTCGGTGTGGAATTCCATGTCTAAAAAAATTATTATTAGCTGTTTTTAAAAATCGAGTGTTTTTACTGCCCGAGGAAGAAAACGCATGATGCCGCGGTCAGAAAAAAAGTGGCCAGGAGCAAAATTTTTTTTTTTCTCAAATGTAATAACGGATGATAGAATGTGATTCGGGGTGGAATTCCATGTCTAAAAATATTATTATTAGCTTTTTAAAAAAATCGAGTGTTTTTGCTGCCCGAGGAAGAAAAAAATTTGCTCAGGAGCAAAAAAAATTTTTTTCTCAAATGTAATAACGGATGCTAGAATGTGATTCGGGGTGGAATTCCATGTCTAAAAATATTATTATTAGCTGTTTATAAAAATCGAGTGTTTTTGCTGCCCGAGGAAGAAAACGCATGATGCCGCGGTCAGAAAAAAAGCTGCCCAGGAACAAAAATTTTTTTTTTCTCAAATGTAATAATGGATGCTAGAATGGGAATCGGGGTGGAATTCCATGTCTAAAAATATTATTATTAGCTGTTTTTAAAAATCAAGTGTTTTTGCTGCCCGAGGAAGAAAAAAAGTTGCTCAGGAGCAAAAAAAAATTTTTTTTCTCAAATGTAATAATGGATGCTAGAATGTGATTCGGGGTGGAATTCCATGCCTAAAAATATTATTATTAGCTGTTTTTAAAAATCGAGTGTTTTTGCTGCCCGAGGAAGAAAACGCATGATGCCGTGGTCAGAAAAAAAGCTGCCCAGGAACAAAAAAATTTTTTTTCTCAAATGTAATAACGGATGCTAGAATGTGATTCTGGGTGGAATTCCATGTCTAAAAATATTATTATTAGCTGTTTTGAAAAATCGAGTGTTTTTGCTGCCCGAGGAAGAAAACGCATGATGCCGTGGTCAGAAAAAAAGCTGCCCAGGAGCAAAAAAAATTTTTTTTCTCAAATGTAATAATGGATGCTAGAATGTGATTCAGGGTGTAATTCCATGTCTAAAAATATTATTATTAGCTGTTTTTAAAAATCAAGTGTTTTTGCTGCCCGAGGAAGAAAACGTGTGATGCAGCGGTCAGAAAAAAAGCTGCCCAGGAGAAAAAAAAATTTTTTTCTCTCAAATGTAATAACGGATGCTAGAATGTGATTCGGGGTGGAATTCCATGTCTAAAAATATTATTATTAGCTGTTTTAAAAATCAAGTGTTTTTGCTACCCGAGGAAGAAAACGCGTGATGCAGCGTTCAGAAAAAAAGCTGCCCAGGAGCAAAAAAAATTTTTTTTTCTCAAATGTAATAACGGATGCTAGAATGTGATTCGGGGTGGAATTCCATGTCTAACAATATTATTATTAGCTGTTTTTAAAAATCAAGTGTTTTTGCTGCCCGAGGAAGAAAACGCGTGATGCAGCAGTCGGAAAAAAAGCTGCCCAGGAGCAAAAAAATTTTTTTTTCTCAAATGAAATAACGGATGCTAGAATGTGATTCAGGGTGGAATTCCAAGTCTAAAAATATTATTATTAGCTGTTTTTAAATATCGAGTGTTTTCGCTGCCCAAGGAAGACAACGTGTGATTCCGTGGTCAGAAAAAAAGCTGCCAGAAGCAAAAAAAATTTTTTTCTCAAATGTAATAACGGATGCTAGAATGTGATTCGGGGTGGAATTCCATGTCTAAAAATATTATTATTAGCTGTTTTTAAAAATCGAGTGTTTTTGCTGCCCGAGGAAGAAAACGCATGATGCCGCGGTCAGAAAAAAAGCTGCCCAGGAGCAAAAAATTTTTTTTTTCTCAAATGTAATAACGGATGCTATAATGTGATTCGGGGTGGAATTCCATGTCTAAAAATATTATTATTAGCTGTTTTGAAATATCAAGTGTTTTCGCTGCCCAAGGAAGACAACGTGTGATTCCGCGGTCAGAAAAAAAGCTGCCAGAAGCAAAAAAAATTTTTTTCTCAAATGTAATAACGGATGCTAGAATGTGATTCGGGGTGGAATTCCATGTCTAACAATATTATTATTAGCTGTTTTTAAAAATCGAATGTTTTTGCTGCCCGAGGAAGAAAACGCGTGATGCAGCAGTCGGAAAAAAAGCTGCCCAGGAGCAAAAAAATTTTTTTTTCTCAAATGTAATAACGGATGCTAGAATGTGATTCAGGGTGGAATTCCATGTCTAAAAATATTATTATTAGCTGTTTTTAAATATCGAGTGTTTTCGCTGCCCAAGGAAGACAACGTGTGATTCCGTGGTCAGAAAAAAAGCTGCCAGAAGCAAAAAAAATTTTTTTCTCAAATGTAATAACGGATGCTAGAATGTGATTCGGGGTGGAATTCCATGTCTAAAAATATTATTATTAGCTGTTTTTAAAAATCGAGTGTTTTTGCTGCCCGAGGAAGAAAACGCATGATGCCGCGGTCAGAAAAAAAGCTGCCCAGGAGCAAAAAAAATTTTTTTTCTCAAATGTAATAATGGATGCTAGAATGTGATTCGGGTTGGAATTCCATGTCTAAAAATATTATTATTAGCTGTTTTTAAAAATCGAGTGTTTTTGCTGCCCGAGGAAGAAAACGCGTGATGCCGCGGTCAGAAAAAAAGCTGCCCAGGAACAAAAATTTTTTTTTTCTCAAATGTAATAATGGATGCTAGAATGGGAATCGGGGTGGAATTCCATGTCTAAAAATATTATTATTAGCTATTTTTAAAAATCAAGTGTTTTTGCTGCCCGAGGAAGAAAAAAAGTTGCTCAGGAGCAAAAAAAAATTTTTTTTCTCAAATGTAATAACGGATGCTAGAATGTGATTCAGGGTGGAATTCCATGTCTAAAAATTTTATTATTAGCTGTTTTTAAAAATTGACTCTTTTTGCTGCCCGGGGAAGAAAACGCGTGATGCCGCGGTCAGAAAAAAAGCTGCCCTGTAGCAAAAAAATTTTTTTTTCTCAAATGTAATAACGGATGCTAGAATGTGATTCAGGGTGGAATTCCATGTCTTAAAATATTATTATTAGCTGTTTTTAAATATCGAGTGTTTTCGCTGCCCAAGAAAGACAACGCGTGATGCCGCGGTCAGAAAAAAAGCTGCCAAGGAGCAAAAAAAATTTTTTTTCTCAAATGTAATAACGGATGCTCAAATGTGGTTCAGGGTGGAATTCCATGTCTAAAAATATTATTTTTAGCTGTTTTTAAAAATCGAGTGTTTTTGCTGCCTGAGGAAGAAAACGCGTCATGCCGCGGTCAGAAAGAAAGCTGCCCAGGAGCAAAAAAAATTTTTTTTCTCAAATGTAATAACGGATGCTAGAATGTGATTCGGGGTGGAATTCCATGCCTAAAAATATTATTATTAGCTGTTTATAAAAATCGAGTGTTTTTGCTGCCCGAGGAAGAAAACGCATGATGCCGCGGTCAGAAAAAAAGCTGCCCAGGAACAAAAATTTTTTTTTTCTCAAATGTAATAATGGATGCTAGAATGGGAATCGGGGTGGAATTCCATGTCTAAAAATATTATTATTAGCTATTTTTAAAAATCAAGTGTTTTTGCTGCCCGAGGAAGAAAAAAAGTTGCTCAGGAGCAAAAAAAATTTTTTTTTCTCAAATGTAATAACGGATGCTAGAATGTGATTCAGGGTGGAATTCCATGTCTAAAAATATTATTATTAGCTGTTTTTAAATATCGAGTGTTTTCGCTGCCCAAGGAAGACAACGTGTGATTCCGTGGTCAGAAAAAAAGCTGCCAGAAGCAAAAAAAATTTTTTTCTCAAATGTAATAACGGATGCTAGAATGTGATTCGGGGTGGAATTCCATGTCTAAAAATATTATTATTAGCTGTTTTTAAAAATCGAGTGTTTTTGCTGACCGAGGAAGAAAACGCATGATGCCGCGGTTAGAAAAAAAGCTGCCCAGGAGCAAAAAAAAATTTTTTTTCTCAAATTTAATAACGGATGCTAGAATGTGATTCGGGGTGGAATTGAATGTCTAAAAATATTATTATTAGCTGTTTGTAAAAATCGAGTGTTTTTGCTGCCCGAGGAAGAAAACGCGTGATGCCGCGGTAAGAAAAAAAGCTGCCCAGGAGCAAAAAAATTTTTTTTCTCAAATGTAATAACGGATGCTAGAAAGTGATTCGGGGTGGAATTCCATGTCTAAAAATATTATTATTAGCTGTATTTAAAAATCGAGTGTTTTTGCTCCCCGAGGAAGAAAACGCGTGATGCCGCAGTTAGAAAAAAAGCTGCCAGGAGCAAAAAAAATTTTTTTTTTCTCAAATGTAATAACGGATGTTAGAATGGGATTCGGGGTGGAATTCCATGTCTAAAAATATTATTATTAGCTGTTTTTAAAAATCGAGTGTTTTTGCTGCCCGAGGAAGAAAACGCATGATGCCGCGGTCAGAAAAAAAGCTGCCCAGGAACAAAAAATTTTTTTTTCTCAAATGTAATAATGGATGCTAGAATGGGAATCGGGGTGGAATTCCATGTCTAAAAATATTATTATTAGCTATTTTTAAAAATCAAGTGTTTTTGCTGCCCGAGGAAGAAAAAAAGTTGCTCAGGAGCAAAAAAAAATTTTTTTTCTCAAATGTAATAACGGATGCTAGAATGTGATTCAGGGTGGAATTCCATGTCTAAAAATATTATTATTAGCTGTTTTTAAATATCGAGTGTTTTCGCTGCCCAAGGAAGACAACGTGTGATTCCGTGGTCAGAAAAAAAGCTGCCAGAAGCAAAAAAAATTTTTTTCTCAAATGTAATAACGGATGCTAGAATGTGATTCGGGGTGGAATTCCATGTCTAAAAATATTATTATTAGCTGTTTTTAAAAATCGAGTGTTTTTGCTGCCCGAGGAAGAAAACGCATGATGCCGCGGTGAGAAAAAAAGCTGCCCAGGAGCAAAAAAAAATTTTTTTTCTCAAATTTAATAACGGATGCTAGAATGTGATTCGGGGTGGAATTGAATGTCTAAAAATATTATTATTAGCTGTTTGTAAAAATCGAGTGTTTTTGCTGCCCGAGGAAGAAAACGCGTGATGCCGCGGTAAGAAAAAAAGCTGCCCAGGAGCAAAAAAATTTTTTTTCTCAAATGTAATAACGGATGCTAGAATGTGATTCGGGGTGGAATTCCATGTCTAAAAATATTATTATTAGCTGTATTTAAAAATCGAGTGTTTTTGCTCCCCGAGGAAGAAAACGCGTGATGCCGCAGTTAGAAAAAAAGCTGCCAGGAGCAAAAAAAATTTTTTTTTCCTCAAATGTAATAACGGATGTTAGAATGGGATTCGGGGTGGAATTCCATGTCTAAAAATATTATTATTAGCTGTTTTTAAAAATCGAGTGTTTTTGCTGCCCGAGGAAGAAAACGCATGATGCCGCGGTCAGAAAAAAAGCTGCCCAGGAACAAAAAATTTTTTTTTCTCAAATGTAATAATGGATGCTAGAATGGGAATCGGGGTGGAATTCCATGTCTAAAAATATTATTATTAGCTATTTTTAAAAATCAAGTGTTTTTGCTGCCCGAGGAAGAAAAAAAGTTGCTCAGGAGCAAAAAAAAATTTTTTTTCTCAAATGTAATAACGGATGCTAGAATGTGATTCAGGGTGGAATTCCATGTCTAAAAATTTTATTATTAGCTGTTTTTAAAAATTGACTCTTTTTGCTGCCCGAGGAAGAAAACCCGTGATGCCGCGGTCAGAAAAAAAGCTGCCCTGTAGCAAAAAAAATTTTTTTTTTCTCAAATGTAATAACGGATGCTAGAATGTGATTCAGGGTGGAATTCCATGTCTAAAAATATTATTATTAGCTGTTTTTAAATATCGAGTGTTTTCGCTGCCCAAGAAAGACAACGCGTGATGCCGCGGTAAGAAAAAAAGCTGCCCAGGAGCAAAAAAATTTTTTTTCTCAAATGTAATAACGGATGCTAGAATGTGATTCGGGGTGGAATTCCATGTCTAAAAATATTATTATTAGCTGTATTTAAAAATCGAGTGTTTTTGCTCCCCGAGGAAGAAAACGCGTGATGCCGCAGTTAGAAAAAAAGCTGCCAGGAGCAAAAAAAATTTTTTTTTTTCTCAAATGTAATAACGGATGTTAGAATGGGATTCGGGGTGGAATTCCATGTCTAAAAATATTATTATTAGCTGTTTTTAAAAATCGAGTGTTTTTGCTGCCCGAGGAAGAAAACGCATGATGCCGCGGTCAGAAAAAAAGCTGCCCAGGAACAAAAAATTTTTTTTTCTCAAATGTAATAATGGATGCTAGAATGGGAATCGGGGTGGAATTCCATGTCTAAAAATATTATTATTAGCTATTTTTAAAAATCAAGTGTTTTTGCTGCCCGAGGAAGAAAAAAAGTTGCTCAGGAGCAAAAAAAAATTTTTTTTCTCAAATGTAATAACGGATGCTAGAATGTGATTCAGGGTGGAATTCCATGTCTAAAAATTTTATTATTAGCTGTTTTTAAAAATTGACTCTTTTTGCTGCCCGAGGAAGAAAACCCGTGATGCCGCGGTCAGAAAAAAAGCTGCCCTGTAGCAAAAAAAATTTTTTTTTCTCAAATGTAATAACGGATGCTAGAATGTGATTCAGGGTGGAATTCCATGTCTAAAAATATTATTATTAGTTGTATTTAAAAATCGAGTGTTTTTGCTCCCCGAGGAAGAAAACGCGTGCTGCCGCAGTTAGAAAAAAAGCTGCCAGGAGCAAAAAAAATTTTTTTTTTCTCAAATGTAATAACGGATGTTAGAATCGGATTCGGGGTGGAATTCCATGTCTAAAAATATTATTATTAGCTGTTTTTAAAAATCGAGTGTTTTTGCTGCCCGAGGAAGAAAACGCATGATGCCGCGGTCAGAAAAAAGCTGCCCAGGAACAAAAATTTTTTTTTTCTCAAATGTAATAATGGATGCTAGAATGGGAATCGGGGTGGAATTCCATGTCTAAAAATATTATTATTAGCTATTTTTAAAAATCAAGTGTTTTTGCTGCCCGAGGAAGAAAAAAAGTTGCTCAGGAGCAAAAAAAAATTTTTTTTCTCAAATGTAATAACGGATGCTAGAATGTGATTCAGGGTGGAATTCCATGTCTAAAAATTTTATTATTAGCTGTTTTTAAAAATTGACTCTTTTTGCTGCCCGAGGAAGAAAACCCGTGATGCCGCGGTCAGAAAAAAAGCTGCCAAGGAGCAAAAAAAATTTTTTTTTCTCAAATGTAATAACGGATGCTCAAATGTGGTTCAGGGTGGAATTCCATGTCTAAAAATATTATTTTTAGCTGTTTTTAAAAATCGAGTGTTTTTGCTGCCTGAGGAAGAAAACGCGTCATGCCGCGGTCAGAAAGAAAGCTGCCCAGGAGCAAAAAAATTTTTTTTTCTCAAATGTAATAACGGATGCTAGAATGTGATTCGGGGTGGAATTCCATGCCTAAAAATATTATTATTAGCTGTTTATAAAAATCGAGTGTTTTTGCTGCCCGAGGAAGAAAACGCATGATGCCGCGGTCAGAAAAAAAGCTGCCCAGGAACAAAAAATTTTTTTTTCTCAAATGTAATAATGGATGCTAGAATGGGAATCGGGGTGGAATTCCATGTCTAAAAATATTATTATTAGCTATTTTTAAAAATCAAGTGTTTTTGCTGCCCGAGGAAGAAAAAAAGTTGCTCAGGAGCAAAAAAAATTTTTTAATCTCAAATGTAATAACGGATGCTAGAATGTGATTCAGGGTGGAATTCCATGTCTAAAAATATTATTATTAGCTGTTTTTAAATATCGAGTGTTTTCGCTGCCCAAGGAAGACAACGTGTGATTCCGTGGTCAGAAAAAAAGCTGCCAGAAGCAAAAAAAATTTTTTTCTCAAATGTAATAACGGATGCTAGAATGTGATTCAGGGTGGAATTCCATGTCTAAAAATATTATTATTAGCTGGTTTTAAATATCGAGTGTTTTCGCTGCCCAAGAAAGACAACGCGTGATGCCGCGGTCAGAAAAAAAGCTGCCAAGGAGCAAAAAAAATTTTTTTTTCTCAAATGTAATAACGGATGCTCAAATGTGGTTCACGGTGGAATTCCATGTCTAAAAATATTATTTTTAGCTGTTTTTAAAAATCGAGTGTTTTTGCTGCCTGAGGAAGAAAACGCGTCATGCCGCGGTCAGAAAGAAAGCTGCCCAGGAGCAAAAAAATTTTTTTTTCTCAAATGTAATAACGGATGCTAGAATGTGATTCGGGGTGGAATTCCATGCCTAAAAATATTATTATTAGCTGTTTATAAAAATCGAGTGTTTTTGCTGCCCGAGGAAGAAAACGCATGATGCCGCGGTCAGAAAAAAAGCTGCCCAGGAACAAAAATTTTTTTTTTCTCAAATGTAATAATGGATGCTAGAATGGGAATCGGGGTGGAATTCCATGTCTAAAAATATTATTATTAGCTATTTTTAAAAATCAAGTGTTTTTGCTGCCCGAGGAAGAAAAAAAGTTGCTCAGGAGCAAAAAAATTTTTTTTTTCTCAAATGTAATAACGGATGCTAGAATGTGATTCAGGGTGGAATTCCATGTCTAAAAATATTATTATTAGCTGTTTTTATATATCGAGTGTTTTCGCTGCCCAAGGAAGACAACGTGTGATTCCGTGGTCAGAAAAAAAGCTGCCAGAAGCAAAAAAATTTTTTTTCTCAAATGTAATAACGGATGCTAGAATGTGATTCGGGGTGGAATTCCATGTCTAAAAATATTATTATTAGCTGTTTTTAAAAATCGAGTGTTTTTGCTGCCCGAGGAAGAAAACGCGTGATGCCGCAGTCAGAAAAAAAGCTGCCCAGGAGCAAAAAAAATTTTTTTTTCTCAACTGTAATAACAGATGCTATCATGTGATTCGGGGTGGAATTCCATGTCTAAAAATATTATTATTAGCTGTTTTTAAAAATCGAGTGTTTTTGCTGCCCGAGGAAGAAAACGCGTGATGCCGCAGTCAGAAAAAAAGCTGCCCAGGAGCAAAAAAATTTTTTTTTCTCAAATGTAATAATGGATGCTAGAATGGGAATAGGGGTGGAATTCCATGTCTAAAAATATTATTATTAGCTATTTTTAAAAATCAAGTGTTTTTGCTGCCCGAGGAAGAAAAAAAGTTGCTCAGGAGCAAAAAAAAATTTTTTTTCTCAAATGTAATAACGGATGCTAGAATGTGATTCAGGGTGGAATTCCATGTCTAAAAATTTTATTATTAGCTGTTTTTAAAAATTGACTCTTTTTGCTGCCCGAGGAAGAAAACGCGTGATGCCGCGGTCAGAAAAAAAGCTGCCCTGTAGCAAAAAAAATTTTTTTTCTCAAATGTAGTAACGGATGCTAGAATGTGATTCAGGGTGGAATTCCATGTCTAAAAATATTATTATTAGCTGTTTTTAAATATCGAGTGTTTTCGCTGCCCAAGGAAGACACCGCGTGATGCCGCGGTCAGAAAAAAAGCTGCCAAGGAGCAAAAGAAATTTTTTTTTCTCAAATGTAATAACGGATGCTAGAATGTGATTCGGGGTGGTATTCCATGCCTAAAAATATTATTATTAGCTGTTTATAAAAATCGAGTGTTTTTGCTGCCCGAGGAAGAAAACGCATGATGCCGCGGTCAGAAAAAAAGCTGCCCAGGAACAAAAAAATTTTTTTTCTCAAATGTAATAACGGATGCTAGAATGTGATTCTGGGTGGAATTCCATGTCTAAAAATATTATTATTAGCTGTTTTTAAAAATCAAGTGTTTTTGCTGCCCGAGGAAGAAAACGCGTGATCCCACGGTCAGAAAAAAAGCTGCCCAGGAGCAAAAAAAAATTTTTTTTCTCAAATGTAATAATGGATGCTAGAATGTGATTCGGGTTGGAATTCCATGTCTAAAAATATTATTATTAGCTGTTTTTAAAAATCGAGTGTTTTTGCTGCCCGAGGAAGAAAACGCATGATGCCGCGGTCAGAAAAAAAGCTGCCCAGGAACAAAAAATTTTTTTTTTCTCAAATGTAATAATGGATGCTAGAATGGGAATCGGGGTGGAATTCCATGTCTAAAAATATTATTATTAGCTATTTTTAAAAATCAAGTGTTTTTGCTGCCCGAGGAAGAAAAAAAGTTGCTCAGGAGCAAAAAAATTTTTTTTTTCTCAAATGTAATAACGGATGCTAGAATGTGATTCAGGGTGGAATTCCATGTCTAAAAATATTATTATTAGCTGTTTTTATATATCGAGTGTTTTCGCTGCCCAAGGAAGACAACGTGTGATTCCGTGGTCAGAAAAAAAGCTGCCAGAAGCAAAAAAATTTTTTTTCTCAAATGTAATAACGGATGCTAGAATGTGATTCGGGGTGGAATTCCATGTCTAAAAATATTATTATTAGCTGTTTTTAAAAATCGAGTGTTTTTGCTGCCCGAGGAAGAAAACGCGTGATGCCGCAGTCAGAAAAAAAGCTGCCCAGGAGCAAAAAAAATTTTTTTTTCTCAAATGTAATAACAGATGCTATCATGTGATTCGGGGTGGAATTCCATGTCTAAAAATATTATTATTAGCTGTTTTTAAAAATCGAGTGTTTTTGCTGCCCGAGGAAGAAAACGCGTGATGCCGCAGTCAGAAAAAAAGCTGCCCAGGAGCAAAAAAATTTTTTTTTCTCAAATGTAATAATGGATGCTAGAATGGGAATAGGGGTGGAATTCCATGTCTAAAAATATTATTATTAGCTATTTTTAAAAATCAAGTGTTTTTGCTGCCCGAGGAAGAAAAAAAGTTGCTCAGGAGCAAAAAAAAAATTTTTTTTCTCAAATGTAATAACGGATGCTAGAATGTGATTCAGGGTGGAATTCCATGTCTAAAAATTTTATTATTAGCTGTTTTTAAAAATTGACTCTTTTTGCTGCCCGAGGAAGAAAACGCGTGATGCCGCGGTCAGAAAAAAAGCTGCCCTGTAGCAAAAAAAATTTTTTTTCTCAAATGTAGTAACGGATGCTAGAATGTGATTCAGGGTGGAATTCCATGTCTAAAAATATTATTATTAGCTGTTTTTATATATCGAGTGTTTTCGCTGCCCAAGGAAGACACCGCGTGATGCCGCGGTCAGAAAAAAAGCTGCCAAGGAGCAAAAAAAATTTTTTTTTCTCAAATGTAATAACGGATGCTAGAATGTGATTCGGGGTGGTATTCCATGCCTAAAAATATTATTATTAGCTGTTTATAAAAATCGAGTGTTTTTGCTGCCCGAGGAAGAAAACGCATGATGCCGCGGTCAGAAAAAAAGCTGCCCAGGAACAAAAAAATTTTTTTTCTCAAATGTAATAACGGATGCTAGAATGTGATTCTGGGTGGAATTCCATGTCTAAAAATATTATTATTAGCTGTTTTTAAAAATCAAGTGTTTTTGCTGCCCGAGGAAGAAAACGCGTGATCCCACGGTCAGAAAAAAAGCTGCCCAGGAGCAAAAAAAATTTTTTTTCTCAAATGTAATAACGGATGCTAGAATGTGATTCAGGGTGGAATTCCATGTCTAAAAATATTATTATTAGCTGTTTTTAAATATCGAGTGTTTTCGCTGCCCAAGGAAGACAACGTGTGATTCCGTGGTCAGAAAAAAAGCTGCCAGAAGCAAAAAAAATTTTTTTCTCAAATGTAATAACGGATGCTAGAATGTGATTCGGGGTGGAATTCCATGTCTAAAAATATTATTATTAGCTGTTTTTAAAAATCGAGTGTTTTTGCTGCCCGAGGAAGAAAACGCATGATGCCGCGGTCAGAAAAAAAGCTGCCCAGGAGCAAAAAAAAAATGTTTTTTCTCAAATGTAATAACGGATGCTATAATGTGATTCGGGGTGGAATTCCATGTCTATAAATATTATTATTAGCTGTTTTTAAAAATCGAGTGTTTTTGCTGCCCGAGGAAGAAAACGCGTGATGCCGCAGTCAGAAAAAAAGCTGCCCAGGAGCAAAAAAATTTTTTTTTCTCAAATGTAATAATGGATGCTAGAATGTGATTCAGGGTGGAATTCCATGTCTAAAAGTATTATTATTAGCTGTTTTTAAAAATCAAGTGTTTTTGCTGCCCGAGGAAGAAAACGTGTGATGCAGCGGTCAGAAAAAAAGCTGCCCAGGAGGAAAAAAATTTTTTTTTTCTCAAATGTAATAACGGATGCTAGAATGTGATTCGGGGTGGAATTCCATGTCTAAAAATATTATTATTAGCTGTTTTTAAAAATCAAGTGTTTTTGCTGCCCGAGGAAGAAAACGCGTGATGCAGCAGTCGGAAAAAAAGCTGCCCAGGAGCAAAAAAAATTTTTTTTTCTCAAATGTAATAACGGATGCTAGAATGTGATTCAGGGTGGAATTCCATGTCTAAAAATATTATTATTAGCTGTTTTTAAATATCAAGTGTTTTCGCTGCCCAAGGAAGACAACGTGTGATTCCGCGGTCAGAAAAAGAGCTTCCAGAAGCAAAAAAAATTTTTTTCTCAAATTTAATAACGGATGCTAGAATGTGATTCGGGGTGGAATTCCATATCTAAAAATATTATTATTAGCTGTTTTTAAAAATCGAGTGTTTTTGCTGCCCGAGGAAGAAAACGCATGATGCCGCAGTCAGAAAAAAAGCTGCCCAGGAGCAAAAATTTTTTCTTTTCTCAAATGTAATAATGGATGCTAGAATGAGATTCAGGGTGGAATTCCATGTCTAAAAATATTATTATTAGCTGTTTTTAAAAATCAAGTGTTTTTGCTGCCCGAGGAAGAAAACGTGTGATGCAGCGGTCAGAAAAAAAGCTGCCCAGGAGCAAAAAAAATTTTTTTTTCTCAAATGTAATAACGGATGCTAGAATGTGATTCGGGGTGGAATTCCATGTCTAAAAATATTTTTATTTGCTGTTTTTAAAAATCGAGTGTTTTTGCTGCCCGAGGAAGAAAACGCATGATGCCGCGGTCAGAAAAAAAGCTGCCCAGGAGCAAAAAAAAATTTTTTTTCTGAAATGTAATAACGGATGCTATAATGTGATTCGGGGTGGAATTCCATGTCTAAAAATATTATTATTAGCTGTTTTTAAAAATCGAGTGTTTTTGCTACCCGAGGAAGAAAAAGCGTGATGCCTCAGTCAGAAAAAAAGCTGCCCAGGAGCAAAAAATTTTTTTTTTCTCAAATGTAATAACGGATGCTAGAATGTGATTCAGGGTGGAATTCCATGTCTAAAAATATTATTATTAGCTGTTTTTAAAAATCAAGTGTTTTTCCTGCCCGAGGAAGAAAACGTGTGATGCAGCGGTCAGAAAAAAAGCTGCCCAGGAGCAAAAAAATTTTTTTTTTCTCAAATGTAATAACGGATGCTAGAATGTGATTCGGGGTGGAATTCCATGTCTAAAAATATTATTATTAGCTGTTTTTAAAAATCGAGTGTTTTTGCTACCCGAGGAAGAAAAAGCGTGATGCCGCAGTCAGAAAAAAAGCTGCCCAGGAGCAAAAATTTTTTTTTTCTCAAATGTAATAACGGATGCTAGAATGTGATTCAGGGTGGAATTCCATGTCTAAAAATATTATTATTAGCTGTTTTTAAAAATCAAGTGTTTTTCCTGCCCGAGGAAGAAAACGTGTGATGCAGCGGTCAGAAAAAAAGCTGCCCAGGAGCAAAAAAAATTTTTTTTTCTCAAATGTAATAACGGATGCTAGAATGTGATTCGGGGTGGAATTCCATGTCTAAAAATATTATTATTAGCTGTTTTTAAAAATCGAGTGTTTTTGCTGCCCGAGGAAGAAAACGCATGATGCCGCGGTCAGAAAAATAGCTGCCCAGGAGCAAAAATTTTTTTCTTCTCAAATGTAATAACGGATGCTAGAATGTGATTCGGGGTGGAATTCCATGTCTAAAAATATTATTATTAGCTGTTTTTAAAAATCAAGTGTTTTTGCTGCCCGAGGAAGAAAACGTTTGATGCCGTGGTCAGAAAAAAAGCTGCCAGAAGCAAAAAATTTTTTTTTCTCAAATGTAATAACGGATGCTAGAATGTGATTCGGGGTGGAATTCCATGTCTAAAAATATTATTATTAGCTGTTTTTAAAAATCGAGTGTTTTTGCTGCCCGAGGAAGAAAACGCGTGATGCCGCAGTCAGAAAAAAAGCTGCCCAGGAGCAAAAAATTTTTTTTCTCTCAAATGTAATAATGGATGCTAGAATGTGATTCAGGGTGGAATTCCATGTCTAAAAGTATTATTATTAGCTGTTTTTAAAAATCAAGTGTTTTTGCTGCCCGAGGAAGAAAACGTGTGATGCAGCGGTCAGAAAAAAAGCTGCCCAGGAGCAAAAAAATTTTTTTTTTCTCAAATGTATTAACGGATGCTAGAATGTGATTCGGTGTGGAATTCCATGTCTAAAAATATTATTATTAGCTGTTTTTAAAAATCGAGTGTTTTTGCTGCCCGAGGAAGAAAACGCATGATGCCGCGGTCAGAAAAATAGCTGCCCAGGAGCAAAAAATTTTTTTTTCTCAAATGTAATAACGGATGCTAGAATGTGATTCGGGGTGGAATTCCATGTCTAAAAATATTATTATTAGCTGTTTTTAAAAATCAAGTGTTTTTGCTGCCCGAGGAAGAAAACGTTTGATGCCGTGGTCAGAAAAAAAGCTGCCAGAAGCAAAAAATTTTTTTTTCTCAAATGTAATAACGGATGCTAGAATGTGATTCGGGGTGGAATTCCATGTCTAAAAATATTATTATTAGCTGTTTTTAAAAATCGAGTGTTTTTGCTGCCCGAGGAAGAAAACGCATGATGCCGCGGTCAGAAAAATAGCTGCCCAGGAGCAAAAAATTTTTTTTTCTCAAATATAATAACGGATGCTAGAATGTGATTCGGGGTGGAATTCCATGTCTAAAAATATTATTATTAGCTGTTTTTAAAAATCGAGTGTTTTTGCTGCCCTAGGAAGAAAACGCGTGATGCCGCAGTCAGAAAAAAAGCTGCCCAGGAGCAAAAAAATTTTTTTTTCTCAAATGTAATAATGGATGCTAGAATGTGATTCAGGGTGGAATTCCATGTCTAAAAGTATTATTATTAGCTGTTTTTAAAAATCAAGTGTTTTTGCTGCCCGAGGAAGAAAACGTGTGATGCAGCGGTCAGAAAAAAAGCTGCCCAGGAGCAAAAAAATTTTTTTTTCTCAAATGTAATAACGGATGCTAGAATGTGATTCGGGGTGGAATTCCATGTCTAAAAATATTATTATTAGCTGTTTTTAAAAATCAAGTGTTTTTGCTGCCCGAGGAAGAAAACGCGTGATGCAGCAGTCGGAAAAAAAGCTGCCCAGGAGCAAAAAAAATTTTTTTTTCTCAAATGTAAAAACGGATGCTAGAATGTGATTCAGGGTGGAATTCCATGTCTAAAAATATTATTATTAGCTGTTTTTAAATATCAAGTGTTTTCGCTGCCCAAGGAAGACAACGTGTGATTCCGCGGTCAGAAAAAGAGCTTGCAGAAGCAAAAAAATTTTTTTTCTCAAATGTAATAACGGATGCTAGAATGTGATTCGGGGTGGAATTCCATATCTAAAAATATTATTATTAGCTGTTTTTAAAAATCGAGTGTTTTTGCTGCCCGAGGAAGAAAACGCATGATGCCGCAGTCAGAAAAAAAGCTGCCCAGGAGCAAAAAAAATTTTTTTTTCTCAAATGTAATAACGGATGCTAGAATGTGATTCGGGGTGGAATTCCATGTCTAACAATATTATTATTAGCTGTTTATAAAAATCAAGTGTTTTTGCTGCCTGAGGAAGAAAACGCGTGATGCCGCAGTCGGAAAAAAAGCTGCCCAGGAGCAAAAAAAAATTTTTTTTCTCAAATGTAATAACGGATGCTATAATGTGATTCGGGGTGGAATTCCATGTCTAAAAATATTATTATTAGCTGTTTTTAAAAATCGAGTGTTTTTGCTACCCGAGGAAGAAAACGTGTGATGCAGCGGTCAGAAAAAAAGCTGCCCAGGAGCAAAAAAATTTTTTTTTTCTCAAATGTATTAACGGATGCTAGAATGTGATTCGGTGTGGAATTCCATGTCTAAAAATATTATTATTAGCTGTTTTTAAAAATCGAGTGTTTTTGCTGCCCGAGGAAGAAAACGCATGATGCCGCGGTCAGAAAAATAGCTGCCCAGGAGCAAAAAATTTTTTTTTCTCAAATGTAATAACGGATGCTAGAATGTGATTCGGGGTGGAATTCCATGTCTAAAAATATTATTATTAGCTGTTTTTAAAAATCGAGTGTTTTTGCTGCCCGAGGAAGAAAACGCATGATGCCGCGGTCAGAAAAATAGCTGCCCAGGAGCAAAAAATTTTTTTTTCTCAAATATAATAACGGATGCTAGAATGTGATTCGGGGTGGAATTCCATGTCTAAAAATATTATTATTAGCTGTTTTTAAAAATCGAGTGTTTTTGCTGCCCTAGGAAGAAAACGCGTGATGCCGCAGTCAGAAAAAAAGCTGCCCAGGAGCAAAGAATTTTTTTTTTCTCAAATGTAATAATGGATGCTAGAATGTGATTCAGGGTGGAATTCCATGTCTAAAAGTATTATTATTAGCTGTTTTTAAAAATCAAGTGTTTTTGCTGCCCGAGGAAGAAAACGTGTGATGCAGCGGTCAGAAAAAAAGCTGCCCAGGAGCAAAAAAATTTTTTTTTCTCAAATGTAATAACGGATGCTAGAATGTGATTCGGGGTGGAATTCCATGTCTAAAAATATTATTATTAGCTGTTTTTAAAAATCAAGTGTTTTTGCTGCCCGAGGAAGAAAACGCGTGATGCAGCAGTCGGAAAAAAAGCTGCCCAGGAGCAAAAAAAATTTTTTTTTCTCAAATGTAAAAACGGATGCTAGAATGTGATTCAGGGTGGAATTCCATGTCTAAAAATATTATTATTAGCTGTTTTTAAATATCAAGTGTTTTCGCTGCCCAAGGAAGACAACGTGTGATTCCGCGGTCAGAAAAAGAGCTTCCAGAAGCAAAAAAATTTTTTTTCTCAAATGTAATAACGGATGCTAGAATGTGATTCGGGGTGGAATTCCATATCTAAAAATATTATTATTAGCTGTTTTTAAAAATCGAGTGTTTTTGCTGCCCGAGGAAGAAAACGCATGATGCCGCAGTCAGAAAAAAAGCTGCCCAGGAGCAAAAAAAATTTTTTTTTCTCAAATGTAATAACGGATGCTAGAATGTGATTCGGGGTGGAATTCCATGTCTAACAATATTATTATTAGCTGTTTATAAAAATCAAGTGTTTTTGCTGCCTGAGGAAGAAAACGCGTGATGCAGCAGTCGGAAAAAAAGCTGCCCAGGAGCAAAAAAAAATTTTTTTTCTCAAATGTAATAACGGATGCTATAATGTGATTCGGGGTGGAATTCCATGTCTAAAAATATTATTATTAGCTGTTTTTAAAAATCGAGTGTTTTTGCTACCCGAGGAAGAAAACGTGTGATGCAGCGGTCAGAAAAAAAGCTGCCCAGGAGCAAAAAAATTTTTTTTTTCTCAAATGTAATAACGGATGCTAGAATGTGATTCGGGGTGGAATTCCATGTCTAAAAATATTATTATTAGCTGTTTTTAAAAATCGAGTGTTTTTGCTGCCCGAGGAAGAAAACGCATGATGCCGCGGTCAGAAAAATAGCTGCCCAGGAGCAAAAAATTTTTTTTTCTCAAATGTAATAACGGATGCTAGAATGTGATTCGGGGTGGAATTCCATGTCTAAAAATATTATTATTAGCTGTTTTTAAAAATCAAGTGTTTTTGCTGCCCGAGGAAGAAAACGTTTGATGCCGTGGTCAGAAAAAAAGCTGCCAGAAGCAAAAAATTTTTTTTTCTCAAATGTAATAACGGATGCTAGAATGTGATTCGGGGTGGAATTCCATGTCTAAAAATATTATTATTAGCTGTTTTTAAAAATCGAGTGTTTTTGCTGCCCGAGGAAGAAAACGCATGATGCCGCGGTCAGAAAAATAGCTGCCCAGGAGCAAAAAAATTTTTTTTCTCAAATGTAATAACGGATGCTAGAATGTGATTCGGGGTGGAATTCCATGTCTAAAAATATTATTATTAGCTGTTTTTAAAAATCAAGTGTTTTTGGTGCCCGAGGAAGAAAACGCGTGATGCAGCAGTCGGAAAAAAAGCTGCCCAGGAGCAAAAAAATTTTTTTTTTCTCAAATGTAATAACGGATGCTAGAATGTGATTCAGGGTGGAATTCCATGTCTAAAAATATTATTATTAGCTGTTTTTAAATATCGAGTGTTTTCGCTGCCCGAGGAAGAAAACGCGTGATGCCGCGGTCAGAAAAAAAGCTGCCCTGTAGCAAAAAAATTTTTTTTTCTCAAATGTAGTAACGGATGCTAGAATGTGATTCAGGGTGGAATTCCATGTCTAAAAATATTATTATTAGCTGTTTTTAAATATCGAGTGTTTTCGCTGCCCAAGGAAGACACCGCGTGATGCCGCGGTCAGAAAAAAAGCTGCCAAGGAGCAAAAAAAATTTTTTTTTCTCAAATGTAATAACGGATGCTAGAATGTGATTCGGGGTGGTATTCCATGCCTAAAAATATTATTATTAGCTGTTTATAAAAATCGAGTGTTTTTGCTGCCCGAGGAAGAAAACGCATGATGCCGTGGTCAGAAAAAAAGCTGCCCAGGAACAAAAAAATTTTTTTTCTCAAATGTAATAACGGATGCTAGAATCTGATTCTGGGTGGAATTCCATGTCTAAAAATATTATTATTAGCTGTTTTTAAAAATCGAGTGTTTTTGCTGCCCGAGGAAGAAAACGCGTCATCCCACGGTCAGAAAAAAAGCTGCCCAGGAGCAAAAAAAATTTTTTTTCTCAAATGTAATAATTGATGCTAGAATGTGATTCGGGTTGGAATTCCATGTCTAAAAATATTATTATTAGCTTTTTTTAAAAATCGAGTGTTTTTGCTGCCCGAGGAAGAAAACGCATGATGCCGCGATCAGAAAAAAAGCTGCCCAGGAGCAAAAAAAATTTTTTTTTCTCAAATGTAGTAACGGATGCTAGAATGTGATTCAGGGTGGAATTCCATGTCTAAAAATATTATTATTAGCTGTTTTTAAATATCGAGTGTTTTCGCTGCCCAAGGAAGACAACGCGTGATGCCGCGGTCAGAAAAAAAGCTGCCAAGGAGCAAAAAAAATTTTTTTTTCTCAAATGTAATAACGGATGCTAGAATGTGATTCGGGGTGGTATTCCACGCCTAAAAATATTATTATTAGCTGTTTATAAAAATCGAGTGTTTTTGCTGCCCGAGGAAGAAAACGCATGATGCCGTGGTCAGAAAAAAAGCTGCCTAGGAACAAAAAAATTTTTTTTCTCAAATGTAATAACGGATGCTAGAATGTGATTCTGGGTGGAATTCCATGTCTAAAAATATTATTATTAGCTGTTTTTAAAAATCGTGTGTTTTTGCTACCCGAGGAAGAAAACGTGTGATGCAGCGGTCAGAAAAAAAGCTGCCCAGGAGCAAAAAAATTTTTTTTTTCTCAAATGTAATAACGGATGCTAGAATGTGATTCGGGGTGGAATTCCATGTCTAAAAATATTATTATTAGCTGTTTTTAAAAATCGAGTGTTTTTGCTGCCCGAGGAAGAAAACGCATGATGCCGCGGTCAGAAAAATAGCTGCCCAGGAGCAAAAAATTTTTTTTTCTCAAATGTAATAACGGATGCTAGAATGTGATTCGGGGTGGAATTCCATGTCTAAAAATATTATTATTAGCTGTTTTTAAAAATCAAGTGTTTTTGCTGCCCGAGGAAGAAAACGTTTGATGCCGTGGTCAGAAAAAAAGCTGCCAGAAGCAAAAAATTTTTTTTTCTCAAATGTAATAACGGATGCTAGAATGTGATTCGGGGTGGAATTCCATGTCTAAAAATATTATTATTAGCTGTTTTTTAAAATTGAGTGTTTTTGCTGCCCGAGGAAGAAAACGCATGATGCCGCGGTCAGAAAAATAGCTGCCCAGGAGCAAAAAATTTTTTTTTCTCAAATGTAATAACGGATGCTAGAATGTGATTCGGGGTGGAATTCCATGTCTAAAAATATTATTATTAGCTGTTTTTAAAAATCGAGTGTTTTTGCTGCCCGAGGAAGAAAACGCGTGATGCCGCAGTCAGAAAAAAAGCTGCCCAGGAGCAAAAAATTTTTTTTTTCTCAAATGTGATAATGGATGCTAGAATGTGATTCAGGGTGGAATTCCATGTCTAAAAGTATTATTATTAGCTGTTTTTAAAAATCAAGTGTTTTTGCTGCCCGAGGAAGAAAACGTGTGATGCAGCGGTCAGAAAAAAAGCTGCCCAGGAGCAAAAAAAATTTTTTTTTCTCAAATGTAATAACGGATGCTAGAATGTGATTCGGGGTGGAATTCCATGTCTAAAAATATTATTATTAGCTGTTTTTAAAAATCAAGTGTTTTTGCTGCCCGAGGAAGAAAACGCGTGATGCAGCAGTCGGAAAAAAAGCTGCCCAGGAGCAAAAAAAATTTTTTTTTCTCAAATGTAATAACGGATGCTAGAATGTGATTCAGGGTGGAATTCCATGTCTAAAAATATTATTATTAGCTGTTTTTAAATATCAAGTGTTTTCGCTGCCCAAGGAAGACAACGTGTGATTCCGCGGTCAGAAAAAGAGCTTCCAGAAGCAAAAAAATTTTTTTTCTCAAATGTAATAACGGATGCTAGAATGTGATTCGGGGTGGAATTCCATATCTAAAAATATTATTATTAGCTGTTTTTAAAAATCGAGTGTTTTTGCTGCCCGAGGAAGAAAACGCATGATGCCGCAGTCAGAAAAAAAGCTGCCCAGGAGCAAAAAAAATTTTTTTTTCTCAAATGTAATAATGGATGCTAGAATGTGATTCGGGGTGGAATTCCATGTCTAACAATATTATTATTAGCTGTTTATAAAAATCAAGTGTTTTTGCTGCCTGAGGAAGAAAACGCGTGATGCAGCAGTCGGAAAAAAAGCTGCCCAGGAGCAAAAAAAATTTTTTTTTCTCAAATGTAATAACGGATGCTAGAATGTGATTCAGGGTGGAATTCCATGTCTAAAAATATTATTATTAGCTGTTTTTAAATATCAAGTGTTTTCGCTGCCCAAGGAAGACAACGTGTGATTCCGCGGTCAGAAAAAGAGCTTCCAGAAGCAAAAAAATTTTTTTTCTCAAATTTAATAACGGATGCTAGAATGTGATTCGGGGTGGAATTCCATGTCTAAAAATATTTTTATTAGCTGTTTTTAAAAATCGAGTGTTTTTGCTGCCCGAGGAAGAAAACGCATGATGCCGCGGTCAGAAAAAAAGCTGCCCAGGATCAAAAAAATTTTTTTTTTCTCAAATGTAATAACGGATGCTAGAATGTGATTCAGGGTGGAATTCCATGTCTAAAAATATTATTATTAGCTGTTTTTAAAAATCAAGTGTTTTTCCTGCCCGAGGAAGAAAACGTGTGATGCAGCGGTCAGAAAAAAAGCTGCCCAGGAGCAAAAAAATTTTTTTTTTCTCAAATGTAATAACGGATGCTAGAATGTGATTCGGGGTGGAATTCCATGTCTAAAAATATTATTATTAGCTGTTTTTAAAAATCGAGTGTTTTTGCTGCCCGAGGAAGAAAACGCATGATGCCGCGGTCAGAAAAATAGCTGCCCAGGAGCAAAAAAAATTTTTTTTTCTCAAATGTAATAACGGATGCTAGAATGTGATTCAGGGTGGAATTCCATGTCTAAAAATATTATTATTAGCTGTTTTTAAATATCAAGTGTTTTCGCTGCCCAAGGAAGACAACGTGTGATTCCGCGGTCAGAAAAAGAGCTTCCAGAAGCAAAAAAATTTTTTTTCTCAAATTTAATAACGGATGCTAGAATGTGATTCGGGGTGGAATTCCATGTCTAAAAATATTTTTATTAGCTGTTTTTAAAAATCGAGTGTTTTTGCTGCCCGAGGAAGAAAACGCATGATGCCGCGGTCAGAAAAAAAGCTGCCCAGGAGCAAAAAATTTTTTTTTTCTCAAATGTAATAACGGATGCTAGAATGTGATTCAGGGTGGAATTCCATGTCTAAAAATATTATTATTAGCTGTTTTTAAAAATCAAGTGTTTTTCCTGCCCGAGGAAGAAAACGTGTGATGCAGCGGTCAGAAAAAAAGCTGCCCAGGAGCAAAAAAATTTTTTTTTTCTCAAATGTAATAACGGATGCTAGAATGTGATTCGGGGTGGAATTCCATGTCTAAAAATATTATTATTAGCTGTTTTTAAAAATCGAGTGTTTTTGCTAACCGAGGAAGAAAAAGCGTGATGCCGCAGTCAGAAAAAAAGCTGCCCAGGAGCAAAAATTTTTTTTTTTCTCAAATGTAATAACGGATGCTAGAATGTGATTCAGGGTGGAATTCCATGTCTAAAAATATTATTATTAGCTGTTTTTAAAAATCAAGTGTTTTTCCTACCCGAGGAAGAAAACGTGTGATGCAGCGGTCAGAAAAAAAGCTGCCCAGGAGCAAAAAAATTTTTTTTTTCTCAAATGTAATAACGGATGCTAGAATGTGATTCGGGGTGGAATTCCATGTCTAAAAATATTATTATTAGCTGTTTTTAAAAATCGAGTGTTTTTGCTGCCCGAGGAAGAAAACGCATGATGCCGCGGTCAGAAAAATAGCTGCCCAGGAGCAAAAAATTTTTTTTTCTCAAATGTAATAACGGATGCTAGAATGTAATTCGGGGTGGAATTCCATGTCTAAAAATATTATTATTAGCTGTTTTTAAAAATCAAGTGTTTTTGCTGCCCGAGGAAGAAAACGTTTGATGCCGTGGTCAGAAAAAAAGCTGCCAGAAGCAAAAAATTTTTTTTTCTCAAATGTAATAACGGATGCTAGAATGTGATTCGGGGTGGAATTCCATGTCTAAAAATATTATTATTAGCTGTTTTTTAAAATCGAGTGTTTTTGCTGCCCGAGGAAGAAAACGCATGATGCCGCGGTCAGAAAAATAGCTGCCCAGGAGCAAAAAATTTTTTTTTCTCAAATGTAATAACGGATGCTAGAATGTGATTCGGGGTGGAATTCCATGTCTAAAAATATTATTATTAGCTGTTTTTAAAAATCGAGTGTTTTTGCTGCCCGAGGAAGAAAACGCGTGATGCCGCAGTCAGAAAAAAAGCTGCCCAGGAGCAAAAAAATTTTTTTTTCTCAAATGTAATAATGGATGCTAGAATGTGATTCAGGGTGGAATTCCATGTCTAAAAGTATTATTATTAGCTGTTTTTAAAAATCAAGTGTTTTTGCTGCCAGAGGAAGAAAACGTGTGATGCAGCGGTCAGAAAAAAAGCTGTCCAGGAGCAAAAAAAATTTTTTTTTCTCAAATGTAATAACGGATGCTAGAATGTGATTCGGGGTGGAATTCCATGTCTAAAAATATTATTATTAGCTGTTTTTAAAAATCAAGTGTTTT
Source organism: Arizona elegans (assembly GCA_022577455.1). Lineage (NCBI taxonomy): Eukaryota > Metazoa > Chordata > Lepidosauria > Squamata > Colubridae > Arizona > Arizona elegans. Next base: position 167,900,177 of record JAKOOJ010000001.1, on the reverse strand, counting down.
TGCTGCCCGAGGAAGAAAACGCGTGATGCAGCAGTCGGAAAAAAAGCTGCCCAGGAGCAAAAAAAATTTTTTTTTCTCAAATGTAATAACGGATGCTAGAATGTGATTCGGGGTGGAATTCCATGTCTAAAAATATTATTATTAGCTGTTTTTAAAAATCGAGTGTTTTTGCTGCCCGAGGAAGAAAACGCATGATGCCGCGGTCAGAAAAATAGCTGCCCAGGAGCAAAAAATTTTTTTTTCTCAAATGTAATAACGGATGCTAGAATGTAATTCGGGGTGGAATTCCATGTCTAAAAATATTATTATTAGCTGTTTTTAAAAATCAAGTGTTTTTGCTGCCCGAGGAAGAAAACGTTTGATGCCGTGGTCAGAAAAAAAGCTGCCAGAAGCAAAAAATTTTTTTTTCTCAAATGTAATAACGGATGCTAGAATGTGATTCGGGGTGGAATTCCATGTCTAAAAATATTATTATTAGCTGTTTTTTAAAATCGAGTGTTTTTGCTGCCCGAGGAAGAAAACGCATGATGCCGCGGTCAGAAAAATAGCTGCCCAGGAGCAAAAAATTTTTTTTTCTCAAATGTAATAACGGATGCTAGAATGTGATTCGGGGTGGAATTCCATGTCTAAAAATATTATTATTAGCTGTTTTTAAAAATCGAGTGTTTTTGCTGCCCGAGGAAGAAAACGCGTGATGCCGCAGTCAGAAAAAAAGCTGCCCAGGAGCAAAAAATTTTTTTTTTCTCAAATGTAATAATGGATGCTAGAATGTGATTCAGGGTGGAATTCCATGTCTAAAAGTATTATTATTAGCTGTTTTTAAAAATCAAGTGTTTTTGCTGCCCGAGGAAGAAAACGTGTGATGCAGCGGTCAGAAAAAAAGCTGTCCAGGAGCAAAAAAAATTTTTTTTTCTCAAATGTAATAACGGATGCTAGAATGTGATTCGGGGTGGAATTCCATGTCTAAAAATATTATTATTAGCTGTTTTTAAAAATCAAGTGTTTTTGCTGCCCGAGGAAGAAAACGCGTGATGCAGCAGTCGGAAAAAAAGCTGCCCAGGAGCAAAAAAAATTTTTTTTTCTCAAATGTAATAACGGATGCTAGAATGTGATTCAGGGTGGAATTCCATGTCTAAAAATATTATTATTAGCTGTTTTTAAATATCAAGTGTTTTCGCTGCCCAAGGAAGACAACGTGTGATTCCGCGGTCAGAAAAAGAGCTTCCAGAAGCAAAAAAATTTTTTTTCTCAAATGTAATAACGGATGCTAGAATGTGATTCGGGGTGGAATTCCATATCTAAAAATATTATTATTAGCTGTTTTTAAAAATCGAGTGTTTTTGCTGCCCGAGGAAGAAAACGCATGATGCCGCAGTCAGAAAAAAAGCTGCCCAGGAGCAAAAAAATTTTTTTTTTCTCAAATGTAATAACGGATGCTAGAATGTTATTCGGGGTGGAATTCCATGTCTAACAATATTATTATTAGCTGTTTATAAAAATCAAGTGTTTTTGCTGCCTGAGGAAGAAAACGCGTGATGCAGCAGTCGGAAAAAAAGCTGCCCAGGAGCAAAAAAAATTTTTTTTTCTCAAATGTAATAACGGATGCTAGAATGTGATTCAGGGTGGAATTCCATGTCTAAAAATATTATTATTAGCTGTTTTTAAATATCAAGTGTTTTCGCTGCCCAAGGAAGACAACATGTGATTCCGCGGTCAGAAAAAGAGATTCCAGAAGCAAAAAAATTTTTTTTCTCAAATTTAATAACGGATGCTAGAATGTGATTCGGGGTGGAATTCCATGTCTAAAAATATTTTTATTAGCTGTTTTTAAAAATCGAGTGTTTTTGCTGCCCGAGGAAGAAAACGCATGATGCCGCGGTCAGAAAAAAAGCTGCCCAGGATCAAAAAAATTTTTTTTTTCTCAAATGTAATAACGGATGCTAGAATGTGATTCAGGGTGGAATTCCATGTCTAAAAATATTATTATTAGCTGTTTTTAAAAATCAAGTGTTTTTCCTGCCCGAGGAAGAAAACGTGTGATGCAGCGGTCAGAAAAAAAGCTGCCCAGGAGCAAAAAAATTTTTTTTTTCTCAAATGTAATAACGGATGCTAGAATGTGATTCGGGGTGGAATTCCATGTCTAAAAATATTATTATTAGCTGTTTTTAAAAATCGAGTGTTTTTGCTGCCCGAGGAAGAAAACGCATGATGCCGCGGTCAGAAAAATAGCTGCCCAGGAGCAAAAAAAATTTTTTTTTCTCAAATGTAATAACGGATGCTAGAATGTGATTCAGGGTGGAATTCCATGTCTAAAAATATTATTATTAGCTGTTTTTAAATATCAAGTGTTTTCGCTGCCCAAGGAAGACAACGTGTGATTCCGCGGTCAGAAAAAGAGCTTCCAGAAGCAAAAAAATTTTTTTTCTCAAATTTAATAACGGATGCTAGAATGTGATTCGGGGTGGAATTCCATGTCTAAAAATATTTTTATTAGCTGTTTTTAAAAATCGAGTGTTTTTGCTGCCCGAGGAAGAAAACGCATGATGCCGCGGTCAGAAAAAAAGCTGCCCAGGAGCAAAAAAATTTTTTTTTCTCAAATGTAATAACGGATGCTAGAATGTGATTCAGGGTGGAATTCCATTTCTAAAAATATTATTATTAGCTGTTTTTAAAAATCAAGTGTTTTTCCTGCCCGAGGAAGAAAACGTGTGATGCAGCGGTCAGAAAAAAAGCTGCCCAGGAGCAAAAAAATTTTTTTTTTCTCAAATGTAATAACGGATGCTAGAATGTGATTCGGGGTGGAATTCCATGTCTAAAAATATTATTATTAGCTGTTTTTAAAAATCGAGTGTTTTGGCTAACCGAGGAAGAAAAAGCGTGATGCCGCAGTCAGAAAAAAAGCTGCCCAGGAGCAAAAATTTTTTTTTTTCTCAAATGTAATAACGGATGCTAGAATGTGATTCAGGGTGGAATTCCATGTCTAAAAATATTATTATTAGCTGTTTTTAAAAATCAAGTGTTTTTCCTACCCGAGGAAGAAAACGTGTGATGCAGCGGTCAGAAAAAAAGCTGCCCAGGAGCAAAAAAAATTTTTTTTTCTCAAATGTAATAACGGATGCTAGAATGTGATTCGGGGTGGAATTCCATGTCTAAAAATATTATTATTAGCTGTTTTTAAAAATCAAGTGTTTTTGCTGCCCGAGGAAGAAAACGTTTGATGCCGTGGTCAGAAAAAAAGCTGCCAGAAGCAAAAAATTTTTTTTTCTCAAATGTAATAACGGATGCTAGAATGTGATTCGGGGTGGAATTCCATGTCTAAAAATATTATTATTAGCTGTTTTTTAAAATCGAGTGTTTTTGCTGCCCGAGGAAGAAAACGCATGATGCCGCGGTCAGAAAAATAGCTGCCCAGGAGCAAAAAATTTTTTTTTCTCAAATGTAATAACGGATGCTAGAATGTGATTCGGGGTGGAATTCCATGTCTAAAAATATTATTATTAGCTGTTTTTAAAAATCGAGTGTTTTTGCTGCCCGAGGAAGAAAACGCGTGATGCCGCAGTCAGAAAAAAAGCTGCCCAGGAGCAAAAAATTTTTTTTTTCTCAAATGTAATAATGGATGCTAGAATGTGATTCAGGGTGGAATTCCATGTCTAAAAGTATTATTATTAGCTGTTTTTAAAAATCAAGTGTTTTTGCTGCCCGAGGAAGAAAACGTGTGATGCAGCGGTCAGAAAAAAAGCTGTCCAGGAGCAAAAAAAATTTTTTTTTCTCAAATGTAATAACGGATGCTAGAATGTGATTCGGGGTGGAATTCCATGTCTAAAAATATTATTATTAGCTGTTTTTAAAAATCAAGTGTTTTTGCTGCCCGAGGAAGAAAACGCGTGATGCAGCAGTCGGAAAAAAAGCTGCCCAGGAGCAAAAAAAATTTTTTTTTCTCAAATGTAATAACGGATGCTAGAATGTGATTCAGGGTGGAATTCCATGTCTAAAAATATTATTATTAGCTGTTTTTAAATATCAAGTGTTTTCGCTGCCCAAGGAAGACAACGTGTGATTCCGCGGTCAGAAAAAGAGCTTCCAGAAGCAAAAAAATTTTTTTTCTCAAATGTAATAACGGATGCTAGAATGTGATTCGGGGTGGAATTCCATATCTAAAAATATTATTATTAGCTGTTTTTAAAAATCGAGTGTTTTTGCTGCCCGAGGAAGAAAACGCATGATGCCGCAGTCAGAAAAAAAGCTGCCCAGGAGCAAAAAAATTTTTTTTTTCTCAAATGTAATAACGGATGCTAGAATGTGATTCGGGGTGGAATTCCATGTCTAACAATATTATTATTAGCTGTTTATAAAAATCAAGTGTTTTTGCTGCCTGAGGAAGAAAACGCGTGATGCAGCAGTCGGAAAAAAAGCTGCCCAGGAGCAAAAAAAATTTTTTTTTCTCAAATGTAATAACGGATGCTAGAATGTGATTCAGGGTGGAATTCCATGTCTAAAAATATTTTTATTAGCTGTTTTTAAAAATCGAGTGTTTTTGCTGCCCGAGGAAGAAAACGCATGATGCCGCGGTCAGAAAAAAAGCTGCCCAGGAGCAAAAAAAAATTTTTTTTCTCAAATGTAATAACGGATGCTATAATGTGATTCGGGGTGGAATTCCATGTCTAAAAATATTATTATTAGCTGTTTTTAAAAATCGAGTGTTTTTGCTACCCGAGGAAGAAAAAGCGTGATGCCGCAGTCAGAAAAAAAGCTGCCCAGGATCAAAAAAATTTTTTTTTTCTCAAATGTAATAACGGATGCTAGAATGTGATTCAGGGTGGAATTCCATGTCTAAAAATATTATTATTAGCTGTTTTTAAAAATCAAGTGTTTTTCCTGCCCGAGGAAGAAAACGTGTGATGCAGCGGTCAGAAAAAAAGCTGCCCAGGAGCAAAAAAATTTTTTTTTTCTCAAATGTAATAACGGATGCTAGAATGTGATTCGGGGTGGAATTCCATGTCTAAAAATATTATTATTAGCTGTTTTTAAAAATCGAGTGTTTTTGCTGCCCGAGGAAGAAAACGCATGATGCCGCGGTCAGAAAAATAGCTGCCCAGGAGCAAAAAATTTTTTTTTCTCAAATGTAATAACGGATGCTAGAATGTGATTCGGGGTGGAATTCCATGTCTAAAAATATTATTATTAGCTGTTTTTAAAAATCAAGTGTTTTTGCTGCCCGAGGAAGAAAACGTTTGATGCCGTGGTCAGAAAAAAAGCTGCCAGAAGCAAAAAAATTTTTTTTCTCAAATGTAATAATGGATGCTAGAATGTGATTCGGGGTGGAATTCCATGTCTAAAAATATTATTATTAGCTGTTTTTAAAAATCGAGTGTTTTTGCTGCCCGAGGAAGAAAACGCATGATGCCGCGGTCAGAAAAATAGCTGCCCAGGAGCAAAAAATTTTTTTTTCTCAAATGTAATAACGGATGCTAGAATGTGATTCGGGCTGGAATTCCATGTCTAAAAATATTATTATTAGCTGTTTTTAAAAATCGAGTGTTTTTGCTGCCCGAGGAAGAAAACGCGTGATGCCGCAGTCAGAAAAAAAGCTGCCCAGGAGCAAAAAATATTTTTTTTCTCAAATGTAATAATGGATGCTAGAATGTGATTCAGGGTGGAATTCCATGTCTAAAAGTATTATTATTAGCTGTTTTTAAAAATCAAGTGTTTTTGCTGCCCGAGGAAGAAAACGTGTGATGCAGCGGTCAGAAAAAAAGCTGCCCAGGAGCAAAAAAATTTTTTTTTTCTCAAATGTAATAACGGATGCTAGAATGTGATTCGGGGTGGAATTCCATGTCTAAAAATATTATTATTAGCTGTTTTTAAAAATCAAGTGTTTTTGCTGCCCGAGGAAGAAAACGCGTGATGCAGCAGTCGGAAAAAAAGCTGCCCAGGAGCAAAAAAAATTTTTTTTTCTCAAATGTAATAACGGATGCTAGAATGTGATTCAGGGTGGAATTCCATGTCTAAAAATATTATTATTAGCTGTTTTTAAATATCAAGTGTTTTCGCTGCCCAAGGAAGACAACGTGTGATTCCGCGGTCAGAAAAAGAGCTTCCAGAAGCAAAAAAATTTTTTTTCTCAAATGTAATAACGGATGCTAGAATGTGATTCGGGGTGGAATTCCATATCTAAAAATATTATTATTAGCTGTTTTTAAAAATCGAATGTTTTTGCTGCCCGAGGAAGAAAACGCATGATGCCGCAGTAAGAAAAAAAGCTGCCCAGGAGCAAAAATTTTTTCTTTTCTCAAATGTAATAATGGATGCTAGAATGAGATTCAGGGTGGAATTCCATGTCTAAAAATATTATTATTAGCTGTTTTTAAAAATCAAGTGTTTTTGCTGCCCGAGGAAGAAAACGTGTGATGCAGCGGTCAGAAAAAAAGCTGCCCAGGAGCAAAAATTTTTTTTTTTTCTCAAATGTAATAACGGATGCTAGAATGTGATTCGGGGTGGAATTCCATGTCTAACAATATTATTATTAGCTGTTTATAAAAATCAAGTGTTTTTGCTGCCTGAGGAAGAAAACGCGTGATGCAGCAGTCGGAAAAAAAGCTGCCCAGGAGCAAAAAAAAATTTTTTTTCTCAAATGTAATAACGGATGCTAGAATGTGATTCAGGGTGGAATTCCATGTCTAAAAATATTTTTATTAGCTGTTTTTAAAAATCGAGTGTTTTTCCTGCCCGAGGAAGAAAACGTTTGATGCCGTGGTCAGAAAAAAAGCTGCCAGAAGCAAAAAAATTTTTTTTCTCAAATGTAATAACGGATGCTAGAATGTGATTCGGGGTGGAATTCCATGTCTAAAAATATTATTATTAGCTGTTTTTAAAAATCGAGTGTTTTTGCTGCCCGAGGAAGAAAACGCATGATGCCGCGGTCAGAAAAATAGCTGCCCAGGAGCAAAAAATTTTTTTTTCTCAAATGTAATAACGGATGCTAGAATGTGATTCGGGGTGGAATTCCATGTCTAAAAATATTATTATTAGCTGTTTTTAAAAATCGAGTGTTTTTGCTGCCCGAGGAAGAAAACGCGTGATGCCGCAGTCAGAAAAAAAGCTGCCCAGGAGCAAAAAATTTTTTTTTTCTCAAATGTAATAATGGATGCTAGAATGTGATTCAGGGTGGAATTCCATGTCTAAAAGTATTATTATTAGCTGTTTTTAAAAATCAAGTGTTTTTGCTGCCCGAGGAAGAAAACGTGTGATGCAGCGGTCAGAAAAAAAGCTGCCCAGGAGCAAAAAAATTTTTTTTTCTCAAATGTAATAACGGATGCTAGAATGTGATTCGCGGTGGAATTCCATATCTAAAAATATTATTATTAGCTGTTTTTAAAAATCGAGTGTTTTTGCTGCCCGAGGAAGAAAACGCATGATGCCGCAGTCAGAAAAAAAGCTGCCCAGCAGCAAAAAAAATTTTTTTTTCTCAAATGTAATAACGGATGCTAGAATGTGATTCGGGGTGGAATTCCATGTCTAACAATATTATTATTAGCTGTTTATAAAAATCAAGTGTTTTTGCTGCCTGAGGAAGAAAACGCGTGATGCAGCAGTCGGAAAAAAAGCTGCCCAGGAGCAAAAAAAATTTTTTTTTCTCAAATGTAATAACGGATGCTAGAATGTGATTCAGGGTGGAATTCCATGTCTAAAAATATTTTTATTAGCTGTTTTTAAAAATCGAGTGTTTTTGCTGCCCGAGGAAGAAAACGCATGATGCCGCGGTCAGAAAAATAGCTGCCCAGGAGCAAAAAATTTTTTTTTCTCAAATGTAATAACGGATGCTAGAATGTGATTCGGGGTGGAATTCCATGTCTAAAAATATTATTATTAGCTGTTTTTAAAAATCAAGTGTTTTTGCTGCCCGAGGAAGAAAACGTTTGATGCCGTGGTCAGAAAAAAAGCTGCCAGAAGCAAAAAAATTTTTTTTCTCAAATGTAATAACGGATGCTAGAATGTGATTCGGGGTGGAATTCCATGTCTAAAAATATTATTATTAGCTGTTTTTAAAAATCGAGTGTTTTTGCTGCCCGAGGAAGAAAACGCATGATGCCGCGGTCAGAAAAATAGCTGCCCAGGAGCAAAAAATTTTTTTTTCTCAAATGTAATAACGGATGCTAGAATGTGATTCGGGGTGGAATTCCATGTCTAAAAATATTATTATTAGCTGTTTTTAAAAATCGAGTGTTTTTGCTGCCCGAGGAAGAAAACGCGTGATGCCGCAGTCAGAAAAAAAGCTGCCCAGGAGCAAAAAATATTTTTTTTTCTCAAATGTAATAATGGATGCTAGAATGTGATTCAGGGTGGAATTCCATGTCTAAAAGTATTATTATTAGCTGTTTTTAAAAATCAAGTGTTTTTGCTGCCCGAGGAAGAAAACGTGTGATGCAGCGGTCAGAAAAAAAGCTGCCCAGGAGCAAAAAAATTTTTTTTTTCTCAAATGTAATAACGGATGCTAGAATGTGATTCGGGGTGGAATTCCATGTCTAAAAATATTATTATTAGCTGTTTTTAAAAATCAAGTGTTTTTGCTGCCCGAGGAAGAAAACGCGTGATGCAGCAGTCGGAAAAAAAGCTGCCCAGGAGCAAAAAAAATTTTTTTTTCTCAAATGTAATAACGGATGCTAGAATGTGATTCAGGGTGGAATTCCATGTCTAAAAATATTATTATTAGCTGTTTTTAAATATCAAGTGTTTTCGCTGCCCAAGGAAGACAACGTGTGATTCCGCGGTCAGAAAAAGAGCTTCCAGAAGCAAAAAAATTTTTTTTCTCAAATATAATAACGGATGCTAGAATGTGATTCGGGGTGGAATTCCATATCTAAAAATATTATTATTAGCTGTTTTTAAAAATCGAATGTTTTTGCTGCCCGAGGAAGAAAACGCATGATGCCGCAGTCAGAAAAAAAGCTGCCCAGGAGCAAAAATTTTTTCTTTTCTCAAATGTAATAATGGATGCTAGAATGAGATTCAGGGTGGAATTCCATGTCTAAAAATATTATTATTAGCTGTTTTTAAAAATCAAGTGTTTTTGCTGCCCGAGGAAGAAAACGTGTGATGCAGCGGTCAGAAAAAAAGCTGCCCAGGAGCAAAAATTTTTTTTTTTCTCAAATGTAATAACGGATGCTAGAATGTGATTCGGGGTGGAATTCCATGTCTAACAATATTATTATTAGCTGTTTATAAAAATCAAGTGTTTTTGCTGCCTGAGGAAGAAAACGCGTGATGCAGCAGTCGGAAAAAAAGCTGCCCAGGAGCAAAAAAAATTTTTTTTTCTCAAATGTAATAACGGATGCTAGAATGTGATTCAGGGTGGAATTCCATGTCTAAAAATATTTTTATTAGCTGTTTTTAAAAATCGAGTGTTTTTGCTGCCCGAGGAAGAAAACGCATGATGCCGCGGTCAGAAAAATAGCTGCCCAGGAGCAAAAAATTTTTTTTTCTCAAATGTAATAACGGATGCTAGAATGTGATTCGGGGTGGAATTCCATGTCTAAAAATATTATTATTAGCTGTTTTTAAAAATCAAGTGTTTTTGCTGCCCGAGGAAGAAAACGTTTGATGCCGTGGTCAGAAAAAAAGCTGCCAGAAGCAAAAAAAATTTTTTTCTCAAATGTAATAACGGATGCTAGAATGTGATTCGGGGTGGAATTCCATGTCTAAAAATATTATTATTAGCTGTTTTTAAAAATCGAGTGTTTTTGCTGCCCGAGGAAGAAAACGCATGATGCCGCGGTCAGAAAAATAGCTGCCCAGGAGCAAAAAATTTTTTTTTCTCAAATGTAATAACGGATGCTAGAATGTGATTCGGGGTGGAATTCCATGTCTAAAAATATTATTATTAGCTGTTTTCAAAAATCGAGTGTTTTTGCTGCCCGAGGAAGAAAACGCGTGATGCCGCAGTCAGAAAAAAAGATGCCCAGGAGCAAAAAATATTTTTTTTCTCAAATGTAATAATGGATGCTAGAATGTGATTCAGGGTGGAATTCCATGTCTAAAAGTATTATTATTAGCTGTTTTTAAAAATCAAGTGTTTTTGCTGCCCGAGGAAGAAAACGTGTGATGCAGCGGTCAGAAAAAAAGCTGCCCAGGAGCAAAAAAATTTTTTTTTCTCAAATGTAATAACGGATGCTAGAATGTGATTCGGGGTGGAATTCCATGTCTAAAAATATTATTATTAGCTGTTTTTAAAAATCAAGTGTTTTTGCTGCCCGAGGAAGAAAACGCGTGATGCAGCAGTCGGAAAAAAAGCTGCCCAGGAGCAAAAAAAATTTTTTTTTCTCAAATGTAATAACGGATGCTAGAATGTGATTCAGGGTGGAATTCCATGTCTAAAAATATTATTATTAGCTGTTTTTAAATATCAAGTGTTTTCGCTGCCCAAGGAAGACAACGTGTGATTCCGCGGTCAGAAAAAGAGCTTCCAGAAGCAAAAAAATTTTTTTTCTCAAATGTAATAACGGATGCTAGAATGTGATTCAGGGTGGAATTCCATGTCTAAAAATATTATTATTAGCTGTTTTTAAATATCAAGTGTTTTCGCTGCCCAAGGAAGACAACGCATGATGCCGCAGTCAGAAAAAAAGCTGCCCAGGAGCAAAAATTTTTTCTTTTCTCAAATGTAATAATGGATGCTAGAATGAGATTCAGGGTGGAATTCCATGTCTAAAAATATTATTATTACCTGTTTTTAAAAATAGAGTGTTTTTGCTGCCCGAGGAAGAAAACGCATGATGCCGCGGTCAGAAAAATAGCTGCCCAGGAGCAAAAAATTTTTTTTTCTCAAATGTAATAACGGATGCTAGAATGTGATTCAGGGTGGAATTCCATGTCTAAAAATATTATTATTAGCTGTTTTTAAAAATCGAGTGTTTTTGCTGCCCGAGGAAGAAAACGCGTGATGCACCGGTGAGAAAAAAAGCTGCCCAGGAGCAAAAAAATTTTTTTTTCTCAAATGTAATAACGGATGCTAGAATGTGATTCGGGGTGGAATTCCATGTCTAAAAATATTATTATTAGCTGTTTTTAAAAATCAAGTGTTTTTGCTGCCCAAGGAAGAAAACGCGTGATGCAGCAGTCGGAAAAAAAGCTGCCCAGGAGCAAAAAAAAATTTTTTTTCTCAAATGTAATAACGGATGCTAGAATGTGATTCAGAGTGGAATTCCATGTCTAAAAATATTTTTATTAGCTGTTTTTAAAAATCGAGTGTTTTTCCTGCCCGAGGAAGAAAACGTGTGATGCAGCGGTCAGAAAAAAAGCTGCCCAGGAGCAAAAAAATTTTTTTTTCTCAAATGTAATAACGGATGCTAGAATGTGATTCGGGGTGGAATTCCATGTCTAAAAATATTATTATTAGCTGTTTTTAAAAATCGAGTGTTTTTGCTGCCCGAGGAAGAAAACGCATGATGCCGCGGTCAGAAAAATAGCTGCCCAGGAGCAAAAAATTTTTTTTTCTCAAATGTAATAACGGATGCTAGAATGTGATTCGGGGTGGAATTCCATGTCTAAAAATATTATTATTAGCTGTTTTTAAAAATCAAGTGTTTTTGCTGCCCGAGGAAGAAAACGCATGATGCCGCGGTCAGAAAAATAGCTGCCCAGGAGCAAAAAATTTTTTTTTCTCAAATGTAATAACGGATGCTAGAATGTGATTTGGGGTGGAATTCCATGTCTAAAAATATTATTATTAGCTGTTTTTAAAAATCAAGTGTTTTTGCTGCCCGAGGAAGAAAACGTTTGATGCCGTGGTCAGAAAAAAAGCTGCCAGAAGCAAAAAAATTTTTTTTCTCAAATGTAATAACGGATGCTAGAATGTGATTCGGGGTGGAATTCCATGTCTAAAAATATTATTATTAGCTGTTTTTAAAAATCGAGTGTTTTTGCTGCCCGAGGAAGAAAACGCATGATGCCGCGGTCAGAAAAATAGCTGCCCAGGAGCAAAAAATTTTTTTTTCTCAAATGTAATAACGGATGCTAGAATGTGATTCGGGGTGGAATTCCATGTCTAAAAATATTATTATTAGCTGTTTTTAAAAATCGAGTGTTTTTGCTGCCCGAGGAAGAAAACGCGTGATGCCGCAGTCAGAAAAAAAGCTGCCCAGGAGCAAAAAATATTTTTTTTCTCAAATGTAATAATGGATGCTAGAATGTGATTCAGGGTGGAATTCCATGTCTAAAAGTATTATTATTAGCTGTTTTTAAAAATCAAGTGTTTTTGCTGCCCGAGGAAGAAAACGTGTGATGCAGCGGTCAGAAAAAAAGCTGCCCAGGAGCAAAAAAATTTTTTTTTTCTCAAATGTAATAACGGATGCTAGAATGTGATTCGGGGTGGAATTCCATGTCTAAAAATATTATTATTAGCTGTTTTTAAAAATCAAGTGTTTTTGCTGCCCGAGGAAGAAAACGCGTGATGCAGCAGTCGGATAAAAAGCTGCCCAGGAGCAAAAAAAATTTTTTTTTCTCAAATGTAATAACGGATGCTAGAATGTGATTCAGGGTGGAATTCCATGTCTAAAAATATTATTATTAGCTGTTTTTAAATATCAAGTGTTTTCGCTGCCCAAGGAAGACAACGTGTGATTCCGCGGTCAGAAAAAGAGCTTCCAGAAGCAAAAAAATTTTTTTTCTCAAATGTAATAACGGATGCTAGAATGTGATTCGGGGTGGAATTCCATATCTAAAAATATTATTATTAGCTGTTTTTAAAAATCGAATGTTTTTGCTGCCCGAGGAAGAAAACGCATGATGCCGCAGTCAGAAAAAAAGCTGCCCAGGAGCAAAAATTTTTTCTTTTCTCAAATGTAATAATGGATGCTAGAATGAGATTCAGGGTGGAATTCCATGTCTAAAAATATTATTATTAGCTGTTTTTAAAAATCAAGTGTTTTTGCTGCCCGAGGAAGAAAACGTGTGATGCAGCGGTCAGAAAAAAAGCTGCCCAGGAGCAAAAATTTTTTTTTTTCTCAAATGTAATAACGGATGCTAGAATGTGATTCGGGGTGGAATTCCATGTCTAACAATATTATTATTAGCTGTTTATAAAAATCAAGTGTTTTTGCTGCCTGAGGAAGAAAACGCGTGATGCAGCAGTCGGAAAAAAAGCTGCCCAGGAGCAAAAAAAATTTTTTTTTCTCAAATGTAATAACGGATGCTAGAATGTGATTCAGGGTGGAATTCCATGTCTAAAAATATTTTTATTAGCTGTTTTTAAAAATCGAGTGTTTTTGCTGCCCGAGGAAGAAAACGCATGATGCCGCGGTCAGAAAAATAGCTGCCCAGGAGCAAAAAATTTTTTTTTCTCAAATGTAATAACGGATGCTAGAATGTGATTCGGGGTGGAATTCCATGTCTAAAAATATTATTATTAGCTGTTTTTAAAAATCAAGTGTTTTTGCTGCCCGAGGAAGAAAACGTTTGATGCCGTGGTCAGAAAAAAAGCTGCCAGAAGCAAAAAAATTTTTTTTCTCAAATGTAATAACGGATGCTAGAATGTGATTCGGGGTGGAATTCCATGTCTAAAAATATTATTATTAGCTGTTTTTAAAAATCGAGTGTTTTTGCTGCCCGAGGAAGAAAACGCGTGATGCCGCAGTCAGAAAAAAAGATGCCCAGGAGCAAAAAATATTTTTTTTCTCAAATGTAATAATGGATGCTAGAATGTGATTCAGGGTGGAATTCCATGTCTAAAAGTATTATTATTAGCTGTTTTTAAAAATCAAGTGTTTTTGCTGCCCGAGGAAGAAAACGTGTGATGCAGCGGTCAGAAAAAAAGCTGCCCAGGAGCAAAAAAAATTTTTTTTTCTCAAATGTAATAACGGATGCTAGAATGTGATTCGGGGTGGAATTCCATGTCTAAAAATATTATTATTAGCTGTTTTTAAAAATCAAGTGTTTTTGCTGCCCGAGGAAGAAAACGCGTGATGCAGCAGTCGGAAAAAAAGCTGCCCAGGAGCAAAAAAAATTTTTTTTTCTCAAATGTAATAACGGATGCTAGAATGTGATTCAGGGTGGAATTCCATGTCTAAAAATATTATTATTAGCTGTTTTTAAATATCAAGTGTTTTCGCTGCCCAAGGAAGACAACGTGTGATTCCGCGGTCAGAAAAAGAGCTTCCAGAAGCAAAAAAATTTTTTTTCTCAAATGTAATAACGGATGCTAGAATGTGATTCGGGGTGGAATTCCATATCTAAAAATATTATTATTAGCTGTTTTTAAAAATCGAATGTTTTTGCTGCCCGAGGAAGAAAACGCATGATGCCGCAGTCAGAAAAAAAGCTGCCAGGAGCAAAAATTTTTTCTTTTCTCAAATGTAATAATGGATGCTAGAATGAGATTCAGGGTGGAATTCCATGTCTAAAAATATTATTATTAGCTGTTTTTAAAAATCAAGTGTTTTTGCTGCCCGAGGAAGAAAACGTGTGATGCAGCGGTCAGAAAAAAAGCTGCCCAGGAGCAAAAATTTTTTTTTTTCTCAAATGTAATAACGGATGCTAGAATGTGATTCGGGGTGGAATTCCATGTCTAACAATATTATTATTAGCTGTTTATAAAAATCAAGTGTTTTTGCTGCCTGAGGAAGAAAACGCGTGATGCAGCAGTCGGAAAAAAAGCTGCCCAGGAGCAAAAAAAATTTTTTTTTCTCAAATGTAATAACGGATGCTAGAATGTGATTCAGGGTGGAATTCCATGTCTAAAAATATTTTTATTAGCTGTTTTTAAAAATCGAGTGTTTTTGCTGCCCGAGGAAGAAAACGCATGATGCCGCGGTCAGAAAAATAGCTGCCCAGGAGCAAAAAATTTTTTTTCTCAAATGTAATAACGGATGCTAGAATGTGATTCGGGGTGGAATTCCATATCTAAAAATATTATTATTAGCTGTTTTTAAAAATCGAATGTTTTTGCTGCCCGAGGAAGAAAACGCATGATGCCGCAGTCAGAAAAAAAGCTGCCAGGAGCAAAAATTTTTTCTTTTCTCAAATGTAATAATGGATGCTAGAATGAGATTCAGGGTGGAATTCCATGTCTAAAAATATTATTATTAGCTGTTTTTAAAAATCAAGTGTTTTTGCTGCCCGAGGAAGAAAACGTGTGATGCAGCGGTCAGAAAAAAAGCTGCCCAGGAGCAAAAATTTTTTTTTTTCTCAAATGTAATAACGGATGCTAGAATGTGATTCGGGGTGGAATTCCATGTCTAACAATATTATTATTAGCTGTTTATAAAAATCAAGTGTTTTTGCTGCCTGAGGAAGAAAACGCGTGATGCAGCAGTCGGAAAAAAAGCTGCCCAGGAGCAAAAAAAATTTTTTTTTCTCAAATGTAATAACGGATGCTAGAATGTGATTCAGGGTGGAATTCCATGTCTAAAAATATTTTTATTAGCTGTTTTTAAAAATCGAGTGTTTTTGCTGCCCGAGGAAGAAAACGCATGATGCCGCGGTCAGAAAAATAGCTGCCCAGGAGCAAAAAATTTTTTTTTCTCAAATGTAATAACGGATGCTAGAATGTGATTCGGGGTGGAATTCCATGTCTAAAAATATTATTATTAGCTGTTTTTAAAAATCAAGTGTTTTTGCTGCCCGAGGAAGAAAACGTTTGATGCCGTGGTCAGAAAAAAAGCTGCCAGAAGCAAAAAAATTTTTTTTCTCAAATGTAATAACGGATGCTAGAATGTGATTCGGGGTGGAATTCCATGTCTAAAAATATTATTATTAGCTGTTTTTAAAAATCGAGTGTTTTTCTGCCCGAGGAAGAAAACGCGTGATGCCGCAGTCAGAAAAAAAGATGCCCAGGAGCAAAAAATATTTTTTTTCTCAAATGTAATAATGGATGCTAGAATGTGATTCAGGGTGGAATTCCATGTCTAAAAGTATTATTATTAGCTGTTTTTAAAAATCAAGTGTTTTTGCTGCCCGAGGAAGAAAACGTGTGATGCAGCGGTCAGAAAAAAAGCTGCCCAGGAGCAAAAAAAATTTTTTTTTCTCAAATGTAATAACGGATGCTAGAATGTGATTCGGGGTGGAATTCCATGTCTAAAAATATTATTATTAGCTGTTTTTAAAAATCAAGTGTTTTTGCTGCCCGAGGAAGAAAACGCGTGATGCAGCAGTCGGAAAAAAAGCTGCCCAGGAGCAAAAAAAATTTTTTTTTCTCAAATGTAATAACGGATGCTAGAATGTGATTCAGGGTGGAATTCCATGTCTAAAAATATTATTATTAGCTGTTTTTAAATATCAAGTGTTTTCGCTGCCCAAGGAAGACAACGTGTGATTCCGCGGTCAGAAAAAGAGCTTCCAGAAGCAAAAAAATTTTTTTTCTCAAATGTAATAACGGATGCTAGAATGTGATTCGGGGTGGAATTCCATATCTAAAAATATTATTATTAGCTGTTTTTAAAAATCGAATGTTTTTGCTGCCCGAGGAAGAAAACGCATGATGCCGCAGTCAGAAAAAAAGCTGCCCAGGAGCAAAAATTTTTTCTTTTCTCAAATGTAATAATGGATGCTAGAATGAGATTCAGGGTGGAATTCCATGTCTAAAAATATTATTATTAGCTGTTTTTAAAAATCAAGTGTTTTTGCTGCCCGAGGAAGAAAACGTGTGATGCAGCGGTCAGAAAAACAGCTGCCCAGGAGCAAAATTTTTTTTTTTCTCAAATGTAATAACGGATGCTAGAATGTGATTCGGGGTGGAATTCCATGTCTAACAATATTATTATTAGCTGTTTATAAAAATCAAGTGTTTTTGCTGCCTGAGGAAGAAAACGCGTGATGCAGCAGTCGGAAAAAAAGCTGCCCAGGAGCAAAAAAAATTTTTTTTTCTCAAATGTAATAACGGATGCTAGAATGTGATTCAGGGTGGAATTCCATGTCTAAAAATATTTTTATTAGCTGTTTTTAAAAATCGAGTGTTTTTGCTGCCCGAGGAAGAAAACGCATGATGCCGCGGTCAGAAAAAAAGCTGCCCAGGAGCAAAAAAATTTTTTTTTTCTCAAATGTAATAACGGATGCTAGAATGTGATTCGGGGTGGAATTCCATGTCTAAAAATATTATTATTAGCTGTTTTTAAAAATCAAGTGTTTTTGCTGCCCGAGGAAGAAAACGTTTGATGCCGTGGTCAGAAAAAAAGCTGCCAGAAGCAAAAAAATTTTTTTTCTCAAATGTAATAACGGATGCTAGAATGTGATTCGGGGTGGAATTCCATGTCTAAAAATATTATTATTAGCTGTTTTTAAAAATCGAGTGTTTTTGCTGCCCGAGGAAGAAAACGCATGATGCCGCGGTCAGAAAAATAGCTGCCCAGGAGCAAAAAATTTTTTTTTCTCAAATGTAATAACGGATGCTAGAATGTGATTCGGGGTGGAATTCCATGTCTAAAAATATTATTATTAGCTGTTTTTAAAAATCGAGTGTTTTTGCTGCCCGAGGAAGAAAACGCGTGATGCCGCAGTCAGAAAAAAAGATGCCCAGGAGCAAAAAATATTTTTTTTCTCAAATGTAATAATGGATGCTAGAATGTGATTCAGGGTGGAATTCCATGTCTAAAAGTATTATTATTAGCTGTTTTTAAAAATCAAGTGTTTTTGCTGCCCGAGGAAGAAAACGTGTGATGCAGCGGTCAGAAAAAAAGCTGCCCAGGAGCAAAAAAATTTTTTTTTTCTCAAATGTAATAACGGATGCTAGAATGTGATTCGGGGTGGAATTCCATGTCTAAAAATATTATTATTAGCTGTTTTTAAAAATCAAGTGTTTTTGCTGCCCGAGGAAGAAAACGCGTGATGCAGCAGTCGGAAAAAAAGCTGCCCAGGAGCAAAAAAAATTTTTTTTTCTCAAATGTAATAACGGATGCTAGAATGTGATTCAGGGTGGAATTCCATGTCTAAAAATATTATTATTAGCTGTTTTTAAATATCAAGTGTTTTCGCTGCCCAAGGAAGACAACGTGTGATTCCGCGGTCAGAAAAAGAGCTTCCAGAAGCAAAAATATTTTTTTTCTCAAATGTAATAACGGATGCTAGAATGTGATTCGGGGTGGAATTCCATATCTAAAAATATTATTATTAGCTGTTTTTAAAAATCGAATGTTTTTGCTGCCCGAGGAAGAAAACGCATGATGCCGCAGTCAGAAAAAAAGCTGCCCAGGAGCAAAAATTTTTTCTTTTCTCAAATGTAATAATGGATGCTAGAATGAGATTCAGGGTGGAATTCCATGTCTAAAAATATTATTATTAGCTGTTTTTAAAAATCAAGTGTTTTTGCTGCCCGAGGAAGAAAACGTGTGATGCAGCGGTCAGAAAAAAAGCTGCCCAGGAGCAAAAATTTTTTTTTTTCTCAAATGTAATAACGGATGCTAGAATGTGATTCGGGGTGGAATTCCATGTCTAACAATATTATTATTAGCTGTTTATAAAAATCAAGTGTTTTTGCTGCCTGAGGAAGAAAACGCGTGATGCAGCAGTCGGAAAAAAAGCTGCCCAGGAGCAAAAAAAATTTTTTTTTCTCAAATGTAATAACGGATGCTAGAATGTGATTCAGGGTGGAATTCCATGTCTAAAAATATTTTTATTAGCTGTTTTTAAAAATCGAGTGTTTTTGCTGCCCGAGGAAGAAAACGCATGATGCCGCGGTCAGAAAAAAAGCTGCCCAGGAGCAAAAAAAATTTTTTTTCTCAAATGTAATAACGGATGCTAGAATGTGATTCGGGGTGGAATTCCATGTCTAAAAATATTATTATTAGCTGTTTTTAAAAATAGAGTGTTTTTGCTGCCCGAGGAAGAAAACGCATGATGCCGCGGTCAGAAAAATAGCTGCCCAGGAGCAAAAAATTTTTTTTTCTCAAATGTAATAACGGATGCTAGAATGTGATTCGGGGTGGAATTCCATGTCTAAAAATATTATTATTAGCTGTTTTTAAAAATCAAGTGTTTTTGCTGCCCGAGGAAGAAAACGTTTGATGCCGTGGTCAGAAAAAAAGCTGCCAGAAGCAAAAATTTTTTTTTTCTCAAATGTAATAACGGATGCTAGAATGTGATTCGGGGTGGAATTCCATGTCTAAAAATATTATTATTAGCTGTTTTTAAAAATCGAGTGTTTTTGCTGCCCGAGGAAGAAAACGCGTGATGCACCCGTGAGAAAAAAAGCTGCCCAGGAGCAAAAAAATTTTTTTTTCTCAAATGTAATAACGGATGCTAGAATGTGATTCGGGGTGGAATTCCATGTCTAAAAATATTATTATTAGCTGTTTTTAAAAATCAAGTGTTTTTGCTGCCCAAGGAAGAAAACGCGTGATGCAGCAGTCGGAAAAAAAGCTGCCCAGGAGCAAAAAAAATTTTTTTTTCTCAAATGTAATAACGGATGCTAGAATGTGATTCAGGGTGGAATTCCATGTCTAAAAATATTATTATTAGCTGTTTTTAAATATCAAGTGTTTTCGCTGCCCAAGGAAGACAACGTGTGATTCCACGGTCAGAAAAAGAGCTGCCAGAAGCAAAAAAATTTTTTTTTTTCAAATGTAATAACGGATGCTAGAATGTGATTCGGGGTGGAATTCCATGTCTAACAATATTATTATTAGCTGTTTATAAAAATCAAGTGTTTTTGCTGCCTGAGGAAGAAAACGCGTGATGCAGCAGTCGGAAAAAAAGCTGCCCAGGAGCAAAAAAAATTTTTTTTTCTCAAATGTAATAATGGATGCTATAATGTGATTCGGGGTGGAATTCCATGTCTAAAAATATTATTATTAGCTGTTTTTAA
The DNA here is from genome assembly GCA_022577455.1 of Arizona elegans. Classification (NCBI taxonomy): domain Eukaryota; kingdom Metazoa; phylum Chordata; class Lepidosauria; order Squamata; family Colubridae; genus Arizona; species Arizona elegans. The sequence continues at coordinate 167,880,391 of JAKOOJ010000001.1, read as the reverse complement.
AAATCGAGTGTTTTTGCTACCCGAGGAAGAAAAAGCGTGATGCCGCAGTCAGAAAAAAAGCTGCCCAGGAGCAAAAAAATTTTTTTTTCTCAAATGTAATAACGGATGCTAGAATGTGATTCAGGGTGGAATTCCATGTCTAAAAATATTATTATTAGCTGTTTTTAAAAATCAAGTGTTTTTGCTGCCCGAGGAAGAAAACGTGTGATGCAGCGGTCAGAAAAAATGCTGCCCAGGAGCAAAAAAATTTTTTTTTTTTTTTTTGTAATAACGGATGCTAGAATGTGATTCGGGGTGGAATTCCATGTCTAAAAATATTATTATTAGCTGTATTTAAAAATCGAGTGTTTTTGCTCCCCGAGGAAGAAAATGCGTGATGCCGCAGTTAGAAAAAAAGCTGCCAGGAGAAAAAAAAAATTTTTTTTTCTCAAATGTAATAACGGATGTTAGAATGGGATTCGGGGTGGAATTCCATGTCTAAAAATATTATTATTAGCTGTTTTTAAAAATCGAGTGTTTTTGCTGCCCGAGGAAGAAAATGTGTGATGCCGTGGTCAGAAAAACAGCTGCCCAGGAGCAAAAATTTTTTTTTCTCAAATGTAATAACGGATGCTAGAATGTGATTCGGGCTGGAATTCCATGTCTAAAAATATTATTATTAGCTGTTTTTAAAAATCGAGTGTTTTTGCTGCCCGAGGAAGAAAACGTGGGATGCCGCGGTCAGGAAAAAAGCTGCCAGAAGCAAAAAAATTTTTTTTCTCAAATGTAATAACGGATGCTAGAATGTGATTCTGGGTGGAATTCCATGTCTAAAAATATTATTATTAGCTGTTTTTAAAAATCGAGTGTTTTTGCTGCCCGAGGAAGTAAACCCATGATGCAGCGGTCAGAAAAAAAGCTGCCCAGGAGCAAAAAAATTTTTTTTTCTCAAATGTAATAACGGATGCTAGAATGTGATTCGGGGTGGAATTCCATGTCTAAAAATATTATTATTAGCTGTATTTAAAAATCGAGTGTTTTTGCTGCCCGAGGAAGAAAACGCGTGATGCCGCAGTTAGAAAAAAAGCTGCCAGGAGCAAAAAAAATTTTTTTTTCTCAAATATAATAACGGATGTTAGAATGGGATTCGGGGTGGAATTCCATGTCTAAAAATATTATTATTAGCTGTTTTTAAAAATCGAGTGTTTTTGCTGCCCGAGGAAGAAATCGTGTGATAATGTGGTCAGAAAAACAGCTGCCCAGGAGCAAAAAAATTTTTTTTCTCAAATGTAATAACGGATGCTAGAATGTGATTCGGGCTGGAATTCCATGTCTAAAAATATTATTATTAGCTGTTTTTAAAAATCGAGTGTTTTTGCTGCCCGAGGAAGAAAACGTGTGGTGCCGCGGTCAGAAAAAAAGCTGCCAGAAGGAAAAAAATTTTTTTTCTCAAATGTAATAACGGATGCTAGAATGTGATTCGGGGTGGAATTCCATGTCTAAAAATATTATTATTAGCTGTTTGTAAAAATCGAGTGTTTTTGCTGCCCGAGGAAGAAAACGCGTGATGCCGCGGTAAGAAAAAAAGCTGCCCAGGAGCAAAAAAAAATGTTTTTTCTCAAATGTAATAACGGATGCTAGAATGTGATTCGGGCTGGAATTCCATGTCTAAAAATATTATTATTAGCTGTTTTTAAAAATCGAGTGTTTTTGCTGCCCGAGGAAGAAAACGTGTGATGCCGTGGTCAGAAAAAAAGCTGCCAGAAGCAAAAAATTTTTTTTTCTCAAATGTAATAACGGATGCTAGAATGTGATTCGGTGTGGAATTCCATGTCTAAAAATATTATTATTAGCTGTTTTTAAAAATCGAGTGTTTTTGCTGCCCGAGGAAGAAAACCCATGATGCCGCGGTGAGAAAAAAAGCTGCCCAGGAGCAAAAAAATTTTTTTTCTCAAATGTAATAACGGATGCTAGAATGTGATTCGGGGTGGAATTGCATGTCTAAAAATATTATTATTAGCTGTTTTTAAAAATCAAGTGTTTTTGCTGCCCGAGGAAGAAAACGCGTGATGCAGCGGTCAGAAAAAAAGCTGCCCAGGAGCAAAAAAAATTTTTTTTCTCAAATGTAATAACGGATGTTAGAATGGGATTCGGGGTGGAATTCCATGTCTAAAAATATTATTATTAGCTGTTTTTAAAAATCGAGTGTTTTTGCTGCCCGAGGAAGAAAATGTGTGATGCCGTGGTCAGAAAAACAGCTGCCCAGGAGCAAAAATTTTTTTTTCTCAAATGTAATAACGGATGCTAGAATGTGATTCGGGCTGGAATTCCATGTCTAAAAATATTATTATTAGCTGTTTTCAAAAATCGAGTGTTTTTGCTGCCCGAGGAAGAAAACGTGTGATGCCGCGGTCAGAAAAAAAGCTGCCAGAAGCAAAAAATTTTTTTTTCTCAAATGTAATAACGGATGCTAGAATGTGATTCTGGGTGGAATTCCATGTCTAAAAATATTATTATTAGCTGTTTTTAAAAATCGAGTGTTTTTGCTGCCCGAGGAAGTAAACCCATGATGCAGCGGTCAGAAAAAAAGCTGCCCAGGAGCAAAAAAATTTTTTTTTCTCAAATGTAATAACGGATGCTAGAATGTGATTCGGGGTGGAATTCCATGTCTAAAAATATTATTATTAGCTGTATTTAAAAATCGAGTGTTTTTGTTGCCCGAGGAAGAAAACGCGTGATGCCGCAGTTAGAAAAAAAGCTGCCAGGAGCAAAAAAAATTTTTTTTTCTCAAATATAATAACGGATGTTAGAATGGGATTCGGGGTGGAATTCCATGTCTAAAAATATTATTATTAGCTGTTTTTAAAAATCGAGTGTTTTTGCTGCCCGAGGAAGAAAACCCATGATGCCGCGGTGAGAAAAAAAGCTGCCCAGGAGCAAAAAAATTTTTTTTCTCAAATGTAATAACGGATGCTAGAATGTGATTCGGGCTGGAATTCCATGTCTAAAAATATTATTATTAGCTGTTTTTAAAAATCAAGTGTTTTTGCTGCCCGAGGAAGAAAACGCGTGATGCAGCGGTCAGAAAAAAAGCTGCCCAGGAGCAAAAAAAATTTTTTTTCTCAAATGTAATAACGGATGTTAGAATGGGATTCGGGGTGGAATTCCATGTCTAAAAATATTATTATTAGCTGTTTTTAAAAATCGAGTGTTTTTGCTGCCCGAGGAAGAAAATGTGTGATGCCGTGGTCAGAAAAACAGCTGCCCAGGAGCAAAAATTTTTTTTTCTCAAATGTAATAACGGATGCTAGAATGTGATTCGGGCTGGAATTCCATGTCTAAAAATATTATTATTAGCTGTTTTTAAAAATCGAGTGTTTTTGCTGCCCGAGGAAGAAAACGTGTGATGCCGCGGTCAGAAAAAAAGCTGCCAGAAGCAAAAAATTTTTTTTTCTCAAATGTAATAACGGATGCTAGAATGTGATTCTGGGTGGAATTCCATGTCTAAAAATATTATTATTAGCTGTTTTTAAAAATCGAGTGTTTTTGCTGCCCGAGGAAGTAAACCCATGATGCAGCGGTCAGAAAAAAAGCTGCCCAGGAGCAAAAAAATTTTTTTTTCTCAAATGTAATAACGGATGCTAGAATGTGATTCGGGGTGGAATTCCATGTCTAAAAATATTATTATTAGCTGTATTTAAAAATCGAGTGTTTTTGTTGCCCGAGGAAGAAAACGTGTGATGCCGCAGTTAGAAAAAAAGCTGCCAGGAGCAAAAAAAATTTTTTTTTCTCAAATATAATAACGGATGTTAGAATGGGATTCGGGGTGGAATTCCATGTCTAAAAATATTATTATTAGCTGTTTTTAAAAATCGAGTGTTTTTGCTGCCCGAGGAAGAAATCGTGTGATAATGTGGTCAGAAAAACAGCTGCCCAGGAGCAAAAAAATTTTTTTTCTCAAATGTAATAACGGATGCTAGAATGTGATTCGGGCTGGAATTCCATGTCTAAAAATATTATTATTAGCTGTTTGTAAAAATCGAGTGTTTTTGCTGCCCGAGGAAGAAAACGCGTGATGCCGCGGTAAGAAAAAAAGCTGCCCAGGAGCAAAAAAAAATGTTTTTTCTCAAATGTAATAACGGATGCTAGAATGTGATTCGGGCTGGAATTCCATGTCTAAAAATATTATTATTAGCTGTTTTTAAAAATCGAGTGTTTTTGCTGCCCGAGGAAGAAAACGTGTGATGCCGCGGTCAGAAAAAAAGATGCCAGAAGCAAAAAAATTTTTTTTCTCAAATGTAATAACGGATGCTAGAATGTGATTCGGTGTGGAATTCCATGTCTAAAAATATTATTATTAGCTGTTTTTAAAAATCGAGTGTTTTTGCTGCCCGAGGAAGAAAACCCATGATGCCGCGGTGAGAAAAAAAGCTGCCCAGGAGCAAAAAAATTTTTTTTCTCAAATGTAATAACGGATGCTAGAATGTGATTCGGGGTGGAATTGTATGTCTAAAAATATTATTATTAGCTGTTTTTAAAAATCAAGTGTTTTTGCTGCCCGAGGAAGAAAACGCGTGATGCAGCGGTCAGAAAAAAAGCTGCCCAGGAGCAAAAAAAATTTTTTTTTCTCAAATGTAATAACGGATGCTAGAATGTGATTCGGGGTGGAATTCCATGTCTAAAAATATTATTATTAGCTGTATTTAAAAATCGAGTGTTTTTGCTCCCCGAGGAAGAAAACGCGTGATGCCGCAGTGAGAAAAAAAGCTGCCAGGAGCAAAAAAAATTTTTTTTTCTCAAATGTAATAACGGATGTTAGAATGGGATTCGGGGTGGAATTCCATGTCTAAAAATATTATTATTAGCTGTTTTTAAAAATCGAGTGTTTTTGCTGCCCGAGGAAGAAAACGTGTGATGCCGCGGTCAGAAAAAAAGCTGCCTGAAGCAAAAAAATTTTTTTTCTCAAATGTAATAACGGATGCTAGAATGTGATTCGGTGTGGAATTCCATGTCTAAAAATATTATTATTAGCTGTTTTTAAAAATCGAGTGTTTTTGCTGCCCGAGGAAGAAAACCCATGATGCCGCGGTGAGAAAAAAAGCTGCCCAGGAGCAAAAAAATTTTTTTTCTCAAATGTAATAACGGATGCTAGAATGTGATTCGGGGTGGAATTGCATGTCTAAAAATATTATTATTAGCTGTTTTTAAAAATCAAGTGTTTTTGCTGCCCGAGGAAGAAAACGCGTGATGCAGCGGTCAGAAAAAAAGCTGCCCAAGAGCAAAAAAAATTTTTTTTTCTCAAATGTAATAACGGATGCTAGAATGTGATTCGGGGTGGAATTCCATGTCTAAAAATATTATTATTAGCTGTTTGTAAAAATCGAGTGTTTTTGCTGCCCGAGGAAGAAAACGCGTGATGCCGCGGGAAGAAAAAAAGCTGCCCAGGAGCAAAAAAAAATGTTTTTTCTCAAATGTAATAACGGATGCTAGAATGTGATTCGGGCTGGAATTCCATGTCTAAAAATATTATTATTAGCTGTTTTTAAAAATCGAGTGTTTTTGCTGCCCGAGGAAGAAAACGTGTGATGCCGCGGTCAGAAAAAAAGCTGCCAGAAGCAAAAAAATTTTTTTTCTCAAATGTAATAACGGATGCTAGAATGTGATTCGGGGTGGAATTGCATGTCTAAAAATATTATTATTAGCTGTTTTTAAAAATCGAGTGTTTTTGCTGCCCGAGGAAGAAAACCCATGATGCCGCGGTGAGAAAAAAAGCTGCCCAGGAGCAAAAAAATTTTTTTTCTCAAATGTAATAACGGATGCTAGAATGTGATTCGGGGTGGAATTCCATGTCTAAAAATATTATTATTAGCTGTATTTAAAAATCGAGTGTTTTTGCTGCCCGAGGAAGAAAACGCGTGATGCCGCAGTTAGAAAAAAAGCTGCCAGGAGCAAAAAAAATTTTTTTTTCTCAAATGTAATAACGGATGCTAGAATGTGATTCGGGGTGGAATTCCATGTCTAAAAATATTATTATTAGCTGTATTTAAAAATCGAGTGTTTTTGCTCCCCGAGGAAGAAAACGCGTGATGCCGCAGTGAGAAAAAAAGCTGCCAGGAGGAAAAAAATTTTTTTTTTCTCAAATGTAATAACGGATGTTAGAATGGGATTCGGGGTGGAATTCCATGTCTAAAAATATTATTATTAGCTGTTTTTAAAAATCGAGTGTTTTTGCTGCCCGAGGAAGAAAACGTGTGATGCCGCGGTCAGAAAAAAAGCTGCCTGAAGCAAAAAAATTTTTTTTCTCAAATGTAATAACGGATGCTAGAATGTGATTCGGTGTGGAATTCCATGTCTAAAAATATTATTATTAGCTGTTTTTAAAAATCGAGTGTTTTTGCTGCCCGAGGAAGAAAACCCATGATGCCGCGGTGAGAAAAAAAGCTGCCCAGGAGCAAAAAAATTTTTTTTCTCAAATGTAATAACGGATGCTAGAATGTGATTCGGGGTGGAATTGCATGTCTAAAAATATTATTATTAGCTGTTTTTAAAAATCAAGTGTTTTTGCTGCCCGAGGAAGAAAACGCGTGATGCAGCGGTCAGAAAAAAAGCTGCCCAGGAGCAAAAAAATTTTTTTTTTCTCAAATGTAATAACGGATGCTAGAATGTGATTCGGGGTGGAATTCCATGTCTAAAAATATTATTATTAGCTGTATTTAAAAATCGAGTGTTTTTGCTCCCCGAGGAAGAAAACGCGTGATGCCGCAGTGAGAAAAAAAGCTGCCAGGAGCAAAAAAAATTTTTTTTTCTCAAATGTAATAACGGATGTTAGAATGGGATTCGGGGTGGAATTCCATGTCTAAAAATATTATTATTAGCTGTTTTTAAAAATCGAGTGTTTTTGCTGCCCGAGGAAGAAAACGTGTGATGCCGCGGTCAGAAAAAAAGCTGCCTGAAGCAAAAAAATTTTTTTTCTCAAATGTAATAACGGATGCTAGAATGTGATTCGGTGTGGAATTCCATGTCTAAAAATATTATTATTAGCTGTTTTTAAAAATCGAGTGCTTTTGCTGCCCGAGGAAGAAAACCCATGATGCCGCGGTGAGAAAAAAAGCTGCCCAGGAGCAAAAAAATTTTTTTTCTCAAATGTAATAACGGATGCTAGAATGTGATTCGGGGTGGAATTGCATGTCTAAAAATATTATTATTAGCTGTTTTTAAAAATCAAGTGTTTTTGCTGCCCGAGGAAGAAAACGCGTGATGCAGCGGTCAGAAAAAAAGCTGCCCAGGAGCAAAAAAAATTTTTTTTTCTCAAATGTAATAACGGATGCTAGAATGTGATTCAGGGTGGAATTCCATGTCTAAAAATATTATTATTAGCTGTTTGTAAAAATCGAGTGTTTTTGCTGCCCGAGGAAGAAAACGGGTGATGCCGCGGTAAGAAATAAAGCTGCCCAGGAGCAAAAAAAAATGTTTTTTCTCAAATGTAATAACGGATGCTAGAATGTGATTCGGGCTGGAATTCCATGTCTAAAAATATTATTATTAGCTGTTTTTAAAAATCGAGTGTTTTTGCTGCCCGAGGAAGAAAACGTGTGATGCCGCGGTCAGAAAAAAAGCTGCCAGAAGCAAAAAATTTTTTTTTCTCAAATGTAATAACGGATGCTAGAATGTGATTCGGTGTGGAATTCCATGTCTAAAAATATTATTATTAGCTGTTTTTAAAAATCGAGTGTTTTTGCTGCCCGAGGAAGAAAACCCATGATGCCGCGGTGAGAAAAAAAGATGCCCAGGAGCAAAAAAATTTTTTTTCTCAAATGTAATAACGGATGCTAGAATGTGATTCGGGGTGGAATTGCATGTCTAAAAATATTATTATTAGCTGTTTTTAAAAATCAAGTGTTTTTGCTGCCCGAGGAAGAAAACGCGTGATGCAGCGGTCAGAAAAAAAGCTGCCCAGGAGCAAAAAAAATTTTTTTTTCTCAAATGTAATAACGGATGCTAGAATGTGATTCGGGGTGGAATTCCATGTCTAAAAATATTATTATTAGCTGTTTGTAAAAATCGAGTGTTTTTGCTGCCCGAGGAAGTAAACCCATGATGCAGCGGTCAGAAAAAAAGCTGCCCAGGAGCAAAAAAATTTTTTTTTCTCAAATGTAATAACGGATGCTAGAATGTGATTCGGGGTGGAATTCCATGTCTAAAAATATTATTATTAGCTGTATTTAAAAATCGAGTGTTTTTGTTGCCCGAGGAAGAAAACGTGTGATGCCGCAGTTAGAAAAAAAGCTGCCAGGAGCAAAAAAAATTTTTTTTTCTCAAATATAATAACGGATGTTAGAATGGGATTCGGGGTGGAATTCCATGTCTAAAAATATTATTATTAGCTGTTTTTAAAAATCGAGTGTTTTTGCTGCCCGAGGAAGAAATCGTGTGATAATGTGGTCAGAAAAACAGCTGCCCAGGAGCAAAAAAATTTTTTTTCTCAAATGTAATAACGGATGCTAGAATGTGATTCGGGCTGGAATTCCATGTCTAAAAATATTATTATTAGCTGTTTTTAAAAATCGAGTGTTTTTGCTGCCCGAGGAAGAAAACGTGTGGTGCCGCGGTCAGAAAAAAAGCTGCCAGAAGGAAAAAAATTTTTTTTCTCAAATGTAATAACGGATGCTAGAATGTGATTCGGGGTGGAATTCCATGTCTAAAAATATTATTATTAGCTGTTTGTAAAAATCGAGTGTTTTTGCTGCCCGAGGAAGAAAACGCGTGATGCCGCGGTAAGAAAAAAAGCTGCCCAGGAGCAAAAAAAAATGTTTGTTCTCAAATGTAATAACGGATGCTAGAATGTGATTCGGGCTGGAATTCCATGTCTAAAAATATTATTATTAGCTGTTTTTAAAAATCGAGTGTTTTTGCTGCCCGAGGAAGAAAACGTGTGATGCCGCGGTCAGAAAAAAAGATGCCAGAAGCAAAAAAATTTTTTTTCTCAAATGTAATAACGGATGCTAGAATGTGATTCGGTGTGGAATTCCATGTCTAAAAATATTATTATTAGCTGTTTTTAAAAATCGAGTGTTTTTGCTGCCCGAGGAAGAAAACCCATGATGCCGCGGTGAGAAAAAAAGCTGCCCAGGAGCAAAAAAATTTTTTTTCTCAAATGTAATAACGGATGCTAGAATGTGATTCGGGGTGGAATTGTATGTCTAAAAATATTATTATTAGCTGTTTTTAAAAATCAAGTGTTTTTGCTGCCCGAGGAAGAAAACGCGTGATGCAGCGGTCAGAAAAAAAGCTGCCCAGGAGCAAAAAAAATTTTTTTTTCTCAAATGTAATAACGGATGCTAGAATGTGATTCGGGGTGGAATTCCATGTCTAAAAATATTATTATTAGCTGTATTTAAAAATCGAGTGTTTTTGCTCCCCGAGGAAGAAAACGCGTGATGCCGCAGTGAGAAAAAAAGCTGCCAGGAGCAAAAAAAATTTTTTTTTCTCAAATGTAATAACGGATGTTAGAATGGGATTCGGGGTGGAATTCCATGTCTAAAAATATTATTATTAGCTGTTTTTAAAAATCGAGTGTTTTTGCTGCCCGAGGAAGAAAACGTGTGATGCCGCGGTCAGAAAAAAAGCTGCCTGAAGCAAAAAAATTTTTTTTCTCAAATGTAATAACGGATGCTAGAATGTGATTCGGTGTGGAATTCCATGTCTAAAAATATTATTATTAGCTGTTTTTAAAAATCGAGTGTTTTTGCTGCCCGAGGAAGAAAACCCATGATGCCGCGGTGAGAAAAAAAGCTGCCCAGGAGCAAAAAAATTTTTTTTCTCAAATGTAATAACGGATGCTAGAATGTGATTCGGGGTGGAATTGCATGTCTAAAAATATTATTATTAGCTGTTTTTAAAAATCAAGTGTTTTTGCTGCCCGAGGAAGAAAACGCGTGATGCAGCGGTCAGAAAAAAAGCTGCCCAAGAGCAAAAAAAATTTTTTTTTCTCAAATGTAATAACGGATGCTAGAATGTGATTCGGGGTGGAATTCCATGTCTAAAAATATTATTATTAGCTGTTTGTAAAAATCGAGTGTTTTTGCTGCCCGAGGAAGAAAACGCGTGATGCCGCGGGAAGAAAAAAAGCTGCCCAGGAGCAAAAAAAAATGTTTTTTCTCAAATGTAATAACGGATGCTAGAATGTGATTCGGGCTGGAATTCCATGTCTAAAAATATTATTATTAGCTGTTTTTAAAAATCGAGTGTTTTTGCTGCCCGAGGAAGAAAACGTGTGATGCCGCGGTCAGAAAAAAAGCTGCCAGAAGCAAAAAAATTTTTTTTCTCAAATGTAATAACGGATGCTAGAATGTGATTCGGGGTGGAATTGCATGTCTAAAAATATTATTATTAGCTGTTTTTAAAAATCGAGTGTTTTTGCTGCCCGAGGAAGAAAACCCATGATGCCGCGGTGAGAAAAAAAGCTGCCCAGGAGCAAAAAAATTTTTTTTCTCAAATGTAATAACGGATGCTAGAATGTGATTCGGGGTGGAATTCCATGTCTAAAAATATTATTATTAGCTGTATTTAAAAATCGAGTGTTTTTGCTGCCCGAGGAAGAAAACGCGTGATGCCGCAGTTAGAAAAAAAGCTGCCAGGAGCAAAAAAAATTTTTTTTTCTCAAATGTAATAACGGATGCTAGAATGTGATTCGGGGTGGAATTCCATGTCTAAAAATATTATTATTAGCTGTATTTAAAAATCGAGTGTTTTTGCTCCCCGAGGAAGAAAACGCGTGATGCCGCAGTGAGAAAAAAAGCTGCCAGGAGGAAAAAAAATTTTTTTTTCTCAAATGTAATAACGGATGTTAGAATGGGATTCGGGGTGGAATTCCATGTCTAAAAATATTATTATTAGCTGTTTTTAAAAATCGAGTGTTTTTGCTGCCCGAGGAAGAAAACGTGTGATGCCGCGGTCAGAAAAAAAGCTGCCTGAAGCAAAAAAATTTTTTTTCTCAAATGTAATAACGGATGCTAGAATGTGATTCGGTGTGGAATTCCATGTCTAAAAATATTATTATTAGCTGTTTTTAAAAATCGAGTGTTTTTGCTGCCCGAGGAAGAAAACCCATGATGCCGCGGTGAGAAAAAAAGCTGCCCAGGAGCAAAAAAATTTTTTTTCTCAAATGTAATAACGGATGCTAGAATGTGATTCGGGGTGGAATTGCATGTCTAAAAATATTATTATTAGCTGTTTTTAAAAATCAAGTGTTTTTGCTGCCCGAGGAAGAAAACGCGTGATGCAGCGGTCAGAAAAAAAGCTGCCCAAGAGCAAAAAAAATTTTTTTTTCTCAAATGTAATAACGGATGCTAGAATGTGATTCGGGGTGGAATTCCATGTCTAAAAATATTATTATTAGCTGTTTGTAAAAATCGAGTGTTTTTGCTGCCCGAGGAAGAAAACGCGTGATGCCGCGGGAAGAAAAAAAGCTGCCCAGGAGCAAAAAAAAATGTTTTTTCTCAAATGTAATAACGGATGCTAGAATGTGATTCGGGCTGGAATTCCATGTCTAAAAATATTATTATTAGCTGTTTTTAAAAATCGAGTGTTTTTGCTGCCCGAGGAAGAAAACGTGTGATGCCGCGGTCAGAAAAAAAGCTGCCAGAAGCAAAAAAATTTTTTTTCTCAAATGTAATAACGGATGCTAGAATGTGATTCGGGGTGGAATTGCATGTCTAAAAATATTATTATTAGCTGTTTTTAAAAATCGAGTGTTTTTGCTGCCCGAGGAAGAAAACCCATGATGCCGCGGTGAGAAAAAAAGCTGCCCAGGAGCAAAAAAATTTTTTTTCTCAAATGTAATAACGGATGCTAGAATGTGATTCGGGGTGGAATTCCATGTCTAAAAATATTATTATTAGCTGTATTTAAAAATCGAGTGTTTTTGCTGCCCGAGGAAGAAAACGCGTGATGCCGCAGTTAGAAAAAAAGCTGCCAGGAGCAAAAAAAATTTTTTTTTCTCAAATGTAATAACGGATGCTAGAATGTGATTCGGGGTGGAATTCCATGTCTAAAAATATTATTATTAGCTGTATTTAAAAATCGAGTGTTTTTGCTCCCCGAGGAAGAAAACGCGTGATGCCGCAGTGAGAAAAAAAGCTGCCAGGAGGAAAAAAAATTTTTTTTTCTCAAATGTAATAACGGATGTTAGAATGGGATTCGGGGTGGAATTCCATGTCTAAAAATATTATTATTAGCTGTTTTTAAAAATCGAGTGTTTTTGCTGCCCGAGGAAGAAAACGTGTGATGCCGCGGTCAGAAAAAAAGCTGCCTGAAGCAAAAAAATTTTTTTTCTCAAATGTAATAACGGATGCTAGAATGTGATTCGGTGTGGAATTCCATGTCTAAAAATATTATTATTAGCTGTTTTTAAAAATCGAGTGTTTTTGCTGCCCGAGGAAGAAAACCCATGATGCCGCGGTGAGAAAAAAAGCTGCCCAGGAGCAAAAAAATTTTTTTTCTCAAATGTAATAACGGATGCTAGAATGTGATTCGGGGTGGAATTGCATGTCTAAAAATATTATTATTAGCTGTTTTTAAAAATCAAGTGTTTTTGCTGCCCGAGGAAGAAAACGCGTGATGCAGCGGTCAGAAAAAAAGCTGCCCAGGAGCAAAAAAATTTTTTTTTTCTCAAATGTAATAACGGATGCTAGAATGTGATTCGGGGTGGAATTCCATGTCTAAAAATATTATTATTAGCTGTATTTAAAAATCGAGTGTTTTTGCTCCCCGAGGAAGAAAACGCGTGATGCCGCAGTGAGAAAAAAAGCTGCCAGGAGCAAAAAAAATTTTTTTTTCTCAAATGTAATAACGGATGTTAGAATGGGATTCGGGGTGGAATTCCATGTCTAAAAATATTATTATTAGCTGTTTTTAAAAATCGAGTGTTTTTGCTGCCCGAGGAAGAAAACGTGTGATGCCGCGGTCAGAAAAAAAGCTGCCTGAAGCAAAAAAATTTTTTTTCTCAAATGTAATAACGGATGCTAGAATGTGATTCGGTGTGGAATTCCATGTCTAAAAATATTATTATTAGCTGTTTTTAAAAATCGAGTGCTTTTGCTGCCCGAGGAAGAAAACCCATGATGCCGCGGTGAGAAAAAAAGCTGCCCAGGAGCAAAAAAATTTTTTTTCTCAAATGTAATAACGGATGCTAGAATGTGATTCGGGGTGGAATTGCATGTCTAAAAATATTATTATTAGCTGTTTTTAAAAATCAAGTGTTTTTGCTGCCCGAGGAAGAAAACGCGTGATGCAGCGGTCAGAAAAAAAGCTGCCCAGGAGCAAAAAAAATTTTTTTTTCTCAAATGTAATAACGGATGCTAGAATGTGATTCAGGGTGGAATTCCATGTCTAAAAATATTATTATTAGCTGTTTGTAAAAATCGAGTGTTTTTGCTGCCCGAGGAAGAAAACGGGTGATGCCGCGGTAAGAAAAAAAGCTGCCCAGGAGCAAAAAAAAATGTTTTTTCTCAAATGTAATAACAGATGCTAGAATGTGATTCGGGCTGGAATTCCATGTCTAAAAATATTATTATTAGCTGTTTTTAAAAATCGAGTGTTTTTGCTGCCCGAGGAAGAAAACGTGTGATGCCGCGGTCAGAAAAAAAGCTGCCAGAAGCAAAAAATTTTTTTTTCTCAAATGTAATAACGGATGCTAGAATGTGATTCGGTGTGGAATTCCATGTCTAAAAATATTATTATTAGCTGTTTTTAAAAATCGAGTGTTTTTGCTGCCCGAGGAAGAAAACCCATGATGCCGCGGTGAGAAAAAAAGCTGCCCAGGAGCAAAAAAATTTTTTTTCTCAAATGTAATAACGGATGCTAGAATGTGATTCGGGGTGGAATTGCATGTCTAAAAATATTATTATTAGCTGTTTTTAAAAATCAAGTGTTTTTGCTGCCCGAGGAAGAAAACGCGTGATGCAGCGGTCAGAAAAAAAGCTGCCCAGGAGCAAAAAAAATTTTTTTTTCTCAAATGTAATAACGGATGCTAGAATGTGATTCGGGGTGGAATTCCATGTCTAAAAATATTATTATTAGCTGTTTGTAAAAATCGAGTGTTTTTGCTGCCCGAGGAAGAAAACGCGTGATGCCGCGGGAAGAAAAAAAGCTGCCCAGGAGCAAAAAAAAATGTTTTTTCTCAAATGTAATAACGGATGCTAGAATGTGATTCGGGCTGGAATTCCATGTCTAAAAATATTATTATTAGCTGTTTTTAAAAATCGAGTGTTTTTGCTGCCCGAGGAAGAAAACGTGTGATGCCGCGGTCAGAAAAAAAGCTGCCAGAAGCAAAAAATTTTTTTTTCTCAAATGTAATAACGGATGCTAGAATGTGATTCGGTGTGGAATTCCCTGTCTAAAAATATTATTATTAGCTGTTTTTAAAAATCGAGTGTTTTTGCTGCCCGAGGAAGAAAACCCATGATGCCGCGGTGAGAAAAAAAGCTGCCCAGGAGCAAAAAAATTTTTTTTTCTCAAATGTAATAACGGATGCTAGAATGTGATTCGGGGTGGAATTGCATGTCTAAAAATATTATTATTAGCTGTTTTTAAAAATCAAGTGTTTTTGCTGCCCGAGGAAGAAAACGCGTGATGCAGCGGTCAGAAAAAAAGCTGCCCAGGAGCAAAAAAAATTTTTTTTTCTCAAATGTAATAACGGATGCTAGAATGTGATTCAGGGTGGAATTCCATGTCTAAAAATATTATTATTAGCTGTTTGTAAAAATCGAGTGTTTTTGCTGCCCGAGGAAGAAAACGGGTGATGCCGCGGTAAGAAAAAAAGCTGCCCAGGAGCAAAAAAAAATGTTTTTTCTCAAATGTAATAACAGATGCTAGAATGTGATTCGGGCTGGAATTCCATGTCTAAAAATATTATTATTAGCTGTTTTTAAAAATCGAGTGTTTTTGCTGCCCGAGGAAGAAAACGCGTGATGCCGCGGTAAGAAAAAAAGCTGCCCAGGAGCAAAAAAAAATGTTTGTTCTCAAATGTAATAACGGATGCTAGAATGTGATTCGGGCTGGAATTCCATGTCTAAAAATATTATTATTAGCTGTTTTTAAAAATCGAGTGTTTTTGCTGCCCGAGGAAGAAAACGTGTGATGCCGCGGTCAGAAAAAAAGATGCCAGAAGCAAAAAAATTTTTTTTCTCAAATGTAATAACGGATGCTAGAATGTGATTCGGTGTGGAATTCCATGTCTAAAAATATTATTATTAGCTGTTTTTAAAAATCGAGTGTTTTTGCTGCCCGAGGAAGAAAACCCATGATGCCGCGGTGAGAAAAAAAGCTGCCCAGGAGCAAAAAAATTTTTTTTCTCAAATGTAATAACGGATGCTAGAATGTGATTCGGGGTGGAATTGTATGTCTAAAAATATTATTATTAGCTGTTTTTAAAAATCAAGTGTTTTTGCTGCCCGAGGAAGAAAACGCGTGATGCAGCGGTCAGAAAAAAAGCTGCCCAGGAGCAAAAAAAATTTTTTTTTCTCAAATGTAATAACGGATGCTAGAATGTGATTCGGGGTGGAATTCCATGTCTAAAAATATTATTATTAGCTGTATTTAAAAATCGAGTGTTTTTGCTCCCCGAGGAAGAAAACGCGTGATGCCGCAGTGAGAAAAAAAGCTGCCAGGAGCAAAAAAAATTTTTTTTTCTCAAATGTAATAACGGATGTTAGAATGGGATTCGGGGTGGAATTCCATGTCTAAAAATATTATTATTAGCTGTTTTTAAAAATCGAGTGTTTTTGCTGCCCGAGGAAGAAAACGTGTGATGCCGCGGTCAGAAAAAAAGCTGCCTGAAGCAAAAAAATTTTTTTTCTCAAATGTAATAACGGATGCTAGAATGTGATTCGGTGTGGAATTCCATGTCTAAAAATATTATTATTAGCTGTTTTTAAAAATCGAGTGTTTTTGCTGCCCGAGGAAGAAAACCCATGATGCCGCGGTGAGAAAAAAAGCTGCCCAGGAGCAAAAAAATTTTTTTTCTCAAATGTAATAACGGATGCTAGAATGTGATTCGGGGTGGAATTGCATGTCTAAAAATATTATTATTAGCTGTTTGTAAAAATCGAGTGTTTTTGCTGCCCGAGGAAGAAAACGGGTGATGCCGCGGTAAGAAAAAAAGCTGCCCAGGAGCAAAAAAAAATGTTTTTTCTCAAATGTAATAACAGATGCTAGAATGTGATTCGGGCTGGAATTCCATGTCTAAAAATATTATTATTAGCTGTTTTTAAAAATCGAGTGTTTTTGCTGCCCGAGGAAGAAAACGCGTGATGCCGCGGTAAGAAAAAAAGCTGCCCAGGAGCAAAAAAAAATGTTTGTTCTCAAATGTAATAACGGATGCTAGAATGTGATTCGGGCTGGAATTCCATGTCTAAAAATATTATTATTAGCTGTTTTTAAAAATCGAGTGTTTTTGCTGCCCGAGGAAGAAAACGTGTGATGCCGCGGTCAGAAAAAAAGATGCCAGAAGCAAAAAAATTTTTTTTCTCAAATGTAATAACGGATGCTAGAATGTGATTCGGTGTGGAATTCCATGTCTAAAAATATTATTATTAGCTGTTTTTAAAAATCGAGTGTTTTTGCTGCCCGAGGAAGAAAACCCATGATGCCGCGGTGAGAAAAAAAGCTGCCCAGGAGCAAAAAAATTTTTTTTCTCAAATGTAATAACGGATGCTAGAATGTGATTCGGGGTGGAATTGTATGTCTAAAAATATTATTATTAGCTGTTTTTAAAAATCAAGTGTTTTTGCTGCCCGAGGAAGAAAACGCGTGATGCAGCGGTCAGAAAAAAAGCTGCCCAGGAGCAAAAAAAATTTTTTTTTCTCAAATGTAATAACGGATGCTAGAATGTGATTCGGGGTGGAATTCCATGTCTAAAAATATTATTATTAGCTGTATTTAAAAATCGAGTGTTTTTGCTCCCCGAGGAAGAAAACGCGTGATGCCGCAGTGAGAAAAAAAGCTGCCAGGAGCAAAAAAAATTTTTTTTTCTCAAATGTAATAACGGATGTTAGAATGGGATTCGGGGTGGAATTCCATGTCTAAAAATATTATTATTAGCTGTTTTTAAAAATCGAGTGTTTTTGCTGCCCGAGGAAGAAAACGTGTGATGCCGCGGTCAGAAAAAAAGCTGCCTGAAGCAAAAAAATTTTTTTTC
Source organism: Arizona elegans (assembly GCA_022577455.1). Lineage (NCBI taxonomy): Eukaryota > Metazoa > Chordata > Lepidosauria > Squamata > Colubridae > Arizona > Arizona elegans. The sequence goes on along the minus strand of JAKOOJ010000001.1, from coordinate 167,863,215 downwards.
TCAAATGTAATAACGGATGCTAGAATGTGATTCGGTGTGGAATTCCATGTCTAAAAATATTATTATTAGCTGTTTTTAAAAATCGAGTGTTTTTGCTGCCCGAGGAAGAAAACCCATGATGCCGCGGTGAGAAAAAAAGCTGCCCAGGAGCAAAAAAATTTTTTTTCTCAAATGTAATAACGGATGCTAGAATGTGATTCGGGGTGGAATTGCATGTCTAAAAATATTATTATTAGCTGTTTTTAAAAATCAAGTGTTTTTGCTGCCCGAGGAAGAAAACGCGTGATGCAGCGGTCAGAAAAAAAGCTGCCCAAGAGCAAAAAAAATTTTTTTTTCTCAAATGTAATAACGGATGCTAGAATGTGATTCGGGGTGGAATTCCATGTCTAAAAATATTATTATTAGCTGTTTGTAAAAATCGAGTGTTTTTGCTGCCCGAGGAAGAAAACGCGTGATGCCGCGGGAAGAAAAAAAGCTGCCCAGGAGCAAAAAAAAATGTTTTTTCTCAAATGTAATAACGGATGCTAGAATGTGATTCGGGCTGGAATTCCATGTCTAAAAATATTATTATTAGCTGTTTTTAAAAATCGAGTGTTTTTGCTGCCCGAGGAAGAAAACGTGTGATGCCGCGGTCAGAAAAAAAGCTGCCAGAAGCAAAAAAATTTTTTTTCTCAAATGTAATAACGGATGCTAGAATGTGATTCGGGGTGGAATTGCATGTCTAAAAATATTATTATTAGCTGTTTTTAAAAATCGAGTGTTTTTGCTGCCCGAGGAAGAAAACCCATGATGCCGCGGTGAGAAAAAAAGCTGCCCAGGAGCAAAAAAATTTTTTTTCTCAAATGTAATAACGGATGCTAGAATGTGATTCGGGGTGGAATTCCATGTCTAAAAATATTATTATTAGCTGTATTTAAAAATCGAGTGTTTTTGCTGCCCGAGGAAGAAAACGCGTGATGCCGCAGTTAGAAAAAAAGCTGCCAGGAGCAAAAAAAATTTTTTTTTCTCAAATGTAATAACGGATGCTAGAATGTGATTCGGGGTGGAATTCCATGTCTAAAAATATTATTATTAGCTGTATTTAAAAATCGAGTGTTTTTGCTCCCCGAGGAAGAAAACGCGTGATGCCGCAGTGAGAAAAAAAGCTGCCAGGAGGAAAAAAAATTTTTTTTTCTCAAATGTAATAACGGATGTTAGAATGGGATTCGGGGTGGAATTCCATGTCTAAAAATATTATTATTAGCTGTTTTTAAAAATCGAGTGTTTTTGCTGCCCGAGGAAGAAAACGTGTGATGCCGCGGTCAGAAAAAAAGCTGCCTGAAGCAAAAAAATTTTTTTTCTCAAATGTAATAACGGATGCTAGAATGTGATTCGGTGTGGAATTCCATGTCTAAAAATATTATTATTAGCTGTTTTTAAAAATCGAGTGTTTTTGCTGCCCGAGGAAGAAAACCCATGATGCCGCGGTGAGAAAAAAAGCTGCCCAGGAGCAAAAAAATTTTTTTTCTCAAATGTAATAACGGATGCTAGAATGTGATTCGGGGTGGAATTGCATGTCTAAAAATATTATTATTAGCTGTTTTTAAAAATCAAGTGTTTTTGCTGCCCGAGGAAGAAAACGCGTGATGCAGCGGTCAGAAAAAAAGCTGCCCAGGAGCAAAAAAATTTTTTTTTTCTCAAATGTAATAACGGATGCTAGAATGTGATTCGGGGTGGAATTCCATGTCTAAAAATATTATTATTAGCTGTATTTAAAAATCGAGTGTTTTTGCTCCCCGAGGAAGAAAACGCGTGATGCCGCAGTGAGAAAAAAAGCTGCCAGGAGCAAAAAAAATTTTTTTTTCTCAAATGTAATAACGGATGTTAGAATGGGATTCGGGGTGGAATTCCATGTCTAAAAATATTATTATTAGCTGTTTTTAAAAATCGAGTGTTTTTGCTGCCCGAGGAAGAAAACGTGTGATGCCGCGGTCAGAAAAAAAGCTGCCTGAAGCAAAAAAATTTTTTTTCTCAAATGTAATAACGGATGCTAGAATGTGATTCGGTGTGGAATTCCATGTCTAAAAATATTATTATTAGCTGTTTTTAAAAATCGAGTGCTTTTGCTGCCCGAGGAAGAAAACCCATGATGCCGCGGTGAGAAAAAAAGCTGCCCAGGAGCAAAAAAATTTTTTTTCTCAAATGTAATAACGGATGCTAGAATGTGATTCGGGGTGGAATTGCATGTCTAAAAATATTATTATTAGCTGTTTTTAAAAATCAAGTGTTTTTGCTGCCCGAGGAAGAAAACGCGTGATGCAGCGGTCAGAAAAAAAGCTGCCCAGGAGCAAAAAAAATTTTTTTTTCTCAAATGTAATAACGGATGCTAGAATGTGATTCAGGGTGGAATTCCATGTCTAAAAATATTATTATTAGCTGTTTGTAAAAATCGAGTGTTTTTGCTGCCCGAGGAAGAAAACGGGTGATGCCGCGGTAAGAAAAAAAGCTGCCCAGGAGCAAAAAAAAATGTTTTTTCTCAAATGTAATAACAGATGCTAGAATGTGATTCGGGCTGGAATTCCATGTCTAAAAATATTATTATTAGCTGTTTTTAAAAATCGAGTGTTTTTGCTGCCCGAGGAAGAAAACGTGTGATGCCGCGGTCAGAAAAAAAGCTGCCAGAAGCAAAAAATTTTTTTTTCTCAAATGTAATAACGGATGCTAGAATGTGATTCGGTGTGGAATTCCATGTCTAAAAATATTATTATTAGCTGTTTTTAAAAATCGAGTGTTTTTGCTGCCCGAGGAAGAAAACCCATGATGCCGCGGTGAGAAAAAAAGCTGCCCAGGAGCAAAAAAATTTTTTTTCTCAAATGTAATAACGGATGCTAGAATGTGATTCGGGGTGGAATTGCATGTCTAAAAATATTATTATTAGCTGTTTTTAAAAATCAAGTGTTTTTGCTGCCCGAGGAAGAAAACGCGTGATGCAGCGGTCAGAAAAAAAGCTGCCCAGGAGCAAAAAAAATTTTTTTTTCTCAAATGTAATAACGGATGCTAGAATGTGATTCGGGGTGGAATTCCATGTCTAAAAATATTATTATTAGCTGTTTGTAAAAATCGAGTGTTTTTGCTGCCCGAGGAAGAAAACGCGTGATGCCGCGGGAAGAAAAAAAGCTGCCCAGGAGCAAAAAAAAATGTTTTTTCTCAAATGTAATAACGGATGCTAGAATGTGATTCGGGCTGGAATTCCATGTCTAAAAATATTATTATTAGCTGTTTTTAAAAATCGAGTGTTTTTGCTGCCCGAGGAAGAAAACGTGTGATGCCGCGGTCAGAAAAAAAGCTGCCAGAAGCAAAAAATTTTTTTTTCTCAAATGTAATAACGGATGCTAGAATGTGATTCGGTGTGGAATTCCCTGTCTAAAAATATTATTATTAGCTGTTTTTAAAAATCGAGTGTTTTTGCTGCCCGAGGAAGAAAACCCATGATGCCGCGGTGAGAAAAAAAGCTGCCCAGGAGCAAAAAAATTTTTTTTTCTCAAATGTAATAACGGATGCTAGAATGTGATTCGGGGTGGAATTGCATGTCTAAAAATATTATTATTAGCTGTTTTTAAAAATCAAGTGTTTTTGCTGCCCGAGGAAGAAAACGCGTGATGCAGCGGTCAGAAAAAAAGCTGCCCAGGAGCAAAAAAAAATTTTTTTTCTCAAATGTAATAACGGATGCTAGAATGTGATTCGGGGTGGAATTCCATGTCTAAAAATATTATTATTAGCTGTATTTAAAAATCGAGTGTTTTTGCTCCCCGAGGAAGAAAACGTGTGATGCCGCAGTTAGAAAAAAAGCTGCCAGGAGCAAAAAAAAATTTTTTTTTCTCAAATGTAATAACGGATGTTAGAATGGGATTCGGGGTGGAATTCCATGTCTAAAAATATTATTATTAGCTGTTTTTAAAAATCGAATGTTTTTGCTGCCCGAGGAAGAAAACGTGTGATGCCGTGGTCAGAAAAACAGCTGCCCAGGAGCAAAAAATTTTTTTTTCTCAAATGTAATAACGGATGCTAGAATGTGATTCGGGCTGGAATTCCATGTCTAAAAATATTATTATTAGCTGTTTTTAAAAATCGAGTGTTTTTGCTGCCCGAGGAAGAAAACCCATGATGCCGCGCTGAGAAAAAAAGCTGCCCAGGAGCAAAAAAATTTTTTTTTCTCAAATGTAATAACGGATGCTAGAATGTGATTCGGGGTGGAATTGCATGTCTAAAAATATTATTATTAGCTGTTTTTAAAAATCAAGTGTTTTTGCTGCCCGAGGAAGAAAACGCGTGATGCAGCGGTCAGAAAAAAAGCTGCCCAGGAGCAAAAAATTTTTTTTTCTCAAATGTAATAACGGATGCTAGAATGTGATTCGGGGTGGAATTCCATGTCTAAAAATATTATTATTAGCTGTATTTAAAAATCGAGTGTTTTTGCTGCCCGAGGAAGAAAACGCGTGATGCCGCAGTTAGAAAAAAAGCTGCCAGGAGCAAAAAAAATTTTTTTTTTCTCAAATGTAATAACGGATATTAGAATGGGATTCGGGGTGGAATTCCATGTCTAAAAATATTATTATTAGCTGTTTTTAAAAATCGAGTGTTTTTGCTGCCCGAGGAAGAAATCGTGTGATAATGTGGTCAGAAAAACAGCTGCCCAGGAGCAAAAAATTTTTTTTTCTCAAATGTAATAACGGATGCTAGAATGTGATTCGGGCTGGAATTCCATGTCTAAAAATATTATTATTAGCTGTTTTTAAAAATCGAGTGTTTTTGCTGCCCGAGGAAGAAAACGTGTGGTGCCGCGGTCAGAAAAAAAGCTGCCAGAAGGAAAAAAATTTTTTTTCTCAAATGTAATAACGGATGCTAGAATGTAATTCGGGGTGGAATTCCATGTCTAAAAATATTATTATTAGCTGTTTGTAAAAATCGAGTGTTTTTGCTGCCCGAGGAAGAAAACGCGTGATGCCGCGGTAAGAAAAAAAGCTGCCGAGGAGCAAAAAATTTTTTTTTCTCAAATGTAATAACGGATGCTAGAATGTGATTCGGGGTGGAATTCCATGTCTAAAAATATTATTATTAGCTGTATTTAAAAATCGAGTGTTTTTGCTGCCCGAGGAAGAAAACCCATGATGCCGCGGTGAGAAAAAAAGCTGCCCAGGAGCAAAAAATTTTTTTTTCTCAAATGTAATAACGGATGCTAGAATGTGATTCGGGGTGGAATTCCATGTCTAAAAATATTATTATTAGCTGTATTTAAAAATCGAGTGTTTTTGCTGCCCGAGGAAGAAAACGCGTAATGCCGCAGTTAGAAAAAAAGCTGCCAGCAGCAAAAAAAAATTTTTTTTTCTCAAATGTAATAACGGATATTAGAATGGGATTCGGGGTGGAATTCCATGTCTAAAAATATTATTATTAGCTGTTTTTAAAAATCGAGTGTTTTTGCTGCCCGAGGAAGAAATCGTGTGATAATGTGGTCAGAAAAACAGCTGCCCAGGAGCAAAAAATTTTTTTTTCTCAAATGTAATAACGGATGCTAGAATGTGATTCGGGCTGGAATTCCATGTCTAAAAATATTATTATTAGCTGTTTTTAAAAATCGAGTGTTTTTGCTGCCCGAGGAAGAAAACGTCTGGTGCCGCGGTCAGAAAAAAAGCTGCCAGAAGGAAAAAAATTTTTTTTTTCAAATGTAATAACGGATGCTAGAATGTAATTCGGGGTGGAATTCCATGTCTAAAAATATTATTATTAGCTGTTTGTAAAAATCGAGTGTTTTTGCTGCCCGAGGAAGAAATCGTGTGATAATGTGGTCAGAAAAACAGCTGCCCAGGAGCAAAAAATTTTTTTTTCTCAAATGTAATAACGGATGCTAGAATGTGATTCGGGCTGGAATTCCATGTCTAAAAATATTATTATTAGCTGTTTTTAAAAATCGAGTGTTTTTGCTGCCCGAGGAAGAAAACGTGTGGTGCCGCGGTCAGAAAAAAAGCTGCCAGAAGGAAAAAAATTTTTTTTCTCAAATGTAATAACGGATGCTAGAATGTAATTCGGGGTGGAATTCCATGTCTAAAAATATTATTATTAGCTGTTTGTAAAAATCGAGTGTTTTTGCTGCCCGAGGAAGAAAACGCGTGATGCCGCGGTAAGAAAAAAAGCTGCCGAGGAGCAAAAAATTTTTTTTTCTCAAATGTAATAACGGATGCTAGAATGTGATTCGGGGTGGAATTCCATGTCTAAAAATATTATTATTAGCTGTATTTAAAAATCGAGTGTTTTTGCTGCCCGAGGAAGAAAACCCATGATGCCGCGGTGAGAAAAAAAGCTGCCCAGGAGCAAAAATTTTTTTTTTCTCAAATGTAATAACGGATGCTAGAATGTGATTCGGGGTGGAATTCCATGTCTAAAAATATTATTATTAGCTGTATTTAAAAATCGAGTGTTTTTGCTGCCCGAGGAAGAAAACGCGTAATGCCGCAGTTAGAAAAAAAGCTGCCAGGAGCAAAAAAAAATTTTTTTTTCTCAAATGTAATAACGGATATTAGAATGGGATTCGGGGTGGAATTCCATGTCTAAAAATATTATTATTAGCTGTTTTTAAAAATCGAGTGTTTTTGCTGCCCGAGGAAGAAATCGTGTGATAATGTGGTCAGAAAAACAGCTGCCCAGGAGCAAAAAATTTTTTTTTCTCAAATGTAATAACGGATGCTAGAATGTGATTCGGGCTGGAATTCCATGTCTAAAAATATTATTATTAGCTGTTTTTAAAAATCGAGTGTTTTTGCTGCCCGAGGAAGAAAACGTGTGGTGCCGCGGTCAGAAAAAAAGCTGCCAGAAGGAAAAAAATTTTTTTTTTCAAATGTAATAACGGATGCTAGAATGTAATTCGGGGTGGAATTCCATGTCTAAAAATATTATTATTAGCTGTTTGTAAAAATCGAGTGTTTTTGCTGCCCGAGGAAGAAAACGCGTGATGCCGCGGTAAGAAAAAAAGCTGCCCAGGAGCAAAAAATTTTTTTTTCTCAAATGTAATAACGGATGCTAGAATGTGATTCGGGGTGGAATTCCATGTCTAAAAATATTATTATTAGCTGTATTTAAAAATCGAGTGTTTTTGCTGCCCGAGGAAGAAAACGCGTGATGCCGCACTCAGAAAAAAAGCTGCCAGGAGCAAAAAAATTTTTTTTTCTCAAATGTAATAACGGATGTTAGAATGGGACTCGGGGTGGAATTTCATGTCTAAAAATATTATTATTAGATGTTTTTAAAAATCGAGTGTTTTTGCTGCCCGAGGAAGAAAACCCATGATGCCGCGGTGAGAAAAAAAGCTGCCCAGGAGCAAAAAAATTTTTTTTTCTCAAATGTAATAACGGATGCTAGAATGTGATTCGGGGTGGAATTGCATGTCTAAAAATATTATTATTAGCTGTTTTAAAAATCAAGTGTTTTTGCTGCCCGAGGAAGAAAACGCATGATGCAGCGGTCAGAAAAAAAGCTGCCCAGGAGCAAAAAAAAATTTTTTTTCTCAAATGTAATAACGGATGCTAGAATGTGATTCGGGGTGGAATTCCATGTCTAAAAATATTATTATTAGCTGTATTTAAAAATCGAGTGTTTTTGCTCCCCGAGGAAGAAAACGCGTGATGCCGCAGTTAGAAAAAAAGCTGCCAGGAGCAAAAAAAAATTTTTTTTTCTCAAATGTAATAACGGATGTTAGAATGGGATTCGGGGTGGAATTCCATGTCTAAAAATATTATTATTAGCTGTTTTTAAAAATCGAGTGTTTTTGCTGCCCGAGGAAGAAAACGTGTGATGCCGTGGTCAGAAAAACAGCTGCCCAGGAGCAAAAATTTTTTTTTTCTCAAATGTAATAACGGATGCTAGAATGTGATTCGGGCTGGAATTCCATGTCTAAAAATATTATTATTAGCTGTTTTTAAAAATCAAGTGTTTTTGCTGCCCGAGGAAGAAAACCCATGATGCCGCGGTGAGAAAAAAAGCTTCCCAGGAGCAAAAAAAATTTTTTTTCTCAAATGTAATAACGGATGCTAGAATGTGATACGGGGTGGAATTGCATGTCTAAAAATATTATTATTAGCTGTTTTTAAAAATCAAGTGTTTTTGCTGCCCGAGGAAGAAAACGCGTGATGCAGCGGTCAGAAAAAAAGCTGCCCAGGAGCAAAAAAATTTTTTTTCTCAAATGTAATAACGGATGCTAGAATGTGATTCGGGGTGGAATTCCATGTCTAAAAATATTATTATTAGCTGTTTGTAAAAATCGAGTGTTTTTGCTGCCCGAGGAAGAAAACGCGTGATGCCGCGGTAAGAAAAAAAGCTGCCCAGGAGCAAAAAATTTTTTTTTCTCAAATGTAATAACGGATGCTAGAATGTGATTCGGGGTGGAATTCCATGTCTAAAAATATTATTATTAGCTGTATTTAAAAATCGAGTGTTTTTGCTGCCCGAGGAAGAAAACGCGTGATGCCGCAGTCAGAAAAAAAGCTGCCAGGAGCAAAAAAAATTTTTTTTTCTCAAATGTAATAACGGATGTTAGAATGAGATTCGGGGTGGAATTTCATGTCTAAAAATATTATTATTAGCTGTTTTAAAAAATTGAGTGTTTTTGCTGCCCGAGGAAGAAAACGCATGATGCCGCGATCAGAAAAAAAGCTGCCCAGGAGCAAAAAATTTTTTTTTCTCAAATGTAATAACGGATGCTAGAATGTGATTCGGGGTGGAATTCCATGTCTAAAAATATTATTATTAGCTGTTTTTAAAAATCGAGTGTTTTTGCTGCCCGAGGAAGAAAACGCGTGATGCCGCGGTAAGAAAAAAAGCTGCCCAGGAGCAAAAAAATTTTTTTTCTCAAATGTAATAACGGATGCGAGAATGTGATTCGGGGTGGAATTCCATGTCTAAAAATATTATTATTAGCTGTTTTTAAAAATCAAGTGTTTTTGCTGCCCGAGGAAGAAAACCCATGATGCCGCGGTGAGAAAAAAAGCTTCCCAGGAGCAAAAAAAATTTTTTTTCTCAAATGTAATAACGGATGCTAGAATGTGATACGGGGTGGAATTGCATGTCTAAAAATATTATTATTAGCTGTTTTTAAAAATCAAGTGTTTTTGCTGCCCGAGGAAGAAAACGCGTGATGCAGCGGTCAGAAAAAAAGCTGCCCAGGAGCAAAAAAATTTTTTTTCTCAAATGTAATAACGGATGCTAGAATGTGATTCGGGGTGGAATTCCATGTCTAAAAATATTATTATTAGCTGTATTTAAAAATCGAGTGTTTTTGCTGCCCGAGGAAGAAAATGCGTGATGCCGCAGTTAGAAAAAAAGCTGCCAGGAGCAAAAAAAATTTTTTTTTCTCAAATGTAATAACGGATGTTAGAATGGGATTCGGGGTGGAATTCCATGTCTAAAAATATTATTATTAGCTGTTTTTAAAAATCGAGTGTTTTTGCTGCTCGAGGAAGAAATCGTGTGATAATGTGGTCAGAAAAACAGCTGCCCAGGAGCAAAAAATTTTTTTTTCTCAAATGTAATAACGGATCCTAGAATGTGATTCGGGCTGGAATTCCATGTCTAAAAATATTATTATTAGCTGTTTGTAAAAATCGAGTGTTTTTGCTGCCCGAGGAAGAAAACGCGTGATGCCGCGGTAAGAAAAAAAGCTGCCCAGGAGCAAAAAATTTTTTTTTCTCAAATGTAATAACGGATGCTAGAATGTGATTCGGGGTGGAATTCCATGTCTAAAAATATTATTATTAGCTGTATTTAAAAATCGAGTGTTTTTGCTGCCCGAGGAAGAAAACGCGTGATGCCGCAGTCAGAAAAAAAGCTGCCAGGAGCAAAAAAAATTTTTTTTTCTCAAATGTAATAACGGATGTTAGAATGAGATTCGGGGTGGAATTTCATGTCTAAAAATATTATTATTAGCTGTTTTAAAAAATTGAGTGTTTTTGCTGCCCGAGGAAGAAAACGCATGATGCCGCGGTCAGAAAAAAAGCTGCCCAGAAGCAAAAAATTTTTTTTTCTCAAATGTAATAACGGATGCTAGAATGTGATTCGGGGTGGAATTCCATGTCTAAAAATATTATTATTAGCTGTTTTTAAAAATCGAGTGTTTTTGCTGCCCGAGGAAGAAAACGCGTGATGCCGCGGTAAGAAAAAAAGCTGCCCAGGAGCAAAAAAATTTTTTTTCTCAAATGTAATAACGGATGCTAGAATGTGATTCGGGGTGGAATTCCATGTCTAAAAATATTATTATTAGCTGTTTTTAAAAATCGAGTGTTTTTGCTGCCCGAGGAAGAAAACCCATGATGCCGCGGTGAGAAAAAAAGCTGCCCAGGAGCAAAAAAATTTTTTTTTCTCATAATGTAATAACGGATGCTAGAATGTGATTCGGGGTGGAATTGCATGTCTAAAAATATTATTATTAGCTGTTTTTAAAAATCAAGTGTTTTTGCTGCCCGAGGAAGAAAACGCGTGATGCAGCGGTCAGAAAAAAAGCTGCCCAGGAGCAAAAAAATTTTTTTTCTCAAATGTAATAACGGATGCTAGAATGTGATTCGGGGTGGAATTCCATGTCTAAAAATATTATTATTAGCTGTATTTAAAAATCGAGTGTTTTTGCTGCCCGAGGAAGAAAACGCGTGATGCCGCAGTCAGAAAAAAAGCTGCCAGGAGCAAAAAAAATTTTTTTTTTCTCAAATGTAATAACGGATGTTAGAATGGGATTCGGGGTGGAATTCCATGTCTAAAAATATTATTATTAGCTGTTTTTAAAAATCGAGTGTTTTTGCTGCCCGAGGAAGAAAACGCGTGATGCAGCGGTCAGAAAAAAAGCTGCCCAGGAGCAAAAAAAAATTTTTTTTCTCAAATGTAATAACGGATGCTAGAATGTGATTCAGGGTGGAATTCCATGTCTAAAAATATTATTATTAGCTGTTTTTAAAAATCGAGTGTTTTTGCTGCCCGAGGACGAAAACGCGTGATGCCACGTTAGGAAAAAAAGCTGCCCAGGAGCAAAAAAACTTTTTTTCTCAAATGTAATAACGGATGCTAGAATGTGATTCGGGGTGGAATTCCATGTCTAAAAATATTATTATTAGCTGTTTTTAAAAATCGAGTGTTTTTGCTGCCCGAGGAAGAAAACGTGTGATGCCGCAGTCAGAAAAAAAGCTGCCAGGAGCAAAAAAAATTTTTTTTTCTCAAATGTAATAACGGATGTTAGAATGGGATTCGGGGTGGAATTCCATGTCTAAAAATATTATTATTAGCTGTTTTTAAAAATCGAGTGTTTTTGCTGCCCGAGGAAGAAAACGTGTGATGCCGTGGTCAGAAAAAAAGCTGCCAGAAGCAAAAAATTTTTTTTTCTCAAATGTAATAACGGATGTTAGAATGTGATTCGGGCTGGAATTCCATGTCTAAAAATATTATTATTAGCTGTTTTTAAAAATCGAGTGTTTTTGCTGCCCGAGGAAGAAAACGTGTGGTGCCGCGGTCAGAAAAAAAGCTGCCAGAAGGAAAAATTTTTTTTTTCTCAAATGTAATAACGGATGCTAGAATGTGATTCGGGGTGGAATTCCATGTCTAAAAATATTATTATTAGCTGTTTTTAAAAATCGAGTGTTTTTGCTGCCCGAGGAAGAAAACCCATGATGCCGCGGTGAGAAAAAAAGCTGCCCAGGAGCAAAAAAATTTTTTTTTCTCAAATGTAATAACGGATGCTAGAATGTGATTCAGGGTGGAATTGCATGTCTAAAAATATTATTATTAGCTGTTTTTAAAAATCAAGTGTTTTTGCTGCCCGAGGAAGAAAACGCGTGATGCAGCGGTCAGAAAAAAAGCTGCCCAGGAGCAAAAAAATTTTTTTTCTCAAATGTAATAACGGATGCTAGAATGTGATTCGGGGTGGAATTCCATGTCTAAAAATATTATTATTAGCTGTATTTAAAAATCGAGTGTTTTTTCTGCCCGAGGAAGAAAACGCGTGATGCCGCAGTTAGAAAAAAAGCTGCCAGGAGCAAAAAAAATTTTTTTTTCTCAAATGTAATAACGGATGTTAGAATGGGATTCGGGGTGGAATTCCATGTCTAAAAATATTATTATTAGCTGTATTTAAAAATCGAGTGTTTTTGCTGCCCGAGGAAGAAATCGTGTGATAATGTGGTCAGAAAAACAGCTGCCCAGGAGCAAAAAATTTTTTTTTCTCAAATGTAATAACGGATGCTAGAATGTGATTCGGGCTGGAATTCCATGACTAAAAATATTATTATTAGCTGTTTTTAAAAATCGAGTGTTTTTGCTGCCCGAGGAAGAAAACGTGTGGTGCCGCGGTCAGAAAAAAAGCTGCCAGAAGGAAAAAATTTTTTTTTCTCAAATGTAATAACGGATGCTAGAATGTGATTCGGGGTGGAATTCCATGTCTAAAAATATTATTATTAGCTGTTTGTAAAAATCGAGTGTTTTTGCTGCCCGAGGAAGAAAACGCGTGATGCCGCGGTAAGAAAAAAAGCTGCCCAGGAGCAAAAAATTTTTTTTTCTCAAATGTAATAACGGATGCTAGAATGTGATTCGGGGTGGAATTCCATGTCTAAAAATATTATTATTAGCTGTATTTAAAAATCGAGTGTTTTTGCTGCCCGAGGAAGAAAACGCGTGATGCCGCAGTCAGAAAAAAAGCTGCCAGGAGCAAAAAAATTTTTTTTTCTCAAATGTAATAACGGATGTTAGAATGGGATTCGGGGTGGAATTTCATGTCTAAAAATATTATTAGCTGTTTTTAAAAATCGAGTGTTTTTGCTGCCCGAGGAAGAAAACCCATGAGGCCGCGGTGAGAAAAAAAGCTGCCCAGGAGCAAAAAAATTTTTTTTTCTCAAATGTAATAACGGATGCTAGAATGTGATTCGGGGTGGAATTGCATGTCTAAAAATATTATTATTAGCTGTTTTTAAAAATCAAGTGTTTTTGCTGCCCGAGGAAGAAAACGCGTGATGCAGCGGTCAGAAAAAAAGCTGCCCAGGAGCAAAAAAAATTTTTTTTTCTCAAATGTAATAACGGATGTTAGAATGGGATTCGGGGTGGAATTCCATGTCTAAAAATATTATTATTAGCTGTTTTAAAAAATTGAGTGTTTTTGCTGCCCGAGGAAGAAAACGCATGATGCCGCGGTCAGAAAAAAAGCTGCCCAGGAGCAAAAAAAAATTTTTTTTCTCAAATGTAATAACGGATGCTAGAATGTGATTCAGGGTGGAATTCCATGTCTAAAAATATTATTATTAGCTGTTTGTAAAAATCGAGTGTTTTTGCTGCCGGAGGAAGAAAACGCGTGATGCCGCGGTAAGAAAAAAAGCTGCCCAGGAGCAAAAAAATTTTTTTTCTCAAATGTAATAACGGATGCTAGAATGTGATTCGGGGTGGAATTCCATGTCTAAAAATATTATTATTAGCTGTTTTTAAAAATCGAGTGTTTTTGCTGCCCGAGGAAGAAAACGTGTGATGCCGTGGTCAGAAAAAAAGCTGCCAGAAGCAAAAAATTTTTTTTTCTCAAATGTAATAACGGATCTTAGAATGTGATTCGGGCTGGAATTCCATGTCTAAAAATATTATTATTAGCTGTTTTTAAAAATCGAGTGTTTTTGCTGCCCGAGGAAGAAAACGTGTGGTGCCGCGGTCAGAAAAAAAGCTGCCAGAAGGAAAAATTTTTTTTTTCTCAAATGTAATAACGGATGCTAGAATGTGATTCGGGGTGGAATTCCATGTCTAAAAATATTATTATTAGCTGTTTTTAAAAATCGAGTGTTTTTGCTGCCCGAGGAAGAAAACCCATGATGCCGCGGTGAGAAAAAAAGCTGCCCAGGAGCAAAAAAATTTTTTTTTCTCAAATGTAATAACGGATGCTAGAATGTGATTCGGGGTGGAATTGCATGTCTAAAAATATTATTATTAGCTGTTTTTAAAAATCAAGTGTTTTTGCTGCCCGAGGAAGAAAACGCGTGATGCAGCGGTCAGAAAAAAAGCTGCCCAGGAGCAAAAAAATTTTTTTTCTCAAATGTAATAACGGATGCTAGAATGTGATTCGGGGTGGAATTCCATGTCTAAAAATATTATTATTAGCTGTATTTAAAAATCGAGTGTTTTTTCTGCCCGAGGAAGAAAACGCGTGATGCCGCAGTTAGAAAAAAAGCTGCCAGGAGCAAAAAAAATTTTTTTTTCTCAAATGTAATAACGGATGTTAGAATGGGATTCGGGGTGGAATTCCATGTCTAAAAATATTATTATTAGCTGTATTTAAAAATCGAGTGTTTTTGCTGCCCGAGGAAGAAATCATGTGATAATGTGGTCAGAAAAACAGCTGCCCAGGAGCAAAAAATTTTTTTTTCTCAAATGTAATAACGGATGCTAGAATGTGATTCGGGCTGGAATTCCATGACTAAAAATATTATTATTAGCTGTTTTTAAAAATCGAGTGTTTTTGCTGCCCGAGGAAGAAAACGTGTGGTGCCGCGGTCAGAAAAAAAGCTGCCAGAAGGAAAAAATTTTTTTTTCTCAAATGTAATAACGGATGCTAGAATGTGATTCGGGGTGGAATTCCATGTCTAAAAATATTATTATTAGCTGTTTGTAAAAATCGAGTGTTTTTGCTGCCCGAGGAAGAAAACGCGTGATGCCGCGGTAAGAAAAAAAGCTGCCCAGGAGCAAAAAATTTTTTTTTCTCAAATGTAATAACGGATGCTAGAATGTGATTCGGGGTGGAATTCCATGTCTAAAAATATTATTATTAGCTGTATTTAAAAATCGAGTGTTTTTGCTGCCCGAGGAAGAAAACGCGTGATGCCGCAGTCAGAAAAAAAGCTGCAGGAGCAAAAAAATTTTTTTTTCTCAAATGTAATAACGGATGTTAGAATGGGATTCGGGGTGGAATTTCATGTCTAAAAATATTATTATTAGCTGTTTTTAAAAATCGAGTGTTTTTGCTGCCCGAGGAAGAAAACCCATGAGGCCGCGGTGAGAAAAAAAGCTGCCCAGGAGCAAAAAAATTTTTTTTTCTCAAATGTAATAACGGATGCTAGAATGTGATTCGGGGTGGAATTGCATGTCTAAAAATATTATTATTAGCTGTTTTTAAAAATCAAGTGTTTTTGCTGCCCGAGGAAGAAAACGCGTGATGCAGCGGTCAGAAAAAAAGCTGCCCAGGAGCAAAAAAAATTTTTTTTTCTCAAATGTAATAACGGATGTTAGAATGGGATTCGGGGTGGAATTCCATGTCTAAAAATATTATTATTAGCTGTTTTAAAAAATTGAGTGTTTTTGCTTCCCGAGGAAGAAAACGCATGATGCCGCGGTCAGAAAAAAAGCTGCCCAGGAGCAAAAAAAAATTTTTTTTCTCAAATGTAATAACGGATGCAAGAATGTGATTCAGGGTGGAATTCCATGTCTAAAAATATTATTATTAGCTGTTTGTAAAAATCGAGTGTTTTTGCTGCCGGAGGAAGAAAACGCGTGATGCCGCGGTAAGAAAAAAAGCTGCCCAGGAGCAAAAAAATTTTTTTTCTCAAATGTAATAACGGATGCTAGAATGTGATTCGGGGTGGAATTCCATGTCTAAAAATATTATTATTAGCTGTATTTAAAAATCGAGTGTTTTTGCTGCCCGAGGAAGAAAACGCGTGATGCCGCAGTCAGAAAAAAAGCTGCCAGGAGCAAAAAAAATTTTTTTTTCTCAAATGTAATAACGGATGTTAGAATGGGATTCGGGGTGGAATTCCATGTCTAAAAATATTATTATTAGCTGTTTTTAAAAATCGAGTGTTTTTGCTGCCCGAGGAAGAAAACGTGTGATGCCGTGGTCAGAAAAAAAGCTGCCCAGGAGCAAAAAAAATTTTTTTCTCAAATGTAATAACGGATGCTAGAATGTGATTCGGGGTGGAATTCCATGTCTAAAAATATTATTATTAGCTGTTTTTAAAAATCGAGTGTTTTTGCTGCCCGAGGAAGAAAACCCATGATGCCGCGGTGAGAAAAAAAGCTGCCCAGGAGCAAAAAAATTTTTTTTTCTCAAATGTAATAACGGATGCTAGAATGTGATTCGGGGTGGAATTGCATGTCTAAAAATATTATTATTAGCTGTTTTTAAAAATCAAGTGTTTTTGCTGCCCGAGGAAGAAAACGCGTGATGCAGCGGTCAGAAAAAAAGCTGCCCAGGAGCAAAAAAATTTTTTTTCTCAAATGTAATAACGGATGCTAGAATGTGATTCGGGGTGGAATTCCATGTCTAAAAATATTATTATTAGCTGTATTTAAAAATCGAGTGTTTTTGCTGCCCGAGGAAGAAAACGCGTGATGCCGCAGTTAGAAAAAAAGCTGCCAGGAGCAAAAAAAATTTTTTTTTTCTCAAATGTAATAACGGATGTTAGAATGGGATTCGGGGTGGAATTCCATGTCTAAAAATATTATTATTAGCTGTTTTTAAAAATCGAGTGTTTTTGCTGCCCGAGGAAGAAATCGTGTGATAATGTGGTCAGAAAAACAGCTGCCCAGGAGCAAAAATTTTTTTTTCTCAAATGTAATAACGGATGCTAGAATGTGATTCGGGCTGGAATTCCATGTCTAAAAATATTATTATTAGCTGTTTGTAAAAATCGAGTGTTTTTGCTGCCCGAGGAAGAAAACGCGTGATGCCGCGGTAAGAAAAAAAGCTGCCCAGGAGCAAAAAAATTTTTTTTTCTCAAATGTAATAACGGATGCTAGAATGTGATTCGGGGTGGAATTCCATGTCTAAAAATATTATTATTAGCTGTATTTAAAAATCGAGTTTTTTTGCTGCCCGAGGAAGAAAACGCGTGATGCCGCAGTCAGAAAAAAAGCTGCCAGGAGCAAAAAAAATTTTTTTTTCTCAAATGTAATAACGGATGTTAGAATGAGATTCGGGGTGGAATTTCATGTCTAAAAATATTATTATTAGCTGTTTTAAAAAATTGAGTGTTTTTGCTGCCCGAGGAAGAAAACGCATGATGCCGCGGTCAGAAAAAAAGCTGCCCAGGAGCAAAAATTTTTTTTTTCTCAAATGTAATAACGGATGCTAGAATGTGATTCGGGGTGGAATTCCATGTCTAAAAATATTATTATTAACTGTTTTTAAAAATCAAGTGTTTTTGCTGCCCAAGGAAGAAAACGCGTGATGCAGCGGTCAGAAAAAAAGCTGCCCAGGAGCAAAAAAAAATTTTTTTTCTCAAATTTAATAACGGATGCTAGAATGTGATTCAGGGTGGAATTCCATGTCTAAAAATATTATTATTAGCTGTTTTTAAAAATCGAGTGTTTTTGCTGCCCGAGGAAGAAAACGCGTGATGCCGCGGTCAGAAAAAAAGCTGCCCAGGAGCAAAAATTTTTTTTTCTGAAATGTAATAACGGATGCGAGAATGTGATTCGGGGTGGAATTCCATGTCTAAAAATATTATTATTAGCTGTTTTAAAAAATTGAGTGTTTTTGCTGCCCGAGGAAGAAAACGCATGATGCCGCGGTCAGAAAAAAAGCTGCCCAGGAGCAAAAAAAAATTTTTTTTCTCAAATGTAATAATGGATGCTAGAATGTGATTCAGGGTGGAATTCCATGTCTAAAAATATTATTATTATCAGTTTGTAAAAATCGAGTGTTTTTGCTGCCCGAGGAAGAAAACGCGTGATGCCGCGGTAAGAAAAAAAGCTGCCCAGGAGCAAAAAAAATTTTTTTTTCTCAAATGTAATAACGGATGTTAGAATGAGATTCGGGGTGGAATTTCATGTCTAAAAATATTATTATTAGCTGTTTTAAAAAATTGAGTGTTTTTGCTGCCCGAGGAAGAAAACGCGTGATGCCGCGGTCAGAAAAACAGCTGCCCAGGAGCAAAAATTTTTTTTTCTCAAATGTAATAACGGATGTTAGAATGTGATTCGGGCTGGAATTCCATGTCTAAAAATATTATTATTAGCTGTTTTTAAAAATCGAGTGTTTTTGTTGCCCGAGGAAGAAAACGTGTGAGGCCGCGGTCAGAAAAAAAGCTGCCAGAAGCAAAAAAATTTTTCTTCTCAAATGTAATAACGGATGCTAGAATGTGATTTGGGGTGGAATTCCATGTCTAAAAATATTATTATTAGCTGTTTTTAAAAATCGAGTGTTTTTGCTGCCCGAGGAAGAAAACGCATGATGCCGCGGTCAGAAAAACAGCTGCCCAGGAGCAAAAAATTTTTTTTTCTCAAATGTAATAACGGATGTTAGAATGTGATTCGGGCTGGAATTCCATGTCTAAAAATATTATTATTAGCTGTTTGTAAAAATCGAGTGTTTTTGCTGCCCGAGGAAGAAAACGCGTGATGCCGCGGTAAGAAAAAAAGCTGCCCAGGAGCAAAAAATTTTTTTTTCTCAAATGTAATAACGGATGCTAGAATGTGATTCGGGGTGGAATTCCATGTCTAAAAATATTATTATTAGCTGTATTTAAAAATCGAGTTTTTTTGCTGCCCGAGGAAGAAAACGCGTGATGCCACAGTCAGAAAAAAAGCTGCCAGGAGCAAAAAAATTTTTTTTTTCTCAAATGTAATAACGGATGTTAGAATGAGATTCGGGGTGGAATTTCATGTCTAAAAATATTATTATTAGCTGTTTTAAAAAATTGAGTGTTTTTGCTGCCCGAGGAAGAAAACGCATGATGCCGCGGTCAGAAAAAAAGCTGCCCAGGAGCAAAAAAAAATTTTTTTTCTCAAATGTAATAACGGATGCTAGAATGTGATTCAGGGTGGAATTCCATGTCTAAAAATATTATTATTAGCTGTTTTTAAAAATCGAGTGTTTTTGCTGCCCGAGGAAGAAAACGCGTGATGCCGCGGTCAGAAAAAAAGCTGCCCAGGAGCAAAAATTTTTTTTTCTGAAATGTAATAACGGATGCTAGAATGTGATTCGGGGTGGAATTCCATGTCTAAAAATATTATTATTAGCTGTTTTAAAAAATTGAGTGTTTTTGCTGCCCGAGGAAGAAAACGCATGATGCCGCGGTCAGAAAAAAAGCTGCCCAGGAGCAAAAAAAAATTTTTTTTCTCAAATGTAATAACGGATGCTAGAATGTGATTCAGGGTGGAATTCCATGTCTAAAAATATTATTATTAGCAGTTTGTAAAAATCGAGTGTTTTTGCTGCCCGAGGAAGAAAACGCGTGATGCCGCGGTAAGAAAAAAAGCTGCCCAGGAGCAAAAAAAATTTTTTTTTCTCAAATGTAATAACGGATGTTAGAATGTGATTCGGGCTGGAATTCCATGTCTAAAAATATTATTATTAGCTGTTTTTAAAAATCGAGTGTTTTTGCTGCCCGAGGAAGAAAACGTGTGAGGCCGCGGTCAGAAAAAAAGCTGCCAGAAGCAAAAAAATTTTTCTTCTCAAATGTAATAACGGATGCTAGAATGTGATTCGGGGTGGAATTCCATGTCTAAAAATATTATTATTAGCTGTTTTTAAAAATCGAGTGTTTTTGCTGCCCGAGGAAGAAAACGCATGATGCCGCGGTCAGAAAAACAGCTGCCCAGGAGCAAAAAATTTTTTTTTCTCAAATGTAATAACGGATGTTAGAATGTGATTCGGGCTGGAATTCCATGTCTAAAAATATTATTATTAGCTGTTTTTAAAAATCGAGTGTTTTTGCTGCCCGAGGAAGAAAACGTGTGATGCCGCGATCAGAAAAAAAGCTGCCAGAAGCAAAAAAATTTTTTTTCTCAAATGTAATAACGGATGCTAGAATGTGATTCGGGGTGGAATTCCATGTCTAAAAATATTATTATTAGCTGTTTTTAAAAATCGAGTGTTTTTGCTGCCCGAGGAAGAAAACGCATGATGCCGCGGTCAGAAAAAAAGCTGCCCAGGAGCAAAAATTTTTTTTTTCTCAAATGTAATAACGGATGCTAGAATGT
Organism: Arizona elegans; assembly: GCA_022577455.1. NCBI lineage: Eukaryota > Metazoa > Chordata > Lepidosauria > Squamata > Colubridae > Arizona > Arizona elegans. Next base: position 167,843,262 of record JAKOOJ010000001.1, on the reverse strand, counting down.
GATTCGGGGTGGAATTCCATGTCTAAAAATATTATTATTAGCTGTTTTTAAAAATCAAGTGTTTTTGCTGCCCGAGGAAGAAAACGCGTGATGCAGCGGTCAGAAAAAAAGCTGGCCAGGAGCAAAAAAAAAATTTTTTTCTCAAATGTAATAACGGATGCTAGAATGTGATTGAGGGTGGAATTCCATGTCTAAAAATATTATTATTAGCTGTTTTTAAAAATCGAGTGTTTTTGCTGCCCGAGGAAGAAAACACGTGATGCAGCGGTCAGAAAAAAAGCTGCCCAGAAGCAAAAAAAATTTTTTCTTCTCAAATGTAATAATGGATCCTAGAATGTCATTAGGGGTGGAATTCCATGTCTAAAAATATTATTATTAGCTGTATTTAAAAATCGAGTGTTTTTGCTGCCCGAGGAAGAAAACGCGTGATGCCGCAGTCAGAAAAAAAGCTGCCAGGAGCAAAAAAAATTTTTTTTCTCAAATGTAATAACGGATGTTAGAATGGGATTCGGGGTGGAATTCCATGTCTAAAAATATTATTATTAGCTGTTTTTAAAAATCGAGTGTTTTTGCTGCCCGAGGAAGAAAACGTGTGATGCCGTGGTCAGAAAAACAGCTGCCAAGGAGCAAAAATTTTTTTTTTCTCAAATGTAATAACGGATGTTAGAATGTGATTCGGGCTGGAATTCCATGTCTAAAAATATTATTATTAGCTGTTTTTAAAAATCGAGTGTTTTTGCTGACCGAGGAAGAAAACGTGTGATGCCGCGGTCAGAAAAAAAGCTGCCAGAAGCAAAAAAATTTTTTTTCTCAAATGTAATAACGGATGCTAGAATGTGATTCGGGGTGGAATTCCATGTCTAAAAATATTATTATTAGCTGTTTTTAAAAATCGAGTGTTTTTGCTGCCCGAGGAAGAAAACGCATGATGCCGCGGTCAGAAAAAAAGCTGCCCAGGAGCAAAAAATTTTTTTTTCTCAAATGTAATAACGGATGCTAGAATGTGATTCGGGGTGGAATTCCATGTCTAAAAATATTATTATTAGCTGTTTTTAAAAATCGAGTGTTTTTGCTGCCCGAGGAAGAAAACGTGTGATGCCGCGGTCAGAAAAAAAGCTGCCAGAAGCAAAAAATTTTTTTTTCTCAAATGTAATAACGGATGCTAGAATGTGATTCGGGGTGGAATTCCATGTCTAAAAATATTATTATTAGCTGTTTTTAAAAATCAAGTGTTTTTGCTGCCCGAGGAAGAAAACGCGTGATGCAGCGGTCAGAAAAAAAGCTGGCCAGGAGCAAAAAAAAAATTTTTTTCTCAAATGTAATAATGGATGCTAGAATGTGATTGAGGGTGGAATTCCATGTCTAAAAATATTATTATTAGCTGTTTTTAAAAATCGAGTGTTTTTGCTGCCCGAGGAAGAAAACACGTGATGCAGCGGTCAGAAAAAAAGCTGCCCAGAAGCAAAAAAAATTTTTTCTTCTCAAATGTAATAATGGATCCTAGAATGTCATTAGGGGTGGAATTCCATGTCTAAAAATATTATTATTAGCTGTATTTAAAAATCGAGTGTTTTTGCTGCCCGAGGAAGAAAACGCGTGATGCCGCAGTCAGAAAAAAAGCTGCCAGGAGCAAAAAAAATTTTTTTTCTCAAATGTAATAACGGATGTTAGAATGGGATTCGGGGTGGAATTCCATGTCTAAAAATATTATTATTAGCTGTTTTTAAAAATCGAGTGTTTTTGCTGCCCGAGGAAGAAAACGTGTGATGCCGCGGTCAGAAAAAAAGCTGCCAGAAGCAAAAAATTTTTTTTTCTCAAATGTAATAACGGATGCTAGAATGTGATTCGGGGTGGAATTCCATGTCTAAAAATATTATTATTAGCTGTTTTTAAAAATCGAGTGTTTTTGCTGCCCGAGGAAGAAAACGCATGATGCCGCGGTCAGAAAAACAGCTGCCCAGGAGCAAAAAATTTTTTTTTCTCAAATGTAATAACGGATGCTAGAATGTGATTCGGGCTGGAATTCCATGTCTAAAAATATTATTATTAGCTGTTTTTAAAAATCGAGTGTTTTTGCTGACCGAGGAAGAAAACATGTGATGCCGCGGTCAGAAAAAAAGCTGCCAGAAGCAAAAAAATTTTTTTTCTCAAATGTAATAACGGATGCTAGAATGTGATTCGGGGTGGAATTCCATGTCTAAAAATATTATTATTAGCTGTTTTTAAAAATCAAGTGTTTTTGCTGCCCGAGGAAGAAAACGCATGATGCCGCGGTCAGAAAAAAAGCTGCCCAGGAGCAAAAAATTTTTTTTTCTCAAATGTAATAACGGATGCTAGAATGAGATTCGGGGTGGAATTCCATGTCTAAAAATATTATTATTAGCTGTTTTTAAAAATCGAGTGTTTTTGCTGCCCGAGGAAGAAAACGTGTGATGCCGCGGTCAGAAAAAAAGCTGCCAGAAGCAAAAAATTTTTTTTTCTCAAATGTAATAACGGATGCTAGAATGTGATTCGGGGTGGAATTCCATGTCTAAAAATATTATTATTAGCTGTTTTTAAAAATCGAGTGTTTTTGCTGCCCGAGGAAGAAAACGTGTGATGCCGCGGTCAGAAAAAAAGCTGCCAGAAGCAAAAAATTTTTTTTTCTCAAATGTAATAACGGATGCTAGAATGTGATTCGGGGTGGAATTCCATGTCTAAAAATATTATTATTAGCTGTTTTTAAAAATCGAGTGTTTTTGCTGCCCGAGGAAGAAAACGCATGATGCCGCGGTCAGAAAAACAGCTGCCCAGGAGCAAAAAATTTTTTTTTCTCAAATGTAATAACGGATGTTAGAATGTGATTCGGGCTGGAATTCCATGTCTAAAAATATTATTATTAACTGTTTTTAAAAATCGAGTGTTTTTGCTGCCCGAGGAAGAAAACGTGTGATGCCGCGGTCAGAAAAAAAGCTGCCAGAAGCAAAAATTTTTTTTTTCTCAAATGTAATAACGGATGCTAGAATGTGATTCGGGGTGGAATTCCATGTCTAAAAATATTATTATTAGCTGTTTTTAAAAATCGAGTGTTTTTGCTGCCCGAGGAAGAAAACGCATGATGCCGCGGTCAGAAAAAAAGCTGCCCAGGAGCAAAAATTTTTTTTTTTCTCAAATGTAATAACGGATGCTAGAATGTGATTCGGGGTGGAATTCCATGTCTAAAAATATTATTATTAGCTGTTTTTAAAAATCGAGTGTTTTTGCTGACCGAGGAAGAAAACGTGTGATGCCGCGGTCAGAAAAAAAGCTGCCAGAAGCAAAAAAATTTTTTTTCTCAAATGTAATAACGGATGCTAGAATGTGATTCGGGGTGGAATTCCATGTCTAAAAATATTATTATTAGCTGTTTTTAAAAATCGAGTGTTTTTGCTGCCCGAGGAAGAAAACGCATGATGCCGCGGTCAGAAAAAAAGCTGCCCAGGAGCAAAAAATTTTTTTTTCTCAAATGTAATAACGGATGCTAGAATGTGATTCGGGGTGGAATTCCATGTCTAAAAATATTATTATTAGCTGTTTTTAAAAATCGAGTGTTTTTGCTGCCCGAGGAAGAAAACGCATGATGCCGCGGTCAGAAAAACAGCTGCCCAGGAGCAAAAAATTTTTTTTTCTCAAATGTAATAACGGATGTTAGAATGTGATTCGGGCTGGAATTCCATGTCTAAAAATATTATTATTAGCTGTTTTTAAAAATCGAGTGTTTTTGCTGCCCGAGGAAGAAAACGTGTGATTCCGCGGTCAGAAAAAAAGCTGCCAGAAGCAAAAAATTTTTTTTTCTCAAATGTAATAACGGATGCTAGAATGTGATTCGGGGTGGAATTCCATGTCTAAAAATATTATTATTAGCTGTTTTTAAAAATCGAGTGTTTTTGCTGCCCGAGGAAGAAAACGCATGATGCCGCGGTCAGAAAAAAAGCTGCCCAGGAGCAAAATTTTTTTTTTTCTCAAATGTAATAACGGATGCTAGAATGTGATTCGGGCTGGAATTCCATGTCTAAAAATATTATTATTAGCTGTTTTTAAAAATCGAGTGTTTTTGCTGACCGAGGAAGAAAACGTGTGATGCCGCGGTCAGAAAAAAAGCTGCCAGAAGCAAAAAAAATTTTTTTCTCAAATGTAATAACGGATGCTAGAATGTGATTCGGGGTGGAATTCCATGTCTAAAAATATTATTATTAGCTGTTTTTAAAAATCGAGTGTTTTTGCTGCCCGAGGAAGAAAACGCATGATGCCGCGGTCAGAAAAAAAGCTGCCCAGGAGCAAAAATTTTTTTTTCTCAAATGTAATAACGGATGCTAGAATGTGATTCGGGTTGGAATTCCATGTCTAAAAATATTATTATTAGCTGTTTTTAAAAATCGAGTGTTTTTGCTGCCCGAGGAAGAAAACGTGTGATGCCGTGGTCAGAAAAACAGCTGCCCAGGAGCAAAAAATTTTTTTTTCTCAAATGTAATAACGGATGTTTGAATGTGATTCGGGCTGGAATTCCATGTCTAAAAATATTATTATTAGCTGTTTTTAAAAATCGAGTGTTTTTGCTGCCCGAGGAAGAAAACGTGTGATGCCGCGGTCAGAAAAAAAGCTGCCAGAAGCAAAAAATTTTTTTTTCTCAAATGTAATAACGGATGCTAGAATGTGATTCGGGGTGGAATTCCATGTCTAAAAATATTATTATTAGCTGTTTTTAAAAATCGAGTGTTTTTGCTGCCCGAGGAAGAAAACGCATGATGCCGCGGTCAGAAAAACAGCTGCCCAGGAGCAAAAAAATTTTTTTTCTCAAATGTAATAACGGATGTTAGAATGTGATTCGGGCTGGAATTCCATGTCTAAAAATATTATTATTAGCTGTTTTTAAAAATCGAGTGTTTTTGCTGCCCGAGGAAGAAAACCTGTGATGCCGCGGTCAGAAAAAAAGCTGCCCCGGAGCAAAAAATTTTTTTTTCTCAAATGTAATAACGGATGCTAGAATGTGATTCGGGGTGGAATTCCATGTCTAAAAATATTATTATTAGCTGTTTTTAAAAATCGAGTGTCTTTGCTGCCCGAGGAAGAAAACGCATGATGCCGCGGTCAGAAATAAAGCTGCCCAGGAGCAAAAATTTTTTTTTTCTCAAATGTAATAACGGATGCTAGAATGTGATTCGGGGTGGAATTCCATGTCTAAAAATATTATTATTAGCTGTTTTTAAAAATCAAGTGTTTTTGCTGCCCGAGGAAGAAAACGCGTGATGCAGCGGTCAAAAAAAAAGCTGCCCAGGAGCAAAAAAAAATTTTTTTTCTCAAATGTAATAACGGATGCTAGAATGTGATTCAGGGTGGAATTCCATGTCTAAAAATATTATTATTAGCTGTTTTTAAAAATCGAGTGTTTTTGCTGCCCGAGGAAGAAAACGCGTGATGCAGCGGTCAGAAAAAAAGCTGCCCAGAAGCAAAAAAAAATTTTTCTTCTCAAATGTAATAATGGATCCTAGAATGTCATTAGGGGTGGAATTCCATGTCTAAAAATATTATTATTAGCTGTTTTTAAAAATCGAGTGTTTTTGCTGCCCGAGGAAGAAAACACGTGATGCCGCAGTCAGAAAAAAAGCTGCCAGGAGCAAAAAAAAATTTTTTTTCTCAAATGTAATAACGGATGTTAGAATGGGATTCGGGGTGGAATTCCATGTCTAAAAATATTATTATTAGCTATTTTTAAAAATCGAGTGTTTTTGCTGCCCGAGGAAGAAAACGTGTGATGCCGTGGTCAGAAAAACAGCTGCCCAGGAGCAAAAAATTTTTTTTTCTCAAATGTAATAACGGATGCTAGAATGTGATTCAGGGTGGAATTCCATGTCTAAAAATATTATTATTAGCTGTTTTTAAAAATCGAGTGTTTTTGCTGCCCGAGGAAGAAAACGCGTGATGCCGCGGTAAGAAAAAAAGCTGCCCAGGAGCAAAAAAATTTTTTTTCTCAAATGTAATAACGGATGCTAGAATGTGATTCGGGGTGGAATTCCATGTCTAAAAATATTATTATTAGCTGTATTTAAAAATCGAGTGTTTTTGCTGCCCGAGGAAGAAAACGCGTGATGCCGCAATTAGAAAAAAAGCTGCCAGGAGCAAAAAAAAATTTTTTTTCTCAAATGTAATAACGGATGCTAGAATGTGATTCAGGGTGGAATTCCATGTCTAAAAATATTATTATTAGCTGTTTTTAAAAATCGAGTGTTTTTGCTGCCCGAGGAAGAAAACGTGTGATGCCGCGGTCAGAAAAAAAGCTGCCAGAAGCAAAAAATTTTTTTTTCTCAAATGTAATAACGGATGCTAGAATGTGATTCGGGGTGGAATTCCATGTCTAAAAATATTATTATTAGCTGTTTTTAAAAATCGAATGTTTTTGCTGCCCGAGGAAGAATACGCATGATGCCGCGGTCAGAAAAAAAGCTGCCCAGGAGCAAAAATTTTTTTTTTCTCAAATGTAATAACGGATGCTAGAATGTGATTCGGGGTGGAATTCCATGTCTAAAAATATTATTATTAGCTGTTTTTAAAAATCGAGTGTTTTTGCTGCCCGAGGAAGAAAACGCGTGATGCCGCGGTAAGAAAAAAAGCTGCCCAGGAGCAAAAAAATTTTTTTTCTCAAATGTAATAACGGATGCTAGAATGTGATTCGGGGTGGAATTCCATGTCTAAAAATATTATTATTAGCTGTTTTTAAAAATCGAGTGTTTTTGCTGCCCGAGGAAGAAAACGCGTGATGCCGCGGTAAGAAAAAAAGCTGCCCAGGAGCAAAAAAATTTTTTTTCTCAAATGTAATAACGGATGCTAGAATGTGATTCGGGGTGGAATTCCATGTCTAAAAATATTATTATTAGCTGTATTTAAAAATCGAGTGTTTTTGCTGCCCGAGGAAGAAAACGCGTGATGCCGCAATCAGAAAAAAAGCTGCCAGGAGCAAAAAAAAATTTTTTTTCTCAAATGTAATAACGGATGCTAGAATGTGATTCAGGGTGGAATTCCATGTCTAAAAATATTATTATTAGCTGTTTTTAAAAATCGAGTGTTTTTGCTGCCCGAGGAAGAAAACGCGTGATGCAGCGGTCAGAAAAAAAGCTGCCCAGAAGCAAAAAAAAATTTTTCTTCTCAAATGTAATAATGGATCCTAGAATGTCATTAGGGGTGGAATTCCATGTCTAAAAATATTATTATTAGCTGTTTTTAAAAATCGAGTGTTTTTGCTGCCCGAGGAAGAAAACGTGTGATGCCGCGGTCAGAAAAAAAGCTGCCAGAAGCAAAAAATTTTTTTTTCTCAAATGTAATAACGGATGCTAGAATGTGATTCGGGCTGGAATTCCATGTCTAAAAATATTATTATTAGCTGTTTTTAAAAATCGAGTGTTTTTGCTGCCCGAGGAAGAAAACGTGTGATGCCGCGGTCAGAAAAAAAGCTGCCAGAAGCAAAAAATTTTTTTTTCTCAAATGTAATAACGGATGCTAGAATGTGATTCGGGGTGGAATTCCATGTCTAAAAATATTATTATTAGCTGTTTTTAAAAATTGAATGTTTTTGCTGCCCGAGGAAGAATACGCATGATGCCGCGGTCAGAAAAAAAGCTGCCCAGGAGCAAAAATTTTTTTTTTCTCAAATGTAATAACGGATGCTAGAATGTGATTCGGGGTGGAATTCCATGTCTAAAAATATTATTATTAGCTGTTTTTAAAAATCGAGTGTTTTTGCTGCCCGAGGAAGAAAACGCGTGATGCCGCGGTAAGAAAAAAAGCTGCCCAGGAGCAAAAAAATTTTTTTTCTCAAATGTAATAACGGATGCTAGAATGTGATTCGGGGTGGAATTCCATGTCTAAAAATATTATTATTAGCTGTTTTTAAAAATCGAGTGTTTTTGCTGCCCGAGGAAGAAAACGCGTGATGCCGCGGTAAGAAAAAAAGCTGCCCAGGAGCAAAAAAATTTTTTTTCTCAAATGTAATAACGGATGCTAGAATGTGATTCGGGGTGGAATTCCATGTCTAAAAATATTATTATTAGCTGTATTTAAAAATCGAGTGTTTTTGCTGCCCGAGGAAGAAAACGCGTGATGCCGCAATCAGAAAAAAAGCTGCCAGGAGCAAAAAAAAATTTTTTTTCTCAAATGTAATAACGGATGCTAGAATGTGATTCAGGGTGGAATTCCATGTCTAAAAATATTATTATTAGCTGTTTTTAAAAATCGAGTGTTTTTGCTGCCCGAGGAAGAAAACGTGTGATGCCGCGGTCAGAAAAAAAGCTGCCAGAAGCAAAAAAATTTTTTTTCTCAAATGTAATAACGGATGCTAGAATGTGATTCGGGCTGGAATTCCATGTCTAAAAATATTATTATTAGCTGTTTTTAAAAATCGAGTGTTTTTGCTGCCCGAGGAAGAAAACGTGTGATGCCGCGGTCAGAAAAAAAGCTGCCAGAAGCAAAAAATTTTTTTTTCTCAAATGTAATAACGGATGCTAGAATGTGATTCGGGGTGGAATTCCATGTCTAAAAATATTATTATTAGCTGTTTTTAAAAATCGAATGTTTTTGCTGCCCGAGGAAGAATACGCATGATGCCGCGGTCAGAAAAAAAGCTGCCCAGGAGCAAAAATTTTTTTTTTCTCAAATGTAATAACGGATGCTAGAATGTGATTCGGGGTGGAATTCCATGTCTAAAAATATTATTATTAGCTGTTTTTAAAAATCGAGTGTTTTTGCTGCCCGAGGAAGAAAACGTGTGATGCCGCGGTCAGAAAAAAAGCTGCCAGAAGCAAAAAATTTTTTTTTCTCAAATGTAATAACGGATGCTAGAATGTGATTCGGGCTGGAATTCCATGTCTAAAAATATTATTATTAGCTGTTTTTAAAAATCGAGTGTTTTTGCTGCCCGAGGAAGAAAACGTGTGATGCCGCGGTCAGAAAAAAAGCTGCCAGAAGCAAAAAATTTTTTTTTCTCAAATGTAATAACGGATGCTAGAATGTGATTCGGGGTGGAATTCCATGTCTAAAAATATTATTATTAGCTGTTTTTAAAAATCGAATGTTTTTGCTGCCCGAGGAAGAATACGCATGATGCCGCGGTCAGAAAAACAGCTGCCCAGGAGCAAAAAATTTTTTTTTCTCAAATGTAATAACGGATGTTAGAATGTGATTCGGGCTGGAATTCCATGTCTAAAAATATTATTATTAGCTGTTTTTAAAAATCGAGTGTTTTTGCTGCCCGAGGAAGAAAACGTGTGATGCCGCGGTCAGAAAAAAAGCTGCCAGAAGCAAAAAATTTTTTTTTCTCAAATGTAATAACGGATGCTAGAATGTGATTTGGGGTGGAATTCCATGTCTAAAAATATTATTATTAGCTGTTTTTAAAAATCGAGTGTTTTTGCTGCCCGAGGAAGAAAACGCATGATGCCGCAGTCAGAAAAAAAGCTGCCCAGGAGCAAAAATTTTTTTTTTCTCAAATGTAATAACGGATGCTAGAATGTGATTCGGGGTGGAATTCCATGTCTAAAAATATTATTATTAGCTGTTTTTAAAAATCAAGTGTTTTTGCTGCCCGAGGAATAAAACGCGTGATGCAGCGGTCAGAAAAAAAGCTGCCCAGGAGCAAAAAAAAATTTTTTTTCTCAAATGTAATAACGGATGCTAGAATGTGATTCAGGGTGGAATTCCATGTCTAAAAATATTATTATTAGCTGTTTTTAAAAATCGAGTGTTTTTGCTGCCCGAGGAAGAAAACGCGTGATGCCGCAGTCAGAAAAAAAGCTGCCAGGAGCAAAAAAAATTTTTTTTTCTCAAATGTAATAACGGATGTTAGAATGGGATTCGGGGTGGAATTCCATGTTTAAAAATATTATTATTAGCTGTTTTTAAAAATCGAGTTTTTTTGCTGCCCGAGGAAGAAAACGTGTGATGCCGTGGTCAGAAAAACAGCTGCCCAAGAGCAAAAATTTTTTTTTTCTCAAATGTAATAACGGATGTTAGAATGTGATTCGGGCTGGAATTCCATGTCTAAAAATATTATTCTTAGCTGTTTTTAAAAATCGACTGTTTTTGCTGCCTGAGGAAGAAAACGTGTGATGCCGCGGTCAGAAAAAAAGCTGCCAGAAGCAAAAAATTTTTTTTTCTCAAATGTAATAACGGATACTAGAATGTGATTCGGGCTGGAATTCCATGTCTAAAAATATTATTATTAGCTGTTTTTAAAAATCGAGTGTTTTTGCTGCCCGAGGAAGAAAACGCATGATGCCGCGGTCAGAAAAAAAGCTGCCCAGGAGCAAAAATTTTTTTTTTGTCAAATGTAATAACGGATGCTAGAATGTGATTCGGGGTGGAATTCCATGTCTAAAAATATTATTATTAGCTGTTTTTAAAAATCAAGTGTTTTTGCTGCCCGAGGAATAAAACGCGTGATGCAGCGGTCAGAAAAAAAGCTGCCCAGGAGCAAAAAAAAATTTTTTTTCTCAAATGTAATAACGGATGCTAGAATGTGATTCAGGGTGGAATTCCATGTCTAAAAATATTATTATTAGCTGTTTTTAAAAATCGAGTGTTTTTGCTGCCCGAGGAAGAAAACGCGTGATGCCGCAGTCAGAAAAAAAGCTGCCAGGAGCAAAAAATTTTTTTTTCTCAAATGTAATAACGGATGTTAGAATGGGATTCGGGGTGGAATTCCATGTCTAAAAATATTATTATTAGCTGTTTTTAAAAATCGAGTGTTTTTGCTGCCCGAGGAAGAAAACGTGTGATGCCGTGGTCAGAAAAACAGCTGCCCAAGAGCAAAAATTTTTTTTTTCTCAAATGTAATAACGGATGTTAGAATGTGATTCGGGCTGGAATTCCATGTCTAAAAATATTATTATTAGCTGTTTTTAAAAATCGAGTGTTTTTGCTGCCCGAGGAAGAAAAGGCATGATGCCGCGGTGAGAAAAAAAGCTGCCCAGGAGCAAAAATTTTTTTTTTGTCAAATGTAATAACGGATGCTAAAATGTGATTCGGGGTGGAATTCCATGTCTAAAAATATTATTATTAGCTGTTTTTAAAAATCAAGTGTTTTTGCTGCCCGAGGAATAAAACGCGTGATGCAGCGGTAAGAAAAAAAGCTGCCAGGAGCAAAAAATTTTTTTTTCTCAAATGTAATAACGGATGTTAGAATGTGATTCGGGCTGGAATTCCATGTCTAAAAATATTATTATTAGCTGTTTTTAAAAATCGAGTGTTTTTGCTGCCCGAGGAAGAAAACGCATGATGCCGCGGTCAGAAAAAAAGCTGCCCAGGAGCAAAAATTTTTTTTTTCTCAAATGTAATAACGGATGCTAGAATGTGATTCGGGGTGGAATTCCATGTCTAAAAATATTATTATTAGCTGTTTTTAAAAATCGAGTGTTTTTGCTGCCCGAGGAAGAAAACGTGTGATGCCGCGGTCAGAAAAAAAGCTGCCAGAAGCAAAAAATTTTTTTTTCTCAAATGTAATAACGGATGCTAGAATGTGATTCGGGGTGGAATTCCATGTCTAAAAATATTATTATTAGCTGTTTTTAAAAATCGAGTGTTTTTGCTGCCCGAGGAAGAAAACGCATGATGCCGCGGTCAGAAAAAAAGCTGCCCAGGAGCAAAAATTTTTTTTTTCTCAAATGTAATAACGGATGCTAGAATGTGATTCGGGGTGGAATTCCATGTCTAAAAATATTATTATTAGCTGTATTTAAAAATCGAGTGTTTTTGCTGCCCGAGGAAGAAAACGCGTGATGCCGCAGTCAGAAAAAAAGCTGCCAGGAGCAAAAAATTTTTTTTTCTCAAATGTAATAACGGATGTTAGAATGTGATTCGGGCTGGAATTCCATGTCTAAAAATATTATTATTAGCTGTTTTTAAAAATCGAGTGTTTTTGTTGCCCGAGGAAGAAAACGTGTGATGCCGCGGTCAGAAAAGAAGCTGCCAGAAGCAAAAAAATTTTTTTTCTCAAATGTAATAACGGATGCTAGAATGTGATTCGGGGTGGAATTCCATGTCTAAAAATATTATTATTAGCTGTTTTTAAAAATCGAGTGTTTTTGCTGCCCGAGGAAGAAAACGCATGATGCCGCGGTCAGAAAAAAAGCTGCCCAGGAGCAAAAATTTTTTTTTTCTCAAATGTAATAACGGATGCTAGAATGTGATTCGGGGTGGAATTCCATGTCTAAAAATATTATTATTAGCTGTTTTTAAAAAACGAGTGTTTTTGCTGCCCGAGGAAGAAAACGCGTGATGCCGCAGTCAGAAAAAAAGCTGCCAGGAGCAAAAAAAAATTTTTTTTCTCAAATGTAATAACGGATGTTAGAATGGGATTCGGGGTGGAATTCCATGTCTAAAAATATTATTATTAGCTGTTTTTAAAAATCGAGTTTTTTTGCTGCCCGAGGAAGAAAACGTGTGATGCCGTGGTCAGAAAAACAGCTGCCCAAGAGCAAAAATTTTTTTTTTCTCAAATGTAATAACGGATGTTAGAATGTGATTCGGGCTGGAATTCCATGTCTAAAAATATTATTATTAGCTGTTTTTAAAAATCGAGTGTTTTTGCTGCCTGAGGAAGAAAACGTGTGATGCCGCGGTCAGAAAAAAAGCTGCCAGAAGCAAAAAAATTTTTTTTCTCAAATGTAATAACGGATGCTAGAATGTGATTCGGGGTGGAATTCCATGTCTAAAAATATTATTATTAGCTGTTTTTAAAAATCGAGTGTTTTTGCTGCCCGAGGAAGAAAACGCATGATGCCGCGGTCAGAAAAAAAGCTGCCCAGGAGCAAAAATTTTTTTTTTCTCAAATGTAATAACGGATGCTAGAATGTGATTCGGGGTGGAATTCCATGTCTAAAAATATTATTATTAGCTGTTTTTAAAAATCAAGTGTTTTTGCTAACCGAGGAATAAAACGCGTGATGCAGCGGTCAGAAAAAAAGCTGCCCAGGAGCAAAAAAAAATTTTTTTTCTCAAATGTAATAACGGATGCTAGAATGTGATTCAGGGTGGAATTCCATGTCTAAAAATATTATTATTAGCTGTTTTTAAAAATCGAGTGTTTTTGCTGCCCGAGGAAGAAAACGCGTGATGCCGCAGTCAGAAAAAAAGCTGCCAGGAGCAAAAAAAATTTTTTTTCTCAAATGTAATAACGGATGTTAGAATGGGATTCGGGGTGGAATTCCATGTCTAAAAATATTATTATTAGCTGTTTTTAAAAATCGAGTTTTTTTGCTGCCCGAGGAAGAAAACGTGTGATGCCGTGGTCAGAAAAACAGCTGCCCAAGAGCAAAAATTTTTTTTTTCTCAAATGTAATAACGGATGTTAGAATGTGATTCGGGCTGGAATAACATGTCTAAAAATATTATTCTTAGCTGTTTTTAAAAATCGAGTGTTTTTGCTGCCTGAGGAAGAAAACGTGTGATGCCGCGGTCAGAAAAAAAGCTGCCAGAAGCAAAAAAATTTTTTTTCTCAAATGTAATAACGGATACTAGAATGTGATTCGGGCTGGAATTCCATGTCTAAAAATATTATTATTAGCTGTTTTTAAAAATCGAGTGTTTTTGCTGCCCGAGGAAGAAAACGCATGATGCCGCGGTCAGAAAAAAAGCTGCCCAGGAGCAAAAAATTTTTTTTTGTCAAATGTAATAACGGATGCTAGAATGTGATTCGGGGTGGAATTCCATGTCTAAAAATATTATTATTAGCTGTTTTTAAAAATCAAGTGTTTTTGCTGCCCGAGGAATAAAACGCGTGATGCAGCGGTCAGAAAAAAAGCTGCCCAGGAGCAAAAAAAAATTTTTTTTCTCAAATGTAATAACGGATGCTAGAATGTGATTCAGGGTGGAATTCCATGTCTAAAAATATTATTATTAGCTGTTTTTAAAAATCGAGTGTTTTTGCTGCCCGAGGAAGAAAACGCGTGATGCCGCAGTCAGAAAACAAGCTGCCAGGAGCAAAAAATTTTTTTTTCTCAAATGTAATAACGGATGTTAGAATGGGATTCGGGGTGGAATTCCATGTCTAAAAATATTATTATTAGCTGTTTTTAAAAATCGAGTGTTTTTGCTGCCCGAGGAAGAAAACGTGTGATGCCGTGGTCAGAAAAACAGCTGCCCAAGAGCAAAAAATTTTTTTTCTCAAATGTAATAACGGATGTTAGAATGTGATTCGGGCTGGAATTCCATGTCTAAAAATATTATTATTAGCTGTTTTTAAAAATCGAGTGTTTTTGCTGCCTGAGGAAGAAAACGTGTGATGCCGCGGTCAGAAAAAAAGCTGCCAGAAGCAAAAAATTTTTTTTTCTCAAATGTAATAACGGATGCTAGAATGTGATTCGGGGTGGAATTCCATGTCTAAAAATATTATTATTAGCTGTTTTTAAAAATCGAGTGTTTTTGCTGCCCGAGGAAGAAAACGCATGATGCCGCGGTCAGAAAAAAAGCTGCTCAGGAGCAAAAATTTTTTTTTTCTCAAATGTAATAACGGATGCTAGAATGTGATTCGGGGTGGAATTCCATGTCTAAAAATATTATTATTAGCTGTTTTTAAAAATCGAGTGTTTTTGCTGCCCGAGGAAGAAAACGTGTGATGCTGCGGTCAGAAAAAAAGCTGCCAGAAGCAAAAAATTTTTTTTTCTCAAATGTAATAACGGATGCTAGAATGTGATTCGGGGTGGAATTCCATGTCTAAAAATATTATTATTAGCTGTTTTTAAAAATCGAGTGTTTTTGCTGCCCGAGGAAGAAAACGCATGATGCCGCGGTCAGAAAAAAAGCTGCCCAGGAGCAAAAATTTTTTTTTTCTCAAATGTAATAACGGATGCTAGAATGTGATTCGGGGTGGAATTCCATGTCTAAAAATATTATTATTAGCTGTATTTAAAAATCGAGTGTTTTTGCTGCCCGAGGAAGAAAACGCGTGATGCCGCAGTCAGAAAAAAAGCTGCCAGGAGCAAAAAATTTTTTTTTCTCAAATGTAATAACGGATGTTAGAATGTGATTCGGGCTGGAATTCCATGTCTAAAAATATTATTATTAGCTGTTTTTAAAAATCGAGTGTTTTTGTTGCCCGAGGAAGAAAACGTGTGATGCCGCGGTCAGAAAAAAAGCTGCCCAGGAGCAAAAATTTTTTTTTTCTCAAATGTAATAACGGATGCTAGAATGTGATTCGGGGTGGAATTCCATGTCTAAAAATATTATTATTAGCTGTTTTTAAAAATCAAGTGTTTTTGCTGCCCGAGGAATAATACGCGTGATGCAGCGTTCAGAAAAAAAGCTGCCCAGGAGCAAAAAAAAATTTTTTTTCTCAAATGTAATAACGGATGCTAGAATGTGATTCAGGGTGGAATTCCATGTCTAAAAATATTATTATTAGCTGTTTTTAAAAAACGAGTGTTTTTGCTGCCCGAGGAAGAAAACGCGTGATGCCGCAGTCAGAAAAAAAGCTGCCAGGAGCAAAAAAAATTTTTTTTTCTCAAATGTAATAACGGATGTTAGAATGGGATTCGGGGTGGAATTCCATGTCTAAAAATATTATTATTAGCTGTTTTTAAAAATCGAGTTTTTTTGCTGCCCGAGGAAGAAAACGTGTGATGCCGTGGTCAGAAAAACAGCTGCCCAAGAGCAAAAATTTTTTTTTTCTCAAATGTAATAACGGATGTTAGAATGTGATTCGGGCTGGAATTCCATGTCTAAAAATATTATTATTAGCTGTTTTTAAAAATCGAGTGTTTTTGCTGCCTGAGGAAGAAAACGTGTGATGCCGCGGTCAGAAAAAAAGCTGCCAGAAGCAAAAAATTTTTTTTTCTCAAATGTAATAACGGATGCTAGAATGTGATTCGGGGTGGAATTCCATGTCTAAAAATATTATTATTAGCTGTTTTTAAAAATCGAGTGTTTTTGCTGCCCGAGGAAGAAAACGCATGATGCCGCGGTCAGAAAAACAGCTGCCCAGGAGCAAAAAATTTTTTTTTCTCAAATGTAATAACGGATGTTAGAATGTGATTCGGGCTGGAATTCCATGTCTAAAAATATTATTATTAGCTGTTTTTAAAAATCGAGTGTTTTTGCTGCCCGAGGAAGAAAACGTGTGATGCCGCGGTCAGAAAAAAAGCTGCCAGAAGCAAAAAATTTTTTTTTCTCAAATGTAATAACGGAGGCTAGAATGTGATTCGGGGTGGAATTCCATGTCTAAAAATATTATTATTAGCTGTTTTTAAAAATCGAGTGTTTTTGCTGCCCGAGGAAGAAAACGCATGATGCCGCGGTCAGAAAAAAAGCTGCCCAGGAGCAAAAATTTTTTTTTTCTCAAATGTAATAACGGATGCTAGAATGTGATTCGGGGTGGAATTCCATGTCTAAAAATATTATTATTAGCTGTTTTTAAAAATCGAGTGTTTTTGCTGCCCGAGGAAGAAAACGTGTGATGCCGCCGTCAGAAAAAAAGCTGCCAGAAGCAAAAAATTTTTTTTTCTCAAATGTAATAACGGATGCTAGAATGTGATTCGGGGTGGAATTCCATGTCTAAAAATATTATTATTAGCTGTTTTTAAAAATCGAGTGTTTTTGCTGCCCGAGGAAGAAAACGCATGATGCCGCGGTCAGAAAAAAAGCTGCCCAGGAGCAAAAATTTTTTTTTTCTCAAATGTAATAACGGATGCTAGAATGTGATTCGGGGTGGAATTCCATGTCTAAAAATATTATTATTAGCTGTATTTAAAAATCGAGTGTTTTTGCTGCCCGAGGAAGAAAACGCGTGATGCCGCAGTCAGAAAAAAAGCTGCCAGGAGCAAAAAATTTTTTTTTCTCAAATGTAATAACGGATGTTAGAATGTGATTCGGGCTGGAATTCCATGTCTAAAAATATTATTATTAGCTGTTTTTAAAAATCGAGTGTTTTTGCTGCCCGAGGAAGAAAACGTGTGATGCCGCGATTAGAAAAAAAGCTGCCAGAAGCAAAAAAATTTTTTTTCTCAAATGTAATAACGGATGCTAGAATGTGATTCGGGGTGGAATTCCATGTCTAAAAATATTATTAGCTGTTTTTAAAAATCGAGTGTTTTTGCTGCCCGAGGAAGAAAACGCATGATGCCGCGGTCAGAAAAAAAGCTGCCCAGGAGCAAAAATTTTTTTTTTCTCAAATGTAATAACGGATGCTAGAATGTGATTCGGGGTGGAATTCCATGTCTAAAAATATTATTATTAGCTGTTTTTAAAAATCAAGTGTTTTTGCTGCCCGAGGAATAAAACGCGTGATGCAGCGGTCAGAAAAAAAGCTGCCCAGGAGCAAAAAAAATTTTTTTTTCTCAAATGTAATAACGGATGCTAGAATGTGATTCTGGGTGGAATTCCATGTCTAAAAATATTATTATTAGCTGTTTTTAAAAATCGAGTGTTTTTGCTGCCCGAGGAAGAAAACGCCTGATGCCGCAGTCAGAAAAAAAGCTGCCAGGAGCAAAAAAATTTTTTTTTCTCAAATGTAATAACGGATGTTAGAATGGGATTCGGGGTGGAATTCCATGTCTAAAAATATTATTATTAGCTGTTTTTAAAAATCAAGTGTTTTTGCTGCCCGAGGAAGAAAACGTGTGATGCCGTGGTCAGAAAAACAGCTGCCCAAGAGCAAAAATTTTTTTTTCTCAAATGTAATAACGGATGTTAGAATGTGATTCGGGCTGGAATTCCATGTCTAAAAATATTATTATTAGCTGTTTTTAAAAATCGAGTGTTTTTGCTGCCTGAGGAAGAAAACGTGTGATGCCGCGGTCAGAAAAAAAGCTGCCAGAAGCAAAAATTTTTTTTTTCTCAAATGTAATAACGGATGCTAGAATGTGATTCGGGGTGGAATTCCATGTCTAAAAATATTATTATTAGCTGTTTTTAAAAATCGAGTGTTTTTGCTGCCTGAGGAAGAAAACGTGTGATGCCGCGATCAGAAAAAAAGCTGCCCAGGAGCAAAAAAAAATTTTTTTTCTCAAATGTAATAACGGATGCTAGAATGTGATTCAGGGTGGAATTCCATGTCTAAAAATATTATTATTAGCTGTTTTTAAAAATCGAGTGTTTTTGCTGCCCGAGGAAGAAAACGTGTGATGCTGCGGTCAGAAAAAAAGCTGCCCAGAAGCAAAAAAAATTTTTTCTTCTCAAATGTAATAATGGATCCTAGAATGTCATTAGGGGTGGAATTCCATGTCTAAAAATATTATTATTAGCTGTATTTAAAAATCGAGTGTTTTTGCTGCCCGAGGAAGAAAACGCGTGATGCCGCAGTCAGAAAAAAAGCTGCCAGGAGCAAAAAAAATTTTTTTTTCTCAAATGTAATAACGGATGTTAGAATGGGATTCGGGGTGGAATTCCATGTCTAAAAATATTATTATTAGCTGTTTTTAAAAATCGAGTGTTTTTGCTGCCCGAGGAAGAAAACGTGTGATGCCGTGGTCAGAAAAAAGCTGCCCAGGAGCAAAAAAATTTTTTTTCTCAAATGTAATAACGGATGCTAGAATGTGATTCGGGGTGGAATTCCATGTCTAAAAATATTATTATTAGCTGTTTTTAAAAATCGAGTGTTTTTGCTGCCCGAGGAACAAAACGCGTGATGCCGCGGTAAGAAAAAATGCTGCCCAGGAGCAAAAAAATTTTTTTTCTCAAATGTAATAACGGATGCTAGAATGTGATTCGGGGTGGAATTCCATGTCTAAAAATATTATTATTAGCTGTATTTAAAAATCGAGTGTTTTTGCTGCCCGAGGAAGAAAACGCGTGATGCCGCAGTCAGAAAAAAAGCTGCCAGGAGGAAAAAAAATTTTTTTTTCTCAAATCTAATAACGGATATTAGAATGGGATTCGGGGTGGAATTCCATGTCTAAAAATATTATTATTAGCTGTTTTTAAAAATCGAATGTTTTTGCTGCCCGAGGAAGAAAACGTGTGATGCCGTGGTCAGAAAAACAGCTGCCCAGGAGCAAAAAAATTTTTTTTCTCAAATGTAATAACGGATGTTAGAATGTGATTCGGGCTGGAATTCCATGTCTAAAAATATTATTATTAGCTGTTTTTAAAAATCGAGTGTTTTTGCTGCCCGAGGAAGAAAACGTGTGATGCCGCGGTCAGAAAAAAAGCTGCCAGAAGCAAAAAATTTTTTTTTCTCAAATGTAATAACGGATGCTAGAATGTGATTCGGGGTGGAATTCCATGTCTAAAAATATTATTATTAGCTGTTTTTAAAAATCGAGTGTTTTTGCTGCCCGAGGAAGAAAACACATGATGCCGCGGTCAGAAAAAAAGCTGCCCAGGAGCAAAAATTTTTTTTTTCTCAAATGTAATAACGGATGCTAGAATGTGATTCGGGCTGGAATTCCATGTCTAAAAATATTATTATTAGCTGTATTTAAAAATCGAGTGTTTTTGCTGCCCGAGGAAGAAAACGCGTGATGCCGCAGTCAGAAAAAAAGCTGCCAGGAGCAAAAAATTTTTTTTTCTCAAATGTAATAACGGATGTTAGAATGTGATTCGGGCTGGAATTCCATGTCTAAAAATATTATTATTAGCTGTTTTTAAAAATCGAGTGTTTTTGCTGCCCGAGGAAGAAAACGTGTGATGCCGCGGTCAGAAAAAAAGCTGCCAGAAGCAAAAAAATTTTTTTCTGAAATGTAATAACGGATGCTAGAATGTGATTCGGGGTGGAATTCCATGTCTAAAAATATTATTATTAGCTGTTTTTAAAAATCGAGTGTTTTTGCTGCCCGAGGAAGAAAACGCATGATGCCGCGGTCAGAAAAAAAGCTGAACAGGAGCAAAAAATTTTTTTTTCTCAAATGTAATAACGGATGCTAGAATGTGATTCAGGGTGGAATTCCATGTCTAAAAATATTATTATTAGCTGTTTTTAAAAATCAAGTGTTTTTGCTGCCCGAGGAATAAAACGCGTGATGCAGCGGTCAGAAAAAAAGCTGCCCAGGAGCAAAAAAAATTTTTTTTTCTCAAATGTAATAACGGATGCTAGAATGTGATTCAGGGTGGAATTCCATGTCTAAAAATATTATTATTAGCTGTTTTTAAAAATCGAGTGTTTTTGCTGCCCGAGGAAGAAAACGTGTGATGCCGTGGTCAGAAAAACAGCTGCCCAAGAGCAAAAATTTTTTTTTTCTCAAATGTAATAACGGATGTTAGAATGTGATTCGGGCTGGAATTCCATGTCTAAAAATATTATTATTAGCTGTTTTTAAAAATCGAGTGTTTTTGCTGCCCGAGGAAGAAAACGTGTGATGCCGCGGTCAGAAAAAAAGCTGCCAGAAGCAAAAAAATTTTTTTTCTCAAATGTAATAACAGAGGCTAGAATGTGATTCGGGGTGGAATTCCATGTCTAAAAATATTATTATTAGCTGTTTTTAAAAATCGAGTGTTTTTGCTGCCCGAGGAAGAAAACGCATGATGCCGCGGTCAGAAAAAAAGCTGCCCAGGAGCAAAAATTTTTTTTTTCTCAAATGTAATAACGGATGCTAGAATGTGATTCGGGGTGGAATTCCATGTCTAAAAATATTATTATTAGCTGTTTTTAAAAATCAAGTGTTTTTGCTGCCCGAGGAAGAAAACGCGTGATGCAGCGGTCAGAAAAAAAGCTGCCCAGGAGCAAAAAAAAATTTTTTTTCTCAAATGTAATAACGGATGCTAGAATGTGATTCAGGGTGGAATTCCATGTCTAAAAATATTATTATTAGCTGTTTTTAAAAATCGAGTGTTTTTGCTGCCCGAGGAAGAAAACGTGTGATGCAGCGGTCAGAAAAAAAGCTGCCCAGAAGCAAAAAAATTTTTTTCTTCTCAAATGTATTAATGGATCCTAGAATGTCATTAGGGGTGGAATTCCATGTCTAAAAATATTATTATTAGCTGTATTTAAAAATCGAGTGTTTTTGCTGCCCGAGGAAGAAAACGCGTGATGCCGCAGTCAGAAAAAAAGCTGCCAGGAGCAAAAAAAATTTTTTTTTCTCAAATGTAATAAAGGATGTTAGAATGGGATTCGGGGTGGAATTCCATGTCTAAAAATATTATTATTAGCTGTTTTTAAATATCGAGTGTTTTTGCTGCCCGAGGAAGAAAACGTGTGATGCCGTGGTTAGAAAAAAGCTGCCCAGGAGCAAAAAAATTTTTTTTCTCAAATGTAATAACGGATGCTAGAATGTGATTCAGGGTGGAATTCCATGTCTAAAAATATTATTATTAGCTGTTTTTAAAAATCGAGTGTTTTTGCTGCCCGAGGAAGAAAACGCGTGATGCCGCGGTAAGAAAAAAAGCTGCCCAGGAGCAAAAAAATTTTTTTTCTCAAATGTAATAACGGATGCTAGAATGTGATTCGGGGTGGAATTCCATGTCTAAAAATATTATTATTAGCTGTATTTAAAAATCGAGTGTTTTTGCTGCCCGAGGAAGAAAACGCGTGATGCCGCAGTCAGAAAAAAAGCTGCCAGGAGCAAAAAAATTTTTTTTTTCTCAAATGTAATAACGGATGTTAGAATGGGATTCGGGGTGGAATTCCATGTCTAAAAATATTATTATTAGCTGTTTTTAAAAATCGAGTGTTTTTGCTGCCCGAGGAAGAAAACGTGTGATGCCGTGGTCAGAAAAACAGCTGCCAGAAGCAAAAAAATTTTTTTTCTCAAATGTAATAACGGATGCTATAATGTGATTCGGGGTGGAATTCCATGTCTAAAAATATTATTATTAGCTGTTTTTAAAAATCGAGTGTTTTTGCTGCCCGAGGAAGAAAACGCATGATGCCGCGGTCAGAAAAACAGCTGCCCAGGAGCAAAAAATTTTTTTTTCTCAAATGTAATAACGGATGTTAGAATGTGATTCGGGCTGGAATTCCATGTCTAAAAATATTATTATTAGCTGTATTTAAAAATCGAGTGTTTTTGCTGCCCGAGGAAGAAAACGCGTGATGCCGCAGTCAGAAAAAAAGCTGCCAGGAGCAAAAAAAATTTTTTTTTCTCAAATGTAATAACGGATGTTAGAATGGGATTCGGGGTGGAATTCCATGTCTAAAAATATTATTATTAGCTGTTTTTAAATATCGAGTGTTTTTGCTGCCCGAGGAAGAAAACGTGTGATGCCGTGGTCAGAAAAAAGCTGCCCAGGAGCAAAAAAATTTTTTTTCTCAAATGTAATAACGGATGCTAGAATGTGATTCAGGGTGGAATTCCATGTCTAAAAATATTATTATTAGCTGTTTTTAAAAATCGAGTGTTTTTGCTGCCCGAGGAAGAAAACGCGTGATGCCGCGGTAAGAAAAAAAGCTGCCCAGGAGCAAAAAAATTTTTTTTCTCAAATGTAATAACGGATGCTAGAATGTGATTCGGGGTGGAATTCCATGTCTAAAAATATTATTATTAGCTGTATTTAAAAATCGAGTGTTTTTGCTGCCCGAGGAAGAAAACGCGTGATGCCGCAGTCAGAAAAAAAGCTGCCAGGAGCAAAAAAAATTTTTTTTTCTCAAATGTAATAACGGATGTTAGAATGGGATTCGGGGTGGAATTCCATGTCTAAAAATATTATTATTAGCTGTTTTTAAAAATCGAGTGTTTTTGCTGCCCGAGGAAGAAAACGTGTGATGCCGTGGTCAGAAAAACAGCTGCCAGAAGCAAAAAAATTTTTTTTCTCAAATGTAATAACGGATGCTATAATGTGACTCGGGGTGGAATTCCATGTCTAAAAATATTATTATTAGCTGTTTTTAAAAATCGAGTGTTTTTGCTGCCCGAGGAAGAAAACGCATGATGCCGCGGTCAGAAAAACAGCTGCCCAGGAGCAAAAATTTTTTTTTCTCAAATGTAATAACGGATGTTAGAATGTGATTCGGTCTGGAATTCCATGTCTAAAAATATTATTATTAGCTGTTTTTAAAAATCGAGTGTTTTTGCTGCCCGAGGAAGAAAAGGTGTGATGCCGCGGTCAGAAAAAAAGCTGCCAGAAGCAAAAAATTTTTTTTTCTCAAATGTAATAACGGAGGCTAGAATGTGATTCGGGGTGGAATTCCATGTCTAAAAATATTATTATTAGCTGTTTTTAAAAATCGAGTGTTTTTGCTGCCCGAGGAAGAAAACGCATGATGCAGCGGTCAGAAAAAAAGCTGCCCAGAAGCAAAAAAAATTTTTTCTTCTCAAATGTAATAATGGATCCTAGAATGTCATTAGGGGTGGAATTCCATGTCTAAAAATATTATTATTAGCTGTATTTAAAAATCGAGTGTTTTTGCTGCCCGAGGAAGAAAACGCGTGATGCCGCAGTCAGAAAAAAAGCTGCCAGGAGCAAAAAAAAATTTTTTTTCTCAAATGTAATAACGGATGTTAGAATGGGATTCGGGGTGGAATTCCATGTCTAAAAATATTATTATTAGCTGTTTTTAAAAATCGAGTGTTTTTGCTGCCCGAGGAAGAAAACGTGTGATGCCGTGGTCAGAAAAACAGCTGCCCAGGAGCAAAAAAATTTTTTTTCTCAAATGTAATAACGGATGCTAGAATGTGATTCAGGGTGGAATTCCATGTCTAAAAATATTATTATTAGCTGTTTTTAAAAATCGAGTGTTTTTGCTGCCCGAGGAAGAAAACGCGTGATGCAGCGGTCAAAAAAAAAGCTGCCCAGGTGGAAAAAAAAATTTTTTTTCTCAAATGTAATAACAGATGCTAGAATGTGATTCAGGGTGGAATTCCATGTCTAAAAATATTATTATTAGCTGTTTGTAAAAATCGAGTGTTTTTGCTGCCCGAGGAAGAAAACGCGTGATGCCGCAGTGAGAAAAAAAGCTGCTAGGAGCAAAAAATTTTTTTTTTCTCAAATGTAATAACGGATGTTAGAATCGGATTCGGGGTGGAATTCCATGTCTAAAAATATTTTTTTTAGCTGTTTTTAAAAATCAAGTGTTTTTGCTGCCCGAGGAAGAAAACGCGTGATGCAGCGGTCAGAAAAAAAGCTGCCTAGGAGCAAAAAAAATTTTTTTCTCAAATGTAATAACGAATCCTAGAATGTGATTCGGGGTGGAATTCCGTGTCTAAAAATATTATTATTAGCTGTTTTTAAAAATCGAGTGTTTTTGCTGCCCGAGGAAGAAAACGTGTGATGCCGTGGTCAGAAAAACAGCTGCCAGAAGCAAAAAAATTTTTTTTCTCAAATGTAATAACGGATGCTATAATGTGACTCGGGGTGGAATTCCATGTCTAAAAATATTATTATTAGCTGTTTTTAAAAATCGAGTGTTTTTGCTGCCCGAGGAAGAAAACGCATGATGCCGCGGTCAGAAAAACAGCTGCCCAGGAGCAAAAATTTTTTTTTTCTCAAATGTAATAACGGATGTTAGAATGTGATTCGGTCTGGAATTCCATGTCTAAAAATATTATTATTAGCTGTTTTTAAAAATCGAGTGTTTTTGCTGCCCGAGGAAGAAAAGGTGTGATGCCGCGGTCAGAAAAAAAGCTGCCAGAAGCAAAAAATTTTTTTTTCTCAAATGTAATAACGGAGGCTAGAATGTGATTCGGGGTGGAATTCCATGTCTAAAAATATTATTATTTGCTGTTTTTAAAAATCGAGTGTTTTTGCTGCCCGAGGAAGAAAACGCATGATGCAGCGGTCAGAAAAAAAGCTGCCCAGAAGCAAAAAAAATTTTTTCTTCTCAAATGTAATAATGGATCCTAGAATGTCATTAGGGGTGGAATTCCATGTCTAAAAATATTATTATTAGCTGTATTTAAAAATCGAGTGTTTTTGCTGCCCGAGGAAGAAAACGCGTGATGCCGCAGTCAGAAAAAAAGCTGCCAGGAGAAAAAAAAAAAATTTTTTTTCTCAAATGTAATAACGGATGTTAGAATGGGATTCGGGGTGGAATTCCATGTCTAAAAATATTATTATTAGCTGTTTTTAAAAATCGAGTGTTTTTGCTGCCCGAGGAAGAAAACGTGTGATGCCGTGGTCAGAAAAACAGCTGCCCAGGAGCAAAAAAATTTTTTTTCTCAAATGTAATAACGGATGCTAGAATGTGATTCAGGGTGGAATTCCATGTCTAAAAATATTATTATTAGCTGTTTTTAAAAATCGAGTGTTTTTGCTGCCCGAGGAAGAAAACGCGTGATGCAGCGGTCAAAAAAAAAGCTGCCCAGGTGGAAAAAAAAATTTTTTTTCTCAAATGTAATAACAGATGCTAGAATGTGATTCAGGGTGGAATTCCATGTCTAAAAATATTATTATTAGCTGTTTGTAAAAATCGAGTGTTTTTGCTGCCCGAGGAAGAAAACGCGTGATGCCGCAGTGAGAAAAAAAGCTGCTAGGAGCAAAAAATTTTTTTTTTCTCAAATGTAATAACGGATGTTAGAATCGGATTCGGGGTGGAATTCCATGTCTAAAAATATTTTTTTTAGCTGTTTTTAAAAATCAAGTGTTTTTGCTGCCCGAGGAAGAAAACGCGTGATGCAGCGGTCAGAAAAAAAGCTGCCTAGGAGCAAAAAAAATTTTTTTCTCAAATGTAATAACGAATCCTAGAATGTGATTCGGGGTGGAATTCCGTGTCAAAAAATATTATTATTAGCTGTTTTGAAAAATCAAGTGTTTTTGCTGCCCGAGGAAGAAAACGCGTGATGCCACGGTCATAAAAAAAGTTGCTCAGGAGCAAAAAAAAATTTTTTTTCTCAAATATAATAACGGATGCTAGAATGTGATTCAGGGTGGAATTCCATGTCAAAAAATATTATTATTAGCTGTTTTTAAAAATCGAGTGTTTTTGCTGACCGAGGAAGAAAACGCATGATGCCGCGGTCAGAAAAAAAGCTGCCCAGGAGCAAAAAAAATTTTTTTTCTCAAATGTAATAACGGATGCTAGAATGTGATTCGGGGTGGAATTCCATGTCTAAAAATATTATTATTAGCTGTTTTTAAAAATCAAGTGTTTTTGCTGCCCGAGGAAGAACACGCGTGATGCAGCGGTCAGAAAAAAAGCTGCCCAGGAGCAAAAAAAATTTTTTTTTCTCAAATGTAATAACGGATGCTAGAATGTAATTCGGGGTGGAATTCCATGTCTAAAAATATTATTATTAGCTGTTTCTAAAAATTGACTCTTTTTGCTGGCCGAGGAAGAAAACGTGTGATGCCGTGGTCAGAAAAACAGCTGCCCAGGAGCAAAAAAATTTTTTTTCTCAAATGTAATAACGGATGCTAGAATGTGATTCGGGCTGGAATTCCATGTCTAAAAATATTATTATTAGCTGTTTTTAAAAATCGAGTGTTTTTGCTGCCCGAGGAAGAAAACGCGTGATGCAGCGGTCAGAAAAAAAGCTGCCCAGGAGCAAAAAAAAATTTTTTTCTCAAATGTAATAACGGATGCTAGAATGTGATTTGGTGTGGAATTCCATGTCTAAAAATATTATTATTAGCTGTTTTTAAAAATCGAGTGTTTTTGCTGCCCGAGGAAGAAAACGCATGATGCCGTGGTCAGAAAAAAACCTGCCCAGGAGCAAAAATTTTTTTTCTCAAATGTAATAACGGATGCTAGAATGTGATTCGGGGTGGAATTCCATGTCTAAAAATATTATTATTAGCTGTTTTTAAAAATCAAGTGTTTTTGCTGCCCGAGGAAGAACACGCGTGATGTAGCAGTCAGAAAAAAAGCTGCCCAGGAGCAAAAAAAAATTTTTTTCTCAAATGTAATAACGGATGCTAGAATGTAATTCGGGGTGGAATTCCATGTCTAAAAATATTATTATTAGCTGTTTTTAAAAATTGACTCTTTTTGCTGCCCGAGGAAGAAAACGTGTGATGCCGTGGTCAGAAAAACAGCTGCCCAGGAGCAAAAAATTTTTTTTTCTCAAATGTAATAACGGATGCTAGAATGTGATTCGGGCTGGAATTCCATGTCTAAAAATATTATTATTAGCTATTTTTAAAAATCGAGTGTTTTTGCTGCCCGAGGAAGAAAACGCATGATGCCGCGGTCAGAAAAAAAGCTGCCCAGAAGCAAAAATTTTTTTTTCTCAAATGTAATAACGGATGCTAGAATGTGATTCGGGGTGGAATTCCATGTCTAAAAATATTATTATTAGCTGTTTTTAAAAATCAAGTGTTTTTGCTGCCAGAGGAGGAAAACGCGTGATGCCACAGTCATAAAAAAAGTTGCTCAGGAGCAAAAAAAATTTTTTTTTCTCAAATGTAATAACGGATGCTAGAATGTGATTCAGGGTGGAATTCCTTGTCAAAAAATATTATTATTAGCTGTTTTTAAAAATTGACTCTTTTTGCTCCCCGAGGAAGAAAACGCGTGATGCCGTGGTCAGAAAAAAAGCTGCCCAGGAGCAAAAAAAATTTTTTTCTCAAATGTAATAATGGATGCTAGAATCTGATTCGGGCTGGAATTCCATGTCTAAAAATATTATTATTAGCTGTTTTTAAAAATCGAGTGTTTTTGCTGCCTGAGGAAGAAAACGCGTGATGCCGCGTTCAGAAAAAAAGCTGCCCAGGAGCAAAAAAAAATTTTTTTCTCAAATGTAATAATGGATGCTAGAATGGGATTCGGGGTGGAATTCCATGTCTAAAAATATTATTATTAGCTGTTTTTAAATATAGAGTGTTTTCGCTGCCCAAGGAAGACAACGCGTGATGCCGCGGTCAGAAAAAAAGCTGCCACAAGCAAAAAATTTTTTTTTCTCAAATGTAATAACGGATGCTAGAATGTGATTCGGGGTGGAATTCCATGTCTAAAAATATTATTATTAGCTGTTTTTAAAAATCGAGTGTTTTTGCTGCCCGAGGAAGAAAACGCATGATGCCGCGGTCAGAAAAAAAGCTGCCCAGGAGCAAAAAAATTTTTTTTTTCTCAAATGTAATAACGGATGCTAGAATGTGATTCGGGGTGGAATTCCATGTCTAAAAATATTATTATTAGCTGTTTATAAAAATCGAGTGTTTTTGCTGCCCGAGGAAGAAAACGTGTGATGCCGCGGTCAGAAAAAAAGCTGCCCAGGAACAAAAAAATTTTTTTTGTCAAATGTAATAACGGATGCTAGAATGGGATTCGGGGTGGAATTCCATGTCTAAACATATTATTATTATTAGCTGTTTTTAAAAATCAAGTGTTTTTGCTGCCCGAGGAAGAAAAAAAGTTGCTCAGGAGCAAAAAAATTTTTTTTCTCAAATGTAATAACGGATGCTAGAATGTGATTGGGGGTGGAATTCCATGTCTAAAAATATTATTATTAGCTGTTTGTAAAAATCGAGTGTTTTTGCTGCCCGAGGAAGAAAACGTGTGATGCCGCGGTCAGAAAAAAAGCTGCCCAGGAACAAAAAAATTTTTTTTGTCAAATGTAATAACGGATGCTAGAATGGGATTCGGGGTGGAATTCCATGTCTAAACATATTATTATTAGCTGTTTTGAAAAATCAAGTGTTTTTGCTGCCCAAGGAAGAAAACGCGTGATGCCGCGGTCATAAAAAAAGTTGCTCAGGAGCAAAAAAATTTTTTTTTCTCAAATGTAATAACAGATGCTAGAATGTGATTTAGGGTGGAATTCCATGTCTAAAAATATTATTATTAGCTGTTTTTAAAAATTGACTCTTTTTGCTGCCGAGGAAGAAAACGCGTGATGCCGTGGTCAGAAAAAAAGCTGCCCAGAAGCAAAAAAATTTTTCTTTTCTCAAATGTAATAACGGATGCTAGAATGTGATTCAGGGTGGAATTCCATGTTTAAAAATATTATTATTAGCTGTTTTTAAAAATCAAGTGTTTTTGCTGCCCGAGGAAGAAAACGCGTGATGCAGCGGTCAGAAAAAAAGCTGCCCAGGAGCAAAAAATAATTTTTTTTTCTCAAATGTAATAACGGATCCTAGAATGTGATTCAGGGTGGAATTCCATGTCTTAAAATATTATTATTAGCTATTTTTAAAAATCGAGTGTTTTTGCTGCCCGAGGAAGAAAACACGTGATGCCGCGGTCCGAAAAAAAGCCGCCCAAGAGCAAAAAAAATTTTTTTCTCGAATGTAATAATGGATGCTAGAATGTGATTCGGGGTGGAATTGCATGTCTAAAAATATTATTATTAGCTGTTTTTAAAAATCGAGTGTTTTTGCTGTTCGAAGAAGAAAACGCGTGATGCCGTGGTCAGAAAAAAAGCTGCCTAGGAGCAAAAAAAATTTTTTTTTCTCAAATGTAATAACGGATCCTAGAATGTGATTCGGGGTGGAATTCCATGTCTAAAAATATTATTATTAGCTGTTTTGAAAAATCAAGTGTTTTTGCTGCCCAAGGAAGAAAACGCGTGATGCCGCGGTCATAAAAAAAGTTGCTCAGGAGCAAAAAAATTTTTTTTTCTCAAATGTAATAACAGATGCTAGAATGTGATTTAGGGTGGAATTCCATGTCTAAAAATATTATTATTAGCTGTTTTTAAAAATTGACTCTTTTTGCTGCCCGAGGAAGAAAACGCGTGATGCCGTGGTCAGAAAAAAAAGCTGCCCAGAAGCAAAAAAATTTTTCTTTTCTCAAATGTAATAACGGATGCTAGAATGTGATTCAGGGTGGAATTCCATGTTTAAAAATATTATTATTAGCTGCTTTTAAAAATCAAGTGTTTTTGCTGCCCGAGGAAGAAAACGCGTGATGCAGCGGTCAGAAAAAAAGCTGCCCAGGAGCAAAAAATAATTTTTTTTCTCAAATGTAATAACGGATCCTAGAATGTGATTCACGGTGGAATTCCATGTCTTAAAATATTATTATTAGCTATTTTTAAAAATCGAGTGTTTTTGCTGCCCGAGGAAGAAAACACGTGATGCCGCGGTCCGAAAAAAAGCCGCCCAAGAGCAAAAAAAATTTTTTTCTCGAATGTAATAACGGATGCTAGAATGTGATTCGGGGTGGAATTGCATGTCTAAAAATATTATTATTAGCTGTTTTTAAAAATCGAGTGTTTTTGCTGTTCGAAGAAGAAAACGCGTGATGCCGTGGTCAGAAAAAAAGCTCCCAGGAGAAAAAAAAATTTTTTTTCTCAAATGTAATAACGGATGGTAGAATGGGATTTGGGGTGGAATTCCATGTCTAAAAATATTATTATTACCTGTTTATAAAAATCGAGTGTTTTTGCTGTCCGAGGAAGAAAACGTGTGATGCCGCAGTCAGAAAAAAAGCTGCCCAGGAGCAAAAAAATTTTTTTTTCTCAAATGTAATAACGGATGCTAGAATGGGATTTGGGGTGGAATTCCATGTCTAAAAATATTATTATTAGCTGTTTTTAAAAATTGAGTGTTTTTGCTGCCCGAGGTAGAAAACGCGTGATGCCGCGGTCAGAAAAAAAGCTGCCAGAAGCAAAAAAATTTTTTTTCTCAAATGTAATAACGGATGCTATAATGTGATTCGGGGTGGAATTCCATGTCTAAAAATATTATTATTAGCTGTTTTTAAAAATCGAGTGTTTTTGCTGCCCGAGGAAGAAAACGCATGATGCCGCGGTCAGAAAAACAGCTGCCCAGGAGCAAAAAATTTTTTTTTCTCAAATGTAATAACGGATGTTAGAATGTGATTCGGGCTGGAATTCCATGTCTAAAAATATTATTATTAGCTGTTTTTAAAAATCGAGTGTTTTTGCTGCCCGAGGAAGAAAACGTGTGATGCCGCGGTCAGAAAAAAAGCTGCCAGAAGCAAAAAATTTTTTTTTCTCAAATGTAATAACGGAGGCTAGAATGTGATTCGGGGTGGAATTCCATGTCTAAAAATATTATTATTAGCTGTTTTTAAAAATCGAGTGTTTTTGCTGCCCGAGGAAGAAAACGCATGATGCCGCGGTCAGAAAAAAAGCTGCCCAGGAGCAAAAATTTTTTTTTTCTCAAATGTAATAACGGATGCTAGAATGTGATTCGGGGTGGAATTCCATGTCTAAAAATATTATTATTAGCTGTTTTTAAAAATCAAGTGTTTTTGCTGCCCGAGGAAGAAAACGCGTGATGCAGCGGTCAGAAAAAAAGCTGCCCAGGAGCAAAAAAAAATTTTTTTTCTCAAATGTAATAACGGATGCTAGAATGTGATTCAGGGTGGAATTCCATGTCTAAAAATATTATTATTAGCTGTTTTTAAAAATCGAGTGTTTTTGCTGCCCGAGGAAGAAAACGCGTGATGCAGCGGTCAGAAAAAAAGCTGCCCAGAAGCAAAAAAAATTTTTTCTTCTCAAATGTAATAATGGATCCTAGAATGTCATTAGGGGTGGAATTCCATGTCTAAAAATATTATTATTAGCTGTATTTAAAAATCGAGTGTTTTTGCTGCCCGAGGAAGAAAACGCGTGATGCCGCAGTCAGAAAAAAAGCTGCCAGGAGCAAAAAAAAATTTTTTTTCTCAAATGTAATAACGGATGTTAGAATGGGATTCGGGGTGGAATTCCATGTCTAAAAATATTATTATTAGCTGTTTTTAAAAATCGAGTGTTTTTGCTGCCCGAGGAAGAAAACGTGTGATGCCGTGGTCAGAAAAACAGCTGCCCAGGAGCAAAAAAATTTTTTTTCTCAAATGTAATAACGGATGCTAGAATGTGATTCAGGGTGGAATTCCATGTCTAAAAATATTATTATTAGCTGTTTTTAAAAATCGAGTGTTTTTGCTGCCCGAGGAAGAAAACGCGTGATGCAGCGGTCAAAAAAAAAGCTGCCCAGGAGGAAAAAAAAATTTTTTTTCTCAAATGTAATAACAGATGCTAGAATGTGATTCAGGGTGGAATTCCATGTCTAAAAATATTATTATTAGCTGTTTGTAAAAATCGAGTGTTTTTGCTGCCCGAGGAAGAAAACGCGTGATGCCGCAGTGAGAAATAAAGCTGCTAGGAGCAAAAAAATTTTTTTCTCTCAAATATAATAACGGATGTTAGAATCCGATTCGGGGTGGAATTCCATGTCTAAAAATATTTTTTTTAGCTGTTTTTAAAAATCAAGTGTTTTTGCTGCCCGAGGAGGAAAACGCGTGATGCAGCGGTCAGAAAAAAAGCTGCCTAGGAGCAAAAAAAATTTTTTTTCTCAAATGTAATAACGAATCCTAGAATGTGATTCGGGGTGGAATTCCATGTCTAAAAATATTATTATTAGCTGTTTTTAAAAATCAAGTGTTTTTGCTGCCCGAGGAAGAAAACGCGTGATGCAGCGGTCAGAAAAAAAGCTGCCCAGGAGCAAAAAAAAAATTTTTTTTCTCAAATGTAATAATGGATGCTAGAATGTGATTCGGTGTGGAATTCCATGTCTAAAAATATTATTATTAGCTGTTTTTAAAAATCGAGTGTTTTTGCTGCCCGAGGAAGAAAACGCATGATGCCGCGGTCAGAAAAAAAGCTGCCCAGGAGCAAAAATTTTTTTTTTCTCAAATGTAATAACGGATCCTAGAATGTGATTCGGGGTGGAATTCCATGTCTAAAAATATTATTATTAGCTGTTTTTAAAAATCAAGTGTTTTTGCTGCCCGAGGAAGAAAACGCGTGATGCAGCGGTCAGAAAAAAAGCTGCCCAGGAGCAAAAAAAAATTTTTTTTCTCAAATGTAATAACGGATGCTAGAATGTGATTCAGGGTGGAATTCCATGTCTAAAAATATTATTATTAGCTGTTTTTAAAAATCGAGTGTTTTTGCTGCCCGAGGTAGAAAACGCGTGATGCCGCTGTCAGAAAAAAAGCTGCCAGAAGCAAAAAAATTTTTTTTCTCAAATGTAATAACGGATCCTAGAATGTCATTAGGGGTGGAATTCCATGTCTAAAAATATTATTAGCTGTTTTTAAAAATTGAGTGTTTTTGCTGCCCGAGGAAGAAAACGCATGATGCCGCGGTCAGAAAAACAGCTGCCCAGGAGCAAAAAATTTTTTTTTCTCAAATGTAATAACGGATGTTAGAATGTGATTCGGGCTGGAATTCCATGTCTAAAAATATTATTATTAGCTGTTTTTAAAAATCGAGTGTTTTTGCTGCCCGAGGAAGAAAACGTGTGATGCCGCGGTCAGAAAAAAAGCTGCCAGAAGCAAAAAATTTTTTTTTCTCAAATGTAATAACGGAGGCTAGAATGTGATTCGGGGTGGAATTCCATGTCTAAAAATATTATTATTAGCTGTTTTTAAAAATCGAGTGTTTTTGCTGCCCGAGGAAGAAAACGCATGATGCCGCGGTCAGAAAAAAAGCTGCCCAGGAGCAAAAATTTTTTTTTCTCAAATGTAATAACGGATGCTAGAATGTGATTCGGGGTGGAATTCCAGGTCTTAAAATATTATTATTAGCTATTTTTAAAAATCGAGTGTTTTTGCTGCCCGAGGAAGAAAACACGTGATGCAGCGGTCAGAAAAAAAGCTGCCCAGGAGCAAAAAATAATTTTTTTTTCTCAAATGTAATAACGGATCCTAGAATGTGATTCAGGGTGGAATTCCATGTCTTAAAATATTATTATTAGCTATTTTTAAAAATCGAGTGTTTTTGCTGCCCGAGGAAGAAAACACGTGATGCCGCGGTCCGAAAAAAAGCCGCCCAAGAGCAAAAAAAATTTTTTTCTCGAATGTAATAACGGATGCTAGAATGTGATTCGGGGTGGAATTGCATGTCTAAAAATATTATTATTAGCTGTTTTTAAAAATCGAGTGTTTTTGCTGTTCGAAGAAGAAAACGCGTGATGCCGTGGTAAGAAAAAAAGCTGCCTAGGAGCAAAAAAAATTTTTTTTTCTCAAATGTAATAACGGATCCTAGAATGTGATTCGGGGTGGAATTCCATGTCTAAAAATATTATTATTAGCTGTTTTGAAAAATCAAGTGTTTTTGCTGCCCAAGGAAGAAAACGCGTGATGCCGCGGTCATAAAAAAAGTTGCTCAGGAGCAAAAAAATTTTTTTTTCTCAAATGTAATAACAGATGCTAGAATGTGATTTAGGGTGGAATTCCATGTCTAAAAATATTATTATTAGCTGTTTTTAAAAATTGACTCTTTTTGCTGCCCGAGGAAGAAAACGCGTGATGCCGTGGTCAGAAAAAAAAGCTGCCCAGAAGCAAAAAAATTTTTCTTTTCTCAAATGTAATAACGGATGCTAGAATGTGATTCAGGGTGGAATTCCATGTTTAAAAATATTATTATTAGCTGCTTTTAAAAATCAAGTGTTTTTGCTGCCCGAGGAAGAAAACGCGTGATGCAGCGGTCAGAAAAAAAGCTGCCCAGGAGCAAAAAATAATTTTTTTTCTCAAATGTAATAACGGATCCTAGAATGTGATTCAGGGTGGAATTCCATGTCTTAAAATATTATTATTAGCTATTTTTAAAAATCGAGTGTTTTTGCTGCCCGAGGAAGAAAACACGTGATGCCGCGGTCCGAAAAAAAGCCGCCCAAGAGCAAAAAAAATTTTTTTCTCGAATGTAATAACGGATGCTAGAATGTGATTCGGGGTGGAATTGCATGTCTAAAAATATTATTATTAGCTGTTTTTAAAAATCGAGTGTTTTTGCTGTTCGAAGAAGAAAACGCGTGATGCCGTGGTCAGAAAAAAAGCTCCCAGGAGAAAAAAAAATTTTTTTTCTCAAATGTAATAACGGATGGTAGAATGGGATTTGGGGTGGAATTCCATGTCTAAAAATATTATTATTACCTGTTTATAAAAATCGAGTGTTTTTGCTGTCCGAGGAAGAAAACGTGTGATGCCGCAGTCAGAAAAAAAGCTGCCCAGGAGCAAAAAAATTTTTTTTTCTCAAATGTAATAACGGATGCTAGAATGGGATTTGGGGTGGAATTCCATGTCTAAAAATATTATTATTAGCTGTTTTTAAAAATTGAGTGTTTTTGCTGCCCGAGGTAGAAAACGCGTGATGCCGCGGTCAGAAAAAAAGCTGCCAGAAGCAAAAAAATTTTTTTTCTCAAATGTAATAACGGATGCTATAATGTGATTCGGGGTGGAATTCCATGTCTAAAAATATTATTATTAGCTGTTTTTAAAAATCGAGTGTTTTTGCTGCCCGAGGAAGAAAACGCATGATGCCGCGGTCAGAAAAACAGCTGCCCAGGAGCAAAAAATTTTTTTTTCTCAAATGTAATAACGGATGTTAGAATGTGATTCGGGCTGGAATTCCATGTCTAAAAATATTATTATTAGCTGTTTTTAAAAATCGAGTGTTTTTGCTGCCCGAGGAAGAAAACGTGTGATGCCGCGGTCAGAAAAAAAGCTGCCAGAAGCAAAAAATTTTTTTTTCTCAAATGTAATAACGGAGGCTAGAATGTGATTCGGGGTGGAATTCCATGTCTAAAAATATTATTATTAGCTGTTTTTAAAAATCGAGTGTTTTTGCTGCCCGAGGAAGAAAACGCATGATGCCGCGGTCAGAAAAAAAGCTGCCCAGGAGCAAAAATTTTTTTTTTCTCAAATGTAATAACGGATGCTAGAATGTGATTCGGGGTGGAATTCCATGTCTAAAAATATTATTATTAGCTGTTTTTAAAAATCAAGTGTTTTTGCTGCCCGAGGAAGAAAACGCGTGATGCAGCGGTCAGAAAAAAAGCTGCCCAGGAGCAAAAAAAAATTTTTTTTCTCAAATGTAATAACGGATGCTAGAATGTGATTCAGGGTGGAATTCCATGTCTAAAAATATTATTATTAGCTGTTTTTAAAAATCGAGTGTTTTTGCTGCCCGAGGAAGAAAACGCGTGATGCAGCGGTCAGAAAAAAAGCTGCCCAGAAGCAAAAAAAATTTTTTCTTCTCAAATGTAATAATGGATCCTAGAATGTCATTAGGGGTGGAATTCCATGTCTAAAAATATTATTATTAGCTGTATTTAAAAATCGAGTGTTTTTGCTGCCCGAGGAAGAAAACGCGTGATGCCGCAGTCAGAAAAAAAGCTGCCAGGAGCAAAAAAAAATTTTTTTTCTCAAATGTAATAACGGATGTTAGAATGGGATTCGGGGTGGAATTCCATGTCTAAAAATATTATTATTAGCTGTTTTTAAAAATCGAGTGTTTTTGCTGCCCGAGGAAGAAAACGTGTGATGCCGTGGTCAGAAAAACAGCTGCCCAGGAGCAAAAAAATTTTTTTTCTCAAATGTAATAACGGATGCTAGAATGTGATTCAGGGTGGAATTCCATGTCTAAAAATATTATTATTAGCTGTTTTTAAAAATCGAGTGTTTTTGCTGCCCGAGGAAGAAAACGCGTGATGCAGCGGTCAAAAAAAAAGCTGCCCAGGAGGAAAAAAAAATTTTTTTTCTCAAATGTAATAACAGATGCTAGAATGTGATTCAGGGTGGAATTCCATGTCTAAAAATATTATTATTAGCTGTTTGTAAAAATCGAGTGTTTTTGCTGCCCGAGGAAGAAAACGCGTGATGCCGCAGTGAGAAATAAAGCTGCTAGGAGCAAAAAAATTTTTTTCTCTCAAATATAATAACGGATGTTAGAATCCGATTCGGGGTGGAATTCCATGTCTAAAAATATTTTTTTTAGCTGTTTTTAAAAATCAAGTGTTTTTGCTGCCCGAGGAGGAAAACGCGTGATGCAGCGGTCAGAAAAAAAGCTGCCTAGGAGCAAAAAAAATTTTTTTTCTCAAATGTAATAACGAATCCTAGAATGTGATTCGGGGTGGAATTCCATGTCTAAAAATATTATTATTAGCTGTTTTTAAAAATCAAGTGTTTTTGCTGCCCGAGGAAGAAAACGCGTGATGCAGCGGTCAGAAAAAAAGCTGCCCAGGAGCAAAAAAAAAATTTTTTTCTCAAATGTAATAACGGATGCTAGAATGTGATTCGGTGTGGAATTCCATGTCTAAAAATATTATTATTAGCTGTTTTTAAAAATCGAGTGTTTTTGCTGCCCGAGGAAGAAAACGCATGATGCCGCGGTCAGAAAAAAAGCTGCCCAGGAGCAAAAATTTTTTTTTCTCAAATGTAATAACGGATGCTAGAATGTGATTCGGGGTGGAATTCCATGTCTAAAAATATTATTATTAGCTGTTTTTAAAAATCAAGTGTTTTTGCTGCCCGAGGAAGAACACGCGTGATGTAGCGGTCAGAAAAAAAGCTGCCCAGGAGCAAAAAAAAATTTTTTTCTCAAATGTAATAACGGATGCTAGAATGTAATTCGGGGTGGAATTCCATGTCTAAAAATATTATTATTAGCTGTTTTTAAAAATTGACTCTTTTTGCTGCCCGAGGAAGAAAACGTGTGATGCCGTGGTCAGAAAAACAGCTGCCCAGGAGCAAAAAAATTTTTTTTCTCAAATGTAATAATGGATGCTAGAATGTGATTCGGGCTGGAATTCCATGTCTAAAAATATTATTATTAGCTGTTTTTAAAAATCGAGTGTTTTTGCTGCCCGAGGAAGAAAACGCATGATTCCGCGGTCAGAAAAAAAGCTGCCCAGGAGCAAAAATTTTTTTTTCTCAAATGTAATAACGGATGCTAGAATGTGATTCGGGGTGGAATTCCATGTCTAAAAATATTATTATTAGCTGTTTTTAAAAATCAAGTCTTTTTGCTGCCCGAGGAAGAAAACGCGTGATGCAGCGGTCAGAAAAAAAGCTGCCCAGGAGCAAAAAAAAAAATTTTTTTCTCAAATGTAATAATGGATGCTAGAATGTGATTCGGTGTGGAATTCCATGTCTAAAAATATTATTATTAGCTGTTTTTAAAAATCGAGTGTTTTTGCTGCCCGAGGAAGAAAACGCATGATGCCGCGGTCAGAAAAAAAGCTGCCCAGGAGCAAAAATTTTTTTTTTCTCAAATGTAATAACGGATCCTAGAATGTGATTCGGGGTGGAATTCCATGTCTAAAAATATTATTATTAGCTGTTTTTAAAAATCAAGTGTTTTTGCTGCCCGAGGAAGAAAACGCGTGATGCAGCGGTCAGAAAAAAAGCTGCCCAGGAGCAAAAAAAAATTTTTTTTCTCAAATGTAATAACGGATGCTAGAATGTGATTCAGGGTGGAATTCCATGTCTAAAAATATTATTATTAGCTGTTTTTAAAAATCGAGTGTTTTTGCTGCCCGAGGTAGAAAACGCGTGATGCCGCTGTCAGAAAAAAAGCTGCCAGAAGCAAAAAAATTTTTTTTCTCAAATGTAATAACGGATCCTAGAATGTCATTAGGGGTGGAATTCCATGTCTAAAAATATTATTAGCTGTTTTTAAAAATTGAGTGTTTTTGCTGCCCGAGGAAGAAAACGCATGATGCCGCGGTCAGAAAAACAGCTGCCCAGGAGCAAAAAATTTTTTTTTCTCAAATGTAATAACGGATGTTAGAATGTGATTCGGGCTGGAATTCCATGTCTAAAAATATTATTATTAGCTGTTTTTAAAAATCGAGTGTTTTTGCTGCCCGAGGAAGAAAACGTGTGATGCCGCGGTCAGAAAAAAAGCTGCCAGAAGCAAAAAATTTTTTTTTCTCAAATGTAATAACGGAGGCTAGAATGTGATTCGGGGTGGAATTCCATGTCTAAAAATATTATTATTAGCTGTTTTTAAAAATCGAGTGTTTTTGCTGCCCGAGGAAGAAAACGCATGATGCCGCGGTCAGAAAAAAAGCTGCCCAGGAGCAAAAATTTTTTTTTCTCAAATGTAATAACGGATGCTAGAATGTGATTCGGGGTGGAATTCCAGGTCTTAAAATATTATTATTAGCTATTTTTAAAAATCGAGTGTTTTTGCTGCCCGAGGAAGAAAACACGTGATGCCGTGGTCAGAAAAAAAGCTCCCAGGAGCAAAAAAAATTTTTTTTCTCAAATGTAATAACGGATGCTAGAATGTGATTCAGTGTGGAATTCCATGTCTAAAAATATTATTATTAGCTGTTTTTAAAATTCAAGTGTTTTTGCTGCCTGAGGAAGAAAACGTGTGATGCAGTGGTAAGAAAAAAAGCTGCCTAGGAGCAAAAAAAATTTTTTTTTCTCAAATGTAATAACGGATCCTAGAATGTGATTCGGGGTGGAATTCCATGTCTAAAAATATTATTATTAGCTGTTTTGAAAAATCAAGTGTTTTTGCTGCCCAAGGAAGAAAACGCGTGATGCCGCGGTCATAAAAAAAGTTGCTCAGGAGCAAAAAAATTTTTTTTTCTCAAATGTAATAACAGATGCTAGAATGTGATTTAGGGTGGAATTCCATGTCTAAAAATATTATTATTAGCTGTTTTTAAAAATTGACTCTTTTTGCTGCCCGAGGAAGAAAACGCGTGATGCCGTGGTCAGAAAAAAAGCTGCCCAGAAGCAAAAAATTTTTTCTTTTCTCAAATGTAATAACGGATGCTAGAATGTGATTCAGGGTGGAATTCCATGTTTAAAAATATTATTATTAGCTGTTTTTAAAAATCAAGTGTTTTTGCTGCCCGAGGAAGAAAACGCGTGATGCAGCGGTCAGAAAAAAAGCTGCCCAGGAGCAAAAAATAATTTTTTTTTCTCAAATGTAATAACGGATCCTAGAATGTGATTCAGGGTGGAATTCCATGTCTTAAAATATTATTATTAGCTATTTTTAAAAATCGAGTGTTTTTGCTGCCCGAGGAAGAAAACACGTGATGCCGCGGTCCGAAAAAAAGCCGCCCAAGAGCAAAAAAAATTTTTTTCTCGAATGTAATAACGGATGCTAGAATGTGATTCGGGGTGGAATTGCATGTCTAAAAATATTATTATTAGCTGTTTTTAAAAATCGAGTGTTTTTGCTGTTCGAAGAAGAAAACGCGTGATGCCGTGGTCAGAAAAAAAGCTCCCAGGAGAAAAAAAAATTTTTTTTCTCAAATGTAATAACGGATGGTAGAATGGGATTTGGGGTGGAATTCCATGTCTAAAAATATTATTATTACCTGTTTATAAAAATCGAGTGTTTTTGCTGTCCGAGGAAGAAAACGTGTGATGCCGCAGTCAGAAAAAAAGCTGCCCAGGAGCAAAAAATTTTTTTTTTCTCAAATGTAATAACGGATGCTAGAATGGGATTCGGGGTGGAATTCCTTGTCTAAAAATATTATTATTAGCTGTTTTTAAAAATCAAGTGTTTTTGCTGCCCGAGGAAGAAAACGCGTGATGCAGCGGTCAGAAAAAAAGCTGCCCAGGAGCAAAAAAAAATTTTTTTTCTCAAATGTAATAACGGATGCTAGAATGTGATTCAGGGTGGAATTCCATGTCTAAAAATATTATTAT
Source organism: Arizona elegans (assembly GCA_022577455.1). Lineage (NCBI taxonomy): Eukaryota > Metazoa > Chordata > Lepidosauria > Squamata > Colubridae > Arizona > Arizona elegans. The sequence goes on along the minus strand of JAKOOJ010000001.1, from coordinate 167,803,103 downwards.
TAGCTGTTTTTAAAAATCGAGTGTTTTTGCTGCCCGAGGAAGAAAACGCGTGATGCAGCGGTCAGAAAAAAAGCTGCCCAGAAGCAAAAAAAATTTTTTCTTCTCAAATGTAATAATGGATCCTAGAATGTCATTAGGGGTGGAATTCCATGTCTAAAAATATTATTATTAGCTGTATTTAAAAATCGAGTGTTTTTGCTGCCCGAGGAAGAAAACGCGTGATGCCGCAGTCAGAAAAAAAGCTGCCAGGAGCAAAAAAAATTTTTTTTTCTCAAATGTAATAACGGATGTTAGAATGGGATTCGGGGTGGAATTCCATGTCTAAAAATATTATTATTAGCTGTTTTTAAAAATCGAGTGTTTTTGCTGCCCGAGGAAGAAAACGTGTGATGCCGTGGTCAGAAAAACAGCTGCCCAGGAGCAAAAAAATTTTTTTTCTCAAATGTAATAACGGATGCTAGAATGTGATTCAGGGTGGAATTCCATGTCTAAAAATATTATTATTAGCTGTTTTTAAAAATCGAGTGTTTTTGCTGCCCGAGGAAGAAAACGCGTGATGCAGCGGTCAAAAAAAAAGCTGCCCAGGAGGAAAAAAAATTTTTTTTTCTCAAATGTAATAACAGATGCTAGAATGTGATTCAGGGTGGAATTCCATGTCTAAAAATATTATTATTAGCTGTTTGTAAAAATCGAGTGTTTTTGCTGCCCGAGGAAGAAAACGCGTGATGCCGTAGTGAGAAAAAAAGCTGCTAGGAGCAAAAAAAATTTTTTTTCTCAAATGTAATAACGGATGCTAGAATGTGATTCGGGGTGGAATTCAATGTCTAAAAATATTATTATTAGCTGTTTTTAAAAATCAAGTGTTTTTGCTGCCCGAGGAAGAACACGCGTGATGTAGCGGTCAGAAAAAAAGCTGCCCAGGAGCAAAAAAAAATTTTTTTCTCAAATGTAATAACGGATGCTAGAATGTAATTCGGGGTGGAATTCCATGTCTAAAAATATTATTATTAGCTGTTTTTAAAAATTGACTCTTTTTGCTGCCCGAGGAAGAAAACGTGTGATGCCGTGGTCAGAAAAACAGCTGCCCAGGAGCAAAAAAATTTTTTTTCTCAAATGTAATAATGGATGCTAGAATGTGATTCGGGCTGGAATTCCATGTCTAAAAATATTATTATTAGCTGTTTTTAAAAATCGAGTGTTTTTGCTGCCCGAGGAAGAAAACGCATGATGCCGCGGTCAGAAAAAAAGCTGCCCAGGAGCAAAAATTTTTTTTTCTCAAATGTAATAACGGATGCTAGAATGTGATTCGGGGTGGAATTCCATGTCTAAAAATATTATTATTAGCTGTTTTTAAAAATCAAGTCTTTTTGCTGCCCGAGGAAGAAAACGCGTGATGCAGCGGTCAGAAAAAAAGCTGCCCAGGAGCAAAAAAAAAATTTTTTTCTCAAATGTAATAATGGATGCTAGAATGTGATTCGGTGTGGAATTCCATGTCTAAAAATATTATTATTAGCTGTATTTAAAAATCGAGTGTTTTTGCTGCCCGAGGAAGAAAACGCATGATGCCGCGGTCAGAAAAAAAGCTGCCCAGGAGCAAAAATTTTTTTTTTCTCAAATGTAATAACGGATCCTAGAATGTGATTCGGGGTGGAATTCCATGTCTAAAAATATTATTATTAGCTGTTTTTAAAAATCAAGTGTTTTTGCTGCCCGAGGAAGAAAACGCGTGATGCAGCGGTCAGAAAAAAAGCTGCCCAGGAGCAAAAAAAAATTTTTTTTCTCAAATGTAATAACGGATGCTAGAATGTGATTCAGGGTGGAATTCCATGTCTAAAAATATTATTATTAGCTGTTTTTAAAAATCGAGTGTTTTTGCTGCCCGAGGTAGAAAACGCGTGATGCCGCTGTCAGAAAAAAAGCTGCCAGAAGCAAAAAAATTTTTTTTCTCAAATGTAATAACGGATCCTAGAATGTCATTAGGGGTGGAATTCCATGTCTAAAAATATTATTAGCTGTTTTTAAAAATTGAGTGTTTTTGCTGCCCGAGGAAGAAAACGCATGATGCCGCGGTCAGAAAAACAGCTGCCCAGGAGCAAAAAATTTTTTTTTCTCAAATGTAATAACGGATGTTAGAATGTGATTCGGGCTGGAATTCCATGTCTAAAAATATTATTATTAGCTGTTTTTAAAAATCGAGTGTTTTTGCTGCCCGAGGAACAAAACGTGTGATGCCGCGGTCAGAAAAAAAGCTGCCAGAAGCAAAAAATTTTTTTTTCTCAAATGTAATAACGGAGGCTAGAATGTGATTCGGGGTGGAATTCCATGTCTAAAAATATTATTATTAGCTGTTTTTAAAAATCGAGTGTTTTTGCTGCCCGAGGAAGAAAACGCATGATGCCGCGGTCAGAAAAAAAGCTGCCCAGGAGCAAAAATTTTTTTTTCTCAAATGTAATAACGGATGCTAGAATGTGATTCGGGGTGGAATTCCAGGTCTTAAAATATTATTATTAGCTATTTTTAAAAATCGAGTGTTTTTGCTGCCTGAGGAAGAAAACGTGTGATGCAGTGGTAAGAAAAAAAGCTGCCTAGGAGCAAAAAAAATTTTTTTTTCTCAAATGTAATAACGGATCCTAGAATGTGATTCGGGGTGGAATTCCATGTCTAAAAATATTATTATTAGCTGTTTTGAAAAATCAAGTGTTTTTGCTGCCCAAGGAAGAAAACGCGTGATGCCGCGGTCATAAAAAAAGTTGCTCAGGAGCAAAAAAATTTTTTTTTCTCAAATGTAATAACAGATGCTAGAATGTGATTTAGGGTGGAATTCCATGTCTAAAAATATTATTATTAGCTGTTTTTAAAAATTGACTCTTTTTGCTGCCCGAGGAAGAAAACGCGTGATGCCGTGGTCAGAAAAAAAGCTCCCAGGAGCAAAAAAAATTTTTTTTCTCAAATGTAATAACGGATGCTAGAATGTGATTCAGTGTGGAATTCCATGTCTAAAAATATTATTATTAGCTGTTTTTAAAATTCAAGTGTTTTTGCTGCCTGAGGAAGAAAACGTGTGATGCAGTGGTAAGAAAAAAAGCTGCCTAGGAGCAAAAAAAATTTTTTTTTCTCAAATGTAATAACGGATCCTAGAATGTGATTCGGGGTGGAATTCCATGTCTAAAAATATTATTATTAGCTGTTTTGAAAAATCAAGTGTTTTTGCTGCCCAAGGAAGAAAACGCGTGATGCCGCGGTCATAAAAAAAGTTGCTCAGGAGCAAAAAAATTTTTTTTTCTCAAATGTAATAACAGATGCTAGAATGTGATTTAGGGTGGAATTCCATGTCTAAAAATATTATTATTAGCTGTTTTTAAAAATTGACTCTTTTTGCTGCCCGAGGAAGAAAACGCGTGATGCCGTGGTCAGAAAAAAAGCTGCCCAGAAGCAAAAAATTTTTTCTTTTCTCAAATGTAATAACGGATGCTAGAATGTGATTCAGGGTGGAATTCCATGTTTAAAAATATTATTATTAGCTGTTTTTAAAAATCAAGTGTTTTTGCTGCCCGAGGAAGAAAACGCGTGATGCAGCGGTCAGAAAAAAAGCTGCCCAGGAGCAAAAAATAATTTTTTTTTCTCAAATGTAATAACGGATCCTAGAATGTGATTCAGGGTGGAATTCCATGTCTTAAAATATTATTATTAGCTATTTTTAAAAATCGAGTGTTTTTGCTGCCCGAGGAAGAAAACACGTGATGCCGCGGTCCGAAAAAAAGCCGCCCAAGAGCAAAAAAAATTTTTTTCTCGAATGTAATAACGGATGCTAGAATGTGATTCGGGGTGGAATTGCATGTCTAAAAATATTATTATTAGCTGTTTTTAAAAATCGAGTGTTTTTGCTGTTCGAAGAAGAAAACGCGTGATGCCGTGGTCAGAAAAAAAGCTCCCAGGAGAAAAAAAAATTTTTTTTCTCAAATGTAATAACGGATGGTAGAATGGGATTTGGGGTGGAATTCCATGTCTAAAAATATTATTATTACCTGTTTATAAAAATCGAGTGTTTTTGCTGTCCGAGGAAGAAAACGTGTGATGCCGCAGTCAGAAAAAAAGCTGCCCAGGAGCAAAAAATTTTTTTTTTCTCAAATGTAATAACGGATGCTAGAATGGGATTCGGGGTGGAATTCCTTGTCTAAAAATATTATTATTAGCTGTTTTTAAAAATCAAGTGTTTTTGCTGCCCGAGGAAGAAAACGCGTGATGCAGCGGTCAGAAAAAAAGCTGCCCAGGAGCAAAAAAAAATTTTTTTTCTCAAATGTAATAACGGATGCTAGAATGTGATTCAGGGTGGAATTCCATGTCTAAAAATATTATTATTAGCTGTTTTTAAAAATCGAGTGTTTTTGCTGCCCGAGGAAGAAAACGCGTGATGCAGCGGTCAGAAAAAAAGCTGCCCAGAAGCAAAAAAAATTTTTTCTTCTCAAATGTAATAATGGATCCTAGAATGTCATTAGGGGTGGAATTCCATGTCTAAAAATATTATTATTAGCTGTATTTAAAAATCGAGTGTTTTTGCTGCCCGAGGAAGAAAACGCGTGATGCCGCAGTCAGAAAAAAAGCTGCCAGGAGCAAAAAAAATTTTTTTTTCTCAAATGTAATAACGGATGTTAGAATGGGATTCGGGGTGGAATTCCATGTCTAAAAATATTATTATTAGCTGTTTTTAAAAATCGAGTGTTTTTGCTGCCCGAGGAAGAAAACGTGTGATGCCGTGGTCAGAAAAACAGCTGCCCAGGAGCAAAAAAATTTTTTTTCTCAAATGTAATAACGGATGCTAGAATGTGATTCAGGGTGGAATTCCATGTCTAAAAATATTATTATTAGCTGTTTTTAAAAATCGAGTGTTTTTGCTGCCCGAGGAAGAAAACGCGTGATGCAGCGGTCAAAAAAAAAGCTGCCCAGGAGGAAAAAAAATTTTTTTTTCTCAAATGTAATAACAGATGCTAGAATGTGATTCAGGGTGGAATTCCATGTCTAAAAATATTATTATTAGCTGTTTGTAAAAATCGAGTGTTTTTGCTGCCCGAGGAAGAAAACGCGTGATGCCGTAGTGAGAAAAAAAGCTGCTAGGAGCAAAAAAAATTTTTTTTCTCAAATGTAATAACGGATGCTAGAATGTGATTCGGGGTGGAATTCAATGTCTAAAAATATTATTATTAGCTGTTTTTAAAAATCAAGTGTTTTTGCTGCCCGAGGAAGAACACGCGTGATGTAGCGGTCAGAAAAAAAGCTGCCCAGGAGCAAAAAAAAATTTTTTTCTCAAATGTAATAACGGATGCTAGAATGTAATTCGGGGTGGAATTCCATGTCTAAAAATATTATTATTAGCTGTTTTTAAAAATTGACTCTTTTTGCTGCCCGAGGAAGAAAACGTGTGATGCCGTGGTCAGAAAAACAGCTGCCCAGGAGCAAAAAAATTTTTTTTCTCAAATGTAATAATGGATGCTAGAATGTGATTCGGGCTGGAATTCCATGTCTAAAAATATTATTATTAGCTGTTTTTAAAAATCGAGTGTTTTTGCTGCCCGAGGAAGAAAACGCATGATGCCGCGGTCAGAAAAAAAGCTGCCCAGGAGCAAAAATTTTTTTTTCTCAAATGTAATAACGGATGCTAGAATGTGATTCGGGGTGGAATTCCATGTCTAAAAATATTATTATTAGCTGTTTTTAAAAATCAAGTCTTTTTGCTGCCCGAGGAAGAAAACGCGTGATGCAGCGGTCAGAAAAAAAGCTGCCCAGGAGCAAAAAAAAAATTTTTTTCTCAAATGTAATAATGGATGCTAGAATGTGATTCGGTGTGGAATTCCATGTCTAAAAATATTATTATTAGCTGTATTTAAAAATCGAGTGTTTTTGCTGCCCGAGGAAGAAAACGCATGATGCCGCGGTCAGAAAAAAAGCTGCCCAGGAGCAAAAATTTTTTTTTTCTCAAATGTAATAACGGATCCTAGAATGTGATTCGGGGTGGAATTCCATGTCTAAAAATATTATTATTAGCTGTTTTTAAAAATCAAGTGTTTTTGCTGCCCGAGGAAGAAAACGCGTGATGCAGCGGTCAGAAAAAAAGCTGCCCAGGAGCAAAAAAAAATTTTTTTTCTCAAATGTAATAACGGATGCTAGAATGTGATTCAGGGTGGAATTCCATGTCTAAAAATATTATTATTAGCTGTTTTTAAAAATCGAGTGTTTTTGCTGCCCGAGGTAGAAAACGCGTGATGCCGCTGTCAGAAAAAAAGCTGCCAGAAGCAAAAAAATTTTTTTTCTCAAATGTAATAACGGATCCTAGAATGTCATTAGGGGTGGAATTCCATGTCTAAAAATATTATTAGCTGTTTTTAAAAATTGAGTGTTTTTGCTGCCCGAGGAAGAAAACGCATGATGCCGCGGTCAGAAAAACAGCTGCCCAGGAGCAAAAAATTTTTTTTTCTCAAATGTAATAACGGATGTTAGAATGTGATTCGGGCTGGAATTCCATGTCTAAAAATATTATTATTAGCTGTTTTTAAAAATCGAGTGTTTTTGCTGCCCGAGGAACAAAACGTGTGATGCCGCGGTCAGAAAAAAAGCTGCCAGAAGCAAAAAATTTTTTTTTCTCAAATGTAATAACGGAGGCTAGAATGTGATTCGGGGTGGAATTCCATGTCTAAAAATATTATTATTAGCTGTTTTTAAAAATCGAGTGTTTTTGCTGCCCGAGGAAGAAAACGCATGATGCCGCGGTCAGAAAAAAAGCTGCCCAGGAGCAAAAATTTTTTTTTCTCAAATGTAATAACGGATGCTAGAATGTGATTCGGGGTGGAATTCCAGGTCTTAAAATATTATTATTAGCTATTTTTAAAAATCGAGTGTTTTTGCTGCCTGAGGAAGAAAACGTGTGATGCAGTGGTAAGAAAAAAAGCTGCCTAGGAGCAAAAAAAATTTTTTTTTCTCAAATGTAATAACGGATCCTAGAATGTGATTCGGGGTGGAATTCCATGTCTAAAAATATTATTATTAGCTGTTTTGAAAAATCAAGTGTTTTTGCTGCCCAAGGAAGAAAACGCGTGATGCCGCGGTCATAAAAAAAGTTGCTCAGGAGCAAAAAAATTTTTTTTTCTCAAATGTAATAACAGATGCTAGAATGTGATTTAGGGTGGAATTCCATGTCTAAAAATATTATTATTAGCTGTTTTTAAAAATTGACTCTTTTTGCTGCCCGAGGAAGAAAACGCGTGATGCCGTGGTCAGAAAAAAAGCTGCCCAGAAGCAAAAAATTTTTTCTTTTCTCAAATGTAATAACGGATGCTAGAATGTGATTCAGGGTGGAATTCCATGTTTAAAAATATTATTATTAGCTGTTTTTAAAAATCAAGTGTTTTTGCTGCCCGAGAAAGAAAACGCGTGATGCAGCGGTCAGAAAAAAAGCTGCCCAGGAGCAAAAAATAATTTTTTTTTCTCAAATGTAATAACGGATCCTAGAATGTGATTCAGGGTGGAATTCCATGTCTTAAAATATTATTATTAGCTATTTTTAAAAATCGAGTGTTTTTGCTGCCCGAGGAAGAAAACACGTGATGCCGCGGTCCGAAAAAAAGCCGCCCAAGAGCAAAAAAAATTTTTTTCTCGAATGTAATAACGGATGCTAGAATGTGATTCGGGGTGGAATTGCATGTCTAAAAATATTATTATTAGCTGTTTTTAAAAATCGAGTGTTTTTGCTGTTCGAAGAAGAAAACGCGTGATGCCGTGGTCAGAAAAAAAGCTCCCAGGAGAAAAAAAAATTTTTTTTCTCAAATGTAATAACGGATGGTAGAATGGGATTTGGGGTGGAATTCCATGTCTAAAAATATTATTATTACCTGTTTATAAAAATCGAGTGTTTTTGCTGTCCGAGGAAGAAAACGTGTGATGCCGCAGTCAGAAAAAAAGCTGCCCAGGAGCAAAAAAATTTTTTTTTCTCAAATGTAATAACGGATGCTAGAATGGGATTTGGGGTGGAATTCCATGTCTAAAAATATTATTATTAGCTGTTTTTAAAAATTGAGTGTTTTTGCTGCCCGAGGTAGAAAACGCGTGATGCCGCGGTCAGAAAAAAAGCTGCCAGAAGCAAAAAAATTTTTTTTCTCAAATGTAATAACGGATGCTATAATGTGATTCGGGGTGGAATTCCATGTCTAAAAATATTATTATTAGCTGTTTTTAAAAATCGAGTGTTTTTGCTGCCCGAGGAAGAAAACGCATGATGCCGCGGTCAGAAAAAAAGCTGCCCAGGAACAAAAATTTTTTTTTTCTCAAATGTAATAACGGATGCTAGAATGTGATTCGGGGTGGAATTCCATGTCTAAAAATATTATTATTAGCTGTTTTTAAAAATCAAGTGTTTTTGCTGCCCGAGGAAGAAAACGCGTGATGCAGCGGTCAGAAAAAAAGCTGCCCAGGAGCAAAAAAAAATTTTTTTTCTCAAATGTAATAACGGATGCTAGAATGTGATTCAGGGTGGAATTCCATGTCTAAAAATATTATTATTAGCTGTTTTTAAAAATCGAGTGTTTTTGCTGCCCGAGGAAGAAAACGCGTGATGCAGCGGTCAGAAAAAAAGCTGCCCAGAAGCAAAAAAAATTTTTTCTTCTCAAATGTAATAATGGATCCTAGAATGTCATTAGGGGTGGAATTCCATGTCTAAAAATATTATTATTAGCTGTATTTAAAAATCGAGTGTTTTTGCTGCCCGAGGAAGAAAACGCGTGATGCCGCAGTCAGAAAAAAAGCTGCCAGGAGCAAAAAAAATTTTTTTTTCTCAAATGTAATAACGGATGTTGAATGGGATTCGGGGTGGAATTCCATGTCTAAAAATATTATTATTAGCTGTTTTTAAAAATCGAGTGTTTTTGCTGCCCGAGGAAGAAAACGTGTGATGCCGTGGTCAGAAAAACAGCTGCCCAGGAGCAAAAAAATTTTTTTTCTCAAATGTAATAACGGATGCTAGAATGTGATTCGGGGTGGAATTCCATGTCTAAAAATATTATTATTAGCTGTTTTTAAAAATCAAGTGTTTTTGCTGCCCGAGGAAGAACACGCGTGATGCAGCGGTCAGAAAAAAAGCTGCCCAGGAGCAAAAAAAATTTTTTTTTCTCAAATGTAATAACGGATGCTAGAATGTAATTCGGGGTGGAATTCCATGTCTAAAAATATTATTATTAGCTGTTTTTAAAAATTGACTCTTTTTGCTGGCCGAGGAAGAAAACGTGTGATGCCGTGGTCAGAAAAACAGCTGCCCAGGAGCAAAAAAATTTTTTTTCTCAAATGTAATAATGGATGCTAGAATGTGATTCGGGCTGGAATTCCATGTCTAAAAATATTATTATTAGCTGTTTTTAAAAATTGAGTGTTTTTGCTGCCCGAGGAAGAAAACGCATGATGCCGCGGTCAGAAAAAAAGCTGCCCAGGAGCAAAAAATTTTTTTTCTCAAATGTAATAACGGATGCTAGAATGTGATTCGGGGTGGAATTCCATGTCTAAAAATATTATTATTAGCTGTTTTTAAAAATCAAGTCTTTTTGCTGCCCGAGGAAGAAAACGCGTGATGCAGCGGTCAGGAAAAAAGCTGCCAAGGAGCAAAATTTTTTTTTTTCTCAAATGTAATAACGGATTCTAGAATGTGATTCGGGGTGGAATTCCATGTCTAAAAATATTATTATTAGCTGTTTTTAAAAATCAAGTGTTTTTGCTGCCCGAGGAAGAAAACGCGTGATGCAGCGGTCAGAAAAAATGCTGCCCAGGAGCAAAAAAAAATTTTTTTTCTCAAATGTAATAACGGATGCTAGAATGTGATTCAGGGTGGAATTCCATGTCAAAAAATATTATTATTAGCTGTTTTTAAAAATCGAGTGTTTTTGCTGCCCGAGGAAGAAAACGCATGATGCCGCGGTCAGAAAAAAAGCTGCCCAGGAGCAAAAAAAATTTTTTTTTCTCAAATGTAATAACGGATGCTAGAATGTGATTCGGGGTGGAATTCCATGTCTAAAAATATTATTATTAGCTGTTTTTAAAAATCAAGTGTTTTTGCTGCCCGAGGAAGAACACGCGTGATGCAGCGGTCAGAAAAAAAGCTGCCCAGGAGCAAAAAAAATTTTTTTTTCTCAAATGTAATAACGGATGCTAGAATGTAATTCGGGGTGGAATTCCATGTCTAAAAATATTATTATTAGCTGTTTTTAAAAATTGACTCTTTTTGCTGGCCGAGGAAGAAAACGTGTGATGCCGTGGTCAGAAAAACAGCTGCCCAGGAGCAAAAAATTTTTTTTTCTCAAATGTAATAACGGATGCTAGAATGTGATTCGGGCTGGAATTCCATGTCTAAAAATATTATTATTAGCTGTTTTTAAAAATCGAGTGTTTTTGCTGCCCGAGGAAGAAAACGCATGATGCTGCGGTCAGAAAAAATGCTGCCCAGGAACAAAAATTTTTTTTTCTCAAATGTAATAACGGATGCTAGAATGTGATTCGGGGTGGAATTCCATGTCTAAAAATATTATTATTAGCTGTTTTTAAAAATCAAGTGTTTTTGCTGCCCGAGGAAGAAAACGCGTGATGCAGCGGTCAGAAAAAAAGCTGCCCAGGAGCAAAAAAAAAATTTTTTTCTCAAATGTAATAACGGATGCTAGAATGTGATTCGGTGTGGAATTCCATGTCTAAAAATATTATTATTAGCTGTTTTTAAAAATCGAGTGTTTTTGCTGCCCGAGGAAGAAAACGCATGATGCCGCGGTCAGAAAAAAAGCTGCCCAGGAGCAAAAATTTTTTTTTCTCAAATGTAATAACGGATGCTAGAATGTGATTCGGGGTGGAATTCCATGTCTAAAAATATTATTATTAGCTGTTTTTAAAAATCAAGTGTTTTTGCTGCCCGAGGAAGAACACGCGTGATGTAGCGGTCAGAAAAAAAGCTGCCCAGGAGCAAAAAAAAATTTTTTTCTCAAATGTAATAACGGATGCTAGAATGTAATTCGGGGTGGAATTCCATGTCTAAAAATATTATTATTAGCTGTTTTTAAAAATTGACTCTTTTTGCTGCCCGAGGAAGAAAACGTGTGATGCCGTGGTCAGAAAAACAGCTGCCCAGGAGCAAAAAATTTTTTTTTCTCAAATGTAATAATGGATGCTAGAATGTGATTCGGGCTGGAATTCCATGTCTAAAAATATTATTATTAGCTGTTTTTAAAAATCGAGTGTTTTTGCTGCCCGAGGAAGAAAACGCATGATGCCGCGGTCAGAAAAAAAGCTGCCCAGGAGCAAAAAATTTTTTTTCTCAAATGTAATAACGGATGCTAGAATGTGATTCGGGGTGGAATTCCATGTCTAAAAATATTATTATTAGCTGTTTTTAAAAATCAAGTCTTTTTGCTGCCCGAGGAAGAAAACGCGTGATGCAGCGGTCAGAAAAAAAGCTGCCCAGGAGCAAAAAAAATTTTTTTTTCTCAAATGTAATAATGGATGCTAGAATGTGATTCGGTGTGGAATTCCATGTCTAAAAATATTATTATTAGCTGTTTTTAAAAATCGAGTGTTTTTGCTGCCCGAGGAAGAAAACGCATGATGCCGCGGTCAGAAAAAAAGCTGCCAAGGAGCAAAATTTTTTTTTTTCTCAAATGTAATAACGGATTCTAGAATGTGATTCGGGGTGGAATTCCATGTCTAAAAATATTATTATTAGCTGTTTTTAAAAATCAAGTGTTTTTGCTGCCCGAGGAAGAAAACGCGTGATGCAGCGGTCAGAAAAAAAGCTGCCCAGGAGCAAAAAAAAATTTTTTTTCTCAAATGTAATAACGGATGCTAGAATGTGATTCAGGGTGGAATTCCATGTCTAAAAATATTATTATTAGCTGTTTTTTAAAATCGAGTGTTTTTGCTGCCCGAGGTAGAAAACGCGTGATGCCGCGGTCAGAAAAAAAGCTGCCAGAAGCAAAAAATTTTTTTTTCTCAAATGTAATAACGGATCCTAGAATGTCATTAGGGGTGGAATTCCATGTCTAAAAATATTATTAGCTGTTTTTAAAAATTGAGTGTTTTTCCTGCCCGAGGAAGAAAACGCATGATGCCGCGGTCAGAAAAACAGCTGCCCAGGAGCAAAAAATTTTTTTTTCTCAAATGTAATAACGGATGTTAGAATGTGATTCGGGCTGGAATTCCATGTCTAAAAATATTATTATTAGCTGTTTTTAAAAATCGAGTGTTTTTGCTGCCCGAGGAAGAAAACGCATGATGCCGCGGTCAGAAAAAAAGCTGCCAGAAGCAAAAAATTTTTTTTTCTCAAATGTAATAACGTAGGCTAGAATGTGATTCGGGGTGGAATTCCATGTCTAAAAATATTATTATTAGCTGTTTTTAAAAATCGAGTGTTTTTGCTGCCCGAGGAAGAAAACGCATGATGCTGCGGTCAGAAAAAAAGCTGCCAAGGAGCAAAAATTTTTTTTTTCTCAAATGTAATAACGGATGCTAGAATGTGATTCGGGGTGGAATTCCATGTCTAAAAATATTATTATTAGCTGTTTTTAAAAATCAAGTGTTTTTGCTGCCCGAGGAAGAAAACGCGTGATGCAGCGGTCAGAAAAAAAGCTGCCCAGGAGCAAAAAAAAATTTTTTTTCTCAAATGTAATAACGGATGCTAGAATGTGATTCAGGGTGGAATTCCATGTCTAAAAATATTATTATTAGCTGTTTTGAAAAATCAAGTGTTTTTGCTGCCCGAGGAAGAAAACGCGTGATGCCACGGTCATAAAAAAAGTTGCTCAGGAGCAAAAAAAAATTTTTTTTCTCAAATGTAATAACGGATGCTAGAATGTGATTCAGGGTGGAATTCCATGTCAAAAAATATTATTATTAGCTGTTTTTAAAAATCGAGTGTTTTTGCTGCCCGAGGAAGAAAACGCATGATGCCGCGGTCAGAAAAAAAGCTGCCCAGGAGCAAAAAAAATTTTTTTTTCTCAAATGTAATAACGGATGCTAGAATGTGATTCGGGGTGGAATTCCATGTCTAAAAATATTATTATTAGCTGTTTTTAAAAATCAAGTGTTTTTGCTGCCCGAGGAAGAACACGCGTGATGCAGCGGTCAGAAAAAAAGCTGCCCAGGAGCAAAAAAAATTTTTTTTTCTCAAATGTAATAACGGATGCTAGAATGTAATTCGGGGATGAATTCCATGTCTAAAAATATTATTATTAGCTGTTTTTAAAAATTGACTCTTTTTGCTTGCCGAGGAAGAAAACGTGTGATGCCGTGGTCAGAAAAACAGCTGCCCAGGAGCAAAAAAATTTTTTTTCTCAAATGTAATAACGGATGCTAGAATGTGATTCGGGCTGGAATTCCATGTCTAAAAATATTATTATTAGCTGTTTTTAAAAATCGAGTGTTTTTGCTGCCCGAGGAAGAAAACGCATGATGCTGCGGTCAGAAAAAAAGCTGCCCAGGAGCAAAAATTTTTTTTTCTCAAATGTAATAACGGATGCTAGAATGTGATTCGGGGTGGAATTCCATGTCTAAAAATATTATTATTAGCTGTTTTTAAAAATCAAGTGTTTTTGCTGCCCGAGGAAGAAAACGCGTGATGCAGCGGTCAGAAAAAAAGCTGCCCAGGAGCAAAAAAAAAAATTTTTTTCTCAAATGTAATAACGGATGCTAGAATGTGATTCGGTGTGGAATTCCATGTCTAAAAATATTATTATTAGCTGTTTTTAAAAATCGAGTGTTTTTGCTGCCCGAGGAAGAAAACGCATGATGCCGCGGTCAGAAAAAAAGCTGCCCAGGAGCAAAAATTTTTTTTTTCTCAAATGTAATAACGGATGCTAGAATGTGATTCGGGGTGGAATTCCATGTCTAAAAATATTATTATTAGCTGTTTTTAAAAATCAAGTGTTTTTGCTGCCCGAGGAAGAAAACGCGTGATGCAGCGGTCAGAAAAAAAGCTGCCCAGGAGCAAAAAAAAAATTTTTTTCTCAAATGTAATAATGGATGCTAGAATGTGATTCGGTGTGGAATTCCATGTCTAAAAATATTATTATTAGCTGTTTTTAAAAATCGAGTGTTTTTGCTGCCCGAGGAAGAAAACGCATGATGCCGCGGTCAGAAAAAAAGCTGCCCAGGAGCAAAAATTTTTTTTTTCTCAAATGTAATAACGGATCCTAGAATGTGATTCGGGGTGGAATTCCGTGTCAAAAAATATTATTATTAGCTGTTTTGAAAAATCAAGTGTTTTTGCTGCCCGAGGAAGAAAACGCGTGATGCCACGGTCATAAAAAAAGTTGCTCAGGAGCAAAAAAAAATTTTTTTTCTCAAATGTAATAACGGATGCTAGAATGTGATTCAGGGTGGAATTCCATGTCAAAAAATATTATTATTAGCTGTTTTTAAAAATCGAGTGTTTTTGCTGCCCGAGGAAGAAAACGCATGATGCCGCGGTCAGAAAAAAAGCTGCCCAGGAGCAAAAAAAATTTTTTTTTCTCAAATGTAATAACGGATGCTAGAATGTGATTCGGGGTGGAATTCCATGTCTAAAAATATTATTATTAGCTGTTTTTAAAAATTGACTCTTTTTGCTGGCCGAGGAAGAAAACGTGTGATGCCGTGGTCAGAAAAACAGCTGCCCAGGAGCAAAAAAATTTTTTTTCTCAAATGTAATAACGGATGCTAGAATGTGATTCGGGCTGGAATTCCATGTCTAAAAATATTATTATTAGCTGTTTTTAAAAATCGAGTGTTTTTGCTGCCCGAGGAATAAAACGCATGATGCTGCGGTCAGAAAAAAAGCTGCCCAGGAGCAAAAATTTTTTTTTCTCAAATGTAATAACGGATGCTAGAATGTGATTCGGGGTGGAATTCCATGTCTAAAAATATTATTATTAGCTGTTTTTAAAAATCAAGTGTTTTTGCTGCCCGAGGAAGAAAACGCGTGATGCAGCGGTCAGAAAAAAAGCTGCCCAGGAGCAAAAAAAAATTTTTTTTCTCAAATGTAATAACGGATGCTAGAATGTGATTCGGTGTGGAATTCCATGTCTAAAAATATTATTATTAGCTGTTTTTAAAAATCGAGTGTTTTTGCTGCCCGAGGAAGAAAACGCATGATGCCGCGGTCAGAAAAAAAGCTGCCCAGGAGCAAAAATTTTTTTTTCTCAAATGTAATAACGGATGCTAGAATGTGATTCGGGGTGGAATTCCATGTCTAAAAATATTATTATTAGCTGTTTTTAAAAATCAAGTGTTTTTGCTGCCCGAGGAAGAACACGCGTGATGTAGCTGTCAGAAAAAAAGCTGCCCAGGAGCAAAAAAAAATTTTTTTCTCAAATGTAATAACGGATGCTAGAATGTAATTCGGGGTGGAATTCCATGTCTAAAAATATTATTATTAGCTGTTTTTAAAAATTGACTCTTTTTGCTGCCCGAGGAAGAAAACGTGTGATGCCGTGGTCAGAAAAACAGCTGCCCAGGAGCAAAAAAATTTTTTTTCTCAAATGTAATAACGGATGCTAGAATGTGATTCGGGCTGGAATTCCATGTCTAAAAATATTATTATTAGCTGTTTTTAAAAATCGAGTGTTTTTGCTGCCCGAGGAAGAAAACGCATGATGCCGCGGTCAGAAAAAAAGCTGCCCAGGAGCAAAAATTTTTTTTTCTCAAATGTAATAACGGATGCTAGAATGTGATTCGGGGTGGAATTCCATGTCTAAAAATATTATTATTAGCTGTTTTTAAAAATCAAGTGTTTTTGCTGCCCGAGGAAGAAAACGCGTGATGCAGCGGTCAGAAAAAAAGCTGCCCAGGAGCAAAAAAAAAATTATTTTCTCAAATGTAATAATGGATGCTAGAATGTGATTTGGTGTGGAATTCCATGTCTAAAAATATTATTATTAGCTGTTTTTAAAAATCGAGTGTTTTTGCTGCCCGAGGAAGAAAACGAGTGATGCAGCAGCGGTCAGAAAAAAAGCTGCCCAGAAGCAAAAAAATTTTTTTCTTCTCAAATGTAATAATGGATCCTAGAATGTCATTAGGGGTGGAATTCCATGTCTAAAAATATTATTAGCTGTTTTTAAAAATTGAGTGTTTTTGCTGCCCGAGGAAGAAAACGTGTGATGCCGCGGTCAAAAAAAAAGCTGCCCAGGAGCAAAAAAAAATTTTTTTTCTCAAATGTAATAACAGATGCTAGAATGTGATTCAGGGTGGAATTCCATGTCTAAAAATATTATTATTAGCTGTTTGTAAAAATCGAGTGTTTTTGTTGCCCGAGGAAGAAAAAGCGTGATGCCGCAGTGAGAAAAAAAGCTGCTAGGAGCAAAAAAAAATTTTTTTTTCTCAAATGTAATAACGGATGTTAGAATCGGATTCGGGGTGGAATTCCATGTCTAAAAATATTTTTTTTAGCTGTTTTTAAAAATCAAGTGTTTTTGCTGCCCAAGGAAGAAAACTCGTGATGCAGCGGTCAGAAAAAAAGCTGCCTAGGAGCAAAAAAAATTTTTTTTCTCAAATGTAATAACGAATCCTAGAATGTGATTCGGGGTGGAATTCCGTGTCAAAAAATATTATTATTAGCTGTTTTGAAAAATCAAGTGTTTTTGCTGCCCGAGGAAGAAAACGCGTGATGCCACAGTCATAAAAAAAGTTGCTCAGGAGCAAAAAAAATTTTTTTTTCTCAAATGTAATAACGGATGCTAGAATGTGATTCAGGGTGGAATTCCTTGTCAAAAAATATTATTATTAGCTGTTTTTAAAAATTGACTCTTTTTGCTCCCCGAGGAAGAAAACGCGTGATGCCGTGGTCAGAAAAAAAGCTGCCCAGGAGCAAAAAAATTTTTTTTCTCAAATGTAATAATGGATGCTAGAATCTGATTCGGGCTGGAATTCCATGTCTAAAAATATTATTATTAGCTGTTTTTAAAAATCGAGTGTTTTTGCTGCCTGAGGAAGAAAACGCGTGATGCCGCGTTCAGAAAAAAAGCTGCCCAGGAGCAAAAAAAATTTTTTTTCTCAAATGTAATAATGGATGCTAGAATGGGATTCGGGGTGGAATTCCATGTCTAAAAATATTATTAGCTGTTTTTAAAAATTGAGTGTTTTTGCTGCCCGAGGAAGAAAACGTGTGATGCCGCGGTCAAAAAAAAAGCTGCCCAGGAGCAAAAAAAAATTTTTTTTCTCAAATGTAATAACAGATGCTAGAATGTGATTCAGGGTGGAATTCCATGTCTAAAAATATTATTATTAGCTGTTTGTAAAAATCGAGTGTTTTTGTTGCCCGAGGAAGAAAAAGCGTGATGCCGCAGTGAGAAAAAAAGCTGCTAGGAGCAAAAAAAATTTTTTTTTTCTCAAATGTAATAACGGATGTTAGAATCGGATTCGGGGTGGAATTCCATGTCTAAAAATATTTTTTTTAGCTGTTTTTAAAAATCAAGTGTTTTTGCTGCCCAAGGAAGAAAACGCGTGATGCAGCGGTCAGAAAAAAAGCTGCCTAGGAGCAAAAAAAATTTTTTTTCTCAAATGTAATAACGAATCCTAGAATGTGATTCAGGGTGGAATTCCGTGTCAAAAAATATTATTATTAGCTGTTTTGAAAAATCAAGTGTTTTTGCTACCCGAGGAAGAAAACGCGTGATGCAGCGGTCAGAAAAAAAGTTGCTCAGGAGCAAAAAAAAACTTTTTTTCTCAAATGTAATAACGGATGCTAGAATGTGATTCAGGGTGGAATTCCATGTCAAAAAATATTATTATTAGCTGTTTTTAAAAATCGAGTGTTTTTGCTGCCCGAGGAAGAAAACGCATGATGCCGCGGTCAGAAAAAAAGCTGCCCAGGAGCAAAAAAAAATTTTTTTTCTCAAATGTAATAACGGATGATAGAATGTGATTCGGGGTGGAATTCCATGTCTAAAAATATTATTATTAGCTGTTTTTAAAAATCAAGTGTTTTTGCTGCCCGAGGAAGAACACGCGTGATGCAGCGGTCAGAAAAAAAGCTGCCCAGGAGCAAAAAAAATTTTTTTTTCTCAAATGTAATAACGGATGCTAGAATGTAATTCGGGGTGGAATTCCATGTCTAAAAATATTATTATTAGCTGTTTTTAAAAATTGACTCTTTTTGCTGGCCGAGGAAGAAAACGTGTGATGCCGTGGTCAGAAAAACAGCTGCCCAGGAGCAAAAAAATTTTTTTTCTCAAATGTAATAACGGATGCTAGAATGTGATTCGGGCTGGAATTCCATGTCTAAAAATATTATTATTAGCTGTTTTTAAAAATCAAGTGTTTTTGCTGCCCGAGGAAGAAAACGCGTGATGCAGCGGTCAGAAAAAAAGCTGCCCAGGAGCAAAAAAAAAATTATTTTCTCAAATGTAATAATGGATGCTAGAATGTGATTCGGTGTGGAATTCCATGTCTAAAAATATTATTATTAGCTGTTTTTAAAAATCGAGTGTTTTTGCTGCCCGAGGAAGAAAACGCATGATGCCGCGGTCAGAAAAAAAGCTGCCTAGGAGCAAAAAAAATTTTTTTTCTCAAATGTAATAACGAATCCTAGAATGTGATTCGGGGTGGAATTCCGTGTCAAAAAATATTATTATTAGCTGTTTTGAAAAATCAAGTGTTTTTGCTGCCCGAGGAAGAAAACGCGTGATGCCACAGTCATAAAAAAAGTTGCTCAGGAGCAAAAAAAATTTTTTTTTCTCAAATGTAATAACGGATGCTAGAATGTGATTCAGGGTGGAATTCCTTGTCAAAAAATATTATTATTAGCTGTTTTTAAAAATTGACTCTTTTTGCTCCCCGAGGAAGAAAACGGGTGATGCCGTGGTCAGAAAAAAAGCTGCCCAGGAGCAAAAAAATTTTTTTTCTCAAATGTAATAATGGATGCTAGAATCTGATTCGGGCTGGAATTCCATGTCTAAAAATATTATTATTAGCTGTTTTTAAAAATCGAGTGTTTTTGCTGCCTGAGGAAGAAAACGCGTGATGCCGCGTTCAGAAAAAAAGCTGCCCAGGAGCAAAAAAAATTTTTTTTCTCAAATGTAATAATGGATGCTAGAATGGGATTCGGGGTGGAATTCCATGTCTAAAAATATTATTAGCTGTTTTTAAAAATTGAGTGTTTTTGCTGCCCGACGAAGAAAACGTGTGATGCCGCGGTCAAAAAAAAAGCTGCCCAGGAGCAAAAAAAAATTTTTTTTCTCAAATGTAATAACAGATGCTAGAATGTGATTCAGGGTGGAATTCCATGTCTAAAAATATTATTATTAGCTGTTTGTAAAAATCGAGTGTTTTTGTTGCCCGAGGAAGAAAAAGCGTGATGCCGCAGTGAGAAAAAAAGCTGCTAGGAGCAAAAAAAATTTTTTTTTTCTCAAATGTAATAACGGATGTTAGAATCGGATTCGGGGTGGAATTCCATGTCTAAAAATATTTTTTTTAGCTGTTTTTAAAAATCAAGTGTTTTTGCTGCCCAAGGAAGAAAACGCGTGATGCAGCGGTCAGAAAAAAAGCTGCCTAGGAGCAAAAAAAATTTTTTTTCTCAAATGTAATAACGAATCCTAGAATGTGATTCGGGGTGGAATTCCGTGTCAAAAAATATTATTATTAGCTGTTTTGAAAAATCAAGTGTTTTTGCTGCCCGAGGAAGAAAACGCGTGATGCCACGGTCATAAAAAAAGTTGCTCAGGAGCAAAAAAAAATTTTTTTTCTCAAATGTAATAACGGATGCTAGAATGTGATTCAGGGTGGAATTCCATGTCAAAAAATATTATTATTAGCTGTTTTTAAAAATCGAGTGTTTTTGCTGCCCGAGGAAGAAAACGCATGATGCCGCGGTCAGAAAAAAAGCTGCCCAGGAGCAAAAAAAAATTTTTTTTCTCAAATGTAATAACGGATGATAGAATGTGATTCGGGGTGGAATTCCATGTCTAAAAATATTATTATTAGCTGTTTTTAAAAATCAAGTGTTTTTGCTGCCCGAGGAAGAACACGCGTGATGCAGCGGTCAGAAAAAAAGCTGCCCAGGAGCAAAAAAAATTTTTTTTTCTCAAATGTAATAACGGATGCTAGAATGTAATTCGGGGTGGAATTCCATGTCTAAAAATATTATTATTAGCTGTTTTTAAAAATTGACTCTTTTTGCTGGCCGAGGAAGAAAACGTGTGATGCCGTGGTCAGAAAAACAGCTGCCCAGGAGCAAAAAAATTTTTTTTCTCAAATGTAATAACGGATGCTAGAATGTGATTCGGGCTGGAATTCCATGTCTAAAAATATTATTATTAGCTGTTTTTAAAAATCGAGTGTTTTTGCTGCCCGAGGAAGAAAACGCGTGATGCAGCGGTCAGAAAAAAAGCTGACCAGGAGCAAAAAAAAAATTTTTTTCTCAAATGTAATAACGGATGCTAGAATGTGATTGGGTGTGGAATTCCATGTCTAAAAATATTATTATTAGCTGTTTTTAAAAATCGAGTGTTTTTGCTGCCCGAGGAAGAAAACGCATGATGCCGCGGTCAGAAAAAAAGCTGCCCAGGAGCAAAATTTTTTTTTTCTCAAATGTAATAACGGATGCTAGAATGTGATTCGGGGTGGAATTCCATGTCTAAAAATATTATTATTAGCTGTTTTTAAAAATCAAGTGTTTTTGCTGCCCGAGGAAGAACACGCGTGATGTAGCGGTCAGAAAAAAAGCTACCCAGGAGCAAAAAAAATTTTTTTTCTCAAATGTAATAACGGATGCTAGAATGTAATTCGGGGTGGAATTCCATGTCTAAAAATATTATTATTAGCTGTTTTTAAAAATTGACTCTTTTTGCTGCCCGAGGAAGAAAACGTGTGATGCCGTGGTCAGAAAAACAGCTGCCCAGGAGCAAAAAAATTTTTTTTCTCAAATGTAATAACGGATGCTAGAATGTGATTCGGGATGGAATTCCATGTCTAAAAATATTATTATTAGCTGTTTTTAAAAATCGAGTGTTTTTGCTGCCCGAGGAAGAAAACGCATGATGCCGCGGTCAGAAAAAAAGCTGCCCAGGAGCAAAAATTTTTTTTTCTCAAATGTAATAACGGATGCTAGAATGTGATTCGGGGTGGAATTCCATGTCTAAAAATATTATTATTAGCTGTTTTTAAAAATCAAGTGTTTTTGCTGCCCGAGGAAGAACACGCGTGATGTAGCGGTCAGAAAAAAAGCTACCCAGGAGCAAAAAAAAATTTTTTTCTCAAATGTAATAACGGATGCTAGAATGTAATTCGGGGTGGAATTCCATGTCTAAAAATATTATTATTAGCTGTTTTTAAAAATTGACTCTTTTTGCTGCCCGAGGAAGAAAACGTGTGATGCCGTGGTCAGAAAAACAGCTGCCCAGGAGCAAAAAAATTTTTTTTCTCAAATGTAATAACGGATGCTAGAATGTGATTCGGGCTGGAATTCCATGTCTAAAAATATTATTATTAGCTGTTTTTAAAAATCGAGTGTTTTTGCTGCCCGAGGAAGAAAACGCATGATGCCGCGGTCAGAAAAAAAGCTGCCCAGGAGCAAAAATTTTTTTTTCTCAAATGTAATAACGGATGCTAGAATGTGATTCGGGGTGGAATTCCATGTCTAAAAATATTATTATTAGCTGTTTTTAAAAATCAAGTGTTTTTGCTGCCCGAGGAAGAAAACGCGTGATGCAGCGGTCAGAAAAAAAGCTGCCCAGGAGCAAAAAAAAATTTTTTTTCTCAAATGTAATAACGGATGCTAGAATGTGATTCAGGGTGGAATTCCATGTCTAAAAATATTATTATTAGCTGTTTTTAAAAATCGAGTGTTTTTGCTGCCCGAGGAAGAAAACGAGTGATGCAGCGGTCAGAAAAAAAGCTGCCCAGAAGCAAAAAAATTTTTTTCTTCTCAAATGTAATAATGGATCCTAGAATGTCATTAGGGGTGGAATTCCATGTCTAAAAATATTATTAGCTGTTTTTAAAAATTGAGTGTTTTTGCTGCCCGAGGAAGAAAACGTGTGATGCCGCGGTCAAAAAAAAAGCTGCCCAGGAGCAAAAAAAAATTTTTTTTCTCAAATGTAATAACAGATGCTAGAATGTGATTCAGGGTGGAATTCCATGTCTAAAAATATTATTATTAGCTGTTTGTAAAAATCGAGTGTTTTTGTTGCCCGAGGAAGAAAAAGCGTGATGCCGCACTGAGAAAAAAAGCTGCTAGGAGCAAAAAAAATTTTTTTTTTCTCAAATGTAATAACGGATGTTAGAATCGGATTCGGGGTGGAATTCCATGTCTAAAAATATTTTTTTTAGCTGTTTTTAAAAATCAAGTGTTTTTGCTGCCCAAGGAAGAAAACGCGTGATGCAGCGGTCAGAAAAAAAGCTGCCTAGGAGCAAAAAAAATTTTTTTTCTCAAATGTAATAACGAATCCTAGAATGTGATTCGGGGTGGAATTCCGTGTCAAAAAATATTATTATTAGCTGTTTTGAAAAATCAAGTGTTTTTGCTGCCCGAGGAAGAAAACGCGTGATGCCACAGTCATAAAAAAAGTTGCTCAGGAGCAAAAAAAATTTTTTTTTCTCAAATGTAATAACGGATGCTAGAATGTGATTCAGGGTGGAATTCCTTGTCAAAAAATATTATTATTAGCTGTTTTTAAAAATTGACTCTTTTTGCTCCCCGAGGAAGAAAACGCGTGATGCCGTGGTCAGAAAAAAAGCTGCCCAGGAGCAAAAAAATTTTTTTTCTCAAATGTAATAATGGATGCTAGAATCTGATTCGGGCTGGAATTCCATGTCTAAAAATATTATTATTAGCTGTTTTTAAAAATCGAGTGTTTTTGCTGCCTGAGGAAGAAAACGCGTGATGCCGCGTTCAGAAAAAAAGCTGCCCCGGAGCAAAAAAAAATTTTTTTCTCAAATGTAATAATGGATGCTAGAATGGGATTCGGGGTGGAATTCCATGTCTAAAAATATTATTATTAGCTGTTTTTAAATATAGAGTGTTTTCGCTGCCCAAGGAAGACAACGCGTGATGCCGCGGTCAGAAAAAAAGCTGCCACAAGCAAAAAATTTTTTTTTCTCAAATGTAATAACGGATGCTAGAATGTGATTCAGGGTGGAATTCCATGTCTTAAAATATTATTATTAGCTATTTTTAAAAATCGAGTGTTTTTGCTGCCCGAGGAAGAAAACACGTGATGCCGCGGTCCGAAAAAAAGCTGCCAGGAGCAAAAAAAATTTTTTTTTCTCAAATGTAATAACGGATGCTAGAATGTGATTCAGGGTGGAATTCCATGTCTAAAAATATTATTATTAGCTGTTTATAAAAATCGAGTGTTTTAGCTGCCCGAGGAAGAAAACGTGTGATGCCGCGGTCAGAAAAAAAGCTGCCCAGGAACAAAAAAATTTTTTTTGTCAAATGTAATAACGGATGCTAGAATGGGATTCGGGGTGGAATTCCATGTCTAAACATATTATTATTACCTGTTTTTAAAAATCAAGTGTTTTTGCTGCCCGAGGAAGAATAAAAGTTGCTCAGGAGCAAAAAAATTTTTTTTCTCAAATGTAATAACAGATACTAGAATGTGATTCAGGGTGGAATTCCATGTCTAAAAATATTATTTTTAGCTGTTTTTAAAAATCAAGTGTTTTTGCTGCCCGAGGAAGAAAACGCGTGATGCAGCTGTCAGAAAAAAAGCTGCCCAGGAGCAAAAAATAATTTTTTTTTCTCAAATGTAATAACGGATCCTAGAATGTGATTCAGGGTGGAATTCCATGTCTTAAAATATTATTATTAGCTATTTTTAAAAATCGAGTGTTTTTGCTGCCCGAGGAAGAAAACACGTGATGCCGCGGTCCGAAAAAAAGCCGCCCAGGAGCAAAAAAATTTTTTTTCTCAAATGTAATAACGGATGCTAGAATGTGATTCGGGGTGGAATTGCATGTCTAAAAATATTATTATTAGCTGTTTTTAAAAATCGAGTGTTTTTGCTGTTCGAAGAAGAAAACGCGTGATGCCGTTGTCAGAAAAAAAGCTCCCAGGAGAAAAAAAATTTTTTTTCTCAAATGTAATAACGGATGGTAGAATGGGATTTGGGGTGGAATTCCATGTCTAAAAATATTATTATTAGCTGTTTTTAAAAATTGAGTGTTTTTGCTGCCCGAGGTAGAAAACGCGTGATGCTGTGGTCAGAAAAAAAGCTGCCCAGGAGCAAAAATTTATTTTTTCAAATGAAATAACGGATGCTAGAGTGTGATTCGGGGTGGAATTCCATGTATAAAAATATTATTATTAGCTGTTTATAAAAATCGAGTGTTTTAGCTGCCCGAGGAAGAAAACGTGTGATGCCGCGGTCAGAAAAAAAGCTGCCCAGGAACAAAAAAATTTTTTTTGTCAAATGTAATAACGGATGCTAGAATGGGATTCGGGGTGGAATTCCATGTCTAAACATATTATTATTAGCTGTTTTTAAAAATCAAGTGTTTTTGCTGCCCGAGGAAGAATAAAAGTTGCTCAGGAGCAAAAAAATTTTTTTTCTCAAATGTAATAACAGATACTAGAATGTGATTCAGGGTGGAATTCCATGTCTAAAAATATTATTATTAGCTGTTTTTAAAAATCGAGTGTTTTTGCTGCCCGAGGAAGAAAACGCATGATGCCGCGGTCAGAAAAAAAGCTGCCCAGGAGCAAAAATTTTTTTTTCTCAAATGTAATAACGGATGCTAGAATGTGATTCGGGGTGGAATTCCATGTCTAAAAATATTATTATTAGCTGTTTTTAAAAATCAAGTGTTTTTGCTGCCCGAGGAAGAACACGCGTGATGTAGCGGTCAGAAAAAAAGCTGCCCAGGAGCAAAAAAAAATTTTTTTCTCAAATGTAATAACGGATGCTAGAATGTAATTCGGGGTGGAATTCCATGTCTAAAAATATTATTATTAGCTGTTTTTAAAAATTGACTCTTTTTGCTGCCCGAGGAAGAAAACGTGTGATGCCGTGGTCAGAAAAACAGCTGCCCAGGAGCAAAAAAATTTTTTTTCTCAAATGTAATAACGGATGCTAGAATGTGATTCGGGATGGAATTCCATGTCTAAAAATATTATTATTAGCTGTTTTTAAAAATCGAGTGTTTTTGCTGCCCGAGGAAGAAAACGCATGATGCCGCGGTCAGAAAAAAAGCTGCCCAGGAGCAAAAATTTTTTTTTCTCAAATGTAATAACGGATGCTAGAATGTGATTCGGGGTGGAATTCCATGTCTAAAAATATTATTATTAGCTGTTTTTAAAAATCAAGTGTTTTTGCTGCCCGAGGAAGAAAACGCGTGATGCAGCGGTCAGAAAAAAAGCTGCCCAGGAGCAAAAAAAAAATTTTTTCTCAAATGTAATAATGGATGCTAGAATGTGATTCGGTGTGGAATTCCATGTCTAAAAATATTATTATTAGCTGTTTTTAAAAATCGAGTGTTTTTGCTGCCCGAGGAAGAAAACGCATGATGCCGCGGTCAGAAAAAAAGCTGCCCAGGAGCAAAAATTTTTTTTTTCTCAAATGTAATAACGGATCCTAGAATGTGATTCGGGGTGGAATTCCATGTCTAAAAATATTATTATTAGCTGTTTTTAAAAATCAAGTGTTTTTGCTGCCCGAGGAAGAAAACGCGTGATGCAGCGGTCAGAAAAAAAGCTGCCCAGGAGCAAAAAAAAATTTTTTTTCTCAAATGTAATAACGGATGCTAGAATGTTATTCGGTGTGGAATTCCATGTCTAAAAATATTATTATTAGCTGTTTTTAAAAATCGAGTGTTTTTGCTGCCCGAGGAAGAAAACGCATGATGCCGCGGTCAGAAAAAAAGCTGCCCAGGAGCAAAAATTTTTTTTTCTCAAATGTAATAACGGATGCTAGAATGTGATTCGGGGTGGAATTCCATGTCTAAAAATATTATTATTAGCTGTTTTTAAAAATCAAGTGTTTTTGCTGCCCGAGGAAGAACACGCGTGATGTAGCGGTCAGAAAAAAAGCTGCCCAGGAGCAAAAAAAAATTTTTTTCTCAAATGTAATAACGGATGCTAGAATGTAATTCGGGGTGGAATTCCATGTCAAAAAATATTATTATTAGCTGTTTTTAAAAATTGACTCTTTTTGCTGCCCGAGGAAGAAAACGTGTGATGCCGTGGTCAGAAAAACAGCTGCCCAGGAGCAAAAAAATTTTTTTTCTCAAATGTAATAACGGATGCTAGAATGTGATTCGGGCTGGAATTCCATGTCTAAAAATATTATTATTAGCTGTTTTTAAAAATCGAGTGTTTTTGCTGCCCGAGGAAGAAAACGCATGATGCCGCGGTGAGAAAAAAAGCTGCCCAGGAGCAAAAATTTTTTTTTCTCAAATGTAATAACGGATGCTAGAATGTGATTCGGGGTGGAATTCCATGTCTAAAAATATTATTATTAGCTGTTTTTAAAAATCAAGTGTTTTTGCTGCCCGAGGAAGAAAACGCGTGATGGAGCGGTCAGAAAAAAAGCTGCCCAGGAGCAAAAAAAAAAATTTTTTCTCAAATGTAATAATGGATGCTAGAATGTGATTCGGTGTGGAATTCCATGTCTAAAAATATTATTATTAGCTGTTTTTAAAAATCGAGTGTTTTTGCTGCCCGAGGAAGAAAACGCATGATGCCGCGGTCAGAAAAAAAGCTGCCCAGGAGCAAAAAATTTTTTTTTCTCAAATGTAATAACGGATCCTAGAATGTGATTCGGGGTGGAATTCCATGTCTAAAAATATTATTATTAGCTGTTTTTAAAAATCAAGTGTTTTTGCTGCCCGAGGAAGAAACCGCGTGATGCAGCGGTCAGAAAAAAAGCTGCCCAGGAGCAAAAAAAATTTTTTTTTCTCAAATGTAATAACGGATGCTAGAATGTGATTCAGGGTGGAATTCCATGTCTAAAAATATTATTATTAGCTGTTTTTAAAAATCGAGTGTTTTTGCTGCCCGAGGAAGAAAACGAGTGATGCAGCGGTCAGAAAAAAAGCTGCCCAGAAGCAAAAAAATTTTTTTCTTCTCAAATGTAATAATGGATCCTAGAATGTCATTAGGGGTGGAATTCCATGTCTAAAAATATTATTAGCTGTTTTTAAAAATTGAGTGTTTTTGCTGCCCGAGGAAGAAAACGTGTGATGCCGCGGTCAAAAAAAAAGCTGCCCAGGAGCAAAAAAAAATTTTTTTTCTCAAATGTAATAACAGATGCTAGAATGTGATTCAGGGTGGAATTCCATGTCTAAAAATATTATTATTAGCTGTTTGTAAAAATCGAGTGTTTTTGTTGCCCGAGGAAGAAAAAGCGTGATGCCGCAGTGAGAAAAAAAGCTGCTAGGAGCAAAAAAAATTTTTTTTTTCTCAAATGTAATAACGGATGTTAGAATCGGATTTGGGGTGGAATTCCATGTCTAAAAATATTTTTTTTAGCTGTTTTTAAAAATCAAGTGTTTTTGCTGCCCAAGGAAGAAAACGCGTGATGCAGCGGTCAGAAAAAAAGCTGCCTAGGAGCAAAAAAAATTTTTTTTCTCAAATGTAATAACGAATCCTAGAATGTGATTCGGGGTGGAATTCCGTGTCAAAAAATATTATTATTAGCTGTTTTGAAAAATCAAGTGTTTTTGCTGCCCGAGGAAGAAAACGCGTGATGCCGCGGTCATAAAAAAAGTTGCTCAGGAGCAAAAAAATTTTTTTTTCTCAAATGTAATAACAGATGCTAGAATGTGATTTAGGGTGGAATTCCATGTCTAAAAATATTATTATTAGCTGTTTTTAAAAATTGACTCTTTTTGCTGCCCGAGGAAGAAAACGCGTGATGCCGTGGTCAGAAAAAAAGCTGCCCAGAAGCAAAAAATTTTTTCTTTTCTCAAATGTAATAACGGATGCTAGAATGTGATTCAGAGTGGAATTCCATGTTTAAAAATATTATTATTAGCTGTTTTTAAAAATCAAGTGTTTTTGCTGCCCGAGGAAGAAAACGCATGATGCCGCGGTCAGAAAAAAAGCTGCCCAGGAGTAAAAATTTTTTTTTCTCAAATGTAATAACGGATGCTAGAATGTGATTCGGGGTGGAATTCCATGTCTAAAAATATTATTATTAGCTGTTTTTAAAAATCAAGTGTTTTTGCTGCCCGAGGAAGAAAACGCGTGATGCAGCGGTCAGAAAAAAAGCTGCCCAGGAGCAAAAAAAAAATTTTTTTCTCAAATGTAATAATGGATGCTAGAATGTGATTCGGTGTGGAATTCCATGTCTAAAAATATTATTATTAGCTGTTTTTAAAAATCGAGTGTTTTTGCTGCCCGAGGAAGAAAACGCATGATGCCGCGGTCAGAAAAAAAGCTGCCCAGGAGCAAAAATTTTTTTTTTCTCAAATGTAATAACGGATCCTAGAATGTGATTCGGGGTGGAATTCCATGTCTAAAAATATTATTATTAGCTGTTTTTAAAAATCAAGTGTTTTTGCTGCCCGAGGAAGAACACGCGTGATGTAGCGGTCAGAAAAAAAGCTGCCCAGGAGCAAAAAAAAATTTTTTTCTCAAATGTAATAACGGATGCTAGAATGTAATTCGGGGTGGAATTCCATGTCTAAAAATATTATTATTAGCTGTTTTTAAAAATTGACTCTTTTTGCTGCCCGAGGAAGAAAACGTGTGATGCCGTGGTCAGAAAAACAGCTGCCCAGGAGCAAAAAAATTTTTTTTCTCAAATGTAATAACGGATGCTAGAATGTGATTCGGGCTGGAATTCCATGTCTAAAAATATTATTATTAGCTGTTTTTAAAAATCGAGTGTTTTTGCTGCCCGAGGAAGAAAACGCATGATGCCGCGGTCAGAAAAAAAGCTGCCCAGGAGCAAAAATTTTTTTTTCTCAAATGTAATAACGGATGCTAGAATGTGATTCGGGGTGGAAATCCATGTCTAAAAATATTATTATTAGCTGTTTTTAAAAATCAAGTGTTTTTGCTGCCCGAGGAAGAAAACGCGTGATGCAGCGGTCAGAAAAAAAGCTGCCCAGGAGCAAAAAAAAATTTTTTTTCTCAAATGTAATAATGGATGCTAGAATGTGATTCGATGTGGAATTCCATGTCTAAAAATATTATTATTAGCTGTTTTTAAAAATCGAGTGTTTTTGCTGCCCGAGGAAGAAAACGCATGATGCCGCGGTCAGAAAAAAAGCTGCCCAGGAGCAAAAATTTTTTTTTCTCAAATGTAATAACGGATGCTAGAATGTGATTTGGGGTGGAATTCCATGTCTAAAAATATTATTATTAGCTGTTTTTAAAAATCAAGTGTTTTTGCTGCCCGAGGAAGAACACGCGTGATGTAGCGGTCAGGAAAAAAGCTGCCCAGGAGCAAAAAAAAATTTTTTTCTCAAATGTAATAATGGATGCTAGAATGTAATTCGGGGTGGAATTCCATGTCTAAAAATATTATTATTAGCTGTTTTTAAAAATTGACTCTTTTTGCTGCCCGAGGAAGAAAACGTGTGATGCCGTGGTCAGAAAAACAGCTGCCCAGGAGCAAAAAATTTTTTTTTCTCAAATGTAATAACGGATGCTAGAATGTGATTCGGGCTGGAATTCCATGTCTAAAAATATTATTATTAGCTGTTTTTAAAAATCGAGTGTTTTTGCTGCCCGAGGAAGAAAACGCATGATGCCGCGGTCAGAAAAAAAGCTGCCCAGGAGCAAAAATTTTTTTTTTCTCAAATGTAATAACGGATCCTAGAATGTGATTCGGGGTGGAATTCCATGTCTAAAAATATTATTATTAGCTGTTTTTAAAAATCAAGTGTTTTTGCTGCCCGAGGAAGAAAACGCGTGATGCAGCGGTCAGAAAAAAAGCTGCCCAGGAGCAAAAAAAAATTTTTTTTCTCAAATGTAATAACGGATGCTAGAATGTGATTCAGGGTGGAATTCCATGTCTAAAAATATTATTATTAGCTGTTTTTAAAAATCGAGTGTTTTTGCTGCCTGAGGAAGAAAACGAGTGATGCAGCGGTCAGAAAAAAAGCTGCCCAGAAGCAAAAAAATTTTTTTCTTCTCAAATGTAATAATGGATCCTAGAATGTCATTAGGGGTGGAATTCCATGTCTAAAAATATTATTAGCTGTTTTTAAAAATTGAGTGTTTTTGCTGCCCGAGGAAGAAAACGTGTGATGCCGCGGTCAAAAAAAAAGCTGCCCAGGAGCAAAAAAAAATTTTTTTTCTCAAATGTAATAACAGATGCTAGAATGTGATTCAGGGTGGAATTCCATGTCTAAAAATATTATTATTAGCTGTTTGTAAAAATCGAGTGTTTTTGTTGCCCGAGGAAGAAAAAGCGTGATGCCGCAGTGAGAAAAAAAGCTGCTAGGAGCAAAAAAAAATTTTTTTTTCTCAAATGTAATAACGGATGTTAGAATCGGATTTGGGGTGGAATTCCATGTCTAAAAATATTTTTTTTAGCTGTTTTTAAAAATCAAGTGTTTTTGCTGCCCAAGGAAGAAAACGCGTGATGCAGCGGTCAGAAAAAAAGCTGCCTAGGAGCAAAAAAAATTTTTTTTCTCAAATGTAATAACGAATCCTAGAATGTGATTTAGGGTGGAATTCCATGTCTAAAAATATTATTATTAGCTGTTTTTAAAAATTGACTCTTTTTGCTGCCCGAGGAAGAAAACGCGTGATGCCGTGGTCAGAAAAAAAGCTGCCCAGAAGCAAAAAATTTTTTCTTTTCTCAAATGTAATAACGGATGCTAGAATGTGATTCAGGGTGGAATTCCATGTTTAAAAATATTATTATTAGCTGTTTTTAAAAATCAAGTGTTTTTGCTGCCCGAGGAAGAAAACGCGTGATGCAGCGGTCAGAAAAAAAGCTGCCCAGGAGCAAAAAATAATTTTTTTTTCTCAAATGTAATAACGGATCCTAGAATGTGATTCAGGGTGGAATTCGATGTCTTAAAATATTATTATTAGCTATTTTTAAAAATCGAGTGTTTTTGCTGCCCGAGGTAGAAAACGCGTGATGCCGCGGTCAGAAAAAAAGCTGCCCAGGAGCAAAAATTTATTTTTTCAAATGAAATAACGGATGCTAGAGTATGATTCGGGGTGGAATTCCATGTCTAAAAATATTATTATTAGCTGTTTTTAAAAATCAAGCGTTTTTGCTGCCCGAGGATGAAAACGCGTGATGCAGGGGTCAGAGAAAAAGCTGCCCAGGAGCAAAAAAATTTTTTTTTTCTCAAATGTAATAACGGATGCTAGAATGTGATTCGGGGTGGAATTCCATGTCTTAAAATATTATTATTAGCTATTTTTAAAAATCGAGTGTTTTTGCTGCCCGAGGAAGAAAACACGTGATGCCGCGGTCCAAAAAAAAGCCGCCCAAGAGCAAAAAAAATTTTTTTCTCGAATGTAATAACGGATGGTAGAATGTGATTCGGGGTGGAATTCCATGTCTAAAAATATTATTATTAGCTGTTTTTAAAAATCGAGTGTTTTTGCGGTTCGAAGAAGAAAACGAGTGATGCAGCGGTAAGAAAAATAGCTGCCTAGTAGCAAAAAAATTTTTTTTTCTCAAATGTAATAACAGATCCTAGAATGTGATTCGGGGTGGAATTCCATGTCTAAAAATATTATGATTAGCTGTTTTGAAAAATCAAGTGTTTTTGCTGCCCGAGGAAGAAAACGCGTGATGTCGCGGTCATAAAAAAAGTTGCTCAGGAGCAAAAAAAAATTTTTTTTCTCAAATGTAATAATGGATGCTAGAATGTGATTTAGGGTGGAATTCCATGTCTAAAAATATTATTATTAGCTGTTTTGAAAAATCAAGTGTTTTTGCTGCCCGAGGAAGAAAACGCGTGATGCTGCGGTCATAAAAAAAGTTGCTCAGGAGCAAAAAAATTTTTTTTTCTCAAATGTAATAACAGATGCTAGAATGTGATTTAGGGTGGAATTCCATGTCTAAAAATATTATTATTAGCTGTTTTTAAAAATTGACTCTTTTTGCTGCCCGAGGAAGAAAACGCGTGATGCCGTGGTCAGAAAAAAAGCTGCCCAGAAGCAAAAAATTTTTTCTTTTCTCAAATGTAATAACGGATGCTAGAATGTGATTCAGGGTGGAATTCCATGTTTAAAAATATTATTATTAGCTGTTTTTAAAAATCAAGTGTTTTTGCTGCCCGAGGAAGAAAACGCATGATGCCGCGGTCAGAAAAAAAGCTGCCCAGGAGCAAAAATTTTTTTTTCTCAAATGTAATAACGGATGCTAGAATGTGATTCGGGGTGGAATTCCATGTCTAAAAATATTATTATTAGCTGTTTTTAAAAATCAAGTGTTTTTGCTGCCCGAGGAAGAAAACGCGTGATGCAGCGGTCAGAAAAAAAGCTGCCCAGGAGCAAAAAAAAATTTTTTTTCTCAAATGTAATAATGGATGCTAGAATGTGATTCGGTGTGGAATTCCATGTCTAAAAATATTATTATTAGCTGTTTTTAAAAATCGAGTGTTTTTGCTGCCCGAGGAAGAAAACGCATGATGCCGCGGTCAGAAAAAAAGCTGCCCAGGAGCAAAATTTTTTTTTTTCTCAAATGTAATAACGGATCCTAGAATGTGATTCGGGGTGGAATTCCGTGTCAAAAAATATTATTATTAGCTGTTTTGAAAAATCAAGTGTTTTTGCTGCCCGAGGAAGAAAACGCGTGATGCCGCGGTCATAAAAAAAGTTGCTCAGGAGCAAAAAAATTTTTTTTTCTCAAATGTAATAACAGATGCTAGAATGTGATTTAGGGTGGAATTCCATGTCTAAAAATATTATTATTAGCTGTTTTTAAAAATTGACTCTTTTTGCTGCCCGAGGAAGAAAACGCGTGATGCCGTGGTCAGAAAAAAAGCTGCCCAGAAGCAAAAAATTTTTTCTTTTCTCAAATGTAATAACGGATGCTAGAATGTGATTCAGGGTGGAATTCCATGTTTAAAAATATTATTATTAGCTGTTTTTAAAAATCAAGTGTTTTTGCTGCCCGAGGAAGAAAACGCGTGATGCAGCGGTCAGAAAAAAAGCTGCCCAGGAGCAAAAAATAATTTTTTTTTCTCAAATGTAATAACGGATCCTAGAATGTGATTCAGGGTGGAATTCCATGTCTTAAAATATTATTATTAGCTATTTTTAAAAATCGAGTGTTTTTGCTGCCCAAGGAAGAAAACATGTGATGCCGCGGTCTGAAAAAAAGCCGCCCAAGAGCAAAAAAAATTTTTTTCTCGAATGTAATAACGGATGCTAGAATGTGATTCGGGGTGGAATTGCATGTCTAAAAATATTATTATTAGCTGTTTTTAAAAATCGAGTGTTTTTGCTGTTCGAAGAAGAAAACGCGTGATGCCGTGGTCAGAAAACAAGCTCCCAGGAGAAAAAAAAAATTTTTTTCTCAAATGTAGTAACGGATGGTAGAATGGGATTTGGGGTGGAATTCCATGTCTAAAAATATTATTATTACCTGTTTATAAAAATCGAGTGTTTTTGCTGTCCGAGGAAGAAAACGTGTGATGCCGCAGTCAGAAAAAAAGCTGCCCAGGAGCAAAAAAATTTTTTTTTCTCAAATGTAATAACGGATGCTAGAATGGGATTTGGGGTGGAATTCCATGTCTAAAAATATTATTATTAGCTGTTTTTAAAAATTGAGTGTTTTTGCTGCCCGAGGTAGAAAACGCGTGATGCCGCGGTCAGAAAAAAAGCTGCCCAGGAGCAAAAATTTATTTTTTCAAATGAAATAACGGATGCTAGAGTGTGATTCGGGGTGGAATTCCATGTCTAAAAATATTATTATTAGCTGTTTTTAAAAATCAAGCGTTTTTGCTGCCCGAGGATGAAAACGCGTGATGCAGGGGTCAGAGAAAAAGCTGCCCAGGAGCAAAAAAATTTTTTTTTTCTCAAATGTAATAACGGATGCTAGAATGTGATTCGGGGTGGAATTCCATGTCTTAAAATATTATTATTAGCTATTTTTAAAAATCGAGTGTTTTTGCTGCCCGAGGAAGAAAACACGTGATGCCGCGGTCCAAAAAAAAGCCGCCCAAGAGCAAAAAAAAATTTTTTCTCGAATGTAATAACGGATGCTAGAATGTGATTCGGGGTGGAATTCCATGTCTAAAAATATTATTATTAGCTGTTTTTAAAAATCGAGTGTTTTTGCGGTTCGAAGAAGAAAACGAGTGATGCAGCGGTAAGAAAAATAGCTGCCTAGTAGCAAAAAAATTTTTTTTTCTCAAATGTAATAACAGATCCTAGAATGTGATTCGGGGTGGAATTCCATGTCTAAAAATATTACGATTAGCTGTTTTGAAAAATCAAGTGTTTTTTCTGCCCGAGGATGAAAACGCGTGATGTCGCGGTCATAAAAAAAGTTGCTCAGGAGCAAAAAAAATTTTTTTTTCTCAAATGTAATAATGGATGCTAGAATGTGATTTAGGGTGGAATTCCATGTCTAAAAATATTATTATTAGCTGTTTTTAAAAATTGACTCTTTTTGCTGCCCGAGGAAGAAAACGCGTGATGCTGTGGTTAGAAAAAAAGCTGCCCAGGAGCAAAAAAATTTTTTTTTCTCAAATGTAATAACGGATGCTAGAATGGGATTTGGGGTGGAATTCCATGTCTAAAAATATTATTATTAGCTGTTTATAAAAATCGAGTGTTTTTGCTGCCCGAGGAAGAAAACACGTGATGCTGCGGTCATAAAAAAAGTTGCTCAGGAGCAAAAAAATTTTTTTTTCTCAAATGTAATAACAGATGCTAGAATGTGATTTAGGGTGGAATTCCATGTCTAAAAATATTATTATTAGCTGTTTTTAAAAATTGACTCTTTTTGCTGCCCGAGGAAGAAAACGCGTGATGCCGTGGTCAGAAAAAAAGCTGCCCAGAAGCAAAAAATTTTTTCTTTTCTCAAATGTAATAACGGATGCTAGAATGTGATTCAGGGTGGAATTCCATGTTTAAAAATATTATTATTAGCTGTTTTTAAAAATCAAGTGTTTTTGCTGCCCGAGGAAGAAAACGCATGATGCCGCGGTCAGAAAAAAAGCTGCCCAGGAGCAAAAATTTTTTTTTCTCAAATGTAATAACGGATGCTAGAATGTGATTCGGGGTGGAATTCCATGTCTAAAAATATTATTATTAGCTGTTTTTAAAAATCAAGTGTTTTTGCTGCCCGAGGAAGAAAACGCGTGATGCAGCGGTCAGAAAAAAAGCTGCCCAGGAGCAAAAAAAAATTTTTTTTCTCAAATGTAATAATGGATGCTAGAATGTGATTCGGTGTGGAATTCCATGTCTAAAAATATTATTATTAGCTGTTTTTAAAAATCGAGTGTTTTTGCTGCCCGAGGAAGAAAACGCATGATGCCGCGGTCAGAAAAAAAGCTGCCCAGGAGCAAAAATTTTTTTTTTCTCAAATGTAATAACGGATCCTAGAATGTGATTCGGGGTGGAATTCCGTGTCAAAAAATATTATTATTAGCTGTTTTGAAAAATCAAGTGTTTTTGCTGCCCGAGGAAGAAAACGCGTGATGCCGCGGTCATAAAAAAAGTTGCTCAGGAGCAAAAAAATTTTTTTTTCTCAAATGTAATAACAGATGCTAGAATGTGATTTAGGGTGGAATTCCATGTCTAAAAATATTATTATTAGCTGTTTTTAAAAATTGACTCTTTTTGCTGCCCGAGGAAGAAAACGCGTGATGCCGTGGTCAGAAAAAAAGCTGCCCAGAAGCAAAAAATTTTTTCTTTTCTCAAATGTAATAACGGATGCTAGAATGTGATTCAGGGTGGAATTCCATGTTTAAAAATATTATTATTAGCTGTTTTTAAAAATCAAGTGTTTTTGCTGCCCGAGGAAGAAAACGCGTGATGCAGCGGTCAGAAAAAAAGCTGCCCAGGAGCAAAAAATAATTTTTTTTTCTCAAATGTAATAACGGATCCTAGAATGTGATTCAGGGTGGAATTCCATGTCTTAAAATATTATTATTAGCTATTTTTAAAAATCGAGTGTTTTTGCTGCCCAAGGAAGAAAACACGTGATGCCGCGGTCTGAAAAAAAGCCGCCCAAGAGCAAAAAAAATTTTTTTCTCGAATGTAATAACGGATGCTAGAATGTGATTCGGGGTGGAATTGCATGTCTAAAAATATTATTATTAGCTGTTTTTAAAAATCGAGTGTTTTTGCTGTTCGAAGAAGAAAACGCGTGATGCCGTGGTCAGAAAAAAAGCTCCCAGGAGAAAAAAAAAATTTTTTTCTCAAATGTAGTAACGGATGGTAGAATGGGATTTGGGGTGGAATTCCATGTCTAAAAATATTATTATTACCTGTTTATAAAAATCGAGTGTTTTTGCTGTCCGAGGAAGAAAACGTGTGATGCCGCAGTCAGAAAAAAAGCTGCCCAGGAGCAAAAAAATTTTTTTTTCTCAAATGTAATAACGGATGCTAGAATGGGATTTGGGGTGGAATTCCATGTCTAAAAATATTATTATTAGCTGTTTTTAAAAATTGAGTGTTTTTGCTGCCCGAGGTAGAAAACGCGTGATGCCGCGGTCAGAAAAAAAGCTGCCCAGGAGCAAAAATTTATTTTTTCAAATGAAATAACGGATGCTAGAGTGTGATTCGGGGTGGAATTCCATGTCTAAAAATATTATTATTAGCTGTTTTTAAAAATCAAGCGTTTTTGCTGCCCGAGGATGAAAACGCGTGATGCAGGGGTCAGAGAAAAAGCTGCCCAGGAGCAAAAAAATTTTTTTTTTCTCAAATGTAATAACGGATGCTAGAATGTGATTCGGGGTGGAATTCCATGTCTTAAAATATTATTATTAGCTATTTTTAAAAATCGAGTGTTTTTGCTGCCCGAGGAAGAAAACACGTGATGCCGCGGTCCAAAAAAAAGCCGCCCAAGAGCAAAAAAAAATTTTTTCTCGAATGTAATAACGGATGCTAGAATGTGATTCGGGGTGGAATTCCATGTCTAAAAATATTATTATTAGCTGTTTTTAAAAATCGAGTGTTTTTGCGGTTCGAAGAAGAAAACGAGTGATGCAGCGGTAAGAAAAATAGCTGCCTAGTAGCAAAAAAATTTTTTTTTCTCAAATGTAATAACAGATCCTAGAATGTGATTCGGGGTGGAATTCCATGTCTAAAAATATTACGATTAGCTGTTTTGAAAAATCAAGTGTTTTTTCTGCCCGAGGATGAAAACGCGTGATGTCGCGGTCATAAAAAAAGTTGCTCAGGAGCAAAAAAAATTTTTTTTTCTCAAATGTAATAATGGATGCTAGAATGTGATTTAGGGTGGAATTCCATGTCTAAAAATATTATTATTAGCTGTTTTTAAAAATTGACTCTTTTTGCTGCCCGAGGAAGAAAACGCGTGATGCTGTGGTTAGAAAAAAAGCTGCCCAGGAGCAAAAAAATTTTTTTTTCTCAAATGTAATAACGGATGCTAGAATGGGATTTGGGGTGGAATTCCATGTCTAAAAATATTATTATTAGCTGTTTATAAAAATCGAGTGTTTTTGCTGTCCGAGGAAGAAAACGTGTGATGCCGCAGTCAGAAAAAAAGCTGCCCAGGAGCAAAAAAATTTTTTTCTTCTCAAATGTAATAATGGATCCTAGAATGTCATTAGGGGTGGAATTCCATGTCTAAAAATATTATTAGCTGTTTTTAAAAATTGAGTGTTTTTGCTGCCCGAGGAAGAAAACGTGTGATGCCGCGGTCAAAAAAAAAGCTGCCCAGGAGCAAAAAAAAATTTTTTTTCTCAAATGTAATAACAGATGCTAGAATGTGATTCAGGGTGGAATTCCATGTCTAAAAATATTATTATTAGCTGTTTGTAAAAATCGAGTGTTTTTGTTGCCCGAGGAAGAAAAAGCGTGATGCCGCAGTGAGAAAAAAAGCTGCTAGGAGCAAAAAAAAAATTTTTTTTCTCAAATGTAATAACGGATGTTAGAATCGGATTCGGGGTGGAATTCCATGTCTAAAAATATTTTTTTTAGCTGTTTTTAAAAATCAAGTGTTTTTGCTGCCCAAGGAAGAAAACGCTTGATGCAGCGGTCAGAAAAAAAGCTGCCTAGGAGCAAAAAAAATTTTTTTTCTCAAATTTAATAACGAATCCTAGAATGTGATTCGGGGTGGAATTCCGTGTCAAAAAATATTATTATTAGCTGTTTTGAAAAATCAAGTGTTTTTGCTGCCCGAGGAAGAAAACGCGTGATGCCGCGGTCATAAAAAAAGTTGCTCAGGAGCAAAAAAATTTTTTTTTCTCAAATGTAATAACAGATGCTAGAATGTGATTTAGGGTGGAATTCCATGTCTAAAAATATTATTATTAGCTGTTTTTAAAAATTGACTCTTTTTGCTGCCCGAGGAAGAAAACGCGTGATGCCGTGGTCAGAAAAAAAGCTGCCCAGAAGCAAAAAATTTTTTCTTTTCTCAAATGTAATAACGGATGCTAGAATGTGATTCAGGGTGGAATTCCATGTTTAAAAATATTATTATTAGCTGTTTTTAAAAATCAAGTGTTTTTGCTGCCCGAGGAAGAAAACGCGTGATGCAGCGGTCAGAAAAAAAGCTGCCCAGGAGCAAAAAATAATTTTTTTTTCTCAAATGTAATAACGGATCCTAGAATGTGATTCAGGGTGGAATTCCATGTCTAAAAATATTATTATTAGCTGTTTTTAAAAATCGAGTGTTTTTGCTGTTCGAAGAAGAAAACGCGTGATGCCGTGGTCAGAAAAAAAGCTCCCAGGAGAAAAAAAAATTTTTTTTCTCAAATGTAATAACGGATGGTAGAATGGGATTTGGGGTGGAATTCCATGTCTAAAAATATTATTATTACCTGTTTATAAAAATCGAGTGTTTTTGCTGTCCGAGGAAGAAAACGTGTGATGCCGCAGTCAGAAAAAAAGCTGCCCAGGAGCAAAAAAATTTTTTTTTCTCAAATGTAATAACGGATGCTAGAATGGGATTTGGGGTGGAATTCCATGTCTAAAAATATTATTATTAGC
This sequence comes from Arizona elegans, assembly GCA_022577455.1. Taxonomy (NCBI): domain Eukaryota; kingdom Metazoa; phylum Chordata; class Lepidosauria; order Squamata; family Colubridae; genus Arizona; species Arizona elegans. The sequence goes on along the minus strand of JAKOOJ010000001.1, from coordinate 167,764,066 downwards.
TGTTTTTAAAAATTGAGTGTTTTTGCTGTCCGAGGAAGAAAACGTGTGATGCCGCAGTCAGAAAAAAAGCTGCCCAGGAGCAAAAAAATTTTTTTCTTCTCAAATGTAATAATGGATCCTAGAATGTCATTAGGGGTGGAATTCCATGTCTAAAAATATTATTAGCTGTTTTTAAAAATTGAGTGTTTTTGCTGCCCGAGGAAGAAAACGTGTGATGCCGCGGTCAAAAAAAAAGCTGCCCAGGAGCAAAAAAAAATTTTTTTTCTCAAATGTAATAACATATGCTAGAATGTGATTCAGGGTGGAATTCCATGTCTAAAAATATTATTATTAGCTGTTTGTAAAAATCGAGTGTTTTTGTTGCCCAAGGAAGAAAAAGCGTGATGCCGCAGTGAGAAAAAAAGCTGCTAGGAGCAAAAAAAAATTTTTTTTTCTCAAATGTAATAACGGATGTTAGAATCGGATTCGGGGTGGAATTCCATGTCTAAAAATATTTTTTTTAGCTGTTTTTAAAAATCAAGTGTTTTTGCTGCCCAAGGAAGAAAACGCGTGATGCAGCGGTCAGAAAAAAAGCTGCCTAGGAGCAAAAAAAATTTTTTTTCTCAAATGTAATAACGAATCCTAGAATGTGATTCGGGGTGGAATTCCGTGTCAAAAAATATTATTATTAGCTGTTTTGAAAAATCAAGTGTTTTTGCTGCCCGAGGAAGAAAACGCGTGATGCCGCGGTCATAAAAAAAGTTGCTCAGGAGCAAAAAAATTTTTTTTTCTCAAATGTAATAACAGATGCTAGAATGTGATTTAGGGTGGAATTCCATGTCTAAAAATATTATTATTAGCTGTTTTTAAAAATTGACTCTTTTTGCTGCCCGAGGAAGAAAACGCGTGATGCCGTGGTCAGAAAAAAAGCTGCCCAGAAGCAAAAATTTATTTTTTCAAATGAAATAACGGATGCTAGAGTGTGATTCGGGGTGGAATTCCATGTCTAAAAATATTATTATTAGCTGTTTTTAAAAATCAAGCGTTTTTGCTGCCCGAGGATGAAAACGTGTGATGCAGGGGTCAGAAAAAAAGCTGCCCAGGAGCAAAAAAATTTTTTTTTTCTCAAATGTAATAACGGATGCTAGAATGTGATTCGGGGTGGAATTCCAGGTCTTAAAATATTATTATTAGCTATTTTTAAAAATCGAGTGTTTTTGCTGCCCGAGGAAGAAAACACGTGATGCCGCGGTCCAAAAAAAAGCCGCCCAAGAGCAAAAAAAATTTTTTTCTCGAATGTAATAACGGATGCTAGAATGTGATTCGGGGTGGAATTCCATGTCTAAAAATATTATTATTAGCTGTTTTTAAAAATCGAGTGTTTTTGCGGTTCGAAGAAGAAAACGAGTGATGCAGCGGTAAGAAAAATAGCTGCCTAGTAGCAAAAAAATTTTTTTTTCTCAAATGTAATAACAGATCCTAGAATGTGATTCGGGGTGGAATTCCATGTCTAAAAATATTATGATTAGCTGTTTTGAAAAATCAAGTGTTTTTGCTGCCCGAGGAAGAAAACGCGTGATGTCGCGGTCATAAAAAAAGTTGCTCAGGAGCAAAAAAAAATTTTTTTTCTCAAATGTAATAATGGATGCTAGAATGTGATTTAGGGTGGAATTCCATGTCTAAAAATATTATTATTAGCTGTTTTTAAAAATTGACTCTTTTTGGTGCCCGAGGAAGAAAACGCGTGATGCCGTGGTTAGAAAAAAAGCTGCCCAGGAGCAAAAAAATTTTTTTTTCTCAAATGTAATAACGGATGCTAGAATGGGATTTGGGGTGGAATTCCATGTCTAAAAATATTATTATTAGCTGTTTTTAAAAATCAAGTGTTTTTGCTGCCCGAGGAAGAAAACGCCTGATGCCGCGGTCAGAAAAAAAGCTGCCATGTAGCAAAAAAATTTTTTTTTTCTCAAATGTAATAACGGATCCTAGAATGTGATTCGGGGTGGAATTCCATGTCTAAAAATATTATTATTTGCTATTTTGAAAAATTGACTCTTTTTGCTGCCCGAGGAAGAAAACGCGTGATGCCGTGGTCAGAAAAAAAGCTGCCCAGGAGCAAAAAAAATTTTTTTTCTCAAATGTAATAACGGATCCTAGAATGGGATTTGGGGTGGAATTCCATGTCTAAAAATATTATTATTAGCTGTTTATAAAAATCGAGTGTTTTTGCTGTCCGAGGAAGAAAACGTGTGATGCCGCAGTCAGAAAAAAAGCTGCCCAGGAGCAAAAAAATTTTTTTTTCTCAAATGTAATAACGGATGCTAGAATGGGATTTGGGGTGGAATTCCATGTCTAAAAATATTATTATTAGCTGTTTTTAAAAATCAAGTGTTTTTGCTGCCTGAGGAAGAAAACGCGTGATGCCGCGGTTAGAAAAAAAGCTGCCCAGGAGCAAAAAAAAATTTTTTTTCTCAAATGTAATAACGGATGCTAGAATGTGATTCGGGGTGGAATTCCATGTCTAAAATTATTATTATTAGCTGTTTTTAAAATCGAGTGTTTTTGCTGCCAGAGGAAGAAAACGCGTGATGCCGCGGTCAGATAAAATGCCGCCGAGGAGCAAAAAATTTTTTTTTTCTCAAATGTAATAACGGATGCTAGAATGTGATTCGGGGTGGAATTCCAGGTCTTAAAATATTATTATTAGCTATTTTTAAAAATCGAGTGTTTTTGCTGCCCGAGGAAGAAAACACGTGATGCCGCGGTCCGAAAAAAAGCCGCCCAAGAGCAAAAAAAATTTTTTTCTCGAATGTAATAACGGATGCTAGAATGTGATTCGGGGTGGAATTCCATGTCTAAAAATATTATTATTAGCTGTTTTTAAAAATCGAGTGTTTTTGCGGTTCGAAGAAGAAAACGAGTGATGTCGCGGTCATAAAAAAAGTTGCTCAGGAGCAAAAAAAATTTTTTTTCTCAAATGTAATAATGGATGCTAGAATGTGATTTAGGGTGGAATTCCATGTCTAAAAATATTATTATTAGCTGTTTTGAAAAATCAAGTGTTTTTGCTGTCCGAGGAAGAAAACGTGTGATGCCGCAGTCAGAAAAAAAGCTGCTCAGGAGCAAAAAAAAAATTTTTTTCTCAAATGTAATAATGGATGCTAGAATGTGATTTAGGGTGGAATTCCATGTCTAAAAATATTATTATAAGCTGTTTTTAAAAATTGACTCTTTTTGCTGCCCGAGGAAGAAAACGCGTGATGCAGCGGTCAGAAAAAAAGCTGCCCAGGAGCAAAAAAAATTTTTTTTTCTCAAATGTAATAACGGATCCTAGAATGTGATTCAGGGTGGAATTCCATGTCTAAAAATATTATTATTAGCTGTTTTTAAAAATTGAGTGTTTTTGCTGCCCGAGGAAGAAAACGCGTGATGCCGCGGTCAGAAAAAAAGCTGCCATGTAGCAAAAAAAAATTTTTTTTCTCAAATGTAATAACGGATGCTAGAATGTGATTCAGGATGGAATTCCATGTCTAAAAATATTATTATTAGCTGTTTTTAAAAATTGACTCTTTTTGCTGCCCGAGGAAGAAAACGCATGATGCCTCGGTCAGAAAAAAAGCTGCCCAGGAGCAAAAATTTTTTTTTTCTCAAATGTAATAACGGATGCTACAATGTGATTCGGGGTGGAATTCCATGTCTAAAAATATTATTATTAGCTGTTTATAAAAATTGAGTGTTTTTGCTGCCCGAGGAAGAAAACGCATGATGCCGTGGTCAGAAAAAAAGCTGCCCAGGAACAAAAATTTTTTTTTTCTCAAATGTAATAACGGATACTAGAATGTGATTTGGGGTGGAATTCCATGTCTAAAAATATTATTATTAGCTGTTTTTAAAAATCGAGTGTTTTTGCTGCCCGAGGAAGAAAACGCGTGATCCCGCGGTCAGAAAAAAAGCTGCCCAGGAACAAAAATTTTTTTTTCTCAAATGCAATAACGGAAGCTAGAATGGGATTCGGGGTGGAATTCCATGTCTAAAAATCTTATTATTAGCTGTTTTTAAATATTGAGAGTTTTCGCTGCCCAAGGAAGAGAACGCGTGATGCCGCGGTCAGAAAAGAAGCTGCCAGAAGCAAAACATTTTTTTTTCTCAAATGTAATAACGGATGCTAGAATGTGATTCAGGGTGGAATTCCATATCTAAAAATATTATTATTAGCTGTTTTTAAAAATCGAGTGTTTTTGCTGCCCGAGGAAGAAAACGCATGATGCCGCAGTCAGATAAAATGCCGCCGAGGAGCAAAAAAATTTTTTTTCTCAAATGAAATAACGGATGCTAGAATGTGATTCGGGGTGGAATTCCATGTCTTAAAATATTATTATTAGCTGTTTTTAAAAATCGAGTGTTTTTGCGGTTCGAAGAAGAAAACGAGTGATGCAGCGGTAAGAAAAAAAGCTGCCTAGGAGCAAAAAAATTTTTTTTTCTCAAATGTAATAACGGATCCTAGAATGTGATTCGGGGTGGAGTTCCATGTCTAAAAATATTATGATTAGCTGTTTTGAAAAATCAAGTGTTTTTGCTGCCCGAGGAAGAAAACGCGTGATGTCGCGGTCATAAAAAAAGTTGCTCAGGAGCAAAAAAAAAATTTTTTTCTCAAATGTAATAATGGATGCTAGAATGTGATTTAGGGTGGAATTCCATGTCTAAAAATATTATTATAAGCTGTTTTTAAAAATTGACTCTTTTTGCTGCCCGAGGAAGAAAACGCGTGATGCAGCGGTCAGAAAAAAAGCTGCCCAGGAGCAAAAAAAATTTTTTTTTCTCAAATGTAATAACGGATCCTAGAATGTGATTCAGGGTGGAATTCCATGTCTAAAAATATTATTATTAGCTGTTTTTAAAAATTGAGTGTTTTTGCTGCCCGAGGAAGAAAACGCGTGATGCCGCGGTCAGAAAAAAAGCTGCCATGTAGCAAAAAAAATTTTTTTTTCTCAAATGTAATAACGGATGCTATAATGTGATTCAGGATGGAATTCCATGTCTAAAAATATTATTATTAGCTGTTTTTAAAAATTGACTCTTTTTGCTGCCCGAGGAAGAAAACGCATGATGCCTCGGTCAGAAAAAAAGCTGCCCAGGAGCAAAAATTTTTTTTTTCTCAAATGTAATAACGGATGCTACAATGTGATTCGGGGTGGAATTCCATGTCTAAAAATATTATTATTAGCTGTTTATAAAAATTGAGTGTTTTTGCTGCCCGAGGAAGAAAACGCATGATGCCGTGGTCAGAAAAAAAGCTGCCCAGGAACAAAAATTTTTTTTTTCTCAAATGTAATAACGGATACTAGAATGTGATTTGGGGTGGAATTCCATGTCTAAAAATATTATTATTAGCTGTTTTTAAAAATCGAGTGTTTTTGCTGCGCGAGGAAGAAAACGCGTGAACCCGCGGTCAGAAAAAAAGCTGCCCAGGAACAAAAAATTTTTTTTCTCAAATGTAATAACGGAAGCTAGAATGGGATTCGGGGTGGAATTCCATGTCTAAAAATATTATTATTAGCTGTTTTTAAATATTGAGTGTTTTCGCTGCCCAAGGAAGAGAACGCGTGATGCCGCGGTCAGAAAAAAAGCTGCCAGAAGCAAAAAAATTTTTTTTTCTCAAATGTAATAACGGATGCTAGAATGTGATTCAGGGTGGAATTCCATATCTAAAAATATTATTATTAGCTGTTTTTAAAAATCGAGTGTTTTTGCTGCCCGAGGAAGAAAACGCATGATGCCGGGGTGAGAAAAAAAGCTGCCCAGGAGCAAAAATTTATTTTCTCAAATGTAATAACGGATGCTAGAGTGTGATTCGGGGTGGAATTCCATGTCTAAAAATATTATTATTAGCTGTTTTTAAAAATCGAGTGTTTTTGCTGCCCGAGGAAGAAAACGCATGATGCCGCGGTGAGAAAAAAAGCTGCCCAGGAGCAAAAAAAAATTTTTTTTCTCAAATGTAATAATGGATGCTAGAATGTGATTTAGGGTGGAATTCCATGTCTAAAAATATTATTATTAGCTGTTTTTAAAAATTGACTCTTTTTGCTGCCCGAGGAAGAAAACGCGTAATGCCGTGGTTAGAAAAAAAGCTGCCCAGGAGCAAAAAAAATTTTTTTTCTCAAATGTAATAACGGATGCTAGAATGGGATTTGGGGTGGAATTCCATGTCTAAAAATATTATTATTAGCTGTTTTTAAAAATCAAGTGTTTTTGCTGCCCGAGGAAGAAAACGCGTGATGCAGCGGTCAGAAAAAAAGCTGCCCAGGAGCAAAAAAATTTTTTTTTCTCAAATGTAATAACGGATCCTAGAATGTGATTCAGGGTGGAATTCCATGTTTAAAAATATTATTATTAGCTGTTTTTAAAAATTGAGTGTTTTTGCTGCCCGAGGAAGAAAACGAGTGATGCCGCGGTCAGAAAAACAGCTGCCATGTAGCAAAAAAAATTTTTTTTTCTCAAATGTAATAACGGATGCTAGAATGTGATTCAGGGTGGAATTCCATGTCTAAAAATATTATTATTAGCTGTTTTTAAAAATTGACTCTTTTTGCTGCCCGAGGAAGAAAACGCATGATGCCTCGGTCAGAAAAAAAGCTGCCCAGGAGCAAAAAAAATTTTTTTTTCTCAAATGTAATAACGGATCCTAGAATGTGATTCGGGGTGGAATTCAATGTCTAAAAATATTATTATTAGCTGTTTTTAAAAATCAAGTGTTTTTGCTGCCTGAGGAAGAAAACCCGTGATGCCGCGGTCAGAAAAAATCTGCCCAGGAGCAAAAAAAAAATTTTTTTTCTCAAATGTAATAACGAATGCTAGAATGTGATTCGGGGTGGAATTCCATGTCTAAAAATATTATTATTAGCTGTTTTAAAAAATCAAGTGTTTTTGCTGCCTGAGGAAGAAAACCCGTGATGCCGCGGTCAGAAAAAAAGCTGCCCAGGAGCAAAAAAAATTTTTTTTTCTCAAATGTAATAACGGATCCTAGAATGTGATTCGGGGTGGAATTCAATGTCTAAAAATATTATTATTAGCTGTTTTTAAAAATCAAGTGTTTTTGCTGCCTGAGGAAGAAAACCCGTGATGCCGCGGTCAGAAAAAATCTGCCCAGGAGCAAAAAAAAAATTTTTTTTCTCAAATGTAATAACGAATGCTAGAATGTGATTCGGGGTGGAATTCCATGTCTAAAAATATTATTATTAGCTGTTTTAAAAAATCAAGTGTTTTTGCTGCCTGAGGAAGAAAACCCGTGATGCCGCGGTCAGAAAAAAAGCTGCCCAGGAGCAAAAAAATTTTTTTTTTCTCAAATGTAATAACGGATACTAGAATGTGATTTGGGGTGGAATTCCATGTCTAAAAATATTATTATTAGCTGTTTTTAAAAATCGAGTGTTTTTGCTGCCCGAGGAAGAAAACGCGTGATCCCGCGGTCAGAAAAAAAGCTGCCCAGGAACAAAAATTTTTTTTTCTCAAATGTAATAACGGATGCTAGAATGTGATTCAGGGTGGAATTCCATGTCCAAAAATATTATTATTAGCTGTTTTTAAAAATCAAGTGTTTTTGCTGCCCGAGGAAGAAAACGCGTCATGCAGCGGTCAGAAAAAAAGCTGCCCAGGAGCAAAAAAAATTTTTTTTTCTCAAATGTAATAACGGATCCTAGAATGTGATTCGGGGTGGAATTCAATGTCTAAAAATATTATTATTAGCTGTTTTTAAAAATCAAGTGTTTTTGCTGCCTGAGGAAGAAAACCCGTGATGCCGCGGTCAGAAAAAATCTGCCCAGGAGCAAAAAAAAAATTTTTTTTCTCAAATGTAATAACGAATGCTAGAATGTGATTCGGGGTGGAATTCCATGTCTAAAAATATTATTATTAGCTCTTTTTAAAAATCAAGTGTTTTTGCTGCCTGAGGAAGAAAACCCGTGATGCCGCGGTCAGAAAAAATCTGCCCAGGAGCAAAAAAAAATTTTTTTTTCTCAAATGTAATAACGAATGCTAGAATGTGATTCGGGGTGGAATTCCATGTCTAAAAATATTATTATTAGCTGTTTTTAAAAATCGAGTGTTTTTGCTGCCCGAGGAAGAAAACGTGTGATGCCGCGGTCAGAAAAAAAGCTGCCAGAAGCAAAAAAATTTTTTTTCTCAAATGTAATAACGGATGTTAGAATGTGATTCGGGCTGGAATTCCATGTCTAAAAATATTATTATTAGCTGTTTTTAAAAATCGAGTGTTTTTGCTGCCCGAGGAAGAAAACGTGTGATGCCGAGGTCAGAAAAAAAGCTGCCAGAAGCAAAAAATTTTTTTTTCTCAAATGTAATAACGGATGCTAGAATGTGATTCCGGGTGGAATTCCATGTCTAAAAATATTATTATTAGCTGTTTTTAAAAATCGAGTGTTTTTGCTGCCCGAGGAAGAAAACGCATGATGCCGCGGTCAGAAAAAAAGCTGCCCAGGAGCAAAAATTTTTTTTTCTCAAATGTAATAACGGATGCTAGAATGTGATTCGGGGTGGAATTCCATGTCTAAAAATATTATTATTAGCTGTTTTTAAAAATCAAGTGTTTTTGCTGCCCGAGGAAGAAAACGCTTGATGCAGCGGTCAGAAAAAAAGCTGCCCAGGAGCAAAAAAAAATTTTTTTTCTCAAATGTAATAACGGATGCTAGAATGTGATTCAGGGTGGAATTCCATGTCTAAAAATATTATTATTAGCTGTTTTTAAAAATCGAGTGTTTTTGCTGCCCGAGGAAGAAAACGCGTGATGCCGCAAGTCAGAAAAAAAGCTGCCAGGAGCAAAAAAAATTTTTTTTTCTCAAATGTAATAACGGATGTTAGAATGGGATTCGGGGTGGAATTCCATGTCTAAAAATATTATTATTAGCTGTTTTTAAAAATCGAGTGTTTTTGCTGCCCGAGGAAGAAAACGTGTGATGCCGTGGTCAGAAAAACAGCTGCCCAGGAGCAAAAATTTTTTTTTTCTCAAATGTAATAACGGATGTTAGAATGTGATTCGGGCTGGAATTCCATGTCTAAAAATATTATTATTAGCTGTTTTTAAAAATCGAGTGTTTTTGCTGCCCGAGGAAGAAAACGTGTGATGCCGCGGTCAGAAAAAAAGCTGCCAGAAGCAAAAAATTTTTTTTTCTCAAATGTAATAACGGATGCTAGAATGTGATTCGGGGTGGAATTCCATGTCTAAAAATATTATTATTAGCTGTTTTTAAAAATCGAGTGTTTTTGCTGCCCGAGGAAGAAAACGCATGATGCCGCGGTCAGAAAAACAGCTGCCCAGGAGCAAAAAAATTTTTTTTCTCAAATGTAATAACGGATGTTAGAATGTGATTCGGGCTGGAATTCCATGTCTAAAAATATTATTATTAGCTGTTTTTAAAAATCGAGTGTTTTTGCTGCCCGAGGAAGAAAACGTGTGATGCCGCGGTCAGAAAAAAAGCTGCCAGAAGCAAAAAATTTTTTTTTCTCAAATGTAATAACGGATGCTAGAATGTGATTCGGGGTGGAATTCCATGTCTAAAAATATTATTATTAGCTGTTTTTAAAAATTGACTCTTTTTGCTGCCCGAGGAAGAAAACGCGTGATGCCGTGGTTAGAAAAAAAGCTGCCCAGGAGCAAAAAAATTTTTTTTTGTGAAATGTAATAACGGATGCTAGAATGGGATTTGGGGTGGAATTCCATGTCTAAAAATATTATTATTAGCTGTTTTTAAAAATCAAGTGTTTTTGCTGCCCGAGGAAGAAAACGCGTGATGCAGCGGTCAGAAAAAAAGCTGCCCAGGAGCAAAAAAATTTTTTTTTTCTCAAATGTAATAACGGATCCTAGAATGTGATTCAGGGTGGAATTCCATGTCTAAAAATATTATTATTAGCTGTTTTTAAAAATCGAGTGTTTTTGCTGCCCGAGGAAGAGAACGCGTGATCCCGCGGTCAGAAAAAAAGCTGCCAGAAGCAAAAAATTTTTTTTTTCTCAAATGTAATAATGGATGCTAGAATGTGATTCAGGGTGGAATTCCATGTCCAAAAATATTATTATTAGCTGTTTTTAAAAATCAAGTGTTTTTGCTGCCCGAGGAAGAAAACGCGTCATGCAGCGGTCAGAAAAAAAGCTGCCCAGGAGCAAAAAAAATTTTTTTTTCTCAAATGTAATAACGGATCCTAGAATGTGATTCGGGGTGGAATTCAATGTCTAAAAATATTATTATTAGCTGTTTTTAAAAATCAATTGTTTTTGCTGCCTGAGGAAGAAAACCCGTGATGCCGCGGTCAGAAAAAATCTGCCCAGGAGCAAAAAAAAATTTTTTTTTCTCAAATGTAATAACGAATGTTAGAATGTGATTCGGGGTGGAATTCCATATCTAAAAATATTATTATTAGCTGTTTTAAAAAATCAAGTGTTTTTGCTGCCTGAGGAAGAAAACCCGTGATGCCGCGGTCAGAAAAAAAGCTGCCCAGGAGTAAAAAAAAATTTTTTCTTTTCTCAAATGTAATAACGGATACTAGAATGTGATTTGGGGTGGAATTCCATGTCTAAAAATATTATTATTAGCTGTTTTTAAAAATCGAGTGTTTTTGCTGCCCGAGGAAGAAAACGCGTGATGCCGCAGTCAGAAAAAAAGCTGCCAGGAGCAAAAAAATTTTTTTTTTCTCAAATGTAATAACGGATGTTAGAATGGGATTCGGGGTGGAATTCCATGTCTAAAAATATTATTATTAGCTGTTTTTAAAAATCGAGTGTTTTTGCTGCCCGAGGAAGAAAACGTGTGATGCCGTGGTCAGAAAAACAGCTGCCCAGGAGCAAAAATTTTTTTTTTCTCAAATGTAATAACGGATGTTAGAATGTGATTTGGGCTGGAATTCCATGTCTAAAAATATTATTATTAGCTGTTTTTAAAAATCGAGTGTTTTTGCTGCCCGAGGAAGAAAACGTGTGATGCCGCGGTCAGAAAAAAAGCTGCCAGAAGCAAAAAATTTTTTTTTCTCAAATGTAATAACGGATGCTAGAATGTGATTCGGGGTGGAATTCCATGTCTAAAAATATTATTATTAGCTGTTTTTAAAAATCGAGTGTTTTTGCTGCCCGAGGAAGAAAACGCATGATGCCGCAGTCAGAAAAAAAGCTGCCCAGGAGCAAAAATTTTTTTTTCTCAAATGTAATAACGGATGCTAGAATGTGATTCGGGGTGGAATTCCATGTCTAAAAATATTATAATTAGCTGTTTTTAAAAATCAAGTGTTTTTGCTGCCCGAGGAAGAAAACGCGTGATGCAGCGGTCAGAAAAAAAGCTGCCCAGGAGCAAAAAAAAATTTTTTTTCTCAAATGTAATAACGGATGCTAGAATGTGATTCAGGGTGGAATTCCATGTCTAAAAATATTATTATTAGCTGTTTTTAAAAATCGAGTGTTTTTGCTGCCCGAGGAAGAAAACGCGTGATGCCGCAGTCAGAAAAAAAGCTGCCAGGAGCAAAAAAAATTTTTTTTTCTCAAATGTAATAACGGATGTTAGAATGGGATTCGGGGTGGAATTCCATGTCTAAAAATATTATTATTAGCTGTTTTTAAAAATCGAGTGTTTTTGCTGCCCGAGAAAGAAAACGCATGATGCCGCGGTCAGAAAAACAGCTGCCCAGGAGCAAAAAATTTTTTTTTCTCAAATGTAATAACGGATGTTAGAATGTGATTCGGGCTGGAATTCCATGTCTAAAAATATTATTATTAGCTGTTTTTAAAAATCGAGTGTTTTTGCTGCCCGAGGAAGAAAACGTGTGATGCCGCGGTCAGAAAAAAAGCTGCCAGAAGCAAAAATTTTTTTTTTCTCAAATGTAATAACGGATGCTAGAATGTGATTCGGGGTGGAATTCCATGTCTAAAAATATTATTATTAGCTGTTTTTAAAAATCGAGTGTTTTTGCTGCCCGAGGAAGAAAACGTGTGATGCCGTGGTCAGAAAAAAAGCTGCCAGAAGCAAAAAAATTTTTTTTCTCAAATGTAATAACGGATGCTAGAATGTGATTCGGGGTAGAATTCCATGTCTAAAAATATTATTATTAGCTGTTTTTAAAAATCGAGTGTTTTTGCTGCCCGAGAAAGAAAACGCATGATGCCGCGGTCAGAAAAACAGCTGCCCAGGAGCAAAAAATTTTTTTTTCTCAAATGTAATAACGGATGTTAGAATCTGATTCGGGCTGGAATTCCATGTCTAAAAATATTATTATTAGCTGTTTTTAAAAATCGAGTGTTTTTGCTGCCCGAGGAAGAAAACGTGTGATGCCGCGGTCAGAAAAAAAGCTGCCAGAAGCAAAAAATTTTTTTTTCTCAAATGTAATAACGGATGCTAGAATGTGATTCGGGGTGGAATTCCATGTCTAAAAATATTATTATTAGCTGTTTTTAAAAATCGAGTGTTTTTGCTGCCCGAGGAAGAAAACGTGTGATGCCGTGGTCAGAAAAAAAGCTGCCAGAAGCAAAAAAATTTTTTTTCTCAAATGTAATAACGGATGCTAGAATGTGATTCGGGGTAGAATTCCATGTCTAAAAATATTATTATTAGCTGTTTTTAAAAATCGAGTGTTTTTGCTGCCCGAGAAAGAAAACGCATGATGCCGCGGTCAGAAAAACAGCTGCCCAGGAGCAAAAAATTTTTTTTTCTCAAATGTAATAACGGATGTTAGAATGTGATTCGGGCTGTAATTCCATGTCTAAAAATATTATTATTAGCTGTTTTTAAAAATCGAGTGTTTTTGCTGCCCGAGGAAGAAAACGTGTGATGCCGCGGTCAGAAAAAAAGCTGCCAGAAGCAAAAAATTTTTTTTTCTCAAATGTAATAATGGATGCTAGAATGTGATTCGGGGTGGAATTCCATGTCTAAAAATATTATTATTAGCTGTTTTTAAAAATCGAGTGTTTTTGCTGCCCGAGGAAGAAAACGCGTGATGCAGCGGTCAGAAAAAAAGCTGCCCAGAAGCAAAAAAAATTTTTTCTTCTCAAATGTAATAATGGATCCTAGAATGTCATTAGGGGTGGAATTCCATGTCTAAAAATATTATTATTAGCTGTATTTAAAAATCGAGTGTTTTTGCTGCCCGAGGAAGAAAACGCGTGATGCCGCAGTCAGAAAAAAAGCTGCCAGGAGCAAAAAAAAATTTTTTTTCTCAAATGTAATAACGGATGTTAGAATGGGATTCGGGGTGGAATTCCATGTCTAAAAATATTATTATTAGCTGTTTTTAAAAATCGAGTGTTTTTGCTGCCCGAGAAAGAAAACGCATGATGCCGCGGTCAGAAAAACAGCTGCCCAGGACCAAAAAATTTTTTTTTCTCAAATGTAATAACGGATGTTAGAATCTGATTCGGGCTGGAATTCCATGTCTAAAAATATTATTATTAGCTGTTTTTAAAAATCGAGTGTTTTTGCTGCCCGAGGAAGAAAACGTGTGATGCCGCGGTCAGAAAAAAAGCTGCCAGAAGCAAAAAATTTTTTTTTCTCAAATGTAATAACGGATGCTAGAATGTGATTCGGGGTGGAATTCCATGTCTAAAAATATTATTATTAGCTGTTTTTAAAAATCGAGTGTTTTTGCTGCCCGAGGAAGAAAACGTGTGATGCCGTGGTCAGAAAAAAAGCTGCCAGAAGCAAAAAAATTTTTTTTCTCAAATGTAATAACGGATGCTAGAATGTGATTCGGGGTAGAATTCCATGTCTAAAAATATTATTATTAGCTGTTTTTAAAAATCGAGTGTTTTTGCTGCCCGAGAAAGAAAACGCATGATGCCGCGGTCAGAAAAACAGCTGCCCAGGAGCAAAAAATTTTTTTTTCTCAAATGTAATAACGGATGTTAGAATGTGATTCGGGCTGTAATTCCATGTCTAAAAATATTATTATTAGCTGTTTTTAAAAATCGAGTGTTTTTGCTGCCCGAGGAAGAAAACGTGTGATGCCGCGGTCAGAAAAAAAGCTGCCAGAAGCAAAAAATTTTTTTTTCTCAAATGTAATAATGGATGCTAGAATGTGATTCGGGGTGGAATTCCATGTCTAAAAATATTATTATTAGCTGTTTTTAAAAATCGAGTGTTTTTGCTGCCCGAGGAAGAAAACGCGTGATGCAGCGGTCAGAAAAAAAGCTGCCCAGAAGCAAAAAAAATTTTTTCTTCTCAAATGTAATAATGGATCCTAGAATGTCATTAGGGGTGGAATTCCATGTCTAAAAATATTATTATTAGCTGTATTTAAAAATCGAGTGTTTTTGCTGCCCGAGGAAGAAAACGCGTGATGCCGCAGTCAGAAAAAAAGCTGCCAGGAGCAAAAAAAAATTTTTTTTCTCAAATGTAATAACGGATGTTAGAATGGGATTCGGGGTGGAATTCCATGTCTAAAAATATTATTATTAGCTGTTTTTAAAAATCGAGTGTTTTTGCTGCCCGAGGAAGAAAACGTGTGATGCCGTGGTCAGAAAAACAGCTGCCCAGGACCAAAAAAAATTTTTTTCTCAAATGTAATAACGGATGCTAGAATGTGATTCAGGGTGGAATTCCATGTCTAAAAATATTATTATTAGCTGTTTTTAAAAATCGAGTGTTTTTGCTGCCCGAGGAAGAAAACACGTGATGCCGCGGTAAGAAAAAAAGCTGCCCAGGAGCAAAAAAATTTTTTTTCTCAAATGTAATAACGGATGCTAGAATGTGATTTGGGGTGGAATTCAATGTCTAAAAATATTATTATTAGCTGTATTTAAAAATCGAGTGTTTTTGCTGCCCGAGGAAGAAAACGCGTGATGCCGCAGTTAGAAAAAAAGCTGCCAGGAGCAAAAAAATTTTTTTTTTCTCAAATGTAATAACGGATGTTAGAATGGGATTCGGGGTGGAATTCCATCTCTAAAAATATTATTATTAGCTGTTTTTAAAAATCGAGTGTTTTTGCTGCCCGAGGAAGAAAACGTGTGATGCCGCGGTCAGAAAAAAAGCTGCCAGAAGCAAAAAAATTTTTTTTCTCAAATGTAATAACGGATGCTAGAATGTGATTCGGGGTAGAATTCCATGTCTAAAAATATTATTATTAGCTGTTTTTAAAAATCGAGTGTTTTTGCTGCCCGAGAAAGAAAACGCATGATGCCGCGGTCAGAAAAACAGCTGCCCAGGAGCAAAAAATTTTTTTTTCTCAAATGTAATAACGGATGTTAGAATGTGATTCGGGCTGGAATTCCATGTCTAAAAATATTATTATTAGCTGTTTTTAAAAATCGAGTGTTTTTGCTGCCCGAGGAAGAAAACGTGTGATGCCGCGGTCAGAAAAAAAGCTGCCAGAAGCAAAAAATTTTTTTTTCTCAAATGTAATAACGGATGCTAGAATGTGATTCGGGGTGGAATTCCATGTCTAAAAATATTATTATTAGCTGTTTTTAAAAATCGAGTGTTTTTGCTGCCCGAGGAAGAAAACGTGTGATGCCGTGGTCAGAAAAAAAGCTGCCAGAAGCAAAAAAATTTTTTTTCTCAAATGTAATAACGGATGCTAGAATGTGATTCGGGGTAGAATTCCATGTCTAAAAATATTATTATTAGCTGTTTTTAAAAATCGAGTGTTTTTGCTGCCCGAGAAAGAAAACGCATGATGCCGCGGTCAGAAAAACAGCTGCCCA
Organism: Arizona elegans; assembly: GCA_022577455.1. Classification (NCBI taxonomy): domain Eukaryota; kingdom Metazoa; phylum Chordata; class Lepidosauria; order Squamata; family Colubridae; genus Arizona; species Arizona elegans. Next base: position 167,748,405 of record JAKOOJ010000001.1, on the reverse strand, counting down.
GGAGCAAAAAAATTTTTTTTCTCAAATGTAATAACGGATGTTAGAATGTGATTCGGGCTGGAATTCCATGTCTAAAAATATTATTATTAGCTGTTTTTAAAAATCGAGTGTTTTTGCTGCCCGAGGAAGAAAACGTGTGATGCCGCGGTCAGAAAAAAAGCTGCCAGAAGCAAAAAATTTTTTTTTCTCAAATGTAATAACGGATGCTAGAATGTGATTCGGGGTGGAATTCCATGTCTAAAAATATTATTATTAGCTGTTTTTAAAAATCGAGTGTTTTTGCTGCCCGAGGAAGAAAACGTGTGATGCCGTGGTCAGAAAAAAAGCTGCCAGAAGCAAAAAAATTTTTTTTCTCAAATGTAATAACGGATGCTAGAATGTGATTCGGGGTAGAATTCCATGTCTAAAAATATTATTATTAGCTGTTTTTAAAAACCGAGTGTTTTTGCTGCCCGAGAAAGAAAACGCATGATGCCGCGGTCAAAAAAACAGCTGCCCAGGAGCAAAAAATTTTTTTTTCTCAAATGTAATAACGGATGTTAGAATGTGATTCGGGCTGGAATTCCATGTCTAAAAATATTATTATTAGCTATTTTTAAAAATCGAGTGTTTTTGCTGCCCGAGGAAGAAAACGTGTGATGCCGCGGTCAGAAAAAAAGCTGCCAGAAGCAAAAAATTTTTTTTTCTCAAATGTAATAACGGATGCTAGAATGTGATTCGGGGTGGAATTCCATGTCTAAAAATATTATTATTAGCTGTTTTTAAAAATCGAGTGTTTTTGCTGCCCGAGGAAGAAAACGCGTGATGCAGCGGTCAGAAAAAAAGCTGCCCAGAAGCAAAAAAAATTTTTTCTTCTCAAATGTAATAATGGATCCTAGAATGTCATTAGGGGTGGAATTCCATGTCTAAAAATATTATTATTAGCTGTATTTAAAAATCGAGTGTTTTTGCTGCCCGAGGAAGAAAACGCGTGATGCCGCAGTCAGAAAAAAAGCTGCCAGGAGCAAAAAAAAATTTTTTTTCTCAAATGTAATAACGGATGTTAGAATGGGATTCGGGGTGGAATTCCATGTCTAAAAATATTATTATTAGCTGTTTTTAAAAATCGAGTGTTTTTGCTGCCCGAGGAAGAAAACGTGTGATGCCGTGGTCAGAAAAACAGCTGCCCAGGACCAAAAAAAATTTTTTTCTCAAATGTAATAACGGATGCTAGAATGTGATTCAGGGTGGAATTCCATGTCTAAAAATATTATTATTAGCTGTTTTTAAAAATCGAGTGTTTTTGCATCCCGAGGAAGAAAACACGTGATGCCGCGGTAAGAAAAAAAGCTGCCCAGGAGCAAAAAAATTTTTTTTCTCAAATGTAATAACGGATGCTAGAATGTGATTTGGGGTGGAATTCCATGTCTAAAAATATTATTATTAGCTGTTTTTAAAAATCGAGTGTTTTTGCTGCCCGAGGAAGAAAACGTGTGATGCCGTGGTCAGAAAAACAGCTGCCCAGGAGCAAAAATTTTTTTTTCTCAAATGTAATAACGGATGTTAGAATGTGATTCGGGCTGGAATTCCATGTCTAAAAATATTATTATTAGCTGTTTTTAAAAATCGAGTGTTTTTGCTGCCCGAGGAAGAAAACGCGTGATGCCGCGGTAAGAAAAAAAGCTGCCCAGGAGCAAAAAATTTTTTTTTCTCAAATGTAATAACGGATGCTAGAATGTGATTCGGGGTGGAATTCCATGTCTAAAAATATTATTATTAGCTGTATTTAAAATTCGAGTGTTTTTGCTGCCCGAGGAAGAAAACGCGTGATGCCGCAGTCAGAAAAAAAGCTGCCAGGAGCAAAAAAATTTTTTTTTTCTCAAATGTAATAACAGATGTTAGAATGGGATTCGGGGTGGAATTCCATGTCTAAAAATATTATTATTAGCTGTTTTTAAAAATCGAGTGTTTTTGCTGCCCGAGGGAGAAAACGTGTGATGCCGTGGTCAGAAAAACAGCTGCCCAGGAGCAAAAAATTTTTTTTCTCAAATGTAATAACGGATGTTAGAATGTGATTCGGGCTGGAATTCCATGTCTAAAATTATTATTATTAGCTGTTTTTAAAAATCGAGTGTTTTTGCTGCCCGAGGAAGAAAACGTGTGATGCTGCGGTCAGAAAAAAAGCTGCCAGAAGCAAAAAATTTTTTTTTCTCAAATCTAATAACGGATGCTAGAATGTGATTCGGGGTGGAATTCCATGTCTAAAAATATTATTATTAGCTGTTTTTAAAAATCAAGTGTTTTTGCTGCCCGAGGAAGAAAACGCATGATGCCGCGGTCAGAAAAACAGCTGCCCAGGAGCAAAAAATTTTTTTTTCTCAAATGTAATAACGGATGTTAGAATGTGATTCGGGCTGGAATTCCGTGTCAAAAAATATTATTATTAGCTGTTTTGAAAAATCAAGTGTTTTTGCTGCCCGAGGAAGAAAACGCGTGATGCCACGGTCATAAAAAAAGTTGCTCAGGAGCAAAAAAAAATTTTTTTTCTCAAATGTAATAACGGATGCTAGAATGTGATTCAGGGTGGAATTCCATGTCAAAAAATATTATTATTAGCTGTTTTTAAAAATCGAGTGTTTTTGCTGCCCGAGGAAGAAAACGCATGATGCCGCGGTCAGAAAAAAAGCTGCCCAGGAGCAAAAAAAATTTTTTTTTCTCAAATGTAATAACGGATGCTAGAATGTGATTCGGGGTGGAATTCCATGTCTAAAAATATTATTATTAGCTGTTTTTAAAAATCAAGTGTTTTTGCTGCCCGAGGAAGAAAACGCATCATGCCGCGGTCAGAAAAAAAGCTGCCCAGGAGCAAAAAAAATTTTTTTTTCTCAAATGTAATAACGGATGCTAGAATGTGATTCGGGGTGGAATTCCATGTCTAAAAATATTTTTTTTAGCTGTTTTTAAAAATCAAGTGTTTTTGCTGCCCGAGGAAGAAAACGCGTGATGCCACAGTCATAAAAAAAGTTGCTCAGGAGCAAAAAAAATTTTTTTTTCTCAAATGTAATAACGGATGCTAGAATGTGATTCAGGGTGGAATTCCATGTCAAAAAATATTATTATTAGCTGTTTTTAAAAATTGACTCTTTTTGCTCCCCGAGGAAGAAAACGCGTGATGCCGTGGTCAGAAAAAAAGCTGCCCAGGAGCAAAAAAATTTTTTTTCTCAAATGTAATAATGGATGCTAGAATGTGATTCGGGCTGGAATTCCATGTCTAAAAATATTATTATTAGCTGTTTTTAAAAATCGAGTGTTTTTGCTGCCTGAGGAAGAAAACGCGTGATGCCGCGGTCAGAAAAAAAGCTGCCCAGGAGCAAAAAAAATTTTTTTTCTCAAATGTAATAACGGATGTTAGAATCGGATTCGGGGTGGAATTCCATGTCTAAAAATATTTTTTTTAGCTGTTTTTAAAAATCAAGTGTTTTTGCTGCCCGAGGAAGAAAACGCGTGATGCCGCAGTGAGAAAAAAAGCTGCTAGGAGCAAAAAAAATTTTTTTTTCTCAAATGTAATAACGGATGTTAGAATCGGATTCGGGGTGGAATTCCATGTCTAAAAATATTTTTTTTAGCTGTTTTTAAAAATCAAGTGTTTTTGCTGCCCGAGGAAGAAAACGCGTGATGCAGCGGTCAGAAAAAAAGCTGCCTAGGAGCAAAAAAAATTTTTTTTCTCAAATGTAATAACGAATCCTAGAATGTGATTCGGGGTGGAATTCCGTGTCAAAAAATATTATTATTAGCTGTTTTGAAAAATCAAGTGTTTTTGCTGCCCGAGGAAGAAAACGCGTGATGCCACGGTCATAAAAAAAGTTGCTCAGGAGCAAAAAAAAATTTTTTTTCTCAAATGTAATAACGGATGCTAGAATGTGATTCAGGGTGGAATTCCATGTCAAAAAATATTATTATTAGCTGTTTTTAAAAATCGAGTGTTTTTGCTGCCCGAGGAAGAAAACGCATGATGCCGCGGTCAGAAAAAAAGCTGCCCAGGAGCAAAAAAAATTTTTTTTTCTCAAATGTAATAACGGATGCTAGAATGTGATTCGGGGTGGAATTCCATGTCTAAAAATATTATTATTAGCTGTTTTTAAAAATCAAGTGTTTTTGCTGCCCGAGGAAGAACACGCGTGATGCAGCGGTCAGAAAAAAAGCTGCCCAGGAGCAAAAAAAAATTTTTTTTCTCAAATGTAATAACGGATGCTAGAATGTGATTCGGGGTGGAATTCCATGTCTAAAAATATTTTTTTTAGCTGTTTTTAAAAATCAAGTGTTTTTGCTGCCCGAGGAAGAAAACGCGTGATGCCACAGTCATAAAAAAAGTTGCTCAGGAGCAAAAAAAATTTTTTTTTCTCAAATGTAATAACGGATGCTAGAATGTGATTCAGGGTGGAATTCCATGTCAAAAAATATTATTATTAGCTGTTTTTAAAAATTGACTCTTTTTGCTCCCCGAGGAAGAAAACGCGTGATGCCGTGGTCAGAAAAAAAGCTGCCCAGGAGCAAAAAAATTTTTTTCTCAAATGTAATAATGGATGCTAGAATGTGATTCGGGCTGGAATTCCATGTCTAAAAATATTATTATTAGCTGTTTTTAAAAATCGAGTGTTTTTGCTGGCTGAGGAAGAAAACGCGTGATGCCGCGGTCAGAAAAAAAGCTGCCCAGGAGCAAAAAAAATTTTTTTTCTCAAATGTAATAACGGATGTTAGAATCGGATTCGGGGTGGAATTCCATGTCTAAAAATATTTTTTTTAGCTGTTTTTAAAAATCAAGTGTTTTTGCTGCCCGAGGAAGAAAACGCGTGATGCCGCAGTGAGAAAAAAAGCTGCTAGGAGCAAAAAAAATTTTTTTTTCTCAAATGTAATAACGGATGTTAGAATCGGATTCGGGGTGGAATTCCATGTCTAAAAATATTTTTTTTAGCTGTTTTTAAAAATCAAGTGTTTTTGCTGCCCGAGGAAGAAAACGCGTGATGCAGCGGTCAGAAAAAAAGCTGCCTAGGAGCAAAAAAAATTTTTTTTCTCAAATGTAATAACGAATCCTAGAATGTGATTCGGGGTGGAATTCCGTGTCAAAAAATATTATTATTAGCTGTTTTGAAAAATCAAGTGTTTTTGCTGCCCGAGGAAGAAAACGCGTGATGCCACGGTCATAAAAAAAGTTGCTCAGGAGCAAAAAAAAATTTTTTTTCTCAAATGTAATAACGGATGCTAGAATGTGATTCAGGGTGGAATTCCATGTCAAAAAATATTATTATTAGCTGTTTTTAAAAATCGAGTGTTTTTGCTGCCCGAGGAAGAAAACGCATGATGCCGCGGTCAGAAAAAAAGCTGCCCAGGAGCAAAAAAAATTTTTTTTTCTCAAATGTAATAACGGATGCTAGAATGTGATTCGGGGTGGAATTCCATGTCTAAAAATATTATTATTAGCTGTTTTTAAAAATCAAGTGTTTTTGCTGCCCGAGGAAGAACACGCGTGATGCAGCGGTCAGAAAAAAAGCTGCCCAGGAGCAAAAAAAAATTTTTTTTCTCAAATGTAATAACGGATGCTAGAATGTAATTCGGGGTGGAATTCCATGTCTAAAAATATTATTATTAGCTGTTTTTAAAAATTGACTCTTTTTGCTGCCCGAGGAAGAAAACATGTGATGCCGTGGTCAGAAAAACAGCTGCCCAGGAGCAAAAAAATTTTTTTTCTCAAATGTAATAACGGATGCTAGAATGTGATTTGGGCTGGAATTCCATGTCTAAAAATATTATTATTAGCTGTTTTTAAAAATCGAGTGTTTTTGCTGCCCGAGGAAGAAAACGCATGATGCCGCGGTCAGAAAAAAAGCTGCCCAGGAGCAAAAATTTTTTTTTCTCAAATGTAATAACGGATGCTAGAATGTGATTCGGGGTGGAATTCCATGTCAAAAAATATTATTATTAGCTGTTTTTAAAAATTGACTCTTTTTGCTCCCCGAGGAAGAAAACGCGTGATGCCACGGTCATAAAAAAAGTTGCTCAGGAGCAAAAAAAAATTTTTTTTCTCAAATGTAATAACGGATGCTAGAATGTGATTCAGGGTGGAATTCCATGTCAAAAAATATTATTATTAGCTGTTTTTAAAAATCGAGTGTTTTTGCTGCCCGAGGAAGAAAACGCATGATGCCGCGGTCAGAAAAAAAGCTGCCCAAGAGCAAAAAAAATTTTTTTTTCTCAAATGTAATAACGGATGCTAGAATGTGATTCGGGGTGGAATTCCATGTCTAAAAATATTATTATTAGCTGTTTTTAAAAATCAAGTGTTTTTGCTGCCCGAGGAAGAAAACGCGTGATGCCACAGTCATAAAAAAAGTTGCTCAGGAGCAAAAAAAATTTTTTTTTCTCAAATGTAATAACGGATGCTAGAATGTGATTCAGGGTGGAATTCCATGTCAAAAAATATTATTATTAGCTGTTTTTAAAAATTGACTCTTTTTGCTCCCCGAGGAAGAAAAGGCGTGATGCCGTGGTCAGAAAAAAAGCTGCCCAGGAGCAAAAAAATTTTTTTTCTCAAATGTAATAATGGATGCTAGAATGTGATTCGGGCTGGAATTCCATGTCTAAAAATATTATTATTAGCTGTTTTTAAAAATCGAGTGTTTTTGCTGCCTGAGGAAGAAAACGCGTGATGCCGCGGTCAGAAAAAAAACTGCCCAGGAGCAAAAAAAATTTTTTTTCTCAAATGTAATAACGGATGTTAGAATCGGATTCGGGGTGGAATTCCATGTCTAAAAATATTTTTTTTAGCTGTTTTTAAAAATCAAGTGTTTTTGCTGCCCGAGGAAGAAATCGCGTGATGCCGCAGTGAGAAAAAAAGCTGCTAGGAGCAAAAAAAATTTTTTTTTCTCAAATGTAATAACGGATGTTAGAATCGGATTCGGGGTGGAATTCCATGTCTAAAAATATTTTTTTTAGCTGTTTTTAAAAATCAAGTGTTTTTGCTGCCCGAGGAAGAAAACGCGTGATGCAGCGGTCAGAAAAAAAGCTGCCTAGGAGCAAAAAAAATTTTTTTTCTCAAATGTAATAACGAATCCTAGAATGTGATTCGGGGTGGAATTCCGTGTCAAAAAATATTATTATTAGCTGTTTTGAAAAATCAAGTGTTTTTGCTGCCCGAGGAAGAAAACGCGTGATGCCACGGTCATAAAAAAAGTTGCTCAGGAGCAAAAAAAAATTTTTTTTCTCAAATGTAATAACGGATGCTAGAATGTGATTCAGGGTGGAATTCCATGTCAAAAAATATTATTATTAGCTGTTTTTAAAAATCGAGTGTTTTTGCTGCCCGAGGAAGAAAACGCATGATGCCGCGGTCAGAAAAAAAGCTGCCCAGGAGCAAAAAAAATTTTTTTTTCTCAAATGTAATAACGGATGCTAGAATGTGATTCGGGGTGGAATTCCATGTCTAAAAATATTATTATTAGCTGTTTTTAAAAATCAAGTGTTTTTGCTGCCCGAGGAAGAACACGCGTGATGCAGCGGTCAGAAAAAAAGCTGCCCAGGAGCAAAAAAAAATTTTTTTTCTCAAATGTAATAACGGATGCTAGAATGTAATTCGGGGTGGAATTCCATGTCTAAAAATATTATTATTAGCTGTTTTTAAAAATTGACTCTTTTTGCTGCCCGAGGAAGAAAACATGTGATGCCGTGGTCAGAAAAACAGCTGCCCAGGAGCAAAAAAATTTTTTTTCTCAAATGTAATAACGGATGCTAGAATGTGATTTGGGCTGGAATTCCATGTCTAAAAATATTATTATTAGCTGTTTTTAAAAATCGAGTGTTTTTGCTGCCCGAGGAAGAAAACGCATGATGCCGCGGTCAGAAAAAAAGCTGCCCAGGAGCAAAAATTTTTTTTTCTCAAATGTAATAACGGATGCTAGAATGTGATTCGGGGTGGAATTCCATGTCAAAAAATATTATTATTAGCTGTTTTTAAAAATTGACTCTTTTTGCTCCCCGAGGAAGAAAACCCGTGATGCCACGGTCATAAAAAAAGTTGCTCAGGAGCAAAAAAAAATTTTTTTTCTCAAATGTAATAACGGATGCTAGAATGTGATTCAGGGTGGAATTCCATGTCAAAAAATATTATTATTAGCTGTTTTTAAAAATCGAGTGTTTTTGCTGCCCGAGGAAGAAAACGCATGATGCCGCGGTCAGAAAAAAAGCTGCCCAGGAGCAAAAAAAATTTTTTTTTCTCAAATGTAATAACGGATGCTAGAATGTGATTCGGGGTGGAATTCCATGTCTAAAAATATTATTATTAGCTGTTTTTAAAAATCAAGTGTTTTTGCTGCCCGAGGAAGAAAACGCGTGATGCCACAGTCATAAAAAAAGTTGCTCAGGAGCAAAAAAAATTTTTTTTTCTCAAATGTAATAACGGATGCTAGAATGTGATTCAGGGTGGAATTCCATGTCAAAAAATATTATTATTAGCTGTTTTTAAAAATTGACTCTTTTTGCTCCCCGAGGAAGAAAAGGCGTGATGCCGTGGTCAGAAAAAAAGCTGCCCAGGAGCAAAAAAATTTTTTTTCTCAAATGTAATAATGGATGCTAGAATGTGATTCGGGCTGGAATTCCATGTCTAAAAATATTATTATTAGCTGTTTTTAAAAATCGAGTGTTTTTGCTGCCTGAGGAAGAAAACGCGTGATGCCGCGGTCAGAAAAAAAACTGCCCAGGAGCAAAAAAAATTTTTTTTCTCAAATGTAATAACGGATGTTAGAATCGGATTCGGGGTGGAATTCCATGTCTAAAAATATTTTTTTTAGCTGTTTTTAAAAATCAAGTGTTTTTGCTGCCCGAGGAAGAAATCGCGTGATGCCGCAGTGAGAAAAAAAGCTGCTAGGAGCAAAAAAAAATTTTTTTTCTCAAATGTAATAACGGATGTTAGAATCTGATTCGGGGTGGAATTCCATGTCTAAAAATATTTTTTTTAGCTGTTTTTAAAAATCAAGTGTTTTTGCTGCCCGAGGAAGAAAACGCGTGATGCAGCGGTCAGAAAAAAAGCTGCCTAGGAGCAAAAAAAATTTTTTTTCTCAAATGTAATAACGAATCCTAGAATGTGATTCGGGGTGGAATTCCGTGTCAAAAAATATTATTATTAGCTGTTTTGAAAAATCAAGTGTTTTTGCTGCCCGAGGAAGAAAACGCGTGATGCCACGGTCATAAAAAAAGTTGCTCAGGAGCAAAAAAAAATTTTTTTTCTCAAATGTAATAACGGATGCTAGAATGTGATTCAGGGTGGAATTCCATGTCAAAAAATATTATTATAAGCTGTTTTTAAAAATCGAGTGTTTTTGCTGCCCGAGGAAGAAAACGCATGATGCCGCGGTCAGAAAAAAAGCTGCCCAGGAGCAAAAAAAATTTTTTTTTCTCAAATGTAATAACGGATGCTAGAATGTGATTCGGGGTGGAATTCCATGTCTAAAAATATTATTATTAGCTGTTTTTAAAAATCAAGTGTTTTTGCTGCCCGAGGAAGAACACGCGTGATGCAGCGGTCAGAAAAAAAGCTGCCCAGGAGCAAAAAAAAATTTTTTTTCTCAAATGTAATAACGGATGCTAGAATGTAATTCGGGGTGGAATTCCATGTCTAAAAATATTATTATTAGCTGTTTTTAAAAATTGACTCTTTTTGCTGCCCGAGGAAGAAAACATGTGATGCCGTGGTCAGAAAAACAGCTGCCCAGGAGCAAAAAAATTTTTTTTCTCAAATGTAATAACGGATGCTAGAATGTGATTTGGGCTGGAATTCCATGTCTAAAAATATTATTATTAGCTGTTTTTAAAAATCGAGTGTTTTTGCTGCCCGAGGAAGAAAACGCATGATGCCGCGGTCAGAAAAAAAGCTGCCCAGGAGCAAAAATTTTTTTTTCTCAAATGTAATAACGGATGCTAGAATGTGATTCGGGGTGGAATTCCATGTCTAAAAATATTATTATTAGCTGTTTTTAAAAATCGAGTGTTTTTGCTGCCCGAGGAAGAAAACGCGTGATGCCACAGTCATAAAAAAAGTTGCTCAGGAGCAAAAAAAATTTTTTTTTCTCAAATGTAATAACGGATGCTAGAATGTGATTCAGGGTGGAATTCCATGTCAAAAAATATTATTATTAGCTGTTTTTAAAAATTGACTCTTTTTGCTCCCCGAGGAAGAAAACGCGTGATGCCGTGGTCAGAAAAAAAGCTGCCCAGGAGCAAAAAAATTTTTTTTCTCAAATGTAATAATGGATGCTAGAATGTGATTCGGGCTGGAATTCCATGTCTAAAAATATTATTATTAGCTGTTTTTAAAAATCGAGTGTTTTTGCTGCCTGAGGAAGAAAACGCGTGATGCCGCGGTCAGAAAAAAAGCTGCCCAGGAGCAAAAAAAATTTTTTTTCTCAAATGTAATAACGGATGTTAGAATCGGATTCGGGGTGGAATTCCATGTCTAAAAATATTTTTTTTAGCTGTTTTTAAAAATCAAGTGTTTTTGCTGCCCGAGGAAGAAAACGCGTGATGCCGCAGTGAGAAAAAAAGCTGCTAGGAGCAAAAAAATTTTTTTTTTCTCAAATGTAATAACGGATGTTAGAATCGGATTCGGGGTGGAATTCCATGTCTAAAAATATTTTTTTTAGCTGTTTTTAAAAATCAAGTGTTTTTGCTGCCCGAGGAAGAAAACGCGTGATGCAGCGGTCAGAAAAAAAGCTGCCTAGGAGCAAAAAAAATTTTTTTTCTCAAATGTAATAACGAATCCTAGAATGTGATTCGGGGTGGAATTCCGTGTCAAAAAATATTATTATTAGCTGTTTTGAAAAATCAAGTGTTTTTGCTGCCCGAGGAAGAAAACGCGTGATGCCACGGTCATAAAAAAAGTTGCTCAGGAGCAAAAAAAAATTTTTTTTCTCAAATGTAATAACGGATGCTAGAATGTGATTCAGGGTGGAATTCCATGTCAAAAAATATTATTATTAGCTGTTTTTAAAAATCGAGTGTTTTTGCTGCCCGAGGAAGAAAACGCATGATGCCGCGGTCAGAAAAAAAGCTGCCCAGGAGCAAAAAAAATTTTTTTTTCTCAAATGTAATAACGGATGCTAGAATGTGATTCGGGGTGGAATTCCATGTCTAAAAATATTATTATTAGCTGTTTTTAAAAATCAAGTGTTTTTGCTGCCCGAGGAAGAACACGCGTGATGCAGCGGTCAGAAAAAAAGCTGCCCAGGAGCAAAAAAAAATTTTTTTTCTCAAATGTAATAACGGATGCTAGAATGTAATTCGGGGTGGAATTCCATGTCTAAAAATATTATTATTAGCTGTTTTTAAAAATTGACTCTTTTTGCTGCCCGAGGAAGAAAACATGTGATGCCGTGGTCAGAAAAACAGCTGCCCAGGAGCAAAAAAATTTTTTTTCTCAAATGTAATAACGGATGCTAGAATGTGATTTGGGCTGGAATTCCATGTCTAAAAATATTATTATTAGCTGTTTTTAAAAATCGAGTGTTTTTGCTGCCCGAGGAAGAAAACGCATGATGCCGCGGTCAGAAAAAAAGCTGCCCAGGAGCAAAATTTTTTTTTTCTCAAATGTAATAACGGATGCTAGAATGTGATTCGGGGTGGAATTCCATGTCTAAAAATATTATTATTAGCTTTTTTTTAAAATCAAGTGTTTTTGCTGCCCGAGGAAGAAAACGCGTGATGCAGCGGTCAGAAAAAAAGCTTCCCAGGAGCAAAAAAAAAATTTTTTTCTCAAATGTAATAACGGATGCTAGAATGTGATTCAGTGTGGAATTCCATGTCTAAAAATATTATTATTAGCTGTTTTTAAAAATCGAGTGTTTTTGCTGCCCGAGGAAGAAAACGCATGATGCCGCGGTCAGAAAAAAAGCTGCCCAGGAGCAAAAATTTTTTTTTCTCAAATGTAATAACGGATGCTAGAATGTGATTCGGGGTGGAATTCCATGTCTAAAAATATTATTATTAGCTGTTTTTAAAAATCAAGTGTTTTTGCTGCCCGAGGAAGAAAACGCGTGATGCAGCGGTCAGAAAAAAAGCTGCCCAGGAGCAAAAAAAAATTTTTTTTTCTCAAATGTAATAACGGATGCTAGAATGTGATTCAGGGTGGAATTCCATGTCTAAAAATATTATTATTAGCTGTTTTTAAAAATCGAGTGTTTTTGCTGCCCGATGCAGCGTCAGAAAAAAAGCTGCCCAGAAGCAAAAAAATTTTTTTCTTCTCAAATGTAATAATGGATCCTAGAATGTCATTAGGGGTGGAATTCCATGTCTAAAAATATTATTATTAGCTGTTTGTAAAAATCGAGTGTTTTTGTTGCCCGAGGAAGAAAAAGCGTGATGCCGCAGTGAGAAAAAAAGCTGCTAGGAGCAAAAAAAATTTTTTTTTCTCAAATGTAATAACGGATGCTAGAATGTGATTCAGTGTGGAATTCCATGTCTAAAAATATTATTATTAGCTGTTTTTAAAAATCGAGTGTTTTTGCTGCCCGAGGAAGAAAACGCATGATGCCGCGGTCAGAAAAAAAGCTGCCCAGGAGCAAAAAATTTTTTTTCTCAAATGTAATAACGGATGCTAGAATGTGATTCGGGGTGGAATTCCATGTCTAAAAATATTATTATTAGCTGTTTTTAAAAATCAAGTGTTTTTGCTGCCCGAGGAAGAAAACGCGTGATGCAGCGGTCAGAAAAAAAGCTGCCCAGGAGCAAAAAAAAATTTTTTTTTCTCAAATGTAATAACGGATGCTAGAATGTGATTCAGGGTGGAATTCCATGTCTAAAAATATTATTATTAGCTGTTTTTAAAAATCGAGTGTTTTTGCTGCCCGATGCAGCGTCAGAAAAAAAGCTGCCCAGAAGCAAAAAAATTTTTTTCTTCTCAAATGTAATAATGGATCCTAGAATGTCATTAGGGGTGGAATTCCATGTCTAAAAATATTATTATTAGCTGTTTGTAAAAATCGAGTGTTTTTGTTGCCCGAGGAAGAAAAAGCGTGATGCCGCAGTGAGAAAAAAAGCTGCTAGGAGCAAAAAAAATTTTTTTTTCTCAAATGTAATAACGGATGTTAGAATCGGATTCGGGGTGGAATTCCATGTCTAAAAATATTTTTTTTAGCTGTTTTTAAAAATCAAGTGTTTTTGCTGCCCGAGGAAGAAAACGCGAGATGCCACAGTCATAAAAAAAGTTGCTCAGGAGCAAAAAAAATTTTTTTTTCTCAAATGTAATAACGGATGCTAGAATGTAATTCGGGGTGGAATTCCATGTCTAAAAATATTATTATTAGCTGTTTTTAAAAATTGACTCTTTTTGCTGCCCGAGGAAGAAAACATGTGATGCCGTGGTCAGAAAAACAGCTGCCCAGGAGCAAAAAAATTTTTTTTCTCAAATGTAATAACGGATGCTAGAATGTGATTTGGGCTGGAATTCCATGTCTAAAAATATTATTATTAGCTGTTTTTAAAAATCGAGTGTTTTTGCTGCCCGAGGAAGAAAACGCATGATGCCGCGGTCAGAAAAAAAGCTGCCCAGGAGCAAAAATTTTTTTTTCTCAAATGTAATAACGGATGCTAGAATGTGATTCGGGGTGGAATTCCATGTCTAAAAATATTATTATTAGCTGTTTTTAAAAATCGAGTGTTTTTGCTGCCCGAGGAAGAAAACGCATGATGCCGCGGTCAGAAAAAAAGCTGCCCAGGAGCAAAAAAAAATTTTTTTTCTCAAATGTAATAACGGATGCTAGAATGTGATTCAGGGTGGAATTCCATGTCAAAAAATATTATTATTAGCTGTTTTTAAAAATCGAGTGTTTTTGCTGCCCGAGGAAGAAAACGCATGATGCCGCGGTCAGAAAAAAAGCTGCCCAGGAGCAAAAAAAATTTTTTTTTCTCAAATGTAATAACGGATGCTAGAATGTGATTCGGGGTGGAATTCCATGTCTAAAAATATTATTATTAGCTGTTTTTAAAAATCAAGTGTTTTTGCTGCCCGAGGAAGAAAACGCGTGATGCCACAGTCATAAAAAAAGTTGCTCAGGAGCAAAAAAAATTTTTTTTTCTCAAATGTAATAACGGATGCTAGAATGTGATTCAGGGTGGAATTCCATGTCAAAAAATATTATTATTAGCTGTTTTTAAAAATTGACTCTTTTTGCTCCCCGAGGAAGAAAACGCGTGATGCCGTGGTCAGAAAAAAAGCTGCCCAGGAGCAAAAAAATTTTTTTTCTCAAATGTAATAATGGATGCTAGAATGTGATTCGGGCTGGAATTCCATGTCTAAAAATATTATTATTAGCTGTTTTTAAAAATCGAGTGTTTTTGCTGCCTGAGGAAGAAAACGCGTGATGCCGCGGTCAGAAAAAAAGCTGCCCAGGAGCAAAAAAAATTTTTTTTCTCAAATGTAATAACGGATGTTAGAATCGGATTCGGGGTGGAATTCCATGTCTAAAAATATTTTTTTTAGCTGTTTTTAAAAATCAAGTGTTTTTGCTGCCCGAGGAAGAAAACGCGTGATGCCGCAGTGAGAAAAAAAGCTGCTAGGAGCAAAAAAATTTTTTTTTTCTCAAATGTAATAACGGATGTTAGAATCGGATTCGGGGTGGAATTCCATGTCTAAAAATATTTTTTTTAGCTGTTTTTAAAAATCAAGTGTTTTTGCTGCCCGAGGAAGAAAACGCGTGATGCAGCGGTCAGAAAAAAAGCTGCCTAGGAGCAAAAAAAATTTTTTTTCTCAAATGTAATAACGAATCCTAGAATGTGATTCGGGGTGGAATTCCGTGTCAAAAAATATTATTATTAGCTGTTTTGAAAAATCAAGTGTTTTTGCTGCCCGAGGAAGAAAACGCGTGATGCCACGGTCATAAAAAAAGTTGCTCAGGAGCAAAAAAAAATTTTTTTTCTCAAATGTAATAATGGATGCTAGAATGTGATTCAGGGTGGAATTCCATGTCAAAAAATATTATTATTAGCTGTTTTTAAAAATCGAGTGTTTTTGCTGCCCGAGGAAGAAAACGCATGATGCCGCGGTCAGAAAAAAAGCTGCCCAGGAGCAAAAAAAATTTTTTTTTCTCAAATGTAATAACGGATGCTAGAATGTGATTCGGGGTGGAATTCCATGTCTAAAAATATTATTATTAGCTGTTTTTAAAAATCAAGTGTTTTTGCTGCCCGAGGAAGAACACGCGTGATGCAGCGGTCAGAAAAAAAGCTGCCCAGGAGCAAAAAAAAATTTTTTTTCTCAAATGTAATAACGGATGCTAGAATGTAATTCGGGGTGGAATTCCATGTCTAAAAATATTATTATTAGCTGTTTTTAAAAATCGAGTGTTTTTGCTGCCTGAGGAAGAAAACGCGTGATGCCGCGGTCAGAAAAAAAGCTGCCCAGGAGCAAAAAAAATTTTTTTTCTCAAATGTAATAACGGATGTTAGAATCGGATTCGGGGTGGAATTCCATGTCTAAAAATATTTTTTTTAGCTGTTTTTAAAAATCAAGTGTTTTTGCTGCCCGAGGAAGAAAACGCGTGATGCAGCGGTCAGAAAAAAAGCTGCCTAGGAGCAAAAAAAATTTTTTTTCTCAAATGTAATAACGAATCCTAGAATGTGATTCGGGGTGGAATTCCGTGTCAAAAAATATTATTATTAGCTGTTTTTAAAAATCGAGTGTTTTTGCTGCCCGAGGAAGAAAACGCGTGATGCCACGGTCATAAAAAAAGTTGCTCAGGAGCAAAAAAAAATTTTTTTTCTCAAATGTAATAACGGATGCTAGAATGTGATTCAGGGTGGAATTCCATGTCAAAAAATATTATTATTAGCTGTTTTTAAAAATCGAGTGTTTTTGCTGCCCGAGGAAGAAAACGCATGATGCCCCGGTCAGAAAAAAAGCTGCCCAGGAGCAAAAAAAATTTTTTTTTCTCAAATGTAATAACGGATGCTAGAATGTGATTCAGGGTGGAATTCCATGTCTAAAAATATTATTATTAGCTGTTTTTAAAAATCAAGTGTTTTTGCTGCCCGAGGAAGAACACGCGTGATGCAGCGGTCAGAAAAAAAGCTGCCCAGGAGCAAAAAAAATTTTTTTTTCTCAAATGTAATAACGGATGCTAGAATGTGATTCGGGGTGGAATTCCATGTCTAAAAATATTATTATTAGCTGTTTTTAAAAATCAAGTGTTTTTGCTGCCCGAGGAAGAACACGCGTGATGCAGCGGTCAGAAAAAAAGCTGCCCAGGAGCAAAAAAAAAATTTTTTTCTCAAATGTAATAACGGATGCTAGAATGTAATTCGGGGTGGAATTCCATGTCTAAAAATATTATTATTAGCTGTTTTTAAAAATCAATTGTTTTTGCTGCCCGAGGAAGAAAACGCGTGATGCAGCGGTCAGAAAAAAAGCTGCCCAGAAGCAAAAAAATTTTTTTCTTCTCAAATGTAATAATGGATCATTAGGGGTGGAATTCCATGTCTAAAAATATTATTATTAGCTGTTTGTAAAAATTGAGTGTTTTTGTTACCCGAGGAAGAAAAAGCGTGATGCCGCAGTGAGAAAAAAAGCTGCTAGGAGCAAAAAAAATTTTTTTTTCTCAAATGTAATAACGGATGTTAGAATCGGATTCGGGGTGGAATTCCATGTCTAAAAATATTTTTTTTAGCTGTTTTTAAAAATCAAGTGTTTTTACTGCCCGAGGAAGAAAACGCGTGATGCCACAGTCATAAAAAAAGTTGCTCAGGAGCAAAAAAAATTTTTTTTTCTCAAATGTAATAACGGATGCTAGAATGTGATTCAGGGTGGAATTCCATGTCAAAAAATATTATTATTAGCTGTTTTTAAAAATTGACTCTTTTTGCTCCCCGAGGAAGAAAACGCGTGATGCCGTGGTCAGAAAAAAAGCTGCCCAGGAGCAAAAAATTTTTTTTTCTCAAATGTAATAATGGATGCTAGAATGTGATTCGGGCTGGAATTCCATGTCTAAAAATATTATTATTAGCTGTTTTTAAAAATCGAGTGTTTTTGCTGCCTGAGGAAGAAAACGCGTGATGCCGCGGTCAGAAAAAAAGCTGCCCAGGAGCAAAAAAATTTTTTTTTCTCAAATGTAATAACGGATGTTAGAATCGGATTCGGGGTGGAATTCCATGTCTAAAAATATTTTTTTTAGCTGTTTTTAAAAATCAAGTGTTTTTGCTGCCCGAGGAAGAAAACGCATGATGCAGCGGTCAGAAAAAAAGCTGCCTAGGAGCAAAAAAAATTTTTTTTCTCAAATGTAATAACGGATGCTAGAATGTGATTCAGGGTGGAATTCCGTGTCAAAAAATATTATTATTAGCTGTTTTGAAAAATCAAGTGTTTTTGCTGCCCGAGGAAGAAAACGCGTGATGCCACGGTAATAAAAAAAGTTGCTCAGGAGCAAAAAAAAAATTTTTTTTCTCAAATGTAATAACGGATGCTAGAATGTGATTCAGGGTGGAATTCCATGTCAAAAAATATTATTATTAGCTGTTTTTAAAAATCGAGTGTTTTTGCTGCCCGAGGAAGAAAACACATGATGCCGCCGTCAGAAAAAAAGCTGCCCAGGAGCAAAAAAAATTTTTTTTTCTCAAATGTAATAACGGATACTAGAATGTGATTCGGGGTGGAATTCCATGTCTAAAAATATTATTATTAGCTGTTTTTAAAAATCAAGTGTTTTTGCTGCCCGAGGAAGAACACGCGTGATGCAGCGGTCAGAAAAAAAGCTGCCCAGGAGCAAAAAAATTTTTTTTTTCTCAAATGTAATAACGGATGCTAGAATGTGATTCGGGGTGGAATTCCATGTCTAAAAATATTATTATTAGCTGTTTTTAAAAATCAAGTGTTTTTGCTGCCCGAGGAAGAACACGCGTGATGCAGCGGTCAGAAAAAAAGCTGCCCAGGAGCAAAAAAAAAATTTTTTTCTCAAATGTAATAACGGATGCTAGAATGTAATTCGGGGTGGAATTCCATGTCTAAAAATATTATTATTAGCTGTTTTTAAAAATCAAGTGTTTTTGCTGCCCGAGGAAGAAAACGCGTGATGCAGCGGTCAGAAAAAAAGCTGCCCAGAAGCAAAAAAATTTTTTTCTTCTCAAATGTAATAATGGATCATTAGGGGTGGAATTCCATGTCTAAAAATATTATTATTAGCTGTTTGTAAAAATTGAGTGTTTTTGTTGCCCGAGGAAGAAAAAGCGTGATGCCGCAGTGAGAAAAAAAGCTGCTAGGAGCAAAAAAAATTTTTTTTTCTCAAATGTAATAACGGATGTTAGAATCGGATTCGGGGTGGAATTCCATGTCTAAAAATATTTTTTTTAGCTGTTTTTAAAAATCAAGTGTTTTTACTGCCCGAGGAAGAAAACGCGTGATGCCACAGTCATAAAAAAAGTTGCTCAGGAGCAAAAAAAATTTTTTTTTCTCAAATGTAATAACGGATGCTAGAATGTGATTCAGGGTGGAATTCCATGTCAAAAAATATTATTATTAGCTGTTTTTAAAAATTGACTCTTTTTGCTCCCCGAGGAAGAAAACGCGTGATGCCGTGGTCAGAAAAAAAGCTGCCCAGGAGCAAAAAATTTTTTTTTCTCAAATGTAATAATGGATGCTAGAATGTGATTCGGGCTGGAATTCCATGTCTAAAAATATTATTATTAGCTGTTTTTAAAAATCGAGTGTTGTTGCTGCCTGAGGAAGAAAACGCGTGATGCCGCGGTCAGAAAAAAAGCTGCCCAGGAGCAAAAAAATTTTTTTTTCTCAAATGTAATAACGGATGTTAGAATCGGATTTGGGGTGGAATTCCATGTCTAAAAATATTTTTTTTAGCTGTTTTTAAAAATCAAGTGTTTTTGCTGCCCGAGGAAGAAAACGCGTGATGCCGCAGTAAGAAAAAAAGCTGCTAGGAGCAAAAAAAATTTTTTTTTCTCAAATGTAATAACGGATGTTAGAATCGGATTCGGGGTGGAATTCCATGTCTAAAAATATTTTTTTTAGCTGTTTTTAAAAATCAAGTGTTTTTGCTGCCCGAGGAAGAAAACGCATGATGCAGCGGTCAGAAAAAAAGCTGCCTAGGAGCAAAAAAAATTTTTTTTCTCAAATGTAATAACGAATCCTAGAATGTGATTCGGGGTGGAATTCCGTGTCAAAAAATATTATTATTAGCTGTTTTGAAAAATCAAGTGTTTTTGCTGCCCGAGGAAGAAAACGCGTGATGCCACGGTAATAAAAAAAGTTGCTCAGGAGCAAAAAAAAAATTTTTTTTCTCAAATGTAATAACGGATGCTAGAATGTGATTCAGGGTGGAATTCCATGTCAAAAAATATTATTATTAGCTGTTTTTAAAAATCGAGTGTTTTTGCTGCCCGAGGAAGAAAACACATGATGCCGCGGTCAGAAAAAAAGCTGCCCAGGAGCAAAAAAAATTTTTTTTTCTCAAATGTAATAACGGATACTAGAATGTGATTCGGGGTGGAATTCCATGTCTAAAAATATTATTATTAGCTGTTTTTAAAAATCAAGTGTTTTTGCTGCCCGAGGAAGAACACGCGTGATGCAGCGGTCAGAAAAAAAGCTGCCCAGGAGCAAAAAAAATTTTTTTTTCTCAAATGTAATAACGGATGCTAGAATGTGATTCGGGGTGGAATTCCATGTCTAAAAATATTATTATTAGCTGTTTTTAAAAATCAAGTGTTTTTGCTGCCCGAGGAAGAACACGCGTGATGCAGCGGTCAGAAAAAAAGCTGCCCAGGAGCAAAAAAAAAATTTTTTTCTCAAATGTAATAACGGATGCTAGAATGTAATTCGGGGTGGAATTCCATGTCTAAAAATATTATTATTAGCTGTTTTTAAAAATCAAGTGTTTTTGCTGCCCGAGGAAGAAAACGCGTGATGCAGCGGTCAGAAAAAAAGCTGCCGAGAAGCAAAAAAATTTTTTTCTTCTCAAATGTAATAATGGATCATTAGGGGTGGAATTCCATGTCTAAAAATATTATTATTAGCTGTTTGTAAAAATTGAGTGTTTTTGTTGCCCGAGGAAGAAAAAGCGTGATGCCGCAGTGAGAAAAAAAGCTGCTAGGAGCAAAAAAAATTTTTTTTTCTCAAATGTAATAACGGATGTTAGAATTGGATTCGGGGTGGAATTCCATGTCTAAAAATATTTTTTTTAGCTGTTTTTAAAAATCAAGTGTTTTTACTGCCCGAGGAAGAAAACGCGTGATGCCACAGTCATAAAAAAAGTTGCTCAGGAGCAAAAAAAATTTTTTTTTCTCAAATGTAATAACGGATGCTAGAATGTGATTCAGGGTGGAATTCCATGTCAAAAAATATTATTATTAGCTGTTTTTAAAAATTGACTCTTTTTGCTCCCCGAGGAAGAAAACGCGTGATGCCGTGGTCAGAAAAAAAGCTGCCCAGGAGCAAAAAATTTTTTTTTCTCAAATGTAATAATGGATGCTAGAATGTGATTCGGGCTGGAATTCCATGTCTAAAAATATTTTTTTTAGCTGTTTTTAAAAATCAAGTGTTTTTGCTGCCCGAGGAAGAAAACGCGTGATGCCGCAGTGAGAAAAAAAGCTGCTAGGAGCAAAAAAAATTTTTTTTTCTCAAATGTAATAACGGATGTTAGAATCGGATTCGGGGTGGAATTCCATGTCTAAAAATATTTTTTTTAGCTGTTTTTAAAAATCAAGTGTTTTTGCTGCCCGAGGAAGAAAACGCATGATGCAGCGGTCAGAAAAAAAGCTGCCTAGGAGCAAAAAAAATTTTTTTTCTCAAATGTAATAACGAATCCTAGAATGTGATTCGGGGTGGAATTCCGTGTCAAAAAATATTATTATTAGCTGTTTTGAAAAATCAAGTGTTTTTGCTGCCCGAGGAAGAAAACGCGTGATGCCACGGTAATAAAAAAAGTTGCTCAGGAGCAAAAAAAAAATTTTTTTTCTCAAATGTAATAACGGATGCTAGAATGTGATTCAGGGTGGAATTCCATGTCAAAAAATATTATTATTAGCTGTTTTTAAAAATCGAGTGTTTTTGCTGCCCGAGGAAGAAAACGCGTGATGCCGTGGTCAGAAAAACAGCTGCCCAGGAGCAAAAAATTTTTTTTTCTCAAATGTAATAACGGATGCTAGAATGTGATTCGGGCTGGAATTCCATGTCTAAAAATATTATTATTAGCTGTTTTTAAAAATCGAGTGTTTTTGCTGCCCGAGGAAGAAAACGCATGATGCCGCGGTCAGAAAAAAAGCTGCCCAGGAGCAAAAATTTTTTTTTCACAAATGTAATAACGGATGCTAGAATGTGATTTGGGGTGGAATTCCATGTCTAAAAATATTATTATTAGCTGTTTTTAAAAATCAAGTGTTTTTGCTGCCCGAGGAAGAAAACGCGTGATGCAGCGGTCAGAAAAAAAGCTGCCCAGGAGCAAAAAAAAAATTTTTTTCTCAAATGTAATAACGGATGCTAGAATGTGATTCGGTGTGGAATTCCATGTCTAAAAATATTATTATTAGCTGTTTTTAAAAATCGAGTGTTTTTGCTGCCCGAGGAAGAAAACGCATAATGCCGCGGTCAGAAAAAAAGCTGCCCAGGAGCAAAAATTTTTTTTTTCTCAAATGTAATAACGGATGCTAGAATGTGATTCGGGGTGGAATTCCATGTCTAAAAATATTATTATTAGCTGTTTTTAAAAATCAAGTGTTTTTGCTGCCCGAGGAAGAAAACGCGTGATGCAGCGGTCAGAAAAAAAGCTGCCCAGGAGCAAAAAAAATTTTTTTTTTCTCAAATGTAATAACGGATGCTAGAATGTGATTCAGGGTGGAATTCCATGTCTAAAAATATTATTATTAGCTGTTTTTAAAAATCGAGTGTTTTTGCTGCCCGAGGAAGAAAACGCGTGATGCAGCGGTCAGAAAAAAAGCTGCCCAGAAGCAAAAAAAATTTTTTCTTCTCAAATGTGATAATGGATCCTAGAATGTCATTAGGGGTGGAATTCCATGTCTAAAAATATTATTATTAGCTGTTTTTAAAAATCAAGTGTTTTTGCTGCCCGAGGAAGAAAACGCGTGATGCAGCGGTCAGAAAAAAAGCTGCCCAGGAGCAAAAAAAAAATTTTTTTCTCAAATGTAATAACGGATGCTAGAATGTGATTCGGTGTGGAATTCCATGTCTAAAAATATTATTATTAGCTGTTTTTAAAAATCGAGTGTTTTTGCTGCCCGAGGAAGAAAACGCATAATGCCGCGGTCAGAAAAAAAGCTGCCCAGGAGCAAAAATTTTTTTTTTCTCAAATGTAATAACGGATGCTAGAATGTGATTCGGGGTGGAATTCCATGTCTAAAAATATTATTATTAGCTGTTTTTAAAAATCAAGTGTTTTTGCTGCCCGAGGAAGAAAACGCGTGATGCAGCGGTCAGAAAAAAAGCTGCCCAGGAGCAAAAAAAAATTTTTTTTTCTCAAATGTAATAACGGATGCTAGAATGTGATTCAGGGTGGAATTCCATGCCTAAAAATATTATTATTAGCTGTTTTTAAAAATCGAGTGTTTTTGCTGCCCGAGGAAGAAAACGCGTGATGCAGCGGTCAGAAAAAAAGCTGCCCAGAAGCAAAAAAAATTTTTTCTTCTCAAATGTAATAATGGATCCTAGAATGTCATTAGGGGTGGAATTCCATGTCTAAAAATATTATTATTAGCTGTTTGTAAAAATCGAGTGTTTTTGTTGCCCGAGGAAGAAAAAGCGTGATGCCGCAATGAGAAAAAAAGCTGCTAGGAGCAAAAAAAATTTTTTTTTTCTCAAATGTAATAACGGATGTTAGAATCGGATTCGGGGTGGAATTCCATGTCTAAAAATATTTTTTTTAGCTGTTTTTAAAAATCAAGTGTTTTTGCTGCCCGAGGAAGAAAACGCGTGATGCCACAGTCATAAAAAAAGTTGCTCAGGAGCAAAAAAAATTTTTTTTTCTCAAATGTAATAACGGATGCTAGAATGTGATTCAGGGTGGAATTCCATGTCAAAAAATATTATTATTAGCTGTTTTTAAAAATTGATTCTTTTTGCTCCCCGAGGAAGAAAACGCGTGATGCCGTGGTCAGAAAAAAAGCTGCCGAGGAGCAAAAAAGTTTTTTTTCTCAAATGTAATAATGGATGCTAGAATGTGATTCGGGCTGGAATTCCATGTCTAAAAATATTATTATTAGCTGTTTTTAAAAATCGAGTGTTTTTGCTGCCTGAGGAAGAAAACGCGTGATGCCGCGGTCAGAAAAAAAGCTGCCACAAGCAAAAAATTTTTTTTTCTCAAATGTAATAACGGATGCTAGAATGTGATTCGGGGTGGAATTCCATGTCTAAAAATATTATTATTAGCTGTTTTTAAAAATCGAGTGTTTTTGCTGCCCGAGGAAGAAAACGCATGATGCCGCGGTCAGAAAAAAAGCTGCCCAGGAGCAAAAATTTTTTTTTCACAAATGTAATAACGGATGCTAGAATGTGATTTAGGGTGGAATTCCATGTCAAAAAATATTATTATTAGCTGTTTTTAAAAATCAAGTGTTTTTGCTGCCCGAGGAAGAAAACGCGTGATGCAGCGGTCAGAAAAAAAGCTGCCCAGGAGCAAAAAAAAAATTTTTTTCTCAAATGTAATAACGGATGCTAGAATGTGATTCGGTGTGGAATTCCATGTCTAAAAATATTATTATTAGCTGTTTTTAAAAATCGAGTGTTTTTGCTGCCCGAGGAAGAAAACGCATAATGCCGCGGTCAGAAAAAAAGCTGCCCAGGAGCAAAAATTTTTTTTTTCTCAAATGTAATAACGGATGCTAGAATGTGATTCGGGGTGGAATTCCATGTCTAAAAATATTATTATTAGCTGTTTTTAAAAATCAAGTGTTTTTGCTGCCCGAGGAAGAAAACGCTTGATGCAGCGGTCAGAAAAAAAGCTGCCCAGGAGCAAAAAAAATTTTTTTTTTCTCAAATGTAATAACGGATGCTAGAATGTGATTCAGGGTGGAATTCCATGTATAAAAATATTATTATTAGCTGTTTTTAAAAATCGAGTGTTTTTGCTGCCCGAGGAAGAAAACGCGTGATGCAGCGGTCAGAAAAAAAGCTGCCCAGAAGCAAAAAAAATTTTTTCTTCTCAAATGTGATAATGGATCCTAGAATGTCATTAGGGGTGGAATTCCATGTCTAAAAATATTATTATTAGCTGTTTTTAAAAATCAAGTGTTTTTGCTGCCCGAGGAAGAAAACGCGTGATGCAGCGGTCAGAAAAAAAGCTGCCCAGGAGCAAAAAAAAAATTTTTTTCTCAAATGTAATAACGGATGCTAGAATGTGATTCGGTGTGGAATTCCATGTCTAAAAATATTATTATTAGCTGTTTTTAAAAATCGAGTGTTTTTGCTGCCCGAGGAAGAAAACGCATAATGCCGCGGTCAGAAAAAAAGCTGCCCAGGAGCAAAAATTTTTTTTTTCTCAAATGTAATAACGGATGCTAGAATGTGATTCGGGGTGGAATTCCATGTCTAAAAATATTATTATTAGCTGTTTTTAAAAATCAAGTGTTTTTGCTGCCCGAGGAAGAAAACGCGTGATGCAGCGGTCAGAAAAAAAGCTGCCCAGGAGCAAAAAAAAATTTTTTTTTCTCAAATGTAATAACGGATGCTAGAATGTGATTCAGGGTGGAATTCCATGCCTAAAAATATTATTATTAGCTGTTTTTAAAAATCGAGTGTTTTTGCTGCCCGAGGAAGAAAACGCGTGATGCAGCGGTCAGAAAAAAAGCTGCCCAGAAGCAAAAAAAATTTTTTCTTCTCAAATGTAATAATGGATCCTAGAATGTCATTAGGGGTGGAATTCCATGTCTAAAAATATTATTATTAGCTGTTTGTAAAAATCGAGTGTTTTTGTTGCCCGAGGAAGAAAAAGCGTGATGCCGCAATGAGAAAAAAAGCTGCTAGGAGCAAAAAAAATTTTTTTTTTCTCAAATGTAATAACGGATGTTAGAATCGGATTCGGGGTGGAATTCCATGTCTAAAAATATTTTTTTTAGCTGTTTTTAAAAATCAAGTGTTTTTGCTGCCCGAGGAAGAAAACGCGTGATGCCACAGTCATAAAAAAAGTTGCTCAGGAGCAAAAAAAATTTTTTTTTCTCAAATGTAATAACGGATGCTAGAATGTGATTCAGGGTGGAATTCCATGTCAAAAAATATTATTATTAGCTGTTTTTAAAAATTGATTCTTTTTGCTCCCCGAGGAAGAAAACGCGTGATGCCGTGGTCAGAAAAAAAGCTGCCGAGGAGCAAAAAAGTTTTTTTTCTCAAATGTAATAATGGATGCTAGAATGTGATTCGGGCTGGAATTCCATGTCTAAAAATATTATTATTAGCTGTTTTTAAAAATCGAGTGTTTTTGCTGCCTGAGGAAGAAAACGCGTGATGCCGCGGTCAGAAAAAAAGCTGCCACAAGCAAAAAATTTTTTTTTCTCAAATGTAATAACGGATGCTAGAATGTGATTCGGGGTGGAATTCCATGTCTAAAAATATTATTATTAGCTGTTTTTAAAAATCGAGTGTTTTTGCTGCCCGAGGAAGAAAACGCATGATGCCGCGGTCAGAAAAAAAGCTGCCCAGGAGCAAAAATTTTTTTTTCACAAATGTAATAACGGATGCTAGAATGTGATTTGGGGTGGAATTCCATGTCTAAAAATATTATTATTAGCTGTTTTTAAAAATCAAGTGTTTTTGCTGCCCGAGGAAGAAAACGCGTGATGCAGCGGTCAGAAAAAAAGCTGCCCAGGAGCAAAAAAAAAATTTTTTTCTCAAATGTAATAACGGATGCTAGAATGTGATTCGGTGTGGAATTCCATGTCTAAAAATATTATTATTAGCTGTTTTTAAAAATCGAGTGTTTTTGCTGCCCGAGGAAGAAAACGCGTGATGCAGCGGTCAGAAAAAAAGCTGCCCAGAAGCAAAAAAAATTTTTTCTTCTCAAATGTGATAATGGATCCTAGAATGTCATTAGGGGTGGAATTCCATGTCTAAAAATATTATTATTAGCTGTTTTTAAAAATCAAGTGTTTTTGCTGCCCGAGGAAGAAAACGCGTGATGCAGCGGTCAGAAAAAAAGCTGCCCAGGAGCAAAAAAAAAATTTTTTTCTCAAATGTAATAACGGATGCTAGAATGTGATTCGGTGTGGAATTCCATGTCTAAAAATATTATTATTAGCTGTTTTTAAAAATCGAGTGTTTTTGCTGCCCGAGGAAGAAAACGCATAATGCCGCGGTCAGAAAAAAAGCTGCCCAGGAGCAAAAATTTTTTTTTTCTCAAATGTAATAACGGATGCTAGAATGTGATTCGGGGTGGAATTCCATGTCTAAAAATATTATTATTAGCTGTTTTTAAAAATCAAGTGTTTTTGCTGCCCGAGGAAGAAAACGCGTGATGCAGCGGTCAGAAAAAAAGCTGCCCAGGAGCAAAAAAAAATTTTTTTTTCTCAAATGTAATAACGGATGCTAGAATGTGATTCAGGGTGGAATTCCATGTCTAAAAATATTATTATTAGCTGTTTTTAAAAATCGAGTGTTTTTGCTGCCCGAGGAAGAAAACGCGTGATGCAGCGGTCAGAAAAAAAGCTGCCCAGAAGCAAAAAAAATTTTTTCTTCTCAAATGTAATAATGGATCCTAGAATGTCATTAGGGGTGGAATTCCATGTCTAAAAATATTATTATTAGCTGTTTGTAAAAATCGAGTGTTTTTGTTGCCCGAGGAAGAAAAAGCGTGATGCCGCAATGAGAAAAAAAGCTGCTAGGAGCAAAAAAAATTTTTTTTTTCTCAAATGTAATAACGGATGTTAGAATCAGATTCGGGGTGGAATTCCATGTCTAAAAATATTTTTTTTAGCTGTTTTTAAAAATCAAGTGTTTTTGCTGCCCGAGGAAGAAAACGCGTGATGCCACAGTCATAAAAAAAGTTGCTCAGGAGCAAAAAAAATTTTTTTTTCTCAAATGTAATAACGGATGCTAGAATGTGATTCGGTGTGGAATTCCATGTCTAAAAATATTATTATTAGCTGTTTTTAAAAATCGAGTGTTTTTGCTGCCCGAGGAAGAAAACGCGTGTTGCAGCGGTCAGAAAAAAAGCTGCCCAGAAGCAAAAAAAATTTTTTCTTCTCAAATGTGATAATGGATCCTAGAATGTCATTAGGGGTGGAATTCCATGTCTAAAAATATTATTATTAGCTGTTTTTAAAAATCAAGTGTTTTTGCTGCCCGAGGAAGAAAACGCGTGATGCAGCGGTCAGAAAAAAAGCTGCCCAGGAGCAAAAAAAAAATTTTTTTCTCAAATGTAATAACGGATGCTAGAATGTGATTCGGTGTGGAATTCCATGTCTAAAAATATTATTATTAGCTGTTTTTAAAAATCGAGTGTTTTTGCTGCCCGAGGAAGAAAACGCATAATGCCGCGGTCAGAAAAAAAGCTGCCCAGGAGCAAAAATTTTTTTTTTCTCAAATGTAATAACGGATGCTAGAATGTGATTCGGGGTGGAATTCCATGTCTAAAAATATTATTATTAGCTGTTTTTAAAAATCAAGTGTTTTTGCTGCCCGAGGAAGAAAACGCGTGATGCAGCGGTCAGAAAAAAAGCTGCCCAGGAGCAAAAAAAAATTTTTTTTTCTCAAATGTAATAACGGATGCTAGAATGTGATTCAGGGTGGAATTCCATGTCTAAAAATATTATTATTAGCTGTTTTTAAAAATCGAGTGTTTTTGCTGCCCGAGGAAGAAAACGCGTGATGCAGCGGTCAGAAAAAAAGCTGCCCAGAAGCAAAAAAAATTTTTTCTTCTCAAATGTAATAATGGATCCTAGAATGTCATTAGGGGTGGAATTCCATGTCTAAAAATATTATTATTAGCTGTTTGTAAAAATCGAGTGTTTTTGTTGCCCGAGGAAGAAAAAGCGTGATGCCGCAATGAGAAAAAAAGCTGCTAGGAGCAAAAAAAATTTTTTTTTTCTCAAATGTAATAACGGATGTTAGAATCAGATTCGGGGTGGAATTCCATGTCTAAAAATATTTTTTTTAGCTGTTTTTAAAAATCAAGTGTTTTTGCTGCCCGAGGAAGAAAACGCGTGATGCCACAGTCATAAAAAAAGTTGCTCAGGAGCAAAAAAATTTTTTTTTTCTCAAATGTAATAACGGATGCTAGAATGTGATTCAGGGTGGAATTCCATGTCAAAAAATATTATTATTAGCTGTTTTTAAAAATTGACTCTTTTTGCTCCCCGAGGAAGAAAACGCGTGATGCCGTGGTCAGAAAAAAAGCTGCCGAGGAGCAAAAAAATTTTTTTTCTCAAATGTAATAATGGATGCTAGAATGTGATTCGGGCTGGAATTCCATGTCTAAAAATATTATTATTAGCTGTTTTTAAAAATCGAGTGTTTTTGCTGCCTGAGGAAGAAAACGCGTGATGCCGCGGTCAGAAAAAAAGCTGCCCAGGAGCAAAAAAAATTTTTTTTCTCAAATGTAATAATGGATGCTAGAATGGGATTCGGGGTGGAATTCCATGTCTAAAAATATTATTATTAGCTGTTTTTAAATATAGAGTGTTTTCGCTGCCCAAGGAAGACAACGCGTGATGCCGCGGTCAGAAAAAAAGCTGCCACAAGCAAAAAAATTTTTTTTCTCAAATGTAATAACGGATGCTAGAATGTGATTCGGGGTGGAATTCCATGTCTAAAAATATTATTATTAGCTGTTTTTAAAAATCGAGTGTTTTTGCTGCCCGAGGAAGAAAACGCGTGATGCCGCGGTAAGAAAAAAAGCTGCCCAGGAGCAAAAAAATTTTTTTTCTCAAATGTAATAACGGATGCTAGAATGTGATTCGGGGTGGAATTCCATGTCTAAAAATATTATTATTAGCTGTTTGTAAAAATCGAGTGTTTTTGTTGCCCGAGGAAGAAAAAGCGTGATGCCGCAATGAGAAAAAAAGCTGCTAGGAGCAAAAAAAATTTTTTTTTTCTCAAATGTAATAACGGATGTTAGAATCGGATTCGGGGTGGAATTCCATGTCTAAAAATATTTTTTTTAGCTGTTTTTAAAAATCAAGTGTTTTTGCTGCCCGAGGAAGAAAACGCGTGATGCCACAGTCATAAAAAAAGTTGCTCAGGAGCAAAAAAATTTTTTTTTCTCAAATGTAATAACGGATGCTAGAATGTGATTCAGGGTGGAATTCCATGTCAAAAAATATTATTATTAGCTGTTTTTAAAAATTGACTCTTTTTGCTCCCCGAGGAAGAAAACGCGTGATGCCGTGGTCAGAAAAAAAGCTGCCGAGGAGCAAAAAAATTTTTTTTCTCAAATGTAATAATGGATGCTAGAATGTGATTCGGGCTGGAATTCCATGTCTAAAAATATTATTATTAGCTGTTTTTAAAAATCGAGTGTTTTTGCTGCCTGAGGAAGAAAACGCGTGATGCCGCGGTCAGAAAAAAAGCTGCCCAGGAGCAAAAAAAATTTTTTTTCTCAAATGTAATAATGGATGCTAGAATGGGATTCGGGGTGGAATTCCATGTCTAAAAATATTATTATTAGCTGTTTTTAAATATAGAGTGTTTTCGCTGCCCAAGGAAGACAACGCGTGATGCCGCGGTCAGAAAAAAAGCTGCCACAAGCAAAAAATTTTTTTTTCTCAAATGTAATAACGGATGCTAGAATGTGATTCGGGGTGGAATTCCATGTCTAAAAATATTATTATTAGCTGTTTTTAAAAATCGAGTGTTTTTGCTGCCCGAGGAAGAAAACGCGTGATGCCGCGGTAAGAAAAAAAGCTGCCCAGGAGCAAAAAAATTTTTTTTCTCAAATGTAATAACGGATGCTAGAATGTGATTCGGGGTGGAATTCCATGTCTAAAAATATTATTATTAGCTGTTTTTAAATATCGAGTGTTTTCGCTGCCCAAGGAAGACAACCCGTGATGCCGCGGTCAGAAAAAAAGCTGCCACAAGCAAAAATTTTTTTTTTCTCAAATGTAATAATGGATGCTAGAATGTGATTCGGGGTGGAATTCCATGTCTAAAAATATTATTATTAGCTGTTTTTAAAAATCAAGTGTTTTTGCTGCCCGAGGAAGAAAACGCGTGATGCAGCGGTCAGAAAGAAAGCTGCCCAGAAGCAAAAAAATTTTTTTCCTCTCAAATGTAATAATGGATCCTAGAATGTCATTCGGGGTGGAATTCCATGTCTAAAAATATTATTATTAGCTTTTTTAAAAAATCAAGTGTTTTTGCTGCCCGAGGAAGAAAATGCGTGATGCCGCGGTCAGAAAAAAAGCTGCCGAGGAGCAAAAAAAATTTTTTTTCTCAAATGTAATAATGGATGCTAGAATGTGATTCGGGGTGGAATTCCATGTCTAAAAATATTATTATTAGCTGTTTATAAAAATCGAGTGTTTTTGCTGCCCGAGGAAGAAAACGTGTGATGCCGCGGTCAGAAAAAAGCTGCCCAGGAACAAAAAAATTTTTTTTGTCAAATGTAATAACGGATGCTAGAATGGGATTCGGGGTGGAATTCCATGTCTAAACATATTATTATTAGCTGTTTTTAAAAATCAAGTGTTTTTGCTGCCCGAGGAAGAAAAAAAGTTGCTCAGGAGCAAAAAAATTTTTTTTCTCAAATGTAATAACGGATGCTAGAATGTGATTGGGGGTGGAATTCCATGTCTAAAAATATTATTATTAGCTGTTTTTAAAAATCAAGTGTTTTTGCTGCCCAAGGAAGAAAACGCGTGATGCAGCGGTCAGAAAAAAAGCTGCCCAGGAGCAAAAAAAAATTTTTTTTCTCAAATGTAATAACGGATGCTAGAATGTGATTCAGGGTGGAATTCCATGTCTAAAAATATTATTATTAGCTGTTTGTAAAAATTGAGTGTTTTTGCTGCCCGAGGAAGAAAACGCGTGATGCCGCAGTCAGAAAAAAAGCTTCCAGGAGGAAAAAAAATTTTTTTTTCTCAAATGTAATAACGGATGCTAGAATGTGATTCAGGGTGGAATTCCATGTCTAAAAATATTATTATTAGCTGTTTATAAAAATCGAGTGTTTTTGCTGCCCGAGGAAGAAAACGTGTGATGCCGCGGTCAGAAAAAAAGCTGCCCAGGAACAAAAAAAATTTTTTTGTCAAATGTAATAACGGATGCTAGAATGGGATTCGGGGTGGAATTCCATGTCTAAACATATTATTATTAGCTGTTTTTAAAAATCAAGTGTTTTTGCTGCCCGAGGAAGAATAAAAGTTGCTCAGGAGCAAAAAAATTTTTTTTCTCAAATGTAATAACAGATACTAGAATGTGATTCAGGGTGGAATTCCATGTCTAAAAATATTATTTTTAGCTGTTTTTAAAAATCGAGTGTTTTTGCTGCCTGAGGAAGAAAACGCGTGATGCTGCGGTCAGAAAAAAAGCTGCCACAAGCAAAAATTTTTTTTTCTCAAATGTAATAATGGATGCTAGAATGTGATTCGGGGTGGAATTCCATGTCTAAAAATATTATTATTAGCTGTTTTTTAAAATCGAGTGTTTTTGCTGCCCGAGGAAGAAAACGCATGATGCCGCGGTCAGAAAAAAAGCTGCCCAGGAGCAAAAAAAATTTTTTTTCTCAAATGTAATAACGGATGCTAGAATGTGATTCGGGGTGGAATTCCATGTCTAAAAATATTATTATTAGCTGTTTTTAAAAATCAAGTGTTTTTGCTGCCCGAGGAAGAAAACGCGTGATGCAGCGGTCAGAAAGAAAGCTGCCCAGAAGCAAAAAAATTTTTTTCTTCTCAAATGTAATAATGGATCCTAGAATGTCATTCGGGGTGGAATTCCATGTCTAAAAATATTATTATTAGCTTTTTTAAAAAATCAAGTGTTTTTGCTGCCCGAGGAAGAAAATGCGTGATGCCGCGGTCAGAAAAAAAGCTGCCACAAGCAAAAAAATTTTTTTTTCTCAAATGTAATAATGGATGCTAGAATGTGATTCGGGGTGGAATTCCATGTCTAAAAATATTATTATTAGCTGTTTATAAAAATCGAGTGTTTTTGCTGCCCGAGGAAGAAAACGTGTGATGCCGCGGTCAGAAAAAAAGCTGCCCAGGAACAAAAAAATTTTTTTTGTCAAATGTAATAACGGATGCTAGAATGGGATTCGGGGTGGAATTCCATGTCTAAACATATTATTATTAGCTGTTTTTAAAAATCAAGTGTTTTTGCTGCCCGAGGAAGAAAAAAAGTTGCTCAGGAGCAAAAAAATTTTTTTTTCTCAAATGTAATAACGGATGCTAGAATGTGATTCAGGGTGGAATTCCATGTCTAAAAATATTATTATTAGCTGTTTATAAAAATCGAGTGTTTTTGCTGCCCGAGGAAGAAAACGTGTGATGCCGCGGTCAGAAAAAAAGCTGCCCAGGAACAAAAAAAATTTTTTTGTCAAATGTAATAACGGATGCTAGAATGGGATTCGGGGTGGAATTCCATGTCTAAACATATTATTATTAGCTGTTTTTAAAAATCAAGTGTTTTTGCTGCCCGAGGAAGAATAAAAGTTGCTCAGGAGCAAAAAAATTTTTTTTCTCAAATGTAATAACAGATACTAGAATGTGATTCAGGGTGGAATTCCATGTCTAAAAATATTATTTTTAGCTGTTTTTAAAAATCGAGTGTTTTTGCTGCCTGAGGAAGAAAACGCGTGATGCTGCGGTCAGAAAAAAAGCTGCCACAAGCAAAAATTTTTTTTTTCTCAAATGTAATAATGGATGCTAGAATGTGATTCGGGGTGGAATTCCATGTCTAAAAATATTATTATTAGCTGTTTATAAAAATCGAGTGTTTTTGCTGCCCGAGGAAGAAAACGCATGATGCCGCGGTCAGAAAAAAAGCTGCCCAGGAGCAAAAAAATTTTTTTTTCTCAAATGTAATAACGGATGCTAGAATGTGATTCGGGGTGGAATTCCATGTCTAAACATATTATTATTAGCTGTTTTTAAAAATCAAGTGTTTTTGCTGCCCGAGGAAGAAAAAAAGTTGCTCAGGAGCAAAAAAATTTTTTTTCTCAAATGTAATAACGGATGCTAGAATGTGATTGGGGGTGGAATTCCATGTCTAAAAATATTATTATTAGCTGTTTATAAAAATCGAGTGTTTTTGCTGCCCGAGGAAGAAAACGTGTGATGCCGCGGTCAGAAAAAAAGCTGCCCAGGAACAAAAAAAATTTTTTTGTCAAATGTAATAACGGATGCTAGAATGGGATTCGGGGTGGAATTCCATGTCTAAACATATTATTATTAGCTGTTTTTAAAAATCAAGTGTTTTTGCTGCCCGAGGAAGAATAAAAGTTGCTCAGGAGCAAAAAAATTTTTTTTCTCAAATGTAATAACAGATACTAGAATGTGATTCAGGGTGGAATTCCATGTCTAAAAATATTATTTTTAGCTGTTTTTAAAAATCGAGTGTTTTTGCTGCCTGAGGAAGAAAACGCGTGATGCTGCGGTCAGAAAAAAAGCTGCCACAAGCAAAAATTTTTTTTTTCTCAAATGTAATAATGGATGCTAGAATGTGATTCGGGGTGGAATTCCATGTCTAAAAATATTATTATTAGCTGTTTTTTAAAATCGAGTGTTTTTGCTGCCCGAGGAAGAAAACGCATGATGCCGCGGTCAGAAAAAAAGCTGCCCAGGAGCAAAAAAATTTTTTTTTCTCAAATGTAATAACGGATGCTAGAATGTGATTCGGGGTGGAATTCCATGTCTAAAAATATTATTATTAGCTGTTTTTAAAAATCAAGTGTTTTTGCTGCCCGAGGAAGAAAACGCGTGATGCAGCGGTCAGAAAGAAAGCTGCCCAGAAGCAAAAAAATTTTTTTCTTCTCAAATGTAATAATGGATCCTAGAATGTCATTCGGGGTGGAATTCCATGTCTAAAAATATTATTATTAGCTTTTTTAAAAAATCAAGTGTTTTTGCTGCCCGAGGAAGAAAATGCGTGATGCCGCGGTCAGAAAAAAAGCTGCCGAGGAGCAAAAAAAATTTTTTTTCTCAAATGTAATAATGGATGCTAGAATGTGATTCGGGGTGGAATTCCATGTCTAAAAATATTATTATTAGCTGTTTATAAAAATCGAGTGTTTTTGCTGCCCGAGGAAGAAAACGTGTGATGCCGCGGTCAGAAAAAAAGCTGCCCAGGAACAAAAAAATTTTTTTTGTCAAATGTAATAACGGATGCTAGAATGGGATTCGGGGTGGAATTCCATGTCTAAACATATTATTATTAGCTGTTTTTAAAAATCAAGTGTTTTTGCTGCCCGAGGAAGAAAAATAGTTGCTCAGGAGCAAAAAAATTTTTTTTCTCAAATGTAATAACGGATGCTAGAATGTGATTGGGGGTGGAATTCCATGTCTAAAAATATTATTATTAGCTGTTTTTAAAAATCAAGTGTTTTTGCTGCCCGAGGAAGAAAACGCGTGATGCAGCGGTCAGAAAAAAAGCTGCCCAGGAGCAAAAATTTTTTTTTCTCAAATGTAATAACGGATGCTAGAATGTGATTCAGGGTGGAATTCCATGTCTAAAAATATTATTATTAGCTGTTTGTAAAAATCGAGTGTTTTTGCTGCCCGAGGAAGAAAACGCGTGATGCCGCAGTCAGAAAAAAGCTGCCAGGAGCAAAAAAAAATTTTTTTTCTCAAATGTAATAACGGATGCTAGAATGTGATTCGGGGTGGAATTCCATGTCTAAACATATTATTATTAGCTGTTTTTAAAAATCAAGTGTTTTTGCTGCCCGAGGAAGAAAAAAAGTTGCTCAGGAGCAAAAAAATTTTTTTTCTCAAATGTAATAACGGATGCTAGAATGTGATTGGGGGTGGAATTCCATGTCTAAAAATATTATTATTAGCTGTTTATAAAAATCGAGTGTTTTTGCTGCCCGAGGAAGAAAACGTGTGATGCCGCGGTCAGAAAAAAAGCTGCCCAGGAACAAAAAAAATTTTTTTGTCAAATGTAATAACGGATGCTAGAATGGGATTCGGGGTGGAATTCCATGTCTAAACATATTATTATTAGCTGTTTTTAAAAATCAAGTGTTTTTGCTGCCCGAGGAAGAATAAAAGTTGCTCAGGAGCAAAAAAATTTTTTTTCTCAAATGTAATAACAGATACTAGAATGTGATTCAGGGTGGAATTCCATGTCTAAAAATATTATTTTTAGCTGTTTTTAAAAATCGAGTGTTTTTGCTGCCTGAGGAAGAAAACGCGTGATGCTGCGGTCAGAAAAAAAGCTGCCACAAGCAAAAATTTTTTTTTTCTCAAATGTAATAATGGATGCTAGAATGTGATTCGGGGTGGAATTCCATGTCTAAAAATATTATTATTAGCTGTTTTTTAAAATCGAGTGTTTTTGCTGCCCGAGGAAGAAAACGCATGATGCCGCGGTCAGAAAAAAAGCTGCCCAGGAGCAAAAAAATTTTTTTTTCTCAAATGTAATAACGGATGCTAGAATGTGATTCGGGGTGGAATTCCATGTCTAAAAATATTATTATTAGCTGTTTTTAAAAATCAAGTGTTTTTGCTGCCCGAGGAAGAAAACGCGTGATGCAGCGGTCAGAAAGAAAGCTGCCCAGAAGCAAAAAAATTTTTTTCTTCTCAAATGTAATAATGGATCCTAGAATGTCATTCGGGGTGGAATTCCATGTCTAAAAATATTATTATTAGCTTTTTTAAAAAATCAAGTGTTTTTGCTGCCCGAGGAAGAAAATGCGTGATGCCGCGGTCAGAAAAAAAGCTGCCGAGGAGCAAAAAAAATTTTTTTTCTCAAATGTAATAATGGATGCTAGAATGTGATTCGGGGTGGAATTCCATGTCTAAAAATATTATTATTAGCTGTTTATAAAAATCGAGTGTTTTTGCTGCCCGAGGAAGAAAACGTGTGATGCCGCGGTCAGAAAAAAAGCTGCCCAGGAACAAAAAAATTTTTTTTGTCAAATGTAATAACGGATGCTAGAATGGGATTCGGGGTGGAATTCCATGTCTAAACATATTATTATTAGCTGTTTTTAAAAATCAAGTGTTTTTGCTGCCCGAGGAAGAAAAATAGTTGCTCAGGAGCAAAAAAATTTTTTTTCTCAAATGTAATAACGGATGCTAGAATGTGATTGGGGGTGGAATTCCATGTCTAAAAATATTATTATTAGCTGTTTTTAAAAATCAAGTGTTTTTGCTGCCCGAGGAAGAAAACGCGTGATGCAGCGGTCAGAAAAAAAGCTGCCCAGGAGCAAAAATTTTTTTTTCTCAAATGTAATAACGGATGCTAGAATGTGATTCAGGGTGGAATTCCATGTCTAAAAATATTATTATTAGCTGTTTGTAAAAATCGAGTGTTTTTGCTGCCCGAGGAAGAAAACGCGTGATGCCGCAGTCAGAAAAAAGCTGCCAGGAGCAAAAAAAAATTTTTTTTCTCAAATGTAATAACGGATGCTAGAATGTGATTGGGGGTGGAATTCCATGTCTAAAAATATTATTATTAGCTGTTTATAAAAATCGAGTGTTTTTGCTGCCCGAGGAAGAAAACGTGTGATGCCGCGGTCAGAAAAAAAGCTGCCCAGGAACAAAAAAAATTTTTTTGTCAAATGTAATAACGGATGCTAGAATGGGATTCGGGGTGGAATTCCATGTCTAAACATATTATTATTAGCTGTTTTTAAAAATCAAGTGTTTTTGCTGCCCGAGGAAGAATAAAAGTTGCTCAGGAGCAAAAAAATTTTTTTTCTCAAATGTAATAACAGATACTAGAATGTGATTCAGGGTGGAATTCCATGTCTAAAAATATTATTTTTAGCTGTTTTTAAAAATCGAGTGTTTTTGCTGCCTGAGGAAGAAAACGCGTGATGCTGCGGTCAGAAAAAAAGCTGCCACAAGCAAAAAATTTTTTTTTTCTCAAATGTAATAATGGATGCTAGAATGTGATTCGGGGTGGAATTCCATGTCTAAAAATATTATTATTAGCTGTTTTTTAAAATCGAGTGTTTTTGCTGCCCGAGGAAGAAAACGCATGATGCCGCGGTCTGAAAAAAAGCTGCCCAGGAGCAAAAAAAATTTTTTTTCTCAAATGTAATAACGGATGCTAGAATGTGATTCGGGGTGGAATTCCATGTCTAAAAATATTATTATTAGCTGTTTTTAAAAATCAAGTGTTTTTGCTGCCCGAGGAAGAAAACGCGTGATGCAGCGGTCAGAAAGAAAGCTGCCCAGAAGCAAAAAAATTTTTTTCTTCTCAAATGTAATAATGGATCCTAGAATGTCATTCGGGGTGGAATTCCATGTCTAAAAATATTATTATTAGCTTTTTTAAAAAATCAAGTGTTTTTGCTGCCCGAGGAAGAAAATGCGTGATGCCGCGGTCAGAAAAAAAGCTGCCGAGGAGCAAAAAAATTTTTTTTCTCAAATGTAATAATGGATGCTAGAATGTGATTCGGGGTGGAATTCCATGTCTAAAAATATTATTATTAGCTGTTTATAAAAATCGAGTGTTTTTGCTGCCCGAGGAAGAAAACGTGTGATGCCGCGGTCAGAAAAAAAGCTGCCCAGGAACAAAAAAATTTTTTTTGTCAAATGTAATAACGGATGCTAGAATGGGATTCGGGGTGGAATTCCATGTCTAAACATATTATTATTAGCTGTTTTTAAAAATCAAGTGTTTTTGCTGCCCGAGGAAGAAAAATAGTTGCTCAGGAGCAAAAAAATTTTTTTTCTCAAATGTAATAACGGATGCTAGAATGTGATTGGGGGTGGAATTCCATGTCTAAAAATATTATTATTAGCTGTTTTTAAAAATCAAGTGTTTTTGCTGCCCGAGGAAGAAAACGCGTGATGCAGCGGTCAGAAAAAAAGCTGCCCAGGAGCAAAAATTTTTTTTTCTCAAATGTAATAACGGATGCTAGAATGTGATTCAGGGTGGAATTCCATGTCTAAAAATATTATTATTAGCTGTTTGTAAAAATCGAGTGTTTTTGCTGCCCGAGGAAGAAAACGCGTGATGCCGCAGTCAGAAAAAAGCTGCCAGGAGCAAAAAAAAATTTTTTTTCTCAAATGTAATAACGGATGCTAGAATGTGATTCAGGGTGGAATTCCATGTCTAAAAATATTATTATTAGCTGTTTATAAAAATCGAGTGTTTTTGCTGCCCGAGGAAGAAAACGTGTGATGCCGCGGTCAGAAAAAAAGCTGCCCAGGAACAAAAAAATTTTTTTTGTCAAATGTAATAACGGATGCTAGAATGGGATTCGGGGTGGAATTCCATGTCTAAACATATTATTATTAGCTGTTTTTAAAAATCAAGTGTTTTTGCTGCCCGAGGAAGAATAAAAGTTGCTCAGGAGCAAAAAAATTTTTTTTCTCAAATGTAATAACAGATACTAGAATGTGATTCAAGGTGGAATTCCATGTCTAAAAATATTATTTTTAGCTGTTTTTAAAAATCGAGTGTTTTTGCTGCCTGAGGAAGAAAACGCGTGATGCTGCGGTCAGAAAAAAAGCTGCCACAAGCAAAAATTTTTTTTTTCTCAAATGTAATAATGGATGCTAGAATGTGATTCGGGGTGGAATTCCATGTCTAAAAATATTATTATTAGCTGTTTTTAAAAATCAAGTGTTTTTGCTGCCCGAGGAAGAAAACGCGTGATGCAGCGGTCAGAAAGAAAGCTGCCCAGAAGCAAAAAAATTTTTTTCTTCTCAAATGTAATAATGGATCCTAGAATGTCATTCGGGGTGGAATTCCATGTCTAAAAATATTATTATTAGCTTTTTTAAAAAATCAAGTGTTTTTGCTGCCCGAGGAAGAAAATGCGTGATGCCGCGGTCAGAAAAACAGCTGCCGAGGAGCAAAAAAAATTTTTTTTCTCAAATGTAATAATGGATGCTAGAATGTGATTCGGGGTGGAATTCCATGTCTAAAAATATTATTATTAGCTGTTTATAAAAATCGAGTGTTTTTGCTGCCCGAGGAAGAAAACGTGTGATGCCGCGGTCAGAAAAAAAGCTGCCCAGGAACAAAAAAATTTTTTTTGTCAAATGTAATAACGGATGCTAGAATGGGATTCGGGGTGGAATTCCATGTCTAAACATATTATTATTAGCTGTTTTTAAAAATCAAGTGTTTTTGCTGCCCGAGGAAGAAAAAAAGTTGCTCAGGAGCAAAAAAATTTTTTTTCTCAAATGTAATAACGGATGCTAGAATGTGATTGGGGGTGGAATTCCATGTCTAAAAATATTATTTTTAGCTGTTTTTAAAAATCGAGTGTTTTTGCTGCCTGAGGAAGAAAACGCGTGATGCTGCGGTCAGAAAAAAAGCTGCCACAAGCAAAAATTTTTTTTTTCTCAAATGTAATAATGGATGCTAGAATGTGATTCGGGGTGGAATTCCATGTCTAAAAATATTATTATTAGCTGTTTTTAAAAATCAAGTGTTTTTGCTGCCCGAGGAAGAAAACGCGTGATGCAGCGGTCAGAAAGAAAGCTGCCCAGAAGCAAAAAAATTTTTTTCTTCTCAAATGTAATAATGGATCCTAGAATGTCATTCGGGGTGGAATTCCATGTCTAAAAATATTATTATTAGCTTTTTTAAAAAATCAAGTGTTTTTGCTGCCCGAGGAAGAAAATGCGTGATGCCGCGGTCAGAAAAAAAGCTGCCGAGGAGCAAAAAAAATTTTTTTTCTCAAATGTAATAATGGATGCTAGAATGTGATTCGGGGTGGAATTCCATGTCTAAAAATATTATTATTAGCTGTTTATAAAAATCGAGTGTTTTTGCTGCCCGAGGAAGAAAACGTGTGATGCCGCGGTCAGAAAAAAAGCTGCCCAGGAACAAAAAAATTTTTTTTGTCAAATGTAATAACGGATGCTAGAATGGGATTCGGGGTGGAATTCCATGTCTAAACATATTATTATTAGCTGTTTTTAAAAATCAAGTGTTTTTGCTGCCCGAGGAAGAAAAAAAGTTGCTCAGGAGCAAAAAAATTTTTTTTCTCAAATGTAATAACGGATGCTAGAATGTGATTCAGGGTGGAATTCCATGTCTAAAAATATTATTATTAGCTGTTTTTAAAAATCAAGTGTTTTTGCTGCCCGAGGAAGAAAACGCGTGATGCAGCGGTCAGAAAAAAAGCTGCCACAAGCAAAAATTTTTTTTTTCTCAAATGTAATAATGGATGCTAGAATGTGATTCGGGGTGGAATTCCATGTCTAAAAATATTATTATTAGCTGTTTTTAAAAATCAAGTGTTTTTGCTGCCCGAGGAAGAAAACCCGTGATGCAGCGGTCAGAAAGAAAGCTGCCCAGAAGCAAAAAAATTTTTTTCTTCTCAAATGTAATAATGGATCCTAGAATGTCATTCGGGGTGGAATTCCATGTCTAAAAATATTATTATTAGCTTTTTTAAAAAATCAAGTGTTTTTGCTGCCCGAGGAAGAAAATGCGTGATGCCGCGGTCAGAAAAAAAGCTGCCGAGGAGCAAAAAAAATTTTTTTTCTCAAATGTAATAATGGATGTTAGAATGTGATTCGGGGTGGAATTCCATGTCTAAAAATATTATTATTAGCTGTTTATAAAAATCGAGTGTTTTTGCTGCCCGAGGAAGAAAACGTGTGATGCCGCGGTCAGAAAAAAAGCTGCCCAGGAACAAAAAAATTTTTTTTGTCAAATGTAATAACGGATGCTAGAATGGGATTCGGGGTGGAATTCCATGTCTAAACATATTATTATTAGCTGTTTTT
Organism: Arizona elegans; assembly: GCA_022577455.1. Taxonomy (NCBI): domain Eukaryota; kingdom Metazoa; phylum Chordata; class Lepidosauria; order Squamata; family Colubridae; genus Arizona; species Arizona elegans. The sequence goes on along the minus strand of JAKOOJ010000001.1, from coordinate 167,707,578 downwards.
AAAAATCAAGTGTTTTTGCTGCCCGAGGAAGAAAAAAAGTTGCTCAGGAGCAAAAAAATTTTTTTTCTCAAATGTAATAACGGATGCTAGAATGTGATTGGGGGTGGAATTCCATGTCTAAAAATATTATTTTTAGCTGTTTTTAAAAATCGAGTGTTTTTGCTGCCTGAGGAAGAAAACGCGTGATGCTGCGGTCAGAAAAAAAGCTGCCACAAGCAAAAATTTTTTTTTTCTCAAATGTAATAATGGATGCTAGAATGTGATTCGGGGTGGAATTCCATGTCTAAAAATATTATTATTAGCTGTTTTTAAAAATCAAGTGTTTTTGCTGCCCGAGGAAGAAAACGCGTGATGCAGCGGTCAGAAAGAAAGCTGCCCAGAAGCAAAAAAATTTTTTTCTTCTCAAATGTAATAATGGATCCTAGAATGTCATTCGGGGTGGAATTCCATGTCTAAAAATATTATTATTAGCTTTTTTAAAAAATCAAGTGTTTTTGCTGCCCGAGGAAGAAAATGCGTGATGCCGCGGTCAGAAAAAAAGCTGCCGAGGAGCAAAAAAAATTTTTTTTCTCAAATGTAATAATGGATGCTAGAATGTGATTCGGGGTGGAATTCCATGTCTAAAAATATTATTATTAGCTGTTTATAAAAATCGAGTGTTTTTGCTGCCCGAGGAAGAAAACGTGTGATGCCGCGGTCAGAAAAAAAGCTGCCCAGGAACAAAAAAATTTTTTTTGTCAAATGTAATAACGGATGCTAGAATGGGATTCGGGGTGGAATTCCATGTCTAAACATATTATTATTAGCTGTTTTTAAAAATCAAGTGTTTTTGCTGCCCGAGGAAGAAAAAAAGTTGCTCAGGAGCAAAAAAATTTTTTTTCTCAAATGTAATAACGGATGCTAGAATGTGATTCAGGGTGGAATTCCATGTCTAAAAATATTATTATTAGCTGTTTGTAAAAATCGAGTGTTTTTGCTGCCCGAGGAAGAAAACGCGTGATGCCGCAGTCAGAAAAAAAGCTGCCAGGAGGAAAAAAAATTTTTTTTTCTCAAATGTAATAACGGATGCTAGAATGTGATTCAGGGTGGAATTCCATGTCTAAAAATATTATTATTAGCTGTTTATAAAAATCGAGTGTTTTTGCTGCCCGAGGAAGAAAACGTGTGATGCTGCGGTCAGAAAAAAAGCTGCCACAAGCAAAAATTTTTTTTTTCTCAAATGTAATAATGGATGCTAGAATGTGATTCGGGGTGGAATTCCATGTCTAAAAATATTATTATTAGCTGTTTATAAAAATCAAGTGTTTTTGCTGCCCGAGGAAGAAAACGTGTGATGCCGCGGTCAGAAAAAAAGCTGCCCAGGAACAAAAAATTTTTTTTTGTCAAATGTAATAACGGATGCTAGAATGGGATTCAGGGTGGAATTCCATGTCTAAAAATATTATTATTAGCTGTTTTTAAAAATCGAGTGTTTTTGCTGCCTGAGGAAGAAAACGCGTGATGCTGCGGTCAGAAAAAAAGCTGCCACAAGCAAAAAATTTTTTTTTCTCAAATGTAATAATGGATGCTAGAATGTGATTCGGGGTGGAATTCCATGTCTAAAAATATTATTATTAGATGTTTTTAAAAATCAAGTGTTTTTGCTGCCCGAGGAAGAAAACGCGTGATGCAGCGGTCAGAAAGAAAGCTGCCCAGAAGCAAAAAAATTTTTTTCTTCTCAAATGTAATAATGGATCCTAGAATGTCATTCGGGGTGGAATTCCATGTCTAAAAATATTATTATTAGCTTTTTTAAAAAATCAAGTGTTTTTGCTGCCCGAGGAAGAAAATGCGTGATGCCGCGGTCAGAAAAAAAGCTGCCGAGGAGCAAAAAAAATTTTTTTTCTCAAATGTAATAACGGATGCTAGAATGTGATTCGGGGTGGAATTCCATGTCTAAAAATATTATTATTAGCTGTTTTTAAAAATCAAGTGTTTTTGCTGCCCGAGGAAGAAAACGCGTGATGCAGCGGTCAGAAAAAAAGCTGCCCAGGAGCAAAAATTTTTTTTTCTCATATGTAATAACGGATGCTAGAATGTGATTCAGGGTGGAATTCCATGTCTAAAAATATTATTATTAGCTGTTTGTAAAAATCGAGTGTTTTTGCTGCCCGAGGAAGAAAACGCGTGATGCCGCAGTCAGAAAAAAGCTGCCAGGAGCAAAAAAAAATTTTTTTTCTCAAATGTAATAACGGATGCTAGAATGTGATTCAGGGTGGAATTCCATGTCTAAAAATATTATTATTAGCTGTTTATAAAAATCGAGTGTTTTTGCTGCCCGAGGAAGAAAACGTGTGATGCCGCGGTCAGAAAAAAAGCTGCCCAGGAACAAAAAAATTTTTTTTGTCAAATGTAATAACGGATGCTAGAATGGGATTCGGGGTGGAATTCCATGTCTAAAGATATTATTATTAGCTGTTTTTAAAAATCAAGTGTTTTTGCTGCCCGAGGAAGAATAAAAGTTGCTCAGGAGCAAAAAAATTTTTTTTCTCAAATGTAATAACAGATACTAGAATGTGATTCAGGGTGGAATTCCATGTCTAAAAATATTATTTTTAGCTGTTTTTAAAAATCGAGTGTTTTTGCTGCCTGAGGAAGAAAACGCGTGATGCTACGGTCAGAAAAAAAGCTGCCACAAGCAAAAAATTTTTTTTTCTCAAATGTAATAATGGATGCTAGAATGTGATTCGGGGTGGAATTCCATGTCTAAAAATATTATTATTAGCTGTTTGTAAAAATCGAGTGTTTTTGCTGCCCGAGGAAGAAAACGCGTGATGCCGCAGTCAGAAAAAAGCTGCCAGGAGCAAAAAAAATTTTTTTTTCTCAAATGTAATAACGGATGCTAGAATGTGATTCAGGGTGGAATTCCATGTCTAAAAATATTATTATTAGCTGTTTATAAAAATCGAGTGTTTTTGCTGCCCGAGGAAGAAAACGTGTGATGCCGCGGTCAGAAAAAAAGCTGCCCAGGAACAAAAAAATTTTTTTTGTCAAATGTAATAACGGATGCTAGAATGGGATTCGGGGTGGAATTCCATGTCTAAACATATTATTATTAGCTGTTTTTAAAAATCAAGTGTTTTTGCTGCCTGAGGAAGAATAAAAGTTGCTCAGGAGCAAAAAAATTTTTTTTCTCAAATGTAATAACAGATACTAGAATGTGATTCAGGGTGGAATTCCATGTCTAAAAATATTATTTTTAGCTGTTTTTAAAAATCGAGTGTTTTTGCTGCCTGAGGAAGAAAACGCGTGATGCTGCGGTCAGAAAAAAAGCTGCCACAAGCAAAAATTTTTTTTTTCTCAAATGTAATAATGGATGCTAGAATGTGATTCGGGGTGGAATTCCATGTCTAAACATATTATTATTAGCTGTTTTTAAAAATCAAGTGTTTTTGCTGCCCGAGGAAGAATAAAAGTTGCTCAGGAGGAAAAAAATTTTTTTTCTCAAATGTAATAACAGATACTAGAATGTGATTCAGGGTGGAATTCCATGTCTAAAAATATTATTTTTAGCTGTTTTTAAAAATCGAGTGTTTTTGCTGCCTGAGGAAGAAAACGCGTGATGCTGCGGTCAGAAAAAAAGCTGCCACAAGCAAAAAATTTTTTTTTCTCAAATGTAATAATGGATGCTAGAATGTGATTTGGGGTGGAATTCCATGTTTAAAAATATTATTATTAGCTGTTTGTAAAAATCGAGTGTTTTTGCTGCCCGAGGAAGAAAACGCGGGATGCCGCAGTCAGAAAAAAGGTGCCAGGAGCAAAAAAAATTTTTTTTTCTCAAATGTAATAACGGATGCTAGAATGTGATTCAGGGTGGAATTCCATGTCTAAAAATATTATTATTAGCTGTTTATAAAAATCGAGTGTTTTTGCTGCCCGAGGAAGAAAACGTGTGATGCCGCGGTCAGAAAAAAAGCTGCCCAGGAACAAAAAAATTTTTTTTGTCAAATGTAATAACGGATGCTAGAATGGGATTCGGGGTGGAATTCCATGTCTAAACATATTATTATTAGCTGTTTTTAAAAATCAAGTGTTTTTGCTGCCTGAGGAAGAATAAAAGTTGCTCAGGAGCAAAAAAATTTTTTTTCTCAAATGTAATAACAGATACTAGAATGTGATTCAGGGTGGAATTCCATGTCTAAAAATATTATTTTTAGCTGTTTTTAAATATCGAGTGTTTTTGCTGCCCGAGGAAGAAAATGCGTGATGCCGCGGTCAGAAAAAAAGCTGCCGAGGAGCAAAAAAAATTTTTTCTTCTCAAATGTAATAATGGATCCTAGAATGTCATTCGGGGTGGAATTCCATGTCTAAAAATATTATTATTAGCTGTTTTTAAAAATCAAGTGTTTTTGCTGCCCGAGGAAGAAAATGCGTGATGCCGCGGTCAGAAAAAAAGCTGCCGAGGAGCAAAAAAAATTTTTTTTCTCAAATGTAATAATGGATGCTAGAATGTGATTCGGGGTGGAATTCCATGTCTAAAAATATTATTATTAGCTTTTTTAAAAAATCAAGTGTTTTTGCTGCCCGAGGAAGAAAACGCGTGATGCCGTGGTGAGAAAAAAAGCTGCCCAGGAGCAAAAAAAATTTTTTTTCTCAAATGTAATAACGGATGCTAGAATGGGATTTGGGGTGGAATTCCATCTCTAAAAATATTACTATTAGCTGTTTAAAAAAATCGAGTGTTTTTGCTGTCCGAGGAAGAAATTGTGTGATGCCGCAGTCAGAAAAAAAGCTGCCCAGGAGCAAAAAAAAATTTTTTTCTCAAATGTAATAACGGATGCTAGAATGGGATTTGGGGTGGAATTCCATCTCTAAAAATATTATTATTAGCTGTTTTTAAAAATCGAGTGTTTTTGCTGCCCGAGGAAGAAAACGCGTGATGCAGCGGTCAGAAAAAAAGCTGCCCAGAAGCAAAAAAAAATTTTTCTTCTCAAATGTAATAATGGATCCTAGAATGTCATTAGGGGTGGAATTCCATGTCTAAAAATATTATTATTAGCTGTTTTTAAAAATCGAGTGTTTTTGCTGCCCGAGGAAGAAAACGCATGATGCCGCTGTCAGAAAAAAAGCTGCCCAGGAGCAAAAAATTTTTTTTTCTCAAATGTAATAACGGATGCTAGAATGTGATTCGGGGTGGAATTCCATGTCTAAAAATATTATTATTAGCTGTTTTTAAAAATCGAGTGTTTTTACTGCCCGAGGAAGAAAACGCATGATGCCGCGGTCAGAAAAAAAGCTGCCCAGGAGCAAAATTTTTTTTTTCTCAAATGTAATAACGGATGCTAGAATGTGATTCGGGGTGGAATTCCATGTCTAAAAATATTATTATTAGCTGTTTTTAAAAATCAAGTGTTTTTGCTGCCCGAGGAAGAAAACGTGTGATGCAGCGGTCAGAAAAAAAGCTGCCCAGGAGCAAAAAAAAATTTTTTTTCTCAAATGTAATAACGGATGCTAGAATGTGATTCAGGGTGGAATTCCATGTCTAAAAATATTATTATTAGCTGTTTTTAAAAATCGAGTGTTTTTGCTGCCCGAGGAAGAAAACGCGTGATGCCGCAGTCAGAAAAAAGCTGCCAGGAGCAAAAAAAAATTTTTTTTCTCAAATGTAATAACGGATGCTAGAATGTGATTCAGGGTGGAATTCCATGTCTAAAAATATTATTATTAGCTGTTTATAAAAATCGAGTGTTTTTGCTGCCCGAGGAAGAAAACGTGTGATGCCGCGGTCAGAAAAAAAGCTGCCCAGGAACAAAAAAATTTTTTTTGTCAAATGTAATAACGGATGCTAGAATGGGATTCGGGGTGGAATTCCATGTCTAAAGATATTATTATTAGCTGTTTTTAAAAATCAAGTGTTTTTGCTGCCCGAGGAAGAATAAAAGTTGCTCAGGAGCAAAAAAATTTTTTTTCTCAAATGTAATAACAGATACTAGAATGTGATTCAGGGTGGAATTCCATGTCTAAAAATATTATTTTTAGCTGTTTTTAAAAATCGAGTGTTTTTGCTGCCTGAGGAAGAAAACGCGTGATGCTACGGTCAGAAAAAAAGCTGCCACAAGCAAAAAATTTTTTTTTCTCAAATGTAATAATGGATGCTAGAATGTGATTCGGGGTGGAATTCCATGTCTAAAAATATTATTATTAGCTGTTTGTAAAAATCGAGTGTTTTTGCTGCCCGAGGAAGAAAACGCGTGATGCCGCAGTCAGAAAAAAGCTGCCAGGAGCAAAAAAAATTTTTTTTTCTCAAATGTAATAACGGATGCTAGAATGTGATTCAGGGTGGAATTCCATGTCTAAAAATATTATTATTAGCTGTTTATAAAAATCGAGTGTTTTTGCTGCCCGAGGAAGAAAACGTGTGATGCCGCGGTCAGAAAAAAAGCTGCCCAGGAACAAAAAAATTTTTTTTGTCAAATGTAATAACGGATGCTAGAATGGGATTCGGGGTGGAATTCCATGTCTAAACATATTATTATTAGCTGTTTTTAAAAATCAAGTGTTTTTGCTGCCTGAGGAAGAATAAAAGTTGCTCAGGAGCAAAAAAATTTTTTTTCTCAAATGTAATAACAGATACTAGAATGTGATTCAGGGTGGAATTCCATGTCTAAAAATATTATTTTTAGCTGTTTTTAAAAATCGAGTGTTTTTGCTGCCTGAGGAAGAAAACGCGTGATGCTGCGGTCAGAAAAAAAGCTGCCACAAGCAAAAATTTTTTTTTTCTCAAATGTAATAATGGATGCTAGAATGTGATTCGGGGTGGAATTCCATGTCTAAACATATTATTATTAGCTGTTTTTAAAAATCAAGTGTTTTTGCTGCCCGAGGAAGAATAAAAGTTGCTCAGGAGCAAAAAAATTTTTTTTCTCAAATGTAATAACAGATACTAGAATGTGATTCAGGGTGGAATTCCATGTCTAAAAATATTATTTTTAGCTGTTTTTAAAAATCGAGTGTTTTTGCTGCCTGAGGAAGAAAACGCGTGATGCTGCGGTCAGAAAAAAAGCTGCCACAAGCAAAAAATTTTTTTTTCTCAAATGTAATAATGGATGCTAGAATGTGATTTGGGGTGGAATTCCATGTCTAAAAATATTATTATTAGCTGTTTGTAAAAATCGAGTGTTTTTGCTGCCCGAGGAAGAAAACGCGGGATGCCGCAGTCAGAAAAAAGGTGCCAGGAGCAAAAAAAATTTTTTTTTCTCAAATGTAATAACGGATGCTAGAATGTGATTCAGGGTGGAATTCCATGTCTAAAAATATTATTATTAGCTGTTTATAAAAATCGAGTGTTTTTGCTGCCCGAGGAAGAAAACGTGTGATGCCGCGGTCAGAAAAAAAGCTGCCCAGGAACAAAAAAATTTTTTTTGTCAAATGTAATAACGGATGCTAGAATGGGATTCGGGGTGGAATTCCATGTCTAAACATATTATTATTAGCTGTTTTTAAAAATCAAGTGTTTTTGCTGCCTGAGGAAGAATAAAAGTTGCTCAGGAGCAAAAAAATTTTTTTTCTCAAATGTAATAACAGATACTAGAATGTGATTCAGGGTGGAATTCCATGTCTAAAAATATTATTTTTAGCTGTTTTTAAATATCGAGTGTTTTTGCTGCCCGAGGAAGAAAATGCGTGATGCCGCGGTCAGAAAAAAAGCTGCCGAGGAGCAAAAAAAATTTTTTCTTCTCAAATGTAATAATGGATCCTAGAATGTCATTCGGGGTGGAATTCCATGTCTAAAAATATTATTATTAGCTGTTTTTAAAAATCAAGTGTTTTTGCTGCCCGAGGAAGAAAATGCGTGATGCCGCGGTCAGAAAAAAAGCTGCCGAGGAGCAAAAAAAATTTTTTTTCTCAAATGTAATAATGGATGCTAGAATGTGATTCGGGGTGGAATTCCATGTCTAAAAATATTATTATTAGCTTTTTTAAAAAATCAAGTGTTTTTGCTGCCCGAGGAAGAAAACGCGTGATGCCGTGGTGAGAAAAAAAGCTGCCCAGGAGCAAAAAAAATTTTTTTTCTCAAATGTAATAACGGATGCTAGAATGGGATTTGGGGTGGAATTCCATCTCTAAAAATATTACTATTAGCTGTTTAAAAAAATCGAGTGTTTTTGCTGTCCGAGGAAGAAATTGTGTGATGCCGCAGTCAGAAAAAAAGCTGCCCAGGAGCAAAAAAAAATTTTTTTCTCAAATGTAATAACGGATGCTAGAATGGGATTTGGGGTGGAATTCCATCTCTAAAAATATTATTATTAGCTGTTTTTAAAAATCGAGTGTTTTTGCTGCCCGAGGAAGAAAACGCGTGATGCAGCGGTCAGAAAAAAAGCTGCCCAGAAGCAAAAAAAAATTTTTCTTCTCAAATGTAATAATGGATCCTAGAATGTCATTAGGGGTGGAATTCCATGTCTAAAAATATTATTATTAGCTGTTTTTAAAAATCGAGTGTTTTTGCTGCCCGAGGAAGAAAACGCATGATGCCGCTGTCAGAAAAAAAGCTGCCCAGGAGCAAAAAATTTTTTTTTCTCAAATGTAATAACGGATGCTAGAATGTGATTCGGGGTGGAATTCCATGTCTAAAAATATTATTATTAGCTGTTTTTAAAAATCGAGTGTTTTTACTGCCCGAGGAAGAAAACGCATGATGCCGCGGTCAGAAAAAAAGCTGCCCAGGAGCAAAATTTTTTTTTTCTCAAATGTAATAACGGATGCTAGAATGTGATTCGGGGTGGAATTCCATGTCTAAAAATATTATTATTAGCTGTTTTTAAAAATCAAGTGTTTTTGCTGCCCGAGGAAGAAAACGTGTGATGCAGCGGTCAGAAAAAAAGCTGCCCAGGAGCAAAAAAAAATTTTTTTTCTCAAATGTAATAACGGATGCTAGAATGTGATTCAGGGTGGAATTCCATGTCTAAAAATATTATTATTAGCTGTTTTTAAAAATCGAGTGTTTTTGCTGCCCGAGGAAGAAAACGCGTGATGCCGCAGTGAGAAAAAAAGCTGCTAGGAGCAAAAAAAATTTTTTTTTCTCAAATGTAATAACGGATGTTAGAATCGGATTCGGGGTGGAATTCCATGTCTAAAAATATTTTTTTTAGCTGTTTTTAAAAATCAAGTGTTTTTGCTGCCCGAGGAAGAAAACGCGTGATGCCGCGGTAAGAAAAAAAGCTGCCTAGGAGCAAAAAAAATTTTTTTTCTCAAATGTAATAACGAATCCTAGAATGTGATTCGGGGTGGAATTCCGTGTCAAAAAATATTATTATTAGCTGTTTTGAAAAATCAAGTGTTTTTGCTGCCCGAGGAAGAAAACGCGTGATGCCACGGTCATAAAAAAAGTTGCTCAGGAGCAAAAAAAATTTTTTTTTCTCAAATGTAATAACGGATGCTAGAATGTGATTCAGGGTGGAATTCCATGTCAAAAAATATTATTATTAGCTGTTTTTAAAAATCGAGTGTTTTTGCTGCCTGAGGAAGAAAACGCGTGATGCTGCGGTCAGAAAAAAAGCTGCCACAAGCAAAAATTTTTTTTTTCTCAAATGTAATAATGGATGCTAGAATGTGATTCGGGGTGGAATTCCATGTCTAAAAATATTATTATTAGCTGTTTTTTAAAATCGAGTGTTTTTGCTGCCCGAGGAAGAAAACGCATGATGCCGCGGTCAGAAAAAAAGCTGCCCAGGAGCAAAAAAAATTTTTTTTTCTCAAATGTAATAACGGATGCTAGAATGTGATTCGGGGTGGAATTCCATGTCTAAAAATATTATTATTAGCTGTTTTTAAAAATCAAGTGTTTTTGCTGCCCGAGGAAGAAAACGCGTGATGCAGCGGTCAGAAAGAAAGCTGCCCAGAAGCAAAAAAATTTTTTTCTTCTCAAATGTAATAATGGATCCTAGAATGTCATTCGGGGTGGAATTCCATGTCTAAAAATATTATTATTAGCTTTTTTAAAAAATCAAGTGTTTTTGCTGCCCGAGGAAGAAAATGCGTGATGCCGCGGTCAGAAAAAAAGCTGCCGAGGAGCAAAAAAAATTTTTTTTCTCAAATGTAATAATGGATGCTAGAATGTGATTCGGGGTGGAATTCCATGTCTAAAAATATTATTATTAGCTGTTTATAAAAATCGAGTGTTTTTGCTGCCCGAGGAAGAAAACGTGTGATGCCGCGGTCAGAAAAAAAGCTGCCCAGGAACAAAAAAATTTTTTTTGTCAAATGTAATAACGGATGCTAGAATGGGATTCGGGGTGGAATTCCATGTCTAAACATATTATTATTAGCTGTTTTTAAAAATCAAGTGTTTTTGCTGCCCGAGGAAGAAAAATAGTTGCTCAGGAGCAAAAAAATTTTTTTTCTCAAATGTAATAACGGATGCTAGAATGTGATTGGGGGTGGAATTCCATGTCTAAAAATATTATTATTAGCTGTTTTTAAAAATCAAGTGTTTTTGCTGCCCGAGGAAGAAAACGCGTGATGCAGCGGTCAGAAAAAAAGCTGCCCAGGAGCAAAAATTTTTTTTTCTCATATGTAATAACGGATGCTAGAATGTGATTCAGGGTGGAATTCCATGTCTAAAAATATTATTATTAGCTGTTTGTAAAAATCGAGTGTTTTTGCTGCCCGAGGAAGAAAACGCGTGATGCCGCAGTCAGAAAAAAGCTGCCAGGAGCAAAAAAAAATTTTTTTTCTCAAATGTAATAACGGATGCTAGAATGTGATTCAGGGTGGAATTCCATGTCTAAAAATATTATTATTAGCTGTTTATAAAAATCGAGTGTTTTTGCTGCCCGAGGAAGAAAACGTGTGATGCCGCGGTCAGAAAAAAAGCTGCCCAGGAACAAAAAAATTTTTTTTGTCAAATGTAATAACGGATGCTAGAATGGGATTCGGGGTGGAATTCCATGTCTAAAAATATTATTATTAGCTGTTTTTAAAAATCAAGTGTTTTTGCTGCCCGAGGAAGAAAACGTGTGATGCAGCGGTCAGAAAAAAAGCTGCCCAGGAGCAAAAAAAAATTTTTTTTCTCAAATGTAATAACGGATGCTAGAATGTGATTCAGGGTGGAATTCCATGTCTAAAAATATTATTATTAGCTGTTTTTAAAAATCGAGTGTTTTTGCTGCCCGAGGAAGAAAACGCGTGATGCCGCAGTGAGAAAAAAAACTGCTAGGAGCAAAAAAAATTTTTTTTTCTCAAATGTAATAACGGATGTTAGAATCGGATTCGGGGTGGAATTCCATGTCTAAAAATATTTTTTTTAGCTGTTTTTAAAAATCAAGTGTTTTTGCTGCCCGAGGAAGAAAACGCGTGATGCCGCGGTAAGAAAAAAAGCTGCCTAGGAGCAAAAAAAATTTTTTTTCTCAAATGGAATAACGAATCCTAGAATGTGATTCGGGGTGGAATTCCGTGTCAAAAAATATTATTATTAGCTGTTTTGAAAAATCAAGTGTTTTTGCTGCCCGAGGAAGAAAACGCGTGATGCCACGGTCATAAAAAAAGTTGCTCAGGAGCAAAAAAAATTTTTTTTTCTCAAATGTAATAACGGATGCTAGAATGTGATTCAGGGTGGAATTCCATGTCAAAAAATATTATTATTAGCTGTTTTTAAAAATCGAGTGTTTTTGCTGCCCGAGGAAGAAAACGCATGATGCCGCGGTCAGAAAAAAAGCTGCCCAGGAGCAAAAAAAATTTTTTTTTCTCAAATGTAATAACGGATGCTAGAATGTGATTCGGGGTGGAATTCCATGTCTAAAAATATTATTATTAGCTGTTTTTAAAAATCGAGTGTTTTTGCTGCCCGAGGAAGAAAACGCATGATGCCGCGGTCAGAAAAAAAACTGCCCAGGAGCAAAAATTTTTTTTTCTCAAATGTAATAACGGATGCTAGAATGTGATTCGGGGTGGAATTCCATGTCTAAAAATATTATTATTAGCTGTTTTTAAAAATCAAGTGTTTTTGCTGCCCGAGGAAGAAAACGCATGATGCAGCGGTCAGAAAAAAAGCTGCCCAGGAGCAAAAAAAAAATTTTTTTCTCAAATGTAATAACGGATGCTAGAATGTGATTCGGTGTGGAATTCCATGTCTAAAAATATTATTATTAGCTGTTTTTAAAAATCGAGTGTTTTTACTGCCCGAGGAAGAAAACGCATGATGCCGCGGTCAGAAAAAAAGCTGCCCAGGAGCAAAAATTTTTTTTTCTCAAATGTAATAACGGATGCTAGAATGTGATTTGGGGTGGAATTCCATGTCTAAAAATATTATTATTAGCTGTTTTTAAAAATCAAGTGTTTTTGCTGCCCGAGGAAGAAAACGTGTGATGCAGCGGTCAGAAAAAAAGCTGCCCAGGAACAAAAAAATTTTTTTTGTCAAATGTAATAACGGATGCTAGAATGGGATTCGGGGTGGAATTCCATGTCTAAACATATTATTATTAGCTGTTTTTAAAAATCAAGTGTTTTTGCTGCCCGAGGAAGAATAAAAGTTGCTCAGGAGCAAAAAAATTTTTTTTCTCAAATGTAATAACAGATACTAGAATGTGATTCAGGGTGGAATTCCATGTCTAAAAATATTATTTTTAGCTGTTTTTAAAAATCGAGTGTTTTTGCTGCCTGAGGAAGAAAACGCGTGATGCTGCGGTCAGAAAAAAAGCTGCCACAAGCAAAATTTTTTTTTTTCTCAAATGTAATAATGGATGCTAGAATGTGATTCGGGGTGGAATTCCATGTCTAAAAATATTATTATTAGCTGTTTGTAAAAATCGAGTGTTTTTGATGCCCGAGGAAGAAAACGCGTGATGCCGCGGTCAGAAAAAAAGCTGCCGAGGAGCAAAAAAATTTTTTTTTCTCAAATGTAATAATGGATGCTAGAATGTGATTCGGGGTGGAATTCCATGTCTAAAAATATTATTATTAGCTGTTTATAAAAATCGAGTGTTTTTGCTGCCCGAGGAAGAAAACGTGTGATGCAGCGGTCAGAAAAAAAGCTGCCCAGGAACAAGAAAATTTTTTTTGTCAAATGTAATAACGGATGCTAGAATGGGATTCGGGGTGGAATTCCATGTCTAAAAATATTATTATTAGCTGTTTTTAAAAATCAAGTGTTTTTGCTGCCTGAGGAAGAAAACGTATGATGCAGCGGTCAGAAAAAAAGCTGCCCAGGAGCAAAAAAAAATTTTTTTTCTCAAATGTAATAACGGATGCTAGAATGTGATTCAGGGTGGAATTCCATGTCTAAAAATATTATTATTAGCTGTTTTTAAAAATCGAGTGTTTTTGCTGCCCGAGGAAGAAAACGCGTGATGCCGCAGTGAGAAAAAAAACTGCTAGGAGCAAAAAAAAATTTTTTTTCTCAAATGTAATAACGGATGTTAGAATCGGATTCGGGGTGGAATTCCATGTCTAAAAATATTTTTTTTAGCTGTTTTTAAAAATCAAGTGTTTTTGCTGCCCGAGGAAGAAAACGCGTGATGCCGCGGTAAGAAAAAAAGCTGCCTAGGAGCAAAAAAAATTTTTTTTCTCAAATGGAATAACGAATCCTAGAATGTGATTCGGGGTGGAATTCCGTGTCAAAAAATATTATTATTAGCTGTTTTGAAAAATCAAGTGTTTTTGCTGCCCGAGGAAGAAAACGCGTGATGCCACGGTCATAAAAAAAGTTGCTCAGGAGCAAAAAAAAATTTTTTTTCTCAAATGTAATAACGGATGCTAGAATGTGATTCAGGGTGGAATTCCATGTCAAAAAATATTATTATTAGCTGTTTTTAAAAATCGAGTGTTTTTGCTGCCCGAGGAAGAAAACGCATGATGCCGCGGTCAGAAAAAAAGCTGCCCAGGAGCAAAAAAAATTTTTTTTTCTCAAATGTAATAACGGATGCTAGAATGTGATTCGGGGTGGAATTCCATGTCTAAAAATATTATTATTAGCTGTTTTTAAAAATCGAGTGTTTTTGCTGCCCGAGGAAGAAAACGCATGATGCCGCGGTCAGAAAAAAAACTGCCCAGGAGCAAAAATTTTTTTTTCTCAAATGTAATAACGGATGCTAGAATGTGATTCGGGGTGGAATTCCATGTCTAAAAATATTATTATTAGCTGTTTTTAAAAATCAAGTGTTTTTGCTGCCCGAGGAAGAAAACGCATGATGCAGCGGTCAGAAAAAAAGCTGCCCAGGAGCAAAAAAAAAATTTTTTTCTCAAATGTAATAACGGATGCTAGAATGTGATTCGGTGTGGAATTCCATGTCTAAAAATATTATTATTAGCTGTTTTTAAAAATCGAGTGTTTTTGCTGCCCGAGGAAGAAAACGCATGATGCCGCGGTCAGAAAAAAAGCTGCCCAGGAGCAAAAATTTTTTTTTCTCAAATGTAATAACGGATGCTAGAATGTGATTCGGGGTGGAATTCCATGTCTAAAAATATTATTATTAGCTGTTTTTAAAAATCAAGTGTTTTTGCTGCCCGAGGAAGAAAACGCGTGATGCAGCGGTCAGAAAAAAAGCTGCCCAGAAGCAAAAAAAAATTTTTCTTCTCAAATGTAATAATGGATCCTAGAATGTCATTAGGGGTGGAATTCCATGTCTAAAAATATTATTATTAGCTGTTTTTAAAAATCGAGTGTTTTTACTGCCCGAGGAAGAAAACGCATGATGCCGCGGTCAGAAAAAAAGCTGCCCAGGAGCAAAAATTTTTTTTTCTCAAATGTAATAACGGATGCTAGAATGTGATTCGGGGTGGAATTCCATGTCTAAAAATATTATTATTAGCTGTTTTTAAAAATCAAGTGTTTTTGCTGCCCGAGGAAGAAAACGTGTGATGCAGCGGTCAGAAAAAAAGCTGCCCAGGAGCAAAAAAAAATTTTTTTTCTCAAATGTAATAACGGATGCTAGAATGTGATTCAGGGTGGAATTCCATGTCTAAAAATATTATTATTAGCTGTTTTTAAAAATCGAGTGTTTTTGCTGCCCGAGGAAGAAAACGCGTGATGCCGCAGTGAGAAAAAAAACTGCTAGGAGCAAAAAAAATTTTTTTTTCTCAAATGTAATAACGGATGTTAGAATCGGATTCGGGGTGGAATTCCATGTCTAAAAATATTTTTTTTAGCTGTTTTTAAAAATCAAGTGTTTTTGCTGCCCGAGGAAGAAAACGCGTGATGCCGCGGTAAGAAAAAAAGCTGCCTAGGAGCAAAAAAAATTTTTTTTCTCAAATGTAATAACGAATCCTAGAATGTGATTCGGGGTGGAATTCCGTGTCAAAAAATATTATTATTAGCTGTTTTGAAAAATCAAGTGTTTTTGCTGCCCGAGGAAGAAAACGCGTGATGCCACGGTCATAAAAAAAGTTGCTCAGGAGCAAAAAAAATTTTTTTTTCTCAAATGTAATAACGGATGCTAGAATGTGATTCAGGGTGGAATTCCATGTCAAAAAATATTATTATTAGCTGTTTTTAAAAATCGAGTGTTTTTGCTGCCCGAGGAAGAAAACGCATGATGCCGCGGTCAGAAAAAAAGCTGCCCAGGAGCAAAAAAAATTTTTTTTTCTCAAATGTAATAACGGATGCTAGAATGTGATTCGGGGTGGAATTCCATGTCTAAAAATATTATTATTAGCTGTTTTTAAAAATCGAGTGTTTTTGCTGCCCGAGGAAGAAAACGCATGATGCCGCGGTCAGAAAAAAAACTGCCCAGGAGCAAAAATTTTTTTTTCTCAAATGTAATAACGGATGCTAGAATGTGATTCGGGGTGGAATTCCATGTCTAAAAATATTATTATTAGCTGTTTTTAAAAATCAAGTGTTTTTGCTGCCCGAGGAAGAAAACGTGTGATGCAGCGGTCAGAAAAAAAGCTGCCCAGGAGCAAAAAAAAATTTTTTTTCTCAAATGTAATAACGGATGCTAGAATGTGATTCAGGGTGGAATTCCATGTCTAAAAATATTATTATTAGCTGTTTTTAAAAATCGAGTGTTTTTGCTGCCCGAGGAAGAAAACGCGTGATGCCGCAGTGAGAAAAAAAACTGCTAGGAGCAAAAAAATTTTTTTTTTCTCAAATGTAATAACGGATGTTAGAATCGGATTCGGGGTGGAATTCCATGTCTAAAAATATTTTTTTTAGCTGTTTTTAAAAATCGAGTGTTTTTGCTGCCCGAGGAAGAAAACGCGTGATGCCGCAGTGAGAAAAAAAACTGCTAGGAGCAAAAAAAATTTTTTTTTCTCAAATGTAATAACGGATGTTAGAATCGGATTCGGGGTGGAATTCCATGTCTAAAAATATTTTTTTTAGCTGTTTTTAAAAATCAAGTGTTTTTGCTGCCCGAGGAAGAAAACGCGTGATGCCGCGGTAAGAAAAAAAGCTGCCTAGGAGCAAAAAAAATTTTTTTTCTCAAATGTAATAACGAATCCTAGAATGTGATTCGGGGTGGAATTCCGTGTCAAAAAATATTATTATTAGCTGTTTTGAAAAATCAAGTGTTTTTGCTGCCCGAGGAAGAAAACGCGTGATGCCACGGTCATAAAAAAAGTTGCTCAGGAGCAAAAAAAATTTTTTTTTCTCAAATGTAATAACGGATGCTAGAATGTGATTCAGGGTGGAATTCCATGTCAAAAAATATTATTATTAGCTGTTTTTAAAAATCGAGTGTTTTTGCTGCCCGAGGAAGAAAACGCATGATGCCGCGGTCAGAAAAAAAGCTGCCCAGGAGCAAAAAAAATTTTTTTTTCTCAAATGTAATAACGGATGCTAGAATGTGATTCGGGGTGGAATTCCATGTCTAAAAATATTATTATTAGCTGTTTTTAAAAATCGAGTGTTTTTGCTGCCCGAGGAAGAAAACGCATGATGCCGCGGTCAGAAAAAAAACTGCCCAGGAGCAAAAATTTTTTTTTCTCAAATGTAATAACGGATGCTAGAATGTGATTCGGGGTGGAATTCCATGTCTAAAAATATTATTATTAGCTGTTTTTAAAAATCAAGTGTTTTTGCTGCCCGAGGAAGAAAACGCATGATGCAGCGGTCAGAAAAAAAGCTGCCCAGGAGCAAAAAAAAAATTTTTTTCTCAAATGTAATAACGGATGCTAGAATGTGATTCGGTGTGGAATTCCATGTCTAAAAATATTATTATTAGCTGTTTTTAAAAATCGAGTGTTTTTGCTGCCCGAGGAAGAAAACGCATGATGCCGCGGTCAGAAAAAAAGCTGCCCAGGAGCAAAAATTTTTTTTTCTCAAATGTAATAACGGATGCTAGAATGTGATTCGGGGTGGAATTCCATGTCTAAAAATACTATTATTAGCTGTTTTTAAAAATCAAGTGTTTTTGCTGCCCGAGGAAGAACACGCGTGATGTAGCGGTCAGAAAAAAAGCTGCCCAGGAGCAAAAAAAAAATTTTTTTCTCAAATGTAATAACGGATGCTAGAATGTAATTCGGGGTGGAATTCCATGTCTAAAAATATTATTATTAGCTGTTTTTAAAAATTGACTCTTTTTGCTGCCCGAGGAAGAAAACGTGTGATGCCGTGGTCAGAAAAACAGCTGCCCAGGAGCAAAAAAATTTTTTTTCTCAAATGTAATAACGGATGCTAGAATGTGATTCGGGCTGGAATTCCATGTCTAAAAATATTATTATTAGCTGTTTTTAAAAATCGAGTGTTTTTGCTGCCCGAGGAAGAAAACGCATGATGCCGCGGCCAGGAGCAAAAAATTTTTTTTCTCAAATGTAATAACGGATGCTAGAATGTGATTCGGGGTGGAATTCCATGTCTAAAAATATTATTATTAGCTGTTTTTAAAAATCAAGTGTTTTTGCTGCCCGAGGAAGAACACGCGTGATGTAGCGGTCAGAAAAAAAGCTGCCCAGGAGCAAAAAAAAATTTTTTTTCTCAAATGTAATAACGGATGCTAGAAAGTAATTCGGGGTGGAATTCCATGTCTAAAAATATTATTATTAGCTGTTTTTAAAAATTGACTCTTTTTGCTGCCCGAGGAAGAAAACGTGTGATGCCGTGGTTAGAAAAACAGCTGCCCAGGAGCAAAAAAATTTTTTTTCTCAAATGTAATAACGGATGCTAGAATGTGATTCGGTGTGGAATTCCATGTCTAAAAATATTATTATTAGCTGTTTTTAAAAATCGAGTGTTTTTGCTGCCCGAGGAAGAAAACGCATGATGCCGCGGTCAGAAAAAAAGCTGCCCAGGAGCAAAAATTTTTTTTTTCTCAAATGTAATAACGGATGCTAGAATGTGATTCGGGGTGGAAT
The DNA here is from genome assembly GCA_022577455.1 of Arizona elegans. Classification (NCBI taxonomy): domain Eukaryota; kingdom Metazoa; phylum Chordata; class Lepidosauria; order Squamata; family Colubridae; genus Arizona; species Arizona elegans. The sequence goes on along the minus strand of JAKOOJ010000001.1, from coordinate 167,689,311 downwards.
TCCATGTCTAAAAATATTATTATTAGCTGTTTTTAAAAATCAAGTGTTTTTGCTGCCCGAGGAAGAAAACGCGTGATGCAGCGGTCAGAAAAAAAGCTGCCCAGGAGCAAAAAAAAAATTTTTTTCTCAAATGTAATAACGGATGCTAGAATGTGATTCAGGGTGGAATTCCATGTCTAAAAATATTATTATTAGCTGTTTTTAAAAATTGACTCTTTTTGCTGCCCGAGGAAGAAAACGTGTGATGCCGTGGTTAGAAAAACAGCTGCCCAGGAGCAAAAAAATTTTTTTTCTCAAATGTAATAACGGATGCTAGAATGTGATTCGGTGTGGAATTCCATGTCTAAAAATATTATTATTAGCTGTTTTTAAAAATCGAGTGTTTTTGCTGCCCGAGGAAGAAAACGCATGATGCCGCGGTCAGAAAAAAAGCTGCCCAGGAGCAAAAAATTTTTTTTTCTCAAATGTAATAACGGATGCTAGAATGTGATTCGGGGTGGAATTCCATGTCTAAAAATATTATTATTAGCTGTTTTTAAAAATCAAGTGTTTTTGCTGCCCGAGGAAGAAAACGCGTGATGCAGCGGTCAGAAAAAAAGCTGCCCAGGAGCAAAAAAAAATTTTTTTTCTCAAATGTAATAACGGATGCTAGAATGTGATTCAGGGTGGAATTCCATGTCTAAAAATATTATTATTAGCTGTTTTTAAAAATCGAGTGTTTTTGCTGCCCGAGGAAGAAAACGAGTGATGCCGCGGTCAGAAAAAAAGCTGCCAAGAAGCAAAAAAATTTTTTTCTTCTCAAATGTAATAATGGATCCTAGAATGTCATTAGGGGTGGAATTCCATGTCTAAAAATATTATTATTAGCTGTTTTTAAAAATTGAGTGTTTTTGCTGCCCGAGGAAGAAAACGTGTGATGCCGCGGTCAAAAAAAAAGCTGCCCAGGAGCAAAAAAAAATTTTTTTTCTCAAATGTAATAACAGATGCTAGAATGTGATTCAGGGTGGAATTCCATGTCTAAAAATATTATTATTAGCTGTTTGTAAAAATCGAGTGTTTTTGTTGTCCGAGGAAGAAAAAGCGTGATGCCGCAGTGAGAAAAAAAGCTGCTAGGAGCAAAAAAAATGTTTTTTTCTCAAATGTAATAACGGATGCTAGAATGTGATTCGGGCTGGAATTCCATGTCTAAAAATATTATTATTAGCTGTTTTTAAAAATCAAGTGTTTTTGCTGCCCGAGGAAGAAAAAAAGTTGCTCAGGAGCAAAAAAATTTTTTTTCTCAAATGTAATAACGGATGCTAGAATGTGATTGGGGGTGGAATTCCATGTCTAAAAATATTATTATTAGCTGTTTTTAAAAATCAAGTGTTTTTGCTGCCCGAGGAAGAAAACGCGTGATGCAGCGGTCAGAAGAAAAGCTGCTAGGAGCAAAAAAAATTTTTTTTTCTCAAATGTAATAACGGATGTTAGAATCGGATACGGGGTGGAATTCCATGTCTAAAAATATTTTTTTTAGCTGTTTTTAAAAATCAAGTGTTTTTGCTGCCCGAGGAAGAAAACGCGTGATGAAGCGGTCAGAAAAAAAGCTGCCTAGGAGCAAAAAAAATTTTTTTTCTCAAATGTAATAACGAATCCTAGAATGTGATTCGGGGTGGAATTCCGTGTCAAAAAATATTATTATTAGCTGTTTTGAAAAATCAAGTGTTTTTGCTGCCCGAGGAAGAAAACGCGTGATGCCACAGTCATAAAAAAAGTTGCTCAGGAGCAAAAAAATTTTTTTTTTCTCAAATGTAATAATGGATGCTAGAATGGGATTCGGGGTGGAATTCCATGTCTAAAAATATTATTATTAGCTGTTTTTAAATATAGAGTGTTTTCGCTGCCCAAGGAAGACAACGCGTGATGCCGCGGTCAGAAAAAAAGCTGCCACAAGCAAAAAAATTTTTTTTCTCAAATTTAATAACGGATGCTAGAATGTGATTCGGGGTGGAATTCCATGTCTAAAAATATTATTATTAGCTGTTTTTAAAAATCGAGTGTTTTTGCTGCCCGAGGAAGAAAACGCATGATGCCGCGGTCAGAAAAAAAGCTGCCCAGGAGCAAAAAAAAATTTTTTTTCTCAAATGTAATAACGGATGCTAGAATGTGATTCGGGGTGGAATTCCATGTCTAAAAATATTATTATTAGCTGTTTTTAAAAATCAAGTGTTTTTGCTGCCCGAGGAAGAAAACGCGTGATGCAGCGGTCAGAAAGAAAGCTGCCCAGAAGCAAAAAAAAATTTTTTTCTCAAATGTAATAATGGATGCTAGAATGTGATTCGGGGTGGAATTCCATGTCAAAAAATATTATTATTAGCTGTTTATAAAAATCGAGTGTTTTTGCTGCCCGAGGAAGAAAACGTGTGATGCCGCGGTCAGAAAAAAAGCTGCCCAGGAACAAAAAAATTTTTTTTGTCAAATGTAATAACGGATGCTAGAATGGGATTCGGGGTGGAATTCCATGTCTAAACATATTATTATTAGCTGTTTTTAAAAATCAAGTGTTTTTGCTGCCCGAGGAAGAAAAAAAGTTGCTCAGGAGCAAAAAAATTTTTTTTCTCAAATGTAATAACAGATGCTAGAATGTGATTCAGGGTGGAATTCCATGTCTAAAAATATTATTATTAGCTGTTTGTAAAAATCGAGTGTTTTTGTTGTCCGAGGAAGAAAAAGCGTGATGCCGCAGTGAGAAAAAAAGCTGCTAGGAGCAAAAAAATTTTTTTTTCTCAAATGTAATAACAGATGCTAGAATGTGATTTAGGGTGGAATTCCATGTCTAAAAATATTACTATTAGCTGTTTTTAAAAATTGACTCTTTTTGCTGCCAAAGGAAGAAAACGCGTGATGCCGTGGTCAGAAAAAAAGCTCCCAGGAGCAAAAAAAATTTTTTTTCTCAAATGTAATAACGGATGCTAGAATGTGATTCAGGGTGGAATTCCATGTCTAAAAATATTATTATTAGCTGTTTTTAAAAATCAAGTGTTTTTGCTGCCCGAGGAAGAAAACGTGTGATGCCGCGGTCAGAAAAAAAGCTGCCCAGGAGCAAAAAAAAATTTTTTTTCTCAAATGTAATAACGGATGCTAGAATGTGATTCAGGGTGGAATTCCATGTCTAAAAATATTATTATTAGCTGTTTTTAAAAATCAAGTGTTTTTGCTGCCCGAGGAAGAAAACGCGTGATGCAGCAGTCAGAAAAAAAGCTGCCCAGGAGCAAAAAAAAATTTTTTTTCTCAAATGTAATAACGGATGCTAGAATGTGATTCAGGGTGGAATTCCATGTCTAAAAATATTATTATTAGCTGTTTGTAAAAATCGAGTGTTTTTGCTGCCCGAGGAAGAAAACGCGTGATGCCGCAGTCAGAAAAAAAGCTGCTAGGAGCAAAAAAAATTTTTTTTTCTCAAATGTAATAACGGGTGCTAGAATGTGATTCGGGCTGGAATTCCATGTCTAAAAATATTATTATTAGCTGTTTTTAAAAATCAAGTGTTTTTGCTGCCCGAGGAAGAATAAAAGTTGCTCAGGAGCAAAAAAATTTTTTTTCTCAAATGTAATAACGGATGCTAGAATGGGATTTGGGGTGGAATTCCATCTCTAAAAATATTACTATTAGCTGTTTAAAAAAATCGAGTGTTTTTGCTGTCCGAGGAAGAAAACGTGTGATGCCGCAGTCAGAAGAAAAGCTGCCCAGGAGCAAAAAAATTTTTTTTTCTCAAATGTAATAACGGATGCTAGAATGTGATTCAGTGTGGAATTCCATGTCTAAAAATATTATTATTAGCTGTTTTTAAAAATCAAGTGTTTTTGCTGCCCAAGGAAGAAAACGTGTGATGCAGCGGTAAGAAAAAAAGCTGCTAGGAGCAAAAAAAATTTTTTTTTCTCAAATGTAATAACGGATGTTAGAATCTGATACGGGGTGGAATTCCATGTCTAAAAATATTTTTTTTAGCTGTTTTTAAAAATCAAGTGTTTTTGCTGCCCGAGGAAGAAAACGCGTGATGCAGCAGTCAGAAAAAAAGCTGCCTAGGAGCAAAAAAAATTTTTTTTCTCAAATGTAATAACGAATCCTAGAATGTGATTCGGGGTGGAATTCCGTGTCAAAAAATATTATTATTAGCTGTTTTGAAAAATCAAGTGTTTTTGCTGCCCGAGGAAGAAAACGCGTGATGCCACAGTCATAAAAAAAGTTGCTCAGGAGCAAAAAAAATTTTTTTTTCTCAAATGTAATAACGGATGCTAGAATGTGATTCAGGGTGGAATTCCATGTCAAAAAATATTATTATTAGCTGTTTTTAAAAATTGACTCTTTTTGCTCCCAGAGGAAGAAAACGCGTGATGCCGTGGTCAGAAAAAAAGCTGCCCAGGAGCAAAAAAATTTTTTTTCTCAAATGTAATAATGGATGCTAGAATGTGATTCGGGCTGGAATTCCATGTCTAAAAATATTATTATTAGCTGTTTTTAAAAATCGAGTGTTTTTGCTGCCTGAGGAAGAAAACGCGGGATGCCGCGTTCAGAAAAAAAGCTGCCCAGGAGCAAAAAAAATTTTTTTTCTCAAATGTAATAATGGATGCTAGAATGGGATTCGGGGTGGAATTCCATGTCTAAAAATATTATTATTAGCTGTTTTTAAATATAGAGTGTTTTCGCTGCCCAAGGAAGACAACGCGTGATGCCGCGGTCAGAAAAAAAGCTGCCACAAGCAAAAAATTTTTTTTTCTCAAATGTAATAACGGATGCTAGAATGTGATTCGGGGTGGAATTCCATGTCTAAAAATATTATTATTAGCTGTTTTTAAAAATCGAGTGTTTTTGCTGCCCGAGGAAGAAAACGCATGATGCCGCGGTCAGAAAAAAAGCTGCCCAGGAGCAAAAAAAAATTTTTTTTCTCAAATGTAATAACGGATGCTAGAATGTGATTCGGGGTGGAATTCCATGTCTAAAAATATTATTATTAGCTGTTTTTAAAAATCAAGTGTTTTTGCTGCCCGAGGAAGAAAACGCGTGATGCAGCGGTCAGAAAGAAAGCTGCCCAGAAGCAAAAAAATTTTTTTTTCTCAAATGTAATAATGGATGCTAGAATGTGATTCGGGGTGGAATTCCATGTCAAAAAATATTATTATTAGCTGTTTATAAAAATCGAGTGTTTTTGCTGCCCGAGGAAGAAAACGTGTGATGCCGCGGTCAGAAAAAAAGCTGCCCAGGAACAAAAAAATTTTTTTTGTCAAATGTAATAACGGATGCTAGAATGGGATTCGGGGTGGAATTCCATGTCTAAACATCTTATTATTAGCTGTTTTTAAAAATCAAGTGTTTTTGCTGCCCGAGGAAGAAAAATAGTTGCTCAGGAGCAAAAAATTTTTTTTTCTCAAATGTAATAACGGATGCTAGAATGTGATTGGGGGTGGAATTCCATGTCTAAAAATATTATTATTAGCTGTTTTTAAAAATCAAGTGTTTTTGCTGCCCGAGGAAGAAAACGCGTGATGCCGCGGTCATAAAAAAAGTTGCTCAGGAGCAAAAAAATTTTTTTTTCTCAAATGTAATAACAGATGCTAGAATGTGATTTAGGGTGGAATTCCATGTCTAAAAATATTACTATTAGCTGTTTTTAAAAATTGACTCTTTTTGCTGCCAGAGGAAGAAAACGCGTGATGCCGTGGTCAGAAAAAAAGCTCCCAGGAGCAAAAAAAATTTTTTTTCTCAAATGTAATAACGGATGCTAGAATGTGATTCAGTGTGGAATTCCATGTCTAAAAATATTATTATTAGCTGTTTTTAAAAATCAAGTGTTTTTGCTGCCCGAGGAAGAAAACGTGTGATGCAGCGGTAAGAAAAAAAGCTGCCTAGGAGCAAAAAAAATTTTTTTTTCTCAAATGTAATAACGGATGCTAGAATGTGATTCGGGGTGGAATTCCATGTCTAAAAATATTATTATTAGCTGTTTTGAAAAATCAAGTGTTTTTGCTGCCCAAGGAAGAAAACGCGTGATGCCGCGGTCATAAAAAAAGTTGCTCAGGAGCAAAAAAATTTTTTTTCTCAAATGTAATAACAGATGCTAGAATGTGATTCAGGGTGGAATTCCATGTCTAAAAATATTATTATTAGCTGTTTTTAAAAATTGACTCTTTTTGCTGCCCGAGGAAGAAAACGCGTGATGCCGTGGTCAGAAAAAAAGCTGCCCAGAAGCAAAAAAATTTTTCTTTTCTCAAATGTAATAACGGATGCTAGAATGTGATTCAGGGTGGAATTCCATGTCTAAAAATATTATTATTAGCTGTTTTTAAAAATCAAGTGTTTTTGCTGCTCGAGGAAGAAAACGCGTGATGCAGCGGTCAGAAAAAAAGCTGCCCAGGAGCAAAAAATAATTTTTTTTTCTCAAATGTAATAACGGATCCCAGAATGTGATTCAGGGTGGAATTCCATGTCTTAAAATATTATTATTATCTATTTTTAAAAATCGAGTGTTTTTGCTGCCTGAGGAAGAAAACACGTGATGCCGCGGTCCGAAAAAAAGCTGCCCAAGAGCAAAAAAAATTTTTTTCTCGAATGTAATAACGGATGCTAGAATGTGATTCGGGGTGGAATTGCATGTCTAAAAATATTATTATTAGCTGTTTTTAAAAATCGAGTGTTTTTGCTGTTCGAAGAAGAAAACGCGTGATGCCGTGGTCAGAAAAAAAGCTCCCAGGAGCAAAAAAAATTTTTTTTCTCAAATGTAATAACGGATGCTAGAATGGGATTTGGGGTGGAATTCCATGTCTAAAAATATTATTATTACCTGTTTATAAAAATCGAGTGTTTTTGCTGTCCGAGGAAGAAAACGTGTGATGCCGCAGTCAGAAAAAAAGCTGCCCAAGAGCAAAAAAATTTTTTTTTCTCAAATGTAATAACGGATGCTAGAATGGGATTTGGGGTGGAATTCCATGTCTAACAATATTATTATTAGCTGTTTTTAAAAATCAAGTGTTTTTGCTGCCCGAAGAAGAAAACGCGTGATGCAGCAGTCAGAAAAAAAGCTGCCCAGAAGCAAAAAAAAATTTTTTTTCTCAAATGTAATAACGGATGCTAGAATGTGATTCAGGGTGGAATTCCATGTCTAAAAATATTATTATTAGCTGTTTTTAAAAATCAAGTGTTTTTGCTGCCCGAGGAAGAAAACGCGTGATGCCGCGGTCCGAAAAAAAGCCGCCCAAGAGCAAAAAAAATTTTTTTTTCGAATGTAATAACGGATGCTAGAATGTGATTCGGGGTGGAATTCCATGTCTAAAAATATTATTATTAGCTGTTTTTAAAAATCGAGTGTTTTTGCTGCCCGAGGAAGAAAACGCATGATGCCGCAGTGAGAGAAAAAGCTGCCCAGGAGCAAAAAAAAATTTTTTTTCTCAAATGTAATAACGGATGCTAGAATGTGATTCGGGGTGGAATTCCATGTCTAAAAATATTATTATTAGCTGTTTTTAAAAATCAAGTGTTTTTGCTGCCCGAGGAAGAAAACGCGTGATGCAGCGGTCAGAAAGAAAGCTGCCCAGAAGCAAAAAAAAATTTTTTTCTCAAATGTAATAATGGATGCTAGAATGTGATTCGGGGTGGAATTCCATGTCAAAAAATATTATTATTAGCTGTTTATAAAAATCGAGTGTTTTTGCTGCCCGAGGAAGAAAACGTGTGATGCCGCGGTCAGAAAAAAAGCTGCCCAGGAACAAAAAAATTTTTTTTGTCAAATGTAATAACGGATGCTAGAATGGGATTCGGGGTGGAATTCCATGTCTAAACATATTATTATTAGCTGTTTTTAAAAATCAAGTGTTTTTGCTGCCCGAGGAAGAAAAAAAGTTGCTCAGGAGCAAAAAAATTTTTTTTCTCAAATGTAATAACAGATGCTAGAATGTGATTCAGGGTGGAATTCCATGTCTAAAAATATTATTATTAGCTGTTTGTAAAAATCGAGTGTTTTTGTTGTCCGAGGAAGAAAAAGCGTGATGCCGCAGTGAGAAAAAAAGCTGCTAGGAGCAAAAAAATTTTTTTTTCTCAAATGTAATAACAGATGCTAGAATGTGATTTAGGGTGGAATTCCATGTCTAAAAATATTACTATTAGCTGTTTTTAAAAATTGACTCTTTTTGCTGCCAAAGGAAGAAAACGCGTGATGCCGTGGTCAGAAAAAAAGCTCCCAGGAGCAAAAAAAATTTTTTTTCTCAAATGTAATAACGGATGCTAGAATGTGATTCAGGGTGGAATTCCATGTCTAAAAATATTATTATTAGCTGTTTTTAAAAATCAAGTGTTTTTGCTGCCCGAGGAAGAAAACGTGTGATGCCGCGGTCAGAAAAAAAGCTGCCCAGGAGTAAAAAAAAATTTTTTTTCTCAAATGTAATAACGGATGCTAGAATGTGATTCAGGGTGGAATTCCATGTCTAAAAATATTATTATTAGCTGTTTTTAAAAATCAAGTGTTTTTGCTGCCCGAGGAAGAAAACGCGTGATGCAGCGGTCAGAAAAAAAGCTGCCCAGGAGCAAAAAAAAATTTTTTTTCTCAAATGTAATAACGGATGCTAGAATGTGATTCAGGGTGGAATTCCATGTCTAAAAATATTATTATTAGCTGTTTGTAAAAATCGAGTGTTTTTGCTGCCCGAGGAAGAAAACGCGTGATGCCGCAGTCAGAAAAAAAGCTGCTAGGAGCAAAAAAAATTTTTTTTTCTCAAATGTAATAACGGGTGCTAGAATGTGATTCGGGCTGGAATTCCATGTCTAAAAATATTATTATTAGCTGTTTTTAAAAATCAAGTGTTTTTGCTGCCCGAGGAAGAAAACGCGTGATGCAGCGGTCAGAAAGAAAGCTGCCCAGAAGCAAAAAAACATTTTTTTCTCAAATGTAATAACGGATGCTAGAATGTGATTCGGGGTGGAATTCCATGTCTAAACATATTATTATTAGCTGTTTTTAAAAATCAAGTGTTTTTGCTGCCCGAGGAAGAATAAAAGTTGCTCAGGAGCAAAAAAATTTTTTTTGTCAAATGTAATAACGGATGCTAGAATGGGATTCGGGGTGGAATTCCATGTCTAAACATATTATTATTAGCTGTTTTTAAAAATCAAGTGTTTTTGCTGCCCGAGGAAGAATAAAAGTTGCTCAGGAGCAAAAAAATTTTTTTTCTCAAATGTAATAACGGATGCTAGAATGGGATTTGGGGTGGAATTCCATCTCTAAAAATATTACTATTAGCTGTTTAAAAAAATCGAGTGTTTTTGCTGTCCGAGGAAGAAAACGTGTGATGCCGCAGTCAGAAGAAAAGCTGCCCAGGAGCAAAAAAATTTTTTTTTCTCAAATGTAATAACGGATGCTAGAATGGGATTTGGGGTGGAATTCCAGGTCTAACAATATTATTATTAGCTGTTTTTAAAAATCAAGTGTTTTTGCTGCCCGAGGAAGAAAACGCGTGATGCAGCAGTCAGAAAAAAAGCTGCCCAGAAGCAAAAAAAAATTTTTTTTTCTCAAATGTAATAACGGATGCTAGAATGTGATTCAGTGTGGAATTCCATGTCTAAAAATATTATTATTAGCTGTTTTTAAAAATCAAGTGTTTTTGCTGCCCAAGGAAGAAAACGTGTGATGCAGCGGTAAGAAAAAAAGCTGCTAGGAGCAAAAAAAATTTTTTTTTCTCAAATGTAATAACGGATGTTAGAATCTGATACGGGGTGGAATTCCATGTCTAAAAATATTTTTTTTAGCTGTTTTTAAAAATCAAGTGTTTTTGCTGCCCGAGGAAGAAAACGCGTGATGCAGCAGTCAGAAAAAAAGCTGCCTAGGAGCAAAAAAAATTTTTTTTCTCAAATGTAATAACGAATCCTAGAATGTGATTCGGGGTGGAATTCCGTGTCAAAAAATATTATTATTAGCTGTTTTGAAAAATCAAGTGTTTTTGCTGCCCGAGGAAGAAAACGCGTGATGCCACAGTCATAAAAAAAGTTGCTCAGGAGCAAAAAAAATTTTTTTTTCTCAAATGTAATAACGGATGCTAGAATGTGATTCAGGGTGGAATTCCATGTCAAAAAATATTATTATTAGCTGTTTTTAAAAATTGACTCTTTTTGCTCCCAGAGGAAGAAAACGCGTGATGCCGTGGTCAGAAAAAAAGCTGCCCAGGAGCAAAAAAATTTTTTTTCTCAAATGTAATAATGGATGCTAGAATGTGATTCGGGCTGGAATTCCATGTCTAAAAATATTATTATTAGCTGTTTTTAAAAATCGAGTGTTTTTGCTGCCTGAGGAAGAAAACGCGGGATGCCGCGTTCAGAAAAAAAGCTGCCCAGGAGCAAAAAAAATTTTTTTTCTCAAATGTAATAATGGATGCTAGAATGGGATTCGGGGTGGAATTCCATGTCTAAAAATATTATTATTAGCTGTTTTTAAATATAGAGTGTTTTCGCTGCCCAAGGAAGACAACGCGTGATGCCGCGGTCAGAAAAAAAGCTGCCACAAGCAAAAAATTTTTTTTTCTCAAATGTAATAACGGATGCTAGAATGTGATTCGGGGTGGAATTCCATGTCTAAAAATATTATTATTAGCTGTTTTTAAAAATCGAGTGTTTTTGCTGCCCGAGGAAGAAAACGCATGATGCCGCGGTCAGAAAAAAAGCTGCCCAGGAGCAAAAAAAAATTTTTTTTCTCAAATGTAATAACGGATGCTAGAATGTGATTCGGGGTGGAATTCCATGTCTAAAAATATTATTATTAGCTGTTTTTAAAAATCAAGTGTTTTTGCTGCCCGATGAAGAAAACGCGTGATGCAGCGGTCAGAAAGAAAGCTGCCCAGAAGCAAAAAATTTTTTTTTTCTCAAATGTAATAATGGATGCTAGAATGTGATTCGGGGTGGAATTCCATGTCAAAAAATATTATTATTAGCTGTTTATAAAAATCGAGTGTTTTTGCTGCCCGAGGAAGAAAACGTGTGATGCCGCGGTCAGAAAAAAAGCTGCCCAGGAACAAAAAAATTTTTTTTGTCAAATGTAATAACGGATGCTAGAATGGGATTCGGGGTGGAATTCCATGTCTAAACATCTTATTATTAGCTGTTTTTAAAAATCAAGTGTTTTTGCTGCCCGAGGAAGAAAAATAGTTGCTCAGGAGCAAAAAATTTTTTTTTCTCAAATGTAATAACGGATGCTAGAATGTGATTGGGGGTGGAATTCCATGTCTAAAAATATTATTATTAGCTGTTTTTAAAAATCAAGTGTTTTTGCTGCCCGAGGAAGAAAACGCGTGATGCCGCGGTCATAAAAAAAGTTGCTCAGGAGCAAAAAAATTTTTTTTTCTCAAATGTAATAACAGATGCTAGAATGTGATTTAGGGTGGAATTCCATGTCTAAAAATATTACTATTAGCTGTTTTTAAAAATTGACTCTTTTTGCTGCCAGAGGAAGAAAACGCGTGATGCCGTGGTCAGAAAAAAAGCTCCCAGGAGCAAAAAAAATTTTTTTTCTCAAATGTAATAACGGATGCTAGAATGTGATTCAGTGTGGAATTCCATGTCTAAAAATATTATTATTAGCTGTTTTTAAAAATCAAGTGTTTTTGCTGCCCGAGGAAGAAAACGTGTGATGCAGCGGTAAGAAAAAAAGCTGCCTAGGAGCAAAAAAAATTTTTTTTTCTCAAATGTAATAACGGATGCTAGAATGTGATTCGGGGTGGAATTCCATGTCTAAAAATATTATTATTAGCTGTTTTGAAAAATCAAGTGTTTTTGCTGCCCAAGGAAGAAAACGCGTGATGCCGCGGTCATAAAAAAAGTTGCTCAGGAGCAAAAAAATTTTTTTTTCTCAAATGTAATAACAGATGCTAGAATGTGATTTAGGGTGGAATTCCATGTCTAAAAATATTACTATTAGCTGTTTTTAAAAATTGACTCTTTTTGCTGCCAGAGGAAGAAAACGCGTGATGCCGTGGTCAGAAAAAAAGCTCCCAGGAGCAAAAAAAATTTTTTTTCTCAAATGTAATAACGGATGCTAGAATGTGATTCAGTGTGGAATTCCATGTCTAAAAATATTATTATTAGCTGTTTTTAAAAATCAAGTGTTTTTGCTGCCCGAGGAAGAAAACGTGTGATGCAGCGGTAAGAAAAAAAGCTGCCTAGGAGCAAAAAAAATTTTTTTTTCTCAAATGTAATAACGGATGCTAGAATGTGATTCGGGGTGGAATTCCATGTCTAAAAATATTATTATTAGCTGTTTTGAAAAATCAAGTGTTTTTGCTGCCCAAGGAAGAAAACGCGTGATGCCGCGGTCATAAAAAAAGTTGCTCAGGAGCAAAAAAATTTTTTTTCTCAAATGTAATAACAGATGCTAGAATGTGATTTAGGGTGGAATTCCATGTCTAAAAATATTATTATTAGCTGTTTTTAAAAATTGACTCTTTTTGCTGCCCGAGGAAGAAAACGCGTGATGCCGTGGTCAGAAAAAAAGCTCCCAGGAGCAAAAAAAATTTTTTTTCTCAAATGTAATAACGGATGCTAGAATGGGATTTGGGGTGGAATTCCATGTCTAAAAATATTATTATTACCTGTTTATAAAAATCGAGTGTTTTTGCTGTCCGAGGAAGAAAACGTGTGATGCCGCAGTCAGAAAAAAAGCTGCCCAGGAGCAAAAAAATTTTTTTTTCTCAAATGTAATAACGGATGCTAGAATGGGATTTGGGGTGGAATTCCATGTCTAACAATATTATTATTAGCTGTTTTTAAAAATCAAGTGTTTTTGCTGCCCGAAGAAGAAAACGCGTGATGCAGCAGTCAGAAAAAAAGCTGCCCAGAAGCAAAAAAAAATTTTTTTTCTCAAATGTAATAACGGATGCTAGAATATGATTCAGGGTGGAATTCCATGTCTAAAAATATTATTATTAGCTGTTTTTAAAAATCAAGTGTTTTTGCTGCCCGAGGAAGAAAACGCGTGATGCCGCGGTCCGAAAAAAAGCCGCCCAAGAGCAAAAAAAATTTTTTTTTCGAATGTAATAACGGATGCTAGAATGTGATTCGGGGTGGAATTCCATGTCTAAAAATATTATTATTAGCTGTTTTTAAAAATCGAGTGTTTTTGCTGCCCGAGGAAGAAAACGCATGATGCCGCAGTGAGAGAAAAAGCTGCCCAGGAGCAAAAAAAAATTTTTTTTCTCAAATGTAATAACGGATGCTAGAATGTGATTCGGGGTAGAATTCCATGTCTAAAAATATTATTATTAGCTGTTTTTAAAAATTGAGTGTTTTTGCTGCCCAAGGAAGAAAACGCGAGATGCCGCAGTCAGAAAAAAAGCTGCCCAGGAGCAAAAAAAATTTTTTTTCTCAAATGTAATAACGGATGCTAGAATGTGATTGGGGGTGGAATTCCATGTCTAAAAATATTATTATTAGCTGTATTTAAAAATCGAGTGTTTTTGCTGCCCGAGGAAGAAAACGTGTGATGCAGCGGAAAGAAAAAAAGTTGCTCAGGAGCAAAAAAAATTTTTTTTTCTCAAATGTAATAACGGATGCTAGAATGTGATTTAGGGTGGAATTCCATGTCTAAAAATATTATTATTAGCTGTTTTTAAAAATTGACTCTTTTTGCTGCCAGAGGAAGAAAACGCGTGATGCCGTGGTCAGAAAAAAAGCTGCCCAGGAGCAAAAAAAAATTTTTTTCTCAAATGTAATAACGGATGCTAGAATGGGATTTGGGGTGGAATTCCATGTGTAAAAATCTTATTATTAGCTGTTTATAAAAATCGAGTGTTTTTGCTCTCCGAGGAAGAAAACGCGTGATGCAGCAGTCAGAAAAAAAGCTGCCCAGAAGCAAAAAAAATTTTTTTTCTCAAATGTAATAACGGATGCTAGAATGTGATTCAGGGTGGAATTCCATGTCTAAAAATATTATTATTAGCTGTATTTAAAAATCGAGTGTTTTTGCTGCCTGAGGAAGAAAACGTGTGATGCAGCGGTAAGAAAAAAAGCTGCCTAGGAGCAAAAAAATTTTTTTTTCTCAAATGTAATAATGGAGCCTAGAATGTGATTCGGGGTGGAATTCCATGTCTAAAAATATTATTATTAGCTGTTTTGAAAAATCAAGTGTTTTTGCAGCCCAAGGAAGAAAACGCGTGATGCCGCGGTCATAAAAAAAGTTGCTCAGGAGCAAAAAAATTTTTTTTTCTCAAATGTAATAACAGATGCTAGAATGTGATTTAGGGTGGAATTCCATGTCTAAAAATATTATTATTACCTGTTTATAAAAATCGAGTGTTTTTGCTGTCCGAGGAAGAATATGTGTGATGCCGCAGTCAGAAAAAAAGCTGCCCAGGAGCAAAAAAATTTTTTTTTCTCAAATGTAATAACGGATGCTAGAATGGGATTTGCGGTGGAATTCCATGTCTAAAAATATTATTATTACCTGTTTATAAAAATCGAGTGTTTTTGCTGTCCGAGGAAGAACATGTGTGATGCCGCAGTCAGAAACAAAGCTGCCCAGGAGCAAAAAAAATTTTTTTTCTCAAATGTAATAACGGATGCTAGAATGGGATTAGGGGTGGAATTCCATGTCTAACAATATTATTATTATCTCTTTTTAAAAATCAAGTGTTTTTGCTGCCCGAGGAAGAAAACGCGTGATGCAGCAGTCAGAAAAAAAGCTGCCCAGAAGCAAAAAAATTTTTTTTTTCTCAAATGTAATAACGGATGCTAGAATGTGATTCAGGGTGGAATTCCATGTCTAAAAATATTATTATTAGCTGTTTTTAAAAATCAAGTGTTTTTGCTGCCCGAGGAAGAAAACGCGTGATGCAGCGGTCAGAAAAAAAGCTGCCCAGGAGCAAAAAAAATTTTTTTTTCTCAAATGTAATAACGGATCCTAGAATGTGATTCAGGGTGGAATTCCATGTCTAAAAATATTATTATTAGCTGTTTTTAAAAATTGAGTGTTTTTGCTGCCCGAGGAAGAAAACAAGTGATGCCGCGGTCCGAAAAAAAGCCGCCCAAGAGCAAAAAAAATTTTTTTCTCGAATGTAATAACGGATGCTAGAATGTGATTCGGGGTGGAATTCCATGTCTAACAATATTATTATTAGCTGTTTTTAAAAATCAAGTGTTTTTGCTGCCCGAGGAAGAAAACGCGTGATGCCGCGATAAAAAAAAAAGCTGCCCAGGAGCAAAAAAAAATTTTTTTTCTCAAATGTAATAACGGATGCTAGAATGGGATTTGGGGTGGAATTCCATGTCTAACAATATTATTATTAGCTGTTTTTAAAAATCAAGTGTTTTTGCTGCCCGAGGAAGAAAACCCGTGATGCAGCAGTCAGAAAAAAAGCTGCCCAGAAGCAAAAAAAAATTTTTTTTTCTCAAATGTAATAACGGATGCTAGAATGTGATTCAGGGTGGAATTCCATGTCTAAAAATATTATTATTAGCTGTTTTTAAAAATCAAGTGTTTTTGCTGCCCGAGGAAGAAAACGCGTCATGCAGCGGTCAGAAAAAAAGCTGCCCAGGAGCAAAAATTTATTTTTTCAAATGAAATAACGGATGCTAGAGTGTGATTCTGTGTGGAATTCCATGTCTAAAAATATTATTATTAGCTGTTTTTAAAAATCAAGCGTTTTTGCTGCCCGAGGAAGAAAACGCGTGATGCAGGGGTCAGAAAAAAAGCTGCCCAGGAGCAAAAAAAATTTTTTTTTCTCAAATGTAATAAAGGATGCTAGAATGTGATTCGGGGTGGAATTCCATGTCTAAAATTATTATTATTAGCTGTTTTTAAAAATCGAGTGTTCTTGCTGCCAGAGGAAGAAAACGCGTGATGCCGCGGTCAGATAAAATGCCGCCGAGGAGCAAAAAAATTTTTTTTTCTCAAATGTAATAACGGATGCTAGAATGTGATTCGGGGTGGAATTCCATGTCTAACAATATTATTATTAGCTGTTTTTAAAAATCAAGTGTTTTTGCTGCCCGAGGAAGAAAACGCGTGATGCCGCGATAAAAAAAAAAGCTGCCCAGGAGCAAAAAAAAATTTTTTTTCTCAAATGTAATAACGGATGCTAGAATGGGATTTGGGGTGGAATTCCATGTCTAACAATATTATTATTAGCTGTTTTTAAAAATCAAGTGTTTTTGCTGCCCGAGGAAGAAAACCCGTGATGCAGCAGTCAGAAAAAAAGCTGCCCAGAAGCAAAAAAAAATTTTTTTTTCTCAAATGTAATAACGGATGCTAGAATGTGATTCAGGGTGGAATTCCATGTCTAAAAATATTATTATTAGCTGTTTTTAAAAATCAAGTGTTTTTGCTGCCCGAGGAAGAAAACGCGTGATGTCGCCGTCATAAAAAAAGTTGCTCAGGAGCAAAAAAAAATTTTTTTTCTCAAATGTAATAATGGATGCTAGAATGTGATTTAGGGTGGAATTCCATGTCTAAAAATATTATTATTAGCTGTTTTTAAAAATTGACTCTTTTTGCTGCCCGAGGAAGAAAACGCGTGATGCCGTGGTTAGAAAAAAAGCTGCCCAGGAGCAAAAAAATTTTTTTTTCTCAAATGTAATAACGGATCCTAGAATGGGATTTGGGGTGGAATTCCATGTCTAAAAATATTATTATTAGCTGTTTTTAAAAATCAAGTGTTTTTGCTGCCCGAGGAAGAAAACGCGTGATGCAGCGGTCAGAAAAAAAGCTGCCCAGGAGCAAAAAAAATTTTTTTTTCTCAAATGTAATAACGGATCCTAGAATGTGATTCAGGGTGGAATTCCATGTCTAAAAATATTATTATTTGCTGTTTTGAAAAATTGACTCTTTTTGCTGACCGAGGAAGAAAACGCGTGATGCCGTGGTCAGAAAAAAAGCTGCCCAGGAGCAAAAAAAATTTTTTTTCTCAAATGTAATAACGGATCCTAGAATGTGATTCGGGGTGGAATTCCATGTCTAAAATTATTATTATTAGCTGTTTTTAAAAATCGAGTGTTTGTGCTGCCAGAGGAAGAAAACGCGTGATGCCGCGGTCAGATAAAATGCCGCCGAGGAGCAAAAAAAATTTTTTTTCTCAAATGTAATAACGGATGCTAGAATGTGATTCGGGGTGGAATTCCAGGTCTTAAAATATTATTATTAGCTATTTTTAAAAATCGAGTGTTTTTGCTGCCCGAGGAAGAAAACACGTGATGCCGCGGTCCGAAAAAAAGCCGCCCAAGAGCAAAAAAAATTTTTTTCTCGAATGTAATAACGGATGCTAGAATGTGATTCGGGGTGGAATTCCATGTCTAAAAATATTATTATTAGCTGTGTTTAAAAATCGAGTGTTTTTGCGGTTCGAAGAAGAAAACGAGTGATGCAGCGGTAAGAAAAAAAGCTGCCTAGTAGCAAAAAAATTTTTTTTTCTCAAATGTAATAACAGATCCTAGAATGTGATTCGGGGTGGAATTCCATGTCTAAAAATATTATGATTAGCTGTTTTGAAAAATCAAGTGTTTTTGCTGCCCGAAGAAGAAAACGCGTGATGTCGCGGTCATAAAAAAAGTTGCTCAGGAGCAAAAAAAAATTTTTTTTCTCAAATGTAATAATGGATGCTAGAATGTGATTTAGGGTCGAATTCCATGTCTAAAAATATTATTATTAGCTGTTTTTAAAAATTGACTCTTTTTGCTGCCCGAGGAAGAAAACGCGTGATGCCGTGGTTAGAAAAAAAGCTGCCCAGGAGCAAAAAAATTTTTTTTTCTCAAATGTAATAACGGATGCTAGAATGGGATTTGTGGTGGAATTCCATGTCTAAAAATATTATTATCAGCTGTTTTTAAAAATCAAGTGTTTTTGCTGCCCGAGGTCAGAAAAAAAGCTGCCCAGGAGCAAAAAAAAATTTTTTTTCTCAAATGTAATAACAGATCCTAGAATGTGATTCAGGGTGGAATTCCATGTCTAAAAATATTATTATTAGCTGTTTTTAAAAATTGAGTGTTTTTGCTGCCCGAGGAAGAAAACGCCTGATGCCGCGGTCAGAAAAAAAGCTGCCATGTAGCAAAAAAATTTTTTTTTCTCAAATGTAATAACGGATCCTAGAATGTGATTCGGGGTGGAATTCCATGTCTAAAAATATTATTATTTGCTGTTTTGAAAAATTGACTCTTTTTGCTGCCCGAGGAAGAAAAAGCGTGATGCCGTGGTCAGAAAAAAAGCTGCCCAGGAGCAAAAAAAATTTTTTTTCTCAAATGTAATAACGGATCCTAGAATGGGATTTGGGGTGGAATTCCATGTCTAAAAATATTATTATTAGCTGTTTATAAAAATCGAGTGTTTTTGCTGCCTGAGGAAGAAAACGCGTGATGCCGCGGTCAGAAAAAAAGCTGCCCAGGAGCAAAAAAAAATTTTTTTTTTCTCAAATGTAATAACGGATGCTAGAATGTGATTCGGGGTGGAATTCCATGTCTAAAATTATTATTATTAGCTGTTTTTAAAAATCGAGTGTTTTTGCTGCCCGAGGAAGAAAACGCGTGATGCTGTGGTCAGATAAAATGCCGCCGAGGAGCAAAAAAATTTTTTTTTCTCAAATGAAATAACGGATGCTAGAATGTGATTCGGGGTGGAATTCCATGTCTTAAAATATTATTATTAGCTATTTTTAAAAATCGAGTGTTTTTGCTGCCCGAGGAAGAAAACACGTGATGCCGCGGTCCGAAAAAAAGCCGCCCAAGAGCAAAAAAAAATTTTTTTCTCGAATGTAATAACGGATGCTAGAATGTGATTCGGGGTAGAATTGCATGTCTAAAAATATTATTATTAGCTGTTTTTAAAAATCGAGTGTTTTTGCGGTTCGAAGAAGAAAACGAGTGATGCAGCGGTAAGAAAAAAAGCTGCCTAGGAGCAAAAAATTTTTTTTTTCTCAAATGTAATAACGGATCCTAAAATGTGATTCGGGGTGGAATTCCATGTCTAAAAATATTATGATTAGCTGTTTTGAAAAATCAAGTGTTTTTGCTGCCCGAGGAAGAAAACGCGTGATGTCGCGGTCATAAAAAAAGTTGCTCAGGAGCAAAAAAAATTTTTTTTTCTCAAATGTAATAATGGATGCTAGAATGTGATTTAGGGTCGAATTCCATGTCTAAAAATATTATTATTAGCTGTTTTTAAAAATTGACTCTTTTTGCTGCCCGAGGAAGAAAACGCGTGATGCCGTGGTTAGAAAAAAAGCTGCCCAGGAGCAAAAAAATTTTTTTTTCTCAAATGTAATAACGGATGCTAGAATGGGATTTGGGGTGGAATTCCATGTCTAAAAATATTATTATTAGCTGTTTTTAAAAATCAAGTGTTTTTGCTGCCCGAGGAAGAAAACGCGTGATGCAGCGGTCAGAAAAAAAGCTGCCCAGGAGCAAAAAAAATTTTTTTTTCTCAAATGTAATAACAGATCCTAGAATGTGATTCAGGGTGGAATTCCATGTCTAAAAATATTATTATTAGCTGTTTTTAAAAATTGAGTGTTTTTGCTGCCCGAGGAAGAAAACGCCTGATGCCGCGGTCAGAAAAAAAGCTGCCATGTAGCAAAAAAAATTTTTTTTTCTCAAATGTAATAACGGATGCTAGAATGTGATTCGGGGTGGAATTCCATGTCTAAAAATATTATTATTTGCTGTTTTGAAAAATTGACTCTTTTTGCTGCCCGAGGAAGAAAACGCGTGATGCCGTGGTCAGAAAAAAAGCTGCCCAGGAGCAAAAAAAAATTTTTTTCTCAAATGTAATAACAGATCCTAGAATGGGATTTGGGGTGGAATTCCATGTCTAAAAATATTATTATTAGCTGTTTATAAAAATCGAGTGTTTTTGCTGTCCGAGGAAGAAAACGTGTGATGCCGCAGTCAGAAAAAAAGCTGCCCAGGAGGAAAAAAAATTTTTTTTTCTCAAATGTAATAACGGATGCTAGAATGGGATTTGGGGTGGAATTCCATGTCTAAAAATATTATTATTAGCTGTTTTTAAAAATCAAGTGTTTTTGCTGCCTGAGGAAGAAAACGCGTGATGCCGCGGTCAGAAAAAAAGCTGCCCAGGAGCAAAAAAAATTTTTTTTTTCTCAAATGTAATAACGGATGCTAGAATGTGATTCGGGGTGGAATTCCATGTCTAAAATTATTATTATTAGCTGTTTTTAAAAATCGAGTGTTTTTGCTGCCCGAGGAAGAAAACGCGTGATGCTGCGGTCAGATAAAATGCCGCCGAGGAGCAAAAAAATTTTTTTTTCTCAAATGAAATAACGGATGCTAGAATGGGATTCGGGGTGGAATTCCATGTCTAACAATATTATTATTAGCTGTTTTTAAAAATCAAGTGTTTTTGCTGCCCGAGGAAGAAAACCCGTGATGCAGCAGTCAGAAAAAAAGCTGCGCAGAAGCAAAAAAAAATTTTTTTTTCTCAAATGTAATAACGGATGCTAGAATGTGATTCAGGGTGGAATTCCATGTCTAAAAATATTATTATTAGCTGTTTTTAAAAATCAAGTGTTTTTTGCTGCCCGAGGAAGAAAACGCGTGATGCAGCGGTCAGAAAAAAAGCTGCCCAGGAGCAAAAAAATTTTTTTTTCTCAAATGTAATAACGGATCCTAGAATGTGATTCAGGGTGGAATTCCATGTCTAAAAATATTATTATTAGCTGTTTTTAAAAATTGAGTGTTTTTGCTGCCCGAGGTAGAAAACGCGTGATGCCGCGGTCAGAAAAAAAGCTGCCCAGGAGCAAAAATTTATTTTTTCAAATGAAATAACGGATGCTAGAGTGTGATTCTGTGTGGAATTCCATGTCTAAAAATATTATTATTAGCTGTTTTTAAAAATCAAGCGTTTTTGCTGCCCGAGGAAGAAAACGCGTGATGCAGGGGTCAGAAAAAAAGCTGCCCAGGAGCAAAAAAAATTTTTTTTTCTCAAATGTAATAAAGGATGCTAGAATGTGATTCGGGGTGGAATTCCATGTCTAAAATTATTATTATTAGCTGTTTTTAAAAATCGAGTGTTTTTGCTGCCAGAGGAAGAAAACGCGTGATGCCGCGGTCAGATAAAATGCCGCCGAGGAGCAAAAAAATTTTTTTTTCTCAAATGTAATAACGGATGCTAGAATGTGATTCGGGGTGGAATTCCAGGTCTTAAAATATTATTATTAGCTATTTTTAAAAATCGAGTGTTTTTGCTGCCCGAGGAAGAAAACGCGTGATGCAGGGGTCAGAAAAAAAGCTGCCCAGGAGCAAAAAAAATTTTTTTTTCTCAAATGTAATAAAGGATGCTAGAATGTGATTCGGGGTGGAATTCCATGTCTAAAATTATTATTATTAGCTGTTTTTAAAAATCGAGTGTTTTTGCTGCCAGAGGAAGAAAACGCGTGATGCCGCGGTCAGAAAAAAAGCTGCCATGTAGCAAAAAAATTTTTTTTTCTCAAATGTAATAACGGATCCTAGAATGTGATTCGGGGTGGAATTCCATGTCTAAAAATATTATTATTTGCTGTTTTGAAAAATTGACTCTTTTTGCTGCCCGAGGAAGAAAAAGCGTGATGCCGTGGTCAGAAAAAAAGCTGCCCAGGAGCAAAAAAAAATTTTTTTTCTCAAATGTAATAACGGATCCTAGAATGGGATTTGGGGTGGAATTCCATGTCTAAAAATATTATTATTATCTGTTTATAAAAATCGAGTGTTTTTGCTGCCTGAGGAAGAAAACGCGTGATGCCGCGGTCAGAAAAAAAGCTGCCCAGGAGCAAAAAAAATTTTTTTTTTCTCAAATGTAATAACGGATGCTAGAATGTGATTCGGGGTGGAATTCCATGTCTAAAATTATTATTATTAGCTGTTTTTAAAAATCGAGTGTTTTTGCTGCCCGAGGAAGAAAACGCGTGATGCTGTGGTCAGATAAAATGCCGCCGAGGAGCAAAAAAATTTTTTTTTCTCAAATGAAATAACGGATGCTAGAATGTGATTCGGGGTGGAATTCCATGTCTTAAAATATTATTATTAGCTATTTTTAAAAATCGAGTGTTTTTGCTGCCCGAGGAAGAAAACACGTGATGCCGCGGTCCGAAAAAAAGCCGCCCAAGAGCAAAAAAAAAATTTTTTTCTCGAATGTAATAACGGATGCTAGAATGTGATTCGGGGTAGAATTGCATGTCTAAAAATATTATTATTAGCTGTTTTTAAAAATCGAGTGTTTTTGCGGTTCGAAGAAGAAAACGAGTGATGCAGCGGTAAGAAAAAAAGCTGCCTAGGAGCAAAAAATTTTTTTTTTCTCAAATGTAATAACGGATCCTAAAATGTGATTCGGGGTGGAATTCCATGTCTAAAAATATTATGATTAGCTGTTTTGAAAAATCAAGTGTTTTTGCTGCCCGAGGAAGAAAACGCGTGATGTCGCGGTCATAAAAAAAGTTGCTCAGGAGCAAAAAAAAATTTTTTTTCTCAAATGTAATAATGGATGCTAGAATGTGATTTAGGGTCGAATTCCATGTCTAAAAATATTATTATTAGCTGTTTTTAAAAATTGACTCTTTTTGCTGCCCGAGGAAGAAAACGCGTGATGCCGTGGTTAGAAAAAAAGCTGCCCAGGAGCAAAAAAATTTTTTTTTCTCAAATGTAATAACGGATGCTAGAATGGGATTTGGGGTGGAATTCCATGTCTAAAAATATTATTATTAGCTGTTTTTAAAAATCAAGTGTTTTTGCTGCCCGAGGAAGAAAACGCGTGATGCAGCGGTCAGAAAAAAAGCTGCCCAGGAGCAAAAAAAATTTTTTTTTCTCAAATGTAATAACAGATCCTAGAATGTGATTCAGGGTGGAATTCCATGTCTAAAAATATTATTATTAGCTGTTTTTAAAAATTGAGTGTTTTTGCTGCCCGAGGAAGAAAACGCCTGATGCCGCGGTCAGAAAAAAAGCTGCCATGTAGCAAAAAAAATTTTTTTTTCTCAAATGTAATAACGGATGCTAGAATGTGATTCGGGGTGGAATTCCATGTCTAAAAATATTATTATTTGCTGTTTTGAAAAATTGACTCTTTTTGCTGCCCGAGGAAGAAAACGCGTGATGCCGTGGTCAGAAAAAAAGCTGCCCAGGAGCAAAAAAAAATTTTTTTCTCAAATGTAATAACAGATCCTAGAATGGGATTTGGGGTGGAATTCCATGTCTAAAAATATTATTATTAGCTGTTTATAAAAATCGAGTGTTTTTGCTGTCCGAGGAAGAAAACGTGTGATGCCGCAGTCAGAAAAAAAGCTGCCCAGGAGGAAAAAAATTTTTTTTTCTCAAATGTAATAACGGATGCTAGAATGGGATTTGGGGTGGAATTCCATGTCTAAAAATATTATTATTAGCTGTTTTTAAAAATCAAGTGTTTTTGCTGCCTGAGGAAGAAAACGCGTGATGCCGCGGTCAGAAAAAAAGCTGCCCAGGAGCAAAAAAAATTTTTTTTTTCTCAAATGTAATAACGGATGCTAGAATGTGATTCGGGGTGGAATTCCATGTCTAAAAATATTATTATTAGCTGTTTTTAAAAATCAAGTGTTTTTGCTGCCCGAGGAAGAAAACGCGTGATGCCGCGGTGAGAAAAAAAGCTGCCCAGGAGCAAAAAAAAAATTTTTTCTCAAATGTAATAACGGATGCTAGAATGTGATTCGGGGTAGAATTCCATGTCTAAAAATATTATTATTAGCTGTTTTAAAAAATTGAGTATTCTTGCTGTCCGAAGAAGAAAACGCGTGATGCCTCGGTCAGAAATAAAGCTGCCCAGGAGCAAAAAAAATTTTTTTTCTCAAATGTAATAATGGATGCTAGAATGTGGTTCGGGGTGGAATTCCATGTCTAAAAATATTATTATTAGCTGTTTTTAAAAATTGAGTGTTTTTGCTGCCCGAGGTAGAAAACACGTGATGCCGCGGTCAGAAAATATGCTGCCCAGGAGCAAAAATTTATTTTCTCAAATGTAATAACGGATGCTAGAATGTGATTCGGGGTGGAATTCCATGTCTAAAAATATTATTATTAGCTGTTTTTAAAAATCAAGTGTTTTTGCTGCCCGAGGAAGAAAACGCGTGATGCCGCGGACAGAGAAAAAGCTGCCCAGGAGCAAAAAAATTTTTTTTTCTCAAATGTAATAACGGAGCCTAGAATGTGATTCAGGGTGGAATTCCATGTCTAAAAATATTATTATTAGCTGTTTTTAAAAATTGAGTGTTTTTGCTGCCAGAGGAAGAAAACGCGTGATGCCTCGTTCAGAAAAAAAGCTGCCCAGGAGCAAAAAAAATTTTTTTTCTCAAATGTAATAACGGATGCTAGAATGTGATTCGGGGTGGAATTCCATGTCTAAAAATGTTATGATTAGCTGTTTTTAAAAATCGAGTGTTTTTGATGCCCGAAGAAGAAAACGCGTGATGCCGCGGTGAGAAAAAAAGCTGCCCAGGAGCAAAAAAAAATTTTTTTTCTCAAATGTAATAACGGATGCTAGAATGTGATTCGGGGTAGAATTCCATGTCTAAAAATATTATTATTAGCTGTTTTAAAAAATTGAGTATTCTTGCTGCCCGAGGAAGAAAACGCGTGATACCGCGGTCAGAAAAAAAGCTGCCATGTAGCAAAAAATTTTTTTTTTTCTCAAATGTAATAACGGATGCTAGAATGTGATTCAGGGGGGAATTCCATGTCTAAAAATATTATTATTAGCTGTTTTTAAAAATTGAGTGTTTTTGCTGCCCGAGGTAGAAAACGCGTGATGCCGCGGTCAGAAAAAAAGCTGCCCAGGCGCAAAAATTTTTTTTTTCTCAAATGTAATAACGGATGCTACAATGTGATTCGGGGTGGAATTCCATGTCTAAAAATATTATTATTAGCTGTTTATAAAAATTGAGTGTTTTTGCTGCCCGAGGAAGAAAACGCATGATGCCGTGGTCAGAAAAAAAGCTGCCCAGGAACAAAATTTTTTTTTCTCAAATGTAATAACGGATGCTAGAATGTGATTCAGGGGGGAATTCCATGTCTAAAAATATTATTATTAGCTGTTTTTAAAAATCGAGTGTTTTTGCTGCCCGAGGAAGAAAACGCATGATGCCGCGGTGAGAAAAAAAGCTGCCCAGGAGCAAAAAAAAATTTTTTTTCTCAAATGTAATAACGGATGCTAGAATGTGATTCAGGGTGGAATTCCATGTGTAAAAATATTATTATTAGCTGTTTTAAAAAATTGAGTATTCTTCCTGTCCGAAGAAGAAAACGCGTGATGACTCGGTCAGAAAAAAAGCTGCCCAGGAGCAAAAAATTTTTTTTTCTCAAATGTAATAATGGATGCTAGAATGTGATTCCGGGTGGAATTCCATGTCTAAAAATATTATTATTAGCTGTTTTTAAAAATCGAGTGTTTTTGCTGCCCGAGGAAGAAAACGCGTGATGCCGCGGTCAGATAAAATGCCGCCCAGGAGCAAAAAAATTTTTTTTCTCAAATGTAATAACAGATGCTAGAATGTGATTCGGGGTGTAATTCCATGTCTAAAAATATTATTATTAGCTGTATTTAAAAATCGATTGTTTTTGCTGCCCGAGGAAGAAAACGTGTGATGCAGCGGTAAGAAAAAAAGCTGCCTAGGAGCAAAAAAATTTTTTTTCTCAAATGTAATAACGGATCCTAGAATGTGATTCGGGGTGGAATTCCATGTCTAAAAATATTATTATTAGCTGTTTTGAAAAATCAAGTGTTTTTGCTGCCCAAGGAAGAAAACGCGTGATGCCGCGGTCATAAAAAAAGTTGCTCAGGAGCAAAAAAAAATTTTTTTTCTCAAATGTAATAACAGATGCTAGAATGTGATTTAGGGGGGAATTCCATGTCTAAAAATATTATTATTAGCTGTTTTTAAAAATTGACTCTTTTTGTTGCCCGAGGAAGAAAACGTGTGATGCCGCAGTCAGAAAAAAAGCTGCCCAGGAGCAAAAAAATTTTTTTTCTCAAATGTAATAATGGATGCTAGAATGGGATTTGGGGTGGAATTCCATGTCTAACAATATTATTATTAGCTGTTTTTAAAAATCAAGTGTTTTTGCTGCCCGAGGAAGAAAACGCGTGATGCAGCAGTCAGAAAAAAAGCTGCCCAGGAGCAAAAAAATTTTTTTTTTCTCAAATGTAATAACGGATCCTAGAATGTGATTCAGGGTGGAATTCCATGTCTAAAAATATTATTATTAGCTGTTTTTAAAAATTGAGTGTTTTGGTTGCCCGAGGAATAAAACACGTGATGCCGCGGTCCGAAAAAAAGCCGCCCAAGAGCAAAAAAAATTTTTTTCTCGAATGTAATAACGGATGCTAGAATGTGATTCAGGGTGGAATTCCATGTCTAAAAATATTATTATTAGCTGTTTTTAAAAATTGAGTGTTTTGGCTGCCCGAGGAAGAAAACACGTGATGCCGCGGTCCGAAAAAAAGCCGCCCAAGAGCAAAAAAAAATTTTTTCTCGAATGTAATAACGGATGCTAGAATGTGATTTGGCTTGGAATTCCATGTCTAAAAATATTATTATTAGCTGTTTTTAAAAATCGAGTGTTTTTGCTGCCCGAGGAAGAAAACGCATGATGCCGTGGTGAGAAAAAAAGCTGCCCAGGAGCAAAAAAAATTTTTTTTTCTCAAATGTAATAACGGATGCTAGACTGTGATTCGGGGTAGAATTCCATGTCTAAAAATATTATTATTAGCTGTTTTTAAAAATCGAGTGTTTTTGCTGCCCGAGGAAGAAAACGCGTCATGCAGCGGTCAGAAAGAAAGCTGCCCAGGAGCAAAAAAAATTTTTTTTTCTCAAATGTAATAACGGATCCTAGAATGTGATTCAGGCTGGAATTCCATGTCTAAAAATATTATTATTAGCTGTTTTGAAAAATCAAGTGTTTTTGCTGCCCAAGGAAGAAAACGCGTGATGCCGCGGTCATAAAAAAAGTTGCTCAGAGCAAAAAAATTTTTTTTTCTCAAATGTAATTACAGATGCTAGAATGTGATTTAGGGTGGAATTCCATGTCTAAAAATATTATTATTAGCTGTTTTTAAAAATTGACTCTTTTTGCTGCCCGAGGAAGAAAACGCATGATGCCGCGGTCATAAAAAAAGTTGCTCAGAGCAAAAAAATTTTTTTTTCTCAAATGTAATTACAGATGCTAGAATGTGATTTAGGGTGGAATTCCATGTCTAAAAATATTATTATTAGCTGTTTTTAAAAATTGACTCTTTTTGCTGCCCGAGGAAGAAAACGCATGATGCCGTGGTCAGAAAAAAAGCTGCCCAGGGGCAAAAAATTTTTTTTTTCTCAAATGTAATAACGGATGCTAGAATGGGATTTGGTGTGGAATTCCATGTCTAACAATATTATTATTAGCTGTTTTTAAAAATCAAGTGTTTTTGCTGCCAGAGGAAGAAAACGCGTGATGCCTCGGTCAGAAAAAAAGCTGCTCAGGAGCAAAAAATTTTTTTTTCTCAAATGTAATAATGGATGCTAGAATGTGATTCAGGGTGGAATTCCATGTCTAAAAATATTATTATTAGCTGTTTTTAAAAACCGAGTGTTTTTGCTGCCCGAGGAAGAAAACGCGTGATGCCGCGGTCAGATAAAATGCTGCCGAGGAGCAAAAAAATTTTTTTTCTCAAATGTAATAACGGATGCTAGAATGTGATTCGGGGTGGAATTCCATGTCTTAAAATATTATTATTAGCTATTTTTAAAAATCGAGTGTTTTTGCTGCCCGAGGAAGAAAACACGTGATGCCGCGGTCCGAAAAAAAGCCTCCCAAGAGCAAAAAAAATTTTTTTCTCGAATGTAATAACGGATGCTAGAATGTGATTCGGGGTGGAATTGCATGTCTAAAAATATTATTATTAGCTATTTTTAAAAATCGAGTGTTTTTGCTGTTCGAAGAAGGAAACGAGTGATGCCGCGGTCAGAAAAAAAGCTGCCCAGGAGCAAAAAAAATTTTTTTCTCAAATGTAATAATGGATGCTAGAATGTGATTCGGGGTGTAATTCCATGTCTAAAAATATTATTATTAGCTGTATTTAAAAATCGAGTGTTTTTGCTGCCCGAGGAAGAAAACGCATGATGCCGCGGTGAGAAAAAAAGCTGCCCAGGAGCAAAAAAAAATTTTTTTTCTCAAATGTAATAACGGATGCTAGAATGTGATTCGGGGTAGAATTCCATGTCTAAAAATATTATTATTAGCTGTTTTAAAAAATTGAGTATTCTTGCTGTCCGAAGAAGAAAACGCGTGATGCCTCGGTCAGAAATAAAGCTTCCCAGGAGCAAAAAAATTTTTTTTTCTCAAATGTAATAATGGATGCTAGAATGTGGTTCGGGGTGGAATTCCATGTCTAAAAATATTATTATTAGCTGTTTTTAAAAATTGAGTGTTTTTGCTGCCCGAGGTAGAAAACGCGTGATGCCGCGGTCAGAAAATTTGCTGCCCAGGAGCAAAAATTTATTTTCTCAAATGTAATAACGGATGCTAGAATGTGATTCGGGGTGGAATTCCATGTCTAAAAATATTATTATTAGCTTTTTTTAAAAATCAAGTGTTTTTGCTGCCCGAGGAAGAAAACGCGTGATGCCGCGGACAGAGAAAAAGCTGCCCAGGAGGAAAAAAATTTTTTTTTCTCAAATGTAATAACGGAGCCTAGAATGTGATTCAGGGTGGAATTCCATGTCTAAAAATATTATTATTATCTGTTTTTAAAAATTGAGTGTTTTTGCTGCCCGAGGAAGAAAACGCGTGATACCGCGGTCAGAAAAAAAGCTGCCCAGGCGCAAAAATTTTTTTTTTCTCAAATGTAATAACGGATGCTACAATGTGATTCGGGGTGGAATTCCATGTCTAAAAATATTATTATTAGCTGTTTATAAAAATTGAGTGTTTTTGCTGCCCGAGGAAGAAAACGCATGATGCCGTGGTCAGAAAAAAAGCTGCCCAGGAACAAAAATTTTTTTTTTCTCAAATGTAATAACGGATACTAGAATGTGATTTGGGGTGGAATTCCATGTCTAAAAATATTATTATTAGCTGTTTTTAAAAATCGAGTGTTTTTGCTGCCCGAGGAAGAAAACGCGTGATCCCGCGGTCAGAAAAAAAGCTGCCCAGGAACAAAAATTTTTTTTTCTCAAATGTAATAACGGATGCTAGAATGGGATTCGGGGTGGAATTCCATGTCTAAAAATATTATTATTAGCTGTTTTTAAATATCGAGTGTTTTCGCTGCCCAAGGAAGAGAACGCGTGATGCCGCGGTCCGAATAAAAGCTGCCAGAAGCAAAAAATTTTTTTTTCTCAAATGTAATAACGGATGCTAGAATGTGACTCAGGGTGGAATTCCATGTCCAAAAATATTATTATTAGCTGTTTTTAAAAATCAAGTGTTTTTGCTGCCCGAGGAAGAAAACGCGTCATGCAGCGGTCAGAAAAAAAGCTGCCCAGGAGCAAAAAAAAATTTTTTTTCTCAAATGTAATAACGGATCCTAGAATGTGATTCGGGGTGGAATTCCATGTCTAAAAATATTATTATTAGCTGTTTTTAAAAATCAAGTGTTTTTGCTGCCTGAGGAAGAAAACCCGTGATGCCGCGGTCAAAAAAAAAGCTGCCCAGGAGCAAAAAATTATTTTCTCAAATGTAATAACGGATGCTAGAGTGTGATTCGGGGTGGAATTCCATGTCTAAAAATATTATTATTAGCTGTTTTTAAAAATCGAGTGTTTTTGCTGCCCGAGGAAGAAAACGCATGATGCCGCGGTGAGAAAAAAAGCTGCCCAGGAGCAAAAAAAAATTTTTTTTCTCAAATGTAATAACGGATGCTAGAATGTGATTCAGGGTGGAATTCCATGTGTAAAAATATTATTATTAGCTGTTTTTAAAAATCGAGTGTTTTTGCTGCCCGAGGAAGAAAACGCGTGATGCCGCGGTGAGATAAAATGCCGCCCAGGAGCAAAAAAATTTTTTTTCTCAAATGTAATAACGGATGCTAGAATGTGATTCGGGGTGTAATTCCATGTCTAAAAATATTATTATTAGCTGTATTTAAAAATCGATTGTTTTTGCTGCCCGAGGAAGAAAACGTGTGATGCAGCGGTAAGAAAAAAAGCTGCCTAGGAGCAAAAAAATTTTTTTTCTCAAATGTAATAACGGATCCTAGAATGTGATTCGGGGTGGAATTCCATGTCTAAAAATATTATTATTAGCTGTTTTGAAAAATCAAGTGTTTTTGCTGCCCAAGGAAGAAAACGCGTGATGCCGCGGTCATAAAAAAATAGTTGCTCAGGAGCAAAAAAAATTTTTTTTTCTCAAATGTAATAACAGATGCTAGAATGTGATTTAGGGGGGAATTCCATGTCTAAAAATATTATTATTAGCTGTTTTTAAAAATTGACTCTTTTTGCTGCCCGAGGAAGAAAACGTGTGATGCCGCAGTCAGAAAAAAAGCTGCCCAGGAGGAAAAAAATTTTTTTTCTCAAATGTAATAATGGATGCTAGAATGGGATTTGGGGTGGAATTCCATGTCTAACAATATTATTATTAGCTGTTTTTAAAAATCAAGTGTTTTTGCTGCCCGAGGAAGAAAACGCGTGATGCAGCAGTCAGAAAAAAAGCTGCCCAGGAGCAAAAAAATTTTTTTTTTCTCAAATGTAATAACGGATCCTAGAATGTGATTCAGGGTGGAATTCCATGTCTAAAAATATTATTATTAGCTGTTTTTAAAAATTGAGTGTTTTGGTTGCCCGAGGAAGAAAACACGTGATGCCGCGGTCCGAAAAAAAGCCGCCCAAGAGCAAAAAAAAATTTTTTCTCGAATGTAATAACGGATGCTAGAATGTGATTCAGGGTGGAATTCCATGTCTAAAAATATTATTATTAGCTGTTTTTAAAAATTGAGTGTTTTGGCTGCCCGAGGAAGAAAACACGTGATGCCGCGGTCCGAAAAAAAGCCGCCCAAGAGCAAAAAAAAATTTTTTCTCGAATGTAATAACGGATGCTAGAATGTGATTTGGCGTGGAATTCCATGTCTAAAAATATTATTATTAGCTGTTTTGAAAAATCAAGTGTTTTTGCTGCCCAAGGAAGAAAACGCGTGATGCCGCGGTCATAAAAAAAGTTGCTCAGAGCAAAAAAATTTTTTTTTCTCAAATGTAATAACGGATGCTAGACTGTGATTCGGGGTAGAATTCCATGTCTAAAAATATTATTATTAGCTGTTTTTAAAAATCGAGTGTTTTTGCTGCCCGAGGAAGAAAACGCGTCATGCAGCGGTCAGAAAGAAAGCTGCCCAGGAGCAAAAAAAATTTTTTTTTCCAAATGTAATAACGGATCCTAGAATGTGATTCGGGCTGGAATTCCATGTCTAAAAATATTATTATTAGCTGTTTTGAAAAATCAAGTGTTTTTGCTGCCCAAGGAAGAAAACCCGTGATGCCGCGGTCATAAAAAAAGTTGCTCAGAGCAAAAAAATTTTTTTTTCTCAAATGTAATTACAGATGCTAGAATGTGATTTAGGGTGGAATTCCATGTCTAAAAATATTATTATTAGCTGTTTTTAAAAATTGACTCTTTTTGCTGCCCGAGGAAGAAAACGCATGATGCCGTGGTCAGAAAAAAAGCTGCCCAGGGGCAAAAAATTTTTTTTTTCTCAAATGTAATAACGGATGCTAGAATGGGATTTGGTGTGGAATTCCATGTCTAACAATATTATTATTAGCTGTTTTTAAAAATCAAGTGTTTTTGCTGCCCGAGGAAGAAAACGCGTGATGCCTCGGTCAGAAAAAAATCTGCCCAGGAGCAAAAAAATTTTTTTTCTCAAATGTAATAATGGATGCTAGAATGTGATTCAGGGTGGAATTCCATGTCTAAAAATATTATTATTAGCTGTTTTTAAAAATTGACTCTTTTTGCTGCCCGAGGAAGAAAACGTGTGATGCCGCAGTCAGAAAAAAAGCTGCCCAGGAGCAAAAAAATTTTTTTTCTCAAATGTAATAACGGATGCTAGAATGTGATTCGGGGTGGAATTCCATGTCTTAAAATATTATTATTAGCTATTTTTAAAAATCGAGTGTTTTTGCTGCCCAAGGAAGAAAACGCGTGATGCCGCGGTCATAAAAAAATAGTTGCTCAGGAGCAAAAAAAATTTTTTTTTCTCAAATGTAATAACAGATGCTAGAATGTGATTTAGGGGGGAATTCCATGTCTAAAAATATTATTATTAGCTGTTTTTAAAAATTGACTCTTTTTGCTGCCCGAGGAAGAAAACGTGTGATGCCGCAGTCAGAAAAAAAGCTGCCCAGGAGCAAAAAAATTTTTTTTCTCAAATGTAATAATGGATGCTAGAATGGGATTTGGGGTGGAATTCCATGTCTAACAATATTATTATTAGCTGTTTTTAAAAATCAAGTGTTTTTGCTGCCCGAGGAAGAAAACGCGTGATGCAGCAGTCAGAAAAAAAGCCGCCCAAGAGCAAAAAAAAATTTTTTCTCGAATGTAATAACGGATGCTAGAATGTGATTCAGGGTGGAATTCCATGTCTAAAAATATTATTATTAGCTGTTTTTAAAAATTGAGTGTTTTGGCTGCCCGAGGAAGAAAACACGTGATGCCGCGGTCCGAAAAAAAGCCGCCCAAGAGCAAAAAAAAATTTTTTCTCGAATGTAATAACAGATGCTAGAATGTGATTTGGCGTGGAATTCCATGTCTAAAAATATTATTATTAGCTGTTTTGAAAAATCAAGTGTTTTTGCTGCCCAAGGAAGAAAACGCGTGATGCCGCGGTCATAAAAAAAGTTGCTCAGAGCAAAAAAATTTTTTTTTCTCAAATGTAATAACGGATGCTAGACTGTGATTCGGGGTAGAATTCCATGTCTAAAAATATTATTATTAGCTGTTTTTAAAAATCGAGTGTTTTTGCTGCCCGAGGAAGAAAACGCGTCATGCAGCGGTCAGAAAGAAAGCTGCCCAGGAGCAAAAAAAATTTTTTTTTCCAAATGTAATAACGGATCCTAGAATGTGATTCGGGCTGGAATTCCATGTCTAAAAATATTATTATTAGCTGTTTTGAAAAATCAAGTGTTTTTGCTGCCCAAGGAAGAAAACGCGTGATGCCGCGGTCATAAAAAAAGTTGCTCAGAGCAAAAAAATTTTTTTTTCTCAAATGTAATAACAGATGCTAGAATGTGATTTAGGGTGGAATTCCATGTCTAAAAATATTATTATTAGCTGTTTTTAAAAATTGACTCTTTTTGCTGCCCGAGGAAGAAAACGCATGATGCCGTGGTCAGAAAAAAAGCTGCCCAGGGGCAAAAAATTTTTTTTTTCTCAAATGTAATAACGGATGCTAGAATGGGATTTGGTGTGGAATTCCATGTCTAACAATATTATTATTAGCTGTTTTTAAAAATCAAGTGTTTTTGCTGCCCGAGGAAGAAAACGCGTGATGCCTCGGTCAGAAAAAAATCTGCCCAGGAGCAAAAAAATTTTTTTTTCTCAAATGTAATAATGGATGCTAGAATGTGATTCAGGGTGGAATTCCATGTCTAAAAATATTATTATTAGCTGTTTTTAAAAATCGAGTGTTTTTGCTGCCCGAGGAAGAAAACGCGTGATGCCGCGGTCAGATAAAATGCTGCCGAGGAGCAAAAAAATTTTTTTTCTCAAATGTAATAACGGATGCTAGAATGTGATTCGGGGTGGAATTCCATGTCTTAAAATATTATTATTAGCTATTTTTAAAAATCGAGTGTTTTTGCTGCCCGAGGAAGAAAACACGTGATGCCGCGGTCCGAAAAAAAGCCTCCCAAGAGCAAAAAAAATTTTTTTCTCGAATGTAATAACGGATGCTAGAATGTGATTCGGGGTGGAATTGCATGTCTAAAAATATTATTATTAGCTATTTTTAAAAATCGAGTGTTTTTGCTGTTCGAAGAAGAAAACGAGTGATGCCGCGGTCAGAAAAAAAGCTGCCCAGGAGCAAAAAAATTTTTTTTCTCAAATGTAATAATGGATGCTAGAATGTGATTCGGGGTGTAATTCCATGTCTAAAAATATTATTATTAGCTGTATTTAAAAATCGAGTGTTTTTGCTGCCCGAGGAAGAAAACGTGTGATGCAGCGGTAAGAAAAAAAGCTGCCTAGGAGCAAAAAAATTTTTTTTTCTCAAATGTAATAACGGATACTAGAATGTGATTTGGGGTGGAATTCCATGTCTAAAAATATTATTATTAGCTGTTTTTAAAAATCGAGTGTTTTTGCTGCCCGAGGAAGAAAACGCGTGATCCCGCGGTCAGAAAAAAAGCTGCCCAGGAACAAAAAATTTTTTTTCTCAAATGTAATAACGGATGCTAGAATGGGATTCGGGGTGGAATTCCATGTCTAAAAATATTATTATTAGCTGTTTTTAAATATCGAGTGTTTTCGCTGCCCAAGGAAGAGAACGCGTGATGCCGCGGTCCGAAAAAAAGCTGCCAGAAGCAAAAAATTTTTTTTTCTCAAATGTAATAACGGATGCTAGAATGTGACTCAGGGTGGAATTCCATGTCCAAAAATATTATTATTAGCTGTTTTTAAAAATCAAGTGTTTTTGCTGCCCGAGGAAGAAAACGCGTCATGCAGCGGTCAGAAAAAAAGCTGCCCAGGAGCAAAAAAAATTTTTTTTTCTCAAATGTAATAACGGATTCTAGAATGTGATTCGGGGTGGAATTCCATGTCTAAAAATATTATTATTAGCTGTTTTTAAAAATCAAGTGTTTTTGCTGCCTGAGGAAGAAAACCCGTGATGCCGCGGTCAAAAAAAAAGCTGCCCAGGAGCAAAAATTTATTTTCTCAAATGTAATAACGGATGCTAGAGTGTGATTCGGGGTGGAATTCCATGTCTAAAAATATTATTATTAGCTGTTTTTAAAAATCGAGTGTTTTTGCTGCCCGAGGAAGAAAACGCATGATGCCGCGGTGAAAAAAAAAGCTGCCCAGGAGCAAAAAAAAATTTTTTTTCTCAAATGTAATAACGGATGCTAGAATGTGATTCAGGGTGGAATTCCATGTGTAAAAATATTATTATTAGCTGTTTTAAAAAATTGAGTATTCTTCCTGTCCGAAGAAGAAAACGCGTGATGCCTCGGTCAGAAAAAAAGCTGCCCAGGAGCAAAAATTTTTTTTTTCTCAAATGTAATAATGGATGCTAGAATGTGATTCAGGGTGGAATTCCATGTCTAAAAACATTATTATTAGCTGTTTTTAAAAATCGAGTGTTTTTGCTGCCCGAGGAAGAAAACGCGTGATGCCGCGGTCAGATAAAATGCCGCCGAGGAGCAAAAAATTTTTTTTTTCTCAAATGTAATAACGGATGCTAGAATGTGATTCGGGGTGGAATTCCATGTCTTAAAATATTATTATTAGCTATTTTTAAAAATCGAGTGTTTTTGCTGCCCGAGGAAGAAAACACGTGATGCCCCGGTCCGAAAAAAAGCCGCCCAAGAGCAAAAAAAAATTTTTTCTCGAATGTAATAACGGAGGCTAGAATGTGATTCGGGGTGGAATTGCATGTCTAAAAATATTATTATTAGCTATTTTTAAAAATCGAGTGTTTTTGCTGTTCGAAGAAGAAAACGAGTGATGCCGCGGTCAGAAAAAAAGCTGCCCAGGAGCAAAAAAATTTTTTTTCTCAAATGTAATAACGGATGCTAGAATGTGATTCGGGGTGTAATTCCATGTCTAAAAATATTATTATTAGCTGTATTTAAAAATCGATTGTTTTTGCTGCCCGAGGAAGAAAACGTGTGATGCAGCGGTAAGAAAAAAAGCTGCCTAGGAGCAAAAAAATTTTTTTTTCTCAAATGTAATAACGGATCCTAGAATGTGATTCGGGGTGGAATTCCATGTCTAAAAATATTATTATTAGCTGTTTTGAAAAATCAAGTGTTTTTGCTGCCCAAGGAAGAAAACGCGTGATGCCGCGGTGATAAAAAAAGTTGCTCAGGAGCAAAAAAAATTTTTTTTTCTCAAATGTAATAACAGATGCTAGAATGTGATTTAGGGTGGAATTCCATGTCTAAAAATATTATTATTAGCTGTTTTTAAAAATTGACTCTTTTTGCTGCCCGAGGAAGAAAACGTGTGATGCCGCAGTCAGAAAAAAAGCTGCACAGGAGCAAAAAAATTTTTTTTTCTCAAATGTAATAACGGATGCTAGAATGGGATTTGGGGTGGAATTCCATGTCTAACAATATTATTATTAGCTGTTTTTAAAAATCAAGTGTTTTTGCTGCCCAACGAAGAAAACGCGTGATGCAGCAGTCAGAAAAAAAGCTGCCCAGGAGCAAAAAAAATTTTTTTTTCTCAAATGTAATAACGGATCCTAGAATGTGATTCAGGGTGGAATTCCATGTCTAAAAATATTATTATTAGCTGTTTTTAAAAATTGAGTGTTTTGGTTGCCCGAGGAAGAAAACACGTGATGCCGCGGTCTGAAAAAAAGCCGCCCAAGAGCAAAAAAAAATTTTTTCTCGAATGTAATAACGGATGCTAGAATGTGATTCAGGGTGGAATTCCATGTCTAAAAATATTATTATTAGCTGTTTTTAAAAATTGAGTGTTTTGGCTGCCCGAGGAAGAAAACACGTGATGCCGCGGTCCGAAAAAAAGCCGCCCAAGAGCAAAAAAAAATTTTTTCTCGAATGTAATAACGGATGCTAGAATGTGATTTGGCGTGGAATTCCATGTCTAAAAATATTATTATTAGCTGTTTTTAAAAATCGAGTGTTTTTGCTGCCCGAGGAAGAAAACGCGTCATGCAGCGGTCAGAAAGAAAGCTGCCCAGGAGCAAAAAAAATTTTTTTTTCTCAAATGTAATAACGGATCCTAGAATGTGATTCGGGCTGGAATTCCATGTCTAAAAATATTATTATTAGCTGTTTTTAAAAATCAAGTGTTTTTGCTGCCCAAGGAAGAAAACGCGTGATGCCGCGGTCATAAAAAAAGTTGCTCAGAGCAAAAAAAATTTTTTTTTCTCAAATGTAATAACAGATGCTAGAATGTGATTTAGGGTGGAATTCCATGTCTAAAAATATTATTATTAGCTGTTTTTAAAAATTGACTATTTTTGCTGCCCGAGGAAGAAAACGCATGATGCCGTGGTCAGAAAAAAAGCTGCCCAGGGGCAAAAAATTTTTTTTTTCTCAAATGTAATAACGGATGCTAGAATGGGATTTGGTGTGGAATTCCATGTCTAACAATATTATTATTAGCTGTTTTTAAAAATCAAGTGTTTTTGCTGCCCGAGGAAGAAAACGCGTGATGCCTCGGTCAGAAAAAAAGCTGCCCTGTAGCAAAAAAAATTTTTTTTTCTCAAATGTAATAACGGATGCTAGAATGTGATTCAGGGTGGAATTCCATGTCTAAAAATATTATTATTAGCTGTTTTAAAAAATTGAGTATTCTTGCTGTCCGAAGAAGAAAACGCGTGATGCCGCGGTCAGATAAAATGCTGCCGAGGAGCAAAAAAATTTTTTTTCTCAAATGTAATAACGGATGCTAGAATGTGATTCGGGGTGGAATTCCATGTCTTAAAATATTATTATTAGCTATTTTTAAAAATCGAGTGTTTTTGCTGCCCGAGGAAGAAAACACGTGATGCCGCGGTCCGAAAAAAAGCCTCCCAAGAGTAAAAAAAATTTTTTTCTCGAATGTAATAACGGATGCTAGAATGTGATTCGGGGTGGAATTGCATGTCTAAAAATATTATTATTAGCTATTTTTAAAAATCGAGTGTTTTTGCTGTTCGAAGAAGAAAACGAGTGATGCCGCGGTCAGAAAAAAAGCTGCCCAGGAGCAAAAAAATTTTTTTTTCTCAAATGTAATAACGGATGCTAGAATGGGATTTGGGATGGAATTCCATGTCTAACAATATTATTATTAGCTGTTTTTAAAAATTGAGTGTTTTGGCTGCCCGAGGAAGAAAACACGTGATGCCGCGGTCCGAAAAAAAGCCGCCCAAGAGGAAAAAAAAATTTTTTCTCAAATGTAATAACGGATGCTAGAATGTAATTCGGGGTGGAATTTCATGTCTAAAAATATTATTATTAGCTGTTTTTAAAAATCGAGTGTTTTTGCTGCCCGAGGAAGAAAACGCATGATGCCGCGGTGAGAAAAATAGCTGCCCAGGAGCAAAAAAAATTTTTTTTTCTCAAATGTAATAACGGATGCTAGAATGTGATTCGGGGTAGAATTCCATGTCTAAAAATATTATTATTAGCTGTTTTTAAAAATCGAGTGTTTTTGCTGCCCGAGGAAGAAAACGCGTCATGCAGCGGTCAGAAAAAAAGCTGCCCAGGAGCAAAAAAAAATTTTTTTTCTCAAATGTAATAACGGATCCTAGAATGTGATTCGGGCTGGAATTCCATGTCTAAAAATATTATTATTAGCTGTTTTTAAAAATCAAGTGTTTTTGCTGCCTGAGGAAGAAAACCCGTGATGCCGCGGTCAGAAAAAAAGCTGCCCAGGAGCAAAAAAAAATTTTTTTTTCTCAAATGTAATAACGGATGCTAGAATGTGATTCGGGGTAGAATTCCATGTCTAAAAATATTATTATTAGCTGTTTTTAAAAATCGAGTGTTTTTGCTGCCCAAGGAAGAAAACGCGTGATGCCGCAGTCAGAAAAAAAGCTGCCGAGGAGCAAAAAAAATTTTTTTTTCTCAAATGTAATAACGGATGCTAGAATGTGATTAAGGGTGGAATTCCATGTCTAAAAATATTATTATTAGCTGTTTTTAAAAATCGAGTATTCTTCCTGTCCGAAGAAGAAAACGCGTGATGCCTCGGTCAGAAAAAAAGCTGCCCAGGAGGAAAAAAAATTTTTTTTTCTCAAATGTAATAACGGATCCTAGAATGTGATTCGGGGTGGAATTCCATGTCTAAAAATATTATTATTAGCTGTTTTGAAAAATCGAGTGTTTTTGATGCCCAAGGAAGAAAACGCGTGATGCCGAGGTCATAAAAAAAGTTGCTCAGGAGCAAAAAAATTTTTTTTTCTCCAATGTAATAACAGATGCTAGAATGTGATTTAGGGTGGAATTCTATGTCTAAAAATATTATTATTAGCTATTTTTAAAAATCGAGTTTTTTTGCTGTTCGAAGAAGAAAACGAGTGATGCCGCGGTCAGAAAAAAAGCTGCCCAGGAGCAAAAAAATTTTTTTTCTCAAATGTAATAACGGATGCTAGAATGTGATTCGGGGTGTAATTCCATGTCTAAAAATATTATTATTAGCTGTTTTTAAAAATTGACTCTTTTTGCTGCCCGAGGAAGAAAACACGTGATGACGTGGTTCAGAAAAAAAGCTGCCCAGGAGCATAAAAAATTTTTTTTCTCAAATGTAATAACGGATGCTAGAATGGGATTTGCGGTGGAATTCCATGTCTAAAAATATTATTATTACCTGTTTATAAAAATCGAGTGTTTTTGCTGTCCGAGGAAGAAAACGTGTGATGCCGCAGTCAGAAAAAAAGCTGCCCAGGAGCAAAAAAATTTTTTTTTCTCAAATGTAATAACGGATCCTAGAATGTGATTCGGGGTGGAATTCCATGTCTAAAAATATTATTATTAGCTGTTTTGAAAAATCGAGTGTTTTTGCTGCCCAAGGAAGAAAACGCGTGATGCCGCGGTCATAAAAAAAGTTGCTCAGGAGCAAAAAAATTTTTTTTTCTCAAATGTAATAACAGAGGCTAGAATGTGATTTAGGGTGGAATTCCATTTCTAAAAATATTATTATTAGCTGTTTTTAAAAATTGACTCTTTTTGCTGCCCGAGGAAGAAAACGCGTGATGCCGTGGTCAGAAAAAAAGCTGCCCAGGAGCAAAAAAAAATTTTTTGTCTCAAATGTAATAACGGATGCTAGAATGTGATTCGGGGTAGAATTCCATGTCTAAAAATATTATTATTAGCTGTTTTTAAAAATCGAGTGTTTTTGCTGCCCAAGGAAGAAAACGCGTGATGCCGCAGTCAGAAAAAAAGCTGCCGAGGAGCAAAAAAAATTTTTTTTTCTCAAATGTAATAACGGATGCTAGAATGTGATTAAGGGTGGAATTCCATGTCTAAAAATATTATTATTAGCTGTTTTTAAAAATCGAGTATTCTTCCTGTCCGAAGAAGAAAACGCGTGATGCCTCGGTCAGAAAAAAAGCTGCCCAGGAGGAAAAAAAATTTTTTTTTCTCAAATGTAATAACGGATCCTAGAATGTGATTCGGGGTGGAATTCCATGTCTAAAAATATTATTATTAGCTGTTTTGAAAAATCGAGTGTTTTTGATGCCCAAGGAAGAAAACGCGTGATGCCGAGGTCATAAAAAAAGTTGCTCAGGAGCAAAAAAATTTTTTTTTCTCCAATGTAATAACAGATGCTAGAATGTGATTTAGGGTGGAATTCTATGTCTAAAAATATTATTATTAGCTATTTTTAAAAATCGAGTTTTTTTGCTGTTCGAAGAAGAAAACGAGTGATGCCGCGGTCAGAAAAAAAGCTGCCCAGGAGCAAAAAAATTTTTTTTCTCAAATGTAATAACGGATGCTAGAATGTGATTCGGGGTGTAATTCCATGTCTAAAAATATTATTATTAGCTGTTTTTAAAAATTGACTCTTTTTGCTGCCCGAGGAAGAAAACACGTGATGACGTGGTTCAGAAAAAAAGCTGCCCAGGAGCATAAAAAATTTTTTTTCTCAAATGTAATAACGGATGCTAGAATGGGATTTGCGGTGGAATTCCATGTCTAAAAATATTATTATTACCTGTTTATAAAAATCGAGTGTTTTTGCTGTCCGAGGAAGAAAACGTGTGATGCCGCAGTCAGAAAAAAAGCTGCCCAGGAGCAAAAAAATTTTTTTTTCTCAAATGTAATAACGGATCCTAGAATGTGATTCGGGGTGGAATTCCATGTCTAAAAATATTATTATTAGCTGTTTTGAAAAATCGAGTGTTTTTGCTGCCCAAGGAAGAAAACGCGTGATGCCGCGGTCATAAAAAAAGTTGCTCAGGAGCAAAAAAATTTTTTTTTCTCAAATGTAATAACAGAGGCTAGAATGTGATTTAGGGTGGAATTCCATTTCTAAAAATATTATTATTAGCTGTTTTTAAAAATTGACTCTTTTTGCTGCCCGAGGAAGAAAACGCGTGATGCCGTGGTCAGAAAAAAAGCTGCCCAGGAGCAAAAAAAAATTTTTTGTCTCAAATGTAATAACGGATGCTAGAATGTGATTCGGGGTAGAATTCCATGTCTAAAAATATTATTATTAGCTTTTTTTAAAAATCGAGTGTTTTTGCTGCCAAAGGAAGAAAACGCGTGATGCCGCAGTCAGAAAAAAAGCTGCCCAGGAGCAAAAAAAATTTTTTTTCTCAAATGTAATAACGGATGCTAGAATGTGATTCAGGGTGGAATTCCATGTCTAAAAATATTATTATTAGCTGTTTTTAAAAATCAAGTGTTTTTGCTGCCAGAGGAGGAAAATGCGTCATGCAGCGGTCAGAAAAAAAGCTGCCCAGGAGCAAAAAAAATTTTTTTTCTCAAATGTAATAACGGATCCTAGAATGTGATTCGGGGTGGAATTCCATGTCTAAAAATATTATTATTAGCTGTTTTTAAAAATCGAGTGTTTTTGCTGCCCGAGGAAGAAAACGTGTGATCCCACGGTCAGAAAAAAAGCTGCCCAGAAACAAAAAATTTTTTTTCTCAAATGTAATAAGGGATGCTAGAATGTGATTCGGGGTGGAATTCCATGTCTAAAAATATTATTATTAGCTATTTTTAAAAATCTAGTATTTTTGCTGCCTGAGGAAGAAAACACGTGATGCCGCGGTACGAAAAAAAGCCGCCCAAGAGCAAAAAAAATTTTTTTCTCGAATGTAATAACGGATACTAGAATGTGATTTGGGGTGGAATTCCATGTCTAAAAATATTATTATTAGCTGTTTTTAAAAATCGAGTGTTTTTGCTGCCCGAGGAAGAAAACGCGTGATCCCGCGGTCAGAAAAAAAGCTGCCCAGGAACAAAAATTTTTTTTTCTCAAATGTAATAACGGATGCTAGAATGGGATTCGGGGTGGAATTCCATGTCTAAAAATATTATTATTAGCTGTTTTTAAATATCGAGTGTTTTCGCTGCCCAAGGAAGAGAACGCGTGATGCCGCGGTCCGAAAAAAAGCTGCCAGAAGCAAAAAATTTTTTTTTCTCAAATGTAATAACGGATGCTAGAATGTGACTCAGGGTGGAATTCCATGTCCAAAAATATTATTATTAGCTGTTTTTAAAAATCAAGTGTTTTTGCTGCCCGAGGAAGAAAACGCGTCATGCAGCGGTCAGAAAAAAAGCTGCCCAGGAGCAAAAAAAATTTTTTTTTCTCAAATGTAATAACGGATCCTAGAATGTGATTCGGGGTGGAATTCCATGTCTAAAAATATTATTATTAGCTGTTTTTAAAAATCAAGTGTTTTTGCTGCCTGAGGAAGAAAACCCGTGATGCCGCGGTCAAAAAAAAAGCTGCCCAGGAGCAAAAATTTATTTTCTCAAATGTAATAACGGATGCTAGAGTGTGATTCGGGGTGGAATTCCATGTCTAAAAATATTATTATTAGCTGTTTTTAAAAATCGAGTGTTTTTGCTGCCCGAGGAAGAAAACGCATGATGCCGCGGTGAAAAAAAAAGCTGCCCAGGAGCAAAAAAAAATTTTTTTTCTCAAATGTAATAACGGATGCTAGAATGTGATTCAGGGTGGAATTCCATGTGTAAAAATATTATTATTAGCTGTTTTAAAAAATTGAGTATTCTTCCTGTCCGAAGAAGAAAACGCGTGATGCCTCGGTCAGAAAAAAAGCTGCCCAGGAGCAAAAATTTTTTTTTTCTCAAATGTAATAATGGATGCTAGAATGTGATTCAGGGTGGAATTCCATGTCTAAAAATATTATTATTAGCTGTTTTTAAAAATCGAGTGTTTTTGCTGCCCGAGGAAGAAAACGCGTGATGCCGCGGTCAGATAAAATGCCGCCGAGGAGCAAAAAATTTTTTTTTTCTCAAATGTAATAACGGATGCTAGAATGTGATTCGGGGTGGAATTCCATGTCTTAAAATATTATTATTAGCTATTTTTAAAAATCGAGTGTTTTTGCTGCCCGAGGAAGAAAACACGTGATGCCCCGGTCCGAAAAAAAGCCGCCCAAGAGCAAAAAAAAATTTTTTCTTGAATGTAATAACGGAGGCTAGAATGTGATTCGGGGTGGAATTGCATGTCTAAAAATATTATTATTAGCTATTTTTAAAAATCGAGTGTTTTTGCTGTTCGAAGAAGAAAACGAGTGATGCCGCGGTCAGAAAAAAAGCTGCCCAGGAGCAAAAAAATTTTTTTTCTCAAATGTAATAACGGATGCTAGAATGTGATTCAGGGTGGAATTCCATGTCTAAAAATATTATTATTAGCTGTATTTAAAAATCGATTGTTTTTGCTGCCCGAGGAAGAAAACGTGTGATGCAGCGGTAAGAAAAAAAGCTGCCTAGGAGCAAAAAAATTTTTTTTTCTCAAATGTAATAACGGATCCTAGAATGTGATTCGGGGTGGAATTCCATGTCTAAAAATATTATTATTAGCTGTTTTGAAAAATCAAGTGTTTTTGCTGCCCAAGGAAGAAAACGCGTGATGCCGCGGTGATAAAAAAAGTTGCTCAGGAGCAAAAAAAATTTTTTTTTCTCAAATGTAATAACAGATGCTAGAATGTGATTTAGGGTGGAATTCCATGTCTAAAAATATTATTATTAGCTGTTTTTAAAAATTGACTCTTTTTGCTGCCCGAGGAAGAAAACGTGTGATGCCGCAGTCAGAAAAAAAGCTGCACAGGAGCAAAAAAATTTTTTTTTCTCAAATGTAATAACGGATGCTAGAATGGGATTTGGGGTGGAATTCCATGTCTAACAATATTATTATTAGCTGTTTTTAAAAATCAAGTGTTTTTGCTGCCCAACGAAGAAAACGCGTGATGCAGCAGTCAGAAAAAAAGCTGCCCAGGAGCAAAAAAAATTTTTTTTTCTCAAATGTAATAACGGATCCTAGAATGTGATTCAGGGTGGAATTCCATGTCTAAAAATATTATTATTAGCTGTTTTTAAAAATTGAGTGTTTTGGTTGCCCGAGGAAGAAAACACGTGATGCCGCGGTCTGAAAAAAAGCCGCCCAAGAGCAAAAAAAAATTTTTTCTCGAATGTAATAACGGATGCTAGAATGTGATTCAGGGTGGAATTCCATGTCTAAAAATATTATTATTAGCTGTTTTTAAAAATTGAGTGTTTTGGCTGCCCGAGGAAGAAAACACGTGATGCCGCGGTCCGAAAAAAAGCCGCCCAAGAGCAAAAAAAAATTTTTTCTCGAATGTAATAACGGATGCTAGAATGTGATTTGGCGTGGAATTC
This sequence comes from Arizona elegans, assembly GCA_022577455.1. NCBI lineage: Eukaryota > Metazoa > Chordata > Lepidosauria > Squamata > Colubridae > Arizona > Arizona elegans. Next base: position 167,644,849 of record JAKOOJ010000001.1, on the reverse strand, counting down.
CATGTCTAAAAATATTATTATTAGCTGTTTTTAAAAATCGAGTGTTTTTGCTGCCCGAGGAAGAAAACGCGTCATGCAGCGGTCAGAAAGAAAGCTGCCCAGGAGCAAAAAAAATTTTTTTTTCTCAAATGTAATAACAGATCCTAGAATGTGATTCGGGCTGGAATTCCATGTCTAAAAATATTATTATTAGCTGTTTTTAAAAATCAAGTGTTTTTGCTGCCCAAGGAAGAAAACGCGTGATGCCGCGGTCATAAAAAAAGTTGCTCAGAGCAAAAAAAATTTTTTTTTCTCAAATGTAATAACAGATGCTAGAATGTGATTTAGGGTGGAATTCCATGTCTAAAAATATTATTATTAGCTGTTTTTAAAAATTGACTATTTTTGCTGCCCGAGGAAGAAAACGCATGATGCCGTGGTCAGAAAAAAAGCTGCCCAGGGGCAAAAAATTTTTTTTTTCTCAAATGTAATAACGGATGCTAGAATGGGATTTGGTGTGGAATTCCATGTCTAACAATATTATTATTAGCTGTTTTTAAAAATCAAGTGTTTTTGCTGCCCGAGGAAGAAAACGCGTGATGCCTCGGTCAGAAAAAAAGCTGCCCTGTAGCAAAAAAAATTTTTTTTTCTCAAATGTAATAACGGATGCTAGAATGTGATTCAGGGTGGAATTCCATGTCTAAAAATATTATTATTAGCTGTTTTAAAAAATTGAGTATTCTTGCTGTCCGAAGAAGAAAACGCGTGATGCCGCGGTCAGATAAAATGCTGCCGAGGAGCAAAAAAATTTTTTTTCTCAAATGTAATAACGGATGCTAGAATGTGATTCGGGGTGGAATTCCATGTCTTAAAATATTATTATTAGCTATTTTTAAAAATCGAGTGTTTTTGCTGCCCGAGGAAGAAAACACGTGATGCCGCGGTCCGAAAAAAAGCCTCCCAAGAGCAAAAAAAATTTTTTTCTCGAATGTAATAACGGATGCTAGAATGTGATTCGGGGTGGAATTCCATGTCTTAAAATATTATTATTAGCTATTTTTAAAAATCGAGTGTTTTTGCTGCCCGAGGAAGAAAACACGTGATGCCGCGGTCCGAAAAAAAGCCTCCCAAGAGCAAAAAAAATTTTTTTCTCGAATGTAATAACGGATGCTAGAATGTGATTCGGGGTGGAATTGCATGTCTAAAAATATTATTATTAGCTATTTTTAAAAATCGAGTGTTTTTGCTGTTCGAAGAAGAAAACGAGTGATGCCGCGGTCAGAAAAAAAGCTGCCCAGGAGCAAAAAAATTTTTTTTTCTCAAATGTAATAACGGATGCTAGAATGGGATTTGGGATGGAATTCCATGTCTAACAATATTATTATTAGCTGTTTTTAAAAATTGAGTGTTTTGGCTGCCCGAGGAAGAAAACACGTGATGCCGCGGTCCGAAAAAAAGCCGCCCAAGAGGAAAAAAAAATTTTTTCTCAAATGTAATAACGGATGCTAGAATGTAATTCGGGGTGGAATTTCATGTCTAAAAATATTATTATTAGCTGTTTTTAAAAATCGAGTGTTTTTGCTGCCCGAGGAAGAAAACGCATGATGCCGCGGTGAGAAAAATAGCTGTCCAGGAGCAAAAAAAATTTTTTTTTCTCAAATGTAATAACGGATGCTAGAATGTGATTCGGGGTAGAATTCCATGTCTAAAAATATTATTATTAGCTGTTTTTAAAAATCGAGTGTTTTTGCTGCCCGAGGAAGAAAACGCGTCATGCAGCGGTCAGAAAAAAAGCTGCCCAGGAGCAAAAAAAAATTTTTTTTCTCAAATGTAATAACGGATCCTAGAATGTGATTCGGGCTGGAATTCCATGTCTAAAAATATTATTATTAGCTGTTTTTAAAAATCAAGTGTTTTTGCTGCCTGAGGAAGAAAACCCGTGATGCCGCGGTCAGAAAAAAAGCTGCCCAGGAGCAAAAAAAAATTTTTTTTTCTCAAATGTAATAACGGATGCTAGAATGTGATTCGGGGTAGAATTCCATGTCTAAAAATATTATTATTAGCTGTTTTTAAAAATCGAGTGTTTTTGCTGCCCAAGGAAGAAAACGCGTGATGCCGCAGTCAGAAAAAAAGCTGCCGAGGAGCAAAAAAAAATTTTTTTTCTCAAATGTAATAACGGATGCTAGAATGTGATTAAGGGTGGAATTCCATGTCTAAAAATATTATTATTAGCTGTTTTTAAAAATCGAGTATTCTTCCTGTCCGAAGAAGAAAACGCGTGATGCCTCGGTCAGAAAAAAAGCTGCCCAGGAGGAAAAAAAATTTTTTTTTCTCAAATGTAATAACGGATCCTAGAATGTGATTCGGGGTGGAATTCCATGTCTAAAAATATTATTATTAGCTGTTTTGAAAAATCGAGTGTTTTTGATGCCCAAGGAAGAAAACGCGTGATGCCGAGGTCATAAAAAAAGTTGCTCAGGAGCAAAAAAATTTTTTTTTCTCCAATGTAATAACAGATGCTAGAATGTGATTTAGGGTGGAATTCCATGTCTAAAAATATTATTAATAGCTGTTTTTAAAAATTGACTCTTTTTGCTGCCCGAGGAAGAAAACGCTTGATGCCGTGGTCAGAAAAAAAGCTGCCCAGGGGCAAAAATTTTTTTTTTCTCAAATGTAATAACGGATGCTAGAATGGGATTTGGGGTGGAATTCCATGTCTAACAATATTATTATTAGCTGTTTTTAAAAATCAAGTGTTTTTGCTGCCCGAGGAAGAAAACGCGTCATGCCTCGGTCAGAAAAAAAGCTGCCCTGTAGCAAAAAAAAATTTTTTCTCTCAAATGTAATAACGGATGCTAGAATGTGATTCAGGGTGGAATTCCATGTCTAAAAATATTATTATTAGCTGTTTTAAAAAATTGAGTATTCTTGCTGTCCGAAGAAGAAAAGGCGTGATGCCTCGGTCAGAAAAAAAGCTGCCCAGGAGCAAAAAATTTTTTTTTCTCAAATGTAATAATGGATGCTAGAATGTGCTTCAGGGTGGAATTCCATGTCTAAAAATATTATTATTAGCTGTTTTTAAAAATCGAGTGTTTTTGCTGCCCGAGGAAGAAAACGCGTGATGCCGCGGTCAGATAAAACGCTGCCGTTGAGCAAAAAAATTTTTTTTCTCAAATGTAATAACGGATGCTAGAATGTGATTCGGGGTGGAACTCCATGTCTTAAAATATTATTATTAGCTATTTTTAAAAATCGAGTATTTTTGCTGCCCGAGGAAGAAAACACGTGATGCCGCGGTCCGAAAAAAAGCCGCCCAAGAGCAAAAAAAATTTTTTTCTCGAATGTAATAACGGATGCTAGAATGTGATTTGGGGTGGAATTGCATGTCTAAAAATATTATTATTAGCTATTTTTAAAAATCGAGTTTTTTTGCTGTTCGAAGAAGAAAACGAGTGATGCCGCGGTCAGAAAAAAAGCTGCCCAGGAGCAAAAAAATTTTTTTTCTCAAATGTAATAACGGATGCTAGAATGTGATTCGGGGTGTAATTCCATGTCTAAAAATATTATTATTAGCTGTTTTTAAAAATTGACTCTTTTTGCTGCCCGAGGAAGAAAACACGTGATGACGTGGTTCAGAAAAAAAGCTGCCCAGGAGCATAAAAAATTTTTTTTCTCAAATGTAATAACGGATGCTAGAATGGGATTTGCGGTGGAATTCCATGTCTAAAAATATTATTATTACCTGTTTATAAAAATCGAGTGTTTTTGCTGTCCGAGGAAGAAAACGTGTGATGCCGCAGTCAGAAAAAAAGCTGCCCAGGAGCAAAAAAATTTTTTTTTCTCAAATGTAATAACGGATCCTAGAATGTGATTCGGGGTGGAATTCCATGTCTAAAAATATTATTATTAGCTGTTTTGAAAAATCGAGTGTTTTTGCTGCCCAAGGAAGAAAACGCGTGATGCCGCGGTCATAAAAAAAGTTGCTCAGGAGCAAAAAAATTTTTTTTTCTCAAATGTAATAACAGAGGCTAGAATGTGATTTAGGGTGGAATTCCATTTCTAAAAATATTATTATTAGCTGTTTTTAAAAATTGACTCTTTTTGCTGCCCGAGGAAGAAAACGCGTGATGCCGTGGTCAGAAAAAAAGCTGCCCAGGAGCAAAAAAAAATTTTTTGTCTCAAATGTAATAACGGATGCTAGAATGTGATTCGGGGTAGAATTCCATGTCTAAAAATATTATTATTAGCTTTTTTTAAAAATCGAGTGTTTTTGCTGCCAAAGGAAGAAAACGCGTGATGCCGCAGTCAGAAAAAAAGCTGCCCAGGAGCAAAAAAAATTTTTTTTCTCAAATGTAATAACGGATGCTAGAATGTGATTCAGGGTGGAATTCCATGTCTAAAAATATTATTATTAGCTGTTTTTAAAAATCAAGTGTTTTTGCTGCCAGAGGAGGAAAATGCGTCATGCAGCGGTCAGAAAAAAAGCTGCCCAGGAGCAAAAAAAATTTTTTTTCTCAAATGTAATAACGGATCCTAGAATGTGATTCGGGGTGGAATTCCATGTCTAAAAATATTATTATTAGCTGTTTTTAAAAATCGAGTGTTTTTGCTGCCCGAGGAAGAAAACGTGTGATCCCACGGTCAGAAAAAAAGCTGCCCAGAAACAAAAAATTTTTTTTCTCAAATGTAATAAGGGATGCTAGAATGTGATTCGGGGTGGAATTCCATGTCTAAAAATATTATTATTAGCTATTTTTAAAAATCTAGTATTTTTGCTGCCTGAGGAAGAAAACACGTGATGCCGCGGTACGAAAAAAAGCCGCCCAAGAGCAAAAAAAATTTTTTTCTCGAATGTAATAACGGATGCTAGAATGTGATTTGGGGTGGAATTGCATGTCTAAAAATATTATTATTAGCTATTTTTAAAAATCGAGTTTTTTTGCTGTTCGAAGAAGAAAACGAGTGATGCCGCGGTCAGAAAAAAAGCTGCCCAGGAGCAAAAAAATTTTTTTTCTCAAATGTAATAACGGATGCTAGAATGTGATTCGGGGTGTAATTCCATGTCTAAAAATATTATTATTAGCTGTTTGTAAAAATTGACTCTTTTTGCTGCCCGAGGAAGAAAACACGTGATGACGTGGTCAGAGAAAAAGCTGCCCAGGAGCATAAAAAATTTTTTTTCTCAAATGTAATAACGGATGCTAGAATGGGATTTGCGGTGGAATTCCATGTCTAAAAATATTATTATTACCTGTTTATAAAAATCGAGTGTTTTTGCTGTCCGAGGAAGAAAACGTGTGATGCCGCAGTCAGAAAAAAAGCTGCCCAGGAGCAAAAAATTTTTTTTTTCTCAAATGTAATAACGGATCCTAGAATGTGATTCGGGGTGGAATTCCATGTCTAAAAATATTATTATTAGCTGTTTTGAAAAATCGAGTGTTTTTGCTGCCCAAGGAAGAAAACGCGTGATGCCGCGGTCATAAAAAAAGTTGCTCAGGAGCAAAAAAATTTTTTTTTTCTCAAATGTAATAACAGATGCTAGAATGTGATTTAGGGTGGAATTCCATGTCTAAAAATATTATTATTAGCTGTTTTTAAAAATTGACTCTTTTTGCTGCCCGAGGAAGAAAACGCGTGATGCCGTGGTCAGAAAAAAAGCTGCCCAGGAGCAAAAAAAAATTTTTTGTCTCAAATGTAATAACGGATGCTAGAATGTGATTCGGGGTAGAATTCCATGTCTAAAAATATTATTATTAGCTTTTTTTAAAAATCGAGTGTTTTTGCTGCCAAAGGAAGAAAACGCGTGATGCCGCAGTCAGAAAAAAAGCTGCCCAGGAGCAAAAAAAATTTTTTTTCTCAAATGTAATAACGGATGCTAGAATGTGATTCAGGGTGGAATTCCATGTCTAAAAATATTATTATTAGCTGTTTTTAAAAATCAAGTGTTTTTGCTGCCAGAGGAGGAAAATGCGTCATGCAGCGGTCAGAAAAAAAGCTGCCCAGGAGCAAAAAAAATTTTTTTTCTCAAATGTAATAACGGATCCTAGAATGTGATTCGGGGTGGAATTCCATGTCTAAAAATATTATTATTAGCTGTTTTTAAAAATCGAGTGTTTTTGCTGCCCGAGGAAGAAAACGTGTGATCCCACGGTCAGAAAAAAAGCTGCCCAGAAACAAAAAATTTTTTTTCTCAAATGTAATAAGGGATGCTAGAATGTGATTCGGGGTGGAATTCCATGTCTAAAAATATTATTATTAGCTATTTTTAAAAATCTAGTATTTTTGCTGCCTGAGGAAGAAAACACGTGATGCCGCGGTACGAAAAAAAGCCGCCCAAGAGCAAAAAAAATTTTTTTCTCGAATGTAATAACGGATGCTAGAATGTGATTTGGGGTGGAATTGCATGTCTAAAAATATTATTATTAGCTATTTTTAAAAATCGAGTTTTTTTGCTGTTCGAAGAAGAAAACGAGTGATGCCGCGGTCAGAAAAAAAGCTGCCCAGGAGCAAAAAAATTTTTTTTCTCAAATGTAATAACGGATGCTAGAATGTGATTCGGGGTGTAATTCCATGTCTAAAAATATTATTATTAGCTGTTTGTAAAAATTGACTCTTTTTGCTGCCCGAGGAAGAAAACACGTGATGACGTGGTCAGAGAAAAAGCTGCCCAGGAGCATAAAAAATTTTTTTTCTCAAATGTAATAACGGATGCTAGAATGGGATTTGCGGTGGAATTCCATGTCTAAAAATATTATTATTACCTGTTTATAAAAATCGAGTGTTTTTGCTGTCCGAGGAAGAAAACGTGTGATGCCGCAGTCAGAAAAAAAGCTGCCCAGGAGCAAAAAAATTTTTTTTTCTCAAATGTAATAACGGATCCTAGAATGTGATTCGGGGTGGAATTCCATGTCTAAAAATATTATTATTAGCTGTTTTGAAAAATCGAGTGTTTTTGCTGCCCAAGGAAGAAAACGCGTGATGCCGCGGTCATAAAAAAAGTTGCTCAGGAGCAAAAAAAATTTTTTTTTCTCAAATGTAATAACAGATGCTAGAATGTGATTTAGGGTGGAATTCCATGTCTAAAAATATTATTATTAGCTGTTTTTAAAAATTGACTCTTTTTGCTGCCCGAGGAAGAAAACGCGTGTTGCCGTGGTCAGAAAAAAAGCTGCCCAGGAGCAAAAAAAAATTTTTTTTCTCAAATGTAATAACGGATGCTAGAATGTGATTCGGGGTAGAATTCCATGTCTAAAAATATTATTATTAGCTGTTTTTAAAAATCGAGTGTTTTTGCTGCCCAAGGAAGAAAACGCGTGATGCCGCAGTCAGAAAAAAAGCTGCCCAGGAGCAAAAAAAAATTTTTTTTCTCAAATGTAATAACGGATGCTAGAATGTGATTCAGGGTGGAATTCCATGTCTAAAAATATTATTATTAGCTGTTTTTAAAAATCAAGTGTTTTTGCTGCCAGAGGAAGAAAATGCGTCATGCAGCGGTCAGAAAAAAAGCTGCCCAGGAGCAAAAAAAATTTTTTTTTCTCAAATGTAATAACGGATCCTAGAATGTGATTCGGGGTGGAATTCCATGTCTAAAAATATTATTATTAGCTGTTTTTAAAAATCGAGTGTTTTTGCTGCCCGAGGAAGAAAACTTGTGATCCCACGGTCAGAAAAAAAGCTGCCTAGGAGCAAAAAAATTTTTTTTCTCAAATGTAATAAGGGATGCTAGAATGTGATTCGGGGTGGAATTCCATGTCTAAAAATATAATTATTAGCTGTATTTAAAAATCGAGTGTTTTTGCTGCCCGAGGAAGAAAACGTGTGATGCAGCGGTAAGAAAAAAAGGTGCCTAGGAGCAAAAAAATTTTTTTTTCTCAAATGTAATAACGGATCCTAGAATGTGATTCGGGGTGGAATTCCATGTCTAAAAATATTATTATTAGCTGTTTTGGAAAATCAAGTGTTTTTGCTGCCCGAGGAAGAAAACGCATGATGCCGAGGTCATAAAAAAAGTTGCTCAGGAGCAAAAAAAATTTTTTTTTCTCAAATGTAATAACGGATGCTAGAATGTGATTTAGGGTGGAATTCCATGTGTAACAATATTATTATTAGCTGTTTTTAAAAATTGAGTGTTTTTGCTGCCCGAGGTAGAAAACGCGTGATGCCGCGGTCAGAAAAAAAGCTGCCCAGGAGCAAAAATTTATTGTCTCAAATGTAATAACGGATGCTAGAGTGTGATTCGGGGTGGAATTCCATGTCTAAAAATATTATTATTAGCTGTTTTTAAAAATCGAGTGTTTTTGCTGCCCGAGGAAGAAAACGCATGATGCCGCGGTCAGAAAAAAGCTGCCCAGGAGCAAAAAAATTTTTTTTCTCAAATGTAATAATGGATGCTAGAATGTGATTCGGGATGGAATTGCATGTCTCAAAATATTATTATTAGCTGTTTTTAAAAATCGAGTGTGTTTGCTGTTCGAAGAAAAAAACGAGTGATGCCGCGGTCAGAAAAAAAGCTGCCCAGGAGCAAAAAAAATTTTTTTCTCAAATGTAATAACGGATGCTAGAATGTGATTCGGGGTGGAATTCCATGTCTAAAAATATTATTATTAGCTGTATTTAAAAATCGAGTGTTTTTGCTGCCCGAGGAAGAAAACGTGTGATGCCGCAGTCAGAAAAAAAGCTGCCCAGGAGCAAAAAAAATTTTTTTTTCTCAAATGTAATAACGGATGCTAGAATGTGATTCAGGGTGGAATTCCATGTCTAAAAATATTATTATTAGCTGTTTTGAAAAATCAAGTGTTTTTGCTGCCCGAGGAAGAAAACGCATGATGCCGCGGTGAGAAAAAAAGCTGCCCAGGAGCAAAAAAAAATTTTTTTTCTCAAATGTAATAACGGATGCTAGAATGTGATTCGGGGTAGAATTCCATGTCTAAAAATATTATTATTAGCTGTTTTTAAAAATCGAGTGTTTTTGCTGCCCAAGGAATAAAACGCGTGATGAGGCAGTCAGAAAAAAAGCTGCCCAGGAGCAAAAAAAATTTTTATTCTCAAATGTAATAATGGATGCTAGAATGTGATTCAGGGTGGAATTCCATGTCTAAAAATATTATTATTAGCTGTATTTAAAAATCGAGTGTTTTTGCTGCCCGAGGAAGAAAACGTGTGATGCAGCGGTAAGAAAAAAAGCTGCCTAGGAGCAAAAAATTTTTTTTTCTCAAATGTAATAACGGATCCTAGAATGTGATTCGGGGTGGAATTCCATGTCTAAAAATATTATTATTAGCTGTTTTGAAAAATCAAGTGTTTTTGCTGCCCGAGGAAGAACACGCGTGATGCCGAGGTCATAAAAAAAGTTGCTCAGGAGCAAAAAAAATTTTTTTTCTCAAATGTAATAACGGATGCTAGAATGGGATTTGGGGTGGAATTCCATGTCTAAAAATATTATTATTAGCTGTTTATAAAAATCGAGTGTTTTTGCTGTCCGAGGAAGAAAACGTGTGATGCCACAGTCGGAAAAAAAGCTGCCCAGGAGCAAAAAAATTTTTTTTTCTCAAATTTAATAATGGATGCTAGAATGTGATTCAGGGTGGAATTCCATGTCTAAAAATATTATTATTAGCTGTTTTTAAAAATCAAGTGTTTTTGCTGCCCAAGGAAGAAAACCCGTGATGCAGCGGTCAGAAAAAAAGCTGCCCAGGAGCAAAAAAATTTTTTTTTTCTCAAATGTAATAACAGATCCTAGAATTTGATTCGGGGTGGAATTCCATGTCTAAAAATATTATTAGCTGTTTTTAAAAATTGAGTGTTTTTGCTGCCCGAGGTAGAAAACGCGTGATGCCGCGGTCAGAAAAAAAAGCTGCCCAGGAGCAAAAATTTATTTTCTCAAATGTAATAACGGATGCTAGACTGTGATTCGGGGTGGAATTCCATGTCTAAAAATATTATTATTAGCTGTTTTTAAAAATCGAGTGTTTTTGCTGCCCGAGGAAGAAAACGCGTGATGCCGCAGTCAGAAAAAAAGCTGCCCAGGAGCAAAAAAATTTTTTTTTTCTCAAATGTAATAACAGATCCTAGAATTTGATTCGGGGTGGAATTCCATGTCTAAAAATATTATTAGCTGTTTTTAAAAATTGAGTGTTTTTGCTGCCCGAGGTAGAAAACGCGTGATGCCGCGGTCAGAAAAAAAAGCTGCCCAGGAGCAAAAATTTATTTTCTCAAATGTAATAACGGATGCTAGAGTGTGATTCGGGGTGGAATTCCATGTCTAAAAATATTATTATTAGCTGTTTTTAAAAATCGAGTGTTTTTGCTGCCCGAGGAAGAAAACGCGTGATGCCGCAGTCAGAAAAAAAGCTGCCCAGGAGCAAATTTTTTTTTTCTCAAATGTAATAACGGATGCTAGAATGTGATTCGGGGTGGAATTCCATGTCTAAAAATATTATTATTAGCTGTTTTTAAAAATCGAGTGTTTTTGCTGCCCGAGGAAGAAAACGCATGATGCCGCGGTCAGAAAAAAAGCTGCCCAGGAGCAAAAAATTTTTTTTTCTCACATGTAATAACGGATGCTAGAATGTGATTCGAGGTGGAATTGCATGTCTCAAAATATTATTATTAGCTGTTTTTAAAAATAGAGTGTTTTTGCTGTTCGAAGAAGAAAACGAGTGATGCCGCAGTCAGAAAAAAAGCTGCCCAGGAGCAAAAAAAATTTTTTTCTCAAATGTAATAACGGATGCTAGAATGTGATTCGGGGTGGAATTCCATGTCTAAAAATATTATTATTAGCTGTTTTTAAAAATCGAGTGTTTTTGCTGCCCGAGGAAGAAAACGCATGATGCCGCGGTCAGAAAAAAAGCTGCCCAGCAGCAAAAAATTTTTTTTTCTCAAATGTAATAACGGATGCTAGAATGTGATTCGAGGTGGAATTGCATGTCTCAAAATATTATTATTAGCTGTTTTTAAAAATAGAGTGTTTTTGCTGTTCGAAGAAGAAAACGAGTGATGCCGCAGTCAGAAAAAAAGCTGCCCAGGAGCAAAAAAAATTTTTTTCTCAAATGTAATAACGGATGGTAGAATGTGATTCGGGGTGGAATTCCATGTCTAAAAATATTATTATTAGCTGTATTTAAAAATCGAGTGTTTTTGCAGCCCGAGGAAGAAAACGTGTGATGCAGCGGTAAGAAAAAAAGCTGCCTAGGAGCAAAAAAAATTTTTTTTCTCAAATGTAATAACGGATGCTAGAATGTGATTCGGGGTGGAATTCCATGTCTAAAAATATTATTATTAGCTGTTTTGAAAAATCAAGTGTTTTTGCTGCCCGAGGAAGAAAACGCATGATGCCGCGGTGAGAAAAAAAGCTGCCCAGGAGCAAAAAAAAATTTTTTTTCTCAAATGTAATAACGGATGCTAGAATGTGATTCGGGGTAGAATTCCATGTCTAAAAATATTATTATTAGCTGTTTTTAAAAATCGAGTGTTTTTGCTGCCCAAGGAATAAAACGCGTGATGAGGCAGTCAGAAAAAAAGCTGCCCAGGAGCAAAAAAAATTTTTTTTCTCAAATGTAATAATGGATGCTAGAATGTGATTCAGGGTGGAATTCCATGTCTAAAAATATTATTATTAGCTGTATTTAAAAATCGAGTGTTTTTGCTGCCCGAGGAAGAAAACGTGTGATGCAGCGGTAAGAAAAAAAGCTGCCTAGGAGCAAAAAATTTTTTTTTCTCAAATGTAATAACGGATCCTAGAATGTGATTCGGGGTGGAATTCCATGTCTAAAAATATTATTATTAGCTGTTTTGAAAAATCAAGTGTTTTTGCTGCCCGAGGAAGAACACGCGTGATGCCGAGGTCATAAAAAAAGTTGCTCAGGAGCAAAAAAAATTTTTTTTCTCAAATGTAATAACGGATGCTAGAATGGGATTTGGGGTGGAATTCCATGTCTAAAAATATTATTATTAGCTGTTTATAAAAATCGAGTGTTTTTGCTGTCCGAGGAAGAAAACGTGTGATGCCACAGTCGGAAAAAAAGCTGCCCAGGAGCAAAAAAATTTTTTTTTCTCAAATGTAATAATGGATGCTAGAATGTGATTCAGGGTGGAATTCCATGTCTAAAAATATTATTATTAGCTGTTTTTAAAAATCAAGTGTTTTTGCTGCCCAAGGAAGAAAACCCGTGATGCAGCGGTCAGAAAAAAAGCTGCCCAGGAGCAAAAAAATTTTTTTTTTCTCAAATGTAATAACAGATCCTAGAATTTGATTCGGGGTGGAATTCCATGTCTAAAAATATTATTAGCTGTTTTTAAAAATTGAGTGTTTTTGCTGCCCGAGGTAGAAAACGCGTGATGCCGCGGTCAGAAAAAAAAGCTGCCCAGGAGCAAAAATTTATTTTCTCAAATGTAATAACGGATGCTAGACTGTGATTCGGGGTGGAATTCCATGTCTAAAAATATTATTATTAGCTGTTTTTAAAAATCGAGTGTTTTTGCTGCCCGAGGAAGAAAACGCGTGATGCCGCAGTCAGAAAAAAAGCTGCCCAGGAGCAAAAAAATTTTTTTTTTCTCAAATGTAATAACAGATCCTAGAATTTGATTCGGGGTGGAATTCCATGTCTAAAAATATTATTAGCTGTTTTTAAAAATTGAGTGTTTTTGCTGCCCGAGGTAGAAAACGCGTGATGCCGCGGTCAGAAAAAAAAGCTGCCCAGGAGCAAAAATTTATTTTCTCAAATGTAATAACGGATGCTAGAGTGTGATTCGGGGTGGAATTCCATGTCTAAAAATATTATTATTAGCTGTTTTTAAAAATCGAGTGTTTTTGCTGCCCGAGGAAGAAAACGCGTGATGCCGCAGTCAGAAAAAAAGCTGCCCAGGAGCAAATTTTTTTTTTCTCAAATGTAATAACGGATGCTAGAATGTGATTCGGGGTGGAATTCCATGTCTAAAAATATTATTATTAGCTGTTTTTAAAAATCGAGTGTTTTTGCTGCCCGAGGAAGAAAACGCATGATGCCGCGGTCAGAAAAAAAGCTGCCCAGGAGCAAAAAATTTTTTTTTCTCACATGTAATAACGGATGCTAGAATGTGATTCGAGGTGGAATTGCATGTCTCAAAATATTATTATTAGCTGTTTTTAAAAATAGAGTGTTTTTGCTGTTCGAAGAAGAAAACGAGTGATGCCGCAGTCAGAAAAAAAGCTGCCCAGGAGCAAAAAAAATTTTTTTCTCAAATGTAATAACGGATGCTAGAATGTGATTCGGGGTGGAATTCCATGTCTAAAAATATTATTATTAGCTGTTTTTAAAAATCGAGTGTTTTTGCTGCCCGAGGAAGAAAACGCATGATGCCGCGGTCAGAAAAAAAGCTGCCCAGCAGCAAAAAATTTTTTTTTCTCAAATGTAATAACGGATGCTAGAATGTGATTCGAGGTGGAATTGCATGTCTCAAAATATTATTATTAGCTGTTTTTAAAAATAGAGTGTTTTTGCTGTTCGAAGAAGAAAACGAGTGATGCCGCAGTCAGAAAAAAAGCTGCCCAGGAGCAAAAAAAATTTTTTTCTCAAATGTAATAACGGATGGTAGAATGTGATTCGGGGTGGAATTCCATGTCTAAAAATATTATTATTAGCTGTATTTAAAAATCGAGTGTTTTTGCAGCCCGAGGAAGAAAACGTGTGATGCAGCGGTAAGAAAAAAAGCTGCCTAGGAGCAAAAAAAATTTTTTTTCTCAAATGTAATAACGGATGCTAGAATGTGATTCGGGGTGGAATTCCATGTCTAAAAATATTATTATTAGCTGTTTTGAAAAATCAAGTGTTTTTGCTGCCCGAGGAAGAAAACGCGTGATGCCGTGGTCATAAAAAAAGTTGCTCAGGAGCAAAAACAATTTTTTTTTCTCAAATGTAATAACGGATGCTAGAATATGATTTAGGGTGGAATTCCATGTCTAAAAATATTATTATTAGCTGTTTTTATAAATTGACTCTTTTTGCTGACCGAGGAAGAAAACGCGTGATGCCGCGGTCAGAAAAAAAGCTGCCCAGGAGCAAAAATTTATTTTCTCAAATGTAATAATGGATGCTAGAGTGTGATTTGGGGTGGAATTCCATGTCTAAAAATATTATTATTAGCTGTTTTTAAAAATCGAGTGTTTTTGCTGCCCGAGGAAGAAAACGCATGATGCCGCGGTGAGAAAAAAAGCTGCCCAGGAGCAAAAAAAATTTTTTTTCTCAAATGTAATAACGGATGCTAGAATGTGATTCGGGGTAGAATTCCATGTCTAAAAATATTATTATTAGCTGTTTTTAAAAATCGAGTGTTTTTGCTCCCCAAGGACGAAAACGCGTGATGCCGCAGTCAGAAAAAAAGCTACCCAGGAGCAAAAAAAATTTTTTTTCTCAAATGTAATAACGGATGCTAGAATGTGATTCAGGGTGGAATTCCATGTCTAAAAATATTATTATTAGCTGTTTTTAAAAATCGAGTGTTTTTGCTGCCCGAGGAAGAAAACGCGTGATGCCGCAGTCAGAAAAATAGCTGCCCAGGAGCAAATTTTTTTTTTTCTCAAATGTAATAACGGATGCTAGAATGTGATTCGGGGTGGAATTCCATGTCTAAAAATATTATTATTAGCTGTTTTTAAAAATCGAGTGTTTTTGCTGCCCGAGGAAGAAAACGCATGATGCCGCGGTCAGAAAAAAAGCTGCCCCGGAGCAAAAAAATTTTTTTTCTCAAATGTAATAACGAATGCTAGAATGTGATTCGGGGTGGAATTCCATGTCTAAAAATATTATTATTAGCTGTTTTTAAAAATTGACTCTTTTTGCTGCCCGAGGAAGAAAACGTGTGATCCCATGGTCAGAAAAAAAGCTGCCCAGAAACAAAAAATTTTTTTTCTCAAATGTAATAAGGGATGCTAGAATGTGATTCGGGGTGGAATTCCATGTCTAAAAATATAATTATTAGCTGTATTTAAAAATCGAGTGTTTTTGCTGCCCGAGGAAGAAAACGTGTGATGCAGCGGTAAGAAAAAAAGCTGCCTAGGAGCAAAAAAATTTTTTTTTCTCAAATGTAATAACGGATCCTAGAATGTGATTCGGGGTGGAATTCCATGTCTAAAAATATTATTATTAGCTGTTTTGAAAAATCAAGTGTTTTTGCTGCCCGAGGAAGAAAACGCATGATGCTGAGGTCATAAAAAAAGTTGCTCAGGAGCAAAAAAAATTTTTTTTTCTCAAATGTAATAACGGATGCTAGAATGTGATTTAGGGTGGAATTCCATGTCTAACAATATTATTATTAGCTGTTTTTAAAAATTGAGTGTTTTTGCTGCCCGAGGTAGAAAACGCGTGATGCCGCGGTCAGAAAAAAAGCTGCCCAGGAGCAAAAATTTATTGTCTCAAATGTAATAACGGATGCTAGAGTGTGATTCGGGGTGGAATTCCATGTCTAAAAATATTATTATTAACTGTTTTTAAAAATCGAGTGTTTTTGCTGCCCGAGGAAGAAAACGCATGATGCCGCGGTCAGAAAAAAGCTGCCCAGGAGCAAAAAAATTTTTTTTCTCAAATGTAATAACGGATGCTAGAATGTGATTCGGGATGGAATTGCATGTCTCAAAATATTATTATTAGCTGTTTTTAAAAATCGAGTGTTTTTGCTGTCCGAGGAAGAAAACGTGTGATGCCGCAGTCAGAAAAAAAGCTGCCCAGGAGCAAAAAAAATTTTTTTTTCTCAAATGTAATAACGGATGCTAGAATGTGATTCAGGGTGGCATTCCATGTCTAAAAATATTATTATTAGCTGTTTTGAAAAATCAAGTGTTTTTGCTGCCCGAGGAAGAAAACGCATGATGCCGCGGTGAGAAAAAAAGCTGCCCAGGAGCAAAAAAAAATTTTTTTTCTCAAATGTAAAAACGGATGCTAGAATGTGATTCGGGGTAGAATTCCATGTTTAAAAATATTATTATTAGCTGTTTTTAAAAATCGAGTGTTTTTGCTGCCCAAGTAATAAAACGCGTGATGAGGCAGTCAGAAAAAAAGCTGCCCAGGAGCAAAAAAAATTTTTTTTCTCAAATGTAATAACGGATCCTAGAATGTGATTCGGGGTGGAATTCCATGTCTAAAAATATTATTATTAGCTGTTTTGAAAAATCAAGTGTTTTTGCTGCCCGAGGAAGAAAACGCGTGATGCCGAGGTCGTAAAAAAAGTTGCTCAGGAGCAAAAAAAATTTTTTTTCTCAAATGTAATAACGGATGCTAGAATGGGATTTGGGGTGGAATTCCATGTCTAAAAATATTATTATTAGCTGTTTATAAAAATCGAGTGTTTTTGCTGTCCGAGGAAGAAAACGTGTGATGCCACAGTCAGAAAAAAAGCTGCCCCGGAGCAAAAAATTTTTTTTTTCTCAAATGTAATAATGGATGCTAGAATGTGATTCAGGGTGGAATTCCATGTCTAAAAATATTATTATTAGCTGTTTTTAAAAATCAAGTGTTTTTGCTGCCCGAGGAAGAAAACGCGTGATGCAGCGGTCAGAAAAAAAGCTGCCCAGGAGCAAAAAAAATTTTTTTTCTCAAATGTAATAACAGATCCTAGAATGTGATTCGGGGTGGAATTCCATGTCTAAAAATATTATTAGCTGTTTTTAAAAATTGAGTGTTTTTGCTGCCCGAGGTAGAAAACGCGTGATGCCGCGGTCATAAAAAAAAGCTGCCCAGGAGCAAAAATTTATTTTCTCAAATGTAATAACGGATGCTAGAGTGTGATTCGGGGTGGAATTCCATGTCTAAAAATATTATTATTAGCTGCTTTTAAAAATCGAGTGTTTTTGCTGTCCGAGGAAGAAAACGCGTGATGCCGCAGTCAGAAAAAAAGCTGCCGAGGAGCAAATTTTTTTTTTTCTCAAATGTAATAACGGATGCTAGAATGTGATTCGGGGTGGAATTCCATGTCTAAAAATATTATTATTAGCTGTTTTTAAAAATCGAGTGTTTTTACTGCCCGAGGAAGAAAACGCATGATGCCGCGGTCAGAAAAAAAGCTGCCCAGGAGCAAAAAAATTTTTTTTCTCAAATGTAATAACGGATGCTAGAATTTGATTCGGGGTGGAATTGCATGTCTCAAAATATTATTATTAGCTGTTTTTAAAAATAGAGTGTTTTTGCTGTTCGAAGAAGAAAACGAGTGATGCCGCAGTCAGAAAAAAAGCTGCCCAGGAGCAAAAAAAATTTTTTTCTCAAATGTAATAACGGATGCTAGAATGTGATTCGGGGTGGAATTCCATGTCTAAAAATATTATTATTAGCTGTATTTAAAAATCGAGTGTTTTTGCTGCCCGAGGAAGAAAACGCGTGATGCCGTGGTCAGAAAAAAAGCTGCCCAGGAGCAGAAAAAAATTTTTTTCTCAAATGTAATAACGGATGCTAGAATGGGATTCAGGGTGGAATTCCATGTCTAAAAATATTATTATTAGCTGTTTTGAAAAATCAAGTGTTTTTGCTGCCCGAGGAAGAAAGCGCATGATGCCGCGGTGAGAAAAAAAGCTGCCCAGGAGCAAAAAAAAATTTTTTTTCTCAAATGTAATAACGGATCCTAGAATGTGATTCGGGGTGGAATTCCATGTCTAAAAATATTATTATTAGCTGTTTTGAAAAATCAAGTGTTTTTGCTGCCCGAGGAAGAAAACGCGTGATGCCGAGGTCATAAAAAAAGTTGCTCAGGAGCAAAAAAAATTTTTTTTCTCAAATGTAATAACGGATGCTAGAATGGGATTTGGGGTGGAATTCCATGTCTAAAAATATTATTATTAGCTGTTTATAAAAATCGAGTGTTTTTGCTGTCCGAGTAAGAAAACGTGTGATGCCACAGTCAGAAAAAAAGCTGCCCCGGAGCAAAAAAATTTTTTTTTCTCAAATGTAATAATGGATGCTAGAATGTGATTCAGGGTGGAATTCCATGTCTAAAAATATTATTATTAGCTGTTTTTAAAAATCAAGTGTTTTTGCTGCCCGAGGAAGAAAACGCGTGATGCAGCGGTCAGAAAAAAAGCTGCCCAGGAGCAAAAAAAATTTTTTTTCTCAAATGTAATAACAGATCCTAGAATGTGATTCGGGGTGGAATTCCATGTCTAAAAATATTATTAGCTGTTTTTAAAAATTGAGTGTTTTTGCTGCCCGAGGTAGAAAACGCGTGATGCCGCGGTCATAAAAAAAAGCTGCCCAGGAGCAAAAATTTATTTTCTCAAATGTAATAACGGATGCTAGAGTGTGATTCGGGGTGGAATTCCATGTCTAAAAATATTATTATTAGCTGCTTTTAAAAATCGAGTGTTTTTGCTGTCCGAGGAAGAAAACGCGTGATGCCGCAGTCAGAAAAAAAGCTGCCCAGGAGCAAAAAAATTTTTTTTCTCAAATGTAATAACGGATGCTAGAATGTGATTCGGGGTGGAATTGCATGTCTCAAAATATTATTATTAGCTGTTTTTAAAAATAGAGTGTTTTTGCTGTTCGAAGAAGAAAACGAGTGATGCCGCAGTCAGAAAAAAAGCTGCCCAGGAGCAAAAAAATTTTTTTTCTCAAATGTAATAACGGATGCTAGAATGTGATTCGGGGTGGAATTCCATGTCTAAAAATATTATTATTAGCTGTATTTAAAAATCGAGTGTTTTTGCTGCCCGAGGAAGAAAACGCGTGATGCCGTGGTCAGAAAAAAAGCTGCCCAGGAGCAGAAAAAAATTTTTTTCTCAAATGTAATAACGGATGCTAGAATGGGATTCAGGGTGGAATTCCATGTCTAAAAATATTATTATTAGCTGTTTTGAAAAATCAAGTGTTTTTGCTGCCCGAGGAAGAAAGCGCATGATGCCGCGGTGAGAAAAAAAGCTGCCCAGGAGCAAAAAAAAATTTTTTTTCTCAAATGTAATAACGGATGCTAGAATGTGATTCAGGGTAGAATTCCATGTCTAAAAATATTATTATTAGCTGTTTTTAAAAATCGAGTGTTTTTGCTGCCCAAGGAATAAAACGCGTGATGAGGCAGTCAGAAAAAAAGCTGCCCAGGAGCAAAAAAATTTTTTTTTCTCAAATGTAATAACGGATGCTAGAATGTGATTCAGGGTGGAATTCCATGTCTAAAAATATTATTATTAGCTGTATTTAAAAATCGAGTGTTTTTGCTGCCCGAGGAAGAAAACGTGTGATGCAGCAGTAAGAAAAAAAGCTGCCTAGGAACAAAAAAAATTTTTTTTCTCAAATGTAATAACGGATCCTAGAATGTGATTCGGGGTGGAATTCCATGTCTAAAAATATTATTATTAGCTGTTTTGAAAAATCAAGTGTTTTTGCTGCCCGAGGAAGTAAACGCGTGATGCCGAGGTCATAAAAAAAGTTGCTCAGGAGCAAAAAAAATTTTTTTTTCTCAAATGTAATAACGGATGCTAGAATGTGATTCAGGGTGGAATTCCATGTCTAAAAATATTATTATTAGCTGTTTTGAAAAATCAAGTGTTTTTGCTGCCCGAGGAAGAAAACGCATGATGCCGCGGTGAGAAAAAAAGCTGCCCAGGAGCAAAAAAAAATTTTTTTTCTCAAATGTAAAAACGGATGCTAGAATGTGATTCGGGGTAGAATTCCATGTCTAAAAATATTATTATTAGCTGTTTATAAAAATCGAGTGTTTTTGCTGTCCGAGGAAGAAAACGTGTGATGCCACAGTCAGAAAAAAAGCTGCCCCGGAGCAAAAAAATTTTTTTTTCTCAAATGTAATAACGGATCCTAGAATGTGATTCGGGGTGGAATTCCATGTCTAAAAATATTATTATTAGATGTTTTGAAAAATCAAGTGTTTTTGCTGCCCGAGGAAGAAAACGCGTGATGCCGAGGTCATAAAAAAAGTTGCTCAGGAGCAAAAAAAATTTTTTTTTCTCAAATGTAATAACGGATGCTAGAATGTGATTTAGGGTGGAATTCCATGTCTAAAAATATTATTGTTAGCTGTTTTTAAAAATTGACTCTTTTTGCTGTCCGAGGAAGAAAACGCGTGATGCCGTGGTCAGAAAAAAAGCTGCCCAGGAGCAAAAAAAATTTTTTTTCTCAAATCTAATAACGGATGCTAGAATGGGATTTGGGGTGGAATTCCATGTCTAAAAATATTATTATTAGCTGTTTATAAAAATCGAGTGTTTTTGCTGTCCGAGGAAGAAAACGTGTGATGCCACAGTCAGAAAAAAAGCTGCCCAGGAGCAAAAAAATTTTTTTTTCTCAAATGTAATAACAGATGCTAGAATGTGATTCAGGGTGGAATTTCATGTCTAAAAATATTATTATTAGCTGTTTTTAAAAATCAAGTGTTTTTGCTGCCCGAGGAAGAAAACGCGTGATGCAGCGGTCAGAAAAAAAGCTGCCCAGGAGCAAAAATTTATTTTCTCAAATGTAATAACGGATGCTAGAGTGTGATTCGGGGTGGAATTCCATGTCTAAAAATATTATTATTAGCTGTTTTTAAAAATCGAGTGTTTTTGCTGCCCGAGGAAGAAAACGCGTGATGCCGCAGTCAGAAAAAAAGCTGCCCAGGAGCAAATTTTTTTTTTCTCAAATGTAATAACGGATGCTAGAATGTGATTCGGGGTGGAATTCCATGTCTAAAAATATTATTATTAGCTGTTTTTAAAAATCGAGTGTTTTTGCTGCCCGAGGAAGAAAACGCATCATGCCGCGGTCAGAAAAAAAGCTGCCCAGGAGCAAAAAAATTTTTTTTCTCAAATGTAATAACGGATGCTTGAATGTGATTCGGGGTGGAATTGCATGTCTCAAAATATTATTATTAGCTGTTTTTAAAAATAGAGTGTTTTTCCTGTTCGAAGAACAAAACGAGTGATGCCGCAGTCAGAAAAAAGCTGCCCAGGAGCAAAAAAAAATTTTTTTCTCAAATGTAATAACGGATACTAGAATGAGATTCGGGGTGGAATTCCATGTCTAAAAATATTATTATTAGCTGTTTTTAAAAATCAAGTGTTTTTGCTGCCCGAGGAAGAAAACGCGTGATGCAGCAGTCAGAAAAAAAGCTGCCCAGAAGCAAAAAAAAATTTTTTTTCTCAAATGTAATAACGGATGCTACAATGTGATTCGGGGTAGAATTCCATGTCTAAAAATATTATTATTAGCTGTTTTTAAAAATCGAGTATTTTTGCTGCCCGAGGAAGAAAACATGTGATGCAGCGGTAAGAAAAAAAGCTGCCTAGGAGCAAAAAAATTTTTTTTTCTCAAATGTAATAACGGATCCTAGAATGTGATTCGGGGTGGAATTCCATGTCTAAAAATATTATTATTAGCTGTTTTGAAAAATCAAGTGTTTTTGCTGCCCGAGGAAGAAAACGCGTGATGCCGCGGTCATAAAAAAAGTTGCTCAGGAGCAAAAAAATTTTTTTTTTCTCAAATGTAATAACGGAGGCTAGAATGTGATTTAGGGTGGAATTCCATGTCTAAAAATATTATTGTTAGCTGTTTTTAAAAATTGACTCTTTTTGCTGCCCGAGGAAGAAAACGCATGATGCCGCGGTCAGAAAAAAAGCTGCCCAGGAGCAAAAAAAATTTTTTTTCTCAAATGTAATAACGGATGCTAGAATGGGATTTGGGGTGGAATTCCATGTCTAAAAATATTATTATTAGCTGTTTATAAAAATCGAGTGTTTTTGCTCTCCGAGGAAGAAAACGTGTGATGCCACAGTCAGAAAAAAAGCTGCCCAGGAGCAAAAAAATTTTTTTTCTCAAATGTAATAACGGATGCTAGAATGGGATTTGGGGTGGAATTCCATGTCTAACAATATTATTATTAGCTGTTTTAAAAAATCGAGTGTTTTTGCTGCCCGAGGAAGAAAACGCGTGATGCAGCAGTCAGAAAAAAAGCTGCCGAGAAGCAAAAAAAAATTTTTTTTTCTCAAATGTAATAACGGATGCTAGAATGTGATTCAGGGTGTTATTCCATGTCTAAAAATATTATTATTAGCTGTTTTTAAAAATCAAGTGTTTTTGCTGCCCGAGGAAGAAAACACGTGATGCCGCGGTCCGAAAAAAAGCCGCCCAAGAGCAAAAAAAATTTTTTTCTCAAATGTAATAATGGATGCTAGAATGTGATTCGGGGTGGAATTGCATGGCTCAATATATTATTATTAGCTGTTTTTAAAAATCGAGTGTTTTTGCTGTTCGAAGAAGAAAACGAGTGATGCCGCAGTCAGAAAAAAAGCTGCCCAGGAGCAAAAAAAAATTTTTTTCTCAAATGTAATAACGGATACTAGAATGTGATTCGGGGTGGAATTCCATGTCTAAAAATATTATTATTAGCTATATTTAAAAATCGAGTGTTTTTGCTGCCCGAGGAAGAAAACGTGTGATGCAGCGGTAAGAAAAAAAGCTGCCTAGGAGCAAAAAAATTTTTTTTCTCAAATGTAATAACGGATCCTAGAATGTGATTCGGGGTGGAATTCCATGTCTAAAAATATTATTATTAGCTGTTTTGAAAAATCAAGTGTTTTTGCTGCCCGAGGAAGAAAACGCGTGATGCCGCGGTCATAAAAAAAGCTGCCCAGGAGCAAAAAAAAATTTTTTTTCTCAAATGTAATAACGGATGCTAGAATGTGATTCGGGGTAGAATTCCATGTCTAAAAATATTATTATTAGCTGTTTTTAAAAATCGAGTATTTTTGCTGTCCGAGGAAGAAAACGTGTGATGCAGCGGTAAGAAAAAAAGCTGCCTAGGAGCAAAAAAATTTTTTTTTCTCAAATGTAATAACGGATCCTAGAATGTGATTCGGGGTGGAATTCCATGTCTAAAAATATTATTATTAGCTGTTTGTAAAAATTGAGTATTTTTGCTGTCCGAAGAAGAAAACGCGTGATGCCTCGGTCAGAAAAAAAGCTGCCCAGGAGCAAAAATTTTTTTTTTCTCAAATGTAATAATGGATGCTAGAATGTGATTCAGGGTGGAATTCCATGTCTAAAAATATTATTATTAGCTGTTTTAAAAAATTGAGTATTTTTGCTGTCCGAAGAAGAAAACGCGTGATGCCTCGGTCAGAAAAAAAGCTGCCCAGGAGCAAAAAATTTTTTTTTCTCAAATGTAATAACGGATGCTAGAATGTGATTCGGGGTAGAATTCCATGTCTAAAAATATTATTATTAGCTGTTTTTAAAAATTGAGTTTTTTTGCTGCCCTAGGAAGAAAACGCGTGATGCCGTGATCAAAAAAAAAGCTGCCCAGGAGCAAAAAAAATTTTTTTTTCTCAAATGTAATAACGGATGCTAGAATGTGATTCAGGGTGGAATTCCATGTCTAAAAATATTATTATTAGCTGTTTGTAAAAATCGAGTGTTTTTGCTGCCCGAGGAAGAAAAGGCGTGATGCCCCGGTCAGAAAAAAAGCTGCCCAGGAGCAAAAAAAAATTTTTTTTTCTCAAATGTAATAACGGATGCTAGAATGGGATTTGGGGTGGAATTCCATGTCTAACAATATTATTATTAGCTGTTTTTAAAAATCAAGTGTTTTTGCTGCCCGAGGAAGAAAACGCGTGATGCAGCCGTCAGAAAAAAAGCTGCCCAGAAGCAAAAAAAATTTTTTTTTTCTCAAATATAATAAAAGATGCTAGAATGTGATTCAGGGTGTTATTCCATGTCTAAAAATATTATTATTAGCTGTTTTTAAAAATCAAATGTTTTTGCTGCCCGAGGAAGAAAACACGTGATGCCGCGGTCCGAAAAAAAGCCGCCCAAGAGCAAAAAAATTTTTTTTCTTGAATGTAATAATGGATGCTAGAATGTGATTCGGGGTGGAATTCCATGTCTAAAAATATTATTATTAGCTTTTTGTAAAAATCGAGTGTTTTTGCTGCCCGAGGAAGAAAACGCGTGATGCCGCGGTCAGAAAAAAAGCTGCCCAGGAGCAAAAAATTTTTTTTTCTCAAATGTAATAACGGATGCTACAATGGGATTCGGGGTGGAATTCCATGTCTAAAAATATTATTATTAGCTGTTTATAAAAATTGAGTGTTTTTGCTGCCCGAGGAAGAAAACGCATGATGCCGTGGTCAGAAAAAAAGCTGCCCAGGAACAAAAATTTTTTTTTTCTCAAATGTAATAATGGATACTAGAATGTGATTCGGGGTGGAATTCCATGTCTAAAAATATTATTATTAGCTGTTTTTAAAAATCGAGTGTTTTTGCTGCCCGGGGAAGAAAAGGCATGATGCCCCGGTCAGAAAAAAAGCTGCCCAGGAGCAAAAAAAAATTTTTTTTTTCTCAAATGTAATAATGGATACTAGAATGTGATTCGGGGTGGAATTCCATGTCTAAAAATATTATTATTAGCTGTTTTTAAAAATCGAGTGTTTTTGCTGCCCGAGGAAGAAAAGGCATGATGCCCCGGTCAGAAAAAAAGCTGCCCAGGAGCAAAAAAAAATTTTTTTTTCTCAAATGTAATAATGGATGCTAGAATGTGATTCGGGGTGGAATTGCATGGCTCAATATATTATTATTAGCTGTTTTTAAAAATCGAGTGTTTTTGCTGTTCGAAGAAGAAAACGAGTGATGCCGCAGTCAGAAAAAAAGCTGCCCAGGAGCAAAAAAAAATTTTTTTCTCAAATGTAATAACGGATACTAGAATGTGATTCGGGGTGGAATTCCATGTCTAAAAATATTATTATTAGCTATATTTAAAAATCGAGTGTTTTTGCTGCCCGAGGAAGAAAACGTGTGATGCAGCGGTAAGAAAAAAAGCTGCCTAGGAGCAAAAAAATTTTTTTTCTCAAATGTAATAACGGATCCTAGAATGTGATTCGGGGTGGAATTCCATGTCTAAAAATATTATTATTAGCTGTTTTGAAAAATCAAGTGTTTTTGCTGCCCGAGGAAGAAAACGCGTGATGCCGCGGTCATAAAAAAAGCTGCCCAGGAGCAAAAAAAAATTTTTTTTCTCAAATGTAATAACGGATGCTAGAATGTGATTCGGGGTAGAATTCCATGTCTAAAAATATTATTATTAGCTGTTTTTAAAAATCGAGTATTTTTGCTGTCCGAGGAAGAAAACGTGTGATGCAGCGGTAAGAAAAAAAGCTGCCTAGGAGCAAAAAAATTTTTTTTTCTCAAATGTAATAACGGATCCTAGAATGTGATTCGGGGTGGAATTCCATGTCTAAAAATATTATTATTAGCTGTTTGTAAAAATTGAGTATTTTTGCTGTCCGAAGAAGAAAACGCGTGATGCCTCGGTCAGAAAAAAAGCTGCCCAGGAGCAAAAATTTTTTTTTTCTCAAATGTAATAATGGATGCTAGAATGTGATTCAGGGTGGAATTCCATGTCTAAAAATATTATTATTAGCTGTTTTAAAAAATTGAGTATTTTTGCTGTCCGAAGAAGAAAACGCGTGATGCCTCGGTCAGAAAAAAAGCTGCCCAGGAGCAAAAAATTTTTTTTTCTCAAATGTAATAACGGATGCTAGAATGTGATTCGGGGTAGAATTCCATGTCTAAAAATATTATTATTAGCTGTTTTTAAAAATTGAGTTTTTTTGCTGCCCTAGGAAGAAAACGCGTGATGCCGTGATCAAAAAAAAAGCTGCCCAGGAGCAAAAAAAATTTTTTTTTCTCAAATGTAATAACGGATGCTAGAATGTGATTCAGGGTGGAATTCCATGTCTAAAAATATTATTATTAGCTGTTTGTAAAAATCGAGTGTTTTTGCTGCCCGAGGAAGAAAAGGCGTGATGCCCCGGTCAGAAAAAAAGCTGCCCAGGAGCAAAAAAAAATTTTTTTTTCTCAAATGTAATAACGGATGCTAGAATGGGATTTGGGGTGGAATTCCATGTCTAACAATATTATTATTAGCTGTTTTTAAAAATCAAGTGTTTTTGCTGCCCGAGGAAGAAAACGCGTGATGCAGCCGTCAGAAAAAAAGCTGCCCAGAAGCAAAAAAAATTTTTTTTTTCTCAAATATAATAAAAGATGCTAGAATGTGATTCAGGGTGTTATTCCATGTCTAAAAATATTATTATTAGCTGTTTTTAAAAATCAAATGTTTTTGCTGCCCGAGGAAGAAAACACGTGATGCCGCGGTCCGAAAAAAAGCCGCCCAAGAGCAAAAAAATTTTTTTTCTTGAATGTAATAATGGATGCTAGAATGTGATTCGGGGTGGAATTCCATGTCTAAAAATATTATTATTAGCTTTTTGTAAAAATCGAGTGTTTTTGCTGCCCGAGGAAGAAAACGCGTGATGCCGCGGTCAGAAAAAAAGCTGCCCAGGAGCAAAAAATTTTTTTTTCTCAAATGTAATAACGGATGCTACAATGGGATTCGGGGTGGAATTCCATGTCTAAAAATATTATTATTAGCTGTTTATAAAAATTGAGTGTTTTTGCTGCCCGAGGAAGAAAACGCATGATGCCGTGGTCAGAAAAAAAGCTGCCCAGGAACAAAAATTTTTTTTTTCTCAAATGTAATAATGGATACTAGAATGTGATTCGGGGTGGAATTCCATGTCTAAAAATATTATTATTAGCTGTTTTTAAAAATCGAGTGTTTTTGCTGCCCGGGGAAGAAAAGGCATGATGCCCCGGTCAGAAAAAAAGCTGCCCAGGAGCAAAAAAAAATTTTTTTTTTTCTCAAATGTAATAATGGATACTAGAATGTGATTCGGGGTGGAATTCCATGTCTAAAAATATTATTATTAGCTGTTTTTAAAAATCGAGTGTTTTTGCTGCCCGAGGAAGAAAAGGCATGATGCCCCGGTCAGAAAAAAAGCTGCCCAGGAGCAAAAAAAAATTTTTTTTTCTCAAATGTAATAATGGATGCTAGAATGTGATTCAGGGTGGAATTCCATGTCTAAAAATATTATTATTAGCTGTTTTAAAAAATTGAGTATTTTTGCTGTCCGAAGAAGAAAACGCGTGATGCCTCGGTCAGAAAAAAAGCTGCCCAGGAGCAAAAAATTTTTTTTTCTCAAATGTAATAATGGATGCTAGAATGTGATTCAGGGTGGAATTCCATGTCTAAAAATATTATTATTAGCTGTTTCTAAAAATTGAGTGTTTTTGCTGCCCGAGGTAGAAAACGCGTGATGCCGCGGTCAGAAAAAAAGCTGCCCAGGAGCAAAAAATTTTTTTTTCTCAAATGTAATAACGGATGCTACAATGGGATTCGGGGTGGAATTCCATGTCTAAAAATATTATTATTAGCTGTTTGTAAAAATTGAGTGTTTTTGCTGCCCGAGGAAGAAAACGCATGATGCCGTGGTCAGAAAAAAAGCTGCCCAGGAACAAAAATTTTTTTTTTCTCAAATGTAATAACCGATACTAGAATGTGATTCGGGGTGGAATTCCATGTCTAAAAATATTATTATTAGCTGTTTTTAAAAATCGAGTGTTTTTGCTGCCCGAGGAAGAAAAGGCATGATGCCCCGGTCAGAAAAAAAGCTGCCCAGGAGCAAAAAAATTTTTTTTTCTCAAATGTAATAACGGATGCTACAATGGGATTCGGGGTGGAATTCCATGTCTAAAAATATTATTATTAGCTGTTTATAAAAATTGAGTGTTTTTGCTGCCCGAGGAAGAAAACGCGTGATGCAGCCGTCAGAAAAAAAGCTGCCCAGAAGCAAAAAAAATTTTTTTTTTCTCAAATATAATAAAAGATGCTAGAATGTGATTCAGGGTGTTATTCCATGTCTAAAAATATTATTATTAGCTGTTTTTAAAAATCAAATGTTTTTGCTGCCCGAGGAAGAAAACGCGTGATGCCGCGGTCATAAAAAAAGCTGCCCAGGAGCAAAAAAAAATTTTTTTTCTCAAATGTAATAACGGATGCTAGAATGTGATTCGGGGTAGAATTCCATGTCTAAAAATATTATTATTAGCTGTTTTTAAAAATCGAGTATTTTTGCTGTCCGAGGAAGAAAACGTGTGATGCAGCGGTAAGAAAAAAAGCTGCCTAGGAGCAAAAAAATTTTTTTTTCTCAAATGTAATAACGGATCCTAGAATGTGATTCGGGGTGGAATTCCATGTCTAAAAATATTATTATTAGCTGTTTGTAAAAATTGAGTATTTTTGCTGTCCGAAGAAGAAAACGCGTGATGCCTCGGTCAGAAAAAAAGCTGCCCAGGAGCAAAAATTTTTTTTTTCTCAAATGTAATAATGGATGCTAGAATGTGATTCAGGGTGGAATTCCATGTCTAAAAATATTATTATTAGCTGTTTTAAAAAATTGAGTATTTTTGCTGTCCGAAGAAGAAAACGCGTGATGCCTCGGTCAGAAAAAAAGCTGCCCAGGAGCAAAAAATTTTTTTTTCTCAAATGTAATAACGGATGCTAGAATGTGATTCGGGGTAGAATTCCATGTCTAAAAATATTATTATTAGCTGTTTTTAAAAATTGAGTTTTTTTGCTGCCCTAGGAAGAAAACGCGTGATGCCGTGATCAAAAAAAAAGCTGCCCAGGAGCAAAAAAAATTTTTTTTTCTCAAATGTAATAACGGATGCTAGAATGTGATTCAGGGTGGAATTCCATGTCTAAAAATATTATTATTAGCTGTTTGTAAAAATCGAGTGTTTTTGCTGCCCGAGGAAGAAAAGGCGTGATGCCCCGGTCAGAAAAAAAGCTGCCCAGGAGCAAAAAAAAATTTTTTTTTCTCAAATGTAATAACGGATGCTAGAATGGGATTTGGGGTGGAATTCCATGTCTAACAATATTATTATTAGCTGTTTTTAAAAATCAAGTGTTTTTGCTGCCCGAGGAAGAAAACGCGTGATGCAGCCGTCAGAAAAAAAGCTGCCCAGAAGCAAAAAAAATTTTTTTTTTCTCAAATATAATAAAAGATGCTAGAATGTGATTCAGGGTGTTATTCCATGTCTAAAAATATTATTATTAGCTGTTTTTAAAAATCAAATGTTTTTGCTGCCCGAGGAAGAAAACACGTGATGCCGCGGTCCGAAAAAAAGCCGCCCAAGAGCAAAAAAATTTTTTTTCTTGAATGTAATAATGGATGCTAGAATGTGATTCGGGGTGGAATTCCATGTCTAAAAATATTATTATTAGCTTTTTGTAAAAATCGAGTGTTTTTGCTGCCCGAGGAAGAAAACGCGTGATGCCGCGGTCAGAAAAAAAGCTGCCCAGGAGCAAAAAATTTTTTTTTCTCAAATGTAATAACGGATGCTACAATGGGATTCGGGGTGGAATTCCATGTCTAAAAATATTATTATTAGCTGTTTATAAAAATTGAGTGTTTTTGCTGCCCGAGGAAGAAAACGCATGATGCCGTGGTCAGAAAAAAAGCTGCCCAGGAACAAAAATTTTTTTTTTCTCAAATGTAATAATGGATACTAGAATGTGATTCGGGGTGGAATTCCATGTCTAAAAATATTATTATTAGCTGTTTTTAAAAATCGAGTGTTTTTGCTGCCCGGGGAAGAAAAGGCATGATGCCCCGGTCAGAAAAAAAGCTGCCCAGGAGCAAAAAAAAATTTTTTTTTTCTCAAATGTAATAATGGATACTAGAATGTGATTCGGGGTGGAATTCCATGTCTAAAAATATTATTATTAGCTGTTTTTAAAAATCGAGTGTTTTTGCTGCCCGAGGAAGAAAAGGCATGATGCCCCGGTCAGAAAAAAAGCTGCCCAGGAGCAAAAAAAAATTTTTTTTTTCTCAAATGTAATAATGGATGCTAGAATGTGATTCAGGGTGGAATTCCATGTCTAAAAATATTATTATTAGCTGTTTTAAAAAATTGAGTATTTTTGCTGTCCGAAGAAGAAAACGCGTGATGCCTCGGTCAGAAAAAAAGCTGCCCAGGAGCAAAAAATTTTTTTTTCTCAAATGTAATAATGGATGCTAGAATGTGATTCAGGGTGGAATTCCATGTCTAAAAATATTATTATTAGCTGTTTCTAAAAATTGAGTGTTTTTGCTGCCCGAGGTAGAAAACGCGTGATGCCGCGGTCAGAAAAAAAGCTGCCCAGGAGCAAAAAATTTTTTTTTCTCAAATGTAATAACGGATGCTACAATGGGATTCGGGGTGGAATTCCATGTCTAAAAATATTATTATTAGCTGTTTGTAAAAATTGAGTGTTTTTGCTGCCCGAGGAAGAAAACGCATGATGCCGTGGTCAGAAAAAAAGCTGCCCAGGAACAAAAATTTTTTTTTTCTCAAATGTAATAACCGATACTAGAATGTGATTCGGGGTGGAATTCCATGTCTAAAAATATTATTATTAGCTGTTTTTAAAAATCGAGTGTTTTTGCTGCCCGAGGAAGAAAAGGCATGATGCCCCGGTCAGAAAAAAAGCTGCCCAGGAGCAAAAAAATTTTTTTTTCTCAAATGTAATAACGGATGCTACAATGGGATTCGGGGTGGAATTCCATGTCTAAAAATATTATTATTAGCTGTTTATAAAAATTGAGTGTTTTTGCTGCCCGAGGAAGAAAACGCGTGATGCAGCCGTCAGAAAAAAAGCTGCCCAGAAGCAAAAAAAATTTTTTTTTTCTCAAATATAATAAAAGATGCTAGAATGTGATTCAGGGTGTTATTCCATGTCTAAAAATATTATTATTAGCTGTTTTTAAAAATCAAATGTTTTTGCTGCCCGAGGAAGAAAACACGTGATGCCGCGATCCGAAAAAAAGCCCCCCAAGAGCAAAAAAATTTTTTTTCTCGAATGTAATAACGGATGCTAGAATGTGATTCGGGGTGGAATTCCATGTCTAAAAATATTATTATTAGCTGTTTGTAAAAATCGAGTGTTTTTGCTGCCCGAGGAAGAAAACGCGTGATGCCGCGGTAAGAAAAAAAGCTGCCCAGGAGCAAAAATTTTTTTTTCTCAAATGTAATAACGGATGCTAGAATGTGATGCGGGGTGGAATTCCATGTCTAAAAATATTATTATTAGCTGTATTTAAAAATCGAGTGTTTTTGCTGCCCGAGGAAGAAAAAGCGTGATGCCGCGGTCAGAAAAAAAGCTGCCCAGTAGCAAAAAAAATTTTTTTTTCTCAAATTTAATAATGGATGCTAGAATGGGATTCGGGGTGGAATTCCATGTCTAAAAATATTTTTATTAGCTGTTTTTAAAAATCAAGTGTTTTTGCTGCCCGAGGAAGAAAACGTGTGATGCAGCGGTCAGAAAAAAAGCTGCCTAGGAGCAAAAAAAATTTTTTTTCTCAAATGTAATAACGGATCCTAGAATGTGATTCGGGGTGGAATTCCATGTCTAAAAATATTATTATTAGCTGTTTTTAAAAATTGAGTGTTTTTGCTGCCCGAGGAAGAAAACGCGTGATGCCGCGGTCAGAAAAAAAGCTGCCCGGTAGCAAAAAAAAATTTTTTTTCTCAAATGTAATAACGGATGCTAGAATGTGATTCAGGGTGGAATTCCATGTCTAAAAATATTATTATTAGCTGTTTTAAAAAATTGAGTATTTTTGCTGTCCGAAGAAGAAAACGCGTGATGCCTCGGTCAGAAAAAAAGCTGCCCAGGAGCAAAAATTTTTTTTTTCTCAAATGTAATAATGGATGCTAGAATGTGATTCAGGGTGGAATTCCATGTCTAAAAATATTATTATTAGCTGTTTCTAAAAATTGAGTGTTTTTGCTGCCCGAGGTAGAAAACGCGTGATGCCGCGGTCAGAAAAAAAGCTGCCCAGGAGCAAAAATTTTTTTTTTCTCAAATGTAATAACGGATGCTACAATGGGATTCGGGGTGGAATTCCATGTCTAAAAATATTATTATTAGCTGTTTATAAAAATTGAGTGTTTTTGCTGCCCGAGGAAGAAAACGCATGATGCCGTGGTCAGAAAAAAAGCTGCCCAGGAACAAAAATTTTTTTTTTCTCAAATGTAATAACGGATGCTACAATGGGATTCGGGGTGGAATTCCATGTCTAAAAATATTATTATTAGCTGTTTATAAAAATTGAGTGTTTTTGCTGCCCGAGGAAGAAAACGCATGATGCCGTGGTCAGAAAAAAAGCTGCCCAGGAACAAAAAAATTTTTTTCTCAAATGTAATAACGGATGCTAGAATGTGATTCAGGGTGGAATTCCATGTCTAAAAATATTATTATTAGTTGTTTATAAAAATCGAGTGTTTTTGCTGCCCGAGGAAGAAAAGGCATGATGCCCCGGTCAGAAAAAAAGCTGCCCAGGAGCAAAAAAAAATTTTTTTTTCTCAAATGTAATAATGGATGCTAGAATGGGATTTGGGGTGGAATTCCATGTCTAACAATATTATTATTAGCTGTTTTTAAAAATCAAGTGTTTTTGCTGCCCGAGGAATAAAACGCGTGATGCAGCCGTCAGAAAAAAAGCTGCCCAGAAGCAAAAAAAAATTTTTTTAACTCAAATATAATAAAAGATGCTAGAATGTGATTCAGGGTGTTATTCCATGTCTAAAAATATTATTATTAGCTGTTTTTAAAAATCAAATGTTTTTCCTGCCCGAGGAAGAAAACACGTGATGCCGCGATCCGAAAAAAAGCCGCCCAAGAGCAAAAAAATTTTTTTTCTCGAATGTAATAACGGATGCTAGAATGTGATTCGGGGTGGAATTCCATGTCTAAAAATATTATTATTAGCTGTTTGTCAAAATCGAGTGTTTTTGCTGCCCGAGGAAGAAAACGCGTGATGCCGCGGTAAGAAAAAAAGCTGCCCAGGAGCAAAAATTTTTTTTTCTCAAATGTAATAACGGATGCTAGAATGTGATGCGGGGTGGAATTC
Organism: Arizona elegans; assembly: GCA_022577455.1. Lineage (NCBI taxonomy): Eukaryota > Metazoa > Chordata > Lepidosauria > Squamata > Colubridae > Arizona > Arizona elegans. Next base: position 167,612,139 of record JAKOOJ010000001.1, on the reverse strand, counting down.
CATGTCTAAAAATATTATTATTAGCTGTATTTAAAAATCGAGTGTTTTTGCTGCCCGAGGGAGAAAAAGCGTGATGCCGCGGTCAGAAAAAAAGCTGCCCAGTAGCAAAAAAAATTTTTTTTTCTCAAATTTAATAACGGATGCTAGAATGGGATTCGGGGTGGAATTCCATGTCTAAAAATATTTTTATTAGCTGTTTTTAAAAATCAAGTGTTTTTGCTGCGCGAGGAAGAAAACGTGTGATGCAGCGGTCAGAAAAAAAGCTGCCTAGGAGCAAAAAAAATTTTTTTTCTCAAATGTAATAACGGATCCTAGAATGTGATTCGGGGTGGAATTCCATGTCTAAAAATATTATTATTAGCTGTTTTTAAAAATTGAGTGTTTTTGCTGCCCGAGGAAGAAAACGCGTGATGCCGCGGTCAGAAAAAAAGCTGCCCGGTAGCAAAAAAAAATTTTTTTTCTCAAATGTAATAACGGATGCTAGAATGTGATTCAGGGTGGAATTCCATGTCTAAAAATATTATTATTAGCTGTTTTAAAAAATTGAGTATTTTTGCTGTCCGAGGAAGAAAACGCGTGATGCCGCAGTCAGAAAAAAAGCTGCCGAGGAGCAAATTTTTTTTTTTCTCAAATGTAATAACGGATGCTAGAATGTGATTCGGGGTGGAATTCCATGTCTAAAAATATTATTATTAGCTGTTTTTAAAAATCGAGTGTTTTTACTGCCCGAGGAAGAAAACGCATGATGCCGCGGTCAGAAAAAAAGCTGCCCAGGAGCAAAAAAATTTTTTTTCTCAAATGTAATAACGGATGCTAGAATTTGATTCGGGGTGGAATTGCATGTCTCAAAATATTATTATTAGCTGTTTTTAAAAATAGAGTGTTTTTGCTGTTCGAAGAAGAAAACGAGTGATGCCGCAGTCAGAAAAAAAGCTGCCCAGGAGCAAAAAAAATTTTTTTCTCAAATGTAATAACGGATGCTAGAATGTGATGCGGGGTGGAATTCCATGTCTAAAAATATTATTATTAGCTGTATTTAAAAATCGAGTGTTTTTGCTGCCCGAGGAAGAAAACGCGTGATGCCGTGGTCAGAAAAAAAGCTGCCCAGGAGCAGAAAAAATTTTTTTTCTCAAATGTAATAACGGATGCTAGAATGGGATTCAGGGTGGAATTCCATGTCTAAAAATATTATTATTAGCTGTTTTGAAAAATCAAGTGTTTTTGCTGCCCGAGGAAGAAAGCGCATGATGCCGCGGTGAGAAAAAAAGCTGCCCAGGAGCAAAAAAAAATTTTTTTTCTCAAATGTAATAACGGATCCTAGAATGTGATTCGGGGTGGAATTCCATGTCTAAAAATATTATTATTAGCTGTTTTGAAAAATCAAGTGTTTTTGCTGCCCGAGGAAGAAAACGCGTGATGCCGAGGTCATAAAAAAAGTTGCTCAGGAGCAAAAAAAATTTTTTTTCTCAAATGTAATAACGGATGCTAGAATGGGATTTGGGGTGGAATTCCATGTCTAAAAATATTATTATTAGCTGTTTATAAAAATCGAGTGTTTTTGCTGTCCGAGTAAGAAAACGTGTGATGCCACAGTCAGAAAAAAAGCTGCCCCGGAGCAAAAAAATTTTTTTTTCTCAAATGTAATAATGGATGCTAGAATGTGATTCAGGGTGGAATTCCATGTCTAAAAATATTATTATTAGCTGTTTTTAAAAATCAAGTGTTTTTGCTGCCCGAGGAAGAAAACGCGTGATGCAGCGGTCAGAAAAAAAGCTGCCCAGGAGCAAAAAAAATTTTTTTTCTCAAATGTAATAACAGATCCTAGAATGTGATTCGGGGTGGAATTCCATGTCTAAAAATATTATTAGCTGTTTTTAAAAATTGAGTGTTTTTGCTGCCCGAGGTAGAAAACGCGTGATGCCGCGGTCATAAAAAAAAGCTGCCCAGGAGCAAAAATTTATTTTCTCAAATGTAATAACGGATGCTAGAGTGTGATTCGGGGTGGAATTCCATGTCTAAAAATATTATTATTAGCTGCTTTTAAAAATCGAGTGTTTTTGCTGTCCGAGGAAGAAAACGCGTGATGCCGCAGTCAGAAAAAAAGCTGCCCAGGAGCAAAAAAAATTTTTTTCTCAAATGTAATAACGGATGCTAGAATGTGATTCGGGGTGGAATTGCATGTCTCAAAATATTATTATTAGCTGTTTTTAAAAATAGAGTGTTTTTGCTGTTCGAAGAAGAAAACGAGTGATGCCGCAGTCAGAAAAAAAGCTGCCCAGGAGCAAAAAAATTTTTTTTCTCAAATGTAATAACGGATGCTAGAATGTGATTCGGGGTGGAATTCCATGTCTAAAAATATTATTATTAGCTGTATTTAAAAATCGAGTGTTTTTGCTGCCCGAGGAAGAAAACGCGTGATGCCGTGGTCAGAAAAAAAGCTGCCCAGGAGCAGAAAAAAATTTTTTTCTCAAATGTAATAACGGATGCTAGAATGGGATTCAGGGTGGAATTCCATGTCTAAAAATATTATTATTAGCTGTTTTGAAAAATCAAGTGTTTTTGCTGCCCGAGGAAGAAAGCGCATGATGCCGCGGTGAGAAAAAAAGCTGCCCAGGAGCAAAAAAAAATTTTTTTTCTCAAATGTAATAACGGATGCTAGAATGTGATTCAGGGTAGAATTCCATGTCTAAAAATATTATTATTAGCTGTTTTTAAAAATCGAGTGTTTTTGCTGCCCAAGGAATAAAACGCGTGATGAGGCAGTCAGAAAAAAAGCTGCCCAGGAGCAAAAAAATTTTTTTTTCTCAAATGTAATAACGGATGCTAGAATGTGATTCAGGGTGGAATTCCATGTCTAAAAATATTATTATTAGCTGTATTTAAAAATCGAGTGTTTTTGCTGCCCGAGGAAGAAAACGTGTGATGCAGCAGTAAGAAAAAAAGCTGCCTAGGAACAAAAAAAATTTTTTTTCTCAAATGTAATAACGGATCCTAGAATGTGATTCGGGGTGGAATTCCATGTCTAAAAATATTATTATTAGCTGTTTTGAAAAATCAAGTGTTTTTGCTGCCCGAGGAATTAAACGCGTGATGCCGAGGTCATAAAAAAAGTTGCTCAGGAGCAAAAAAAATTTTTTTTTCTCAAATGTAATAACGGATGCTAGAATGTGATTCAGGGTGGAATTCCATGTCTAAAAATATTATTATTAGCTGTTTTGAAAAATCAAGTGTTTTTGCTGCCCGAGGAAGAAAACGCATGATGCCGCGGTGAGAAAAAAAGCTGCCCAGGAGCAAAAAAAAATTTTTTTTCTCAAATGTAAAAACGGATGCTAGAATGTGATTCGGGGTAGAATTCCATGTCTAAAAATATTATTATTAGCTGTTTATAAAAATCGAGTGTTTTTGCTGTCCGAGGAAGAAAACGTGTGATGCCACAGTCAGAAAAAAAGCTGCCCCGGAGCAAAAAAATTTTTTTTTCTCAAATGTAATAACGGATCCTAGAATGTGATTCGGGGTGGAATTCCATGTCTAAAAATATTATTATTAGATGTTTTGAAAAATCAAGTGTTTTTGCTGCCCGAGGAAGAAAACGCGTGATGCCGAGGTCATAAAAAAAGTTGCTCAGGAGCAAAAAAAATTTTTTTTTCTCAAATGTAATAACGGATGCTAGAATGTGATTTAGGGTGGAATTCCATGTCTAAAAATATTATTGTTAGCTGTTTTTAAAAATTGACTCTTTTTGCTGTCCGAGGAAGAAAACGCGTGATGCCGTGGTCAGAAAAAAAGCTGCCCAGGAGCAAAAAAAATTTTTTTTCTCAAATCTAATAACGGATGCTAGAATGGGATTTGGGGTGGAATTCCATGTCTAAAAATATTATTATTAGCTGTTTATAAAAATCGAGTGTTTTTGCTGTCCGAGGAAGAAAACGTGTGATGCCACAGTCAGAAAAAAAGCTGCCCAGGAGCAAAAAAATTTTTTTTTCTCAAATGTAATAACAGATGCTAGAATGTGATTCAGGGTGGAATTTCATGTCTAAAAATATTATTATTAGCTGTTTTTAAAAATCAAGTGTTTTTGCTGCCCGAGGAAGAAAACGCGTGATGCAGCGGTCAGAAAAAAAGCTGCCCAGGAGCAAAAATTTATTTTCTCAAATGTAATAACGGATGCTAGAGTGTGATTTGGGGTGGAATTCCATGTCTAAAAATATTATTATTAGCTGTTTTTAAAAATCGAGTGTTTTTGCTGCCCGAGGAAGAAAACGCGTGATGCCGCAGTCAGAAAAAAAGCTGCCCAGGAGCAAATTTTTTTTTTCTCAAATGTAATAACGGATGCTAGAATGTGATTCGGGGTGGAATTCCATGTCTAAAAATATTATTATTAGCTGTTTTTAAAAATCGAGTGTTTTTGCTGCCCGAGGAAGAAAACGCATCATGCCGCGGTCAGAAAAAAAGCTGCCCAGGAGCAAAAAAATTTTTTTTCTCAAATGTAATAACGGATGCTTGAATGTGATTCGGGGTGGAATTGCATGTCTCAAAATATTATTATTAGCTGTTTTTAAAAATAGAGTGTTTTTCCTGTTCGAAGAACAAAACGAGTGATGCCGCACTCAGAAAAAAGCTGCCCAGGAGCAAAAAAAAATTTTTTTCTCAAATGTAATAACGGATACTAGAATGAGATTCGGGGTGGAATTCCATGTCTAAAAATATTATTATTAGCTGTTTTTAAAAATCAAGTGTTTTTGCTGCCCGAGGAAGAAAACGCGTGATGCAGCAGTCAGAAAAAAAGCTGCCCAGAAGCAAAAAAAAATTTTTTTTCTCAAATGTAATAACGGATGCTACAATGTGATTCGGGGTAGAATTCCATGTCTAAAAATATTATTATTAGCTGTTTTTAAAAATCGAGTATTTTTGCTGCCCGAGGAAGAAAACATGTGATGCAGCGGTAAGAAAAAAAGCTGCCTAGGAGCAAAAAAATTTTTTTTTCTCAAATGTAATAACGGATCCTAGAATGTGATTCGGGGTGGAATTCCATGTCTAAAAATATTATTATTAGCTGTTTTGAAAAATCAAGTGTTTTTGCTGCCCGAGGAAGAAAACGCGTGATGCCGCGGTCATAAAAAAAGTTGCTCAGGAGCAAAAAAATTTTTTTTTTCTCAAATGTAATAACGGAGGCTAGAATGTGATTTAGGGTGGAATTCCATGTCTAAAAATATTATTGTTAGCTGTTTTTAAAAATTGACTCTTTTTGCTGCCCGAGGAAGAAAACGCATGATGCCGCGGTCAGAAAAAAAGCTGCCCAGGAGCAAAAAAAATTTTTTTTCTCAAATGTAATAACGGATGCTAGAATGGGATTTGGGGTGGAATTCCATGTCTAAAAATATTATTATTAGCTGTTTATAAAAATCGAGTGTTTTTGCTCTCCGAGGAAGAAAACGTGTGATGCCACAGTCAGAAAAAAAGCTGCCCAGGAGCAAAAAAATTTTTTTTCTCAAATGTAATAACGGATGCTAGAATGGGATTTGGGGTGGAATTCCATGTCTAACAATATTATTATTAGCTGTTTTAAAAAATCGAGTGTTTTTGCTGCCCGAGGAAGAAAACGCGTGATGCAGCAGTCAGAAAAAAAGCTGCCGAGAAGCAAAAAAAAATTTTTTTTTCTCAAATGTAATAACGGATGCTAGAATGTGATTCAGGGTGTTATTCCATGTCTAAAAATATTATTATTAGCTGTTTTTAAAAATCAAGTGTTTTTGCTGCCCGAGGAAGAAAACACGTGATGCCGCGGTCCGAAAAAAAGCCGCCCAAGAGCAAAAAAAATTTTTTTCTCAAATGTAATAATGGATGCTAGAATGTGATTCGGGGTGGAATTGCATGGCTCAATATATTATTATTAGCTGTTTTTAAAAATCGAGTGTTTTTGCTGTTCGAAGAAGAAAACGAGTGATGCCGCAGTCAGAAAAAAAGCTGCCCAGGAGCAAAAAAAAATTTTTTTCTCAAATGTAATAACGGATACTAGAATGTGATTCGGGGTGGAATTCCATGTCTAAAAATATTATTATTAGCTATATTTAAAAATCGAGTGTTTTTGCTGCCCGAGGAAGAAAACGTGTGATGCAGCGGTAAGAAAAAAAGCTGCCTAGGAGCAAAAAAATTTTTTTTCTCAAATGTAATAACGGATCCTAGAATGTGATTCGGGGTGGAATTCCATGTCTAAAAATATTATTATTAGCTGTTTTGAAAAATCAAGTGTTTTTGCTGCCCGAGGAAGAAAACGCGTGATGCCGCGGTCATAAAAAAAGCTGCCCAGGAGCAAAAAAAAATTTTTTTTCTCAAATGTAATAACGGATGCTAGAATGTGATTCGGGGTAGAATTCCATGTCTAAAAATATTATTATTAGCTGTTTTTAAAAATCGAGTATTTTTGCTGTCCGAGGAAGAAAACGTGTGATGCAGCGGTAAGAAAAAAAGCTGCCTAGGAGCAAAAAAATTTTTTTTTCTCAAATGTAATAACGGATCCTAGAATGTGATTCGGGGTGGAATTCCATGTCTAAAAATATTATTATTAGCTGTTTGTAAAAATTGAGTATTTTTGCTGTCCGAAGAAGAAAACGCGTGATGCCTCGGTCAGAAAAAAAGCTGCCCAGGAGCAAAAATTTTTTTTTTCTCAAATGTAATAATGGATGCTAGAATGTGATTCAGGGTGGAATTCCATGTCTAAAAATATTATTATTAGCTGTTTTAAAAAATTGAGTATTTTTGCTGTCCGAAGAAGAAAACGCGTGATGCCTCGGTCAGAAAAAAAGCTGCCCAGGAGCAAAAAATTTTTTTTTCTCAAATGTAATAACGGATGCTAGAATGTGATTCGGGGTAGAATTCCATGTCTAAAAATATTATTATTAGCTGTTTTTAAAAATTGAGTTTTTTTGCTGCCCTAGGAAGAAAACGCGTGATGCCGTGATCAAAAAAAAAGCTGCCCAGGAGCAAAAAAAATTTTTTTTTCTCAAATGTAATAACGGATGCTAGAATGTGATTCAGGGTGGAATTCCATGTCTAAAAATATTATTATTAGCTGTTTGTAAAAATCGAGTGTTTTTGCTGCCCGAGGAAGAAAAGGCGTGATGCCCCGGTCAGAAAAAAAGCTGCCCAGGAGCAAAAAAAAATTTTTTTTTCTCAAATGTAATAACGGATGCTAGAATGGGATTTGGGGTGGAATTCCATGTCTAACAATATTATTATTAGCTGTTTTTAAAAATCAAGTGTTTTTGCTGCCCGAGGAAGAAAACGCGTGATGCAGCCGTCAGAAAAAAAGCTGCCCAGAAGCAAAAAAAATTTTTTTTTTCTCAAATATAATAAAAGATGCTAGAATGTGATTCAGGGTGTTATTCCATGTCTAAAAATATTATTATTAGCTGTTTTTAAAAATCAAATGTTTTTGCTGCCCGAGGAAGAAAACACGTGATGCCGCGGTCCGAAAAAAAGCCGCCCAAGAGCAAAAAAATTTTTTTTCTTGAATGTAATAATGGATGCTAGAATGTGATTCGGGGTGGAATTCCATGTCTAAAAATATTATTATTAGCTTTTTGTAAAAATCGAGTGTTTTTGCTGCCCGAGGAAGAAAACGCGTGATGCCGCGGTCAGAAAAAAAGCTGCCCAGGAGCAAAAAATTTTTTTTTCTCAAATGTAATAACGGATGCTACAATGGGATTCGGGGTGGAATTCCATGTCTAAAAATATTATTATTAGCTGTTTATAAAAATTGAGTGTTTTTGCTGCCCGAGGAAGAAAACGCATGATGCCGTGGTCAGAAAAAAAGCTGCCCAGGAACAAAAATTTTTTTTTTCTCAAATGTAATAATGGATACTAGAATGTGATTCGGGGTGGAATTCCATGTCTAAAAATATTATTATTAGCTGTTTTTAAAAATCGAGTGTTTTTGCTGCCCGGGGAAGAAAAGGCATGATGCCCCGGTCAGAAAAAAAGCTGCCCAGGAGCAAAAAAAAATTTTTTTTTTCTCAAATGTAATAATGGATACTAGAATGTGATTCGGGGTGGAATTCCATGTCTAAAAATATTATTATTAGCTGTTTTTAAAAATCGAGTGTTTTTGCTGCCCGAGGAAGAAAAGGCATGATGCCCCGGTCAGAAAAATAGCTGCCCAGGAGCAAAAAAAAATTTTTTTTTCTCAAATGTAATAATGGATGCTAGAATGTGATTCAGGGTGGAATTCCATGTCTAAAAATATTATTATTAGCTGTTTTAAAAAATTGAGTATTTTTGCTGTCCGAAGAAGAAAACGCGTGATGCCTCGGTCAGAAAAAAAGCTGCCCAGGAGCAAAAAATTTTTTTTTCTCAAATGTAATAATGGATGCTAGAATGTGATTCAGGGTGGAATTCCATGTCTAAAAATATTATTATTAGCTGTTTCTAAAAATTGAGTGTTTTTGCTGCCCGAGGTAGAAAACGCGTGATGCCGCGGTCAGAAAAAAAGCTGCCCAGGAGCAAAAAATTTTTTTTTCTCAAATGTAATAACGGATGCTACAATGGGATTTGGGGTGGAATTCCATGTCTAAAAATATTATTATTAGCTGTTTGTAAAAATTGAGTGTTTTTGCTGCCCGAGGAAGAAAACGCATGATGCCGTGGTCAGAAAAAAAGCTGCCCAGGAACAAAAATTTTTTTTTTCTCAAATGTAATAACCGATACTAGAATGTGATTCGGGGTGGAATTCCATGTCTAAAAATATTATTATTAGCTGTTTTTAAAAATCGAGTGTTTTTGCTGCCCGAGGAAAAAAAGGCATGATGCCCCGGTCAGAAAAAAAGCTGCCCAGGAGCAAAAAAATTTTTTTTTCTCAAATGTAATAACGGATGCTACAATGGGATTCGGGGTGGAATTCCATGTCTAAAAATATTATTATTAGCTGTTTATAAAAATTGAGTGTTTTTGCTGCCCGAGGAAGAAAACGCGTGATGCAGCCGTCAGAAAAAAAGCTGCCCAGAAGCAAAAAAAATTTTTTTTTTCTCAAATATAATAAAAGATGCTAGAATGTGATTCAGGGTGTTATTCCATGTCTAAAAATATTATTATTAGCTGTTTTTAAAAATCAAATGTTTTTGCTGCCCGAGGAAGAAAACACGTGATGCCGCGATCCGAAAAAAAGCCCCCCAACAGCAAAAAAATTTTTTTTCTCGAATGTAATAACGGATGCTAGAATGTGATTCGGGGTGGAATTCCATGTCTAAAAATATTATTATTAGCTGTTTGTAAAAATCGAGTGTTTTTGCTGCCCGAGGAAGAAAACGCGTGATGCCGCGGTAAGAAAAAAAGCTGCCCAGGAGCAAAAATTTTTTTTTCTCAAATGTAATAACGGATGCTAGAATGTGATGCGGGGTGGAATTCCATGTCTAAAAATATTATTATTAGCTGTATTTAAAAATCGAGTGTTTTTGCTGCCCGAGGAAGAAAAAGCGTGATGCCGCGGTCAGAAAAAAAGCTGCCCAGTAGCAAAAAAAATTTTTTTTTCTCAAATTTAATAATGGATGCTAGAATGGGATTCGGGGTGGAATTCCATGTCTAAAAATATTTTTATTAGCTGTTTTTAAAAATCAAGTGTTTTTGCTGCCCGAGGAAGAAAACGTGTGATGCAGCGGTCAGAAAAAAAGCTGCCTAGGAGCAAAAAAAATTTTTTTTCTCAAATGTAATAACGGATCCTAGAATGTGATTCGGGGTGGAATTCCATGTCTAAAAATATTATTATTAGCTGTTTTTAAAAATTGAGTGTTTTTGCTGCCCGAGGAAGAAAACGCGTGATGCCGCGGTCAGAAAAAAAGCTGCCCGGTAGCAAAAAAAAATTTTTTTTCTCAAATGTAATAACGGATGCTAGAATGTGATTCAGGGTGGAATTCCATGTCTAAAAATATTATTATTAGCTGTTTTAAAAAATTGAGTATTTTTGCTGTCCGAAGAAGAAAACGCGTGATGCCTCGGTCAGAAAAAAAGCTGCCCAGGAGCAAAAATTTTTTTTTTCTCAAATGTAATAATGGATGCTAGAATGTGATTCAGGGTGGAATTCCATGTCTAAAAATATTATTATTAGCTGTTTCTAAAAATTGAGTGTTTTTGCTGCCCGAGGTAGAAAACGCGTGATGCCGCGGTCAGAAAAAAAGCTGCCCAGGAGCAAAAATTTTTTTTTTCTCAAATGTAATAACGGATGCTACAATGGGATTCGGGGTGGAATTCCATGTCTAAAAATATTATTATTAGCTGTTTATAAAAATTGAGTGTTTTTGCTGCCCGAGGAAGAAAACGCATGATGCCGTGGTCAGAAAAAAAGCTGCCCAGGAACAAAAATTTTTTTTTTCTCAAATGTAATAACGGATGCTACAATGGGATTCGGGGTGGAATTCCATGTCTAAAAATATTATTATTAGCTGTTTATAAAAATTGAGTGTTTTTGCTGCCCGAGGAAGAAAACGCATGATGCCGTGGTCAGAAAAAAAGCTGCCCAGGAACAAAAAAATTTTTTTCTCAAATGTAATAACGGATGCTAGAATGTGATTCAGGGTGGAATTCCATGTCTAAAAATATTATTATTAGTTGTTTATAAAAATCGAGTGTTTTTGCTGCCCGAGGAAGAAAAGGCATGATGCCCCGGTCAGAAAAAAAGCTGCCCAGGAGCAAAAAAAAATTTTTTTTTCTCAAATGTAATAATGGATGCTAGAATGGGATTTGGGGTGGAATTCCATGTCTAACAATATTATTATTAGCTGTTTTTAAAAATCAAGTGTTTTTGCTGCCCGAGGAATAAAACGCGTGATGCAGCCGTCAGAAAAAAAGCTGCCCAGAAGCAAAAAAAAATTTTTTTAACTCAAATATAATAAAAGATGCTAGAATGTGATTCAGGGTGTTATTCCATGTCTAAAAATATTATTATTAGCTGTTTTTAAAAATCAAATGTTTTTCCTGCCCGAGGAAGAAAACACGTGATGCCGCGATCCGAAAAAAAGCCGCCCAAGAGCAAAAAAATTTTTTTTCTCGAATGTAATAACGGATGCTAGAATGTGATTCGGGGTGGAATTCCATGTCTAAAAATATTATTATTAGCTGTTTGTCAAAATCGAGTGTTTTTGCTGCCCGAGGAAGAAAACGCGTGATGCCGCGGTAAGAAAAAAAGCTGCCCAGGAGCAAAAATTTTTTTTTCTCAAATGTAATAACGGATGCTAGAATGTGATGCGGGGTGGAATTCCATGTCTAAAAATATTATTATTAGCTGTATTTAAAAATCGAGTGTTTTTGCTGCCCGAGGGAGAAAAAGCGTGATGCCGCGGTCAGAAAAAAAGCTGCCCAGTAGCAAAAAAAATTTTTTTTTCTCAAATTTAATAACGGATGCTAGAATGGGATTCGGGGTGGAATTCCATGTCTAAAAATATTTTTATTAGCTGTTTTTAAAAATCAAGTGTTTTTGCTGCGCGAGGAAGAAAACGTGTGATGCAGCGGTCAGAAAAAAAGCTGCCTAGGAGCAAAAAAAATTTTTTTTCTCAAATGTAATAACGGATCCTAGAATGTGATTCGGGGTGGAATTCCATGTCTAAAAATATTATTATTAGCTGTTTTTAAAAATTGAGTGTTTTTGCTGCCCGAGGAAGAAAACGCGTGATGCCGCGGTCAGAAAAAAAGCTGCCCGGTAGCAAAAAAAAATTTTTTTTCTCAAATGTAATAACGGATGCTAGAATGTGATTCAGGGTGGAATTCCATGTCTAAAAATATTATTATTAGCTGTTTTAAAAAATTGAGTATTTTTGCTGTCCGAAGAAGAAAACGCGTGATGCCTCGGTCAGAAAAAAAGCTGCCCAGGAGCAAAAAATTTTTTTTTTCTCAAATGTAATAATGGATGCTAGAATGTGATTCAGGGTGGAATTCCATGTCTAAAAATATTATTATTAGCTGTTTCTAAAAATTGAGTGTTTTTGCTGCCCGAGGTAGAAAACGCGTGATGCCGCGGTCAGAAAAATAGCTGCCCAGGAGCAAAAATTTTTTTTTCTCAAATGTAATAACGGATGCTACAATGGGATTCGGGGTGGAATTCCATGTCTAAAAATATTATTATTAGCTGTTTATAAAAATTGAGTGTTTTTGCTGCCCGAGGAAGAAAACGCATGATGCCGTGGTCAGAAAAAAAGCTGCCCAGGAACAAAAAAATTTTTTTCTCAAATGTAATAACGGATGCTAGAATGTGATTCAGGGTGGAATTCCATGTCTAAAAATATTATTATTAGTTGTTTATAAAAATCGAGTGTTTTTGCTGCCCGAGGAAGAAAAGGCATGATGCCCCGGTCAGAAAAAAAGCTGCCCAGGAGCAAAAAAAAATTTTTTTTTCTCAAATGTAATAATGGATGCTAGAATGGGATTTGGGGTGGAATTCCATGTCTAACAATATTATTATTAGCTGTTTTTAAAAATCAAGTGTTTTTGCTGCCCGAGGAATAAAACGCGTGATGCAGCCGTCAGAAAAAAAGCTGCCCAGAAGCAAAAAAAAATTTTTTTAACTCAAATATAATAAAAGATGCTAGAATGTGATTCAGGGTGTTATTCCATGTTTAAAAATATTATTATTAGCTGTTTTTAAAAATCAAATGTTTTTGCTGCCCGAGGAAGAAAACACGTGATGCCGCGATCCGAAAAAAAGCCGCCCAAGAGCAAAAAAATTTTTTTTCTCGAATGTAATAACGGATGCTAGAATGTGATTCGGGGTGGAATTCCATGTCTAAAAATATTATTATTAGCTGTTTTTAAAAATCAAGTGTTTTTGCTGCCCGAGGAAGAAAACGTGTGATGCAGCGGTCAGAAAAAAAGCTGCCTAGGAGCAAAAAAATTTTTTTTTCTCAAATGTAATAACGGATGCTACAATGGGATTCGGGGTGGAATTCCATGTCTAAAAATATTATTATTAGCTGTTTATAAAAATTGAGTGTTTTTGCTGCCCGAGGAAGAAAACGCATGATGCCGTGGTCAGAAAAAAAGCTGCCCAGGAACAAAAAAATTTTTTTCTCAAATGTAATAACGGATGCTAGAATGTGATTCAGGGTGGAATTCCATGTCTAAAAATATTATTATTAGTTGTTTATAAAAATCGAGTGTTTTTGCTGCCCGAGGAAGAAAAGGCATGATGCCCCGGTCAGAAAAAAAGCTGCCCAGGAGCAAAAAAAAATTTTTTTTTCTCAAATGTAATAATGGATGCTAGAATGGGATTTGGGGTGGAATTCCATGTCTAACAATATTATTATTAGCTGTTTTTAAAAATCAAGTGTTTTTGCTGCCCGAGGAATAAAACGCGTGATGCAGCCGTCAGAAAAAAAGCTGCCCAGAAGCAAAAAAAAATTTTTTTAACTCAAATATAATAAAAGATGCTAGAATGTGATTCAGGGTGTTATTCCATGTTTAAAAATATTATTATTAGCTGTTTTTAAAAATCAAATGTTTTTGCTGCCCGAGGAAGAAAACACGTGATGCCGCGATCCGAAAAAAAGCCGCCCAAGAGCAAAAAAATTTTTTTTCTCGAATGTAATAACGGATGCTAGAATGTGATTCGGGGTGGAATTCCATGTCTAAAAATATTATTATTAGCTGTTTTTAAAAATCAAGTGTTTTTGCTGCCCGAGGAAGAAAACGTGTGATGCAGCGGTCAGAAAAAAAGCTGCCTAGGAGCAAAAAAAATTTTTTTTCTCAAATGTAATAACGGATCCTAGAATGTGATTCGGGGTGGAATTCCATGTCTAAAAATATTATTATTAGCTGTTTTTAAAAATTGAGTGTTTTTGCTGCCCGAGGAAGAAAACGCGTGATGCCGCGGTCAGAAAAAAAGCTGCCCGGTAGCAAAAAAAAATTTTTTTTCTCAAATGTAATAACGGATGCTAGAATGTGATTCAGGGTGGAATTCCATGTCTAAAAATATTATTATTAGCTGTTTTAAAAAATTGAGTATTTTTGCTGTCCGAAGAAGAAAACGCGTGATGCCTCGGTCAGAAAAAAAGCTGCCCAGGAGCAAAAAATTTTTTTTTTCTCAAATGTAATAATGGATGCTAGAATGTGATTCAGGGTGGAATTCCATGTCTAAAAATATTATTATTAGCTGTTTCTAAAAATTGAGTGTTTTTGCTGCCCGAGGTAGAAAACGCGTGATGCCGCGGTCAGAAAAATAGCTGCCCAGGAGCAAAAATTTTTTTTTCTCAAATGTAATAACGGATGCTACAATGGGATTCGGGGTGGAATTCCATGTCTAAAAATATTATTATTAGCTGTTTATAAAAATTGAGTGTTTTTGCTGCCCGAGGAAGAAAACGCATGATGCCGTGGTCAGAAAAAAAGCTGCCCAGGAACAAAAATTTTTTTTTTCTCAAATGTAATAACGGATGCTACAATGGGATTCGGGGTGGAATTCCATGTCTAAAAATATTATTATTAGCTGTTTATAAAAATTGAGTGTTTTTGCTGCCCGAGGAAGAAAACGCATGATGCCGTGGTCAGAAAAAAAGCTGCCCAGGAACAAAAAAATTTTTTTCTCAAATGTAATAACGGATGCTAGAATGTGATTCAGGGTGGAATTCCATGTCTAAAAATATTATTATTAGCTGTTTGTAAAAATCGAGTGTTTTTGCTGCCCGAGGAAGAAAAGGCATGATGCCCCGGTCAGAAAAAAAGCTGCCCAGGAGCAAAAAAAAATTTTTTTTTCTCAAATGTAATAACAGATGCTAGAATGGGATTTGGGGTGGAATTCCATGTCTAACAATATTATTATTAGCTGTTTTTAAAAATCAAGTGTTTTTGCTGCCCGAGGAAGAAAACGCGTGATGCAGCCGTCAGAAAAAAAGCTGCCCAGAAGCAAAAAAAAATTTTTTTTTCTCAAATATAATAAAAGATGCTAGAATGTGATTCAGGGTGTTATTCCATGTCTAAAAATATTATTATTAGCTGTTTTTAAAAATCAAATGTTTTTGCTGCCCGAGGAAGAAAACACGTGATGCCGCGGTCCGAAAAAAAGCCGCCCAAGAGCAAAAAAATTTTTTTTCTCGAATGTAATAACGGATGCTAGAATGTGATTCGGGGTGGAATTCCATGTCTAAAAGTATTATTATTAGCTGTTTGTAAAAATCGAGTGTTTATGCTGCCCGAGGAAGAAAACGCGTGATGCCGCGGTAAGAAAAAAAGCTGCCCAGGAGCAAAAATTTTTTTTTCTCAAATGTAATAACGGATGCTAGAATGTGATGCGGGGTGGAATTCCATGTCTAAAAATATTATTATTAGCTGTATTTAAAAATCGAGTGTTTTTGCTGCCCGAGGAAGAAAAAGCGTGATGCCGCGGTCAGAAAAAAAGCTGCCCAGTAGCAAAAAAAATTTTTTTTTCTCAAATTTAATAACGGATGCTAGAATGGGATTCGGGGTGGAATTCCATGTCTAAAAATATTTTTATTAGCTGTTTTTAAAAATCAAGTGTTTTTGCTGCCCGAGGAAGAAAACGTGTGATGCAGCGGTCAGAAAAAAAGCTGCCTAGGAGCAAAAAAAATTTTTTTTCTCAAATGTAATAACGGATCCTAGAATGTGATTCGGGGTGGAATTCCATGTCTAAAAATATTATTATTAGCTGCTTTTAAAAATTGAGTGTTTTTGCTGCCCGAGGAAGAAAACGCGTGATGCCGCGGTCAGAAAAAAAGCTGCCCGGTAGCAAAAAAAAATTTTTTTTCTCAAATGTAATAACGGATGCTAGAATGTGATTCAGGGTGGAATTCCATGTCTAAAAATATTATTATTAGCTGTTTTAAAAAATTGAGTATTTTTGCTGTCCGAAGAAGAAAACGCGTGATGCCTCGGTCAGAAAAAAAGCTGCCCAGGAGCAAAAATTTTATTTTTCTCAAATGTAATAATGGATGCTAGAATGTGATTCAGGGTGGAATTCCATGTCTAAAAATATTATTATTAGCTGTTTTAAAAAATTGAGTATTTTTGCTGTCCGAAGAAGAAAACGCGTGATGCCTCGGTCAGAAAAAAAGCTGCCCAGGAGCAAAAAATTTTTTTTTCTCAAATGTAATAATGGATGCTAGAATGTGATTCAGGGTGGAATTCCATGTCTAAAAATATTATTATTAGCTGTTTCTAAAAATTGAGTGTTTTTGCTGCCCGAGGTAGAAAACGCGTGATGCCGCGGTCAGAAAAAAAGCTGCCCAGGAGCAAAATTTTTTTTTTTCTCAAATGTAATAACGGATGCTACAATGGGATTCGGGGTGGAATTCCATGTCTAAAAATATTATTATTAGCTGTTTTTAAAAATCGAGTGTTTTTGCTGCCCGAGGAAGAAAACGCGTGATCCCGCGGACAGAAAAAAAGCTGCCCAGGAACAAAAAAATTTTTTTCTCAAATGTAATAACGGATGCTAGAATGGGATTCGGGGTGGAATTCCATGTCTAAAAATATTATTATTAGCTGTTTTTAAATATCGAGTGTTTTCGCTGCCCAAGGAAGAGAACGCGTGATGCCGCGGTCAGAAAAAAAGCTGCCCAGGAGCAAAAAAATTTTTTTTTCTCAAATGTAATAATGGATGCTAGAATGGGATTTGGGGTGGAATTCCATGTCTAAAAATATTATTATTAGCTGTTTATAAAAATTGAGTGTTTTTGCTGTCCGAGGAAGAAAACGCGTGATGCAGCAGTCAGAAAAAAAGCTGCCCAGGAGCAAAAAAAAATTTTTTTTCTCAAATGTAATAACGGATCCTAGAATGTGATTCGGGGTGGAATTCCATTTCTAACAATATTATTATTAGCTGTTTTTAAAAATCAAGTGTTTTTGCTGCCCGAGGAAGAAAACGCGTGATGCAGCAGTCAGAAAAAAAGCTGCCCAGGAGCAAAAAAAATTTTTTTTTCTCAGATGTAATAACGGATCCTAGAATGTGATTTGGGGTGGAATTCCATGTCTAAAAATATTATTATCTGTTTTTAAAAATCAAGTGTTTTTGCTGTCCGAAGAAGAAATCGCGTGATGACGCGGTCAGAAAAAATGCTGCCCAGGAGCAAAAATATATATTTTTCTCAAATCTAATAACAGATGCTAGAATGTGATTCGGGGTGGAATTCCATGTCTAAAAATATTATTATTAGCTGTTTTTAAAAATCGAGTGTTTTTGCTGCCCGAGGAAGAAAACGCGTGATGCCGCAGTCAGAAAAAAAGCTGCCCAGGAGCAAATTTTTTTTTCTCAAATGTAATAACGGATGCTAGAATGTGATTCGGGGTGGAATTCCATGTCTAAAAATATTATTATTAGCTATTTTTAAAAATCGAGTGTTTTTGCTGCCCGAGGAAGAAAACGCATGATGCCGCGGTCAGAAAAAAAGCTGCCCAGGAGCAAAAAATTTTTTTTTCTCAAATGTAATAACGGATGCTAGAATGTGATTCAGGGTGGAATTCCATGTCTCAAAATATTATTATTAGCTGTTTTTAAAAATCGAGTGTTTTTGCTGTTCGAAGAAGAAAACGAGTGATGCCGCGGTCAGAAAAAAAGCTGCCCAGGAGCAAAAAAAAAATTTTTTTCTCAAATGTAATAACGGATGCTAGAATGTGATTCGGGGTAGAATTCCATGTCTAAAAATATTATTATTAGCTGTTTGTAAAAATCGAGTGTTTTTGCTGTCCGAGGAAGAAAACGTGTGATGCCGCAGTCAGAAAAAAAGCTGCCAAGGAGCAAAAAAAAATTTTTTTTCTCAAATTTAATAACGGATGCTAGAATGTGATTCGGGGTAGAATTCCATGTCTAAAAATATTATTATTAGCTGTTTTTAAAAATCGAGTGTTTTTGCTGCCCAAGGAAGAAAACGCGTGATGCCGCAGTCAGAAAAAAAGCTGCCCAGGAGCAAAAAAATTTTTTTTTCTCAAATGTAATAACGGATGCTAGAATGTGATTTAGGGTGGAATTCCATGTCTAAAAATATTATTATTAGCTGTTTCTAAAAATTGAGTGTTTTTGCTGCCCGAGGTAGAAAACGCGTGATGCCGCGGTCAGAAAAATAGCTGCCCAGGAGCAAAAATTTTTTTTTTCTCAAATGTAATAACGGATGCTACAATGGGATTCGGGGTGGAATTCCATGTCTAAAAATATTATTATTAGCTGTTTATAAAAATTGAGTGTTTTTGCTGCCCGAGGAAGAAAACGCATGATGCCGTGGTCAGAAAAAAAGCTGCCCAGGAACAAAAATTTTTTTTTTCTCAAATGTAATAACGGATGCTACAATGGGATTCGGGGTGGAATTCCATGTCTAAAAATATTATTATTAGCTGTTTATAAAAATTGAGTGTTTTTGCTGCCCGAGGAAGAAAACGCATGATGCCGTGGTCAGAAAAAAAGCTGCCCAGGAACAAAAAAATTTTTTTCTCAAATGTAATAACGGATGCTAGAATGTGATTCAGGGTGGAATTCCATGTCTAAAAATATTATTATTAGCTGTTTGTAAAAATCGAGTGTTTTTGCTGCCCGAGGAAGAAAAGGCATGATGCCCCGGTCAGAAAAAAAGCTGCCCAGGAGCAAAAAAAAATTTTTTTTTCTCAAATGTAATAACGGATGCTAGAATGGGATTTGGGGTGGAATTCCATGTCTAACAATATTATTATTAGCTGTTTTTAAAAATCAAGTGTTTTTGTTGCCCGAGGAAGAAAACGCGTCATGCAGCCGTCAGAAAAAAAGCTGCCCAGAAGCAAAAAAAAATTTTTTTTTCTCAAATATAATAAAAGATGCTAGAATGTGATTCAGGGTGTTATTCCATGTCTAAAAATATTATTATTAGCTGTTTTTAAAAATCAAATGTTTTTGCTGCCCGAGGAAGAAAACACGTGATGCCGCGGTCCGAAAAAAAGCCGCCCAAGAGCAAAAAAATTTTTTTTCTCGAATGTAATAACGGATGCTAGAATGTGATTCGGGGTGGAATTCCATGTCTAAAAGTATTATTATTAGCTGTTTGTAAAAATCGAGTGTTTTTGCTGCCCGAGGAAGAAAATGCGTGATGCCGCGGTAAGAAAAAAAGCTGCCCAGGAGCAAAAATTTTTTTTTCTAAAATGTAATAACGGATGCTAGAATGTGATGCGGGGTGGAATTCCATGTCTAAAAATATTATTATTAGCTGTTTTTAAAAATCGAGTGTTTTTGCTGCCCGAGGAAGAAAAGGCATGATGCCCCGGTCAGAAAAAAAGCTGCCCAGGAGCAAAAAAAAATTTTTTTTCTCAAATGTAATAACGGATGCTAGAATGGGATTTGGGGTGGAATTCCATGTCTAACAATATTATTATTAGCTGTTTTTAAAAATCAAGTGTTTTTGTTGCCCGAGGAAGAAAACGCGTCTTGCAGCCGTCAGAAAAAAAGCTGCCCAGAAGCAAAAAAAAATTTTTTTTTCTCAAATATAATAAAAGATGCTAGAATGTGATTCAGGGTGTTATTCCATGTCTAAAAATATTATTATTAGCTGTTTTTAAAAATCAAATGTTTTTGCTGCCCGAGGAAGAAAACACGTGATGCCGCGGTCCGAAAAAAAGCCGCCCAAGAGCAAAAAAATTTTTTTTCTCGAATGTAATAACGGATGCTAGAATGTGATTCGGGGTGGAATTCCATGTCTAAAAGTATTATTATTAGCTGTTTGTAAAAATCGAGTGTTTTTGCTGCCCGAGGAAGAAAACGCGTGATGCCGCGGTAAGAAAAAAAGCTGCCCAGGAGCAAAAATTTTTTTTTTCTAAAATGTAATAACGGATGCTAGAATGTGATGCGGGGTGGAATTCCATGTCTAAAAATATTATTATTAGCTGTTTTTAAAAATCGAGTGTTTTTGCTGCCCGAGGAAGAAAACGCGTGATGCCGCGGTCAGAAAAAAAGCTGCCCAGGAGCAAATTTTTTTTTCTCAAATGTAATAACGGATGCTAGAATGTGATTCGGGGTGGAATTCCATGTCTAAAAATATTATTATTAGCTATTTTTAAAAATCGAGTGTTTTTGCTGCCCGAGGAAGAAAACGCATGATGCCGCGGTCAGAAAAAAAGCTGCCCAGGAGCAAAAAATTTTTTTTTCTCAAATGTAATAACGGATGCTAGAATGTGATTCAGGGTGGAATTCCATGTCTCAAAATATTATTATTAGCTGTTTTTAAAAATCGAGTGTTTTTGCTGTTCGAAGAAGAAAACGAGTGATGCCGCGGTCAGAAAAAAAGCTGCCCAGGAGCAAAAAAAAATTTTTTTTCTCAAATGTAATAACGGATGCTAGAATGTGATTCGGGGTAGAATTCCATGTCTAAAAATATTATTATTAGCTGTTTGTAAAAATCGAGTGTTTTTGCTGTCCGAGGAAGAAAACGTGTGATGCCGCAGTCAGAAAAAAAGCTGCCCAGGAGCAAAAAAAAATTTTTTTTCTCAAATTTAATAACGGATGCTAGAATGTGATTCGGGGTAGAATTCCATGTCTAAAAATATTATTATTAGCTGTTTTTAAAAATCGAGTGTTTTTGCTGCCCAAGGAAGAAAACGCGTGATGCCGCAGTCAGAAAAAAAGCTGCCCAGGAGCAAAAAAATTTTTTTTTCTCAAATGTAATAACGGATGCTAGAATGTGATTTAGGGTGGAATTCCATGTCTAAAAATATTATTGTTAGCTGTTTTTAAAAATTGACTCTTTTTGCTGTCCGAGGAAGAAAACGCATGATGCCGTGGTCAGAAAAAAAGCTGCCCAGGAGCAAAAAAAAATTTTTTTTCTCAAATGTAATAACGGATGCTAGAATGGGATTTGGGGTGGAATTCCATGTCTAAAAATATTATTATTAGCTGTTTATAAAAATCGAGTGTTTTTGCTGTCCGAGGAAGAAAACGCGTGATGCAGCAGTCAGAAAAAAAGCTGCCCAGGAGCAAAAAAAATTTTTTTTTCTCAAATGTAATAACGGATCCTAGAATGTGATTCGGGGTGGAATTCCATGTCTAAAAATATTATTATTAGCTGTTTTTAAAAATCAAGTGTTTTTGCTGTCCGAAGAAGAAATCGCGTGATGACGCGGTCAGAAAAAAAGCTGCCCAGGAGCAAAAATTTTATTTTTCTCAAATGTAATAATGGATGCTAGAATGTGTTTCAGGGTGGAATTCCATGTCTAAAAATATTATTATTAGCTGTTTTAAAAAATTGAGTATTTTTGCTGTCCGAAGAAGAAAACGCGTGATGCCTCGGTCAGAAAAAAAGCTGCCCAGGAGCAAAAAATTTTTTTTTCTCAAATGTAATAATGGATGCTAGAATGTGATTCAGGGTGGAATTCCATGTCTAAAAATATTATTATTAGCTGTTTCTAAAAATTGAGTGTTTTTGCTGCCCGAGGTAGAAAACGCGTGATGCCGCGGTCAGAAAAAAAGCTGCCCAGGAGCAAAATTTTTTTTTTTCTCAAATGTAATAACGGATGCTACAATGGGATTCGGGGTGGAATTCCATGTCTAAAAATATTATTATTAGCTGTTTATAAAAATTGAGTGTTTTTGCTGCCCGAGGAAGAAAACGCATGATGCCGTGGTCAGAAAAAAAGCTGCCCAGGAACAAAAATTTTTTTTTTCTCAAATGTAATAACGGATACTAGAATGTGATTCGGGGTGGAATTCCATGTCTAAAAATATTATTATTAGCTGTTTTTAAAAATCGAGTGTTTTTGCTGCCCGAGGAAGAAAACGCGTGATCCCGCGGACAGAAAAAAAGCTGCCCAGGAACAAAAAAATTTTTTTCTCAAATGTAATAACGGATGCTAGAATGGGATTCGGGGTGGAATTCCATGTCTAAAAATATTATTATTAGCTGTTTTTAAATATCGAGTGTTTTCGCTGCCCAAGGAAGAGAACGCGTGATGCCGCGGTCAGAAAAAAAGCTGCCCAGGAGCAAAAAAATTTTTTTTTCTCAAATGTAATAATGGATGCTAGAATGGGATTTGGGGTGGAATTCCATGTCTAAAAATGTTATTATTAGCTGTTTATAAAAATTGAGTGTTTTTGCTGTCCGAGGAAGAAAACGCGTGATGCAGCAGTCAGAAAAAAAGCTGCCCAGGAGCAAAAAAAATTTTTTTTTCTCAAATGTAATAACGGATCCTAGAATGTGATTCGGGGTGGAATTCCATTTCTAACAATATTATTATTAGCTGTTTTTAAAAATCAAGTGTTTTTGCTGCCCGAGGAAGAAAACGCGTGATGCAGCAGTCAGAAAAAAAGCTGCCCAGGAGCAAAAAAAATTTTTTTTTCTCAGATGTAATAACGGATCCTAGAATGTGATTTGGGGTGGAATTCCATGTCTAAAAATATTATTATTATCTGTTTTTAAAAATCAAGTGTTTTTGCTGTCCGAAGAAGAAATCGCGTGATGACGCGGTCAGAAAAAATGCTGCCCAGGAGCAAAAATATATATTTTTCTCAAATCTAATAACAGATGCTAGAATGTGATTCGGGGTGGAATTCCATGTCTAAAAATATTATTATTAGCTGTTTTTAAAAATCGAGTGTTTTTGCTGCCCGAGGAAGAAAACGCGTGATGCCGCAGTCAGAAAAAAAGCTGCCCAGGAGCAAATTTTTTTTTCTCAAATGTAATAACGGATGCTAGAATGTGATTCGGGGTGGAATTCCATGTCTAAAAATATTATTATTAGCTATTTTTAAAAATCGAGTGTTTTTGCTGCCCGAGGAAGAAAACGCATGATGCCGCGGTCAGAAAAAAAGCTGCCCAGGAGCAAAAAATTTTTTTTTCTCAAATGTAATAACGGATGCTAGAATGTGATTCAGGGTGGAATTCCATGTCTCAAAATATTATTATTAGCTGTTTTTAAAAATCGAGTGTTTTTGCTGTTCGAAGAAGAAAACGAGTGATGCCGCGGTCAGAAAAAAAGCTGCCCAGGAGCAAAAAAAAATTTTTTTTCTCAAATGTAATAACGGATGCTAGAATGTGATTCGGGGTAGAATTCCATGTCTAAAAATATTATTATTAGCTGTTTGTAAAAATCGAGTGTTTTTGCTGTCCGAGGAAGAAAACGTGTGATGCCGCAGTCAGAAAAAAAGCTGCCCAGGAGCAAAAAAAAATTTTTTTTCTCAAATTTAATAACGGATGCTAGAATGTGATTCGGGGTAGAATTCCATGTCTAAAAATATTATTATTAGCTGTTTTTAAAAATCGAGTGTTTTTGCTGCCCAAGGAAGAAAACGCGTGATGCCGCAGTCAGAAAAAAAGCTGCCCAGGAGCAAAAAAATTTTTTTTTCTCAAATGTAATAATGGATGCTAGAATGTGATTTAGGGTGGAATTCCATGTCTAAAAATATTATTGTTAGCTGTTTTTAAAAATTGACTCTTTTTGCTGTCCGAGGAAGAAAACGCATGATGCCGTGGTCAGAAAAAAAGCTGCCCAGGAGCAAAAAAAAATTTTTTTTCTCAAATGTAATAACGGATGCTAGAATGGGATTTGGGGTGGAATTCCATGTCTAAAAATATTATTATTAGCTGTTTATAAAAATCGAGTGTTTTTGCTGTCCGAGGAAGAAAACGCGTGATGCAGCAGTCAGAAAAAAAGCTGCCCAGGAGCAAAAAAAATTTTTTTTCTCAAATGTAATAACGGATCCTAGAATGTGATTCGGGGTGGAATTCCATGTCTAAAAATATTATTATTAGCTGTTTTTAAAAATCAAGTGTTTTTGCTGTCCGAAGAAGAAATCGCGTGATGACGCGGTCAGAAAAAAAGCTGCCCAGGAGCAAAAATATATATTTTTCTCAAATGTAATAACAGATGCTAGAATGTGATTCGGGGTGGAATTCCATGTTTAAAAATATTATTATTAGCTGTTTTTAAAAATCGAGTGTTTTTGCTGCCCGAGGAAGAAAACGCGTGATGCCGCAGTCAGAAAAAAAGCTGCCCAGGAGCAAAAAATTTTTTTTTCTCAAATGTAATAACGGATGCTAGAATGTGATTCAGGGTGGAATTCCATGTCTCAAAATATTATTATTAGCTGTTTTTAAAAATCGAGTGTTTTTGCTGTTCGAAGAAGAAAACGAGTGATGCCGCGGTCAGAAAAAAAGCTGCCCAGGAGCAAAAAAAAAATTTTTTTCTCAAATGTAATAACGGATGCTAGAATGTGATTCGGGGTAGAATTCCATGTCTAAAAATATTATTATTAGCTGTTTGTAAAAATCGAGTGTTTTTGCTGTCCGAGGAAGAAAACGTGTGATGCCGCAGTCAGAAAAAAAGCTGCCCAGGAGCAAAAAAAAATTTTTTTTCTCAAATTTAATAACGGATGCTAGAATGTGATTCGGGGTAGAATTCCATGTCTAAAAATATTATTATTAGCTGTTTTTAAAAATCGAGTGTTTTTGCTGCCCAAGGAAGAAAACGCGTGATGCCGCAGTCAGAAAAAAAGCTGCCCAGGAGCAAAAAAAATTTTTTTTCTCAAATGTAATAACGGATGCTAGAATGTGATTTAGGGTGGAATTCCATGTCTAAAAATATTATTATTAGCTGTTTCTAAAAATTGAGTGTTTTTGCTGCCCGAGGTAGAAAACGCGTGATGCCGCGGTCAGAAAAATAGCTGCCCAGGAGCAAAAATTTTTTTTTTCTCAAATGTAATAACGGATGCTACAATGGGATTCGGGGTGGAATTCCATGTCTAAAAATATTATTATTAGCTGTTTATAAAAATTGAGTGTTTTTGCTGCCCGAGGAAGAAAACGCATGATGCCGTGGTCAGAAAAAAAGCTGCCCAGGAACAAAAATTTTTTTTTTCTCAAATGTAATAACGGATGCTACAATGGGATTCGGGGTGGAATTCCATGTCTAAAAATATTATTATTAGCTGTTTATAAAAATTGAGTGTTTTTGCTGCCCGAGGAAGAAAACGCATGATGCCGTGGTCAGAAAAAAAGCTGCCCAGGAACAAAAAAATTTTTTTCTCAAATGTAATAACGGATGCTAGAATGTGATTCAGGGTGGAATTCCATGTCTAAAAATATTATTATTAGCTGTTTGTAAAAATCGAGTGTTTTTGCTGCCCGAGGAAGAAAAGGCATGATGCCCCGGTCAGAAAAAAAGCTGCCCAGGAGCAAAAAAAAATTTTTTTTTCTCAAATGTAATAACGGATGCTAGAATGGGATTTGGGGTGGAATTCCATGTCTAACAATATTATTATTAGCTGTTTTTAAAAATCAAGTGTTTTTGTTGCCCGAGGAAGAAAACGCGTCATGCAGCCGTCAGAAAAAAAGCTGCCCAGAAGCAAAAAAAAATTTTTTTTTCTCAAATATAATAAAAGATGCTAGAATGTGATTCAGGGTGTTATTCCATGTCTAAAAATATTATTATTAGCTGTTTTTAAAAATCAAATGTTTTTGCTGCCCGAGGAAGAAAACACGTGATGCCGCGGTCCGAAAAAAAGCCGCCCAAGAGCAAAAAAATTTTTTTTCTCGAATGTAATAACGGATGCTAGAATGTGATTCGGGGTGGAATTCCATGTCTAAAAGTATTATTATTAGCTGTTTGTAAAAATCGAGTGTTTTTGCTGCCCGAGGAAGAAAATGCGTGATGCCGCGGTAAGAAAAAAAGCTGCCCAGGAGCAAAAATTTTTTTTTCTAAAATGTAATAACGGATGCTAGAATGTGATGCGGGGTGGAATTCCATGTCTAAAAATATTATTATTAGCTGTTTTTAAAAATCGAGTGTTTTTGCTGCCCGAGGAAGAAAAGGCATGATGCCCCGGTCAGAAAAAAAGCTGCCCAGGAGCAAAAAAAAATTTTTTTTCTCAAATGTAATAACGGATGCTAGAATGGGATTTGGGGTGGAATTCCATGTCTAACAATATTATTATTAGCTGTTTTTAAAAATCAAGTGTTTTTGTTGCCCGAGGAAGAAAACGCGTCTTGCAGCCGTCAGAAAAAAAGCTGCCCAGAAGCAAAAAAAAATTTTTTTTTCTCAAATATAATAAAAGATGCTAGAATGTGATTCAGGGTGTTATTCCATGTCTAAAAATATTATTATTAGCTGTTTTTAAAAATCAAATGTTTTTGCTGCCCGAGGAAGAAAACACGTGATGCCGCGGTCCGAAAAAAAGCCGCCCAAGAGCAAAAAAATTTTTTTTCTCGAATGTAATAACGGATGCTAGAATGTGATTCGGGGTGGAATTCCATGTCTAAAAGTATTATTATTAGCTGTTTGTAAAAATCGAGTGTTTTTGCTGCCCGAGGAAGAAAACGCGTGATGCCGCGGTAAGAAAAAAAGCTGCCCAGGAGCAAAAATTTTTTTTTTCTAAAATGTAATAACGGATGCTAGAATGTGATGCGGGGTGGAATTCCATGTCTAAAAATATTATTATTAGCTGTTTTTAAAAATCGAGTGTTTTTGCTCCCCGAGGAAGAAAACGCGTGATGCCGCGGTCAGAAAAAAAGCTGCCCAGGAGCAAATTTTTTTTTCTCAAATGTAATAACGGATGCTAGAATGTGATTCGGGGTGGAATTCCATGTCTAAAAATATTATTATTAGCTATTTTTAAAAATCGAGTGTTTTTGCTGCCCGAGGAAGAAAACGCATGATGCCGCGGTCAGAAAAAAAGCTGCCCAGGAGCAAAAAATTTTTTTTTCTCAAATGTAATAACGGATGCTAGAATGTGATTCAGGGTGGAATTCCATGTCTCAAAATATTATTATTAGCTGTTTTTAAAAATCGAGTGTTTTTGCTGTTCGAAGAAGAAAACGAGTGATGCCGCGGTCAGAAAAAAAGCTGCCCAGGAGCAAAAAAAAATTTTTTTTCTCAAATGTAATAACGGATGCTAGAATGTGATTCGGGGTAGAATTCCATGTCTAAAAATATTATTATTAGCTGTTTGTAAAAATCGAGTGTTTTTGCTGTCCGAGGAAGAAAACGTGTGATGCCGCAGTCAGAAAAAAAGCTGCCCAGGAGCAAAAAAAAATTTTTTTTCTCAAATTTAATAACGGATGCTAGAATGTGATTCGGGGTAGAATTCCATGTCTAAAAATATTATTATTAGCTGTTTTTAAAAATCGAGTGTTTTTGCTGCCCAAGGAAGAAAACGCGTGATGCCGCAGTCAGAAAAAAAGCTGCCCAGGAGCAAAAAAATTTTTTTTTCTCAAATGTAATAACGGATGCTAGAATGTGATTTAGGGTGGAATTCCATGTCTAAAAATATTATTGTTAGCTGTTTTTAAAAATTGACTCTTTTTGCTGTCCGAGGAAGAAAACGCATGATGCCGTGGTCAGAAAAAAAGCTGCCCAGGAGCAAAAAAAAATTTTTTTTCTCAAATGTAATAACGGATGCTAGAATGGGATTTGGGGTGGAATTCCATGTCTAAAAATATTATTATTAGCTGTTTATAAAAATCGAGTGTTTTTGCTGTCCGAGGAAGAAAACGCGTGATGCAGCAGTCAGAAAAAAAGCTGCCCAGGAGCAAAAAAAATTTTTTTTCTCAAATGTAATAACGGATCCTAGAATGTGATTCGGGGTGGAATTCCATGTCTAAAAATATTATTATTAGCTGTTTTTAAAAATCAAGTGTTTTTGCTGTCCGAAGAAGAAATCGCGTGATGACGCGGTCAGAAAAAAAGCTGCCCAGGAGCAAAAATTTTATTTTTCTCAAATGTAATAATGGATGCTAGAATGTGTTTCAGGGTGGAATTCCATGTCTAAAAATATTATTATTAGCTGTTTATAAAAATTGAGTGTTTTTGCTGCCCGAGGAAGAAAACGCATGATGCCGTGGTCAGAAAAAAAGCTGCCCAGGAACAAAAATTTTTTTTTTCTCAAATGTAATAACGGATACTAGAATGTGATTCGGGGTGGAATTCCATGTCTAAAAATATTATTATTAGCTGTTTTTAAAAATCGAGTGTTTTTGCTGCCCGAGGAAGAAAACGCGTGATCCCGCGGACAGAAAAAAAGCTGCCCAGGAACAAAAAAATTTTTTTCTCAAATGTAATAACGGATGCTAGAATGGGATTCGGGGTGGAATTCCATGTCTAAAAATATTATTATTAGCTGTTTTTAAATATCGAGTGTTTTCGCTGCCCAAGGAAGAGAACGCGTGATGCCGCGGTCAGAAAAAAAGCTGCCCAGGAGCAAAAAAATTTTTTTTTCTCAAATGTAATAATGGATGCTAGAATGGGATTTGGGGTGGAATTCCATGTCTAAAAATATTATTATTAGCTGTTTATAAAAATTGAGTGTTTTTGCTGTCCGAGGAAGAAAACGCGTGATGCAGCAGTCAGAAAAAAAGCTGCCCAGGAGCAAAAAAAATTTTTTTTTCTCAAATGTAATAACGGATCCTAGAATGTGATTCGGGGTGGAATTCCATTTCTAACAATATTATTATTAGCTGTTTTTAAAAATCAAGTGTTTTTGCTGCCCGAGGAAGAAAACGCGTGATGCAGCAGTCAGAAAAAAAGCTGCCCAGGAGCAAAAAAAATTTTTTTTTCTCAGATGTAATAACGGATCCTAGAATGTGATTTGGGGTGGAATTCCATGTCTAAAAATATTATTATTATCTGTTTTTAAAAATCAAGTGTTTTTGCTGTCCGAAGAAGAAATCGCGTGATGACGCGGTCAGAAAAAATGCTGCCCAGGAGCAAAAATATATATTTTTCTCAAATCTAATAACAGATGCTAGAATGTGATTCGGGGTGGAATTCCATGTCTAAAAATATTATTATTAGCTGTTTTTAAAAATCGAGTGTTTTTGCTGCCCGAGGAAGAAAACGCGTGATGCCGCAGTCAGAAAAAAAGCTGCCCAGGAGCAAATTTTTTTTTCTCAAATGTAATAACGGATGCTAGAATGTGATTCGGGGTGGAATTCCATGTCTAAAAATATTATTATTAGCTATTTTTAAAAATCGAGTGTTTTTGCTGCCCGAGGAAGAAAACGCATGATGCCGCGGTCAGAAAAAAAGCTGCCCAGGAGCAAAAAATTTTTTTTTCTCAAATGTAATAACGGATGCTAGAATGTGATTCAGGGTGGAATTCCATGTCTCAAAATATTATTATTAGCTGTTTTTAAAAATCGAGTGTTTTTGCTGTTCGAAGAAGAAAACGAGTGATGCCGCGGTCAGAAAAAAAGCTGCCCAGGAGCAAAAAAAAATTTTTTTTCTCAAATGTAATAACGGATGCTAGAATGTGATTCGGGGTAGAATTCCATGTCTAAAAATATTATTATTAGCTGTTTGTAAAAATCGAGTGTTTTTGCTGTCCGAGGAAGAAAACGTGTGATGCCGCAGTCAGAAAAAAAGCTGCCCAGGAGCAAAAAAAAATTTTTTTTCTCAAATTTAATAACGGATGCTAGAATGTGATTCGGGGTAGAATTCCATGTCTAAAAATATTATTATTAGCTGTTTTTAAAAATCGAGTGTTTTTGCTGCCCAAGGAAGAAAACGCGTGATGCCGCAGTCAGAAAAAAAGCTGCCCAGGAGCAAAAAAATTTTTTTTTCTCAAATGTAATAATGGATGCTAGAATGTGATTTAGGGTGGAATTCCATGTCTAAAAATATTATTGTTAGCTGTTTTTAAAAATTGACTCTTTTTGCTGTCCGAGGAAGAAAACGCATGATGCCGTGGTCAGAAAAAAAGCTGCCCAGGAGCAAAAAAAAATTTTTTTTCTCAAATGTAATAACGGATGCTAGAATGGGATTTGGGGTGGAATTCCATGTCTAAAAATATTATTATTAGCTGTTTATAAAAATCGAGTGTTTTTGCTGTCCGAGGAAGAAAACGCGTGATGCAGCAGTCAGAAAAAAAGCTGCCCAGGAGCAAAAAAAATTTTTTTTCTCAAATGTAATAACGGATCCTAGAATGTGATTCGGGGTGGAATTCCATGTCTAAAAATATTATTATTAGCTGTTTTTAAAAATCAAGTGTTTTTGCTGTCCGAAGAAGAAATCGCGTGATGACGCGGTCAGAAAAAAAGCTGCCCAGGAGCAAAAATATATATTTTTCTCAAATGTAATAACAGATGCTAGAATGTGATTCGGGGTGGAATTCCATGTTTAAAAATATTATTATTAGCTGTTTTTAAAAATCGAGTGTTTTTGCTGCCCGAGGAAGAAAACGCGTGATGCCGCAGTCAGAAAAAAAGTTGCCCAGGAGCAAAAAAAAATTTTTTTTCTCGAATGTAATAACGGATGCTAGAATGTGATTCAGGGTGGAATTCCATGTCTAAAAGTATTATTATTAGCTGTTTGTAAAAATCGAGTGTTTTTGCTGCCCGAGGAAGAAAATGCGTGATGCCGCGGTAAGAAAAAAAGCTGCCCAGGAGCAAAAATTTTTTTTTCTAAAATGTAATAACGGATGCTAGAATGTGATGCGGGGTGGAATTCCATGTCTAAAAATATTATTATTAGCTGTTTTTAAAAATCGAGTGTTTTTGCTGCCCGAGGAAGAAAAGGCATGATGCCCCGGTCAGAAAAAAAGCTGCCCAGGAGCAAAAAAAAATTTTTTTTCTCAAATGTAATAACGGATGCTAGAATGGGATTTGGGGTGGAATTCCATGTCTAACAATATTATTATTAGCTGTTTTTAAAAATCAAGTGTTTTTGTTGCCCGAGGAAGAAAACGCGTCATGCAGCCGTCAGAAAAAAAGCTGCCCAGAAGCAAAAAAAAATTTTTTTTTCTCAAATATAATAAAAGATGCTAGAATGTGATTCAGGGTGTTATTCCATGTCTAAAAATATTATTATTAGCTGTTTTTAAAAATCAAATGTTTTTGCTGCCCGAGGAAGAAAACACGTGATGCCGCGGTCCGAAAAAAAGCCGCCCAAGAGCAAAAAAATTTTTTTTCTCGAATGTAATAACGGATGCTAGAATGTGATTCGGGGTGGAATTCCATGTCTAAAAGTATTATTATTAGCTGTTTGTAAAAATCGAGTGTTTTTGCTGCCCGAGGAAGAAAACGCGTGATGCCGCGGTAAGAAAAAAAGCTGCCCAGGAGCAAAAATTTTTTTTTTCTAAAATGTAATAACGGATGCTAGAATGTGATGCGGGGTGGAATTCCATGTCTAAAAATATTATTATTAGCTGTTTTTAAAAATCGAGTGTTTTTGCTGCCCGAGGAAGAAAACGCGTGATGCCGCGGTCAGAAAAAAAGCTGCCCAGGAGCAAATTTTTTTTTCTCAAATGTAATAACGGATGCTAGAATGTGATTCGGGGTGGAATTCCATGTCTAAAAATATTATTATTAGCTATTTTTAAAAATCGAGTGTTTTTGCTGCCCGAGGAAGAAAACGCATGATGCCGCGGTCAGAAAAAAAGCTGCCCAGGAGCAAAAAATTTTTTTTTCTCAAATGTAATAACGGATGCTAGAATGTGATTCAGGGTGGAATTCCATGTCTCAAAATATTATTATTAGCTGTTTTTAAAAATCGAGTGTTTTTGCTGTTCGAAGAAGAAAACGAGTGATGCCGCGGTCAGAAAAAAAGCTGCCCAGGAGCAAAAAAAAATTTTTTTTCTCAAATGTAATAACGGATGCTAGAATGTGATTCGGGGTAGAATTCCATGTCTAAAAATATTATTATTAGCTGTTTGTAAAAATCGAGTGTTTTTGCTGTCCGAGGAAGAAAACGTGTGATGCCGCAGTCAGAAAAAAAGCTGCCCAGGAGCAAAAAAAAATTTTTTTTCTCAAATTTAATAACGGATGCTAGAATGTGATTCGGGGTAGAATTCCATGTCTAAAAATATTATTATTAGCTGTTTTTAAAAATCGAGTGTTTTTGCTGCCCAAGGAAGAAAACGCGTGATGCCGCAGTCAGAAAAAAAGCTGCCCAGGAGCAAAAAAATTTTTTTTTCTCAAATGTAATAACGGATGCTAGAATGTGATTTAGGGTGGAATTCCATGTCTAAAAATATTATTGTTAGCTGTTTTTAAAAATTGACTCTTTTTGCTGTCCGAGGAAGAAAACGCATGATGCCGTGGTCAGAAAAAAAGCTGCCCAGGAGCAAAAAAAAATTTTTTTTCTCAAATGTAATAACGGATGCTAGAATGGGATTTGGGGTGGAATTCCATGTCTAAAAATATTATTATTAGCTGTTTATAAAAATCGAGTGTTTTTGCTGTCCGAGGAAGAAAACGCGTGATGCAGCAGTCAGAAAAAAAGCTGCCCAGGAGCAAAAAAAATTTTTTTTCTCAAATGTAATAACGGATCCTAGAATGTGATTCGGGGTGGAATTCCATGTCTAAAAATATTATTATTAGCTGTTTTTAAAAATCAAGTGTTTTTGCTGTCCGAAGAAGAAATCGCGTGATGACGCGGTCAGAAAAAAAGCTGCCCAGGAGCAAAAATTTTATTTTTCTCAAATGTAATAATGGATGCTAGAATGTGTTTCAGGGTGGAATTCCATGTCTAAAAATATTATTATTAGCTGTTTTAAAAAATTGAGTATTTTTGCTGTCCGAAGAAGAAAACGCGTGATGCCTCGGTCAGAAAAAAAGCTGCCCAGGAGCAAAAAATTTTTTTTTCTCAAATGTAATAATGGATGCTAGAATGTGATTCAGGGTGGAATTCCATGTCTAAAAATATTATTATTAGCTGTTTCTAAAAATTGAGTGTTTTTGCTGCCCGAGGTAGAAAACGCGTGATGCCGCGGTCAGAAAAAAAGCTGCCCAGGAGCAAAATTTTTTTTTTTCTCAAATGTAATAACGGATGCTACAATGGGATTCGGGGTGGAATTCCATGTCTAAAAATATTATTATTAGCTGTTTATAAAAATTGAGTGTTTTTGCTGCCCGAGGAAGAAAACGCATGATGCCGTGGTCAGAAAAAAAGCTGCCCAGGAACAAAAATTTTTTTTTTCTCAAATGTAATAACGGATACTAGAATGTGATTCGGGGTGGAATTCCATGTCTAAAAATATTATTATTAGCTGTTTTTAAAAATCGAGTGTTTTTGCTGCCCGAGGAAGAAAACGCGTGATCCCGCGGACAGAAAAAAAGCTGCCCAGGAACAAAAAAATTTTTTTCTCAAATGTAATAACGGATGCTAGAATGGGATTCGGGGTGGAATTCCATGTCTAAAAATATTATTATTAGCTGTTTTTAAATATCGAGTGTTTTCGCTGCCCAAGGAAGAGAACGCGTGATGCCGCGGTCAGAAAAAAAGCTGCCCAGGAGCAAAAAAATTTTTTTTTCTCAAATGTAATAATGGATGCTAGAATGGGATTTGGGGTGGAATTCCATGTCTAAAAATATTATTATTAGCTGTTTATAAAAATTGAGTGTTTTTGCTGTCCGAGGAAGAAAACGCGTGATGCAGCAGTCAGAAAAAAAGCTGCCCAGGAGCAAAAAAAATTTTTTTTTCTCAAATGTAATAACGGATCCTAGAATGTGATTCGGGGTGGAATTCCATTTCTAACAATATTATTATTAGCTGTTTTTAAAAATCAAGTGT
This sequence comes from Arizona elegans, assembly GCA_022577455.1. NCBI lineage: Eukaryota > Metazoa > Chordata > Lepidosauria > Squamata > Colubridae > Arizona > Arizona elegans. The sequence continues at coordinate 167,578,704 of JAKOOJ010000001.1, read as the reverse complement.
TTTTGCTGCCCGAGGAAGAAAACGCGTGATGCAGCAGTCAGAAAAAAAGCTGCCCAGGAGCAAAAAAAATTTTTTTTTCTCAGATGTAATAACGGATCCTAGAATGTGATTTGGGGTGGAATTCCATGTCTAAAAATATTATTATTATCTGTTTTTAAAAATCAAGTGTTTTTGCTGTCCGAAGAAGAAATCGCGTGATGACGCGGTCAGAAAAAATGCTGCCCAGGAGCAAAAATATATATTTTTCTCAAATCTAATAACAGATGCTAGAATGTGATTCGGGGTGGAATTCCATGTCTAAAAATATTATTATTAGCTGTTTTTAAAAATCGAGTGTTTTTGCTGCCCGAGGAAGAAAACGCGTGATGCCGCAGTCAGAAAAAAAGCTGCCCAGGAGCAAATTTTTTTTTCTCAAATGTAATAACGGATGCTAGAATGTGATTCGGGGTGGAATTCCATGTCTAAAAATATTATTATTAGCTATTTTTAAAAATCGAGTGTTTTTGCTGCCCGAGGAAGAAAACGCATGATGCCGCGGTCAGAAAAAAAGCTGCCCAGGAGCAAAAAATTTTTTTTTCTCAAATGTAATAACGGATGCTAGAATGTGATTCAGGGTGGAATTCCATGTCTCAAAATATTATTATTAGCTGTTTTTAAAAATCGAGTGTTTTTGCTGTTCGAAGAAGAAAACGAGTGATGCCGCGGTCAGAAAAAAAGCTGCCCAGGAGCAAAAAAAAATTTTTTTTCTCAAATGTAATAACGGATGCTAGAATGTGATTCGGGGTAGAATTCCATGTCTAAAAATATTATTATTAGCTGTTTGTAAAAATCGAGTGTTTTTGCTGTCCGAGGAAGAAAACGTGTGATGCCGCAGTCAGAAAAAAAGCTGCCCAGGAGCAAAAAAAAATTTTTTTTCTCAAATTTAATAATGGATGCTAGAATGTGATTCGGGGTAGAATTCCATGTCTAAAAATATTATTATTAGCTGTTTTTAAAAATCGAGTGTTTTTGCTGCCCAAGGAAGAAAACGCGTGATGCCGCAGTCAGAAAAAAAGCTGCCCAGGAGCAAAAAAATTTTTTTTTCTCAAATGTAATAACGGATGCTAGAATGTGATTTAGGGTGGAATTCCATGTCTAAAAATATTATTGTTAGCTGTTTTTAAAAATTGACTCTTTTTGCTGTCCGAGGAAGAAAACGCATGATGCCGTGGTCAGAAAAAAAGCTGCCCAGGAGCAAAAAAAAATTTTTTTTCTCAAATGTAATAACGGATGCTAGAATGGGATTTGGGGTGGAATTCCATGTCTAAAAATATTATTATTAGCTGTTTATAAAAATCGAGTGTTTTTGCTGTCCGAGGAAGAAAACGCGTGATGCAGCAGTCAGAAAAAAAGCTGCCCAGGAGCAAAAAAAATTTTTTTTCTCAAATGTAATAACGGATCCTAGAATGTGATTCGGGGTGGAATTCCATGTCTAAAAATATTATTATTAGCTGTTTTTAAAAATCAAGTGTTTTTGCTGTCCGAAGAAGAAATCGCGTGATGACGCGGTCAGAAAAAAAGCTGCCCAGGAGCAAAAATATATATTTTTCTCAAATGTAATAACAGATGCTAGAATGTGATTCGGGGTGGAATTCCATGTTTAAAAATATTATTATTAGCTGTTTTTAAAAATCGAGTGTTTTTGCTGCCCGAGGAAGAAAACGCGTGATGCCGCAGTCAGAAAAAAAGTTGCCCAGGAGCAAAAAAAAATTTTTTTTCTCAAATGTAATAACGGATGCTAGAATGTGATTCGGGGCAGAATTCCATGTCTAAAAATATTATTATTAGCTGTTTTTAAAAATTGAGTGTTTTTGCTGCCCAAGGAAGAAAACGCGTGATGCCGCAGTCAGAAAAAAAGCTGCCCAGGAGCAAAAAAATTTTTTTTTCTCAAATGTAATAACGGATGCTAGAATGTGATTCAGGGTGGAATTCCATGTCTAAAAATATTATTATTAGCTGTTTTGAAAAATCAAGTGTTTTTGCTGCCCGAGGAAGAAAACGCGTGATGCCGCGGTCATAAAAAAAGTTGCTCAGGAGCAAAAAAAATTTTTTTTTCTCAAATGTAATAACGGATGCTAGAATGTGATTTAGGGTGGAATTCCATGTCTAAAAATATTATTATTAGCTGTTTTTATAAATTGACTCTTTTTGCTGCCCGAGGAAGAAAACGCATGATGCCGTGGTCAGAAAAAAAGCTGCCCAGGAGCAGAAAATTTTTTTTTCTCAAATGTAATAACGGATGCTAGAATGGGATTTGGGGTGGAATTCCATTTCTAACAATATTATTATTAGCTGTTTTTAAAAATCAAGTGTTTTTGCTGCCCGAGGAAGAAAACGCGTGATGCAGCAGTCAGAAAAAAAGCTGCCCAGGAGCAAAAAAAATTTTTTTTTCTCAGATGTAATAACGGATCCTAGAATGTGATTTGGGGTGGAATTCCATGTCTAAAAATATTATTATTAGCTGTTTTTAAAAATCAAGGGTTTTTGCTGTCCGAAGAAGAAATCGCGTGATGACGCGGTCAGAAAAAAAGCTGCCCAGGAGCAAAAATATATATTTTTCTCAAATCTAATAACAGATGCTAGAATGTGATTCGGGGTGGAATTCCATGTCTAAAAATATTATTATTAGCTGTTTTTAAAAATCGAGTGTTTTTGCTGCCCGAGGAAGAAAACGCGTGATGCCGCAGTCAGAAAAAAAGCTGCCCAGGAGCAAATTTTTTTTTCTCAAATGTAATAACGGATGCTAGAATGTGATTCGGGGTGGAATTCCATGTCTAAAAATATTATTATTAGCTATTTTTAAAAATCGAGTATTTTTGCTGCCCGAGGAAGAAAACGCATGATGCCGCGGTCAGAAAAAAAGCTGCCCAGGAGCAAAAAATTTTTTTTTCTCAAATGTAATAACGGATGCTAGAATGTGATTCAGGGTGGAATTCCATGTCTCAAAATATTATTATTAGCTGTTTTTAAAAATCGAGTGTTTTTGCTGTTCGAAGAAGAAAACGAGTGATGCCGCGGTCAGAAAAAAAGCTGCCCAGGAGCAAAAAAAAATTTTTTTTCTCAAATGTAATAACGGATGCTAGAATGTGATTCGGGGTAGAATTCCATGTCTAAAAATATTATTATTAGCTGTTTGTAAAAATCGAGTGTTTTTGCTGTCCGAGGAAGAAAACGTGTGATGCCGCAGTCAGAAAAAAAGCTGCCCAGGAGCAAAAAAAAATTTTTTTTCTCAAATTTAATAACGGATGCTAGAATGTGATTCGGGGTAGAATTCCATGTCTAAAAATATTATTATTAGCTGTTTTTAAAAATCGAGTGTTTTTGCTGCCCAAGGAAGAAAACGCGTGATGCAGCAGTCAGAAAAAAAGCTGCCCAGAAGCAAAAAAAAATTTTTTTTTTCTCAAATGTAATAACGGATGCTAGAATGTGATTCAGGGTGGAATTCCATGTCTAAAAATATTATTATTAGCTGTTTTTAAAAATCAAGTGTTTTTGCTGCCCGAGGAAGAAAACGCGTGATGCAGCGGTCAGAAAAAAAGCTGCCCAGGAGCAAAAAAAATTTTTTTTTCTCAAATGTAATAACAGATCCTAGAATCTGATTCGGGGTGGAATTCCATGTCTAAAAATATTATTAGCTGTTTTTAAAAATTGAGTGTTTTTGCTGCCCGAGGTAGAAAACGCGTGATGCCGCGGTCATAAAAAAAAGCTGCCCAGGAGCAAAAATTTATTTTCTCAAACGTAATAACGGATGCTAGAATGTGGTTTAGTGTGGAATTCCATGTCTAAAAATATTATTATTAGCTGTTTTTAAAAATTGACTCTTTTTGCTGCCCGAGGAAGAAAACGCGTGATGCCGTGGTCAGAAAAAAAGCTGCCCAGGAGCAGAAAAATTTTTTTTTCTCAAATGTAATAACGGATGCTAGAATGGGATTTGGGGTGGAATTCCATGTCTAAAAATATTATTATTAGCTGTTTGTAAAAATCAAGTGTTTTTGCTGCCCGAGGAAGAAAACGCGTGATGCAGCAGTCAGAAAAAAAGCTGCCCAGAAGCAAAAAAAATTTTTTTTTCTCAAATGTAATAACGGATGCTAGAATGTGATTCAGGGTGGAATTCCATGTCTAAAAATATTATTATTAGCTGTTTTGAAAAATCAAGTGTTTTTGCTGCCCGAGGAACAAAACGCATGATGCCGCGGTGGGAAAAAAAGCTGCCCAGGAGCAAAAAAAAATTTTTTTTCTCAAATGTAATAACGGATGCTAGAATGTGATTCGGGGTAGAATTCCATGTCTAAAAATATTATTATTAGCTGTTTTTAAAAATCGAGTATTTTTGCTGCCCGAGGAAGAAAACGTGTGATGCAGCGGTAAGAAAAAAAGCTGCCTATGAGCAAAAAAATTTTTTTTTCTCAAATGTAATAACGGATCCTAGAATGTGATTCGGGGTGGAATTCTATGTCTAAAAATATTATTATTAGCTGTTTTGAAAAATCAAGTGTTTTCGCTGCCCGAGGAAGAAAACGCGTGATGCCGCGGTCATAAAAAATGTTGCTCAGGAGCAAAAAAAATTTTTTTTCCTCAAATGTAATAACGGAGGCTAGAATATGATTTAGGGTGGAATTCCATGTCTAAAAATATTATTGTTAGCTGTTTTTAAAAATTGACTCTTTTTGCTCCCCGAGGAAGAAAACGCATGATGCCGCGGTCAGAAAAAAAGCTGCCCAGGAGCAAAAAAAATTTTTTTTCTCAAATGTAATAACGGATGCTAGAATGGGATTTGGGGTGGAATTCCATGTCTAAAAATATTATTATTAGCTGTTTATAAAAATCGAGTGTTTTTGCTGCCCGAGGAAGAAAACGCGTGATGCAGCAGTCAGAAAAAAAGCTGCCAAGAAGCAAAAAAAAATTTTTTTTTCTCAAATGTAATAACGGATGCTAGAATGTGATTCAGGGTGTTATACCATGTCTAAAAATATTATTATTAGCTGCTTTTAAAAATCAAGTGTTTTTGCTGCCCGAGGAAGAAAACACGTGATGCCGCGGTCCGAAAAAAAGCCGCCCAAGAGCAAAAAAAATTTTTTTCTCGAATGTAATAACAGATGCTAGAATGTGATTCGGGGTGGAATTCCATGTCTAAAAATATTATTATTAGCTGTTTTTAAAAATCGAGTGTTTTTGCTGCCCGAGGAAGAAAACGTGTGATGCTACAGTAAGAAAAAAAGCTGCCCAGGAGCAAAAAAAATTTTTTTTTTCTCAAATGTAATAACGGATGCTAGAATGGGATTTGGGGTGGAATTCCATGTCTAACAATATTATTATTAGCTGTTTTTAAAAATCAAGTGTTTTTGCTGCCCGAGGAAGAAAACGCGTGATGCAGCAGTCAGAAAAAAAGCTGCCCAGAAGCAAAAAAAAAATTTTTTTTCTCAAATGTAATAAAGGATGCTAGAATGTGATTCAGGGTGTTATTCCATGTCTAAAAATATTATTATTAGCTGTTTTTAAAAATCAAGTGTTTTTGCTGCCCGAGGAAGAAAACGTGTGATGCCGCAGTCAGAAAAAAAGCTGCCCAGGAGCAAAAAAAATTTTTTTTTCTCAAATGTAATAACAGATGCTAGAATGTGATTCGGGGTAGAATTCCATGTCTAAAAATATTATTATTAGCTGTTTTTAAAAATCGAGTGTTTTTGCTGTCCGAGGAAGAAAACGTGTGATGCCACAGTCAGAAAAAAAGCTGCCCAGGAGCAAAAAAATTTTTTTTTCTCAAATGTAATAACGGATGCTAGAATGGGATTTGGGGTGGAATTCCATGTCTAACAATATTATTATTAGCTGTTTTTAAAAATCAAGTGTTTCTGCTGCCCGAGGAAGAAAACGCGTGATGCAGCAGTCAGAAAAAAAGCTGCCCAGAAGCAAAAATAAATTTTTTTTTCTCAAATGTAATAACGGATGCTAGAATGTGATTCAGGGTGGAATTCCATGTCTAAAAATATTATTATTAGCTGTTTTTAAAAATCAAGTGTTTTTGCTGCCCGAGGAAGAAAACGCGTGATGCAGCGGTCAGAAAAAAAGCTGCCCAGGAGCAAAAAAAAATTTTTTTTCTCAAATGTAATAACAGATCCTAGAATGTGATTCGGGGTGGAATTCCATGTCTAAAAATATTATTAGCTGTTTTTAAAAATTGAGTGTTTTTGCTGCCCGAGGTAGAAAACGCGTGATGCCGCGGTCATAAAAAAAAGCTGCCCAGGAGCAAAAATTTATTTTCTCAAATGTAATAACAGATGCTAGAGTGTGATTCGGGGTGGAATTCCATGTCTAAAAATATTATTATTAGCTGTTTTTAAAAATCAAGTGTTTTTGCTGCCTGAGGAAGAAAACGCGTGATGCCGCGGTCAGAAAAAAAGCTGCCCAGGAGCAAAAAAAAATTTTTTTTTCTCAAATGTAATAACGGATGCTAGAATGTGATTCGGGGTGGAATTCCATGTCTAAAAATATTATTATTAGCTGTTTTTAAAAATCAAGTGTTTTTGCTGTCCGAAGAAGAAATTACGTGATGACGCGGTCAGAAAAAAAGCTGCCCAGGAGCAAAAATATATATTTTTCTCAAATGTAATAACAGATGCTAGAATGTGATTCAGGGTGGAATTCCATGTCTAAAAATATTATTATTAGCTGTTTTTAAAAATCGAGTGTTTTTGCTGCCCGAGGAAGAAAACGCGTTATGCCACAGTCAGAAAAAAAGCTGCCCAGGAGCAATTTTTTTTTCTCAAATGTAATAACGGATGCTAGAATGTGATTCGGGGTGGAATTCCATGTCTAAAAATATTATTATTAGCTGTTTTTAAAAATCGAGTGTTTTTGCTGTCCGAGGAAGAAAACGTGTGATGCCACAGTCAGAAAAAAAGCTGCCCAGGAGCAAAAAAATTTTTTTTTCTCAAATGTAATAACGGATGCTAGAATGGGATTTGGGGTGGAATTCCATGTCTAACAATATTATTATTAGCTGTTTTTAAAAATCAAGTGTTTCTGCTGCCCGAGGAAGAAAACGCGTGATGCAGCAGTCAGAAAAAAAGCTGCCCAGAAGCAAAAAAAAATTTTTTTTTCTCAAATGTAATAACGGATGCTAGAATGTGATTCAGGGTGGAATTCCATGTCTAAAAATATTATTATTAGCTGTTTTTAAAAATCAAGTGTTTTTGCTGCCCGAGGAAGAAAACGCGTGATGCAGCGGTCAGAAAAAAAGCTGCCCAGGAGCAAAAAAAATTTTTTTTTCTCAAATGTAATAACAGATCCTAGAATGTGATTCGGGGTGGAATTCCATGTCTAAAAATATTATTAGCTGTTTTTAAAAATTGAGTATTTTTGCTGCCCGAGGTAGAAAACGCGTGATGCCGCGGTCATAAAAAAAAGCTGCCCAGGAGCAAAAATTTATTTTCTCAAATGTAATAACAGATGCTAGAGTGTGATTCGGGGTGGAATTCCATGTCTAAAAATATTATTATTAGCTGTTTTTAAAAATCAAGTGTTTTTGCTGCCTGAGGAAGAAAACGCGTGATGCCGCGGTCAGAAAAAAAGCTGCCCAGGAGCAAAAAAAAAATTTTTTTTTCTCAAATGTAATAACGGATGCTAGAATGTGATTCGGGGTGGAATTCCATGTCTAAAAATATTATTATTAGCTGTTTTTAAAAATCAAGTGTTTTTGCTGTCCGAAGAAGAAATTACGTGATGACGCGGTCAGAAAAAAAGCTGCCCAGGAGCAAAAATATATATTTTTCTCAAATGTAATAACAGATGCTAGAATGTGATTCAGGGTGGAATTCCATGTCTAAAAATATTATTATTAGCTGTTTTTAAAAATCGAGTGTTTTTGCTGTCCGAGGAAGAAAACGTGTGATGCCACAGTCAGAAAAAAAGCTGCCCAGGAGCAAAAAAATTTTTTTTTCTCAAATGTAATAACGGATGCTAGAATGGGATTTGGGGTGGAATTCCATGTCTAACAATATTATTATTAGCTGTTTTTAAAAATCAAGTGTTTCTGCTGCCCGAGGAAGAAAACGCGTGATGCAGCAGTCAGAAAAAAAGCTGCCCAGAAGCAAAAAAAAATTTTTTTTTCTCAAATGTAATAACGGATGCTAGAATGTGATTCAGGGTGGAATTCCATGTCTAAAAATATTATTATTAGCTGTTTTTAAAAATCAAGTGTTTTTGCTGCCCGAGGAAGAAAACGCGTGATGCAGCGGTCAGAAAAAAAGCTGCCCAGGAGCAAAAAAAAATTTTTTTTCTCAAATGTAATAACAGATCCTAGAATGTGATTCGGGGTGGAATTCCATGTCTAAAAATATTATTAGCTGTTTTTAAAAATTGAGTGTTTTTGCTGCCCGAGGTAGAAAACGCGTGATGCCGCGGTCATAAAAAAAAGCTGCCCAGGAGCAAAAATTTATTTTCTCAAATGTAATAACAGATGCTAGAGTGTGATTCGGGGTGGAATTCCATGTCTAAAAATATTATTATTAGCTGTTTTTAAAAATCAAGTGTTTTTGCTGCCTGAGGAAGAAAACGCGTGATGCCGCGGTCAGAAAAAAAGCTGCCCAGGAGCAAAAAAAAATTTTTTTTCTCAAATGTAATAACAGATCCTAGAATGTGATTCGGGGTGGAATTCCATGTCTAAAAATATTATTAGCTGTTTTTAAAAATTGAGTGTTTTTGCTGCCCGAGGTAGAAAACGCGTGATGCCGCGGTCATAAAAAAAAGCTGCCCAGGAGCAAAAATTTATTTTCTCAAATGTAATAACAGATGCTAGAGTGTGATTCGGGGTGGAATTCCATGTCTAAAAATATTATTAGCTGTTTTTAAAAATTGAGTGTTTTTGCTGCCCGAGGTAGAAAACGCGTGATGCCGCGGTCATAAAAAAAAGCTGCCCAGGAGCAAAAATTTATTTTCTCAAATGTAATAACAGATGCTAGAGTGTGATTCGGGGTGGAATTCCATGTCTAAAAATATTATTATTAGCTGTTTTTAAAAATCAAGTGTTTTTGCTGCCTGAGGAAGAAAACGCGTGATGCCGCGGTCAGAAAAAAAGCTGCCCAGGAGCAAAAAAAAATTTTTTTTTCTCAAATGTAATAACGGATGCTAGAATGTGATTCGGGGTGGAATTCCATGTCTAAAAATATTATTATTAGCTGTTTTTAAAAATCAAGTGTTTTTGCTGTCCGAAGAAGAAATTACGTGATGACGCGGTCAGAAAAAAAGCTGCCCAGGAGCAAAAATATATATTTTTCTCAAATGTAATAACAGATGCTAGAATGTGATTCAGGGTGGAATTCCATGTCTAAAAATATTATTATTAGCTGTTTTTAAAAATCGAGTGTTTTTGCTGTCCGAGGAAGAAAACGTGTGATGCCACAGTCAGAAAAAAAGCTGCCCAGGAGCAAAAAAATTTTTTTTTCTCAAATGTAATAACGGATGCTAGAATGGGATTTGGGGTGGAATTCCATGTCTAACAATATTATTATTAGCTGTTTTTAAAAATCAAGTGTTTCTGCTGCCCGAGGAAGAAAACGCGTGATGCAGCAGTCAGAAAAAAAGCTGCCCAGAAGCAAAAAAAAATTTTTTTTTCTCAAATGTAATAACGGATGCTAGAATGTGATTCAGGGTGGAATTCCATGTCTAAAAATATTATTATTAGCTGTTTTTAAAAATCAAGTGTTTTTGCTGCCCGAGGAAGAAAACGCGTGATGCAGCGGTCAGAAAAAAAGCTGCCCAGGAGCAAAAAAAAATTTTTTTTCTCAAATGTAATAACAGATCCTAGAATGTGATTCGGGGTGGAATTCCATGTCTAAAAATATTATTAGCTGTTTTTAAAAATTGAGTGTTTTTGCTGCCCGAGGTAGAAAACGCGTGATGCCGCGGTCATAAAAAAAAGCTGCCCAGGAGCAAAAATTTATTTTCTCAAATGTAATAACAGATGCTAGAGTGTGATTCGGGGTGGAATTCCATGTCTAAAAATATTATTATTAGCTGTTTTTAAAAATCAAGTGTTTTTGCTGCCTGAGGAAGAAAACGCGTGATGCCGCGGTCAGAAAAAAAGCTGCCCAGGAGCAAAAAAAAATTTTTTTTTCTCAAATGTAATAACGGATGCTAGAATGTGATTCGGGGTGGAATTCCATGTCTAAAAATATTATTATTAGCTGTTTTTAAAAATCAAGTGTTTTTGCTGTCCGAAGAAGAAATTACGTGATGACGCGGTCAGAAAAAAAGCTGCCCAGGAGCAAAAATATATATTTTTCTCAAATGTAATAACAGATGCTAGAATGTGATTCAGGGTGGAATTCCATGTCTAAAAATATTATTATTAGCTGTTTTTAAAAATCGAGTGTTTTTGCTGCCCGAGGAAGAAAACGCGTTATGCCACAGTCAGAAAAAAAGCTGCCCAGGAGCAATTTTTTTTTTCTCAAATGTAATAACGGATGCTAGAATGTGATTCGGGGTGGAATTCCATGTCTAAAAATATTATTATTAGCTGTTTTTAAAAATCGAGTGTTTTTGCTGCCCGAGGAAGAAAACGCATGATGCCGCGGTCAGAAAAAAAGCTGCCCAGGAGCAAAAAAATTTTTTTTCTCAAATGTAATAATGGATGCTAGAATGTGATTCGGGGTGGAATTGCATGTCTCAAAATATTATTATTAGCTGTTTTTAAAAATCGAGTGTTTTTGCTGTCCGAGGAAGAAAACGTGTGATGCCACAGTCAGAAAAAAAGCTGCCCAGGAGCAAAAAAATTTTTTTTTCTCAAATGTAATAACGGATGCTAGAATGGGATTTGGGGTGGAATTCCATGTCTAACAATATTATTATTAGCTGTTTTTAAAAATCAAGTGTTTCTGCTGCCCGAGGAAGAAAACGCGTGATGCAGCAGTCAGAAAAAAAGCTGCCCAGAAGCAAAAAAAAATTTTTTTTTCTCAAATGTAATAACGGATGCTAGAATGTGATTCAGGGTGGAATTCCATGTCTAAAAATATTATTATTAGCTGTTTTTAAAAATCAAGTGTTTTTGCTGCCCGAGGAAGAAAACGCGTGATGCAGCGGTCAGAAAAAAAGCTGCCCAGGAGCAAAAAAAATTTTTTTTTCTCAAATGTAATAACAGATCCTAGAATGTGATTCGGGGTGGAATTCCATGTCTAAAAATATTATTAGCTGTTTTTAAAAATTGAGTGTTTTTGCTGCCCGAGGTAGAAAACGCGTGATGCCGCGGTCATAAAAAAAAGCTGCCCAGGAGCAAAAATTTATTTTCTCAAATGTAATAACAGATGCTAGAGTGTGATTCGGGGTGGAATTCCATGTCTAAAAATATTATTATTAGCTGTTTTTAAAAATCAAGTGTTTTTGCTGCCTGAGGAAGAAAACGCGTGATGCCGCGGTCAGAAAAAAAGCTGCCCAGTAGCAAAAAAAAATTTTTTTTTCTCAAATGTAATAACGGATGCTAGAATGTGATTCGGGGTGGAATTCCATGTCTAAAAATATTATTATTAGCTGTTTTTAAAAATCAAGTGTTTTTGCTGTCCGAAGAAGAAATTACGTGATGACGCGGTCAGAAAAAAAGCTGCCCAGGAGCAAAAATATATATTTTTCTCAAATGTAATAACAGATGCTAGAATGTGATTCAGGGTGGAATTCCATGTCTAAAAATATTATTATTAGCTGTTTTTAAAAATCGAGTGTTTTTGCTGCCCGAGGAAGAAAACGCGTTATGCCACAGTCAGAAAAAAAGCTGCCCAGGAGCAATTTTTTTTTTCTCAAATGTAATAACGGATGCTAGAATGTGATTCGGGGTGGAATTCCATGTCTAAAAATATTATTATTAGCTGTTTTTAAAAATCGAGTGTTTTTGCTGCCCGAGGAAGAAAACGCATGATGCCGCGGTCAGAAAAAAAGCTACCCAGGAGCAAAAAAAATTTTTTTCTCAAATGTAATAATGGATGCTAGAATGTGATTCGGGGTGGAATTGCATGTCTCAAAATATTATTATTAGCTGTTTTTAAAAATCGAGTGTTTTTGCTGTTCGAAGAAGAAAATGAGTGATGCCGCGGTCAGAAAAAAAGCTGCCCAGGAGCAAAAAAAATTTTTTTCTCAAATGTAATAACGGATACTAGAATGTGATTCGGGGTGGAATTCCATGTCTAAAAATATTATTATTAGTTGTATTTAAAAATCGAGTGTTTTTGCTGCACGAGGAAGAAAACGTGTGATGCAGCGGTAAGAAAAAAAGCTGCCTAGGAGCAAAAAAATTTTTTTTTCTCAAATGTAATAACGGATCCTAGAATGTGATTCGGGGTGGAATTCCATGTCTAAAAATATTATTATTAGCTGTTTTGAAAAATCAAGTGTTTTTGCTGCCCGAGGAAGAAAACGCGTGATGCCGTGGTCAGAAAAAAAGCTGCCCAGGAGCAGAAAAAATTTTTTTTCTCAAATGTAATAACGGATGCTAGAATGGGATTTGGGGTGGAATTCCATGTCTAAAAATATTATTATTAGCTGTTTGTAAAAATCAAGTGTTTTTGCTGCCCGAGGAAGAAAACGCATGATGCCGCGGTGAGAAAAAAAGCTGCCCAGGAGCAAAAAAAAATTTTTTTTCTCAAATGTAATAACGGATGCTAGAATGTGATTCGGGGTAGAATTCCATGTCTAAAAATATTATTATTAGCTGTTTTTAAAAATCGAATATTTTTGCTGCCCGAGGAAGAAAACGTGTGATGCAGCGGTAAGAAAAAAAGCTGCCTAGGAGCAAAAAAAATTTTTTTTCTCAAATGTAATAACGGATCCTAGAATGTGATTCGGAGTGGAATTCCATGTCTAAAAATATTATTATTAGCTGTTTTGAAAAATCAAGTGTTTTCGCTGCCCTAGGAAGAAAACGCGTGATGCCGCGGTCATAAAAAATGTTGCTCAGGAGGAAAAAAAATTTTTTTTTCTCAAATGTAATAATGGAGGCTAGAATATGATTTAGGGTGGAATTCCATGTCTAAAAATATTATTGTTAGCTGTTTTTAAAAATTGACTCTTTTTGCTGCCCGAGGAAGAAAACACATGATGCCGCGGTCAGAAAAAAAGCTGCCCAGGAGCAAAAAAAATTTTTTTTCTCAAATGTAATAACGGATGCTAGAATGGGATTTGGGGTGGAATTCCATGTCTAAAAATATTATTATTAGCTGTTTATAAAAATCGAGTGTTTTTGCTGTCCCAGGAAGAAAACGTGTGATGCCACAGTCAGAAAAAAAGCTGCCCAGGAGCAAAAAAAATTTTTTTTTCTCAAATGTAATAACGGATGCTAGAATGGGATTTGGGGTGGAATTCCATGTCTAACAATATTATTATTAGCTGTTTTTAATAATCAAGTGTTTTTGCTGCCCGAGGAAGAAAACGCGTGATGCAGCAGTCAGAAAAAAAGCTGCCAAGAAGCAAAAAAAAATTTTTTTTTCTCAAATGTAATAACGGATGCTAGAATGTGATTCAGGGTGTTATACCATGTCTAAAAATATTATTATTAGCTGCTTTTAAAAATCAAGTGTTTTTGCTGCACGAGGAAGAAAACACGTGATGCCGCGGTCCGAAAAAAAGCCGCCCAAGAGCAAAAAAAATTTTTTTCTCGAATGTAATAACAGATGCTAGAATGTGATTCGGGGTGGAATTCCATGTCTAAAAATATTATTATTAGCTGTTTTTAAAAATCGAGTGTTTTTGCTGCCCGAGGAAGAAAACGTGTGATGCTACAGTCAGAAAAAAAGCTGCCCAGGAGCAAAAAAAAATTTTTTTTTCTCAAATGTAATAACGGATGCTAGAATGGGATTTGGGGTGGATTTCCATGTCTAACAATATTATTATTAGCTGTTTTTAAAAATCAAGTGTTTTTGCTGCCCGAGGAAGAAAACGCGTGATGCAGCAGTCAGAAAAAAAGCTGCCCAGAAGCAAAAAAAATTTTTTTTTCTCAAATGTAATAACGGATGCTAGAATGTGATTCAGGGTGGAATTCCATGTCTAAAAATATTATTATTAGCTGTTTTTAAAAATCAAGTGTTTTTGCTGCCCGAGGAAGAAAACGCATGATGCCGCGGTGAGAAAAAAAGCTGCCCAGGAGAAAAAAAAATTTTTTTTTCTCAAATGTAATAACGGATGCTAGAATGTGATTCGGGGTAGAATTCCATGTCTAAAAATATTATTATTAGCTGTTTTTAAAAATCGAGTGTTTTTGCTGTCCGAGGAAGAAAACGCGTGATGCCGCGGTCAGAAAAAAAGATGCCCAGTAGCAAAAAAAAATTTTTTTTCTCAAATGTAATAACGGATGCTAGAATGGGATTCGGGGTGGAATTCCATGTCTAAAAATATTTTTATTAGCTGTTTATAAAAATCGAGTGTTTTTGCTGCCCGAGGAAGAAAACGTGTGATGCTACAGTCAGAAAAAAAGCTGCCCAGGAGCAAAAAATATTTTTTTTTTCTCAAATGTAATAACGGATGCTAGAATGTGATTCGGGGTGGAATTCCATGTCTAAAAATATTATTATTAGCTGTTTTTAAAAATTGAGTGTTTTTGCTGCCCGAGGAAGAAAACGCGTGATGCCGCGATCAAAAAAAAAAGCTGCCCAGGAGCAAAAAAATTTTTTTTTCCTCAAATGTAATAATGGATGCTAGAATGTGATTCAGGGTGGAATTCTATGTCTAAAAATATTATTATTAGCTGTTTGTAAAAATCGAGTGTTTTTGCTGCCCGAGGAAGAAAACGCGTGATGCCGCGGTAAGAAAAAAAGCTGCCCAGGAGCAAAAATTTTTTTTTCTCAAATGTAATAACGGATGCTAGAATGTGATTCAGGGTGGAATTCCATGTCTAAAAATATTATTATTAGCTGTTTTGAAAAATCAAGTGTTTTTGCTGCCCGAGGAAGAAAACGCATGATGCCGCGGTGAGAAAAAAAGCTGCCCAGGAGAAAAAAAAATTTTTTTTCTCAAATGTAATAACGGATGCTAGAATGTGATTCGGGGTAGAATTCCATGTCTAAAAATATTATTATTAGCTGTTTTTAAAAATCGAGTGTTTTTGCTGTCCGAGGAAGAAAACGCGTGATGCCGCGGTCAGAAAAAAAGATGCCCAGTAGCAAAAAAAAATTTTTTTTCTCAAATGTAATAACGGATGCTAGAATGGGATTCGGGGTGGAATTCCATGTCTAAAAATATTTTTATTAGCTGTTTATAAAAATCGAGTGTTTTTGCTGCCCGAGGAAGAAAAGGTGTGATGCTACAGTCAGAAAAAAAGCTGCCCAGGAGCAAAAAATATTTTTTTTTTCTCAAATGTAATAACGGATGCTAGAATGTGATTCGGGGTGGAATTCCATGTCTAAAAATATTATTATTAGCTGTTTTTAAAAATTGAGTGTTTTTGCTGCCCGAGGAAGAAAACGCATGATGCCGCGATGAGAAAAAAAGCTGCCCAGGGGCAAAAAAAATTTTTTTTTCTCAAATGTAATAACGGATGCTAGAATGTGATTCGGGGTAGAATTCCATGTCTAAAAATATTATTATTAGCTGTTTTTAAAAATTGAGTGTTTTTGCTGCCCGAGGAAGAAAACGCGTGATGCCGCGATGAAAAAAAAAAGCTGCCCAGGAGCAAAAAAATTTTTTTTCCTCAAATGTAATAATGGATGCTAGAATGTGATTCAGGGTGGAATTCTATGTCTAAAAATATTATTATTAGCTGTTTGTAAAAATCGAGTGTTTTTGCTGCCCGAGGAAGAAAACGCGTGATGCCGCGGTAAGAAAAAAAGCTGCCCAGGAGCAAAAATTTTTTTTTCTCAAATGCAATAACGGATGCTAGAATGTGATTCAGGGTGGAATTCCATGTCTAAAAATATTATTATTAGCTGTTTTGAAAAATCAAGTGTTTTTGCTGCCCGAGGAAGAAAACGCATGATGCCGCGGTGAGAAAAAAAGCTGCCCAGGAGCAAAAAAAAATTTTTTTTCTCAAATGTAATAACGGATGCTAGAATGTGATTCGGGGTAGAATTCCATGTCTAAAAATATTATTATTAGCTGTTTTTAAAAATCGAGTATTTTTGCTGCCCGAGGAAGAAAACGTGTGATGCAGCGGTAAGAAAAAAAGCTGCCTAGGAGCAAAAAAATTTTTTTTTCTCAAATGTAATAACGGATCCTAGAATGTGATTCGGGGTGGAATTCCATGTCTAAAAATATTATTATTAGCTGTTTTGAAAAATCAAGTGTTTTTGCTGCCCGAGGAAGAAAACGAGTGATGCAGCAGTCAGAAAAAAAGCTGCCCAGAAGCAAAAAAAATTTTTTTTTCTCAAATGTAATAACGGATGCTAGAATGTGATTCAGGGTGGAATTCCATGTCTAAAAATATTATTATTAGCTGTTTTTAAAAATCAAGTGTTTTTGCTGCCCGAGGAAGAAAACGCATGATGCCGCGGTGAGAAAAAAAGCTGCCCAGGAGCAAAAAAAAATTTTTTTTCTCAAATGTAATAACGGATGCTAGAATGTGATTCGGGGTAGAATTCCATGTCTAAAAATATTATTATTAGCTGTTTGTAAAAATCGAGTGTTTTTGCTGCCCGAGGAAGAAAACGCGTGATGCCGCGGTAAGAAAAAAAGCTGCCCAGGAGCAAAAATTTTTTTTTCTCAAATGTAATAACGGATGCTAGAATGTGATTCAGGGTGGAATTCCATGTCTAAAAATATTATTATTAGCTGTTTTGAAAAATCAAGTGTTTTTGCTGCCCGAGGAAGAAAACGCATGATGCCGCGGTGAGAAAAAAAGCTGCCCAGGAGCAAAAAAAATTTTTTTTTCTCAAATGTAATAACGGATGCTAGAATGTGATTCGGGGTAGAATTCCATGTCTAAAAATATTATTATTAGCTGTTTTTAAAAATCGAGTATTTTTGCTGCCCGAGGAAGAAAACGTGTGATGCAGCGGTAAGAAAAAAAGCTGCCTAGGAGCAAAAAAAATTTTTTTTTCTCAAATGTAATAACGGATCCTAGAATGTGATTCGGGGTGGAATTCCATGTCTAAAAATATTATTATTAGCTGTTTTGAAAAATCAAGTGTTTTCGCTGCCCGAGGAAGAAAACGCGTGATGCCGCGGTCATAATAAATGTTGCTCAGGAGCAAAAAAAATTTTTTTTCCTCAAATGTAATAACGGAGGCTAGAATATGATTTAGGGTGGAATTCCATGTCTAAAAATATTATTGTTAGCTGTTTTTAAAAATTGACTCTTTTTGCTGCCCGAGGAAGAAAACGCATTATGCCGCGGTCAGAAAAAAAGCTGCCCAGGAGCAAAAAAAATTTTTTTTCTCAAATGTAATAACGGATGCTAGAATGGGATTTGGGGTGGAATTCCATGTCTAAAAATATTATTATTAGCTGTTTATAAAAATCGAGTGTTTTTGCTGTCCGAGGAAGAAAACGTGTGATGCCACAGTCAGAAAAAAAGCTGCCCAGGAGCAAAAAAAAATTTTTTTTCTCAAATGTAATAACGGATGCTAGAATGGGATTTGGGGTGGAATTCCATGTCTAACAATATTATTATTAGCTGTTTTTAAAAATCAAGTGTTTTTGCTGCCCGAGGAAGAAAACACGTGATTCCGCGGTCCGAAAAAAAGCCGCCCAAGAGCAAAAAAAATTTTTTTCTCGAATGTAATAACAGATGCTAGAATGTGATTCGGGGTGGAATTCCATGTCTAAAAATATTATTATTAGCTGTTTTTAAAAATCGAGTGTTTTTGCTGCCCGAGGAAGAAAACGTGTGATGCTACAGTCAGAAAAAAAGCTGCCCAGGAGCAAAAAAAAATTTTTTTTTTCTCAAATGTAATAACGGATGCTAGAATGGGATTCGGGGTAGAATTCCATGTCTAAAAATATTATTATTAGCTGTTTTTAAAAATTGAGTGTTTTTGCTGCCCGAGGAAGAAAACGCGTGATGCCGCGATCAAAAAAAAAAGCTGCCCAGGAGCAAAAAATTTTTTTTTTCCTCAAATGTAATAATGGATGCTAGAATGTGATTCAGGGTGGAATTCCATGTCTAAAAATATTATTATTAGCTGTTTGTAAAAATCGAGTGTTTTTGCTGCCCGAGGAAGAAAACGCGTGATGCCGCGGTCAAAAAAAAAGCTGCCCAGGAGCAAAAATTTTTTTTTCTCAAATGTAATAACGGATGCTAGAATGTGATTCAGGGTGGAATTCCATGTCTAAAAATATTATTATTAGCTGTTTTGAAAAATCAAGTGTTTTTGCTGCCCGAGGAAGAAAACGCATGATGCCGCGGTGAGAAAAAAAGCTGCTCAGGAGCAAAAAAAAATTTTTTTTCTCAAATGTAATAACGGATGCTAGAATGTGATTCGGGGTAGAATTCCATGTCTAAAAATATTATTATTAGCTGTTTTTAAAAATCGAGTATATTTGCTGCCCGAGGAAGAAAACGCGTGATGCAGCGGTAAGAAAAAAAGCTGCCCAGGAGCAAAAATTTTTTTTTCTCAAATGTAATAACGGATGCTAGAATGTGATTCAGGGTGGAATTCCATGTCTAAAAATATTATTGTTAGCTGTTTTTAAAAATTGACTCTTTTTGCTGCCCGAGGAAGAAAACGCATTATGCCGCGGTCAGAAAAAAAGCTGCCCAGGAGCAAAAAAAATTTTTTTTCTCAAATGTAATAACGGATGCTAGAATGGGATTTGGGGTGGAATTCCATGTCTAAAAATATTATTATTAGCTGTTTATAAAAATCGAGTGTTTTTGCTGTCCGAGGAAGAAAACGTGTGATGCCACAGTCAGAAAAAAAGCTGCCCAGGAGCAAAAAAAATTTTTTTTTCTCAAATGTAATAACGGATGCTAGAATGGGATTTGGGGTGGAATTCCATGTCTAACAATATTATTATTAGCTGTTTTTAAAAATCAAGTGTTTTTGCTGCCCGAGGAAGAAAACACGTGATTCCGCGGTCCGAAAAAAAGCCGCCCAAGAGCAAAAAAAATTTTTTTCTCGAATGTAATAACAGATGCTAGAATGTGATTCGGGGTGGAATTCCATGTCTAAAAATATTATTATTAGCTGTTTTTAAAAATCGAGTGTTTTTGCTGCCCGAGGAAGAAAACGTGTGATGCTACAGTCAGAAAAAAAGCTGCCCAGGAGCAAAAAAAAATTTTTTTTTTCTCAAATGTAATAACGGATGCTAGAATGGGATTCGGGGTAGAATTCCATGTCTAAAAATATTATTATTAGCTGTTTTTAAAAATTGAGTGTTTTTGCTGCCCGAGGAAGAAAACGCGTGATGCCGCGATCAAAAAAAAAAGCTGCCCAGGAGCAAAAAAAAATTTTTTTTTTCTCAAATGTAATAACGGATGCTAGAATGGGATTCGGGGTAGAATTCCATGTCTAAAAATATTATTATTAGCTGTTTTTAAAAATTGAGTGTTTTTGCTGCCCGAGGAAGAAAACGCGTGATGCCGCGATCAAAA
Source organism: Arizona elegans (assembly GCA_022577455.1). Lineage (NCBI taxonomy): Eukaryota > Metazoa > Chordata > Lepidosauria > Squamata > Colubridae > Arizona > Arizona elegans. The sequence continues at coordinate 167,559,164 of JAKOOJ010000001.1, read as the reverse complement.
AAAAAAGCTGCCCAGGAGCAAAAAAAAATTTTTTTTCTCAAATGTAATAACGGATCCTAGAATGTGATTCGGGGTGGAATTCCATGTCTAAAAATATTATTATTAGCTGTTTTTAAAAATCAAGTGTTTTTGCTGCCCGAGGAAGAAAAAAAGCTGCCCAGGAGCAAAAAAAATTTTTTTTTCTCAAATGTAATAACGGATGCTAGAATGTGATTCAGGGTGGAATTCCATGTCTAAAAATATTATTATTCGCTGTTTTTAAAAATCAAGTGTTTTTGCTGCCCGAGGAAGAAAAGGCGTGATGCCGCGGTCAGAAAAAAAGCTGCCCAGGAGCAAAAAAAATTTTTTTTTCTCAAATGTAATAACGGATTGTAGAATGTGATTTGGTGTGGAATTCCATGTCTAAAAATATTATTTTTAGCTGTTTTTAAAAATCGAGTGTTTTTGCTGCCCGAGGAAGAAAATGCATGATGCCGCGGTCAGAAAAAAAGCTGCACAGGAATAAAAAAAATTTTTTTCTCAAATGTAATAACGGATCCTAGAATGGGATTCGGGGTGGAATTCCATGTCTAAAAATATTATTATTAGCTGTTTTTAAATATCGAGTGTTTTTGCTGCCCGAGGAAGAAAACGCATGATGCCGCGGTGAGAAATAAAGCTGCCCAGGAGCAAAAAAAATTTTTTTCTCTCAAATGTAATAACGGATCCTAGAATGTGATTCGGGGTGCAATTCCATGTCTAACAATATTATTAGCTGTTTTTAAAAATGGTGTGTTTTTGCTGCCCGAGGAAGAAAACGCGTGATGCCGCGGTCAGAAAAAAAGCTGCCCCGGAGCAAAAAAATTTTTTTTTCCTCAAATGTAATAACTGATGGTAGAATGTGATTCGGGGTGGAATTCCATGTCTAAAAGTATTATTACCTGTTTTAAAAAATCGAGTGTTTTTGCTGTCCGAAGAACAAAACGCGTGATGCCCCGGTCAGAAAAAAAGCTGCCTAGGAGCAAAAAAAATTTTTTTTCTCAAATGTAATAACGGATGCTAGAATGTGATTCGGGGTGGAATTCCATGTCTAAAAATATTATTATTAGCTGTTTTTAAAAATTGAGTGTTTTTGCTGCCAGAGGAAGAAAACGCGTGATGCCGCGGTAAGAAAAAAAGCTGCCCCGGAGCAAAAAATTTTTTTTCTCAAATGTAATAATGGATGCTAGAATGTGATTCGGGGTGGAATTCCATTTCTAAAAGTATTATTATTAGCTGTTTATAAAAATCGAGTGTTTTTGCTGCCCGAGGAAGAAAACGCATGATGCCGCGGTCAGAAAAAAAGCTGCCCAGGAGCAAAAAATTTTTTTTTCTCAAATGTAATAATGGATGCTAGAATGTGATTCGGGGTGGAATTCCATGTCTAAAAATAGTATTATTAGCTGTTTATAAAAATCGAGTGTTTTTGCTGCCCGAGGAAGAAAACGCATGATGCCGCGGTCAGAAAAAAAGCTGCCCAGGAACAAAAATATTTTTTTTCTCAAATGTAATAACGGATGCTAGAATGGGATTCGGGGTGGAATTCCATGTCTAAAAATATTATTATTAGCTGTTTTTAAAAATCAAGTGTTTTTGCTGCCCGAGGAAGAAAAAAAGCTTCCCAGGAGAAAAAAAATTTTTTTTTCTCAAATGTAATAACGGATGCTAGAATGTGATTCGGGGTGGAATTCCATGTCTAAAAATATTATTATTAGCTGTTTTTAAAAATCAAGTGTTTTTGCTGCCCGAGGAAGAAAAAAAGCTGCCCAGGAGAAAAAAAAATTTTTTTTCTCAAATGTAATAACGGATGCTAGAATGTGATTCGGGGTGGAATTCCATGTCTAAAAATATTATTATTAGCTGTTTTTAAAAATCAAGTGTTTTTGCTACCCCGAGGAAGAAAACGAGTGATGCCGCGGTAAGAAAAAAAGCTGCCCAGGAGCAAAAAAAAATTTTTTTTCTCAAATGTAATAACGGATGCTAGAATGTGATTCAGGGTGGAATTCCATGTCTAAAAATATTATTATTAGCTGTTTTTAAATATCGAGTGTTTTTGCTGCCCGAGGAAGAAAACGCATGATGCCGCGGTGAGAAAAAAAGCTGCCCAGGAGCAAAAAAAATTTTTTTCTCTCAAATGTAATAACGGATCCTAGAATGTGATTCGGGGTGCAATTCCATGTCTAACAATATTATTAGCTGTTTTTAAAAATGGTGTGTTTTTGCTGCCCGAGGAAGAAAACGCGTGATGCCGCGGTCAGAAAAAAAGCTGCCCCGGAGCAAAAAAAATTTTTTTTCCTCAAATGTAATAACTGATGGTAGAATGTGATTCGGGGTGGAATTCCATGTCTAAAAGTATTATTACCTGTTTTAAAAAATCGAGTGTTTTTGCTGTCCGAAGAACAAAACGCGTGATGCCTCGGTCAGAAAAAAAGCTGCCTAGGAGCAAAAAAAATTTTTTTTCTCAAATGTAATAACGGATGCTAGAATGTGATTCGGGGTGGAATTCCATGTCTAAAAATATTATTATTAGCTGTTTTTAAAAATTGAGTGTTTTTGCTCCCCGAGGAAGAAAACGCGTGATGCCGCGGTAAGAAAAAAAGCTGCCCCGGAGCAAAAAATTTTTTTTCTCAAATGTAATAATGGATGCTAGAATGTGATTCGGGGTGGAATTCCATTTCTAAAAGTATTATTATTAGCTGTTTATAAAAATCGAGTGTTTTTGCTGCCCGAGGAAGAAAACGCATGATGCCGCGGTCAGAAAAAAAGCTGCCCAGGAGCAAAAAAATTTTTTTTCTCAAATGTAATAATGGATGCTAGAATGTGATTCGGGGTGGAATTCCATGTCTAAAAATAGTATTATTAGCTGTTTATAAAAATCGAGTGTTTTTGCTGCCCGAGGAAGAAAACGCATGATGCCGCGGTCAGAAAAAAAGCTGCCCAGGAACAAAAATATTTTTTTTCTCAAATGTAATAACGGATGCTAGAATGGGATTCGGGGTGGAATTCCATGTCTAAAAATATTATTATTAGCTGTTTTTAAAAATCAAGTGTTTTTGCTGCCCGAGGAAGAAAAAAAGCTGCCCAGGAGAAAAAAAAATTTTTTTTCTCAAATGTAATAACGGATGCTAGAATGTGATTCGGGGTGGAATTCCATGTCTAAAAATATTATTATTAGCTGTTTTTAAAAATCAAGTGTTTTTGCTACCCCGAGGAAGAAAACGAGTGATGCCGCGGTAAGAAAAAAAGCTGCCCAGGAACAAAAAAAATTTTTTTTTCTCAAATGTAATAACGGATGCTAGAATGTAATTCGGGGTGGAATTCCATGTCTAAAAATATTATTATTCGCTGTTTTTAAAAATCAAGTGTTTTTGCTGCCCGAGGAAGATAAGGCGTGATGCCGCGGTCAGAAAAATAGCTGCCCAGGAGCAAAAAAAAATTTTTTTTCTCAAATGTTATAACGGATGCTAGAATGTGATTCGGTGTGGAATTCCATGTCTAAAAATATTATTTTTAGCTGTTTTTAAAAATCGAGTGTTTTTGCTGCCCGAGGAAGAAAATGCATGATGCCGCGGTCAGAAAAAAAGCTGCCCAGGAATAAAAAAATTTTTTTTCTCAAATGTAATAACGGATCCTAGAATGGGATTCGGGGTGGAATTCCATGTCTAAAAATATTATTATTAGCTGTTTTTAAATATCGAGTGTTTTTGCTGCCCGAGGAAGAAAACGCATGATGCCGCGGTGAGAAAAAAAGCTGCCCAGGAGCAAAAAAAATTTTTTTTCCTCAAATGTAATAACGGATGCTAGAATGTGATTCGGGGTGGAATTCCATGTCTAAAAATATTATTATTAGCTGTTTTTAAAAATCAAGTGTTTTTGCTGCCCGAGGAAGAAAACGAGTGATGCCGCGGTAAGAAAAAAAGCTGCCCAGGAGCAAAAAAAAATTTTTTTTCTCAAATGTAATAACGGATGCTAGAATGTGATTCGGGGTGGAATTCCATGTCTAAAAATATTATTATTAGCTGTTTTTAAAAATCAAGTGTTTTTGCTGCCCGAGGAAGAAAAAAAGCTGCCCAGGAGAAAAAAAATTTTTTTTTCTCAAATGTAATAACGGATGCTAGAATGTGATTCAGGGTGGAATTCCATGTCTAAAAATATTATTTTTAGCCGTTTTTAAAAATCAAGTGTTTTTGCTGCCCGAGGAAGAAAACGAGTGATGCCGCGGTAAGAAAAAAAGCTGCTCAGGAACAAAAATATTTTTTTTCTCTAATGTAATAACGGATGCTAGAATGGGATTCGGGGTGGAATTCCATGTCTAAAAATATTATTATTACCTGTTTTAAAAAATCGAGTGTTTTTGCTGTCCAAAGAAGAAAACGCGTGATGCCCCGGTCAGAAAAAAAGCTGCCTAGGAGCAAACAAAATTTTTTTTTCTCAAATGTAATAACGGATGCTAGAATGTGATTCGGGGTGGAATTCCATGTCTAAAAATATTATTATTAGCTGTTTATAAAAATCGAGTGTTTTTGCTGCCCGAGGAAGAAAACGCGTGATGCTGCGGTCAGAAAAAAAAAGCTGCCCAGGAACAAAAATATTTTTTTTCTCAAATGTAATAACGGATGCTAGAATGGGATTCGGGGTGGAATTCCATGTCTAAAAATATTATTATTAGCTGTTTTTAAAAATCAAGTGTTTTTGCTGCCCGAGGAAGAAAAAAAGCTGCCCAGGAGAAAAAAAATTTTTTTTTCTCAAATGTAATAACGGATGCTAGAATGTGATTCGGGGTGGAATTCCATGTCTAAAAATATTATTATTAGCTGTTTTTAAAAATCAAGTGTTTTTGCTACCCCGAGGAAGAAAACGAGTGATGCCGCGGTAAGAAAAAAAGCTGCCCAGGAGCAAAAAAAAATTTTTTTTCTCAAATGTAATAACGGATGCTAGAATGTGATTCAGGGTGGAATTCCATGTCTAAAAATATTATTTTTAGCCGTTTTTAAAAATCGAGTGTTTTTGCTGCCTGAGGAAGAAAACCCGTTATGCCGCAGTCAGAAAAAAAGCTGCCCAGGAACAAAAAAAATTTTTTTTTCTCAAATGTAATAACGGATGCTAGAATGTAATTCGGGGTGGAATTCCATGTCTAAAAATATTATTATTCGCTGTTTTTAAAAATCAAGTGTTTTTGCTGCCCGAGGAAGATAAGGCGTGATGCCGCGGTCAGAAAAATAGCTGCCCAGGAGCAAAAAAAAATTTTTTTTCTCAAATGTTATAACGGATGCTAGAATGTGATTCGGTGTGGAATTCCATGTCTAAAAATATTATTTTTAGCTGTTTTTAAAAATCGAGTGTTTTTGCTGCCCGAGGAAGAAAATGCATGATGCCGCGGTCAGAAAAAAAGCTGCCCAGGAATAAAAAAATTTTTTTTCTCAAATGTAATAACGGATCCTAGAATGGGATTCGGGGTGGAATTCCATGTCTAAAAATATTATTATTAGCTGTTTTTAAATATCGAGTGTTTTTGCTGCCCGAGGAAGAAAACGCATGATGCCGCGGTGAGAAAAAAAGCTGCCCAGGAGCAAAAAAAATTTTTTTTCCTCAAATGTAATAACGGATGCTAGAATGTGATTCGGGGTGGAATTCCATGTCTAAAAATATTATTATTAGCTGTTTTTAAAAATCAAGTGTTTTTGCTGCCCGAGGAAGAAAACGAGTGATGCCGCGGTAAGAAAAAAAGCTGCCCAGGAGCAAAAAAAAATTTTTTTTCTCAAATGTAATAACGGATGCTAGAATGTGATTCGGGGTGGAATTCCATGTCTAAAAATATTATTATTAGCTGTTTTTAAAAATCAAGTGTTTTTGCTGCCCGAGGAAGAAAAAAAGCTGCCCAGGAGAAAAAAAATTTTTTTTTCTCAAATGTAATAACGGATGCTAGAATGTGATTCAGGGTGGAATTCCATGTCTAAAAATATTATTTTTAGCCGTTTTTAAAAATCAAGTGTTTTTGCTGCCCGAGGAAGAAAACGAGTGATGCCGCGGTAAGAAAAAAAGCTGCCCAGGAGCAAAAAAAAATTTTTTTTCTCAAATGTAATAACGGATGCTAGAATGTGATTCGGTGTGGAATTCCATGTCTAAAAATATTATTATTAGCTGTTTTTAAATATCGAGTGTTTTTGCTGCCCGAGGAAGAAAACGCATGATGCCGCGATCAGAAAAAAAGCTGCCCAGGAGCAAAAAAAAAATTTTTTTCTCAAATGTAATAACGGATCCTAGAATGTTATTCGGGGTGCAATTCCATGTCTAACAATATTATTAGCTGTTTTTAAAAATGGTGTGTTTTTGCTGCCCGAGGAAGAAAACGCGTGATGCCGCGGTAAGAAAAAAAGCTGCCCCGGAGCAAAAAATTTTTTTTCTCAAATGTAATAATGGATGCTAGAATGTGATTCGGGGTGGAATTCCATTTCTAAAAGTATTATTATTAGCTGTTTATAAAAATCGAGTGTTTTTGCTGCCCGAGGAAGAAAACGCATGATGCCGCGGTCAGAAAAAAAGCTGCCCAGGAGCAAAAAAAATTTTTTTCTCAAATGTAATAATGGATGCTAGAATGTGATTCGGGGTGGAATTCCATGTCTAAAAATATTATTATTAGCTGTTTATAAAAATCGAGTGTTTTTGCTGCCCGAGGAAGAAAACGCATGATGCGGCGGTCAGAAAAAAAGCTGCTCAGGAACAAAAATATTTTTTTTCTCTAATGTAATAACGGATGCTAGAATGGGATTCGGGGTGGAATTCCATGTCTAAAAATATTATTATTACCTGTTTTAAAAAATCGAGTGTTTTTGCTGTCCAAAGAAGAAAACGCGTGATGCCCCGGTCAGAAAAAAAGCTGCCTAGGAGCAAACAAAATTTTTTTTTCTCAAATGTAATAACGGATGCTAGAATGTGATTCGGGGTGGAATTCCATGTCTAAAAATATTATTATTAGCTGTTTATAAAAATCGAGTGTTTTTGCTGCCCGAGGAAGAAAACGCGTGATGCTGCGGTCAGAAAAAAAAAGCTGCCCAGGAACAAAAATATTTTTTTTCTCAAATGTAATAACGGATGCTAGAATGGGATTCGGGGTGGAATTCCATGTCTAAAAATATTATTATTAGCTGTTTTTAAAAATCAAGTGTTTTTGCTGCCCGAGGAAGAAAACGCGTGATGCCGCGGTCAGAAAAAAAGTTGCTCAGGAGCATAAAAAATTCTTTTTCTCAAATGTAATAACGGATCCTAGAATGTGATTCGGGGTGCAATTCCATGTCTAACAATATTATTAGCTGTTTTTAAAAATTGAGTGTTTTTGCTGCCCGAGGAAGGAAACGCGTGATGCCGCGGTCAGAAAAGAAGCTGCCCCGGAGCAAAAAAATTTTTTTTCTCAAATGTAATAACTGATGGTAGAATGTGATTCGGGGTGGAATTCCATGTCTAAAAATATTATTATTAGCTGTTTTTAAAAATCAAGTGTTTTTGCTGACCGAGGAAGGAAACGCGTGATGCCGCGGTCAGAAAAAAAGCTGCCCCGGAGCAAAAAAATTTTTTTTCTCAAATGTAATAACTGATGGTAGAATGTGATTCTGGGTGGAATTCCATGTCTAAAAATATTATTATTAGCTGTTTGTAAAAATCGAGTGTTTTTGCTGTCCAAAGAAGAAAACGCGTGATGCCCCGGACAGAAAAAAAGCTGCCTAGGAGCAAACAAATTTTTTTTTTCTCAAATGTAATAACGGATGCTAGAATGTGATTCGGGGTGGAATTCCATGTCTAAAAATATTATTATTAGCTGTTTTTAAAAACCAAGTGTTTTTGCTGCCCGAGGAAGAAAACGCGTGATGCCGCGGTCAGAAGAAAAGTTGCTCAGGAGCATAAAAAATTCTTTTTCTCAAATGTAATAACGGATGCTAGAATGTGATTCGGTGTGGAATTCCATGTCTAAAAATATTATTATTAGCTGTTTTTAAATATCGAGTGTTTTTGCTGCCCGAGGAAGAAAACGCGTGATGCTGCGGTCAGAAAAAAAGCTGCCCAGGAACAAAAATATTTTTTTTCTCAAATGTAATAACGGATGCTAGAATGGGATTCGGGGTGGAATTCCATGTCTAAAAATATTATTATTAGCTGTTTTTAAAAATTCAGGGTTTTTTTGCTGCCCGAGGAAGAAAACGCATGATGCCACGATCAGAAAAAAAGCTGCCCAGGAACAAAAAAAATTTTTTTTCTCAAATGTAATAACGGATGCTAGAATGTGATTCAGGGTGGAATTCCATGTCTAAAAATATTATTTTTAGCCGTTTTTAAAAATCGAGTGTTTTTGCTGTCTGAGGAAGAAAACGCGTTATGCCGCAGTCAGAAAAAAAGCTGCCCAGGAGCAAAAAAAATTTTTTTTTCTCAAATGTAATAACGGATGCTAGAATGTGATTCGGGGTGGAATTCCATGTCTAAAAATATTATTATTCGCTGTTTTTAAAAATCAAGTGTTTTTGCTGCCCGAGGAAGGAAACGCGTGATGCCGCGGTCAGGAAAAAAGCTGCCCCGGAGCAAAAAAATTTTTTTTCTCAAATGTAATAACTGATGGTAGAATGTGATTCGGGGTGGAATTCCATGTCTAAAAATATTATTATTAGCTGTTTATAAAAATCGAGTGTTTTTGCTGCCCGAGGAAGAAAACGCATGATGCGGCGGTCAGAAAAAAAGCTGCCCAGGAACAAAAATATTTTTTTTCTCTAATGTAATAACGGATGCTAGAATGGGATTCGGGGTGGAATTCCATGTCTAAAAATATTATTATTAGCTGTTTTTAAAAATCAAGTGTTTTTGCTGCCCGAGGAAGAAAAGGCGTGATGCCGCGGTCAGAAAAAAAGCTGCCCCGGAGCAAAAAAATTTTTTTTCTCAAATGTAATAACTGATGGTAGAATGTGATTCGGGGTGGAATTCCATGTCTAAAAGTATTATTATTACCTGTTTTAAAAAATTGAGTGTTTTTGCTGTCCAAAGAAGAAAAAAGCGTGATGCCCCGGTCAGAAAAAAAGCTGCCTAGGAGCAAACAAAATATTTTTTTTCTCAAATGTAATAACGGATGCTAGAATGTGATTCGGGGTGGAATTCCATGTCTAAAAATATTATTATTAGCTGTTTATAAAAATCGAGTGTTTTTGCTGCTCGAGGAAGAAAACGCGTGATGCTGCGGTCAGAAAAAAAGTTGCTCAGGAGCATAAAAAATTATTTTTCTCAAATGTAATAACGGATGCTAGAATGTGATTCAGGGTGGAATTCCATGTCTAAAAATATTATTATTAGCTGTTTTTAAAAATTGAGTGTTTTTGCTGCCCGAGGAAGAAAACGCGTGATGCCGCGGTCAGAAAAAAAGCTGCACCGGAGCAAAAAATTTTTTTTCTCAAATGTAATAATGGATGCTAGAATGTGATTCGGGGTGGAATTCCATTTCTAAAAGTATTATTATTAGCTGTTTTAAAAGATCGAGTGTTCTTGCTCTCCGAAGAAGAAAACGCGTGATGCCGCGGACAGAAAAAAAGCTGCCCAGTAGCAAAAAAAATTTTTTGTCTCAAATGTTATAATGGATGCTAGAATGTGATTCGGGGTGGAATTCCATGTCTAAAAATATTATTATTAGCTGTTTTTAGAAATTCAGGGTTTTTTTGCTGCCCGAGGAAGAAAACGCGTTATGCCACAGTCAGAAAAAAAGCTGCCCAGGAGCAAAAAAAATTTTTTTTTCTCAAATGTAATAACGGATGCTAGAATGTGATTCGAGGTGGAATTCCATGTCTAAAAATATTATTATTAGCTCTTTTTAAAAATCAAGTGTTTTTGCTGCCCGAGGAAGAAAACGCATGATGCCGCGGTCAGAAAAAACGTTGCTCAGGAGCAAAAAAATTTTTTTTTCTCAAATGTAATAAAGGATGCTAGAATGGGATTCAGGGTGGAATTCCATGTCTAAAAATATTATTATTAGCTGTTTTTAAAAATTGACTCTTTTTGCTGCCCGAGGAAGAAAACGCGTGATGCCGCGGTCAGAAAAAAAGCTGCCCCGGAGCAAAAAAAAATTTTTTTCCTCAAATGTAATAACTGATGGTAGAATGTGATTCGGGGTGGAATTCCATGTCTAAAAGTATTATTACCTGTTTTAAAAAATCGAGTGTTTTTGCTGTCCGAAGAACAAAACGCGTGATGCCCCGGTCAGAAAAAAAGCTGCCTAGGAGCAAAAAAAATTTTTTTTCTCAAATGTAATAACGGATGCTAGAATGTGATTCAGGGTGGAATTCCATGTCTAAAAATATTATTATTAGCTGTTTTAAAAAATCGAGTGTTCTTGCTGTCCGAAGAAGAAAACGCGTGATGCCGCGGACAGAAAAAAAGCTGCCCAGGAGCAAAAAAAATTTTTTGTCTCAAATGTAATAATGGATGCTAGAATGTGATTCGGGATGGAATTCCATGTCTAAAAATATTATTATTAGCTGTTTTTAGAAATTCAGGGTTTTTTTGCTGCCCGAGGAAGAAAACGCGTTATGCCGCAGTCAGAAAAAAAGCTGCCCAGGAGCAAAAAAAATTTTTTTTTCTCAAATGTAATAACGGATGCTAGAATGTGATTCGGGGTGGAATTCCATGTCTAAAAATATTATTATTCGCTGTTTTTAAAAATCAAGTGTTTTTGCTGCCCGAGGAAGAAAAGGCGTGATGCCGCGGTCAGAAAAAAAGCTGCCAGGAGCAAAAAAAATTTTTTTTTCTCAAATGTAATAACGGATGCTAGAATGTGATTCGAGGTGGAATTCCATGTCTAAAAATATTATTATTAGCTCTTTTTAAAAATCAAGTGTTTTTGCTGCCCGAGGAAGAAAACGCATGATGCCGCGGTCAGAAAAAACGTTGCTCAGGAGCAAAAAAATTTTTTTTTCTCAAATGTAATAAAGGATGCTAGAATGGGATTCAGGGTGGAATTCCATGTCTAAAAATATTATTATTAGCTGTTTTTAAAAATTGACTCTTTTTGCTGCCCGAGGAAGAAAACGCGTGATGCCGCGGTCAGAAAAAAAGCTGCCCCGGAGCAAAAAAAAATTTTTTTCCTCAAATGTAATAACTGATGGTAGAATGTGATTCGGGGTGGAATTCCATGTCTAAAAGTATTATTACCTGTTTTAAAAAATCGAGTGTTTTTGCTGTCCGAAGAACAAAACGCGTGATGCCCCGGTCAGAAAAAAAGCTGCCTAGGAGCAAAAAAAATTTTTTTTCTCAAATGTAATAACGGATGCTAGAATGTGATTCAGGGTGGAATTCCATGTCTAAAAATATTATTATTAGCTGTTTTAAAAAATCGAGTGTTCTTGCTGTCCGAAGAAGAAAACGCGTGATGCCGCGGACAGAAAAAAAGCTGCCCAGGAGCAAAAAAAATTTTTTGTCTCAAATGTAATAATGGATGCTAGAATGTGATTCGGGATGGAATTCCATGTCTAAAAATATTATTATTAGCTGTTTTTAAAAATTCAGGGTTTTTTTGCTGCCCGAGGAAGAAAACGCATGATGCCGCGATCAGAAAAAAAGCTGCCCAGGAACAAAAAAAATTTTTTTTCTCAAATGTAATAACGGATGCTAGAATGTGATTCAGGGTGGAATTCCATGTCTAAAAATATTATTTTTAGCCGTTTTTAAAAATCGAGTGTTTTTGCTGCCCGAGGAATAAAACGCGTGATGCCGCGGTCAGAAAAAAAGCTGCCCAGGAGCAAAAAAATTTTTTTTTTCTCAAATGTAATAACGGATGCTAGAATGTGATTCGGGGTGGAATTCCATGTCTAAAAATATTATTATTAGCTGTTTTTAAAAATCAAGTGTTTTTGCTGCCCGAGGAAGAAAATGCATGATGCCGCGGTCAGAAAAAACGTTGCTCAGGAGCAAATAAAATTTTTTTTCTCAAATGTAATAACGGATGCTAGAATGGGATTCAGGGTGGAATTCCATGTCTAAAAATATTATTATTAGCTGTTTTTAAAAATTGACTCTTTTTCCTGCCCGAGGAAGAAAACGCGTTATGCCGCAGTCAGAAAAAAAGCTGCCCAGGAGCAAAAAAAATTTTTTTTTCTCAAATGTAATAACGGATGCTAGAATGTGATTCGGGGTGGAATTCCATGTCTAAAAATATTATTATTCGCTGTTTTTAAAAATCAAGTGTTTTTGCTGCCCGAGGAATAAAACGCGTGATGCCGCGGTCAGAAAAAAAGCTGCCCAGGAGCAAAAAAATTTTTTTTTTCTCAAATGTAATAACGGATGCTAGAATGTGATTCGGGGTGGAATTCCATGTCTAAAAATATTATTATTAGCTGTTTTTAAAAATCAAGTGTTTTTGCTGCCCGAGGAAGAAAATGCATGATGCCGCGGTCAGAAAAAACGTTGCTCAGGAGCAAATAAAATTTTTTTTCTCAAATGTAATAACGGATGCTAGAATGGGATTCAGGGTGGAATTCCATGTCTAAAAATATTATTATTAGCTGTTTTTAAAAATTGACTCTTTTTCCTGCCCGAGGAAGAAAACGAGTGATGCCGCGGTAAGGAAAAAAGCTGCCCAGGAGCAAAAAAAATTTTTTTTTCTCAAATGTAATAACGGATGCTAGAATGTGATTCGGTGTGGAATTCCATGTCTAAAAATATTATTATTAGCTGTTTTTAAAAATCAAGTGTTTTTGCTGCCCGAGGAAGAAAACGCATGATGCCGCGGTCAGAAAAAAAGCTGCCCAGGAGCAAAAAAAAATTTTTTCTCTCAAATGTAATAACGGATCCTAGAATGTGATTCGGGGTGCAATTCCATGTCTAACAATATTATTAGCTGTTTTTAAAAATGGAGTGTTTTTGCTGCCCGAGGAAGAAAACGCGTGATGCCGCGGTCAGAAAAAAAGCTGCCCAGGAGCAAAAAAAATTTTTTTTTCTCAAATGTAATAACGGATGCTAGAATGGGATTCAGGGTGGAATTCCATGTCTAAAAATATTATTTTTAGCTGTTTTTAAAAATCGAGTGTTTTTGCTGCCCGAGGAAGAAAACGCATGATGCCGCGGTCAGAAAAAAAGCTGCCCAGGAGCAAAAAAAAAATTTTTCTCTCAAATGTAATAACGGATCCTAGAATGTGATTCGGGGTGCAATTCCATGTCTAACAATATTATTAGCTGTTTTTAAAAATGGAGTGTTTTTGCTGCCCGAGGAAGAAAACGCGTGATGCCGCGGTCAGAAAAAAAGCTGCCCCGGAGCAAAAAAATTTTTTTTTCCTCAAATGTAATAACTGACGGTAGAATGTGATTCGGGGTGGAATTTCATGTCTAAAAGTATTATTACCTGTTTTAAAAAATCGAGTGTTTTTGCTGTCCGAAGAACAAAACCCGTGATGCCCCGGTCAGAAAAAAAGCTGCCTAGGAGCAAAAAAAAAGTTTTTTCTCAAATGTAATAACGGATGCTAGAATGTGATTCGGTGTGGAATTCCATGTCTAAAAATATTATTTTTAGCTGTTTTTAAAAATCGAGTGTTTTTGCTGCCCGAGGAAGAAAATGCATGATGCCGCAGTCAGAAAAAAAGCTGCCCAGGAATAAAAAAATTTTTTTTCTCAAATGTAATAACGGATCCTAGAATGGGATTCGGGGTGGAATTCCATGTCTAAAAATATTATTATTAGCTGTTTTTAAAAATTGACTCTTTTTGCTGCCCGAGGAATAAAACGCGTGATGCCGCGGTCAGAAAAAAAGCTGCCTAGGAGCAAAAAAATTTTTTTTTTCTCAAATGTAATAACGGATGCTAGAATGTGATTCGGGGTGGAATTCCATTTCTAAAAGTATTATTATTAGCTGTTTTTAAAAATCAAGTGTTTTTGCTGCCCGAGGAAGAAAACGCATGATGCCGCGGTCAGAAAAAACGTTGCTCAGGAGCAAATAAAATTTTTTTCCTCAAATGTAATAACGGATGCTAGAATGGGATTCAGGGTGGAATTCCATGTCTAAAAATATTATTATTAGCTGTTTTTAAAAATTGACTCTTTTTCCTGCCCGAGGAAGAAAACGCGTGATGCCCCGGTCAGAAAAAAAGCTGCCTAGGAGCAAAAAAAAATTTTTTTTCTCAAATGTAATAACGGATGCTAGAATGTGATTCAGGGTGGAATTCCATGTCTAAAAATATTATTATTAGCTGTTTTAAAAAATCGAGTGTTCTTGCTGTCCGAAGAAGAAAACGCGTGATGCCGCGGACAGAAAAAAAGCTGCCCAGGAGCAAAAAAAATTTTTTGTCTCAAATGTAATAATGGATGCTAGAATGTGATTCGGGATGGAATTCCATGTCTAAAAATATTATTATTAGCTGTTTTTAAAAATTCAGGGTTTTTTTGCTGCCCGAGGAAGAAAACGCATGATGCCGCGATCAGAAAAAAAGCTGCCCAGGAACAAAAAAAATTTTTTTTCTCAAATGTAATAACGGATGCTAGAATGTGATTCAGGGTGGAATTCCATGTCTAAAAATATTATTTTTAGCCGTTTTTAAAAATCGAGTGTTTTTGCTTCCTGAGGAAGAAAACGCGTTATGCCGCAGTCAGAAAAAAAGCTGCCCAGGAGCAAAAAAAATTTTTTTTTCTCAAATGTAATAACGGATGCTAGAATGTGATTCGGGGTGGAATTCCATGTCTAAAAATATTATTATTCGCTGTTTTTAAAAATCAAGTGTTTTTGCTGCCCGAGGAATAAAACGCGTGATGCCGCGGTCAGAAAAAAAGCTGCCCAGGAGCAAAAAAATTTTTTTTTTCTCAAATGTAATAACGGATGCTAGAATGTGATTCGGGGTGGAATTCCATGTCTAAAAATATTATTATTAGCTGTTTTTAAAAATCAAGTGTTTTTGCTGCCCGAGGAAGAAAATGCATGATGCCGCGGTCACAAAAAACGTTGCTCAGGAGCAAATAAAATTTTTTTTCTCAAATGTAATAACGGATGCTAGAATGGGATTCAGGGTGGAATTCCATGTCTAAAAATATTATTATTAGCTGTTTTTAAAAATTGACTCTTTTTCCTGCCCGAGGAAGAAAACGCATGATGCCGCGGTCAGAAAAAAAGCTGCCCAGGAGCAAAAAAAAATTTTTTCTCTCAAATGTAATAACGGATCCTAGAATGTGATTCGGGGTGCAATTCCATGTCTAACAATATTATTAGCTGTTTTTAAAAATGGAGTGTTTTTGCTGCCCGAGGAAGAAAACGCGTGATGCCGCGGTCAGAAAAAAAGCTGCCCAGGAGCAAAAAAATTTTTTTTTTCTCAAATGTAATAACGGATGCTAGAATGGGATTCAGGGTGGAATTCCATGTCTAAAAATATTATTTTTAGCTGTTTTTAAAAATCGAGTGTTTTTGCTGCCCGAGGAAGAAAACGCATGATGCCGCGGTCAGAAAAAAAGCTGCCCAGGAGCAAAAAAAAAATTTTTCTCTCAAATGTAATAACGGATCCTAGAATGTGATTCGGGGTGCAATTCCATGTCTAACAATATTATTAGCTGTTTTTAAAAATGGAGTGTTTTTGCTGCCCGAGGAAGAAAACGCGTGATGCCGCGGTCAGAAAAAAAGCTGCCCCGGAGCAAAAAAATTTTTTTTTCCTCAAATGTAATAACTGACGGTAGAATGTGATTCGGGGTGGAATTTCATGTCTAAAAGTATTATTACCTGTTTTAAAAAATCGAGTGTTTTTGCTGTCCGAAGAACAAAACCCGTGATGCCCCGGTCAGAAAAAAAGCTGCCTAGGAGCAAAAAAAAAGTTTTTTCTCAAATGTAATAACGGATGCTAGAATGTGATTCGGTGTGGAATTCCATGTCTAAAAATATTATTTTTAGCTGTTTTTAAAAATCGAGTGTTTTTGCTGCCCGAGGAAGAAAATGCATGATGCCGCGGTCAAAAAAAAAGCTGCCCAGGAATAAAAAAATTTTTTTTCTCAAATGTAATAACGGATCCTAGAATGGGATTCGGGGTGGAATTCCATGTCTAAAAATATTATTATTAGCTGTTTTTAAAAATTGACTCTTTTTGCTGCCCGAGGAATAAAACGCGTGATGCCGCGGTCAGAAAAAAAGCTGCCCAGGAGCAAAAAAATTTTTTTTTTCTCAAATGTAATAACGGATGCTAGAATGTGATTCGGGGTGGAATTCCATTTCTAAAAGTATTATTATTAGCTGTTTTTAAAAATCAAGTGTTTTTGCTGCCCGAGGAAGAAAACGCATGATGCCGCGGTCAGAAAAAACGTTGCTCAGGAGCAAATAAAATTTTTTTCCTCAAATGTAATAACGGATGCTAGAATGGGATTCAGGGTGGAATTCCATGTCTAAAAATATTATTATTAGCTGTTTTTAAAAATTGACTCTTTTTCCTGCCCGAGGAAGAAAACGAGTGATGCCGCGGTAAGAAAAAAAGCTGCCCAGGAGCAAAAAATTTTTTTTTTTCTCAAATGTAATAATGGATGCTAGAATGTGATTCGGTGTGGAATTCCATGTCTAAAAATATTATTATTAGCTGTTTTTAAAAATCTAGTGTTTTTGCTGCCCGAGGAAGAAAAAAAGCTGCCCAGGAGCAAAAAAATTTTTTTTTTTCTCAAATGTAATAACGGATGCTAGAATGTGATTCGGGGTGGAATTCCATGTCTAAAAATATTATTATTAGCTGTTTTTAAAAATCAAGTGTTTTTGCTGCCCGAGGAAGAAAACGAGTGATGCCGCGGTAAGAAAAAAAGCTGCCCAGGAGCAAAAAAAAATTTTTTTTCTCAAATGTAATAACGGATGCTAGAATGTGATTCGGTGTGGAATTCCATGTCTAAAAATATTATTATTAGCTGTTTTTAAATATCGAGTTTTTTTGCTGCCCGAGGAAGAAAACGCATGATGCCGCGGTCAGAAAAAAAGCTGCCCAGGAGCAAAAAAAATTTTTTTTTCTCAAATGTAATAACGGATCCTAGAATGTTATTCGGGGTGCAATTCCATGTCTAACAATATTATTAGCTGTTTTTAAAAATTGAGTGTTTTTGCTGCCCGAGGAAGGAAACGCGTGATGCCGCGGTCAGAAAAGAAGCTGCCCCGGAGCAAAAAAATTTTTTTTCTCAAATGTAATAACTGATGGTAGAATGTGATTCGGGGTGGAATTCCATGTCTAAAAATATTATTATTAGCTGTTTTTAAAAATCAAGTGTTTTTGCTGCCCGAGGAAGAAAAAAAGCTGCCCAGGAGCAAAAGAAATTTTTTTTTCTCAAATGTAATAATGGATGCTAGAATGTGATTCGGGGTGGAATTCCCTGTCTAAAAATATTATTATTAGCTGTTTTTAAAAATCAAGTGTTTTTGCTGCCCGAGGAAGAAAACGAGTGATGCCGCGGTAAGAAAAAAAGCTGCCCAGGAGCAAAAAAAAATTTTTTTTCTCAAATGTAATAACGGATGCTAGAATGTGATTCGGTGTGGAATTCCATGTCTAAAAATATTATTATTAGCTGTTTTTAAATATCGAGTGTTTTTGCTGCCCGAGGAAGAAAACGCATGATGCCGCGGTCAGAAAAAAAGCTGCCCAGGAGCAAAAAAAATTTTTTTTTCTCAAATGTAATAACGGATCCTAGAATGTGATTCGAGGTGCAATTCCATGTCTAACAATATTATTAGCTGTTTTTAAAAATTGAGTGTTTTTGCTGCCCGAGGAAGGAAACGCGTGATGCCGCGGTCAGAAAAGAAGCTGCCCCGGAGCAAAAAAATTTTTTTTCTCAAATGTAATAACTGATGGTAGAATGTGATTCGGGGTGGAATTCCATGTCTAAAAATATTATTATTAGCTGTTTTTAAAAATCAAGTGTTTTTGCTGCCCGAGGAAGAAAAAAAGCTGCCCAGGAGCAAAAGAAATTTTTTTTCTCAAATGTAATAACGGATGCTAGAATGTGATTCGGGGTGGAATTCCATGTCTAAAAATATTATTATTAGCTGTTTTTAAAAATCAAGTGTTTTTGCTGCCCGAGGAAGAAAACGAGTGATGCCGCGGTAAGAAAAAAAGCTGCCCAGGAGCAAAAAAAATTTTTTTTTCTGAAATGTAATAACGGATGCTAGAATATGATTCGGTGTGGAATTCCATGTCTAAAAATATTATTATTAGCTGTTTTTAAATATCGAGTGTTTTTGCTGCCCGAGGAAGAAAACGCATGATGCCGCGGTCAGAAAAAAAGCTGCCCAGGAGCAAAAAAATTTTTTTTTTCTCAAATGTAATAACGGATCCTAGAATGTGATTCGGGGTGCAATTCCATGTCTAACAATATTATTACCTGTTTTTAAAAATTGAGTGTTTTTGCTGCCCGAGGAAGGAAACGCGTGATGCCACGGTCAGAAAGAAGCTGCCCCGGAGCAAAAAAATTTTTTTTCTCAAATGTAATAACTGATGGTAGAATGTGATTCGGGGTGGAATTCCATGTCTAAAAATATTATTATTAGCTGTTTTTAAAAATCAAGTGTTTTTGCTGCCCGAGGAAGGAAACGCATGATGCCGCGGTCAGAAAAAAAGCTGCCCCGGAGCAAAAAAATTTTTTTTCTCAAATGTAATAACTGATGGTAGAATGTGATTCGGGGTGGAATTCCATGTCTAAAAATATTATTATTAGCTGTTTATAAAAATCGAGTGTTTTTGCTGCCCGAGGAAGAAAACGCATGTGCCGCGGTCAGAAAAAAAGCTGCCCAGGAACAAAAATATTTTTTTTCTCTAATGTAATAACGGATGCTAGAATGGGATTCGGGGTGGAATTCCATGTCTAAAAATATTATTATTAGCTGTTTTTAAAAATCAAGTATTTTTGCTGCCCGAGGAAGAAAAGGCGTGATGCCGCGGTCAGAAAAAAAGCTGCCCAGGAGCAAAAAAAATTTTTTTTTCTCAAATGTAATAACGGATGCTAGAATGTGATTCAGGGTGGAATTCCATGTCTAAAAATATTATTTTTAGCTCTTTTTAAAAATCGAGTGTTTTTGCTGCCCGAGGAAGAAAATGCCTGATGCCGCGGTCAGAAAAAAAGCTGCCCAGGAGCAAAAAAATTTTTTTTTCTCAAATGTAATAACGGATGCTAGAATGTGATTCGGGGTGGAATTCCATGTCTAAAAATATTATTATTAGCTCTTTTTAAAAATCAAGTGTTTTTGCTGCCCGAGGAAGAAAACGCATGATGCCGCGGTCAGAAAAAAAGCTGCCCAGGAGCAAAAAAAATTTTTTTTTCTCAAATGTAATAACGGATCCTAGAATGTTATTCGGGGTGCAATTCCATGTCTAACAATATTATTAGCTGTTTTTAAAAATTGAGTGTTTTTGCTGCCCGAGGAAGGAAACGCGTGATGCCGCGGTCAGAAAAGAAGCTGCCCCGGAGCAAAAAAATTTTTTTTCTCAAATGTAATAACTGATGGTAGAATGTGATTCGGGGTGGAATTCCATGTCTAAAAATATTGTTATTAGCTGTTTTTAAAAATCAAGTGTTTTTGCTGCCCGAGGAAGAAAAAAAGCTGCCCAGGAGCAAAAGAATTTTTTTTTTCTCAAATGTAATAATGGATGCTAGAATGTGATTCGGGGTGGAATTCCCTGTCTAAAAATATTATTATTAGCTGTTTTTAAAAATCAAGTGTTTTTGCTGCCCGAGGAAGAAAACGAGTGATGCCGCGGTAAGAAAAAAAGCTGCCCAGGAGCAAAAAAAAATTTTTTTTCTCAAATGTAATAACGGATGCTAGAATGTGATTCGGTGTGGAATTCCATGTCTAAAAATATTATTATTAGCTGTTTTTAAATATCGAGTGTTTTTGCTGCCCGAGGAAGAAAACGCATGATGCCGCGGTCAGAAAAAAAGCTGCCCAGGAGCAAAAAAAATTTTTTTTTCTCAAATGTAATAACGGATCCTAGAATGTGATTCGAGGTGCAATTCCATGTCTAACAATATTATTAGCTGTTTTTAAAAATTGAGTGTTTTTGCTGCCCGAGGAAGGAAACGCGTGATGCCGCGGTCAAAAAAGAAGCTGCCCCGGAGCAAAAATTTTTTTTTTCTCAAATGTAATAACTGATGGTAGAATGTGATTCGGGGTGGAATTCCATGTCTAAAAATATTATTATTAGCTGTTTTTAAAAATCAAGTGTTTTTGCTGCCCGAGGAAGAAAAAAAGCTGCCCAGGAGCAAAAGAAATTTTTTTTCTCAAATGTACTAACGGATGCTAGAATGTGATTTGGGGTGGAATTCCATGTCTAAAAATATTATTATTAGCTGTTTTTAAAAATCAAGTGTTTTTGCTGCCCGAGGAAGAAAACGAGTGATGCCGCGGTAAGAAAAAAAGCTGCCCAGGAGCAAAAAAAATTTTTTTTTCTCAAATGTAATAACGGATGCTAGAATATGATTCGGTGTGGAATTCCATGTCTAAAAATATTATTATTAGCTGTTTTTACATATCGAGTGCTTTTGCTGCCCGAGGAAGAAAACGCATGATGCCGCGGTCAGAAAAAAAGCTGCCCAGGAGCAAAAAAAATTTTTTTTTCTCAAATGTAATAACGGATGCTAGAATATGATTCGGTGTGGAATTCCATGTCTAAAAATATTATTATTAGCTGTTTTTACATATCGAGTGCTTTTGCTGCCCGAGGAAGAAAACGCATGATGCCGCGGTCAGAAAAAAAGCTGCCCAGGAGCAAAAAAAATTTTTTTTTCTCAAATGTAATAACGGATCCTAGAATGTGATTCGGGGTGCAATTCCATGTCTAACAATATTATTAGCTGTTTTTAAAAATTGAGTGTTTTTGCTGCCCGAGGAAGGAAACGCGTGATGCCACGTTCAGAAAGAAGCTGCCCCGGAGCAAAAAAATTTTTTTTCTCAAATGTAATAACTGATGGTAGAATGTGATTCGGGGTGGAATTCCATGTCTAAAAATATTATTATTAGCTGTTTTTAAAAATCAAGTGTTTTTGCTGCCCGAGGAAGGAAACGCATGATGCCGCGGTCAGAAAAAAAGCTGCCCCGGAGCAAAAAAATTTTTTTTCTCAAATGTAATAACTGATGGTAGAATGTGATTCGGGGTGGAATTCCATGTCTAAAAATATTATTATTAGCTGTTTATAAAAATCGAGTGTTTTTGCTGCCCGAGGAAGAAAACGCATGTGCCGCGCGGTCAGAAAAAAAGCTGCCCAGGAACAAAAATATTTTTTTTCTCTAATGTAATAACGGATCCGAGAATGGGATTCGGGGTGGAATTCCATGTCTAAAAATATTATTATTAGCTGTTTTTAAAAATCAAGTGTTTTTGCTGCCCGAGGAATAAAACGCGTGATGCCGCGGTCAGAAAAAAAGCTGCCCAGGAGCAAAAAAATTTTTTTTTCTCAAATGTAATAACGGATGCTAGAATGTGATTCGGGGTGGAATTCCATGTCTAAAAATATTATTATTAGCTCTTTTTAAAAATCAAGTGTTTTTGCTGCCCGAGGAAGAAAA
This sequence comes from Arizona elegans, assembly GCA_022577455.1. Classification (NCBI taxonomy): domain Eukaryota; kingdom Metazoa; phylum Chordata; class Lepidosauria; order Squamata; family Colubridae; genus Arizona; species Arizona elegans. The sequence continues at coordinate 167,537,638 of JAKOOJ010000001.1, read as the reverse complement.
CGCATGATGCCGCGGTCAGAAAAAAAGCTGCCCAGGAGCAAAAAAAATTTTTTTCTCTCAAATGTAATAACAGATCCTAGAATGTGATTCGGGGTGCAATTCCATGTATAACAATATTATTAGCTGTTTTTAAAAATTGAGTGTTTTTGCTGCCCGAGGAAGAAAACGCGTGATGCCGCGGTCAGAAAAAAAGCTGCCCCGGAGCAAAAAAATTTTTTTTTCCTCAAATGTAATAACTGATGGTAGAATGTGATTCGGGGTGGAATTCCATGTCTAGAAGTATTATTACCTGTTTTAAAAAATCGAGTGTTTTTGCTGACCGAAGAACAAAACGCGTGATGCCCCGGTCAGAAAAAAAGCTGCCTAGGAGCAAAAAAAATTTTTTTTCTCAAATGTAATAACGGATGCTAGAATGTGATTCGGGGTGGAATTCCATGTCTAAAAATATTATTATTAGCTCTTTTTAAAAATTGACTCTTTTTCCTGCCCGAGGAAGAAAACGAGTGATGCCGCGGTAAGAAAAAAAGCTGCCCAGGAGCAAAAAAATTTTTTTTTTCTCAAATGTAATAACGGATGCTAGAATGTGATTCGGTGTGGAATTCCATGTCTAAAAATATTATTATTAGCTGTTTTTTAAAATCAAGTGTTTTTGCTGCCCGAGGAAGAAAACGCATGATGCCGCGGTCAGAAAAACAGTTGCCCAGGAGCAAAAAAAAATTTTTTCTCTCAAATGTAATAACGGATCCTAGAATGTGATTCGGGGTGCAATTCCATGTCTAACAATATTATTAGCTGTTTTTAAAAATGGAGTGTTTTTGCTGCCCGAGGAAGAAAACGCGTGATGCCGCGGTCAGAAAAAAAGCTGCCCCGGAGCAAAAAAAAATTTTTTTCCTCAAATGTAATAACTGATGGTAGAATGTGATTCGGGGTGGAATTCCATGTCTAAAAGTATTATTACCTGTTTTAAAAAATCGAGTGTTTTTGCTGCCCGAGGAAGAAAACGCGTGATGCCGCGGTCAGAAAAAAAGCTGCCCAGGAGCAAAAAAACTTTTTTTTCTCAAATGTAATAACGGATCCTAGAATGTGATTCAGGGTGCAATTCCATGTCTAACAATATTATTAGCTGTTTTTAAAAATTGAGTGTTTTTGCTGCCCGAGGAAGAAAAAAGTTGCTCAGGAGCAAAAAAAATTTTTTTTTCTCAAATGTAATAACGGATGCTAGAATGTGATTCAGGGTGGAATTCCATGTCTAAAAATATCATTTTTAGCTGTTTTTAAAAATCGAGTGTTTTTGCTGCCTGTGGAAGAAAACGCGTTATGCTGCAGTCAGAAAAAAAGCTGCCCAGGAGCAAAAAAAAATTTTTTTCTCAACTGTAATAACGGATGGTAGAATGTGATTTGGGGTGGAATTCCATGTCTAAAAGTATTATTATTACCTGTTTTTTAAAAAAAATTTTCTCAAATGTAATAACGGATGCTAGAATGTGATTCGGGGTGGAATTCCATGTCTAAAAGTATTATTATTAGCTGTTTTAAAAAATCGAGTGTTTTTGCTGTCCGAAGAAGAAAACGCGTGATGCCGTGGTCAGAAAAAAAGCTGCCCCGGAGCAAAAAAAATTTTTTTTCCTCAAATGTAATAACTGATGGTAGAATGTGATTCGGGGTGGAATTCCATGTCTAGAAGTATTATTACCTGTTTTAAAAAATCGAGTGTTTTTGCTGTCCGAAGAACAAAACGCGTGATGCCCCGGTCAGAAAAAAAGCTGCCTAGGAGCAAAAAAAATTTTTTTTCTCAAATGTAATAACGGATGCTAGAATGTGATTCGGGGTGGAATTCCATGTCTAACAATATTATTATTAGCTGTTTTTAAAAATTGAGTGTTTTTGCTGCCCGAGGAAGAAAACGCGTGATGCCGCGGTCAGAAAAAAAGCTGCCCCGGAGCAAAAAATTTTTTTTCTCAAATGTAATAATGGATGCTAGAATGTGATTCGGGGTGGAATTCCATTTCTAAATGTATTATTATTAGCTGTTTTAAAAAATCGAGTGTTCTTGCTGTCCGAAGAAGGAAACGCGTGATGCCGCGGACAGAAAAAAAGCCGCCCAGGAGCAAAAAAATTTTTTTGTCTCAAATGTAATAATGGATGCTAGAATGTGATTCGGGGTGGAATTCCATGTCTAAAAATATTATTATTAGCTGTTTTTAAAAATTCAGGGTTTTTTTGCAGCCCGAGGAAGAAAACGCATGATGCCGTGATCAGAAAAAAAGCTGCCCAGGAACAAAAAAAATTTTTTTTCTCAAATGTAATAACGGATGCTAGAATGTGATTCAGGGTGGAATTCCATGTCTAAAAATATTATTTTTAGCCGTTTTTAAAAATCGAGTGTTTTTGCTGCCTGAGGAAGAAAACGCGTTATGCCGCAGTCAGAAAAAAAGCTGCCCAGGAGCAAAAAAAATTTTTTTTTTCTCAAATGTAATAACGGATGCTAGAATGTGATTCGGGGTGGAATTCCATGTCTAAAAATATTATTATTCGCTGTTTTTAAAAATCAAGTGTTTTTGCTGCCCGAGGAAGAAAAGGCGTGATCCTTCGGTCAGAAAAAAAGCTGCCCAGGAGCAAAAAAATTTTTTTTTTCTCAAATGTAATAACGGATCCTAGAATGGGATTCGGGGTGGAATTCCATGTCTAAAAATATTATTATTAGCTGTTTTTAAAAGTTGACTCTTTTTGCTGCCCGAGGAATAAAACGCGTGATGCCGTGGTCAGAAAAAAAGCTGCCCAGGAGCAAAAAAATTTTTTTTTTCTCAAATGTAATAACGGATGCTAGAATGTGATTCGGGGTGGAATTCCATGTCTAAAAATATTATTATTAGCTGTTTTTAAAAATCAAGTGTTTTTGCTGCCCGAGGAAGAAAACGCATGATGCCGTGGTCAGAAAAAACGTTGCTCAGGAGCAAATAAATTTTTTTTCTCAAATGTAATAACGGATGCTAGAATGGGATTCAGGGTGGAATTCCATGTCTAAAAATATTATTATTAGCTGTTTTAAAAAATCGAGTGTTTTTGCTGCCCGAGGAAGAAAACGCGTGATGCCGCGGTCAGAAAAAAAGCTGCCCAGGAGCAAAAAAAATTTTTTTTTCTCAAATGTAATAACGGATCCTAGAATGTGATTCAGGGTGGAATTCCATGTCTAAAAATATCATTTTTAGCTGTTTTTAAAAATCGAGTGTTTTTGCTGCCTGTGGAAGAAAACGCGTTATGCCGCAGTCAGAAAAAAAGCTGCCCAGGAGCAAAAAAAAATTTTTTTCTCAACTGTAATAACGGATGGTAGAATGTGATTTGGGGTGGAATTCCATGTCTAAAAGTATTATTATTACCTGTTTTTTAAAAAAAAAATTCTCAAATGTAATAACGGATGCTAGAATGTGATTCGGGGTGGAATTCCATGTCTAAAAGTATTATTATTAGCTGTTTTAAAAAATTGAGTGTTTTTGCTGTCCGAAGAAGAAAACGCGTGATGCCGCGGTCAGAAAAAAAGCTGCCCAGGAGCACAAAAATTTTTTTTTCTCAAATGTAATAACGGATGCTAGAATGTGATTTGGGGTGGAATTCCATGTCTAACAATATTATTAGCTGTTTTTAAAAATTGAGTGTTTTTGCTTTCCGAGGAAGAAAACGCGTGATGCCGTGGTCAGAAAAAAAGCTGCACCGGAGCAAAAAAAATTTTTTTCTCAAATGTAATAACTGATGGTAGAATGTGATTCGGGGTGGAATTCCATGTCTAAAAGTATTATTATTACCTGTTTTAAAAAATCGAGTGTTTTTGCTGTCCGAGGAAGAAAACGCATGATGCCGCGGTCAGAAAAAAAGCTGACCAGGAAAAAAAAAATTTTTTTTCTCAAATGTAATAACGGATGCTGAATAGGATTCGGGGTGGAATTCCATGTCTAAAAATATTATTATTAGCTGTTTTTAAAAATCGAGTGTTTTTGCTGTCCGAAGAACAAAACGCGTGATGCCCCGGTCAGAAAAAAAGCTGCCCAGGAGCAAAAAAAATTTTTTTTTCTCAAATGTAATAAGGGATGCTTGAATGTGATTCAGGGTGGAATTCCATGTCTAAAAATATTATTAGCTGTTTTTAAAAATCAAGTGTTTTTGCCGCCCAAGGAAGAAAACGCGTGATGCCACGGTCAGAAAAAAAGCTGCCCAGGAGCAAAAAAAAATTTTTTTCTCAAATGTAATAATGGATGCTAGAATGTGATTCGGGGTGGAATTCCATGTCTAAAAATATTATTATTAGCTGTTTATAAAAATCGAGTGTTTTTGCTGCCCGAGGAAGAAAACGCATGATGCCGCGGTCAGAAAAAAAGCTGCCCAGGAACAAAAAAAATTTTTTTCTCAAATGTAATAACGGATGCTGAATAGGATTCAGGGTGGAATTCCATGTCTAAAAATATTATTATTAGCTGTTTTTAAAAATCGAGTGTTTTTGCTGCCCGAGGAAGAAAATGCATGATGCTGCGGTCAGAAAAAAAGCTGCCCAGGAATAAAAAAAAATTTTTTCTCAAATATAATAACGGATGCTAGAATGGGATTCGGGGTGGAATTCCATGTCTAAAAATATTATTATTAGCTGTTTTTAAAAGTCAAGTGTTTTTGCTGCCTGAGGAAGAAAACGCGTGATGCCGCGGTCAGAAAAAAAGCTGCCCAGGAGCAAAAAAAAATTTTTTTTCTCAAATGTAATAACGGATGCTAGAATGTGATTCGGGGTGGAATTCCATGTCTAAAAATATTATTATTAGCTGTTTTTAAAAATCAAGTGTTTTTGCTGCCCGAGGAAGAAAACGCGTGATGCCGCGGTCAGAAAAAACGTTGCTCAGGAGCAAAAAAAATTTTTTTTCTCAAATGTAATAATGGATTCTAGAATGTGATTCAGGGTGTAATTCCATGTCTAAAAATATTATTATTAGCTGTTTTTAAAAATTGACTCTTTTTGCTGCCCGAGGAAGAAAAAAAGCTGCCCCGGAGCAAAAAATTTTTTTTTTCCTCAAATGTAATAACGGATGCTAGAATGTGATTCGGGGTGGAATTCCATGTCTAAAAATATTATTATTCACTGTTTTTAAAAATCAAGTGTTTTTGCTGCCCGAGGAAGAAAAGGTGTGATGCCGCGGTCAGAAAAAAAGCTGCCCAGGAGCAAAAAAATTTTTTTTTTCTCAAATGTAATAACGGATGCTAGAATGTGATTCAGGGTGGAATTCCATGTCTAAAAATATTATTTTTAGCTGTTTTTAAAAATCGAGTGTTTTTGCTGCCCGAGGAATAAAACGCGTGATGCCGCGGTCAGAGAAAAAGCTGCCCAGGAGCAAAAAAAATTTTTTTTTTCTCAAATGTAATAACGGATGCTAGAATGTGATTCGGGGTGGAATTCCATGTCTAAAAATATTATTATTAGCTGTTTTTAAAAATCAAGTGTTTTTGCTGCCCGAGGAAGAAAAGGCGGGATGCCGCGGTCAGAAAAAAAGCTGCCCAGGAGCAAAAAAAAATTTTTTTTCTCAAATGAAATAACGGATGCTAGAATGTGATTCAGGGTGGAATTCCATGTCTAAAAATATTATTATTAGCTGTTTATAAAGATCGAGTGTTTTTGCTGCCCGAGGAAGAAAACGCATGATGCCGCGGTTAGAAAAAAAGCTGCCCAGGAGCAGAAAAAATTTTTTTCTCAAATGTAATAACGGATGCTGAATAGGATTCGGGGTGGCATTCCATGTCTACAAAATATTATTATTAGCTGTTTTTAAAAATCAAGTGTTTTTGCTGCCTGAGGACAAAAAAAAGCTGCCCAGGAGCAAAAAAATTTTTTTTTCTCAAATGTAATAACGGATGCTAGAATGTGATTCAGGGTGGAATTCCATGTTTAAAATATTATTCTTAGCTGTTTTTAAAAATCAAGTGTTTTTGCTGCCCGATCAAGAAAACGCGTGATGCAGCAGTCCGAAAAAAAGCTGCCGAGGAGCAAAAAAAAATTTTTTTTTTCAAATGTAATAACGGATCCTAGAATGTGATTCGGGTTGCAATTCCATGTTTAAAAATATTATTAGTTGTTTTTAAATATTGAGTGTTTTTGCTGTCCGAGGAAGAAAACGCGTGATGCCGCGGTCAGAAAAAAAGCTGCCCAGGAGCAAAAAAAATTTTTTTTTCCTCAAATGTAATAACTGATGGTAGAATGTGATTTGGGGTGGAATTCCATGTCTAAAAGTATTATTATTAGCTGTTTTTAAAAATCGAGTGTTTTTGCTGCCCGAGGAAGAAAACGCGTGATGCCGCGGTCAAAAAAAAAGCTGCCGCGGAGCAAAAAAAATTTTTTTCTCAAATGTAATAACGGATGCTCAAATGTGGTTCAGGGTGGAATTCCATGTCTAAAAATATTATTTTTAGCTGTTTTTAAAAATCAAGTGTTTTTGCTGCCCGAGGAAGAAAACGCGTGATGCCGCGGTCAGAAAAAACGTTGCTCAGAAGCAGAAAATTTTTTTTTTTCTCAAATGTAATAACGGATGCTAGAATGTGATTCAGGGTGGAATTCCATGTCTAAAAATATTATTATCAGCTGTTTTTAAAAATTGATTCTTTTTGCTGCCCGAGGAAGAAAACGAGTGATGCCGCGGTAAGAAAAAAAGCTGCCCAGGAGCAAAAAAATTTTTTTTTCTCAAATGTAATAATGGATGCTAGAATGTGATTCGGTGTGGAATTCCATGTCTAAAAATATTATTATTAGCTGTTTTTAAATATCGAGTGTTTTTGCTGTCCGAGGAAGAAAACGCATGATGCCGCGGTCAGAAAAAAAGCTGCCCAGGAGCAAAAAAAATTTTTTTTTCTCAAATGTAATAACGGATCCTAGAATGTGATTCGGGGTGGAATTCCATGTCTAACAATATTATTAGCTGTTTTTAAAAATTGAGTGTTTTTGCTGCCCGAGGAAGAAAATGCGTGATGCCCCGGTCAGAAAAAAAGCTGCCTAGGAGCAAAAAAAATTTTTTTTCTCAAATGTAATAACGGATGCTAGAATGTGATTCGGGGTGGAATTCTATGTCTAAAAATATTATTATTAGCTGTTTTTAAAAATCGAGTGTTTTTGCTGGCCGAGGAAGAAAACGCGTGATGCCCCGGTCAGAAAAAAAGCTGCCCAGGAACAAAAAAAATTTTTTTTTCTCAAATGTAATAACGGATCCTAGAATGTGATTCAGGGTGGAATTCCATGTATAAAAATATTATTTTTAGCTGTTTTTAAAAATCGAGTGTTTTTGCTGCCTGAGGAAGAAAACGTGTTATGCCGCAGTCAGAAAAAAAGCTGCCCAGGAGCAAAAAAAATTTTTTTTTCTCAAATGTAATAACGGATGCTAGAATGTGATTCGGGGTGGAATTCCATGTCTAAAAATATTATTATTAGCTGTTTATAAAAATCGAGTGTTTTTGCTGCCCGAGGAAGAAAACGCATGATGCTGCGGTCAGAAAAAAAGCTGCCCAGGAACAAAAAAATTTTTTTTCTCAAATGTAATAACGGATGCTGAATAGGATTCGGGGTGGAATTCCATGTCTAAAAATATTATTATTACTGTATTTAAAAATCAAGTGTTTTTGTTGCCCGAGGATGAAAAAAAGCTGCCACGGAGCAAAAACATTTTTTTTTCCTCAAATGTAATAACGGATGCTAGAATGTGATTCGGGGTTTAATTCCATGTCTAAAAATATTATTCTTAGCTGTTTTTAAAAATCAAGTGTTTTTGCTGCCCGAGGAAGAAAACTCGTGATGCTGCGGTCAGAAAAAAAGCTGCCAGTGAGCAAAAAAAAATTTTTTTCTCAATTGTAATAATGGATGCTAGAATGTGATTCGGGGTGGAATTCCATGTCTAAAATTATTATTATTACCTGTTTTAAAAAATCGAGTGTTTTTGCTGTCCGAAGAACAAAACGCGTGATGCCCCGGTCAGAAAAAAAGCTGCCTAGGAGCAAAAAAAAAATTTTTTTCTCAAATGTAATAACGGATGCTAGAATGTGATTCGGGGTGGAATTCTATGTCTAAAAATATTATTATTAGCTGTTTTTAAAAATCGAGTGTTTTTGCTGCCCGAGGAAGAAAACGCGTGATGCCCCGGTCAGAAAAAAAGCTGCCCAGGAGCAAAAAAAATTTTTTTTTCTCAAATGTAATAACGGATCCTAGAATGTGATTCAGGGTGGAATTCCATGTATAAAAATATTATTTTTAGCTGTTTTTAAAAATCGAGTGTTTTTGCTGCCTGAGGAAGAAAACGTGTTATGCCGCAGTCAGAAAAAAAGCTGCCCAGGAGCAAAAAAAAATTTTTTTTCTCAAATGTAATAACGGATGCTAGAATGTGATTCGGGGTGGAATTCCATGTCTAAAAATATTATTATTAGCTGTTTATAAAAATCGAGTGTTTTTGCTGCCCGAGGAAGAAAACCCATGATGCTGCGGTCAGAAAAAAAGCTGCCCAGGAACAAAAAAATTTTTTTCTCAAATGTAATAACGGATGCTGAATAGGATTCGGGGTGGAATTCCATGTCTAAAAATATTATTATTACTGTATTTAAAAATCAAGTGTTTTTGCTGCCCGAGGAAGAAAACGCGGGTTGCAGCAGTCAGAAAAAAAGCTGCCCCAGAGCAAAAAAAATTTTTTTTCCTCAAATGTAATAACTGATGGTAGAATGTGATTCGGGGTGGAATTCCATGTCTAAAAGTATTATTATTACCTGATTTAAAAAATCGAGTGTTTTTGCTGTCCGAAGAATAAAACGCGTGATGCCCCGGTGAGAAATAAAGCTGCTCAGGAGCAAAAAAAATTTTTTTTTCTCAAATGTAATAACGGATCCTAGAAAGTGATTTGGGGTGCAATTCCATGTCTAACAATATTATTAGCTGTTTTTAAAAATTGAGTGTTTTTGCTGCCCGAGGAATAAAAAAGTTGCTCAGGAGCAAAAAAATTTTTTTTTCTCAAATGTAATAACGGATGCTAGAATGTGATTCGGTGTGGAATTCCATGTCTAAAAATATTATTATTAGCTGTTTTTAAATATCAAGTGTTTTTGCGGCCCGAGGAAGAAAACGCATGATGCCGCGGTCAGAAAAAAAGCTGCCCAGGAGCAAAAAAAATTTTTTTCTCTCAAATGTAATAACGGATCCTAGAATGTGATTCGGGCTGCAATTCCATGTCTAACAATATTATTAGCTGTTTTTAAAAATTGAGTGTTTTTGCTGCCCGAGGAAGAAAACGCGTGATGCCGCGGTCAGAAAAAAAGCTGCCCCGGAGCAAAAAAATTTTTTTTCTCAAATGTAATAACTGATGGTAGAATGTGATTTGGGGTGGAATTCCATGTCTAAAAGTATTACTATTACCTGTTTTAAAAAATCGAGTGTTTTTGCTGTCCGAAGAACAAAACGCGTGATGCCCCGGTCAGAAAAAAAGCTGCCTAGGAGCAAAAAAAAATTTTTTTCTCAAATGTAATAACGGATGCTAGAATGTGATTCGGGGTGGAATTCTATGTCTAAAAATATTATTATTAGCTGTTTTTAAAAATCGAGTGTTTTTGCTGCCCGAGGAAGAAAACGCGTGATGCCCCGGTCAGAAAAAAAGCTGCCCAGGAGCAAAAAAAATTTTTTTTTCTCAAATGTAATAACGGATCCTAGAATGTGATTCAGGGTGGAATTCCATGTATAAAAATATTATTTTTAGCTGTTTTTAAAAATCGAGTGTTTTTGCTGCCTGAGGAAGAAAACGTGTTATGCCGCAGTCAGAAAAAAAGCTGCCCAGGAGCAAAAAAAAATTTTTTTTCTCAAATGTAATAACGGATGCTAGAATGTGATTCGGGGTGGAATTCCATGTCTAAAAATATTATTATTAGCTGTTTATAAAAATCGAGTGTTTTTGCTGCCCGAGGAAGAAAACCCATGATGCTGCGGTCAGAAAAAAAGCTGCCCAGGAACAAAAAAATTTTTTTCTCAAATGTAATAACGGATGCTGAATAGGATTCGGGGTGGAATTCCATGTCTAAAAATATTATTATTACTGTATTTAAAAATCAAGTGTTTTTGCTGCCCGAGGAAGAAAACGCGGGTTGCAGCAGTCAGAAAAAAAGCTGCCCCAGAGCAAAAAAAATTTTTTTTCCTCAAATGTAATAACTGATGGTAGAATGTGATTCGGGGTGGAATTCCATGTCTAAAAGTATTATTATTACCTGATTTAAAAAATCGAGTGTTTTTGCTGTCCGAAGAATAAAACGCGTGATGCCCCGGTGAGAAATAAAGCTGCTCAGGAGCAAAAAAAATTTTTTTTTCTCAAATGTAATAACGGATCCTAGAATGTGATTTGGGGTGCAATTCCATGTCTAACAATATTATTAGCTGTTTTTAAAAATTGAGTGTTTTTGCTGCCCGAGGAATAAAAAAGTTGCTCAGGAGCAAAAAAATTTTTTTTTCTCAAATGTAATAACGGATGCTAGAATGTGATTCGGTGTGGAATTCCATGTCTAAAAATATTATTATTAGCTGTTTTTAAATATCAAGTGTTTTTGCGGCCCGAGGAAGAAAACGCATGATGCCGCGGTCAGAAAAAAAGCTGCCCAGGAGCAAAAAAAATTTTTTTCTCTCAAATGTAATAACGGATCCTAGAATGTGATTCGGGCTGCAATTCCATGTCTAACAATATTATTAGCTGTTTTTAAAAATTGAGTGTTTTTGCTGCCCGAGGAAGAAAACGCGTGATGCCGCGGTCAGAAAAAAAGCTGCCCCGGAGCAAAAAAATTTTTTTTCTCAAATGTAATAACTGATGGTAGAATGTGATTTGGGGTGGAATTCCATGTCTAAAAGTATTACTATTACCTGTTTTAAAAAATCGAGTGTTTTTGCTGTCCGAAGAACAAAACGCGTGATGCCCCGGTCAGAAAAAAAGCTGCCCAGGAGCAAAAAAATTTTTTTTTTCTCAAATGTAATAACGGATGCTAGAATGTGATTCAGGGTGGAATTCCATGTCTAAAAATATTATTATTAGTTGTTTTTAAAAATCAAGTGTTTTTGCTGCCCAAGGAAGAAAACGCATGATGCCGCGGTCAGAAAAAAAGCTGCCCAGGAGCAAAAAATTTTTTTTTCTCTCAAATGTAATAACGGATCCTAGAATGTGATTCGGGGTGCAATTCCATGTCTAACAATATTATTAGCTGTTTTTAAAAATTGAGTGTTTTTGCTGCCCGAGGAAGAAAACGCGTGATGCCGCGGTCAGAAAAAAAGCTGCCCCGGAGCAAAAAAATTTTTTTTCTCAAATGTAATAACTGATGGTAGAATGTGATTTGGGGTGGAATTCCATGTCTAAAAGTATTACTATTACCTGTTTTAAAAAATCGAGTGTTTTTGCTGTCCGAAGAACAAAACGCGTGATGCCCCGGTCAGAAAAAAAGCTGCCCAGGAGCAAAAAAATTTTTTTTTTCTCAAATGTAATAACGGATGCTAGAATGTGATTCAGGGTGGAATTCCATGTCTAAAAATATTATTATTAGTTGTTTTTAAAAATCAAGTGTTTTTGCTGCCCAAGGAAGAAAACGCATGATGCCGCGGTCAGAAAAAAAGCTGCCCAGGAGCAAAAAATTTTTTTTTCTCTCAAATGTAATAACGGATCCTAGAATGTGATTCGGGGTGCAATTCCATGTCTAACAATATTATTAGCTGTTTTTAAAAATTGAGTGTTTTTGCTGCCCGAGGAAGAAAACGCGTAATGCCGCGGTCAGAAAAAAAGCTGCCCCGGAGCAAAAAAATTTTTTTTCTCAAATGTAATAACTGATGGTAGAATGTGATTTGGGGTGGAATTCCATGTCTAAAAGTATTATTATTACCTGTTTTAAAAAATCGAGTGTTTTTGCTGTCCAAAGAACAAAACGCGTGATGCCCCGGTCAGAAAAAAAGCTGCCCAGGAGCAAAAAAATTTTTTTTTCTCAAATGTAATAACGGATGCTAGAATGTGATTCAGGGTGGAATTCCATGTCTAAAAATATTATTATTAGCTGTTTTTAAAAATCAAGTGTTTTTGCTGCCCAAGGAAGAAAACGCGTGATGCCACGGTCAGAAAAAAAGCTGCCCAGGAGCAAAAAAAAATTTTTTTCTCAAATGTAATAATGGATGCTATAATGTGATTCGGGGTGGAATTCCATGTCTAAAAATATTATTATTACCTGTTTGTAAAAATCGAGTGTTTTTGCTGCCCGAGGAAGAAAACGCGTGATGCAGCAGTCAGAAAAAAAGCTGCCGAGGAGCAAAAAAAATTTTTTTTTCTCAAATGTAATAACGGATCCTAGAATGTGATTCGGGTTGCAATTCCATGTCTAAAAATATTATTAGTTGTTTTTTAAATATTGAGTGTTTTTGCTGTCCGAGGAAGAAAACGCGTGATGCCGCGGTCAGAAAAAAAGCTGCCCCGGAGCAAAAAAATTTTTTTTCCCTCAAATGTAATAACTGATGGTAGAATGTGATTCGGGGTGGAATTCCATGTCTAAAAGTATTATTATTACCTGATTTAAAAAATCGAGTGTTTTTGCTGTCCGAAGAATAAAACGCGTGATGCCCCGGTCAGAAATAAAGCTGCTCAGGAGCAAAAAAAATTTTTTTTTCTCAAATGTAATAACGGATCCTAGAATGTGATTCGGGGTGGAATTCCATGTCTAACAATATTATTAGCTGTTTTTAAAAATTGAGTGTTTTTGCTGCCCAAGGAAGAAAAAAGTTGCTCAGGAGCAAAAAAATTTTTTTTTCTCAAATGTAATAATGGATGCTAGAATGTGATTCGGTGTGGAATTCCATGTCTAAAAATATTATTATTAGCTGTTTTTAAATATCAAGTGTTTTTGCGGCCCGAGGAAGAAAACGCATGATGCCGCGGTCAGAAAAAAAGCTGCCCAGGAGCAAAAAAATTTTTTTTCTCTCAAATGTAATAACGGATCCTAGAATGTGATTCGGGCTGCAATTCCATGTCTAACAATATTATTAGCTGTTTTTAAAAATTGAGTGTTTTTGCTGCCCGAGGAAGAAAACGCGTGATGCCGCGGTCAGAAAAAAAGCTGCCCAGGAGCAAAAAAAATTTTTTTCCTCAAATGTAATAACTGATGGTAGAATGTGATTTGGGGTGGAATTCCATGTCTAAAAGTATTATTATTACCTGATTTAAAAAATCGAGCGTTTTTGCTGTCCGAAGAATAAAACGCGTGATGCCCCGGTCAGAAATAAAGCTGCTCAGGAGCAAAAAAAATTTTTTTTTCTCAAATGTAATAACGGATGCTAGAATGTGATTCGGGTTGCAATTCCATGTCTAAAAATATTATTAGTTGTTTTTTAAATATTGAGTGTTTTTGCTGTCCGAGGAAGAAAACGCGTGATGCCGCGGTCAGAAAAAAAGCTGCCCCGGAGCAAAAAAAATTTTTTTTCCTCAAATGTAATAACTGATGGTAGAATGTGATTCGGGGTGGAATTCCATGTCTAACAATATTATTATTAGCTGTTTATAAAAATCGAGTGTTTTTGCTGCCCGAGGAAGAAAACGCATGATGCCGCGGTCAGAAAAAAAGCTGCCCAGGAACAAAAAAAATTTTTTTCTCAAATGTAATAACAGATGCTGAATAGGATTCGGGGTGGAATTCCATGTCTAAAAATATTATTATTAGCTGTTTTTAAAGATCGAGTGTTTTTGCTGCCCGAGGAAGAAAACGCGTGATGCCGCGGTCAGAAAAAAAGCTGCCCAGGAGCAAAAAAAATTTTTTTTTCTCAAATGTAATAATGGATCCTAGAATGTGATTCGGGGTGCAATTCCATGTCTAACAATATTATTAGCTGTTTTTAAAAATTGAGTGTTTTTGCTTCCCGAGGAAGAAAAAAGTTGCTCAGGAGCAAAAAAAATTTTTTTTTCTCAAATGTAATAACGGATGCTAGAATGTGATTCAGGGTGGAATTCCATGTATAAAAATATTATTTTTAGCTGTTTTTAAAAATCGAGTGTTTTTGCTGCCTGAGGAAGAAAACGTGTTATGCCGCAGTCAGAAAAAAAGCTGCCCAGGAGCAAAAAAAAATTTTTTTTCTCAAATGTAATAACGGATGCTAGAATGTGATTCGGGGTGGAATTCCATGTCTAAAAATATTATTATTACTGTATTTAAAAATCAAGTGTTTTTGTTGCCCGAGGATGAAAAAAAGCTGCCCCGGAGCAAAAACATTTTTTTTTCCTCAAATGTAATAACGGATGCTAGAATGTGATTCGGGGTGGAATTCCATGTCTAAAAATATTATTCTTAGTTGTTTTTAAAAATCAAGTGTTTTTGCTGCCCGAGGAAGAAAACTCGTGATGCTGCGGTCAGAAAAAAAGCTGCCAGTGAGCAAAAAAAATTTTTTTTCTCAATTGTAATAATGGATGCTAGAATGTGATTCGGGGTGGAATTCCATGTCTAAAAATATTATTATTAGCTGTTTATAAAAATCGAGTGTTTTTGCTGCCCGAGGAAGAAAACCCGTGATGCAGCAGTCAGAAAAAAAGCTGCCCCGGAGCAAAAAAAATTTTTTTCTCAAATGTAATAACTGATGGTAGAATGTGATTCGGGGTGGAATTCCATGTCTAAAAGTATTATTATTACCTGATTTAAAAAATCGAGTGTTTTTGCTGTCCGAAGAATAAAACGCGTGATGCCCCGGTGAGAAATAAAGCTGCTCAGGAGCAAAAAAAATTTTTTTTTCTCAAATGTAATAACGGATGCTAGAATGTGATTCGGGGTGGAATTCCATGTCTAACAATATTATTAGCTGTTTTTAAAAATTGAGTGTTTTTGCTGCCCGAGGAAGAAAACGCGTGATGCCGCGGTCAGAAAAAAAGCTGCCCCGGAGCAAAAAAATTTTTTTTCTCAAATGTAATAACTGATGGTAGAATGTGATTTGGGGTGGAATTCCATGTCTAAAGGTATTATTATTACCTGTTTTAAAAAATCGAGTGTTTTTGCTGTCCGAAGAACAAAACGCGTGATGCCCCGGTCAGAAAAAAAGCTGCCCAGGAGCAAAAAAAATTTTTTTTTCTCAAATGTAATAACGGATGCTAGAATGTGATTCAGGGTGGAATTCCATGTCTAAAAATATTATTTTTTTTTTATTGCAAAAGTTTTACAGTTACATTTTCACCCCTTTCCCCCCCCCGCAACCCACCCCATACTTCCCAGCCTCCCTAACCCACCCTAACCCTCCCCTCCCCCCAGACTTCCTCACAGTATACTCATGTCAAATAAAAGGAAAAACCCTCCTTTGTATATAAAACTTGAACCCCTCCCTCCCCCTTACAAATTTTCATCTTCATTACATTAACCTATTACAATCTTAATATAACATTTTCAAATAAATTTTCATCCTGATTACCTTAAAAATATTTCTATCTTGATATAACATTTTCTAACAAATTTTCATCCTCAACCTTAAAATATTTCTATCTTAATATAACGTTTTCAAATAAAAGCTATTTGATACTTCCTAGTTTGATATTTATTCTGAACATAATCTATCCATTTCTTCCATTCCCATTCATAAGTCTCTTGAGAACAATCTTTTAAATATGCTGAAATCTTCGCCATCTCTGCAAAACTGGCCATCTTCAAAGTCCATTCCTCAATCGTAGGCAGCGCTTCATTTTTCCAATATTTACCTATCAACAATCTTGCTGCTGTTATCATGTACAATATCAATTTTGTTTCACCCAATGTAAAACCCTTAACTATACCCAATAAAAACAGTTGTGGAGAAAATTGAATTTTTTTCTTCAAAACATTCTGCATGACCCACCAGATTTTTATCCAAAAAGCCTTAACTTTCTTACAGGTCCACCAAACATGATAATATGTAGCGTCTAGACAATCACATCTCCAACATTTAGGCTGCACATTAGGGTACATACACGACAATTTTTTGGGGTCTAGATGCCATCTATAAAACATTTTATAGAAATTTTCCCTCAGATTCTGCGACTGTGTAAATTTAACATTCTGAACCCAAATTTTTTCCCATGTTTCCAACATCACTGGTTCCTCAAAATTTTGTGCCCACTTAATCATGCAGTCTTTAACTAATTCAGTTTCTGAATCCCTTTCTAACAAAACATTATAAAGTCTTTTAATATGCATTGGGCCTTTCTCTTTTATGTGTCTAACTAATTCTTCCTCATACATCATTATACCAGTTTTTTGGTCCTCTTTCCATCTCAATTGCAATTGATTATATTGTAACCAAGTTAAATTAATCCCTTCAGCCAACAATGTCTGTAATGTCTTCAGCTGCCATCTGCCCGCATCTGTAAAAAGAACCTCTTTATATAAAAACCCCCCGAGTGACATTATATTTGTATTCCACAAGGTATGACCAAGATCCAGCCATAGCGGTATTTTATAATTCCAGTTGTTTCGGTGCTTCTTCCAAACTCTCAGCAAAGAATCTCTAAGTATATGGCTTTTAAATACTTTATCCACTTTACTGTCATAAAATAAGTAAGCGTGCCATCCAAATTCCAGATTAAAACTTTCTGCATTCAATATTCCAGTCTTTTTTCCTCCAAACCAATCACTTATTAAAGTCAAAGCTGTTGCATCATAATATAATTGTAGGTTTGGAAGTTTGAGACCTCCCCTTTCTGGAATGTCTTGCATAATTTTCATTTTTACTTTTGGTTTTTTCTCGTTCCAGACAAATTTGTTGACACCAGTTTGCCATGCTTTTAGTTGTTTATCATTTTTGAGCACCGGAATCATTTGAAACAAAAAAAGAAATCTTGGCAAAATGTTCATCTTAAGTGCTGCTATTCTTCCAAGTAAAGACAGCTGCAGTTTTTTCCAAATCTCCATATCTTTTTGCACCTCTCGCCACAACGCCTCATAGTTATTTTGAAACAATTTCATATTTGATTCTGCAACCTGAACTCCTAGATATTTTACCTTTGGTACAATCTCAAAACCTGCCCTCCTTTCTAACTCCAGTTTACGATCTTGTGTCATATTTTTAACTACCATCTTAGTTTTTCTCTGATTCAATCTGAAACCTGAAACTTTACCAAAGTCTTGTATAATGTCCTTCATCTGGATTATCGATTCCATTGGCTGTGTTAGGGTAACAACCAGATCGTCTGCAAATGCCTTTATTCTGTAATCCTCTTGCCTTATCATTATACCTTTCAATGTGTTAGAATCCCTTATTGTATTTAACAAGACTTCTAGTGTTAAAATGAACAACAATGGGGACAGTGGACATCCCTGTCTTGTACCTTTTTCAATTTTAAACTCTGTTGTCAAACTTCCATTGATAATGATCTGTGCCTTTTGCTCTTGATAAATTGCTGAGACCGCCTGTATATATTGGTCCCCAAAGTCCATCTTTTTTAATGTCTTTAATAGAAAATTCCAATCCACTCTATCAAAGGCCTTCTCTGCATCCAGAAAGACCAGCACTGCAGAGATCTGTTTATTCTTCTCGAGATATTCCAATAAATCTATTACTTGCCTTACATTGTCCTTCATGTGCCTACCCTCAATAAATATTATTATTAGCTGTTTTTAAAAATCAAGTGTTTTTGCTGCCCAAGGAAGAAAACGCGTGATGCCACGGTCAGAAAAAAAGCTGCCCAGGAGCAAAAAAAATTTTTTTTGTCAAATGTAATAACGGATCCTAGAATGTGATTCGGGTTGCAATTCCATGTCTAAAAATATTATTATTAGCTGTTTATAAAAATCGAGTGTTTTTGCTGCCCGAGGAAGAAAACGCGTGATGCAGCAGTCAGAAAAAAAGCTGCCAAGGAGCAAAAAAAAATTTTTTTTCTCAAATGTAATAACGGATGCTGAATAGGATTCGGGGTGGAATTCCATGTCTAAAAATATTATTATTAGCTGTTTTTAAAGATCGAGTGTTTTTGCTGCCCGAGGAAGAAAATGCATGATGCTGCGGTCAGAAAAAAAGCTGCCCAGGAATAAAAAAATTTTTTTTCTCAAATATAATAACGGATGCTAGAATGGGATTCGGGGTGGAATTCCATGTCTAAAAATATTATTATTAGCTGTTTTTAAAAATCAAGTGTTTTTGCTGCCTGAGGAAGAAAACGCGTGATGCCGTGGTCAGAAAAAAAGCTGCCCAGGAGCAAAAAAAAATTTTTTTTCTCAAATGTAATAACGGATGCTAGAATGTGATTCGGGGTGGAATTCCATGTCTAAAAATATTATTATTAGCTGTTTTTAAAAATCAAGTGTTTTTGCTGTCCGAGGAAGAAAACACGTGATGCCGCGGTCAGAAAAAAAGCTGCCCAGGAGCAAAAAAATTTTTTTTCCTCAAATGTAATAACTGATGGTAGAATGTGATTCGGGGTGGAATTCCATGTCTAAAAATATTATTATTAGCTGTTTATAAAAATCGAGTGTTTTTGCTGCCCGAGGAAGAAAACGCGTGATGCAGCAGTCAGAAAAAAAGCTGCCAAGGAGCAAAAAAAATTTTTTTTTCTCAAATGTAATAACGGATGCTGAATAGGATTCGGGGTGGAATTCCATGTCTAAAAATATTATTATTA
Organism: Arizona elegans; assembly: GCA_022577455.1. Classification (NCBI taxonomy): domain Eukaryota; kingdom Metazoa; phylum Chordata; class Lepidosauria; order Squamata; family Colubridae; genus Arizona; species Arizona elegans. The sequence goes on along the minus strand of JAKOOJ010000001.1, from coordinate 167,519,021 downwards.
GCTGTTTTTAAAGATCGAGTGTTTTTGCTGCCCGAGGAAGAAAATGAATGATGCTGCGGTCAGAAAAAAAGCTGCCCAGGAATAAAAAAAATTTTTTTCTCAAATATAATAACGGATGCTAGAATGGGATTCGGGGTGGAATTCCATGTCTAAAAATATTATTATTAGCTGTTTTTAAAAATCAAGTGTTTTTGCTGCCTGAGGAAGAAAACGCGTGATGCCGTGGTCAGAAAAAAAGCTGCCCAGGAGCAAAAAAAAATTTTTTTTTCTCAAATGTAATAACGGATGCTAGAATGTGATTCGGGGTGGAATTCCATGTCTAAAAATATTATTATTAGCTGTTTTTAAAAAACAAGTGTTTTTGCTGCCCGAGGAAGAAAACGCGTGATGCCGCGGTCAGAAAAAACGTTGCTCAGGAGCAAAAAAAATTTTTTTTCTCAAATGTAATAACGGATGCTAGAATGTGATTCAGGGTGGAATTCCATGTCTAAAAATATTATTATTAGCTGTTTTTAAAAATTGACTCTTTTTGCTGCCCGAGGAAGAAAACGAGTGATGCTGCGGTCAGAAAAAAAGCTGCCCCGGAGCAAAAAAATTTTTTTTCTCAAATGTAATAACTGATGGTAGAATGTGATTCGGGTTGGAATTCCATGTCTAACAATATTATTAGCTGTTTTTAAAAATTGAGTGTTTTTGCTGCCCGAGGAAGAAAAAAGTTGCTCAGGAGCAAAAAAAATTTTTTTTCTCAAATGTAATAACGGATGCTAGAATGTGATTCAGGGTGGAATTCCATGTCTAAAAATATTATTATTAGCTGTTTTTAAAAATCAAGTGTTTTTGCTGCCCAAGGAAGAAAACGCGTGATGCCACGGTCAGAAAAAAAGCTGCCCAGGAGCAAAAAAATTTTTTTTTCTCAAATGTAATAATGGATGCTAGAATGTGATTCGGGGTGGAATTCCATGTCTAACAATATTATTATTAGCTGTTTATAAAAATCGAGTGTTTTTGCTGCCCGAGGAAGAAAACGCATGATGCCGCGGTCAGAAAAAAAGCTGCCAAGGAACAAAAAATTTTTTTTTCTCAAATGTAATAACGGATGCTGAATAGGATTCGGGGTGGAATTCCGTGTCTAAAAATATTATTATTAGCTGTTTTTAAAGATCGAGTGTTTTTGCTGCCCGAGGAAGAAAATGAATGATGCTGCGGTCAGAAAAAAAGCTGCCCAGGAATAAAAAATTTTTTTTTCTCAAATATAATAACGGATGCTAGAATGGGATTCGGGGTGGAATTCCATGTCTAAAAATATTATTATTAGCTGTTTTTAAAAATCAAGTGTTTTTGCGGCCCGAGGAAGAAAAAAGTTGCTCAGGAGCAAAAAAAATTTTTTTTCTCAAATGTAATAACGGATGCTAGAATGGGATTCGGGGTGGAATTCCATGTCTAAAAATATTATTATTAGCTGTTTTTAAAAATCAAGTGTTTTTGCTGCCTGAGGAAGAAAACGCGTGATGCCGCGGTCAGAAAAAAAGCTGCCCAGGAGCAAAAAAAAATTTTTTTTCTCAAATGTAATAACGGATGCTAGAATGTTATTCGGGGTGGAATTCCATGTCTAAAAATATTATTATTAGCTGTTTTTAAAAATCAAGTGTTTTTGCTGCCCGAGGAAGAAAACGCGTGATGCCGCGGTCAGAAAAAACATTGCTCAGGAGCAAAAAAAAATTTTTTTCTCAAATGTAATAACGGATGCTAGAATGTGATTCAGGGTGGAATTCCATGTCTAAAAATATTATTATTAGCTGTTTTTAAATATTGACTCTTTTTGCTGCCCGAGGAAGAAAACGAGTGATGCCGCGGTAAGAAAAAAAGCTGCCCAGGAGGAAAAAAAATTTTTTTTTCTCAAGTGTAATAACGGATGCTAGAATGTGATTCGGGGTGGAATTCCATGTCTAAAAATATTATTCTTAGCTGTTTTTAAAAATCAAGTGTTTTTGCTGCCCGAGGAAGAAAACTCGTGATGCTGCGGTCAGAAAAAAAGCTGCCAGTGAGCAAAAAAAAATTTTTTTCTCAATTGTAATAATGGATGCTAGAATGTGATTCGGGGTGGAATTCCATGTCTAAAAATATTATTATTAGCTGTTTATAAAAATCGAGTGTTTTTGCTACCCGAGGAAGAAAACGCGTGATGCAGCAGTCAGAAAAAAAGCTGCCCCGGAGCAAAAAAATTTTTTTTTCCTCAAATGTAATAACTGATGGTAGAATGTGATTCGGGGTGGAATTCCATGTCTAAAAGTATTATTATTACCTGTTTTAAAAAATCGAGTATTTTTGCTGTCCGAAGAATAAAACGCGTGATGCCCCGGTCAGAAATAAAGCTGCCCAGGAGCAAAAAAAATTTTATTCTCAAATGTAATAACTGATGGTAGAATGTGATTCGGGGTGGAATTCCATGTCTAAAAATATTATTATTAGCTGTTTATAAAAATCGAGTGTTTTTGCTGCCCGAGGAAGAAAACGCGTGATGCAGCAGTCAGAAAAAAAGCTGCCAAGGAGCAAAAAAAATTTTTTTTTCTCAAATGTAATAACGGATGCTGAATAGGATTCGGGGTGGAATTCCATGTCTAAAAATATTATTATTAGCTGTTTTTAAAGATCGATTGTTTTTGCTGCCCGAGGAAGAAAATGCATGATGCTGCGGTCAGAAAAAAAGCTGCCCAGGAATAAAAAAAATTTTTTTCTCAAATATAATAACGGATGCTAGAATGGGATTCGGGGTGGAATTCCATGTCTAAAAATATTATTATTAGCTGTTTTTAAAAATCAAGTGTTTTTGCTGCCTGAGGAAGAAAACGCGTGATGCCGTGGTCAGAAAAAAAGCTGCCCAGGAGCAAAAAAAAATTTTTTTTCTCAAATGTAATAACGGATGCTAGAATGTGATTCGGGGTGGAATTCCATGTCTAAAAATATTATTATTAGCTGTTTTTAAAAATCAAGTGTTTTTGCTGCCCGAGGAAGAAAACGCGTGATGCCGCGGTCAGAAAAAACGTTGCTCAGGAGCAAAAAAAATTTTTTTTCTCAAATGTAATAACGGATGCTAGAATGTGATTCAGGGTGGAATTCCATGTCTAAAAATATTATTATTAGCTGTTTTTAAAAATTGACTCTTTTTGCTGCCCGAGGAAGAAAACGAGTGATGCTGCGGTCAGAAAAAAAGCTGCCCAGGAGCAAAAAAAATTTTTTTCTCAAATGTAATAACTGATGGTAGAATGTGATTCGGGTTGGAATTCCATGTCTAACAATATTATTAGCTGTTTTTAAAAATTGAGTGTTTTTGCTGCCCGAGGAAGAAAAAAGTTGCTCAGGAGCAAAAAAAAATTTTTTTCTCAAATGTAATAACGGATGCTAGAATGTGATTCGGTGTGGAATTCCATGTCTAAAAATATTATTATTAGCTGTTTTTAAAAATCAAGTGTTTTTGCGGCCCGAGGAAGAAAACGAGTGATGCCACGGTCAGAAAAAAAGCTGCCCAGGAGCAAAAAAAATTTTTTTTCTCAAATGTAATAATGGATGCTATAATGTGATTCGGGGTGGAATTCCATGTCTAAAAATATTATTATTACCTGTTTGTAAAAATCGAGTGTTTTTGCTGCCCGAGGAAGAAAACGCGTGATGCAGCAGTCAGAAAAAAAGCTGCCGAGGAGCAAAAAAAATTTTTTTTTCTCAAATGTAATAACGGATCCTAGAATGTGATTCGGGTTGCAATTCCATGTCTAAAAATATTATTAGTTGTTTTTTAAATATTGAGTGTTTTTGCTGTCCGAGGAAGAAAACGCGTGATGCCGCGGTCAGAAAAAAAGCTGCCCCGGAGCAAAAAAATTTTTTTTCCCTCAAATGTAATAACTGATGGTAGAATGTGATTCGGGGTGGAATTCCATGTCTAAAAGTATTATTATTACCTGATTTAAAAAATCGAGTGTTTTTGCTGTCCGAAGAATAAAACGCGTGATGCCCCGGTCAGAAATAAAGCTGCTCAGGAGCAAAAAAATTTTTTTTTTCTCAAATGTAATAACGGATCCTAGAATGTGATTCGGGGTGGAATTCCATGTCTAACAATATTATTAGCTGTTTTTAAAAATTGAGTGTTTTTGCTGCCCAAGGAAGAAAAAAGTTGCTCAGGAGCAAAAAATTTTTTTTTTCTCAAATGTAATAATGGATGCTAGAATGTGATTCGGTGTGGAATTCCATGTCTAAAAATATTATTATTAGCTGTTTTTAAATATCAAGTGTTTTTGCGGCCCGAGGAAGAAAACGCATGATGCCGCGGTCAGAAAAAAAGCTGCCCAGGAGCAAAAAAATTTTTTTTCTCTCAAATGTAATAACGGATCCTAGAATGTGATTCGGGCTGCAATTCCATGTCTAACAATATTATTAGCTGTTTTTAAAAATTGAGTGTTTTTGCTGCCCGAGGAAGAAAACGCGTGATGCCGCGGTCAGAAAAAAAGCTGCCCAGGAGCAAAAAAAATTTTTTTCCTCAAATGTAATAACTGATGGTAGAATGTGATTTGGGGTGGAATTCCATGTCTAAAAGTATTATTATTACCTGATTTAAAAAATCGAGCGTTTTTGCTGTCCGAAGAATAAAACGCGTGATGCCCCGGTCAGAAATAAAGCTGCTCAGGAGCAAAAAAAATTTTTTTTTCTCAAATGTAATAACGGATGCTAGAATGTGATTCGGGTTGCAATTCCATGTCTAAAAATATTATTAGTTGTTTTTTAAATATTGAGTGTTTTTGCTGTCCGAGGAAGAAAACGCGTGATGCCGCGGTCAGAAAAAAAGCTGCCCCGGAGCAAAAAAATTTTTTTTTCCTCAAATGTAATAACTGATGGTAGAATGTGATTCGGGGTGGAATTCCATGTCTAACAATATTATTATTAGCTGTTTATAAAAATCGAGTGTTTTTGCTGCCCGAGGAAGAAAACGCATGATGCCGCGGTCAGAAAAAAAGCTGCCCAGGAACAAAAAAAATTTTTTTCTCAAATGTAATAACGGATGCTGAATAGGATTCGGGGTGGAATTCCATGTCTAAAAATATTATTATTAGCTGTTTTTAAAGATCGAGTGTTTTTGCTGCCCGAGGAAGAAAACGCGTGATGCCGCGGTCAGAAAAAAAGCTGCCCAGGAGCAAAAAAAATTTTTTTTTCTCAAATGTAATAATGGATCCTAGAATGTGATTCGGGGTGCAATTCCATGTCTAACAATATTATTAGCTGTTTTTAAAAATTGAGTGTTTTTGCTTCCCGAGGAAGAAAAAAGTTGCTCAGGAGCAAAAAAAATTTTTTTTTCTCAAATGTAATAACGGATGCTAGAATGTGATTCAGGGTGGAATTCCATGTATAAAAATATTATTTTTAGCTGTTTTTAAAAATCGAGTGTTTTTGCTGCCTGAGGAAGAAAACGTGTTATGCCGCAGTCAGAAAAAAAGCTGCCCAGGAGCAAAAAAAAATTTTTTTTCTCAAATGTAATAACGGATGCTAGAATGTGATTCGGGGTGGAATTCCATGTCTAAAAATATTATTATTACTGTTTTTAAAAATCAAGTGTTTTTGTTGCCCGAGGATGAAAAAAAGCTGCCCCGGAGCAAAAACATTTTTTTTTCCTCAAATGTAATAACGGATGCTAGAATGTGATTCGGGGTGGAATTCCATGTCTAAAAATATTATTCTTAGTTGTTTTTAAAAATCAAGTGTTTTTGCTGCCCGAGGAAGAAAACTCGTGATGCTGCGGTCAGAAAAAAAGCTGCCAGTGAGCAAAAAAAATTTTTTTTCTCAATTGTAATAATGGATGCTAGAATGTGATTCGGGGTGGAATTCCATGTCTAAAAATATTATTATTAGCTGTTTATAAAAATCGAGTGTTTTTGCTGCCCGAGGAAGAAAACCCGTGATGCAGCAGTCAGAAAAAAAGCTGCCCCGGAGCAAAAAAAATTTTTTTCTCAAATGTAATAACTGATGGTAGAATGTGATTCGGGGTGGAATTCCATGTCTAAAAGTATTATTATTACCTGATTTAAAAAATCGAGTGTTTTTGCTGTCCGAAGAATAAAACGCGTGATGCCCCGGTGAGAAATAAAGCTGCTCAGGAGCAAAAAAAATTTTTTTTTCTCAAATGTAATAACGGATGCTAGAATGTGATTCGGGGTGGAATTCCATGTCTAACAATATTATTAGCTGTTTTTAAAAATTGAGTGTTTTTGCTGCCCGAGGAAGAAAACGCATGATGCCGCGGTCAGAAAAAAAGCTGCCCCGGAGCAAAAAAATTTTTTTTCTCAAATGTAATAACTGATGGTAGAATGTGATTTGGGGTGGAATTCCATGTCTAAAGGTATTATTATTACCTGTTTTAAAAAATCGAGTGTTTTTGCTGTCCGAAGAACAAAACGCGTGATGCCCCGGTCAGAAAAAAAGCTGCCCAGGAGCAAAAAAAATTTTTTTTTCTCAAATGTAATAACGGATGCTAGAATGTGATTCAGGGTGGAATTCCATGTCTAAAAATATTATTTTTTTTTTATTGCAAAAGTTTTACAGTTACATTTTCACCCCTTTCCCCCCCCCGCAACCCACCCCATACTTCCCAGCCTCCCTAACCCACCCTAACCCTCCCCTCCCCCCAGACTTCCTCACAGTATACTCATGTCAAATAAAAGGAAAAACCCTCCTTTGTATATAAAACTTGAACCCCTCCCTCCCCCTTACAAATTTTCATCTTCATTACATTAACCTATTACAATCTTAATATAACATTTTCAAATAAATTTTCATCCTGATTACCTTAAAAATATTTCTATCTTGATATAACATTTTCTAACAAATTTTCATCCTCAACCTTAAAATATTTCTATCTTAATATAACGTTTTCAAATAAAAGCTATTTGATACTTCCTAGTTTGATATTTATTCTGAACATAATCTATCCATTTCTTCCATTCCCATTCATAAGTCTCTTGAGAACAATCTTTTAAATATGCTGAAATCTTCGCCATCTCTGCAAAACTGGCCATCTTCAAAGTCCATTCCTCAATCGTAGGCAGCGCTTCATTTTTCCAATATTTACCTATCAACAATCTTGCTGCTGTTATCATGTACAATATCAATTTTGTTTCACCCAATGTAAAACCCTTAACTATACCCAATAAAAACAGTTGTGGAGAAAATTGAATTTTTTTCTTCAAAACATTCTGCATGACCCACCAGATTTTTATCCAAAAAGCCTTAACTTTCTTACAGGTCCACCAAACATGATAATATGTAGCGTCTAGACAATCACATCTCCAACATTTAGGCTGCACATTAGGGTACATACACGACAATTTTTTGGGGTCTAGATGCCATCTATAAAACATTTTATAGAAATTTTCCCTCAGATTCTGCGACTGTGTAAATTTAACATTCTGAACCCAAATTTTTTCCCATGTTTCCAACATCACTGGTTCCTCAAAATTTTGTGCCCACTTAATCATGCAGTCTTTAACTAATTCAGTTTCTGAATCCCTTTCTAACAAAACATTATAAAGTCTTTTAATATGCATTGGGCCTTTCTCTTTTATGTGTCTAACTAATTCTTCCTCATACATCATTATACCAGTTTTTTGGTCCTCTTTCCATCTCAATTGCAATTGATTATATTGTAACCAAGTTAAATTAATCCCTTCAGCCAACAATGTCTGTAATGTCTTCAGCTGCCATCTGCCCGCATCTGTAAAAAGAACCTCTTTATATAAAAACCCCCCGAGTGACATTATATTTGTATTCCACAAGGTATGACCAAGATCCAGCCATAGCGGTATTTTATAATTCCAGTTGTTTCGGTGCTTCTTCCAAACTCTCAGCAAAGAATCTCTAAGTATATGGCTTTTAAATACTTTATCCACTTTACTGTCATAAAATAAGTAAGCGTGCCATCCAAATTCCAGATTAAAACTTTCTGCATTCAATATTCCAGTCTTTTTTCCTCCAAACCAATCACTTATTAAAGTCAAAGCTGTTGCATCATAATATAATTGTAGGTTTGGAAGTTTGAGACCTCCCCTTTCTGGAATGTCTTGCATAATTTTCATTTTTACTCTTGGTTTTTTCTCGTTCCAGACAAATTTGTTGACACCAGTTTGCCATGCTTTTAGTTGTTTATCATTTTTGAGCACCGGAATCATTTGAAACAAAAAAAGAAATCTTGGCAAAATGTTCATCTTAAGTGCTGCTATTCTTCCAAGTAAAGACAGCTGCAGTTTTTTCCAAATCTCCATATCTTTTTGCACCTCTCGCCACAACGCCTCATAGTTATTTTGAAACAATTTCATATTTGATTCTGCAACCTGAACTCCTAGATATTTTACCTTTGGTACAATCTCAAAACCTGCCCTCCTTTCTAACTCCAGTTTACGATCTTGTGTCATATTTTTAACTACCATCTTAGTTTTTCTCTGATTCAATCTGAAACCTGAAACTTTACCAAAGTCTTGTATAATGTCCTTCATCTGGATTATCGATTCCATTGGCTGTGTTAGGGTAACAACCAGATCGTCTGCAAATGCCTTTATTCTGTAATCCTCTTGCCTTATCATTATACCTTTCAATGTGTTAGAATCCCTTATTGTATTTAACAAGACTTCTAGTGTTAAAATGAACAACAATGGGGACAGTGGACATCCCTGTCTTGTACCTTTTTCAATTTTAAACTCTGTTGTCAAACTTCCATTGATAATGATCTGTGCCTTTTGCTCTTGATAAATTGCTGAGACCGCCTGTATATATTGGTCCCCAAAGTCCATCTTTTTTAATGTCTTTAATAGAAAATTCCAATCCACTCTATCAAAGGCCTTCTCTGCATCCAGAAAGACCAGCACTGCAGAGATCTGTTTATTCTTCTCAAGATATTCCAATAAATCTATTACTTGCCTTACATTGTCCTTCATGTGCCTACCCTCAATAAATATTATTATTAGCTGTTTTTAAAAATCAAGTGTTTTTGCTGCCCAAGGAAGAAAACGCGTGATGCCACGGTCAGAAAAAAAGCTGCCCAGGAGCAAAAAAAATTTTTTTTGTCAAATGTAATAACGGATCCTAGAATGTGATTCGGGTTGCAATTCCATGTCTAAAAATATTATTATTAGCTGTTTATAAAAATCGAGTGTTTTTGCTGCCCGAGGAAGAAAACGCGTGATGCAGCAGTCAGAAAAAAAGCTGCCAAGGAGCAAAAAAAAATTTTTTTTCTCAAATGTAATAATGGATGCTGAATAGGATTCGGGGTGGAATTCCATGTCTAAAAATATTATTATTAGCTGTTTTTAAAGATCGAGTGTTTTTGCTGCCCGAGGAAGAAAATGCATGATGCTGCGGTCAGAAAAAAAGCTGCCCAGGAATAAAAAAAATTTTTTTCTCAAATATAATAACGGATGCTAGAATGGGATTCGGGGTGGAATTCCATGTCTAAAAATATTATTATTAGCTGTTTTTAAAAATCAAGTGTTTTTGCTGCCTGAGGAAGAAAACGCGTGATGCCGTGGTCAGAAAAAAAGCTGCCCAGGAGCAAAAAAAAATTTTTTTTCTCAAATGTAATAACGGATGCTAGAATGTGATTCGGGGTGGAATTCCATGTCTAAAAATATTATTATTAGCTGTTTTTAAAAATCAAGTGTTTTTGCTGTCCGAGGAAGAAAACACGTGATGCCGCGGTCAGAAAAAAAGCTGCCCAGGAGCAAAAAAATTTTTTTTCCTCAAATGTAATAACTGATGGTAGAATGTGATTCGGGGTGGAATTCCATGTCTAAAAATATTATTATTAGCTGTTTATAAAAATCGAGTGTTTTTGCTGCCCGAGGAAGAAAACGCGTGATGCAGCAGTCAGAAAAAAAGCTGCCAAGGAGCAAAAAAAATTTTTTTTTCTCAAATGTAATAACGGATGCTGAATAGGATTCGGGGTGGAATTCCATGTCTAAAAATATTATTATTAGCTGTTTTTAAAGATCGAGTGTTTTTGCTGCCCGAGGAAGAAAATGAATGATGCTGCGGTCAGAAAAAAAGCTGCCCAGGAATAAAAAAAATTTTTTTCTCAAATATAATAACGGATGCTAGAATGGGATTCGGGGTGGAATTCCATGTCTAAAAATATTATTATTAGCTGTTTTTAAAAATCAAGTGTTTTTGCTGCCTGAGGAAGAAAACGCGTGATGCCGTGGTCAGAAAAAAAGCTGCCCAGGAGCAAAAAAAAATTTTTTTTCTCAAATGTAATAACGGATGCTAGAATGTGATTCGGGGTGGAATTCCATGTCTAAAAATATTATTATTAGCTGTTTTTAAAAATCAAGTGTTTTTGCTGCCCGAGGAAGAAAACGCGTGATGCCGCGGTCAGAAAAAACGTTGCTCAGGAGCAAAAAAAATTTTTTTTCTCAAATGTAATAACGGATGCTAGAATGTGATTCAGGGTGGAATTCCATGTCTAAAAATATTATTATTAGCTGTTTTTAAAAATTGACTCTTTTTGCTGCCCGAGGAAGAAAACGAGTGATGCTGCGGTCAGAAAAAAAGCTGCCCCGGAGCAAAAAAATTTTTTTTCTCAAATGTAATAACTGATGGTAGAATGTGATTCGGGTTGGAATTCCATGTCTAACAATATTATTAGCTGTTTTTAAAAATTGAGTGTTTTTGCTGCCCGAGGAAGAAAAAAGTTGCTCAGGAGCAAAAAAAATTTTTTTTCTCAAATGTAATAACGGATGCTAGAATGTGATTCAGGGTGGAATTCCATGTCTAAAAATATTATTATTAGCTGTTTTTAAAAATCAAGTGTTTTTGCTGCCCAAGGAAGAAAACGCGTGATGCCACGGTCAGAAAAAAAGCTGCCCAGGAGCAAAAAAATTTTTTTTTCTCAAATGTAATAATGGATGCTAGAATGTGATTCGGGGTGGAATTCCATGTCTAACAATATTATTATTAGCTGTTTATAAAAATCGAGTGTTTTTGCTGCCCGAGGAAGAAAACGCATGATGCCGCGGTCAGAAAAAAAGCTGCCAAGGAACAAAAAAATTTTTTTTCTCAAATGTAATAACGGATGCTGAATAGGATTCGGGGTGGAATTCCGTGTCTAAAAATATTATTATTAGCTGTTTTTAAAGATCGAGTGTTTTTGCTGCCCGAGGAAGAAAATGCATGATGCTGCGGTCAGAAAAAAAGCTGCCCAGGAATAAAAAAATTTTTTTTCTCAAATATAATAACGGATGCTAGAATGGGATTCGGGGTGGAATTCCATGTCTAAAAATATTATTATTAGCTGTTTTTAAAAATCAAGTGTTTTTGCGGCCCGAGGAAGAAAAAAGTTGCTCAGGAGCAAAAAAAATTTTTTTTCTCAAATGTAATAACGGATGCTAGAATGGGATTCGGGGTGGAATTCCATGTCTAAAAATATTATTATTAGCTGTTTTTAAAAATCAAGTGTTTTTGCTGCCTGAGGAAGAAAACGCGTGATGCCGCGGTCAGAAAAAAAGCTGCCCAGGAGCAAAAAAAAATTTTTTTTCTCAAATGTAATAACGGATGCTAGAATGTTATTCGGGGTGGAATTCCATGTCTAAAAATATTATTATTAGCTGTTTTTAAAAATCAAGTGTTTTTGCTGCCCGAGGAAGAAAACGCGTGATGCCGCGGTCAGAAAAAACATTGCTCAGGAGCAAAAAAAATTTTTTTTCTCAAATGTAATAACGGATGCTAGAATGTGATTCAGGGTGGAATTCCATGTCTAAAAATATTATTATTAGCTGTTTTTAAATATTGACTCTTTTTGCTGCCCGAGGAAGAAAACGAGTGATGCCGCGGTAAGAAAAAAAGCTGCCCAGGAGGAAAAAAATTTTTTTTTTCTCAAGTGTAATAACGGATGCTAGAATGTGATTCGGGGTGGAATTCCATGTCTAAAAATATTATTCTTAGCTGTTTTTAAAAATCAAGTGTTTTTGCTGCCCAAGGAAGAAAACGCGTGATGCTGCGGTCAGAAAAAAAGCTGCCAGTGAGCAAAAAAAAATTTTTTTCTCAATTGTAATAATGGATGCTAGAATGTGATTCGGGGTGGAATTCCATGTCTAAAAATATTATTATTAGCTGTTTATAAAAATCGAGTGTTTTTGCTACCCGAGGAAGAAAACGCGTGATGCAGCAGTCAGAAAAAAAGCTGCCCCGGAGCAAAAAATTTTTTTTTTCCTCAAATGTAATAACTGATGGTAGAATGTGATTCGGGGTGGAATTCCATGTCTAAAAGTATTATTATTACCTGTTTTAAAAAATCGAGTATTTTTGCTGTCCGAAGAATAAAACGCGTGATGCCCCGGTCAGAAATAAAGCTGCCCAGGAGCAAAAAAATTTTTATTCTCAAATGTAATAACTGATGGTAGAATGTGATTCGGGGTGGAATTCCATGTCTAAAAATATTATTATTAGCTGTTTTTAAATGTCGAGTGTTTTTGCGGCCCGAGGAAGAAAACACATGATGCCGCAGTCAGAAATAAAGCTGCCCAGGAGCAAAAAAAAATTTTTTTTCTCAAATGTAATAACGGATGCTAGAATGGGATTCGGGGTGGAATTCCATGTCTAAAAATATTATTATTAGCTGTTTTTAAAAATCAAGTGTTTTTGCTGCCTGAGGAAGAAAACGCGTGATGCCGTGGTCAGAAAAAAAGCTGCCCAGGAGCAAAAAAAAATTTTTTTTCTCAAATGTAATAACGGATGCTAGAATGTGATTCGGGGTGGAATTCCATGTCTAAAAATATTATTATTAGCTGTTTTTAAAAATCAAGTGTTTTTGCTGTCCGAGGAAGAAAACACGTGATGCCGCGGTCAGAAAAAAAGCTGCCCAGGAGCAAAAAAATTTTTTTTCCTCAAATGTAATAACTGATGGTAGAATGTGATTCGGGGTGGAATTCCATGTCTAAAAATATTATTATTAGCTGTTTATAAAAATCGAGTGTTTTTGCTGCCCGAGGAAGAAAACGCGTGATGCAGCAGTCAGAAAAAAAGCTGCCAAGGAGCAAAAAAAATTTTTTTTTCTCAAATGTAATAACGGATGCTGAATAGGATTCGGGGTGGAATTCCATGTCTAAAAATATTATTATTAGCTGTTTTTAAAGATCGATTGTTTTTGCTGCCCGAGGAAGAAAATGCATGATGCTGCGGTCAGAAAAAAAGCTGCCCAGGAATAAAAAAAATTTTTTTCTCAAATATAATAACGGATGCTAGAATGGGATTCGGGGTGGAATTGCATGTCTAAAAATATTATTATTAGCTGTTTTTAAAAATCAAGTGTTTTTGCTGCCTGAGGAAGAAAACGCGTGATGCCGTGGTCAGAAAAAAAGCTGCCCAGGAGCAAAAAAAAATTTTTTTTCTCAAATGTAATAACGGATGCTAGAATGTGATTCGGGGTGGAATTCCATGTCTAAAAATATTATTATTAGCTGTTTTTAAAAATCAAGTGTTTTTGCTGCCCGAGGAAGAAAACGCGTGATGCCGCGGTCAGAAAAAACGTTGCTCAGGAGCAAAAAAAATTTTTTTTCTCAAATGTAATAATGGATGCTAGAATGTGATTCAGGGTGGAATTCCATGTCTAAAAATATTATTATTAGCTGTTTTTAAAAATTGACTCTTTTTGCTGCCCGAGGAAGAAAACGAGTGATGCTGCGGTCAGAAAAAAAGCTGCCCCGGAGCAAAAAAATTTTTTTTCTCAAATGTAATAACTGATGGTAGAATGTGATTCGGGTTGGAATTCCATGTCTAACAATATTATTAGCTGTTTTTAAAAATTGAGTGTTTTTGCTGCCCGAGGAAGAAAAAAGTTGCTCAGGAGCAAAAAAAATTTTTTTTCTCAAATGTAATAACGGATGCTAGAATGTGATTTGGTGTGGAATTCCATGTCTAAAAATATTATTATTAGCTGTTTTTAAAAATCAAGTGTTTTTGCGGCCCGAGGAAGAAAACGAGTGATGCCGCGGTAAGAAAAAAAGCTGCCCAGGAGCAAAAAAATTTTTTTTCTCTCAAATGTAATAACGGATCCTAGAATGTGATTCGGGGTGCAATTCCATGTCTAACAATATTATTAGCTGTTTTTAAAAATTGAGTGTTTTTGCTGCCCGAGGAAGAAAACGCGTGATGCCGCGGTCAGAAAAAAAGCTGCCCCGGAGCAAAAAAATTTTTTTTCTCAAATGTAATAACTGATGGTAGAATGTGATTTGGGGTGGAATTCCATGTCTAAAAGTATTACTATAACCTGTTTTAAAAAATCGAGTGTTTTTGCTGTCCGAAGAACAAAACGCGTGATGCCCCGGTCAGAAAAAAAGCTGCCCAGGAGCAAAAAAATTTTTTTTTCTCAAATGTAATAATGGATGCTAGAATGTGATTCGGGGTGGAATTCCATGTCTAACAATATTATTATTAGCTGTTTATAAAAATCGAGTGTTTTTGCTGCCCGAGGAAGAAAACGCATGATGCCGCGGTCAGAAAAAAAGCTGCCAAGGAACAAAAAAATTTTTTTTCTCAAATGTAATAACGGATGCTGAATAGGATTCGGGGTGGAATTCCGTGTCTAAAAATATTATTATTAGCTGTTTTTAAAGATCGAGTGTTTTTGCTGCCCGAGGAAGAAAATGCATGATGCTGCGGTCAGAAAAAAAGCTGCCCAGGAATAAAAAATTTTTTTTTCTCAAATATAATAACGGATGCTAGAATGGGATTCGGGGTGGAATTCCATGTCTAAAAATATTATTATTAGCTGTTTTTAAAAATCAAGTGTTTTTGCGGCCCGAGGAAGAAAAAAGTTGCTCAGGAGCAAAAAAAATTTTTTTTCTCAAATGTAATAACGGATGCTAGAATGGGATTCGGGGTGGAATTCCATGTCTAAAAATATTATTATTAGCTGTTTTTAAAAATCAAGTGTTTTTGCTGCCTGAGGAAGAAAACGCGTGATGCCGCGGTCAGAAAAAAAGCTGCCCAGGAGCAAAAAAAAATTTTTTTTCTCAAATGTAATAACGGATGCTAGAATGTTATTCGGGGTGGAATTCCATGTCTAAAAATATTATTATTAGCTGTTTTTAAAAATCAAGTGTTTTTGCTGCCCGAGGAAGAAAACGCGTGATGCCGCGGTCAGAAAAAACATTGCTCAGGAGCAAAAAAAATTTTTTTCTCAAATGTAATAACGGATGCTAGAATGTGATTCAGGGTGGAATTCCATGTCTAAAAATATTATTATTAGCTGTTTTTAAATATTGACTCTTTTTGCTGCCCGAGGAAGAAAACGAGTGATGCCGCGGTAAGAAAAAAAGCTGCCCAGGAGGAAAAAAAATTTTTTTTTCTCAAGTGTAATAACGGATGCTAGAATGTGATTCGGGGTGGAATTCCATGTCTAAAAATATTATTCTTAGCTGTTTTTAAAAATCAAGTGTTTTTGCTGCCCGAGGAAGAAAACTCGTGATGCTGCGGTCAGAAAAAAAGCTGCCAGTGAGCAAAAAAAAATTTTTTTCTCAATTGTAATAATGGATGCTAGAATGTGATTCGGGGTGGAATTCCATGTCTAAAAATATTATTATTAGCTGTTTATAAAAATCGAGTGTTTTTGCTACCCGAGGAAGAAAACGCGTGATGCAGCAGTCAGAAAAAAAGCTGCCGAGGAGCAAAAAAAAATTTTTTTTCTCAAATGTAATAACGGATCCTAGAATGTGATTCGGGTTGCAATTCCATGTCTAAAAATATTATTAGTTGTTTTTAAATATTGAGTGTTTTTTCTGTCCGAGGAAGAAAACGCGTGATGCCGCGGTCAGAAAAAAAGCTGCCCCGGAGCAAAAAAATTTTTTTTTCCTCAAATGTAATAACTGATGGTAGAATGTGATTCGGGGTGGAATTCCATGTCTAAAAGTATTATTATTACCTGTTTTAAAAAATCGAGTATTTTTGCTGTCCGAAGAATAAAACGCGTGATGCCCCGGTCAGAAATAAAGCTGCCCAGGAGCAAAAAAATTTTTATTCTCAAATGTAATAACTGATGGTAGAATGTGATTCGGGGTGGAATTCCATGTCTAAAAATATTATTATTAGCTGTTTTTAAATGTCGAGTGTTTTTGCGGCCCGAGGAAGGAAACACATGATGCCGCAGTCAGAAATAAAGCTGCCCAGGAGCAAAAAAAAATTTTTTTTCTCAAATGTAATAACGGATGCTAGAATGGGATTCGGGGTGGAATTCCATGTCTAAAAATATTATTATTAGCTGTTTTTAAAAATCAAGTGTTTTTGCTGCCTGAGGAAGAAAACGCGTGATGCCGTGGTCAGAAAAAAAGCTGCCCAGGAGCAAAAAAAAATTTTTTTTCTCAAATGTAATAACGGATGCTAGAATGTGATTCGGGGTGGAATTCCATGTCTAAAAATATTATTATTAGCTGTTTTTAAAAATCAAGTGTTTTTGCTGCCCGAGGAAGAAAACGCGTGATGCCGCGGTCAGAAAAAACGTTGCTCAGGAGCAAAAAAAATTTTTTTTCTCAAATGTAATAACGGATGCTAGAATGTGATTCAGGGTGGAATTCCATGTCTAAAAATATTATTATTAGCTGTTTTTAAAAATTGACTCTTTTTGCTGCCCGAGGAAGAAAACGAGTGATGCTGCGGTCAGAAAAAAAGCTGCCCCGGAGCAAAAAAATTTTTTTTCTCAAATGTAATAACTGATGGTAGAATGTGATTCGGGTTGGAATTCCATGTCTAACAATATTATTAGCTGTTTTTAAAAATTGAGTGTTTTTGCTGCCCGAGGAAGAAAAAAGTTGCTCAGGAGCAAAAAAAATTTTTTTTCTCAAATGTAATAACGGATGCTAGAATGTGATTCAGGGTGGAATTCCATGTCTAAAAATATTATTATTAGCTGTTTATAAAAATCGAGTGTTTTTGCTGCCCGAGGAAGAAAACGCATGATGCCGCGGTCAGAAAAAAAGCTGCCAAGGAACAAAAAAATTTTTTTTCTCAAATGTAATAACGGATGCTGAATAGGATTCGGGGTGGAATTCCGTGTCTAAAAATATTATTATTAGCTGTTTTTAAAGATCGAGTGTTTTTGCTGCCCGAGGAAGAAAATGCATGATGCTGCGGTCAGAAAAAAAGCTGCCCAGGAATAAAAATTTTTTTTTTCTCAAATATAATAACGGATGCTAGAATGGGATTCGGGGTGGAATTCCATGTCTAAAAATATTATTATTAGCTGTTTTTAAAAATCAAGTGTTTTTGCGGCCCGAGGAAGAAAAAAGTTGCTCAGGAGCAAAAAAAATTTTTTTTCTCAAATGTAATAACGGATGCTAGAATGGGATTCGGGGTGGAATTCCATGTCTAAAAATATTATTATTAGCTGTTTTTAAAAATCAAGTGTTTTTGCTGCCTGAGGAAGAAAACGCGTGATGCCGCGGTCAGAAAAAAAGCTGCCCAGGAGCAAAAAAAAATTTTTTTTCTCAAATGTAATAACGGATGCTAGAATGTGATTCGGGGTGGAATTCCATGTCTAAAAATATTATTATTAGCTGTTTTTAAATGTCGAGTGTTTTTGCGGCCCGAGGAAGAAAACACATGATGCCGCAGTCAGAAATAAAGCTGCCCAGGAGCAAAAAAAAATTTTTTTTCTCAAATGTAATAACGGATGCTAGAATGTGATTCGGGGTGGAATTCCATGTCTAACAATATTATTAGCTGTTTTTAAAAATTGAGTGTTTTTGCTGCCCGAGGAAGAAAACGCGTGATGCCGCGGTCAGAAAAAAAGCTGCCCCGGAGCAAAAAAATTTTTTTTCTCAAATGTAATAACTGATGGTAGAATGTGATTCGGGGTGGAATTCCATGTCTAAAAGTATTATTATTACCTGTTTTAAAAAATCGAGTGTTTTTGCTGTCCGAAGAACAAAACGCCTGATGCCCCGGTCAGAAAAAAAGCTGCCTAGGAGCAAAAAAAAATTTTTTTCTCAAATGTAATAACGGATGCTAGAATGTGATTCGGTGTGGAATTCCATGTCTAAAAATATTATTATTAGCTGTTTTTAAAAATTGACTCTTTTTGCTGCCCGAGGAAGAAAACGAGTGATGCCGCGGTAAGAAAAAAAGCTGCCCAGGAGCAAAAAAAATTTTTTTTTCTCAAATGTAATAACGGATGCTAGAATGTGATTCGGGGTGGAATTCCATGTCTAAAAATATTATTCTTAGCTGTTTTTAAAAATCAAGTGTTTTTGCTGCCCGAGGAAGAAAACTCGTGATGCTGCGGTCAGAAAAAAAGCTGCCAGTGAGCAAAAAAAAATTTTTTTCTCAATTGTAATAATGGATGCTAGAATGTGATTCGGGGTGGAATTCCATGTCTAAAAATATTATTATTAGCTGTTTATAAAAATCGAGTGTTTTTGCTGCCCGAGGAAGAAAACGCGTGATGCAGCAGTCAGAAAAAAAGCTGCCGAGGAGCAAAAAAAATTTTTTTTTCTCAAATGTAATAACGGATCCTAGAATGTGATTCGGGTTGCAATTCCATGTCTAAAAATATTATTAGTTGTTTTTAAATATTGAGTGTTTTTTCTGTCCGAGGAAGAAAACGCGTGATGCCGCGGTCAGAAAAAAAGCTGCCCCGGAGCACAAAAATTTTTTTTTCCTCAAATGTAATAACTGATGGTAGAATGTGATTTGGGGTGGAATTCCATGTCTAAAAGTATTATTATTACCTGTTTTAAAAAATCGAGTATTTTTGCTGTCCTAAGAATAAAACGCGTGATGCCCCGGTCAGAAATAAAGCTGCCCAGGAGCAAAAAAATTTTTTTTTTCAAATGTAATAACTGATGGTAGAATGTGATTCGGTGTGGAATTCCATGTCTAAAAATATTATTATTAGCTGTTTTTAAAAATTGACTCTTTTTGCTGCCCGAGGAAGAAAACGAGTGATGCCGCGGTAAGAAAAAAAGCTGCCCAGGAGCAAAAAAAAATTTTTTTTCTCAAATGTAATAACGGATGCTAGAATGTGATTCGGGGTGGAATTCCATGTCTAAAAATATTATTCTTAGCTGTTTTTAAAAATCAAGTGTTTTTGCTGCCCGAGGAAGAAAACTCGTGATGCTGCGGTCAGAAAAAAAGCTGCCAGTGAGCAAAAAAAATTTTTTTCTCAATTGTAATAATGGATGCTAGAATGTGATTCGGGGTGGAATTCCATGTCTAAAAATATTATTATTAGCTGTTTTTAAATGTCGAGTGTTTTTGCGGCCCGAGGAAGAAAACACATGATGCCGCAGTCAGAAATAAAGCTGCCCAGGAGCAAAAAAAAATTTTTTTTCTCAAATGTAATAACGGATGCTAGAATGTGATTCGGGGTGGAATTCCATGTCTAACAATATTATTAGCTGTTTTTAAAAATTGAGTGTTTTTGCTGCCCGAGGAAGAAAACGCGTGATGCCGCGGTCAGAAAAAAAGCTGCCCCGGAGCAAAAAAATTTTTTTTCTCAAATGTAATAACTGATGGTAGAATGTGATTCGGGGTGGAATTCCATGTCTAAAAGTATTATTATTACCTGTTTTAAAAAATCGAGTGTTTTTGCTGTCCGAAGAACAAAACGCCTGATGCCCCGGTCAGAAAAAAAGCTGCCTAGGAGCAAAAAAAAATTTTTTTCTCAAATGTAATAACGGATGCTAGAATGTGATTCGGTGTGGAATTCCATGTCTAAAAATATTATTATTAGCTGTTTTTAAAAATTGACTCTTTTTGCTGCCCGAGGAAGAAAACGAGTGATGCCGCGGTAAGAAAAAAAGCTGCCCAGGAGCAAAAAAAATTTTTTTTTCTCAAATGTAATAACGGATGCTAGAATGTGATTCGGGGTGGAATTCCATGTCTAAAAATATTATTCTTAGCTGTTTTTAAAAATCAAGTGTTTTTGCTGCCCGAGGAAGAAAACTCGTGATGCTGCGGTCAGAAAAAAAGCTGCCAGTGAGCAAAAAAAAATTTTTTTCTCAATTGTAATAATGGATGCTAGAATGTGATTCGGGGTGGAATTCCATGTCTAAAAATATTATTATTAGCTGTTTATAAAAATCGAGTGTTTTTGCTGCCCGAGGAAGAAAACGCGTGATGCAGCAGTCAGAAAAAAAGCTGCCGAGGAGCAAAAAAAATTTTTTTTTCTCAAATGTAATAACGGATCCTAGAATGTGATTCGGGTTGCAATTCCATGTCTAAAAATATTATTAGTTGTTTTTAAATATTGAGTGTTTTTTCTGTCCGAGGAAGAAAACGCGTGATGCCGCGGTCAGAAAAAAAGCTGCCCCGGAGCACAAAAATTTTTTTTTCCTCAAATGTAATAACTGATGGTAGAATGTGATTTGGGGTGGAATTCCATGTCTAAAAGTATTATTATTACCTGTTTTAAAAAATCGAGTATTTTTGCTGTCCTAAGAATAAAACGCGTGATGCCCCGGTCAGAAATAAAGCTGCCCAGGAGCAAAAAAATTTTTTTTTTCAAATGTAATAACTGATGGTAGAATGTGATTCGGTGTGGAATTCCATGTCTAAAAATATTATTATTAGCTGTTTTTAAAAATTGACTCTTTTTGCTGCCCGAGGAAGAAAACGAGTGATGCCGCGGTAAGAAAAAAAGCTGCCCAGGAGCAAAAAAAAATTTTTTTTCTCAAATGTAATAACGGATGCTAGAATGTGATTCGGGGTGGAATTCCATGTCTAAAAATATTATTCTTAGCTGTTTTTAAAAATCAAGTGTTTTTGCTGCCCGAGGAAGAAAACTCGTGATGCTGCGGTCAGAAAAAAAGCTGCCAGTGAGCAAAAAAAATTTTTTTCTCAATTGTAATAATGGATGCTAGAATGTGATTCGGGGTGGAATTCCATGTCTAAAAATATTATTATTAGCTGTTTATAAAAATCGAGTGTTTTTGCTGCCCGAGGAAGAAAACGCGTGATGCAGCAGTCAGAAAAAAAGCTGCCGAGGAGCAAAAAAAATTTTTTTTTCTCAAATGTAATAACGGATCCTAGAATGTGATTCGGGTTGCAATTCCATGTCTAAAAATATTATTAGTTGTTTTTAAATATTGAGTGTTTTTTCTGTCCGAGGAAGAAAACGCGTGATGCCGCGGTCAGAAAAAAAGCTGCCCCGGAGCACAAAAATTTTTTTTTCCTCAAATGTAATAACGGATGCTAGAATGTGATTCGGGGTGGAATTCCATGTCTAAAAGTATTATTATTACCTGTTTTAAAAAATCGAGTATTTTTGCTGTCCTAAGAATAAAACGCGTGATGCCCCGGTCAGAAATAAAGCTGCCCAGGAGCAAAAAAATTTTTTTTCTCAAATGTAATAACTGATGGTAGAATGTGATTCGGGGTGGAATTCCATGTCTAAAAATATTATTATTAGCTGTTTTTAAATGTCGAGTGTTTTTGCGGCCCGAGGAAGAAAACGCGTGATGCCGCGGTCAGAAAAAAAGCTGCCCCGGAGCAAAAAAATTTTTTTTCTCAAATGTAATAACTGATGGTAGAATGTGATTCGGGGTGGAATTCCATGTCTAAAAGTATTATTATTACCTGTTTTAAAAAATCGAGTGTTTTTGCTGTCCGAAGAACAAAACGCCTGATGCCCCGGTCAGAAAAAAAGCTGCCTAGGAGCAAAAAAAAATTTTTTTCTCAAATGTAATAACGGATGCTAGAATGTGATTCGGTGTGGAACTCCATGTCTAAAAATATTATTATTAGCTGTTTTTAAATATCAATTGTTTTTCGGCCCGAGGAAGAAAACGCATGATGCCGCGGTTAGAAAAAAAGCTGCCCAGGAGCAAAAAAATTTTTTTTCTCTCAAATGTAATAACGGATCCTAGAATGTGATTCGGGGTTCAATTCCATGTCTAACAATGTTATTAGCTGTTTTTAAAAATTGAGTGTTTTTGTTTCCCGAGGAAGAAAACGCGTGATGCCGCGGTCAGAAAAAAAGCTGCCCCGGAGCAAAAAAAATTTTTTTCTCAAATGTAATAACTGATGGTAGAATGTGATTCAGGGTGGAATTCCATGTCTAAAAATATTATTCTTAGCTGTTTTTAAAAGTCAAGTGTTTTTGCTGCCCAAGGAAGAAAACACGTGATGCCACGGTCAGAAAAAAAGTTGCCCAGGAGCAAAAAAAATTTTTTTTCTCAAATGTAATAATGGATGCTAGAATGTGATTCGGGGTGGAATTCCATGTCTAACAATATTATTATTAGCTGTTTATAAAAATCGAGTGTTTTTGCTGCCCGAGGAAGAAAACGCATGATGCCGCGGTCAGAAAAAAAGCTGCCCAGGAACAAAAAAAATTTTTTTCTCAAATGTAATAACGGATGCTGAATAGGATTCGGGGTGGAATTCCATGTCTAAAAATATTATTATTAGCTGTTTTTAAAGATCGAGTGTTTTTGCTGCCCGAGGAAGAAAATGCATGATGCTGCGGTCAGAAAAAAAGCTGCCCAGGAATAAAAAAATTTTTTTTCTCAAATATAATAACGGATGCTAGAATGGGATTCGGGGTGGAATTCCATGTCTAAAAATATTATTATTAGCTGTTTTTAAAAATCAAGTGTTTTTACTGCCTGAGGAAGAAAACGCGTGATGCCGTGGTCAGAAAAAAAGCTGCCCAGGAGCAAAAAAAAATTTTTTTTCTCAAATGTAATAACGGATGCTAGAATGTGATTCGGGGTGGAATTCCATGTCTAAAAATATTATTATTAGCTGTTTTTAAAAATCAAGTGTTTTTGCTGCCCGAGGAAGAAAACGCGTGATGCCGCGGTCAGAAAAAACGTTGCTCAGGAGCAAAAAAAATTTTTTTTTCTCAAATGTAATAATGGATCCTAGAATGTGATTCGGGTTGCAATTCCATGTCTAAAAATATTATTAGTTGTTTTTAAATATTGAGTGTTTTTTCTGTCCGAGGAAGAAAATGCGTGATGCCGCGGTCAGAAAAAAAGCTGCCCCGGAGCAAAAAAATTTTTTTTTCCTCAAATGTAATAACTGATGGTAGAATGTGATTCGGGGTGGAATTCCATGTCTAAAAGTATTATTATTACCTGTTTTAAAACATCGAGTATTTTTGCTGTCCGAAGAATAAAACGCGTGATGCCCCGGTCAGAAATAAAGCTGCCCAGGAGCAAAAAAAAAATTTTTTTTCTCAAATGTAATAACGGATGCTAGAATGTGATTCGGGGTGGAATTCCATGTCTAAAAATATTATTATTAGCTGTTTTTAAATGTCGAGTGTTTTTGCGGCCCGAGGAAGAAAACACATGATGCCCCGGTCAGAAATAAAGCTGCCCAGGAGCAAAAAAAATTTTTTTTTCTCAAATGTAATAACGGATGCTAGAATGTGATTCGGGGTGGAATTCCATGTCTAACAATATTATTAGCTGTTTTTAAAAATTGAGTGTTTTTGCTGCCCGAGGAAGAAAACGCGTGATGCCGCGGTCAGAAAAAAAGCTGCCCCGGAGCAAAAAATTTTTTTTTCTCAAATGTAATAACTGATGGTAGAATGTGATTCGGGGTGGAATTCCATGTCTAAAAGTATTATTATTACCTGTTTTTAAAAATTGAGTGTTTTTGCTGCCCGAGGAAGAAAAAAGTTGCTCAGGAGCAAAAAAAATTTTTTTTCTCAAATGTAATAACGGATGCTAGAATGTGATTCGGTGTGGAATTCCATGTCTAAAAATATTATTATTAGCTGTTTTTAAATATCAAGTGTTTTTGCTGCCCAAGGAAGAAAACGCGTGATGCCACGGTCAGAAAAAAAGCTGCCCAGGAGCAAAAAAAATTTTTTTTCTCAAATGTAATAATGGATGCTAGAATGTGATTCGGGGTGCAATTCCATGTCTAAAAATATTATTATTAGCTGTTTATAAAAATCGAGTGTTTTTGCTGCCCGAGGAAGAAAACGCATGATGCCGCGGTCAGAAAAAAAGCTGCCCAGGAACAAAAAAAATTTTTTTCTCAAATGTAATAACGGATGCTGAATAGGATTCGGGGTGGAATTCCATGTCTAAAAATATTATTATTAGCTGTTCTTAAAAATCGAGTGTTTTTGCTGCCCGAGGAAGAAAATGCATGATGCTGCGGTCAGAAAAAAAGCTGCCCAGGAATAAAAAAAAATTTTTTCTCAAATATAATAACGGATGCTAGAATGGGATTTGGGGTGGAATTCCATGTCTAAAAATATTATTATTAGCTGTTTTTAAAAATCAAGTGTTTTTGCTGCCCGAGGAAGAAAACGCGTGATGCCGCGGTCAGAAAAAAAGCTGCCCAGGAGCAAAAAAAAATTTTTTTTCTCAAATGTAATAACGGATGCTAGAATGTGATTCGGGGTGGAATTCCATGTCTAAAAATTTTATTATTAGCTGTTTTTAAAAATCAAGTGTTTTTGCTGCCCGAGGAAGAAAACGCGTGATGCCGCGGTCAGAAAAAACGTTGCTCAGTTGCAAAAAAAATTTTTTTTCTCAAATGTAATAACGGATGCTAGAATGTGATTCGGGGTGGAATTCCATGTCTAAAAATTTTATTATTAGCTGTTTTAAAAAATCGAGTGTTTTTGCTGTCCGAAGAACAAAACGCCTGATGCCCCGGTCAGAAAAAAAGCTGCCTAGGAGCAAAAAAAAATTTTTTTCTCAAATGTAATAATGGATGCTAGAATGTGATTCAGGGTGGAATTCCATGTCTAAAAATATTATTATTAGCTGTTTTTAAAAATCGAGTGTTTTTGCTGCCCGAGGAAGAAAACGCGTGATGCCGAGGTCAGAAAAAAAGCTGCCCAGGAGCAAAAAAATTTTTTTTTTCTCAAATGTAATAACGGATCCTAGAATGTGATTCGGGGTGCAATTCCATGTCTAAAAATATTATTAGCTGTTTTTAAAAATTGAGTGTTTTTGCTGCCCGAGGAAGAAAAAAGTTGGTCAGGAGCAAAAAAAAATTTTTTTCTCAAATGTAATAACGGATGCTAGAATGTGATTCGGTGTGGAATTCCATGTCTAAAAATATTATTATTAGCTGTTTTTAAATATCAAGTGTTTTTGCGGCCCGAGGAAGAAAACGCATGATGCCGCGGTCAGAAAAAAAGCTGCCCAGGAGCAAAAAAAATTTTTTTCTCTCAAATGTAATAACGGATCCTAGAATGTGATTCGGGGTTCAATTCCATGTCTAACAATGTTATTAGCTGTTTTTAAAAATTGAGTGTTTTTGCTGCCCGAGGAAGAAAACGCGTGATGCCGCGGTCAGAAAAAAAGCTGCCCCGGAGCAAAAAAATTTTTTTTCTCAAATGTAATAAGTGATGGTAGAATGTGATTTGGTGTGGAATTCCATGTCTAAAAGTATTATTATTAGCTGTTTTTAAAAATCAAGTGTTTTTGCTGCCCAAGGAAGAAAACGCGTGATGCCACGGTCAGAAAAAAAGCTGCCCAGGAGCAAAAAAAATTTTTTTTCTCAAATGTAATAATGGATGCTAGAATGTGATTCGGGGTGCAATTCCATGTCTAAAAATATTATTATTACTGTATTTAAAAATCAAGTGTTTTTGCTGCCCGAGGATGAAAAAAAGCTGCCCCGGAGCAAAAAAAATTTTTTTTCCTCAAATGTAATAACGGATGGTAGAATGTGATTCGGGGTGGAATTCCATGTCTAAAAATATTATTCTTAGCTGTTTTTAAAAATCAAGTGTTTTTGCTGCCCGAGGAAGAAAACTCGTGATGCTGCGGTCAGAAAAAAAGCTGCCAGTGAGCAAAAAAAATTTTTTCTCTCAATTGTAATAATGGATGCTAGAATGTGATTCGGGGTGGAATTCCATGTCTAAAAGTATTATTATTACCTGTTTTAAAAAATGGAGTGTTTTTGCTGTCCAAAGAAGAAAACGCGTGATGCCCCGGTCAGAAAAAAAGCTGCCTAGGAGCAAACAAAATTTTTTTTTCCCAAATGTAATAACGGATGCTAGAATGTGATTCGGGGTGCAATTCCATGTCGAACAATATTATTAGCTGTTTTTAAAAATGGAGTGTTTTTGCTGCCCGAGGAAGAAAACGCGTGATGCCGCGGTCAGAAAAAAAGCTGCCCCGGAGCAAAAAAATTTTTTTTTCCTCAAATGTAATAACTGATGGTAGAATGTGATTCGGGGTGGAATTCCATGTCTAAAAGTATTATTACCTGTTTTAAAAAATCGAGTGTTTTTGCTGTCCGAAGAACAAAACGCGTGATGCCCAGGTCAGAAAAAAAGCTGCCTAGGAGCAAAAAAAATTTTTTTTCTCAAATGTAATAACGGATGCTAGAATGGGATTCGGGGTGGAATTCCATGTCTAAAAATATTATTATTAGCTGTTCTTAAAAATCGAGTGTTTTTGCTGCCCGAGGAAGAAAACGCGTGATGCCGCGGTCAGAAAAAACGTTGCTCAGTTGCAAAAAAATTTTTTTTTCTCAAATGTAATAACGGATGCTGAATAGGATTCGGGGTGGAATTCCATGTCTAAAAATATTATTATTACTGCATTTAAAAATCAAGTGTTTTTGCTGCCCGAGGATGAAAAAAAGCTGCCCCGGAGCAAAAAAAATTTTTTTTCCTCAAATGTAATAACGGATGGTAGAATGTGATTCGGGGTGGAATTCCATGTCTAAAAATATTATTCTTAGCTGTTTTTAAAAATCAAGTGTTTTTGCTGCCCGAGGAAGAAAACTCGTGATGCTGCGGTCAGAAAAAAAGCTGCCAGTGAGCAAAAAAAATTTTTTCTCTCAATTGTAATAATGGATGCTAGAATGTGATTCGGGGTGGAATTCCATGTCTAAAAGTATTATTATTACCTGTTTTAAAAAATGGAGTGTTTTTGCTGTCCAAAGAAGAAAACGCGTGATTCCCCGGTCAGAAAAAAAGCTGCCTAGGAGCAAACAAAATTTTTTTTTCTCAAATGTAATAACGGATGCTAGAATGTGATTCTGGGTGGAATTCCATGTCTAAAAATCGTATTATTAGCTGTTTATAAAAATCGAGTGTTTTTGCTGCCCGAGGAAGAAAACGCATGATGCCGCGGTCAGAAAAAAAGCTGCCCATGAACAAAAATATTTTTTTTCTCAAATGTAATAACGGATGCTAGAATGGGATTCGGGGTGGAATTCCATGTCTAAAAATATTATTATTAGCTGTTTTTAAAAATCAAGTGTTTTTGTTGCCCGAGGAAGAAAAAAAGCTGCCCAGGAGAAAAAAAAATTTTTTTTCTCAAATGTAATAACGGATGCTAGAATGTGATTCGGGGTGGAATTCCATGTCTAAAAATATTATTATTAGCTGTTTTTAAAAATCAAGTGTTTTTGCTGCCCGAGGAAGAAAACGAGTGATGCCGCGGTAAGAAAAAAAGCTGCCCAGGAGCAAAAAAAAATTTTTTTTCTCAAATGTAATAACGGATGCTAGAATGTGATTCGGTGTGGAATTCCATGTCTAAAAATATTATTATTAGCTGTTTTTAAATATCAAGTGTTTTTGCGGCCCGAGGAAGAAAACGCATGATGCCGCGGTCAGAAAAAAAGCTGCCCAGGAGCAAAAAAATTTTTTTTCTCTCAAATGTAATAACGGATCCTAGAATGTGATTCGGGGTTCAATTCCATGTCTAACAATGTTGTTAGCTGTTTTTAAAAATTGAGTGTTTTTGCTGCCCGAGGAAGAAAACGCGTGATGCCGCGGTCAGAAAAATAGCTGCCCCGGAGCAAAAAAATTTTTTTTCTCAAATGTAATAACTGATGGTAGAATGTGATTTGGTGTGGAATTCCATGTCTAAAAGTATTATTATTACCTGTTTTAAAAAATCAAGTGTTTTTGCTGTCCGAAGAACAAAACGCGTAATGCCCCGGTCAGAAAAAAAGCAGCCCAGGAGCAAAAAAAATTTTTTTTTCTCAAATGTAATAACGGATGCTAGAATGTGATTCAGGGTGGAATTCCATGTCTAAAAATATTATTATTAGCTGTTTTTAAAAATCAAGTGTTTTTGCTGCCCAAGGAAGAAAACGCGTGATGCCACGGTCAGAAAAAAAGCTGCCCAGGAGCAAAAAAAATTTTTTTTCTCAAATGTAATAATGGATGCTAGAATGTGATTCGGCGTGCAATTCCTGGTCTAAAAATATTATTATTAGCTGTTTATAAAAATCGAGTGTTTTTGCTGCCCGAGGAAGAAAACGCATGATGCCGCGGTCAGAAAAAAAGCTGCCCAGGAACAAAAAAAAATTTTTTCTCAAATGTAATAACGTATGCTGAATAGGATTCGGGGTGGAATTCCATGTCTAAAAATATTATTATTAGCTGTTCTTAAAAATCGAGTGTTTTTGCTGCCCGAGGAAGAAAACGCGTGATGCCGCGGTCAGAAAAAACGTTGCTCAGTTGCAAAAAAATTTTTTTTTCTCAAATGTAATAACGGATGCTGAATAGGATTCGGGGTGGAATTCCATGTCTAAAAATATTATTATTACTGTATTTAAAAATCAAGTGTTTTTGCTGCCCGAGGATGAAAAAAAGCTGCCCCGGAGCAAAAAATTTTTTTTTTCCTCAAATGTAATAACGGATGCTAGAATGTGATTCGGGGTGGAATTCCATGTCTAAAAATATTATTCTTAGCTGTTTTTAAATATCGAGTGTTTTTGCGGCCCGAGGAAGAAAACACATGATGCTGCGGTCAGAAAAAAAGCTGCCCAGGAGCAAAAAATTTTTTTTTCTCTCAAATGTAATAACGGATCCTAGAATGTGATTCGGGGTGCAATTCCATGTCTAACAATATTATTAGCTGTTTTTAAAAATTGAGTGTTTTTGCTGTCCGAAGAATAAAACCCGTGATGCCCCGGTCAGAAATAAAGCTGCCCAGGAGCAAAAAAAATTTTTTTTTCTCAAATGTAATAACGGATTCTAGAATGTGATTCGGGGTGGAATTCCATGTCTAAAAATATTATTATTAGCTGTTTTTAAATATCGAGTGTTTTTGCGGCCCGAGGAAGAAAACACATGATGCTGCGGTCAGAAAAAAAGCTGCCCAGGAGCAAAAAAATTTTTTTTCTCTCAAATGTAATAACGGATCCTAGAATGTGATTCAGGGTGCAATTCCATGTCTAACAATATTATTAGCTGTTTTTAAAAATTGAGTGTTTTTGCTGCCCGAGGAAGAAAACGCGTGATGCCGCGGTCAGAAAAAAAGCTGCCCCGGAGCAAAAAATTTTTTTTTCTCAAATGTAATAACTGATGGTAGAATGTGATTCGGGGTGGAATTCCATGTCTAAAAGTATTATTATTACCTGTTTTAAAAAATCGAGTGTTTTTGCTGCCCGAGGAAGAAAACGCATGATGCCGCGGTCAGAAAAAAAGCTGCCCAGGAACAAAAAAAAATTTTTTCTCAAATGTAATAACGGATGCTGAATAGGATTCGGGGTGGAATTCCATGTCTAAAAATATTATTATTAGCTGTTTTTAAAAATCAAGTGTTTTTGCTGCCCAAGGAAGAAAACGCGTGATGCCACGGTCAGAAAAAAAGCTGCCCAGGAGCAAAAAAAATTTTTTTTCTCAAATGTAATAATGGATGCTAGAATGTGATTCGGGGTGCAATTCCATGTCTAAAAATATTATTATTAGCTGTTTTTAAAAATTGACTCTTTTTGCTGCCCGAGGAAGAAAACGAGTGATGCCGCCGTAAGAAAAAAAGCTGCCCAGGAGCAAAAAAAAATTTTTTTTCTCAAATGTAATAACGGATGCTAGAATGTGATTCGGGGTGGAATTCCATGTCTAAAAATATTATTATTAGCTGTTTATAAAAATCGAGTGTTTTTGCTGCCCGAGGAAGAAAACGCATGATTCCGCGGTCAGAAAAAAAGCTGCCCAGGAACAAAAAAATTTTTTTTCTCAAATGTAATAACGGATGCTGAATAGGATTCGGGGTGGAATTCCATGTCTAAAAATATTATTATTACTGTATTTAAAAATCAAGTGTTTTTGCTGCCCGAGGATGAAAAAAAGCTGCCCCGGAGCAAAAAAATTTTTTTTTCCTCAAATGTAATAACGGATGCTAGAATGTGATTCGGGGTGGAATTCCATGTCTAAAAATATTATTCTTAGCTGTTTTTAAAAATCAAGTGTTTTTGCTGCCCGAGGAAGAAAACTCGTGATGCTGCGGTCAGAAAAAAAGCTGCCAGTGAGCAAAAAAAATTTTTTCTCTCAATTGTAATAATGGATGCTAGAATGTGATTCGGGGTGGAATTCCATGTCTAAAAGTATTATTATTACCTGTTTTAAAAAATCGAGTATTTTTGCTGTCCGAAGAATAAAACCCGTGATGCCCCGGTCAGAAATAAAGCTGCCCAGGAGCAAAAAAATTTTTTTTTTCTCAAATGTAATAACGGATTCTAGAATGTGATTCGGGGTGGAATTCCATGTCTAAAAATATTATTATTAGCTGTTTTTAAATATCGAGTGTTTTTGCGGCCCGAGACAGAAAACACATGATGCTGCGGTCAGAAAAAAAGCTGCCCAGGAGCAAAAAATTTTTTTTTCTCTCAAATGTAATAACGGATCCTAGAATGTGATTCGGGGTGCAATTCCATGTCTAACAATATTATTAGCTGTTTTTAAAAATTGAGTGTTTTTGCTGCCCGAGGAAGAAAACGCGTGATGCCGCGGTCAGAAAAAAAGCTGCCCCGGAGCAAAAAAATTTTTTTTCTCAAATGTAATAACTGATGGTAGAATGTGATTCGGGGTGGAATTCCATGTCTAAAAGTATTATTATTACCTGTTTTAAAAAATCGAGTGTTTTTGCTGCCCGAGGAAGAAAACGCATGATGCCGCGGTCAGAAAAAAAGCTGCCCAGGAGCAAAAAAAAATTTTTTTCTCAAATGTAATAATGGATGCTAGAATGTGATTCGGGGTGCAATTCCATGTCTAAAAATATTATTATTAGCTGTTTATAAAAATCGAGTGTTTTTGCTGCCCGAGGAAGAAAACGCATGATGCCGCGGTCAGAAAAAAAGCTGCCCAGGAAAAAAAAAAATTTTTTTCTCAAATGTAATAACGGATGCTGAATAGGATTCGGGGTGGAATTCCATGTCTAAAAATATTATTATTAGCTGTTCTTAAAAATCGAGTGTTTTTGCTGCCCGAGGAAGAAAACGCGTGATGCCGCGGTCAGAAAAAACGTTGCTCAGTTGCAAAAAAATTTTTTTTTCTCAAATGTAATAACGGATGTTAGAATGTGATTCAGGGTGGAATTCCATGTCTAAAAATATTATTATTAGCTGTTTTTAAAAATTGACTCTTTTTGCTGCCCGAGGAAGAAAACGAGTGATGCCGCCGTAAGAAAAAAAGCTGCCCAGGAGCAAAAAAAAATTTTTTTTCTCAAATGTAATAACGGATGCTAGAATGTGATTCGGGGTGGAATTCCATGTCTAAAAATATTATTATTAGCTGTTTATAAAAATCGAGTGTTTTTGCTGCCCGAGGAAGAAAACGCATGATGCCGCGGTCAGAAAAAAAGCTGCCCAGGAACAAAAAAATTTTTTTTCTCAAATGTAATAACGGATGCTGAATAGGATTCGGGGTGGAATTCCATGTCTAAAAATATTATTATTACTGTATTTAAAAATCAAGTGTTTTTGCTGCCCGAGGATGAAAAAAAGCTGCCCCGGAGCAAAAAAATTTTTTTTTCCTCAAATGTAATAACGGATGCTAGAATGTGATTCGGGGTGGAATTCCATGTCTAAAAATATTATTCTTAGCTGTTTTTAAAAATCAAGTGTTTTTGCTGCCCGAGGAAGAAAACTCGTGATGCTGCGGTCAGAAAAAAAGCTGCCAGTGAGCAAAAAAAATTTTTTCTCTCAATTGTAATAATGGATGCTAGAATGTGATTTGGGGTGGAATTCCATGTCTAAAAGTATTATTATTACTTGTTTTAAAAAATCGAGTATTTTTGCTGTCCGAAGAATAAAACCCGTGATGCCCCGGTCAGAAATAAAGCTGCCCAGGAGCAAAAAAAATTTTTTTTTCTCAAATGTAATAACGGATTCTAGAATGTGATTCGGGGTGGAATTCCATGTCTAAAAATATTATTATTAGCTGTTTTTAAATATCGAGTGTTTTTGCGGCCCGAGGAAGAAAACACATGATGCTGCGGTCAGAAATAAAGCTGCCCAGGAGCAAAAAATTTTTTTTTCTCTCAAATGTAATAACGGATCCTAGAATGTGATTCGGGGTGCAATTCCATGTCTAACAATATTATTAGCTGTTTTTAAAAATTGAGTGTTTTTGCTGCCCGAGGAAGAAAACGCGTGATGCCGCGGTCAGAAAAAAAGCTGCCCCGGAGCAATAAAATTTTTTTTCTCAAATGTAATAACTGATGGTAGAATGTGATTCGGGGTGGAATTCCATGTCTAAAAGTATTATTATTACCTGTTTTAAAAAATCGAGTGTTTTTGCTGCCCGAGGAAGAAAACGCATGATGCCGCGGTCAGAAAAAAAGCTGCCCAGGAACAAAAAAAAATTTTTTCTCAAATGTAATAACGGATGCTGAATAGGATTCGGGGTGGAATTCCATGTCTAAAAATATTATTATTAGCTGTTCTTAAAAATCGAGTGTTTTTGCTGCCCGAGGAAGAAAACGCGTGATGCCGCGGTCAGAAAAAACGTTGCTCAGTTGCAAAAAAATTTTTTTTTCTCAAATGTAATAACGGATGCTAGAATGTGATTCAGGGTGGAATTCCATGTCTAAAAATATTATTATTAGCTGTTTTTAAAAATTGACTCTTTTTGCTGCCCGAGGAAGAAAACGAGTGATGCCGCCATAAGAAAAAAAGCTGCCCAGGAGCAAAAAAAATTTTTTTTTCTCAAATGTAATAACGGATGCTAGAATGTGATTCGGGGTGGAATTCCATGTCTAAAAATATTATTATTAGCTGTTTATAAAAATCGAGTGTTTTTGCTGCCCGAGGAAGAAAACGCATGATGCCGCGGTCAGAAAAAAAGCTGCCCAGGAACAAAAAAATTTTTTTTCTCAAATGTAATAACGGATGCTGAATAGGATTCGGGGTGGAATTCCATGTCTAAAAATATTATTATTACTGTATTTAAAAATCAAGTGTTTTTGCTGCCCGAGGATGAAAAAAAGCTGCCCCGGAGCAAAAAATTTTTTTTTTTCCTCAAATGTAATAACGGATGCTAGAATGTGATTCGGGGTGGAATTCCATGTCTAAAAGTATTATTATTACCTGTTTTAAAAAATCGAGTATTTTTGCTGTCCAAAGAATAAAACCCGTGATGCCCCGGTCAGAAATAAAGCTGCCCAGGAGCAAAAAAAATTTTTTTTTCTCAAATGTAATAACGGATTCTAGAATGTAATTCGGGGTGGAATTCCATGTCTAAAAATATTATTATTAGCTGTTTTTAAATATCGAGTGTTTTTGCGGCCTGAGGAAGAAAACACATGATGCTGCGGTCAGAAAAAAAGCTGCCCAGGAGCAAAAAAATTTTTTTTCTCTCAAATGTAATAACGGATCCTAGAATGTGATTCGGGGTGCAATTCCATGTCTAACAATATTATTAGCTGTTTTTAAAAATTGAGTGTTTTTGCTGCCCGAGGAAGAAAACGCGTGATGCCGCGGTCAGAAAAAAAGCTGCCCCGGAGCAAAAAAATTTTTTTTCTCAAATGTAATAACTGATGGTAGAATGTGATTCGGGGTGGAATTCCATGTCTAAAAGTATTATTATTACCTGTTTTAAAAAATCGAGTGTTTTTGCTGTCCAAAGAACAAAACGCGTGATGCCCCGGTCAGAAAAAAAGCTGCCTAGGAGCAAAAAAAAATTTTTTTCTCAAATGTAATAACGGATGCTAGAATGTGATTCGGGGTGGAATTCCATGTCTAAAAATAGTATTATTAGCTGTTTTTAAAAATCGAGTGTTTTTGCTGCCCGAGGAAGAAAACGCGTGATGCCGCGGTCAGAAAAAAAGCTTCCCAGGAGCAAAAAAAATTTTTTTTTCTCAAATGTAATAATGGATCCTAGAATGTGATTCAGGGTGCAATTCCATGTCTAACAATATTATTAGCTGTTTTTAAAAATTGAGTGTTTTTGCTGCCCGAGGAAGAAAAAAGTTGCTCAGGAGCAAAAAAATTTTTTTTTCTCATATGTAATAACGGATGCTAGAATGTGATTCGGTGTGGAATTCCATGTCTAAAAATATTATTAGCTGTTTTTAAATATCAAGTGTTTTTGCGGCCCGAGGAAGAAAACGCATGATGCCGCGGTCAGAAAAAAAGCTGCCCAGGAGCAGAAAAAATTTTTTTCTCTCAAATGTAATAACGGATCCTAGAATGTGATTCGGGGTTCAATTCCATGTCTAACAATGTTATTAGCTGTTTTTAAAAATTGAGTGTTTTTGCTGCCCGAGGAAGAAAACGCTTGATGCTGGGGTCAGAAAAAAAGCTGCCCAGGAATAAAAAAATTTTTTTTCTCAAATATAATAACGGATGCTAGAATGGGATTCGGGGTGGAATTCCATGTCTAAAAATATTATTATTAGCTGTTTTTAAAAATCAAGTGTTTTTGCTGCCCGAGGAAGAAAACGCGTGATGCCGCGGTCAGAAAAAAAGCTGCCCAGGAGCAAAAAAAAATTTTTTTTCTCAAATGTAATAACGGATGCCAGAATGTGATTCGGGGTGGAATTCCATGTCTAAAAATATTATTATTAGCTGTTTTTAAAAATCAAGTGTTTTTGCTGCCCGAGGAAGACAACGCGTGATGCCGCGGTCAGAAAAAAAGCTGCCCCGGAGCAAAAAAAAATTTTTTTTCTCAAATGTAATAACGGATGCTAGAATGTGATTCGGGGTGGAATTCCATGTCTAAAAATATTATTATTAGCTGTTTATAAAAATCGAGTGTTTTTGCTGCCCGAGGAAGAAAACGCATGATGCCGCGGTCAGAAAAAAAGCTGCCCAGGAACAAAAAAATTTTTTTTCTCAAATGTAATAACGGATGCTGAATAGGATTCGGGGTGGAATTCCATGTCTAAAAATATTATTATTAGCTGTTTATAAAAATCGAGTGTTTTTGCTGCCCGAGGAAGAAAACTCGTGATGCAGCAGTCAGAAAAAAACCTGCCGAGGACCAAAAAAAATTTTTTTTTCTCAAATGTAATAACGGATCCTAGAATGTGATTCGGGGTGCAATTCCATGTCTAACAATATTATTAGCTGTTTTTAAAAATTGAGTGTTTTTCTTGCCCGAGGAAGAAAACGCGTGATGCCGCGGTCAGAAAAAAAGCTGCCCCGGAGCAAAAAAATTTTTTTTCTCAAATGTAATAACTGATGGTAGAATGTGATTCGGGGTGGAATTCCATGTCTAAAAGTATTATTATTACCTGTTTTAAAAAATCGAGTGTTTTTGCTGTCCGAAGAACAAAACGCGTGATGCCCCGGTCAGAAAAAAAGCTGCGTAGGAGCAAAAAAAAATTTTTTTCTCAAATGTAATAACGGATGCTAGAATGTGATTCGGGGTGGAATTCCATGTCTAAAAATATTATTATTAGCTGCTTTTAAAAATCGAGTGTTTTTACTGCCCGAGGAAGAAAACGCGTGATGCCGCGGTCAGAAAAAAAGCTGCCCAGGAGCAGAAAAAATTTTTTTTTCTCAAATGTAATAACGGATGCTAGAATGAGATTCGGGGTGGAATTCCATGTCTAAAAATATTATTATTAGCTGTTTATAAAAATCGAGTGTTTTTGCTGCCCGAGGAAGAAAACGCATGATGCCGCGGTCAGAAAAAAAGCTGCCCAGGAACAAAAAAATTTTTTTTCTCAAATGTAATAACGGATGCTGAATAGGATTCGGGGTGGAATTCCATGTCTAAAAATATTATTATTACTGTATTTAAAAATCAAGTGTTTTTGCTGCCCGAGGATGAAAAAAAGCTGCCCCGGAGCAAAAAAAATTTTTTTTCCTCAAATGTAATAACGGATGCTAGAATGTGATTCGGGGTGGAATTCCATGTCTAAAAATATTATTCTTAGCTGTTTTTAAAAATCAAGTGTTTTTGCTGCCCGAGGAAGAAAACTCGTGATGCTGCGGTCAGAAAAAAAGCTGCCAGTGAGCAAAAAAAAATTTTTCTCTCAATTGTAATAATGGATGCTAGAATGTGATTCGGGGTGGAATTCCATGTCTAAAAATATTATTATTAGCTGTTTATAAAAATCGAGTGTTTTTGCTGCCCGAGGAAGAAAACTCGTGATGCAGCAGTCAGAAAAAAACCTGCCGAGGACCAAAAAAAATTTTTTTTTCTCAAATGTAATAACGGATCCTAGAATGTGATTCGGGGTGCAATTCCATGTCTAACAATATTATTAGCTGTTTTTAAAAATTGAGTGTTTTTCTTGCCCGAGGAAGAAAACGCGTGATGCCGCGGTCAGAAAAAAAGCTGCCCCGGAGCAAAAAAATTTTTTTTCTCAAATGTAATAACTGATGGTAGAATGTGATTCGGGGTGGAATTCCATGTCTAAAAGTATTATTATTAGCTGCTTTTAAAAATCGAGTGTTTTTACTGCCCGAGGAAGAAAACGCGTGATGCCGCGGTCAGAAAAAAAGCTGCCCAGGAGCAGAAAAAAATTTTTTTTCTCAAATGTAATAACGGATGCTAAAATGTGATTCAGTGTGGAATTCCATGTCTAAAAATATTATTATTAGCTGTTTTTAAATATCAAGTGTTTTTGCGGCCCGAGGCAGAAAACGCATGATGCCGCGGTCAGAAAAAAAGCTGCCCAGTAGCAAAAAAATTTTTTTTCTCTCAAATGTAATAACGGATCCTAGAATGTGATTCGGGGTGCAATTCCATGTCTAACAATATTATTACCTGTTTTTAAAAATTGAGTGTTTTTGCTGCCCGAGGAAGAAAACGCGTGATGCCGCGGTCAGAAAAAAAGCTGCCCCGGAGCAAAAAAATTTTTTGTCTCAAATGTAATAACTGATGGTAGAATGTGATTTGGGGTGGAATTCCATGTCTAAAAGTATTATTATTACCTGTTTTAAAAAATCGAGTGTTTTTGCTGTCCGAAGAACAAAATGCGTGATGCCCCGGTCAGAAAAAAAGCTGCCCAGGAGCAAAAAAAATTTTTTTTTCTCAAATGTAATAACGGATGCTAGAATGTGATTCAGGGTGGAATTCCATGTCTAAAAATATTATTATTAGCTGTTTTTAAAAATCGAGTGTTTTTGCTGCCCGAGGAAGAAAACGCGTGATGCCGCGGTCAGAAAAAAAGCTGCCCTGGAGCAAAAAAAATTTTTTTTTCTCAAATGTAATAACGGATCCTAGAATGTGATTCGGGGTGCAATTCCATGTCTAACAATATTATTAGCTGTTTTTAAAAATTGAGTGTTTTTGCTGCCCGAGGAAGAAAAAAGTTGCTCAGGAGCAAAAAAAATTTTTTTTCTCAAATGTAATAACGGATGCTAAAATGTGATTCGGTGTGGAATTCCATGTCTAAAAATATTATTATTAGCTGTTTTTAAAATCAAGTGTTTTTGCTGCCCAAGGAAGAAAACGCGTGATGCCACGGTCCGAAAAAAAGCTGCCCAGGAGCAAAAAAAATTTTTTTTCTCAAATGTAATAATGGATGCTAGAATGTGATTCGGGGTGGAATTCCATGTCTAAAAATATTATTATTAGCTGTTTATAAAAATCGAGTGTTTTTGCTGCCCAGAGGAAGAAAACGCATGATGCCGCGGTCAGAAAAAAAGCTGCCCAGGAACAAAAAAAATTTTTTTCTCAAATATAATAATGGATGCTAGAATGGGATTCGGGGTGGAATTCCATGTCTAAAAATATTATTATTAGCTGTTTTTAAAAATCAAGTGTTTTTGCTGCCCGAGGAAGAAAACTCGTGATGCTGCGGTCAGAAAAAAAGCTGCCAGTGAGCAAAAAAAAATTTTTTTCTCAATTGTAATAATGGATGTTAGAATGTGATTCGGGGTGGAATTCCATGTCTAAAAATATTATTATTAGCTGTTTATAAAAATCGAGTGTTTTTGCTGCCCGAGGAAGAAAACACGTGATGCAGCAGTCAGAAAAAAAGCTGCCCCGGAGAAAAAAAATTTTTTTTTCCTCAAATGTAATAACTGATGGTAGAATGTGATTCGGGGTGGAATTCCATGTCTAAAAGTATTATTATTACCTGAATTAAAAAATCGAGTGTTTTTGCTGTCCGAAGAATAAAACGCGTGATGCCCCGGTCAGAAAAAAAGCTGCCCAGGAATAAAAAAATTTTTTTTCTCAAATATAATAACGGATGTTAGAATGGGATTCGTGGTGGAATTCCATGTCTAAAAATATTATTATTAGCTGTTTTTAAAAATCAAGTGTTTTTGCTGCCCGAGGAAGAAAACTCGTGATGCTGCGGTCAGAAAAAAAGCTGCCAGTGAGCAAAAAAAAAATTTTTTCTCAATTGTAATAATGGATGCTAGAATGTGATTCGGGGTGGAATTCCATGTCTAAAAATATTATTATTAGCTGTTTATAAAAATCGAGTGTTTTTGCTGCCCGAGGAAGAAAACGCGTGATGCAGCAGTCAGAAAAAAAGCTGCCCGGAGCAAAAAAATTTTTTTTTCTCAAATGTAATAACGGATGCTAGAATGTGATTCGGGGTGGAATTCCATGTCTAACAATATTATTAGCTGTTTTTAAAAATTGAGTGTTTTTGCTGCCGGAGGAAGAAAACGCGTGATGCCGCGGTCAGAAAAAAAGCTGCCCCGGAGCAAAAAAATTTTTTTTCTCAAATGTAATAACTGATGGTAGAATGTGATTTGGGGTGGAATTCCATGTCTAAAAGTATTATTATTAGCTGTTTTAAAAAATCGATTGTTTTTCTTGTCCGAAGAACAAAACGCGTGATGCCCCGGTCAGAAAAAAAGCTGCCCAGGAGCAAAAAAAATTTTTTTTTCTCAAATGTAATAACGGATGCTAGAATGTGATTCAGGGTGGAATTCCATGTCTAAAAATATTATTATTAGCTGTTTTTAAAAATCAAGTGTTTTTGCTGCCCAAGGAAGAAAACGCGTGATGCCACGGTCAGAAAAAAAGCTGCCCAGGAGCAAAAAAAATTTTTTTTCTCAAATGTAATAATGGATGCTAGAATGTGATTCGGGGTGGAATTCCATGTCTAAAAATATTATTATTAGCTGTTCTTAAAAATCGAGCGTTTTTGATGCCCGAGGAAGAAAATGCATGATGCTGCGGTCAGAAAAAAAGCTGCCCAGGAACAAAAAAAATTTTTTTCTCAAATGTAATAACGGATGCTGAATAGGATTCGGGGTGGAATTCCATGACTAAAAATATTATTATTAGCTGTTCTTAAAAATCGAGCGTTTTTGCTGCCCGAGGAAGAAAATGCATGATGCTGCGGTCAGAAAAAAAGCTGCCCAGGAATAAAAAAAATTTTTTTCTCAAATATAATAACGGATGCTAGAATGGGATTCGGGGTGGAATTCCATGTCTAAAAATATTATTATTAGCTGTTTTTAAAAATCAAGTGTTTTTGCTGCCCGAGGAAGAAAACGCGTGATGCCGCGGTCAGAAAAAAATCTGCCCAGGAGCAAAAAAAATTTTTTTTTCTCAAATGTAATAACGGATGCTAGAATGTGATTCGGGGTGGAATTCCATGTCTAAAAATATTATTATTAGCTGTTTTTAAAAATCAAGTGTTTTTGCTGCCCGAGGAAGAAAACGCATGATGCCGCGGTCAGAAAAAAAGC
This sequence comes from Arizona elegans, assembly GCA_022577455.1. Classification (NCBI taxonomy): domain Eukaryota; kingdom Metazoa; phylum Chordata; class Lepidosauria; order Squamata; family Colubridae; genus Arizona; species Arizona elegans. The sequence continues at coordinate 167,479,226 of JAKOOJ010000001.1, read as the reverse complement.
TGCCCAGGAACAAAAAAATTTTTTTTCTCAAATGTAATAACGGATGCTGAATAGGATTCGGGGTGGAATTCCATGTCTAAAAATATTATTATTACTGTATTTAAAAATCAAGTGTTTTTGCTGCCCGAGGATGAAAAAAAGCTGCCCCGGAGCAAAAAAATTTTTTTTTCCTCAAATGTAATAACGGATGCTAGAATGTGATTCGGGGTGGAATTCCATGTCTAAAAATATTATTCTTAGCTGTTTTTAAAAATCAAGTGTTTTTGCTGCCCGAGGAAGAAAACTCGTTATCCTGCGGTCAGAAAAAAAGCTGCCAGTGAGCAAAAAAATTTTTTTCTCTCAATTGTAATAATGGATGCTAGAATGTGATTCGGGGTGGAATTCCATGTCTAAAAATATTATTATTAGCTGTTTATAAAAATCGAGTGTTTTTGCTGCCCGAGGAAGAAAACGCGTGATGCAGCAGTCAGAAAAAAAGCTGCCGAGGAGCAAAAAAAATTTTTTTTTCTCAAATGTAATAACGGATGCTAGAATGTGATTCGGGGTGGAATTCCATGTCTAACAATATTATTAGCTGTTTTTAAAAATTGAGTGTTTTTGCTGCCCGAGGAAGAAAACGCGTGATGCCGCGGTCAGAAAAAAAGCTGCCCCGGAGCAAAAAAATTTTTTTTCTCAAATGTAATAACTGATGGTAGAATGTGATTCGGGGTGGAATTCCATCTCTAAAAGTATTATTATTACCTGTTTTAAAAAATCGAGTGTTTTTGCTGTCCGAAGAACAAAACGCCTGATGCCGCGGTCAGAAAAAAAGCTGCCCAGGAGCAAAAAAAATTTTTTTCTCTCAAATGTAATAACGGATCCTAGAATGTGATTCGGGGTGCAATTCCATGTCTAACAATATTATTAGCTGTTTATAAAAATCGAGTGTTTTTGCTGCCCGAGGAAGAAAACGCGTGATGCTGCGGTCAGAAAAAAAGCTGCCCCGGAGCAAAAAAATTTTTTTTCTCAAATGTAATAACGGATCCTAGAATGTGATTCGGGTTGCAATTCCATGTCTAAAAATATTATTAGTTGTTTTTAAATATTGAGTGTTTTTGCTGCCCGAGGAAGAAAACGCGTGATGCCGCGGTCAGAAAAAAAGCTGCCCCGGAGCAAAAAAATTTTTTTTCTCAAATGTAATAACTGATGGTAGAATGTGATTCGGGGTGGAATTCCATCTCTAAAAGTATTATTATTACCTGTTTTAAAAAATCGAGTGTTTTTGCTGTCCGAAGAACAAAACGCCTGATGCCGCGTTCAGAAAAAAAGCTGCCCAGGAGCAAAAAAATTTTTTTTTCTCAAATGTAATAACGGATCCTAGAATGTGATTCGGGGTGCAATTCCATGTCTAACAATATTATTAGCTGTTTTTAAAAATTGAGTGTTTTTGCTGCCCGAGGAAGAAAAAAGTTGCTCAGGAGCAAAAAAAATTTTTTTTCTCAAATGTAATAACGGATGCTAGAATGTGATTCGGTGTGGAATTCCATGTCTAAAAATATTATTATTAGCTGTTTTTAAATATCAAGTGTTTTTGCGGCCCGAGGAAGAAAACGCATGATGCCGCGGTCAGAAAAAAAGCTGCCCAGGAGCAAAAAAATTTTTTTTCTCTCAAATGTAATAACGGATCCTAGAATGTGATTCGGGGTGCAATTCCATGTCTAACAATATTATTAGCTGTTTATAAAAATTGAGTGTGTTTGCTGCCCGAGGAAGAAAAAAGTTGCTCAGGAGCAAAAAAAATTTTTTTTCTCAAATGTAATAACGGATGCTAGAATGTGATTCGGTGTGGAATTCCATGTCTAAAAATATTATTATTAGCTGTTTTTAAATATCAAGTGTTTTTGCGGCCCGAGGAAGAAAACGCATGATGCCGCGGTCAGAAAAAAAGCTGCCCAGGAGCAAAAAAATTTTTTTTCTCTCAAATGTAATAACGGATCCTAGAATGTGATTCGGGGTGCAATTCCATGTCTAACAATATTATTAGCTGTTTATAAAAATCGAGTGTTTTTGCTGCCCGAGGAAGAAAACGCGTGATGCAGCAGTCAGAAAAAAAGCTGCCGAGGAGCAAAAAAAATTTTTTTTCTCAAATGTAATAACGGATCCTAGAATGTGATTCGGGTTGCAATTCCATGTCGAAAAATATTATTAGTTGTTTTTAAATATTGAGTGTTTTTTCTGTCCGAGGAAGAAAACGCGTGATGCCGCGGTCAGAAAAAAAGCTGCCCCGGAGCAAAAAATTTTTTTTTTCCTCAAATGTAATAACTGATGGTAGAATGTGATTCGGGGTGGAATTCCATGTCTAAAAGTATTATTATTACCTGTTTTAAAAAATCGAGTATTTTTGCTGTCCGAAGAATAATACGCGTGATGCCCCGGTCAGAAATAAAGCTGCCCAGGAGCAAAAAAAATTTTTTTTTCTCAAATGTAATAACAGATTCTAGAATGTGATTCGGGGTGGAATTCCATGTCTAAAAATATTATTATTAGCTGTTTTTAAATATCGAGTGTTTTTGCGGCCCGAGGAAGAAAACACATGATGCCGCGGTCAGAAAAAAAGCTGCCCAGGAGCAAAAAAATTTTTTTTCTCTCAAATGTAATAACGGATCCTAGAATGTGATTCGGGGTGCAATTCCATGTCTAACAATATTATTACCTGTTTTTAAAAATTGAGTGTTTTTGCTGCCCGAGGAAGAAAACGCGTGATGCCGCGGTCAGAAAAAAAGCTGCACCGGAGCAAAAAAATTTTTTGTCTCAAATGTAATAACTGATGGTAGAATGTGATTTGGGGTGGAATTCCATGTCTAAAAGTATTATTATTACCTGTTTTAAAAAATCGAGTGTTTTTGCTGCCCGAGGAAGAAAATGCATGATGCTGCGGTCAGAAAAAAAGCTGCCCAGGAATAAAAAAATTTTTTTTCTCAAATATAATAACGGATGCTAGAATGGGATTCGGGGTGGAATTCCATGTCTAAAAATATTATTATTAGCTGTTTTTAAAAATCAAGTGTTTTTGCTGCCCGAGGAAGAAAACTCGTGATGCTGCGGTCAGAAAAAAAGCTGCCAGTGAGCAAAAAAAAATTTTTTTCTCAATTGTAATAATGGATGCTAGAATGTGATTCGGGGTGGAATTCCATGTCTAAAAATATTATTATTAGCTGTTTATAAAAATCGAGTGTTTTTGCTGCCCGAGGAAGAAAACGCGTGATGCAGCAGTCAGAAAAAAAGCTGCCCCGGAGCAAAAAAATTTTTTTTTCTCAAATGTAATAACGGATGCTAGAATGTGATTCGGGGTGGAATTCCATGTCTAACAATATTATTAGCTGTTTTTAAAAATTGAGTGTTTTTGCTGCCCGAGGAAGAAAAAAGTTGCTCAGGAGCAAAAAAAAAATTTTTTCTCAAATGTAATAACGGATGCTAGAATGTGATTCGGTGTGGAATTCCATCTCTAAAAATGTTATTATTAGCTGTTTTTAAATATCAAGTGTTTTTGCGGCCCGAGGAAGAAAACGCATGATGCCGCGGTCAGAAAAAAAGCTGCCCAGGAGCAAAAAAATTTTTTTTCTCTCAAATGTAATAACGGATCCTAGAATGTGATTCGGGGTGCAATTCCATGTCTAACAATATTATTAGCTGTTTTTAAAAATTGAATGTTTTTGCTACCCGAGGAAGAAAACGCGTGATGCCGCGGTCAGAAAAAAAGCTGCCCCGGAGCAAAAAAATTTTTTTTCTCAAATGTAATAACTGATGGTAGAATGTGATTTGGGGTGGAATTCCATGTCTAAAAGTATTATTATTACCTGTTTTAAAAAATCGAGTGTTTTTCTTGTCCGAAGAACAAAACGCGTGATGCCCCGGTCAGAAAAAAAGCTGCCCAGGAGCAAAAAAAAATTTTTTTCTCAAATGTAATAACGGATGCTAGAATGTGATTCAGGGTGGAATTCCATGTCTAAAAATATTATTATTAGCTGTTTTTAAAAATCAAGTGTTTTTGCTGCCCAAGGAAGAAAACGCGTGATGCCACGGTCAGAAAAAAAGCTGCCCAGGAGCAAAAAAAATTTTTTTTCTCAAATGTAATAATGGATGCTAGAATGTGATTCGGGTTGCAATTCCATGTCTAAAAATATTATTAGTTGTTTTTAAATATTGAGTGTTTTTGCTGCCCGAGGAAGAAAACGCGTGATGCCGCGGTCACAAAAAAAGCTGCCCCGGAGAAAAAAATTTTTTTTTCTCAAATGTAATAACTGATGGTAGAATGTGATTCGGGGTGGAATTCCATCTCTAAAAGTATTATTATTACCTGTTTTAAAAAATCGAGTGTTTTTGCTGTCCGAAGAACAAAACGCCTGATGCCGCGTTCAGAAAAAAAGCTGCCCAGGAGCAAAAAAATTTTTTTTTTCTCAAATGTAATAACGGATCCTAGAATGTGATTCGGGGTGCAATTCCATATCTTACAATATTATTAGCTGTTTTTAAAAATTGAGTGTTTTTGCTGCCCGAGGAAGAAAAAAGTTGCTCAGGAGCAAAAAAAATTTTTTTTCTCAAATGTAATAACGGATGCTAGAATGTGACTCGGTGTGGAATTCCATGTCTAAAAATATTATTATTAGCTGTTTTTAAATATCAAGTGTTTTTGCGGCCCGAGGAAGAAAACGCATGATGCCGCGGTCAGAAAAAAAGCTGCCCAGGAGCAAAAAAATTTTTTTTCTCTCAAATGTAATAACGGATCCTAGAATGTGATTCGGGGTGCAATTCCATGTCTAACAATATTATTAGCTGTTTTTAAAAATTGAGTGTTTTTGCTGCCCGAGGAAGAAAACGCGTGATGCCGCGGTCAGAAAAAAAGCTGCCCAGGAGCAAAAAAAAATTTTTTTTCTCAAATGTAATAACGGATGCTAGAATGTGATTCAGGGTGGAATTCCATGTCTAAAAATATTATTATTAGCTGTTTTTAAAAATCAAGTGTTTTTGCTGCCCAAGGAAGAAAACGCGTGATGCCACGGTCAGAAAAAAAGCTGCCCAGGAGCAAAAAAAATTTTTTTTCTCAAATGTAATAAGGATGCTAGAATGTGATTCGGGGTGGAATTCCATGTCTAAAAATATTATTAGTTGTTTTTAAAAATCAAGTGTTTTTGCTGCCCGAGGAAGAAAACTCGTGATGCTGCGGTCAGAAAAAAAGCTGCCAGTGAGCAAAAAAAAATTTTTTTCTCAATTGTAATAATGGATGCTAGAATGTGATTCGGGGTGGAATTCCATGTCTAAAAATATTATTATTAGCTGTTTATAAAAATCGAGTGTTTTTGCTGCCCGAGGAAGAAAACCCGTGATGCAGCAGTCTGAAATAAAGCTGCCCCGGAGCAAAAAAATTTTTTTTTCTCAAATGTAATAACGGATGCTAGAATGTGATTCGGGGTGGAATTCCATGTCTAACAATATTATTAGCTCTTTCTAAAAATTGAGTGTTTTTGCTGCCCGAGGAAGAAAACGCGTGATGCCGCGGTCAGAAAAAAAGCTGCCCCGGAGAAAAAAAATTTTTTTTCTCAAATGTAATAACTGATGGTAGAATGTGATTCGGGGTGGAATTCCATCTCTAAAAGTATTATTATTACCTGTTTTAAAAAATCGAGTGTTTTTGCTGTCCGAAGAACAAAACGCCTGATGCCGCGTTCAGAAAAAAAGCTGCCCAGGAGCAAAAAAATTTTTTTTTTCTCAAATGTAATAACGGATCCTAGAATGTGATTCGGGGTGCAATTCCATATCTTACAATATTATTAGCTGTTTTTAAAAATTGAGTGTTTTTGCTGCCCGAGGAAGAAAAAAGTTGCTCAGGAGCAAAAAAAATTTTTTTTCTCAAATGTAATAACGGATGCTAGAATGGGATTCGGGGTGGAATTCCATGTCTAAAAATATTATTATTAGCTGTTTTTAAAAATCAAGTGTTTTTGCTGCCCGAGGAAGAAAACTCGTGATGCTGCGGTCAGAAAAAAAGCTGCCAGTGAGCAAAAAAAAATTTTTTTCTCAATTGTAATAATGGATGCTAGAATGTGATTCGGGGTGGAATTCCATGTCTAAAAATATTATTATTAGCTGTTTATAAAAATCGAGTGTTTTTGCTGCCCGAGGAAGAAAACGCGTGATGCAGCAGTCAGAAAAAAAGTTGCCCCGGAGCAAAAAAATTTTTTTTTCTCAAATGTAATAACGGATGCTAGAATGTGATTCGGGGTGGAATTCCATGTCTAACAATATTATTAGCTGTTTTTAAAAATTGAGTGTTTTTGCTGCCCGAGGAAGAAAAAAGTTGCTCAGGAGCAAAAAAAAAATTTTTTCTCAAATGTAATAACGGATGCTAGAATGTGATTCGGTGTGGAATTCCATCTCTAAAAATGTTATTATTAGCTGTTTTTAAATATCAAGTGTTTTTGCGGCCCGAGGAAGAAAACGCATGATGCCGCGGTCAGAAAAAAAGCTGCCCAGGAGCAAAAAAATTTTTTTTCTCTCAAATGTAATAACGGATCCTAGAATGTGATTCGGGGTGCAATTCCATGTCTAACAATATTATTAGCTGTTTTTAAAAATTGAATGTTTTTGCTACCCGAGGAAGAAAACGCGTGATGCCGCGGTCAGAAAAAAAGCTGCCCCGGAGCAAAAAAATTTTTTTTCTCAAATGTAATAACTGATGGTAGAATGTGATTTGGGGTGGAATTCCATGTCTAAAAGTATTATTATTACCTGTTTTAAAAAATCGAGTGTTTTTCTTGTCCGAAGAACAAAACGCGTGATGCCCCGGTCAGAAAAAAAGCTGCCCAGGAGCAAAAAAAAATTTTTTTCTCAAATGTAATAACGGATGCTAGAATGTGATTCAGGGTGGAATTCCATGTCTAAAAATATTATTATTAGCTGTTTTTAAAAATCAAGTGTTTTTGCTGCCCAAGGAAGAAAACGCGTGATGCCACGGTCAGAAAAAAAGCTGCCCAGGAGCAAAAAAAATTTTTTTTCTCAAATGTAATAATGGATGCTAGAATGTGATTCGGGTTGCAATTCCATGTCTAAAAATATTATTAGTTGTTTTTAAATATTGAGTGTTTTTGCTGCCCGAGGAAGAAAACGCGTGATGCCGCGGTCAGAAAAAAAGCTGCCCCGGAGAAAAAAATTTTTTTTTCTCAAATGTAATAACTGATGGTAGAATGTGATTCGGGGTGGAATTCCATCTCTAAAAGTATTATTATTACCTGTTTTAAAAAATCGAGTGTTTTTGCTGTCCGAAGAACAAAACGCCTGATGCCGCGTTCAGAAAAAAAGCTGCCCAGGAGCAAAAAAAATTTTTTTTTCTCAAATGTAATAACGGATCCTAGAATGTGATTCGGGGTGCAATTCCATATCTTACAATATTATTAGCTGTTTTTAAAAATTGAGTGTTTTTGCTGCCCGAGGAAGAAAAAAGTTGCTCAGGAGCAAAAAAAATTTTTTTTCTCAAATGTAATAACGGATGCTAGAATGTGACTCGGTGTGGAATTCCATGTCTAAAAATATTATTATTAGCTGTTTTTAAATATCAAGTGTTTTTGCGGCCCGAGGAAGAAAACGCATGATGCCGCGGTCAGAAAAAAAGCTGCCCAGGAGCAAAAAAATTTTTTTTCTCTCAAATGTAATAACGGATCCTAGAATGTGATTCGGGGTGCAATTCCATGTCTAACAATATTATTAGCTGTTTTTAAAAATTGAGTGTTTTTGCTGCCCGAGGAAGAAAACGCGTGATGCCGCGGTCAGAAAAAAAGCTGCCCCGGAGCAAAAAAATTTTTTTTCTCAAATGTAATAACTGATGGTAGAATGTGATTTGGGGTGGAATTCCATGTCTAAAAGTATTATTATTACCTGTTTATAAAAATCGAGTGTTTTTGCTGCCCGAGGAAGAAAACGCATGATGCTGCGGTCAGAAAAAAAGCTGCCCAGGAACAAAAAAATTTTTTTTCTCAAATGTAATAACGGATGCTGAATAGGATTCGGGGTGGAATTCCATGTCTAAAAATATTATTATTACTGTATTTAAAAATCAAGTGTTTTTGCTGCCCGAGGATGAAAATAAGCTGCCCCGGAGCAAAAAAATTTTTTTTTCCTCAAATGTAATAACGGATGCTAGAATGTGATTCGGGGTGGAATTCCATGTCTAAAAATATTATTCTTAGCTGTTTTTAAAAATCAAGTGTTTTTGCTGCCCGAGGAAGAAAACTCGTGATGCTGCGGTCAGAAAAAAGCTGCCAGTGAGCAAAAAAAATTTTTTTTCTCAATTGTAATAATGGATGCTAGAATGTGATTCGGGGTGGAATTCCATGTCTAAAAATATTATTATTAGCTGTTCATAAAAATCGAGTGTTTTTGCTGCCCGAGGAAGAAAAGGCATGATGCAGCAGTCAGAAAAAAAGCTGCCGAGGAGCAAAAAAAATTTTTTTTTCTCAAATGTAATAACGGATCCTAGAATGTGATTCGGGTTGCAATTCCATGTCTAAAAATATTATTAGTTGTTTTTAAATATTGAGTGTTTTTTCTGTCCGAGGAAGAAAACGCGTGATGCCGCGGTCAGAAAAAAAGCTGCCCCGGAGCAAAAAATTTTTTTTTTCCTCAAATGTAATAACTGATGGTAAAATGTGATTTGGGGTGGAATTCCATGTCTAAAAGTATTATTATTACCTGTTTTAAAAAATCGAGTATTTTTGCTGTCCGAAGAATAAAACGCGTGATGCCCCGGTCAGAAATAAAGCTGCCCAGGAGCAAAAAAATTTTTTTTTTCTCAAATGTAATAACGGATGCTAGAATGTGATTCGGGGTGGAATTCCATGTCTAACAATATTATTAGCTGTTTTTAAAAATTGAGTGTTTTTGCTGCCCGAGGAAGAAAAAAGTTGCTCAGGAGCAAAAAAAAAAATTTTTCTCAAATGTAATAACGGATGCTAGAATGTGATTCGGTGTGGAATTCCATCTCTAAAAATGTTATTATTAGCTGTTTTTAAATATCAAGTGTTTTTGCGGCCCGAGGAAGAAAACGCATGATGCCGCGGTCAGAAAAAAAGCTGCCCAGGAGCAAAAAAATTTTTTTTCTCTCAAATGTAATAACGGATCCTAGAATGTGATTCGGGGTGCAATTCCATGTCTAACAATATTATTAGCTGTTTTTAAAAATTGAGTGTTTTTGCTACCCGAGGAAGAAAACGCGTGATGCCGCGGTCAGAAAAAAAGCTGCCCCGGAGCAAAAAAATTTTTTTTCTCAAATGTAATAACTGATGGTAGAATGTGATTTGGGGTGGAATTCCATGTCTAAAAGTATTATTATTACCTGTTTTAAAAAATCGAGTGTTTTTCTTGTCCGAAGAACAAAACGCGTGATGCCCCGGTCAGAAAAAAAGCTGCCCAGGAGCAAAAAAAATTTTTTTTTCTCAAATGTAATAACGGATGCTAGAATGTGATTCAGGGTGGAATTCCATGTCTAAAAATATTATTATTAGCTGTTTTTAAAAATCAAGTGTTTTTGCTGCCCAAGGAAGAAAACGCGTGATGCCACGGTCAGAAAAAAAGCTGCCCAGGAGCAAAAAAAATTTTTTTTCTCAAATGTAATAAGGATGCTAGAATGTGATTCGGGGTGGAATTCCATGTCTAAAAATATTATTAGTTGTTTTTAAAAATCAAGTGTTTTTGCTGCCCGAGGAAGAAAACTCGTGATGCTGCGGTCAGAAAAAAAGCTGCCAGTGAGCAAAAAAAAATTTTTTTCTCAATTGTAATAATGGATGCTAGAATGTGATTCGGGGTGGAATTCCATGTCTAAAAATATTATTATTAGCTGTTTATAAAAATCGAGTGTTTTTGCTGCCCGAGGAAGAAAACCCGTGATGCAGCAGTCTGAAATAAAGCTGCCCCGGAGCAAAAAAATTTTTTTTTCTCAAATGTAATAACGGATGCTAGAATGTGATTCGGGGTGGAATTCCATGTCTAACAATATTATTAGCCTTTTTTAAAAATTGAGTGTTTTTGCTGCCCGAGGAAGAAAACGCGTGATGCCGCGGTCAGAAAAAAAGCTGCCCCGGAGAAAAAAAATTTTTTTTCTCAAATGTAATAACTGATGGTAGAATGTGATTCGGGGTGGAATTCCATCTCTAAAAGAATTATTATTACCTGTTTTAAAAAATCGAGTGTTTTTGCTGTCCGAAGAACAAAACGCCTGATGCCGCGTTCAGAAAAAAAGCTGCCCAGGAGCAAAAAAATTTTTTTTTTCTCAAATGTAATAACGGATCCTAGAATGTGATTCGGGGTGCAATTCCATATCTTACAATATTATTAGCTGTTTTTAAAAATTGAGTGTTTTTGCTGCCCGAGGAAGAAAAAAGTTGCTCAGGAACAAAAAAAATTTTTTTTCTCAAATGTAATAACGGATGCTAGAATGTGATTCGGTGTGGAATTCCATGTCTAAAAATATTATTATTAGCTGTTTATAAATATCAAGTGTTTTTGCGGCCCGAGGAAGAAAACGCATGATGCCGCGGTCAGAAAAAAAGCTGCCCAGGAGCAAAAAAATTTTTTTTCTCTCAAATGTAATAACGGATCCTTGAATGTGATTCGGGGTGCAATTCCATGTCTAACAATATTATTAGCTGTTTTTAAAAATTGAGTGTTTTTGCTGCCCGAGGAAGAAAACGCGTGATGCCGCGGTCAGAAAAAAAGCTGCCCCGGAGCAAAAAAATTTTTTTTCTCAAATGTAATAACTGATGGTAGAATGTGATTTGGGGTGGAATTCCATGTCTAAAAGTATTATTATTACCTGTTTATAAAAATTGAGTGTTTTTGCTGCCCGAGGAAGAAAACGCATGATGCTGCGGTCAGAAAAAAAGCTGCCCAGGAACAAAAAAATTTTTTTTCTCAAATGTAATAACGGATGCTGAATAGGATTCGGGGTGGAATTCCATGTCTAAAAATATTATTATTACTGTATTTAAAAATCAAGTGTTTTTGCTGCCCGAGGATGAAAATAAGCTGCCCCGGAGCAAAAAAATTTTTTTTTCCTCAAATGTAATAACGGATGCTAGAATGTGATTCGGGGTGGAATTCCATGTCTAAAAATATTATTCTTAGCTGTTTTTAAAAATCAAGTGTTTTTGCTGCCCGAGGAAGAAAACTCGTGATGCTGCGGTCAGAAAAAAGCTGCCAGTGAGCAAAAAAAATTTTTTTTCTCAATTGTAATAATGGATGCTAGAATGTGATTCGGGGTGGAATTCCATGTCTAAAAATATTATTATTAGCTGTTTATAAAAATCGAGTGTTTTTGCTGCCCGAGGAAGAAAAGGCGTGATGCAGCAGTCAGAAAAAAAGCTGCCGAGGAGCAAAAAAAATTTTTTTTTCTCAAATGTAATAACGGATCCTAGAATGTGATTCGGGTTGCAATTCCATGTCTAAAAATATTATTAGTTGTTTTTAAATATTGAGTGTTTTTTCTGTCCGAGGAAGAAAACGCGTGATGCCGCGGTCAGAAAAAAAGCTGCCCCGGAGCAAAAAAATTTTTTTTTCCTCAAATGTAATAACTGATGGTAAAATGTGATTCGGGGTGGAATTCCATGTCTAAAAGTATTATTATTACCTGTTTTAAAAAATCGAGTATTTTTGCTGTCCGAAGAATAAAACGCGTGATGCCCCGGTCAGAAATAAAGCTGCCCAGGAGCAAAAAAAATTTTTTTTTCTCAAATGTAATAACGGATGCTAGAATGTGATTCGGGGTGGAATTCCATGTCTAAAAATATTATTATTAGCTGTTTTTAAATGTCGAGTGTTTTTGCGGCCCGAGGAAGAAAACACATGATGCCGCGGTCAGAAAAAATGCTGCCCCGGAGCAAAAAAATTTTTTTTTCTCAAATGTAATAACGGATGCTAGAATGTGATTCGGGGTGGAATTCCATGTCTAACAATATTATTAGCTGTTTTTAAAAATTGAGTGTTTTTGCTGCCCGAGGAAGAAAACGCGTGATGTCGCGGTCAGAAAAAAAGCTGCCCCGGAGCAAAAAAATTTTTTTTCTCAAATGTAATAACTGATGGTAGAATGTGATTCGGGGTGGAATTCCATGTCTAAAAGTATTATTATTACCTGTTTTAAAAAATCGAGTGTTTTTGCTGCCCGAGGAAGAAAACGCATGATGCCGCGGTCAGAATAAAAGCTGCCCAGGAACAAAAAAAATTTTTTTCTCAAATGTAATAACGGATGCTGAATAGGATTCGGGGTGGAATTCCATGTCTAAAAATATTATTATTAGCTGTTTTTAAAGATCGAGTGTTTTTGCTGACCGAGGAACAAAATGCATGATGCTGCGGTCAGAAAAAAAGCTGCCCAGGAATAAAAAATTTTTTTTTCTCAAATATAATAACGGATGCTAGAATGGGATTCGGGGTGGAATTCCATGTCTAAAAATATTATTATTAGCTGTTTTTAAAAATCAAGTGTTTTTGCTGCCTGAGGACGAAAACGCGTGATGTCGCGGTCAGAAAAAAAGCTGCCCAGGAGCAAAAAAAAATTTTTTTTCTCAAATGTAATAACGGATGCTAGAATGTGATTCGGGGTGGAATTCCATGTCTAAAAATATTATTATTAGCTGTTTTTAAAAATCAAGTGTTTTTGCTGCCCGAGGAAGAAAACGCGTGATGCCGCGGTCAGAAAAAACGTTGCTCAGGAGCAAAAAAAATTTTTTTTCTCAAATGTAATAACGGATGCTAGAATGTGATTCAGGGTGGAATTCCATGTCTAAAAATATTATTATTAGCTGTTTTTAAAAATTGACTCTTTTTGCTGCCCGAGGAAGAAAACGAGTGATGCCGCGGTAAGAAAAAAAGCTGCCCAGGAGCAAAAAAAATTTTTTTTTCTCAAATGTAATAACGGATGCTAGAATGTGATTCGGGGTGGAATTCCATGTCTAAAAATATTATTATTAGCTGTTTATAAAAATCGAGTGTTTTTGCTTCCCGAGGAAGAAAACGCATGATGCTGCGGTCAGAAAAAAAGCTGCCCAGGAACAAAAAAATTTTTTTTCTCAAATGTAATAACGGATGCTGAATAGGATTCGGGGTGGAATTCCATGTCTAAAAATATTATTATTACTGTATTTAAAAATCAAGTGTTTTTGCTGCCCGAGGATGAAAAAAAGCTGCCCCGGAGCAAAAAATTTTTTTTTTCCTCAAATGTAATAACGGATGCTAGAATGTGATTCGGGGTGGAATTCCATGTCTAAAAATATTATTATTAGCTGTTTATAAAAATCGAGTGTTTTTGCTGCCCGAGGAAGAAAACGCGTGATGCAGCAGTCAGAAAAAAAGCTGCCGAGGAGCAAAAAAAATTTTTTTTTCTCAAATGTAATAACGGATCCTAGAATGTGATTCGGGTTTCAATTCCATGTCTAAAAATATTATTAGTTGTTTTTAAATATTGAGTGTTTTTTCTGTCCGAGGAAGAAAACGCGTGATGCCGCGGTCAGAAAAAAAGCTGCCCCGGAGCAAAAAATTTTTTTTTTCCTCAAATGTAATAACTGATGGTAGAATGTGATTCAGGGTGGAATTCCATGTCTAAAAGTATTATTATTACCTGTTTTAAAAAATCGAGTATTTTTGCTGTCCGAAGAATAATATGCGTGATGCCCCGGTCAGAAATAAAGCTGCCCAGGAGCAAAAAAAATTTTTTTTTCTCAAATGTAATAACGGATTCTAGAATGTGATTCGGGGTGGAATTCCATGTCTAAAAATATTATTATTAGCTGTTTTTAAATATCGAGTGTTTTTGCGGCCCGAGGAAGAAAACACATGATGCCGCGGTCAGAAAAAAAGCTGCCCAGGAGCAAAAAAATTTTTTTTCTCTCAAATGTAATAACGGATCCTAGAATGTGATTCGGGGTGCAATTCCATGTCTAACAATATTATTACCTGTTTTTAAAAATTGAGTGTTTTTGCTGCCCGAGGAAGAAAACGCGTGATGCCGCGGTCAGAAAAAAAGCTGCCCCGGAGCAAAAAAATTTTTTGTCTCAAATGTAATAACTGATGGTAGAATGTGATTTGGGGTGGAATTCCATGTCTAAAAGTATTATTATTACCTGTTTTAAAAAATCGAGTGTTTTTGCTGTCCGAAGAACAAAACGCGTGATGCCCCGGTCAGAAAAAAAGCTGCCCAGGAGCAAAAAAAATTTTTTTTTCTCAAATGTAATAACGGATGCTAGAATGTGATTCAGGGTGGAATTCCATGTCTAAAAATATTATTATTAGCTGTTTTTAAAAATCAAGTGTTTTTGCTGCCCAAGGAAGAAAACGCGTGATGCCACGGTCAGAAAAAAAGCTGCCCAGGAGCAAAAAAATTTTTTTTTCTCAAATGTAATAATGGATGCTAGAATGTGATACGGGTTGGAATTCCATGTCTAAAAATATTATTATTAGCCGTTTTTAAAAATCGAGTGTTTTTGCTGCCCGAGGAAGAAAATGCATGATGCTGCGGTCAGAAAAAAAGCTGCCCAGGAATAAAAAAAATTTTTTTCTCAAATATAATAACGGATGCTAGAATGGGATTCGGGGTGGAATTCCATGTCTAAAAATATTATTATTAGCTGTTTTTAAAAATCAAGTGTTTTTGCTGCCCGAGGAAGAAAACTCGTGATGCTGCGGTCAGAAAAAAAGCTGCCAGTGAGCAAAAAAAAATTTTTTTCTCAATTGTAATAATGGATGCTAGAATGTGATTCGGGGTGGAATTCCATGTCTAAAAATATTATTATTAGCTGTTTATAAAAATCGAGTGTTTTTGCTGCCCGAGGAAGAAAACCCGTGATGCAGCAGTCAGAAAAAAAGCTGCCCCGGAGCAAAAAAAATTTTTTTTCTCAAATGTAATAACGGATGCTAGAATGTGATTCGGGGTGGAATTCCATGTCTAACAATATTATTAGCTGTTTTTAAAAATTGAGTGTTTTTGCTGCCCGAGGAAGAAAAAAGTTGCTCAGGAGCAAAAAAAAAATTTTTTCTCAAATGTAATAACGGATGCTAGAATGTGATTCGGTGTGGAATTCCATCTCTAAAAATGTTATTATTAGCTGTTTTTAAATATCAAGTGTTTTTGCGGCCCGAGGAAGAAAACGCATGATGCCGCGGTCAGAAAAAAAGCTGCCCAGGAGCAAAAAAATTTTTTTTCTCTCAAATGTAATAACGGATCCTAGAATGTGATTCGGGGTGCAATTCCATGTCTAACAATATTATTAGCTGTTTTTAAAAATTGAGTGTTTTTGCTAACCGAGGAAGAAAACGCGTGATGCCGCGGTCAGAAAAAAAGCTGCCCCGGAGCAAAAAAATTTTTTTTCTCAAATGTAATAACTGATGGTAGAATGTGATTTGGGGTGGAATTCCATGTCTAAAAGTATTATTATTACCTGTTTTAAAAAATCGAGTGTTTTTCTTGTCCGAAGAACAAAACGCGTGATGCCCCGGTCAGAAGAAAAGCTGCCCAGGAGCAAAAAAAATTTTTTTTTCTCAAATGTAATAACGGATGCTAGAATGTGATTCAGGGTGGAATTCCATGTCTAAAAATATTATTATTAGCTGTTTTTAAAAATCAAGTGTTTTTGCTGCCCAAGGAAGAAAACGCGTGATGCCACGGTCAGAAAAAAAGCTGCCCAGGAGCAAAAAAAATTTTTTTTCTCAAATGTAATAATGGATGCTAGAATGTGATTCGGGGTGGAATTCCATGTCTAAAAATATTATTAGTTGTTTTTAAATATTGAGTGTTTTTGCTGTCCGAGGAAGAAAACGCGTGATGCCGCGGTCAGAAAAAAAGCTGCCCCGGAGCAAAAAAATTTTTTTTTCCTCAAATGTAATAACTGATGGTAGAATGTGATTCGGGGTGGAATTCCATGTCTAAAAGTATTATTATTACCTGTTTTAAAAAATCGAGTGTTTTTGCTGTCCGAAGAACAAAACGCGTGATGCCCCGGTCAGAAAAAAAGCTGCCCAGGAGCAAAAAAAATTTTTTTTTCTCAAATGTAATAACGGATGCTAGAATGTGATTCAGGGTGGAATTCCATGTCTAAAAATATTATTATTAGCTGTTTTTAAAAATCAAGTGTTTTTGCTGCCCAAGGAAGAAAACGCGTGATGCCACGGTCAGAAAAAAAGCTGCCCAGGAGCAAAAAAATTTTTTTTTCTCAAATGTAATAATGGATGCTAGAATGTGATACGGGGTGGAATTCCATGTCTAAAAATATTATTATTAGCCGTTTTTAAAAATCGAGTGTTTTTGCTGCCCGAGGAAGAAAATGCATGATGCTGCGGTCAGAAAAAAAGCTGCCCAGGAATAAAAAAAATTTTTTTCTCAAATATAATAACGGATGCTAGAATGGGATTCGGGGTGGAATTCCATGTCTAAAAATATTATTATTAGCTGTTTATAAAAATCGAGTGTTTTTGCTGCCCGAGGAAGAAAACCCGTGATGCAGCAGTCAGAAAAAAAGCTGCCCTGGAGCAAAAAAAATTTTTTTTCTCAAATGTAATAACGGATGCTAGAATGTGATTCGGGGTGGAATTCCATGTCTAACAATATTATTAGCTGTTTTTAAAAATTGAGTGTTTTTGCTGCCCGAGGAAGAAAAAAGTTGCTCAGGAGCAAAAAAAAAATTTTTTCTCAAATGTAATAACGGATGCTAGAATGTGATTCGGTGTGGAATTCCATCTCTAAAAATGTTATTATTAGCTGTTTTTAAATATCAAGTGTTTTTGCGGCCCGAGGAAGAAAACGCATGATGCCGCGGTCAGAAAAAAAGCTGCCCAGGAGCAAAAAAATTTTTTTTCTCTCAAATGTAATAACGGATCCTAGAATGTGATTCGGGGTGCAATTCCATGTCTAACAATATTATTAGCTGTTTTTAAAAATTGAGTGTTTTTGCTAACCGAGGAAGAAAACGCGTGATGCCGCGGTCAGAAAAAAAGCTGCCCCGGAGCAAAAAAATTTTTTTTCTCAAATGTAATAACTGATGGTAGAATGTGATTTGGGGTGGAATTCCATGTCTAAAAGTATTATTATTACCTGTTTTAAAAAATCGAGTGTTTTTCTTGTCCGAAGAACAAAACGCGTGATCCCCCGGTCAGAAGAAAAGCTGCCCAGGAGCAAAAAAAATTTTTTTTTCTCAAATGTAATAACGGATGCTAGAATGTGATTCAGGGTGGAATTCCATGTCTAAAAATATTATTATTAGCTGTTTTTAAAAATCAAGTGTTTTTGCTGCCCAAGGAAGAAAACGCGTGATGCCACGGTCAGAAAAAAAGCTGCCCAGGAGCAAAAAAAATTTTTTTTCTCAAATGTAATAATGGATGCTAGAATGTGATTCGGGGTGGAATTCCATGTCTAAAAATATTATTAGTTGTTTTTAAATATTGAGTGTTTTTGCTGTCCGAGGAAGAAAACGCGTGATGCCGCGGTCAGAAAAAAAGCTGCCCCGGAGCAAAAAAATTTTTTTTTCCTCAAATGTAATAACTGATGGTAGAATGTGATTCGGGGTGGAATTCCATGTCTAAAAGTATTATTATTACCTGATTTAAAAAATCGAGTGTTTTTGCTGTCCGAAGAATAAAACGCGTGATGCCCCGGTCAGAAATAAAGCTGCTCAGGAGCAAAAAAAATTTTTTTTTCTCAAATGTAATAACGGATGCTAGAATGTGATTCGGGGTGGAATTCCATGTCTAACAATATTATTAGCTGTTTTTAAAAATTGAGTGTTTTTGCTGCCCGAGGAAGAAAACGCGTGATGCCGCGGTCAGAAAAAAAGCTGCCCCGGAGAAAAAAAATTTTTTTTCTCAAATGTAATAACTGATGGTAGAATGTGATTCGGGGTGGAATTCCATCTCTAAAAGTATTATTATTACCTGTTTTAAAAAATCGAGTGTTTTTGCTGTCCGAAGAACAAAACGCCTGATGCCGCGTTCAGAAAAAAAGCTGCCCAGGAGCAAAAAAATTTTTTTTTTCTCAAATGTAATAACGGATGCTGAATAGGATTCGGGGTGGAATTCCATGTCTAAAAATATTATTATTACTGTATTTAAAAATCAAGTGTTTTTGCTGCCCGAGGATGAAAAAAAGCTGCCCCGGAGCAAAAAAATTTTTTTTTTCTCAAATGTAATAACGGATGCTAGAATGTGATTCGGGGTGGAATTCCATGTCTAAAAATATTATTCTTAGCTGTTTTTAAAAATCAAGTGTTTTTGCTGCCCGAGGAAGAAAACTCGTGATGCTGCGGTCAGAAAAAAAGCTGCCAGTGAGCAAAAAAAAATTTTTTTCTCAATTGTAATAATGGATGCTAGAATGTGATTCGGGGTGGAATTCCATGTCTAAAAATATTATTATTAGCTGTTTATAAAAATCGAGTGTTTTTGCTGCCCGAGGAAGAAAACGCGTGATGCAGCAGTCAGAAAAAAAGCTGCCGAGGAGCAAAAAAAATTTTTTTTTGTCAAATGTAATAACGGATGCTAGAATGTGATTCGGGGTGGAATTCCATGTCTAAAAATATTATTATTAGCTGTTTTTAAATGTCGAGTGTTTTTGCGGCCCGAGGAAGAAAACACATGATGCCGCGGTCAGAAATAAAGCTGCCCAGGAGCAAAAAAAATTTTTTTTTCTCAAATGTAAGAACGGATGCTAGAATGTGATTTGGGGTGGAATTCCATGTCTAACAATATTATTAGCTGTTTTTAAAAATTGAGTGTTTTTGCTGCCCGAGGAAGAAAACGCGTGATGCCGCGGTCAGAAAAAAAGCTGCCCAGGAGCAAAAATATTTTTTTTTTCTCAAATGTAATAACGGATCCTAGAATGTGATTCGGGGTGCAATTCCATGTCTAACAATATTATTAGCTGTTTTTAAAAATTGAGTGTTTTTGCTGCCCGAGGAAGAAAAAAGTTGCTCAGCAGCAAAAAAAATTTTTTTTCTCAAATGTAATAACGGATGCTAGAATGTGATTCGGTGTGGAATTCCATGTCTAAAAATATTATTATTAGCTGTTTTTAAACATCAAGTGTTTTTGCGGCCCGAGGCAGAAAACGCATGATGCCGCGGTCAGAAAAAAGCTGCCCCGGAGCAAAAAAATTTTTTTTCTCAAATGTAATAACTGATGGTAGAATGTGATTCGGGGTGGAATTCCATGTCTAAAAGTATTATTATTACCTGTTTTAAAAAATCGAGTGTTTTTGCTGTCCGAAGCACAAAACGCCTGATGCCCCGGTCAGAAAAAAAGCTGCCTAGGAGCAAAAAAAAATTTTTTTCTCAAATGTAATAACGGATGCTAGAATTTGATTCGGGGTGGAATTCCATGTCTAAAAATATTATTATTAGCTGTTTTTAAAAATCGAGTGTTTTTGCTGCCCGAGGAAGAAAACGCGTGATGCCGCGGTGAGAAAAAAAGCTGCCCAGGAGCAAAAATATTTTTTTTTCCTCAAATGTAATAACGGATCCTAGAATGTGATTCGGGGTGCAATTCCATGTCTAACAATATTATTAGCTGTTTTTAAAAATTGAGTGTTTTTGCTGCCCGAGGAAGAAAAAAGTTGCTCAGGAGCAAAAAAAAATTTTTTTTCTCAAATGTAATAACGGATGCTAGAATGTGATTCGGTGTGGAATTCCATGTCTAAAAATATTATTATTAGCTGTTTTTAAACATCAAGTGTTTTTGCGGCCCGAGGCAGAAAACGCATGATGCCGCGGTCAGAAAAAAAGCTGCCCCGGAGCAAAAAAATTTTTTTTCTCAAATGTAATAACTGATGGTAGAATGTGATTCGGGGTGGAATTCCATATCTAAAAGTATTATTATTACCTGTTTTAAAAAATCGAGTGTTTTTGCTGTCCGAAGCACAAAACGCCTGATGCCCCGGTCAGAAAAAAAGCTGCCTAGGAGCAAAAAAAAATTTTTTTCTCAAATGTAATAACGGATGCTAGAATTTGATTCGGGGTGGAATTCCATGTCTAAAAATATTATTATTACTGTATTTAAAAATCAAGTGTTTTTGCTGCCCGAGGATGAAAAAAAGCTGCCCCGGAGCAAAAAAATTTTTTTATCCTCAAATGTAATAACAGATGCTAGAATGTGATTCGGGGTGGAATTCCATGTCTAAAAATATTATTCTTAGCTGTTTTTAAAAATCAAGTGTTTTTGCTGCCCGAGGAAGAAAACTCGTGATGCTGCGGTCAGAAAAAAAGCTGCCAGTGAGCAAAAAAAAATTTTTTTCTCAATTGTAATAATGGATGCTAGAATGTGATTCGGGGTGGAATTCCATGTCTAAAAATATTATTATTAGCTGTTTATAAAAATCGAGTGTTTTTGCTGCCCGAGGAAGAAAACGCGTGATGCAGCAATCAGAAAAATAGCTGCCGAGGAGCAAAAAAAATTTTTTTTTCTCAAATGTAATAATGGATCCTAGAATGTGATTCGGGTTGCAATTCCATGTCTAAAAATATTATTAGTTGTTTTTAAATATTGAGTGTTTTTTCTGTCCGAGGAAGAAAACGCGTGATGCCGCGGTCAGAAAAAAAGCTGCCCCGGAGCAAAAAAAATTTTTTTTCCTCAAATGTAATAACTGATGGTAGAATGTGATTCGGGGTGGAATTCCATGTCTAAAAGTATTATTATTACCTGTTTTAAAAAATCGAGTATTTTTGCTGTCCAAAGAATAAAACGCGTGATGCCCCGGTCAGAAATAAAGCTGCCCAGGAGCAAAAAAATTTTTTTTTCTCAAATGTAATAACGGATGCTAGAATGTGATTCGGAGTGGAATTCCATGTCTAAAAATATTATTGTTAGCTGTTTTTAAATGTCGAGTGTTTTTGCGGCCCGAGGAAGAAAACACATGATGCCGCGGTCAGAAAAAAAGCTGCCCCGGAGCAAAAAAATTTTTTTTCTCAAATGTAATAACTGATGGTAGAATGTGATTCGGGGTGGAATTCCATGTCTAAAAGTATTATTATTACCTGTTTTAAAAAATCGAGTGTTTTTGCTGTCCGAAGAACAAAACGCCTGATCCCCCGGTCAGAAAAAAAGCTGCCTAGGAGCAAAAAAAATTTTTTTTTCTCAAATGTAATAACGGATGCTAGAATGTGATTTGGGGTGGAATTCCATGTCTAAAAATATTATTATTAGCTGTTTTTAAAAATCGAGTGTTTTTGCTGCCCGAGGAAGAAAACGCGTGATGCCGCGGTCAGAAAAAAAGCTGCCGAGGAGCAAAAAAAATTTTTTTTTCTCAAATGTAATAACGGATCCTAGAATGTGATTCGGGTTGCAATTCCATGTCTAAAAATATTATTAGTTGTTTTTAAATATTGAGTGTTTTTTCTGTCCGAGGAAGAAAACGCGTGATGCCGCGGTGAGAAAAAAAGCTGCCCCGGAGCAAAAAATTTTTTTTTTCCTCAAATGTAATAACTGATGGTAGAATGTGATTCGGGGTGGAATTCCATGTCTAAAAGTATTATTATTACCTGTTTTAAAAAATCGAGTATTTTTGCTGTCCGAAGAATAAAACGCGTGATGCCCCGGTCAGAAATAAAGCTGCCCAGGAGCAAAAAAAAATTTTTTTTTTCAAATGTAATAACAGATGCTAGAAAGTGATTCAGAGTGGAATTCCATGTCTAAAAATATTATTATTAGCTGTTTTTAAATGTCGAGTGTTTTTGCGGGCCGAGGAAGAAAACACATGATGCCGCGGTCAGAAAAAAAGCTGCCCCGGAGCAAAAAAATTTTTTTTCTCAAATGTAATAACTGATGGTAGAATGTGATTCGGGGTGGAATTCCATGTCTAAAAGTATTATTATTACCTGTTTTAAAAAATCGAGTGTTTTTGCTGTCCGAAGAACAAAACGCCTGATGCCCCGGTCAGAAAAACAGCTGCCTAGGAGCAAAAAAAAATTTTTTTCTCAAATGTAATAACGGATGCTAGAATTTGATTCGGGGTGGAATTCCATGTCTAAAAATATTATTATTAGCTGTTTTTAAAAATCGAGTGTTTTTGCTGCCCGAGGAAGAAAACGCGTGATGCCGCGGTGAGAAAAAAAGCTGCCCAGGAGCAAAAATATTTTTTTTTCCTCAAATGTAATAACGGATCCTAGAATGTGATTCGGGGTGCAATTCCATGTCTAACAATATTATTAGCTGTTTTTAAAAATTGAGTGTTTTTGCTGCCCGAGGAAGAAAAAAGTTGCTCAGGAGCAAAAAAAAATTTTTTTTCTCAAATGTAATAACGGATGCTAGAATGTGATTCGGTGTGGAATTCCATGTCTAAAAATATTATTATTAGCTGTTTTTAAACATCAAGTGTTTTTGCGGCCCGAGGCAGAAAACGCATGATGCCGCGGTCAGAAAAAAAGCTGCCCCGGAGCAAAAAAATTTTTTTTCTCAAATGTAATAACTGATGGTAGAATGTGATTCGGGGTGGAATTCCATATCTAAAAGTATTATTATTACCTGTTTTAAAAAATCGAGTGTTTTTGCTGTCCGAAGCACAAAACGCCTGATGCCCCGGTCAGAAAAAAAGCTGCCTAGGAGCAAAAAAAAATTTTTTTCTCAAATGTAATAACGGATGCTAGAATTTGATTCGGGGTGGAATTCCATGTCTAAAAATATTATTATTAGCTGTTTTTAAAAATCGAGTGTTTTTGCTGCCCGAGGAAGAAAACGCATGATGCTGCGGTCAGAAAAAAAGCTGCCCAGGAACAAAAAAATTTTTTTTCTCAAATGTAATAACGGATGCTGAATAGGATTCGGGGTGGAATTCCATGTCTAAAAATATTATTATTACTGTATTTAAAAATCAAGTGTTTTTGCTGCCCGAGGATGAAAAAAAGCTGCCCCGGAGCAAAAAAATTTTTTTATCCTCAAATGTAATAACAGATGCTAGAATGTGATTCGGGGTGGAATTCCATGTCTAAAAATATTATTCTTAGCTGTTTTTAAAAATCAAGTGTTTTTGCTGCCCGAGGAAGAAAACTCGTGATGCTGCGGTCAGAAAAAAAGCTGCCAGTGAGCAAAAAAAAAATTTTTTCTCAATTGTAATAATGGATGCTAGAATGTGATTCGGGGTGGAATTCCATGTCTAAAAATATTATTATTAGCTGTTTATAAAAATCGAGTGTTTTTGCTGCCCGAGGAAGAAAACGCGTGATGCAGCAGTCAGAAAAATAGCTGCCGAGGAGCAAAAAAAATTTTTTTTTCTCAAATGTAATAATGGATCCTAGAATGTGATTCGGGTTGCAATTCCATGTCTAAAAATATTATTAGTTGTTTTTAAATATTGAGTGTTTTTTCTGTCCGAGGAAGAAAACGCGTGATGCCGCGGTCAGAAAAAAAGCTGCCCCGGAGCAAAAAAATTTTTTTTCCTCAAATGTAATAACTGATGGTAGAATGTGATTCGGGGTGGAATTCCATGTCTAAAAGTATTATTATTACCTGTTTTAAAAAATCGAGTGTTTTTGCTGTCCGAAGAACAAAACGCCTGATGCCCCGGTCAGAAAAAAAGCTGCCTAGGAGCAAAAAAAAATTTTTTTTCTCAAATGTAATAACGGATGCTAGAATGTGATTCGGGGTGGAATTCCATGTCTAAAAATATTATTATTAGCTGTTTTTAAAAATCGAGTGTTTTTGCTGCCCGAGGAAGAAAACGCGTGATGCCGCGGTCAGAAAAAAAGCTGCCCAGGAGCAAAAATAATTTTTTTTTCTCAAATGTAATAACGGATCCTAGAATGTGATTCGGGGTGCAATTCCATGTCTAACAATATTATTAGCTGTTTTTAAAAATTGAGTGTTTTTGCTGCCCGAGGAAGAAAAAAGTTGCTCAGGAGCAAAAAAAATTTTTTTTCTCAAATGTAATAACGGATGCTAGAATGTGATTCGGTGTGGAATTCCATGTCTAAAAATATTATTATTAGCTGTTTTTAAATATCAAGTGTTTTTGCTGCCCAAGGAAGAAAACGCGTGATGCCACGGTCAGAAAAAAAGCTGCCCAGGAGCAAAAAAAATTTTTTTTCTCAAATGTAATAATGGATGCTAGAATGTGATTCGGGGTGGAATTCCATGTCTAACAATATTATTATTAGCTGTTTATAAAAATCGAGAGTTTTTGCTGCCCGAGGAAGAAAACGCATGATGCCGCGGTCAGAAAAAAAGCTGCCCAGGAACAAAAAAATTTTTTTTCTCAAATGTAATAACGGATGCTGAATAGGATTCGGGGTGGAATTCCATGTCTAAAAATATTATTATTACTGTATTTAAAAATCAAGTGTTTTTGCTGCCCGAGGATGAAAAAAAGCTGCCCCGGAGCAAAAAAATTTTTTTATCCTCAAATGTAATAACAGATGCTAGAATGTGATTCGGGGTGGAATTCCATGTCTAAAAATATTATTCTTAGCTGTTTTTAAAAATCAAGTGTTTTTGCTGCCCGAGGAAGAAAACTCGTGATGCTGCGGTCAGAAAAAAAGCTGCCAGTGAGCAAAAAAAAAATTTTTTCTCAATTGTAATAATGGATGCTAGAATGTGATTCGGGGTGGAATTCCATGTCTAAAAATATTATTATTAGCTGTTTATAAAAATCGAGTGTTTTTGCTGCCCGAGGAAGAAAACGCGTGATGCAGCAGTCAGAAAAATAGCTGCCGAGGAGCAAAAAAAATTTTTTTTTCTCAAATGTAATAATGGATCCTAGAATGTGATTCGGGTTGCAATTCCATGTCTAAAAATATTATTAGTTGTTTTTAAATATTGAGTGTTTTTTCTGTCCGAGGAAGAAAACGCGTGATGCCGCGGTCAGAAAAAAAGCTGCCCCGGAGCAAAAAAATTTTTTTTCCTCAAATGTAATAACTGATGGTAGAATGTGATTCGGGGTGGAATTCCATGTCTAAAAGTATTATTATTACCTGTTTTAAAAAATCGAGTGTTTTTGCTGTCCGAAGAACAAAACGCCTGATGCCCCGGTCAGAAAAAAAGCTGCCTAGGAGCAAAAAAAAATTTTTTTTCTCAAATGTAATAACGGATGCTAGAATGTGATTCGGGGTGGAATTCCATGTCTAAAAATATTATTATTAGCTGTTTTTAAAAATCGAGTGTTTTTGCTGCCCGAGGAAGAAAACGCGTGATGCCGCGGTCAGAAAAAAAGCTGCCCAGGAGCAAAAATAATTTTTTTTTCTCAAATGTAATAACGGATCCTAGAATGTGATTCGGGGTGCAATTCCATGTCTAACAATATTATTAGCTGTTTTTAAAAATTGAGTGTTTTTGCTGCCCGAGGAAGAAAAAAGTTGCTCAGGAGCAAAAAAAATTTTTTTTCTCAAATGTAATAACGGATGCTAGAATGTGATTCGGTGTGGAATTCCATGTCTAAAAATATTATTATTAGCTGTTTTTAAATATCAAGTGTTTTTGCTGCCCAAGGAAGAAAACGCGTGATGCCACGGTCAGAAAAAAAGCTGCTCAGGAGCAAAAAAAATTTTTTTTCTCAAATGTAATAATGGATGCTAGAATGTGATTCGGGGTGGAATTCCATGTCTAACAATATTATTATTAGCTGTTTATAAAAATCGAGAGTTTTTGCTGCCCGAGGAAGAAAACGCATGATGCCGCGGTCAGAAAAAAAGCTGCCCAGGAACAAAAAAAATTTTTTTCTCAAATGTAATAACGGATGCTGAATAGGATTCGGGGTGGAATTCCATGTCTAAAAATATTATTATTAGCTGTTTTTAAAGATCGAGTGTTTTTGCTTCCCGAGTAAGAAAATGCATGATGCTGCGGTCAGAAAAAAAGCTGCCTAGGAGCAAAAAAAATTTTTTTTTCTCAAATGTAATAACGGATGCTAGAATGTGATTCGGGGTGGAATTCCATGTCTAAAAATATTATTATTAGCTGTTTTTAAAAATTGAGTGTTTTTGCTGCCCGAGGAAGAAAACGCGTGATGCCGCGGTCAGAAAAAAAGCTGCCCAGGAGCAAAAAAAATTTTTTTTTCTCAAATGTAATAACGGATCCCAGAATGTGATTCGGGTTGCAATTCCATGTCTAAAAATATTATTAGTTGTTTTTAAATATTGAGTGTTTTTTCTGTCCGAGGAAGAAAATGCATGATGCTGCGGTCAGAAAAAAAGCTGCCCAGGAATAAAAAAATTTTTTTTCTCAAATATAATAACGGATGCTAGAATGGGATTCGGAGTGGAATTCCATGTCTAAAAATATTATTATTAGCTGTTTTTAAAAATCAAGTGTTTTTGCTGCCTGAGGAAGAAAACGCGTGAAGCCGCGGTCAGAAAAAAAGCTGCCCAGGAGCAAAAAAAATTTTTTTTCTCAAATGTAATAACGGATGCTAGAATGTGATTCGGGGTGGAATTCCATGTCTAAAAATATTATTATTAGCTGTTTATAAAAATCGAGTGTTTTTGCTGCCCGAGGAAGAAAACTCGTGATGCTGCGGTCAGAAAAAAAGCTGCCCAGGAACAAAAAAAATTTTTTTCTCAAATGTAATAACGGATGCTGAATAGGATTCGGGGTGGAATTCCATGTCTAAAAATATTATTATTAGCTGTTTTTAAAGATCGAGTGTTTTTGCTGCCCGAGGAAGAAAATGCATGATGCTGCGGTCAGAAAAAAAGCTGCCCAGGAATAAAAAAATTTTTTTTCTCAAATATAATAACGGATGCTAGAATGGGATTCGGGGTGGAATTCCATGTCTAAAAATATTATTATTAGCTGTTTTTAAAAATCTAGTGTTTTTGCTGCCTGAGGAAGAATACGCGTGATGCCGCGGTCAGAAAAAAAGCTGCCCAGGAGCAAAAAAAATTTTTTTTTCTCAAATGTAATAACGGATGCTAGAATGTGATTCGGGGTGGAATTCCATGTTTAAAATACTATTATTAGCTGTTTTTAAAAATCGAGTGTTTTTGCTGCCCGAGGAAGAAAACGCGTGATGCCGCGGTCAGAAAAAAAGCTGCCCAGGAGCAAAAATAATTTTTTTTTCTCAAATGTAATAACGGATCCTAGAATGTGATTCGGGGTGCAATTCCATGTCTAACAATATTATTAGCTGTTTTTAAAAATTGAGTGTTTTTGCTGCCCGAGGAAGAAAAAAGTTGCTCAGGAGCAAAAAAAATTTTTTTTCTCAAATGTAATAACGGATGCTAGAATGTGATTCGGTGTGGAATTCCATGTCTAAAAATATTATTATTAGCTGTTTTTAAATATCAAGTGTTTTTGCTGCCCAAGGAAGAAAACGCGTGATGCCACGGTCAGAAAAAAAGCTGCTCAGGAGCAAAAAAAATTTTTTTTCTCAAATGTAATAATGGATGCTAGAATGTGATTCGGGGTGGAATTCCATGTCTAACAATATTATTATTAGCTGTTTATAAAAATCGAGAGTTTTTGCTGCCCGAGGAAGAAAACGCATGATGCCGCGGTCAGAAAAAAAGCTGCCCAGGAACAAAAAAAATTTTTTTCTCAAATGTAATAACGGATGCTGAATAGGATTCGGGGTGGAATTCCATGTCTAAAAATATTATTATTAGCTGTTTTTAAAGATCGAGTGTTTTTGCTTCCCGAGTAAGAAAATGCATGATGCTGCGGTCAGAAAAAAAGCTGCCTAGGAGCAAAAAAAATTTTTTTTTCTCAAATGTAATAACGGATGCTAGAATGTGATTCGGGGTGGAATTCCATGTCTAAAAATATTATTATTAGCTGTTTTTAAAAATTGAGTGTTTTTGCTGCCCGAGGAAGAAAACGCGTGATGCCGCGGTCAGAAAAAAAGCTGCCCAGGAGCAAAAAAAATTTTTTTTTCTCAAATGTAATAACGGATCCCAGAATGTGATTCGGGTTGCAATTCCATGTCTAAAAATATTATTAGTTGTTTTTAAATATTGAGTGTTTTTTCTGTCCGAGGAAGAAAATGCATGATGCTGCGGTCAGAAAAAAAGCTGCCCAGGAATAAAAAAATTTTTTTTCTCAAATATAATAACGGATGCTAGAATGGGATTCGGAGTGGAATTCCATGTCTAAAAATATTATTATTAGCTGTTTTTAAAAATCAAGTGTTTTTGCTGCCTGAGGAAGAAAACGCGTGAAGCCGCGGTCAGAAAAAAAGCTGCCCAGGAGCAAAAAAAATTTTTTTTCTCAAATGTAATAACGGATGCTAGAATGTGATTCGGGGTGGAATTCCATGTCTAAAAATATTATTATTAGCTGTTTATAAAAATCGAGTGTTTTTGCTGCCCGAGGAAGAAAACTCGTGATGCTGCGGTCAGAAAAAAAGCTGCCCAGGAACAAAAAAAATTTTTTTCTCAAATGTAATAACGGATGCTGAATAGGATTCGGGGTGGAATTCCATGTCTAAAAATATTATTATTAGCTGTTTTTAAAGATCGAGTGTTTTTGCTGCCCGAGGAAGAAAATGCATGATGCTGCGGTCAGAAAAAAAGCTGCCCAGGAATAAAAAAATTTTTTTTCTCAAATATAATAACGGATGCTAGAATGGGATTCGGGGTGGAATTCCATGTCTAAAAATATTATTATTAGCTGTTTTTAAAAATCTAGTGTTTTTGCTGCCTGAGGAAGAATACGCGTGATGCCGCGGTCAGAAAAAAAGCTGCCCAGGAGCAAAAAAAATTTTTTTTTCTCAAATGTAATAACGGATGCTAGAATGTGATTCGGGGTGGAATTCCATGTTTAAAATACTATTATTAGCTGTTTTTAAAAATCAAGTGTTTTTGCTGCCCGAGGAAGAAAACGCGTGATGCCGCGGTCAGAAAAAACGTTGCTCAGGAGCAAAAAAAATTTTTTTTCTCAAATGTAATAACGGATGCTAGAATGTGATTCAGGGTGGAATTCCATGTCTAAAAATATTATTATTAGCTGTTTTTAAAAATTGACTCTTTTTGCTGCCCGAGGAAGAAAACGAGTGAAGCCGCGGTAAGAAAAAAAGCTGCCCAGGAGCAAAAAAAATTTTTTTTTCTCAAATGTAATAACGGATGCGAGAATGTGATTCGGGGTGGAATTCCATGTCTAAAAATATTATTATTAGCTGTTTATAAAAATCGAGTGTTTTTGCTGCCCGAGGAAGAAAACGCATGATGCTGCGGTCAGAAAAAAAGCTGCCCAGGAACAAAAAATTTTTTTTTCTCAAATGTAATAATGGATGCTGAATAGGATTCGGGGTGGAATTCCATGTCTAAAAATATTGTTATTACTGTATTTAAAAATCAAGTGTTTTTGCTGCCCGAGGATGAAAAAAAGCTGCCCCGGAGCAAAAAAATTTTT
This sequence comes from Arizona elegans, assembly GCA_022577455.1. Taxonomy (NCBI): domain Eukaryota; kingdom Metazoa; phylum Chordata; class Lepidosauria; order Squamata; family Colubridae; genus Arizona; species Arizona elegans. Next base: position 167,449,898 of record JAKOOJ010000001.1, on the reverse strand, counting down.
TTTTCCTCAAATGTAATAACGGATGCTAGAATGTGATTCGGGGTGGAATTCCATGTCTAAAAATATTATTCTTAGCTGTTTTTAAAAATCAAGTGTTTTTGCTGCCCGAGGAAGAAAACTCGTGATGCTGCGGTCAGGAAAAAAGCTGCCAGTGAGCAAAAAAAAATTTTTTTCTCAATTGTAATAATGGATGCTAGAATGTGATTCGGGGTGGAATTCCATGTCTAAAAATATTATTATTAGTTGTTTTTAAATATTGAGTGTTTTTTCTGTCCGAGGAAGAAAACGCGTGATGCCGCGGTCAGAAAAAAAGCTGCCCCGGAGCAAAAAAATTTTTTTTTCCTCAAATGTAATAACTGATGGTAGAATGTGATTCGGGGTGGAATTCCATGTCTAAAAGTATTATTATTACCTGTTTTAAAAAATCGAGTATTTTTGCTGTCCGAAGAATAAAACGCGTGATGCCCCGGTCAGAAATAAAGCTGCCCAGGAGCAAAAAAAATTTTTTTTTCTCAAATGTAATAACGGATGCGAGAATGTGATTCGGGGTGGAATTCCATGTCTAAAAATATTATTATTAGCTGTTTATAAAAATCGAGTGTTTTTGCTGCCCGAGGAAGAAAACGCATGATGCTGCGGTCAGAAAAAAAGCTGCCCAGGAACAAAAAATTTTTTTTTCTCAAATGTAATAATGGATGCTGAATAGGATTCGGGGTGGAATTCCATGTCTAAAAATATTGTTATTACTGTATTTAAAAATCAAGTGTTTTTGCTGCCCGAGGATGAAAAAAAGCTGCCCCGGAGCAAAAAAATTTTTTTTTCCTCAAATGTAATAACGGATGCTAGAATGTGATTCGGGGTGGAATTCCATGTCTAAAAATATTATTCTTAGCTGTTTTTAAAAATCAAGTGTTTTTGCTGCCCGAGGAAGAAAACTCGTGATGCTGCGGTCAGGAAAAAAGCTGCCAGTGAGCAAAAAAAAATTTTTTTCTCAATTGTAATAATGGATGCTAGAATGTGATTCGGGGTGGAATTCCATGTCTAAAAATATTATTATTAGTTGTTTTTAAATATTGAGTGTTTTTTCTGTCCGAGGAAGAAAACGCGTGATGCCGCGGTCAGAAAAAAAGCTGCCCCGGAGCAAAAAAATTTTTTTTTCCTCAAATGTAATAACTGATGGTAGAATGTGATTCGGGGTGGAATTCCATGTCTAAAAGTATTATTATTACCTGTTTTAAAAAATCGAGTATTTTTGCTGTCCGAAGAATAAAACGCGTGATGCCCCGGTCAGAAATAAAGCTGCCCAGGAGCAAAAAAAATTTTTTTTTGTCAAATGTAATAACGGATGCTAGAATGTGATTCGGGGTGGAATTCCATGTCTAAAAATATTATTATTAGCTGTTTTTAAATGTCGAGTGTTTTTGCGGCCCTAGGAAGAAAACACATGATGCCGCGGTCAGAAATAAAGCTGCCCAGGAGCAAAAAAATTTTTTTTTTCAAATGTAAGAACGGATGCTAGAATGTGATTCGGGGTGGAATTCCATGTCTAACAATATTATTAGCTGTTTTTAAAAATTGAGTGTTTTTGCTGCCCGAGGAAGAAAACGCGTGATGCCGCGGTCAGAAAAAAAGCTGCCTCGGAGCAAAAAAATTTTTTTTCTCAAATGTAATAACTGACGGTAGAATGTGATTCGGGGTGGAATTCCATGTCTAAAAGTATTATTATTACCTGTTTTAAAAAATCGAGTGTTTTTGCTGTCCGAAGAACAAAACGCCTGATGCCCCGGTCAGAAAAAAAGCTGCCTAGGAGCAAAAAAAAATTTTTTTTCTCAAATGTAATAACGGATGCTAGAATGTGATTCGGGGTGGAATTCCATGTCTAAAAATATTATTATTAGCTGTTTTTAAAAATCGAGTGTTTTTGCTGCCCGAGGAAGAAAACGCGTGATGCCGCGGTCAGAAAAAAAGCTGCCCAGGAGCAAAAAAATTTTTTTTTCTCAAATGTAATAATGGATGCTAGAATGTGATTCGGGGTGGAATTCCATGTCTAAAAATATTATTATTAGCTGTTTATAAAAATCGAGTGTTTTTGCGGCCCGAGGAAGAAAACGCATGATGCTGCGGTCAGAAAAAAAGCTGCCCAGGAACAAAAAAATTTTTTTTCTCAAATGTAATAACGGATGCTGAATAGGATTCGGGGTGGAATTCCATGTCTAAAAATATTATTATTACTGTATTTAAAAATCAAGTGTTTTTGCTGCCCAAGGAAGAAAACGCGTGATGCCACGGTCAGAAAAAAAGCTGCCCAGGAGCAAAAAAAATTTTTTTTCTCAAATGTAATAATGGATGCTAGAATGTGATTCGGGGTGGAATTCCATGTCTAACAATATTATTATTAGCTGTTTATAAAAATCGAGTGTTTTTGCTGCCCGAGGAAGAAAACGCATGATGCCGCGGTCAGAAAAAAAGCTGCCCTGGAACAAAAAAAATTTTTTTCTCAAATGTAATAACGGATGCTGAATAGGATTTGGGGTGGAATTCCATGTCTAAAAATATTATTATTAGCTGTTTTTAAAGATCGAGTGTTTTTGCTGCCCGAGGAAGAAAACGCATGATGCTGCGGTCAGAAAAAAAGCTGCCCAGGAATAAAAAAAATTTTTTTCTCAAATATAATAACGGATGCTAGAATGTGATTCGGGGTGGAATTCCATGTCTAAAAATATTATTATTAGCTGTTTTTAAAAATCGAGTGTTTTTGCTGCCCGAGGAAGAAAACGCATGATGCTGCGGTCAGAAAAAAAGCTGCCCAGGAACAAAAAAATTTTTTTTCTCAAATGTAATAACGGATGCTGAATAGGATTCGGGGTGGAATTCCATGTCTAAAAATATTATTATTACTGTATTTAAAAATCAAGTGTTTTTGCTGCCCGAGGATGAAAAAAAGCTGCCCCGGAGCAAAAAAATTTTTTTTTCCTCTAATGTAATAACGGATGCTAGAATGTGATTCGGGGTGGAATTCCATGTCTAAAAATATTATTCTTAGCTGTTTTTAAAAATCAAGTGTTTTTGCTGCCCGAGGAAGAAAACTCGTGATGCTGCGGTCAGAAAAAAAGCTGCCAGTGAGCAAAAAAAAAATTTTTTCTCAATTGTAATAATGGATGCTACAATGTGATTCGGGGTGCAATTCCATGTCTAACAATATTATTAGCTGTTTTTAAAAATTGAGTGTTTTTGCTGCCCGAGGAAGAAAAAAGTTGCTCAGGAGCAAAAAAAATTTTTTTTCTCAAATGTAATAACGGATGCTAGAATGTGATTCGGTGTGGAATTCCATGTCTAAAAATATTATTATTAGCTGTTTTTAAATATCAAGTGTTTTTGCGGCCCGAGGCAGAAAACGCATGATGCCGCGGTCAGAAAAAAAGCTGCCCCGGAGCAAAAAAATTTTTTTTCTCAAATGTAATAACTGATGGTAGAATGTGATTCGGGGTGGAATTCCATGTCTAAAAGTATTATTATTACCTGTTTTAAAAAATCGAGTGTTTTTGCTGTCCGAAGAACAAAACGCCTGATGCCCCGGTCAGAAAAAAAGCTGCCTAGGAGCAAAAAAAATTTTTTTTCTCAAATGTAATAACGGACGCTAGAATGTGATTCGGGGTGGAATTCCATGTCTAAAAATATTATTATTAGCTGTTTATAAAAATCGAGTGTTTTTGCTGCCCGAGGAAGAAAACGCGTGATGCCGCGGTCAGAAAAAAAGCTGCCCAGGAGCAAAAAAAATTTTTTTCTCAAATGTAATAATGGATGCTAGAATGTGATTCGGGGTGGAATTCCATGTCTAAAAATATTATTATTAGCTGTTTATAAAAATCGAGTGTTTTTGCTGCCCGAGGAAGAAAACGCATGATGCTGCGGTCAGAAAAAAAGCTGCCCAGGAACAAAAAAATTTTTTTTCTCAAATGTAATAACGGATGCTGAATAGGATTCGGGGTGGAATTCCATGTCTAAAAATATTATTATTACTGTATTTAAAAATCAAGTGTTTTTGCTGCCCGAGGAAGAAAAAAGTTGCTCAGGAGCAAAAAAAATTTTTTTTCCTCAAATGTAATAACGGATGCTAGAATGTGATTCGGTGTGGAATTCCATGTCTAAAAATATTATTATTAGCTGTTTTTAAATATCAAGTGTTTTTGCGGCCCGAGGAAGAAAACGCATGATGCCGCGCTCAGAAAAAAAGCTGCCCAGGAGCAAAAAAAATTTTTTTCTCTCAAATGTAATAACGGATCCTAGAATGTGATTCGGGGTTCAATTCCATGTCTAACAATGTTATTAGCTGTTTTTAAAAATTGAGTGTTTTTGCTGCCCGAGGAAGAAAACGCGTGATGCCGCGGTCAGAAAAAAAGCTGCCCCGGAGCAAAAAAATTTTTTTTCTCAAATGTAATAACTGATGGTAGAATGTGATTTGGGGTGGAATTCCATGTCTAAAAGTATTATTATTACCTGTTTTAAAAAATCGAGTGTTTTTGCTGTCCGAAGAATAAAACGCGTGATGCCCCGGTCAGAAATAAAGCTGCCCAGGAGCAAAAAAATTTTTTTTTTCTCAAATGTAATAACGGATGCTAGAACGTGATTCGGGGTGGAATTCCATGTCTAACAATATTATTAGCTGTTTTTAAAAATTGAGTGTTTTTGCTGCCCGAGGAAGAAAACACGTGATGCCGCGGTCAGAAAAAAAGCTGCCCCGGAGCAAAAAATTTTTTTTTCTCAAATGTAATAACTGATGGTAGAATGTGATTCGGGGTGGAATTCCATGTCTAAAAGTATTATTATTACCTGTTTTAAAAAATCGAGTGTTTTTGCTGTCCGAAGAACAAAACGCCTGATGCACCGGTCAGAAAAAAAGCTGCCTAGGAGCAAAAAAAATTTTTTTTCTCAAATGTAATAATGGATGCTAGAATGTGATTCGGGGTGGAATTCCATGTCTAAAAATATTATTATTAGCTGTTTTTAAAAATCGAGTGTTTTTGCTGCCCGAGGAAGAAAACGCGTGATGCCGCGGTCAGAAAAAAAGCTGCCCAGGAGCAAAAAAATTTTTTTTTCTCAAATGTAATAATGGATGCTAGAATGTGATTCAGGGTGGAATTCCATGTCTAAAAATATTATTATTAGCTGTTTATAAAAATCGAGTGTTTTTGCTGCCCGAGGAAGAAAACGCATGATGCTGCGGTCAGAAAAAAAGCTGCCCAGGAACAAAAAAATTTTTTTTCTCAAATGTAATAACGGATGCTGAATAGGATTCGGGGTGGAATTCCATGTCTAAAAATATTATTATTACTGTATTTAAAAATCAAGTGTTTTTGCTGCCCGAGGATGAAAAAAAGCTGCCCCGGAGCAAAAAAAATTTTTTTTTCCTCAAATGTAATAACGGATGCTAGAATGTTATTCGGGGTGGAATTCCATGTCTAAAAATATTATTCTTAGCTGTTTTTAAAAATCAAGTGTTTTTGCTGCCCGAGGAAGAAAACTCGTGATGCTGCGGTCAGAAAAAAGCTGCCAGTGAGCAAAAAAAAATTTTTTTCTCAATTGTAATAATGGATGCTAGAATGTGATTCGGGGTGGAATTCCATGTCTAAAAATATTATTATTAGCTGTTTATAAAAATCGAGTGTTTTTGCTGCCCGAGGAAGAAAACATGTGATGCAGCAGTCAGAAAAAAAGCTGCCGCGGAGCAAAAAAAAATTTTTTTTCTCAAATGTAATAACGGATCCTAGAATGTGATTCGGGTTGCAATTCCATGTCTAAAAATATTATTAGTTGTTTTTAAATATTGAGTGTTTTTTCTGTCCGAGGAAGAAAACGCGTGATGCCGCGGTCAGAAAAAAAGCTGCCTAGGAGCAAAAAAAAATTTTTTTTTCTCAAATGTAATAACGGATGCTAGAATGTGATTCGGGGTGGAATTCCATGTCTAAAAATATTATTATTAGCTGTTTTTAAAAATCGAGTGTTTTTGCTGCCCGAGGAAGAAAACGCGTGATGCCGCGGTCAGAAAAAAAGCTGCCCAGGAGCAAAAATAATTTTTTTTTCTCAAATGTAATAACGGATCCTAGAATGTGATTCGGGGTGCAATTCCATGTCTAACAATATTATTAGCTGTTTTTAAAAATTGAGTGTTTTTGCTGCCCGAGGAAGAAAAAAGTTGCTCAGGAGCAAAAAAAATTTTTTTTCTCAAATGTAATAACTGATGGTAGAATGTGATTCGGTGTGGAATTCCATGTCTAAAAATATTATTATTAGCTGTTTTTAAATATCAAGTGTTTTTGCGGCCCGAGGAAGAAAACGCATGATGCCGAGGTCAGAAAAAAAGCTGCCCAGGAGCAAAAAAATTTTTTTTCTCTCAAATGTAATAATGGATCCTAGAATGTGATTCGGGGTTCAATTCCATGTCTAACAATGTTATTAGCTGTTTTTAAAAATTGAGTGTTTTTGCTGCCCGAGGAAGAAAACGCATGATGCCGCGGTCAGAAAAAAAGCTGCCCAGGAACAAAAAAATTTTTTTTCTCAAATGTAATAACGGATGCTAGAATATGATTCGGGGTGGAATTCCATGTCTAAAAATATTATTCTTAGCTGTTTTTAAAAATCAAGTGTTTTTGCTGCCCGAGGAAGAAAACGCGTGATGCAGCAGTCAGAAAAAAAGCTGCCGCGGAGCAAAAAAAAAATTTTTTTCTCAAATGTAATAACGGATCCTAGAATGTGATTCGGGTTGCAATTCCATGTCTAAAAATATTATTAGTTGTTTTTAAATATTGAGTGTTTTTTCTGTCCGAGGAAGAAAACGCGTGATGCCGCGGTCAGAAAAAAAGCTGCCCCGGAGCAAAAAAATTTTTTTTCCTCAATTGTAATAACTGATGGTAGAATGTGATTCGGGGTGGAATTCCATGTCTAAAAGTATTATTCTTACCTGTTTTAAAAAATCGAGTATTTTTGCTGTCCGAAGAATAAAACGCGTGATGCCCCGGTCAGAAATAAAGCTGCCCAGGAGCAAAAAAAATTTTTTTTTCTCAAATGTAATAACGGATGCTAGAATGTGATTCGGGGTGGAATTCCATGTCTAAAAATATTATTATTAGCTGTTTTTAAATGTCGAGTGTTTTTGCGGCCCGAGGAAGAAAACACATGATGCCGCGGTCAGAAAAAAAGCTGCCCAGGAGCAAAAAAATTTTTTTTCTCAAATGTAATAACTGATGGTAGAATGTGATTCGGGGTGGAATTCCATGTCTAAAAGTATTATTATTACCTGTTTTAAAAAATCGAGTGTTTTTGCTGTCCGAAGAACAAAACGCCTGATGCCCCGGTCAGAAAAAAAGCTGCCTAGGAGCAAAAAAAAATTTTTTTTCTCAAATGTAATAACGGATGCTAGAATGTGATTCGGGGTGGAATTCCATGTCTAAAAATATTATTATTAGCTGTTTTTAAAAATCGAGTGTTTTTGCTGCCCGAGGAAGAAAACGCGTGATGCCGCGGTCAGAAAAAAAGCTGCCCAGGAGCAAAAATAATTTTTTTTTCTCAAATGTAATAACGGATCCTAGAATGTGATTCGGGGTGCAATTCCATGTCTAACAATATTATTAGCTGTTTTTAAAAATTGAGTGTTTTTGCTGCCCGAGGAAGAAAAAAGTTGCTCAGGAGCAAAAAAAATTTTTTTTCTCAAATGTAATAACGGATGCTAGAATGTGATTCGGTGTGGAATTTCATGTCTAAAAATATTATTATTAGCTGTTTTTAAATATCAAGTGTTTTTGCGGCCCGAGGCAGAAAACGCATGATGCCGCGGTCAGAAAAAAAGCTGCCCCGAAGCAAAAAAATTTTTTTTCTCAAATGTAATAACTGATGGTAGAATGTGATTCGGGGTGGAATTCCATGTCTAAAAGTATTATTATTACCTGTTTTAAAAAATCGAGTGTTTTTGCTGTCCGAAGAACAAAACGCCTGATGCCCCGGTCAGAAAAAAAGCTGCCTAGGAGCAAAAAAAAATTTTTTTCTCAAATGTAATAACGGATGCTAGAATGTGATTCGGGGTGGAATTCCATGTCTAAAAATATTATTATTAGCTGTTTTTAAAAATCGAGTGTTTTTGCTGCCCGAGGAAGAAAACGCGTGATGTCGCGGTCAGAAAAAAAGCTGCCCAGGAGCAAAAAAAATTTTTTTTCTCAAATGTAATAACGGATCCTAGAATGTGATTCGGGGTGCAATTCCATGTCTAACAATATTATTAGCTGTTTTTAAAAATTGAGTGTTTTTGCTGCCCGAGGAAGAAAAAAGTTGCTCAGGAGCAAAAAAAATTTTTTTTCTCAAATGTAATAATGGATGCTAGAATGTGATTCGGTGTGGAATTCCATGTCTAAAAATATTATTATTAGCTGTTTTTAAAAATCGAGTGTTTTTGCTGCCCGAGGAAGAAAACGCGTGATGCCGCGGTCAGAAAAAAAGCTGCCCAGGAGCAAAAAAATTTTTTTTTCTCAAATGTAATAACGGATCCTAGAATGTGATTCGGGGTGCAATTCCATGTCTAACAATATTATTAGCTGTTTTTAAAAATTGAGTGTTTTTGCTGCCCGAGGAAGAAAAAAGTTGCTCAGGAGCAAAAAAAATTTTTTTTCTCAAATGTAATAACGGATGCTAGAATGTGATTCGGTGTGGAATTCCATGTCTAAAAATATTAGTATTAGCTGTTTTTAAATATCAAGTGTTTTTGCGGCCCGAGGCAGAAAACGCATGATGCCGCGGTCAGAAAAAAAGCTGCCCCGAAGCAAAAAAATTTTTTTTCTCAAATGTAATAACTGATGGTAGAATGTGATTCGGGGTGGAATTCCATGTCTAAAAGTATTATTATTACCTGTTTTAAAAAATCAAGTGTTTTTGCTGTCCGAAGAACAAAACGCCTGATGCCCCGGTCAGAAAAAAAGCTGCCTAGGAGCAAAAAAAAATTTTTTTCTCAAATGGAATAACGGATGCTAGAATGTGATTCAGGGTGGAATTCCATGTCTAAAAATATTATTATTAGCTGTTTTTAAAAATCGAGTGTTTTTGCTGCCCGAGGAAGAAAACGCGTGATGCCGCGGTCAGAAAAAAAGCTGCCCAGGAGCAAAAAAAATTTTTTTTCTCAAATGTAATAATGGATGCTAGAATGTGATTCGGGGTGGAATTCCATGTCTAAAAATATTATTATTAGCTGTTTATAAAAATCGAGTGTTTTTGCTGCCCGAGGAAGAAAACTCGTGATGCTGCGGTCAGAAAAAAAGCTGCCAGTGAGAAAAAAAAAATTTTTCTCTCAATTGTAATAATGGATGCTAGAATGTGATTCGGGGTGGAATTCCATGTCTAAAAGTATTATTATTACCTGTTTTAAAAAATCGAGTATTTTTGCTGTCCGAAGAATAAAACGGGTGATGCCCCGGTCAGAAATAAAGCTGCCCAGGAGCAAAAAAAATTTTTTTTCTCAAATGTAATAACGGATTCTAGAATGTGATTCGGGGTGGAATTCCATGTCTAAAAATATTATTATTAGCTGTTTTTAAATATCGAGTGTTTTTGCGGCCCGAGGAAGAAAACTCATGATGCCGCGGTCAGAAAAAAAGCTGCCCAGGAGCAAAAAAATTTTTTTTCTCTCAAATGTAATAACGGATCCTAGAATGTGATTCGGGGTTCAATTCCATGTCTAAAAATATTATTCTTAGCTGTTTTTAAAAATTGAGTGTTTTTGCTGCCCGAGGAAGAAAACACATGATGCCGCGGTCAGAAAAAAAGCTGCCCCGGAGCAAAAATATTTTTTTTCTCAAATGTAATAACTGATGGTAGAATGTGATTCGGGGTGGAATTCCATGTCTAAAAGTATTATTTTTACCTGTTTTAAAAAATCGAGTGTTTTTGCTGTCCGAAGAACAAAACGCCTGATGCCCCGGTCAGAAAAAAAGCTGCCTAGGAGCAAAAAAAAATTTTTTTCTCAAATGTAATAACGGATGCTAGAATGTGATTCGGGGTGGAATTCCATGTCTTACAATATTATTAGCTGTTTTTAAAAATTGAGTGTTTTTGCTGCCCGAGGAAGAAAAAAGTTGCTCAGGAGCAAAAAAAATTTTTTTCTCAAATGTAATAACTGATGGTAGAATGTGATTCGGTGTGGAATTCCATGTCTAAAAATATTATTATTAGCTGTTTTTAAATATCAAGTGTTTTTGCGGCCCGAGGAAGAAAACGCATGATGCCGCGGTCAGAAAAAAAGGTGCCCAGGAGCAAAAAAATTTTTTTTCTCTCAAATGTAATAACGGATCCTAGAATGTGATTCGGGGTTCAATTCCATGTCTAACAATGTTATTAGCTGTTTTTAAAAATTGAGTGTTTTTGCTGCCCGAGGAAGAAAACGCATGATGCCGCGGTCAGAAAAAAAGCTGCCCAGGAACAAAAAAATTTTTTTTCTCAAATGTAATAACGGATGCTGAATAGGATTCGGGGTGGAATTCCATGTCTAAAAATATTATTATTACTGTATTTAAAAATCACGTGTTTTTGCTGCCCGAGGATGAAAAAAAGCTGCCCCGGAGCAAAAAAATTTTTTTTTCCTCAAATGTAATAACGGATGCTAGAATGTGATTCGGGGTGGAATTCCATGTCTAAAAGTATTATTATTACCTGTTTTAAAAAATCGAGTATTTTTGCTGTCCGAAGAATAAAACGCGTGATGCCCCGGTCAGAAATAAAGCTGCCCAGGAGCAAAAAAAATTTTTTTTTCTCAAATGTAATAACGGATGCTAGAATGTGATTCGGGGTGGAATTCCATGTCTAAAAATATTATTATTAGCTGTTTTTAAATGTCGAGTGTTTTTGCGGCCCGAGGAAGAAAACACATGATGCCGCGGTCAGAAAAAAAGCTGCCCCGGAGCAAAAAAATTTTTTTTCTCAAATGTAATAACTGATGGTAGAATGTGATTCGGGGTGGAATTCCATGTCTAAAAGTATTATTATTACCTGTTTTAAAAAATCAAGTGTTTTTGCTGTCCGAAGAACAAAACGCCTGATGCCCCGGTCAGAAAAAAAGCTGCCTAGGAGCAAAAAAAAATTTTTTTTCTCAAATGTAATAACGTATGCTAGAATGTGATTCGGGGTGGAATTCCATGTCTAAAAATATTATTATTAGCTGTTTTTAAAAATCGAGTGTTTTTGCTGCCCGAGGAAGAAAACGCGTGATACCGCGGTCAGAAAAAAAGCTGCCCAGGAGCAAAAATAATTTTTTTTTCTCAAATGTAATAACGGATCCTAGAATGGGATTCGGGGTGCAATTCCATGTCTAACAATATTATTAGCTGTTTTTAAAAATTGAGTGTTTTTGCTGCCCGAGGAAGAAAAAAGTTGCTCAGGAGCAAAAAAAATTTTTTTTCTCAAATGTAATAACGGATGCTAGAATGTGATTCGGTGTGGAATTCCATGTCTAAAAATATTATTATTAGCTGTTTTTAAATATCAAGTGTTTTTGCGGCCCGAGGCAGAAAACGCATGATGCCGCGGTCAGAAAAAAAGCTGCCCCGAAGCAAAAAAAATTTTTTTCTCAAATGTAATAACTGATGGTAGAATGTGATTCGGGGTGGAATTCCATGTCTAAAAGTATTATTTTTACCTGTTTTAAAAAATCGAGTGTTTTTGCTGTCCGAAGAACAAAACGCCTGATGCCCCGGTCAGAAAAAAAGCTGCCTAGGAGCAAAAAAAAATTTTTTTCTCAAATGTAATAACGGATGCTAGAATGTGATTCGGGGTGGAATTCCATGTCTTACAATATTATTAGCTGTTTTTAAAAATTGAGTGTTTTTGCTGCCCGAGGAAGAAAAAAGTTGCTCAGGAGCAAAAAAAATTTTTTTCTCAAATGTAATAACTGATGGTAGAATGTGATTCGGTGTGGAATTCCATGTCTAAAAATATTATTATTAGCTGTTTTTAAATATCAAGTGTTTTTGCGGCCCGAGGAAGAAAACGCATGATGCCGCGGTCAGAAAAAAAGGTGCCCAGGAGCAAAAAAATTTTTTTTCTCTCAAATGTAATAACGGATCCTAGAATGTGATTCGGGGTTCAATTCCATGTCTAACAATGTTATTAGCTGTTTTTAAAAATTGAGTGTTTTTGCTGCCCGAGGAAGAAAACGCATGATGCCGCGGTCAGAAAAAAAGCTGCCCAGGAACAAAAAAATTTTTTTTCTCAAATGTAATAACGGATGCTGAATAGGATTCGGGGTGGAATTCCATGTCTAAAAATATTATTATTACTGTATTTAAAAATCAAGTGTTTTTGCTGCCCGAGGATGAAAAAAAGCTGCCCCGGAGCAAAAAAATTTTTTTTTCCTCAAATGTAATAACGGATGCTAGAATGTGATTCGGGGTGGAATTCCATGTCTAAAAGTATTATTATTACCTGTTTTAAAAAATCGAGTATTTTTGCTGTCCGAAGAATAAAACGCGTGATGCCCCGGTCAGAAATAAAGCTGCCCAGGAGCAAAAAAAATTTTTTTTTCTCAAATGTAATAACGGATGCTAGAATGTGATTCGGGGTGGAATTCCATGTCTAAAAATATTATTATTAGCTGTTTTTAAATGTCGAGTGTTTTTGCGGCCCGAGGAAGAAAACACATGATGCCGCGGTCAGAAAAAAAGCTGCCCCGGAGCAAAAAAATTTTTTTTCTCAAATGTAATAACTGATGGTAGAATGTGATTCGGGGTGGAATTCCATGTCTAAAAGTATTATTATTACCTGTTTTAAAAAATCGAGTGTTTTTGCTGTCCGAAGAACAAAACGCCTGATGCCCCGGTCAGAAAAAAAGCTGCCTAGGAGCAAAAAAAAATTTTTTTTCTCAAATGTAATAACGGATGCTAGAATGTGATTCGGGGTGGAATTCCATGTCTAAAAATATTATTATTAGCTGTTTTTAAAAATCGAGTGTTTTTGCTGCCCGAGGAAGAAAACGCGTGATGCCGCGGTCAGAAAAAAAGCTGCCCAGGAGCAAAAATAATTTTTTTTTCTCAAATGTAATAACGGATCCTAGAATGTGATTCGGGGTGCAATTCCATGTCTAACAATATTATTAGCTGTTTTTAAAAATTGAGTGTTTTTGCTGCCCGAGGAAGAAAAAAGTTGCTCAGGAGCAAAAAAAATTTTTTTTCTCAAATGTAATAACAGATGCTAGAATGTGATTCGGTGTGGAATTCCATGTCTAAAAATATTATTATTAGCTGTTTTTAAATATCAAGTGTTTTTGCGGCCCGAGGCAGAAAACGCATGATGCCGCGGTCAGAAAAAAAGCTGCCCCGAAGCAAAAAAATTTTTTTTCTCAAATGTAATAACTGATGGTAGAATGTGATTCGGGGTGGAATTCCATGTCTAAAAGTATTATTACTACCTGTTTTAAAAAATCGAGTGTTTTTGCTGTCCGAAGAACAAAACGCCTGATGCCCCGGTCAGAAAAAAAGCTGCCTAGGAGCAAAAAAAAATTTTTTTCTCAAATGTAATAACGGATGCTAGAATGTGATTCGGGGTGGAATTCCATGTCTAAAAATATTATTATTAGCTGTTTTTAAAAATCGAGTGTTTTTGCTGCCCGAGGAAGAAAACGCGTGATGCCGCGGTCAGAAAAAAAGCTGCCCAGGAGCAAAAAAAAATTTTTTTCTCAAATGTAATAATGGATGCTAGAATGTGATTCGGGGTGGAATTCCATGTCTAAAAATATTATTATTAGCTGTTTATAAAAATCGAGTGTTTTTGCTGCCCGAGGAAGAAAACGCATGATGCTGCGGTCAGAAAAAAAGCTGCCCAGGAACAAAAAAATTTTTTTTCTCAAATGTAATAACGGATGCTGAATAGGATTCGGGGTGGAATTCCATGTCTAAAAATATTATTATTACTGTATTTAAAAATCAAGTGTTTTTGCTGCCCGAGGATGAAAAAAAGCTGCCCGGGAGCAAAAAAATTTTTTTTTCCTCAAATGTAATAACGGATGCTAGAATGTGATTCGGGGTGGAATTCCATGTCTAAAAATATTATTCTTAGCTGTTTTTAAAAATCAAGTGTTTTTGCGGCCCGAGGAAGAAAACTCGTGATGCTGCGGTCAGAAAAAAAGCTGCCAGTGAGCAAAAAAAAATTTTTTTCTCAATTGTAATAATGGATGCTAGAATGTGATTTGGGGTGGAATTCCATGTCTAAAAATATTATTATTTGCTGTTTATAAAAATCGAGTGTTTTTGCTGCCCGAGGAAGAAAACGCGTGATGCAGCAGTCAGAAAAAAAGCTGCCGAGGAGCAAAAAAAAATTTTTTTTCTCAAATGTAATAACGGATCCTAGAATGTGATTCGGGTTGCAATTCCATGTCTAAAAATATTATTAGTTGTTTTTAAATATTGAGTTTTTTTTCTGTCCGAGGAAGAAAACGCGTGATGCCGCGGTCAGAAAAAAAGCTGCCCCGGAGCAAAAAAAATTTTTTTTCCTCAAATGTAATAACTGATGGTAGAATGTGATTCGGGGTGGAATTCCATGTCTAAAAGTATTATTATTACCTGTTTTAAAAAATCGAGTATTTTTGCTGTCCGAAGAATAAAACGCGTGATGCCCCGGTCAGAAATGAAGCTGCCCAGGAGCAAAAAAAATTTTTTTTCTCAAATGTAATAACGGATGCTAGAATGTGATTCGGGGTGGAATTCCATGTCTAAAAATATTATTATTAGCTGTTTTTAAATGTCGAGTGTTTTTGCGGCCCGAGGAAGAAAACACATGATGCCGCGGTCAGAAAAAAAGCTGCCCCGGAGCAAAAATATTTTTTTTCTCAAATGTAATAACTGATGGTAGAATGTGATTCGGGGTGGAATTCCATGTCTAAAAGTATTATTTTTACCTGTTTTAAAAAATCGAGTATTTTTGCTGTCCGAAGAATAAAACGGGTGATGCCCCGGTCAGAAATAAAGCTGCCCAGGAGCAAAAAAAATTTTTTTTTCTCAAATGTAATAACGGATTCTAGAATGTGATTCGGGGTGGAATTCCATGTCTAAAAATATTATTATTAGCTGTTTTTAAATATCGAGTGTTTTTGCGGCCCGAGAAAGAAAACTCATGATGCCGCGGTCAGAAAAAAAGCTGCCCAGGAGCAAAAAATTTTTTTTTCTCTCAAATGTAATAACGGATGCTAGAATGTGATTCGGGGTGGAATTCCATGTCTAAAAATATTATTATTAGCTGTTTTTAAATGTCGAGTGTTTTTGCGGCCCGAGGAAGAAAACACATGATGCCGCGGTCAGAAAAAAAGCTGCCCCGGAGCAAAAAAATTTTTTTTCTCAAATGTAATAACTGATGGTAGAATGTGATTCGGGGTGGAATTCCATGTCTAAAAGTATTATTATTACCTGTTTTAAAAAATCGAGTGTTTTTGCTGTCCGAAGAACAAAACGCCTGATGCCCCGGTCAGAAAAAAAGCTGCCTAGGAGCAAAAAAAAATTTTTTTTCTCAAATGTAATAACGGATGCTAGAATGTGATTCGGGGTGGAATTCCATGTCTAAAAATATTATTATTAGCTGTTTTTAAAAATCGAGTGTTTTTGCTGCCCGAGGAAGAAAACGCGTAATGCCGCGGTCAGAAAAAAAGCTGCCCAGGAGCAAAAATAATTTTTTTTTTCTCAAATGTAATAACGGATCCTAGAATGTGATTCGGGGTGCAATTCCATGTCTAACAATATTATTAGCTGTTTTTAAAAATTGAGTGTTTTTGCTGCCCGAGGAAGAAAAAAGTTGCTCAGGAGCAAAAAAAATTTTTTTTCTCAAATGTAATAACGGATGCTAAAATGTGATTCGGTGTGGAATTCCATGTCTAAAAATATTATTATTAGCTGTTTTTAAATATCAAGTGTTTTTGCGGCCCGAGGCAGAAAACGCATGATGCCGCGGTCAGAAAAAAAGCTGCCCAGTAGCAAAAAAATTTTTTTTCTCTCAAATGTAATAACGGATGCTGAATAGGATTCGGGGTGGAATTCCATGTCTAAAAAAATTATTATTAGCTGTTTTTAAAAATCGAGTGTTTTTGCTGCCCGAGGAAGAAAACGCATGATGCTGCGGTCAGAAAAAAAGCTGCCCAGGAACAAAAAAATTTTTTTTCTCAAATGTAATAACGGATGCTGAATAGGATTTGGGGTGGAATTCCATGTCTAAAAATATTATTATTACTGTATTTAAAAATCAAGTGTTTTTGCTGCCCGAGGATGAAAAAAAGCTGCCCCGGAGCAAAAAAAATTTTTTTTTCCTCAAATGTAATAACGGATGCTAGAATGTTATTCGGGGTGGAATTCCATGTCTAAAAATATTATTCTTAGCTGTTTTTAAAAATCAAGTGTTTTTGCTGCCCGAGGAAGAAAACTCGTGATGCTGCGGTCAGAAAAAAGCTGCCAGTGAGCAAAAAAAAATTTTTTTCTCAATTGTAATAATGGATGCTAGAATGTGATTCGGGGTGGAATTCCATGTCTAAAAATATTATTATTAGCTGTTTATAAAAATCGAGTGTTTTTGCTGCCCGAGGAAGAAAACGCGTGATGCAGCAGTCAGAAAAAAAGCTGCCGCGGAGCAAAAAAAAATTTTTTTTCTCAAATGTAATAACGGATCCTAGAATGTGATTCGGGTTGCAATTCCATGTCTAAAAATATTATTAGTTGTTTTTAAATATTGAGTGTTTTTTCTGTCCGAGGTAGAAAACGCGTGATGCCGCGGTCAGAAAAAAAGCTGCCCCGGAGCAAAAAAATTTTTTTTTCCTCAATTGTAATAACTGATGGTAGAATGTGATTCGGGGTGGAATTCCATGTCTAAAAGTATTATTATTACCTGTTTTAAAAAATCGAGTATTTTTGCTGTCCGAAGAATAAAACGCGTGATGCCCCGGTCAGAAATAAAGCTGCCCAGGAGCAAAAAAAATTTTTTTTTCTCAAATGTAATAACGGATGCTAGAATGTGATTCGGGGTGGAATTCCATGTCTAAAAATATTATTATTAGCTGTTTTTAAATGTCGAGTGTTTTTGCGGCCCGAGGAAGAAAACACATGATGCCGCGGTCAGAAAAAAAGCTGCCCCGGAGCAAAAATTTTTTTTTTCTCAAATGTAATAACTGATGGTAGAATGTGATTCGGGGTGGAATTCCATGTCTAAAAGTATTATTATTACCTGTTTTAAAAAATCGAGTGTTTTTGCTGTCCGAAGAACAAAACGCCTGATGCCCCGGTCAGAAAAAAAGCTGCCTAGGAGCAAAAAAAAATTTTTTTTCTCAAATGTAATAACGGATGCTAGAATGTGATTCGGGGTGGAATTCCATGTCTAAAAATATTATTATTAGCTGTTTTTAAAAATCGAGTGTTTTTGCTGCCCGAGGAAGAAAACGCGTGATGCCGCGGTCAGAAAAAAAGCTGCCCAGGAGCAAAAATAATTTTTTTTTCTCAAATGAAATAACGGATCCTAGAATGTGATTCGGGGTGCAATTCCATGTCTAACAATATTATTAGCTGTTTTTAAAAATTGAGTGTTTTTGCTGCCCGAGGAAGAAAAAAGTTGCTCAGGAGCAAAAAAAAATTTTTTTCTCAAATGTAATAACGGATGCTAGAATGTGATTCGGTGTGGAATTCCATGTCTAAAAATATTATTATTAGCTGTTTTTAAATATCAAGTGTTTTTGCGGCCCGAGGCAGAAAACGCATGATGCCGCGGTCAGAAAAAAAGCTGCCCCGGAGCAAAAAAATTTTTTTTCTCAAATGTAATAACTGATGGTAGAATGTGATTCGGGGTGGAATTCCATGTCTAAAAGTATTATTATTACCTGTTTTAAAAAATCGAGTGTTTTTGCTGTCCGAAGAACAAAACGCCTGATGCCCCAGTCAGAAAAAAAGCTGCCTAGGAGCAAAAAAAAATTTTTTTTCTCAAATGTAATAACGGATGCTAGAATGTGATTCGGGGTGGAATTCCATGTCTAAAAATATTATTATTAGCTGTTTTTAAAAATCGAGTGTTTTTGCTGCCCGAGGAAGAAAACGCGTGATGCCCCGGTCAGAAAAAAAGCTGCCCAGGAGCAAAAATAATTTTTTTTTTCTCAAATGTAATAACGGATC
This sequence comes from Arizona elegans, assembly GCA_022577455.1. Taxonomy (NCBI): domain Eukaryota; kingdom Metazoa; phylum Chordata; class Lepidosauria; order Squamata; family Colubridae; genus Arizona; species Arizona elegans. The sequence continues at coordinate 167,431,740 of JAKOOJ010000001.1, read as the reverse complement.
CTAGAATGTGATTCGGGGTGCAATTCCATGTCTAACAATATTATTAGCTGTTTTTAAAAATTGAGTGTTTTTGCTGCCCGAGGAAGAAAAAAGTTGCTCAGGAGCAAAAAAAATTTTTTTTCTCAAATGTAATAACGGATGCTAAAATGTGATTCGGTGTGGAATTCCATGTCTAAAAATATTATTATTAGCTGTTTTTAAAAATCGAGTGTTTTTGCTGCCCGAGGAAGAAAACGCATGATGCCGCGGTCAGAAAAAAAGCTGCCCAGTAGCAAAAAAATTTTTTTTCTCTCAAATGTAATAACGGATGCTGAATAGGATTCGGGGTGGAATTCCATGTCTAAAAATATTATTATTAGCTGTTTTTAAAAATCGAGTGTTTTTGCTGCCCGAGGAAGAAAACGCATGATGCTGCGGTCAGAAAAAAAGCTGCCCAGGAACAAAAAAATTTTTTTTCTCAAATGTAATAATGGATGCTGAATAGGATTCGGGGTGGAATTCCATGTCTAAAAATATTATTATTACTGTATTTAAAAATCAAGTGTTTTTGCTGCCCGAGGATGAAAAAAAGCTGCCCCGGAGCAAAAAAAATTTTTTTTTCCTCAAATGTAATAACGGATGCTAGAATGTTATTCGGGGTGGAATTCCATGTCTAAAAATATTATTCTTAGCTGTTTTTAAAAATCAAGTGTTTTTGCTGCCCGAGGAAGAAAACTCGTGATGCTGCGGTCAGAAAAAAGCTGCCAGTGAGCAAAAAAAATTTTTTTTCTCAATTGTAATAATGGATGCTAGAATGTGATTCGGGGTGGAATTCCATGTCTAAAAATATTATTATTAGCTGTTTATAAAAATCGAGTGTTTTTGCTGCCCGAGGAAGAAAACGCGTGATGCAGCAGTCAGAAAAAAAACTGCCGCGGAGCAAAAAAAAATTTTTTTTCTCAAATGTAATAACGGATCCTAGAATGTGATTCGGGTTGCAATTCCATGTCTAAAAATATTATTAGTTGTTTTTAAATATTGAGTGTTTTTTCTGTCCGAGGAAGAAAACGCGTGATGCCGCGGTCAGAAAAAAAGCTGCCCCGGAGCAAAAAAATTTTTTTTTCCTCAATTGTAATAACTGATGGTAGAATGTGATTCGGGGTGGAATTCCATGTCTAAAAGTATTATTATTACCTGTTTTAAAAAATCGAGTATTTTTGCTGTCCGAAGAATAAAACAAGTGATGCCCCGATCAGAAATAAAGCTGCCTAGGAGCAAAAAAAAATTTTTTTTCTCAAATGTAATAACGGATGCTAGAATGTGATTCGGGGTGGAATTCCATGTCTAAAAATATTATTATTAGCTGTTTTTAAAAATCGAGTGTTTTTGCTGCCCGAGGAAGAAAACGCGTGATGCCGCGGTCAGAAAAAAAGCTGCCCAGGAGCAAAAATAATTTTTTTTTCTCAAATGTAATAACGGATCCTAGAATGTGATTCGGGGTGCAATTCCATGTCTAACAATATTATTAGCTGTTTTTAAAAATTGAGTGTTTTTGCTGCCTGAGGAAGAAAAAAGTTGCTCAGGAGCAAAAAAAAATTTTTTTCTCAAATGTAATAACGGATGCTAGAATGTGATTCGGTGTGGAATTCCATGTCTAAAAATATTATTATTAGCTGTTTTTAAATATCAAGTGTTTTTGCGGCCCGAGGCAGAAAACGCATGATGCCGCGGTCAGAAAAAAAGCTGCCCCGAAGCAAAAAAATTTTTTTTCTCAAATGTAATAACTGATGGTAGAATGTGATTCGGGGTGGAATTCCATGTCTAAAAGTATTATTATTACCTGTTTTAAAAAATCGAGTGTTTTTGCTGTCCGAAGAACAAAACGCCTGATGCCCCGGTCAGAAAAAAAGCTGCCTAGGAGCAAAAAAAAATTTTTTTTCTCAAATGTAATAACGGATGCTAGAATGTGATTCGGGGTGGAATTCCATGTCTAAAAATATTATTATTAGCTGTTTTTAAAAATCGAGTGTTTTTGCTGCCCGAGGAAGAAAACGCGTGATGCCGCGGTCAGAAAAAAAGCTGCCCAGGAGCAAAAATAATTTTTTTTTCTCAAATGTAATAACGGATCCTAGAATGTGATTCGGGGTGCAATTCCATGTCTAACAATATTATTAGCTGTTTTTAAAAATTGAGTGTTTTTGCTGCCCGAGGAAGAAAAAAGTTGCTCAGGAGCAAAAAAAATTTTTTTTCTCAAATGTAATAACGGATGCTAAAATGTGATTCGGTGTGGAATTCCATGTCTAAAAATATTATTATTAGCTGTTTTTAAATATCAAGTGTTTTTGCGGCCCGATGCAGAAAACGCATGATGCCGCGGTCAGAAAAAAAGCTGCCCAGTAGCAAAAAAATTTTTTTTCTCTCAAATGTAATAACGGATGCTGAATAGGATTCGGGGTGGAATTCCATGTCTAAAAATATTATTATTAGCTGTTTTTAAAAATCGAGTGTTTTTGCTGCCCGAGGAAGAAAACGCATGATGCTGCGGTCAGAAAAAAAGCTGCCCAGGAACAAAAAAATTTTTTTTCTCAAATGTAATAACGGATGCTGAATAGGATTCGGGGTGGAATTCCATGTCTAAAAATATTATTATTAGCTGTTTTTAAAAATCGAGTGTTTTTGCTGCCCAAGGAAGAAAACGCATGATGCTGCGGTCAGAAAAAAAGCTGCCCAGGAACAAAAAAATTTTTTTTCTCAAATGTAATAACGGATGCTGAATAGGATTCGGGGTGGAATTCCATGTCTAAAAATATTATTATTACTGTATTTAAAAATCAAGTGTTTTTGCTGCCCGAGGATTAAAAAAAGCTGCCCCGGAGCAAAAAAAATTTTTTTTTCCTCAAATGTAATAACGGATGCTAGAATGTTATTCGGGGTGGAATTCCATGTCTAAAAATATTATTCTTAGCTGTTTTTAAAAATCAAGTGTTTTTGCTGCCCGAGGAAGAAAACTCGTGATGCTGCGGTCAGAAAAAAGCTGCCAGTGAGCAAAAAAAAATTTTTTTCTCAATTGTAATAATGGATGCTAGAATGTGATTCGGGGTGGAATTCCATGTCTAAAAATATTATTATTAGCTGTTTATAAAAATCGAGTGTTTTTGCTGCCCGAGGAAGAAAACGCGTGATGCAGCAGTCAGAAAAAAAGCTGCCGCGGAGCAAAAAAAAATTTTTTTTCTCAAATGTAATAACGGATCCTAGAATGTGATTCGGGTTGCAATTCCATGTCTAAAAATATTATTAGTTGTTTTTAAATATTGAGTGTTTTTTCTGTCCGAGGAAGAAAACACGTGATGCCGCGGTCAGAAAAAAAGCTGCCCCGGAGCAAAAAAATTTTTTTTTCCTCAATTGTAATAACTGATGGTAGAATGTGATTCGGGGTGGAATTCCATGTCTAAAAGTATTATTATTACCTATTTTAAAAAATCGAGTATTTTTGCTGTCCGAAGAATAAAACGCGTGATGCCCCGGTTAGAAATAAAGCTGCCCAGGAGCAAAAAAAATTTTTTTTTCTCAAATGTAATAACGGATGCTAGAATGTGATTCGGGGTGGAATTCCATGTCTAAAAATATTATTATTAGCTGTTTTTAAATGTCGAGTGTTTTTGCGGCCCGAGGAAGAAAACACATGATGCCGCGGTCAGAAAAAAAGCTGCCCCGGAGCAAAAAATTTTTTTTTCTCAAATGTAATAACTGATGGTAGAATGTGATTCGGGGTGGAATTCCATGTCTAAAAGTATTATTATTACCTGTTTTAAAAAATCGAGTGTTTTTGCTGTCCGAAGAACAAAACGCCTGATGCCCCGGTCAGAAAAAAAGCTGCCTAGGAGCAAAAAAAAATTTTTTTTCTCAAATGTAATAACGGATGCTAGAATGTGATTCGGGGTGGAATTCCATGTCTAAAAATATTATTATTAGCTGTTTTTAAAAATCGAGTGTTTTTGCTGCCCGAGGAAGAAAACGCGTGATGCCGCGGTCAGAAAAAAAGCTGCCCAGGAGCAAAAATAATTTTTTTTTCTCAAATGTAATAACGGATCCTAGAATGTGATTCGGGGTGCAATTCCATGTCTAACAATATTATTAGCTGTTTTTAAAAATTGAGTGTTTTTGCTGCCCGAGGAAGAAAAAAGTTGCTCAGGAGCAAAAAAAATTTTTTTTCTCAAATGTAATAACGGATGCTAGAATGTGATTCGGTGTGGAATTCCATGTCTAAAAATATTATTATTAGCTGTTTTTAAATATCAAATGTTTTTGCGGCCCGAGGAAGAAAACACATGATGCCGCGGTCAGAAATAAAGCTGCCCAGGAGCAAAAAAAAATTTTTTTTTCAAATGTAAGAACGGATGCTAGAATGTGATTCAGGTTGGAATTTCATGTCTAACAATATTATTAGCTGTTTTTAAAAATTGAGTGTTTTTGCTGCCCGAGGAAGAAAACGCGTGATGCCGCGGTCAGAAAAAAAGCTGCCTCGGAGCAAAAAAATTTTTTTTCTCAAATGTAATAACTGATGGTAGAATGTGATTCGGGGTGGAATTCCATGTCTAAAAGTATTATTATTACCTGTTTTAAAAAATCGAGTGTTTTTGCTGTCCGAAGAACAAAACGCCTGATGCCCCGGTCAGAAAAAAAGCTGCCTAGGAGCAAAAAAAAATTTTTTTTCTCAAATGTAATAACGGATGCGAGAATGTGATTCGGGGTGGAATTCCATGTCTAAAAATATTATTATTAGCTGTTTATAAAAATCGAGTGTTTTTGCTGCCCGAGGAAGAAAACGCATGATGCTGCGGTCAGAAAAAAAGCTGCCCAGGAACAAAAAAAATTTTTTTCTCAAATGTAATAACGGATGCTGAATAGGATTCGGGGTGGAATTCCATGTCTAAAAATATTATTATTACTGTATTTAAAAATCAAGTGTTTTTGCTGCCCGAGGATGAAAAAAAGCTGCCCCGGAGCAAAAAAATTTTTTTTTCCTCAAATGTAATAACGGATGCTAGAATGTTATTCGGGGTGGAATTCCATGTCTAAAAATATTATTCTTAGCTGTTTTTAAAAATCAAGTGTTTTTGCTGCCCGAGGAAGAAAACTCGTGATGCTGCGGTCAGAAAAAAGCTGCCAGTGAGCAAAAAAATTTTTTTTTCTCAATTGTAATAATGGATGCTAGAATGTGATTCGGGGTGGAATTCCATGTCTAAAAATATTATTATTAGCTGTTTATAAAAATCGAGTGTTTTTGCTGCCCGAGGAAGAAAACGCGTGATGCAGCAGTCAGAAAAAAAGCTGCCGCGGAGCAAAAAAAAATTTTTTTTCTCAAATGTAATAACGGATCCTAGAATGTGATTCGGGTTGCAATTCCATGTCTAAAAATATTATTAGTTGTTTTTAAATATTGAGTGTTTTTTCTGTCCGAGGAAGAAAACGCGTGATGCCGCGGTCAGAAAAAAAGCTGCCCCGGAGCAAAAAATTTTTTTTTTCCTCAATTGTAATAACTGATGGTAGAATGTGATTCGGGGTGGAATTCCATGTCTAAAAGTATTATTATTACCTGTTTTAAAAAATCGAGTATTTTTGCTGTCCGAAGAATAAAACGCGTGATGCCCCGGTCAGAAATAAAGCTGCCCAGGAGCAAAAAAAATTTTTTTTTCTCAAATGTAATAACGGATGCTAGAATGTGATTCGGGGTGGAATTCCATGTCTAAAAATATTATTATTAGCTGTTTTTAAATGTCGAGTGTTTTTGCGGCCCGAGGAAGAAAACACATGATGCCGCGGTCAGAAAAAAAGCTGCCCCGGAGCAAAAAATTTTTTTTTCTCAAATGTAATAACTGATGGTAGAATGTGATTCGGGGTGGAATTCCATGTCTAAAAGTATTATTATTACCTGTTTTAAAAAATCGAGTGTTTTTGCTGTCCGAAGAACAAAACGCCTGATGCCCCGGTCAGAAAAAAAGCTGCCTAGGAGCAAAAAAAAATTTTTTTTCTCAAATGTAATAACGGATGCTAGAATGTGATTCGGGGTGGAATTCCATGTCTAAAAATATTATTATTAGCTGTTTTTAAAAATCGAGTGTTTTTGCTGCCCGAGGAAGAAAAGGCGTGATGCCGCGGTCAGAAAAAAAGCTGCCCAGGAGCAAAAATAATTTTTTTTTCTCAAATGTAATAACGGATCCTAGAATGTGATTCAGGGTGCAATTCCATGTCTAACAATATTATTAGCTGTTTTTAAAAATTGAGTGTTTTTGCTGCCCGAGGAAGAAAAAAGTTGCTCAGGAGCAAAAAAAATTTTTTTTCTCAAATGTAATAACGGATGCTAGAATGTGATTCGGTGTGGAATTCCATGTCTAAAAATATTATTATTAGCTGTTTTTAAATATCAAGTGTTTTTGCGGCCCGAGGCATAAAACGCATGATGCCGCGGTCAGAAAAAAAGCTGCCCCGAAGCAAAAAAATTTTTTTTCTCAAATGTAATAACTGATGGTAGAATGTGATTCGGGGTGGAATTCCATGTCTAAAAGTATTATTATTACCTGTTTTAAAAAATCGAGTGTTTTTGCTGTCCGAAGAACAAAACGCCTGATGCCCCGGTCAGAAAAAAAGCTGCCTAGGAGCAAAAAAAAATTTTTTTCTCAAATGTAATAACGGATGCTAGAATGTGATTCGGGGTGGAATTCCATGTCTAAAAATATTATTATTAGCTGTTTTTAAAAATCGAGTGTTTTTGCTGCCCGAGGAAGAAAACGCGTGATGCCGCGGTCAGAAAAAAAGCTGCCCAGGAGCAAAAAAAATTTTTTTTCTCAAATGTAATAATGGATGCTAGAATGTGATTCGGGGTGGAATTCCATGTCTAAAAATATTATTATTAGCTGTTTATAAAAATCGAGTGTTTTTGCTGCCCAAGGAAGAAAACGCATGATGCTGCGGTCAGAAAAAAAGCTGCCCAGGAACAAAAAAATTTTTTTTCTCAAATGTAATAACGGATGCTGAATAGGATTCGGGGTGGAATTCCATGTCTAAAAATATTATTATTACTGTATTTAAAAATCAAGTGTTTTTGCTGCCCGAGGATGAAAAAAAGCTGCCCGGGAGCAAAAAAATTTTTTTTTCCTCAAATGTAATAACGGATGCTAGAATGTGATTCGAGGTGGAATTCCATGTCTAAAAATATTATTCTTAGCTGTTTTTAAAAATCAAGTGTTTTTGCGGCCCGAGGAAGAAAACTCGTGATGCTGCGGTCAGAAAAAAAGCTGCCAGTGAGCAAAAAAAAATTTTTTTCTCAATTGTAATAATGGATGCTAGAATGTGATTCGGGGTGGAATTCCATGTCTAAAAATATTATTATTAGCTGTTTATAAAAATCGAGTGTTTTTGCTGCCCGAGGAAGAAAACGCGTGATGCAGCAGTCAGAAAAAAAGCTGCCGAGGAGCAAAAAAAATTTTTTTTTCTCAAATGTAATAACGGATCCTAGAATGTGATTCGGGTTGCAATTCCATGTCTAAAAATATTATTAGTTGTTTTTAAATATTGAGTGTTTTTTCTGTCCAAGGAAGAAAACGCGTGATGCCGCGGTCAGAAAAAAAGCTGCCCCGGAGCAAAAAAATTTTTTTTTCCTCAAATGTAATAACTGATGGTAGAATGTGATTCGGGGTGGAATTCCATGTCTAAAAGTATTATTATTACCTGTTTTAAAAAATCGAGTATTTTTGCTGTCCGAAGAATAAAACGCGTGATGCCCCGGTCAGAAATAAAGCTGCCCAGGAGCAAAAAAAATTTTTTTTTCTCAAATGTAATAACGGATGCTAGAATGTGATTCGGGGTGGAATTCCATGTCTAAAAATATTATTATTAGCTGTTTTTAAATATCAAGTGTTTTTGCGGCCCGAGGAAGAAAACGCATGATGCCGCGGTCAGAAAAAAAGCTGCCCAGGAGCAAAAAAATTTTTTTTCTCTCAAATGTAATAACGGATCCTAGAATGTGATTCGGGGTTCAATTCCATGTCTAAAAATATTATTCTTAGCTGTTTTTAAAAATCAAGTGTTTTTGCTGCCCGAGGAAGAAAACTCGTGATGCTGCGGTCAGAAAAAAAGCTGCCAGTGAGCAAAAAAAAAATTTTCTCTCAATTGTAATAATGGATGCTAGAATGTGATTCGGGGTGGAATTCCATGTCTAAAAATATTATTATTAGCTGTTTTTAAATATCAAATGTTTTTGCGGCCCGAGGAAGAAAACACATGATGCCGCGGTCAGAAATAAAGCTGCCCAGGAGCAAAAAAAATTTTTTTTTTCAAATGTAAGAACGGATGCTAGAATGTGATTCAGGGTGGAATTCCATGTCTAACAATATTATTAGCTGTTTTTAAAAATTGAGTGTTTTTGCTGCCCGAGGAAGAAAACGCGTGATGCCGCGGTCAGAAAAAAAGCTGCCTCGGAGCAAAAAAAATTTTTTTCTCAAATGTAATAACTGATGGTAGAATGTGATTCGGGGTGGAATTCCATGTCTAAAAGTATTATTATTACCTGTTTTAAAAAATCGAGTGTTTTTGCTGTCCGAAGAACAAAACGCCTGATGCCCCGGTCAGAAAAAAAGCTGCCTAGGAGCAAAAAAAAATTTTTTTTCTCAAATGTAATAACGGATGCGAGAATGTGATTAGGGGTGGAATTCCATGTCTAAAAATATTATTATTAGCTGTTTATAAAAATCGAGTGTTTTTGCTGCCCGAGGACGAAAACGCATGATGCTGCGGTCAGAAAAAAATCTGCCCAGGAACAAAAAAATTTTTTTTCTCAAATGTAATAACGGATGCTGAATAGGATTCGGGGTGGAATTCCATGTCTAAAAATATTATTATTACTGTATTTAAAAATCAAGTGTTTTTGCTGCCCGAGGATGAAAAAAAGCTGCCCCGGAGCAAAAAAATTTTTTTTTCCTCAAATGTAATAACGGATGCTAGAATGTGATTCGGGGTGGAATTCCATGTCTAAAAATATTATTCTTAGCTGTTTTTAAAAATCAAGTGTTTTTGCTGCCCGAGGAAGAAAACTCGTGATGCTGCGGTCAGAAAAAAAGCTGCCAGTGAGCAAAAAAAAATTTTTTTCTCAATTGTAATAATGGATGCTAGAATGTGATTCGGGGTGCAATTCCATGTCTTACAATATTATTAGCTGTTTTTAAAAATTGAGTGTTTTTGCTGCCCGAGGAAGAAAAAAGTTGCTCAGGAGCAAAAAAAATTTTTTTTCTCAAATGTAATAACGGAAGCTAGCATGTGATTCAGGGTGGAATTCCATGTCTAAAAGTATTATTATTACCTGTTTTAAAAAATCGAGTGTTTTTGCTGTCCGAAGAACAAAACGCCTGATGCCCCGGTCAGAAAAAAAGCTGCCTAGGAGCAAAAAAAAATTTTTTTCTCAAATGTAATAACGGACGCTAGAATGTGATTCGGGGTGGAATTCCATGTCTAAAAATATTATTATTAGCTGTTTTTAAAAATCGAGTGTTTTTGCTGCCCGAGGAAGAAAACGCGTGATGCCGCGGTCAGAAAAAAAGCTGCCCAGGAGCAAAAAAATTTTTTTTTCTCAAATGTAATAATGGATGCTAGAATGTGATTCGGGGTGGAATTCCATGTCTAAAAATATTATTATTAGCTGTTTATAAAAATCGAGTGTTTTTGCTGCCCGAGGAAGAAAACGCATGATGCTGCGGTCAGAAAAAAAGCTGCCCAGGAACAAAAAAATTTTTTTTCTCAAATGTAATAACGGATGCTGAATAGGATTCGGGGTGGAATTCCATGTCTAAAAATATTATTATTACTGTATTTAAAAATCAAGTGTTTTTGCTGCCCGAGGAAGAAAAAAGTTGCTCAGGAGCAAAAAAAATTTTTTTTCCTCAAATGAAATAACGGATGCTAGAATGTGATTCGGTGTGGAATTCCATGTCTAAAAATATTATTATTAGCTGTTTTTAAATATCAAGTGTTTTTGCGGCCCGAGGAAGAAAACGCATGATGCCGCGCTCAGAAAAAAAGCTGCCCAGGAGCAAAAAAAATTTTTTTCTCTCAAATGTAATAACGGATCCTAGAATGTGATTCGGGGTTCAATTCCATGTCTAACAATGTTATTAGCTGTTTTTAAAAATTGAGTGTTTTTGCTGCCCGAGCAAGAAAACGCGTGATGCCGCGGTCAGAAAAAAAGCTGCCCAGGAGCAAAAAAAATTTTTTTCTCTCAAATGTAATAACGGATCCTAGAATGTGATTCGGGGTTCAATTCCATGTCTAACAATGTTATTAGCTGTTTTTAAAAATTGAGTGTTTTTGCTGCCCGAGCAAGAAAACGCGTGATGCCGCGGTCAGAAAAAAAGCTGCCCCGGAGCAAAAAAATTTTTTTTCTCAAATGTAATAACTGATGGTAGAATGTGATTTGGGGTGGAATTCCATGTCTAAAAGTATTATTATTACCTGTTTTAAAAAATCGAGTGTTTTTGCTGTCCGAAGAATAAAACGCGTGATGCCCCGGTCAGAAATAAAGCTGCCCAGGAGCAAAAAAAATTTTTTTTTCTCAAATGTAATAACGGATGCTAGAACGTGATTCGGGGTGGAATTCCATGTCTAACAATATTATTAGCTGTTTTTAAAAATTGAGTGTTTTTGCTGCCCGAGGAAGAAAACACGTGATGCCGCGGTCAGAAAAAAAGCTGCCCCGGAGCAAAAAATTTTTTTTTCTCAAATGTAATAACTGATGGTAGAATGTGATTCGGGGTGGAATTCCATGTCTAAAAGTATTATTATTACCTGTTTTAAAAAATCGAGTGTTTTTGCTGTCCGAAGAACAAAACGCCTGATGCCCCGGTCAGAAAAAAAGCTGCCTAGGAGCAAAAAAAATTTTTTTTCTCAAATGTAATAACGGATGCTAGAATGTGATTCGGGGTGGAATTCCATGTCTAAAAATATTATTATTAGCTGTTTTTAAAAATCGAGTGTTTTTGCTGCCCGAGGAAGAAAACGCGTGATGCCGCGGTCAGAAAAAAAGCTGCCCAGGAGCAAAGAAAATTTTTTTTCTCAAATGTAATAACGGATCCTAGAATGTGATTCGGGGTGCAATTCCATGTCTTACAATATTATTAGCTGTTTTTAAAAATTGAGTGTTTTTGCTGCCCGAGGAAGAAAAAAGTTGCTCAGGAGCAAAAAAAATTTTTTTTCTCAAATGTAATAACTGATGGTAGAATGTGATTCGGTGTGGAATTCCATGTCTAAAAATATTATTATTAGCTGTTTTTAAATATCAAGTGTTTTTGCGGCCAGAGGAAGAAAACGCATGATGCCGCGGTCAGAAAAAAAGCTGCCCAGGAGCAAAAAAATTTTTTTTCTCTCAAATGTAATAACGGATGCTGAATAGGATTCGGGGTGGAATTCCATGTCTAAAAATATTATTATTACTGTATTTAAAAATCAAGTGTTTTTGCTGCCCGAGGATGAAAAAAAGCTGCCCCGGAGCAAAAAAAATTTTTTTTCTCAAATGTAATAACGGATGCTAGAATGTTATTCGGGGTGGAATTCCATGTCTAAAAATATTATTCTTAGCTGTTTTTAAAAATTGAGTGTTTTTGCTGCCCGAGGAAGAAAAAAGTTGCTCAGGAGCAAAAAAAATTTTTTTTCTCAAATGTAATAACGGATGCTAGAATGTTATTCGGGGTGGAATTCCATGTCTAAAAATATTATTCTTAGCTGTTTTTAAAAATCAAGTGTTTTTGCTGCCCGAGGAAGAAAACTCGTGATGCTGCGGTCAGAAAAAAGCTGCCAGTGAGCAAAAAAAAATTTTTTTCTCAATTGTAATAATGGATGCTAGAATGTGATTCGGGGTGGAATTCCATGTCTAAAAATATTATTATTAGCTGTTTTTAAAAATTCAGGGTTTTTTTGCTGCCCGAGGAAGAAAACGCATGATGCCGCGATCAGAAAAAAAGCTGCCCAGGAACAAAAAATTTTTTTTTTCTCAAATGTAATAACTGATGGTAGAATGTGATTCGGGGTGGAATTCCATGTCTAAAAGTATTATTTTTACCTGTTTTAAAAAATCGAATGTTTTTGCTGTCCGAAGAACAAAACGCCTGATGCCCCGGTCAGAAAAAAAGCTGCCTAGGAGCAAAAAAAAATTTTTTTCTCAAATGTAATAACGGATGCTAGAATGTGATTCGGGGTGGAATTCCATGTCTAAAAATATTATTATTAGCTGTTTTTAAAAATCGAGTGTTTTTGCTGCCCGAGGAAGAAAACTCGTGATGCTGCGGTCAGAAAAAAAGCTGCCAGTGAGCAAAAAAAAAATTTTCTCTCAATTGTAATAATGGATGCTAGAATGTGATTCGGGGTGGAATTCCATGTCTAAAAGTATTATTATTACCTGTTTTAAAAAATCGAGTATTTTTGCTGTCCGAAGAATAAAACGGGTGATGCCCCGGTCAGAAATAAAGCTGCCCAGTAGCAAAAAAAATTTTTTTTTCTCAAATGTAATAACGGATTCTAGAATGTGATTCGGGGTGGAATTCCATGTCTAAAAATATTATTATTAGCTGTTTTTAAATATCGAGTGTTTTTGCGGCCCGAGGAAGAAAACTCATGATGCCGCGGTCAGAAAAAAAGCTGCCCAGGAGCAAAAAAATTTTTTTTCTCTCAAATGTAATAACGGATCCTAGAATGTGATTCGGGGTGCAATTCTATGTCTAACAATATTATTAGCTGTTTTTAAAAATTGAGTGTTTTTGCTGCCCGAGGAAAAAAACGCGTGATGCCGCGGTCAGAAAAAAAGCTGCCCCGGAGCAAAAAAAATTTTTTTCTCAAATGTAATAACTGATGGTAGAATGTGATTCGGGGTGGAATTCCATGTCTAAAAGTATTATTATTACCTGTTTTAAAAAATCGAGTGTTTTTGCTGTCCGAAGAACAAAACACGTGATGCCCCGGTCAGAAAAAAAGCTGCCCAGGAGCAAAAAAATTTTTTTTCTCTCAAATGTAATAACGGATCCTAGAATGTGATTCGGGGTTCAATTCCATGTCTAACAATGTTATTAGCTGTTTTTAAAAATTGAGTGTTTTTGCTGCCCGAGGAAGAAAACACATGATGCCGCGGTCAGAAAAAAAGCTGCCCCGGAGCAAAAATATTTTTTTTCTCAAATGTAATAACTGATGGTAGAATGTGATTCGGGGTGGAATTCCATGTCTAAAAGTATTATTTTTACCTGTTTTAAAAAATCGAATGTTTTTGCTGTCCGAAGAACAAAACGCCTGATGCCCCGGTCAGAAAAAAAGCTGCCTAGGAGCAAAAAAAATTTTTTTTCTCAAATGTAATAACGGATGCTAGAATGTGATTCGGGGTGGAATTCCATGTCTAAAAATATTATTATTAGCTGTTTTTAAAAATCGAGTGTTTTTGCTGCCCGAGGAAGAAAACTCGTGATGCTGCGGTCAGAAAAAAAGCTGCCAGTGAGCAAAAAAAAAATTTTCTCTCAATTGTAATAATGGATGCTAGAATGTGATTCGGGGTGGAATTCCATGTCTAAAAGTATTATTATTACCTGTTTTAAAAAATCGAGTATTTTTGCTGTCCGAAGAATAAAACGGGTGATGCCCCGGTCAGAAATAAAGCTGCCCAGTAGCAAAAAAAATTTTTTTTTCTCAAATGTAATAACGGATTCTAGAATGTGATTCGGGGTGGAATTCCATGTCTAAAAATATTATTATTAGCTGTTTTTAAATATCGAGTGTTTTTGCGGCCCGAGGAAGAAAACTCATGATGCCGCGGTCAGAAAAAAAGCTGCCCAGGAGCAAAAAAATTTTTTTTCTCTCAAATGTAATAACGGATCCTAGAATGTGATTCGGGGTGCAATTCTATGTCTAACAATATTATTAGCTGTTTTTAAAAATTGAGTGTTTTTGCTGCCCGAGGAAAAAAACGCGTGATGCCGCGGTCAGAAAAAAAGCTGCCCCGGAGCAAAAAAAATTTTTTTCTCAAATGTAATAACTGATGGTAGAATGTGATTCGGGGTGGAATTCCATGTCTAAAAGTATTATTATTACCTGTTTTAAAAAATCGAGTGTTTTTGCTGTCCGAAGAACAAAACACGTGATGCCCCGGTCAGAAAAAAAGCTGCCCAGGAGCAAAAAAATTTTTTTTCTCTCAAATGTAATAACGGATCCTAGAATGTGATTCGGGGTTCAATTCCATGTCTAACAATGTTATTAGCTGTTTTTAAAAATTGAGTGTTTTTGCTGCCCGAGGAAGAAAACACATGATGCCGCGGTCAGAAAAAAAGCTGCCCCGGAGCAAAAATATTTTTTTTCTCAAATGTAATAACTGATGGTAGAATGTGATTCGGGGTGGAATTCCATGTCTAAAAGTATTATTTTTACCTATTTTAAAAAATCGAATGTTTTTGCTGTCCGAAGAACAAAACGCCTGATGCCCCGGTCAGAAAAAAAGCTGCCTAGGAGCAAAAAAAATTTTTTTTCTCAAATGTAATAACGGATGCTAGAATGTGATTCGGGGTGGAATTCCATGTCTAAAAATATTATTATTAGCTGTTTTTAAAAATCGAGTGTTTTTGCTGCCCGAGGAAGAAAACGCGTGATGCCGCGGTCAGAAAAAAAGCTGCCCAGGAGCAAAAAAAATTTTTTTTTCTCAAATGTAATAACGGATCCTAGAATGTGATTCGGGGTGCAATTCCATGTCTTACAATATTATTAGCTGTTTTTAAAAATTGAGTGTTTTTGCTGCCCGAGGAAGAAAAAAGTTGCTCAGGAGCAAAAAAATTTTTTTTTCTCAAATGTAATAACTGATGGTAGAATGTGATTCGGTGTGGAATTCCATGTCTAAAAATATTATTATTAGCTGTTTTTAAATATCAAGTGTTTTTGCGGCCCGAGGAAGAAAACGCATGATGCCGCGGTCAGAAAAAAAGCTGCCCAGGAGCAAAAAAATTTTTTTTCTCTCAAATGTAATAACGGATCCTAGAATGTGATTCGGGGTTCAATTCCATGTCTAACAATGTTATTAGCTGTTTTTAAAAATTGAGTGTTTTTGCTGCCCGAGGAAGAAAACGCATGATGCCGCGGTCAGAAAAAAAGCTGCCCAGGAACAAAAAAATTTTTTTTCTCAAATGTAATAACGGATGCTGAATAGGATTCGGGGTGGAATTCCATGTCTAAAAATATTATTATTACTGTATTTAAAAATCAAGTGTTTTTGCTGCCCGAGGATGAAAAAAAGCTGCCCCGGAGCAAAAAAATTTTTTTTCCTCAAATGTAATAACGGATGCTAGAATGTGATTCGGGGTGGAATTCCATGTCTAAAAATATTATTCTTAGCTGTTTTTAAAAATCAAGTGTTTTTGCTGCCCGAGGAAGAAAACTCGTGATGCTGCGGTCAGAAAAAAAGCTGCCAGTGAGCAAAAAAAAAATTTTCTCTCAATTGTAATAATGGATGCTAGAATGTGATTCGGGGTGTAATTCCATGTCTAAAAGTATTATTATTACCTGTTTTAAAAAATCGAGTATTTTTGCTGTCCGAAGAATAAAACGGGTGATGCCCCGGTCAGAAATAAAGCTGCCCAGGAGCAAAAAAATTTTTTTTTTCTCAAATGTAATAACAGATTCTAGAATGTGATTCGGGGTGGAATTCCATGTCTAAAAATATAAATATTAGCTGTTTTTAAATATCGAGTGTTTTTGCGGCCCGAGGAAGAAAACTCATGATGCCGCGGTCAGAAAAAAAGCTGCCCAGGAGCAAAAAAATTTTTTTTCTCTCAAATGTAATAACGAATCCTAGAATGTGGTTCGGGGTGCAATTCTATGTCTAACAATATTATTAGCTGTTTTTAAAAATTGAGTGTTTTTGCTGCCCGAGGAAGAAAACGCGTGTTGCCGCGGTCAGAAAAAAAGCTGCCCCGGAGCAAAAAAAATTTTTTTCTCAAATGTAATAACTGATGGTAGAATGTGATTCGGGGTGGAATTCCATGTCTAAAAGTATTATTATTACCTGTTTTAAAAAATCGAGTGTTTTTGCTGTCCGAAGAACAAAACGCGTGATGCCCCGGTCAGAAAAAAAGCTGCCTAGGAGCAAAAAAAAATTTTTTTCTCAAATGTAATAACGGATGCTAGAATGTGATTCGGGGTGGAATTCCATGTCTAAAAATATTATTATTAGCTGTTTTTAAAAATCGAGTGTTTTTGCTGCCCGAGGAAGAAAACGCGTGATGCCGCGGTCAGAAAAAAAGCTGCCCAGGAGCAAAAAAATTTTTTTTCTCAAATGTAATAACGGATCCTAGAATGTGATTCGGGGTGCAATTCCATGTCTAACAATATTATTAGCTGTTTTTAAAAATTGAGTGTTTTTGCTGCCCGAGGAAGAAAAAAGTTGCTCAGGAGCAAAAAAAAATTTTTTTCTCAAATGTAATAATGGATGCTAGAATGTGATTCGGTGTGGAATTCCATGTCTAAAAATATTATTATTAGCTGTTTTTAAATATCAAGTGTTTTTGCGGCCCGAGGCAGAAAACGCATGATGCCGCGGTCAGAAAAAAAGCTGCCCAGTAGCAAAAAAATTTTTTTTTCTCAAATGTAATAATGGATGCTAGAATGTGATTCGGGGTGGAATTCCATGTCAAAAATATTATTATTAGCTGTTTATAAAAATCGAGTGTTTTTGCTGCCCGAGGAAGAAAACGCATGATGCCGCGGTCAGAAAAACAGCTGCCCAGGAGCAAAAAAAAAATTTTTTTCTCAAATGTAATAACGGATGCTAGAATGTGATTCAGGGTGGAATTCCATGTCTAAAAATATTATTATTAGCTGTTTTTAAAAATTGACTCTTTTTGCTGCCAGAGGAAGAAAACGAGTGATGCCGCGGTAAGAAAAAAAGCTGCCCAGGAGCAAAAAAAAATTTTTTTTCTCAAATGTAATAACGGATGCTAGAATGTGATTCGGGGTGGAA
This sequence comes from Arizona elegans, assembly GCA_022577455.1. Classification (NCBI taxonomy): domain Eukaryota; kingdom Metazoa; phylum Chordata; class Lepidosauria; order Squamata; family Colubridae; genus Arizona; species Arizona elegans. Next base: position 167,414,738 of record JAKOOJ010000001.1, on the reverse strand, counting down.
TTCCATGTCTAAAAATATTATTATTAGCTGTTTATAAAAATCGAGTGTTTTTGCTGCCCGAGGAAGAAAACGCATGATGCCGCGGTCAGAAAAAAAGCTGCCCAGGAACAAAAAATTTTTTTTTCTCAAATGTAATAACGGATGCTGAATAGGATTCGGGGTGGAATTCCATGTCTAAAAAGATTATTATTACTGTATTTAAAAATCAAGTGTTTTTGCTGCCCGAGGATGAAAAAAAGCTGCCCCGGAGCAAAAAAAATTTTTTTTCCTCAAATGTAATAACGGATGCTAGAATGTGATTCGGGGTGGAATTCAATGTCTAAAAATATTATTATTAGCTGTTTTTAAATATCGAGTGTTTTTGCGGCCCGAGGAAGAAAACACATGATGCCGCGGTCAGAAAAAAAGCTGCCCAGGAGCAAAAAAAATTTTTTTTCTCTCAAATGTAATAACGGATCCTAGAATGTGATTCGGGGTGCAATTCTATGTCTAACAATATTATTAGCTGTTTTTAAAAATTGAGTGTTTTTGCTATCCGAAGAACAAAACGCGTGATGCCCCGGTCAGAAAAAAAGCTGCCTAGGAGCAAAAAAAAATTTTTTTCTCAAATGTATTAACGGATGCTAGAATGTGATTCGGGGTGGAATTCCATGTCTAAAAATATTATTATTAGCTGTTTTTAAAAATCGAGTGTTTTTGCTGCCCGAGGAAGAAAACGCGTGATGCCGCGGTCAGAAAAAAAGCTGCCCAGGAGCAAAAAAAATTTTTTTTTCTCAAATGTAATAACGGATCCTAGAATGTGATTCGGGGTGCAATTCCATGTCTAACAATATTATTAGCTGTTTTTAAAAATTGAGTGTTTTTGCTGCCCGAGGAAGAAAAAAGTTGCTCAGGAGCAAAAAAAATTTTTTTTTTTCAAATGTAATAACGGATGCTAAAATGTGATTCGGTGTGGAATTCCATGTCTAAAAATATTATTATTAGCTGTTTTTAAATATCAAGTGTTTTTGCGGCCCGAGGCAGAAAACGCATGATGCCGCGGTCAGAAAAAAAGCTGCCCAGTAGCAAAAAAATTTTTTTTCTCTCAAATGTAATAACGGATCCTAGAATGTGATTCGGGGTGCAATTCCATGTCTAACAATATTATTACCTGTTTTTAAAAATTGAGTGTTTTTGCTGCCCGAGGAAGAAAACGCGTGATGCCGCGGTCAGAAAAAAAGCTGCCCCGGAGCAAAAAAATTTTTTTTCTCAAATGTAATAACTGATGGTAGAATGTGATTTGGGGTGGAATTCCATGTCTAAAAGTATTATTATTACCTGTTTTAAAAAATCGAGTGTTTTTGCTGTCCGAAGAACAAAACGCATGATGCCCCGGTGAGAAAAAAAGCTGCCCAGGAGCAAAAAAAATTTTTTTTTCTCAAATGTAATAACGGATGCTAGAATGTGATTCGGGGTGGAATTCCATGTCTAAAAATATTATTATTAGCTGTTTATAAAAATCGAGTGTTTTTGCTGCCCGAGGAAGAAAACGCATGATGCCGCGGTCAGAAAAAAAGCTGCCCAGGAACAAAAAAAATTTTTTTCTCAAATGTAATAACGGATGCTGAATAGGATTCGGGGTGGAATTCCATGTCTAAAAATATTATTATTAGCTGTTTTTAAAAATCGAGTGTTTTTGCTGCCCGAGGAAGAAAATGCATGATGCTGCGGTCAGAAAAGAAGCTGCCCAGGAATAAAAAAAATTTTTTTCTCAAATATAATAACGGATGCTAGAATGGGATTCGGGGTGGAATTCCATGTCTAAAAATATTATTATTAGCTGTTTTTAAAAATCAAGTGTTTTTGCTGCCCGAGGAAGAAAACGCGTGATTCCACGGTCAGAAAAAACGTTGCTCAGGAGCAAAAAAATTTTTTTTCTCAAATGTAATAACGGATGCTGAATAGGATTCGGGGTGGAATTCCATGTCTAAAAAGATTATTATTACTGTATTTAAAAATCAAGTGTTTTTGCTGCCCGAGGATGAAAAAAAGCTGCCCCGGAGCAAAAAAATTTTTTTTTCCTCAAATGTAATAACGGATGCTAGAATGTGATTCGGGGTGGAATTCAATGTCTAAAAATATTATTATTAGCTGTTTTTAAATATCGAGTGTTTTTGCGGCCCGAGGAAGAAAACACATGATGCCGCGGTCAGAAAAAAAGCTGCCCAGGAGCAAAAAAAATTTTTTTTCTCTCAAATGTAATAACGGATCCTAGAATGTGATTCGGGGTGCAATTCTATGTCTAACAATATTATTAGCTGTTTTTAAAAATTGAGTGTTTTTGCTATCCGAAGAACAAAACGCGTGATGCCCCGGTCAGAAAAAAAGCTGCCTAGGAGCAAAAAAAAATTTTTTTCTCAAATGTATTAACGGATGCTAGAATGTGATTCGGGGTGGAATTCCATGTCTAAAAATATTATTATTAGCTGTTTTTAAAAATCGAGTGTTTTTGCTGCCCGAGGAAGAAAACGCGTGATGCCGCGGTCAGAAAAAAAGCTGCCCAGGAGCAAAAAAAATTTTTTTTTCTCAAATGTAATAACGGATCCTAGAATGTGATTCGGGGTGCAATTCCATGTCTAACAATATTATTAGCTGTTTTTAAAAATTGAGTGTTTTTGCTGCCCGAGGAAGAAAAAAGTTGCTCAGGAGCAAAAAAAATTTTTTTTTTCAAATGTAATAACGGATGCTAAAATGTGATTCGGTGTGGAATTCCATGTCTAAAAATATTATTATTAGCTGTTTTTAAATATCAAGTGTTTTTGCGGCCCGAGGCAGAAAACGCATGATGCCGCGGTCAGAAAAAAAGCTGCCCAGTAGCAAAAAAATTTTTTTTCTCTCAAATGTAATAACGGATCCTAGAATGTGATTCGGGGTGCAATTCCATGTCTAACAATATTATTACCTGTTTTTAAATATCAAGTGTTTTTGCTGTCCGAAGAACAAAACGCATGATGCCCCGGTCAGAAAAAAAGCTGCCCAGGAGCAAAAAAATTTTTTTTTTGTCAAATGTAATAACGGATGCTAGAATGTGATTCGGGGTGGAATTCCATGTCTAAAAATATTATTATTAGCTGTTTATAAAAATCGAGTGTTTTTGCTGCCCGAGGAAGAAAACGCATGATGCCGCGGTCAGAAAAAAAGCTGCCCAGGAACAAAAAAAATTTTTTTCTCAAATGTAATAACGGATGCTGAATAGGATTCGGGGTGGAATTCCATGTCTAAAAATATTATTATTACCTGTTTTTAAAAATCGAGTGTTTTTGCTGCCCGAGGAAGAAAATGCATGATGCTGCGGTCAGAAAAGAAGCTGCCCAGGAATAAAAAAAATTTTTTTCTCAAATATAATAACGGATGCTAGAATGGGATTCGGGGTGGAATTCCATGTCTAAAAATATTATTATTAGCTGTTTTTAAAAATCAAGTGTTTTTGCTGCCCGAGGAAGAAAACGCGTGATGCCGCGGTCAGAAAAAACGTTGCTCAGGAGCAAAAAATTTTTTTTTTCTCAAATGTAATAACGAATGCTAGAATGTGATTCAGGGTGGAATTACATGTCTAAAAATATTATTATTAGCTGTTTTTAAAAATTGACTCTTTTTGCTGCCCGAGGAAGAAAACGAGTGATGCCGCGGTAAGAAAAAAAGCTGCCCAGGAGCAAAAAAAAATTTTTTTTCTCAAATGTAATAACAGATGCTAGAATGTGATTCGGGGTGGAATTCCATGTCTAAAGATATTATTATTACTGTATTTAAAAATCAAGTGTTTTTGCTGCCCGAGGATGAAAAAAAGCTACCCCGGAGCAAAAAAAAATTTTTTTCCTCAAATGTAATAACGGATTGTAGAATGTGATTCGGGGTGGAATTCCATGTCTAAAAATATTATTCTTAGCTGTTTTTAAAAATCAAGTGTTTTTGCTGCCCGAGGAAGAAAACTCGTGATGCTGCGGTCAGAAAAAAAGCTGCCAGTGAGCAAAAAAAATTTTTTTTCTCAATTGTAATAATGGATGCTAGAATGTGATTCGGGTTGCAATTCCATGTCTAAAAATATTATTAGTTATTTTTAAATATTGAGTGTTTTTGCTGTCCGAGGAAGAAAACACGTGATGCCGCGGTCAGAAAAGAAGCTGCCCCGGAGCAAAAAAAATTTTTTTTCCTCAAATGTAATAACTGATGGTAGAATGTGATTCGGGGTGGAATTCCATGTCTAAAAGTATTATTATTACCTGTTTTAAAAAATCGAGTGTTTTTGCTGTCCGAAGAAAAAAACGCGTGATGCCCCGGTCAGAAAAAAAGCTGCCCAGGAGCAAAAAAAATTTTTTTTTCTCAAATGTAATAACGGATGCTAGAATGTGATTCAGGGTGGAATTCCATGTCTAAAAATATTATTATTAGCTGTTTTTAAAAATCAAGTGTTTTTGCTGCCCAAGGAAGAAAACGCGTGATGCCACGGTCACAAAAAAAGCTGCCCATGAGCAAAAAATTTTTTTTTTCTCAAATGTAATAACGGATGCTAGAATGTGATTCGGGGTGGAATTCCATGTCTAAAAATATTATTATTAGCTGTTTATAAAAATCGAGTGTTTTTGCTGCCCGAGGAAGAAAATGCATGATGCTGCGGTCAGAAAAAAAGCTGCCCAGGAACAAAAAAATTTTTTTTCTCAAATGTAATAACGGATGCTGAATAGGATTCGGGGTGGAATTCCATGTCTAAAAATATTATTATTACTGTATTTAAAAATCAAGTGTTTTTGCTGCCCGAGGATGAAAAAAAGCTGCCACGGAGCAAAAAAATTTTTTTTTCCTCAAATGTAATAACGGATGCTAGAATGTGATTCGGGGTTGAATTCCATGTCTAAAAATATTATTGTTAGCTGTTTTTAAAAATTGAGTGTTTTTGCTGCCCGAGGAAGAAAAAAGTTGCTCAGGAGCAAAAAAAATTTTTTTTCTCAAATGTAATAACGGATGCTAGAATGTGATTCAGTGTGGAATTCCATGTCTAAAAATATTTTTATTAGCTGTTTTTAAATATCAAGTGTTTTTGCGGCCCAAGGAAGAAGACGCGTGATGCCGCGGTCAGAAAAAAAGCTGCCCAGGAGCAAAAAAAAATTTTTTTTCTCAAATGTAATAACGGATGCTCAAATGTGGTTCAGGGTGGAATTCCATGTCTAAAAATATTATTATTAGCTGTTTTTAAAAATCAAGTGTTTTTGCTGCCCGAGGAAGAAGACGCGTGATGCCGCGGTCAGAAAAAAAGCTGCCCCGGAGCAAAAAATTTTTTTTTTCCTCAAATGTAATAACTGATGGTAGAATGTGATTCGGGGTGGAATTCCATGTCTAAAAGTATTATTATTACCTGTTTTAAAAAAAAAAATTTCTCAAATGTAATAACGGATGCTAGAATGTGATTCGGGGTGGAATTCCATGTCTAAAAGTATTATTATTAGCTGTTTTAAAAAATCGAGTGTTTTTGCTGTCCGAAGAAGAAAACGCGTAATGCCGCGGTTAGAAAAAAAGCTGCCCAGGAGCAAAAAAAAATTTTTTTCTCAAATGTAATAACGGATGCTAGAATGTGATTTGGGGTGGAATTCCATGTCTAAAAGTATTATTATTAGCTGTTTTTAAAAATCGAGTGTTTGCTGCCTGAGGAAGAAAACGCGTGATGCCGCGGTCAGAAAAAAAGCTGCCCAGGAGCAAAAAAAAATTTTTTTTCTCAAATGTAATAACGGATGCTCAAATGTGGTTCAGGGTGGAATTCCATGTCTAAAAATATTATTATTAGCTGTTTTTAAAAATCAAGTGTTTTTGCTGCCCGAGGAAGTAGACGCGTGATGCCGCGGTCAGAAAAAACGTTGCTCAGGAGCAAAAAAATTTTTTTTTCTCAAATGTAATAACGGATCCTAGAATGTGATTCGGGGTGCAATTCCATGTCTAACAATATTATTAGCTGTTTTTAAAAATTGAGTGTTTTTGCTGCCCGAGGAAGAAAAAAGTTGCTCAGGAGCAAAAAAAATTTTTTTTTTCAAATGTAATAACGGATTCTAAAATGTGATTCGGTGTGGAATTCCATGTCTAAAAATATTATTATTAGCTGTTTTTAAATATCAAGTGTTTTTGCGGCCCGAGGCAGAAAACGCATGATACCGCGGTCAGAAAAAAAGCTGCCCAGTAGCAAAAAAATTTTTTTTCTCTCAAATGTAATAACGGATCCTAGAATGTGATTCGGGGTGCAATTCCATGTCTAACAATATTATTACCTGTTTTTAAAAATTGAGTGTTTTTGCTGCCCGAGGAAGAAAACGCGTGATGCCGCGGTCAGAAAAAAAGCTGCCCCGGAGCAAAAAAATTTTTTTTCTCAAATGTAATAACTGATGGTAGAATGTGATTTGGGGTGGAATTCCATGTCTAAAAGTATTATTATTACCTGTTTTAAAAAATCGAGTGTTTTTGCTGTCCGAAGAACAAAACGCGTGATGCCCCGGTCAGAAAAAAAGCTGCCCAGGAGCAAAAAAATTTTTTTTTCTCAAATGTAATAACGGATGCTAGAATGTGATTCGGGGTGGAATTCCATGTCTAAAAATATTATTATTAGCTGTTTATAAAAATCGAGTGTTTTTGCTGCCCGAGGAAGAAAACGCATGATGCCCCGGTCAGAAAAAAAGCTGCCCAGGAGCAAAAAAAATTTTTTTTTCTCAAATTTAATAACGGATGCTAGAATGTGATTCGGGGTGGAATTCCATGTCTAAAAATATTATTATTAGCTGTTTATAAAAATCGAGTGTTTTTGCTGCCCGAGGAAGAAAACGCATGATGCCGCGGTCAGAAAAAAAGCTGCCCAGGAACAAAAAAAATTTTTTTCTCAAATGTAATAACGGATGCTGAATAGGATTCGGGGTGGAATTCCATGTCTAAAAATATTATTATTAGCTGTTTTTAAAAATCGAGTGTTTTTGCTGCCCGAGGAAGAAAATGCATGATGCTGCGGTCAGAAAAGAAGCTGCCCAGGAATAAAAAAAATTTTTTTTCCTCAAATGTAATAACGGATGCTAGAATGTGATTCGGGGTGGAATTCCATGTCTAAAAATATTATTCTTAGCTGTTTTTAAAAATCAAGTGTTTTTGCTGCCCGAGGAAGAAAACTCGTGATGCTGAGGTCAGAAAAAAAGCTGCCAGTGAGCAAAAAAAATTTTTTTTCTCAATTGTAATAATGGATGCTAGAATGTGATTCGGGTTGCAATTCCATGTCTAAAAATATTATTAGTTGTTTTTAAATATTGAGTGTTTTTGCTGTCCGAGGAAGAAAACACGTGATGCCGCGGTCAGAAAAAAAGCTGCCCCGGAGCAAAAAAAAATTTTTTTTCCTCAAATGTAATAACTGATGGTAGAATGTGATTCGGGGTGGAATTCCATGTCTAAAAGTATTATTATTACCTGTTTTAAAAAAAAATTTTTCTCAAATGTAATAACGGATGCTAGAATGTGATTCGGGGTGGAATTCCATGTCTAAAAGTATTATTATTAGCTGTTTTAAAAAATCGAGTGTTTTTGCTGCCCAAGGAAGAAAACGCGTGATGCCACGGTCACAAAAAAAGCTGCCCATGAGCAAAAAATTTTTTTTTTCTCAAATGTAATAACGGATGCTAGAATGTGATTCGGGGTGGAATTCCATGTCTAAAAATATTATTATTAGCTGTTTATAAAAATCGAGTGTTTTTGCTGCCCGAGGAAGAAAATGCATGATGCTGCGGTCAGAAAAAAAGCTGCCCAGGAACAAAAAAATTTTTTTTCTCAAATGTAATAACGGATGCTGAATAGGATTCGGGGTGGAATTCCATGTCTAAAAATATTATTATTACTGTATTTAAAAATCAAGTGTTTTTGCTGCCCGAGGATGAAAAAAAGCTGCCACGGAGCAAAAAAATTTTTTTTTCCTCAAATGTAATAACGGATGCTAGAATGTGATTCGGGGTTGAATTCCATGTCTAAAAATATTATTGTTAGCTGTTTTTAAAAATTGAGTGTTTTTGCTGCCCGAGGAAGAAAAAAGTTGCTCAGGAGCAAAAAAAATTTTTTTTCTCAAATGTAATAACGGATGCTAGAATGTGATTCAGTGTGGAATTCCATGTCTAAAAATATTTTTATTAGCTGTTTTTAAATATCAAGTGTTTTTGCGGCCCAAGGAAGAAGACGCGTGATGCCGCGGTCAGAAAAAAAAGCTGCCCAGGAGCAAAAAAAAATTTTTTTTCTCAAATGTAATAACGGATGCTCAAATGTGGTTCAGGGTGGAATTCCATGTCTAAAAATATTATTATTAGCTGTTTTTAAAAATCAAGTGTTTTTGCTGCCCGAGGAAGAAGACGCGTGATGCCGCGGTCAGAAAAAAAGCTGCCCCGGAGCAAAAAATTTTTTTTTTCCTCAAATGTAATAACTGATGGTAGAATGTGATTCGGGGTGGAATTCCATGTCTAAAAGTATTATTATTACCTGTTTTAAAAAAAAAAATTTCTCAAATGTAATAACGGATGCTCAAATGTGGTTCAGGGTGGAATTCCATGTCTAAAAATATTATTATTAGCTGTTTTTAAAAATCAAGTGTTTTTGCTGCCCGAGGAAGTAGACGCGTGATGCCGCGGTCAGAAAAAACGTTGCTCAGGAGCAAAAAAATTTTTTTTTCTCAAATGTAATAACGGATCCTAGAATGTGATTCGGGGTGCAATTCCATGTCTAACAATATTATTAGCTGTTTTTAAAAATTGAGTGTTTTTGCTGCCCGAGGAAGAAAAAAGTTGCTCAGGAGCAAAAAAAATTTTTTTTTTCAAATGTAATAACGGATTCTAAAATGTGATTCGGTGTGGAATTCCATGTCTAAAAATATTATTATTAGCTGTTTTTAAATATCAAGTGTTTTTGCGGCCCGAGGCAGAAAACGCATGATACCGCGGTCAGAAAAAAAGCTGCCCAGTAGCAAAAAAATTTTTTTTCTCTCAAATGTAATAACGGATCCTAGAATGTGATTCGGGGTGCAATTCCATGTCTAACAATATTATTACCTGTTTTTAAAAATTGAGTGTTTTTGCTGCCCGAGGAAGAAAACGCGTGATGCCGCGGTCAGAAAAAAAGCTGCCCCGGAGCAAAAAAATTTTTTTTCTCAAATGTAATAACTGATGGTAGAATGTGATTTGGGGTGGAATTCCATGTCTAAAAGTATTATTATTACCTGTTTTAAAAAATCGAGTGTTTTTGCTGTCCGAAGAACAAAACGCGTGATGCCCCGGTCAGAAAAAAAGCTGCCCAGGAGCAAAAAAATTTTTTTTTCTCAAATGTAATAACGGATGCTAGAATGTGATTCGGGGTGGAATTCCATGTCTAAAAATATTATTATTAGCTGTTTATAAAAATCGAGTGTTTTTGCTGCCCGAGGAAGAAAACGCATGATGCCCCGGTCAGAAAAAAAGCTGCCCAGGAGCAAAAAAAATTTTTTTTTCTCAAATGTAATAACGGATGCTAGAATGTGATTCGGGGTGGAATTCCATGTCTAAAAATATTATTATTAGCTGTTTATAAAAATCGAGTGTTTTTGCTGCCCAAGGAAGAAAACGCATGATGCCGCGGTCAGAAAAAAAGCTGCCCAGGAACAAAAAAAATTTTTTTCTCAAATGTAATAACGGATGCTGAATAGGATTCGGGGTGGAATTCCATGTCTAAAAATATTATTATTAGCTGTTTTTAAAAATCGAGTGTTTTTGCTGCCCGAGGAAGAAAATGCATGATGCTGCGGTCAGAAAAGAAGCTGCCCAGGAATAAAAAAAATTTTTTTTCCTCAAATGTAATAACGGATGCTAGAATGTGATTCGGGGTGGAATTCCATGTCTAAAAATATTATTCTTAGCTGTTTTTAAAAATCAAGTGTTTTTGCTGCCCGAGGAAGAAAACTCGTGATGCTGAGGTCAGAAAAAAAGCTGCCAGTGAGCAAAAAAAATTTTTTTTCTCAATTGTAATAATGGATGCTAGAATGTGATTCGGGTTGCAATTCCATGTCTAAAAATATTATTAGTTGTTTTTAAATATTGAGTGTTTTTGCTGTCCGAGGAAGAAAACACGTGATGCCGCGGTCAGAAAAAAAGCTGCCCCGGAGCAAAAAAAAATTTTTTTTCCTCAAATGTAATAACTGATGGTAGAATGTGATTCGGGGTGGAATTCCATGTCTAAAAGTATTATTATTACCTGTTTTAAAAAAAAAATTTTCTCAAATGTAATAACGGATGCTAGAATGTGATTCGGGGTGGAATTCCATGTCTAAAAGTATTATTATTAGCTGTTTTAAAAAATCGAGTGTTTTTGCTGTCCGAAGAAGAAAACGCGTGATGCCGCGGTCAGAAAAAAAGCTGCCCAGGAGCAAAAAAAATTTTTTTTCTCAAATGTAATAACGGATGCTAGAATGTGATTTGGGGTGGAATTCCATGTCTAAAAGTATTATTATTAGCTGTTTTTAAAAATCGAGTGTTTGCTGCCTGAGGAAGAAAACGCGTGATGCCGCGGTCAGAAAAAAAGCTGCCCAGGAGCAAAAAAAAATTTTTTTTCTCAAATGTAATAACGGATGCTCAAATGTGGTTCAGGGTGGAATTCCATGTCTAAAAATATTATTATTAGCTGTTTTTAAAAATCAAGTGTTTTTGCTGCCCGAGGAAGTAGACGCGTGATGCCGCGGTCAGAAAAAACGTTGCTCAGGAGCAAAAAAATTTTTTTTTCTCAAATGTAATAACGGATGCTAGAATGTGATTCATGGTGGAATTCCATGTCTAAAAATATTATTATTAGCTGTTTTTAAAAATTGACTCTTTTTGCTGCCCGAGGAAGAAAACGAGTGATGCCGCGGTAAGAAAAAAAGCTGCCCAGGAGCAAAAAAAAATTTTTTTTCTCAAATGTAATAACGGATGCTAGAATGTGATTCGGTGTGGAATTCCATGTCTAAAAATATTCTTATTAGCTGTTTTTAAATATCGAGTGTTTTTGCTGCCTGAGGAAGAAAACGCGTTATGCCGCAGTCAGAAAAAAAGCTGCCCAGGAGCAAAAAAAATTTTTTTTTCTCAAATGTAATAATGGATGCTGAATAGGAATCTGGGTGGAATTCCATGTCTCAAAATATTATTATTAGCTGTTTTTAAAAATCAAGTGTTTTTGCGGCCCGAGGACGAAAAAAGTTGCTCAGGAGCAAAAAAAATTTTTTTTCTCAAATGTAATAACGGATGCTAGAATGTGATTCGGTGTGGAATTCCATGTCTAAAAATATTATTATTAGGTGTTTTTAAATATCAAGTGTTTTTGCGGCCCGAGGAAGAAAACGCATGATGCCGCGGTCAGAAAAAAAGCTGCCCAGGAGCAAAAAAATTTTTTTTCTCTCAAATGTAATAACGGATCCTAGAATGTGATTCGGGGTGCAATTCCATGTCTAACAATATTATTAGCTGTTTTTAAAAATTGAGTGTTTTTGCTGCCCGAGGAAGAAAACCCGTGATGCCGCGGTCAGAAAAAAAGCTGCCCCGGAGCAAAAAAATTTTTTTTCTCAAATGTAATAACTGATGGTAGAATGTAATTTGGGGTGGAATTCCATGTCTAAAAGTATTATTATTAGCTGTTTTAAAAAATCGAGTGTTTTTGCTGTCCGAAGAACAAAACGCGTGATGCCCCGGTCAGAAAAAAAGCTGCCAAGGAGCAAAAAAAATTTTTTTTCCTCAAATGTAATAACGGATGCTAGAATATGATTCAGGGTGGAATTCCATGTCTAAAAATATTATTATTAGCTGTTTTTAAAAATCAAGTGTTTTTGCTGCCCAAGGAAGAAAACGCGTGATGCCACGGTCAGAAAAAAAGCTGCCCAGGAGCAAAAAAAATTTTTTTTCTCAAATGTAATAATGGATGCTAGAATGTGATTCGGGGTGGAATTCCATGTCTAAAAATATTATTATTAGCTGTTTATAAAAATCGAGTGTTTTTGCTGCCCGAGGAAGAAAACGCATGATGCCGCGGTCAGAAAAAAAGCTGCCCAGGAACAAAAAAAATTTTTTTCTCAAATGTAATAACGGATGCTGAATAGGATTCTGGGTGGAATTCCATGTCTAAAAGTATTATTATTAGCTGTTTTTAAAAATCGAGTGTTTGCTGCCTGAGGAAGAAAACGCGTGATGCCGCGGTCAGAAAAGAAGCTGCCCAGGAACAAAAAAAATTTTTTTCTCAAATGTAATAACGGATGCTGAATAGGATTCTGGGTGGAATTCCATGTCTAAAAGTATTATTATTAGCTGTTTTTAAAAATTGAGTGTTTTTGCTGCCCGAGGAAGAAAAAAGTTGCTCAGGAGCAAAAAAATTTTTTTTTCTCAAATGTAATAACGGATGCTAGAATGTGATTCAGTGTGGAATTCCATGTCTAAAAATATTATTATTAGCTGTTTTTAAATATCAAGTGTTTTTGCGGCCCGAGGAAGAAAACGCATGATGCCGCGGTCAGAAAAAAAGCTGCCCAGGAGCAAAAAAATTTTTTTTCTCTCAAATGTAATAACGGATCCTAGAATGTGATTCGGGGTGCAATTCCATGTCTAACAATATTATTAGGGGTTTTTAAAAATTGAGTGTTTTTGCTGCCCGAGGAAGAAAACGCGTGATGCCGCGATCAGAAAAAAAGCTGCCCCGGAGCAAAAAAATTTTTTTTCTCAAATGTAATAACTGATGGTAGAATGTGATTTGGGGTGGAATTCCATGTCTAAAAGTATTATTATTACCTGTTATAAAAAATCGAGTGTTTTTGCTGTCCGAAGAAAAAAACGTGTGATGCCCCGGTCAGAAAAAAAGCTGCCCAGGAGCAAAAAAAATTTTTTTTTCTCAAATGTAATAACGGATGCTAGAATGTGATTCAGGGTGGAATTCCATGTCTAAAAATATTATTATTAGCTGTTTTTAAAAATCAAGTGTTTTTGCTGCCCAAGGAAGAAAACGCGAGATGCCACGGTCAGAAAAAAAGCTGCCCAGGAGCAAAAAAATTTTTTTTTCTCAAATGTAATAATGGATGCTAGAATGTGATTCGGGGTGGAATTCCATGTCTAAAAATATTATTATTAGCTGTTTATAAAAATCGAGTGTTTTTGCTCCCCAAGTAAGAAAACGCATGATGCCGCGGTCAGAAAAAAAGCTGCCGAGGAACAAAAAAATTTTTTTTCTCAAATGTAATAACGGATGCTGAATAGGATTCGGGGTGGAATTCCATGTCTAAAAATATTATTATTAGCTGTTTTTAAAAATCAAGTGTTTTTGCTGCCCGAGGATGAAAAAAAGTTGCTCAGGAGCAAAAAAATGTATTTTCTCAAATGTAATAACGGATGCTAGAATGTGATTCGGGGTGGAATTCCATGTCTAAAAATATTATTATTAGCTGTTTATAAAAATCGAGTGTTTTTGCTACCCGAGGAAGAAAACGCGTGATGCAGCAGTCAGAAAAAAAGCTGCCGAGGAGCAAAAAAAATTTTTTTTTCTCATATGTAATAACGGATCCTAGAATGTGATTCGGGGTGCAATTCCATGTCTAAAAATATTATTAGTTGTTTTTAAATATTGAGTGTTTTTGCTGTCCGAGGAAGAAAACGCGTGATGCCGCGGTCAGAAAAAAAGCTGCCCCGGAGCAAAAAAATTTTTTTTCTCAAATGTAATAACTGATGGTAGAATGTAATTTGGGGTGGAATTCCATGTCTAAAAGTATTATTATTACCTGTTTTAAAAAATCGAGTGTTTTTGCTGTCCGAAGAACAAAACGCGTGATGCCCCGGTCAGAAAAAAAGCTGCCAAGGAGCAAAAAAAATTTTTTTTCCTCAAATGTAATAACGGATGCTAGAATATGATTCAGGGTGGAATTCCATGTCTAAAAATATTATTATTAGCTGTTTTTAAAAATCAAGTGTTTTTGCTGCCCAAGGAAGAAAACGCGTGATGCCACGGTCAGAAAAAAAGCTGCCCCGGAGCAAAAAAATTTTTTTTTCCTCAAATGTAATAACTGATGGTAGAATGTGACTCGGGGTGGAATTCCATGTCTAAAAGTATTATTATTACCTGTTTTAAAAAAAAAAATTACTCAAACGTAATAACGGATGCTAGAATGTGATTCGGGGTGGAATTCCATGTCTAAAAGTATTATTATTAGCTGTTTTAAAAAATCGAGTGTTTTTGCTGTCCGAAGAAGAAAACGCGTGATGCCGCGGTCAGAAAAAAAGCTGCCCAGGAGCAAAAAAAATTTTTTTTCTCAAATGTAATAACGGATGCTAGAATGTGATTTGGGGTGGAATTCCATGTCTAAAAGTATTATTATTAGCTGTTTTTAAAAATCGAGTGTTTGCTGCCTGAGGAAGAAAACGCGTGATGCCGCGGTCAGAAAAAAAGCTGCCCAGGAGCAAAAAAAAATTTTTTTTCTCAAATGTAATAACGGATGCTCAAATGTGGTTCAGGGTGGAATTCCATGTCTAAAAATATTATTATTAGCTGTTTTTAAAAATCAAGTGTTTTTGCTGCCCGAGGAAGAAGACGCGTGATGCCGCGGTCAGAAAAAACGTTGCTCAGGAGCAAAAAAAATTTTTTTTCTCAAATGTAATAACGGATGCTAGAATGTGATTCAGGGTGGAATTCCATGTCTAAAAATATTATTATTAGCTGTTTTTAAAAATTGACTCTTTTTGCTGCCCGAGGAAGAAAACGAGTGATGCCGCGGTAAGAAAAAAAGCTGCCCAGGATCAAAAAAAAATTTTTTTTCTCAAATGTAATAACGGATGCTAGAATGTGATTCGGTGTGGAATTCCATGTCTAAAAATATTATTATTAGCTGTTTTTAAATATCGAGTGTTTTTGCTGCCCGAGGAAGAAAACGCATGATGCCGCGGTCAGAAAAAAAGCTGCCCAGGAGCAAAAAAAATTTTTTTTTCTCAAATGTAATAACGGATCCTAGAATGTGATTCGGGGTGCAATTCCATGTCTAAAAATATTATTATTAGCTGTTTTTAAAAATCGAGTCTTTTTGCTGCCATAGGAAGAAAACGCGTGATGCCACGGTCAGAAAAAAAGCTGCCGAGGAGGAAAAAAAATTTTTTTTTCTCAAATGGAATAACGGATGCTAGAATGTGATTCAGGGTGGAATTCCATGTCTAAAAATATTATTTTTAGCTGTTTTTAAAAATCGAGTGTTTTTGCTGCCTGAGGAAGAAAACGCGATATGCCGCAGTCAGAAAAAAAGCTGCCCAGGAGCAAAAAAATTTTTTTTTTCTCAAATGTAATAACGGATGCTAGAATGTGATTTGGGGTGGAATTCCATGTCTAAAAATATTATTATTAGCTGTTTATAAAAATCAAGTGTTTTTGCTGCCCGAGGACGAAAAAAGTTGCTCAGGAGCAAAAAAAATTTTTTTTCTCAAATGTAATAACGGATGCTAGAATGTGATTCAGTGTGGAATTCCATGTCTAAAAATATTATTATTAGCTGTTTTTAAAAATCGAGTGTTTGCTGCCTGAGGAAGAAAACGCGTGATGCCGCGGTCAGAAAAAAAGCTGCCCAGGAACAAAAAAAATTTTTTTCTCAAATGTAATAACGGATGCTGAATAGGATTCGGGGTGGAATTCCATGTCTAAAAATATTATTATTACTGTATTTAAAAATCAAGTGTTTTTGCTGCCCGAGGATGAAAAAAAGCTGCCACGGAGCAAAAAAATTTTTTTTTCCTCAAATGTAATAACGGATGCTAGAATGTGATTCGGGGTTGAATTCCATGTCTAAAAATATTATTGTTAGCTGTTTTTAAAAATTGAGTGTTTTTGCTGCCCGAGGAAGAAAAAAGTTGCTCAGGAGCAAAAAAAATTTTTTTTCTCAAATGTAATAACGGATGCTAGAATGTGATTCAGTGTGGAATTCCATGTCTAAAAATATTTTTATTAGCTGTTTTTAAATATCAAGTGTTTTTGCGGCCCAAGGAAGAAGACGCGTGATGCCGCGGTCAGAAAAAAAGCTGCCCCGGAGCAAAAAATTTTTTTTTTCCTCAAATGTAATAACTGATGGTAGAATGTGATTCGGGGTGGAATTCCATGTCTAAAAGTATTATTATTACCTGTTTTAAAAAAAAAAATTTCTCAAATGTAATAACGGATGCTAGAATGTGATTCGGGGTGGAATTCCATGTCTAAAAGTATTATTATTAGCTGTTTTAAAAAATCGAGTGTTTTTGCTGTCCGAAGAAGAAAACGCGTAATGCCGCGGTTAGAAAAAAAGCTGCCCAGGAGCAAAAAAAAATTTTTTTCTCAAATGTAATAACGGATGCTAGAATGTGATTTGGGGTGGAATTCCATGTCTAAAAGTATTATTATTAGCTGTTTTTAAAAATCGAGTGTTTGCTGCCTGAGGAAGAAAACGCGTGATGCCGCGGTCAGAAAAAAAGCTGCCCAGGAGCAAAAAAAAATTTTTTTTCTCAAATGTAATAACGGATGCTCAAATGTGGTTCAGGGTGGAATTCCATGTCTAAAAATATTATTATTAGCTGTTTTTAAAAATCAAGTGTTTTTGCTGCCCGAGGAAGTAGACGCGTGATGCCGCGGTCAGAAAAAACGTTGCTCAGGAGCAAAAAAATTTTTTTTTCTCAAATGTAATAACGGATCCTAGAATGTGATTCGGGGTGCAATTCCATGTCTAACAATATTATTAGCTGTTTTTAAAAATTGAGTGTTTTTGCTGCCCGAGGAAGAAAAAAGTTGCTCAGGAGCAAAAAAAATTTTTTTTTTCAAATGTAATAACGGATTCTAAAATGTGATTCGGTGTGGAATTCCATGTCTAAAAATATTATTATTAGCTGTTTTTAAATATCAAGTGTTTTTGCGGCCCGAGGCAGAAAACGCATGATACCGCGGTCAGAAAAAAAGCTGCCCAGTAGCAAAAAAATTTTTTTTCTCTCAAATGTAATAACGGATCCTAGAATGTGATTCGGGGTGCAATTCCATGTCTAACAATATTATTACCTGTTTTTAAAAATTGAGTGTTTTTGCTGCCCGAGGAAGAAAACGCGTGATGCCGCGGTCAGAAAAAAAGCTGCCCCGGAGCAAAAAAATTTTTTTTCTCAAATGTAATAACTGATGGTAGAATGTGATTTGGGGTGGAATTCCATGTCTAAAAGTATTATTATTACCTGTTTTAAAAAATCGAGTGTTTTTGCTGTCCGAAGAACAAAACGCGTGATGCCCCGGTCAGAAAAAAAGCTGCCCAGGAGCAAAAAAATTTTTTTTTCTCAAATGTAATAACGGATGCTAGAATGTGATTCGGGGTGGAATTCCATGTCTAAAAATATTATTATTAGCTGTTTATAAAAATCGAGTGTTTTTGCTGCCCGAGGAAGAAAACGCATGATGCCCCGGTCAGAAAAAAAGCTGCCCAGGAGCAAAAAAAATTTTTTTTTCTCAAATTTAATAACGGATGCTAGAATGTGATTCGGGGTGGAATTCCATGTCTAAAAATATTATTATTAGCTGTTTATAAAAATCGAGTGTTTTTGCTGCCCGAGGAAGAAAACGCATGATGCCGCGGTCAGAAAAAAAGCTGCCCAGGAACAAAAAAAATTTTTTTCTCAAATGTAATAACGGATGCTGAATAGGATTCGGGGTGGAATTCCATGTCTAAAAATATTATTATTAGCTGTTTTTAAAAATCGAGTGTTTTTGCTGCCCGAGGAAGAAAATGCATGATGCTGCGGTCAGAAAAGAAGCTGCCCAGGAATAAAAAAAATTTTTTTTCCTCAAATGTAATAACGGATGCTAGAATGTGATTCGGGGTGGAATTCCATGTCTAAAAATATTATTCTTAGCTGTTTTTAAAAATCAAGTGTTTTTGCTGCCCGAGGAAGAAAACTCGTGATGCTGAGGTCAGAAAAAAAGCTGCCAGTGAGCAAAAAAAATTTTTTTTCTCAATTGTAATAATGGATGCTAGAATGTGATTCGGGTTGCAATTCCATGTCTAAAAATATTATTAGTTGTTTTTAAATATTGAGTGTTTTTGCTGTCCGAGGAAGAAAACACGTGATGCCGCGGTCAGAAAAAAAGCTGCCCCGGAACAAAAAAAAATTTTTTTTCCTCAAATGTAATAACTGATGGTAGAATGTGATTCGGGGTGGAATTCCATGTCTAAAAGTATTATTATTACCTGTTTTAAAAAAAAAATTTTCTCAAATGTAATAACGGATGCTAGAATGTGATTCGGGGTGGAATTCCATGTCTAAAAGTATTATTATTAGCTGTTTTAAAAAATCGAGTGTTTTTGCTGTCCGAAGAAGAAAACGCGTGATGCCGCGGTCAGAAAAAAAGCTGCCCAGGAGCAAAAAAAATTTTTTTTCTCAAATGTAATAACGGATGCTAGAATGTGATTTGGGGTGGAATTCCATGTCTAAAAGTATTATTATTAGCTGTTTTTAAAAATCGAGTGTTTGCTGCCTGAGGAAGAAAACGCGTGATGCCGCGGTCAGAAAAAAAGCTGCCCAGGAGCAAAAAAAAATTTTTTTTCTCAAATGTAATAACGGATGCTCAAATGTGGTTCAGGGTGGAATTCCATGTCTAAAAATATTATTATTAGCTGTTTTTAAAAATCAAGTGTTTTTGCTGCCCGAGGAAGTAGACGCGTGATGCCGCGGTCAGAAAAAACGTTGCTCAGGAGCAAAAAAATTTTTTTTTCTCAAATGTAATAACGGATGCTAGAATGTGATTCATGGTGGAATTCCATGTCTAAAAATATTATTATTAGCTGTTTTTAAAAATTGACTCTTTTTGCTGCCCGAGGAAGAAAACGAGTGATGCCGCGGTAAGAAAAAAAGCTGCCCAGGAGCAAAAAAAAATTTTTTTTCTCAAATGTAATAACGGATGCTAGAATGTGATTCGGTGTGGAATTCCATGTCTAAAAATATTCTTATTAGCTGTTTTTAAATATCGAGTGTTTTTGCTGCCTGAGGAAGAAAACGCGTTATGCCGCAGTCAGAAAAAAAGCTGCCCAGGAGCAAAAAAAATTTTTTTTTCTCAAATGTAATAATGGATGCTGAATAGGAATCTGGGTGGAATTCCATGTCTCAAAATATTATTATTAGCTGTTTTTAAAAATCAAGTGTTTTTGCGGCCCGAGGACGAAAAAAGTTGCTCAGGAGCAAAAAAAATTTTTTTTCTCAAATGTAATAACGGATGCTAGAATGTGATTCGGTGTGGAATTCCATGTCTAAAAATATTATTATTAGCTGTTTTTAAATATCAAGTGTTTTTGCGGCCCGAGGAAGAAAACGCATGATGCCGCGGTCAGAAAAAAAGCTGCCCAGGAGCAAAAAAATTTTTTTTCTCTCAAATGTAATAACGGATCCTAGAATGTGATTCGGGGTGCAATTCCATGTCTAACAATATTATTAGCTGTTTTTAAAAATTGAGTGTTTTTGCTGCCCGAGGAAGAAAACGCGTGATGCCGCGGTCAGAAAAAAAGCTGCCCCGGAGCAAAAAAATTTTTTTTCTCAAATGTAATAACTGATGGTAGAATGTAATTTGGGGTGGAATTCCATGTCTAAAAGTATTATTATTACCTGTTTTAAAAAATCGAGTGTTTTTGCTGTCCGAAGAACAAAACGCGTGATGCCCCGGTCAGAAAAAAAGCTGCCAAGGAGCAAAAAAAATTTTTTTTCCTCAAATGTAATAACGGATGCTAGAATATGATTCAGGGTGGAATTCCATGTCTAAAAATATTATTATTAGCTGTTTTTAAAAATCAAGTGTTTTTGCTGCCCAAGGAAGAAAACGCGTGATGCCACGGTCAGAAAAAAAGCTGCCCAGGAGCAAAAAAAATTTTTTTTCTCAAATGTAATAATGGATGCTAGAATGTGATTCGGGGTGGAATTCCATGTCTAAAAATATTATTATTAGCTGTTTATAAAAATCGAGTGTTTTTGCTGCCCGAGGAAGAAAACGCATGATGCCGCGGTCAGAAAAAAAGCTGCCCAGGAACAAAAAAAATTTTTTTCTCAAATGTAATAACGGATGCTGAATAGGATTCTGGGTGGAATTCCATGTCTAAAAGTATTATTATTAGCTGTTTTTAAAAATCGAGTGTTTGCTGCCTGAGGAAGAAAACGCGTGATGCCGCGGTCAGAAAAAAAGCTGCCCAGGAACAAAAAAAATTTTTTTCTCAAATGTAATAACGGATGCTGAATAGGATTCTGGGTGGAATTCCATGTCTAAAAGTATTATTATTAGCTGTTTTTAAAAATTGAGTGTTTTTGCTGCCCGAGGAAGAAAAAAGTTGCTCAGGAGCAAAAAAATTTTTTTTTCTCAAATGTAATAACGGATGCTAGAATGTGATTCAGTGTGGAATTCCATGTCTAAAAATATTATTATTAGCTGTTTTTAAATATCAAGTGTTTTTGCGGCCCGAGGAAGAAAACGCATGATGCCGCGGTCAGAAAAAAAGCTGCCCAGGAGCAAAAAAATTTTTTTTCTCTCAAATGTAATAACGGATCCTAGAATGTGATTCGGGGTGCAATTCCATGTCTAACAATATTATTAGGGGTTTTTAAAAATCGAGTGTTTTTGCTGCCTGAGGAAGAAAACGCGTTATGCCGCAGTCAGAAAAAAAGCTGCCCAGGAGCAAAAAAATTTTTTTTTTCTCAAATGTAATAACGGATGCTAGAATGTGATTTGGGGTGGAATTCCATGTCTAAAAATATTATTATTAGCTGTTTATAAAAATCAAGTGTTTTTGCTGCCCGAGGACGAAAAAAGTTGCTCAGGAGCAAAAAAAATTTTTTTTCTCAAATGTAATAACGGATGCTAGAATGTGATTCGGTGTGGAATTCCATGTCTTAAAATATTATTATTAGCTGTTTTTAAATATCAAGTGTTTTTGCGGCCCGAGGAAGAAAACGCATGATGCCGCGGTCAGAAAAAAAGCTGCCCAGGAACAAAAAAATTTTTTTTCTCTCAAATGTAATAACGGATCCTAGAATGTGATTCGGGGTGCAATTCCATGTCTAACAATATTATTAGCTGTTTTTAAAAATTGAGTGTTTTTGCTGCCCGAGGAAGAAAACGCGTGATGCCGCGGTCAGAAAAAAAGCTGCCCCGGAGCAAAAAATTTTTTTTTCTCAAATGTAATAACTGATGGTAGAATGTGATTTGGGGTGGAATTCCATGTCTAAAAGTATTATTATTACCTGTTTTAAAAAATCGAGTGTTTTTGCTGTCCGAAGAACAAAACGCGTGATGCCCCGGTCAGAAAAAAAGCTGCCCAGGAGCAAAAAAATTTTTTTTTTCTCAAGTGTAATAACGGATGCTAGAATGTAATTCAGGGTGGAATTCCATGTCTAAAAATATTATTATTAGCTGTTTATAAAAATCAAGTGTTTTTGCTGCCCGAGGACGAAAAAAGTTGCTCAGGAGCAAAAAAAATTTTTTTTCTCAAATGTAATAACGGATGCTAGAATGTGATTCGGTGTGGAATTCCATGTCTTAAAATATTATTATTAGCTGTTTTTAAATATCAAGTGTTTTTGCGGCCCGAGGAAGAAAACGCATGATGCCGCGGTCAGAAAAAAAGCTGCCCAGGAACAAAAAAATTTTTTTTCTCTCAAATGTAATAACGGATCCTAGAATGTGATTCGGGGTGCAATTCCATGTCTAACAATATTATTAGCTGTTTTTAAAAATTGAGTGTTTTTGCTGCCCGAGGAAGAAAACGCGTGATGCCGCGGTCAGAAAAAAAGCTGCCCCGGAGCAAAAAATTTTTTTTTCTCAAATGTAATAACTGATGGTAGAATGTGATTTGGGGTGGAATTCCATGTCTAAAAGTATTATTATTACCTGTTTTTAAAAATCGAGTGTTTGCTGCCTGAGGAAGAAAACGCGTGATGCCGCGGTCAGAAAAAAAGCTGCCCAGGAACAAAAAAAATTTTTTTCTCAAATGTAATAACGGATGCTGAATAGGATTCTGGGTGGAATTCCATGTCTAAAAGTATTATTATTAGCTGTTTTTAAAAATTGAGTGTTTTTGCTGCCCGAGGAAGAAAAAAGTTGCTCAGGAGCAAAAAAATTTTTTTTTCTCAAATGTAATAACGGATGCTAGAATGTGATTCAGTGTGGAATTCCATGTCTAAAAATATTATTATTAGCTGTTTTTAAATATCAAGTGTTTTTGCGGCCCGAGGAAGAAAACGCATGATGCCGCGGTCAGAAAAAAAGCTGCCCAGGAGCAAAAAAATTTTTTTTCTCTCAAATGTAATAACGGATCCTAGAATGTGATTCGGGGTGCAATTCCATGTCTAACAATATTATTAGGGGTTTTTAAAAATCGAGTGTTTTTGCTGCCTGAGGAAGAAAACGCGTTATGCCGCAGTCAGAAAAAAAGCTGCCCAGGAGCAAAAAAATTTTTTTTTTCTCAAATGTAATAACGGATGCTAGAATGTGATTTGGGGTGGAATTCCATGTCTAAAAATATTATTATTAGCTGTTTATAAAAATCAAGTGTTTTTGCTGCCCGAGGACGAAAAAAGTTGCTCAGGAGCAAAAAAAATTTTTTTTCTCAAATGTAATAACGGATGCTAGAATGTGATTCGGTGTGGAATTCCATGTCTTAAAATATTATTATTAGCTGTTTTTAAATATCAAGTGTTTTTGCGGCCCGAGGAAGAAAACGCATGATGCCGCGGTCAGAAAAAAAGCTGCCCAGGAACAAAAAAATTTTTTTTCTCTCAAATGTAATAACGGATCCTAGAATGTGATTCGGGGTGCAATTCCATGTCTAACAATATTATTAGCTGTTTTTAAAAATTGAGTGTTTTTGCTGCCCGAGGAAGAAAACGCGTGATGCCGCGGTCAGAAAAAAAGCTGCCCCGGAGCAAAAAATTTTTTTTTCTCAAATGTAATAACTGATGGTAGAATGTGATTTGGGGTGGAATTCCATGTCTAAAAGTATTATTATTACCTGTTTTAAAAAATCGAGTGTTTTTGCTGTCCGAAGAACAAAACGCGTGATGCCCCGGTCAGAAAAAAAGCTGCCCAGGAGCAAAAAAATTTTTTTTTTCTCAAGTGTAATAACGGATGCTAGAATGTAATTCAGGGTGGAATTCCATGTCTAAAAATATTATTATTAGCTGTTTTTAAAAATCAAGTGTTTTTGCTGCCCAAGGAAGAAAACGCGTGATGCCACGGTCAGAAAAAAAGCTGCCCAGGAGCAAAAAAAATTTTTTTTCTCAAATGTAATAATGGATGCTAGAATGTGATTCGGGGTGGAATTCCATGTCTAAAAATATTATTATTAGCTGTTTATAAAAATCGAGTGTTTTTGCTGCCCGAGGAAGAAAACGCATGATGCCGCGGTCAGAAAAAAAGCTGCCCAGGAACAAAAAAAATTTTTTTCTCAAATGTAATAACGGATGCTGAATAGGATTCGGTGTGGAATTCCATGTCTAAAAGTATTATTATTAGCTGTTTTTAAAAATCGAGTGTTTGCTGCCTGAGGAAGAAAACGCGTGATGCCGCCGCGGTCAGAAAAAAAGCTGCCCAGGAGCAAAAAAAAAATTTTTTTCTCAAATGTAATAACGGATGCTCAAATGTGGTTCAGGGTGGAATTCCATGTCTAAAAATATTATTTTTAGCTGTTTTTAAAAATCGAGTGTTTTTGCTGCCCGAGGAAGAAAATGCATGATGCCGCGGTCAGAAAAAAAGCTGCCCAGGAAAAAAAAAATTTTTTTTCTCAAATATAATAACAGATGCTAGAATGGGATTCGGGGTGGAATTCTATGTCTAAAAATATTATTATTAGCTGTTTATAAAAATCGAGTGTTTTTGCTGCCCGAGGAAGAAAACCCGTGATGCAGCAGTCAGAAAAAAAGCTGCCGAGGAGCAAAAAAAATTTTTTTTTCTCAAAAGTAATAACGGATCCTAGAATGTGATTCGGGTTGCAATTCCATGTCTAAAAATATTATTAGTTGTTTTTAAATATTGAGTGTTTTTGCTGTCCGAGGAAGAAAACACAAGATGCCGCGGTCAGAAAAAAAGCTGCCCCGGAGCAAAAAAAATTTTTTTCCCTCAAATGTAATAACTGATGGTAGAATGTGATTCGGGGTGGAATTCCATGTCTAAAAGTATTATTATTACCTGTTTTAAAAAAAAATTTTTCTCAAATGTAATAACGGATGCTAGAATGGGATTCGGGGTGGAATTCCATGTCTAAAAGTATTATTATTAGCTGTTTTAAAAAATCGAGTGTTTTTGCTGTCTGAAGAAGAAAACGCGTGATGCCGCGGTCAGAAAAAAAGCTGCCCAGGAGCAAAAAAAAATTTTTTTCTCAAATGTAATAACGGATGCTAGAATGTGATTCGGGATGGAATTCCATGTCTAAAAATATTATTATTAGCTGTTCTTAAAAATCGAGTGTTTTTGCTGCCCGAGGAAGAAAACGCGTGATGCCGCCGTCAGAAAAAAAGCTGCCGAGGAGGAAAAAAATTTTTTTTTTCTCAAATGGAATAACGGATGCTAGAATGTGATTCAGGGTGGAATTCCATGTCTAAAAATATTATTTTTAGCTGTTTTTAAAAATCGAGTGTTTTTGCTGCCTGAGGAAGAAAACGCGTTATGCCACAGTCAGAAAAAAAGCTGCCCAGGAGCAAAAAAATTTTTTTTTTCTCAAATGTAATAACGGATGCTAGAATGTGATTTGGGGTGGAATTCCATGTCTAAAAATATTATTATAAGCTGTTTTTAAAAATCGAGTGTTTTTGCTGCCCGAGGAAGAAAAAAGTTGCTCAGGAGCAAAAAAAATTTTTTTCTCAAATGTAATAACGGATGCTAGAATGTGATTCGGGGTGGAATTCCATGTCTAAAAATATTATTATTAGCTGTTTATAAAAATCGAGTGTTTTTGCTGCCCGAGGAAGAAAACGCATGATGCCGCGGTCAGAAAAAAAGCTGCCCAGGAACAAAAAAAATTTTTTTCTCAAATGTAATAACGGATGCTGAATAGGATTCGGGGTGGAATTCCATGTCTAAAAATATTATTATTAGCTGTTTTTAAAAATCAAGTGTTTTTGCTGCCCGAGGACGAAAAAAAGTTGCTCAGGAGCAAAAAAATTTATTTTCTCAAATGTAATAACGGATGCTAGAATGTGATTCGGGGTGGAATTCCATGTCTAAAAATATTATTCTTAGCTGTTTTTAAAAATCAAGTGTTTTTGCTGCCTGAGGAAGAAAACTCGTGAAGCTGCGGTCAGAAAAAAAGCTGCCAATGAGCAAAAAAAATTTTTTTTCTCAATTGTAATAATGGATGCTAGAATGTGATTCGGGGTGGAATTCCATGTCTAAAAATATTATTATTAGCTGTTTATAAAAATCGAGTGTTTTTGCTGCCCGAGGAAGAAAACGCGTGATGAAGCAGTCAGAAAAAAAGCTGCCGAGGAGCAAAAAAATTTTTTTTTTCTCAAATGTAATAACGGATCCTAGAATGTGATTCGGGTTGCAATTCCATGTCTAAAAATATTATTAGTTGTTTTTAAATATTGAGTGTTTTTGCTGTCCGAGGAAGAAAACGCATGATGCCGCGGTCAGAAAAAAAGCTGCCCTGGAGCAAAAAAATTTTTTTTTCCTCAAATGTAATAACTGATGGTAGAATGTGATTCGGGGTGGAATTCCATGTCTAAAAGTATTATTATTACCTGTTTTAAAAAAATTTTTTTCTCAAATGTAATAACGGATGCTAGAATGTGATTCGGGGTGGAATTCCATGTCTAAAAGTATTATTATTAGCTGTTTTAAAAAATCGAGTGTTTTTGCTGTCCGAAGAAGAAAACGCGTGATGCCGCGGTCAGAAAAAAAGCTGCCCAGGAGCAAAAAAAATTTTTTTTCTCAAATGTAATAACGGATGCTAGAATGTGATTTGGGGTGGAATTCCATGTCTAAAAGTATTATTATTAGCTGTTTTTAAAAATCGAGTGTTTGCTGCCTGAGGAAGAAAACGCGTGATGCCGCGGTCAGAAAAAAAGCTTCCCAGGAGCAAAAAAATTTTTTTTTTCTCAAATGTAATAACGGATGCTCAAATGTGGTTCAGGGTGGAATTCCATGTCTAAAAATATTATTTTTAGCTGTTTTTAAAAATCGAGTGTTTTTGCTGCCTGAGGAAGAAAACGCGTTATGCCACAGTCAGAAAAAAAGCTGCCCAGGAGCAAAAAAATTTTTTTTTTCTCAAATGTAATAACGGATGCTAGAATGTGATTTGGGGTGGAATTCCATGTCTAAAAATATTATTATAAGCTGTTTTTAAAAATCGAGTGTTTTTGCTGCCCGAGGAAGAAAAAAGTTGCTCAGGAGCAAAAAAAATTTTTTTCTCAAATGTAATAACGGATGCTAGAATGTGATTCGGGGTGGAATTCCATGTCTAAAATATTATTAATAGCTGTTTTTAAAAATCGAGTGTTTTTGCTGCCCGAGGAAGAAAACGCGTGATGCCGCGGTCAGAAAAAAAGCTGCCCAGGAGCAAAAAATTTTTTTTTTCTCAAATGTAATAACGGATCCTAGAATGTGATTCGGGGTGCAATTCCATGTCTAACAATATTATTAGCTATTTTTAAAAATTGAGTGTTTTTGCTGCCCGTGGAAGAAAAAAGTTGCTCAGGAGCAAAAAAAATTTTTTTTTCTCAAATGTAATAATGGATGCTAGAATGTGATTCGGGTTGCAATTCCATGTCTAAAAATATTATTATTAGCTGTTTTTAAAAATCAAGTGTTTTTGCTGCCCGAGGAAGAAAACTCGTGATGCTGCGGTCAGAAAAAAAGCTGCCCCGGAGCAAAAAAATTTTTTTTCCCTCAAATGTAATAAGTGATGGTAGAATGTGATTCGGGGTGGAATTCCATGTCTAAAAATATTATTATTACCTGTTTTAAAAAAAAATTTTTCTCAAATGTAATAACGGATGCTAGAATGGGATTCGGGGTGGAATTCCATGTCTAAAAGTATTATTATGAGTTGTTTTAAAAAATCGAGTGTTTTTGCTGTCCGAAGAAGAAAACGCGTGATGCCGCGGTCAGAAAAAAAGCTGCCCAGGAGCAAAAAAAAATTTTTTTCTCAAATGTAATAACGGATGCTAGAATGTGATTCGGGGTGGAATTTTATGTCTAAAAATATTATTATTAGCTGTTTTTAAAAATCGAGTGTTTTTGCTGCCCGAGGAAGAAAACGCATGATGCCGCGGTCAGAAAAAAACCTGCCCAGGAGCAAAAAAAATTTTTTTTTCTCAAATGTAATAACGGATCCTAGAATGTGATTCGGGGTGCAATTCCATGTCTAACAATATTATTAGCTGTTTTTAAAAATTGAGTGTTTTTGGTGCCCGAGGAAGAAAAAAGTTGCTCAGGAGCAAAAAAAATTTTTTTCTCAAATGTAATAACGGATGCTAGAATGTGATTCGGGGTGGAATTCCATGTCTAAAAATATTATTATTAGCTGTTTATAAAAATCGAGTGTTTTTGCTGCCCGAGGAAGAAAACGCAAGATGCCGCGGTCAGAAAAAAAGCTGCCCAGGAACAAAAAAAATTTTTTTCTCAAATGTAATAACGGATGCTGAATAGGATTCGGGGTGGAATTCCATGTCTAAAAATATTATTATTAGCTGTTTTTAAAAATCAAGTGTTTTTCCTGCCCGAGGACGAAAAAAAGTTGCTCAGGAGCAAAAAAATTTATTTTCTCAAATGTAATAACAGATGCTAGAATGTGATTCGGGGTGGAATTCCATGTCTAAAAATATTATTCTTAGCTGTTTTTAAAAATCAAGTGTTTTTGCTGCCCGAGGAAGAAAACTCGTGATGCTGCGGTCAGAAAAAAAGCTGCCAATGAGCAAAAAAAATTTTTTTTCTCAATTGTAATAATGGATGCTAGAATGTGATTCGGGGTGGAATTCCATGTCTAAAAATATTATTATTAGCTGTATATAAAAATCGAGTGTTTTTGCTGCCCGAGGAAGAAACGCGTGATGCAGCAGTCAGAAAAAAAGCTGCCGAGGAGCAAAAAAATTTTTTTTTCTCAAATGTAATAACGGATCCTAGAATGTGATTCGGGTTGCAATTCCATGTCTAAAAATATTATTAGTTGTTTTTAAATATTGAGTGTTTTTGCTGTCCGAGGAAGAAAACGCATGATGCCGCGGTCAGAAAAAAAGCTGCCCCGGAGCAAAAAAATTTTTTTTTCCTCAAATGTAATAACTGATGGTAGAATGTTATTCGGGGTGGAATTCCATGTCTAAAAGTATTATTATTACCTGTTTTAAAAAATTTTTTTTCTCAAATGTAATAACGGATGCTAGAATGTGATTCGGGGTGGAATTCCATGTCTAAAAGTATTATTATTAGCTGTTTTAAAAAATCGAGTGTTTTTGCTGTCCGAAGAAGAAAACGCGTGATGCCGCGGTCAGAAAAAAAGCTTCCCAGGAGCAAAAAAAAATTTTTTTTCTCAAATGTAATAACGGATGCTCAAATGTGGTTCAGGGTGGAATTCCATGTCTAAAAATATTATTTTTAGCTGTTTTTAAAAATCGAGTGTTTTTGCTGTCCGAAGAACAAAACGCGTGATGCCCCGGTCAGAAAAAAAGCTGCCTAGGAGCAAAAAAAATTTTTTTTCTCAAATGTAATAACGGATGCTAGAATGTGATTCGGGGTGGAATTCCATGTCTAAAATATTATTAATAGCTGTTTTTAAAAATCGAGTGTTTTTGCTGCCCGAGGAAGAAAACGCGTGATGCCGCGGTCAGAAAAAAAGCTGCCCAGGAGCAAAAAAAATTTTTTTTTCTCAAATGTAATAACGGATCCTAGAATGTGATTCGGGGTGCAATTCCATGTCTAACAATATTATTAGCTGTTTTTAAAAATTGAGTGTTTTTGCTGCCCGAGGAAGAAAAAAGTTGCTCAGGAGCAAAAAAAAATTTTTTTCTCAAATGTAATAACGGATGCTAGAATGTGATTCGGTGTGGAATTCCATGTCTAAAAATATTATTATTAGCTGTTTTTAAATATCAAGTGTTTTTGCGGCCCGAGGAAGAAAACGCATGATGCCGCGGTCAGAAAAAAAGCTGCCCAGGAGCAAAAAAATTTTTTTTCTCTCAAATGTAATAATGGATCCTAGAATGTGATTCGGGGTGCAATTCCATGTCTAACAATATTATTAGCTGTTTTTAAAAATTGAGTGTTTTTGCTGCCCGAGGAAGAAAACGCATGATGCCGCAGTCAGAAAAAAAGCTGCCCAGGAACAAAAAAAATTTTTTTCTCAAATGTAATAACGGATGCTGAATAGGATTCGGGGTGGAATTCCATGTCTAAAAATATTATTATTAGCTGTTTTTAAAAATCAAGTGTTTTTGCTGCCCGAGGACGAAAAAAAGTTGCTCAGGAGCAAAAAAATTTATTTTCTCAAATGTAATAACAGATGCTAGAATGTGATTCGGGGTGGAATTCCATGTCTAAAAATATTATTCTTAGCTGTTTTTAAAAATCAAGTGTTTTTGCTGCCCGAGTAAGAAAACTCGTGATGCTGCGGTCAGAAAAAAAGCTGCCAATGAGCAAAAAAAAATTTTTTTCTCAAATGTAATAACGGATCCTAGAATGTGATTCGGGTTGCAATTCCATGTCTAAAAATATTATTAGTTGTTTTTAAATATTGAGTGTTTTTGCTGTCCGAGGAAGAAAACGCATGATGCCGCGGTCAGAAAAAAAGCTGCCCCGGACCAAAAAAATTTTTTTTTCCTCAAATGTAATAACTGATGGTAGAATGTGATTCGGGGTGGAATTCCATGTCTAAAAGTATTATTATTATCTGTTTTAAAAAAAAAAAATTCTCAAATGTAATAACGGAAGCTATAATGTGATTAGGGGTGGAATTCCATGTCTAAAAGTATTATTATTAGCTGTTTTTAAAAATCGAGTGTTTGCTGCCTGAGGTCAGAAAAAAAGCTGCCCAGGAGCAAAAAAAAATTTTTTTTCTCAAATGTAATAACGGATCCTAGAATGTGATTCGGGGTGCAATTCCATGTCTAACAATATTATTAGCTGTTTTTAAAAATTGAGTGTTTTTGCTGCCCGAGGAAGAAAAAAGTTGCTCAGGAGCAAAAAAAATTTTTTTTCTCAAATGTAATAACGGATGCTAGAATGTGATTCGGTGTGGAATTCCATGTCTAAAAATATTATTATTAGCTGTTTTTAAATATCAAGTGTTTTTGCGGCCCGAGGAAGAAAACGCATGATGCCGCGGTCAGAAAAAAAGCTGTCCAGGAGCAAAAAAATTTTTTTTCTCTCAAATGTAATAACGGATCCTAGAATGTGATTCGGGGTGCAATTCCATGTCTAACAATATTATTAGTTGTTTTTAAATATTGAGTGTTTTTGCTGTCCGAGGAAGAAAACGCATGATGCCACGGTCAGAAAAAAAGCTGCCCAGGAATAAAAAAAATTTTTTTCTCAAATATAATAACGGATGCTAGAATGTGATTCGGTGTGGAATTCCATGTCTAAAAATATTATTATTAGCTGTTTTAAATATCAAGTGTTTTTGCGGCCCGAGGAAGAAAACGCATGATGCCGCGGTCAGAAAAAAAGCTGCCCAGGAGCAAAAAAATTTTTTTTCTCTCAAATGTAATAACGGATCCTAGAATGTGATTCGGGGTGCAATTCCATGTCTAACAATATTATTAGCTGTTTTTAAAAATTGAGTGTTTTTGCTGCCCGAGGAAGAAAACGCATGATGCCGCGGTCAGGAAAAAAGCTGCCCAGGAACAAAAAAAAACTTTTTCTCAAATGTAATAACGGATGCTGAATAGGATTCGGGGTGGAATTCCATGTCTAAAAATATTAGTATTAGCTGTTTTTAAAAATCAAGTGTTTTTGCTGCCCGAGGACGAAAAAAAGTTGCTCAGGAGCAAAAAAATTTATTTTCTCAAATGTAATAACAGATGCTAGAATGTGATTCGGGGTGGAATTCCTTGTCTAAAAATATTATTCTTAGCTGTTTTTAAAAATCAACTGTTTTTGCTGCCCGAGGAAGAAAACTCGTGATGCTGCGGTCAGAAAAAAAGCTGCCAATGAGCAAAAAAAAATTTTTTTCTCAAATGTAATAACGGATCCTAGAATGTGATTCGGGTTGCAATTCCATGTCTAAAAATATTATTAGTTGTTTTTAAATATTGAGTGTTTTTGCTGTCCGAGGAAGAAAACGCATGATGCCGCGGTCAGAAAAAAAGCTGCCCCGGACCAAAAAAATTTTTTTTCCCTCAAATGTAATAACTGATGGTAGAATGTGATTCGGGATGGAATTCCATGTCTAAAAGTATTATTATTATCTGTTTTAAAAAAAAAAATTTCTCAAATGTAATAACGGAAGCTATAATGTGATTCGGGGTGGAATTCCATGTCTAAAAGTATTATTATTAGCTGTTTTTAAAAATCGAGTGTTTGCTGCCTGAGGAAGAAAACGCGTGATGCCGCGGTCAGAAAAAAAGCTGCCCAGGAGCAAAAAAAAATTTTTTTTCTCAAATGTAATAACGGATGCTCAAATGTGGTTCAGGGTGGAATTCCATGTCTAAAAATATTATTTTTAGCTGTTTTTAAAAATCGAGTGTTTTTGCTGCCCGAGGAAGAAAATGGATGATGCCGCGGTCAGAAAAAAAGCTGCCCAGGAATAAAAAAAATTTTTTTCTCAAATATAATAACAGATGCTAGAATGGGATTCGGGGTGGAATTCCATGTCTAAAAATATTATTATTAGCTGTTTTTAAAAATCAAGTGTTTTTGCTGCCCGAGGAAGAAAACGCGTGATGCCGCGGTCAGAAAAAACGTTGCTCAGGAGCAAAAAAATTTTTTTTTCTCAAATGTAATAACGGATGCTAGAATGTGATTCAGGGTGGAATTCCATGTCTAAAAATATTATTATTAGCTGTTTTTAAAAATTGACTCTTTTTGCTGCCAGAGGAAGAAAACGAGTGATGCCGCGGTAAGAAAAAAAGCTTCCCAGGAGCAAAAAAAAATTTTTTTTCTCAAATGTAATAACGGATGCTAGAATGTGATTTGGTGTGGAATTCCATGTCTAAAAATATTATTATTAGCTGTTTTTAAAAATCAAGTGTTTTTGCTGCCCGAGGAAGAAAAAAAATTGCTCAGGAGCAAAAATATTATTAGCTGTTTTTAAAAATTGACTCTTTTTGCTGCCCGAGGAAGAAAATGCGTGATCCCGCGGTAAGAAAAAAAGCTGCCCAGGAGGAAAAAAATTTTTTTTCTCAAATGTAATAACGGATGCTCAAATGTGGTTCAGGGTGGAATTCCATGTCTAAAAATATTATTTTTAGCTGTTTTTAAAAATCAAGTGTTTTTGCTGCCCAAGGAAGACAACGCGTGATGTCGCGGTCTGAAAAAAAGCTGCCCAGGAGCAAAAAAAATTTTTTTTCTCAAATGTAATAATGGATGCTCAAATGTGGTTCTGGGTGGAATTCCATGTCTAAAAATATTTTTATTAGCTGTTTTTAAAAATCAAGTGTTTTTGCTGCCCGAGGAAGAAAACGCGTGATGCAGCGGTCAGAAAAAAAGCTGCCTTGGAGCAAAAAAAATTTTTTTTCTCAAATGTAATAACGAATCCTAGAATGTGATTCGGGGTTGAATTCGATGTCTAAAAATATTATTATTAGCTGTTTAAAAAAATCGAGTGTTTTTGCTGTCCAAGGAAGAAATCGTGTGATGCCGCAGTCAGAAAAAAAGCTGCCCAGGAGCAAAAAAATTTTTTTTCTCAAATGTAATAACGGATGCTAGAATGGGATTTGGGGTGGAATTCCATGTCTAAAAATATTATTATTAGTTGTTTATAAATATCGAGTGTTTTCGCTGCCCAAGGAAGACAATGTGTGATGCCGCGGTCAGAAAAAAAGCTGCCAGAAGCAAAAAAATTTTTTTTTCTCAAATGTAATAACGGATGCTAGAATGTGATTCGGGGTGGAATTCCATGTCTAAAAATATTATTCTTAGCTGTTTTTAAAAATCAAGTGTTTTTGCTGCCCGAGGAAGAAAACGCATGATGCCGCGGTCAGAAAAAAAGCTGCCCAGGAACAAAAAAAAACTTTTTCTCAAATGTAATAACGGATGCTGAATAGGATTCGGGGTGGAATTCCATGTCTAAAAATATTATTATTAGCTGTTTTTAAAAATCAAGTGTTTTTGCTGCCCGAGGACGAAAAAAAGTTGCTCAGGAGCAAAAAAATTTATTTTCTCAAATGTAATAACAGATGCTAGAATGTGATTCGGGGTGGAATTCCATGTCTAAAAATATTATTCTTAGCTGTTTTTAAAAATCAAGTGTTTTTGCTGCCCGAGGAAGAAAACTCGTGATGCTGCGGTCAGAAAAAAGCTGCCAATGAGCAAAAAAAAATTTTTTTTCTCAAATGTAATAACGGATCCTAGAATGTGATTCGGGTTGCAATTCCATGTCTAAAAATATTATTAGTTGTTTTTAAATATTGAGTGTTTTTGCTGTCCGAGGAAGAAAACGCATGATGCCGCGGTCAGAAAAAAAGCTGCCCCGGACCAAAAAAATTTTTTTTTCCTCAAATGTAATAACTGATGGTAGAATGTGATTCGGGGTGGAATTCCATGTCTAAAAGTATTATTATTATCTGTTTTAAAAAAAAAAAATTCTCAAATGTAATAACGGAAGCTATAATGTGATTCGGGGTGGAATTCCATGTCTAAAAGTATTATTATTAGCTGTTTTTAAAAATCGAGTGTTTGCTGCCTGAGGAAGAAAACGCATGATGCCGCGGTCAGAAAAAAAGCTGCCCAGGAGCAAAAAAAATTTTTTTTTCTCAAATGTAATAACGGATCCTAGAATGTGATTCGGGGTGAAATTCCATGTCTAAAAATATTGTTATTAGCTGTTTTTAAAAATCGAGTGTTTTTGCTGCCTGAGGAAGAAAACGCGTTATGCCGCAGTCAGAAAAAAAGCTGCCCAGGAGCAAAAAAAATTTTTTTTTCTCAAATGTAATAACGGATGCTAGAATGTGATTCGGGGTGGAATTCCATGTCTAAAAATATTATTATTAGCTGTTTTTAAATATTAAGTGTTTTTGCGGCCCGAGGAAGAAAACGCATGATGCCGCGGTCAGAAAAAAAGCTGCCCAGGAGCAAAAAAATTTTTTTTCTCTCAAATGTAATAACGGATCCTAGAATGTGATTCGGGGTGCAATTCCATGTCTAACAATATTATTAGCTGTTTTTAAAAATTGAGTGTTTTTGCTGCCCGAGGAAGAAAACGCATGATGCCGCGGTCAGAAAAAAAGCTGCCCAGGAACAAAAAAAAACTTTTTCTCATATGTAATAACGGATGCTGAATAGGATTCGGGGTGGAATTCCATGTCTAAAAATATTATTATTAGCTGTTTTTAAAAATCAAGTGTTTTTGCTGCCCGAGGACGAAAAAAAGTTGCTCAGGAGCAAAGAAATTTATTTTCTCAAATGTAATAACAGATGCTAGAATGTGATTCGGGGTGGAATTCCATGTCTAAAAATATTATTCTTAGCTGTTTTTAAAAATCAAGTGTTTTTGCTGCCCGAGGAAGAAAACTCGTGATGCTGCGGTCAGAAAAAAGCTGCCAATGAGCAAAAAAAAATTTTTTTTCTCAAATGTAATAACGGATCCTAGAATGTGATTCGGGTTGCAATTCCATGTCTAAAAATATTATTAGTTGTTTTTAAATATTGAGTGTTTTTGCTGTCCGAGGAAGAAAACGCATGATGCCGCGGTCAGAAAAAAAGCTGCCCCGGACCAAAAAAATTTTTTTTTCCTCAAATGTAATAACTGATGGTAGAATGTGATTCGGGGTGGAATTCCATGTCTAAAAGTATTATTATTATCTGTTTTAAAAAAAAAAAATTCTCAAATGTAATAACGGAAGCTATAATGTGATTCGGGGTGGAATTCCATGTCTAAAAGTATTATTATTAGCTGTTTTTAAAAATCGAGTGTTTGCTGCCTGAGGAAGAAAACGCATGATGCCGCGGTCAGAAAAAAAGCTGCCCAGGAGCAAAAAAAATTTTTTTTTCTCAAATGTAATAACGGATCCTAGAATGTGATTCGGGGTGAAATTCCATGTCTAAAAATATTGTTATTAGCTGTTTTTAAAAATCGAGTGTTTTTGCTGCCTGAGGAAGAAAACGCGTTATGCCGCAGTCAGAAAAAAAGCTGCCCAGGAGCAAAAAAAATTTTTTTTTCTCAAATGTAATAACGGATGCTAGAATGTGATTCGGGGTGGAATTCCATGTCTAAAAATATTATTATTAGCTGTTTATAAAAATCGAGTGTTTTTGCTGTCCGAGAAAGAAATCGTGTGATGCCGCAGTCAGAAAAAAAGCTGCCCAGGAGCAAAAAAATTTTTTTTCTCAAATGTAATAACGTATGCTAGAATGTGATTCGGGGTGGAATTCCATGTCTAAAAATATTATTATTAGCTGTTTTTAAAAATCAAGTGTTTTTGCTGCCCGAGGAAGAAAAAAAATTGCTCAGGAGCAAAAATATTATTAGCTGTTTTTAAAAATTGACTCTTTTTGCTGCCCGAGGAAGAAAACGCGTGATCCCGCGGTAAGAAAAAAAGCTGCCCAGGAGGAAAAAAATTTTTTTTCTCAAATGTAATAACGGATGCTCAAATGTGGTTCAGGGTGGAATTCCATGTCTAAAAATATTATTTTTAGCTGTTTTTAAAAATCAAGTGTTTTTGCTGCCCAAGGAAGACAACGCGTGATGTCGCGGTCTGAAAAAAAGCTGCCCAGGAGCAAAAAAAATTTTTTTTCTCAAATGTAATAATGGATGCTCAAATGTGGTTCTGGGTGGAATTCCATGTCTAAAAATATTTTTATTAGCTGTTTTTAAAAATCAAGTGTTTTTGCTGCCCGAGGAAGAAAACGCGTGATGCAGCGGTCAGAAAAAAAGCTGCCTTGGAGCAAAAAAAATTTTTTTTCTCAAATGTAATAACGAATCCTAGAATGTGATTCGGGGTTGAATTCGATGTCTAAAAATATTATTATTAGCTGTTTAAAAAAATCGAGTGTTTTTGCTGTCCAAGGAAGAAATCGTGTGATGCCGCAGTCAGAAAAAAAGCTGCCCAGGAGCAAAAAAATTTTTTTTCTCAAATGTAATAACGGATGCTAGAATGGGATTTGGGGTGGAATTCCATGTCTAAAAATATTATTATTAGTTGTTTATAAATATCGAGTGTTTTCGCTGCCCAAGGAAGACAATGTGTGATGCCGCGGTCAGAAAAAAAGCTGCCAGAAGCAAAAAAAATTTTTTTTCTCAAATGTAATAACGGATGCTAGAATGTGATTCGGGGTGGAATTCCATGTCTAAAAATATTATTATTAGCTGTTTTTAAAAATCGAGTGTTTTTGCTGCCCGAGGAAGAAAACTCGTGATGCCGCGGTCAGAAAAAAAGCTGCCCAGGAGAAAAAAAAATTTTTTTTTCTCAAATGTAATAACGGATGCTAGAATGTGATTCGGGGTGGAATTCCATGTCTAAAAATATTATTATTAGCTGTTTATAAAAATCGAGTGTTTTTGCTGTCCGAGGAAGAAATCGTGTGATGCCGCAGTCAGAAAAAAAGCTGCCCAGGAGCAAAAAAATTTTTTTTCTCAAATGTAATAACGTATGCTAGAATGTGATTCGGGGTGGAATTCCATGTCTAAAAATATTATTATTAGCTGTTTTTAAAAATCAAGTGTTTTTGCTGCCCGAGGAAGAAAAAAAATTGCTCAGGAGCAAAAATATTATTAGCTGTTTTTAAAAATTGACTCTTTTTGCTGCCCGAGGAAGAAAACGCGTGATCCCGCGGTAAGAAAAAAAGCTGCCCAGGAGGAAAAAAAATTTTTTTTCTCAAATGTAATAACGGATGCTCAAATGTGGTTCAGGGTGGAATTCCATGTCTAAAAATATTATTTTTAGCTGTTTTTAAAAATCAAGTGTTTTTTCTGCCCGAGGAAGAAAACGCGTGATGCCGCGGTCAGAAAAAACGTTGCCCAGGAGCAAAAAAATTTTTTTTCTCAAATGTAATAACGGATGCTAGAATGGGATTTGGGGTGGAATTCCATGTCTAAAAATATTATTATTAGTTGTTTATAAATATCGAGTGTTTTCGCTGCCCAAGGAAGACAATGTGTGATGCCGCGGTCAGAAAAAAAGCTGCCAATGAGCAAAAAAAAATTTTTTTCTCAAATGTAATAACGGATCCTAGAATGTGATTCGGGTTGCAATTCCATGTCTAAAAATATTATTAGTTGTTTTTAAATATTGAGTGTTTTTGCTGTCCGAGGAAGAAAACGCATGATGCCGCGGTCAGAAAAAAAGCTGCCCAGGAATAAAAAAAATTTTTTTCTCAAATGTAATAACGGACGCTAGAATGTGATTCGGTGTGGAATTCCATGTCTAAAAATATTATTATTAGCTGTTTTTAAATATCAAGTGTTTTTGCGGCCCGAGGAAGAAAACGCATGATGCCGCGGTCAGAAAAAAAGCTGCCCAGGAGCAAAAAAATTTTTTTTCTCTCAAATGTAATAACGGATCCTAGAATGTGATTCGGGGTGCAATTCCATGTCTAACAATATTATTAGCTGTTTTTAAAAATTGAGTGTTTTTGCTGCCCGAGGAAGAAAACGCATGATGCCGCGGTCAGAAAAAAAGCTGCCCAGGAACAAAAAAAACCTTTTTCTCAAATGTAATAACGGATGCTGAATAGGATTCGGGGTGGAATTCCATGTCTAAAAATATTATTATTAGCTGTTTTTAAAAATCAAGTGTTTTTGCTGCCCGAGGACGAAAAAAAGTTGCTCAGGAGCAAAAAAATTTATTTTCTCAAATGTAATAACAGATGCTAGAATGTGATTCGGGGTGGAATTCCATGTCTAAAAATATTATTCTTAGCTGTTTTTAAAAATCAAGTGTTTTTGCTGCCCGAGGAAGAAAACTCGTGATGCTGCGGTCAGAAAAAAAGCTGCCAATGAGCAAAAAAAAAATTTTTTTCTCAAATGTAATAACGGATCCTAGAATGTGATTCGGGTTGCAATTCCATGTCTAAAAATATTATTAGTTGTTTTTAAATATTGAGTGTTTTTGCTGTCCGAGGAAGAAAACGCATGATGCCGCGGTCAGAAAAAAAGCTGCCCCGGACCAAAAAAATTTTTTTTTCCTCAAATGTAATAACTGATGGTAGAATGTGATTCGGGCTGGAATTCCATGTCTAAAAGTATTATTATTATCTGTTTTAAAAAAAAAAATTTCTCAAATGTAATAACGGAAGCTATAATGTGATTTGGGGTGGAATTCCATGTCTAAAAGTATTATTATTAGCTGTTTTTAAAAATCGAGTGTTTGCTGCCTGAGGAAGAAAACGCGTGATGCCGCGGTCAGAAATAAAGCTGCCCAGGAGCAAAAAAAAATTTTTTTTCTCAAATGTAATAACGGATGCTCAAATGTGGTTCAGGGTGGAATTCCATGTCTAAAAATATTATTTTTAGCTGTTTTTAAAAATCGAGTGTTTTTGCTGCCCGAGGAAGAAAATGCATGATGCCGCGGTCAGAAAAAAAGCTGCCCAGGAATAAAAAAATTTTTTTTCTCAAATATAATAACAGATGCTAGAATGGGATTCGGGGTGGAATTCCATGTCTAAAAATATTATTATTAGCTGTTTTTAAAAATCAAGTGTTTTTGCTGCCCGAGGAAGAAAACGCGTGATGCCGCGGTCAGAAAAAACGTTGCTCAGGAGCAAAAAAATTTTTTTTTCTCAAATGTAATAACGGATGCTAGAATGTGATTCAGGGTGGAATTCCATGTCTAAAAATATTATTATTAGCTGTTTTTAAAAATTGACTCTTTTTGCTGCCAGAGGAAGAAAACGAGTGATGCCGCGGTAAGAAAAAAAGCTTCCCAGGAGCAAAAAAAATTTTTTTTTCTCAAATGTAATAACGGATGCTAGAATGTGATTCGGTGTGGAATTCCATGTCTAAAAATATTATTATTAGCTGTTTTTAAATATCGAGTGTTTTTGCTGCCCGAGGAAGAAAACGCATGATGCCGCGGTCAGAAAAAAAGCTGCCCAGGAGCAAAAAAAATTTTTTTTTCTCAAATGTAATAACGGATCCTAGAATGTGATTCGGGGTGGAATTCCATGTCTAAAAATATTGTTATTAGCTGTTTTTAAAAATCGAGTGTTTTTCCTGCCCGAGGAAGAAAACGCGTGATGCCGCGGTCAGAAAAAAAGCTGCCGAGGAGCAAAAAAATTTTTTTTTCTCAAATGTAATAACGGATGCTAGAATGTGATTCAGGGTGGAATTCCATGTCTAAAAATATTATTTTTAGCTGTTTTTTAAAATCGAGTGTTTTTGCTGCCTGAGGAAGAAAACGGGTTATGCCGCAGTCAGAAAAAAAGCTGCCCAGGAGCAAAAAAAATTTTTTTTTCTCAAATGTAATAACGGATCCTAGAATGTAATTCGGGGTGGAATTCCATGTCTAAAAATATTATTATTAGCTGTTTATAAAAATCGAGTTTTTTTGCTGTCCGAGAAAGAAATCGTGTGATGCCGCAGTGAGAAAAAAAGCTGCCCAGGAGCAAAAAAATTTTTTTTCTCAAATGTAATAACGTATGCTAGAATGTGATTCGGGGTGGAATTCCATGTCTAAAAATATTATTATTAGCTGTTTTTAAAAATCAAGTGTTTTTGCTGCCCGAGGAAGAAAAAAAATTGCTCAGGAGCAAAAATATTATTAGCTGTTTTTAAAAATTGACTCTTTTTGCTGCCCGAGGAAGAAAACGCGTGATCCCGCGGTAAGAAAAAAAGCTGCCCAGGAGGAAAAAAATTTTTTTTTCTCAAATGTAATAACGGATGCTCAAATGTGGTTCAGGGTGGAATTCCATGTCTAAAAATATTATTTTTAGCTGTTTTTAAAAATCGAGTGTTTTTGCTGCCCAAGGAAGACAACGCGTGATGTCGCGGTCAGAAAAAAAGCTGCCCAGGAGCAAAAAAAATTTTTTTTCTCAAATGTAATAATGGATGCTCAAATGTGGTTCTGGGTGGAATTCCATGTCTAAAAATATTTTTATTAGCTGTTTTTAAAAATCAAGTGTTTTTGCTGCCCGAGGAAGAAAACGCGTGATGCAGCGGTCAGAAAAAAAGCTGCCTTGGAGCAAAAAAAATTTTTTTTCTCAAATGTAATAACGAATCCTAGAATGTGATTCGGGGTGGAATTCGATGTCTAAAAATATTATTATTAGCTGTTTAAAAAAATCGAGTGTTTTTCCTGTCCAAGGAAGAAATCGTGTGATGCCGCAGTCAGAAAAAAAGCTGCCCAGGAGCAAAAAATTTTTTTTTCTCAAATGTAATAACGGATGATAGAATGGGATTTGGCGTGGAATTCCATGTCTCAAAATATTATTATTAGTTGTTTTTAAATATCGAGTGTTTTCGCTGCCCAAGGAAGACAATGTGTGATGCCGCGGTCAGAAAAAAAGCTGCCAGAAGCAAAAAAAATTTTTTTTCTCAAATGTAATAACGGATGCTAGAATGTGATTCGGGGTGGAATTCCATGTCTAAAAATATTATTCTTAGCTGTTTTTAAAAATCAAGTGTTTTTGCTGCCCGAGGAAGAAAACTCGTGATGCTGCGGACAGAAAAAAAGCTGCCAATGAGCAAAAAAAATTTTTTTTCTCAAATGTAATACTGGATGCTAGAATGTGATTCGGGGTGGAATTCCATGGCTAAAAATATTATTATTAGCTTTTTTAAAAAATCGAGTGTTTTTGCTGCCCGAGGAAGAAAAAAAGTTGCTCAGGAGCAAAAAAATTTTTTTTCTCAAATGTAATAACGGATGCTAGAATGTGATTCAGGGTGGAATTCCATGTCTAAAAATATTATTATTAGCTGCTTTTAAAAATCAAGTGTTTTTGCTGCCCGAGGAAGAAAAAAAATTGCTCAGGAGCAAAAATATTATTAGCTGTTTTTAAAAATTGACTCTTTTTACTGCCCGAGGAAGAAAACGCGTGATCCCGCGGTAAGAAAAAAAGCTGCCCAGAAGGAAAAAATTTTTTTTTTCTCAAATGTAATAATGGATGCTAGAATGTGATTCGGGGTGGAATTCCATGTCTAAAAATATTATTATTATCTGTTTTTAAAAATCAAGTGTTTTTGCTGCCCAAGGAAGAAAAAAAATTGC
The DNA here is from genome assembly GCA_022577455.1 of Arizona elegans. Taxonomy (NCBI): domain Eukaryota; kingdom Metazoa; phylum Chordata; class Lepidosauria; order Squamata; family Colubridae; genus Arizona; species Arizona elegans. Next base: position 167,373,420 of record JAKOOJ010000001.1, on the reverse strand, counting down.
TCAGGAGCAAAAATATTATTAGCTGTTTTTAAAAATTGACTCTTTTTGCTGCCCGAGGAAGAAAACGCGTGATCCCGCGGTAAGAAAAAAAGCTGCCCAGGAGGAAAAAAATTTTTTTTTCTCAAATGTAATAACGGATGCTCAAATGTGGTTCAGGGTGGAATTCCATGTCTAAAAATATTATTTTTAGCTGTTTTTAAAAATCGAGTGTTTTTGCTGCCCAAGGAAGACAACGCGTGATGTCGCGGTCAGAAAAAAAGCTGCCCAGGAGCAAAAAAAATTTTTTTTCTCAAATGTAATAACGGATGCTCAAATGTGGTTCTGGGTGGAATTCCATGTCTAAAAATATTTTTATTAGCTGTTTTTTAAAATCGAGTGTTTTTGCTGCCCGAGGAAGAAAACGCGTGATGCAGCGGTCAGAAAAAAAGCTGCCTTGGAGCAAAAAAAATTTTTTTTTCTCAAATGTAATAACGAATCCTAGAATGTGATTCGGGGTGGAATTCCGTGTCAAAAAATATTATTATTAGCTGTTTTTAAAAATCGAGTGTTTTTGCTGCCCGAGGAAGAAAACGCGTGATGCCGCAGTCAGAAAAAAAGCTGCTAGGAGCAAAAAAAAAATTTTTTTCTCAAATGTAATAACGGATGTTAGAATGTGATTCGGGGTGGAATTCCATGTCTAAAAATATTATTATTAGCTGTTTTTAAAAATCGAGTGTTTTTGCTGCCCGAGGAAGAAAACGTGTGATGCCGTGGTCAGAAAAAAAGCTGCCCAGGAGCAAAAAAATTTTTTTTTTCTCAAATGTAATAACGGATGCTAGAATGTGATTCGGGGTGGAATTCCGTGTCAAAAAATATTATTATTAGCTGTTTTTAAAAATCGAGTGTTTTTGCTGCCCGAGGAAGAAAACGTGTGATGCCGCAGTCAGAAAAAAAGCTGCTAGGAGCAAAAAAAATTTTTTTTTCTCAAATGTAATAACGGATGTTAGAATGGGATTCGGGGTGGAATTCCATGTCTAAAAATATTTTTATTAGCTGTTTTTAAAAATCAAGTGTTTTTGCTGCCAGAGGAAGAAAACGTGTGATGCCGCGGTCAGAAAAAAAGCTGCCAGAAGCAAAAAAATTTTTTTTCTCAAATGTAATAACGGATGCTAGAATGTGATTCGGGGTGGAATTCCATGTCTAAAAATATTATTATTAGCTGTTTTTAAAAATCGAGTGTTTTTGCTGCCCGAGGAAGAAAACGCGTGTTGCCGCGGTCAGAAAAAAAGCTGCCCAGGAGCAAAAAAAAATTTTTTTCTCAAATGTAATAATGGATGCTAGAATGTGATTCGGGGTGGAATTCCATGTCTAAAAATATTATTATTAGCTTTTTTAAAAAATCGAGTGTTTTTGCTGCCCGAGGAAGAAAAAAAGTTGCTCAGGAGCAAAAAAATTTTTTTTCTCAAATGTAATAACGGATGCTAGAATGTGATTCAGGGTGGAATTCCATGTCTAAAAATATTATTATTAGCTGCTTTTAAAAATCAAGTGTTTTTGCTGCCCGAGGAAGAAAAAAAATTGCTCAGGAGCAAAAATATTATTAGCTGTTTTTAAAAATTGACTCTTTTTGCTGCCCGAGGAAGAAAACGCGTGATCCCGCGGTAAGAAAAAAAGCTGCCCAGGAGGAAAAAAATTTTTTTTTCTCAAATGTAATAATGGATGCTAGAATGTGATTCGGGGTGGAATTCCATGTCTAAAAATATTATTATTAGCTGTTTATAAAAATCGAGTGTTTTTGCTGCCCGAGGAAGAAAACGCATGATGCCGAGGTCAGAAAAAAAGCTGCCCAGGAACAAAAAAATTTTTTTTCTCAAATGTAATAACGGATGCTAGAATGTGATTCGGGGTGGAATTCCATGTCTGAAAATATTATTATTAGCTGTTTTTTAAAATCGAGTGTTTTTGCTGCCCGAGGAAGAAAACGCGTGATGCCGCGGTCAGAAAAAAAGCTGCCCTGTAGCAAAAAAAATTTTTTTTCTCAAATGTAGTAACGGATGCTAGAATGTGATTCAGGGTGGAATTCCATGTCTAAAAATATTATTATTAGCTGTTTTTAAATATCGAGTGTTTTCGCTGCCCAAGGAAGACAACGCGTGATGCCGCGGTCAGAAAAAAAGCTGCCAAGGAGCAAAAAAAATTTTTTTTCTCAAATGTAATAACGGATGCTCAAATGTGGTTCAGGGTGGAATTCCATGTCTAAAAATATTATTTTTAGCTGTTTTTAAAAATCGAGTGTTTTTGCTGCCCGAGGAAGAAAACGCATGATGCCGCGATCAGAAAAAAAGCTGCCCAGGAACAAAAATTTTTTTTTCTCAAATGTAATAATGGATGGTAGAATGGGATTCGGGGTGGAATTCCATGTCTAAAAATATTATTATTAGCTGTTTTTAAATATCGAGTGTTTTCGCTGCCCAAGGAAGACAACGTTTGATTCCGCGGTCAGAAAAAAAGCTGCCAGGAGCAAAAAAAAATTTTTTCTCAAATGTAATAATGGATGCTAGAATGTGATTCGGGGTGGAATTCCATGTCTAAAAATAGTATTATTAGCTGTTTATAAAAATCGAGTGTTTTTGCTGCCCGAGGAAGAAAACGCATGATGCCGCGGTCAGAAAAAAAGCTGCCCAGGAACAAAAATATTTTTTTTCTCAAATGTAATAACGGATGCTAGAATGGGATTCGGGGTGGAATTCCATGTCTAAAAATATTATTATTAGCTGTTTTTAAAAATCAAGTGTTTTTGCTGCCCGAGGAAGAAAAAAGTTGCTCAGGAGCAAAAAAAAATTTTTTTTCTCAAATGTAATAACGGATGCTAGAATGTGATTCAGGGTGGAATTCCATGTCTAAAAATTTTATTATTAGCTGTTTTTAAAAATTGACTCTTTTTGCTGCCCGAGGGAGAAAACGCGTGATGCCGCGGTCAGAAAAAAAGCTGCCCTGTAGCAAAAAAAATTTTTTTTTCTCAAATGTAGTAACGGATGCTAGAATGGGATTCGGGGTGGAATTCCATGTTTAAAAATATTATTATTAGCTGTTTTTAAAAATCAAGTGTTTTTGCTGCCCGAGGAAGAAAACGCGTGATCCCGCGGTAAGAAAAAAAGCTGCCCAGGAGGAAAAAAATTTTTTTTTCTCAAATGTAATAATGGATGCTAGAATGTGATTCGGGGTGGAATTCCATGTCTAAAAATATTATTATTAGCTGTTTATAAAAATCGAGTGTTTTTGCTGCCCGAGGAAGAAAACGCATGATGCCGAGGTCAGAAAAAAAGCTGCCCAGGAACAAAAAAATTTTTTTTCTCAAATGTAATAACGGATGCTAGAATGTGATTCGGGGTGGAATTCCATGTCTGAAAATATTATTATTAGCTGTTTTTAAAAATCGAGTGTTTTTGCTGCCCGAGGAAGAAAACGCGTGATGCCGCGGTCAGAAAAAAAGCTGCCCTGTAGCAAAAAAAATTTTTTTTCTCAAATGTAGTAACGGATGCTAGAATGTGATTCAGGGTGGAATTCCATGTCTAAAAATATTATTATTAGCTGTTTTTAAATATCGAGTGTTTTCGCTGCCCAAGGAAGACAACGCGTGATGCCGCGGTCAGAAAAAAAGCTGCCAAGGAGCAAAAAAAATTTTTTTTCTCAAATGTAATAACGGATGCTCAAATGTGGTTCAGGGTGGAATTCCATGTCTAAAAATATTATTTTTAGCTGTTTTTAAAAATCGAGTGTTTTTGCTGCCCGAGGAAGAAAACGCATGATGCCGCGATCAGAAAAAAAGCTGCCCAGGAACAAAAATTTTTTTTTCTCAAATGTAATAATGGATGGTAGAATGGGATTCGGGGTGGAATTCCATGTCTAAAAATATTATTATTAGCTGTTTTTAAATATCGAGTGTTTTCGCTGCCCAAGGAAGACAACGTTTGATTCCGCGGTCAGAAAAAAAGCTGCCAGGAGCAAAAAAAAATTTTTTCTCAAATGTAATAATGGATGCTAGAATGTGATTCGGGGTGGAATTCCATGTCTAAAAATAGTATTATTAGCTGTTTATAAAAATCGAGTGTTTTTGCTGCCCGAGGAAGAAAACGCATGATGCCGCGGTCAGAAAAAAAGCTGCCCAGGAACAAAAATATTTTTTTTCTCAAATGTAATAACGGATGCTAGAATGGGATTCGGGGTGGAATTCCATGTCTAAAAATATTATTATTAGCTGTTTTTAAAAATCAAGTGTTTTTGCTGCCCGAGGAAGAAAAAAGTTGCTCAGGAGCAAAAAAAAATTTTTTTTCTCAAATGTAATAACGGATGCTAGAATGTGATTCAGGGTGGAATTCCATGTCTAAAAATTTTATTATTAGCTGTTTTTAAAAATTGACTCTTTTTGCTGCCCGAGGGAGAAAACGCGTGATGCCGCGGTCAGAAAAAAAGCTGCCCTGTAGCAAAAAAAATTTTTTTTTCTCAAATGTAGTAACGGATGCTAGAATGTGATTCAGGGTGGAATTCCATGTCTAAAAATATTATTATTAGCTGTTTATAAAAATTGAGTGTTTTTGCTGCCCGAGGAAGAAAACGCATGATGCCGCGGTCAGAAAAAATGCTGCCCAGGCGCAAAAAAATTTTTTTTTCTCAAATGTAATAATGGATGGTAGAATGGGATTCGGGGTGGAATTCCATGTTTAAAAATATTATTATTAGCTGTTTTTAAAAATCAAGTGTTTTTGCTGCCCGAGGAAGAAAACGCGTGATGCAGCGGTCAGAAAAAAAGCTGCCCAGGAGGAAAAAAAAATTTTTTTTCTCAAATGTAATAATGGATGCTAGAATGTGATTCGGTGTGGAATTCCATGTCTAAAAATATTATTATTAGCTGTTTTTAAAAATCGAGTGTTTTTACTGCCCGAGGAAGAAAACGCATGATGCCGCGGTCAGAAAAAAAGTGGCCAGGAGCAAAAATTTTTTTTTTCTCAAATGTAATAACGGATGCTAGAATGTGATTCGGGGTGGAATTCCATGTCTAAAAATATTATTATTAGCTTTTTAAAAAAATCGAGTGTTTTTGCTGCCCGAGGAAGAAAAAAAGTTGCTCAGGAGCAAAAAAAATTTTTTTCTCAAATGTAATAACGGATGCTAGAATGTGATTCGGGGTGGAATTCCATGTCTAAAAATATTATTATTAGCTGTTTTTAAATATCAAGTGTTTTTGCGGCCCGAGGAAGAAAACGCATGATGCCGCGGTCAGAAAAAAAGCTGCCCAGGAGCAAAAAAATTTTTTTTCTCTCAAATGTAATAACGGATCCTAGAATGTGATTCGGGGTGCAATTCCATGTCTAACAATATTATTAGCTGTTTTTAAAAATTGAGTGTTTTTGCTGCCCGAGGAAGAAAACGCATGATGCCGCGGTCAGAAAAAAAGCTGCCCAGGAACAAAAAAAACCTTTTTCTCAAATGTAATAACGGATGCTGAATAGGATTCGGGGTGGAATTCCATGTCTAAAAATATTATTATTAGCTGTTTTTAAAAATCAAGTGTTTTTGCTGCCCGAGGACGAAAAAAAGTTGCTCAGGAGCAAAAAAATTTATTTTCTCAAATGTAATAACAGATGCTAGAATGTGATTCGGGGTGGAATTCCATGTCTAAAAATATTATTCTTAGCTGTTTTTAAAAATCAAGTGTTTTTGCTGCCCGAGGAAGAAAACTCGTGATGCTGCGGTCAGAAAAAAAGCTGCCAATGAGCAAAAAAAAAATTTTTTTCTCAAATGTAATAACGGATCCTAGAATGTGATTCGGGTTGCAATTCCATGTCTAAAAATATTATTAGTTGTTTTTAAATATTGAGTGTTTTTGCTGTCCGAGGAAGAAAACGCATGATGCCGCGGTCAGAAAAAAAGCTGCCCCGGACCAAAAAAATTTTTTTTTCCTCAAATGTAATAACTGATGGTAGAATGTGATTCGGGCTGGAATTCCATGTCTAAAAGTATTATTATTATCTGTTTTAAAAAAAAAAATTTCTCAAATGTAATAACGGAAGCTATAATGTGATTTGGGGTGGAATTCCATGTCTAAAAGTATTATTATTAGCTGTTTTTAAAAATCGAGTGTTTGCTGCCTGAGGAAGAAAACGCGTGATGCCGCGGTCAGAAATAAAGCTGCCCAGGAGCAAAAAAAAATTTTTTTTCTCAAATGTAATAACGGATGCTCAAATGTGGTTCAGGGTGGAATTCCATGTCTAAAAATATTATTTTTAGCTGTTTTTAAAAATCCAGTGTTTTTGCTGCCCGAGGAAGAAAATGCATGATGCCGCGGTCAGAAAAAAAGCTGCCCTGTAGCAAAAAAAATTTTTTTTTCTCAAATGTAGTAACGGATGCTAGAATGTGATTCATGGTGGAATTCCATGTCTAAAAATATTATTATTAGCTGTTTATAAAAATTGAGTGTTTTTGCTGCCCGAGGAAGAAAACGCATGATGCCGCGGTCAGAAAAAATGCTGCCCAGGCGCAAAAAAATTTTTTTTTCTCAAATGTAATAATGGATGGTAGAATGGGATTTGGGGTGGAATTCCATGTTTAAAAATATTATTATTAGCTGTTTTTAAATATCGAGTGTTTTCGCTGCCCAAGGAAGACAAGGTGTGATTCCGCGGTCAGAAAAAAAGCTGCCAGAAGCAAAAAAAAATTTTTTCTCAAATGTAATAACGGATGCTAGAATGTGATTCGGGGTGGAATTCCATGTCTAAAAATATTATTATTAGCTGTTTTTAAAAATCAAGTGTTTTTGCTGCCCGAGGAAGAAAACGCGTGATGCAGCGGTCAGAAAAAAAGCTGCCCAGGAGGAAAAAAAAATTTTTTTTCTCAAATGTAATAATGGATGCTAGAATGTGATTCGGTGTGGAATTCCATGTCTAAAAATATTATTATTAGCTGTTTTTAAAAATCGAGTGTTTTTACTGCCCGAGGAAGAAAACGCATGATGCCGCGGTCAGAAAAAAAGTGGCCAGGAGCAAAACTTTTTTTTTTCTCAAATGTAATAACGGATGCTAGAATGTGATTCGGGGTGGAATTCCATGTCTAAAAATATTATTATTAGCTTTTTAAAAAAATCGAGTGTTTTTGCTGCCCGAGGAAGAAAAAAAGTTGCTCAGGAGCAAAAAAAATTTTTTTCTCAAATGTAATAACGGATGCTAGAATGTGATTCAGGGTGGAATTCCATGTCTAAAAATATTATTATTAGCTGCTTTTAAAAATCAAGTGTTTTTGCTGCCCGAGGAAGAAAAAAAATTGCTCAGGAGCAAAAATATTATTAGCTGTTTTTAAAAATTGACTCTTTTTGCTGCCCGAGGAAGAAAACGCGTGATCCCGCGGTAAGAAAAAAAGCTGCCCAGGAGGAAAAAAATTTTTTTTTCTCAAATGTAATAACGGATGCTAGAATGTGATTCGGGGTGGAATTCCATGTCTAAAAATATTATTATTAGCTGTTTTTAAATATCAAGTGTTTTTGCGGCCCGAGGAAGAAAACGCATGATGCCGCGGTCAGAAAAAAAGCTGCCCAGGAGCAAAAAAATTTTTTTTCTCTCAAATGTAATAACGGATCCTAGAATGTGATTCGGGGTGCAATTCCATGTCTAACAATATTATTAGCTGTTTTTAAAAATTGAGTGTTTTTGCTGCCCGAGGAAGAAAACGCATGATGCCGCGGTCAGAAAAAAAGCTGCCCAGGAACAAAAAAAACCTTTTTCTCAAATGTAATAACGGATGCTGAATAGGATTCGGGGTGGAATTCCATGTCTAAAAATATTATTATTAGCTGTTTTTAAAAATCAAGTGTTTTTGCTGCCCGAGGACGAAAAAAAGTTGCTCAGGAGCAAAAAAATTTATTTTCTCAAATGTAATAACAGATGCTAGAATGTGATTCGGGGTGGAATTCCATGTCTAAAAATATTATTCTTAGCTGTTTTTAAAAATCAAGTGTTTTTGCTGCCCGAGGAAGAAAACTCGTGATGCTGCGGTCAGAAAAAAAGCTGCCAATGAGCAAAAAAAAAATTTTTTTCTCAAATGTAATAACGGATCCTAGAATGTAATTCGGGTTGCAATTCCATGTCTAAAAATATTATTAGTTGTTTTTAAATATTGAGTGTTTTTGCTGTCCGAGGAAGAAAACGCATGATGCCGCGGTCCGAAAAAAAGCTGCCCCGGACCAAAAAAATTTTTTTTTCCTCAAATGTAATAACTGATGGTAGAATGTGATTCGGGCTGGAATTCCATGTCTAAAAGTATTATTATTATCTGTTTTAAAAAAAAAAATTTCTCAAATGTAATAACGGAAGCTATAATGTGATTTGGGGTGGAATTCCATGTCTAAAAGTATTATTATTAGCTGTTTTTAAAAATCGAGTGTTTGCTGCCTGAGGAAGAAAACGCGTGATGCCGCGGTCAGAAATAAAGCTGCCCAGGAGCAAAAAAAAATTTTTTTTCTCAAATGTAATAACGGATGCTCAAATGTGGTTCAGGGTGGAATTCCATGTCTAAAAATATTATTTTTAGCTGTTTTTAAAAATCGAGTGTTTTTGCTGCCCGAGGAAGAAAATGCATGATGCCGCGGTCAGAAAAAAAGCTGCCCTGTAGCAAAAAAAATTTTTTTTTCTCAAATGTAGTAACGGATGCTAGAATGTGATTCAGGGTGGAATTCCATGTCTAAAAATATTATTATTAGCTGTTTATAAAAATTGAGTGTTTTTGCTGCCCGTGGAAGAAAACGCATGATGCCGCGGTCAGAAAAAATGCTGCCCAGGCGCAAAAAAATTTTTTTTTCTCAAATGTAATAATGGATGGTAGAATGGGATTCGGGGTGGAATTCCATGTTTAAAAATATTATTATTAGCTGTTTTTAAATATCGAGTGTTTTCGCTGCCCAAGGAAGACAAGGTGTGATTCCGCGGTCAGAAAAAAAGCTGCCAGAAGCAAAAAAAATTTTTTTCTCAAATGTAATAACGGATGCTAGAATGTGATTCGGGGTGGAATTCCATGTCTAAAAATATTATTATTAGCTGTTTTTAAAAATCAAGTGTTTTTGCTGCCCGAGGAAGAAAACGAGTGATGCAGCGGTCAGAAAAAAAGCTGCCCAGGAGGAAAAAAAAATTTTTTTTCTCAAATGTAATAATGGATGCTAGAATGTGATTCGGTGTGGAATTCCATGTCTAAAAATATTATTATTAGCTGTTTTTAAAAATCGAGTGTTTTTACTGCCCGAGGAAGAAAACGCATGATGCCGCGGTCAGAAAAAAAGTGGCCAGGAGCAAAATTTTTTTTTTCTCAAATGTAATAACGGATGCTAGAATGTGATTCGGGGTGGAATTCCATGTCTAAAAATATTATTATTAGCTTTTTAAAAAAATCGAGTGTTTTTGCTGCCCGAGGAAGAAAAAAAGTTGCTCAGGAGCAAAAAAAATTTTTTTCTCAAATGTAATAACGGATGCTAGAATGTGATTCAGGGTGGAATTCCATGTCTAAAAATATTATTATTAGCTGCTTTTAAAAATCAAGTGTTTTTGCTGCCCGAGGAAGAAAAAAAATTGCTCAGGAGCAAAAATATTATTAGCTGTTTTTAAAAATTGACTCTTTTTGCTGCCCGAGGAAGAAAACGCGTGATCCCGCGGTAAGAAAAAAAGCTGCCCAGGAGGAAAAAAATTTTTTTTTCTCAAATGTAATAATGGATGCTAGAATGTGATTCGGGGTGGAATTCCATGTCTAAAAATATTATTATTAGCTGTTTATAAAAATCGAGTGTTTTTGCTGCCCGAGGAAGAAAACGCATGATGGCGAGGTCAGAAAAAAAGCTGCCCAGGAACAAAAAAATTTTTTTTCTCAAATGTAATAACGGATGCTAGAATGTGATTCGGGGTGGAATTCCATGTCTGAAAATATTATTATTAGCTGTTTTTAAAAATCGAGTGTTTTTGCTGCCCGAGGAAGAAAACGCGTGATGCCGCGGTCAGAAAAAAAGCTGCCCTGTAGCAAAAAAAATTTTTTTTCTCAAATGTAGTAACGGATGCTAGAATGTGATTCAGGGTGGAATTCCATGTCTAAAAATATTATTATTAGCTGTTTTTAAATATCGAGTGTTTTCGCTGCCCAAGGAAGACAACGCGTGATTCCGCGGTCAGAAAAAAAGCTGCCAGGAGCAAAAAAAATTTTTTTCTCAAATGTAATAATGGATGCTAGAATGTGATTCGGGGTGGAATTCCATGTCTAAAAATAGTATTATTAGCTGTTTATAAAAATCGAGTGTTTTTGCTGCCCGAGGAAGAAAACGCATGATGCCGCGGTCAGAAAAAAAGCTGCCCAGGAACAAAAATATTTTTTTTCTCAAATGTAATAACGGATGCTAGAATGGGATTCGGGGTGGAATTCCATGTCTAAAAATATTATTATTAGCTGTTTTTAAAAATCAAGTGTTTTTGCTGCCCGAGGAAGAAAAAAGTTGCTCAGGAGCAAAAAAAAATTTTTTTTCTCAAATGTAATAACGGATGCTAGAATGTGATTCAGGGTGGAATTCCATGTCTAAAAATTTTATTATTAGCTGTTTTTAAAAATTGACTCTTTTTGCTGCCCGAGGGAGAAAACGCGTGATGCCGCGGTCAGAAAAAAAGCTGCCCTGTAGCAAAAAAAATTTTTTTTTCTCAAATGTAGTAACGGATGCTAGAATGTGATTCAGGGTGGAATTCCATGTCTAAAAATATTATTATTAGCTGTTTATAAAAATTGAGTGTTTTTGCTGCCCGAGGAAGAAAACGCATGATGCCGCGGTCAGAAAAAATGCTGCCCAGGCGCAAAAAAATTTTTTTTTCTCAAATGTAATAATGGATGGTAGAATGGGATTCGGGGTGGAATTCCATGTTTAAAAATATTATTATTAGCTGTTTTTAAATATCGAGTGTTTTCGCTGCCCAAGGAAGACAAGGTGTGATTCCGCGGTCAGAAAAAAAGCTGCCAGAAGCAAAAAAAAATTTTTTCTCAAATGTAATAACGGATGCTAGAATGTGATTCGGGGTGGAATTCCATGTCTAAAAATATTATTATTAGCTGTTTTTAAAAATCAAGTGTTTTTGCTGCCCGAGGAAGAAAACGCGTGATGCAGCGGTCAGAAAAAAAGCTGCCCAGGAGGAAAAAAAAATTTTTTTTCTCAAATGTAATAATGGATGCTAGAATGTGATTCGGTGTGGAATTCCATGTCTAAAAATATTATTATTAGCTGTTTTTAAAAATCGAGTGTTTTTACTGCCCGAGGAAGAAAACGCATGATGCCGCGGTCAGAAAAAAAGTGGCCAGGAGCAAAAATTTTTTTTTTCTCAAATGTAATAACGGATGTAAGAATGTGATTCGGGGTGGAATTCCATGTCTAAAAATATTATTATTAGCTTTTTAAAAAAATCGAGTGTTTTTGCTGCCCGAGGAAGAAAAAAAGTTGCTCAGGAGCAAAAAAAATTTTTTTCTCAAATGTAATAACGGATGCTAGAATGTGATTCGGGGTGGAATTCCATGTCTAAAAATATTATTATTAGCTGTTTTTAAATATCAAGTGTTTTTGCGGCCCGAGGAAGAAAACGCATGATGCCGCGGTCAGAAAAAAAGCTGCCCAGGAGCAAAAAAATTTTTTTTCTCTCAAATGTAATAACGGATCCTAGAATGTGATTCGGGGTGCAATTCCATGTCTAACAATATTATTAGCTGTTTTTAAAAATTGAGTGTTTTTGCTGCCCGAGGAAGAAAACGCATGATGCCGCGGTCAGAAAAAAAGCTGCCCAGGAACAAAAAAAACCTTTTTCTCAAATGTAATAACGGATGCTGAATAGGATTCGGGGTGGAATTCCATGTCTAAAAATATTATTATTAGCTGTTTTTAAAAATCAAGTGTTTTTGCTGCCCGAGGACGAAAAAAAGTTGCTCAGGAGCAAAAAAATTTATTTTCTCAAATGTAATAACAGATGCTAGAATGTGATTCGGGGTGGAATTCCATGTCTAAAAATATTATTCTTAGCTGTTTTTAAAAATCAAGTGTTTTTGCTGCCCGAGGAAGAAAACTCGTGATGCTGCGGTCAGAAAAAAAGCTGCCAATGAGCAAAAAAAAAATTTTTTTCTCAAATGTAATAACGGATCCTAGAATGTGATTCGGGTTGCAATTCCATGTCTAAAAATATTATTAGTTGTTTTTAAATATTGAGTGTTTTTGCTGTCCGAGGAAGAAAACGCATGATGCCGCGGTCAGAAAAAAAGCTGCCCCGGACCAAAAAAAATTTTTTTTCCTCAAATGTAATAACTGATGGTAGAATGTGATTCGGGCTGGAATTCCATGTCTAAAAGTATTATTATTATCTGTTTTAAAAAAAAAAATTTCTCAAATGTAATAACGGAAGCTATAATGTGATTTGGGGTGGAATTCCATGTCTAAAAGTATTATTATTAGCTGTTTTTAAAAATCGAGTGTTTGCTGCCTGAGGAAGAAAACGCATGATGCCGCGGTCAGAAATAAAGCTGCCCAGGAGCAAAAAAAAATTTTTTTTCTCAAATGTAATAACGGATGCTCAAATGTGGTTCAGGGTGGAATTCCATGTCTAAAAATATTATTTTTAGCTGTTTTTAAAAATCGAGTGTTTTTGCTGCCCGAGGAAGAAAATGCATGATGCCGCGGTCAGAAAAAAAGCTGCCCAGGAATAAAAAAAATTTTTTTCTCAAATATAATAACAGATGCTAGAATGGGATTCGGGGTGGAATTCCATGTCTAAAAATATTATTATTAGCTGTTTTTAAAAATCAAGTGTTTTTGCTGCCCGAGGAAGAAAACGCGTGATGCCGCGGTCAGAAAAAACGTTGCTCAGGAGCAAAAAAATTTTTTTTTCTCAAATGTAATAACGGATGCTAGAATGTGATTCAGGGTGGAATTCCATGTCTAAAAATATTATTATTAGCTGTTTTTAAAAATTGACTCTTTTTGCTGCCAGAGGAAGAAAACGAGTGATGCCGCGGTAAGAAAAAAAGCTTCCCAGGAGCAAAAAAAATTTTTTTTTCTCAAATGTAATAACGGATGCTAGAATGTGATTCGGTGTGGAATTCCATGTCTAAAAATATTATTATTAGCTGTTTTTAAATATCGAGTGTTTTTGCTGCCCGAGGAAGAAAACGCATGATGCCGCGGTCAGAAAAAAAGCTGCCGAGGAGCAAAAAAATTTTTTTTTCTCAAATGTAATAACGGATGCTAGAATGTGATTCAGGGTGGAATTCCATGTCTAAAAATATTATTTTTAGCTGTTTGTAAAAATCGAGTGTTTTTGCTGCCTGAGGAAGAAAACGCGTTATGCCGCAGTCAGAAAAAAAGCTGCCCAGGAGCAAAAAAAATTTTTTTTTCTCAAATGTAATAACGGATGCTAGAATGTGATTCGGGGTGGAATTCCATGTCTAAAAATATTATTATTAGCTGTTTATAAAAATCGAGTGTTTTTGCTGTCCGAGAAAGAAATCGTGTGATGCCGCAGTGAGAAAAAAAGCTGCCCAGGAGCAAAAAAATTTTTTTTCTCAAATGTAATAACGTATGCTAGAATGTGATTCGGGGTGGAATTCCATGTCTAAAAATATTATTATTAGCTGTTTTTAAAAATCAAGTGTTTTTGCTGCCCGAGGAAGAAAAAAAATTGCTCAGGAGCAAAAATATTATTAGCTGTTTTTAAAAATTGACTCTTTTTGCTGCCCGAGGAAGAAAACGCGTGATCCCGCGGTAAGAAAAAAAGCTGCCCAGGAGGAAAAAAATTTTTTTTTCTCAAATGTAATAACGGATGCTCAAATGTGGTTCAGGGTGGAATTCCATGTCTAAAAATATTATTTTTAGCTGTTTTTAAAAATCGAGTGTTTTTGCTGCCCAAGGAAGACAACGCGTGATGTCGCGGTCAGAAAAAAAGCTGCCCAGGAGCAAAAAAAATTTTTTTTCTCAAATGTAATAATGGATGCTCAAATGTGGTTCTGGGTGGAATTCCATGTCTAAAAATATTTTTATTAGCTGTTTTTAAAAATCAAGTGTTTTTGCTGCCCGAGGAAGAAAACGCGTGATGCAGCGGTCAGAAAAAAAGCTGCCTTGGAGCAAAAAAAATTTTTTTTCTCTCAAATGTAATAACGGATCCTAGAATGTGATTCGGGGTGGAATTCGATGTCTAAAAATATTATTAGCTGTTTTTAAAAATTGAGTGTTTTTGCTGCCCGAGGAAGAAAACGCATGATGCCGCAGTCAGAAAAAAAGCTGCCCAGGAACAAAAAAAACCTTTTTCTCAAATGTAATAACGGATGCTGAATAGGATTCGGGGTGGAATTCCATGTCTAAAAATATTATTATTAGCTGTTTTTAAAAATCAAGTGTTTTTGCTGCCCGAGGATGAAAAAAAGTTGCTCAGGAGCAAAAAAATTTATTTTCTCAAATGTAATAACAGATGCTAGAATGTGATTCGGGGTGGAATTCCATGTCTAAAAATATTATTCTTAGCTGTTTTTAAAAATCAAGTGTTTTTGCTGCCCGAGGAAGAAAACTCGTGATGCTGCGGTCAGAAAAAAAGCTGCCAATGAGCAAAAAAAAATTTTTTTTCTCAAATGTAATAACGGATCCTAGAATGTGATTCGGGTTGCAATTCCATGTCTAAAAATATTATTAGTTGTTTTTAAATATTGAGTGTTTTTGCTGTCCGAGGAAGAAAACGCATGATGCCGCGGTCAGAAAAAAAGCTGCCCCGGACCAAAAAATTTTTTTTTTCCTCAAATATAATAACTGATGGTAGAATGTGATTCGGGCTGGAATTCCATGTCAAAAAGTATTATTATTATCTGTTTTAAAAAAAAAAATTTCTCAAATGTAATAACGGAAGCTATAATGTGATTTGGGGTGGAATTCCATGTCTAAAAGTATTATTATTAGCTGTTTTTAAAAATCGAGTGTTTGCTGCCTGAGGAAGAAAACGCGTGATGCCGCGGTCAGAAATAAAGCTGCCCAGGAGCAAAAAAAAATTTTTTTTCTCAAATGTAATAACGGATGCTCAAATGTGGTTCAGGGTGGAATTCCATGTCTAAAAATATTATTTTTAGCTGTTTTTAAAAATCGAGTGTTTTTGCTGCCCGAGGAAGAAAATGCATGATGCCGCGGTCAGAAAAAAAGCTGCCCAGGAATAAAAAAATTTTTTTTCTCAAATATAATAACAGATGCTAGAATGGGATTCGGGGTGGAATTCCATGTCTAAAAATATTATTATTAGCTGTTTTTAAAAATCAAGTGTTTTTGCTGCCCGAGGAAGAAAACGCGTGATGCCGCGGTCAGAAAAAACGTTGCTCAGGAGCAAAAAAATTTTTTTTTCTCAAATGTAATAACGGATGCTAGAATGTGATTCAGGGTGGAATTCCATGTCTAAAAATATTATTATTAGCTGTTTTTAAAAATTGACTCTTTTTGCTGCCAGAGGAAGAAAACGAGTGATGCCGCGGTAAGAAAAAAAGCTTCCCAGGAGCAAAAAAAATTTTTTTTTCTCAAATGTAATAACGGATGCTAGAATGTGATTCGGTGTGGAATTCCATGTCTAAAAATATTATTATTAGCTGTTTTTAAATATCGAGTGTTTTTGCTGCCCGAGGAAGAAAACGCATGATGCCGCGGTCAGAAAAAAAGCTGCCCAGGAGCAAAAAAAATTTTTTTTTCTCAAATGTAATAACGGATCCTAGAATGTGATTCGGGGTGGAATTCCATGTCTAAAAATATTGTTATTAGCTGTTTTTAAAAATCGAGTGTTTTTCCTGCCCGAGGAAGAAAACGAGTGATGCCGCGGTCAGAAAAAAAGCTGCCGAGGAGCAAAAAATTTTTTTTTTCTCAAATGTAATAACGGATGCTAGAATGTGATTCAGGGTGGAATTCCATGTCTAAAAATATTATTTTTAGCTGTTTTTAAAAATCGAGTGTTTTTGCTGCCTGAGGAAGAAAACGCGTTATGCCGCAGTCAGAAAAAAAGCTGCCCAGGAGCAAAAAAAATTTTTTTTTCTCAAATGTAATAACGGATGCTAGAATGTGATTCGGGGTGGAATTCCATGTCTAAAAATATTATTATTAGCTGTTTATAAAAATCGAGTGTTTTTGCTGTCCGAGAAAGAAATCGTGTGATGCCGCAGTGAGAAAAAAAGCTGCCCAGGAGCAAAAAAATTTTTTTTCTCAAATGTAATAACGTATGCTAGAATGTGATTCGGGGTGGAATTCCATGTCTAAAAATATTATTATTAGCTGTTTTTAAAAATCAAGTGTTTTTGCTGCCCGAGGAAGAAAAAAAATTGCTCAGGAGCAAAAATATTATTAGCTGTTTTTAAAAATTGACTCTTTTTGCTGCCCGAGGAAGAAAACGCGTGATCGCGCGGTAAGAAAAAAAGCTGCCCAGGAGGAAAAAAATTTTTTTTTCTCAAATGTAATAACGGATGCTCAAATGTGGTTCAGGGTGGAATTCCATGTCTAAAAATATTATTTTTAGCTGTTTTTAAAAATCGAGTGTTTTTGCTGCCCAAGGAAGACAACGCGTGATGTCGCGGTCAGAAAAAAAGCTGCCCAGGAGCAAAAAAAATTTTTTTTCTCAAATGTAATAATGGATGCTCAAATGTGGTTCTGGGTGGAATTCCATGTCTAAAAATATTTTTATTAGCTGTTTTTAAAAATCAAGTGTTTTTGCTGCCCGAGGAAGGAAACGCGTGATGCAGCGGTCAGAAAAAAAGCTGCCTTGGAGCAAAAAAAATTTTTTTTCTCAAATGTAATAACGAATCCTAGAATGTGATTCGGGGTGGAATTCGATGTCTAAAAATATTATTATTAGCTGTTTAAAAAAATCGAGTGTTTTTCCTGTCCAAGGAAGAAATCGTGTGATGCCGCAGTCAGAAAAAAAGCTGCCCAGGAGCAAAAAATTTTTTTTTCTCAAATGTAATAACGGATGATAGAATGGGATTTGGCGTGGAATTCCATGTCTCAAAATATTATTATTAGTTGTTTTTAAAAATCAAGTGTTTTTGCTGCCCGAGGAAGAAAACTCGTGATGCTGCGGACAGAAAAAAAGCTGCCAATGAGCAAAAAAAATTTTTTTTCTCAAATGTAATACTGGATGCTAGAATGTGATTCGGGGTGGAATTCCATGTCTAAAAATATTATTATTAGCTTTTTTAAAAAATCGAGTGTTTTTGCTGCCCGAGGAAGAAAAAAAGTTGCTCAGGAGCAAAAAAATTTTTTTTCTCAAATGTAATAACGGATGCTAGAATGTGATTCAGGGTGGAATTCCATGTCTAAAAATATTATTATTAGCTTCTTTTAAAAATCAAGTGTTTTTGCTGCCCGAGGAAGAAAAAAAATTGCTCAGGAGCAAAAATATTATTAGCTGTTTTTAAAAATTGACTCTTTTTACTGCCCGAGGAAGAAAACGCGTGATCCCGCGGTAAGAAAAAAAGCTGCCCAGAAGGAAAAAAATTTTTTTTTCTCAAATGTAATAATGGATGCTAGAATGTGATTCGGGGTGGAATTCCATGTCTAAAAATATTATTATTATCTGTTTTTAAAAATCAAGTGTTTTTGCTGCCCGAGGAAGAAAAAAAATTGCTCAGGAGCAAAAATATTATTAGCTGTTTTTAAAAATTGACTCTTTTTGCTGCCCGAGGAAGAAAACGCGTGATCCCGCGGTAAGAAAAAAAGCTGCCCAGGAGGAAAAAAATTTTTTTCTCTCAAATGTAATAACGGATGCTCAAATGTGGTTCAGGGTGGAATTCCATGTCTAAAAATATTATTTTTAGCTGTTTTTAAAAATCGAGTGTTTTTGCTGCCCGAGGAAGACAACGCGTGATGTCGCGGTCAGAAAAAAAGCTGCCCAGGAGCAAAAAAAATTTTTTTTCTCAAATGTAATAACGGATGCTCAAATGTGGTTCTGGGTGGAATTCCATGTCTAAAAATATTTTTATTAGCTGTTTTTTAAAATCGAGTGTTTTTGCTGCCCGAGGAAGAAAACGCGTGATGCTGCGGACAGAAAAAAAGCTGCCAATGAGCAAAAAAAATTTTTTTTCTCAAATGTAATACTGGATGCTAGAATGTGATTCGGGGTGGAATTCCATGTCTAAAAATATTATTATTAGCTTTTTTAAAAAATCGAGTGTTTTTGCTGCCCGAGGAAGAAAAAAAGTTGCTCAGGAGCAAAAAAATTTTTTTTCTCAAATGTAATAACGGATGCTAGAATGTGATTCAGGGTGGAATTCCATGTCTAAAAATATTATTATTAGCTTCTTTTAAAAATCAAGTGTTTTTGCTGCCCGAGGAAGAAAAAAAATTGCTCAGGAGCAAAAATATTATTAGCTGTTTTTAAAAATTGACTCTTTTTACTGCCCGAGGAAGAAAACGCGTGATCCCGCGGTAAGAAAAAAAGCTGCCCAGAAGGAAAAAAATTTTTTTTTCTCAAATGTAATAATGGATGCTAGAATGTGATTCGGGGTGGAATTCCATGTCTAAAAATATTATTATTATCTGTTTTTAAAAATCAAGTGTTTTTGCTGCCCGAGGAAGAAAAAAAATTGCTCAGGAGCAAAAATATTATTAGCTGTTTTTAAAAATTGACTCTTTTTGCTGCCCGAGGAAGAAAACGCGTGATCCCGCGGTAAGAAAAAAAGCTGCCCAGGAGGAAAAAAATTTTTTTCTCTCAAATGTAATAACGGATGCTCAAATGTGGTTCAGGGTGGAATTCCATGTCTAAAAATATTATTTTTAGCTGTTTTTAAAAATCGAGTGTTTTTGCTGCCCGAGGAAGACAACGCGTGATGTCGCGGTCAGAAAAAAAGCTGCCCAGGAGCAAAAAAAATTTTTTTTCTCAAATGTAATAACGGATGCTCAAATGTGGTTCTGGGTGGAATTCCATGTCTAAAAATATTTTTATTAGCTGTTTTTTAAAATCGAGTGTTTTTGCTGCCCGAGGAAGAAAACGCGTGATGCAGCGGTCAGAAAAAAAGCTGCCTTGGAGCAAAAAAAATTTTTTTTTCTCAAATGTAATAACGAATCCTAGAATGTGATTCGGGGTGGAATTCCGTGTCAAAAAATATTATTATTAGCTGTTTTTAAAAATCGAGTGTTTTTGCTGCCCGAGGAAGAAAACGCGTGATGCCGCAGTCAGAAAAAAAGCTGCTAGGAGCAAAAAAAAAATTTTTTTCTCAAATGTAATAACGGATGTTAGAATGTGATTCGGGGTGGAATTCCATGTCTAAAAATATTATTATTAGCTGTTTTTAAAAATCGAGTGTTTTTGCTGCCCGAGGAAGAAAACGTGTGATGCCGTGGTCAGAAAAAAAGCTGCCCAGGAGCAAAAAAATTTTTTTTTCTCAAATGTAATAACGGATGCTAGAATGTGATTCGGGGTGGAATTCCGTGTCAAAAAATATTATTATTAGCTGTTTTTAAAAATCGATTGTTTTTGCTGCCCGAGGAAGAAAACGCGTGATGCCGCAGTCAGAAAAAAAGCTGCTAGGAGCAAAAAAAATTTTTTTTTCTCAAATGTAATAACGGATGTTAGAATGGGATTCGGGGTGGAATTCCATGTCTAAAAATATTTTTATTAGCTGTTTTTAAAAATCGAGTGTTTTTGCTGCCCGAGGAAGAAAACGCGTGTTGCCGCGGTCAGAAAAAAAGCTGCCCAGGAGCAAAAAAAAATTTTTTTCTCAAATGTAATAATGGATGCTAGAATGTGATTCGGGGTGGAATTCCATGTCTAAAAATATTATTATTAGCTTTTTTAAAAAATCGAGTGTTTTTGCTGCCCGAGGAAGAAAAAAAGTTGCTCAGGAGCAAAAAAATTTTTTTTCTCAAATGTAATAACGGATGCTAGAATGTGATTCAGGGTGGAATTCCATGTCTAAAAATATTATTATTAGCTGCTTTTAAAAATTGACTCTTTTTGCTGCCAGAGGAAGAAAACGAGTGATGCCGCGGTAAGAAAAAAAGCTTCCCAGGAGCAAAAAAAATTTTTTTTTCTCAAATGTAATAACGGATGCTAGAATGTGATTCGGTGTGGAATTCCATGTCTAAAAATATTATTATTAGCTGTTTTTAAATATCGAGTGTTTTTGCTGCCCGAGGAAGAAAACGCATGATGCCGCGGTCAGAAAAAAAGCTGCCCAGGAGCAAAAAAAATTTTTTTTTCTCAAATGTAATAACGGATGATAGAATGGGATTTGGCGTGGAATTCCATGTCTCAAAATATTATTATTAGTTGTTTTTAAAAATCAAGTGTTTTTGCTGCCCGAGGAAGAAAACTCGTGATGCTGCGGACAGAAAAAAAGCTGCCAATGAGCAAAAAAAATTTTTTTTCTCAAATGTAATACTGGATGCTAGAATGTGATTCGGGGTGGAATTCCATGTCTAAAAATATTATTATTAGCTTTTTTAAAAAATCGAGTGTTTTTGCTGCCCGAGGAAGAAAAAAAGTTGCTCAGGAGCAAAAAAATTTTTTTTCTCAAATGTAATAACGGATGCTAGAATGTGATTCAGGGTGGAATTCCATGTCTAAAAATATTATTATTAGCTTCTTTTAAAAATCAAGTGTTTTTGCTGCCCGAGGAAGAAAAAAAATTGCTCAGGAGCAAAAATATTATTAGCTGTTTTTAAAAATTGACTCTTTTTACTGCCCGAGGAAGAAAACGCGTGATCCCGCGGTAAGAAAAAAAGCTGCCCAGAAGGAAAAAAATTTTTTTTTCTCAAATGTAATAATGGATGCTAGAATGTGATTCGGGGTGGAATTCCATGTCTAAAAATATTATTATTATCTGTTTTTAAAAATCAAGTGTTTTTGCTGCCCGAGGAAGAAAAAAAATTGCTCAGGAGCAAAAATATTATTAGCTGTTTTTAAAAATTGACTCTTTTTGCTGCCCGAGGAAGAAAACGCGTGATCCCGCGGTAAGAAAAAAAGCTGCCCAGGAGGAAAAAAATTTTTTTCTCTCAAATGTAATAACGGATGCTCAAATGTGGTTCAGGGTGGAATTCCATGTCTAAAAATATTATTTTTAGCTGTTTTTAAAAATCGAGTGTTTTTGCTGCCCGAGGAAGACAACGCGTGATGTCGCGGTCAGAAAAAAAGCTGCCCAGGAGCAAAAAAAATTTTTTTTCTCAAATGTAATAACGGATGCTCAAATGTGGTTCTGGGTGGAATTCCATGTCTAAAAATATTTTTATTAGCTGTTTTTTAAAATCGAGTGTTTTTGCTGCCCGAGGAAGAAAACGCGTGATGCTGCGGACAGAAAAAAAGCTGCCAATGAGCAAAAAAAATTTTTTTTCTCAAATGTAATACTGGATGCTAGAATGTGATTCGGGGTGGAATTCCATGTCTAAAAATATTATTATTAGCTTTTTTAAAAAATCGAGTGTTTTTGCTGCCCGAGGAAGAAAAAAAGTTGCTCAGGAGCAAAAAAATTTTTTTTCTCAAATGTAATAACGGATGCTAGAATGTGATTCAGGGTGGAATTCCATGTCTAAAAATATTATTATTAGCTTCTTTTAAAAATCAAGTGTTTTTGCTGCCCGAGGAAGAAAAAAAATTGCTCAGGAGCAAAAATATTATTAGCTGTTTTTAAAAATTGACTCTTTTTACTGCCCGAGGAAGAAAACGCGTGATCCCGCGGTAAGAAAAAAAGCTGCCCAGAAGGAAAAAAATTTTTTTTTCTCAAATGTAATAATGGATGCTAGAATGTGATTCGGGGTGGAATTCCATGTCTAAAAATATTATTATTATCTGTTTTTAAAAATCAAGTGTTTTTGCTGCCCGAGGAAGAAAAAAAATTGCTCAGGAGCAAAAATATTATTAGCTGTTTTTAAAAATTGACTCTTTTTGCTGCCCGAGGAAGAAAACGCGTGATCCCGCGGTAAGAAAAAAAGCTGCCCAGGAGGAAAAAAATTTTTTTCTCTCAAATGTAATAACGGATGCTCAAATGTGGTTCAGGGTGGAATTCCATGTCTAAAAATATTATTTTTAGCTGTTTTTAAAAATCGAGTGTTTTTGCTGCCCGAGGAAGACAACGCGTGATGTCGCGGTCAGAAAAAAAGCTGCCCAGGAGCAAAAAAAATTTTTTTTCTCAAATGTAATAACGGATGCTCAAATGTGGTTCTGGGTGGAATTCCATGTCTAAAAATATTTTTATTAGCTGTTTTTTAAAATCGAGTGTTTTTGCTGCCCGAGGAAGAAAACGCGTGATGCAGCGGTCAGAAAAAAAGCTGCCTTGGAGCAAAAAAAATTTTTTTTTCTCAAATGTAATAACGAATCCTAGAATGTGATTCGGGGTGGAATTCCGTGTCAAAAAATATTATTATTAGCTGTTTTTAAAAATCGAGTGTTTTTGCTGCCCGAGGAAGAAAACGCGTGATGCCGCAGTCAGAAAAAAAGCTGCTAGGAGCAAAAAAAAAATTTTTTTCTCAAATGTAATAACGGATGTTAGAATGTGATTCGGGGTGGAATTCCATGTCTAAAAATATTATTATTAGCTGTTTTTAAAAATCGAGTGTTTTTGCTGCCCGAGGAAGAAAACGTGTGATGCCGTGGTCAGAAAAAAAGCTGCCCAGGAGCAAAAAAATTTTTTTTTCTCAAATGTAATAACGGATGCTAGAATGTGATTCGGGGTGGAATTCCGTGTCAAAAAATATTATTATTAGCTGTTTTTAAAAATCGATTGTTTTTGCTGCCCGAGGAAGAAAACGCGTGATGCCGCAGTCAGAAAAAAAGCTGCTAGGAGCAAAAAAAATTTTTTTTTCTCAAATGTAATAACGGATGTTAGAATGGGATTCGGGGTGGAATTCCATGTCTAAAAATATTTTTATTAGCTGTTTTTAAAAATCGAGTGTTTTTGCTGCCCGAGGAAGAAAACGCGTGTTGCCGCGGTCAGAAAAAAAGCTGCCCAGGAGCAAAAAAAAATTTTTTTCTCAAATGTAATAATGGATGCTAGAATGTGATTCGGGGTGGAATTCCATGTCTAAAAATATTATTATTAGCTTTTTTAAAAAATCGAGTGTTTTTGCTGCCCGAGGAAGAAAAAAAGTTGCTCAGGAGCAAAAAAATTTTTTTTCTCAAATGTAATAACGGATGCTAGAATGTGATTCAGGGTGGAATTCCATGTCTAAAAATATTATTATTAGCTGCTTTTAAAAATTGACTCTTTTTGCTGCCAGAGGAAGAAAACGAGTGATGCCGCGGTAAGAAAAAAAGCTTCCCAGGAGCAAAAAAAATTTTTTTTTCTCAAATGTAATAACGGATGCTAGAATGTGATTCGGTGTGGAATTCCATGTCTAAAAATATTATTATTAGCTGTTTTTAAATATCGAGTGTTTTTGCTGCCCGAGGAAGAAAACGCATGATGCCGCGGTCAGAAAAAAAGCTGCCCAGGAGCAAAAAAAATTTTTTTTTCTCAAATGTAATAACGGATCCTAGAATGTGATTCGGGGTGGAATTCCATGTCTAAAAATATTGTTATTAGTTTTTTTTAAAAATCGAGTGTTTTTGCTGCCTGAGGAAGAAAACGCGTTATGCCGCAGTCAGAAAAAAAGCTGCCCAGGAGCAAAAAAAATTTTTTTTTCTCAAATGTAATAACGGATGCTAGAATGTGATTCGGGGTGGAATTCCATGTCTAAAAATATTATTATTAGCTGTTTATAAAAATCGAGTGTTTTTGCTGTCCGAGAAAGAAATCGTGTGATGCCGCAGTGAGAAAAAAAGCTGCCCAGGAGCAAAAAAATTTTTTTTCTCAAATGTAATAACGTATGCTAGAATGTGATTCGGGGTGGAATTCCATGTCTAAAAATATTATTATTAGCTGTTTTTAAAAATCAAGTGTTTTTGCTGCCCGAGGAAGAAAAAAAATTGCTCAGGAGCAAAAATATTATTAGCTGTTTTTAAAAATTGATTCTTTTTACTGCCCGAGGAAGAAAACGCGTGATCCCGCGGTAAGAAAAAAAGCTGCCCAGAAGGAAAAAATTTTTTTTTTCTCAAATGTAATAATGGATGCTAGAATGTGATTCGGGGTGGAATTCCATGTCTAAAAATATTATTATTATCTGTTTTTAAAAATCAAGTGTTTTTGCTGCCCGAGGAAGAAAAAAAATTGCTCAGGAGCAAAAATATTATTAGCTGTTTTTAAAAATTGACTCTTTTTGCTGCCCGAGGAAGAAAACGCGTGATCCCGCGGTAAGAAAAAAAGCTGCCCAGGAGGAAAAAAATTTTTTTCTCTCAAATGTAATAACGGATGCTCAAATGTGGTTCAGGGTGGAATTCCATGTCTAAAAATATTATTTTTAGCTGTTTTTAAAAATCGAGTGTTTTTGCTGCCCAAGGAAGACAACGCGTGATGTCGCGGTCAGAAAAAAAGCTGCCCAGGAGCAAAAAAAATTTTTTTTCTCAAATGTAATAACGGATGCTCAAATGTGGTTCTGGGTGGAATTCCATGTCTAAAAATATTTTTATTAGCTGTTTTTTAAAATCGAGTGTTTTTGCTGCCCGAGGAAGAAAACGCGTGATGCAGCGGTCAGAAAAAAAGCTGCCTTGGAGCAAAAAAAATTTTTTTTTCTCAAATGTAATAACGAATCCTAGAATGTGATTCGGGGTGGAATTCCGTGTCAAAAAATATTATTATTAGCTGTTTTTAAAAATCGAGTGTTTTTGCTGCCCGAGGAAGAAAACGCGTGATGCCGCAGTCAGAAAAAAAGCTGCTAGGAGCAAAAAAAAAATTTTTTTCTCAAATGTAATAACGGATGTTAGAATGGGATTCGGGGTGGAATTCCATGTCTAAAAATATTTTTATTAGCTGTTTTTAAAAATCAAGTGTTTTTGCTGCCAGAGGAAGAAAACGTGTGATGCCGCGGTCAGAAAAAAAGCTGCCAGAAGCAAAAAAATTTTTTTTCTCAAATGTAATAACGGATGCTAGAATGTGATTCGGGGTGGAATTCCATGTCTAAAAATATTATTATTAGCTGTTTTTAAAAATCGAGTGTTTTTGCTGCCCGAGGAAGAAAAGGCGTGTTGCCGCGGTCAGAAAAAAAGCTGCCCAGGAGCAAAAAAAAATTTTTTTCTCAAATGTAATAATGGATGCTAGAATGTGATTCGGGGTGGAATTCCATGTCTAAAAATATTATTATTAGCTTTTTTAAAAAATCGAGTGTTTTTGCTGCCCGAGGAAGAAAAAAAGTTGCTCAGGACCAAAAAAATTTTTTTTCTCAAATGTAATAACGGATGCTAGAATGTGATTCAGGGTGGAATTCCATGTCTAAAAATATTATTATTAGCTGCTTTTAAAAATCAAGTGTTTTTGCTGCCCGAGGAAGAAAAAAAATTGCTCAGGAGCAAAAATATTATTAGCTGTTTTTAAAAATTGACTCTTTTTGCTGCCCGAGGAAGAAAACGCGTGATCCCGCGGTAAGAAAAAAAGCTGCCCAGGAGGAAAAAAATTTTTTTTTCTCAAATGTAATAATGGATGCTAGAATGTGATTCGGGGTGGAATTCCATGTCTAAAAATATTATTATTAGCTGTTTATAAAAATCGAGTGTTTTTGCTGCCCGAGGAAGAAAACGCATGATGCCGAGGTCAGAAAAAAAGCTGCCCAGGAACAAAAAAATTTTTTTTCTCAAATGTAATAACGGATGCTAGAATGTGATTCGGGGTGGAATTCCATGTCTGAAAATATTATTATTAGCTGTTTTTAAAAATCGAGTGTTTTTGCTGCCCGAGGAAGAAAACGCGTGATGCCGCGGTCAGAAAAAAAGCTGCCCTGTAGCAAAAAAAATTTTTTTTCTCAAATGTAGTAACGGATGCTAGAATGTGATTCAGGGTGGAATTCCATGTCTAAAAATATTATTATTAGCTGTTTTTAAATATCGAGTGTTTTCGCTGCCCAAGGAAGACAACGCGTGATGCCGCGGTCAGAAAAAAAGCTGCCAAGGAGCAAAAAAAATTTTTTTTCTCAAATGTAATAACGGATGCTCAAATGTGGTTCAGGGTGGAATTCCATGTCTAAAAATATTATTTTTAGCTGTTTTTAAAAATCGAGTGTTTTTGCTGCCCGAGGAAGAAAACGCATGATGCCGCGATCAGAAAAAAAGCTGCCCAGGAACAAAAATTTTTTTTTCTCAAATGTAATAATGGATGGTAGAATGGGATTCGGGGTGGAATTCCATGTCTAAAAATATTATTATTAGCTGTTTTTAAATATCGAGTGTTTTCGCTGCCCAAGGAAGACAACGTGTGATTCCGCGGTCAGAAAAAAAGCTGCCAGGAGCAAAAAAAATTTTTTTCTCAAATGTAATAATGGATGCTAGAATGTGATTCGGGGTGGAATTCCATGTCTAAAAATAGTATTATTAGCTGTTTATAAAAATCGAGTGTTTTTGCTGCCCGAGGAAGAAAACGCATGATGCCGCGGTCAGAAAAAAAGCTGCCCAGGAACAAAAATATTTTTTTTCTCAAATGTAATAACGGATGCTAGAATGGGATTCGGGGTGGAATTCCATGTCTAAAAATATTATTATTAGCTGTTTTTAAAAATCAAGTGTTTTTGCTGCCCGAGGAAGAAAAAAGTTGCTCAGGAGCAAAAAAAAATTTTTTTTCTCAAATGTAATAACGGATGCTAGAATGTGATTCAGGGTGGAATTCCATGTCTAAAAATTTTATTATTAGCTGTTTTTAAAAATTGACTCTTTTTGCTGCCCGAGGGAGAAAACGCGTGATGCCGCGGTCAGAAAAAAAGCTGCCCTGTAGCAAAAAATTTTTTTTTTTCTCAAATGTAGTAACGGATGCTAGAATGTGATTCAGGGTGGAATTCCATGTCTAAAAATATTATTATTAGCTGTTTATAAAAATTGAGTGTTTTTGCTGCCCGAGGAAGAAAACGCATGATGCCGCGGTCAGAAAAAATGCTGCCCAGGCGCAAAAAAATTTTTTTTTCTCAAATGTAATAATGGATGGTAGAATGGGATTCGGGGTGGAATTCCATGTTTAAAAATATTATTATTAGCTGTTTTTAAATATCGAGTGTTTTCGCTGCCCAAGGAAGACAAGGTGTGATTCCGCGGTCAGAAAAAAAGCTGCCAGAAGCAAAAAAAAATTTTTTCTCAAATGTAATAACGGATGCTAGAATGTGATTCGGGGTGGAATTCCATGTCTAAAAATATTATTATTAGCTTTTTTAAAAAATCGAGTGTTTTTGCTGCCCGAGGAAGAAAAAAAGTTGCTCAGGAGCAAAAAAATTTTTTTTCTCAAATGTAATAACGGATGCTAGAATGTGATTCAGGGTGGAATTCCATGTCTAAAAATATTATTATTAGCTGCTTTTAAAAATCAAGTGTTTTTGCTGCCCGAGGAAGAAAAAAAATTGCTCAGGAGCAAAAATATTATTAGCTGTTTTTAAAAATTGACTCTTTTTACTGCCCGAGGAAGAAAACGCGTGATCCCGCGGTAAGAAAAAAAGCTGCCCAGAAGGAAAAAATTTTTTTTTTCTCAAATGTAATAATGGATGCTAGAATGTGATTCGGGGTGGAATTCCATGTCTAAAAATATTATTATTATCTGTTTTTAAAAATCAAGTGTTTTTGCTGCCCGAGGAAGAAAAAAAATTGCTCAGGAGCAAAAATATTATTAGCTGTTTTTAAAAATTGACTCTTTTTGCTGCCCGAGGAAGAAAACGCGTGATCCCGCGGTAAGAAAAAAAGCTGCCCAGGAGGAAAAAAATTTTTTTTTCTCAAATGTAATAACGGATGCTCAAATGTGGTTCAGGGTGGAATTCCATGTCTAAAAATATTATTTTTAGCTGTTTTTAAAAATCGAGTGTTATTGCTGCCCAAGGAAGACAACGCGTGATGTCGCGGTCAGAAAAAAAGCTGCCCAGGAGCAAAAAAAATTTTTTTTCTCAAATGTAATAACGGATGCTCAAATGTGGTTCTGGGTGGAATTCCATGTCTAAAAATATTTTTATTAGCTGTTTTTTAAAATCGAGTGTTTTTGCTGCCCGAGGAAGAAAACGCGTGATGCAGCGGTCAGAAAAAAAGCTGCCTTGGAGCAAAAAAAATTTTTTTTTCTCAAATGTAATAACGAATCCTAGAATGTGATTCGGGGTGGAATTCCGTGTCAAAAAATATTATTATTAGCTGTTTTTAAAAATCGAGTGTTTTTGCTGCCCGAGGAAGAAAACGCGTGATGCCGCAGTCAGAAAAAAAGCTGCTAGGAGCAAAAAAAAAATTTTTTTCTCAAATGTAATAACGGATGTTAGAATGTGATTCGGGGTGGAATTCCATGTCTAAAAATATTATTATTAGCTGTTTTTAAAAATCGAGTGTTTTTGCTGCCCGAGGAAGAAAACGCGTGATGCCGCAGTCAGAAAAAAAGCTGCTAGGAGCAAAAAAAAAAATTTTTTCTCAAATGTAATAACGGATGTTAGAATGTGATTCGGGGTGGAATTCCATGTCTAAAAATATTATTATTAGCTGTTTTTAAAAATCGAGTGTTTTTGCTGCCCGAGGAAGAAAACGTGTGATGCCGTGGTCAGAAAAAAAGCTGCCCAGGAGCAAAAAAATTTTTTTTCTCAAATGTAATAACGGATGCTAGAATGTGATTCGGGGTGGAATTCCGTGTCAAAAAATATTATTATTAGCTGTTTTTAAAAATCGAGTGTTTTTGCTGCCCGAGGAAGAAAACGCGTGATGCCGCAGTCAGAAAAAAAGCTGCTAGGAGGAAAAAAAATTTTTTTTTCTCAAATGTAATAACGGATGTTAGAATGGGATTCGGGGTGGAATTCCATGTCTAAAAATATTTTTATTAGCTGTTTTTAAAAATCAAGTGTTTTTGCTGCCAGAGGAAGAAAACGTGTGATGCCGCGGTCAGAAAAAAAGCTGCCAGAAGCAAAAAAATTTTTTTTCTCAAATGTAATAACGGATGCTAGAATGTGATTCGGGGTGGAATTCCATGTCTAAAAATATTATTATTAGCTGTTTTTAAAAATCGAGTGTTTTTGCTGCCCGAGGAAGAAAACGCGTGTTGCCGCGGTCAGAAAAAAAGCTGCCCAGGAGCAAAAAAAAATTTTTTTCTCAAATGTAATAATGGATGCTAGAATGTGATTCGGGGTGGAATTCCATGTCTAAAAATATTATTATTAGCTTTTTTAAAAAATCGAGTGTTTTTGCTGCCCGAGGAAGAAAAAAAGTTGCTCAGGAGCAAAAAAATTTTTTTTCTCAAATGTAATAACGGATGCTAGAATGTGATTCAGGGTGGAATTCCATGTCTAAAAATATTATTATTAGCTGCTTTTAAAAATCAAGTGTTTTTGCTGCCCGAGGAAGAAAAAAAATTGCTCAGGAGCAAAAATATTATTAGCTGTTTTTAAAAATTGACTCTTTTTGCTGCCCGAGGAAGAAAACGCGTGATCCCGCGGTAAGAAAAAAAGCTGCCCAGGAGGAAAAAAATTTTTTTTTCTCAAATGTAATAATGGATGCTAGAATGTGATTCGGGGTGGAATTCCATGTCTAAAAATATTATTATTAGCTGTTTATAAAAATCGAGTGTTTTTGCTGCCCGAGGAAGAAAACGCATGATGCCGCGGTCAGAAAAAAAGCTGCCCTGTAGCAAAAAAAATTTTTTTTCTCAAATGTAGTAACGGATGCTAGAATGTGATTCAGGGTGGAATTCCATGTCTAAAAATATTATTATTAGCTGTTTTTAAATATCGAGTGTTTTCGCTGCCCAAGGAAGACAACGCGTGATGCCGCGGTCAGAAAAAAAGCTGCCAAGGAGCAAAAAAAATTTTTTTTCTCAAATGTAATAACGGATGCTCAAATGTGGTTCAGGGTGGAATTCCATGTCTAAAAATATTATTTTTAGCTGTTTTTAAAAATCGAGTGTTTTTGCTGCCCGAGGAAGAAAACGCATGATGCCGCGATCAGAAAAAAAGCTGCCCAGGAACAAAATTTTTTTTTTCTCAAATGTAATAATGGCTGGTAGAATGGGATTCGGGGTGGAATTCCATGTCTAAAAATATTATTATTAGCTGTTTTTAAATATCGAGTGTTTTCGCTGCCCAAGGAAGACAACGTGTGATTCCGCGGTCAGAAAAAAAGCTGCCAGGAGCAAAAAAAATTTTTTTCTCAAATGTAATAATGGATGCTAGAATGTGATTCGGGGTGGAATTCCATGTCTAAAAATAGTATTATTAGCTGTTTATAAAAATCGAGTGTTTTTGCTGCCCGAGGAAGAAAACGCATGATGCCGCGGTCAGAAAAAAAAGCTGCCCAGGAACAAAAATATTTTTTTTCTCAAATGTAATAACGGATGCTAGAATGGGATTCGGGGTGGAATTCCATGTCTAAAAATATTATTATTAGCTGTTTTTAAAAATCAAGTGTTTTTGCTGCCCGAGGAAGAAAAAAGTTGCTCAGGAGCAAAAAAAAATTTTTTTTCTCAAATGTAATAACGGATGCTAGAATGTGATTCAGGGTGGAATTCCATGTCTAAAAATTTTATTATTAGCTGTTTTTAAAAATTGACTCTTTTTGCTGCCCGAGGGAGAAAACGCGTGATGCCGCGGTCAGAAAAAAAGCTGCCCTGTAGCAAAAAAAATTTTTTTTTCTCAAATGTAGTAACGGATGCTAGAATGTGATTCAGGGTGGAATTCCATGTCTAAAAATATTATTATTAGCTGTTTATAAAAATTGAGTGTTTTTGCTGCCCGAGGAAGAAAACGCATGATGCCGCGGTCAGAAAAAATGCTGCCCAGGCGCAAAAAAATTTTTTTTTCTCAAATGTAATAATGGATGCTAGAATGTGATTCGGGGTGGAATTCCATGTCTAAAAATAGTATTATTAGCTGTTTATAAAAATCGAGTGTTTTTGCTGCCCGAGGAAGAAAACGCATGATGCCGCGGTCAGAAAAAAAAGCTGCCCAGGAACAAAAATATTTTTTTTCTCAAATGTAATAACGGATGCTAGAATGGGATTCGGGGTGGAATTCCATGTCTAAAAATATTATTATTAGCTGTTTTTAAAAATCAAGTGTTTTTGCTGCCCGAGGAAGAAAAAAGTTGCTCAGGAGCAAAAAAAAATTTTTTTTCTCAAATGTAATAACGGATGCTAGAATGTGATTCAGGGTGGAATTCCATGTCTAAAAATTTTATTATTAGCTGTTTTTAAAAATTGACTCTTTTTGCTGCCCGAGGGAGAAAACGCGTGATGCCGCGGTCAGAAAAAAAGCTGCCCTGTAGCAAAAAAAATTTTTTTTTCTCAAATGTAGTAACGGATGCTAGAATGTGATTCAGGGTGGAATTCCATGTCTAAAAATATTATTTTTAGCTGTTTTTAAAAATCGAGTGTTTTTGCTGCCCGAGGAAGAAAACGCATGATGCCGCGATCAGAAAAAAAGCTGCCCAGGAACAAAATTTTTTTTTTCTCAAATGTAATAATGGCTGGTAGAATGGGATTCGGGGTGGAATTCCATGTCTAAAAATATTATTATTAGCTGTTTTTAAATATCGAGTGTTTTCGCTGCCCAAGGAAGACAACGTGTGATTCCGCGGTCAGAAAAAAAGCTGCCAGGAGCAAAAAAAATTTTTTTCTCAAATGTAATAATGGATGCTAGAATGTGATTCGGGGTGGAATTCCATGTCTAAAAATAGTATTATTAGCTGTTTATAAAAATCGAGTGTTTTTGCTGCCCGAGGAAGAAAACGCATGATGCCGCGGTCAGAAAAAAAAGCTGCCCAGGAACAAAAATATTTTTTTTCTCAAATGTAATAACGGATGCTAGAATGGGATTCGGGGTGGAATTCCATGTCTAAAAATATTATTATTAGCTGTTTTTAAAAATCAAGTGTTTTTGCTGCCCGAGGAAGAAAAAAGTTGCTCAGGAGCAAAAAAAAATTTTTTTTCTCAAATGTAATAACGGATGCTAGAATGTGATTCAGGGTGGAATTCCATGTCTAAAAATTTTATTATTAGCTGTTTTTAAAAATTGACTCTTTTTGCTGCCCGAGGGAGAAAACGCGTGATGCCGCGGTCAGAAAAAAAGCTGCCCTGTAGCAAAAAAAATTTTTTTTTCTCAAATGTAGTAACGGATGCTAGAATGTGATTCAGGGTGGAATTCCATGTCTAAAAATATTATTATTAGCTGTTTATAAAAATTGAGTGTTTTTGCTGCCCGAGGAAGAAAACGCATGATGCCGCGGTCAGAAAAAATGCTGCCCAGGCGCAAAAAAATTTTTTTTTCTCAAATGTAATAATGGATGGTAGAATGGGATTCGGGGTGGAATTCCATGTTTAAAAGTATTATTATTAGCTGTTTTTAAATATCGAGTGTTTTCGCTGCCCAAGGAAGACAAGGTGTGATTCCGCGGTCAGAAAAAAAGCTGCCAGAAGCAAAAAAAAATTTTTTCTCAAATGTAATAACGGATGCTAGAATGTGATTCGGGGTGGAATTCCATGTCTAAAAATATTATTATTAGCTGTTTATAAAAATCGAGTGTTTTTGCTGCCCGAGGAAGATAACGCGTGCTCCCGCGGTCAGAAAAAAAGCTGCACAGGAGCAAAAAAAATTTTTTTTCTCAAATGTAATAATGGATGCTAGAATGTGATTCGGGGTGGAATTCCATGTCTAAAAATATTATTATTAGCTTTTTTTAAAAATCAAGTTTTTTTTGCTGCCCGAGGAAGAAAACGCATGATGCCGCGGTCAGAAAAAAAGCTGCCCAGGAACAAAAATTTTTTTTTTCTCAAATGTAATAATGGATGCTAGAATGGGAATCGGGGTGGAATTCCATGTCTAAAAATATTATTATTAGCTGTTTTTAAAAATCAAGTGTTTTTGCTGCCCGAGGAAGAAAAAAAGTTGCTCAGGAGCAAAAAAAAATTTTTTTTCTCAAATGTAATAACGGATGCTAGAATGTGATTCAGGGTGGAATTCCATGTCTAAAAATTTTATTATTAGCTGTTTTTAAAAATTGACTCTTTTTGCTGCCCGAGGAAGAAAACGTGTGATGCCGCGGTCAGACAAAAAGCTGCCAAGGAGCAAAAAAAAATTTTTTTTCTCAAATGTAATAACGGATGCTCAAATGTGGTTCAGGGTGGAATTCCATGTCTAAAAATATTATTTTTAGCTGTTTTTAAAAATCGAGTGTTTTTGCTGCCTGAGGAAGAAAACGCGTGATGCCGCGGTCAGAAAGAAAGCTGCCCAGGAGAAAAAATTTTTTTTTTCTCAAATGTAATAACGGATGCTAGAATGTGATTCGGGGTGGAATTCCATGCCTAAAAATATTATTATTAGCTGTTTATAAAAATCGAGTGTTTTTGCTGCCCGAGGAAGAAAAAAAGTTGCTCAGGAGCAAAAAAATTTTTTTTCTCAAATGTAATAAC
Organism: Arizona elegans; assembly: GCA_022577455.1. Taxonomy (NCBI): domain Eukaryota; kingdom Metazoa; phylum Chordata; class Lepidosauria; order Squamata; family Colubridae; genus Arizona; species Arizona elegans. Next base: position 167,339,973 of record JAKOOJ010000001.1, on the reverse strand, counting down.
GGATGCTAGAATGTGATTCAGGGTGGAATTCCATGTCTAAAAATATTATTATTAGCTGCTTTTAAAAATCAAGTGTTTTTGCTGCCCGAGGAAGAAAAAAAATTGCTCAGGAGCAAAAATATTATTAGCTGTTTTTAAAAATTGACTCTTTTTGCTGCCCGAGGAAGAAAACGCGTGATCCCGCGGTAAGAAAAAAAGCTGCCCAGGAGGAAAAAAATTTTTTTTTCTCAAATGTAATAATGGATGCTAGAATGTGATTCGGGGTGGAATTCCATGTCTAAAAATATTATTATTAGCTGTTTATAAAAATCGAGTGTTTTTGCTGCCCGAGGAAGAAAGCGCATGATGCCGAGGTCAGAAAAAAAGCTGCCCAGGAACAAAAAAATTTTTTTTCTCAAATGTAATAACGGATGCTAGAATGTGATTCGGGGTGGAATTCCATGTCTGAAAATATTATTATTAGCTGTTTTTAAAAATCGAGTGTTTTTGCTGCCCGAGGAAGAAAACGTGTGATGCCGTGGTCAGAAAAAAAGCTGCCCAGGAGCAAAAAAATTTTTTTTTCTCAAATGTAATAACGGATGCTAGAATGTGATTCGGGGTGGAATTCCGTGTCAAAAAATATTATTATTAGCTGTTTTTAAAAATCGAGTGTTTTTGCTGCCCGAGGAAGAAAACGCGTGATGCCGCAGTCAGAAAAAAAGCTGCTAGGAGCAAAAAAAATTTTTTTTTCTCAAATGTAATAATGGATGTTAGAATGGGATTCGGGGTGGAATTCCATGTCTAAAAATATTTTTATTAGCTGTTTTTAAAAATCAAGTGTTTTTGCTGCCAGAGGAAGAAAACGTGTGATGCCGTGGTCAGAAAAAAAGCTGCCCAGGAGCAAAAAAATTTTTTTTTCTCAAATGTAATAACGGATGCTAGAATGGGATTTGGGGTGGAATTCCATGTCTAAAAATATTATTATTAGCTGTTTAAAAAAATCGAGTGTTTTTGCTGTCCAAGGAAGAAATCATGTGATGCCGCAGTCAGAAAAAAAGCTGCCCAGGAGCAAAAAAAATTTTTTTCTCAAATGTAATAACGGATGCTAGAATGGGATTTGGGGTGGAATTCCATGTCTAAAAATATTATTATTAGTTGTTTATAAATATCGAGTGTTTTCGCTGCCCAAGGAAGACAATGTGTGATGCCGCGGTCAGAAATAAAGCTGCCAGAAGCAAAAAATTTTTTTTTCTCAAATGTAATAACGGATGCTAGAATGTGATTCGGGGAGGAATTCCATGTCTAAAAATATTATTATTAGCTGTTTTTAAAAATCGAGTGTTTTTGCTGCCCGAGGAAGAAAACACGTGTTGCCGCGGTCAGAAAAAAAGCTGCCCAGGAGCAAAAAAAAATTTTTTTCTCAAATGTAATAATGGATGCTAGAATGTGATTCGGGGTGGAATTCCATGTCTAAAAATATTATTATTAGCTTTTTTAAAAAATCGAGTGTTTTTGCTGCCCGAGGAAGAAAAAAAGTTGCTCAGGAGCAAAAAATTTTTTTTTCTCAAATGTAATAACGGATGCTAGAATGTGATTCAGGGTGGAATTCCATGTCTAAAAATATTATTATTAGCTGCTTTTAAAAATCAAGTGTTTTTGCTGCCCGAGGAAGAAAAAAAATTGCTCAGGAGCAAAAATATTATTAGCTGTTTTTAAAAATTGACTCTTTTTGCTGCCCGAGGAAGAAAACGCGTGATCCCGCGGTAAGAAAAAAAGCTGCCCAGGAGGAAAAAAAATTTTTTTTCTCAAATGTAATAATGGATGCTAGAATGTGATTCGGGGTGGAATTCCATGTCTAAAAATATTATTATTAGCTGTTTATAAAAATCGAGTGTTTTTGCTGCCCGAGGAAGAAAACGCATGATGCCGAGGTCAGAAAAAAAGCTGCCCAGAAACAAAAAAATTTTTTTTCTCAAATGTAATAACGGATGCTAGAATGTGATTCGGGGTGGAATTCCATGTCTGAAAATATTATTATTAGCTGTTTTTAAAAATCTAGTGTTTTTGCTGCCCGAGGAAGAAAACGCGTGATGCCGCGGTCAGAAAAAAAGCTGCCCTGTAGCAAAAAAAATTTTTTTTTCTCAAATGTAGTAACGGATGCTAGAATGTGATTCAGGGTGGATTTCCATGTCTAAAAATATTATTATTAGCTGTTTTTAAATATCGAGTGTTTTCGCTGCCCAAGGAAGACAACGCGTGATGCCGCGGTCAGAAAAAAAGCTGCCAAGGAGCAAAAAAAATTTTTTTTCTCAAATGTAATAACGGATGCTCAAATGTGGTTCAGGGTGGAATTCCATGTCTAAAAATATTATTTTTAGCTGTTTATAAAAATCGAGTGTTTTTGCTGCCCGAGGAAGAAAACGCATGATGCCGAGGTCAGAAAAAAAGCTGCCCAGGAACAAAAAAATTTTTTTTCTCAAATGTAATAACGGATGCTAGAATGTGATTCGGGGTGGAATTCCATGTCTGAAAATATTATTATTAGCTGTTTTTAAAAATCGAGTGTTTTTGCTGCCCGAGGAAGAAAACGCGTGATGCCGCGGTCAGAAAAAAAGCTGCCCTGTAGCAAAAAAAATTTTTTTTTCTCAAATGTAGTAATGGATGCTAGAATGGGATTCGGGGTGGAATTCCATGTCTAAAGATATTATTATTAGCTGTTTTTAAATATCGAGTGTTTTCGCTGCCCAAGGAAGACAACGTGTGATTCCGCGGTCAGAAAAAAAGCTGCCAGAAGCAAAAAAAATTTTTTTCTCAAATGTAATAATGGATGGTAGAATGTGATTCGGGGTGGAATTCCATGTCTAAAAATGTTATTATTAGCTGTTTTTAAAAATCGAGTGTTTTTGCTGCCCGAGGAAGAAAACGCATGATGCCGCGGTCAGAAAAAAAGCTGCCCAGGAACAAAATTTTTTTTTTTCTCAAATGTAATAATGGATGCTAGAATGGGAATCGGGGTGGAATTCCATGTCTAAAAATATTATTATTAGCTGTTTTTAAAAATCAAGTGTTTTTGCTGCCCGAGGAAGAAAAAAGTTGCTCAGGAGCAAAAAAAAATTTTTTTTCTCAAATGTAATAACGGATGCTAGAATGTGATTCAGGGTGGAATTCCATGTCTAAAAATTTTATTATTAGCTGTTTTTAAAAATTGACTCTTTTTGCTGCCCGAGGAAGAAAACGCGTGATGCCGCGGTCAGAAAAAAAGCTGCCCTGTAGCAAAAAAAATTTTTTTTCTCAAATGTAGTAACGGATGCTAGAATGTGATTCAGGGTGGAATTCCATGTCTAAAAATATTATTATTAGCTGTTTTTAAATATCGAGTGTTTTCGCTGCCCAAGGAAGACAACGCGTTATGCCGCGGTCAGAAAAAAAGCTGCCAAGGAGCAAAAAAAATTTTTTTTTCTCAAATGTTATAACGGATGCTAGAATGTGATTCGGGGTGGTATTCCATGCCTAAAAATATTATTATTAGCTGTTTATAAAAATTGAGTGTTTTTGCTGCCCGAGGAAGAAAACGCATGATGCCGTGGTCAGAAAAAAAGCTGCCCAGGAACAAAAATTTTTTTTTTCTCAAATGTAATAACGGATGCTAGAATGTGATTCTGGGTGGAATTCCATGTCTAAAAATATTATTATTAGCTGTTTTTAAAAATCGAGTGTTTTTGCTGCCCGAGGAAGAAAACGCGTGATCCCGCGGTCAGAAAAAATGCTGCCCAGGCGCAAAAAAATTTTTTTTCTCAAATGTAATAATGGATGCTAGAATGTGATTCGGGTTGGAATTCCATGTCTAAAAATATTATTATTAGCTGTTTTTAAAAATCGAGTGTTTTTGCTGCCCGAGGAAGAAAACGCATGATGCCGTGGTCAGAAAAAAAGCTGCCCAGGAACAAAAAAATTTTTTTCCCAAATGTAATAATGGATGGTAGAATGGGATTCGGGGTGGAATTCCATGTTTAAAAATATTATTATTAGCTGTTTTTAAATATCGAGTGTTTTCGCTGCCCAAGGAAGACAAGGTGTGATTCCGCGGTCAGAAAAAAAGCTGCCAGAAGCAAAAAAAATTTTTTTCTCAAATGTAATAACGGATGCTAGAATGTGATTCGGGGTGGAATTCCATGTCTAAAAATATTATTATTAGCTGTTTTTAAAAATCGAGTGTTTTTACTGCCCGAGGAAGAAAACGCATGATGCCGCGGTCAGAAAAAAAGCTGCCCAGGAGGAAAAAAAAATTTTTTTTCTCAAATGTAATAATGGATGCTAGAATGTGATTCGGTGTGGAATTCCATGTCTAAAAATATTATTATTAGCTGTTTTTAAAAATCGAGTGTTTTTACTCCCCGAGGAAGAAAACGCATGATGCCGCGGTCAGAAAAAAAGTGGCCAGGAGCAAAAATTTTTTTTTTCTCAAATGTAATAACGGATGCTAGAATGTGATTTGGGGTGGAATTCCATGTCTAAAAATATTATTATTAGCTTTTTAAAAAAATCGAGTGTTTTTGCTGCCCGAGGAAGAAAAAAAGTTGCTCAGGAGCAAAAAAATTTTTTTTCTCAAATGTAATAACGGATGCTAGAATGTGATTCGGGGTGGAATTCCATGTCTAAAAATATTATTATTAGCTGTTTTTAAAAATCGAGTGTTTTTGCTGCCCGAGGAAGATAACGCGTGCTCCCGCGGTCAGAAAAAAAGCTGCACAGGAGCAAAAAAAATTTTTTTTCTCAAATGTAATAATGGATGCTAGAATGTGATTCGGGGTGGAATTCCATGTCTAAAAATATTATTATTAGCTTTTTTTAAAAATCAAGTTTTTTTTGCTGCCCGAGGAAGAAAACGCATGATGCCGCGGTCAGAAAAAAAGCTGCCCAGGAACAAAAATTTTTTTTTTCTCAAATGTAGTAATGGATGCTAGAATGGGAATCGGGGTGGAATTCCATGTCTAAAAATATTATTATTAGCTGTTTTTAAAAATCAAGTGTTTTTGCTGCCCGAGGAAGAAAAAAAGTTGCTCAGGAGCAAAAAAAATTTTTTTTTCTCAAATGTAATAACGGATGCTAGAATGTGATTCAGGGTGGAATTCCATGTCTAAAAATTTTATTATTAGCTGTTTTTAAAAATTGACTCTTTTTGCTGCCCGAGCAAGAAAACGCGTGATGCCGCGGTCAGAAAAAAAGCTGCCCTGTAGCAAAAAAAATTTTTTTTCTCAAATGTAGTAACGGATGCTAGAATGTGATTCAGGGTGGAATTCCATGTCTAAAAATATTATTATTAGCTGTTTTTAAATATCGAGTGTTTTCGCTGCCCAAGGAAGACAACGCGTGATGCCGCGGTCAGGAAAAAAGCTGCCAAGGAGCAAAAAAAAATTTTTTTTCTCAAATGTAATAACGGATGCTCAAATGTGGTTCAGGGTGGAATTCCATGTCTAAAAATATTATTTTTAGCTGTTTTTAAAAATCGAGTGTTTTTGCTGCCTGAGGAAGAAAACGCGTGATGCCGCGGTCAGAAAGAAAGCTGCCCAGGAGAAAAAAATTTTTTTTCTCAAATGTAATAACGGATGCTAGAATGTGATTCTGCGTGGAATTCCATGTCTAAAAATATTATTATTAGCTGTTTTTAAAAATCGAGTGTTTTTGCTGCCCGAGGAAGAAAACGCGTGATCCCGCGGTCAGAAAAAAAGCTGCCCAGGAGCAAAAAAATTTTTTTTTCTCAAATGTAATAATGGATGCTAGAATGTGATTCGGGTTGGAATTCCATGTCTAAAAATATTATTATTAGCTGTTTTTAAAAATCAAGTGTTTTTGCTGCCCGAGGAAGAAAACGCGTGATACAGCGGTCAGAAAAAAAGCTGCCCAGGAGCAAAAAAAATTTTTTTTTCTCAAATGTAATAACGGATGCTAGAATGTGATTCGGTGTGGAATTCCATGTCTAAAAATATTATTATTAGCTGTTTTTAAAAATCGAGTGTTTTTACTCCCCGAGGAAGAAAACGCATGATGCCGCGGTCAGAAAAAAAGTGGCCAGGAGCAAAAATTTTTTTTTTCTCAAATGTAATAACGGATGCTAGAATGTGATTTGGGGTGGAATTCCATGTCTAAAAATATTATTATTAGCTTTTTAAAAAAATCGAGTGTTTTTGCTGCCCGAGGAAGAAAAAAAGTTGCTCAGGAGCAAAAAAATTTTTTTTCTCAAATGTAATAACGGATGCTAGAATGTGATTCGGGGTGGAATTCCATGTCTAAAAATATTATTATTAGCTGTTTTTAAAAATCGAGTGTTTTTGCTGCCCGAGGAAGATAACGCGTGCTCCCGCGGTCAGAAAAAAAGCTGCACAGGAGCAAAAAAAATTTTTTTTCTCAAATGTAATAATGGATGCTAGAATGTGATTCGGGGTGGAATTCCATGTCTAAAAATATTATTATTAGCTTTTTTTAAAAATCAAGTTTTTTTTGCTGCCCGAGGAAGAAAACGCATGATGCCGCGGTCAGAAAAAAAGCTGCCCAGGAACAAAAATTTTTTTTTTCTCAAATGTAATAATGGATGCTAGAATGGGAATCGGGGTGGAATTCCATGTCTAAAAATATTATTATTAGCTGTTTTTAAAAATCAAGTGTTTTTGCTGCCCGAGGAAGAAAAAAAGTGGCTCAGGAGCAAAAAAAATTTTTTTTTCTCAAATGTAATAACGGATGCTAGAATGTGATTCAGGGTGGAATTCCATGTCTAAAAATTTTATTATTAGCTGTTTTTAAAAATTGACTCTTTTTGCTGCCCGAGCAAGAAAACGCGTGATGCCGCGGTCAGAAAAAAAGCTGCCCTGTAGCAAAAAAATTTTTTTTTCTCAAATGTAGTAACGGATGCTAGAATGTGATTCAGGGTGGAATTCCATGTCTAAAAATATTATTATTAGCTGTTTTTAAATATCGAGTGTTTTCGCTGCCCAAGGAAGACAACGCGTGATGCCGCGGTCAGGAAAAAAGCTGCCAAGGAGCAAAAAAAAATTTTTTTTCTCAAATGTAATAACGGATGCTCAAATGTGGTTCAGGGTGGAATTCCATGTCTAAAAATATTATTTTTAGCTGTTTTTAAAAATCGAGTGTTTTTGCTGCCTGAGGAAGAAAACGCGTGATGCCGCGGTCAGAAAGAAAGCTGCCCAGGAGAAAAAAATTTTTTTTCTCAAATGTAATAACGGATGCTAGAATGTGATTCTGCGTGGAATTCCATGTCTAAAAATATTATTATTAGCTGTTTTTAAAAATCGAGTGTTTTTGCTGCCCGAGGAAGAAAATGCGTGATCCCGCGGTCAGAAAAAAAGCTGCCCAGGAGCAAAAAAATTTTTTTTTCTCAAATGTAATAATGGATGCTAGAATGTGATTCGGGTTGGAATTCCATGTCTAAAAATATTATTATTAGCTGTTTTTAAAAATCAAGTGTTTTTGCTGCCCGAGGAAGAAAACGCGTGATGCAGCGGTCAGAAAAAAAGCTGCCCAGGAGCAAAAAAAATTTTTTTTTCTCAAATGTAATAACGGATGCTAGAATGTGATTCGGGGTGGAATTCCATGTCTAACAATATTATTATTAGCTGTTTTTAAAAATCAAGTGTTTTTGCTGCCCGAGGAAGAAAACGCGTGATGCAGCAGTCGGAAAAAAAGCTGCCCAGGAGCAAAAAAAATTTTTTTTTCTCAAATGTAATAACGGATGCTAGAATGTGATTCAGGGTGGAATTCCATGTCTAAAAATATTATTATTAGCTGTTTTTAAATATCGAGTGTTTTCGCTGCCCAAGGAAGACAACGTGTGATTCCGTGGTCAGAAAAAAAGCTGCCAGAAGCAAAAAAAATTTTTTTCTCAAATGTAATAACGGATGCTAGAATGTGATTCGGGGTGGAATTCCATGTCTAAAAATATTATTATTAGCTGTTTTTAAAAATCGAGTGTTTTTGCTGCCCGAGGAAGAAAACGCATGATGCCGCGGTCAGAAAAAAAGCTGCCCAGGAGCAAAAAAATTTTTTTTTTTCTCAAATGTAATAACGGATGCTATAATGTGATTCGGGGTGGAATTCCATGTCTAAAAATATTATTATTAGCTGTTTTTAAAAATCGAGTGTTTTTGCTGCCCGAGGAAGAAAACGCGTGATGCAGCAGTCGGAAAAAAAGCTGCCCAGGAGCAAAAAAAATTTTTTTTTCTCAAATGTAATAACGGATGCTAGAATGTGATTCAGGGTGGAATTCCATGTCTAAAAATATTATTATTAGCTGTTTTGAAATATCAAGTGTTTTCGCTGCCCAAGGAAGACAACGTGTGATTCCGCGGTCAGAAAAAAAGCTGCCCAGGAGCAAAAAAAATTTTTTTTTCTCAAATGTAATAACGGATGCTAGAATGTGATTCGGGGTGGAATTCCATGTCTAAAAATATTATTATTAGCTGTTTTTAAAAATCGAGTGTTTTTGCTGCCCAAGGAAGACAACGTGTGATTCCGCGGTCAGAAAAAAAGCTGCCAGAAGCAAAAAAAAATTTTTTCTCAAATGTAATAACGGATGCTAGAATGTGATTCGGGGTGGAATTCCATATCTAAAAATATTATTATTAGCTGTTTTTAAAAATCGAGTGTTTTTGCTGCCTGAGGAAGAAAACGCGTGATGCCGCGGTCAGAAAAAAAGCTGCCCAGGAACAAAAAAATTTTTTTTCTCAAATGTAATAACGGATGCTAGAATGTGATTCTGGGTGGAATTCCATGTCTAAAAATATTATTATTAGCTGTTTTTAAAAATCGAGTGTTTTTGCTGCCCGAGGAAGAAAACGTGTGATCCCGCGGTTAGAAAAAAAGCTGCCCAGGAGCAAAAAAATTTTTTTTTCTCAAATGTAATAATGGATGCTAGAATTTGATTCGGGTTGGAATTCCATGTCTAAAAATATTATTATTAGCTGTTTTTAAAAATCGAGTGTTTTTGCTGCCCGAGGAAGAAAACGCATGATGCCGCGATCAGAAAAAAAGCTGCCCAGGAACAAAAATTTTTTTTTCTCAAATGTAATAATGGATGGTAGAATGGGATTCGGGGTGGAATTCCATGTCTAAAAATATTATTATTAGCTGTTTTTAAATATCGAGTGTTTTCGCTGCCCAAGGAAGACAACGTGTGATTCCGCGGTCAGAAAAAAAGCTGCCAGAAGCAAAAATAAATTTTTTCTCAAATGTAATAACGGATGCTAGAATGTGATTCGGGGTGGAATTCCATATCTAAAAATATTATTATTAGCTGTTTTTAAAAATCGAGTGTTTTTGCTGCCCGAGGAAGAAAACGCATGATGCCGCAGTCAGAAAAAAAGCTGCCCAGGAGCAAAAAAATTTTTTTTTCTCAAATGTAATAATGGATGCTAGAATGAGATTCAGGGTGGAATTCCATGTCTAAAAATATTATTATTAGCTGTTTTTAAAAATCAAGTGTTTTTGCTGCCCGAGGAAGAAAACGTGTGATGCAGCGGTCAGAAAAAAAGCTGCCCAGGCGCAAAAAAATTTTTTTTTTCTCAAATGTAATAACGGATGCTAGAATGTGATTCGGGGTGGAATTCCATGTCTAAAAATATTATTATTAGCTGTTTTTAAATATCGAGTGTTTTCGCTGCCCAAGAAAGACAACGCGTGATGCCGCGGTCAGAAAAAAAGCTGCCAAGGAGCAAAAAAAATTTTTTTTTCTCAAATGTAATAACGGATGCTCAAATGTGGTTCAGGTTGGAATTCCATGTCTAAAAATATTATTTATAACTGTTTTTAAAAATCGAGTGTTTTTGCTGCCTGAGGAAGAAAACGCGTCATGCCGCGGTCAGAAAGAAAGCTGCCCAAGAGCAAAAAAATTTTTTTTTCTCAAATGTAATAACGGATGCTAGAATGTGATTCGGGGTGGAATTCCATGCCTAAAAATATTATTATTAGCTGTTTATAAAAATCGAGTGTTTTTGCTGCCCGAGGAAGAAAAAAAGTTGCTCAGGAGCAAAAAAAATTTTTTTTTCTCAAATGTAATAAGGGATGCAAGAATGTGATTCAGGGTGGATTTCAATGTCTAAAAATATTATTATTAGCTGTTTTTAAATATCGAGTGTTTTCGCTGCCCAAGGAAGACAACGTGTGATTCCGTGGTCAGAAAAAAAGCTGCCAGAAGCAAAAAAATTTTTTTTCTCAAATGTAATAACGGATGCTAGAATGTGATTCGGGGTGGAATTCCATGTCTAAAAATATTATTATTAGCTGTTTTTAAAAATCGAGTGTTTTTGCTGCCCGAGGAAGAAAACGCATGATGCCGCGGTCAGAAAAAAAGCTGCCCAGGGGCAAAAAAAAAATTTTTTTTCTCAAATGTAATAACGGATGCTATAATGTGATTCGGGGTGGAATTCCATGTCTAAAAATATTATTATTAGCTGTTTTGAAAAAACTAGTGTTTTTGCTGCCCGAGGAAGAAAACGCGTGATGCCGCAGTCAGAAAAAACGCTGCCCAGGAGCAAAAAAATTTTTTTTTCTCAAATGTAATAATGGATGCTAGAATGGGAATCGGGGTGGAATTCCATGTCTAAAAATATTATTATTAGCTATTTTTAAAAATCAAGTGTTTTTGCTGCCCGAGGAAGAAAAAAAGTTGCTCAGGAGCAAAAAAAAATTTTTTTTCTCAAATGTAATAACGGATGCTAGAATGTGATTCAGGGTGGAATTCCATGTCTAAAAATTTTATTATTAGCTGTTTTTAAAAATTGACTCTTTTTGCTGCCCGAGGAAGAAAACGCGTGATGCCGCGGTCAGAAAAAAAGCTGCCCTGTAGCAAAAAAATTTTTTTTTTCTCAACTGTAGTAACGGATGCTAGAATGTGATTCAGGGTGGAATTCCATGTCTAAAAATATTATTATTAGCTGTTTTTAAATATCGAGTGTTTTCGCTGCCCAAGAAAGACAACGCGTGATGCCGTCGTCAGAAAAACAGCTGCCCAGGAGCACAAAATTTTTTTTTCTCAAATGTAATAATGGATGCTAGAATGTGATTCGGGGTGGAATTCCATGTCTAAAAATATTATTATTAGCTTTTTTTAAAAATCAAGTTTTTTTGCTGCCCGAGGAAGAAAACGCATGATGCCGCGGTCAGAAAAAAAGCTGCCAAGGAGCAAAAAAAATTTTTTTTTCTCAAATGTAATAACGGATGCTCAAATGTGGTTCAGGGTGGAATTCCATGTCTAAAAATATTATTTTTAGCTGTTTTTAAAAATCGAGTGTTTTTGCTGCCTGAGGAAGAAAACGCGTCATGCCGCGGTCAGAAAGAAAGCTGCCCAAGAGCAAAAAAATTTTTTTTTCTCAAATGTAATAACGGATGCTAGAATGTGATTCGGGGTGGAATTCCATGCCTAAAAATATTATTATTAGCTGTTTATAAAAATCGAGTGTTTTTGCTGCCCGAGGAAGAAAACGCATGATGCCGCGGTGAGAAAAAAAGCTGCCCAGGAACAAAATTTTTTTTTTTCTCAAATGTAATAATGGATGCTAGAATGGGAATCGGGGTGGAATTCCATGTCTAAAAATATTATTATTAGCTATTTTTAAAAATCAAGTGTTTTTGCTGCCCTAGGAAGAAAAAAAGTTGCTCAGGAGCAAAAAAAATTTTTTTTTCTCAAATGTAATAACGGATGCAAGAATGTGATTCAGGGTGGAATTCCATGTCTAAAAATATTATTATTAGCTGTTTTTAAATATCGAGTGTTTTCGCTGCCCAAGGAAGACAACGTGTGATTCCGTGGTCAGAAAAAAAGCTGCCAGAAGCAAAAAAATTTTTTTTCTCAAATGTAATAACGGATGCTAGAATGTGATTCGGGGTGGAATTCCATGTCTAAAAATATTATTATTAGCTGTTTTTAAAAATCGAGTGTTTTTGCTGCCCGAGGAAGAAAACGCATGATGCCGCGGTCAGAAAAAAAGCTGCCCAGGGGCAAAAAAAATTTTTTTTTCTCAAATGTAATAACGGATGCTATAATGTGATTCGGGGTGGAATTCCATGTCTAAAAATATTATTATTAGCTGTTTTTAAAAATCGAGTGTTTTTGCTGCCCGAGGAAGAAAACGCGTGATGCCGCAGTCAGAAAAAAAGCTGCCCAGGAGCAAAAAAATTTTTTTTTCTCAAATGTAATAATGGATGCTAGAATGGGAATCGGGGTGGAATTCCATGTCTAAAAATATTATTATTAGCTATTTTTAAAAATCAAGTGTTTTTGCTGCCCGAGGAAGAAAAAAAGTTGCTCAGGAGCAAAAAAAATTTTTTTTTCTCAAATGTAATAACGGATGCAAGAATGTGATTCAGGGTGGAATTCCATGTCTAAAAATATTATTATTAGCTGTTTTTAAATATCGAGTGTTTTCGCTGCCCAAGGAAGACAACGTGTGATTCCGTGGTCAGAAAAAAAGCTGCCAGAAGCAAAAAAAATTTTTTTCTCAAATGTAATAACGGATGCTAGAATGTGATTCGGGGTGGAATTCCATGTCTAAAAATATTATTATTAGCTGTTTTTAAAAATCGAGTGTTTTTGCTGCCCGAGGAAGAAAACGCATGATGCCGCGGTCAGAAAAAAAGCTGCCCAGGGGCAAAAAAAAATTTTTTTTCTCAAATGTAATAACGGATGCTATAATGTGATTCGGGGTGGAATTCCATGTCTAAAAATATTATTATTAGCTGTTTTTAAAAATCGAGTGTTTTTGCTGCCCGAGGAAGAAAACGCGTGATGCCGCAGTCAGAAAAAAAGCTGCCCAGGAGCAAAAAAAATTTTTTTTCTCAAATGTAATAATGGATGCTAGAATGGGAATCGGGGTGGAATTCCATGTCTAAAAATATTATTATTAGCTATTTTTAAAAATCAAGTGTTTTTGCTGCCCGAGGAAGAAAAAAAGTTGCTCAGGAGCAAAAAAAAATTTTTTTTCTCAAATGTAATAACGGATGCTAGAATGTGATTCAGGGTGGAATTCCATGTCTAAAAATTTTATTATTAGCTGTTTTTAAAAATTGACTCTTTTTGCTGCCCGAGGAAGAAAACGCGTGATGCCGCGGTCAGAAAAAAAGCTGCCCTGTAGCAAAAAAATTTTTTTTTTCTCAAATGTAGTAACGGATGCTAGAATGTGATTCAGGGTGGAATTCCATGTCTAAAAATATTATTATTAGCTGTTTTTAAATATCGAGTGTTTTCGCTGCCCAAGAAAGACAACGCGTGATGCCGCGGTCAGAAAAAAAGCTGCCAAGGAGCAAAAAAATTTTTTTTTCTCAAATGTAATAACGGATGCTCAAATGTGGTTCAGGGTGGAATTCCATGTCTAAAAATATTATTTTTAGCTGTTTTTAAAAATCGAGTGTTTTCGCTGCCCAAGGAAGACAACGTGTGATTCCGTGGTCAGAAAAAAAGCTGCCAGAAGCAAAAAAAAATTTTTTCTCAAATGTAATAACGGATGCTAGAATGTGATTCGGGGTGGAATTCCATGTCTAAAAATATTATTATTAGCTGTTTTTAAAAATCGAGTGTTTTTGCTGCCCGAGGAAGAAAACGCATGATGCCGCGGTCAGAAAAAAAGCTGCCCAGGGGCAAAAAAAAATTTTTTTTCTCAAATGTAATAACGGATGCTATAATGTGATTCGGGGTGGAATTCCATGTCTAAAAATATTATTATTAGCTGTTTTTAAAAATCGAGTGTTTTTGCTGCCCGAGGAAGAAAACGCGTGATGCCGCAGTCAGAAAAAAAGCTGCCCAGGAGCAAAAAAATTTTTTTTTCTCAAATGTAATAATGGATGCTAGAATGGGAATCGGGGTGGAATTCCATGTCTAAAAATATTATTATTAGCTATTTTTAAAAATCAAGTGTTTTTGCTGCCCGAGGAAGAAAAAAAGTTGCTCAGGAGCAAAAAAAATTTTTTTTTCTCAAATGTAATAACGGATGCAAGAATGTGATTCAGGGTGGAATTCCATGTCTAAAAATATTATTATTAGCTGTTTTTAAATATCGAGTGTTTTCGCTGCCCAAGGAAGACAACGTGTGATTCCGTGGTCAGAAAAAAAGCTGCCAGAAGCAAAAAAAATTTTTTTCTCAAATGTAATAACGGATGCTAGAATGTGATTCGGGGTGGAATTCCATGTCTAAAAATATTATTATTAGCTGTTTTTAAAAATCGAGTGTTTTTGCTGCCCGAGGAAGAAAACGCATGATGCCGCGGTCAGAAAAAAAGCTGCCCAGGGGCAAAAAAAAATTTTTTTTCTCAAATGTAATAACGGATGCTATAATGTGATTCGGGGTGGAATTCCATGTCTAAAAATATTATTATTAGCTGTTTTTAAAAATCGAGTGTTTTTGCTGCCCGAGGAAGAAAACGCGTGATGCCGCAGTCAGAAAAAAAGCTGCCCAGGAGCAAAAAAAATTTTTTTTCTCAAATGTAATAATGGATGCTAGAATGGGAATCGGGGTGGAATTCCATGTCTAAAAATATTATTATTAGCTATTTTTAAAAATCAAGTGTTTTTGCTGCCCGAGGAAGAAAAAAAGTTGCTCAGGAGCAAAAAAAAATTTTTTTTCTCAAATGTAATAACGGATGCTAGAATGTGATTCAGGGTGGAATTCCATGTCTAAAAATTTTATTATTAGCTGTTTTTAAAAATTGACTCTTTTTGCTGCCCGAGGAAGAAAACGCGTGATGCCGCGGTCAGAAAAAAAGCTGCCCTGTAGCAAAAAAATTTTTTTTTTCTCAAATGTAGTAACGGATGCTAGAATGTGATTCAGGGTGGAATTCCATGTCTAAAAATATTATTATTAGCTGTTTTTAAATATCGAGTGTTTTCGCTGCCCAAGAAAGACAACGCGTGATGCCGCGGTCAGAAAAAAAGCTGCCAAGGAGCAAAAAAATTTTTTTTTCTCAAATGTAATAACGGATGCTCAAATGTGGTTCAGGGTGGAATTCCATGTCTAAAAATATTATTTTTAGCTGTTTTTAAAAATCGAGTGTTTTTGTTGCCTGAGGAAGAAAACGCGTCATGCCGCGGTCAGAAAGAAAGCTGCCCAGGAGCAAAAAAATTTTTTTTTCTCAAATGTTATAACGGATGCTAGAATATGATTCGGGGTGGAATTCCATGCCTAAAAATATTATTATTAGCTGTTTATAAAAATCGAGTGTTTTTGCTGCCCGAGGAAGAAAACGCATGATGCCGTGGTCAGAAAAAAAGCTGCCCAGGAACAAAAAAATTTTTTTTCTCAAATGTAATAACGGATGCTAGAATGTGATTCGGGGTGGAATTCCATGTCTAACAATATTATTATTATTAGCTGTTTTTAAAAATCAAGTGTATTTGCTGCCCGAGGAAGAAAACGCGTGATGCAGCAGTCGGAAAAAAAGCTGCCCAGGAGCAAAAAAAATTTTTTTTTCTCAAATGTAATAACGGATGCTAGAATGTGATTCAGGGTGGAATTCCATGTTTAAAAATATTATTATTAGCTGTTTTTAAATATCGAGTGTTTTCGCTGCCCAAGGAAGACAACGTGTGATGCCGTGGTCAGAAAAACAGCTGCCCAGGAGCAAAAATTTTTTTTTTCTCAAATGTAATAATGGATGCTAGAATGTGATTCGGGGTGGAATTCCATGTCTAAAAATATTATTATTAGCTTTTTTTAAAAATCAAGTTTTTTTGCTGCCCGAGGAAGAAAACGCATGATGCCGCGGTCAGAAAAAAAGCTGCCAAGGAGCAAAAAAAATTTTTTTTTCTCAAATGTAATAACGGATGCTCAAATGTGGTTCAGGGTGGAATTCCATGTCTAAAAATATTATTTTTAGCTGTTTTTAAAAATCGAGTGTTTTTGCTGCCTGAGGAAGAAAACGCGTCATGCCGCGGTCAGAAAGAAAGCTGCCCAAGAGCAAAAAAAATTTTTTTTTCTAAAATGTAATAACGGATGCTAGAATGTGATTCGGGGTGGAATTCCATGCCTAAAAATATTATTATTAGCTGTTTATAAAAATCGAGTGTTTTAGCTGCCCGAGGAAGAAAAAAAGTTGCTCAGGAGCAAAAAAAAATTTTTTTTCTCAAATGTAATAACGGATGCTAGAATGTGATTCAGGGTGGAATTCCATGTCTAAAAATTTTATTATTAGCTGTTTTTAAAAATTGACTCTTTTTGCTGCCCGAGGAAGAAAACGCGTGATGCCGCGGTCAGAAAAAAAGCTGCCCTGTAGCAAAAAAAATTTTTTTTTTCTCAAATGTAGTAACGGATGCTAGAATGTGATTCAGGGTGGAATTCCATGTCTAAAAATATTATTATTAGCTGTTTTTAAATATCGAGTGTTTTCGCTGCCCAAGAAAGACAACGCGTGATGCCGAGGTCAGAAAAAAAGCTGCCAAGGAGCAAAAAAAATTTTTTTTTCTCAAATGTAATAACGGATGCTCAAATGTGGTTCAGGGTGGAATTCCATGTCTAAAAATATTATTTTTAGCTGTTTTTAAAAATCGAGTGCTTTTCCTGCCTGAGGAAGAAAACGCGTCATGCCGCGGTCAGAAAGAAAGCTGCCCAGGAGCAAAAAAATTTTTTTTTCTCAAATGTAATAACGGATGCTAGAATGTGATTCGGGGTGGAATTCCATGCCTAAAAATATTATTATTAGCTGTTTATAAAAATCGAGTGTTTTTGCTACCCGAGGAAGAAAACGCATGATGCCGTGGTCAGAAAAAAAGCTGCCCAGGAACAAAAAAATTTTTTTTCTCAAATGTAATAACGGATGCTAGAATGTGATTCGGGGTGGAATTCCATGTCTAACAATATTATTATTAGCTGTTTTTAAAAATCAAGTGTTTTTGCTGCCCGAGGAAGAAAACGCGTGATGCAGCAGTCGGAAAAAAAGTTGCCCAGGAGCAAAAAAATTTTTTTTTTCTCAAATGTAATAACGGATGCTAGAATGTGATTCAGGGTGGAATTCCATGTCTAAAAATATTATTATTAGCTGTTTTTAAATATCGAGTGTTTTCGCTGCCCAAGGAAGACAACGTGTGATTCCGTGGTCAGAAAAAAAGCTGCCAGAAGCAAAAAAAATTTTTTTCTCAAATGTAATAACGGATGCCAGAATGGGATTCGGGGTGGAATTCCATGTCTAAAAATATTATTATTAGCTGTTTTTAAAAATCGAGTGTTTTTGCTGCCCGAGGAAGAAAACGTGTGATGCCGTGGTCAGAAAAACAGCTGCCCAGGAGCAAAAAATTTTTTTTCTCAAATGTAATAATGGATGCTAGAATGTGATTCGGGGTGGAATTCCATGTCTAAAAATATTATTATTAGCTTTTTTTAAAAATCAAGTTTTTTTGCTGCCCGAGGAAGAAAACGCATGATGCCGCGGTCAGAAAAAAAGCTGCCAAGGAGCAAAAAAAATTTTTTTTTCTCAAATGTAATAACGGATGCTCAAATGTGGTTCAGGGTGGAATTCCATGTCTAAAAATATTATTTTTAGCTGTTTTTAAAAATCGAGTGTTTTTGCTGCCTGAGGAAGAAAACGCGTCATGCGGCGGTCAGAAAGAAAGCTGCCCAAGAGCAAAAAAAATTTTTTTTTCTCAAATGTAATAACGGATGCTAGAATGTGATTCGGGGTGGAATTCCATGCCTAAAAATATTATTATTAGCTGTTTATAAAAATCGAGTGTTTTTGCTGCCCGAGGAAGAAAACGCATGATGCCGCGGTGAGAAAAAAAGCTGCCCAGGAACAAAATTTTTTTTTTTCTCAAATGTAATAATGGATGCTAGAATGGGAATCGGGGTGGAATTCCATGTCTAAAAATATTATTATTAGCTATTTTTAAAAATCAAGTGTTTTTGCTGCCCTAGGAAGAAAAAAAGTTGCTCAGGAGCAAAAAAAATTTTTTTTTCTCAAATGTAATAACGGATGCAAGAATGTGATTCAGGGTGGAATTCCATGTCTAAAAATATTATTATTAGCTGTTTTTAAATATCGAGTGTTTTCGCTGCCCAAGGAAGACAACGTGTGATTCCGTGGTCAGAAAAAAAGCTGCCAGAAGCAAAAAAATTTTTTTTCTCAAATGTAATAACGGATGCTAGAATGTGATTCGGGGTGGAATTCCATGTCTAAAAATATTATTATTAGCTGTTTTTAAAAATCGAGTGTTTTTGCTGCCCGAGGAAGAAAACGCATGATGCCGCGGTCAGAAAAAAAGCTGCCCAGGGGCAAAAAAAATTTTTTTTTCTCAAATGTAATAACGGATGCTATAATGTGATTCGGGGTGGAATTCCATGTCTAAAAATATTATTATTAGCTGTTTTTAAAAATCGAGTGTTTTTGCTGCCCGAGGAAGAAAACGCGTGATGCCGCAGTCAGAAAAAAAGCTGCCCAGGAGCAAAAAAATTTTTTTTTCTCAAATGTAATAATGGATGCTAGAATGGGAATCGGGGTGGAATTCCATGTCTAAAAATATTATTATTAGCTATTTTTAAAAATCAAGTGTTTTTGCTGCCCGAGGAAGAAAAAAAGTTGCTCAGGAGCAAAAAAAATTTTTTTTTCTCAAATGTAATAACGGATGCAAGAATGTGATTCAGGGTGGAATTCCATGTCTAAAAATATTATTATTAGCTGTTTTTAAATATCGAGTGTTTTCGCTGCCCAAGGAAGACAACGTGTGATTCCGTGGTCAGAAAAAAAGCTGCCAGAAGCAAAAAAAATTTTTTTCTCAAATGTAATAACGGATGCTAGAATGTGATTCGGGGTGGAATTCCATGTCTAAAAATATTATTATTAGCTGTTTTTAAAAATCGAGTGTTTTTGCTGCCCGAGGAAGAAAACGCATGATGCCGCGGTCAGAAAAAAAGCTGCCCAGGGGCAAAAAAAAATTTTTTTTCTCAAATGTAATAACGGATGCTATAATGTGATTCGGGGTGGAATTCCATGTCTAAAAATATTATTATTAGCTGTTTTTAAAAATCGAGTGTTTTTGCTGCCCGAGGAAGAAAACGCGTGATGCCGCAGTCAGAAAAAAAGCTGCCCAGGAGCAAAAAAAATTTTTTTTCTCAAATGTAATAATGGATGCTAGAATGGGAATCGGGGTGGAATTCCATGTCTAAAAATATTATTATTAGCTATTTTTAAAAATCAAGTGTTTTTGCTGCCCGAGGAAGAAAAAAAGTTGCTCAGGAGCAAAAAAAAATTTTTTTTCTCAAATGTAATAACGGATGCTAGAATGTGATTCAGGGTGGAATTCCATGTCTAAAAATTTTATTATTAGCTGTTTTTAAAAATTGACTCTTTTTGCTGCCCGAGGAAGAAAACGCGTGATGCCGCGGTCAGAAAAAAAGCTGCCCTGTAGCAAAAAAATTTTTTTTTTCTCAAATGTAGTAACGGATGCTAGAATGTGATTCAGGGTGGAATTCCATGTCTAAAAATATTATTATTAGCTGTTTTTAAATATCGAGTGTTTTCGCTGCCCAAGAAAGACAACGCGTGATGCCGCGGTCAGAAAAAAAGCTGCCAAGGAGCAAAAAAATTTTTTTTTCTCAAATGCAATAACGGATGCTCAAATGTGGTTCAGGGTGGAATTCCATGTCTAAAAATATTATTTTTAGCTGTTTTTAAAAATCGAGTGTTTTCGCTGCCCAAGGAAGACAACGTGTGATTCCGTGGTCAGAAAAAAAGCTGCCAGAAGCAAAAAAAATTTTTTTCTCAAATGTAATAACGGATGCTAGAATGTGATTCGGGGTGGAATTCCATGTCTAAAAATATTATTATTAGCTGTTTTTAAAAATCGAGTGTTTTTGCTGCCCGAGGAAGAAAACGCATGATGCCGCGGTCAGAAAAAAAGCTGCCCAGGGGTAAAAAAAAATTTTTTTTCTCAAATGTAATAACGGATGCTATAATGTGATTCGGGGTGGAATTCCATGTCTAAAAATATTATTATTAGCTGTTTTTAAAAATCGAGTGTTTTTGCTGCCCGAGGAAGAAAACGCGTGATGCCGCAGTCAGAAAAAAAGCTGCCCAGGAGCAAAAAAATTTTTTTTTCTCAAATGTAATAATGGATGCTAGAATGGGAATCGGGGTGGAATTCCATGTCTAAAAATATTATTATTAGCTATTTTTAAAAATCAAGTGTTTTTGCTGCCCGAGGAAGAAAAAAAGTTGCTCAGGAGCAAAAAAAATTTTTTTTTCTCAAATGTAATAACGGATGCAAGAATGTGATTCAGGGTGGAATTCCATGTCTAAAAATATTATTATTAGCTGTTTTTAAATATCGAGTGTTTTCGCTGCCCAAGGAAGACAACGTGTGATTCCGTGGTCAGAAAAAAAGCTGCCAGAAGCAAAAAAAATTTTTTTCTCAAATGTAATAACGGATGCTAGAATGTGATTCGGGGTGGAATTCCATGTCTAAAAATATTATTATTAGCTGTTTTTAAAAATCGAGTGTTTTTGCTGCCCGAGGAAGAAAACGCATGATGCCGCGGTCAGAAAAAAAGCTGCCCAGGGGCAAAAAAAAATTTTTTTTCTCAAATGTAATAACGGATGCTATAATGTGATTCGGGGTGGAATTCCATGTCTAAAAATATTATTATTAGCTGTTTTTAAAAATCGAGTGTTTTTGCTGCCCGAGGAAGAAAACGCGTGATGCCGCAGTCAGAAAAAAAGCTGCCCAGGAGCAAAAAAAATTTTTTTTCTCAAATGTAATAATGGATGCTAGAATGGGAATCGGGGTGGAATTCCATGTCTAAAAATATTATTATTAGCTATTTTTAAAAATCAAGTGTTTTTGCTGCCCGAGGAAGAAAAAAAGTTGCTCAGGAGCAAAAAAAAATTTTTTTTCTCAAATGTAATAACGGATGCTAGAATGTGATTCAGGGTGGAATTCCATGTCTAAAAATTTTATTATTAGCTGTTTTTAAAAATTGACTCTTTTTGCTGCCCGAGGAAGAAAACGCGTGATGCCGCGGTCAGAAAAAAAGCTGCCCTGTAGCAAAAAAATTTTTTTTTTCTCAAATGTAGTAACGGATGCTAGAATGTGATTCAGGGTGGAATTCCATGTCTAAAAATATTATTATTAGCTGTTTTTAAATATCGAGTGTTTTCGCTGCCCAAGAAAGACAACGCGTGATGCCGCGGTCAGAAAAAAAGCTGCCAAGGAGCAAAAAAATTTTTTTTTCTCAAATGTAATAACGGATGCTCAAATGTGGTTCAGGGTGGAATTCCATGTCTAAAAATATTATTTTTAGCTGTTTTTAAAAATCGAGTGTTTTTGCTGCCTGAGGAAGAAAACGCGTCATGCCGCGGTCAGAAAGAAAGCTGCCCAGGAGCAAAAAAATTTTTTTTTCTCAAATGTTATAACGGATGCTAGAATATGATTCGGGGTGGAATTCCATGCCTAAAAATATTATTATTAGCTGTTTATAAAAATCGAGTGTTTTTGCTGCCCGAGGAAGAAAACGCATGATGCCGTGGTCAGAAAAAAAGCTGCCCAGGAACAAAAAAATTTTTTTTCTCAAATGTAATAACGGATGCTAGAATGTGATTCGGGGTGGAATTCCATGTCTAACAATATTATTATTATTAGCTGTTTTTAAAAATCAAGTGTATTTGCTGCCCGAGGAAGAAAACGCGTGATGCAGCAGTCGGAAAAAAAGCTGCCCAGGAGCAAAAAAAATTTTTTTTTCTCAAATGTAATAACGGATGCTAGAATGTGATTCAGGGTGGAATTCCATGTTTAAAAATATTATTATTAGCTGTTTTTAAATATCGAGTGTTTTCGCTGCCCAAGGAAGACAACGTGTGATGCCGTGGTCAGAAAAACAGCTGCCCAGGAGCAAAAAATTTTTTTTTCTCAAATGTAATAATGGATGCTAGAATGTGATTCGGGGTGGAATTCCATGTCTAAAAATATTATTATTAGCTTTTTTTAAAAATCAAGTTTTTTTGCTGCCCGAGGAAGAAAACGCATGATGCCGCGGTCAGAAAAAAAGCTGCCAAGGAGCAAAAAAAATTTTTTTTTCTCAAATGTAATAACGGATGCTCAAATGTGGTTCAGGGTGGAATTCCATGTCTAAAAATATTATTTTTAGCTGTTTTTAAAAATCGAGTGTTTTTGCTGCCTGAGGAAGAAAACGCATCATGCCGCGGTCAGAAAGAAAGCTGCCCAAGAGCAAAAAAAATTTTTTTTTCTAAAATGTAATAACGGATGCTAGAATGTGATTCGGGGTGGAATTCCATGCCTAAAAATATTATTATTAGCTGTTTATAAAAATCGAGTGTTTTAGCTGCCCGAGGAAGAAAAAAAGTTGCTCAGGAGCAAAAAAAAATTTTTTTTCTCAAATGTAATAACGGATGCTAGAATGTGATTCAGGGTGGAATTCCATGTCTAAAAATTTTATTATTAGCTGTTTTTAAAAATTGACTCTTTTTGCTGCCCGAGGAAGAAAACGCGTGATGCCGCGGTCAGAAAAAAAGCTGCCCTGTAGCAAAAAAAAATTTTTTTTTCTCAAATGTAGTAACGGATGCTAGAATGTGATTCAGGGTGGAATTCCATGTCTAAAAATATTATTATTAGCTGTTTTTAAATATCGAGTGTTTTCGCTGCCCAAGAAAGACAACGCGTGATGCCGAGGTCAGAAAAAAAGCTGCCAAGGAGCAAAAAAAATTTTTTTTTCTCAAATGTAATAACGGATGCTCAAATGTGGTTCAGGGTGGAATTCCATGTCTAAAAATATTATTTTTAGCTGTTTTTAAAAATCGAGTGCTTTTCCTGCCTGAGGAAGAAAACGCGTCATGCCGCGGTCAGAAAGAAAGCTGCCCAGGAGCAAAAAAATTTTTTTTTCTCAAATGTAATAACGGATGCTAGAATGTGATTCGGGGTGGAATTCCATGCCTAAAAATATTATTATTAGCTGTTTATAAAAATCGAGTGTTTTTGCTACCCGAGGAAGAAAACGCATGATGCCGTGGTCAGAAAAAAAGCTGCCCAGGAACAAAAAAATTTTTTTTCTCAAATGTAATAACGGATGCTAGAATGTGATTCGGGGTGGAATTCCATGTCTAACAATATTATTATTAGCTGTTTTTAAAAATCAAGTGTTTTTGCTGCCCGAGGAAGAAAACGCGTGATGCAGCAGTCGGAAAAAAAGTTGCCCAGGAGCAAAAAAATTTTTTTTTTCTCAAATGTAATAACGGATGCTAGAATGTGATTCAGGGTGGAATTCCATGTCTAAAAATATTATTATTAGCTGTTTTTAAATATCGAGTGTTTTCGCTGCCCAAGGAAGACAACGTGTGATTCCGTGGTCAGAAAAAAAGCTGCCAGAAGCAAAAAAAATTTTTTTCTCAAATGTAATAACGGATGCCAGAATGGGATTCGGGGTGGAATTCCATGTCTAAAAATATTATTATTAGCTGTTTTTAAAAATCGAGTGTTTTTGCTGCCCGAGGAAGAAAACGTGTGATGCCGTGGTCAGAAAAACAGCTGCCCAGGAGCAAAAAATTTTTTTTCTCAAATGTAATAATGGATGCTAGAATGTGATTCGGGGTGGAATTCCATGTCTAAAAATATTATTATTAGCTTTTTTTAAAAATCAAGTTTTTTTGCTGCCCGAGGAAGAAAACGCATGATGCCGCGGTCAGAAAAAAAGCTGCCAAGGAGCAAAAAAAATTTTTTTTTCTCAAATGTAATAACGGATGCTCAAATGTGGTTCAGGGTGGAATTCCATGTCTAAAAATATTATTTTTAGCTGTTTTTAAAAATCGAGTGTTTTTGCTGCCTGAGGAAGAAAACGCGTCATGCCGCGGTCAGAAAGAAAGCTGCCCAAGAGCAAAAAAAATTTTTTTTTCTCAAATGTAATAACGAATGCTAGAATGTGATTCGGGGTGGAATTCCATGCCTAAAAATATTATTATTAGCTGTTTATAAAAATCGAGTGTTTTTGCTGCCCGAGGAAGAAAACGCATGATGCCGCGGTCAGAAAAAAAGCTGCCCAGGAACAAAAATTTTTTTTCCTCAAATGTAATAATGGATGCTAGAATGGGAATCGGGGTGGAATTCCATGTCTAAAAATATTATTATTAGCTATTTTTAAAAATCAAGTGTTTTTGCTGCCCGAGGAAGAAAAAAAGTTGCTCAGGAGCAAAAAAAAATTTTTTTTTCTCAAATGTAATAACGGATGCTAGAATGTGATTCAGGGTGGAATTCCATGTCTAAAAATATTATTATTAGCTGTTTTTAAATATCGAGTGTTTTTGCTGCCCGAGGAAGAAAACGCGTGATGCCGCGGTCAGAAAAAAAGCTGCCAAGGAGCAAAAAAAATTTTTTTTTCTCAAATGTAATAACGGATGCTCAAATGTGGTTCAGGGTGGAATTCCATGTCTAAAAATATTATTTTTAGCTGTTTTTAAAAATCGAGTGTTTTTGCTGCCTGAGGAAGAAAACGCGTCATGCCGCGGTCAGAAAGAAAGCTGCCCAGGAGCAAAAAAATTTTTTTTTCTCAAATGTAATAACGGATGCTAGAATGTGATTCGGGGTGGAATTCCATGCCTAAAAATATTATTATTAGCTGTTTATAAAAATCGAGTGTTTTTGCTGCCCGAGGAAGAAAACGTATGATGCCGTGGTCAGAAAAAAAGCTGCCAGAAGCAAAAAAAATTTTTTTCTCAAATGTAATAACGGATGCTAGAATGTGATTCGGGGTGGAATTCCATGTCTAAAAATATTATTATTAGCTGTTTTTAAAAATCGAGTGTTTTTGCTGCCCGAGGAAGAAAACGCATGATGCCGCGGTCAGAAAAAAAGCTGCCCAGGAGCAAAAAAAAATTTTTTTTCTCAAATGTAATAACGGATGCTATAATGTGATTCGGGGTGGAATTCCATGTCTAAAAATATTATTATTAGCTGTTTTTAAAAATCGAGTGTTTTTGCTGCCCGAGGAAGAAAACGCGTGATGCCGCAGTCAGAAAAAAAGCTGCCCAGGAGCAAAAAAATTTTTTTTTCTCAAATGTAATAATGGATGCTAGAATGGGAATCAGGGTGGAATTCCATGCCTAAAAATATTATTATTAGCTGTTTATAAAAATCGAGTGTTTTAGCTGCCCGAGGAAGAAAAAAAGTTGCTCAGGAGCAAAAAAAAATTTTTTTTCTCAAATGTAATAACGGATGCTAGAATGTGATTCAGGGTGGAATTCCATGTCTAAAAATTTTATTATTAGCTGTTTTTAAAAATTGACTCTTTTTGCTGCCCGAGGAAGAAAACGCGTGATGCCGCGGTCAGAAAAAAAGCTGCCCTGTAGCAAAAAAAATTTTTTTTTTCTCAAATGTAGTAACGGATGCTAGAATGTGATTCAGGGTGGAATTCCATGTCTAAAAATATTATTATTAGCTGTTTTTAAATATCGAGTGTTTTCGCTGCCCAAGAAAGAGAACGCGTGATGCCGAGGTCAGAAAAAAAGCTGCCAAGGAGCAAAAAAAATTTTTTTTTCTCAAATGTAATAACGGATGCTCAAATGTGGTTCAGGGTGGAATTCCATGTCTAAAAATATTATTTTTAGCTGTTTTTAAAAATCGAGTGCTTTTCCTGCCTGAGGAAGAAAACGCGTCATGCCGCGGTCAGAAAGAAAGCTGCCCAGGAGCAAAAAAATTTTTTTTTCTCAAATGTAATAACGGATGCTAGAATGTGATTCGGGGTGGAATTCCATGCCTAAAAATATTATTATTAGCTGTTTATAAAAATCGAGTGTTTTTGCTACCCGAGGAAGAAAACGCATGATGCCGTGGTCAGAAAAAAAGCTGCCCAGGAACAAAAAAAATTTTTTTCTCAAATGTAATAACGGATGCTAGAATGTGATTCGGGGTGGAATTCCATGTCTAACAATATTATTATTAGCTGTTTTTAAAAATCAAGTGTTTTTGCTGCCCGAGGAAGAAAACGCGTGATGCAGCAGTCGGAAAAAAAGTTGCCCAGGAGCAAAAAAATTTTTTTTTTCTCAAATGTAATAACGGATGCTAGAATGTGATTCAGGGTGGAATTCCATGTCTAAAAATATTATTATTAGCTGTTTTTAAATATCGAGTGTTTTCGCTGCCCAAGGAAGACAACGTGTGATTCCGTGGTCAGAAAAAAAGCTGCCAGAAGCAAAAAAAATTTTTTTCTCAAATGTAATAACGGATGCCAGAATGGGATTCGGGGTGGAATTCCATGTCTAAAAATATTATTATTAGCTGTTTTTAAAAATCGAGTGTTTTTGCTGCCCGAGGAAGAAAACGTGTGATGCCGTGGTCAGAAAAACAGCTGCCCAGGAGCAAAAAATTTTTTTTCTCAAATGTAATAATGGATGCTAGAATGTGATTCGGGGTGGAATTCCATGTCTAAAAATATTATTATTAGCTTTTTTTAAAAATCAAGTTTTTTTGCTGCCCGAGGAAGAAAACGCATGATGCCGCGGTCAGAAAAAAAGCTGCCAAGGAGCAAAAAAAATTTTTTTTTCTCAAATGTAATAACGGATGCTCAAATGTGGTTCAGGGTGGAATTCCATGTCTAAAAATATTATTTTTAGCTGTTTTTAAAAATCGAGTGTTTTTGCTGCCTGAGGAAGAAAACGCGTCATGCCGCGGTCAGAAAGAAAGCTGCCCAAGAGCAAAAAAAATTTTTTTTTCTCAAATGTAATAACGAATGCTAGAATGTGATTCGGGGTGGAATTCCATGCCTAAAAATATTATTATTAGCTGTTTATAAAAATCGAGTGTTTTTGCTGCCCGAGGAAGAAAACGCATGATGCCGCGGTCAGAAAAAAAGCTGCCCAGGAACAAAAATTTTTTTTCCTCAAATGTAATAATGGATGCTAGAATGGGAATCGGGGTGGAATTCCATGTCTAAAAATATTATTATTAGCTATTTTTAAAAATCAAGTGTTTTTGCTGCCCGAGGAAGAAAAAAAGTTGCTCAGGAGCAAAAAAAATTTTTTTTTCTCAAATGTAATAACGGATGCTAGAATGTGATTCAGGGTGGAATTCCATGTCTAAAAATATTATTATTAGCTGTT
The DNA here is from genome assembly GCA_022577455.1 of Arizona elegans. Taxonomy (NCBI): domain Eukaryota; kingdom Metazoa; phylum Chordata; class Lepidosauria; order Squamata; family Colubridae; genus Arizona; species Arizona elegans. The sequence goes on along the minus strand of JAKOOJ010000001.1, from coordinate 167,312,910 downwards.
TTTAAATATCGAGTGTTTTTGCTGCCCGAGGAAGAAAACGCGTGATGCCGCGGTCAGAAAAAAAGCTGCCAAGGAGCAAAAAAAATTTTTTTTTCTCAAATGTAATAACGGATGCTCAAATGTGGTTCAGGGTGGAATTCCATGTCTAAAAATATTATTTTTAGCTGTTTTTAAAAATCGAGTGTTTTTGCTGCCTGAGGAAGAAAACGCGTCATGCCGCGGTCAGAAAGAAAGCTGCCCAGGAGCAAAAAAATTTTTTTTTCTCAAATGTAATAACGGATGCTAGAATGTGATTCGGGGTGGAATTCCATGCCTAAAAATATTATTATTAGCTGTTTATAAAAATCGAGTGTTTTTGCTGCCCGAGGAAGAAAACGTATGATGCCGTGGTCAGAAAAAAAGCTGCCAGAAGCAAAAAAAATTTTTTTCTCAAATGTAATAACGGATGCTAGAATGTGATTCGGGGTGGAATTCCATGTCTAAAAATATTATTATTAGCTGTTTTTAAAAATCGAGTGTTTTTGCTGCCCGAGGAAGAAAACGCATGATGCCGCGGTCAGAAAAAAAGCTGCCCAGGAGCAAAAAAAAATTTTTTTTCTCAAATGTAATAACGGATGCTATAATGTGATTCGGGGTGGAATTCCATGTCTAAAAATATTATTATTAGCTGTTTTTAAAAATCGAGTGTTTTTGCTGCCCGAGGAAGAAAACGCGTGATGCCGCAGTCAGAAAAAAAGCTGCCCAGGAGCAAAAAAATTTTTTTTTCTCAAATGTAATAATGGATGCTAGAATGGGAATCAGGGTGGAATTCCATGCCTAAAAATATTATTATTAGCTGTTTATAAAAATCGAGTGTTTTAGCTGCCCGAGGAAGAAAAAAAGTTGCTCAGGAGCAAAAAAAAATTTTTTTTCTCAAATGTAATAACGGATGCTAGAATGTGATTCAGGGTGGAATTCCATGTCTAAAAATTTTATTATTAGCTGTTTTTAAAAATTGACTCTTTTTGCTGCCCGAGGAAGAAAACGCGTGATGCCGCGGTCAGAAAAAAAGCTGCCCTGTAGCAAAAAAAATTTTTTTTTTCTCAAATGTAGTAACGGATGCTAGAATGTGATTCAGGGTGGAATTCCATGTCTAAAAATATTATTATTAGCTGTTTTTAAATATCGAGTGTTTTCGCTGCCCAAGAAAGAGAACGCGTGATGCCGAGGTCAGAAAAAAAGCTGCCAAGGAGCAAAAAAAATTTTTTTTTCTCAAATGTAATAACGGATGCTCAAATGTGGTTCAGGGTGGAATTCCATGTCTAAAAATATTATTTTTAGCTGTTTTTAAAAATCGAGTGCTTTTCCTGCCTGAGGAAGAAAACGCGTCATGCCGCGGTCAGAAAGAAAGCTGCCCAGGAGCAAAAAAATTTTTTTTTCTCAAATGTAATAACGGATGCTAGAATGTGATTCGGGGTGGAATTCCATGCCTAAAAATATTATTATTAGCTGTTTATAAAAATCGAGTGTTTTTGCTACCCGAGGAAGAAAACGCATGATGCCGTGGTCAGAAAAAAAGCTGCCCAGGAACAAAAAAAATTTTTTTCTCAAATGTAATAACGGATGCTAGAATGTGATTCGGGGTGGAATTCCATGTCTAACAATATTATTATTAGCTGTTTTTAAAAATCAAGTGTTTTTGCTGCCCGAGGAAGAAAACGCGTGATGCAGCAGTCGGAAAAAAAGTTGCCCAGGAGCAAAAAAATTTTTTTTTTCTCAAATGTAATAACGGATGCTAGAATGTGATTCAGGGTGGAATTCCATGTCTAAAAATATTATTATTAGCTGTTTTTAAATATCGAGTGTTTTCGCTGCCCAAGGAAGACAACGTGTGATTCCGTGGTCAGAAAAAAAGCTGCCAGAAGCAAAAAAAATTTTTTTCTCAAATGTAATAACGGATGCCAGAATGGGATTCGGGGTGGAATTCCATGTCTAAAAATATTATTATTAGCTGTTTTTAAAAATCGTGTGTTTTTGCTGCCCGAGGAAGAAAACGTGTGATGCCGTGGTCAGAAAAACAGCTGCCCAGGAGCAAAAAATTTTTTTTTCTCAAATGTAATAATGGATGCTAGAATGTGATTCGGGGTGGAATTCCATGTCTAAAAATATTATTATTAGCTTTTTTTAAAAATCAAGTTTTTTTGCTGCCCGAGGAAGAAAACGCATGATGCCGCGGTCAGAAAAAAAGCTGCCAAGGAGCAAAAAAAATTTTTTTTTCTCAAATGTAATAACGGATGCTCAAATGTGGTTCAGGGTGGAATTCCATGTCTAAAAATATTATTTTTAGCTGTTTTTAAAAATCGAGTGTTTTTGCTGCCTGAGGAAGAAAACGCGTCATGCCGCGGTCAGAAAGAAAGCTGCCCAAGAGCAAAAAAAATTTTTTTTTCTCAAATGTAATAACGAATGCTAGAATGTGATTCGGGGTGGAATTCCATGCCTAAAAATATTATTATTAGCTGTTTATAAAAATCGAGTGTTTTTGCTGCCCGAGGAAGAAAACGCATGATGCCGCGGTCAGAAAAAAAGCTGCCCAGGAACAAAAATTTTTTTTCCTCAAATGTAATAATGGATGCTAGAATGGGAATCGGGGTGGAATTCCATGTCTAAAAATATTATTATTAGCTATTTTTAAAAATCAAGTGTTTTTGCTGCCCGAGGAAGAAAAAAAGTTGCTCAGGAGCAAAAAAAATTTTTTTTTCTCAAATGTAATACCGGATGCTAGAATGTGATTCAGGGTGGAATTCCATGTCTAAAAATATTATTATTAGCTGTTTTTAAATATCGAGTGTTTTTGCTGCCCGAGGAAGAAAACGCGTGATGCCGCGGTCAGAAAAAAAGCTGCCAAGGAGCAAAAAAAATTTTTTTTTCTCAAATGTAATAACGGATGCTCAAATGTGGTTCAGGGTGGAATTCCATGTCTAAAAATATTATTTATAGCTGTTTTTAAAAATCGAGTGTTTTTGCTGCCTGAGGAAGAAAACGCGTCATGCCGCGGTCAGAAAGAAAGCTGCCCAGGAGCAAAAAAATTTTTTTTTCTCAAATGTAATAACGGATGCTAGAATGTGATTCGGGGTGGAATTCCATGCCTAAAAATATTATTATTAGCTGTTTATAAAAATCGAGTGTTTTTGCTGCCCGAGGAAGAAAACGTATGATGCCGTGGTCAGAAAAAAAGCTGCCAGAAGCAAAAAAAATTTTTTTCTCAAATGTAATAACGGATGCTAGAATGTGATTCGGGGTGGAATTCCATGTCTAAAAATATTATTATTAGCTGTTTTTAAAAATCGAGTGTTTTTGCTGCCCGAGGAAGAAAACGCATGATGCCGCGGTCAGAAAAAAAGCTGCCCAGGAGCAAAAAAAAATTTTTTTTCTCAAATGTAATAACGGATGCTGTAATGTGATTCGGGGTGGAATTCCATGTCTAAAAATATTATTATTAGCTGTTTTTAAAAATCGAGTGTTTTTGCTGCCCGAGGAAGAAAACGCGTGATGCCGCAGTCAGAAAAAAAGCTGCCCAGGAGCAAAAAAATTTTTTTTTCTCAAATGTAATAATGGATGCTAGAATGGGAATCAGGGTGGAATTCCATGTCTAAAAATATTATTATTAGCTATTTTTAAAAATCAAGTGTTTTTGCTGCCCCAGGAAGAAAAAAAGTTGCTCAGGAGCAAAAAAAAATTTTTTTTCTCAAATGTAATAACGGATGCTAGAATGTGATTCAGGGTGGAATTCCATGTCTAAAAATTTTATTATTAGCTGTTTTTAAAAATTGACTCTTTTTGCTGCCCGAGGAAGAAAACGCGTGATGCCGCGGTCAGAAAAAAAGCTGCCCTGCAGCAAAAAAATTTTTTTTTTCTCAAATGTAGTAACGGATGCTAGAATGTGATTCAGGGTGGAATTCCATGTCTAAAAATATTATTATTAGCTGTTTTTAAATATCGAGTGTTTTCGCTGCCCAAGAAAGACAACGCGTGATGCCGCGGTCAGAAAAAAAGCTGCCAAGGAGCAAAAAAAATTTTTTTTTCTCAAATGTAATAACGGATGCTCAAATGTGGTTCAGGGTGGAATTCCATGTCTAAAAATATTATTTTTAGCTGTTTTTAAAAATCGAGTGTTTTTGCTGCCTGAGGAAGAAAACGCGTCATGCCGCGGTCAGAAAGAAAGCTGCCCAGGAGCAAAAAAATTTTTTTTTCTCAAATGTAATAACGGATGCTAGAATGTGATTCGGGGTGGAATTCCATGCCTAAAAATATTATTATTAGCTGTTTATAAAAATCGAGTGTTTTTGCTGCCCGAGGAAGAAAACGCATGATGCCGTGGTCAGAAAAAAAGCTGCCCAGGAACAAAAAAATTTTTTTTCTCAAATGTAATAACGGATGCTAGAATGTGATTCGGGGTGGAATTCCATGTCTAACAATATTATTATTAGCTGTTTTTAAAAATCAAGTGTTTTTGCTGCCCGAGGAAGAAAACGCGTGATGCAGCAGTCGGAAAAAAAGCTGCCCAGGAGCAAAAAAAATTTTTTTTTCTCAAATGTAATAACGGATGCTAGAATGTGATTCAGGGTGGAATTCCATGTCTAAAAATATTATTATTAGCTGTTTTTAAATATCGAGTGTTTTCGCTGCCCAAGGAAGACAACGTGTGATTCCGTGGTCAGAAAAAAAGCTGCCAGAAGCAAAAAAAATTTTTTTCTCAAATGTAATAACGGACGCTAGAATGGGATTCGGGGTGGAATTCCATGTCTAAAAATATTATTATTAGCTGTTTTTAAAAATCGAGTGTTTTTGCTGCCCGAGGAAGAAAACGTGTGATGCCGTGGTCAGAAAAACAGCTGCCCAGGAGCAAAAAATTTTTTTTCTCAAATGTAATAATGGATGCTAGAATGTGATTCGGGGTGGAATTCCATGTCTAAAAATATTATTATTAGCTTTTTTTAAAAATCAAGTTTTTTTGCTGCCCGAGGAAGAAAACGCATGATGCCGCGGTCAGAAAAAAAGCTGCCCAGGAACAAAATTTTTTTTTTTCTCAAATGTAATAATGGATGCTAGAATGGGAATCGGGGTGGAATTCCATGTCTAAAAATATTATTATTAGCTATTTTTAAATATCAAGTGTTTTTGCTGCCCGAGGAAGAAAAAAAGTTGCTCAGGAGCAAAAAAAATTTTTTTTTCTCAAATGTAATAACGGATGCTAGAATGTGATTCAGGGTGGAATTCCATGTCTAAAAATTTTATTATTAGCTGTTTTTAAAAATTGTCTCTTTTTGCTGCCCGAGGAAGAAAACGCGTGATTCCGCGGTCAGAAAAAAAGCTGCCAGAAGCAAAAAAAAATTTTTTCTCAAATGTAATAACGGACGCTAGAATGTGATTCGGGGTGGAATTCCATATCTAACAATATTATTATTAGCTGTTTATAAAAATCAAGTGTTTTTGGTGCCTGAGGAAGAAAACGCGTGATAAAGCAGTCGGAAAAAAAGCTGCCCAGGAGCAAAAAAAATTTTTTTTTCTCAAATGTAATAACGGATGCTAGAGTGTGATTCAGGGTGGAATTCCATGTCTAAAAATATTTTTATTAGCTGTTTTTAAAAATCGAGTGTTTTTGCTGCCCGAGGAAGAAAACGCATGATGCCGCGGTCAGAAAAAAAGCTGCCCAGGAGCAAAAAAAAATTTTTTTTCTCAAATGTAATAACGGATGCTAGAATGTGATTCAGGGTGGAATTCCATGTCTAAAAATATTATTATTAGCTGTTTTTAAAAATCAAGTGTTTTTGCTGCCCGAGGAAGAAAACGTGTGATGCAGCGGTCAGAAAAAAAGCTGCCCAGCAGCAAAAATTTTTTTTTTTCTCAAATGTAATAACGGATGCTAGAATGTGATTCGGGGTGGAATTGAATGTCTAAAAATATTATTATTAGCTGTTTGTAAAAATCGAGTGTTTTTGCTTCCCGAGGAAGAAAACGCGTGATGCCGCGGTAAGAAAAAAAGCTGCCCAGGAGCAAAAAAATTTTTTTTCTCAAATGTAATAACGGATGCTAGAATGTGATTCGGGGTGGAATTCCATGTCTAAAAATATTATTATTAGCTGTATTTAAAAATCGAGTGTTTTTGCTCCCCGAGGAAGAAAACGCGTGATGCCGCAGTTAGAAAAAAAGCTGCCAGGAGCAAAAAAAATTTTTTTTTTCTCAAATGTAATAACGGATGTTAGAATGGGATTCGGGGTGGAATTCCATGTCTAAAAATATTATTATTAGCTGTTTTTAAAAATCGAGTGTTTTTGCTGCCCGAGGAAGAAAACGCGTGATGCCGCAGTCAGAAAAAAAGCTGCCCAGGAGCAAAAAAAATTTTTTTTTCTCAAATGTAATAATGGATGCTAGAATGGGAATCGGGGTGGAATTCCATGTCTAAAAATATTATTATTAGCTATTTTTAAAAATCAAGTGTTTTTGCTGCCCGAGGAAGAAAAAAAGTTGCTCAGGAGCAAAAAAAAATTTTTTTTCTCAAATGTAATAACGGATGCTAGAATTTGATTCAGGGTGGAATTCCATGTCTAAAAATTTTATTATTAGCTGTTTTTAAAAATCAAGTGTTTTTGCTGCCCGAGGAAGAAAACGCGTGATGCAGCAGTCGGAAAAAAAGCTGCCCAGGAGCAAAAAAAATTTTTTTTTCTCAAATGTAATAACGGATGCTAGAATGTGATTCAGGGTGGAATTCCATGTCTAAAAATATTATTATTAGCTGTTTTTAAATATCGAGTGTTTTCGCTGCCCCAGGAAGACAACGTGTGATTCCGTGGTCAGAAAAAAAGCTGCCAGAAGCAAAAAAAAATTTTTTCTCAAATGTAATAACGGATGCTAGAATGGGATTCGGGGTGGAATTCCATGTCTAAAAATATTATTATTAGCTGTTTTTAAAAATCGAGTGTTTTTGCTGCCCGAGGAAGAAAATGTGTGATGCCGTGGTCAGAAAAACAGCTGCCCAGGAGCAAAAAATTTTTTTTTCTCAAATGTAATAATGGATGCTAGAATGTGATTCGGGGTGGAATTCCATGTCTAAAAATATTATTATTAGCTGTTTTTAAAAATTGACTCTTTTTGCTGCCCGAGGAAGAAAACGCGTGATGCCGCGGTCAGAAAAAAAGCTGCCCTGTAGCAAAAAAATTTTTTTTTCTCAAATGTAGTAACGGATGCTAGAATGTGATTCAGGGTGGAATTCCATGTCTAAAAATATTATTATTAGCTGTTTTTAAATATCGAGTGTTTTCTCTGCCCAAGGAAGACAACGCGTGATGCCGCGGTCAGAAAAAAAGCTGCCAAGGAGCAAAAAAAATTTTTTTTTCTCAAATGTAATAACGGATGCTAGAATGTGATTCGGGGTGGTATTCCATGCCTAAAAATATTATTATTAGCTGTTTATAAAAATCGAGTGTTTTTGCTGCCCGAGGAAGAAACCGCATGATGCCGTGGTCAGAAAAAAAGCTGCCCAGGAACAAAAAAAATTTTTTTCTCAAATGTAATAACGGATGCTAGAATCTGATTCTGGGTGGAATTCCATGTCTAAAAATATTATTATTAGCTGTTTTTAAAAATCGAGTGTTTTTGCTGCCCGAGGAAGAAAACGCGTGATCCCACGGTCAGAAAAAAAGCTGCCCAGGAGCAAAAAAAATTTTTTTTCTCAAATGTAATAATTGATGCTAGAATGTGATTCGGGTTGGAATTCCATGTCTAAAAATATTATTATTAGCTGTTTTTAAAAATCGAGTGTTTTTGCTGCCCGAGGAAGAAAACGCATGATGCCGCGATCAGAAAAAAAGCTGCCCAGGAGCAAAAAAAATTTTTTTTTTCTCAAATGTAGTAACGGATGCTAGAATGTGATTCAGGGTGGAATTCCATGTCTAAAAATATTATTATTAGCTGTTTTTAAATATCGAGTGTTTTCGCTGCCCAAGGAAGACAACGCGTGATGCCGCGGTCAGAAAAAAAGCTGCCAAGGAGCAAAAAAAATTTTTTTTTCTCAAATGTAATAACGGATGCTAGAATGTGATTCGGGGTGGTATTCCATGCCTAAAAATATTATTATTAGCTGTTTATAAAAATCGAGTGTTTTTGCTGCCCGAGGAAGAAAACGCATGATGCCGTGGTCAGAAAAAAAGCTGCCCAGGAACAAAATATTTTTTTTTCTCAAATGTAATAACGGATGCTAGAATGTGATTCTGGGTGGAATTCCATGTCTAAAAATATTATTATTAGCTGTTTTTAAAAATCGAGTGTTTTTGCTGCCCGAGGAAGAAAACGCGTGATCCCACGGTCAGAAAAAAAGCTGCCCAGGAGCAAAAAAAATTTTTTTTCTCAAATGTAATAATGGATGCTAGAATGTGATTCGGGTTGGAATTCCATGTCTAAAAATATTATTATTAGCTGTTTTTAAAAATCGAGTGTTTTTGCTGCCCGAGGAAGAAAACGCATGATGCCGCGATCAGAAAAAAAGCTGCCCAGGAGCAAAAAAAATTTTTTTTTCTCAAATGTAATAACGGATGCTAGAATGTGATTCAGGGTGGAATTCCATGTCTAAAAATATTATTATTAGCTGTTTTTAAATATCGAGTGTTTTCGCTGCCCAAGGAAGACAACGTGTGATTCCGTGGTCAGAAAAAAAGCTGCCAGAAGCAAAAAAAAATTTTTTCTCAAATGTAATAACGGATGCTAGAATGTGATTCGGGGTGGAATTCCATGTCTAAAAATATTATTATTAGCTGTTTTTAAAAATCGAGTGTTTTTGCTGCCCGAGGAAGAAAACGCATGATGCCGCGGTCAGAAAAAAAGCTGCCCAGGAGCAAAAAAAAATGTTTTTTCTCAAATGTAATAACGGATGCTATAATGTGATTCGGGGTGGAATTCCATGTCTAAAAATATTATTATTAGCTGTTTTTAAAAATCGAGTGTTTTTGCTGCCCGTGGAAGAAAACGCGTGATGCCGCAGTCAGAAAAAAAGCTGCCCAGGAGCAAAAAAATTTTTTTTCTCAAATGTAATAATGGATGCTAGAATGTGATTCAGGGTGGAATTCCATGTCTAAAAATTTTATTATTAGCTGTTTTTAAAAATTGACTCTTTTTGCTGCCCGAGGAAGAAAACGCGTGATGCCGCGGTCAGAAAAAAAGCTGCCCTGTAGCAAAAAATTTTTTTTTTCTCAAATGTAGTAACGGATGCTAGAATGTGATTCAGGGTGGAATTCCATGTCTAAAAATTTTATTATTAGCTGTTTTTAAAAATTGACTCTTTTTGCTGCCCGAGGAAGAAAACGCGTGATGCCGCGGTCAGAAAAAAAGCTGCCAAGGAGCAAAAAAATTTTTTTTTTCTCAAATGTAATAACGGATGCTAGAATGTGATTCGGGGTGGTATTCCATGCCTAAAAATATTATTATTAGCTGTTTATAAAAATCGAGTGTTTTTGCTGCCCGAGGAAGAAAACGCATGATGTCGTGGTCAGAAAAAAAGCTGCCCAGGAACAAAAAAATTTTTTTTCTCAAATGTAATAACGGATGCTAGAATGTGATTCTGGGTGGAATTCCATGTCTAAAAATATTATTATTAGCTGTTTTTAAAAATCGAGTGTTTTTGCTGCCCGAGGAAGAAAACGCGTGATCCCACGGTCAGAAAAAAAGCTGCCCAGGAGCAAAAAAAATTTTTTTTCTCAAATGTAATAATTGATGCTAGAATGTGATTCGGGTTGGAATTCCATGTCTAAAAATATTATTATTAGCTGTTTTTAAAAATCGAGTGTTTTTGCTGCCCGAGGGAGCAAAAAAAATTTTTTTTTCTCAAACGTAGTAACGGATGCTAGAATGTGATTCAGGGTGGAATTCCATGTCTAAAAATATTATTATTAGCTGTTTTTAAAAATCGAGTGTTTTTGCTGCCCGAGGAAGAAAACGCATGATGCCGCGATCAGAAAAAAAGCTGCCCAGGAGCAAAAAAAAATTTTTTTTCTCAAATGTAATAACGGATGCTAGAATGTGATTCAGGGTGGAATTCCATGTCTAAAAATATTATTATTAGCTGTTTTTAAATATCGAGTGTTTTCGCTGCCCAAGGAAGACAACGTGTGATTCCGTGGTCAGAAAAAAAGCTGCCAGAAGCAAAAAAAAATTTTTTCTCAAATGTAATAACGGATGCTAGAATGTGATTCGGGGTGGAATTCCATGTCTAAAAATATTATTATTAGCTGTTTTTAAAAATCGAGTGTTTTTGCTGCCCGAGGAAGAAAACGCATGATGCCGCGGTCAGAAAAAAAGCTGCCCAGGAGCAAAAAAAAATGTTTTTTCTCAAATGTAATAACGGATGCTATAATGTGATTCGGGGTGGAATTCCATGTCTAAAAATATTATTATTAGCTGTTTTTAAAAATCGAGTGTTTTTGCTGCCCGTGGAAGAAAACGCGTGATGCCGCAGTCAGAAAAAAAGCTGCCCAGGAGCAAAAAATTTTTTTTTCTCAAATGTAATAATGGATGCTAGAATGTGATTCAGGGTGGAATTCCATGTCTAAAAGTATTATTATTAGCTGTTTTTAAAAATCAAGTGTTTTTGCTGCCCGAGGAAGAAAACGTGTGATGCAGCGGTCAGAAAAAAAGCTGCCCAGGAGCAAAAAAAATTTTTTTTTCTCAAATGTAATAACGGATGCTAGAATGTGATTCGGGGTGGAATTCCATGTCTAAAAATATTATTATTAGCTGTTTTTAAAAATCAAGTGTTTTTGCTGCCCGAGGAAGAAAACGCGTGATGCAGCAGTCGGAAAAAAAGCTGCCCAGGAGCAAAAAAAATTTTTTTTTCTCAAATGTAATAACGGATGCTAGAATGTGATTCAGGGTGGAATTCCATGTCTAAAAATATTATTATTAGCTGTTTTTAAATATCAAGTGTTTTCGCTGCCCAAGGAAGACAACGTGTGATTCCGCGGTCAGAAAAAGAGCTTCCAGAAGCAAAAAAAATTTTTTTCTCAAATGTAATAACGGATGCTAGAATGTGATTCGGGGTGGAACTCCATATCTAAAAATATTATTATTAGCTGTTTTTAAAAATCGAGTGTTTTTGCTGCCCGAGGAAGAAAACGCATGATGCCGCAGTCAGAAAAAAAGCTGCCCAGGAGCAAAAATTTTTTCTTTTCTCAAATGTAATAATGGATGCTAGAATGAGATTCAGGGTGGAATTCCATGTCTAAAAATATTATTATTAGCTGTTTTTAAAAATCAAGTGTTTTTGCTGCCCGAGGAAGAAAACGTGTGATGCAGCGGTCAGAAAAAAAGCTGCCCAGGAGCAAAAAAAATTTTTTTTTTCTCAAATGTAATAACGGATGCTAGAATGTGATTCGGGGTGGAATTCCATGTCTAACAATATTATTATTAGCTGTTTATAAAAATCAAGTGTTTTTGCTGCCTGAGGAAGAAAACGCGTGATGCAGCAGTCGGAAAAAAAGCTGCCCAGGAGCAAAAAAAATTTTTTTTTCTCAAATGTAATAACGGATGCTAGAATGTGATTCAGGGTGGAATTCCATGTCTAAAAATATTATTATTAGCTGTTTTTAAAAATCAAGTGTTTTTCCTGCCCGAGGAAGAAAACGTGTGATGCAGCGGTCAGAAAAAAAGCTGCCCAGGAGCAAAAAAAATTTTTTTTTCTCAAATGTAATAACGGATGCTAGAATGTGATTCGGGGTGGAATTCCATGTCTAAAAATATTATTATTAGCTGTTTGTAAAAATCGAGTGTTTTTGCTGCCCGAGGAAGAAAACGCGTGATGCCGCGGTAAGAAAAAAAGCTGCCCAGGAGCAAAAAATTTTTTTTTCTCAAATGTAATAACGGATGCTAGAATGTGATTCGGGGTGGAATTCCATGTCTAAAAATATTATTATTAGCTGTTTTTAAAAATCAAGTGTTTTTGCTGCCCGAGGAAGAAAACGTTTGATGCCGTGGTCAGAAAAAAAGCTGCCAGTAGCAAAAAATTTTTTTTTCTCAAATGTAATAACGGATGCTAGAATGTGATTCGGGGTGGAATTCCATGTCTAAAAATATTATTATTAGCTGTTTTTAAAAATCGAGTGTTTTTGCTGCCCGAGGAAGAAAACGCATGATGCCGCGGTCAGAAAAATAGCTGCCCAGGAGCAAAAAAATTTTTTTTTCTCAAATGTAATAACGGATGCTAGAATGTGATTCGGGGTGGAATTCCATGTCTAAAAATATTATTATTAGCTGTTTTTAAAAATCGAGTGTTTTTGCTGCCCGAGGAAGAAAACGTGTGATGCAGCGGTCAGAAAAAAAGCTGCCCAGGAGCAAAAAATTTTTTTTTCTCAAATGTAATAATGGATGCTAGAATGTGATTCAGGGTGGAATTCCATGTCTAAAAGTATTATTATTAGCTGTTTTTAAAAATCAAGTGTTTTTGCTGCCCGAGGAAGAAAACGTGTGATGCAGCGGTCAGAAAAAAAGCTGCCCAGGAGCAAAAAAAATTTTTTTTTCTCAAATGTAATAACGGATGCTAGAATGTGATTCGGGGTGGAATTCCATGTCTAAAAATATTATTATTAGCTGTTTTTAAAAATCAAGTGTTTTTGCTGCCCGAGGAAGAAAACGCGTGATGCAGCAGTCGGAAAAAAAGCTGCCCAGGAGCAAAAAAAATTTTTTTTTCTCAAATGTAATAACGGATGCTAGAATGTGATTCAGGGTGGAATTCCATGTCTAAAAATATTATTATTAGCTGTTTTTAAATATCAAGTGTTTTCGCTGCCCAAGGAAGACAACGTGTGATTCCGCGGTCAGAAAAAGAGCTTCCAGAAGCAAAAAAATTTTTTTTCTCAAATGTAATAACGGATGCTAGAATGTGATTCGGGGTGGAACTCCATATCTAAAAATATTATTATTAGCTGTTTTTAAAAATCGAGTGTTTTTGCTGCCCGAGGAAGAAAACGCATGATGCCGCAGTCAGAAAAAAAGCTGCCCAGGAGCAAAAATTTTTTCTTTTCTCAAATGTAATAATGGATGCTAGAATGAGATTCAGGGTGGAATTCCATGTCTAAAAATATTATTATTAGCTGTTTTTAAAAATCAAGTGTTTTTGCTGCCCGAGGAAGAAAACGTGTGATGCAGCGGTCAGAAAAAATGCTGCCCAGGAGCAAAAAAAAATTTTTTTTTCTCAAATGTAATAACGGATGCTAGAATGTGATTCGGGGTGGAATTCCATGTCTAACAATATTATTATTAGCTGTTTATAAAAATCAAGTGTTTTTGCTGCCTGAGGAAGAAAACGCGTGATGCAGCAGTCGGAAAAAAAGCTGCCCAGGAGCAAAAAAAATTTTTTTTTCTCAAATGTAATAACGGATGCTAGAATGTGATTCAGGGTGGAATTCCATGTCTAAAAATATTTTTATTAGCTGTTTTTAAAAATCGAGTGTTTTTGCTACCCGAGGAAGAAAACGCATGATGCCGCGGTCAGAAAAAAAGCTGCCCAGGAGCAAAAAAAAATTTTTTTTCTCAAATGTAATAACGGATGCTATAATGTGATTCGGGGTGGAATTCCATGTCTAAAAATATTATTATTAGCTGTTTTTAAAAATCGAGTGTTTTTGCTACCCGAGGAAGAAAAAGCGTGATGCCGCAGTCAGAAAAAAAGCTGCCCAGGAGCAAAAATTTTTTTTTTCTCAAATGTAATAACGGATGCTAGAATGTGATTCGGGGTGGAATTCCATGTCTAAAAATATTATTATTAGCTGTTTTTAAAAATCGAGTGTTTTTGCTGCCCGAGGAAGAAAATGCGTGATGCAGCGGTGAGAAAAAAAGCTGCCCAGGAGCAAAAAAATTTTTTTTTCTCAAATGTAATAACGGATGCTAGAATGTGATTCGGGGTGGAATTCCATGTCTAAAAATATTATTATTAGCTGTTTTTAAAAATCAAGTGTTTTTGCTGCCCGAGGAAGAAAACGCGTGATGCAGCAGTCGGAAAAAAAGCTGCCCAGGAGCAAAAAAAATTTTTTTTTCTCAAATGTAATAACGGATGCTAGAATGTGATTCAGGGTGGAATTCCATGTCTAAAAATATTATTATTAGCTGTTTTTAAATATCAAGTGTTTTCGCTGCCCAAGGAAGACAACGTGTGATTCCACGGTCAGAAAAAGAGCTGCCAGAAGCAAAAAAAATTTTTTTTCTCAAATGTAATAACGGATGCTAGAATGTGATTCAGGGTGGAATTCCATGTCTAAAAATATTATTATTAGCTGTTTTTAAATATCAAGTGTTTTCGCTGCCCAAGGAAGACAACGTGTGATTCCACGGTCAGAAAAAGAGCTGCCAGAAGCAAAAAAAATTTTTTTTCTCAAATGTAATAACGGATGCTAGAATGTGATTCGGGGTGGAATTCCATGTCTAACAATATTATTATTAGCTGTTTATAAAAATCAAGTGTTTTTGCTGCCTGAGGAAGAAAACGCGTGATGCAGCAGTCGGAAAAAAAGCTGCCCAGGAGCAAAAAAAAATTTTTTTTCTCAAATGTAATAATGGATGCTATAATGTGATTCGGGGTGGAATTCCATGTCTAAAAATATTATTATTAGCTGTTTTTAAAAATCGAGTGTTTTTGCTACCCGAGGAAGAAAAAGCGTGATGCCGCAGTCAGAAAAAAAGCTGCCCAGGAGCAAAAAAATTTTTTTTTCTCAAATGTAATAACGGATGCTAGAATGTGATTCAGGGTGGAATTCCATGTCTAAAAATATTATTATTAGCTGTTTTTAAAAATCGAGTGTTTTTGCTGCCCGAGGAAGAAAACGCATGATGCCGCGGTCAGAAAAACAGCTGCCCAGGAGCAAAAAATTTTTTTTTCTCAAATGTAATAACGGATGTTAGAATGTGATTTGGGCTGGAATTCCATGTCTAAAAATATTATTATTAGCTGTTTTTAAAAATCGAGTGTTTTTGCTGCCCGAGGAAGAAAACGTGTGATGCCGCGGTCAGAAAAAAAGCTGCCAGAAGCAAAAAAATTTTTTTTCTCAAATGTAATAACGGATGCTAGAATGTGATTCGGGGTGGAATTCCATGTCTAAAAATATTATTATTAGCTGTTTTTAAAAATCGAGTGTTTTTGCTGCCCGAGGAAGAAAACGCGTGATGCCGCGGTCAGAAAAAAAGCTGCCCAGGAGCAAAAAAATTTTTTTTTCTCAAATGTAATAACGGATGCTAGAATGTGATTCGGGGTGGAATTGCATGTCTAAAAATATTATTATTAGCTGTTTTTAAAAATCGAGTGTTTTTTCTGCCCGAGGAAGAAAACGCGTGATGCCGCAGTTAGAAAAAAAGCTGCCAGGAGCAAAAAAAATTTTTTTTTCTCAAATGTAATAACGGATGTTAGAATGGGATTCGGGGTGGAATTCCATGTCTAAAAATATTATTATTAGCTGTTTTTAAAAATCGAGTGTTTTTGCTGCCCGTGGAAGAAATCGTGTGATGCCGTGGTCAGAAAAAAAGCTGCCCAGGAGCAAAAAAAAATTTTTTTTCTCAAATGTAATAACGGATGCTAGAATGTGATTCAGGGTGGAATTCCATGTCTAAAAATATTATTATTAGCTGTTTGTAAAAATCGAGTGTTTTTGCTGCCCGAGGAAGAAAACGCGTGATGCCGCGGTAAGAAAAAAAGGTGCCCAGGAGCAAAAATTTTTTTTTTCTCAAATGTAATAACGGATGTTAGAATGTGATTCGGGCTGGAATTCCATGTCTAAAAATATTATTATTAGCTGTTTTTAAAAATCGAGTGTTTTTGCTGCCCGAGGAAGAAAACGTGTGAGGCCGCGGTCAGAAAAAAAGCTGCCAGAAGCAAAAAAATTTTTCTTCTCAAATGTAATAACGGATGCTAGAATGTGATTCGGGGTGGAATTCCATGTCTAAAAATATTATTATTAGCTGTTTTTAAAAATCGAGTGTTTTTGCTGCCCGAGGAAGAAAACGTGTGATGCCGCGGTCAGAAAAAAAGCTGCCCAGGAGCAAAAATTTTTTTTTTCTCAAATGTAATAACGGATGCTAGAATGTGATTCGGGGTGGAATTCCATGTCTAAAAATATTATTATTAGCTGTTTTTAAAAATCAAGAGTTTTTGCTGCCCGAGGAAGAAAACGCGTGATGCCGTGGTCAGAAAAACAGCTGCCCAGGAGCAAAAATTTTTTTTTTCTCAAATGTAATAACGGATGTTAGAATGTGTTTCGGGCTGGAATTCCATGTCTAAAAATATTATTATTAGCTGTTTTTAAAAATCGAGTGTTTTTGCTGCCCGAGGAAGAAAACGTGTGAGGCCGCGGTCAGAAAAAAAGCTGCCAGAAGCAAAAAAATTTTTCTTCTCAAATGTAATAACGGATGCTAGAATGTGATTCGGGGTGGAATTCCATGTCTAAAAATATTATTATTAGCTATTTTTAAAAATCGAGTGTTTTTGCTGCCCGAGGAAGAAAACGCATGATGCCGCGGTCAGAAAAACAGCTGCCCAGGAGCAAAAAATTTTTTTTTCTCAAATGTAATAACGGATGTTAGAATGTGATTCGGGCTGGAATTCCATGTCTAAAAATATTATTATTAGCTGTTTTTAAAAATCGAGTGTTTTTGCTGCCCGAGGAAGAAAACGTGTGATGCCGCGGTCAGAAAAAAAGCTGCCCAGGAGCAAAAATTTTTTTTTTCTCAAATGTAATAACGGATGCTAGAATGTGATTCGGGGTGGAATTCCATGTCTAAAAATATTATTATTAGCTGTTTTTAAAAATCAAGAGTTTTTGCTGCCCGAGGAAGAAAACGCGTGATGCAGCGGTCAGAAAAAAAGCTGCCCAGGAGCAAAAATTTTTTTTTTCTCAAATGTAATAACGGATGCTAGAATGTGATTCGGGGTGGAATTCCATGTCTAAAAATATTATTATTAGCTGTTTTTAAAAATCAAGAGTTTTTGCTGCCCGAGGAAGAAAACGCGTGATGCAGCGGTCAGAAAAAAAGCTGGCCAGGAGCAAAAAAAATTTTTTTTTCTCAAATGTAATAACGGATGCTAGAATGTGATTCAGGGTGGAATTCCATGTCTAAAAATATTATTATTAGCTGTTTTTAAAAATCGAGTGTTTTTCCTGCCCGAGGAAGAAAACGCGTGATGCAGCGGTCAGAAAAAAAGCTGCCAAGAAGCAAAAAAAAATTTTTCTTCTCAAATGTAATAATGGATCCTAGAATGTCATTAGGGGTGGAATTCCATGTCTAAAAATATTATTATTACCTGTATTTAAAAATCGAGTGTTTTTGCTGCCCGAGGAAGAAAACGCGTGATGCCGCAGTCAGAAAAAAAGCTGCCAGGAGCAAAAAAAATTTTTTTTCTCAAATGTAATAACGGATGTTAGAATGGGATTCGGGGTGGAATTCCATGTCTAAAAATATTATTATTAGCTGTTTTTAAAAATCGAGTGTTTTTGCTGCCCGAGGAAGAAAACGTGTGATGCCGTGGTCAGAAAAACAGCTGCCCAGGAGCAAAAAAATTTTTTTTCTCAAATGTAATAACGGATGCTAGAATGTGATTCAGGGTGGAATTCCATGTCTAAAAATATTATTATTAGCTGTTTTTAAAAATCGAGTGTTTTTGCTGCCCGAGGAAGAAAACGCGTGATGCCGCGGTAAGAAAAAAAGCTGCCCAGGAGCAAAAAAATTTTTTTTCTCAAATGTAATAACGGATGCTAGAATGTGATTCGGGGTGGAATTCCATGTCTAAAAATATTATTATTAGCTGTATTTAAAAATCGAGTGTTTTTGCTGCCCGAGGAAGAAAACGCGTGATGCCGCAGTCAGAAAAAAAGCTGCCAGGAGCAAAAAAAATTTTTTTTTCTCAAATGTAATAACGGATGTTAGAATGGGATTCGGGGTGGAATTCCATGTCTAAAAATATTATTATTAGCTGTTTTTAAAAATCGAGTGTTTTTGCTGCCCGAGGAAGAAAACGTGTGATGCCGTGGTCAGAAAAACAGCTGCCCAGGAGCAAAAATTTTTTTTTTCTCAAATGTAATAACGGATGTTAGAATGTGATTCGGGCTGGAATTCCATGTCTAAAAATATTATTATTAGCTGTTTTTAAAAATCGAGTGTTTTTGCTGCCCGAGGAAGAAAACGTGTGAGGCCGCGGTCAGAAAAAAAGCTGCCAGAAGCAAAAAAATTTTTCTTCTCAAATGTAATAACGGATGCTAGAATGTGATTCGGGGTGGAATTCCATGTCTAAAAATATTATTATTAGCTATTTTTAAAAATCGAGTGTTTTTGCTGCCCGAGGAAGAAAACGCATGATGCCGCGGTCAGAAAAACAGCTGCCCAGGAGCAAAAAATTTTTTTTTCTCAAATGTAATAACGGATGTTAGAATGTGATTCGGGCTGGAATTCCATGTCTAAAAATATTATTATTAGCTGTTTTTAAAAATCGAGTGTTTTTGCTGCCCGAGGAAGAAAACGAGTGATTCCGCGGTCAGAAAAAAAGCTGCCCAGGAGCAAAAAATTTTTTTTTCTCAAATGTAATAACGGATGCTAGAATGTGATTCGGGGTGGAATTCCATGTCTAAAAATATTATTATTAGCTGTTTTTAAAAATCAAGAGTTTTTGCTGCCCGAGGAAGAAAACGCGTGATGCAGCGGTCAGAAAAAAAGCTGCCCAGGAGCAAAAATTTTTTTTTTCTCAAATGTAATAACGGATGCTAGAATGTGATTCGGGGTGGAATTCCATGTCTAAAAATATTATTATTAGCTGTTTTTAAAAATCAAGAGTTTTTGCTGCCCGAGGAAGAAAACGCGTGATGCAGCGGTCAGAAAAAAAGCTGGCCAGGAGCAAAAAAAATTTTTTTTTCTCAAATGTAATAACGGATGCTAGAATGTGATTCAGGGTGGAATTCCATGTCTAAAAATATTATTATTAGCTGTTTTTAAAAATCGAGTGTTTTTCCTGCCCGAGGAAGAAAACGCGTGATGCAGCGGTCAGAAAAAAAGCTGCCAAGAAGCAAAAAAAAATTTTTCTTCTCAAATGTAATAATGGATCCTAGAATGTCATTAGGGGTGGAATTCCATGTCTAAAAATATTATTATTACCTGTATTTAAAAATCGAGTGTTTTTGCTGCCCGAGGAAGAAAACGCGTGATGCCGCAGTCAGAAAAAAAGCTGCCAGGAGCAAAAAAAATTTTTTTTCTCAAATGTAATAATGGATGTTAGAATGGGATTCGGGGTGGAATTCCATGTCTAAAAATATTATTATTAGCTGTTTTTAAAAATCGAGTGTTTTTGCTGCCCGAGGAAGAAAACGTGTGATGCCGTGGTCAGAAAAACAGCTGCCCAGGAGCAAAAAAATTTTTTTTCTCAAATGTAATAACGGATGCTAGAATGTGATTCAGGGTGGAATTCCATGTCTAAAAATATTATTATTAGCTGTTTTTAAAAATCGAGTGTTTTTGCTGCCCGAGGAAGAAAACGCGTGATGCCGCGGTAAGAAAAAAAGCTGCCCAGGAGCAAAAATTTTTTTTTTCTCAAATGTAATAACGGATGCTAGAATGTGATTCGGGGTGGAATTCCATGTCTAAAAATATTATTATTAGCTGTATTTAAAAATCGAGTGTTTTTGCTGCCCGAGGAAGAAAACGCGTGATGCCGCAGTCAGAAAAAAAGCTGCCAGGAGCAAAAAAAATTTTTTTTTCTCAAATGTAATAACGGATGTTAGAATGGGATTCGGGGTGGAATTCCATGTCTAAAAATATTATTATTAGCTGTTTTTAAAAATCGAGTGTTTTTGCTGCCCGAGGAAGAAAACGTGTGATGCCGTGGTCAGAAAAACAGCTGCCAAGGAGCAAAAATTTTTTTTTTCTCAAATGTAATAACGGATGTTAGAATGTGATTCAGGCTGGAATTCCATGTCTAAAAATATTATTATTAGCTGTTTTTAAAAATCGAGTGTTTTTGCTGCCCGAGGAAGAAAACGTGTGAGGCCGCGGTCAGAAAAAAAGCTGCCAGAAGCAAAAAAATTTTTCTTCTCAAATGTAATAACGGATGCTAGAATGTGATTCGGGGTGGAATTCCATGTCTAAAAATATTATTATTAGCTGTTTTTAAAAATCGAGTGTTTTTGCTGCCCGAGGAAGAAAACGCATGATGCCGCGGTCAGAAAAACAGCTGCCCAGGAGCAAAAAATTTTTTTTTCTCAAATGTAATAACGGATGTTAGAATGTGATTCGGGCTGGAATTCCATGTCTAAAAATATTATTATTAGCTGTTTTTAAAAATCGAGTGTTTTTGCTGCCCGAGGAAGAAAACGTGTGATGCCGCGGTCAGAAAAAAAGCTGCCAGAAGCAAAAAATTTTTTTTTCTCAAATGTAATAACGGATGCTAGAATGTGATTCGGGGTGGAATTCCATGTCTAAAAATATTATTATTAGCTGTTTTTAAAAATCGAGTGTTTTTGCTGCCCGAGGAAGAAAACGCATGATGCCGCGGTCAGAAAAAAAGCTGCCCAGGAGCAAAAAATTTTTTTTTCTCAAATGTAATAACGGATGCTAGAATGTGATTCGGGGTGGAATTCCATGTCTAAAAATATTATTATTAGCTGTTTTTAAAAATCGAGTGTTTTTGCTGCCCGAGGAAGAAAACGTGTGATGCCGTGGTCAGAAAAACAGCTGCCCAGGAGCAAAAAAATTTTTTTTCTCAAATGTAATAACGGATGCTAGAATGTGATTCAGGGTGGAATTCCATGTCTAAAAATATTATTATTAGCTGTTTTTAAAAATCGAGTGTTTTTGCTGCCCGAGGAAGAAAACGCGTGATGCCGCGGTAAGAAAAAAAGCTGCCCAGGAGCAAAAATTTTTTTTTTCTCAAATGTAATAACGGATGTTAGAATGGGATTCGGGGTGGAATTCCATGTCTAAAAATATTATTATTAGCTGTTTTTAAAAATCGAGTGTTTTTGCTGCCCGAGGAAGAAAACGTGTGATGCCGTGGTCAGAAAAACAGCTGCCAAGGAGCAAAAATTTTTTTTTTCTCAAATGTAATAACGGATGTTAGAATGTGATTCAGGCTGGAATTCCATGTCTAAAAATATTATTATTAGCTGTTTTTAAAAATCGAGTGTTTTTGCTGACCGAGGAAGAAAACGTGTGACGCCGCGGTCAGAAAAAAAGCTGCCAGAAGCAAAAAATTTTTTTTTCTCAAATGTAATAACGGATGCTAGAATGTGATTCGGGGTGGAATTCCATGTCTAAAAATATTATTATTAGCTGTTTTTAAAAATCGAGTGTTTTTGCTGCCCGAGGAAGAAAACGCATGATGCCGCGGTCAGAAAAAAAGCTGCCCAGGAGCAAAAAATTTTTTTTTCTCAAATGTAATAACGGATGCTAGAATGTGATTCGGGGTGGAATTCCATGTCTAAAAATATTATTATTAGCTGTTTTTAAAAATCGAGTGTTTTTGCTGCCCGAGGAAGAAAACGTGTGATGCCGTGGTCAGAAAAACAGCTGCCCAGGAGCAAAAAATTTTTTTTTCTCAAATGTAATAACGGATGTTAGAATGTGATTCGGGCTGGAATTCCATGTCTAAAAATATTATTATTAGCTGTTTTTAAAAATCGAGTGTTTTTGCTGCCCGAGGAAGAAAACGTGTGAGGCCGCGGTCAGAAAAAAAGCTGCCAGAAGCAAAAAAATTTTTCTTCTCAAATGTAATAACGGATGCTAGAATGTGATTCGGGGTGGAATTCCATGTCTAAAAATATTATTATTAGCTGTTTTTAAAAATCGAGTGTTTTTGCTGCCCGAGGAAGAAAACGCATGATGCCGCGGTCAGAAAAACAGCTGCCCAGGAGCAAAAAATTTTTTTTTCTCAAATGTAATAACGGATGTTAGAATGTGATTCGGGCTGGAATTCCATGTCTAAAAATATTATTATTAGCTGTTTTTAAAAATCGAGTGTTTTTGCTGCCCGAGGAAGAAAACGTGTGATGCCGCGGTCAGAAAAAAAGCTGCCAGAAGCAAAAAATTTTTTTTTCTCAAATGTAATAACGGATGCTAGAATGTGATTCGGGGTGGAATTCCATGTCTAAAAATATTATTATTAGCTGTTTTTAAAAATCGAGTGTTTTTGCTGCCCGAGGAAGAAAACGCATGATGCCGCGGTCAGAAAAAAAGCTGCCCAGGAGCAAAAAATTTTTTTTTCTCAAATGTAATAACGGATGCTAGAATGTGATTCGGGGTGGAATTCCATGTCTAAAAATATTATTATTAGCTGTTTTTAAAAATCGAGTGTTTTTGCTGCCCGAGGAAGAAAACGTGTGATGCCGTGGTCAGAAAAACAGCTGCCCAGGAGCAAAAAAATTTTTTTTCTCAAATGTAATAACGGATGCTAGAATGTGATTCAGGGTGGAATTCCATGTCTAAAAATATTATTATTAGCTGTTTTTAAAAATCGAGTGTTTTTGCTGCCCGAGGAAGAAAACGCGTGATGCCGCGGTAAGAAAAAAAGCTGCCCAGGAGCAAAAATTTTTTTTTTCTCAAATGTAATAACGGATGTTAGAATGGGATTCGGGGTGGAATTCCATGTCTAAAAATATTATTATTAGCTGTTTTTAAAAATCGAGTGTTTTTGCTGCCCGAGGAAGAAAACGTGTGATGCCGTGGTCAGAAAAACAGCTGCCAAGGAGCAAAAATTTTTTTTTTCTCAAATGTAATAACGGATGTTAGAATGTGATTCAGGCTGGAATTCCATGTCTAAAAATATTATTATTAGCTGTTTTTAAAAATCGAGTGTTTTTGCTGACCGAGGAAGAAAACGTGTGACGCCGCGGTCAGAAAAAAAGCTGCCAGAAGCAAAAAATTTTTTTTTCTCAAATGTAATAACGGATGCTAGAATGTGATTCGGGGTGGAATTCCATGTCTAAAAATATTATTATTAGCTGTTTTTAAAAATCGAGTGTTTTTGCTGCCCGAGGAAGAAAACGCATGATGCCGCGGTCAGAAAAAAAGCTGCCCAGGAGCAAAAAATTTTTTTTTCTCAAATGTAATAACGGATGCTAGAATGTGATTCGGGGTGGAATTCCATGTCTAAAAATATTATTATTAGCTGTTTTTAAAAATCGAGTGTTTTTGCTGCACGAGGAAGAAAACGTGTGATGCCGTGGTCAGAAAAACAGCTGCCCAGGAGCAAAAAATTTTTTTTTCTCAAATGTAATAACGGATGTTAGAATGTGATTCGGGCTGGAATTCCATGTCTAAAAATATTATTATTAGCTGTTTTTAAAAATCGAGTGTTTTTGCTGCCCGAGGAAGAAAACGTGTGAGGCCGCGGTCAGAAAAAAAGCTGCCAGAAGCAAAAAAATTTTTCTTCTCAAATGTAATAACGGATGCTAGAATGTGATTCGGGGTGGAATTCCATGTCTAAAAATATTATTATTAGCTGTTTTTAAAAATCGAGTGTTTTTGCTGCCCGAGGAAGAAAACGCATGATGCCGCGGTCAGAAAAACAGCTGCCCAGGAGCAAAAAATTTTTTTTTCTCAAATGTAATAACGGATGTTAGAATGTGATTCGGGCTGGAATTCCATGTCTAAAAATATTATTATTAGCTGTTTTTAAAAATCGAGTGTTTTTGCTGCCCGAGGAAGAAAACGTGTGATGCCGCGGTCAGAAAAAAAGCTGCCAGAAGCAAAAAATTTTTTTTTCTCAAATGTAATAACGGATGCTAGAATGTGATTCGGGGTGGAATTCCATGTCTAAAAATATTATTATTAGCTGTTTTTAAAAATCGAGTGTTTTTGCTGCCCGAGGAAGAAAACGCATGATGCCGCGGTCAGAAAAAAAGCTGCCCAGGAGCAAAAAATTTTTTTTTCTCAAATGTAATAACGGATGCTAGAATGTGATTCGGGGTGGAATTCCATGTCTAAAAATATTATTATTAGCTGTTTTTAAAAATCGAGTGTTTTTGCTGCCCGAGGAAGAAAACGTGTGATGCCGTGGTCAGAAAAACAGCTGCCCAGGAGCAAAAAAATTTTTTTTCTCAAATGTAATAACGGATGCTAGAATGTGATTCAGGGTGGAATTCCATGTCTAAAAATATTATTATTAGCTGTTTTTAAAAATCGAGTGTTTTTGCTGCCCGAGGAAGAAAACGCGTGATGCCGCGGTAAGAAAAAAAGCTGCCCAGGAGCAAAAATTTTTTTTTTCTCAAATGTAATAACGGATGCTAGAATGTGATTCGGGGTGGAATTCCATGTCTAAAAATATTATTATTAGCTGTATTTAAAAATCGAGTGTTTTTGCTGCCCGAGGAAGAAAACGCGTGATGCCGCAGTCAGAAAAAAAGCTGCCAGGAGCAAAAAAAATTTTTTTTTCTCAAATGTAATAACGGATGTTAGAATGGGATTCGGGGTGGAATTCCATGTCTAAAAATATTATTATTAGCTGTTTTTAAAAATCGAGTGTTTTTGCTGCCCGAGGAAGAAAACGTGTGATGCCGTGGTCAGAAAAACAGCTGCCAAGGAGCAAAAATTTTTTTTTTCTCAAATGTAATAACGGATGTTAGAATGTGATTCGGGCTGGAATTCCATGTCTAAAAATATTATTATTAGCTGTTTTTAAAAATCGAGTGTTTTTGCTGCCCGAGGAAGAAAACGTGTGATGCCGCGGTCAGAAAAAAAGCTGCCAGAAGCAAAAAAATTTTTTTTCTCAAATGTAATAACGGATGATAGAATGTGATTCGGGGTGGAATTCCATGTCTAAAAATATTATTATTAGCTGTTTTTAAAAATCGAGTGTTTTTGCTGCCCGAGGAAGAAAACGCATGATGCCGCGGTCAGAAAAAATGCTGCCCAGGAACAAAAATTTTTTTTTTCTCAAATGTAATAACGGATGCTAGAATGTGATTCGGGCTGGAATTCCATGTCTAAAAATATTATTATTAGCTGTTTTTAAAAATCGAGTGTTTTTGCTGACCGAGGAAGAAAACGTGTGACGCCGCGGTCAGAAAAAAAGCTGCCAGAAGCAAAAATTTTTTTTTTCTCAAATGTAATAACGGATGCTAGAATGTGATTCGGGGTGGAATTCCATGTCTAAAAATATTATTATTAGCTGTTTTTAAAAATCGAGTGTTTTTGCTGCCCGAGGAACAAAACGCATGATGCCGCGGTCAGAAAAAAAGCTGCCCAGGAGCAAAAAAATTTTTTTTTCTCAAATGTAATAACGGATGCTAGAATGTGATTCGGGGTGGAATTCCATGTCTAAAAATATTATTATTAGCTGTTTTTAAAAATCGAGTGTTTTTGCTGCCCGAGGAAGAAAACGCATGATGCCGCGGTCAGAAAAACAGCTGCCAAGGAGCAAAAATTTTTTTTTTCTCAAATGTAATAACGGATGTTAGAATGTGATTCGGGCTGGAATTCCATGTCTAAAAATATTATTATTAGCTGTTTTTAAAAATCGAGTGTTTTTGCTGCCCGAGGAAGAAAACGTGTGATGCCGCGGTCAGAAAAAAAGCTGCCAGAAGCAAAAAATTTTTTTTTCTCAAATGTAATAACGGATGATAGAATGTGATTCGGGGTGGAATTCCATGTCTAAAAATATTATTATTAGCTGTTTTTAAAAATCGAGTGTTTTTGCTGCCCGAGGAAGAAAACGCATGATGCCGCGGTCAGAAAACAGCTGCCCAGGAGCAAAAAATTTTTTTTTCTCAAATGTAATAACGGATGTTAGAATGTGATTCGGGCTGGAATTCCATGTCTAAAAATATTATTATTAGCTCTTTTTAAAAATCGAGTGTTTTTGCTGCCCGAGGAAGAAAACGCATGATGCCGCGGTCAGAAAAAAAGCTGCCCAGGAGCAAAAAATTTTTTTTTCTCAAATGTAATAACGGATGCTAGAATGTGATTCGGGGTGGAATTCCATGTCTAAAAATATTATTATTAGCTGTTTTTAAAAATCGAGTGTTTTTGCTGCCCGAGGAAGAAAACGCATGATGCCGCGGTCAGAAAAAAAGCTGCCCAGGAACAAAAAATTTTTTTTTCTCAAATGTAATAACGGATGCTAGAATGTGATTCGGGCTGGAATTCCATGTCTAAAAATATTATTATTAGCTGTTTTTAAAAATCGAGTGTTTTTGCTGACCGAGGAAGAAAACGTGTGACGCCGCGGTCAGAAAAAAAGCTGCCAGAAGCAAAAATTTTTTTTTTCTCAAATGTAATAACGGATGCTAGAATGTGATTCGGGGTGGAATTCCATGTCTAAAAATATTATTATTAGCTGTTTTTAAAAATCGAGTGTTTTTGCTGCCCGAGGAAGAAAACGCATGATGCCGCGGTCAGAAAAAAAGCTGCCCAGGAGCAAAAAATTTTTTTTTCTCAAATGTAATAACGGATGCTAGAATGTGATTCGGGGTGGAATTCCATGTCTAAAAATATTATTATTAGCTGTTTTTAAAAATCGAGTGTTTTTGCTGCCCGAGGAAGAAAACGTGTGATGCCGTGGTCAGAAAAACAGCTGCCCAGGAGCAAAAAATTTTTTTTTCTCAAATGTAATAACGGATGTTAGAATGTGATTCGGGCTGGAATTCCATGTCTAAAAATATTATTATTAGCTGTTTTTAAAAATCGAGTGTTTTTGCTGCCCGAGGAAGAAAACGTGTGAGGCCGCGGTCAGAAAAAAAGCTGCCAGAAGCAAAAAAATTTTTCTTCTCAAATGTAATAACGGATGCTAGAATGTGATTCGGGGTGGAATTCCATGTCTAAAAATATTATTATTAGCTGTTTTTAAAAATCGAGTGTTTTTGCTGCCCGAGGAAGAAAACGCATGATGCCGCGGTCAGAAAAAAAGCTGCCCAGGAGCAAAAATTTTTTTTTTCTCAAATGTAATAACGGATGCTAGAATGTGATTCGGGGTGGAATTCCATGTCTAAAAATATTATTATTAGCTGTTTTTAAAAATCAAGTGTTTTTGCTGCCCGAGGAAGAAAACGCGTGATGCAGCGGTCAGAAAAAAAGCTGGCCAGGAGCAAAAAAAATTTTTTTTTTCTCAAATGTAATAACGGATGTTAGAATGTGATTCGGGGTGGAATTCCATGTCTAAAAATATTATTATTAGCTGTTTTTAAAAATCGAGTGTTTTTGCTGCCCGAGGAAGAAATCGTGTGATAATGTGGTCAGAAAAACAGCTGCCCAGGAGCAAAAATTTTTTTTTCTCAAATGTAATAACGGATGCTAGAATGTGATTCGGGCTGGAATTCCATGTCTAAAAATATTATTATTAGCTGTTTTTAAAAATCGAGTGTTTTTGCTGCCCGAGGAAGAAAACGTGTGATGCCGCGGTCAGAAAAAAAGCTGCCAGAAGCAAAAAAATTTTTTTTCTCAAATGTAATAACGGATGATAGAATGTGATTCGGGGTGGAATTCCATGTCTAAAAATATTATTATTAGCTGTTTTTAAAAATCGAGTGTTTTTGCTGCCCGAGGAAGAAAACGCATGATGCCGCGGTCAGAAAAAATGCTGCCCAGGAACAAAAATTTTTTTTTTTCTCAAATGTAATAACGGATGCTAGAATGTGATTCGGGCTGGAATTCCATGTCTAAAAATATTATTATTAGCTGTTTTTAAAAATCGAGTGTTTTTGCTGACCGAGGAAGAAAACGTGTGACGCCGCGGTCAGAAAAAAAGCTGCCAGAAGCAAAAATTTTTTTTTTCTCAAATGTAATAACGGATGCTAGAATGTGATTCGGGGTGGAATTCCATGTCTAAAAATATTATTATTAGCTGTTTTTAAAAATCGAGTGTTTTTGCTGCCCGAGGAACAAAACGCATGATGCCGCGGTCAGAAAAAAAGCTGCCCAGGAGCAAAAAAATTTTTTTTTCTCAAATGTAATAACGGATGCTAGAATGTGATTCGGGGTGGAATTCCATGTCTAAAAATATTATTATTAGCTGTTTTTAAAAATCGAGTGTTTTTGCTGCCCGAGGAAGAAAACGCATGATGCCGCGGTCAGAAAAACAGCTGCCAAGGAGCAAAAATTTTTTTTTTCTCAAATGTAATAACGGATGTTAGAATGTGATTCGGGCTGGAATTCCATGTCTAAAAATATTATTATTAGCTGTTTTTAAAAATCGAGTGTTTTTGCTGCCCGAGGAAGAAAACGTGTGATGCCGCGGTCAGAAAAAAAGCTGCCAGAAGCAAAAAATTTTTTTTTCTCAAATGTAATAACGGATGATAGAATGTGATTCGGGGTGGAATTCCATGTCTAAAAATATTATTATTAGCTGTTTTTAAAAATCGAGTGTTTTTGCTGCCCGAGGAAGAAAACGCATGATGCCGCGGTCAGAAAACAGCTGCCCAGGAGCAAAAAATTTTTTTTTCTCAAATGTAATAACGGATGTTAGAATGTGATTCGGGCTGGAATTCCATGTCTAAAAATATTATTATTAGCTGTTTTTAAAAATCGAGTGTTTTTGCTGCCCGATGAAGAAAACGCATGATGCCGCGGTCAGAAAAAAAGCTGCCCAGGAGCAAAAAAATTTTTTTTCTCAAATGTAATAACGGATGCTAGAATGTGATTCGGGGTGGAATTCCATGTCTAAAAATATTATTATTAGCTGTTTTTAAAAATCGAGTGTTTTTGCTGCCCGAGGAAGAAAACGCATGATGCCGCGGTCAGAAAAAAAGCTGCCCAGGAACAAAAATTTTTTTTTTCTCAAATGTAATAACGGATGCTAGAATGTGATTCGGGCTGGAATTCCATGTCTAAAAATATTATTATTAGCTGTTTTTAAAAATCGAGTGTTTTTGCTGACCAAGGAAGAAAACGTGTGACGCCGCAATCAGAAAAAAAGCTGCCAGAAGCAAAAAATTTTTTTTTCTCAAATGTAATAACGGATGCTAGAATGTGATTCGGGGTGGAATTCCATGTCTAAAAATATTATTATTAGCTGTTTTTAAAAATCGAGTGTTTTTGCTGCCCGAGGAAGAAAACGCATGATGCCGCGGTCAGAAAAAAAGCTGCCCAGGAGCAAAAAATTTTTTTTTCTCAAATGTAATAACGGATGCTAGAATGTGATTCGGGGTGGAATTCCATGTCTAAAAATATTATTATTAGCTGTTTTTAAAAATCGAGTGTTTTTGCTGCCCGAGGAAGAAAACGTGTGATGCCGTGGTCAGAAAAACAGCTGCCCAGGAGCAAAAAATTTTTTTTTCTCAAATGTAATAACGGATGTTAGAATGTGATTCGGGCTGGAATTCCATGTCTAAAAATATTATTATTAGCTGTTTTTAAAAATCGAGTGTTTTTGCTGCCCGAGGAAGAAAACGTGTGAGGCCGCGGTCAGAAAAAAAGCTGCCAGAAGCAAAAAAATTTTTCTTCTCAAATGTAATAACGGATGCTAGAATGTGATTCGGGGTGGAATTCCATGTCTAAAAATATTATTATTAGCTGTTTTTAAAAATCGAGTGTTTTTGCTGCCCGAGGAAGAAAACGCATGATGCCGCGGTCAGAAAAACAGCTGCCCAGGAGCAAAAAATTTTTTTTTCTCAAATGTAATAACGGATGTTAGAATGTGATTCGGGCTGGAATTCCATGTCTAAAAATATTATTATTAGCTGTTTTTAAAAATCGAGTGTTTTTGCTGCCCGAGGAAGAAAACGTGTGATGCCGCGGTCAGAAAAAAAGCTGCCAGAAGCAAAAAAATTTTTTTTCTCAAATGTAATAACGGATGCTAGAATGTGATTCCGGGTGGAATTCCATGTCTAAAAATATTATTATTAGCTGTTTTTAAAAATCGAGTGTTTTTGCTGCCCGAGGAAGAAAACGCATGATGCCGCGGTCAGAAAAAAAGCTGCCCAGGAGCAAAAATTTTTTTTTTCTCAAATGTAATAACGGATGCTAGAATGTGATTCGGGGTGGAATTCCATGTCTAAAAATATTATTATTAGCTGTTTTTAAAAATCAAGTGTTTTTGCTGCCCGAGGAAGAAAACGCGTGATGCAGCGGTCAGAAAAAAAGCTGGCCAGGAGCAAAAAAAATTTTTTTTTTCTCAAATGTAATAACGGATGTTAGAATGGGATTCGGGGTGGAATTCCATGTCTAAAAATATTATTATTAGCTGTTTTTAAAAATCGAGTGTTTTTGCTGCCCGAGGAAGAAATCGTGTGATAATGTGGTCAGAAAAACAGCTGCCCAGGAGCAAAAAATTTTTTTTCTCAAATGTAATAACGGATGCTAGAATGTGATTCGGGCTGGAATTCCATGTCTAAAAATATTATTATTAGCTGTTTTTAAAAATCGAGTGTTTTTGCTGCCCGAGGAACAAAACGCATGATGCCGCGGTCAGAAAAAAAGCTGCCCAGGAGCAAAAAATTTTTTTTTCTCAAATGTAATAACGGATGCTAGAATGTGATTCGGGGTGGAATTCCATGTCTAAAAATATTATTATTAGCTGTTTTTAAAAATCGAGTGTTTTTGCTGCCCGAGGAAGAAAACGCATGATGCCGCGGTCAGAAAAACAGCTGCCAAGGAGCAAAAATTTTTTTTTTCTCAAATGTAATAACGGATGTTAGTATGTGATTCGGGCTAGAATTCCATGTCTAAAAATATTATTATTAGCTGTTTTTAAAAATCGAGTGTTTTTGCTGCCCGAGGAAGAAAACGTGTGATGCCGCGGTCAGAAAAAAAGCTGCCAGAAGCAAAAAAATTTTTTTTTCTCAAATGTAATAACGGATGATAGAATGTGATTCGGGGTGGAATTCCATGTCTAAAAATATTATTATTAGCTGTTTTTAAAAATCGAGTGTTTTTGCTGCCCGAGGAAGAAAACGCATGATGCCGCGGTCAGAAAAACAGCTGCCCAGGAGCAAAAAATTTTTTTTCTCAAATGTAATAACGGATGTTAGAATGTGATTCGGGCTGGAATTCCATGTCTAAAAATATTATTATTAGCTGTTTTTAAAAATCGAGTGTTTTTGCTGCCCGAGGAAGAAAACGTGTGATGCCGCGTTCAGAAAAAAAGCTGCCAGAAGCAAAAAATTTTTTTTTCTCAAATGTAATAACCGATGCTAGAATGTGATTCGGGGTGGAATTCCATGTCTAAAAATATTATTATTAGCTGTTTTTAAAAATCGAGTGTTTTTGCTGCCCGAGGAAGAAAACGCATGATGCCGCGGTCAGAAAAAAAGCTGCCCAGGAACAAAAATTTTTTTTTTCTCAAATGTAATAACGGATGCTAGAATGTGATTCGGGCTGGAATTCCATGTCTAAAAATATTATTATTAGCTGTTTTTAAAAATCGAGTGTTTTTGCTGACCGAGGAAGAAAACGTGTGACGCCGCGGTCAGAAAAAAAGCTGCCAGAAGCAAAAATTTTTTTTTTCTCAAATGTAATAACGGATGCTAGAATGTGATTCGGGGTGGAATTCCATGTCTAAAAATATTATTATTAGCTGTTTTTAAAAATCGAGTGTTTTTGCTGCCCGAGGAAGAAAACGCATGATGCCGCGGTCAGAAAAAAAGCTGCCCAGGAACAAAAAATTTTTTTTTCTCAAATGTAATAACGGATGCTAGAATGTGATTCGGGCTGGAATTCCATGTCTAAAAATATTATTATTAGCTGTTTTTAAAAATCGAGTGTTTTTGCTGCCCGAGGAAGAAAACGTGTGATGCCGTGGTCAGAAAAACAGCTGCCCAGGAGCAAAAAATTTTTTTTTCTCAAATGTAATAACGGATGTTAGAATGTGATTCGGGCTGGAATTCCATGTCTAAAAATATTATTATTAGCTGTTTTTAAAAATCGAGTGTTTTTGCTGCCCGAGGAAGAAAACGTGTGAGGCCGCGGTCAGAAAAAAAGCTGCCAGAAGCAAAAAAATTTTTCTTCTCAAATGTAATAACGGATGCTAGAATGTGATTCGGGGTGGAATTCCATGTCTAAAAATATTATTATTAGCTTTTTTTAAAAATCGAGTGTTTTTGCTGCCCGAGGAAGAAAACGCATGATGCCGCGGTCAGAAAAACAGCTGCCCAGGAGCAAAAAATTTTTTTTTCTCAAATGTAATAACGGATGTTAGAATGTGATTCGGGCTGGAATTCCATGTCTAAAAATATTATTATTAGCTGTTTTTAAAAATCGAGTGTTTTTGCTGCCCGAGGAAGAAAACGTGTGATGCCGCGGTCAGAAAAAAAGCTGCCAGAAGCAAAAAATTTTTTTTTCTCAAATGTAATAACGGATGCTAGAATGTGATTCGGGGTGGAATTCCATGTCTAAAAATATTATTATTAGCTGTTTTTAAAAATCGAGTGTTTTTGCTGCCCGAGGAAGAAAACGCATGATGCCGCGGTCAGAAAAAAAGCTGCCCAGGAGCAAAAAAATTTTTTTTCTCAAATGTAATAACGGATGCTATAATGTGATTCGGGGTGGAATTCCATGTCTAAAAATATTATTATTAGCTGTTTTTAAAAATCGAGTGTTTTTGCTGCCCGAGGAAGAAAACGTGTGATGCCGCGGTCAGAAAAAAAGCTGCCAGAAGCAAAAAAATTTTTTTTCTCAAATGTAATAACGGATGCTAGAATGTGATTCGGGGTGGAATTCCATGTCTAAAAATATTATTATTAGCTGTTTTTAAAAATCGAGTGTTTTTGCTGCCCGAGGAATAAAACGCGTGATGCAGCGGTCAGAAAAAAAGCTGGCCAGGAGCAAAAAAAAATTTTTTTTCTCAAATGTAATAACGGATGCTAGAATGTGATTCAGGGTGGAATTCCATGTCTAAAAATATTATTATTAGCTGTTTTTAAAAATCGAGTGTTTTTGCTGCCCGAGGAAGAAAACGCGTGATGCAGCGGTCAGAAAAAAAGCTGGCCAGGAGCAAAAAAAAATTTTTTTTCTCAAATGTAATAACGGATGCTAGAATGTGATTCAGGGTGGAATTCCATGTCTAAAAATATTATTATTAGCTGTTTTTAAAAATCGAGTGTTTTTGCTGCCCGAGGAAGAAAACGCGTGATGCAGCGGTCAGAAAAAAAGCTGCCAGGAGCAAAAAAAATTTTTTTTCTCAAATGTAATAACGGATGTTAGAATGGGAGTCGGGGTGGAATTCCATGTCTAAAAATATTATTATTAGCTGTTTTTAAAAATCGAGTGTTTTTGCTGCCCGAGGAAGAAAACGTTTGATGCCGAGGTCAGAAAAACAGCTGCCCAGGAGCAAAAAAATTTTTTTTCTCAAATGTAATAACGGATGCTAGAATGTGATTCAGGGTGGAATTCCATGTCTAAAAATATTATTATTAGCTGTTTTTAAAAATCGAGTGTTTTTGCTGCCCGAGGAAGAAAACGCGTGATGCCGCGGTAAGAAAAAAAGCTGCCCAGGAGCAAAAAAATTTTTTTTCTCAAATGTAATAACGGATGCTAGAATGTGATTCGGGGTGGAACTCCATGTCTAAAAATATTATTATTAGCTGTATTTAAAAATCGAGTGTTTTTGCTGCCCGAGGAAGAAAACGTGTGATGCCGTGGTCAGAAAAACAGCTGCCAAGGAGCAAAATTTTTTTTTTTCTCAAATGTAATAACGGATGTTAGAATGTGATTCGGGCTGGAATTCCATGTCTAAAAATATTATTAGCTGTTTTTAAAAATCGAGTGTTTTTGCTGCCCGAGGAAGAAAACGTGTGATGCCGCGGTCAGAAAAAAAGCTGCCAGAAGCAAAAAATTTTTTTTTCTCAAATGTAATAACGGATGATAGAATGTGATTCGGGGTGGAATTCCATGTCTAAAAATATTATTATTAGCTGTTTTTAAAAATCGAGTGTTTTTGCTGCCCGAGGAAGAAAACGCATGATGCCGCGGTCAGAAAAACAGCTGCCCAGGAGCAAAAAATTTTTTTTTCTCAAATGTAATAACGGATGTTAGAATGTGATTCGGGCTGGAATTCCATGTCTAAAAATATTATTATTAGCTGTTTTTAAAAATCGAGTGTTTTTGCTGACCGAGGAAGAAAACGTGTGACGCCGCGGTCAGAAAAAAAGCTGCCAGAAGCAAAAATTTTTTTTTTCTCAAATGTAATAACGGATGCTAGAATGTGATTCGGGGTGGAATTCCATGTCTAAAAATATTATTATTAGCTGTTTTTAAAAATCGAGTGTTTTTGCTGCCCGAGGAAGAAAACGCATGATGCCGCGGTCAGAAAAAAAGCTGCCCAGGAACAAAAAATTTTTTTTTCTCAAATGTAATAACGGATGCTAGAATGTGATTCGGGCTGGAATTCCATGTCTAAAAATATTATTATTAGCTGTTTTTAAAAATCGAGTGTTTTTGCTGACCGAGGAAGAAAACGTGTGACGCCGCGGTCAGAAAAAAAGCTGCCAGAAGCAAAAATTTTTTTTTTCTCAAATGTAATAACGGATGCTAGAATGTGATTCGGGGTGGAATTCCATGTCTAAAAATATTATTATTAGCTGTTTTTAAAAATCGAGTGTATTTGCTGCCCGAGGAAGAAAACGCATGATGCCGCGGTCAGAAAAAAAGCTGCCCAGGAGCAAAAAATTTTTTTTTCTCAAATGTAATAACGGATGCTAGAATGTGATTCGGGGTGGAATTCCATGTCTAAAAATATTATTATTAGCTGTTTTTAAAAATCGAGTGTTTTTGCTGCCCGAGGAAGAAAACGTGTGATGCCGTGGTCAGAAAAACAGCTGCCCAGGAGCAAAAAATTTTTTTTTCTCAAATGTAATAACGGATGTTAGAATGTGATTCGGGCTGGAATTCCATGTCTAAAAATATTATTATTAGCTGTTTTTAAAAATCGAGTGTTTTTGCTGCCCGAGGAAGAAAACGTGTGAGGCCGCGGTCAGAAAAAAAGCTGCCAGAAGCAAAAAAATTTTTCTTCTCAAATGTAATAACGGATGCTAGAATGTGATTCGGGGTGGAATTCCATGTCTAAAAATATTATTATTAGCTTTTTTAAAAAATCGAGTGTTTTTGCTGCCCGAGGAAGAAAACGCATGATGCCGCGGTCAGAAAAACAGCTGCCCAGGAGCAAAAAATTTTTTTTTCTCAAATGTAATAACGGATGTTAGAATGTGATTCGGGCTGGAATTCCATGTCTAAAAATATTATTATTAGCTGTTTTTAAAAATCGAGTGTTTTTGCTGCCCGAGGAAGAAAACGTGTGATGCCGCGGTCAGAAAAAAAGCTGCCAGAAGCAAAAAATTTTTTTTTCTCAAATGTAATAACGGATGCTAGAATGTGATTCGGGGTGGAATTCCATGTCTAAAAATATTATTATTAGCTGTTTTTAAAAATCGAGTGTTTTTGCTGCCCGAGGAAGAAAACGCCTGATGCCGCGGTCAGAAAAAAAGCTGCCCAGGAGCAAAAAAATTTTTTTTCTCAAATGTAATAACGGATGCTATAATGTGATTCGGGGTGGAATTCCATGTCTAA
This sequence comes from Arizona elegans, assembly GCA_022577455.1. NCBI lineage: Eukaryota > Metazoa > Chordata > Lepidosauria > Squamata > Colubridae > Arizona > Arizona elegans. The sequence continues at coordinate 167,277,435 of JAKOOJ010000001.1, read as the reverse complement.
AAATATTATTATTAGCTGTTTTTAAAAATCGAGTGTTTTTGCTGCCCGAGGAAGAAAACGTGTGATGCCGCGGTCAGAAAAAAAGCTGCCAGAAGCAAAAAAATTTTTTTTCTCAAATGTAATAACGGATGCTAGAATGTGATTCGGGGTGGAATTCCATGTCTAAAAATATTATTATTAGCTGTTTTTAAAAATCGAGTGTTTTTGCTGCCCGAGGAATAAAACGCGTGATGCAGCGGTCAGAAAAAAAGCTGGCCAGGAGCAAAAAAAAATTTTTTTTCTCAAATGTAATAACGGATGCTAGAATGTGATTCAGGGTGGAATTCCATGTCTAAAAATATTATTATTAGCTGTTTTTAAAAATCGAGTGTTTTTGCTGCCCGAGGAAGAAAACGCGTGATGCAGCGGTCAGAAAAAAAGCTGGCCAGGAGCAAAAAAAAAATTTTTTTTCTCAAATGTAATAACGGATGCTAGAATGTGATTCAGGGTGGAATTCCATGTCTAAAAATATTATTATTAGCTGTTTTTAAAAATCGAGTGTTTTTGCTGCCCGAGGAAGAAAACGCGTGATGCAGCGGTCAGAAAAAAAGCTGCCAGGAGCAAAAAAAATTTTTTTTCTCAAATGTAATAACGGATGTTAGAATGGGATTCGTGGTGGAATTCCATGTCTAAAAATATTATTATTAGCTGTTTTTAAAAATCGAGTGTTTTTGCTGCCCGAGGAAGAAAACGTTTGATGCCGAGGTCAGAAAAACAGCTGCCCAGGAGCAAAAAAATTTTTTTTCTCAAATGTAATAACGGATGCTAGAATGTGATTCAGGGTGGAATTCCATGTCTAAAAATATTATTATTAGCTGTTTTTAAAAATCGAGTGTTTTTGCTGCCCGAGGAAGAAAACGCGTGATGCCGCGGTAAGAAAAAAAGCTGCCCAGGAGCAAAAAAAATTTTTTTCTCAAATGTAATAACGGATGCTAGAATGTGATTCGGGGTGGAACTCCATGTCTAAAAATATTATTATTAGCTGTATTTAAAAATCGAGTGTTTTTGCTGCCCGAGGAAGAAAACGTGTGATGCCGTGGTCAGAAAAACAGCTGCCAAGGAGCAAAAATTTTTTTTTTCTCAAATGTAATAACGGATGTTAGAATGTGATTCGGGCTGGAATTCCATGTCTAAAAATATTATTAGCTGTTTTTAAAAATCGAGTGTTTTTGCTGCCCGAGGAAGAAAACGTGTGATGCCGCGGTCAGAAAAAAAGCTGCCAGAAGCAAAAAATTTTTTTTTCTCAAATGTAATAACGGATGATAGAATGTGATTCGGGGTGGAATTCCATGTCTAAAAATATTATTATTAGCTGTTTTTAAAAATCGAGTGTTTTTGCTGCCCGAGGAAGAAAAGGCATGATGCCGCGGTCAGAAAAACAGCTGCCCAGGAGCAAAAAATTTTTTTTTCTCAAATGTAATAACGGATGTTAGAATGTGATTCGGGCTGGAATTCCATGTCTAAAAATATTATTATTAGCTGTTTTTAAAAATCGAGTGTTTTTGCTGCCCGAGGAAGAAAACGTGTGATGCCGCGGTCAGAAAAAAAGCTGCCAGAAGCAAAAAAATTTTTTTTCTCAAATGTAATAACCGATGCTAGAATGTGATTCGGGGTGGAATTCCATGTCTAAAAATATTATTATTAGCTGTTTTTAAAAATCGAGTGTTTTTGCTGCCCGAGGAAGAAAACGCATGATGCCGCGGTCAGAAAAAAAGCTGCCCAGGAACAAAAATTTTTTTTTTCTCAAATGTAATAACGGATGCTAGAATGTGATTCGGGCTGGAATTCCATGTCTAAAAATATTATTATTAGCTGTTTTTAAAAATCGAGTGTTTTTGCTGACCGAGGAAGAAAACGTGTGACGCCGCGGTCAGAAAAAAAGCTGCCAGAAGCAAAAATTTTTTTTTTCTCAAATGTAATAACGGATGCTAGAATGTGATTCGGGGTGGAATTCCATGTCTAAAAATATTATTATTAGCTGTTTTTAAAAATCGAGTGTTTTTGCTGCCCGAGGTAGAAAACGCATGATGCCGCGGTCAGAAAAAAAGCTGCCCAGGAGCAAAAAATTTTTTTTTCTCAAATGTAATAACGGATGCTAGAATGTGATTCGGGGTGGAATTCCATGTCTAAAAATATTATTATTAGCTGTTTTTAAAAATCGAGTGTTTTTGCTGCCCGAGGAAGAAAACGTGTGATGCCGTGGTCAGAAAAACAGCTGCCCAGGAGCAAAAAAATTTTTTTTCTCAAATGTAATAACGGATGTTAGAATGTGATTCGGGCTGGAATTCCATGTCTAAAAATATTATTATTAGCTGTTTTTAAAAATCGATTGTTTTTGCTGCCCGAGGAAGAAAACGTGTGATGCCGCGGTCAGAAAAAAAGCTGCCAGAAGCAAAAAAATTTTTTTTCTCAAATGTAATAACGGATGCTAGAATGTGATTCGGGGTGGAATTCCATGTCTAAAAATATTATTATTAGCTGTTTTTAAAAATCGAGTGTTTTTGCTGCCCGAGGAAGAAAACGCGTGATTCCGCGGTCAGAAAAAAAGCTGCCAGAAGCAAAAAATTTTTTTTTCTCAAATGTAATAACCGATGCTAGAATGTGATTCGGGGTGGAATTCCATGTCTAAAAATATTATTATTAGCTGTTTTTAAAAATCGAGTGTTTTTGCTGCCCGAGGAAGAAAACGCATGATGCCGCGGTCAGAAAAAAAGCTGCCCAGGAACAAAAATTTTTTTTTTCTCAAATGTAATAACGGATGCTAGAATGTGATTCGGGCTGGAATTCCATGTCTAAAAATATTATTATTAGCTGTTTTTAAAAATCGAGTGTTTTTGCTGACCGAGGAAGAAAACGTGTGACGCCGCGGTCAGAAAAAAAGCTGCCAGAAGCAAAAATTTTTTTTTTCTCAAATGTAATAACGGATGCTAGAATGTGATTCGGGGTGGAATTCCATGTCTAAAAATATTATTATTAGCTGTTTTTAAAAATCAAGTGTTTTTGCTGCCCGAGGAAGAAAACGCGTGATGCAGCGGTCAGAAAAAAAGCTGGCCAGGAGCAAAAAAAAATTTTTTTTCTCAAATGTAATAACGGATGCTAGAATGTGATTCAGGGTGGAATTCCATGTCTAAAAATATTATTATTAGCTGTTTTTAAAAATCGAGTGTTTTTGCTGCCCGAGGAAGAAAACGCGTGATGCCGCGGTCAGAAAAAAAGCTGCCCAGGAGCAAAAATTTTTTTTTTCTCAAATGTAATAACGGATGCTAGAATGTGATTCGGGGTGGAATTCCATGTCTAAAAATATTATTATTAGCTGTTTTTAAAAATCAAGTGTTTTTGCTGCCCGAGGAAGAAAACGCGTGATGCAGCGGTCAGAAAAAAAGCTGCCCAGGAGCAAAAAAAAATTTTTTTTCTCAAATGTAATAACGGATGCTAGAATGTGATTCAGGGTGGAATTTCATGTCTAAAAATATTATTATTAGCTGTTTTTAAAAATCGAGTGTTTTTGCTGCCCGAGGAAGAAAACGTGTGATGCCGCGGTCAGAAAAAAAGCTACCAGAAGCAAAAATTTTTTTTTTCTCAAATGTAATAACGGATGCTAGAATGTGATTCGGGGTGGAATTCCATGTCTAAAAATATTATTATTAGCTGTATTTAAAAATCGAGTGTTTTTGCTGCCCGAGGAAGAAAACGCATGATGCCGCGGTCAGAAAAACAGCTGCCCAGGAGAAAAAAATTTTTTTTTCTCAAATGTAATAACGGATGTTAGAATGTGATTCGGGCTGGAATTCCATGTCTAAAAATATTATTATTAGCTGTTTTTAAAAATCGAGTGTTTTTGCTGCCCGAGGAAGAAAACGCATGATGCCGCGGTCAGAAAAACAGCTGCCCAGGAGCAAAAAATTTTTTTTTCTCAAATGTAATAACGGATGCTAGAATGTGATTCGGGGTGGAATTCCATGTCTAAAAATATTATTATTAGCTGTTTTTAAAAATCGAGTGTTTTTGCTGCCCGAGGAAGAAAACGTGTGATGCCGTGGTCAGAAAAACAGCTGCCAAGGAGCAAAAATTTTTTTTTTCTCAAATGTAATAACGGATGTTAGAATGTGATTCGGGCTGGAATTCCATGTCTAAAAATATTATTATTAGCTGTTTTTAAAAATCGAGTGTTTTTGCTGCCCGAGGAAGAAAACGCATGATGCCGCGGTCAGAAAAACAGCTGCCCAGGAGCAAAAAATTTTTTTTTCTCAAATGTAATAACGGATGTTAGAATGTGATTCGGGCTGGAATTCCATGTCTAAAAATATTATTATTAGCTGTTTTTAAAAATCGAGTGTTTTTGCTGCCCGAGGAAGAATACGTGTGATGCCGCGGTCAGAAAAAAAGCTGCCAGAAGCAAAAAAATTTTTTTTCTCAAATGTAATAACCGATGCTAGAATGTGATTCGGGGTGGAATTCCATGTCTAAAAATATTATTATTAGCTGTTTTTAAAAATCGAGTGTTTTTGCTGCCCGAGGAAGAAAACGCATGATGCCGCGGTCAGAAAAAAAGCTGCCCAGGAACAAAAATTTTTTTTTTCTCAAATGTAATAACGGATGCTAGAATGTGATTCGGGCTGGAATTCCATGTCTAAAAATATTATTATTAGCTGTTTTTAAAAATCGAGTGTTTTTGCTGCCCGAGGAAGAAAACGCATGATGCCGCGGTCAGAAAAAAAGCTGCCCAGGAGCAAAAAATTTTTTTTTCTCAAATGTAATAACGGATGCTAGAATGTGATTCGGGGTGGAATTCCATGTCTAAAAATATTATTATTAGCTGTTTTTAAAAATCGAGTGTTTTTGCTGCCCGAGGAAGAAAACGTGTGATGCCGTGGTCAGAAAAACAGCTGCCCAGGAGCAAAAAATTTTTTTTTCTCAAATGTAATAACGGATGTTAGAATGTGATTCGGGCTGGAATTCCATGTCTAAAAATATTATTATTAGCTGTTTTTAAAAATCGAGTGTTTTTGCTGCCCGAGGAAGAAAACGTGTGATGCCGCGGTCAGAAAAAAAGCTACCAGAAGCAAAAATTTTTTTTTTCTCAAATGTAATAACGGATGCTAGAATGTGATTCGGGGTGGAATTCCATGTCTAAAAGTATTATTATTAGCTGTATTTAAAAATCGAGTGTTTTTGCTGCCCGAGGAAGAAAACGCATGATGCCGCGGTCAGAAAAACAGCTGCCCAGGAGCAAAAAATTTTTTTTTTCTCAAATGTAATAACGGATGTTAGAATGTGATTCGGGCTGGAATTCCATGTCTAAAAATATTATTATTAGCTGTTTTTAAAAATCGAGTGTTTTTGCTGCCCGAGGAAGAAAACGTGTGATGCCGCGGTCAGAAAAAAAGCTGCCAGAAGCAAAAAAATTTTTTTTCTCAAATGTAATAACCGATGCTAGAATGTGATTCGGGGTGGAATTCCATGTCTAAAAATATTATTATTAGCTGTTTTTAAAAATCGAGTGTTTTTGCTGCCCGAGGAAGAAAACGCATGATGCCGCGGTCAGAAAAAAAGCTGCCCAGGAACAAAAATTTTTTTTTTCTCAAATGTAATAACGGATGCTAGAATGTGATTCGGGCTGGAATTCCATGTCTAAAAATATTATTATTAGCTGTTTTTAAAAATCGAGTGTTTTTGCTGACCGAGGAAGAAAACGTGTGACGCCGCGGTCAGAAAAAAAGCTGCCAGAAGCAAAAATTTTTTTTTTCTCAAATGTAATAACGGATGCTAGAATGTGATTCGGGGTGGAATTCCATGTCTAAAAATATTATTATTAGCTGTTTTTAAAAATCGAGTGTTTTTGCTGCCCGAGGAAGAAAACGCATGATGCCGCGGTCAGAAAAAAAGCTGCCCAGGAGCAAAAAATTTTTTTTTCTCAAATGTAATAACGGATGCTAGAATGTGATTCGGGGTGGAATTCCATGTCTAAAAATATTATTATTAGCTGTTTTTAAAAATCGAGTGTTTTTGCTGCCCGAGGAAGAAAACGTGTAATGCCGTGGTCAGAAAAACAGCTGCCCAGGAGCAAAAAAATTTTTTTTCTCAAATGTAATAACGGATGTTAGAATGTGATTCGGGCAGGAATTCCATGTCTAAAAATATTATTATTAGCTGTTTTTAAAAATCGAGTGTTTTTGCTGCCCGAGGAAGAAAACGTGTGATGCCGCGGTCAGAAAAAAAGCTGCCAGAAGCAAAAAAAATTTTTTTCTCAAATGTAATAACGGATGCTAGAATGTGATTCGGGGTGGAATTCCATGTCTAAAAATATTATTATTAGCTGTTTTTAAAAATCGAGTGTTTTTGCTGCCCGAGGAAGAAAACGCGTGATGCCGCGGTCAGAAAAAAAGCTGCCCAGGAGCAAAAATTTTTTTTTTCTCAAATGTAATAACGGATGCTAGAATGTGATTCGGGGTGGAATTCCATGTCTAAAAATATTATTATTAGCTGTTTTTAAAAATCAAGTGTTTTTGCTGCCCGAGGAAGAAAACGCGTGATGCAGCGGTCAGAAAAAAAGCTGGCCAGGAGCAAAAAAAAATTTTTTTTCTCAAATGTAATAACGGATGCTAGAATGTGATTCAGGGTGGAATTCCATGTCTAAAAATATTATTATTAGCTGTTTTTAAAAATCGAGTGTTTTTGCTGCCCGAGGAAGAAAACGTGTGATGCCGCGGTCAGAAAAAAAGCTGCCCAGAAGCAAAAAAAATTTTTTCTTCTCAAATGTAATAATGGATCCTAGAATGTCATTAGGGGTGGAATTCCATGTCTAAAAATATTATTATTAGCTGTATTTAAAAATCGAGTGTTTTTGCTGCCCGAGGAAGAAAACGCGTGATGCCGCAGTCAGAAAAAAAGCTGCCAGGAGCAAAAAAAATTTTTTTTCTCAAATGTAATAACGGATGTTAGAATGTGATTCGGGCTGGAATTCCATGTCTAAAAATATTATTATTAGCTGTTTTTAAAAATCGAGTGTTTTTGCTGCCCGAGGAAGAAAACGCATGATGCCGCGGTCAGAAAAACAGCTGCCCAGGAGCAAAAAATTTTTTTTTCTCAAATGTAATAACGGATGTTAGAATGTGATTCGGGCTGGAATTCCATGTCTAAAAATATTATTATTAGCTGTTTTTAAAAATCGAGTGTTTTTGCTGCCCGAGGAAGAAAACGTGTGATGCCGCGGTCAGAAAAAAAGCTGCCAGAAGCAAAAAATTTTTTTCCTCAAATGTAATAACCGATGCTAGAATGTGATTCGGGGTGGAATTCCATGTCTAAAAATATTATTATTAGCTGTTTTTAAAAATCGAGTGTTTTTGCTGCCCGAGGAAGAAAACGCATGATGCCGCGGTCAGAAAAACAGCTGCCCAGGAGCAAAAAAATTTTTTTTCTCAAATGTAATAACGGATGTTAGAATGTGATTCGGGCTGGAATTCCATGTCTAAAAATATTATTATTAGCTGTTTTTAAAAATCGAGTGTTTTTGCTGCCCGAGGAAGAAAACGTGTGATGCCAATGTCAGAAAAAAAGCTGCCAGAAGCAAAAAATTTTTTTTCCTCAAATGTAATAACCGATGCTAGAATGTGATTCGGGGTGGAATTCCATGTCTAAAAATATTATTATTAGCTGTTTTTAAAAATCGAGTGTTTTTGCTGCCCGAGGAAGAAAAAGCATGATGCCGCGGTCAGAAAAAAAGCTGCCCAGGAACAAAAATTTTTTTTTTCTCAAATGTAATAACGGATGCTAGAATGTGATTCGGGCTGGAATTCCATGTCTAAAAATATTATTATTAGCTGTTTTTAAAAATCGAGTGTTTTTGCTGCCCGAAGAAGAAAACGTGTGATGCCGCGGTGAGAAAAACAGCTGCCCAGGAGCAAAAAATTTTTTTTTCTCAAATGTAATAACCGATGCTAGAATGTGATTCAGGGTGGAATTCCATGTCTAAAAATATTATTATTAGCTGTTTTTAAAAATCGAGTGTTTTTGCTGCCCGAGGAAGAAAACGCATGATGCCGCGGTCAGAAAAACAGCTGCCCAGGAGCAAAAAATTTTTTTTTCTCAAATGTAATAACGGATGTTAGAATGTGATTCGGGCTGGAATTCCATGTCTAAAAATATTATTATTAGCTGTTTTTAAAAATCGAGTGTTTTTGCTGCCCGAGGAAGAAAACGTGTGATGCCGCGGTCAGAAAAAAAGCTGCCAGAAGCAAAAAATTTTTTTTCCTCAAATGTAATAACCGATGCTAGAATGTGATTCGGGGTGGAATTCCATGTCTAAAAATATTATTATTAGCTGTTTTTAAAAATCGAGTGTTTTTGCTGCCCGAGGAAGAAAACGCATGATGCCGCGGTCAGAAAAAAAGCTGCCCAGGAACAAAAATTTTTTTTTTCTCAAATGTAATAACGGATGCTAGAATGTGATTCGGGCTGGAATTCCATGTCTAAAAATATTATTATTAGCTGTTTTTAAAAATCGAGTGTTTTTGCTGCCCGAGGAAGAAAATGCATGATGCCGCGGTCAGAAAAACAGCTGCCCAGGAGCAAAAAATTTTTTTTTCTCAAATGTAATAACGGATGTTAGAATGTGATTCGGGCTGGAATTCCATGTCTAAAAATATTATTATTAGCTGTTTTTAAAAATCGAGTGTTTTTGCTGCCCGAGGAAGAAAACGTGTGATGCCGCGGTCAGAAAAAAAGCTGCCAGAAGCAAAAAACTTTTTTTCCTCAAATGTAATAACCGATGCTAGAATGTGATTCGGGGTGGAATTCCATGTCTAAAAATATTATTATTAGCTGTTTTTAAAAATCGAGTGTTTTTGCTGCCCGAGGAAGAAAACGCATGATGCCGCGGTCAGAAAAAAAGCTGCCCAGGAACAAAAATTTTTTTTTTCTCAAATGTAATAACGGATGCTAGAATGTGATTCGGGCTGGAATTCCATGTCTAAAAATATTATTATTAGCTGTTTTTAAAAATCGAGTGTTTTTGCTGACCGAGGAAGAAAACGTGTGATGCCGCGGTCAGAAAAAAAGCTGCCAGAAGCAAAAATTTTTTTTTTCTCAAATGTAATAACGGATGCTAGAATGTGATTCGGGGTGGAATTCCATGTCTAAAAATATTATTATTAGCTGTTTTTAAAAATCGAGTGTTTTTGCTGCCCGAGGAAGAAAACGCATGATGCCGCGGTCAGAAAAAAAGCTGCCCAGGAGCAAAAAATTTTTTTTTCTCAAATGTAATAACGGATGCTAGAATGTGATTCGGGCTGGAATTCCATGTCTAAAAATATTATTATTAGCTGTTTTTAAAAATCGAGTGTTTTTGCTGCCCGAGGAAGAAAACGTGTGATGCCGCGGTCAGAAAAAAAGCTGCCAGAAGCAAAAAATTTTTTTTTCTCAAATGTAATAACGGATGCTAGAATGTGACTCGGGGTGGAATTCCATGTCTAAAAATATTATTATTAGCTGTTTTTAAAAATCGAGTGTTTTTGCTGCCCGAGGAAGAAAACGTGTGATTCCGCGGTCAGAAAAACAGCTGCCCAGGAGCAAAAAATTTTTTTTTCTCAAATGTAATAACGGATGTTAGAATGTGATTCGGGCTGGAATTCCATGTCTAAATATATTATTATTAGCTGTTTTTAAAAATCGAGTGTTTTTGCTGCCCGAGGAAGAAAACGGGTGATGCCGCGGTCAGAAAAAAAGCTGCCAGAAGCAAAAAATTTTTTTTTCTCAAATGTAATAACGGATGCTAGAATGTGATTCCGGGTGGAATTCCATGTCTAAAAATATTATTATTAGCTGTTTTTAAAAATCGAGTGTTTTTGCTGCCCGAGGAAGAAAACGTGTGATTCCGCGGTCAGAAAAACAGCTGCCCAGGAGCAAAAAATTTTTTTTTCTCAAATGTAATAACAGATGTTAGAATGTGATTCGGGCTGGAATTCCATGTCTAAAAATATTATTATTAGCTGTTTTTAAAAATCGAGTGTTTTTGCTGCCCGAGGAAGAAAACGTGTGATGCCGCGGTCAGAAAAAAAGCTGCCAGAAGCAAAAAATTTTTTTTTCTCAAATGTAATAACGGATGCTAGAATGTGATTCCGGGTGGAATTCCATGTCTAAAAATATTATTATTAGCTGTTTTTAAAAATCGAGTGTTTTTGCTGCCCGAGGAAGAAAACGCATGATGCCGCGGTCAGAAAAAAAGCTGCCAGAAGCAAAAAATTTTTTTTCTCAAATGTAATAACGGATGCTAGAATGTGATTCGGGGTGGAATTCCATGTCTAAAAATATTATTATTAGCTGTTTTTAAAAATCGAGTGTTTTTGCTGCCCGAAGAAGAAAACGCATGATGCCGCGGTCAGAAAAACAGCTGCCCAGGAGCAAAAAATTTTTTTTTCTCAAATGTAATAACGGATGTTAGAATGTGATTCGGGCTGGAATTCCATGTCTAAAAATATTATTATTAGCTGTTTTTAAAAATCGAGTGTTTTTGCTGCCCGAGGAAGAAAACGTGTGATGCCGCGGTCAGAAAAAAAGCTGCCAGAAGCAAAAAAATTTTTTTCTCAAATGTAATAACGGATGCTAGAATGTGATTCGGGGTGGAATTCCATGTCTAAAAATATTGTTATTAGCTGTTTTTAAAAATCGAGTGTTTTTGCTGCCCGAGGAAGAAAACGCATGATGCCGCGGTCAGAAAAAAAGCTGCCCAGGAGCAAAAATTTTTTTTTTCTCAAATGTAATAACGGATGCTAGAATGTGATTCGGGGTGGAATTCCATGTCTAAAAATATTATTATTAGCTGTTTTTAAAAATCAAGTGTTTTTGCTGCCCGAGGAAGAAAACGCGTGATACAGCGGTCAAAAAAAAAGCTGCCCAGGAGCAAAAAAAAATTTTTTTTCTCAAATGTAATAACGGATGCTAGAATGTGATTCAGGGTGGAATTCCATGTCTAAAAATATTATTATTAGCTGTTTTTAAAAATCGAGTGTTTTTGCTCCCCGAGGAAGAAAACGCGTGATGCAGCGGTCAGAAAAAAAGCTGCCCAGAAGCAAAAAAAATTTTTTCTTCTCAAATGTAATAATGGATCCTAGAATGTCATTAGGGGTGGAATTCCATGTCTAAAAATATTATTATTAGCTGTTTTTAAAAATCGAGTGTTTTTGCTGCCCGAGGAAGAAAACCCGTGATGCCGCAGTCAGAAAAAAAGCTGCCAGGAGCAAAAAAAATTTTTTTTTCTCAAATGTAATAACGGATGTTAGAATGGGATTCGGGGTGGAATTCCATGTCTAAAAATATTATTATTAGCTGTTTTTAAAAATCGAGTGTTTTTGCTGCCCGAGGAAGAAAACGTGTGATGCCGTGGTCAGAAAAACAGCTGCCCAGGAGCAAAAAAATTTTTTTTCTCAAATGTAATAACGGATGCTAGAAAGTGATTCAGGGTGGAATTCCATGTCTAAAAATATTATTATTAGCTGTTTTTAAAAATCGAGTGTTTTTGCTGCCCGAGGAAGAAAACGCGTGATGCCGCGGTTAGAAAAAAAGCTGCCCAGGAGCAAAAAAAATTTTTTTCTCAAATGTAATAACGGATGCTAGAATGTGATTCGGGGTGGAATTCCATGTCTAAAAATATTATTATTAGCTGTATTTAAAAATCGAGTGTTTTTGCTGCCCGAGGAAGAAAACGCGTGATGCCGCAATCAGAAAAAAAGCTGCCAGGAGCAAAAAAAAATTTTTTTTCTCAAATGTAATAACGGATGTTAGAATGGGATTCGGGGTGGAATTCCATGTCTAAAAATATTATTATTAGCTGTTTTTAAAAATCGAGTGTTTTTGCTGCCCGAGGAAGAAAAGGTGTGATGCCGTGGTCAGAAAAACAGCTGCCCAGGAGCAAAAATTTTTTTTTTCTCAAATGTAATAACGGATGTTAGAATGTGATTCGGGCTGGAATTCCATGTCTAAAAATATTATTATTAGCTGTTTTTAAAAATCGAGTGTTTTTGCTGCCCGAGGAAGAAAACGTGTGATGCCGCGGTCAGAAAAAAAGCTGCCAGAAGCAAAAAATTTTTTTTTCTCAAATGTAATAACGGATGCTAGAATGTGATTCGGGCTGGAATTCCATGTCTAAAAATATTATTATTAGCTGTTTTTAAAAATCGAGTGTTTTTGCTGCCCGAGGAAGAAAACTTGTGATGCCGCGGTCAGAAAAAAAGCTGCCAGAAGCAAAAAATTTTTTTTTCTCAAATGTAATAACGGATGCTAGAATGTAATTCGGGGTGGAATTCCATGTCTAAAAATATTATTATTAGCTGTTTTTAAAAATCGAGTGTTTTTGCTGCCCGAGGAAGAAAACGCATGATGCCGCGGTCAGAAAAAAAGCTGCCCAGGAGCAAAAATTTTTTTTTTCTCAAATGTAATAACGGATGCTAGAATGTGATTCGGGGTGGAATTCCATGTCTAAAAATATTATTATTAGCTGTTTTTAAAAATCAAGTGTTTTTGCTGCCTGAGGAAGAAAACGTGTGATGCAGCGGTCAGAAAAAAAGCTGCCCAGGAGCAAAAAAAAATTTTTTTTCTCAAATGTAATAACGGATGCTAGAATGTGATTCAGGGTGGAATTCCATGTCTAAAAATATTATTATTAGCTGTATTTAAAAATCGAGTGTTTTTGCTGCCCGAGGAAGAAAACGCGTGATGCCGCAATCAGAAAAAAAGCTGCCAGGAGCAAAAAAAATTTTTTTTTCTCAAATGTAATAACGGATGTTAGAATGGGATTCGGGGTGGAATTCCACGTCTAAAAATATTATTATTAGCTGTTTTTAAAAATCGAGTGTTTTTGCTGCCCGAGGAAGAAAACGTGTGATGCCGTGGTCAGAAAAACAGCTGCCCAGGAGCAAAAATTTTTTTTTTCTCAAATGTAATAACGGATGTTAGAATGTGATTCGGGCTGGAATTCCATGTCTAAAAATATTATTATTAGCTGTTTTTAAAAATCGAGTGTTTTTGCTGCCCTAGGAAGAAAACGTGTGATGCCGCGGTCAGAAAAAAAGCTGCCAGAAGCAAAAAATTTTTTTTTCTCAAATGTAATAACGGATGCTAGAATGTGATTCGGGCTGGAATTCCATGTCTAAAAATATTATTATTAGCTGTTTTTAAAAATCGAGTGTTTTTGCTGCCCGAGGAAGAAAACGTGTGATGCCGCGGTCAGAAAAAAAGCTGCCAGAAGCAAAAAATTTTTTTTTCTCAAATGTAATAACGGATGCTAGAATGTGATTCGGGGTGGAATTCCATGTCTAAAAATATTATTATTAGCTGTTTTTAAAAATCGAGTGTTTTTGCTGCCCGAGGAAGAAAACGCATGATGCCGCGGTCAGAAAAAAAGCTGCCCAGGAGCAAAAATTTTTTTTTTCTCAAATGTAATAACGGATGCTAGAATGTGATTCGGGGTGGAATTCCATGTCTAAAAATATTATTATTAGCTGTTTTTAAAAATCAAGTGTTTTTGCTGCCCGAGGAATAAAACGCGTGATGCAGCGGTCAGAAAAAAAGCTGCCCAGGAGCAAAAAAAAATTTTTTTTCTCAAATGTAATAACGGATGCTAGAATGTGATTCAGGGTGGAATTCCATGTCTAAAAATATTATTATTAGCTGTTTTTAAAAATCGAGTGTTTTTGCTGCCCGAGGAAGAAAACGCATGATGCCGCGGTCAGAAAAAAAGCTGCCCAGGAGCAAAAATTTTTTTTTTCTCAAATGTAATAACGGATGTTAGAATGTGATTCGGGCTGGAATTCCATGTCTAAAAATATTATTATTAGCTGTTTTTAAAAATCGAGTGTTTTTGCTGCCTGAGGAAGAAAACGTGTGATGCCGCGGTCAGAAAAAAAGCTGCCAGAAGCAAAAAAATTTTTTTTCTCAAATGTAATAACGGATGCTAGAATGTGATTCGGGGTGGAATTCCATGTCTAAAAATATTATTATTAGCTGTTTTTAAAAATCGAGTGTTTTTGCTGCCCGAGGAAGAAAACGCATGATGCTGCGGTCAGAAAAACAGCTGCCCAGGAGCAAAAAATTTTTTTTTCTCAAATGTAATAACGGATGTTAGAATGTGATTCGGGCTGGAATTCCATGTCTAAAAATATTATTATTAGCTGTTTTTAAAAATCGAGTGTTTTTGCTGCCCGAGGAAGAAAACGTGTGATGCCGCGGTCAGAAAAAAAGCTGCCAGAAGCAAAAAATTTTTTTTTCTCAAATGTAATAACGGAGGCTAGAATGTGATTCGGGGTGGAATTCCATGTCTAAAAATATTATTATTAGCTGTTTTTAAAAATCGAGTGTTTTTGCTGCCCGAGGAAGAAAACGTGTGATGCCGCGGTCAGAAAAAAAGCTGCCAGAAGCAAAAAAATTTTTTTTCTCAAATGTAATAACGGATGCTAGAATGTGATTCGGGGTGGAATTCCATGTCTAAAAATATTATTATTAGCTGTTTTTAAAAATCGAGTGTTTTTGCTGCCCGAGGAAGAAAACGCGTGATGCCGCAGTCAGAAAAAAAGGTGCCAGGAGCAAAAAATTTTTTTTTCTCAAATGTAATAACGGATGTTAGAATGTGATTCGGGCAGGAATTCCATGTCTAAAAATATTATTATTAGCTGTTTTTAAAAATCGAGTGTTTTTGCTGCCCGAGGAAGAAAACGTGTGATGCCGCGGTCAGAAAAAAAGCTGCCAGAAGCAAAAAATTTTTTTTTCTCAAATGTAATAACGGATGCTAGAATGTGATTCGGGGTGGAATTCCATGTCTAAAAATATTATTATTAGCTGTTTTTAAAAATTGAGTGTTTTTGCTGCCCGAGGAAGAAAACGCATGATGCCGCGGTCAGAAAAAAAGCTGCCAGGAGCAAAAAAAATTTTTTTTTCTCAAATGTAATAACGGATGTTAGAATGGGATTCGGGGTGGAATTCCATGTCTAAAAATATTATTATTAGCTGTTTTTAAAAATCGAGTGTTTTTGCTGCCCGAGGAAGAAAACGTGTGATGCCGTGGTCAGAAAAACAGCTGCCCAGGAGCAAAAATTTTTTTTTTCTCAAATGTAATAACGGATGTTAGAATGTGATTCGGGCTGGAATTCCATGTCTAAAAATATTATTATTAGCTGTTTTTAAAAATCGAGTGTTTTTGCTGCCCTAGGAAGAAAACGTGTGATGCCGCGGTCAGAAAAAATGCTGCCAGAAGCAAAAAATTTTTTTTTCTCAAATGTAATAACGGATGCTAGAATGTGATTCGGGCTGGAATTCCATGTCTAAAAATATTATTATTAGCTGTTTTTAAAAATCGAGTGTTTTTGCTGCCCGAGGAAGAAAACGTGTGATGCCGCGGTCAGAAAAAAAGCTGCCAGAAGCAAAAATTTTTTTTTTCTCAAATGTAATAACGGATGCTAGAATGTGATTCGGGGTGGAATTCCATGTCTAAAAATATTATTATTAGCTGTTTTTAAAAATCGAGTGTTTTTGCTGCCCGAGGAAGAAAACGCATGATGCCGCGGTCAGAAAAAAAGCTGCACAGGAGCAAAAATTTTTTTTTTCTCAAATGTAATAACGGATGCTAGAATGTGATTCGGGGTGGAATTCCATGTCTAAAAATATTATTATTAGCTGTTTTTAAAAATCAAGTGTTTTTGCTGCCCGAGGAATAAAACGCGTGATGCAGCGGTCAGAAATAAAGCTGCCCAGGAGCAAAAAAAAATTTTTTTTCTCAAATGTAATAACGGATGCTAGAATGTGATTCAGGGTGGAATTCCATGTCTAAAAATATTATTATTAGCTGTTTTTAAAAATCGAGTGTTTTTGCTCCCCGAGGAAGAAAACGCGTGATGCCGCAGTCAGAAAAAAAGCTGCCAGGAGCAAAAAAAATTTTTTTTTCTCAAATGTAATAACGGATGTTAGAATGGGATTCGGGGTGGAATTCCATGTCTAAAAATATTATTATTAGCTGTTTTTAAAAATCGAGTGTTTTTGCTGCCCGAGGAAGAAAACGTGTGATGCCGTGGTCAGAAAAACAGCTGCCCAAGAGCAAAAAATTTTTTTTTCTCAAATGTAATAACGGATGTTAGAACGTGATTCGGGCTGGAATTCCATGTCTAAAAATATTATTATTAGCTGTTTTTAAAAATCGAGTGTTTTTGCTGCCCGAGGAAGAAAACGTGTGATGCCGTGGTCAGAAAAACAGCTGCCCAGGAGCAAAAATTTTTTTTTTCTCAAATGTAATAACGGATGTTAGAATGTGATTCGGGCTGGAATTCCATGTCTAAAAATATTATTATTAGCTGTTTTTAAAAATCGAGTGTTTTTGCTGCCCTAGGAAGAAAACGTGTGATGCCGCGGTCAGAAAAAATGCTGCCAGAAGCAAAAAAATTTTTTTTCTCAAATGTAATAACGGATGCTAGAATGTGATTCGGGCTGGAATTCCATGTCTAAAAATATTATTATTAGCTGTTTTTAAAAATCGAGTGTTTTTGCTGCCCGAGGAAGAAAACGTGTGATGCCGCGGTCAGAAAAAAAGCTGCCAGAAGCAAAAATTTTTTTTTTCTCAAATGTAATAACGGATGCTAGAATGTGATTCGGGGTGGAATTCCATGTCTAAAAATATTATTATTAGCTGTTTTTAAAAATCGAGTGTTTTTGCTGCCCGAGGAAGAAAACGCATGATGCCGCGGTCAGAAAAAAAGCTGCCCAGGAGCAAAAATTTTTTTTTCTCAAATGTAATAATGGATGCTAGAATGTGATTCGGGGTGGAATTCCATGTCTAAAAATATTATTATTAGCTGTTTTTAAAAATCAAGTGTTTTTGCTACCCGAGGAATAAAACGCGTGATGCAGCGGTCAGAAATAAAGCTGCCCAGGAGCAAAAAAAAATTTTTTTTCTCAAATGTAATAACGGATGCTAGAATGTGATTCAGGGTGGAATTCCATGTCTAAAAATATTATTATTAGCTGTTTTTAAAAATCGAGTGTTTTTGCTCCCCGAGGAAGAAAACGCGTGATGCCGCAGTCAGAAAAAAAGCTGCCCAGGAGCAAAAAAAAATTTTTTTTCTCAAATGTAATAATGGAGGCTAGAATGTGATTCGGGGTGGAATTCCATGTCTAAAAATATTATTATTAGCTGTTTTTAAAAATCGAGTGTTTTTGCTGCCCGAGGAAGAAAACGTGTGATGCCGCGGTCAGAAAAAAAGCTGCCAGAAGCAAAAAAATTTTTTTTCTCAAATGTAATAACGGATGCTAGAATGTGATTCGGGGTGGAATTCCATGTCTAAAAATATTATTATTAGCTGTTTTTAAAAATCGAGTGTTTTTGCTGCCCGAGGAAGAAAACGCATGATGCCGCGGTCAGAAAAAAAGCTGCCCAGGAGCAAAATTTTTTTTTTTCTCAAATGTAATAACGGATGCTAGAATGTGATTCGGGGTGGAATTCCATGTCTAAAAATATTATTATTAGCTGTATTTAAAAATCGAGTGTTTTTGCTGCCCGAGGAAGAAAACGCGTGATGCCGCAGTCAGAAAAAAAGCTGCCAGGAGCAAAAAATTTTTTTTTCTCAAATGTAATAACGGATGTTAGAATGTGATTCGGGCTGGAATTCCATGTCTAAAAATATTATTATTAGCTGTTTTTAAAAATCGAGTGTTTTTGCTGCCCGAGGAAGAAAACGTGTGATGCCGCGGTCAGAAAAAAAGCTGCCAGAAGCAAAAAATTTTTTTTTCTCAAATGTAATAACGGATGCTAGAATGTGATTCGGGGTGGAATTCCATGTCTAAAAATATTATTATTAGCTGTTTTTAAAAATCGAGTGTTTTTGCTGCCCGAGGAAGAAAACGCATGATGCCGCGGTCAGAAAAAAAGCTGCCCAGGAGCAAAATTTTTTTTTTTCTCAAATGTAATAACGGATGCTAGAATGTGATTCGGGGTGGAATTCCATGTCTAAAAATATTATTATTAGCTGTTTTTAAAAATCAAGTGTTTTTGCTGCCCGAGGAATAAAACGCGTGATGCAGCGGTCAGAAAAAAAGCTGCCCAGTAGCAAAAAAAAATTTTTTTTCTCAAATGTAATAACGGATGCTAGAATGTGATTCAGGGTGGAATTCCATGTCTAAAAATATTATTATTAGCTGTTTTTAAAAATCGAGTGTTTTTGCTGCCCGAGGAAGAAAACGCGTGATGCCGCAGTCAGAAAAAAAGCTGCCAGGAGCAAAAAAATTTTTTTTTTCTCAAATGTAATAACGGATGTTAGAATGGGATTCGGGGTGGAATTCCATGTCTAAAAATATTATTATTAGCTGTTTTTAAAAATCGAGTGTTTTTGCTGCCCGAGGAAGAAAACGCATGATGCTGCGGTCAGAAAAACAGCTGCCCAGGAGCAAAAAATTTTTTTTTCTCAAATGTAATAACGGATGTTAGAATGTGATTCGGGCTGGAATTCCATGTCTAAAAATATTATTATTAGCTGTTTTTAAAAATCGAGTGTTTTTGCTGCCCGAGGAAGAAAACGTGTGATGCCGCGGTCAGAAAAAAAGCTGCCAGAAGCAAAAAATTTTTTTTTCTCAAATGTAATAACGGATGTTAGAACGTGATTCGGGCTGGAATTCCATGTCTAAAAATATTATTATTAGCTGTTTTTAAAAATCGAGTGTTTTTGCTGCCTGAGGAAGAAAACGTGTGATGCCGCGGTCAGAAAAAAAGCTGCCAGAAGCAAAAAATTTTTTTTTCTCAAATGTAATAACGGATGCTAGAATGTGATTCGGGGTGGAATTCCATGTCTAAAAATATTATTATTAGCTGTTTTTAAAAATCGAGTGTTTTTGCTGCCCGAGGAAGAAAACGCATGATGCTGCGGTCAGAAAAACAGCTGCCCAGGAGCAAAAAATTTTTTTTTCTCAAATGTAATAACGGATGTTAGAATGTGATTCGGGCTGGAATTCCATGTCTAAAAATATTATTATTAGCTGTTTTTAAAAATCGAGTGTTTTTGCTGCCCGAGGAAGAAAACGTGTGATGCCGCGGTCAGAAAAAAAGCTGCCAGAAGCAAAAAAATTTTTTTTTCTCAAATGTAATAACGGAGGCTAGAATGTGATTCGGGGTGGAATTCCATGTCTAAAAATATTATTATTAGCTGTTTTTAAAAATCGAGTGTTTTTGCTGCCCGAGGAAGAAAACGTGTGATGCCGCGGTCAGAAAAAAAGCTGCCAGAAGCAAAAAAATTTTTTTTCTCAAATGTAATAACGGATGCTAGAATGTGATTCGGGGTGGAATTCCATGTCTAAAAATATTATTATTAGCTGTTTTTAAAAATCGAGTGTTTTTGCTGCCCGAGGAAGAAAACGCATGATGCCGCGGTCAGAAAAAAAGCTGCCCAGGAGCAAAATTTTTTTTTTCTCAAATATAATAACGGATGCTAGAATGTGATTCGGGGTGGAATTCCATGTCTAAAAATATTATTATTAGCTGTATTTAAAAATCGAGTGTTTTTGCTGCCCGAGGAAGAAAACGCGTGATGCCGCAGTCAGAAAAAAAGCTGCCAGGAGCAAAAAATTTTTTTTTCTCAAATGTAATAACGGATGTTAGAATGTGATTCGGGCTGGAATTCCATGTCTAAAAATATTATTATTAGCTGTTTTTAAAAATCGAGTGTTTTTGCTGCCCGAGGAAGAAAACGTGTGATGCCGCGGTCAGAAAAAAAGCTGCCAGAAGCAAAAAATTTTTTTTTCTCAAATGTAATAACGGATGCTAGAATGTGATTCGGGGTGGAATTCCATGTCTAAAAATATTATTATTAGCTGTTTTTAAAAATCGAGTGTTTTTGCTGCCCGAGGAAGAAAATGCATGATGCCGCGGTCAGAAAAAAAGCTGCCCAGGAGCAAAAAATTTTTTTTTTCTCAAATGTAATAACGGATGCTAGAATGTGATTCGGGGTGGAATTCCATGTCTAAAAATATTATTATTAGCTGTTTTTAAAAATCAAGTGTTTTTGCTGCCCGAGGAATAAAACGCGTGATGCAGCGGTCAGAAAAAAAGCTGCCCAGTAGCAAAAAAAATTTTTTTTTCTCAAATGTAATAACGGATGCTAGAATGTGATTCAGGGTGGAATTCCATGTCTAAAAATATTATTATTAGCTGTTTTTAAAAATCGAGTGTTTTTGCTGCCCGAGGAAGAAAACGCGTGATGCCGCAGTCAGAAAAAAAGCTGCCAGGAGCAAAAAAAATTTTTTTTTCTCAAATGTAATAACGGATGTTAGAATGGGATTCGGGGTGGAATTCCATGTCTAAAAATATTATTATTAGCTGTTTTTAAAAATCGAGTGTTTTTGCTGCCCGAGGAAGAAAACGTGTGATGCCGTGGTCAGAAAAACAGCTGCCCAAGAGCAAAAATTTTTTTTTTCTCAAATGTAATAACGGATGTTAGAATGTGATTCGGGCTGGAATTCCATGTCTAAAAATATTATTATTAGCTGTTTTTAAAAATCGAGTGTTTTTGCTGCCTGAGGAAGAAAACGTGTGATGCCGCGGTCAGAAAAAAAGCTGCCAGAAGCAAGAAAATTTTTTTTCTCAAATGTAATAACGGATGCTAGAATGTGATTCGGGGTGGAATTCCATGTCTAAAAATATTATTATTAGCTGTTTTTAAAAATCGAGTGTTTTTGCTGCCCGAGGAAGAAAACGCATGATGCTGCGGTCAGAAAAACAGCTGCCCAGGAGCAAAAAATTTTTTTTTCTCAAATGTAATAACGGATGTTAGAATGTGATTCGGGCTGGAATTCCATGTCTAAAAATATTATTATTAGCTGTTTTTAAAAATCGAGTGTTTTTGCTGCCCGAGGAAGAAAACGTGTGATGCCGCGGTCAGAAAAAAAGCTGCCAGAAGCAAAAAATTTTTTTTTCTCAAATGTAATAACGGAGGCTAGAATGTGATTCGGGGTGGAATTCCATGTCTAAAAATATTATTATTAGCTGTTTTTAAAAATCGAGTGTTTTTGCTGCCCGAGGAAGAAAACGTGTGATGCCGCGGTCAGAAAAAAAGCTGCCAGAAGCAAAAAATTTTTTTTTCTCAAATGTAATAACGGATGCTAGAATGTGATTCGGGGTGGAATTCCATGTCTAAAAATATTATTATTAGCTGTTTTTAAAAATCGAGTGTTTTTGCTGCCCGAGGAAGAAAACGCATGATGCCGCGGTCAGAAAAAAAGCTGCCCAGGAGCAAAAATTTTTTTTTTCTCAAATGTAATAACGGATGCTAGAATGTGATTCGGGGTGGAATTCCATGTCTAAAAATATTATTATTAGCTGTATTTAAAAATCGAGTGTTTTTGCTGCCCGAGGAAGAAAACGCGTGATGCCGCAGTCAGAAAAAAAGCTGCCAGGAGCAAAAAAATTTTTTTTCTCAAATGTAATAACAGATGTTAGAATGTGATTCGGGCTGGAATTCCATGTCTAAAAATATTATTATTAGCTGTTTTTAAAAATCGAGTGTTTTTGCTGCCCGAGGAAGAAAACGTGTGATGCCGCGGTCAGAAAAAAAGCTGCCAGAAGCAAAAAATTTTTTTTTCTCAAATGTAATAACGGATGCTAGAATGTGATTCGGGTTGGAATTCCATGTCTAAAAATATTATTATTAGCTGTTTTTAAAAATCGAGTGTTTTTGCTGCCCGAGGAAGAAAACGCATGATGCCGCGGTCAGAAAAAAAGCTGCCCAGGAGCAAAAATTTTTTTTTTCTCAAATGTAATAACGGATGCTAGAATGTGATTCGGGGTGGAATTCCATGTCTAAAAATATTATTATTAGCTGTTTTTAAAAATCAAGTGTTTTTGCTGCCCGAGGAATAAAACGCGTGATGGAGCGGTCAGAGAAAAAGCTGCCCAGGAGCAAAAAAAAATTTTTTTTCTCAAATGTAATAACGGATGCTAGAATGTGATTCAGGGTGGAATTCCATGTCTAAAAATATTATTATTAGCTGTTTTTAAAAATCGAG
Organism: Arizona elegans; assembly: GCA_022577455.1. Taxonomy (NCBI): domain Eukaryota; kingdom Metazoa; phylum Chordata; class Lepidosauria; order Squamata; family Colubridae; genus Arizona; species Arizona elegans. The sequence goes on along the minus strand of JAKOOJ010000001.1, from coordinate 167,255,373 downwards.
TGTTTTTGCTGCCCGAGGAAGAAAACGCGTGATGCCGCAGTCAGAAAAAAAGCTGCCAGGAGCAAAAAAATTTTTTTTTTCTCAAATGTAATAACGGATGTTAGAATGGGATTCGGGGTGGAATTCCATGTCTAAAAATATTATTATTAGCTGTTTTTAAAAATCGAGTGTTTTTGCTGCCCGAGGAAGAAAACGTGTGATGCCGCGGTCAGAAAAAAAGCTGCCCAGGAGCAAAAATTTTTTTTTTCTCAAATGTAATAACGGATGCTAGAATGTGATTCGGGGTGGAATTCCATGTCTAAAAATATTATTATTAGCTGTATTTAAAAATCGAGTGTTTTTGCTGCCCGAGGAAGAAAACGCGTGATGCCGCAGTCAGAAAAAAAGCTGCCAGGAGCAAAAAATTTTTTTTTCTCAAATGTAATAACAGATGTTAGAATGTGATTCGGGCTGGAATTCCATGTCTAAAAATATTATTATTAGCTGTTTTTAAAAATCGAGTGTTTTTGCTGCCCGAGGAATAAAACGCGTGATGCAGCGGTCAGAAAAAAAGCTGCCCAGGAGCAAAAAAAATTTTTTTTTCTCAAATGTAATAACGGATGCTAGAATGTGATTCATTGTGGAATTCCATGTCTAAAAATATTATTATTAGCTGTTTTTAAAAATCGAGTGTTTTTGCTGCCCGAGGAAGAAAACGCGTGATGCCGCAGTCAGAAAAAAAGCTGCCAGGAGCAAAAAAAATTTTTTTTTCTCAAATGTAATAACGGATGTTAGAATGGGATTCGGGGTGGAATTCCATGTCTAAAAATATTATTATTAGCTGTTTTTAAAAATCGAGTGTTTTTGCTGCCCGAGGAAGAAAACGTGTGATGCCGTGGTCAGAAAAACAGCTGCCCAAGAGCAAAAATTTTTTTTTTCTCAAATGTAATAACGGATGCTAGAATGTGATTCGGGGTGGAATTCCATGTCTAAAAATATTATTATTAGCTGTTTTTAAAAATCGAGTGTTTTTGCTGCCCGAGGAAGAAAACGCATGATGCCGCGGTCAGAAAAACAGCTGCCCAGGAGCAAAAAATTTTTTTTTCTCAAATGTAATAACGGATGTTAGAATGTGATTCGGGCTGGAATTCCATGTCTAAAAATATTATTATTAGCTGTTTTTAAAAATCGAGTGTTTTTGCTGCCCGAGGAAGAAAACGTGTGATGCCGCGGTCAGAAGAAAAGCTGCCAGAAGCAAAAAATTTTTTTTTCTCAAATGTAATAACGGAGGCTAGAATGTGATTCGGGGTGGAATTCCATGTCTAAAAATATTATTATTAGCTGTTTTTAAAAATCGAGTGTTTTTGCTGCCCGAGGAAGAAAACGCATGATGCCGCGGTCAGAAAAAAAGCTGCCCAGGAGCAAAAATTTTTTTTTTCTCAAATGTAATAACGGATGCTAGAATGTGATTCGGGGTGGAATTCCATGTCTAAAAATATTATTATTAGCTGTTTTTAAAAATCGAGTGTTTTTGCTGCCCGAGGAAGAAAACGTGTGATGCCGCGGTCAGAAAAAAAGCTGCCAGAAGCAAAAAATTTTTTTTTCTCAAATGTAATAACGGATGCTAGAATGTGATTCGGGGTGGAATTCCATGTCTAAAAATATTATTATTAGCTGTTTTTAAAAATCGAGTGTTTTTGCTGCCCGAGGAAGAAAACGTGTGATGCCGTGGTCAGAAAAACAGCTGCCCAAGAGCAAAAATTTTTTTTTTCTCAAATGTAATAACGGATGTTAGAATGTGATTCGGGCTGGAATTCCATGTCTAAAAATATTATTATTAGCTGTTTTTAAAAATCGAGTGTTTTTGCTGCCTGAGGAAGAAAACGTGTGATGCCGCGGTCAGAAAAAAAGCTGCCAGAAGCAAAAAAAATTTTTTTCTCAAATGTAATAACGGATGCTAGAATGTGATTCGGGGTGGAATTCCATGTCTAAAAATATTATTATTAGCTGTTTTTAAAAATCGAGTGTTTTTGCTGCCCGAGGAAGAAAACGCATGATGCTGCGGTCAGAAAAACAGCTGCCCAGGAGCAAAAAATTTTTTTTTCTCAAATGTAATAACGGATGTTAGAATGTGATTCGGGCTGGAATTCCATGTCTAAAAATATTATTATTAGCTGTTTTTAAAAATCGAGTGTTTTTGCTGCCCGAGGAAGAAAACGTGTGATGCCGCGGTCAGAAAAAAAGCTGCCAGAAGCAAAAAATTTTTTTTTCTCAAATGTAATAACGGAGGCTAGAATGTGATTCGGGGTGGAATTCCATGTCTAAAAATATTATTATTAGCTGTTTTTAAAAATCGAGTGTTTTTGCTGCCCGAGGAAGAAAACGTGTGATGCCGCGGTCAGAAAAAAAGCTGCCAGAAGCAAAAAATTTTTTTTTCTCAAATGTAATAACGGATGCTAGAATGTGATTCGGGGTGGAATTCCATGTCTAAAAATATTATTATTAGCTGTTTTTAAAAATCGAGTGTTTTTGCTGCCCGAGGAAGAAAACGCATGATGCCGCGGTCAGAAAAAAAGCTGCCCAGGAGCAAAAATTTTTTTTTTCTCAAATGTAATAACGGATGCTAGAATGTGATTCGGGGTGGAATTCCATGTCTAAAAATATTATTATTAGCTGTATTTAAAAATCGAGTGTTTTTGCTGCCCGAGGAAGAAAACGCGTGATGCCGCAGTCAGAAAAAAAGCTGCCAGGAGCAAAAAAATTTTTTTTCTCAAATGTAATAACAGATGTTAGAATGTGATTCGGGCTGGAATTCCATGTCTAAAAATATTATTATTAGCTGTTTTTAAAAATCAAGTGTTTTTGCTGCCCGAGGAAGAAAACGTGTGATGCCGCGGTCAGAAAAAAAGCTGCCAGAAGCAAAAAATTTTTTTTTCTCAAATGTAATAACGGATGCTAGAATGTGATTCGGGGTGGAATTCCATGTCTAAAAATATTATTATTAGCTGTTTTTAAAAATCGAGTGTTTTTGCTGCCCGAGGAAGAAAACGCATGATGCCGCGGTCAGAAAAAAAGCTGCCCAGGAGCAAAAATTTTTTTTTTCTCAAATGTAATAACGGATGCTAGAATGTGATTCGGGGTGGAATTCCATGTCTAAAAATATTATTATTAGCTGTTTTTAAAAATCAAGTGTTTTTGCTGCCCGAGGAATAAAACGCGTGATGGAGCGGTCAGAGAAAAAGCTGCCCAGGAGCAAAAAAAAATTTTTTTTCTCAAATGTAATAACGGATGCTAGAATGTGATTCAGGGTGGAATTCCATGTCTAAAAATATTATTATTAGCTGTTTTTAAAAATCGAGTGTTTTTGCTGCCCGAGGAAGAAAACGCGTGATGCCGCAGTCAGAAAAAAAGCTGCCAGGAGCAAAAAAAATTTTTTTTTCTCAAATGTAATAACGGATGTTAGAATGGGATTCGGGGTGGAATTCCATGTCTAAAAATATTATTATTAGCTGTTTTTAAAAATCGAGTGTTTTTGCTGCCCGAGGAAGAAAACGTGTGATGCCGCGGTCAGAAAAAAAGCTGCCCAGGAGCAAAAATTTTTTTTTTCTCAAATGTAATAACGGATGCTAGAATGTGATTCGGGGTGGAATTCCATGTCTAAAAATATTATTATTAGCTGTATTTAAAAATCGAGTGTTTTTGCTGCCCGAGGAAGAAAACGCGTGATGCCGCAGTCAGAAAAAAAGCTGCCAGGAGCAAAAAATTTTTTTTTCTCAAATGTAATAACAGATGTTAGAATGTGATTCGGGCTGGAATTCCATGTCTAAAAATATTATTATTAGCTGTTTTTAAAAATCGAGTGTTTTTGCTGCCCGAGGAAGAAAACGTGTGATGCCGCGGTCAGAAAAAAAGCTGCCAGAAGCAAAAAATTTTTTTTTCTCAAATGTAATAACGGATGCTAGAATGTGATTCGGGGTGGAATTCCATGTCTAAAAATATTATTATTAGCTGTTTTTAAAAATCGAGTGTTTTTGCTGCCCGAGGAAGAAAACGCATGATGCCGCGGTCAGAAAAAAAGCTGCCCAGGAGCAAAAATTTTTTTTTTCTCAAATGTAATAACGGATGCTAGAATGTGATTCGGGGTGGAATTCCATGTCTAAAAATATTATTATTAGCTGTTTTTAAAAATCAAGTGTTTTTGCTGCCCGAGGAATAAAACGCGTAATGCAGCGGTCAGAAAAAAAGCTGCCCAGGAGCAAAAAAAAATTTTTTTTCTCAAATGTAATAACGGATGCTAGAATGTGATTCATTGTGGAATTCCATGTCTAAAAATATTATTATTAGCTGTTTTTAAAAATCGAGTGTTTTTGCTGCCCGAGGAAGAAAACGCGTGATGCCGCAGTCAGAAAAAAAGCTGCCAGGAGCAAAAAAAATTTTTTTTTCTCAAATGTAATAACGGATGTTAGAATGGGATTCGGGGTGGAATTCCATGTCTAAAAATATTATTATTAGCTGTTTTTAAAAATCGAGTGTTTTTGCTGCCCGAGGAAGAAAACGTGTGATGCCGTGGTCAGAAAAACAGCTGCCCAAGAGCAAAAATTTTTTTTTTCTCAAATGTAATAACGGATGCTAGAATGTGATTCGGGGTGGAATTCCATGTCTAAAAATATTATTATTAGCTGTTTTTAAAAATCGAGTGTTTTTGCTGCCCGAGGAAGAAAACGCATGATGCCGCGGTCAGAAAAACAGCTGCCCAGGAGCAAAAAATTTTTTTTTCTCAAATGTAATAACGGATGTTAGAATGTGATTCGGGCTGGAATTCCATGTCTAAAAATATTATTATTAGCTGTTTTTAAAAATCGAGTGTTTTTGCTGCCCGAGGAAGAAAACGTGTGATGCCGCGGTCAGAAAAAAAGCTGCCAGAAGCAAAAAATTTTTTTTTCTCAAATGTAATAACGGATGCTAGAATGTGATTCGGGGTGGAATTCCATGTCTAAAAATATTATTATTAGCTGTTTTTAAAAATCGAGTGTTTTTGCTGCCCGAGGAAGAAAACGCATGATGCCGCGGTCAGAAAAACAGCTGCCCAGGAGCAAAAAATTTTTTTTTCTCAAATGTAATAACGGAGGCTAGAATGTGATTCGGGGTGGAATTCCATGTCTAAAAATATTATTATTAGCTGTTTTTAAAAATCGAGTGTTTTTGCTGCCCGAGGAAGAAAACGCATGATGCCGCGGTCAGAAAAAAAGCTGCCCATGAGCAAAAATTTTTTTTTCTCAAATGTAATAACGGATGCTAGAATGTGATTCGGGGTGGAATTCCATGTCTAAAAATATTATTATTAGCTGTATTTAAAAATCGAGTGTTTTTGCTGCCCGAGGAAGAAAACGTGTGATGCCGCGATCAGAAAAAAAGCTGCCAGAAGCAAAAAAATTTTTTTTCTCAAATGTAATAACGGATGCTAGAATGTGATTCGGGGTGGAATTCCATGTCTAAAAATATTATTATTAGCTGTTTTTAAAAATCGAGTGTTTTTGCTGCCCGAGGAAGAAAACGCATGATGCCGCGGTCAGAAAAAAAGCTGCCCAGGAGCAAAAATTTTTTTTTTCTCAAATGTAATAACGGATGCTAGAATGTGATTCGGGGTGGAATTCCATGTCTAAAAATATTATTATTAGCTGTTTTTAAAAATCGAGTGTTTTTGCTGCCCGAGGAAGAAAACGCATGATGCCGCGGTCAGAAAAAAAGCTGCCCAGGAGCAAAAATTTTTTTTTTCTCAAATGTAATAACGGATGCTAGAATGTGATTCGGGGTGGAATTCCATGTCTAAAAATATTATTATTAGCTGTTTTTAAAAATCAAGTGTTTTTGCTGCCCGAGGAATAAAACGCGTGATGGAGCGGTCAGAGAAAAAGCTGCCCAGGAGCAAAAAAAAATTTTTTTTCTCAAATGTAATAACGGATGCTAGAATGTGATTCAGGGTGGAATTCCATGTCTAAAAATATTATTATTAGCTGTTTTTAAAAATCGAATGTTTTTGCTGCCCGAGGAAGAAAACGCGTGATGCCGCAGTCAGAAAAAAAGCTGCCAGGAGCAAAAAAAATTTTTTTTTCTCAAATGTAATAACGGATGTTAGAATGGGATTCGGGGTGGAATTCCATGTCTAAAAATATTATTATTAGCTGTTTTTAAAAATCGAGTGTTTTTGCTGCCCGAGGAAGAAAACGTGTGATGCCGCGGTCAGAAAAAAAGCTGCCCAGGAGCAAAAATTTTTTTTTTCTCAAATGTAATAACGGATGCTAGAATGTGATTCGGGGTGGAATTCCATGTCTAAAAATATTATTATTAGCTGTATTTAAAAATCGAGTGTTTTTGCTGCCCGAGGAAGAAAACGCGTGATGCCGCAGTCAGAAAAAAAGCTGCCAGGAGCAAAAAATTTTTTTTTCTCAAATGTAATAACAGATGTTAGAATGTGATTCGGGCTGGAATTCCATGTCTAAAAATATTATTATTAGCTGTTTTTAAAAATCGAGTGTTTTTGCTGCCCGAGGAAGAAAACGTGTGATGCCGCGGTCAGAAAAAAAGCTGCCAGAAGCAAAAAATTTTTTTTTCTCAAATGTAATAACGGATGCTAGAATGTGATTCGGGGTGGAATTCCATGTCTAAAAATATTATTATTAGCTGTTTTTAAAAATCGAGTGTTTTTGCTGCCCGAGGAAGAAAACGCATGATGCCGCGGTCAGAAAAAAAGCTGCCCAGGAGCAAAAATTTTTTTTTTCTCAAATGTAATAACGGATGCTAGAATGTGATTCGGGGTGGAATTCCATGTCTAAAAATATTATTATTAGCTGTTTTTAAAAATCAAGTGTTTTTGCTGCCCGAGGAATAAAACGCGTAATGCAGCGGTCAGAAAAAAAGCTGCCCAGGAGCAAAAAAAAATTTTTTTTCTCAAATGTAATAACGGATGCTAGAATGTGATTCATTGTGGAATTCCATGTCTAAAAATATTATTATTAGCTGTTTTTAAAAATCGAGTGTTTTTGCTGCCCGAGGAAGAAAACGCGTGATGCCGCAGTCAGAAAAAAAGCTGCCAGGAGCAAAAAAAATTTTTTTTTCTCAAATGTAATAACGGATGTTAGAATGGGATTCGGGGTGGAATTCCATGTCTAAAAATATTATTATTAGCTGTTTTTAAAAATCGAGTGTTTTTGCTGCCCGAGGAAGAAAACGTGTGATGCCGTGGTCAGAAAAACAGCTGCCCAAGAGCAAAAATTTTTTTTTCTCAAATGTAATAACGGATGCTAGAATGTGATTCGGGGTGGAATTCCATGTCTAAAAATATTATTATTAGCTGTTTTTAAAAATCGAGTGTTTTTGCTGCCCGAGGAAGAAAACGCATGATGCCGCGGTCAGAAAAACAGCTGCCCAGGAGCAAAAAATTTTTTTTTCTCAAATGTAATAACGGATGTTAGAATGTGATTCGGGCTGGAATTCCATGTCTAAAAATATTATTATTAGCTGTTTTTAAAAATCGAGTGTTTTTGCTGCCCGAGGAAGAAAACGTGTGATGCCGCGGTCAGAAAAACAGCTGCCCAGGAGCAAAAAATTTTTTTTTCTCAAATGTAATAACGGAGGCTAGAATGTGATTCGGGGTGGAATTCCATGTCTAAAAATATTATTATTAGCTGTTTTTAAAAATCGAGTGTTTTTGCTGCCCGAGGAAGAAAACGCATGATGCCGCGGTCAGAAAAAAAGCTGCCCATGAGCAAAAATTTTTTTTTCTCAAATGTAATAACGGATGCTAGAATGTGATTCGGGGTGGAATTCCATGTCTAAAAATATTATTATTAGCTGTATTTAAAAATCGAGTGTTTTTGCTGCCGGAGGAAGAAAACGCGTGATGCCGCAGTCAGAAAAAAAGCTGCCAGGAGCAAAAAATTTTTTTTTCTCAAATGTAATAACGGATGTTAGAATGTGATTCGGGCTGGAATTCCATGTCTAAAAATATTATTATTAGCTGTTTTTAAAAATCGAGTGTTTTTGCTGCCCGAGGAAGAAAACGTGTGATGCCGCGATCAGAAAAAAAGCTGCCAGAAGCAAAAAAATTTTTTTTCTCAAATGTAATAACGGATGCTAGAATGTGATTCGGGGTGGAATTCCATGTCTAAAAATATTATTATTAGCTGTTTTTAAAAATCGAGTGTTTTTGCTGCCCGAGGAAGAAAACGCATGATGCCGCGGTCAGAAAAAAAGCTGCCCAGGAGCAAAAATTTTTTTTTTCTCAAATGTAATAACGGATGCTAGAATGTGATTCGGGGAGGAATTCCATGTCTAAAAATATTATTATTAGCTGTTTTTAAAAATCAAGTGTTTTTGCTGCCCGAGGAATAAAACGCGTGATGCAGCGGTCAGAAAAAAAGCTGCCCAGGAGCAAAAAAAATTTTTTTTTCTCAAATGTAATAACGGATGCTAGAATGTGATTCAGGGTGGAATTCCATGTCTAAAAATATTATTATTAGCTGTTTTTAAAAATCGAGTGTTTTTGCTGCCCGAGGAAGAAAACGCGTGATGCCGCAGTCAGAAAAAAAGCTGCCAGGAGCAAAAAAAATTTTTTTTTCTCAAATGTAATAACGGATGTTAGAATGGGATTCGGGGTGGAATTCCATGTCTAAAAATATTATTATTAGCTGTTTTTAAAAATCGAGTGTTTTTGCTGCCCGAGGAAGAAAACGTGTGATGCCGTGGTCAGAAAAACAGCTGCCCAAGAGCAAAAATTTTTTTTTTCTCAAATGTAATAACGGATGCTAGAATGTGATTCGGGGTGGAATTCCATGTCTAAAAATATTATTATTAGCTGTTTTTAAAAATCGAGTGTTTTTGCTGCCCGAGGAAGAAAACGCATGATGCCGCGGTCAGAAAAAAAGCTGCCCATGAGCAAAAATTTTTTTTTCTCAAATGTAATAACGGATGCTAGAATGTGATTCGGGGTGGAATTCCATGTCTAAAAATATTATTATTAGCTGTATTTAAAAATCGAGTGTTTTTGCTGCCGGAGGAAGAAAACGCGTGATGCCGCAGTCAGAAAAAAAGCTGCCAGGAGCAAAAAATTTTTTTTTCTCAAATGTAATAACGGATGTTAGAATGTGATTCGGGCTGGAATTCCATGTCTAAAAATATTATTATTAGCTGTTTTTAAAAATCGAGTGTTTTTGCTGCCCGAGGAAGAAAACGCATGATGCCGCGGTCAGAAAAAAAGCTGCCAGAAGCAAAAAAATTTTTTTTCTCAAATGTAATAACGGATGCTAGAATGTGATTCGGGGTGGAATTCCATGTCTAAAAATATTATTATTAGCTGTTTTTAAAAATCGAGTGTTTTTGCTGCCCGAGGAAGAAAACGCATGATGCCGCGGTCAGAAAAAAAGCTGCCCAGGAGCAAAAATTTTTTTTTTCTCAAATGTAATAACGGATGCTAGAATGTGATTCGGGGTGGAATTCCATGTCTAAAAATATTATTATTAGCTGTTTTTAAAAATCAAGTGTTTTTGCTGCCCGAGGAATAAAACGCGTGATGCAGCGGTCAGAAAAAAAGCTGCCCAGGAGCAAAAAAAATTTTTTTTTCTCAAATGTAATAACGGATGCTAGAATGTGATTCAGGGTGGAATTCCATGTCTAAAAATATTATTATTAGCTGTTTTTAAAAATCGAGTGTTTTTGCTGCCCGAGGAAGAAAACGCGTGATGCCGCAGTCAGAAAAAAAGCTGCCAGGAGCAAAAAAAATTTTTTTTTCTCAAATGTAATAACGGATGTTAGAATGGGATTCGGGGTGGAATTCCATGTCTAAAAATATTATTATTAGCTGTTTTTAAAAATCGAGTGTTTTTGCTGCCCGAGGAAGAAAACGTGTGATGCCGTGGTCAGAAAAACAGCTGCCCAAGAGCAAAAATTTTTTTTTTCTCAAATGTAATAACGGATGTTAGAATGTGATTCGGGCTGGAATTCCATGTCTAAAAATATTATTATTAGCTGTTTTTAAAAATCGAGTGTTTTTGCTGCCCGAGGAAGAAAACGCATGATGCCGCGGTCAGAAAAACAGCTGCCCGGGAGCAAAAAAATTTTTTTTTCTCAAATGTAATAACGGATGTTAGAATGTGATTCGGGCTGGAATTCCATGTCTAAAAATATTATTATTAGCTGTTTTTAAAAATCGAGTGTTTTTGCTGCCCGAGGAAGAAAACGCATGATGCCGCGGTCAGAAAAAAAGCTGCCCAGGAGCAAAAATTTTTTTTTCTCAAATGTAATAACGGATGTTAGAATGTGATTCGGGGTGGAATTCCATGTCTAAAAATATTATTATTAGCTGTTTTTAAAAATCGAGTGTTTTTGCTGCCCGAGGAAGAAAACGTGTGATGCCGTGGTCAGAAAAAAGCTGCCAAGGAGCAAAAAAAATTTTTTTCTCAAATGTAATAACGGATGCTAGAATGTGATTTAGGGTGGAATTCCATGTCTAAAAATATTATTATTAGCTGTTTTTAAAAATCGAGTGTTTTTGCTGCCCAAGGAAGAAAACGCGTGATGCCGCGGTAAGAAAAAAAGCTGCCCAGGAGCAAAAAAATTTTTTTTCTCAAATGTAATAACGGATGCTAGAATGTGATTCGGGGTGGAATTCCATGCCTAAAAATATTATTATTAGCTGTATTTAAAAATCGAGTGTTTTTGCTGCCCGAGGAAGAAAACGCGTGATGCCGCAGTCAGAAAAAAAGCTGCCAGGAGCAAAAAAAATTTTTTTTTCTCAAATCTAATAACGGATATTAGAATGGGATTCGGGGTGGAATTCCATGTCTAAAAATATTATTATTAGCTGTTTTTAAAAATCGAGTGTTTTTGCTGCCCGAGGAAGAAAACGTGTGATGCCGCGGTCAGAAAAACAGCTGCCCGGGAGCAAAAAAATTTTTTTTTCTCAAATGTAATAACGGATGTTAGAATGTGATTCGGGCTGGAATTCCATGTCTAAAAATATTATTATTAGTTGTTTTTAAAAATCGAGTGTTTTTGCTGCCCGAGGAAGAAAACGTGTGATGCCGCGGTCAGAAAAAAAGCTGCCAGAAGCAAAAAATTTTTTTTTCTCAAATGTAATAACAGAGGCTAGAATGTGATTCGGGGTTGAATTCCATGTCTAAAAATATTATTATTAGCTGTTTTTAAAAATCGAGTGTTTTTGCTGCCCGAGGAAGAAAACGCATGATGCCGCGGTCAGAAAAAAAGCTGCCCAGGAGCAAAAAAATTTTTTTTCTCAAATGTAATAACGGATGCTAGAATGTGATTCGGGGTGGAATTCCATGTCTAAAAATATTATTATTAGCTGTATTTAAAAATCGAGTGTTTTTGCTGCCCGAGGAAGAAAACGCGTGATGCCGCAGTCAGAAAAAAAGCTGCCAGGAGCAAAAAAAATTTTTTTTTCTCAAATCTAATAACGGATATTAGAATGGGATTCGGGGTGGAATTCCATGTCTAAAAATATTATTATTAGCTGTTTTTAAAAATCGAGTGTTTTTGCTGCCCGAGGAAGAAAACGTGTGATGCCTCGGTCAGAAAAACAGCTGCCCGGGAGCAAAAAATTTTTTTTTTCTCAAATGTAATAACGGATGTTAGAATGTGATTCGGGCTGGAATTCCATGTCTAAAAATATTATTATTAGTTGTTTTTAAAAATCGAGTGTTTTTGCTGCCCGAGGAAGAAAACGTGTGATGCCGCGGTCAGAAAAAAAGCTGCCAGAAGCAAAAAATTTTTTTTTCTCAAATGTAATAACAGAGGCTAGAATGTGATTCGGGCTGGAATTCCATGTCTAAAAATATTATTATTAGCTGTTTTTAAAAATCGAGTGTTTTTGCTGCCCGAGGAAGAAAACGCATGATGCCGCGGTCAGAAAAAAAGCTGCCCAGGAGCAAAAATTTTTTTTTTCTCAAATGTAATAACGGATGCTAGAATGTGATTCGGGGTGGAATTCCATGTCTAAAAATATTATTATTAGCTGTTTTTAAAAATCGAGTGTTTTTGCTGCCCGAGGAAGAAAACGTGTGATGCCGTGGTCAGAAAAAAGCTGCCCAGGAGCAAAAAAATTTTTTTTCTCAAATGTAATAACGGATGCTAGAATGTGATTCAGGGTGGAATTCCATGTCTAAAAATATTATTATTAGCTGTTTTTAAAAATCGAGTGTTTTTGCTGCCCAAGGAAGAAAACGCGTGATGCCGCGGTAAGAAAAAAAGCTGCCCAGGAGGAAAAAAATTTTTTTTCTCAAATGTAATAACGGATGCTAGAATGTGATTCGGGGTGGAATTCCATGTCTAAAAATATTATTATTAGCTGTATTTAAAAATCGAGTGTTTTTGCTGCCCGAGGAAGAAAACGCGTGATGCCGCAGTCAGAAAAAAAGCTGCCAGGAGCAAAAAAAATTTTTTTTTCTCAAATCTAATAACGGATATTAGAATGGGATTCGGGGTGGAATTCCATGTCTAAAAATATTATTATTAGCTGTTTTTAAAAATCGAGTGTTTTTGCTGCCCGAGGAAGAAAACGTGTGATGCCGCGGTCAGAAAAACAGCTGCCCGGGAGCAAAAAAATTTTTTTTTCTCAAATGTAATAACGGATGGTAGAATGTGATTCGGGCTGGAATTCCATGTCTAAAAATATTATTATTAGCTGTTTTTAAAAATCGAGTGTTTTTGCTGCCCGAGGAAGAAAACGTGTGATGCCGCGGTCAGAGAAAAAGCTGCCAGAAGCAAAAAAATTTTTTTTCTCAAATGTAATAACGGATGCTAGAATGTGATTCGGGGTGGAATTCCATGTCTAAAAATATTATTATTAGCTGTTTTTAAAAATCGAGTGTTTTTGCTGCCCGAGGAAGAAAACGCATGATGCCGCGGTCAGAAAAAAAGCTGCCCAGGAGGAAAAATTTTTTTTCTCTCAAATGTAATAATGGATGCTAGAATGTGATTCGGGGTGGAATTCCATGTCTAAAAATATTATTATTAGCTGTATTTAAAAATCGAGTGTTTTTGCTGCCCGAGGAAGAAAACGCGTGATGCCGCAGTCAGAAAAAAAGCTGCCAGGAGCAAAAAAAATTTTTTTTTCTCAAATCTAATAACGGATATTAGAATGGGATTCGGGGTGGAATTCCATGTCTAAAAATATTATTATTAGCTGTTTTTAAAAATCGAGTGTTTTTGCTGCCCGAGGAAGAAAACGTGTGATGCCGCGGTCAGAAAAACAGCTGCCCGGGAGCAAAAAATTTTTTTTTTCTCAAATGTAATAACGGATGTTAGAATGTGATTCGGGCTGGAATTCCATGTCTAAAAATATTATTATTAGTTGTTTTTAAAAATCGAGTGTTTTTGCTGCCCGAGGAAGAAAACGTGTGATGCCGCGGTCAGAAAAAAAGCTGCCAGAAGCAAAAAATTTTTTTTTCTCAAATGTAATAACAGAGGCTAGAATGTGATTCGGGCTGGAATTCCATGTCTAAAAATATTATTATTAGCTGTTTTTAAAAATCGAGTGTTTTTGCTGCCCGAGGAAGAAAACGCATGATGCCGCGGTCAGAAAAAAAGCTGCCCAGGAGCAAAAATTTTTTTTTTCTCAAATGTAATAACGGATGCTAGAATGTGATTCGGGGTGGAATTCCATGTCTAAAAATATTATTATTAGCTGTTTTTAAAAATCGAGTGTTTTTGCTGCCCGAGGAAGAAAACGTGTGATGCCGTGGTCAGAAAAAAGCTGCCCAGGAGCAAAAAAATTTTTTTTCTCAAATGTAATAACGGATGCTAGAATGTGATTCAGGGTGGAATTCCATGTCTAAAAATATTATTATTAGCTGTTTTTAAAAATCGAGTGTTTTTGCTGCCCAAGGAAGAAAACGCGTGATGCCGCGGTAAGAAAAAAAGCTGCCCAGGAGCAAAAAAATTTTTTTTCTCAAATGTAATAACGGATGCTAGAATGTGATTCGGGGTGGAATTCCATGTCTAAAAATATTATTATTAGCTGTATTTAAAAATCGAGTGTTTTTGCTGCCCGAGGAAGAAAACGCGTGATGCCGCAGTCAGAAAAAAAGCTGCCAGGAGCAAAAAAAATTTTTTTTTCTCAAATCTAATAACGGATATTAGAATGGGATTCGGGGTGGAATTCCATGTCTAAAAATATTATTATTAGCTGTTTTTAAAAATCGAGTGTTTTTGCTGCCCGAGGAAGAAAACGTGTGATGCCGCGGTCAGAAAAACAGCTGCCCGGGAGCAAAAAAAATTTTTTTTCTCAAATGTAATAACGGATGGTAGAATGTGATTCGGGCTGGAATTCCATGTCTAAAAATATTATTATTAGCTGTTTTTAAAAATCGAGTGTTTTTGCTGCCCGAGGAAGAAAACGTGTGATGCCGCGGTCAGAGAAAAAGCTGCCAGAAGCAAAAAAATTTTTTTTCTCAAATGTAATAACGGATGCTAGAATGTGATTCGGGGTGGAATTCCATGTCTAAAAATATTATTATTAGCTGTTTTTAAAAATCGAGTGTTTTTGCTGCCCGAGGAAGAAAACGCATGATGCCGCGGTCAGAAAAAAAGCTGCCCAGGAGGAAAAATTTTTTTTCTCTCAAATGTAATAATGGATGCTAGAATGTGATTCGGGGTGGAATTCCATGTCTAAAAATATTATTATTAGCTGTATTTAAAAATCGAGTGTTTTTGCTGCCCGAGGAAGAAAACGCGTGATGCCGCAGTCAGAAAAAAAGCTGCCAGGAGCAAAAAAATTTTTTTTCTCAAATGTAATAACGGATGTTAGAATGTGATTCGGGCTGGAATTCCATGTCTAAAAATATTATTATTAGCTGTTTTTAAAAATCGAGTGTTTTTGCTGCCCGAGGAAGAAAACGTGTGATGCCGCGGTCAGAAAAAAAGCTGCCAGAAGCAAAAAATTTTTTTTTCTCAAATGTAATAACGGATGCTAGAATGTGATTCGGGGTGGAATTCCATGTCTAAAAATTTTATTATTAGCTGTTTTTAAAAATCGAGTGTTTTTGCTGCCCGAGGAAGAAAACGCATGATGCCGCGGTCAGAAAAAAAGCTGCCCAGGAGCAAAAAAATTTTTTTTTCTCAAATGTAATAACGGATGCTAGAATGTGATTCAGGGTGGAATTCCATGTCTAAAAATATTATTATTAGCTGTTTTTAAAAATCGAGTGTTTTTGCTGCCCGAGGAAGAAAACGTGTGATGCCGCGGTCAGAAAAACAGCTGCCCGGGAGCAAAAAAATTTTTTTTTCTCAAATGTAATAACGGATGTTAGAATGTGATTCGGGCTGGAATTCCATGTCTAAAAATATTATTATTAGTTGTTTTTAAAAATCGAGTGTTTTTGCTGCCCGAGGAAGAAAACGTGTGATGCCGCGGTCAGAAAAAAAGCTGCCAGAAGCAAAAAATTTTTTTTTCTCAAATGTAATAACAGAGGCTAGAATGTGATTCGGGGTGGAATTCCATGTCTAAAAATATTATTATTAGCTGTTTTTAAAAATCGAGTGTTTTTGCTGCCCGAGGAAGAAAACGCATGATGCCGCGGTCAGAAAAAAAGCTGCCCAGGAGCAAAAAAATTTTTTTTCTCAAATGTAATAACGGATGCTAGAATGTGATTCGGGGTGGAATTCCATGTCTAAAAATATTATTATTAGCTGTATTTAAAAATCGAGTGTTTTTGCTGCCCGAGGAAGAAAACGCGTGATGCCGCAGTCAGAAAAAAAGCTGCCAGGAGCAAAAAAAATTTTTTTTTCTCAAATCTAATAACGGATATTAGAATGGGATTCGGGGTGGAATTCCATGTCTAAAAATATTATTATTAGCTGTTTTTAAAAATCGAGTGTTTTTGCTGCCCGAGGAAGAAAACGTGTGATGCCGCGGTCAGAAAAACAGCTGCCCGGGAGCAAAAAAATTTTTTTTTCTCAAATGTAATAACGGATGTTAGAATGTGATTCGGGCTGGAATTCCATGTCTAAAAATATTATTATTAGTTGTTTTTAAAAATCGAGTGTTTTTGCTGCCCGAGGAAGAAAACGTGTGATGCCGCGGTCAGAAAAAAAGCTGCCAGAAGCAAAAAATTTTTTTTTCTCAAATGTAATAACAGAGGCTAGAATGTGATTCGGGCTGGAATTCCATGTCTAAAAATATTATTATTAGCTGTTTTTAAAAATCGAGTGTTTTTGCTGCCCGAGGAAGAAAACGCATGATGCCGCGGTCAGAAAAAAAGCTGCCCAGGAGCAAAAAATTTTTTTTTCTCAAATGTAATAACGGATGTTAGAATGTGATTCGGGGTGGAATTCCATGTCTAAAAATATTATTATTAGCTGTTTTTAAAAATCGAGTGTTTTTGCTGCCCGAGGAAGAAAACGTGTGATGCCGTGGTCAGAAAAAAGCTGCCCAGGAGCAAAAAAATTTTTTTTCTCAAATGTAATAACGGATGCTAGAATGTGATTCAGGGTGGAATTCCATGTCTAAAAATATTATTATTAGCTGTTTTTAAAAATCGAGTGTTTTTGCTGCCCAAGGAAGAAAACGCGTGATGCCGCGGTAAGAAAAAAAGCTGCCCAGGAGCAAAAAAATTTTTTTTCTCAAATGTAATAACGGATGCTAGAATGTGATTCGGGGTGGAATTCCATGTCTAAAAATATTATTATTAGCTGTATTTAAAAATCGAGTGTTTTTGCTGCCCGAGGAAGAAAACGCGTGATGCCGCAGTCAGAAAAAAAGCTGCCAGGAGCAAAAAAAATTTTTTTTTCTCAAATCTAATAACGGATATTAGAATGGGATTCGGGGTGGAATTCCATGTCTAAAAATATTATTATTAGCTGTTTTTAAAAATCGAGTGTTTTTGCTGCCCGAGGAAGAAAACGTGTGATGCCGCGGTCAGAAAAACAGCTGCCCGGGAGCAAAAAAATTTTTTTTTCTCAAATGTAATAACGGATGTTAGAATGTGATTCGGGCTGGAATTCCATGTCTAAAAATATTATTATTAGCTGTTTTTAAAAATCGAGTGTTTTTGCTGCCCGAGGAAGAAAACGTGTGATGCCGCGGTCAGAGAAAAAGCTGCCAGAAGCAAAAAAATTTTTTTTCTCAAATGTAATAACGGATGCTAGAATGTGATTCGGGGTGGAATTCCATGTCTAAAAATATTATTATTAGCTGTTTTTAAAAATCGAGTGTTTTTGCTGCCCGAGGAAGAAAACGCATGATGCCGCGGTCAGAAAAAAAGCTGCCCAGGAGGAAAAATTTTTTTTCTCTCAAATGTAATAATGGATGCTAGAATGTGATTCGGGGTGGAATTCCATGTCTAAAAATATTATTATTAGCTGTATTTAAAAATCGAGTGTTTTTGCTGCCCGAGGAAGAAAACGCGTGATGCCGCAGTCAGAAAAAAAGCTGCCAGGAGCAAAAAAATTTTTTTTCTCAAATGTAATAACGGATGTTAGAATGTGATTCGGGCTGGAATTCCATGTCTAAAAATATTATTATTAGCTGTTTTTAAAAATCGAGTGTTTTTGCTGCCCGAGGAAGAAAACGTGTGATGCCGCGGTCAGAAAAAAAGCTGCCAGAAGCAAAAAATTTTTTTTTCTCAAATGTAATAACGGATGCTAGAATGTGATTCGGGGTGGAATTCCATGTCTAAAAATTTTATTATTAGCTGTTTTTAAAAATCGAGTGTTTTTGCTGCCCGAGGAAGAAAACGCATGATGCCGCGGTCAGAAAAAAAGCTGCCCAGGAGCAAAAAAAATTTTTTTTTCTCAAATGTAATAACGGATGCTAGAATGTGATTCAGGGTGGAATTCCATGTCTAAAAATATTATTATTAGCTGTTTTTAAAAATCGAGTGTTTTTGCTGCCCGAGGAAGAAAACGCGTGATGCCGCAGTCAGAAAAAAAGCTGCCAGGAGCAAAAAAAATTTTTTTTTCTCAAATGTAATAACGGATGTTAGAATGGGATTCGGGGTGGAATTCCATGTCTAAAAATATTATTATTAGCTGTTTTTAAAAATCGAGTGTTTTTGCTGCCCGAGGAAGAAAACGTGTGATACCGTGGTCAGAAAAACAGCTGCCCAAGAGCAAAAATTTTTTTTTTCTCAAATGTAATAACGGATGTTAGAATGTGATTCGGGCTGGAATTCCATGTCTAAAAATATTATTATTAGCTGTTTTTAAAAATCGAGTGTTTTTGCTGCCTGAGGAAGAATACGTGTGATGCCGCGGTCAGAAAAAAAGCTGCCAGAAGCAAAAAATTTTTTTTTCTCAAATGTAATAACGGATGCTAGAATGTGATTCGGGCTGGAATTCCATGTCTAAAAATATTATTATTAGCTGTTTTTAAAAATCGAGTGTTTTTGCTGCCCGAGGAAGAAAACGTGTGATGCCGCGGTCAGAAAAAAAGCTGCCAGAAGCAAAAAATTTTTTTTTCTCAAATGTAATAACAGAGGCTAGAATGTGATTCGGGGTGGAATTCCATGTCTAAAAATATTATTATTAGCTGTTTTTAAAAATCGAGTGTTTTTGCTGCCCGAGGAAGAAAACGCATGATGCCGCGGTCAGAAAAAAAGCTGCCCAGGAGCCAAAATTTTTTTTTTCTCAAATGTAATAACGGATGCTAGAATGTGATTCGGGGTGGAATTCCATGTCTAAAAATATTATTATTAGCTGTTTTTAAAAATCAAGTGTTTTTGCTACCCGAGGAAGAAAACGCGTGATTGCAGCGGTCAGAAAAAAAGCTGCCCAGGAGCAAAAAAAAATTTTTTTTCTCAAATGTAATAACGGATGCTAGAATGTGATTCAGGGTGGAATTCCATGTCTAAAAATATTATTATTAGCTGTTTTTAAAAATCGAGTGTTTTTGCTGCCCGAGGAAGAAAACGTGTGATGCAGCGGTCAGAAAAAAAGCTGCCCAGAAGCAAAAAAAATTTTTTCTTCTCAAATGTAATAATGGATCCTAGAATGTCATTAGGGGTGGAATTCCATGTCTAAAAATATTATTATTAGCTGTATTTAAAAATCGAGTGTTTTTGCTGCCCGAGGAAGAAAACGCGTGATGCCGCAGTCAGAAAAAAAGCTGCCAGGAGCAAAAAAAATTTTTTTTTCTCAAATGTAATAACGGATATTAGAATGGGATTCGGGGTGGAATTCCATGTCTAAAAATATTATTATTAGCTGTTTTTAAAAATCGAGTGTTTTTGCTGCCCGAGGAAGAAAACGCGTGATGCCGCAAGCAGAAAAAAAGCTGCCAGGAGCAAAAAAAATTTTTTTTTCTCAAATCTAATAACGGATATTAGAATGGGATTCGGGGTGGAATTCCATGTCTAAAAATATGATTATTAGCTGTTTTTAAAAATCAAGTGTTTTTGCTGCCCGAGAAAGAAAAAGCGTGATTGCAGCGGTCAGAAAAAAAGCTGCCCAGGAGCAAAAAAAAATTTTTTTTCTCAAATGTAATAACGGATGCTAGAATGTGATTCAGGGTGGAATTCCATGTCTAAAAATATTATTATTAGCTGTTTTTAAAAATCGAGTGTTTTTGCTGCCCGAGGAAGAAAACGTGTGATGCAGCGGTCAGAAAAAAAGCTGCCCAGAAGCAAAAAAAATTTTTTTTTCTCAAATGTAATAACGGATATTAGAATGGGATTCGGGGTGGAATTCCATGTCTAAAAATATTATTATTAGCTGTTTTTAAAAATCGAGTGTTTTTGCTGCCCGAGGAAGAAAACGCGTGATGCCGCAGTCAGAAAAAAAGCTGCCAGGAGCAAAAAAAATTTTTTTTTCTCAAATCTAATAACGGATATTAGAATGGGATTCGGGGTGGAATTCCATGTCTAAAAATATGATTATTAGCTGTTTTTAAAAATCAAGTGTTTTTGCTGCCCGAGGAAGAAAAAGCGTGATTGCAGCGGTCAGAAAAAAAGCTGCCCAGGAGCAAAAAAAAATTTTTTTTCTCAAATGTAATAACGGATGCTAGAATGTGATTCAGGGTGGAATTCCATGTCTAAAAATATTATTATTAGCTGTTTTTAAAAATCGAGTGTTTTTGCTGCCCGAGGAAGAAAACGTGTGATGCAGCGGTCAGAAAAAAAGCTGCCCAGAAGCAAAAAAAATTTTTTCTTCTCAAATGTAATAATGGATCCTAGAATGTCATTAGGGGTGGAATTCCATGTCTAAAAATATTATTATTAGCTGTATTTAAAAATCGAGTGTTTTTGCTGCCCAAGGAAGAAAACGCGTGATGCCGCAGTCAGAAAAAAAGCTGCCAGGAGCAAAAAAAATTTTTTTTTCTCAAATGTAATAACGGATGTTAGAATGGGATTCGGGGTGGAATTCCATGTCTAAAAATATTATTATTAGCTGTTTTTAAAAATCGAGTGTTTTTGCTGCCCGAGGAAGAAAACGTGTGATGCCGTGGTCAGAAAAACAGCTGCCCAGGAGCAAAAATTTTTTTTTTCTCAAATGTAATAACGGATGTTAGAATGTGATTCGGGCTGGAATTCCATGTCTAAAAATATTATTATTAGCTGTTTTTAAAAATCGAGTGTTTTTACTGCCCGAGGAAGAAAACGCATGATGCCGCGGTCAGAAAAAAAGCTGCCCAGGAGCAAAATTTTTTTTTTTCTCAAATGTAATAACGGATGCTAGAATGTGATTCAGGGTGGAATTCCATGTCTAAAAATATTATTATTAGCTGTTTTTAAAAATCAAGTGTTTTTGCTGCCCGAGGAAGAAAACGTGTGATGCAGCGGTCAGAAAAAAAGCTGCCCAGGAGCAAAAAAAAATTTTTTTTCTCAAATGTAATAACGGATGCTAGAATTTGATTCAGGGTGGCATTCCATGTCTAAAAATATTATTATTAGCTGTTTTTAAAAATCGAGTGTTTTTGCTGCCCGAGGAAGAAAACGCGTGATGCAGCGGTCAAAAAAAAAGCTGCCCAGGAGCAAAAAAAATTTTTTTTTCTCAAATGTAATAACAGATGCTAGAATGTGATTCAGGGTGGAATTCCATGTCTAAAAATATTATTATTAGCTGTATTTAAAAATCGAGTGTTTTTGCTGCCCGAGGAATAAAACGCGTGACGCAGCGGTCAGAAAAAAAGCTGCCCAGTAGCAAAAAAAAATTTTTTTTCTCAAATGTAATAACGGATGCTAGAATCTGATTCAGGGTGGAATTCCATGTCTAAAAATATTATTATTAGCTGTTTTTAAAAATCGAGTGTTTTTGCTGCCCGAGGAAGAAAACGCGTGATGCCGCAGTGAGAAAAAAAGCTGCCAGGAGCAAAAAAAATTTTTTTTTCTCAAATGTAATAACGGATGTTAGAATGTGATTCGGGCTGGAATTCCATGTCTAAAAATATTATTATTAGCTGTTTTTAAAAATCGAGTGTTTTTGCTGCCTGAGGAAGAAAACGTGTGATGCCGCGGTCAGAAAAAAAGCTGCCAGAAGCAAAAAAATTTTTTTTCTCAAATGTAATAACGGATGCTAGAATGTGATTCGGGGTGGAATTCCATGTCTAAAAATATTATTATTAGCTGTTTTTAAAAATCGAGTGTTTTTGCTGCCCGAGGAAGAAAACGCATGATGCTGCGGTCAGAAAAACAGCTGCCCAGGAGCAAAAATTTTTTTTTTCTCAAATGTAATAACGGATGCTAGAATGTGATTCGGGGTGGAATTCCATGTCTAAAAATATTATTATTAGCTGTATTTAAAAATCGAGTGTTTTTGCTGCCCGAGGAAGAAAACGTGTGATGCCGCGGTCAGAAAAAAAGCTGCCAGAAGCAAAAAATTTTTTTTATTCAAATGTAATAACGGATGCTAGAATGTGATTCGGGGTGGAATTCCATGTCTAAAAATATTATTATTAGCTGTTTTTAAAAATCGAGTGTTTTTGCTGCCCGAGGAAGAAAACGCATGATGCCGCGGTCAGAAAAAAAGCTGCCCAGGAGCAAAAATTTTTTTTTCTCAAATGTAATAACGGATGCTAGAATGTGATTCGGGGTGGAATTCCATGTCTAAAAATATTATTATTAGCTGTTTTTAAAAATCGAGTGTTTTTGCTGCCCGAGGAAGAAAACGCATGATGCCGCGGTCAGAAAAAAAGCTGCCCAGGAGCAAAAATTTTTTTTTTCTCAAATGTAATAACGGATGCTAGAATGTGATTCGGGCTGGAATTCCATGTCTAAAAATATTATTATTAGCTGTTTTTAAAAATCGAGTGTTTTTGCTGCCCGAGGAAGAAAACGTGTGATGCCGCGGTCAGAAAAAAAGCTGCCAGAAGCAAAAAAATTTTTTTTCTCAAATGTAATAACAGAGGCTAGAATGTGATTCGGGGTGGAATTCCATGTCTAAAAATATTATTATTAGCTGTTTTTAAAAATCGTGTGTTTTTGCTGCCCGAGGAAGAAAACGCATGATGCCGCGGTCAGAAAAAAAGCTGCCCAGGAGCAAAATTTTTTTTTTTCTCAAATGTAATAACGGATGCTAGAATGTGATTCGGGGTGGAATTCCATGTCTAAAAATATTATTATTAGCTGTTTTTAAAAATCGAGTGTTTTTGCTTCCCGAGGAAGAAAACGTGTGATGCAGCGGTCAGAAAAAAAGCTGCCCAGAAGCAAAAAAAATTTTTTCTTCTCAAATGTAATAATGGATCCTAGAATGTCATTAGGGGTGGAATTCCATGTCTAAAAATATTATTATTAGCTGTATTTAAAAATCGAGTGTTTTTGCTGCCCGAGGAAGAAAACGCGTGATGCCGCAGTCAGAAAAAAAGCTGCCAGGAGCAAAAAAAAAATTTTTTTCTCAAATGTAATAACGGATGTTAGAATGGGATTCGGGGTGGAATTCCATGTCTAAAAATATTATTATTAGCTGTTTTTAAAAATCGAGTGTTTTTGCTGCCGGAGGAAGAAAACGCGTGATGCCGCAGTCAGAAAAAAAGCTGCCAGGAGCAAAAAATTTTTTTTTCTCAAATGTAATAACGGATGTTAGAATGTGATTCGGGCTGGAATTCCATGTCTAAAAATATTATTATTAGCTGTTTTTAAAAATCGAGTGTTTTTGCTGCCCGAGGAAGAAAACGTGTGATGCCGCGATCAGAAAAAAAGCTGCCAGAAGCAAAAAATTTTTTTTTCTCAAATGTAATAACGGATGCTAGAATGTGATTCGGGGTGGAATTCCATGTCTAAAAATATTATTATTAGCTGTTTTTAAAAATCGAGTGTTTTTGCTGCCCGAGGAAGAAAACGCATGATGCCGCGGTCAGAAAAAAAGCTGCCCAGGAGCAAAAATTTTTTTTTTCTCAAATGTAATAACGGATGCTAGAATGTGATTCGGGGTGGAATTCCATGTCTAAAAATATTATTATTAGCTGTTTTTAAAAATCAAGTGTTTTTGCTGCCCGAGGAATGAGACGCGTGATGCAGCGGTCAGAAAAAAAGCTGCCCAGGAGCAAAAAAAATTTTTTTTTCTCAAATGTAATAACGGATGCTAGAATGTGATTCAGGGTGGAATTCCATGTCTAAAAATATTATTATTAGCTGTTTTTAAAAATCGAGTGTTTTTGCTGCCCGAGGAAGAAAACGCATGATGCCGCGGTCAGAAAAAAAGCTGCCCAGGAGCAAAAATTTTTTTTTTCTCAAATGTAATAACGGATGCTAGAATGTGATTCGGGGTGGAATTCCATGTCTAAAAATATTATTATTAGCTGTTTTTAAAAATCAAGTGTTTTTGCTGCCCGAGGAATGAGACGCGTGATGCAGCGGTCAGAAAAAAAGCTGCCCAGGAGCAAAAAAAATTTTTTTTTCTCAAATGTAATAACGGATGCTAGAATGTGATTCAGGGTGGAATTCCATGTCTAAAAATATTATTATTAGCTGTTTTTAAAAATCGAGTGTTTTTGCTGCCCGAGGAAGAAAACGCGTGATGCCGTGGTCAGAAAAACAGCTGCCCAGGAGCAAAAATTTTTTTTTTCTCAAATGTAATAACGGATGTCAGAATGTGATTCGGGCTGGAATTCCATGTATAAAAATATTATTATTAGCTGTTTTTAAAAATCGAGTGTTTTTGCTGCCCGAGGAAGAAAACGTGTGATGCCGCGGTCAGAAAAAAAGCTGCCAGAAGCAAAAAAATTTTTTTTCTCAAATGTAATAACAGAGGCTAGAATGTGATTCGGGGTGGAATTCCATGTCTAAAAATATTATTATTAGCTGTATTTAAAAATCGAGTGTTTTTGCTGCCCGAGGAAGAAAACGCATGATGCCGCGGTCAGAAAAAAAGCTGCCCAGGAGCAAAAAATTTTTTTTTCTCAAATGTAATAACGGATGCTAGAATGTGATTCGGGGTGGAATTCCATGTCTAAAAATATTATTATTAGCTGTTTTTAAAAATCGAGTGTTTTTGCTTCCCGAGGAAGAAAACGTGTGATGCAGCGGTCAGAAAAAAAGCTGCCCAGAAGCAAAAAAAATTTTTTCTTCTCAAATGTAATAATGGATCCTAGAATGTCATTAGGGGTGGAATTCCATGTCTAAAAATATTATTATTAGCTGTATTTAAAAATCGAGTGTTTTTGCTGCCCGAGGAAGAAAACGCGTGATGCCGCAGTCAGAAAAAAAGCTGCCAGGAGCAAAAAAAAAATTTTTTTCTCAAATGTAATAACGGATGTTAGAATGGGATTCGGGGTGGAATTCCATGTCTAAAAATATTATTATTAGCTGTTTTTAAAAATCGAGTGTTTTTGCTGCCCGAGGAAGAAAACGTGTGATGCCGTGGTCAGAAAAAAGCTGCCCAGGAGCAAAAAAATTTTTTTTCTCAAATGTAATAACGGATGCTAGAATGTGATTCAGGGTGGAATTCCATGTCTAAAAATATTATTATTAGCTGTTTTTAAAAATCGAGTGTTTTTGCTGCCCGAGGAAGAAAACGCGTGATGCCGCGGTAAGAAAAAAAGCTGCCAGAAGCAAAAAATTTTTTTTTCTCAAATGTAATAACGGAGGCTAGAATGTGATTCGGGGTGGAATTCCATGTCTAAAAATATTATTATTAGCTGTTTTTAAAAATCGAGTGTTTTTGCTGCCCGAGGAAGAAAACGCATGATGCCGCGGTCAGAAAAAAAGCTGCCCAGGAGCAAAAATTTTTTTTTTCTCAAATGTAATAACGGATGCTAGAATGTGATTCGGGGTTGAATTCCATGTCTAAAAATATTATTATTAGCTGTTTTTAAAAATCGAGTGTTTTTGCTGCCCGAGGAAGAAAACGTGTGATGCCGCGGTCAGAAAAAAAGGTGCCAGAAGCAAAAATTTTTTTTTTCTCAAATGTAATAACAGATGCTAGAATGTGATTCGGGGTGGAATTCCATGTCTAAAAATATTATTATTAGCTGTTTTTAAAAATCGAGTGTTTTTGCTGCCCGAGGAAGAAAACGTGTGATGCCGCGGTCAGAAAAAAAGCTGCCAGAAGCAAAAAATTTTTTTTTCTCAAATGTAATAACGGATGCTAGAATGTGATTCGGGGTGGAATTCCATGTCTAAAAATATTATTATTAGCTGTTTTTAAAAATCAAGTGTTTTTGCTGCCCGAGGAATAAAACGCGTGATGCAGCGGTCAGAAAAAAAGCTGCCCAGGAGCAAAAAAAATTTTTTTTTCTCAAATGTAATAACGGATGCTAGAATGTGATTCAGGGTGGAATTCCATGTCTAAAAATATTATTATTAGCTGTTTTTAAAAATCGAGTGTTTTTGCTGCCCGAGGAAGAAAACGCGTGATGCCGCAGTCAGAAAAAAAGCTGCCAGGAGCAAAAAAAATTTTTTTTTCTCAAATGTAATAACGGATGTTAGAATGGGATTCGGGGTGGAATTCCATGTCTAAAAATATTATTATTAGCTGTTTTTAAAAATCGAGTGTTTTTGCTGCCCGAGGAAGAAAACGTGTGATGCCGTGGTCAGAAAAACAGCTGCCCAAGAGCAAAAATTTTTTTTTTCTCAAATGTAATAACGGATGTTAGAATGTGATTCGGGCTGGAATTCCATGTCTAAAAATATTATTATTAGCTCTTTTTAAAAATCGAGTGTTTTTGCTGCCTGAGGAAGAAAACGTGTGATGCCGCGGTCAGAAAAAAAGCTGCCAGAAGCAAAAAATTTTTTTTTCTCAAATGTAATAACGGATGCTAGAATGTGATTCGGGGTGGAATTCCATGTCTAAAAATATTATTATTAGCTGTTTTTAAAAATCGAGTGTTTTTGCTGCCCGAGGAAGAAAACGCATGATGCCGCGGTCAGAAAAACAGCTGCCCAGGAGCAAAAATTTTTTTTTTCTCAAATGTAATAACGGATGCTAGAATGTGATTCGGGGTGGAATTCCATGTCTAAAAATATTATTATTAGCTGTTTTTAAAAATCGAGTGTTTTTCCTGCCCGAGGAAGAAAACGTGTGATGCCGCGGTCAGAAAAACAGCTGCCCAAGAGCAAAAATTTTTTTTTTCTCAAATGTAATAACGGATGTTAGAATGTGATTCGGGCTGGAATTCCATGTCTAAAAATATTATTATTAGCTGTTTTTAAAAATCGAGTGTTTTTGCTGCCCGAGGAAGAAAACGTGTGATGCCGCGGTCAGAAAAAAAGCTGCCAGAAGCAAAAAATTTTTTTTTCTCAAATGTAATAACGGAGGCTAGAATGTGATTCGGGGTGGAATTCCATGTCTAAAAATATTATTATTAGCTGTTTTTAAAAATCGAGTGTTTTTGCTGCCCGAGGAAGAAAACGCATGATGCCGCGGTCAGAAAAAAAGCTGCCCAGGAGCAAAAATTTTTTTTTTCTCAAATGTAATAACGGATGCTAGAATGTGATTCGGGGTGGAATTCCATGTCTAAAAATATTATTATTAGCTGTTTTTAAAAATCGAGTGTTTTTGCTGCCCGAGGAAGAAAACGTGTGATGCCGCGGTCAGAAAAAAAGGTGCCAGAAGCAAAAAATTTTTTTTTCTCAAATGTAATAACAGATGCTAGAATGTGATTCGGGGTGGAATTCCATGTCTAAAAATATTATTATTAGCTGTATTTAAAAATCGAGTGTTTTTGCTGCCCGAGGAAGAAAACGCGTGATGCCGCAGTCAGAAAAAAAGCTGCCAGGAGCAAAAAAATTTTTTTTCTCAAATGTAATAACGGATGTTAGAATGTGATTCGGGCTGGAATTCCATGTCTAAAAATATTATTATTAGCTGTTTTTAAAAATCGAGTGTTTTTGCTGCCCGAGGAAGAAAACGTGTGACGCCGCGGTCAGAAAAAAAGCTGCCAGAAGCAAAAAATTTTTTTTTCTCAAATGTAATAACAGAGGCTAGAATGTGATTCGGGGTGGAATTCCATGTCTAAAAATATTATTATTAGCTGTTTTTAAAAATCGAGTGTTTTTGCTGCCCGAGGAAGAAAACGCATGATGCCGCGGTCAGAAAAAAAGCTGCCCAGGAGCAAAAATTTTTTTTTTCTCAAATGTAATAACGGATGCTAGAATGTGATTCGGGGTGGAATTCCATGTCTAAAAATATTATTATTAGCTGTTTTTAAAAATCAAGTGTTTTTGCTGCCCGAGGAAGAAAACGCGTGATTGCAGCGGTCAGAAAAAAAGCTGCCCAGGAGCAAAAAAAAATTTTTTTTCTCAAATGTAATAACGGATGCTAGAATGTGATTCAGGGTGGAACTCCATGTCTAAAAATATTTTTATTAGCTGTTTTTAAAAATCGAGTGTTTTTGCTGCCCGAGGAAGAAAACGTGTGATGCAGCGGTCAGAAAAAAAGCTGCCCAGAAGCAAAAAAAATTTTTTCTTCTCAAATGTAATAATGGATCCTAGAATGTCATTAGGGGTGGAATTCCATGTCTAAAAATATTATTATTAGCTGTATTTAAAAATTGAGTGTTTTTGCTGCCCGAGGAAGAAAACGCGTGATGCCGCAGTCAGAAAAAAAGCTGCCAGGAGCAAAAAAAATTTTTTTTTCTCAAATGTAATAACGGATGCTAGAATGTGATTCGGGGTGGAATTCCATGTCTAAAAATATTATTATTAGCTGTTTTTAAAAATCAAGTGTTTTTGCTGCCCGAGGAAGAAAACGCATGATGCCGCGGTCAGAAAAAAAGCTGCCCAGGAGCAAAAAAAAATTTTTTTTCTCAAATGTAATAACGGATGCTAGAATGTGATTCAGGGTGGAATTCCATGTCTAAAAATATTATTATTAGCTGTTTTTAAAAATCGAGTGTTTTTGCTGCCCGAGGAAGAAAACGCGTGATGCCGCAGTCAGAAAAAAAGCTGCCAGGAGCAAAAAAATTTTTTTTTTCTCAAATGTAATAACGGATGTTAGAATGGGATTCAGGGTGGAATTCCATGTCTAAAAATATTATTATTAGCTGTTTTTAAAAATCGAGTGCTTTTGCTGCCCGAGGAAGAAAACGTGTGATGCCGTGGTCAGAAAAACAGCTGCCCAAGAGCAAAATTTTTTTTTTTCTCAAATGTAATAACGGATGTTAGAATGTGATTCGGGCTGGAATTCCATGTCTAAAAATATTATTATTAGCTCTTTTTAAAAATCGAGTGTTTTTGCTGCCTGAGGAAGAAAACGTGTGATGCCGCGGTCAGAAAAAAAGCTGCCAGAAGTAAAAAATTTTTTTTTCTCAAATGTAATAACGGATGCTAGAATGTGATTCGGGGTGGAATTCCATGTCTAAAAATATTATTATTAGCTGTTTTTAAAAATCGAGTGTTTTTGCTGCCCGAGGAAGAAAACGCATGATGCCGCGGTCAGAAAAACAGCTGCCCAGGAGCAAAAAATTTTTTTTTCTCAAATGTAATAACGGATGTTAGAATGTGATTCGGGCTGGAATTCCATGTCTAAAAATATTATTATTAGCTGTTTTTAAAAATCGAGTGTTTTTGCTGCCCGAGGAAGAAAACATGTGACGCCGCGGTCAGAAACAAAGCTGCCAGAAGCAAAAAATTTTTTTTTCTCAAATGTAATAACAGAGGCTAGAATGTGATTCAGGGTGGAATTCCATGTCTAAAAATATTATTATTAGCTGTTTTTAAAAATCGAGTGTTTTTGCTGCCCGAGGAAGAAAATGCATGATGCCGCGGTCAGAAAAAAAGCTGCCCAGGAGCAAAAAATTTTTTTTTCTCAAATGTAATAACGGATGCTAGAATGTGATTCGGGGTGGAATTCCATGTCTAAAAATATTATTATTAGCTGTTTTTAAAAATCAAGTGTTTTTGCTGCCCGAGGAAGAAAACGCATGATGCCGCGGTCAGAAAAAAAGCTGCCCAGGAGCAAAAAAAAATTTTTTTTCTCAAATGTAATAACGGATGCTAGAATGTGATTCAGGGTGGAATTCCATGTCTAAAAATATTATTATTAGCTGTTTTTAAAAATCGAGTGTTTTTGCTGCCCGAGGAAGAAAACGCGTGATGCCGCAGTCAGAAAAAAAGCTGCCAGGAGCAAAAAAATTTTTTTTTTCTCAAATGTAATAACGGATGTTAGAATGGGATTCAGGGTGGAATTCCATGTCTAAAAATATTATTATTAGCTGTTTTTAAAAATCGAGTGCTTTTGCTGCCCGAGGAAGAAAACGTGTGATGCCGTGGTCAGAAAAACAGCTGCCCAAGAGCAAAATTTTTTTTTTTCTCAAATGTAATAACGGATGTTAGAATGTGATTCGGGCTGGAATTCCATGTCTAAAAATATTATTATTAGCTCTTTTTAAAAATCGAGTGTTTTTGCTGCCTGAGGAAGAAAACGTGTGATGCCGCGGTCAGAAAAAAAGCTGCCAGAAGTAAAAAATTTTTTTTTCTCAAATGTAATAACGGATGCTAGAATGTGATTCGGGGTGGAATTCCATGTCTAAAAATATTATTATTAGCTGTTTTTAAAAATCGAGTGTTTTTGCTGCCCGAGGAAGAAAACGCATGATGCCGCGGTCAGAAAAACAGCTGCCCAGGAGCAAAAAATTTTTTTTTCTCAAATGTAATAACGGATGTTAGAATGTGATTCGGGCTGGAATTCCATGTCTAAAAATATTATTATTAGCTGTTTTTAAAAATCGAGTGTTTTTGCTGCCCGAGGAAGAAAACGTGTGACGCCGCGGTCAGAAACAAAGCTGCCAGAAGCAAAAAATTTTTTTTTCTCAAATGTAATAACAGAGGCTAGAATGTGATTCGGGGTGGAATTCCATGTCTAAAAATATTATTATTAGCTGTTTTTAAAAATCGAGTGTTTTTGCTGCCCGAGGAAGAAAACGCATGATGCCGCGGTCAGAAAAAAAGCTGCCCAGGAGCAAAAATTTTTTTTTTCTCAAATGTAATAACGGATGCTAGAATGTGATTCGGGGTGGAATTCCATGTCTAAAAATATTATTATTAGCTGTTTTTAAAAATCAAGTGTTTTTGCTGCCCGAGGAAGAAAACGCGTGATTGCAGCGGTCAGAAAAAAAGCTGCCCAGGAGCAAAAAAAAATTTTTTTTCTCAAATGTAATAACGGATGCTAGAATGTGATTCAGGGTGGAACTCCATGTCTAAAAATATTTTTATTAGCTGTTTTTAAAAATCGAGTGTTTTTGCTGCCCGAGGAAGAAAACGTGTGATGCAGCGGTCAGAAAAAAAGCTGCCCAGAAGCAAAAAAAATTTTTTCTTCTCAAATGTAATAATGGATCCTAGAATGTCATTAGGGGTGGAATACCATGTCTAAAAATATTATTATTAGCTGTATTTAAAAATTGAGTGTTTTTGCTGCCCGAGGAAGAAAACGCGTGATGCCGCAGTCAGAAAAAAAGCTGCCAGGAGCAAAAAAAATTTTTTTTTCTCAAATGTAATAACGGATGTTAGAATGGGATTCGGGGTGGAATTCCATGTCTAAAAATATTATTATTAGCTGTTTTTAAAATCGAGTGTTTTTGCTGCCCGAGGAAGAAAACGTGTGATGCCGTGGTCAGAAAAAAGCTGCCCAGGAGCAAAAAATTTTTTTTTCTCAAATGAAATAACGGATGCTAGAATGTGATTCAGGGTGGAATTCCATGTCTAAAAATATTATTATTAGCTGTTTTTAAAAATCGAGTGTTTTTGCTGCCCGAGGAAGAAAACGCGTGATGCCGCGGTAAGAAAAAAAGCTGCCCAGGAGCAAAAAAATTTTTTTTCTCAAATGTAATAACGGATGCTAGAATGTGATTCGGGGTGGTATTCCATGTCTAAAAATATTATTATTAGCTGTATTTAAAAATCGAGTGTTTTTGCTGCCCGAGGAAGAAAACGCGTGATGCCGCAGTCAGAAAAAAAGCTGCCAGGAGCACAAAAAATTTTTTTTTCTCAAATGTAATAACGGATGTTAGAATGTGATTCGGGCTGGAATTCCATGTCTAAAAATATTATTATTAGCTGTTTTTAAAAATCGAGTGTTTTTGCTGCCCGAGGAAGAAAACGTGTGATGCCGCGGTCAGAAAAAAAGCTGCCAGAAGCAAAAAAATTTTTTTTCTCAAATGTAATAACGGATGCTAGAATATGATTCGGGGTGGAATTCCATGTCTAAAAATATTATTATTAGCTGTTTTTAAAAATCGAGTGTTTTTGCTGCCCGAGGAAGAAAATGCATGATGCCGCGGTCAGAAAAAAAGCTGCCCAGGAGCAAAAAATTTTTTTTTCTCAAATGTAATAACGGATGCTAGAATGTGATTCGGGGTGGAATTCCATGTCTAAAAATATTATTATTAGCTGTTTTTAAAAATCAAGTGTTTTTGCTGCCCGAGGAAGAAAACGCATGATGCCGCGGTCAGAAAAAAAGCTGCCCAGGAGCAAAAAAAATTTTTTTTTCTCAAATGTAATAACGGATGCTAGAATGTGATTCAGGGTGGAATTCCATGTCTAAAAATATTATTATTAGCTGTTTTTAAAAATCGAGTGTTTTTGCTGCCCGAGGAAGAAAACGCGTGATGCCGCAGTCAGAAAAAAAGCTGCCAGGAGCAAAAAAAATTTTTTTTTCTCAAATGTAATAACGGATGTTAGAATGGGATTCAGGGTGGAATTCCATGTCTAAAAATATTATTATTAGCTGTTTTTAAAAATCGAGTGTTTTTGCTGCCCGAGGAAGAAAACGCGTGATGCCGCGGTAAGAAAAAAAGCTGCCCAGGAGCAAAAAAATTTTTTTTCTCAAATGTAATAACGGATGCTAGAATGTGATTCGGGGTGGAATTCCATGTCTAAAAATATTATTATTAGCTGTATTTAAAAATCGAGTGTTTTTGCTGCCCGAGGAAGAAAACGCGTGATGCCGCAGTCAGAAAAACAGCTGCCCAGGAGCAAAAAATTTTTTTTTCTCAAATGTAATAACGGATGTTAGAATGTGATTCGGGCTGGAATTCCATGTCTAAAAATATTATTATTAGCTGTTTTTAAAAATCGAGTGTTTTTGCTGCCCGAGGAAGAAAACGTGTGACGCCGCGGTCAGAAAAAAAGCTGCCAGAAGCAAAAAATTTTTTTTTCTCAAATGTAATAACAGAGGCTAGAATGTGATTCGGGGTGGAATTCCATGTCTAAAAATATTATTATTAGCTGTTTTTAAAAATCGAGTGTTTTTGCTGCCCGAGGAAGAAAACGCATGATGCCGCGGTCAGAAAAAAAGCTGCCCAGGAGCAAAAATTTTTTTTTTCTCAAATGTAATAACGGATGCTAGAATGTGATTCGGGGTGGAATTCCATGTCTAAAAATATTATTATTAGCTGTTTTTAAAAATCAAGTGTTTTTGCTGCCCGAGGAAGAAAACGCGTGATTGCAGCGGTCAGAAAAAAAGCTGCCCAGGAGCAAAAAAAAATTTTTTTTCTCAAATGTAATAACGGATGCTAGAATGTGATTCAGGGTGGAATTCCATGTCTAAAAATATTATTATTAGCTGTTTTTAAAAATCGAGTGTTTTTGCTGCCCGAGGAAGAAAACGCATGATGCCGCGGTCAGAAAAAAAGCTGCCCAGGAGCAAAAATTTTTTTTTTCTCAAATGTAATAACGGATGCTAGAATGTGATTCGGGGTGGAATTCCATGTCTAAAAATATTATTATTAGCTGTTTTTAAAAATCAAGTGTTTTTGCTGCCCGAGGAAGAAAACGCGTGATTGCAGCGGTCAGAAAAAAAGCTGCCCAGGAGCAAAAAAAAATTTTTTTTCTCAAATGTAATAACGGATGCTAGAATGTGATTCAGGGTGGAACTCCATGTCTAAAAATATTTTTATTAGCTGTTTTTAAAAATCGAGTGTTTTTGCTGCCCGAGGAAGAAAACGTGTGATGCAGCGGTCAGAAAAAAAGCTGCCCAGAAGCAAAAAAAATTTTTTCTTCTCAAATGTAATAATGGATCCTAGAATGTCATTAGGGGTGGAATACCATGTCTAAAAATATTATTATTAGCTGTATTTAAAAATTGAGTGTTTTTGCTGCCCGAGGAAGAAAACGCGTGATGCCGCAGTCAGAAAAAAAGCTGCCAGGAGCAAAAAAAATTTTTTTTTCTCAAATGTAATAACGGATGTTAGAATGGGATTCGGGGTGGAATTCCATGTCTAAAAATATTATTATTAGCTGTTTTTAAAATCGAGTGTTTTTGCTGCCCGAGGAAGAAAACGTGTGATGCCGTGGTCAGAAAAAAGCTGCCCAGGAGCAAAAAATTTTTTTTTCTCAAATGTAATAACGGATGCTAGAATGTGATTCAGGGTGGAATTCCATGTCTAAAAATATTATTATTAGCTGTTTTTAAAAATCGAGTGTTTTTGCTGCCCGAGGAAGAAAACGCGTGATGCCGCGGTAAGAAAAAAAGCTGCCCAGGAGCAAAAAAATTTTTTTTCTCAAATGTAATAACGGATGCTAGAATGTGATTCGGGGTGGTATTCCATGTCTAAAAATATTATTATTAGCTGTATTTAAAAATCGAGTGTTTTTGCTGCCCGAGGAAGAAAACGCGTGATGCCGCAGTCAGAAAAAAAGCTGCCAGGAGCACAAAAAATTTTTTTTTCTCAAATGTAATAACGGATGTTAGAATGTGATTCGGGCTGGAATTCCATGTCTAAAAATATTATTATTAGCTGTTTTTAAAAATCGAGTGTTTTTGCTGCCCGAGGAAGAAAACGTGTGATGCCGCGGTCAGAAAAAAAGCTGCCAGAAGCAAAAAAATTTTTTTTCTCAAATGTAATAACGGATGCTAGAATATGATTCGGGGTGGAATTCCATGTCTAAAAATATTATTATTAGCTGTTTTTAAAAATCGAGTGTTTTTGCTGCCCGAGGAAGAAAATGCATGATGCCGCGGTCAGAAAAAAAGCTGCCCAGGAGCAAAAAATTTTTTTTTCTCAAATGTAATAACGGATGCTAGAATGTGATTCGGGGTGGAATTCCATGTCTAAAAATATTATTATTAGCTGTTTTTAAAAATCAAGTGTTTTTGCTGCCCGAGGAAGAAAACGCATGATGCCGCGGTCAGAAAAAAAGCTGCCCAGGAGCAAAAAAAATTTTTTTTTCTCAAATGTAATAACGGATGCTAGAATGTGATTCAGGGTGGAATTCCATGTCTAAAAATATTATTATTAGCTGTTTTTAAAAATCGAGTGTTTTTGCTGCCCGAGGAAGAAAACGCGTGATGCCGCAGTCAGAAAAAAAGCTGCCAGGAGCAAAAAAAATTTTTTTTTCTCAAATGTAATAACGGATGTTAGAATGGGATTCAGGGTGGAATTCCATGTCTAAAAATATTATTATTAGCTGTTTTTAAAAATCGAGTGTTTTTGCTGCCCGAGGAAGAAAACGCGTGATGCCGCGGTAAGAAAAAAAGCTGCCCAGGAGCAAAAAAATTTTTTTTCTCAAATGTAATAACGGATGCTAGAATGTGATTCGGGGTGGAATTCCATGTCTAAAAATATTATTATTAGCTGTATTTAAAAATCGAGTGTTTTTGCTGCCCGAGGAAGAAAACGCGTGATGCCGCAGTCAGAAAAACAGCTGCCCAGGAGCAAAAAATTTTTTTTTCTCAAATGTAATAACGGATGTTAGAATGTGATTCGGGCTGGAATTCCATGTCTAAAAATATTATTATTAGCTGTTTTTAAAAATCGAGTGTTTTTGCTGCCCGAGGAAGAAAACGTGTGACGCCGCGGTCAGAAAAAAAGCTGCCAGAAGCAAAAAAATTTTTTTTCTCAAATGTAATAACAGAGGCTAGAATGTGATTCGGGGTGGAATTCCATGTCTAAAAATATTATTATTAGCTGTTTTTAAAAATCGAGTGTTTTTGCTGCCCGAGGAAGAAAACGCATGATGCCGCGGTCAGAAAAAAAGCTGCCCAGGAGCAAAAATTTTTTTTTTCTCAAATGTAATAACGGATGCTAGAATGTGATTCGGGGTGGAATTCCATGTCTAAAAATATTATTATTAGCTGTTTTTAAAAATCAAGTGTTTTTGCTGCCCGAGGAAGAAAACGCGTGATTGCAGCGGTCAGAAAAAAAGCTGCCCAGGAGCAAAAAAAAATTTTTTTTCTCAAATGTAATAACGGATGCTAGAATGTGATTCAGGGTGGAATTCCATGTCTAAAAATATTTTTATTAGCTGTTTTTAAAAATCGAGTGTTTTTGCTGCCCGAGGAAGAAAACGTGTGATGCAGCGGTCAGAAAAAAAGCTGCCCAGAAGCAAAAAAAATTTTTTCTTCTCAAATGTAATAATGGATCCTAGAATGTCATTAGGGGTGGAATTCCATGTCTAAAAATATTATTATTAGCTGTATTTAAAAATTGAGTGTTTTTGCTGCCCGAGGAAGAAAACCCGTGATGCCGCAGTCAGAAAAAAAGCTGCCAGGAGCAAAAAAAAATTTTTTTTTCTCAAATGTAATAACGGATGTTAGAATGGGATTCGGGGTGGAATTCCATGTCTAAAAATATTATTATTAGCTGTTTTTAAAATCGAGTGTTTTTGCTGCCCGAGGAAGAAAACGTGTGATGCCGTGGTCAGAAAAAAGCTGCCCAGGAGCAAAAAAATTTTTTTTTCTCAAATGTAATAACGGATGTTAGAATGGGATTCGGGGTGGAATTCCATGTCTAAAAATATTATTATTAGCTGTTTTTAAAATCGAGTGTTTTTGCTGCCCGAGGAAGAAAACGCGTGATGCCGCGGTAAGAAAAAAAGCTGCCCAGGAGCAAAAAAATTTTTTTTCTCAAATGTAATAACGGATGCTAGAATGTGATTCGGGGTGGAATTCCATGTCTAAAAATATTATTATTAGCTGTATTTAAAAATCGAGTGTTTTTGCTGCCCGAGGAAGAAAACGCGTGATGCCGCAGTCAGAAAAAAAGCTGCCAGGAGCAAAAAAAATTTTTTTTTCTCAAATCTAATAACGGATATTAGAATGGGATTCGGGGTGGAATTCCATGTCTAAAAATATTATTATTAGCTGTTTTTAAAAATCGAGTGTTTTTGCTGCCCGAGGAAGAAAACGTGTGATGCCGTGGTCAGAAAAACAGCTGCCCAGGAGCAAAAATTTTTTTTTTCTCAAATGTAATAACGGATGTTAGAATGTGATTCGGGCTGGAATTCCATGTCTAAAAATATTATTATTAGCTGTTTTTAAAAATCGAGTGTTTTTACTGCCCGATGAAGAAAACGCATGATGCCGCGGTGAGAAAAAAAGCTGCCCAGGAGCAAAAATTTTTTTTTTCTCAAATGTAATAACGGATGCTAGAATGTGATTCAGGGTGGAATTCCATGTCTAAAAATATTATTATTAGCTGTTTTTAAAAATCAAGTGTTTTTGCTGCCCGAGGAAGAAAACGTGTGATGCAGCGGTCAGAAAAAAAGCTGCCCAGGAGCAAAAAAAAATTTTTTTTCTCAAATGTAATAACGGATGCTAGAATTTGATTCAGGGTGGCATTCCATGTCTAAAAATATTATTATTAGCTGTTTTTAAAAATCGAGTGTTTTTGCTGCCCGAGGAAGAAAACGCGTGATGCAGCGGTCAAAAAAAAAGCTGCCCAGGAGCAAAAAAAAATTTTTTTTCTCAAATGTAATAACAGATGCTAGAATGTGATTCAGGGTGGAATTCCATGTCTAAAAATATTATTATTAGCTGTATTTAAAAATCGAGTGTTTTTGCTGCCCGAGGAAGAAAACGCGTGATGCCGCAGTCAGAAAAAAAGCTGCCAGGAGCACAAAAAATTTTTTTTTCTCAAATGTAATAACGGATGTTAGAATGTGATTCGGGCTGGAATTCCATGTCTAAAAATATTATTATTAGCTGTTTTTAAAAATCGAGTGTTTTTGCTGCCCGAGGAAGAAAACGTGTGATGCCGCGGTCAGAAAAAAAGCTGCCAGAAGCAAAAAAATTTTTTTTCTCAAATGTAATAACGGATGCTAGAATATGATTCGGGGTGGAATTCCATGTCTAAAAATATTATTATTAGCTGTTTTTAAAAATCGAGTATTTTTGCTGCCCGAGGAAGAAAACGCGTGATGCCGCGGTAAGAAAAAAAGCTGCCCAGGAGCAAAAAAATTTTTTTTCTCAAATGTAATAACGGATGCTAGAATGTGATTCGGGGTGGAATTCCATGTCTAAAAATATTATTATTAGCTGTATTTAAAAATCGAGTGTTTTTGCTGCCCGAGGAAGAAAACGCGTGATGCCGCAGTCAGAAAAAAAGCTGCCAGGAGCAAAAATTTTTTTTTTCTCAAATGTAATAACGGATGTTAGAATGTGATTCGGGCTGGAATTCCATGTCTAAATATATTATTATTAGCTGTTTTTAAAAATCGAGTGTTTTTACTGCCCGAGGAAGAAAACGCATGATGCCGCGGTCAGAAAAAAAGCTGCCCAGGAGCAAAAATTTTTTTTTTCTCAAATGTAATAACGGATGCTAGAATGTGATTCAGGGTGGAATTCCATGTCTAAAAATATTATTATTAGCTGTTTTTAAAAATCAAGTGTTTTTGCTGCCCGAGGAAGAAAACGTGTGATGCCGCGGTCAGAAAAAAAGCTGCCAGAAGCAAAAAATTTTTTTTTCTCAAATGTAATAATGGATGCTAGAATGTGATTCGGGGTGGAATTCCATGTCTAAAAATATTATTATTAGCTGTTTTTAAAAATCGAGTGTTTTTGCTGCCCGAGGAAGAAAACGCATGATGCCGCGGTCAGAAAAAAAGCTGCCCAGGAGCAAAAATTTTTTTTTTCTCAAATGTAATAACGGATGCTAGAATGTGATTCGGGGTGGAATTCCATGTCTAAAAATATTATTATTAGCTGTTTTTAAAAATCGAGTGTTTTTGCTGCCCGAGGAAGAAAACGCGTGATGCCGCAGTCAGAAAAAAACCTGCCAGGAGCAAAAAAAATTTTTTTTTCTCAAATGTAATAACGGATGTTAGAATGGGATTCAGGGTGGAATTCCATGTCTAAAAATATTATTATTAGCTGTTTTTAAAAATCGAGTGTTTTTGCTGCCCGAGGAAGAAAACGTGTGATGCCGTGGTCAGAAAAACAGCTGCCCAAGAGCAAAAATTTTTTTTTTCTCAAATGTAATAACGGATGTTAGAATGTGATTCGGGCTGGAATTCCATGTCTAAAAATATTATTATTAGCTGTTTTTAAAAATCGAGTGTTTTTGCTGCCTGAGGAAGAAAACGTGTGATGCCGCGGTCAGAAAAAAAGCTGCCAGAAGCAAAAAAAATTTTTTTCTCAAATGTAATAACGGATGCTAGAATGTGATTCGGGGTGGAATTCCATGTCTAAAAATATTATTATTAACTGTTTTTAAAAATCGAGTGTTTTTGCTGCCCGAGGAAGAAAACGCATGATGCCGCGGTCAGAAAAACAGCTGCCAGGAGCAAAAAATTTTTTTTTCTCAAATGTAATAACGGATGTTAGAATGTGATTCGGGCTGGAATTCCATGTCTAAAAATATTATTATTAGCTGTTTTTAAAAATCGAGTGTTTTTGCTGCCCGAGGAAGAAAACGTGTAATGCCGCGGTCAGAAAAAAAGCTGCCAGAAGCAAAAAATTTTTTTTTCTCAAATGTAATAACGGAGGCTAGAATGTGATTCGGGGTGGAATTCCATGTCTAAAAATATTATTATTAGCTGTTTTTAAAAATCGAGTGTTTTTGCTGCCCGAGGAAGAAAACGCATGATGCCGCAGTCAGAAAAAAAGCTGCCCAGGAGCAAAAATTTTTTTTTTCTCAAATGTAATAACGGATGCTAGAATGTGATTCGGGGTGGAATTCCATGTCTAAAAATATTATTATTAGCTGTTTTTAAAAATCAAGTGTTTTTGCTGCCCGAGGAAGAAAACGCGTGATGCCGCAGTCAGAAAAAAAGCTGCCCAGGAGCAAAAAAATTTTTTTTCTCAAATGTAATAACGGATGCTAGAATGTGATTCGGGGTGGAATTCCATGTCTAAAAATATTATTATTAGCTGTATTTAAAAATCGAGTGTTTTTGCTGCCCGAGGAAGAAAACGCGTGATGCCGTGGTCAGAAAAAAGCTGCCCAGGAGCAAAAAAATTTTTTTTCTCAAATGTAATAACGGATGCTAGAATGTGATTCAGGGTGGAATTCTATGTCTAAAAATATTATTATTAGCTGTATTTAAAAATCGAGTGTTTTTGCTGCCCGAGGAAGAAAACGTGTGATGCCGTGGTCAGAAAAAAGCTGCCCAGGAGCAAAAAAATTTTTTTTCTCAAATGTAATAACGGATGCTAGAATGTGATTCAGGGTGGAATTCCATGTCTAAAAATATTATTATTAGCTGTTTTTAAAAATCGAGTGTTTTTGCTGCCCGAGGAAGAAAACGCGTGATGCCGCGGTAAGAAAAAAAGCTGCCCAGGAGCAAAAAAATTTTTTTTCTCAAATGTAATAACGGATGCTAGAATGTGATTCGGGGTGGAATTCCATGTCTAAAAATATTATTATTAGCTGTATTTAAAAATCGAGTGTTTTTGCTGCCCGAGGAAGAAAACGTGTGATGCCGCAGTCAGAAAAAAAGCTGCCAGGAGCAAAAAAAATTTTTTTTTCTCAAATCTAATAACGGATATTAGAATGGGATTCGGGGTGGAATTCCATGTCTAAAAATATTATTATTAGCTGTTTTTAAAAATCGAGTGTTTTTGCTGCCCGAGGAAGAAAACGTGTGATGCCGTGGTCAGAAAAACAGCTGCCCAGGAGCAAAAAATTTTTTTTTCTCAAATGTAATAACGGATGTTAGAATGTGATTCGGGCTGGAATTCCATGTCTAAAAATATTATTATTAGCTGTTTTTAAAAATCGAGTGTTTTTACTGCCCGAGGAAGAAAACGCATGATGCCGCGGTCAGAAAAAAAGCTGCCCAGGAGCAAAAATTTTTTTTTTCTCAAATGTAATAACGGATGCTAGAATGTGATTCAGGGTGGAATTCCATGTCTAAAAATATTATTATTAGCTGTTTTTAAAAATCAAGTGTTTTTGCTGCCCGAGGAAGAAAACGTGTGATGCAGCGGTCAGAAAAAAAGCTGCCCAGGAGCAAAAAAAAATTTTTTTTCTCAAATGTAATAACGGATGCTAGAATTTGATTCAGGGTGGAATTCCATGTCTAAAAATATTATTATTAGCTGTTTTTAAAAATCGAGTGTTTTTGCTGCCCGAGGAAGAAAACGCGTGATGCAGCGGTCAAAAAAAAAGCTGCCCAGGAGCAAAAAAAAATTTTTTTTCTCAAATGTAATAACAGATGCTAGAATGTGATTCAGGGTGGAATTCCATGTCTAAAAATATTATTATTAGCTGTATTTAAAAATCGAGTGTTTTTGCTGCCCGAGGAAGAAAACGCGTGATGCCGCAGTCAGAAAAAAAGCTGCCAGGAGCACAAAAAATTTTTTTTTCTCAAATGTAATAACGGATGTTAGAATGTGATTCGGGCTGGAATTCCATGTCTAAAAATATTATTATTAGCTGTTTTTAAAAATCGAGTGTTTTTGCTGCCCGAGGAAGAAAACGCGTGATGCCGTAGTCAGAAAAAAAGCTGCCCAGGAGCAAAAAAATTTTTTTTTCTCAAATGTAATAACGGATGCTAGAATGGGATTTGGGGTGGAATTCCATGTCTAAAAATATTATTATTAGCTGTTTTTAAAAATCAAGTGTTTTTGCTGCCTGAGGAAGAAAACGCGTGATGCCGCGGTCAGAAAAAAAGCTGCCCAGGAGCAAAAAAAAATTTTTTTTTCTCAAATGTAATAACGGATGTTAGAATGTGATTCGGGGTGGAATTCCATGTCTAAAATTATTATTATTAGCTGTTTTTAAAAATCGAGTGTTTTTGCTGCCCGAGGAAGAAAACGCGTGATGCAGCGGTCAAAAAAAAAAGCTGCCCAGGAGCAAAAAAAAATTTTTTTTCTCAAATGTAATAACAGATGCTAGAATGTGATTCAGGGTGGAATTCCATGTCTAAAAATATTATTATTAGCTGTATTTAAAAATCGAGTGTTTTTGCTGCCGGAGGAAGAAAACGCGTGATGCCGCAGTCAGAAAAAAAGCTGCCAGGAGCACAAAAAATTTTTTTTTCTCAAATGTAATAACGGATGTTAGAATGTGATTCGGGCTGGAATTCCATGTCTAAAAATATTATTATTAGCTGTTTTTAAAAATCGAGTGTTTTTGCTGCCCGAGGAAGAAAACGTGTGATGCCGCGGTCAGAAAAAAAGCTGCCAGAAGCAAAAAATTTTTTTTTCTCAAATGTAATAACGGATGCTAGAATGTGATTCGGGGTGGAATTCCATGTCTAAAAATATTATTATTAGCTGTTTTTAAAAATCGAGTGTTTTTGCTGCCCGAGGAAGAAAACGTGTGATGCCGCGGTCAGAAAAAAAGCTGCCCAGGAGCAAAAATTTTTTTTTTCTCAAATGTAATAACGGATGCTAGAATGTGATTCGGGGTGGAATTCCATGTCTAAAAATATTATTATTAGCTGTTTTTAAAAATCAAGTGTTTTTGCTGCCCGAGGAAGAAAACGCATGATGCCGCAATCAGAAAAAAAGCTGCCCAGGAGCAAAAAAAAATTTTTTTTCTCAAATGTAATAACGGATGCTAGAATGTGATTCAGGGTGGAATTCCATGTCTAAAAATATTATTATTAGCTGTTTTTAAAAATCGAGTGTTTTTGCTGCCCGAGGAAGAAAACGTGTGATGCCGCGGTCAGAAAAAAAGCTGCCAGAAGCAAAAAATTTTTTTTTCTCAAATGTAATAACGGATGCTAGAATGTGATTCGGGGTGGAATTCCATGTCTAAAAATATTATTATTAGCTGTTTTTAAAAATCGAGTGTTTTTGCTGCCCGAGGAAGAAAACGTGTGATGCCGCGGTCAGAAAAAAAGCTGCCCAGGAGCAAAAATTTTTTTTTTCTCAAATGTAATAACGGATGCTAGAATGTGATTCGGGGTGGAATTCCATGTCTAAAAATATTATTATTAGCTGTTTTTAAAAATCAAGTGTTTTTGCTGCCCGAGGAAGAAAACGCATGATGCCGCGGTCAGAAAAAAAGCTGCCCATGAGCAAAAAAAAATTTTTTTTCTCAAATGTAATAACGGATGCTAGAATGTGATTCAGGGTGGAATTCCATGTCTAAAAATATTATTATTAACTGTTTTTAAAAATCGAGTGTTTTTGCTGCCTGAGGAAGAAAACGCGTGATGCCGCGGTCAGAAAAAAAGCTGCCCAGGAGCAAAAAAAAATTTTTTTTTCTCAAATGTAATAACGGATGTTAGAATGTGATTCGGGGTGGAATTCCATGTCTAAAATTATTATTATTAGCTGTTTTTAAAAATCGAGTGTTTTTGCTGCCCGAGGAAGAAAACGCGTGATGCAGCGGTCAAAAAAAAAAGCTGCCCAGGAGCAAAAAAAAATTTTTTTTTCTCAAATGTAATAACAGATGCTAGAATGTGATTCAGGGTGGAATTCCATGTCTAAAAATATTATTATTAGCTGTATTTAAAAATCGAGTGTTTTTGCTGCCCGAGGAAGAAAACGCGTGATGCCGCAGTCAGAAAAAAAGCTGCCAGGAGCACAAAAAATTTTTTTTTCTCAAATGTAATAACGGATGTTAGAATGTGATTCGGGCTGGAATTCCATGTCTAAAAATATTATTATTAGCTGTTTTTAAAAATCGAGTGTTTTTGCTGCCCGAGGAAGAAAACGTGTGATGCCGCGGTCAGAAAAAAAGCTGCCAGAAGCAAAAAATTTTTTTTTCTCAAATGTAATAACGGATGCTAGAATGTGATTCGGGGTGGAATTCCATGTCTAAAAATATTATTATTAGCTGTTTTTAAAAATCGAGTGTTTTTGCTGCCCGAGGAAGAAAACGTGTGATGCCGCGGTCAGAAAAAAAGCTGCCCAGGAGCAAAAATTTTTTTTTTCTCAAATGTAATAACGGATGCTAGAATGTGATTCGGGGTGGAATTCCATGTCTAAAAATATTATTAATAGCTGTTTTTAAAAATCAAGTGTTTTTGCTGCCCGAGGAAGAAAACGCATGATGCCGCGGTCAGAAAAAAAGCTGCCCAGGAGCAAAAAAAAATTTTTTTTCTCAAATGTAATAACGGATGCTAGAATGTGATTCAGGGTGGAATTCCATGTCTAAAAATATTATTATTAGCTGTTTTTAAAAATCGAGTGTTTTTGCTGCCCGAGGAAGAAAACGTGTGATGCCGCGGTCAGAAAAAAAGCTGCCAGAAGCAAAAAATTTTTTTTTCTCAAATGTAATAACGGATGCTAGAATGTGATTCGGGGTGGAATTCCATGTCTAAAAATATTATTATTAGCTGTTTTTAAAAATCGAGTGTTTTTGCTGCCCGAGGAAGAAAACGTGTGATGCCGCGGTCAGAAAAAAAGCTGCCCAGGAGCAAAAATTTTTTTTTTCTCAAATGTAATAACGGATGCTAGAATGTGATTCGGGGTGGAATTCCATGTCTCAAAATATTATTATTAGCTGTTTTTAAAAATCAAGTGTTTTTGCTGCCCGAGGAAGAAAACGCATGATGCCGCGGTCAGAAAAAAAGCTGCCCAGGAGCAAAAAAAAATTTTTTTTCTCAAATGTAATAACGGATGCTAGAATGTGATTCAGGGTGGAATTCCATGTCTAAAAATATTATTATTAGCTGTTTTTAAAAATCGAGTGTTTTTGCTGCCCGAGGAAGAAAACGCGTGATGCCGCAGTCAGAAAAAAAGCTGCCAGGAGCAAAAAAAAATTTTTTTTCTCAAATGTAATAACGGATGTTAGAATGGG
Source organism: Arizona elegans (assembly GCA_022577455.1). Lineage (NCBI taxonomy): Eukaryota > Metazoa > Chordata > Lepidosauria > Squamata > Colubridae > Arizona > Arizona elegans. Next base: position 167,211,098 of record JAKOOJ010000001.1, on the reverse strand, counting down.
ATTCAGGGTGGAATTCCATGTCTAAAAATATTATTATTAGCTGTTTTTAAAAATCGAGTGTTTTTGCTGCCCGAGGAAGAAAACGTGTGATGCCGTGGTCAGAAAAACAGCTGCCCAAGAGCAAAAATTTTTTTTTTCTCAAATGTAATAACGGATGTTAGAATGTGATTCGGGCTGGAATTCCATGTCTAAAAATATTATTATTAGCTGTTTTTAAAAATCGAGTGTTTTTGCTGCCTGAGGAAGAAAACGTGTGATGCCGCGGTCAGAAAAAAAGCTGCCAGAAGCAAAAAAATTTTTTTTCTCAAATGTAATAACGGAGGCTAGAATGTGATTCGGGGTGGAATTCCATGTCTAAAAATATTATTATTAGCTGTTTTTAAAAATCGAGTGTTTTTGCTGCCCGAGGAAGAAAACGCATGATGCCGCGGTCAGAAAAAAAGCTGCCCAGGAGCAAAAATTTTTTTTTTCTCAAATGTAATAACGGATGCTAGAATGTGATTCGGGGTGGAATTCCATGTCTAAAAATATTATTATTAGCTGTTTTTAAAAATCAAGTGTTTTTGCTGCCCGAGGAAGAAAACGCGTGATGCCGCAGTCAGAAAAAAAGCTGCCCAGGAGCAAAAAAATTTTTTTTTCTCAAATGTAATAACGGATACTAGAATGGGATTTGGGGTGGAATTCCATGTCGAAAAATATTATTATTAGCTGTTTTTAAAAATCAAGTGTTTTTGCTGCCCGAGGAAGAAAACGCGTGATGCCGCGGTCAGAAAAAAAGCTGCCCAGGAGCAAAAAAAAATTTTTTTTTCTCAAATGTAATAACGGATGTTAGAATGTGATTCGGGGTGGAATTCCATGTCTAAAATTATTATTATTAGCTGTTTTTAAAAATCGAGTGTTTTTGCTGCCCGAGGAAGAAAACGCGTGATGCAGCGGTCAAAAAAAAAAGCTGCCCAGGAGCAAAAAAAAATTTTTTTTCTCAAATGTAATAACAGATGCTAGAATGTGATTCAGGGTGGAATTCCATGTCTAAAAATATTATTATTAGCTGTATTTAAAAATCGAGTGTTTTTGCTGCCCGAGGAAGAAAACGCGTGATGCCGCAGTCAGAAAAAAAGCTGCCAGGAGCACAAAAAATTTTTTTTTCTCAAATGTAATAACGGATGTTAGAATGTGATTCGGGCTGGAATTCCATGTCTAAAAATATTATTATTAGCTGTTTTTAAAAATCGAGTGTTTTTGCTGCCCGAGGAAGAAAACGTGTGATGCCGCGGTCAGAAAAAAAGCTGCCAGAAGCAAAAAATTTTTTTTTCTCAAATGTAATAACGGATGCTAGAATGTGATTCGGGGTGGAATTCCATGTCTAAAAATATTATTATTAGCTGTTTTTAAAAATCGAGTGTTTTTGCTGCCCGAGGAAGAAAACGTGTGATGCCGCGGTCAGAAAAAAAGCTGCCCAGGAGCAAAAATTTTTTTTTTCTCAAATGTAATAACGGATGCTAGAATGTGATTCGGGGTGGAATTCCATGTCTAAAAATATTATTATTAGCTGTTTTTAAAAATCAAGTGTTTTTGCTGCCCGAGGAAGAAAACGCATGATGCCGCGGTCAGAAAAAAAGCTGCCCAGGAGCAAAAAAAAATTTTTTTTCTCAAATGTAATAACGGATGCTAGAATGTGATTCAGGGTGGAATTCCATGTCTAAAAATATTATTATTAGCTGTTTTTAAAAATCGAGTGTTTTTGCTGCCCGAGGAAGAAAACGTGTGATGCCGCGGTCAGAAAAAAAGCTGCCAGAAGCAAAAAATTTTTTTTTCTCAAATGTAATAACGGATGCTAGAATGTGATTCGGGGTGGAATTCCATGTCTAAAAATATTATTATTAGCTGTTTTTAAAAATCGAGTGTTTTTGCTGCCTGAGGAAGAAAACGTGTGATGCCGCGGTCAGAAAAAAAGCTGCCCAGGAGCAAAAATTTTTTTTTTCTCAAATGTAATAACGGATGCTAGAATGTGATTCGGGGTGGAATTCCATGTCTAAAAATATTATTATTAGCTGTTTTTAAAAATCAAGTGTTTTTGCTGCCCGAGGAAGAAAACGCATGATGCCGCGGTCAGAAAAAAAGCTGCCCAGGAGCAAAAAAAAATCTTTTTTCTCAAATGTAATAACGGATGCTAGAATGTGATTCAGGGTGGAATTCCATGTCTAAAAATATTATTATTAGCTGTTTTTAAAAATCGAGTGTTTTTGCTGCCCGAGGAAGAAAACGCGTGATGCCGCAGTCAGAAAAAAAGCTGCCAGGAGCAAAAAAAAATTTTTTTTCTCAAATGTAATAACGGATGTTAGAATGGGATTCAGGGTGGAATTCCATGTCTAAAAATATTATTATTAGCTGTTTTTAAAAATCGAGTGTTTTTGCTGCCTGAGGAAGAAAACGTGTGATGCCGCGGTCAGAAAAAAAGCTGCCAGAAGCAAAAAAATTTTTTTTCTCAAATGTAATAACGGATGCTAGAATGTGATTCGGGGTGGAATTCCATGTCTAAAAATATTATTATTAGCTGTTTTTAAAAATCAAGTGTTTTTGCTGCCCGAGGAAGAAAACGCATGATGCCGCGGTCAGAAAAAAAGCTGCCAGGAGCAAAAAAAAATTTTTTTTCTCAAATGTAATAACGGATGCTAGAATGTGATTCAGGGTGGAATTCCATGTCTAAAAATATTATTATTAGCTGTTTTTAAAAATCGAGTGTTTTTGCTGCCCGAGGAAGAAAACGCGTGATGCCGCAGTCAGAAAAAAAGCTGCCAGGAGCAAAAAAAAATTTTTTTTCTCAAATGTAATAACGGATGTTAGAATGGGATTCAGGGTGGAATTCCATGTCTAAAAATATTATTATTAGCTGTTTTTAAAAATCGAGTGTTTTTGCTGCCCGAGGAAGAAAACGTGTGATGCCGTGGTCAGAAAAACAGCTGCCCAAGAGGAAAAATTTTTTTTTTCTCAAATGTAATAACGGATGTTAGAATGTGATTCGGGCTGGAATTCCATGTCTAAAAATATTATTATTAGCTGTTTTTAAAAATCGAGTGTTTTTGCTGCCTGAGGAAGAAAACGTGTGATGCCGCGGTCAGAAAAAAAGCTGCCAGAAGCAAAAAAATTTTTTTTCTCAAATGTAATAACGGATGCTATAATGTGATTCGGGGTGGAATTCCATGTCTAAAAATATTATTATTAACTGTTTTTAAAAATCGAGTGTTTTTGCTGCCCGAGGAAGAAAACGCATGATGCCGCGGTCAGAAAAACAGCTGCCCAGGAGCAAAAAATTTTTTTTTCTCAAATGTAATAACGGATGTTAGAATGTGATTCGGGCTGGAATTCCATGTCTAAAAATATTATTATTAGTTGTTTTTAAAAATCGAGTGTTTTTGCTGCCCGAGGAAGAAAACGTGTGATGCCGCGGTCAGAAAAAAAGCTGCCAGAAGCAAAAAAATTTTTTTTCTCAAATGTAATAACGGAGGCTAGAATGTGATTCGGGGTGGAATTCCATGTCTAAAAATATTATTATTAGCTGTTTTTAAAAATCGAGTGTTTTTGCTGCCCGAGGAAGAAAACGCATGATGCCGCGGTCAGAAAAAAAGCTGCCCAGGAGCAAAAATTTTTTTTTTCTCAAATGTAATAACGGATGCTAGAATGTGATTCGGGGTGGAATTCCATGTCTAAAAATATTATTATTAGCTGTTTTTAAAAATCAAGTGTTTTTGCTGCCCGAGGAAGAAAACGCGTGATGCCGCAGTCAGAAAAAAAGCTGCCCAGGAGCAAAAAAATTTTTTTTTCTCAAATGTAATAACGGATACTAGAATGGGATTTGGGGTGGAATTCCATGTCGAAAAATATTATTATTAGCTGTTTTTAAAAATCAAGTGTTTTTGCTGCCCGAGGAAGAAAACGCGTGATGCCGCGGTCAGAAAAAAAGCTGCCCAGGAGCAAAAAAAAATTTTTTTTTCTCAAATGTAATAACGGATGTTAGAATGTGATTCGGGCTGGAATTCCATGTCTAAAAATATTATTATTAGCTGTTTTTAAAAATCGAGTGTTTTTGCTGCCCGAGGAAGAAAACGTGTGATGCCGCGGTCAGAAAAAAAGCTGCCAGAAGCAAAAAATTTTTTTTTCTCAAATGTAATAACGGATGCTAGAATGTGATTCGGGGTGGAATTCCATGTCTAAAAATATTATTATTAGCTGTTTTTAAAAATCGAGTGTTTTTGCTGCCCGAGGAAGAAAACGTGTGATGCCGCGGTCAGAAAAAAAGCTGCCCAGGAGCAAAAATTTTTTTTTTCTCAAATGTAATAACGGATGCTAGAATGTGATTCGGGGTGGAATTCCATGTCTAAAAATATTATTATTAGCTGTTTTTAAAAATCAAGTGTTTTTGCTGCCCGAGGAAGAAAACGCATGATGCCGCGGTCAGAAAAAAAGCTGCCCAGGAGCAAAAAAAAATTTTTTTTCTCAAATGTAATAACGGATGCTAGAATGTGATTCAGGGTGGAATTCCATGTCTAAAAATATTATTATTAGCTGTTTTTAAAAATCGAGTGTTTTTGCTGCCCGAGGAAGAAAACGTGTGATGCCGCGGTCAGAAAAAAAGCTGCCAGAAGCAAAAAATTTTTTTTTCTCAAATGTAATAACGGATGCTAGAATGTGATTCGGGGTGGAATTCCATGTCTAAAAATATTATTATTAGCTGTTTTTAAAAATCGAGTGTTTTTGCTGCCCGAGGAAGAAAACGTGTGATGCCGCGGTCAGAAAAAAAGCTGCCCAGGAGCAAAAATTTTTTTTTTCTCAAATGTAATAACGGATGCTAGAATGTGATTCGGGGTGGAATTCCATGTCTAAAAATATTATTATTAGCTGTTTTTAAAAATCAAGTGTTTTTGCTGCCCGAGGAAGAAAACGCATGATGCCGCGGTCAGAAAAAAAGCTGCCCAGGAGCAAAAAAAAATTTTTTTTCTCAAATGTAATAACGGATGCTAGAATGTGATTCGGGGTGGAATTCCATGTCTAAAAATATTATTATTAGCTGTTTTTAAAAATCAAGTGTTTTTGCTGCCCGAGGAAGAAAACGCGTGATGCCGCAGTCAGAAAAAAAGCTGCCCAGGAGCAAAAAAATTTTTTTTTCTCAAATGTAATAACGGATACTAGAATGGGATTTGGGGTGGAATTCCATGTCGAAAAATATTATTATTAGCTGTTTTTAAAAATCAAGTGTTTTTGCTGCCCGAGGAAGAAAACGCGTGATGCCGCGGTCAGAAAAAAAGCTGCCCAGGAGCAAAAAAAAAATTTTTTTTTCTCAAATGTAATAACGGATGTTAGAATGTGATTCGGACTGGAATTCCATGTCTAAAAATATTATTATTAGCTGTTTTTAAAAATCGAGTGTTTTTGCTGCCCGAGGAAGAAAACGTGTGATGCCGCGGTCAGAAAAAAAGCTGCCAGAAGCAAAAAATTTTTTTTTCTCAAATGTAATAACGGATGCTAGAATGTGATTCGGGGTGGAATTCCATGTCTAAAAATATTATTATTAGCTGTTTTTAAAAATCGAGTGTTTTTGCTGCCCGAGGAAGAAAACGTGTGATGCCGCGGTCAGAAAAAAAGCTGCCCAGGAGCAAAAATTTTTTTTTTCTCAAATGTAATAACGGATGCTAGAATGTGATTCGGGGTGGAATTCCATGTCTAAAAATATTATTATTAGCTGTTTTTAAAAATCAAGTGTTTTTGCTGCCCGAGGAAGAAAACGCATGATGCCGCGGTCAGAAAAAAAGCTGCCCAGGAGCAAAAAAAAATTTTTTTTCTCAAATGTAATAACGGATGCTAGAATGTGATTCAGGGTGGAATTCCATGTCTAAAAATATTATTATTAGCTGTTTTTAAAAATCGAGTGTTTTTGCTGCCCGAGGAAGAAAACGTGTGATGCCGCGGTCAGAAAAAAAGCTGCCAGAAGCAAAAAATTTTTTTTTCTCAAATGTAATAACGGATGCTAGAATGTGATTCGGGGTGGAATTCCATGTCTAAAAATATTATTATTAGCTGTTTTTAAAAATCGAGTGTTTTTGCTGCCCGAGGAAGAAAACGTGTGATGCCGCGGTCAGAAAAAAAGCTGCCCAGGAGCAAAAATTTTTTTTTTCTCAAATGTAATAACGGATGCTAGAATGTGATTCGGGGTGGAATTCCATGTCTAAAAATATTATTATTAGCTGTTTTTAAAAATCAAGTGTTTTTGCTGCCCGAGGAAGAAAACGCATGATGCCGCGGTCAGAAAAAAAGCTGCCCAGGAGCAAAAAAAAATTTTTTTTCTCAAATGTAATAACGGATGCTAGAATGTGATTCAGGGTGGAATTCCATGTCTAAAAATATTATTATTAGCTGTTTTTAAAAATCGAGTGTTTTTGCTGCCCGAGGAAGAAAACGCGTGATGCCGCAGTCAGAAAAAAAGCTGCCAGGAGCAAAAAAAAATTTTTTTTCTCAAATGTAATAACGGATGTTAGAATGGGATTCAGGGTGGAATTCCATGTCTAAAAATATTATTATTAGCTGTTTTTAAAAATCGAGTGTTTTTGCTGCCCGAGGAAGAAAACGTGTGATGCCGTGGTCAGAAAAACAGCTGCCCAAGAGCAAAAATTTTTTTTTTCTCAAATGTAATAATGGATGTTAGAATGTGATTCGGGCTGGAATTCCATGTCTAAAAATATTATTATTAGCTGTTTTTAAAAATCGAGTGTTTTTGCTGCCTGAGGAAGAAAACGTGTGATGCCGCGGTCAGAAAAAAAGCTGCCAGAAGCAAAAAAATTTTTTTTCTCAAATGTAATAACGGATGCTAAAATGTGATTCGGGGTGGAATTCCATGTCTAAAAATATTATTATTAACTGTTTTTAAAAATCGAGTGTTTTTGCTGCCCGAGGAAGAAAACGCATGATGCCGCGGTCAGAAAAACAGCTGCCTAGGAGCAAAAAATTTTTTTTTCTCAAATGTAATAACGGATGTTAGAATGTGATTCGGGCTGGAATTCCATGTCTAAAAATATTATTATTAGTTGTTTTTAAAAATCGAGTGTTTTTGCTGCCCGAGGAAGAAAACGTGTGATGCCGCGGTCAGAAAAAAAGCTGCCAGAAGCAAAAAAATTTTTTTTCTCAAATGTAATAACGGAGGCTAGAATGTGATTCGGGGTGGAATTCCATGTCTAAAAATATTATTATTAGCTGTTTTTAAAAATCGAGTGTTTTTGCTGCCCGAGGAAGAAAACGCATGATGCCGCGGTCAGAAAAAAAGCTGCCCAGGAGCAAAAATTTTTTTTTTCTCAAATGTAATAACGGATGCTAGAATGTGATTCGGGGTGGAATTCCATGTCTAAAAATATTATTATTAGCTGTTTTTAAAAATCAAGTGTTTTTGCTGCCCGAGGAAGAAAACGCGTGATGCCGCAGTCAGAAAAAAAGCTGCCCAGGAGCAAAAAAATTTTTTTTTCTCAAATGTAATAACGGATACTAGAATGGGATTTGGGGTGGAATTCCATGTCGAAAAATATTATTATTAGCTGTTTTTAAAAATCAAGTGTTTTTGCTGCCCGAGGAAGAAAACGCGTGATGCCGCGGTCAGAAAAAAAGCTGCCCAGGAGCAAAAAAAAAAATTTTTTTCTCAAATGTAATAACGGATGCTAGAATGTGATTCGGGGTGGAATTCCATGTCTAAAATTATTATTATTAGCTGTTTTTAAAAATCGAGTGTTTTTGCTGCCCGAGGAAGAAAACGCGTGATGCAGCGGTCAAAAAAAAAGCTGCCCAGGAGCAAAAAAAAATTTTTTTTCTCAAATGTAATAACAGATGCTAGAATGTGATTCAGGGTGGAATTCCATGTCTAAAAATATTATTATTAGCTGTATTTAAAAATCGAGTGTTTTTGCTGCCCGAGGAAGAAAACGCGTGATGCCGCAGTCAGAAAAAAAGCTGCCAGGAGCACAAAAAATTTTTTTTTCTCAAATGTAATAACGGATGTTAGAATGTGATTCGGGCTGGAATTCCATGTCTAAAAATATTATTATTAGCTGTTTTTAAAAATCAAGTGTTTTTGCTGCCCGAGGAAGAAAACGCATGATGCCGCGGTCAGAAAAAAAGCTGCCCAGGAGCAAAAAAAAATTTTTTTTCTCAAATGTAATAACGGATGCTAGAATGTGATTCAGGGTGGAATTCCATGTCTAAAAATATTATTATTAGCTGTTTTTAAAAATCGAGTGTTTTTGCTGCCCGAGGAAGAAAACGCGTGATGCCGCAGTCAGAAAAAAAGCTGCCAGGAGCAAAAAAAATTTTTTTTTCTCAAATGTAATAACGGATGTTAGAATGGGATTCAGGGTGGAATTCCATGTCTAAAAATATTATTATTAGCTGTTTTTAAAAATTGAGTGTTTTTGCTGCCCGAGGAAGAAAACGTGTGATGCCGTGGTCAGAAAAACAGCTGCCCAAGAGCAAAAATTTTTTTTTCTCAAATGTAATAACGGATGTTAGAATGTGATTCGGGCTGGAATTCCATGTCTAAAAATATTATTATTAGCTGTTTTTAAAAATCGAGTGTTTTTGCTGCCTGAGGAAGAAAACGTGTGATGCCGCGGTCAGAAAAAAAGCTGCCAGAAGCAAAAAAATTTTTTTTCTCAAATGTAATAACGGATGGTAGAATGTGATTCGGGGTGGAATTCCATGTCTAAAAATATTATTATTAACTGTTTTTAAAAATCGAGTGTTTTTGCTGCCCGAGGAAGAAAACGCATGATGCCGCGGTCAGAAAAACAGCTGCCCAGGAGCAAAAAATTTTTTTTTCTCAAATGTAATAACGGATGTTAGAATGTGATTCGGGCTGGAATTCCATGTCTAAAAATATTATTATTAGCTGTTTTTAAAAATCGAGTGTTTTTGCTGCCCGAGGAAGAAAACGTGTGATGCCGCGGTCAGAAAAAAAGCTGCCAGAAGCAAAAAATTTTTTTTTCTCAAATGTAATAACGGAGGCTAGAATGTGATTCGGGGTGGAATTCCATGTCTAAAAATATTATTATTAGCTGTTTTTAAAAATCGAGTGTTTTTGCTGCCCGAGGAAGAAAACGCATGATGCCGCGGTCAGAAAAAAAGCTGCCCAGGAGCAAAAATTTTTTTTTTCTCAAATGTAATAACGGATGCTAGAATGTGATTCGGGGTGGAATTCCATGTCTAAAAATATTATTATTAGCTGTTTTTAAAAATCAAGTGTTTTTGCTGCCCGAGGAAGAAAACGCGTGATGCCGCAGTCAGAAAAAAAGCTGCCAGGAGCAAAAAAATTTTTTTTTCTCAAATGTAATAACGGATGTTAGAATGTGATTCGGGCTGGAATTCCATGTCTAAAAATATTATTATTAGCTGTTTTTAAAAATCAAGTGTTTTTGCTGCCCGAGGAAGAAAACGCATGATGCCGCGGTCAGAAAAAAAGCTGCCCAGGAGCAAAAAAAAAGTTTTTTTCTCAAATGTAATAACGGATGCTAGAATGTGATTCAGGGTGGAATTCCATGTCTAAAAATATTATTATTAGCTGTTTTTAAAAATCGAGTGTTTTTGCTGCCCGAGGAAGAAAACGCGTGATGCCGCAGTCAGAAAAAAAGCTGCCAGGAGCAAAAAAAATTTTTTTTTCTCAAATGTAATAACGGATGTTAGAATGGGATTCAGGGTGGAATTCCATGTCTAAAAATATTATTATTAGCTGTTTTTAAAAATCGAGTGTTTTTGCTGCCCGAGGAAGAAAACGCGTGATGCCGCGGTAAGAAAAAAAGCTGCCCAGGAGCAAAAAAATTTTTTTTTCTCAAATGTAATAACGGATACTAGAATGGGATTTGGGGTGGAATTCCATGTCGAAAAATATTATTATTAGCTGTTTTTAAAAATCAAGTGTTTTTGCTGCCCGAGGAAGAAAACGCGTGATGCCGCGGTCAGAAAAAAAGCTGCCCAGGAGCAAAAAAAAAAATTTTTTTCTCAAATGTAATAACGGATGCTAGAATGTGATTCGGGGTGGAATTCCATGTCTAAAATTATTATTATTAGCTGTTTTTAAAAATCGAGTGTTTTTGCTGCCCGAGGAAGAAAACGCGTGATGCAGCGGTCAAAAAAAAAGCTGCCCAGGAGCAAAAAAAAATTTTTTTTCTCAAATGTAATAACAGATGCTAGAATGTGATTCAGGGTGGAATTCCATGTCTAAAAATATTATTATTAGGTGTATTTAAAAATCGAGTGTTTTTGCTGCCCGAGGAAGAAAACGCGTGATGCCGCAGTCAGAAAAAAAGCTGCCAGGAGCACAAAAAATTTTTTTTTCTCAAATGTAATAACGGATGTTAGAATGTGATTCGGGCTGGAATTCCATGTCTAAAAATATTATTATTAGCTGTTTTTAAAAATCAAGTGTTTTTGCTGCCCGAGGAAGAAAACCCATGATGCCGCGGTCAGAAAAAAAGCTGCCCAGGAGCAAAAAAAAATTTTTTTTCTCAAATGTAATAACGGATGCTAGAATGTGATTCAGGGTGGAATTCCATGTCTAAAAATATTATTATTAGCTGTTTTTAAAAATCGAGTGTTTTTGCTGCCCGAGGAAGAAAACGCGTGATGCCGCAGTCAGAAAAAAAGCTGCCAGGAGCAAAAAAAATTTTTTTTTCTCAAATGTAATAACGGATGTTAGAATGGGATTCAGGGTGGAATTCCATGTCTAAAAATATTATTATTAGCTGTTTTTAAAAATTGAGTGTTTTTGCTGCCCGAGGAAGAAAACGTGTGATGCCGTGGTCAGAAAAACAGCTGCCCAAGAGCAAAAATTTTTTTTTTCTCAAATGTAATAACGGATGTTAGAATGTGATTCGGGCTGGAATTCCATGTCTAAAAATATTATTATTAGCTGTTTTTAAAAATCGAGTGTTTTTGCTGCCTGAGGAAGAAAACGTGTGATGCCGCGGTCAGAAAAAAAGCTGCCAGAAGCAAAAAAATTTTTTTTCTCAAATGTAATAACGGATGGTAGAATGTGATTCGGGGTGGAATTCCATGTCTAAAAATATTATTATTAACTGTTTTTAAAAATCGAGTGTTTTTGCTTCCCGAGGAAGAAAACGCATGATGCCGCGGTCAGAAAAACAGCTGCCCAGGAGCAAAAAATTTTTTTTTCTCAAATGTAATAACGGATGTTAGAATGTGATTCGGGCTGGAATTCCATGTCTAAAAATATTATTATTAGCTGTTTTTAAAAATCGAGTGTTTTTGCTGCCCGAGGAAGAAAACGTGTGATGCCGCGGTCAGAAAAAAAGCTGCCAGAAGCAAAAAATTTTTTTTTTCTCAAATGTAATAACGGAGGCTAGAATGTGATTCGGGGTGGAATTCCATGTCTAAAAATATTATTATTAGCTGTTTTTAAAAATCGAGTGTTTTTGCTGCCCGAGGAAGAAAACGCATGATGCCGCAGTCAGAAAAAAAGCTGCCCAGGAGCAAAAATTTTTTTTTTCTCAAATGTAATAACGGATGCTAGAATGTGATTCGGGGTGGAATTCCATGTCTAAAAATATTATTATTAGCTGTTTTTAAAAATCAAGTGTTTTTGCTGCCCGAGGAAGAAAACGCGTGATGCCGCAGTCAGAAAAAAAGCTGCCCAGGAGCAAAAAAATTTTTTTTTCTCAAATGTAATAACGGATGCTAGAATGTGATTCGGGGTGGAATTCCATGTCTAAAAATATTATTATTAGCTGTTTTTAAAAATCAAGTGTTTTTGCTGCCCGAGGAAGAAAACGCGTGATGCCGTGGTCAGAAAAAAGCTGCCCAGGAGCAAAAAATTTTTTTTTCTCAAATGTAATAACGGATGCTAGAATGTGATTCAGGGTGGAATTCCATGTCTAAAAATATTATTATTAGCTGTATTTAAAAATCGAGTGTTTTTGCTGCCCGAGGAAGAAAACGTGTGATGCCGTGGTCAGAAAAAAGCTGCCCAGGAGCAAAAAAATTTTTTTTCTCAAATGTAATAACGGATGCTAGAATGTGATTCAGGGTGGAATTCCATGTCTAAAAATATTATTATTAGCTGTTTTTAAAAATCGAGTGTTTTTGCTGCCCGAGGAAGAAAACGCGTGATGCCGCGGTAAGAAAAAAAGCTGCCCAGGAGCAAAAAAATTTTTTTTCTCAAATGTAATAACGGATGCTAGAATGTGATTCGGGGTGGAATTCCATGTCTAAAAATATTATTATTAGCTGTATTTAAAAATCGAGTGTTTTTGCTGCCCGAGGAAGAAAACGCGTGATGCCGCAGTCAGAAAAAAAGCTGCCAGGAGCAAAAAAAATTTTTTTTTCTCAAATCTAATAACGGATATTAGAATGGGATTCGGGGTGGAATTCCATGTCTAAAAATATTATTATTAGCTGTTTTTAAAAATCGAGTGTTTTTGCTGCCCGAGGAAGAAAACGTGTGATGCCGTGGTCAGAAAAACAGCTGCCCAGGAGCAAAAATTTTTTTTTTCTCAAATGTAATAACGGATGTTAGAATGTGATTCGGGCTGGAATTCCATGTCTAAAAATATTATTATTAGCTGTTTTTAAAAATCGAGTGTTTTTGCTGCCTGAGGAAGAAAACGTGTGATGCCGCGGTCAGAAAAAAAGCTGCCAGAAGCAAAAAAATTTTTTTTCTCAAATGTAATAACGGATGCTAGAATGTGATTCGGGGTGGAATTCCATGTCTAAAAATATTATTATTAACTGTTTTTAAAAATCGAGTGTTTTTGCTGCCCGAGGAAGAAAACGCATGATGCCGCGGTCAGAAAAACAGCTGCCCAGGAGCAAAAATTTTTTTTTTCTCAAATGTAGTAACGGATGTTAGAATGTGATTCGGGCTGGAATTCCATGTCTAAAAATATTATTATTAGTTGTTTTTAAAAATCGAGTGTTTTTGCTGCCCGAGGAAGAAAACGTGTGATGCCGCGGTCAGAAAAAAAGCTGCCAGAAGCAAAAAAATTTTTTTTCTCAAATGTAATAACGGAGGCTAGAATGTGATTCGGGGTGGAATTCCATGTCTAAAAATATTATTATTAGCTGTTTTTAAAAATCGAGTGTTTTTGCTGCCCGAGGAAGAAAACGCATGATGCCGCGGTCAGAAAAAAAGCTGCCCAGGAGCAAAAATTTTTTTTTCTCAAATGTAATAACGGATGCTAGAATGTGATTCGGGGTGGAATTCCATGTCTAAAAATATTATTATTAGCTGTTTTTAAAAATCGAGTGTTTTTGCTGCCCGAGGAAGAAAACGCATGATGCCGCGGTCAGAAAAAAAGCTGCCCAGGAGCAAAAATTTTTTTTTCTCAAATGTAATAACGGATGCTAGAATGTGATTCGGGGTGGAATTCCATGTCTAAAAATATTATTATTAGCTGTATTTAAAAATCGAGTGTTTTTGCTGCCCGAGGAAGAAAACGCGTGATGCCGTGGTCAGAAAAAAGCTGCCCAGGAGCAAAAAAATTTTTTTTCTCAAATGTAATAACGGATGCTAGAATGTGATTCAGGGTGGAATTCCATGTCTAAAAATATTATTATTAGCTGTATTTAAAAATCGAGTGTTTTTGCTGCCCGAGGAAGAAAACGTGTGATGCCGTGGTCAGAAAAAAGCTGCCCAGGAGCAAAAAAAATTTTTTTCTCAAATGTAATAACGGATGCTAGAATGTGATTCAGGGTGGAATTCCATGTCTAAAAATATTATTATTAGCTGTTTTTAAAAATCGAGTGTTTTTGCTGCCCGAGGAAGAAAACGCGTGATGCCGCGGTAAGAAAAAAAGCTGCCCAGGAGCAAAAAAATTTTTTTTCTCAAATGTAATAACGGATGCTAGAATGTGATTCGGGGTGGAATTCCATGTCTAAAAATATTATTATTAGCTGTATTTAAAAATCGAGTGTTTTTGCTGCCCGAGGAAGAAAACGCGTGATGCCGCAGTCAGAAAAAAAGCTGCCAGGAGCAAAAAAAATTTTTTTTTCTCAAATCTAATAACGGATATTAGAATGGGATTCGGGGTGGAATTCCATGTCTAAAAATATTATTATTAGCTGTTTTTAAAAATCGAGTGTTTTTGCTGCCCGAGGAAGAAAACGTGTGATGCCGTGGTCAGAAAAACAGCTGCCCAGGAGCAAAAATTTTTTTTTTCTCAAATGTAATAACGGATGTTAGAATGTGATTCGGGCTGGAATTCCATGTCTAAAAATATTATTATTAGCTGTTTTTAAAAATCGAGTGTTTTTGCTGCCTGAGGAAGAAAACGTGTGATGCCGCGGTCAGAAAAAAAGCTGCCAGAAGCAAAAAAATTTTTTTTCTCAAATGTAATAACGGATGCTAGAATGTGATTCGGGGTGGAATTCCATGTCTAAAAATATTATTATTAACTGTTTTTAAAAATCGAGTGTTTTTGCTGCCCGAGGAAGAAAACGCATGATGCCGCGGTCAGAAAAACAGCTGCCCAGGAGCAAAAAATTTTTTTTTCTCAAATGTAGTAACGGATGTTAGAATGTGATTCGGGCTGGAATTCCATGTCTAAAAATATTATTATTAGTTGTTTTTAAAAATCGAGTGTTTTTGCTGCCCGAGGAAGAAAACGTGTGATGCCGCGGTCAGAAAAAAAGCTGCCAGAAGCAAAAAAATTTTTTTTCTCAAATGTAATAACGGAGGCTAGAATGTGATTCGGGGTGGAATTCCATGTCTAAAAATATTATTATTAGCTGTATTTAAAAATCGAGTGTTTTTGCTGCCCGAGGAAGAAAACGCGTGATGCCGTGGTCAGAAAAAAGCTGCCCAGGAGCAAAAAAATTTTTTTTCTCAAATGTAATAACGGATGCTAGAATGTGATTCAGGGTGGAATTCCATGTCTAAAAATATTATTATTAGCTGTATTTAAAAATCGAGTGTTTTTGCTGCCCGAGGAAGAAAACGTGTGATGCCGTGGTCAGAAAAAAGCTGCCCAGGAGCAAAAAAATTTTTTTTCTCAAATGTAATAACGGATGCTAGAATGTGATTCAGGGTGGAATTCCATGTCTAAAAATATTATTATTAGCTGTTTTTAAAAATCGAGTGTTTTTGCTGCCCGAGGAAGAAAACGCGTGATGCCGCGGTAAGAAAAAAAGCTGCCCAGGAGCAAAAAAATTTTTTTTTCTCAAATGTAATAACGGATACTAGAATGGGATTTGGGGTGGAATTCCATGTCGAAAAATATTATTATTAGCTGTTTTTAAAAATCAAGTGTTTTTGCTGCCCTTGGAAGAAAACGCGTGATGCCGCGGTCAGAAAAAAAGCTGCCCAGGAGCAAAAAAAAAAATTTTTTTCTCAAATGTAATAACGGATGCTAGAATGTGATTCGGGGTGGAATTCCATGTCTAAAATTATTATTATTAGCTGTTTTTAAAAATCGAGTGTTTTTGCTGCCCGAGGAAGAAAACGCGTGATGCAGCGGTCAAAAAAAAAGCTGCCCAGGAGCAAAAAAAAATTTTTTTTCTCAAATGTAATAACAGATGCTAGAATGTGATTCAGGGTGGAATTCCATGTCTAAAAATATTATTATTAGCTGTATTTAAAAATCGAGTGTTTTTGCTGCCCGAGGAAGAAAACGCGTGATGCCGCAGTCAGAAAAAAAGCTGCCAGGAGCACAAAAAATTTTTTTTTCTCAAATGTAATAACGGATGTTAGAATGTGATTCGGGCTGGAATTCCATGTCTAAAAATATTATTATTAGCTGTTTTTAAAAATCAAGTGTTTTTGCTGCCCGAGGAAGAAAACGCATGATGCCGCGGTCAGAAAAAAAGCTGCCCAGGAGCAAAAAAAAATTTTTTTTCTCAAATGTAATAACGGATGCTAGAATGTGATTCAGGGTGGAATTCCATGTCTAAAAATATTATTATTAGCTGTTTTTAAAAATCGAGTGTTTTTGCTGCCCGAGGAAGAAAACGCGTGATGCCGCAGTCAGAAAAAAAGCTGCCAGGAGCAAAAAAAATTTTTTTTTCTCAAATGTAATAACGGATGTTAGAATGGGATTCAGGGTGGAATTCCATGTCTAAAAATATTATTATTAGCTGTTTTTAAAAATTGAGTGTTTTTGCTGCCCGAGGAAGAAAACGTGTGATGCCGTGGTCAGAAAAACAGCTGCCCAAGAGCAAAAATTTTTTTTTTCTCAAATGTAATAACGGATGTTAGAATGTGATTCGGGCTGGAATTCCATGTCTAAAAATATTATTATTAGCTGTTTTTAAAAATCGAGTGTTTTTGCTGCCTGAGGAAGAAAACGTGTGATGCCGCGGTCAGAAAAAAAGCTGCCAGAAGCAAAAAAATTTTTTTTCTCAAATGTAATAACGGATGGTAGAATGTGATTCGGGGTGGAATTCCATGTCTAAAAATATTATTATTAACTGTTTTTAAAAATCGAGTGTTTTTGCTGCCCGAGGAAGAAAACGCATGATGCCGCGGTCAGAAAAACAGCTGCCCAGGAGCAAAAAATTTTTTTTTCTCAAATGTAATAACGGATGTTAGAATGTGATTCGGGCTGGAATTCCATGTCTAAAAATATTATTATTAGCTGTTTTTAAAAATCGAGTGTTTTTGCTGCCCGAGGAAGAAAACGTGTGATGCCGCGGTCAGAAAAAAAGCTGCCAGAAGCAAAAAAATTTTTTTTTCTCAAATGTAATAACGGAGGATAGAATGTGATTCGGGGTGGAATTCCATGTCTAAAAATATTATTATTAGCTGTTTTTAAAAATCGAGTGTTTTTGCTGCCCGAGGAAGAAAACGCATGATGCCGCGGTCAGAAAAAAAGCTGCCCAGGAGCAAAAATTTTTTTTTTCTCAAATGTAATAACGGATGCTAGAATGTGATTCGGGGTGGAATTCCATGTCTAAAAATATTATTATTAGCTGTTTTTAAAAATCAAGTGTTTTTGCTGCCCGAGGAAGAAAACGCGTGATGCCGCAGTCAGAAAAAAAGCTGCCCAGGAGCAAAAAAATTTTTTTTTCTCAAATGTAATAACGGATGCTAGAATGTGATTCGGGGTGGAATTCCATGTCTAAAAATATTATTATTAGCTGTATTTAAAAATCGAGTGTTTTTGCTGCCCGAGGAAGAAAACGCGTGATGCCGTGGTCAGAAAAAAGCTGCCCAGGAGCAAAAAAATTTTTTTTCTCAAATGTAATAACGGATGCTAGAATGTGATTCAGGGTGGAATTCCATGTCTAAAAATATTATTATTAGCTGTATTTAAAAATCGAGTGTTTTTGCTGCCCGAGGAAGAAAACGTGTGATGCCGTGGTCAGAAAAAAGCTGCCCAAGAGCAAAAAAATTTTTTTTCTCAAATGTAATAACGGATGCTAGAATGTGATTCAGGGTGGAATTCCATGTCTAAAAATATTATTATTAGCTGTTTTTAAAAATCGAGTGTTTTTGCTGCCCGAGGAAGAAAACGCGTGATGCCGCGGTAAGAAAAAAAGCTGCCCAGGAGCAAAAAATTTTTTTTTCTCAAATGTAATAACGGATGCTAGAATGTGATTCGGGGTGGAATTCCATGTCTAAAAATATTATTATTAGCTGTATTTAAAAATCGAGTGTTTTTGCTGCCCGAGGAAGAAAACGCGTGATGCCGCAGTCAGAAAAAAAGCTGCCAGGAGCAAAAAAAATTTTTTTTTCTCAAATCTAATAACGGATATTAGAATGGGATTCGGGGTGGAATTCCATGTCTAAAAATATTATTATTAGCTGTTTTTAAAAATCGAGTGTTTTTGCTGCCCGAGGAAGAAAACGTGTGATGCCGTGGTCAGAAAAACAGCTGCCCAGGAGCAAAAATTTTTTTTTTCTCAAATGTAATAACGGATGTTAGAATGTGATTCGGGCTGGAATTCCATGTCTAAAAATATTATTATTAGCTGTTTTTAAAAATCGAGTGTTTTTGCTGCCTGAGGAAGAAAACGTGTGATGCCGCGGTCAGAAAAAAAGCTGCCAGAAGCAAAAAATTTTTTTTTCTCAAATGTAATAACGGATGCTAGAATGTGATTCGGGGTGGAATTCCATGTCTAAAAATATTATTATTAACTGTTTTTAAAAATCGAGTGTTTTTGCTGCCCGAGGAAGAAAACGCATGATGCCGCGGTCAGAAAAACAGCTGCCCAGGAGCAAAAAATTTTTTTTTCTCAAATGTAGTAACGGATGTTAGAATGTGATTCGGGCTGGAATTCCATGTCTAAAAATATTATTATTAGTTGTTTTTAAAAATCGAGTGTTTTTGCTGCCCGAGGAAGAAAACGTGTGATGCCGCGGTCAGAAAAAAAGCTGCCAGAAGCAAAAAAATTTTTTTTCTCAAATGTAATAACGGAGGCTAGAATGTGATTCGGGGTGGAATTCCATGTCTAAAAATATTATTATTAGCTGTTTTTAAAAATCGAGTGTTTTTGCTGCCCGAGGAAGAAAACGCATGATGCCGCGGTCAGAAAAAAAGCTGCCCAGGAGCAAAAATTTTTTTTTCTCAAATGTAATAACGGATGCTAGAATGTGATTCGGGGTGGAATTCCATGTCTAAAAATATTATTATTAACTGTTTTTAAAAATCGAGTGTTTTTGCTGCCCGAGGAAGAAAACGTGTGATGCCGTGGTCAGAAAAAAGCTGCCCAGGAGCAAAAAAATTTTTTTTCTCAAATGTAATAACGGATGCTAGAATGTGATTCAGGGTGGAATTCCATGTCTAAAAATATTATTATTAGCTGTTTTTAAAAATCGAGTGTTTTTGCTGCCCGAGGAAGAAAACGCGTGATGCCGCGGTAAGAAAAAAAGCTGCCCAGGAGCAAAAAAATTTTTTTTCTCAAATGTAATAACGGATGCTAGAATGTGATTCGGGGTGGAATTCCATGTCTAAAAATATTATTATTAGCTGTATTTAAAAATCGAGTGTTTTTGCTGCCCGAGGAAGAAAACGCGTGATGCCGCAGTCAGAAAAAAAGCTGCCAGGAGCAAAAAAAATTTTTTTTTCTCAAATCTAATAACGGATATTAGAATGGGATTCGGGGTGGAATTCCATGTCTAAAAATATTATTATTAGCTGTTTTTAAAAATCGAGTGTTTTTGCTGCCCGAGGAAGAAAACGTGTGATGCCGTGGTCAGAAAAACAGCTGCCCAGGAGCAAAAATTTTTTTTTTCTCAAATGTAATAACGGATGTTAGAATGTGATTCGGGCTGGAATTCCATGTCTAAAAATATTATTATTAGCTGTTTTTAAAAATCGAGTGTTTTTGCTGCCTGAGGAAGAAAACGTGTGATGCCGCGGTCAGAAAAAAAGCTGCCAGAAGCAAAAAAATTTTTTTTCTCAAATGTAATAACGGATGCTAGAATGTGATTCGGGGTGGAATTCCATGTCTAAAAATATTATTATTAACTGTTTTTAAAAATCGAGTGTTTTTGCTGCCCGAGGAAGAAAACGCATGATGCCGCGGTCAGAAAAACAGCTGCCCAGGAGCAAAAATTTTTTTTTTCTCAAATGTAGTAACGGATGTTAGAATGTGATTCGGGCTGGAATTCCATGTCTAAAAATATTATTATTAGTTGTTTTTAAAAATCGAGTGTTTTTGCTGCCCGAGGAAGAAAACGTGTGATGCCGCGGTCAGAAAAAAAGCTGCCAGAAGCAAAAAAATTTTTTTTCTCAAATGTAATAACGGAGGCTAGAATGTGATTCGGGGTGGAATTCCATGTCTAAAAATATTATTATTAGCTGTTTTTAAAAATCGAGTGTTTTTGCTGCCCGAGGAAGAAAACGCATGATGCCGCGGTCAGAAAAAAAGCTGCCCAGGAGCAAAAATTTTTTTTTCTCAAATGTAATAACGGATGCTAGAATGTGATTCGGGGTGGAATTCCATGTCTAAAAATATTATTATTAGCTGTATTTAAAAATCGAGTGTTTTTGCTGCCCGAGGAAGAAAACGCGTGATGCCGTGGTCAGAAAAAAGCTGCCCAGGAGCAAAAAAATTTTTTTTCTCAAATGTAATAACGGATGCTAGAATGTGATTCAGGGTGGAATTCCATGTCTAAAAATATTATTATTAGCTGTATTTAAAAATCGAGTGTTTTTGCTGCCCGAGGAAGAAAACGTGTGATGCCGTGGTCAGAAAAAAGCTGCCCAGGAGCAAAAAAATTTTTTTTCTCAAATGTAATAATGGATGCTAGAATGTGATTCAGGGTGGAATTCCATGTCTAAAAATATTATTATTAGCTGTTTTTAAAAATCGAGTGTTTTTGCTGCCCGAGGAAGAAAACGCGTGATGCCGCGGTAAGAAAAAAAGCTGCCCAGGAGCAAAAAAATTTTTTTTCTCAAATGTAATAACGGATGCTAGAATGTGATTCGGGGTGGAATTCCATGTCTAAAAATATTATTATTAGCTGTTTTTAAAAATCAAGTGTTTTTGCTGCCCGAGGAAGAAAACGCGTGATGCCGCAGTCAGAAAAAAAGCTGCCCAGGAGCAAAAAAATTTTTTTTTCTCAAATGTAATAACGGATACTAGAATGTGATTTGGGGTGGAATTCCATGTCTAAAAATATTATTATTAGCTGTTTTTAAAAATCAAGTGTTTTTGCTGCCCGAGGAAGAAAACGCGTGATGCCGCGGTCAGAAAAAAAGCTGCCCAGGAGCAAAAAAAAAAATTTTTTTCTCAAATGTAATAACGGATGCTAGAATGTGATTCGGGGTGGAATTCCATGTCTAAAATTATTATTATTAGCTGTTTTTAAAAATCGAGTGTTTTTGCTGCCCGAGGAAGAAAACGCGTGATGCAGCGGTCAAAAAAAAAGCTGCCCAGGAGCAAAAAAAAATTTTTTTTCTCAAATGTAATAACAGATGCTAGAATGTGATTCAGGGTGGAATTCCATGTCTAAAAATATTATTATTAGCTGTATTTAAAAATCGAGTGTTTTTGCTGCCCGAGGAAGAAAACGCGTGATGCCGCAGTCAGAAAAAAAGCTGCCAGGAGCACAAAAAATTTTTTTTTCTCAAATGTAATAACGGATGTTAGAATGTGATTCGGGCTGGAATTCCATGTCTAAAAATATTATTATTAGCTGTTTTTAAAAATCGAGTGTTTTTGCTGCCTGAGGAAGAAAACGTGTGATGCCGCGGTCAGAAAAAAAGCTGCCAGAAGCAAAAAAATTTTTTTTCTCAAATGTAATAACGGATGGTAGAATGTGATTCGGGGTGGAATTCCATGTCTAAAAATATTATTATTAACTGTTTTTAAAAATCGAGTGTTTTTGCTGCCCGAGGAAGAAAACGCATGATGCCGCGGTCAGAAAAACAGCTGCCCAGGAGCAAAAAATTTTTTTTTCTCAAATGTAATAACGGATGTTAGAATGTGATTCGGGCTGGAATTCCATGTCTAAAAATATTATTATTAGCTGTTTTTAAAAATCGAGTGTTTTTGCTGCCCGAGGAAGAAAACGTGTGATGCCGCGGTCAGAAAAAAAGCTGCCAGAAGCAAAAAATTTTTTTTTCTCAAATGTAATAACGGAGGCTAGAATGTGATTCGGGGTGGAATTCCATGTCTAAAAATATTATTATTAGCTGTTTTTAAAAATCGAGTGTTTTTGCTGCCCGAGGAAGAAAACGCGTGATGCCGCGGTAAGAAAAAAAGCTGCCCAGGAGCAAAAAAATTTTTTTTCTCAAATGTAATAACGGATGCTAGAATGTGATTCGGGGTGGAATTCCATGTCTAAAAATATTATTATTAGCTGTATTTAAAAATCGAGTGTTTTTGCTGCCCGAGGAAGAAAACGCGTGATGCCGCAGTCAGAAAAAAAGCTGCCAGGAGCAAAAAAAATTTTTTTTTCTCAAATCTAATAACGGATATTAGAATGGGATTCGGGGTGGAATTCCATGTCTAAAAATATTATTATTAGCTGTTTTTAAAAATCGAATGTTTTTGCTGCCCGAGGAAGAAAACGTGTGATGCCGTGGTCAGAAAAACAGCTGCCCAGGAGCAAAAATTTTTTTTTTCTCAAATGTAATAACGGATGTTAGAATGTGATTCGGGCTGGAATTCCATGTCTAAAAATATTATTATTAGCTGTTTTTAAAAATCGAGTGTTTTTGCTGCCTGAGGAAGAAAACGTGTGATGCCGCGGTCAGAAAAAAAGCTGCCAGAAGCAAAAAAATTTTTTTTCTCAAATGTAATAACGGATGCTAGAATGTGATTCGGGGTGGAATTCCATGTCTAAAAATATTATTATTAACTGTTTTTAAAAATCGAGTGTTTTTGCTGCCCGAGGAAGAATACGCATGATGCCGCGGTCAGAAAAACAGCTGCCCAGGAGCAAAAAATTTTTTTTTCTCAAATGTAATAACGGATGTTAGAATGTGATTCGGGCTGGAATTCCATGTCTAAAAATATTATTATTAGTTGTTTTTAAAAATCGAGTGTTTTTGCTGCCCGAGGAAGAAAACGCATGATGCCGCGGTCAGAAAAAAAGCTGCCCAGGAGCAAAAATTTTTTTTTTCTCAAATGTAATAACGGATGCTAGAATGTGATTCGGGGTGGAATTCCATGTCTAAAAATATTATTATTAGCTGTTTTTAAAAATCAAGTGTTTTTCTTGCCCGAGGAAGAAAACGCGTGATGCCGCAGTCAGAAAAAAAGCTGCCCAGGAGCAAAAAAAATTTTTTTTCTCAAATGTAATAACGGATACTAGAATGTGATTTGGGGTGGAATTCCATGTCTAAAAATATTATTATTAGCTGTTTTTAAAAATCAAGTGTTTTTGCTGCCCGAGGAAGAAAACGCGTGATGCCGCGGTCAGAAAAAAAGCTGCCCAGGAGCAAAAAAAAAAATTTTTTTCTCAAATGTAATAACGGATGCTAGAATGTGATTCGGGGTGGAATTCCATGTCTAAAATTATTATTATTAGCTGTTTTTAAAAATCGAGTGTTTTTGCTGCCCGAGGAAGAAAACGCGTGATGCAGCGGTCAAAAAAAAAGCTGCCCAGGAGCAAAAAAAAATTTTTTTTCTCAAATGTAATAACAGATGCTAGAATGTGATTCAGGGTGGAATTCCATGTCTAAAAATATTATTATTAGCTGTATTTAAAAATCGAGTGTTTTTGCTGCCCGAGGAAGAAAACGCGTGATGCCGCAGTCAGAAAAAAAGCTGCCAGGAGCACAAAAAATTTTTTTTTCTCAAATGTAATAACGGATGTTAGAATGTGATTCGGGCTGGAATTCCATGTCTAAAAATATTATTATTAGCTGTTTTTAAAAATCAAGTGTTTTTGCTGCCCGAGGAAGAAAACGCATGATGCCGCGGTCAGAAAAAAAGCTGCCCAGGAGCAAAAAAAAATTTTTTTTCTCAAATGTAATAACGGATGCTAGAATGTGATTCAGGGTGGAATTCCATGTCTAAAAATATTATTATTAGCTGTTTTTAAAAATCGAGTGTTTTTGCTGCCCGAGGAAGAAAACGCGTGATGCCGCAGTCAGAAAAAAAGCTGCCAGGAGCAAAAAAAATTTTTTTTTCTCAAATGTAATAACGGATGTTAGAATGGGATTCAGGGTGGAATTCCATGTCTAAAAATATTATTATTAGCTGTTTTTAAAAATTGAGTGTTTTTGCTGCCCGAGGAAGAAAACGCGTGATGCCGTGGTCAGAAAAACAGCTGCCCAAGAGCAAAAATTTTTTTTTTCTCAAATGTAATAACGGATGTTAGAATGTGATTCGGGCTGGAATTCCATGTCTAAAAATATTATTATTAGCTGTTTTTAAAAATCGAGTGTTTTTGCTGCCTGAGGAAGAAAACGTGTGATGCCGCGGTCAGAAAAAAAGCTGCCAGAAGCAAAAAAATTTTTTTTCTCAAATGTAATAACGGATGGTAGAATGTGATTCGGGGTGGAATTCCATGTCTAAAAATATTATTATTAACTGTTTTTAAAAATCGAGTGTTTTTGCTGCCCGAGGAAGAAAACGTGTGATGCCGTGGTAAGAAAAACAGCTGCCCAAGAGCAAAAATTTTTTTTTTCTCAAATGTAATAATGGATGTTAGAATGTGATTCGGGCTGGAATTCCATGTCTAAAAATATTATTATTAGCTGTTTTTAAAAATCGAGTGTTTTTGCTGCCTGAGGAAGAAAACGTGTGATGCCGCGGTCAGAAAAAAAGCTGCCAGAAGCAAAAAAATTTTTTTTCTCAAATGTAATAACGGATGCTAGAATGTGATTCGGGGTGGAATTCCATGTCTAAAAATATTATTATTAACTGTTTTTAAAAATCGAGTGTTTTTGCTGCCCGAGGAAGAAAACGCATGATGCCGCGGTTAGAAAAACAGCTGCCCAGGAGCAAAAAATTTTTTTTTCTCAAATGTAATAACGGATGTTAGAATGTGATTCGGGCTGGAATTCCATGTCTAAAAATATTATTATTAGCTGTTTTTAAAAATCGAGTGTTTTTGCTGCCCGAGGAAGAAAACGTGTGATGCCGCGGTCAGAAAAAAAGCTGCCAGAAGCAAAAAAATTTTTTTTCTCAAATGTAATAACGGAGGCTAGAATGTGATTCGGGGTGGAATTCCATGTCTAAAAATATTATTATTAGCTGTTTTTAAAAATCGAGTGTTTTTGCTGCCCGAGGAAGAAAACGCATGAAGCCGCGGTCAGAAAAAAAGCTGCCCAGGAGCAAAAATTTTTTTTTTCTCAAATGTAATAACGGATGCTAGAATGTGATTCGGGGTGGAATTCCATGTCTAAAAATATTATTATTAGCTGTTTTTAAAAATCAAGTGTTTTTGCTGCCCGAGGAAGAAAACGCGTGATGCCGCAGTCAGAAAAAAAGCTGCCCAGGAGCAAAAAAATTTTTTTTTCTCAAATGTAATAACGGATGCTAGAATGGGATTTGGGGTGGAATTCCATGTCTAAAAATATTATTATTAGCTGTTTTTAAAAATCGAGTGTTTTTGCTGCCCGAGGAAGAAAACGCGTGATGCCGCGGTAAGAAAAAAAGCTGCCCAGGAGCAAAAAAATTTTTTTTCTCAAATGTAATAACGGATGCTAGAATGTGATTCGGGGTGGAATTCCATGTCTAAAAATATTATTATTAGCTGTATTTAAAAATCGAGTGTTTTTGCTGCCCGAGGAAGAAAACGCGTGATGCCGTGGTCAGAAAAAAGCTGCCCAGGAGCAAAAAAATTTTTTTTCTCAAATGTAATAACGGATGCTAGAATGTGATTCAGGGTGGAATTCCATGTCTAAAAATATTATTATTAGCTGTATTTAAAAATCGAGTGTTTTTGCTGCCCGAGGAAGAAAACGTGTGATGCCGTGGTCAGAAAAAAGCTGCCCAGGAGCAAAAAATTTTTTTTTCTCAAATGTAATAACGGATGCTAGAATGTGATTCAGGGTGGAATTCCATGTCTAAAAATATTATTATTAGCTGTTTTTAAAAATCGAGTGTTTTTGCTGCCCGAGGAAGAAAACGCGTGATGCCGCGGTAAGAAAAAAAGCTGCCCAGGAGCAAAAAAATTTTTTTTCTCAAATGTAATAACGGATGCTAGAATGTGATTCGGGGTGGAATTCCATGTCTAAAAATATTATTATTAGCTGTATTTAAAAATCGAGTGTTTTTGCTGCCCGAGGAAGAAAACGCGTGATGCCGCAGTCAGAAAAAAAGCTGTCAGGAGCAAAAAAAATTTTTTTTTCTCAAATCTAATAACGGATATTAGAATGGGATTCGGGGTGGAATTCCATGTCTAAAAATATTATTATTAGCTGTTTTTAAAAATCGAGTGTTTTTGCTGCCCGAGGAAGAAAACGTGTGATGCCGTGGTCAGAAAAACAGCTGCCCAGGAGCAAAAATTTTTTTTTTCTCAAATGTAATAACGGATGTTAGAATGTGATTCGGGCTGGAATTCCATGTCTAAAAATATTATTATTAGCTGTTTTTAAAAATCGAGTGTTTTTGCTGCCCGAGGAAGAAAACGTGTGATGCCGCGGTCAGAAAAAAAGCTGCCAGAAGCAAAAAAATTTTTTTTCTCAAATGTAATAACGGAGGCTAGAATGTGATTCGGGGTGGAATTCCATGTCTAAAAATATTATTATTAGCTGTTTTTAAAAATCGAGTGTTTTTGCTGCCCGAGGAAGAAAACGCATGAAGCCGCGGTCAGAAAAAAAGCTGCCCAGGAGCAAAAATTTTTTTTTTCTCAAATGTAATAACGGATGCTAGAATGTGATTCGGGGTGGAATTCCATGTCTAAAAATATTATTATTAGCTGTATTTAAAAATCGAGTGTTTTTGCTGCCCGAGGAAGAAAACGCGTGATGCCGTGGTCAGAAAAAAGCTGCCCAGGAGCAAAAAAATTTTTTTTCTCAAATGTAATAACGGATGCTAGAATGTGATTCAGGGTGGAATTCCATGTCTAAAAATATTATTATTAGCTGTTTTTAAAAATCGAGTGTTTTTGCTGCCCGAGGAAGAAAACGCGTGATGCCGCGGTAAGAAAAAAAGCTGCCCAGGAGCAAAAAAATTTTTTTTCTCAAATGTAATAACGGATGCTAGAATGTGATTCGGGGTGGAATTCCATGTCTAAAAATATTATTATTAGCTGTATTTAAAAATCGAGTGTTTTTGCTGCCCGAGGAAGAAAACGCGTGATGCCGTGGTCAGAAAAAAGCTGCCCAGGAGCAAAAAAATTTTTTTTCTCAAATGTAATAACGGATGCTAGAATGTGATTCAGGGTGGAATTCCATGTCTAAAAATATTATTATTAGCTGTATTTAAAAATCGAGTGTTTTTGCTGCCCGAGGAAGAAAACGTGTGATGCCGTGGTCAGAAAAAAGCTGCCCAGGAGCAAAAAATTTTTTTTTCTCAAATGTAATAACGGATGCTAGAATGTGATTCAGGGTGGAATTCCATGTCTAAAAATATTATTATTAGCTGTTTTTAAAAATCGAGTGTTTTTGCTGCCCGAGGAAGAAAACGCGTGATGCCGCGGTAAGAAAAAAAGCTGCCCAGGAGCAAAAAAATTTTTTTTCTCAAATGTAATAACGGATGCTAGAATGTGATTCGGGGTGGAATTCCATGTCTAAAAATATTATTATTAGCTGTATTTAAAAATCGAGTGTTTTTGCTGCCCGAGGAAGAAAACGCGTGATGCCGCAGTCAGAAAAAAAGCTGTCAGGAGCAAAAAAAATTTTTTTTTCTCAAATCTAATAACGGATATTAGAATGGGATTCGGGGTGGAATTCCATGTCTAAAAATATTATTATTAGCTGTTTTTAAAAATCGAGTGTTTTTGCTGCCCGAGGAAGAAAACGTGTGATGCCGTGGTCAGAAAAACAGCTGCCCAGGAGCAAAAATTTTTTTTTTCTCAAATGTAATAACGGATGTTAGAATGTGATTCGGGCTGGAATTCCATGTCTAAAAAGATTATTATTAGCTGTTTTTAAAAATCGAGTGTTTTTACTGCCCGAGGAAGAAAACGCATGATGCCGCGGTCAGAAAAAAAGCTGCCCAGGAGCAAAAATTTTTTTTTTCTCAAATGTAATAACGGATGCTAGAATGTGATTCAGGGTGGAATTCCATGTCTAAAAATATTATTATTAGCTGTTTTTAAAAATCAAGTGTTTTTGCTGCCCGAGGAAGAAAACGTGTGATGCAGCGGTCAGAAAAAAAGCTGCCCAGGAGCAAAAAAAAATTTTTTTTCTCAAATGTAATAACGGATGCTAGAATTTGATTCAGGGTGGAATTCCATGTCTAAAAATATTATTATTAGCTGTATTTAAAAATCGAGTGTTTTTGCTGCCCGAGGAAGAAAACGCGTGATGCCGCAGTCAGAAAAAAAGCTGCCAGGAGCACAAAAAATTTTTTTTTCTCAAATGTAATAACGGATGTTAGAATGTGATTCGGGCTGGAATTCCATGTCTAAAAATATTATTATTAGCTGTTTTTAAAAATCGAGTGTTTTTGCTGCCCGAGGAAGAAAACGTGTGATGCCGCGATCAGAAAAAAAGCTGCCAGAAGCAAAAAATTTTTTTTTCTCAAATGTAATAACGGATGCTAGAACGTGATTCGGGGTGGAATTCCATGTCTAAAAATATTATTATTAGCTGTTTTTAAAAATCGAGTGTTTTTGCTGCCCGAGGAAGAAAACGCATGATGCCGCGGTCAGAAAAAAAGCTGCCCAGGAGCAAAAATTTTTTTTTTCTCAAATGTAATAACGGATGCTAGAATGTGATTCGGGGTGGAATTCCATGTCTAAAAATATTATTATTAGCTTTTTTTAAAAATCAAGTGTTTTTGCTGCCCGAGGAAGAAAACGCATGATGCCGCGGTCAGAAAAAAAGCTGCCCAGGAGCAAAAAAAAATTTTTTTTCTCAAATGTAATAACGGATGCTAGAATGTGATTCAGGGTGGAATTCCATGTCTAAA
Source organism: Arizona elegans (assembly GCA_022577455.1). Taxonomy (NCBI): domain Eukaryota; kingdom Metazoa; phylum Chordata; class Lepidosauria; order Squamata; family Colubridae; genus Arizona; species Arizona elegans. The sequence goes on along the minus strand of JAKOOJ010000001.1, from coordinate 167,182,637 downwards.
AATATTATTATTAGCTGTTTTTAAAAATCGAGTGTTTTTGCTGCCCGAGGAAGAAAACGCGTGATGCCGCAGTCAGAAAAAAAGCTGCCAGGAGCAAAAAAAAATTTTTTTTCTCAAATGTAATAACGGATGTTAGAATGGGATTCAGGGTGGAATTCCATGTCTAAAAATATTATTATTAGCTGTTTTTAAAAATCGAGTGTTTTTGCTGCCCGAGGAAGAAAACGTGTGATGCCGTGGTAAGAAAAACAGCTGCCCAAGAGCAAAAATTTTTTTTTTCTCAAATGTAATAATGGATGTTAGAATGTGATTCGGGCTGGAATTCCATGTCTAAAAATATTATTATTAGCTGTTTTTAAAAATCGAGTGTTTTTGCTGCCTGAGGAAGAAAACGTGTGATGCCGCGGTCAGAAAAAAAGCTGCCAGAAGCAAAAAAATTTTTTTTCTCAAATGTAATAACGGATGCTAGAATGTGATTCGGGGTGGAATTCCATGTCTAAAAATATTATTATTAACTGTTTTTAAAAATCGAGTGTTTTTGCTGCCCGAGGAAGAAAACGCATGATGCCGCGGTTAGAAAAACAGCTGCCCAGTAGCAAAAAATTTTTTTTTCTCAAATGTAATAACGGATGTTAGAATGTGATTCGGGCTGGAATTCCATGTCTAAAAATATTATTATTAGCTGTTTTTAAAAATCGAGTGTTTTTGCTGCCCGAGGAAGAAAACGTGTGATGCCGCGGTCAGAAAAAAAGCTGCCAGAAGCAAAAAAATTTTTTTTCTCAAATGTAATAACGGAGGCTAGAATGTGATTCGGGGTGGAATTCCATGTCTAAAAATATTATTATTAGCTGTTTTTAAAAATCGAGTGTTTTTGCTGCCCGAGGAAGAAAACGCATGAAGCCGCGGTCAGAAAAAAAGCTGCCCAGGAGCAAAAATTTTTTTTTTCTCAAATGTAATAACGGATGCTAGAATGTGATTCGGGGTGGAATTCCATGTCTAAAAATATTATTATTAGCTGTTTTTAAAAATCAAGTGTTTTTGCTGCCCGAGGAAGAAAACGCGTGATGCCGCAGTCAGAAAAAAAGCTGCCCAGGAGCAAAAAAATTTTTTTTTCTCAAATGTAATAACGGATGCTAGAATGGGATTTGGGGTGGAATTCCATGTCTAAAAATATTATTATTAGCTGTTTTTAAAAATCAAGTGTTTTTGCTGCCTGAGGAAGAAAACGCGTGATGCCGCGGTCAGAAAAAAAGCTGCCCAGGAGCAAAAAAAAATTTTTTTTTCTCAAATGTAATAACGGATGCTAGAATGTGATTCGGGGTGGAATTCCATGTCTAAAATTATTATTATTAGCTGTTTTTAAAAATCGAGTGTTTTTGCTGCCCGAGGAAGAAAACGTGTGATGCCGTGGTCAGAAAAACAGCTGCCCAAGAGCAAAAATTTTTTTTTTCTCAAATGTAATAACGGATGTTAGAATGTGATTCGGGCTGGAATTCCATGTCTAAAAATATTATTATTAGCTGTTTTTAAAAATCGAGTGTTTTTGCTGCCTGAGGAAGAAAACGTGTGATGCCGCGGTCAGAAAAAAAGCTGCCAGAAGCAAAAAAAATTTTTTTCTCAAATGTAATAACGGATGCTAGAATGTGATTCGGGGTGGAATTCCATGTCTAAAAATATTATTATTAACTGTTTTTAAAAATCGAGTGTTTTTGCTGTCCGAGGAAGAAAACGCATGATGCCGCGGTCAGAAAAACAGCTGCCCAGGAGCAAAAAATTTTTTTTTCTCAAATGTAATAACGGATGTTAGAATGTGATTCGGGCTGGAATTCCATGTCTAAAAATATTATTATTAGCTGTTTTTAAAAATCGAGTGTTTTTGCTGCCCGAGGAAGAAAAAGTGTGATGCCGCGGTCAGAAAAAAAGCTGCCCAGAAGCAAAAAATTTTTTTTTCTCAAATGTAATAACGGATGCTAGAATGTGATTCGGGGTGGAATTCCATGTCTAAAAATATTATTATTAGCTGTTTTTAAAAATCAAGTGTTTTTGCTGCCCGAGGAAGAAAACGCGTGATGCCGCAGTCAGAAAAAAAGCTGCCCAGGAGCAAAAAAATTTTTTTTTCTCAAATGTAATAACGGATGCTAGAATGGGATTTGGGGTGGAATTCCATGTCTAAAAATATTATTATTAGCTGTTTTTAAAAATCAAGTGTTTTTGCTGCCTGAGGAAGAAAACGCGTGATGCCGCGGTCAGAAAAAAAGCTGCCCAGGAGCAAAAAAAAATTTTTTTTTCTCAAATGTAATAACGGATGCTAGAATGTGATTCGGGGTGGAATTCCATGTCTAAAATTATTATTATTAGCTGTTTTTAAAAATCGAGTGTTTTTGCTGCCCGAGGAAGAAAACGCGTGATGCCGCGGTCCGAAAAAAAGCCGCCCAAGAGCAAAAAAAAATTTTTTTCTCGAATGTAATAACGGATGCTAGAATGTGATTCGGGGTAGAATTGCATGTCTAAAAATATTATTATTAGCTGTTTTTAAAAATCGAGTGTTTTTGCGGTTCGAAGAAGAAAACGAGTGATGCAGCGGTAAGATAAAAAGCTGCCTAGGAGCAAAAAAATTTTTTTTTCTCAAATGTAATAACAGATCCTAGAATGTGATTCGGGGTGGAATTCCATGTCTAAAAATATTATGATTAGCTGTTTTGAAAAATCAAGTGTTTTTGCTGCCCGAGGAAGAAAACGCGTGATGTCGCGGTCATAAAAAAAGTTGCACAGGAGCAAAAAAAAATTTTTTTTCTCAAATGTAATAATGGATGCTAGAATGTGATTTAGGGTGGAATTCCATGTCTAAAAATATTATTATTAGCTGTTTTTAAAAATTGACTCTTTTTGCTGCCCGAGGAAGAAAACGCGTGATGCAGCGGTCAAAAAAAAAGCTGCCCAGGAGCAAAAAAAAATTTTTTTTCTCAAATGTAATAACAGATGCTAGAATGTGATTCAGGGTGGAATTACATGTCTAAAAAGATTATTATTAGCTGTATTTAAAAATCGAGTGTTTTTGCTGCCCGAGGAAGAAAACGCGTGATGCCGCAGTCAGAAAAAAAGCTGCCAGGAGCACAAAAAATTTTTTTTTCTCAAATGTAATAACGGATGTTAGAATGTGATTCGGGCTGGAATTCCATGTCTAAAAATATTATTATTAGCTGTTTTTAAAAATCGAGTGTTTTTGCTGCCCGAGGAAGAAAACGTGTGATGCCGCGGTCAGAAAAAAAGCTGCCCAGGAGCAAAAAAAAATTTTTTTTCTCAAATGTAATAACGGATGCTAGAATGTGATTCAGGGTGGAATTCCATGTCTAAAAATATTATTATTAGCTGTTTTTAAAAATCGAGTGTTTTTGCTGCCCGAGGAAGAAAACGCGTGATGCCGCAGTCAGAAAAAAAGCTGCCAGGAGCAAAAAAAATTTTTTTTCTCAAATGTAATAACGGATGTTAGAATGGGATTCAGGGTGGAATTCCATGTCTAAAAATATTATTATTAGCTGTTTTTAAAAATCGAGTGTTTTTGCTGCCCGAGGAAGAAAACGTGTGATGCCGTGGTCAGAAAAACAGCTGCCCAAGAGCAAAAAATTTTTTTTTCTCAAATGTAATAACGGATGTTAGAATGTGATTCGGGCTGGAATTCCATGTCTAAAAATATTATTATTAGCTGTTTTTAAAAATCGAGTGTTTTTGCTGCCCGAGGAAGAAAACGCATGATGCCGCGGTCAGAAAAAAAGCTGCCCAGGAGCAAAAATTTTTTTTTTCTCAAATGTAATAACGGATGCTAGAATGTGATTCGGGGTGGAATTCCATGTCTAAAAATATTATTATTAGCTGTTTTTAAAAATCAAGTGTTTTTGCTGCCCGAGGAAGAAAACGCGTGATGCCGCAGTCAGAAAAAAAGCTGCCCAGGAGCAAAAAAATTTTTTTTTCTCAAATGTAATAACGGATGCTAGAATGGGATTTGGGGTGGAATTCCATGTCTAAAAATATTATTATTAGCTGTTTTTAAAAATCGAGTGTTTTTGCTGCCCGAGGAAGAAAACGTGTGATGCCGTGGTCAGAAAAACAGCTGCCCAAGAGCAAAAATTTTTTTTTTCTCAAATGTAATAACGGATGTTAGAATGTGATTCGGGCTGGAATTCCATGTCTAAAAATATTATTATTAGCTGTTTTTAAAAATCGAGTGTTTTTGCTGCCTGAGGAAGAAAACGTGTGATGCCGCGGTCAGAAAAAAAGCTGCCAGAAGCAAAAAAAATTTTTTTCTCAAATGTAATAACGGATGCTAGAATGTGATTCGGGGTGGAATTCCATGTCTAAAAATATTATTATTAACTGTTTTTAAAAATCGAGTGTTTTTGCTGTCCGAGGAAGAAAACGCATGATGCCGCGGTCAGAAAAACAGCTGCCCAGGAGCAAAAAATTTTTTTTTCTCAAATGTAATAACGGATGTTAGAATGTGATTCGGGCTGGAATTCCATGTCTAAAAATATTATTATTAGCTGTTTTTAAAAATCGAGTGTTTTTGCTGCCCGAGGAAGAAAAAGTGTGATGCCGCGGTCAGAAAAAAAGCTGCCCAGAAGCAAAAAATTTTTTTTTCTCAAATGTAATAACGGATGCTAGAATGTGATTCGGGGTGGAATTCCATGTCTAAAAATATTATTATTAGCTGTTTTTAAAAATCAAGTGTTTTTGCTGCCCGAGGAAGAAAACGCGTGATGCCGCAGTCAGAAAAAAAGCTGCCCAGGAGCAAAAAAATTTTTTTTTCTCAAATGTAATAACGGATGCTAGAATGGGATTTGGGGTGGAATTCCATGTCTAAAAATATTATTATTAGCTGTTTTTAAAAATCAAGTGTTTTTGCTGCCTGAGGAAGAAAACGCGTGATGCCGCGGTCAGAAAAAAAGCTGCCCAGGAGCAAAAAAAAATTTTTTTTTCTCAAATGTAATAACGGATGCTAGAATGTGATTCGGGGTGGAATTCCATGTCTAAAATTATTATTATTAGCTGTTTTTAAAAATCGAGTGTTTTTGCTGCCCGAGGAAGAAAACGCGTGATGCCGCGGTCCGAAAAAAAGCCGCCCAAGAGCAAAAAAAAATTTTTTTCTCGAATGTAATAACGGATGCTAGAATGTGATTCGGGGTAGAATTGCATGTCTAAAAATATTATTATTAGCTGTTTTTAAAAATCGAGTGTTTTTGCGGTTCGAAGAAGAAAACGAGTGATGCAGCGGTAAGATAAAAAGCTGCCTAGGAGCAAAAAAATTTTTTTTTCTCAAATGTAATAACAGATCCTAGAATGTGATTCGGGGTGGAATTCCATGTCTAAAAATATTATGATTAGCTGTTTTGAAAAATCAAGTGTTTTTGCTGCCCGAGGAAGAAAACGCGTGATGTCGCGGTCATAAAAAAAGTTGCACAGGAGCAAAAAAAAATTTTTTTTCTCAAATGTAATAATGGATGCTAGAATGTGATTTAGGGTGGAATTCCATGTCTAAAAATATTATTATTAGCTGTTTTTAAAAATTGACTCTTTTTGCTGCCCGAGGAAGAAAACGCGTGATGCAGCGGTCAAAAAAAAAGCTGCCCAGGAGCAAAAAAAAATTTTTTTTCTCAAATGTAATAACAGATGCTAGAATGTGATTCAGGGTGGAATTACATGTCTAAAAAGATTATTATTAGCTGTATTTAAAAATCGAGTGTTTTTGCTGCCCGAGGAAGAAAACGCGTGATGCCGCAGTCAGAAAAAAAGCTGCCAGGAGCACAAAAAATTTTTTTTTCTCAAATGTAATAACGGATGTTAGAATGTGATTCGGGCTGGAATTCCATGTCTAAAAATATTATTATTAGCTGTTTTTAAAAATCGAGTGTTTTTGCTGCCCGAGGAAGAAAACGTGTGATGCCGCGGTCAGAAAAAAAGCTGCCCAGGAGCAAAAAAAAATTTTTTTTCTCAAATGTAATAACGGATGCTAGAATGTGATTCAGGGTGGAATTCCATGTCTAAAAATATTATTATTAGCTGTTTTTAAAAATCGAGTGTTTTTGCTGCCCGAGGAAGAAAACGCGTGATGCCGCAGTCAGAAAAAAAGCTGCCAGGAGCAAAAAAAATTTTTTTTCTCAAATGTAATAACGGATGTTAGAATGGGATTCAGGGTGGAATTCCATGTCTAAAAATATTATTATTAGCTGTTTTTAAAAATCGAGTGTTTTTGCTGCCCGAGGAAGAAAACGTGTGATGCCGTGGTCAGAAAAACAGCTGCCCAAGAGCAAAAAATTTTTTTTTCTCAAATGTAATAACGGATGTTAGAATGTGATTCGGGCTGGAATTCCATGTCTAAAAATATTATTATTAGCTGTTTTTAAAAATCGAGTGTTTTTGCTGCCCGAGGAAGAAAACGCATGATGCCGCGGTCAGAAAAAAAGCTGCCCAGGAGCAAAAATTTTTTTTTTCTCAAATGTAATAACGGATGCTAGAATGTGATTCGGGGTGGAATTCCATGTCTAAAAATATTATTATTAGCTGTTTTTAAAAATCAAGTGTTTTTGCTGCCCGAGGAAGAAAACGCGTGATGCCGCAGTCAGAAAAAAAGCTGCCCAGGAGCAAAAAAATTTTTTTTTCTCAAATGTAATAACGGATGCTAGAATGGGATTTGGGGTGGAATTCCATGTCTAAAAATATTATTATTAGCTGTTTTTAAAAATCGAGTGTTTTTGCTGCCCGAGGAAGAAAACGTGTGATGCCGTGGTCAGAAAAACAGCTGCCCAAGAGCAAAAATTTTTTTTTTCTCAAATGTAATAACGGATGTTAGAATGTGATTCGGGCTGGAATTCCATGTCTAAAAATATTATTATTAGCTGTTTTTAAAAATCGAGTGTTTTTGCTGCCTGAGGAAGAAAACGTGTGATGCCGCGGTCAGAAAAAAAGCTGCCAGAAGCAAAAAAAATTTTTTTCTCAAATGTAATAACGGATGCTAGAATGTGATTCGGGGTGGAATTCCATGTCTAAAAATATTATTATTAACTGTTTTTAAAAATCGAGTGTTTTTGCTGCCCGAGGAAGAAAACGCATGATGCCGCGGTCAGAAAAACAGCTGCCCAGGAGCAAAAAATTTTTTTTTCTCAAATGTAATAACGGATGTTAGAATGTGATTCGGGCTGGAATTCCATGTCTAAAAATATTATTATTATCTGTTTTTAAAAATCGAGTGTTTTTGCTGCCCGAGGAAGAAAAAGTGTGATGCCGCGGTCAGAAAAAAAGCTGCCCAGGAGCAAAAAATTTTTTTTTCTCAAATGTAATAACGGATGCTAGAATGTGATTCGAGGTGGAATTCCATGTCTAAAAATATTATTATTAGCTGTTTTTAAAAATCAAGTGTTTTTGCTGCCCGAGGAAGAAAACGCGTGATGCCGCAGTCAGAAAAAAAGCTGCCCAGGAGCAAAAAAAATTTTTTTTCTCAAATGTAATAACGGATGCTAGAATGGGATTTGGGGTGGAATTCCATGTCTAAAAATATTATTATTAGCTGTTTTTAAAAATCAAGTGTTTTTGCTGCCTGAGGAAGAAAACGCGTGATGCCGCGGTCAGAAAAAAAGCTGCCCAGGAGCAAAAAAAAATTTTTTTTCTCAAATGTAATAACGGATGCTAGAATGTGATTCGGGGTGGAATTCCATGTCTAAAATTATTATTATTAGCTGTTTTTAAAAATCGAGTGTTTTTGCTGCCCGAGGAAGAAAACGCGTGATGCCGCGGTCCGAAAAAAAGCCGCCCAAGAGCAAAAAAAAATTTTTTTTCTCAAATGTAATAACGGATGCTAGAATGTGATTCAGGGTGGAATTCCATGTCTAAAAATATTATTATTAGCTGTTTTTAAAAATCGAGTGTTTTTGCTGCCCGAGGAAGAAAACGCGTGATGCCGCAGTCAGAAAAAAAGCTGCCAGGAGCAAAAAAAAATTTTTTTTCTCAAATGTAATAACGGATGTTAGAATGGGATTCAGGGTGGAATTCCATGTCTAAAAATATTATTATTAGCTGTTTTTAAAAATCGAGTGTTTTTGCTGCCCGAGGAAGAAAACGTGTGATGCCGTGGTAAGAAAAACAGCTGCCCAAGAGCAAAAATTTTTTTTTTCTCAAATGTAATAATGGATGTTAGAATGTGATTCGGGGTGGAATTCCATGTCTAAAAATATTATTATTAGCTGTTTTTAAAAATCGAGTGTTTTTGCTGCCTGAGGAAGAAAACGTGTGATGCCGCGGTCAGAAAAAAAGCTGCCAGAAGCAAAAAAATTTTTTTTCTCAAATGTAATAACGGATGCTAGAATGTGATTCGGGGTGGAATTCCATGTCTAAAAATATTATTATTAACTGTTTTTAAAAATCGAGTGTTTTTGCTGCCCGAGGAAGAAAACGCATGATGCCGCGGTTAGAAAAACAGCTGCCCAGTAGCAAAAAATTTTTTTTTCTCAAATGTAATAACGGATGTTAGAATGTGATTCGGGCTGGAATTCCATGTCTAAAAATATTATTATTAGCTGTTTTTAAAAATCGAGTGTTTTTGCTGCCCGAGGAAGAAAACGTGTGATGCCGCGGTCAGAAAAAAAGCTGCCAGAAGCAAAAAAATTTTTTTTCTCAAATGTAATAACGGAGGCTAGAATGTGATTCGGGGTGGAATTCCATGTCTAAAAATATTATTATTAGCTGTTTTTAAAAATCGAGTGTTTTTGCTGCCCGAGGAAGAAAACGCATGAAGCCGCGGTCAGAAAAAAAGCTGCCCAGGAGCAAAAATTTTTTTTTTCTCAAATGTAATAACGGATGCTAGAATGTGATTCGGGGTGGAATTCCATGTCTAAAAATATTATTATTAGCTGTTTTTAAAAATCAAGTGTTTTTGCTGCCCGAGGAAGAAAACGCGTGATGCCGCAGTCAGAAAAAAAGCTGCCCAGGAGCAAAAAAATTTTTTTTTCTCAAATGTAATAACGGATGCTAGAATGGGATTTGGGGTGGAATTCCATGTCTAAAAATATTATTATTAGCTGTTTTTAAAAATCAAGTGTTTTTGCTGCCTGAGGAAGAAAACGCGTGATGCCGCGGTCAGAAAAAAAGCTGCCCAGGAGCAAAAAAAAATTTTTTTTTCTCAAATGTAATAACGGATGCTAGAATGTGATTCGGGGTGGAATTCCATGTCTAAAATTATTATTATTAGCTGTTTTTAAAAATCGAGTGTTTTTGCTGCCCGAGGAAGAAAACGTGTGATGCCGTGGTCAGAAAAACAGCTGCCCAAGAGCAAAAATTTTTTTTTTCTCAAATGTAATAACGGATGTTAGAATGTGATTCGGGCTGGAATTCCATGTCTAAAAATATTATTATTAGCTGTTTTTAAAAATCGAGTGTTTTTGCTGCCTGAGGAAGAAAACGTGTGATGCCGCGGTCAGAAAAAAAGCTGCCAGAAGCAAAAAAAATTTTTTTCTCAAATGTAATAACGGATGCTAGAATGTGATTCGGGGTGGAATTCCATGTCTAAAAATATTATTATTAACTGTTTTTAAAAATCGAGTGTTTTTGCTGTCCGAGGAAGAAAACGCATGATGCCGCGGTCAGAAAAACAGCTGCCCAGGAGCAAAAAATTTTTTTTTCTCAAATGTAATAACGGATGTTAGAATGTGATTCGGGCTGGAATTCCATGTCTAAAAATATTATTATTAGCTGTTTTTAAAAATCGAGTGTTTTTGCTGCCCGAGGAAGAAAAAGTGTGATGCCGCGGTCAGAAAAAAAGCTGCCCAGAAGCAAAAAATTTTTTTTTCTCAAATGTAATAACGGATGCTAGAATGTGATTCGGGGTGGAATTCCATGTCTAAAAATATTATTATTAGCTGTTTTTAAAAATCAAGTGTTTTTGCTGCCCGAGGAAGAAAACGCGTGATGCCGCAGTCAGAAAAAAAGCTGCCCAGGAGCAAAAAAAATTTTTTTTCTCAAATGTAATAACGGATGCTAGAATGGGATTTGGGGTGGAATTCCATGTCTAAAAATATTATTATTAGCTGTTTTTAAAAATCAAGTGTTTTTGCTGCCTGAGGAAGAAAACGCGTGATGCCGCGGTCAGAAAAAAAGCTGCCCAGGAGCAAAAAAAAATTTTTTTTTCTCAAATGTAATAACGGATGCTAGAATGTGATTCGGGGTGGAATTCCATGTCTAAAATTATTATTATTAGCTGTTTTTAAAAATCGAGTGTTTTTGCTGCCCGAGGAAGAAAACGCGTGATGCCGCGGTCCGAAAAAAAGCCGCCCAAGAGCAAAAAAAAATTTTTTTCTCGAATGTAATAACGGATGCTAGAATGTGATTCGGGGTAGAATTGCATGTCTAAAAATATTATTATTAGCTGTTTTTAAAAATCGAGTGTTTTTGCGGTTCGAAGAAGAAAACGAGTGATGCAGCGGTAAGATAAAAAGCTGCCTAGGAGCAAAAAAATTTTTTTTTCTCAAATGTAATAACAGATCCTAGAATGTGATTCGGGGTGGAATTCCATGTCTAAAAATATTATGATTAGCTGTTTTGAAAAATCAAGTGTTTTTGCTGCCCGAGGAAGAAAACGCGTGATGTCGCGGTCATAAAAAAAGTTGCACAGGAGCAAAAAAAAATTTTTTTTCTCAAATGTAATAATGGATGCTAGAATGTGATTTAGGGTGGAATTCCATGTCTAAAAATATTATTATTAGCTGTTTTTAAAAATTGACTCTTTTTGCTGCCCGAGGAAGAAAACGCGTGATGCAGCGGTCAAAAAAAAAGCTGCCCAGGAGCAAAAAAAAATTTTTTTTCTCAAATGTAATAACAGATGCTAGAATGTGATTCAGGGTGGAATTACATGTCTAAAAAGATTATTATTAGCTGTATTTAAAAATCGAGTGTTTTTGCTGCCCGAGGAAGAAAACGCGTGATGCCGCAGTCAGAAAAAAAGCTGCCAGGAGCACAAAAAATTTTTTTTTCTCAAATGTAATAACGGATGTTAGAATGTGATTCGGGCTGGAATTCCATGTCTAAAAATATTATTATTAGCTGTTTTTAAAAATCGAGTGTTTTTGCTGCCCGAGGAAGAAAACGTGTGATGCCGCGGTCAGAAAAAAAGCTGCCCAGGAGCAAAAAAAAATTTTTTTTCTCAAATGTAATAACGGATGCTAGAATGTGATTCAGGGTGGAATTCCATGTCTAAAAATATTATTATTAGCTGTTTTTAAAAATCGAGTGTTTTTGCTGCCCGAGGAAGAAAACGCGTGATGCCGCAGTCAGAAAAAAAGCTGCCAGGAGCAAAAAAAATTTTTTTTCTCAAATGTAATAACGGATGTTAGAATGGGATTCAGGGTGGAATTCCATGTCTAAAAATATTATTATTAGCTGTTTTTAAAAATCGAGTGTTTTTGCTGCCCGAGGAAGAAAACGTGTGATGCCGTGGTCAGAAAAACAGCTGCCCAAGAGCAAAAAATTTTTTTTTCTCAAATGTAATAACGGATGTTAGAATGTGATTCGGGCTGGAATTCCATGTCTAAAAATATTATTATTAGCTGTTTTTAAAAATCGAGTGTTTTTGCTGCCCGAGGAAGAAAACGCATGATGCCGCGGTCAGAAAAAAAGCTGCCCAGGAGCAAAAATTTTTTTTTTCTCAAATGTAATAACGGATGCTAGAATGTGATTCGGGGTGGAATTCCATGTCTAAAAATATTATTATTAGCTGTTTTTAAAAATCAAGTGTTTTTGCTGCCCGAGGAAGAAAACGCGTGATGCCGCAGTCAGAAAAAAAGCTGCCCAGGAGCAAAAAAATTTTTTTTTCTCAAATGTAATAACGGATGCTAGAATGGGATTTGGGGTGGAATTCCATGTCTAAAAATATTATTATTAGCTGTTTTTAAAAATCGAGTGTTTTTGCTGCCCGAGGAAGAAAACGTGTGATGCCGTGGTCAGAAAAACAGCTGCCCAAGAGCAAAAATTTTTTTTTTCTCAAATGTAATAACGGATGTTAGAATGTGATTCGGGCTGGAATTCCATGTCTAAAAATATTATTATTAGCTGTTTTTAAAAATCGAGTGTTTTTGCTGCCTGAGGAAGAAAACGTGTGATGCCGCGGTCAGAAAAAAAGCTGCCAGAAGCAAAAAAAATTTTTTTCTCAAATGTAATAACGGATGCTAGAATGTGATTCGGGGTGGAATTCCATGTCTAAAAATATTATTATTAACTGTTTTTAAAAATCGAGTGTTTTTGCTGCCCGAGGAAGAAAACGCATGATGCCGCGGTCAGAAAAACAGCTGCCCAGGAGCAAAAAATTTTTTTTTCTCAAATGTAATAACGGATGTTAGAATGTGATTCGGGCTGGAATTCCATGTCTAAAAATATTATTATTAGCTGTTTTTAAAAATCGAGTGTTTTTGCTGCCCGAGGAAGAAAAAGTGTGATGCCGCGGTCAGAAAAAAAGCTGCCCAGGAGCAAAAAATTTTTTTTTCTCAAATGTAATAACGGATGCTAGAATGTGATTCGAGGTGGAATTCCATGTCTAAAAATATTATTATTAGCTGTTTTTAAAAATCAAGTGTTTTTGCTGCCCGAGGAAGAAAACGCGTGATGCCGCAGTCAGAAAAAAAGCTGCCCAGGAGCAAAAAAAATTTTTTTTCTCAAATGTAATAACGGATGCTAGAATGGGATTTGGGGTGGAATTCCATGTCTAAAAATATTATTATTAGCTGTTTTTAAAAATCAAGTGTTTTTGCTGCCTGAGGAAGAAAACGCGTGATGCCGCGGTCAGAAAAAAAGCTGCCCAGGAGCAAAAAAAAATTTTTTTTTCTCAAATGTAATAACGGATGCTAGAATGTGATTCGGGGTGGAATTCCATGTCTAAAATTATTATTATTAGCTGTTTTTAAAAATCGAGTGTTTTTGCTGCCCGAGGAAGAAAACGCGTGATGCCGCGGTCCGAAAAAAAGCCGCCCAAGAGCAAAAAAAAATTTTTTTCTCGAATGTAATAACGGATGCTAGAATGTGATTCGGGGTAGAATTGCATGTCTAAAAATATTATTATTAGCTGTTTTTAAAAATCGAGTGTTTTTGCGGTTCGAAGAAGAAAACGCGTGATGCAGCGGTCAGAAAAAAAGCTGCCCAGGAGCAAAAAAAATTTTTTTTTCTCAAATGTAATAACGGATCCTAGAATGTGATTCGGGGTGGAATTCCATGTCTAAAAATATTATTATTTGCTGTTTTGAAAAATTGACTCTTTTTGCTGCCCGAGGAAGAAAACGCGTGATGCCGTGGTCAGAAAAAAAGCTGCCCAGGAGGAAAAAAAATTTTTTTTCTCAAATGTAATAACAGATCCTAGAATGGGATTTGGGGTGGAATTCCATGTCTAAAAATATTATTATTAGCTGTTTTTAAAAATCGAGTGTTTTTGCGGTTCGAAGAAGAAAACGCGTGATGCAGCGGTAAGAAAAAAAGCTGCCTAGGAGCAAAAAATTTTTTTTTTCTAAAATGTAATAACGGATCCTAGAATGTGATTCGGGGTGGAATTCCATGTCTAAAATTATTATTATTAGCTGTTTTTAAAAATCGAGTGTTTTTGCTGCCCGAGGAAGAAAACGTGTGATGCCGTGGTCAGAAAAACAGCTGCGCAAGAGCAAAAATTTTTTTTTTCTCAAATGTAATAACGGATGTTAGAATGTGATTCGGGCTGGAATTCCATGTCTAAAAATATTATTATTAGCTGTTTTTAAAAATCGAGTGTTTTTGCTGCCTGAGGAAGAAAACGTGTGATGCCGCGGTCAGAAAAAAAGCTGCCAGAAGCAAAAAAAATTTTTTCTCAAATGTAATAACGGATGCTAGAATGTGATTCGGGGTGGAATTCCATGTCTAAAAATATTATTATTAACTGTTTTTAAAAATCGAGTGTTTTTGCTGCCCGAGGAAGAAAACGCATGATGCCGCGGTCAGAAAAACAGCTGCCCAGGAGCAAAAAATTTTTTTTTCTCAAATGTAATAACGGATGCTAGAATGGGATTTGGGGTGGAATTCCATGTCTAAAAATATTATTATTAGCTGTTTTTAAAAATCAAGTGTTTTTGCTGCCTGAGGAAGAAAACGCGTGATGCCGCGGTCAGAAAAAAAGCTGCCCAGGAGCAAAAAAAAATTTTTTTTCTCAAATGTAATAACGGATGCTAGAATGTGATTCGGGGTGGAATTCCATGTCTAAAATTATTATTATTAGCTGTTTTTAAAAATCGAGTGTTTTTGCTGCCCGAGGAAGAAAACGCGTGATGCCGCTGTCCGAAAAAAAGCCGCCCAAGAGCAAAAAAAATTTTTTTTTCTCGAATGTAATAACGGATGCTAGAATGTGATTCGGGGTAGAATTGCATGTCTAAAAATATTATTATTAGCTGTTTTTAAAAATCGAGTGTTTTTGCGGTTCGAAGAAGAAAACGAGTGATGCAGCGGTAAGAAAAAAAGCTGCCTAGGAGGAAAAAAATTTTTTTTTCTCAAATGTAATAACGGATCCTAGAATGTGATTCGGGGTGGAATTCCATGTCTAAAAATATTATGATTAGCTGTTTTGAAAAATCAAGTGTTTTTGCTGCCCGAGGAAGAAAACGCGTGATGTCGCGGTCATAAAAAAAGTTGCTCAGGAGCAAAAAAAAATTTTTTTTCTCAAATGTAATAATGGATGCTAGAATGTGATTTAGGGTGGAATTCCATGTCTAAAAATATTATTATTAGCTGTTTTTAAAAATCGAGTGTTTTTGCTGCCAGAGGAAGAAAACGCGTGATGCCGCGGTCAGATAAAATGCCGCCGAGGAGCAAAAAAATTTTTTTTTCTCAAATGTAATAACGGATGCTAGAATGTGATTTTTTGGTGGAATTCCAGGTCTTAAAATATTATTATTAGCTATTTTTAAAAATCGAGTGTTTTTGCTGCCCGAGGAAGAAAACACGTGATGCCGCGGTCCGAAAAAAAGCCGCCCAAGAGCAAAAAAAATTTTTTTCTCGAATGTAATAACGGATGCTAGAATGTGATTCGGGGTGGAATTCCATGTCTAAAAATATTATTATTAGCTGTTTTTAAAAATCGAGTGTTTTTGCGGTTCGAAGAAGAAAACGAGTGATGCAGCGGTAAGAAAAAAAGCTGCCTAGTAGCAAAAAAATTTTTTTTTCTCAAATGTAATAACAGATCCTAGAATGTGATTCGGGGTGGAATTCCATGTCTAAAAATATTATGATTAGCTGTTTTGAAAAATCAAGTGTTTTTGCTGCCCGAGGAAGAAAACGCCTGATGTCGCGGTCATAAAAAAAGTTGCTCAGGAGCAAAAAAAAATTTTTTTTCTCAAATGTAATAATGGATGCTAGAATGTGATTTAGGGTGGAATTCCATGTCTAAAAATATTATTATTAGCTGTTTTTAAAAATTGACTCTTTTTGCTGCCCGAGGAAGAAAACGCGTGATGCCGTGGTTAGAAAAAAAGCTGCCCAGGAGCAAAAAAATTTTTTTTTCTCAAATGTAATAACGGATGCTAGAATGGGATTTGGGGTGGAATTCCATGTCTAAAAATATTATTATTAGCTGTTTTTAAAAATCAAGTGTTTTTGCTGCCCGAGGAAGAAAACGCGTGATGCAGCGGTCAGAAAAAAAGCTGCCCAGGAGCAAAAAAAATTTTTTTTTCTCAAATGTAATAACGGATCCTAGAATGTGATTCAGGGTGGAATTCCATGTCTAAAAATATTATTATTAGCTGTTTTTAAAAATTGAGTGTTTTTGCTGCCCGAGGAAGAAAACGCCTGATGCCGCGGTCAGAAAAAAAGCTTCCATGTAGCAAAAAAAATTTTTTTTTCTCAAATGTAATAACGGATCCTAGAATGTGATTCGGGGTGGAATTCCATGTCTAAAAATATTATTATTTGCTGTTTTGAAAAATTGACTCTTTTTGCTGCCCGAGGAAGAAAACGCGTGATGCCGTGGTCAGAAAAAAAGCTGCCCAGGAGCAAAAAAAATTTTTTTTCTCAAATGTAATAACGGATCCTAGAATGGGATTTGGGGTGGAATTCCATGTCTAAAAATATTATTATTAGCTGTTTATAAAAATCGAGTGTTTTTGCTGTCCGAGGAAGAAAACGTGTGATGCCGCAGTCAGAAAAAAAGCTGCCCAGGAGCAAAAAAATTTTTTTTTCTCAAATGTAATAACGGATGCTAGAATGGGATTTGGGGTGGAATTCCATGTCTAAAAATATTATTATTAGCTGTTTTTAAAAATCAAGTGTTTTTGCTGCCTGAGGAAGAAAACGCGTGATGCCGCGGTCAGAAAAAAAGCTGCCCAGGAGCAAAAAAAAATTTTTTTTTCTCAAATGTAATAACGGATGCTAGAATGTGATTCGGGGTGGAATTCCATGTCTAAAATTATTATTATTAGCTGTTTTTAAAAATCGAGTGTTTTTGCTGCCCGAGGAAGAAAACGCGTGATGCAGCGGTAAGAAAAAAAGCTGCCTAGGAGCAAAAAAATTTTTTTTTCTCAAATGTAATAACGGATCCTAGAATGTGATTCGGGGTGGAATTCCATGTCTAAAAATATTATGATTAGCTGTTTTGAAAAATCAAGTGTTTTTGCTGCCCGAGGAAGAAAACGCGTGATGTCGCGGTCATAAAAAAAGTTGCTCAGGAGCAAAAAAAAATTTTTTTTCTCAAATGTAATAATGGATGCTAGAATGTGATTTAGGGTGGAATTCCATGTCTAAAAATATTATTATTAGCTGTTTTTAAAAATCGAGTGTTTTTGCTGCCAGAGGAAGAAAACGCGTGATGCCGCGGTCAGATAAAATGCCGCCGAGGAGCAAAAAAATTTTTTTTTCTCAAATGTAATAACGGATGCTAGAATGTGATTCGGGGTGGAATTCCAGGTCTTAAAATATTATTAGTAGCTATTTTTAAAAATCGAGTGTTTTTGCTGCCCGAGGAAGAAAACCCGTGATGCCGCGGTCCGAAAAAAAGCCGCCCAAGAGCAAAAAAAATTTTTTTCTCGAATGTAATAACGGATGCTAGAATGTGATTCGGGGTGGAATTCCATGTCTAAAAATATTATTATTAGCTGTTTTTAAAAATCGAGTGTTTTTGCGGTTCGAAGAAGAAAACGAGTGATGCAGCGGTAAGAAAAAAAGCTGCCTAGTAGCAAAAAATTTTTTTTTTCTCAAATGTAATAACAGATCCTAGAATGTGATTCGGGGTGGAATTCCATGTCTAAAAATATTATGATTAGCTGTTTTGAAAAATCAAGTGTTTTTGCTGCCTGAGGAAGAAAACGTGTGATGCCGCAGTCAGAAAAAAAGCTGCCCAGGAGCAAAAAAATTTTTTTTTCTCAAATGTAATAACGGATGCTAGAATGGGATTTGGGGTGGAATTCCATGTCTAAAAATATTGTTATTAGCTGTTTTTAAAAATCAAGTGTTTTTGCTGCCTGAGGAAGAAAACGCGTGATGCCGCGGTCAGAAAAAAAGCTGCCCAGGAGCAAAAAAAAATTTTTTTTTCTCAAATGTAATAACGGATGCTAGAATGTGATTCGGGGTGGAATTCCATGTCTAAAATTATTATTATTAGCTGTTTTTAAAAATCGAGTGTTTTTGCTGCCCGAGGAAGAAAACGCGTGATGCCGCGGTCAGATAAAATGCCGCCGAGGAGCAAAAAAATTTTTTTTCTCAAATGAAATAACGGATGCTAGAATGTGATTCGGGGTGGAATTCCATGTCTTAAAATATTATTATTAGCTATTTTTAAAAATCGAGTGTTTTTGCTGCCCGAGGAAGAAAACACGTGATGCCGCGGTCCGAAAAAAAGCCGCCCAAGAGCAAAAAAAAATTTTTTTCTCGAATGTAATAACGGATGCTAGAATGTGATTCGGGGTAGAATTGCATGTCTAAAAATATTATTATTAGCTGTTTTTAAAAATCGAGTGTTTTTGCGGTTCGAAGAAGAAAACGAGTGATGCAGCGGTAAGAAAAAAAGCTGCCTAGGAGCAAAAAAATTTTTTTTTCTCAAATGTAATAACGGATCCTAGAATGTGATTCGGGGTGGAATTCCATGTCTAAAAATATTATGATTAGCTGTTTTGAAAAATCAAGTGTTTTTGCTGCCCGAGGAAGAAAACGCCTGATGTCGCGGTCATAAAAAAAGTTGCTCAGGAGCAAAAAAAATTTTTTTTCCTCAAATGTAATAATGGATGCTAGAATGTGATTTAGGGTGGAATTCCATGTCTAAAAATATTATTATTAGCTGTTTTTAAAAATTGACTCTTTTTGCTGCCCGAGGAAGAAAACGCGTGATGCAGCGGTCAGAAAAAAAGCTGCCCAGGAGCAAAAAAAATTTTTTTTTCTCAAATGTAATAACAGATCCTAGAATGTGATTCAGGGTGGAATTCCATGTCGAAAAATATTATTATTAGCTGTTTTTAAAAATTGAGTGTTTTTGCTGCCCGAGGAAGAAAACGCGTGATGCCGCGGTCAGAAAAAAAGCTGCCATGTAGCAAAAAAAAATTTTTTTTCTCAAATGTAATAACGGATGCTAGAATGTGATTCAGGGTGGAATTCCATGTCTAAAAATATTATTATTAGCTGTTTTTAAAAATTGACTCTTTTTGCTGCCCGAGGAAGAAAACGCATGATGCCTCGGTCAGAAAAAAAGCTGCCCAGGAACAAAAATTTTTTTTTCTGAAATGTAATAACGGAAGCTAGAATGGGATTCGGGGTGGAATTCCATGTCTAAAAATATTATTATTAGCTGTTTTTAAATATCGAGTGTTTTCGCTGCCCAAGGAAGAGAACGCGTGATGCCGCGGTCAGAAAAAAAGCTGCCAGAAGCAAAAATTTTTTTTTCTCAAATGTAATAATGGATGCTAGAATGTGATTCAGGGTGGAATTCCATATCTAAAAATATTATTATTAGCTGTTTTTAAAAATCGAGTGTTTTTGCTGCCCGAGGAAGAAAACGCATGATGCCGGGGTGAGAAAAAAAGCTGCCCAGGAGCAAAAAAAATTTTTTTTTCTCAAATGTAATAATGGATGCTAGAATGTGATTTAGGGTGGAATTCCATGTCTAAAAATATTATTATTAGCTGTTTTTAAAAATTGACTCTTTTTGCTGCCCGAGGAAGAAAACGCGTGATGCCGTGGTTACAAAAAAAGCTGCCCAGGAGCAAAAAAATTTTTTTTTCTCAAATGTAATAACGGATGCTAGAATGGGATTTGGGGTGGAATTCCATGTCTAAAAATATTATTATTAGCTGTTTTTAAAAATCAAGTGTTTTTGCTGCCCGAGGAAGAAAACGCGTGATGCAGCGGTCAGAAAAAAAGCTGCCCAGGAGCAAAAAAATTTTTTTTTTCTCAAATGTAATAACGGATCCTAGAATGTGATTCAGGGTGGAATTCCATGTCTAAAAATATTATTATTAGCTGTTTTTAAAAATTGAGTGTTTTTGCTGCCCGAGGAAGAAAATGCGTGATGCCGCGGTCAGAAAAAAAGCTGCCATGTAGCAAAAAAAATTTTTTTTTCTCAAATGTAATAACGGATGCTAGAATGTGATTCAGGGTGGAATTCCATGTCTAAAAATATTATTATTAGCTGTTTTTAAAAATTGACTCTTTTTGCTGCCTGAGGAA
This sequence comes from Arizona elegans, assembly GCA_022577455.1. Taxonomy (NCBI): domain Eukaryota; kingdom Metazoa; phylum Chordata; class Lepidosauria; order Squamata; family Colubridae; genus Arizona; species Arizona elegans. The sequence goes on along the minus strand of JAKOOJ010000001.1, from coordinate 167,162,948 downwards.
GAAAACGCATGATGCCTCGGTCAGAAAAAAAGCTGCCCAGGAGCAAAAATTTTTTTTTTCTCAAATGTAATAATGGATGCTAGAATGTGATTCGGGGTGGAATTCCATGTCTAAAAATATTTTTATTAGCTGTTTATAAAAATTGAGTGTTTTTGCTGCCCGAGGAAGAAAACGCATGATGCCGTGGTCAGAAAAAAAGCTGCCCAGGAACAAAAATTTTTTTTTTCTCAAATGTAATAACGGATACTAGAATGTGATTTGGGGTGGAATTCCATGTCTAAAAATATTATTATTAGCTGTTTTTAAAAATCGAGTGTTTTTGCTGCCCGAGGAAGAAAACGCGTGATCCCGCGGTCAGAAAAAAAGCTGCCCAGGAACAAAAATTTTTTTTTCTCAAATGTAATAACGGATGCTAGAATGGGATTCGGGGTGGAATTCCATGTCTAAAAATATTATTATTAGCTGTTTTTAAATATCGAGTGTTTTCGCTGACCAAGGAAGAGAACGCGTGATGCCGCGGTCAGAAAAAAAGCTGCCAGAAGCAAAAAATTTTTTTTCTCAAATGTAATAACGGACGCTAGAATGTGATTCAGGGTGGAATTCCATGTCCAAAAATATTATTATTAGCTGTTTTTAAAAATCGAGTGTTTTTGCTGCCCGAGGAAGAAAACGCGTGATGCAGCGGTAAGAAAAAAAGCTGCCTAGGAGCAAAAAAATTTTTTTTTCTCAAATGTAATAACGGATCCTAGAATGTGATTCGGGGTGGAATTCCATGTCTAAAAATATTATGATTAGCTGTTTTGAAAAATCAAGTGTTTTTGCTGCCCGAGGAAGAAAACGCGTGATGTCGCGGTCATAAAAAAAGTTGCTCAGGAGCAAAAAAAAATTTTTTTTCTCAAATGTAATAATGGATGCTAGAATGTGATTTAGGGTGGAATTCCATGTCTAAAAATATTATTATTAGCTGTTTTTAAAAATCGAGTGTTTTTGCTGCCAGAGGAAGAAAACGCGTGATGCCGCGGTCAGATAAAATGCCGCCGAGGAGCAAAAAAATTTTTTTTTCTCAAATGTAATAACGGATGCTAGAATGTGATTCGGGGTGGAATTCCAGGTCTTAAAATATTATTAGTAGCTATTTTTAAAAATCGAGTGTTTTTGCTGCCCGAGGAAGAAAACCCGTGATGCCGCGGTCCGAAAAAAAGCCGCCCAAGAGCAAAAAAAATTTTTTTCTCGAATGTAATAACGGATGCTAGAATGTGATTCGGGGTGGAATTCCATGTCTAAAAATATTATTATTAGCTGTTTTTAAAAATCGAGTGTTTTTGCGGTTCGAAGAAGAAAACGAGTGATGCAGCGGTAAGAAAAAAAGCTGCCTAGTAGCAAAAAATTTTTTTTTTCTCAAATGTAATAACAGATCCTAGAATGTGATTCGGGGTGGAATTCCATGTCTAAAAATATTATGATTAGCTGTTTTGAAAAATCAAGTGTTTTTGCTGCCTGAGGAAGAAAACGTGTGATGCCGCAGTCAGAAAAAAAGCTGCCCAGGAGCAAAAAAATTTTTTTTTCTCAAATGTAATAACGGATGCTAGAATGGGATTTGGGGTGGAATTCCATGTCTAAAAATATTGTTATTAGCTGTTTTTAAAAATCAAGTGTTTTTGCTGCCTGAGGAAGAAAACGCGTGATGCCGCGGTCAGAAAAAAAGCTGCCCAGGAGCAAAAAAAAATTTTTTTTTCTCAAATGTAATAACGGATGCTAGAATGTGATTCGGGGTGGAATTCCATGTCTAAAATTATTATTATTAGCTGTTTTTAAAAATCGAGTGTTTTTGCTGCCCGAGGAAGAAAACGCGTGATGCCGCGGTCAGATAAAATGCCGCCGAGGAGCAAAAAAATTTTTTTTCTCAAATGAAATAACGGATGCTAGAATGTGATTCGGGGTGGAATTCCATGTCTTAAAATATTATTATTAGCTATTTTTAAAAATCGAGTGTTTTTGCTGCCCGAGGAAGAAAACACGTGATGCCGCGGTCCGAAAAAAAGCCGCCCAAGAGCAAAAAAAAATTTTTTTCTCGAATGTAATAACGGATGCTAGAATGTGATTCGGGGTAGAATTGCATGTCTAAAAATATTATTATTAGCTGTTTTTAAAAATCGAGTGTTTTTGCGGTTCGAAGAAGAAAACGAGTGATGCAGCGGTAAGAAAAAAAGCTGCCTAGGAGCAAAAAAATTTTTTTTTCTCAAATGTAATAACGGATCCTAGAATGTGATTCGGGGTGGAATTCCATGTCTAAAAATATTATGATTAGCTGTTTTGAAAAATCAAGTGTTTTTGCTGCCCGAGGAAGAAAACGCGTGATGTCGCGGTCATAAAAAAAGTTGCTCAGGAGCAAAAAAAATTTTTTTTCCTCAAATGTAATAATGGATGCTAGAATGTGATTTAGGGTGGAATTCCATGTCTAAAAATATTATTATTAGCTGTTTTTAAAAATTGACTCTTTTTGCTGCCCGAGGAAGAAAACGCGTGATGCAGCGGTCAGAAAAAAAGCTGCCCAGGAGGAAAAAAAATTTTTTTTTCTCAAATGTAATAACGGATGCTAGAATGTGATTCAGGGTGGAATTCCATGTCTAAAAATATTATTATTAGCTGTTTTTAAAAATTGAGTGTTTTTGCTGCCCGAGGAAGAAAACGCATGATGCCTCGGTCAGAAAAAAAGCTGCCCAGGAACAAAAATTTTTTTTTCTGAAATGTAATAACGGAAGCTAGAATGGGATTCGGGGTGGAATTCCATGTCTAAAAATATTATTATTAGCTGTTTTTAAATATCGAGTGTTTTCGCTGCCCAAGGAAGAGAACGCGTGATGCCGCGGTCAGAAAAAAAGCTGCCAGAAGCAAAAATTTTTTTTTCTCAAATGTAATAATGGATGCTAGAATGTGATTCAGGGTGGAATTCCATATCTAAAAATATTATTATTAGCTGTTTTTAAAAATCGAGTGTTTTTGCTGCCCGAGGAAGAAAACGCATGATGCCGGGGTGAGAAAAAAAGCTGCCCAGGAGCAAAAAAAATTTTTTTTTCTCAAATGTAATAACGAATGCTAGAATGTGATTCGGGGTGGAATTCCATGTCTAAAAATATTATTATTAGCTGTTTTTAAAAATTGAGTGTTTTTGCTGCCCAAGGTAGACAACGCGTGATGCCGCGGTCAGAAAAAAAGCTGCCCAGGATCAAAAATTTATTTTCTCAAATGTAATAACGGATGCTAGAGTGTGATTCGGGGTGGAATTCCATGTCTAAAAATATTATTATTAGCTGTTTTTAAAAATCGAGTGTTTTTGCTGCCCGAGGAAGAAAACGCATGATGCCGCGGTGAGAAAAAAAGCTGCCCAGGAGCAAAAAAAAATTTTTTTTCTCAAATGTAATAATGGATGCTAGAATGTGATTTAGGGTGGAATTCCATGTCTAAAAATATTATTATTAGCTGTTTTTAAAAATTGACTCTTTTTGCTGCCCGAGGAAGAAAACGCGTGATGCCGTGGTTACAAAAAAAGCTGCCCAGGAGCAAAAAAATTTTTTTTTCTCAAATGTAATAACGGATGCTAGAATGGGATTTGGGGTGGAATTCCATGTCTAAAAATATTATTATTAGCTGTTTTTAAAAATCAAGTGTTTTTGCTGCCCGAGGAAGAAAACGCGTGATGCAGCGGTCAGAAAAAAAGCTGCCCAGGAGCAAAAAAATTTTTTTTTTCTCAAATGTAATAACGGATCCTAGAATGTGATTCAGGGTGGAATTCCATGTCTAAAAATATTATTATTAGCTGTTTTTAAAAATTGAGTGTTTTTGCTGCCCGAGGAAGAAAATGCGTGATGCCGCGGTCAGAAAAAAAGCTGCCATGTAGCAAAAAAAATTTTTTTTTCTCAAATGTAATAACGGATGCTAGAATGTGATTCAGGGTGGAATTCCATGTCTAAAAATATTATTATTAGCTGTTTTTAAAAATTGACTCTTTTTGCTGCCTGAGGAAGAAAACGCATGATGCCTCGGTCAGAAAAAAAGCTGCCCAGGAGCAAAAATTTTTTTTTTCTCAAATGTAATAATGGATGCTAGAATGTGATTCGGGGTGGAATTCCATGTCTAAAAATATTTTTATTAGCTGTTTATAAAAATTGAGTGTTTTTGCTGCCCGAGGAAGAAAACGCATGATGCCGTGGTCAGAAAAAAAGCTGCCCAGGAACAAAAATTTTTTTTTTCTCAAATGTAATAACGGATACTAGAATGTGATTTGGGGTGGAATTCCATGTCTAAAAATATTATTATTAGCTGTTTTTAAAAATCGAGTGTTTTTGCTGCCCGAGGAAGAAAACGCGTGATCCCGCGGTCAGAAAAAAAGCTGCCCAGGAACAAAAATTTTTTTTTCTCAAATGTAATAACGGATGCTAGAATGGGATTCGGGGTGGAATTCCATGTCTAAAAATATTATTATTAGCTGTTTTTAAATATCGAGTGTTTTCGCTGACCAAGGAAGAGAACGCGTGATGCCGCGGTCAGAAAAAAAGCTGCCAGAAGCAAAAAATTTTTTTTCTCAAATGTAATAACGGACGCTAGAATGTGATTCAGGGTGGAATTCCATGTCCAAAAATATTATTATTAGCTGTTTTTAAAAATCGAGTGTTTTTGCTGCCCGAGGAAGAAAACGCGTGATGCAGCGGTAAGAAAAAAAGCTGCCTAGGAGCAAAAAAATTTTTTTTTCTCAAATGTAATAACGGATCCTAGAATGTGATTCGGGGTGGAATTCCATGTCTAAAAATATTATGATTAGCTGTTTTGAAAAATCAAGTGTTTTTGCTGCCCGAGGAAGAAAACGCGTGATGTCGCGGTCATAAAAAAAGTTGCTCAGGAGCAAAAAAAAATTTTTTTTCTCAAATGTAATAATGGATGCTAGAATGTGATTTAGGGTGGAATTCCATGTCTAAAAATACTATTATTAGCTGTTTTTAAAAATCGAGTGTTTTTGCTGCCAGAGGAAGAAAACGCGTGATGCCGCGGTCAGATAAAATGCCGCCGAGGAGCAAAAAAATTTTTTTTTCTCAAATGTAATAACGGATGCTAGAATGTGATTCGGGGTGGAATTCCAGGTCTTAAAATATTATTAGTAGCTATTTTTAAAAATCGAGTGTTTTTGCTGCCCGAGGAAGAAAACCCGTGATGCCGCGGTCCGAAAAAAAGCCGCCCAAGAGCAAAAAAAATTTTTTTCTCGAATGTAATAACGGATGCTAGAATGTGATTCGGGGTGGAATTCCATGTCTAAAAATATTATTATTAGCTGTTTTTAAAAATCGAGTGTTTTTGCGGTTCGAAGAAGAAAACGAGTGATGCAGCGGTAAGAAAAAAAGCTGCCTAGTAGCAAAAAATTTTTTTTTTCTCAAATGTAATAACAGATCCTAGAATGTGATTCGGGGTGGAATTCCATGTCTAAAAATATTATGATTAGCTGTTTTGAAAAATCAAGTGTTTTTGCTGCCTGAGGAAGAAAACGTGTGATGCCGCAGTCAGAAAAAAAGCTGCCCAGGAGCAAAAAAATTTTTTTTTCTCAAATGTAATAACGGATGCTAGAATGGGATTTGGGGTGGAATTCCATGTCTAAAAATATTGTTATTAGCTGTTTTTAAAAATCAAGTGTTTTTGCTGCCTGAGGAAGAAAACGCGTGATGCCGCGGTCAGAAAAAAAGCTGCCCAGGAGCAAAAAAAAATTTTTTTTTCTCAAATGTAATAACGGATGCTAGAATGTGATTCGGGGTGGAATTCCATGTCTAAAATTATTATTATTAGCTGTTTTTAAAAATCGAGTGTTTTTGCTGCCCGAGGAAGAAAACGCGTGATGCCGCGGTCAGATAAAATGCCGCCGAGGAGCAAAAAAATTTTTTTTCTCAAATGAAATAACGGATGCTAGAATGTGATTCGGGGTGGAATTCCATGTCTTAAAATATTATTATTAGCTATTTTTAAAAATCGAGTGTTTTTGCTGCCCGAGGAAGAAAACACGTGATGCCGCGGTCCGAAAAAAAGCCGCCCAAGAGCAAAAAAAAATTTTTTTCTCGAATGTAATAACGGATGCTAGAATGTGATTCGGGGTAGAATTGCATGTCTAAAAATATTATTATTAGCTGTTTTTAAAAATCGAGTGTTTTTGCGGTTCGAAGAAGAAAACGAGTGATGCAGCGGTAAGAAAAAAAGCTGCCTAGGAGCAAAAAAATTTTTTTTTCTCAAATGTAATAACGGATCCTAGAATGTGATTCGGGGTGGAATTCCATGTCTAAAAATATTATGATTAGCTGTTTTGAAAAATCAAGTGTTTTTGCTGCCCGAGGAAGAAAACGCGTGATGTCGCGGTCATAAAAAAAGTTGCTCAGGAGCAAAAAAAATTTTTTTTCCTCAAATGTAATAATGGATGCTAGAATGTGATTTAGGGTGGAATTCCATGTCTAAAAATATTATTATTAGCTGTTTTTAAAAATTGACTCTTTTTGCTGCCCGAGGAAGAAAACGCGTGATGCAGCGGTCAGAAAAAAAGCTGCCCAGGAGCAAAAAAAATTTTTTTTTCTCAAATGTAATAACGGATGCTAGAATGTGATTCAGGGTGGAATTCCATGTCTAAAAATATTATTATTAGCTGTTTTTAAAAATTGAGTGTTTTTGCTGCCCGAGGAAGAAAACGCGTGATGCCGCGGTCAGATAAAATCCGCCGAGGAGCAAAAAAATTTTTTTTTCTCAAATGTAATAACGGATGCTAGAATGTGATTCGGGGTGGAATTCCAGGTCTTAAAATATTATTATTAGCTATTTTTAAAAATCGAGTGTTTTTGCTGCCAGAGGAAGAAAACGCGTGATGCAGCGGTAAGAAAAAAAGCTGCCTAGGAGCAAAAAAATTTTTTTTTCTCAAATGTAATAACGGATCCTAGAATGTGATTCGGGGTGGAATTCCATGTCTAAAAATATTATGATTAGCTGTTTTGAAAAATCAAGTGTTTTTGCTGCCCGAGGAAGAAAACGCCTGATGTCGCGGTCATAAAAAAAGTTGCTCAGGAGCAAAAAAAATTTTTTTTCCTCAAATGTAATAATGGATGCTAGAATGTGATTTAGGGTGGAATTCCATGTCTAAAAATATTATTATTAGCTGTTTTTAAAAATTGACTCTTTTTGCTGCCCGAGGAAGAAAACGCGTGATGCAGCGGTCAGAAAAAAAGCTGCCCAGGAGCAAAAAAAATTTTTTTTTCTCAAATGTAATAACAGATCCTAGAATGTGATTCAGGGTGGAATTCCATGTCGAAAAATATTATTATTAGCTGTTTTTAAAAATTGAGTGTTTTTGCTGCCCGAGGAAGAAAACGCGTGATGCCGCGGTCAGAAAAAAAGCTGCCATGTAGCAAAAAAAAATTTTTTTTCTCAAATGTAATAACGGATGCTAGAATGTGATTCAGGGTGGAATTCCATGTCTAAAAATATTATTATTAGCTGTTTTTAAAAATTGACTCTTTTTGCTGCCCGAGGAAGAAAACGCATGATGCCTCGGTCAGAAAAAAAGCTGCCCAGGAACAAAAATTTTTTTTTCTGAAATGTAATAACGGAAGCTAGAATGGGATTCGGGGTGGAATTCCATGTCTAAAAATATTATTATTAGCTGTTTTTAAATATCGAGTGTTTTCGCTGCCCAAGGAAGAGAACGCGTGATGCCGCGGTCAGAAAAAAAGCTGCCAGAAGCAAAAATTTTTTTTTCTCAAATGTAATAATGGATGCTAGAATGTGATTCAGGGTGGAATTCCATATCTAAAAATATTATTATTAGCTGTTTTTAAAAATCGAGTGTTTTTGCTGCCCGAGGAAGAAAACGCATGATGCCGGGGTGAGAAAAAAAGCTGCCCAGGAGCAAAAAAAATTTTTTTTTCTCAAATGTAATAACGAATGCTAGAATGTGATTCGGGGTGGAATTCCATGTCTAAAAATATTATTATTAGCTGTTTTTAAAAATTGAGTGTTTTTGCTGCCCAAGGTAGACAACGCGTGATGCCGCGGTCAGAAAAAAAGCTGCCCAGGATCAAAAATTTATTTTCTCAAATGTAATAACGGATGCTAGAGTGTGATTCGGGGTGGAATTCCATGTCTAAAAATATTATTATTAGCTGTTTTTAAAAATCGAGTGTTTTTGCTGCCCGAGGAAGAAAACGCATGATGCCGCGGTGAGAAAAAAAGCTGCCCAGGAGCAAAAAAAAATTTTTTTTCTCAAATGTAATAATGGATGCTAGAATGTGATTTAGGGTGGAATTCCATGTCTAAAAATATTATTATTAGCTGTTTTTAAAAATTGACTCTTTTTGCTGCCCGAGGAAGAAAACGCGTGATGCCGTGGTTACAAAAAAAGCTGCCCAGGAGCAAAAAAATTTTTTTTTCTCAAATGTAATAACGGATGCTAGAATGGGATTTGGGGTGGAATTCCATGTCTAAAAATATTATTATTAGCTGTTTTTAAAAATCAAGTGTTTTTGCTGCCCGAGGAAGAAAACGCGTGATGCAGCGGTCAGAAAAAAAGCTGCCCAGGAGCAAAAAAATTTTTTTTTTCTCAAATGTAATAACGGATCCTAGAATGTGATTCAGGGTGGAATTCCATGTCTAAAAATATTATTATTAGCTGTTTTTAAAAATTGAGTGTTTTTGCTGCCCGAGGAAGAAAATGCGTGATGCCGCGGTCAGAAAAAAAGCTGCCATGTAGCAAAAAAAATTTTTTTTTCTCAAATGTAATAACGGATGCTAGAATGTGATTCAGGGTGGAATTCCATGTCTAAAAATATTATTATTAGCTGTTTTTAAAAATTGACTCTTTTTGCTGCCTGAGGAAGAAAACGCATGATGCCTCGGTCAGAAAAAAAGCTGCCCAGGAGCAAAAATTTTTTTTTTTCTCAAATGTAATAATGGATGCTAGAATGTGATTCGGGGTGGAATTCCATGTCTAAAAATATTTTTATTAGCTGTTTATAAAAATTGAGTGTTTTTGCTGCCCGAGGAAGAAAACGCATGATGCCGTGGTCAGAAAAAAAGCTGCCCAGGAACAAAAATTTTTTTTTTCTCAAATGTAATAACGGATACTAGAATGTGATTTGGGGTGGAATTCCATGTCTAAAAATATTATTATTAGCTGTTTTTAAAAATCGAGTGTTTTTGCTGCCCGAGGAAGAAAACGCGTGATCCCGCGGTCAGAAAAAAAGCTGCCCAGGAACAAAAATTTTTTTTTCTCAAATGTAATAACGGATGCTAGAATGGGATTCGGGGTGGAATTCCATGTCTAAAAATATTATTATTAGCTGTTTTTAAATATCGAGTGTTTTCGCTGACCAAGGAAGAGAACGCGTGATGCCGCGGTCAGAAAAAAAGCTGCCAGAAGCAAAAAATTTTTTTTCTCAAATGTAATAACGGACGCTAGAATGTGATTCAGGGTGGAATTCCATGTCCAAAAATATTATTATTAGCTGTTTTTAAAAATCAAGTGTTTTTGCTGCCCGAGGAAGAAAACGCGTCATGCAGCGGTCAGAAAAAAAGCTGCCCAGGAGCAAAAAAAATTTTTTTTTCTCAAATGTAATAACGGATCCTAGAATGTGATTCGGGGTGGAATTCAATGTCTAAAAATATTATTATTAGCTGTTTTTAAAAATCAAGTGTTTTTGCTGCCTGAGGAAGAAAACCCGTGATGCCGCGGTCAGAAAAAATCTGCCCAGGAGCAAAAAAAAAATTTTTTTTCTCAAATGTAATAACGAATGCTAGAATGTGATTCGGGGTGGAATTCCATGTCTAAAAATATTATTATTAGCTGTTTTAAAAAATCAAGTGTTTTTGCTGCCTGAGGAAGAAAACCCGTGATGCCACGGTCAGAAAAAATCTGCCCAGGAGCAAAAAAAATTTTTTTTTTCTCAAATGTAATAACGGATACTAGAATGTGATTTGGGGTGGAATTCCATGTCTAAAAATATTATTATTAGCTGTTTTTAAAAATCAAGTGTTTTTGCTGCCCGAGGAAGAAAACGTGTGATGCCGCAGTCAGAAAAAAAGCTGCCAGGAGCAAAAAATTTTTTTTTTTCTCAAATGTAATAACGGATGTTAGAATGGGATTCGGGGTGGAATTCCATGTCTAAAAATATTATTATTAGCTGTTTTTAAAAATTGAGTGTTTTTGCTGCCCGAGGAAGAAAACGTGTGATGCCGTGGTCAGAAAAACAGCTGCCCAGGAGCAAAAATTTTTTTTTTCTCAAATGTTATAACGGATGTTAGAATGTGATTCGGGCTGGAATTCCATGTCTAAAAATATTATTATTAGCTGTTTTTAAAAATCGAGTGTTTTTGCTGCCCGAGGAAGAAAACGTGTGATGCCGCGGTCAGAAAAAAAGCTGCCAGAAGCAAAAAATTTTTTTTTCTCAAATGTAATAACGGATGCTAGAATGTGATTCGGGGTGGAATTCCATGTCTAAAAATATTATTATTAGCTGTTTTTAAAAATCGAGTGTTTTTGCTGCCCGAGGAAGAAAACGCGTGATGCCGCAGTCAGAAAAAAAGCTGCCAGGAGCAAAAAAATTTTTTTTTTCTCAAATGTAATAACGGATGTTAGAATGGGATTCGGGGTGGAATTCCATGTCTAAAAATATTATTATTAGCTGTTTTTAAAAATCGAGTGTTTTTGCTGCCCGAGGAAGAAAACGTGTGATGCCGTGGTCAGAAAAACAGCTGCCCAGGAGCAAAAAATTTTTTTTTCTCAAATGTAATAATGGATGCTAGAATGTGATTCAGGGTGGAATTCCATGTCCAAAAATATTATTATTAGCTGTTTTTAAAAATCAAGTGTTTTTGCTGCCCGAGGAAGAAAACGCGTCATGCAGCGGTCAGAAAAAAAGCTGCCCAGGAGCAAAAAAAATTTTTTTTTCTCAAATGTAATAACGGATCCTAGAATGTGATTCGGGGTGGAATTCAATGTCTAAAAATATTATTATTAGCTGTTTTTAAAAATCAAGTGTTTTTGCTGCCTGAGGAAGAAAACCCGTGATGCCGCGGTCAGAAAAAATCTGCCCAGGAGCAAAAAAAAAATTTTTTTTCTCAAATGTAATAACGAATGCTAGAATGTGATTCGGGGTGGAATTCCATGTCTAAAAATATTATTATTAGCTGTTTTAAAAAATCAAGTGTTTTTGCTGCCTGAGGAAGAAAACCCGTGATGCCGCGGTCAGAAAAAAAGCTGCCCAGGAGCAAAAAAAATTTTTTTTTTCTCAAATGTAATAACGGATACTAGAATGTGATTTGGGGTGGAATTCCATGTCTAAAAATATTATTATTAGCTGTTTTTAAAAATCGAGTGTTTTTGCTGCCCGAGGAAGAAAACGCGTGATGCCGCAGTCAGAAAAAAAGCTGCCAGGAGCAAAAAAATTTTTTTTTTCTCAAATGTAATAACGGATGTTAGAATGGGATTCGGGGTGGAATTCCATGTCTAAAAATATTATTATTAGCTGTTTTTAAAAATCGAGTGTTTTTGCTGCCCGAGGAAGAAAACGTGTGATGCCGTGGTCAGAAAAACAGCTGCCCAGGAGCAAAAAATTTTTTTTTCTCAAATGTAATAACGGATGTTAGAATGTGATTCGGGCTGGAATTCCATGTCTAAAAATATTATTATTAGCTGTTTTTAAAAATCGAGTGTTTTTGCTGCCCGAGGAAGAAAACGTGTGATGCCGCGGTCAGAAAAAAAGCTGCCAGAAGCAAAAAATTTTTTTTTCTCAAATGTAATAATGGATGCTAGAATGTGATTCGGGGTGGAATTCCATGTCTAAAAATATTATTATTAGCTGTTTTTAAAAATCGAGTGTTTTTGCTGCCCGAGGAAGAAAACGTGTGATGCCGCGGTCAGAAAAAAAGCTGCCAGAAGCAAAAAATTTTTTTTTCTCAAATGTAATAACGGATGCTAGAATGTGATTCGGGGTGGAATTCCATGTCTAAAAATATTATTATTAGCTGTTTTTAAAAATCGAGTGTTTTTGCTGCCCGAGGAAGAAAACACATGATGCCGCGGTCAGAAAAACATCTGCCCAGGAGCAAAAAATTTTTTTTTCTCAAATGTAATAACGGATGTTAGAATGTGATTCGGGCTGGAATTCCATGTCTAAAAATATTATTATTAGCTGTTTTTAAAAATCGAGTGTTTTTGCTGCCCGAGGAAGAAAACGTGTGATGCCGCGGTCAGAAAAAAAGCTGCCAGAAGCAAAAAATTTTTTTTTCTCAAATGTAATAACGGATGCTAGAATGTGATTCGGGCTGGAATTCCATGTCTAAAAATATTATTATTAGCTGTTTTTAAAAATCGAGTGTTTTTGCTGCCCGAGGAAGAAAACGCATGATGCCGCGGTCAGAAAAACATCTGCCCAGGAGCAAAAAATTTTTTTTTCTCAAATGTAATAACGGATGTTAGAATGTGATTCGGGCTGGAATTCCATGTCTAAAAATATTATTATTATCTGTTTTTAAAAATCGAGTGTTTTTGCTGCCCGAGGAAGAAAACGTGTGATGCCGCGGTCAGAAAAAAAGCTGCCAGAAGCAAAAAATTTTTTTTTCTCAAATGTAATAACGGATGCTAGAATGTGATTCGGGGTGGAATTCCATGTCTAAAAATATTATTATTAGCTGTTTTTAAAAATCAAGTGTTTTTGCTGCCCGAGGAAGAAAACGCGTGATGCAGCGGTCAGAAAAAAAGCTGCCCAGGAGCAAAAAAAAATTTTTTTTCTCAAATGTAATAACGGATGCTAGAATGTGATTCGGGGTGGAATTCCATGTCTAAAAATATTATTATTAGCTGTTTTTAAAAATCGAGTGTTTTTGCTGCCCGAGGAAGAAAACGCGTGATGCCGCAGTCAGAAAAAAAGCTGCCAGGAGCAAAAAAAATTTTTTTTTCTCAAATGTAATAACTGATGTTAGAATGGGATTCGGGGTGGAATTCCATGTCTAAAAATATTATTATTAGCTGTTTTTAAAAATCGAGTGTTTTTGCTGCCCGAGGAAGAAAACGTGTGATGCCGTGGTCAGAAAAACAGCTGCCCAGGAGCAAAAAAATTTTTTTTTCTCAAATGTAATAACGGATGCTAGAATGGGATTTGGGGTGGAATTCCATGTCTAAAAATATTATTATTAGCTGTTTTTAAAAATCGAGTGTTTTTGCTGCCCGAGGAAGAAAACGCGTGATGCAGCGGTCAGAAAAAAAGCTGCCCAGGAGCAAAAAATTTTTTTTTTCTCAAATGTAATAACGGATCCTAGAATGTGATTCAGGGTGGAATTCCATGTCTAAAAATATTATTATTAGCTGTTTTTAAAAATCGAGTGTTTTTGCTGCCCGAGGAAGAAAACGCGTGATCCCGCGGTCAGAAAAAAAGCTGCCCAGGAACAAAAATTTTTTTTCTCAAATGTAATAACGGATGCTAGAATGGGATTCGGGGTGGAATTCCATGTCTAAAAATATTATTATTAGCTGTTTTTAAATATCGAGTGTTTTCGCTGCCCAAGGAAGAGAACGCGTGATGCCGCGGTCAGAAAAAAAGCTGCCAGAAGCAAAAATTTTTTTTTTCTCAAATGTAATAACGGATGCTAGAATGTGATTCAGGGTGGAATTCCATGTCCAAAAATATTATTATTAGCTGTTTTTAAAAATCAAGTGTTTTTGCTGCCCGAGGAAGAAAACGCGTGATGCAGCGGTCAGAAAAAAAGCTGCCCAGGAGCAAAAAAAATTTTTTTTTCTCAAATGTAATAACGGATCCTAGAATGTGATTCGGGGTGGAATTCAATGTCTAAAAATATTATTATTCGCTGTTTTTAAAAATTGACTCTTTTTGCTGCCCGAGGAAGAAAACGCGTGATGCCGTGGTTAGAAAAAAAGCTGCCCAGGAGCAAAAAAATTTTTTTTTCTCAAATGTAATAACGGATGCTAGAATGGGATTTGGGGTGGAATTCCATGTCTAAAAATATTATTATTAGCTGTTTTTAAAAATCGAGTGTTTTTGCTGCCCGAGGAAGAAAACGCGTGATGCAGCGGTCAGAAAAAAAGCTGCCCAGGAGCAAAAAAAATTTTTTTTTCTCAAATGTAATAACGGATCCTAGAATGTGATTCAGGGTGGAATTCCATGTCTAAAAATATTATTATTAGCTGTTTTTAAAAATCGAGTGTTTTTGCTGCCCGAGGAAGAAAACGCGTGATCCCGCGGTCAGAAAAAAAGCTGCCCAGGAAAAAAAATTTTTTTTCTCAAATGTAATAACGGATGCTAGAATGGGATTCGGGGTGGAATTCCATGTCTAAAAATATTATTATTAGCTGTTTTTAAATATCGAGTGTTTTCGCTGCCCAAGGAAGAGAAAACGTGATGCCGCGGTCAGAAAAAAAGCTGCCAGAAGCAAAAATTTTTTTTTTCTCAAATGTAATAACGGATGCTAGAATGTGATTCAGGGTGGAATTCCATGTCCAAAAATATTATTATTAGCTGTTTTTAAAAATCAAGTGTTTTTGCTGCCCGAGGAAGAAAACGCGTCATGCAGCGGTCAGAAAAAAAGCTGCCCAGGAGCAAAAAAAATTTTTTTTTCTCAAATGTAATAACGGATCCTAGAATGTGATTCGGGGTGGAATTCAATGTCTAAAAATATTATTATTAGCTGTTTTTAAAAATCAAGTGTTTTTGCTGCCTGAGGAAGAAAACCCGTGATGCCGCGGTCAGAAAAAATCTGCCCAGGAGCAAAAAAAAATTTTTTTTCTCAAATGTAATAACGAATGCTAGAATGTGATTCGGGGTGGAATTCCATGTCTAAAAATATTATTATTAGCTGTTTTAAAAAATCAAGTGTTTTTGCTGCCTGAGGAAGAAAACCCGTGATGCAGCGGTCAGAAAAAAAGCTGCCCAGGAGCAAAAAAAATTTTTTTTTCTCAAATGTAATAACGGATCCTAGAATGTGATTCAGGGTGGAATTCCATGTCTAAAAATATTATTATTAGCTGTTTTTAAAAATCGAGTGTTTTTGCTGCCCGAGGAAGAAAACGCGTGATCCCGCGGTCAGAAAAAAAGCTGCCCAGGAACAAAAATTTTTTTTCTCAAATGTAATAACGGATGCTAGAATGGGATTCGGGGTGGAATTCCATGTCTAAAAATATTATTATTAGCTGTTTTTAAATATCGAGTGTTTTCGCTGCCCAAGGAAGAGAACGCGTGATGCCGCGGTCAGAAAAAAAGCTGCCAGAAGCAAAAATTTTTTTTTTCTCAAATGTAATAACGGATGCTAGAATGTGATTCAGGGTGGAATTCCATGTCCAAAAATATTATTATTAGCTGTTTTTAAAAATCAAGTGTTTTTGCTGCCCGAGGAAGAAAACGCGTCATGCAGCGGTCAGAAAAAAAGCTGCCCAGGAGCAAAAAAAATTTTTTTTTCTCAAATGTAATAACGGATCCTAGAATGTGATTCGGGGTGGAATTCAATGTCTACAAATATTATTATTTGCTGTTTTTAAAAATTGACTCTTTTTGCTGCCCGAGGAAGAAAACGCGTGATGCCGTGGTTAGAAAAAAAGCTGCCCAGGAGCAAAAAAAATTTTTTTTCTCAAATGTAATAACGGATGCTAGAATGGGATTTGGGGTGGAATTCCATGTCTAAAAATATTATTATTAGCTGTTTTTAAAAATCGAGTGTTTTTGCTGCCCGAGGAAGAAAACGCGTGATGCAGCGGTCAGAAAAAAAGCTGCCCAGGAGCAAAAAAAATTTTTTTTTCTCAAATGTAATAACGGATCCTAGAATGTGATTCAGGGTGGAATTCCATGTCTAAAAATATTATTATTAGCTGTTTTTAAAAATCGAGTGTTTTTGCTGCCCGAGGAAGAAAACGCGTGATCCCGCGGTCAGAAAAAAAGCTGCCCAGGAACAAAAATTTTTTTTCTCAAATGTAATTACGGATGCTAGAATGGGATTCGGGGTGGAATTCCATGTCTAAAAATATTATTATTAGCTGTTTTTAAATATCGAGTGTTTTCGCTGCCCAAGGAAGAGAACACGTGATGCCGCGGTCAGAAAAAAAGCTGCCAGAAGCAAAAATTTTTTTTTTCTCAAATGTAATAACGGATGCTAGAATGTGATTCAGGGTGGAATTCCATGTCCAAAAATATTATTATTAGCTGTTTTTAAAAATCAAGTGTTTTTGCTGCCCGAGGAAGAAAACGCGTCATGCAGCGGTCAGAAAAAAAGCTGCCCAGGAGCAAAAAAAATTTTTTTTTCTCAAATGTAATAACGGATCCTAGAATGTGATTCGGGGTGGAATTCAATGTCTAAAAATATTATTATTAGCTGTTTTTAAAAATCAAGTGTTTTTGCTGCCTGAGGAAGAAAACCCGTGATGCCGCGGTCAGAAAAAATCTGCCCAGGAGCAAAAAAAAAATTTTTTTTCTCAAATGTAATAACGAATGCTAGAATGTGATTCGGGGTGGAATTCCATGTCTAAAAATATTATTATTAGCTGTTTTAAAAAATCAAGTGTTTTTGCTGCCTGAGGAAGAAAACCCGTGATGCCGCGGTCAGAAAAAAAGCTGCCCAGGAGCAAAAAAAATTTTTTTTTTCTCAAATGTAATAACGGATACTAGAATGTGATTTGGGGTGGAATTCCATGTCTAAAAATATTATTATTAGCTGTTTTTAAAAATCGAGTGTTTTTGCTGCCCGAGGAAGAAAACGCGTGATGCCGCAGTCAGAAAAAAAGCTGCCAGGAGCAAAAAAATTTTTTTTTTCTCAAATGTAATAACGGATGTTAGAATGGGATTCGGGGTGGAATTCCATGTCTAAAAATATTATTATTAGCTGTTTTTAAAAATCGAGTGTTTTTGCTGCCCGAGGAAGAAAACGTGTGATGCCGTGGTCAGAAAAACAGCTGCCCAGGAGCAAAAAATTTTTTTTTCTCAAATGTAATAACGGATGTTAGAATGTGATTCGGGCTGGAATTCCATGTCTAAAAATATTATTATTAGCTGTTTTTAAAAATCGAGTGTTTTTGCTGCCCGAGGAAGAAAACGTGTGATGCCGCGGTCAGAAAAAAAGCTGCCAGAAGCAAAAAATTTTTTTTTCTCAAATGTAATAATGGATGCTAGAATGTGATTCGGGGTGGAATTCCATGTCTAAAAATATTATTATTAGCTGTTTTTAAAAATCGAGTGTTTTTGCTGCCCGAGGAAGAAAACGTGTGATGCCGCGGTCAGAAAAAAAGCTGCCAGAAGCAAAAAATTTTTTTTTCTCAAATGTAATAACGGATGCTAGAATGTGATTCGGGGTGGAATTCCATGTCTAAAAATATTATTATTAGCTGTTTTTAAAAATCGAGTGTTTTTGCTGCCCGAGGAAGAAAACGCATGATGCCGCGGTCAGAAAAACATCTGCCCAGGAGCAAAAAATTTTTTTTTCTCAAATGTAATAACGGATGTTAGAATGTGATTCGGGCTGGAATTCCATGTCTAAAAATATTATTATTAGCTGTTTTTAAAAATCGAGTGTTTTTGCTGCCCGAGGAAGAAAACGTGTGATGCCGCGGTCAGAAAAAAAGCTGCCAGAAGCAAAAATTTTTTTTTTCTCAAATGTAATAACGGATGCTAGAATGTGATTCGGGCTGGAATTCCATGTCTAAAAATATTATTATTAGCTGTTTTTAAAAATCGAGTGTTTTTGCTGCCCGAGGAAGAAAACGCATGATGCCGCGGTCAGAAAAAAAGCTGCCCAGGAGCAAAAATTTTTTTTTCTCAAATGTAATAACGGATGCTAGAATGTGATTCGGGGTGGAATTCCATGTCTAAAAATATTATTATTAGCTGTTTTTAAAAATCAAGTGTTTTTGCTGCCCGAGGAAGAAAACGCGTGATGCAGCGGTCAGAAAAAAAGCTGCCCAGGAGCAAAAAAAAATTTTTTTCTCAAATGTAATAACGGATGCTAGAATGTGATTCAGGGTGGAATTCCATGTCTAAAAATATTATTATTAGCTGTTTTTAAAAATCGAGTGTTTTTGCTGCCCGAGGAAGAAAACGCGTGATGCCACAGTCAGAAAAAAAGCTGCCAGGAGCAAAAAAAATTTTTTTTTCTCAAATGTAATAACGGATGTTAGAATGGGATTCGGGGTGGAATTCCATGTCTAAAAATATTATTATTAGCTGTTTTTAAAAATCGAGTGTTTTTGCTGCCCGAGGAAGAAAACGTGTGATGCCGTGGTCAGAAAAACAGCTGCCCAGGAGCAAAAAAATTTTTTTTTCTCAAATGTAATAACGGATGCTAGAATGGGATTTGGGGTGGAATTCCATGTCTAAAAATATTATTATTAGCTGTTTTTAAAAATCGAGTGTTTTTGCTGCCCGAGGAAGAAAACGCGTGATGCAGCGGTCAGAAAAAAAGCTGCCCAGGAGCAAAAAATTTTTTTTTTCTCAAATGTAATAACGGATCCTAGAATGTGATTCAGGGTGGAATTCCATGTCTAAAAATATTATTATTAGCTGTTTTTAAAAATCGAGTGTTTTTGCTGCCCGAGGAAGAAAACGCGTGATCCCGCGGTCAGAAAAAAAGCTGCCCAGGAACAAAAATTTTTTTTCTCAAATGTAATAACGGATGCTAGAATGGGATTCGGGGTGGAATTCCATGTCTAAAAATATTATTATTAGCTGTTTTTAAATATCGAGTGTTTTCGCTGCCCAAGGAAGAGAACGCGTGATGCCGCGGTCAGAAAAAAAGCTGCCAGAAGCAAAAATTTTTTTTTTCTCAAATGTAATAACGGATGCTAGAATGTGATTCAGGGTGGAATTCCATGTCCAAAAATATTATTATTAGCTGTTTTTAAAAATCAAGTGTTTTTGCTGCCCGAGGAAGAAAACGCGTCATGCAGCGGTCAGAAAAAAAGCTGCCCAGGAGCAAAAAAAATTTTTTTTTCTCAAATGTAATAACGGATCCTAGAATGTGATTCGGGGTGGAATTCAATGTCTAAAAATATTATTATTCGCTGTTTTTAAAAATTGACTCTTTTTGCTGCCCGAGGAAGAAAACGCGTGATGCCGTGGTTAGAAAAAAAGCTGCCCAGGAGCAAAAAAATTTTTTTTTCTCAAATGTAATAACGGATGCTAGAATGGGATTTGGGGTGGAATTCCATGTCTAAAAATATTATTATTAGCTGTTTTTAAAAATCGAGTGTTTTTGCTGCCCGAGGAAGAAAACGCGTGATGCAGCGGTCAGAAAAAAAGCTGCCCAGGAGCAAAAAAAATTTTTTTTTCTCAAATGTAATAACGGATCCTAGAATGTGATTCAGGGTGGAATTCCATGTCTAAAAATATTATTATTAGCTGTTTTTAAAAATCGAGTGTTTTTGCTGCCCGAGGAAGAAAACGCGTGATCCCGCGGTCAGAAAAAAAGCTGCCCAGGAAAAAAAATTTTTTTTCTCAAATGTAATAACGGATGCTAGAATGGGATTCGGGGTGGAATTCCATGTCTAAAAATATTATTATTAGCTGTTTTTAAATATCGAGTGTTTTCGCTGCCCAAGGAAGAGAAAACGTGATGCCGCGGTCAGAAAAAAAGCTGCCAGAAGCAAAAATTTTTTTTTTCTCAAATGTAATAACGGATGCTAGAATGTGATTCAGGGTGGAATTCCATGTCCAAAAATATTATTATTAGCTGTTTTTAAAAATCAAGTGTTTTTGCTGCCCGAGGAAGAAAACGCGTCATGCAGCGGTCAGAAAAAAAGCTGCCCAGGAGCAAAAAAAATTTTTTTTTCTCAAATGTAATAACGGATCCTAGAATGTGATTCGGGGTGGAATTCAATGTCTAAAAATATTATTATTAGCTGTTTTTAAAAATCAAGTGTTTTTGCTGCCTGAGGAAGAAAACCCGTGATGCCGCGGTCAGAAAAAATCTGCCCAGGAGCAAAAAAAAATTTTTTTTCTCAAATGTAATAACGAATGCTAGAATGTGATTCGGGGTGGAATTCCATGTCTAAAAATATTATTATTAGCTGTTTTAAAAAATCAAGTGTTTTTGCTGCCTGAGGAAGAAAACCCGTGATGCAGCGGTCAGAAAAAAAGCTGCCCAGGAGCAAAAAAATTTTTTTTTTCTCAAATGTAATAACGGATCCTAGAATGTGATTCAGGGTGGAATTCCATGTCTAAAAATATTATTATTAGCTGTTTTTAAAAATCGAGTGTTTTTGCTGCCCGAGGAAGAAAACGCGTGATCCCGCGGTCAGAAAAAAAGCTGCCCAGGAACAAAAATTTTTTTTCTCAAATGTAATAACGGATGCTAGAATGGGATTCGGGGTGGAATTCCATGTCTAAAAATATTATTATTAGCTGTTTTTAAATATCGAGTGTTTTCGCTGCCCAAGGAAGAGAACGCGTGATGCCGCGGTCAGAAAAAAAGCTGCCAGAAGCAAAAATTTTTTTTTTCTCAAATGTAATAACGGATGCTAGAATGTGATTCAGGGTGGAATTCCATGTCCAAAAATATTATTATTAGCTGTTTTTAAAAATCAAGTGTTTTTGCTGCCCGAGGAAGAAAACGCGTCATGCAGCGGTCAGAAAAAAAGCTGCCCAGGAGCAAAAAAAATTTTTTTTTCTCAAATGTAATAACGGATCCTAGAATGTGATTCGGGGTGGAATTCAATGTCTACAAATATTATTATTTGCTGTTTTTAAAAATTGACTCTTTTTGCTGCCCAAGGAAGAAAACGCGTGATGCCGTGGTTAGAAAAAAAGCTGCCCAGGAGCAAAAAAAATTTTTTTTCTCAAATGTAATAACGGATGCTAGAATGGGATTTGGGGTGGAATTCCATGTCTAAAAATATTATTATTAGCTGTTTTTAAAAATCGAGTGTTTTTGCTGCCCGAGGAAGAAAACGCGTGATGCAGCGGTCAGAAAAAAAGCTGCCCAGGAGCAAAAAAAATTTTTTTTTCTCAAATGTAATAACGGATCCTAGAATGTGATTCAGGGTGGAATTCCATGTCTAAAAATATTATTATTAGCTGTTTTTAAAAATCGAGTGTTTTTGCTGCCCGAGGAAGAAAACGCGTGATCCCGCGGTCAGAAAAAAAGCTGCCCAGGAACAAAAATTTTTTTTCTCAAATGTAATAACGGATGCTAGAATGGGATTCGGGGTGGAATTCCATGTCTAAAAATATTATTATTAGCTGTTTTTAAATATCGAGTGTTTTCGCTGCCCAAGGAAGAGAACACGTGATGCCGCGGTCAGAAAAAAAGCTGCCAGAAGCAAAAATTTTTTTTTTCTCAAATGTAATAACGGATGCTAGAATGTGATTCGGGGTGGAATTCCATGTCTAAAAATATTATTATTAGCTGTTTTAAAAAATCAAGTGTTTTTGCTGCCTGAGGAAGAAAACCCGTGATGCAGCGGTCAGAAAAAAAGCTGCCCAGGAGCAAAAAAAATTTTTTTTTCTCAAATGTAATAACGGATCCTAGAATGTGATTCAGGGTGGAATTCCATGTCTAAAAATATTATTATTAGCTGTTTTTAAAAATCGAGTGTTTTTGCTGCCCGAGGAAGAAAACGCGTGATCCCGCGGTCAGAAAAAAAGCTGCCCAGGAACAAAAATTTTTTTTCTCAAATGTAATAACGGATGCTAGAATGGGATTCGGGGTGGAATTCCATGTCTAAAAATATTATTATTAGCTGTTTTTAAATATCGAGTGTTTTCGCTGCCCAAGGAAGAGAACGCGTGATGCCGCGGTCAGAAAAAAAGCTGCCAGAAGCAAAAATTTTTTTTTTCTCAAATGTAATAACGGATGCTAGAATGTGATTCAGGGTGGAATTCCATGTCCAAAAATATTATTATTAGCTGTTTTTAAAAATCAAGTGTTTTTGCTGCCCGAGGAAGAAAACGCGTCATGCAGCGGTCAGAAAAAATCTGCCCAGGAGCAAAAAAAAAATTTTTTTTCTCAAATGTAATAACGAATGCTAGAATGTGATTCGGGGTGGAATTCCATGTCTAAAAATATTATTATTAGCTGTTTTAAAAAATCAAGTGTTTTTGCTGCCTGAGGAAGAAAACCCGTGATGCCGCGGTCAGAAAAAAAGCTGCCCAGGAGCAAAAAAAATTTTTTTTTTCTCAAATGTAATAACGGATACTAGAATGTGATTTGGGGTGGAATTCCATGTCTAAAAATATTATTATTAGCTGTTTTTAAAAATCGAGTGTTTTTGCTGCCCGAGGAAGAAAACGCGTGATGCCGCAGTCAGAAAAAAAGCTGCCAGGAGCAAAAAAATTTTTTTTTTCTCAAATGTAATAACGGATGTTAGAATGGGATTCGGGGTGGAATTCCATGTCTAAAAATATTATTATTAGCTGTTTTTAAAAATCGAGTGTTTTTGCTGCCCGAGGAAGAAAACGTGTGATGCCGTGGTCAGAAAAACAGCTGCCCAGGAGCAAAAAATTTTTTTTTCTCAAATGTAATAACGGATGTTAGAATGTGATTCGGGCTGGAATTCCATGTCTAAAAATATTATTATTAGCTGTTTTTAAAAATCGAGTGTTTTTGCTGCCCGAGGAAGAAAACGTGTGATGCCGCGGTCAGAAAAAAAGCTGCCAGAAGCAAAAAATTTTTTTTTCTCAAATGTAATAATGGATGCTAGAATGTGATTCCGGGTGGAATTCCATGTCTAAAAATATTATTATTAGCTGTTTTTAAAAATCGAGTGTTTTTGCTGCCCGAGGAAGAAAACGTGTGATGCCGCGGTCAGAAAAAAAGCTGCCAGAAGCAAAAAATTTTTTTTTCTCAAATGTAATAACGGATGCTAGAATGTGATTCGGGGTGGAATTCCATGTCTAAAAATATTATTATTAGCTGTTTTTAAAAATCGAGTGTTTTTGCTGCCCGAGGAAGAAAACGCATGATGCCGCGGTCAGAAAAACATCTGCCCAGGAGCAAAAAATTTTTTTTTCTCAAATGTAATAACGGATGTTAGAATGTGATTCGGGCTGGAATTCCATGTCTAAAAATATTATTATTAGCTGTTTTTAAAAATCGAGTGTTTTTGCTGCCCGAGGAAGAAAACGTGTGATGCCGCGGTCAGAAAAAAAGCTGCCAGAAGCAAAAAATTTTTTTTTCTCAAATGTAATAACGGATGCTAGAATGTGATTCGGGCTGGAATTCCATGTCTAAAAATATTATTATTAGCTGTTTTTAAAAATCGAGTGTTTTTGCTGCCCGAGGAAGAAAACGCATGATGCCGCGGTCAGAAAAAAAGCTGCCCAGGAGCAAAAATTTTTTTTTCTCAAATGTAATAACGGATGCTAGAATGTGATTCGGGGTGGAATTCCATGTCTAAAAATATTATTATTAGCTGTTTTTAAAAATCAAGTGTTTTTGCTGCCCGAGGAAGAAAACGCGTGATGCAGCGGTCAGAAAAAAAGCTGCCCAGGAGCAAAAAAAAATTTTTTTCTCAAATGTAATAACGGATGCTAGAATGTGATTCAGGGTGGAATTCCATGTCTAAAAATATTATTATTAGCTGTTTTTAAAAATCGAGTGTTTTTGCTGCCCGAGGAAGAAAACGCGTGATGCCACAGTCAGAAAAAAAGCTGCCAGGAGCAAAAAAAATTTTTTTTTCTCAAATGTAATAACGGATGTTAGAATGGGATTCGGGGTGGAATTCCATGTCTAAAAATATTATTATTAGCTGTTTTTAAAAATCTAGTGTTTTTGCTGCCCGAGGAAGAAAACGTGTGATGCCGTGGTCAGAAAAACAGCTGCCCAGGAGCAAAAAATTTTTTTTTCTCAAATGTAATAACGGATGTTAGAATGTGATTCGGGCTGGAATTCCATGTCTAAAAATATTATTATTAGCTGTTTTTAAAAATCGAGTGTTTTTGCTGCCCGAGGAAGAAAACGTGTGATGCCGCGGTCAGAAAAAAAGCTGCCCAGGAGCAAAAAAATTTTTTTTTCTCAAATGTAATAACGGATGCTAGAATGGGATTTGGGGTGGAATTCCATGTCTAAAAATATTATTATTAGCTGTTTTTAAAAATCGAGTGTTTTTGCTGCCCGAGGAAGAAAACGCATGATGCCGCGGTCAGAAAAACATCTGCCCAGGAGCAAAAAATTTTTTTTTCTCAAATGTAATAACGGATGTTAGAATGTGATTCGGGCTGGAATTCCATGTCTAAAAATATTATTATTAGCTGTTTTTAAAAATCGAGTGTTTTTGCTGCCCGAGGAAGAAAACGTGTGATGCCGCGGTCAGAAAAAAAGCTGCCAGAAGCAAAAAATTTTTTTTTCTCAAATGTAATAACGGATGCTAGAATGTGATTCGGGGTGGAATTCCATGTCTAAAAATATTATTATTAGCTGTTTTTAAAAATCGAGTGTTTTTGCTGCCCGAGGAAGAAAACGTGTGATGCCGCGGTCAGAAAAAAAGCTGCCAGAAGCAAAAAAATTTTTTTTCTCAAATGTAATAACGGATGCTAGAATGTGATTCGGGGTGGAATTCCATGTCTAAAAATATTATTATTAGCTGTTTTTAAAAATCGAGTGTTTTTGCTGCCCGAGGAAGAAAACGCATGATGCCGCGGTCAGAAAAACATCTGCCCAGGAGCAAAAAAATTTTTTTTCTCAAATGTAATAACGGATGTTAGAATGTGATTCGGGCTGGAATTCCATGTCTAAAAATATTATTATTAGCTGTTTTTAAAAATCGAGTGTTTTTGCTGCCCGAGGAAGAAAACGTGTGATGCCGCGGTCAGAAAAAAAGCTGCCAGAAGCAAAAAATTTTTTTTTCTCAAATGTAATAACGGATGCTAGAATGTGATTCGGGGTGGAATTCCATGTCTAAAAATATTATTATTAGCTGTTTTTAAAAATCGAGTGTTTTTGCTGCCCGAGGAAGAAAACGCATGATGCCGCGGTCAGAAAAAAAGCTGCCCAGGAGCAAAAATTTTTTTTTCTCAAATGTAATAACGGATGCTAGAATGTGATTCGGGGTGGAATTCCATGTCTAAAAATATTATTATTAGCTGTTTTTAAAAATCAAGTGTTTTTGCTGCCCGAGGAAGAAAACGCGTGATGCAGCGGTCAGAAAAAAAGCTGCCCAGGAGCAAAAAAAAATTTTTTTTCTCAAATGTAATAACGGATGCTAGAATGTGATTCAGGGTGGAATTCCATGTCTAAAAATATTATTATTAGCTGTTTTTAAAAATCGAGTGTTTTTGCTGCCCGAGGAAGAAAACGCGTGATGCCGCAGTCAGAAAAAAAGCTGCCAGGAGCAAAAAAAATTTTTTTTTCTCAAATGTAATAACGGATGTTAGAATGGGATTCGGGGTGGAATTCCATGTCTAAAAATATTATTATTAGCTGTTTTTAAAAATCGAGTGTTTTTGCTGCCCGAGGAAGAAAACGTGTGATGCCGTGGTCAGAAAAACAGCTGCCCAGGAGCAAAAATTTTTTTTTTCTCAAATGTAATAACGGATGTTAGAATGTGATTCGGGCTGGAATTCCATGTCTAAAAATATTATTATTAGCTGTTTTTAAAAATCGAGTGTTTTTGCTGCCCGAGGAAGAAAACGTGTGATGCCGCGGTCAGAAAAAAAGCTGCCCAGGAGCAAAAAAATTTTTTTTTCTCAAATGTAATAACGGATGCTAGAATGGGATTTGGGGTGGAATTCCATGTCTAAAAATATTATTATTAGCTGTTTTTAAAAATCGAGTGTTTTTGCTGCCCGAGGAAGAAAACGCGTGATGCAGCGGTCAGAAAAAAAGCTGCCCAGGAGCAAAAAAATTTTTTTTTTCTCAAATGTAATAACGGATCCTAGAATGTGATTCAGGGTGGAATTCCATGTCTAAAAATATTATTATTAGCTGTTTTTAAAAATCGAGTGTTTTTGCTGCCCGAGGAAGAAAACGCGTGATCCCGCGGTCAGAAAAAAAGCTGCCCAGGAACAAAAATTTTTTTTCTCAAATGTAATAACGGATGCTAGAATGGGATTCGGGGTGGAATTCCATGTCTAAAAATATTATTATTAGCTGTTTTTAAATATCGAGTGTTTTCGCTGCCCAAGGAAGAGAACGCGTGATGCCGCGGTCAGAAAAAAAGCTGCCAGAAGCAAAAATTTTTTTTTTCTCAAATGTAATAACGGATGCTAGAATGTGATTCAGGGTGGAATTCCATGTCCAAAAATATTATTATTAGCTATTTTTAAAAATCAAGTGTTTTTGCTGCCCGAGGAAGAAAACGCGTCATGCAGCGGTCAGAAAAAAAGCTGCCCAGGAGCAAAAAAAATTTTTTTTTCTCAAATGTAATAACGGATCCTAGAATGTGATTCGGGGTGGAATTCAATGTCTAAAAATATTATTATTAGCTGTTTTTAAAAATCAAGTGTTTTTGCTGCCTGAGGAAGAAAGCCCGTGATGCCGCGGTCAGAAAAAATCTGCCCAGGAGCAAAAAAAAAATTTTTTTTCTCAAATGTAATAACGGATACTAGAATGTGATTTGGGGTGGAATTCCATGTCTAAAAATATTATTATTAGCTGTTTTTAAAAATCGAGTGTTTTTGCTGCCCGAGGAAGAAAACGCGTGATGCCGCAGTCAGAAAAAAAGCTGCCAGGAGCAAAAAAATTTTTTTTTTCTCAAATGTAATAACGGATGTTAGAATGGGATTCGGGGTGGAATTCCATGTCTAAAAATATTATTATTAGCTGTTTTTAAAAATCAAGTGTTTTTGCTGCCCGAGGAAGAAAACGCGTGATGCAGCGGTCAGAAAAAAAGCTGCCCAGGAGCAAAAAAAAATTTTTTTTCTCAAATGTAATAACGGATGCTAGAATGTGATTCAGGGTGGAATTCCATGTCTAAAAATATTATTATTAGCTGTTTTTAAAAATCTAGTGTTTTTGCTGCCCGAGGAAGAAAACGTGTGATGCCGTGGTCAGAAAAACAGCTGCCCAGGAGCAAAAAATTTTTTTTTCTCAAATGTAATAACGGATGTTAGAATGTGATTCGGGCTGGAATTCCATGTCTAAAAATATTATTATTAGCTGTTTTTAAAAATCGAGTGTTTTTGCTGCCCGAGGAAGAAAACGTGTGATGCCGCGGTCAGAAAAAAAGCTGCCCAGGAGCAAAAAAATTTTTTTTTCTCAAATGTAATAACGGATGTTAGAATGTGATTCGGGCTGGAATTCCATGTCTAAAAATATTATTATTAGCTGTTTTTAAAAATCGAGTGTTTTTGCTGCCCGAGGAAGAAAACGTGTGATGCCGCGGTCAGAAAAAAAGCTGCCAGAAGCAAAAAATTTTTTTTTCTCAAATGTAATAACGGATGCTAGAATGTGATTCGGGGTGGAATTCCATGTCTAAAAATATTATTATTAGCTGTTTTTAAAAATCGAGTGTTTTTGCTGCCCGAGGAAGAAAACGTGTGATGCCGCGGTCAGAAAAAAAGCTGCCAGAAGCAAAAAAATTTTTTTTCTCAAATGTAATAACGGATGCTAGAATGTGATTCGGGGTGGAATTCCATGTCTAAAAATATTATTATTAGCTGTTTTTAAAAATCGAGTGTTTTTGCTGCCCGAGGAAGAAAACGCATGATGCCGCGGTCAGAAAAACATCTGCCCAGGAGCAAAAAAATTTTTTTTCTCAAATGTAATAACGGATGTTAGAATGTGATTCGGGCTGGAATTCCATGTCTAAAAATATTATTATTAGCTGTTTTTAAAAATCGAGTGTTTTTGCTGCCCGAGGAAGAAAACGTGTGATGCCGCGGTCAGAAAAAAAGCTGCCAGAAGCAAAAAATTTTTTTTTCTCAAATGTAATAACGGATGCTAGAATGTGATTCGGGGTGGAATTCCATGTCTAAAAATATTATTATTAGCTGTTTTTAAAAATCGAGTGTTTTTGCTGCCCGAGGAAGAAAACGCATGATGCCGCGGTCAGAAAAAAAGCTGCCCAGGAGCAAAAATTTTTTTTTCTCAAATGTAATAACGGATGCTAGAATGTGATTCGGGGTGGAATTCCATGTCTAAAAATATTATTATTAGCTGTTTTTAAAAATCAAGTGTTTTTGCTGCCCGAGGAAGAAAACGCGTGATGCAGCGGTCAGAAAAAAAGCTGCCCAGGAGCAAAAAAAAATTTTTTTTCTCAAATGTAATAACGGATGCTAGAATGTGATTCAGGGTGGAATTCCATGTCTAAAAATATTATTATTAGCTGTTTTTAAAAATCGAGTGTTTTTGCTGCCCGAGGAAGAAAACGCGTGATGCCGCAGTCAGAAAAAAAGCTGCCAGGAGCAAAAAAAATTTTTTTTTCTCAAATGTAATAACGGATGTTAGAATGGGATTCGGGGTGGAATTCCATGTCTAAAAATATTATTATTAGCTGTTTTTAAAAATCGAGTGTTTTTGCTGCCCGAGGAAGAAAACGTGTGATGCCGTGGTCAGAAAAACAGCTGCCCAGGAGCAAAAATTTTTTTTTTCTCAAATGTAATAACGGATGTTAGAATGTGATTCGGGCTGGAATTCCATGTCTAAAAATATTATTATTAGCTGTTTTTAAAAATCGAGTGTTTTTGCTGCCCGAGGAAGAAAACGTGTGATGCCGCGGTCAGAAAAAAAGCTGCCCAGGAGCAAAAAAATTTTTTTTTCTCAAATGTAATAACGGATGCTAGAATGGGATTTGGGGTGGAATTCCATGTCTAAAAATATTATTATTAGCTGTTTTTAAAAATCGAGTGTTTTTGCTGCCCGAGGAAGAAAACGCGTGATGCAGCGGTCAGAAAAAAAGCTGCCCAGGAGCAAAAAAATTTTTTTTTTCTCAAATGTAATAACGGATCCTAGAATGTGATTCAGGGTGGAATTCCATGTCTAAAAATATTATTATTAGCTGTTTTTAAAAATCGAGTGTTTTTGCTGCCCGAGGAAGAAAACGCGTGATCCCGCGGTCAGAAAAAAAGCTGCCCAGGAACAAAAATTTTTTTTCTCAAATGTAATAACGGATGCTAGAATGGGATTCGGGGTGGAATTCCATGTCTAAAAATATTATTATTAGCTGTTTTTAAAAATCAAGTGTTTTTGCTGCCCGAGGAAGAAAACGCGTGATGCAGCGGTCAGAAAAAAAGCTGCCCAGGAGCAAAAAAAAATTTTTTTTCTCAAATGTAATAACGGATGCTAGAATGTGATTCAGGGTGGAATTCCATGTCTAAAAATATTATTATTAGCTGTTTTTAAAAATCGAGTGTTTTTGCTGCCCGAGGAAGAAAACGCGTGATGCCGCAGTCAGAAAAAAAGCTGCCAGGAGCAAAAAAAATTTTTTTTTCTCAAATGTAATAACGGATGTTAGAATGGGATTCGGGGTGGAATTCCATGTCTAAAAATATTA
The DNA here is from genome assembly GCA_022577455.1 of Arizona elegans. Classification (NCBI taxonomy): domain Eukaryota; kingdom Metazoa; phylum Chordata; class Lepidosauria; order Squamata; family Colubridae; genus Arizona; species Arizona elegans. The sequence goes on along the minus strand of JAKOOJ010000001.1, from coordinate 167,133,520 downwards.
TTATTAGCTGTTTTTAAAAATCGAGTGTTTTTGCTGCCCGAGGAAGAAAACGTGTGATGCCGTGGTCAGAAAAACAGCTGCCCAGGAGCAAAAATTTTTTTTTTCTCAAATGTAATAACGGATGTTAGAATGTGATTCGGGCTGGAATTCCATGTCTAAAAATATTATTATTAGCTGTTTTTAAAAATCGAGTGTTTTTGCTGCCCGAGGAAGAAAACGTGTGATGCCGCGGTCAGAAAAAAAGCTGCCCAGGAGCAAAAAAATTTTTTTTTCTCAAATGTAATAACGGATGCTAGAATGGGATTTGGGGTGGAATTCCATGTCTAAAAATATTATTATTAGCTGTTTTTAAAAATCGAGTGTTTTTGCTGCCCGAGGAAGAAAACGCGTGATGCAGCGGTCAGAAAAAAAGCTGCCCAGGAGCAAAAAAATTTTTTTTTTCTCAAATGTAATAACGGATCCTAGAATGTGATTCAGGGTGGAATTCCATGTCTAAAAATATTATTATTAGCTGTTTTTAAAAATCGAGTGTTTTTGCTGCCCGAGGAAGAAAACGCGTGATCCCGCGGTCAGAAAAAAAGCTGCCCAGGAACAAAAATTTTTTTTCTCAAATGTAATAACGGATGCTAGAATGGGATTCGGGGTGGAATTCCATGTCTAAAAATATTATTATTAGCTGTTTTTAAATATCGAGTGTTTTCGCTGCCCAAGGAAGAGAACGCGTGATGCCGCGGTCAGAAAAAAAGCTGCCAGAAGCAAAAATTTTTTTTTTCTCAAATGTAATAACGGATGCTAGAATGTGATTCAGGGTGGAATTCCATGTCCAAAAATATTATTATTAGCTATTTTTAAAAATCAAGTGTTTTTGCTGCCCGAGGAAGAAAACGCGTCATGCAGCGGTCAGAAAAAAAGCTGCCCAGGAGCAAAAAAAATTTTTTTTTCTCAAATGTAATAACGGATCCTAGAATGTGATTCGGGGTGGAATTCAATGTCTAAAAATATTATTATTAGCTGTTTTTAAAAATCAAGTGTTTTTGCTGCCTGAGGAAGAAAGCCCGTGATGCCGCGGTCAGAAAAAATCTGCCCAGGAGCAAAAAAAAAATTTTTTTTCTCAAATGTAATAACGGATACTAGAATGTGATTTGGGGTGGAATTCCATGTCTAAAAATATTATTATTAGCTGTTTTTAAAAATCGAGTGTTTTTGCTGCCCGAGGAAGAAAACGCGTGATGCCGCAGTCAGAAAAAAAGCTGCCAGGAGCAAAAAAATTTTTTTTTTCTCAAATGTAATAACGGATGTTAGAATGGGATTCGGGGTGGAATTCCATGTCTAAAAATATTATTATTAGCTGTTTTTAAAAATCAAGTGTTTTTGCTGCCCGAGGAAGAAAACGCGTGATGCAGCGGTCAGAAAAAAAGCTGCCCAGGAGCAAAAAAAAATTTTTTTTCTCAAATGTAATAACGGATGCTAGAATGTGATTCAGGGTGGAATTCCATGTCTAAAAATATTATTATTAGCTGTTTTTAAAAATCGAGTGTTTTTGCTGCCCGAGGAAGAAAACGCGTGATGCCGCAGTCAGAAAAAAAGCTGCCAGGAGCAAAAAAAATTTTTTTTTCTCAAATGTAATAACGGATGTTAGAATGGGATTCGGGGTGGAATTCCATGTCTAAAAATATTATTATTAGCTGTTTTTAAAAATCTAGTGTTTTTGCTGCCCGAGGAAGAAAACGTGTGATGCCGTGGTCAGAAAAACAGCTGCCCAGGAGCAAAAAATTTTTTTTTCCCAAATGTAATAACGGATGTTAGAATGTGATTCGGGCTGGAATTCCATGTCTAAAAATATTATTATTAGCTGTTTTTAAAAATCGAGTGTTTTTGCTGCCCGAGGAAGAAAACGTGTGATGCCGCGGTCAGAAAAAAAGCTGCCCAGGAGCAAAAAAATTTTTTTTTCTCAAATGTAATAACGGATGTTAGAATGTGATTCGGGCTGGAATTCCATGTCTAAAAATATTATTATTAGCTGTTTTTAAAAATCGAGTGTTTTTGCTGCCCGAGGAAGAAAACGTGTGATGCCGCGGTCAGAAAAAAAGCTGCCAGAAGCAAAAAATTTTTTTTTCTCAAATGTAATAACGGATGCTAGAATGTGATTCGGGGTGGAATTCCATGTCTAAAAATATTATTATTAGCTGTTTTTAAAAATCGAGTGTTTTTGCTGCCCGAGGAAGAAAACGTGTGATGCCGCGGTCAGAAAAAAAGCTGCCAGAAGCAAAAAAATTTTTTTTCTCAAATGTAATAACGGATGCTAGAATGTGATTCGGGGTGGAATTCCATGTCTAAAAATATTATTATTAGCTGTTTTTAAAAATCGAGTGTTTTTGCTGCCCGAGGAAGAAAACGCATGATGCCGCGGTCAGAAAAACATCTGCCCAGGAGCAAAAAAATTTTTTTTCTCAAATGTAATAACGGATGTTAGAATGTGATTCGGGCTGGAATTCCATGTCTAAAAATATTATTATTAGCTGTTTTTAAAAATCGAGTGTTTTTGCTGCCCGAGGAAGAAAACGTGTGATGCCACGGTCAGAAAAAAAGCTGCCAGAAGCAAAAAATTTTTTTTTCTCAAATGTAATAACGGATGCTAGAATGTGATTCGGGGTGGAATTCCATGTCTAAAAATATTATTATTAGCTGTTTTTAAAAATCGAGTGTTTTTGCTGCCCGAGGAAGAAAACGCATGATGCCGCGGTCAGAAAAAAAGCTGCCCAGGAGCAAAAATTTTTTTTTCTCAAATGTAATAACGGATGCTAGAATGTGATTCGGGGTGGAATTCCATGTCTAAAAATATTATTATTAGCTGTTTTTAAAAATCAAGTGTTTTTGCTGCCCGAGGAAGAAAACGCGTGATGCAGCGGTCAGAAAAAAAGCTGCCCAGGAGCAAAAAAAAATTTTTTTTCTCAAATGTAATAACGGATGCTAGAATGTGATTCAGGGTGGAATTCCATGTCTAAAAATATTATTATTAGCTGTTTTTAAAAATCGAGTGTTTTTGCTGCCCGAGGAAGAAAACGCGTGATGCCGCAGTCAGAAAAAAAGCTGCCAGGAGCAAAAAAAATTTTTTTTTCTCAAATGTAATAACGGATGTTAGAATGGGATTCGGGGTGGAATTCCATGTCTAAAAATATTATTATTAGCTGTTTTTAAAAATCGAGTGTTTTTGCTGCCCGAGGAAGAAAACGTGTGATGCCGTGGTCAGAAAAACAGCTGCCCAGGAGCAAAAATTTTTTTTTTCTCAAATGTAATAACGGATGTTAGAATGTGATTCGGGCTGGAATTCCATGTCTAAAAATATTATTATTAGCTGTTTTTAAAAATCGAGTGTTTTTGCTGCCCGAGGAAGAAAACGTGTGATGCCGCGGTCAGAAAAAAAGCTGCCCAGGAGCAAAAAAATTTTTTTTTCTCAAATGTAATAACGGATGCTAGAATGGGATTTGGGGTGGAATTCCATGTCTAAAAATATTATTATTAGCTGTTTTTAAAAATCGAGTGTTTTTGCTGCCCGAGGAAGAAAACGCGTGATGCAGCGGTCAGAAAAAAAGCTGCCCAGGAGCAAAAAAATTTTTTTTTTCTCAAATGTAATAACGGATCCTAGAATGTGATTCAGGGTGGAATTCCATGTCTAAAAATATTATTATTAGCTGTTTTTAAAAATCGAGTGTTTTTGCTGCCCGAGGAAGAAAACGCGTGATCCCGCGGTCAGAAAAAAAGCTGCCCAGGAACAAAAATTTTTTTTCTCAAATGTAATAACGGATGCTAGAATGGGATTCGGGGTGGAATTCCATGTCTAAAAATATTATTATTAGCTGTTTTTAAATATCGAGTGTTTTCGCTGCCCAAGGAAGAGAACGCGTGATGCCGCGGTCAGAAAAAAAGCTGCCAGAAGCAAAAATTTTTTTTTTCTCAAATGTAATAACGGATGCTAGAATGTGATTCAGGGTGGAATTCCATGTCCAAAAATATTATTATTAGCTATTTTTAAAAATCAAGTGTTTTTGCTGCCCGAGGAAGAAAACGCGTCATGCAGCGGTCAGAAAAAAAGCTGCCCAGGAGCAAAAAAAATTTTTTTTTCTCAAATGTAATAACGGATCCTAGAATGTGATTCGGGGTGGAATTCAATGTCTAAAAATATTATTATTAGCTGTTTTTAAAAATCAAGTGTTTTTGCTGCCTGAGGAAGAAAGCCCGTGATGCCGCGGTCAGAAAAAATCTGCCCAGGAGCAAAAAAAAAATTTTTTTTCTCAAATGTAATAACGGATACTAGAATGTGATTTGGGGTGGAATTCCATGTCTAAAAATATTATTATTAGCTGTTTTTAAAAATCGAGTGTTTTTGCTGCCCGAGGAAGAAAACGCGTGATGCCGCAGTCAGAAAAAAAGCTGCCAGGAGCAAAAAAATTTTTTTTTTCTCAAATGTAATAACGGATGTTAGAATGGGATTCGGGGTGGAATTCCATGTCTAAAAATATTATTATTAGCTGTTTTTAAAAATCGAGTGTTTTTGCTGCCCGAGGAAGAAAACGTGTGATGCCGTGGTCAGAAAAACAGCTGCCCAGGAGCAAAAAATTTTTTTTTCTCAAATGTAATAACGGATGTTAGAATGTGATTCGGGCTGGAATTCCATGTCTAAAAATATTATTATTAGCTGTTTTTAAAAATCGAGTGTTTTTGCTGCCCGAGGAAGAAAACGTGTGATGCCGCGGTCAGAAAAAAAGCTGCCAGAAGCAAAAAAATTTTTTTTCTCAAATGTAATAACGGATGCTAGAATGTGATTCGGGGTGGAATTCCATGTCTAAAAATATTATTATTAGCTGTTTTTAAAAATTGACTCTTTTTGCTGCCCGAGGAAGAAAACGTGTGATGCCGCGGTCAGAAAAAAAGCTGCCAGAAGCAAAAAAATTTTTTTTCTCAAATGTAATAACGGATGCTAGAATGTGATTCGGGGTGGAATTCCATGTCTAAAAATATTATTATTAGCTGTTTTTAAAAATCGAGTGTTTTTGCTGCCCGAGGAAGAAAACGCATGATGCCGCGGTCAGAAAAACATCTGCCCAGGAGCAAAAATTTTTTTTTTCTCAAATGTAATAACGGATGCTAGAATGTGATTCGGGCTGGAATTCCATGTCTAAAAATATTATTATTAGCTGTTTTTAAAAATCGAGTGTTTTTGCTGCCCGAGGAAGAAAACGTGTGATGCCGCGGTCAGAAAAAAAGCTGCCAGAAGCAAAAAATTTTTTTTTCTCAAATGTAATAACGGATGCTAGAATGTGATTCGGGGTGGAATTCCATGTCTAAAAATATTATTATTAGCTGTTTTTAAAAATCGAGTGTTTTTGCTGCCCGAGGAAGAAAACGTGTGATGCCGCGGTCAGAAAAAAAGCTGCCAGAAGCAAAAAATTTTTTTTTCTCAAATGTAATAACGGATGCTAGAATGTGATTCGGGGTGGAATTCCATGTCTAAAAATATTATTATTAGCTGTTTTTAAAAATTGAGTGTTTTTGCTGCCCGAGGAAGAAAACGCATGATGCCGCGGTCAGAAAAACATCTGCCCAGGAGCAAAAAATTTTTTTTTCTCAAATGTAATAACGGATGTTAGAATGTGATTCGGGCTGGAATTCCATGTCTAAAAATATTATTATTAGCTGTTTTTAAAAATCGAGTGTTTTTGCTGCCCGAGGAAGAAAACGTGTGATGCCGCGGTCAGAAAAAAAGCTTCCAGAAGCAAAAAATTTTTTTTTCTCAAATGTAATAACGGATGCTAGAATGTGATTCGGGGTGGAATTCCATGTCTAAAAATATTATTATTAGCTGTTTTTAAAAATCGAGTGTTTTTGCTGCCCGAGGAAGAAAACGCATGATGCCGCGGTCAGAAAAAAAGCTGCCCAGGAGCAAAAATTTTTTTTTTCTCAAATGTAATAACGGATGCTAGAATGTGATTCGGGGTGGAATTCCATGTCTAAAAATATTATTATTAGCTGTTTTTAAAAATCAAGTGTTTTTGCTGCCCGAGGAAGAAAACGCGTGATGCAGCGGTCAGAAAAAAAGCTGCCCAGGAGCAAAAAAAAATTTTTTTTCTCAAATGTAATAACGGATGCTAGAATGTGATTCAGGGTGTAATTCCATGTCTAAAAATATTATTATTAGCTGTTTTTAAAAATCGAGTGTTTTGGCTGCCCGAGGAAGAAAACGCGTGATCCCGCGGTCAGAAAAAAAGCTGCCCAGGAACAAAATTTTTTTTTCTCAAATGTAATAACGGATGCTAGAATGGGATTCGGGGTGGAATTCCATGTCTAAAAATATTATTATTAGCTGTTTTTAAATATTGAGTGTTTTCGCTGCCCAAGGAAGAGAACGCGTGATGCCGCGGTCAGAAAAAAAGCTGCAAGAAGCAAAAATTTTTTTTTCTCAAATGTAATAACGGATGCTAGAATGTGATTCAGGGTGGAATTCCATGTCCAAAAATATTATTATTAGCTGTTTTTAAAAATCAACTGTTTTTGCTGCCCGAGGAAGAAAACGCGTCATGCAGCGGTCAGAAAAAAAGCTGCCCAGGAGCAAAAAAAATTTTTTTTTCTCAAATGTAATAACGGATCCTAGAATGTGATTCGGGGTGGAATTCAATGTCTAAAAATATTATTATTAGCTGTTTTTAAAAATCAAGTGTTTTTGCTGCCTGAGGAAGAAAACCCGTGATGCCGCGGTCAGAAAAAATCTGCCCAGGAGCAAAAAAAAATTTTTTTTTCTCAAATGTAATAACGAATGCTAGAATGTGATTCGGGGTGGAATTCCATGTCTAAAAATATTATTATTAGCTGTTTTAAAAAATCAAGTGTTTTTGCTGCCTGAGGAAGAAAACCCGTGATGCCGCGGTCAGAAAAAAAGCTGCCCAGGAGCAAAAAAAATTTTTTTTTCTCAAATGTAATAACGGATACTAGAATGTGATTTGGGGTGGAATTCCATGTCTAAAAATATTATTATTAGCTGTTTTTAAAAATCGAGTGTTTTTGCTGCCCGAGGAAGAAAACGCGTGATGCCGCAGTCAGAAAAAATGCTGCCAGGAGCAAAAAAATTTTTTTTTTCTCAAATGTAATAACGGATGTTAGAATGGGATTCGGGGTGGAATTCCATGTCTAAAAATATTATTATTAGCTGTTTTTAAAAATCGAGTGTTTTTGCTGCCCGAGGAAGAAAACGTGTGATGCCGTGGTCAGAAAAACAGCTGCCCAGGAGCAAAAATTTTTTTTTTCTCAAATGTAATAACGGATGTTAGAATGTGATTCGGGCTGGAATTCCATGTCTAAAAATATTATTATTAGCTGTTTTTAAAAATCGAGTGTTTTTGCTGCCCGAGGAAGAAAACGTGTGATGCCGCGGTCAGAAAAAAAGCTGCCAGAAGCAAAAAAATTTTTTTTCTCAAATGTAATAACGGATGCTAGAATGTGATTCGGGGTGGAATTCCATGTCTAAAAATATTATTATTAGCTGTTTTTAAAAATCGAGTGTTTTTGCTGCCCGAGGAAGAAAACGTGTGATGCCGCGGTCAGAAAAAAAGCTGCCAGAAGCAAAAAATTTTTTTTTTCTCAAATGTAATAACGGATGCTAGAATGTGATTCGGGGTGGAATTCCATGTCTAAAAATATTATTATTAGCTGTTTTTAAAAATCGAGTGTTTTTGCTGCCCGAGGAAGAAAACGCATGATGCCGCGGTCAGAAAAACATCTGCCCAGGAGCAAAAAATTTTTTTTTCTCAAATGTAATAACGGATGCTAGAATGTGATTCGGGCTGGAATTCCATGTCTAAAAATATTATTATTAGCTGTTTTTAAAAATCGAGTGTTTTTGCTGCCCGAGGAAGAAAACGTGTGATGCCGCGGTCAGAAAAAAAGCTGCCAGAAGCAAAAAAATTTTTTTTCTCAAATGTAATAACGGATGCTAGAATGTGATTCGGGGTGGAATTCCATGTCTAAAAATATTATTATTAGCTGTTTTTAAAAATCGAGTGTTTTTGCTGCCCGAGGAAGAAAACGCATGATGCCGCGGTCAGAAAAAAAGCTGCCCAGGAGCAAAAATTTTTTGTTCTCAAATGTAATAACGGATGCTAGAATGTGATTCGGGGTGGAATTCCATGTCTAAAAATATTATTATTAGCTGTTTTTAAAAATCAAGTGTTTTTGCTGCCCGAGGAAGAAAACGCGTGATGCAGCGGTCAGAAAAAAAGCTGCCCAGGAGCAAAAAAAAATTTTTTTTCTCAAATGTAATAACGGATGCTAGAATGTGATTCAGGGTGGAATTCCATGTCTAAAAATATTATTATTAGCTGTTTTTAAAAATCGAGTGTTTTTGCTGCCCGAGGAAGAAAACGCGTGATGCCGCAGTCAGAAAAAAAGCTGCCAGGAGCAAAAAAAAATTTTTTTTCTCAAATGTAATAACGGATGTTAGAATGGGATTCGGGGTGGAATTCCATGTCTAAAAATATTATTATTAGCTGTTTTTAAAAATCGAGTGTTTTTGCTGCCCGAGGAAGAAAACGTGTGATGCCGTGGTCAGAAAAACAGCTGCCCAGGAGCAAAAATTTTTTTTTTCTCAAATGTAATAACGGATGTTAGAATGTGATTCGGGCTGGAATTCCATGTCTAAAAATATTATTATTAGCTGTTTTTAAAAATCGAGTGTTTTTGCTGCCCGAGGAAGAAAACGTGTGATGCCGCGGTCAGAAAAAAAGCTGCCAGAAGCAAAAAAATTTTTTTTCTCAAATGTAATAACGGATGCTAGAATGTGATTCGGGGTGGAATTCCATGTCTAAAAATATTATTATTAGCTGTTTTTAAAAATCGAGTGTTTTTGCTGCCCGAGGAAGAAAACGTGTGATGCCGCGGTCAGAAAAAAAGCTGCCAGAAGCAAAAAATTTTTTTTTTCTCAAATGTAATAACGGATGCTAGAATGTGATTCGGGATGGAATTCCATGTCTAAAAATATTATTATTAGCTGTTTTTAAAAATCGAGTGTTTTTGCTGCCCGAGGAAGAAAACGCATGATGCCGCGGTCAGAAAAACATCTGCCCAGGAGCAAAAAATTTTTTTTTCTCAAATGTAATAACGGATGCTAGAATGTGATTCGGGCTGGAATTCCATGTCTAAAAATATTATTATTAGCTGTTTTTAAAAATCGAGTGTTTTTGCTGCCCGAGGAAGAAAACGTGTGATGCCGCGGTCAGAAAAAAAGCTGCCAGAAGCAAAAAATTTTTTTTTCTCAAATGTAATAACGGATGCTAGAATGTGATTCGGGGTGGAATTCCATGTCTAAAAATCTTATTATTAGCTGTTTTTAAAAATCGAGTGTTTTTGCTGCCCGAGGAAGAAAACGCATGATGCCGCGGTCAGAAAAAAAGCTGCCCAGGAGCAAAAATTTTTTGTTCTCAAATGTAATAACGGATGCTAGAATGTGATTTGGGGTGGAATTCCATGTCTAAAAATATTATTATTAGCTGTTTTTAAAAATCAAGTGTTTTTGCTGCCCGAGGAAGAAAACGCGTGATGCAGCGGTCAGAAAAAAAGCTGCCCAGGAGCAAAAAAAAATTTTTTTTCTCAAATGTAATAACGGATGCTAGAATGTGATTCAGGGTGGAATTCCATGTCTAAAAATATTATTATTAGCTGTTTTTAAAAATCGAGTGTTTTTGCTGCCCGAGGAAGAAAACGCGTGATGCCGCAGTCAGAAAAAAAGCTGCCAGGAGCAAAAAAAAATTTTTTTTCTCAAATGTAATAACGGATGTTAGAATGGGATTCGGGATGGAATTCCATGTCTAAAAATATTATTATTAGCTGTTTTTAAAAATCGAGTGTTTTTGCTGCCCGAGGAAGAAAACGTGTGATGCCGTGGTCAGAAAAACAGCTGCCCAGGAGCAAAAATTTTTTTTTTCTCAAATGTAATAACGGATGTTAGAATGTGATTCGGGCTGGAATTCCATGTCTAAAAATATTATTATTAGCTGTTTTTAAAAATCGAGTGTTTTTGCTGCCCGAGGAAGAAAACGTGTGATGCCGCGGTCAGAAAAAAAGCTGCCAGAAGCAAAAAATTTTTTTTTCTCAAATGTAATAACGGATGCTAGAATGTGATTCGGGGTGGAATTCCATGTCTAAAAATATTATTATTAGCTGTTTTTAAAATTCGAGTGTTTTTGCTGCCCGAGGAAGAAAACGCGTGATGCAGCGGTCAGAAAAAAAGCTGCCAGAAGCAAAAAATTTTTTTTTCTCAAATGTAATAACGGATGCTAGAATGTGATTCAGGGTGGAATTCCATGTCTAAAAATATTATTATTAGCTGTTTTTAAAAATCGAGTGTTTTTGCTGCCCGAGGAAGAAAACGCGTGATGCAGCGGTCAGAAAAAAAGCTGCCCAGAAGCAAAAAAAATTTTTTCTTCTCAAATGTAATAATGGATCCTAGAATGTCATTAGGGGTGGAATTCCATGTCTAAAAATATTATTATTAGCTGTATTTAAAAATCGAGTGTTTTTGCTGCCCGAGGAAGAAAACGCGTGATGCCGCAGTAAGAAAAAAAGCTGCCCAGGAGCAAAAACATTTTTTTTCTCAAATGTAATAACGGATGCTAGAATGTGATTCGGGGTGGAATTCCATGTCTAAAAATATTATTATTAGCTGTATTTAAAAATCGAGTGTTTTTGCTGCCCGAGGAAGAAAACGCGTGATGCCGCAGTCAGAAAAAAAGCTGCCAGGAGCAAAAAAAATTTTTTTTGTCAAATCTAATAACGGATATTAGAATGGGATTCGGGGTGGAATTCCATGTATAAAAATATTATTATTAGCTGTTTTTAAAAATCGAGTGTTTTTGCTGCCCGAGGAAGAAAACGTGTGATGCCGTGGTCAGAAAAACAGCTGCCCAGGAGCAAAAATTTTTTTTTTCTCAAATGTAATAACGGATGTTAGAATGTGATTCGGGCTGGAATTCCATGTCTAAAAATATTATTATTAGGTGTTTTTAAAAATCGAGTGTTTTTGCTGCCCGAGGAAGAAAACGTGTGATGCCGCGGTCAGAAAAAAAGCTGCCAGAAGCAAAAATGTTTTTTTCTCAAATGTAATACCGGATGCTAGAATGTGATTCGGGGTGGAATTCCATGTCTAAAAATATTATTATTAGCTGTTTTTAAAAATCGAGTGTTTTTGCTGCCCGAGGAAGAAAACGTGTCATGCCGCGGTCAGAAAAAAAGCTGCCAGAAGCAAAAAATTTTTTTTTTCTCAAATGTAATAACGGATGCTAGAATGTGATTCGGGGTGGAATTCCATGTCTAAAAATATTATTATTAGCTGTTTTTAAAAATCGAGTGTTTTTGCTGCCCGAGGAAGAAAACGCATGATGCCGCGGTCAGAAAAAAAGCTGCACAGGAGCAAAAATTTTTTTTTTCTCAAATGTAATAACGGATGCTAGAATGTGATTTGGGCTGGAATTCCATGTCTAAAAATATTATTATTAGCTGTTTTTAAAAATCGAGTGTTTTTGCTGCCCGAGGAAGAAAACGTGTGATGCCGCGGTCAGAAAAAAAGCTGCCAGAAGCAAAAAATTTTTTTTTCTCAAATGTAATAACGGATGCTAGAATGTGATTCGGGGTGGAATTCCATGTCTAAAAATATTATTATTAGCTGTTTTTAAAAATCGAGTGTTTTTGCTGCCCGAGGAAGAAAACGCATGATGCCGCGGTCAGAAAAAAAGCTGCCCAGGAGCAAAAATTTTTTGTTCTCAAATGTAATAACGGATGCTAGAATGTGATTCGGGGTGGAATTCCATGTCTAAAAATATTATTATTAGCTGTTTTTAAAAATCAAGTGTTTTTTCTGCCCGAGGAAGAAAACGCATGATGCAGCGGTCAGAAAAAAAGCTGCCCAGGAGCAAAAAAAAATTTTTTTTCTCAAATGTAATAACGGATGCTAGAATGTGATTCAGGGTGGAATTCCATGTCTAAAAATATTATTATTAGCTGTTTTTAAAAATCGAGTGTTTTTGCTGCCCGAGGAAGAAAACGCGTGATGCCGCAGTCAGAAAAAAAGCTGCCAGGAGCAAAAAAAAATTTTTTTTCTCAAATGTAATAACGGATGTTAGAATGGGATTCGGGGTGGAATTCCATGTCTAAAAATATTATTATTAGCTGTTTTTAAAAATCGAGTGTTTTTGCTGCCCGAGGAAGAAAACGTGTGATGCCGTGGTCAGAAAAACAGCTGCCCAGGAGCAAAAATTTTTTTTTTCTCAAATGTAATAACGGATGTTAGAATGTGATTCGGGCTGGAATTCCATGTCTAAAAATATTATTATTAGCTGTTTTTAAAAATCGAGTGTTTTTGCTGCCCGAGGAAGAAAACGTGTGATGCCGCGGTCAGAAAAAAAGCTGCCAGAAGCAAAAAATTTTTTTTTCTCAAATGTAATAACGGATGCTAGAATGTGATTCGGGGTGGAATTCCATGTCTAAAAATATTATTATTAGCTGTTTTTAAAAATCGAGTGTTTTTGCTGCCGAGGAAGAAAACGCGTGATGCAGCGGTCAGAAAAAAAGCTGCCAGAAGCAAAAAAATTTTTTTTCTCAAATGTAATAACGGATGCTAGAATGTGATTCAGGGTGGAATTCCATGTCTAAAAATATTATTATTAGCTGTTTTTAAAAATCGAGTGTTTTTGCTGCCCGAGGAAGAAAACGCGTGATGCAGCGGTCAGAAAAAAAGCTGCCCAGAAGCAAAAAAAATTTTTTCTTCTCAAATGTAATAATGGATCCTAGAATGTCATTAGGGGTTGAATTCCATGTCTAAAAATATTATTATTAGCTGTATTTAAAAATCGAGTGTTTTTGCTGCCCGAGGAAGAAACCGCGTGATGCCGCAGTAAGAAAAAAAGCTGCCCAGGAGCAAAAAAAATTTTTTTCTCAAATGTAATAACGGATTGTAGAATGTGATTCGGGGTGGAATTCCATGTCTAAAAATATTATTATTAGCTGTATTTAAAAATCGAGTGTTTTTGCTGCCCGAGGAAGAAAACGCGTGATGCCGCAGTCAGAAAAAAAGCTGCCAGGAGCAAAAAAAATTTTTTTTCTCAAATCTAATAACGGATATTAGAATGGGATTCGGGGTGGAATTCCATGTCTAAAAATATTATTATTAGCTGTTTTTAAAAATCGAGTGTTTTTGCTGCCCGAGGAAGAAAACGTGTGATGCCGTGGTCAGAAAAACAGCTGCCCAGGAGCAAAAATTTTTTTTTTCTCAAATGTAATAACGGATGTTAGAATGTGATTCGGGCTGGAATTCCATGTCTAAAAATATTATTATTAGGTGTTTTTAAAAATCGAGTGTTTTTGCTGCCCGAGGAAGAAAACGTGTGATGCAGCGGTCAGAAAAAAAGCTGCCCAGAAGCAAAAAAAATTTTTTCTTCTCAAATGTAATAATGGATCCTAGAATGTCATTAGGGGTGGAATTCCATGTCTAAAAATATTATTATTAGCTGTATTTAAAAATCGAGTGTTTTTGCTGCCCGAGGAAGAAAACGCGTGATGCCGCAGTCAGAAAAAAAGCTGCCAGGAGCAAAAAAAAATTTTTTTTCTCAAATGTAATAACGGATGTTAGAATGGGATTCGGGGTGGAATTCCATGTCTAAAAATATTATTATTAGCTGTTTTTAAAAATCGAGTGTTTTTGCTGCCCGAGGAAGAAAACGTGTGATGCCGTGGTCAGAAAAACAGCTGCCCAGGAGCAAAAAAATTTTTTTTCTCAAATGTAATAACGGATGCTAGAATGTGATTCAGGGTGGAATTCCATGTCTAAAAATATTATTATTAGCTGTTTTTAAAAATCGAGATTTTTTTGCTGCCCGAGGAAGAAAACGCGTGATGCCGCGGTAAGAAAAAAAGCTGCCCAGGAGCAAAAAAATTTTTTTTCTCAAATGTAATAACGGATGCTAGAATGTGATTCGGGGTGGAATTCAATGTCTAAAAATATTATTATTAGCTGTTTTTAAAAATCGAGTGTTTTTGCTGCCCGAGGAAGAAAACGTGTGATGCCGTGGTCAGAAAAACAGCTGCCCAGGAGCAAAAATTTTTTTTTCTCAAATGTAATAACGGATGTTAGAATGTGATTCGGGCTGGAATTCCATGTCTAAAAATATTATTATTAGCTGTATTTAAAAATCGAGTGTTTTTGCTGCCCGAGGAAGAAAACGCGTGATGCCGCAGTCAGAAAAAAAGCTGCCAGGAGCAAAAAAAAATTTTTTTTCCCAAATGTAATAACAGATGTTAGAATGGGATTCGGGGTGGAATTCCATGTCTAAAAATATTATTATTAGCTGTTTTTAAAAATCGAGTGTTTTTGCTGCCCGAGGAAGAAAACGTGTGATGCCGTGGTCAGAAAAACAGCTGCCCAGGAGCAAAAATTTTTTTTTCTCAAATGTAATAACGGATGTTAGAATGTGATTCGGGCTGGAATTCCATGTCTAAAAATATTATTATTAGCTGTTTTTAAAAATCGAGTGTTTTTGCTGCCCGAGGAAGAAAACGTGTGAGGCCGCGGTCAGAAAAAAAGCTGCCAGAAGCAAAAAATTTTTTTTTCTCAAATGTAATAACGGATGCTAGAATGTGATTCGGGGTGGAATTCCATGTCTAAAAATATTATTATTAGCTGTTTTTAAAAATCGAGTGTTTTTGCTGCCCGAGGAAGAAAACGCATGATGCCGCGGTCAGAAAAAAAGCTGCCCAGGAGCAAAAATTTTTTTTTTCTCAAATGTAATAACGGATGCTAGAATGTGATTCGGGGTGGAATTCCATGTCTAAAAATATTATTATTAGCTGTTTTTAAAAATCAAGTGTTTTTGCTGCCCGAGGAAGAAAACGCGTGATGCAGCGGTCAGAAAAAAAGCTGCCCAGGAGCAAAAAAATTTTTTTTTTCTCAAATGTAATAACGGATCCTAGAATGTGATTCAGGGTGGAATTCCATGTCTAAAAATATTATTATTAACTGTTTTTAAAAATCGAGTGTTTTTGCTGCCCGAGGAAGAAAACGCGTGATGCCGCAGTGAGAAAAAAAGCTGCTAGGAGCAAAAAAATTTTTTTTTTCTCAAATGTAATAACGGATGTTAGAATCGGATTCGGGGTGGAATTCCATGTCTAAAAATATTTTTTTTAGCTGTTTTTAAAAATCAAGTGTTTTTGCTGCCCGAGGAAGAAAACGCGTGATGCAGCGGTCAGAAAAAAAGCTGCTTAGGAGCAAAAAAAATTTTTTTTCTCAAATGTAATAACGAATCCTAGAATGTGATTCGGGGTGGAATTCCGTGTCAAAAAATATTATTATTAGCTGTTTTGAAAAATCAAGTGTTTTTGCTGCCCGAGGAAGAAAACGCGTGATGCCACGGTCATAAAAAAAGTTGCTCAGGAGCAAAAAAAAATTTTTTTTCTCAAATGTAATAACGGATGCTAGAATGTGATTCAGGGTGGAATTCCATGTCAAAAAATATTATTATTAGCTGTTTTTAAAAATCGAGTGTTTTTGCTGCCCGAGGAAGAAAACGCATGATGCCGTGGTCAGAAAAAAAGCTGCCCAGGAGCAAAAAAAATTTTTTTTTCTCAAATGTAATAACGGATGCTAGAATGTGATTCGGGGTGGAATTCCATGTCTAAAAATATTATTATTAGCTGTTTTTAAAAATCAAGTGTTTTTGCTGCCCGAGGAAGAACACGCGTGATGCAGCGGTCAGAAAAAAAGCTGCCCAGGAGCAAAAAAAATTTTTTTTTCTCAAATGTAATAACGGATGCTAGAATGTAATTCGGGCTGGAATTCCATGTCTAAAAATATTATTATTAGCTGTATTTAAAAATCGAGTGTTTTTGCTGCCCGAGGAAGAAAACGCGTGATGCCGCAGTCAGAAAAAAAGCTGCCAGGAGCAAAAAAAATTTTTTTTTCCCAAATGTAATAACAGATGTTAGAATGGGATTCGGGGTGGAATTCCATGTCTAAAAATATTATTATTAGCTGTTTTTAAAAATCGAGTGTTTTTGCTGCCCGAGGAAGAAAACGCATGATGCCGCGGTCAGAAAAAAAGCTGCCCAGGAGCAAAAATTTTTTTTTTCTCAAATGTAATAACGGATGCTAGAATGTGATTCGGGGTGGAATTCCATGTCTAAAAATATTATTATTAGCTGTTTTTAAAAATCGAGTGTTTTTGCTGCCCGAGGAAGAAAACGTGTGATGCCGTGGTCAGAAAAACAGCTGCCCAGGAGCAAAAATTTTTTTTTCTCAAATGTAATAACGGATGTTAGAATGTGATTCGGGCTGGAATTCCATGTCTAAAAATATTATTATTAGCTGTTTTTAAAAATCGAGTGTTTTTGCTGCCCGAGGAAGAAAACGTGTGAGGCCGCGGTCAGAAAAAAAGCTGCCAGAAGCAAAAAATTTTTTTTTCTCAAATGTAATAACGGATGCTAGAATGTGATTCGGGGTGGAATTCCATGTCTAAAAATATTATTATTAGCTGTTTTTAAAAATCGAGTGTTTTTGCTGCCCGAGGAAGAAAACGCATGATGCCGCGGTCAGAAAAAAAGCTGCCCAGGAGCAAAAATTTTTTTTTTCTCAAATGTAATAACGGATGCTAGAATGTGATTCGGGCTGGAATTCCATGTCTAAAAATATTATTATTAGCTGTTTTTAAAAATCGAGTGTTTTTGCTGCCCGAGGAAGAAAACGTGTGAGGCCGCGGTCAGAAAAAAAGCTGCCAGAAGCAAAAAATTTTTTTTTCTCAAATGTAATAACGGATGCTAGAATGTGATTCGGGGTGGAATTCCATGTCTAAAAATATTATTATTAGCTGTTTTTAAAAATCGAGTGTTTTTGCTGCCCGAGGAAGAAAACGCATGATGCCGCGGTCAGAAAAAAAGCTGCCCAGGAGCAAAAATTTTTTTTTTCTCAAATGTAATAACGGATGCTAGAATGTGATTCGGGGTGGAATTCCATGTCTAAAAATATTATTATTAGCTGTTTTTAAAAATCAAGTGTTTTTGCTGCCCGAGGAAGAAAACGCGTGATGCCGCAGTGAGAAAAAAAGCTGCTAGGAGCAAAAAAATTTTTTTTTTCTCAAATGTAATAACGGATGTTAGAATCGGATTCGGGGTGGAATTCCATGTCTAAAAATATTTTTTTTAGCTGTTTTTAAAAATCAAGTGTTTTTGCTGCCCGAGGAAGAAAACGCGTGATGCAGCGGTCAGAAAAAAAGCTGCTTAGGAGCAAAAAAAATTTTTTTTCTCAAATGTAATAACGAATCCTAGAATGTGATTCGGGGTGGAATTCCGTGTCAAAAAATATTATTATTAGCTGTTTTGAAAAATCAAGTGTTTTTGCTGCCCGAGGAAGAAAACGCGTGATGCCGCAGTGAGAAAAAAAGCTGCTAGGAGCAAAAAAATTTTTTTTTTCTCAAATGTAATAACGGATGTTAGAATCGGATTCGGGGTGGAATTCCATGTCTAAAAATATTTTTTTTAGCTGTTTTTAAAAATCAAGTGTTTTTGCTGCCCGAGGAAGAAAACGCGTGATGCAGCGGTCAGAAAAAAAGCTGCTTAGGAGCAAAAAAAATTTTTTTTCTCAAATGTAATAACGAATCCTAGAATGTGATTCGGGGTGGAATTCCGTGTCAAAAAATATTATTATTAGCTGTTTTGAAAAATCAAGTGTTTTTGCTGCCCGAGGAAGAAAACGCGTGATGCCACGGTCATAAAAAAAGTTGCTCAGGAGCAAAAAAAAATTTTTTTTCTCAAATGTAATAACGGATGCTAGAATGTGATTCAGGGTGGAATTCCATGTCAAAAAATATTATTATTAGCTGTTTTTAAAAATCGAGTGTTTTTGCTGCCCGAGGAAGAAAACGCATGATGCCGTGGTCAGAAAAAAAGCTGCCCAGGAGCAAAAAAAATTTTTTTTTCTCAAATGTAATAACGGATGCTAGAATGTGATTCGGGGTGGAATTCCATGTCTAAAAATATTATTATTAGCTGTTTTTAAAAATCAAGTGTTTTTGCTGCCCGAGGAAGAACACGCGTGATGCAGCGGTCAGAAAAAAAGCTGCCCAGGAGCAAAAAAAATTTTTTTTTCTCAAATGTAATAACGGATGCTAGAATGTAATTCGGGCTGGAATTCCATGTCTAAAAATATTATTATTAGCTGTATTTAAAAATCGAGTGTTTTTGCTGCCCGAGGAAGAAAACGCGTGATGCCGCAGTCAGAAAAAAAGCTGCCAGGAGCAAAAAAAATTTTTTTTTCCCAAATGTAATAACAGATGTTAGAATGGGATTCGGGGTGGAATTCCATGTCTAAAAATATTATTATTAGCTGTTTTTAAAAATCGAGTGTTTTTGCTGCCCGAGGAAGAAAACGCATGATGCCGCGGTCAGAAAAAAAGCTGCCCAGGAGCAAAAATTTTTTTTTTCTCAAATGTAATAACGGATGCTAGAATGTGATTCGGGGTGGAATTCCATGTCTAAAAATATTATTATTAGCTGTTTTTAAAAATCGAGTGTTTTTGCTGCCCGAGGAAGAAAACGTGTGATGCCGTGGTCAGAAAAACAGCTGCCCAGGAGCAAAAATTTTTTTTTCTCAAATGTAATAACGGATGTTAGAATGTGATTCGGGCTGGAATTCCATGTCTAAAAATATTATTATTAGCTGTTTTTAAAAATCGAGTGTTTTTGCTGCCCGAGGAAGAAAACGTGTGAGGCCGCGGTCAGAAAAAAAGCTGCCAGAAGCAAAAAATTTTTTTTTCTCAAATGTAATAACGGATGCTAGAATGTGATTCGGGGTGGAATTCCATGTCTAAAAATATTATTATTAGCTGTTTTTAAAAATCGAGTGTTTTTGCTGCCCGAGGAAGAAAACGCATGATGCCGCGGTCAGAAAAAAAGCTGCCCAGGAGCAAAAATTTTTTTTTTCTCAAATGTAATAACGGATGCTAGAATGTGATTCGGGGTGGAATTCCATGTCTAAAAATATTATTATTAGCTGTTTTTAAAAATCAAGTGTTTTTGCTGCCCGAGGAAGAAAACGCGTGATGCAGCGGTCAGAAAAAAAGCTGCCCAGGAGCAAAAAAATTTTTTTTTTCTCAAATGTAATAACGGATCCTAGAATGTGATTCAGGGTGGAATTCCATGTCTAAAAATATTATTATTAACTGTTTTTAAAAATCGAGTGTTTTTGCTGCCCGAGGAAGAAAACGCGTGATGCCGCAGTGAGAAAAAAAGCTGCTAGGAGCAAAAAAATTTTTTTTTTCTCAAATGTAATAACGGATGTTAGAATCGGATTCGGGGTGGAATTCCATGTCTAAAAATATTTTTTTTAGCTGTTTTTAAAAATCAAGTGTTTTTGCTGCCCGAGGAAGAAAACGCGTGATGCAGCGGTCAGAAAAAAAGCTGCTTAGGAGCAAAAAAAATTTTTTTTCTCAAATGTAATAACGAATCCTAGAATGTGATTCGGGGTGGAATTCCGTGTCAAAAAATATTATTATTAGCTGTTTTGAAAAATCAAGTGTTTTTGCTGCCCGAGGAAGAAAACGCGTGATGCCACGGTCATAAAAAAAGTTGCTCAGGAGCAAAAAAAAATTTTTTTTCTCAAATGTAATAACGGATGCTAGAATGTGATTCAGGGTGGAATTCCATGTCAAAAAATATTATTATTAGCTGTTTTTAAAAATCGAGTGTTTTTGCTGCCCGAGGAAGAAAACGCATGATGCCGTGGTCAGAAAAAAAGCTGCCCAGGAGCAAAAAAAATTTTTTTTTCTCAAATGTAATAACGGATGCTAGAATGTGATTCGGGGTGGAATTCCATGTCTAAAAATATTATTATTAGCTGTTTTTAAAAATCAAGTGTTTTTGCTGCCCGAGGAAGAACACGCGTGATGCAGCGGTCAGAAAAAAAGCTGCCCAGGAGCAAAAAAAATTTTTTTTTCTCAAATGTAATAACGGATGCTAGAATGTAATTCGGGCTGGAATTCCATGTCTAAAAATATTATTATTAGCTGTATTTAAAAATCGAGTGTTTTTGCTGCCCGAGGAAGAAAACGCGTGATGCCGCAGTCAGAAAAAAAGCTGCCAGGAGCAAAAAAAATTTTTTTTTCCCAAATGTAATAACAGATGTTAGAATGGGATTCGGGGTGGAATTCCATGTCTAAAAATATTATTATTAGCTGTTTTTAAAAATCGAGTGTTTTTGCTGCCCGAGGAAGAAAACGTGTGATGCCGTGGTCAGAAAAACAGCTGCCCAGGAGCAAAAATTTTTTTTTCTCAAATGTAATAACGGATGTTAGAATGTGATTCGGGCTGGAATTCCATGTCTAAAAATATTATTATTAGCTGTTTTTAAAAATTGAGTGTTTTTGCTGCCCGAGGAAGAAAACGTGTGAGGCCGCGGTCAGAAAAAAAGCTGCCAGAAGCAAAAAATTTTTTTTTCTCAAATGTAATAACGGATGCTAGAATGTGATTCGGGGTGGAATTCCATGTCTAAAAATATTATTATTAGCTGTTTTTAAAAATCGAGTGTTTTTGCTGCCCGAGGAAGAAAACGCATGATGCCGCGGTCAGAAAAAAAGCTGCCCAGGAGCAAAAATTTTTTTTTTCTCAAATGTAATAACGGATGCTAGAATGTGATTCGGGGTGGAATTCCATGTCTAAAAATATTATTATTAGCTGTTTTTAAAAATCAAGTGTTTTTGCTGCCCGAGGAAGAAAACGCGTGATGCAGCGGTCAGAAAAAAAGCTGCCCAGGAGCAAAAAAATTTTTTTTTTCTCAAATGTAATAACGGATCCTAGAATGTGATTCAGGGTGGAATTCCATGTCTAAAAATATTATTATTAACTGTTTTTAAAAATCGAGTGTTTTTGCTGCCCGAGGAAGAAAACGCGTGATGCCGCAGTGAGAAAAAAAGCTGCTAGGAGCAAAAAAATTTTTTTTTTCTCAAATGTAATAACGGATGTTAGAATCGGATTCGGGGTGGAATTCCATGTCTAAAAATATTTTTTTTAGCTGTTTTTAAAAATCAAGTGTTTTTGCTGCCCGAGGAAGAAAACGCGTGATGCAGCGGTCAGAAAAAAAGCTGCTTAGGAGCAAAAAAAATTTTTTTTCTCAAATGTAATAACGAATCCTAGAATGTGATTCGGGGTGGAATTCCGTGTCAAAAAATATTATTATTAGCTGTTTTGAAAAATCAAGTGTTTTTGCTGCCCGAGGAAGAAAACGCGTGATGCCACGGTCATAAAAAAAGTTGCTCAGGAGCAAAAAAAAATTTTTTTTCTCAAATGTAATAACGGATGCTAGAATGTGATTCAGGGTGGAATTCCATGTCAAAAAATATTATTATTAGCTGTTTTTAAAAATCGAGTGTTTTTGCTGCCCGAGGAAGAAAACGCATGATGCCGTGGTCAGAAAAAAAGCTGCCCAGGAGCAAAAAAAATTTTTTTTTCTCAAATGTAATAACGGATGCTAGAATGTGATTCGGGGTGGAATTCCATGTCTAAAAATATTATTATTAGCTGTTTTTAAAAATCAAGTGTTTTTGCTGCCCGAGGAAGAACACGCGTGATGCAGCGGTCAGAAAAAAAGCTGCCCAGGAGCAAAAAAAAATTTTTTTTCTCAAATGTAATAACGGATGCTAGAATGTAATTCGGGGTGGAATTCCATGTCTAAAAATATTATTATTAGCTGTTTTTAAAAATTGACTCTTTTTGCTGCCCGAGGAAGAAAACGTGTGATGCCGTGGTCAGAAAAACAGCTGCCCAGGAGCAAAAAATTTTTTTTTCTCAAATGTAATAACGGATGCTAGAATGTGATTTGGGCTGGAATTCCATGTCTAAAAATATTATTATTAGCTGTTTTTAAAAATCGAGTGTTTTTGCTGCCCGAGGAAGAAAACGCATGATGCCGCGGTCAGAAAAAAAGCTGCCCAGGAGCAAAAATTTTTTTTTTCTCAAATGTAATAACGGATGCTAGAATGTGATTCGGGGTGGAATTCCATGTCTAAAAATATTATTATTAGCTGTTTTTAAAAATCGAGTGTTTTTGCTGCCCGAGGAAGAAAACGTGTGATGCCGTGGTCAGAAAAACAGCTGCCCAGGAGCAAAAATTTTTTTTTCTCAAATGTAATAACGGATGTTAGAATGTGATTCGGGCTGGAATTCCATGTCTAAAAATATTATTATTAGCTGTTTTTAAAAATCGAGTGTTTTTGCTGCCCGAGGAAGAAAACGTGTGAGGCCGCGGTCAGAAAAAAAGCTGCCAGAAGCAAAAAATTTTTTTTTCTCAAATGTAATAACGGATGCTAGAATGTGATTCGGGGTGGAATTCCATGTCTAAAAATATTATTATTAGCTGTTTTTAAAAATCGAGTGTTTTTGCTGCCCGAGGAAGAAAACGCATGATGCCGCGGTCAGAAAAAAAGCTGCCCAGGAGCAAAAATTTTTTTTTTCTCAAATGTAATAACGGATGCTAGAATGTGATTCGGGGTGGAATTCCATGTCTAAAAATATTATTATTAGCTGTTTTTAAAAATCAAGTGTTTTTGCTGCCCGAGGAAGAAAACGCGTGATGCAGCGGTCAGAAAAAAAGCTGCCCAGGAGCAAAAAAATTTTTTTTTTCTCAAATGTAATAACGGATCCTAGAATGTGATTCAGGGTGGAATTCCATGTCTAAAAATATTATTATTAACTGTTTTTAAAAATCGAGTGTTTTTGCTGCCCGAGGAAGAAAACGCGTGATGCCGCAGTGAGAAAAAAAGCTGCTAGGAGCAAAAAAATTTTTTTTTTCTCAAATGTAATAACGGATGTTAGAATCGGATTCGGGGTGGAATTCCATGTCTAAAAATATTTTTTTTAGCTGTTTTTAAAAATCAAGTGTTTTTGCTGCCCGAGGAAGAAAACGCGTGATGCAGCGGTCAGAAAAAAAGCTGCTTAGGAGCAAAAAAAATTTTTTTTCTCAAATGTAATAACGAATCCTAGAATGTGATTCGGGGTGGAATTCCGTGTCAAAAAATATTATTATTAGCTGTTTTGAAAAATCAAGTGTTTTTGCTGCCCGAGGAAGAAAACGCGTGATGCCACGGTCATAAAAAAAGTTGCTCAGGAGCAAAAAAAAATTTTTTTTCTCAAATGTAATAACGGATGCTAGAATGTGATTCAGGGTGGAATTCCATGTCAAAAAATATTATTATTAGCTGTTTTTAAAAATCGAGTGTTTTTGCTGCCCGAGGAAGAAAACGCATGATGCCGTGGTCAGAAAAAAAGCTGCCCAGGAGCAAAAAAAATTTTTTTTTCTCAAATGTAATAACGGATGCTAGAATGTGATTCGGGGTGGAATTCCATGTCTAAAAATATTATTATTAGCTGTTTTTAAAAATCAAGTGTTTTTGCTGCCCGAGGAAGAACACGCGTGATGCAGCGGTCAGAAAAAAAGCTGCCCAGGAGCAAAAAAAATTTTTTTTTCTCAAATGTAATAACGGATGCTAGAATGTAATTCGGGCTGGAATTCCATGTCTAAAAATATTATTATTAGCTGTATTTAAAAATCGAGTGTTTTTGCTGCCCGAGGAAGAAAACGCGTGATGCCGCAGTCAGAAAAAAAGCTGCCAGGAGCAAAAAAAATTTTTTTTTCCCAAATGTAATAACAGATGTTAGAATGGGATTCGGGGTGGAATTCCATGTCTAAAAATATTATTATTAGCTGTTTTTAAAAATCGAGTGTTTTTGCTGCCCGAGGAAGAAAACGTGTGATGCCGTGGTCAGAAAAACAGCTGCCCAGGAGCAAAAATTTTTTTTTCTCAAATGTAATAACGGATGTTAGAATGTGATTCGGGCTGGAATTCCATGTCTAAAAATATTATTATTAGCTGTTTTTAAAAATTGAGTGTTTTTGCTGCCCGAGGAAGAAAACGTGTGAGGCCGCGGTCAGAAAAAAAGCTGCCAGAAGCAAAAAATTTTTTTTTCTCAAATGTAATAACGGATGCTAGAATGTGATTCGGGGTGGAATTCCATGTCTAAAAATATTATTATTAGCTGTTTTTAAAAATCGAGTGTTTTTGCTGCCCGAGGAAGAAAACGCATGATGCCGCGGTCAGAAAAAAAGCTGCCCAGGAGCAAAAATTTTTTTTTTCTCAAATGTAATAACGGATGCTAGAATGTGATTCGGGGTGGAATTCCATGTCTAAAAATATTATTATTAGCTGTTTTTAAAAATCAAGTGTTTTTGCTGCCCGAGGAAGAAAACGCGTGATGCAGCGGTCAGAAAAAAAGCTGCCCAGGAGCAAAAAAATTTTTTTTTTCTCAAATGTAATAACGGATCCTAGAATGTGATTCAGGGTGGAATTCCATGTCTAAAAATATTATTATTAACTGTTTTTAAAAATCGAGTGTTTTTGCTGCCCGAGGAAGAAAACGCGTGATGCCGCAGTGAGAAAAAAAGCTGCTAGGAGCAAAAAAATTTTTTTTTTCTCAAATGTAATAACGGATGTTAGAATCGGATTCGGGGTGGAATTCCATGTCTAAAAATATTTTTTTTAGCTGTTTTTAAAAATCAAGTGTTTTTGCTGCCCGAGGAAGAAAACGCGTGATGCAGCGGTCAGAAAAAAAGCTGCTTAGGAGCAAAAAAAATTTTTTTTCTCAAATGTAATAACGAATCCTAGAATGTGATTCGGGGTGGAATTCCGTGTCAAAAAATATTATTATTAGCTGTTTTGAAAAATCAAGTGTTTTTGCTGCCCGAGGAAGAAAACGCGTGATGCCACGGTCATAAAAAAAGTTGCTCAGGAGCAAAAAAAAATTTTTTTTCTCAAATGTAATAACGGATGCTAGAATGTGATTCAGGGTGGAATTCCATGTCAAAAAATATTATTATTAGCTGTTTTTAAAAATCGAGTGTTTTTGCTGCCCGAGGAAGAAAACGCATGATGCCGTGGTCAGAAAAAAAGC
Organism: Arizona elegans; assembly: GCA_022577455.1. NCBI lineage: Eukaryota > Metazoa > Chordata > Lepidosauria > Squamata > Colubridae > Arizona > Arizona elegans. The sequence continues at coordinate 167,108,497 of JAKOOJ010000001.1, read as the reverse complement.
TGCCCAGGAGCAAAAAAAATTTTTTTTTCTCAAATGTAATAACGGATGCTAGAATGTGATTCGGGGTGGAATTCCATGTCTAAAAATATTATTATTAGCTGTTTTTAAAAATCAAGTGTTTTTGCTGCCCGAGGAAGAACACGCGTGATGCAGCGGTCAGAAAAAAAGCTGCCCAGGAGCAAAAAAAAATTTTTTTTCTCAAATGTAATAACGGATGCTAGAATGTAATTCGGGGTGGAATTCCATGTCTAAAAATATTATTATTAGCTGTTTTTAAAAATTGACTCTTTTTGCTGCCCGAGGAAGAAAACGTGTGATGCCGTGGTCAGAAAAACAGCTGCCCAGGAGCAAAAAATTTTTTTTTCTCAAATGTAATAACGGATGCTAGAATGTGATTTGGGCTGGAATTCCATGTCTAAAAATATTATTATTAGCTGTTTTTAAAAATCGAGTGTTTTTGCTGCCCGAGGAAGAAAACGCATGATGCCGCGGTCAGAAAAAAAGCTGCCCAGGAGCAAAAATTTTTTTTTTCTCAAATGTAATAACGGATGCTAGAATGTGATTTGGGGTGGAATTCCATGTCTAAAAATATTATTATTAGCTGTTTTTAAAAATCAAGTGTTTTTGCTGCCCGAGGAAGAAAACGCGTGATGCAGCGGTCAGAAAAAAAGCTGCCCAGGAGCAAAAAAATTTTTTTTTTCTCAAATGTAATAACGGATCCTAGAATGTGATTCAGGGTGGAATTCCATGTCTAAAAATATTATTATTAACTGTTTTTAAAAATCGAGTGTTTTTGCTGCCCGAGGAAGAAAACGCGTGATGCCGCAGTGAGAAAAAAAGCTGCTAGGAGCAAAAAAATTTTTTTTTTTCTCAAATGTAATAACGGATGTTAGAATCGGATTCGGGGTGGAATTCCATGTCTAAAAATATTTTTTTTAGCTGTTTTTAAAAATCAAGTGTTTTTGCTGCCCGAGGAAGAAAACGCGTGATGCAGCGGTCAGAAAAAAAGCTGCTTAGGAGCAAAAAAAATTTTTTTTCTCAAATGTAATAACGAATCCTAGAATGTGATTCGGGGTGGAATTCCGTGTCAAAAAATATTATTATTAGCTGTTTTGAAAAATCAAGTGTTTTTGCTGCCCGAGGAAGAAAACGCGTGATGCCACGGTCATAAAAAAAGTTGCTCAGGAGCAAAAAAAAATTTTTTTTCTCAAATGTAATAACGGATGCTAGAATGTGATTCAGGGTGGAATTCCATGTCAAAAAATATTATTATTAGCTGTTTTTAAAAATCGAGTGTTTTTGCTGCCCGAGGAAGAAAACGTGTGATGCCGCGGTCAGAAAAAAAGCTGCCCAGGAGCAAAAATTTTTTTTTTCTCAAATGTAATAACGGATGTTAGAATCGGATTCGGGGTGGAATTCCATGTCTAAAAATATTTTTTTTAGCTGTTTTTAAAAATCAAGTGTTTTTGCTGCCCGAGGAAGAAAACGCGTGATGCAGCGGTCAGAAAAAAAGCTGCCTAGGAGCAAAAAAAATTTTTTTTCTCAAATGTAATAACGAATCCTAGAATGTGATTCGGGGTGGAATTCCGTGTCAAAAAATATTATTATTAGCTGTTTTGAAAAATCAAGTGTTTTTGCTGCCCGAGGAAGAAAACGCGTGATGCCACGGTCATAAAAAAAGTTGCTCAGGAGCAAAAAAAAATTTTTTTTCTCAAATGTAATAACGGATGCTAGAATGTGATTCGGGGTGGAATTCCATGTCTAAAAATATTATTATTAGCTGTTTTTAAAAATCGAGTGTTTTTGCTGCCCGAGGAAGAAAACGTGTGATGCCGCGGTCAGAAAAACAGCTGCCCAGGAGCAAAAATTTTTTTTTTCTCAAATGTAATAACGGATGTTAGAATGTGATTCGGGCTGGAATTCCATGTCTAAAAATATTATTATTAGCTGTTTTTAAAAATCGAGTGTTTTTGCTGCCCGAGGAAGAAAACGTGTGATGCCGCGGTCAGAAAAAAAGCTGCCAGAAGCAAAAAATTTTTTTTCTCAAATGTAATAACGGATGCTAGAATGTGATTCGGGGTGGAATTCCATGTCTAAAAATATTGTTATTAGCTGTTTTTAAAAATCGAGTGTTTTTGCTGCCCGAGGAAGAAAACGCATGATGCCGCGGTCAGAAAAAAAGCTGCCCAGGAGCAAAAATTTTTTTTTTCTCAAATGTAATAACGGATGCTAGAATGTGATTCGGGGTGGAATTCCATGTCTAAAAATATTATTATTAGCTGTTTTTAAAAATCAAGTGTTTTTGCTGCCCGAGGAAGAAAACGCGTGATACAGCGGTCAAAAAAAAAGCTGCCCAGGAGCAAAAAAAAAATTTTTTTCTCAAATGTAATAACGGATGCTAGAATGTGATTCAGGGTGGAATTCCATGTCTAAAAATATTATTATTAGCTGTTTTTAAAAATCGAGTGTTTTTGCTCCCCGAGGAAGAAAATGTGTGATGCAGCGGTCAGAAAAAAAGCTGCCCAGAAGCAAAAAAAATTTTTTCTTCTCAAATGTAATAATGGATCCTAGAATGTCATTAGGGGTGGAATTCCATGTCTAAAAATATTATTATTAGCTGTTTTTAAAAATCGAGTGTTTTTGCTGCCCGAGGAAGAAAACCCGTGATGCCGCAGTCAGAAAAAAAGCTGCCAGGAGCAAAAAAAATTTTTTTTTCTCAAATGTAATAACGGATGTTAGAATGGGATTCGGGGTGGAATTCCATGTCTAAAAATATTATTATTAGCTGTTTTTAAAAATCGAGTGTTTTTGCTGCCCGAGGAAGAAAACGTGTGATGCCGTGGTCAGAAAAACAGCTGCCCAGGAGCAAAAAAATTTTTTTTCTCAAATGTAATAACGGATGCTAGAAAGTGATTCAGGGTGGAATTCCATGTCTAAAAATATTATTATTAGCTGTTTTTAAAAATCGAGTGTTTTTGCTGCCCGAGGAAGAAAACGCGTGATGCCGCGGTTAGAAAAAAAGCTGCCCAGGAGCAAAAAAAATTTTTTTCTCAAATGTAATAACGGATGCTAGAATGTGATTCGGGGTGGAATTCCATGTCTAAAAATATTATTATTAGCTGTATTTAAAAATCGAGTGTTTTTGCTGCCCGAGGAAGAAAACGCGTGATGCCGCAATCAGAAAAAAAGCTGCCAGGAGCAAAAAAAAATTTTTTTTCTCAAATGTAATAACGGATGTTAGAATGGGATTCGGGGTGGAATTCCATGTCTAAAAATATTATTATTAGCTGTTTTTAAAAATCGAGTGTTTTTGCTGCCCGAGGAAGAAAAGGTGTGATGCCGTGGTCAGAAAAACAGCTGCCCAGGAGCAAAAATTTTTTTTTTCTCAAATGTAATAACGGATGTTAGAATGTGATTCGGGCTGGAATTCCATGTCTAAAAATATTATTATTAGCTGTTTTTAAAAATCGAGTGTTTTTGCTGCCCGAGGAAGAAAACGTGTGATGCCGCGGTCAGAAAAAAAGCTGCCAGAAGCAAAAAATTTTTTTTTCTCAAATGTAATAACGGATGCTAGAATGTGATTCGGGCTGGAATTCCATGTCTAAAAATATTATTATTAGCTGTTTTTAAAAATCGAGTGTTTTTGCTGCCCGAGGAAGAAAACTTGTGATGCCGCGGTCAGAAAAAAAGCTGCCAGAAGCAAAAAATTTTTTTTTCTCAAATGTAATAACGGATGCTAGAATGTGATTCGGGGTGGAATTCCATGTCTAAAAATATTATTATTAGCTGTTTTTAAAAATCGAGTGTTTTTGCTGCCCGAGGAAGAAAACGCATGATGCCGCGGTCAGAAAAAAAGCTGCCCAGGAGCAAAAATTTTTTTTTTCTCAAATGTAATAACGGATGCTAGAATGTGATTCGGGGTGGAATTCCATGTCTAAAAATATTATTATTAGCTGTTTTTAAAAATCAAGTGTTTTTGCTGCCTGAGGAAGAAAACGTGTGATGCAGCGGTCAGAAAAAAAGCTGCCCAGGAGCAAAAAAAAATTTTTTTTCTCAAATGTAATAACGGATGCTAGAATGTGATTCAGGGTGGAATTCCATGTCTAAAAATATTATTATTAGCTGTATTTAAAAATCGAGTGTTTTTGCTGCCCGAGGAAGAAAACGTGTGATGCCGTGGTCAGAAAAAAAGCTGCCCAGGAGCAAAAATTTTTTTTTTCTCAAATGTAATAACGGATGCTAGAATGTGATTTGGGCTGGAATTCCATGTCTAAAAATATTATTATTAGCTGTTTTTAAAAATCGAGTGTTTTTGCTGCCCGAGGAAGAAAACGCATGATGCCGCGGTCAGAAAAAAAGCTGCCCAGGAGCAAAAATTTTTTTTTTCTCAAATGTAATAACGGATGTTAGAATCGGATTCGGGGTGGAATTCCATGTCTAAAAATATTTTTTTTAGCTGTTTTTAAAAATCAAGTGTTTTTGCTGCCCGAGGAAGAAAACGCGTGATGCAGCGGTCAGAAAAAAAGCTGCCTAGGAGCAAAAAAAATTTTTTTTCTCAAATGTAATAACGAATCCTAGAATGTGATTCGGGGTGGAATTCCGTGTCAAAAAATATTATTATTAGCTGTTTTGAAAAATCAAGTGTTTTTGCTGCCCGAGGAAGAAAACGCGTGATGCCACGGTCATAAAAAAAGTTGCTCAGGAGCAAAAAAAAATTTTTTTTCTCAAATGTAATAACGGATGCTAGAATGTGATTCGGGGTGGAATTCCATGTCTAAAAATATTATTATTAGCTGTTTTTAAAAATCGAGTGTTTTTGCTGCCCGAGGAAGAAAACGTGTGATGCCGCGGTCAGAAAAACAGCTGCCCAGGAGCAAAAATTTTTTTTTTCTCAAATGTAATAACGGATGTTAGAATGTGATTCGGGCTGGAATTCCATGTCTAAAAATATTATTATTAGCTGTTTTTAAAAATCGAGTGTTTTTGCTGCCCGAGGAAGAAAACGTGTGATGCCGCGGTCAGAAAAAAAGCTGCCAGAAGCAAAAAATTTTTTTTCTCAAATGTAATAACGGATGCTAGAATGTGATTCGGGGTGGAATTCCATGTCTAAAAATATTGTTATTAGCTGTTTTTAAAAATCGAGTGTTTTTGCTGCCCGAGGAAGAAAACGCATGATGCCGCGGTCAGAAAAAAAGCTGCCCAGGAGCAAAAATTTTTTTTTTCTCAAATGTAATAACGGATGCTAGAATGTGATTCGGGGTGGAATTCCATGTCTAAAAATATTATTATTAGCTGTTTTTAAAAATCAAGTGTTTTTGCTGCCCGAGGAAGAAAACGCGTGATACAGCGGTCAAAAAAAAAGCTGCCCAGGAGCAAAAAAAAAATTTTTTTCTCAAATGTAATAACGGATGCTAGAATGTGATTCAGGGTGGAATTCCATGTCTAAAAATATTATTATTAGCTGTTTTTAAAAATCGAGTGTTTTTGCTCCCCGAGGAAGAAAATGTGTGATGCAGCGGTCAGAAAAAAAGCTGCCCAGAAGCAAAAAAAATTTTTTCTTCTCAAATGTAATAATGGATCCTAGAATGTCATTAGGGGTGGAATTCCATGTCTAAAAATATTATTATTAGCTGTTTTTAAAAATCGAGTGTTTTTGCTGCCCGAGGAAGAAAACCCGTGATGCCGCAGTCAGAAAACAAGCTGCCAGGAGCAAAAAAAATTTTTTTTTCTCAAATGTAATAACGGATGTTAGAATGGGATTCGGGGTGGAATTCCATGTCTAAAAATATTATTATTAGCTGTTTTTAAAAATCGAGTGTTTTTGCTGCCCGAGGAAGAAAACGTGTGATGCCGTGGTCAGAAAAACAGCTGCCCAGGAGCAAAAAAATTTTTTTTCTCAAATGTAATAACGGATGCTAGAAAGTGATTCAGGGTGGAATTCCATGTCTAAAAATATTATTATTAGCTGTTTTTAAAAATCGAGTGTTTTTGCTGCCCGAGGAAGAAAACGCGTGATGCCGCGGTTAGAAAAAAAGCTGCCCAGGAGCAAAAAAAATTTTTTTCTCAAATGTAATAACGGATGCTAGAATGTGATTCGGGGTGGAATTCCATGTCTAAAAATATTATTATTAGCTGTATTTAAAAATCGAGTGTTTTTGCTGCCCGAGGAAGAAAACGCGTGATGCCGCAATCAGAAAAAAAGCTGCCAGGAGCAAAAAAAAATTTTTTTTCTCAAATGTAATAACGGATGTTAGAATGGGATTCGGGGTGGAATTCCATGTCTAAAAATATTATTATTAGCTGTTTTTAAAAATCGAGTGTTTTTGCTGCCCGAGGAAGAAAAGGTGTGATGCCGTGGTCAGAAAAACAGCTGCCCAGGAGCAAAAATTTTTTTTTTCTCAAATGTAATAACGGATGTTAGAATGTGATTCGGGCTGGAATTCCATGTCTAAAAATATTACTATTAGCTGTTTTTAAAAATCGAGTGTTTTTGCTGCCCGAGGAAGAAAACGTGTGATGCCGCGGTCAGAAAAAAAGCTGCCAGAAGCAAAAAATTTTTTTTTCTCAAATGTAATAACGGATGCTAGAATGTGATTCGGGCTGGAATTCCATGTCTAAAAATATTATTATTAGCTGTTTTTAAAAATCGAGTGTTTTTGCTGCCCGAGGAAGAAAACTTGTGATGCCGCGGTCAGAAAAAAAGCTGCCAGAAGCAAAAAATTTTTTTTTCTCAAATGTAATAACGGATGCTAGAATGTGATTCGGGGTGGAATTCCATGTCTAAAAATATTATTATTAGCTGTTTTTAAAAATCGAGTGTTTTTGCTGCCCGAGGAAGAAAACGCATGATGCCGCGGTCAGAAAAAAAGCTGCCCAGGAGCAAAAATTTTTTTTTTCTCAAATGTAATAACGGATGCTAGAATGTGATTCGGGGTGGAATTCCATGTCTAAAAATATTATTATTAGCTGTTTTTAAAAATCAAGTGTTTTTGCTGCCTGAGGAAGAAAACGTGTGATGCAGCGGTCAGAAAAAAAGCTGCCCAGGAGCAAAAAAAAATTTTTTTTCTCAAATGTAATAACGGATGCTAGAATGTGATTCAGGGTGGAATTCCATGTCTAAAAATATTATTATTAGCTGTATTTAAAAATCGAGTGTTTTTGCTGCCCGAGGAAGAAAACGCGTGATGCCGCAATCAGAAAAAAAGCTGCCAGGAGCAAAAAAAATTTTTTTTTCTCAAATGTAATAACGGATGTTAGAATGGGATTCGGGGTGGAATTCCACGTCTAAAAATATTATTATTAGCTGTTTTTAAAAATCGAGTGTTTTTGCTGCCCGAGGAAGAAAACGTGTGATGCCGTGGTCAGAAAAACAGCTGCCCAGGAGCAAAAATTTTTTTTTTCTCAAATGTAATAACGGATGTTAGAATGTGATTCGGGCTGGAATTCCATGTCTAAAAATATTATTATTAGCTGTTTTTAAAAATCGAGTGTTTTTGCTGCCCGAGGAAGAAAACGTGTGATGCCGCGGTCAGAAAAAAAGCTGCCAGAAGCAAAAAATTTTTTTTTCTCAAATGTAATAACGGATGCTAGAATGTGATTCGGGCTGGAATTCCATGTCTAAAAATATTATTATTAGCTGTTTTTAAAAATCGAGTGTTTTTGCTGCCCGAGGAAGAAAACGTGTGATGCCGCGGTCAGAAAAAAAGCTGCCAGAAGCAAAAAAATTTTTTTTCTCAAATGTAATAACGGATGCTAGAATGTGATTCGGGGTGGAATTCCATGTCTAAAAATATTATTATTAGCTGTTTTTAAAAATCGAGTGTTTTTGCTGCCCGAGGAAGAAAACGCATGATGCCGCGGTCAGAAAAAAAGCTGCCCAGGAGCAAAAATTTTTTTTTTCTCAAATGTAATAACGGATGCTAGAATGTGATTCGGGGTGGAATTCCATGTCTAAAAATATTATTATTAGCTGTTTTTAAAAATCAAGTGTTTTTGCTGCCCGAGGAATAAAACGCGTGATGCAGCGGTCAGAAAAAAAGCTGCCCAGGAGCAAAAAAAAATTTTTTTTCTCAAATGTAATAACGGATGCTAGAATGTGATTCAGGGTGGAATTCCATGTCTAAAAATATTATTATTAGCTGTTTTTAAAAATCGAGTGTTTTTGCTCCCCGAGGAAGAAAACGCGTGATGCCGCAGTCAGAAAAAAAGCTGCCAGGAGCAAAAAATTTTTTTTTCTCAAATGTAATAACGGATGTTAGAATGTGATTCGGGCTGGAATTCCATGTCTAAAAATATTATTATTAGCTGTTTTTAAAAATCGAGTGTTTTTGCTGCCTGAGGAAGAAAACGTGTGATGCCGCGGTCAGAAAAAAAGCTGCCAGAAGCAAAAAAATTTTTTTTCTCAAATGTAATAACGGATGCTAGAATGTGATTCGGGGTGGAATTCCATGTCTAAAAATATTATTATTAGCTGTTTTTAAAAATCGAGTGTTTTTGCTGCCCGAGGAAGAAAACGCATGATGCTGCGGTCAGAAAAACAGCTGCCCAGGAGCAAAAAATTTTTTTTTCTCAAATGTAATAACGGATGTTAGAATGTGATTCGGGCTGGAATTCCATGTCTAAAAATATTATTATTAGCTGTTTTTAAAAATCGAGTGTTTTTGCTGCCCGAGGAAGAAAACGTGTGATGCCGCGGTCAGAAAAAAAGCTGCCAGAAGCAAAAAATTTTTTTTTCTCAAATGTAATAACGGAGGCTAGAATGTGATTCGGGGTGGAATTCCATGTCTAAAAATATTATTATTAGCTGTTTTTAAAAATCGAGTGTTTTTGCTGCCCGAGGAAGAAAACGTGTGATGCCGCGGTCAGAAAAAAAGCTGCCAGAAGCAAAAAAATTTTTTTTCTCAAATGTAATAACGGATGCTAGAATGTGATTCGGGGTGGAATTCCATGTCTAAAAATATTATTATTAGCTGTTTTTAAAAATCGAGTGTTTTTGCTGCCCGAGGAAGAAAACGCGTGATGCCGCAGTCAGAAAAAAAGGTGCCAGCAGCAAAAAATTTTTTTTTCTCAAATGTAATAACGGATGTTAGAATGTGATTCGGGCAGGAATTCCATGTCTAAAAATATTATTATTAGCTGTTTTTAAAAATCGAGTGTTTTTGCTGCCCGAGGAAGAAAACGTGTGATGCCGCGGTCAGAAAAAAAGCTGCCAGAAGCAAAAAATTTTTTTTTCTCAAATGTAATAACGGATGCTAGAATGTGATTCGGGGTGGAATTCCATGTCTAAAAATATTATTATTAGCTGTTTTTAAAAATTGAGTGTTTTTGCTGCCCGAGGAAGAAAACGCATGATGCCGCGGTCAGAAAAAAAGCTGCCAGGAGCAAAAAAAATTTTTTTTTCTCAAATGTAATAACGGATGTTAGAATGGGATTCGGGGTGGAATTCCATGTCTAAAAATATTATTATTAGCTGTTTTTAAAAATCGAGTGTTTTTGCTGCCCGAGGAAGAAAACGTGTGATGCCGTGGTCAGAAAAACAGCTGCCCAGGAGCAAAAATTTTTTTTTTCTCAAATGTAATAACGGATGTTAGAATGTGATTCGGGCTGGAATTCCATGTCTAAAAATATTATTATTAGCTGTTTTTAAAAATCGAGTGTTTTTGCTGCCCTAGGAAGAAAACGTGTGATGCCGCGGTCAGAAAAAATGCTGCCAGAAGCAAAAAATTTTTTTTTCTCAAATGTAATAACGGATGCTAGAATGTGATTCGGGCTGGAATTCCATGTCTAAAAATATTATTATTAGCTGTTTTTAAAAATCGAGTGTTTTTGCTGCCCGAGGAAGAAAACGTGTGATGCCGCGGTCAGAAAAAAAGCTGCCAGAAGCAAAAATTTTTTTTTTCTCAAATGTAATAACGGATGCTAGAATGTGATTCGGGGTGGAATTCCATGTCTAAAAATATTATTATTAGCTGTTTTTAAAAATCGAGTGTTTTTGCTGCCCGAGGAAGAAAACGCATGATGCCGCGGTCAGAAAAAAAGCTGCCCAGGAGCAAAAATTTTTTTTTTCTCAAATGTAATAACGGATGCTAGAATGTGATTCGGGGTGGAATTCCATGTCTAAAAATATTATTATTAGCTGTTTTTAAAAATCAAGTGTTTTTGCTGCCCGAGGAATAAAACGCGTGATGCAGCGGTCAGAAATAAAGCTGCCCAGGAGCAAAAAAAAATTTTTTTTCTCAAATGTAATAACGGATGCTAGAATGTGATTCAGGGTGGAATTCCATGTCTAAAAATATTATTATTAGCTGTTTTTAAAAATCGAGTGTTTTTGCTCCCCGAGGAAGAAAACGCGTGATGCCGCAGTCAGAAAAAAAGCTGCCAGGAGCAAAAAAAATTTTTTTTTCTCAAATGTAATAACGGATGTTAGAATGGGATTCGGGGTGGAATTCCATGTCTAAAAATATTATTATTAGCTGTTTTTAAAAATCGAGTGTTTTTGCTGCCCGAGGAAGAAAACGTGTGATGCCGTGGTCAGAAAAACAGCTGCCCAAGAGCAAAAAATTTTTTTTTCTCAAATGTAATAACGGATGTTAGAACGTGATTCGGGCTGGAATTCCATGTCTAAAAATATTATTATTAGCTGTTTTTAAAAATCGAGTGTTTTTGCTGCCCGAGGAAGAAAACGTGTGATGCCGTGGTCAGAAAAACAGCTGCCCAGGAGCAAAAATTTTTTTTTTCTCAAATGTAATAACGGATGTTAGAATGTGATTCGGGCTGGAATTCCATGTCTAAAAATATTATTATTAGCTGTTTTTAAAAATCGAGTGTTTTTGCTGCCCTAGGAAGAAAACGTGTGATGCCGCGGTCAGAAAAAATGCTGCCAGAAGCAAAAAAATTTTTTTTCTCAAATGTAATAACGGATGCTAGAATGTGATTCGGGCTGGAATTCCATGTCTAAAAATATTATTATTAGCTGTTTTTAAAAATCGAGTGTTTTTGCTGCCCGAGGAAGAAAACGTGTGATGCCGCGGTCAGAAAAAAAGCTGCCAGAAGCAAAAATTTTTTTTTTCTCAAATGTAATAACGGATGCTAGAATGTGATTCGGGGTGGAATTCCATGTCTAAAAATATTATTATTAGCTGTTTTTAAAAATCGAGTGTTTTTGCTGCCCGAGGAAGAAAACGCATGATGCCGCGGTCAGAAAAAAAGCTGCCCAGGAGCAAAAATTTTTTTTTTCTCAAATGTAATAACGGATGCTAGAATGTGATTCGGGGTGGAATTCCATGTCTAAAAATATTATTATTAGCTGTTTTTAAAAATCAAGTGTTTTTGCTGCCCGAGGAATAAAACGCGTGATGCAGCGGTCAGAAATAAAGCTGCCCAGGAGCAAAAAAAAATTTTTTTTCTCAAATGTAATAACGGATGCTAGAATGTGATTCAGGGTGGAATTCCATGTCTAAAAATATTATTATTAGCTGTTTTTAAAAATCGAGTGTTTTTGCTCCCCGAGGAAGAAAACGCGTGATGCCGCAGTCAGAAAAAAAGCTGCCAGGAGCAAAAAAAATTTTTTTTTCTCAAATGTAATAACGGATGTTAGAATGGGATTCGGGGTGGAATTCCATGTCTAAAAATATTATTATTAGCTGTTTTTAAAAATCGAGTGTTTTTGCTGCCCGAGGAAGAAAACGTGTGATGCCGTGGTCAGAAAAACAGCTGCCCAAGAGCAAAAAATTTTTTTTTCTCAAATGTAATAACGGATGTTAGAACGTGATTCGGGCTGGAATTCCATGTCTAAAAATATTATTATTAGCTGTTTTTAAAAATCGAGTGTTTTTGCTGCCTGAGGAAGAAAACGTGTGATGCCGCGGTCAGAAAAAAAGCTGCCAGAAGCAAAAAAATTTTTTTTTCTCAAATGTAATAACGGAGGCTAGAATGTGATTCGGGGTGGAATTCCATGTCTAAAAATATTATTATTAGCTGTTTTTAAAAATCGAGTGTTTTTGCTGCCCGAGGAAGAAAACGTGTGATGCCGCGGTCAGAAAAAAAGCTGCCAGAAGCAAAAAAATTTTTTTTCTCAAATGTAATAACGGATGCTAGAATGTGATTCGGGGTGGAATTCCATGTCTAAAAATATTATTATTAGCTGTTTTTAAAAATCGAGTGTTTTTGCTGCCCGAGGAAGAAAACGCATGATGCCGCGGTCAGAAAAAAAGCTGCCCAGGAGCAAAATTTTTTTTTTTCTCAAATGTAATAACGGATGCTAGAATGTGATTCGGGGTGGAATTCCATGTCTAAAAATATTATTATTAGCTGTATTTAAAAATCGAGTGTTTTTGCTGCCCGAGGAAGAAAACGCGTGATGCCGCAGTCAGAAAAAAAGCTGCCAGGAGCAAAAAATTTTTTTTTCTCAAATGTAATAACGGATGTTAGAATGTGATTCGGGCTGGAATTCCATGTCTAAAAATATTATTATTAGCTGTTTTTAAAAATCGAGTGTTTTTGCTGCCCGAGGAAGAAAACGTGTGATGCCGCGGTCAGAAAAAAAGCTGCCAGAAGCAAAAAATTTTTTTTTCTCAAATGTAATAACGGATGCTAGAATGTGATTCGGGGTGGAATTCCATGTCTAAAAATATTATTATTAGCTGTTTTTAAAAATCGAGTGTTTTTGCTGCCCGAGGAAGAAAACGCATGATGCCGCGGTCAGAAAAAAAGCTGCCCAGGAGCAAAATTTTTTTTTTTCTCAAATGTAATAACGGATGCTAGAATGTGATTCGGGGTGGAATTCCATGTCTAAAAATATTATTATTAGCTGTATTTAAAAATCGAGTGTTTTTGCTGCCCGAGGAAGAAAACGCGTGATGCCGCAGTCAGAAAAAAAGCTGCCAGGAGCAAAAAATTTTTTTTTCTCAAATGTAATAACGGATGTTAGAATGTGATTCGGGCTGGAATTCCATGTCTAAAAATATTATTATTAGCTGTTTTTAAAAATCGAGTGTTTTTGCTGCCCGAGGAAGAAAACGCGTGATGCCGCAGTCAGAAAAAAAGCTGCCAGGAGCAAAAAAAATTTTTTTTTTCTCAAATGTAATAACGGATGTTAGAATGGGATTCGGGGTGGAATTCCATGTCTAAAAATATTATTATTAGCTGTTTTTAAAAATCGAGTGTTTTTGCTGCCCGAGGAAGAAAACGTGTGATGCCGCGGTCAGAAAAAAAGCTGCCAGAAGCAAAAAAATTTTTTTTCTCAAATGTAATAACGGATGCTAGAATGTGATTCGGGGTGGAATTCCATGTCTAAAAATATTATTATTAGCTGTTTTTAAAAATCGAGTGTTTTTGCTGCCCGAGGAAGAAAACGCATGATGCCGCGGTCAGAAAAAAAGCTGCCCAGGAGCAAAATTTTTTTTTTTCTCAAATGTAATAACGGATGCTAGAATGTGATTCGGGGTGGAATTCCATGTCTAAAAATATTATTATTAGCTGTTTTTAAAAATCGAGTGTTTTTGCTGCCCGAGGAAGAAAACGTGTGATGCCGCGGTCAGAAAAAAAGCTGCCAGAAGCAAAAAATTTTTTTTTCTCAAATGTAATAACGGATGCTAGAATGTGATTCGGGGTGGAATTCCATGTCTAAAAATATTATTATTAGCTGTTTTTAAAAATCGAGTGTTTTTGCTGCCCGAGGAAGAAAACGCATGATGCCGCGGTCAGAAAAAAAGCTGCCCAGTAGCAAAAAAAAATTTTTTTTCTCAAATGTAATAACGGATGCTAGAATGTGATTCAGGGTGGAATTCCATGTCTAAAAATATTATTATTAGCTGTTTTTAAAAATCGAGTGTTTTTGCTGCCCGAGGAAGAAAACGTGTGATGCCGCGGTCAGAAAAAAAGCTGCCAGAAGCAAAAAATTTTTTTTTCTCAAATGTAATAACGGATGCTAGAATGTGATTCGGGGTGGAATTCCATGTCTAAAAATATTATTATTAGCTGTTTTTAAAAATCGAGTGTTTTTGCTGCCCGAGGAAGAAAACGCATGATGCCGCGGTCAGAAAAAAAGCTGCCCAGGAGCAAAAATTTTTTTTTTCTCAAATGTAATAACGGATGCTAGAATGTGATTCGGGGTGGAATTCCATGTCTAAAAATATTATTATTAGCTGTATTTAAAAATCGAGTGTTTTTGCTGCCCGAGGAAGAAAACGCGTGATGCCGCAGTCAGAAAAAAAGCTGCCAGGAGCAAAAAAATTTTTTTTCTCAAATGTAATAACAGATGTTAGAATGTGATTCGGGCTGGAATTCCATGTCTAAAAATATTATTATTAGCTGTTTTTAAAAATCGAGTGTTTTTGCTGCCCGAGGAAGAAAACGTGTGATGCCGCGGTCAGAAAAAAAGCTGCCAGAAGCAAAAAATTTTTTTTTCTCAAATGTAATAACGGAGGCTAGAATGTGATTCGGGGTGGAATTCCATGTCTAAAAATATTATTATTAGCTGTTTTTAAAAATCGAGTGTTTTTGCTGCCCGAGGAAGAAAACGTGTGATGCCGCGGTCAGAAAAAAAGCTGCCAGAAGCAAAAAATTTTTTTTTCTCAAATGTAATAACGGATGCTAGAATGTGATTCGGGGTGGAATTCCATGTCTAAAAATATTATTATTAGCTGTTTTTAAAAATCGAGTGTTTTTGCTGCCCGAGGAAGAAAACGCATGATGCCGCGGTCAGAAAAACAGCTGCCCAGGAGCAAAAAATTTTTTTTTCTCAAATGTAATAACGGATGTTAGAATGTGATTCGGGCTGGAATTCCATGTCTAAAAATATTATTATTAGCTGTTTTTAAAAATCGAGTGTTTTTGCTGCCCGAGGAAGAAAACGTGTGATGCCGCGGTCAGAAGAAAAGCTGCCAGAAGCAAAAAATTTTTTTTTCTCAAATGTAATAACGGAGGCTAGAATGTGATTCGGGGTGGAATTCCATGTCTAAAAATATTATTATTAGCTGTTTTTAAAAATCGAGTGTTTTTGCTGCCCGAGGAAGAAAACGCATGATGCCGCGGTCAGAAAAAAAGCTGCCCAGGAGCAAAAATTTTTTTTTTCTCAAATGTAATAACGGATGCTAGAATGTGATTCGGGGTGGAATTCCATGTCTAAAAATATTATTATTAGCTGTTTTTAAAAATCGAGTGTTTTTGCTGCCCGAGGAAGAAAACGTGTGATGCCGCGGTCAGAAAAAAAGCTGCCAGAAGCAAAAAATTTTTTTTTCTCAAATGTAATAACGGATGCTAGAATGTGATTCGGGGTGGAATTCCATGTCTAAAAATATTATTATTAGCTGTTTTTAAAAATCGAGTGTTTTTGCTGCCCGAGGAAGAAAACGTGTGATGCCGTGGTCAGAAAAACAGCTGCCCAAGAGCAAAAATTTTTTTTTTCTCAAATGTAATAACGGATGTTAGAATGTGATTCGGGCTGGAATTCCATGTCTAAAAATATTATTATTAGCTGTTTTTAAAAATCGAGTGTTTTTGCTGCCTGAGGAAGAAAACGTGTGATGCCGCGGTCAGAAAAAAAGCTGCCAGAAGCAAAAAAAATTTTTTTCTCAAATGTAATAACGGATGCTAGAATGTGATTCGGGGTGGAATTCCATGTCTAAAAATATTATTATTAGCTGTTTTTAAAAATCGAGTGTTTTTGCTGCCCGAGGAAGAAAACGCATGATGCTGCGGTCAGAAAAACAGCTGCCCAGGAGCAAAAAATTTTTTTTTCTCAAATGTAATAACGGATGTTAGAATGTGATTCGGGCTGGAATTCCATGTCTAAAAATATTATTATTAGCTGTTTTTAAAAATCGAGTGTTTTTGCTGCCCGAGGAAGAAAACGTGTGATGCCGCGGTCAGAAAAAAAGCTGCCAGAAGCAAAAAATTTTTTTTTCTCAAATGTAATAACGGAGGCTAGAATGTGATTCGGGGTGGAATTCCATGTCTAAAAATATTATTATTAGCTGTTTTTAAAAATCGAGTGTTTTTGCTGCCCGAGGAAGAAAACGTGTGATGCCGCGGTCAGAAAAAAAGCTGCCAGAAGCAAAAAATTTTTTTTTCTCAAATGTAATAACGGATGCTAGAATGTGATTCGGGGTGGAATTCCATGTCTAAAAATATTATTATTAGCTGTTTTTAAAAATCGAGTGTTTTTGCTGCCCGAGGAAGAAAACGCATGATGCCGCGGTCAGAAAAAAAGCTGCCCAGGAGCAAAAATTTTTTTTTTCTCAAATGTAATAACGGATGCTAGAATGTGATTCGGGGTGGAATTCCATGTCTAAAAATATTATTATTAGCTGTTTTTAAAAATCAAGTGTTTTTGCTGCCCGAGGAATAAAACGCGTGATGGAGCGGTCAGAGAAAAAGCTGCCCAGGAGCAAAAAAAAATTTTTTTTCTCAAATGTAATAACGGATGCTAGAATGTGATTCAGGGTGGAATTCCATGTCTAAAAATATTATTATTAGCTGTTTTTAAAAATCGAGTGTTTTTGCTGCCCGAGGAATAAAACGCGTGATGCAGCGGTCAGAAAAAAAGCTGCCCAGGAGCAAAAAAAATTTTTTTTTCTCAAATGTAATAACGGATGCTAGAATGTGATTCATTGTGGAATTCCATGTCTAAAAATATTATTATTAGCTGTTTTTAAAAATCGAGTGTTTTTGCTGCCCGAGGAAGAAAACGCGTGATGCCGCAGTCAGAAAAAAAGCTGCCAGGAGCAAAAAAAATTTTTTTTTCTCAAATGTAATAACGGATGTTAGAATGGGATTCGGGGTGGAATTCCATGTCTAAAAATATTATTATTAGCTGTTTTTAAAAATCGAGTGTTTTTGCTGCCCGAGGAAGAAAACGTGTGATGCCGTGGTCAGAAAAACAGCTGCCCAAGAGCAAAAATTTTTTTTTTCTCAAATGTAATAACGGATGCTAGAATGTGATTCGGGGTGGAATTCCATGTCTAAAAATATTATTATTAGCTGTTTTTAAAAATCGAGTGTTTTTGCTGCCCGAGGAAGAAAACGCATGATGCCGCGGTCAGAAAAACAGCTGCCCAGGAGCAAAAAATTTTTTTTTCTCAAATGTAATAACGGATGTTAGAATGTGATTCGGGCTGGAATTCCATGTCTAAAAATATTATTATTAGCTGTTTTTAAAAATCGAGTGTTTTTGCTGCCCGAGGAAGAAAACGTGTGATGCCGCGGTCAGAAGAAAAGCTGCCAGAAGCAAAAAATTTTTTTTTCTCAAATGTAATAACGGAGGCTAGAATGTGATTCGGGGTGGAATTCCATGTCTAAAAATATTATTATTAGCTGTTTTTAAAAATCGAGTGTTTTTGCTGCCCGAGGAAGAAAACGCATGATGCCGCGGTCAGAAAAAAAGCTGCCCAGGAGCAAAATTTTTTTTTTTCTCAAATGTAATAACGGATGCTAGAATGTGATTCGGGGTGGAATTCCATGTCTAAAAATATTATTATTAGCTGTTTTTAAAAATCGAGTGTTTTTGCTGCCCGAGGAAGAAAACGTGTGATGCCGCGGTCAGAAAAAAAGCTGCCAGAAGCAAAAAATTTTTTTTTCTCAAATGTAATAACGGATGCTAGAATGTGATTCGGGGTGGAATTCCATGTCTAAAAATATTATTATTAGCTGTTTTTAAAAATCGAGTGTTTTTGCTGCCCGAGGAAGAAAACGTGTGATGCCGTGGTCAGAAAAACAGCTGCCCAAGAGCAAAAATTTTTTTTTTCTCAAATGTAATAATGGATGTTAGAATGTGATTCGGGCTGGAATTCCATGTCTAAAAATATTATTATTAGCTGTTTTTAAAAATCGAGTGTTTTTGCTGCCTGAGGAAGAAAACGTGTGATGCCGCGGTCAGAAAAAAAGCTGCCAGAAGCAAAAAAAATTTTTTTCTCAAATGTAATAACGGATGCTAGAATGTGATTCGGGGTGGAATTCCATGTCTAAAAATATTATTATTAGCTGTTTTTAAAAATCGAGTGTTTTTGCTGCCCGAGGAAGAAAACGCATGATGCTGCGGTCAGAAAAACAGCTGCCCAGGAGCAAAAAATTTTTTTTTCTCAAATGTAATAACGGATGTTAGAATGTGATTCGGGCTGGAATTCCATGTCTAAAAATATTATTATTAGCTGTTTTTAAAAATCGAGTGTTTTTGCTGCCCGAGGAAGAAAACGTGTGATGCCGCGGTCAGAAAAAAAGCTGCCAGAAGCAAAAAATTTTTTTTTCTCAAATGTAATAACGGAGGCTAGAATGTGATTCGGGGTGGAATTCCATGTCTAAAAATATTATTATTAGCTGTTTTTAAAAATCGAGTGTTTTTGCTGCCCGAGGAAGAAAACGTGTGATGCCGCGGTCAGAAAAAAAGCTGCCAGAAGCAAAAAATTTTTTTTTCTCAAATGTAATAACGGATGCTAGAATGTGATTCGGGGTGGAATTCCATGTCTAAAAATATTATTATTAGCTGTTTTTAAAAATCGAGTGTTTTTGCTGCCCGAGGAAGAAAACGCATGATGCCGCGGTCAGAAAAAAAGCTGCCCAGGAGCAAAAATTTTTTTTTTCTCAAATGTAATAACGGATGCTAGAATGTGATTCGGGGTGGAATTCCATGTCTAAAAATATTATTATTAGCTGTATTTAAAAATCGAGTGTTTTTGCTGCCCGAGGAAGAAAACGCGTGATGCCGCAGTCAGAAAAAAAGCTGCCAGGAGCAAAAAAATTTTTTTTCTCAAATGTAATAACAGATGTTAGAATGTGATTCGGGCTGGAATTCCATGTCTAAAAATATTATTATTAGCTGTTTTTAAAAATCGAGTGTTTTTGCTGCCCGAGGAAGAAAACGTGTGATGCCGCGGTCAGAAAAAAAGCTGCCAGAAGCAAAAAATTTTTTTTTCTCAAATGTAATAACGGATGCTAGAATGTGATTCGGGGTGGAATTCCATGTCTAAAAATATTATTATTAGCTGTTTTTAAAAATCGAGTGTTTTTGCTGCCCGAGGAAGAAAACGCATGATGCCGCGGTCAGAAAAAAAGCTGCCCAGGAGCAAAAATTTTTTTTTTTCTCAAATGTAATAACGGATGCTAGAATGTGATTCGGGGTGGAATTCCATGTCTAAAAATATTATTATTAGCTGTTTTTAAAAATCAAGTGTTTTTGCTGCCCGAGGAATAAAACGCGTGATGGAGCGGTCAGAGAAAAAGCTGCCCAGGAGCAAAAAAAAATTTTTTTTCTCAAATGTAATAACGGATGCTAGAATGTGATTCAGGGTGGAATTCCATGTCTAAAAATATTATTATTAGCTGTTTTTAAAAATCGAGTGTTTTTGCTGCCCGAGGAAGAAAACGCGTGATGCCGCAGTCAGAAAAAAAGCTGCCAGGAGCAAAAAAAATTTTTTTTTCTCAAATGTAATAACGGATGTTAGAATGGGATTCGGGGTGGAATTCCATGTCTAAAAATATTATTATTAGCTGTTTTTAAAAATCGAGTGTTTTTGCTGCCCGAGGAAGAAAACGTGTGATGCCGCGGTCAGAAAAAAAGCTGCCCAGGAGCAAAAATTTTTTTTTTCTCAAATGTAATAACGGATGCTAGAATGTGATTCGGGGTGGAATTCCATGTCTAAAAATATTATTATTAGCTGTATTTAAAAATCGAGTGTTTTTGCTGCCCGAGGAAGAAAACGCGTGATGCCGCAGTCAGAAAAAAAGCTGCCAGGAGCAAAAAATTTTTTTTTCTCAAATGTAATAACAGATGTTAGAATGTGATTCGGGCTGGAATTCCATGTCTAAAAATATTATTATTAGCTGTTTTTAAAAATCGAGTGTTTTTGCTGCCCGAGGAAGAAAACGTGTGATGCCGCGGTCAGAAAAAAAGCTGCCAGAAGCAAAAAATTTTTTTTTCTCAAATGTAATAACGGATGCTAGAATGTGATTCGGGGTGGAATTCCATGTCTAAAAATATTATTATTAGCTGTTTTTAAAAATCGAGTGTTTTTGCTGCCCGAGGAAGAAAACGCATGATGCCGCGGTCAGAAAAAAAGCTGCCCAGGAGCAAAAATTTTTTTTTTCTCAAATGTAATAACGGATGCTAGAATGTGATTCGGGGTGGAATTCCATGTCTAAAAATATTATTATTAGCTGTTTTTAAAAATCAAGTGTTTTTGCTGCCCGAGGAATAAAACGCGTAATGCAGCGGTCAGAAAAAAAGCTGCCCAGGAGCAAAAAAAAATTTTTTTTCTCAAATGTAATAACGGATGCTAGAATGTGATTCATTGTGGAATTCCATGTCTAAAAATATTATTATTAGCTGTTTTTAAAAATCGAGTGTTTTTGCTGCCCGAGGAAGAAAACGCGTGATGCCGCAGTCAGAAAAAAAGCTGCCAGGAGCAAAAAAAATTTTTTTTTCTCAAATGTAATAACGGATGTTAGAATGGGATTCGGGGTGGAATTCCATGTCTAAAAATATTATTATTAGCTGTTTTTAAAAATCGAGTGTTTTTGCTGCCCGAGGAAGAAAACGTGTGATGCCGTGGTCAGAAAAACAGCTGCCCAAGAGCAAAAATTTTTTTTTTCTCAAATGTAATAACGGATGCTAGAATGTGATTCGGGGTGGAATTCCATGTCTAAAAATATTATTATTAGCTGTTTTTAAAAATCGAGTGTTTTTGCTGCCCGAGGAAGAAAACGCATGATGCCGCGGTCAGAAAAACAGCTGCCCAGGAGCAAAAAATTTTTTTTTCTCAAATGTAATAACGGATGTTAGAATGTGATTCGGGCTGGAATTCCATGTCTAAAAATATTATTATTAGCTGTTTTTAAAAATCGAGTGTTTTTGCTGCCCGAGGAAGAAAACGTGTGATGCCGCGGTCAGAAAAAAAGCTGCCAGAAGCAAAAAATTTTTTTTTCTCAAATGTAATAACGGATGCTAGAATGTGATTCGGGGTGGAATTCCATGTCTAAAAATATTATTATTAGCTGTTTTTAAAAATCGAGTGTTTTTGCTGCCCGAGGAAGAAAACGCATGATGCCGCGGTCAGAAAAACAGCTGCCCAGGAGCAAAAAATTTTTTTTTCTCAAATGTAATAACGGAGGCTAGAATGTGATTCGGGGTGGAATTCCATGTCTAAAAATATTATTATTAGCTGTTTTTAAAAATCGAGTGTTTTTGCTGCCCGAGGAAGAAAACGCATGATGCCGCGGTCAGAAAAAAAGCTGCCCATGAGCAAAAATTTTTTTTTCTCAAATGTAATAACGGATGCTAGAATGTGATTCGGGGTGGAATTCCATGTCTAAAAATATTATTATTAGCTGTATTTAAAAATCGAGTGTTTTTGCTGCCCGAGGAAGAAAACGTGTGATGCCGCGATCAGAAAAAAAGCTGCCAGAAGCAAAAAAATTTTTTTTCTCAAATGTAATAACGGATGCTAGAATGTGATTCGGGGTGGAATTCCATGTCTAAAAATATTATTATTAGCTGTTTTTAAAAATCGAGTGTTTTTGCTGCCCGAGGAAGAAAACGCATGATGCCGCGGTCAGAAAAACAGCTGCCCAGGAGCAAAAAATTTTTTTTTCTCAAATGTAATAACGGAGGCTAGAATGTGATTCGGGGTGGAATTCCATGTCTAAAAATATTATTATTAGCTGTTTTTAAAAATCGAGTGTTTTTGCTGCCCGAGGAAGAAAACGCATGATGCCGCGGTCAGAAAAAAAGCTGCCCAGGAGCAAAAATTTTTTTTTTCTCAAATGTAATAACGGATGCTAGAATGTGATTCGGGGTGGAATTCCATGTCTAAAAATATTATTATTAGCTGTTTTTAAAAATCGAGTGTTTTTGCTGCCCGAGGAAGAAAACGCATGATGCCGCGGTCAGAAAAAAAGCTGCCCAGGAGCAAAAATTTTTTTTTTCTCAAATGTAATAACGGATGCTAGAATGTGATTCGGGGTGGAATTCCATGTCTAAAAATATTATTATTAGCTGTTTTTAAAAATCAAGTGTTTTTGCTGCCCGAGGAATAAAACGCGTGATGGAGCGGTCAGAGAAAAAGCTGCCCAGGAGCAAAAAAAAATTTTTTTTCTCAAATGTAATAACGGATGCTAGAATGTGATTCAGGGTGGAATTCCATGTCTAAAAATATTATTATTAGCTGTTTTTAAAAATCGAATGTTTTTGCTGCCCGAGGAAGAAAACGCGTGATGCCGCAGTCAGAAAAAAAGCTGCCAGGAGCAAAAAAAATTTTTTTTTCTCAAATGTAATAACGGATGTTAGAATGGGATTCGGGGTGGAATTCCATGTCTAAAAATATTATTATTAGCTGTTTTTAAAAATCGAGTGTTTTTGCTGCCCGAGGAAGAAAACGTGTGATGCCGCGGTCAGAAAAAAAGCTGCCCAGGAGCAAAAATTTTTTTTTTCTCAAATGTAATAACGGATGCTAGAATGTGATTCGGGGTGGAATTCCATGTCTAAAAATATTATTATTAGCTGTATTTAAAAATCGAGTGTTTTTGCTGCCCGAGGAAGAAAACGCGTGATGCCGCAGTCAGAAAAAAAGCTGCCAGGAGCAAAAAATTTTTTTTTCTCAAATGTAATAACAGATGTTAGAATGTGATTCGGGCTGGAATTCCATGTCTAAAAATATTATTATTAGCTGTTTTTAAAAATCGAGTGTTTTTGCTGCCCGAGGAAGAAAACGTGTGATGCCGCGGTCAGAAAAAAAGCTGCCAGAAGCAAAAAATTTTTTTTTCTCAAATGTAATAACGGATGCTAGAATGTGATTCGGGGTGGAATTCCATGTCTAAAAATATTATTATTAGCTGTTTTTAAAAATCGAGTGTTTTTGCTGCCCGAGGAAGAAAACGCATGATGCCGCGGTCAGAAAAAAAGCTGCCCAGGAGCAAAAATTTTTTTTTTCTCAAATGTAATAACGGATGCTAGAATGTGATTCGGGGTGGAATTCCATGTCTAAAAATATTATTATTAGCTGTTTTTAAAAATCAAGTGTTTTTGCTGCCCGAGGAATAAAACGCGTAATGCAGCGGTCAGAAAAAAAGCTGCCCAGGAGCAAAAAAAAATTTTTTTTCTCAAATGTAATAACGGATGCTAGAATGTGATTCATTGTGGAATTCCATGTCTAAAAATATTATTATTAGCTGTTTTTAAAAATCGAGTGTTTTTGCTGCCCGAGGAAGAAAACGCGTGATGCCGCAGTCAGAAAAAAAGCTGCCAGGAGCAAAAAAAATTTTTTTTTCTCAAATGTAATAACGGATGTTAGAATGGGATTCGGGGTGGAATTCCATGTCTAAAAATATTATTATTAGCTGTTTTTAAAAATCGAGTGTTTTTGCTGCCCGAGGAAGAAAACGTGTGATGCCGTGGTCAGAAAAACAGCTGCCCAAGAGCAAAAATTTTTTTTTTCTCAAATGTAATAACGGATGCTAGAATGTGATTCGGGGTGGAATTCCATGTCTAAAAATATTATTATTAGCTGTTTTTAAAAATCGAGTGTTTTTGCTGCCCGAGGAAGAAAACGCATGATGCCGCGGTCAGAAAAACAGCTGCCCAGGAGCAAAAAATTTTTTTTTCTCAAATGTAATAACGGATGTTAGAATGTGATTCGGGCTGGAATTCCATGTCTAAAAATATTATTATTAGCTGTTTTTAAAAATCGAGTGTTTTTGCTGCCCGAGGAAGAAAACGTGTGATGCCGCGGTCAGAAAAACAGCTGCCCAGGAGCAAAAAATTTTTTTTTCTCAAATGTAATAACGGAGGCTAGAATGTGATTCGGGGTGGAATTCCATGTCTAAAAATATTATTATTAGCTGTTTTTAAAAATCGAGTGTTTTTGCTGCCCGAGGAAGAAAACGCATGATGCCGCGGTCAGAAAAAAAGCTGCCCATGAGCAAAAATTTTTTTTTCTCAAATGTAATAACGGATGCTAGAATGTGATTCGGGGTGGAATTCCATGTCTAAAAATATTATTATTAGCTGTATTTAAAAATCGAGTGTTTTTGCTGCCGGAGGAAGAAAACGCGTGATGCCGCAGTCAGAAAAAAAGCTGCCAGGAGCAAAAAATTTTTTTTTCTCAAATGTAATAACGGATGTTAGAATGTGATTCGGGCTGGAATTCCATGTCTAAAAATATTATTATTAGCTGTTTTTAAAAATCGAGTGTTTTTGCTGCCCGAGGAAGAAAACGTGTGATGCCGCGATCAGAAAAAAAGCTGCCAGAAGCAAAAAAATTTTTTTTCTCAAATGTAATAACGGATGCTAGAATGTGATTCGGGGTGGAATTCCATGTCTAAAAATATTATTATTAGCTGTTTTTAAAAATCGAGTGTTTTTGCTGCCCGAGGAAGAAAACGCATGATGCCGCGGTCAGAAAAAAAGCTGCCCAGGAGCAAAAATTTTTTTTTTCTCAAATGTAATAACGGATGCTAGAATGTGATTCGGGGAGGAATTCCATGTCTAAAAATATTATTATTAGCTGTTTTTAAAAATCAAGTGTTTTTGCTGCCCGAGGAATAAAACGCGTGATGCAGCGGTCAGAAAAAAAGCTGCCCAGGAGCAAAAAAAATTTTTTTTTCTCAAATGTAATAACGGATGCTAGAATGTGATTCAGGGTGGAATTCCATGTCTAAAAATATTATTATTAGCTGTATTTAAAAATCGAGTGTTTTTGCTGGCGGAGGAAGAAAACGCGTGATGCCGCAGTCAGAAAAAAAGCTGCCAGGAGCAAAAAATTTTTTTTTCTCAAATGTAATAACGGATGTTAGAATGTGATTCGGGCTGGAATTCCATGTCTAAAAATATTATTATTAGCTGTTTTTAAAAATCGAGTGTTTTTGCTGCCCGAGGAAGAAAACGCATGATGCCGCGGTCAGAAAAAAAGCTGCCAGAAGCAAAAAAATTTTTTTTCTCAAATGTAATAACGGATGCTAGAATGTGATTCGGGGTGGAATTCCATGTCTAAAAATATTATTATTAGCTGTTTTTAAAAATCGAGTGTTTTTGCTGCCCGAGGAAGAAAACGCATGATGCCGCGCGGGGTCAGAAAAAAAGCTGCCCAGGAGCAAAAATTTTTTTTTTCTCAAATGTAATAACGGATGCTAGAATGTGATTCAGGGTGGAATTCCATGTCTAAAAATATTATTATTAGCTGTTTTTAAAAATCGAGTGTTTTTGCTGCCCGAGGAAGAAAACGCGTGATGCCGCAGTCAGAAAAAAAGCTGCCAGGAGCAAAAAAAATTTTTTTTTCTCAAATGTAATAACGGATGTTAGAATGGGATTCGGGGTGGAATTCCATGTCTAAAAATATTATTATTAGCTGTTTTTAAAAATCGAGTGTTTTTGCTGCCCGAGGAAGAAAACGTGTGATGCCGTGGTCAGAAAAACAGCTGCCCAAGAGCAAAAATTTTTTTTTTCTCAAATGTAATAACGGATGTTAGAATGTGATTCGGGCTGGAATTCCATGTCTAAAAATATTATTATTAGCTGTTTTTAAAAATCGAGTGTTTTTGCTGCCCGAGGAAGAAAACGCATGATGCCGCGGTCAGAAAAACAGCTGCCCGGGAGCAAAAAAATTTTTTTTTCTCAAATGTAATAACGGATGTTAGAATGTGATTCGGGCTGGAATTCCATGTCTAAAAATATTATTATTAGTTGTTTTTAAAAATCGAGTGTTTTTGCTGCCCGAGGAAGAAAACGTGTGATGCCGCGGTCAGAAAAAAAGCTGCCAGAAGCAAAAAATTTTTTTTTCTCAAGTGTAATAACAGAGGGTAGAATGTGATTCGGGGTGGAATTCCATGTCTAAAAATATTATTATTAGCTGTTTTTAAAAATCGAGTGTTTTTGCTGCCCGAGGAAGAAAACGCATGATGCCGCGGTCAGAAAAAAAGCTGCCCAGGAGCAAAAATTTTTTTTTCTCAAATGTAATAACGGATGTTAGAATGTGATTCGGGGTGGAATTCCATGTCTAAAAATATTATTATTAGCTGTTTTTAAAAATCGAGTGTTTTTGCTGCCCGAGGAAGAAAACGTGTGATGCCGTGGTCAGAAAAAAGCTGCCAAGGAGCAAAAAAAATTTTTTTCTCAAATGTAATAACGGATGCTAGAATGTGATTTAGGGTGGAATTCCATGTCTAAAAATATTATTATTAGCTGTTTTTAAAAATCGAGTGTTTTTGCTGCCCAAGGAAGAAAACGCGTGATGCCGCGGTAAGAAAAAAAGCTGCCCAGGAGCAAAAAAATTTTTTTTCTCAAATGTAATAACGGATGCTAGAATGTGATTCGGGGTGGAATTCCATGTCTAAAAATATTATTATTAGCTGTATTTAAAAATCGAGTGTTTTTGCTGCCCGAGGAAGAAAACGCGTGATGCCGCAGTCAGAAAAAAAGCTGCCAGGAGCAAAAAAAATTTTTTTTTCTCAAATCTAATAACGGATATTAGAATGGGATTCGGGGTGGAATTCCATGTCTAAAAATATTATTATTAGCTGTTTTTAAAAATCGAGTGTTTTTGCTGCCCGAGGAAGAAAACGTGTGATGCCGCGGTCAGAAAAACAGCTGCCCGGGAGCAAAAAAATTTTTTTTTCTCAAATGTAATAACGGATGTTAGAATGTGATTCGGGCTGGAATTCCATGTCTAAAAATATTATTATTAGTTGTTTTTAAAAATCGAGTGTTTTTGCTGCCCGAGGAAGAAAACGTGTGATGCCGCGGTCAGAAAAAAAGCTGCCAGAAGCAAAAAATTTTTTTTTCTCAAATGTAATAACAGAGGCTAGAATGTGATTCGGGGTTGAATTCCATGTCTAAAAATATTATTATTAGCTGTTTTTAAAAATCGAGTGTTTTTGCTGCCCGAGGAAGAAAACGCATGATGCCGCGGTCAGAAAAAAAGCTGCCCAGGAGCAAAAAAATTTTTTTTCTCAAATGTAATAACGGATGCTAGAATGTGATTCGGGGTGGAATTCCATGTCTAAAAATATTATTATTAGCTGTATTTAAAAATCGAGTGTTTTTGCTGCCCGAGGAAGAAAACGCGTGATGCCGCAGTCAGAAAAAAAGCTGCCAGGAGCAAAAAAAATTTTTTTTTCTCAAATCTAATAACGGATATTAGAATGGGATTCGGGGTGGAATTCCATGTCTAAAAATATTATTATTAGCTGTTTTTAAAAATCGAGTGTTTTTGCTGCCCGAGGAAGAAAACGTGTGATGCCGCGGTCAGAAAAACAGCTGCCCGGGAGCAAAAAATTTTTTTTTTCTCAAATGTAATAACGGATGTTAGAATGTGATTCGGGCTGGAATTCCATGTCTAAAAATATTATTATTAGTTGTTTTTAAAAATCGAGTGTTTTTGCTGCCCGAGGAAGAAAACGTGTGATGCCGCGGTCAGAAAAACAGCTGCCCGGGAGCAAAAAATTTTTTTTTTCTCAAATGTAATAACGGATGTTAGAATGTGATTCGGGCTGGAATTCCATGTCTAAAAATATTATTATTAGCTGTTTTTAAAAATCGAGTGTTTTTGCTGCCCGAGGAAGAAAACGCATGATGCCGCGGTCAGAAAAAAAGCTGCCCAGGAGCAAAAATTTTTTTTTTCTCAAATGTAATAACGGATGCTAGAATGTGATTCGGGGTGGAATTCCATGTCTAAAAATATTATTATTAGCTGTTTTTAAAAATCGAGTGTTTTTGCTGCCCGAGGAAGAAAACGTGTGATGCCGTGGTCAGAAAAAAGCTGCCCAGGAGCAAAAAAATTTTTTTTCTCAAATGTAATAACGGATGCTAGAATGTGATTCAGGGTGGAATTCCATGTCTAAAAATATTATTATTAGCTGTTTTTAAAAATCGAGTGTTTTTGCTGCCCAAGGAAGAAAACGCGTGATGCCGCGGTAAGAAAAAAAGCTGCCCAGGAGGAAAAAAATTTTTTTTCTCAAATGTAATAACGGATGCTAGAATGTGATTTGGGGTGGAATTCCATGTCTAAAAATATTATTATTAGCTGTATTTAAAAATCGAGTGTTTTTGCTGCCCGAGGAAGAAAACGCGTGATGCCGCAGTCAGAAAAAAAGCTGCCAGGAGCAAAAAAAATTTTTTTTTCTCAAATCTAATAACGGATATTAGAATGGGATTCGGGGTGGAATTCCATGTCTAAAAATATTATTATTAGCTGTTTTTAAAAATCGAGTGTTTTTGCTGCCCGAGGAAGAAAACGTGTGATGCCGCGGTCAGAAAAACAGCTGCCCGGGAGCAAAAAAATTTTTTTTTCTCAAATGTAATAACGGATGGTAGAATGTGATTCGGGCTGGAATTCCATGTCTAAAAATATTATTATTAGCTGTTTTTAAAAATCGAGTGTTTTTGCTGCCCGAGGAAGAAAACGTGTGATGCCGCGGTCAGAGAAAAAGCTGCCAGAAGCAAAAAAATTTTTTTTCTCAAATGTAATAACGGATGCTAGAATGTGATTCGGGGTGGAATTCCATGTCTAAAAATATTATTATTAGCTGTTTTTAAAAATCGAGTGTTTTTGCTGCCCGAGGAAGAAAACGCATGATGCCGCGGTCAGAAAAAAAGCTGCCCAGGAGGAAAAATTTTTTTTCTCTCAAATGTAATAATGGATGCTAGAATGTGATTCGGGGTGGAATTCCATGTCTAAAAATATTATTATTAGCTGTATTTAAAAATCGAGTGTTTTTGCTGCCCGAGGAAGAAAACGCGTGATGCCGCAGTCAGAAAAAAAGCTGCCAGGAGCAAAAAAAATTTTTTTTTCTCAAATCTAATAACGGATATTAGAATGGGATTCGGGGTGGAATTCCATGTCTAAAAATATTATTATTAGCTGTTTTTAAAAATCGAGTGTTTTTGCTGCCCGAGGAAGAAAACGTGTGATGCCGCGGTCAGAAAAACAGCTGCCCGGGAGCAAAAAATTTTTTTTTTCTCAAATGTAATAACGGATGTTAGAATGTGATTCGGGCTGGAATTCCATGTCTAAAAATATTATTATTAGTTGTTTTTAAAAATCGAGTGTTTTTGCTGCCCGAGGAAGAAAACGTGTGATGCCGCGGTCAGAAAAAAAGCTGCCAGAAGCAAAAAATTTTTTTTTCTCAAATGTAATAACAGAGGCTAGAATGTGATTCGGGCTGGAATTCCATGTCTAAAAATATTATTATTAGCTGTTTTTAAAAATCGAGTGTTTTTGCTGCCCGAGAAAGAAAACGCATGATGCCGCGGTCAGAAAAAAAGCTGCCCAGGAGCAAAAAAATTTTTTTTCTCAAATGTAATAACGGATGCTAGAATGTGATTCGGGGTGGAATTCCATGTCTAAAAATATTATTATTAGCTGTATTTAAAAATCGAGTGTTTTTGCTGCCCGAGGAAGAAAACGCGTGATGCCGCAGTCAGAAAAAAAGCTGCCAGGAGCAAAAAAAATTTTTTTTTCTCAAATCTAATAACGGATATTAGAATGGGATTCGGGGTGGAATTCCATGTCTAAAAATATTATTATTAGCTGTTTTTAAAAATCGAGTGTTTTTGCTGCCCGAGGAAGAAAACGTGTGATGCCGCGGTCAGAAAAACAG
Source organism: Arizona elegans (assembly GCA_022577455.1). Taxonomy (NCBI): domain Eukaryota; kingdom Metazoa; phylum Chordata; class Lepidosauria; order Squamata; family Colubridae; genus Arizona; species Arizona elegans. Next base: position 167,078,917 of record JAKOOJ010000001.1, on the reverse strand, counting down.
CTGCCCGGGAGCAAAAAATTTTTTTTTTCTCAAATGTAATAACGGATGTTAGAATGTGATTCGGGCTGGAATTCCATGTCTAAAAATATTATTATTAGTTGTTTTTAAAAATCGAGTGTTTTTGCTGCCCGAGGAAGAAAACGTGTGATGCCGCGGTCAGAAAAAAAGCTGCCAGAAGCAAAAAATTTTTTTTTCTCAAATGTAATAACAGAGGCTAGAATGTGATTCGGGCTGGAATTCCATGTCTAAAAATATTATTATTAGCTGTTTTTAAAAATCGAGTGTTTTTGCTGCCCGAGGAAGAAAACGCATGATGCCGCGGTCAGAAAAAAAGCTGCCCAGGAGCAAAAATTTTTTTTTTCTCAAATGTAATAACGGATGCTAGAATGTGATTCGGGGTGGAATTCCATGTCTAAAAATATTATTATTAGCTGTTTTTAAAAATCGAGTGTTTTTGCTGCCCGAGGAAGAAAACGTGTGATGCCGTGGTCAGAAAAAAGCTGCCCAGGAGCAAAAAAATTTTTTTTCTCAAATGTAATAACGGATGCTAGAATGTGATTCAGGGTGGAATTCCATGTCTAAAAATATTATTATTAGCTGTTTTTAAAAATCGAGTGTTTTTGCTGCCCAAGGAAGAAAACGCGTGATGCCGCGGTAAGAAAAAAAGCTGCCCAGGAGGAAAAAAATTTTTTTTCTCAAATGTAATAACGGATGCTAGAATGTGATTCGGGGTGGAATTCCATGTCTAAAAATATTATTATTAGCTGTATTTAAAAATCGAGTGTTTTTGCTGCCCGAGGAAGAAAACGCGTGATGCCGCAGTCAGAAAAAAAGCTGCCAGGAGCAAAAAAAATTTTTTTTTCTCAAATCTAATAACGGATATTAGAATGGGATTCGGGGTGGAATTCCATGTCTAAAAATATTATTATTAGCTGTTTTTAAAAATCGAGTGTTTTTGCTGCCCGAGGAAGAAAACGTGTGATGCCGCGGTCAGAAAAACAGCTGCCCGGGAGCAAAAAAATTTTTTTTTCTCAAATGTAATAACGGATGGTAGAATGTGATTCGGGCTGGAATTCCATGTCTAAAAATATTATTATTAGCTGTTTTTAAAAATCGAGTGTTTTTGCTGCCCGAGGAAGAAAACGTGTGATGCCGCGGTCAGAGAAAAAGCTGCCAGAAGCAAAAAAATTTTTTTTCTCAAATGTAATAACGGATGCTAGAATGTGATTCGGGGTGGAATTCCATGTCTAAAAATATTATTATTAGCTGTTTTTAAAAATCGAGTGTTTTTGCTGCCCGAGGAAGAAAACGCATGATGCCGCGGTCAGAAAAAAAGCTGCCCAGGAGGAAAAATTTTTTTTCTCTCAAATGTAATAATGGATGCTAGAATGTGATTCGGGGTGGAATTCCATGTCTAAAAATATTATTATTAGCTGTATTTAAAAATCGAGTGTTTTTGCTGCCCGAGGAAGAAAACGCGTGATGCCGCAGTCAGAAAAAAAGCTGCCAGGAGCAAAAAAAATTTTTTTTTCTCAAATCTAATAACGGATATTAGAATGGGATTCGGGGTGGAATTCCATGTCTAAAAATATTATTATTAGCTGTTTTTAAAAATCGAGTGTTTTTGCTGCCCGAGGAAGAAAACGTGTGATGCCGCGGTCAGAAAAACAGCTGCCCGGGAGCAAAAAATTTTTTTTTTCTCAAATGCAATAACGGATGTTAGAATGTGATTCGGGCTGGAATTCCATGTCTAAAAATATTATTATTAGTTGTTTTTAAAAATCGAGTGTTTTTGCTGCCCGAGGAAGAAAACGTGTGATGCCGCGGTCAGAAAAAAAGCTGCCAGAAGCAAAAAATTTTTTTTTCTCAAATGTAATAACAGAGGCTAGAATGTGATTCGGGCTGGAATTCCATGTCTAAAAATATTATTATTAGCTGTTTTTAAAAATCGAGTGTTTTTGCTGCCCGAGGAAGAAAACGCATGATGCCGCGGTCAGAAAAAAAGCTGCCCAGGAGCAAAAATTTTTTTTTTCTCAAATGTAATAACGGATGCTAGAATGTGATTCGGGGTGGAATTCCATGTCTAAAAATATTATTATTAGCTGTTTTTAAAAATCGAGTGTTTTTGCTGCCCGAGGAAGAAAACGTGTGATGCCGTGGTCAGAAAAAAGCTGCCCAGGAGCAAAAAAATTTTTTTTCTCAAATGTAATAACGGATGCTAGAATGTGATTCAGGGTGGAATTCCATGTCTAAAAATATTATTATTAGCTGTTTTTAAAAATCGAGTGTTTTTGCTGCCCAAGGAAGAAAACGCGTGATGCCGCGGTAAGAAAAAAAGCTGCCCAGGAGCAAAAAAATTTTTTTTCTCAAATGTAATAACGGATGCTAGAATGTGATTCGGGGTGGAATTCCATGTCTAAAAATATTATTATTAGCTGTATTTAAAAATCGAGTGTTTTTGCTGCCCGAGGAAGAAAACGCGTGATGCCGCAGTCAGAAAAAAAGCTGCCAGGAGCAAAAAAAATTTTTTTTTCTCAAATCTAATAACGGATATTAGAATGGGATTCGGGGTGGAATTCCATGTCTAAAAATATTATTATTAGCTGTTTTTAAAAATCGAGTGTTTTTGCTGCCCGAGGAAGAAAACGTGTGATGCCGCGGTCAGAAAAACAGCTGCCCGGGAGCAAAAAAATTTTTTTTTCTCAAATGTAATAACGGATGGTAGAATGTGATTCGGGCTGGAATTCCATGTCTAAAAATATTATTATTAGCTGTTTTTAAAAATCGAGTGTTTTTGCTGCCCGAGGAAGAAAACGTGTGATGCCGCGGTCAGAGAAAAAGCTGCCAGAAGCAAAAAAATTTTTTTTCTCAAATGTAATAACGGATGCTAGAATGTGATTCGGGGTGGAATTCCATGTCTAAAAATATTATTATTAGCTGTTTTTAAAAATCGAGTGTTTTTGCTGCCCGAGGAAGAAAACGCATGATGCCGCGGTCAGAAAAAAAGCTGCCCAGGAGGAAAAATTTTTTTTCTCTCAAATGTAATAATGGATGCTAGAATGTGATTCGGGGTGGAATTCCATGTCTAAAAATATTATTATTAGCTGTATTTAAAAATCGAGTGTTTTTGCTGCCCGAGGAAGAAAACGCGTGATGCCGCAGTCAGAAAAAAAGCTGCCAGGAGCAAAAAAATTTTTTTTCTCAAATGTAATAACGGATGTTAGAATGTGATTCGGGCTGGAATTCCATGTCTAAAAATATTATTATTAGCTGTTTTTAAAAATCGAGTGTTTTTGCTGCCCGAGGAAGAAAACGTGTGATGCCGCGGTCAGAAAAAAAGCTGCCAGAAGCAAAAAATTTTTTTTTCTCAAATGTAATAACGGATGCTAGAATGTGATTCGGGGTGGAATTCCATGTCTAAAAATTTTATTATTAGCTGTTTTTAAAAATCGAGTGTTTTTGCTGCCCGAGGAAGAAAACGCATGATGCCGCGGTCAGAAAAAAAGCTGCCCAGGAGCAAAAAAATTTTTTTTTTCTCAAATGTAATAACGGATGCTAGAATGTGATTCAGGGTGGAATTCCATGTCTAAAAATATTATTATTAGCTGTTTTTAAAAATCGAGTGTTTTTGCTGCCCGAGGAAGAAAACGCGTGATGCCGCAGTCAGAAAAAAAGCTGCCAGGAGCAAAAAAAATTTTTTTTTCTCAAATGTAATAACGGATGTTAGAATGGGATTCGGGGTGGAATTCCATGTCTAAAAATATTATTATTAGCTGTTTTTAAAAATCGAGTGTTTTTGCTGCCCGAGGAAGAAAACGTGTGATGCCGCGGTCAGAAAAACAGCTGCCCGGGAGCAAAAAAATTTTTTTTTCTCAAATGTAATAACGGATGTTAGAATGTGATTCGGGCTGGAATTCCATGTCTAAAAATATTATTATTAGTTGTTTTTAAAAATCGAGTGTTTTTGCTGCCCGAGGAAGAAAACGTGTGATGCCGCGGTCAGAAAAAAAGCTGCCAGAAGCAAAAAATTTTTTTTTCTCAAATGTAATAACAGAGGCTAGAATGTGATTCGGGGTGGAATTCCATGTCTAAAAATATTATTATTAGCTGTTTTTAAAAATCGAGTGTTTTTGCTGCCCGAGGAAGAAAACGCATGATGCCGCGGTCAGAAAAAAAGCTGCCCAGGAGCAAAAAAATTTTTTTTCTCAAATGTAATAACGGATGCTAGAATGTGATTCGGGGTGGAATTCCATGTCTAAAAATATTATTATTAGCTGTATTTAAAAATCGAGTGTTTTTGCTGCCCGAGGAAGAAAACGCGTGATGCCGCAGTCAGAAAAAAAGCTGCCAGGAGCAAAAAAAATTTTTTTTTCTCAAATCTAATAACGGATATTAGAATGGGATTCGGGGTGGAATTCCATGTCTAAAAATATTATTATTAGCTGTTTTTAAAAATCGAGTGTTTTTGCTGCCCGAGGAAGAAAACGTGTGATGCCGCGGTCAGAAAAACAGCTGCCCGGGAGCAAAAAAATTTTTTTTTCTCAAATGTAATAACGGATGTTAGAATGTGATTCGGGCTGGAATTCCATGTCTAAAAATATTATTATTAGTTGTTTTTAAAAATCGAGTGTTTTTGCTGCCCGAGGAAGAAAACGTGTGATGCCGCGGTCAGAAAAAAAGCTGCCAGAAGCAAAAAAATTTTTTTTCTCAAATGTAATAACAGAGGCTAGAATGTGATTCGGGCTGGAATTCCATGTCTAAAAATATTATTATTAGCTGTTTTTAAAAATCGAGTGTTTTTGCTGCCCGAGGAAGAAAACGCATGATGCCGCGGTCAGAAAAAAAGCTGCCCAGGAGCAAAAAATTTTTTTTTCTCAAATGTAATAACGGATGTTAGAATGTGATTCGGGGTGGAATTCCATGTCTAAAAATATTATTATTAGCTGTTTTTAAAAATCGAGTGTTTTTGCTGCCCGAGGAAGAAAACGTGTGATGCCGTGGTCAGAAAAAAGCTGCCCAGGAGCAAAAAAATTTTTTTTCTCAAATGTAATAACGGATGCTAGAATGTGATTCAGGGTGGAATTCCATGTCTAAAAATATTATTATTAGCTGTTTTTAAAAATCGAGTGTTTTTGCTGCCCAAGGAAGAAAACGCGTGATGCCGCGGTAAGAAAAAAAGCTGCCCAGGAGCAAAAAAATTTTTTTTCTCAAATGTAATAACGGATGCTAGAATGTGATTCGGGGTGGAATTCCATGTCTAAAAATATTATTATTAGCTGTATTTAAAAATCGAGTGTTTTTGCTGCCCGAGGAAGAAAACGCGTGATGCCGCAGTCAGAAAAAAAGCTGCCAGGAGCAAAAAAAATTTTTTTTTCTCAAATCTAATAACGGATATTAGAATGGGATTCGGGGTGGAATTCCATGTCTAAAAATATTATTATTAGCTGTTTTTAAAAATCGAGTGTTTTTGCTGCCCGAGGAAGAAAACGTGTGATGCCGCGGTCAGAAAAACAGCTGCCCGGGAGCAAAAAAATTTTTTTTTCTCAAATGTAATAACGGATGTTAGAATGTGATTCGGGCTGGAATTCCATGTCTAAAAATATTATTATTAGCTGTTTTTAAAAATCGAGTGTTTTTGCTGCCCGAGGAAGAAAACGTGTGATGCCGCGGTCAGAGAAAAAGCTGCCAGAAGCAAAAAAATTTTTTTTCTCAAATGTAATAACGGATGCTAGAATGTGATTCGGGGTGGAATTCCATGTCTAAAAATATTATTATTAGCTGTTTTTAAAAATCGAGTGTTTTTGCTGCCCGAGGAAGAAAACGCATGATGCCGCGGTCAGAAAAAAAGCTGCCCAGGAGGAAAAATTTTTTTTCTCTCAAATGTAATAATGGATGCTAGAATGTGATTCGGGGTGGAATTCCATGTCTAAAAATATTATTATTAGCTGTATTTAAAAATCGAGTGTTTTTGCTGCCCGAGGAAGAAAACGCGTGATGCCGCAGTCAGAAAAAAAGCTGCCAGGAGCAAAAAAATTTTTTTTCTCAAATGTAATAACGGATGTTAGAATGTGATTCGGGCTGGAATTCCATGTCTAAAAATATTATTATTAGCTGTTTTTAAAAATCGAGTGTTTTTGCTGCCCGAGGAAGAAAACGTGTGATGCCGCGGTCAGAAAAAAAGCTGCCAGAAGCAAAAAATTTTTTTTTCTCAAATGTAATAACGGATGCTAGAATGTGATTCGGGGTGGAATTCCATGTCTAAAAATTTTATTATTAGCTGTTTTTAAAAATCGAGTGTTTTTGCTGCCCGAGGAAGAAAACGCATGATGCCGCGGTCAGAAAAAAAGCTGCCCAGGAGCAAAAAAAATTTTTTTTTCTCAAATGTAATAACGGATGCTAGAATGTGATTCAGGGTGGAATTCCATGTCTAAAAATATTATTATTAGCTGTTTTTAAAAATCGAGTGTTTTTGCTGCCCGAGGAAGAAAACGCGTGATGCCGCAGTCAGAAAAAAAGCTGCCAGGAGCAAAAAAAATTTTTTTTTCTCAAATGTAATAACGGATGTTAGAATGGGATTCGGGGTGGAATTCCATGTCTAAAAATATTATTATTAGCTGTTTTTAAAAATCGAGTGTTTTTGCTGCCCGAGGAAGAAAACGTGTGATACCGTGGTCAGAAAAACAGCTGCCCAAGAGCAAAAATTTTTTTTTTCTCAAATGTAATAACGGATGTTAGAATGTGATTCGGGCTGGAATTCCATGTCTAAAAATATTATTATTAGCTGTTTTTAAAAATCGAGTGTTTTTGCTGCCTGAGGAAGAATACGTGTGATGCCGCGGTCAGAAAAAAAGCTGCCAGAAGCAAAAAATTTTTTTTTCTCAAATGTAATAACGGATGCTAGAATGTGATTCGGGCTGGAATTCCATGTCTAAAAATATTATTATTAGCTGTTTTTAAAAATCGAGTGTTTTTGCTGCCCGAGGAAGAAAACGTGTGATGCCGCGGTCAGAAAAAAAGCTGCCAGAAGCAAAAAATTTTTTTTTCTCAAATGTAATAACAGAGGCTAGAATGTGATTCGGGGTGGAATTCCATGTCTAAAAATATTATTATTAGCTGTTTTTAAAAATCGAGTGTTTTTGCTGCCCGAGGAAGAAAACGCATGATGCCGCGGTCAGAAAAAAAGCTGCCCAGGAGCAAAAATTTTTTTTTTCTCAAATGTAATAACGGATGCTAGAATGTGATTCGGGGTGGAATTCCATGTCTAAAAATATTATTATTAGCTGTTTTTAAAAATCAAGTGTTTTTGCTGCCCGAGGAAGAAAACGCGTGATTGCAGCGGTCAGAAAAAAAGCTGCCCAGGAGCAAAAAAAAATTTTTTTTCTCAAATGTAATAACGGATGCTAGAATGTGATTCAGGGTGGAATTCCATGTCTAAAAATATTATTATTAGCTGTTTTTAAAAATCGAGTGTTTTTGCTGCCCGAGGAAGAAAACGTGTGATGCAGCGGTCAGAAAAAAAGCTGCCCAGAAGCAAAAAAAATTTTTTCTTCTCAAATGTAATAATGGATCCTAGAATGTCATTAGGGGTGGAATTCCATGTCTAAAAATATTATTATTAGCTGTATTTAAAAATCGAGTGTTTTTGCTGCCCGAGGAAGAAAACGCGTGATGCCGCAGTCAGAAAAAAAGCTGCCAGGAGCAAAAAAAATTTTTTTTTCTCAAATGTAATAACGGATATTAGAATGGGATTCGGGGTGGAATTCCATGTCTAAAAATATTATTATTAGCTGTTTTTAAAAATCGAGTGTTTTTGCTGCCCGAGGAAGAAAACGCGTGATGCCGCAGTCAGAAAAAAAGCTGCCAGGAGCAAAAAAAATTTTTTTTTCTCAAATCTAATAACGGATATTAGAATGGGATTCGGGGTGGAATTCCATGTCTAAAAATATGATTATTAGCTGTTTTTAAAAATCAAGTGTTTTTGCTGCCCGAGAAAGAAAAAGCGTGATTGCAGCGGTCAGAAAAAAAGCTGCCCAGGAGCAAAAAAAAATTTTTTTTCTCAAATGTAATAACGGATGCTAGAATGTGATTCAGGGTGGAATTCCATGTCTAAAAATATTATTATTAGCTGTTTTTAAAAATCGAGTGTTTTTGCTGCCCGAGGAAGAAAACGCGTGATGCCGCAGTCAGAAAAAAAGCTGCCAGGAGCAAAAAAAATTTTTTTTTCTCAAATCTAATAACGGATATTAGAATGGGATTCGGGGTGGAATTCCATGTCTAAAAATATGATTATTAGCTGTTTTTAAAAATCAAGTGTTTTTGCTGCCCGAGAAAGAAAAAGCGTGATTGCAGCGGTCAGAAAAAAAGCTGCCCAGGAGCAAAAAAAAATTTTTTTTCTCAAATGTAATAACGGATGCTAGAATGTGATTCAGGGTGGAATTCCATGTCTAAAAATATTATTATTAGCTGTTTTTAAAAATCGAGTGTTTTTGCTGCCCGAGGAAGAAAACGTGTGATGCAGCGGTCAGAAAAAAAGCTGCCCAGAAGCAAAAAAAATTTTTTCTTCTCAAATGTAATAATGGATCCTAGAATGTCATTAGGGGTGGAATTCCATGTCTAAAAATATTATTATTAGCTGTTTTTAAAAATCGAGTGTTTTTGCTGCCCAAGGAAGAAAACGCGTGATGCCGCAGTCAGAAAAAAAGCTGCCAGGAGCAAAAAAAATTTTTTTTTCTCAAATGTAATAACGGATGTTAGAATGGGATTCGGGGTGGAATTCCATGTCTAAAAATATTATTATTAGCTGTTTTTAAAAATCGAGTGTTTTTGCTGCCCGAGGAAGAAAACGTGTGATGCCGTGGTCAGAAAAACAGCTGCCCAGGAGCAAAAATTTTTTTTTTCTCAAATGTAATAACGGATGTTAGAATGTGATTCGGGCTGGAATTCCATGTCTAAAAATATTATTATTAGCTGTTTTTAAAAATCGAGTGTTTTTACTGCCCGAGGAAGAAAACGCATGATGCCGCGGTCAGAAAAAAAGCTGCCCAGGAGCAAAATTTTTTTTTTTCTCAAATGTAATAACGGATGCTAGAATGTGATTCAGGGTGGAATTCCATGTCTAAAAATATTATTATTAGCTGTTTTTAAAAATCAAGTGTTTTTGCTGCCCGAGGAAGAAAACGTGTGATGCAGCGGTCAGAAAAAAAGCTGCCCAGGAGCAAAAAAAAATTTTTTTTCTCAAATGTAATAACGGATGCTAGAATTTGATTCAGGGTGGCATTCCATGTCTAAAAATATTATTATTAGCTGTTTTTAAAAATCGAGTGTTTTTGCTGCCCGAGGAAGAAAACGCGTGATGCAGCGGTCAAAAAAAAAGCTGCCCAGGAGCAAAAAAAATTTTTTTTTCTCAAATGTAATAACAGATGCTAGAATGTGATTCAGGGTGGAATTCCATGTCTAAAAATATTATTATTAGCTGTATTTAAAAATCGAGTGTTTTTGCTGCCCGAGGAATAAAACGCGTGACGCAGCGGTCAGAAAAAAAGCTGCCCAGTAGCAAAAAAAAATTTTTTTTCTCAAATGTAATAACGGATGCTAGAATCTGATTCAGGGTGGAATTCCATGTCTAAAAATATTATTATTAGCTGTTTTTAAAAATCGAGTGTTTTTGCTGCCCGAGGAAGAAAACGCGTGATGCCGCAGTGAGAAAAAAAGCTGCCAGGAGCAAAAAAAATTTTTTTTTCTCAAATGTAATAACGGATGTTAGAATGTGATTCGGGCTGGAATTCCATGTCTAAAAATATTATTATTAGCTGTTTTTAAAAATCGAGTGTTTTTGCTGCCTGAGGAAGAAAACGTGTGATGCCGCGGTCAGAAAAAAAGCTGCCAGAAGCAAAAAAATTTTTTTTCTCAAATGTAATAACGGATGCTAGAATGTGATTCGGGGTGGAATTCCATGTCTAAAAATATTATTATTAGCTGTTTTTAAAAATCGAGTGTTTTTGCTGCCCGAGGAAGAAAACGCATGATGCTGCGGTCAGAAAAACAGCTGCCCAGGAGCAAAAATTTTTTTTTTCTCAAATGTAATAACGGATGCTAGAATGTGATTCGGGGTGGAATTCCATGTCTAAAAATATTATTATTAGCTGTATTTAAAAATCGAGTGTTTTTGCTGCCCGAGGAAGAAAACGTGTGATGCCGCGGTCAGAAAAAAAGCTGCCAGAAGCAAAAAATTTTTTTTATTCAAATGTAATAACGGATGCTAGAATGTGATTCGGGGTGGAATTCCATGTCTAAAAATATTATTATTAGCTGTTTTTAAAAATCGAGTGTTTTTGCTGCCCGAGGAAGAAAGCGCATGATGCCGCGGTCAGAAAAAAAGCTGCCCAGGAGCAAAAATTTTTTTTTCTCAAATGTAATAACGGATGCTAGAATGTGATTCGGGGTGGAATTCCATGTCTAAAAATATTATTATTAGCTGTTTTTAAAAATCGAGTGTTTTTGCTGCCCGAGGAAGAAAACGCATGATGCCGCGGTCAGAAAAAAAGCTGCCCAGGAGCAAAAATTTTTTTTTTCTCAAATGTAATAACGGATGCTAGAATGTGATTCGGGGTGGAATTCCATGTCTAAAAATATTATTATTAGCTGTATTTAAAAATCGAGTGTTTTTGCTGCCCGAGGAAGAAAACGTGTGATGCCGCGGTCAGAAAAAAAGCTGCCAGAAGCAAAAAATTATTTTTTCTCAAATGTAATAACGGATGCTAGAATGTGATTCGGGGTGGAATTCCATGTCTAAAAATATTATTATTAGCTGTTTTTAAAAATCGAGTGTTTTTGCTGCCCGAGGAAGAAAACGTGTGATGCCGTGGTCAGAAAAACAGCTGCCCAAGAGCAAAAATTTTTTTTTTCTCAAATGTAATAACGGATGCTAGAATGTGATTCGGGGTGGAATTCCATGTCTAAAAATATTATTATTAGCTGTTTTTAAAAATCGAGTGTTTTTGCTGCCCGAGGAAGAAAACGCATGATGCCGCGGTCAGAAAAAAAGCTGCCAGAAGCAAAAAATTTTTTTTTCTCAAATGTAATAACGGATGCTAGAATGTGATTCGGGGTGGAATTCCATGTCTAAAAATATTATTATTAGCTGTTTTTAAAAATCGAGTGTTTTTGCTGCCCGAGGAAGAAAACGCATGATGCCGCGGTCAGAAAAAAAGCTGCCCAGGAGCAAAAATTTTTTTTTTCTCAAATGTAATAACGGATGCTAGAATGTGATTCGGGGTGGAATTCCATGTCTAAAAATATTATTATTAGCTGTATTTAAAAATCGAGTGTTTTTGCTGCCGGAGGAAGAAAACGCGTGATGCCGCAGTCAGAAAAAAAGCTGCCAGGAGCAAAAAATTTTTTTTTCTCAAATGTAATAACGGATGTTAGAATGTGATTCGGGCTGGAATTCCATGTCTAAAAATATTATTATTAGCTGTTTTTAAAAATCGAGTGTTTTTGCTGCCCGAGGAAGAAAACGTGTGATGCCGCGATCAGAAAAAAAGCTGCCAGAAGCAAAAAATTTTTTTTTCTCAAATGTAATAACGGATGCTAGAATGTGATTCGGGGTGGAATTCCATGTCTAAAAATATTATTATTAGCTGTTTTTAAAAATCGAGTGTTTTTGCTGCCCGAGGAAGAAAACGCATGATGCCGCGGTGAGAAAAAAAGCTGCCCAGGAGCAAAAATTTTTTTTTTCTCAAATGTAATAACGGATGCTAGAATGTGATTCGGGGTGGAATTCCATGTCTAAAAATATTATTATTAGCTGTTTTTAAAAATCAAGTGTTTTTGCTGCCCGAGGAATGAGACGCGTGATGCAGCGGTCAGAAAAAAAGCTGCCCAGGAGCAAAAAAATTTTTTTTTTCTCAAATGTAATAACGGATGCTAGAATGTGATTCAGGGTGGAATTCCATGTCTAAAAATATTATTATTAGCTGTTTTTAAAAATCGAGTGTTTTTGCTGCCCGAGGAAGAAAACGCGTGATGCCGTGGTCAGAAAAACAGCTGCCCAAGAGCAAAAATTTTTTTTTTCTCAAATGTAATAACGGATGTTAGAATGTGATTCGGGCTGGAATTCCATGTATAAAAATATTATTATTAGCTGTTTTTAAAAATCGAGTGTTTTTGCTGCCCGAGGAAGAAAACGTGTGATGCCGCGGTCAGAAAAAAAGCTGCCAGAAGCAAAAAAATTTTTTTTCTCAAATGTAATAACAGAGGCTAGAATGTGATTCGGGGTGGAATTCCATGTCTAAAAATATTATTATTAGCTGTTTTTAAAAATCGTGTGTTTTTGCTGCCCGAGGAAGAAAACGCATGATGCCGCGGTCAGAAAAAAAGCTGCCCAGGAGCAAAAATTTTTTTTTTCTCAAATGTAATAACGGATGCTAGAATGTGATTCGGGGTGGAATTCCATGTCTAAAAATATTATTATTAGCTGTTTTTAAAAATCGAGTGTTTTTGCTTCCCGAGGAAGAAAACGTGTGATGCAGCGGTCAGAAAAAAAGCTGCGCAGAAGCAAAAAAAATTTTTTCTTCTCAAATGTAATAATGGATCCTAGAATGTCATTAGGGGTGGAATTCCATGTCTAAAAATATTATTATTAGCTGTATTTAAAAATCGAGTGTTTTTGCTGCCCGAGGAAGAAAACGCGTGATGCCGCAGTCAGAAAAAAAGCTGCCAGGAGCAAAAAAAAAATTTTTTTCTCAAATGTAATAACGGATGTTAGAATGGGATTCGGGGTGGAATTCCATGTCTAAAAATATTATTATTAGCTGTTTTTAAAAATCGAGTGTTTTTGCTGCCGGAGGAAGAAAACGCGTGATGCCGCAGTCAGAAAAAAAGCTGCCAGGAGCAAAAAATTTTTTTTTCTCAAATGTAATAACGGATGTTAGAATGTGATTCGGGCTGGAATTCCATGTCTAAAAATATTATTATTAGCTGTTTTTAAAAATCGAGTGTTTTTGCTGCCCGAGGAAGAAAACGTGTGATGCCGCGATCAGAAAAAAAGCTGCCAGAAGCAAAAAATTTTTTTTTCTCAAATGTAATAACGGATGCTAGAATGTGATTCGGGGTGGAATTCCATGTCTAAAAATATTATTATTAGCTGTTTTTAAAAATCGAGTGTTTTTGCTGCCCGAGGAAGAAAACGCATGATGCCGCGGTCAGAAAAAAAGCTGCCCAGGAGCAAAAATTTTTTTTTTCTCAAATGTAATAACGGATGCTAGAATGTGATTCGGGGTGGAATTCCATGTCTAAAAATATTATTATTAGCTGTTTTTAAAAATCAAGTGTTTTTGCTGCCCGAGGAATGAGACGCGTGATGCAGCGGTCAGAAAAAAAGCTGCCCAGGAGCAAAAAAAATTTTTTTTTCTCAAATGTAATAACGGATGCTAGAATGTGATTCAGGGTGGAATTCCATGTCTAAAAATATTATTATTAGCTGTTTTTAAAAATCGAGTGTTTTTGCTGCCCGAGGAAGAAAACGCGTGATGCCGTGGTCAGAAAAACAGCTGCCCAAGAGCAAAAATTTTTTTTTTCTCAAATGTAATAACGGATGTCAGAATGTGATTCGGGCTGGAATTCCATGTATAAAAATATTATTATTAGCTGTTTTTAAAAATCGAGTGTTTTTGCTGCCCGAGGAAGAAAACGTGTGATGCCGCGGTCAGAAAAAAAGCTGCCAGAAGCAAAAAAATTTTTTTTCTCAAATGTAATAACAGAGGCTAGAATGTGATTCGGGGTGGAATTCCATGTCTAAAAATATTATTATTAGCTGTATTTAAAAATCGAGTGTTTTTGCTGCCCGAGGAAGAAAACGCATGATGCCGCGGTCAGAAAAAAAGCTGCCCAGGAGCAAAAATTTTTTTTTTCTCAAATGTAATAACGGATGCTAGAATGTGATTCGGGGTGGAATTCCATGTCTAAAAATATTATTATTAGCTGTTTTTAAAAATCGAGTGTTTTTGCTTCCCGAGGAAGAAAACGTGTGATGCAGCGGTCAGAAAAAAAGCTGCCCAGAAGCAAAAAAAATTTTTTCTTCTCAAATGTAATAATGGATCCTAGAATGTCATTAGGGGTGGAATTCCATGTCTAAAAATATTATTATTAGCTGTATTTAAAAATCGAGTGTTTTTGCTGCCCGAGGAAGAAAACGCGTGATGCCGCAGTCAGAAAAAAAGCTGCCAGGAGCAAAAAAAAAATTTTTTTCTCAAATGTAATAACGGATGTTAGAATGGGATTCGGGGTGGAATTCCATGTCTAAAAATATTATTATTAGCTGTTTTTAAAAATCGAGTGTTTTTGCTGCCCGAGGAAGAAAACGTGTGATGCCGTGGTCAGAAAAAAGCTGCCCAGGAGCAAAAAAATTTTTTTTCTCAAATGTAATAACGGATGCTAGAATGTGATTCAGGGTGGAATTCCATGTCTAAAAATATTATTATTAGCTGTTTTTAAAAATCGAGTGTTTTTGCTGCCCGAGGAAGAAAACGCGTGATGCCGCGGTAAGAAAAAAAGCTGCCCAGGAGCAAAAATATTTTTTTTCTCAAATGTAATAACGGATGCTAGAATGTGATTCGGGGTGGAATTCCATGTCTAAAAATATTATTATTAGCTGTATTTAAAAATCGAGTGTTTTTGCTGCCCGAGGAAGAAAACGCGTGATGCCGCAGTCAGAAAAAAAGCTGCCAGGAGCAAAAAAAATTTTTTTTTCTCAAATCTAATAACGGATATTAGAATGGGATTCGGGGTGGAATTCCATGTCTAAAAATATTATTATTAGCTGTTTTTAAAAATCGAGTGTTTTTGCTGCCCGAGGAAGAAAACGTGTGATGCCGCGGTCAGAAAAACAGCTGCCCAAGAGCAAAAATTTTTTTTTCTCAAATGTAATAACGGATGTTAGAATGTGATTCGGGCTGGAATTCCATGTCTAAAAATATTATTATTAGCTGTTTTTAAAAATCGAGTGTTTTTGCTGCCCGAGGAAGAAAACGTGTGATGCCGCGGTCAGAAAAAAAGCTGCCAGAAGCAAAAAATTTTTTTTTCTCAAATGTAATAACGGAGGCTAGAATGTGATTCGGGGTGGAATTCCATGTCTAAAAATATTATTATTAGCTGTTTTTAAAAATCGAGTGTTTTTGCTGCCCGAGGAAGAAAACGCATGATGCCGCGGTCAGAAAAAAAGCTGCCCAGGAGCAAAAATTTTTTTTTTCTCAAATGTAATAACGGATGCTAGAATGTGATTCGGGGTTGAATTCCATGTCTAAAAATATTATTATTAGCTGTTTTTAAAAATCGAGTGTTTTTGCTGCCCGAGGTAGAAAACGTGTGATGCCGCGGTCAGAAAAAAAGGTGCCAGAAGCAAAAATTTTTTTTTTCTCAAATGTAATAACAGATGCTAGAATGTGATTCGGGGTGGAATTCCATGTCTAAAAATATTATTATTAGCTGTTTTTAAAAATCGAGTGTTTTTGCTGCCCGAGGAAGAAAACGTGTGATGCCGCGGTCAGAAAAAAAGCTGCCAGAAGCAAAAAATTTTTTTTTCTCAAATGTAATAACGGATGCTAGAATGTGATTCGGGGTGGAATTCCATGTCTAAAAATATTATTATTAGCTGTTTTTAAAAATCAAGTGTTTTTGCTGCCCGAGGAATAAAACGCGTGATGCAGCGGTCAGAAAAAAAGCTGCCCAGGAGCAAAAAAAATTTTTTTTTCTCAAATGTAATAACGGATGCTAGAATGTGATTCAGGGTGGAATTCCATGTCTAAAAATATTATTATTAGCTGTTTTTAAAAATCGAGTGTTTTTGCTGCCCGAGGAAGAAAACGCGTGATGCCGCAGTCAGAAAAAAAGCTGCCAGGAGCAAAAAAAATTTTTTTTTCTCAAATGTAATAACGGATGTTAGAATGGGATTCGGGGTGGAATTCCATGTCTAAAAATATTATTATTAGCTGTTTTTAAAAATCGAGTGTTTTTGCTGCCCGAGGAAGAAAACGTGTGATGCCGTGGTCAGAAAAACAGCTGCCCAAGAGCAAAAATTTTTTTTTTCTCAAATGTAATAACGGATGTTAGAATGTGATTCGGGCTGGAATTCCATGTCTAAAAATATTATTATTAGCTCTTTTTAAAAATCGAGTGTTTTTGCTGCCTGAGGAAGAAAACGTGTGATGCCGCGGTCAGAAAAAAAGCTGCCAGAAGCAAAAAATTTTTTTTTCTCAAATGTAATAACGGATGCTAGAATGTGATTCGGGGTGGAATTCCATGTCTAAAAATATTATTATTAGCTGTTTTTAAAAATCGAGTGTTTTTGCTGCCCGAGGAAGAAAACGCATGATGCCGCGGTCAGAAAAACAGCTGCCCAGGAGCAAAAATTTTTTTTTTCTCAAATGTAATAACGGATGCTAGAATGTGATTCGGGGTGGAATTCCATGTCTAAAAATATTATTATTAGCTGTTTTTAAAAATCGAGTGTTTTTCCTGCCCGAGGAAGAAAACGTGTGATGCCGCGGTCAGAAAAACAGCTGCCCAAGAGCAAAAATTTTTTTTTTCTCAAATGTAATAACGGATGTTAGAATGTGATTCGGGCTGGAATTCCATGTCTAAAAATATTATTATTAGCTGTTTTTAAAAATCGAGTGTTTTTGCTGCCCGAGGAAGAAAACGTGTGATGCCGCGGTCAGAAAAAAAGCTGCCAGAAGCAAAAAATTTTTTTTTCTCAAATGTAATAACGGAGGCTAGAATGTGATTCGGGGTGGAATTCCATGTCTAAAAATATTATTATTAGCTGTTTTTAAAAATCGAGTGTTTTTGCTGCCCGAGGAAGAAAACGCATGATGCCGCGGTCAGAAAAAAAGCTGCCCAGGAGCAAAAATTTTTTTTTTCTCAAATGTAATAACGGATGCTAGAATGTGATTCGGGGTGGAATTCCATGTCTAAAAATATTATTATTAGCTGTTTTTAAAAATCGAGTGTTTTTGCTGCCCGAGGAAGAAAACGTGTGATGCCGCGGTCAGAAAAAAAGGTGCCAGAAGCAAAAAATTTTTTTTTCTCAAATGTAATAACAGATGCTAGAATGTGATTCGGGGTGGAATTCCATGTCTAAAAATATTATTATTAGCTGTTTTTAAAAATCGAGTGTTTTTGCTGCCCGAGGAAGAAAACGCATGATGCCGCGGTCAGAAAAAAAGCTGCCCAGGAGCAAAAATTTTTTTTTTCTCAAATGTAATAATGGATGCTAGAATGTGATTCGGGGTGGAATTCCATGTCTAAAAATATTATTATTAGCTGTATTTAAAAATCGAGTGTTTTTGCTGCCCGAGGAAGAAAACGCGTGATGCCGCAGTCAGAAAAAAAGCTGCCAGGAGCAAAAAAATTTTTTTTCTCAAATGTAATAACGGATGTTAGAATGTGATTCGGGCTGGAATTCCATGTCTAAAAATATTATTATTAGCTGTTTTTAAAAATCGAGTGTTTTTGCTGCCCGAGGAAGAAAACGTGTGACGCCGCGGTCAGAAAAAAAGCTGCCAGAAGCAAAAAATTTTTTTTTCTCAAATGTAATAACAGAGGCTAGAATGTGATTCGGGGTGGAATTCCATGTCTAAAAATATTATTATTAGCTGTTTTTAAAAATCGAGTGTTTTTGCTGCCCGAGGAAGAAAACGCATGATGCCGCGGTCAGAAAAAAAGCTGCCCAGGAGCAAAAATTTTTTTTTTCTCAAATGTAATAACGGATGCTAGAATGTGATTCGGGGTGGAATTCCATGTCTAAAAATATTATTATTAGCTGTTTTTAAAAATCAAGTGTTTTTGCTGCCCGAGGAAGAAAACGCGTGATTGCAGCGGTCAGAAAAAAAGCTGCCCAGGAGCAAAAAAAAATTTTTTTTCTCAAATGTAATAACGGATGCTAGAATGTGATTCAGGGTGGAACTCCATGTCTAAAAATATTTTTATTAGCTGTTTTTAAAAATCGAGTGTTTTTGCTGCCCGAGGAAGAAAACGTGTGATGCAGCGGTCAGAAAAAAAGCTGCCCAGAAGCAAAAAAAATTTTTTCTTCTCAAATGTAATAATGGATCCTAGAATGTCATTAGGGGTGGAATTCCATGTCTAAAAATATTATTATTAGCTGTATTTAAAAATTGAGTGTTTTTGCTGCCCGAGGAAGAAAACGCGTGATGCCGCAGTCAGAAAAAAAGCTGCCAGGAGCAAAAAAAATTTTTTTTTCTCAAATGTAATAACGGATGTTAGAATGGGATTCGGGGTGGAATTCCATGTCTAAAAATATTATTATTAGCTGTTTTTAAAATCGAGTGTTTTTGCTGCCCGAGGAAGAAAACGTGTGATGCCGTGGTCAGAAAAAAGCTGCCCAGGAGCAAAAAAATTTTTTTTCTCAAATGTAATAACGGATGCTAGAATGTGATTCGGGGTGGAATTCCATGTCTAAAAATATTATTATTAGCTGTATTTAAAAATCGAGTGTTTTTGCTGCCCGAGGAAGAAAACGCGTGATGCCGCAGTCAGAAAAAAAGCTGCCAGGAGCAAAAAAAATTTTTTTTTCTCAAATCTAATAACGGATATTAGAATGGGATTCGGGGTGGAATTCCATGTCTAAAAATATTATTATTAGCTGTTTTTAAAAATCGAGTGTTTTTGCTGCCCGAGGAAGAAAACGTGTGATGCCGTGGTCAGAAAAACAGCTGCCCAGGAGCAAAAATTTTTTTTTTCTCAAATGTAATAACGGATGTTAGAATGTGATTCGGGCTGGAATTCCATGTCTAAAAATATTATTATTAGCTGTTTTTAAAAATCGAGTGTTTTTACTGCCCGATGAAGAAAACGCATGATGCCGCGGTGAGAAAAAAAGCTGCCCAGGAGCAAAAATTTTTTTTTTCTCAAATGTAATAACGGATGCTAGAATGTGATTCAGGGTGGAATTCCATGTCTAAAAATATTATTATTAGCTGTTTTTAAAAATCAAGTGTTTTTGCTGCCCGAGGAAGAAAACGTGTGATGCAGCGGTCAGAAAAAAAGCTGCCCAGGAGCAAAAAAAAATTTTTTTTCTCAAATGTAATAACGGATGCTAGAATTTGATTCAGGGTGGCATTCCATGTCTAAAAATATTATTATTAGCTGTTTTTAAAAATCGAGTGTTTTTGCTGCCCGAGGAAGAAAACCCGTGATGCAGCGGTCAAAAAAAAAGCTGCCCAGGAGCAAAAAAAAATTTTTTTTCTCAAATGTAATAACAGATGCTAGAATGTGATTCAGGGTGGAATTCCATGTCTAAAAATATTATTATTAGCTGTATTTAAAAATCGAGTGTTTTTGCTGCCCGAGGAAGAAAACGCGTGATGCCGCAGTCAGAAAAAAAGCTGCCAGGAGCACAAAAAATTTTTTTTTCTCAAACGTAATAACGGATGTTAGAATGTAATTCGGGCTGGAATTCCATGTCTAAAAATATTATTATTAGCTGTTTTTAAAAATCGAGTGTTTTTGCTGCCCGAGGAAGAAAACGTGTGATGCCGCGGTCAGAAAAAAAGCTGCCAGAAGCAAAAAAATTTTTTTTCTCAAATGTAATAACGGATGCTAGAATATGATTCGGGGTGGAATTCCATGTCTAAAAATATTATTATTAGCTGTTTTTAAAAATCGAGTGTTTTTGCTGCCCGAGGAAGAAAATGCATGATGCCGCGGTCAGAAAAAAAGCTGCCCAGGAGCAAAAATTTTTTTTTTCTCAAATGTAATAACGGATGCTAGAATGTGATTCGGGGTGGAATTCCATGTCTAAAAATATTATTATTAGCTGTTTTTAAAAATCAAGTGTTTTTGCTGCCCGAGGAAGAAAACGCATGATGCCGCGGTCAGAAAAAAAGCTGCCCAGGAGCAAAAAAAAATTTTTTTTCTCAAATGTAATAACGGATGCTAGAATGTGATTCAGGGTGGAATTCCATGTCTAAAAATATTATTATTAGCTGTTTTTAAAAATCGAGTGTTTTTGCTGCCCGAGGAAGAAAACGCATGATGCCGCGGTCAGAAAAAAAGCTGCCCAGGAGCAAAAATTTTTTTTTTCTCAAATGTAATAACGGATGCTAGAATGTGATTCGGGGTGGAATTCCATGTCTAAAAATATTATTATTAGCTGTTTTTAAAAATCAAGTGTTTTTGCTGCCCGAGGAATGAGACGCGTGATGCAGCGGTCAGAAAAAAAGCTGCCCAGGAGCAAAAAAAATTTTTTTTTCTCAAATGTAATAACGGATGCTAGAATGTGATTCAGGGTGGAATTCCATGTCTAAAAATATTATTATTAGCTGTTTTTAAAAATCGAGTGTTTTTGCTGCCCGAGGAAGAAAACGCGTGATGCCGTGGTCAGAAAAACAGCTGCCCAAGAGCAAAAATTTTTTTTTTCTCAAATGTAATAACGGATGTCAGAATGTGATTCGGGCTGGAATTCCATGTATAAAAATATTATTATTAGCTGTTTTTAAAAATCGAGTGTTTTTGCTGCCCGAGGAAGAAAACGTGTGATGCCGCGGTCAGAAAAAAAGCTGCCAGAAGCAAAAAAATTTTTTTTCTCAAATGTAATAACAGAGGCTAGAATGTGATTCGGGGTGGAATTCCATGTCTAAAAATATTATTATTAGCTGTATTTAAAAATCGAGTGTTTTTGCTGCCCGAGGAAGAAAACGCATGATGCCGCGGTCAGAAAAAAAGCTGCCCAGGAGCAAAAATTTTTTTTTTCTCAAATGTAATAACGGATGCTAGAATGTGATTCGGGGTGGAATTCCATGTCTAAAAATATTATTATTAGCTGTTTTTAAAAATCGAGTGTTTTTGCTTCCCGAGGAAGAAAACGTGTGATGCAGCGGTCAGAAAAAAAGCTGCCCAGAAGCAAAAAAAATTTTTTCTTCTCAAATGTAATAATGGATCCTAGAATGTCATTAGGGGTGGAATTCCATGTCTAAAAATATTATTATTAGCTGTATTTAAAAATCGAGTGTTTTTGCTGCCCGAGGAAGAAAACGCGTGATGCCGCAGTCAGAAAAAAAGCTGCCAGGAGCAAAAAAAAAATTTTTTTCTCAAATGTAATAACGGATGTTAGAATGGGATTCGGGGTGGAATTCCATGTCTAAAAATATTATTATTAGCTGTTTTTAAAAATCGAGTGTTTTTGCTGCCCGAGGAAGAAAACGTGTGATGCCGTGGTCAGAAAAAAGCTGCCCAGGAGCAAAAAAATTTTTTTTCTCAAATGTAATAACGGATGCTAGAATGTGATTCAGGGTGGAATTCCATGTCTAAAAATATTATTATTAGCTGTTTTTAAAAATCGAGTGTTTTTGCTGCCCGAGGAAGAAAACGCGTGATGCCGCGGTAAGAAAAAAAGCTGCCCAGGAGCAAAAATATTTTTTTTCTCAAATGTAATAACGGATGCTAGAATGTGATTCGGGGTGGAATTCCATGTCTAAAAATATTATTATTAGCTGTATTTAAAAATCGAGTGTTTTTGCTGCCCGAGGAAGAAAACGCGTGATGCCGCAGTCAGAAAAAAAGCTGCCAGGAGCAAAAAAAATTTTTTTTTCTCAAATCTAATAACGGATATTAGAATGGGATTCGGGGTGGAATTCCATGTCTAAAAATATTATTATTAGCTGTTTTTAAAAATCGAGTGTTTTTGCTGCCCGAGGAAGAAAACGTGTGATGCCGCGGTCAGAAAAACAGCTGCCCAAGAGCAAAAATTTTTTTTTCTCAAATGTAATAACGGATGTTAGAATGTGATTCGGGCTGGAATTCCATGTCTAAAAATATTATTATTAGCTGTTTTTAAAAATCGAGTGTTTTTGCTGCCCGAGGAAGAAAACGTGTGATGCCGCGGTCAGAAAAAAAGCTGCCAGAAGCAAAAAATTTTTTTTTCTCAAATGTAATAACGGAGGCTAGAATGTGATTCGGGGTGGAATTCCATGTCTAAAAATATTATTATTAGCTGTTTTTAAAAATCGAGTGTTTTTGCTGCCCGAGGAAGAAAACGCATGATGCCGCGGTCAGAAAAAAAGCTGCCCAGGAGCAAAAATTTTTTTTTTCTCAAATGTAATAACGGATGCTAGAATGTGATTCGGGGTTGAATTCCATGTCTAAAAATATTATTATTAGCTGTTTTTAAAAATCGAGTGTTTTTGCTGCCCGAGGTAGAAAACGTGTGATGCCGCGGTCAGAAAAAAAGGTGCCAGAAGCAAAAATTTTTTTTTTCTCAAATGTAATAACAGATGCTAGAATGTGATTCGGGGTGGAATTCCATGTCTAAAAATATTATTATTAGCTGTTTTTAAAAATCGAGTGTTTTTGCTGCCCGAGGAAGAAAACGTGTGATGCCGCGGTCAGAAAAAAAGCTGCCAGAAGCAAAAAATTTTTTTTTCTCAAATGTAATAACGGATGCTAGAATGTGATTCGGGGTGGAATTCCATGTCTAAAAATATTATTATTAGCTGTTTTTAAAAATCAAGTGTTTTTGCTGCCCGAGGAATAAAACGCGTGATGCAGCGGTCAGAAAAAAAGCTGCCCAGGAGCAAAAAAAATTTTTTTTTCTCAAATGTAATAACGGATGCTAGAATGTGATTCAGGGTGGAATTCCATGTCTAAAAATATTATTATTAGCTGTTTTTAAAAATCGAGTGTTTTTGCTGCCCGAGGAAGAAAACGCGTGATGCCGCAGTCAGAAAAAAAGCTGCCAGGAGCAAAAAAAATTTTTTTTTCTCAAATGTAATAACGGATGTTAGAATGGGATTCGGGGTGGAATTCCATGTCTAAAAATATTATTATTAGCTGTTTTTAAAAATCGAGTGTTTTTGCTGCCCGAGGAAGAAAACGTGTGATGCCGTGGTCAGAAAAACAGCTGCCCAAGAGCAAAAATTTTTTTTTTCTCAAATGTAATAACGGATGTTAGAATGTGATTCGGGCTGGAATTCCATGTCTAAAAATATTATTATTAGCTCTTTTTAAAAATCGAGTGTTTTTGCTGCCTGAGGAAGAAAACGTGTGATGCCGCGGTCAGAAAAAAAGCTGCCAGAAGCAAAAAATTTTTTTTTCTCAAATGTAATAACGGATGCTAGAATGTGATTCGGGGTGGAATTCCATGTCTAAAAATATTATTATTAGCTGTTTTTAAAAATCGAGTGTTTTTGCTGCCCGAGGAAGAAAACGCATGATGCCGCGGTCAGAAAAACAGCTGCCCAGGAGCAAAAATTTTTTTTTTCTCAAATGTAATAACGGATGCTAGAATGTGATTCGGGGTGGAATTCCATGTCTAAAAATATTATTATTAGCTGTTTTTAAAAATCGAGTGTTTTTCCTGCCCGAGGAAGAAAACGTGTGATGCCGCGGTCAGAAAAACAGCTGCCCAAGAGCAAAAATTTTTTTTTTCTCAAATGTAATAACGGATGTTAGAATGTGATTCGGGCTGGAATTCCATGTCTAAAAATATTATTATTAGCTGTTTTTAAAAATCGAGTGTTTTTGCTGCCCGAGGAAGAAAACGTGTGATGCCGCGGTCAGAAAAAAAGCTGCCAGAAGCAAAAAATTTTTTTTTCTCAAATGTAATAACGGAGGCTAGAATGTGATTCGGGGTGGAATTCCATGTCTAAAAATATTATTATTAGCTGTTTTTAAAAATCGAGTGTTTTTGCTGCCCGAGGAAGAAAACGCATGATGCCGCGGTCAGAAAAAAAGCTGCCCAGGAGCAAAAATTTTTTTTTTCTCAAATGTAATAACGGATGCTAGAATGTGATTCGGGGTGGAATTCCATGTCTAAAAATATTATTATTAGCTGTTTTTAAAAATCGAGTGTTTTTGCTGCCCGAGGAAGAAAACGTGTGATGCCGCGGTCAGAAAAAAAGGTGCCAGAAGCAAAAAATTTTTTTTTCTCAAATGTAATAACAGATGCTAGAATGTGATTCGGGGTGGAATTCCATGTCTAAAAATATTATTATTAGCTGTTTTTAAAAATCGAGTGTTTTTGCTGCCCGAGGAAGAAAACGCATGATGCCGCGGTCAGAAAAAAAGCTGCCCAGGAGCAAAAATTTTTTTTTTCTCAAATGTAATAATGGATGCTAGAATGTGATTCGGGGTGGAATTCCATGTCTAAAAATATTATTATTAGCTGTATTTAAAAATCGAGTGTTTTTGCTGCCCGAGGAAGAAAACGCGTGATGCCGCAGTCAGAAAAAAAGCTGCCAGGAGCAAAAAAATTTTTTTTCTCAAATGTAATAACGGATGTTAGAATGTGATTCGGGCTGGAATTCCATGTCTAAAAATATTATTATTAGCTGTTTTTAAAAATCGAGTGTTTTTGCTGCCCGAGGAAGAAAACGTGTGACGCCGCGGTCAGAAAAAAAGCTGCCAGAAGCAAAAAATTTTTTTTTCTCAAATGTAATAACAGAGGCTAGAATGTGATTCGGGGTGGAATTCCATGTCTAAAAATATTATTATTAGCTGTTTTTAAAAATCGAGTGTTTTTGCTGCCCGAGGAAGAAAACGCATGATGCCGCGGTCAGAAAAAAAGCTGCCCAGGAGCAAAAATTTTTTTTTTCTCAAATGTAATAACGGATGCTAGAATGTGATTCGGGGTGGAATTCCATGTCTAAAAATATTATTATTAGCTGTTTTTAAAAATCAAGTGTTTTTGCTGCCCGAGGAAGAAAACGCGTGATTGCAGCGGTCAGAAAAAAAGCTGCCCAGGAGCAAAAAAAAATTTTTTTTCTCAAATGTAATAACGGATGCTAGAATGTGATTCAGGGTGGAACTCCATGTCTAAAAATATTTTTATTAGCTGTTTTTAAAAATCGAGTGTTTTTGCTGCCCGAGGAAGAAAACGTGTGATGCAGCGGTCAGAAAAAAAGCTGCCCAGAAGCAAAAAAAATTTTTTCTTCTCAAATGTAATAATGGATCCTAGAATGTCATTAGGGGTGGAATTCCATGTCTAAAAATATTATTATTAGCTGTATTTAAAAATTGAGTGTTTTTGCTGCCCGAGGAAGAAAACGCGTGATGCCGCAGTCAGAAAAAAAGCTGCCAGGAGCAAAAAAAATTTTTTTTTCTCAAATGTAATAACGGATGTTAGAATGGGATTCGGGGTGGAATTCCATGTCTAAAAATATTATTATTAGCTGTTTTTAAAATCGAGTGTTTTTGCTGCCCGAGGAAGAAAACGTGTGATGCCGTGGTCAGAAAAAAGCTGCCCAGGAGCAAAAAAATTTTTTTTCTCAAATGTAATAACGGATGCTAGAATGTGATTCGGGGTGGAATTCCATGTCTAAAAATATTATTATTAGCTGTATTTAAAAATCGAGTGTTTTTGCTGCCCGAGGAAGAAAACGCGTGATGCCGCAGTCAGAAAAAAAGCTGCCAGGAGCAAAAAAAATTTTTTTTTCTCAAATCTAATAACGGATATTAGAATGGGATTCGGGGTGGAATTCCATGTCTAAAAATATTATTATTAGCTGTTTTTAAAAATCGAGTGTTTTTGCTGCCCGAGGAAGAAAACGTGTGATGCCGTGGTCAGAAAAACAGCTGCCCAGGAGCAAAAATTTTTTTTTTCTCAAATGTAATAACGGATGTTAGAATGTGATTCGGGCTGGAATTCCATGTCTAAAAATATTATTATTAGCTGTTTTTAAAAATCGAGTGTTTTTACTGCCCGATGAAGAAAACGCATGATGCCGCGGTGAGAAAAAAAGCTGCCCAGGAGCAAAAATTTTTTTTTTCTCAAATGTAATAACGGATGCTAGAATGTGATTCAGGGTGGAATTCCATGTCTAAAAATATTATTATTAGCTGTTTTTAAAAATCAAGTGTTTTTGCTGCCCGAGGAAGAAAACGTGTGATGCAGCGGTCAGAAAAAAAGCTGCCCAGGAGCAAAAAAAAATTTTTTTTCTCAAATGTAATAACGGATGCTAGAATTTGATTCAGGGTGGCATTCCATGTCTAAAAATATTATTATTAGCTGTTTTTAAAAATCGAGTGTTTTTGCTGCCCGAGGAAGAAAACCCGTGATGCAGCGGTCAAAAAAAAAGCTGCCCAGGAGCAAAAAAAAATTTTTTTTCTCAAATGTAATAACAGATGCTAGAATGTGATTCAGGGTGGAATTCCATGTCTAAAAATATTATTATTAGCTGTATTTAAAAATCGAGTGTTTTTGCTGCCCGAGGAAGAAAACGCGTGATGCCGCAGTCAGAAAAAAAGCTGCCAGGAGCACAAAAAATTTTTTTTTCTCAAACGTAATAACGGATGTTAGAATGTAATTCGGGCTGGAATTCCATGTCTAAAAATATTATTATTAGCTGTTTTTAAAAATCGAGTGTTTTTGCTGCCCGAGGAAGAAAACGTGTGATGCCGCGGTCAGAAAAAAAGCTGCCAGAAGCAAAAAAATTTTTTTTCTCAAATGTAATAACGGATGCTAGAATATGATTCGGGGTGGAATTCCATGTCTAAAAATATTATTATTAGCTGTTTTTAAAAATCGAGTGTTTTTGCTGCCCGAGGAAGAAAATGCATGATGCCGCGGTCAGAAAAAAAGCTGCCCAGGAGCAAAAATTTTTTTTTTCTCAAATGTAATAACGGATGCTAGAATGTGATTCGGGGTGGAATTCCATGTCTAAAAATATTATTATTAGCTGTTTTTAAAAATCAAGTGTTTTTGCTGCCCGAGGAAGAAAACGCATGATGCCGCGGTCAGAAAAAAAGCTGCCCAGGAGCAAAAAAAAATTTTTTTTCTCAAATGTAATAACGGATGCTAGAATGTGATTCAGGGTGGAATTCCATGTCTAAAAATATTATTATTAGCTGTTTTTAAAAATCGAGTGTTTTTGCTGCCCGAGGAAGAAAACGCGTGATGCCGCAGTCAGAAAAAAAGCTGCCAGGAGCAAAAAAAATTTTTTTTTCTCAAATGTAATAACGGATGTTAGAATGGGATTCAGGGTGGAATTCCATGTCTAAAAATATTATTATTAGCTGTTTTTAAAAATCGAGTGCTTTTGCTGCCCGAGGAAGAAAACGTGTGATGCCGTGGTCAGAAAAACAGCTGCCCAAGAGCAAAATTTTTTTTTTTCTCAAATGTAATAACGGATGTTAGAATGTGATTCGGGCTGGAATTCCATGTCTAAAAATATTATTATTAGCTCTTTTTAAAAATCGAGTGTTTTTGCTGCCTGAGGAAGAAAACGTGTGATGCCGCGGTCAGAAAAAAAGCTGCCAGAAGCAAAAAATTTTTTTTTCTCAAATGTAATAACGGATGCTAGAATGTGATTCGGGGTGGAATTCCATGTCTAAAAATATTATTATTAGCTGTTTTTAAAAATCGAGTGTTTTTGCTGCCCGAGGAAGAAAACGCATGATGCCGCGGTCAGAAAAACAGCTGCCCAGGAGCAAAAAATTTTTTTTTCTCAAATGTAATAACGGATGTTAGAATGTGATTCGGGCTGGAATTCCATGTCTAAAAATATTATTATTAGCTGTTTTTAAAAATCGAGTGTTTTTGCTGCCCGAGGAAGAAAACGTGTGACGCCGCGGTCAGAAACAAAGCTGCCAGAAGCAAAAAATTTTTTTTTCTCAAATGTAATAACAGAGGCTAGAATGTGATTCGGGGTGGAATTCCATGTCTAAAAATATTATTATTAGCTGTTTTTAAAAATCGAGTGTTTTTGCTGCCCGAGGAAGAAAACGCATGATGCCGCGGTCAGAAAAAAAGCTGCCCAGGAGCAAAAATTTTTTTTTTCTCAAATGTAATAACGGATGCTAGAATGTGATTCGGGGTGGAATTCCATGTCTAAAAATATTATTATTAGCTGTTTTTAAAAATCAAGTGTTTTTGCTGCCCGAGGAAGAAAACGCGTGATTGCAGCGGTCAGAAAAAAAGCTGCCCAGGAGCAAAAAAAAATTTTTTTTCTCAAATGTAATAACGGATGCTAGAATGTGATTCAGGGTGGAACTCCATGTCTAAAAATATTTTTATTAGCTGTTTTTAAAAATCGAGTGTTTTTGCTGCCCGAGGAAGAAAACGTGTGATGCAGCGGTCAGAAAAAAAGCTGCCCAGAAGCAAAAAAAATTTTTTCTTCTCAAATGTAATAATGGATCCTAGAATGTCATTAGGGGTGGAATACCATGTCTAAAAATATTATTATTAGCTGTATTTAAAAATTGAGTGTTTTTGCTGCCCGAGGAAGAAAACGCGTGATGCCGCAGTCAGAAAAAAAGCTGCCAGGAGCAAAAAAAATTTTTTTTTCTCAAATGTAATAACGGATGTTAGAATGGGATTCGGGGTGGAATTCCATGTCTAAAAATATTATTATTAGCTGTTTTTAAAATCGAGTGTTTTTGCTGCCCGAGGAAGAAAACGTGTGATGCCGTGGTCAGAAAAAAGCTGCCCAGGAGCAAAAAAATTTTTTTTCTCAAATGTAATAACGGATGCTAGAATGTGATTCAGGGTGGAATTCCATGTCTAAAAATATTATTATTAGCTGTTTTTAAAAATCGAGTGTTTTTGCTGCCCGAGGAAGAAAACGCGTGATGCCGCGGTAAGAAAAAAAGCTGCCCAGGAGCAAAAAAATTTTTTTTCTCAAATGTAATAACGGATGCTAGAATGTGATTCGGGGTGGTATTCCATGTCTAAAAATATTATTATTAGCTGTATTTAAAAATCGAGTGTTTTTGCTGCCCGAGGAAGAAAACGCGTGATGCCGCAGTCAGAAAAAAAGCTGCCAGGAGCACAAAAAAATTTTTTTTCTCAAATGTAATAACGGATGTTAGAATGTGATTCGGGCTGGAATTCCATGTCTAAAAATATTATTATTAGCTGTTTTTAAAAATCGAGTGTTTTTGCTGCCCGAGGAAGAAAACGTGTGATGCCGCGGTCAGAAAAAAAGCTGCCAGAAGCAAAAAAATTTTTTTTCTCAAATGTAATAACGGATGCTAGAATATGATTCGGGGTGGAATTCCATGTCTAAAAATATTATTATTAGCTGTTTTTAAAAATCGAGTGTTTTTGCTGCCCGAGGAAGAAAATGCATGATGCCGCGGTCAGAAAAAAAGCTGCCCAGGAGCAAAAATTTTTTTTTTCTCAAATGTAATAACGGATGCTAGAATGTGATTCGGGGTGGAATTCCATGTCTAAAAATATTATTATTAGCTGTTTTTAAAAATCAAGTGTTTTTGCTGCCCGAGGAAGAAAACGCATGATGCCGCGGTCAGAAAAAAAGCTGCCCAGGAGCAAAAATTTTTTTTTTCTCAAATGTAATAACGGATGCTAGAATGTGATTCGGGGTGGAATTCCATGTCTAAAAATATTATTATTAGCTGTTTTTAAAAATCAAGTGTTTTTGCTGCCCGAGGAAGAAAACGCGTGATTGCAGCGGTCAGAAAAAAAGCTGCCCAGGAGCAAAAAAAAATTTTTTTTCTCAAATGTAATAACGGATGCTAGAATGTGATTCAGGGTGGAACTCCATGTCTAAAAATATTTTTATTAGCTGTTTTTAAAAATCGAGTGTTTTTGCTGCCCGAGGAAGAAAACGTGTGATGCAGCGGTCAGAAAAAAAGCTGCCCAGAAGCAAAAAATTTTTTTTTCTCAAATGTAATAACAGAGGCTAGAATGTGATTCGGGGTGGAATTCCATGTCTAAAAATATTATTATTAGCTGTTTTTAAAAATCGAGTGTTTTTGCTGCCCGAGGAAGAAAACGCATGATGCCGCGGTCAGAAAAAAAGCTGCCCAGGAGCAAAAATTTTTTTTTTCTCAAATGTAATAACGGATGCTAGAATGTGATTCGGGGTGGAATTCCATGTCTAAAAATATTATTATTAGCTGTTTTTAAAAATCAAGTGTTTTTGCTGCCCGAGGAAGAAAACGCGTGATTGCAGCGGTCAGAAAAAAAGCTGCCCAGGAGCAAAAAAAAATTTTTTTTCTCAAATGTAATAACGGATGCTAGAATGTGATTCAGGGTGGAATTCCATGTCTAAAAATATTTTTATTAGCTGTTTTTAAAAATCGAGTGTTTTTGCTGCCCGAGGAAGAAAACGTGTGATGCAGCGGTCAGAAAAAAAGCTGCCCAGAAGCAAAAAAAATTTTTTCTTCTCAAATGTAATAATGGATCCTAGAATGTCATTAGGGGTGGAATTCCATGTCTAAAAATATTATTATTAGCTGTATTTAAAAATTGAGTGTTTTTGCTGCCCGAGGAAGAAAACCCGTGATGCCGCAGTCAGAAAAAAAGCTGCCAGGAGCAAAAAAAATTTTTTTTTCTCAAATGTAATAACGGATGTTAGAATGGGATTCGGGGTGGAATTCCATGTCTAAAAATATTATTATTAGCTGTTTTTAAAATCGAGTGTTTTTGCTGCCCGAGGAAGAAAACGTGTGATGCCGTGGTCAGAAAAAAGCTGCCCAGGAGCAAAAAAATTTTTTTTTCTCAAATGTAATAACGGATGTTAGAATGGGATTCGGGGTGGAATTCCATGTCTAAAAATATTATTATTAGCTGTTTTTAAAATCGAGTGTTTTTGCTGCCCGAGGAAGAAAACGCGTGATGCCGCGGTAAGAAAAAAAGCTGCCCAGGAGCAAAAAAATTTTTTTTCTCAAATGTAATAACGGATGCTAGAATGTGATTCGGGGTGGAATTCCATGTCTAAAAATATTATTATTAGCTGTATTTAAAAATCGAGTGTTTTTGCTGCCCGAGGAAGAAAACGTGTGATGCAGCGGTCAGAAAAAAAGCTGCCCAGAAGCAAAAAAAATTTTTTCTTCTCAAATGTAATAATGGATCCTAGAATGTCATTAGGGGTGGAATTCCATGTCTAAAAATATTATTATTAGCTGTATTTAAAAATTGAGTGTTTTTGCTGCCCGAGGAAGAAAACCCGTGATGCCGCAGTCAGAAAAAAAGCTGCCAGGAGCAAAAAAAATTTTTTTTTCTCAAATGTAATAACGGATGTTAGAATGGGATTCGGGGTGGAATTCCATGTCTAAAAATATTATTATTAGCTGTTTTTAAAATCGAGTGTTTTTGCTGCCCGAGGAAGAAAACGTGTGATGCCGTGGTCAGAAAAAAGCTGCCCAGGAGCAAAAAAATTTTTTTTTCTCAAATGTAATAACGGATGTTAGAATGGGATTCGGGGTGGAATTCCATGTCTAAAAATATTATTATTAGCTGTTTTTAAAATCGAGTGTTTTTGCTGCCCGAGGAAGAAAACGCGTGATGCCGCGGTAAGAAAAAAAGCTGCCCAGGAGCAAAAAAATTTTTTTTCTCAAATGTAATAACGGATGCTAGAATGTGATTCGGGGTGGAATTCCATGTCTAAAAATATTATTATTAGCTGTATTTAAAAATCGAGTGTTTTTGCTGCCCG
The DNA here is from genome assembly GCA_022577455.1 of Arizona elegans. NCBI lineage: Eukaryota > Metazoa > Chordata > Lepidosauria > Squamata > Colubridae > Arizona > Arizona elegans. Next base: position 167,047,508 of record JAKOOJ010000001.1, on the reverse strand, counting down.
AGGAAGAAAACGCGTGATGCCGCAGTCAGAAAAAAAGCTGCCAGGAGCAAAAAAAAATTTTTTTTCTCAAATCTAATAACGGATATTAGAATGGGATTCGGGGTGGAATTCCATGTCTAAAAATATTATTATTAGCTGTTTTTAAAAATCGAGTGTTTTTGCTGCCCGAGGAAGAAAACGTGTGATGCCGTGGTCAGAAAAACAGCTGCCCAGGAGCAAAAATTTTTTTTTTCTCAAATGTAATAACGGATGTTAGAATGTGATTCGGGCTGGAATTCCATGTCTAAAAATATTATTATTAGCTGTTTTTAAAAATCGAGTGTTTTTACTGCCCGATGAAGAAAACGCATGATGCCGCGGTGAGAAAAAAAGCTGCCCAGGAGCAAAAATTTTTTTTTTCTCAAATGTAATAACGGATGCTAGAATGTGATTCAGGGTGGAATTCCATGTCTAAAAATATTATTATTAGCTGTTTTTAAAAATCAAGTGTTTTTGCTGCCCGAGGAAGAAAACGTGTGATGCAGCGGTCAGAAAAAAAGCTGCCCAGGAGCAAAAAAAAATTTTTTTTCTCAAATGTAATAACGGATGCTAGAATTTGATTCAGGGTGGCATTCCATGTCTAAAAATATTATTATTAGCTGTTTTTAAAAATCGAGTGTTTTTGCTGCCCGAGGAAGAAAACGCGTGATGCAGCGGTCAAAAAAAAAGCTGCCCAGGAGCAAAAAAAAATTTTTTTTCTCAAATGTAATAACAGATGCTAGAATGTGATTCAGGGTGGAATTCCATGTCTAAAAATATTATTATTAGCTGTATTTAAAAATCGAGTGTTTTTGCTGCCCGAGGAAGAAAACGCGTGATGCCGCAGTCAGAAAAAAAGCTGCCAGGAGCACAAAAAATTTTTTTTTCTCAAATGTAATAACGGATGTTAGAATGTGATTCGGGCTGGAATTCCATGTCTAAAAATATTATTATTAGCTGTTTTTAAAAATCGAGTGTTTTTGCTGCCCGAGGAAGAAAACGTGTGATGCCGCGGTCAGAAAAAAAGCTGCCAGAAGCAAAAAAATTTTTTTTCTCAAATGTAATAACGGATGCTAGAATATGATTCGGGGTGGAATTCCATGTCTAAAAATATTATTATTAGCTGTTTTTAAAAATCGAGTGTTTTTGCTGCCCGAGGAAGAAAATGCATGATGCCGCGGTCAGAAAAAAAGCTGCCCAGGAGCAAAAATTTTTTTTTTCTCAAATGTAATAACGGATGCTAGAATGTGATTCGGGGTGGAATTCCATGTCTAAAAATATTATTATTAGCTGTTTTTAAAAATCAAGTGTTTTTGCTGCCCGAGGAAGAAAACGCATGATGCCGCGGTCAGAAAAAAAGCTGCCCAGGAGCAAAAAAAATTTTTTTTTCTCAAATGTAATAACGGATGCTAGAATGTGATTCAGGGTGGAATTCCATGTCTAAAAATATTATTATTAGCTGTTTTTAAAAATCGAGTGTTTTTGCTGCCCGAGGAAGAAAACGCGTGATGCCGCAGTCAGAAAAAAAGCTGCCAGGAGCAAAAAAAATTTTTTTTTCTCAAATGTAATAACGGATGTTAGAATGGGATTCAGGGTGGAATTCCATGTCTAAAAATATTATTATTAGCTGTTTTTAAAAATCGAGTATTTTTGCTGCCCGAGGAAGAAAACGCGTGATGCCGCGGTAAGAAAAAAAGCTGCCCAGGAGCAAAAAAATTTTTTTTCTCAAATGTAATAACGGATGCTAGAATGTGATTCGGGGTGGAATTCCATGTCTAAAAATATTATTATTAGCTGTATTTAAAAATCGAGTGTTTTTGCTGCCCGAGGAAGAAAACGCGTGATGCCGCAGTCAGAAAAAAAGCTGCCAGGAGCAAAAATTTTTTTTTTCTCAAATGTAATAACGGATGTTAGAATGTGATTCGGGCTGGAATTCCATGTCTAAATATATTATTATTAGCTGTTTTTAAAAATCGAGTGTTTTTACTGCCCGAGGAAGAAAACGCATGATGCCGCGGTCAGAAAAAAAGCTGCCCAGGAGCAAAAATTTTTTTTTTCTCAAATGTAATAACGGATGCTAGAATGTGATTCAGGGTGGAATTCCATGTCTAAAAATATTATTATTAGCTGTTTTTAAAAATCAAGTGTTTTTGCTGCCCGAGGAAGAAAACGTGTGATGCCGCGGTCAGAAAAAAAGCTGCCAGAAGCAAAAATTTTTTTTTTCTCAAATGTAATAATGGATGCTAGAATGTGATTCGGGGTGGAATTCCATGTCTAAAAATATTATTATTAGCTGTTTTTAAAAATCGAGTGTTTTTGCTTCCCGAGGAAGAAAACGCATGATGCCGCGGTCAGAAAAAAAGCTGCCCAGGAGCAAAAATTTTTTTTTTCTCAAATGTAATAACGGATGCTAGAATGTGATTCGGGGTGGAATTCCATGTCTAAAAATATTATTATTAGCTGTTTTTAAAAATCGAGTGTTTTTGCTGCCCGAGGAAGAAAACGCGTGATGCAGCGGTCAAAAAAAAAGCTGCCCAGGAGCAAAAAAAAATTTTTTTTCTCAAATGTAATAACAGATGCTAGAATGTGATTCAGGGTGGAATTCCATGTCTAAAAATATTATTATTAGCTGTATTTAAAAATCGAGTGTTTTTGCTGCCCGAGGAAGAAAACGCGTGATGCCGCAGTCAGAAAAAAAGCTGCCAGGAGCACAAAAAATTTTTTTTTCTCAAATGTAATAACGGATGTTAGAATGTGATTCGGGCTGGAATTCCATGTCTAAAAATATTATTATTAGCTGTTTTTAAAAATCGAGTGTTTTTGCTGCCCGAGGAAGAAAACGTGTGATGCCGCGGTCAGAAAAAAAGCTGCCAGAAGCAAAAAAATTTTTTTTCTCAAATGTAATAACGGATGCTAGAATATGATTCGGGGTGGAATTCCATGTCTAAAAATATTATTATTAGCTGTTTTTAAAAATCGAGTGTTTTTGCTGCCCGAGGAAGAAAATGCATGATGCCGCGGTCAGAAAAAAAGCTGCCCAGGAGCAAAAATTTTTTTTTTCTCAAATGTAATAACGGATGCTAGAATGTGATTCGGGGTGGAATTCCATGTCTAAAAATATTATTATTAGCTGTTTTTAAAAATCAAGTGTTTTTGCTGCCCGAGGAAGAAAACGCATGATGCCGCGGTCAGAAAAAAAGCTGCCCAGGAGCAAAAAAAATTTTTTTTTCTCAAATGTAATAACGGATGCTAGAATGTGATTCAGGGTGGAATTCCATGTCTAAAAATATTATTATTAGCTGTTTTTAAAAATCGAGTGTTTTTGCTGCCCGAGGAAGAAAACGCGTGATGCCGCAGTCAGAAAAAAAGCTGCCAGGAGCAAAAAAAATTTTTTTTTCTCAAATGTAATAACGGATGTTAGAATGGGATTCAGGGTGGAATTCCATGTCTAAAAATATTATTATTAGCTGTTTTTAAAAATCGAGTATTTTTGCTCCCCGAGGAAGAAAACGCGTGATGCCGCCGTAAGAAAAAAAGCTGCCCAGGAGCAAAAAAATTTTTTTTCTCAAATGTAATAACGGATGCTAGAATGTGATTCGGGGTGGAATTCCATGTCTAAAAATATTATTATTAGCTGTATTTAAAAATCGAGTGTTTTTGCTGCCCGAGGAAGAAAACGCGTGATGCCGCAGTCAGAAAAAAAGCTGCCAGGAGCAAAAATTTTTTTTTTCTCAAATGTAATAACGGATGCTAGAATGTGATTCGGGCTGGAATTCCATGTCTAAATATATTATTATTAGCTGTTTTTAAAAATCGAGTGTTTTTACTGCCCGAGGAAGAAAACGCATGATGCCGCGGTCAGAAAAAAAGCTGCCCAGGAGCAAAAATTTTTTTTTTCTCAAATGTAATAACGGATGCTAGAATGTGATTCAGGGTGGAATTCCATGTTTAAAAATATTATTATTAGCTGTTTTTAAAAATCAAGTGTTTTTGCTGCCCGAGGAAGAAAACGTGTGATGCCGCGGTCAGAAAAAAAGCTGCCAGAAGCAAAAATTTTTTTTTTCTCAAATGTAATAATGGATGCTAGAATGTGATTCGGGGTGGAATTCCATGTCTAAAAATATTATTATTAGCTGTTTTTAAAAATCGAGTGTTTTTGCTGCCCGAGGAAGAAAACGCATGATGCCGCGGTCAGAAAAAAAGCTGCCCAGGAGCAAAAATTTTTTTTTTCTCAAATGTAATAACGGATGCTAGAATGTGATTCGGGGTGGAATTCCATGTCTAAAAATATTATTATTAGCTGTTTTTAAAAATCGAGTGTTTTTGCTGCCCGAGGAAGAAAACGCGTGATGCCGCAGTCAGAAAAAAAGCTGCCAGGAGCAAAAAAAATTTTTTTTTCTCAAATGTAATAACGGATGTTAGAATGGGATTCAGGGTGGAATTCCATGTCTAAAAATATTATTATTAGCTGTTTTTAAAAATCGAGTGTTTTTGCTGCCCGAGGAAGAAAACGTGTGATGCCGTGGTCAGAAAAACAGCTGCCCAAGAGCAAAAATTTTTTTTTTCTCAAATGTAATAACGGATGTTAGAATGTGATTCGGGCTGGAATTCCATGTCTAAAAATATTATTATTAGCTGTTTTTAAAAATCGAGTGTTTTTGCTGCCTGAGGAAGAAAACGTGTGATGCCGCGGTCAGAAAAAAAGCTGCCAGAAGCAAAAAAAATTTTTTTCTCAAATGTAATAACGGATGCTAGAATGTGATTCGGGGTGGAATTCCATGTCTAAAAATATTATTATTAACTGTTTTTAAAAATCGAGTGTTTTTGCTGCCCGAGGAAGAAAACGCATGATGCCGCGGTCAGAAAAACAGCTGCCAGGAGCAAAAAATTTTTTTTTCTCAAATGTAATAACGGATGTTAGAATGTGATTCGGGCTGGAATTCCATGTCTAAAAATATTATTATTAGCTGTTTTTAAAAATCGAGTGTTTTTGCTGCCCGAGGAAGAAAACGTGTAATGCCGCGGTCAGAAAAAAAGCTGCCAGAAGCAAAAAATTTTTTTTTCTCAAATGTAATAACGGAGGCTAGAATGTGATTCGGGGTGGAATTCCATGTCTAAAAATATTATTATTAGCTGTTTTTAAAAATCGAGTGTTTTTGCTGCCCGAGGAAGAAAACGCATGATGCCGCAGTCAGAAAAAAAGCTGCCCAGGAGCAAAAATTTTTTTTTTCTCAAATGTAATAACGGATGCTAGAATGTGATTCGGGGTGGAATTCCATGTCTAAAAATATTATTATTAGCTGTTTTTAAAAATCAAGTGTTTTTGCTGCCCGAGGAAGAAAACGCGTGATGCCGCAGTCAGAAAAAAAGCTGCCCAGGAGCAAAAAAATTTTTTTTCTCAAATGTAATAACGGATGCTAGAATGTGATTCGGGGTGGAATTCCATGTCTAAAAATATTATTATTAGCTGTATTTAAAAATCGAGTGTTTTTGCTGCCCGAGGAAGAAAACGCGTGATGCCGTGGTCAGAAAAAAGCTGCCCAGGAGCAAAAAAATTTTTTTTCTCAAATGTAATAACGGATGCTAGAATGTGATTCAGGGTGGAATTCTATGTCTAAAAATATTATTATTAGCTGTATTTAAAAATCGAGTGTTTTTGCTGCCCGAGGAAGAAAACGTGTGATGCCGTGGTCAGAAAAAAGCTGCCCAGGAGCAAAAAAATTTTTTTTCTCAAATGTAATAACGGATGCTAGAATGTGATTCAGGGTGGAATTCCATGTCTAAAAATATTATTATTAGCTGTTTTTAAAAATCGAGTGTTTTTGCTGCCCGAGGAAGAAAACGCGTGATGCCGCGGTAAGAAAAAAAGCTGCCCAGGAGCAAAAAAATTTTTTTTCTCAAATGTAATAACGGATGCTAGAATGTGATTCGGGGTGGAATTCCATGTCTAAAAATATTATTATTAGCTGTTTTTAAAAATCGAGTGTTTTTGCTGCCCGAGGAAGAAAACGCGTGATGCCGCAGTCAGAAAAAAAGCTGCCAGGAGCAAAAAAAATTTTTTTTTCTCAAATGTAATAACTGATGTTAGAATGGGATTCGGGGTGGAATTCCATGTCTAAAAATATTATTATTAGCTGTTTTTAAAAATCGAGTGTTTTTGCTGCCCGAGGAAGAAAACGTGTGATGCCGTGGTCAGAAAAACAGCTGCCCAGGAGCAAAAAAATTTTTTTTTCTCAAATGTAATAACGGATGCTAGAATGGGATTTGGGGTGGAATTCCATGTCTAAAAATATTATTATTAGCTGTTTTTAAAAATCGAGTGTTTTTGCTGCCCGAGGAAGAAAACGCGTGATGCAGCGGTCAGAAAAAAAGCTGCCCAGGAGCAAAAAATTTTTTTTTTCTCAAATGTAATAACGGATCCTAGAATGTGATTCAGGGTGGAATTCCATGTCTAAAAATATTATTATTAGCTGTTTTTAAAAATCGAGTGTTTTTGCTGCCCGAGGAAGAAAACGCGTGATCCCGCGGTCAGAAAAAAAGCTGCCCAGGAACAAAAATTTTTTTTCTCAAATGTAATAACGGATGCTAGAATGGGATTCGGGGTGGAATTCCATGTCTAAAAATATTATTATTAGCTGTTTTTAAATATCGAGTGTTTTCGCTGCCCAAGGAAGAGAACGCGTGATGCCGCGGTCAGAAAAAAAGCTGCCAGAAGCAAAAATTTTTTTTTTCTCAAATGTAATAACGGATGCTAGAATGTGATTCAGGGTGGAATTCCATGTCCAAAAATATTATTATTAGCTGTTTTTAAAAATCAAGTGTTTTTGCTGCCCGAGGAAGAAAACGCGTCATGCAGCGGTCAGAAAAAAAGCTGCCCAGGAGCAAAAAAAATTTTTTTTTCTCAAATGTAATAACGGATCCTAGAATGTGATTCGGGGTGGAATTCAATGTCTAAAAATATTATTATTCGCTGTTTTTAAAAATTGACTCTTTTTGCTGCCCGAGGAAGAAAACGCGTGATGCCGTGGTTAGAAAAAAAGCTGCCCAGGAGCAAAAAAATTTTTTTTTCTCAAATGTAATAACGGATGCTAGAATGGGATTTGGGGTGGAATTCCATGTCTAAAAATATTATTATTAGCTGTTTTTAAAAATCGAGTGTTTTTGCTGCCCGAGGAAGAAAACGCGTGATGCAGCGGTCAGAAAAAAAGCTGCCCAGGAGCAAAAAAAATTTTTTTTTCTCAAATGTAATAACGGATCCTAGAATGTGATTCAGGGTGGAATTCCATGTCTAAAAATATTATTATTAGCTGTTTTTAAAAATCGAGTGTTTTTGCTGCCCGAGGAAGAAAACGCGTGATCCCGCGGTCAGAAAAAAAGCTGCCCAGGAAAAAAAATTTTTTTTCTCAAATGTAATAACGGATGCTAGAATGGGATTCGGGGTGGAATTCCATGTCTAAAAATATTATTATTAGCTGTTTTTAAATATCGAGTGTTTTCGCTGCCCAAGGAAGAGAAAACGTGATGCCGCGGTCAGAAAAAAAGCTGCCAGAAGCAAAAATTTTTTTTTTCTCAAATGTAATAACGGATGCTAGAATGTGATTCAGGGTGGAATTCCATGTCCAAAAATATTATTATTAGCTGTTTTTAAAAATCAAGTGTTTTTGCTGCCCGAGGAAGAAAACGCGTCATGCAGCGGTCAGAAAAAAAGCTGCCCAGGAGCAAAAAAAATTTTTTTTTCTCAAATGTAATAACGGATCCTAGAATGTGATTCGGGGTGGAATTCAATGTCTAAAAATATTATTATTAGCTGTTTTTAAAAATCAAGTGTTTTTGCTGCCTGAGGAAGAAAACCCGTGATGCCGCGGTCAGAAAAAATCTGCCCAGGAGCAAAAAAAAATTTTTTTTCTCAAATGTAATAACGAATGCTAGAATGTGATTCGGGGTGGAATTCCATGTCTAAAAATATTATTATTAGCTGTTTTAAAAAATCAAGTGTTTTTGCTGCCTGAGGAAGAAAACCCGTGATGCAGCGGTCAGAAAAAAAGCTGCCCAGGAGCAAAAAAATTTTTTTTTTCTCAAATGTAATAACGGATCCTAGAATGTGATTCAGGGTGGAATTCCATGTCTAAAAATATTATTATTAGCTGTTTTTAAAAATCGAGTGTTTTTGCTGCCCGAGGAAGAAAACGCGTGATCCCGCGGTCAGAAAAAAAGCTGCCCAGGAACAAAAATTTTTTTTCTCAAATGTAATAACGGATGCTAGAATGGGATTCGGGGTGGAATTCCATGTCTAAAAATATTATTATTAGCTGTTTTTAAATATCGAGTGTTTTCGCTGCCCAAGGAAGAGAACGCGTGATGCCGCGGTCAGAAAAAAAGCTGCCAGAAGCAAAAATTTTTTTTTTCTCAAATGTAATAACGGATGCTAGAATGTGATTCAGGGTGGAATTCCATGTCCAAAAATATTATTATTAGCTGTTTTTAAAAATCAAGTGTTTTTGCTGCCCGAGGAAGAAAACGCGTCATGCAGCGGTCAGAAAAAAAGCTGCCCAGGAGCAAAAAAAATTTTTTTTTCTCAAATGTAATAACGGATCCTAGAATGTGATTCGGGGTGGAATTCAATGTCTACAAATATTATTATTTGCTGTTTTTAAAAATTGACTCTTTTTGCTGCCCGAGGAAGAAAACGCGTGATGCCGTGGTTAGAAAAAAAGCTGCCCAGGAGCAAAAAAAATTTTTTTTCTCAAATGTAATAACGGATGCTAGAATGGGATTTGGGGTGGAATTCCATGTCTAAAAATATTATTATTAGCTGTTTTTAAAAATCGAGTGTTTTTGCTGCCCGAGGAAGAAAACGCGTGATGCAGCGGTCAGAAAAAAAGCTGCCCAGGAGCAAAAAAAATTTTTTTTTCTCAAATGTAATAACGGATCCTAGAATGTGATTCAGGGTGGAATTCCATGTCTAAAAATATTATTATTAGCTGTTTTTAAAAATCGAGTGTTTTTGCTGCCCGAGGAAGAAAACGCGTGATCCCGCGGTCAGAAAAAAAGCTGCCCAGGAACAAAAATTTTTTTTCTCAAATGTAATAACGGATGCTAGAATGGGATTCGGGGTGGAATTCCATGTCTAAAAATATTATTATTAGCTGTTTTTAAATATCGAGTGTTTTCGCTGCCCAAGGAAGAGAACACGTGATGCCGCGGTCAGAAAAAAAGCTGCCAGAAGCAAAAATTTTTTTTTTCTCAAATGTAATAACGGATGCTAGAATGTGATTCAGGGTGGAATTCCATGTCCAAAAATATTATTATTAGCTGTTTTTAAAAATCAAGTGTTTTTGCTGCCCGAGGAAGAAAACGCGTCATGCAGCGGTCAGAAAAAAAGCTGCCCAGGAGCAAAAAAAATTTTTTTTTCTCAAATGTAATAACGGATCCTAGAATGTGATTCGGGGTGGAATTCAATGTCTAAAAATATTATTATTAGCTGTTTTTAAAAATCAAGTGTTTTTGCTGCCTGAGGAAGAAAACCCGTGATGCCGCGGTCAGAAAAAATCTGCCCAGGAGCAAAAAAAAAATTTTTTTTCTCAAATGTAATAACGAATGCTAGAATGTGATTCGGGGTGGAATTCCATGTCTAAAAATATTATTATTAGCTGTTTTAAAAAATCAAGTGTTTTTGCTGCCTGAGGAAGAAAACCCGTGATGCCGCGGTCAGAAAAAAAGCTGCCCAGGAGCAAAAAAAATTTTTTTTTTCTCAAATGTAATAACGGATACTAGAATGTGATTTGGGGTGGAATTCCATGTCTAAAAATATTATTATTAGCTGTTTTTAAAAATCGAGTGTTTTTGCTGCCCGAGGAAGAAAACGCGTGATGCCGCAGTCAGAAAAAAAGCTGCCAGGAGCAAAAAAATTTTTTTTTTCTCAAATGTAATAACGGATGTTAGAATGGGATTCGGGGTGGAATTCCATGTCTAAAAATATTATTATTAGCTGTTTTTAAAAATCGAGTGTTTTTGCTGCCCGAGGAAGAAAACGTGTGATGCCGTGGTCAGAAAAACAGCTGCCCAGGAGCAAAAAATTTTTTTTTCTCAAATGTAATAACGGATGTTAGAATGTGATTCGGGCTGGAATTCCATGTCTAAAAATATTATTATTAGCTGTTTTTAAAAATCGAGTGTTTTTGCTGCCCGAGGAAGAAAACGTGTGATGCCGCGGTCAGAAAAAAAGCTGCCAGAAGCAAAAAATTTTTTTTTCTCAAATGTAATAATGGATGCTAGAATGTGATTCGGGGTGGAATTCCATGTCTAAAAATATTATTATTAGCTGTTTTTAAAAATCGAGTGTTTTTGCTGCCCGAGGAAGAAAACGTGTGATGCCGCGGTCAGAAAAAAAGCTGCCAGAAGCAAAAAATTTTTTTTTCTCAAATGTAATAACGGATGCTAGAATGTGATTCGGGGTGGAATTCCATGTCTAAAAATATTATTATTAGCTGTTTTTAAAAATCGAGTGTTTTTGCTGCCCGAGGAAGAAAACGCATGATGCCGCGGTCAGAAAAACATCTGCCCAGGAGCAAAAAATTTTTTTTTCTCAAATGTAATAACGGATGTTAGAATGTGATTCGGGCTGGAATTCCATGTCTAAAAATATTATTATTAGCTGTTTTTAAAAATCGAGTGTTTTTGCTGCCCGAGGAAGAAAACGTGTGATGCCGCGGTCAGAAAAAAAGCTGCCAGAAGCAAAAAATTTTTTTTTCTCAAATGTAATAACGGATGCTAGAATGTGATTCGGGCTGGAATTCCATGTCTAAAAATATTATTATTAGCTGTTTTTAAAAATCGAGTGTTTTTGCTGCCCGAGGAAGAAAACGCATGATGCCGCGGTCAGAAAAAAAGCTGCCCAGGAGCAAAAATTTTTTTTTCTCAAATGTAATAACGGATGCTAGAATGTGATTCGGGGTGGAATTCCATGTCTAAAAATATTATTATTAGCTGTTTTTAAAAATCAAGTGTTTTTGCTGCCCGAGGAAGAAAACGCGTGATGCAGCGGTCAGAAAAAAAGCTGCCCAGGAGCAAAAAAAAATTTTTTTCTCAAATGTAATAACGGATGCTAGAATGTGATTCAGGGTGGAATTCCATGTCTAAAAATATTATTATTAGCTGTTTTTAAAAATCGAGTGTTTTTGCTGCCCGAGGAAGAAAACGCGTGATGCCACAGTCAGAAAAAAAGCTGCCAGGAGCAAAAAAAATTTTTTTTTCTCAAATGTAATAACGGATGTTAGAATGGGATTCGGGGTGGAATTCCATGTCTAAAAATATTATTATTAGCTGTTTTTAAAAATCGAGTGTTTTTGCTGCCCGAGGAAGAAAACGTGTGATGCCGTGGTCAGAAAAACAGCTGCCCAGGAGCAAAAAAATTTTTTTTTCTCAAATGTAATAACGGATGCTAGAATGGGATTTGGGGTGGAATTCCATGTCTAAAAATATTATTATTAGCTGTTTTTAAAAATCGAGTGTTTTTGCTGCCCGAGGAAGAAAACGCGTGATGCAGCGGTCAGAAAAAAAGCTGCCCAGGAGCAAAAAATTTTTTTTTTCTCAAATGTAATAACGGATCCTAGAATGTGATTCAGGGTGGAATTCCATGTCTAAAAATATTATTATTAGCTGTTTTTAAAAATCGAGTGTTTTTGCTGCCCGAGGAAGAAAACGCGTGATCCCGCGGTCCGAAAAAAAGCTGCCCAGGAACAAAAATTTTTTTTCTCAAATGTAATAACGGATGCTAGAATGGGATTCGGGGTGGAATTCCATGTCTAAAAATATTATTATTAGCTGTTTTTAAATATCGAGTGTTTTCGCTGCCCAAGGAAGAGAACGCGTGATGCCGCGGTCAGAAAAAAAGCTGCCAGAAGCAAAAATTTTTTTTTTCTCAAATGTAATAACGGATGCTAGAATGTGATTCAGGGTGGAATTCCATGTCCAAAAATATTATTATTAGCTGTTTTTAAAAATCAAGTGTTTTTGCTGCCCGAGGAAGAAAACGCGTCATGCAGCGGTCAGAAAAAAAGCTGCCCAGGAGCAAAAAAAATTTTTTTTTCTCAAATGTAATAACGGATCCTAGAATGTGATTCGGGGTGGAATTCAATGTCTAAAAATATTATTATTCGCTGTTTTTAAAAATTGACTCTTTTTGCTGCCCGAGGAAGAAAACGCGTGATGCCGTGGTTAGAAAAAAAGCTGCCCAGGAGCAAAAAAATTTTTTTTTTCTCAAATGTAATAACGGATGCTAGAATGGGATTTGGGGTGGAATTCCATGTCTAAAAATATTATTATTAGCTGTTTTTAAAAATCGAGTGTTTTTGCTGCCCGAGGAAGAAAACGCGTGATGCAGCGGTCAGAAAAAAAGCTGCCCAGGAGCAAAAAAAATTTTTTTTTCTCAAATGTAATAACGGATCCTAGAATGTGATTCAGGGTGGAATTCCATGTCTAAAAATATTATTATTAGCTGTTTTTAAAAATCGAGTGTTTTTGCTGCCCGAGGAAGAAAACGCGTGATCCCGCGGTCAGAAAAAAAGCTGCCCAGGAAAAAAAATTTTTTTTCTCAAATGTAATAACGGATGCTAGAATGGGATTCGGGGTGGAATTCCATGTCTAAAAATATTATTATTAGCTGTTTTTAAATATCGAGTGTTTTCGCTGCCCAAGGAAGAGAAAACGTGATGCCGCGGTCAGAAAAAAAGCTGCCAGAAGCAAAAATTTTTTTTTTCTCAAATGTAATAACGGATGCTAGAATGTGATTCAGGGTGGAATTCCATGTCCAAAAATATTATTATTAGCTGTTTTTAAAAATCAAGTGTTTTTGCTGCCCGAGGAAGAAAACGCGTCATGCAGCGGTCAGAAAAAAAGCTGCCCAGGAGCAAAAAAAAATTTTTTTTTCTCAAATGTAATAACGGATCCTAGAATGTGATTCGGGGTGGAATTCAATGTCTAAAAATATTATTATTAGCTGTTTTTAAAAATCAAGTGTTTTTGCTGCCTGAGGAAGAAAACCCGTGATGCCGCGGTCAGAAAAAATCTGCCCAGGAGCAAAAAAAAATTTTTTTTCTCAAATGTAATAACGAATGCTAGAATGTGATTCGGGGTGGAATTCCATGTCTAAAAATATTATTATTAGCTGTTTTAAAAAATCAAGTGTTTTTGCTGCCTGAGGAAGAAAACCCGTGATGCAGCGGTCAGAAAAAAAGCTGCCCAGGAGCAAAAAAATTTTTTTTTTCTCAAATGTAATAACGGATCCTAGAATGTGATTCAGGGTGGAATTCCATGTCTAAAAATATTATTATTAGCTGTTTTTAAAAATCGAGTGTTTTTGCTGCCCGAGGAAGAAAACGCGTGATCCCGCGGTCAGAAAAAAAGCTGCCCAGGAACAAAAATTTTTTTTCTCAAATGTAATAACGGATGCTAGAATGGGATTCGGGGTGGAATTCCATGTCTAAAAATATTATTATTAGCTGTTTTTAAATATCGAGTGTTTTCGCTGCCCAAGGAAGAGAACGCGTGATGCCGCGGTCAGAAAAAAAGCTGCCAGAAGCAAAAATTTTTTTTTTCTCAAATGTAATAACGGATGCTAGAATGTGATTCAGGGTGGAATTCCATGTCCAAAAATATTATTATTAGCTGTTTTTAAAAATCAAGTGTTTTTGCTGCCCGAGGAAGAAAACGCGTCATGCAGCGGTCAGAAAAAAAGCTGCCCAGGAGCAAAAAAAATTTTTTTTTCTCAAATGTAATAACGGATCCTAGAATGTGATTCGGGGTGGAATTCAATGTCTACAAATATTATTATTTGCTGTTTTTAAAAATTGACTCTTTTTGCTGCCCAAGGAAGAAAACGCGTGATGCCGTGGTTAGAAAAAAAGCTGCCCAGGAGCAAAAAAAATTTTTTTTCTCAAATGTAATAACGGATGCTAGAATGGGATTTGGGGTGGAATTCCATGTCTAAAAATATTATTATTAGCTGTTTTTAAAAATCGAGTGTTTTTGCTGCCCGAGGAAGAAAACGCGTGATGCAGCGGTCAGAAAAAAAGCTGCCCAGGAGCAAAAAAAATTTTTTTTTCTCAAATGTAATAACGGATCCTAGAATGTGATTCAGGGTGGAATTCCATGTCTAAAAATATTATTATTAGCTGTTTTTAAAAATCGAGTGTTTTTGCTGCCCGAGGAAGAAAACGCGTGATCCCGCGGTCAGAAAAAAAGCTGCCCAGGAACAAAAATTTTTTTTCTCAAATGTAATAACGGATGCTAGAATGGGATTCGGGGTGGAATTCCATGTCTAAAAATATTATTATTAGCTGTTTTTAAATATCGAGTGTTTTCGCTGCCCAAGGAAGAGAACACGTGATGCCGCGGTCAGAAAAAAAGCTGCCAGAAGCAAAAATTTTTTTTTTCTCAAATGTAATAACGGATGCTAGAATGTGATTCAGGGTGGAATTCCATGTCCAAAAATATTATTATTAGCTGTTTTTAAAAATCAAGTGTTTTTGCTGCCCGAGGAAGAAAACGCGTCATGCAGCGGTCAGAAAAAAAGCTGCCCAGGAGCAAAAAAAATTTTTTTTTCTCAAATGTAATAACGGATCCTAGAATGTGATTCGGGGTGGAATTCAATGTCTAAAAATATTATTATTAGCTGTTTTTAAAAATCAAGTGTTTTTGCTGCCTGAGGAAGAAAACCCGTGATGCCGCGGTCAGAAAAAATCTGCCCAGGAGCAAAAAAAAAATTTTTTTTCTCAAATGTAATAACGAATGCTAGAATGTGATTCGGGGTGGAATTCCATGTCTAAAAATATTATTATTAGCTGTTTTAAAAAATCAAGTGTTTTTGCTGCCTGAGGAAGAAAACCCGTGATGCCGCGGTCAGAAAAAAAGCTGCCCAGGAGCAAAAAAAATTTTTTTTTTCTCAAATGTAATAACGGATACTAGAATGTGATTTGGGGTGGAATTCCATGTCTAAAAATATTATTATTAGCTGTTTTTAAAAATCGAGTGTTTTTGCTGCCCGAGGAAGAAAACGCGTGATGCCGCAGTCAGAAAAAAAGCTGCCAGGAGCAAAAAAATTTTTTTTTTCTCAAATGTAATAACGGATGTTAGAATGGGATTCGGGGTGGAATTCCATGTCTAAAAATATTATTATTAGCTGTTTTTAAAAATCGAGTGTTTTTGCTGCCCGAGGAAGAAAACGTGTGATGCCGTGGTCAGAAAAACAGCTGCCCAGGAGCAAAAAATTTTTTTTTCTCAAATGTAATAACGGATGTTAGAATGTGATTCGGGCTGGAATTCCATGTCTAAAAATATTATTATTAGCTGTTTTTAAAAATCGAGTGTTTTTGCTGCCCGAGGAAGAAAACGTGTGATGCCGCGGTCAGAAAAAAAGCTGCCAGAAGCAAAAAATTTTTTTTTCTCAAATGTAATAATGGATGCTAGAATGTGATTCGGGGTGGAATTCCATGTCTAAAAATATTATTATTAGCTGTTTTTAAAAATCGAGTGTTTTTGCTGCCCGAGGAAGAAAACGTGTGATGCCGCGGTCAGAAAAAAAGCTGCCAGAAGCAAAAAATTTTTTTTTCTCAAATGTAATAACGGATGCTAGAATGTGATTCGGGGTGGAATTCCATGTCTAAAAATATTATTATTAGCTGTTTTTAAAAATCGAGTGTTTTTGCTGCCCGAGGAAGAAAACGCATGATGCCGCGGTCAGAAAAACATCTGCCCAGGAGCAAAAAATTTTTTTTTCTCAAATGTAATAACGGATGTTAGAATGTGATTCGGGCTGGAATTCCATGTCTAAAAATATTATTATTAGCTGTTTTTAAAAATCGAGTGTTTTTGCTGCCCGAGGAAGAAAACGTGTGATGCCGCGGTCAGAAAAAAAGCTGCCAGAAGCAAAAAATTTTTTTTTCTCAAATGTAATAACGGATGCTAGAATGTGATTCGGGCTGGAATTCCATGTCTAAAAATATTATTATTAGCTGTTTTTAAAAATCGAGTGTTTTTGCTGCCCGAGGAAGAAAACGCATGATGCCGCGGTCAGAAAAAAAGCTGCCCAGGAGCAAAAATTTTTTTTTCTCAAATGTAATAACGGATGCTAGAATGTGATTCGGGGTGGAATTCCATGTCTAAAAATATTATTATTAGCTGTTTTTAAAAATCAAGTGTTTTTGCTGCCCGAGGAAGAAAACGCGTGATGCAGCGGTCAGAAAAAAAGCTGCCCAGGAGCAAAAAAAAATTTTTTTCTCAAATGTAATAACGGATGCTAGAATGTGATTCAGGGTGGAATTCCATGTCTAAAAATATTATTATTAGCTGTTTTTAAAAATCGAGTGTTTTTGCTGCCCGAGGAAGAAAACGCGTGATGCCACAGTCAGAAAAAAAGCTGCCAGGAGCAAAAAAAATTTTTTTTTCTCAAATGTAATAACGGATGTTAGAATGGGATTCGGGGTGGAATTCCATGTCTAAAAATATTATTATTAGCTGTTTTTAAAAATCTAGTGTTTTTGCTGCCCGAGGAAGAAAACGTGTGATGCCGTGGTCAGAAAAACAGCTGCCCAGGAGCAAAAAATTTTTTTTTCTCAAATGTAATAACGGATGTTAGAATGTGATTCGGGCTGGAATTCCATGTCTAAAAATATTATTATTAGCTGTTTTTAAAAATCGAGTGTTTTTGCTGCCCGAGGAAGAAAACGTGTGATGCCGCGGTCAGAAAAAAAGCTGCCCAGGAGCAAAAAAATTTTTTTTTCTCAAATGTAATAACGGATGCTAGAATGGGATTTGGGGTGGAATTCCATGTCTAAAAATATTATTATTAGCTGTTTTTAAAAATCGAGTGTTTTTGCTGCCCGAGGAAGAAAACGCATGATGCCGCGGTCAGAAAAACATCTGCCCAGGAGCAAAAAATTTTTTTTTCTCAAATGTAATAACGGATGTTAGAATGTGATTCGGGCTGGAATTCCATGTCTAAAAATATTATTATTAGCTGTTTTTAAAAATCGAGTGTTTTTGCTGCCCGAGGAAGAAAACGTGTGATGCCGCGGTCAGAAAAAAAGCTGCCAGAAGCAAAAAATTTTTTTTTCTCAAATGTAATAACAGATGCTAGAATGTGATTCGGGGTGGAATTCCATGTCTAAAAATATTATTATTAGCTGTTTTTAAAAATCGAGTGTTTTTGCTGCCCGAGGAAGAAAACGTGTGATGCCGCGGTCAGAAAAAAAGCTGCCAGAAGCAAAAAAATTTTTTTTCTCAAATGTAATAACGGATGCTAGAATGTGATTCGGGGTGGAATTCCATGTCTAAAAATATTATTATTAGCTGTTTTTAAAAATCGAGTGTTTTTGCTGCCCGAGGAAGAAAACGCATGATGCCGCGGTCAGAAAAACATCTGCCCAGGAGCAAAAAAATTTTTTTTCTCAAATGTAATAACGGATGTTAGAATGTGATTCGGGCTGGAATTCCATGTCTAAAAATATTATTATTAGCTGTTTTTAAAAATCGAGTGTTTTTGCTGCCCGAGGATGAAAACGTGTGATGCCGCGGTCAGAAAAAAAGCTGCCAGAAGCAAAAAATTTTTTTTTCTCAAATGTAATAACGGATGCTAGAATGTGATTCGGGGTGGAATTCCATGTCTAAAAATATTATTATTAGCTGTTTTTAAAAATCGAGTGTTTTTGCTGCCCGAGGAAGAAAACGCATGATGCCGCGGTCAGAAAAAAAGCTGCCCAGGAGCAAAAATTTTTTTTTCTCAAATGTAATAACGGATGCTAGAATGTGATTCGGGGTGGAATTCCATGTCTAAAAATATTATTATTAGCTGTTTTTAAAAATCAAGTGTTTTTGCTGCCCGAGGAAGAAAACGCGTGATGCAGCGGTCAGAAAAAAAGCTGCCCAGGAGCAAAAAAAAATTTTTTTTCTCAAATGTAATAACGGATGCTAGAATGTGATTCAGGGTGGAATTCCATGTCTAAAAATATTATTATTAGCTGTTTTTAAAAATCGAGTGTTTTTGCTGCCCGAGGAAGAAAACGCGTGATGCCGCAGTCAGAAAAAAAGCTGCCAGGAGCAAAAAAAATTTTTTTTTCTCAAATGTAATAACGGATGTTAGAATGGGATTCGGGGTGGAATTCCATGTCTAAAAATATTATTATTAGCTGTTTTTAAAAATCGAGTGTTTTTGCTGCCCGAGGAAGAAAACGTGTGATGCCGTGGTCAGAAAAACAGCTGCCCAGGAGCAAAAATTTTTTTTTTCTCAAATGTAATAACGGATGTTAGAATGTGATTCGGGCTGGAATTCCATGTCTAAAAATATTATTATTAGCTGTTTTTAAAAATCGAGTGTTTTTGCTGCCCGAGGAAGAAAACGTGTGATGCCGCGGTCAGAAAAAAAGCTGCCCAGGAGCAAAAAAATTTTTTTTTCTCAAATGTAATAACGGATGCTAGAATGGGATTTGGGGTGGAATTCCATGTCTAAAAATATTATTATTAGCTGTTTTTAAAAATCGAGTGTTTTTGCTGCCCGAGGAAGAAAACGCGTGATGCAGCGGTCAGAAAAAAAGCTGCCCAGGAGCAAAAAAATTTTTTTTTTCTCAAATGTAATAACGGATCCTAGAATGTGATTCAGGGTGGAATTCCATGTCTAAAAATATTATTATTAGCTGTTTTTAAAAATCGAGTGTTTTTGCTGCCCGAGGAAGAAAACGCGTGATCCCGCGGTCAGAAAAAAAGCTGCCCAGGAACAAAAATTTTTTTTCTCAAATGTAATAACGGATGCTAGAATGGGATTCGGGGTGGAATTCCATGTCTAAAAATATTATTATTAGCTGTTTTTAAATATCGAGTGTTTTCGCTGCCCAAGGAAGAGAACGCGTGATGCCGCGGTCAGAAAAAAAGCTGCCAGAAGCAAAAATTTTTTTTTTCTCAAATGTAATAACGGATGCTAGAATGTGATTCAGGGTGGAATTCCATGTCCAAAAATATTATTATTAGCTATTTTTAAAAATCAAGTGTTTTTGCTGCCCGAGGAAGAAAACGCGTCATGCAGCGGTCAGAAAAAAAGCTGCCCAGGAGCAAAAAAAATTTTTTTTTCTCAAATGTAATAACGGATCCTAGAATGTGATTCGGGGTGGAATTCAATGTCTAAAAATATTATTATTAGCTGTTTTTAAAAATCAAGTGTTTTTGCTGCCTGAGGAAGAAAGCCCGTGATGCCGCGGTCAGAAAAAATCTGCCCAGGAGCAAAAAAAAAATTTTTTTTCTCAAATGTAATAACGGATACTAGAATGTGATTTGGGGTGGAATTCCATGTCTAAAAATATTATTATTAGCTGTTTTTAAAAATCGAGTGTTTTTGCTGCCCGAGGAAGAAAACGCGTGATGCCGCAGTCAGAAAAAAAGCTGCCAGGAGCAAAAAAATTTTTTTTTTCTCAAATGTAATAACGGATGTTAGAATGGGATTCGGGGTGGAATTCCATGTCTAAAAATATTATTATTAGCTGTTTTTAAAAATCAAGTGTTTTTGCTGCCCGAGGAAGAAAACGCGTGATGCAGCGGTCAGAAAAAAAGCTGCCCAGGAGCAAAAAAAAATTTTTTTTCTCAAATGTAATAACGGATGCTAGAATGTGATTCAGGGTGGAATTCCATGTCTAAAAATATTATTATTAGCTGTTTTTAAAAATCGAGTGTTTTTGCTGCCCGAGGAAGAAAACGCGTGATGCCGCAGTCAGAAAAAAAGCTGCCAGGAGCAAAAAAAATTTTTTTTTCTCAAATGTAATAACGGATGTTAGAATGGGATTCGGGGTGGAATTCCATGTCTAAAAATATTATTATTAGCTGTTTTTAAAAATCTAGTGTTTTTGCTGCCCGAGGAAGAAAACGTGTGATGCCGTGGTCAGAAAAACAGCTGCCCAGGAGCAAAAAATTTTTTTTTCTCAAATGTAATAACGGATGTTAGAATGTGATTCGGGCTGGAATTCCATGTCTAAAAATATTATTATTAGCTGTTTTTAAAAATCGAGTGTTTTTGCTGCCCGAGGAAGAAAACGTGTGATGCCGCGGTCAGAAAAAAAGCTGCCCAGGAGCAAAAAAAATTTTTTTTCTCAAATGTAATAACGGATGTTAGAATGTGATTCGGGCTGGAATTCCATGTCTAAAAATATTATTATTAGCTGTTTTTAAAAATCGAGTGTTTTTGCTGCCCGAGGAAGAAAACGTGTGATGCCGCGGTCAGAAAAAAAGCTGCCAGAAGCAAAAAATTTTTTTTTCTCAAATGTAATAACGGATGCTAGAATGTGATTCGGGGTGGAATTCCATGTCTAAAAATATTATTATTAGCTGTTTTTAAAAATCGAGTGTTTTTGCTGCCCGAGGAAGAAAACGTGTGATGCCGCGGTCAGAAAAAAAGCTGCCAGAAGCAAAAAAATTTTTTTTCTCAAATGTAATAACGGATGCTAGAATGTGATTCGGGGTGGAATTCCATGTCTAAAAATATTATTATTAGCTGTTTTTAAAAATCGAGTGTTTTTGCTGCCCGAGGAAGAAAACGCATGATGCCGCGGTCAGAAAAACATCTGCCCAGGAGCAAAAAAATTTTTTTTCTCAAATGTAATAACGGATGTTAGAATGTGATTCGGGCTGGAATTCCATGTCTAAAAATATTATTATTAGCTGTTTTTAAAAATCGAGTGTTTTTGCTGCCCGAGGAAGAAAACGTGTGATGCCGCGGTCAGAAAAAAAGCTGCCAGAAGCAAAAAATTTTTTTTTCTCAAATGTAATAACGGATGCTAGAATGTGATTCGGGGTGGAATTCCATGTCTAAAAATATTATTATTAGCTGTTTTTAAAAATCGAGTGTTTTTGCTGCCCGAGGAAGAAAACGCATGATGCCGCGGTCAGAAAAAAAGCTGCCCAGGAGCAAAAATTTTTTTTTCTCAAATGTAATAACGGATGCTAGAATGTGATTCGGGGTGGAATTCCATGTCTAAAAATATTATTATTAGCTGTTTTTAAAAATCAAGTGTTTTTGCTGCCCGAGGAAGAAAACGCGTGATGCAGCGGTCAGAAAAAAAGCTGCCCAGGAGCAAAAAAAAATTTTTTTTCTCAAATGTAATAACGGATGCTAGAATGTGATTCAGGGTGGAATTCCATGTCTAAAAATATTATTATTAGCTGTTTTTAAAAATCGAGTGTTTTTGCTGCCCGAGGAAGAAAACGCGTGATGCCGCAGTCAGAAAAAAAGCTGCCAGGAGCAAAAAAAATTTTTTTTTCTCAAATGTAATAACGGATGTTAGAATGGGATTCGGGGTGGAATTCCATGTCTAAAAATATTATTATTAGCTGTTTTTAAAAATCGAGTGTTTTTGCTGCCCGAGGAAGAAAACGTGTGATGCCGTGGTCAGAAAAACAGCTGCCCAGGAGCAAAAATTTTTTTTTTCTCAAATGTAATAACGGATGTTAGAATGTGATTCGGGCTGGAATTCCATGTCTAAAAATATTATTATTAGCTGTTTTTAAAAATCGAGTGTTTTTGCTGCCCGAGGAAGAAAACGTGTGATGCCGCGGTCAGAAAAAAAGCTGCCCAGGAGCAAAAAAATTTTTTTTTCTCAAATGTAATAACGGATGCTAGAATGGGATTTGGGGTGGAATTCCATGTCTAAAAATATTATTATTAGCTGTTTTTAAAAATCGAGTGTTTTTGCTGCCCGAGGAAGAAAACGCGTGATGCAGCGGTCAGAAAAAAAGCTGCCCAGGAGCAAAAAAATTTTTTTTTTCTCAAATGTAATAACGGATCCTAGAATGTGATTCAGGGTGGAATTCCATGTCTAAAAATATTATTATTAGCTGTTTTTAAAAATCGAGTGTTTTTGCTGCCCGAGGAAGAAAACGCGTGATCCCGCGGTCAGAAAAAAAGCTGCCCAGGAACAAAAATTTTTTTTCTCAAATGTAATAACGGATGCTAGAATGGGATTCGGGGTGGAATTCCATGTCTAAAAATATTATTATTAGCTGTTTTTAAAAATCAAGTGTTTTTGCTGCCCGAGGAAGAAAACGCGTGATGCAGCGGTCAGAAAAAAAGCTGCCCAGGAGCAAAAAAAAATTTTTTTTCTCAAATGTAATAACGGATGCTAGAATGTGATTCAGGGTGGAATTCCATGTCTAAAAATATTATTATTAGCTGTTTTTAAAAATCGAGTGTTTTTGCTGCCCGAGGAAGAAAACGCGTGATGCCGCAGTCAGAAAAAAAGCTGCCAGGAGCAAAAAAAATTTTTTTTTCTCAAATGTAATAACGGATGTTAGAATGGGATTCGGGGTGGAATTCCATGTCTAAAAATATTATTATTAGCTGTTTTTAAAAATCGAGTGTTTTTGCTGCCCGAGGAAGAAAACGTGTGATGCCGTGGTCAGAAAAACAGCTGCCCAGGAGCAAAAATTTTTTTTTTCTCAAATGTAATAACGGATGTTAGAATGTGATTCGGGCTGGAATTCCATGTCTAAAAATATTATTATTAGCTGTTTTTAAAAATCGAGTGTTTTTGCTGCCCGAGGAAGAAAACGTGTGATGCCGCGGTCAGAAAAAAAGCTGCCCAGGAGCAAAAAAATTTTTTTTTCTCAAATGTAATAACGGATGCTAGAATGGGATTTGGGGTGGAATTCCATGTCTAAAAATATTATTATTAGCTGTTTTTAAAAATCGAGTGTTTTTGCTGCCCGAGGAAGAAAACGCGTGATGCAGCGGTCAGAAAAAAAGCTGCCCAGGAGCAAAAAAATTTTTTTTTTCTCAAATGTAATAACGGATCCTAGAATGTGATTCAGGGTGGAATTCCATGTCTAAAAATATTATTATTAGCTGTTTTTAAAAATCGAGTGTTTTTGCTGCCCGAGGAAGAAAACGCGTGATCCCGCGGTCAGAAAAAAAGCTGCCCAGGAACAAAAATTTTTTTTCTCAAATGTAATAACGGATGCTAGAATGGGATTCGGGGTGGAATTCCATGTCTAAAAATATTATTATTAGCTGTTTTTAAATATCGAGTGTTTTCGCTGCCCAAGGAAGAGAACGCGTGATGCCGCGGTCAGAAAAAATGCTGCCAGAAGCAAAAATTTTTTTTTTCTCAAATGTAATAACGGATGCTAGAATGTGATTCAGGGTGGAATTCCATGTCCAAAAATATTATTATTAGCTATTTTTAAAAATCAAGTGTTTTTGCTGCCCGAGGAAGAAAACGCGTCATGCAGCGGTCAGAAAAAAAGCTGCCCAGGAGCAAAAAAAATTTTTTTTTCTCAAATGTAATAACGGATCCTAGAATGTGATTCGGGGTGGAATTCAATGTCTAAAAATATTATTATTAGCTGTTTTTAAAAATCAAGTGTTTTTGCTGCCTGAGGAAGAAAGCCCGTGATGCCGCGGTCAGAAAAAATCTGCCCAGGAGCAAAAAAAAAATTTTTTTTCTCAAATGTAATAACGGATACTAGAATGTGATTTGGGGTGGAATTCCATGTCTAAAAATATTATTATTAGCTGTTTTTAAAAATCGAGTGTTTTTGCTGCCCGAGGAAGAAAACGCGTGATGCCGCAGTCAGAAAAAAAGCTGCCAGGAGCAAAAAAATTTTTTTTTTCTCAAATGTAATAACGGATGTTAGAATGGGATTCGGGGTGGAATTCCATGTCTAAAAATATTATTATTAGCTGTTTTTAAAAATCAAGTGTTTTTGCTGCCCGAGGAAGAAAACGCGTGATGCAGCGGTCAGAAAAAAAGCTGCCCAGGAGCAAAAAAAAATTTTTTTTCTCAAATGTAATAACGGATGCTAGAATGTGATTCAGGGTGGAATTCCATGTCTAAAAATATTATTATTAGCTGTTTTTAAAAATCGAGTGTTTTTGCTGCCCGAGGAAGAAAACGCGTGATGCCGCAGTCAGAAAAAAAGCTGCCAGGAGCAAAAAAAATTTTTTTTTCTCAAATGTAATAACGGATGTTAGAATGGGATTCGGGGTGGAATTCCATGTCTAAAAATATTATTATTAGCTGTTTTTAAAAATCGAGTGTTTTTGCTGCCCGAGGAAGAAAACGTGTGATGCCGTGGTCAGAAAAACAGCTGCCCAGGAGCAAAAATTTTTTTTTTCTCAAATGTAATAACGGATGTTAGAATGTGATTCGGGCTGGAATTCCATGTCTAAAAATATTATTATTAGCTGTTTTTAAAAATCGAGTGTTTTTGCTGCCCGAGGAAGAAAACGTGTGATGCCGCGGTCAGAAAAAAAGCTGCCCAGGAGCAAAAAAATTTTTTTTTCTCAAATGTAATAACGGATGCTAGAATGGGATTTGGGGTGGAATTCCATGTCTAAAAATATTATTATTAGCTGTTTTTAAAAATCGAGTGTTTTTGCTGCCCGAGGAAGAAAACGCGTGATGCAGCGGTCAGAAAAAAAGCTGCCCAGGAGCAAAAAAATTTTTTTTTTCTCAAATGTAATAACGGATCCTAGAATGTGATTCAGGGTGGAATTCCATGTCTAAAAATATTATTATTAGCTGTTTTTAAAAATCGAGTGTTTTTGCTGCCCGAGGAAGAAAACGCGTGATCCCGCGGTCAGAAAAAAAGCTGCCCAGGAACAAAAATTTTTTTTCTCAAATGTAATAACGGATGCTAGAATGGGATTCGGGGTGGAATTCCATGTCTAAAAATATTATTATTAGCTGTTTTTAAAAATCAAGTGTTTTTGCTGCCCGAGGAAGAAAACGCGTGATGCAGCGGTCAGAAAAAAAGCTGCCCAGGAGCAAAAAAAAATTTTTTTTCTCAAATGTAATAACGGATGCTAGAATGTGATTCAGGGTGGAATTCCATGTCTAAAAATATTATTATTAGCTGTTTTTAAAAATCGAGTGTTTTTGCTGCCCGAGGAAGAAAACGCGTGATGCCGCAGTCAGAAAAAAAGCTGCCAGGAGCAAAAAAAATTTTTTTTTCTCAAATGTAATAACGGATGTTAGAATGGGATTCGGGGTGGAATTCCATGTCTAAAAATATTATTATTAGCTGTTTTTAAAAATCGAGTGTTTTTGCTGCCCGAGGAAGAAAACGTGTGATGCCGTGGTCAGAAAAACAGCTGCCCAGGAGCAAAAATTTTTTTTTTCTCAAATGTAATAACGGATGTTAGAATGTGATTCGGGCTGGAATTCCATGTCTAAAAATATTATTATTAGCTGTTTTTAAAAATCGAGTGTTTTTGCTGCCCGAGGAAGAAAACGTGTGATGCCGCGGTCAGAAAAAAAGCTGCCCAGGAGCAAAAAAATTTTTTTTTCTCAAATGTAATAACGGATGCTAGAATGGGATTTGGGGTGGAATTCCATGTCTAAAAATATTATTATTAGCTGTTTTTAAAAATCGAGTGTTTTTGCTGCCCGAGGAAGAAAACGCGTGATGCAGCGGTCAGAAAAAAAGCTGCCCAGGAGCAAAAAAATTTTTTTTTTCTCAAATGTAATAACGGATCCTAGAATGTGATTCGGGGTGGAATTCAATGTCTAAAAATATTATTATTAGCTGTTTTTAAAAATCAAGTGTTTTTGCTGCCTGAGGAAGAAAGCCCGTGATGCCGCGGTCAGAAAAAATCTGCCCAGGAGCAAAAAAAAAATTTTTTTTCTCAAATGTAATAACGGATACTAGAATGTGATTTGGGGTGGAATTCCATGTCTAAAAATATTATTATTAGCTGTTTTTAAAAATCGAGTGTTTTTGCTGCCCGAGGAAGAAAACGCGTGATGCCGCAGTCAGAAAAAAAGCTGCCAGGAGCAAAAAAAATTTTTTTTTCTCAAATGTAATAACGGATGTTAGAATGGGATTCGGGGTGGAATTCCATGTCTAAAAATATTATTATTAGCTGTTTTTAAAAATCAAGTGTTTTTGCTGCCCGAGGAAGAAAACGCGTGATGCAGCGGTCAGAAAAAAAGCTGCCCAGGAGCAAAAAAAAATTTTTTTTCTCAAATGTAATAACGGATGCTAGAATGTGATTCAGGGTGGAATTCCATGTCTAAAAATATTATTATTAGCTGTTTTTAAAAATCGAGTGTTTTTGCTGCCCGAGGAAGAAAACGCGTGATGCCGCAGTCAGAAAAAAAGCTGCCAGGAGCAAAAAAAATTTTTTTTTCTCAAATGTAATAACGGATGTTAGAATGGGATTCGGGGTGGAATTCCATGTCTAAAAATATTATTATTAGCTGTTTTTAAAAATCTAGTGTTTTTGCTGCCCGAGGAAGAAAACGTGTGATGCCGTGGTCAGAAAAACAGCTGCCCAGGAGCAAAAAATTTTTTTTTCTCAAATGTAATAACGGATGTTAGAATGTGATTCGGGCTAGAATTCCATGTCTAAAAATATTATTATTAGCTGTTTTTAAAAATCGAGTGTTTTTGCTGCCCGAGGAAGAAAACGTGTGATGCCGCGGTCAGAAAAAAAGCTGCCCAGGAGCAAAAAAATTTTTTTTTCTCAAATGTAATAACGGATGTTAGAATGTGATTCGGGCTGGAATTCCATGTCTAAAAATATTATTATTAGCTGTTTTTAAAAATCGAGTGTTTTTGCTGCCCGAGGAAGAAAACGTGTGATGCCGCGGTCAGAAAAAAAGCTGCCAGAAGCAAAAAATTTTTTTTTCTCAAATGTAATAACGGATGCTAGAATGTGATTCGGGGTGGAATTCCATGTCTAAAAATATTATTATTAGCTGTTTTTAAAAATCGAGTGTTTTTGCTGCCCGAGGAAGAAAACGTGTGATGCCGCGGTCAGAAAAAAAGCTGCCAGAAGCAAAAAAATTTTTTTTCTCAAATGTAATAACGGATGCTAGAATGTGATTCGGGGTGGAATTCCATGTCTAAAAATATTAT
The DNA here is from genome assembly GCA_022577455.1 of Arizona elegans. Classification (NCBI taxonomy): domain Eukaryota; kingdom Metazoa; phylum Chordata; class Lepidosauria; order Squamata; family Colubridae; genus Arizona; species Arizona elegans. The sequence continues at coordinate 167,020,598 of JAKOOJ010000001.1, read as the reverse complement.
TATTAGCTGTTTTTAAAAATCGAGTGTTTTTGCTGCCCGAGGAAGAAAACGCATGATGCCGCGGTCAGAAAAACATCTGCCCAGGAGCAAAAAAATTTTTTTTCTCAAATGTAATAACGGATGTTAGAATGTGATTCGGGCTGGAATTCCATGTCTAAAAATATTATTATTAGCTGTTTTTAAAAATCGAGTGTTTTTGCTGCCCGAGGAAGAAAACGTGTGATGCCGCGGTCAGAAAAAAAGCTGCCAGAAGCAAAAAATTTTTTTTTCTCAAATGTAATAACGGATGCTAGAATGTGATTCGGGGTGGAATTCCATGTCTAAAAATATTATTATTAGCTGTTTTTAAAAATCGAGTGTTTTTGCTGCCCGAGGAAGAAAACGCATGATGCCGCGGTCAGAAAAAAAGCTGCCCAGGAGCAAAAATTTTTTTTTCTCAAATGTAATAACGGATGCTAGAATGTGATTCGGGGTGGAATTCCATGTCTAAAAATATTATTATTAGCTGTTTTTAAAAATCAAGTGTTTTTGCTGCCCGAGGAAGAAAACGCGTGATGCAGCGGTCAGAAAAAAAGCTGCCCAGGAGCAAAAAAAAATTTTTTTTCTCAAATGTAATAACGGATGCTAGAATGTGATTCAGGGTGGAATTCCATGTCTAAAAATATTATTATTAGCTGTTTTTAAAAATCGAGTGTTTTTGCTGCCCGAGGAAGAAAACGCGTGATGCCGCAGTCAGAAAAAAAGCTGCCAGGAGCAAAAAAAATTTTTTTTTCTCAAATGTAATAACGGATGTTAGAATGGGATTCGGGGTGGAATTCCATGTCTAAAAATATTATTATTAGCTGTTTTTAAAAATCGAGTGTTTTTGCTGCCCGAGGAAGAAAACGTGTGATGCCGTGGTCAGAAAAACAGCTGCCCAGGAGCAAAAATTTTTTTTTTCTCAAATGTAATAACGGATGTTAGAATGTGATTCGGGCTGGAATTCCATGTCTAAAAATATTATTATTAGCTGTTTTTAAAAATCGAGTGTTTTTGCTGCCCGAGGAAGAAAACGTGTGATGCCGCGGTCAGAAAAAAAGCTGCCCAGGAGCAAAAAAATTTTTTTTTCTCAAATGTAATAACGGATGCTAGAATGGGATTTGGGGTGGAATTCCATGTCTAAAAATATTATTATTAGCTGTTTTTAAAAATCGAGTGTTTTTGCTGCCCGAGGAAGAAAACGCGTGATGCAGCGGTCAGAAAAAAAGCTGCCCAGGAGCAAAAAAATTTTTTTTTTCTCAAATGTAATAACGGATCCTAGAATGTGATTCAGGGTGGAATTCCATGTCTAAAAATATTATTATTAGCTGTTTTTAAAAATCGAGTGTTTTTGCTGCCCGAGGAAGAAAACGCGTGATCCCGCGGTCAGAAAAAAAGCTGCCCAGGAACAAAAATTTTTTTTCTCAAATGTAATAACGGATGCTAGAATGGGATTCGGGGTGGAATTCCATGTCTAAAAATATTATTATTAGCTGTTTTTAAATATCGAGTGTTTTCGCTGCCCAAGGAAGAGAACGCGTGATGCCGCGGTCAGAAAAAAAGCTGCCAGAAGCAAAAATTTTTTTTTTCTCAAATGTAATAACGGATGCTAGAATGTGATTCAGGGTGGAATTCCATGTCCAAAAATATTATTATTAGCTATTTTTAAAAATCAAGTGTTTTTGCTGCCCGAGGAAGAAAACGCGTCATGCAGCGGTCAGAAAAAAAGCTGCCCAGGAGCAAAAAAAATTTTTTTTTCTCAAATGTAATAACGGATCCTAGAATGTGATTCGGGGTGGAATTCAATGTCTAAAAATATTATTATTAGCTGTTTTTAAAAATCAAGTGTTTTTGCTGCCTGAGGAAGAAAGCCCGTGATGCCGCGGTCAGAAAAAATCTGCCCAGGAGCAAAAAAAAAATTTTTTTTCTCAAATGTAATAACGGATACTAGAATGTGATTTGGGGTGGAATTCCATGTCTAAAAATATTATTATTAGCTGTTTTTAAAAATCGAGTGTTTTTGCTGCCCGAGGAAGAAAACGCGTGATGCCGCAGTCAGAAAAAAAGCTGCCAGGAGCAAAAAAATTTTTTTTTTCTCAAATGTAATAACGGATGTTAGAATGGGATTCGGGGTGGAATTCCATGTCTAAAAATATTATTATTAGCTGTTTTTAAAAATCGAGTGTTTTTGCTGCCCGAGGAAGAAAACGTGTGATGCCGTGGTCAGAAAAACAGCTGCCCAGGAGCAAAAAATTTTTTTTTCTCAAATGTAATAACGGATGTTAGAATGTGATTCGGGCTGGAATTCCATGTCTAAAAATATTATTATTAGCTGTTTTTAAAAATCGAGTGTTTTTGCTGCCCGAGGAAGAAAACGTGTGATGCCGCGGTCAGAAAAAAAGCTGCCAGAAGCAAAAAAATTTTTTTTCTCAAATGTAATAACGGATGCTAGAATGTGATTCGGGGTGGAATTCCATGTCTAAAAATATTATTATTAGCTGTTTTTAAAAATTGACTCTTTTTGCTGCCCGAGGAAGAAAACGTGTGATGCCGCGGTCAGAAAAAAAGCTGCCAGAAGCAAAAAAATTTTTTTTCTCAAATGTAATAACGGATGCTAGAATGTGATTCGGGGTGGAATTCCATGTCTAAAAATATTATTATTAGCTGTTTTTAAAAATCGAGTGTTTTTGCTGCCCGAGGAAGAAAACGCATGATGCCGCGGTCAGAAAAACATCTGCCCAGGAGCAAAAATTTTTTTTTTCTCAAATGTAATAACGGATGCTAGAATGTGATTCGGGCTGGAATTCCATGTCTAAAAATATTATTATTAGCTGTTTTTAAAAATCGAGTGTTTTTGCTGCCCGAGGAAGAAAACGTGTGATGCCGCGGTCAGAAAAAAAGCTGCCAGAAGCAAAAAATTTTTTTTTCTCAAATGTAATAACGGATGCTAGAATGTGATTCGGGGTGGAATTCCATGTCTAAAAATATTATTATTAGCTGTTTTTAAAAATCGAGTGTTTTTGCTGCCCGAGGAAGAAAACGTGTGATGCCGCGGTCAGAAAAAAAGCTGCCAGAAGCAAAAAATTTTTTTTTCTCAAATGTAATAACGGATGCTAGAATGTGATTCGGGGTGGAATTCCATGTCTAAAAATATTATTATTAGCTGTTTTTAAAAATTGAGTGTTTTTGCTGCCCGAGGAAGAAAACGCATGATGCCGCGGTCAGAAAAACATCTGCCCAGGAGCAAAAAATTTTTTTTTCTCAAATGTAATAACGGATGTTAGAATGTGATTCGGGCTGGAATTCCATGTCTAAAAATATTATTATTAGCTGTTTTTAAAAATCGAGTGTTTTTGCTGCCCGAGGAAGAAAACGTGTGATGCCGCGGTCAGAAAAAAAGCTTCCAGAAGCAAAAAATTTTTTTTTCTCAAATGTAATAACGGATGCTAGAATGTGATTCGGGGTGGAATTCCATGTCTAAAAATATTATTATTAGCTGTTTTTAAAAATCGAGTGTTTTTGCTGCCCGAGGAAGAAAACGCATGATGCCGCGGTCAGAAAAAAAGCTGCCCAGGAGCAAAAATTTTTTTTTTCTCAAATGTAATAACGGATGCTAGAATGTGATTCGGGGTGGAATTCCATGTCTAAAAATATTATTATTAGCTGTTTTTAAAAATCAAGTGTTTTTGCTGCCCGAGGAAGAAAACGCGTGATGCAGCGGTCAGAAAAAAAGCTGCCCAGGAGCAAAAAAAAATTTTTTTTCTCAAATGTAATAACGGATGCTAGAATGTGATTCAGGGTGGAATTCCATGTCTAAAAATATTATTATTAGCTGTTTTTAAAAATCGAGTGTTTTGGCTGCCCGAGGAAGAAAACGCGTGATGCCGCAGTCAGAAAAAAAGCTGCCAGGAGCAAAAAAAATTTTTTTTTCTCAAATGTAATAACGGATGTTAGAATGGGATTCGGGGTGGAATTCCATGTCTAAAAATATTATTATTAGCTGTTTTTAAAAATCGAGTGTTTTTGCTGCCCGAGGAAGAAAACGTGTGATGCCGTGGTCAGAAAAACAGCTGCCCAGGAGCAAAAATTTTTTTTTTCTCAAATGTAATAACGGATGTTAGAATGTGATTCGGGCTGGAATTCCATGTCTAAAAATATTATTATTAGCTGTTTTTAAAAATCGAGTGTTTTTGCTGCCCGAGGAATAAAACGTGTGATGCCGCGGTCAGAAAAAAAGCTGCCCAGGAGCAAAAAATTTTTTTTTTCTCAAATGTAATAACGGATGCTAGAATGGGATTTGGGGTGGAATTCCATGTCTAAAAATATTATTATTAGCTGTTTTTAAAAATCGAGTGTTTTTGCTGCCCGAGGAAGAAAACGCGTGATGCAGCGGTCAGAATAAAAGCTGCCCAGGAGCAAAAAAATTTTTTTTTTCTCAAATGTAATAACGGATCCTAGAATGTGATTCAGGGTGGAATTCCATGTCTAAAAATATTATTATTAGCTGTTTTTAAAAATCGAGTGTTTTTGCTGCCCGAGGAAGAAAACGCGTGATCCCGCGGTCAGAAAAAAAGCTGCCCAGGAACAAAAATTTTTTTTCTCAAATGTAATAACGGATGCTAGAATGGGATTCGGGGTGGAATTCCATGTCTAAAAATATTATTATTAGCTGTTTTTAAATATCGAGTGTTTTCGCTGCCCAAGGAAGAGAACGCGTGATGCCGCGGTCAGAAAAAAAGCTGCAAGAAGCAAAAATTTTTTTTTCTCAAATGTAATAACGGATGCTAGAATGTGATTCAGGGTGGAATTCCATGTCCAAAAATATTATTATTAGCTGTTTTTAAAAATCAACTGTTTTTGCTGCCCGAGGAAGAAAACGCGTCATGCAGCGGTCAGAAAAAAAGCTGCCCAGGAGCAAAAAAAATTTTTTTTTCTCAAATGTAATAACGGATCCTAGAATGTGATTCGGGGTGGAATTCAATGTCTAAAAATATTATTATTAGCTGTTTTTAAAAATCAAGTGTTTTTGCTGCCTGAGGAAGAAAACCCGTGATGCCGCGGTCAGAAAAAATCTGCCCAGGAGCAAAAAAAAATTTTTTTTTCTCAAATGTAATAACGAATGCTAGAATGTGATTCGGGGTGGAATTCCATGTCTAAAAATATTATTATTAGCTGTTTTAAAAAATCAAGTGTTTTTGCTGCCTGAGGAAGAAAACCCGTGATGCCGCGGTCAGAAAAAAAGCTGCCCAGGAGCAAAAAAAATTTTTTTTTCTCAAATGTAATAACGGATACTAGAATGTGATTTGGGGTGGAATTCCATGTCTAAAAATATTATTATTAGCTGTTTTTAAAAATCGAGTGTTTTTGCTGCCCGAGGAAGAAAACGCGTGATGCCGCAGTCAGAAAAAATGCTGCCAGGAGCAAAAAAATTTTTTTTTTCTCAAATGTAATAACGGATGTTAGAATGGGATTCGGGGTGGAATTCCATGTCTAAAAATATTATTATTAGCTGTTTTTAAAAATCGAGTGTTTTTGCTGCCCGAGGAAGAAAACGTGTGATGCCGTGGTCAGAAAAACAGCTGCCCAGGAGCAAAAATTTTTTTTTTCTCAAATGTAATAACGGATGTTAGAATGTGATTCGGGCTGGAATTCCATGTCTAAAAATATTATTATTAGCTGTTTTTAAAAATCGAGTGTTTTTGCTGCCCGAGGAAGAAAACGTGTGATGCCGCGGTCAGAAAAAAAGCTGCCAGAAGCAAAAAAATTTTTTTTCTCAAATGTAATAACGGATGCTAGAATGTGATTCGGGGTGGAATTCCATGTCTAAAAATATTATTATTAGCTGTTTTTAAAAATCGAGTGTTTTTGCTGCCCGAGGAAGAAAACGTGTGATGCCGCGGTCAGAAAAAAAGCTGCCAGAAGCAAAAAATTTTTTTTTTCTCAAATGTAATAACGGATGCTAGAATGTGATTCGGGGTGGAATTCCATGTCTAAAAATATTATTATTAGCTGTTTTTAAAAATCGAGTGTTTTTGCTGCCCGAGGAAGAAAACGCATGATGCCGCGGTCAGAAAAACATCTGCCCAGGAGCAAAAAATTTTTTTTTCTCAAATGTAATAACGGATGCTAGAATGTGATTCGGGCTGGAATTCCATGTCTAAAAATATTATTATTAGCTGTTTTTAAAAATCGAGTGTTTTTGCTGCCCGAGGAAGAAAACGTGTGATGCCGCGGTCAGAAAAAAAGCTGCCAGAAGCAAAAAATTTTTTTTTCTCAAATGTAATAACGGATGCTAGAATGTGATTCGGGGTGGAATTCCATGTCTAAAAATATTATTATTAGCTGTTTTTAAAAATCGAGTGTTTTTGCTGCCCGAGGAAGAAAACGCATGATGCCGCGGTCAGAAAAAAAGCTGCCCAGGAGCAAAAATTTTTTGTTCTCAAATGTAATAACGGATGCTAGAATGTGATTCGGGGTGGAATTCCATGTCTAAAAATATTATTATTAGCTGTTTTTAAAAATCAAGTGTTTTTGCTGCCCGAGGAAGAAAACGCGTGATGCAGCGGTCAGAAAAAAAGCTGCCCAGGAGCAAAAAAAAATTTTTTTTCTCAAATGTAATAACGGATGCTAGAATGTGATTCAGGGTGGAATTCCATGTCTAAAAATATTATTATTAGCTGTTTTTAAAAATCGAGTGTTTTTGCTGCCCGAGGAAGAAAACGCGTGATGCCGCAGTCAGAAAAAAAGCTGCCAGGAGCAAAAAAAAATTTTTTTTCTCAAATGTAATAACGGATGTTAGAATGGGATTCGGGGTGGAATTCCATGTCTAAAAATATTATTATTAGCTGTTTTTAAAAATCGAGTGTTTTTGCTGCCCGAGGAAGAAAACGTGTGATGCCGTGGTCAGAAAAACAGCTGCCCAGGAGCAAAAATTTTTTTTTTCTCAAATGTAATAACGGATGTTAGAATGTGATTCGGGCTGGAATTCCATGTCTAAAAATATTATTATTAGCTGTTTTTAAAAATCGAGTGTTTTTGCTGCCCGAGGAAGAAAACGTGTGATGCCGCGGTCAGAAAAAAAGCTGCCAGAAGCAAAAAAATTTTTTTTCTCAAATGTAATAACGGATGCTAGAATGTGATTCGGGGTGGAATTCCATGTCTAAAAATATTATTATTAGCTGTTTTTAAAAATCGAGTGTTTTTGCTGCCCGAGGAAGAAAACGTGTGATGCCGCGGTCAGAAAAAAAGCTGCCAGAAGCAAAAAATTTTTTTTTTCTCAAATGTAATAACGGATGCTAGAATGTGATTCGGGATGGAATTCCATGTCTAAAAATATTATTATTAGCTGTTTTTAAAAATCGAGTGTTTTTGCTGCCCGAGGAAGAAAACGCATGATGCCGCGGTCAGAAAAACATCTGCCCAGGAGCAAAAAATTTTTTTTTCTCAAATGTAATAACGGATGCTAGAATGTGATTCGGGCTGGAATTCCATGTCTAAAAATATTATTATTAGCTGTTTTTAAAAATCGAGTGTTTTTGCTGCCCGAGGAAGAAAACGTGTGATGCCGCGGTCAGAAAAAAAGCTGCCAGAAGCAAAAAATTTTTTTTTCTCAAATGTAATAACGGATGCTAGAATGTGATTCGGGGTGGAATTCCATGTCTAAAAATCTTATTATTAGCTGTTTTTAAAAATCGAGTGTTTTTGCTGCCCGAGGAAGAAAACGCATGATGCCGCGGTCAGAAAAAAAGCTGCCCAGGAGCAAAAATTTTTTGTTCTCAAATGTAATAACGGATGCTAGAATGTGATTTGGGGTGGAATTCCATGTCTAAAAATATTATTATTAGCTGTTTTTAAAAATCAAGTGTTTTTGCTGCCCGAGGAAGAAAACGCGTGATGCAGCGGTCAGAAAAAAAGCTGCCCAGGAGCAAAAAAAAATTTTTTTTCTCAAATGTAATAACGGATGCTAGAATGTGATTCAGGGTGGAATTCCATGTCTAAAAATATTATTATTAGCTGTTTTTAAAAATCGAGTGTTTTTGCTGCCCGAGGAAGAAAACGCGTGATGCCGCAGTCAGAAAAAAAGCTGCCAGGAGCAAAAAAAAATTTTTTTTCTCAAATGTAATAACGGATGTTAGAATGGGATTCGGGATGGAATTCCATGTCTAAAAATATTATTATTAGCTGTTTTTAAAAATCGAGTGTTTTTGCTGCCCGAGGAAGAAAACGTGTGATGCCGTGGTCAGAAAAACAGCTGCCCAGGAGCAAAAATTTTTTTTTTCTCAAATGTAATAACGGATGTTAGAATGTGATTCGGGCTGGAATTCCATGTCTAAAAATATTATTATTAGCTGTTTTTAAAAATCGAGTGTTTTTGCTGCCCGAGGAAGAAAACGTGTGATGCCGCGGTCAGAAAAAAAGCTGCCAGAAGCAAAAAATTTTTTTTTCTCAAATGTAATAACGGATGCTAGAATGTGATTCGGGGTGGAATTCCATGTCTAAAAATATTATTATTAGCTGTTTTTAAAATTCGAGTGTTTTTGCTGCCCGAGGAAGAAAACGCGTGATGCAGCGGTCAGAAAAAAAGCTGCCAGAAGCAAAAAATTTTTTTTTCTCAAATGTAATAACGGATGCTAGAATGTGATTCAGGGTGGAATTCCATGTCTAAAAATATTATTATTAGCTGTTTTTAAAAATCGAGTGTTTTTGCTGCCCGAGGAAGAAAACGCGTGATGCAGCGGTCAGAAAAAAAGCTGCCCAGAAGCAAAAAAAATTTTTTCTTCTCAAATGTAATAATGGATCCTAGAATGTCATTAGGGGTGGAATTCCATGTCTAAAAATATTATTATTAGCTGTATTTAAAAATCGAGTGTTTTTGCTGCCCGAGGAAGAAAACGCGTGATGCCGCAGTAAGAAAAAAAGCTGCCCAGGAGCAAAAACATTTTTTTTCTCAAATGTAATAACGGATGCTAGAATGTGATTCGGGGTGGAATTCCATGTCTAAAAATATTATTATTAGCTGTATTTAAAAATCGAGTGTTTTTGCTGCCCGAGGAAGAAAACGCGTGATGCCGCAGTCAGAAAAAAAGCTGCCAGGAGCAAAAAAAATTTTTTTTGTCAAATCTAATAACGGATATTAGAATGGGATTCGGGGTGGAATTCCATGTATAAAAATATTATTATTAGCTGTTTTTAAAAATCGAGTGTTTTTGCTGCCCGAGGAAGAAAACGTGTGATGCCGTGGTCAGAAAAACAGCTGCCCAGGAGCAAAAATTTTTTTTTTCTCAAATGTAATAACGGATGTTAGAATGTGATTCGGGCTGGAATTCCATGTCTAAAAATATTATTATTAGGTGTTTTTAAAAATCGAGTGTTTTTGCTGCCCGAGGAAGAAAACGTGTGATGCCGCGGTCAGAAAAAAAGCTGCCAGAAGCAAAAATGTTTTTTTCTCAAATGTAATACCGGATGCTAGAATGTGATTCGGGGTGGAATTCCATGTCTAAAAATATTATTATTAGCTGTTTTTAAAAATCGAGTGTTTTTGCTGCCCGAGGAAGAAAACGTGTCATGCCGCGGTCAGAAAAAAAGCTGCCAGAAGCAAAAAATTTTTTTTTTCTCAAATGTAATAACGGATGCTAGAATGTGATTCGGGGTGGAATTCCATGTCTAAAAATATTATTATTAGCTGTTTTTAAAAATCGAGTGTTTTTGCTGCCCGAGGAAGAAAACGCATGATGCCGCGGTCAGAAAAAAAGCTGCACAGGAGCAAAAATTTTTTTTTTCTCAAATGTAATAACGGATGCTAGAATGTGATTTGGGCTGGAATTCCATGTCTAAAAATATTATTATTAGCTGTTTTTAAAAATCGAGTGTTTTTGCTGCCCGAGGAAGAAAACGTGTGATGCCGCGGTCAGAAAAAAAGCTGCCAGAAGCAAAAAATTTTTTTTTCTCAAATGTAATAACGGATGCTAGAATGTGATTCGGGGTGGAATTCCATGTCTAAAAATATTATTATTAGCTGTTTTTAAAAATCGAGTGTTTTTGCTGCCCGAGGAAGAAAACGCATGATGCCGCGGTCAGAAAAAAAGCTGCCCAGGAGCAAAAATTTTTTGTTCTCAAATGTAATAACGGATGCTAGAATGTGATTCGGGGTGGAATTCCATGTCTAAAAATATTATTATTAGCTGTTTTTAAAAATCAAGTGTTTTTTCTGCCCGAGGAAGAAAACGCATGATGCAGCGGTCAGAAAAAAAGCTGCCCAGGAGCAAAAAAAAATTTTTTTTCTCAAATGTAATAACGGATGCTAGAATGTGATTCAGGGTGGAATTCCATGTCTAAAAATATTATTATTAGCTGTTTTTAAAAATCGAGTGTTTTTGCTGCCCGAGGAAGAAAACGCGTGATGCCGCAGTCAGAAAAAAAGCTGCCAGGAGCAAAAAAAAATTTTTTTTCTCAAATGTAATAACGGATGTTAGAATGGGATTCGGGGTGGAATTCCATGTCTAAAAATATTATTATTAGCTGTTTTTAAAAATCGAGTGTTTTTGCTGCCCGAGGAAGAAAACGTGTGATGCCGTGGTCAGAAAAACAGCTGCCCAGGAGCAAAAATTTTTTTTTTCTCAAATGTAATAACGGATGTTAGAATGTGATTCGGGCTGGAATTCCATGTCTAAAAATATTATTATTAGCTGTTTTTAAAAATCGAGTGTTTTTGCTGCCCGAGGAAGAAAACGTGTGATGCCGCGGTCAGAAAAAAAGCTGCCAGAAGCAAAAAATTTTTTTTTCTCAAATGTAATAACGGATGCTAGAATGTGATTCGGGGTGGAATTCCATGTCTAAAAATATTATTATTAGCTGTTTTTAAAAATCGAGTGTTTTTGCTGCCGAGGAAGAAAACGCGTGATGCAGCGGTCAGAAAAAAAGCTGCCAGAAGCAAAAAAATTTTTTTTCTCAAATGTAATAACGGATGCTAGAATGTGATTCAGGGTGGAATTCCATGTCTAAAAATATTATTATTAGCTGTTTTTAAAAATCGAGTGTTTTTGCTGCCCGAGGAAGAAAACGCGTGATGCAGCGGTCAGAAAAAAAGCTGCCCAGAAGCAAAAAAAATTTTTTCTTCTCAAATGTAATAATGGATCCTAGAATGTCATTAGGGGTGGAATTCCATGTCTAAAAATATTATTATTAGCTGTATTTAAAAATCGAGTGTTTTTGCTGCCCGAGGAAGAAACCGCGTGATGCCGCAGTAAGAAAAAAAGCTGCCCAGGAGCAAAAAAAATTTTTTTCTCAAATGTAATAACGGATGCTAGAATGTGATTCGGGGTGGAATTCCATGTCTAAAAATATTATTATTAGCTGTATTTAAAAATCGAGTGTTTTTGCTGCCCGAGGAAGAAAACGCGTGATGCCGCAGTCAGAAAAAAAGCTGCCAGGAGCAAAAAAAATTTTTTTTCTCAAATCTAATAACGGATATTAGAATGGGATTCGGGGTGGAATTCCATGTCTAAAAATATTATTATTAGCTGTTTTTAAAAATCGAGTGTTTTTGCTGCCCGAGGAAGAAAACGTGTGATGCCGTGGTCAGAAAAACAGCTGCCCAGGAGCAAAAATTTTTTTTTTCTCAAATGTAATAACGGATGTTAGAATGTGATTCGGGCTGGAATTCCATGTCTAAAAATATTATTATTAGGTGTTTTTAAAAATCGAGTGTTTTTGCTGCCCGAGGAAGAAAACGTGTGATGCAGCGGTCAGAAAAAAAGCTGCCCAGAAGCAAAAAAAATTTTTTCTTCTCAAATGTAATAATGGATCCTAGAATGTCATTAGGGGTGGAATTCCATGTCTAAAAATATTATTATTAGCTGTATTTAAAAATCGAGTGTTTTTGCTGCCCGAGGAAGAAAACGCGTGATGCCGCAGTCAGAAAAAAAGCTGCCAGGAGCAAAAAAAAATTTTTTTTCTCAAATGTAATAACGGATGTTAGAATGGGATTCGGGGTGGAATTCCATGTCTAAAAATATTATTATTAGCTGTTTTTAAAAATCGAGTGTTTTTGCTGCCCGAGGAAGAAAACGTGTGATGCCGTGGTCAGAAAAACAGCTGCCCAGGAGCAAAAAAATTTTTTTTCTCAAATGTAATAACGGATGCTAGAATGTGATTCAGGGTGGAATTCCATGTCTAAAAATATTATTATTAGCTGTTTTTAAAAATCGAGATTTTTTTGCTGCCCGAGGAAGAAAACGCGTGATGCCGCGGTAAGAAAAAAAGCTGCCCAGGAGCAAAAAAATTTTTTTTCTCAAATGTAATAACGGATGCTAGAATGTGATTCGGGGTGGAATTCAATGTCTAAAAATATTATTATTAGCTGTTTTTAAAAATCGAGTGTTTTTGCTGCCCGAGGAAGAAAACGTGTGATGCCGTGGTCAGAAAAACAGCTGCCCAGGAGCAAAAATTTTTTTTTCTCAAATGTAATAACGGATGTTAGAATGTGATTCGGGCTGGAATTCCATGTCTAAAAATATTATTATTAGCTGTATTTAAAAATCGAGTGTTTTTGCTGCCCGAGGAAGAAAACGCGTGATGCCGCAGTCAGAAAAAAAGCTGCCAGGAGCAAAAAAAAATTTTTTTTCCCAAATGTAATAACAGATGTTAGAATGGGATTCGGGGTGGAATTCCATGTCTAAAAATATTATTATTAGCTGTTTTTAAAAATCGAGTGTTTTTGCTGCCCGAGGAAGAAAACGTGTGATGCCGTGGTCAGAAAAACAGCTGCCCAGGAGCAAAAATTTTTTTTTCTCAAATGTAATAACGGATGTTAGAATGTGATTCGGGCTGGAATTCCATGTCTAAAAATATTATTATTAGCTGTTTTTAAAAATCGAGTGTTTTTGCTGCCCGAGGAAGAAAACGTGTGAGGCCGCGGTCAGAAAAAAAGCTGCCAGAAGCAAAAAAATTTTTTTTCTCAAATGTAATAACGGATGCTAGAATGTGATTCGGGGTGGAATTCCATGTCTAAAAATATTATTATTAGCTGTTTTTAAAAATCGAGTGTTTTTGCTGCCCGAGGAAGAAAACGCATGATGCCGCGGTCAGAAAAAAAGCTGCCCAGGAGCAAAAATTTTTTTTTTCTCAAATGTAATAACGGATGCTAGAATGTGATTCGGGGTGGAATTCCATGTCTAAAAATATTATTATTAGCTGTTTTTAAAAATCAAGTGTTTTTGCTGCCCGAGGAAGAAAACGCGTGATGCAGCGGTCAGAAAAAAAGCTGCCCAGGAGCAAAAAAAATTTTTTTTTCTCAAATGTAATAACGGATCCTAGAATGTGATTCAGGGTGGAATTCCATGTCTAAAAATATTATTATTAACTGTTTTTAAAAATCGAGTGTTTTTGCTGCCCGAGGAAGAAAACGCGTGATGCCGCAGTGAGAAAAAAAGCTGCTAGGAGCAAAAAAAATTTTTTTTTCTCAAATGTAATAACGGATGTTAGAATCGGATTCGGGGTGGAATTCCATGTCTAAAAATATTTTTTTTAGCTGTTTTTAAAAATCAAGTGTTTTTGCTGCCCGAGGAAGAAAACGCGTGATGCAGCGGTCAGAAAAAAAGCTGCTTAGGAGCAAAAAAAATTTTTTTTCTCAAATGTAATAACGAATCCTAGAATGTGATTCGGGGTGGAATTCCGTGTCAAAAAATATTATTATTAGCTGTTTTGAAAAATCAAGTGTTTTTGCTGCCCGAGGAAGAAAACGCGTGATGCCACGGTCATAAAAAAAGTTGCTCAGGAGCAAAAAAAAATTTTTTTTCTCAAATGTAATAACGGATGCTAGAATGTGATTCAGGGTGGAATTCCATGTCAAAAAATATTATTATTAGCTGTTTTTAAAAATCGAGTGTTTTTGCTGCCCGAGGAAGAAAACGCATGATGCCGTGGTCAGAAAAAAAGCTGCCCAGGAGCAAAAAAAATTTTTTTTTCTCAAATGTAATAACGGATGCTAGAATGTGATTCGGGGTGGAATTCCATGTCTAAAAATATTATTATTAGCTGTTTTTAAAAATCAAGTGTTTTTGCTGCCCGAGGAAGAACACGCGTGATGCAGCGGTCAGAAAAAAAGCTGCCCAGGAGCAAAAAAAATTTTTTTTTCTCAAATGTAATAACGGATGCTAGAATGTAATTCGGGCTGGAATTCCATGTCTAAAAATATTATTATTAGCTGTATTTAAAAATCGAGTGTTTTTGCTGCCCGAGGAAGAAAACGCGTGATGCCGCAGTCAGAAAAAAAGCTGCCAGGAGCAAAAAAAATTTTTTTTTCCCAAATGTAATAACAGATGTTAGAATGGGATTCGGGGTGGAATTCCATGTCTAAAAATATTATTATTAGCTGTTTTTAAAAATCGAGTGTTTTTGCTGCCCGAGGAAGAAAACGCATGATGCCGCGGTCAGAAAAAAAGCTGCCCAGGAGCAAAAATTTTTTTTTTCTCAAATGTAATAACGGATGCTAGAATGTGATTCGGGGTGGAATTCCATGTCTAAAAATATTATTATTAGCTGTTTTTAAAAATCGAGTGTTTTTGCTGCCCGAGGAAGAAAACGTGTGATGCCGTGGTCAGAAAAACAGCTGCCCAGGAGCAAAAATTTTTTTTTCTCAAATGTAATAACGGATGTTAGAATGTGATTCGGGCTGGAATTCCATGTCTAAAAATATTATTATTAGCTGTTTTTAAAAATCGAGTGTTTTTGCTGCCCGAGGAAGAAAACGTGTGAGGCCGCGGTCAGAAAAAAAGCTGCCAGAAGCAAAAAATTTTTTTTTCTCAAATGTAATAACGGATGCTAGAATGTGATTCGGGGTGGAATTCCATGTCTAAAAATATTATTATTAGCTGTTTTTAAAAATCGAGTGTTTTTGCTGCCCGAGGAAGAAAACGCATGATGCCGCGGTCAGAAAAAAAGCTGCCCAGGAGCAAAAATTTTTTTTTTCTCAAATGTAATAACGGATGCTAGAATGTGATTCGGGGTGGAATTCCATGTCTAAAAATATTATTATTAGCTGTTTTTAAAAATCAAGTGTTTTTGCTGCCCGAGGAAGAAAACGCGTGATGCAGCGGTCAGAAAAAAAGCTGCCCAGGAGCAAAAAAATTTTTTTTTTCTCAAATGTAATAACGGATCCTAGAATGTGATTCAGGGTGGAATTCCATGTCTAAAAATATTATTATTAACTGTTTTTAAAAATCGAGTGTTTTTGCTGCCCGAGGAAGAAAACGCGTGATGCCGCAGTGAGAAAAAAAGCTGCTAGGAGCAAAAAAATTTTTTTTTTCTCAAATGTAATAACGGATGTTAGAATCGGATTCGGGGTGGAATTCCATGTCTAAAAATATTTTTTTTAGCTGTTTTTAAAAATCAAGTGTTTTTGCTGCCCGAGGAAGAAAACGCGTGATGCAGCGGTCAGAAAAAAAGCTGCTTAGGAGCAAAAAAAATTTTTTTTCTCAAATGTAATAACGAATCCTAGAATGTGATTCGGGGTGGAATTCCGTGTCAAAAAATATTATTATTAGCTGTTTTGAAAAATCAAGTGTTTTTGCTGCCCGAGGAAGAAAACGCGTGATGCCACGGTCATAAAAAAAGTTGCTCAGGAGCAAAAAAAAATTTTTTTTCTCAAATGTAATAACGGATGCTAGAATGTGATTCAGGGTGGAATTCCATGTCAAAAAATATTATTATTAGCTGTTTTTAAAAATCGAGTGTTTTTGCTGCCCGAGGAAGAAAACGCATGATGCCGTGGTCAGAAAAAAAGCTGCCCAGGAGCAAAAAAAATTTTTTTTTCTCAAATGTAATAACGGATGCTAGAATGTGATTCGGGGTGGAATTCCATGTCTAAAAATATTATTATTAGCTGTTTTTAAAAATCAAGTGTTTTTGCTGCCCGAGGAAGAACACGCGTGATGCAGCGGTCAGAAAAAAAGCTGCCCAGGAGCAAAAAAAATTTTTTTTTCTCAAATGTAATAACGGATGCTAGAATGTAATTCGGGCTGGAATTCCATGTCTAAAAATATTATTATTAGCTGTATTTAAAAATCGAGTGTTTTTGCTGCCCGAGGAAGAAAACGCGTGATGCCGCAGTCAGAAAAAAAGCTGCCAGGAGCAAAAAAAATTTTTTTTTCCCAAATGTAATAACAGATGTTAGAATGGGATTCGGGGTGGAATTCCATGTCTAAAAATATTATTATTAGCTGTTTTTAAAAATCGAGTGTTTTTGCTGCCCGAGGAAGAAAACGTGTGATGCCGTGGTCAGAAAAACAGCTGCCCAGGAGCAAAAATTTTTTTTTCTCAAATGTAATAACGGATGTTAGAATGTGATTCGGGCTGGAATTCCATGTCTAAAAATATTATTATTAGCTGTTTTTAAAAATTGAGTGTTTTTGCTGCCCGAGGAAGAAAACGTGTGAGGCCGCGGTCAGAAAAAAAGCTGCCAGAAGCAAAAAATTTTTTTTTCTCAAATGTAATAACGGATGCTAGAATGTGATTCGGGGTGGAATTCCATGTCTAAAAATATTATTATTAGCTGTTTTTAAAAATCGAGTGTTTTTGCTGCCCGAGGAAGAAAACGCATGATGCCGCGGTCAGAAAAAAAGCTGCCCAGGAGCAAAAATTTTTTTTTTTCTCAAATGTAATAACGGATGCTAGAATGTGATTCGGGGTGGAATTCCATGTCTAAAAATATTATTATTAGCTGTTTTTAAAAATCAAGTGTTTTTGCTGCCCGAGGAAGAAAACGCGTGATGCAGCGGTCAGAAAAAAAGCTGCCCAGGAGCAAAAAAATTTTTTTTTTCTCAAATGTAATAACGGATCCTAGAATGTGATTCAGGGTGGAATTCCATGTCTAAAAATATTATTATTAACTGTTTTTAAAAATCGAGTGTTTTTGCTGCCCGAGGAAGAAAACGCGTGATGCCGCAGTGAGAAAAAAAGCTGCTAGGAGCAAAAAAATTTTTTTTTTCTCAAATGTAATAACGGATGTTAGAATCGGATTCGGGGTGGAATTCCATGTCTAAAAATATTTTTTTTAGCTGTTTTTAAAAATCAAGTGTTTTTGCTGCCCGAGGAAGAAAACGCGTGATGCAGCGGTCAGAAAAAAAGCTGCTTAGGAGCAAAAAAAATTTTTTTTCTCAAATGTAATAACGAATCCTAGAATGTGATTCGGGGTGGAATTCCGTGTCAAAAAATATTATTATTAGCTGTTTTGAAAAATCAAGTGTTTTTGCTGCCCGAGGAAGAAAACGCGTGATGCCACGGTCATAAAAAAAGTTGCTCAGGAGCAAAAAAAAATTTTTTTTCTCAAATGTAATAACGGATGCTAGAATGTGATTCAGGGTGGAATTCCATGTCAAAAAATATTATTATTAGCTGTTTTTAAAAATCGAGTGTTTTTGCTGCCCGAGGAAGAAAACGCATGATGCCGTGGTCAGAAAAAAAGCTGCCCAGGAGCAAAAAAAATTTTTTTTTCTCAAATGTAATAACGGATGCTAGAATGTGATTCGGGGTGGAATTCCATGTCTAAAAATATTATTATTAGCTGTTTTTAAAAATCAAGTGTTTTTGCTGCCCGAGGAAGAACACGCGTGATGCAGCGGTCAGAAAAAAAGCTGCCCAGGAGCAAAAAAAAATTTTTTTTCTCAAATGTAATAACGGATGCTAGAATGTAATTCGGGGTGGAATTCCATGTCTAAAAATATTATTATTAGCTGTTTTTAAAAATTGACTCTTTTTGCTGCCCGAGGAAGAAAACGTGTGATGCCGTGGTCAGAAAAACAGCTGCCCAGGAGCAAAAAATTTTTTTTTCTCAAATGTAATAACGGATGCTAGAATGTGATTTGGGCTGGAATTCCATGTCTAAAAATATTATTATTAGCTGTTTTTAAAAATCGAGTGTTTTTGCTGCCCGAGGAAGAAAACGCATGATGCCGCGGTCAGAAAAAAAGCTGCCCAGGAGCAAAAATTTTTTTTTTCTCAAATGTAATAACGGATGCTAGAATGTGATTTGGGGTGGAATTCCATGTCTAAAAATATTATTATTAGCTGTTTTTAAAAATCAAGTGTTTTTGCTGCCCGAGGAAGAAAACGCGTGATGCAGCGGTCAGAAAAAAAGCTGCCCAGGAGCAAAAAATTTTTTTTTTTCTCAAATGTAATAACGGATCCTAGAATGTGATTCAGGGTGGAATTCCATGTCTAAAAATATTATTATTAACTGTTTTTAAAAATCGAGTGTTTTTGCTGCCCGAGGAAGAAAACGCGTGATGCCGCAGTGAGAAAAAAAGCTGCTAGGAGCAAAAAAATTTTTTTTTTTCTCAAATGTAATAACGGATGTTAGAATCGGATTCGGGGTGGAATTCCATGTCTAAAAATATTTTTTTTAGCTGTTTTTAAAAATCAAGTGTTTTTGCTGCCCGAGGAAGAAAACGCGTGATGCAGCGGTCAGAAAAAAAGCTGCTTAGGAGCAAAAAAAATTTTTTTTCTCAAATGTAATAACGAATCCTAGAATGTGATTCGGGGTGGAATTCCGTGTCAAAAAATATTATTATTAGCTGTTTTGAAAAATCAAGTGTTTTTGCTGCCCGAGGAAGAAAACGCGTGATGCCACGGTCATAAAAAAAGTTGCTCAGGAGCAAAAAAAAATTTTTTTTCTCAAATGTAATAACGGATGCTAGAATGTGATTCAGGGTGGAATTCCATGTCAAAAAATATTATTATTAGCTGTTTTTAAAAATCGAGTGTTTTTGCTGCCCGAGGAAGAAAACGTGTGATGCCGTGGTCAGAAAAAAAGCTGCCCAGGAGCAAAAATTTTTTTTTTCTCAAATGTAATAACGGATGCTAGAATGTGATTTGGGCTGGAATTCCATGTCTAAAAATATTATTATTAGCTGTTTTTAAAAATCGAGTGTTTTTGCTGCCCGAGGAAGAAAACGCATGATGCCGCGGTCAGAAAAAAAGCTGCCCAGGAGCAAAAATTTTTTTTTTCTCAAATGTAATAACGGATGTTAGAATCGGATTCGGGGTGGAATTCCATGTCTAAAAATATTTTTTTTAGCTGTTTTTAAAAATCAAGTGTTTTTGCTGCCCGAGGAAGAAAACGCGTGATGCAGCGGTCAGAAAAAAAGCTGCCTAGGAGCAAAAAAAATTTTTTTTTCTCAAATGTAATAACGAATCCTAGAATGTGATTCGGGGTGGAATTCCGTGTCAAAAAATATTATTATTAGCTGTTTTGAAAAATCAAGTGTTTTTGCTGCCCGAGGAAGAAAACGCGTGATGCCACGGTCATAAAAAAAGTTGCTCAGGAGCAAAAAAAAATTTTTTTTCTCAAATGTAATAACGGATGCTAGAATGTGATTCGGGGTGGAATTCCATGTCTAAAAATATTATTATTAGCTGTTTTTAAAAATCGAGTGTTTTTGCTGCCCGAGGAAGAAAACGTGTGATGCCGCGGTCAGAAAAACAGCTGCCCAGGAGCAAAAATTTTTTTTTTCTCAAATGTAATAACGGATGTTAGAATGTGATTCGGGCTGGAATTCCATGTCTAAAAATATTATTATTAGCTGTTTTTAAAAATCGAGTGTTTTTGCTGCCCGAGGAAGAAAACGTGTGATGCCGCGGTCAGAAAAAAAGCTGCCAGAAGCAAAAAATTTTTTTTCTCAAATGTAATAACGGATGCTAGAATGTGATTCGGGGTGGAATTCCATGTCTAAAAATATTGTTATTAGCTGTTTTTAAAAATCGAGTGTTTTTGCTGCCCGAGGAAGAAAACGCATGATGCCGCGGTCAGAAAAAAAGCTGCCCAGGAGCAAAAATTTTTTTTTTCTCAAATGTAATAACGGATGCTAGAATGTGATTCGGGGTGGAATTCCATGTCTAAAAATATTATTATTAGCTGTTTTTAAAAATCAAGTGTTTTTGCTGCCCGAGGAAGAAAACGCGTGATACAGCGGTCAAAAAAAAAGCTGCCCAGGAGCAAAAAAAAAATTTTTTTCTCAAATGTAATAACGGATGCTAGAATGTGATTCAGGGTGGAATTCCATGTCTAAAAATATTATTATTAGCTGTTTTTAAAAATCGAGTGTTTTTGCTCCCCGAGGAAGAAAATGTGTGATGCAGCGGTCAGAAAAAAAGCTGCCCAGAAGCAAAAAAAATTTTTTCTTCTCAAATGTAATAATGGATCCTAGAATGTCATTAGGGGTGGAATTCCATGTCTAAAAATATTATTATTAGCTGTTTTTAAAAATCGAGTGTTTTTGCTGCCCGAGGAAGAAAACCCGTGATGCCGCAGTCAGAAAAAAAGCTGCCAGGAGCAAAAAAAATTTTTTTTTCTCAAATGTAATAACGGATGTTAGAATGGGATTCGGGGTGGAATTCCATGTCTAAAAATATTATTATTAGCTGTTTTTAAAAATCGAGTGTTTTTGCTGCCCGAGGAAGAAAACGTGTGATGCCGTGGTCAGAAAAACAGCTGCCCAGGAGCAAAAAAATTTTTTTTCTCAAATGTAATAACGGATGCTAGAAAGTGATTCAGGGTGGAATTCCATGTCTAAAAATATTATTATTAGCTGTTTTTAAAAATCGAGTGTTTTTGCTGCCCGAGGAAGAAAACGCGTGATGCCGCGGTTAGAAAAAAAGCTGCCCAGGAGCAAAAAAAATTTTTTTCTCAAATGTAATAACGGATGCTAGAATGTGATTCGGGGTGGAATTCCATGTCTAAAAATATTATTATTAGCTGTATTTAAAAATCGAGTGTTTTTGCTGCCCGAGGAAGAAAACGCGTGATGCCGCAATCAGAAAAAAAGCTGCCAGGAGCAAAAAAAAATTTTTTTTCTCAAATGTAATAACGGATGTTAGAATGGGATTCGGGGTGGAATTCCATGTCTAAAAATATTATTATTAGCTGTTTTTAAAAATCGAGTGTTTTTGCTGCCCGAGGAAGAAAAGGTGTGATGCCGTGGTCAGAAAAACAGCTGCCCAGGAGCAAAAATTTTTTTTTTCTCAAATGTAATAACGGATGTTAGAATGTGATTCGGGCTGGAATTCCATGTCTAAAAATATTATTATTAGCTGTTTTTAAAAATCGAGTGTTTTTGCTGCCCGAGGAAGAAAACGTGTGATGCCGCGGTCAGAAAAAAAGCTGCCAGAAGCAAAAAATTTTTTTTTCTCAAATGTAATAACGGATGCTAGAATGTGATTCGGGCTGGAATTCCATGTCTAAAAATATTATTATTAGCTGTTTTTAAAAATCGAGTGTTTTTGCTGCCCGAGGAAGAAAACTTGTGATGCCGCGGTCAGAAAAAAAGCTGCCAGAAGCAAAAAATTTTTTTTTCTCAAATGTAATAACGGATGCTAGAATGTGATTCGGGGTGGAATTCCATGTCTAAAAATATTATTATTAGCTGTTTTTAAAAATCGAGTGTTTTTGCTGCCCGAGGAAGAAAACGCATGATGCCGCGGTCAGAAAAAAAGCTGCCCAGGAGCAAAAATTTTTTTTTTCTCAAATGTAATAACGGATGCTAGAATGTGATTCGGGGTGGAATTCCATGTCTAAAAATATTATTATTAGCTGTTTTTAAAAATCAAGTGTTTTTGCTGCCTGAGGAAGAAAACGTGTGATGCAGCGGTCAGAAAAAAAGCTGCCCAGGAGCAAAAAAAAATTTTTTTTCTCAAATGTAATAACGGATGCTAGAATGTGATTCAGGGTGGAATTCCATGTCTAAAAATATTATTATTAGCTGTATTTAAAAATCGAGTGTTTTTGCTGCCCGAGGAAGAAAACGTGTGATGCCGTGGTCAGAAAAAAAGCTGCCCAGGAGCAAAAATTTTTTTTTTCTCAAATGTAATAACGGATGCTAGAATGTGATTTGGGCTGGAATTCCATGTCTAAAAATATTATTATTAGCTGTTTTTAAAAATCGAGTGTTTTTGCTGCCCGAGGAAGAAAACGCATGATGCCGCGGTCAGAAAAAAAGCTGCCCAGGAGCAAAAATTTTTTTTTTCTCAAATGTAATAACGGATGTTAGAATCGGATTCGGGGTGGAATTCCATGTCTAAAAATATTTTTTTTAGCTGTTTTTAAAAATCAAGTGTTTTTGCTGCCCGAGGAAGAAAACGCGTGATGCAGCGGTCAGAAAAAAAGCTGCCTAGGAGCAAAAAAAATTTTTTTTCTCAAATGTAATAACGAATCCTAGAATGTGATTCGGGGTGGAATTCCGTGTCAAAAAATATTATTATTAGCTGTTTTGAAAAATCAAGTGTTTTTGCTGCCCGAGGAAGAAAACGCGTGATGCCACGGTCATAAAAAAAGTTGCTCAGGAGCAAAAAAAAATTTTTTTTCTCAAATGTAATAACGGATGCTAGAATGTGATTCGGGGTGGAATTCCATGTCTAAAAATATTATTATTAGCTGTTTTTAAAAATCGAGTGTTTTTGCTGCCCGAGGAAGAAAACGTGTGATGCCGCGGTCAGAAAAACAGCTGCCCAGGAGCAAAAATTTTTTTTTTCTCAAATGTAATAACGGATGTTAGAATGTGATTCGGGCTGGAATTCCATGTCTAAAAATATTATTATTAGCTGTTTTTAAAAATCGAGTGTTTTTGCTGCCCGAGGAAGAAAACGTGTGATGCCGCGGTCAGAAAAAAAGCTGCCAGAAGCAAAAAATTTTTTTTCTCAAATGTAATAACGGATGCTAGAATGTGATTCGGGGTGGAATTCCATGTCTAAAAATATTGTTATTAGCTGTTTTTAAAAATCGAGTGTTTTTGCTGCCCGAGGAAGAAAACGCATGATGCCGCGGTCAGAAAAAAAGCTGCCCAGGAGCAAAAATTTTTTTTTTCTCAAATGTAATAACGGATGCTAGAATGTGATTCGGGGTGGAATTCCATGTCTAAAAATATTATTATTAGCTGTTTTTAAAAATCAAGTGTTTTTGCTGCCCGAGGAAGAAAACGCGTGATACAGCGGTCAAAAAAAAAGCTGCCCAGGAGCAAAAAAAAAATTTTTTTCTCAAATGTAATAACGGATGCTAGAATGTGATTCAGGGTGGAATTCCATGTCTAAAAATATTATTATTAGCTGTTTTTAAAAATCGAGTGTTTTTGCTCCCCGAGGAAGAAAATGTGTGATGCAGCGGTCAGAAAAAAAGCTGCCCAGAAGCAAAAAAAATTTTTTCTTCTCAAATGTAATAATGGATACTAGAATGTCATTAGGGGTGGAATTCCATGTCTAAAAATATTATTATTAGCTGTTTTTAAAAATCGAGTGTTTTTGCTGCCCGAGGAAGAAAACCCGTGATGCCGCAGTCAGAAAAAAAGCTGCCAGGAGCAAAAAAAATTTTTTTTTCTCAAATGTAATAACGGATGTTAGAATGGGATTCGGGGTGGAATTCCATGTCTAAAAATATTATTATTAGCTGTTTTTAAAAATCGAGTGTTTTTGCTGCCCGAGGAAGAAAACGTGTGATGCCGTGGTCAGAAAAACAGCTGCCCAGGAGCAAAAAAATTTTTTTTCTCAAATGTAATAACGGATGCTAGAAAGTGATTCAGGGTGGAATTCCATGTCTAAAAATATTATTATTAGCTGTTTTTAAAAATCGAGTGTTTTTGCTGCCCGAGGAAGAAAACGCGTGATGCCGCGGTTAGAAAAAAAGCTGCCCAGGAGCAAAAAAAATTTTTTTCTCAAATGTAATAACGGATGCTAGAATGTGATTCGGGGTGGAATTCCATGTCTAAAAATATTATTATTAGCTGTATTTAAAAATCGAGTGTTTTTGCTGCCCGAGGAAGAAAACGCGTGATGCCGCAATCAGAAAAAAAGCTGCCAGGAGCAAAAAAAAATTTTTTTTCTCAAATGTAATAACGGATGTTAGAATGGGATTCGGGGTGGAATTCCATGTCTAAAAATATTATTATTAGCTGTTTTTAAAAATCGAGTGTTTTTGCTGCCCGAGGAAGAAAAGGTGTGATGCCGTGGTCAGAAAAACAGCTGCCCAGGAGCAAAAATTTTTTTTTTCTCAAATGTAATAACGGATGTTAGAATGTGATTCGGGCTGGAATTCCATGTCTAAAAATATTATTATTAGCTGTTTTTAAAAATCGAGTGTTTTTGCTGCCCGAGGAAGAAAACGTGTGATGCCGCGGTCAGAAAAAAAGCTGCCAGAAGCAAAAAATTTTTTTTTCTCAAATGTAATAACGGATGCTAGAATGTGATTCGGGCTGGAATTCCATGTCTAAAAATATTATTATTAGCTGTTTTTAAAAATCGAGTGTTTTTGCTGCCCGAGGAAGAAAACTTGTGATGCCGCGGTCAGAAAAAAAGCTGCCAGAAGCAAAAAATTTTTTTTTCTCAAATGTAATAACGGATGCTAGAATGTGATTCGGGGTGGAATTCCATGTCTAAAAATATTATTATTAGCTGTTTTTAAAAATCGAGTGTTTTTGCTGCCCGAGGAAGAAAACGCATGATGCCGCGGTCAGAAAAAAAGCTGCCCAGGAGCAAAAATTTTTTTTTTCTCAAATGTAATAACGGATGCTAGAATGTGATTCGGGGTGGAATTCCATGTCTAAAAATATTATTATTAGCTGTTTTTAAAAATCAAGTGTTTTTGCTGCCTGAGGAAGAAAACGTGTGATGCAGCGGTCAGAAAAAAAGCTGCCCAGGAGCAAAAAAAAATTTTTTTTCTCAAATGTAATAACGGATGCTAGAATGTGATTCAGGGTGGAATTCCATGTCTAAAAATATTATTATTAGCTGTATTTAAAAATCGAGTGTTTTTGCTGCCCGAGGAAGAAAACGCGTGATGCCGCAATCAGAAAAAAAGCTGCCAGGAGCAAAAAAAATTTTTTTTTCTCAAATGTAATAACGGATGTTAGAATGGGATTCGGGGTGGAATTCCACGTCTAAAAATATTATTATTAGCTGTTTTTAAAAATCGAGTGTTTTTGCTGCCCGAGGAAGAAAACGTGTGATGCCGTGGTCAGAAAAACAGCTGCCCAGGAGCAAAAATTTTTTTTTTCTCAAATGTAATAACGGATGTTAGAATGTGATTCGGGCTGGAATTCCATGTCTAAAAATATTATTATTAGCTGTTTTTAAAAATCGAGTGTTTTTGCTGCCCGAGGAAGAAAACGTGTGATGCCGCGGTCAGAAAAAAAGCTGCCAGAAGCAAAAAATTTTTTTTTCTCAAATGTAATAACGGATGCTAGAATGTGATTCGGGCTGGAATTCCATGTCTAAAAATATTATTATTAGCTGTTTTTAAAAATCGAGTGTTTTTGCTGCCCGAGGAAGAAAACGTGTGATGCCGCGGTCAGAAAAAAAGCTGCCAGAAGCAAAAAATTTTTTTTTCTCAAATGTAATAACGGATGCTAGAATGTGATTCGGGGTGGAATTCCATGTCTAAAAATATTATTATTAGCTGTTTTTAAAAATCGAGTGTTTTTGCTGCCCGAGGAAGAAAACGCATGATGCCGCGGTCAGAAAAAAAGCTGCCCAGGAGCAAAAATTTTTTTTTTCTCAAATGTAATAACGGATGCTAGAATGTGATTCGGGGTGGAATTCCATGTCTAAAAATATTATTATTAGCTGTTTTTAAAAATCAAGTGTTTTTGCTGCCCGAGGAATAAAACGCGTGATGCAGCGGTCAGAAAAAAAGCTGCCCAGGAGCAAAAAAAAATTTTTTTTCTCAAATGTAATAACGGATGCTAGAATGTGATTCAGGGTGGAATTCCATGTCTAAAAATATTATTATTAGCTGTTTTTAAAAATCGAGTGTTTTTGCTCCCCGAGGAAGAAAACGCGTGATGCCGCAGTCAGAAAAAAAGCTGCCAGGAGCAAAAAATTTTTTTTTCTCAAATGTAATAACGGATGTTAGAATGTGATTCGGGCTGGAATTCCATGTCTAAAAATATTATTATTAGCTGTTTTTAAAAATCGAGTGTTTTTGCTGCCTGAGGAAGAAAACGTGTGATGCCGCGGTCAGAAAAAAAGCTGCCAGAAGCAAAAAAATTTTTTTTCTCAAATGTAATAACGGATGCTAGAATGTGATTCGGGGTGGAATTCCATGTCTAAAAATATTATTATTAGCTGTTTTTAAAAATCGAGTGTTTTTGCTGCCCGAGGAAGAAAACGCATGATGCTGCGGTCAGAAAAACAGCTGCCCAGGAGCAAAAAATTTTTTTTTCTCAAATGTAATAACGGATGTTAGAATGTGATTCGGGCTGGAATTCCATGTCTAAAAATATTATTATTAGCTGTTTTTAAAAATCGAGTGTTTTTGCTGCCCGAGGAAGAAAACGTGTGATGCCGCGGTCAGAAAAAAAGCTGCCAGAAGCAAAAAATTTTTTTTTCTCAAATGTAATAACGGAGGCTAGAATGTGATTCGGGGTGGAATTCCATGTCTAAAAATATTATTATTAGCTGTTTTTAAAAATCGAGTGTTTTTGCTGCCCGAGGAAGAAAACGTGTGATGCCGCGGTCAGAAAAAAAGCTGCCAGAAGCAAAAAAATTTTTTTTCTCAAATGTAATAACGGATGCTAGAATGTGATTCGGGGTGGAATTCCATGTCTAAAAATATTATTATTAGCTGTTTTTAAAAATCGAGTGTTTTTGCTGCCCGAGGAAGAAAACGCGTGATGCCGCAGTCAGAAAAAAAGGTGCCAGCAGCAAAAAATTTTTTTTTCTCAAATGTAATAACGGATGTTAGAATGTGATTCGGGCAGGAATTCCATGTCTAAAAATATTATTATTAGCTGTTTTTAAAAATCGAGTGTTTTTGCTGCCCGAGGAAGAAAACGTGTGATGCCGCGGTCAGAAAAAAAGCTGCCAGAAGCAAAAAATTTTTTTTTCTCAAATGTAATAACGGATGCTAGAATGTGATTCGGGGTGGAATTCCATGTCTAAAAATATTATTATTAGCTGTTTTTAAAAATTGAGTGTTTTTGCTGCCCGAGGAAGAAAACGCATGATGCCGCGGTCAGAAAAAAAGCTGCCAGGAGCAAAAAAAATTTTTTTTTCTCAAATGTAATAACGGATGTTAGAATGGGATTCGGGGTGGAATTCCATGTCTAAAAATATTATTATTAGCTGTTTTTAAAAATCGAGTGTTTTTGCTGCCCGAGGAAGAAAACGTGTGATGCCGTGGTCAGAAAAACAGCTGCCCAGGAGCAAAAATTTTTTTTTTCTCAAATGTAATAACGGATGTTAGAATGTGATTCGGGCTGGAATTCCATGTCTAAAAATATTATTATTAGCTGTTTTTAAAAATCGAGTGTTTTTGCTGCCCTAGGAAGAAAACGTGTGATGCCGCGGTCAGAAAAAATGCTGCCAGAAGCAAAAAATTTTTTTTTCTCAAATGTAATAACGGATGCTAGAATGTGATTCGGGCTGGAATTCCATGTCTAAAAATATTATTATTAGCTGTTTTTAAAAATCGAGTGTTTTTGCTGCCCGAGGAAGAAAACGTGTGATGCCGCGGTCAGAAAAAAAGCTGCCAGAAGCAAAAATTTTTTTTTTCTCAAATGTAATAACGGATGCTAGAATGTGATTCGGGGTGGAATTCCATGTCTAAAAATATTATTATTAGCTGTTTTTAAAAATCGAGTGTTTTTGCTGCCCGAGGAAGAAAACGCATGATGCCGCGGTCAGAAAAAAAGCTGCCCAGGAGCAAAAATTTTTTTTTTCTCAAATGTAATAACGGATGCTAGAATGTGATTCGGGGTGGAATTCCATGTCTAAAAATATTATTATTAGCTGTTTTTAAAAATCAAGTGTTTTTGCTGCCCGAGGAATAAAACGCGTGATGCAGCGGTCAGAAATAAAGCTGCCCAGGAGCAAAAAAAAATTTTTTTTCTCAAATGTAATAACGGATGCTAGAATGTGATTCAGGGTGGAATTCCATGTCTAAAAATATTATTATTAGCTGTTTTTAAAAATCGAGTGTTTTTGCTCCCCGAGGAAGAAAACGCGTGATGCCGCAGTCAGAAAAAAAGCTGCCAGGAGCAAAAAAAATTTTTTTTTCTCAAATGTAATAACGGATGTTAGAATGGGATTCGGGGTGGAATTCCATGTCTAAAAATATTATTATTAGCTGTTTTTAAAAATCGAGTGTTTTTGCTGCCCGAGGAAGAAAACGTGTGATGCCGTGGTCAGAAAAACAGCTGCCCAAGAGCAAAAAATTTTTTTTTCTCAAATGTAATAACGGATGTTAGAACGTGATTCGGGCTGGAATTCCATGTCTAAAAATATTATTATTAGCTGTTTTTAAAAATCGAGTGTTTTTGCTGCCCGAGGAAGAAAACGTGTGATGCCGTGGTCAGAAAAACAGCTGCCCAGGAGCAAAAATTTTTTTTTTCTCAAATGTAATAACGGATGTTAGAATGTGATTCGGGCTGGAATTCCATGTCTAAAAATATTATTATTAGCTGTTTTTAAAAATCGAGTGTTTTTGCTGCCCTAGGAAGAAAACGTGTGATGCCGCGGTCAGAAAAAATGCTGCCAGAAGCAAAAAAATTTTTTTTCTCAAATGTAATAACGGATGCTAGAATGTGATTCGGGCTGGAATTCCATGTCTAAAAATATTATTATTAGCTGTTTTTAAAAATCGAGTGTTTTTGCTGCCCGAGGAAGAAAACGTGTGATGCCGCGGTCAGAAAAAAAGCTGCCAGAAGCAAAAATTTTTTTTTTCTCAAATGTAATAACGGATGCTAGAATGTGATTCGGGGTGGAATTCCATGTCTAAAAATATTATTATTAGCTGTTTTTAAAAATCGAGTGTTTTTGCTGCCCGAGGAAGAAAACGCATGATGCCGCGGTCAGAAAAAAAGCTGCCCAGGAGCAAAAATTTTTTTTTTCTCAAATGTAATAACGGATGCTAGAATGTGATTCGGGGTGGAATTCCATGTCTAAAAATATTATTATTAGCTGTTTTTAAAAATCAAGTGTTTTTGCTGCCCGAGGAATAAAACGCGTGATGCAGCGGTCAGAAATAAAGCTGCCCAGGAGCAAAAAAAAATTTTTTTTCTCAAATGTAATAACGGATGCTAGAATGTGATTCAGGGTGGAATTCCATGTCTAAAAATATTATTATTAGCTGTTTTTAAAAATCGAGTGTTTTTGCTCCCCGAGGAAGAAAACGCGTGATGCCGCAGTCAGAAAAAAAGCTGCCAGGAGCAAAAAAAATTTTTTTTTCTCAAATGTAATAACGGATGTTAGAATGGGATTCGGGGTGGAATTCCATGTCTAAAAATATTATTATTAGCTGTTTTTAAAAATCGAGTGTTTTTGCTGCCCGAGGAAGAAAACGTGTGATGCCGTGGTCAGAAAAACAGCTGCCCAAGAGCAAAAAATTTTTTTTTCTCAAATGTAATAACGGATGTTAGAACGTGATTCGGGCTGGAATTCCATGTCTAAAAATATTATTATTAGCTGTTTTTAAAAATCGAGTGTTTTTGCTGCCTGAGGAAGAAAACGTGTGATGCCGCGGTCAGAAAAAAAGCTGCCAGAAGCAAAAAAATTTTTTTTTCTCAAATGTAATAACGGAGGCTAGAATGTGATTCGGGGTGGAATTCCATGTCTAAAAATATTATTATTAGCTGTTTTTAAAAATCGAGTGTTTTTGCTGCCCGAGGAAGAAAACGTGTGATGCCGCGGTCAGAAAAAAAGCTGCCAGAAGCAAAAAAATTTTTTTTCTCAAATGTAATAACGGATGCTAGAATGTGATTCGGGGTGGAATTCCATGTCTAAAAATATTATTATTAGCTGTTTTTAAAAATCGAGTGTTTTTGCTGCCCGAGGAAGAAAACGCATGATGCCGCGGTCAGAAAAAAAGCTGCCCAGGAGCAAAATTTTTTTTTTTCTCAAATGTAATAACGGATGCTAGAATGTGATTCGGGGTGGAATTCCATGTCTAAAAATATTATTATTAGCTGTATTTAAAAATCGAGTGTTTTTGCTGCCCGAGGAAGAAAACGCGTGATGCCGCAGTCAGAAAAAAAGCTGCCAGGAGCAAAAAATTTTTTTTTCTCAAATGTAATAACGGATGTTAGAATGTGATTCGGGCTGGAATTCCATGTCTAAAAATATTATTATTAGCTGTTTTTAAAAATCGAGTGTTTTTGCTGCCCGAGGAAGAAAACGTGTGATGCCGCGGTCAGAAAAAAAGCTGCCAGAAGCAAAAAATTTTTTTTTCTCAAATGTAATAACGGATGCTAGAATGTGATTCGGGGTGGAATTCCATGTCTAAAAATATTATTATTAGCTGTTTTTAAAAATCGAGTGTTTTTGCTGCCCGAGGAAGAAAACGCATGATGCCGCGGTCAGAAAAAAAGCTGCCCAGGAGCAAAATTTTTTTTTTTCTCAAATGTAATAACGGATGCTAGAATGTGATTCGGGGTGGAATTCCATGTCTAAAAATATTATTATTAGCTGTTTTTAAAAATCAAGTGTTTTTGCTGCCCGAGGAATAAAACGCGTGATGCAGCGGTCAGAAAAAAAGCTGCCCAGTAGCAAAAAAAAATTTTTTTTCTCAAATGTAATAACGGATGCTAGAATGTGATTCAGGGTGGAATTCCATGTCTAAAAATATTATTATTAGCTGTTTTTAAAAATCGAGTGTTTTTGCTGCCCGAGGAAGAAAACGCGTGATGCCGCAGTCAGAAAAAAAGCTGCCAGGAGCAAAAAAATTTTTTTTTTCTCAAATGTAATAACGGATGTTAGAATGGGATTCGGGGTGGAATTCCATGTCTAAAAATATTATTATTAGCTGTTTTTAAAAATCGAGTGTTTTTGCTGCCCGAGGAAGAAAACGCGTGATGCCGTGGTCAGAAAAACAGCTGCCCAAGAGCAAAATTTTTTTTTTTCTCAAATGTAATAACGGATGTTAGAATGTGATTCGGGCTGGAATTCCATGTCTAAAAATATTATTATTAGCTGTTTTTAAAAATCGAGTGTTTTTGCTGCCTGAGGAAGAAATCGTGTGATGCCGCGGTCAGAAAAAAAGCTGCCAGAAGCAAAAAAATTTTTTTTCTCAAATGTAATAACGGATGCTAGAATGTGATTCGGGGTGGAATTCCATGTCTAAAAATATTATTATTAGCTGTTTTTAAAAATCGAGTGTTTTTGCTGCCCGAGGAAGAAAACGCATGATGCTGCGGTCAGAAAAACAGCTGCCCAGGAGCAAAAAATTTTTTTTTCTCAAATGTAATAACGGATGTTAGAATGTGATTCGGGCTGGAATTCCATGTCTAAAAATATTATTATTAGCTGTTTTTAAAAATCGAGTGTTTTTGCTGCCCGAGGAAGAAAACGTGTGATGCCGCGGTCAGAAAAAAAGCTGCCAGAAGCAAAAAATTTTTTTTTCTCAAATGTAATAACGGAGGCTAGAATGTGATTCGGGGTGGAATTCCATGTCTAAAAATATTATTATTAGCTGTTTTTAAAAATCGAGTGTTTTTGCTGCCCGAGGAAGAAAACGTGTGATGCCGCGGTCAGAAAAAAAGCTGCCAGAAGCAAAAAATTTTTTTTTCTCAAATGTAATAACGGATGCTAGAATGTGATTCGGGGTGGAATTCCATGTCTAAAAATATTATTATTAGCTGTTTTTAAAAATCGAGTGTTTTTGCTGCCCGAGGAAGAAAACGCATGATGCCGCGGTCAGAAAAAAAGCTGCCCAGGAGCAAAAATTTTTTTTTTCTCAAATGTAATAACGGATGTTAGAATGGGATTCGGGGTGGAATTCCATGTCTAAAAATATTATTATTAGCTGTTTTTAAAAATCGAGTGTTTTTGCTGCCCGAGGAAGAAAACGTGTGATGCCGTGGTCAGAAAAACAGCTGCCCAAGAGCAAAAAATTTTTTTTTCTCAAATGTAATAACGGATGTTAGAACGTGATTCGGGCTGGAATTCCATGTCTAAAAATATTATTATTAGCTGTTTTTAAAAATCGAGTGTTTTTGCTGCCTGAGGAAGAAAACGTGTGATGCCGCGGTCAGAAAAAAAGCTGCCAGAAGCAAAAAATTTTTTTTTCTCAAATGTAATAACGGATGCTAGAATGTGATTCGGGGTGGAATTCCATGTCTAAAAATATTATTATTAGCTGTTTTTAAAAATCGAGTGTTTTTGCTGCCCGAGGAAGAAAACGCATGATGCTGCGGTCAGAAAAACAGCTGCCCAGGAGCAAAAAATTTTTTTTTCTCAAATGTAATAACGGATGTTAGAATGTGATTCGGGCTGGAATTCCATGTCTAAAAATATTATTATTAGCTGTTTTTAAAAATCGAGTGTTTTTGCTGCCCGAGGAAGAAAACGTGTGATGCCGCGGTCAGAAAAAAAGCTGCCAGAAGCAAAAAAATTTTTTTTTCTCAAATGTAATAACGGAGGCTAGAATGTGATTCGGGGTGGAATTCCATGTCTAAAAATATTATTATTAGCTGTTTTTAAAAATCGAGTGTTTTTGCTGCCCGAGGAAGAAAACGTGTGATGCCGCGGTCAGAAAAAAAGCTGCCAGAAGCAAAAAAATTTTTTTTCTCAAATGTAATAACGGATGCTAGAATGTGATTCGGGGTGGAATTCCATGTCTAAAAATATTATTATTAGCTGTTTTTAAAAATCGAGTGTTTTTGCTGCCCGAGGAAGAAAACGCATGATGCCGCGGTCAGAAAAAAAGCTGCCCAGGAGCAAAATTTTTTTTTTTCTCAAATGTAATAACGGATGCTAGAATGTGATTCGGGGTGGAATTCCATGTCTAAAAATATTATTATTAGCTGTATTTAAAAATCGAGTGTTTTTGCTGCCCGAGGAAGAAAACGCGTGATGCCGCAGTCAGAAAAAAAGCTGCCAGGAGCAAAAAATTTTTTTTTCTCAAATGTAATAACGGATGTTAGAATGTGATTCGGGCTGGAATTCCATGTCTAAAAATATTATTATTAGCTGTTTTTAAAAATCGAGTGTTTTTGCTGCCCGAGGAAGAAAACGTGTGATGCCGCGGTCAGAAAAAAAGCTGCCAGAAGCAAAAAATTTTTTTTTCTCAAATGTAATAACGGATGCTAGAATGTGATTCGGGGTGGAATTCCATGTCTAAAAATATTATTATTAGCTGTTTTTAAAAATCGAGTGTTTTTGCTGCCCGAGGAAGAAAACGCATGATGCCGCGGTCAGAAAAAAAGCTGCCCAGGAGCAAAAAATTTTTTTTTTCTCAAATGTAATAACGGATGCTAGAATGTGATTCGGGGTGGAATTCCATGTCTAAAAATATTATTATTAGCTGTTTTTAAAAATCAAGTGTTTTTGCTGCCCGAGGAATAAAACGCGTGATGCAGCGGTCAGAAAAAAAGCTGCCCAGTAGCAAAAAAAAATTTTTTTTCTCAAATGTAATAACGGATGCTAGAATGTGATTCAGGGTGGAATTCCATGTCTAAAAATATTATTATTAGCTGTTTTTAAAAATCGAGTGTTTTTGCTGCCCGAGGAAGAAAACGTGTGATGCCGCGGTCAGAAAAAAAGCTGCCAGAAGCAAAAAATTTTTTTTTCTCAAATGTAATAACGGATGCTAGAATGTGATTCGGGGTGGAATTCCATGTCTAAAAATATTATTATTAGCTGTTTTTAAAAATCGAGTGTTTTTGCTGCCCGAGGAAGAAAACGCATGATGCCGCGGTCAGAAAAAAAGCTGCCCAGGAGCAAAAATTTTTTTTTTCTCAAATGTAATAACGGATGCTAGAATGTGATTCGGGGTGGAATTCCATGTCTAAAAATATTATTATTAGCTGTATTTAAAAATCGAGTGTTTTTGCTGCCCGAGGAAGAAAACGCGTGATGCCGCAGTCAGAAAAAAAGCTGCCAGGAGCAAAAAAATTTTTTTTCTCAAATGTAATAACAGATGTTAGAATGTGATTCGGGCTGGAATTCCATGTCTAAAAATATTATTATTAGCTGTTTTTAAAAATCGAGTGTTTTTGCTGCCCGAGGAAGAAAACGTGTGATGCCGCGGTCAGAAAAAAAGCTGCCAGAAGCAAAAAATTTTTTTTTCTCAAATGTAATAACGGAGGCTAGAATGTGATTCGGGGTGGAATTCCATGTCTAAAAATATTATTATTAGCTGTTTTTAAAAATCGAGTGTTTTTGCTGCCCGAGGAAGAAAACGTGTGATGCCGCGGTCAGAAAAAAAGCTGCCAGAAGCAAAAAATTTTTTTTTCTCAAATGTAATAACGGATGCTAGAATGTGATTCGGGGTGGAATTCCATGTCTAAAAATATTATTATTAGCTGTTTTTAAAAATCGAGTGTTTTTGCTGCCCGAGGAAGAAAACGCATGATGCCGCGGTCAGAAAAACAGCTGCCCAGGAGCAAAAAATTTTTTTTTCTCAAATGTAATAACGGATGTTAGAATGTGATTCGGGCTGGAATTCCATGTCTAAAAATATTATTATTAGCTGTTTTTAAAAATCGAGTGTTTTTGCTGCCCGAGGAAGAAAACGTGTGATGCCGCGGTCAGAAGAAAAGCTGCCAGAAGCAAAAAATTTTTTTTTCTCAAATGTAATAACGGAGGCTAGAATGTGATTCGGGGTGGAATTCCATGTCTAAAAATATTATTATTAGCTGTTTTTAAAAATCGAGTGTTTTTGCTGCCCGAGGAAGAAAACGCATGATGCCGCGGTCAGAAAAAAAGCTGCCCAGGAGCAAAAATTTTTTTTTTCTCAAATGTAATAACGGATGCTAGAATGTGATTCGGGGTGGAATTCCATGTCTAAAAATATTATTATTAGCTGTTTTTAAAAATCGAGTGTTTTTGCTGCCCGAGGAAGAAAACGTGTGATGCCGCGGTCAGAAAAAAAGCTGCCAGAAGCAAAAAATTTTTTTTTCTCAAATGTAATAACGGATGCTAGAATGTGATTCGGGGTGGAATTCCATGTCTAAAAATATTATTATTAGCTGTTTTTAAAAATCGAGTGTTTTTGCTGCCCGAGGAAGAAAACGTGTGATGCCGTGGTCAGAAAAACAGCTGCCCAAGAGCAAAAATTTTTTTTTTCTCAAATGTAATAACGGATGTTAGAATGTGATTCGGGCTGGAATTCCATGTCTAAAAATATTATTATTAGCTGTTTTTAAAAATCGAGTGTTTTTGCTGCCTGAGGAAGAAAACGTGTGATGCCGCGGTCAGAAAAAAAGCTGCCAGAAGCAAAAAAAATTTTTTTCTCAAATGTAATAACGGATGCTAGAATGTGATTCGGGGTGGAATTCCATGTCTAAAAATATTATTATTAGCTGTTTTTAAAAATCGAGTGTTTTTGCTGCCCGAGGAAGAAAACGCATGATGCTGCGGTCAGAAAAACAGCTGCCCAGGAGCAAAAAATTTTTTTTTCTCAAATGTAATAACGGATGTTAGAATGTGATTCGGGCTGGAATTCCATGTCTAAAAATATTATTATTAGCTGTTTTTAAAAATCGAGTGTTTTTGCTGCCCGAGGAAGAAAACGTGTGATGCCGCGGTCAGAAAAAAAGCTGCCAGAAGCAAAAAATTTTTTTTTCTCAAATGTAATAACGGATGCTAGAATGTGATTCGGGGTGGAATTCCATGTCTAAAAATATTATTATTAGCTGTTTTTAAAAATCGAGTGTTTTTGCTGCCCGAGGAAGAAAACGCATGATGCCGCGGTCAGAAAAAAAGCTGCCCAGGAGCAAAAATTTTTTTTTTCTCAAATGTAATAACGGATGCTAGAATGTGATTCGGGGTGGAATTCCATGTCTAAAAATATTATTATTAGCTGTTTTTAAAAATCAAGTGTTTTTGCTGCCCGAGGAATAAAACGCGTGATGGAGCGGTCAGAGAAAAAGCTGCCCAGGAGCAAAAAAAAATTTTTTTTCTCAAATGTAATAACGGATGCTAGAATGTGATTCAGGGTGGAATTCCATGTCTAAAAATATTATTATTAGCTGTTTTTAAAAATCGAGTGTTTTTGCTGCCCGAGGAATAAAACGCGTGATGCAGCGGTCAGAAAAAAAGCTGCCCAGGAGCAAAAAAAATTTTTTTTTCTCAAATGTAATAACGGATGCTAGAATGTGATTCATTGTGGAATTCCATGTCTAAAAATATTATTATTAGCTGTTTTTAAAAATCGAGTGTTTTTGCTGCCCGAGGAAGAAAACGCGTGATGCCGCAGTCAGAAAAAAAGCTGCCAGGAGCAAAAAAAATTTTTTTTTCTCAAATGTAATAACGGATGTTAGAATGGGATTCGGGGTGGAATTCCATGTCTAAAAATATTATTATTAGCTGTTTTTAAAAATCGAGTGTTTTTGCTGCCCGAGGAAGAAAACGTGTGATGCCGTGGTCAGAAAAACAGCTGCCCAAGAGCAAAAATTTTTTTTTTCTCAAATGTAATAACGGATGCTAGAATGTGATTCGGGGTGGAATTCCATGTCTAAAAATATTATTATTAGCTGTTTTTAAAAATCGAGTGTTTTTGCTGCCCGAGGAAGAAAACGCATGATGCCGCGGTCAGAAAAACAGCTGCCCAGGAGCAAAAAATTTTTTTTTCTCAAATGTAATAACGGATGTTAGAATGTGATTCGGGCTGGAATTCCATGTCTAAAAATATTATTATTAGCTGTTTTTAAAAATCGAGTGTTTTTGCTGCCCGAGGAAGAAAACGTGTGATGCCGCGGTCAGAAGAAAAGCTGCCAGAAGCAAAAAATTTTTTTTTCTCAAATGTAATAACGGAGGCTAGAATGTGATTCGGGGTGGAATTCCATGTCTAAAAATATTATTATTAGCTGTTTTTAAAAATCGAGTGTTTTTGCTGCCCGAGGAAGAAAACGCATGATGCTGCGGTCAGAAAAACAGCTGCCCAGGAGCAAAAAATTTTTTTTTCTCAAATGTAATAACGGATGTTAGAATGTGATTCGGGCTGGAATTCCATGTCTAAAAATATTATTATTAGCTGTTTTTAAAAATCGAGTGTTTTTGCTGCCCGAGGAAGAAAACGTGTGATGCCGCGGTCAGAAAAAAAGCTGCCAGAAGCAAAAAATTTTTTTTTCTCAAATGTAATAACGGAGGCTAGAATGTGATTCGGGGTGGAATTCCATGTCTAAAAATATTATTATTAGCTGTTTTTAAAAATCGAGTGTTTTTGCTGCCCGAGGAAGAAAACGTGTGATGCCGCGGTCAGAAAAAAAGCTGCCAGAAGCAAAAAATTTTTTTTTCTCAAATGTAATAACGGATGCTAGAATGTGATTCGGGGTGGAATTCCATGTCTAAAAATATTATTATTAGCTGTTTTTAAAAATCGAGTGTTTTTGCTGCCCGAGGAAGAAAACGCATGATGCCGCGGTCAGAAAAAAAGCTGCCCAGGAGCAAAAATTTTTTTTTTCTCAAATGTAATAACGGATGCTAGAATGTGATTCGGGGTGGAATTCCATGTCTAAAAATATTATTATTAGCTGTTTTTAAAAATCAAGTGTTTTTGCTGCCCGAGGAATAAAACGCGTGATGGAGCGGTCAGAGAAAAAGCTGCCCAGGAGCAAAAAAAAATTTTTTTTCTCAAATGTAATAACGGATGCTAGAATGTGATTCAGGGTGGAATTCCATGTCTAAAAATATTATTATTAGCTGTTTTTAAAAATCGAGTGTTTTTGCTGCCCGAGGAATAAAACGCGTGATGCAGCGGTCAGAAAAAAAGCTGCCCAGGAGCAAAAAAAATTTTTTTTTCTCAAATGTAATAACGGATGCTAGAATGTGATTCATTGTGGAATTCCATGTCTAAAAATATTATTATTAGCTGTTTTTAAAAATCGAGTGTTTTTGCTGCCCGAGGAAGAAAACGCGTGATGCCGCAGTCAGAAAAAAAGCTGCCAGGAGCAAAAAAAATTTTTTTTTCTCAAATGTAATAACGGATGTTAGAATGGGATTCGGGGTGGAATTCCATGTCTAAAAATATTATTATTAGCTGTTTTTAAAAATCGAGTGTTTTTGCTGCCCGAGGAAGAAAACGTGTGATGCCGTGGTCAGAAAAACAGCTGCCCAAGAGCAAAAATTTTTTTTTTCTCAAATGTAATAACGGATGCTAGAATGTGATTCGGGGTGGAATTCCATGTCTAAAAATATTATTATTAGCTGTTTTTAAAAATCGAGTGTTTTTGCTGCCCGAGGAAGAAAACGCATGATGCCGCGGTCAGAAAAACAGCTGCCCAGGAGCAAAAAATTTTTTTTTCTCAAATGTAATAACGGATGTTAGAATGTGATTCGGGCTGGAATTCCATGTCTAAAAATATTATTATTAGCTGTTTTTAAAAATCGAGTGTTTTTGCTGCCCGAGGAAGAAAACGTGTGATGCCGCGGTCAGAAGAAAAGCTGCCAGAAGCAAAAAATTTTTTTTTCTCAAATGTAATAACGGAGGCTAGAATGTGATTCGGGGTGGAATTCCATGTCTAAAAATATTATTATTAGCTGTTTTTAAAAATCGAGTGTTTTTGCTGCCCGAGGAAGAAAACGCATGATGCCGCGGTCAGAAAAAAAGCTGCCCAGGAGCAAAAATTTTTTTTTTCTCAAATGTAATAACGGATGCTAGAATGTGATTCGGGGTGGAATTCCATGTCTAAAAATATTATTATTAGCTGTTTTTAAAAATCGAGTGTTTTTGCTGCCCGAGGAAGAAAACGTGTGATGCCGCGGTCAGAAAAAAAGCTGCCAGAAGCAAAAAATTTTTTTTTCTCAAATGTAATAACGGATGCTAGAATGTGATTCGGGGTGGAATTCCATGTCTAAAAATATTATTATTAGCTGTTTTTAAAAATCGAGTGTTTTTGCTGCCCGAGGAAGAAAACGTGTGATGCCGTGGTCAGAAAAACAGCTGCCCAAGAGCAAAAATTTTTTTTTTCTCAAATGTAATAATGGATGTTAGAATGTGATTCGGGCTGGAATTCCATGTCTAAAAATATTATTATTAGCTGTTTTTAAAAATCGAGTGTTTTTGCTGCCTGAGGAAGAAAACGTGTGATGCCGCGGTCAGAAAAAAAGCTGCCAGAAGCAAAAAAAATTTTTTTCTCAAATGTAATAACGGATGCTAGAATGTGATTCGGGGTGGAATTCCATGTCTAAAAATATTATTATTAGCTGTTTTTAAAAATCGAGTGTTTTTGCTGCCCGAGGAAGAAAACGCATGATGCTGCGGTCAGAAAAACAGCTGCCCAGGAGCAAAAAATTTTTTTTTCTCAAATGTAATAACGGATGTTAGAATGTGATTCGGGCTGGAATTCCATGTCTAAAAATATTATTATTAGCTGTTTTTAAAAATCGAGTGTTTTTGCTGCCCGAGGAAGAAAACGTGTGATGCCGCGGTCAGAAAAAAAGCTGCCAGAAGCAAAAAATTTTTTTTTCTCAAATGTAATAACGGAGGCTAGAATGTGATTCGGGGTGGAATTCCATGTCTAAAAATATTATTATTAGCTGTTTTTAAAAATCGAGTGTTTTTGCTGCCCGAGGAAGAAAACGTGTGATGCCGCGGTCAGAAAAAAAGCTGCCAGAAGCAAAAAATTTTTTTTTCTCAAATGTAATAACGGATGCTAGAATGTGATTCGGGGTGGAATTCCATGTCTAAAAATATTATTATTAGCTGTTTTTAAAAATCGAGTGTTTTTGCTGCCCGAGGAAGAAAACGCATGATGCCGCGGTCAGAAAAAAAGCTGCCCAGGAGCAAAAATTTTTTTTTTCTCAAATGTAATAACGGATGCTAGAATGTGATTCGGGGTGGAATTCCATGTCTAAAAATATTATTATTAGCTGTATTTAAAAATCGAGTGTTTTTGCTGCCCGAGGAAGAAAACGCGTGATGCCGCAGTCAGAAAAAAAGCTGCCAGGAGCAAAAAAATTTTTTTTCTCAAATGTAATAACAGATGTTAGAATGTGATTCGGGCTGGAATTCCATGTCTAAAAATATTATTATTAGCTGTTTTTAAAAATCGAGTGTTTTTGCTGCCCGAGGAAGAAAACGTGTGATGCCGCGGTCAGAAAAAAAGCTGCCAGAAGCAAAAAATTTTTTTTTCTCAAATGTAATAACGGATGCTAGAATGTGATTCGGGGTGGAATTCCATGTCTAAAAATATTATTATTAGCTGTTTTTAAAAATCGAGTGTTTTTGCTGCCCGAGGAAG
The DNA here is from genome assembly GCA_022577455.1 of Arizona elegans. Taxonomy (NCBI): domain Eukaryota; kingdom Metazoa; phylum Chordata; class Lepidosauria; order Squamata; family Colubridae; genus Arizona; species Arizona elegans. Next base: position 166,980,426 of record JAKOOJ010000001.1, on the reverse strand, counting down.
AAAACGCATGATGCCGCGGTCAGAAAAAAAGCTGCCCAGGAGCAAAAATTTTTTTTTTTCTCAAATGTAATAACGGATGCTAGAATGTGATTCGGGGTGGAATTCCATGTCTAAAAATATTATTATTAGCTGTTTTTAAAAATCAAGTGTTTTTGCTGCCCGAGGAATAAAACGCGTGATGGAGCGGTCAGAGAAAAAGCTGCCCAGGAGCAAAAAAAAATTTTTTTTCTCAAATGTAATAACGGATGCTAGAATGTGATTCAGGGTGGAATTCCATGTCTAAAAATATTATTATTAGCTGTTTTTAAAAATCGAGTGTTTTTGCTGCCCGAGGAAGAAAACGCGTGATGCCGCAGTCAGAAAAAAAGCTGCCAGGAGCAAAAAAAATTTTTTTTTCTCAAATGTAATAACGGATGTTAGAATGTGATTCGGGGTGGAATTCCATGTCTAAAAATATTATTATTAGCTGTTTTTAAAAATCGAGTGTTTTTGCTGCCCGAGGAAGAAAACGTGTGATGCCGCGGTCAGAAAAAAAGCTGCCCAGGAGCAAAAATTTTTTTTTTCTCAAATGTAATAACGGATGCTAGAATGTGATTCGGGGTGGAATTCCATGTCTAAAAATATTATTATTAGCTGTATTTAAAAATCGAGTGTTTTTGCTGCCCGAGGAAGAAAACGCGTGATGCCGCAGTCAGAAAAAAAGCTGCCAGGAGCAAAAAATTTTTTTTTCTCAAATGTAATAACAGATGTTAGAATGTGATTCGGGCTGGAATTCCATGTCTAAAAATATTATTATTAGCTGTTTTTAAAAATCGAGTGTTTTTGCTGCCCGAGGAAGAAAACGTGTGATGCCGCGGTCAGAAAAAAAGCTGCCAGAAGCAAAAAATTTTTTTTTCTCAAATGTAATAACGGATGCTAGAATGTGATTCGGGGTGGAATTCCATGTCTAAAAATATTATTATTAGCTGTTTTTAAAAATCGAGTGTTTTTGCTCCCCGAGGAAGAAAACGCATGATGCCGCGGTCAGAAAAAAAGCTGCCCAGGAGCAAAAATTTTTTTTTTCTCAAATGTAATAACGGATGCTAGAATGTGATTCGGGGTGGAATTCCATGTCTAAAAATATTATTATTAGCTGTTTTTAAAAATCAAGTGTTTTTGCTGCCCGAGGAATAAAACGCGTAATGCAGCGGTCAGAAAAAAAGCTGCCCAGGAGCAAAAAAAAATTTTTTTTCTCAAATGTAATAACGGATGCTAGAATGTGATTCATTGTGGAATTCCATGTCTAAAAATATTATTATTAGCTGTTTTTAAAAATCGAGTGTTTTTGCTGCCCGAGGAAGAAAACGCGTGATGCCGCAGTCAGAAAAAAAGCTGCCAGGAGCAAAAAAAATTTTTTTTTCTCAAATGTAATAACGGATGTTAGAATGGGATTCGGGGTGGAATTCCATGTCTAAAAATATTATTATTAGCTGTTTTTAAAAATCGAGTGTTTTTGCTGCCCGAGGAAGAAAACGTGTGATGCCGTGGTCAGAAAAACAGCTGCCCAAGAGCAAAAATTTTTTTTTTCTCAAATGTAATAACGGATGCTAGAATGTGATTCGGGGTGGAATTCCATGTCTAAAAATATTATTATTAGCTGTTTTTAAAAATCGAGTGTTTTTGCTGCCCGAGGAAGAAAACGCATGATGCCGCGGTCAGAAAAACAGCTGCCCAGGAGCAAAAAATTTTTTTTTCTCAAATGTAATAACGGATGTTAGAATGTGATTCGGGCTGGAATTCCATGTCTAAAAATATTATTATTAGCTGTTTTTAAAAATCGAGTGTTTTTGCTGCCCGAGGAAGAAAACGTGTGATGCCGCGGTCAGAAAAAAAGCTGCCAGAAGCAAAAAATTTTTTTTTCTCAAATGTAATAACGGATGCTAGAATGTGATTCGGGGTGGAATTCCATGTCTAAAAATATTATTATTAGCTGTTTTTAAAAATCGAGTGTTTTTGCTGCCCGAGGAAGAAAACGCATGATGCCGCGGTCAGAAAAACAGCTGCCCAGGAGCAAAAAATTTTTTTTTCTCAAATGTAATAACGGAGGCTAGAATGTGATTCGGGGTGGAATTCCATGTCTAAAAATATTATTATTAGCTGTTTTTAAAAATCGAGTGTTTTTGCTGCCCGAGGAAGAAAACGCATGATGCCGCGGTCAGAAAAAAAGCTGCCCATGAGCAAAAATTTTTTTTTCTCAAATGTAATAACGGATGCTAGAATGTGATTCGGGGTGGAATTCCATGTCTAAAAATATTATTATTAGCTGTATTTAAAAATCGAGTGTTTTTGCTGCCCGAGGAAGAAAACGTGTGATGCCGCGATCAGAAAAAAAGCTGCCAGAAGCAAAAAAATTTTTTTTCTCAAATGTAATAACGGATGCTAGAATGTGATTCGGGGTGGAATTCCATGTCTAAAAATATTATTATTAGCTGTTTTTAAAAATCGAGTGTTTTTGCTGCCCGAGGAAGAAAACGCATGATGCCGCGGTCAGAAAAAAAGCTGCCCAGGAGCAAAAATTTTTTTTTTCTCAAATGTAATAACGGATGCTAGAATGTGATTCGGGGTGGAATTCCATGTCTAAAAATATTATTATTAGCTGTTTTTAAAAATCGAGTGTTTTTGCTGCCCGAGGAAGAAAACGCATGATGCCGCGGTCAGAAAAAAAGCTGCCCAGGAGCAAAAATTTTTTTTTTCTCAAATGTAATAACGGATGCTAGAATGTGATTCGGGGTGGAATTCCATGTCTAAAAATATTATTATTAGCTGTTTTTAAAAATCAAGTGTTTTTGCTGCCCGAGGAATAAAACGCGTGATGGAGCGGTCAGAGAAAAAGCTGCCCAGGAGCAAAAAAAAATTTTTTTTCTCAAATGTAATAACGGATGCTAGAATGTGATTCAGGGTGGAATTCCATGTCTAAAAATATTATTATTAGCTGTTTTTAAAAATCGAATGTTTTTGCTGCCCGAGGAAGAAAACGCGTGATGCCGCAGTCAGAAAAAAAGCTGCCAGGAGCAAAAAAAAATTTTTTTTTCTCAAATGTAATAACGGATGTTAGAATGGGATTCGGGGTGGAATTCCATGTCTAAAAATATTATTATTAGCTGTTTTTAAAAATCGAGTGTTTTTGCTGCCCGAGGAAGAAAACGTGTGATGCCGCGGTCAGAAAAAAAGCTGCCCAGGAGCAAAAATTTTTTTTTTCTCAAATGTAATAACGGATGCTAGAATGTGATTCGGGGTGGAATTCCATGTCTAAAAATATTATTATTAGCTGTATTTAAAAATCGAGTGTTTTTGCTGCCCGAGGAAGAAAACGCGTGATGCCGCAGTCAGAAAAAAAGCTGCCAGGAGCAAAAAATTTTTTTTTCTCAAATGTAATAACAGATGTTAGAATGTGATTCGGGCTGGAATTCCATGTCTAAAAATATTATTATTAGCTGTTTTTAAAAATCGAGTGTTTTTGCTGCCCGAGGAAGAAAACGTGTGATGCCGCGGTCAGAAAAAAAGCTGCCAGAAGCAAAAAATTTTTTTTTCTCAAATGTAATAACGGATGCTAGAATGTGATTCGGGGTGGAATTCCATGTCTAAAAATATTATTATTAGCTGTTTTTAAAAATCGAGTGTTTTTGCTGCCCGGGGAAGAAAACGCATGATGCCGCGGTCAGAAAAAAAGCTGCCCAGGAGCAAAAATTTTTTTTTTCTCAAATGTAATAACGGATGCTAGAATGTGATTCGGGGTGGAATTCCATGTCTAAAAATATTATTATTAGCTGTTTTTAAAAATCAAGTGTTTTTGCTGCCCGAGGAATAAAACGCGTAATGCAGCGGTCAGAAAAAAAGCTGCCCAGGAGCAAAAAAAAATTTTTTTTCTCAAATGTAATAACGGATGCTAGAATGTGATTCATTGTGGAATTCCATGTCTAAAAATATTATTATTAGCTGTTTTTAAAAATCGAGTGTTTTTGCTGCCCGAGGAAGAAAACGCGTGATGCCGCAGTCAGAAAAAAAGCTGCCAGGAGCAAAAAAAATTTTTTTTTCTCAAATGTAATAACGGATGTTAGAATGGGATTCGGGGTGGAATTCCATGTCTAAAAATATTATTATTAGCTGTTTTTAAAAATCGAGTGTTTTTGCTGCCCGAGGAAGAAAACGTGTGATGCCGTGGTCAGAAAAACAGCTGCCCAAGAGCAAAAATTTTTTTTTTCTCAAATGTAATAACGGATGCTAGAATGTGATTCGGGGTGGAATTCCATGTCTAAAAATATTATTATTAGCTGTTTTTAAAAATCGAGTGTTTTTGCTGCCCGAGGAAGAAAACGCATGATGCCGCGGTCAGAAAAACAGCTGCCCAGGAGCAAAAAATTTTTTTTTCTCAAATGTAATAACGGATGTTAGAATGTGATTCGGGCTGGAATTCCATGTCTAAAAATATTATTATTAGCTGTTTTTAAAAATCGAGTGTTTTTGCTGCCCGAGGAAGAAAACGTGTGATGCCGCGGTCAGAAAAACAGCTGCCCAGGAGCAAAAAATTTTTTTTTCTCAAATGTAATAACGGAGGCTAGAATGTGATTCGGGGTGGAATTCCATGTCTAAAAATATTATTATTAGCTGTTTTTAAAAATCGAGTGTTTTTGCTGCCCGAGGAAGAAAACGCATGATGCCGCGGTCAGAAAAAAAGCTGCCCATGAGCAAAAATTTTTTTTTCTCAAATGTAATAACGGATGCTAGAATGTGATTCGGGGTGGAATTCCATGTCTAAAAATATTATTATTAGCTGTATTTAAAAATCGAGTGTTTTTGCTGCCGGAGGAAGAAAACGCGTGATGCCGCAGTCAGAAAAAAAGCTGCCAGGAGCAAAAAATTTTTTTTTCTCAAATGTAATAACGGATGTTAGAATGTGATTCGGGCTGGAATTCCATGTCTAAAAATATTATTATTAGCTGTTTTTAAAAATCGAGTGTTTTTGCTGCCCGAGGAAGAAAACGTGTGATGCCGCGATCAGAAAAAAAGCTGCCAGAAGCAAAAAAATTTTTTTTCTCAAATGTAATAACGGATGCTAGAATGTGATTCGGGGTGGAATTCCATGTCTAAAAATATTATTATTAGCTGTTTTTAAAAATCGAGTGTTTTTGCTGCCCGAGGAAGAAAACGCATGATGCCGCGGTCAGAAAAAAAGCTGCCCAGGAGCAAAAATTTTTTTTTTCTCAAATGTAATAACGGATGCTAGAATGTGATTCGGGGAGGAATTCCATGTCTAAAAATATTATTATTAGCTGTTTTTAAAAATCAAGTGTTTTTGCTGCCCGAGGAATAAAACGCGTGATGCAGCGGTCAGAAAAAAAGCTGCCCAGGAGCAAAAAAAATTTTTTTTTCTCAAATGTAATAACGGATGCTAGAATGTGATTCAGGGTGGAATTCCATGTCTAAAAATATTATTATTAGCTGTTTTTAAAAATCGAGTGTTTTTGCTGCCCGAGGAAGAAAACGCGTGATGCCGCAGTCAGAAAAAAAGCTGCCAGGAGCAAAAAAAATTTTTTTTTCTCAAATGTAATAACGGATGTTAGAATGGGATTCGGGGTGGAATTCCATGTCTAAAAATATTATTATTAGCTGTTTTTAAAAATCGAGTGTTTTTGCTGCCCGAGGAAGAAAACGTGTGATGCCGTGGTCAGAAAAACAGCTGCCCAAGAGCAAAAATTTTTTTTTTCTCAAATGTAATAACGGATGCTAGAATGTGATTCGGGGTGGAATTCCATGTCTAAAAATATTATTATTAGCTGTTTTTAAAAATCGAGTGTTTTTGCTGCCCGAGGAAGAAAACGCATGATGCCGCGGTCAGAAAAAAAGCTGCCCATGAGCAAAAATTTTTTTTTCTCAAATGTAATAACGGATGCTAGAATGTGATTCGGGGTGGAATTCCATGTCTAAAAATATTATTATTAGCTGTATTTAAAAATCGAGTGTTTTTGCTGCCGGAGGAAGAAAACGCGTGATGCCGCAGTCAGAAAAAAAGCTGCCAGGAGCAAAAAATTTTTTTTTCTCAAATGTAATAACGGATGTTAGAATGTGATTCGGGCTGGAATTCCATGTCTAAAAATATTATTATTAGCTGTTTTTAAAAATCGAGTGTTTTTGCTGCCCGAGGAAGAAAACGCATGATGCCGCGGTCAGAAAAAAAGCTGCCAGAAGCAAAAAAATTTTTTTTCTCAAATGTAATAACGGATGCTAGAATGTGATTCGGGGTGGAATTCCATGTCTAAAAATATTATTATTAGCTGTTTTTAAAAATCGAGTGTTTTTGCTGCCCGAGGAAGAAAACGCATGATGCCGCGCGGGGTCAGAAAAAAAGCTGCCCAGGAGCAAAAATTTTTTTTTTCTCAAATGTAATAACGGATGCTAGAATGTGATTCGGGGTGGAATTCCATGTCTAAAAATATTATTATTAGCTGTTTTTAAAAATCAAGTGTTTTTGCTGCCCGAGGAATAAAACGCGTGATGCAGCGGTCAGAAAAAAAGCTGCCCAGGAGCAAAAAAAATTTTTTTTTCTCAAATGTAATAACGGATGCTAGAATGTGATTCAGGGTGGAATTCCATGTCTAAAAATATTATTATTAGCTGTTTTTAAAAATCGAGTGTTTTTGCTGCCCGAGGAAGAAAACGCGTGATGCCGCAGTCAGAAAAAAAGCTGCCAGGAGCAAAAAAAAATTTTTTTTTCTCAAATGTAATAACGGATGTTAGAATGGGATTCGGGGTGGAATTCCATGTCTAAAAATATTATTATTAGCTGTTTTTAAAAATCGAGTGTTTTTGCTGCCCGAGGAAGAAAACGTGTGATGCCGTGGTCAGAAAAACAGCTGCCCAAGAGCAAAAATTTTTTTTTTCTCAAATGTAATAACGGATGTTAGAATGTGATTCGGGCTGGAATTCCATGTCTAAAAATATTATTATTAGCTGTTTTTAAAAATCGAGTGTTTTTGCTGCCCGAGGAAGAAAACGCATGATGCCGCGGTCAGAAAAACAGCTGCCCGGGAGCAAAAAAATTTTTTTTTCTCAAATGTAATAACGGATGTTAGAATGTGATTCGGGCTGGAATTCCATGTCTAAAAATATTATTATTAGTTGTTTTTAAAAATCGAGTGTTTTTGCTGCCCGAGGAAGAAAACGTGTGATGCCGCGGTCAGAAAAAAAGCTGCCAGAAGCAAAAAATTTTTTTTTCTCAAGTGTAATAACAGAGGGTAGAATGTGATTCGGGGTGGAATTCCATGTCTAAAAATATTATTATTAGCTGTTTTTAAAAATCGAGTGTTTTTGCTGCCCGAGGAAGAAAACGCATGATGCCGCGGTCAGAAAAAAAGCTGCCCAGGAGCAAAAATTTTTTTTTCTCAAATGTAATAACGGATGTTAGAATGTGATTCGGGGTGGAATTCCATGTCTAAAAATATTATTATTAGCTGTTTTTAAAAATCGAGTGTTTTTGCTGCCCGAGGAAGAAAACGTGTGATGCCGTGGTCAGAAAAAAGCTGCCAAGGAGCAAAAAAAATTTTTTTCTCAAATGTAATAACGGATGCTAGAATGTGATTTAGGGTGGAATTCCATGTCTAAAAATATTATTATTAGCTGTTTTTAAAAATCGAGTGTTTTTGCTGCCCAAGGAAGAAAACGCGTGATGCCGCGGTAAGAAAAAAAGCTGCCCAGGAGCAAAAAAATTTTTTTTCTCAAATGTAATAACGGATGCTAGAATGTGATTCGGGGTGGAATTCCATGTCTAAAAATATTATTATTAGCTGTATTTAAAAATCGAGTGTTTTTGCTGCCCGAGGAAGAAAACGCGTGATGCCGCAGTCAGAAAAAAAGCTGCCAGGAGCAAAAAAAATTTTTTTTTCTCAAATCTAATAACGGATATTAGAATGGGATTCGGGGTGGAATTCCATGTCTAAAAATATTATTATTAGCTGTTTTTAAAAATCGAGTGTTTTTGCTGCCCGAGGAAGAAAACGTGTGATGCCGCGGTCAGAAAAACAGCTGCCCGGGAGCAAAAAAATTTTTTTTTCTCAAATGTAATAACGGATGTTAGAATGTGATTCGGGCTGGAATTCCATGTCTAAAAATATTATTATTAGTTGTTTTTAAAAATCGAGTGTTTTTGCTGCCCGAGGAAGAAAACGTGTGATGCCGCGGTCAGAAAAAAAGCTGCCAGAAGCAAAAAATTTTTTTTTCTCAAATGTAATAACAGAGGCTAGAATGTGATTCGGGGTTGAATTCCATGTCTAAAAATATTATTATTAGCTGTTTTTAAAAATCGAGTGTTTTTGCTGCCCGAGGAAGAAAACGCATGATGCCGCGGTCAGAAAAAAAGCTGCCCAGGAGCAAAAAAATTTTTTTTCTCAAATGTAATAACGGATGCTAGAATGTGATTCGGGGTGGAATTCCATGTCTAAAAATATTATTATTAGCTGTATTTAAAAATCGAGTGTTTTTGCTGCCCGAGGAAGAAAACGCGTGATGCCGCAGTCAGAAAAAAAGCTGCCAGGAGCAAAAAAAATTTTTTTTTCTCAAATCTAATAACGGATATTAGAATGGGATTCGGGGTGGAATTCCATGTCTAAAAATATTATTATTAGCTGTTTTTAAAAATCGAGTGTTTTTGCTGCCCGAGGAAGAAAACGTGTGATGCCGCGGTCAGAAAAACAGCTGCCCGGGAGCAAAAAATTTTTTTTTTCTCAAATGTAATAACGGATGTTAGAATGTGATTCGGGCTGGAATTCCATGTCTAAAAATATTATTATTAGTTGTTTTTAAAAATCGAGTGTTTTTGCTGCCCGAGGAAGAAAACGTGTGATGCCGCGGTCAGAAAAAAAGCTGCCAGAAGCAAAAAATTTTTTTTTCTCAAATGTAATAACAGAGGCTAGAATGTGATTCGGGCTGGAATTCCATGTCTAAAAATATTATTATTAGCTGTTTTTAAAAATCGAGTGTTTTTGCTGCCCGAGGAAGAAAACGCATGATGCCGCGGTCAGAAAAAAAGCTGCCCAGGAGCAAAAATTTTTTTTTTCTCAAATGTAATAACGGATGCTAGAATGTGATTCGGGGTGGAATTCCATGTCTAAAAATATTATTATTAGCTGTTTTTAAAAATCGAGTGTTTTTGCTGCCCGAGGAAGAAAACGTGTGATGCCGTGGTCAGAAAAAAGCTGCCCAGGAGCAAAAAAAATTTTTTTTCTCAAATGTAATAACGGATGCTAGAATGTGATTCAGGGTGGAATTCCATGTCTAAAAATATTATTATTAGCTGTTTTTAAAAATCGAGTGTTTTTGCTGCCCAAGGAAGAAAACGCGTGATGCCGCGGTAAGAAAAAAAGCTGCCCAGGAGGAAAAAAATTTTTTTTCTCAAATGTAATAACGGATGCTAGAATGTGATTCGGGGTGGAATTCCATGTCTAAAAATATTATTATTAGCTGTATTTAAAAATCGAGTGTTTTTGCTGCCCGAGGAAGAAAACGCGTGATGCCGCAGTCAGAAAAAAAGCTGCCAGGAGCAAAAAAAATTTTTTTTTCTCAAATCTAATAACGGATATTAGAATGGGATTCGGGGTGGAATTCCATGTCTAAAAATATTATTATTAGCTGTTTTTAAAAATCGAGTGTTTTTGCTGCCCGAGGAAGAAAACGTGTGATGCCGCGGTCAGAAAAACAGCTGCCCGGGAGCAAAAAAATTTTTTTTTCTCAAATGTAATAACGGATGGTAGAATGTGATTCGGGCTGGAATTCCATGTCTAAAAATATTATTATTAGCTGTTTTTAAAAATCGAGTGTTTTTGCTGCCCGAGGAAGAAAACGTGTGATGCCGCGGTCAGAGAAAAAGCTGCCAGAAGCAAAAAAATTTTTTTTCTCAAATGTAATAACGGATGCTAGAATGTGATTCGGGGTGGAATTCCATGTCTAAAAATATTATTATTAGCTGTTTTTAAAAATCGAGTGTTTTTGCTGCCCGAGGAAGAAAACGCATGATGCCGCGGTCAGAAAAAAAGCTGCCCAGGAGGAAAAATTTTTTTTCTCTCAAATGTAATAATGGATGCTAGAATGTGATTCGGGGTGGAATTCCATGTCTAAAAATATTATTATTAGCTGTATTTAAAAATCGAGTGTTTTTGCTGCCCGAGGAAGAAAACGCGTGATGCCGCAGTCAGAAAAAAAGCTGCCAGGAGCAAAAAAAATTTTTTTTTCTCAAATCTAATAACGGATATTAGAATGGGATTCGGGGTGGAATTCCATGTCTAAAAAATATTATTATTAGCTGTTTTTAAAAATCGAGTGTTTTTGCTGCCCGAGGAAGAAAACGTGTGATGCCGCGGTCAGAAAAACAGCTGCCCGGGAGCAAAAAATTTTTTTTTTCTCAAATGTAATAACGGATGTTAGAATGTGATTCGGGCTGGAATTCCATGTCTAAAAATATTATTATTAGTTGTTTTTAAAAATCGAGTGTTTTTGCTGCCCGAGGAAGAAAACGTGTGATGCCGCGGTCAGAAAAAAAGCTGCCAGAAGCAAAAAATTTTTTTTTCTCAAATGTAATAACAGAGGCTAGAATGTGATTCGGGCTGGAATTCCATGTCTAAAAATATTATTATTAGCTGTTTTTAAAAATCGAGTGTTTTTGCTGCCCGAGGAAGAAAACGCATGATGCCGCGGTCAGAAAAAAAGCTGCCCAGGAGCAAAAAAATTTTTTTTCTCAAATGTAATAACGGATGCTAGAATGTGATTCGGGGTGGAATTCCATGTCTAAAAATATTATTATTAGCTGTATTTAAAAATCGAGTGTTTTTGCTGCCCGAGGAAGAAAACGCGTGATGCCGCAGTCAGAAAAAAAGCTGCCAGGAGCAAAAAAAATTTTTTTTTCTCAAATCTAATAACGGATATTAGAATGGGATTCGGGGTGGAATTCCATGTCTAAAAATATTATTATTAGCTGTTTTTAAAAATCGAGTGTTTTTGCTGCCCGAGGAAGAAAACGTGTGATGCCGCGGTCAGAAAAACAGCTGCCCGGGAGCAAAAAATTTTTTTTTTCTCAAATGTAATAACGGATGTTAGAATGTGATTCGGGCTGGAATTCCATGTCTAAAAATATTATTATTAGTTGTTTTTAAAAATCGAGTGTTTTTGCTGCCCGAGGAAGAAAACGTGTGATGCCGCGGTCAGAAAAAAAGCTGCCAGAAGCAAAAAATTTTTTTTTTCTCAAATGTAATAACAGAGGCTAGAATGTGATTCGGGCTGGAATTCCATGTCTAAAAATATTATTATTAGCTGTTTTTAAAAATCGAGTGTTTTTGCTGCCCGAGGAAGAAAACGCATGATGCCGCGGTCAGAAAAAAAGCTGCCCAGGAGCAAAAATTTTTTTTTTCTCAAATGTAATAACGGATGCTAGAATGTGATTCGGGGTGGAATTCCATGTCTAAAAATATTATTATTAGCTGTTTTTAAAAATCGAGTGTTTTTGCTGCCCGAGGAAGAAAACGTGTGATGCCGTGGTCAGAAAAAAGCTGCCCAGGAGCAAAAAAATTTTTTTTCTCAAATGTAATAACGGATGCTAGAATGTGATTCAGGGTGGAATTCCATGTCTAAAAATATTATTATTAGCTGTTTTTAAAAATCGAGTGTTTTTGCTGCCCAAGGAAGAAAACGCGTGATGCCGCGGTAAGAAAAAAAGCTGCCCAGGAGGAAAAAAATTTTTTTTCTCAAATGTAATAACGGATGCTAGAATGTGATTCGGGGTGGAATTCCATGTCTAAAAATATTATTATTAGCTGTATTTAAAAATCGAGTGTTTTTGCTGCCCGAGGAAGAAAACGCGTGATGCCGCAGTCAGAAAAAAAGCTGCCAGGAGCAAAAAAAATTTTTTTTTCTCAAATCTAATAACGGATATTAGAATGGGATTCGGGGTGGAATTCCATGTCTAAAAATATTATTATTAGCTGTTTTTAAAAATCGAGTGTTTTTGCTGCCCGAGGAAGAAAACGTGTGATGCCGCGGTCAGAAAAACAGCTGCCCGGGAGCAAAAAAATTTTTTTTTCTCAAATGTAATAACGGATGGTAGAATGTGATTCGGGCTGGAATTCCATGTCTAAAAATATTATTATTAGCTGTTTTTAAAAATCGAGTGTTTTTGCTGCCCGAGGAAGAAAACGTGTGATGCCGCGGTCAGAGAAAAAGCTGCCAGAAGCAAAAAAATTTTTTTTCTCAAATGTAATAACGGATGCTAGAATGTGATTCGGGGTGGAATTCCATGTCTAAAAATATTATTATTAGCTGTTTTTAAAAATCGAGTGTTTTTGCTGCCCGAGGAAGAAAACGCATGATGCCGCGGTCAGAAAAAAAGCTGCCCAGGAGGAAAAATTTTTTTTCTCTCAAATGTAATAATGGATGCTAGAATGTGATTCGGGGTGGAATTCCATGTCTAAAAATATTATTATTAGCTGTATTTAAAAATCGAGTGTTTTTGCTGCCCGAGGAAGAAAACGCGTGATGCCGCAGTCAGAAAAAAAGCTGCCAGGAGCAAAAAAAATTTTTTTTTCTCAAATCTAATAACGGATATTAGAATGGGATTCGGGGTGGAATTCCATGTCTAAAAATATTATTATTAGCTGTTTTTAAAAATCGAGTGTTTTTGCTGCCCGAGGAAGAAAACGTGTGATGCCGCGGTCAGAAAAACAGCTGCCCGGGAGCAAAAAATTTTTTTTTTCTCAAATGTAATAACGGATGTTAGAATGTGATTCGGGCTGGAATTCCATGTCTAAAAATATTATTATTAGTTGTTTTTAAAAATCGAGTGTTTTTGCTGCCCGAGGAAGAAAACGTGTGATGCCGCGGTCAGAAAAAAAGCTGCCAGAAGCAAAAAATTTTTTTTTCTCAAATGTAATAACAGAGGCTAGAATGTGATTCGGGCTGGAATTCCATGTCTAAAAATATTATTATTAGCTGTTTTTAAAAATCGAGTGTTTTTGCTGCCCGAGGAAGAAAACGCATGATGCCGCGGTCAGAAAAAAAGCTGCCCAGGAGCAAAAATTTTTTTTTTCTCAAATGTAATAACGGATGCTAGAATGTGATTCGGGGTGGAATTCCATGTCTAAAAATATTATTATTAGCTGTTTTTAAAAATCGAGTGTTTTTGCTGCCCGAGGAAGAAAACGTGTGATGCCGTGGTCAGAAAAAAGCTGCCCAGGAGCAAAAAAATTTTTTTTCTCAAATGTAATAACGGATGCTAGAATGTGATTCAGGGTGGAATTCCATGTCTAAAAATATTATTATTAGCTGTTTTTAAAAATCGAGTGTTTTTGCTGCCCAAGGAAGAAAACGCGTGATGCCGCGGTAAGAAAAAAAGCTGCCCAGGAGCAAAAAAATTTTTTTTCTCAAATGTAATAACGGATGCTAGAATGTGATTCGGGGTGGAATTCCATGTCTAAAAATATTATTATTAGCTGTATTTAAAAATCGAGTGTTTTTGCTGCCCGAGGATGAAAACGCGTGATGCCGCAGTCAGAAAAAAAGCTGCCAGGAGCAAAAAAAATTTTTTTTTCTCAAATCTAATAACGGATATTAGAATGGGATTCGGGGTGGAATTCCATGTCTAAAAATATTATTATTAGCTGTTTTTAAAAATCGAGTGTTTTTGCTGCCCGAGGAAGAAAACGTGTGATGCCGCGGTCAGAAAAACAGCTGCCCGGGAGCAAAAAAATTTTTTTTTCTCAAATGTAATAACGGATGGTAGAATGTGATTCGGGCTGGAATTCCATGTCTAAAAATATTATTATTAGCTGTTTTTAAAAATCGAGTGTTTTTGCTGCCCGAGGAAGAAAACGTGTGATGCCGCGGTCAGAGAAAAAGCTGCCAGAAGCAAAAAAATTTTTTTTCTCAAATGTAATAACGGATGCTAGAATGTGATTCGGGGTGGAATTCCATGTCTAAAAATATTATTATTAGCTGTTTTTAAAAATCGAGTGTTTTTGCTGCCCGAGGAAGAAAACGCATGATGCCGCGGTCAGAAAAAAAGCTGCCCAGGAGGAAAAATTTTTTTTCTCTCAAATGTAATAATGGATGCTAGAATGTGATTCGGGGTGGAATTCCATGTCTAAAAATATTATTATTAGCTGTATTTAAAAATCGAGTGTTTTTGCTGCCCGAGGAAGAAAACGCGTGATGCCGCAGTCAGAAAAAAAGCTGCCAGGAGCAAAAAAATTTTTTTTCTCAAATGTAATAACGGATGTTAGAATGTGATTCGGGCTGGAATTCCATGTCTAAAAATATTATTATTAGCTGTTTTTAAAAATCGAGTGTTTTTGCTGCCCGAGGAAGAAAACGTGTGATGCCGCGGTCAGAAAAAAAGCTGCCAGAAGCAAAAAATTTTTTTTTCTCAAATGTAATAACGGATGCTAGAATGTGATTCGGGGTGGAATTCCATGTCTAAAAATTTTATTATTAGCTGTTTTTAAAAATCGAGTGTTTTTGCTGCCCGAGGAAGAAAACGCATGATGCCGCGGTCAGAAAAAAAGCTGCCCAGGAGCAAAAAAATTTTTTTTTTCTCAAATGTAATAACGGATGCTAGAATGTGATTCAGGGTGGAATTCCATGTCTAAAAATATTATTATTAGCTGTTTTTAAAAATCGAGTGTTTTTGCTGCCCGAGGAAGAAAACGCGTGATGCCGCAGTCAGAAAAAAAGCTGCCAGGAGCAAAAAAAATTTTTTTTTCTCAAATGTAATAACGGATGTTAGAATGGGATTCGGGGTGGAATTCCATGTCTAAAAATATTATTATTAGCTGTTTTTAAAAATCGAGTGTTTTTGCTGCCCGAGGAAGAAAACGTGTGATGCCGCGGTCAGAAAAACAGCTGCCCGGGAGCAAAAAAATTTTTTTTTCTCAAATGTAATAACGGATGTTAGAATGTGATTCGGGCTGGAATTCCATGTCTAAAAATATTATTATTAGTTGTTTTTAAAAATCGAGTGTTTTTGCTGCCCGAGGAAGAAAACGTGTGATGCCGCGGTCAGAAAAAAAGCTGCCAGAAGCAAAAAATTTTTTTTTCTCAAATGTAATAACAGAGGCTAGAATGTGATTCGGGGTGGAATTCCATGTCTAAAAATATTATTATTAGCTGTTTTTAAAAATCGAGTGTTTTTGCTGCCCGAGGAAGAAAACGCATGATGCCGCGGTCAGAAAAAAAGCTGCCCAGGAGCAAAAAAATTTTTTTTCTCAAATGTAATAACGGATGCTAGAATGTGATTCGGGGTGGAATTCCATGTCTAAAAATATTATTATTAGCTGTATTTAAAAATCGAGTGTTTTTGCTGCCCGAGGAAGAAAACGCGTGATGCCGCAGTCAGAAAAAAAGCTGCCAGGAGCAAAAAAAATTTTTTTTTCTCAAATCTAATAACGGATATTAGAATGGGATTCGGGGTGGAATTCCATGTCTAAAAATATTATTATTAGCTGTTTTTAAAAATCGAGTGTTTTTGCTGCCCGAGGAAGAAAACGTGTGATGCCGCGGTCAGAAAAACAGCTGCCCGGGAGCAGAAAAATTTTTTTTTCTCAAATGTAATAACGGATGTTAGAATGTGATTCGGGCTGGAATTCCATGTCTAAAAATATTATTATTAGTTGTTTTTAAAAATCGAGTGTTTTTGCTGCCCGAGGAAGAAAACGTGTGATGCCGCGGTCAGAAAAAAAGCTGCCAGAAGCAAAAAATTTTTTTTTCTCAAATGTAATAACAGAGGCTAGAATGTGATTCGGGCTGGAATTCCATGTCTAAAAATATTATTATTAGCTGTTTTTAAAAATCGAGTGTTTTTGCTGCCCGAGGAAGAAAACGCATGATGCCGCGGTCAGAAAAAAAGCTGCCCAGGAGCAAAAAATTTTTTTTTCTCAAATGTAATAACGGATGTTAGAATGTGATTCGGGGTGGAATTCCATGTCTAAAAATATTATTATTAGCTGTTTTTAAAAATCGAGTGTTTTTGCTGCCCGAGGAAGAAAACGTGTGATGCCGTGGTCAGAAAAAAGCTGCCCAGGAGCAAAAAAATTTTTTTTCTCAAATGTAATAACGGATGCTAGAATGTGATTCAGGGTGGAATTCCATGTCTAAAAATATTATTATTAGCTGTTTTTAAAAATCGAGTGTTTTTGCTGCCCAAGGAAGAAAACGCGTGATGCCGCGGTAAGAAAAAAAGCTGCCCAGGAGCAAAAAAATTTTTTTTCTCAAATGTAATAACGGATGCTAGAATGTGATTCGGGGTGGAATTCCATGTCTAAAAATATTATTATTAGCTGTATTTAAAAATCGAGTGTTTTTGCTGCCCGAGGAAGAAAACGCGTGATGCCGCAGTCAGAAAAAAAGCTGCCAGGAGCAAAAAAAATTTTTTTTTCTCAAATCTAATAACGGATATTAGAATGGGATTCGGGGTGGAATTCCATGTCTAAAAATATTATTATTAGCTGTTTTTAAAAATCGAGTGTTTTTGCTGCCCGAGGAAGAAAACGTGTGATGCCGCGGTCAGAAAAACAGCTGCCCGGGAGCAAAAAAATTTTTTTTTCTCAAATGTAATAACGGATGTTAGAATGTGATTCGGGCTGGAATTCCATGTCTAAAAATATTATTATTAGCTGTTTTTAAAAATCGAGTGTTTTTGCTGCCCGAGGAAGAAAACGTGTGATGCCGCGGTCAGAGAAAAAGCTGCCAGAAGCAAAAAAATTTTTTTTCTCAAATGTAATAACGGATGCTAGAATGTGATTCGGGGTGGAATTCCATGTCTAAAAATATTATTATTAGCTGTTTTTAAAAATCGAGTGTTTTTGCTGCCCGAGGAAGAAAACGCATGATGCCGCGGTCAGAAAAAAAGCTGCCCAGGAGGAAAAATTTTTTTTCTCTCAAATGTAATAATGGATGCTAGAATGTGATTCGGGGTGGAATTCCATGTCTAAAAATATTATTATTAGCTGTATTTAAAAATCGAGTGTTTTTGCTGCCCGAGGAAGAAAACGCGTGATGCCGCAGTCAGAAAAAAAGCTGCCAGGAGCAAAAAAATTTTTTTTCTCAAATGTAATAACGGATGTTAGAATGTGATTCGGGCTGGAATTCCATGTCTAAAAATATTATTATTAGCTGTTTTTAAAAATCGAGTGTTTTTGCTGCCCGAGGAAGAAAACGTGTGATGCCGCGGTCAGAAAAAAAGCTGCCAGAAGCAAAAAATTTTTTTTTCTCAAATGTAATAACGGATGCTAGAATGTGATTCGGGGTGGAATTCCATGTCTAAAAATTTTATTATTAGCTGTTTTTAAAAATCGAGTGTTTTTGCTGCCCGAGGAAGAAAACGCATGATGCCGCGGTCAGAAAAAAAGCTGCCCAGGAGCAAAAAAAATTTTTTTTTCTCAAATGTAATAACGGATGCTAGAATGTGATTCAGGGTGGAATTCCATGTCTAAAAATATTATTATTAGCTGTTTTTAAAAATCGAGTGTTTTTGCTGCCCGAGGAAGAAAACGCGTGATGCCGCAGTCAGAAAAAAAGCTGCCAGGAGCAAAAAAAATTTTTTTTTCTCAAATGTAATAACGGATGTTAGAATGGGATTCGGGGTGGAATTCCATGTCTAAAAATATTATTATTAGCTGTTTTTAAAAATCGAGTGTTTTTGCTGCCCGAGGAAGAAAACGTGTGATACCGTGGTCAGAAAAACAGCTGCCCAAGAGCAAAAATTTTTTTTTCTCAAATGTAATAACGGATGTTAGAATGTGATTCGGGCTGGAATTCCATGTCTAAAAATATTATTATTAGCTGTTTTTAAAAATCGAGTGTTTTTGCTGCCTGAGGAAGAATACGTGTGATGCCGCGGTCAGAAAAAAAGCTGCCAGAAGCAAAAAATTTTTTTTTCTCAAATGTAATAACGGATGCTAGAATGTGATTCGGGCTGGAATTCCATGTCTAAAAATATTATTATTAGCTGTTTTTAAAAATCGAGTGTTTTTGCTGCCCGAGGAAGAAAACGTGTGATGCCGCGGTCAGAAAAAAAGCTGCCAGAAGCAAAAAATTTTTTTTTCTCAAATGTAATAACAGAGGCTAGAATGTGATTCGGGGTGGAATTCCATGTCTAAAAATATTATTATTAGCTGTTTTTAAAAATCGAGTGTTTTTGCTGCCCGAGGAAGAAAACGCATGATGCCGCGGTCAGAAAAAAAGCTGCCCAGGAGCAAAAATTTTTTTTTTCTCAAATGTAATAACGGATGCTAGAATGTGATTCGGGGTGGAATTCCATGTCTAAAAATATTATTATTAGCTGTTTTTAAAAATCAAGTGTTTTTGCTGCCCGAGGAAGAAAACGCGTGATTGCAGCGGTCAGAAAAAAAGCTGCCCAGGAGCAAAAAAAAATTTTTTTTCTCAAATGTAATAACGGATGCTAGAATGTGATTCAGGGTGGAATTCCATGTCTAAAAATATTATTATTAGCTGTTTTTAAAAATCGAGTGTTTTTGCTGCCCGAGGAAGAAAACGTGTGATGCAGCGGTCAGAAAAAAAGCTGCCCAGAAGCAAAAAAAATTTTTTCTTCTCAAATGTAATAATGGATCCTAGAATGTCATTAGGGGTGGAATTCCATGTCTAAAAATATTATTATTAGCTGTATTTAAAAATCGAGTGTTTTTGCTGCCCGAGGAAGAAAACGCGTGATGCCGCAGTCAGAAAAAAAGCTGCCAGGAGCAAAAAAATTTTTTTTTTCTCAAATGTAATAACGGATATTAGAATGGGATTCGGGGTGGAATTCCATGTCTAAAAATATTATTATTAGCTGTTTTTAAAAATCGAGTGTTTTTGCTGCCCGAGGAAGAAAACGCGTGATGCCGCAGTCAGAAAAAAAGCTGCCAGGAGCAAAAAAAATTTTTTTTTCTCAAATCTAATAACGGATATTAGAATGGGATTCGGGGTGGAATTCCATGTCTAAAAATATGATTATTAGCTGTTTTTAAAAATCAAGTGTTTTTGCTGCCCGAGAAAGAAAAAGCGTGATTGCAGCGGTCAGAAAAAAAGCTGCCCAGGAGCAAAAAAAAATTTTTTTTCTCAAATGTAATAACGGATGCTAGAATGTGATTCAGGGTGGAATTCCATGTCTAAAAATATTATTATTAGCTGTTTTTAAAAATCGAGTGTTTTTGCTGCCCGAGGAAGAAAACGTGTGATGCAGCGGTCAGAAAAAAAGCTGCCCAGAAGCAAAAAAATTTTTTTTTTCTCAAATGTAATAACGGATATTAGAATGGGATTCGGGGTGGAATTCCATGTCTAAAAATATTATTATTAGCTGTTTTTAAAAATCGAGTGTTTTTGCTGCCCGAGGAAGAAAACGCGTGATGCCGCAGTCAGAAAAAAAGCTGCCAGGAGCAAAAAAAATTTTTTTTTCTCAAATCTAATAACGGATATTAGAATGGGATTCGGGGTGGAATTCCATGTCTAAAAATATGATTATTAGCTGTTTTTAAAAATCAAGTGTTTTTGCTGCCCGAGAAAGAAAAAGCGTGATTGCAGCGGTCAGAAAAAAAGCTGCCCAGGAGCAAAAAAAAATTTTTTTTCTCAAATGTAATAACGGATGCTAGAATGTGATTCAGGGTGGAATTCCATGTCTAAAAATATTATTATTAGCTGTTTTTAAAAATCGAGTGTTTTTGCTGCCCGAGGAAGAAAACGTGTGATGCAGCGGTCAGAAAAAAAGCTGCCCAGAAGCAAAAAAAATTTTTTCTTCTCAAATGTAATAATGGATCCTAGAATGTCATTAGGGGTGGAATTCCATGTCTAAAAATATTATTATTAGCTGTATTTAAAAATCGAGTGTTTTTGCTGCCCAAGGAAGAAAACGCGTGATGCCGCAGTCAGAAAAAAAGCTGCCAGGAGCAAAAAAAATTTTTTTTTCTCAAATGTAATAACGGATGTTAGAATGGGATTCGGGGTGGAATTCCATGTCTAAAAATATTATTATTAGCTGTTTTTAAAAATCGAGTGTTTTTGCTGCCCGAGGAAGAAAACGTGTGATGCCGTGGTCAGAAAAACAGCTGCCCAGGAGCAAAAATTTTTTTTTTCTCAAATGTAATAACGGATGTTAGAATGTGATTCGGGCTGGAATTCCATGTCTAAAAATATTATTATTAGCTGTTTTTAAAAATCGAGTGTTTTTACTGCCCGAGGAAGAAAACGCATGATGCCGCGGTCAGAAAAAAAGCTGCCCAGGAGCAAAATTTTTTTTTTTCTCAAATGTAATAACGGATGCTAGAATGTGATTCAGGGTGGAATTCCATGTCTAAAAATATTATTATTAGCTGTTTTTAAAAATCAAGTGTTTTTGCTGCCCGAGGAAGAAAACGTGTGATGCAGCGGTCAGAAAAAAAGCTGCCCAGGAGCAAAAAAAAATTTTTTTTCTCAAATGTAATAACGGATGCTAGAATTTGATTCAGGGTGGCATTCCATGTCTAAAAATATTATTATTAGCTGTTTTTAAAAATCGAGTGTTTTTGCTGCCCGAGGAAGAAAACGCGTGATGCAGCGGTCAAAAAAAAAGCTGCCCAGGAGCAAAAAAAATTTTTTTTTCTCAAATGTAATAACAGATGCTAGAATGTGATTCAGGGTGGAATTCCATGTCTAAAAATATTATTATTAGCTGTATTTAAAAATCGAGTGTTTTTGCTGCCCGAGGAATAAAACGCGTGACGCAGCGGTCAGAAAAAAAGCTGCCCAGTAGCAAAAAAAAATTTTTTTTCTCAAATGTAATAACGGATGCTAGAATCTGATTCAGGGTGGAATTCCATGTCTAAAAATATTATTATTAGCTGTTTTTAAAAATCGAGTGTTTTTGCTGCCCGAGGAAGAAAACGCGTGATGCCGCAGTGAGAAAAAAAGCTGCCAGGAGCAAAAAAAATTTTTTTTTCTCAAATGTAATAACGGATGTTAGAATGTGATTCGGGCTGGAATTCCATGTCTAAAAATATTATTATTAGCTGTTTTTAAAAATCGAGTGTTTTTGCTGCCTGAGGAAGAAAACGTGTGATGCCGCGGTCAGAAAAAAAGCTGCCAGAAGCAAAAAAATTTTTTTTCTCAAATGTAATAACGGATGCTAGAATGTGATTCGGGGTGGAATTCCATGTCTAAAAATATTATTATTAGCTGTTTTTAAAAATCGAGTGTTTTTGCTGCCCGAGGAAGAAAACGCATGATGCTGCGGTCAGAAAAACAGCTGCCCAGGAGCAAAAATTTTTTTTTTCTCAAATGTAATAACGGATGCTAGAATGTGATTCGGGGTGGAATTCCATGTCTAAAAATATTATTATTAGCTGTATTTAAAAATCGAGTGTTTTTGCTGCCCGAGGAAGAAAACGTGTGATGCCGCGGTCAGAAAAAAAGCTGCCAGAAGCAAAAAATTTTTTTTATTCAAATGTAATAACGGATGCTAGAATGTGATTCGGGGTGGAATTCCATGTCTAAAAATATTATTATTAGCTGTTTTTAAAAATCGAGTGTTTTTGCTGCCCGAGGAAGAAAGCGCATGATGCCGCGGTCAGAAAAAAAGCTGCCCAGGAGCAAAAATTTTTTTTTCTCAAATGTAATAACGGATGCTAGAATGTGATTCGGGGTGGAATTCCATGTCTAAAAATATTATTATTAGCTGTTTTTAAAAATCGAGTGTTTTTGCTGCCCGAGGAAGAAAACGCATGATGCCGCGGTCAGAAAAAAAGCTGCCCAGGAGCAAAATTTTTTTTTTTCTCAAATGTAATAACGGATGCTAGAATGTGATTCGGGGTGGAATTCCATGTCTAAAAATATTATTATTAGCTGTATTTAAAAATCGAGTGTTTTTGCTGCCCGAGGAAGAAAACGTGTGATGCCGCGGTCAGAAAAAAAGCTGCCAGAAGCAAAAAATTATTTTTTCTCAAATGTAATAACGGATGCTAGAATGTGATTCGGGGTGGAATTCCATGTCTAAAAATATTATTATTAGCTGTTTTTAAAAATCGAGTGTTTTTGCTGCCCGAGGAAGAAAACGTGTGATGCCGTGGTCAGAAAAACAGCTGCCCAAGAGCAAAAATTTTTTTTTTCTCAAATGTAATAACGGATGCTAGAATGTGATTCGGGGTGGAATTCCATGTCTAAAAATATTATTATTAGCTGTTTTTAAAAATCGAGTGTTTTTGCTGCCCGAGGAAGAAAACGCATGATGCCGCGGTCAGAAAAAAAGCTGCCAGAAGCAAAAAATTTTTTTTTCTCAAATGTAATAACGGATGCTAGAATGTGATTCGGGGTGGAATTCCATGTCTAAAAATATTATTATTAGCTGTTTTTAAAAATCGAGTGTTTTTGCTGCCCGAGGAAGAAAACGCATGATGCCGCGGTCAGAAAAAAAGCTGCCCAGGAGCAAAAATTTTTTTTTTCTCAAATGTAATAACGGATGCTAGAATGTGATTCGGGGTGGAATTCCATGTCTAAAAATATTATTATTAGCTGTATTTAAAAATTGAGTGTTTTTGCTGCCGGAGGAAGAAAACGCGTGATGCCGCAGTCAGAAAAAAAGCTGCCAGGAGCAAAAAATTTTTTTTTCTCAAATGTAATAACGGATGTTAGAATGTGATTCGGGCTGGAATTCCATGTCTAAAAATATTATTATTAGCTGTTTTTAAAAATCGAGTGTTTTTGCTGCCCGAGGAAGAAAACGTGTGATGCCGCGATCAGAAAAAAAGCTGCCAGAAGCAAAAAATTTTTTTTTCTCAAATGTAATAACGGATGCTAGAATGTGATTCGGGGTGGAATTCCATGTCTAAAAATATTATTATTAGCTGTTTTTAAAAATCGAGTGTTTTTGCTGCCCGAGGAAGAAAACGCATGATGCCGCGGTGAGAAAAAAAGCTGCCCAGGAGCAAAAATTTTTTTTTTCTCAAATGTAATAACGGATGCTAGAATGTGATTCGGGGTGGAATTCCATGTCTAAAAATATTATTATTAGCTGTTTTTAAAAATCAAGTGTTTTTGCTGCCCGAGGAATGAGACGCGTGATGCAGCGGTCAGAAAAAAAGCTGCCCAGGAGCAAAAAAAATTTTTTTTTCTCAAATGTAATAACGGATGCTAGAATGTGATTCAGGGTGGAATTCCATGTCTAAAAATATTATTATTAGCTGTTTTTAAAAATCGAGTGTTTTTGCTGCCGGAGGAAGAAAACGCGTGATGCCGTGGTCAGAAAAACAGCTGCCCAAGAGCAAAAATTTTTTTTTTCTCAAATGTAATAACGGATGTTAGAATGTGATTCGGGCTGGAATTCCATGTATAAAAATATTATTATTAGCTGTTTTTAAAAATCGAGTGTTTTTGCTGCCCGAGGAAGAAAACGTGTGATGCCGCGGTCAGAAAAAAAGCTGCCAGAAGCAAAAAAATTTTTTTTCTCAAATGTAATAACAGAGGCTAGAATGTGATTCGGGGTGGAATTCCATGTCTAAAAATATTATTATTAGCTGTTTTTAAAAATCGTGTGTTTTTGCTGCCCGAGGAAGAAAACGCATGATGCCGCGGTCAGAAAAAAAGCTGCCCAGGAGCAAAAATTTTTTTTTTCTCAAATGTAATAACGGATGCTAGAATGTGATTCGGGGTGGAATTCCATGTCTAAAAATATTATTATTAGCTGTTTTTAAAAATCGAGTGTTTTTGCTTCCCGAGGAAGAAAACGTGTGATGCAGCGGTCAGAAAAAAAGCTGCGCAGAAGCAAAAAAAATTTTTTCTTCTCAAATGTAATAATGGATCCTAGAATGTCATTAGGGGTGGAATTCCATGTCTAAAAATATTATTATTAGCTGTATTTAAAAATCGAGTGTTTTTGCTGCCCGAGGAAGAAAACGCGTGATGCCGCAGTCAGAAAAAAAGCTGCCAGGAGCAAAAAAAAAATTTTTTTCTCAAATGTAATAACGGATGTTAGAATGGGATTCGGGGTGGAATTCCATGTCTAAAAATATTATTATTAGCTGTTTTTAAAAATCGAGTGTTTTTGCTGCCGGAGGAAGAAAACGCGTGATGCCGCAGTCAGAAAAAAAGCTGCCAGGAGCAAAAAATTTTTTTTTCTCAAATGTAATAACGGATGTTAGAATGTGATTCGGGCTGGAATTCCATGTCTAAAAATATTATTATTAGCTGTTTTTAAAAATCGAGTGTTTTTGCTGCCCGAGGAAGAAAACGTGTGATGCCGCGATCAGAAAAAAAGCTGCCAGAAGCAAAAAATTTTTTTTTCTCAAATGTAATAACGGATGCTAGAATGTGATTCGGGGTGGAATTCCATGTCTAAAAATATTATTATTAGCTGTTTTTAAAAATCGAGTGTTTTTGCTGCCCGAGGAAGAAAACGCATGATGCCGCGGTCAGAAAAAAAGCTGCCCAGGAGCAAAAATTTTTTTTTTCTCAAATGTAATAACGGATGCTAGAATGTGATTCGGGGTGGAATTCCATGTCTAAAAATATTATTATTAGCTGTTTTTAAAAATCAAGTGTTTTTGCTGCCCGAGGAATGAGACGCGTGATGCAGCGGTCAGAAAAAAAGCTGCCCAGGAGCAAAAAAAATTTTTTTTTCTCAAATGTAATAACGGATGCTAGAATGTGATTCAGGGTGGAATTCCATGTCTAAAAATATTATTATTAGCTGTTTTTAAAAATCGAGTGTTTTTGCTGCCCGAGGAAGAAAACGCGTGATGCCGTGGTCAGAAAAACAGCTGCCCAAGAGCAAAAATTTTTTTTTTCTCAAATGTAATAACGGATGTCAGAATGTGATTCGGGCTGGAATTCCATGTATAAAAATATTATTATTAGCTGTTTTTAAAAATCGAGTGTTTTTGCTGCCCGAGGAAGAAAACGTGTGATGCCGCGGTCAGAAAAAAAGCTGCCAGAAGCAAAAAAATTTTTTTTCTCAAATGTAATAACAGAGGCTAGAATGTGATTCGGGGTGGAATTCCATGTCTAAAAATATTATTATTAGCTGTATTTAAAAATCGAGTGTTTTTGCTGCCCGAGGAAGAAAACGCATGATGCCGCGGTCAGAAAAAAAGCTGCCCAGGAGCAAAAATTTTTTTTTTCTCAAATGTAATAACGGATGCTAGAATGTGATTCGGGGTGGAATTCCATGTCTAAAAATATTATTATTAGCTGTTTTTAAAAATCGAGTGTTTTTGCTTCCCGAGGAAGAAAACGTGTGATGCAGCGGTCAGAAAAAAAGCTGCCCAGAAGCAAAAAAAATTTTTTCTTCTCAAATGTAATAATGGATCCTAGAATGTCATTAGGGGTGGAATTCCATGTCTAAAAATATTATTATTAGCTGTATTTAAAAATCGAGTGTTTTTGCTGCCCGAGGAAGAAAACGCGTGATGCCGCAGTCAGAAAAAAAGCTGCCAGGAGCAAAAAAAAAATTTTTTTCTCAAATGTAATAACGGATGTTAGAATGGGATTCGGGGTGGAATTCCATGTCTAAAAATATTATTATTAGCTGTTTTTAAAAATCGAGTGTTTTTGCTGCCCGAGGAAGAAAACGTGTGATGCCGTGGTCAGAAAAAAGCTGCCCAGGAGCAAAAAAATTTTTTTTCTCAAATGTAATAACGGATGCTAGAATGTGATTCAGGGTGGAATTCCATGTCTAAAAATATTATTATTAGCTGTTTTTAAAAATCGAGTGTTTTTGCTGCCCGAGGAAGAAAACGCGTGATGCCGCGGTAAGAAAAAAAGCTGCCCAGGAGCAAAAATATTTTTTTTCTCAAATGTAATAACGGATGCTAGAATGTGATTCGGGGTGGAATTCCATGTCTAAAAATATTATTATTAGCTGTATTTAAAAATCGAGTGTTTTTGCTGCCCGAGGAAGAAAACGCGTGATGCCGCAGTCAGAAAAAAAGCTGCCAGGAGCAAAAAAAATTTTTTTTTCTCAAATCTAATAACGGATATTAGAATGGGATTCGGGGTGGAATTCCATGTCTAAAAATATTATTATTAGCTGTTTTTAAAAATCGAGTGTTTTTGCTGCCCGAGGAAGAAAACGTGTGATGCCGCGGTCAGAAAAACAGCTGCCCAAGAGCAAAAATTTTTTTTTCTCAAATGTAATAACGGATGTTAGAATGTGATTCGGGCTGGAATTCCATGTCTAAAAATATTATTATTAGCTGTTTTTAAAAATCGAGTGTTTTTGCTGCCCGAGGAAGAAAACGTGTGATGCCGCGGTCAGAAAAAAAGCTGCCAGAAGCAAAAAATTTTTTTTTCTCAAATGTAATAACGGAGGCTAGAATGTGATTCGGGGTGGAATTCCATGTCTAAAAATATTATTATTAGCTGTTTTTAAAAATCGAGTGTTTTTGCTGCCCGAGGAAGAAAACGCATGATGCCGCGGTCAGAAAAAAAGCTGCCCAGGAGCAAAAATTTTTTTTTTCTCAAATGTAATAACGGATGCTAGAATGTGATTCGGGGTTGAATTCCATGTCTAAAAATATTATTATTAGCTGTTTTTAAAAATCGAGTGTTTTTGCTGCCCGAGGAAGAAAACGTGTGATGCCGCGGTCAGAAAAAAAGGTGCCAGAAGCAAAAATTTTTTTTTTCTCAAATGTAATAACAGATGCTAGAATGTGATTCGGGGTGGAATTCCATGTCTAAAAATATTATTATTAGCTGTTTTTAAAAATCGAGTGTTTTTGCTGCCCGAGGAAGAAAACGTGTGATGCCGCGGTCAGAAAAAAAGCTGCCAGAAGCAAAAAATTTTTTTTTCTCAAATGTAATAACGGATGCTAGAATGTGATTCGGGGTGGAATTCCATGTCTAAAAATATTATTATTAGCTGTTTTTAAAAATCAAGTGTTTTTGCTGCCCGAGGAATAAAACGCGTGATGCAGCGGTCAGAAAAAAAGCTGCCCAGGAGCAAAAAAAATTTTTTTTTCTCAAATGTAATAACGGATGCTAGAATGTGATTCAGGGTGGAATTCCATGTCTAAAAATATTATTATTAGCTGTTTTTAAAAATCGAGTGTTTTTGCTGCCCGAGGAAGAAAACGCGTGATGCCGCAGTCAGAAAAAAAGCTGCCAGGAGCAAAAAAAATTTTTTTTTCTCAAATGTAATAACGGATGTTAGAATGGGATTCGGGGTGGAATTCCATGTCTAAAAATATTATTATTAGCTGTTTTTAAAAATCGAGTGTTTTTGCTGCCCGAGGAAGAAAACGTGTGATGCCGTGGTCAGAAAAACAGCTGCCCAAGAGCAAAAATTTTTTTTTTCTCAAATGTAATAACGGATGTTAGAATGTGATTCGGGCTGGAATTCCATGTCTAAAAATATTATTATTAGCTCTTTTTAAAAATCGAGTGTTTTTGCTGCCTGAGGAAGAAAACGTGTGATGCCGCGGTCAGAAAAAAAGCTGCCAGAAGCAAAAAATTTTTTTTTCTCAAATGTAATAACGGATGCTAGAATGTGATTCGGGGTGGAATTCCATGTCTAAAAATATTATTATTAGCTGTTTTTAAAAATCGAGTGTTTTTGCTGCCCGAGGAAGAAAACGCATGATGCCGCGGTCAGAAAAACAGCTGCCCAGGAGCAAAAATTTTTTTTTTCTCAAATGTAATAACGGATGCTAGAATGTGATTCGGGGTGGAATTCCATGTCTAAAAATATTATTATTAGCTGTTTTTAAAAATCGAGTGTTTTTCCTGCCCGAGGAAGAAAACGTGTGATGCCGCGGTCAGAAAAACAGCTGCCCAAGAGCAAAAATTTTTTTTTTCTCAAATGTAATAACGGATGTTAGAATGTGATTCGGGCTGGAATTCCATGTCTAAAAATATTATTATTAGCTGTTTTTAAAAATCGAGTGTTTTTGCTGCCCGAGGAAGAAAACGTGTGATGCCGCGGTCAGAAAAAAAGCTGCCAGAAGCAAAAAATTTTTTTTTCTCAAATGTAATAACGGAGGCTAGAATGTGATTCGGGGTGGAATTCCATGTCTAAAAATATTATTATTAGCTGTTTTTAAAAATCGAGTGTTTTTGCTGCCCGAGGAAGAAAACGCATGATGCCGCGGTCAGAAAAAAAGCTGCCCAGGAGCAAAAATTTTTTTTTTCTCAAATGTAATAACGGATGCTAGAATGTGATTCGGGGTGGAATTCCATGTCTAAAAATATTATTATTAGCTGTTTTTAAAAATCGAGTGTTTTTGCTGCCCGAGGAAGAAAACGTGTGATGCCGCGGTCAGAAAAAAAGGTGCCAGAAGCAAAAAATTTTTTTTTCTCAAATGTAATAACAGATGCTAGAATGTGATTCGGGGTGGAATTCCATGTCTAAAAATATTATTATTAGCTGTTTTTAAAAATCGAGTGTTTTTGCTGCCCGAGGAAGAAAACGCATGATGCCGCGGTCAGAAAAAAAGCTGCCCAGGAGCAAAAATTTTTTTTTTCTCAAATGTAATAATGGATGCTAGAATGTGATTCGGGGTGGAATTCCATGTCTAAAAATATTATTATTAGCTGTATTTAAAAATCGAGTGTTTTTGCTGCCCGAGGAAGAAAACGCGTGATGCCGCAGTCAGAAAAAAAGCTGCCAGGAGCAAAAAAATTTTTTTTCTCAAATGTAATAACGGATGTTAGAATGTGATTCGGGCTGGAATTCCATGTCTAAAAATATTATTATTAGCTGTTTTTAAAAATCGAGTGTTTTTGCTGCCCGAGGAAGAAAACGTGTGACGCCGCGGTCAGAAAAAAAGCTGCCAGAAGCAAAAAATTTTTTTTTCTCAAATGTAATAACAGAGGCTAGAATGTGATTCGGGGTGGAATTCCATGTCTAAAAATATTATTATTAGCTGTTTTTAAAAATCGAGTGTTTTTGCTGCCCGAGGAAGAAAACGCATGATGCCGCGGTCAGAAAAAAAGCTGCCCAGGAGCAAAAATTTTTTTTTTCTCAAATGTAATAACGGATGCTAGAATGTGATTCGGGGTGGAATTCCATGTCTAAAAATATTATTATTAGCTGTTTTTAAAAATCAAGTGTTTTTGCTGCCCGAGGAAGAAAACGCGTGATTGCAGCGGTCAGAAAAAAAGCTGCCCAGGAGCAAAAAAAAATTTTTTTTCTCAAATGTAATAACGGATGCTAGAATGTGATTCAGGGTGGAACTCCATGTCTAAAAATATTTTTATTAGCTGTTTTTAAAAATCGAGTGTTTTTGCTGCCCGAGGAAGAAAACGTGTGATGCAGCGGTCAGAAAAAAAGCTGCCCAGAAGCAAAAAAAATTTTTTCTTCTCAAATGTAATAATGGATCCTAGAATGTCATTAGGGGTGGAATTCCATGTCTAAAAATATTATTATTAGCTGTATTTAAAAATTGAGTGTTTTTGCTGCCCGAGGAAGAAAACGCGTGATGCCGCAGTCAGAAAAAAAGCTGCCAGGAGCAAAAAAAATTTTTTTTTCTCAAATGTAATAACGGATGTTAGAATGGGATTCGGGGTGGAATTCCATGTCTAAAAATATTATTATTAGCTGTTTTTAAAATCGAGTGTTTTTGCTGCCCGAGGAAGAAAACGTGTGATGCCGTGGTCAGAAAAAAGCTGCCCAGGAGCAAAAAAATTTTTTTTCTCAAATGTAATAACGGATGCTAGAATGTGATTCGGGGTGGAATTCCATGTCTAAAAATATTATTATTAGCTGTATTTAAAAATCGAGTGTTTTTGCTGCCCGAGGAAGAAAACGCGTGATGCCGCAGTCAGAAAAAAAGCTGCCAGGAGCAAAAAAAATTTTTTTTTCTCAAATCTAATAACGGATATTAGAATGGGATTCGGGGTGGAATTCCATGTCTAAAAATATTATTATTAGCTGTTTTTAAAAATCGAGTGTTTTTGCTGCCCGAGGAAGAAAACGTGTGATGCCGTGGTCAGAAAAACAGCTGCCCAGGAGCAAAAATTTTTTTTTTCTCAAATGTAATAACGGATGTTAGAATGTGATTCTGGCTGGAATTCCATGTCTAAAAATATTATTATTAGCTGTTTTTAAAAATCGAGTGTTTTTACTGCCCGATGAAGAAAACGCATGATGCCGCGGTGAGAAAAAAAGCTGCCCAGGAGCAAAAATTTTTTTTTTCTCAAATGTAATAACGGATGCTAGAATGTGATTCAGGGTGGAATTCCATGTCTAAAAATATTATTATTAGCTGTTTTTAAAAATCAAGTGTTTTTGCTGCCCGAGGAAGAAAACGTGTGATGCAGCGGTCAGAAAAAAAGCTGCCCAGGAGCAAAAAAAAATTTTTTTTCTCAAATGTAATAACGGATGCTAGAAT
Source organism: Arizona elegans (assembly GCA_022577455.1). Lineage (NCBI taxonomy): Eukaryota > Metazoa > Chordata > Lepidosauria > Squamata > Colubridae > Arizona > Arizona elegans. Next base: position 166,950,070 of record JAKOOJ010000001.1, on the reverse strand, counting down.
TTGATTCAGGGTGGCATTCCATGTCTAAAAATATTATTATTAGCTGTTTTTAAAAATCGAGTGTTTTTGCTGCCCGAGGAAGAAAACCCGTGATGCAGCGGTCAAAAAAAAAGCTGCCCAGGAGCAAAAAAAAATTTTTTTTCTCAAATGTAATAACAGATGCTAGAATGTGATTCAGGGTGGAATTCCATGTCTAAAAATATTATTATTAGCTGTATTTAAAAATCGAGTGTTTTTGCTGCCCGAGGAAGAAAACGCGTGATGCCGCAGTCAGAAAAAAAGCTGCCAGGAGCACAAAAAATTTTTTTTTCTCAAACGTAATAACGGATGTTAGAATGTAATTCGGGCTGGAATTCCATGTCTAAAAATATTATTATTAGCTGTTTTTAAAAATCGAGTGTTTTTGCTGCCCGAGGAAGAAAACGTGTGATGCCGCGGTCAGAAAAAAAGCTGCCAGAAGCAAAAAAATTTTTTTTCTCAAATGTAATAACGGATGCTAGAATATGATTCGGGGTGGAATTCCATGTCTAAAAATATTATTATTAGCTGTTTTTAAAAATCGAGTGTTTTTGCTGCCCGAGGAAGAAAATGCATGATGCCGCGGTCAGAAAAAAAGCTGCCCAGGAGCAAAAATTTTTTTTTTCTCAAATGTAATAACGGATGCTAGAATGTGATTCGGGGTGGAATTCCATGTCTAAAAATATTATTATTAGCTGTTTTTAAAAATCAAGTGTTTTTGCTGCCCGAGGAAGAAAACGCATGATGCCGCGGTCAGAAAAAAAGCTGCCCAGGAGCAAAAAAAAATTTTTTTTCTCAAATGTAATAACGGATGCTAGAATGTGATTCAGGGTGGAATTCCATGTCTAAAAATATTATTATTAGCTGTTTTTAAAAATCGAGTGTTTTTGCTGCCCGAGGAAGAAAACGCGTGATGCCGCAGTCAGAAAAAAAGCTGCCAGGAGCAAAAAAAATTTTTTTTTCTCAAATGTAATAACGGATGTTAGAATGGGATTCAGGGTGGAATTCCATGTCTAAAAATATTATTATTAGCTGTTTTTAAAAATCGAGTGCTTTTGCTGCCCGAGGAAGAAAACGTGTGATGCCGTGGTCAGAAAAACAGCTGCCCAAGAGCAAAATTTTTTTTTTTCTCAAATGTAATAACGGATGTTAGAATGTGATTCGGGCTGGAATTCCATGTCTAAAAATATTATTATTAGCTCTTTTTAAAAATCGAGTGTTTTTGCTGCCTGAGGAAGAAAACGTGTGATGCCGCGGTCAGAAAAAAAGCTGCCAGAAGCAAAAAATTTTTTTTTCTCAAATGTAATAACGGATGCTAGAATGTGATTCGGGGTGGAATTCCATGTCTAAAAATATTATTATTAGCTGTTTTTAAAAATCGAGTGTTTTTGCTGCCCGAGGAAGAAAACGCATGATGCCGCGGTCAGAAAAACAGCTGCCCAGGAGCAAAAAATTTTTTTTTCTCAAATGTAATAACGGATGTTAGAATGTGATTCGGGCTGGAATTCCATGTCTAAAAATATTATTATTAGCTGTTTTTAAAAATCGAGTGTTTTTGCTGCCCGAGGAAGAAAACGTGTGACGCCGCGGTCAGAAACAAAGCTGCCAGAAGCAAAAAATTTTTTTTTCTCAAATGTAATAACAGAGGCTAGAATGTGATTCGGGGTGGAATTCCATGTCTAAAAGTATTATTATTAGCTGTTTTTAAAAATCGAGTGTTTTTGCTGCCCGAGGAAGAAAACGCATGATGCCGCGGTCAGAAAAAAAGCTGCCCAGGAGCAAAAATTTTTTTTTTCTCAAATGTAATAACGGATGCTAGAATGTGATTCGGGGTGGAATTCCATGTCTAAAAATATTATTATTAGCTGTTTTTAAAAATCAAGTGTTTTTGCTGCCCGAGGAAGAAAACGCGTGATTGCAGCGGTCAGAAAAAAAGCTGCCCAGGAGCAAAAAAAAATTTTTTTTCTCAAATGTAATAACGGATGCTAGAATGTGATTCAGGGTGGAACTCCATGTCTAAAAATATTTTTATTAGCTGTTTTTAAAAATCGAGTGTTTTTGCTGCCCGAGGAAGAAAACGTGTGATGCAGCGGTCAGAAAAAAAGCTGCCCAGAAGCAAAAAAAATTTTTTCTTCTCAAATGTAATAATGGATCCTAGAATGTCATTAGGGGTGGAATACCATGTCTAAAAATATTATTATTAGCTGTATTTAAAAATTGAGTGTTTTTGCTGCCCGAGGAAGAAAACGCGTGATGCCGCAGTCAGAAAAAAAGCTGCCAGGAGCAAAAAAAATTTTTTTTTCTCAAATGTAATAACGGATGTTAGAATGGGATTCGGGGTGGAATTCCATGTCTAAAAATATTATTATTAGCTGTTTTTAAAATCGAGTGTTTTTGCTGCCCGAGGAAGAAAACGTGTGATGCCGTGGTCAGAAAAAAGCTGCCCAGGAGCAAAAAAATTTTTTTTCTCAAATATAATAACGGATGCTAGAATGTGATTCAGGGTGGAATTCCATGTCTAAAAATATTATTATTAGCTGTTTTTAAAAATCGAGTGTTTTTGCTGCCCGAGGAAGAAAACGCGTGATGCCGCGGTAAGAAAAAAAGCTGCCCAGGAGCAAAAAAATTTTTTTTCTCAAATGTAATAACGGATGCTAGAATGTGATTCGGGGTGGTATTCCATGTCTAAAAATATTATTATTAGCTGTATTTAAAAATCGAGTGTTTTTGCTGCCCGAGGAAGAAAACGCGTGATGCCGCAGTCAGAAAAAAAGCTGCCAGGAGCACAAAAAAATTTTTTTTCTCAAATGTAATAACGGATGTTAGAATGTGATTCGGGCTGGAATTCCATGTCTAAAAATATTATTATTAGCTGTTTTTAAAAATCGAGTGTTTTTGCTGCCCGAGGAAGAAAACGTGTGATGCCGCGGTCAGAAAAAAAGCTGCCAGAAGCAAAAAAATTTTTTTTCTCAAATGTAATAACGGATGCTAGAATATGATTCGGGGTGGAATTCCATGTCTAAAAATATTATTATTAGCTGTTTTTAAAAATCGAGTGTTTTTGCTGCCCGAGGAAGAAAATGCATGATGCCGCGGTCAGAAAAAAAGCTGCCCAGGAGCAAAAATTTTTTTTTTCTCAAATGTAATAACGGATGCTAGAATGTGATTCGGGGTGGAATTCCATGTCTAAAAATATTATTATTAGCTGTTTTTAAAAATCAAGTGTTTTTGCTGCCCGAGGAAGAAAACGCATGATGCCGCGGTCAGAAAAAAAGCTGCCCAGGAGCAAAAATTTTTTTTTTCTCAAATGTAATAACGGATGCTAGAATGTGATTCGGGGTGGAATTCCATGTCTAAAAATATTATTATTAGCTGTTTTTAAAAATCAAGTGTTTTTGCTGCCCGAGGAAGAAAACGCGTGATTGCAGCGGTCAGAAAAAAAGCTGCCCAGGAGCAAAAAAAAATTTTTTTTCTCAAATGTAATAACGGATGCTAGAATGTGATTCAGGGTGGAACTCCATGTCTAAAAATATTTTTATTAGCTGTTTTTAAAAATCGAGTGTTTTTGCTGCCCGAGGAAGAAAACGTGTGATGCAGCGGTCAGAAAAAAAGCTGCCCAGAAGCAAAAAAAATTTTTTCTTCTCAAATGTAATAATGGATCCTAGAATGTCATTAGGGGTGGAATACCATGTCTAAAAATATTATTATTAGCTGTATTTAAAAATCGAGTGTTTTTGCTGCCCGAGGAAGAAAACGCGTGATGCCGCAGTCAGAAAAAAAGCTGCCAGGAGCACAAAAAAATTTTTTTTCTCAAATGTAATAACGGATGTTAGAATGTGATTCGGGCTGGAATTCCATGTCTAAAAATATTATTATTAGCTGTTTTTAAAAATCGAGTGTTTTTGCTGCCCGAGGAAGAAAACGTGTGATGCCGCGGTCAGAAAAAAAGCTGCCAGAAGCAAAAAAATTTTTTTTCTCAAATGTAATAACGGATGCTAGAATATGATTCGGGGTGGAATTCCATGTCTAAAAATATTATTATTAGCTGTTTTTAAAAATCGAGTGTTTTTGCTGCCCGAGGAAGAAAATGCATGATGCCGCGGTCAGAAAAAAAGCTGCCCAGGAGCAAAAAATTTTTTTTTCTCAAATGTAATAACGGATGCTAGAATGTGATTCGGGGTGGAATTCCATGTCTAAAAATATTATTATTAGCTGTTTTTAAAAATCAAGTGTTTTTGCTGCCCGAGGAAGAAAACGCATGATGCCGCGGTCAGAAAAAAAGCTGCCCAGGAGCAAAAAAAATTTTTTTTTCTCAAATGTAATAACGGATGCTAGAATGTGATTCAGGGTGGAATTCCATGTCTAAAAATATTATTATTAGCTGTTTTTAAAAATCGAGTGTTTTTGCTGCCCGAGGAAGAAAACGCGTGATGCCGCAGTCAGAAAAAAAGCTGCCAGGAGCAAAAAAAATTTTTTTTTCTCAAATGTAATAACGGATGTTAGAATGGGATTCAGGGTGGAATTCCATGTCTAAAAATATTATTATTAGCTGTTTTTAAAAATCGAGTGTTTTTGCTGCCCGAGGAAGAAAACGCGTGATGCCGCGGTAAGAAAAAAAGCTGCCCAGGAGCAAAAAAATTTTTTTTCTCAAATGTAATAACGGATGCTAGAATGTGATTCGGGGTGGAATTCCATGTCTAAAAATATTATTATTAGCTGTATTTAAAAATCGAGTGTTTTTGCTGCCCGAGGAAGAAAACGCGTGATGCCGCAGTCAGAAAAACAGCTGCCCAGGAGCAAAAAATTTTTTTTTCTCAAATGTAATAACGGATGTTAGAATGTGATTCGGGCTGGAATTCCATGTCTAAAAATATTATTATTAGCTGTTTTTAAAAATCGAGTGTTTTTGCTGCCCGAGGAAGAAAACGTGTGACGCCGCGGTCAGAAAAAAAGCTGCCAGAAGCAAAAAATTTTTTTTTCTCAAATGTAATAACAGAGGCTAGAATGTGATTCGGGGTGGAATTCCATGTCTAAAAATATTATTATTAGCTGTTTTTAAAAATCGAGTGTTTTTGCTGCCCGAGGAAGAAAACGCATGATGCCGCGGTCAGAAAAAAAGCTGCCCAGGAGCAAAAATTTTTTTTTTCTCAAATGTAATAACGGATGCTAGAATGTGATTCGGGGTGGAATTCCATGTCTAAAAATATTATTATTAGCTGTTTTTAAAAATCAAGTGTTTTTGCTGCCCGAGGAAGAAAACGCGTGATTGCAGCGGTCAGAAAAAAAGCTGCCCAGGAGCAAAAAAAAATTTTTTTTCTCAAATGTAATAACGGATGCTAGAATGTGATTCAGGGTGGAATTCCATGTCTAAAAATATTTTTATTAGCTGTTTTTAAAAATCGAGTGTTTTTGCTGCCCGAGGAAGAAAACGTGTGATGCAGCGGTCAGAAAAAAAGCTGCCCAGAAGCAAAAAAAATTTTTTCTTCTCAAATGTAATAATGGATCCTAGAATGTCATTAGGGGTGGAATTCCATGTCTAAAAATATTATTATTAGCTGTATTTAAAAATTGAGTGTTTTTGCTGCCCGAGGAAGAAAACCCGTGATGCCGCAGTCAGAAAAAAAGCTGCCAGGAGCAAAAAAAATTTTTTTTTCTCAAATGTAATAACGGATGTTAGAATGGGATTCGGGGTGGAATTCCATGTCTAAAAATATTATTATTAGCTGTTTTTAAAATCGAGTGTTTTTGCTGCCCGAGGAAGAAAACGTGTGATGCCGTGGTCAGAAAAAAGCTGCCCAGGAGCAAAAAAATTTTTTTTTCTCAAATGTAATAACGGATGTTAGAATGGGATTCGGGGTGGAATTCCATGTCTAAAAATATTATTATTAGCTGTTTTTAAAATCGAGTGTTTTTGCTGCCCGAGGAAGAAAACGCGTGATGCCGCGGTAAGAAAAAAAGCTGCCCAGGAGCAAAAAAATTTTTTTTCTCAAATGTAATAACGGATGCTAGAATGTGATTCGGGGTGGAATTCCATGTCTAAAAATATTATTATTAGCTGTATTTAAAAATCGAGTGTTTTTGCTGCCCGAGGAAGAAAACGCGTGATGCCGCAGTCAGAAAAAAAGCTGCCAGGAGCAAAAAAAAATTTTTTTTCTCAAATCTAATAACGGATATTAGAATGGGATTCGGGGTGGAATTCCATGTCTAAAAATATTATTATTAGCTGTTTTTAAAAATCGAGTGTTTTTGCTGCCCGAGGAAGAAAACGTGTGATGCCGTGGTCAGAAAAACAGCTGCCCAGGAGCAAAAATTTTTTTTTTCTCAAATGTAATAACGGATGTTAGAATGTGATTCGGGCTGGAATTCCATGTCTAAAAATATTATTATTAGCTGTTTTTAAAAATCGAGTGTTTTTACTGCCCGATGAAGAAAACGCATGATGCCGCGGTGAGAAAAAAAGCTGCCCAGGAGCAAAAATTTTTTTTTTCTCAAATGTAATAACGGATGCTAGAATGTGATTCAGGGTGGAATTCCATGTCTAAAAATATTATTATTAGCTGTTTTTAAAAATCAAGTGTTTTTGCTGCCCGAGGAAGAAAACGTGTGATGCAGCGGTCAGAAAAAAAGCTGCCCAGGAGCAAAAAAAAATTTTTTTTCTCAAATGTAATAACGGATGCTAGAATTTGATTCAGGGTGGCATTCCATGTCTAAAAATATTATTATTAGCTGTTTTTAAAAATCGAGTGTTTTTGCTGCCCGAGGAAGAAAACGCGTGATGCAGCGGTCAAAAAAAAAGCTGCCCAGGAGCAAAAAAAAATTTTTTTTCTCAAATGTAATAACAGATGCTAGAATGTGATTCAGGGTGGAATTCCATGTCTAAAAATATTATTATTAGCTGTATTTAAAAATCGAGTGTTTTTGCTGCCCGAGGAAGAAAACGCGTGATGCCGCAGTCAGAAAAAAAGCTGCCAGGAGCACAAAAAATTTTTTTTTCTCAAATGTAATAACGGATGTTAGAATGTGATTCGGGCTGGAATTCCATGTCTAAAAATATTATTATTAGCTGTTTTTAAAAATCGAGTGTTTTTGCTGCCCGAGGAAGAAAACGTGTGATGCCGCGGTCAGAAAAAAAGCTGCCAGAAGCAAAAAAATTTTTTTTCTCAAATGTAATAACGGATGCTAGAATATGATTCGGGGTGGAATTCCATGTCTAAAAATATTATTATTAGCTGTTTTTAAAAATCGAGTGTTTTTGCTGCCCGAGGAAGAAAATGCATGATGCCGCGGTCAGAAAAAAAGCTGCCCAGGAGCAAAAATTTTTTTTTTCTCAAATGTAATAACGGATGCTAGAATGTGATTCGGGGTGGAATTCCATGTCTAAAAATATTATTATTAGCTGTTTTTAAAAATCAAGTGTTTTTGCTGCCCGAGGAAGAAAACGCATGATGCCGCGGTCAGAAAAAAAGCTGCCCAGGAGCAAAAAAAATTTTTTTTTCTCAAATGTAATAACGGATGCTAGAATGTGATTCAGGGTGGAATTCCATGTCTAAAAATATTATTATTAGCTGTTTTTAAAAATCGAGTGTTTTTGCTGCCCGAGGAAGAAAACGCGTGATGCCGCAGTCAGAAAAAAAGCTGCCAGGAGCAAAAAAAATTTTTTTTTCTCAAATGTAATAACGGATGTTAGAATGGGATTCAGGGTGGAATTCCATGTCTAAAAATATTATTATTAGCTGTTTTTAAAAATCGAGTATTTTTGCTGCCCGAGGAAGAAAACGCGTGATGCCGCGGTAAGAAAAAAAGCTGCCCAGGAGCAAAAAAATTTTTTTTCTCAAATGTAATAACGGATGCTAGAATGTGATTCGGGGTGGAATTCCATGTCTAAAAATATTATTATTAGCTGTATTTAAAAATCGAGTGTTTTTGCTGCCCGAGGAAGAAAACGCGTGATGCCGCAGTCAGAAAAAAAGCTGCCAGGAGCAAAAATTTTTTTTTTCTCAAATGTAATAACGGATGTTAGAATGTGATTCGGGCTGGAATTCCATGTCTAAATATATTATTATTAGCTGTTTTTAAAAATCGAGTGTTTTTACTGCCCGAGGAAGAAAACGCATGATGCCGCGGTCAGAAAAAAAGCTGCCCAGGAGCAAAAATTTTTTTTTTCTCAAATGTAATAACGGATGCTAGAATGTGATTCAGGGTGGAATTCCATGTCTAAAAATATTATTATTAGCTGTTTTTAAAAATCAAGTGTTTTTGCTGCCCGAGGAAGAAAACGTGTGATGCCGCGGTCAGAAAAAAAGCTGCCAGAAGCAAAAATTTTTTTTTTCTCAAATGTAATAATGGATGCTAGAATGTGATTCGGGGTGGAATTCCATGTCTAAAAATATTATTATTAGCTGTTTTTAAAAATCGAGTGTTTTTGCTGCCCGAGGAAGAAAACGCATGATGCCGCGGTCAGAAAAAAAGCTGCCCAGGAGCAAAAATTTTTTTTTTCTCAAATGTAATAACGGATGCTAGAATGTGATTCGGGGTGGAATTCCATGTCTAAAAATATTATTATTAGCTGTTTTTAAAAATCGAGTGTTTTTGCTGCCCGAGGAAGAAAACGCGTGATGCAGCGGTCAAAAAAAAAGCTGCCCAGGAGCAAAAAAAAATTTTTTTTCTCAAATGTAATAACAGATGCTAGAATGTGATTCAGGGTGGAATTCCATGTCTAAAAATATTATTATTAGCTGTATTTAAAAATCGAGTGTTTTTGCTGCCCGAGGAAGAAAACGCGTGATGCCGCAGTCAGAAAAAAAGCTGCCAGGAGCACAAAAAATTTTTTTTTCTCAAATGTAATAACGGATGTTAGAATGTGATTCGGGCTGGAATTCCATGTCTAAAAATATTATTATTAGCTGTTTTTAAAAATCGAGTGTTTTTGCTGCCCGAGGAAGAAAACGTGTGATGCCGCGGTCAGAAAAAAAGCTGCCAGAAGCAAAAAAATTTTTTTTCTCAAATGTAATAACGGATGCTAGAATATGATTCGGGGTGGAATTCCATGTCTAAAAATATTATTATTAGCTGTTTTTAAAAATCGAGTGTTTTTGCTGCCCGAGGAAGAAAACGCATGATGCCGCGGTCAGAAAAAAAGCTGCCCAGGAGCAAAAATTTTTTTTTTCTCAAATGTAATAACGGATGCTAGAATGTGATTCGGGGTGGAATTCCATGTCTAAAAATATTATTATTAGCTGTTTTTAAAAATCGAGTGTTTTTGCTGCCCGAGGAAGAAAACGCGTGATGCCGCAGTCAGAAAAAAAGCTGCCAGGAGCAAAAAAAATTTTTTTTTTCTCAAATGTAATAACGGATGTTAGAATGGGATTCAGGGTGGAATTCCATGTCTAAAAATATTATTATTAGCTGTTTTTAAAAATCGAGTGTTTTTGCTGCCCGAGGAAGAAAACGTGTGATGCCGTGGTCAGAAAAACAGCTGCCCAAGAGCAAAAATTTTTTTTTTCTCAAATGTAATAACGGATGTTAGAATGTGATTCGGGCTGGAATTCCATGTCTAAAAATATTATTATTAGCTGTTTTTAAAAATCGAGTGTTTTTGCTGCCTGAGGAAGAAAACGTGTGATGCCGCGGTCAGAAAAAAAGCTGCCAGAAGCAAAAAAAATTTTTTTCTCAAATGTAATAACGGATGCTAGAATGTGATTCGGGGTGGAATTCCATGTCTAAAAATATTATTATTAACTGTTTTTAAAAATCGAGTGTTTTTGCTGCCCGAGGAAGAAAACGCATGATGCCGCGGTCAGAAAAACAGCTGCCAGGAGCAAAAAATTTTTTTTTCTCAAATGTAATAACGGATGTTAGAATGTGATTCGGGCTGGAATTCCATGTCTAAAAATATTATTATTAGCTGTTTTTAAAAATCGAGTGTTTTTGCTGCCCGAGGAAGAAAACGTGTAATGCCGCGGTCAGAAAAAAAGCTGCCAGAAGCAAAAAATTTTTTTTTCTCAAATGTAATAACGGAGGCTAGAATGTGATTCGGGGTGGAATTCCATGTCTAAAAATATTATTATTAGCTGTTTTTAAAAATCGAGTGTTTTTGCTGCCCGAGGAAGAAAACGCATGATGCCGCAGTCAGAAAAAAAGCTGCCCAGGAGCAAAAATTTTTTTTTTCTCAAATGTAATAACGGATGCTAGAATGTGATTCGGGGTGGAATTCCATGTCTAAAAATATTATTATTAGCTGTTTTTAAAAATCAAGTGTTTTTGCTGCCCGAGGAAGAAAACGCGTGATGCCGCAGTCAGAAAAAAAGCTGCCCAGGAGCAAAAAAATTTTTTTTCTCAAATGTAATAACGGATGCTAGAATGTGATTCGGGGTGGAATTCCATGTCTAAAAATATTATTATTAGCTGTTTTTAAAAATCGAGTGTTTTTGCTGCCCGAGGAAGAAAACGCGTGATGCCGCGGTAAGAAAAAAAGCTGCCCAGGAGCAAAAAAATTTTTTTTCTCAAATGTAATAACGGATGCTAGAATGTGATTCGGGGTGGAATTCCATGTCTAAAAATATTATTATTAGCTGTATTTAAAAATCGAGTGTTTTTGCTGCCCGAGGAAGAAAACGTGTGATGCCGCAGTCAGAAAAAAAGCTGCCAGGAGCAAAAAAAATTTTTTTTTCTCAAATCTAATAACGGATATTAGAATGGGATTCGGGGTGGAATTCCATGTCTAAAAATATTATTATTAGCTGTTTTTAAAAATCGAGTGTTTTTGCTGCCCGAGGAAGAAAACGTGTGATGCCGTGGTCAGAAAAACAGCTGCCCAGGAACAAAAAATTTTTTTTTCTCAAATGTAATAACGGATGTTAGAATGTGATTCGGGCTGGAATTCCATGTCTAAAAATATTATTATTAGCTGTTTTTAAAAATCGAGTGTTTTTACTGCCCGAGGAAGAAAACGCATGATGCCGCGGTCAGAAAAAAAGCTGCCCAGGAGCAAAAATTTTTTTTTTCTCAAATGTAATAACGGATGCTAGAATGTGATTCAGGGTGGAATTCCATGTCTAAAAATATTATTATTAGCTGTTTTTAAAAATCAAGTGTTTTTGCTGCCCGAGGAAGAAAACGTGTGATGCAGCGGTCAGAAAAAAAGCTGCCCAGGAGCAAAAAAAAATTTTTTTTCTCAAATGTAATAACGGATGCTAGAATTTGATTCAGGGTGGAATTCCATGTCTAAAAATATTATTATTAGCTGTTTTTAAAAATCGAGTGTTTTTGCTGCCCGAGGAAGAAAACGCGTGATGCAGCGGTCAAAAAAAAAGCTGCCCAGGAGCAAAAAAAAATTTTTTTTCTCAAATGTAATAACAGATGCTAGAATGTGATTCAGGGTGGAATTCCATGTCTAAAAATATTATTATTAGCTGTATTTAAAAATCGAGTGTTTTTGCTCCCCGAGGAAGAAAACGCGTGATGCCGCAGTCAGAAAAAAAGCTGCCAGGAGCACAAAAAATTTTTTTTTCTCAAATGTAATAACGGATGTTAGAATGTGATTCGGGCTGGAATTCCATGTCTAAAAATATTATTATTAGCTGTTTTTAAAAATCGAGTGTTTTTGCTGCCCGAGGAAGAAAACGCGTGATGCCGTAGTCAGAAAAAAAGCTGCCCAGGAGCAAAAAAATTTTTTTTTCTCAAATGTAATAACGGATGCTAGAATGGGATTTGGGGTGGAATTCCATGTCTAAAAATATTATTATTAGCTGTTTTTAAAAATCAAGTGTTTTTGCTGCCTGAGGAAGAAAACGCGTGATGCCGCGGTCAGAAAAAAAGCTGCCCAGGAGCAAAAAAAAATTTTTTTTTCTCAAATGTAATAACGGATGTTAGAATGTGATTCGGGGTGGAATTCCATGTCTAAAATTATTATTATTAGCTGTTTTTAAAAATCGAGTGTTTTTGCTGCCCGAGGAAGAAAACGCGTGATGCAGCGGTCAAAAAAAAAAGCTGCCCAGGAGCAAAAAAAAATTTTTTTTCTCAAATGTAATAACAGATGCTAGAATGTGATTCAGGGTGGAATTCCATGTCTAAAAATATTATTATTAGCTGTATTTAAAAATCGAGTGTTTTTGCTGCCGGAGGAAGAAAACGCGTGATGCCGCAGTCAGAAAAAAAGCTGCCAGGAGCACAAAAAATTTTTTTTTCTCAAATGTAATAACGGATGTTAGAATGTGATTCGGGCTGGAATTCCATGTCTAAAAATATTATTATTAGCTGTTTTTAAAAATCGAGTGTTTTTGCTGCCCGAGGAAGAAAACGTGTGATGCCGCGGTCAGAAAAAAAGCTGCCAGAAGCAAAAAATTTTTTTTTCTCAAATGTAATAACGGATGCTAGAATGTGATTCGGGGTGGAATTCCATGTCTAAAAATATTATTATTAGCTGTTTTTAAAAATCGAGTGTTTTTGCTGCCCGAGGAAGAAAACGTGTGATGCCGCGGTCAGAAAAAAAGCTGCCCAGGAGCAAAAATTTTTTTTTTCTCAAATGTAATAACGGATGCTAGAATGTGATTCGGGGTGGAATTCCATGTCTAAAAATATTATTATTAGCTGTTTTTAAAAATCAAGTGTTTTTGCTGCCCGAGGAAGAAAACGCATGATGCCGCGGTCAGAAAAAAAGCTGCCCAGGAGCAAAAAAAAATTTTTTTTCTCAAATGTAATAACGGATGCTAGAATGTGATTCAGGGTGGAATTCCATGTCTAAAAATATTATTATTAGCTGTTTTTAAAAATCGAGTGTTTTTGCTGCCCGAGGAAGAAAACGTGTGATGCCGCGGTCAGAAAAAAAGCTGCCAGAAGCAAAAAATTTTTTTTTCTCAAATGTAATAACGGATGCTAGAATGTGATTCGGGGTGGAATTCCATGTCTAAAAATATTATTATTAGCTGTTTTTAAAAATCGAGTGTTTTTGCTGCCCGAGGAAGAAAACGTGTGATGCCGCGGTCAGAAAAAAAGCTGCCCAGGAGCAAAAATTTTTTTTTTCTCAAATGTAATAACGGATGCTAGAATGTGATTCGGGGTGGAATTCCATGTCTAAAAATATTATTATTAGCTGTTTTTAAAAATCAAGTGTTTTTGCTGCCCGAGGAAGAAAACGCATGATGCCGCGGTCAGAAAAAAAGCTGCCCAGGAGCAAAAAAAAATTTTTTTTCTCAAATGTAATAACGGATGCTAGAATGTGATTCAGGGTGGAATTCCATGTCTAAAAATATTATTATTAACTGTTTTTAAAAATCGAGTGTTTTTGCTGCCTGAGGAAGAAAACGCGTGATGCCGCGGTCAGAAAAAAAGCTGCCCAGGAGCAAAAAAAAATTTTTTTTTCTCAAATGTAATAACGGATGTTAGAATGTGATTCGGGGTGGAATTCCATGTCTAAAATTATTATTATTAGCTGTTTTTAAAAATCGAGTGTTTTTGCTGCCCGAGGAAGAAAACGCGTGATGCAGCGGTCAAAAAAAAAAGCTGCCCAGGAGCAAAAAAAAATTTTTTTTCTCAAATGTAATAACAGATGCTAGAATGTGATTCAGGGTGGAATTCCATGTCTAAAAATATTATTATTAGCTGTATTTAAAAATCGAGTGTTTTTGCTGCCCGAGGAAGAAAACGCGTGATGCCGCAGTCAGAAAAAAAGCTGCCAGGAGCACAAAAAATTTTTTTTTCTCAAATGTAATAACGGATGTTAGAATGTGATTCGGGCTGGAATTCCATGTCTAAAAATATTATTATTAGCTGTTTTTAAAAATCGAGTGTTTTTGCTGCCCGAGGAAGAAAACGTGTGATGCCGCGGTCAGAAAAAAAGCTGCCAGAAGCAAAAAATTTTTTTTTCTCAAATGTAATAACGGATGCTAGAATGTGATTCGGGGTGGAATTCCATGTCTAAAAATATTATTATTAGCTGTTTTTAAAAATCGAGTGTTTTTGCTGCCCGAGGAAGAAAACGTGTGATGCCGCGGTCAGAAAAAAAGCTGCCCAGGAGCAAAAATTTTTTTTTTCTCAAATGTAATAACGGATGCTAGAATGTGATTCGGGGTGGAATTCCATGTCTAAAAATATTATTAATAGCTGTTTTTAAAAATCAAGTGTTTTTGCTGCCCGAGGAAGAAAACGCATGATGCCGCGGTCAGAAAAAAAGCTGCCCAGGAGCAAAAAAAAATTTTTTTTTCTCAAATGTAATAACGGATGTTAGAATGTGATTCGGGGTGGAATTCCATGTCTAAAATTATTATTATTAGCTGTTTTTAAAAATCGAGTGTTTTTGCTGCCCGAGGAAGAAAACGCGTGATGCAGCGGTCAAAAAAAAAAGCTGCCCAGGAGCAAAAAAAAATTTTTTTTCTCAAATGTAATAACAGATGCTAGAATGTGATTCAGTGTGGAATTCCATGTCTAAAAATATTATTATTAGCTGTATTTAAAAATCGAGTGTTTTTGCTGCCCGAGGAAGAAAACGCGTGATGCCGCAGTCAGAAAAAAAGCTGCCAGGAGCACAAAAAATTTTTTTTTCTCAAATGTAATAACGGATGTTAGAATGTGATTCGGGCTGGAATTCCATGTCTAAAAATATTATTATTAGCTGTTTTTAAAAATCGAGTGTTTTTGCTGCCCGAGGAAGAAAACGTGTGATGCCGCGGTCAGAAAAAAAGCTGCCAGAAGCAAAAAATTTTTTTTTCTCAAATGTAATAACGGATGCTAGAATGTGATTCGGGGTGGAATTCCATGTCTAAAAATATTATTATTAGCTGTTTTTAAAAATCGAGGGTTTTTGCTGCCCGAGGAAGAAAACGTGTGATGCCGCGGTCAGAAAAAAAGCTGCCCAGGAGCAAAAATTTTTTTTTTCTCAAATGTAATAACGGATGCTAGAATGTGATTCGGGGTGGAATTCCATGTCTAAAAATATTATTAATAGCTGTTTTTAAAAATCAAGTGTTTTTGCTGCCCGAGGAAGAAAACGCATGATGCCGCGGTCAGAAAAAAAGCTGCCCAGGAGCAAAAAAAAATTTTTTTTCTCAAATGTAATAACGGATGCTAGAATGTGATTCAGGGTGGAATTCCATGTCTAAAAATATTATTATTAGCTGTTTTTAAAAATCGAGTGTTTTTGCTGCCCGAGGAAGAAAACGTGTGATGCCGCGGTCAGAAAAAAAGCTGCCAGAAGCAAAAAATTTTTTTTTCTCAAATGTAATAACGGATGCTAGAATGTGATTCGGGGTGGAATTCCATGTCTAAAAATATTATTATTAGCTGTTTTTAAAAATCGAGTGTTTTTGCTGCCCGAGGAAGAAAACGTGTGATGCCGCGGTCAGAAAAAAAGCTGCCCAGGAGCAAAAATTTTTTTTTTCTCAAATGTAATAACGGATGCTAGAATGTGATTCGGGGTGGAATTCCATGTCTCAAAATATTATTATTAGCTGTTTTTAAAAATCAAGTGTTTTTGCTGCCCGAGGAAGAAAACGCATGATGCCGCGGTCAGAAAAAAAGCTGCCCAGGAGCAAAAAAAAATTTTTTTTCTCAAATGTAATAACGGATGCTAGAATGTGATTCAGGGTGGAATTCCATGTCTAAAAATATTATTATTAGCTGTTTTTAAAAATCGAGTGTTTTTGCTGCCCGAGGAAGAAAACGCGTGATGCCGCAGTCAGAAAAAAAGCTGCCAGGAGCAAAAAAAAATTTTTTTTCTCAAATGTAATAACGGATGTTAGAATGGGATTCAGGGTGGAATTCCATGTCTAAAAATATTATTATTAGCTGTTTTTAAAAATCGAGTGTTTTTGCTGCCCGAGGAAGAAAACGTGTGATGCCGTGGTCAGAAAAACAGCTGCCCAAGAGCAAAAATTTTTTTTTTCTCAAATGTAATAACGGATGTTAGAATGTGATTCGGGCTGGAATTCCATGTCTAAAAATATTATTATTAGCTGTTTTTAAAAATCGAGTGTTTTTGCTGCCTGAGGAAGAAAACGTGTGATGCCGCGGTCAGAAAAAAAGCTGCCAGAAGCAAAAAAATTTTTTTTCTCAAATGTAATAACGGAGGCTAGAATGTGATTCGGGGTGGAATTCCATGTCTAAAAATATTATTATTAGCTGTTTTTAAAAATCGAGTGTTTTTGCTGCCCGAGGAAGAAAACGCATGATGCCGCGGTCAGAAAAAAAGCTGCCCAGGAGCAAAAATTTTTTTTTTCTCAAATGTAATAACGGATGCTAGAATGTGATTCGGGGTGGAATTCCATGTCTAAAAATATTATTATTAGCTGTTTTTAAAAATCAAGTGTTTTTGCTGCCCGAGGAAGAAAACGCGTGATGCCGCAGTCAGAAAAAAAGCTGCCCAGGAGCAAAAAAATTTTTTTTTCTCAAATGTAATAACGGATACTAGAATGGGATTTGGGGTGGAATTCCATGTCGAAAAATATTATTATTAGCTGTTTTTAAAAATCAAGTGTTTTTGCTGCCCGAGGAAGAAAACGCGTGATGCCGCGGTCAGAAAAAAAGCTGCCCAGGAGCAAAAAAAAATTTTTTTTTCTCAAATGTAATAACGGATGTTAGAATGTGATTCGGGGTGGAATTCCATGTCTAAAATTATTATTATTAGCTGTTTTTAAAAATCGAGTGTTTTTGCTGCCCGAGGAAGAAAACGCGTGATGCAGCGGTCAAAAAAAAAAGCTGCCCAGGAGCAAAAAAAAATTTTTTTTCTCAAATGTAATAACAGATGCTAGAATGTGATTCAGGGTGGAATTCCATGTCTAAAAATATTATTATTAGCTGTATTTAAAAATCGAGTGTTTTTGCTGCCCGAGGAAGAAAACGCGTGATGCCGCAGTCAGAAAAAAAGCTGCCAGGAGCACAAAAAATTTTTTTTTCTCAAATGTAATAACGGATGTTAGAATGTGATTCGGGCTGGAATTCCATGTCTAAAAATATTATTATTAGCTGTTTTTAAAAATCGAGTGTTTTTGCTGCCCGAGGAAGAAAACGTGTGATGCCGCGGTCAGAAAAAAAGCTGCCAGAAGCAAAAAATTTTTTTTTCTCAAATGTAATAACGGATGCTAGAATATGATTCGGGGTGGAATTCCATGTCTAAAAATATTATTATTAGCTGTTTTTAAAAATCGAGTGTTTTTGCTGCCCGAGGAAGAAAACGTGTGATGCCGCGGTCAGAAAAAAAGCTGCCCAGGAGCAAAAATTTTTTTTTTCTCAAATGTAATAACGGATGCTAGAATGTGATTCGGGGTGGAATTCCATGTCTAAAAATATTATTATTAGCTGTTTTTAAAAATCAAGTGTTTTTGCTGCCCGAGGAAGAAAACGCATGATGCCGCGGTCAGAAAAAAAGCTGCCCAGGAGCAAAAAAAAATTTTTTTTCTCAAATGTAATAACGGATGCTAGAATGTGATTCAGGGTGGAATTCCATGTCTAAAAATATTATTATTAGCTGTTTTTAAAAATCGAGTGTTTTTGCTGCCCGAGGAAGAAAACGTGTGATGCCGCGGTCAGAAAAAAAGCTGCCAGAAGCAAAAAATTTTTTTTTCTCAAATGTAATAACGGATGCTAGAATGTGATTCGGGGTGGAATTCCATGTCTAAAAATATTATTATTAGCTGTTTTTAAAAATCAAGTGTTTTTGCTGCCCGAGGAAGAAAACGCATGATGCCGCGGTCAGAAAAAAAGCTGCCCAGGAGCAAAAAAAAATTTTTTTTCTCAAATGTAATAACGGATGCTAGAATGTGATTCAGGGTGGAATTCCATGTCTAAAAATATTATTATTAGCTGTTTTTAAAAATCGAGTGTTTTTGCTGCCCGAGGAAGAAAACGCGTGATGCCGCAGTCAGAAAAAAAGCTGCCAGGAGCAAAAAAAAATTTTTTTTCTCAAATGTAATAACGGATGTTAGAATGGGATTCAGGGTGGAATTCCATGTCTAAAAATATTATTATTAGCTGTTTTTAAAAATCGAGTGTTTTTGCTGCCTGAGGAAGAAAACGTGTGATGCCGCGGTCAGAAAAAAAGCTGCCAGAAGCAAAAAAAATTTTTTTCTCAAATGTAATAACGGATGCTAGAATGTGATTCGGGGTGGAATTCCATGTCTAAAAATATTATTATTAGCTGTTTTTAAAAATCAAGTGTTTTTGCTGCCCGAGGAAGAAAACGCATGATGCCGCGGTCAGAAAAAAAGCTGCCAGGAGCAAAAAAAAATTTTTTTTCTCAAATGTAATAACGGATGTTAGAATGTGATTCAGGGTGGAATTCCATGTCTAAAAATATTATTATTAGCTGTTTTTAAAAATCAAGTGTTTTTGCTGCCCGAGGAAGAAAACGCATGATGCCGCGGTCAGAAAAAAAGCTGCCCAGGAGCAAAAAAAAATTTTTTTTCTCAAATGTAATAACGGATGCTAGAATGTGATTCAGGGTGGAATTCCATGTCTAAAAATATTATTATTAGCTGTTTTTAAAAATCGAGTGTTTTTGCTGCCCGAGGAAGAAAACGCGTGATGCCGCAGTCAGAAAAAAAGCTGCCAGGAGCAAAAAAAAATTTTTTTTCTCAAATGTAATAACGGATGCTAGAATGTGATTCAGGGTGGAATTCCATGTCTAAAAATATTATTATTAGCTGTTTTTAAAAATCGAGTGTTTTTGCTGCCCGAGGAAGAAAACGCGTGATGCCGCAGTCAGAAAAAAAGCTGCCAGGAGCAAAAAAAAATTTTTTTTCTCAAATGTAATAACGGATGTTAGAATGGGATTCAGGGTGGAATTCCATGTCTAAAAATATTATTATTAGCTGTTTTTAAAAATCGAGTGTTTTTGCTGCCCGAGGAAGAAAACGTGTGATGCCGTGGTCAGAAAAACAGCTGCCCAAGAGGAAAAATTTTTTTTTTCTCAAATGTAATAACGGATGTTAGAATGTGATTCGGGCTGGAATTCCATGTCTAAAAATATTATTATTAGCTGTTTTTAAAAATCGAGTGTTTTTGCTGCCTGAGGAAGAAAACGTGTGATGCCGCGGTCAGAAAAAAAGCTGCCAGAAGCAAAAAAATTTTTTTTCTCAAATGTAATAACGGATGCTAGAATGTGATTCGGGGTGGAATTCCATGTCTAAAAATATTATTATTAACTGTTTTTAAAAATCGAGTGTTTTTGCTGCCCGAGGAAGAAAACGCATGATGCCGCGGTCAGAAAAACAGCTGCCCAGGAGCAAAAAATTTTTTTTCTCAAATGTAATAACGGATGTTAGAATGTGATTCGGGCTGGAATTCCATGTCTAAAAATATTATTATTAGTTGTTTTTAAAAATCGAGTGTTTTTGCTGCCCGAGGAAGAAAACGTGTGATGCCGCGGTCAGAAAAAAAGCTGCCAGAAGCAAAAAAATTTTTTTTCTCAAATGTAATAACGGAGGCTAGAATGTGATTCGGGGTGGAATTCCATGTCTAAAAATATTATTATTAGCTGTTTTTAAAAATCGAGTGTTTTTGCTGCCCGAGGAAGAAAACGCATGATGCCGCGGTCAGAAAAAAAGCTGCCCAGGAGCAAAAATTTTTTTTTTCTCAAATGTAATAACGGATGCTAGAATGTGATTCGGGGTGGAATTCCATGTCTAAAAATATTATTATTAGCTGTTTTTAAAAATCAAGTGTTTTTGCTGCCCGAGGAAGAAAACGCGTGATGCCGCAGTCAGAAAAAAAGCTGCCCAGGAGCAAAAAAATTTTTTTTTCTCAAATGTAATAACGGATACTAGAATGGGATTTGGGGTGGAATTCCATGTCGAAAAATATTATTATTAGCTGTTTTTAAAAATCAAGTGTTTTTGCTGCCCGAGGAAGAAAACGCGTGATGCCGCGGTCAGAAAAAAAGCTGCCCAGGAGCAAAAAAAAATTTTTTTTTCTCAAATGTAATAACGGATGTTAGAATGTGATTCGGGGTGGAATTCCATGTCTAAAATTATTATTATTAGCTGTTTTTAAAAATCGAGTGTTTTTGCTGCCCGAGGAAGAAAACGCGTGATGCAGCGGTCAAAAAAAAAAGCTGCCCAGGAGCAAAAAAAAATTTTTTTTCTCAAATGTAATAACAGATGCTAGAATGTGATTCAGGGTGGAATTCCATGTCTAAAAATATTATTATTAGCTGTATTTAAAAATCGAGTGTTTTTGCTGCCCGAGGAAGAAAACGCGTGATGCCGCAGTCAGAAAAAAAGCTGCCAGGAGCACAAAAAATTTTTTTTTCTCAAATGTAATAACGGATGTTAGAATGTGATTCGGGCTGGAATTCCATGTCTAAAAATATTATTATTAGCTGTTTTTAAAAATCGAGTGTTTTTGCTGCCCGAGGAAGAAAACGTGTGATGCCGCGGTCAGAAAAAAAGCTGCCAGAAGCAAAAAATTTTTTTTTCTCAAATGTAATAACGGATGCTAGAATGTGATTCGGGGTGGAATTCCATGTCTAAAAATATTATTATTAGCTGTTTTTAAAAATCGAGTGTTTTTGCTGCCCGAGGAAGAAAACGTGTGATGCCGCGGTCAGAAAAAAAGCTGCCCAGGAGCAAAAATTTTTTTTTTCTCAAATGTAATAACGGATGCTAGAATGTGATTCGGGGTGGAATTCCATGTCTAAAAATATTATTATTAGCTGTTTTTAAAAATCAAGTGTTTTTGCTGCCCGAGGAAGAAAACGCATGATGCCGCGGTCAGAAAAAAAGCTGCCCAGGAGCAAAAAAAAATTTTTTTTCTCAAATGTAATAACGGATGCTAGAATGTGATTCAGGGTGGAATTCCATGTCTAAAAATATTATTATTAGCTGTTTTTAAAAATCGAGTGTTTTTGCTGCCCGAGGAAGAAAACGTGTGATGCCGCGGTCAGAAAAAAAGCTGCCAGAAGCAAAAAATTTTTTTTTCTCAAATGTAATAACGGATGCTAGAATGTGATTCGGGGTGGAATTCCATGTCTAAAAATATTATTATTAGCTGTTTTTAAAAATCGAGTGTTTTTGCTGCCCGAGGAAGAAAACGTGTGATGCCGCGGTCAGAAAAAAAGCTGCCCAGGAGCAAAAATTTTTTTTTTCTCAAATGTAATAACGGATGCTAGAATGTGATTCGGGGTGGAATTCCATGTCTAAAAATATTATTATTAGCTGTTTTTAAAAATCAAGTGTTTTTGCTGCCCGAGGAAGAAAACGCATGATGCCGCGGTCAGAAAAAAAGCTGCCCAGGAGCAAAAAAAAATTTTTTTTCTCAAATGTAATAACGGATGCTAGAATGTGATTCAGGGTGGAATTCCATGTCTAAAAATATTATTATTAGCTGTTTTTAAAAATCGAGTGTTTTTGCTGCCCGAGGAAGAAAACGCGTGATGCCGCAGTCAGAAAAAAAGCTGCCAGGAGCAAAAAAAAATTTTTTTTCTCAAATGTAATAACGGATGTTAGAATGGGATTCAGGGTGGAATTCCATGTCTAAAAATATTATTATTAGCTGTTTTTAAAAATCGAGTGTTTTTGCTGCCTGAGGAAGAAAACGTGTGATGCCGCGGTCAGAAAAAAAGCTGCCAGAAGCAAAAAAATTTTTTTTCTCAAATGTAATAACGGATGCTAGAATGTGATTCGGGGTGGAATTCCATGTCTAAAAATATTATTATTAGCTGTTTTTAAAAATCAAGTGTTTTTGCTGCCCGAGGAAGAAAACGCATGATGCCGCGGTCAGAAAAAAAGCTGCCAGGAGCAAAAAAAAATTTTTTTTCTCAAATGTAATAACGGATGTTAGAATGGGATTCAGGGTGGAATTCCATGTCTAAAAATATTATTATTAGCTGTTTTTAAAAATCAAGTGTTTTTGCTGCCCGAGGAAGAAAACGCATGATGCCGCGGTCAGAAAAAAAGCTGCCCAGGAGCAAAAAAAAATTTTTTTTCTCAAATGTAATAACGGATGCTAGAATGTGATTCAGGGTGAAATTCCATGTCTAAAAATATTATTATTAGCTGTTTTTAAAAATCGAGTGTTTTTGCTGCCCGAGGAAGAAAACGCGTGATGCCGCAGTCAGAAAAAAAGCTGCCAGGAGCAAAAAAAAATTTTTTTTCTCAAATGTAATAACGGATGCTAGAATGTGATTCAGGGTGGAATTCCATGTCTAAAAATATTATTATTAGCTGTTTTTAAAAATCGAGTGTTTTTGCTGCCCGAGGAAGAAAACGCGTGATGCCGCAGTCAGAAAAAAAGCTGCCAGGAGCAAAAAAAAAGTTTTTTTCTCAAATGTAATAACGGATGTTAGAATGGGATTCAGGGTGGAATTCCATGTCTAAAAATATTATTATTAGCTGTTTTTAAAAATCGAGTGTTTTTGCTGCCCGAGGAAGAAAACGTGTGATGCCGTGGTCAGAAAAACAGCTGCCCAAGAGGAAAAATTTTTTTTTTCTCAAATGTAATAACGGATGTTAGAATGTGATTCGGGCTGGAATTCCATGTCTAAAAATATTATTATTAGCTGTTTTTAAAAATCGAGTGTTTTTGCTGCCTGAGGAAGAAAACGTGTGATGCCGCGGTCAGAAAAAAAGCTGCCAGAAGCAAAAAAATTTTTTTTCTCAAATGTAATAACGGATGCTAGAATGTGATTCGGGGTGGAATTCCATGTCTAAAAATATTATTATTAACTGTTTTTAAAAATCGAGTGTTTTTGCTGCCCGAGGAAGAAAACGCATGATGCCGCGGTCAGAAAAACAGCTGCCCAGGAGCAAAAAATTTTTTTTCTCAAATGTAATAACGGATGTTAGAATGTGATTCGGGCTGGAATTCCATGTCTAAAAATATTATTATTAGTTGTTTTTAAAAATCGAGTGTTTTTGCTGCCCGAGGAAGAAAACGTGTGATGCCGCGGTCAGAAAAAAAGCTGCCAGAAGCAAAAAAATTTTTTTTCTCAAATGTAATAACGGAGGCTAGAATGTGATTCGGGGTGGAATTCCATGTCTAAAAATATTATTATTAGCTGTTTTTAAAAATCGAGTGTTTTTGCTGCCCGAGGAAGAAAACGCATGATGCCGCGGTCAGAAAAAAAGCTGCCCAGGAGCAAAAATTTTTTTTTTCTCAAATGTAATAACGGATGCTAGAATGTGATTCGGGGTGGAATTCCATGTCTAAAAATATTATTATTAGCTGTTTTTAAAAATCAAGTGTTTTTGCTGCCCGAGGAAGAAAACGCGTGATGCCGCAGTCAGAAAAAAAGCTGCCCAGGAGCAAAAAAATTTTTTTTTCTCAAATGTAATAACGGATACTAGAATGGGATTTGGGGTGGAATTCCATGTCGAAAAATATTATTATTAGCTGTTTTTAAAAATCAAGTGTTTTTGCTGCCCGAGGAAGAAAACGCGTGATGCCGCGGTCAGAAAAAAAGCTGCCCAGGAGCAAAAAAAAATTTTTTTTTCTCAAATGTAATAACGGATGTTAGAATGTGATTCGGGGTGGAATTCCATGTCTAAAATTATTATTATTAGCTGTTTTTAAAAATCGAGTGTTTTTGCTGCCCGAGGAAGAAAACGCGTGATGCAGCGGTCAAAAAAAAAAGCTGCCCAGGAGCAAAAAAAAATTTTTTTTCTCAAATGTAATAACAGATGCTAGAATGTGATTCAGGGTGGAATTCCATGTCTAAAAATATTATTATTAGCTGTATTTAAAAATCGAGTGTTTTTGCTGCCCGAGGAAGAAAACGCGTGATGCCGCAGTCAGAAAAAAAGCTGCCAGGAGCACAAAAAATTTTTTTTTCTCAAATGTAATAACGGATGTTAGAATGTGATTCGGGCTGGAATTCCATGTCTAAAAATATTATTATTAGCTGTTTTTAAAAATCGAGTGTTTTTGCTGCCCAAGGAAGAAAACGTGTGATGCCGCGGTCAGAAAAAAAGCTGCCAGAAGCAAAAAATTTTTTTTTCTCAAATGTAATAACGGATGCTAGAATGTGATTCGGGGTGGAATTCCATGTCTAAAAATATTATTATTAGCTGTTTTTAAAAATCGAGTGTTTTTGCTGCCCGAGGAAGAAAACGTGTGATGCCGCGGTCAGAAAAAAAGCTGCCCAGGAGCAAAAATTTTTTTTTTCTCAAATGTAATAACGGATGCTAGAATGTGATTCGGGGTGGAATTCCATGTCTAAAAATATTATTATTAGCTGTTTTTAAAAATCAAGTGTTTTTGCTGCCCGAGGAAGAAAACGCATGATGCCGCGGTCAGAAAAAAAGCTGCCCAGGAGCAAAAAAAAATTTTTTTTCTCAAATGTAATAACGGATGCTAGAATGTGATTCAGGGTGGAATTCCATGTCTAAAAATATTATTATTAGCTGTTTTTAAAAATCGAGTGTTTTTGCTGCCCGAGGAAGAAAACGTGTGATGCCGCGGTCAGAAAAAAAGCTGCCAGAAGCAAAAAATTTTTTTTTCTCAAATGTAATAACGGATGCTAGAATGTGATTCGGGGTGGAATTCCATGTCTAAAAATATTATTATTAGCTGTTTTTAAAAATCGAGTGTTTTTGCTGCCCGAGGAAGAAAACGTGTGATGCCGCGGTCAGAAAAAAAGCTGCCCAGGAGCAAAAATTTTTTTTTTCTCAAATGTAATAACGGATGCTAGAATGTGATTCGGGGTGGAATTCCATGTCTAAAAATATTATTATTAGCTGTTTTTAAAAATCAAGTGTTTTTGCTGCCCGAGGAAGAAAACGCATGATGCCGCGGTCAGAAAAAAAGCTGCCCAGGAGCAAAAAAAAATTTTTTTTCTCAAATGTAATAACGGATGCTAGAATGTGATTCAGGGTGGAATTCCATGTCTAAAAATATTATTATTAGCTGTTTTTAAAAATCGAGTGTTTTTGCTGCCCGAGGAAGAAAACGCGTGATGCCGCAGTCAGAAAAAAAGCTGCCAGGAGCAAAAAAAAATTTTTTTTCTCAAATGTAATAACGGATGTTAGAATGGGATTCAGGGTGGAATTCCATGTCTAAAAATATTATTATTAGCTGTTTTTAAAAATCGAGTGTTTTTGCTGCCCGAGGAAGAAAACGTGTGATGCCGTGGTCAGAAAAACAGCTGCCCAAGAGCAAAAATTTTTTTTTTCTCAAATGTAATAATGGATGTTAGAATGTGATTCGGGCTGGAATTCCATGTCTAAAAATATTATTATTAGCTGTTTTTAAAAATCGAGTGTTTTTGCTGCCTGAGGAAGAAAACGTGTGATGCCGCGGTCAGAAAAAAAGCTGCCAGAAGCAAAAAAATTTTTTTTCTCAAATGTAATAACGGATGCTAAAATGTGATTCGGGGTGGAATTCCATGTCTAAAAATATTATTATTAACTGTTTTTAAAAATCGAGTGTTTTTGCTGCCCGAGGAAGAAAACGCATGATGCCGCGGTCAGAAAAACAGCTGCCCAGGAGCAAAAAATTTTTTTTTCTCAAATGTAATAACGGATGTTAGAATGTGATTCGGGCTGGAATTCCATGTCTAAAAATATTATTATTAGTTGTTTTTAAAAATCGAGTGTTTTTGCTGCCCGAGGAAGAAAACTTGTGATGCCGCGGTCAGAAAAAAAGCTGCCAGAAGCAAAAAAATTTTTTTTCTCAAATGTAATAACGGAGGCTAGAATGTGATTCGGGGTGGAATTCCATGTCTAAAAATATTATTATTAGCTGTTTTTAAAAATCGAGTGTTTTTGCTGCCCGAGGAAGAAAACGCATGATGCCGCGGTCAGAAAAAAAGCTGCCCAGGAGCAAAAATTTTTTTTTTCTCAAATGTAATAACGGATGCTAGAATGTGATTCGGGGTGGAATTCCATGTCTAAAAATATTATTATTAGCTGTTTTTAAAAATTAAGTGTTTTTGCTGCCCGAGGAAGAAAACGCGTGATGCCGCAGTCAGAAAAAAAGCTGCCCAGGAGCAAAAAAATTTTTTTTTCTCAAATGTAATAACGGATACTAGAATGGGATTTGGGGTGGAATTCCATGTCGAAAAATATTATTATTAGCTGTTTTTAAAAATCAAGTGTTTTTGCTGCCCGAGGAAGAAAACGCGTGATGCCGCGGTCAGAAAAAAAGCTGCCCAGGAGCAAAAAAAAAAATTTTTTTCTCAAATGTAATAACGGATGCTAGAATGTGATTCGGGGTGGAATTCCATGTCTAAAATTATTATTATTAGCTGTTTTTAAAAATCGAGTGTTTTTGCTGCCCGAGGAAGAAAACGCGTGATGCAGCGGTCAAAAAAAAAGCTGCCCAGGAGCAAAAAAAAATTTTTTTTCTCAAATGTAATAACAGATGCTAGAATGTGATTCAGGGTGGAATTCCATGTCTAAAAATATTATTATTAGCTGTATTTAAAAATCGAGTGTTTTTGCTGCCCGAGGAAGAAAACGCGTGATGCCGCAGTCAGAAAAAAAGCTGCCAGGAGCACAAAAAATTTTTTTTTCTCAAATGTAATAACGGATGTTAGAATGTGATTCGGGCTGGAATTCCATGTCTAAAAATATTATTATTAGCTGTTTTTAAAAATCAAGTGTTTTTGCTGCCCGAGGAAGAAAACGCATGATGCCGCGGTCAGAAAAAAAGCTGCCCAGGAGCAAAAAAAAATTTTTTTTCTCAAATGTAATAACGGATGCTAGAATGTGATTCAGGGTGGAATTCCATGTCTAAAAATATTATTATTAGCTGTTTTTAAAAATCGAGTGTTTTTGCTGCCCGAGGAAGAAAACGCGTGATGCCGCAGTCAGAAAAAAAGCTGCCAGGAGCAAAAAAAATTTTTTTTTCTCAAATGTAATAACGGATGTTAGAATGGGATTCAGGGTGGAATTCCATGTCTAAAAATATTATTATTAGCTGTTTTTAAAAATTGAGTGTTTTTGCTGCCCGAGGAAGAAAACGTGTGATGCCGTGGTCAGAAAAACAGCTGCCCAAGAGCAAAAATTTTTTTTTCTCAAATGTAATAACGGATGTTAGAATGTGATTCGGGCTGGAATTCCATGTCTAAAAATATTATTATTAGCTGTTTTTAAAAATCGAGTGTTTTTGCTGCCTGAGGAAGAAAACGTGTGATGCCGCGGTCAGAAAAAAAGCTGCCAGAAGCAAAAAAATTTTTTTTCTCAAATGTAATAACGGATGGTAGAATGTGATTCGGGGTGGAATTCCATGTCTAAAAATATTATTATTAACTGTTTTTAAAAATCGAGTGTTTTTGCTGCCCGAGGAAGAAAACGCATGATGCCGCGGTCAGAAAAACAGCTGCCCAGGAGCAAAAAATTTTTTTTTCTCAAATGTAATAACGGATGTTAGAATGTGATTCGGGCTGGAATTCCATGTCTAAAAATATTATTATTAGCTGTTTTTAAAAATCGAGTGTTTTTGCTGCCCGAGGAAGAAAACGTGTGATGCCGCGGTCAGAAAAAAAGCTGCCAGAAGCAAAAAATTTTTTTTTCTCAAATGTAATAACGGAGGCTAGAATGTGATTCGGGGTGGAATTCCATGTCTAAAAATATTATTATTAGCTGTTTTTAAAAATCGAGTGTTTTTGCTGCCCGAGGAAGAAAACGCATGATGCCGCGGTCAGAAAAAAAGCTGCCCAGGAGCAAAAATTTTTTTTTTCTCAAATGTAATAACGGATGCTAGAATGTGATTCGGGGTGGAATTCCATGTCTAAAAATATTATTATTAGCTGTTTTTAAAAATCAAGTGTTTTTGCTGCCCGAGGAAGAAAACGCGTGATGCCGCAGTCAGAAAAAAAGCTGCCCAGGAGCAAAAAAATTTTTTTTTCTCAAATGTAATAACGGATGCTAGAATGTGATTCGGGGTGGAATTCCATGTCTAAAAATATTATTATTAGCTGTATTTAAAAATTGAGTGTTTTTGCTGCCCGAGGAAGAAAACGCGTGATGCCGTGGTCAGAAAAAAGCTGCCCAGGAGCAAAAAAATTTTTTTTCTCAAATGTAATAACGGATGCTAGAATGTGATTCAGGGTGGAATTCCATGTCTAAAAATATTATTATTAGCTGTATTTAAAAATCGAGTGTTTTTGCTGCCCGAGGAAGAAAACGTGTGATGCCGTGGTCAGAAAAAAGCTGCCCAGGAGCAAAAAAATTTTTTTTCTCAAATGTAATAACGGATGCTAGAATGTGATTCAGGGTGGAATTCCATGTCTAAAAATATTATTATTAGCTGTTTTTAAAAATCGAGTGTTTTTGCTGCCCGAGGAAGAAAACGCGTGATGCCGCGGTAAGAAAAAAAGCTGCCCAGGAGCAAAAAAATTTTTTTTTCTCAAATGTAATAACGGATACTAGAATGGGATTTGGGGTGGAATTCCATGTCGAAAAATATTATTATTAGCTGTTTTTAAAAATCAAGTGTTTTTGCTGCCCGAGGAAGAAAACGCGTGATGCCGCGGTCAGAAAAAAAGCTGCCCAGGAGCAAAAAAAAAAATTTTTTTCTCAAATGTAATAACGGATGCTAGAATGTGATTCGGGGTGGAATTCCATGTCTAAAATTATTATTATTAGCTGTTTTTAAAAATCGAGTGTTTTTGCTGCCCGAGGAAGAAAACGCGTTATGCAGCGGTCAAAAAAAAAGCTGCCCAGGAGCAAAAAAAAATTTTTTTTCTCAAATGTAATAACAGATGCTAGAATGTGATTCAGGGTGGAATTCCATGTCTAAAAATATTATTATTAGCTGTATTTAAAAATCGAGTGTTTTTGCTGCCCGAGGAAGAAAACGCGTGATGCCGCAGTCAGAAAAAAAGCTGCCAGGAGCACAAAAAATTTTTTTTTCTCA
Source organism: Arizona elegans (assembly GCA_022577455.1). Taxonomy (NCBI): domain Eukaryota; kingdom Metazoa; phylum Chordata; class Lepidosauria; order Squamata; family Colubridae; genus Arizona; species Arizona elegans. The sequence continues at coordinate 166,921,267 of JAKOOJ010000001.1, read as the reverse complement.
AATGTAATAACGGATGTTAGAATGTGATTCGGGCTGGAATTCCATGTCTAAAAATATTATTATTAGCTGTTTTTAAAAATCAAGTGTTTTTGCTGCCCGAGGAAGAAAACGCATGATGCCGCGGTCAGAAAAAAAGCTGCCCAGGAGCAAAAAAAAATTTTTTTTCTCAAATGTAATAACGGATGCTAGAATGTGATTCAGGGTGGAATTCCATGTCTAAAAATATTATTATTAGCTGTTTTTAAAAATCGAGTGTTTTTGCTGCCCGAGGAAGAAAACGCGTGATGCCGCAGTCAGAAAAAAAGCTGCCAGGAGCAAAAAAAATTTTTTTTTCTCAAATGTAATAACGGATGTTAGAATGGGATTCAGGGTGGAATTCCATGTCTAAAAATATTATTATTAGCTGTTTTTAAAAATTGAGTGTTTTTGCTGCCCGAGGAAGAAAACGTGTGATGCCGTGGTCAGAAAAACAGCTGCCCAAGAGCAAAAATTTTTTTTTTCTCAAATGTAATAACGGATGTTAGAATGTGATTTGGGCTGGAATTCCATGTCTAAAAATATTATTATTAGCTGTTTTTAAAAATCGAGTGTTTTTGCTGCCTGAGGAAGAAAACGTGTGATGCCGCGGTCAGAAAAAAAGCTGCCAGAAGCAAAAAAATTTTTTTTCTCAAATGTAATAACGGATGGTAGAATGTGATTCGGGGTGGAATTCCATGTCTAAAAATATTATTATTAACTGTTTTTAAAAATCGAGTGTTTTTGCTTCCCGAGGAAGAAAACGCATGATGCCGCGGTCAGAAAAACAGCTGCCCAGGAGCAAAAAATTTTTTTTTCTCAAATGTAATAACGGATGTTAGAATGTGATTCGGGCTGGAATTCCATGTCTAAAAATATTATTATTAGCTGTTTTTAAAAATCGAGTGTTTTTGCTGCCCGAGGAAGAAAACGTGTGATGCCGCGGTCAGAAAAAAAGCTGCCAGAAGCAAAAAATTTTTTTTTTCTCAAATGTAATAACGGAGGCTAGAATGTGATTCGGGGTGGAATTCCATGTCTAAAAATATTATTATTAGCTGTTTTTAAAAATCGAGTGTTTTTGCTGCCCGAGGAAGAAAACGCATGATGCCGCGGTCAGAAAAAAAGCTGCCCAGGAGCAAAAATTTTTTTTTTCTCAAATGTAATAACGGATGCTAGAATGTGATTCGGGGTGGAATTCCATGTCTAAAAATATTATTATTAGCTGTTTTTAAAAATCAAGTGTTTTTGCTGCCCGAGGAAGAAAACGTGTGATGCCGCAGTCAGAAAAAAAGCTGCCCAGGAGCAAAAAAATTTTTTTTTCTCAAATGTAATAACGGATGCTAGAATGTGATTCGGGGTGGAATTCCATGTCTAAAAATATTATTATTAGCTGTTTTTAAAAATCAAGTGTTTTTGCTGCCCGAGGAAGAAAACGCGTGATGCCGTGGTCAGAAAAAAGCTGCCCAGGAGCAAAAAATTTTTTTTTCTCAAATGTAATAACGGATGCTAGAATGTGATTCAGGGTGGAATTCCATGTCTAAAAATATTATTATTAGCTGTATTTAAAAATCGAGTGTTTTTGCTGCCCGAGGAAGAAAACGTGTGATGCCGTGGTCAGAAAAAAGCTGCCCAGGAGCAAAAAAATTTTTTTTCTCAAATGTAATAACGGATGCTAGAATGTGATTCAGGGTGGAATTCCATGTCTAAAAATATTATTATTAGCTGTTTTTAAAAATCGAGTGTTTTTGCTGCCCGAGGAAGAAAACGCGTGATGCCGCGGTAAGAAAAAAAGCTGCCCAGGAGCAAAAAAATTTTTTTTCTCAAATGTAATAACGGATGCTAGAATGTGATTCGGGGTGGAATTCCATGTCTAAAAATATTATTATTAGCTGTATTTAAAAATCGAGTGTTTTTGCTGCCCGAGGAAGAAAACGCGTGATGCCGCAGTCAGAAAAAAAGCTGCCAGGAGCAAAAAAAATTTTTTTTTCTCAAATCTAATAACGGATATTAGAATGGGATTCGGGGTGGAATTCCATGTCTAAAAATATTATTATTAGCTGTTTTTAAAAATCGAGTGTTTTTGCTGCCCGAGGAAGAAAACGTGTGATGCCGTGGTCAGAAAAACAGCTGCCCAGGAGCAAAAATTTTTTTTTTCTCAAATGTAATAACGGATGTTAGAATGTGATTCGGGCTGGAATTCCATGTCTAAAAATATTATTATTAGCTGTTTTTAAAAATCGAGTGTTTTTGCTGCCTGAGGAAGAAAACGTGTGATGCCGCGGTCAGAAAAAAAGCTGCCAGAAGCAAAAAAATTTTTTTTCTCAAATGTAATAACGGATGCTAGAATGTGATTCGGGGTGGAATTCCATGTCCAAAAATATTATTATTAACTGTTTTTAAAAATCGAGTGTTTTTGCTGCCCGAGGAAGAAAACGCATGATGCCGCGGTCAGAAAAACAGCTGCCCAGGAGCAAAAATTTTTTTTTTCTCAAATGTAGTAACGGATGTTAGAATGTGATTCGGGCTGGAATTCCATGTCTAAAAATATTATTATTAGCTGTTTTTAAAAATCGAGTGTTTTTGCTGCCCGAGGAAGAAAACGCATGATGCCGCGGTCAGAAAAAAAGCTGCCCAGGAGCAAAAATTTTTTTTTCTCAAATGTAATAACGGATGCTAGAATGTGATTCGGGGTGGAATTCCATGTCTAAAAATATTATTATTAGCTGTATTTAAAAATCGAGTGTTTTTGCTGCCCGAGGAAGAAAACGCGTGATGCCGTGGTCAGAAAAAAGCTGCCCAGGAGCAAAAAAATTTTTTTTCTCAAATGTAATAACGGATGCTAGAATGTGATTCAGGGTGGAATTCCATGTCTAAAAATATTATTATTAGCTGTATTTAAAAATCGAGTGTTTTTGCTGCCCGAGGAAGAAAACGTGTGATGCCGTGGTCAGAAAAAAGCTGCCCAGGAGCAAAAAAATTTTTTTTCTCAAATGTAATAACGGATGCTAGAATGTGATTCAGGGTGGAATTCCATGTCTAAAAATATTATTATTAGCTGTTTTTAAAAATCGAGTGTTTTTGCTGCCCGAGGAAGAAAACGCGTGATGCCGCGGTAAGAAAAAAAGCTGCCCAGGAGCAAAAAAATTTTTTTTCTCAAATGTAATAACGGATGCTAGAATGTGATTCGGGGTGGAATTCCATGTCTAAAAATATTATTATTAGCTGTATTTAAAAATCGAGTGTTTTTGCTGCCCGAGGAAGAAAACGCGTGATGCCGCAGTCAGAAAAAAAGCTGCCAGGAGCAAAAAAATTTTTTTTTTCTCAAATCTAATAACGGATATTAGAATGGGATTCGGGGTGGAATTCCATGTCTAAAAATATTATTATTAGCTGTTTTTAAAAATCGAGTGTTTTTGCTGCCCGAGGAAGAAAACGTGTGATGCCGTGGTCAGAAAAACAGCTGCCCAGGAGCAAAAATTTTTTTTTTCTCAAATGTAATAACGGATGTTAGAATGTGATTCGGGCTGGAATTCCATGTCTAAAAATATTATTATTAGCTGTTTTTAAAAATCGAGTGTTTTTGCTGCCTGAGGAAGAAAACGTGTGATGCCGCGGTCAGAAAAAAAGCTGCCAGAAGCAAAAAAATTTTTTTTCTCAAATGTAATAACGGATGCTAGAATGTGATTCGGGGTGGAATTCCATGTCTAAAAATATTATTATTAACTGTTTTTAAAAATCGAGTGTTTTTGCTGCCCGAGGAAGAAAACGCATGATGCCGCGGTCAGAAAAACAGCTGCCCAGGAGCAAAAAATTTTTTTTTCTCAAATGTAGTAACGGATGTTAGAATGTGATTCGGGCTGGAATTCCATGTCTAAAAATATTATTATTAGTTGTTTTTAAAAATCGAGTGTTTTTGCTGCCCGAGGAAGAAAACGTGTGATGCCGCGGTCAGAAAAAAAGCTGCCAGAAGCAAAAAAATTTTTTTTCTCAAATGTAATAACGGAGGCTAGAATGTGATTCGGGGTGGAATTCCATGTCTAAAAATATTATTATTAGCTGTATTTAAAAATCGAGTGTTTTTGCTGCCCGAGGAAGAAAACGCGTGATGCCGTGGTCAGAAAAAAGCTGCCCAGGAGCAAAAAAATTTTTTTTCTCAAATGTAATAACGGATGCTAGAATGTGATTCAGGGTGGAATTCCATGTCTAAAAATATTATTATTAGCTGTATTTAAAAATCGAGTGTTTTTGCTGCCCGAGGAAGAAAACGTGTGATGCCGTGGTCAGAAAAAAGCTGCCCAGGAGCAAAAAAATTTTTTTTCTCAAATGTAATAACGGATGCTAGAATGTGATTCAGGGTGGAATTCCATGTCTAAAAATATTATTATTAGCTGTTTTTAAAAATCGAGTGTTTTTGCTGCCCGAGGAAGAAAACGCGTGATGCCGCGGTAAGAAAAAAAGCTGCCCAGGAGCAAAAAAATTTTTTTTTCTCAAATGTAATAACGGATACTAGAATGGGATTTGGGGTGGAATTCCATGTCGAAAAATATTATTATTAGCTGTTTTTAAAAATCAAGTGTTTTTGCTGCCCGAGGAAGAAAACGCGTGATGCCGCGGTCAGAAAAAAAGCTGCCCAGGAGCAAAAAAAAAAATTTTTTTCTCAAATGTAATAACGGATGCTAGAATGTGATTCGGGGTGGAATTCCATGTCTAAAATTATTATTATTAGCTGTTTTTAAAAATCGAGTGTTTTTGCTGCCCGAGGAAGAAAACGCGTGATGCAGCGGTCAAAAAAAAAGCTGCCCAGGAGCAAAAAAAAATTTTTTTTCTCAAATGTAATAACAGATGCTAGAATGTGATTCAGGGTGGAATTCCATGTCTAAAAATATTATTATTAGCTGTATTTAAAAATCGAGTGTTTTTGCTGCCCGAGGAAGAAAACGCGTGATGCCGCAGTCAGAAAAAAAGCTGCCAGGAGCACAAAAAATTTTTTTTTCTCAAATGTAATAACGGATGTTAGAATGTGATTCGGGCTGGAATTCCATGTCTAAAAATATTATTATTAGCTGTTTTTAAAAATCAAGTGTTTTTGCTGCCCGAGGAAGAAAACGCATGATGCCGCGGTCAGAAAAAAAGCTGCCCAGGAGCAAAAAAAAATTTTTTTTCTCAAATGTAATAACGGATGCTAGAATGTGATTCAGGGTGGAATTCCATGTCTAAAAATATTATTATTAGCTGTTTTTAAAAATCGAGTGTTTTTGCTGCCCGAGGAAGAAAACGCGTGATGCCGCAGTCAGAAAAAAAGCTGCCAGGAGCAAAAAAAATTTTTTTTTCTCAAATGTAATAACGGATGTTAGAATGGGATTCAGGGTGGAATTCCATGTCTAAAAATATTATTATTAGCTGTTTTTAAAAATTGAGTGTTTTTGCTGCCCGAGGAAGAAAACGTGTGATGCCGTGGTCAGAAAAACAGCTGCCCAAGAGCAAAAATTTTTTTTTTCTCAAATGTAATAACGGATGTTAGAATGTGATTCGGGCTGGAATTCCATGTCTAAAAATACTATTATTAGCTGTTTTTAAAAATCGAGTGTTTTTGCTGCCTGAGGAAGAAAACGTGTGATGCCGCGGTCAGAAAAAAAGCTGCCAGAAGCAAAAAAATTTTTTTTCTCAAATGTAATAACGGATGGTAGAATGTGATTCGGGGTGGAATTCCATGTCTAAAAATATTATTATTAACTGTTTTTAAAAATCGAGTGTTTTTGCTGCCCGAGGAAGAAAACGCATGATGCCGCGGTCAGAAAAACAGCTGCCCAGGAGCAAAAAATTTTTTTTTCTCAAATGTAATAACGGATGTTAGAATGTGATTCGGGCTGGAATTCCATGTCTAAAAATATTATTATTAGCTGTTTTTAAAAATCGAGTGTTTTTGCTGCCCGAGGAAGAAAACGTGTGATGCCGCGGTCAGAAAAAAAGCTGCCAGAAGCAAAAAAATTTTTTTTTCTCAAATGTAATAACGGAGGATAGAATGTGATTCGGGGTGGAATTCCATGTCTAAAAATATTATTATTAGCTGTTTTTAAAAATCGAGTGTTTTTGCTGCCCGAGGAAGAAAACGCATGATGCCGCGGTCAGAAAAAAAGCTGCCCAGGAGCAAAAATTTTTTTTTTCTCAAATGTAATAACGGATGCTAGAATGTGATTCGGGGTGGAATTCCATGTCTAAAAATATTATTATTAGCTGTTTTTAAAAATCAAGTGTTTTTGCTGCCCGAGGAAGAAAACGCGTGATGCCGCAGTCAGAAAAAAAGCTGCCCAGGAGCAAAAAAATTTTTTTTTCTCAAATGTAATAACGGATGCTAGAATGTGATTCGGGGTGGAATTCCATGTCTAAAAATATTATTATTAGCTGTATTTAAAAATCGAGTGTTTTTGCTGCCCGAGGAAGAAAACGCGTGATGCCGTGGTCAGAAAAAAGCTGCCCAGGAGCAAAAAAATTTTTTTTCTCAAATGTAATAACGGATGCTAGAATGTGATTCAGGGTGGAATTCCATGTCTAAAAATATTATTATTAGCTGTATTTAAAAATCGAGTGTTTTTGCTGCCCGAGGAAGAAAACGTGTGATGCCGTGGTCAGAAAAAAGCTGCCCAGGAGCAAAAAAATTTTTTTTCTCAAATGTAATAACGGATGCTAGAATGTGATTCAGGGTGGAATTCCATGTCTAAAAATATTATTATTAGCTGTTTTTAAAAATCGAGTGTTTTTGCTGCCCGAGGAAGAAAACGCGTGATGCCGCGGTAAGAAAAAAAGCTGCCCAGGAGCAAAAAAATTTTTTTTCTCAAATGTAATAACGGATGCTAGAATGTGATTCGGGGTGGAATTCCATGTCTAAAAATATTATTATTAGCTGTATTTAAAAATCGAGTGTTTTTGCTGCCCGAGGAAGGAAACGCGTGATGCCGCAGTCAGAAAAAAAGCTGCCAGGAGCAAAAAAAATTTTTTTTTCTCAAATCTAATAACGGATATTAGAATGGGATTCGGGGTGGAATTCCATGTCTAAAAATATTATTATTAGCTGTTTTTAAAAATCGAGTGTTTTTGCTGCCCGAGGAAGAAAACGTGTGATGCCGCGGTCAGAAAAAAAGCTGCCAGAAGCAAAAAAATTTTTTTTTCTCAAATGTAATAACGGAGGATAGAATGTGATTCGGGGTGGAATTCCATGTCTAAAAATATTATTATTAGCTGTTTTTAAAAATCGAGTGTTTTTGCTGCCCGAGGAAGAAAACGCATGATGCCGCGGTCAGAAAAAAAGCTGCCCAGGAGCAAAAATTTTTTTTTTCTCAAATGTAATAACGGATGCTAGAATGTGATTCGGGGTGGAATTCCATGTCTAAAAATATTATTATTAGCTGTTTTTAAAAATCAAGTGTTTTTGCTGCCCGAGGAAGAAAACGCGTGATGCCGCAGTCAGAAAAAAAGCTGGCCAGGAGCAAAAAAATTTTTTTTTCTCAAATGTAATAACGGATGCTAGAATGTGATTCGGGGTGGAATTCCATGTCTAAAAATATTATTATTAGCTGTATTTAAAAATCGAGTGTTTTTGCTGCCCGAGGAAGAAAACGCGTGATGCCGTGGTCAGAAAAAAGCTGCCCAGGAGCAAAAAAATTTTTTTTCTCAAATGTAATAACGGATGCTAGAATGTGATTCAGGGTGGAATTCCATGTCTAAAAATATTATTATTAGCTGTATTTAAAAATCGAGTGTTTTTGCTGCCCGAGGAAGAAAACGTGTGATGCCGTGGTCAGAAAAAAGCTGCCCAGGAGCAAAAAAATTTTTTTTCTCAAATGTAATAACGGATGCTAGAATGTGATTCAGGGTGGAATTCCATGTCTAAAAATATTATTATTAGCTGTTTTTAAAAATCGAGTGTTTTTGCTGCCCGAGGAAGAAAACGCGTGATGCCGCGGTAAGAAAAAAAGCTGCCCAGGAGCAAAAAAATTTTTTTTCTCAAATGTAATAACGGATGCTAGAATGTGATTCGGGGTGGAATTCCATGTCTAAAAATATTATTATTAGCTGTATTTAAAAATCGAGTGTTTTTGCTGCCCGAGGAAGGAAACGCGTGATGCCGCAGTCAGAAAAAAAGCTGCCAGGAGCAAAAAAAATTTTTTTTTCTCAAATCTAATAACGGATATTAGAATGGGATTCGGGGTGGAATTCCATGTCTAAAAATATTATTATTAGCTGTTTTTAAAAATCGAGTGTTTTTGCTGCCCGAGGAAGAAAACGTGTGATGCCGTGGTCAGAAAAACAGCTGCCCAGGAGCAAAAATTTTTTTTTTCTCAAATGTAATAACGGATGTTAGAATGTGATTCGGGCTGGAATTCCATGTCTAAAAATATTATTATTAGCTGTTTTTAAAAATCGAGTGTTTTTGCTGCCTGAGGAAGAAAACGTGTGATGCCGCGGTCAGAAAAAAAGCTGCCAGAAGCAAAAAATTTTTTTTTCTCAAATGTAATAACGGATGCTAGAATGTGATTCGGGGTGGAATTCCATGTCTAAAAATATTATTATTAACTGTTTTTAAAAATCGAGTGTTTTTGCTGCCCGAGGAAGAAAACGCATGATGCCGCGGTCAGAAAAACAGCTGCCCAGGAGCAAAAAATTTTTTTTTCTCAAATGTAGTAACGGATGTTAGAATGTGATTCGGGCTGGAATTCCATGTCTAAAAATATTATTATTAGTTGTTTTTAAAAATCGAGTGTTTTTGCTGCCCGAGGAAGAAAACGTGTGATGCCGCGGTCAGAAAAAAAGCTGCCAGAAGCAAAAAAATTTTTTTTCTCAAATGTAATAACGGAGGCTAGAATGTGATTCGGGGTGGAATTCCATGTCTAAAAATATTATTATTAGCTGTTTTTAAAAATCGAGTGTTTTTGCTGCCCGAGGAAGAAAACGCATGATGCCGCGGTCAGAAAAAAAGCTGCCCAGGAGCAAAAATTTTTTTTTCTCAAATGTAATAACGGATGCTAGAATGTGATTCGGGGTGGAATTCCATGTCTAAAAATATTATTATTAACTGTTTTTAAAAATCGAGTGTTTTTGCTGCCCGAGGAAGAAAACGTGTGATGCCGTGGTCAGAAAAAAGCTGCCCAGGAGCAAAAAAATTTTTTTTCTCAAATGTAATAACGGATGCTAGAATGTGATTCAGGGTGGAATTCCATGTCTAAAAATATTATTATTAGCTGTTTTTAAAAATCGAGTGTTTTTGCTGCCCGAGGAAGAAAACGCGTGATGCCGCGGTAAGAAAAAAAGCTGCCCAGGAGCAAAAAAATTTTTTTTCTCAAATGTAATAACGGATGCTAGAATGTGATTCGGGGTGGAATTCCATGTCTAAAAATATTATTATTAGCTGTATTTAAAAATCGAGTGTTTTTGCTGCCCGAGGAAGAAAACGCGTGATGCCGCAGTCAGAAAAAAAGCTGCCAGGAGCAAAAAAAATTTTTTTTTCTCAAATCTAATAACGGATATTAGAATGGGATTCGGGGTGGAATTCCATGTCTAAAAATATTATTATTAGCTGTTTTTAAAAATCGAGTGTTTTTGCTGCCCGAGGAAGAAAACGTGTGATGCCGTGGTCAGAAAAACAGCTGCCCAGGAGCAAAAATTTTTTTTTTCTCAAATGTAATAACGGATGTTAGAATGTGATTCGGGCTGGAATTCCATGTCTAAAAATATTATTATTAGCTGTTTTTAAAAATCGAGTGTTTTTGCTGCCTGAGGAAGAAAACGTGTGATGCCGCGGTCAGAAAAAAAGCTGCCAGAAGCAAAAAAATTTTTTTTCTCAAATGTAATAACGGATGCTAGAATGTGATTCGGGGTGGAATTCCATGTCTAAAAATATTATTATTAACTGTTTTTAAAAATCGAGTGTTTTTGCTGCCCGAGGAAGAAAACGCATGATGCCGCGGTCAGAAAAACAGCTGCCCAGGAGCAAAAATTTTTTTTTTCTCAAATGTAGTAACGGATGTTAGAATGTGATTCGGGCTGGAATTCCATGTCTAAAAATATTATTATTAGTTGTTTTTAAAAATCGAGTGTTTTTGCTGCCCGAGGAAGAAAACGTGTGATGCCGCGGTCAGAAAAAAAGCTGCCAGAAGCAAAAAAATTTTTTTTCTCAAATGTAATAACGGAGGCTAGAATGTGATTCGGGGTGGAATTCCATGTCTAAAAATATTATTATTAGCTGTTTTTAAAAATCGAGTGTTTTTGCTGCCCGAGGAAGAAAACGCATGATGCCGCGGTCAGAAAAAAAGCTGCCCAGGAGCAAAAATTTTTTTTTCTCAAATGTAATAACGGATGCTAGAATGTGATTCGGGGTGGAATTCCATGTCTAAAAATATTATTATTAGCTGTATTTAAAAATCGAGTGTTTTTGCTGCCCGAGGAAGAAAACGCGTGATGCCGTGGTCAGAAAAAAGCTGCCCAGGAGCAAAAAAATTTTTTTTCTCAAATGTAATAACGGATGCTAGAATGTGATTCAGGGTGGAATTCCATGTCTAAAAATATTATTATTAGCTGTATTTAAAAATCGAGTGTTTTTGCTGCCCGAGGAAGAAAACGTGTGATGCCGTGGTCAGAAAAAAGCTGCCCAGGAGCAAAAAAATTTTTTTTCTCAAATGTAATAACGGATGCTAGAATGTGATTCAGGGTGGAATTCCATGTCTAAAAATATTATTATTAGCTGTTTTTAAAAATCGAGTGTTTTTGCTGCCCGAGGAAGAAAACGCGTGATGCCGCGGTAAGAAAAAAAGCTGCCCAGGAGCAAAAAAATTTTTTTTCTCAAATGTAATAACGGATGCTAGAATGTGATTCGGGGTGGAATTCCATGTCTAAAAATATTATTATTAGCTGTTTTTAAAAATCAAGTGTTTTTGCTGCCCGAGGAAGAAAACGCGTGATGCCGCAGTCAGAAAAAAAGCTGCCCAGGAGCAAAAAAATTTTTTTTTCTCAAATGTAATAACGGATACTAGAATGTGATTTGGGGTGGAATTCCATGTCTAAAATTATTATTATTAGCTGTTTTTAAAAATCGAGTGTTTTTGCTGCCCGAGGAAGAAAACGCGTGATGCAGCGGTCAAAAAAAAAGCTGCCCAGGAGCAAAAAAAAATTTTTTTTCTCAAATGTAATAACAGATGCTAGAATGTGATTCAGGGTGGAATTCCATGTCTAAAAATATTATTATTAGCTGTATTTAAAAATCGAGTGTTTTTGCTGCCCGAGGAAGAAAACGCGTGATGCCGCAGTCAGAAAAAAAGCTGCCAGGAGCACAAAAAATTTTTTTTTCTCAAATGTAATAACGGATGTTAGAATGTGATTCGGGCTGGAATTCCATGTCTAAAAATATTATTATTAGCTGTTTTTAAAAATCGAGTGTTTTTGCTGCCTGAGGAAGAAAACGTGTGATGCCGCGGTCAGAAAAAAAGCTGCCAGAAGCAAAAAAATTTTTTTTCTCAAATGTAATAACGGATGGTAGAATGTGATTCGGGGTGGAATTCCATGTCTAAAAATATTATTATTAACTGTTTTTAAAAATCGAGTGTTTTTGCTGCCCGAGGAAGAAAACGCATGATGCCGCGGTCAGAAAAACAGCTGCCCAGGAGCAAAAAATTTTTTTTTCTCAAATGTAATAACGGATGTTAGAATGTGATTCGGGCTGGAATTCCATGTCTAAAAATATTATTATTAGCTGTTTTTAAAAATCGAGTGTTTTTGCTGCCCGAGGAAGAAAACGTGTGATGCCGCGGTCAGAAAAAAAGCTGCCAGAAGCAAAAAATTTTTTTTTCTCAAATGTAATAACGGAGGCTAGAATGTGATTCGGGGTGGAATTCCATGTCTAAAAATATTATTATTAGCTGTTTTTAAAAATCGAGTGTTTTTGCTGCCCGAGGAAGAAAACGCGTGATGCCGCGGTAAGAAAAAAAGCTGCCCAGGAGCAAAAAAATTTTTTTTCTCAAATGTAATAACGGATGCTAGAATGTGATTCGGGGTGGAATTCCATGTCTAAAAATATTATTATTAGCTGTATTTAAAAATCGAGTGTTTTTGCTGCCCGAGGAAGAAAACGCGTGATGCCGCAGTCAGAAAAAAAGCTGCCAGGAGCAAAAAAAATTTTTTTTTCTCAAATCTAATAACGGATATTAGAATGGGATTCGGGGTGGAATTCCATGTCTAAAAATATTATTATTAGCTGTTTTTAAAAATCGAATGTTTTTGCTGCCCGAGGAAGAAAACGTGTGATGCCGTGGTCAGAAAAACAGCTGCCCAGGAGCAAAAATTTTTTTTTTCTCAAATGTAATAACGGATGTTAGAATGTGATTCGGGCTGGAATTCCATGTCTAAAAATATTATTATTAGCTGTTTTTAAAAATCGAGTGTTTTTGCTGCCTGAGGAAGAAAACGTGTGATGCCGCGGTCAGAAAAAAAGCTGCCAGAAGCAAAAAAATTTTTTTTCTCAAATGTAATAACGGATGCTAGAATGTGATTCGGGGTGGAATTCCATGTCTAAAAATATTATTATTAACTGTTTTTAAAAATCGAGTGTTTTTGCTGCCCGAGGAAGAATACGCGTGATGCCGCAGTCAGAAAAAAAGCTGCCAGGAGCACAAAAATTTTTTTTTTCTCAAATGTAATAACGGATGTTAGAATGTGATTCGGGCTGGAATTCCATGTCTAAAAATATTATTATTAGCTGTTTTTAAAAATCGAGTGTTTTTGCTGCCTGAGGAAGAAAACGTGTGATGCCGCGGTCAGAAAAAAAGCTGCCAGAAGCAAAAAAATTTTTTTTCTCAAATGTAATAACGGATGGTAGAATGTGATTCGGGGTGGAATTCCATGTCTAAAAATATTATTATTAACTGTTTTTAAAAATCGAGTGTTTTTGCTGCCCGAGGAAGAAAACGCATGATGCCGCGGTCAGAAAAACAGCTGCCCAGGAGCAAAAAATTTTTTTTTCTCAAATGTAATAACGGATGTTAGAATGTGATTCGGGCTGGAATTCCATGTCTAAAAATATTATTATTAGCTGTTTTTAAAAATCGAGTGTTTTTGCTGCCCGAGGAAGAAAACGTGTGATGCCGCGGTCAGAAAAAAAGCTGCCAGAAGCAAAAAAATTTTTTTTTCTCAAATGTAATAACGGAGGCTAGAATGTGATTCGGGGTGGAATTCCATGTCTAAAAATATTATTATTAGCTGTTTTTAAAAATCGAGTGTTTTTGCTGCCCGAGGAAGAAAACGCGTGATGCCGCGGTAAGAAAAAAAGCTGCCCAGGAGCAAAAAAATTTTTTTTCTCAAATGTAATAACGGATGCTAGAATGTGATTCGGGGTGGAATTCCATGTCTAAAAATATTATTATTAGCTGTATTTAAAAATCGAGTGTTTTTGCTGCCCGAGGAAGAAAACGCGTGATGCCGCAGTCAGAAAAAAAGCTGCCAGGAGCAAAAAAAATTTTTTTTTCTCAAATCTAATAACGGATATTAGAATGGGATTCGGGGTGGAATTCCATGTCTAAAAATATTATTATTAGCTGTTTTTAAAAATCGAATGTTTTTGCTGCCCGAGGAAGAAAACGTGTGATGCCGTGGTCAGAAAAACAGCTGCCCAGGAGCAAAAATTTTTTTTTTCTCAAATGTAATAACGGATGTTAGAATGTGATTCGGGCTGGAATTCCATGTCTAAAAATATTATTATTAGCTGTTTTTAAAAATCGAGTGTTTTTGCTGCCTGAGGAAGAAAACGTGTGATGCCGCGGTCAGAAAAAAAGCTGCCAGAAGCAAAAAAATTTTTTTTCTCAAATGTAATAACGGATGCTAGAATGTGATTCGGGGTGGAATTCCATGTCTAAAAATATTATTATTAACTGTTTTTAAAAATCGAGTGTTTTTGCTGCCCGAGGAAGAATACGCATGATGCCGCGGTCAGAAAAACAGCTGCCCAGGAGCAAAAAATTTTTTTTTCTCAAATGTAATAACGGATGTTAGAATGTGATTCGGGCTGGAATTCCATGTCTAAAAATATTATTATTAGTTGTTTTTAAAAATCGAGTGTTTTTGCTGCCCGAGGAAGAAAACGCATGATGCCGCGGTCAGAAAAAAAGCTGCCCAGGAGCAAAAATTTTTTTTTTCTCAAATGTAATAACGGATGCTAGAATGTGATTCGGGGTGGAATTCCATGTCTAAAAATATTATTATTAGCTGTTTTTAAAAATCAAGTGTTTTTGCTGCCCGAGGAAGAAAACGCGTGATGCCGCAGTCAGAAAAAAAGCTGCCCAGGAGCAAAAAAATTTTTTTTTCTCAAATGTAATAACGGATACTAGAATGTGATTTGGGGTGGAATTCCATGTCTAAAAATATTATTATTAGCTGTTTTTAAAAATCAAGTGTTTTTGCTGCCCGAGGAAGAAAACGCGTGATGCCGCGGTCAGAAAAAAAGCTGCCCAGGAGCAAAAAAAAAAATTTTTTTCTCAAATGTAATAACGGATGCTAGAATGTGATTCGGGGTGGAATTCCATGTCTAAAATTATTATTATTAGCTGTTTTTAAAAATCGAGTGTTTTTGCTGCCCGAGGAAGAAAACGCGTGATGCAGCGGTCAAAAAAAAAGCTGCCCAGGAGCAAAAAAAAATTTTTTTTCTCAAATGTAATAACAGATGCTAGAATGTGATTCAGGGTGGAATTCCATGTCTAAAAATATTATTATTAGCTGTATTTAAAAATCGAGTGTTTTTGCTGCCCGAGGAAGAAAACGCGTGATGCCGCAGTCAGAAAAAAAGCTGCCAGGAGCACAAAAAATTTTTTTTTCTCAAATGTAATAACGGATGTTAGAATGTGATTCGGGCTGGAATTCCATGTCTAAAAATATTATTATTAGCTGTTTTTAAAAATCAAGTGTTTTTGCTGCCCGAGGAAGAAAACGCATGATGCCGCGGTCAGAAAAAAAGCTGCCCAGGAGCAAAAAAAATTTTTTTTCTCAAATGTAATAACGGATGCTAGAATGTGATTCAGGGTGGAATTCCATGTCTAAAAATATTATTATTAGCTGTTTTTAAAAATCGAGTGTTTTTGCTGCCCGAGGAAGAAAACGCGTGATGCCGCAGTCAGAAAAAAAGCTGCCAGGAGCAAAAAAAATTTTTTTTTCTCAAATGTAATAACGGATGTTAGAATGGGATTCAGGGTGGAATTCCATGTCTAAAAATATTATTATTAGCTGTTTTTAAAAATTGAGTGTTTTTGCTGCCCGAGGAAGAAAACGTGTGATGCCGTGGTCAGAAAAACAGCTGCCCAAGAGCAAAAAATTTTTTTTTCTCAAATGTAATAACGGATGTTAGAATGTGATTCGGGCTGGAATTCCATGTCTAAAAATATTATTATTAGCTGTTTTTAAAAATCGAGTGTTTTTGCTGCCTGAGGAAGAAAACGTGTGATGCCGCGGTCAGAAAAAAAGCTGCCAGAAGCAAAAAAATTTTTTTTCTCAAATGTAATAACGGATGGTAGAATGTGATTCGGGGTGGAATTCCATGTCTAAAAATATTATTATTAACTGTTTTTAAAAATCGAGTGTTTTTGCTGCCCGAGGAAGAAAACGCATGATGCCGCGGTCAGAAAAACAGCTGCCCAGGAGCAAAAAATTTTTTTTTCTCAAATGTAATAACGGATGTTAGAATGTGATTCGGGCTGGAATTCCATGTCTAAAAATATTATTATTAGCTGTTTTTAAAAATCGAGTGTTTTTGCTGCCCGAGGAAGAAAACGTGTGATGCCGCGGTCAGAAAAAAAGCTGCCAGAAGCAAAAAATTTTTTTTTCTCAAATGTAATAACGGAGGCTAGAATGTGATTCGGGGTGGAATTCCATGTCTAAAAATATTATTATTAGCTGTTTTTAAAAATCGAGTGTTTTTGCTGCCCGAGGAAGAAAACGCATGATGCCGCGGTCAGAAAAAAAGCTGCCCAGGAGCAAAAATTTTTTTTTTCTCAAATGTAATAACGGATGCTAGAATGTGATTCGGGGTGGAATTCCATGTCTAAAAATATTATTATTAGCTGTTTTTAAAAATCAAGTGTTTTTGCTGCTCGAGGAAGAAAACGCGTGATGCCGCAGTCAGAAAAAAAGCTGCCCAGGAGCAAAAAAATTTTTTTTTCTCAAATGTAATAACGGATGCTAGAATGTGATTCGGGGTGGAATTCCATGTCTAAAAATATTATTATTAGCTGTATTTAAAAATCGAGTGTTTTTGCTGCCCGAGGAAGAAAACGCGTGATGCCGTGGTCAGAAAAAAGCTGCCCAGGAGCAAAAAAATTTTTTTTCTCAAATGTAATAACGGATGCTAGAATGTGATTCAGGGTGGAATTCCATGTCTAAAAATATTATTATTAGCTGTATTTAAAAATCGAGTGTTTTTGCTGCCCGAGGAAGAAAACGTGTGATGCCGTGGTCAGAAAAAAGCTGCCCAGGAGCAAAAAAATTTTTTTTCTCAAATGTAATAACGGATGCTAGAATGTGATTCAGGGTGGAATTCCATGTCTAAAAATATTATTATTAGCTGTTTTTAAAAATCGAGTGTTTTTGCTGCCCGAGGAAGAAAACGCGTGATGCCGCGGTAAGAAAAAAAGCTGCCCAGGAGCAAAAAAATTTTTTTTCTCAAATGTAATAACGGATGCTAGAATGTGATTCGGGGTGGAATTCCATGTCTAAAAATATTATTATTAGCTGTATTTAAAAATCGAGTGTTTTTGCTGCCCGAGGAAGAAAACGCGTGATGCCGTGGTCAGAAAAAAGCTGCCCAGGAGCAAAAAAATTTTTTTTCTCAAATGTAATAACGGATGCTAGAATGTGATTCAGGGTCGAATTCCATGTCTAAAAATATTATTATTAGCTGTATTTAAAAATCGAGTGTTTTTGCTGCCCGAGGAAGAAAACGCGTGATGCCGCAGTCAGAAAAAAAGCTGCCAGGAGCACAAAAAAATTTTTTTTCTCAAATGTAATAACGGATGTTAGAATGTGATTCGGGCTGGAATTCCATGTCTAAAAATATTATTATTAGCTGTTTTTAAAAATCAAGTGTTTTTGCTGCCCGAGGAAGAAAACGCATGATGCCGCGGTCAGAAAAAAAGCTGCCCAGGAGCAAAAAAAAATTTTTTTTCTCAAATGTAATAACGGATGCTAGAATGTGATTCAGGGTGGAATTCCATGTCTAAAAATATTATTATTAGCTGTTTTTAAAAATCGAGTGTTTTTGCTGCCCGAGGAAGAAAACGCGTGATGCCGCAGTCAGAAAAAAAGCTGCCAGGAGCAAAAAAAATTTTTTTTTCTCAAATGTAATAACGGATGTTAGAATGGGATTCAGGGTGGAATTCCATGTCTAAAAATATTATTATTAGCTGTTTTTAAAAATTGAGTGTTTTTGCTGCCCGAGGAAGAAAACGTGTGATGCCGTGGTCAGAAAAACAGCTGCCCAAGAGCAAAAAATTTTTTTTTCTCAAATGTAATAACGGATGTTAGAATGTGATTCGGGCTGGAATTCCATGTCTAAAAATATTATTATTAGCTGTTTTTAAAAATCGAGTGTTTTTGCTGCCTGAGGAAGAAAACGTGTGATGCCGCGGTCAGAAAAAAAGCTGCCAGAAGCAAAAAAATTTTTTTTCTCAAATGTAATAACGGATGTTAGAATGTGATTCGGGCTGGAATTCCATGTCTAAAAATATTATTATTAGCTGTTTTTAAAAATCGAGTGTTTTTGCTGCCCGAGGAAGAAAACGTGTGATGCCGCGGTCAGAAAAAAAGCTGCCAGAAGCAAAAAATTTTTTTTTCTCAAATGTAATAACGGAGGCTAGAATGTGATTCGGGGTGGAATTCCATGTCTAAAAATATTATTATTAGCTGTTTTTAAAAATCGAGTGTTTTTGCTGCCCGAGGAAGAAAACGCATGATGCCGCGGTCAGAAAAAAAGCTGCCCAGGAGCAAAAATTTTTTTTTTCTCAAATGTAATAACGGATGCTAGAATGTGATTCGGGGTGGAATTCCATGTCTAAAAATATTATTATTAGCTGTTTTTAAAAATCAAGTGTTTTTGCTGCTCGAGGAAGAAAACGCGTGATGCCGCAGTCAGAAAAAAAGCTGCCCAGGAGCAAAAAAATTTTTTTTTCTCAAATGTAATAACGGATGCTAGAATGTGATTCGGGGTGGAATTCCATGTCTAAAAATATTATTATTAGCTGTATTTAAAAATCGAGTGTTTTTGCTGCCCGAGGAAGAAAACGCGTGATGCCGTGGTCAGAAAAAAGCTGCCCAGGAGCAAAAAAATTTTTTTTCTCAAATGTAATAACGGATGCTAGAATGTGATTCAGGGTGGAATTCCATGTCTAAAAATATTATTATTAGCTGTATTTAAAAATCGAGTGTTTTTGCTGCCCGAGGAAGAAAACGTGTGATGCCGTGGTCAGAAAAAAGCTGCCCAGGAGCAAAAAAATTTTTTTTCTCAAATGTAATAACGGATGCTAGAATGTGATTCAGGGTGGAATTCCATGTCTAAAAATATTATTATTAGCTGTTTTTAAAAATCGAGTGTTTTTGCTGCCCGAGGAAGAAAACGCGTGATGCCGCGGTAAGAAAAAAAGCTGCCCAGGAGCAAAAAAATTTTTTTTCTCAAATGTAATAACGGATGCTAGAATGTGATTCGGGGTGGAATTCCATGTCTAAAAATATTATTATTAGCTGTATTTAAAAATCGAGTGTTTTTGCTGCCCGAGGAAGAAAACGCGTGATGCCGTGGTCAGAAAAAAGCTGCCCAGGAGCAAAAAAATTTTTTTTCTCAAATGTAATAACGGATGCTAGAATGTGATTCAGGGTGGAATTCCATGTCTAAAAATATTATTATTAGCTGTATTTAAAAATCGAGTGTTTTTGCTGCCCGAGGAAGAAAACGTGTGATGCCGTGGTCAGAAAAAAGCTGCCCAGGAGCAAAAAAATTTTTTTTCTCAAATGTAATAACGGATGCTAGAATGTGATTCAGGGTGGAATTCCATGTCTAAAAATATTATTATTAGCTGTTTTTAAAAATCGAGTGTTTTTGCTGCCCGAGGAAGAAAACGCGTGATGCCGCGGTAAGAAAAAAAGCTGCCCAGGAGCAAAAAAATTTTTTTTCTCAAATGTAATAACGGATGCTAGAATGTGATTCGGGGTGGAATTCCATGTCTAAAAATATTATTATTAGCTGTATTTAAAAATCGAGTGTTTTTGCTGCCCGAGGAAGAAAACGCGTGATGCCGCAGTCAGAAAAAAAGCTGCCAGGAGCACAAAAAATTTTTTTTTCTCAAATGTAATAACGGATGTTAGAATGTGATTCGGGCTGGAATTCCATGTCTAAAAATATTATTATTAGCTGTTTTTAAAAATCGAGTGTTTTTGCTGCCCGAGGAAGAAAACGTGTGATGCCGCGATCAGAAAAAAAGCTGCCAGAAGCAAAAAATTTTTTTTTCTCAAATGTAATAACGGATGCTAGAACGTGATTCGGGGTGGAATTCCATGTCTAAAAATATTATTATTAGCTGTTTTTAAAAATCGAGTGTTTTTGCTGCCCGAGGAAGAAAACGCATGATGCCGCGGTCAGAAAAAAAGCTGCCCAGGAGCAAAAATTTTTTTTTTCTCAAATGTAATAACGGATGCTAGAATGTGATTCGGGGTGGAATTCCATGTCTAAAAATATTATTATTAGCTTTTTTTAAAAATCAAGTGTTTTTGCTGCCCGAGGAAGAAAACGCATGATGCCGCGGTCAGAAAAAAAGCTGCCCAGGAGCAAAAAAAAATTTTTTTTCTCAAATGTAATAACGGATGCTAGAATGTGATTCAGGGTGGAATTCCATGTCTAAAAATATTATTATTAGCTGTTTTTAAAAATCGAGTGTTTTTGCTGCCCGAGGAAGAAAACGCGTGATGCCGCGGTCAGAAAAAAAGCTGCCAGAAGCAAAAAAATTTTTTTTCTCAAATGTAATAACGGATGCTAGAATGTGATTCGGGGTGGAATTCCATGTCTAAAAATATTATTATTAACTGTTTTTAAAAATCGAGTGTTTTTGCTGCCCGAGGAAGAAAACGCATGATGCCGCGGTTAGAAAAACAGCTGCCCAGGAGCAAAAAATTTTTTTTTCTCAAATGTAATAACGGATGTTAGAATGTGATTCGGGCTGGAATTCCATGTCTAAAAATATTATTATTAGCTGTTTTTAAAAATCGAGTGTTTTTGCTGCCCGAGGAAGAAAACGTGTGATGCCGCGGTCAGAAAAAAAGCTGCCAGAAGCAAAAAAATTTTTTTTCTCAAATGTAATAACGGAGGCTAGAATGTGATTCGGGGTGGAATTCCATGTCTAAAAATATTATTATTAGCTGTTTTTAAAAATCGAGTGTTTTTGCTGCCCGAGGAAGAAAACGCATGAAGCCGCGGTCAGAAAAAAAGCTGCCCAGGAGCAAAAATTTTTTTTTTCTCAAATGTAATAACGGATGCTAGAATGTGATTCGGGGTGGAATTCCATGTCTAAAAATATTATTATTAGCTGTTTTTAAAAATCAAGTGTTTTTGCTGCCCGAGGAAGAAAACGCGTGATGCCGCAGTCAGAAAAAAAGCTGCCCAGGAGCAAAAAAATTTTTTTTTCTCAAATGTAATAACGGATGCTAGAATGGGATTTGGGGTGGAATTCCATGTCTAAAAATATTATTATTAGCTGTTTTTAAAAATCAAGTGTTTTTGCTGCCTGAGGAAGAAAACGCGTGATGCCGCGGTCAGAAAAAAAGCTGCCCAGGAGCAAAAAAAAATTTTTTTTTCTCAAATGTAATAACGGATGCTAGAATGTGATTCGGGGTGGAATTCCATGTCTAAAATTATTATTATTAGCTGTTTTTAAAAATCGAGTGTTTTTGCTGCCCGAGGAAGAAAACGTGTGATGCCGTGGTCAGAAAAACAGCTGCCCAAGAGCAAAAATTTTTTTTTTCTCAAATGTAATAACGGATGTTAGAATGTGATTCGGGCTGGAATTCCATGTCTAAAAATATTATTATTAGCTGTTTTTAAAAATCGAGTGTTTTTGCTGCCTGAGGAAGAAAACGTGTGATGCCGCGGTCAGAAAAAAAGCTGCCAGAAGCAAAAAAAATTTTTTTCTCAAATGTAATAACGGATGCTAGAATGTGATTCGGGGTGGAATTCCATGTCTAAAAATATTATTATTAACTGTTTTTAAAAATCGAGTGTTTTTGCTGCCCGAGGAAGAAAACGTGTGATGCCGTGGTCAGAAAAACAGCTGCCCAAGAGCAAAAATTTTTTTTTTCTCAAATGTAATAACGGATGTTAGAATGTGATTCGGGCTGGAATTCCATGTCTAAAAATATTATTATTAGCTGTTTTTAAAAATCGAGTGTTTTTGCTGCCTGAGGAAGAAAACGTGTGATGCCGCGGTCAGAAAAAAAGCTGCCAGAAGCAAAAAAAATTTTTTTCTCAAATGTAATAACGGATGCTAGAATGTGATTCGGGGTGGAATTCCATGTCTAAAAATATTATTATTAACTGTTTTTAAAAATCGAGTGTTTTTGCTGTCCGAGGAAGAAAACGCATGATGCCGCGGTCAGAAAAACAGCTGCCCAGGAGCAAAAAATTTTTTTTTCTCAAATGTAATAACGGATGTTAGAATGTGATTCGGGCTGGAATTCCATGTCTAAAAATATTATTATTAGCTGTTTTTAAAAATCGAGTGTTTTTGCTGCCCGAGGAAGAAAAAGTGTGATGCCGCGGTCAGAAAAAAAGCTGCCCAGAAGCAAAAAATTTTTTTTTCTCAAATGTAATAACGGATGCTAGAATGTGATTCAGGGTGGAATTCCATGTCTAAAAATATTATTATTAGCTGTTTTTAAAAATCAAGTGTTTTTGCTGCCCGAGGAAGAAAACGCGTGATGCCGCAGTCAGAAAAAAAGCTGCCCAGGAGCAAAAAAATTTTTTTTTCTCAAATGTAATAACGGATGCTAGAATGGGATTTGGGGTGGAATTCCATGTCTAAAAATATTATTATTAGCTGTTTTTAAAAATCAAGTGTTTTTGCTGCCTGAGGAAGAAAACGCGTGATGCCGCGGTCAGAAAAAAAGCTGCCCAGGAGCAAAAAAAATTTTTTTTTTCTCAAATGTAATAACGGATGCTAGAATGTGATTCGGGGTGGAATTCCATGTCTAAAATTATTATTATTAGCTGTTTTTAAAAATCGAGTGTTTTTGCTGCCCGAGGAAGAAAACGCGTGATGCCGCGGTCCGAAAAAAAGCCGCCCAAGAGCAAAAAAAAATTTTTTTCTCGAATGTAATAACGGATGCTAGAATGTGATTCGGGGTAGAATTGCATGTCTAAAAATATTATTATTAGCTGTTTTTAAAAATCGAGTGTTTTTGCGGTTCGAAGAAGAAAACGAGTGATGCAGCGGTAAGATAAAAAGCTGCCTAGGAGCAAAAAAATTTTTTTTTCTCAAATGTAATAACAGATCCTAGAATGTGATTCGGGGTGGAATTCCATGTCTAAAAATATTATGATTAGCTGTTTTGAAAAATCAAGTGTTTTTGCTGCCCGAGGAAGAAAACGCGTGATGTCGCGGTCATAAAAAAAGTTGCACAGGAGCAAAAAAAAATTTTTTTTCTCAAATGTAATAATGGATGCTAGAATGTGATTTAGGGTGGAATTCCATGTCTAAAAATATTATTATTAGCTGTTTTTAAAAATTGACTCTTTTTGCTGCCCGAGGAAGAAAACGCGTGATGCAGCGGTCAAAAAAAAAGCTGCCCAGGAGCAAAAAAAAATTTTTTTTCTCAAATGTAATAACAGATGCTAGAATGTGATTCAGGGTGGAATTACATGTCTAAAAAGATTATTATTAGCTGTATTTAAAAATCGAGTGTTTTTGCTGCCCGAGGAAGAAAACGCGTGATGCCGCAGTCAGAAAAAAAGCTGCCAGGAGCACAAAAAATTTTTTTTTCTCAAATGTAATAACGGATGTTAGAATGTGATTCGGGCTGGAATTCCATGTCTAAAAATATTATTATTAGCTGTTTTTAAAAATCGAGTGTTTTTGCTGCCCGAGGAAGAAAACGTGTGATGCCGCGGTCAGAAAAAAAGCTGCCCAGGAGCAAAAAAAAATTTTTTTTCTCAAATGTAATAACGGATGCTAGAATGTGATTCAGGGTGGAATTCCATGTCTAAAAATATTATTATTAGCTGTTTTTAAAAATCGAGTGTTTTTGCTGCCCGAGGAAGAAAACGCGTGATGCCGCAGTCAGAAAAAAAGCTGCCAGGAGCAAAAAAAATTTTTTTTCTCAAATGTAATAACGGATGTTAGAATGGGATTCAGGGTGGAATTCCATGTCTAAAAATATTATTATTAGCTGTTTTTAAAAATCGAGTGTTTTTGCTGCCCGAGGAAGAAAACGTGTGATGCCGTGGTCAGAAAAACAGCTGCCCAAGAGCAAAAAATTTTTTTTTCTCAAATGTAATAACGGATGTTAGAATGTGATTCGGGCTGGAACTCCATGTCTAAAAATATTATTATTAGCTGTTTTTAAAAATCGAGTGTTTTTGCTGCCCGAGGAAGAAAACGCATGATGCCGCGGTCAGAAAAAAAGCTGCCCAGGAGCAAAAATTTTTTTTTTCTCAAATGTAATAACGGATGCTAGAATGTGATTCGGGGTGGAATTCCATGTCTAAAAATATTATTATTAGCTGTTTTTAAAAATCAAGTGTTTTTGCTGCCCGAGGAAGAAAACGCGTGATGCCGCAGTCAGAAAAAAAGCTGCCCAGGAGCAAAAAAATTTTTTTTTCTCAAATGTAATAACGGATGCTAGAATGGGATTTGGGGTGGAATTCCATGTCTAAAAATATTATTATTAGCTGTTTTTAAAAATCGAGTGTTTTTGCTGCCCGAGGAAGAAAACGTGTGATGCCGTGGTCAGAAAAACAGCTGCCCAAGAGCAAAAATTTTTTTTTTCTCAAATGTAATAACGGATGTTAGAATGTGATTCGGGCTGGAATTCCATGTCTAAAAATATTATTATTAGCTGTTTTTAAAAATCGAGTGTTTTTGCTGCCTGAGGAAGAAAACGTGTGATGCCGCGGTCAGAAAAGAAGCTGCCAGAAGCAAAAAAAATTTTTTTCTCAAATGTAATAACGGATGCTAGAATGTGATTCGGGGTGGAATTCCATGTCTAAAAATATTATTATTAACTGTTTTTAAAAATCGAGTGTTTTTGCTGCCCGAGGAAGAAAACGCATGATGCCGCGGTCAGAAAAACAGCTGCCCAGGAGCAAAAAATTTTTTTTTCTCAAATGTAATAACGGATGTTAGAATGTGATTCGGGCTGGAATTCCATGTCTAAAAATATTATTATTAGCTGTTTTTAAAAATCGAGTGTTTTTGCTGCCCGAGGAAGAAAAAGTGTGATGCCGCGGTCAGAAAAAAAGCTGCCCAGGAGCAAAAAATTTTTTTTTCTCAAATGTAATAACGGATGCTAGAATGTGATTCGAGGTGGAATTCCATGTCTAAAAATATTATTATTAGCTGTTTTTAAAAATCAAGTGTTTTTGCTGCCCGAGGAAGAAAACGCGTGATGCCGCAGTCAGAAAAAAAGCTGCCCAGGAGCAAAAAAAATTTTTTTTCTCAAATGTAATAACGGATGCTAGAATGGGATTTGGGGTGGAATTCCATGTCTAAAAATATTATTATTAGCTGTTTTTAAAAATCAAGTGTTTTTGCTGCCTGAGGAAGAAAACGCGTGATGCCGCGGTCAGAAAAAAAGCTGCCCAGGAGCAAAAAAAAATTTTTTTTTCTCAAATGTAATAACGGATGCTAGAATGTGATTCGGGGTGGAATTCCATGTCTAAAATTATTATTATTAGCTGTTTTTAAAAATCGAGTGTTTTTGCTGCCCGAGGAAGAAAACGCGTGATGCCGCGGTCCGAAAAAAAGCCGCCCAAGAGCAAAAAAAAATTTTTTTCTCGAATGTAATAACGGATGCTAGAATGTGATTCGGGGTAGAATTGCATGTCTAAAAATATTATTATTAGCTGTTTTTAAAAATCGAGTGTTTTTGCGGTTCGAAGAAGAAAACGCGTGATGCAGCGGTCAGAAAAAAAGCTGCCCAGGAGCAAAAAAAATTTTTTTTTCTCAAATGTAATAACGGATCCTAGAATGTGATTCGGGGTGGAATTCCATGTCTAAAAATATTATTATTTGCTGTTTTGAAAAATTGACTCTTTTTGCTGCCCGAGGAAGAAAACGCGTGATGCCGTGGTCAGAAAAAAAGCTGCCCAGGAGGAAAAAAAATTTTTTTTCTCAAATGTAATAACAGATCCTAGAATGGGATTTGGGGTGGAATTCCATGTCTAAAAATATTATTATTAGCTGTTTTTAAAAATCGAGTGTTTTTGCGGTTCGAAGAAGAAAACGCGTGATGCAGCGGTAAGAAAAAAAGCTGCCTAGGAGCAAAAAATTTTTTTTTTCTCAAATGTAATAACGGATCCTAGAATGTGATTCGGGGTGGAATTCCATGTCTAAAATTATTATTATTAGCTGTTTTTAAAAATCGAGTGTTTTTGCTGCCCGAGGAAGAAAACGTGTGATGCCGTGGTCAGAAAAACAGCTGCGCAAGAGCAAAAATTTTTTTTTTCTCAAATGTAATAACGGATGTTAGAATGTGATTCGGGCTGGAATTCCATGTCTAAAAATATTATTATTAGCTGTTTTTAAAAATCGAGTGTTTTTGCTGCCTGAGGAAGAAAACGTGTGATGCCGCGGTCAGAAAAAAAGCTGCCAGAAGCAAAAAAAATTTTTTCTCAAATGTAATAACGGATGCTAGAATGTGATTCGGGGTGGAATTCCATGTCTAAAAATATTATTATTAACTGTTTTTAAAAATCGAGTGTTTTTGCTGCCCGAGGAAGAAAACGCATGATGCCGCGGTCAGAAAAACAGCTGCCCAGGAGCAAAAAATTTTTTTTTCTCAAATGTAATAACGGATGCTAGAATGGGATTTGGGGTGGAATTCCATGTCTAAAAATATTATTATTAGCTGTTTTTAAAAATCAAGTGTTTTTGCTGCCTGAGGAAGAAAACGCGTGATGCCGCGGTCAGAAAAAAAGCTGCCCAGGAGCAAAAAAAAATTTTTTTTCTCAAATGTAATAACGGATGCTAGAATGTGATTCGGGGTGGAATTCCATGTCTAAAATTATTATTATTAGCTGTTTTTAAAAATCGAGTGTTTTTGCTGCCCGAGGAAGAAAACGCGTGATGCCGCGGTCCGAAAAAAAGCCGCCCAAGAGCAAAAAAAATTTTTTTTTCTCGAATGTAATAACGGATGCTAGAATGTGATTCGGGGTAGAATTGCATGTCTAAAAATATTATTATTAGCTGTTTTTAAAAATCGAGTGTTTTTGCGGTTCGAAGAAGAAAACGAGTGATGCAGCGGTAAGAAAAAAAGCTGCCTAGGAGGAAAAAAATTTTTTTTTCTCAAATGTAATAACGGATCCTAGAATGTGATTCGGGGTGGAATTCCATGTCTAAAAATATTATGATTAGCTGTTTTGAAAAATCAAGTGTTTTTGCTGCCCGAGGAAGAAAACGCGTGATGTCGCGGTCATAAAAAAAGTTGCTCAGGAGCAAAAAAAAATTTTTTTTCTCAAATGTAATAATGGATGCTAGAATGTGATTTAGGGTGGAATTCCATGTCTAAATATATTATTATTAGCTGTTTTTAAAAATCGAGTGTTTTTGCTGCCAGAGGAAGAAAACGTGTGATGCCGTGGTCAGAAAAAAAGCTGCCCAGGAGCAAAAAAAATTTTTTTTCTCAAATGTAATAACGGATCCTAGAATGGGATTTGGGGTGGAATTCCATGTCTAAAAATATTATTATTAGCTGTTTATAAAAATCGAGTGTTTTTGCTGTCCGAGGAAGAAAACGTGTGATGCCGCAGTCAGAAAAAAAGCTGCCCAGGAGCAAAAAAATTTTTTTTTCTCAAATGTAATAACGGATGCTAGAATGGGATTTGGGGTGGAATTCCATGTCTAAAAATATTATTATTAGCTGTTTTTAAAAATCAAGTGTTTTTGCTGCCTGAGGAAGAAAACGCGTGATGCCGCGGTCAGAAAAAAAGCTGCCCAGGAGCAAAAAAAAATTTTTTTTTCTCAAATGTAATAACGGATGCTAGAATGTGATTCGGGGTGGAATTCCATGTCTAAAATTATTATTATTAGCTGTTTTTAAAAATCGAGTGTTTTTGCTGCCCGAGGAAGAAAACGCGTGATGCAGCGGTAAGAAAAAAAGCTGCCTAGGAGCAAAAAAATTTTTTTTTCTCAAATGTAATAACGGATCCTAGAATGTGATTCGGGGTGGAATTCCATGTCTAAAAATATTATGATTAGCTGTTTTGAAAAATCAAGTGTTTTTGCTGCCCGAGGAAGAAAACGCGTGATGTCGCGGTCATAAAAAAAGTTGCTCAGGAGCAAAAAAAAATTTTTTTTCTCAAATGTAATAATGGATGCTAGAATGTGATTTAGGGTGGAATTCCATGTCTAAAAATATTATTATTAGCTGTTTTTAAAAATCGAGTGTTTTTGCTGCCAGAGGAAGAAAACGCGTGATGCCGCGGTCAGATAAAGTGCCGCCGAGGAGCAAAAAAATTTTTTTTTCTCAAATGTAATAACGGATGCTAGAATGTGATTCGGGGTGGAATTCCAGGTCTTAAAATATTATTAGTAGCTATTTTTAAAAATCGAGTGTTTTTGCTGCCCGAGGAAGAAAACCCGTGATGCCGCGGTCCGAAAAAAAGCCGCCCAAGAGCAAAAAAAATTTTTTTCTCGAATGTAATAACGGATGCTAGAATGTGATTCGGGGTGGAATTCCATGTCTAAAAATATTATTATTAGCTGTTTTTAAAAATCGAGTGTTTTTGCGGTTCGAAGAAGAAAACGAGTGATGCAGCGGTAAGAAAAAAAGCTGCCTAGTAGCAAAAAATTTTTTTTTTCTCAAATGTAATAACAGATCCTAGAATGTGATTCGGGGTGGAATTCCATGTCTAAAAATATTATGATTAGCTGTTTTGAAAAATCAAGTGTTTTTGCTGCCTGAGGAAGAAAACGTGTGATGCCGCAGTCAGAAAAAAAGCTGCCCAGGAGCAAAAAAATTTTTTTTTCTCAAATGTAATAACGGATGCTAGAATGGGATTTGGGGTGGAATTCCATGTCTAAAAATATTGTTATTAGCTGTTTTTAAAAATCAAGTGTTTTTGCTGCCTGAGGAAGAAAACGCGTGATGCCGCGGTCAGAAAAAAAGCTGCCCAGGAGCAAAAAAAAATTTTTTTTTCTCAAATGTAATAACGGATGCTAGAATGTGATTCGGGGTGGAATTCCATGTCTAAAATTATTATTATTAGCTGTTTTTAAAAATCGAGTGTTTTTGCTGCCCGAGGAAGAAAACGCGTGATGCCGCGGTCAGATAAAATGCCGCCGAGGAGCAAAAAAATTTTTTTTCTCAAATGAAATAACGGATGCTAGAATGTGATTCGGGGTGGAATTCCATGTCTTAAAATATTATTATTAGCTATTTTTAAAAATCGAGTGTTTTTGCTGCCCGAGGAAGAAAACACGTGATGCCGCGGTCCGAAAAAAAGCCGCCCAAGAGCAAAAAAAAATTTTTTTCTCGAATGTAATAACGGATGCTAGAATGTGATTCGGGGTAGAATTGCATGTCTAAAAATATTATTATTAGCTGTTTTTAAAAATCGAGTGTTTTTGCGGTTCGAAGAAGAAAACGAGTGATGCAGCGGTAAGAAAAAAAGCTGCCTAGGAGCAAAAAAATTTTTTTTTCTCAAATGTAATAACGGATCCTAGAATGTGATTCGGGGTGGAATTCCATGTCTAAAAATATTATGATTAGCTGTTTTGAAAAATCAAGTGTTTTTGCTGCCCGAGGAAGAAAACGCGTGATGTCGCGGTCATAAAAAAAGTTGCTCAGGAGCAAAAAAAATTTTTTTTCCTCAAATGTAATAATGGATGCTAGAATGTGATTTAGGGTGGAATTCCATGTCTAAAAATATTATTATTAGCTGTTTTTAAAAATTGACTCTTTTTGCTGCCCGAGGAAGAAAACGCGTGATGCAGCGGTCAGAAAAAAAGCTGCCCAGGAGCAAAAAAAATTTTTTTTTCTCAAATGTAATAACGGATGCTAGAATGTGATTCAGGGTGGAATTCCATGTCTAAAAATATTATTATTAGCTGTTTTTAAAAATTGAGTGTTTTTGCTGCCCGAGGAAGAAAACGCGTGATGCCGCGGTCAGATAAAATCCGCCGAGGAGCAAAAAAATTTTTTTTTCTCAAATGTAATAACGGATGCTAGAATGTGATTCGGGGTGGAATTCCAGGTCTTAAAATATTATTATTAGCTATTTTTAAAAATCGAGTGTTTTTGCTGCCAGAGGAAGAAAACGCGTGATGCAGCGGTAAGAAAAAAAGCTGCCTAGGAGCAAAAAAATTTTTTTTTCTCAAATGTAATAACGGATCCTAGAATGTGATTCGGGGTGGAATTCCATGTCTAAAAATATTATGATTAGCTGTTTTGAAAAATCAAGTGTTTTTGCTGCCCGAGGAAGAAAACGCCTGATGTCGCGGTCATAAAAAAAGTTGCTCAGGAGCAAAAAAAATTTTTTTTCCTCAAATGTAATAACGGATGCTAGAATGTGATTCAGGGTGGAATTCCATATCTAAAAATATTATTATTAGCTGTTTTTAAAAATTGAGTGTTTTTGCTGCCCGAGGAAGAAAACGCGTGATGCCGCGGTCAGATAAAATCCGCCGAGGAGCAAAAAAATTTTTTTTTCTCAAATGTAATAACGGATGCTAGAATGTGATTTAGGGTGGAATTCCATGTCTAAAAATATTATTATTAGCTGTTTTTAAAAATTGACTCTTTTTGCTGCCCGAGGAAGAAAACGCGTGATGCAGCGGTCAGAAAAAAAGCTGCCCAGGAGCAAAAAAAATTTTTTTTTCTCAAATGTAATAACAGATCCTAGAATGTGATTCAGGGTGGAATTCCATGTCGAAAAATATTATTATTAGCTGTTTTTAAAAATTGAGTGTTTTTGCTGCCCGAGGAAGAAAACGCGTGATGCCGCGGTCAGAAAAAAAGCTGCCACGTAGCAAAAAAAAATTTTTTTTCTCAAATGTAATAACGGATGCTAGAATGTGATTCAGGGTGGAATTCCATGTCTAAAAATATTATTATTAGCTGTTTTTAAAAATTGACTCTTTTTGCTGCCCGAGGAAGAAAACGCATGATGCCTCGGTCAGAAAAAAAGCTGCCCAGGAACAAAAATTTTTTTTTCTGAAATGTAATAACGGAAGCTAGAATGGGATTCGGGGTGGAATTCCATGTCTAAAAATATTATTATTAGCTGTTTTTAAATATCGAGTGTTTTCGCTGCCCAAGGAAGAGAACGCGTGATGCCGCGGTCAGAAAAAAAGCTGCCAGAAGCAAAAATTTTTTTTTCTCAAATGTAATAACGGATGCTAGAATGTGATTCAGGGTGGAATTCCATATCTAAAAATATTATTATTAGCTGTTTTTAAAAATCGAGTGTTTTTGCTGCCCGAGGAAGAAAACGCATGATGCCGGGGTGAGAAAAAAAGCTGCCCAGGAGCAAAAAAAATTTTTTTTTCTCAAATGTAATAACGAATGCTAGAATGTGATTCGGGGTGGAATTCCATGTCTAAAAATATTATTATTAGCTGTTTTTAAAAATTGAGTGTTTTTGCTGCCCAAGGTAGACAACGCGTGATGCCGCGGTCAGAAAAAAAGCTGCCCAGGATCAAAAATTTATTTTCTCAAATGTAATAACGGATGCTAGAGTGTGATTCGGGGTGGAATTCCATGTCTAAAAATATTATTATTAGCTGTTTTTAAAAATCGAGTGTTTTTGCTGCCCGAGGAAGAAAACGCATGATGCCGCGGTGAGAAAAAAAGCTGCCCAGGAGCAAAAAAAAATTTTTTTTCTCAAATGTAATAATGGATGCTAGAATGTGATTTAGGGTGGAATTCCATGTCTAAAAATATTATTATTAGCTGTTTTTAAAAATTGACTCTTTTTGCTGCCCGAGGAAGAAAACGCGTGATGCCGTGGTTACAAAAAAAGCTGCCCAGGAGCAAAAAAATTTTTTTTTCTCAAATGTAATAACGGATGCTAGAATGGGATTTGGGGTGGAATTCCATGTCTAAAAATATTATTATTAGCTGTTTTTAAAAATCAAGTGTTTTTGCTGCCCGAGGAAGAAAACGCGTGATGCAGCGGTCAGAAAAAAAGCTGCCCAGGAGCAAAAAAATTTTTTTTTTCTCAAATGTAATAACGGATCCTAGAATGTGATTCAGGGTGGAATTCCATGTCTAAAAATATTATTATTAGCTGTTTTTAAAAATTGAGTGTTTTTGCTGCCCGAGGAAGAAAATGCGTGATGCCGCGGCCGGAAAAAAAGCTGCCATGTAGCAAAAAAAATTTTTTTTTCTCAAATGTAATAACGGATGCTAGAATGTGATTCAGGGTGGAATTCCATGTCTAAAAATATTATTATTAGCTGTTTTTAAAAATTGACTCGTTTTGCTGCCTGAGGAAGAAAACGCATGATGCCTCGGTCAGAAAAAAAGCTGCCCAGGAGCAAAAATTTTTTTTTTCTCAAATGTAATAATGGATGCTAGAATGTGATTCGGGGTGGAATTCCATGTCTAAAAATATTTTTATTAGCTGTTTATAAAAATTGAGTGTTTTTGCTGCCCGAGGAAGAAAACGCATGATGCCGTGGTCAGAAAAAAAGCTGCCCAGGAACAAAAATTTTTTTTTTCTCAAATGTAATAACGGATACTAGAATGTGATTTGGGGTGGAATTCCATGTCTAAAAATATTATTATTAGCTGTTTTTAAAAATCGAGTGTTTTTGCTGCCCGAGGAAGAAAACGCGTGATCCCGCGGTCAGAAAAAAAGCTGCCCAGGAACAAAAATTTTTTTTTCTCAAATGTAATAACGGATGCTAGAATGGGATTCGGGGTGGAATTCCATGTCTAAAAATATTATTATTAGCTGTTTTTAAATATCGAGTGTTTTCGCTGCCCAAGGAAGAGAACGCGTGATGCCGCGGTCAGAAAAAAAGCTGCCAGAAGCAAAAAATTTTTTTTCTCAAATGTAATAACGGACGCTAGAATGTGATTCAGGGTGGAATTCCATGTCCAAAAATATTATTATTAGCTGTTTTTAAAAATCAAGTGTTTTTGCTGCCCGAGGAAGAAAACGCGTCATGCAGCGGTCAGAAAAAAAGCTGCCCAGGAGCAAAAAAAATTTTTTTTTCTCAAATGTAATAACGGATCCTAGAATGTGATTCGGGGTGGAATTCAATGTCTAAAAATATTATTATTAGCTGTTTTTAAAAATCAAGTGTTTTTGCTGCCTGAGGAAGAAAACCCGTGATGCCGCGGTCAGAAAAAATCTGCCCAGGAGCAAAAAAAAAATTTTTTTTCTCAAATGTAATAACGAATGCTAGAATGTGATTCGGGGTGGAATTCCATGTCTAAAAATATTATTATTAGCTGTTTTAAAAAATCAAGTGTTTTTGCTGCCTGAGGAAGAAAACCCGTGATGCCACGGTCAGAAAAAATCTGCCCAGGAGCAAAAAAAATTTTTTTTTTCTCAAATGTAATAACGGATACTAGAATGTGATTTGGGGTGGAATTCCATGTCTAAAAATATTATTATTAGCTGTTTTTAAAAATCAAGTGTTTTTGCTGCCCGAGGAAGAAAACGTGTGATGCCGCAGTCAGAAAAAAAGCTGCCAGGAGCAAAAAAATTTTTTTTTTCTCAAATGTAATAACGGATGTTAGAATGGGATTCGGGGTGGAATTCCATGTCTAAAAATATTATTATTAGCTGTTTTTAAAAATTGAGTGTTTTTGCTGCCCGAGGAAGAAAACGTGTGATGCCGTGGTCAGAAAAACAGCTGCCCAGGAGCAAAAATTTTTTTTTTCTCAAATGTAATAACGGATGTTAGAATGTGATTCGGGCTGGAATTCCATGTCTAAAAATATTATTATTAGCTGTTTTTAAAAATCGAGTGTTTTTGCTGCCCGAGGAAGAAAACGTGTGATGCCGCGGTCAGAAAAAAAGCTGCCAGAAGCAAAAAATTTTTTTTTCTCAAATGTAATAACGGATGCTAGAATGTGATTCGGGGTGGAATTCCATGTCTAAAAATATTATTATTAGCTGTTTTTAAAAATCGAGTGTTTTTGCTGCCCGAGGAAGAAAACGCGTGATGCCGCAGTCAGAAAAAAAGCTGCCAGGAGCAAAAAAAATTTTTTTTTCTCAAATGTAATAACGGATGTTAGAATGGGATTCGGGGTGGAATTCCATGTCTAAAAATATTATTATTAGCTGTTTTTAAAAATCGAGTGTTTTTGCTGCCCGAGGAAGAAAACGTGTGATGCCGTGGTCAGAAAAACAGCTGCCCAGGAGCAAAAAATTTTTTTTTCTCAAATGTAATAATGGATGCTAGAATGTGATTCAGGGTGGAATTCCATGTCCAAAAATATTATTATTAGCTGTTTTTAAAAATCAAGTGTTTTTGCTGCCCGAGGAAGAAAACGCGTCATGCAGCGGTCAGAAAAAAAGCTGCCCAGGAGCAAAAAAAATTTTTTTTTCTCAAATGTAATAACGGATCCTAGAATGTGATTCGGGGTGGAATTCAATGTCTAAAAATATTATTATTAGCTGTTTTTAAAAATCAAGTGTTTTTGCTGCCTGAGGAAGAAAACCCGTGATGCCGCGGTCAGAAAAAATCTGCCCAGGAGCAAAAAAAAAATTTTTTTTCTCAAATGTAATAACGAATGCTAGAATGTGATTCGGGGTGGAATTCCATGTCTAAAAATATTATTATTAGCTGTTTTAAAAAATCAAGTGTTTTTGCTGCCTGAGGAAGAAAACCCGTGATGCCGCGGTCAGAAAAAAAGCTGCCCAGGAGCAAAAAAAATTTTTTTTTTCTCAAATGTAATAACGGATACTAGAATGTGATTTGGGGTGGAATTCCATGTCTAAAAATATTATTATTAGCTGTTTTTAAAAATCGAGTGTTTTTGCTGCCCGAGGAAGAAAACGCGTGATGCCGCAGTCAGAAAAAAAGCTGCCAGGAGCAAAAAAATTTTTTTTTTCTCAAATGTAATAACGGATGTTAGAATGGGATTCGGGGTGGAATTCCATGTCTAAAAATATTATTATTAGCTGTTTTTAAAAATCGAGTGTTTTTGCTGCCCGAGGAAGAAAACGTGTGATGCCGTGGTCAGAAAAACAGCTGCCCAGGAGCAAAAAATTTTTTTTTCTCAAATGTAATAACGGATGTTAGAATGTGATTCGGGCTGGAATTCCATGTCTAAAAATATTATTATTAGCTGTTTTTAAAAATCGAGTGTTTTTGCTGCCCGAGGAAGAAAACGTGTGATGCCGCGGTCAGAAAAAAAGCTGCCAGAAGCAAAAAATTTTTTTTTCTCAAATGTAATAATGGATGCTAGAATGTGATTCGGGGTGGAATTCCATGTCTAAAAATATTATTATTAGCTGTTTTTAAAAATCGAGTGTTTTTGCTGCCCGAGGAAGAAAACGTGTGATGCCGCGGTCAGAAAAAAAGCTGCCAGAAGCAAAAAATTTTTTTTTCTCAAATGTAATAACGGATGCTAGAATGTGATTCGGGGTGGAATTCCATGTCTAAAAATATTATTATTAGCTGTTTTTAAAAATCGAGTGTTTTTGCTGCCCGAGGAAGAAAACACATGATGCCGCGGTCAGAAAAATATCTGCCCAGGAGCAAAAAATTTTTTTTTCTCAAATGTAATAACGGATGTTAGAATGTGATTCGGGCTGGAATTCCATGTCTAAAAATATTATTATTAGCTGTTTTTAAAAATCGAGTGTTTTTGCTGCCCGAGGAAGAAAACGTGTGATGCCGCGGTCAGAAAAAAAGCTGCCAGAAGCAAAAAATTTTTTTTTCTCAAATGTAATAACGGATGCTAGAATGTGATTCGGGCTGGAATTCCATGTCTAAAAATATTATTATTAGCTGTTTTTAAAAATCGAGTGTTTTTGCTGCCCGAGGAAGAAAACGCATGATGCCGCGGTCAGAAAAACATCTGCCCAGGAGCAAAAAATTTTTTTTTCTCAAATGTAATAACGGATGTTAGAATGTGATTCGGGCTGGAATTCCATGTCTAAAAATATTATTATTATCTGTTTTTAAAAATCGAGTGTTTTTGCTGCCCGAGGAAGAAAACGTGTGATGCCGCGGTCAGAAAAAAAGCTGCCAGAAGCAAAAAATTTTTTTTTCTCAAATGTAATAACGGATGCTAGAATGTGATTCGGGGTGGAATTCCATGTCTAAAAATATTATTATTAGCTGTTTTTAAAAATCAAGTGTTTTTGCTGCCCGAGGAAGAAAACGCGTGATGCAGCGGTCAGAAAAAAAGCTGCCCAGGAGCAAAAAAAAATTTTTTTTCTCAAATGTAATAACGGATGCTAGAATGTGATTCAGGGTGGAATTCCATGTCTAAAAATATTATTATTAGCTGTTTTTAAAAATCGAGTGTTTTTGCTGCCCGAGGAAGAAAACGCGTGATGCCGCAGTCAGAAAAAAAGCTGCCAGGAGCAAAAAAAATTTTTTTTTCTCAAATGTAATAACTGATGTTAGAATGGGATTCGGGGTGGAATTCCATGTCTAAAAATATTATTATTAGCTGTTTTTAAAAATCGAGTGTTTTTGCTGCCCGAGGAAGAAAACGTGTGATGCCGTGGTCAGAAAAACAGCTGCCCAGGAGCAAAAAAATTTTTTTTTCTCAAATGTAATAACGGATGCTAGAATGGGATTTGGGGTGGAATTCCATGTCTAAAAATATTATTATTAGCTGTTTTTAAAAATCGAGTGTTTTTGCTGCCCGAGGAAGAAAACGCGTGATGCAGCGGTCAGAAAAAAAGCTGCCCAGGAGCAAAAAATTTTTTTTTTCTCAAATGTAATAACGGATCCTAGAATGTGATTCAGGGTGGAATTCCATGTCTAAAAATATTATTATTAGCTGTTTTTAAAAATCGAGTGTTTTTGCTGCCCGAGGAAGAAAACGCGTGATCCCGCGGTCAGAAAAAAAGCTGCCCAGGAACAAAAATTTTTTTTCTCAAATGTAATAACGGATGCTAGAATGGGATTCGGGGTGGAATTCCATGTCTAAAAATATTATTATTAGCTGTTTTTAAATATCGAGTGTTTTCGCTGCCCAAGGAAGAGAACGCGTGATGCCGCGGTCAGAAAAAAAGCTGCCAGAAGCAAAAATTTTTTTTTTCTCAAATGTAATAACGGATGCTAGAATGTGATTCAGGGTGGAATTCCATGTCCAAAAATATTATTATTAGCTGTTTTTAAAAATCAAGTGTTTTTGCTGCCCGAGGAAGAAAACGCGTCATGCAGCGGTCAGAAAAAAAGCTGCCCAGGAGCAAAAAAAATTTTTTTTTCTCAAATGTAATAACGGATCCTAGAATGTGATTCGGGGTGGAATTCAATGTCTAAAAATATTATTATTCGCTGTTTTTAAAAATTGACTCTTTTTGCTGCCCGAGGAAGA
Organism: Arizona elegans; assembly: GCA_022577455.1. Lineage (NCBI taxonomy): Eukaryota > Metazoa > Chordata > Lepidosauria > Squamata > Colubridae > Arizona > Arizona elegans. The sequence continues at coordinate 166,884,514 of JAKOOJ010000001.1, read as the reverse complement.
AAACGCGTGATGCCGTGGTTAGAAAAAAAGCTGCCCAGGAGCAAAAAAATTTTTTTTTCTCAAATGTAATAACGGATGCTAGAATGGGATTTGGGGTGGAATTCCATGTCTAAAAATATTATTATTAGCTGTTTTTAAAAATCGAGTGTTTTTGCTGCCCGAGGAAGAAAACGCGTGATGCAGCGGTCAGAAAAAAAGCTGCCCAGGAGCAAAAAAAATTTTTTTTTCTCAAATGTAATAACGGATCCTAGAATGTGATTCAGGGTGGAATTCCATGTCTAAAAATATTATTATTAGCTGTTTTTAAAAATCGAGTGTTTTTGCTGCCCGAGGAAGAAAACGCGTGATCCCGCGGTCAGAAAAAAAGCTGCCCAGGAAAAAAAATTTTTTTTCTCAAATGTAATAACGGATGCTAGAATGGGATTCGGGGTGGAATTCCATGTCTAAAAATATTATTATTAGCTGTTTTTAAATATCGAGTGTTTTCGCTGCCCAAGGAAGAGAAAACGTGATGCCGCGGTCAGAAAAAAAGCTGCCAGAAGCAAAAATTTTTTTTTTCTCAAATGTAATAACGGATGCTAGAATGTGATTCAGGGTGGAATTCCATGTCCAAAAATATTATTATTAGCTGTTTTTAAAAATCAAGTGTTTTTGCTGCCCGAGGAAGAAAACGCGTCATGCAGCGGTCAGAAAAAAAGCTGCCCAGGAGCAAAAAAAATTTTTTTTTCTCAAATGTAATAACGGATCCTAGAATGTGATTCGGGGTGGAATTCAATGTCTAAAAATATTATTATTAGCTGTTTTTAAATATCGAGTGTTTTCGCTGCCCAAGGAAGAGAACGCGTGATGCCGCGGTCAGAAAAAAAGCTGCCAGAAGCAAAAATTTTTTTTTTCTCAAATGTAATAACGGATGCTAGAATGTGATTCAGGGTGGAATTCCATGTCCAAAAATATTATTATTAGCTGTTTTTAAAAATCAAGTGTTTTTGCTGCCCGAGGAAGAAAACGCGTCATGCAGCGGTCAGAAAAAAAGCTGCCCAGGAGCAAAAAAAATTTTTTTTTCTCAAATGTAATAACGGATCCTAGAATGTGATTCGGGGTGGAATTCAATGTCTAAAAATATTATTATTCGCTGTTTTTAAAAATTGACTCTTTTTGCTGCCCGAGGAAGAAAACGCGTGATGCCGTGGTTAGAAAAAAAGCTGCCCAGGAGCAAAAAAATTTTTTTTTCTCAAATGTAATAACGGATGCTAGAATGGGATTTGGGGTGGAATTCCATGTCTAAAAATATTATTATTAGCTGTTTTTAAAAATCGAGTGTTTTTGCTGCCCGAGGAAGAAAACGCGTGATGCAGCGGTCAGAAAAAAAGCTGCCCAGGAGCAAAAAAAATTTTTTTTTCTCAAATGTAATAACGGATCCTAGAATGTGATTCAGGGTGGAATTCCATGTCTAAAAATATTATTATTAGCTGTTTTTAAAAATCGAGTGTTTTTGCTGCCCGAGGAAGAAAACGCGTGATCCCGCGGTCAGAAAAAAAGCTGCCCAGGAAAAAAAATTTTTTTTCTCAAATGTAATAACGGATGCTAGAATGGGATTCGGGGTGGAATTCCATGTCTAAAAATATTATTATTAGCTGTTTTTAAATATCGAGTGTTTTCGCTGCCCAAGGAAGAGAAAACGTGATGCCGCGGTCAGAAAAAAAGCTGCCAGAAGCAAAAATTTTTTTTTTCTCAAATGTAATAACGGATGCTAGAATGTGATTCAGGGTGGAATTCCATGTCCAAAAATATTATTATTAGCTGTTTTTAAAAATCAAGTGTTTTTGCTGCCCGAGGAAGAAAACGCGTCATGCAGCGGTCAGAAAAAAAGCTGCCCAGGAGCAAAAAAAATTTTTTTTTCTCAAATGTAATAACGGATCCTAGAATGTGATTCGGGGTGGAATTCAATGTCTAAAAATATTATTATTAGCTGTTTTTAAAAATCAAGTGTTTTTGCTGCCTGAGGAAGAAAACCCGTGATGCCGCGGTCAGAAAAAATCTGCCCAGGAGCAAAAAAAAATTTTTTTTCTCAAATGTAATAACGAATGCTAGAATGTGATTCGGGGTGGAATTCCATGTCTAAAAATATTATTATTAGCTGTTTTAAAAAATCAAGTGTTTTTGCTGCCTGAGGAAGAAAACCCGTGATGCAGCGGTCAGAAAAAAAGCTGCCCAGGAGCAAAAAAATTTTTTTTTTCTCAAATGTAATAACGGATCCTAGAATGTGATTCAGGGTTGAATTCCATGTCTAAAAATATTATTATTAGCTGTTTTTAAAAATCGAGTGTTTTTGCTGCCCGAGGAAGAAAACGCGTGATCCCGCGGTCAGAAAAAAAGCTGCCCAGGAACAAAAATTTTTTTTCTCAAATGTAATAACGGATGCTAGAATGGGATTCGGGGTGGAATTCCATGTCTAAAAATATTATTATTAGCTGTTTTTAAATATCGAGTGTTTTCGCTGCCCAAGGAAGAGAACGCGTGATGCCGCGGTCAGAAAAAAAGCTGCCAGAAGCAAAAATTTTTTTTTTCTCAAATGTAATAACGGATGCTAGAATGTGATTCAGGGTGGAATTCCATGTCCAAAAATATTATTATTAGCTGTTTTTAAAAATCAAGTGTTTTTGCTGCCCGAGGAAGAAAACGCGTCATGCAGCGGTCAGAAAAAAAGCTGCCCAGGAGCAAAAAAAATTTTTTTTTCTCAAATGTAATAACGGATCCTAGAATGTGATTCGGGGTGGAATTCAATGTCTACAAATATTATTATTTGCTGTTTTTAAAAATTGACTCTTTTTGCTGCCCGAGGAAGAAAACGCGTGATGCCGTGGTTAGAAAAAAAGCTGCCCAGGAGCAAAAAAATTTTTTTTCTCAAATGTAATAACGGATGCTAGAATGGGATTTGGGGTGGAATTCCATGTCTAAAAATATTATTATTAGCTGTTTTTAAAAATCGAGTGTTTTTGCTGCCCGAGGAAGAAAACGCGTGATGCAGCGGTCAGAAAAAAAGCTGCCCAGGAGCAAAAAAAATTTTTTTTTCTCAAATGTAATAACGGATCCTAGAATGTGATTCAGGGTGGAATTCCATGTCTAAAAATATTATTATTAGCTGTTTTTAAAAATCGAGTGTTTTTGCTGCCCGAGGAAGAAAACGCGTGATCCCGCGGTCAGAAAAAAAGCTGCCCAGGAACAAAAATTTTTTTTCTCAAATGTAATAACGGATGCTAGAATGGGATTCGGGGTGGAATTCCATGTCTAAAAATATTATTATTAGCTGTTTTTAAATATCGAGTGTTTTCGCTGCCCAAGGAAGAGAACACGTGATGCCGCGGTCAGAAAAAAAGCTGCCAGAAGCAAAAATTTTTTTTTTCTCAAATGTAATAACGGATGCTAGAATGTGATTCAGGGTGGAATTCCATGTCCAAAAATATTATTATTAGCTGTTTTTAAAAATCAAGTGTTTTTGCTGCCCGAGGAAGAAAACGCGTCATGCAGCGGTCAGAAAAAAAGCTGCCCAGGAGCAAAAAAAATTTTTTTTTCTCAAATGTAATAACGGATCCTAGAATGTGATTCGGGGTGGAATTCAATGTCTAAAAATATTATTATTAGCTGTTTTTAAAAATCAAGTGTTTTTGCTGCCTGAGGAAGAAAACCCGTGATGCCGCGGTCAGAAAAAATCTGCCCAGGAGCAAAAAAAAAATTTTTTTTCTCAAATGTAATAACGAATGCTAGAATGTGATTCGGGGTGGAATTCCATGTCTAAAAATATTATTATTAGCTGTTTTAAAAAATCAAGTGTTTTTGCTGCCTGAGGAAGAAAACCCGTGATGCCGCGGTCAGAAAAAAAGCTGCCCAGGAGCAAAAAAAATTTTTTTTTTCTCAAATGTAATAACGGATACTAGAATGTGATTTGGGGTGGAATTCCATGTCTAAAAATATTATTATTAGCTGTTTTTAAAAATCGAGTTTTTTTGCTGCCCGAGGAAGAAAACGCGTGATGCCGCAGTCAGAAAAAAAGCTGCCAGGAGCAAAAAAATTTTTTTTTTCTCAAATGTAATAACGGATGTTAGAATGGGATTCGGGGTGGAATTCCATGTCTAAAAATATTATTATTAGCTGTTTTTAAAAATCGAGTGTTTTTGCTGCCCGAGGAAGAAAACGTGTGATGCCGTGGTCAGAAAAACAGCTGCCCAGGAGCAAAAAATTTTTTTTTCTCAAATGTAATAACGGATGTTAGAATGTGATTCGGGCTGGAATTCCATGTCTAAAAATATTATTATTAGCTGTTTTTAAAAATCGAGTGTTTTTGCTGCCCGAGGAAGAAAACGTGTGATGCCGCGGTCAGAAAAAAAGCTGCCAGAAGCAAAAAATTTTTTTTTCTCAAATGTAATAATGGATGCTAGAATGTGATTCGGGGTGGAATTCCATGTCTAAAAATATTATTATTAGCTGTTTTTAAAAATCGAGTGTTTTTGCTGCCCGAGGAAGAAAACGTGTGATGCCGCGGTCAGAAAAAAAGCTGCCAGAAGCAAAAAATTTTTTTTTCTCAAATGTAATAACGGATGCTAGAATGTGATTCGGGGTGGAATTCCATGTCTAAAAATATTATTATTAGCTGTTTTTAAAAATCGAGTGTTTTTGCTGCCCGAGGAAGAAAACGCATGATGCCGCGGTCAGAAAAACATCTGCCCAGGAGCAAAAAATTTTTTTTTCTCAAATGTAATAACGGATGTTAGAATGTGATTCGGGCTGGAATTCCATGTCTAAAAATATTATTATTAGCTGTTTTTAAAAATCGAGTGTTTTTGCTGCCCGAGGAAGAAAACGTGTGATGCCGCGGTCAGAAAAAAAGCTGCCAGAAGCAAAAAATTTTTTTTTCTCAAATGTAATAACGGATGCTAGAATGTGATTCGGGCTGGAATTCCATGTCTAAAAATATTATTATTAGCTGTTTTTAAAAATCGAGTGTTTTTGCTGCCCGAGGAAGAAAACGCATGATGCCGCGGTCAGAAAAAAAGCTGCCCAGGAGCAAAAATTTTTTTTTCTCAAATGTAATAACGGATGTTAGAATGGGATTCGGGGTGGAATTCCATGTCTAAAAATATTATTATTAGCTGTTTTTAAAAATCTAGTGTTTTTGCTGCCCGAGGAAGAAAACGTGTGATGCCGTGGTCAGAAAAACAGCTGCCCAGGAGCAAAAAATTTTTTTTTCACAAATGTAATAACGGATGTTAGAATGTGATTCGGGCTGGAATTCCATGTCTAAAAATATTATTATTAGCTGTTTTTAAAAATCGAGTGTTTTTGCTGCCCGAGGAAGAAAACGTGTGATGCCGCGGTCAGAAAAAAAGCTGCCCAGGAGCAAAAAAATTTTTTTTTCTCAAATGTAATAACGGATGCTAGAATGGGATTTGGGGTGGAATTCCATGTCTAAAAATATTATTATTAGCTGTTTTTAAAAATCGAGTGTTTTTGCTGCCCGAGGAAGAAAACGCATGATGCCGCGGTCAGAAAAACATCTGCCCAGGAGCAAAAAATTTTTTTTTCTCAAATGTAATAACGGATGTTAGAATGTGATTCGGGCTGGAATTCCATGTCTAAAAATATTATTATTAGCTGTTTTTAAAAATCGAGTGTTTTTGCTGCCCGAGGAAGAAAACGTGTGATGCCGCGGTCAGAAAAAAAGCTGCCAGAAGCAAAAAATTTTTTTTTCTCAAATGTAATAACGGATGCTAGAATGTGATTCGGGGTGGAATTCCATGTCTAAAAATATTATTATTAGCTGTTTTTAAAAATCGAGTGTTTTTGCTGCCCGAGGAAGAAAACGTGTGATGCCGCGGTCAGAAAAAAAGCTGCCAGAAGCAAAAAAATTTTTTTTCTCAAATGTAATAACGGATGCTAGAATGTGATTCGGGGTGGAATTCCATGTCTAAAAATATTATTATTAGCTGTTTTTAAAAATCGAGTGTTTTTGCTGCCCGAGGAAGAAAACGCATGATGCCGCGGTCAGAAAAACATCTGCCCAGGAGCAAAAAAAATTTTTTTCTCAAATGTAATAACGGATGTTAGAATGTGATTCGGGCTGGAATTCCATGTCTAAAAATATTATTATTAGCTGTTTTTAAAAATCGAGTGTTTTTGCTGCCCGAGGAAGAAAACGTGTGATGCCGTGGTCAGAAAAACAGCTGCCCAGGAGCAAAAATTTTTTTTTTCTCAAATGTAATAACGGATGTTAGAATGTGATTCGGGCTGGAATTCCATGTCTAAAAATATTATTATTAGCTGTTTTTAAAAATCGAGTGTTTTTGCTGCCCGAGGAAGAAAACGTGTGATGCCGCGGTCAGAAAAAAAGCTGCCCAGGAGCAAAAAAATTTTTTTTTCTCAAATGTAATAACGGATGCTAGAATGGGATTTGGGGTGGAATTCCATGTCTAAAAATATTATTATTAGCTGTTTTTAAAAATCGAGTGTTTTTGCTGCCCGAGGAAGAAAACGCGTGATGCAGCGGTCAGAAAAAAAGCTGCCCAGGAGCAAAAAAATTTTTTTTTTCTCAAATGTAATAACGGATCCTAGAATGTGATTCAGGGTGGAATTCCATGTCTAAAAATATTATTATTAGCTGTTTTTAAAAATCGAGTGTTTTTGCTGCCCGAGGAAGAAAACGCGTGATCCCGCGGTCAGAAAAAAAGCTGCCCAGGAACAAAAATTTTTTTTCTCAAATGTAATAACGGATGCTAGAATGGGATTCGGGGTGGAATTCCATGTCTAAAAATATTATTATTAGCTGTTTTTAAATATCGAGTGTTTTCGCTGCCCAAGGAAGAGAACGCGTGATGCCGCGGTCAGAAAAAAAGCTGCCAGAAGCAAAAATTTTTTTTTTCTCAAATGTAATAACGGATGCTAGAATGTGATTCAGGGTGGAATTCCATGTCCAAAAATATTATTATTAGCTATTTTTAAAAATCAAGTGTTTTTGCTTCCCGAGGAAGAAAACGCGTCATGCAGCGGTCAGAAAAAAAGCTGCCCAGGAGCAAAAAAAATTTTTTTTTCTCAAATGTAATAACGGATCCTAGAATGTGATTCGGGGTGGAATTCAATGTCTAAAAATATTATTATTAGCTGTTTTTAAAAATCAAGTGTTTTTGCTGCCTGAGGAAGAAAGCCCGTGATGCCGCGGTCAGAAAAAATCTGCCCAGGAGCAAAAAAAAAATTTTTTTTCTCAAATGTAATAACGGATACTAGAATGTGATTTGGGGTGGAATTCCATGTCTAAAAATATTATTATTAGCTGTTTTTAAAAATCGAGTGTTTTTGCTGCCCGAGGAAGAAAACGCGTGATGCCGCAGTCAGAAAAAAAGCTGCCAGGAGCAAAAAAATTTTTTTTTTCTCAAATGTAATAACGGATGTTAGAATGGGATTCGGGGTGGAATTCCATGTCTAAAAATATTATTATTAGCTGTTTTTAAAAATCAAGTGTTTTTGCTGCCCGAGGAAGAAAACGCGTGATGCAGCGGTCAGAAAAAAAGCTGCCCAGGAGCAAAAAAAAATTTTTTTTCTCAAATGTAATAACGGATGCTAGAATGTGATTCAGGGTGGAATTCCATGTCTAAAAATATTATTATTAGCTGTTTTTAAAAATCGAGTGTTTTTGCTGCCCGAGGAAGAAAACGCGTGATGCCGCAGTCAGAAAAAAAGCTGCCAGGAGCAAAAAAAATTTTTTTTTCTCAAATGTAATAACGGATGTTAGAATGGGATTCGGGGTGGAATTCCATGTCTAAAAATATTATTATTAGCTGTTTTTAAAAATCTAGTGTTTTTGCTGCCCGAGGAAGAAAACGTGTGATGCCGTGGTCAGAAAAACAGCTGCCCAGGAGCAAAAAATTTTTTTTTCTCAAATGTAATAACGGATGTTAGAATGTGATTCGGGCTGGAATTCCATGTCTAAAAATATTATTATTAGCTGTTTTTAAAAATCGAGTGTTTTTGCTGCCCGAGGAAGAAAACGTGTGATGCCGCGGTCAGAAAAAAAGCTGCCCAGGAGCAAAAAAATTTTTTTTTCTCAAATGTAATAACGGATGTTAGAATGTGATTCGGGCTGGAATTCCATGTCTAAAAATATTATTATTAGCTGTTTTTAAAAATCGAGTGTTTTTGCTGCCCGAGGAAGAAAACGTGTGATGCCGCGGTCAGAAAAAAAGCTGCCAGAAGCAAAAAATTTTTTTTTCTCAAATGTAATAACGGATGCTAGAATGTGATTCGGGGTGGAATTCCATGTCTAAAAATATTATTATTAGCTGTTTTTAAAAATCGAGTGTTTTTGCTGCCCGAGGAAGAAAACGTGTGATGCCGCGGTCAGAAAAAAAGCTGCCAGAAGCAAAAAAATTTTTTTTCTCAAATGTAATAACGGATGCTAGAATGTGATTCGGGGTGGAATTCCATGTCTAAAAATATTATTATTAGCTGTTTTTAAAAATCGAGTGTTTTTGCTGCCCGAGGAAGAAAACGCATGATGCCGCGGTCAGAAAAACATCTGCCCAGGAGCAAAAAAATTTTTTTTCTCAAATGTAATAACGGATGTTAGAATGTGATTCGGGCTGGAATTCCATGTCTAAAAATATTATTATTAGCTGTTTTTAAAAATCGAGTGTTTTTGCTGCCCGAGGAAGAAAACGTGTGATGCCGCGGTCAGAAAAAAAGCTGCCAGAAGCAAAAAATTTTTTTTTCTCAAATGTAATAACGGATGCTAGAATGTGATTCGGGGTGGAATTCCATGTCTAAAAATATTATTATTAGCTGTTTTTAAAAATCGAGTGTTTTTGCTGCCCGAGGAAGAAAACGCATGATGCCGCGGTCAGAAAAAAAGCTGCCCAGGAGCAAAAATTTTTTTTTCTCAAATGTAATAACGGATGCTAGAATGTGATTCGGGGTGGAATTCCATGTCTAAAAATATTATTATTAGCTGTTTTTAAAAATCAAGTGTTTTTGCTGCCCGAGGAAGAAAACGCGTGATGCAGCGGTCAGAAAAAAAGCTGCCCAGGAGCAAAAAAAAATTTTTTTTCTCAAATGTAATAACGGATGCTAGAATGTGATTCAGGGTGGAATTCCATGTCTAAAAATATTATTATTAGCTGTTTTTAAAAATCGAGTGTTTTTGCTGCCCGAGGAAGAAAACGCGTGATGCCGCAGTCAGAAAAAAAGCTGCCAGGAGCAAAAAAAATTTTTTTTTCTCAAATGTAATAACGGATGTTAGAATGGGATTCGGGGTGGAATTCCATGTCTAAAAATATTATTATTAGCTGTTTTTAAAAATCGAGTGTTTTTGCTGCCCGAGGAAGAAAACGTGTGATGCCGTGGTCAGAAAAACAGCTGCCCAGGAGCAAAAATTTTTTTTTTCTCAAATGTAATAACGGATGTTAGAATGTGATTCGGGCTGGAATTCCATGTCTAAAAATATTATTATTAGCTGTTTTTAAAAATCGAGTGTTTTTGCTGCCCGAGGAAGAAAACGTGTGATGCCGCGGTCAGAAAAAAAGCTGCCCAGGAGCAAAAAAATTTTTTTTTCTCAAATGTAATAACGGATGCTAGAATGGGATTTGGGGTGGAATTCCATGTCTAAAAATATTATTATTAGCTGTTTTTAAAAATCGAGTGTTTTTGCTGCCCGAGGAAGAAAACGCGTGATGCAGCGGTCAGAAAAAAAGCTGCCCAGGAGCAAAAAAATTTTTTTTTTCTCAAATGTAATAACGGATCCTAGAATGTGATTCAGGGTGGAATTCCATGTCTAAAAATATTATTATTAGCTGTTTTTAAAAATCGAGTGTTTTTGCTGCCCGAGGAAGAAAACGCGTGATCCCGCGGTCAGAAAAAAAGCTGCCCAGGAACAAAAATTTTTTTTCTCAAATGTAATAACGGATGCTAGAATGGGATTCGGGGTGGAATTCCATGTCTAAAAATATTATTATTAGCTGTTTTTAAATATCGAGTGTTTTCGCTGCCCAAGGAAGAGAACGCGTGATGCCGCGGTCAGAAAAAAAGCTGCCAGAAGCAAAAATTTTTTTTTTCTCAAATGTAATAACGGATGCTAGAATGTGATTCAGGGTGGAATTCCATGTCCAAAAATATTATTATTAGCTATTTTTAAAAATCAAGTGTTTTTGCTGCCCGAGGAAGAAAACGCGTCATGCAGCGGTCAGAAAAAAAGCTGCCCAGGAGCAAAAAAAATTTTTTTTTCTCAAATGTAATAACGGATCCTAGAATGTGATTCGGGGTGGAATTCAATGTCTAAAAATATTATTATTAGCTGTTTTTAAAAATCAAGTGTTTTTGCTGCCTGAGGAAGAAAGCCCGTGATGCCGCGGTCAGAAAAAATCTGCCCAGGAGCAAAAAAAAAATTTTTTTTCTCAAATGTAATAACGGATACTAGAATGTGATTTGGGGTGGAATTCCATGTCTAAAAATATTATTATTAGCTGTTTTTAAAAATCGAGTGTTTTTGCTGCCCGAGGAAGAAAACGCGTGATGCCGCAGTCAGAAAAAAAGCTGCCAGGAGCAAAAAAATTTTTTTTTTCTCAAATGTAATAACGGATGTTAGAATGGGATTCGGGGTGGAATTCCATGTCTAAAAATATTATTATTAGCTGTTTTTAAAAATCGAGTGTTTTTGCTGCCCGAGGAAGAAAACGTGTGATGCCGTGGTCAGAAAAACAGCTGCCCAGGAGCAAAAAATTTTTTTTTCTCAAATGTAATAACGGATGTTAGAATGTGATTCGGGCTGGAATTCCATGTCTAAAAATATTATTATTAGCTGTTTTTAAAAATCGAGTGTTTTTGCTGCCCGAGGAAGAAAACGTGTGATGCCGCGGTCAGAAAAAAAGCTGCCAGAAGCAAAAAAATTTTTTTTCTCAAATGTAATAACGGATGCTAGAATGTGATTCGGGGTGGAATTCCATGTCTAAAAATATTATTATTAGCTGTTTTTAAAAATTGACTCTTTTTGCTGCCCGAGGAAGAAAACGTGTGATGCCGCGGTCAGAAAAAAAGCTGCCAGAAGCAAAAAATTTTTTTTTCTCAAATGTAATAACGGATGCTAGAATGTGATTCGGGGTGGAATTCCATGTCTAAAAATATTATTATTAGCTGTTTTTAAAAATCGAGTGTTTTTGCTGCCCGAGGAAGAAAACGCATGATGCCGCGGTCAGAAAAACATCTGCCCAGGAGCAAAAATTTTTTTTTTCTCAAATGTAATAACGGATGCTAGAATGTGATTCGGGCTGGAATTCCATGTCTAAAAATATTATTATTAGCTGTTTTTAAAAATCGAGTGTTTTTGCTGCCCGAGGAAGAAAACGTGTGATGCCGCGGTCAGAAAAAAAGCTGCCAGAAGCAAAAAATTTTTTTTTCTCAAATGTAATAACGGATGCTAGAATGTGATTCGGGGTGGAATTCCATGTCTAAAAATATTATTATTAGCTGTTTTTAAAAATCGAGTGTTTTTGCTGCCCGAGGAAGAAAACGTGTGATGCCGCGGTCAGAAAAAAAGCTGCCAGAAGCAAAAAATTTTTTTTTCTCAAATGTAATAACGGATGCTAGAATGTGATTCGGGGTGGAATTCCATGTCTAAAAATATTATTATTAGCTGTTTTTAAAAATTGAGTGTTTTTGCTGCCCGAGGAAGAAAACGCATGATGCCGCGGTCAGAAAAACATCTGCCCAGGAGCAAAAAATTTTTTTTTCTCAAATGTAATAACGGATGTTAGAATGTGATTCGGGCTGGAATTCCATGTCTAAAAATATTATTATTAGCTGTTTTTAAAAATCGAGTGTTTTTGCTGCCCGAGGAAGAAAACGTGTGATGCCGCGGTCAGAAAAAAAGCTGCCAGAAGCAAAAAATTTTTTTTTCTCAAATGTAATAACGGATGCTAGAATGTGATTCGGGGTGGAATTCCATGTCTAAAAATATTATTATTAGCTGTTTTTAAAAATCGAGTGTTTTTGCTGCCCGAGGAAGAAAACGCATGATGCCGCGGTCAGAAAAAAAGCTGCCCAGGAGCAAAAATTTTTTTTTTCTCAAATGTAATAACGGATGCTAGAATGTGATTCGGGGTGGAATTCCATGTCTAAAAATATTATTATTAGCTGTTTTTAAAAATCAAGTGTTTTTGCTGCCCGAGGAAGAAAACGCGTGATGCAGCGGTCAGAAAAAAAGCTGCCCAGGAGCAAAAAAAAATTTTTTTTCTCAAATGTAATAACGGATGCTAGAATGTGATTCAGGGTGGAATTCCATGTCTAAAAATATTATTATTAGCTGTTTTTAAAAATCGAGTGTTTTGGCTGCCCGAGGAAGAAAACGCGTGATGCCGCAGTCAGAAAAAAAGCTGCCAGGAGCAAAAAAAATTTTTTTTTCTCAAATGTAATAACGGATGTTAGAATGGGATTCGGGGTGGAATTCCATGTCTAAAAATATTATTATTAGCTGTTTTTAAAAATCGAGTGTTTTTGCTGCCCGAGGAAGAAAACGTGTGATGCCGTGGTCAGAAAAACAGCTGCCCAGGAGCAAAAATTTTTTTTTTCTCAAATGTAATAACGGATGTTAGAATGTGATTCGGGCTGGAATTCCATGTCTAAAAATATTATTATTAGCTGTTTTTAAAAATCGAGTGTTTTTGCTGCCCGAGGAAGAAAACGTGTGATGCCGCGGTCAGAAAAAAAGCTGCCCAGGAGCAAAAAAATTTTTTTTTCTCAAATGTAATAACGGATGCTAGAATGGGATTTGGGGTGGAATTCCATGTCTAAAAATATTATTATTAGCTGTTTTTAAAAATCGAGTGTTTTTGCTGCCCGAGGAAGAAAACGCGTGATGCAGCGGTCAGAATAAAAGCTGCCCAGGAGCAAAAAAATTTTTTTTTTCTCAAATGTAATAACGGATCCTAGAATGTGATTCAGGGTGGAATTCCATGTCTAAAAATATTATTATTAGCTGTTTTTAAAAATCGAGTGTTTTTGCTGCCCGAGGAAGAAAACGCGTGATCCCGCGGTCAGAAAAAAAGCTGCCCAGGAACAAAAATTTTTTTTCTCAAATGTAATAACGGATGCTAGAATGGGATTCGGGGTGGAATTCCATGTCTAAAAATATTATTATTAGCTGTTTTTAAATATCGAGTGTTTTCGCTGCCCAAGGAAGAGAACGCGTGATGCCGCGGTCAGAAAAAAAGCTGCAAGAAGCAAAAATTTTTTTTTCTCAAATGTAATAACGGATGCTAGAATGTGATTCAGGGTGGAATTCCATGTCCAAAAATATTATTATTAGCTGTTTTTAAAAATCAACTGTTTTTGCTGCCCGAGGAAGAAAACGCGTCATGCAGCGGTCAGAAAAAAAGCTGCCCAGGAGCAAAAAAAATTTTTTTTTCTCAAATGTAATAACGGATCCTAGAATGTGATTCGGGGTGGAATTCAATGTCTAAAAATATTATTATTAGCTGTTTTTAAAAATCAAGTGTTTTTGCTGCCTGAGGAAGAAAACCCGTGATGCCGCGGTCAGAAAAAATCTGCCCAGGAGCAAAAAAAAATTTTTTTTTCTCAAATGTAATAACGAATGCTAGAATGTGATTCGGGGTGGAATTCCATGTCTAAAAATATTATTATTAGCTGTTTTAAAAAATCAAGTGTTTTTGCTGCCTGAGGAAGAAAACCCGTGATGCCGCGGTCAGAAAAAAAGCTGCCCAGGAGCAAAAAAAATTTTTTTTTTTCAAATGTAATAACGGATACTAGAATGTGATTTGGGGTGGAATTCCATGTCTAAAAATATTATTATTAGCTGTTTTTAAAAATCAAGTGTTTTTGCTGCCCGAGGAAGAAAACGCGTGATGCCGCAGTCAGAAAAAATGCTGCCAGGAGCAAAAAAATTTTTTTTTTCTCAAATGTAATAACGGATGTTAGAATGGGATTCGGGGTGGAATTCCATGTCTAAAAATATTATTATTAGCTGTTTTTAAAAATCTAGTGTTTTTGCTGCCCGAGGAAGAAAACGTGTGATGCCGTGGTCAGAAAAACAGCTGCCCAGGAGCAAAAATTTTTTTTTTCTCAAATGTAATAACGGATGTTAGAATGTGATTCGGGCTGGAATTCCATGTCTAAAAATATTATTATTAGCTGTTTTTAAAAATCGAGTGTTTTTGCTGCCCGAGGAAGAAAACGTGTGATGCCGCGGTCAGAAAAAAAGCTGCCAGAAGCAAAAAATTTTTTTTTCTCAAATGTAATAACGGATGCTAGAATGTGATTCGGGGTGGAATTCCATGTCTAAAAATATTATTATTAGCTGTTTTTAAAAATCGAGTGTTTTTGCTGCCCGAGGAAGAAAACGCATGATGCCGCGGTCAGAAAAAAAGCTGCCCAGGAGCAAAAATTTTTTGTTCTCAAATGTAATAACGGATGCTAGAATGTGATTCGGGGTGGAATTCCATGTCTAAAAATATTATTATTAGCTGTTTTTAAAAATCAAGTGTTTTTGCTGCCCGAGGAAGAAAACGCGTGATGCAGCGGTCAGAAAAAAAGCTGCCCAGGAGCAAAAAAAAATTTTTTTTCTCAAATGTAATAACGGATGCTAGAATGTGATTCAGGGTGGAATTCCATGTCTAAAAATATTATTATTAGCTGTTTTTAAAAATCGAGTGTTTTTGCTGCCCGAGGAAGAAAACGCGTGATGCCGCAGTCAGAAAAAAAGCTGCCAGGAGCAAAAAAAAATTTTTTTTCTCAAATGTAATAACGGATGTTAGAATGGGATTCGGGGTGGAATTCCATGTCTAAAAATATTATTATTAGCTGTTTTTAAAAATCGAGTGTTTTTGCTGCCCGAGGAAGAAAACGTGTGATGCCGTGGTCAGAAAAACAGCTGCCCAGGAGCAAAAATTTTTTTTTTCTCAAATGTAATAACGGATGTTAGAATGTGATTCGGGCTGGAATTCCATGTCTAAAAATATTATTATTAGCTGTTTTTAAAAATCGAGTGTTTTTGCTGCCCGAGGAAGAAAACGTGTGATGCCGCGGTCAGAAAAAAAGCTGCCAGAAGCAAAAAAATTTTTTTTCTCAAATGTAATAACGGATGCTAGAATGTGATTCGGGGTGGAATTCCATGTCTAAAAATATTATTATTAGCTGTTTTTAAAAATCGAGTGTTTTTGCTGCCCGAGGAAGAAAACGTGTGATGCCGCGGTCAGAAAAAAAGCTGCCAGAAGCAAAAAATTTTTTTTTTCTCAAATGTAATAACGGATGCTAGAATGTGATTCGGGATGGAATTCCATGTCTAAAAATATTATTATTAGCTGTTTTTAAAAATCGAGTGTTTTTGCTGCCCGAGGAAGAAAACGCATGATGCCGCGGTCAGAAAAACATCTGCCCAGGAGCAAAAAATTTTTTTTTCTCAAATGTAATAACGGATGCTAGAATGTGATTCGGGCTGGAATTCCATGTCTAAAAATATTATTATTAGCTGTTTTTAAAAATCGAGTGTTTTTGCTGCCCGAGGAAGAAAACGTGTGATGCCGCGGTCAGAAAAAAAGCTGCCAGAAGCAAAAAATTTTTTTTTCTCAAATGTAATAACGGATGCTAGAATGTGATTCGGGGTGGAATTCCATGTCTAAAAATCTTATTATTAGCTGTTTTTAAAAATCGAGTGTTTTTGCTGCCCGAGGAAGAAAACGCATGATGCCGCGGTCAGAAAAAAAGCTGCCCAGGAGCAAAAATTTTTTGTTCTCAAATGTAATAACGGATGCTAGAATGTGATTCGGGGTGGAATTCCATGTCTAAAAATATTATTATTAGCTGTTTTTAAAAATCAAGTGTTTTTGCTGCCCGAGGAAGAAAACGCGTGATGCAGCGGTCAGAAAAAAAGCTGCCCAGGAGCAAAAAAAAATTTTTTTTCTCAAATGTAATAACGGATGCTAGAATGTGATTCAGGGTGGAATTCCATGTCTAAAAATATTATTATTAGCTGTTTTTAAAAATCGAGTGTTTTTGCTGCCCGAGGAAGAAAACGCGTGATGCCGCAGTCAGAAAAAAAGCTGCCAGGAGCAAAAAAAAATTTTTTTTCTCAAATGTAATAACGGATGTTAGAATGGGATTCGGGATGGAATTCCATGTCTAAAAATATTATTATTAGCTGTTTTTAAAAATCGAGTGTTTTTGCTGCCCGAGGAAGAAAACGTGTGATGCCGTGGTCAGAAAAACAGCTGCCCAGGAGCAAAAATTTTTTTTTTCTCAAATGTAATAACGGATGTTAGAATGTGATTCGGGCTGGAATTCCATGTCTAAAAATATTATTATTAGCTGTTTTTAAAAATCGAGTGTTTTTGCTGCCCGAGGAAGAAAACGTGTGATGCCGCGGTCAGAAAAAAAGCTGCCAGAAGCAAAAAATTTTTTTTTCTCAAATGTAATAACGGATGCTAGAATGTGATTCGGGGTGGAATTCCATGTCTAAAAATATTATTATTAGCTGTTTTTAAAATTCGAGTGTTTTTGCTGCCCGAGGAAGAAAACGCGTGATGCAGCGGTCAGAAAAAAAGCTGCCAGAAGCAAAAAATTTTTTTTTCTCAAATGTAATAACGGATGCTAGAATGTGATTCAGGGTGGAATTCCATGTCTAAAAATATTATTATTAGCTGTTTTTAAAAATCGAGTGTTTTTGCTGCCCGAGGAAGAAAACGCGTGATGCAGCGGTCAGAAAAAAAGCTGCCCAGAAGCAAAAAAAATTTTTTCTTCTCAAATGTAATAATGGATCCTAGAATGTCATTAGGGGTGGAATTCCATGTCTAAAAATATTATTATTAGCTGTATTTAAAAATCGAGTGTTTTTGCTGCCCGAGGAAGAAAACGCGTGATGCCGCAGTAAGAAAAAAAGCTGCCCAGGAGCAAAAACATTTTTTTTCTCAAATGTAATAACGGATGCTAGAATGTGATTCGGGGTGGAATTCCATGTCTAAAAATATTATTATTAGCTGTATTTAAAAATCGAGTGTTTTTGCTGCCCGAGGAAGAAAACGCGTGATGCCGCAGTCAGAAAAAAAGCTGCCAGGAGCAAAAAAAATTTTTTTTGTCAAATCTAATAACGGATATTAGAATGGGATTCGGGGTGGAATTCCATGTATAAAAATATTATTATTAGCTGTTTTTAAAAATCGAGTGTTTTTGCTGCCCGAGGAAGAAAACGTGTGATGCCGTGGTCAGAAAAACAGCTGCCCAGGAGCAAAAATTTTTTTTTTCTCAAATGTAATAACGGATGTTAGAATGTGATTCGGGCTGGAATTCCATGTCTAAAAATATTATTATTAGGTGTTTTTAAAAATCGAGTGTTTTTGCTGCCCGAGGAAGAAAACGTGTGATGCCGCGGTCAGAAAAAAAGCTGCCAGAAGCAAAAATGTTTTTTTCTCAAATGTAATACCGGATGCTAGAATGTGATTCGGGGTGGAATTCCATGTCTAAAAATATTATTATTAGCTGTTTTTAAAAATCGAGTGTTTTTGCTGCCCGAGGAAGAAAACGTGTCATGCCGCGGTCAGAAAAAAAGCTGCCAGAAGCAAAAAATTTTTTTTTTCTCAAATGTAATAACGGATGCTAGAATGTGATTCGGGGTGGAATTCCATGTCTAAAAATATTATTATTAGCTGTTTTTAAAAATCGAGTGTTTTTGCTGCCCGAGGAAGAAAACGCATGATGCCGCGGTCAGAAGAAAAGCTGCACAGGAGCAAAAATTTTTTTTTTCTCAAATGTAATAACGGATGCTAGAATGTGATTTGGGCTGGAATTCCATGTCTAAAAATATTATTATTAGCTGTTTTTAAAAATCGAGTGTTTTTGCTGCCCGAGGAAGAAAACGTGTGATGCCGCGGTCAGAAAAAAAGCTGCCAGAAGCAAAAAATTTTTTTTTCTCAAATGTAATAACGGATGCTAGAATGTGATTCGGGGTGGAATTCCATGTCTAAAAATATTATTATTAGCTGTTTTTAAAAATCGAGTGTTTTTGCTGCCCGAGGAAGAAAACGCATGATGCCGCGGTCAGAAAAAAAGCTGCCCAGGAGCAAAAATTTTTTGTTCTCAAATGTAATAACGGATGCTAGAATGTGATTCGGGGTGGAATTCCATGTCTAAAAATATTATTATTAGCTGTTTTTAAAAATCAAGTGTTTTTTCTGCCCGAGGAAGAAAACGCGTGATGCAGCGGTCAGAAAAAAAGCTGCCCAGGAGCAAAAAAAAATTTTTTTTCTCAAATGTAATAACGGATGCTAGAATGTGATTCAGGGTGGAATTCCATGTCTAAAAATATTATTATTAGCTGTTTTTAAAAATCGAGTGTTTTTGCTGCCCGAGGAAGAAAACGCGTGATGCCGCAGTCAGAAAAAAAGCTGCCAGGAGCAAAAAAAAATTTTTTTTCTCAAATGTAATAACGGATGTTAGAATGGGATTCGGGGTGGAATTCCATGTCTAAAAATATTATTATTAGCTGTTTTTAAAAATCGAGTGTTTTTGCTGCCCGAGGAAGAAAACGTGTGATGCCGTGGTCAGAAAAACAGCTGCCCAGGAGCAAAAATTTTTTTTTTCTCAAATGTAATAACGGATGTTAGAATGTGATTCGGGCTGGAATTCCATGTCTAAAAATATTATTATTAGCTGTTTTTAAAAATCGAGTGTTTTTGCTGCCCGAGGAAGAAAACGTGTGATGCCGCGGTCAGAAAAAAAGCTGCCAGAAGCAAAAAAATTTTTTTTCTCAAATGTAATAACGGATGCTAGAATGTGATTCGGGGTGGAATTCCATGTCTAAAAATATTATTATTAGCTGTTTTTAAAAATCGAGTGTTTTTGCTGCCCGAGGAAGAAAACGTGTGATGCCGCGGTCAGAAAAAAAGCTGCCAGAAGCAAAAAATTTTTTTTTTCTCAAATGTAATAACGGATGCTAGAATGTGATTCGGGATGGAATTCCATGTCTAAAAATATTATTATTAGCTGTTTTTAAAAATCGAGTGTTTTTGCTGCCCGAGGAAGAAAACGCATGATGCCGCGGTCAGAAAAACATCTGCCCAGGAGCAAAAAATTTTTTTTTCTCAAATGTAATAACGGATGCTAGAATGTGATTCGGGCTGGAATTCCATGTCTAAAAATATTATTATTAGCTGTTTTTAAAAATCGAGTGTTTTTGCTGCCCGAGGAAGAAAACGTGTGATGCCGCGGTCAGAAAAAAAGCTGCCAGAAGCAAAAAATTTTTTTTTCTCAAATGTAATAACGGATGCTAGAATGTGATTCGGGGTGGAATTCCATGTCTAAAAATCTTATTATTAGCTGTTTTTAAAAATCGAGTGTTTTTGCTGCCCGAGGAAGAAAACGCATGATGCCGCGGTCAGAAAAAAAGCTGCCCAGGAGCAAAAATTTTTTGTTCTCAAATGTAATAACGGATGCTAGAATGTGATTCGGGGTGGAATTCCATGTCTAAAAATATTATTATTAGCTGTTTTTAAAAATCAAGTGTTTTTGCTGCCCGAGGAAGAAAACGCGTGATGCAGCGGTCAGAAAAAAAGCTGCCCAGGAGCAAAAAAAAATTTTTTTTCTCAAATGTAATAACGGATGCTAGAATGTGATTCAGGGTGGAATTCCATGTCTAAAAATATTATTATTAGCTGTTTTTAAAAATCGAGTGTTTTTGCTGCCCGAGGAAGAAAACGCGTGATGCCGCAGTCAGAAAAAAAGCTGCCAGGAGCAAAAAAAAATTTTTTTTCTCAAATGTAATAACGGATGTTAGAATGGGATTCGGGATGGAATTCCATGTCTAAAAATATTATTATTAGCTGTTTTTAAAAATCGAGTGTTTTTGCTGCCCGAGGAAGAAAACGTGTGATGCCGTGGTCAGAAAAACAGCTGCCCAGGAGCAAAAATTTTTTTTTTCTCAAATGTAATAACGGATGTTAGAATGTGATTCGGGCTGGAATTCCATGTCTAAAAATATTATTATTAGCTGTTTTTAAAAATCGAGTGTTTTTGCTGCCCGAGGAAGAAAACGTGTGATGCCGCGGTCAGAAAAAAAGCTGCCAGAAGCAAAAAATTTTTTTTTCTCAAATGTAATAACGGATGCTAGAATGTGATTCGGGGTGGAATTCCATGTCTAAAAATATTATTATTAGCTGTTTTTAAAATTCGAGTGTTTTTGCTGCCCGAGGAAGAAAACGCGTGATGCAGCGGTCAGAAAAAAAGCTGCCAGAAGCAAAAAACTTTTTTTTTTCTCAAATGTAATAACGGATGCTAGAATGTGATTCAGGGTGGAATTCCATGTCTAAAAATATTATTATTAGCTGTTTTTAAAAATCGAGTGTTTTTGCTGCCCGAGGAAGAAAACGCGTGATGCAGCGGTCAGAAAAAAAGCTGCCCAGAAGCAAAAAAAATTTTTTCTTCTCAAATGTAATAATGGATCCTAGAATGTCATTAGGGGTGGAATTCCATGTCTAAAAATATTATTATTAGCTGTATTTAAAAATCGAGTGTTTTTGCTGCCCGAGGAAGAAAACGCGTGATGCCGCAGTAAGAAAAAAAGCTGCCCAGGAGCAAAAACATTTTTTTTCTCAAATGTAATAACGGATGCTAGAATGTGATTCGGGGTGGAATTCCATGTCTAAAAATATTATTATTAGCTGTATTTAAAAATCGAGTGTTTTTGCTGCCCGAGGAAGAAAACGCGTGATGCCGCAGTCAGAAAAAAAGCTGCCAGGAGCAAAAAAAATTTTTTTTGTCAAATCTAATAACGGATATTAGAATGGGATTCGGGGTGGAATTCCATGTATAAAAATATTATTATTAGCTGTTTTTAAAAATCGAGTGTTTTTGCTGCCCGAGGAAGAAAACGTGTGATGCCGTGGTCAGAAAAACAGCTGCCCAGGAGCAAAAATTTTTTTTTTCTCAAATGTAATAACGGATGTTAGAATGTGATTCGGGCTGGAATTCCATGTCTAAAAATATTATTATTAGGTGTTTTTAAAAATCGAGTGTTTTTGCTGCCCGAGGAAGAAAACGTGTGATGCCGCGGTCAGAAAAAAAGCTGCCAGAAGCAAAAATGTTTTTTTCTCAAATGTAATACCGGATGCTAGAATGTGATTCGGGGTGGAATTCCATGTCTAAAAATATTATTATTAGCTGTTTTTAAAAATCGAGTGTTTTTGCTGCCCGAGGAAGAAAACGTGTCATGCCGCGGTCAGAAAAAAAGCTGCCAGAAGCAAAAAATTTTTTTTTTCTCAAATGTAATAACGGATGCTAGAATGTGATTCGGGGTGGAATTCCATGTCTAAAAATATTATTATTAGCTGTTTTTAAAAATCGAGTGTTTTTGCTGCCCGAGGAAGAAAACGCATGATGCCGCGGTCAGAAGAAAAGCTGCACAGGAGCAAAAATTTTTTTTTTCTCAAATGTAATAACGGATGCTAGAATGTGATTTGGGCTGGAATTCCATGTCTAAAAATATTATTATTAGCTGTTTTTAAAAATCGAGTGTTTTTGCTGCCCGAGGAAGAAAACGTGTGATGCCGCGGTCAGAAAAAAAGCTGCCAGAAGCAAAAAATTTTTTTTTCTCAAATGTAATAACGGATGCTAGAATGTGATTCGGGGTGGAATTCCATGTCTAAAAATATTATTATTAGCTGTTTTTAAAAATCGAGTGTTTTTGCTGCCCGAGGAAGAAAACGCATGATGCCGCGGTCAGAAAAAAAGCTGCCCAGGAGCAAAAATTTTTTGTTCTCAAATGTAATAACGGATGCTAGAATGTGATTCGGGGTGGAATTCCATGTCTAAAAATATTATTATTAGCTGTTTTTAAAAATCAAGTGTTTTTTCTGCCCGAGGAAGAAAACGCGTGATGCAGCGGTCAGAAAAAAAGCTGCCCAGGAGCAAAAAAAAATTTTTTTTCTCAAATGTAATAACGGATGCTAGAATGTGATTCAGGGTGGAATTCCATGTCTAAAAATATTATTATTAGCTGTTTTTAAAAATCGAGTGTTTTTGCTGCCCGAGGAAGAAAACGCGTGATGCCGCAGTCAGAAAAAAAGCTGCCAGGAGCAAAAAAAAATTTTTTTTCTCAAATGTAATAACGGATGTTAGAATGGGATTCGGGGTGGAATTCCATGTCTAAAAATATTATTATTAGCTGTTTTTAAAAATCGAGTGTTTTTGCTGCCCGAGGAAGAAAACGTGTGATGCCGTGGTCAGAAAAACAGCTGCCCAGGAGCAAAAATTTTTTTTTTCTCAAATGTAATAACGGATGTTAGAATGTGATTCGGGCTGGAATTCCATGTCTAAAAATATTATTATTAGCTGTTTTTAAAAATCGAGTGTTTTTGCTGCCCGAGGAAGAAAACGTGTGATGCCGCGGTCAGAAAAAAAGCTGCCAGAAGCAAAAAATTTTTTTTTCTCAAATGTAATAACGGATGCTAGAATGTGATTCGGGGTGGAATTCCATGTCTAAAAATATTATTATTAGCTGTTTTTAAAAATCGAGTGTTTTTGCTGCCGAGGAAGAAAACGCGTGATGCAGCGGTCAGAAAAAAAGCTGCCAGAAGCAAAAAAATTTTTTTTCTCAAATGTAATAACGGATGCTAGAATGTGATTCAGGGTGGAATTCCATGTCTAAAAATATTATTATTAGCTGTTTTTAAAAATCGAGTGTTTTTGCTGCCCGAGGAAGAAAACGCGTGATGCAGCGGTCAGAAAAAAAGCTGCCCAGAAGCAAAAAAAATTTTTTCTTCTCAAATGTAATAATGGATCCTAGAATGTCATTAGGGGTGGAATTCCATGTCTAAAAATATTATTATTAGCTGTATTTAAAAATCGAGTGTTTTTGCTGCCCGAGGAAGAAACCGCGTGATGCCGCAGTAAGAAAAAAAGCTGCCCAGGAGCAAAAAAAATTTTTTTCTCAAATGTAATAACGGATGCTAGAATGTGATTCGGGGTGGAATTCCATGTCTAAAAATATTATTATTAGCTGTATTTAAAAATCGAGTGTTTTTGCTGCCCGAGGAAGAAAACGCGTGATGCCGCAGTCAGAAAAAAAGCTGCCAGGAGCAAAAAAAATTTTTTTTCTCAAATCTAATAACGGATATTAGAATGGGATTCGGGGTGGAATTCCATGTCTAAAAATATTATTATTAGCTGTTTTTAAAAATCGAGTGTTTTTGCTGCCCGAGGAAGAAAACGTGTGATGCCGTGGTCAGAAAAACAGCTGCCCAGGAGCAAAAATTTTTTTTTTCTCAAATGTAATAACGGATGTTAGAATGTGATTCGGGCTGGAATTCCATGTCTAAAAATATTATTATTAGGTGTTTTTAAAAATCGAGTGTTTTTGCTGCCCGAGGAAGAAAACGTGTGATGCAGCGGTCAGAAAAAAAGCTGCCCAGAAGCAAAAAAAATTTTTTCTTCTCAAATGTAATAATGGATCCTAGAATGTCATTAGGGGTGGAATTCCATGTCTAAAAATATTATTATTAGCTGTATTTAAAAATCGAGTGTTTTTGCTGCCCGAGGAAGAAAACGCGTGATGCCGCAGTCAGAAAAAAAGCTGCCAGGAGCAAAAAAAAATTTTTTTTCTCAAATGTAATAACGGATGTTAGAATGGGATTCGGGGTGGAATTCCATGTCTAAAAATATTATTATTAGCTGTTTTTAAAAATCGAGTGTTTTTGCTGCCCGAGGAAGAAAACGTGTGATGCCGTGGTCAGAAAAACAGCTGCCCAGGAGCAAAAAAATTTTTTTTCTCAAATGTAATAACGGATGCTAGAATGTGATTCGGGGTGGAATTCCATGTCTAAAAATATTATTATTAGCTGTTTTTAAAAATCGAGTGTTTTTGCTGCCCGAGGAAGAAAACGCATGATGCCGCGGTCAGAAAAAAAGCTGCCCAGGAGCAAAAATTTTTTTTTTCTCAAATGTAATAACGGATGCTAGAATGTGATTCGGGGTGGAATTCCATGTCTAAAAATATTATTATTAGCTGTTTTTAAAAATCAAGTGTTTTTGCTGCCCGAGGAAGAAAACGCGTGATGCAGCGGTCAGAAAAAAAGCTGCCCAGGAGCAAAAAAATTTTTTTTTTCTCAAATGTAATAACGGATCCTAGAATGTGATTCAGGGTGGAATTCCATGTCTAAAAATATTATTATTAACTGTTTTTAAAAATCGAGTGTTTTTGCTGCCCGAGGAAGAAAACGCGTGATGCCGCAGTGAGAAAAAAAGCTGCTAGGAGCAAAAAAATTTTTTTTTTCTCAAATGTAATAACGGATGTTAGAATCGGATTCGGGGTGGAATTCCATGTCTAAAAATATTTTTTTTAGCTGTTTTTAAAAATCAAGTGTTTTTGCTGCCCGAGGAAGAAAACGCGTGATGCAGCGGTCAGAAAAAAAGCTGCTTAGGAGCAAAAAAAATTTTTTTTCTCAAATGTAATAACGAATCCTAGAATGTGATTCGGGGTGGAATTCCGTGTCAAAAAATATTATTATTAGCTGTTTTGAAAAATCAAGTGTTTTTGCTGCCCGAGGAAGAAAACGCGTGATGCCACGGTCATAAAAAAAGTTGCTCAGGAGCAAAAAAAAATTTTTTTTCTCAAATGTAATAACGGATGCTAGAATGTGATTCAGGGTGGAATTCCATGTCAAAAAATATTATTATTAGCTGTTTTTAAAAATCGAGTGTTTTTGCTGCCCGAGGAAGAAAACGCATGATGCCGTGGTCAGAAAAAAAGCTGCCCAGGAGCAAAAAAAATTTTTTTTTCTCAAATGTAATAACGGATGCTAGAATGTGATTCGGGGTGGAATTCCATGTCTAAAAATATTATTATTAGCTGTTTTTAAAAATCAAGTGTTTTTGCTGCCCGAGGAAGAACACGCGTGATGCAGCGGTCAGAAAAAAAGCTGCCCAGGAGCAAAAAAAATTTTTTTTTCTCAAATGTAATAACGGATGCTAGAATGTAATTCGGGCTGGAATTCCATGTCTAAAAATATTATTATTAGCTGTATTTAAAAATCGAGTGTTTTTGCTGCCCGAGGAAGAAAACGCGTGATGCCGCAGTCAGAAAAAAAGCTGCCAGGAGCAAAAAAAATTTTTTTTTCCCAAATGTAATAACAGATGTTAGAATGGGATTCGGGGTGGAATTCCATGTCTAAAAATATTATTATTAGCTGTTTTTAAAAATCGAGTGTTTTTGCTGCCCGAGGAAGAAAACGTGTGATGCCGTGGTCAGAAAAACAGCTGCCCAGGAGCAAAAATTTTTTTTTCTCAAATGTAATAACGGATGTTAGAATGTGATTCGGGCTGGAATTCCATGTCTAAAAATATTATTATTAGCTGTTTTTAAAAATCGAGTGTTTTTGCTGCCCGAGGAAGAAAACGTGTGAGGCCGCGGTCAGAAAAAAAGCTGCCAGAAGCAAAAAATTTTTTTTTCTCAAATGTAATAACGGATGCTAGAATGTGATTCGGGGTGGAATTCCATGTCTAAAAATATTATTATTAGCTGTTTTTAAAAATCGAGTGTTTTTGCTGCCCGAGGAAGAAAACGCATGATGCCGCGGTCAGAAAAAAAGCTGCCCAGGAGCAAAAATTTTTTTTTTCTCAAATGTAATAACGGATGCTAGAATGTGATTCGGGGTGGAATTCCATGTCTAAAAATATTATTATTAGCTGTTTTTAAAAATCAAGTGTTTTTGCTGCCCGAGGAAGAAAACGCGTGATGCAGCGGTCAGAAAAAAAGCTGCCCAGGAGCAAAAAAATTTTTTTTTTCTCAAATGTAATAACGGATCCTAGAATGTGATTCAGGGTGGAATTCCATGTCTAAAAATATTATTATTAACTGTTTTTAAAAATCGAGTGTTTTTGCTGCCCGAGGAAGAAAACGCGTGATGCCGCAGTGAGAAAAAAAGCTGCTAGGAGCAAAAAAATTTTTTTTTTCTCAAATGTAATAACGGATGTTAGAATCGGATTCGGGGTGGAATTCCATGTCTAAAAATATTTTTTTTAGCTGTTTTTAAAAATCAAGTGTTTTTGCTGCCCGAGGAAGAAAACGCGTGATGCAGCGGTCAGAAAAAAAGCTGCTTAGGAGCAAAAAAAAATTTTTTTCTCAAATGTAATAACGAATCCTAGAATGTGATTCGGGGTGGAATTCCGTGTCAAAAAATATTATTATTAGCTGTTTTGAAAAATCAAGTGTTTTTGCTGCCCGAGGAAGAAAACGCGTGATGCCACGGTCATAAAAAAAGTTGCTCAGGAGCAAAAAAAAATTTTTTTTCTCAAATGTAATAACGGATGCTAGAATGTGATTCAGGGTGGAATTCCATGTCAAAAAATATTATTATTAGCTGTTTTTAAAAATCGAGTGTTTTTGCTGCCCGAGGAAGAAAACGCATGATGCCGTGGTCAGAAAAAAAGCTGCCCAGGAGCAAAAAAAATTTTTTTTTCTCAAATGTAATAACGGATGCTAGAATGTGATTCGGGGTGGAATTCCATGTCTAAAAATATTATTATTAGCTGTTTTTAAAAATCAAGTGTTTTTGCTGCCCGAGGAAGAACACGCGTGATGCAGCGGTCAGAAAAAAAGCTGCCCAGGAGCAAAAAAAAATTTTTTTTCTCAAATGTAATAACGGATGCTAGAATGTAATTCGGGGTGGAATTCCATGTCTAAAAATATTATTATTAGCTGTTTTTAAAAATTGACTCTTTTTGCTGCCCGAGGAAGAAAACGTGTGATGCCGTGGTCAGAAAAACAGCTGCCCAGGAGCAAAAAATTTTTTTTTCTCAAATGTAATAACGGATGCTAGAATGTGATTTGGGCTGGAATTCCATGTCTAAAAATATTATTATTAGCTGTTTTTAAAAATCGAGTGTTTTTGCTGCCCGAGGAAGAAAACGCATGATGCCGCGGTCAGAAAAAAAGCTGCCCAGGAGCAAAAATTTTTTTTTTCTCAAATGTAATAACGGATGCTAGAATGTGATTTGGGGTGGAATTCCATGTCTAAAAATATTATTATTAGCTGTTTTTAAAAATCAAGTGTTTTTGCTGCCCGAGGAAGAAAACGCGTGATGCAGCGGTCAGAAAAAAAGCTGCCCAGGAGCAAAAAAATTTTTTTTTTCTCAAATGTAATAACGGATCCTAGAATGTGATTCAGGGTGGAATTCCATGTCTAAAAATATTATTATTAACTGTTTTTAAAAATCGAGTGTTTTTGCTGCCCGAGGAAGAAAACGCGTGATGCCGCAGTGAGAAAAAAAGCTGCTAGGAGCAAAAAAATTTTTTTTTTCTCAAATGTAATAACGGATGTTAGAATCGGATTCGGGGTGGAATTCCATGTCTAAAAATATTTTTTTTAGCTGTTTTTAAAAATCAAGTGTTTTTGCTGCCCGAGGAAGAAAACGCGTGATGCAGCGGTCAGAAAAAAAGCTGCTTAGGAGCAAAAAAAATTTTTTTTCTCAAATGTAATAACGAATCCTAGAATGTGATTCGGGGTGGAATTCCGTGTCAAAAAATATTATTATTAGCTGTTTTGAAAAATCAAGTGTTTTTGCTGCCCGAGGAAGAAAACGCGTGATGCCACGGTCATAAAAAAAGTTGCTCAGGAGCAAAAAAAAATTTTTTTTCTCAAATGTAATAACGGATGCTAGAATGTGATTCAGGGTGGAATTCCATGTCAAAAAATATTATTATTAGCTGTTTTTAAAAATCGAGTGTTTTTGCTGCCCGAGGAAGAAAACGTGTGATGCCGTGGTCAGAAAAACAGCTGCCCAGGAGCAAAAAATTTTTTTTTCTCAAATGTAATAACGGATGCTAGAATGTGATTTGGGCTGGAATTCCATGTCTAAAAATATTATTATTAGCTGTTTTTAAAAATCGAGTGTTTTTGCTGCCCGAGGAAGAAAACGCATGATGCCGCGGTCAGAAAAAAAGCTGCCCAGGAGCAAAAATTTTTTTTTTCTCAAATGTAATAACGGATGCTAGAATGTGATTTGGGCTGGAATTCCATGTCTAAAAATATTATTATTAGCTGTTTTTAAAAATCGAGTGTTTTTGCTGCCCGAGGAAGAAAACGCATGATGCCGCGGTCAGAAAAAAAGCTGCCCAGGAGCAAAAATTTTTTTTTTCTCAAATGTAATAACGGATGTTAGAATCGGATTCGGGGTGGAATTCCATGTCTAAAAATATTTTTTTTAGCTGTTTTTAAAAATCAAGTGTTTTTGCTGCCCGAGGAAGAAAACGCGTGATGCAGCGGTCAGAAAAAAAGCTGCCTAGGAGCAAAAAAAATTTTTTTTCTCAAATGTAATAACGAATCCTAGAATGTGATTCGGGGTGGAATTCCGTGTCAAAAAATATTATTATTAGCTGTTTTGAAAAATCAAGTGTTTTTGCTGCCCGAGGAAGAAAACGCGTGATGCCACGGTCATAAAAAAAGTTGCTCAGGAGCAAAAAAAAATTTTTTTTCTCAAATGTAATAACGGATGCTAGAATGTGATTCAGGGTGGAATTCCATGTCTAAAAATATTATTATTAGCTGTTTTTAAAAATCGAGTGTTTTTGCTGCCCGAGGAAGAAAACGCGTGATGCAGCGGTCAGAAAAACAGCTGCCCAGGAACAAAAAAATTTTTTTCTCAAATGTAATAACGGATGCTAGAATGTGATTCAGGGTGGAATTCCATGTCTAAAAATATTATTATTAGCTGTTTTTAAAAATCGAGTGTTTTTGCTGCCCGAGGAAGAAAACGCATGATGCCGCAGTTAGAAAAAAAGCTGCCAGGAGCAAAAAAATTTTTTTTTTCTCAAATGTAATAACGGATGTTAGAATGGGATTCGGGGTGGAATTCCATGTCTAAAAATATTATTATTAGCTGTTTTTATAAATCGAGTGTTTTTGCTGCCCGAGGAAGAAAACGTGTGATGCCGTGGTCAGAAAAACAGCTGCCCAGGAGCAAAAATTTTTTTTCTCAAATGTAATAACAGATGTTAGAATGGGATTCGGGGTGGAATTCCATGTCTAAAAATATTATTATTAGCTGTTTTTAAAAATCGAGTGTTTTTGCTGCCCGAGGAAGAAAACGTGTGATGCCGTGGTCAGAAAAACAGCTGCCCAGGAGCAAAAATTTTTTTTTCTCAAATGTAATAACGGATGTTAGAATGTGATTCGGGCTGGAATTCCATGTCTAAAAATATTATTATTAGCTGTTTTTAAAAATCGAGTGTTTTTGCTGCCCGAGGAAGAAAACGTGTGAGGCCGCGGTCAGAAAAAAAGCTGCCAGAAGCAAAAATTTTTTTTGTCTCAAATGTAATAACGGATGCTAGAATGTGATTCGGGGTGGAATTCCATGTCTAAAAATATTATTATTAGCTGTTTTTAAAAATCGAGTGTTTTTGCTGCCCGAGGAAGAAAACGCATGATGCCGCGGTCAGAAAAAAAGCTGCCCAGGAGCAAAATTTTTTTTTTCTCAAATGTAATAACGGATGCTAGAATGTGATTCGGGGTGGAATTCCATGTCTAAAAATATTATTATTAGCTGTTTTTAAAAATCAAGTGTTTTTGCTGCCCGAGGAAGAAAACGCGTGATGCAGCGGTCAGAAAAAAAGCTGCCCAGGAGCAAAAAAATTTTTTTTTTCTCAAATGTAATAACGGATCCTAGAATGTGATTCAGGGTGGAATTCCATGTCTAAAAATATTATTATTAGCTGTTTGTAAAAATCGAGTGTTTTTGCTGCCCGAGGAAGAAAACGCGTGATGCCGCAGTGAGAAAAAAAGCTGCTAGGAGCAAAAAAATTTTTTTTTTCTCAAATGTAATAACGGATGTTAGAATCGGATTCGGGGTGGAATTCCATGTCTAAAAATATTTTTTTTAGCTGTTTTTAAAAATCAAGTGTTTTTGCTGCCCGAGGAAGAATACGCGTGAGGCAGCGGTCAGAAAAAAAGCTGCCTAGGAGCAAAAAAAATTTTTTTTCTCAAATGTAATAACGAACCCTAGAATGTGATTCGGGGTGGAATTCCGTGTCAAAAAATATTATTATTAGCTGTTTTGAAAAATCAAGTGTTTTTGCTGCCCGAGGAAGAAAACGCGTGATGCCACGGTCATAAAAAAAGTTGCTCAGGAGCAAAAAAAAATTTTTTTTCTCAAATGTAATAACGGATGCTAGAATGTGATTCAGGGTGGAATTCCATGTCAAAAAATATTATTATTAGCTGTTTTTAAAAATCGAGTGTTTTTGCTGCCCGAGGAAGAAAACGCATGATGACGCGGTCAGAAAAAAAGCTGCCCAGGAGCAAAAAAAATTTTTTTTTCTCAAATGTAATAACGGATGCTAGAATGTGATTCGGGGTGGAATTCCATGTCTAAAAATATTATTATTAGCTGTTTTTAAAAATCAAGTGTTTTTGCTGCCCGAGGAAGAACACGCGTGATGCAGCGGTCAGAAAAAAAGCTGCCCAGGAGCAAAAAAAAATTTTTTTTCTCAAATGTAATAACGGATGCTAGAATGTAATTCGTGGTGGAATTCCATGTCTAAAAATATTATTATTAGCTGTTTTTAAAAATTGACTCTTTTTGCTGCCCGAGGAAGAAAACGTGTGATGCCGTGGTCAGAAAAAAAGCTGCCCAGGAGCAAAAAAAATTTTTTTTTCTCAAATGTAATAACGGATGCTAGAATGTAATTCGGGGTGGAATTCCATGTCTAAAAATATTATTATTAGCTGTTTTTAAAAATTGACTCTCTTTGCTGCCCGAGGAAGAAAACGTGTGATGCCGTGGTCAGAAAAACAGCTGCCCAGGAGCAAAAAAATTTTTTTTCTCAAATGTAATAACGGATGCTAGAAGGTGATTTGGGCTGGAATTCCATGTCTAAAAATATTATTATTAGCTGTTTTTAAAAATCGAGTGTTTTTGCTGCCCGAGGAAGAAAACGCATGATGCCGCGGTCAGAAAAAAAGCTGCCCAGGAGCAAAAATTTTTTTTTTCTCAAATGTAATAACGGATGCTAGAATGTGATTCGGGGTGGAATTCCATGTCTAAAAATATTATTATTAGCTGTTTTTAAAAATCGAGTGTTTTTGCTGCCCGATGCAGCGTCAGAAAAAAAGCTGCCCAGAAGCAAAAAAATTTTTTTCTTCTCAAATGTAATAATGGATCCTAGAATGTCATTAGGGGTGGAATTCCATGTCTAAAAATATTATTATTAGCTGTTTGTAAAAATCGAGTGTTTTTGTTGCCCGAGGAAGAAAAAGCGTGATGCCGCAGTGAGAAAAAAAGCTGCTAGGAGCAAAAAAAATTTTTTTTTCTCAAATGTAATAACGGATGTTAGAATCGGATTCGGGGTGGAATTCCATGTCTAAAAATATTTTTTTTAGCTGTTTTTAAAAATCAAGTGTTTTTGCTGCCCGAGGAAGAAAACGCGAGATGCCACAGTCATAAAAAAAGTTGCTCAGGAGCAAAAAAAATTTTTTTTTCTCAAATGTAATAACGGATGCTAGAATGTGATTCGGGGTGGAATTCCATGTCTAAAAATATTATTATTAGCTGTTTTTAAAAATCGAGTGTTTTTGCTGCCCGAGGAAGAAAACGTGTGATGCCGCGGTCAGAAAAAAAGCTGCCCAGGAGCAAAAATTTTTTTTTTCTCAAATGTAATAACGGATGTTAGAATGTGATTCGGGCTGGAATTCCATGTCTAAAAATATTATTATTAGCTGTTTTTAAAAATCCAGTGTTTTTGCTGCCCGAGGAAGAAAACGCATGATGCCGCGGTCAGAAAAAAAGCTGCCCAGGAGCAAAATTTTTTTTTTCTCAAATGTAATAACGGATGCTAGAATGTGATTCGGGGTGGAATTCCATGTCTAAAAATATTATTATTAGCTGTTTTTAAAAATCAAGTGTTTTTGCTGCCCGAGGAAGAAAACGCGTGATGCAGCGGTCAGAAAAAAAGCTGCCCAGGAGCAAAAAAATTTTTTTTTTCTCAAATGTAATAACGGATCCTAGAATGTGATTCAGGGTGGAATTCCATGTCTAAAAATATTATTATTAGCTGTTTGTAAAAATCGAGTGTTTTTGCTGCCCGAGGAAGAAAACGCGTGATGCCGCAGTGAGAAAAAAAGCTGCTAGGAGCAAAAAAATTTTTTTTTTCTCAAATGTAATAACGGATGTTAGAATCGGATTCGGGGTGGAATTCCATGTCTAAAAATATTTTTTTTAGCTGTTTTTAAAAATCAAGTGTTTTTGCTGCCCGAGGAAGAATACGCGTGAGGCAGCGGTCAGAAAAAAAGCTGCCTAGGAGCAAAAAAAATTTTTTTTCTCAAATGTAATAACGAACCCTAGAATGTGATTCGGGGTGGAATTCCGTGTCAAAAAATATTATTATTAGCTGTTTTGAAAAATCAAGTGTTTTTGCTGCCCGAGGAAGAAAACGCGTGATGCCACGGTCATAAAAAAAGTTGCTCAGGAGCAAAAAAAAATTTTTTTTCTCAAATGTAATAACGGATGCTAGAATGTGATTCAGGGTGGAATTCCATGTCAAAAAATATTATTATTAGCTGTTTTTAAAAATCGAGTGTTTTTGCTGCCCGAGGAAGAAAACGCATGATGACGCGGTCAGAAAAAAAGCTGCCCAGGAGCAAAAAAAAATTTTTTTTCTCAAATGTAATAACGGATGCTAGAATGTGATTCGGGGTGGAATTCCATGTCTAAAAATATTATTATTAGCTGTTTTTAAAAATCAAGTGTTTTTGCTGCCCGAGGAAGAACACGCGTGATGCAGCGGTCAGAAAAAAAGCTGCCCAGGAGCAAAAAAAAATTTTTTTTCTCAAATGTAATAACGGATGCTAGAATGTAATTCGTGGTGGAATTCCATGTCTAAAAATATTATTATTAGCTGTTTTTAAAAATTGACTCTTTTTGCTGCCCGAGGAAGAAAACATGTGATGCCGTGGTCAGAAAAAAAGCTGCCCAGGAGCAAAAAAAATTTTTTTTTCTCAAATGTAATAACGGATGCTAGAATGTAATTCGGGGTGGAATTCCATGTCTAAAAATATTATTATTAGCTGTTTTTAAAAATTGACTCTTTTTGCTGCCCGAGGAAGAAAACGTGTGATGCCGTGGTCAGAAAAACAGCTGCCCAGGAGCAAAAAAATTTTTTTTCTCAAATGTAATAATGGATGCTAGAATGTGATTTGGGCTGGAATTCCATGTCTAAAAATATTATTATTAGCTGTTTTTAAAAATCGAGTGTTTTTGCTGCCCGAGGAAGAAAACGCATGATGCCGCGGTCAGAAAAAAAGCTGCCCAGGAGCAAAAATTTTTTTTTTCTCAAATGTAATAACGGATGCTAGAATGTGATTCGGGGTGGAATTCCATGTCTAAAAATATTATTATTAGCTGTTTTTAAAAATCGAGTGTTTTTGCTGCCCGATGCAGCGTCAGAAAAAAAGCTGCCCAGAAGCAAAAAAATTTTTTTCTTCTCAAATGTAATAATGGATCCTAGAATGTCATTAGGGGTGGAATTCCATGTCTAAAAATATTATTATTAGCTGTTTGTAAAAATCGAGTGTTTTTGTTGCCCGAGGAAGAAAAAGCGTGATGCCGCAGTGAGAAAAAAAGCTGCTAGGAGCAAAAAAAATTTTTTTTTCTCAAATGTAATAACGGATGTTAGAATCGGATTCGGGGTGGAATTCCATGTCTAAAAATATTTTTTTTAGCTGTTTTTAAAAATCAAGTGTTTTTGCTGCCCGAGGAAGAAAACGCGAGATGCCACAGTCATAAAAAAAGTTGCTCAGGAGCAAAAAAAATTTTTTTTTCTCAAATGTAATAACGGATGCTAGAATGTGATTCGGGGTGGAATTCCATGTCTAAAAATATTATTATTAGCTGTTTTTAAAAATCGAGTGTTTTTGCTGCCCGAGGAAGAAAACGTGTGATGCCGTGGTCAGAAAAACAGCTGCCCAGGAGCAAAAATTTTTTTTTTCTCAAATGTAATAACGGATGTTAGAATGTGATTCGGGCTGGAATTCCATGTCTAAAAATATTATTATTAGCTGTTTTTAAAAATCGAGTGTTTTTGCTGCCCGAGGAAGAAAACGTGTGATGCCGCGGTCAGAAAAAAAGCTGCCCAGGAGCAAAAATTTTTTTTTTCTCAAATGTAATAACGGATGCTAGAATGTGATTCGGGGTGGAATTCCATGTCTAAAAATATTATTATTAGCTGTTTTTAAAAATCAAGTGTTTTTGCTGCCCGAGGAAGAAAACGCGTGATGCAGCGGTCAGAAAAAAAGCTGCCCAGGAGCAAAAAAAAATTTTTTTTCTCAAATGTAATAACGGATGCTAGAATGTGATTCAGGGTGGAATTCCATGTCTAAAAATATTATTAGCTGTTTTTAAAAATCGAGTGTTTTTGCTGCCCGAGGAAGAAAACGCGTGATGCAGCGGTCAGAAAAAAAGCTGCCCAGAAGCAAAAAAAATTTTTTCTTCTCAAATGTAATAATGGATCCTAGAATGTCAATAGGGGTGGAATTCCATGTCTAAAAATATTATTATTAGCTGTATTTAAAAATCGAGTGTTTTTGCTGCCCGAGGAAGAAAACGCGTGATGCCGCAGTCAGAAAAAAAGCTGCCAGGAGCAAAAAAAAATTTTTTTTCTCAAATGTAATAACGGATGTTAGAATGGGATTCGGGGTGGAATTCCATGTCTAAAAATATAATTATTAGCTGTTTTTAAAAATCGAGTGTTTTTGCTGCCCGAGGAAGAAAACGTGTGATGCCGTGGTCAGAAAAACAGCTGCCCAGGAGCAAAAAAATTTTTTTCTCAAATGTAATAATGGATGCTAGAATGTGATTCAGGGTGGAATTCCATGTCTAAAAATATTATTATTAGCTGTTTTTAAAAATCGAGTGTTTTTGCTGCCCGAGGAAGAAAACGCGTGAGGCAGCGGTCAGAAAAAAAGCTGCCTAGGAGCAAAAAAAATTTTTTTTCTCAAATGTAATAACGAATCCTAGAATGTGATTCGGGGTGGAATTCCGTGTCAAAAAATATTATTATTAGCTGTTTTTAAAAATCGAGTGTTTTTGCTGCCCGAGGAAGAAAACGCATGATGACGCGGTCAGAAAAAAAGCTGCCCAGGAGCAAAAAAATTTTTTTTTTCTCAAATGTAATAACGGATGCTAGAATGTGATTCGGGGTGGAATTCCATGTCTAAAAATATTATTATTAGCTGTTTTTAAAAATCAAGTGTTTTTGCTGCCCGAGGAAGAACACGCGTGATGCAGCGGTCAGAAAAAAAGCTGCCCAGGAGCAAAAAAAAATTTTTTTTCTCAAATGTAATAACGGATGCTAGAATGTAATTCGTGGTGGAATTCCATGTCTAAAAATATTATTATTAGCTGTTTTTAAAAATTGACTCTTTTTGCTGCCCGAGGAAGAAAACGTGTGATGCCGTGGTCAGAAAAAAAGCTGCCCAGGAGCAAAAAAAAATTTTTTTTCTCAAATGTAATAACGGATGTTAGAATCGGATTCGGGGTGGAATTCCATGTCTAAAAATATTTTTTTTAGCTGTTTTTAAAAATCAAGTGTTTTTGCTGCCCGAGGAAGAAAACGCGAGATGCCACAGTCATAAAAAAAGTTGCTCAGGAGCAAAAAAAATTTTTTTTTCTCAAATGTAATAACGGATGCTAGAATGTGATTCGGGGTGGAATTCCATGTCTAAAAATATTATTATTAGCTGTTTTTAAAAATCGAGTGTTTTTGCTGCCCGAGGAAGAAAACGTGTGATGCCGTGGTCAGAAAAACAGCTGCCCAGGAGCAAAAATTTTTTTTTTCTCAAATGTAATAACGGATGTTAGAATGTGATTCGGGCTGGAATTCCATGTCTAAAAATATTATTATTAGCTGTTTTTAAAAATCAAGTGTTTTTGCTGCCCGAGGAAGAAAACGTGTGATGCCGTGGTCAGAAAAACAGCTGCCCAGGAGCAAAAAATTTTTTTTCTCAAATGTAATAACGGATGCTAGAATGTGATTCAGGGTGGAATTCCATGTCTAAAAATATTATTATTAGCTGTTTTTAAAAATCGAGTGTTTTTGCTGCCCGAGGAAGAAAACGCGTGATGCCGCGGTAAGAAAAAAAGCTGCCCAGGAGCAAAAAAATTTTTTTTCTCAAATGTAATAACGGATGCTAGAATGTGATTCGGGGTGGAATTCAATGTCTAAAAATATTATTATTAGCTGTATTTAAAAATCGAGTGTTTTTGCTGCCCGAGGAAGAAAACGCGTGATGCCGCAGTTAGAAAAAAAGCTGCCAGGAGCAAAAAAAATTTTTTTTTCTCAAATGTAATAACGGATGTTAGAATGGGATTCGGGGTGGAATTCCATGTCTAAAAATATTATTATTAGCTGTTTTTATAAATCGAGTGTTTTTGCTGCCCGAGGAAGAAAACGTGTGATGCCGTGGTCAGAAAAACAGCTGCCCAGGAGCAAAAATTTTTTTTTCTCAAATGTAATAACGGATGTTAGAATGGGATTCGGGCTGGAATTCCATGTCTAAAAATATTATTATTAGCTGTTTTTAAAAATCGAGTGTTTTTGCTGCCCGAGGAAGAAAACGCGTGATGCCGCGGTAAGAAAAAAAGCTGCCCAGGAGCAAAAAATTTTTTTTTCTCAAATGTAATAACGGATGCTAGAATGGGATTTGGGGTGGAATTCCATGTCTAAAAATATTTTTTTTAGCTGTTTTTAAAAATCAAGTGTTTTTGCTGCCCGAGGAAGAAAACGCGAGATGCCACAGTCATAAAAAAAGTTGCTCAGGAGCAAAAAAAATTTTTTTTTCTCAAATGTAATAACGGATGCTAGAATGTGATTCGGGGTGGAATTCCATGTCTAAAAATATTATTATTAGCTGTTTTTAAAAATCGAGTGTTTTTGCTGCCCGAGGAAGAAAACGTGTGATGCCGTGGTCAGAAAAACAGCTGCCCAGGAGCAAAAATTTTTTTTTTCTCAAATGTAATAACGGATGTTAGAATGTGATTCGGGCTGGAATTCCATGTCTAAAAATATTATTATTAGCTGTTTTTAAAAATCGAGTGTTTTTGCTGCCCGAGGAAGAAAACGTGTGATGCCGCGGTCAGAAAAAAAGCTGCCCAGGAGCAAAAATTTTTTTTTTCTCAAATGTAATAACGGATGCTAGAATGTGATTCGGGGTGGAATTCCATGTCTAAAAATATTATTATTAGCTGTTTTTAAAAATCAAGTGTTTTTGCTGCCCGAGGAAGAAAACGGGTGATGCAGCGGTCAGAAAAAAAGCTGCCCAGGAGCAAAAAAAAATTTTTTTTCTCAAATGTAATAACGGATGCTAGAATGTGATTCAGGGTGGAATTCCATGTCTAAAAATATTATTATTAGCTGTTTTTAAAAATCGAGTGTTTTTGCTGCCCGAGGAAGAAAACGCGTGATGCAGCGGTCAGAAAAAAAGCTGCCCAGAAGCAAAAAAAATTTTTTCTTCTCAAATGTAATAATGGATCCTAGAATGTCAATAGGGGTGGAATTCCATGTCTAAAAATATTATTATTAGCTGTATTTAAAAATCGAGTGTTTTTGCTGCCCGAGGAAGAAAACGCGTGATGCCGCAGTCAGAAAAAAAGCTGCCAGGAGCAAAAAAAAATTTTTTTTCTCAAATGTAATAACGGATGTTAGAATGGGATTCGGGGTGGTATTCCATGTCTAAAAATATTATTATTAGCTGTTTTTAAAAATCGAGTGTTTTTGCTGCCCGAGGAAGAAAACGTGTGATGCCGTGGTCAGAAAAACAGCTGCCCAGGAGCAAAAAATTTTTTTTCTCAAATGTAATAACGGATGCTAGAATGTGATTCAGGGTGGAATTCCATGTCTAAAAATATTATTATTAGCTGTTTTTAAAAATCGAGTGTTTTTGCTGCCCGAGGAAGAAAACGCGTGATGCCGCGGTAAGAAAAAAAGCTGCCCAGGAGCAAAAAAATTTTTTTTCTCAAATGTAATAACGGATGCTAGAATGTGATTCGGGGTGGAATTCAATGTCTAAAAATATTATTATTAGCTGTATTTAAAAATCGAGTGTTTTTGCTGCCCGAGGAAGAAAACGCGTGATGCCGCAGTTAGAAAAAAAGCTGCCAGGAGCAAAAAAAATTTTTTTTTCTCAAATGTAATAACGGATGTTAGAATGGGATTCGGGGTGGAATTCCATGTCTAAAAATATTATTATTAGCTGTTTTTATAAATCGAGTGTTTTTGCTGCCCGAGGAAGAAAACGTGTGATGCCGTGGTCAGAAAAACAGCTGCCCAGGAGCAAAATTTTTTTTTTCTCAAATGTAATAACGGATGTTAGAATGTGATTCGGGCTGGAATTCCATGTCTAAAAATATTATTATTAGCTGTTTTTAAAAATCGAGTGTTTTTGCTGCCCGAGGAAGAAAACGCGTGATGCCGCGGTAAGAAAAAAAGCTGCCCAGGAGCAAAAAATTTTTTTTTCTCAAATGTAATAACGGATGCTAGAATGTGATTCGGGGTGGAATTCCATGTCTAAAAATATTATTATTAGCTGTATTTAAAAATCGAGTGTTTTTGCTGCCCGAGGAAGAAAACGCGTGATGCCGCAGTCAGAAAAAAAGCTGCCAGGAGCAAAAAAATTTTTTTTTTCTCAAATGTAATAACAGATGTTAGAATGGGATTCGGGGTGGAATTCCATGTCTAAAAATATTATTATTAGCTGTTTTTAAAAATCGAGTGTTTTTGCTGCCCGAGGAAGAAAACGTGTGATGCCGTGGTCAGAAAAACAGCTGCCCAGGAGCAAAAATTTTTTTTTCTCAAATGTAATAACGGATGTTAGAATGTGATTCGGGCTGGAATTCCATGTCTAAAAATATTATTATTAGCTGTTTTTAAAAATCGAGTGTTTTTGCTGCCCGAGGAAGAAAACGTGTGAGGCCGCGGTCAGAAAAAAAGCTGCCAGAAGCAAAAATTTTTTTTTTCTCAAATGTAATAACGGATACTAGAATGTGATTCGGGGTGGAATTCCATGTCTAAAAATATTATTATTAGCTGTTTTTAAAAATCGAGTGTTTTTGCTGCCCGAGGAAGAAAACGCATGATGCCGCGGTCAGAAAAAAAGCTGCCCAGGAGCAAAATTTTTTTTTTCTCAAATGTAATAACGGATGCTAGAATGTGATTCGGGGTGGAATTCCATGTCTAAAAATATTATTATTAGCTGTTTTTAAAAATCAAGTGTTTTTGCTGCCCGAGGAAGAAAACGCGTGATGCAGCGGTCAGAAAAAAAGCTGCCCAGGAGCAAAAAAATTTTTTTTTTCTCAAATGTAATAACGGATCCTAGAATGTGATTCAGGGTGGAATTCCATGTCTAAAAATATTATTATTAGCTGTTTGTAAAAATCGAGTGTTTTTGCTGCCCGAGGAAGAAAACGCGTGATGCCGCAGTGAGAAAAAAAGCTGCTAGGAGCAAAAAAATTTTTTTTTCTCAAATGTAATAACGGATGTTAGAATCGGATTCGGGGTGGAATTCCATGTCTAAAAATATTTTTTTTAGCTGTTTTTAAAAATCAAGTGTTTTTGCTGCCCGAGGAAGAAAACGCGTGATGCAGCGGTCAGAAAAAAAGCTGCCTAGGAGCAAAAAAAATTTTTTTTCTCAAATGTAATAACGAATCCTAGAATGTGATTCGGGGTGGAATTCCGTGTCAAAAAATATTATTATTAGCTGTTTTGAAAAATCAAGTGTTTTTGCTGCCCGAGGAAGAAAACGCGTGATGCCACGGTCATAAAAAAAGTTGCTCAGGAGCAAAAAAAAATTTTTTTTCTCAAATGTAATAACGGATGCTAGAATGTGATTCAGGGTGGAATTCCATGTCAAAAAATATTATTATTAGCTGTTTTTAAAAATCGAGTGTTTTTGCTGCCCGAGGAAGAAAACGCATGATGCAGCGGTCAGAAAAAAAGCTGCCCAGGAGCAAAAAAAAATTTTTTTTCTCAAATGTAATAACGGATGCTAGAATGTAATTCGTGGTGGAATTCCATGTCTAAAAATATTATTATTAGCTGTTTTTAAAAATTGACTCTTTTTGCTGCCCGAGGAAGAAAACGTGTGATGCCGTGGTCAGAAAAACAGCTGCCCAGGAGCAAAAAAATTTTTTTTCTCAAATGTAATAACGGATGCTAGAATGTGATTTGGGCTGGAATTCCATGTCTAAAAATATTATTATTAGCTGTTTTTAAAAATCGAGTGTTTTTGCTGCCCGAGGAAGAAAACGCATGATGCCGCAGTTAGAAAAAAAGCTGCCCAGGAGCAAAAAATTTTTTTTTCTCAAATGTAATAATGGATGCTAGAATGTGATTCGGGGTGGAATTCCATGTCTAAAAATATTATTATTAGCTGTTTTTAAAAATCAAGTGTTTTTGCTGCCCGAGGAAGAAAACGCGTGATGCAGCGGTCAGAAAAAAAGCTGCCCAGGAGCAAAAAAAAAATTTTTTTTCTCAAATGTAATAACGGATGCTAGAATGTGATTCAGGGTGGAATTCCATGTCTAAAAATATTATTATTAGCTGTTTTTAAAAATCGAGTGTTTTTGCTGCCCGATGCAGCGTCAGAAAAAATGCTGTCCAGAAGCAAAAAAATTTTTTTCTTCTCAAATGTAATAATGGATCCTAGAATGTCATTAGGGGTGGAATTCCATGTCTAAAAATATTATTATTAGCTGTTTGTAAAAATCGAGTGTTTTTGTTGCCCGAGGAAGAAAAAGCGTGATGCCGCAGTGAGAAAAAAAGCTGCTAGGAGCAAAAAAAAATTTTTTTCTCAAATGTAATAACGGATGCTAGAATGTGATTCAGGGTGGAATTCCATGTCAAAAAATATTATTATTAGCTGTTTTTAAAAATTGACTCTTTTTGCTCCCCGAGGAAGAAAACGCGTGATGCCGTGGTCAGAAAAAAAGCTGCCCAGGAGCAAAAAATTTTTTTTTCTCAAATGTAATAATGGATGCTAGAATGTGATTCGGGGTGGAATTCCATGTCTAAAAATATTATTATTAGCTGTTTTTAAAAATCGAGTGTTTTTGCTGCCCGAGGAAGAAAACGCATGATGCCGCGGTCAGAAAAAAAGCTGCCCAGGAGCAAAAAATTTTTTTTTCTCAAATGTAATAACGGATGCTAGAATGTGATTCGGGGTGGAATTCCATGTCTAAAAATTTTATTATTAGCTGTTTTTAAAAATCAAGTGTTTTTGCTGCCCGAGGAATAAAACGCGTGATGCAGCGGTCAGAAAAAAAGCTGCCCAGGAGCAAAAAAAATTTTTTTTTCTCAAATGTAATAACGGATGCTAGAATGTGATTCAGGGTGGAATTCCATGTCTAAAAATATTATTATTAGCTGTTTTTAAAAATCGAGTGTTTTTGCTGCCCGAGGAAGAAAACGCGTGATGCCGCAGTCAGAAAAAAAGCTGCCAGGAGCAAAAAAAATTTTTTTTTCTCAAATGTAATAACGGATGTTAGAATGGGATTCGGGGTGGAATTCCATGTCTAAAAATATTATTATTAGCTGTTTTTAAAAATCGAGTGTTTTTGCTGCCCGAGGAAGAAAACGTGTGATGCCGTGGTCAGAAAAACAGCTGCCCAAGAGCAAAATTTTTTTTTTCTCAAATGTAATAACGGATGCTAGAATGTGATTCGGGGTGGAATTCCATGTCTAAAAATATTATTATTAGCTGTTTTTAAAAATCGAGTGTTTTTGCTGCCCGAGGAAGAAAACGCATGATGCCGCGGTCAGAAAAACAGCTGCCCAGGTGCAAAAAATTTTTTTTTCTCAAATGTAATAACGGATGTTAGAATGTGATTCGGGCTGGAATTCCATGTCTAAAAATATTATTATTAGCTGTTTTTAAAAATCGAGTGTTTTTGCTGCCCGAGGAAGAAAACGTGTGACGCCGCGGTCAGAAAAAAAGCTGCCAGAAGCAAAAAATTTTTTTTTCTCAAATGTAATA
Organism: Arizona elegans; assembly: GCA_022577455.1. NCBI lineage: Eukaryota > Metazoa > Chordata > Lepidosauria > Squamata > Colubridae > Arizona > Arizona elegans. Next base: position 166,842,467 of record JAKOOJ010000001.1, on the reverse strand, counting down.
ACAGAGGCTAGAATGTGATTCGGGGTGGAATTCCATGTCTAAAAATATTATTATTAGCTGTTTTTAAGAATCGAGTGTTTTTGCTGCCCGAGGAAGAAAACGCATGATGCCGCGGTCAGAAAAAAAGCTGCCCAGGAGCAAAAATTTTTTTTTTCTCAAATGTAATAACGGATGCTAGAATGTGATTCGGGGTGGAATTCCATGTCTAAAAATATTATTATTAGCTGTTTTTAAAAATCAAGTGTTTTTGCTGCCCGAGGAAGAAAACGCGTGATTGCAGCGGTCAGAAAAAAAGCTGCCCAGGAGCAAAAAAAAATTTTTTTTCTCAAATGTAATAATGGATGCTAGAATGTGATTCAGGGTGGAATTCCATGTCTAAAAATATTTTTATTAGCTGTTTTTAAAAATCGAGTGTTTTTGCTGCCCGAGGAAGAAAACGTGTGATGCAGCGGTCAGAAAAAAAGCTGCCCAGAAGCAAAAAAAATTTTTTCTTCTCAAATGTAATAATGGATCCTAGAATGTCATTACGGGTGGAATTCCATGTCTAAAAATATTATTATTAGCTGTATTTAAAAATTGAGTGTTTTTGCTGCCCGAGGAAGAAAACGCGTGATGCCGCAGTCAGAAAAAAAGCTGCCAGGAGCAAAAAAAATTTTTTTTTCTCAAATGTAATAATGGATGTTAGAATGGGATTCGGGGTGGAATTCCATGTCTAAAAATATTATTATTAGCTGTTTTTAAAATCGAGTGTTTTTGCTGCCCGAGGAAGAAAACGTGTGATGCCGTGGTCAGAAAAAAGCTGCCCAGGAGCAAAAAAATTTTTTTTCTCAAATGTAATAACGGATGCTAGAATGTGATTCAGGGTGGAATTCCATGTCTAAAAATATTATTATTAGCTGTTTTTAAAAATCGAGTGTTTTTGCTGCCCGAGGAAGAAAACGCGTGATGCCGCGGTAAGAAAAAAAGCTGCCCAGGAGCAAAAAAATTTTTTTTCTCAAATGTAATAACGGATGCTAGAATGTGATTCGGGGTGGAATTCCATGTCTAAAAATATTATTATTAGCTGTATTTAAAAATCGAGTGTTTTTGCTGCCCGAGGAAGAAAACGCGTGATGCCGCAGTCAGAAAAAAAGCTGCCAGGAGCAAAAAAAATTTTTTTTTCTCAAATCTAATAACGGATATTAGAATGGGATTCGGGGTGGAATTCCATGTCTAAAAATATTATTATTAGCTGTTTTTAAAAATCGAGTGTTTTTGCTGCCCGAGGAAGAAAACGTGTGATGCCGTGGTCAGAAAAACAGCTGCCCAGGAGCAAAAATTTTTTTTTTCTCAAATGTAATAACGGATGTTAGAATGTGATTCGGGCTGGAATTCCATGTCTAAAAATATTATTATTAGCTGTTTTTAAAAATCAAGTGTTTTTACTGCCCGATGAAGAAAACGCATGATGCCGCGGTGAGAAAAAAAGCTGCCCAGGAGCAAAAATTTTTTTTTCTCAAATGTAATAACGGATGCTAGAATGTGATTCAGGGTGGAATTCCATGTCTAAAAATATTATTATTAGCTGTTTTTAAAAATCAAGTGTTTTTGCTGCCCGAGGAAGAAAACGCGTGATGCCGCGGTAAGAAAAAAAGCTGCCCAGGAGCAAAAAAATTTTTTTTCTCAAATGTAATAACGGATGCTAGAATGTGATTCGGGGTGGAATTCCATGTCTAAAAATATTATTATTAGCTGTATTTAAAAATCGAGTGTTTTTGCTGCCCGAGGAAGAAAACGCGTGATGCCGCAGTCAGAAAAAAAGCTGCCAGGAGCAAAAATTTTTTTTTTCTCAAATGTAATAACGGATGTTAGAATGTGATTCGGGCTGGAATTCCATGTCTAAAAATATTATTATTAGCTGTTTTTAAAAATCGAGTGTTTTTGCTGCCCGAGGAAGAAAACGTGTGATGCCGCGGTCAGAAAAAAAGCTGCCAGAAGCAAAAATTTTTTTTTTCTCAAATGTAATAATGGATGTTAGAATGTGATTCGGGGTGGAATTCCATGTCTAAAAATATTATTATTAGCTGTTTTTAAAAATCGAGTGTTTTTGCTGCCCGAGGAAGAAAACGCATGATGCCGCGGTCAGAAAAAAAGCTGCCCAGGAGCAAAAATTTTTTTTTTCTCAAATGTAATAACGGATGCTAGAATGTGATTCGGGGTGGAATTCCATGTCTAAAAATATTATTATTAGCTGTTTTTAAAAATCGAGTGTTTTTGCTGCCCGAGGAAGAAAACGCGTGATGCCGCAGTCAGAAAAAAAGCTGCCAGGAGCAAAAAAAATTTTTTTTTCTCAAATGTAATAACGGATGTTAGAATGGGATTCAGGGTGGAATTCCATGTCTAAAAATATTATTATTAGCTGTTTTTAAAAATCGAGTGTTTTTGCTGCCCGAGGAAGAAAACGTGTGATGCCGTGGTCAGAAAAACAGCTGCCCAAGAGCAAAAATTTTTTTTTTCTCAAATGTAATAACGGATGTTAGAATGTGATTCGGGCTGGAATTCCATGTCTAAAAATATTATTATTAGCTGTTTTTAAAAATCGAGTGTTTTTGCTGCCTGAGGAAGAAAACGTGTGATGCCGCGGTCAGAAAAAAAGCTGCCAGAAGCAAAAAAAATTTTTTTCTGAAATGTAATAACGGATGCTAGAATGTGATTCGGGGTGGAATTCCATGTCTAAAAATATTATTATTAACTGTTTTTAAAAATCGAGTGTTTTTGCTGCCCGAGGAAGAAAACGCATGATGCCGCGGTCAGAAAAACAGCTGCCCAGGAGCAAAAATTTTTTTTTTCTCAAATGTAATAACGGATGTTAGAATGTGATTCGGGCTGGAATTCCATGTCTAAAAATATTATTATTAGCTGTTTTTAAAAATCGAGTGTTTTTGCTGCCCGAGGAAGAAAACGTGTAATGCCGCGGTCAGAAAAAAAGCTGCCAGAAGCAAAAATTTTTTTTTTCTCAAATGTAATAACGGAGGCTAGAATGTGATTCGGGGTGGAATTCCATGTCTAAAAATATTATTATTAGCTGTTTTTAAAAATCGAGTGTTTTTGCTGCCCGAGGAAGAAAACGCATGATGCCACAGTCAGAAAAAAAGCTGCCCAGGAGCAAAAATTTTTTTTTTCTCAAATGTAATAACGGATGCTAGAATGTGATTCGGGGTGGAATTCCATGTCTAAAAATATTATTATTAGCTGTATTTAAAAATCGAGTGTTTTTGCTGCCCGAGGATGAAAACGCGTGATGCCGTGGTCAGAAAAAAGCTGCCCAGGAGCAAAAAAAAATTTTTTCTCAAATGTAATAACGGATGCTAGAATGTGATTCAGGGTGGAATTCTATGTCTAAAAATATTATTATTAGCTGTATTTAAAAATCGAGTGTTTTTGCTGCCCGAGGAAGAAAACGTGTGATGCCGTGGTCAGAAAAAAGCTGCCCAGGAGCAAAAAAATTTTTTTTCTCAAATGTAATAACGGATGCTAGAATGTGATTCAGGGTGGAATTCCATGTCTAAAAATATTATTATTAGCTGTTTTTAAAAATCGAGTGTTTTTGCTGCCCGAGGAAGAAAACGTGTGATGCTGTGGTCAGAAAAACAGCTGCCCAGGAGCAAAAAATTTTTTTTTCTCAAATGTAATAACGGATGTTAGAATGTGATTCGGGCTGGAATTCCATGTCTAAAAATATTATTATTAGCTGTTTTTAAAAATCGAGTGTTTTTGCTGCCCGAGGAAGAAAACGTGTGATGCCGCGGTCAGAAAAAAAGCTGCCAGAAGCAAAAAAATTTTTTTTCTCAAATGTAATAACGGATGCTAGAATGTGATTCGGGGTGGAATTCCATGTCTAAAAATATTATTATTAGCTGTTTTTAAAAATCAAGTGTTTTTGCTGCCCAATGAAGAAAACGCATGATGCCGCGGTCAGAAAAAAAGCTGCCCAGGAGCAAAAAAAAATTTTTTTTCTCAAATGTAATAACGGATGCTAGAATGTGATTCAGGGTGGAATTCCATGTCTAAAAATATTATTATTAGCTGTTTTTAAAAATCGAGTGTTTTTGCTGCCCGAGGAAGAAAACGCGTGATGCCGCAGTCAGAAAAAAAGCTGCCCAGGAGCAAAAAAATTTTTTTTTCTCAAATGTAATAACGGATGCTAGAATGGGATTTGGGGTGGAATTCCATGTCTAAAAATATTATTATTAGCTGTTTTTAAAAATCAAGTGTTTTTGCTGCCTGAGGAAGAAAACGCGTGATGCCGCGGTCAGAAAAAAAGCTGCCCAGGAGCAAAAAAAAATTTTTTTTCTCAAATGTAATAACGGATGCTAGAATGTGATTCAGGGTGGAATTCCATGTCTAAAAATATTATTATTAGCTGTTTTTAAAAATCGAGTGTTTTTGCTGCCCGAGGAAGAAAACGCGTGATGCCGCAGTCAGAAAAAAAGCTGCCAGGAGCAAAAAAAATTTTTTTTTCTCAAATGTAATAACGGATGTTAGAATGGGATTCAGGGTGGAATTCCATGTCTAAAAATATTATTATTAGCTGTTTTTAAAAATCGAGTGTTTTTGCTGCCCGAGGAAGAAAACGTGTGATGCCGTGGTCAGAAAAACAGCTGCCCAAGAGCAAAATTTTTTTTTTTCTCAAATGTAATAACGGATGTTAGAATGTGATTCGGGCTGGAATTCCATGTCTAAAAATATTATTATTAGCTGTTTTTAAAAATCGAGTGTTTTTGCTGCCTGAGGAAGAAAACCCGTGATGCCGCGGTCAGAAAAAAAGCTGCCAGAAGCAAAAAAATTTTTTTTCTCAAATGTAATAACGGATGCTAGAATGTGATTCGGGGTGGAATTCCATGTCTAAAAATATTATTATTAACTGTTTTTAAAAATCGAGTGTTTTTGCTGCCCGAGGAAGAAAACGCATGATGCCGCGGTCAGAAAAACAGCTGCCCAGGAGCAAAAAATTTTTTTTTCTCAAATGTAATAACGGATGTTAGAATGTGATTCGGGCTGGAATTCCATGTCTAAAAATATTATTATTAGTTGTTTTTAAAAATCGAGTGTTTTTGCTGCCCGAGGAAGAAAACGTGTGATGCCGCGGTCAGAAAAAAAGCTGCCAGAAGCAAAAAAATTTTTTTTCTCAAATGTAATAACGGAGGCTAGAATGTGATTCGGGGTGGAATTCCATGTCTAAAAATATTATTATTAGCTGTTTTTAAAAATCGAGTGTTTTTGCTGCCCGAGGAAGAAAACGCATGATGCCGCGGTCAGAAAAAAAGCTGCCCAGGAGCAAAAATTTTTTTTTCTCAAATGTAATAACGGATGCTAGAATGTGATTCGGGGTGGAATTCCATGTCTAAAATTATTATTATTAGCTGTTTTTAAAAATCGAGTGTTTTTGCTGCCCGAGGAAGAAAACGCGTGATGCTGCGGTCAGATAAAATGCCGCCGAGGAGCAAAAAAATTTTTTTTTCTCAAATGAAATAACGGATGCTAGAATGTGATTCGGGGTGGAATTCCATGTCTTAAAATAATATTATTAGCTATTTTTAAAAATCGAGTGTTTTTGCTGCCCGAGGAAGAAAACACGTGATGCCGCGGTCCGAAAAAAAGCCGCCCAAGAGCAAAAAAAAATTTTTTTCTCGAATGTAATAACGGATGCTAGAATGTGATTCGGGGTAGAATTGCATGTCTAAAAATATTATTATTAGCTGTTTTTAAAAATCGAGTGTTTTTGCGGTTCGAAGAAGAAAACCAGTGATGCACCGGTAAGAAAAAAAGCTGCCTAGGAGCAAAAAAATTTTTTTTTCTCAAATGTAATAACGGATCCTAGAATGTGATTCGGGGTGGAATTCCATGTCTAAAAATATTATGATTAGCTGTTTTGAAAAATCAAGTGTTTTTGCTGCCCGAGGAAGAAAACGCGTGATGTCGCGGTCATAAAAAAAGTTGCTCAGGAGCAAAAAAAATTTTTTTTCCTCAAATGTAATAATGGATGCTAGAATGTGATTTAGGGTGGAATTCCATGTCTAAAAATATTATTATTAGCTGTTTTTAAAAATTGACTCTTTTTGCTGCCCGAGGAAGAAAACGCGTGATGCAGCGGTCAGAAAAAAAGCTGCCCAGGAGCAAAAAAAATTTTTTTTTCTCAAATGTAATAACGGATCCTAGAATGTGATTCAGGGTGGAATTCCATGTCTAAAAATATTATTATTAGCTGTTTTTAAAAATTGAGTGTTTTTGCTGCCCGAGGAAGAAAACGCGTGATGCCGCGGTCAGATAAAATGCCGCCGAGGAGCAAAAAAATTTTTTTTTCTCAAATGTAATAACGGATGCTAGAATGTGATTCGGGGTGGAATTCCAGGTCTTAAAATATTATTATTAGCTATTTTTAAAAATCGAGTGTTTTTGCTGCCAGAGGAAGAAAACGCGTGATGCAGCGGTAAGAAAAAAAGCTGCCTAGGAGCAAAAAAATTTTTTTTTCTCAAATGTAATAACGGATCCTAGAATGTGATTCGGGGTGGAATTCCATGTCTAAAAATATTATGATTAGCTGTTTTGAAAAAAAAAGTGTTTTTGCTGCCCGAGGAAGAAAACGCGTGATGTCGCGGTCAGAAAAAAAGCTGCCCAGGAGCAAAAAAAAATTTTTTTTCTCAAATGTAATAACGGATGCTAGAATGTGATTCAGGGTGGAATTCCATGTCTAAAAATATTATTATTAGCTGTTTTTAAAAATCGAGTGTTTTTGCTGCCCGAGGAAGAAAACGCGTGATGCCGCAGTCAGAAAAAAAGCTGCCCAGGAGCAAAAAAATTTTTTTTTCTCAAATGTAATAACGGATGCTAGAATGGGATTTGGGGTGGAATTCCATGTCTAAAAATATTATTATTAGCTGTTTTTAAAAATCAAGTGTTTTTGCTGCCTGAGGAAGAAAACGCGTGATGCCGCGGTCAGAAAAAAAGCTGCCCAGGAGCAAAAAAAAATTTTTTTTCTCAAATGTAATAACGGATGCTAGAATGTGATTCAGGGTGGAATTCCATGTCTAAAAATATTATTATTAGCTGTTTTTAAAAATCGAGTGTTTTTGCTGCCCGAGGAAGAAAACGCGTGATGCCGCAGTCAGAAAAAAAGCTGCCAGGAGCAAAAAAAATTTTTTTTTCTCAAATGTAATAACGGATGTTAGAATGGGATTCAGGGTGGAATTCCATGTCTAAAAATATTATTATTAGCTGTTTTTAAAAATCGAGTGTTTTTGCTGCCCGAGGAAGAAAACGTGTGATGCCGTGGTCAGAAAAACAGCTGCCCAAGAGCAAAATTTTTTTTTTTCTCAAATGTAATAACGGATGTTAGAATGTGATTCGGGCTGGAATTCCATGTCTAAAAATATTATTATTAGCTGTTTTTAAAAATCGAGTGTTTTTGCTGCCTGAGGAAGAAAACCCGTGATGCCGCGGTCAGAAAAAAAGCTGCCAGAAGCAAAAAAATTTTTTTTCTCAAATGTAATAACGGATGCTAGAATGTGATTCGGGGTGGAATTCCATGTCTAAAAATATTATTATTAACTGTTTTTAAAAATCGAGTGTTTTTGCTGCCCGAGGAAGAAAACGCATGATGCCGCGGTCAGAAAAACAGCTGCCCAGGAGCAAAAAATTTTTTTTTCTCAAATGTAATAACGGATGTTAGAATGTGATTCGGGCTGGAATTCCATGTCTAAAAATATTATTATTAGTTGTTTTTAAAAATCGAGTGTTTTTGCTGCCCGAGGAAGAAAACGTGTGATGCCGCGGTCAGAAAAAAAGCTGCCAGAAGCAAAAAAATTTTTTTTCTCAAATGTAATAACGGAGGCTAGAATGTGATTCGGGGTGGAATTCCATGTCTAAAAATATTATTATTAGCTGTTTTTAAAAATCGAGTGTTTTTGCTGCCCGAGGAAGAAAACGCATGATGCCGCGGTCAGAAAAAAAGCTGCCCAGGAGCAAAAATTTTTTTTTCTCAAATGTAATAACGGATGCTAGAATGTGATTCGGGGTGGAATTCCATGTCTAAAATTATTATTATTAGCTGTTTTTAAAAATCGAGTGTTTTTGCTGCCCGAGGAAGAAAACGCGTGATGCTGCGGTCAGATAAAATGCCGCCGAGGAGCAAAAAAATTTTTTTTTCTCAAATGAAATAACGGATGCTAGAATGTGATTCGGGGTGGAATTCCATGTCTTAAAATAATATTATTAGCTATTTTTAAAAATCGAGTGTTTTTGCTGCCCGAGGAAGAAAACACGTGATGCCGCGGTCCGAAAAAAAGCCGCCCAAGAGCAAAAAAAAATTTTTTTCTCGAATGTAATAACGGATGCTAGAATGTGATTCGGGGTAGAATTGCATGTCTAAAAATATTATTATTAGCTGTTTTTAAAAATCGAGTGTTTTTGCGGTTCGAAGAAGAAAACCAGTGATGCACCGGTAAGAAAAAAAGCTGCCTAGGAGCAAAAAAATTTTTTTTTCTCAAATGTAATAACGGATCCTAGAATGTGATTCGGGGTGGAATTCCATGTCTAAAAATATTATGATTAGCTGTTTTGAAAAATCAAGTGTTTTTGCTGCCCGAGGAAGAAAACGCGTGATGTCGCGGTCATAAAAAAAGTTGCTCAGGAGCAAAAAAAATTTTTTTTCCTCAAATGTAATAATGGATGCTAGAATGTGATTTAGGGTGGAATTCCATGTCTAAAAATATTATTATTAGCTGTTTTTAAAAATTGACTCTTTTTGCTGCCCGAGGAAGAAAACGCGTGATGCAGCGGTCAGAAAAAAAGCTGCCCAGGAGCAAAAAAAATTTTTTTTTCTCAAATGTAATAACGGATCCTAGAATGTGATTCAGGGTGGAATTCCATGTCTAAAAATATTATTATTAGCTGTTTTTAAAAATTGAGTGTTTTTGCTGCCCGAGGAAGAAAACGCGTGATGCCGCGGTCAGATAAAATGCCGCCGAGGAGCAAAAAAATTTTTTTTTCTCAAATGTAATAACGGATGCTAGAATGTGATTCGGGGTGGAATTCCAGGTCTTAAAATATTATTATTAGCTATTTTTAAAAATCGAGTGTTTTTGCTGCCAGAGGAAGAAAACGCGTGATGCAGCGGTAAGAAAAAAAGCTGCCTAGGAGCAAAAAAATTTTTTTTTCTCAAATGTAATAACGGATCCTAGAATGTGATTCGGGGTGGAATTCCATGTCTAAAAATATTATGATTAGCTGTTTTGAAAAAAAAAGTGTTTTTGCTGCCCGAGGAAGAAAACGCGTGATGTCGCGGTCATAAAAAAAGTTGCTCAGGAGCAAAAAAAATTTTTTTTTCTCAAATGAAATAACGGATGCTAGAATGTGATTCGGGGTGGAATTCCATGTCTTAAAATATTATTATTAGCTATTTTTAAAAATCGAGTGTTTTTGCTGCCCGAGGAAGAAAACACGTGATGCCGCGGTCCGAAAAAAAGCCGCCCAAGAGCAAAAAAAAATTTTTTTCTCGAATGTAATAACGGATGCTAGAATGTGATTCGGGGTAGAATTGCATGTCTAAAAATATTATTATTAGCTGTTTTTAAAAATCGAGTGTTTTTGCGGTTCGAAGAAGAAAACGAGTGATGCAGCGTAAGAAAAAAAGCTGCCTAGGAGCAAAAAAATTTTTTTTTCTCAAATGTAATAACGGATCCTAGAATGTGATTCGGGGTGGAATTCCATGTCTAAAAATATTATGATTAGCTGTTTTGAAAAATCAAGTGTTTTTGCTGCCCGAGGAAGAAAACGCGTGATGTCGCGGTCATAAAAAAAGTTGCTCAGGAGCAAAAAAAAAATTTTTTCCTCAAATGTAATAATGGATGCTAGAATGTGATTTAGGGTGGAATTCCATGTCTAAAAATATTATTATTAGCTGTTTTTAAAAATTGACTCTTTTTGCTGCCCGAGGAAGAAAACGCGTGATGCAGCGGTCAGAAAAAAAGCTGCCCAGGAGCAAAAAAATTTTTTTTTTCTCAAATGTAATAACGGATCCTAGAATGTGATTCAGGGTGGAATTCCATGTCTAAAAATATTATTATTAGCTGTTTTTAAAAATTGAGTGTTTTTGCTGCCCGAGGAAGAAAACGCGTGATGCCGCGGTCAGAAAAAAAGCTGCCATGTAGCAAAAAAAATTTTTTTTTCTCAAATGTAATAACGGATGCTAGAATGTGATTCAGGGTGGAATTCCATGTCTAAAAATATTATTATTAGCTGTTTTTAAAAATTGACTCTTTTTGCTGCCCGAGGAAGAAAACGCATGATGCCTCGGTCAGAAAAAAAGCTGCACAGGAACAAAAAATTTTTTTTCTCAAATGTAATAACGGAAGCTAGAATGGGATTCGGGGTGGAATTCCATGTCTAAAAATATTATTATTAGCTGTTTTTAAATATGGAGTGTTTTCGCTGCCCAAGGAAGAGAACGCGTGATGCCGCGGTCAGAAAAAAAGCTGCCAGAAGCAAAAATTTTTTTTTTCTCAAATGTAATAACGGATGCTAGAATGTGATTTGGGGTGGAATTCCATGTCTAAAAATATTATTATTAGCTGTTTTTAAAAATCGAGTGTTTTTGCTGCCCGAGGAAGAAAACGCGTGATCCCGCGGTCAGAAAAAAAGCTGCCCAGGAACAAAAATTTTTTTTTCTCAAATGTAATAACGGATGCTAGAATGGGATTCGGGGTGGAATTCCATGTCTAAAAATATTATTATTAGCTGTTTTTAAATATCGAGTGTTTTTGCTGCCTGAGGAAGAAAACCCGTGATGCCGCGGTCAGAAAAAATCTGCCCAGGAGCAAAAAAAAAATTTTTTTTCTCAAATGTAATAACGAATGCTAGAATGTGATTCGGGGTGGAATTCCATGTCTAAAAATATTATTATTAGCTGTTTTAAAAAATCAAGTGTTTTTGCTGCCTGAGGAAGAAAACCCGTGATGCCGCGGTCAGAAAAAATCTGCCCAGGAGCAAAAAAAATTTTTTTTTTCTCAAATGTAATAACGGATACTAGAATGTGATTTGGGGTGGAATTCCATGTCTAAAAATATTATTATTAGCTGTTTTTAAAAATCGAGTGTTTTTGCTGCCCGAGGAAGAAAACGTGTGATGCCGCAGTCAGAAAAAAAGCTGCCAGGAGCAAAAAAATTTTTTTTTCTCAAATGTAATAACGGATGTTAGAATGGGATTCGGGGTGGAATTCCATGTCTAAAAATATTATTATTAGCTGTTTTTAAAAATCGAGTGTTTTTGCTGCCCGAGGAAGAAAACGTGTGATGCCGTGGTCAGAAAAACAGCTGCCCAGGAGCAAAATTTTTTTTTTTCTCAAATGTAATAACGGATGTTAGAATGTGATTCGGGCTGGAATTCCATGTCTAAAAATATTATTATTAGCTGTTTTTAAAAATCGAGTGTTTTTGCTGCCCGAGGAAGAAAACGTGTGATGCCGCGGTCAGAAAAAAAGCTGCCAGAAGCAAAAAATTTTTTTTTCTCAAATGTAATAACGGATGCTAGAATGTGATTCGGGGTGGAATTCCATGTCTAAAAATATTATTATTAGCTGTTTTTAAAAATCGAGTGTTTTTGCTGCCCGAGGAAGAAAACGCATGATGCCGCGGTCAGAAAAACATCTGCCCAGGAGCAAAAAATTTTTTTTTCTCAAATGTAATAACGGATGTTAGAATGTGATTCGGGGTGGAATTCCATGTCTAAAAATATTATTATTAGCTGTTTTTAAAAATCGAGTGTTTTTGCTGCCCGAGGAAGAAAACGTGTGATGCCGCGGTCAGAAAAAAAGCTGCCAGAACCAAAAAATTTTTTTTTCTCAAATGTAATAACGGATGCTAGAATGTGATTCGGGGTGGAATTCCATGTCTAAAAATATTATTATTAGCTGTTTTTAAAAATCGAGTGTTTTTGCTACCCGAGGAAGAAAACGTGTGATGCCGCGGTCAGAAAAAAAGCTGCCAGAAGCAAAAAAATTTTTTTTCTCAAATGTAATAACGGATGCTAGAATGTGATTCGGGGTGGAATTCCATGTCTAAAAATATTATTATTAGCTGTTTTTAAAAATTGACTCTTTTTGCTGCCCGAGGAAGAAAACGCGTGATGCCGTGGTTAGAAAAAAAGCTGCCCAGGAGCAAAAAAATTTTTTTTTCTCAAATGTAATAACGGATGCTAGAATGGGATTTGGGGTGGAATTCCATGTCTAAAAATATTATTATTAGCTGTTTTTAAAAATCGAGTGTTTTTGCTGCCCGAGGAAGAAAACGCGTGATGCAGCGGTCAGAAAAAAAGCTGCCCAGGAGCAAAAAAAATTTTTTTTTCTCAAATGTAATAACGGATCCTAGAATGTGATTCAGGGTGGAATTCCATGTCTAAAAATATTATTATTAGCTGTTTTTAAAAATCGAGTGTTTTTGCTGCCCGAGGAAGAAAACGCGTGATCCCGCGGTCAGAAAAAAAGCTGCCCAGGAACAAAAAATTTTTTTCTCAAATGTAATAACGGATGCTAGAATGGGATTCGGGGTGGAATTCCATGTCTAAAAATATTATTATTAGCTGTTTTTAAATATCGAGTGTTTTCGCTGCCCAAGGAAGAGAACACGTGATGCCGCGGTCAGAAAAAAAGCTGCCAGAAGCAAAAATTTTTTTTTTCTCAAATGTAATAACGGATCCTAGAATGTGATTCGGGGTGGAATTCAATGTCTAAAAATATTATTATTAGCTGTTTTTAAAAATCAAGTGTTTTTGCTGCCTGAGGAAGAAAACCCGTGATGCCGCGGTCAGAAAAAATCTGCCCAGGAGCAAAAAAAAAATTTTTTTTCTCAAATGTAATAACGAATGCTAGAATGTGATTCGGGGTGGAATTCCATGTCTAAAAATATTATTATTAGCTGTTTTAAAAAATCAAGTGTTTTTGCTGCCTGAGGAAGAAAACCCGTGATGCCGCGGTCAGAAAAAAAGCTGCCCAGGAGCAAAAAAAATTTTTTTTTTCTCAAATGTAATAACGGATACTAGAATGTGATTTGGGGTGGAATTCCATGTCTAAAAATATTATTATTAGCTGTTTTTAAAAATCGAGTGTTTTTGCTGCCCGAGGAAGAAAACGCGTGATGCCGCAGTCAGAAAAAAAGCTGCCAGGAGCAAAAAAATTTTTTTTTCTCAAATGTAATAACGGATGTTAGAATGTGATTCGGGCTGGAATTCCATGTCTAAAAATATTATTATTAGCTGTTTTTAAAAATCGAGTGTTTTTGCTGCCCGAGGAAGAAAACGTGTGATGCCGCGGTCAGAAAAAAAGCTGCCAGAAGCAAAAAATTTTTTTTTCTCAAATGTAATAACGGATGCTAGAATGTGATTCGGGGTGGAATTCCATGTCTAAAAATATTATTATTAGCTGTTTTTAAAAATCGAGTGTTTTTGCTGCCCGAGGAAGAAAACGCATGATGCCGCGGTCAGAAAAACATCTGCCCAGGAGCAAAAAATTTTTTTTCTCAAATGTAATAACGGATGTTAGAATGTGATTCGGGCTGGAATTCCATGTCTAAAAATATTATTATTAGCTGTTTTTAAAAATCGAGTGTTTTTGCTGCCCGAGGAAGAAAACGTGTGATGCCGCGGTCAGAAAAAAAGCTGCCAGAAGCAAAAAATTTTTTTTTCTCAAATGTAATAACGGATGCTAGAATGTGATTCGGGGTGGAATTCCATGTCTAAAAATATTATTATTAGCTGTTTTTAAAAATCGAGTGTTTTTGCTGCCCGAGGAAGAAAACGTGTGATGCCGCGGTCAGAAAAAAAGCTGCCAGTAGCAAAAAATTTTTTTTTCTCAAATGTAATAACGGATGCTAGAATGTGATTCGGGGTGGAATTCCATGTCTAAAAATATTATTATTAGCTGTTTTTAAAAATCGAGTGTTTTTGCTGCCCGAGGAAGAAAACGCATGATGCCGCGGTCAGAAAAACATCTGCCCAGGAGCAAAAAATTTTTTTTTCTCAAATGTAATAACGGATGTTAGAATGTGATTCGGGCTGGAATTCCATGTCTAAAAATATTATTATTAGCTGTTTTTAAAAATCGAGTGTTTTTGCTGCCCGAGGAAGAAAACGTGTGATGCCGCGGTCAGAAAAAAAGCTGCCAGAAGCAAAAAATTTTTTTTTCTCAAATGTAATAACGGATGCTAGAATGTGATTCGGGGTGGAATTCCATGTCTAAAAATATTATTATTAGCTGTTTTTAAAAATCGAGTGTTTTTGCTGCCCGAGGAAGAAAACGCATGATGCCGCGGTCAGAAAAAAAGCTGCCCAGGAGCAAAAATTTTTTTTTCTCAAATGTAATAACGGATGCTAGAATGTGATTCGGGGTGGAATTCCATGTCTAAAAATATTATTATTAGCTGTTTTTAAAAATCAAGTGTTTTTGCTGCCCGAGGAAGAAAACGCGTGATGCAGCGGTCAGAAAAAAAGCTGCCCAGGAGCAAAAAAAAATTTTTTTTCTCAAATGTAATAACGGATGCTAGAATGTGATTCAGGGTGGAATTCCATGTCTAAAAATATTATTATTAGCTGTTTTTAAAAATCGAGTGTTTTTGCTGCCCGAGGAAGAAAACGCGTGATGCCGCAGTCAGAAAAAAAGCTGCCAGGAGCAAAAAAAATTTTTTTTTCTCAAATGTAATAACGGATGTTAGAATGGGATTCGGGGTGGAATTCCATGTCTAAAAATATTATTATTAGCTGTTTTTAAAAATCGAGTGTTTTTGCTGCCCGAGGAAGAAAACGTGTGATGCCGTGGTCAGAAAAACAGCTGCCCAGGAGCAAAAAATTTTTTTTTCTCAAATGTAATAACGGATGTTAGAATGTGATTCGGGCTGGAATTCCATGTCTAAAAATATTATTATTAGCTGTTTTTAAAAATCGAGTGTTTTTGCTGCCCGAGGAAGAAAACGTGTGATGCCGCGGTCAGAAAAAAAGCTGCCCAGGAGCAAAAAAATTTTTTTTTCTCAAATGTAATAACGGATGCTAGAATGGGATTTGGGGTGGAATTCCATGTCTAAAAATATTATTATTAGCTGTTTTTAAAAATCGAGTGTTTTTGCTGCCCGAGGAAGAAAACGCGTGATGCAGCGGTCAGAAAAAAAGCTGCCCAGGAGCAAAAAATTTTTTTTTTTCTCAAATGTAATAACGGATCCTAGAATGTGATTCAGGGTGGAATTCCATGTCTAAAAATATTATTATTAGCTGTTTTTAAAAATCGAGTGTTTTTGCTGCCCGAGGAAGAAAACGTGTGATGCCGCGGTCAGAAAAAAAGCTGCCAGAAGAAAAAATTTTTTTTTTCTCAAATGTAATAACGGATGCTAGAATGTGATTCGGGGTGGAATTCCATGTCTAAAAATATTATTATTAGCTGTTTTTAAAAATCGAGTGTTTTTGCTGCCCGAGGAAGAAAACGCATGATGCCGCGGTCAGAAAAACATCTGCCCAGGAGCAAAAAAATTTTTTTTCTCAAATGTAATAACGGATGTTAGAATGTGATTCGGGCTGGAATTCCATGTCTAAAAATATTATTATTAGCTGTTTTTAAAAATCGAGTGTTTTTGCTGCCCGAGGAAGAAAACGTGTGATGCCGCGGTCAGAAAAAAAGCTGCCAGAAGCAAAAAATTTTTTTTTCTCAAATGTAATAACGGATGCTAGAATGTGATTCGGGGTGGAATTCCATGTCTAAAAATATTATTATTAGCTGTTTTTAAAAATCGAGTGTTTTTGCTGCCCGAGGAAGAAAACGTGTGATGCCGCGGTCAGAAAAAAAGCTGCCAGAAGCAAAAAATTTTTTTTTCTCAAATGTAATAACGGATGCTAGAATGTGATTCGGGGTGGAATTCCATGTCTAAAAATATTATTATTAGCTGTTTTTAAAAATCGAGTGTTTTTGCTGCCCGAGGAAGAAAACGTGTGATGCCGCGGTCAGAAAAAAAGCTGCCAGAAGCAAAAAATTTTTTTTTCTCAAATGTAATAACGGATGCTAGAATGTGATTCGGGGTGGAATTCCATGTCTAAAAATATTATTATTAGCTGTTTTTAAAAATCGAGTGTTTTTGCTGCCCGAGGAAGAAAACGTGTGATGCCGCGGTCAGAAAAAAAGCTGCCAGAAGCAAAAAATTTTTTTTTCTCAAATGTAATAACGGATGCTAGAATGTGATTCGGGGTGGAATTCCATGTCTAAAAATATTATTATTAGCTGTTTTTAAAATTCGAGTGTTTTTGCTGCCCGAGGAAGAAAACGCATGATGCCGCGGTCAGAAAAACATCTGCCCAGGAGCAAAAAATTTTTTTTTCTCAAATGTAATAACGGATGTTAGAATGTGATTCGGGCTGGAATTCCATGTCTAAAAATATTATTATTAGCTGTTTTTAAAAATCGAGTGTTTTTGCTGCCCGAGGAAGAAAACGTGTGATGCCGCGGTCAGAAAAAAAGCTACCAGAAGCAAAAAAATTTTTTTTCTCAAATGTAATAACGGATGCTAGAATGTGATTCGGGGTGGAATTCCATGTCTAAAAATATTATTATTAGCTGTTTTTAAAAATCGAGTGTTTTTGCTGCCCGAGGAAGAAAACGCATGATGCCGCGGTCAGAAAAAAAGCTGCCCAGGAGCAAAAATTTTTTTTTCTCAAATGTAATAACGGATGCTAGAATGTGATTCGGGGTGGAATTCCATGTCTAAAAATATTATTATTAGCTGTTTTTAAAAATCAAGTGTTTTTGCTGCCCGAGGAAGAAAACGCGTGATGCAGCGGTCAGAAAAAAAGCTGTAAGGAGCAAAAAAAATTTTTTTTTCTCAAATGTAATAACGGATGTTAGAATGGGATTCGGGGTGGAATTCCATGTCTAAAAATATTATTATTAGCTGTTTTTAAAAATCGAGTGTTTTTGCTGCCCGAGGAAGAAAACGTGTGATGCCGTGGTCAGAAAAACAGCTGCCCAGGAGCAAAAAATTTTTTTTTCTCAAATGTAATAACGGATGTTAGAATGTGATTCGGGCTGGAATTCCATGTCTAAAAATATTATTATTAGCTGTTTTTAAAAATCGAGTGTTTTTGCTGCCCGAGGAAGAAAACGTGTGATGCCGCGGTCAGAAAAAAAGCTGCCAGAAGCAAAAAATTTTTTTTTCTCAAATGTAATAACGGATGCTAGAATGTGATTCGGGGTGGAATTCCATGTCTAAAAATATTATTATTAGCTGTTTTTAAAAATCGAGTGTTTTTGCTGCCGAGGAAGAAAACGCGTGATGCAGCGGTCAGAAAAAAAGCTGCCAGAAGCAAAAAAATTTTTTTTCTCAAATGTAATAACGGATGCTAGAATGTGATTCAGGGTGGAATTCCATGTCTAAAAATATTATTATTAGCTGTTTTTAAAAATCGAGTGTTTTTGCTGCCCGAGGAAGAAAACGCGTGATGCAGCGGTCAGAAAAAAAGCTGCCCAGAAGCAAAAAAAATTTTTTCTTCTCAAATGTAATAATGGATCCTAGAATGTCATTAGGGGTGGAATTCCATGTCTAAAAATATTATTATTAGCTGTATTTAAAAATCGAGTGTTTTTGCTGCCCGAGGAAGAAACCGCGTGATGCCGCAGTAAGAAAAAAAGCTGCCCAGGAGCAAAAAAAATTTTTTTCTCAAATGTAATAACGGATGCTAGAATGTGATTCGGGGTGGAATTCCATGTCTAAAAATATTATTATTAGCTGTATTTAAAAATCGAGTGTTTTTGCTGCCCGAGGAAGAAAACGCGTGATGCCGCAGTCAGAAAAAAAGCTGCCAGGAGCAAAAAAAATTTTTTTTCTCAAATCTAATAACGGATATTAGAATGGGATTCGGGGTGGAATTCCATGTCTAAAAATATTATTATTAGCTGTTTTTAAAAATCGAGTGTTTTTGCTGCCCGAGGAAGAAAACGTGTGATGCCGTGGTCAGAAAAACAGCTGCCCAGGAGCAAAAATTTTTTTTTTCTCAAATGTAATAACGGATGTTAGAATGTGATTCGGGCTGGAATTCCATGTCTAAAAATATTATTATTAGGTGTTTTTAAAAATCGAGTGTTTTTGCTGCCCGAGGAAGAAAACGTGTGATGCAGCGGTCAGAAAAAAAGCTGCCCAGAAGCAAAAAAAATTTTTTCTTCTCAAATGTAATAATGGATCCTAGAATGTCATTAGGGGTGGAATTCCATGTCTAAAAATATTATTATTAGCTGTATTTAAAAATCGAGTGTTTTTGCTGCCCGAGGAAGAAAACGCGTGATGCCGCAGTCAGAAAAAAAGCTGCCAGGAGCAAAAAAAAATTTTTTTTCTCAAATGTAATAACGGATGTTAGAATGGGATTCGGGGTGGAATTCCATGTCTAAAAATATTATTATTAGCTGTTTTTAAAAATCGAGTGTTTTTGCTGCCCGAGGAAGAAAACGTGTGATGCCGTGGTCAGAAAAACAGCTGCCCAGGAGCAAAAAAATTTTTTTTCTCAAATGTAATAACGGATGCTAGAATGTGATTCAGGGTGGAATTCCATGTCTAAAAATATTATTATTAGCTGTTTTTAAAAATCGAGATTTTTTTGCTGCCCGAGGAAGAAAACGCGTGATGCCGCGGTAAGAAAAAAAGCTGCCCAGGAGCAAAAAAATTTTTTTTCTCAAATGTAATAACGGATGCTAGAATGTGATTCGGGGTGGAATTCAATGTCTAAAAATATTATTATTAGCTGTATTTAAAAATCGAGTGTTTTTGCTGCCCGAGGAAGAAAACGCGTGATGCCACAGTTAGAAAAAAAGCTGCCAGGAGCAAAAAAAATTTTTTTTTCTCAAATGTAATAACGGATGTTAGAATGGGATTCGGGGTGGAATTCCATGTCTAAAAATATTATTATTAGCTGTTTTTAAAAATCGAGTGTTTTTGCTGCCCGAGGAAGAAAACGTGTGATGCCGTGGTCAGAAAAACAGCTGCCCAGGAGCAAAAATTTTTTTTTCTCAAATGTAATAACGGATGTTAGAATGTGATTCGGGCTGGAATTCCATGTCTAAAAATATTATTATTAGCTGTATTTAAAAATCGAGTGTTTTTGCTGCCCGAGGAAGAAAACGCGTGATGCCGCAGTCAGAAAAAAAGCTGCCAGGAGCAAAAAAAAATTTTTTTTCCCAAATGTAATAACAGATGTTAGAATGGGATTCGGGGTGGAATTCCATGTCTAAAAATATTATTATTAGCTGTTTTTAAAAATCGAGTGTTTTTGCTGCCCGAGGAAGAAAACGTGTGATGCCGTGGTCAGAAAAACAGCTGCCCAGGAGCAAAAATTTTTTTTTCTCAAATGTAATAACGGATGTTAGAATGTGATTCGGGCTGGAATTCCATGTCTAAAAATATTATTATTAGCTGTTTTTAAAAATCGAGTGTTTTTGCTGCCCGAGGAAGAAAACGTGTGAGGCCGCGGTCAGAAAAAAAGCTGCCAGGAGCAAAAAAAATTTTTTTTCTCAAATCTAATAACGGATATTAGAATGGGATTCGGGGTGGAATTCCATGTCTAAAAATATTATTATTAGCTGTTTTTAAAAATCGAGTGTTTTTGCTGCCCGAGGAAGAAAACGTGTGATGCCGTGGTCAGAAAAACAGCTGCCCAGGAGCAAAAATTTTTTTTTTCTCAAATGTAATAACGGATGTTAGAATGTGATTCGGGCTGGAATTCCATGTCTAAAAATATTATTATTAGGTGTTTTTAAAAATCGAGTGTTTTTGCTGCCCGAGGAAGAAAACGTGTGATGCAGCGGTCAGAAAAAAAGCTGCCCAGAAGCAAAAAAAATTTTTTCTTCTCAAATGTAATAATGGATCCTAGAATGTCATTAGGGGTGGAATTCCATGTCTAAAAATATTATTATTAGCTGTATTTAAAAATCGAGTGTTTTTGCTGCCCGAGGAAGAAAACGCGTGATGCCGCAGTCAGAAAAAAAGCTGCCAGGAGCAAAAAAAAATTTTTTTTCTCAAATGTAATAACGGATGTTAGAATGGGATTCGGGGTGGAATTCCATGTCTAAAAATATTATTATTAGCTGTTTTTAAAAATCGAGTGTTTTTGCTGCCCGAGGAAGAAAACGTGTGATGCCGTGGTCAGAAAAACAGCTGCCCAGGAGCAAAAAAATTTTTTTTCTCAAATGTAATAACGGATGCTAGAATGTGATTCAGGGTGGAATTCCATGTCTAAAAATATTATTATTAGCTGTTTTTAAAAATCGAGATTTTTTTGCTGCCCGAGGAAGAAAACGCGTGATGCCGCGGTAAGAAAAAAAGCTGCCCAGGAGCAAAAAAATTTTTTTTCTCAAATGTAATAACGGATGCTAGAATGTGATTCGGGGTGGAATTCAATGTCTAAAAATATTATTATTAGCTGTATTTAAAAATCGAGTGTTTTTGCTGCCCGAGGAAGAAAACGCGTGATGCCACAGTTAGAAAAAAAGCTGCCAGGAGCAAAAAAAATTTTTTTTTCTCAAATGTAATAACGGATGTTAGAATGGGATTCGGGGTGGAATTCCATGTCTAAAAATATTATTATTAGCTGTTTTTAAAAATCGAGTGTTTTTGCTGCCCGAGGAAGAAAACGTGTGATGCCGTGGTCAGAAAAACAGCTGCCCAGGAGCAAAAATTTTTTTTTCTCAAATGTAATAACGGATGTTAGAATGTGATTCGGGCTGGAATTCCATGTCTAAAAATATTATTATTAGCTGTATTTAAAAATCGAGTGTTTTTGCTGCCCGAGGAAGAAAACGCGTGATGCCGCAGTCAGAAAAAAAGCTGCCAGGAGCAAAAAAAAATTTTTTTTCCCAAATGTAATAACAGATGTTAGAATGGGATTCGGGGTGGAATTCCATGTCTAAAAATATTATTATTAGCTGTTTTTAAAAATCGAGTGTTTTTGCTGCCCGAGGAAGAAAACGTGTGATGCCGTGGTCAGAAAAACAGCTGCCCAGGAGCAAAAATTTTTTTTTCTCAAATGTAATAACGGATGTTAGAATGTGATTCGGGCTGGAATTCCATGTCTAAAAATATTATTATTAGCTGTTTTTAAAAATCGAGTGTTTTTGCTGCCCGAGGAAGAAAACGTGTGAGGCCGCGGTCAGAAAAAAAGCTGCCAGAAGCAAAAAATTTTTTTTTCTCAAATGTAATAACGGATGCTAGAATGTGATTCGGGGTGGAATTCCATGTCTAAAAATATTATTATTAGCTGTTTTTAAAAATCGAGTGTTTTTGCTGCCCGAGGAAGAAAACGCATGATGCCGCGGTCAGAAAAAAAGCTGCCCAGGAGCAAAAATTTTTTTTTTCTCAAATGTAATAACGGATGCTAGAATGTGATTCGGGGTGGAATTCCATGTCTAAAAATATTATTATTAGCTGTTTTTAAAAATCAAGTGTTTTTGCTGCCCGAGGAAGAAAACGCGTGATGCAGCGGTCAGAAAAAAAGCTGCCCAGGAGCAAAAAAATTTTTTTTTTCTCAAATGTAATAACGGATCCTAGAATGTGATTCAGGGTGGAATTCCATGTCTAAAAATATTATTATTAACTGTTTTTAAAAATCGAGTGTTTTTGCTGCCCGAGGAAGAAAACGCGTGATGCCGCAGTGAGAAAAAAAGCTGCTAGGAGCAAAAAAAATTTTTTTTTCTCAAATGTAATAACGGATGTTAGAATCGGATTCGGGGTGGAATTCCATGTCTACAAATATTTTTTTTAGCTGTTTTTAAAAATCAAGTGTTTTTGCTGCCCGAGGAAGAAAACGCGTGATGCAGCGGTCAGAAAAAAAGCTGCTTAGGAGCAAAAAAAATTTTTTTTCTCAAATGTAATAACGAATCCTAGAATGTGATTCGGGGTGGAATTCCGTGTCAAAAAATATTATTATTAGCTGTTTTGAAAAATCAAGTGTTTTTGCTGCCCGAGGAAGAAAACGCGTGATGCCACGGTCATAAAAAAAGTTGCTCAGGAGCAAAAAAAAATTTTTTTTCTCAAATGTAATAACGGATGCTAGAATGTGATTCAGGGTGGAATTCCATGTCAAAAAATATTATTATTAGCTGTTTTTAAAAATCGAGTGTTTTTGCTGCCCGAGGAAGAAAACGCATGATGCCGTGGTCAGAAAAAAAGCTGCCCAGGAGCAAAAAAAATTTTTTTTTCTCAAATGTAATAACGGATGCTAGAATGTGATTCGGGGTGGAATTCCATGTCTAAAAATATTATTATTAGCTGTTTTTAAAAATCAAGTGTTTTTGCTGCCCGAGGAAGAACACGCGTGATGCAGCGGTCAGAAAAAAAGCTGCCCAGGAGCAAAAAAAATTTTTTTTTCTCAAATGTAATAACGGATGCTAGAATGTAATTCGGGCTGGAATTCCATGTCTAAAAATATTATTATTAGCTGTATTTAAAAATCGAGTGTTTTTGCTGCCCGAGGAAGAAAACGCGTGATGCCGCAGTCAGAAAAAAAGCTGCCAGGAGCAAAAAAAATTTTTTTTTCCCAAATGTAATAACAGATGTTAGAATGGGATTCGGGGTGGAATTCCATGTCTAAAAATATTATTATTAGCTGTTTTTAAAAATCGAGTGTTTTTGCTGCCCGAGGAAGAAAACGTGTGATGCCGTGGTCAGAAAAACAGCTGCCCAGGAGCAAAAATTTTTTTTTCTCAAATGTAATAACGGATGTTAGAATGTGATTCGGGCTGGAATTCCATGTCTAAAAATATTATTATTAGCTGTTTTTAAAAATCGAGTGTTTTTGCTGCCCGAGGAAGAAAACGTGTGAGGCCGCGGTCAGAAAAAAAGCTGCCAGAAGCAAAAAATTTTTTTTTCTCAAATGTAATAACGGATGCTAGAATGTGATTCGGGGTGGAATTCCATGTCTAAAAATATTATTATTAGCTGTTTTTAAAAATCGAGTGTTTTTGCTGCCCGAGGAAGAAAACGCATGATGCCGCGGTCAGAAAAAAAGCTGCCCAGGAGCAAAAATTTTTTTTTTCTCAAATGTAATAACGGATGCTAGAATGTGATTCGGGGTGGAATTCCATGTCTAAAAATATTATTATTAGCTGTTTTTAAAAATCAAGTGTTTTTGCTGCCCGAGGAAGAAAACGCGTGATGCAGCGGTCAGAAAAAAAGCTGCCCAGGAGCAAAAAAATTTTTTTTTTCTCAAATGTAATAACGGATCCTAGAATGTGATTCAGGGTGGAATTCCATGTCTAAAAATATTATTATTAACTGTTTTTAAAAATCGAGTGTTTTTGCTGCCCGAGGAAGAAAACGCGTGATGCCGCAGTGAGAAAAAAAGCTGCTAGGAGCAAAAAAATTTTTTTTTTCTCAAATGTAATAACGGATGTTAGAATCGGATTCGGGGTGGAATTCCATGTCTAAAAATATTTTTTTTAGCTGTTTTTAAAAATCAAGTGTTTTTGCTGCCCGAGGAAGAAAACGCGTGATGCAGCGGTCAGAAAAAAAGCTGCTTAGGAGCAAAAAAATTTTTTTTTCTCAAATGTAATAACGAATCCTAGAATGTGATTCGGGGTGGAATTCCGTGTCAAAAAATATTATTATTAGCTGTTTTGAAAAATCAAGTGTTTTTGCTGCCCGAGGAAGAAAACGCGTGATGCCACGGTCATAAAAAAAGTTGCTCAGGAGCAAAAAAAAATTTTTTTTCTCAAATGTAATAACGGATGCTAGAATGTGATTCAGGGTGGAATTCCATGTCAAAAAATATTATTATTAGCTGTTTTTAAAAATCGAGTGTTTTTGCTGCCCGAGGAAGAAAACGCATGATGCCGTGGTCAGAAAAAAAGCTGCCCAGGAGCAAAAAAAATTTTTTTTTCTCAAATGTAATAACGGATGCTAGAATGTGATTCGGGGTGGAATTCCATGTCTAAAAATATTATTATTAGCTGTTTTTAAAAATCAAGTGTTTTTGCTGCCCGAGGAAGAACACGCGTGATGCAGCGGTCAGAAAAAAAGCTGCCCAGGAGCAAAAAAAAATTTTTTTTCTCAAATGTAATAACGGATGCTAGAATGTAATTCGGGGTGGAATTCCATGTCTAAAAATATTATTATTAGCTGTTTTTAAAAATTGACTCTTTTTGCTGCCCGAGGAAGAAAACGTGTGATGCCGTGGTCAGAAAAACAGCTGCCCAGGAGCAAAAAATTTTTTTTTCTCAAATGTAATAACGGATGCTAGAATGTGATTTGGGCTGGAATTCCATGTCTAAAAATATTATTATTAGCTGTTTTTAAAAATCGAGTGTTTTTGCTGCCCGAGGAAGAAAACGCATGATGCCGCGGTCAGAAAAAAAGCTGCCCAGGAGCAAAAATTTTTTTTTTCTCAAATGTAATAACGGATGCTAGAATGTGATTTGGGGTGGAATTCCATGTCTAAAAATATTATTATTAGCTGTTTTTAAAAATCAAGTGTTTTTGCTGCCCGAGGAAGAAAACGCGTGATGCAGCGGTCAGAAAAAAAGCTGCCCAGGAGCAAAAAAATTTTTTTTTTCTCAAATGTAATAACGGATCCTAGAATGTGATTCAGGGTGGAATTCCATGTCTAAAAATATTATTATTAACTGTTTTTAAAAATCGAGTGTTTTTGCTGCCCGAGGAAGAAAACGCGTGATGCCGCAGTGAGAAAAAAAGCTGCTAGGAGCAAAAAAATTTTTTTTTTTCTCAAATGTAATAACGGATGTTAGAATCGGATTCGGGGTGGAATTCCATGTCTAAAAATATTTTTTTTAGCTGTTTTTAAAAATCAAGTGTTTTTGCTGCCCGAGGAAGAAAACGCGTGATGCAGCGGTCAGAAAAAAAGCTGCTTAGGAGCAAAAAAAATTTTTTTTCTCAAATGTAATAACGAATCCTAGAATGTGATTCGGGGTGGAATTCCGTGTCA
Organism: Arizona elegans; assembly: GCA_022577455.1. NCBI lineage: Eukaryota > Metazoa > Chordata > Lepidosauria > Squamata > Colubridae > Arizona > Arizona elegans. The sequence goes on along the minus strand of JAKOOJ010000001.1, from coordinate 166,817,486 downwards.
AAAAATATTATTATTAGCTGTTTTGAAAAATCAAGTGTTTTTGCTGCCCGAGGAAGAAAACGCGTGATGCCACGGTCATAAAAAAAGTTGCTCAGGAGCAAAAAAAAATTTTTTTTCTCAAATGTAATAACGGATGCTAGAATGTGATTCAGGGTGGAATTCCATGTCAAAAAATATTATTATTAGCTGTTTTTAAAAATCGAGTGTTTTTGCTGCCCGAGGAAGAAAACGTGTGATGCCGTGGTCAGAAAAACAGCTGCCCAGGAGCAAAAAATTTTTTTTTCTCAAATGTAATAACGGATGCTAGAATGTGATTTGGGCTGGAATTCCATGTCTAAAAATATTATTATTAGCTGTTTTTAAAAATCGAGTGTTTTTGCTGCCCGAGGAAGAAAACGCATGATGCCGCGGTCAGAAAAAAAGCTGCCCAGGAGCAAAAATTTTTTTTTTCTCAAATGTAATAACGGATGCTAGAATGTGATTTGGGCTGGAATTCCATGTCTAAAAATATTATTATTAGCTGTTTTTAAAAATCGAGTGTTTTTGCTGCCCGAGGAAGAAAACGCATGATGCCGCGGTCAGAAAAAAAGCTGCCCAGGAGCAAAAATTTTTTTTTTCTCAAATGTAATAACGGATGTTAGAATCGGATTCGGGGTGGAATTCCATGTCTAAAAATATTTTTTTTAGCTGTTTTTAAAAATCAAGTGTTTTTGCTGCCCGAGGAAGAAAACGCGTGATGCAGCGGTCAGAAAAAAAGCTGCCTAGGAGCAAAAAAAATTTTTTTTCTCAAATGTAATAACGAATCCTAGAATGTGATTCGGGGTGGAATTCCGTGTCAAAAAATATTATTATTAGCTGTTTTGAAAAATCAAGTGTTTTTGCTGCCCGAGGAAGAAAACGCGTGATGCCACGGTCATAAAAAAAGTTGCTCAGGAGCAAAAAAAAATTTTTTTTCTCAAATGTAATAACGGATGCTAGAATGTGATTCGGGGTGGAATTCCATGTCTAAAAATATTATTATTAGCTGTTTTTAAAAATCGAGTGTTTTTGCTGCCCGAGGAAGAAAACGTGTGATGCCGTGGTCAGAAAAACAGCTGCCCAGGAGCAAAAATTTTTTTTTTCTCAAATGTAATAACGGATGTTAGAATGTGATTCGGGCTGGAATTCCATGTCTAAAAATATTATTATTAGCTGTTTTTAAAAATCGAGTGTTTTTGCTGCCCGAGGAAGAAAACGTGTGATGCCGCGGTCAGAAAAAAAGCTGCCCAGGAGCAAAAATTTTTTTTTTCTCAAATGTAATAACGGATGCTAGAATGTGATTCGGGGTGGAATTCCATGTCTAAAAATATTATTATTAGCTGTTTTTAAAAATCAAGTGTTTTTGCTGCCCGAGGAAGAAAACGCGTGATGCAGCGGTCAGAAAAAAAGCTGCCCAGGAGCAAAAAAAAAATTTTTTTTCTCAAATGTAATAACGGATGCTAGAATGTGATTCAGGGTGGAATTCCATGTCTAAAAATATTATTATTAGCTGTTTTTAAAAATCGAGTGTTTTTGCTGCCCGAGGAAGAAAACGCGTGATGCAGCGGTCAGAAAAACAGCTGCCCAGGAACAAAAAAATTTTTTTCTCAAATGTAATAACGGATGCTAGAATGTGATTCAGGGTGGAATTCCATGTCTAAAAATATTATTATTAGCTGTTTTTAAAAATCGAGTGTTTTTGCTGCCCGAGGAAGAAAACGCGTGATGCCGCAGTTAGAAAAAAAGCTGCCAGGAGCAAAAAAATTTTTTTTTTCTCAAATGTAATAACGGATGTTAGAATGGGATTCGGGGTGGAATTCCATGTCTAAAAATATTATTATTAGCTGTTTTTATAAATCGAGTGTTTTTGCTGCCCGAGGAAGAAAACGTGTGATGCCGTGGTCAGAAAAACAGCTGCCCAGGAGCAAAAATTTTTTTTCTCAAATGTAATAACAGATGTTAGAATGGGATTCGGGGTGGAATTCCATGTCTAAAAATATTATTATTAGCTGTTTTTAAAAATCGAGTGTTTTTGCTGCCCGAGGAAGAAAACGTGTGATGCCGTGGTCAGAAAAACAGCTGCCCAGGAGCAAAAATTTTTTTTTCTCAAATGTAATAACGGATGTTAGAATGTGATTCGGGCTGGAATTCCATGTCTAAAAATATTATTATTAGCTGTTTTTAAAAATCGAGTGTTTTTGCTGCCCGAGGAAGAAAACGTGTGAGGCCGCGGTCAGAAAAAAAGCTGCCAGAAGCAAAAATTTTTTTTGTCTCAAATGTAATAACGGATGCTAGAATGTGATTCGGGGTGGAATTCCATGTCTAAAAATATTATTATTAGCTGTTTTTAAAAATCGAGTGTTTTTGCTGCCCGAGGAAGAAAACGCATGATGCCGCGGTCAGAAAAAAAGCTGCCCAGGAGCAAAATTTTTTTTTTCTCAAATGTAATAACGGATGCTAGAATGTGATTCGGGGTGGAATTCCATGTCTAAAAATATTATTATTAGCTGTTTTTAAAAATCAAGTGTTTTTGCTGCCCGAGGAAGAAAACGCGTGATGCAGCGGTCAGAAAAAAAGCTGCCCAGGAGCAAAAAAATTTTTTTTTTCTCAAATGTAATAACGGATCCTAGAATGTGATTCAGGGTGGAATTCCATGTCTAAAAATATTATTATTAGCTGTTTGTAAAAATCGAGTGTTTTTGCTGCCCGAGGAAGAAAACGCGTGATGCCGCAGTGAGAAAAAAAGCTGCTAGGAGCAAAAAAATTTTTTTTTTCTCAAATGTAATAACGGATGTTAGAATCGGATTCGGGGTGGAATTCCATGTCTAAAAATATTTTTTTTAGCTGTTTTTAAAAATCAAGTGTTTTTGCTGCCCGAGGAAGAATACGCGTGAGGCAGCGGTCAGAAAAAAAGCTGCCTAGGAGCAAAAAAAATTTTTTTTCTCAAATGTAATAACGAACCCTAGAATGTGATTCGGGGTGGAATTCCGTGTCAAAAAATATTATTATTAGCTGTTTTGAAAAATCAAGTGTTTTTGCTGCCCGAGGAAGAAAACGCGTGATGCCACGGTCATAAAAAAAGTTGCTCAGGAGCAAAAAAAAATTTTTTTTCTCAAATGTAATAACGGATGCTAGAATGTGATTCAGGGTGGAATTCCATGTCAAAAAATATTATTATTAGCTGTTTTTAAAAATCGAGTGTTTTTGCTGCCCGAGGAAGAAAACGCATGATGACGCGGTCAGAAAAAAAGCTGCCCAGGAGCAAAAAAAATTTTTTTTTCTCAAATGTAATAACGGATGCTAGAATGTGATTCGGGGTGGAATTCCATGTCTAAAAATATTATTATTAGCTGTTTTTAAAAATCAAGTGTTTTTGCTGCCCGAGGAAGAACACGCGTGATGCAGCGGTCAGAAAAAAAGCTGCCCAGGAGCAAAAAAAAATTTTTTTTCTCAAATGTAATAACGGATGCTAGAATGTAATTCGTGGTGGAATTCCATGTCTAAAAATATTATTATTAGCTGTTTTTAAAAATTGACTCTTTTTGCTGCCCGAGGAAGAAAACGTGTGATGCCGTGGTCAGAAAAAAAGCTGCCCAGGAGCAAAAAAAATTTTTTTTTCTCAAATGTAATAACGGATGCTAGAATGTAATTCGGGGTGGAATTCCATGTCTAAAAATATTATTATTAGCTGTTTTTAAAAATTGACTCTCTTTGCTGCCCGAGGAAGAAAACGTGTGATGCCGTGGTCAGAAAAACAGCTGCCCAGGAGCAAAAAAATTTTTTTTCTCAAATGTAATAACGGATGCTAGAATGTGATTTGGGCTGGAATTCCATGTCTAAAAATATTATTATTAGCTGTTTTTAAAAATCGAGTGTTTTTGCTGCCCGAGGAAGAAAACGCATGATGCCGCGGTCAGAAAAAAAGCTGCCCAGGAGCAAAAATTTTTTTTTTCTCAAATGTAATAACGGATGCTAGAATGTGATTCGGGGTGGAATTCCATGTCTAAAAATATTATTATTAGCTGTTTTTAAAAATCGAGTGTTTTTGCTGCCCGATGCAGCGTCAGAAAAAAAGCTGCCCAGAAGCAAAAAAATTTTTTTCTTCTCAAATGTAATAATGGATCCTAGAATGTCATTAGGGGTGGAATTCCATGTCTAAAAATATTATTATTAGCTGTTTGTAAAAATCGAGTGTTTTTGTTGCCCGAGGAAGAAAAAGCGTGATGCCGCAGTGAGAAAAAAAGCTGCTAGGAGCAAAAAAAATTTTTTTTTCTCAAATGTAATAACGGATGTTAGAATCGGATTCGGGGTGGAATTCCATGTCTAAAAATATTTTTTTTAGCTGTTTTTAAAAATCAAGTGTTTTTGCTGCCCGAGGAAGAAAACGCGAGATGCCACAGTCATAAAAAAAGTTGCTCAGGAGCAAAAAAAATTTTTTTTTCTCAAATGTAATAACGGATGCTAGAATGTGATTCGGGGTGGAATTCCATGTCTAAAAATATTATTATTAGCTGTTTTTAAAAATCGAGTGTTTTTGCTGCCCGAGGAAGAAAACGTGTGATGCCGCGGTCAGAAAAAAAGCTGCCCAGGAGCAAAAATTTTTTTTTTCTCAAATGTAATAACGGATGTTAGAATGTGATTCGGGCTGGAATTCCATGTCTAAAAATATTATTATTAGCTGTTTTTAAAAATCGAGTGTTTTTGCTGCCCGAGGAAGAAAACGTGTGAGGCCGCGGTCAGAAAAAAAGCTGCCAGAAGCAAAAATTTTTTTTTTCTCAAATGTAATAACGGATGCTAGAATGTGATTCGGGGTGGAATTCCATGTCTAAAAATATTATTATTAGCTGTTTTTAAAAATCGAGTGTTTTTGCTGCCCGAGGAAGAAAACGCATGATGCCGCGGTCAGAAAAAAAGCTGCCCAGGAGCAAAATTTTTTTTTTCTCAAATGTAATAACGGATGCTAGAATGTGATTCGGGGTGGAATTCCATGTCTAAAAATATTATTATTAGCTGTTTTTAAAAATCAAGTGTTTTTGCTGCCCGAGGAAGAAAACGCGTGATGCAGCGGTCAGAAAAAAAGCTGCCCAGGAGCAAAAAAATTTTTTTTTTCTCAAATGTAATAACGGATCCTAGAATGTGATTCAGGGTGGAATTCCATGTCTAAAAATATTATTATTAGCTGTTTGTAAAAATCGAGTGTTTTTGCTGCCCGAGGAAGAAAACGCGTGATGCCGCAGTGAGAAAAAAAGCTGCTAGGAGCAAAAAAATTTTTTTTTTCTCAAATGTAATAACGGATGTTAGAATCGGATTCGGGGTGGAATTCCATGTCTAAAAATATTTTTTTTAGCTGTTTTTAAAAATCAAGTGTTTTTGCTGCCCGAGGAAGAATACGCGTGAGGCAGCGGTCAGAAAAAAAGCTGCCTAGGAGCAAAAAAAATTTTTTTTCTCAAATGTAATAACGAACCCTAGAATGTGATTCGGGGTGAAATTCCGTGTCAAAAAATATTATTATTAGCTGTTTTGAAAAATCAAGTGTTTTTGCTGCCCGAGGAAGAAAACGCGTGATGCCACGGTCATAAAAAAAGTTGCTCAGGAGCAAAAAAAAATTTTTTTTCTCAAATGTAATAACGGATGCTAGAATGTGATTCAGGGTGGAATTCCATGTCAAAAAATATTATTATTAGCTGTTTTTAAAAATCGAGTGTTTTTGCTGCCCGAGGAAGAAAACGCATGATGACGCGGTCAGAAAAAAAGCTGCCCAGGAGCAAAAAAAAATTTTTTTTCTCAAATGTAATAACGGATGCTAGAATGTGATTCGGGGTGGAATTCCATGTCTAAAAATATTATTATTAGCTGTTTTTAAAAATCAAGTGTTTTTGCTGCCCGAGGAAGAACACGCGTGATGCAGCGGTCAGAAAAAAAGCTGCCCAGGAGCAAAAAAAAATTTTTTTTCTCAAATGTAATAACGGATGCTAGAATGTAATTCGTGGTGGAATTCCATGTCTAAAAATATTATTATTAGCTGTTTTTAAAAATTGACTCTTTTTGCTGCCCGAGGAAGAAAACGTGTGATGCCGTGGTCAGAAAAAAAGCTGCCCAGGAGCAAAAAAAATTTTTTTTTCTCAAATGTAATAACGGATGCTAGAATGTAATTCGGGGTGGAATTCCATGTCTAAAAATATTATTATTAGCTGTTTTTAAAAATTGACTCTTTTTGCTGCCCGAGGAAGAAAACGTGTGATGCCGTGGTCAGAAAAACAGCTGCCCAGGAGCAAAAAAATTTTTTTTCTCAAATGTAATAATGGATGCTAGAATGTGATTTGGGCTGGAATTCCATGTCTAAAAATATTATTATTAGCTGTTTTTAAAAATCGAGTGTTTTTGCTGCCCGAGGAAGAAAACGCATGATGCCGCGGTCAGAAAAAAAGCTGCCCAGGAGCAAAAATTTTTTTTTTCTCAAATGTAATAACGGATGCTAGAATGTGATTCGGGGTGGAATTCCATGTCTAAAAATATTATTATTAGCTGTTTTTAAAAATCGAGTGTTTTTGCTGCCCGATGCAGCGTCAGAAAAAAAGCTGCCCAGAAGCAAAAAAATTTTTTTCTTCTCAAATGTAATAATGGATGCTAGAATGTCATTAGGGGTGGAATTCCATGTCTAAAAATATTATTATTAGCTGTTTGTAAAAATCGAGTGTTTTTGTTGCCCGAGGAAGAAAAAGCGTGATGCCGCAGTGAGAAAAAAAGCTGCTAGGAGCAAAAAAAATTTTTTTTTCTCAAATGTAATAACGGATGTTAGAATCGGATTCGGGGTGGAATTCCATGTCTAAAAATATTTTTTTTAGCTGTTTTTAAAAATCAAGTGTTTTTGCTGCCCGAGGAAGAAAACGCGAGATGCCACAGTCATAAAAAAAGTTGCTCAGGAGCAAAAAAAATTTTTTTTTCTCAAATGTAATAACGGATGCTAGAATGTGATTCGGGGTGGAATTCCATGTCTAAAAATATTATTATTAGCTGTTTTTAAAAATCGAGTGTTTTTGCTGCCCGAGGAAGAAAACGTGTGATGCCGTGGTCAGAAAAACAGCTGCCCAGGAGCAAAAATTTTTTTTTTCTCAAATGTAATAACGGATGTTAGAATGTGATTCGGGCTGGAATTCCATGTCTAAAAATATTATTATTAGCTGTTTTTAAAAATCGAGTGTTTTTGCTGCCCGAGGAAGAAAACGTGTGATGCCGCGGTCAGAAAAAAAGCTGCCCAGGAGCAAAAATTTTTTTTTTCTCAAATGTAATAACGGATGCTAGAATGTGATTCGGGGTGGAATTCCATGTCTAAAAATATTATTATTAGCTGTTTTTAAAAATCAAGTGTTTTTGCTGCCCGAGGAAGAAAACGCGTGATGCAGCGGTCAGAAAAAAAGCTGCCCAGGAGCAAAAAAAAATTTTTTTTCTCAAATGTAATAACGGATGCTAGAATGTGATTCAGGGTGGAATTCCATGTCTAAAAATATTATTAGCTGTTTTTAAAAATCGAGTGTTTTTGCTGCCCGAGGAAGAAAACGCGTGATGCAGCGGTCAGAAAAAAAGCTGCCCAGAAGCAAAAAAAATTTTTTCTTCTCAAATGTAATAATGGATCCTAGAATGTCAATAGGGGTGGAATTCCATGTCTAAAAATATTATTATTAGCTGTATTTAAAAATCGAGTGTTTTTGCTGCCCGAGGAAGAAAACGCGTGATGCCGCAGTCAGAAAAAAAGCTGCCAGGAGCAAAAAAAAATTTTTTTTCTCAAATGTAATAACGGATGTTAGAATGGGATTCGGGGTGGAATTCCATGTCTAAAAATATTATTATTAGCTGTTTTTAAAAATCGAGTGTTTTTGCTGCCCGAGGAAGAAAACGTGTGATGCCGTGGTCAGAAAAACAGCTGCCCAGGAGCAAAAAAATTTTTTTCTCAAATGTAATAATGGATGCTAGAATGTGATTCAGGGTGGAATTCCATGTCTAAAAATATTATTATTAGCTGTTTTTAAAAATCGAGTGTTTTTGCTGCCCGAGGAAGAAAACGCGTGAGGCAGCGGTCAGAAAAAAAGCTGCCTAGGAGCAAAAAAAATTTTTTTTCTCAAATGTAATAACGAATCCTAGAATGTGATTCGGGGTGGAATTCCGTGTCAAAAAATATTATTATTAGCTGTTTTGAAAAATCAAGTGTTTTTGCTGCCCGAGGAAGAAAACGCGTGATGCCACGGTCATAAAAAAAGTTGCTCAGGAGCAAAAAAAAATTTTTTTTCTCAAATGTAATAACGGATGCTAGAATGTGATTCAGGGTGGAATTCCATGTCAAAAAATATTATTATTAGCTGTTTTTAAAAATCGAGTGTTTTTGCTGCCCGAGGAAGAAAACGCATGATGACGCGGTCAGAAAAAAAGCTGCCCAGGAGCAAAAAAAATTTTTTTTTCTCAAATGTAATAACGGATGCTAGAATGTGATTTGGGCTGGAATTCCATGTCTAAAAATATTATTATTAGCTGTTTTTAAAAATCGAGTGTTTTTGCTGCCCGAGGAAGAAAACGCATGATGCCGCGGTCAGAAAAAAAGCTGCCCAGGAGCAAAAATTTTTTTTTTCTCAAATGTAATAACGGATGCTAGAATGTGATTCGGGGTGGAATTCCATGTCTAAAAATATTATTATTAGCTGTTTTTAAAAATCAAGTGTTTTTGCTGCCCGAGGAAGAAAACGCGTGATGCAGCGGTCAGAAAAAAAGCTGCCCAGGAGCAAAAAAAAATTTTTTTTTCTCAAATGTAATAACGGATGCTAGAATGTGATTCAGGGTGGAATTCCAAGTCTAAAAATATTATTATTAGCTGTTTTTAAAAATCGAGTGTTTTTGCTGCCCGATGCAGCGTCAGAAAAAAAGCTGCCCAGAAGCAAAAAAATTTTTTTCTTCTCAAATGTAATAATGGATCCTAGAATGTCATTAGGGGTGGAATTCCATGTCTAAAAATATTATTATTAGCTGTTTGTAAAAATCGAGTGTTTTTGTTGCCCGAGGAAGAAAAAGCGTGATGCCGCAGTGAGAAAAAAAGCTGCTAGGAGCAAAAAAAATTTTTTTTTCTCAAATGTAATAACGGATGTTAGAATCGGATTCGGGGTGGAATTCCATGTCTAAAAATATTTTTTTTAGCTGTTTTTAAAAATCAAGTGTTTTTGCTGCCCGAGGAAGAAAACGTGTGATGCCGTGGTCAGAAAAACAGCTGCCCAGGAGCAAAAATTTTTTTTTTCTCAAATGTAATAACGGATGTTAGAATGTGTTTCGGGCTGGAATTCCATGTCTAAAAATATTATTATTAGCTGTTTTTAAAAATCGAGTGTTTTTGCTGCCCGAGGAAGAAAACGTGTGATGCCGCGGTCAGAAAAAAAGCTGCCCAGGAGCAAAAATTTTTTTTTTCTCAAATGTAATAACGGATGCTAGAATGTGATTCGGGGTGGAATTCCATGTCTAAAAATATTATTATTAGCTGTTTTTAAAAATCAAGTGTTTTTGCTGCCCGAGGAAGAAAACGCGTGATGCAGCGGTCAGAAAAAAAGCTGCCCAGGAGCAAAAAAAAATTTTTTTTCTCAAATGTAATAACGGATGCTAGAATGTGATTCAGGGTGGAATTCCATGTCTAAAAATATTATTATTAGCTGTTTTTAAAAATCGAGTGTTTTTGCTGCCCGAGGAAGAAAACGCGTGATGCAGCGGTCAGAAAAAAAGCTGCCCAGAAGCAAAAAAAATTTTTTCTTCTCAAATGTAATAATGGATCCTAGAATGTCAATAGGGGTGGAATTCCATGTCTAAAAATATTATTATTAGCTGTATTTAAAAATCGAGTGTTTTTGCTGCCCGAGGAAGAAAACGCGTGATGCCGCAGTCAGAAAAAAAGCTGCCAGGAGCAAAAAAAAATTTTTTTTCTCAAATGTAATAACGGATGTTAGAATGGGATTCGGGGTGGAATTCCATGTCTAAAAATATTATTATTAGCTGTTTTTAAAAATCGAGTGTTTTTGCTGCCCGAGGAAGAAAACGTGTGATGCCGTGGTCAGAAAAACAGCTGCCCAGGAGCAAAAAATTTTTTTTCTCAAATGTAATAACGGATGCTAGAATGTGATTCAGGGTGGAATTCCATGTCTAAAAATATTATTATTAGCTGTTTTTAAAAATCGAGTGTTTTTGCTGCCCGAGGAAGAAAACGCGTGATGCCGCGGTAAGAAAAAAAGCTGCCCAGGAGCAAAAAAATTTTTTTTCTCAAATGTAATAACGGATGCTAGAATGTGATTCGGGGTGGAATTCAATGTCTAAAAATATTATTATTAGCTGTATTTAAAAATCGAGTGTTTTTGCTGCCCGAGGAAGAAAACGCGTGATGCCGCAGTTAGAAAAAAAGCTGCCAGGAGCAAAAAAAATTTTTTTTTCTCAAATGTAATAACGGATGTTAGAATGGGATTCGGGGTGGAATTCCATGTCTAAAAATATTATTATTAGCTGTTTTTATAAATCGAGTGTTTTTGCTGCCCGAGGAAGAAAACGTGTGATGCCGTGGTCAGAAAAACAGCTGCCCAGGAGCAAAAATTTTTTTTTCTCAAATGTAATAACGGATGTTAGAATGGGATTCGGGCTGGAATTCCATGTCTAAAAATATTATTATTAGCTGTTTTTAAAAATCGAGTGTTTTTGCTGCCCGAGGAAGAAAACGCGTGATGCCGCGGTAAGAAAAAAAGCTGCCCAGGAGCAAAAAATTTTTTTTTCTCAAATGTAATAACGGATGCTAGAATGGGATTTGGGGTGGAATTCCATGTCTAAAAATATTTTTTTTAGCTGTTTTTAAAAATCAAGTGTTTTTGCTGCCCGAGGAAGAAAACGCGAGATGCCACAGTCATAAAAAAAGTTGCTCAGGAGCAAAAAAAATTTTTTTTTCTCAAATGTAATAACGGATGCTAGAATGTGATTCGGGGTGGAATTCCATGTCTAAAAATATTATTATTAGCTGTTTTTAAAAATCGAGTGTTTTTGCTGCCCGAGGAAGAAAACGTGTGATGCCGTGGTCAGAAAAACAGCTGCCCAGGAGCAAAAATTTTTTTTTTCTCAAATGTAATAACGGATGTTAGAATGTGATTCGGGCTGGAATTCCATGTCTAAAAATATTATTATTAGCTGTTTTTAAAAATCGAGTGTTTTTGCTGCCCGAGGAAGAAAACGTGTGATGCCGCGGTCAGAAAAAAAGCTGCCCAGGAGCAAAAATTTTTTTTTTCTCAAATGTAATAACGGATGCTAGAATGTGATTCGGGGTGGAATTCCATGTCTAAAAATATTATTATTAGCTGTTTTTAAAAATCAAGTGTTTTTGCTGCCCGAGGAAGAAAACGGGTGATGCAGCGGTCAGAAAAAAAGCTGCCCAGGAGCAAAAAAAAATTTTTTTTCTCAAATGTAATAACGGATGCTAGAATGTGATTCAGGGTGGAATTCCATGTCTAAAAATATTATTATTAGCTGTTTTTAAAAATCGAGTGTTTTTGCTGCCCGAGGAAGAAAACGCGTGATGCAGCGGTCAGAAAAAAAGCTGCCCAGAAGCAAAAAAAATTTTTTCTTCTCAAATGTAATAATGGATCCTAGAATGTCAATAGGGGTGGAATTCCATGTCTAAAAATATTATTATTAGCTGTATTTAAAAATCGAGTGTTTTTGCTGCCCGAGGAAGAAAACGCGTGATGCCGCAGTCAGAAAAAAAGCTGCCAGGAGCAAAAAAAATTTTTTTTTCTCAAATGTAATAACGGATGTTAGAATGGGATTCGGGGTGGAATTCCATGTCTAAAAATATTATTATTAGCTGTTTTTAAAAATCGAGTGTTTTTGCTGCCCGAGGAAGAAAACGTGTGATGCCGTGGTCAGAAAAACAGCTGCCCAGGAGCAAAAAATTTTTTTTCTCAAATGTAATAACGGATGCTAGAATGTGATTCAGGGTGGAATTCCATGTCTAAAAATATTATTATTAGCTGTTTTTAAAAATCGAGTGTTTTTGCTGCCCGAGGAAGAAAACGCGTGATGCCGCGGTAAGAAAAAAAGCTGCCCAGGAGCAAAAAAATTTTTTTTCTCAAATGTAATAACGGATGCTAGAATGTGATTCGGGGTGGAATTCAATGTCTAAAAATATTATTATTAGCTGTATTTAAAAATCGAGTGTTTTTGCTGCCCGAGGAAGAAAACGCGTGATGCCGCAGTTAGAAAAAAAGCTGCCAGGAGCAAAAAAAATTTTTTTTTCTCAAATGTAATAACGGATGTTAGAATGGGATTCGGGGTGGAATTCCATGTCTAAAAATATTATTATTAGCTGTTTTTATAAATCGAGTGTTTTTGCTGCCCGAGGAAGAAAACGTGTGATGCCGTGGTCAGAAAAACAGCTGCCCAGGAGCAAAAATTTTTTTTTCTCAAATGTAATAACGGATGTTAGAATGTGATTCGGGCTGGAATTCCATGTCTAAAAATATTATTATTAGCTGTTTTTAAAAATCGAGTGTTTTTGCTGCCCGAGGAAGAAAACGCGTGATGCCGCGGTAAGAAAAAAAGCTGCCCAGGAGCAAAAAATTTTTTTTTCTCAAATGTAATAACGGATGCTAGAATGTGATTCGGGGTGGAATTCCATGTCTAAAAATATTATTATTAGCTGTATTTAAAAATCGAGTGTTTTTGCTGCCCGAGGAAGAAAACGCGTGATGCCGCAGTCAGAAAAAAAGCTGCCAGGAGCAAAAAAATTTTTTTTTTCTCAAATGTAATAACAGATGTTAGAATGGGATTCGGGGTGGAATTCCATGTCTAAAAATATTATTATTAGCTGTTTTTAAAAATCGAGTGTTTTTGCTGCCCGAGGAAGAAAACGTGTGATGCCGTGGTCAGAAAAACAGCTGCCCAGGAGCAAAAATTTTTTTTTCTCAAATGTAATAACGGATGTTAGAATGTGATTCGGGCTGGAATTCCATGTCTAAAAATATTATTATTAGCTGTTTTTAAAAATCGAGTGTTTTTGCTGCCCGAGGAAGAAAACGTGTGAGGCCGCGGTCAGAAAAAAAGCTGCCAGAAGCAAAAATTTTTTTTTTCTCAAATGTAATAACGGATACTAGAATGTGATTCGGGGTGGAATTCCATGTCTAAAAATATTATTATTAGCTGTTTTTAAAAATCGAGTGTTTTTGCTGCCCGAGGAAGAAAACGCATGATGCCGCGGTCAGAAAAAAAGCTGCCCAGGAGCAAAATTTTTTTTTTCTCAAATGTAATAACGGATGCTAGAATGTGATTCGGGGTGGAATTCCATGTCTAAAAATATTATTATTAGCTGTTTTTAAAAATCAAGTGTTTTTGCTGCCCGAGGAAGAAAACGCGTGATGCAGCGGTCAGAAAAAAAGCTGCCCAGGAGCAAAAAAATTTTTTTTTTCTCAAATGTAATAACGGATCCTAGAATGTGATTCAGGGTGGAATTCCATGTCTAAAAATATTATTATTAGCTGTTTGTAAAAATCGAGTGTTTTTGCTGCCCGAGGAAGAAAACGCGTGATGCCGCAGTGAGAAAAAAAGCTGCTAGGAGCAAAAAAATTTTTTTTTTCTCAAATGTAATAACGGATGTTAGAATCGGATTCGGGGTGGAATTCCATGTCTAAAAATATTTTTTTTAGCTGTTTTTAAAAATCAAGTGTTTTTGCTGCCCGAGGAAGAAAACGCGTGATGCAGCGGTCAGAAAAAAAGCTGCCTAGGAGCAAAAAAAATTTTTTTTCTCAAATGTAATAACGAATCCTAGAATGTGATTCGGGGTGGAATTCCGTGTCAAAAAATATTATTATTAGCTGTTTTGAAAAATCAAGTGTTTTTGCTGCCCGAGGAAGAAAACGCGTGATGCCACGGTCATAAAAAAAGTTGCTCAGGAGCAAAAAAAAATTTTTTTTCTCAAATGTAATAACGGATGCTAGAATGTGATTCAGGGTGGAATTCCATGTCAAAAAATATTATTATTAGCTGTTTTTAAAAATCGAGTGTTTTTGCTGCCCGAGGAAGAAAACGCATGATGACGCGGTCAGAAAAAAAGCTGCCCAGGAGCAAAAAAAATTTTTTTTTCTCAAATGTAATAACGGATGCTAGAATGTGATTCGGGGTGGAATTCCATGTCTAAAAATATTATTATTAGCTGTTTTTAAAAATCAAGTGTTTTTGCTGCCCGAGGAAGAACACGCGTGATGCAGCGGTCAGAAAAAAAGCTGCCCAGGAGCAAAAAAAAATTTTTTTTCTCAAATGTAATAACGGATGCTAGAATGTAATTCGTGGTGGAATTCCATGTCTAAAAATATTATTATTAGCTGTTTTTAAAAATTGACTCTTTTTGCTGCCCGAGGAAGAAAACGTGTGATGCCGTGGTCAGAAAAACAGCTGCCCAGGAGCAAAAAAATTTTTTTTCTCAAATGTAATAACGGATGCTAGAATGTGATTTGGGCTGGAATTCCATGTCTAAAAATATTATTATTAGCTGTTTTTAAAAATCGAGTGTTTTTGCTGCCCGAGGAAGAAAACGCATGATGCCGCAGTTAGAAAAAAAGCTGCCCAGGAGCAAAAAATTTTTTTTTCTCAAATGTAATAATGGATGCTAGAATGTGATTCGGGGTGGAATTCCATGTCTAAAAATATTATTATTAGCTGTTTTTAAAAATCAAGTGTTTTTGCTGCCCGAGGAAGAAAACGCGTGATGCAGCGGTCAGAAAAAAAGCTGCCCAGGAGCAAAAAAAAAATTTTTTTTCTCAAATGTAATAACGGATGCTAGAATGTGATTCAGGGTGGAATTCCATGTCTAAAAATATTATTATTAGCTGTTTTTAAAAATCGAGTGTTTTTGCTGCCCGATGCAGCGTCAGAAAAAAAGCTGCCCAGAAGCAAAAAAATTTTTTTCTTCTCAAATGTAATAATGGATCCTAGAATGTCATTAGGGGTGGAATTCCATGTCTAAAAATATTATTATTAGCTGTTTGTAAAAATCGAGTGTTTTTGTTGCCCGAGGAAGAAAAAGCGTGATGCCGCAGTGAGAAAAAAAGCTGCTAGGAGCAAAAAAAAATTTTTTTCTCAAATGTAATAACGGATGCTAGAATGTGATTCAGGGTGGAATTCCATGTCAAAAAATATTATTATTAGCTGTTTTTAAAAATTGACTCTTTTTGCTCCCCGAGGAAGAAAACGCGTGATGCCGTGGTCAGAAAAAAAGCTGCCCAGGAGCAAAAAATTTTTTTTTCTCAAATGTAATAATGGATGCTAGAATGTGATTCGGGGTGGAATTCCATGTCTAAAAATATTATTATTAGCTGTTTTTAAAAATCGAGTGTTTTTGCTGCCCGAGGAAGAAAACGCATGATGCCGCGGTCAGAAAAAAAGCTGCCCAGGAGCAAAAAAATTTTTTTTCTCAAATGTAATAACGGATGCTAGAATGTGATTCGGGGTGGAATTCCATGTCTAAAAATTTTATTATTAGCTGTTTTTAAAAATCAAGTGTTTTTGCTGCCCGAGGAATAAAACGCGTGATGCAGCGGTCAGAAAAAAAGCTGCCCAGGAGCAAAAAAAATTTTTTTTTCTCAAATGTAATAACGGATGCTAGAATGTGATTCAGGGTGGAATTCCATGTCTAAAAATATTATTATTAGCTGTTTTTAAAAATCGAGTGTTTTTGCTGCCCGAGGAAGAAAACGCGTGATGCCGCAGTCAGAAAAAAAGCTGCCAGGAGCAAAAAAAATTTTTTTTTCTCAAATGTAATAACGGATGTTAGAATGGGATTCGGGGTGGAATTCCATGTCTAAAAATATTATTATTAGCTGTTTTTAAAAATCGAGTGTTTTTGCTGCCCGAGGAAGAAAACGTGTGATGCCGTGGTCAGAAAAACAGCTGCCCAAGAGCAAAATTTTTTTTTTCTCAAATGTAATAACGGATGCTAGAATGTGATTCGGGGTGGAATTCCATGTCTAAAAATATTATTATTAGCTGTTTTTAAAAATCGAGTGTTTTTGCTGCCCGAGGAAGAAAACGCATGATGCCGCGGTCAGAAAAACAGCTGCCCAGGTGCAAAAAATTTTTTTTTCTCAAATGTAATAACGGATGTTAGAATGTGATTCGGGCTGGAATTCCATGTCTAAAAATATTATTATTAGCTGTTTTTAAAAATCGAGTGTTTTTGCTGCCCGAGGAAGAAAACGTGTGACGCCGCGGTCAGAAAAAAAGCTGCCAGAAGCAAAAAATTTTTTTTTCTCAAATGTAATAACAGAGGCTAGAATGTGATTCGGGGTGGAATTCCATGTCTAAAAATATTATTATTAGCTGTTTTTAAGAATCGAGTGTTTTTGCTGCCCGAGGAAGAAAACGCATGATGCCGCGGTCAGAAAAAAAGCTGCCCAGGAGCAAAAATTTTTTTTTTCTCAAATGTAATAACGGATGCTAGAATGTGATTCGGGGTGGAATTCCATGTCTAAAAATATTATTATTAGCTGTTTTTAAAAATCAAGTGTTTTTGCTGCCCGAGGAAGAAAACGCGTGATTGCAGCGGTCAGAAAAAAAGCTGCCCAGGAGCAAAAAAAAATTTTTTTTCTCAAATGTAATAACGGATGCTAGAATGTGATTCAGGGTGGAATTCCATGTCTAAAAATATTTTTATTAGCTGTTTTTAAAAATCGAGTGTTTTTGCTGCCCGAGGAAGAAAACGTTTGATGCAGCGGTCAGAAAAAAAGCTGCCCAGAAGCAAAAAAAATTTTTTCTTCTCAAATGTAATAATGGATCCTAGAATGTCATTACGGGTGGAATTCCATGTCTAAAAATATTATTATTAGCTGTATTTAAAAATTGAGTGTTTTTGCTGCCCGAGGAAGAAAACGCGTGATGCCGCAGTCAGAAAAAAAGCTGCCAGGAGCAAAAAAAATTTTTTTTTCTCAAATGTAATAATGGATGTTAGAATGGGATTCGGGGTGGAATTCCATGTCTAAAAATATTATTATTAGCTGTTTTTAAAATCGAGTGTTTTTGCTGCCCGAGGAAGAAAACGTGTGATGCCGTGGTCAGAAAAAAGCTGCCCAGGAGCAAAAAAATTTTTTTTCTCAAATGTAATAACGGATGCTAGAATGTGATTCAGGGTGGAATTCCATGTCTAAAAATATTATTATTAGCTGTTTTTAAAAATCGAGTGTTTTTGCTGCCCGAGGAAGAAAACGCGTGATGCCGCGGTAAGAAAAAAAGCTGCCCAGGAGCAAAAAAATTTTTTTTCTCAAATGTAATAACGGATGCTAGAATGTGATTCGGGGTGGAATTCCATGTCTAAAAATATTATTATTAGCTGTATTTAAAAATCGAGTGTTTTTGCTGCCCGAGGAAGAAAACGCGTGATGCCGCAGTCAGAAAAAAAGCTGCCAGGAGCAAAAAAAATTTTTTTTTCTCAAATCTAATAACGGATATTAGAATGGGATTCGGGGTGGAATTCCATGTCTAAAAATATTATTATTAGCTGTTTTTAAAAATCGAGTGTTTTTGCTGCCCGAGGAAGAAAACGTGTGATGCCGTGGTCAGAAAAACAGCTGCCCAGGAGCAAAAATTTTTTTTTTCTCAAATGTAATAACGGATGTTAGAATGTGATTCGGGCTGGAATTCCATGTCTAAAAATATTATTATTAGCTGTTTTTAAAAATCGAGTGTTTTTACTGCCCGATGAAGAAAACGCATGATGCCGCGGTGAGAAAAAAAGCTGCCCAGGAGCAAAATTTTTTTTTTCTCAAATGTAATAACGGATGCTAGAATGTGATTCAGGGTGGAATTCCATGTCTAAAAATATTATTATTAGCTGTTTTTAAAAATCAAGTGTTTTTGCTGCCCGAGGAAGAAAACGCGTGATGCCGCGGTAAGAAAAAAAGCTGCCCAGGAGCAAAAAAATTTTTTTTCTCAAATGTAATAACGGATGCTAGAATGTGATTCGGGGTGGAATTCCATGTCTAAAAATATTATTATTAGCTGTATTTAAAAATCGAGTGTTTTTGCTGCCCGAGGAAGAAAACGCGTGATGCCGCAGTCAGAAAAAAAGCTGCCAGGAGCAAAAATTTTTTTTTTCTCAAATGTAATAACGGATGTTAGAATGTGATTCGGGCTGGAATTCCATGTCTAAAAATATTATTATTAGCTGTTTTTAAAAATCGAGTGTTTTTGCTGCCCGAGGAAGAAAACGTGTGATGCCGCGGTCAGAAAAAAAGCTGCCAGAAGCAAAAATTTTTTTTTTCTCAAATGTAATAATGGATGCTAGAATGTGATTCGGGGTGGAATTCCATGTCTAAAAATATTATTATTAGCTGTTTTTAAAAATCGAGTGTTTTTGCTGCCCGAGGAAGAAAACGCATGATGCCGCGGTCAGAAAAAAAGCTGCCCAGGAGCAAAAATTTTTTTTTTCTCAAATGTAATAACGGATGCTAGAATGTGATTCGGGGTGGAATTCATGTCTAAAAATATTATTATTAGCTGTTTTTAAAAATCGAGTGTTTTTGCTGCCCGAGGAAGAAAACGCGTGATGCCGCAGTCAGAAAAAAAGCTGCCAGGAGCAAAAAAAATTTTTTTTTCTCAAATGTAATAACGGATGTTAGAATGGGATTCAGGGTGGAATTCCATGTCTAAAAATATTATTATTAGCTGTTTTTAAAAATCGAGTGTTTTTGCTGCCCGAGGAAGAAAACGTGTGATGCCGTGGTCAGAAAAACAGCTGCCCAAGAGCAAAAATTTTTTTTTTCTCAAATGTAATAACGGATGTTAGAATGTGATTCGGGCTGGAATTCCATGTCTAAAAATATTATTATTAGCTGTTTTTAAAAATCGAGTGTTTTTGCTGCCTGAGGAAGAAAACGTGTGATGCCGCGGTCAGAAAAAAAGCTGCCAGAAGCAAAAAAAATTTTTTTCTGAAATGTAATAACGGATGCTAGAATGTGATTCGGGGTGGAATTCCATGTCTAAAAATATTATTATTAACTGTTTTTAAAAATCGAGTGTTTTTGCTGCCCGAGGAAGAAAACGCATGATGCCGCGGTCAGAAAAACAGCTGCCCAGGAGCAAAAAATTTTTTTTTCTCAAATGTAATAACGGATGTTAGAATGTGATTCGGGCTGGAATTCCATGTCTAAAAATATTATTATTAGCTGTTTTTAAAAATTGAGTGTTTTTGCTGCCCGAGGAAGAAAACGTGTAATGCCGCGGTCAGAAAAAAAGCTGCCAGAAGCAAAAAATTTTTTTTTCTCAAATGTAATAACGGAGGCTAGAATGTGATTCGGGGTGGAATTCCATGTCTAAAAATATTATTATTAGCTGTTTTTAAAAATCGAGTGTTTTTGCTGCCCGAGGAAGAAAACGCATGATGCCACAGTCAGAAAAAAAGCTGCCCAGGAGCAAAAATTTTTTTTTTCTCAAATGTAATAACGGATGCTAGAATGTGATTCGGGGTGGAATTCCATGTCTAAAAATATTATTATTAGCTGTTTTTAAAAATCAAGTGTTTTTGCTGCCCGAGGAAGAAAACGCGTGATGCCGCAGTCAGAAAAAAAGCTGCCCAGGAGCAAAAAAATTTTTTTTTCTCAAATGTAATAACGGATGCTAGAATGTGATTCGGGGTGGAATTCCATGTCTAAAAATATTATTATTAGCTGTATTTAAAAATCGAGTGTTTTTGCTGCCCGAGGATGAAAACGCGTGATGCCGTGGTCAGAAAAAAGCTGCCCAGGAGGAAAAAAAATTTTTTTCTCAAATGTAATAACGGATGCTAGAATGTGATTCAGGGTGGAATTCTATGTCTAAAAATATTATTATTAGCTGTATTTAAAAATCGAGTGTTTTTGCTGCCCGAGGAAGAAAACGTGTGATGCCGTGGTCAGAAAAAAGCTGCCCAGGAGCAAAAAAATTTTTTTTCTCAAATGTAATAACGGATGCTAGAATGTGATTCAGGGTGGAATTCCATGTCTAAAAATATTATTATTAGCTGTTTTTAAAAATCGAGTGTTTTTGCTGCCCGAGGAAGAAAACGTGTGATGCTGTGGTCAGAAAAACAGCTGCCCAGGAGCAAAAAATTTTTTTTTCTCAAATGTAATAACGGATGTTAGAATGTGATTCGGGCTGGAATTCCATGTCTAAAAATATTATTATTAGCTGTTTTTAAAAATCGAGTGTTTTTGCTGCCCGAGGAAGAAAACGTGTGATGCCGCGGTCAGAAAAAAAGCTGCCAGAAGCAAAAAAATTTTTTTTCTCAAATGTAATAACGGATGCTAGAATGTGATTCGGGGTGGAATTCCATGTCTAAAAATATTATTATTAGCTGTTTTTAAAAATCAAGTGTTTTTGCTGCCCGAGGAAGAAAACGCATGATGCCGCGGTCAGAAAAAAAGCTGCCCAGGAGCAAAAAAAAATTTTTTTTCTCAAATGTAATAACGGATGCTAGAATGTGATTCAGGGTGGAATTCCATGTCTAAAAATATTATTATTAGCTGTTTTTAAAAATCGAGTGTTTTTGCTGCCCGAGGAAGAAAACGCGTGATGCCGCAGTCAGAAAAAATGCTGCCCAGGAGCAAAAAAATTTTTTTTTCTCAAATGTAATAACGGATGCTAGAATGGGATTTGGGGTGGAATTCCATGTCTAAAAATATTATTATTAGCTGTTTTTAAAAATCAAGTGTTTTTGCTGCCTGAGGAAGAAAACGCGTGATGCCGCGGTCAGAAAAAAAGCTGCCCAGGAGCAAAAAAAAATTTTTTTTCTCAAATGTAATAACGGATGCTAGAATGTGATTCAGGGTGGAATTCCATGTCTAAAAATATTATTATTAGCTGTTTTTAAAAATCGAGTGTTTTTGCTGCCCGAGGAAGAAAACGCGTGATGCCGCAGTCAGAAAAAAAGCTGCCAGGAGCAAAAAAAATTTTTTTTTCTCAAATGTAATAACGGATGTTAGAATGGGATTCAGGGTGGAATTCCATGTCTAAAAATATTATTATTAGCTGTTTTTAAAAATCGAGTGTTTTTGCTGCCCGAGGAAGAAAACGTGTGATGCCGTGGTCAGAAAAACAGCTGCCCAAGAGCAAAATTTTTTTTTTTCTCAAATGTAATAACGGATGTTAGAATGTGATTCGGGCTGGAATTCCATGTCTAAAAATATTATTATTAGCTGTTTTTAAAAATTGAGTGTTTTTGCTGCCTGAGGAAGAAAACCCGTGATGCCGCGGTCAGAAAAAAAGCTGCCAGAAGCAAAAAAATTTTTTTTCTCAAATGTAATAACGGATGCTAGAATGTGATTCGGGGTGGAATTCCATGTCTAAAAATATTATTATTAACTGTTTTTAAAAATCGAGTGTTTTTGCTGCCCGAGGAAGAAAACGCATGATGCCGCGGTCAGAAAAACAGCTGCCCAGGAGCAAAAAATTTTTTTTTCTCAAATGTAATAACGGATGTTAGAATGTGATTCGGGCTGGAATTCCATGTCTAAAAATATTATTATTAGTTGTTTTTAAAAATCGAGTGTTTTTGCTGCCCGAGGAAGAAAACGTGTGATGCCGCGGTCAGAAAAAAAGCTGCCAGAAGCAAAAAAATTTTTTTTCTCAAATGTAATAACGGAGGCTAGAATGTGATTCGGGGTGGAATTCCATGTCTAAAAATATTATTATTAGCTGTTTTTAAAAATCGAGTGTTTTTGCTGCCCGAGGAAGAAAACGCATGATGCCGCGGTCAGAAAAAAAGCTGCCCAGGAGCAAAAATTTTTTTTTCTCAAATGTAATAACGGATGCTAGAATGTGATTCGGGGTGGAATTCCATGTCTTAAAATAATATTATTAGCTATTTTTAAAAATCGAGTGTTTTTGCTGCCCGAGGAAGAAAACACGTGATGCCGCGGTCCGAAAAAAAGCCGCCCAAGAGCAAAAAAAAATTTTTTTCTCGAATGTAATAACGGATGCTAGAATGTGATTCGGGGTAGAATTGCATGTCTAAAAATATTATTATTAGCTGTTTTTAAAAATCGAGTGTTTTTGCGGTTCGAAGAAGAAAACGAGTGATGCACCGGTAAGAAAAAAAGCTGCCTAGGAGCAAAAAAATTTTTTTTTCTCAAATGTAATAACGGATCCTAGAATGTGATTCGGGGTGGAATTCCATGTCTAAAAATATTATGATTAGCTGTTTTGAAAAATCAAGTGTTTTTGCTGCCCGAGGAAGAAAACGCGTGATGTCGCGGTCATAAAAAAAGTTGCTCAGGAGCAAAAAAAATTTTTTTTCCTCAAATGTAATAATGGATGCTAGAATGTGATTTAGGGTGGAATTCCATGTCTAAAAATATTATTATTAGCTGTTTTTAAAAATTGACTCTTTTTGCTGCCCGAGGAAGAAAACGCGTGATGCAGCGGTCAGAAAAAAAGCTGCCCAGGAGCAAAAAAAATTTTTTTTTCTCAAATGTAATAACGGATCCTAGAATGTGATTCAGGGTGGAATTCCATGTCTAAAAATATTATTATTAGCTGTTTTTAAAAATTGAGTGTTTTTGCTGCCCGAGGAAGAAAACGCGTGATGCCGCGGTCAGATAAAATGCCGCCGAGGAGCAAAAAAATTTTTTTTTCTCAAATGTAATAACGGATGCTAGAATGTGATTCGGGGTGGAATTCCAGGTCTTAAAATATTATTATTAGCTATTTTTAAAAATCGAGTGTTTTTGCTGCCAGAGGAAGAAAACGCGTGATGCAGCGGTAAGAAAAAAAGCTGCCTAGGAGCAAAAAAATTTTTTTTTCTCAAATGTAATAACGGATCCTAGAATGTGATTCGGGGTGGAATTCCATGTCTAAAAATATTATGATTAGCTGTTTTGAAAAAAAAAGTGTTTTTGCTGCCCGAGGAAGAAAACGCGTGATGTCGCGGTCATAAAAAAAGTTGCTCAGGAGCAAAAAAAATTTTTTTTTCTCAAATGAAATAACGGATGCTAGAATGTGATTCGGGGTGGAATTCCATGTCTTAAAATATTATTATTAGCTATTTGTAAAAATCGAGTGTTTTTGCTGCCCGAGGAAGAAAACACGTGATGCCGCGGTCCGAAAAAAAGCCGCCCAAGAGCAAAAAAAAATTTTTTTCTCGAATGTAATAACGGATGCTAGAATGTGATTCGGGGTAGAATTGCATGTCTAAAAATATTATTATTAGCTGTTTTTAAAAATCGAGTGTTTTTGCGGTTCGAAGAAGAAAACGAGTGATGCAGCGTAAGAAAAAAAGCTGCCTAGGAGCAAAAAAATTTTTTTTTCTCAAATGTAATAACGGATCCTAGAATGTGATTCGGGGTGGAATTCCATGTCTAAAAATATTATGATTAGCTGTTTTGAAAAATCAAGTGTTTTTGCTGCCCGAGGAAGAAAACGCGTGATGTCGCGGTCATAAAAAAAGTTGCTCAGGAGCAAAAAAAAATTTTTTTCCTCAAATGTAATAATGGATGCTAGAATGTGATTTAGGGTGGAATTCCATGTCTAAAAATATTATTATTAGCTGTTTTTAAAAATTGACTCTTTTTGCTGCCCGAGGAAGAAAACGCGTGATGCAGCGGTCAGAAAAAAAGCTGCCCAGGAGCAAAAAAAATTTTTTTTTCTCAAATGTAATAACGGATCCTAGAATGTGATTCAGGGTGGAATTCCATGTCTAAAAATATTATTATTAGCTGTTTTTAAAAATTGAGTGTTTTTGCTGCCCGAGGAAGAAAACGCGTGATGCCGCGGTCAGAAAAAAAGCTGCCATGTAGCAAAAAAAATTTTTTTTTCTCAAATGTAATAACGGATGCTAGAATGTGATTCAGGGTGGAATTCCATGTCTAAAAATATTATTATTAGCTGTTTTTAAAAATTGACTCTTTTTGCTGCCCGAGGAAGAAAACGCATGATGCCTCGGTCAGAAAAAAAGCTGCCCAGGAACAAAAAATTTTTTTTCTCAAATGTAATAACGGAAGCTAGAATGGGATTCGGGGTGGAATTCCATGTCTAAAAATATTATTATTAGCTGTTTTTAAATATGGAGTGTTTTCGCTGCCCAAGGAAGAGAACGCGTGATGCCGCGGTCAGAAAAAAAGCTGCCAGAAGCAAAAATTTTTTTTTTCTCAAATGTAATAACGGATGCTAGAATGGGATTCGGGGTGGAATTCCATGTCTAAAAATATTATTATTAGCTGTTTTTAAAAATCGAGTGTTTTTGCTGCCCGAGGAAGAAAACGTGTGATGCCGTGGTCAGAAAAACAGCTGCCCAGGAGCAAAATTTTTTTTTTTCTCAAATGTAATAACGGATGTTAGAATGTGATTCGGGCTGGAATTCCATGTCTAAAAATATTATTATTAGCTGTTTTTAAAAATCGAGTGTTTTTGCTGCCCGAGGAAGAAAACGTGTGATGCCGCGGTCAGAAAAAAAGCTGCCAGAAGCAAAAAATTTTTTTTTCTCAAATGTAATAACGGATGCTAGAATGTGATTCGGGGTGGAATTCCATGTCTAAAAATATTATTATTAGCTGTTTTTAAAAATCGAGTGTTTTTGCTGCCCGAGGAAGAAAACGCATGATGCCGCGGTCAGAAAAACAACTGCCCAGGAGCAAAAAATTTTTTTTTCTCAAATGTAATAACGGATGTTAGAATGTGATTCGGGGTGGAATTCCATGTCTAAAAATATTATTATTAGCTGTTTTTAAAAATCGAGTGTTTTTGCTGCCCGAGGAAGAAAACGTGTGATGCCGCGGTCAGAAAAAAAGCTGCCAGAACCAAAAAATTTTTTTTTCTCAAATGTAATAACGGATGCTAGAATGTGATTCGGGGTGGAATTCCATGTCTAAAAATATTATTATTAGCTGTTTTTAAAAATCGAGTGTTTTTGCTACCCGAGGAAGAAAACGTGTGATGCCGCGGTCAGAAAAAAAGCTGCCAGAAGCAAAAAAATTTTTTTTCTCAAATGTAATAACGGATGCTAGAATGTGATTTGGGGTGGAATTCCATGTCTAAAAATATTATTATTAGCTGTTTTTAAAAATTGACTCTTTTTGCTGCCCGAGGAAGAAAACGCGTGATGCCGTGGTTAGAAAAAAAGCTGCCCAGGAGCAAAAAAATTTTTTTTTCTCAAATGTAATAACGGATGCTAGAATGGGATTTGGGGTGGAATTCCATGTCTAAAAATATTATTATTAGCTGTTTTTAAAAATCGAGTGTTTTTGCTGCCCGAGGAAGAAAACGCGTGATGCAGCGGTCAGAAAAAAAGCTGCCCAGGAGCAAAAAAAATTTTTTTTTCTCAAATGTAATAACGGATCCTAGAATGTGATTCAGGGTGGAATTCCATGTCTAAAAATATTATTATTAGCTGTTTTTAAAAATCGAGTGTTTTTGCTGCCCGAGGAAGAAAACGCGTGATCCCGCGGTCAGAAAAAAAGCTGCCCAGGAACAAAAAATTTTTTTCTCAAATGTAATAACGGATGCTAGAATGGGATTCGGGGTGGAATTCCATGTCTAAAAATATTATTATTAGCTGTTTTTAAATATCGAGTGTTTTCGCTGCCCAAGGAAGAGAACACGTGATGCCGCGGTCAGAAAAAAAGCTGCCAGAAGCAAAAATTTTTTTTTTCTCAAATGTAATAACGGATCCTAGAATGTGATTCGGGGTGGAATTCAATGTCTAAAAATATTATTATTAGCTGTTTTTAAAAATCAAGTGTTTTTGCTGCCTGAGGAAGAAAACCCGTGATGCCGCGGTCAGAAAAAATCTGCCCAGGAGCAAAAAAAAATTTTTTTTTCTCAAATGTAATAACGAATGCTAGAATGTGATTCGGGGTGGAATTCCATGTCTAAAAATATTATTATTAGCTGTTTTAAAAAATCAAGTGTTTTTGCTGCCTGAGGAAGAAAACCCGTGATGCCGCGGTCAGAAAAAAAGCTGCCCAGGAGCAAAAAAAATTTTTTTTTTCTCAAATGTAATAACGGATACTAGAATGTGATTTGGGGTGGAATTCCATGTCTAAAAATATTATTATTAGCTGTTTTTAAAAATCGAGTGTTTTTGCTGCCCGAGGAAGAAAACGCGTGATGCCGCAGTCAGAAAAAAAGCTGCCAGGAGCAAAAAAATTTTTTTTTCTCAAATGTAATAACGGATGTTAGAATGTGATTCGGGCTGGAATTCCATGTCTAAAAATATTATTATTAGCTGTTTTTAAAAATCGAGTGTTTTTGCTGCCCGAGGAAGAAAACGTGTGATGCCGCGGTCAGAAAAAAAGCTGCCAGAAGCAAAAAATTTTTTTTTCTCAAATGTAATAACGGATGCTAGAATGTGATTCGGGGTGGAATTCCATGTCTAAAAATATTATTATTAGCTGTTTTTAAAAATCGAGTGTTTTTGCTGCCCGAGGAAGAAAACGCATGATGCCGCGGTCAGAAAAACATCTGCCCAGGAGCAAAAAATTTTTTTTCTCAAATGTAATAACGGATGTTAGAATGTGATTCGGGCTGGAATTCCATGTCTAAAAATATTATTATTAGCTGTTTTTAAAAATCGAGTGTTTTTGCTGCCCGAGGAAGAAAACGTGTGATGCCGCGGTCAGAAAAAAAGCTGCCAGAAGCAAAAAATTTTTTTTTCTCAAATGTAATAACGGATGCTAGAATGTGATTCGGGGTGGAATTCCATGTCTAAAAATATTATTATTAGCTGTTTTTAAAAATCGAGTGTTTTTGCTGCCCGAGGAAGAAAACGTGTGATGCCGCGGTCAGAAAAAAAGCTGCCAGAAGCAAAAAATTTTTTTTTCTCAAATGTAATAACGGATGCTAGAATGTGATTCGGGGTGGAATTCCATGTCTAAAAATATTATTATTAGCTGTTTTTAAAAATCGAGTGTTTTTGCTGCCCGAGGAAGAAAACGCATGATGCCGCGGTCAGAAAAACATCTGCCCAGGAGCAAAAAATTTTTTTTTCTCAAATGTAATAACGGATGTTAGAATGTGATTCGGGCTGGAATTCCATGTCTAAAAATATTATTATTAGCTGTTTTTAAAAATCGAGTGTTTTTGCTGCCCGAGGAAGAAAACGTGTGATGCCGCGGTCAGAAAAAAAGCTGCCAGAAGCAAAAAATTTTTTTTTCTCAAATGTAATAACGGATGCTAGAATGTGATTCGGGGTGGAATTCCATGTCTAAAAATATTATTATTAGCTGTTTTTAAAAATCGAGTGTTTTTGCTGCCCGAGGAAGAAAACGCATGATGCCGCGGTCAGAAAAAAAGCTGCCCAGGAGCAAAAATTTTTTTTTCTCAAATGTAATAACGGATGCTAGAATGTGATTCGGGGTGGAATTCCATGTCTAAAAATATTATTATTAGCTGTTTTTAAAAATCAAGTGTTTTTGCTGCCCGAGGAAGAAAACGCGTGATGCAGCGGTCAGAAAAAAAGCTGCCCAGGAGCAAAAAAAAATTTTTTTTCTCAAATGTAATAACGGATGCTAGAATGTGATTCAGGGTGGAATTCCATGTCTAAAAATATTATTATTAGCTGTTTTTAAAAATCGAGTGTTTTTGCTGCCCGAGGAAGAAAACGCGTGATGCCGCAGTCAGAAAAAAAGCTGCCAGGAGCAAAAAAAATTTTTTTTTCTCAAATGTAATAACGGATGTTAGAATGGGATTCGGGGTGGAATTCCATGTCTAAAAATATTATTATTAGCTGTTTTTAAAAATCGAGTGTTTTTGCTGCCCGAGGAAGAAAACGTGTGATGCCGTGGTCAGAAAAACAGCTGCCCAGGAGCAAAAAATTTTTTTTTCTCAAATGTAATAACGGATGTTAGAATGTGATTCGGGCTGGAATTCCATGTCTAAAAATATTATTATTAGCTGTTTTTAAAAATCGAGTGTTTTTGCTGCCCGAGGAAGAAAACGTGTGATGCCGCGGTCAGAAAAAAAGCTGCCCAGGAGCAAAAAAATTTTTTTTTTCTCAAATGTAATAACGGATCCTAGAATGTGATTCAGGGTGGAATTCCATGTCTAAAAATATTATTATTAGCTGTTTTTAAAAATCGAGTGTTTTTGCTGCCCGAGGAAGAAAACGCGTGATCCCGCGGTCAGAAAAAAAGCTGCCAGAAGCAAAAAATTTTTTTTTCTCAAATGTAATAACGGATGCTAGAATGTGATTCGGGGTGGAATTCCATGTCTAAAAATATTATTATTAGCTGTTTTTAAAAATCGAGTGTTTTTGCTGCCCGAGGAAGAAAACGTGTGATGCCGCGGTCAGAAAAAAAGCTGCCAGAAGAAAAAATTTTTTTTTTCTCAAATGTAATAACGGATGCTAGAATGTGATTCGGGGTGGAATTCCATGTCTAAAAATATTATTATTAGCTGTTTTTAAAAATCGAGTGTTTTTGCTGCCCGAGGAAGAAAACGCATGATGCCGCGGTCAGAAAAACATCTGCCCAGGAGCAAAAAAATTTTTTTTCTCAAATGTAATAACGGATGTTAGAATGTGATTCGGGCTGGAATTCCATGTCTAAAAATATTATTATTAGCTGTTTTTAAAAATCGAGTGTTTTTGCTGCCCGAGGAAGAAAACGTGTGATGCCGCGGTCAGAAAAAAAGCTGCCAGAAGCAAAAAATTTTTTTTTCTCAAATGTAATAACGGATGCTAGAATGTGATTCGGGGTGGAATTCCATGTCTAAAAATATTATTATTAGCTGTTTTTAAAAATCGAGTGTTTTTGCTGCCCGAGGAAGAAAACGTGTGATGCCGCGGTCAGAAAAAAAGCTGCCAGAAGCAAAAAATTTTTTTTTCTCAAATGTAATAACGGATGCTAGAATGTGATTCGGGGTGGAATTCCATGTCTAAAAATATTATTATTAGCTGTTTTTAAAAATCGAGTGTTTTTGCTGCCCGAGGAAGAAAACGTGTGATGCCGCGGTCAGAAAAAAAGCTGCCAGAAGCAAAAAATTTTTTTTTCTCAAATGTAATAACGGATGCTAGAATGTGATTCGGGGTGGAATTCCATGTCTAAAAATATTATTATTAGCTGTTTTTAAAAATCGAGTGTTTTTGCTGCCCGAGGAAGAAAACGTGTGATGCCGCGGTCAGAAAAAAAGCTGCCAGAAGCAAAAAATTTTTTTTTCTCAAATGTAATAACGGATGCTAGAATGTGATTCGGGGTGGAATTCCATGTCTAAAAATATTATTATTAGCTGTTTTTAAAATTCGAGTGTTTTTGCTGCCCGAGGAAGAAAACGCATGATGCCGCGGTCAGAAAAACATCTGCCCAGGAGCAAAAAATTTTTTTTTCTCAAATGTAATAACGGATGTTAGAATGTGATTCGGGCTGGAATTCCATGTCTAAAAATATTATTATTAGCTGTTTTTAAAAATCGAGTGTTTTTGCTGCCCGAGGAAGAAAACGTGTGATGCCGCGGTCAGAAAAAAAGCTACCAGAAGCAAAAAATTTTTTTTTCTCAAATGTAATAACGGATGCTAGAATGTGATTCGGGGTGGAATTCCATGTCTAAAAATATTATTATTAGCTGTTTTTAAAAATCGAGTGTTTTTGCTGCCCGAGGAAGAAAACGCATGATGCCGCGGTCAGAAAAAAAGCTGCCCAGGAGCAAAAATTTTTTTTTCTCAAATGTAATAACGGATGCTAGAATGTGATTCGGGGTGGAATTCCATGTCTAAAAATATTATTATTAGCTGTTTTTAAAAATCAAGTGTTTTTGCTGCCCGAGGAAGAAAACGCGTGATGCAGCGGTCAGAAAAAAAGCTGTAAGGAGCAAAAAAAATTTTTTTTTCTCAAATGTAATAACGGATGTTAGAATGGGATTCGGGGTGGAATTCCATGTCTAAAAATATTATTATTAGCTGTTTTTAAAAATCGAGTGTTTTTGCTGCCCGAGGAAGAAAACGTGTGATGCCGTGGTCAGAAAAACAGCTGCCCAGGAGCAAAAAATTTTTTTTTCTCAAATGTAATAACGGATGTTAGAATGTGATTCGGGCTGGAATTCCATGTCTAAAAATATTATTATTAGCTGTTTTTAAAAATCGAGTGTTTTTGCTGCCCGAGGAAGAAAACGTGTGATGCCGCGGTCAGAAAAAAAGCTGCCCAGGAGCAAAAAAATTTTTTTTTCTCAAATGTAATAACGGATGCTAGAATGGGATTTGGGGTGGAATTCCATGTCTAAAAATATTATTATTAGCTGTTTTTAAAAATCGAGTGTTTTTGCTGCCCGAGGAAGAAAACGCATGATGCCGCGGTCAGAAAAAAAGCTGCCCAGGAGCAAAAATTTTTTTTTCTCAAATGTAATAACGGATGCTAGAATGTGATTCGGGGTGGAATTCCATGTCTAAAAATATTATTATTAGCTGTTTTTAAAAATCAAGTGTTTTTGCTGCCCGAGGAAGAAAACGCGTGATGCAGCGGTCAGAAAAAAAGCTGTAAGGAGCAAAAAAAATTTTTTTTTCTCAAATGTAATAACGGATGTTAGAATGGGATTCGGGGTGGAATTCCATGTCTAAAAATATTATTATTAGCTGTTTTTAAAAATCGAGTGTTTTTGCTGCCCGAGGAAGAAAACGTGTGATGCCGTGGTCAGAAAAACAGCTGCCCAGGAGCAAAAAATTTTTTTTTCTCAAATGTAATAACGGATGTTAGAATGTGATTCGGGCTGGAATTCCATGTCTAAAAATATTATTATTAGCTGTTTTTAAAAATCGAGTGTTTTTGCTGCCCGAGGAAGAAAACGTGTGATGCCGCGGTCAGAAAAAAAGCTGCCCAGGAGCAAAAAAATTTTTTTTTCTCAAATGTAATAACGGATGCTAGAATGGGATTTGGGGTGGAATTCCATGTCTAAAAATATTATTATTAGCTGTTTTTAAAAATCGAGTGTTTTTGCTGCCCGAGGAAGAAAACGCGTGATGCAGCGGTCAGAAAAAAAGCTGCCCAGGAGCAAAAAAATTTTTTTTT
This sequence comes from Arizona elegans, assembly GCA_022577455.1. NCBI lineage: Eukaryota > Metazoa > Chordata > Lepidosauria > Squamata > Colubridae > Arizona > Arizona elegans. The sequence continues at coordinate 166,786,461 of JAKOOJ010000001.1, read as the reverse complement.
TCTCAAATGTAATAACGGATCCTAGAATGTGATTCAGGGTGGAATTCCATGTCTAAAAATATTATTATTAGCTGTTTTTAAAAATCGAGTGTTTTTGCTGCCCGAGGAAGAAAACGCGTGATCCCGCGGTCAGAAAAAAAGCTGCCCAGGAACAAAAATTTTTTTTCTCAAATGTAATAACGGATGCTAGAATGGGATTCGGGGTGGAATTCCATGTCTAAAAATATTATTATTAGCTGTTTTTAAATATCGAGTGTTTTCGCTGCCCAAGGAAGAGAACGCGTGATGCCGCAGTCAGAAAAAAAGCTGCCAGAAGCAAAAAATTTTTTTTTCTCAAATGTAATAACGGATGCTAGAATGTGATTCAGGGTGGAATTCCATGTCCAAAAATATTATTATTAGCTGTTTTTAAAAATCAAGTGTTTTTGCTGCCCGAGGAAGAAAAAGCGTCATGCAGCGGTCAGAAAAAAAGCTGCCCAGGAGCAAAAAAAATTTTTTTTTCTCAAATGTAATAACGGATCCTAGAATGTGATTCGGGGTGGAATTCAATGTCTAAAAATATTATTATTAGCTGTTTTTAAAAATCAAGTGTTTTTGCTGCCTGAGGAAGAAAACCCGTGATGCCGCGGTCAGAAAAAAAGCTGCCAGAAGCAAAAAATTTTTTTTTCTCAAATGTAATAACGGATGCTAGAATGTGATTCGGGGTGGAATTCCATGTCTAAAAATATTATTATTAGCTGTTTTTAAAAATCGAGTGTTTTTGCTGCCCGAGGAAGAAAACGTGTGATGCCGCGGTCAGAAAAAAAGCTGCCAGAAGCAAAAAATTTTTTTTTCTCAAATGTAATAACGGATGCTAGAATGTGATTCGGGCTGGAATTCCATGTCTAAAAATATTATTATTAGCTGTTTTTAAAAATCGAGTGTTTTTGCTGCCCGAGGAAGAAAACGTGTGATGCCGCGGTCAGAAAAAAAGCTGCCAGAAGCAAAAAATTTTTTTTTCTCAAATGTAATAACGGATGCTAGAATGTGATTCGGGGTGGAATTCCATGTCTAAAAATATTATTATTAGCTGTTTTTAAAAATCGAGTGTTTTTGCTGCCCGAGGAAGAAAACGCATGATGCCGCGGTTAGAAAAAAAGCTGCCCAGGAGCAAAAATTTTTTTTTCTCAAATGTAATAACGGATGCTAGAATGTGATTCGGGGTGGAATTCCATGTCTAAAAATATTATTATTAGCTGTTTTTAAAAATCAAGTGTTTTTGCTGCCCGAGGAAGAAAACGCGTGATGCAGCGGTCAGAAAAAAAGCTGCCCAGGAGCAAAAAAAAATTTTTTTTCTCAAATGTAATAACGGATGCTAGAATGTGATTCAGGGTGGAATTCCATGTCTAAAAATATTATTATTAGCTGTTTTTAAAAATCGAGTGTTTTTGCTGCCCGAGGAAGAAAACGCGTGATGCCGCAGTCAGAAAAAAAGCTGCCAGGAGCAAAAAAAATTTTTTTTTCTCAAATGTAATAACGGATGTTAGAATGGGATTCGGGGTGGAATTCCATGTCTAAAAATATTATTATTAGCTGTTTTTAAAAATCGAGTGTTTTTGCTGCCCGAGGAAGAAAACGTGTGATGCCGTGGTCAGAAAAACAGCTGCCCAGGAGCAAAAAATTTTTTTTTCTCAAATGTAATAACGGATGTTAGAATGTGATTCGGGCTGGAATTCCATGTCTAAAAATATTATTATTAGCTGTTTTTAAAAATCGAGTGTTTTTGCTGCCCGAGGAAGAAAACGTGTGATGCCGCGGTCAGAAAAAAAGCTGCCCAGGAGCAAAAAAATTTTTTTTTCTCAAATGTAATAACGGATGCTAGAATGGGATTTGGGGTGGAATTCCATGTCTAAAAATATTATTATTAGCTGTTTTTAAAAATCGAGTGTTTTTGCTGCCCGAGGAAGAAAACGCGTGATGCAGCGGTCAGAAAAAAAGCTGCCCAGGAGCAAAAAAATTTTTTTTTTCTCAAATGTAATAACGGATCCTAGAATGTGATTCAGGGTGGAATTCCATGTCTAAAAATATTATTATTAGCTGTTTTTAAAAATCGAGTGTTTTTGCTGCCCGAGGAAGAAAACGCGTGATCCCGCGGTCAGAAAAAAAGCTGCCCAGGAACAAAAATTTTTTTTCTCAAATGTAATAACGGATGCTAGAATGGGATTCGGGGTGGAATTCCATGTCTAAAAATATTATTATTAGCTGTTTTTAAATATCGAGTGTTTTCGCTGCCCAAGGAAGAGAACGCGTGATGCCGCAGTCAGAAAAAAAGCTGCCAGAAGCAAAAATTTTTTTTTTCTCAAATGTAATAACGGATGCTAGAATGTGATTCAGGGTGGAATTCCATGTCCAAAAATATTATTATTAGCTGTTTTTAAAAATCAAGTGTTTTTGCTGCCCGAGGAAGAAAACGCGTCATGCAGCGGTCAGAAAAAAAGCTGCCCAGGAGCAAAAAAAAATTTTTTTTCTCAAATGTAATAACGGATCCTAGAATGTGATTCGGGGTGGAATTCAATGTCTAAAAATATTATTATTAGCTGTTTTTAAAAATCAAGTGTTTTTGCTGCCTGAGGAAGAAAACCCGTGATGCCGCGGTCAGAAAAAAAGCTGCCAGAAGCAAAAAATTTTTTTTTCTCAAATGTAATAACGGATGCTAGAATGTGATTCGGGGTGGAATTCCATGTCTAAAAATATTATTATTAGCTGTTTTTAAAAATCGAGTGTTTTTGCTGCCCGAGGAAGAAAACGTGTGATGCCGCGGTCAGAAAAAAAGCTGCCAGAAGCAAAAAATTTTTTTTTCTCAAATGTAATAACGGATGCTAGAATGTGATTCGGGGTGGAATTCCATGTCTAAAAATATTATTATTAGCTGTTTTTAAAAATCGAGTGTTTTTGCTGCCCGAGGAAGAAAACGTGTGATGCCGCGGTCAGAAAAAAAGCTGCCAGAAGCAAAAAATTTTTTTTTCTCAAATGTAATAACGGATGCTAGAATGTGATTCGGGGTGGAATTCCATGTCTAAAAATATTATTATTAGCTGTTTTTAAAAATCGAGTGTTTTTGCTGCCCGAGGAAGAAAACGCATGATGCCGCGGTCAGAAAAAAAGCTGCCCAGGAGCAAAAATTTTTTTTTCTCAAATGTAATAACGGATGCTAGAATGTGATTCGGGGTGGAATTCCATGTCTAAAAATATTATTATTAGCTGTTTTTAAAAATCAAGTGTTTTTGCTGCCCGAGGAAGAAAACGCGTGATGCAGCGGTCAGAAAAAAAGCTGCCCAGGAGCAAAAAAAAATTTTTTTTCTCAAATGTAATAACGGATGCTAGAATGTGATTCAGGGTGGAATTCCATGTCTAAAAATATTATTATTAGCTGTTTTTAAAAATCGAGTGTTTTTGCTGCCCGAGGAAGAAAACGCGTGATGCCGCAGTCAGAAAAAAAGCTGCCAGGAGCAAAAAAAATTTTTTTTTCTCAAATGTAATAACGGATGTTAGAATGGGATTCGGGGTGGAATTCCATGTCTAAAAATATTATTATTAGCTGTTTTTAAAAATCGAGTGTTTTTGCTGCCCGAGGAAGAAAACGTGTGATGCCGTGGTCAGAAAAACAGCTGCCCAGGAGCAAAAATTTTTTTTTTCTCAAATGTAATAACGGATGTTAGAATGTGATTCGGGCTGGAATTCCATGTCTAAAAATATTAATATTAGCTGTTTTTAAAAATCGAGTGTTTTTGCTGCCCGAGGAAGAAAACGTGTGATGCCGCGGTCAGAAAAAAAGCTGCCCAGGAGCAAAAAAATTTTTTTTTCTCAAATGAAATAACGGATGCTAGAATGGGATTTGGGGTGGAATTCCATGTCTAAAAATATTATTATTAGCTGTTTTTAAAAATTGAGTGTTTTTGCTGCCCGAGGAAGAAAACGCGTGATGCAGCGGTCAGAAAAAAAGCTGCCCAGGAGCAAAAAAATTTTTTTTCTCAAATGTAATAACGGATGCTAGAATGTGATTCAGGGTGGAATTCCATGTCCAAAAATATTATTATTAGCTATTTTTAAAAATCAAGTGTTTTTGCTGCCCGAGGAAGAAAACGCGTCATGCAGCGGTCAGAAAAAAAGCTGCCCAGGAGCAAAAAAAATTTTTTTTTCTCAAATGTAATAACGGATCCTAGAATGTGATTCGGGGTGGAATTCAATGTCTAAAAATATTATTATTAGCTGTTTTTAAAAATCAAGTGTTTTTGCTGCCTGAGGAAGAAATCCCGTGATGCCGCGGTCAGAAAAAATCTGCCCAGGAGCAAAAAAAAAATTTTTTTTCTCAAATGTAATAACGGATACTAGAATGTGATTTGGGGTGGAATTCCATGTCTAAAAATATTATTATTAGCTGTTTTTAAAAATCGAGTGTTTTTGCTGCCCGAGGAAGAAAACGCCTGATGCCGCAGTCAGAAAAAAAGCTGCCAGGAGCAAAAAAATTTTTTTTTTCTCAAATGTAATAACGGATGTTAGAATGGGATTCGGGGTGGAATTCCATGTCTAAAAATATTATTATTAGCTGTTTTTAAAAATCGAGTGTTTTTGCTGCCCGAGGAAGAAAACGTGTGATGCCGTGGTCAGAAAAACAGCTGCCCAGGAGCAAAAATTTTTTTTTTCTCAAATGTAATAACGGATGTTAGAATGTGATTCGGGCTGGAATTCCATGTCTAAAAATATTATTATTAGCTGTTTTTAAAAATCGAGTGTTTTTGCTGCCCGAGGAAGAAAACGTGTGATGCCCCGGTCAGAAAAAAAGCTGCCAGAAGCAAAAAAATTTTTTTTCTCAAATGTAATAACGGATGCTAGAATGTGATTCGGGGTGGAATTCCATGTCTAAAAATATTATTATTAGCTGTTTTTAAAAATTGACTCTTTTTGCTGCCCGAGGAAGAAAACGTGTGATGCCGCGGTCAGAAAAAAAGCTGCCAGAAGCAAAAAATTTTTTTTTCTCAAATGTAATAACGGATGCTAGAATGTGATTCGGGGTGGAATTCCATGTCTAAAAATATTATTATTAGCTGTTTTTAAAAATCGAGTGTTTTTGCTGCCCGAGGAAGAAAACGCATGATGCCGCGGTCAGAAAAACATCTGCCCAGGAGCAAAAAATTTTTTTTTCTCAAATGTAATAACGGATGCTAGAATGTGATTCGGGGTGGAATTCCATGTCTAAAAATATTATTATTAGCTGTTTTTAAAAATCGAGTGTTTTTGCTGCCCGAGGAAGAAAACGTGTGATGCCGCGGTCAGAAAAAAAGCTGCCAGAAGCAAAAAATTTTTTTTTCTCAAATGTAATAACGGATGCTAGAATGTGATTCGGGGTGGAATTCCATGTCTAAAAATATTATTATTAGCTGTTTTTAAAAATCGAGTGTTTTTGCTGCCCGAGGAAGAAAACGCATGATGCCGCGGTCAGAAAAACATCTGCCCAGGAGCAAAAAATTTTTTTTTCTCAAATGTAATAACGGATGCTAGAATGGGATTTGGGGTGGAATTCCATGTCTAAAAATATTATTATTAGCTGTTTTTAAAAATTGAGTGTTTTTGCTGCCCGAGGAAGAAAACGCGTGATGCAGCGGTCAGAAAAAAAGCTGCCCAGGAGCAAAAAAATTTTTTTTCTCAAATGTAATAACGGATCCTAGAATGTGATTCAGGGTGGAATTCCATGTCTAAAAATATTATTATTAGCTGTTTTTAAAAATCGAGTGTTTTTGCTGCCCGAGGAAGAAAACGCGTGATCCCGCGGTCAGAAAAAAAGATGCCGAGGAACAAAAATTTTTTTTCTCAAATGTAATAACGGATGCTAGAATGGGATTCGGGGTGGAATTCCATGTCTAAAAATATTATTATTAGCTGTTTTTAAATATCGAGTGTTTTCGCTGCCCAAGGAAGAGAACGCGTGATGCCGCGGTCAGAAAAAAAGCTGCCAGAAGCAAAAATTTTTTTTTTCTCAAATGTAATAACGGATGCTAGAATGTGATTCAGGGTGGAATTCCATGTCCAAAAATATTATTATTAGCTATTTTTAAAAATCAAGTGTTTTTGCTGCCCGAGGAAGAAAACGCGTCATGCAGCGGTCAGAAAAAAAGCTGCCCAGGAGCAAAAAAAATTTTTTTTTCTCAAATGTAATAACGGATCCTAGAATGTGATTCGGGGTGGAATTCAATGTCTAAAAATATTATTATTAGCTGTTTTTAAAAATCAAGTGTTTTTGCTGCCTGAGGAAGAAATCCCGTGATGCCGCGGTCAGAAAAAATCTGCCCAGGAGCAAAAAAAAAATTTTTTTTCTCAAATGTAATAACGGATACTAGAATGTGATTTGGGGTGGAATTCCATGTCTAAAAATATTATTATTAGCTGTTTTTAAAAATCGAGTGTTTTTGCTGCCCGAGGAAGAAAACGCCTGATGCCGCAGTCAGAAAAAAAGCTGCCAGGAGCAAAAAAATTTTTTTTTTCTCAAATGTAATAACGGATGTTAGAATGGGATTCGGGGTGGAATTCCATGTCTAAAAATATTATTATTAGCTGTTTTTAAAAATCGAGTGTTTTTGCTGCCCGAGGAAGAAAACGTGTGATGCCGTGGTCAGAAAAACAGCTGCCCAGGAGCAAAAATTTTTTTTTTCTCAAATGTAATAACGGATGTTAGAATGTGATTCGGGCTGGAATTCCATGTCTAAAAATATTATTATTAGCTGTTTTTAAAAATCGAGTGTTTTTGCTGCCCGAGGAAGAAAACGTGTGATGCCGCGGTCAGAAAAAAAGCTGCCAGAAGCAAAAAAATTTTTTTTCTCAAATGTAATAACGGATGCTAGAATGTGATTCGGGGTGGAATTCCATGTCTAAAAATATTATTATTAGCTGTTTTTAAAAATTGACTCTTTTTGCTGCCCGAGGAAGAAAACGTGTGATGCCGCGGTCAGAAAAAAAGCTGCCAGAAGCAAAAAATTTTTTTTTCTCAAATGTAATAACGGATGCTAGAATGTGATTCGGGGTGGAATTCCATGTCTAAAAATATTATTATTAGCTGTTTTTAAAAATCGAGTGTTTTTGCTGCCCGAGGAAGAAAACGCATGATGCCGCGGTCAGAAAAACATCTGCCCAGGAGCAAAAAATTTTTTTTTCTCAAATGTAATAACGGATGCTAGAATGTGATTCGGGGTGGAATTCCATGTCTAAAAATATTATTATTAGCTGTTTTTAAAAATCGAGTGTTTTTGCTGCCCGAGGAAGAAAACGTGTGATGCCGCGGTCAGAAAAAAAGCTGCCAGAAGCAAAAAATTTTTTTTTCTCAAATGTAATAACGGATGCTAGAATGTGATTCGGGGTGGAATTCCATGTCTAAAAATATTATTATTAGCTGTTTTTAAAAATCGAGTGTTTTTGCTGCCCGAGGAAGAAAACGCATGATGCCGCGGTCAGAAAAACATCTGCCCAGGAGCAAAAAATTTTTTTTTCTCAAATGTAATAACGGATGTTAGAATGTGATTCGGGCTGGAATTCCATGTCTAAAAATATTATTATTAGCTGTTTTTAAAAATCGAGTGTTTTTGCTGCCCGAGGAAGAAAACGTGTGATGCCGCGGTCAGAAAAAAAGCTGCCAGAAGCAAAAAAATTTTTTTTCTCAAATGTAATAACGGATGCTAGAATGTGATTCGGGGTGGAATTCCATGTCTAAAAATATTATTATTAGCTGTTTTTAAAAATCGAGTGTTTTTGCTGCCCGAGGAAGAAAACGCATGATGCCGCGGTCAGAAAAAAAGCTGCCCAGGAGCAAAAATTTTTTTTTTCTCAAATGTAATAACGGATGCTAGAATGTGATTCGGGGTGGAATTCCATGTCTAAAAATATTATTATTAGCTGTTTTTAAAAATCAAGTGTTTTTGCTGCCCGAGGAAGAAAACGCGTGATGCAGCGGTCAGAAAAAAAGCTGCCCAGGAGCAAAAAAAAATTTTTTTTCTCAAATGTAATAACGGATGCTAGAATGTGATTCAGGGTGGAATTCCATGTCTAAAAATATTATTATTAGCTGTTTTTAAAAATCGAGTGTTTTTGCTGCCCGAGGAAGAAAACGCGTGATGCCGCAATCAGAAAAAAAGCTGCCAGGAGCAAAAAAAATTTTTTTTTCTCAAATGTAATAACGGATGTTAGAATGGGATTCGGGGTGGAATTCCATGTCTAAAAATATTATTATTAGCTGTTTTTAAAAATCGAGTGTTTTTGCTGCCCGAGGAAGAAAACGTGTGATGCCGTGGTCAGAAAAACAGCTGCCCAGGAGCAAAAATTTTTTTTTTCTCAAATGTAATAACGGATGTTAGAATGTGATTCGGGCTGGAATTCCATGTCTAAAAATATTATTATTAGCTGTTTTTAAAAATCGAGTGTTTTTGCTGCCCGAGGAAGAAAACGTGTGATGCCGCGGTCAGAAAAAAAGCTGCCCAGGAGCAAAAAAATTTTTTTTTCTCAAATGTAATAACGGATGCTAGAATGGGATTTGGGGTGGAATTCCATGTCTAAAAATATTATTATTAGCTGTTTTTAAAAATCGAGTGTTTTTGCTGCCCGAGGAAGAAAACGCGTGATGCAGCGGTTAGAAAAAAAGCTGCCCAGGAGCAAAAAAATTTTTTTTTTCTCAAATGTAATAACGGATCCTAGAATGTGATTCAGGGTGGAATTCCATGTCTAAAAATATTATTATTAGCTGTTTTTAAAAATCGAGTGTTTTTGCTGCCCGAGGAAGAAAACGCGTGATCCCGCGGTCAGAAAAAAAGCTGCCCAGGAACAAAAATTTTTTTTCTCAAATGTAATAACGGATGCTAGAATGGGATTCGGGGTGGAATTCCATGTCTAAATATATTATTATTAGCTGTTTTTAAATATCGAGTGTTTTCGCTGCCCAAGGAAGAGAACGCGTGATGCCGCGGTCAGAAAAAAAGCTGCCAGAAGCAAAAATTTTTTTTTCTCAAATGTAATAACGGATGCTAGAATGTGATTCAGGGTGGAATTCCATGTCCAAAAATATTATTATTAGCTGTTTTTAAAAATCAAGTGTTTTTGCTGCCCGAGGAAGAAAACGTGTGATGCCGCGGTCAGAAAAAAAGCTGCCAGAAGCAAAAAATTTTTTTTTCTCAAATGTAATAACGGATGCTAGAATGGGATTTGGGGTGGAATTCCATGTCTAAAAATATTATTATTAGCTGTTTTTAAAAATCGAGTGTTTTTGCTGCCCGAGGAAGAAAACGTGTGATGCCGTGGTCAGAAAAACAGCTGCCCAGGAGCAAAAATTTTTTTTTTCTCAAATGTAATAACGGATGTTAGAATGTGATTCGGGCTGGAATTCCATGTCTAAAAATATTATTATTAGCTGTTTTTAAAAATCGAGTGTTTTTGCTGCCCGAGGAAGAAAACGTGTGATGCCGCGGTCAGAAAAAAAGCTGCCAGAAGCAAAAAATTTTTTTTTCTCAAATGTAATAACGGATGCTAGAATGTGATTCGGGGTGGAATTCCATGTCTAAAAATATTATTATTAGCTGTTTTTAAAAATCGAGTGTTTTTGCTGCCCGAGGAAGAAAACGTGTGATGCCGCGGTCAGAAAAAAAGCTGCCAGAAGCAAAAAAATTTTTTTTTCTCAAATGTAATAACGGATGCTAGAATGTGATTCGGGGTGGAATTCCATGTCTAAAAATATTATTATTAGCTGTTTTTAAAAATCGAGTGTTTTTGCTGCCCGAGGAAGAAAACGCATGATGCCGCGGTCAGAAAAACATCTGCCCAGGAGCAAAAAATTTTTTTTTCTCAAATGTAATAACGGATGCTAGAATGTGATTCGGGCTGGAATTCCATGTCTAAAAATATTATTATTAGCTGTTTTTAAAAATCGAGTGTTTTTGCTGCCCGAGGAAGAAAACGTGTGATGCCGCGGTCAGAAAAAAAGCTGCCAGAAGCAAAAAATTTTTTTTTCTCAAATGTAATAACGGATGCTAGAATGTGATTCGGGGTGGAATTCCATGTCTAAAAATATTATTATTAGCTGTTTTTAAAAATCGAGTGTTTTTGCTGCCCGAGGAAGAAAACGCATGATGCCGCGGTCAGAAAAAAAGCTGCCAAGGAGCAAAAATTTTTTGTTCTCAAATGTTTTAACGGATGCTAGAATGTGATTCGGGGTGGAATTCCATGTCTAAAAATATTATTATTAGCTGTTTTTAAAAATCAAGTGTTTTTGCTGCCCGAGGAAGAAAACGCGTGATGCAGCGGTCAGAAAAAAAGCTGCCCAGGAGCAAAAAAAAAATTTTTTTTCTCAAATGTAATAACGGATGCTAGAATGTGATTCAGGGTGGAATTCCATGTCTAAAAATATTATTATTAGCTGTTTTTAAAAATCGAGTGTTTTTGCTGCCCGAGGAAGAAAACGCGTGATGCCGCAGTCAGAAAAAAAGCTGCCAGGAGCAAAAAAAATTTTTTTTTCTCAAATGTAATAACGGATGTTAGAATGGGATTCGGGGTGGAATTCCATGTCTAAAAATATTATTATTAGCTGTTTTTAAAAATCGAGTGTTTTTGCTGCCCGAGGAAGAAAACGTGTGATGCCGCGGTCAGAAAAAAAGCTGCCAGAAGCAAAAAAATTTTTTTTCTCAAATGTAATAACGGATGCTAGAATGTGATTCGGGGTGGAATTCCATGTCTAAAAATATTATTATTAGCTGTTTTTAAAAATCGAGTGTTTTTGCTGCCCGAGGAAGAAAACGCATGATGCCGCGGTCAGAAAAAAAGCTGCCCAGGAGCAAAAATTTTTTTTTTCTCAAATGTAATAACGGATGCTAGAATGTGATTTGGGGTGGAATTCCATGTCTAAAAATATTATTATTAGCTGTTTTTAAAAATCAAGTGTTTTTGCTGCCCGAGGAAGAAAACGCGTGATGCAGCGGTCAGAAAAAAAGCTGCCCAGGAGCAAAAAAAATTTTTTTTCTCAAATGTAATAACGGATGCTAGAATGTGATTCAGGGTGGAATTCCATGTCTAAAAATATTATTATTAGCTGTTTTTAAAAATCGAGTGTTTTTGCTGCCCGAGGAAGAAAACGTGTGATGCCGCGGTCAGAAAAAAAGCTGCCAGAAGCAAAAAATTTTTTTTTCTCAAATGTAATAACGGATGCTAGAATGTGATTCGGGGTGGAATTCCATGTCTAAAAATATTATTATTAGCTGTTTTTAAAAATCGAGTGTTTTTGCTGCCCGAGGAAGAAAACGCATGATGCCGCGGTCAGAAAAAAAGCTGCCAAGGAGCAAAAATTTTTTGTTCTCAAATGTTTTAACGGATGCTAGAATGTGATTCGGGGTGGAATTCCATGTCTAAAAATATTATTATTAGCTGTTTTTAAAAATCAAGTGTTTTTGCTGCCCGAGGAAGAAAACGCGTGATGCAGCGGTCAGAAAAAAAGCTGCCCAGGAGCAAAAAAAAAATTTTTTTTCTCAAATGTAATAACGGATGCTAGAATGTGATTCAGGGTGGAATTCCATGTCTAAAAATATTATTATTAGCTGTTTTTAAAAATCGAGTGTTTTTGCTGCCCGAGGAAGAAAACGCGTGATGCCGCAGTCAGAAAAAAAGCTGCCAGGAGCAAAAAAAATTTTTTTTTCTCAAATGTAATAACGGATGTTAGAATGGGATTCGGGGTGGAATTCCATGTCTAAAAATATTATTATTAGCTGTTTTTAAAAATCGAGTGTTTTTGCTGCCCGAGGAAGAAAACGTGTGATGCCGCGGTCAGAAAAAAAGCTGCCAGAAGCAAAAAAATTTTTTTTCTCAAATGTAATAACGGATGCTAGAATGTGATTCGGGGTGGAATTCCATGTCTAAAAATATTATTATTAGCTGTTTTTAAAAATCGAGTGTTTTTGCTGCCCGAGGAAGAAAACGCATGATGCCGCGGTCAGAAAAAAAGCTGCCCAGGAGCAAAAATTTTTTTTTTCTCAAATGTAATAACGGATGCTAGAATGTGATTTGGGGTGGAATTCCATGTCTAAAAATATTATTATTAGCTGTTTTTAAAAATCAAGTGTTTTTGCTGCCCGAGGAAGAAAACGCGTGATGCAGCGGTCAGAAAAAAAGCTGCCCAGGAGCAAAAAAAATTTTTTTTCTCAAATGTAATAACGGATGCTAGAATGTGATTCAGGGTGGAATTCCATGTCTAAAAATATTATTATTAGCTGTTTTTAAAAATCGAGTGTTTTTGCTGCCCGAGGAAGAAAACGCGTGATGCAGCGGTCAGAAAAAAAGCTGCCCAGAAGCAAAAAAAATTTTTTCTTCTCAAATGTAATAATGGATCCTAGAATGTCATTAGGGGTGGAATTCCATGTCTAAAAATATTATTATTAGCTGTATTTAAAAATCGAGTGTTTTTGCTGCCCGAGGAAGAAAACGCGTGATGCCGCAGTCAGAAAAAAAGCTGCGAGGAGCAAAAAAAATTTTTTTTTCTCAAATGTAATAACGGATGTTAGAATGGGATTCGGGGTGGAATTCCATGTCTAAAAATATTATTATTAGCTGTTTTTAAAAATCGAGTGTTTTTGCTGCCCGAGGAAGAAAACGTGTGATGCCGTGGTCAGAAAAACAGCTGCCCAGGAGCAAAAAAATTTTTTTTCTCAAATGTAATAACGGATGCTAGAATGTGATTCAGGGTGGAATTCCATGTCTAAAAATATTATTATTAGCTGTTTTTAAAAATCGAGTGTTTTTGCTGCCCGAGGAAGAAAACGCGTGATGCCGCAGTAAGAAAAAAAGCTGCCCAGGAGCAAAAAATTTTTTTTTCTCAAATGTAATAACGGATGCTAGAATGTGATTCGGGGTGGAATTCCATGTCTAAAAATATTATTATTAGCTGTATTTAAAAATCGAGTGTTTTTGCTGCCCGAGGAAGAAAACGCGTGATGCCGCAGTCAGAAAAAAAGCTGCCAGGAGCAAAAAAAATTTTTTTTCTCAAATCTAATAACGGATATTAGAATGGGATTCGGGGTGGAATTCCATGTCTAAAAATATTATTATTAGCTGTTTTTAAAAATCGAGTGTTTTTGCTGCCCGAGGAAGAAAACGTGTGATGCCGTGGTCAGAAAAACAGCTGCCCAGGAGCAAAAATTTTTTTTTTCTCAAATGTAATAACGGATGTTAGAATGTGATTCGGGCTGGAATTCCATGTCTAAAAATATTATTATTAGGTGTTTTTAAAAATCGAGTGTTTTTGCTGCCCGAGGAAGAAAACGTGTGATGCCGCGGTCAGAAAAAAAGCTGCCAGAAGCAAAAATGTTTTTTTCTCAAATGTAATACCGGATGCTAGAATGTGATTCGGGGTGGAATTCCATGTCTAAAAATATTATTATTAGCTGTTTTTAAAAATCGAGTGTTTTTGCTGCCCGAGGAAGAAAACGTGTCATGCCGCGGTCAGAAAAAAAGCTGCCAGAAGCAAAAATTTTTTTTTTTCTCAAATGTAATAACGGATGCTAGAATGTGATTCGGGGTGGAATTCCATGTCTAAAAATATTATTATTAGCTGTTTTTAAAAATCGAGTGTTTTTGCTGCCCGAGGAAGAAAACGCATGATGCCGCGGTCAGAAAAACAGCTGCCCAGGAGCAAAAAAATTTTTTTTCTCAAATGTAATAACGGATGCTAGAATGTGATTTGGGCTGGAATTCCATGTCTAAAAATATTATTATTAGCTGTTTTTAAAAATCGAGTGTTTTTGCTGCCCGAGGAAGAAAACGCATGATGCCGCGGTCAGAAAAAAAGCTGCCCAGGAGCAAAAATTTTTTTTTTTCTCAAATGTAATAACGGATGCTAGAATGTGATTCGGGGTGGAATTCCATGTCTAAAAATATTATTATTAGCTGTTTTTAAAAATCAAGTGTTTTTGCTGTCCGAGGAAGAAAACGCGTGATGCAGCGGTCAGAAAAAAAGCTGCCCAGGAGCAAAAAAAATTTTTTTTTTCTCAAATGTAATAACGGATGCTAGAATGTGATTCAGGGTGGAATTCCATGTCTAAAAATATTATTATTAGCTGTTTTTAAAAATCGAGTGTTTTTGCTGCCCGATGCAGCGTCAGAAAAAAAGCTGCCCAGAAGCAAAAAAATTTTTTTCTTCTCAAATGTAATAATGGATCCTAGAATGTCATTAGGGGTGGAATTCCATGTCTAAAAATATTATTATTAGCTGTTTGTAAAAATCGAGTGTTTTTGTTGCCCGAGGAAGAAAAAGCGTGATGCCACAGTGAGAAAAAAAGCTGCTAGGAGCAAAAAAAATTTTTTTTTCTCAAATGTAATAACGGATGTTAGAATCGGATTCGGGGTGGAATTCCATGTCTAAAAATATTTTTTTTAGCTGTTTTTAAAAATCAAGTGTTTTTGCTGCCCGAGGAAGAAAACGCGAGATTCCACAGTCATAAAAAAAGTTGCTCAGGAGCAAAAAAAATTTTTTTTTCTCAAATGTAATAACGGATGCTAGAATGTGATTCGGGGTGGAATTCCATGTCTAAAAATATTATTATTAGCTGTTTTTAAAAATCGAGTGTTTTTGCTGCCCGAGGAAGAAAACGTGTGATGCCGTGGTCAGAAAAACAGCTGCCCAGGAGCAAAAATTTTTTTTTTCTCAAATGTAATAACGGATGTTAGAATGTGATTCGGGCTGGAATTCCATGTCTAAAAATATTATTATTAGCTGTTTTTAAAAATCGAGTGTTTTTGCTGCCCGAGGAAGAAAACGTGTGATGCCGCGGTCAGAAAAAAAGCTGCCCAGGAGCAAAAATTTTTTTTTTCTCAAATGTAATAACGGATGCTAGAATGTGATTCGGGGTGGAATTCCATGTCTAAAAATATTATTATTAGCTGTTTTTAAAAATCAAGTGTTTTTGCTGCCCGAGGAAGAAAACGCGTGATGCAGCGGTCAGAAAAAGAGCTGCCCAGGAGCAAAAAAATTTTTTTTTTCTCAAATGTAATAACGGATCCTAGAATGTGATTCAGGGTGGAATTCCATGTCTAAAAATATTATTATTAACTGTTTTTAAAAATCGAGTGTTTTTGCTGCCCGAGGAAGAAAACGCGTGATGCCGCAGTGAGAAAAAAAGCTGCTAGGAGCAAAAAAATTTTTTTTTCTCAAATGTAATAACGGATGTTAGAATCGGATTCGGGGTGGAATTCCATGTCTAAAAATATTTTTTTTAGCTGTTTTTAAAGATCAAGTGTTTTTGCTGCCCGAGGAAGAAAACGCGTGATGCAGCGGTCAGAAAAAAAGCTGCCCAGGAGCAAAAAAATTTTTTTTTTCTCAAATGTAATAACGGATCCTAGAATGTGATTCAGGGTGGAATTACATGTCTAAAAATATTATTATTAGCTGTTTGTAAAAATCGAGTGTTTTTGCTGCCCGAGGAAGAAAACGCGTGATGCCGCAGTGAGAAAAAAAGCTGCTAGGAGCAAAAAAATTTTTTTTTTCTCAAATGTAATAAGGGATGTTAGAATCGGATTCGGGGTGGAATTCCATGTCTAAAAATATTTTTTTTAGCTGTTTTTAAAAATCAAGTGTTTTTGCTGCCCGAGGAAGAAAACGCGTGAGGCAGCGGTCAGAAAAAAAGCTGCCTAGGAGCAAAAAAAATTTTTTTTCTCAAATGTAATAACGAATCCTAGAATGTGATTCGGGGTGGAATTCCGTGTCAAAAAATATTATTATTAGCTGTTTTGAAAAATCAAGTGTTTTTGCTGCCCGAGGAAGAAAACGCGTGATGCCACGGTCATAAAAAAAGTTGCTCAGGAGCAAAAAAAAATTTTTTTTCTCAAATGTAATAACGGATGCTAGAATGTGATTCAGGGTGGAATTCCATGTCAAAAAATATTATTATTAGCTGTTTTTAAAAATCGAGTGTTTTTGCTGCCCGAGGAAGAAAACGCATGATGACGCGGTCAGAAAAAAAGCTGCCCAGGAGCAAAAAAAATTTTTTTTTCTCAAATGTAATAACGGATGCTAGAATGTGATTCGGGGTGGAATTCCATGTCTAAAAATATTATTATTAGCTGTTTTTAAAAATCAAGTGTTTTTGCTGCCCGAGGAAGAACACGCGTGATGCAGCGGTCAGAAAAAAAGCTGCCCAGGAGCAAAAAAAAATTTTTTTTCTCAAATGTAATAACGGATGCTAGAATGTGATTTGGGCTGGAATTCCATGTCTAAAAATATTATTATTAGCTGTTTTTAAAAATCGAGTGTTTTTGCTGCCCGAGGAAGAAAACGCATGATGCCGCGGTCAGAAAAAAAGCTGCCCAGGAGCAAAAATTTTTTTTTTCTCAAATGTAATAACGGATGCTAGAATGTGATTCGGGGTGGAATTCCATGTCTAAAAATATTATTATTAGCTGTTTTTAAAAATCAAGTGTTTTTGCTGCCCGAGGAAGAAATCGCGTGATGCAGCGGTCAGAAAAAAAGCTGCCCAGGAGCAAAAAAAAATTTTTTTTTCTCAAATGTAATAACGGATGCTAGAATGTGATTCAGGGTGGAATTCCATGTCTAAAAATATTATTATTAGCTGTTTTTAAAAATCGAGTGTTTTTGCTGCCCGATGCAGCGTCAGAAAAAAAGCTGCCCAGAAGCAAAAAAATTTTTTTCTTCTCAAATGTAATAATGGATCCTAGAATGTCATTAGGGGTGGAATTCCATGTCTAAAAATATTATTATTAGCTGTTTGTAAAAATCGAGTGTTTTTGTTGCCCGAGGAAGAAAAAGCGTGATGCCGCAGTGAGAAAAAAAGCTGCTAGGAGCAAAAAAAATTTTTTTTTCTCAAATGTAATAACGGATGTTAGAATCGGATTCGGGGTGGAATTCCATGTCTAAAAATATTTTTTTTAGCTGTTTTTAAAAATCAAGTGTTTTTGCTGCCCGAGGAAGAAAACGCGAGATGCCACAGTCATAAAAAAAGTTGCTCAGGAGCAAAAAAATTTTTTTTTTCTCAAATGTAATAACGGATGCTAGAATGTGATTCGGGGTGGAATTCCATGTCTAAAAATATTATTATTAGCTGTTTTTAAAAATCGAGTGTTTTTGCTGCCCGAGGAAGAAAACGTGTGATGCCGTGGTCAGAAAAACAGCTGCCCAGGAGCAAAAATTTTTTTTTTCTTAAATGTAATAACGGATGTTAGAATGTGATTCGGGCTGGAATTCCATGTCTAAAAATATTATTATTAGCTGTTTTTAAAAATCGAGTGTTTTTGCTGCCCGAGGAAGAAAACGTGTGATGCCGCGGTCAGAAAAAAAGCTGCCCAGGAGCAAAAATTTTTTTTTTCTCAAATGTAATAACGGATGCTAGAATGTGATTCGGGGTGGAATTCCATGTCTAAAAATATTATTATTAGCTGTTTTTAAAAATCAAGTGTTTTTGCTGCCCGAGGAAGAAAACGCGTGATGCAGCGGTCAGAAAAAAAGCTGCCCAGGAGCAAAAAAAAATTTTTTTTCTCAAATGTAATAACGGATGCTAGAATGTGATTCAGGGTGGAATTCCATGTCTAAAAATATTATTATTAGCTGTTTTTAAAAATCGAGTGTTTTTGCTGCCCGAGGAAGAAAACGCGTGATGCAGCGGTCAGAAAAAATGCTGCCCAGAAGCAAAAAAAATTTTTTCTTCTCAAATGTAATAATGGATCCTAGAATGTCAATAGGGGTGGAATTCCATGTCTAAAAATATTATTATTAGCTGTATTTAAAAATCGAGTGTTTTTGCTGCCCGAGGAAGAAAACGCGTGATGCCGCAGTCAGAAAAAAAGCTGCCAGGAGCAAAAAAAAATTTTTTTTCTCAAATGTAATAACGGATGTTAGAATGGGATTCGGGGTGGAATTCCATGTCTAAAAATATTATTATTAGCTGTTTTTAAAAATCGAGTGTTTTTGCTGCCCGAGGAAGAAAACGTGTGATGCCGTGGTCAGAAAAACAGCTGCCCAGGAGCAAAAAAATTTTTTTCTCAAATGTAATAACGGATGCTAGAATGTGATTCAGGGTGGAATTCCATGTCTAAAAATATTATTATTAGCTGTTTTTAAAAATCGAGTGTTTTTGCTGCCCGAGGAAGAAAACGCGTGATGCCGCGGTAAGAAAAAAAGCTGCCCAGGAGCAAAAAAATTTTTTTTCTCAAATGTAATAACGGATGCTAGAATGTGATTCGGGGTGGAATTCAATGTCTAAAAATATTATTATTAGCTGTATTTAAAAATCGAGTGTTTTTGCTGCCCGAGGAAGAAAACGCGTGATGCCGCAGTTAGAAAAAAAGCTGCCAGGAGCAAAAAAATTTTTTTTTTCTCAAATGTAATAACGGATGTTAGAATGGGATTCGGGGTGGAATTCCATGTCTAAAAATATTATTATTAGCTATTTTTATAAATCGAGTGTTTTTGCTGCCCGAGGAAGAAAACGTGTGATGCTGTGGTCAGAAAAACAGCTGCCCAGGAGCAAAAATTTTTTTTTCTCAAATGTAATAACGGATGTTAGAATGTGATTCGGGCTGGAATTCCATGTCTAAAAATATTATTATTAGCTGTTTTTAAAAATCGAGTGTTTTTGCTGCCCGAGGAAGAAAACGCGTGATGCCGCGGTAAGAAAAAAAGCTGCCCAGGAGCAAAAAATTTTTTTTTCTCAAATGTAATAACGGATGCTAGAATGTGATTCGGGGTGGAATTCCATGTCTAAAAATATTATTATTAGCTGTATTTAAAAATCGAGTGTTTTTGCTGCCCGAGGAAGAAAACGCGTGATGCCTCAGTCAGAAAAAAAGCTGCCAGGAGCAAAAAAAATTTTTTTTTCTCAAATGTAATAACAGATGTTAGAATGGGATTCGGGGTGGAATTCCATGTCTAAAAATATTATTATTAGCTGTTTTTAAAAATCGAGTGTTTTTGCTGCCCGAGGAAGAAAACGTGTGATGCCGTGGTCAGAAAAACAGCTGCCCAGGAGCAAAAATTTTTTTTTCTCAAATGTAATAACGGATGTTAGAATGTGATTCGGGCTGGAATTCCATGTCTAAAAATATTATTATTAGCTGTTTTTAAAAATCGAGTGTTTTTGCTGCCCGAGGAAGAAAACGTGTGAGGCCGCGGTCAGAAAAAACGCTGCCAGAAGCAAAAATTTTTTTTTTCTCAAATGTAATAACGGATACTAGAATGTGATTCGGGGTGGAATTCCATGTCTAAAAATATTATTATTAGCTGTTTTTAAAAATCGAGTGTTTTTGCTGCCCGAGGAAGAAAACGCATGATGCCGCGGTCAGAAAAAAAGCTGCCCAGGAGCAAAATTTTTTTTTTTCTCAAATGTAATAACGGATGCTAGAATGTGATTCGGGGTGGAATTCCATGTCTAAAAATATTATTATTAGCTGTTTTTAAAAATCAAGTGTTTTTGCTGCCCGAGGAAGAAAACGCGTGATGCAGCGGTCAGAAAAAAAGCTGCCCAGGAGCAAAAAAATTTTTTTTTTCTCAAATGTAATAACGGATCCTAGAATGTGATTCAGGGTGGAATTCCATGTCTAAAAATATTATTATTAGCTGTTTGTAAAAATCGAGTGTTTTTGCTGCCCGAGGAAGAAAACGCGTGATGCCGCAGTGAGAAAAAAAGCTGCTAGGAGCAAAAAAATTTTTTTTTTCTCAAATGTAATAACGGATGTTAGAATCGGATTCGGGGTGGAATTCCATGTCTAAAAATATTTTTTTTAGCTGTTTTTAAAAATCAAGTGTTTTTGCTGCCCGAGGAAGAAAACGCGTGATGCAGCGGTCAGAAAAAAAGCTGCCTAGGAGCAAAAAAAATTTTTTTTCTCAAATGTAATAACGAATCCTAGAATGTGATTCGGGGTGGAATTCCGTGTCAAAAAATATTATTATTAGCTGTTTTTAAAAATCGAGTGTTTTTGCTGCCCGAGGAAGAAAACGCATGATGACGCGGTCAGAAAAAAAGCTGCCCAGGAGCAAAAAAAATTTTTTTTTCTCAAATGTAATAACGGATGCTAGAATGTGATTCGGGGTGGAATTCCATGTCTAAAAATATTATTATTAGCTGTTTTTAAAAATCAAGTGTTTTTGCTGCCCGAGGAAGAACACGCGTGATGCAGCGGTCAGAAAAAAAGCTGCCCAGGAGCAAAAAAAAATTTTTTTTCTCAAATGTAATAACGGATGCTAGAATGTAATTCGTGGTGGAATTCCATGTCTAAAAATATTATTATTAGCTGTTTTTAAAAATTGACTCTTTTTGCTGCCCGAGGAAGAAAACGTGTGATGCCGCAGTTAGAAAAAAAGCTGCCCAGGAGCAAAAATTTTTTTTTTCTCAAATGTAATAACGGATGCTAGAATGTGATTCGGGGTGGAATTCCATGTCTAAAAATATTATTATTAGCTGTTTTTAAAAATCAAGTGTTTTTGCTGCCCGAGGAAGAAAACGCGTGATGCAGCGGTCAGAAAAAAAGCTGCCCAGGAGCAAAAAAAAATTTTTTTTTCTCAAATGTAATAACGGATGCTAGAATGTGATTCAGGGTGGCATTCCATGTCTAAAAATATTATTATTAGCTGTTTTTAAAAATCGAGTGTTTTTGCTGCCCGATGCAGCGTCAGAAAAAAAGCTGCCCAGAAGCAAAAAAATTTTTTTCTTCTCAAATGTAATAATGGATCCTAGAATGTCATTAGGGGTGGAATTCCATGTCTAAAAATATTATTATTAGCTGTTTGTAAAAATCGAGTGTTTTTGTTGCCCGAGGAAGAAAAAGCGTGATGCCGCAGTGAGAAAAAAAGCTGCTAGGAGCAAAAAAAATTTTTTTTTCTCAAATGTAATAACGGATGTTAGAATCGGATTCGGGGTGGAATTCCATGTCTAAAAATATTTTTTTTAGCTGTTTTTAAAAATCAAGTGTTTTTGCTGCCCGAGGAAGAAAACGCGAGATGCCACAGTCATAAAAAAAGTTGCTCAGGAGCAAAAAAAAATTTTTTTTTCTCAAATGTAATAACGGATGCTAGAATGTGATTCAGGGTGGAATTCCATGTCAAAAAATATTATTATTAGCTGTTTTTAAAAATTGACTCTTTTTGCTCCCCGAGGAAGAAAACGCGTGATGCCGCAGTGAGAAAAAAAGCTGCTAGGAGCAAAAAAATTTTTTTTTTCTCAAATGTAATAACGGATGTTAGAATCGGATTCGGGGTGGAATTCCATGTCTAAAAATATTTTTTTTAGCTGTTTTTAAAAATCAAGTGTTTTTGCTGCCCGAGGAAGAAAACGCGTGATGCAGCGGTCAGAAAAAAAGCTGCCTAGGAGCAAAAAAAATTTTTTTTCTCAAATGTAATAACGAATCCTAGAATGTGATTCGGGGTGGAATTCCGTGTCAAAAAATATTATTATTAGCTGTTTTTAAAAATCGAGTGTTTTTGCTGCCCGAGGAAGAAAACGCATGATGACGCGGTCAGAAAAAAAGCTGCCCAGGAGCAAAAAAAATTTTTTTTTCTCAAATGTAATAACGGATGCTAGAATGTGATTCGGGGTGGAATTCCATGTCTAAAAATATTATTATTAGCTGTTTTTAAAAATCAAGTGTTTTTGCTGCCCGAGGAAGAACACGCGTGATGCAGCGGTCAGAAAAAAAGCTGCCCAGGAGCAAAAAAAAATTTTTTTTCTCAAATGTAATAACGGATGCTAGAATGTAATTCGTGGTGGAATTCCATGTCTAAAAATATTATTATTAGCTGTTTTTAAAAATTGACTCTTTTTGCTGCCCGAGGAAGAAAACGTGTGATGCCGTGGTCAGAAAAACAGCTGCCCAGGAGCAAAAAAATTTTTTTTCTCAAATGTAATAACGGATGCTAGAATGTGATTTGGGCTGGAATTCCATGTCTAAAAATATTATTATTAGCTGTTTTTAAAAATCGAGTGTTTTTGCTGCCCGAGGAAGAAAACGCATGATGCCGCAGTTAGAAAAAAAGCTGCCCAGGAGCAAAAATTTTTTTTTTCTCAAATGTAATAACGGATGCTAGAATGTGATTCGGGGTGGAATTCCATGTCTAAAAATATTATTATTAGCTGTTTTTAAAAATCAAGTGTTTTTGCTGCCCGAGGAAGAAAACGCGTGATGCAGCGGTCAGAAAAAAAGCTGCCCAGGAGCAAAAAAAAATTTTTTTTTCTCAAATGTAATAACGGATGCTAGAATGTGATTCAGGGTGGCATTCCATGTCTAAAAATATTATTATTAGCTGTTTTTAAAAATCGAGTGTTTTTGCTGCCCGATGCAGCGTCAGAAAAAAAGCTGCCCAGAAGCAAAAAAATTTTTTTCTTCTCAAATGTAATAATGGATCCTAGAATGTCATTAGGGGTGGAATTCCATGTCTAAAAATATTATTATTAGCTGTTTGTAAAAATCGAGTGTTTTTGTTGCCCGAGGAAGAAAAAGCGTGATGCCGCAGTGAGAAAAAAAGCTGCTAGGAGCAAAAAAAATTTTTTTTTCTCAAATGTAATAACGGATGTTAGAATCGGATTCGGGGTGGAATTCCATGTCTAAAAATATTTTTTTTAGCTGTTTTTAAAAATCAAGTGTTTTTGCTGCCCGAGGAAGAAAACGCGAGATGCCACAGTCATAAAAAAAGTTGCTCAGGAGCAAAAAAAAATTTTTTTTTCTCAAATGTAATAACGGATGCTAGAATGTGATTCAGGGTGGAATTCCATGTCAAAAAATATTATTATTAGCTGTTTTTAAAAATTGACTCTTTTTGCTCCCCGAGGAAGAAAACGCGTGATGCCGTGGTCAGAAAAAAAGCTGCCCAGGAGCAAAAAATTTTTTTTTCTCAAATGTAATAATGGATGCTAGAATGTGATTCGGGCTGGAATTCCATGTCTAAAAATATTATTATTAGCTGTTTTTAAAAATCGAGTGTTTTTGCTGCCTGAGGAAGAAAACGCGTGATGCCGCGGTCAGAAAAAAAGCTGCCCAGGAGCAAAAAAAATTTTTTTTCTCAAATGTAATAACGGATGTTAGAATCGGATTCGGGGTGGAATTCCATGTCTAAAAATATTTTTTTTAGCTGTTTTTAAAAATCAAGTGTTTTTGCTGCACGAGGAAGAAAACGCGTGATGCAGCGGTCAGAAAAAAAGCTGCCTAGGAGCAAAAAAAATTTTTTTTCTCAAATGTAATAACGAATCCTAGAATGTGATTCGGGGTGGAATTCCGTGTCAGAAAATATTATTATTAGCTGTTTTGAAAAATCAAGTGTTTTTGCTGCCCGAGGAAGAAAACGCGTGATGCAACGGTCATAAAAAAAGTTGCTCAGGAGCAAAAAAAAATTTTTTTTCTCAAATGTAATAACGGATGCTAGAATGTGATTCAGGGTGGAATTCCATGTCAAAAAATATTATTATTAGCTGTTTTTAAAAATCGAGTGTTTTTGCTGCCCGAGGAAGAAAACGCATGATGCCGCGGTCAGAAAAAAAGCTGCCCAGGAGCAAAAAAAATTTTTTTTTCTCAAATGTAATAACGGATGCTAGAATGTGATTCGGGGTGGAATTCCATGTCTAAAAATATTATTATTAGCTGTTTTTAAAAATCAAGTGTTTTTGCTGCCCGAGGAAGAACACGCGTGATGCAGCGGTCAGAAAAAAAGCTGCCCAGGAGCAAAAAAAAATTTTTTTTCTCAAATGTAATAACGGATGCTAGAATGTAATTCGGGGTGGAATTCCATGTCTAAAAATATTATTATTAGCTGTTTTTAAAAATTGACTCGTTTTGCTGCCCGAGGAAGAAAACGTGTGATGCCGTGGTCAGAAAAACAGCTGCCCAGGAGCAAAAAAATTTTTTTTCTCAAATGTAATAACGGATGCTAGAATGTGATTCGGGCTGGAATTCCATGTCTAAAAATATTATTATTAGCTGTTTTTAAAAATCGAGTGTTTTTGCTGCCCGAGGAAGAAAACGTGTGAGGCCGCGGTCAGAAAAAAAGCTGCCAGAAGCAAAAATATTTTTTTTCTCAAATGTAATAACGGATGCTAGAATGTGATTCGGGGTGGAATTCCATGTCTAAAAATATTATTATTAGCTGTTTTTAAAAATCGAGTGTTTTTGCTGCCCGAGGAAGAAAACGCATTATGCCGCGGTCAGAAAAAAAGCTGCCCAGGAGCAAAAAATTTTTTTTTCTCAAATGTAATAACGGATGCTAGAATGTGATTCGGGGTGGAATTCCATGTCTAAAAATATTATTATTAGCTGTTTTTAAAAATCAAGTGTTTTTGCTGCCCGAGGAAGAAAACGCGTGATGCAGCGGTCAGAAAAAAAGCTGCCCAGGAGCAAAAAAAATTTTTTTTTCTCAAATGTAATAACGGATCCTAGAATGTGATTCAGGGTGGAATTCCATGTCTAAAAATATTATTATTAGCTGTTTGTAAAAATCGAGTGTTTTTGCTGCCCGAGGAAGAAAACGTGTGATGCCGTGGTCAGAAAAACAGCTACCCAGGAGCAAAAAAATTTTTTTTCTCAAATGTAATAACGGATGCTAGAATGTGATTTGGGCTGGAATTCCATGTCTAAAAATATTATTATTAGCTGTTTTTAAAAATCGAGTGTTTTTGCTGCCCGAGGAAGAAAACGCATGATGCCGCAGTTAGAAAAAAAGCTGCCCAGGAGCAAAAATTTTTTTTTTCTCAAATGTAATAACGGATGCTAGAATGTGATTCGGGGTGGAATTCCATGTCTAAAAATATTATTATTAGCTGTTTTTAAAAATCAAGTGTTTTTGCTGCCCGAGGAAGAAAACGCGTGATGCAGCGGTCAGAAAAAAAGCTGCCCAGGAGCAAAAAAAAATTTTTTTTTCTCAAATGTAATAACGGATGCTAGAATGTGATTCAGGGTGGCATTCCATGTCTAAAAATATTATTATTAGCTGTTTTTAAAAATCGAGTGTTTTTGCTGCCCGATGCAGCGTCAGAAAAAAAGCTGCCCAGAAGCAAAAAAATTTTTTTCTTCTCAAATGTAATAATGGATCCTAGAATGTCATTAGGGGTGGAATTCCATGTCTAAAAATATTATTATTAGCTGTTTGTAAAAATCGAGTGTTTTTGTTGCCCGAGGAAGAAAAAGCGTGATGCCGCAGTGAGAAAAAAAGCTGCTAGGAGCAAAAAAAATTTTTTTTTCTCAAATGTAATAACGGATGTTAGAATCGGATTCGGGGTGGAATTCCATGTCTAAAAATATTTTTTTTAGCTGTTTTTAAAAATCAAGTGTTTTTGCTGCCCGAGGAAGAAAACGCGAGATGCCACAGTCATAAAAAAAGTTGCTCAGGAGCAAAAAAAAATTTTTTTTTCTCAAATGTAATAACGGATGCTAGAATGTAATTCAGGGTGGAATTCCATGTCAAAAAATATTATTATTAGCTGTTTTTAAAAATTGACTCTTTTTGCTCCCCGAGGAAGAAAACGCGTGATGCCGTGGTCAGAAAAAAAGCTGCCCAGGAGCAAAAAATTTTTTTTTCTCAAATGTAATAATGGATGCTAGAATGTGATTCGGGCTGGAATTCCATGTCTAAAAATATTATTATTAGCTGTTTTTAAAAATCGAGTGTTTTTGCTGCCTGAGGAAGAAAACGCGTGATGCCGCGGTCAGAAAAAAAGCTGCCCAGGAGCAAAAAAAATTTTTTTTCTCAAATGTAATAACGGATGTTAGAATCGGATTCGGGGTGGAATTCCATGTCTAAAAATATTTTTTTTAGCTGTTTTTAAAAATCAAGTGTTTTTGCTGCACGAGGAAGAAAACGCGTGATGCAGCGGTCAGAAAAAAAGCTGCCTAGGAGCAAAAAAAATTTTTTTTCTCAAATGTAATAACGAATCCTAGAATGTGATTCGGGGTGGAATTCCGTGTCAGAAAATATTATTATTAGCTGTTTTGAAAAATCAAGTGTTTTTGCTGCCCGAGGAAGAAAACGCGTGATGCAACGGTCATAAAAAAAGTTGCTCAGGAGCAAAAAAAAATTTTTTTTCTCAAATGTAATAACGGATGCTAGAATGTGATTCAGGGTGGAATTCCATGTCAAAAAATATTATTATTAGCTGTTTTTAAAAATCGAGTGTTTTTGCTGCCCGAGGAAGAAAACGCATGATGCCGCGGTCAGAAAAAAAGCTGCCCAGGAGCAAAAAAAATTTTTTTTTCTCAAATGTAATAACGGATGCTAGAATGTGATTCGGGGTGGAATTCCATGTCTAAAAATATTATTATTAGCTGTTTTTAAAAATCAAGTGTTTTTGCTGCCCGAGGAAGAACACGCGTGATGCAGCGGTCAGAAAAAAAGCTGCCCAGGAGCAAAAAAAAATTTTTTTTCTCAAATGTAATAACGGATGCTAGAATGTAATTCGGGGTGGAATTCCATGTCTAAAAATATTATTATTAGCTGTTTTTAAAAATTGACTCGTTTTGCTGCCCGAGGAAGAAAACGTGTGATGCCGTGGTCAGAAAAACAGCTGCCCAGGAGCAAAAAAATTTTTTTTCTCAAATGTAATAACGGATGCTAGAATGTGATTCGGGCTGGAATTCCATGTCTAAAAATATTATTATTAGCTGTTTTTAAAAATCGAGTGTTTTTGCTGCCCGAGGAAGAAAACGTGTGAGGCCGCGGTCAGAAAAAAAGCTGCCAGAAGCAAAAATATTTTTTTTCTCAAATGTAATAACGGATGCTAGAATGTGATTCGGGGTGGAATTCCATGTCTAAAAATATTATTATTAGCTGTTTTTAAAAATCGAGTGTTTTTGCTGCCCGAGGAAGAAAACGCATTATGCCGCGGTCAGAAAAAAAGCTGCCCAGGAGCAAAAAATTTTTTTTTCTCAAATGTAATAACGGATGCTAGAATGTGATTCGGGGTGGAATTCCATGTCTAAAAATATTATTATTAGCTGTTTTTAAAAATCAAGTGTTTTTGCTGCCCGAGGAAGAAAACGCGTGATGCAGCGGTCAGAAAAAAAGCTGCCCAGGAGCAAAAAAATTTTTTTTTTCTCAAATGTAATAACGGATCCTAGAATGTGATTCAGGGTGGAATTCCATGTCTAAAAATATTATTATTAGCTGTTTGTAAAAATCGAGTGTTTTTGCTGCCCGAGGAAGAAAACGCGTGATGCCGCAGTGAGAAAAAAAGCTGCTAGGAGCAAAAAAATTTTTTTTTTCTCAAATGTAATAACGGATGTTAGAATCGGATTCGGGGTGGAATTCCATGTCTAAAAATATTTTTTTTAGCTGTTTTTAAAAATCAAGTGTTTTTGCTGCCCGAGGAAGAAAACGCGTGATGCAGCGGTCAGAAAAAAAGCTGCCTAGGAGCAAAAAAAATTTTTTTTCTCAAATGTAATAACGAATCCTAGAATGTGATTCGGGGTGGAATTCCGTGTCAAAAAATATTATTATTAGCTGTTTTTAAAAATCAAGTGTTTTTGCTGCCCGAGGAAGAAAACGCGTGATGCCACGGTCATAAAAAAAGTTGCTCAGGAGCAAAAAAAAATTTTTTTTCTCAAATGTAATAACGGATGCTAGAATGTGATTCAGGGTGGAATTCCATGTCAAAAAATATTATTATTAGCTGTTTTTAAAAATCGAGTGTTTTTGCTGCCCGAGGAAGAAAACGCATGATGCCGCGGTCAGAAAAAAAGCTGCCCAGGAGCAAAAAAAATTTTTTTTTCTCAAATGTAATAACGGATGCTAGAATGTGATTCGGGGTGGAATTCCATGTCTAAAAATATTATTATTAGCTGTTTTTAAAAATCAAGTGTTTTTGCTGCCCGAGGAAGAACACGCGTGATGCAGCGGTCAGAAAAAAAGCTGCCCAGGAGCAAAAAAAAATTTTTTTTCTCAAATGTAATAATGGATGCTAGAATGTAATTCGGGGTGGAATTCCATGTCTAAAAATATTATTATTAGCTGTTTTTAAAAATTGACTCGTTTTGCTGCCCGAGGAAGAAAACGTGTGATGCCGTGGTCAGAAAAACAGCTGCCCAGGAGCAAAAAAATTTTTTTTCTCAAATGTAATAACGGATGCTAGAATGTGATTCGGGCTGGAATTCCATGTCTAAAAATATTATTATTAGCTGTTTTTAAAAATCGAGTGTTTTTGCTGCCCGAGGAAGAAAACGTGTGAGGCCGCGGTCAGAAAAAAAGCTGCCAGAAGCAAAAATATTTTTTTTCTCAAATGTAATAACGGATGCTAGAATGTGATTCGGGGTGGAATTCCATGTCTAAAAATATTATTATTAGCTGTTTTTAAAAATCTAGTGTTTTTGCTGCCCGAGGAAGAAAACGCATGATGCCGCGGTCAGAAAAAAAGCTGCCCAGGAGCAAAAAATTTTTTTTTCTCAAATGTAATAACGGATGCTAGAATGTGATTCGGGGTGGAATTCCATGTCTAAAAATATTATTATTAGCTGTTTTTAAAAATCAAGTGTTTTTGCTGCCCGAGGAAGAAAACGCGTGATGCAGCGGTCAGAAAAAAAGCTGCCCAGGAGCAAAAAAATTTTTTTTTTCTCAAATGTAATAACGGATCCTAGAATGTGATTCAGGGTGGAATTCCATGTCTAAAAATATTATTCTTAGCTGTTTGTAAAAATCGAGTGTTTTTGCTGCCCGAGGAAGAAAACGCGTGATGCCGCAGTGAGAAAAAAAGCTGCTAGGAGCAAAAAAATTTTTTTTTTCTCAAATGTAATAACGGATGTTAGAATCGGATTCGGGGTGGAATTCCATGTCTAAAAATATTTTTTTTAGCTGTTTTTAAAAATCAAGTGTTTTTGCTGCCCGAGGAAGAAAACGCGTGATGCAGCGGTCAGAAAAAAAGCTGCCTAGGAGCAAAAAAAATTTTTTTCTCAAATGTAATAACGAATCCTAGAATGTGATTCGGGGTGGAATTCCATGTCAAAAAATATTATTATTAGCTGTTTTGAAAAATCAAGTGTTTTTGCTGCCCGAGGAAGAAAACGCGTGATGCCACGGTCATAAAAAAAGTTGCTCAGGAGCAAAAAAAAATTTTTTTTCTCAAATGTAATAACGGATGCTAGAATGTGATTCAGGGTGGAATTCCATGTCAAAAAATATTATTATTAGCTGTTTTTAAAAATCGAGTGTTTTTGCTGCCCGAGGAAGAAAACGCATGATGACGCGGTCAGAAAAAAAGCTGCCCAGGAGCAAAAAAAATTTTTTTTTCTCAAATGTAATAACGGATGCTAGAATGTGATTCGGGGTGGAATTCCATGTCTAAAAATATTATTATTAGCTGTTTTTAAAAATCAAGTGTTTTTGCTGCCCGAGGAAGAACACGCGTGATGCAGCGGTCAGAAAAAAAGCTGCCCAGGAGCAAAAAAAAATTTTTTTTCTCAAATGTAATAACGGATGCTAGAATGTAATTGGTGGTGGAATTCCATGTCTAAAAATATTATTATTAGCTGTTTTTAAAAATTGACTCTTTTTGCTGCCCGAGGAAGAAAACGTGTGATGCCGTGGTCAGAAAAACAGCTGCCCAGGAGCAAAAAAAATTTGTTTCTCAAATGTAATAACGGATGCTAGAATGTGATTTGGGCTGGAATTCCATGTCTAAAAATATTATTATTAGCTGTTTTTAAAAATCGAGTGTTTTTGCTGCCCGAGGAAGAAAACGCATGATGCCGCGGTTAGAAAAAAAGCTGCCCAGGAGCAAAAATTTTTTTTTTCTCAAATGTAATAACGGATGCTAGAATGTGATTCAGGGTGGAATTCCATGTCTAAAAATATTATTATTAGCTGTTTTTAAAAATCGAGTGTTTGTGCTGCCCGATGCAGCGTCAGAAAAAAAGCTGCCCAGAAGCAAAAAAATTTTTTTCTTCTCAAATGTAATAATGGATCCTAGAATGTCATTAGGGGTGGAATTCCATGTCTAAAAATATTATTATTAGCTGTTTGTAAAAATCGAGTGTTTTTGTTGCCCGAGGAAGAAAAAGCGTGATGCCGCAGTGAGAAAAAAAGCTGCTAGGAGCAAAAAAAAATTTTTTTTCTCAAATGTAATAACGGATGTTAGAATCGGATTCGGGGTGGAATTCCATGTCTAAAAATATTTTTTTTAGCTGTTTTTAAAAATCAAGTGTTTTTGCTGCCCGAGGAAGAAAACGCGAGATGCCACAGTCATAAAAAAAGTTGCTCAGGAGCAAAAAAAAATTTTTTTTTCTCAAATGTAATAACGGATGCTAGAATGTGATTCAGGGTGGAATTCCATGTCAAAAAATATTATTATTAGCTGTTTTTAAAAATTGACTCTTTTTGCTCCCCGAGGAAGAAAACGCGTGATGCCGTGGTCAGAAAAAAAGCTGCCCAGGAGCAAAAAATTTTTTTTTCTCAAATGTAATAATGGATGCTAGAATGTGATTCGGGCTGGAATTCCATGTCTAAAAATATTATTATTAGCTGTTTTTAAAAATCGAGTGTTTTTGCTGCCTGTGGAAGAAAACGCGTGATGCCGCGGTCAGAAAAAAAGCTGCCCAGGAGCAAAAAAAATTTTTTTTCTCAAATGTAATAACGGATGTTAGAATCGGATTCGGGGTGGAATTCCATGTCTAAAAATATTTTTTTTAGCTGTTTTTAAAAATCAAGTGTTTTTGCTGCCCGAGGAAGAAAACGCGTGATGCAGCGGTCAGAAAAAAAGCTGCCTAGGAGCAAAAAAAATTTTTTTTCTCAAATGTAATAACGAATCCTAGAATGTGATTCGGGGTGGAATTCCGTGTCAAAAAATATTATTATTAGCTGTTTTGAAAAATCAAGTGTTTTTGCTGCCCGAGGAAGAAAACGCGTGATGCCACGGTCATAAAAAAAGTTGCTCAGGAGCAAAAAAAAATTTTTTTTCTCAAATGTAATAACGGATGCTAGAATGTGATTCAGGGTGGAATTCCATGTCAAAAAATATTATTATTAGCTGTTTTTAAAAATCGAGTGTTTTTGCTGCCCGAGGAAGAAAACGCATGATGCCGCGGTCAGAAAAAAAGCTGCCCAGGAGCAAAAAAAATTTTTTTTTCTCAAATGTAATAACGGATGCTAGAATGTGATTCGGGGTGGAATTCCATGTCTAAAAATATTATTATTAGCTGTTTTTAAAAATCAAGTGTTTTTGCTGCCCGAGGAAGAACACGCGTGATGCAGCAGTCAGAAAAAAAGCTGCCCAGGAGCAAAAAAAAATTTTTTTTCTCAAATGTAATAACGGATGCTAGAATGTAATTGGTGGTGGAATTCCATGTCTAAAAATATTATTATTAGCTGTTTTTAAAAATTGACTCGTTTTGCTGCCCGAGGAAGAAAACGTGTGATGCCGTGGTCAGAAAAACAGCTGCCCAGGAGCAAAAAAATTTTTTTTCTCAAATGTAATAACGGATGCTAGAATGTGATTTGGGCTGGAATTCCATGTCTAAAAATATTATTATTAGCTGTTTTTAAAAATCGAGTGTTTTTGCTGCCCGAGGAAGAAAAGGCATGATGCCGCGGTTAGAAAAAAAGCTGCCCAGGAGCAAAAATTTTTTTTTTCTCAAATGTAATAACGGATGCTAGAATGTGATTCGGGGTGGAATTCCATGTCTAAAAATATTATTATTAGCTGTTTTTAAAAATCAAGTGTTTTTGCTGCCCGAGGAAGAAAACGCGTGATGCAGCGGTCAGAAAAAAAGCTGCCCAGGAGCAAAAAAAAATTTTTTTTCTCAAATGTAATAACGGATGCTAGAATGTGATTCAGGGTGGAATTCCATGTCTAAAAATATTATTATTAGCTGTTTTTAAAAATCGAGTGTTTTTGCTGCCCGATGCAGCGTCAGAAAAAAAGCTGCCCAGAAGCAAAAAAATTTTTTTCTTCTCAAATGTAATAATGGATCCTAGAATGTCATTAGGGGTGGAATTCCATGTCTAAAAATATTATTATTAGCTGTTTTTAAAAATCAAGTGTTTTTGCTGCACGAGGAAGAAAACGCGTGATGCAGCGGTCAGAAAAAAAGCTGCCTAGGAGCAAAAAAAATTTTTTTTCTCAAATGTAATAACGAATCCTAGAATGTCATTCGGGGTGGAATTCCGTGTCAGAAAATATTATTATTAGCTGTTTTGAAAAATCAAGTGTTTTTGCTGCCCGAGGAAGAAAACGCGTGATGCAACGGTCATAAAAAAAGTTGCTCAGGAGCAAAAAAAAATTTTTTTTCTCAAATGTAATAACGGATGCTAGAATGTGATTCAGGGTGGAATTCCATGTCAAAAAATATTATTATTAGCTGTTTTTAAAAATCGAGTGTTTTTGCTGCCCGAGGAAGAAAACGCATGATGCCGCGGTCAGAAAAAAAGCTGCCCAGGAGCAAAAAAAATTTTTTTTTCTCAAATGTAATAACGGATGCTAGAATGTGATTCGGGGTGGAATTCCATGTCTAAAAATATTATTATTAGCTGTTTTTAAAAATCAAGTGTTTTTGCTGCCCGAGGAAGAACACGCGTGATGCAGCGGTCAGAAAAAAAGCTGCCCAGGAGCAAAAAAAAATTTTTTTTCTCAAATGTAATAACGGATGCTAGAATGTAATTCGGGGTGGAATTCCATGTCTAAAAATATTATTATTAGCTGTTTTTAAAAATTGACTCGTTTTGCTGCCCGAGGAAGAAAACGTCTGATGCCGTGGTCAGAAAAACAGCTGCCCAGGAGCAAAAAAATTTTTTTTCTCAAATGTAATAACGGATGCTAGAATGTGATTCGGGCTGGAATTCCATGTCTAAAAATATTATTATTAGCTGTTTTTAAAAATCGAGTGTTTTTGCTGCCCGAGGAAGAAAACGTGTGAGGCCGCGGTCAGAAAAAAAGCTGCCAGAAGCAAAAATATTTTTTTTCTCAAATGTAATAACGGATGCTAGAATGTGATTCGGGGTGGAATTCCATGTCTAAAAATATTATTATTAGCTGTTTTTAAAAATCGAGTGTTTTTGCTGCCCGAGGAAGAAAACGCATTATGCCGCGGTCAGAAAAAAAGCTGCCCAGGAGCAAAAAATTTTTTTTTCTCAAATGTAATAACGGATGCTAGAATGTGATTCGGGGTGGAATTCCATGTCTAAAAATATTATTATTAGCTGTTTTTAAAAATCAAGTGTTTTTGCTGCCCGAGGAAGAAAACGCGTGATGCAGCGGTCAGAAAAAAAGCTGCCCAGGAGCAAAAAAATTTTTTTTTTCTCAAATGTAATAACGGATCCTAGAATGTGATTCAGGGTGGAATTCCATGTCTAAAAATATTATTATTAGCTGTTTGTAAAAATCGAGTGTTTTTGCTGCCCGAGGAAGAAAACGCGTGATGCCGCAGTGAGAAAAAAAGCTGCTAGGAGCAAAAAAATTTTTTTTTTCTCAAATGTAATAACGGATGTTAGAATCGGATTCGGGGTGGAATTCCATGTCTAAAAATATTTTTTTTAGCTGTTTTTAAAAATCAAGTGTTTTTGCTGCCCGAGGAAGAAAACGCGTGATGCAGCGGTCAGAAAAAAAGCTGCCTAGGAGCAAAAAAAATTTTTTTTCTCAAATGTAATAACGAATCCTAGAATGTGATTCGGGGTGGAATTCCGTGTCAAAAAATATTATTATTAGCTGTTTTTAAAAATCAAGTGTTTTTGCTGCCCGAGGAAGAAAACGCGTGATGCCACGGTCATAAAAAAAGTTGCTCAGGAGCAAAAAAAAATTTTTTTTCTCAAATGTAATAACGGATGCTAGAATGTGATTCAGGGTGGAATTCCATGTCAAAAAATATTATTATTAGCTGTTTTTAAAAATCGAGTGTTTTTGCTGCCCGAGGAAGAAAACGCATGATGCCGCAGTGAGAAAAAAAGCTGCCCAGGAGCAAAAAAAATTTTTTTTTCTCAAATGTAATAACGGATGCTAGAATGTGATTCGGGGTGGAATTCCATGTCTAAAAATATTATTATTAGCTGTTTTTAAAAATCAAGTGTTTTTGCTGCCCGAGGAAGAACACGCGTGATGCAGCGGTCAGAAAAAAAGCTGCCCAGGAGCAAAAAAAAATTTTTTTTCTCAAATGTAATAACGGATGCTAGAATGTAATTCGGGGTGGAATTCCATGTCTAAAAATATTATTATTAGCTGTTTTTAAAAATTGACTCGTTTTGCTGCCCGAGGAAGAAAACGTGTGATGCCGTGGTCAGAAAAACAGCTGCCCAGGAGCAAAAAAATTTTTTTTCTCAAATGTAATAACGGATGCTAGAATGTGATTCGGGCTGGAATTCCATGTCTAAAAATATTATTATTAGCTGTTTTTAAAAATCGAGTGTTTTTGCTGCCCGAGGAAGAAAACGTGTGAGGCCGCGGTCAGAAAAAAAGCTGCCAGAAGCAAAAATATTTTTTTTCTCAAATGTAATAACGGATGCTAGAATGTGATTCGGGGTGGAATTCCATGTCTAAAAATATTATTATTAGCTGTTTTTAAAAATCGAGTGTTTTTGCTGCCCGAGGAAGAAAACGCATGATGCCGCGGTCAGAAAAAAAGCTGCCCAGGAGCAAAAAATTTTTTTTTCTCAAATGTAATAACGGATGCTAGAATGTGATTCGGGGTGGAATTCCATGTCTAAAAATATTATTATTAGCTGTTTTTAAAAATCAAGTGTTTTTGCTGCCCGAGGAAGAAAACGCGTGATGCAGCGGTCAGAAAAAAAGCTGCCCAGGAGCAAAAAAATTTTTTTTTTCTCAAATGTAATAACGGATCCTAGAATGTGATTCAGGGTGGAATTCCATGTCTAAAAATATTATTATTAGCTGTTTGTAAAAATCGAGTGTTTTTGCTGCCCGAGGAAGAAAACGCGTGATGCCGCAGTGAGAAAAAAAGCTGCTAGGAGCAAAAAAATTTTTTTTTTCTCAAATTTAATAACGGATGTTAGAATCGGATTCGGGGTGGAATTCCATGTCTAAAAATATTTTTTTTAGCTGTTTTTAAAAATCAAGTGTTTTTGCTGCCCGAGGAAGAAAACGCGTGATGCAGCGGTCAGAAAAAAAGCTGCCTAGGAGCAAAAAAAATTTTTTTCTCAAATGTAATAACGAATCCTAGAATGTGATTCGGGGTGGAATTCCGTGTCAAAAAATATTATTATTAGCTGTTTTGAAAAATCAAGTGTTTTTGCTGCCCGAGGAAGAAAACGCGTGATGCCACGGTCATAAAAAAAGTTGCTCAGGAGCAAAAAAAAATTTTTTTTCTCAAATGTAATAACGGATGATAGAATGTGATTCAGGGTGGAATTCCATGTCAAAAAATATTATTATTAGCTGTTTTTAAAAATCGAGTGTTTTTGCTGCCCGAGGAAGAAAACGCATGATGACGCGGTCAGAAAAAAAGCTGCCCAGGAGCAAAAAAAATTTTTTTTTCTCAAATGTAATAACGGATGCTAGAATGTGATTTGGGGTGGAATTCCATGTCTAAAAATATTATTATTAGCTGTTTTTAAAAATCAAGTGTTTTTGCTGCCCGAGGAAGAACACGCGTGATGCAGCGGTCAGAAAAAAAGCTGCCCAGGAGCAAAAAAAAATTTTTTTTCTCAAATGTAATAACGGATGCTAGAATGTAATTGGTGGTGGAATTCCATGTCTAAAAATATTATTATTAGCTGTTTTTAAAAATTGACTCTTTTTGCTGCCCGAGGAAGAAAACGTGTGATGCCGTGGTCAGAAAAACAGCTGCCCAGGAGCAAAAAAAATTTGTTTCTCAAATGTAATAACGGATGCTAGAATGTGATTTGGGCTGGAATTCCATGTCTAAAAATATTATTATTAGCTGTTTTTAAAAATCGAGTGTTTTTGCTGCCCGAGGAAGAAAACGCATGATGCCGCGGTTAGAAAAAAAGCTGCCCAGGAGCAAAAATTTTTTTTTTCTCAAATGTAATAACGGATGCTAGAATGTGATTCAGGGTGGAATTCCATGTCTAAAAATATTATTATTAGCTGTTTTTAAAAATCGAGTGTTTGTGCTGCCCGATGCAGCGTCAGAAAAAAAGCTGCCCAGAAGCAAAAAAATTTTTTTCTTCTCAAATGTAATAATGGATCCTAGAATGTCATTAGGGGTGGAATTCCATGTCTAAAAATATTATTATTAGCTGTTTGTAAAAATCGAGTGTTTTTGTTGCCCGAGGAAGAAAAAGCGTGATGCCGCAGTGAGAAAAAAAGCTGCTAGGAGCAAAAAAAAATTTTTTTTCTCAAATGTAATAACGGATGTTAGAATCGGATTCGGGGTGGAATTCCATGTCTAAAAATATTTTTTTTAGCTGTTTTTAAAAATCAAGTGTTTTTGCTGCCCGAGGAAGAAAACGCGAGATGCCACAGTCATAAAAAAAGTTGCTCAGGAGCAAAAAAAAATTTTTTTTTCTCAAATGTAATAACGGATGCTAGAATGTGATTCAGGGTGGAATTCCATGTCAAAAAATATTATTATTAGCTGTTTTTAAAAATTGACTCTTTTTGCTCCCCAAGGAAGAAAACGCGTGATGCCGTGGTCAGAAAAAAAGCTGCCCAGGAGCAAAAAATTTTTTTTTCTCAAATGTAATAATGGATGCTAGAATGTGATTCGGGCTGGAATTCCATGTCTAAAAATATTATTATTAGCTGTTTTTAAAAATCGAGTGTTTTTGCTGCCTGAGGAAGAAAACGCGTGATGCCGCGGTCAGAAAAAAAGCTGCCCAGGAGCAAAAAAAATTTTTTTTCTCAAATGTAATAACGGATGTTAGAATCGGATTCGGGGTGGAATTCCATGTCTAAAAATATTTTTTTTAGCTGTTTTTAAAAATCAAGTGTTTTTGCTGCCCGAGGAAGAAAACGCGTGATGCAACGGTCAGAAAAAAAGCTGCCTAGGAGCAAAAAAAATTTTTTTTCTCAAATGTAATAACGAATCCTAGAATGTGATTCGGGGTGGAATTCCGTGTCAAAAAATATTATTATTAGCTGTTTTGAAAAATCAAGTGTTTTTGCTGCCCGAGGAAGAAAACGCGTGATGCCACGGTCATAAAAAAAGTTGCTCAGGAGCAAAAAAAAATTTTTTTTCTCAAATGTAATAACGGATGCTAGAATGTGATTCAGGGTGGAATTCCATGTCAAAAAATATTATTATTAGCTGTTTTTAAAAATCGAGTGTTTTTGCTGCCCGAGGAAGAAAACGCATGATGCCGCGGTCAGAAAAAAAGCTGCCCAGGAGCAAAAAAAATTTTTTTTTCTCAAATGTAATAACGGATGCTAGAATGTGATTCGGGGTGGAATTCCATGTCTAAAAATATTATTATTAGCTGTTTTTAAAAATCAAGTGTTTTTGCTGCCCGAGGAAGAACACGCGTGATGCAGCAGTCAGAAAAAAAGCTGCCCAGGAGCAAAAAAAAATTTTTTTTCTCAAATGTAATAACGGATGCTAGAATGTAATTGGTGGTGGAATTCCATGTCTAAAAATATTATTATTAGCTGTTTTTAAAAATTGACTCGTTTTGCTGCCCGAGGAAGAAAACGTGTGATGCCGTGGTCAGAAAAACAGCTGCCCAGGAGCAAAAAAATTTTTTTTCTCAAATGTAATAACGGATGCTAGAATGTGATTTGGGCTGGAATTCCATGTCTAAAAATATTATTATTAGCTGTTTTTAAAAATCGAGTGTTTTTGCTGCCCGAGGAAGAAAAGGCATGATGCCGCGGTTAGAAAAAAAGCTGCCCAGGAGCAAAAATTTTTTTTTTCTCAAATGTAATAACGGATGCTAGAATGTGATTCGGGGTGGAATTCCATGTCTAAAAATATTATTATTAGCTGTTTTTAAAAATCAAGTGTTTTTGCTGCCCGAGGAAGAAAACGCGTGATGCAGCGGTCAGAAAAAAAGCTGCCCAGGAGCAAAAAAAAATTTTTTTTCTCAAATGTAATAACAGATGCTAGAATGTGATTCAGGGTGGAATTCCATGTCTAAAAATATTATTATTAGCTGTTTTTAAAAATCGAGTGTTTTTGCTGCCCGATGCAGCGTCAGAAAAAAAGCTGCCCAGAAGCAAAAAAATTTTTTTCTTCTCAAATGTAATAATGGATCCTAGAATGTCATTAGGGGTGGAATTCCATGTCTAAAAATATTATTATTAGCTGTTTGTAAAAATCGAGTGTTTTTGCTGCCCGAGGAAGAAAACGCGAGATGCCACAGTCATAAAAAAAGTTGCTCAGGAGCAAAAAAAATTTTTTTTTTCTCAAACGTAATAACGGATGCTAGAATGTGATTCAGGGTGGAATTCCATGTCAAAAAATATTATTATTAGCTGTTTTTAAAAATTGACACTTTTTGCTCCCCGAGGAAGAAAACGCGTGATGCCGTGGTCAGAAAAAAAGCTGCCCAGGAGCAAAAAATTTTTTTTTCTCAAATGTAATAATGGATGCTAGAATGTGATTCGGGCTGGAATTCCATGTCTAAAAATATTATTATTAGCTGTTTTTAAAAATCGAGTGTTTTTGCTGCCTGAGGAAGAAAACGCGTGATGCCGCGGTCAGAAAAAAAGCTGCCCAGGAGCAAAAAAAATTTTTTTCTCAAATGTAATAACGGATGTTAGAATCGGATTCGGGGTGGAATTCCATGTCTAAAAATATTTTTTTTAGCTGTTTTTAAAAATCAAGTGTTTTTGCTGCCCGAGGAAGAAAACGCGTGATGCAGCGGTCAGAAAAAAAGCTGCCTAGGAGCAAAAAAAATTTTTTTTCTCAAATGTAATAACGAATCCTAGAATGTGATTCGGGGTGGAATTCCGTGTCAAAAAATATTATTATTAGCTGTTTTGAAAAATCAAGTGTTTTTGCTGCCCGAGGAAGAAAACGCGTGATGCCACGGTCATAAAAAAAGCTGCCCAGGAGCAAAAAAAATTTTTTTTTCTCAAATGTAATAACGGATGCTAGAATGTGATTCGGGGTGGAATTCCATGTCTAAAAATATTATTATTAGCTGTTTTTAAAAATCAAGTGTTTTTGCTGCCCGAGGAAGAACACGCGTGATGCAGCGGTCAGAAAAAAAGCTGCCCAGGAGCAAAAAAAAATTTTTTTTCTCAAATGTAATAACGGATGCTAGAATGTAATTCGGGGTGGAATTCCATGTCTAAAAATATTATTATTAGCTGTTTTTAAAAATTGACTCGTTTTGCTGCCCGAGGAAGAAAACGTGTGATGCCGTGGTCAGAAAAAGAGCTGCCCAGGAGCAAAAAAATTTTTTTTCTCAAATGTAATAACGGATGCTAGAATGTGATTCGGGCTGGAATTCCATGTCTAAAAATATTATTATTAGCTGTTTTTAAAAATCGAGTGTTTTTGCTGCCCGAGGAAGAAAACGCGTGATGCCGCGGTCAGAAAAAAAGCTGCCCAGGAGCAAAAAAAATTTTTTTTTCTCAAATGTAATAACGGATGTTAGAATCAGATTCGGGGTGGAATTCCATGTCTAAAAATATTTTTTTTAGCTGTTTTTAAAAATCAAGTGTTTTTGCTGCCCGAGGAAGAAAACGCGTGATGCAGCGGACAGAAAAAAAGCTGCCTAGGAGCAAAAAAAATTTTTTTTCTCAAATGTAATAACGGATGCTAGAATGTGATTCAGGGTGGAATTCCATGTCAAAAAATATTATTATTAGCTGTTTTTAAAAATCGAGTGTTTTTGCTGCCCGAGGAAGAAAACGCATGATGCCGCGGTCAGAAAAAAAGCTGCCCAGGAGCAAAAAAAATTTTTTTTCTCAAATGTAATAACGGATGCTAGAATGTGATTCGGGGTGGAATTCCATGTCTAAAAATATTATTATTAGCTGTTTTTAAAAATCAAGTGTTTTTGCTGCCCGAGGAAGAAAACGCGTGATGCAGCGGTCAGAAAAAAAGCTGCCCAGAAGCAAAAAAAAAATTTTTTTCTCAAATGTAATAACGGATGCTAGAATGTAATTCGGGGTGGAATTCCATGTCTAAAAATATTATTATTAGCTGTTTTTAAAAATCAAGTGTTTTTGCTGCCCGAGGAAGAAAACGCGTGATGCAGCGGTCAGAAAAAAAGCTGCCCAGAAGCAAAAAAAAAATTTTTTTCTCAAATGTAATAACGGATTCTAGAATGTGATTCAGGGTGGAATTCCATGTCTAAAAATATTATTATTAGCTGTTTTTAAAAATCGAGTGTTTTTGCTGCCCGAGGAAGAAAACGCGTGATGCAGCGGTCAGAAAAAAAGCTGCCCAGAAGCAAAAAAAAAATTTTTTTCTCAAATGTAATAACGGATTCTAGAATGTGATTCAGGGTGGAATTCCATGTCTAAAAATATTATTATTAGCTGTTTTTAAAAATCGAGTGTTTTTGCTGCCCGAGGAAGAAAACGCGTGATGCCGCGGTCAGAAAAAAAGCTGCCCAGGAGCAAAAAATTTTTTTTTTTCTCAAATGTAATAACGGATGCTAGAATGTGATTCGGGGTGGAATTCCATGTCTAAAAATATTATTATTAGCTGTTTTTAAAAATCAAGTGTTTTTGCTGCCCGAGGAAGAACACGCGTGATGCAGCGGTCAGAAAAAAAGCTGCCCAGGAGCAAAAAAAAATTTTTTTTCTCAAATGTAATAACGGATGCTAGAATGTGATTCGGGGTGGAATTCCATGTCTAAAAATATTATTATTAGCTGTTTTTAAAAATCAAGTGTTTTTGCTGCCCGAGGAAGAAAACGCGTGATGCCGCAGTGAGAAAAAAAGCTGCTAGGAGCAAAAAATTTTTTTTTTTCTCAAATGTAATAACGGATGTTAGAATCGGATTCGGGGTGGAATTCCATGTCTAAAAATATTTTTTTTAGCTGTTTTTAAAAATCAAGTGTTTTTGCTGCCCGAGGAAGAAAACGCGTGATGCCACAGTCATAAAAAAAGTTGCTCAGGAGCAAAAAAAATTTTTTTTTCTCAAATGTAATAACAGATGCTAGAATGTGACTCAGGGTGGAATTCCATGTCAAAAAATATTATTATTAGCTGTTTTTAAAAATCAAGTGTTTTTGCTGCCCGAGGAAGAAAAAAAGTTGCTCAGGAGCAAAAAAATTTTTTTTCTCAAATGTAATAACGGATGCTAGAATGTGATTGGGGGTGGAATTCCATGTCTAAAAATATTATTATTAGCTGTTTTTAAAAATCAAGTGTTTTTGCTGCCCGAGGAAGAAAAAAAGTTGCTCAGGAGCAAAAAAATTTTTTTTCTCAAATGTAATAACGGATGCTAGAATGTGATTGGGGGTGGAATTCCATGTCTAAAAATATTATTATTAGCTGTTTTTAAAAATCAAGTGTTTTTGCTGCCCGAGGAAGAAAACGCGTGATGCAGCGGTCAGAAAAAAAGCTGCCCAGGAGCAAAAAAAAATTTTTTTTCTCAAATGTAATAACGGATGCTAGAATGTGATTCAGGGTGGAATTCCATGTCTAAAAATATTATTATTAGCTGTTTGTAAAAATCGAGTGTTTTTGCTGCCCGATGAAGAAAACGCGTGATGCCGCAGTCAGAAAAAAAGCTGCCAGGAGCAAAAAAAATTTTTTTTTCTCAAATGTAATAACGGATGCTAGAATGTGATTCAGGGTGGAATTCCATGTCTAAAAATATTATTATTAGCTGTTTATAAAAATCGAGTGTTTTTGCTGCCCGAGGAAGAAAACGTGTGATGCCGCGGTCAGAAAAAAAGCTGCCCAGGAACAAAAATATTTTTTTTGTCAAATGTAATAACGGATGCTAGAATGGGATTCGGGGTGGAATTCCATGTCTAAACATATTATTATTAGCTGTTTTTAAAAATCAAGTGTTTTTGCTGCCCGAGGAAGAATAAAAGTTGCTCAGGAGCAAAAAAATTTTTTTTCTCAAATGTAATAACAGATACTAGAATGTGATTCAGGGTGGAATTCCATGTCTAAAAATATTATTTTTAGCTGTTTTTAAAAATCGAGTGTTTTTGCTGCCTGAGGAAGAAAACGCGTGATGCTGCGGTCAGAAAAAAAGATGCCACAAGCAAAAAATTTTTTTTTCTCAAATGTAATAATGGATGCTAGAATGTGATTCGGGGTGGAATTCCATGTCTAAAAATATTATTATTAGCTGTTTGTAAAAATCGAGTGTTTTTGCTGCCCGAGGAAGAAAACGCGTGATGCCGCAGTCAGAAAAAAAGCTGCCAGGAGCAAAAAAAATTTTTTTTTCTCAAATGTAATAACGGATGCTAGAATGTGATTCAGGGTGGAATTCCACGTCTAAAAATATTATTATTAGCTGTTTATAAAAATCGAGTGTTTTTGCTGCCCGAGGAAGAAAACGTGTGATGCCGCGGTCAGAAAAAAAGCTGCCCAGGAACAAAAAAATTTTTTTTGTCAAATGTAATAACGGATGCTAGAATGGGATTCGGGGTGGAATTCCATGTCTAAACATATTATTATTAGCTGTTTTTAAAAATCAAGTGTTTTTGCTGCCCGAGGAAGAATAAAAGTTGCTCAGGAGCAAAAAAATTTTTTTTCTCAAATGTAATAACAGATACTAGAATGTGATTCAGGGTGGAATTCCATGTCTAAAAATATTATTTTTAGCTGTTTTTAAAAATCGAGTGTTTTTGCTGCCTGAGGAAGAAAACGCGTGATGCTGCGGTCAGAAAAAAAGCTGCCACAAGCAAAAATTTTTTTTTTCTCAAATGTAATAATGGATGCTAGAATGTGATTCGGGGTGGAATTCCATGTCTAAAAATATTATTATTAGCTGTTTGTAAAAATCGAGTGTTTTTGCTGCCCGAGGAAGAAAACGCGTGATGCCGCAGTCAGAAAAAAAG
Organism: Arizona elegans; assembly: GCA_022577455.1. Lineage (NCBI taxonomy): Eukaryota > Metazoa > Chordata > Lepidosauria > Squamata > Colubridae > Arizona > Arizona elegans. The sequence continues at coordinate 166,743,614 of JAKOOJ010000001.1, read as the reverse complement.
CTGCCAGGAGCAAAAAAAATTTTTTTTTCTCAAATGTAATAACGGATGCTAGAATGTGATTCAGGGTGGAATTCCACGTCTAAAAATATTATTATTAGCTGTTTATAAAAATCGAGTGTTTTTGCTGCCCGAGGAAGAAAACGTGTGATGCCGCGGTCAGAAAAAAAGCTGCCCAGGAACAAAAAAATTTTTTTTGTCAAATGTAATAACGGATGCTAGAATGGGATTCGGGGTGGAATTCCATGTCTAAACATATTATTATTAGCTGTTTTTAAAAATCAAGTGTTTTTGCTGCCCGAGGAAGAATAAAAGTTGCTCAGGAGCAAAAAAATTTTTTTTCTCAAATGTAATAACAGATACTAGAATGTGATTCAGGGTGGAATTCCATGTCTAAAAATATTATTTTTAGCTGTTTTTAAAAATCGAGTGTTTTTGCTGCCTGAGGAAGAAAACGCGTGATGCTGCGGTCAGAAAAAAAGCTGCCACAAGCAAAAATTTTTTTTTTCTCAAATGTAATAATGGATGCTAGAATGTGATTCGGGGTGGAATTCCATGTCTAAAAATATTATTATTAGCTGTTTTTTAAAATCGAGTGTTTTTGCTGCCCGAGGAAGAAAACGCATGATGCCGCGGTCAGAAAAAAAGCTGCCCAGGAGCAAAAAAAATTTTTTTTTCTCAAATGTAATAACGGATGCTAGAATGTGATTCGGGGTGGAATTCCATGTCTAAAAATATTATTATTAGCTGTTTATAAAAATCGAGTGTTTTTGCGGCCCGAGGAAGAAAACGTGTGATGCCGCGGTCAGAAAAAAAGCTGCCCAGGAACAAAAAAATTTTTTTTGTCAAATGTAATAACGGATGCTAGAATGGGATTCGGGGTGGAATTCCATGTCTAAACATATTATTATTAGCTGTTTTTAAAAATCAAGTGTTTTTGATGCCCGAGGAAGAAAAAAAGTTGCTCAGGAGCAAAAAAAATTTTTTTCTCAAATGTAATAACGGATGCTAGAATGTGATTGGGGGTGGAATTCCATGTCTAAAAATATTATTATTAGCTGTTTTTAAAAATCAAGTGTTTTTGCTGCCCGAGGAAGAAAACGCGTGATGCAGTGGTCAGGAAAAAAGCTGCCCAGGAGCAAAAATTTTTTTTTCTCAAATGTAATAACGGATGCTAGAATGTGATTCAGGGTGGAATTCCATGTCTAAAAATATTATTATTAGCTGTTTGTAAAAATCGAGTGTTTTTGCTGCCCGAGGAAGAAAACGCGTGATGCCGCAGTCAGAAAAAAGCTGCCAGGAGCAAAAAAAATTTTTTTTTCTCAAATGTAATAACGGATGCTAGAATGTGATTCAGGGTGGAATTCCATGTCTAAAAATATTATTATTAGCTGTTTATAAAAATTGAGTGTTTTTGCTGCCCGAGGAAGAAAACGTGTGATGCCGCGGTCAGAAAAAAAGCTGCCCAGGAACAAAAAAATTTTTTTTGTCAAATGTAATAACGGATGCTAGAATGGGATTCGGGGTGGAATTCCATGTCTAAACATATTATTATTAGCTGTTTTTAAAAATCAAGTGTTTTTGCTGCCCGAGGAAGAATAAAAGTTGCTCAGGAGCAAAAAATTTTTTTTTCTCAAATGTAATAACAGATACTAGAATGTGATTCAGGGTGGAATTCCATGTCTAAAAATATTATTTTTAGCTGTTTTTAAAAATCGAGTGTTTTTGCTGCCTGAGGAAGAAAACGCGTGATGCTGCGGTCAGAAAAAAAGCTGCCAGAAGCAAAAATTTTTTTTTTCTCAAATGTAATAATGGATGCTAGAATGTGATTCGGGGTGGAATTCCATGTCTAAAAATATTATTATTAGCTGTTTGTAAAAATCGAGTGTTTTTGCTGCCCGAGGAAGAAAACGCGTGATGCCGCAGTCAGAAAAAAGCTGCCAGGAGCAAAAAAAATTTTTTTTTCTCAAATGTAATAACGGATGCTAGAATGTGATTCAGGGTGGAATTCCATGTCTAAAAATATTATTATTAGCTGTTTATAAAAATCGAGTGTTTTTGCTGCCCGAGGAAGAAAACGTGTGATGCCGCGGTCAGAAAAAAAGCTGCCCAGGAACAAAAAAATTTTTTTTGTCAAATGTAATAACGGATGCTAGAATGGGATTCGGGGTGGAATTCCATGTCTAAACATATTATTATTAGCTGTTTTTAAAAATCAAGTGTTTTTGATGCCCGAGGAAGAAAAAAAGTTGCTCAGGAGCAAAAAAATTTTTTTTCTCAAATGTAATAACGGATGCTAGAATGTGATTGGGGGTGGAATTCCATGTCTAAAAATATTATTATTAGCTGTTTTTAAAAATCAAGTGTTTTTGCTGCCCGAGGAAGAAAACGCGTGATGCAGTGGTCAGAAAAAAAGCTGCCCAGGAGCAAAAATTTTTTTTTCTCAAATGTAATAACGGATGCTAGAATGTGATTCAGGGTGGAATTCCATGTCTAAAAATATTATTATTAGCTGTTTGTAAAAATCGAGTGTTTTTGCTGCCCGAGGAAGAAAACGCGTGATGCCGCAGTCAGAAAAAAGCTGCCAGGAGCAAAAAAAATTTTTTTTTCTCAAATGTAATAACGGATGCTAGAATGTGATTCAGGGTGGAATTCCATGTCTAAAAATATTATTATTAGCTGTTTATAAAAATCGAGTGTTTTTGCTGCCCGAGGAAGAAAACGTGTGATGCCGCGGTCAGAAAAAAAGCTGCCCAGGAACAAAAAAATTTTTTTTGTCAAATGTAATAACGGATGCTAGAATGGGATTCGGGGTGGAATTCCATGTCTAAACATATTATTATTAGCTGTTTTTAAAAATCAAGTGTTTTTGCTGCCCGAGGAAGAATAAAAGTTGCTCAGGAGCAAAAAATTTTTTTTTCTCAAATGTAATAACAGATACTAGAATGTGATTCAGGGTGGAATTCCATGTCTAAAAATATTATTTTTAGCTGTTTTTAAAAATCGAGTGTTTTTGCTGCCCGAGGAAGAAAACGCGTGATGCAGCGGTCAGAAAGAAAGCTGCCCAGAAGCAAAAAAATTTTTTTCTTCTCAAATGTAATAATGGATCCTAGAATGTCATTCGGGGTGGAATTCCATGTCTAAAAATATTATTATTAGCTTTTTTAAAAAATCAAGTGTTTTTGCTGCCCGAGGAAGAAAACGCGTGATGCCGTGGTGAGAAAAAAAGCTGCCCAGGAGCAAAAAAATTTTTTTTTCTCAAATGTAATAACGGATGCTAGAATGGGATTTGGGGTGGAATTCCACCTCTAAAAATATTACTATTAGCTGTTTTAAAAAATCGAGTGTTTTTGCTGTCCGAGGAAGAAATTGTGTGATGCCGCAGTCAGAAAAAAAGCTGCCCAGGAGCAAAAAAAAATTTTTTTCTCAAATGTAATAACGGATGCTAGAATGTGATTCGGGGTGGAATTCCATGTCTAAAAATATTATTATTAGCTGTTTTTAAAAATCAAGTGTTTTTGCTGCCCGAGGAAGAAAACGTGTGATGCAGCGGTCAGAAAAAAAGCTGCCCAGGAGCAAAAAAAAATTTTTTTTCTCAAATGTAATAACGGATGCTAGAATGTGATTCAGGGTGGAATTCCATGTCTAAAAATATTATTATTAGCTGTTTTTAAAAATCGAGTGTTTTTGCTGCCCGAGGAAGAAAACGCGTGATGCAGCGGTCAAAAAAAAAGCTGCCCAGGAGCAAAAAAAAATTTTTTTTCTCAAATGTAATAACAGATGCTAGAATGTGATTCAGGGTGGAATTCCATGTCTAAAAATATTATTATTAGCTGTTTGTAAAAATCGAGTGTTTTTGCTGCCCGAGGAAGAAAACGCGTGATGCCGCAGTGAGAAAAAAAGCTGCTAGGAGCAAAAAATTTTTTTTTTCTCAAATGTAATAACGGATGTTAGAATCGGATTAGGGGTGGAATTCCATGTCTAAAAATATTTTTTTTAGCTGTTTTTAAAAATCAAGTGTTTTTGCTGCCCGAGGAAGAAAACGCGTGATGCAGCGGTAAGAAAAAAAGCTGCCTAGGAGCAAAAAAAATTTTTTTTCTCAAATGTAATAACGAATCCTAGAATGTGATTCGGGGTGGAATTCCGTGTCAAAAAATATTATTATTAGCTGTTTTGAAAAATCAAGTGTTTTTGCTGCCCGAGGAAGAAAACGCGTGATGCCACGGTCATAAAAAAAGTTGCTCAGGAGCAAAAAAAAATTTTTTTTCTCAAATGTAATAACGGATGCTAGAATGTGATTCAGGGTGGAATTCCATGTCAAAAAATATTATTATTAGCTGTTTTTAAAAATCGAGTGTTTTTGCTGTCCGAGGAAGAAAAAGCGTGATGCCGCAGTGAGAAAAAAAGCTGCTAGGAACAAAAAAATTTTTTTTTTCTCAAATGTAATAACGGATGTTAGAATCGGATTCGGGGTGGAATTCCATGTCTAAAAATATTTTTTTTAGCTGTTTTTAAAAATCAAGTGTTTTTGCTGCCCGAGGAAGAAAACGCGTGATGCCACAGTCATAAAAAAAGTTGCTCAGGAGCAAAAAAAATTTTTTTTTCTCAAATGTAATAACGGATGCTAGAATGTGATTCAGGGTGGAATTCCATGTCAAAAAATATTATTATTAGCTGTTTTTAAAAATTGACTCTTTTTGCTCCCCGAGGAAGAAAACGCGTGATGCCGTGGTCAGAAAAAAAGCTGCCGAGGAGCAAAAAAATTTTTTTTCTCAAATGTAATAATGGATGCTAGAATGTGATTCGGGCTGGAATTCCATGTCTAAAAATATTATTATTAGCTGTTTTTAAAAATCGAGTGTTTTTGCTGCCTGAGGAAGAAAACGCGTGATGCCGCGGTCAGAAAAAAAGCTGCCCAGGAGCAAAAAAATTTTTTTTTCTCAAATGTAATAATGGATGCTACAATGGGATTCGGGGTGGAATTCCATGTCTAAAAATATTATTATTAGCTGTTTTTAAATATAGAGTGTTTTCGCTGCCCAAGGAAGACAACGCGTGATGCCGCGGTCAGAAAAAAAGCTGCCACAAGCAAAAAATTTTTTTTTCTCAAATGTAATAACGGATGCTAGAATGTGATTCGGGGTGGAATTCCATGTCTAAAAATATTATTATTAGCTGTTTTTAAAAATCGAGTGTTTTTGCTGCCCGAGGAAGAAAACGCATGATGCCGCGGTCAGAAAAAAAGCTGCCCAGGAGCAAAAAAATTTTTTTTCTCAAATGTAATAACGGATGCTAGAATGTGATTCAGGGTGGAATTCCATGTCTAAAAATATTATTATTAGCTGTTTGTAAAAATCGAGTGTTTTTGCTACCCGAGGAAGAAAACGCGTGATGCCGCGGTAAGAAAAAAAGCTGCCCAGGAACAAAAAAATTTTTTTTGTCAAATGTAATAACGGATGCTAGAATGGGATTCGGGGTGGAATTCCATGTCTAAACATATTATTATTAGCTGTTTTTAAAAATCAAGTGTTTTTGCTGCCCGAGGAAGAATAAAAGTTGCTCAGGAGCAAAAAAATTTTTTTTCTCAAATGTAATAACAGATACTAGAATGTGATTCAGGGTGGAATTCCATGTCTAAAAATATTATTTTTAGCTGTTTTTAAAAATCGAGTGTTTTTGCTGCCTGAGGAAGAAAACGCGTGATGCTGCGGTCAGAAAAAAAGCTGCCACAAGCAAAATTTTTTTTTTTCTCAAATGTAATAATGGATGCTAGAATGTGATTCGGGGTGGAATTCCATGTCTAAAAATATTATTATTAGCTGTTTTTTAAAATCGAGTGTTTTTGCTGCCCGAGGAAGAAAACGCATGATGCCGCGGTCAGAAAAAAAGCTGCCCAGGAGCAAAAAAAATTTTTTTTTCTCAAATGTAATAACGGATGCTAGAATGTGATTCGGGGTGGAATTCCATGTCTAAAAATATTATTATTAGCTGTTTTTAAAAATCGAGTGTTTTTGCTGCCCGAGGAAGAAAACGCATGATGCCGCGGTCAGAAAAAAAGCTGCCGAGGAGCAAAAAAAATTTTTTTTCTCAAATGTAATAATGGATGCTAGAATGTGATTCGGGGTGGAATTCCATGTCTAAAAATATTATTATTAGCTGTTTATAAAAATCGAGTGTTTTTGCTGCCCGAGGAAGAAAACGTGTGATGCCGCGGTCAGAAAAAAAGCTGCCCAGGAACAAAAAAAATTTTTTTGTCAAATGTAATAACGGATGCTAGAATGGGATTCAGGGTGGAATTCCATGTCTAAACATATTATTATTAGCTGTTTTTAAAAATCAAGTGTTTTTGCTGCCCGAGGAAGAAAAAAAGTTGCTCAGGAGCAAAAAAATTTTTTTTCTCAAATGTAATAACGGATGCTAGAATGTGATTGGGGGTGGAATTCCATGTCTAAAAATATTATTTTTAGCTGTTTTTAAAAATCGAGTGTTTTTGCTGCCTGAGGAAGAAAACGCGTGATGCTGCGGTCAGAAAAAAAGCTGCCAGAAGCAAAAATTTTTTTTTTCTCAAATGTAATAATGGATGCTAGAATGTGATTCGGGGTGGAATTCCATGTCTAAAAATATTATTATTAGCTGTTTTTTAAAATCGAGTGTTTTTGCTGCCCGAGGAAGAAAACGCATGATGCCGCGGTTAGAAAAAAAGCTGCCCAGGAGAAAAAAAAATTTTTTTTTCTCAAATGTAATAACAGATGCTAGAATGTGATTCGGGGTGGAATTCCATGTCTAAAAATATTATTATTAGCTGTTTTTAAAAATCAAGTGTTTTTGCTGCCCGAGGAAGAAAACGCGTGATGCAGCGGTCAGAAAGAAAGCTGCCCAGAAGCAAAAAAATTTTTTTCTTCTCAAATGTAATAATGGATCCTAGAATGTGATTCGGGGTGGAATTCCATGTCTAAAAATATTATTATTAGCTGTTTTTAAAAATCGAGTGTTTTTGCTGCCCGAGGAAGAAAACGCATGATGCCGCGGTCAGAAAAAAAGCTGACCAGGAACAAAAAAAATTTTTTTGTCAAATGTAATAACGGATGCTAGAATGGGATTCGGGGTGGAATTCCATGTCTAAACATATTATTATTAGCTGTTTTTAAAAATCAAGTGTTTTTGCTGCCCGAGGAAGAAAAAAAGTTGCTCAGGAGCAAAAAAATTTTTTTTCTCAAATGTAATAACGGATGCTAGAATGTGATTGGGGGTGGAATTCCATGTCTAAAAATATTATTATTAGCTGTTTTTAAAAATCAAGTGTTTTTGCTGCCCGAGGAAGAAAACGCGTGATGCAGCGGTCAGAAAAAAAGCTGCCCAGGAGCAAAAAAAAATTTTTTTTCTCAAATGTAATAACGGATGCTAGAATGTGATTCAGGGTGGAATTCCATGTCTAAAAATATTATTATTAGCTGTTTGTAAAAATCGAGTGTTTTTGCTGCCCGAGGAAGAAAACGCGTGATGCCGCAGTCAGAAAAAAAGCTGCCAGGAGCAAAAAAAATTTTTTTTTCTCAAATGTAATAACGGATGCTAGAATGTGATTCAGGGTGGAATTCCATGTCTAAAAATATTATTATTAGCTGTTTATAAAAATCGAGTATTTTTGCTGCCCGAGGAAGAAAAAAAGTTGCTCAGGAGCAAAAAAATTTTTTTTCTCAAATGTAATAACGGATGCTAGAATGTGATTGGGGGTGGAATTCCATGTCTAAAAATATTATTATTAGCTGTTTTTAAAAATCAAGTGTTTTTGCTGCCCGAGGAAGAAAACGCGTGATGCTGCGGTCAGAAAAAAAGCTGCCACAAGCAAAAATTTTTTTTTTCTCAAATGTAATAATGGATGCTAGAATGTGATTCGGGGTGGAATTCCATGTCTAAAAATATTATTATTAGCTGTTTTTTAAAATCGAGTGTTTTTGCTGCCCGAGGAAGAAAACGCATGATGCCGCGGTCAGAAAAAAAGCTGCCCAGGAGCAAAAAAAATTTTTTTTTCTCAAATGTAATAACGGATGCTAGAATGTGATTCGGGGTGGAATTCCATGTCTAAAAATATTATTATTAGCTGTTTTTAAAAATCAAGTGTTTTTGCTGCCCGAGGAAGAAAACGCGTGATGCAGCTGTCAGAAATAAAGCTGCCCAGAAGCAAAAAAATTTTTTTCTTCTCAAATGTAATAATGGATCCTAGAATATCATTCGGGGTGGAATTCCATGTCTAAAAATATTATTATTAGCTTTTTTAAAAAATCAAGTGTTTTTGCTGCCCGAGGAAGAAAATGCTTGATGCCGCGGTCAGAAAAAAAGCTGCCCAGGAGCAAAAATTTTTTTTTCTCAAATGTAATAATGGATGCTAGAATGTGATTCAGGGTGGAATTCCATGTCTAAAAATATTATTATTAGCTGTTTGTAAAAATCGAGTGTTTTTGCTGCCCGAGGAAGAAAACACGTGATGCCGCAGTCAGAAAAAAGCTGCCAGGAGCAAAAAAAATTTTTTTTTCTCAAATGTAATAACGGATGCTAGAATGTGATTCAGGGTGGAATTCCATGTCTAAAAATATTATTATTAGCTGTTTATAAAAATCGAGTGTTTTTGCTGCCCGAGGAAGAAAACGTGTGATGCCGCGGTCAGAAAAAAAGCTGCCCAGGAACAAAAAAAATTTTTTTGTCAAATGTAATAACGGATGCTAGAATGGGATTCGGGGTGGAATTCCATGTCTAAACATATTATTATTAGCTGTTTTTAAAAATCAAGTGTTTTTGCTGCCCGAGGAAGAATAAAAGTTGCTCAGGAGCAAAAAAATTTTTTTTCTCAAATGTAATAACAGATACTAGAATGTGATTCAGGGTGGAATTCCATGTCTAAAAATATTATTTTTAGCTGTTTTTAAAAATCGAGTGTTTTTGCTGCCTGAGGAAGAAAACGCGTGATGCTGCGGTCAGAAAAAAAGCTGCCACAAGCAAAAATTTTTTTTTTCTCAAATGTAATAATGGATGCTAGAATGTGATTCGGGGTGGAATTCCATGTCTAAAAATATTATTATTAGCTGTTTGTAAAAATCGAGTGTTTTTGCTGCCCGAGGAAGAAAACGCGTGATGCCGCAGTCAGAAAAAAGCTGCCAGGAGCAAAAAAAATTTTTTTTTCTCAAATGTAATAACGGATGCTAGAATGTGATTCAGGGTGGAATTCCATGTCTAAAAATCTTATTAGCTGTTTATAAAAATCGAGTGTTTTTGCTGCCCGAGGAAGAAAACGTGTGATGCCGCGGTCAGAAAAAAAGCTGCCCAGGAACAAAAAAAATTTTTTTTCTCAAATGTAATAACGGATGCTAGAATGGGATTCGGGGTGGAATTCCATGTCTAAACATATTATTATTAGCTGTTTTTAAAAATCAAGTGTTTTTGCTGCCCGAGGAAGAATAAAAGTTGCTCAGGAGCAAAAAAATTTTTTTTCTCAAATGTAATAACAGATACTAGAATGTGATTCAGGGTGGAATTCCATGTCTAAAAATATTATTTTTAGCTGTTTTTAAAAATCGAGTGTTTTTGCTGCCTGAGGAAGAAAACGCGTGATGCTGCGGTCAGAAAAAAAGCTGCCACAAGCAAAAATTTTTTTTTTCTCAAATGTAATAATGGATGCTAGAATGTGATTCGGGGTGGAATTCCATGTCTAAAAATATTATTATTAGCTGTTTTTTAAAATCGAGTGTTTTTGCTGCCCGAGGAAGAAAACGCATGATGCCGCGGTCAGAAAAAAAGCTGCCCAGGAGCAAAAAAAATTTTTTTTTCTCAAATGTAATAACGGATGCTAGAATGTGATTCGGGGTGGAATTCCATGTCTAAAAATATTATTATTAGCTGTTTTTAAAAATCAAGTGTTTTTGCTGCCCGAGGAAGAAAACGCGTGATGCAGCGGTCAGAAAGAAAGCTGCCCAGAAGCAAAAAAATTTTTTTCTTCTCAAATGTAATAATGGATCCTAGAATGGCATTCGGGGTGGAATTCCATGTCTAAAAATATTATTATTAGCTTTTTTAAAAAATCAAGTGTTTTTGCTGCCCGAGGAAGAAAACGCTTGATGCCGTGGTGAGAAAAAAAGCTGCCCAGGAGCAAAAAAAAATTTTTTTCTCAAATGTAATAACGGATGCTAGAATGGGATTTGGGGTGGAATTCCATCTCTAAAAATATTACTATTAGCTGTTTAAAAAAATCGAGTGTTTTTGCTGTCCGAGGAAGAAATTGTGTGATGCCGCAGTCAGAAAAAAAGCTGCCCAGGAGCAAAAAAAAATTTTTTTCTCGAATGTAATAACGGATGCTAGAATGGGATTTGGGGTGGAATTCCATCTCTAAAAATATTATTATTAGCTGTTTTTAAAAATCTAGTGTTTTTACTGCCCGAGGAAGAAAACGCATGATGCCGCGGTCAGAAAAAAAGCTGCCGAGGAGCAAAAATTTTTTTTTTCTCAAATGTAATAACGGATGCTAGAATGTGATTCGGGGTGGAATTCCATGTCTAAAAATATTATTATTAGCTGTTTTTAAAAATCTAGTGTTTTTACTGCCCGAGGAAGAAAACGCATGATGCCGCGGTCAGAAAAAAAGCTGCCCAGGAGCAAAAATTTTTTTTTCTCAAATGTAATAACGGATGCTAGAATGTGATTCGGGGTGGAATTCCATGTCTAAAAATATTATTATTAGCTGTTTTTAAAAATCAAGTGTTTTTGCTGCCCGAGGAAGAAAACGTGTGATGCAGCGGTCAGAAAAAAAGCTGCCCAGGAGCAAAAAAAAATTTTTTTTCTCAAATGTAATAACGGATGCTAGAATGTGATTCAGGCTGGAATTCCATGTCTAAAAATATTATTATTAGCTGTTTTTAAAAATCGAGTGATTTTGCTGCCCGAGGAAGAAAACGCGTGATGCAGCGGTCAAAAAAAAAGCTGCCCAGGAGCAAAAAAAAATTTTTTTTCTCAAATGTAATAACAGATGCTAGAATGTGATTCAGGGTGGAATTCCATGTCTAAAAATATTATTATTAGCTGTTTGTAAAAATCGAGTGTTTTTGCTGCCCGAGGAAGAAAACGCGTGATGCCGCAGTGAGAAAAAAAGCTGCTAGGAGCAAAAAAATTTTTTTTTCTCAAATGTAATAACGGATGTTAGAATCGGATTCGGGGTGGAATATAATGTCTAAAAATATTTTTTTTAGCTGTTTTTAAAAATCAAGTGTTTTTGCTGCCCGAGGAAGAAAACGCGTGATGCAGCGGTAAGAAAAAAAGCTGCCTAGGAGCAAAAAAAATTTTTTTTCTCAAATGTAATAACGAATCCTAGAATGTGATTCGGGGTGGAATTCCGTGTCAAAAAATATTATTATTAGCTGTTTTGAAAAATCAAGTGTTTTTGCTGCCAGAGGAAGAAAACGCGTGATGCCACGGTCATAAAAAAAGTTGCTCAGGAGCAAAAAAAAATTTTTTTTCTCAAATGTAATAACGGATGCTAGAATGTGATTCAGGGTGGAATTCCATGTCAAAAAATATTATTATTAGCTGTTTTTAAAAATCGAGTGTTTTTGCTGCCCGAGGAAGAAAACGCATGATGCCGCGGTCAGAAAAAAAGCTGCCCAGGAGCAAAAAAAATTTTTTTTTCTCAAATGTAATAACGGATGCTAGAATGTGATTCGGGGTGGAATTCCATGTCTAAAAATATTATTATTAGCTGTTTTTAAAAATCAAGTGTTTTTGCTGCCCGAGGAAGAACACGCGTGATCCAGCGGTCAGAAAAAAAGCTGCCCAGGAGCAAAAAAAAATTTTTTTTCTCAAATGTAATAACGGATGCTAGAATGTGATTCGGGCTGGAATTCCATGTCTAAAAATATTATTATTAGCTGTTTTTAAAAATCGAGTGTTTTTGCTGCCCGAGGAAGAAAACGCATGATGCCGCGGTCAGAAAAAAAGCTGCCCAGGAGCAAAAAATTTTTTTTCTCAAATGTAATAACGGATGCTAGAATGTGATTCGGGGTGGAATTCCATGTCTAAAAATATTATTATTAGCTGTTTTTAAAAATCAAGTGTTTTTGCTGCCCGAGGAAGAAAACGTGTGATGCAGCGGTCAGAAAAAAAGCTGCCCAGGAGCAAAAAAAAATTTTTTTTCTTAAATGTAAAAACGGATGCTAGAATGTGATTCAGGGTGGAATTCCATGTCTAAAAATATTATTATTAGCTGTTTTTAAAAATCGAGTGTTTTTGCTGCCCGAGGAAGAAAACGCGTGATGCAGCGGTCAAAAAAAAAGCTGCCCAGGAGCAAAAAAAAATTTTTTTTCTCAAATGTAATAACAGATGCTAGAATGTGATTCAGGGTGGAATTCCATGTCTAAAAATATTATTATTAGCTGTTTGTAAAAATCGAGTGTTTTTGCTGCCCGAGGAAGAAAACGCGTGATGCCGCAGTGAGAAAAAAAGCTGCTAGGAGCAAAAAATTTTTTTTTCTCAAATGTAATAACGGATGTTAGAATCGGATTCGGGGTGGAATTCCATGTCTAAAAATATTTTTTTTAGCTGTTTTTAAAAATCAAGTGTTTTTGCTGCCCGAGGAAGAAAACGCGTGATGCAGCGGTAAGAAAAAAAGCTGCCTAGGAGCAAAAAAAATTTTTTTTCTCAAATGTAGTAACGAATCCTAGAATGTGATTCGGGGTGGAATTCCGTGTCAAAAAATATTATTATTAGCTGTTTTGAAAAATCAAGTGTTTTTGCTGCCCGAGGAAGAAAACGCGTGATGCCACGGTCATAAAAAAAGTTGCTCAGGAGCAAAAAAAAATTTTTTTTCTCAAATGTAATAACGGATGCTAGAATGTGATTCAGGGTGGAATTCCATGTCAAAAAATATTATTATTAGCTGTTTTTAAAAATCGAGTGTTTTTGCTGCCCGAGGAAGAAAACGCATGATGCCGCGGTCAGAAAAAAAGCTGCCCAGGAGCAAAAAAAATTTTTTTTTCTCAAATGTAATAACGGATGCTAGAATGTGATTCGGGGTGGAATTCCATGTCTAAAAATATTATTATTCGCTGTTTTTAAAAATCAAGTGTTTTTGCTGCCCGAGGAAGAACACGCGTGATCCAGCGGTCAGAAAAAAAGCTGCCCAGGAGCAAAAAAAAATTTTTTTTCTCAAATGTAATAACGGATGCTAGAATGTAATTCGGGGTGGAATTCCATGTCTAAAAATATTATTATTAGCTGTTTTTAAAAATTGACTCTTTTTGCTGGCCGAGGAAGAAAACGTGTGATGCCGTGGTCAGAAAAACAGCTGCCCAGGAGCAAAAAAATTTTTTTTCTCAAATGTAATAACGGACGCTAGAATGTGATTCGGGCTGGAATTCCATATCTAAAAATATTATTATTAGCTGTTTTTAAAAATCGAGTGTTTTTGCTGCCCGAGGAAGAAAACGCATGATGCCGCGGTCAGAAAAAAAACTGCCCAGGAGCAAAAATTTTTTTTTCTCAAATGTAATAACGGATGCTAGAATGTGATTCGGGGTGGAATTCCATGTCTAAAAATATTATTATTAGCTGTTTTTAAAAATCAAGTGTTTTTGCTGCCCGAGGAAGAAAACGCGTGATGCAGCGGTCAGAAAAAAAGCTGCCCAGGAGCAAAAAAAAATTTTTTTTCTCAAATGTAATAACGGATGCTAGAATGTGATTCGGTGTGGAATTCCATGTCTAAAAATATTATTATTAGCTGTTTTTAAAAATCGAGTGTTTTTGCTGCCCGAGGAAGAAAACGCATGATGCCGCGGTCAGAAAAAAAGCTGCCCAGGAGCAAAAATTTTTTTTTCTCAAATGTAATAACGGATGCTAGAATGTGATTCGGGGTGGAATTCCATGTCTAAAAATATTATTATTAGCTGTTTTTAAAAATCAAGTGTTTTTGCTGCCCGAGGAAGAAAACGCGTGATGCCACGGTCATAAAAAAAGTTGCTCAGGAGCAAAAAAAAATTTTTTTTCTCAAATGTAATAACGGATGCTAGAATGTGATTCAGGGTGGAATTCCATGTCAAAAAATATTATTATTAGCTGTTTTTAAAAATCGAGTGTTTTTGCTGCCCGAGGAAGAAAACGCATGATGCCGCGGTCAGAAAAAAAGCTGCCCAGGAGCAAAAAAAATTTTTTTTTCTCAAATGTAATAACGGATGCTAGAATGTGATTCGGGGTGGAATTCCATGTCTAAAAATATTATTATTAGCTGTTTTTAAAAATCAAGTGTTTTTGCTGCCCGAGGAAGAACACGCGTGATCCAGCGGTCAGAAAAAAAGCTGCCCAGGAGCAAAAAAAATTTTTTTTTCTCAAATGTAATAACGGATGCTAGAATGTAATTCGGGGTGGAATTCCATGTCTAAAAATATTATTATTAGCTGTTTTTAAAAATTGACTCTTTTTGCTGGCCGAGGAAGAAAACGTGTGATGCCGTGGTCAGAAAAACAGCTGCCCAGGAGCAAAAAAATTTTTTTTCTCAAATGTAATAACGGACGCTAGAATGTGATTCGGGCTGGAATTCCATATCTAAAAATATTATTATTAGCTGTTTTTAAAAATCGAGTGTTTTTGCTGCCCGAGGAAGAAAACGCATGATGCCGCGGTCAGAAAAAAAACTGCCCAGGAGCAAAAATTTTTTTTTCTCAAATGTAATAACGGATGCTAGAATGTGATTCGGGGTGGAATTCCATGTCTAAAAATATTATTATTAGCTGTTTTTAAAAATCAAGTGTTTTTGCTGCCCGAGGAAGAAAACGCGTGATGCAGCGGTCAGAAAAAAAGCTGCCCAGGAGCAAAAAAAAAATTTTTTTTTCTCAAATGTAATAACGGATGCTAGAATGTGATTCGGTGTGGAATTCCATGTCTAAAAATATTATTATTAGCTGTTTTTAAAAATCGAGTGTTTTTGCTGCCCGAGGAAGAAAACGCATGATGCCGCGGTCAGAAAAAAAGCTGCCCAGGAGCAAAAATTTTTTTTTCTCAAATGTAATAACGGATGCTAGAATGTGATTCGGGGTGGAATTCCATGTCTAAAAATATTATTATTAGCTGTTTTTAAAAATTGACTCTTTTTGCTGCCAGAGGAAGAAAACGCGTGATGCTGTGGTCAGAAAAAAAGCTCCCAGGAGCAAAAAAAATTTTTTTTCTCAAATGTAATAACGGATGCTAGAATGTGATTCAGTGTGGAATTCCATGTCTAAAAATATTATTATTAGCTGTTTTTAAAAATCAAGTGTTTTTGCTGCCCGAGGAAGAAAACGTGTGATGCAGCGGTAAGAAAAAAAGCTGCCTAGGAGCAAAAAAAATTTTTTTCTCTCAAATGTAATAACGGATGCTAGAATGTGATTCAGGGGTGAATTCCATGTCTAAAAATATTATTATTAGCTGTTTTGAAAAATCAAGTGTTTTTGCTGCCCAAGGAAGAAAACGCGTGATGCCGCGGTCATAAAAAAAGTTGCTCAGGAGCAAAAAAATTTTTTTTTCTCAAATGTAATAACAGATGCTAGAATGTGATTTAGGGTGGAATTCCATGTCTAAAAATATTATTATTAGCTGTTTTTAAAAATTGACTCTTTTTGCTGCCCGAGGAACAAAACGCGTGATGCCGTGGTCAGAAAAAAAGCTGCCCAGAAGCAAAAAAATTTTTCTTTTCTCAAATGTAATAACGGATGCTAGAATGTGATTCAGGGTGGAATTCCATGTCTAAAAATATTATTATTAGCTGTTTTTAAAAATCAAGTGTTTTTGCTGCCCGAGGAAGAAAACGCGTGATGCAGCGGTCAGAAAAAAAGCTGCCCAGGAGCAAAAAATATTTTTTTTTCTCAAATGTAATAACGGATCCTAGAATGTGATTCAGGGTGGAATTCCATGTCTTAAAATATTATTATTAGCTATTTTTAAAAATCGAGTGTTTTTGCTGCCCGAGGAAGAAAACACGTGATGCCGCGGTCCGAAAAAAAGCCGCCCAAGAGCAAAAAAAATTTTTTTCTCGAATGTAATAACGGATGCTAGAATGTGATTCGGGGTGGAATTGCATGTCTAAAAATATTATTATTAGCTGTTTTTAAAAATCAAGTGTTTTTGCTGCCCGAGGAAGAAAACGTGTGATGCAGCGGTAAGAAAAAAAGCTGCTAGGAGCAAAAAAAATTTTTTTTTCTCAAATGTAATAACGGATGTTAGAATCGGATACGGGGTGGAATTCCATGTCTAAAAATATTTTTTTTAGCTGTTTTTAAAAATCAAGTGTTTTTGCTGCCCGAGGAAGAAAACGCGTGATGCAGCGGTCAGAAAAAAAGCTGCCTAGGAGCAAAAAAAATTTTTTTTCTCAAATGTAATAACGAATCCTAGAATGTGATTCGGGGTGGAATTCCGTGTCAAAAAATATTATTATTAGCTGTTTTGAAAAATCAAGTGTTTTTGCTGCCCGAGGAAGAAAACGCGTGATGCCACAGTCATAAAAAAAGTTGCTCAGAAGCAAAAAAAATTTTTTTTTCTCAAATGTAATAACGGATGCTAGAATGTGATTCAGGGTGGAATTCCATGTCAAAAAATATTATTATTAGCTGTTTTTAAAAATTGACTCTTTTTGCTCCCCGAGGAAGAAAACGCGTGATGCCGTGGTCAGGAAAAAAGCTGCCCAGGAGCAAAAAAATTTTTTTTCTCAAATGTAATAATGGATGCTAGAATGTGATTCGGGCTGGAATTCCATGTCTAAAAATATTATTATTAGCTGTTTTTAAAAATCGAGTGTTTTTGCTGCCTGAGGAAGAAAACGCGTGATGCCGCGTTCAGAAAAAAAGCTGCCCAGGAGCAAAAAAAAATTTTTTTCTCAAATGTAATAATGGATGCTAGAATGGGATTCGGGGTGGAATTCCATGTCTAAAAATATTATTATTAGCTGTTTTTAAATATAGAGTGTTTTCGCTGCCCAAGGAAGACAACGCGTGATGCCGCGGTCAGAAAAAAAGCTGCCAGAAGCAAAAAATTTTTTTTTCTCAAATGTAATAACGGATGCTAGAATGTGATTCGGGGTGGAATTCCATGTCTAAAAATATTATTATTAGCTGTTTTTAAAAATCGAGTGTTTTTGCTGCCCGAGGAAGAAAACGCATGATGCCGCGGTCAGAAAGAAAGCTACCCAGAAGCAAAAAAAAATTTTTTTCTCAAATGTAATAATGGATGCTAGAATGTGATTCGGGGTGGAATTCCATGTCAAAAAATATTATTATTAGCTGTTTATAAAAATCGAGTGTTTTTGCTGCCCGAGGAAGAAAACGTGTGATGCCGCGGTCAGAAAAAAAGCTGCCCAGGAACAAAAAAATTTTTTTTGTCAAATGTAATAACGGATGCTAGAATGGGATTCGGGGTGGAATTCCATGTCTAAACATATTATTATTAGCTGTTTTTAAAAATCAAATGTTTTTGCTGCCCGAGGAAGAAAAAAAGTTGCTCAGGAGCAAAAAAATTTTTTTTCTCAAATGTAATAACGGATGCTAGAATGTGATTGGGGGTGGAATTCCATGTCTAAAAATATTATTATTAGCTGTTTTTAAAAATCAAGTGTTTTTGCTGCCCGAGGAAGAATAAAAGTTGCTCAGGAGCAAAAAAATTTTTTTTCTCAAATGTAATAACGGATGCTAGAATGGGATTTGGGGTGGAATTCCATCTCTAAAAATATTACTATTAGCTGTTTAAAAAAATCGAGTGTTTTTGCTGTCCGAGGAAGAAAACGTGTGATGCCGCAGTCAGAAGAAAAGCTGCCCAGGAGCAAAAAAATTTTTTTTTCTCAAATGTAATAACGGATGCTAGAATGGGATTTGGGGTGGAATTCCATGTCTAACAATATTATTATTAGCTGTTTTTAAAAATCGAGTGTTTTTGCTGCCCGAGGAAGAAAACGCATGATGCCGCGGTCAGAAAGAAAGCTACCCAGAAGCAAAAAAAAATTTTTTTCTCAAATGTAATAATGGATGCTAGAATGTGATTCGGGGTGGAATTCCATGTCAAAAAATATTATTATTAGCTGTTTATAAAAATCGAGTGTTTTTGCTGCCCGAGGAAGAAAACGTGTGATGCCGCGGTCAGAAAAAAAGCTGCCCAGGAACAAAAAAATTTTTTTTGTCAAATGTAATAACGGATGCTAGAATGGGATTCGGGGTGGAATTCCATGTCTAAACATATTATTATTAGCTGTTTTTAAAAATCAAATGTTTTTGCTGCCCGAGGAAGAAAAAAAGTTGCTCAGGAGCAAAAAAATTTTTTTTCTCAAATGTAATAACGGATGCTAGAATGTGATTGGGGGTGGAATTCCATGTCTAAAAATATTATTATTAGCTGTTTTTAAAAATCAAGTGTTTTTGCTGCCCGAGGAAGAAAACGCGTGATGCAGCGGTCAGAAAAAAAGCTGCCCAGGAGCAAAAAAAAATTTTTTTTCTCAAATGTAATAACGGATGCTAGAATGTGATTCAGGGTGGAATTCCATGTCTAAAAATATTATTATTAGCTGTTTGTAAAAATCGAGTGTTTTTGCTGCCCGAGGAAGAAAACGCGTGATGCCGCAGTCAGAAAAAAAGCTGCCAGGAGCAAAAAAAATTTTTTTTTTCTCAAATGTAATAACGGATGCTAGAATGTGATTCAGGGTGGAATTCCATGTCTAAAAATATTATTATTAGCTGTTTATAAAAACCGAGTCTTTTTGCTGCCCGAGGAAGAAAACGTGTGATGCCGCGGTCAGAAAAAAAGCTGCCCAGGAACAAAAAATTTTTTTTGTCAAATGTAATAACGGATGCTAGAATGGGATTCGGGGTGGAATTCCATGTCTAAACATATTATTATTAGCTGTTTTTAAAAATCAAGTGTTTTTGCTGCCCGAGGAAGAATAAAAGTTGCTCAGGAGCAAAAAAATTTTTTTTCTCAAATGTAATAACGGATGCTAGAATGGGATTTGGGGTGGAATTCCATCTCTAAAAATATTACTATTAGCTGTTTAAAAAAATCGAGTGTTTTTGCTGTCCGAGGAAGAAAACGTGTGATGCCGCAGTCAGAAGAAAAGCTGCCCAGGAGCAAAAAAATTTTTTTTTCTCAAATGTAATAACGGATGCTAGAATGGGATTTGGGGTGGAATTCCATGTCTAACAATATTATTATTAGCTGTTTTTAAAAATCAAGTGTTTTTGCTGCCCGAGGAAGAAAACGCGTGATGCAGCAGTCAGAAAAAAAGCTGCCCAGAAGCAAAAAAAAATTTTTTTTCCTCAAATGTAATAACGGATGCTAGAATGTGATTCGGGGTGGAATTCCATGTCTAAAAATATTATTATTAGCTGTTTTGAAAAATCAAGTGTTTTTGCTGCCCAAGGAAGAAAACGCGTGATGCCGCGGTCATAAAAAAAGTTGCTCAGGAGCAAAAAAAAATTTTTTTCTCAAATGTAATAACAGATGCTAGAATGTGATTTAGGGTGGAATTCCATGTCTAAAAATATTATTATTAGCTGTTTTTAAAAATTGACTCTTTTTGCTGCCCGAGGAAGAAAACGCATGATGCCGTGGTCAGAAAAAAAGCTGCCCAGAAGCAAAAAAAATTTTTTTTTCACGAATGTAATAACGGATGCTAGAATGTGATTCGGGGTGGAATTCCATGTCTAAAAATATTATTATTAGCTGTTTTTAAAAATCGAGTGTTTTTGCTGCCCGAGGAAGAAAACGCATGATGCCGCAGTGAGAGAAAAAGCTGCCTAGGAGCAAAAAAAAATTTTTTTTCTCAAATGTAATAACGGATGCTAGAATGTGATTCGGGGTAGAATTCCATGTCTAAAAATATTATTATTAGCTGTTTTTAAAAATTGAGTGTTTTTGCTGCCCAAGGAAGAAAACGCGAGATGCCGCAGTCAGAAAAAAAGCTGCCCAGGAGCAAAAAAAAATTTTTTTCTCAAATGTAATAACGGATGCTAGAATGTGATTCAGGGTGGAATTCCATGTCTAAAAATATTATTATTAGCTGTATTTAAAAATCGAGTGTTTTTGCTGCCCGAGGAAGAAAACGTGTGATGCAGCGGAAAGAAAAAAAGTTGCTCAGGAGCAAAAAAAATTTTTTTTTCTCAAATGTAATAACGGATGCTAGAATGTGATTTAGGGTGGAATTCCATGTCTAAAAATATTATTATTAGCTGTTTTTAAAAATTGACTCTTTTTGCTGCCAGAGGAAGAAAACGCGTGATGCCGTGGTCAGAAAAAAAGCTGCCCAGGAGCAAAAAAAAATTTTTTTCTCAAATGTAATAACGGATGCTAGAATGGGATTTGGGGTGGAATTCCATGTCTAAAAATCTTATTATTAGCTGTTTATAAAAATCGAGTGTTTTTGCTCTCCGAGGAAGAAAACGTGTGATGCCGCAGTCAGAAAAAAAGCTGCCCAGGAGCAAAAAAATTTTTTTTTCTCAAATGTAATAACGGATGCTAGAATGGGATTTGGGGTGGAATTCCATGTCTAAAAATATTATTATTAGCTGTTTATAAAAATCGAGTGTTTTTGCTCTCCGAGGAAGAAAACGCGTGATGCAGCAGTCAGAAAAAAAGCTGCCCAGAAGCAAAAAAATTTTTTTTTCTCAAATGTAATAACGGATGCTAGAATGTGATTCAGGGTGGAATTCCATGTCTAAAAATATTATTATTAGCTGTTTTTAAAAATTGAGTGTTTTTGCTGCCCGAGGAAGAAAACGCGTGATGCCGCGGTCATAAAAAAAGCTGCCCTGTAGCAAAAAAATTTTTTTTTTCTCAAATGTAATAACGGATGCTAGAATGTGATTCGGGGTGTAATTCCATGTTTAAAAATATTATTATTAGCTGTATTTAAAAATCGAGTGTTTTTGCTGCCCGAGGAAGAAAACGTGTGATGCAGCGGTAAGAAAAAAAGCTGCCTAGGAACAAAAAAATTTTTTTTTCTCAAATGTAATAATGGATCCTAGAATGTGATTCGGGGTGGAATTCCATGTCTAAAAATATTATTATTAGCTGTTTTGAAAAATCAAGTGTTTTTGCTGCCCAAGGAAGAAAACGCGTGATGCCGCGGTCATAAAAAAAGTTGCTCAGGAGCAAAAAAAATTTTTTTTCTCAAATGTAATAACAGATGCTAGAATGTGATTTAGGGTGGAATTCCATGTCTAAAAATATTATTATTACCTGTTTATAAAAATCGAGTGTTTTTGCTGTCCGAGGAAGAACATGTGTGATGCCGCGGTCAGAAAAAAAGCTGCCCAGGAACAAAAAATTTTTTTTTGTCAAATATAATAACGGATGCTAGAATGGGATTCGGGGTGGAATTCCATGTCTAAACATATTATTATTAGCTGTTTTTAAAAATCAAGTGTTTTTGCTGCCCGAGGAAGAATAAAAGTTGCTCAGGAGCAAAAAAATTTTTTTTCTCAAATGTAATAACGGATGCTAGAATGGGATTTGGGGTGGAATTCCATCTCTAAAAATATTACTATTAGCTGTTTAAAAAAATCGAGTGTTTTTGCTGTCCGAGGAAGAAAACGTGTGATGCCGCGGTCATAAAAAAAGTTGCTCAGGAGCAAAAAAAATTTTTTTTCTCAAATGTAATAACAGATGCTAGAATGTGATTTAGGGTGGAATTCCATGTCTAAAAATATTATTATTACCTGTTTATAAAAATCGAGTGTTTTTGCTGTCCGAGGAAGAACATGTGTGATGCCGCGGTCAGAAAAAAAGCTGCCCAGGAACAAAAAAATTTTTTTTGTCAAATGTAATAACAGATGCTAGAATGGGATTTGGGGTGGAATTCCATCTCTAAAAATATTACTATTAGCTGTTTAAAAAAATCGAGTGTTTTTGCTGTCCGAGGAAGAAAACGTGTGATGCCGCAGTCAGAAGAAAAGCTGCCCAGGAGCAAAAAAATTTTTTTTTCTCAAATGTAATAACGGATGCTAGAATCGGATTTGGGGTGGAATTCCATGTCTAACAATATTATTATTAGCTGTTTTTAAAAATCAAGTGTTTTTGCTGCCCGAGGAAGAAAACGTGTGATGCAGCGGTAAGAAAAAAAGCTGCCTAGGAGCAAAAAAAATTTTTTTTTCTCAAATGTAATAACGGATGCTAGAATGTGATTCGGGGTGGAATTCCATGTCTAAAAATATTATTATTAGCTGTTTTTAAAAATCGAGTGTTTTTGCTGCCCGAGGAAGAAAACGCATGATGCCGCAGTGAGAGAAAAAGCTGCCTAGGAGCAAAAAAAAATTTTTTTTCTCAAATGTAATAACGGATGCTAGAATGTGATTCGGGGTAGAATTCCATGTCTAAAAATATTATTATTAGCTGTTTTTAAAAATTGAGTGTTTTTGCTGCCCAAGGAAGAAAACGCGAGATGCCGCAGTCAGAAAAAAAGCTGCCCAGGAGCAAAAAAAAATTTTTTTCTCAAATGTAATAACGGATGCTAGAATGTGATTCAGGGTGGAATTCCATGTCTAAAAATATTATTATTAGCTGTATTTAAAAATCGAGTGTTTTTGCTGCCCGAGGAAGAAAACGTGTGATGCAGCGGAAAGAAAAAAAGTTGCTCAGGAGCAAAAAAAATTTTTTTTTCTCAAATGTAATAACGGATGCTAGAATGTGATTTAGGGTGGAATTCCATGTCTAAAAATATTATTATTAGCTGTTTTTAAAAATTGACTCTTTTTGCTGCCAGAGGAAGAAAACGCGTGATGCCGTGGTCAGAAAAAAAGCTGCCCAGGAGCAAAAAAAAATTTTTTTCTCAAATGTAATAACGGATGCTAGAATGGGATTTGGGGTGGAATTCCATGTCTAAAAATCTTATTATTAGCTGTTTATAAAAATCGAGTGTTTTTGCTCTCCGAGGAAGAAAACGTGTGATGCCGCAGTCAGAAAAAAAGCTGCCCAGGAGCAAAAAAATTTTTTTTTCTCAAATGTAATAACGGATGCTAGAATGGGATTTGGGGTGGAATTCCATGTCTAAAAATATTATTATTAGCTGTTTATAAAAATCGAGTGTTTTTGCTCTCCGAGGAAGAAAACGCGTGATGCAGCAGTCAGAAAAAAAGCTGCCCAGAAGCAAAAAAATTTTTTTTTCTCAAATGTAATAACGGATGCTAGAATGTGATTCAGGGTGGAATTCCATGTCTAAAAATATTATTATTAGCTGTTTTTAAAAATTGAGTGTTTTTGCTGCCCGAGGAAGAAAACGCGTGATGCCGCGGTCATAAAAAAAGCTGCCCTGTAGCAAAAAAATTTTTTTTTTCTCAAATGTAATAACGGATGCTAGAATGTGATTCGGGGTGTAATTCCATGTTTAAAAATATTATTATTAGCTGTATTTAAAAATCGAGTGTTTTTGCTGCCCGAGGAAGAAAACGTGTGATGCAGCGGTAAGAAAAAAAGCTGCCTAGGAACAAAAAAATTTTTTTTTCTCAAATGTAATAATGGATCCTAGAATGTGATTCGGGGTGGAATTCCATGTCTAAAAATATTATTATTAGCTGTTTTGAAAAATCAAGTGTTTTTGCTGCCCAAGGAAGAAAACGCGTGATGCCGCGGTCATAAAAAAAGTTGCTCAGGAGCAAAAAAAATTTTTTTTCTCAAATGTAATAACAGATGCTAGAATGTGATTTAGGGTGGAATTCCATGTCTAAAAATATTATTATTACCTGTTTATAAAAATCGAGTGTTTTTGCTGTCCGAGGAAGAACATGTGTGATGCCGCGGTCAGAAAAAAAGCTGCCCAGGAACAAAAAATTTTTTTTTGTCAAATATAATAACGGATGCTAGAATGGGATTCGGGGTGGAATTCCATGTCTAAACATATTATTATTAGCTGTTTTTAAAAATCAAGTGTTTTTGCTGCCCGAGGAAGAATAAAAGTTGCTCAGGAGCAAAAAAATTTTTTTTCTCAAATGTAATAACGGATGCTAGAATGGGATTTGGGGTGGAATTCCATCTCTAAAAATATTACTATTAGCTGTTTAAAAAAATCGAGTGTTTTTGCTGTCCGAGGAAGAAAACGTGTGATGCCGCGGTCATAAAAAAAGTTGCTCAGGAGCAAAAAAAATTTTTTTTCTCAAATGTAATAACAGATGCTAGAATGTGATTTAGGGTGGAATTCCATGTCTAAAAATATTATTATTACCTGTTTATAAAAATCGAGTGTTTTTGCTGTCCGAGGAAGAACATGTGTGATGCCGCGGTCAGAAAAAAAGCTGCCCAGGAACAAAAAAATTTTTTTTGTCAAATGTAATAACAGATGCTAGAATGGGATTTGGGGTGGAATTCCATCTCTAAAAATATTACTATTAGCTGTTTAAAAAAATCGAGTGTTTTTGCTGTCCGAGGAAGAAAACGTGTGATGCCGCAGTCAGAAGAAAAGCTGCCCAGGAGCAAAAAAATTTTTTTTTCTCAAATGTAATAACGGATGCTAGAATCGGATTTGGGGTGGAATTCCATGTCTAACAATATTATTATTAGCTGTTTTTAAAAATCAAGTGTTTTTGCTGCCCGAGGAAGAAAACGTGTGATGCAGCGGTAAGAAAAAAAGCTGCCTAGGAGCAAAAAAAATTTTTTTTTCTCAAATGTAATAACGGATCCTAGAATGTGATTCGGGGTGGAATTCCATGTCTAAAAATATTATTATTAGCTGTTTTGAAAAATCAAGTGTTTTTGCTGCCCAAGGAAGAAAACGCGTGATGCCGCGGTCATAAAAAAAGTTGCTCAGGAGCAAAAAAAATTTTTTTTCTCAAATGTAATAACAGATGCTAGAATGTGATTTAGGGTGGAATTCCATGTCTAAAAATATTATTATTAGCTGTTTTTAAAAATTGACTCTTTTTGCTGCCCGAGGAAGAAAACGCGTGATGCCGTTGTCAGAAAAAAAGCTGCCCAGAAGCAAAAAAAATTTATTTTTCTCAAATGTAATAACGGATGCTAGAATGTGATTCAGGGTGGAATTCCATGTCTAAAAATATTATTATTAGCTGTTTTTAAAAATCAAGTGTTTTTGCTGCCCGAGGAAGAAAACGCGTGATGCAGCGGTCAGAAAAAAAAGCTGCCCAGGAGCAAAAAATAATTTTTTTTTCTCAAATGTAATAACGGATCCTAGAATGTGATTCAGGGTGGAATTCCATGTCTTAAAATATTATTATTAGCTATTTTTAAAAATCGAGTGTTTTTGCTGCCCGAGGAAGAAAACACGTGGTGCCGCGGTCCGAAAAAAAGCCGCCCAAGAGCAAAAAATAATTTTTTTCTCGAATGTAATAACGGATGCTAGAATGTGATTCGGGGTGGAATTGCATGTCTAAAAATATTATTATTAGATGTTTTTAAAAATCGAGTGTTTTTGCTGTTCGAAGAAGAAAACGAGTGATGCCGCGGTCAGAAAAAAAGCTGCCCAGGAGCAAAAAAATTTTTTTTCTCAAATGTAATAACGGATGCTAGAATGTGATTCGGGGTGTAATTCCATGTCTAAAAATATTATTATTAGCTGTATTTAAAAATCGAGTGTTTTTGCTGCCCGAGGAAGAAAACGCGTGATGCCGCGGTCATAAAAAAAGTTGCTCAGGAGCAAAAAAATTTTTTTTTCTCAAATGTAATAACGGATGCTAGAATGTGATTCGGGGTGGAATTCCATGTCTAAAAATATTATTATTAGCTGTTTTTAAAAATCGAGTGTTTTTGCTGCCCAAGGAAGAAAACGCGTGATGCCGCGGTAAGAAAAAAAGCTGCCCAGGAGCAAAAAAAATTTTTTTCTCAAATGTAATAACGGATGCTAGAATGTGATTCGGGGTGGAATTCCATGTCTAAAAATATTATTATTAGCTGTTTTTAAAAATCAAGTGTTTTTGCTGCCCGAGGAAGAACACGCGTGATCCAGCGGTCAGAAAAAAAGCTGCCCAGGAGCAAAAAAAAATTTTTTTTCTCAAATGTAATAACGGATGCTAGAATGTAATTCGGGGTGGAATTCCATGTCTAAAAATATTATTATTAGCTGTTTTTAAAAATTGACTCTTTTTGCTGGCCGAGGAAGAAAACGTGTGATGCCGTGGTCAGAAAAACAGCTGCCCAGGAGCAAAAAAATTTTTTTTCTCAAATGTAATAACGGACGCTAGAATGTGATTCGGGCTGGAATTCCATATCTAAAAATATTATTATTAGCTGTTTTTAAAAATCGAGTGTTTTTGCTGCCCGAGGAAGAAAACGCATGATGCCGCGGTCAGAAAAAAAGCTGCCCAGGAGCAAAAAAAAATTTTTTTTCTCAAATGTAATAACGGATGCTAGAATGTAATTCGGGGTGGAATTCCATGTCTAAAAATATTATTATTAGCTGTTTTTAAAAATTGACTCTTTTTGCTGGCCGAGGAAGAAAACGTGTGATGCCGTGGTCAGAAAAAAAACTGCCCAGGAGCAAAAATTTTTTTTTCTCAAATGTAATAACGGATGCTAGAATGTGATTCGGTGTGGAATTCCATGTCTAAAAATATTATTATTAGCTGTTTTTAAAAATCGAGTGTTTTTGCTGCCCGAGGAAGAAAACGCATGATGCCGCGGTCAGAAAAAAAGCTGCCCAGGAGCAAAATTTTTTTTTTCTCAAATGTAATAACGGATGCTAGAATGTGATTCGGGGTGGAATTCCATGTCTAAAAATATTATTATTAGCTGTTTTTAAAAATCAAGTGTTTTTGCTGCCCGAGGAAGAAAACGCATGATGCCGCGGTCAGAAAAAAAGCTGCCCAGGAGCAAAAATTTTTTTTTCTCAAATGTAATAACGGATGCTAGAATGTGATTCGGGGTGGAATTCCATGTCTAAAAATATTATTATTAGCTGTTTTTAAAAATCAAGTGTTTTTGCTGCCCGAGGAAGAAAACGCATGATGCCGCGGTCAGAAAAAAAGCTGCCCAGGAGCAAAAATTTTTTTTTCTCAAATGTAATAACGGATGCTAGAATGTGATTCGGGGTGGAATTCCATGTCTAAAAATATTATTATTAGCTGTTTTTAAAAATCAAGTGTTTTTGCTGCCCGAGGAAGAACACGCGTGATGTAGCGGTCAGAAAAAAAGCTGCCCAGGAGCAAAAAAAAATTTTTTTTCTCAAATGTAATAACAGATGCTAGAATGTGATTTAGGGTGGAATTCCATGTCTAAAAATATTATTATTAGCTGTTTTTAAAAATTGACTCTTTTTGCTGCCAGAGGAAGAAAACGCGTGATGCTGTGGTCAGAAAAAAAGCTCCCAGGAGCAAAAAAAATTTTTTTTCTCAAATGTAATAACGGATGCTAGAATGTGATTCAGTGTGGAATTCCATGTCTAAAAATATTATTATTAGCTGTTTTTAAAAATCAAGTGTTTTTGCTGCCCGAGGAAGAAAACGTGTGATGCAGCGGTAAGAAAAAAAGCTGCCTAGGAGCAAAAAAAATTTTTTTTTCTCAAATGTAATAACGGATGCTAGAATGTGATTCAGGGGTGAATTCCATGTCTAAAAATATTATTATTAGCTGTTTTGAAAAATCAAGTGTTTTTGCTGCCCAAGGAAGAAAACGCGTGATGCCGCGGTCATAAAAAAAGTTGCTCAGGAGCAAAAAAAATTTTTTTTCTCAAATGTAATAACAGATGCTAGAATGTGATTTAGGGTGGAATTCCATGTCTAAAAATATTATTATTAGCTGTTTTTAAAAATTGACTCTTTTTGCTGCCCGAGGAAGAAAACGCGTGATGCCGTGGTCAGAAAAAAAGCTGCCCAGAAGCAAAAAAATTTTTCTTTTCTCAAATGTAATAACGGATGCTAGAATGTGATTCAGGGGTGAATTCCATGTCTAAAAATATTATTATTAGCTGTTTTGAAAAATCAAGTGTTTTTGCTGCCCAAGGAAGAAAACGCGTGATGCCGCGGTCATAAAAAAAGTTGCTCAGGAGCAAAAAAATTTTTTTTTCTCAAATGTAATAACAGATGCTAGAATATGATTTAGGGTGGAATTCCATGTCTAAAAATATTATTATTAGCTGTTTTTAAAAATTGACTCTTTTTGCTGCCCGAGGAAGAAAACGCGTGATGCCGTGGTCAGAAAAAAAGCTGCCCAGAAGCAAAAAAATTTTTCTTTTCTCAAATGTAATAACGGATGCTAGAATGTGATTCAGGGTGGAATTCCATGTCTAAAAATATTATTATTAGCTGTTTTTAAAAATCAAGTGTTTTTGCTGCCCGAGGAAGAAAACGCGTGATGCAGCGGTCAGAAAAAAAGCTGCCCAGGAGCAAAAAATAATTTTTTTTTCTCAAATGTAATAACGGATCCTAGAATGTGATTCAGGGTGGAATTCCATGTCTTAAAATATTATTATTAGCTATTTTTAAAAATCGAGTGTTTTTGCTGCCCGAGGAAGAAAACACGTGATGCCGCGGTCCGAAAAAAAGCCGCCCAAGAGCAAAAAAAATTTTTTTCTCGAATGTAATAACGGATGCTAGAATGTGATTCGGGGTGGAATTGCATGTCTAAAAATATTATTATTAGCTGTTTTGAAAAATCAAGTGTTTTTGCTGCCCAAGGAAGAAAACGCGTGATGCCGCGGTCATAAAAAAAGTTGCTCAGGAGCAAAAAAAAATTTTTTTCTCAAATGTAATAACAGATGCTAGAATGTGATTTAGGGTGGAATTCCATGTCTAAAAATATTATTATTAGCTGTTTTTAAAAATTGACTCTTTTTGCTGCCCGAGGAAGATAACGCGTGATGCCGTGGTCAGAAAAAAAGCTGCCCAGGAGCAAAAATTTTTTTTTCTCAAATGTAATAACGGATGCTAGAATGTGATTCGGGGTGGAATTCCATGTCTAAAAATATTATTATTAGCTGTTTTTAAAAATCAAGTGTTTTTGCTGCCCGAGGAAGAAAACGCATGATGCCGCGGTCAGAAAAAAAGCTGCCCAGGAGCAAAAATTTTTTTTTCTCAAATGTAATAACGGATGCTAGAATGTGATTCGGGGTGGAATTCCATGTCTAAAAATATTATTATTAGCTGTTTTTAAAAATCAAGTGTTTTTGCTGCCCGAGGAAGAAAACGCATGATGCCGCGGTCAGAAAAAAAGCTGCCCAGGAGCAAAAATTTTTTTTTCTCAAATGTAATAACGGATGCTAGAATGTGATTCGGGGTGGAATTCCATGTCTAAAAATATTATTATTAGCTGTTTTTAAAAATCAAGTGTTTTTGCTGCCCGAGGAAGAACACGCGTGATGTAGCGGTCAGAAAAAAAGCTGCCCAGGAGCAAAAAAAAATTTTTTTTCTCAAATGTAATAACAGATGCTAGAATGTGATTTAGGGTGGAATTCCATGTCTAAAAATATTATTATTAGCTGTTTTAAAAAATTGACTCTTTTTGCTGCCAGAGGAAGAAAACGCGTGATGCTGTGGTCAGAAAAAAAGCTCCCAGGAGCAAAAAAAATTTTTTTTCTCAAATGTAATAACGGATGCTAGAATGTGATTCAGTGTGGAATTCCATGTCTAAAAATATTATTATTAGCTGTTTTTAAAAATCAAGTGTTTTTGCTGCCCGAGGAAGAAAACGTGTGATGCAGCGGTAAGAAAAAAAGCTGCCTAGGAGCAAAAAAAATTTTTTTTTCTCAAATGTAATAACGGATGCTAGAATGTGATTCAGGGGTGAATTCCATGTCTAAAAATATTATTATTAGCTGTTTTGAAAAATCAAGTGTTTTTGCTGCCCAAGGAAGAAAACGCGTGATGCCGCGGTCATAAAAAAAGTTGCTCAGGAGCAAAAAAATTTTTTTTTCTCAAATGTAATAACAGATGCTAGAATGTGATTTAGGGTGGAATTCCATGTCTAAAAATATTATTATTAGCTGTTTTTAAAAATTGACTCTTTTTGCTGCCCGAGGAAGAAAACGCGTGATGCCGTGGTCAGAAAAAAAGCTGCCCAGGAGCAAAAAAATTTTTTTTCTCAAATGTAATAACGGATGCTAGAATGGGATTCGGGGTGGAATTCCATGTCTAAACATATTATTATTAGCTGTTTTTAAAAATCAAGTGTTTTTGCTGCCCAAGGAAGAATAAAAGTTGCTCAGGAGCAAAAAAATTTTTTTTCTCAAATGTAATAACGGATGCTAGAATGGGATTTGGGGTGGAATTCCATCTCTAAAAATATTACTATTAGCTGTTTAAAAAAATCGAGTGTTTTTGCTGTCCGAGGAAGAAAACGTGTGATGCCGCGGTCATAAAAAAAGTTGCTCAGGAGCAAAAAAAATTTTTTTTCTCAAATGTAATAACAGATGCTAGAATGTGATTTAGGGTAGAATTCCATGTCTAAAAATATTATTATTACCTGTTTATAAAAATCGAGTGTTTTTGCTGTCCGAGGAAGAACATGTGTGATGCCGCGGTCAGAAAAAAAGCTGCCCAGGAACAAAAAAATTTTTTTTGTCAAATGTAATAACGGATGCTAGAATGGGATTTGGGGTGGAATTCCATCTCTAAAAATATTACTATTAGCTGTTTAAAAAAATCGAGTGTTTTTGCTGTCCGAGGAAGAAAACGTGTGATGCCGCAGTCAGAAGAAAAGCTGCCCAGGAGCAAAAAAATTTTTTTTTCTCAAATGTAATAACGGATGCTAGAATCGGATTTGGGGTGGAATTCCATGTCTAACAATATTATTATTAGCTGTTTTTAAAAATCAAGTGTTTTTGCTGCCCGAGGAAGAAAACGCGTGATGCAGCAGTCAGAAAAAAAGCTGCCCAGAAGCAAAAAAAAATTTTTTTTTTCTCAAATGTAATAACGGATGCTAGAATGTGATTCAGTGTGGAATTCCATGTCTAAAAATATTATTATTAGCTGTTTTTAAAAATCAAGTGTTTTTGCTGCCCGAGGAAGAAAACGTGTGATGCAGCGGTAAGAAAAAAAGCTGCCTAGGAGCAAAAAAAATTTTTTTTTCTCAAATGTAATAACGGATCCTAGAATGTGATTCGGGGTGGAATTCCATGTCTAAAAATATTATTATTAGCTGTTTTGAAAAATCAAGTGTTTTTGCTGCCCAAGGAAGAAAACGCGTGATGCCGCGGTCATAAAAAAAGTTGCTCAGGAGCAAAAAAAATTTTTTTTCTCAAATGTAATAACAGATGCTAGAATGTGATTTAGGGTGGAATTCCATGTCTAAAAATATTATTATTAGCTGTTTTTAAAAATTGACTCTTTTTGCTGCCCGAGGAAGAAAACGCGTGATGCCGTGGTCAGAAAAAAAGCTGCCCAGAAGCAAAAAAAATTTTTTTTTCTCAAATGTAATAACGGATGCTAGAATGTGATTCGGGGTGGAATTGCATGTCTAAAAATATTATTATTAGCTGTTTTTAAAAATCAAGTGTTTTTGCTGCCCGAGGAAGAAAACGCGTGATGCAGCGGTCAGAAAAAAAAGCTGCCCAGGAGCAAAAAAT
Source organism: Arizona elegans (assembly GCA_022577455.1). Taxonomy (NCBI): domain Eukaryota; kingdom Metazoa; phylum Chordata; class Lepidosauria; order Squamata; family Colubridae; genus Arizona; species Arizona elegans. Next base: position 166,712,134 of record JAKOOJ010000001.1, on the reverse strand, counting down.
AATTTTTTTTTCTCAAATGTAATAACGGATCCTAGAATGTGATTCAGGGTGGAATTCCATGTCTTAAAATATTATTATTAGCTATTTTTAAAAATCGAGTGTTTTTGCTGCCCGAGGAAGAAAACACGTGGTTCCGCGGTCCGAAAAAAAGCCGCCCAAGAGCAAAAAATAATTTTTTTCTCGAATGTAATAACGGATGCTAGAATGTGATTCGGGGTGGAATTGCATGTCTAAAAATATTATTATTAGATGTTTTTAAAAATCGAGTGTTTTTGCTGTTCGAAGAAGAAAACGCGTGATGCCGTGGTCAGAAAAAAAGCTCCCAGGAGCAAAAAAAATTTTTTTTCTCAAATGTAATAACGGATGCTAGAATGGGATTTGGGTTGGAATTCCATGTCTAAAAATATTATTATTACCTGTTTATAAAAATCGAGTGTTTTTGCTGTCCGAGGAAGAAAACGTGTGATGCCGCAGTCAGAAAAAAAGCTGCCCAGGAGCAAAAAAATTTTTTTTTCTCAAATGTAATAACGGATGCTAGAATGGGATTTGGGGTGGAATTCCATGTCTAACAATATTATTATTAGCTGTTTTTAAAAATCAAGTGTTTTTGCTGCCCGAGGAAGAAAACGCGTGATGCAGCAGTCAGAAAAAAAGCTGCCCAGAAGCAAAAAAAATTTTTTTTTCTCAAATGTAATAACGGATGCTAGAATGTGATTCAGGGTGGAATTCCATGTCTAAAAATATTATTATTAGCTGTTTTTAAAAATCGAGTGTTTTTGCTGTTCGAAGAAGAAAACGAGTGATGCCGCGGTCAGAAAAAAAGCTGCCCAGGAGCAAAAAAATTTTTTTTCTCAAATGTAATAACGGATGCTAGAATGTGATTCGGGGTGTAATTCCATGTCTAAAAATATTATTATTAGCTGTATTTAAAAATCGAGTGTTTTTGCTGCCCGAGGAAGAAAACGCGTGATGCCGCGGTCATAAAAAAAGTTGCTCAGTAGCAAAAAAATTTTTTTTTCTCAAATGTAATAACAGATGCTAGAATGTGATTTAGGGTGGAATTCCATGTCTAAAAATATTATTATTAGCTGTTTTTAAAAATTGACTCTTTTTGCTGCCAGAGGAAGAAAACGCGTGATGCCGTGGTCAAAAAAAAGCTCCCAGGAGCAAAAAAAATTTTTTTTCTCAAATGTAATAACGGATGCTAGAATGTGATTCAGTGTGGAATTCCATGTCTAAAAATATTATTATTAGCTGTTTTTAAAAATCAAGTGTTTTTGCTGCCCGAGGAAGAAAACGTGTGATGCAGCGGTAAGAAAAAAAGCTGCCTAGGAGCAAAAAAAATTTTTTTTTCTCAAATGTAATAACGGATGCTAGAATGTGATTCGGGGTGGAATTCCATGTCTAAAAATATTATTATTAGCTGTTTTGAAAAATCAAGTGTTTTTGCTGCCCAAGGAAGAAAACGCGTGATGCCGCGGTCATAAAAAAAGTTGCTCAGGAGCAAAAAAATTTTTTTTTCTCAAATGTAATAACAGATGCTAGAATGTGATTTAGGGTGGAATTCCATGTCTAAAAATATTATTATTAGCTGTTTTTAAAAATTGACTCTTTTTGCTGCCAGAGGAAGAAAACGCGTGATGCCGTGGTCAGAAAAAAAGCTCCCAGGAGCAAAAAAAATTTTTTTTCTCAAATGTAATAATGGATGCTAGAATGTGATTCAGTGTGGAATTCCATGTCTAAAAATATTATTATTAGCTGTTTTTAAAAATCAAGTGTTTTTGCTGCCCGAGGAAGAAAACGTGTGATGCAGCGGTAAGAAAAAAAGCTGCCTAGGAGCAAAAAAAATTTTTTTTTTCTCAAATGTAATAACGGATGCTAGAATGTGATTCGGGGTGGAATTCCATGTCTAAAAATATTATTATTAGCTGTTTTTAAAAATTGACTCTTTTTGCTGCCCGAGGAAGAAAACGCGTGATGCCGTGGTCAGAAAAAAAGCTGCCCAGAAGCAAAAAAATTTTTCTTTTCTCAAATGTAATAACGGATGCTAGAATGTGATTCAGGGTGGAATTCCATGTCTAAAAATATTATTATTAGCTGTTTTTAAAAATCAAGTGTTTTTGCTGCCCGAGGAAGAAAACGCGTGATGCAGCGGTCCGAAAAAAAGCTGCCCAGGAGCAAAAAATAATTTTTTTTTCTCAAATGTAATAACGGATCCTAGAATGTGATTCAGGGTGGAATTCCATGTCTTAAAATATTATTATTAGCTATTTTTAAAAATCGAGTGTTTTTGCTGCCCGAGGAAGAAAACACGTGATGCCGCGGTCCGAAAAAAAGCCGCCCAAGAGCAAAAAAAATTTTTTTCTCGAATGTAATAACGGATGCTAGAATGTGATTCTGGGTGGAATTGCATGTCTAAAAATATTATTATTAGCTGTTTTTAAAAATCGAGTGTTTTTGCTGTTCGAAGAAGAAAACGCGTAATGCCGTGGTCAGAAAAAAAGCTCCCAGGAGCAAAAAAAATTTTTTTTCTCAAATGTAATAACGGATGCTAGAATGGGATTTGGGGTGGAATTCCATGTCTAAAAATATTATTATTACCTGTTTATAAAAATCGAGTGTTTTTGCTGTCCGAGGAAGAAAACGTGTGATGCCGCAGTCAGAAAAAAAGCTGCCCAGGAGCAAAAAAATTTTTTTTTCTCAAATGTAATAACGGATGCTAGAATGGGATTTGGGGTGGAATTCCATGTCTAACAATATTATTATTAGCTGTTTTTAAAAATCAAGTGTTTTTGCTGCCCGAGGAAGAAAACGCGTGATGCAGCAGTCAGAAAAAAAGCTGCCCAGAAGCAAAAAAAAATTTTTTTTCTCAAATGTAATAACGGATGCTAGAATGTGATTCGGGGTGGAATTCCATGTCTAAAAATATTATTATTAGCTGTTTTTAAAAATCGAGTGTTTTTGCTGCCCGAGGAAGAAAACCTGTGATGCAGCGAAAAGAAAAAAAGGTGCTCAGGAGCAAAAAAAATTTTTTTTTCCTCAAATGTAATAACGGATGCTAGAATGTGATTTAGGGTGGAATTCTATGTCTAAAAATATTATTATTAGCTGTTTTTAAAAATTGACTCTTTTTGCTGCCAGAGGAAGAAAACGCATGATGCCGTGGTCAGAAAAAAAGCTGACCAGGAGCAAAAAAATTTTTTTTTCTCAAAGGTAATAACGGATGCTAGAATGGGATTTGGGGTGGAATTCCATGTCTAACAATATTATTATTAGCTGTTTTTAAAAATCAAGTGTTTTTGCTGCCCGAGGAAGAAAACGCGTGATGCAGCAGTCAGAAAAAAAGCTGCCCAGAAGCAAAAAAAAATTTTTTTTCTCAAATGTAATAACGGATGCTAGAATGTGATTCAGGGTGGAATTCCATGTCTAAAAATATTATTATTAGCTGTTTTTAAAAATCAAGTGTTTTTGCTGCCCGAGGAAGAAAACGCGTGATGCCGCGGTCCGAAAAAAAGCCGCCCAAGAGCAAAAAAAATTTTTTTCTCGAATGTAATAACGGATGCTAGAATGTGATTCGGGGTGGAATTCCATGTCTAAAAATATTATTATTAGCTGTTTTTAAAAATCGAGTGTTTTTGCTGCCCGAGGAAGAAAACGCATGATGCCGCAGTGAGAGAAAAAGCTGCCCAGGAGCAAAAAAAAATTTTTTTTCTCAAATGTAATAACGGATGCTAGAATGTGATTCAGGGTGGAATTCCATGTCTAAAAATATTATTATTAGCTGTATTTAAAAATCGAGTGTTTTTGCTGCCCGAGGAAGAAAACGTGTGATGCAGCGGAAAGAAAAAAAGTTGCTCAGGAGCAAAAAAAAATTTTTTTTCTCAAATGTAATAACGGATGCTAGAATGTGATTTAGGGTGGAATTCCATGTCTAAAAATATTATTATTAGCTGTTTTTAAAAATTGACTCTTTTTGCTGCCAGAGGAAGAAAACGCGTGATGCCGTGGTCAGAAAAAAAGCTGCCCAGGAGCAAAAAAAATTTTTTTTCTCAAATGTAATAATGGATGCTAGAATGTGATTCAGTGTGGAATTCCATGTCTAAAAATATTATTATTAGCTGTTTTTAAAAATCAAGTGTTTTTGCTGCCCGAGGAAGAAAACGTGTGATGCAGCGGTAAGAAAAAAAGCTGCCTAGGAGCAAAAAAAATTTTTTTTTTCTCAAATGTAATAACGGATGCTAGAATGTGATTCGGGGTGGAATTCCATGTCTAAAAATATTATTATTAGCTGTTTTTAAAAATTGACTCTTTTTGCTGCCCGAGGAAGAAAACGCGTGATGCCGTGGTCAGAAAAAAAGCTGCCCAGAAGCAAAAAAATTTTTCTTTTCTCAAATGTAATAACGGATGCTAGAATGTGATTCAGGGTGGAATTCCATGTCTAAAAATATTATTATTAGCTGTTTTTAAAAATCAAGTGTTTTTGCTGCCCGAGGAAGAAAACGCGTGATGCAGCGGTCAGAAAAAAAGCTGCCCAGGAGCAAAAAATATTTTTTTTTTCTCAAATGTAATAACGGATCCTAGAATGTGATTCAGGGTGGAATTCCATGTCTTAAAATATTATTATTAGCTATTTTTAAAAATCGAGTGTTTTTGCTGCCCGAGGAAGAAAACACGTGATGCCGCGGTCCGAAAAAAAGCCGCCCAAGAGCAAAAAAAATTTTTTTCTCGAATGTAATAACGGATGCTAGAATGTGATTCTGGGTGGAATTGCATGTCTAAAAATATTATTATTAGCTGTTTTTAAAAATCGAGTGTTTTTGCTGTTCGAAGAAGAAAACGCGTAATGCCGTGGTCAGAAAAAAAGCTCCCAGGAGCAAAAAAAATTTTTTTTCTCAAATGTAATAACGGATGCTAGAATGGGATTTGGGGTGGAATTCCATGTCTAAAAATATTATTATTACCTGTTTATAAAAATCGAGTGTTTTTGCTGTCCGAGGAAGAAAACGTGTGATGCCGCAGTCAGAAAAAAAGCTGCCCAGGAGCAAAAAAATTTTTTTTTCTCAAATGTAATAACGGATGCTAGAATGGGATTTGGGGTGGAATTCCATGTCTAACAATATTATTATTAGCTGTTTTTAAAAATCAAGTGTTTTTGCTGCCCGAGGAAGAAAACGCGTGATGCAGCAGTCAGAAAAAAAGCTGCCCAGAAGCAAAAAAAAATTTTTTTTCTCAAATGTAATAACGGATGCTAGAATGTGATTCGGGGTGGAATTCCATGTCTAAAAATATTATTATTAGCTGTTTTTAAAAATCGAGTGTTTTTGCTGCCCGAGGAAGAAAACCTGTGATGCAGCGAAAAGAAAAAAAGGTGCTCAGGAGCAAAAAAAATTTTTTTTTCCTCAAATGTAATAACGGATGCTAGAATGTGATTTAGGGTGGAATTCTATGTCTAAAAATATTATTATTAGCTGTTTTTAAAAATTGACTCTTTTTGCTGCCAGAGGAAGAAAACGCATGATGCCGTGGTCAGAAAAAAAGCTGACCAGGAGCAAAAAAATTTTTTTTTCTCAAAGGTAATAACGGATGCTAGAATGGGATTTGGGGTGGAATTCCATGTCTAACAATATTATTATTAGCTGTTTTTAAAAATCAAGTGTTTTTGCTGCCCGAGGAAGAAAACGCGTGATGCAGCAGTCAGAAAAAAAGCTGCCCAGAAGCAAAAAAAAATTTTTTTTCTCAAATGTAATAACGGATGCTAGAATGTGATTCAGGGTGGAATTCCATGTCTAAAAATATTATTATTAGCTGTTTTTAAAAATCAAGTGTTTTTGCTGCCCGAGGAAGAAAACGCGTGATGCCGCGGTCCGAAAAAAAGCCGCCCAAGAGCAAAAAAAATTTTTTTCTCGAATGTAATAACGGATGCTAGAATGTGATTCGGGGTGGAATTCCATGTCTAAAAATATTATTATTAGCTGTTTTTAAAAATCGAGTGTTTTTGCTGCCCGAGGAAGAAAACGCATGATGCCGCAGTGAGAGAAAAAGCTGCCCAGGAGCAAAAAAAAATTTTTTTTCTCAAATGTAATAACGGATGCTAGAATGTGATTCAGGGTGGAATTCCATGTCTAAAAATATTATTATTAGCTGTATTTAAAAATCGAGTGTTTTTGCTGCCCGAGGAAGAAAACGTGTGATGCAGCGGAAAGAAAAAAAGTTGCTCAGGAGCAAAAAAAAATTTTTTTTCTCAAATGTAATAACGGATGCTAGAATGTGATTTAGGGTGGAATTCCATGTCTAAAAATATTATTATTAGCTGTTTTTAAAAATTGACTCTTTTTGCTGCCAGAGGAAGAAAACGCGTGATGCCGTGGTCAGAAAAAAAGCTGCCCAGGAGCAAAAAAAATTTTTTTTCTCAAATGTAATAACGGATGCTAGAATGGGATTTGGGGTGGAATTCCATGTCTAAAAATCTTATTATTAGCTGTTTATAAAAATCGGGTGTTTTTGCTCTCCGAGGAAGAAAACGTGTGATGCCGCAGTCAGAAAAAAAGCTGCCCAGGAGCAAAAATATTTTTTTTTCTCAAATGTAATAATGGATGCTAGAATGGGATTTGGGGTGGAATTCCATGTCTAACAATATTATTATTAGCTGTTTATAAAAATCGAGTGTTTTTGCTCTCCGAGGAAGAAAACGCGTGATGCAGCAGTCAGAAAAAAAGCTGCCCAGAAGCAAAAAAATTTTTTTTTCTCAAATGTAATAACGGATGCTAGAATGTGATTCAGGGTGGAATTCCATGTCTAAAAATATTATTATTAGCTGTTTTTAAAAATTGAGTGTTTTTGCTGCCCGAGGAAGAAAACGCGTGATGCCGCGGTCAGAAAAAAAGCTGCCCTGTAGCAAAAAATTTTTTTTTTCTCAAATGTAATAACGGATGCTAGAATGTGATTCGGGGTGTAATTCCATGTCTAAAAATATTATTATTAGCTGTATTTAAAAATCGAGTGTTTTTGCTGCCCGAGGAAGAAAACGTGTGATGCAGCGGTAAGAAAAAAAGCTGCCTAGGAGCAAAAAATTTTTTTTTTCTCAAATGTAATAATGGATCCTAAAATGTGATTCGGGGTGGAATTCCATGTCTAAAAATATTATTATTAGCTGTTTTGAAAAATCAAGTGTTTTTGCTGCCCAAGGAAGAAAACGCGTGATGCCGCGGTCATAAAAAAAGTTGCTCAGGAGCAAAAAAATTTTTTTTTCTCAAATGTAATAACAGATGCTAGAATGTGATTTAGGGTGGAATTCCATGTCTAAAAATATTATTATTACCTGTTTATAAAAATCGAGTGTTTTTGCTGTCCGAGGAAGAACATGTGTGATGCCGCAGTCAGAAAAAAAGCTGCCCAGGAGCAAAAAAATTTTTTTTTCTCAAATGTAATAACGGATGCTAGAATGGGATTTGCGGTGGAATTCCATGTCTAAAAATATTATTATTACCTGTTTATAAAAATCGAGTGTTTTTGCTGTCCGAGGAAGAACATGTGTGATGCCGCAGTCAGAAAAAAAGCTGCCCAGGAGCAAAAAAAATTTTTTTTCTCAAATGTAATAACGGATGCTAGAATGGGATTAGGGGTGGAATTCCATGTCTAACAATATTATTATTATCTCTTTTTAAAAATCAAGTGTTTTTGCTGCCCGAGGAAGAAAACGCATGATGCAGCAGTCAGAAAAAAAGCTGCCCAGAAGCAAAAATTTTTTTTTTTTCTCAAATGTAATAACGGATGCTAGAATGTGATTCAGGGTGGAATTCCATGTCTAAAAATATTATTATTAGCTGTTTTTAAAAATCAAGTGTTTTTGCTGCCCGAGGAAGAAAACGCGTGATGCAGCGGTCAGAAAAAAAGCTGCCCAGGAGCAAAAAAAATTTTTTTTTCTCAAATGTAATAACGGATGCTAGAATGTGATTCAGGGTGGAATTCCATGTCTAAAAATATTATTATTAGCTGTTTATAAAAATCGAGTGTTTTTGCTGTCCGAGGAAGAACATGTGTGATGCCGCAGTCAGAAAAAAAGCTGCCCAGGAGCAAAAAAAATTTTTTTTCTCAAATGTAATAACGGATGCTAGAATGGGATTAGGGGTGGAATTCCATGTCTAACAATATTATTATTATCTCTTTTTAAAAATCAAGTGTTTTTGCTGCCCGAGGAAGAAAACAAGTGATGCCGCGGTCCGAAAAAAAGCCGCCCAAGAGCAAAAAAAATTTTTTTCTCGAATGTAATAACGGATGCTAGAATGTGATTCGGGGTGGAATTTCATGTCTAAAAATATTATTATTAGCTGTTTTTAAAAATCGAGTGTTTTTGCTGCCCGAGGAAGAAAACCTGTGATGCAGCGGAAAGAAAAAAAGGTGCTCAGGAGCAAAAAAAATTTTTTTTTCCTCAAATGTAATAACGGATGCTAGAATGTGATTTAGGGTGGAATTCTATGTCTAAAAATATTATTATTAGCTGTTTTTAAAAATTGACTCTTTTTGCTGCCAGAGGAAGAAAACGCATGATGCCGTGGTCAGAAAAAAAGCTGACCAGGAGCAAAAAAATTTTTTTTTCTCAAAGGTAATAACGGATGCTAGAATGGGATTTGGGGTGGAATTCCATGTCTAACAATATTATTATTAGCTGTTTTTAAAAATCAAGTGTTTTTGCTGCCCGAGGAAGAAAACCCGTGATGCAGCAGTCAGAAAAAAAGCTGCCCAGAAGCAAAAAAAATTTTTTTCTCTCAAATGTAATAACGGATGCTAGAATGTGATTCAGGGTGGAATTCCATGTCTAAAAATATTATTATTAGCTGTTTTTAAAAATCAAGTGTTTTTGCTGCCCGAGGAAGAAAACGCGTTATGCAGCAGTCAGAAAAAAAGCTGACCAGGAGCAAAAAAAATTTTTTTTTCTCAAATGTAATAACGGATCCTAGAATGTGATTCAGGGTGGAATTCCATGTCTAAAAATCTTATTATTAGCTGTTTATAAAAATCGAGTGTTTTTGCTGTCTGAGGAAGAAAACGTGTGATGCCGCACTCAGAAAAAAAGCTGCCCAGAAGCAAAAAAATTTTTTTTCTCTCAAATGTAATAACGGATGCTAGAATGTGATTCAGGGTGGAATTCCATGTCTAAAAATCTTATTATTAGCTGTTTTTAAAAATCAAGTGTTTTTGCTACCCGAGGAAGAAAACGCGTGATGCAGCGGTCAGAAAAAAAGCTGACCAGGAGCAAAAAAATTTTTTTTTTCTCAAATGTAATAACGGATCCTAGAATGTGATTCAGGGTGGAATTCCATGTCTAAAAATATTATTATTAGCTGTTTTTAAAAATTGAGTGTTTTTGCTGCCCGAGGAGGAAAACACGTGATGCCGCGGTCCAAAAAAAAGCCGCCGAAGAGCAAAAAAAATTTTTTTCTCGAATGTAATAATGGATGCTAGAATGTGATTCGGGGTGGAATTCCATGTCTAACAATATTATTATTAGCTGTTTTTAAAAATCAAGTGTTTTTGCTGCCCGAGGAAGAAAACGTGTGATGCCGCGATAAAAAAAAAAGCTGCCCAGGAGCAAAAAAAAATTTTTTTTCTCAAATGTAATAACGGATGCTAGAATGGGATTTGGGGTGGAATTCCATGTCTAACAATATTATTATTAGCTGTTTTTAAAAATCAAGTGTTTTTGCTGCCCGAGGAAGAAAACCCGTGATGCAGCAGTCAGAAAAAAAGCTGCCCAGAAGCAAAAAAAAATTTTTTTTTCTCAAATGTAATAACGGATGCTAGAATGTGATTCAGGGTGGAATTCCATGTCTAAAAATATTATTATTAGTTGTTTTTAAAAATCAAGTGTTTTTGCTGCCCGAGGAAGAAAACGCGTGATGCAGCGGTCAGAAAAAAAGCTGCCCAGGAGCAAAAAAATTTTTTTTTTCTCAAATGTAATAACGGATCCTAGAATGTGATTCAGGGTGGAATTCCATGCCTAAAAATATTATTATTAGCTGTTTTTAAAAATTGAGTGTTTTTGCTGCCCGAGGAAGAAAACACGTGATGCCGCGGTCCGAAAAAAAGCCGCCGAAGAGCAAAAAAATTTTTTTTCTCGAATGTAATAACGGATGCTAGAATGTGATTCGGGGTGGAATTCCATGTCTAACAATATTATTATTAGCTGTTTTTAAAAATCAAGTGTTTTTGCTGCCCGAGGAAGAAAACGCGTGATGCCGCGATAAAAAGAAAAGCTGCCCAGGAGCAAAAAAAAATTTTTTTTCTCAAATGTAATAATGGATGCTAGAATGGGATTCGGGGTGGAATTCCATGTCTAAAAATATTTTTATTAGCTGTTTTTAAAAATCAAGTGTTTTTGCTGCCCGAGGAAGAAAACGCGTGATGCCGCGGTCAGAAAAAAAGCTGCCCTGTAGCAAAAAAAAATTTTTTTCTCAAATGTAATAACGGATGCTAGAATGTGATTCAGGGTGGAATTCCATGTCTAAAAATATTATTATTAGCTGTTTTTAAAAATTGAGTGTTTTTGCTGCCCGAGGAAGAAAACACGTGATGCCGCGGTCCGAAAAAAAGCCGCCCAAGAGCAAAAAAAATTTTTTTCTCGAATGTAATAACGGATGCTAGAATGTGATTCGGGGTGGAATTCCATGTCTAAAAATATTATTATTAGCTGTTTTTAAAAATCGAGTGTTTTTGCGGTTCGAAGAAGAAAACGAGTGATGCAGCGGTAAGAAAAAAAGCTGCCTAGTAGCAAAAAAAATTTTTTTTCTCAAATGTAATAACAGATCCTAGAATGTGATTCGGGGTGGAATTCCATGTCTAAAAATATTATGATTAGCTGTTTTGAAAAATCAAGTGTTTTTGCTGCCCGAGGAAGAAAACGCGTGATGTCGCGGTCATAAAAAAAGTTGCTCAGGAGCAAAAAAAAATTTTTTTTCTCAAATGTAATAATGGATGCTAGAATGTGATTTAGGGTGGAATTCCATGTCTAAAAATATTATTATTAGCTGTTTTTAAAAATTGACTCTTTTTGCTGCCCGAGGAAGAAAACGCGTGATGCCGTGGTTAGAAAAAAAGCTGCCCAGGAGCAAAAAAATTTTTTTTTCTCAAATGTAATAACGGATGCTAGAATGGGATTTGGGGTGGAATTCCATGTCTAAAAATCTTATTATTAGCTGTTTTTAAAAATCAAGTGTTTTTGCTGCCCGAGGAAGAAAACGCGTGATGCAGCGGTCAGAAAAAAAGCTGCCCAGGAGCAAAAAAAATTTTTTTTTCTCAAATGTAATAACGGATCCTAGAATGTGATTCAGGGTGGAATTCCATGTCTAAAAATATTATTATTAGCTGTTTTTAAAAATTGAGTGTTTTTGCTGCCCGAGGAAGAAAACGCCTGATGCCGCGGTCAGAAAAAAAGCTGCCATGTACCAAAAAAATTTTTTTTTCTCAAATGTAATAACGGATCCTAGAATGTGATTCGGGGTGGAATTCCATGTCTAAAAATATTATTATTTGCTGTTTTGAAAAATTGACTCTTTTTGCTGCCCGAGGAAGAAAACGCGTGATGCCGTGGTTAGAAAAAAAACTGCCCAGGAGCAAAAAAATTTTTTTTTCTCAAATGTAATAACGGATGCTAGTATGGGATTTGGGGTGGAATTCCATGTCTAAAAATATTATTATTAGCTGTTTTTAAAAATCAAGTGTTTTTGCTGCCCGAGGAAGAAAACGCGTGATGCAGCGGTCAGAAAAAAAGCTGCCCAGGAGCAAAAAAATTTTTTTTTTCTCAAATGTAATAACGGATCCTAGAATGTGATTCAGGGTGGAATTCCATGCCTAAAAATATTATTATTAGCTGTTTTTAAAAATTGAGTGTTTTTGCTGCCCGAGGAAGAAAACACGTGATGCCGCGGTCCGAAAAGAAGCCGCCGAAGAGCAAAAAAATTTTTTTTGTCAAATGTAATAACGGATGCTAGAATGTGATTCGGGGTGGAATTCCATGTCTAACAATATTATTATTAGCTGTTTTTAAAAATCAAGTGTTTTTGCTGCCCGAGGAAGAAAACGCGTGATGCCGCGATAAAAAGAAAAGCTGCCCAGGAGCAAAAAAAAATTTTTTTTCTCAAATGTAATAATGGATGCTAGACTGGGATGCGGGGTGGAATTCCATGTCTAAAAATATTTTTATTAGCTGTTTTTAAAAATCAAGTGTTTTTGCTGCCCGAGGAAGAAAACGCGTGATGCCGCGGTCAGAAAAAAAGCTGCCCTGTAGCAAAAAAAAATTTTTTTCTCAAATGTAATAACGGATGCTAGAATGTGATTCAGGGTGGAATTCCATGTCTAAAAATATTATTATTAGCTGTTTTTAAAAATTGAGTGTTTTTGCTGCCCGAGGAAGAAAACACGTGATGTCGCGGTCATAAAAAAAGTTGCTCAGGAGCAAAAAAAAATTTTTTTTCTCAAATGTAATAATGGATGCTAGAATGTGATTTAGGGTGGAATTCCATGTCTAAAAATATTATTATTAGCTGTTTTTAAAAATTGACTCTTTTTGCTGCCCGAGTAAGAAAACGCGTGATGCCGTGGTTAGAAAAAAAGCTGCCCAGGAGCAAAAAAATTTTTTTTTCTCAAATGTAATAACGGATGCTAGAATGGGATTTGGGGTGGAATTCCATGTCTAAAAATCTTATTATTAGCTGTTTTTAAAAATCAAGTGTTTTTGCTGCCCGAGGAAGAAAACGCGTGATGCAGCGGTCAGAAAAAAAGCTGCCCAGGAGCAAAAAAAATTTTTTTTTCTCAAATGTAATAACGGATCCTAGAATGTGATTCAGGGTGGAATTCCATGTCTAAAAATATTATTATTAGCTGTTTTTAAAAATTGAGTGTTTTTGCTGCCCGAGGAAGAAAACGCCTGATGCCGCGGTCAGAAAAAAAGCTGCCATGTACCAAAAAAATTTTTTTTTCTCAAATGTAATAACGGATCCTAGAATGTGATTCGGGGTGGAATTCCATGTCTAAAAATATTATTATTTGCTGTTTTGAAAAATTGACTCTTTTTGCTGCCCGAGGAAGAAAACACGTGATGTCGCGGTCATAAAAAAAGTTGCTCAGGAGCAAAAAAAAATTTTTTTTCTCAAATGTAATAATGGATGCTAGAATGTGATTTAGGGTGGAATTCCATGTCTAAAAATATTATTATTAGCTGTTTTTAAAAATTGACTCTTTTTGCTGCCCGAGTAAGAAAACGCGTGATGCCGTGGTTAGAAAAAAAGCTGCCCAGGAGCAAAAAAATTTTTTTTTCTCAAATGTAATAACGGATGCTAGAATGGGATTTGGGGTGGAATTCCATGTCTAAAAATCTTATTATTAGCTGTTTTTAAAAATCAAGTGTTTTTGCTGCCCGAGGAAGAAAACGCGTGATGCAGCGGTCAGAAAAAAAGCTGCCCAGGAGCAAAAAAATTTTTTTTTTCTCAAATGTAATAACGGATCCTAGAATGTGATTCAGGGTGGAATTCCATGTCTAAAAATATTATTATTAGCTGTTTTTAAAAATTCAGTGTTTTTGCTGCCCGAGGAAGAAAACGCCTGATGCCGCGGTCAGAAAAAAAGCTGCCATGTACCAAAAAAATTTTTTTTTCTCAAATGTAATAACGGATCCTAGAATGTGATTCGGGGTGGAATTCCATGTCTAAAAATATTATTATTTGCTGTTTTGAAAAATTGACTCTTTTTGCTGCCCGAGGAAGAAAACGCGTGATGTCGCGGTCATAAAAAAAGTTGCTCAGGAGCAAAAAAAAATTTTTTTTCTCAAATGTAATAATGGATGCTAGAATGTGATTTAGGGTGGAATTCCATGTCTAAAAATATTATTATTAGCTGTTTTTAAAAATTGAGTGTTTTTGCTGCCCGAGGAAGAAAACACGTGATGCCGCGGTCCGAAAAAAAGCCGCCCAAGAGCAAAAAAAATTTTTTTCTCGAATGTAATAACGGATGCTAGAATGTGATTCGGGGTGGAATTCCATGTCTAAAAATATTATTATTAGCTGTTTTTAAAAATCGAGTGTTTTTGCGGTTCGAAGAAGAAAACGAGTGATGCAGCGGTAAGAAAAAAAGCTGCCTAGTAGCAAAAAAAATTTTTTTTCTCAAATGTAATAACAGATCCTAGAATGTGATTCGGGGTGGAATTCCATGTCTAAAAATATTATGATTAGCTGTTTTGAAAAATCAAGTGTTTTTGCTGCCCGAGGAAGAAAACGCGTGATGTCGCGGTCATAAAAAAAGTTGCTCAGGAGCAAAAAAAAATTTTTTTTCTCAAATGTAATAATGGATGCTAGAATGTGATTTAGGGTGGAATTCCATGTCTAAAAATATTATTATTAGCTGTTTTTAAAAATTGACTCTTTTTGCTGCCCGAGTAAGAAAACGCGTGATGCCGTGGTTAGAAAAAAAGCTGCCCAGGAGCAAAAAAATTTTTTTTTCTCAAATGTAATAACGGATGCTAGAATGGGATTTGGGGTGGAATTCCATGTCTAAAAATCTTATTATTAGCTGTTTTTAAAAATCAAGTGTTTTTGCTGCCCGAGGAAGAAAACGCGTGATGCAGCGGTCAGAAAAAAAGCTGCCCAGGAGCAAAAAAAATTTTTTTTTCTCAAATGTAATAACGGATCCTAGAATGTGATTCAGGGTGGAATTCCATGTCTAAAAATATTATTATTAGCTGTTTTTAAAAATTGAGTGTTTTTGCTGCCCGAGGAAGAAAACGCCTGATGCCGCGGTCAGAAAAAAAGCTGCCATGTAGCAAAAAAAATTTTTTTTCTCAAATGTAATAACAGATCCTAGAATGTGATTCGGGGTGGAATTCCATGTCTAAAAATATTATTATTTGCTGTTTTGAAAAATTGACTCTTTTTGCTGCCCGAGGAAGAAAACGCGTGATGCCGCGGTCAGATAAAATGCCGCCGAGGAGCAAAAAAATTTTTTTTTCTCAAATGTAATAACGGATGCTAGAATGTGATTCGGGGTGGAATTCCAGGTCTTAAAATATTATTATTAGCTATTTTTAAAAATCGAGTGTTTTTGCTGCCCGAGGAAGAAAGCACGTGATGCCGCGGTCCGAAAAAAAGCCGCCCAAGAGCAAAAAAAATTTTTTTCTCGAATGTAATAACGGATGCTAGAATGTGATTCGGGGTGGAATTCCATGTCTAAAAATATTATTATTAGCTGTTTTTAAAAATCGAGTGTTTTTGCGGTTCGAAGAAGAAAACGAGTGATGCAGCGGTAAGAAAAAAAGCTGCCTAGTAGCAAAAAAAATTTTTTTTCTCAAATGTAATAACAGATCCTAGAATGTGATTCGGGGTGGAATTCCATGTCTAAAAATATTATGATTAGCTGTTTTGAAAAATCAAGTGTTTTTGCTGCCCGAGGAAGAAAACGCGTGATGTCGCGGTCATAAAAAAAGTTGCTCAGGAGCAAAAAAAATTTTTTTTTCTCAAATGTAATAATGGATGCTAGAATGTGATTTAGGGTGGAATTCCATGTCTAAAAATATTATTATTAGCTGTTTTTAAAAATTGACTCTTTTTGCTGCCCGAGGAAGAAAACGCGTGATGCCGTGGTTAGAAAAAAAGCTGCCCAGGAGCAAAAAAATTTTTTTTTCTCAAATGTAATAACGGATGCTAGAATGGGATTTGGGGTGGAATTCCATGTCTAAAAATCTTATTATTAGCTGTTTTTAAAAATCAAGTGTTTTTGCTGCCCGAGGAAGAAAACGCGTGATGCAGCGGTCAGAAAAAAAGCTGCCCAGGAGCAAAAAAAATTTTTTTTTCTCAAATGTAATAACGGATCCTAGAATGTGATTCAGGGTGGAATTCCATGTCTAAAAATATTATTATTAGCTGTTTTTAAAAATTCAGTGTTTTTGCTGCCCGAGGAAGAAAACGCCTGATGCCGCGGTCAGAAAAAAAGCTGCCATGTACCAAAAAATTTTTTTTTTCTCAAATGTAATAACGGATCCTAGAATGTGATTCGGGGTGGAATTCCATGTCTAAAAATATTATTATTTGCTGTTTTGAAAAATTGACTCTTTTTGCTGCCCGAGGAAGAAAACGCGTGATGTCGCGGTCATAAAAAAAGTTGCTCAGGAGCAAAAAAAAATTTTTTTTCTCAAATGTAATAATGGATGCTAGAATGTGATTTAGGGTGGAATTCCATGTCTAAAAATATTATTATTAGCTGTTTTTAAAAATTGACTCTTTTTTGCTGCCCGAGGAAGAAAACGCGTGATGCCGTGGTTAGAAAAAAAACTGCCCAGGAGCAAAAAAATTTTTTTTTCTCAAATGTAATAACGGATGCTAGTATGGGATTTGGGGTGGAATTCCATGTCTAAAAATATTATTATTAGCTGTTTTTAAAAATCAAGTGTTTTTGCTGCCCGAGGAAGAAAGCACGTGATGCCGCGGTCCGAAAAAAAGCCGCCCAAGAGCAAAAAAAATTTTTTTCTCGAATGTAATAACGGATGCTAGAATGTGATTCGGGGTGGAATTCCATGTCTAAAAATATTATTATTAGCTGTTTTTAAAAATCGAGTGTTTTTGCGGTTCGAAGAAGAAAACGAGTGATGCAGCGGTAAGAAAAAAAGCTGCCTAGTAGCAAAAAAAATTTTTTTTCTCAAATGTAATAACAGATCCTAGAATGTGATTCGGGGTGGAATTCCATGTCTAAAAATATTATGATTAGCTGTTTTGAAAAATCAAGTGTTTTTGCTGCCCGAGGAAGAAAACGCGTGATGTCGCGGTCATAAAAAAAGTTGCACAGGAGCAAAAAAAATTTTTTTTTCTCAAATGTAATAATGGATGCTAGAATGTGATTTAGGGTGGAATTCCATGTCTAAAAATATTATTATTAGCTGTTTTTAAAAATTGACTCTTTTTGCTGCCCGAGGAAGAAAACGCGTGATGCCGTGGTTAGAAAAAAAGCTGCCCAGGAGCAAAAAAATTTTTTTTTCTCAAATGTAATAACGGATGCTAGAATGGGATTTGGGGTGGAATTCCATGTCTAAAAATCTTATTATTAGCTGTTTTTAAAAATCAAGTGTTTTTGCTGCCCGAGGAAGAAAACGCGTGATGCAGCGGTCAGAAAAAAAGCTGCCCAGGAGCAAAAAAAATTTTTTTTTCTCAAATGTAATAACGGATCCTAGAATGTGATTCAGGGTGGAATTCCATGTCTAAAAATATTATTATTAGCTGTTTTTAAAAATTGAGTGTTTTTGCTGCCCGAGGAAGAAAACGCCTGATGCCGCGGTCAGAAAAAAAGCTGCCATGTACCAAAAAAATTTTTTTTTTCTCAAATGTAATAACGGATCCTAGAATGTGATTCGGGGTGGAATTCCATGTCTAAAAATATTATTATTTGCTGTTTTGAAAAATTGACTCTTTTTGCTGCCCGAGGAAGAAAACGCGTGATGTCGCGGTCATAAAAAAAGTTGCTCAGGAGCAAAAAAAAATTTTTTTTCTCAAATGTAATAATGGATGCTAGAATGTGATTTAGGGTGGAATTCCATGTCTAAAAATATTATTATTAGCTGTTTTTAAAAATTGACTCTTTTTTGCTGCCCGAGGAAGAAAACGCGTGATGCCGTGGTTAGAAAAAAAACTGCCCAGGAGCAAAAAAATTTTTTTTTCTCAAATGTAATAACGGATGCTAGTATGGGATTTGGGGTGGAATTCCATGTCTAAAAATATTATTATTAGCTGTTTTTAAAAATCAAGTGTTTTTGCTGCCCGAGGAAGAAAACGCCTGATGCCGCGGTCAGAAAAAAAGCTGCCCAGGAGCAAAAAAAATTTTTTTTTCTCAAATGTAATAACAGATCCTAGAATGTGATTCAGGGTGGAATTCCATGTCTAAAAATATTATTATTAGCTGTTTTTAAAAATTGAGTGTTTTTGCTTCCCGAGGAAGAAAACGCCTGATGCCGCGGTCAGAAAAAAAGCTGCCATGTAGCAAAAAATTTTTTTTTTCTCAAATGTAATAACGGATCCTAGAATGTGATTCGGGGTGGAATTCCATGTCTAAAAATATTATTATTTGCTGTTTTGAAAAATTGACTCTTTTTGCTGTCCGAGGAAGAAAACGTGTGATGCCGCAGTCAGAAAAAAAGCTGCCCAGGAGGAAAAAAAATTTTTTTTTCTCAAATGTAATAACGGATGCTAGAATGGGATTTGGGGTGGAATTCCATGTCTAAAAATATTATTAATAGCTGTTTTTAAAAATCAAGTGTTTTTGCTGCCTGAGGAAGAAAACGCGTGATGCCGCGGTCAGAAAAAAAGCTGCCCAGGAGCAAAAAAAATTTTTTTTTTCTCAAATGTAATAACGGATGCTAGAATGTGATTCGGGGTGGAATTCCATGTCTAAAATTATTATTATTAGCTGTTTTTAAAAATCGAGTGTTTTTGCTGCCCGAGGAAGAAAACGCGTGATGCTGCGGTCAGATAAAATGCCGCCGAGGAGCAAAAAAATTTTTTTTTTCTCAAATGAAATAACGGATGCTAGAATGTGATTCGGGGTGGAATTCCATGTCTAAAAATATTATTATTAGCTGTTTTTAAAAATCGAGTGTTTTTGCGGTTCGAAGAAGAAAACGAGTGATGCAGCGGTAAGAAAAAAAGCTGCCTAGTAGCAAAAAAATTTTTTTTCTCAAATGTAATAACAGATCCTAGAATGTGATTCGGGGTGGAATTCCATGTCTAAAAATATTATGATTAGCTGTTTTGAAAAATCAAGTGTTTTTGCTGCCCGAGGAAGAAAACGCGTGATGCCGCGGTCAGAAAAAAAGCTGCCATGTAGCAAAAAAAATTTTTTTTTCTCAAATGTAATAACGGATGCTAGAATGTGATTCAGGGTGGAATTCCATGTCTAAAAATATTATTATTAGCTGTTTTTAAAAATTGACTCTTTTTGCTGCCCGAGGAAGAAAACGCATGATGCCTCGGTCAGAAAAAAAGCTGCCCAGGAGCAAAAATTTTTTTTTTCTCAAATGTAATAATGGATGCTAGAATGTGATTCGGGGTGGAATTCCATGTCTAAAAATATTTTTATTAGCTGTTTTTAAAAATTGAGTGTTTTTGCTGCCCGAGGTAGAAAACGCGTGATGCCGCGGTCAGAAAAAAAGCTGCCCGGGAGCAAAAATTTTTTTTTTCTCAAATGTAATAACGGATGCTACAATGTGATTCGGGGTGGAATTCCATGTCTAAAAATATTATTATTAGCTGTTTATAAAAATTGAGTGTTTTTGCTGCCCGAGGAAGAAAACGCATGATGCCGTGGTCAGAAAAAAAGCTGCCCAGGAACAAAAATTTTTTTTTTCTCAAATGTAATAACGGATACTAGAATGTGATTTGGGGTGGAATTCCATGTCTAAAAATATTATTATTAGCTGTTTTGAAAAATCAAGTGTTTTTGCTGCCTGAGGAAGAAAACCCGTGATGCCGCGGTCAGAAAAAAAGCTGCCCAGGAGCAAAAAAATATTTTTTTTTCTCAAATGTAATAACGAATGCTAGAATGTGATTCGGGGTGGATTTCCATGTCTAAAAATATTATTATTAGCTGTTTTTAAAAATTGAGTGTTTTTGCTGCCCAAGGTAGACAACGCGTGATGCCGCGGTCAGAAAAAAAGCTGCCCAGGAGCAAAAATTTATTTTCTCAAATGTAATAACGGATGCTAGAGTGTGATTCGGGGTGGAATTCCATGTCTAAAAATATTATTATTAGCTGTTTTTAAAAATCGAGTGTTTTTGCTGCCCGAGGAAGAAAACGCATGATGCCGTGGTCAGAAAAAAAGCTGCCCAGGAACAAAAATTTTTTTTTTCTCAAATGTAATAACGGATACTAGAATGTGATTTGGGGTGGAATTCCATGTCTAAAAATATTATTATTAGCTGTTTTTAAAAATCGAGTGTTTTTGCTGCCCAAGGAAGAAAACGCGTGATCCCGCGGTCAGAAAAAAAGCTGCCCAGGAACAAAAATTTTTTTTTCTCAAATGTAATAACGGATGCTAGAATGGGATTCGGGGTGGAATTCCATGTCTAAAAATATTATTATTAGCTGTTTTTAAATATCGAGTGTTTTCGCTGCCCAAGGAAGAGAACGCGTGATGCCGCGGTCAGAAAAAAAGCTGCCAGAAGCAAAAAAATTTTTTTTCTCAAATGTAATAACGGATGCTAGAATGTGATTCAGGGTGGAATTCCATATCTAAAAATATTATTATTAGCTGTTTTTAAAAATTGAGTGTTTTTGCTGCCCAAGGTAGACAACGCGTGATGCCGCGGTCAGAAAAAAAGCTGCCCAGGAGCAAAAATTTATTTTCTCAAATGTAATAACGGATGCTAGAGTGTGATTCGGGGTGGAATTCCATGTCTAAAAATATTATTATTAGCTGTTTTTAAAAATCGAGTGTTTTTGCTGCCCGAGGAAGAAAACGCATGTTGCCGCGGTGAGAAAAAAAGCTGCCCAGGAGCAAAAAAATTTTTTTTTTCTCAAATGTAATAATGGATGCTAGAATGTGATTTAGGGTGGGATTCCATGTCTAAAAATATTATTATTAGCTGTTTTTAAAAATTGACTCTTTTTGCTGCCCGAGGAAGAAAACGCATGATGCCTCGGTCAGAAAAAAACCTGCCCAGGAGCAAAAAATTTTTTTTTCTCAAATGTAATAATGGATGCTAGAATGTGATTCGGGGTGGAATTCCATGTCTAAAAATATTTTTATTAGCTATTTTTAAAAATTGAGTGTTTTTGCTGCCCGAGGAAGAAAACGCGTGATGCCGCGGTCAGAAAAAAAGCTGCCCAGGAGCAAAAATTTTTTTTTTCTCAAATGTAATAACGGATGCTACAATGTGATTCGGGGTGGAATTCCATGTCTAAAAATATTATTATTAGCTGTTTATAAAAATTGAGTGTTTTTGCTGCCCGAGGAAGAAAACGCATGATGCCGTGGTCAGAAAAAAAGCTGCCCAGGAACAAAAATTTTTTTTTTCTCAAATGTAATAACGGATACTAGAATGTGATTTGGGGTGGAATTCCATGTCTAAAAATATTATTATTAGCTGTTTTTAAAAATCGAGTGTTTTTGCTGCCCGAGGAAGAAAACGCGTGATCCCGCGGTCAGAAAAAAAGCTGCCCAGGAACAAAAATTTTTTTTTTCTCAAATGTAATAACGGATGCTAGAATGGGATTCGGGGTGGAATTCCATGTCTAAAAATATTATTATTAGCTGTTTTTAAATATCGAGTGTTTTCGCTGCCCAAGGAAGAGAACGCGTGATGCCGCGGTCAGAAAAAAAGCTGCCCAGGAGCAAAAAAAATTTTTTTTTCTCAAATGTAATAACGGATCCTAGAATGTGATTCGGGGTGGAATTCCATGTCTAAAAATATTATTATTAGCTGTTTTGAAAAATCAAGTGTTTTTGCTGCCTGAGGAAGAAAACCCGTGATGCCGCGGTCAGAAAAAAAGCTGCCCAGGAGCAAAAAAAAATTTTTTTTTCTCAAATGTAATAACGAATGCTAGAATGTGATTCGGGGTGGAATTCCATGTCTAAAAATATTATTATTAGCTGTTTTTAAAAATTGAGTGTTTTTGCTGCCCAAGGTAGGCAACGCGTGATGCCGCGGTCAGAAAAAAAGCTGCCCAGGAGCAAAAATTTATTTTCTCAAATGTAATAACGGATGCTAGAGTGTGATTCGGGGTGGAATTCCATGTCTAAAAATATTATTATTAGCTGTTTTTAAAAATCGAGTGTTTTTGCTGCCCGAGGAAGAAAACGCATGATCCCGCGGTCAGAAAAAAAGCTGCCCAGGAACAAAAATTTTTTTTTCTCAAATGTAATAACGGATGCTAGAATGGGATTCGGGGTGGAATTCCATGTCTAAAAATATTATTATTAGCTGTTTTTAAATATCGAGTGTTTTCGCTGCCCAAGGAAGAGAACGCGTGATGCCGCGGTCAGAAAAAAAGCTGCCAGAAGCAAAAAAATTTTTTTTCTCAAATGTAATAACGGATGCTAGAATGTGATTCAGGGTGGAATTCCATATCTAAAAATATTATTATTAGCTGTTTTTAAAAATCGAGTCTTTTTGCTGCCCGAGGAAGAAAACGCATGATGCCGGGGTGAGAAAAAAAGCTGCCCAGGAGCAAAAAAAATTTTTTTTTCTCAAATGTAATAACGGATCCTAGAATGTGATTCGGGGTGGAATTCCATGTCTAAAAATATTATTATTAGCTGTTTTGAAAAATCAAGTGTTTTTGCTGCCTGAGGAAGAAAAGCCGTGATGCCGCGGTCAGAAAAAAAGCTGCCCAGGAGCAAAAAAAAATTTTTTTTCTCAAATGTAATAACGAATGCTAGAATGTGATTCGGGGTGGAATTCCATGTCTAAAAATATTATTATTAGCTGTTTTTAAAAATTGAGTGTTTTTGCTGCCCAAGGTAGACAACGCGTGATGCCGCGGTCAGAAAAAAAGCTGCCCAGGAGCAAAAATTTATTTTCTCAAATGTAATAACGGATGCTAGAGTGTGATTCAGGGTGGAATTCCATGTCTAAAAATATTATTATTAGCTGTTTTTAAAAATCGAGTGTTTTTGCTGCCCGAGGAAGAAAACGCATCTTGCCGTGGTTCGAAAAAAAGCTGCCCAGGAGCAAAAAAAATTTTTTTTTCTCAAATGTAATAACGGATGCTAGAATGGGATTTGGAGTGGAATTCCATGTCTAAAAATATTATTATTTGCTGTTTTTAAAAATCGAGTGTTTTTGCTGCCCGAGGAAGAAAACGCATGATGCCTCGGTCAGAAAAAAACCTGCCCAGGAGCAAAAATTTTTTTTTTCTCAAATGTAATAATGGATGCTAGAATGTGATTCGGGGTGGAATTCCATGTCTAAAAATATTTTTATTAGCTGTTTTTAAAAATTGAGTGTTTTTGCTGCCCGAGGAAGAAAACGCGTGATGCCGCGGTCAGAAAAAAAGCTGCCCAGGAGCAAAAAATTTTTTTTTCTCAAATGTAATAACGGATGCTACAATGTGATTCGGGGTGGAATTCCATGTCTAAAAATATTATTATTAGCTGTTTATAAATATTGAGTGTTTTTGCTGCCCGAGGAAGAAAACGCATGATGCCGTGGTCAGAAAAAAAGCTGCCCAGGAACAAAAAATTTTTTTTTCTCAAATGTAATAACGGATACTAGAATGTGATTTGGGGTGGAATTCCATGTCTAAAAATATTATTATTAGCTGTTTTTAAAAATCGAGTGTTTTTGCTGCCCGAGGAAGAAAACGCGTGATCCCGCGGTCAGAAAAAAAGCTGCCCAGGAACAAAAATTTTTTTTTCTCAAATGTAATAACGGATGCTAGAATGGGATTCGGGGTGGAATTCCATGTCTAAAAATATTATTATTAGCTGTTTTTAAATATCGAGTGTTTTCGCTGCCCAAGGAAGAGAACGCATGATGCCGCGGTCAGAAAAAAAGCTGCCCAGGAGCAAAAAAAATTTTTTTTTCTCAAATGTAATAACGAATGCTAGAATGTGATTCGGGGTGGAATTCCATGTCTAAAAATATTATTATTAGCTGTTTTTAAAAATTGAGTGTTTTTGCTGCCCAAGGTAGACAACGCGTGATGCCGCGGTCAGAAAAAAAGCTGCCCAGGAGCAAAAATTTATTTTCTCAAATGTAATAACGGATGCTAGAGTGTGATTCAGGGTGGAATTCCATGTCTAAAAATATTATTATTAGCTGTTTTTAAAAATCGAGTGTTTTTGCTGCCCGAGGAAGAAAACGCATCTTGCCGCGGTGAGAAAAAAAGCTGCCCAGGAGCAAAAAAAATTTTTTTTTCTCAAATGTAATAATGGATGCTAGAATGTGATTTAGGGTGGGATTCCATGTCTAAAAATATTATTATTAGCTGTTTTTAAAAATCGAGTGTTTTTGCTGCCCGAGGAAGAAAACGCGTGATGCCGTGGTTCGAAAAAAAGCTGCCCAGGAGCAAAAAAAATTTTTTTTTCTCAAATGTAATAACGGATGCTAGAATGGGATTTGGGGTGGAATTCCATGTCTAAAAATATTATTATTAGCTGTTTTTAAAAATCGAGTGTTTTTGCTGCCCGAGGAAGAAAACGCATGATGCCTCGGTCAGAAAAAAACCTGCCCAGGAGCAAAAATTTTTTTTTTCTCAAATGTAATAATGGATGCTAGAATGTGATTCGGGGTGGAATTCCATGTCTAAAAATATTTTTATTAGCTGTTTTTAAAAATTGAGTGTTTTTGCTGCCCGAGGAAGAAAACGCGTGATGCCGCGGTCAGAAAAAAAGCTGCCCAGGAGCAAAAATTTTTTTTTCTCAAATGTAATAACGGATGCTACAATGTGATTCGGGGTGGAATTCCATGTCTAAAAATATTATTATTAGCTGTTTATAAAAATTGAGTGTTTTTGCTGCCCGAGGAAGAAAACGCATGATGCCGTGGTCAGAAAAAAAGCTGCCCAGGAACAAAAATTTTTTTTTTCTCAAATGTAATAACGGATACTAGAATGTGATTTGGGGTGGAATTCCATGTCTAAAAATATTATTATTAGCTGTTTTTAAAAATCGAGTGTTTTTGCTGCCCGAGGAAGAAAACGCGTGATCCCGCGGTCAGAAAAAAAGCTGCCCAGGAACAAAAATTTTTTTTTCTCAAATGTAATAACGGATGCTAGAATGGGATTCGGGGTGGAATTCCATGTCTAAAAATATTATTATTAGCTGTTTTTAAATATCGAGTGTTTTCGCTGCCCAAGGAAGAGAACGCGTGATGCCGCGGTCAGAAAAAAAGCTGCCCAGGAGCAAAAAAAATTTTTTTTTCTCAAATGTAATAACGGATCCTAGAATGTGATTCGGGGTGGAATTCCATGTCTAAAAATATTATTATTAGCTGCTTTTAAAAATCAAGTGTTTTTGCTGCCTGAGGAAGAAAACCCGTGATGCCGCGGTCAGAAAAAAAGCTGCCAAGGAGCAAAAAAATTTTTTTTTTTCTCAAATGTAATAACGAATGCTAGAATGTGATTCGGGGTGGAATTCCATGTCTAAAAATATTATTATTAGCTGTTTTTAAAAATTGAGTGTTTTTGCTGCCCAAGGTAGACAACGCGTGATGCCGCGGTCAGAAAAAAAGCTGCCCAGGAACAAAAATTTTTTTTTCTCAAATGTAATAACGGATGCTACAATGGGATTCGGGGTGGAATTCCATGTCTAAAAATATTATTATTAGCTGTTTTTAAATATCGAGTGTTTTCGCTGCCCAAGGAAGAGAACGCGTGATGCCGCGGTCAGAAAAAAAGCTGCCCAGGAGCAAAAAAAATTTTTTTTTCTCAAATGTAATAACGGATCCTAGAATGTGATTCGGGGTGGAATTCCATGTCTAAAAATATTATTATTAGCTGTTTTTAAAAATCAAGTGTTTTTGCTGCCTGAGGAAGAAAACCCGTGATGCCGCGGTCAGAAAAAAAGCTGCCCAGGAGCAAAAAAAAATTTTTTTTTCTCAAATGTAATAACGAATGCTAGAATGTGATTCGGGGTGGAATTCCATGTCTAAAAATATTATTATTAGCTGTTTTTAAAAATTGAGTGTTTTTGCTGCCCAAGGTAGACAACGCGTGATGCCGCGGTCAGAAAAAAAGCTGCCCAGGAGCAAAAATTTATTTTCTCAAGTGTAATAACGGATGCTAGAGTGTGATTCGGGGTGGAATTCCATGTCTAAAAATATTATTATTAGCTGTTTTTAAAAATCGAGTGTTTTTGCTGCCCGAGGAAGAAAACCCATGATGCCGCGGTGAGAAAAAAAGCTGCCCAGGAGCAAAAAAAAATGTTTTTTCTCAAATGTAATAATGGATGCTAGAATGTGATTTAGGGTGGAATTCCATGTCTAAAAATATTATTATTAGCTGTTTTTAAAAATTGACTCTTTTTGCTGCCCGAGGAAGAAAACGCGTGATGCCGTGGTTAGAAAAAAAGGTGCCCAGGAGCAAAAAAATTTTTTTTTCTCAAATGTAATAACGGATGCTAGAATGGGATTTGGGGTGGAATTCCATGTCTAAAAATATTATTATTAGCTGTTTTTAAAAATCAAGTGTTTTTGCTGCCCGAGGAAGGAAACGCGTGATGCCGCGATAAAAAAAAAAAGCTGCCCAGGAGCAAAAAAAAAATTTTTTTTCTCAAATGTAATAACGGATGCTAGAATGGGATTCGGGGTGGAATTCCATGTCTAAAAATTTTTTTTATTAGCTGTTTTTAAAAATCAAGTGTTTTTGCTGCCCGAGGAAGAAAACGTGTGATGCAGCGGTCAGAAAAAAAGCTGCCTAGGAGCAAAAAAAATTTTTTTTCTCAAATGTAATAACTGATGCTAGAATGTGATTCGGGGTGGAATTCCATGTCTAAAAATATTATTATTAGCTGTTTTTAAAAATTGAGTGTTTTTGCTGCCCGTGGAAGAAAACGCGTGATGCCGCGGTCAGAAAAAAAGCTGCCCAGGAGCAAAAATTTATTTTTTCAAATGAAATAACGGATGCTAGAGTGTGATTCGGGGTGGAATTCCATGTCTAAAAATATTATTATTAGCTGTCTTTAAAAATCAAGCGTTTTTGCTGCCCGAGGAAGAAAACGCGTGATGCAGGGGTCAGAAAAAAAGCTGCCCAGGAGCAAAAAATTTTTTTTTTCTCAAATGTAATAACGGATGCTAGAATGTGATTCGGGGTGGAATTCCATGTCTAAAATTATTATTATTAGCTGTTTTTAAAAATCGAGTGTTTTTGCGGTTCGAAGAAGAAAACGAGTGATGCAGCGGTAAGAAAAAAAGCTGCCTAGTAGCAAAAAAATTTTTTTTTCTCAAATGTAATAACAGATCCTAGAATGTGATTCGGGGTGGGATTCCATGTCTAAAAATATTATGATTAGCTGTTTTGAAAAATCAAGTGTTTTTGCTGCCCGAGGAAGAAAACGCGTGATGTCGCGGTCATAAAAAAAGTTGCTCAGGAGCAAAAAAAATTTTTTTTTCTCAAATGTAATAACAGATCCTAGAATGTGATTCAGGGTGGAATTCCATGTCTAAAATTATTATTATTAGCTGTTTTTAAAAATCGAGTGTTTTTGCTGCCCGAGGAAGAAAACGCGTGATGCTGCGGTCAGATAAAATGCCGCCGAGGAGCAAAAAAATTTTTTTTTCTCAAATGAAATAACGGATGCTAGAATGTGATTCGGGGTGGAATTCCATGTCTTAAAATATTATTATTAGCTATTTTTAAAAATCGAGTGTTTTTGCTGCCCGAGGAAGAAAACACGTGATGCCGCGGTCTGAAAAAAAGCCGCCCAAGAGCAAAAAAAAATTTTTTTCTCGAATGTAATAACGGATGCTAGAATGTGATTCGGGGTAGAATTGCATGTCTAAAAATATTATTATTAGCTGTTTTTAAAAATCGAGTGTTTTTGCGGTTCGAAGAAGAAAACGAGTGATGCAGCGGTAAGAAAAAAAGCTGCCTAGGAGCAAAAAAATTTTTTTTTCTCAAATGTAATAACGGATCCTAGAATGTGATTCGGGGTGGAATTCCATGTCTAAAAATATTATGATTAGCTTTTTTGAAAAATCAAGTGTTTTTGCTGCCCGAGGAAGAAAACGCGTGATGTCGCGGTCATAAAAAAAGTTGCTCAGGAGCAAAAAAAAATTTTTTTTCTCAAATGTAATAATGGATGCTAGAATGTGATTTAGGGTGGAATTCCATGTCTAAAAATATTATTATTAGCTGTTTTTAAAAATTGACTCTTTTTGCTGCCCGAGGAAGAAAACGCGTGATGCAGCGGTCAGAAAAAAAGCTGCCCAGGAGCAAAAAAAATTTTTTTTTCTCAAATGTAATAACGGATCCTAGAATGTGATTCAGGGTGGAATTCCATGTCTAAAAATATTATTATTAGCTGTTTTTAAAAATTGAGTGTTTTTGCTGCCCGAGGAAGAAAACGCGTGATGCCGCGGTCAGAAAAAAAGCTGCCATGTAGCAAAAAAAATTTTTTTTTCTCAAATGTAATAACGGATGCTAGAATGTGATTCAGGGTGGAATTCCATGTCTAAAAATATTATTATTAGCTGTTTTTAAAAATTGACTCTTTTTGCTGCCCGAGGAAGAAAACGCATGATGCCTCGGTCAGAAAAAAAGCTGCCCAGGAGCAAAAATTTTTTTTTTCTCAAATGTAATAATGGATGCTAGAATGTGATTCGGGGTGGAATTCCATGTCTAAAAATATTTTTATTAGCTGTTTTTAAAAATTGAGTGTTTTTGCTGCCCGAGGTAGAAAACGCGTGATGCCGCGGTCAGAAAAAAAGCTGCCCAGGAGCAAAAATTTTTTTTTTCTCAAATGTAATAACGGATGCTACAATGTGATTCGGGGTGGAATTCCATGTCTAAAAATATTATTATTAGCTGTTTATAAAAATTGAGTGTTTTTGATGCCCGAGGAAGAAAACGCATGATGCCGTGGTCAGAAAAAAAGCTGCCCAGGAACAAAAATTTTTTTTTTCTCAAATGTAATAACGGATACTAGAATGTGATTTGGGGTGGAATTCCATGTCTAACAATATTATTATTAGCTGTTTTTAAAAATCGAGTGTTTTTGCTGCCCGAGGAAGAAAACGCGTGATCCCGCGGTCAGAAAAAAAGCTGCCCAGGAACAAAAATTTTTTTTTCTCAAATGTAATAACGGATGCTAGAATGTGATTCAGGGTGGAATTCCATATCTAAAAATATTATTATTAGCTGTTTTTAAATATCGAGTGTTTTTGCTGCCCGAGGAAGAAAACGCATGATGCCGGGGTGAGAAAAAAAGCTGCCCAGGAGCAAAAAAAATTTTTTTTTCTCAAATGTAATAACGGATCCTAGAATGTGATTCGGGGTGGAATTCCATGTCTAAAATTATTATTATTAGCTGTTTTTAAAAATCGAGTGTTTTTGCTGCCCGAGGAAGAAAACGCGTGATGCTGCGGTCAGATAAAATGCCGCCGAGGAGCAAAAAAATTTTTTTTTCTCAAATGAAATAACGGATGCTAGAATGTGATTCGGGGTGGAATTCCATGTATTAAAATATTATTATTAGCTATTTTTAAAAATCGAGTGTTTTTGCTGCCCGAGGAAGAAAACACGTGATGCCGCGGTCCGAAAAAAAGCCGCCCAAGAGCAAAAAAAAATTTTTTTCTCGAATGTAATAACGGATGCTAGAATGTGATTCGGGGTAGAATTGCATGTCTAAAAATATTATTATTAGCTGTTTTTAAAAATCGAGTGTTTTTGCGGTTCGAAGAAGAAAACGAGTGATGCAGCGGTAAGAAAAAAAGCTGCCTAGGAGCAAAAAAATTTTTTTTTCTCAAATGTAATAACGGATCCTAGAATGTGATTCGGGGTGGAATTCCATGTCTAAAAATATTATGATTAGCTGTTTTGAAAAATCAAGTGTTTTTGCTGCCCGAGGAAGAAAACGCGTGATGTCGCGGTCATAAAAAAAGTTGCTCAGGAGCAAAAAAAAATTTTTTTTTCTCAAATGTAATAATGGATGCTAGAATGTGATTTAGGGTGGAATTCCATGTCTAAAAATATTATTATTAGCTGTTTTTAAAAATTGGCTCTTTTTGCTGCCCGAGGAAGAAAACTCGTGATGCAGCGGTCAGAAAAAAGCTGCCCAGGAGCAAAAAAAAATTTTTTTTCTCAAATGTAATAACGGATCCTAGAATGTGATTCAGGGTGGAATTCCATGTCTAAAAATATTATTATTAGCTGTTTTTAAAAATTGAGTGTTTTTGCTGCCCGAGGAAGAAAACGCGTGATGCCGCGGTCAGAAAAAAAGCTGCCATGTAGCAAAAAAAATTTTTTTTTCTCAAATGTAATAACGGATGCTAGAATGTGATTCAGGGTGGAATTCCATGTCTTAAAATATTATTATTAGCTATTTTTAAAAATCGAGTGTTTTTGCTGCCCGAGGAAGAAAACACGTGATGCCGCGGTCCGAAAAAAAGCCGCCCAAGAGCAAAAAAAAATTTTTTTCTCGAATGTAATAACGGATGCTAGAATGTGATTCGGGGTAGAATTGCATGTCTAAAAATATTATTATTAGCTGTTTTTAAAAATCGAGTGTTTTTGCGGTTCGAAGAAGAAAACGAGTGATGCAGCGGTAAGAAAAAAAGCTGCCTAGGAGCAAAAAAATTTTTTTTTCTCAAATGTAATAACGGATCCTAGAATGTGATTCGGGGTGGAATTCCATGTCTAAAAATATTATGATTAGCTGTTTTGAAAAATCAAGTGTTTTTGCTGCCCGAGGAAGAAAACGCGTGATGTCGCGGTCATAAAAAAAGTTGCTCAGGAGCAAAAAAAAATTTTTTTTCTCAAATGTAATAATGGATGCTAGAATGTGATTTAGGGTGGAATTCCATGTCTAAAAATATTATTATTAGCTGTTTTTAAAAATTGATTCTTTTTGCTGCCCGAGGAAGAAAACGCATGATGCCTCGGTCAGAAAAAAAGCTGCCCAGGAGCAAAAAAAAATTTTTTTCTCGAATGTAATAACGGATGCTAGAATGTGATTCGGGGTAGAATTGCATGTCTAAAAATATTATTATTAGCTGTTTTTAAAAATCGAGTGTTTTTGCTGCCCGAGGTAGAAAACGAGTGATGCCGCGGTCAGAAAAAAAGCTGCCCAGGAGCAAAAATTTTTTTTTTCTCAAATGTAATAACGGATGCTACAATGTGATTCGGGGTGGAATTCCATGTCTAAAAATATTATTATTAGCTGTTTATAAAAATTGAGTGTTTTTGCTGCCCGAGGAAGAAAACGCATGATGCCGTGGTCAGAAAAAAAGCTGCCCAGGAACAAAAATTTTTTTTTTCTCAAATGTAATAACGGATACTAGAATGTGATTTGGGGTGGAATTCCATGTCTAACAATATTATTATTAGCTGTTTTTAAAAATCGAGTGTTTTTGCTGCCCGAGGAAGAAAACGCGTGATCCCGCGGTCAGAAAAAAAGCTGCCCAGGAACAAAAATTTTTTTTTCTCAAATGTAATAACGGATGCTAGAATGGGATTCGGGGTGGAATTCCATGTCTAAAAATATTATTATTAGCTGTTTTTAAATATCGAGTGTTTTCGCTGCCCAAGGAAGAGAACGCGTGATGCCGCGGTCAGAAAAAAAGCTGCCAGAAGCAAAAAATTTTTTTTTCTCAAATGTAATAACGGATGCTAGAATGTGATTCAGGGTGGAATTCCATATCTAAAAATATTATTATTAGCTGTTTTTAAAAATCGAGTGTTTTTGCTGCCCGAGGAAGAAAACGCATGATGCCGGGGTGAGAAAAAAAGCTGCCCAGGAGCAAAAAAAAATTTTTTTTCTCAAATGTAATAATGGATGCTAGAATGTGATTTAGGGTGGGATTCCATGTCTAAAAATATTATTATTAGCTGTTTTTAAAAATTGACTCTTTTTGCTGCCCGAGGAAGAAAACGCGTGATGCCGTGGTTCGAAAAAAAGCTGCCCAGGAGCAAAAAAATTTTTTTTTCTCAAATGTAATAACGGATGCTAGAATGGGATTTGGGGTGGAATTCCATGTCTAAAAATATTATTATTAGCTGTTTTTAAAAATTGACTCTTTTTGCTGCCCGAGGAAGAAAACGCATGATGCCTCGGTCAGAAAAAAACCTGCCCAGGAGCAAAAATTTTTTTTTTCTCAAATGTAATAATGGATGCTAGAATGTGATTCGGGGTGGAATTCCATGTCTAAAAATATTTTTATTAGCTGTTTTTAAAAATTGAGTGTTTTTGCTGCCCGAGGTAGAAAACGCGTGATGCCGCGGTCAGAAAAAAAGCTGCCCAGGAGCAAAAATTTTTTTTTCTCAAATGTAATAACGGATGCTAGAGTGTGATTCGGGGTGGAATTCCATGTCTAAAAATATCATTATTAGCTGTTTTTAAAAATCAAGTGTTTTTGCTGCCCGAGGAAGAAAACGCGTCATGCAGCGGTCAGAAAAAAAGCTGCCCAGGAGCAAAAAAAATTTTTTTTTCTCAAATGTAATAACGGATCCTAGAATGTGATTCGGGGTGGAATTCCATGTCTAAAAATATTATTATTAGCTGTTTTTAAAAATCAAGTGTTTTTGCTGCCTGAGGAAGAAAACCCGTGATGCCGCGGTCAGAAAAAAAGCTGCCCAGGAGCAAAAAAAAATTTTTTTCTCAAATGTAATAACGGATGCTAGAATGTGATTCAGGGTGGAATTCCATGTCTAAAAATATTATTATTAGCTGTTTTTAAAAATCAAGTGTTTTTGCTGCCCAGGAAGAAAACGCGTCATGCAGCGTTCAGAAAAAAAGCTGCCCAGGAGCAAAAAAAATTTTTTTTTCTCAAATGTAATAACGGATGCTAGAATGTGATTCAGGGTGGAATTCCATGTCTAAAAATATTATTATTAGCTGTTTTAAAAAATTGAGTATTCTTCCTGTCCGAAGAAGAAAACGCGTGATGCCTCGGTCAGAAAAAAAGCTGCCCAGGAGCAAAAAATTTTTTTTTCTCAAATGTAATAACGGATCCTAGAATGTGATTCGGGGTGGAATTCCATGTCTAAAAATATTATTATTAGCTGTTTTGAAAAATCGAGTGTTTTTGCTGCCCAAGGAAGAAAACGCGTGATGCCGCGGTCATAAAAAAAGTTGCTCAGGAGCAAAAAAATTTTTTTTTCTCAAATGTAATAACAGATGCTAGAATGTGATTTAGGGTGGAATTCCATGTCTAAAAATATTATTATTAGCTGTTTTTAAAAATTGACTCTTTTTGCTGCCCGAGGAAGAAAACGCGTGATGCCTCGGTCAGAAAAAAAGCTGCCCTGTAGCAAAAAAATTTTTTTTTTCAAATGTAATAACGGATGCTAGAATGTGATTCAGGGTGGAATTCCATATCTAAAAATATTATTATTAGCTGTTTTTAAATATCGAGTGTTTTCGCTGCCCAAGGAACAGAACGCGTGATGCCGCGGTCAGAAAAAAAGCTGCCAGAAGCAAAAAATTTTTTTTTCTCAAATGTAATAACAGATGCTAGAATGTGATTCAGGGTGGAATTCCATGTCCAAAAATATTATTATTAGCTGTTTTTAAAAATCAAGTGTTTTTGCTGCCCGAGGAAGAAAACGCGTCATGCAGCGGTCAGAAAAAAAGCTGCCCAGGAGCAAAAAAAATTTTTTTTTCTCAAATGTAATAACGGATCCTAGAATGTGATTCGGGGTGGAATTCCATGTCTAAAAATATTATTATTAGCTGTTTTAAAAAATCAAGTGTTTTTGCTGCCTGAGGAAGAAAACCCGTGATGCCGCGGTCAGAAAAAAAGCTGCCCAGGAGCAAAAAAAATTTTTTTTTTCTCAAATGTAATAACGGATACTAGAATGTGATTTGGGGTGGAATTCCATGTCTAAAAATATTATTATTAGCTGTTTTTAAAAATCGAGTGTTTTTGCTGCCCGAGGAAGAAAACGCGTGATCCCGCGGTCAGAAAAAAAGCTGCCCAGGAAGAAAAAATTTTTTTTTCTCAAATGTAATAACGGATGCTAGAATGGTATTCGGGGTGGAATTCCATGTCTAAAAATATTATTATTAGCTGTTTTTAAATATCGAGTGTTTTCGCTGCCCAAGGAACAGAACGCGTGATGCCGCGGTCAGAAAAAAAGCTGCCAGAAGCAAAAAATTTTTTTTTCTCAAATGTAATAACAGATGCTAGAATGTGATTCAGGGTGTTTTTGCTGCCCGAGGAAGAAAACGCGTCATGCAGCGGTCAGAAAAAAATTTTTTTTTCTCAAATGTAATAACAGATGCTAGAATGTGATTCAGGGTGGAATTCCATGTCCAAAAATATTATTATTAGCTGTTTTTAAAAATCAAGTGTTTTTGCTGCCCGAGGAAGAAAACGCGTCATGCAGCGGTCAGAAAAAAAGCTGCCCAGGAGCAAAAAAAATTTTTTTTTCTCAAATGTAATAACGGATCCTAGAATGTGATTCGGGGTGGAATTCCATGTCTAAAAATATTATTATTAGCTGTTTTTAAAAATCAAGTGTTTTTGCTGCCTGAGGAAGAAAACCCGTGATGCCGCGGTCAGAAAAAAAGCTGCCCAGGAGCAAAAAAAATTTTTTTTTTCTCAAATGTAATAACGAATGCTAGAATGTGATTCGGGGTGGAATTCCATGTCTAAAAATATTATTATTAGCTGTTTTTAAAAATTGAGTGTTTTTGCTGCCCAAGGTAGAAAACGCGTGATGCCGCGGTCAGAAAAAAAGCTGCCCAGGAGCAAAAATTTATTTTCTCAAATGTAATAACGGATGCTAGAGTGTGATTCGGGGTGGAATTCCATGTCTAAAAATATTATTATTAGCTGTTTTTAAAAATCGAGTGTTTTTGCTGCCCGAGGAAGAAAACGCATGATGCCGCGGTGAGAAAAAAAGCTGCCCAGGAGCAAAAAAAAATTTTTTTTCTCAAATGTAATAACGGATGCTAGAATGTGATTCAGGGTGGAATTCCATGTCTAAAAATATTATTATTAGCTGTTTTTAAAAATCGAGTGTTTTTGCTGTTCGAAGAAGAAAACGAGTGATGCCGCGGTCAGAAAAAAAGCTGCCCAGGAGCAAAAAAATTTTTTTTCTCAAATGTAATAACGAATGCTAGAATGTGATTCGGGGTGGAATTCCATGTCTAAAAATATTATTATTAGCTGTTTTAAAAAATCAAGTGTTTTTGCTGCCTGAGGAAGAAAACCCGTGATGCCGCGGTCAGAAAAAAAGCTGCCCAGGAGCAAAAAAAATTTTTTTTTTCTCAAATGTAATAACGGATACTAGAATGTGATTTGGGGTGGAATTCCATGTCTAAAAATATTATTATTAGCTGTTTTTAAAAATCGAGTGTTTTTGCTGCCCGAGGAAGAAAACGCGTGATCCCGCGGTCAGAAAAAAAGCTGCCCAGGAAGAAAAAATTTTTTTTTCTCAAATGTAATAACGGATGCTAGAATGGTATTCGGGGTGGAATTCCATGTCTAAAAATATTATTATTAGCTGTTTTTAAATATCGAGTGTTTTCGCTGCCCAAGGAACAGAACGCGTGATGCCGCGGTCAGAAAAAAAGCTGCCAGAAGCAAAAAATTTTTTTTTCTCAAATGTAATAACAGATGCTAGAATGTGATTCAGGGTGGAATTCCATGTCCAAAAATATTATTATTAGCTGTTTTTAAAAATCAAGTGTTTTTGCTGCCCGAGGAAGAAAACGCGTCATGCAGCGGTCAGAAAAAAAGCTGCCCAGGAGCAAAAAAAATTTTTTTTTCTCAAATGTAATAACGGATCCTAGAATGTGATTCGGGGTGGAATTCCATGTCTAAAAATATTATTATTAGCTGTTTTTAAAAATCAAGTGTTTTTGCTGCCTGAGGAAGAAAACCCGTGATGCCGCGGTCAGAAAAAAAGCTGCCCAGGAGCAAAAAAAATTTTTTTTTTCTCAAATGTAATAACGAATGCTAGAATGTGATTCGGGGTGGAATTCCATGTCTAAAAATATTATTATTAGCTGTTTTTAAAAATTGAGTGTTTTTGCTGCCCAAGGTAGAAAACGCGTGATGCCGCGGTCAGAAAAAAAGCTGCCCAGGAGCAAAAATTTATTTTCTCAAATGTAATAACGGATGCTAGAGTGTGATTCGGGGTGGAATTCCATGTCTAAAAATATTATTATTAGCTGTTTTTAAAAATCGAGTGTTTTTGCTGCCCGAGGAAGAAAACGCATGATGCCGCGGTGAGAAAAAAAGCTGCCCAGGAGCAAAAAAAAATTTTTTTTCTCAAATGTAATAACGGATGCTAGAATGTGATTCAGGGTGGAATTCCATGTCTAAAAATATTATTATTAGCTGTTTTTAAAAATCGAGTGTTTTTGCTGCCCGAGGAAGAAAACGCGTGATGCCGCGGTCAGATAAAATGCCGCCGAGGAGCAAAAAATTTTTTTTTTCTCAAATGTAATAACGGATGCTAGAATGTGATTCGGGGTGGAATTCCATGTCTTAAAATATTATTATTAGCTATTTTTAAAAATCGAGTGTTTTTCCTGCCCGAGGAAGAAAACGTGTCATGCAGCGGTAAGAAAAAAAGCTGCCTAGGAGCAAAAAAATTTTTTTTTCTCAAATGTAATAACGGATCCTAGAATGTGATTCGGGGTGGAATTCCATGTCTAAAAATATTATTATTAGCTGTTTTGAAAAATCAAGTGTTTTTGCTGCCCGAGGAAGAAAACACGTGATGCCGCGGTCCGAAAAAAAGCCGCCCAAGAGCAAAAAAAATTTTTTTCTCGAATGTAATAACGGAGGCTAGAATGTGATTCGGGGTGGAATTGCATGTCTAAAAATATTATTATTAGCTATTTTTAAAAATCGAGTGTTTTTGCTGTTCGAAGAAGAAAACGAGTGATGCCGCGGTCAGAAAAAAAGCTGCCCAGGAGCAAAAAAAATTTTTTTCTCAAATGTAATAACGGATGCTAGAATGTGATTCGGGGTGGAATTCCATGTCTAAAAATATTATTATTAGCTGTATTTAAAAATCGATTGTTTTTGCAGCCCGAGGAAGAAAACGTGTGATGCAGCGGTAAGAAAAAAAGCTGCTAGGAGCAAAAAAAATTTTTTTTCTCAAATGTAATAACGGATCCTAGAATGTGATTCGGGGTGGAATTCCATGTCTAAAAATATTATTATTAGCTGTTTTGAAAAATCAAGTGTTTTTGCTGCCCGAGGAAGAAAACACGTGATGCCGCGGTCATAAAAAAAGTTGCTCAGGAGCAAAAAAAATTTTTTTTTCTCAAATGTAATAACAGATGCTAGAATGTGATTTAGGGTGGAATTCCATGTCTAAAAATATTATTATTAGCTGTTTTTAAAAATTGACTCTTTTTGCTGCCCGAGGAAGAAAACGTGTGATGCCGCTGTCAGAAAAAAAGCTGCCAAGGATCAAAAAAAAATTTTTTTCTCAAATGTAATAACGGATGCTAGAATGTGATTCAGGGTGGTATTCCATGTCTAAAAATATCATTATTAGCTGTTTTTAAAAATCAAGTGTTTTTGCTGCCCGAGGAAGAAAACGCGTCATGCCGCGGTCAGAAAAAAAGCTGCCCAGGAGCAAAAAAATTTTTTTTCTCAAATGTAATAACGAATGCTAGAATGTGATTCGGGGTGGAATTCCATGTCTAAAAATATTATTATTAGCTGTTTTAAAAAATCAAGTGTTTTTGCTGCCTGTGGAAGAAAACCCGTGATGCCGCGGTCAGAAAAAAAGCTGCCCAGGAGCAAAAAAAATTTTTTTTTTCTCAAATGTAATAACGGATACTAGAATGTGATTTGGGGTGGAATTCCATGTCTAAAAATATTATTATTAGCTGTTTTTAAAAATCGAGTGTTTTTGCTGCCCGAGGAAGAAAACGCGTGATCCCGCGGTCAGAAAAAAAGCTGCCCAGGAAGAAAAAATTTTTTTTTCTCAAATGTAATAACGGATGCTAGAATGGTATTCGGGGTGTAATTCCATGTCTAAAAATATTATTATTAGCTGTTTTTAAATATCGAGTGTTTTCGCTGCCCAAGGAACAGATCGCGTGATGCCGCGGTCAGAAAAAAAGCTGCCAGAAGCAAAAAATTTTTTTTTCTCAAATGGAATAACAGATGCTAGAATGTGATTCAGGGTGGAATTCCATGTCCAAAAATATTATTATTAGCTGTTTTTAAAAATCAAGTGTTTTTGCTGCCCGAAGAAGAAAACGCGTCATGCAGCGGTCAGAAAAAAAGCTGCCCAGGAGCAAAAAAAATTTTTTTTTCTCAAATGTAATAACGGATCCTAGAATGTGATTCGGGGTGGAATTCCATGTCTAAAAATATTATTATTAGCTGTTTTTAAAAATCAAGTGTTTTTGCTGCCTGAGGAAGAAAACCCGTGATGCCGCGGTCAGAAAAAAAGCTGCCCAGGAGCAAAAAAAATTTTTTTTTTCTCAAATGTAATAACGAATGCTAGAATGTGATTCGGGGTGGAATTCCATGTCTAAAAATATTATTATTAGTTGTTTTTAAAAATTGAGTGTTTTTGCTGCCCAAGGTAGAAAACGCGTGATGCCGCGGTCAGAAAAAAAGCTGCCCAGGAGCAAAAATTTATTTTCTCAAATGTAATAACGGATGCTAGAGTGTGATTCGGGGTGGAATTCCATGTCTAAAAATATTATTATTAGCTGTTTTTAAAAATCAAGTGTTTTTGCTGCCCGAGGAAGAAAACGCGTCATGCAGCGGTCAGAAAAAAAGCTGCCCAGGAGCAAAAAAAATTTTTTTTTCTCAAATGTAATAACGGATGCTAGAATGTGAATCAGGGTGGAATTCCATGTGTAAAAATATTATTATTAGCTGTTTTAAAAAATTGAGTATTCTTCCTGTCCGAAGAAGAAAACGCGTGATGCCTCGGTCAGAAAAAAAGCTGCCCAGGAGCAAAAATTTTTTTTTTCTCAAATGTAATAACGGATGCTAGAATGTGATTCGGGGTGGAATTCCATGTCTTAAAATGTTATTATTAGCTATTTTTAAAAATCGAGTGTTTTTCCTGCCCGAGGAAGAAAACGTGTCATGCAGCGGTAAGAAAAAAAGCTGCCCAGGAGCAAAAAAATTTTTTTTTCTCAAATGTAATAATGGATGCTAGAATGTGATTCAGGGTGGAATTCCATGTCTAAAAATATTATTATTAGCTGTTTTTAAAAATCGAGTGTTTTTGCTGCCCGAGGAATAAAACACGTGATGCCGCGGTCAGATAAAATGCTGCCGAGGAGCAAAAAAATTTTTTTCCTCAAATGTAATAACGGATGCTAGAATGTGATTCGGGGTGGAATTCCATGTCTTAAAATATTATTATTAGCTATTTTTAAAAATCGAGTGTTTTTGCTGCCCGAGGAAGAAAACACGTGATGCCGCGGTCCGAAAAAAAGCCGCCCAAGAGCAAAAAAAATTTTTTTCTCGAATGTAATAACGGAGGCTAGAATGTGATTCGGGGTGGAATTGCATGTCTAAAAATATTATTATTAGCTATTTTTAAAAATCGAGTGTTTTTGCTGTTCGAAGAAGAAAACGAGTGATGCCGCGGTCAGAAAAAAAGCTGCCCAGGAGCAAAAAAAATTTTTTTCTCAAATGTAATAACGGATGCTAGAATGTGATTCGGGGTGTAATTCCATGTCTAAAAATATTATTATTAGCTGTATTTAAAAATCGATTGTTTTTGCAGCCCGAGGAAGAAAACGTGTGATGCAGCGGTAAGAAAAAAAGCTGCTAGGAGCAAAAAAAATTTTTTTTCTCAAATGTAATAACGGATCCTAGAATGTGATTCGGGGTGGAATTCCATGTCTAAAAATATTATTATTAGCTGTTTTGAAAAATCAAGTGTTTTTGCTGCCCGAGGAAGAAAACACGTGATGCCGCGGTCATAAAAAAAGTTGCTCAGGAGCAAAAAAAATTTTTTTTTCTCAAATGTAATAACAGATGCTAGAATGTGATTTAGGGTGGAATTCCATGTCTAAAAATATTATTATTAGCTGTTTTTAAAAATTGACTCTTTTTGCTGCCCGAGGAAGAAAACGTGTGATGCCGCAGTCAGAAAAAAAGCTGCCAAGGATCAAAAAAAAATTTTTTTCTCAAATGTAATAACGGATGCTAGAATGTGATTCAGGGTGGAATTCCATGTCTAAAAATATCATTATTAGCTGTTTTTAAAAATCAAGTGTTTTTGCTGCCCGAGGAAGAAAACGCGTCATGCAGCGGTCAGAAAAAAAGCTGCCCAGGAGCAAAAAAAATTTTTTTTTCTCAAATGTAATAACGGATCCTAGAATGTGATTCGGGGTGGAATTCCATGTCTAAAAATATTATTATTAGCTGTTTTAAAAAATCAAGTGTTTTTGCTGCCTGAGGAAGAAAACCCGTGATGCCGCGGTCAGAAAAAAAGCTGCCCAGGAGCAAAAAAAAATTTTTTTCTCAAATGTAATAACGGATGCTAGAATGTGATTCAGGGTGGAATTCCATGTCTAAAAATATTATTATTAGCTGTTTTTAAAAATCAAGTGTTTTTGTTGCCCAGGAAGAAAACGCGTCATGCAGCGTTCAGAAAAAAAGCTGCCCAGGAGCAAAAAAAATTTTTTTTTCTCAAATGTAATAACGGATGCTAGAATGTGATTCAAGGTGGAATTCCATGTCTAAAAATATTATTATTAGCTGTTTTAAAAAATTGAGTATTCTTCCTGTCCGAAGAAGAAAACGCGTGATGCCTCGGTCAGAAAAAAAGCTGCCCAGGAGCAAAAAAATTTTTTTTTCTCAAATGTAATAACGGATCCTAGAATGTGATTCGGGGTGGAATTCCATGTCTAAAAATATTATTATTAGCTGTTTTGAAAAATCAAGTGTTTTTGCTGCCCAAGGAAGAAAACGCGTGATGCCGCGGTCATAAAAAAAGTTGCTCAGGAGCAAAAAAATTTTTTTTTCTCAAATGTAATAACAGATGCTAGAATGTGATTTAGGGTGGAATTCCATGTCTAAAAATATTATTATTAGCTGTTTTTAAAAATTGACTCTTTTTGCTGCCCGAGGAAGAAAACGCGTGATGCCGTGGTCAGAAAAAAAGCTGCCCAGGGGCAAAAATTTTTTTTGTTCTCAAATGTAATAACGGATGCTAGAATGGGATTTGGGGTGGAATTCCATGTCTAACAATATTATTATTACCTGTTTTTAAAAATTGACTCTTTTTGCTGCCCGAGGAAGAAAACGCGTGATGCCTCGGTCAGAAAAAAAGCTGCCCTGTAGCAAAAAAATTTTTTTTTTCTCAAATGTAATAACGGATGCTAGAATGTGATTCAGGGTGGAATTCCATGTCTAAAAATATTATTATTAGCTGTTTTAAAAAATTGAGTATTCTTGCTGTCCGAAGAAGAAAAGGCGTGATGCCTCGGTCAGATAAAATGCTGCCGAGGAGCAAAAAAATTTTTTTTCTCAAATGTAATAACGGATGCTAGAATGTGATTCGGGGTGGAATTCCATGTCTTAAAATATTATTATTAGCTATTTTTAAAAATCGAGTGTTTTTGCTGCCCGAGGAAGAAAACACGTGATGCCGCGGTCCGAAAAAAAGCCGCCCAAGAGCAAAAAAAATTTTTTTCTCGAATGTAATAACGGATGCTAGAATGTGATTCGGGGTGGAATTGCATGTCTAAAAATATTATTATTAGCTGTTTTTAAAAATCAAGTGTTTTTGCTGCCCGAGGAAGAATACACGTGATGCCGCGATAAAAAAAAAAGCTGCCCAGGAGCAAAAAAAAATTTTTTTTCTCAAATGTAATAACGGATGCTAGAATGGGATTCGGGGTGGAATTCTATGTCTAAAAATATTTTTATTAGCTGTTTTTAAAAATCAAGTGTTTTTGCTGCCCGAGGAAGAAAACGTGTGATGCAGCGGTCAGAAAAAAAGCTGCCTAGGAGCAAAAAATTTTTTTTTTCTCAAATGTAATAACGGATGCTAGAATGGGATTTGGGGTGGAATTCCATGTCTAAAAATATTATTATTAGCTGTTTTTAAAAATCAAGTGTTTTTGCTGCCCGAGGAAGAAAACGCGTGATGCAGCGGTCAGAAAAAAAGCTGCCCAGGAGCAAAAAAAATTTTTTTTTCTCAAATGTAATAACGGATCCTAGAATGTGATTCAGGGTGGAATTCCATGTCTAAAAATATTATTATTAGCTGTTTTTAAAAATTGAGTGTTTTTGCTGCCCGAGGAAGAAAACGCCTGATGCCGCGGTCAGAAAAAAAGCTGCCATGTAGCAAAAAAATTTTTTTTTCTCAAATGTAATAACGGATGCTAGAATGTGATTCAGGGTGGAATTCCATGTCTTAAAATATTATTATTAGCTATTTTTAAAAATCAAGTGTTTTTGCTGCCCGAGGAAGAAAACACGTGACGCCGCGGTCCGAAAAAAAACCGCCCAAGAGCAAAAAAAAATTTTTTTCTCGAATGTAATAACGGATGCTACAATGTGATTCGGGGTGGAATTCCATGTCTAAAAATATTATTAT
This sequence comes from Arizona elegans, assembly GCA_022577455.1. Classification (NCBI taxonomy): domain Eukaryota; kingdom Metazoa; phylum Chordata; class Lepidosauria; order Squamata; family Colubridae; genus Arizona; species Arizona elegans. The sequence goes on along the minus strand of JAKOOJ010000001.1, from coordinate 166,669,954 downwards.
TAGCTGTTTATAAAAATCGAGTGTTTTTGCTGTCCGAGGAAGAAAACGTGTGATGCCGCGGTCAGAAAAAAAGCTGCCATGTAGCAAAAAAATTTTTTTTTCTCAAATGTAATAACGGATCCTAGAATGTGATTCTGGGTGGAATTCCATGTCTAAAAATATTATTATTTGCTGTTTTGAAAAATTGACTCTTTTTGCTGCCCGAGGAAGAAAACGCGTAATGCCGTGGTCAGAAAAAAAGCTGCCCAGGAGCAAAAAAAATTTTTTTTCTCAAATGTAATAACGGATCCTAGAATGGGATTTGGGGTGGAATTCCATGTCTAAAAATATTATTATTAGCTGTTTATAAAAATCGAGTGTTTTTGCTGTCCGAGGAAGAAAACGCGTGATGCCGCAGTCAGTAAAAAAGCTGCCCAGGAGCAAAAAATTTTTTTTTTCTCAAATGTAATAACGGATGCTAGAATGGGATTTGGGGTGGAATTCCATGTCTAAAAATATTATTATTAGCTGTTTTTAAAAATCAAGTGTTTTTGCTGCCCGAGGAAGAAAACGCGTGATGCAGCGGTCAGAAAAAAAGCTGCCCAGGAGCAAAAAAAATTTTTTTTTCTCAAATGTAATAACGGATCCTAGAATGTGATTCAGGGTGGAATTCCATGTCTAAAAATATTATTATTAGCTGTTTTTAAAAATTGAGTGTTTTTGCTGCCCGAGGAAGAAAACGCCTGATGCCGCGGTCAGAAAAAAAGCTGCCATGTAGCAAAAAAATTTTTTTTTCTCAAATGTAATAACGGATGCTAGAATGTGATTCGGGGTGGAATTCCATGTCTAAAAATATTATTATCAGCTGTTTTTAAAAATTGAGTGTTTTTGCTGCCCGAGGAAGAAAACGCGTGATGCCGCGGTCAGAAAAAAAGCTGCCCTGTAGCAAAAAAAAATTTTTTTCTCAAATGTAATAACGGATGCTAGAATGTGATTCAGGGTGGAATTCCATGTCTAAAAATATTATTATTAGCTGTTTTTAAAAATTGAGTGTTTTTGCTGCCCGAGGTAGAAAACGCGTGATGCCGCGGTCAGAAAAAAAGCTGCCCAGGAGCAAAAATTTATTTTTTCAAATGAAATAACGGATGCTAGAGTGTGATTCAGGGTGGAATTCCATGTCTAAAATTATTATTATTAGCTGTTTTTAAAAATCGAGTGTTTTTGCTGCCCAAGGAAGAAAACGCGTGATGCCGCGGTCATAAAAAAAGTTGCTCAGGAGCAAAAAAATTTTTTTTTCTCAAATGTAATAACAGATGCTAGAATGTGATTTAGGGTGGAATTCCATGTCTAAAAATATTATTATTAGCTGTTTTTAAAAATTGACTCTTTTTGCTGCCCGAGGAAGAAAACGCGTGATGCCGTGGTCAGAAAAAAAGCTGCCCAGGGGCAAAAATTTTTTTTGTTCTCAAATGTAATAACGGATGCTAGAATGGGATTTGGGGTGGAATTCCATGTCTAACAATATTATTATTACCTGTTTTTAAAAATTGACTCTTTTTGCTGCCCGAGGAAGAAAACGCGTGATGCCTCGGTCAGAAAAAAAGCTGCCCTGTAGCAAAAAAATTTTTTTTTTCTCAAATGTAATAACGGATGCTAGAATGTGATTCAGGGTGGAATTCCATGTCTAAAAATATTATTATTAGCTGTTTTAAAAAATTGAGTATTCTTGCTGTCCGAAGAAGAAAAGGCGTGATGCCTCGGTCAGATAAAATGCTGCCGAGGAGCAAAAAAATTTTTTTTCTCAAATGTAATAACGGATGCTAGAATGTGATTCGGGGTGGAATTCCATGTCTTAAAATATTATTATTAGCTATTTTTAAAAATCGAGTGTTTTTGCTGCCCGAGGAAGATAACACGTGATGCCGCGGTCCGAAAAAAAGCCGCCCAAGAGCAAAAAAAATTTTTTTCTCGAATGTAATAACGGATGCTAGAATGTGATTCGGGGTGGAATTGCATGTCTAAAAATATTATTATTAGCTGTTTTTAAAAATCAAGTGTTTTTGCTGCCCGAGGAAGAATACACGTGATGCCGCGATAAAAAAAAAAGCTGCCCAGGAGCAAAAAAAAATTTTTTTTCTCAAATGTAATAACGGATGCTAGAATGGGATTCGGGGTGGAATTCTATGTCTAAAAATATTTTTATTAGCTGTTTTTAAAAATCAAGTGTTTTTGCTGCCCGAGGAAGAAAACGTGTGATGCAGCGGTCAGAAAAAAAGCTGCCTAGGAGCAAAAAATTTTTTTTTTCTCAAATGTAATAACGGATGCTAGAATGGGATTTGGGGTGGAATTCCATGTCTAAAAATATTATTATTAGCTGTTTTTAAAAATCAAGTGTTTTTGCTGCCCGAGGAAGAAAACGCGTGATGCAGCGGTCAGAAAAAAAGCTGCCCAGGAGCAAAAAAAATTTTTTTTTCTCAAATGTAATAACGGATCCTAGAATGTGATTCAGGGTGGAATTCCATGTCTAAAAATATTATTATTAGCTGTTTTTAAAAATTGAGTGTTTTTGCTGCCCGAGGAAGAAAACGCCTGATGCCGCGGTCAGAAAAAAAGCTGCCATGTAGCAAAAAAATTTTTTTTTCTCAAATGTAATAACGGATGCTAGAATGTGATTCAGGGTGGAATTCCATGTCTTAAAATATTATTATTAGCTATTTTTAAAAATCAAGTGTTTTTGCTGCCCGAGGAAGAAAACACGTGACGCCGCGGTCCGAAAAAAAACCGCCCAAGAGCAAAAAAAAATTTTTTTCTCGAATGTAATAACGGATGCTACAATGTGATTCGGGGTGGAATTCCATGTCTAAAAATATTATTATTAGCTGTTTATAAAAATCGAGTGTTTTTGCTGTCCGAGGAAGAAAACGTGTGATGCCGCGGTCAGAAAAAAAGCTGCCATGTAGCAAAAAAATTTTTTTTTCTCAAATGTAATAACGGATCCTAGAATGTGATTCTGGGTGGAATTCCATGTCTAAAAATATTATTATTTGCTGTTTTGAAAAATTGACTCTTTTTGCTGCCCGAGGAAGAAAACGCGTAATGCCGTGGTCAGAAAAAAAGCTGCCCAGGAGCAAAAAAAATTTTTTTTCTCAAATGTAATAACGGATCCTAGAATGGGATTTGGGGTGGAATTCCATGTCTAAAAATATTATTATTAGCTGTTTATAAAAATCGAGTGTTTTTGCTGTCCGAGGAAGAAAACGCGTGATGCCGCAGTCAGTAAAAAAGCTGCCCAGGAGCAAAAAATTTTTTTTTTCTCAAATGTAATAACGGATGCTAGAATGGGATTTGGGGTGGAATTCCATGTCTAAAAATATTATTATTAGCTGTTTTTAAAAATCAAGTGTTTTTGCTGCCCGAGGAAGAAAACACGTGATGCCGCGGTCCGAAAAAAAACCGCCCAAGAGCAAAAAAAAATTTTTTTCTCGAATGTAATAACGGATGCTACAATGTGATTCGGGGTGGAATTCCATGTCTAAAAATATTATTATTAGCTGTTTATAAAAATCGAGTGTTTTTGCTGTCCGAGGAAGAAAACGTGTGATGCCGCGGTCAGAAAAAAAGCTGCCATGTAGCAAAAAAATTTTTTTTTCTCAAATGTAATAACGGATCCTAGAATGTGATTCTGGGTGGAATTCCATGTCTAAAAATATTATTATTTGCTGTTTTGAAAAATTGACTCTTTTTGCTGCCCGAGGAAGAAAACGCGTAATGCCGTGGTCAGAAAAAAAGCTGCCCAGGAGCAAAAAAAATTTTTTTTCTCAAATGTAATAACGGATCCTAGAATGGGATTTGGGGTGGAATTCCATGTCTAAAAATATTATTATTAGCTGTTTATAAAAATCGAGTGTTTTTGCTGTCCGAGGAAGAAAACGCGTGATGCCGCAGTCAGTAAAAAAGCTGCCCAGGAGCAAAAAATTTTTTTTTTCTCAAATGTAATAACGGATGCTAGAATGGGATTTGGGGTGGAATTCCATGTCTAAAAATATTATTATTAGCTGTTTTTAAAAATCAAGTGTTTTTGCTGCCCGAGGAAGAAAACGCGTGATGCAGCGGTCAGAAAAAAAGCTGCCCAGGAGCAAAAAAAATTTTTTTTTCTCAAATGTAATAACGGATCCTAGAATGTGATTCAGGGTGGAATTCCATGTCTAAAAATATTATTATTAGCTGTTTTTAAAAATTGAGTGTTTTTGCTGCCCGAGGAAGAAAACGCCTGATGCCGCGGTCAGAAAAAAAGCTGCCATGTAGCAAAAAAATTTTTTTTTCTCAAATGTAATAACGGATGCTAGAATGTGATTCGGGGTGGAATTCCATGTCTAAAAATATTATTATCAGCTGTTTTTAAAAATTGAGTGTTTTTGCTGCCCGAGGAAGAAAACGCGTGATGCCGCGGTCAGAAAAAAAGCTGCCCTGTAGCAAAAAAAAATTTTTTTCTCAAATGTAATAACGGATGCTAGAATGTGATTCAGGGTGGAATTCCATGTCTAAAAATATTATTATTAGCTGTTTTTAAAAATTGAGTGTTTTTGCTGCCCGAGGTAGAAAACGCGTGATGCCGCGGTCAGAAAAAAAGCTGCCCAGGAGCAAAAATTTATTTTTTCAAATGAAATAACGGATGCTAGAGTGTGATTCAGGGTGGAATTCCATGTCTAAAATTATTATTATTAGCTGTTTTTAAAAATCGAGTGTTTTTGCGGTTCGAAGAAGAAAACGAGTGATGCAGCGGTAAGAAAAAAAGCTGCCTAGTAGCAAAAAAATTTTTTTTTCTCAAATGTAATAACGGATCCTAGAATGTGATTCGGGGTGGAATTCCATGTCTAAAAATATTATTATTTGCTGTTTTGAAAAATTGACTCTTTTTGCTGCCCGAGGAAGAAAACGCGTAATGCCGTGGTCAGAAAAAAAGCTGCCCAGGAGCAAAAAAAATTTTTTTTTCTCAAACGTAATAACGGATGCTAGAATGTGATTCGGGGTAGAATTCCATGTCTAAAAATATTATTATTAGCTGTTTTTAAAAATCGAGTGTTTTTGCTGCCCGAGGAAGAAAACGCATGATGCCGTGGTCAGAAAAAAAGCTGCCCAGGAACAAAAAATTTTTTTTTCTCAAATGTAATAACGGATACTAGAATGTGATTTGGAGTGGAATTCCATGTCTAAAAATATTATTATTAGCTGTTTTTATAAATCGAGTGTTTTTGCTGCCCGAGGAAGAAAACGCGTGATCCCGCGGTCAGAAAAAAAGCTGCCCAGGAACAAAAATTTTTTTTTCTCAAATGTAATAACGGATGCTAGAATGGGATTCGGGGTGGAATTCCATGTCTAAAAATATTATTATTAGCTGTTTTTAAATAGCGAGTGTTTTCGCTGCCCAAGGAAGAGAACGCGTGATGCCGCGGTCAGAAAAAAAGCTGCCAGAAGCAAAAAATTTTTTTTTTCTCAAATGTAATAATGGATGCTAGAATGTGATTCAGGGTGGAATTCCATATCTAAAAATATTATTATTAGCTGTTTTTAAAAATCGAGTGTTTTTGCTGCCCAAGGAAGAAAACGCATGATGCCGGGGTGAGAAAAAAAGCTGCCCAGGAGCAAAAAAAAATTTTTTTTCTCAAACGTAATAACGGATGCTAGAATGTGATTCGGGGTAGAATTCCATGTCTAAAAATATTATTATTAGCTGTTTTTAAAAATCGAGTGTTTTTGCTGTCCGAGGAAGAAAACGTGTGATGCCGCAGTCAGAAAAAAAGCTGCCCAGGAGCAAAAAAATTTTTTTTTCTCAAATGTAATAACGGATGCTAGAATGGGATTTGGGGTGGAATTCCATGTCTAAAAATATTATTATTAGCTGTTTTAAAAATCAAGTGTTTTTGCTGCCCGAGGAAGAAAACGCGTGATGCAGCGGTCAGAAAAAAAGCTGCCCAGGGGCAAAAAAAATTTTTTTTTCTCAAATGTAATAACGGATCCTAGAATGTGATTCAGGGTGGAATTCCATGTCTAAAAATATTATTATTAGCTGTTTTTAAAAATTGAGTGTTTTTGCTGCCCGAGGAAGAAAACGCCTAATGCCGCGGTCAGAAAAAAAGCTGCCATGTAGCAAAAAAATTTTTTTTTCTCAAATGTAATAACGGATGCTAGAATGTGATTCGGGGTGGAATTCCATGTCTTAAAATATTATTATTAGCTATTTTTAAAAATCGAGTGTTTTTGCTGCCCGAGGAAGAAAACACGTGATGCCGCGGTCCGAAAAAAAGCCGCCCAAGAGCAAAAAAAAATTTTTTTCTCGAATGTAATAACGGATGCTACAATGTGATTCGGGGTGGAATTCCATGTCTAAAAATATTATTATTAGCTGTTTATAAAAATCGAGTGTTTTTGCTGTCCGAGGAAGAAAACGTGTGATGCCGCGGTCAGAAAAAAAGCTGCCATGTAGCAAAAAAAATTTTTTTTTCTCAAATGTAATAACGGATGCTAGAATGTGATTCAGGGTGGAATTCCATGTCTAAAAATATTATTATTAGCTGTTTTTAAAAATTGACTCTTTTTGCTGCCCGAGGAAGAAAACGCATGATGCCTCGGTCAGAAAAAAAGCTGCCCAGGAGCAAAAATTTTTTTTTTCTCAAATGTAATAATGGATGCTAGAATGTGATTCGGGGTGGAATTCCATGTCTAAAAATATTTTTATTAGCTGTTTTTAAAAATGGAGTGTTTTTGCTGCCCGAGGTAGAAAACGCGTGATGCCGCGGTCAGAAAACAAGCTGCCAGAAGCAAAAATTTTTTTTTTCTCAAATGTAATAACGGATGCTAGAATGTGATTCAGGGTGGAATTCCATATCTAAAAATATTATTATTAGCTGTTTTTAAAAATCGAGTGTTTTTGCTGCCCGAGGAAGAAAACGCATGATGCCGGGGTGAGAAAAAAAGCTGCCCAGGAGCAAAAAAAATTTTTTTTTCTCAAACGTAATAACGGATGCTAGAATGTGATTCGGGGTAGAATTCCATGTCTAAAAATATTATTATTAGCTGTTTTTAAAAATCGAGTGTTTTTGCTGCCCAAGGAAGAAAACGAGTGATGCCGCAGTCAGAAAAAAAGCTGCCCAGGAGCAAAAAAAAATTTTTTTCTCAAATGTAATAACGGATGCTAGAATGTGATTCAGGGTGGAATTCCATGTCCAAAAATATTATTATTAGCTGTTTTTTAAAATCAAGTGTTTTTGCTGCCCGAGGAAGAAAACGCGTCATGCAGCGGTCAGAAAAAATGCTGCCCAGGAGCAAAAAAAATTTTTTTTTCTCAAATGTAATAACGGATCCTAGAATGTGATTCGGGGTGGAATTCCATGTCTAAAAATATTATTATTAGCTGTTTATAAAAATTGAGTGTTTTTGCTGCCCGAGGAAGAAAACGCATGATGCCGTGGTCAGAAAAAAAGCTGCCCAGGAACAAAAATTTTTTTTTTCTCAAATGTAATAACGGATACTAGAATGTGATTTGGAGTGGAATTCCATGTCTAAAAATATTATTATTAGCTGTTTTTATAAATCGAGTGTTTTTGCTGCCCGAGGAAGAAAACGCGTGATCCCGCGGTCAGAAAAAAAGCTGCCCAGGAACAAAAATTTTTTTTTCTCAAATGTAATAACGGATGCTAGAATGGGATTCGGGGTGGAATTCCATGTCTAAAAATATTATTATTAGCTGTTTTTAAATATCGAGTGTTTTCGCTGCCCAAGGAAGAGAACACGTGATGCCGCGGTCAGAAAAAAAGCTGCCAGAAGCAAAAATTTTTTTTTTCTCAAATGTAATAATGGATGCTAGAATGTGATTCAGGGTGGAATTCCATATCTAAAAATATTATTATTAGCTGTTTTTAAAAATCGAGTGTTTTTGCTGCCCAAGGAAGAAAACGCATGATTCCGGGGTGAGAAAAAAAGCTGCCCAGGAGCAAAAAAAAATTTTTTTTCTCAAACGTAATAACGGATGCTAGAATGTGATTCGGGGTAGAATTCCATGTCTAAAAATATTATTATTAGCTGTTTTTAAAAATCGAGTGTTTTTGCTGCCCAAGGAAGAAAACTCGTGATGCCGCAGTCAGAAAAAAAGCTGCCCAGGAGCAAAAAAAATTTTTTTTCTCAAATGTAATAACGGATGCTAGAATGTGATTCAGGGTGGAATTTCATGTCCAAAAATATTATTATTAGCTGTTTTTAAAAATCAAGTGTTTTTGCTGCCCGAGGAAGAAAACGCGTCATGCAGCGGTCAGAAAAAAAGCTGCCCAGGAGCAAAAAAAATTTTTTTTTCTCAAATGTAATAACGGATCCTAGAATGTGATTCGGGGTGGAATTCCATGTCTAAAAATATTATTATTAGCTGTTTTTAAAAATCAAGTGTTTTTGCTGCCTGAGGAAGAAAACCCGTGATGCCGCGGTCAGAAAACAAGCTGCCCAGGAGCAAAAAAAAATTTTTTTTTCTCAAATGTAATAACGAATGCTAGAATGTGATTCGGGGTGGAATTCCATGTCTAAAAATATTATTATTAGCTGTTTTTAAAAATTGAGTGTTTTTGCTGCCCAAGGTAGAAAACGCGTGATGCCGCGGTCAGAAAAAAAGCTGCCCAGGAGCAAAAATTTATTTTCTCAAATGTAATAACGGATGCTAGAGTGTGATTCGGGGTGGAATTCCATGTCTAAAAATATTATTATTAGCTGTTTTTAAAAATCGAGTGTTTTTGCTGCCCGAGGAAGAAAACGCATGATGCCGCGGTGAGAAAAAAAGCTGCCCAGGAGCAAAAAAAAATTTTTTTTCTCAAATGTAATAATGGATGCTAGAATGTGATTTAGGGTGGAATTCCATGTCTAAAAATATTATTATTAGCTGTTTTTAAAAATTGACTCTTTTTGCTGCCCGAGGAAGAAAACGCGTGATGCCGTGGTTAGAAAAAAAGCTGCCCAGGAGCAAAAAAATTTTTTTTTCTCAAATGTAATAACGGATGCTAGAATGGGATTTGGGGTGGAATTCCATGTCTAAAAATATTATTATTAGCTGTTTTTAAAAATCAAGTGTTTTTGCTGCCCGAGGAAGAAAACGCGTGATGCCGCGGTGAGAAAAAAAGCTGCCCAGGAGCAAAAAAAAAATTTTTTTCTCAAATGTAAAAATGGATGCTAGAATGTGGTTCGGGGTAGAATTCCATGTCTAAAAATATTATTATTAGCGGTTTTAAAAAATTGAGTATTCTTGCTGTCCGAAGAAGAAAACGCGTGATGCCTCGGTCAGAAATAAAGCTGCCCAGGAGGAAAAAAAATTTTTTTTCTCAAATGTAATAATGGATGCTAGAATGTGGTTCGGGGTGGAATTCCATGTCTAAAAATATTATTATTAGCTGTTTTTAAAAATCGAGTGTTTTTGCTGCCCGAGGAAGAAAACGCATGATGCCGCGGTGAGAAAAAAAGCTGCCCAGGAGCAAAAAAAAATTTTTTTTCTCAAATGTAATAATGGATGCTAGAATGTGATTTAGGGTGGAATTCCATGTCTAAAAATATTATTATTAGCTGTTTTTAAAAATTGACTCTTTTTGCTGCCCGAGGAAGAAAACGCGTGATGCCGTGGTTAGAAAAAAAGCTGCCCAGGAGCAAAAAAATTTTTTTTTCTCAAATGTAATAACGGATGCTAGAATGGGATTTGGGGTGGAATTCCATGTCTAAAAATATTATTATTAGCTGTTTTTAAAAATCAAGTGTTTTTGCTGCCCGAGGAAGAAAACGCGTGATGCCGCGGTGAGAAAAAAAGCTGCCCAGGAGCAAAAAAAAAATTTTTTTCTCAAATGTAAAAATGGATGCTAGAATGTGGTTCGGGGTAGAATTCCATGTCTAAAAATATTATTATTAGCGGTTTTAAAAAATTGAGTATTCTTGCTGTCCGAAGAAGAAAACGCGTGATGCCTCGGTCAGAAATAAAGCTGCCCAGGAGGAAAAAAAATTTTTTTTCTCAAATGTAATAATGGATGCTAGAATGTGGTTCGGGGTGGAATTCCATGTCTAAAAATATTATTATTAGCTGTTTTTAAAAATTGAGTGTTTTTGCTGCCCGAGGTAGAAAACGCGTGATGCCGCGGTCACAAAATATGCTGCCCAGGAGCAAAAATTTATTTTCTCAAATGTAATAACGGATGCTAGAATGTGATTCAGGGTGGAATTCCATGTCTAAAAATATTATTATTATCTGTTTTTAAAAATTGAGTGTTTTTGCTGCCCGAGGAAGAAAACGCGTGATACCGCGGTCAGAAAAAAAGCTGCCATGTAGCAAAAAAATTTTTTTTTCTCAAATGTAATAACGGATGCTAGAATGTGATTCAGGGTGGAATTCCATGTCTAAAAATATTATTATTAGCTGTTTTTAAAAATTGAGTGTTTTTGCTGCCAGAGGAAGAAAACGCGTGATGCCTCGGTCAGAAAAAAAGCTGCCCAGGAGCAAAAAAATTTTTTTTCTCAAATGTAATAACGGATGCTAGAATGTGATTCGGGGTGGAATTCCATTTTTAAAAATGTTATTATTAGCTGTTTTTAAAAATCAAGTGTTTTTGATGCCCGAGGAGGAAAACTCATGATGCCACGTTGAGAAAAAAAGCTGCCCAGGAGCAAAAAAAAATTTTTTTTCTCAAATGTAATAACGGATGCTAGAATGTGATTCGGGGTAGAATTCCATGTCTAAAAATATTATTATTAGCTGTTTTAAAAAATTGAGTATTCTTGCTGTCCGAAGAAGAAAACGCGTGATGCCTCGGTCAGAAATAAAGCTGCCCAGAAGCAAAAAAATTTTTTTTTCTCAAATGTAATAATGGATGCTAGAATGTGGTTCGGGGTGGAATTCCATGTCTAAAAATATTATTATTAGCTGTTTTTAAAAATTGAGTGTTTTTGCTGCCCGAGGTAGAAAACGCGTGATGCCGCGGTCAGAAAATATGCTGCCCAGGAGCAAAAATTTATTTTCTCAAATGTAATAACGGATGCTAGAATGTGATTCGGGGTGGAATTCCATGTCTAAAAATATTATTATTTGCTGTTTTTAAAAATCAAGTGTTTTTGCTGCCCGAGGAAGAAAACGCGTGATGCCGCGGACAGAGTAAAAGCTGCCCAGGAGGAAAAAAATTTTTTTTTCTCAAATGTAATAACGGAGCCTAGAATGTGATTCAGGGTGGAATTCCATGTCTAAAAATATTATTATTATCTGTTTTTAAAAATTGAGTGTTTTTGCTGCCCGAGGTAGAAAACGCGTGATGCCGCGGTCAGAAAAAAAGCTGCCCAGGCGCAAAAATTTTTTTTTTCTCAAATGTAATAACGGATGCTACAATGTGATTCGGGGTGGAATTCCATGTCTAAAAATATTATTATTAGCTGTTTATAAAAATTGAGTGTTTTTGCTGCCCGAGGAAGAAAACGCATGATGCCGTGGTCAGAAAAAAACCTGCCCAGGAACAAAAATTTTTTTTTTTCTCAAATGTAATAACGGATACTAGAATGTGATTTGGGGTGGAATTCCATGTCTAAAAATATTATTATTAGCTGTTTTTAAAAATCGAGTGTTTTTGCTGCCCGAGGAAGAAAACGCGTGATCCCGCGGTCAGAAAAAAAGCTGCCCAGGAACAAAATTTTTTTTTTCTCAAATGTAATAACGGATGCTAGAATGGGATTCGGGGTGGAATTCCATGTCTAAAAATATTATTATTAGCTGTTTTTAAATATCGAGTGTTTTCGCTAGCCAAGGAAGAGAACGCGTGATGCCGCGGTCCGAAAAAAAGCTGCCAGAAGCAAAAAATTTTTTTTTCTCAAATGTAATAACGGATGCTAGAATGTGACTCAGGGTGGAATTCCATGTCCAAAAATATTATTATTAGCTGTTTTTAAAAATCAAGTGTTTTTGCTGCCCGAAGAAGAAAACGCGTCATGCAGCGGTCAGAAAAAAAGCTGCCCAGGAGCAAAAAAAAATTTTTTTTCTCAAATGTAATATCGGATCCTAGAATGTGATTCGGGGTGGAATTCCATGTCTAAAAATATTATTATTAGCTGTTTTTAAAAATCAAGTGTTTTTGCTGCCCGAGGAAGAAAACCCGTGATGCCGCGGTCAAAAAAAAAGCTGCCCAGGAGCAAAAATTTATTTTCTCAAATGTAATAACGGATGCTAGAGTGTGATTCGGGGTGGAATTCCATGTCTAAAAATATTATTATTAGCTGTTTTTAAAAATCGAGTGTTTTTGCTGCCCGAGGAAGAAAACGCATGATGCCGCGGTGAGAAAAAAAGCTGCCCAGGAGCAAAAAAAAATTTTTTTTCTCAAATGTAATAACGGATGCTAGAATGTGATTCAGGGTGGAATTCCATGTGTAAAAATATTATTATTAGCTGTTTTAAAAAATTGAGTATTCTTCCTGTCCGAAGAAGAAAACGCGTGATGACTCGGTCAGAAAAAAAGCTGCCCAGGAGCAAAAAATTTTTTTTTCTCAAATGTAATAATGGATGCTAGAATGTGATTCAGGGTGGAATTCCATGTCTAAAAATATTATTATTAGCTGTTTTTAAAAATCGAGTGTTTTTGCTGCCCGAGGAAGAAAACGCGTGATGCCGCGGTCAGATAAAATGCCGCCGAGGAGCAAAAAAATTTTTTTTTCTCAAATGTAATAACGGATGCTAGAATGTGATTCGGGGTGGAATTCCATGTCTTAAAATATTATTATTAGCTATTTTTAAAAATCGAGTGTTTTTGCTGCCCGAGGAAGAAAACACGTGATGCCCCGGTCCGAAAAAAAGCCGCCCAAGAGCAAAAAAAAATTTTTTCTCGAATGTAATAACGGAGGCTAGAATGTGATTCGGGGTGGAATTGCATGTCTAAAAATATTATTATTAACTATTTTTAAAAATCGAGTGTTTTTGCTGTTCGAAGAAGAAAACGAGTGATGCCGCGGTCAGAAAAAAAGCTGCCCAAGAGCAAAAAAATTTTTTTTCTCAAATGTAATAACGGATGCTAGAATGTGATTCGGGGTGTAATTCCATGTCTAAAAATATTATTATTAGCTGTATTTAAAAATCGATTGTTTTTGCTGCCCGAGGAAGAAAACGTGTGATGCAGCGGTAAGAAAAAAAGCTGCCTAGGAGCAAAAAAATTTTTTTTTCTCAAATGTAATAACGGATGCTAGAATGTGATTTAGGGTGGAATTCCATGTCTAAAAATATTATTATTAGCTGTTTTTAAAAATTGACTCTTTTTGCTACCCGAGGAAGAAAACACGTGATGACGTGGTCAGAAAAATAGCTGCCCAGGAGCATAAAAACTTTTTTTTCTCAAATGTAATAACGGATGCTAGAATGGGATTTGCGGTGGAATTCCATGTCTAAAAATATTATTACCTGTTTATAAAAATCGAGTGTTTTTGCTGTCCGAGGAAGAAAACGTGTGATGCCGCAGTCAGAAAAAAAGCTGCCCAGGAGCAAAAAATTTTTTTTTTCTCAAATGTAATAACGGATGCTAGAATGGGATTTGGGGTGGAATTCCATGTCTAACAATATTATTATGAGCTGTTTTTAAAAATCAAGTGTTTTTGCTGCCCGTCGAAGAAAACGCGTGATGCAGCAGTCAGAAAAAAAGCTGCCCAGAAGCAAAAAAAATTTTTTTTTCTCAAATGTAATAACGGATGCTAGAATGTGATTCAGGGTGGAATTCCATGTCTAAAAATATTATTATTAGCTGTTTTTAAAAATCGAGTGTTTTTGCTGCCCGAGGAAGAAAAGGCGTGTTGCAGGGGTCAGAAAAAAAGCTGCCCAGGAGCAAAAAAAATTTTTTTTCTCAAATGTAATAACGGATGCTAGAATGTGATTCAGGGTGGAATTCCATGTCTAAAAATATTATTATTAGCTGTTTTTAAAAATCGAGTGTTTTTGCTGCCCGAGGAAGAAAACGCGTGATGCCGCGGTCAGATAAAATGCCGCCGAGGAGCAAAAAAATTTTTTTTTCTCAAATGTAATAACGGATGCTAGAATGTGATTCGGGGTGGAATTCCATGTCTTAAAATATTATTATTAGCTATTTTTAAAAATCGAGTGTTTTTGCTGCCCGAGGAAGAAAACACGTGATGCCCCGGTCCGAAAAAAAGCCGCCCAAGAGCAAAAAAAAATTTTTTCTCGAATGTAATAACGGAGGCTAGAATGTGATTCGGGGTGGAATTGCATGTCTAAAAATATTATTATTAACTATTTTTAAAAATCGAGTGTTTTTGCTGTTCGAAGAAGAAAACGAGTGATGCCGCGGTCAGAAAAAAAGCTGCCCAAGAGCAAAAAAATTTTTTTTCTCAAATGTAATAACGGATGCTAGAATGTGATTCGGGGTGTAATTCCATGTCTAAAAATATTATTATTAGCTGTATTTAAAAATCGATTGTTTTTGCTGCCCGAGGAAGAAAACGTGTGATGCAGCGGTAAGAAAAAAAGCTGCCTAGGAGCAAAAAAATTTTTTTTTCTCAAATGTAATAACGGATGCTAGAATGTGATTTAGGGTGGAATTCCATGTCTAAAAATATTATTATTAGCTGTTTTTAAAAATTGACTCTTTTTGCTACCCGAGGAAGAAAACACGTGATGACGTGGTCAGAAAAATAGCTGCCCAGGAGCATAAAAACTTTTTTTTCTCAAATGTAATAACGGATGCTAGAATGGGATTTGCGGTGGAATTCCATGTCTAAAAATATTATTACCTGTTTATAAAAATCGAGTGTTTTTGCTGTCCGAGGAAGAAAACGTGTGATGCCGCAGTCAGAAAAAAAGCTGCCCAGGAGCAAAAAATTTTTTTTTTCTCAAATGTAATAACGGATGCTAGAATGGGATTTGGGGTGGAATTCCATGTCTAACAATATTATTATGAGCTGTTTTTAAAAATCAAGTGTTTTTGCTGCCCGTCGAAGAAAACGCGTGATGCAGCAGTCAGAAAAAAAGCTGCCCAGAAGCAAAAAAAATTTTTTTTTCTCAAATGTAATAACGGATGCTAGAATGTGATTCAGGGTGGAATTCCATGTCTAAAAATATTATTATTAGCTGTTTTTAAAAATCGAGTGTTTTTGCTGCCCGAGGAAGAAAAGGCGTGTTGCAGGGGTCAGAAAAAAAGCTGCCCAGGAGCAAAAAAAATTTTTTTTCTCAAATGTAATAACGGATGCTAGAATGTGATTCAGGGTGGAATTCCATGTCTAAAAATATTATTATTAGCTGTATTTAAAAATCGAGTGTTTTTGCTGCCCGAGGAAGAAAACGCGTGATGCCGTGGTCAGAAAAAAAGCTGCCCAGGAGCAAAAAAAATTTTTTTTCTCAAATGTAATAACGAATGCTAGAATGGGATTTGGGGTGGAATTCCATGTCTAAAAATCTTATTATTAGCTGTTTTTAAAAATCAAGTGTTTTTGCTGCCCGAGGAAGAAAACGCGTGATGCCGCGATAAAAAAAAAAGCTGCCCAGGAGCAAAAAAAATTTTTTTTCTCAAATGTAATAACGGATGCTAGAATGGGATTCGGGGTGGAATTCCATGTCTAAAAATATTTTTATTAGCTGTTTTTAAAAATCAAGTGTTTTTGCTGCCCGAGGAAGAAAACGTGTGATGCAGCGGTCAGAAAAAAAGCTGCCTAGGAGTAAAAAAAAATTTTTTTTTCTCAAATGTAATAAGGGATGCTAGAATGTGATTCTGGGTGGAATTCCATGTCTAAAAATATTATTATTAGCTGTTTTTAAAAATTGACTCTTTTTGCTGCCAGAGGAAGAAAACGCGTGATGCCGTGGTCAGAAAAAAAGCTGCCCAGGAGCAAAAAAATTTTTTTTTCTCAAATGTAATAACGAATGCTAGAATGGGATTTGGGGTGGAATTCCATGTCTAAAAATCTTATTATTAGCTGTTTATAAAAATCGAGTGTTTTTGCTGTCCGAGGAAGAAAACGTGTGATGCCGCAGTCAGAAAAAAAGCTGCCCAGGAGCAAAAAAATTTTTTTTTCTCAAAGGTAATAACGGATGCTAGAATGGGATTTGGGGTGGAATTCCATGTCTAACAATATTATTATTAGCTGTTTTTAAAAATCAAGTGTTTTTGCTGCCCGAGGAAGAAAACCCGTGATGCAGCAGTCAGAAAAAAAGCTGCCCAGAAGCAAAAAAAAAATTTTTTTTCTCAAATGTAATAACGGATGCTAGAATGTGATTCAGGGTGGAATTCCATGTCTAAAAATATTATTATTAGCTGTTTTTAAAAATCAAGTGTTTTTGCTGCCCGAGGAAGAAAACACGTGATGCCGTGGTCCAAAAAAAAGCCGCCCAAGAGCAAAAAAAAATTTTTTCTCGAATGTAATAACGGATGCTAGAATGGGATTCGGGGTGGAATTCCATGTCTAAAAATCTTATTATTAGCTGTTTATAAAAATCGAGTGTTTTTGCTGTCCGAGGAAGAAAACGTGTGATGCCGCAGTCAGAAAAAAAGCTGCCCAGGAGCAAAAAAATTTTTTTTTCTCAAAGGTAATAACGGATGCTAGAATGGGATTTGGGGTGGAATTCCATGTCTAAAAATATTATTATTAGCTGTTTTTAAAAATCGAGTGTTTTTGCTGCCCGAGGAAGAAAACGCGTGATGCCACGGTCAGATAAAATGCTGCCGAGGAGCAAAAAATTTTTTTTTTCTCAAATGTAATAACGGATGCTAGAATGTGATTCGGGGTGGAATTCCATGTCTTAAAATATTATTATTAGCTATTTTAAAAAATCGAGTGTTTTTGCTGCCCGAGGAAGAAAACACGTGATGCCGTGGTCCGAAAAAAAGCCGCCCAAGAGCAAAAAAAAATTTTTTTTCTCAAATGTAATAACGGATGCTAGGATGTGATTCAGGGTGGAATTCCATGTCTAAAAATATTATTATTAGCTGTTTTTAAAAATTGACTCTTTTTGCTGCCCGAGGAAGAAAACGCGTCATGCCTCGGTCAGAAAAAAAGCTGCCCAGGAGCAAAAATTTTTTTTTCTCAAATGTAATAATGGATGCTAGAATGTGATTCGGGGTGGAATTCCATGTCTAAAAATATTTTTGTTAGCTGTTTTTAAAAATTGAGTGTTTTTGCTGCCCGAGGTAGAAAACGTGTGATGCCGCGGTCAGAAAAAAAGCTGCACAGGAGCAAAAAATTTTTTTTTCTCAAATGTAATAACGGATGCTACAATGTGATTCGGGGTGGAATTCCATGTCTAAAAATATTATTATTAGCTGTTTATAAAAATTGAGTGTTTTTGCTGCCCGAGGAAGAAAACGCATGATGCCGTGGTCAGAAAAAAAGCTGCCCAGGAACAAAAATTTTTTTTTTCTCAAATGTAATAACGGATACTAGAATGTGATTCAGGGTGGAATTCCATGTCTAAAAATATTATTATTAGCTGTTTTTAAAAATCTAGTGTTTTTGCTGCCCGAGGAAGAAAACGCGTGATCCCGCGGTCAGAAAAAAAGCTGCCCAGGAACAAAAAATTTTTTTTCTCAAATGTAATAACGGATGCTAGAATGGGATTCGGGGTGGAATTCCATGTCTAAAAATATTATTATTAGCTGTTTTTAAATATCGAGTGTTTTCGCTGCCCAAGGAAGAGAACGCGTGATGCCGTGGTCAGAAAAAAAGCTGCCAGAAGCAAAAAATTTTTTTTTCTCAAATGTAATAACGGATGCTAGAATGTGATTCAGGGTGGAATTCCATATCTAAAAATATTATTAGTAGCTGTTTTTAAAAATCGAGTGTTTTTGCTGCCCAAGGAGGAAAACACATGATGCCGCAGTCAGAAAAAAAGCTGCCCAGGAGCAAAAAAAATTTTTTTTCTCAAATGTAATAACGGATGCTAGAATGTGATTCAGGGTGGAATTCCATGTCTAAAAATATTATTATTAGCTGTTTTGAAAAATCGAGTGTTTTTGCTGCCCAAGGAAGAAAACGCGTGATGCCGCGGTCATAAAAAAAGTTGCTCAGGAGCAAAAAAATTTTTTTTTCTCAAATGTAATAACAGATGCTAGAATGTGATTTAGGGTGGAATTCCATGTCTAAAAATATTATTATTAGCTGTTTTTAAAAATTGACTCTTTTTGCTGCCCGAGGAAGAAAACGCGTGATGCCTCGGTCAGAAAAAAAGCTGCCCTGTAGCAAAAAAATTTTTTTTTTCTCAAATATAATAACGGATGCTAGAATGTGATTCAGGGTGGAATTCCATGTCTAAAAATATTATTATTAGCTGTTTTAAAAAATTGAGTATTCTTGCTGTCCGAAGAAGAAAAGGCGTGATGCCTCGGTCAGATAAAATGCTGCCGAGGAGCAAAAAAATTTTTTTTCTCAAATGTAATAACGGATGCTAGAATGTGATTCGGGGTGGAATTCCATGTCTTAAAATATTATTATTAGCTATTTTTAAAAATCGAGTGTTTTTGCTGCCCGAGGAAGAAAACACGTGATGCCGCGGTCCGAAAAAAAGCCGCCCAAGAGCAAAAAAATTTTTTTTCTCGAATGTAATAACGGATGCTAGAATGTGATTCGGGGTGGAATTGCATGTCTAAAAATATTATTATTAGCTGTTTTTAAAAATCAATTGTTTTTGCTGCCCGAGGAAGAATACGCGTGATGCCGCGATAAAAAAAAAAGCTGCCCAGGAGCAAAAAAAAATTTTTTTTCTCAAATGTAATAACGGATGCTAGAATGGGATTCGGGGTGGAATTCTATGTCTAAAAATATTTTTATTAGCTGTTTTTAAAAATCAAGTGTTTTTGCTGCCCGAGGAAGAAAACGTGTGATGCAGCGGTCAGAAAAAAAGCTGCCTAGGAGCAAAAAAATTTTTTTTTCTCAAATGTAATAACTGATGCTAGAATGTGATTCGGGGTGGAATTCCATGTCTAAAAATATTATTATCAGCTGTTTTTAAAAATTGAGTGTTTTTGCTGCCCGAGGAAGAAAACCCGTGATGCCGCGGTCAGAAAAAAAGCTGCCCTGTAGCAAAAAAAAATTTTTTTCTCAAATGTAATAACGGATGCTAGAATGTGATTCAGGGTGGAATTCCATGTCTAAAAATATTATTATTAGCTGTTTTTAAAAATCAAGTGTTTTTGCTGCCTGAGGAAGAAAACCCGTGATGCCGCGGTCAGAAAAAAAGCTGCCCAGGAGCAAAAAAAATTTTTTTTTTCTCAAATGTAATAACGAATGCTAGAATGTGATTCGGGGTGGAATTCCATGTCTAAAAATATTATTATTAGCTGTTTTTAAAAATTGAGTGTTTTTGCTGCCCAAGGTAGAAAACGCGTGATGCCGCGGTCAGATAAAATGCCGCCGAGGAGCAAAAAATTTTTTTTTTCTCAAATGTAATAACGGATGCTAGAATGTGATTCAGGGTGGAATTCCATGTCTTAAAATATTATTATTAGCTATTTTTAAAAATCGAGTGTTTTTGCTGCCCGAGGAAGAAAACACGTGATGCCCCGGTCCGAAAAAAAGCCGCCCAAGAGCAAAAAAATTTTTTTTCTCGAATGTAATAACGGATGCTAGAATGTGATTTGGGGTGGAATTGCATGTCTAAAAATATTATTATTAGCTGTTTTTAAAAATCGAGTGTTTTTGCTGTTCGAAGAAGAAAACGAGTGATGCCGCGGTCAGAAAAAAAGCTGCCCAGGAGCAAAAAAATTTTTTTTCTCAAATGTAATAACGAATGCTAGAATGTGATTCGGGGTGGAATTCCATGTCTAAAAATATTATTATTAGATGTTTTAAAAAATCAAGTGTTTTTGCTGCCGGAGGAAGAAAACCCGTGATGCCGCGGTCAGAAAAAAAGCTGCCCAGGAGCAAAAAAAATTTTTTTTTTCTCAAATGTAATAACGGATACTAGAATGTGATTTGGGGTGGAATTCCATGTCTAAAAATATTATTATTAGCTGTTTTTAAAAATCGAGTGTTTTTGCTGCCCGAGGAAGAAAACGCGTGATCCCGCGGTCAGAAAAAAAGCTGCCCAGGAAGAAAAAATTTTTTTTTCTCAAATGTAATAACGGATGCTAGAATGGTATTCGGGGTGGAATTCCATGTCTAAAAATATTATTATTAGCTGTTTTTAAATATCGAGTGTTTTCGCTGCCCAAGGAACAGAACGCGTGATGCCGCGGTCAGAAAAAAAGCTGCCAGAAGCAAAAAATTTTTTTTTCTCAAATGTAATAACAGATGCTAGAATGTGATTCAGGGTGGAATTCCATGTCCAAAAATATTATTATTAGCTGTTTTTAAAAATCAAGTGTTTTTGCTGCCCGAGGAAGAAAACGCGTCATGCAGCGGTCAGAAAAAAAGCTGCCCAGGAGCAAAAAAAATTTTTTTTTCTCAAATGTAATAACGGATCCTAGAATGTGATTCGGGGTGGAATTCCATGTCTAAAAATATTATTATTAGCTGTTTTTAAAAATCAAGTGT
Source organism: Arizona elegans (assembly GCA_022577455.1). Taxonomy (NCBI): domain Eukaryota; kingdom Metazoa; phylum Chordata; class Lepidosauria; order Squamata; family Colubridae; genus Arizona; species Arizona elegans. Next base: position 166,649,464 of record JAKOOJ010000001.1, on the reverse strand, counting down.
TTTTGCTGCCTGAGGAAGAAAACCCGTGATGCCGCGGTCAGAAAAAAAGCTGCCCAGGAGCAAAAAAAATTTTTTTTTTCTCAAATGTAATAACGAATGCTAGAATGTGATTCGGGGTGGAATTCCATGTCTAAAAATATTATTATTAGCTGTTTTTAAAAATTGAGTGTTTTTGCTGCCCAAGGTAGAAAACGCGTGATGCCGCGGTCAGAAAAAAAGCTGCCCAGGAGCAAAAATTTATTTTCTCAAATGTAATAACGGATGCTAGAGTGTGATTCGGGGTGGAATTCCATGTCTAAAAATATTATTATTAGCTGTTTTTAAAAATCGAGTGTTTTTGCTGCCCGAGGAAGAAAACGCGTGATGCCGCGATAAAAAAAAAAGCTGCCCAGGAGCAAAAAAAATTTTTTTTCTCAAATGTAATAACGGATGCTAGAATGGGATTCGGGGTGGAATTCCATGTCTAAAAATATTTTTATTAGCTGTTTTTAAAAATCAAGTGTTTTTGCTGCCCGAGGAAGAAAACGTGTGATGCAGCGGTCAGAAAAAAAGCTGCCTAGGAGTAAAAAAAAATTTTTTTTTCTCAAATGTAATAAGGGATGCTAGAATGTGATTCTGGGTGGAATTCCATGTCTAAAAATATTATTATTAGCTGTTTTTAAAAATTGACTCTTTTTGCTGCCAGAGGAAGAAAACGCGTGATGCCGTGGTCAGAAAAAAAGCTGCCCAGGAGCAAAAAAATTTTTTTTTCTCAAATGTAATAACGAATGCTAGAATGGGATTTGGGGTGGAATTCCATGTCTAAAAATCTTATTATTAGCTGTTTATAAAAATCGAGTGTTTTTGCTGTCCGAGGAAGAAAACGTGTGATGCCGCAGTCAGAAAAAAAGCTGCCCAGGAGCAAAAAAATTTTTTTTTCTCAAAGGTAATAACGGATGCTAGAATGGGATTTGGGGTGGAATTCCATGTCTAACAATATTATTATTAGCTGTTTTTAAAAATCAAGTGTTTTTGCTGCCCGAGGAAGAAAACCCGTGATGCAGCAGTCAGAAAAAAAGCTGCCCAGAAGCAAAAAAAAAATTTTTTTTCTCAAATGTAATAACGGATGCTAGAATGTGATTCAGGGTGGAATTCCATGTCTAAAAATATTATTATTAGCTGTTTTTAAAAATCAAGTGTTTTTGCTGCCCGAGGAAGAAAACACGTGATGCCGTGGTCCAAAAAAAAGCCGCCCAAGAGCAAAAAAAAATTTTTTCTCGAATGTAATAACGGATGCTAGAATGGGATTCGGGGTGGAATTCCATGTCTAAAAATCTTATTATTAGCTGTTTATAAAAATCGAGTGTTTTTGCTGTCCGAGGAAGAAAACGTGTGATGCCGCAGTCAGAAAAAAAGCTGCCCAGGAGCAAAAAAATTTTTTTTTCTCAAAGGTAATAACGGATGCTAGAATGGGATTTGGGGTGGAATTCCATGTCTAAAAATATTATTATTAGCTGTTTTTAAAAATCGAGTGTTTTTGCTGCCCGAGGAAGAAAACGCGTGATGCCACGGTCAGATAAAATGCCGCCGAGGAGCAAAAAATTTTTTTTTTCTCAAATGTAATAACGGATGCTAGAATGTGATTCGGGGTGGAATTCCATGTCTTAAAATATTATTATTAGCTATTTTAAAAAATCGAGTGTTTTTGCTGCCCGAGGAAGAAAACACGTGATGCCGTGGTCCGAAAAAAAGCCGCCCAAGAGCAAAAAAAAATTTTTTTTCTCAAATGTAATAACGGATGCTAGGATGTGATTCAGGGTGGAATTCCATGTCTAAAAATATTATTATTAGCTGTTTTTAAAAATTGACTCTTTTTGCTGCCCGAGGAAGAAAACGCGTCATGCCTCGGTCAGAAAAAAAGCTGCCCAGGAGCAAAAATTTTTTTTTCTCAAATGTAATAATGGATGCTAGAATGTGATTCGGGGTGGAATTCCATGTCTAAAAATATTTTTGTTAGCTGTTTTTAAAAATTGAGTGTTTTTGCTGCCCGAGGTAGAAAACGTGTGATGCCGCGGTCAGAAAAAAAGCTGCACAGGAGCAAAAAATTTTTTTTTCTCAAATGTAATAACGGATGCTACAATGTGATTCGGGGTGGAATTCCATGTCTAAAAATATTATTATTAGCTGTTTATAAAAATTGAGTGTTTTTGCTGCCCGAGGAAGAAAACGCATGATGCCGTGGTCAGAAAAAAAGCTGCCCAGGAACAAAAATTTTTTTTTTCTCAAATGTAATAACGGATACTAGAATGTGATTCAGGGTGGAATTCCATGTCTAAAAATATTATTATTAGCTGTTTTTAAAAATCTAGTGTTTTTGCTGCCCGAGGAAGAAAACGCGTGGTCCCGCGGTCAGAAAAAAAGCTGCCCAGGAACAAAAAATTTTTTTTCTCAAATGTAATAACGGATGCTAGAATGGGATTCGGGGTGGAATTCCATGTCTAAAAATATTATTATTAGCTGTTTTTAAATATCGAGTGTTTTCGCTGCCCAAGGAAGAGAACGCGTGATGCCGTGGTCAGAAAAAAAGCTGCCAGAAGCAAAAAATTTTTTTTTCTCAAATGTAATAACGGATGCTAGAATGTGATTCAGGGTGGAATTCCATATCTAAAAATATTATTAGTAGCTGTTTTTAAAAATCGAGTGTTTTTGCTGCCCAAGGAGGAAAACACATGATGCCGCAGTCAGAAAAAAAGCTGCCCAGGAGCAAAAAAAATTTTTTTTCTCAAATGTAATAACGGATGCTAGAATGTGATTCAGGGTGGAATTCCATGTCTAAAAATATTATTATTAGCTGTTTTGAAAAATCGAGTGTTTTTGCTGCCCAAGGAAGAAAACGCGTGATGCCGCGGTCATAAAAAAAGTTGCTCAGGAGCAAAAAAATTTTTTTTTCTCAAATGTAATAACAGATGCTAGAATGTGATTTAGGGTGGAATTCCATGTCTAAAAATATTATTATTAGCTGTTTTTAAAAATTGACTCTTTTTGCTGCCCGAGGAAGAAAACGCGTGATGCCTCGGTCAGAAAAAAAGCTGCCCTGTAGCAAAAAAATTTTTTTTTTCTCAAATATAATAACGGATGCTAGAATGTGATTCAGGGTGGAATTCCATGTCTAAAAATATTATTATTAGCTGTTTTAAAAAATTGAGTATTCTTGCTGTCCGAAGAAGAAAAGGCGTGATGCCTCGGTCAGATAAAATGCTGCCGAGGAGCAAAAAAATTTTTTTTCTCAAATGTAATAACGGATGCTAGAATGTGATTCGGGGTGGAATTCCATGTCTTAAAATATTATTATTAGCTATTTTTAAAAATCGAGTGTTTTTGCTGCCCGAGGAAGAAAACACGTGATGCCGCGGTCCGAAAAAAAGCCGCCCAAGAGCAAAAAAATTTTTTTTCTCGAATGTAATAACGGATGCTAGAATGTGATTCGGGGTGGAATTGCATGTCTAAAAATATTATTATTAGCTGTTTTTAAAAATCAATTGTTTTTGCTGCCCGAGGAAGAATACGCGTGATGCCGCGATAAAAAAAAAAGCTGCCCAGGAGCAAAAAAAAATTTTTTTTCTCAAATGTAATAACGGATGCTAGAATGGGATTCGGGGTGGAATTCTATGTCTAAAAATATTTTTATTAGCTGTTTTTAAAAATCAAGTGTTTTTGCTGCCCGAGGAAGAAAACGTGTGATGCAGCGGTCAGAAAAAAAGCTGCCTAGGAGCAAAAAAATTTTTTTTTCTCAAATGTAATAACTGATGCTAGAATGTGATTCGGGGTGGAATTCCATGTCTAAAAATATTATTATCAGCTGTTTTTAAAAATTGAGTGTTTTTGCTGCCCGAGGAAGAAAACCCGTGATGCCGCGGTCAGAAAAAAAGCTGCCCTGTAGCAAAAAAAAATTTTTTTCTCAAATGTAATAACGGATGCTAGAATGTGATTCAGGGTGGAATTCCATGTCTAAAAATATTATTATTAGCTGTTTTTAAAAATCAAGTGTTTTTGCTGCCTGAGGAAGAAAACCCGTGATGCCGCGGTCAGAAAAAAAGCTGCCCAGGAGCAAAAAAAATTTTTTTTTTCTCAAATGTAATAACGAATGCTAGAATGTGATTCGGGGTGGAATTCCATGTCTAAAAATATTATTATTAGCTGTTTTTAAAAATTGAGTGTTTTTGCTGCCCAAGGTAGAAAACGCGTGATGCCGCGGTCAGATAAAATGCCGCCGAGGAGCAAAAAATTTTTTTTTTCTCAAATGTAATAACGGATGCTAGAATGTGATTCGGGGTGGAATTCCATGTCTTAAAATATTATTATTAGCTATTTTTAAAAATCGAGTGTTTTTGCTGCCCGAGGAAGAAAACACGTGATGCCCCGGTCCGAAAAAAAGCCGCCCAAGAGCAAAAAAATTTTTTTTCTCGAATGTAATAACGGATGCTAGAATGTGATTTGGGGTGGAATTGCATGTCTAAAAATATTATTATTAGCTGTTTTTAAAAATCGAGTGTTTTTGCTGTTCGAAGAAGAAAACGAGTGATGCCGCGGTCAGAAAAAAAGCTGCCCAGGAGCAAAAAAATTTTTTTTCTCAAATGTAATAACGAATGCTAGAATGTGATTCGGGGTGGAATTCCATGTCTAAAAATATTATTATTAGATGTTTTAAAAAATCAAGTGTTTTTGCTGCCGGAGGAAGAAAACCCGTGATGCCGCGGTCAGAAAAAAAGCTGCCCAGGAGCAAAAAAAATTTTTTTTTTCTCAAATGTAATAACGGATACTAGAATGTGATTTGGGGTGGAATTCCATGTCTAAAAATATTATTATTAGCTGTTTTTAAAAATCGAGTGTTTTTGCTGCCCGAGGAAGAAAACGCGTGATCCCGCGGTCAGAAAAAAAGCTGCCCAGGAAGAAAAAATTTTTTTTTCTCAAATGTAATAACGGATGCTAGAATGGTATTCGGGGTGGAATTCCATGTCTAAAAATATTATTATTAGCTGTTTTTAAATATCGAGTGTTTTCGCTGCCCAAGGAACAGAACGCGTGATGCCGCGGTCAGAAAAAAAGCTGCCAGAAGCAAAAAATTTTTTTTTCTCAAATGTAATAACAGATGCTAGAATGTGATTCAGGGTGGAATTCCATGTCCAAAAATATTATTATTAGCTGTTTTTAAAAATCAAGTGTTTTTGCTGCCCGAGGAAGAAAACGCGTCATGCAGCGGTCAGAAAAAAAGCTGCCCAGGAGCAAAAAAATTTTTTTTTTCTCAAATGTAATAACGGATCCTAGAATGTGATTCGGGGTGGAATTCCATGTCTAAAAATATTATTATTAGCTGTTTTTAAAAATCAAGTGTTTTTGCTGCCTGAGGAAGAAAACCCGTGATGCCGCGGTCAGAAAAAAAGCTGCCCAGGAGCAAAAAAAATTTTTTTTTTCTCAAATGTAATAACGAATGCTAGAATGTGATTCGGGGTGGAATTCCATGTCTAAAAATATTATTATTAGCTGTTTTTAAAAATTGAGTGTTTTTGCTGCCCAAGGTAGAAAACGCGTGATGCCGCGGTCAGAAAAAAAGCTGCCCAGGAGCAAAAATTTATTTTCTCAAATGTAATAACGGATGCTAGAGTGTGATTCGGGGTGGAATTCCATGTCTAAAAATATTATTATTAGCTGTTTTTAAAAATCGAGTGTTTTTGCTGCCCGAGGAAGAAAACGCATGATGCCGCGGTGAGAAAAAAAGCTGCCCAGGAGCAAAAAAAAATTTTTTTTCTCAAATGTAATAACGGATGCTAGAATGTGATTCAGGGTGGAATTCCATGTCTAAAAATATTATTATTAGCTGTTTTTAAAAATCAAGTGTTTTTGCTGCCCGAGGAAGAAAACGCGTCATGCAGCGGTCAGAAAAAAAGCTGCCCAGGAGCAAAAAAAATTTTTTTTTCTCAAATGTAATAACGGATGCTAGAATGTGAATCAGGGTGGAATTCCATGTGTAAAAATATTATTATTAGCTGTTTTAAAAAATTGAGTATTCTTCCTGTCCGAAGAAGAAAACGCGTGATGCCTCGGTCAGAAAAAAAGCTGCCCAGGAGCAAAAAATTTTTTTTTCTCAAATGTAATAATGGATGCTAGAATGTGATTCAGGGTGGAATTCCATGTCTAAAAATATTATTATTAGCTGTTTTTAAAAATCGAGTGTTTTTGCTGCCCGAGGAAGAAAACGCGTGATGCAGCGGTAAGAAAAAAAGCTGCCTAGGAGCAAAAAAATTTTTTTTTCTCAAATGTAATAACGGATCCTAGAATGTGATTCGGGGTGGAATTCCATGTCTAAAAATATTATTATTAGCTGTTTTGAAAAATCAAGTGTTTTTGCTGCCCGAGGAAGAAAACACGTGATGCCGCGGTCCGAAAAAAAGCCGCCCAAGAGCAAAAAAAATTTTTTTCTCGAATGTAATAACGGAGGCTAGAATGTGATTCGGGGTGGAATTGCATGTCTAAAAATATTATTATTAGCTATTTTTAAAAATCGAGTGTTTTTGCTGTTCGAAGAAGAAAACGAGTGATGCCGCGGTCAGAAAAAAAGCTGCCCAGGAGCAAAAAAAATTTTTTTCTCAAATGTAATAACGGATGCTAGAATGTGATTCGGGGTGTAATTCCATGTCTAAAAATATTATTATTAGCTGTATTTAAAAATCGATTGTTTTTGCAGCCCGAGGAAGAAAACGTGTGATGCAGCGGTAAGAAAAAAAGCTGCTAGGAGCAAAAAAAATTTTTTTTCTCAAATGTAATAACGGATCCTAGAATGTGATTCGGGGTGGAATTCCATGTCTAAAAATATTATTATTAGCTGTTTTGAAAAATCAAGTGTTTTTGCTGCCCGAGGAAGAAAACACGTGATGCCGCGGTCATAAAAAAAGTTGCTCAGGAGCAAAAAAAATTTTTTTTTCTCAAATGTAATAACAGATGCTAGAATGTGATTTAGGGTGGAATTCCATGTCTAAAAATATTATTATTAGCTGTTTTTAAAAATTGACTCTTTTTGCTGCCCGAGGAAGAAAACGTGTGATGCCGCAGTCAGAAAAAAAGCTGCCAAGGATCAAAAAAAAATTTTTTTCTCAAATGTAATAACGGATGCTAGAATGTGATTCAGGGTGGAATTCCATGTCTAAAAATATCATTATTAGCTGTTTTTAAAAATCAAGTGTTTTTGCTGCCCGAGGAAGAAAACGCGTCATGCAGCGGTCAGAAAAAAAGCTGCCCAGGAGCAAAAAAAATTTTTTTTTCTCAAATGTAATAACGGATCCTAGAATGTGATTCGGGGTGGAATTCCATGTCTAAAAATATTATTATTAGCTGTTTTAAAAAATCAAGTGTTTTTGCTGCCTGAGGAAGAAAACCCGTGATGCCGCGGTCAGAAAAAAAGCTGCCCAGGAGCAAAAAAAAATTTTTTTCTCAAATGTAATAACGGATGCTAGAATGTGATTCAGGGTGGAATTCCATGTCTAAAAATATTATTATTAGCTGTTTTTAAAAATCAAGTGTTTTCGCTGCCCAAGGAAGAGAACGCGTGATGCCGCGGTCAGAAAAAAAGCTGCCAGAAGCAAAAAATTTTTTTTTCTCAAATGTAATAACGGATGCTAGAATGTGATTCAGGGTGGAATTCCATATCTAAAAATATTATTATTAGCTGTTTTTAAAAATCGAGTGTTTTTGCTGCCCGAGGAAGAAAACGCATGATGCCGGGGTGAGAAAAAAAGCTGCCCAGGAGCAAAAAAAATTTTTTTTTCTCAAATGTAATAATGGATGCTAGAATGTGATTTAGGGTGGGATTCCATGTCTAAAAATATTATTATTAGCTGTTTTTAAAAATTGACTCTTTTTGCTGCCCGAGGAAGAAAACGCGTGATGCCGTGGTTCGAAAAAAAGCTGCCCAGGAGCAAAAAATTTTTTTTTTCTCAAATGTAATAACGGATGCTAGAATGGGATTTGGGGTGGAATTCCATGTCTAAAAATATTATTATTAGCTGTTTTTAAAAATTGACTCTTTTTGCTGCCCGAGGAAGAAAACGCATGATGCCTCGGTCAGAAAAAAACCTGCCCAGGAGCAAAAATTTTTTTTTTCTCAAATGTAATAATGGATGCTAGAATGTGATTCGGGGTGGAATTCCATGTCTAAAAATATTTTTATTAGCTGTTTTTAAAAATTGAGTGTTTTTGTTGCCCGAGGTAGAAAACGCGTGATGCCGCGGTCAGAAAAAAAGCTGCCCAGGAGCAAAAATTTTTTTTTCTCAAATGTAATAACGGATGCTAGAGTGTGATTCGGGGTGGAATTCCATGTCTAAAAATATCATTATTAGCTGTTTTTAAAAATCAAGTGTTTTTGCTGCCCGAGGAAGAAAACGCGTCATGCAGCGGTCAGAAAAAAAGCTGCCCAGGAGCAAAAAAAATTTTTTTTTCTCAAATGTAATAACGGATCCTAGAATGTGATTCGGGGTGGAATTCCATGTCTAAAAATATTATTATTAGCTGTTTTTAAAAATCAAGTGTTTTTGCTGCCTGAGGAAGAAAACCCGTGATGCCGCGGTCAGAAAAAAAGCTGCCCAGGAGCAAAAAAAAATTTTTTTCTCAAATGTAATAACGGATGCTAGAATGTGATTCAGGGTGGAATTCCATGTCTAAAAATATTATTATTAGCTGTTTTTAAAAATCGAGTGTTTTTGCTGTTCGAAGAAGAAAACGAGTGATGCCGCGGTCAGAAAAAAAGCTGCCCAGGAGCAAAAAATTTTTTTTTCTCAAATGTAATAACGAATGCTAGAATGTGATTCGGGGTGGAATTCCATGTCTAAAAATATTATTATTAGCTGTTTTAAAAAATCAAGTGTTTTTGCTGCCTGAGTAAGAAAACCCGTGATGCCGCGGTCAGAAAAAAAGCTGCCCAGGAGCAAAAAAAATTTTTTTTTCTCAAATGTAATAACGGATCCTAGAATGTGATTCGGGGTGGAATTCCATGTCTAAAAATATTATTATTAGCTGTTTTAAAAAATCAAGTGTTTTTGCTGCCTGAGGAAGAAAACCCGTGATGCCGCGGTCAGAAAAAAAGCTGCCCAGGAGCAAAAAAAAATTTTTTTCTCAAATGTAATAACGGATGCTAGAATGTGATTCAGGGTGGAATTCCATGTCTAAAAATATTATTATTAGCTGTTTTTAAAAATCAAGTGTTTTCGCTGCCCAAGGAAGAGAACGCGTGATGCCGCGGTCAGAAAAAAAGCTGCCAGAAGCAAAAAATTTTTTTTTCTCAAATGTAATAACGGATGCTAGAATGTGATTCAGGGTGGAATTCCATATCTAAAAATATTATTATTAGCTGTTTTTAAAAATCGAGTGTTTTTGCTGCCCGAGGAAGAAAACGCATGATGCCGGGGTGAGAAAAAAAGCTGCCCAGGAGCAAAAAAAATTTTTTTTTCTCAAATGTAATAATGGATGCTAGAATGTGATTTAGGGTGGGATTCCATGTCTAAAAATATTATTATTAGCTGTTTTTAAAAATTGACTCTTTTTGCTGCCCGAGGAAGAAAACGCGTGATGCCGTGGTTCGAAAAAAAGCTGCCCAGGAGCAAAAAATTTTTTTTTTCTCAAATGTAATAACGGATGCTAGAATGGGATTTGGGGTGGAATTCCATGTCTAAAAATATTATTATTAGCTGTTTTTAAAAATTGACTCTTTTTGCTGCCCGAGGAAGAAAACGCATGATGCCTCGGTCAGAAAAAAAGCTGCCCAGGAGCAAAAATTTTTTTTTCTCAAATGTAATAACGGATGCTAGAGTGTGATTCGGGGTGGAATTCCATGTCTAAAAATATCATTATTAGCTGTTTTTAAAAATCAAGTGTTTTTGCTGCCCGAGGAAGAAAACGCGTCATGCAGCGGTCAGAAAAAAAGCTGCCCAGGAGCAAAAAAAATTTTTTTTTCTCAAATGTAATAACGGATCCTAGAATGTGATTCGGGGTGGAATTCCATGTCTAAAAATATTATTATTAGCTGTTTTTAAAAATCAAGTGTTTTTGCTGCCTGAGGAAGAAAACCCGTGATGCCGCGGTCAGAAAAAAAGCTGCCCAGGAGCAAAAAAAAAATTTTTTCTCAAATGTAATAACGGATGCTAGAATGTGATTCAGGGTGGAATTCCATGTCTAAAAATATTATTATTAGCTGTTTTTAAAAATCGAGTGTTTTTGCTGTTCGAAGAAGAAAACGAGTGATGCCGCGGTCAGAAAAAAAGCTGCCCAGGAGCAAAAAAATTTTTTTTCTCAAATGTAATAACGAATGCTAGAATGTGATTCGGGGTGGAATTCCATGTCTAAAAATATTATTATTAGCTGTTTTAAAAAATCAAGTGTTTTTGCTGCCTGTGGAAGAAAACCCGTGATGCCGCGGTCAGAAAAAAAGCTGCCCAGGAGCAAAAAAAATTTTTTTTTTCTCAAATGTAATAACGGATACTAGAATGTGATTTGGGGTGGAATTCCATGTCTAAAAATATTATTATTAGCTGTTTTTAAAAATCGAGTGTTTTTGCTGCCCGAGGAAGAAAACGCGTGATCCCGCGGTCAGAAAAAAAGCTGCCCAGGAAGAAAGAATTTTTTTTTCTCAAATGTAATAACGGATGCTAGAATGGTATTCGGGGTGTAATTCCATGTCTAAAAATATTATTATTAGCTGTTTTTAAATATCGAGTGTTTTCGCTGCCCAAGGAACAGAACGCGTGATGCCGCGGTCAGAAAAAAAGCTGCCAGAAGCAAAAAATTTTTTTTTCTCAAATGTAATAACAGATGCTAGAATGTGATTCAGGGTGGAATTCCATGTCCAAAAATATTATTATTAGCTGTTTTTAAAAATCAAGTGTTTTTGCTGCCCGAGGAAGAAAACGCGTCATGCAGCGGTCAGAAAAAAAGCTGCCCAGGAGCAAAAAAAATTTTTTTTTCTCAAATGTAATAACGGATCCTAGAATGTGATTCGGGGTGGAATTCCATGTCTAAAAATATTATTATTAGCTGTTTTTAAAAATCAAGTGTTTTTGCTGCCTGAGGAAGAAAACCCGTGATGCCGCGGTCAGAAAAAAAGCTGCCCAGGAGCAAAAAAAATTTTTTTTTTCTCAAATGTAATAACGAATGCTAGAATGTGATTCGGGGTGGAATTCCATGTCTAAAAATATTATTATTAGTTGTTTTTAAAAATTGAGTGTTTTTGCTGCCCAAGGTAGAAAACGCGTGATGCCGCGGTCAGAAAAAAAGCTGCCCAGGAGCAAAAATTTATTTTCTCAAATGTAATAACGGATGCTAGAGTGTGATTCGGGGTGGAATTCCATGTCTAAAAATATTATTATTAGCTGTTTTTAAAAATCAAGTGTTTTTGCTGCCCGAGGAAGAAAACGCGTCATGCAGCGGTCAGAAAAAAAGCTGCCCAGGAGCAAAAAAAATTTTTTTTTCTCAAATGTAATAACGGATGCTAGAATGTGAATCAGGGTGGAATTCCATGTGTAAAAATATTATTATTAGCTGTTTTAAAAAATTGAGTATTCTTCCTGTCCGAAGAAGAAAACGCGTGATGCCTCGGTCAGAAAAAAAGCTGCCCAGGAGCAAAAATTTTTTTTTTCTCAAATGTAATAACGGATGCTAGAATGTGATTCGGGGTGGAATTCCATGTCTTAAAATATTATTATTAGCTATTTTTAAAAATCGAGTGTTTTTCCTGCCCGAGGAAGAAAACGTGTCATGCAGCGGTAAGAAAAAAAGCTGCCTAGGAGCAAAAAAATTTTTTTTTCTCAAATGTAATAACGGATCCTAGAATGTGATTCGGGGTGGAATTCCATGTCTAAAAATATTATTATTAGCTGTTTTGAAAAATCAAGTGTTTTTGCTGCCCAAGGAAGAAAACGCGTGATGCCGCGGTCATAAAAAAAGTTGCTCAGGAGCAAAAAAATTTTTTTTTCTCAAATGTAATAACAGATGCTAGAATGTGATTTAGGGTGGAATTCCATGTCTAAAAATATTATTATTAGCTGTTTTAAAAAATTGAGTATTCTTGCTGTCCGAAGAAGAAAATGCGTGATGCCTCGGTCAGAAAAAAAGCTGCCCAGGAGCAAAAAAATTTTTTTTTCTCAAATGTAATAATGGATGCTAGAATGTGATTCAGGGTGGAATTCCATGTCTAAAAATATTATTATTAGCTGTTTTTAAAAATCGAGTGTTTTTGCTGCCCGAGGAATAAAACACGTGATGCCGCGGTCAGATAAAATGCTGCCGAGGAGCAAAAAAATTTTTTTCCTCAAATGTAATAACGGATGCTAGAATGTGATTCGGGGTGGAATTCCATGTCTTAAAATATTATTATTAGCTATTTTTAAAAATCGAGTGTTTTTGCTGTTCGAAGAAGAAAACGAGTGATGCCGCGGTCAGAAAAAAAGCTGCCCAGGAGCAAAAAAAATTTTTTTCTCAAATGTAATAACGGATGCTAGAATGTGATTCGGGGTGTAATTCCATGTCTAAAAATATTATTATTAGCTGTATTTAAAAATCGATTGTTTTTGCAGCCCGAGGAAGAAAACGTGTGATGCAGCGGTAAGAAAAAAAGCTGCTAGGAGCAAAAAAAATTTTTTTTCTCAAATGTAATAACGGATCCTAGAATGTGATTCGAGGTGGAATTCCATGTCTAAAAATATTATTATTAGCTGTTTTGAAAAATCAAGTGTTTTTGCTGCCCGAGGAAGAAAACACGTGATGCCGCGGTCATAAAAAAAGTTGCTCAGGAGCAAAAAAAATTTTTTTTTCTCAAATGTAATAACAGATGCTAGAATGTGATTTAGGGTGGAATTCCATGTCTAAAAATATTATTATTAGCTGTTTTTAAAAATTGACTCTTTTTGCTGCCCGAGGAAGAAAACGTGTGATGCCGCAGTCAGAAAAAAAGCTGCCAAGGATCAAAAAAAAATTTTTTTCTCAAATGTAATAACGGATGCTAGAATGTGATTCAGGGTGGAATTCCATGTCTAAAAATATCATTATTAGCTGTTTTTAAAAATCAAGTGTTTTTGCTGCCCGAGGAAGAAAACGCGTCATGCAGCGGTCAGAAAAAAAGCTGCCCAGGAGCAAAAAAAATTTTTTTTTCTCAAATGTAATAATGGATGCTAGAATGTGATTCAGGGTGGAATTCCATGTCTAAAAATATTATTATTAGCTGTTTTTAAAAATCGAGTGTTTTTGCTGCCCGAGGAAGAAAACGCGTGATGCAGCGGTAAGAAAAAAAGCTGCCTAGGAGCAAAAAAATTTTTTTTTCTCAAATGTAATAACGGATCCTAGAATGTGATTCGGGGTGGAATTCCATGTCTAAAAATATTATTATTAGCTGTTTTGAAAAATCAAGTGTTTTTGCTGCCCGAGGAAGAAAACACGTGATGCCGCGGTCCGAAAAAAAGCCGCCCAAGAGCAAAAAAAATTTTTTTCTCGAATGTAATAACGGAGGCTAGAATGTGATTCGGGGTGGAATTGCATGTCTAAAAATATTATTATTAGCTATTTTTAAAAATCGAGTGTTTTTGCTGTTCGAAGAAGAAAACGAGTGATGCCGCGGTCAGAAAAAAAGCTGCCCAGGAGCAAAAAAAATTTTTTTCTCAAATGTAATAACGGATGCTAGAATGTGATTCGGGGTGTAATTCCATGTCTAAAAATATTATTATTAGCTGTATTTAAAAATCGATTGTTTTTGCAGCCCGAGGAAGAAAACGTGTGATGCAGCGGTAAGAAAAAAAGCTGCTAGGAGCAAAAAAAATTTTTTTTCTCAAATGTAATAACGGATCCTAGAATGTGATTCGGGGTGGAATTCCATGTCTAAAAATATTATTATTAGCTGTTTTGAAAAATCAAGTGTTTTTGCTGCCCGAGGAAGAAAACACGTGATGCCGCGGTCATAAAAAAAGTTGCTCAGGAGCAAAAAAAATTTTTTTTTCTCAAATGTAATAACAGATGCTAGAATGTGATTTAGGGTGGAATTCCATGTCTAAAAATATTATTATTAGCTGTTTTTAAAAATTGACTCTTTTTGCTGCCCGAGGAAGAAAACGTGTGATGCCGCAGTCAGAAAAAAAGCTGCCAAGGATCAAAAAAAAATTTTTTTCTCAAATGTAATAACGGATGCTAGAATGTGATTCAGGGTGGAATTCCATGTCTAAAAATATCATTATTAGCTGTTTTTAAAAATCAAGTGTTTTTGCTGCCCGAGGAAGAAAACGCGTCATGCAGCGGTCAGAAAAAAAGCTGCCCAGGAGCAAAAAAAATTTTTTTTTCTCAAATGTAATAACGGATCCTAGAATGTGATTCGGGGTGGAATTCCATGTCTAAAAATATTATTATTAGCTGTTTTAAAAAATCAAGTGTTTTTGCTGCCTGAGGAAGAAAACCCGTGATGCCGCGGTCAGAAAAAAAGCTGCCCAGGAGCAAAAAAAAATTTTTTTCTCAAATGTAATAACGGATGCTAGAATGTGATTCAGGGTGGAATTCCATGTCTAAAAATATTATTATTAGCTGTTTTTAAAAATCAAGTGTTTTCGCTGCCCAAGGAAGAGAACGCGTGATGCCGCGGTCAGAAAAAAAGCTGCCAGAAGCAAAAAATTTTTTTTTCTCAAATGTAATAACGGATGCTAGAATGTGATTCAGGGTGGAATTCCATATCTAAAAATATTATTATTAGCTGTTTTTAAAAATCGAGTGTTTTTGCTGCCCGAGGAAGAAAACGCATGATGCCGGGGTGAGAAAAAAAGCAGCCCAGGAGCAAAAAAAATTTTTTTTTCTCAAATGTAATAATGGATGCTAGAATGTGATTTAGGGTGGGATTCCATGTCTAAAAATATTATTATTAGCTGTTTTTAAAAATTGACTCTTTTTGCTGCCCGAGGAAGAAAACGCGTGATGCCGTGGTTCGAAAAAAAGCTGCCCAGGAGCAAAAAATTTTTTTTTTCTCAAATGTAATAACGGATGCTAGAATGGGATTTGGGGTGGAATTCCATGTCTAAAAATATTATTATTAGCTGTTTTTAAAAATTGACTCTTTTTGCTGCCCGAGGAAGAAAACGCATGATGCCTCGGTCAGAAAAAAACCTGCCCAGGAGCAAAAATTTTTTTTTTCTCAAATGTAATAATGGATGCTAGAATGTGATTCGGGGTGGAATTCCATGTCTAAAAATATTTTTATTAGCTGTTTTTAAAAATTGAGTGTTTTTGTTGCCCGAGGTAGAAAACGCGTGATGCCGCGGTCAGAAAAAAAGCTGCCCAGGAGCAAAAATTTTTTTTTCTCAAATGTAATAACGGATGCTAGAGTGTGATTCGGGGTGGAATTCCATGTCTAAAAATATCATTATTAGCTGTTTTTAAAAATCAAGTGTTTTTGCTGCCCGAGGAAGAAAACGCGTCATGCAGCGGTCAGAAAAAAAGCTGCCCAGGAGCAAAAAAAATTTTTTTTTCTCAAATGTAATAACGGATCCTAGAATGTGATTCGGGGTGGAATTCCATGTCTAAAAATATTATTATTAGCTGTTTTTAAAAATCAAGTGTTTTTGCTGCCTGAGGAAGAAAACCCGTGATGCCGCGGTCAGAAAAAAAGCTGCCCAGGAGCAAAAAAAAATTTTTTTCTCAAATGTAATAACGGATGCTAGAATGTGATTCAGGGTGGAATTCCATGTCTAAAAATATTATTATTAGCTGTTTTTAAAAATCGAGTGTTTTTGCTGTTCGAAGAAGAAAACGAGTGATGCCGCGGTCAGAAAAAAAGCTGCCCAGGAGCAAAAAAATTTTTTTTCTCAAATGTAATAACGAATGCTAGAATGTGATTCGGGGTGGAATTCCATGTCTAAAAATATTATTATTAGCTGTTTTAAAAAATCAAGTGTTTTTGCTGCCTGAGTAAGAAAACCCGTGATGCCGCGGTCAGAAAAAAAGCTGCCCAGGAGCAAAAAAAATTTTTTTTTCTCAAATGTAATAACGGATCCTAGAATGTGATTCGGGGTGGAATTCCATGTCTAAAAATATTATTATTAGCTGTTTTAAAAAATCAAGTGTTTTTGCTGCCTGAGGAAGAAAACCCGTGATGCCGCGGTCAGAAAAAAAGCTGCCCAGGAGCAAAAAAAAATTTTTTTCTCAAATGTAATAACGGATGCTAGAATGTGATTCAGGGTGGAATTCCATGTCTAAAAATATTATTATTAGCTGTTTTTAAAAATCAAGTGTTTTCGCTGCCCAAGGAAGAGAACGCGTGATGCCGCGGTCAGAAAAAAAGCTGCCAGAAGCAAAAAATTTTTTTTTCTCAAATGTAATAACGGATGCTAGAATGTGATTCAGGATGGAATTCCATATCTAAAAATATTATTATTAGCTGTTTTTAAAAATCGAGTGTTTTTGCTGCCCGAGGAAGAAAACGCATGATGCCGGGGTGAGAAAAAAAGCTGCCCAGGAGCAAAAAAAATTTTTTTTTCTCAAATGTAATAATGGATGCTAGAATGTGATTTAGGGTGGGATTCCATGTCTAAAAATATTATTATTAGCTGTTTTTAAAAATTGACTCTTTTTGCTGCCCGAGGAAGAAAACGCGTGATGCCGTGGTTCGAAAAAAAGCTGCCCAGGAGCAAAAAATTTTTTTTTTCTCAAATGTAATAACGGATGCTAGAATGGGATTTGGGGTGGAATTCCATGTCTAAAAATATTATTATTAGCTGTTTTTAAAAATTGACTCTTTTTGCTGCCCGAGGAAGAAAACGCATGATGCCTCGGTCAGAAAAAAAGCTGCCCAGGAGCAAAAATTTTTTTTTCTCAAATGTAATAACGGATGCTAGAGTGTGATTCGGGGTGGAATTCCATGTCTAAAAATATCATTATTAGCTGTTTTTAAAAATCAAGTGTTTTTGCTGCCCGAGGAAGAAAACGCGTCATGCAGCGGTCAGAAAAAAAGCTGCCCAGGAGCAAAAAAAATTTTTTTTTCTCAAATGTAATAACGGATCCTAGAATGTGATTCGGGGTGGAATTCCATGTCTAAAAATATTATTATTAGCTGTTTTTAAAAATCAAGTGTTTTTGCTGCCTGAGGAAGAAAACCCGTGATGCCGCGGTCAGAAAAAAAGCTGCCCAGGAGCAAAAAAAAAATTTTTTCTCAAATGTAATAACGGATGCTAGAATGTGATTCAGGGTGGAATTCCATGTCTAAAAATATTATTATTAGCTGTTTTTAAAAATCGAGTGTTTTTGCTGTTCGAAGAAGAAAACGAGTGATGCCGCGGTCAGAAAAAAAGCTGCCCAGGAGCAAAAAAATTTTTTTTCTCAAATGTAATAACGAATGCTAGAATGTGATTCGGGGTGGAATTCCATGTCTAAAAATATTATTATTAGCTGTTTTAAAAAATCAAGTGTTTTTGCTGCCTGTGGAAGAAAACCCGTGATGCCGCGGTCAGAAAAAAAGCTGCCCAGGAGCAAAAAAAATTTTTTTTTTCTCAAATGTAATAACGGATACTAGAATGTGATTTGGGGTGGAATTCCATGTCTAAAAATATTATTATTAGCTGTTTTTAAAAATCGAGTGTTTTTGCTGCCCGAGGAAGAAAACGCGTGATCCCGCGGTCAGAAAAAAAGCTGCCCAGGAAGAAAGAATTTTTTTTTCTCAAATGTAATAACGGATGCTAGAATGGTATTCGGGGTGTAATTCCATGTCTAAAAATATTATTATTAGCTGTTTTTAAATATCGAGTGTTTTCGCTGCCCAAGGAACAGAACGCGTGATGCCGCGGTCAGAAAAAAAGCTGCCAGAAGCAAAAAATTTTTTTTTCTCAAATGTAATAACAGATGCTAGAATGTGATTCAGGGTGGAATTCCATGTCCAAAAATATTATTATTAGCTGTTTTTAAAAATCAAGTGTTTTTGCTGCCCGAGGAAGAAAACGCGTCATGCAGCGGTCAGAAAAAAAGCTGCCCAGGAGCAAAAAAAATTTTTTTTTCTCAAATGTAATAACGGATCCTAGAATGTGATTCGGGGTGGAATTCCATGTCTAAAAATATTATTATTAGCTGTTTTTAAAAATCAAGTGTTTTTGCTGCCTGAGGAAGAAAACCCGTGATGCCGCGGTCAGAAAAAAAGCTGCCCAGGAGCAAAAAAAATTTTTTTTTTCTCAAATGTAATAACGAATGCTAGAATGTGATTCGGGGTGGAATTCCATGTCTAAAAATATTATTATTAGTTGTTTTTAAAAATTGAGTGTTTTTGCTGCCCAAGGTAGAAAACGCGTGATGCCGCGGTCAGAAAAAAAGCTGCCCAGGAGCAAAAATTTATTTTCTCAAATGTAATAACGGATGCTAGAGTGTGATTCGGGGTGGAATTCCATGTCTAAAAATATTATTATTAGCTGTTTTTAAAAATCAAGTGTTTTTGCTGCCCGAGGAAGAAAACGCGTCATGCAGCGGTCAGAAAAAAAGCTGCCCAGGAGCAAAAAAAATTTTTTTTTCTCAAATGTAATAACGGATGCTAGAATGTGAATCAGGGTGGAATTCCATGTGTAAAAATATTATTATTAGCTGTTTTAAAAAATTGAGTATTCTTCCTGTCCGAAGAAGAAAACGCGTGATGCCTCGGTCAGAAAAAAAGCTGCCCAGGAGCAAAAATTTTTTTTTTCTCAAATGTAATAACGGATGCTAGAATGTGATTCGGGGTGGAATTCCATGTCTTAAAATATTATTATTAGCTATTTTTAAAAATCGAGTGTTTTTCCTGCCCGAGGAAGAAAACGTGTCATGCAGCGGTAAGAAAAAAAGCTGCCTAGGAGCAAAAAAATTTTTTTTTCTCAAATGTAATAACGGATCCTAGAATGTGATTCGGGGTGGAATTCCATGTCTAAAAATATTATTATTAGCTGTTTTGAAAAATCAAGTGTTTTTGCTGCCCAAGGAAGAAAACGCGTGATGCCGCGGTCATAAAAAAAGTTGCTCAGGAGCAAAAAAATTTTTTTTTCTCAAATGTAATAACAGATGCTAGAATGTGATTTAGGGTGGAATTCCATGTCTAAAAATATTATTATTAGCTGTTTTAAAAAATTGAGTATTCTTGCTGTCCGAAGAAGAAAATGCGTGATGCCTCGGTCAGAAAAAAAGCTGCCCAGGAGCAAAAAAATTTTTTTTTCTCAAATGTAATAATGGATGCTAGAATGTGATTCAGGGTGGAATTCCATGTCTAAAAATATTATTATTAGCTGTTTTTAAAAATCGAGTGTTTTTGCTGCCCGAGGAATAAAACACGTGATGCCGCGGTCAGATAAAATGCTGCCGAGGAGCAAAAAAATTTTTTTCCTCAAATGTAATAACGGATGCTAGAATGTGATTCGGGGTGGAATTCCATGTCTTAAAATATTATTATTAGCTATTTTTAAAAATCGAGTGTTTTTGCTGTTCGAAGAAGAAAACGAGTGATGCCGCGGTCAGAAAAAAAGCTGCCCAGGAGCAAAAAAAATTTTTTTCTCAAATGTAATAACGGATGCTAGAATGTGATTCGGGGTGTAATTCCATGTCTAAAAATATTATTATTAGCTGTATTTAAAAATCGATTGTTTTTGCAGCCCGAGGAAGAAAACGTGTGATGCAGCGGTAAGAAAAAAAGCTGCTAGGAGCAAAAAAAATTTTTTTTCTCAAATGTAATAACGGATCCTAGAATGTGATTCGAGGTGGAATTCCATGTCTAAAAATATTATTATTAGCTGTTTTGAAAAATCAAGTGTTTTTGCTGCCCGAGGAAGAAAACACGTGATGCCGCGGTCATAAAAAAAGTTGCTCAGGAGCAAAAAAAAATTTTTTTTCTCAAATGTAATAACAGATGCTAGAATGTGATTTAGGGTGGAATTCCATGTCTAAAAATATTATTATTAGCTGTTTTTAAAAATTGACTCTTTTTGCTGCCCGAGGAAGAAAACGTGTGATGCCGCAGTCAGAAAAAAAGCTGCCAAGGATCAAAAAAAAATTTTTTTCTCAAATGTAATAACGGATGCTAGAATGTGATTCAGGGTGGAATTCCATGTCTAAAAATATCATTATTAGCTGTTTTTAAAAATCAAGTGTTTTTGCTGCCCGAGGAAGAAAACGCGTCATGCAGCGGTCAGAAAAAAAGCTGCCCAGGAGCAAAAAAAATTTTTTTTTCTCAAATGTAATAACGGATCCTAGAATGTGATTCGGGGTGGAATTCCATGTCTAAAAATATTATTATTAGCTGTTTTAAAAAATCAAGTGTTTTTGCTGCCTGAGTAAGAAAACCCGTGATGCCGCGGTCAGAAAAAAAGCTGCCCAGGAGCAAAAAAAATTTTTTTTTCTCAAATGTAATAACGGATCCTAGAATGTGATTCGGGGTGGAATTCCATGTCTAAAAATATTATTATTAGCTGTTTTAAAAAATCAAGTGTTTTTGCTGCCTGAGGAAGAAAACCCGTGATGCCGCGGTCAGAAAAAAAGCTGCCCAGGAGCAAAAAAAAATTTTTTTCTCAAATGTAATAACGGATGCTAGAATGTGATTCAGGGTGGAATTCCATGTCTAAAAATATTATTATTAGCTGTTTTTAAAAATCAAGTGTTTTCGCTGCCCAAGGAAGAGAACGCGTGATGCCGCGGTCAGAAAAAAAGCTGCCAGAAGCAAAAAATTTTTTTTTCTCAAATGTAATAACGGATGCTAGAATGTGATTCAGGGTGGAATTCCATATCTAAAAATATTATTATTAGCTGTTTTTAAAAATCGAGTGTTTTTGCTGCCCGAGGAAGAAAACGCATGATGCCGGGGTGAGAAAAAAAGCTGCCCAGGAGCAAAAAAAATTTTTTTTTCTCAAATGTAATAATGGATGCTAGAATGTGATTTAGGGTGGGATTCCATGTCTAAAAATATTATTATTAGCTGTTTTTAAAAATTGACTCTTTTTGCTGCCCGAGGAAGAAAACGCGTGATGCCGTGGTTCGAAAAAAAGCTGCCCAGGAGCAAAAAATTTTTTTTTTCTCAAATGTAATAACGGATGCTAGAATGGGATTTGGGGTGGAATTCCATGTCTAAAAAT
The DNA here is from genome assembly GCA_022577455.1 of Arizona elegans. NCBI lineage: Eukaryota > Metazoa > Chordata > Lepidosauria > Squamata > Colubridae > Arizona > Arizona elegans. The sequence goes on along the minus strand of JAKOOJ010000001.1, from coordinate 166,628,351 downwards.
ATTATTATTAGCTGTTTTTAAAAATTGACTCTTTTTGCTGCCCGAGGAAGAAAACGCATGATGCCTCGGTCAGAAAAAAAGCTGCCCAGGAGCAAAAATTTTTTTTTCTCAAATGTAATAACGGATGCTAGAGTGTGATTCGGGGTGGAATTCCATGTCTAAAAATATCATTATTAGCTGTTTTTAAAAATCAAGTGTTTTTGCTGCCCGAGGAAGAAAACGCGTCATGCAGCGGTCAGAAAAAAAGCTGCCCAGGAGCAAAAAAAATTTTTTTTTCTCAAATGTAATAACGGATCCTAGAATGTGATTCGGGGTGGAATTCCATGTCTAAAAATATTATTATTAGCTGTTTTTAAAAATCAAGTGTTTTTGCTGCCTGAGGAAGAAAACCCGTGATGCCGCGGTCAGAAAAAAAGCTGCCCAGGAGCAAAAAAAAAATTTTTTCTCAAATGTAATAACGGATGCTAGAATGTGATTCAGGGTGGAATTCCATGTCTAAAAATATTATTATTAGCTGTTTTTAAAAATCGAGTGTTTTTGCTGTTCGAAGAAGAAAACGAGTGATGCCGCGGTCAGAAAAAAAGCTGCCCAGGAGCAAAAAAATTTTTTTTCTCAAATGTAATAACGAATGCTAGAATGTGATTCGGGGTGGAATTCCATGTCTAAAAATATTATTATTAGCTGTTTTAAAAAATCAAGTGTTTTTGCTGCCTGTGGAAGAAAACCCGTGATGCCGCGGTCAGAAAAAAAGCTGCCCAGGAGCAAAAAAAATTTTTTTTTTCTCAAATGTAATAACGGATACTAGAATGTGATTTGGGGTGGAATTCCATGTCTAAAAATATTATTATTAGCTGTTTTTAAAAATCGAGTGTTTTTGCTGCCCGAGGAAGAAAACGCGTGATCCCGCGGTCAGAAAAAAAGCTGCCCAGGAAGAAAGAATTTTTTTTTCTCAAATGTAATAACGGATGCTAGAATGGTATTCGGGGTGTAATTCCATGTCTAAAAATATTATTATTAGCTGTTTTTAAATATCGAGTGTTTTCGCTGCCCAAGGAACAGAACGCGTGATGCCGCGGTCAGAAAAAAAGCTGCCAGAAGCAAAAAATTTTTTTTTCTCAAATGTAATAACAGATGCTAGAATGTGATTCAGGGTGGAATTCCATGTCCAAAAATATTATTATTAGCTGTTTTTAAAAATCAAGTGTTTTTGCTGCCCGAGGAAGAAAACGCGTCATGCAGCGGTCAGAAAAAAAGCTGCCCAGGAGCAAAAAAAATTTTTTTTTCTCAAATGTAATAACGGATCCTAGAATGTGATTCGGGGTGGAATTCCATGTCTAAAAATATTATTATTAGCTGTTTTAAAAAATCAAGTGTTTTTGCTGCCTGAGTAAGAAAACCCGTGATGCCGCGGTCAGAAAAAAAGCTGCCCAGGAGCAAAAAAAATTTTTTTTTCTCAAATGTAATAACGGATCCTAGAATGTGATTCGGGGTGGAATTCCATGTCTAAAAATATTATTATTAGCTGTTTTAAAAAATCAAGTGTTTTTGCTGCCTGAGGAAGAAAACCCGTGATGCCGCGGTCAGAAAAAAAGCTGCCCAGGAGCAAAAAAAAATTTTTTTCTCAAATGTAATAACGGATGCTAGAATGTGATTCAGGGTGGAATTCCATGTCTAAAAATATTATTATTAGCTGTTTTTAAAAATCAAGTGTTTTCGCTGCCCAAGGAAGAGAACGCGTGATGCCGCGGTCAGAAAAAAAGCTGCCAGAAGCAAAAAATTTTTTTTTCTCAAATGTAATAACGGATGCTAGAATGTGATTCAGGGTGGAATTCCATATCTAAAAATATTATTATTAGCTGTTTTTAAAAATCGAGTGTTTTTGCTGCCCGAGGAAGAAAACGCATGATGCCGGGGTGAGAAAAAAAGCTGCCCAGGAGCAAAAAAAATTTTTTTTTCTCAAATGTAATAATGGATGCTAGAATGTGATTTAGGGTGGGATTCCATGTCTAAAAATATTATTATTAGCTGTTTTTAAAAATTGACTCTTTTTGCTGCCCGAGGAAGAAAACGCGTGATGCCGTGGTTCGAAAAAAAGCTGCCCAGGAGCAAAAAATTTTTTTTTTCTCAAATGTAATAACGGATGCTAGAATGGGATTTGGGGTGGAATTCCATGTCTAAAAATATTATTATTAGCTGTTTTTAAAAATTGACTCTTTTTGCTGCCCGAGGAAGAAAACGCATGATGCCTCGGTCAGAAAAAAAGCTGCCCAGGAGCAAAAATTTTTTTTTCTCAAATGTAATAACGGATGCTAGAGTGTGATTCGGGGTGGAATTCCATGTCTAAAAATATCATTATTAGCTGTTTTTAAAAATCAAGTGTTTTTGCTGCCCGAGGAAGAAAACGCGTCATGCAGCGGTCAGAAAAAAAGCTGCCCAGGAGCAAAAAAAATTTTTTTTTCTCAAATGTAATAACGGATCCTAGAATGTGATTCGGGGTGGAATTCCATGTCTAAAAATATTATTATTAGCTGTTTTTAAAAATCAAGTGTTTTTGCTGCCTGAGGAAGAAAACCCGTGATGCCGCGGTCAGAAAAAAAGCTGCCCAGGAGCAAAAAAAAAATTTTTTCTCAAATGTAATAACGGATGCTAGAATGTGATTCAGGGTGGAATTCCATGTCTAAAAATATTATTATTAGCTGTTTTTAAAAATCGAGTGTTTTTGCTGTTCGAAGAAGAAAACGAGTGATGCCGCGGTCAGAAAAAAAGCTGCCCAGGAGCAAAAAAATTTTTTTTCTCAAATGTAATAACGAATGCTAGAATGTGATTCGGGGTGGAATTCCATGTCTAAAAATATTATTATTAGCTGTTTTAAAAAATCAAGTGTTTTTGCTGCCTGTGGAAGAAAACCCGTGATGCCGCGGTCAGAAAAAAAGCTGCCCAGGAGCAAAAAAAATTTTTTTTTTCTCAAATGTAATAACGGATACTAGAATGTGATTTGGGGTGGAATTCCATGTCTAAAAATATTATTATTAGCTGTTTTTAAAAATCGAGTGTTTTTGCTGCCCGAGGAAGAAAACGCGTGATCCCGCGGTCAGAAAAAAAGCTGCCCAGGAAGAAAGAATTTTTTTTTCTCAAATGTAATAACGGATGCTAGAATGGTATTCGGGGTGTAATTCCATGTCTAAAAATATTATTATTAGCTGTTTTTAAATATCGAGTGTTTTCGCTGCCCAAGGAACAGAACGCGTGATGCCGCGGTCAGAAAAAAAGCTGCCAGAAGCAAAAAATTTTTTTTTCTCAAATGTAATAACAGATGCTAGAATGTGATTCAGGGTGGAATTCCATGTCCAAAAATATTATTATTAGCTGTTTTTAAAAATCAAGTGTTTTTGCTGCCCGAGGAAGAAAACGCGTCATGCAGCGGTCAGAAAAAAAGCTGCCCAGGAGCAAAAAAAATTTTTTTTTCTCAAATGTAATAACGGATCCTAGAATGTGATTCGGGGTGGAATTCCATGTCTAAAAATATTATTATTAGCTGTTTTTAAAAATCAAGTGTTTTTGCTGCCTGAGGAAGAAAACCCGTGATGCCGCGGTCAGAAAAAAAGCTGCCCAGGAGCAAAAAAAATTTTTTTTTTCTCAAATGTAATAACGAATGCTAGAATGTGATTCGGGGTGGAATTCCATGTCTAAAAATATTATTATTAGTTGTTTTTAAAAATTGAGTGTTTTTGCTGCCCAAGGTAGAAAACGCGTGATGCCGCGGTCAGAAAAAAAGCTGCCCAGGAGCAAAAATTTATTTTCTCAAATGTAATAACGGATGCTAGAGTGTGATTCGGGGTGGAATTCCATGTCTAAAAATATTATTATTAGCTGTTTTTAAAAATCAAGTGTTTTTGCTGCCCGAGGAAGAAAACGCGTCATGCAGCGGTCAGAAAAAAAGCTGCCCAGGAGCAAAAAAAATTTTTTTTTCTCAAATGTAATAACGGATGCTAGAATGTGAATCAGGGTGGAATTCCATGTGTAAAAATATTATTATTAGCTGTTTTAAAAAATTGAGTATTCTTCCTGTCCGAAGAAGAAAACGCGTGATGCCTCGGTCAGAAAAAAAGCTGCCCAGGAGCAAAAATTTTTTTTTTCTCAAATGTAATAACGGATGCTAGAATGTGATTCGGGGTGGAATTCCATGTCTTAAAATATTATTATTAGCTATTTTTAAAAATCGAGTGTTTTTCCTGCCCGAGGAAGAAAACGTGTCATGCAGCGGTAAGAAAAAAAGCTGCCTAGGAGCAAAAAAATTTTTTTTTCTCAAATGTAATAACGGATCCTAGAATGTGATTCGGGGTGGAATTCCATGTCTAAAAATATTATTATTAGCTGTTTTGAAAAATCAAGTGTTTTTGCTGCCCAAGGAAGAAAACGCGTGATGCCGCGGTCATAAAAAAAGTTGCTCAGGAGCAAAAAAATTTTTTTTTCTCAAATGTAATAACAGATGCTAGAATGTGATTTACGGTGGAATTCCATGTCTAAAAATATTATTATTAGCTGTTTTAAAAAATTGAGTATTCTTGCTGTCCGAAGAAGAAAATGCGTGATGCCTCGGTCAGAAAAAAAGCTGCCCAGGAGCAAAAAAATTTTTTTTTCTCAAATGTAATAATGGATGCTAGAATGTGATTCAGGGTGGAATTCCATGTCTAAAAATATTATTATTAGCTGTTTTTAAAAATCGAGTGTTTTTGCTGCCCGAGGAATAAAACACGTGATGCCGCGGTCAGATAAAATGCTGCCGAGGAGCAAAAAAATTTTTTTCCTCAAATGTAATAACGGATGCTAGAATGTGATTCGGGGTGGAATTCCATGTCTTAAAATATTATTATTAGCTATTTTTAAAAATCGAGTGTTTTTGCTGTTCGAAGAAGAAAACGAGTGATGCCGCGGTCAGAAAAAAAGCTGCCCAGGAGCAAAAAAAATTTTTTTCTCAAATGTAATAACGGATGCTAGAATGTGATTCGGGGTGTAATTCCATGTCTAAAAATATTATTATTAGCTGTATTTAAAAATCGATTGTTTTTGCAGCCCGAGGAAGAAAACGTGTGATGCAGCGGTAAGAAAAAAAGCTGCTAGGAGCAAAAAAAATTTTTTTTCTCAAATGTAATAACGGATCCTAGAATGTGATTCGAGGTGGAATTCCATGTCTAAAAATATTATTATTAGCTGTTTTGAAAAATCAAGTGTTTTTGCTGCCCGAGGAAGAAAACACGTGATGCCGCGGTCATAAAAAAAGTTGCTCAGGAGCAAAAAAAATTTTTTTTTCTCAAATGTAATAACAGATGCTAGAATGTGATTTAGGGTGGAATTCCATGTCTAAAAATATTATTATTAGCTGTTTTTAAAAATTGACTCTTTTTGCTGCCCGAGGAAGAAAACGTGTGATGCCGCAGTCAGAAAAAAAGCTGCCAAGGATCAAAAAAAAATTTTTTTCTCAAATGTAATAACGGATGCTAGAATGTGATTCAGGGTGGAATTCCATGTCTAAAAATATCATTATTAGCTGTTTTTAAAAATCAAGTGTTTTTGCTGCCCGAGGAAGAAAACGCGTCATGCAGCGGTCAGAAAAAAAGCTGCCCAGGAGCAAAAAAAATTTTTTTTTCTCAAATGTAATAATGGATGCTAGAATGTGATTCAGGGTGGAATTCCATGTCTAAAAATATTATTATTAGCTGTTTTTAAAAATCGAGTGTTTTTGCTGCCCGAGGAAGAAAACGCGTGATGCAGCGGTAAGAAAAAAAGCTGCCTAGGAGCAAAAAAATTTTTTTTTCTCAAATGTAATAACGGATCCTAGAATGTGATTCGGGGTGGAATTCCATGTCTAAAAATATTATTATTAGCTGTTTTGAAAAATCAAGTGTTTTTGCTGCCCGAGGAAGAAAACACGTGATGCCGCGGTCCGAAAAAAAGCCGCCCAAGAGCAAAAAAAATTTTTTTCTCGAATGTAATAACGGAGGCTAGAATGTGATTCGGGGTGGAATTGCATGTCTAAAAATATTATTATTAGCTATTTTTAAAAATCGAGTGTTTTTGCTGTTCGAAGAAGAAAACGAGTGATGCCGCGGTCAGAAAAAAAGCTGCCCAGGAGCAAAAAAAATTTTTTTCTCAAATGTAATAACGGATGCTAGAATGTGATTCGGGGTGTAATTCCATGTCTAAAAATATTATTATTAGCTGTATTTAAAAATCGATTGTTTTTGCAGCCCGAGGAAGAAAACGTGTGATGCAGCGGTAAGAAAAAAAGCTGCTAGGAGCAAAAAAAATTTTTTTTCTCAAATGTAATAACGGATCCTAGAATGTGATTCGGGGTGGAATTCCATGTCTAAAAATATTATTATTAGCTGTTTTGAAAAATCAAGTGTTTTTGCTGCCCGAGGAAGAAAACACGTGATGCCGCGGTCATAAAAAAAGTTGCTCAGGAGCAAAAAAAATTTTTTTTTCTCAAATGTAATAACAGATGCTAGAATGTGATTTAGGGTGGAATTCCATGTCTAAAAATATTATTATTAGCTGTTTTTAAAAATTGACTCTTTTTGCTGCCCGAGGAAGAAAACGTGTGATGCCGCAGTCAGAAAAAAAGCTGCCAAGGATCAAAAAAAAATTTTTTTCTCAAATGTAATAACGGATGCTAGAATGTGATTCAGGGTGGAATTCCATGTCTAAAAATATCATTATTAGCTGTTTTTAAAAATCAAGTGTTTTTGCTGCCCGAGGAAGAAAACGCGTCATGCAGCGGTCAGAAAAAAAGCTGCCCAGGAGCAAAAAAAATTTTTTTTTCTCAAATGTAATAACGGATCCTAGAATGTGATTCGGGGTGGAATTCCATGTCTAAAAATATTATTATTAGCTGTTTTAAAAAATCAAGTGTTTTTGCTGCCTGAGGAAGAAAACCCGTGATGCCGCGGTCAGAAAAAAAGCTGCCCAGGAGCAAAAAAAAATTTTTTTCTCAAATGTAATAACGGATGCTAGAATGTGATTCAGGGTGGAATTCCATGTCTAAAAATATTATTATTAGCTGTTTTTAAAAATCAAGTGTTTTCGCTGCCCAAGGAAGAGAACGCGTGATGCCGCGGTCAGAAAAAAAGCTGCCAGAAGCAAAAAATTTTTTTTTCTCAAATGTAATAACGGATGCTAGAATGTGATTCAGGGTGGAATTCCATATCTAAAAATATTATTATTAGCTGTTTTTAAAAATCGAGTGTTTTTGCTGCCCGAGGAAGAAAACGCATGATGCCGGGGTGAGAAAAAAAGCTGCCCAGGAGCAAAAAAAATTTTTTTTTCTCAAATGTAATAATGGATGCTAGAATGTGATTTAGGGTGGGATTCCATGTCTAAAAATATTATTATTAGCTGTTTTTAAAAATTGACTCTTTTTGCTGCCCGAGGAAGAAAACGCGTGATGCCGTGGTTCGAAAAAAAGCTGCCCAGGAGCAAAAAATTTTTTTTTTCTCAAATGTAATAACGGATGCTAGAATGGGATTTGGGGTGGAATTCCATGTCTAAAAATATTATTATTAGCTGTTTTTAAAAATTGACTCTTTTTGCTGCCCGAGGAAGAAAACGCATGATGCCTCGGTCAGAAAAAAACCTGCCCAGGAGCAAAAATTTTTTTTTTCTCAAATGTAATAATGGATGCTAGAATGTGATTCGGGGTGGAATTCCATGTCTAAAAATATTTTTATTAGCTGTTTTTAAAAATTGAGTGTTTTTGTTGCCCGAGGTAGAAAACGCGTGATGCCGCGGTCAGAAAAAAAGCTGCCCAGGAGCAAAAATTTTTTTTTCTCAAATGTAATAACGGATGCTAGAGTGTGATTCGGGGTGGAATTCCATGTCTAAAAATATCATTATTAGCTGTTTTTAAAAATCAAGTGTTTTTGCTGCCCGAGGAAGAAAACGCGTCATGCAGCGGTCAGAAAAAAAGCTGCCCAGGAGCAAAAAAAATTTTTTTTTCTCAAATGTAATAACGGATCCTAGAATGTGATTCGGGGTGGAATTCCATGTCTAAAAATATTATTATTAGCTGTTTTTAAAAATCAAGTGTTTTTGCTGCCTGAGGAAGAAAACCCGTGATGCCGCGGTCAGAAAAAAAGCTGCCCAGGAGCAAAAAAAAATTTTTTTCTCAAATGTAATAACGGATGCTAGAATGTGATTCAGGGTGGAATTCCATGTCTAAAAATATTATTATTAGCTGTTTTTAAAAATCGAGTGTTTTTGCTGTTCGAAGAAGAAAACGAGTGATGCCGCGGTCAGAAAAAAAGCTGCCCAGGAGCAAAAAAATTTTTTTTCTCAAATGTAATAACGAATGCTAGAATGTGATTCGGGGTGGAATTCCATGTCTAAAAATATTATTATTAGCTGTTTTAAAAAATCAAGTGTTTTTGCTGCCTGAGTAAGAAAACCCGTGATGCCGCGGTCAGAAAAAAAGCTGCCCAGGAGCAAAAAAAATTTTTTTTTCTCAAATGTAATAACGGATCCTAGAATGTGATTCGGGGTGGAATTCCATGTCTAAAAATATTATTATTAGCTGTTTTAAAAAATCAAGTGTTTTTGCTGCCTGAGGAAGAAAACCCGTGATGCCGCGGTCAGAAAAAAAGCTGCCCAGGAGCAAAAAAAAATTTTTTTCTCAAATGTAATAACGGATGCTAGAATGTGATTCAGGGTGGAATTCCATGTCTAAAAATATTATTATTAGCTGTTTTTAAAAATCAAGTGTTTTCGCTGCCCAAGGAAGAGAACGCGTGATGCCGCGGTCAGAAAAAAAGCTGCCAGAAGCAAAAAATTTTTTTTTCTCAAATGTAATAACGGATGCTAGAATGTGATTCAGGGTGGAATTCCATATCTAAAAATATTATTATTAGCTGTTTTTAAAAATCGAGTGTTTTTGCTGCCCGAGGAAGAAAACGCATGATGCCGGGGTGAGAAAAAAAGCTGCCCAGGAGCAAAAAAAATTTTTTTTTCTCAAATGTAATAATGGATGCTAGAATGTGATTTAGGGTGGGATTCCATGTCTAAAAATATTATTATTAGCTGTTTTTAAAAATTGACTCTTTTTGCTGCCCGAGGAAGAAAACGCGTGATGCCGTGGTTCGAAAAAAAGCTGCCCAGGAGCAAAAAATTTTTTTTTTCTCAAATGTAATAACGGATGCTAGAATGGGATTTGGGGTGGAATTCCATGTCTAAAAATATTATTATTAGCTGTTTTTAAAAATTGACTCTTTTTGCTGCCCGAGGAAGAAAACGCATGATGCCTCGGTCAGAAAAAAAGCTGCCCAGGAGCAAAAATTTTTTTTTCTCAAATGTAATAACGGATGCTAGAGTGTGATTCGGGGTGGAATTCCATGTCTAAAAATATCATTATTAGCTGTTTTTAAAAATCAAGTGTTTTTGCTGCCCGAGGAAGAAAACGCGTCATGCAGCGGTCAGAAAAAAAGCTGCCCAGGAGCAAAAAAAATTTTTTTTTCTCAAATGTAATAACGGATCCTAGAATGTGATTCGGGGTGGAATTCCATGTCTAAAAATATTATTATTAGCTGTTTTTAAAAATCAAGTGTTTTTGCTGCCTGAGGAAGAAAACCCGTGATGCCGCGGTCAGAAAAAAAGCTGCCCAGGAGCAAAAAAAAAATTTTTTCTCAAATGTAATAACGGATGCTAGAATGTGATTCAGGGTGGAATTCCATGTCTAAAAATATTATTATTAGCTGTTTTTAAAAATCGAGTGTTTTTGCTGTTCGAAGAAGAAAACGAGTGATGCCGCGGTCAGAAAAAAAGCTGCCCAGGAGCAAAAAAATTTTTTTTCTCAAATGTAATAACGAATGCTAGAATGTGATTCGGGGTGGAATTCCATGTCTAAAAATATTATTATTAGCTGTTTTAAAAAATCAAGTGTTTTTGCTGCCTGTGGAAGAAAACCCGTGATGCCGCGGTCAGAAAAAAAGCTGCCCAGGAGCAAAAAAAATTTTTTTTTTCTCAAATGTAATAACGGATACTAGAATGTGATTTGGGGTGGAATTCCATGTCTAAAAATATTATTATTAGCTGTTTTTAAAAATCGAGTGTTTTTGCTGCCCGAGGAAGAAAACGCGTGATCCCGCGGTCAGAAAAAAAGCTGCCCAGGAAGAAAGAATTTTTTTTTCTCAAATGTAATAACGGATGCTAGAATGGTATTCGGGGTGTAATTCCATGTCTAAAAATATTATTATTAGCTGTTTTTAAATATCGAGTGTTTTCGCTGCCCAAGGAACAGAACGCGTGATGCCGCGGTCAGAAAAAAAGCTGCCAGAAGCAAAAAATTTTTTTTTCTCAAATGTAATAACAGATGCTAGAATGTGATTCAGGGTGGAATTCCATGTCCAAAAATATTATTATTAGCTGTTTTTAAAAATCAAGTGTTTTTGCTGCCCGAGGAAGAAAACGCGTCATGCAGCGGTCAGAAAAAAAGCTGCCCAGGAGCAAAAAAAATTTTTTTTTCTCAAATGTAATAACGGATCCTAGAATGTGATTCGGGGTGGAATTCCATGTCTAAAAATATTATTATTAGCTGTTTTTAAAAATCAAGTGTTTTTGCTGCCTGAGGAAGAAAACCCGTGATGCCGCGGTCAGAAAAAAAGCTGCCCAGGAGCAAAAAAAATTTTTTTTTTCTCAAATGTAATAACGAATGCTAGAATGTGATTCGGGGTGGAATTCCATGTCTAAAAATATTATTATTAGTTGTTTTTAAAAATTGAGTGTTTTTGCTGCCCAAGGTAGAAAACGCGTGATGCCGCGGTCAGAAAAAAAGCTGCCCAGGAGCAAAAATTTATTTTCTCAAATGTAATAACGGATGCTAGAGTGTGATTCGGGGTGGAATTCCATGTCTAAAAATATTATTATTAGCTGTTTTTAAAAATCAAGTGTTTTTGCTGCCCGAGGAAGAAAACGCGTCATGCAGCGGTCAGAAAAAAAGCTGCCCAGGAGCAAAAAAAATTTTTTTTTCTCAAATGTAATAACGGATGCTAGAATGTGAATCAGGGTGGAATTCCATGTGTAAAAATATTATTATTAGCTGTTTTAAAAAATTGAGTATTCTTCCTGTCCGAAGAAGAAAACGCGTGATGCCTCGGTCAGAAAAAAAGCTGCCCAGGAGCAAAAATTTTTTTTTTCTCAAATGTAATAACGGATGCTAGAATGTGATTCGGGGTGGAATTCCATGTCTTAAAATATTATTATTAGCTATTTTTAAAAATCGAGTGTTTTTCCTGCCCGAGGAAGAAAACGTGTCATGCAGCGGTAAGAAAAAAAGCTGCCTAGGAGCAAAAAAATTTTTTTTTCTCAAATGTAATAACGGATCCTAGAATGTGATTCGGGGTGGAATTCCATGTCTAAAAATATTATTATTAGCTGTTTTGAAAAATCAAGTGTTTTTGCTGCCCAAGGAAGAAAACGCGTGATGCCGCGGTCATAAAAAAAGTTGCTCAGGAGCAAAAAAATTTTTTTTTCTCAAATGTAATAACAGATGCTAGAATGTGATTTAGGGTGGAATTCCATGTCTAAAAATATTATTATTAGCTGTTTTAAAAAATTGAGTATTCTTGCTGTCCGAAGAAGAAAATGCGTGATGCCTCGGTCAGAAAAAAAGCTGCCCAGGAGCAAAAAAATTTTTTTTTCTCAAATGTAATAATGGATGCTAGAATGTGATTCAGGGTGGAATTCCATGTCTAAAAATATTATTATTAGCTGTTTTTAAAAATCGAGTGTTTTTGCTGCCCGAGGAATAAAACACGTGATGCCGCGGTCAGATAAAATGCTGCCGAGGAGCAAAAAAATTTTTTTCCTCAAATGTAATAACGGATGCTAGAATGTGATTCGGGGTGGAATTCCATGTCTTAAAATATTATTATTAGCTATTTTTAAAAATCGAGTGTTTTTGCTGTTCGAAGAAGAAAACGAGTGATGCCGCGGTCAGAAAAAAAGCTGCCCAGGAGCAAAAAAAATTTTTTTCTCAAATGTAATAACGGATGCTAGAATGTGATTCGGGGTGTAATTCCATGTCTAAAAATATTATTATTAGCTGTATTTAAAAATCGATTGTTTTTGCAGCCCGAGGAAGAAAACGTGTGATGCAGCGGTAAGAAAAAAAGCTGCTAGGAGCAAAAAAAATTTTTTTTCTCAAATGTAATAACGGATCCTAGAATGTGATTCGAGGTGGAATTCCATGTCTAAAAATATTATTATTAGCTGTTTTGAAAAATCAAGTGTTTTTGCTGCCCGAGGAAGAAAACACGTGATGCCGCGGTCATAAAAAAAGTTGCTCAGGAGCAAAAAAAATTTTTTTTTCTCAAATGTAATAACAGATGCTAGAATGTGATTTAGGGTGGAATTCCATGTCTAAAAATATTATTATTAGCTGTTTTTAAAAATTGACTCTTTTTGCTGCCCGAGGAAGAAAACGTGTGATGCCGCAGTCAGAAAAAAAGCTGCCAAGGATCAAAAAAAAATTTTTTTCTCAAATGTAATAACGGATGCTAGAATGTGATTCAGGGTGGAATTCCATGTCTAAAAATATCATTATTAGCTGTTTTTAAAAATCAAGTGTTTTTGCTGCCCGAGGAAGAAAACGCGTCATGCAGCGGTCAGAAAAAAAGCTGCCCAGGAGCAAAAAAATTTTTTTTTTCTCAAATGTAATAACGGATCCTAGAATGTGATTCGGGGTGGAATTCCATGTCTAAAAATATTATTATTAGCTGTTTTAAAAAATCAAGTGTTTTTGCTGCCTGAGGAAGAAAACCCGTGATGCCGCGGTCAGAAAAAAAGCTGCCCAGGAGCAAAAAAAAATTTTTTTCTCAAATGTAATAACGGATGCTAGAATGTGATTCAGGGTGGAATTCCATGTCTAAAAATATTATTATTAGCTGTTTTTAAAAATCAAGTGTTTTTGTTGCCCAGGAAGAAAACGCGTCATGCAGCGTTCAGAAAAAAAGCTGCCCAGGAGCAAAAAAAATTTTTTTTTCTCAAATGTAATAACGGATGCTAGAATGTGATTCAAGGTGGAATTCCATGTCTAAAAATATTATTATTAGCTGTTTTAAAAAATTGAGTATTCTTCCTGTCCGAAGAAGAAAACGCGTGATGCCTCGGTCAGAAAAAAAGCTGCCCAGGAGCAAAAAAAATTTTTTTTCTCAAATGTAATAACGGATCCTAGAATGTGATTCGGGGTGGAATTCCATGTCTAAAAATATTATTATTAGCTGTTTTGAAAAATCGAGTGTTTTTGCTGCCCAAGGAAGAAAACGCGTGATGCCGCGGTCATAAAAAAAGTTGCTCAGGAGCAAAAAAATTTTTTTTTCTCAAATGTAATAACAGATGCTAGAATGTGATTTAGGGTGGAATTCCATGTCTAAAAATATTATTATTAGCTGTTTTTAAAAATTGACTCTTTTTGCTGCCCGAGGAAGAAAACGCGTGATGCCGTGGTCAGAAAAAAAGCTGCCCAGGGGCAAAAATTTTTTTTTTCTCAAATGTAATAACGGATGCTAGAATGGGATTTGGGGTGGAATTCCATGTCTAACAATATTATTATTACCTGTTTTTAAAAATTGACTCTTTTTGCTGCCCGAGGAAGAAAACGCGTGATGCCTCGGTCAGAAAAAAAGCTGCCCTGTAGCAAAAAAATTTTTTTTTTCTCAAATGTAATAACGGATGCTAGAATGTGATTCAGGGTGGAATTCCATGTCTAAAAATATTATTATTAGCTGTTTTAAAAAATTGAGTATTCTTGCTGTCCGAAGAAGAAAAGGCGTGATGCCTCGGTCAGATAAAATGCTGCCGAGGAGCAAAAAAATTTTTTTTCTCAAATGTAATAACGGATGCTAGAATGTGATTCGGGGTGGAATTCCATGTCTTAAAATATTATTATTAGCTATTTTTAAAAATCGAGTGTTTTTGCTGCCCGAGGAAGAAAACACGTGATGCCGCGGTCCGAAAAAAAGCCGCCCAAGAGCAAAAAAAATTTTTTTCTCGAATGTAATAACGGATGCTAGAATGTGATTCGGGGTGGAATTGCATGTCTAAAAATATTATTATTAGCTGTTTTTAAAAATCAAGTGTTTTTGCTGCCCGAGGAAGAATACGCGTGATGCCGCGATAAAAAAAAAAGCTGCCCAGGAGCAAAAAAAAATTTTTTTTCTCAAATGTAATAACGGATGCTAGAATGGGATTCGGGGTGGAATTCTATGTCTAAAAATATTTTTATTAGCTGTTTTTAAAAATCAAGTGTTTTTGCTGCCCGAGGAAGAAAACGTGTGATGCAGCGGTCAGAAAAAAAGCTGCCTAGGAGCAAAAAAAATTTTTTTTCTCAAATGTACTAACGGATGCTAGAATGGGATTTGGGGTGGAATTCCATGTCTAAAAATATTATTATTAGCTGTTTTTAAAAATCAAGTGTTTTTGCTGCCCGAGGAAGAAAACGCGTGATGCAGCGGTCAGAAAAAAAGCTGCCCAGGAGCAAAAAAAATTTTTTTTTCTCAAATGTAATAACGGATCCTAGAATGTGATTCAGGGTGGAATTCCATGTCTAAAAATATTATTATTAGCTGTTTTTAAAAATTGAGTGTTTTTGCTGCCCGAGGAAGAAAACGCCTGATGCCGCGGTCAGAAAAAAAGCTGCCATGTAGCAAAAAAATTTTTTTTTCTCAAATGTAATAACGGATGCTAGAATGTGATTCAGGGTGGAATTCCATGTCTTAAAATATTATTATTAGCTATTTTTAAAAATCAAGTGTTTTTGCTGCCCGAGGAAGAAAACACGTGATGCCGCGGTCCGAAAAAAAACCGCCCAAGAGCAAAAAAAAATTTTTTTCTCGAATGTAATAACGGATGCTACAATGTGATTCGGGGTGGAATTCCATGTCTAAAAATATTATTATTAGCTGTTTATAAAAATCAAGTGTTTTTGCTGTCCGAGGAAGAAAACGTGTGATGCCGCGGTCAGAAAAAAAGCTGCCATGTAGCAAAAAAATTTTTTTTTCTCAAATGTAATAACGGATCCTAGAATGTGATTCTGGGTGGAATTCCATGTCTAAAAATATTATTATTTGCTGTTTTGAAAAATTGACTCTTTTTGCTGCCCGAGGAAGAAAACGCGTAATGCCGTGGTCAGAAAAAAAGCTGCCCAGGAGCAAAAAAAATTTTTTTTTTTAATGTAATAACGGATCCTAGAATGGGATTTGGGGTGGAATTCCATGTCTAAAAATATTATTATTAGCTGTTTATAAAAATCGAGTGTTTTTGCTGTCCGAGGAAGAAAACGCGTGATGCCGCAGTCAGTAAAAAAGCTGCCCAGGAGCAAAAAATTTTTTTTTTCTCAAATGTAATAACGGATGCTAGAATGGGATTTGGGGTGGAATTCCATGTCTAAAAATATTATTATTAGCTGTTTTTAAAAATCAAGTGTTTTTGCTGCCCGAGGAAGAAAACGCGTGATGCAGCGGTCAGAAAAAAAGCTGCCCAGGAGCAAAAAAAATTTTTTTTCTCAAATGTAATAACGGATCCTAGAATGTGATTCAGGGTGGAATTCCATGTCTAAAAATATTATTATTAGCTGTTTTTAAAAATTGAGTGTTTTTGCTGCCCGAGGAAGAAAACGCCTGATGCCGCGGTCAGAAAAAAAGCTGCCATGTAGCAAAAAAATTTTTTTTTCTCAAATGTAATAACGGATGCTAGAATGTGATTCGGGGTGGAATTCCATGTCTAAAAATATTATTATCAGCTGTTTTTAAAAATTGAGTGTTTTTGCTGCCCGAGGAAGAAAACGCATGATGCCGTGGTCAGAAAAAAAGCTGCCCAGGAACAAAAAATTTTTTTTTCTCAAATGTAATAACGGATACTAGAATGTGATTTGGAGTGGAATTCCATGTCTAAAAATATTATTATTAGCTGTTTTTATAAATCGAGTGTTTTTGCTGCCCGAGGAAGAAAACGCGTGATCCCGCGGTCAGAAAAAAAGCTGCCCAGGAACAAAAATTTTTTTTTCTCAAATGTAATAACGGATGCTAGAATGGGATTCGGGGTGGAATTCCATGTCTAAAAATATTATTATTAGCTGTTTTTAAATATCGAGTGTTTTCGCTGCCCAAGGAAGAGAACGCGTGATGCCGCGGTCAGAAAAAAAGCTGCCAGAAGCAAAAATTTTTTTTTTTCTCAAATGTAATAATGGATGCTAGAATGTGATTCAGGGTGGAATTCCATATCTAAAAATATTATTATTAGCTGTTTTTAAAAATCGAGTGTTTTTGCTGCCCAAGGAAGAAAACGCATGATGCCGGGGTGAGAAAAAAAGCTGCCCAGGAGCAAAAAAAAATTTTTTTTCTCAAACGTAATAACGGATGCTAGAATGTGATTCGGGGTAGAATTCCATGTCTAAAAATATTATTATTAGCTGTTTTTAAAAATCGAGTGTTTTTGCTGTCCGAGGAAGAAAACGTGTGATGCCGCAGTCAGAAAAAAAGCTGCCCAGGAGCAAAAAAATTTTTTTTTCTCAAATGTAATAACGGATGCTAGAATGGGATTTGGGGTGGAATTCCATGTCTAAAAATATTATTATTAGCTGTTTTAAAAATCAATGTTTTTGCTGCCCGAGGAAGAAAACGCGTGATGCAGCGGTCAGAAAAAAAGCTGCCCAGGGGCAAAAAAAATTTTTTTTTCTCAAATGTAATAACGGATCCTAGAATGTGATTCAGGGTGGAATTCCATGTCTAAAAATATTATTATTAGCTGTTTTTAAAAATTGAGTGTTTTTGCTGCCCGAGGAAGAAAACGCCTGATGCCGCGGTCAGAAAAAAAGCTGCCATGTAGCAAAAAAATTTTTTTTTCTCAAATGTAATAACGGATGCTAGAATGTGATTCGGGGTGGAATTCCATGTCTTAAAATATTATTATTAGCTATTTTTAAAAATCGAGTGTTTTTGCTGCCCGAGGAAGAAAACACGTGATGCCGCGGTCCGAAAAAAAGCCGCCCAAGAGCAAAAAAAAATTTTTATCTCGAATGTAATAACGGATGCTACAATGTGATTCGGGGTGGAATTCCATGTCTAAAAATATTATTATTAGCTGTTTATAAAAATCGAGTGTTTTTGCTGTCCGAGGAAGAAAACGTGTGATGCCGCGGTCAGAAAAAAAGCTGCCATGTAGCAAAAAAAATTTTTTTTTCTCAAATGTAATAACGGATGCTAGAATGTGATTCAGGGTGGAATTCCATGTCTAAAAATATTATTATTAGCTGTTTTTAAAAATTGACTCTTTTTGCTGCCCGAGGAAGAAAACGCATGATGCCTCGGTCAGAAAAAAAGCTGCCCAGGAGCAAAAATTTTTTTTTTCTCAAATGTAATAATGGATGCTAGAATGTGATTCGGGGTGGAATTCCATGTCTAAAAATATTTTTATTAGCTGTTTTTAAAAATGGAGTGTTTTTGCTGCCCGAGGTAGAAAACGCGTGATGCCGCGGTCAGAAAAAAAGCTGCCCAGGAGCAAAAATTTTTTTTTTCTCAAATGGAATAACGGATGCTACAATGTGATTCGGGGTGGAATTCCATGTCTAAAAATATTATTATTAGCTGTTTATAAAAATTGAGTGTTTTTGCTGCCTGAGGAAGAAAACCCGTGATGCCGCGGTCAGAAAAAAAGCTGCCATGTAGCAAAAAAATTTTTTTTTCTCAAATGTAATAACGGATCCTAGAATGTGATTCTGGGTGGAATTCCATGTCTAAAAATATTATTATTTGCTGTTTTGAAAAATTGACTCTTTTTGCTGCCCGAGGAAGAAAACGCGTAATGCCGTGGTCAGAAAAAAAGCTGCCCAGGAGCAAAAAAAATTTTTTTTTTTAATGTAATAACGGATCCTAGAATGGGATTTGGGGTGGAATTCCATGTCTAAAAATATTATTATTAGCTGTTTATAAAAATCGAGTGTTTTTGCTGTCCGAGGAAGAAAACGCGTGATGCCGCAGTCAGTAAAAAAGCTGCCCAGGAGCAAAAAATTTTTTTTTTCTCAAATGTAATAACGGATGCTAGAATGGGATTTGGGGTGGAATTCCATGTCTAAAAATATTATTATTAGCTGTTTTTAAAAATCAAGTGTTTTTGCTGCCCGAGGAAGAAAACGCGTGATGCAGCGGTCAGAAAAAAAGCTGCCCAGGAGCAAAAAAAATTTTTTTTCTCAAATGTAATAACGGATCCTAGAATGTGATTCAGGGTGGAATTCCATGTCTAAAAATATTATTATTAGCTGTTTTTAAAAATTGAGTGTTTTTGCTGCCCGAGGAAGAAAACGCCTGATGCCGCGGTCAGAAAAAAAGCTGCCATGTAGCAAAAAAATTTTTTTTTCTCAAATGTAATAACGGATGCTAGAATGTGATTCGGGGTGGAATTCCATGTCTAAAAATATTATTATCAGCTGTTTTTAAAAATTGAGTGTTTTTGCTGCCCGAGGAAGAAAACGCATGATGCCGTGGTCAGAAAAAAAGCTGCCCAGGAACAAAAAATTTTTTTTTCTCAAATGTAATAACGGATACTAGAATGTGATTTGGAGTGGAATTCCATGTCTAAAAATATTATTATTAGCTGTTTTTATAAATCGAGTGTTTTTGCTGCCCGAGGAAGAAAACGCGTGATCCCGCGGTCAGAAAAAAAGCTGCCCAGGAACAAAAATTTTTTTTTCTCAAATGTAATAACGGATGCTAGAATGGGATTCGGGGTGGAATTCCATGTCTAAAAATATTATTATTAGCTGTTTTTAAATATCGAGTGTTTTCGCTGCCCAAGGAAGAGAACGCGTGATGCCGCGGTCAGAAAAAAAGCTGCCAGAAGCAAAAATTTTTTTTTTTCTCAAATGTAATAATGGATGCTAGAATGTGATTCAGGGTGGAATTCCATATCTAAAAATATTATTATTAGCTGTTTTTAAAAATCGAGTGTTTTTGCTGCCCAAGGAAGAAAACGCATGATGCCGGGGTGAGAAAAAAAGCTGCCCAGGAGCAAAAAAAAATTTTTTTTCTCAAACGTAATAACGGATGCTAGAATGTGATTCGGGGTAGAATTCCATGTCTAAAAATATTATTATTAGCTGTTTTTAAAAATCGAGTGTTTTTGCTGTCCGAGGAAGAAAACGTGTGATGCCGCAGTCAGAAAAAAAGCTGCCCAGGAGCAAAAAAATTTTTTTTTCTCAAATGTAATAACGGATGCTAGAATGGGATTTGGGGTGGAATTCCATGTCTAAAAATATTATTATTAGCTGTTTTAAAAATCAATGTTTTTGCTGCCCGAGGAAGAAAACGCGTGATGCAGCGGTCAGAAAAAAAGCTGCCCAGGGGCAAAAAAAATTTTTTTTTCTCAAATGTAATAACGGATCCTAGAATGTGATTCAGGGTGGAATTCCATGTCTAAAAATATTATTATTAGCTGTTTTTAAAAATTGAGTGTTTTTGCTGCCCGAGGAAGAAAACGCCTGATGCCGCGGTCAGAAAAAAAGCTGCCATGTAGCAAAAAAATTTTTTTTTCTCAAATGTAATAACGGATGCTAGAATGTGATTCGGGGTGGAATTCCATGTCTTAAAATATTATTATTAGCTATTTTTAAAAATCGAGTGTTTTTGCTGCCCGAGGAAGAAAACACGTGATGCCGCGGTCCGAAAAAAAGCCGCCCAAGAGCAAAAAAAAATTTTTATCTCGAATGTAATAACGGATGCTACAATGTGATTCGGGGTGGAATTCCATGTCTAAAAATATTATTATTAGCTGTTTATAAAAATCGAGTGTTTTTGCTGTCCGAGGAAGAAAACGTGTGATGCCGCGGTCAGAAAAAAAGCTGCCATGTAGCAAAAAAAATTTTTTTTTCTCAAATGTAATAACGGATGCTAGAATGTGATTCAGGGTGGAATTCCATGTCTAAAAATATTATTATTAGCTGTTTTTAAAAATTGACTCTTTTTGCTGCCCGAGGAAGAAAACGCATGATGCCTCGGTCAGAAAAAAAGCTGCCCAGGAGCAAAAATTTTTTTTTTCTCAAATGTAATAATGGATGCTAGAATGTGATTCGGGGTGGAATTCCATGTCTAAAAATATTTTTATTAGCTGTTTTTAAAAATGGAGTGTTTTTGCTGCCCGAGGTAGAAAACGCGTGATGCCGCGGTCAGAAAAAAAGCTGCCCAGGAGCAAAAATTTTTTTTTTCTCAAATGGAATAACGGATGCTACAATGTGATTCGGGGTGGAATTCCATGTCTAAAAATATTATTATTAGCTGTTTATAAAAATTGAGTGTTTTTGCTGCCTGAGGAAGAAAACCCGTGATGCCGCGGTCAGAAAAAAAGCTGCCAGAAGCAAAAATTTTTTTTTTCTCAAATGTAATAACGGATGCTAGAATGTGATTCAGGGTGGAATTCCATATCTAAAAATATTATTATTAGCTGTTTTTAAAAATCGAGTGTTTTTGCTGCCCGAGGAAGAAAACGCATGATGCCGGGGTGAGAAAAAAAGCTGCCCAGGAGCAAAAAAAATTTTTTTTTCTCAAACGTAATAACGGATGCTAGAATGTGATTCGGGGTAGAATTCCATGTCTAAAAATATTATTATTAGCTGTTTTTAAAAATCGAGTGTTTTTGCTGCCCAAGGAAGAAAACGAGTGATGCCGCAGTCAGAAAAAAAGCTGCCCAGGAGCAAAAAAAAATTTTTTTCTCAAATGTAATAACGGATGCTAGAATGTGATTCAGGGTGGAATTCCATGTCCAAAAATATTATTATTAGCTGTTTTTTAAAATCAAGTGTTTTTGCTGCCCGAGGAAGAAAACGCGTCATGCAGCGGTCAGAAAAAATGCTGCCCAGGAGCAAAAAAAATTTTTTTTTCTCAAATGTAATAACGGATCCTAGAATGTGATTCGGGGTGGAATTCCATGTCTAAAAATATTATTATTAGCTGTTTATAAAAATTGAGTGTTTTTGCTGCCCGAGGAAGAAAACGCATGATGCCGTGGTCAGAAAAAAAGCTGCCCAGGAACAAAAATTTTTTTTTTCTCAAATGTAATAACGGATACTAGAATGTGATTTGGAGTGGAATTCCATGTCTAAAAATATTATTATTAGCTGTTTTTATAAATCGAGTGTTTTTGCTGCCCGAGGAAGAAAACGCGTGATCCCGCGGTCAGAAAAAAAGCTGCCCAGGAACAAAAATTTTTTTTTCTCAAATGTAATAACGGATGCTAGAATGGGATTCGGGGTGGAATTCCATGTCTAAAAATATTATTATTAGCTGTTTTTAAATATCGAGTGTTTTCGCTGCCCAAGGAAGAGAACACGTGATGCCGCGGTCAGAAAAAAAGCTGCCAGAAGCAAAAATTTTTTTTTTCTCAAATGTAATAATGGATGCTAGAATGTGATTCAGGGTGGAATTCCATATCTAAAAATATTATTATTAGCTGTTTTTAAAAATCGAGTGTTTTTGCTGCCCAAGGAAGAAAACGCATGATTCCGGGGTGAGAAAAAAAGCTGCCCAGGAGCAAAAAAAAATTTTTTTTCTCAAACGTAATAACGGATGCTAGAATGTGATTCGGGGTAGAATTCCATGTCTAAAAATATTATTATTAGCTGTTTTTAAAAATCGAGTGTTTTTGCTGCCCAAGGAAGAAAACTCGTGATGCCGCAGTCAGAAAAAAAGCTGCCCAGGAGCAAAAAAAATTTTTTTTCTCAAATGTAATAACGGATGCTAGAATGTGATTCAGGGTGGAATTTCATGTCCAAAAATATTATTATTAGCTGTTTTTAAAAATCAAGTGTTTTTGCTGCCCGAGGAAGAAAACGCGTCATGCAGCGGTCAGAAAAAAAGCTGCCCAGGAGCAAAAAAAATTTTTTTTTCTCAAATGTAATAACGGATCCTAGAATGTGATTCGGGGTGGAATTCCATGTCTAAAAATATTATTATTAGCTGTTTTTAAAAATCAAGTGTTTTTGCTGCCTGAGGAAGAAAACCCGTGATGCCGCGGTCAGAAAAAAAGCTGCCCAGGAGCAAAAAAAAATTTTTTTTTCTCAAATGTAATAACGAATGCTAGAATGTGATTCGGGGTGGAATTCCATGTCTAAAAATATTATTATTAGCTGTTTTTAAAAATTGAGTGTTTTTGCTGCCCAAGGTAGAAAACGCGTGATGCCGCGGTCAGAAAAAAAGCTGCCCAGGAGCAAAAATTTATTTTCTCAAATGTAATAACGGATGCTAGAGTGTGATTCGGGGTGGAATTCCATGTCTAAAAATATTATTATTAGCTGTTTTTAAAAATCGAGTGTTTTTGCTGCCCGAGGAAGAAAACGCATGATGCCGCGGTGAGAAAAAAAGCTGCCCAGGAGCAAAAAAAAATTTTTTTTCTCAAATGTAATAATGGATGCTAGAATGTGATTTAGGGTGGAATTCCATGTCTAAAAATATTATTATTAGCTGTTTTTAAAAATTGACTCTTTTTGCTGCCCGAGGAAGAAAACGCGTGATGCCGTGGTTAGAAAAAAAGCTGCCCAGGAGCAAAAAAATTTTTTTTTCTCAAATGTAATAACGGATGCTAGAATGGGATTTGGGGTGGAATTCCATGTCTAAAAATATTATTATTAGCTGTTTTTAAAAATCAAGTGTTTTTGCTGCCCGAGGAAGAAAACGCGTGATGCCGCGGTGAGAAAAAAAGCTGCCCAGGAGCAAAAAAAAAATTTTTTTCTCAAATGTAAAAATGGATGCTAGAATGTGGTTCGGGGTAGAATTCCATGTCTAAAAATATTATTATTAGCGGTTTTAAAAAATTGAGTATTCTTGCTGTCCGAAGAAGAAAACGCGTGATGCCTCGGTCAGAAATAAAGCTGCCCAGGAGGAAAAAAAATTTTTTTTCTCAAATGTAATAATGGATGCTAGAATGTGGTTCGGGGTGGAATTCCATGTCTAAAAATATTATTATTAGCTGTTTTTAAAAATCGAGTGTTTTTGCTGCCCGAGGAAGAAAACGCATGATGCCGCGGTGAGAAAAAAAGCTGCCCAGGAGCAAAAAAAAATTTTTTTTCTCAAATGTAATAATGGATGCTAGAATGTGATTTAGGGTGGAATTCCATGTCTAAAAATATTATTATTAGCTGTTTTTAAAAATTGACTCTTTTTGCTGCCCGAGGAAGAAAACGCGTGATGCCGTGGTTAGAAAAAAAGCTGCCCAGGAGCAAAAAAATTTTTTTTTCTCAAATGTAATAACGGATGCTAGAATGGGATTTGGGGTGGAATTCCATGTCTAAAAATATTATTATTAGCTGTTTTTAAAAATCAAGTGTTTTTGCTGCCCGAGGAAGAAAACGCGTGATGCCGCGGTGAGAAAAAAAGCTGCCCAGGAGCAAAAAAAAAATTTTTTTCTCAAATGTAAAAATGGATGCTAGAATGTGGTTCGGGGTAGAATTCCATGTCTAAAAATATTATTATTAGCGGTTTTAAAAAATTGAGTATTCTTGCTGTCCGAAGAAGAAAACGCGTGATGCCTCGGTCAGAAATAAAGCTGCCCAGGAGGAAAAAAAATTTTTTTTCTCAAATGTAATAATGGATGCTAGAATGTGGTTCGGGGTGGAATTCCATGTCTAAAAATATTATTATTAGCTGTTTTTAAAAATTGAGTGTTTTTGCTGCCCGAGGTAGAAAACGCGTGATGCCGCGGTCAGAAAATATGCTGCCCAGGAGCAAAAATTTATTTTCTCAAATGTAATAACGGATGCTAGAATGTGATTCAGGGTGGAATTCCATGTCTAAAAATATTATTATTATCTGTTTTTAAAAATTGAGTGTTTTTGCTGCCCGAGGAAGAAAACGCGTGATACCGCGGTCAGAAAAAAAGCTGCCATGTAGCAAAAAAAATTTTTTTTCTCAAATGTAATAACGGATGCTAGAATGTGATTCAGGGTGGAATTCCATGTCTAAAAATATTATTATTAGCTGTTTTTAAAAATTGAGTGTTTTTGCTGCCAGAGGAAGAAAACGCGTGATGCCTCGGTCAGAAAAAAAGCTGCCCAGGAGCAAAAAAATTTTTTTTCTCAAATGTAATAACGGATGCTAGAATGTGATTCGGGGTGGAATTCCATTTTTAAAAATGTTATTATTAGCTGTTTTTAAAAATCAAGTGTTTTTGATGCCCGAGGAGGAAAACGCATGATGCCACGTTGAGAAAAAAAGCTGCCCAGGAGCAAAAAAAAATTTTTTTTCTCAAATGTAATAACGGATGCTAGAATGTGATTCGGGGTAGAATTCCATGTCTAAAAATATTATTATTAGCTGTTTTAAAAAATTGAGTATTCTTGCTGTCCGAAGAAGAAAACGCGTGATGCCTCGGTCAGAAATAAAGCTGCCCAGAAGCAAAAAAATTTTTTTTTCTCAAATGTAATAATGGATGCTAGAATGTGGTTCGGGGTGGAATTCCATGTCTAAAAATATTATTATTAGCTGTTTTTAAAAATTGAGTGTTTTTGCTGCCCGAGGTAGAAAACGCGTGATGCCGCGGTCAGAAAATATGCTGCCCAGGAGCAAAAATTTATTTTCTCAAATGTAATAACGGATGCTAGAATGTGATTCGGGGTGGAATTCCATGTCTAAAAATATTATTATTTGCTGTTTTTAAAAATCAAGTGTTTTTGCTGCCCGAGGAAGAAAACGCGTGATGCCGCGGACAGAGTAAAAGCTGCCCAGGAGGAAAAAAATTTTTTTTTCTCAAATGTAATAACGGAGCCTAGAATGTGATTCAGGGTGGAATTCCATGTCTAAAAATATTATTATTATCTGTTTTTAAAAATTGAGTGTTTTTGCTGCCCGAGGTAGAAAACGCGTGATGCCGCGGTCAGAAAAAAAGCTGCCCAGGCGCAAAAATTTTTTTTTTCTCAAATGTAATAACGGATGCTACAATGTGATTCGGGGTGGAATTCCATGTCTAAAAATATTATTATTAGCTGTTTATAAAAATTGAGTGTTTTTGCTGCCCGAGGAAGAAAACGCATGATGCCGTGGTCAGAAAAAAACCTGCCCAGGAACAAAAATTTTTTTTTTCTCAAATGTAATAACGGATACTAGAATGTGATTTGGGGTGGAATTCCATGTCTAAAAATATTATTATTAGCTGTTTTTAAAAATCGAGTGTTTTTGCTGCCCGAGGAAGAAAACGCGTGATCCCGCGGTCAGAAAAAAAGCTGCCCAGGAACAAAAATTTTTTTTTCTCAAATGTAATAACGGATGCTAGAATGGGATTCGGGGTGGAATTCCATGTCTAAAAATATTATTATTAGCTGTTTTTAAATATCGAGTGTTTTCGCTGCCCAAGGAAGAGAACACGTGATGCCGCGGTCAGAAAAAAAGCTGCCAGAAGCAAAAATTTTTTTTTTCTCAAATGTAATAATGGATGCTAGAATGTGATTCAGGGTGGAATTCCATATCTAAAAATATTATTATTAGCTGTTTTTAAAAATCAAGTGTTTTTGCTGCCCGAAGAAGAAAACGCGTCATGCAGCGGTCAGAAAAAAAGCTGCCCAGGAGCAAAAAAAATTTTTTTTTCTCAAATGTAATATCGGATCCTAGAATGTGATTCGGGGTGGAATTCCATGTCTAAAAATATTATTATTAGCTGTTTTTAAAAATCAAGTGTTTTTGCTGCCCGAGGAAGAAAACCCGTGATGCCGCGGTCAAAAAAAAAGCTGCCCAGGAGCAAAAATTTATTTTCTCAAATGTAATAACGGATGCTAGAGTGTGATTCGGGGTGGAATTCCATGTCTAAAAATATTATTATTAGCTGTTTTTAAAAATCGAGTGTTTTTGCTGCCCGAGGAAGAAAACGCATGATGCCGCGGTGAGAAAAAAAGCTGCCCAGGAGCAAAAAAAAATTTTTTTTCTCAAATGTAATAACGGATGCTAGAATGTGATTCAGGGTGGAATTCCATGTGTAAAAATATTATTATTAGCTGTTTTAAAAAATTGAGTATTCTTCCTGTCCGAAGAAGAAAACGCGTGATGACTCGGTCAGTAAAAAAGCTGCCCAGGAGCAAAAAATTTTTTTTTCTCAAATGTAATAATGGATGCTAGAATGTGATTCAGGGTGGAATTCCATGTCTAAAAATATTATTATTAGCTGTTTTTAAAAATCGAGTGTTTTTGCTGCCCGAGGAAGAAAACGCGTGATGCCGCGGTCAGATAAAATGCCGCCGAGGAGCAAAAAAATTTTTTTTTCTCAAATGTAATAACGGATGCTAGAATGTGATTCGGGGTGGAATTCCATGTCTTAAAATATTATTATTAGCTATTTTTAAAAATCGAGTGTTTTTGCTGCCCGAGGAAGAAAACACGTGATGCCCCGGTCCGAAAAAAAGCCGCCCAAGAGCAAAAAAAAATTTTTTCTCGAATGTAATAACGGAGGCTAGAATGTGATTCGGGGTGGAATTGCATGTCTAAAAATATTATTATTAACTATTTTTAAAAATCGAGTGTTTTTGCTGTTCGAAGAAGAAAACGAGTGATGCCGCGGTCAGAAAAAAAGCTGCCCAAGAGCAAAAAAATTTTTTTTCTCAAATGTAATAACGGATGCTAGAATGTGATTCGGGGTGTAATTCCATGTCTAAAAATATTATTATTAGCTGTTTTTAAAAATTGACTCTTTTTGCTACCCGAGGAAGAAAACACGTGATGACGTGGTCAGAAAAATAGCTGCCCAGGAGCATAAAAACTTTTTTTTCTCAAATGTAATAACGGATGCTAGAATGGGATTTGCGGTGGAATTCCATGTCTAAAAATATTATTACCTGTTTATAAAAATCGAGTGTTTTTGCTGTCCGAGGAAGAAAACGTGTGATGCCGCAGTCAGAAAAAAAGCTGCCCAGGAGCAAAAAATTTTTTTTTTCTCAAATGTAATAACGGATGCTAGAATGGGATTTGGGGTGGAATTCCATGTCTAACAATATTATTATGAGCTGTTTTTAAAAATCAAGTGTTTTTGCTGCCCGACGAAGAAAACGCGTGATGCAGCAGTCAGAAAAAAAGCTGCCCAGAAGCAAAAAAAATTTTTTTTTCTCAAATGTAATAACGGATGCTAGAATGTGATTCAGGGTGGAATTCCATGTCTAAAAATATTATTATTAGCTGTTTTTAAAAATCGAGTGTTTTTGCTGCCCGAGGAAGAAAAGGCGTGTTGCAGGGGTCAGAAAAAAAGCTGCCCAGGAGCAAAAAAAATTTTTTTTCTCAAATGTAATAACGGATGCTAGAATGTGATTCAGGGTGGAATTCCATGTCTAAAAATATTATTATTAGCTGTATTTAAAAATCGAGTGTTTTTGCTGCCCGAGTAAGAAAACGCGTGATGCCGTGGTCAGAAAAAAAGCTGCCCAGGAGCAAAAAAAATTTTTTTTCTCAAATGTAATAACGAATGCTAGAATGGGATTTGGGGTGGAATTCCATGTCTAAAAATCTTATTATTAGCTGTTTTTAAAAATCAAGTGTTTTTGCTGCCCGAGGAAGAAAACGCGTGATGCCGCGATAAAAAAAAAAGCTGCCCAGGAGCAAAAAAAATTTTTTTTCTCAAATGTAATAACGGATGCTAGAATGGGATTCGGGGTGGAATTCCATGTCTAAAAATATTTTTATTAGCTGTTTTTAAAAATCAAGTGTTTTTGCTGCCCGAGGAAGAAAACGTGTGATGCAGCGGTCAGAAAAAAAGCTGCCTAGGAGTAAAAAAAAATTTTTTTTTCTCAAATGTAATAAGGGATGCTAGAATGTGATTCTGGGTGGAATTCCATGTCTAAAAATATTATTATTAGCTGTTTTTAAAAATTGACTCTTTTTGCTGCCAGAGGAAGAAAACGCGTGATGCCGTGGTCAGAAAAAAAGCTGCCCAGGAGCAAAAAAATTTTTTTTTCTCAAATGTAATAACGAATGCTAGAATGGGATTTGGGGTGGAATTCCATGTCTAAAAATCTTATTATTAGCTGTTTATAAAAATCGAGTGTTTTTGCTGTCCGAGGAAGAAAACGTGTGATGCCGCAGTCAGAAAAAAAGCTGCCCAGGAGCAAAAAAATTTTTTTTTCTCAAAGGTAATAACGGATGCTAGAATGGGATTTGGGGTGGAATTCCATGTCTAACAATATTATTATTAGCTGTTTTTAAAAATCAAGTGTTTTTGCTGCCCGAGGAAGAAAACCCGTGATGCAGCAGTCAGAAAAAAAGCTGCCCAGAAGCAAAAAAAAATTTTTTTTTCTCAAATGTAATAACGGATGCTAGAATGTGATTCAGGGTGGAATTCCATGTCTAAAAATATTATTATTAGCTGTTTTTAAAAATCAAGTGTTTTTGCTGCCCGAGGAAGAAAACACGTGATGCCGTGGTCCAAAAAAAAGCCGCCCAAGAGCAAAAAAAAATTTTTTCTCGAATGTAATAACGGATGCTAGAATGGGATTCGGGGTGGAATTCCATGTCTAAAAATCTTATTATTAGCTGTTTATAAAAATCGAGTGTTTTTGCTGTCCGAGGAAGAAAACGTGTGATGCCGCAGTCAGAAAAAAAGCTGCCCAGGAGCAAAAAAATTTTTTTTTCTCAAAGGTAATAACGGATGCTAGAATGGGATTTGGGGTGGAATTCCATGTCTAAAAATATTATTATTAGCTGTTTTTAAAAATCGAGTGTTTTTGCTGCCCGAGGAAGAAAACGCGTGACGCCACGGTCAGATAAAATGCCGCCGAGGAGCAAAAAAATTTTTTTTTCTCAAATGTAATAACGGATGCTAGAATGGGATTCGGGGTGGAATTCCATGTCTAAAAATATTATTATTAGCTGTTTTTAAATATCGAGTGTTTTCGCTGCCCAAGGAAGAGAACGCGTGATGCCGTGGTCAGAAAAAAAGCTGCCAGAAGCAAAAAATTTTTTTTTCTCAAATGTAATAATGGATGCTAGAATGTGATTCAGGGTGGAATTCCATATCTAAAAATATTATTAGTAGCTGTTTTTAAAAATCGAGTGTTTTTGCTGCCCAAGGAGGAAAACACATGATGCCGCAGTCAGAAAAAAAGCTGCCCAGGAGCAAAAAAAATTTTTTTTCTCAAATGTAATAACGGATGCTAGAATGTGATTCAGGGTGGAATTCCATGTCTAAAAATATTATTATTAGCTGTTTTTAAAAATCAAGTGTTTTTGCTGCCCGAGGAAGAAAACGCGTCATGCAGCGGTCAGAAAAAAAGCTGCCCAGGAGCAAAAAAAATTTTTTTTTCTCAAATGTAATAACGGATCCTAGAATGTGATTCGGGGTGGAATTCCATGTCTAAAAATATTATTATTAGCTGTTTTTAAAAATCAAGTGTTTTTGCTGCCTGAGGAAGAAAACCCATGTTACCGCGGTCAGAAATAAAGCTGCCCAGGAGCAAAAAAAAAATTTTTTTTCTCAAATGTAATAACGAATGCTAGAATGTGATTCGGGGTGGAATTCCATGTCTAAAAATATTATTATTAGCTGTTTTTAAAAATTGAGTGTTTTTGCTGCCCAAGGTAGAAAACGCGTGATGCCGCGGTCAGAAAAAAAGCTGCCCAGGAGCAAAAACTTATTTTCTCAAATGTAATAACGGATGCTAGAGTGTGATTCGGGGTGGAATTCCATGTCAAAAAATATTATTATTAGCTGTTTTTAAAAATCAAGTGTTTTTGCTGCCCGAGAAAGAAAACGCGTCATGCAGCGGTCAGAATAAAAGCTGCCCAGGAGCAAAAAAAATTTTTTTTTCTCAAATGTAATAACGGATCCTAGAATGTGATTCGGGGTGGAATTCCATGTCTAAAAATATTATTATTAGCTGTTTTTAAAAATCAAGTGTTTTTGCTGCCTGAGGAAGAAAACCCGTGTTACCGCGGTCAGAAAAAAAGCTGCCCAGGAGCAAAAAAAAATTTTTTTTTCTCAAATGTAATAACGAATGCTAGAATGTGATTCGGGGTGGAATTCCATGTCTAAAAATATTATTATTAGCTGTTTTTAAAAATTGAGTGTTTTTGCTGCCCAAGGTAGAAAACGCGTGATGCCGCGGTCAGAAAAAAAGCTGCCCAGGAGCAAAAACTTATTTTCTCAAATGTAATAACGGATGCTAGAGTGTGATTCGGGGTGGAATTCCATGTCTAAAAATATTATTATAAGCTGTTTTTAAAAATCAAGTGTTTTTGCTGCCCGAGAAAGAAAACGCGTCATGCAGCGGTCAGAATAAAAGCTGCCCAGGAGCAAAAAAAATTTTTTTTTCTCAAATGTAATAACGGATCCTAGAATGTGATTCGGGGTGGAATTCCATGTCTAAAAATATTATTATTAGCTGTTTTTAAAGATCAAGTGTTTTTGCTGCCTGAGGAAGAAAACCCGTGATGCCGCGGTCAGAAAAAAAGCTGCCCAGGAGCAAAAAAAAATTTTTTTTTCTCAAATGTAATAACGAATGCTAGAATGTGATTCGGGGTGGAATTCCATGTCTAAAAATATTATTATTAGCTGTTTTTAAAAATCGAGTGTTTTTGCTGCCCAAGGTAGAAAACGCGTGATGCCGCGGTCAGAAAAAAAGCTGCCCAGGAGCAAAAATTTATTTTCTCAAATGTAATAACGAATGCTAGAGTGTGATTTGGGGTGGAATTCCATGTCTAAAAATATTATTATTAGCTGTTTTTAAAAATCGAGTGTTTTTGCTGCCCGAGGAAGAAAACGCGTGATGCCGCGGTGAGAAAAAAAGCTGCCCAGGAACAAAAATTTTTTTTTCTCAAATGTAATAACGGATGCTAGAATGTGATTCAGGGTGGAATTCCATGTCTAAAAATATTATTATTAGCTGTATTTAAAAATCGAGTGTTTTTGCTGCCCGAGGAAAAAAACGCGTGATGCCGTGGTCAGAAAAAAAGCTGCCCAGGAGCCAAAAAAATTTTTTTTCTCAAATGTAATAACGAATGCTAGAATGGGATTTGGGGTGGAATTCCATGTCTAAAAATCTTATTATTAGCTGTTTTTAAAAATCAAGTGTTTTTGCTGCCCGAGGAAGAAAACGCGTGATGCCGCGATAAAAAAAAAAGCTGCCCAGGAGCAAAAAAAATTTTTTTTCTCAAATGTAATAACGGATGCTAGAATGGGATTCGGGGTGGAATTCCATGTCTAAAAATATTTTTATTAGCTGTTTTTAAAAATCAAGTGTTTTTGCTGCCCGAGGAAGAAAACGTGTGATGCCGCGGTCAGAAAAAAAGCTGCCCAGGAGCAAAAAAAAATTTTTTTTTCTCAAATGTAATAACGAATGCTAGAATGTGATTCTGGGTGGAATTCCATGTCTAAAAATATTATTATTAGCTGTTTTTAAAAATTGACTCTTTTTGCTGCCAGAGGAAGAAAACGCGTGATGCCGTGGTCAGAAAAAAAGCTGCCCAGAAGCAAAAAAAAATTTTTTTTTCTCAAATGTAATAACGGATGCTAGAATGTGATTCAGGGTGGAATTCCATGTCTAAAAATATTATTATTAGCTGTTTTTAAAAATCAAGTGTTTTTGCTGCCCGAGGAAGAAAACACGTGATGCCGTGGTCCAAAAAAAAGCCGCCCAAGAGCAAAAAAAAATTTTTTCTCGAATGTAATAACGGATGCTAGAATGGGATTCGGGGTGGAATTCCATGTCTAAAAATCTTATTATTAGCTGTTTATAAAAATCGAGTGTTTTTGCTGTCCGAGGAAGAAAACGTGTGATGCCGCAGTCAGAAAAAAAGCTGCCCAGGAGCAAAAAATTTTTTTTTTCTCAAAGGTAATAACGGATGCTAGAATGGGATTTGGGGTGGAATTCCATGTCTAAAAATATTATTATTAGCTGTTTTTAAAAATCGAGTGTTTTTGCTGCCCGAGGAAGAAAACGCGTGATGCCACGGTCAGATAAAATGCCGCCGAGGAGCAAAAAAATTTTTTTTTCTCAAATGTAATAACGGATGCTAGAATGTGATTCGGGGTGGAATTCCATGTCTTAAAATATTATTATTAGCTATTTTAAAAAATCGAGTGTTTTTGCTGCCCGAGGAAGAAAACACGTGATGCCGTGGTCCGAAAAAAAGCCGCCCAAGAGCAAAAAAAAATTTTTTTTCTCAAATGTAATAACGGATGCTAGGATGTGATTCAGGGTGGAATTCCATGTCTAAAAATATTATTATTAGCTGTTTTTAAAAATTGACTCTTTTTGCTGCCCGAGGAAGAAAACGCGTCATGCCTCGGTCAGAAAAAAAGCTGCCCAGGAGCAAAAATTTTTTTTTTCTCAAATGTAATAATGGATGCTAGAATGTGATTCGGGGTGGAATTCCATGTCTAAAAATATTTTTGTTAGCTGTTTTTAAAAATTGAGTGTTTTTGCTGCCCGAGGTAGAAAACGTGTGATGCCGCGGTCAGAAAAAAAGCTGCACAGGAGCAAAAAATTTTTTTTTCTCAAATGTAATAACGGATGCTACAATGTGATTCGGGGTGGAATTCCATGTCTAAAAATATTATTATTAGCTGTTCATAAAAATTGAGTGTTTTTGCTGCCCGAGGAAGAAAACGCATGATGCCGTGGTCAGAAAAAAAGCTGCCCAGGAACAAAAATTTTTTTTTTCTCAAATGTAATAACGGATACTAGAATGTGATTCGGGGTGGAATTCCATGTCTAAAAATATTATTATTAGCTGTTTTTAAAAATCGAGTGTTTTTGCTGCCCGAGGAAGAAAACGCGTGATCCCGCGGTCAGAAAAAAAGCTGCCCAGGAACAAAAATTTTTTTTTCTCAAATGTAATAACGGATGCTAGAATGGGATTCGGGGTGGAATTCCATGTCTAAAAATATTATTATTAGCTGTTTTTAAAAATCAAGTGTTTTTGCTGCCCGAGGAAGAAAACGCGTCATGCAGCGGTCAGAAAAAAAGCTGCCCAGGAGCAAAAAAAATTTTTTTTTCTCAAATGTAATAACGGATCCTAGAATGTGATTCGGGGTGGAATTCCATGTCTAAAAATATTATTATTAGCTGTTTTTAAAAATCAAGTGTTTTTGCTGCCTGAGGAAGAAAACCCGTGTTACCGCGGTCAGAAAAAAAGCTGCCCAGGAGCAAAAAAAAATTTTTTTTTCTCAAATGTAATAACGAATGCTAGAATGTGATTCGGGGTGGAATTCCATGTCTAAAAATATTATTATTAGCTGTTTTTAAAAATTGAGTGTTTTTGCTGCCCAAGGTAGAAAACGCGTGATGCCGCGGTCAGAAAAAAAGCTGCCCAGGAGCAAAAACTTATTTTCTCAAATGTAATAACGGATGCTAGAGTGTGATTCGGGGTGGAATTCCATGTCTAAAAATATTATTATTAGCTGTTTTTAAAAATCAAGTGTTTTTGCTCCCCGAGAAAGAAAACGCGTCATGCAGCGGTCAGAATAAAAGCTGCCCAGGAGCAAAAAAAATTTTTTTTTCTCAAATGTAATAACGGATCCTAGAATGTGATTCGGGGTGGAATTCCATGTCTAAAAATATTATTATTAGCTGTTTTTAAAAATCAAGTGTTTTTGCTGCCTGAGGAAGAAAACCCGTGTTACCGCGGTCAGAAAAAAAGCTGCCCAGGAGCAAAAAAAAATTTTTTTTTCTCAAATGTAATAACGAATGCTAGAATGTGATTCGGGGTGGAATTCCATGTCTAAAAATATTATTATTAGCTGTTTTTAAAAATTGAGTGTTTTTGCTGCCCAAGGTAGAAAACGCGTGATGCCGCGGTCAGAAAAAAAGCTGCCCAGGAGCAAAAACTTATTTTCTCAAATGTAATAACGGATGCTAGAGTGTGATTCGGGGTGGAATTCCATGTCTAAAAATATTATTATTAGCTGTTTTTAAAAATCAAGTGTTTTTGCTGCCCGAGGAAGAACACGCGTCATGCAGCGGTCAGAATAAAAGCTGCCCAGGAGCAAAAAAAATTTTTTTTTCTCAAATGTAATAACGGATCCTAGAATGTGATTCGGGGTGGAATTCCATGTCTAAAAATATTATTATTAGCTGTTTTTAAAAATCAAGTGTTTTTGCTGCCTGAGGAAGAAAACCCGTGATGCCGTGGTCAGAAAAAAAGCTGCCCAGGAGCAAAAATTTATTGTCTCAAATGTAATAACGGATGCTAGAGTGTGATTTGGGGTGGAATTCCATGTCTAAAAATATTATTATTAGCTGTTTTTAAAAATCGAGTGTTTTTGCTGCCCAAGGAAGAAAGCGCATGATGCCGCGGTGAGAAAAAAAGCTGCCCAGGAGCAAAAAAAAATTTTTTTTCTCAAATGTAATAACGGATGCTAGAATGTGATTCGGGGTAGAATTCCATGTCTAAAAATATTATTATTAGCTGTTTTGAAAAATCGAGTGTTTTTGCTGCCCAAGGAAGAAAACGCGTGATTCCGCAGTCAGAAAAAAAGCTGCCCAGGAGCAAAAAAAATTTTTTTTCTCAAATGTAATAACGGATGCTAGAATGTGATTCAGGGTGGAATTCCATGTCTAAAAATATTATTATTAGCTGTTTTTAAAAATCGAGTGTTTCTGCTGCCCGAGGAAGAAAACGCGTGATGCCGCAGTCAGAAAAATAGCTGCCCAGGAGCAATTTTTTTTTTTTCTCAAATGTAATAACGGATGCTAGAATGTGATTCGGGGTGGAATTCCATGTCTAAAAATATTATTATTAGCTGTTTTTTAAAAATCGAGTGTTTTTGCTGCCCGAGGAAGAAAACGCATGATGCCGCGGTCAGAAAAAAAGCTGCCCAGGAGCAAAAAAATTTTTTTTCTCAAATGTAATAACGAATGCTAGAATGTGATTCGGGGTGGAATTCCATGTCTAAAAATATTATTATTAGCTGTTTTTAAAAATTGAGTGTTTTTGCTGCCCAAGGTAGAAAATGCGTGATGCCGCGGTCAGAAAAAAAGCTGCCCAGGAGCAAAAATTTATTTTCTCAAATGTAATAACGGATGCTAGAATGTGATTCGGGGTGGAATTCCATGTCTAAAAATATAATTATTAGCTGTATTTAAAAATCGAGTGTTTTTGCTGCCCGAGGAAGAAAACGTGTCATGCAGCGGTAAGAAAAAAAGCTGCCTAGGAACAAAAATTTTTTTTTTCTCAAATGTAATAACGGATCCTAGAATGTGATTCGGGATGGAATTCCATGTCTAAAAATATTATTATTAGCTGTTTTTATAAATTGACTCTTTTTGCTGACCGAGGAAGAAAACGCGTGATGCCGCGGTCAGAAAAAAAGCTGCCCAGGAGCAAAAATTTATTTTCTCAAATGTAATAACGGATGCTAGAGTGTGATTTGGGGTGGAATTCCATGTCTAAAAATATTATTATTAGCTGTTTTTAAAAATCGAGTGTTTTTGCTGCCCGAGGAAGAAAACGCATGATGCCGCGGTGAGAAAAAAAGCTGCCCAGGAGCAAAAAAAAATTTTTTTTCTCAAATGTAATAACGGATCCTAGAATGTGATTCGGGGTGGAATTCCATGTCTAAAAATATTATTATTAGCTGTTTTGAAAAATCAAGTGTTTTTGCTGCCCGAGGAAGAAAACGCATGATGCCGAGGTCATAAAAAAAGTTGCTCAGGAGCAAAAAAAATTTTTTTTTCTCAAATGTAATAACGGATGCTAGAATGTGATTTAGGGTGGAATTCCATGTCTAACAATATTATTATTAGCTGTTTTTAAAAATTGAGTGTTTTTGCTGCCCGAGGTAGAAAACGCGTGATGCCGCGGTCAGAAAAAAAGCTGCCCAGGAGCAAAAATTTATTGTCTCAAATGTAATAACGGATGCTAGAGTGTGATTCGGGGTGGAATTCCATGTCTAAAAATATTATTATTAACTGTTTTTAAAAATCGAGTGTTTTTGCTGCTCGAGGAAGAAAAAGCATTATGCCGCGGTCAGAAAAAAGCTGCCCAGGAGCAAAAAAATTTTTTTTCTCAAATGTAATAACGGATGCTAGAATGTGATTCGGGATGGAATTGCATGTCTCAAAATATTATTATTAGCTGTTTTTAAAAATCGAGTGTTTTTGCTGTTCGAAGAAGAAAACGAGTGATGCCGCGGTCAGAAAAAAAGCTGCCCAGGAGCAAAAAAAATTTTTTTCTCAAATGTAATAACGGATGCTAGAATGTGATTCGGGGTGGAATTCCATGTCTAAAAATATTATTATTAGCTGTATTTAAAAATCGAGTGTTTTTGCTGCCCGAGGAAGAAAACGTGTGATGCAGCGGTAAGAAAAAAAGCTGCCTAGGAGCAGAAAAATTTTTTTTTCTCAAATGTAATAACGGATGCTAGAATGGGATTTGGGGTGCAATTCCATGTCTAAAAATATTATTATTAGCTGTTTGTAAAAATCGAGTGTTTTTGCTGTCCGAGGAAGAAAACGTGTGATGCCGCAGTCAGAAAAAAAGCTGCCCAGGAGCAAAAAAAAATTTTTTTTCTCAAATGTAATAACGGATGCTAGAATGTGATTCAGGGTGGAATTCCATGTCTAAAAATATTATTATTAGCTGTTTTGAAAAATCAAGTGTTTTTGCTGCCCGAGGAAGAAAACGCATGATGCCGCGGTGAGAAAAAAAGCTGCCCAGGAGCAAAAAAAAATTTTTTTTCTCAAATGTAAAAACGGATGCTAGAATGTGATTCGGGGTAGAATTCCATGTCTAAAAATATTATTATTAGCTGTTTTTAAAAATCGAGTGTTTTTGCTGCCCAAGGAATAAAACGCGTGATGAGGCAGTCAGAAAAAAAGCTGCCCAGGAGCAAAAAAAATTTTTTTTCTCAAATGTAATAACGGATCCTAGAATGTGATTCGGGGTGGAATTCCATGTCTAAAAATATTATTATTAGCTGTTTTGAAAAATCAAGTGTTTTTGCTGCCCGAGGAAGAAAACGCGTGATGCCGAGGTCATAAAAAAAGTTGCTCAGGAGCAAAAAAAATTTTTTTTCTCAAATGTAATAACGGATGCTAGAATGGGATTTGGGGTGGAATTCCATGTCTAAAAATATTATTATTAGCTGTTTATAAAAATCGAGTGTTTTTGCTGTCCGAGGAAGAAAACGTGTGATGCCGCGGTGATAAAAAAAAGCTGCCGAGGAGCAAAAATTTATTTTCTCAAATGTAATAACGGATGCTAGAGTGTGATTCGGGGTGGAATTCCATGTCTAAAAATATTATTATTAGCTGTTTTTAAAAATCGAGTGTTTTTGCTGTCCGAGGAAGAAAACGTGTGATGCCGCAGTCAGAAAAAAAGCTGCCCAGGAGCAAAAAAATTTTTTTTTTCTCAAATGTAATAACGGATGCTAGAATGTGATTCAGGGTGGAATTCCATGTCTAAAAATATTATTATTAGCTGTTTTTAAAAATCAAGTGTTTTTGCTGCCCGAGGAAGAAAGCGCATGATGAAGCGGTGAGAAAAAAAGCTGCCCAGGAGCAAAAAAAAATTTTTTTTCTCAAATGTAATAACGGATGCTAGAATGTGATTCGGGGTAGAATTCCATGTCTAAAAATATTATTATTAGCTGTTTTTAAAAATCGAGTGTTTTTGCTGCCCAAGGAATAAAACGCGTGATGAGGCAGTCAGAAAAAAAGCTGCCCAGGAGCAAAAAAATTTTTTTTTCTCAAATGTAATA
Organism: Arizona elegans; assembly: GCA_022577455.1. Classification (NCBI taxonomy): domain Eukaryota; kingdom Metazoa; phylum Chordata; class Lepidosauria; order Squamata; family Colubridae; genus Arizona; species Arizona elegans. The sequence continues at coordinate 166,590,656 of JAKOOJ010000001.1, read as the reverse complement.
ACGGATGCTAGAATGTGATTCAGGGTGGAATTCCATGTCTAAAAATATTATTATTAGCTGTATTTAAAAATCGAGTGTTTTTGCTGCCGGAGGAAGAAAACGTGTGATGCAGCGGTAAGAAAAAAAGCTGCCTAGGAACAAAAAAAATTTTTTTTCTCAAATGTAATAACGGATCCTAGAATGTGATTCGGGGTGGAATTCCATGTCTAAAAATATTATTATTAGCTGTTTTGAAAAATCAAGTGTTTTTGCTGCCCGAGGAAGAAAACGCGTGATGCAGCGGTCAGAAAAAAAGTTGCTCAGGAGCAAAAAAATTTTTTTTTTCTCAAATGTAATAACGGATGCTAGAATGTGATTTAGGGTGGAATTCCATGTCTAAAAATATTATTGTTAGGTGTTTTTAAAAATTGACTCTTTTTGCTGTCCGAGGAAGAAAACGCGTGATGCCGTGGTCAGAAAAAAAGCTGCCCAGGAGCAAAAAAAATTTTTTTTCTCAAATGTAATAACGGATGCTAGAATGGGATTTGGGGAGGAATTCCATGTCTAAAAATATTATTATTAGCTGTTTATAAAAATCGAGTGTTTTTGCTGTCCGAGGAAGAAAACGTGTGATGCCACAGTCAGAAAAAAAGCTGCCCAGGAGCAAAAAAATTTTTTTTTCTCAAATGTAATAACAGATGCTAGAATGTGATTCGGGGTGGAATTCCATGTCTAAAAATATTATTATTAGCTGTTTTTAAAAATTGAGTGTTTTTGCTGACCGAGGTAGAAAACGCGTGATGCCGCGGTCATAAAAAAAAGCTGCCCAGGAGCAAAAATTTATTTTCTCAAATGTAATAACGGATGCTAGAGTGTGATTCGGGGTGGAATTCCATGTCTAAAAATATTATTATTAGCTGTTTTTAAAAATCGAGTGTTTTTGCTGCCCGAGGAAGAAAACGCGTGATGCCGCAGTCAGAAAAAAAGCTGCCCAGGAGCAAATTTTTTTTTTCTCAAATGTAATAACGGATGCTAGAATGGGATTTGGGGTGGAATTCCATGTCTAACAATATTATTATTAGCTGTTTTTAAAAATCAAGTGTTTTTGCTGCCCGAGGAAGAAAACGCGTGATGCAGCAGTCAGAAAAAAAGCTGCCTAGAAGCAAAAAAAAAATTTTTTTTCTCAAATGTAATAAAGGATGCTAGAATGTGATTCAGGGTGTTATTCCATGTCTAAAAATATTATTATTAGCTGTTTTTAAAAATCAAGTGTTTTTGCTGCCCGAGGAAGAAAACACGTGATGCCGCGGTCCGAAAAAAAGCCGCCCAAGAGCAAAAAAAATTTTTTTCTCAAATGTAATAATGGATGCTAGAATGTGATTCGGGGTGGAATTGCATGTCTCAATATATTATTATTAGCTGTTTTTAAAAATCGAGTGTTTTTGCTGTTCGAAGAAGAAAACGAGTGATGCCGCAGTCAGAAAAAAAGCTGCCCAGGAGCAAAAAAAAATTTTTTTCTCAAATGTAATAACGGATACTAGAATGTGATTCGGGGTGGAATTCCATGTCTAAAAATATTATTATTAGCTGTATTTAAAAATCGAGTGTTTTTGCTGCCCGAGGAAGAAAACGTGTGATGCAGCGGTAAGAAAAAAAGCTGCCTAGGAGCAAAAAAATTTTTTTTTCTCAAATGTAATAACGGATCCTAGAATGTGATTCGGGGTGGAATTCCATGTCTAAAAATATTATTATTAGCTGTTTTGAAAAATCAAGTGTTTTTGCTGCCCGAGGAAGAAAACGCGTGATGCCGCGGTCATAAAAAATGTTGCTCAGGAGCAAAAAAAAATTTTTTTTTCTCAAATGTAATAACGGATGCTAGAATGTGATTCAGGGTGGAATTCCATGTCTAAAAATATTATTATTAGCTGTTTTGAAAAATCAAGTGTTTTTGCTGCCCGAGGAAGAAAACGCGTGATGCCGCGGTGAGAAAAAAAGCTGCCCAGGAGCAAAAAAAAATTTTTTTTCTCAAATGTAATAACGGATGCTAGAATGTGATTCGGGGTAGAATTCCATGTCTAAAAATATTATTATTAGCTGTTTTTAAAAATCGAGTATTTTTGCTGTCCGAGGAAGAAAACGTGTGATGCAGCGGTAAGAAAAAAAGCTGCCTAGGAGCAAAAAAATTTTTTTTCTCAAATGTAATAACGGATCCTAGAATGTGATTCTGGGTGGAATTCCATGTTTAAAAATATTATTATTAGCTGTTTTGAAAAATCAAGTGTTTTTGCTGCCCGAGGAAGAAAACGCGTGATGCCGCGGTCATAAATAAAGTTGCTCAGGAGCAAAAAAATTTTTTTTTCTCAAATGTAATAACGGAGGCTAGAATGTGATTTAGGGTGGAATTCCATGTCTAAAAATATTATTGTTAGCTGTTTTTAAAAATTGACTCTTTTTGCTGCCCGAGGAAGAAAACGCATGATGCCGCGGTGAGAAAAAAAGCTGCCCAGGAGCAAAAAAAAATTTTTTTTCTCAAATGTAATAACGGATGCTAGAATGTGATTCGGGGTAGAATTCCATGTCTAAAAATATTATTATTAGCTGTTTTTAAAAATCGAGTATTTTTGCTGCCCGAGGAAGAAAACTTGTGATGCAGCGGTAAGAAAAAAAGCTGCCTAGGAGCAAAAAAAATTTTTTTTTTCAAATGTAATAACGGATCCAAGAATGTGATTTGGGGTGGAATTCCATGTCTAAAAATATTATTATTAGCTGTTTTGAAAAATCAAGTGTTTTTGCTGCCCGAGGAAGAAAACGCGTGATGCCGCGGTCATAAAAAAAGTTGCTCAGGAGCAAAAAAATTTTTTTTTCTCAAATGTAATAACGGAGGCTAGAATGTGATTTAGGGTGGAATTCCATGTCTAAAAATATTATTGTTAGCTGTTTTTAAAAATTGACTCTTTTTGCTGCCCGAGGAAGAAAACGCATGATGCCGCGGTCAGAAAAAAAGCTGCCCAGGAGCAAAAAAAATTTTTTTTTCTCAAATGTAATAACGGATGCTAGAATGGGATTTGGGGTGGAATTCCATGTCTAAAAATATTATTATTAGCTGTTTATAAAAATCGAGTGTTTTTGCTGTCCGAGGAAGAAAACGTGTGACGCCACAGTCAGAAAAAAAGCTGCCCAGGAGCAAAAAAAATTTTTTTTTCTCAAATGTAATAACGGATGCTAGAATGGGATTTGGGGTGGAATTCCATGTCTAACAATATTATTATTAGCTGTTTTAAAAAATCAAGTGTTTTTGCTGCCCGAGGAAGAAAACGCGTGATGCAGCAGTCAGAAAAAAAGCTGCCGAGAAGCAAAAAAAAATTTTTTTTTCTCAAATGTAATAACGGATGCTAGAATGTGATTCAGGGTGTTATTCCATGTCTAAAAATATTATTATTAGCTGTTTTTAAAAATCAAGTGTTTTTGCTGCCCGAGGAAGAAAACACGTGATGCCGCGGTCCGAAAAAAAGCCGCCAAAGAGCAAAAAAAATTTTTTTCTCAAATGTAATAACGGATGCTAGAATGTCATTCGGGGTAGAATTCCATGTCTAAAAATATTATTATTAGCTGTTTTTAAAAATTGAGTGTTTTTGCTGCCCGAGGAAGAAAACGCGTGATGCCGTGATCAAAAAAAAAGCTGCCCAGGAGCAAAAAAAATTTTTTTTTCTCAAATGTAATAACGGATGCTAGAATGTGATTCAGGGTGGAATTCCATGTCTAAAAATATTATTATTAGCTGTTTGTAAAAATCGAGTGTTTTTCCTGCCCGAGGAAGAAAACGCGTGATGCCGCGGTAAGAAAAAAAGCTGCCCAGGAGCAAAAATTTTTTTTTCTCAAATGTAATAACAGATGCTAGAATGTGATTCGGGGTGGAATTCCATGTCTAAAAATATTATTATTAGCTGTATTTAAAAATCGAGTGTTTTTGCTGCCCGAGGAAGAAAACACGTGATGCCCCGGTCAGAAAAAAAGCTGCCCAGTAGCAAAAAAAAATTGTTTTTCTCAAATGTAATAACGGATGCTAGAATGGGATTCGGGGTGGAATTCCATGTCTAAAAATATTTTTATTAGCTGTTTATAAAAATCGAGTGTTTTTGCTGTCCGAGGAAGAAAACGTGTGATGCTACAGTCAGAAAAAAAGCTGCAAAGGAGCAAAAAAAAAATTTTTTTTCTCAAATGTAATAACGGATGCTAGAATGGGATTTGGGGTGGAATTCCATGTCTAACAATATTATTATTAGCTGTTTTTAAAAATCAAGTGTTTTTGCTGCCCGAGGAAGAAAACGCGTGATGCAGCGGTAAGAAAAAAAGCTGCCTAGAAGCAAAAAAAAAATTTTTTTTCTCAAATGTAATAACGGATCCGAGAATGTGATTCGGGGTGGAATTCCATGTCTAAAAATATTATTATTAGCTGTTTTGAAAAATCAAGTGTTTTTGCTGCCCGAGGAAGAAAACGCATGATGCCGCGGTCAGAAAAAAAGCTGCCCAGGAGCAAAAAAATTTTTTTTTCCTCAAATGTAATAACGGATGCTAGAATGGGATTTGGGGTGGAATTCCATGTCTAAAAATATTATTATTAGCTGTTTATAAAAATCGAGTGTTTTTGCTGTCCGAGGAAGAAAACGTGTGACGCCACAGTCAGAAAAAAAGCTGCCCAGGAGCAAAAAAAATTTTTTTTTCTCAAATGTAATAACGGATGCTAGAATGGGATTTGGGGTGGAATTCCATGTCTAACAATATTATTATTAGCTGTTTTTAAAAATCAAGTGTTTTTGCTGCCCGAGGAAGAAAACGCGTGATGCAGCAGTCAGAAAAAAAGCTGCCCAGAAGCAAAAAAAAAAATTTTTTTCTCAAATGTAATAACGGATGCTAGAATGTGATTCAGGGTGGAATTCCATGTCTAAAAATATTATTATTAGCTGTTTTTAAAAATCAAGTGTTTTTGCTGCCCGAGGAAGAAAACACGTGATGCCGCGGTCCGAAAAAAAGCCGCCCAAGAGCAAAAAAAATTTTTTTCTCGAATGTAGTAACGGATGCTAGAATGTGATTCGGGGTGAAATTCCATGTCTAAAAATATTATTATTAGCTGTTTTTAAAAATCGAGTGTTTTTGCTGCCCGAGGAAGAAAACGCGTGATGCCGCAGTCAGCAAAAAAGCTGCCCAGGAGCAAATTTTTTTTTTTCTCAAATGTAATAACGGATGCTAGAATGTGATTCGGGGTGAAATTCCATGTCTAAAAATATTATTATTAGCTGTTTTTAAAAATTGAGTGTTTTTACTGCGCGAGGAAGAAAACACATGATGCCGCGGTCAGAAAAAAAGCTGCCCAGGAGCAAAAAAATTTTTTTTCTCAAATGTAATAATGGATGCTAGAATGTGATTCGGGGTGGAATTGCATGTCTCAAAATATTATTATTAGCTGTTTTTAAAAATAGAGTGTTTTTGCTGTTCGAAGAAGAAAACGAGTGATGCCGCAGTCAGAAAAAAAGCTGCCCAGGAGCAAAAAAAATTTTTTTCTCAAATGTAATAACGGATGCTAGAATGTGATTCAGGGTGGAATTCCATGTCTAAAAATATTATTATTAGCTGTATTTAAAAATCGAGTGTTTTTGCTGCCCGAGGAAGAAAACGCGTGATGCCGTGGTCAGAAAAAAAGCTGCCCAGGAGCAAAAATTTTTTTTTCTCAAATGTAATAACAGATGCTAGAATGTGATTCGGGGTGGAATTCCATGTCTAAAAATATTATTATTAGCTGTATTTAAAAATCGAGTGTTTTTGCTGCCCGAGGAAGAAAACACGTGATGCCCCGGTCAGAAAAAAAGCTGCCCAGTAGCAAAAAAAAATTGTTTTTCTCAAATGTAATAACGGATGCTAGAATGGGATTCGGGGTGGAATTCCATGTCTAAAAATATTTTTATTAGCTGTTTATAAAAATCGAGTGTTTTTGCTGTCCGAGGAAGAAAACGTGTGATGCTACAGTCAGAAAAAAAGCTGCAAAGGAGCAAAAAATAATTTTTTTTTCTCAAATGTAATAACGGATGCTAGAATGGGATTTGGGGTGGAATTCCATGTCTAACAATATTATTATTAGCTGTTTTTAAAAATCAAGTGTTTTTGCTGCCCGAGGAAGAAAACGCGTGATGCAGCGGTAAGAAAAAAAGCTGCCTAGAAGCAAAAAAAAAATTTTTTTTCTAAAATGTAATAACGGATCCGAGAATGTGATTCGGGGTGGAATTCCATGTCTAAAAATATTATTATTAGCTGTTTTGAAAAATCAAGTGTTTTTACTGCCCGAGGAAGAAAACGCATGATGCCGCGGTCAGAAAAAAAGCTGCCCAGGAGCAAAAAAAATTTTTTTTTCTCAAATGTAATAACGGATGCTAGAATGGGATTTGGGGTGGAATTCCATGTCTAAAAATATTATTATTAGCTGTTTATAAAAATCGAGTGTTTTTGCTGTCCGAGGAAGAAAACGTGTGACGCCACAGTCAGAAAAAAAGCTGCCCAGGAGCAAAAAAAATTTTTTTTTCTCAAATGTAATAACGGATGCTAGAATGGGATTTGGGGTGGAATTCCATGTCTAACAATATTATTATTAGCTGTTTTTAAAAATCAAGTGTTTTTGCTGCCCGAGGAAGAAAACGCGTGATGCAGCAGTCATAAAAAAAGCTGCCCAGAAGCAAAAAAAAATTTTTTTTTCTCAAATGTAATAACGGATGCTAGAATGTGATTCAGGGTGGAATTCCATGTCTAAAAATATTATTATTAGCTGTTTTTAAAAATCAAGTGTTTTTGCTGCCCGAGGAAGAAAACACGTGATGCCGCGGTCCGAAAAAAAGCCGCCCAAGAGCAAAAAAAATTTTTTTCTCGAATGTAATAACGGATGCTAGAATGTGATTCGGTGTGGAATTCCATGTCTAAAAATATTATTATTAGCTGTTTTTAAAAATCGAGTGTTTTTGCTGCCCGAGGAAGAAAACGCGTGATGCCGCAGTCAGCAAAAAAGCTGCCCAGGAGCAAATTTTTTTTTTTCTCAAATGTAATAACGGATGCTAGAATGTGATTCGGGGTGGAATTCCATGTCTAAAAATATTATTATTAGCTGTTTTTAAAAATCGAGTGTTTTTACTGCCCGAGGAAGAAAACACATGATGCCGCGGTCAGAAAAAAAGCTGCCCAGGAGCAAAAAAATTTTTTTTCTCAAATGTAATAACGGATGCTGGAATGTGATTCGGGGTGGAATTGCATGTCTCAAAATATTATTATTAGCTGTTTTTAAAAATAGAGTGTTTTTGCTGTTCGAAGAAGAAAACGAGTGATGCCGCAGTCAGAAAAAAAGCTGCCCAGGAGCAAAAAAAATTTTTTTCTCAAATGTAATAACGGATGCTAGAATGTGATTCGGGGTGGAATTCCATGTCTAAAAATATTATTATTAGCTGTATTTAAAAATCGAGTGTTTTTGCTGCCCGAGGAAGAAAACGCGTGATGCCGTGGTCAGAAAAAAAGCTGCCCAGGAGCAGAAAAAAATTTTTTTCTCAAATGTAATAACGGATGCTAGAATGGGATTCAGGGTGGAATTCCATGTCTAAAAATATTATTATTAGCTGTTTTGAAAAATCAAGTGTTTTTGCTGCCCGAGGAAGAAAGCGCATGATGCCGCGGTGAGAAAAAAAGCTGCCCAGCAGCAAAAAAAAATTTTTTTTCTCAAATGTAATAACGGATGCTAGAATGTGATTCGGGGTAGAATTCCATGTCTAAAAATATTATTATTAGCTGTTTTTAAAAATCGAGTGTTTTTGCTGCCCAAGGAATAAAACGCGTGATGAGGCAGTCAGAAAAAAAGCTGCCCAGGAGCAAAAAAATTTTTTTTTCTCAAATGTAATAACGGATGCTAGAATGTGATTCAGGGTGGAATTCCATGTCTAAAAATATTATTATTAGCTGTATTTAAAAATCGAGTGTTTTTGCTGCCTGAGGAAGAAAACGTGTGATGCAGCGGTAAGAAAAAAAGCTGCCTAGGAACAAAAAAATTTTTTTTTCTCAAATGTAATAACGGATCCTAGAATGTGATTCGGGGTGGAATTCCATGTCTAAAAATATTATTATTAGCTGTTTTGAAAAATCAAGTGTTTTTGCTGCCCGAGGAAGAAAACGCGTGATGCCGAGGTCATAAAAAAAGTTGCTAAGGAGCAGAAAAAAATTTTTTTTCTCAAATGTAATAACGGATGCTAGAATGTGATTTAGGGTGGAATTCCATGTCTAAAAATATTATTGTTAGCTGTTTTTAAAAATTGACTCTTTTTGCTGTCCGAGGAAGAAAACGCGTGATGCCGTGGTCAGAAAAAAAGCTGCCCAGGAGCAAAAAAAATTTTTTTTCTCAAATGTAATAACGGATGCTAGAATGGGATTTGGGGTGGAATTCCATGTCTAAAAATATTATTATTAGCTGTTTATAAAAATCGAGTGTTTTTGCTGTCCGAGGAAGAAAACGTGTGATGCCACAGTCAGAAAAAAAGCTGCCCAGGAGCAAAAAAATTTTTTTTTCTCAAATGTAATAAAAGATGCTAGAATGTGATTCAGGGTGGAATTTCATGTCTAAAAATATTATTATTAGCTGTTTTTAAAAATCAAGTGTTTTTGCTGCCCGAGGAAGAAAACGCGTGATGCAGCGGTCAGAAAAAAAGCTGCCCAGGAGCAAAAAATTTTTTTTTTCTCAAATGTAATAACAGATCCTAGAATGTGATTCGGGGTGGAATTCCATGTCTACAAATATTATTAGCTGTTTTTAAAAATCGAGTGTTTTTGCTGACCGAGGTAGAAAACGCGTGATGCCGCGGTCATAAAAAAAAGCTGCCCAGGAGCAAAAATTTATTTTCTCAAATGTAATAACGGATGCTAGAGTGTGATTCGGGGTGGAATTCCATGTCTAAAAATATTATTATTAGCTGTTTTTAAAAATCGAGTGTTTTTGCTGCCCGAGGAAGAAAACTCGTGATGCCGCAGTCAGAAAAAAAGCTGCCCAGGAGCAAATTTTTTTTTTCTCAAATGTAATAACGGATGCTAGAATGTGATTCGGGGTGGAATTCCATGTCTAAAAATATTATTATTAGCTGTATTTAAAAATCGAGTGTTTTTGCTGCCCGAGGAAGAAAACGTGTGATGCAGCGGTAAGAAAAAAAGCTGCCTAGGAGCAAAAAAATTTTTTTTTCTCAAATGTAATAACGGATCCTAGAATGTGATTCGGGGAGGAATTCCATGTCTAAAAATATTATTATTAGCTGTTTTGAAAAATCAAGTGTTTTTGCTGCCCGAGGAAGAAAACGCGTGATGCCGCGGTAATAAAAAAAGTTGCTCAGGAGCAAAAAAAAATTTTTTTTCTCAAATGTAATAACGGATGCTAGAATGTGATTCAGGGTGGAATTCCATGTCTAAAAATATTATTATTAGCTGTTTTGAAAAATCAAGTGTTTTTGCTGCCCGAGGAAGAAAACGCATGATGCCGCGGTGAGAAAAAAAGCTGCCCAGGAGCAAAAAAAAATTTTTTTTCTCAAATGTAATAACGGATGCTAGAATGTGATTCGGGGTAGAATTCCATGTCTAAAAATATTATTATTAGCTGTTTTTAAAAATCGAGTATTTTTGCTGTCCGAGGAAGAAAACGTGTGATGCAGCGGTAAGAAAAAAAGCTGCCTAGGAGCAAAAAAATTTTTTTTTCTCAAATGTAATAACGGATCCTAGAATGTGATTCGGGGTGGAATTCCATGTCTAAAAATATTATTATTAGCTGTTTTGAAAAATCAAGTGTTTTTGCTGCCCGAGGAAGAAAACGCGTGATGCCGCGGTCATAAATAAAGTTGCTCAGGAGCAAAAAAATTTTTTTTTCTCAAATGTAATAACGGAGGGTAGAATGTGATTTAGGGTGGAATTCCATGTCTAAAAATATTATTGTTAGCTGTTTTTAAAAATTGACTCTTTTTGCTGCCCGAGGAAGAAAACGCATGATGCCGCGGTGAGAAAAAAAGCTGCCCAGGAGCAAAAAAAAATTTTTTTTCTCAAACGTAATAACGGATGCTAGAATGTGATTCGGGGTAGAATTCCATGTCTAAAAATATTATTATTAGCTGTTTTTAAAAATCGAGTATTTTTGCTGCCCGAGGAAGAAAACTTGTGATGCAGCGGTAAGAAAAAAAGCTGCCTAGGAGCAAAAAAAATTTTTTTTTTCAAATGTAATAACGGATCCTAGAATGTGATTTGGGGTGGAATTCCATGTCTAAAAATATTATTATTAGCTGTTTTGAAAAATCAAGTGTTTTTGCTGCCAGAGGAAGAAAACGCGTGATGCCGCGGTCATAAAAAAAGTTGCTCAGGAGAAAAAAATTTTTTTTTTCTCAAATGTAATAACGGAGGCTAGAATGTGATTTAGGGTGGAATTCCATGTCTAAAAATATTATTGTTAGCTGTTTTTAAAAATTGACTCTTTTTGCTGCCCGAGGAAGAAAACGCATGATGCCGCGGTCAGAAAAAAAGCTGCCCAGGAGCAAAAAAAATTTTTTTTTCTCAAATGTAATAACGGATGCTAGAATGGGATTTGGGGTGGAATTCCATGTCTAAAAATATTATTATTAGCTGTTTATAAAAATCGAGTGTTTTTGCTGTCCGAGGAAGAAAACGTGTGACGCCACAGTCAGAAAAAAAGCTGCCCAGGAGCAAAAAAAATTTTTTTTTCTCAAATGTAATAACGGATGCTAGAATGGGATTTGGGGTGGAATGCCATGTCTAACAATATTATTATTAGCTGTTTTTAAAAATCAAGTGTTTTTGCTGCCCGAGGAAGAAAACGCGTGATGCAGCAGTCAGAAAAAAAGCTGCCCAGAAGCAAAAAAAAAATTTTTTTTCTCAAATGTAATAACGGATGCTAGAATGTGATTCAGGGTGGAATTCCATGTCTAAAAATATTATTATTAGCTGTTTTTAAAAATCAAGTGTTTTTGCTGCCCGAGGAAGAAAACACGTGATGCCGCGGTCCGAAAAAAAGCCGCCCAAGAGCAAAAAAAATTTTTTTCTCGAATGTAGTAACGGATGCTAGAATGTGATTCGGGGTGAAATTCCATGTCTAAAAATATTATTATTAGCTGTTTTTAAAAATCGAGTGTTTTTGCTGCCCGAGGAAGAAAACGCGTGATGCCGCAGTCAGCAAAAAAGCTGCCCAGGAGCAAATTTTTTTTTTTCTCAAATGTAATAACGGATGCTAGAATGTGATTCGGGGTGGAATTCCATGTCTAAAAATATTATTATTAGCTGTTTTTAAAAATCGAGTGTTTTTACTGCCCGAGGAAGAAAACACATGATGCCGCGGTCAGAAAAAAAGCTGCCCAGGAGCAAAAAAATTTTTTTTCTCAAATGTAATAACGGATGCTAGAATGTGATTCGGGGTGGAATTGCATGTTTCAAAATATTATTATTAGCTGTTTTTAAAAATAGAGTGTTTTTGCTGTTCGAAGAAGAAAACGAGTGATGCCGCAGTCAGAAAAAAAGCTGCCCAGGAGCAAAAAAAATTTTTTTCTCAAATGTAATAACGGATGCTAGAATGTGATTCGGGGTGGAATTCCATGTCTAAAAATATTATTATTAGCTGTATTTAAAAATCGAGTGTTTTTGCTGCCCGAGGAAGAAAACGCGTGATGCCGTGGTCAGAAAAAAAGCTGCCCAGGAGCAAAAATTTTTTTTTCTCAAATGTAATAACAGATGCTAGAATGTGATTCGGGGTGGAATTCCATGTCTAAAAATATTATTATTAGCTGTATTTAAAAATCGAGTGTTTTTGCTGCCCGAGGAAGAAAACACGTGATGCCCCTGTCAGAAAAAAAGCTGCCCAGTAGCAAAAAAAAATTGTTTTTCTCAAATGTAATAACGGATGCTAGAATGGGATTCGGGGTGGAATTCCATGTCTAAAAATATTTTTATTAGCTGTTTATAAAAATCGAGTGTTTTTGCTGTCCGAGGAAGAAAACGTGTGATGCTACAGTCAGAAAAAAAGCTGCAAAGGAGCAAAAAAAAATTTTTTTTTCTCAAATGTAATAACGGATGCTAGAATGGGATTTGGGGTGGAATTCAATGTCTAACAATATTATTATTAGCTGTTTTTAAAAATCAAGTGTTTTTGCTGCCCGAGGAAGAAAACGCGTGATGCAGCGGTAAGAAAAAAAGCTGCCTAGAAGCAAAAAAAAAATTTTTTTTCTCAAATGTAATAACGGATCCGAGAATGTGATTCGGGGTGGAATTCCATGTCTAAAAATATTATTATTAGCTGTTTTGAAAAATCAAGTGTTTTTGCTGCCCGAGGAAGAAAACGCATGATGCCGCGGTCAGAAAAAAAGCTGCCCAGGAGCAAAAAAAATTTTTTTTTCTCAAATGTAATAACGGATGCTAGAATGGGATTTGGGGTGGAATTCCATGTCTAAAAATATTATTATTAGCTGTTTATAAAAATCGAGTGTTTTTGCTGTCCGAGGAAGAAAACGTGTGACGCCACAGTCAGAAAAAAAGCTGCCCAGGAGCAAAAAAAATTTTTTTTTCTCAAATGTAATAACGGATGCTAGAATGGGATTTGGGGTGGAATTCCATGTCTAACAATATTATTATTAGCTGTTTTTAAAAATCAAGTGTTTTTGCTGCCCGAGGAAGAAAACGCGTGATGCAGCAGTCAGAAAAAAAGCTGCCCAGAAGCAAAAAAAAAATTTTTTTTCTCAAATGTAATAACGGATGCTAGAATGTGATTCAGGGTGGAATTCCATGTCTAAAAATATTATTATTAGCTGTTTTTAAAAATCGAGTGTTTTTGCTGCCCGAGGAAGAAAACGCGTGATGCCGCAGTCAGAAAAAAAGCTGCCCAGGAGCAAATTTTTTTTTTCTCAAATGTAATAACGGATGCTAGAATGTGATTCGGGGTGGAATTCCATGTCTAAAAATATTATTATTAGCTGTTTTTAAAAATCGAGTGTTTTTACTGCCCGAGGAAGAAAACACATGATGCCGCGGTCAGAAAAAAAGCTGCCCAGGAGCAAAAAAAATTTTTTTCTCAAATGTAATAACGGATGCTAGAATGTGATTCGGGGTGGAATTGCATGTCTCAAAATATTATTATTAGCTGTTTTTAAAAATAGAGTGTTTTTGCTGTTCGAAGAAGAAAACGAGTGATGCCGCAGTCAGAAAAAAAGCTGCCCAGGAGCAAAAAAAATTTTTTTCTCAAATGTAATAACGGATGCTAGAATGTGATTCGGGGTGGAATTCCATGTCTAAAAATATTATTATTAGCTGTATTTAAAAATCGAGTGTTTTTGCTGCCCGAGGAAGAAAACGCGTGATGCGGTGGTCAGAAAAAAAGCTGCCCAGGAGCAGAAAAAATTTTTTTTCTCAAATGTAATAACGGATGCTAGAATGGGATTCAGGGTGGAATTCCATGTCTAAAAATATTATTATTAGCTGTTTTGAAAAATCAAGTGTTTTTGCTGCCCGAGGAAGAAAGCGCATGATGCCGCGGTGAGAAAAAAAGCTGCCCAGGAGCAAAAAAAAATTTTTTTTCTCAAATGTAATAACGGATGCTAGAATGTGATTCGGGGTAGAATTCCATGTCTAAAAATATTATTATTAGCTGTTTTTAAAAATCGAGTGTTTTTGCTGCCCAAGGAATAAAACGCGTCATGAGGCAGTCAGAAAAAAAGCTGCCCAGGAGCAAAAAAATTTTTTTTTCTCAAATGTAATAACGGATGCTAGAATGTGATTCAGGGTGGAATTCCATGTCTAAAAATATTATTATTAGCTGTATTTAAAAATCGAGTGTTTTTGCATCCTGAGGAAGAAAACGTGTGATGCAGCGGTAAGAAAAAAAGCTGCCTAGGAACAAAAAAAATTTTTTTTCTCAAATGTAATAACGGATCCTAGAATGTGATTCGGGGTGGAATTCCATGTCTAAAAATATTATTATTAGCTGTTTTGAAAAATCAAGTGTTTTTGCTGCCCGAGGAAGAAAACGCGTGATGCCGAGGTCATAAAAAAAGTTGCTCAGGAGCAAAAAAAATTTTTTTTTCTCAAATGTAATAACGGATGCTAGAATGTGATTTAGGGTGGAATTCCATGTCTAAAAATATTATTGTTAGCTGTTTATAAAAATTGACTCTTTTTGCTGTCCGAGGAAGAAAACGCGTGATGCCGTGGTCAGAAAAAAAGCTGCCCAGGAGCAAAAAAAATTTTTTTTCTCAAATGTAATAACGGATGCTAGAATGGGATTTGGGGTGGAATTCCATGTCTAAAAATATTATTATTAGCTGTTTATAAAAATCGAGTGTTTTTGCTGTCCGAGGAAGAAAACGTGTGATGCCACAGTCAGAAAAAAAGCTGCCCAGGAGCAAAAAAATTTTTTTTTCTCAAATGTAATAACAGATGCTAGAATGTGATTCAGGGTGGAATTTCATGTCTAAAAATATTATTATTAGCTGTTTTTAAAAATCAAGTGTTTTTGCTGCCCGAGGAAGAAAACGCGTGATGCATTGGTCAGAAAAAAAGCTGCCCAGGAGCAAAAAATTTTTTTTTTCTCAAATGTAATAACAGATCCTAGAATGTGATTCGGGGTGGAATTCCATGTCTAAAAATATTATTAGCTGTTTTTAAAAATTGAGTGTTTTTGCTGACCGAGGTAGAAAACGCGTGATGCCGCGGTCATAAAAAAAAGCTGCCCAGGAGCAAAAATTTATTTTCTCAAATGTAATAACGGATGCTAGAGTGTGATTCGGGGTGGAATTCCATGTCTAAAAATATTATTATTAGCTGTTTTTAAAAATCGAGTGTTTTTGCTGCCCGAGGAAGAAAACGCGTGATGCCGCAGTCAGAAAAAAAGCTGCCCAGGAGCAAATTTTTTTTTTTCTCAAATGTAATAACGGATGCTAGAATGTGATTCGGGGTGGAATTCCATGTCTAAAAATATTATTATTAGCTGTTTTTAAAAATCGAGTGTTTTTGCTGCCCGAGGAAGAAAACGTGTGATGCAGCGGTAAGAAAAAAAGCTGCCTAGGAGCAAAAAAATTTTTTTTTCTCAAATGTAATAACGGATCCTAGAATGTGATTCGGGGTGGAATTCCATGTCTAAAAATATTATTATTAGCTGTTTTGAAAAATCAAGTGTTTTTGCTGCCCGAGGAAGAAAACGCGTGATGCCGCGGTAATAAAAAAAGTTGCTCAGGAGCAAAAAAAAATTTTTTTTTCTCAAATGTAATAACGGATGCTAGAATGTGATTCAGGGTGGAATTCCATGTCTAAAAATATTATTATTAGCTGTTTTGAAAAATCAAGTGTTTTTGCTGCCCGAGGAAGAAAACGCATGATGCCGCGGTGAGAAAAAAAGCTGCCCAGGAGCAAAAAAAAATTTTTTTTCTCAAATGTAATAACGGATGCTAGAATGTGATTCGGGGTAGAATTCCATGTCTAAAAATATTATTATTAGCTGTTTTTAAAAATCGAGTATTTTTGCTGTCCGAGGAAGAGAACGTGTGATGCAGCGGTAAGAAAAAAAGCTGCCTAGGAGCAAAAAAATTTTTTTTTCTCAAATGTAATAACGGATCCTAGAATGTGATTCGGGGTGGAATTCCATGTCTAAAAATATTATTATTAGCTGTTTTGAAAAATCAAGTGTTTTTGCTGCCCGAGGAAGAAAACGCGTGATGCCGCGGTCATAAATAAAGTTGCTCAGGAGCAAAAAAATTTTTTTTTCTCAAATGTAATAACGGAGGGTAGAATGTGATTTAGGGTGGAATTCCATGTCTAAAAATATTATTGTTAGCTGTTTTTAAAAATTGACTCTTTTTGCTGCCCGAGGAAGAAAACGCATGATGCCGCGGTGAGAAAAAAAGCTGCCCAGGAGCAAAAAAAAATTTTTTTTCTCAAATGTAATAACGGATGCTAGAATGTGATTCGGGGTAGAATTCCATGTCTAAAAATATTATTATTAGCTGTTTTTAAAAATCGAGTATTTTTGCTGCCCGAGGAAGAAAACTTGTGATGCAGCGGTAAGAAAAAAAGCTGCCTAGGAGCAAAAAAAATTTTTTTTTTCAAATGTAATAACGGATCCTAGAATGTGATTTGGGGTGGAATTCCATGTCTAAAAATATTATTATTAGCTGTTTTGAAAAATCAAGTGTTTTTGCTGCCCGAGGAAGAAAACGCGTGATGCCGCGGTCATAAAAAAAGTTGCTCAGGAGAAAAAAATTTTTTTTTTCTCAAATGTAATAACGGAGGCTAGAATGTGATTTAGGGTGGAATTCCATGTCTAAAAATATTATTGTTAGCTGTTTTTAAAAATTGACTCTTTTTGCTGCCCGAGGAAGAAAACGCATGATGCCGCGGTCAGAAAAAAAGCTGCCCAGGAGCAAAAAAAATTTTTTTTTCTCAAATGTAATAACGGATGCTAGAATGGGATTTGGGGTGGAATTCCATGTCTAAAAATATTATTATTAGCTGTTTATAAAAATCGAGTGTTTTTGCTGTCCGAGGAAGAAAACGTGTGACGCCACAGTCAGAAAAAAAGCTGCCCAGGAGCAAAAAAAATTTTTTTTTCTCAAATGTAATAACGGATGCTAGAATGGGATTTGGGGTGGAATTCCATGTCTAACAATATTATTATTAGCTGTTTTAAAAAATCAAGTGTTTTTGCTGCCCGAGGAAGAAAACGCGTGATGCAGCAGTCAGAAAAAAAGCTGCCGAGAAGCAAAAAAAAATTTTTTTTTCTCAAATGTAATAACGGATGCTAGAATGTGATTCAGGGTGTTATTCCATGTCTAAAAATATTATTATTAGCTGTTTTTAAAAATCAAGTGTTTTTGCTGCCCGAGGAAGAAAACACGTGATGCCGCGGTCCGAAAAAAAGCCGCCCAAGAGCAAAAAAAATTTTTTTCTCAAATGTAATAACGGATGCTAGAATGTGATTCGGGGTAGAATTCCATGTCTAAAAATATTATTATTAGCTGTTTTTAAAAATTGAGTGTTTTTGCTGCCCGAGGAAGAAAACGCGTGATGCCGTGATCAAAAAAAAAGCTGCCCAGGAGCAAAAAAAATTTTTTTTTCTCAAATGTAATAACGGATGCTAGAATGTGATTCAGGGTGGAATTCCATGTCTAAAAATATTATTATTAGCTGTATTTAAAAATCGAGTGTTTTTGCTGCCCGAGGAAGAAAACACGTGATGCCCCGGTCAGAAAAAAAGCTGCCCAGTAGCAAAAAAAAATTGTTTTTCTCAAATGTAATAACGGATGCTAGAATGGGATTCGGGGTGGAATTCCATGTCTAAAAATATTTTTATTAGCTGTTTTTAAAAATCAAGTGTTTTTGCTGCCCGAGGAAGAAAACGCGTGATCAGAAAAAAAGCTGCCCAGGAGCAAAAATTTTTTTTTTCTCAAATGTAATAACGGATGCTACAATGGGATTCGGGGTGGAATTCCATGTCTAAAAATATTATTATTAGCTGTTTATAAAAATTGAGTGTTTTTGCTGCCCGAGGAAGAAAACGCGTGATGCCGTGGTCAGAAAAAAAGCTGCCCAGGAACAAAAATTTTTTTTTTCTCAAATGTAATAACGGATACTAGAATGTGATTCGGGGTGGAATTCCATGTCTAAAAATATTATTATTAGCTGTTTTTAAAAATCGAGTGTTTTTGCTGCCCGAGGAAGAAAACGCGTGATCCCGCGGTCAGAAAAAAAGCTGCCCAGGAACAAAAAAATTTTTTTCTCAAATGTAATAACGGATGCTAGAATGTGATTCAGGGTGGAATTCCATGTCTAAAAATATTATTATTAGCTGTTTGTAAAAATCGAGTGTTTTTGCTGCCCGAGGAAGAAAAGGCATGATGCCCCGGTCAGAAAAAAAGCTGCCCAGGAGCAAAAAAAAATTTTTTTTTCTCAAATGTAATAACGGATGCTAGAATGGGATTTGGGGTGGAATTCCATGTCTAACAATATTATTATTAGCTGTTTTTAAAAATCAAGTGTTTTTGCTGCCCGAGGAAGAAAACGCGTGATGCAGCCGTCAGAAAAAAAGCTGCCCAGAAGCAAAAAAAAATTTTTTTTTCTCAAATATAATAAAAGATGCTAGAATGTGATTCAGGGTGTTATTCCATGTCTAAAAATATTATTATTAGCTGTTTTTAAAAATCAAATGTTTTTGCTGCCCGAGGAAGAAAACACGTGATGCCGCGGTCCGAAAAAAAGCCGCCCAAGAGCAAAAAAATTTTTTTTCTCGAATGTAATAACGGATGCTAGAATGTGATTCGGGGTGGAATTCCATGTGTAAAAATATTATTGTTAGCTGTTTGTAAAAATCGAGTGTTTTTGCTGCCCGAGGAAGAAAACGCGTGATGCCGCGGTAAGAAAAAAAGCTGCCCAGGAGCAAAAATTTTTTTTTCTCAAATGTAATAACGGATGCTAGAATGTGATGCGGGGTGGAATTCCATGTCTAAAAATATTATTATTAGCTGTATTTAAAAATCGAGTGTTTTTGCTGCCCGAGGAAGAAAAAGCGTGATGCCGCGGTCAGAAAAAAAGCTGCCCAGTAGCAAAAAAAATTTTTTTTTCTCAAATTTAATAACGGATGCTAGAATGGGATTCGGGGTGGAATTCCATGTCTAAAAATATTTTTATTAGCTGTTTTTAAAAATCAAGTGTTTTTGCTGCCCGAGGAAGAAAACGTGTGATGCAGCGGTCAGAAAAAAAGCTGCCTAGGAGCAAAAAAAATTTTTTTTCTCAAATGTAATAACGGATCCTAGAATGTGATTCGGGGTGGAATTCCATGTCTAAAAATATTATTATTAGCTGTTTTTAAAAATTGAGTGTTTTTGCTGTCCGAGGAAGAAAACGCGTGATGCCGCGGTCAGAAAAAAAGCTGCCCGGTAGCAAAAAAAAATTTTTTTTCTCAAATGTAATAATGGATGCTAGAATGTGATTCATGGTGGAATTCCATGTCTAAAAATATTATTATTAGCTGTTTTAAAAAATTGAGTATTTTTGCTGTCCGAAGAAGAAAACGCGTGATGCCTCGGTCAGAAAAAAAGCTGCCCAGGAGCAAAAAATTTTTTTTTCTCAAATGTAATAATGGATGCTAGAATGTGATTCAGGGTGGAATTCCATGTCTAAAAATATTATTATTAGCTGTTTCTAAAAATTGAGTGTTTTTGCTGCCCGAGGTAGAAAACGCGTGATGCCGCGGTCAGAAAAAAAGCTGCCCAGGAGCAAAAATTTTTTTTTTCTCAAATGTAATAACGGATGCTACAATGGGATTCGGGGTGGAATTCCATGTCTAAAAATATTATTATTAGCTGTTTATAAAAATTGAGTGTTTTTGCTGCCCGAGGAAGAAAACGCATGATGCCGTGGTCAGAAAAAAAGCTGCCCAGGAACAAAAATTTTTTTTTTCTCAAATGTAATAACGGATACTAGAATGTGATTCAGGGTGGAATTCCATGTCTAAAAATATTATTATTAGCTGTTTTTAAAAATCGAGTGTTTTTGCTGCCCGAGGAAGAAAACGCGTGATCCCGCGGTCAGAAAAAAAGCTGCCCAGGAACAAAAAAATTTTTTTCTCAAATGTAATAACGGATCCTAGAATGGGATTCGGGGTGGAATTCCATGTCTAAAAATATTATTATTAGCTGTTTTTAAATATCGAGTGTTTTCGCTGCCCAAGGAAGAGAACGCGTGATGCCGCGGTCAGAAAAAAAGCTGCCCAGGAGCAAAAAAAATTTTTTTTCTCAAATGTAATAATGGATGCTAGAATGGGATTTGGGGTGGAATTCCATTTCTAACAATATTATTATTAGCTGTTTTTAAAAATCAAGTGTTTTTGCTGCCCGAGGAAGAAAACGCGTGATGCAGCAGTCAGAAAAAAAGCTGCCCAGGAGCCAAAAAAAATTTTTTTTCTCAAATGTAATAACGGATCCTAGAATGTGATTCGGGGTGGAATTCCATGTCTAAAAATATTATTATTAGCTCTTTTTAAAAATCAAGTGTTTTTGCTGTCCGAAGAAGAAATCGCGTGATGACGCGGTCAGAAAAAAAGCTGCCCAGGAGCAAAAATATATATTTTTCTCAAATGTAATAACAGATGCTAGAATGTGATTCGGGGTGGAATTCCATGTTTAAAAATATTATTATTAGCTGTTTTTAAAAATCGAGTGTTTTTGCTGCCCGAGGAAGAAAACACGTGATGCCGCAGTCAGAAAAAAAGTTGCCCAGGAGCAAAAAAAAATTTTTTTTCTCAAATGTAATAACGGATGCTAGAATGTGATTTAGGGTGGAATTCCATGTCTAAAAATATTATTATTAGCTGTTTTTATAAATTGACTCTTTTTGCTGCCCGAGGAAGAAAACGCGTGATGCCGTGGTCAGAAAAAAAGCTGCCCAGGAGCAGAAAATTTTTTTTTCTCAAATGTAATAACGGATGCTAGAATGGGATTTGGGGTGGAATTCCATTTCTAACAATATTATTATTAGCTGTTTTTAAAAATCAAGTGTTTTTGCTGCCCGAGGAAGAAAACGCGTGATGCAGCAGTCAGAAAAAAAGCTGCCCAGGAGCAAAAAAAATTTTTTTTTCTCAGATGTAATAACGGATGCTAGAATGTGATTTGGGGTGGAATTCCATGTCTAAAAATATTATTATTAGCTGTTTTTAAAAATCAAGTGTTTTTGCTGCCCGAGGAAGAAAACGCATGATGCCGTGGTCAGAAAAAAAGCTGCCCAGGAGCAAAAATATATATTTTTCTCAAATCTAATAACAGATGCTAGAATGTGATTCGGGGTGGAATTCCATGTCTAAAAATATTATTATTAGCTGTTTTTAAAAATCGAGTGTTTTTGCTGCCCGAGGAAGAAAACGCGTGATGCCGCAGTCAGAAAAAAAGCTGCCCAGGAGCAAATTTTTTTTTCTCAAATGTAATAACGGATGCTAGAATGTGATTCGGGGTGGAATTCCATGTCTAAAAATATTATTATTAGCTATTTTTAAAAATCGAGTGTTTTTGCTGCCCGAGGAAGAAAACGCATGATGCCGCGGTCAGAAAAAAAGCTTCCCAGGAGCAAAAAAATTTTTTTTTCTCAAATGTAATAACGGATGCTAGAATGGGATTTGGGGTGGAATTCCATGTCTAACAATATTATTATTAGCTGTTTTTAAAAATCAAGTGTTTCTGCTGCCCGAGGAAGAAAACGCGTGATGCAGCAGGCAGAAAAAAATCTGCCCAGAAGCAAAAAAAATTTTTTTTTTCTCAAATGTAATAACGGATGCTAGAATGTGATTCAGGGTGGAATTCCATGTCTAAAAATATTATTATTAGCTGTTTTTAAAAATCAAGTGTTTTTGCTGCCCGAGGAAGAAAACGCGTGATGCAGCGGTCAGAAAAAAAGCTGCCCAGGAGCAAAAAAAATTTTTTTTTCTCAAATGTAATAACAGATCCTAGAATGTGATTCGGGGTGGAATTCCATGTCTAAAAATATTATTAGCTGTTTTTAAAAATTGAGTGTTTTTGCTGCCCGAGGTAGAAAACGCGTGATGCCGCGGTCATAAAAAAAAGCTGCCCAGGAGCAAAAATTTATTTTCTCAAACGTAATAACGGATGCTAGAATGTGGTTTAGGGTGGAATTCCATGTCTAAAAATATTATTATTAGCTGTTTTTAAAAATTGACTCTTTTTGCTGCCCGAGGAAGAAAACGCGTGATGCCGTGGTCAGAAAAAAAGCTGCCCAGGAGCAGAAAAATTTTTTTTTCTCAAATGTAATAACGGATGCTAGAATGGGATTTGGGGTGGAATTCCATGTCTAAAAATATTATTATTAGCTGTTTGTAAAAATCAAGTGTTTTTGCTGCCCGAGGAAGAAAACGCGTGATGCAGCAGTCAGAAAAAAAGCTGCCCAGAAGCAAAAAAAATTTTTTTTTCTCAAATGTAATAACGGATGCTAGAATGTGATTCAGGGTGGAATTCCATGTCTAAAAATATTATTATTAGCTGTTTTGAAAAATCAAGTGTTTTTGCTGCCCGAGGAACAAAACGCATGATGCCGCGGTGAGAAAAAAAGCTGCCCAGGAGCAAAAAAAAATTTTTTTTCTCAAATGTAATAACGGATGCTAGAATGTGATTCGGGGTAGAATTCCATGTCTAAAAATATTATTATTAGCTGTTTTTAAAAATCGAGTATTTTTGCTGCCCGAGGAAGTAAACGTGTGATGCAGCGGTAAGAAAAAAAGCTGCCTAGGAGCAAAAAAATTTTTTTTTCTCAAATGTAATAACGGATCCTAGAATGTGATTCGGGGTGGAATTCCATGTCTAAAAATATTATTATTAGCTGTTTTGAAAAATCAAGTGTTTTCGCTGCCCGAGGAAGAAAACGCGTGATGCCGCGGTCATAAAAAATGTTGCTCAGGAGCAAAAAAAATTTTTTTTTCTCAAATGTAATAACGGAGGCTAGAATATGATTTAGGGTGGAATTCCATGTCTAAAAATATTATTGTTAGCTGTTTTTAAAAATTGACTCTTTTTGCTCCCCGAGGAAGAAAACGCATGATGCCGCGGTCAGAAAAAAAGCTGCCCAGGAGCAAAAAAATTTTTTTTTCTCAAATGTAATAACGGATGCTAGAATGGGATTTGCGGTGGAATTCCATGTCTAAAAATATTATTATTAGCTGCTTTTAAAAATCAAGTGTTTTTGCTGCCCGAGGAAGAAAACACGTGATGCCGCGGTCCGAAAAAAAGCCGCCCAAGAGCAAAAAAAATTTTTTTCTCGAATGTAATAACAGATGCTAGAATGTGATTCGGGGTGGAATTCCATGTCTAAAAATATTATTATTAGCTGTTTTTAAAAATCGAGTGTTTTTGCTGCCCGAGGAAGAAAACGTGTGATGCTACAGTCAGAAAAAAAGCTGCCCAGGAGCAAAAAAAAATTTTTTTTTTCTCAAATGTAATAACGGATGCTAGAATGGGATTTGGGGTGGAATTCCATGTCTAACAATATTATTATTAGCTGTTTTTAAAAATCAAGTGTTTTTGCTGCCCGAGGAAGAAAACGCGTGATGCAGCAGTCAGAAAAAAAGCTGCCCAGAAGCAAAAAAAAATTTTTTTTTCTCAAATGTAATAAAGGATGCTAGAATGTGATTCAGGGTGTTATTCCATGTCTAAAAATATTATTATTAGCTGTTTTTAAAAATCAAGTGTTTTTGCTGCCCGAGGAAGAAAACGTGTGATGCCGCAGTCAGAAAAAAAGCTGCCCAGGAGCAAAAAAATTTTTTTTTCTCAAATGTAATAATGGATGCTAGAATGGGATTTGGGGTGGAATTCCATTTCTAACAATATTATTATTAGCTGTTTTTAAAAATCAAGTGTTTTTGCTGCCCGAGGAAGAAAACGCGTGATGCAGCGGTCAGAAAAAAAGCTGCCCAGGAGCAAAAAAAATTTTTTTTTCTCAAATGTAATAACAGATCCTAGAATGTGATTCGTGGTGGAATTCCATGTCTAAAAATATTATTAGCTGTTTTTAAAAATTGAGTGTTTTTTGCTGCCCGAGGTAGAAAACGCGTGATGCCGCGGTCATAAAAAAAAGCTGCCCAGGAGCAAAAATTTATTTTCTCAAATGTAATAATGTATGCTAGAGTGTGATTCGGGGTGGAATTCCATGTCTAAAAATATTATTATTAGCTGTTTTTAAAAATCGAGTGTTTTTGCTGTTCGAAGAAGAAAACGTGTGATGCCGCAGTCAGAAAAAAAGCTGCCCAGGAGCAAAAAAAAATTTTTTTTCTCAAATTTAATAACGGATGCTAGAATGTGATTCGGGGTAGAATTCCATGTCTAAAAATATTATTATTAGCTGTTTTTAAAAATCGAGTGTTTTTGCTGTCCGAGGAAGAAAACGTGTGATGCCACAGTCAGAAAAAAAGCTTCCCAGGAGCAAAAAAATTTTTTTTTCTCAAATGTAATAACGGATGCTAGAATGGGATTTGGGGTGGAATTCCATGTCTAACAATATTATTATTAGCTGTTTTTAAAAATCAAGTGTTTCTGCTGCCCGAGGAAGAAAACGCGTGATGCAGCAGGCAGAAAAAAATCTGCCCAGAAGCAAAAAAAATTTTTTTTTTCTCAAATGTAATAACGGATGCTAGAATGTGATTCAGGGTGGAATTCCATGTCTAAAAATATTATTATTAGCTGTTTTTAAAAATCAAGTGTTTTTGCTGCCCGAGGAAGAAAACGCGTGATGCAGCGGTCAGAAAAAAAGCTGCCCAGGAGCAAAAAAATTTTTTTTTTCTCAAATGTAATAACAGATCCTAGAATGTGATTCGGGGTGGAATTCCATGTCTAAAAATATTATTAGCTGTTTTTAAAAATTGAGTGTTTTTGCTGCCCGAGGTAGAAAACGCGTGATGCCGCGGTCATAAAAAAAAGCTGCCCAGGAGCAAAAATTTATTTTCTCAAACGTAATAACGGATGCTAGAATGTGGTTTAGGGTGGAATTCCATGTCTAAAAATATTATTATTAGCTGTTTTTAAAAATTGACTCTTTTTGCTGCCCGAGGAAGAAAACGCGTGATGCCGTGGTCAGAAAAAAAGCTGCCCAGGAGCAGAAAAATTTTTTTTTCTCAAATGTAATAACGGATGCTAGAATGGGATTTGGGGTGGAATTCCATGTCTAAAAATATTATTATTAGCTGTTTGTAAAAATCAAGTGTTTTTGCTGCCCGAGGAAGAAAACGCGTGATGCAGCAGTCAGAAAAAAAGCTGCCCAGAAGCAAAAAAAATTTTTTTTTCTCAAATGTAATAACGGATGCTAGAATGTGATTCAGGGTGGAATTCCATGTCTAAAAATATTATTATTAGCTGTTTTGAAAAATCAAGTGTTTTTGCTGCCCGAGGAACAAAACGCATGATGCCGCGGTGAGAAAAAAAGCTGCCCAGGAGCAAAAAAAAATTTTTTTTCTCAAATGTAATAACGGATGCTAGAATGTGATTCGGGGTAGAATTCCATGTCTAAAAATATTATTATTAGCTGTTTTTAAAAATCGAGTATTTTTGCTGCCCGAGGAAGAAAACGTGTGATGCAGCGGTAAGAAAAAAAGCTGCCTAGGAGCAAAAAAATTTTTTTTTCTCAAATGTAATAACGGATCCTAGAATGTGATTCGGGGTGGAATTCCATGTCTAAAAATATTATTATTAGCTGTTTTGAAAAATCAAGTGTTTTCGCTGCCCGAGGAAGAAAACGCGTGATGCCGCGGTCATAAAAAATGTTGCTCAGGAGCAAAAAAAATTTTTTTTTCTCAAATGTAATAACGGAGGCTAGAATATGATTTAGGGTGGAATTCCATGTCTAAAAATATTATTGTTAGCTGTTTTTAAAAATTGACTCTTTTTGCTCCCCGAGGAAGAAAACGCATGATGCCGCGGTCAGAAAAAAAGCTGCCCAGGAGGAAAAAAAATTTTTTTTCTCAAATGTAATAACGGATGCTAGAATGGGATTTGGGGTGGAATTCCATGTCTAAAAATATTATTATTAGCTGCTTTTAAAAATCAAGTGTTTTTGCTGCCCGAGGAAGAAAACACGTGATGCCGCGGTCCGAAAAAAAGCCGCCCAAGAGCAAAAAAAATTTTTTTCTCGAATGTAATAACAGATGCTAGAATGTGATTCGGGGTGGAATTCCATGTCTAAAAATATTATTATTAGCTGTTTTTAAAAATCGAGTGTTTTTGCTGCCCGAGGAAGAAAACGTGTGATGCTACAGTCAGAAAAAAAGCTGCCCAGGAGCAAAAAAATTTTTTTTTTTTCTCAAATGTAATAACGGATGCTAGAATGGGATTTGGGGTGGAATTCCATGTCTAACAATATTATTATTAGCTGTTTTTAAAAATCAAGTGTTTTTGCTGCCCGAGGAAGAAAACGCGTGATGCAGCAGTCAGAAAAAAAGCTGCCCAGAAGCAAAAAAAAATTTTTTTTTCTCAAATGTAATAAAGGATGCTAGAATGTGATTCAGGGTGTTATTCCATGTCTAAAAATATTATTATTAGCTGTTTATAAAAATCGAGTGTTTTTGCTGCCCGAGGAAGAAAACGCGTGATGCCGTGGTCAGAAAAAAAGCTGCCCAGGAACAAAAATTTTTTTTTTCTCAAATGTAATAACGGATACTAGAATGTGATTCGGGGTGGAATTCCATGTCTAAAAATATTATTATTAGCTGTTTTTAAAAATCGAGTGTTTTTGCTGCCCGAGGAAGAAAACGCGTGATCCCGCGGTCAGAAAAAAAGCTGCCCAGGAACAAAAAAATTTTTTTCTCAAATGTAATAACGGATGCTAGAATGTGATTCAGGGTGGAATTCCATGTCTAAAAATATTATTATTAGCTGTTTGTAAAAATCGAGTGTTTTTGCTGCCCGAGGAAGAAAAGGCATGATGCCCCGGTCAGAAAAAAAGCTGCCCAGGAGCAAAAAAAAATTTTTTTTTCTCAAATGTAATAACGGATGCTAGAATGGGATTTGGGGTGGAATTCCATGTCTAACAATATTATTATTAGCTGTTTTTAAAAATCAAGTGTTTTTGCTGCCCGAGGAAGAAAACGCGTGATGCAGCCGTCAGAAAAAAAGCTGCCCAGAAGCAAAAAAAAATTTTTTTTTCTCAAATATAATAAAAGATGCTAGAATGTGATTCAGGGTGTTATTCCATGTCTAAAAATATTATTATTAGCTGTTTTTAAAAATCAAATGTTTTTGCTGCCCGAGGAAGAAAACACGTGATGCCGCGGTCCGAAAAAAAGCCGCCCAAGAGCAAAAAAATTTTTTTTCTCGAATGTAATAACGGATGCTAGAATGTGATTCGGGGTGGAATTCCATGTGTAAAAATATTATTGTTAGCTGTTTGTAAAAATCGAGTGTTTTTGCTGCCCGAGGAAGAAAACGCGTGATGCCGCGGTAAGAAAAAAAGCTGCCCAGGAGCAAAAATTTTTTTTTCTCAAATGTAATAACGGATGCTAGAATGTGATGCGGGGTGGAATTCCATGTCTAAAAATATTATTATTAGCTGTATTTAAAAATCGAGTGTTTTTGCTGCCCGAGGAAGAAAAAGCGTGATGCCGCGGTCAGAAAAAAAGCTGCCCAGTAGCAAAAAAAATTTTTTTTTCTCAAATTTAATAACGGATGCTAGAATGGGATTCGGGGTGGAATTCCATGTCTAAAAATATTTTTATTAGCTGTTTTTAAAAATCAAGTGTTTTTGCTGCCCGAGGAAGAAAACGTGTGATGCAGCGGTCAGAAAAAAAGCTGCCTAGGAGCAAAAAAAATTTTTTTTCTCAAATGTAATAACGGATCCTAGAATGTGATTCGGGGTGGAATTCCATGTCTAAAAATATTATTATTAGCTGTTTTTAAAAATTGAGTGTTTTTGCTGTCCGAGGAAGAAAACGCGTGATGCCGCGGTCAGAAAAAAAGCTGCCCGGTAGCAAAAAAAAATTTTTTTTCTCAAATGTAATAATGGATGCTAGAATGTGATTCATGGTGGAATTCCATGTCTAAAAATATTATTATTAGCTGTTTTAAAAAATTGAGTATTTTTGCTGTCCGAAGAAGAAAACGCGTGATGCCTCGGTCAGAAAAAAAGCTGCCCAGGAGCAAAAAATTTTTTTTTCTCAAATGTAATAATGGATGCTAGAATGTGATTCAGGGTGGAATTCCATGTCTAAAAATATTATTATTAGCTGTTTCTAAAAATTGAGTGTTTTTGCTGCCCGAGGTAGAAAACGCGTGATGCCGCGGTCAGAAAAAAAGCTGCCCAGGAGCAAAAATTTTTTTTTTCTCAAATGTAATAACGGATGCTACAATGGGATTCGGGGTGGAATTCCATGTCTAAAAATATTATTATTAGCTGTTTATAAAAATTGAGTGTTTTTGCTGCCCGAGGAAGAAAACGCATGATGCCGTGGTCAGAAAAAAAGCTGCCCAGGAACAAAAATTTTTTTTTTCTCAAATGTAATAACGGATACTAGAATGTGATTCAGGGTGGAATTCCATGTCTAAAAATATTATTATTAGCTGTTTTTAAAAATCGAGTGTTTTTGCTGCCCGAGGAAGAAAACGCGTGATCCCGCGGTCAGAAAAAAAGCTGCCCAGGAACAAAAAAATTTTTTTCTCAAATGTAATAACGGATCCTAGAATGGGATTCGGGGTGGAATTCCATGTCTAAAAATATTATTATTAGCTGTTTTTAAATATCGAGTGTTTTCGCTGCCCAAGGAAGAGAACGCGTGATGCCGCGGTCAGAAAAAAAGCTGCCCAGGAGCAAAAAAAATTTTTTTTCTCAAATGTAATAATGGATGCTAGAATGGGATTTGGGGTGGAATTCCATTTCTAACAATATTATTATTAGCTGTTTTTAAAAATCAAGTGTTTTTGCTGCCCGAGGAAGAAAACGCGTGATGCAGCAGTCAGAAAAAAAGCTGCCCAGGAGCCAAAAAAAATTTTTTTTCTCAAATGTAATAACGGATCCTAGAATGTGATTCGGGGTGGAATTCCATGTCTAAAAATATTATTATTAGCTCTTTTTAAAAATCAAGTGTTTTTGCTGTCCGAAGAAGAAATCGCGTGATGACGCGGTCAGAAAAAAAGCTGCCCAGGAGCAAAAATATATATTTTTCTCAAATGTAATAACAGATGCTAGAATGTGATTCGGGGTGGAATTCCATGTTTAAAAATATTATTATTAGCTGTTTTTAAAAATCGAGTGTTTTTGCTGCCCGAGGAAGAAAACACGTGATGCCGCAGTCAGAAAAAAAGTTGCCCAGGAGCAAAAAAAAATTTTTTTTCTCAAATGTAATAACGGATGCTAGAATGTGATTTAGGGTGGAATTCCATGTCTAAAAATATTATTATTAGCTGTTTTTATAAATTGACTCTTTTTGCTGCCCGAGGAAGAAAACGCGTGATGCCGTGGTCAGAAAAAAAGCTGCCCAGGAGCAGAAAATTTTTTTTTCTCAAATGTAATAACGGATGCTAGAATGGGATTTGGGGTGGAATTCCATTTCTAACAATATTATTATTAGCTGTTTTTAAAAATCAAGTGTTTTTGCTGCCCGAGGAAGAAAACGCGTGATGCAGCAGTCAGAAAAAAAGCTGCCCAGGAGCAAAAAAAATTTTTTTTTCTCAGATGTAATAACGGATCCTAGAATGTGATTTGGGGTGGAATTCCATGTCTAAAAATATTATTATTAGCTGTTTTTAAAAATCAAGTGTTTTTGCTGCCCGAGGAAGAAAACGCATGATGCCGTGGTCAGAAAAAAAGCTGCCCAGGAGCAAAAATATATATTTTTCTCAAATCTAATAACAGATGCTAGAATGTGATTCGGGGTGGAATTCCATGTCTAAAAATATTATTATTAGCTGTTTTTAAAAATCGAGTGTTTTTGCTGCCCGAGGAAGAAAACGCGTGATGCCGCAGTCAGAAAAAAAGCTGCCCAGGAGCAAATTTTTTTTTCTCAAATGTAATAACGGATGCTAGAATGTGATTCGGGGTGGAATTCCATGTCTAAAAATATTATTATTAGCTATTTTTAAAAATCAAGTGTTTTTGCTGTCCGAAGAAGAAATCGCGTGATGACGCGGTCAGAAAAAAAGCTGCCCAGGAGCAAAAATATATATTTTTCTCAAATGTAATAACAGATGCTAGAATGTGATTCGGGGTGGAATTCCATGTTTAAAAATATTATTATTAGCTGTTTTTAAAAATCGAGTGTTTTTGCTGCCCGAGGAAGAAAACACGTGATGCCGCAGTCAGAAAAAAAGTTGCCCAGGAGCAAAAAAAAATTTTTTTTCTCAAATGTAATAACGGATGCTAGAATGTGATTTAGGGTGGAATTCCATGTCTAAAAATATTATTATTAGCTGTTTTTATAAATTGACTCTTTTTGCTGCCCGAGGAAGAAAACGCGTGATGCCGTGGTCAGAAAAAAAGCTGCCCAGGAGCAGAAAATTTTTTTTTCTCAAATGTAATAACGGATGCTAGAATGGGATTTGGGGTGGAATTCCATTTCTAACAATATTATTATTAGCTGTTTTTAAAAATCAAGTGTTTTTGCTGCCCGAGGAAGAAAACGCGTGATGCAGCAGTCAGAAAAAAAGCTGCCCAGGAGCAAAAAAAATTTTTTTTTCTCAGATGTAATAACGGATCCTAGAATGTGATTTGGGGTGGAATTCCATGTCTAAAAATATTATTATTAGCTGTTTTTAAAAATCAAGTGTTTTTGCTGCCCGAGGAAGAAAACGCATGATGCCGTGGTCAGAAAAAAAGCTGCCCAGGAGCAAAAATATATATTTTTCTCAAATCTAATAACAGATGCTAGAATGTGATTCGGGGTGGAATTCCATGTCTAAAAATATTATTATTAGCTGTTTTTAAAAATCGAGTGTTTTTGCTGCCCGAGGAAGAAAACGCGTGATGCCGCAGTCAGAAAAAAAGCTGCCCAGGAGCAAATTTTTTTTTCTCAAATGTAATAACGGATGCTAGAATGTGATTCGGGGTGGAATTCCATGTCTAAAAATATTATTATTAGCTATTTTTAAAAATCGAGTGTTTTTGCTGCCCGAGGAAGAAAACGCATGATGCCGCGGTCAGAAAAAAAGCTTCCCAGGAGCAAAAAAATTTTTTTTTCTCAAATGTAATAACGGATGCTAGAATGGGATTTGGGGTGGAATTCCATGTCTAACAATATTATTATTAGCTGTTTTTAAAAATCAAGTGTTTCTGCTGCCCGAGGAAGAAAACGCGTGATGCAGCAGGCAGAAAAAAATCTGCCCAGAAGCAAAAAAAATTTTTTTTTTCTCAAATGTAATAACGGATGCTAGAATGTGATTCAGGGTGGAATTCCATGTCTAAAAATATTATTATTAGCTGTTTTTAAAAATCAAGTGTTTTTGCTGCCCGAGGAAGAAAACGCGTGATGCAGCGGTCAGAAAAAAAGCTGCCCAGGAGCAAAAAAAATTTTTTTTTCTCAAATGTAATAACAGATCCTAGAATGTGATTCGGGGTGGAATTCCATGTCTAAAAATATTATTAGCTGTTTTTAAAAATTGAGTGTTTTTGCTGCCCGAGGTAGAAAACGCGTGATGCCGCGGTCATAAAAAAAAGCTGCCCAGGAGCAAAAATTTATTTTCTCAAACGTAATAACGGATGCTAGAATGTGGTTTAGGGTGGAATTCCATGTCTAAAAATATTATTATTAGCTGTTTTTAAAAATTGACTCTTTTTGCTGCCCGAGGAAGAAAACGCGTGATGCCGTGGTCAGAAAAAAAGCTGCCCAGGAGCAGAAAAATTTTTTTTTCTCAAATGTAATAACGGATGCTAGAATGGGATTTGGGGTGGAATTCCATGTCTAAAAATATTATTATTAGCTGTTTGTAAAAATCAAGTGTTTTTGCTGCCCGAGGAAGAAAACGCGTGATGCAGCAGTCAGAAAAAAAGCTGCCCAGAAGCAAAAAAAATTTTTTTTTCTCAAATGTAATAACGGATGCTAGAATGTGATTCAGGGTGGAATTCCATGTCTAAAAATATTATTATTAGCTGTTTTGAAAAATCAAGTGTTTTTGCTGCCCGAGGAACAAAACGCATGATGCCGCGGTGAGAAAAAAAGCTGCCCAGGAGCAAAAAAAAATTTTTTTTCTCAAATGTAATAACGGATGCTAGAATGTGATTCGGGGTAGAATTCCATGTCTAAAAATATTATTATTAGCTGTTTTTAAAAATCGAGTATTTTTGCTGCCCGAGGAAGTAAACGTGTGATGCAGCGGTAAGAAAAAAAGCTGCCTAGGAGCAAAAAAATTTTTTTTTCTCAAATGTAATAACGGATCCTAGAATGTGATTCGGGGTGGAATTCCATGTCTAAAAATATTATTATTAGCTGTTTTGAAAAATCAAGTGTTTTCGCTGCCCGAGGAAGAAAACGCGTGATGCCGCGGTCATAAAAAATGTTGCTCAGGAGCAAAAAAAATTTTTTTTTCTCAAATGTAATAACGGAGGCTAGAATATGATTTAGGGTGGAATTCCATGTCTAAAAATATTATTGTTAGCTGTTTTTAAAAATTGACTCTTTTTGCTCCCCGAGGAAGAAAACGCATGATGCCGCGGTCAGAAAAAAAGCTGCCCAGGAGCAAAAAAATTTTTTTTTCTCAAATGTAATAACGGATGCTAGAATGGGATTTGGGGTGGAATTCCATGTCTAAAAATATTATTATTAGCTGCTTTTAAAAATCAAGTGTTTTTGCTGCCCGAGGAAGAAAACACGTGATGCCGCGGTCCGAAAAAAAGCCGCCCAAGAGCAAAAAAAATTTTTTTCTCGAATGTAATAACAGATGCTAGAATGTGATTCGGGGTGGAATTCCATGTCTAAAAATATTATTATTAGCTGTTTTTAAAAATCGAGTGTTTTTGCTGCCCGAGGAAGAAAACGTGTGATGCTACAGTCAGAAAAAAAGCTGCCCAGGAGCAAAAAAAAATTTTTTTTTTCTCAAATGTAATAACGGATGCTAGAATGGGATTTGGGGTGGAATTCCATGTCTAACAATATTATTATTAGCTGTTTTTAAAAATCAAGTGTTTTTGCTGCCCGAGGAAGAAAACGCGTGATGCAGCAGTCAGAAAAAAAGCTGCCCAGAAGCAAAAAAAAATTTTTTTTTCTCAAATGTAATAAAGGATGCTAGAATGTGATTCAGGGTGTTATTCCATGTCTAAAAATATTATTATTAGCTGTTTTTAAAAATCAAGTGTTTTTGCTGCCCGAGGAAGAAAACGTGTGATGCCGCAGTCAGAAAAAAAGCTGCCCAGGAGCAAAAAAATTTTTTTTTCTCAAATGTAATAATGGATGCTAGAATGGGATTTGGGGTGGAATTCCATTTCTAACAATATTATTATTAGCTGTTTTTAAAAATCAAGTGTTTTTGCTGCCCGAGGAAGAAAACGCGTGATGCAGCGGTCAGAAAAAAAGCTGCCCAGGAGCAAAAAAAATTTTTTTTTCTCAAATGTAATAACAGATCCTAGAATGTGATTCGGGGTGGAATTCCATGTCTAAAAATATTATTAGCTGTTTTTAAAAATTGAGTGTTTTTGCTGCCCGAGGTAGAAAACGCGTGATGCCGCGGTCATAAAAAAAAGCTGCCCAGGAGCAAAAATTTATTTTCTCAAATGTAATAATGTATGCTAGAGTGTGATTCGGGGTGGAATTCCATGTCTAAAAATATTATTATTAGCTGTTTTTAAAAATCGAGTGTTTTTGCTGTTCGAAGAAGAAAACGTGTGATGCCGCAGTCAGAAAAAAAGCTGCCCAGGAGCAAAAAAAAATTTTTTTTCTCAAATTTAATAACGGATGCTAGAATGTGATTCGGGGTAGAATTCCATGTCTAAAAATATTATTATTAGCTGTTTTTAAAAATCGAGTGTTTTTGCTGTCCGAGGAAGAAAACGTGTGATGCCACAGTCAGAAAAAAAGCTTCCCAGGAGCAAAAAAATTTTTTTTTCTCAAATGTAATAACGGATGCTAGAATGGGATTTGGGGTGGAATTCCATGTCTAACAATATTATTATTAGCTGTTTTTAAAAATCAAGTGTTTCTGCTGCCCGAGGAAGAAAACGCGTGATGCAGCAGGCAGAAAAAAATCTGCCCAGAAGCAAAAAAAATTTTTTTTTTCTCAAATGTAATAACGGATGCTAGAATGTGATTCAGGGTGGAATTCCATGTCTAAAAATATTATTATTAGCTGTTTTTAAAAATCAAGTGTTTTTGCTGCCCGAGGAAGAAAACGCGTGATGCAGCGGTCAGAAAAAAAGCTGCCCAGGAGCAAAAAAATTTTTTTTTTCTCAAATGTAATAACAGATCCTAGAATGTGATTCGGGGTGGAATTCCATGTCTAAAAATATTATTAGCTGTTTTTAAAAATTGAGTGTTTTTGCTGCCCGAGGTAGAAAACGCGTGATGCCGCGGTCATAAAAAAAAGCTGCCCAGGAGCAAAAATTTATTTTCTCAAACGTAATAACGGATGCTAGAATGTGGTTTAGGGTGGAATTCCATGTCTAAAAATATTATTATTAGCTGTTTTTAAAAATTGACTCTTTTTGCTGCCCGAGGAAGAAAACGCGTGATGCCGTGGTCAGAAAAAAAGCTGCCCAGGAGCAGAAAAAATTTTTTTTCTCAAATGTAATAACGGATGCTAGAATGGGATTTGGGGTGGAATTCCATGTCTAAAAATATTATTATTAGCTGTTTGTAAAAATCAAGTGTTTTTGCTGCCCGAGGAAGAAAACGCGTGATGCAGCAGTCAGAAAAAAAGCTGCCCAGAAGCAAAAAAAATTTTTTTTTCTCAAATGTAATAACGGATGCTAGAATGTGATTCAGGGTGGAATTCCATGTCTAAAAATATTATTATTAGCTGTTTTGAAAAATCAAGTGTTTTTGCTGCCCGAGGAACAAAACGCATGATGCCGCGGTGAGAAAAAAAGCTGCCCAGGAGCAAAAAAAAATTTTTTTTCTCAAATGTAATAACGGATGCTAGAATGTGATTCGGGGTAGAATTCCATGTCTAAAAATATTATTATTAGCTGTTTTTAAAAATCGAGTATTTTTGCTGCCCGAGGAAGAAAACGTGTGATGCAGCGGTAAGAAAAAAAGCTGCCTAGGAGCAAAAAAATTTTTTTTTCTCAAATGTAATAACGGATCCTAGAATGTGATTCGGGGTGGAATTCCATGTCTAAAAATATTATTATTAGCTGTTTTGAAAAATCAAGTGTTTTCGCTGCCCGAGGAAGAAAACGCGTGATGCCGCGGTCATAAAAAATGTTGCTCAGGAGCAAAAAAAATTTTTTTTTCTCAAATGTAATAACGGAGGCTAGAATATGATTTAGGGTGGAATTCCATGTCTAAAAATATTATTGTTAGCTGTTTTTAAAAATTGACTCTTTTTGCTCCCCGAAGAAGAAAACGCATGATGCCGCGGTCAGAAAAAAAGCTGCCCAGGAGGAAAAAAAATTTTTTTTCTCAAATGTAATAACGGATGCTAGAATGGGATTTGGGGTGGAATTCCATGTCTAAAAATATTATTATTAGCTGCTTTTAAAAATCAAGTGTTTTTGCTGCCCGAGGAAGAAAACACGTGATGCCGCGGTCCGAAAAAAAGCCGCCCAAGAGCAAAAAAAATTTTTTTCTCGAATGTAATAACAGATGCTAGAATGTGATTCGGGGTGGAATTCCATGTCTAAAAATATTATTATTAGCTGTTTTTAAAAATCGAGTGTTTTTGCTGCCCGAGGAAGAAAACGTGTGATGCTACAGTCAGAAAAAAAGCTGCCCAGGAGCAAAAAAATTTTTTTTTTTTCTCAAATGTAATAACGGATGCTAGAATGGGATTTGGGGTGGAATTCCATGTCTAACAATATTATTATTAGCTGTTTTTAAAAATCAAGTGTTTTTGCTGCCCGAGGAAGAAAACGCGTGATGCAGCAGTCAGAAAAAAAGCTGCCCAGAAGCAAAAAAAAATTTTTTTTTCTCAAATGTAATAAAGGATGCTAGAATGTGATTCAGGGTGTTATTCCATGTCTAAAAATATTATTATTAGCTGTTTTTAAAAATCAAGTGTTTTTGCTGCCCGAGGAAGAAAACGTGTGATGCCGCAGTCAGAAAAAAAGCTGCCCAGGAGCAAAAAAATTTTTTTTTCTCAAATGTAATAATGGATGCTAGAATGGGATTTGGGGTGGAATTCCATTTCTAACAATATTATTATTAGCTGTTTTTAAAAATCAAGTGTTTTTGCTGCCCGAGGAAGAAAACGCGTGATGCAGCGGTCAGAAAAAAAGCTGCCCAGGAGCAAAAAAATTTTTTTTTTCTCAAATGTAATAACAGATCCTAGAATGTGATTCGGGGTGGAATTCCATGTCTAAAAATATTATTAGCTGTTTTTAAAAATTGAGTGTTTTTGCTGCCCGAGGTAGAAAACGCGTGATGCCGCGGTCATAAAAAAAAGCTGCCCAGGAGCAAAAATTTATTTTCTCAAATGTAATAATGTATGCTAGAGTGTGATTCGGGGTGGAATTCCATGTCTAAAAATATTATTATTAGCTGTTTTTAAAAATCAAGTGTTTTTGCTGCCTGAGGAAGAAAACGCGTGATGCCGCGGTCAGAAAAAAAGCTGCCCAGGAGCAAAAAAAAATTTTTTTTTCTCAAATGTAATAACGGATGCTAGAATGTGATTCGGGGTGGAATTCCATGTCTAAAAATATTATTATTAGCTGTTTTTAAAAATCGAGTGTTTTTGCTGCCCGAGGAAGAAAACGCGTTATGCCACAGTCAGAAAAAAAGCTGCCCAGGAGCAAATTTTTTTTTTCTCAAATGTAATAACGGATGCTAGAATGTGATTCGGGGTGGAATTCCATGTCTAAAAATATTATTATTAGCTGTTTTTAAAAATCGAGTGTTTTTGCTGCCCGAGGAAGAAAACGCATGATGCCGCGGTCAGAAAAAAAGCTGCCCAGGAGCAAAAAAAATTTTTTTCTCAAATGTAATAATGGATGCTAGAATGTGATTCGGGGTGGAATTGCATGTCTCAAAATATTATTATTAGCTGTTTTTAAAAATCGAGTGTTTTTGTTGTTCGAAGAAGAAAATGAGTGATGCCGCGGTCAGAAAAAAAGCTGCCCAGGAGCAAAAAAAATTTTTTTCTCAAATGTAATAACGGATACTAGAATGTGATTCGGGGTGGAATTCCATGTCTAAAAATATTATTATTAGTTGTATTTAAAAATCGAGTGTTTTTGCTGCACGAGGAAGAAAACGTGTGATGCAGCGGTAAGAAAAAAAGCTGCCTAGGAGCAAAAAATTTTTTTTTTCTCAAATGTAATAACGGATCCTAGAATGTGATTCGGGGTGGAATTCCATGTCTAAAAATATTATTATTAGCTGTTTTGAAAAATCAAGTGTTTTTGCTGCCCAAGGAAGAAAACGCGTGATGCCGCGGTCATAAAAAAAGTTGCTCAGGAACAAAAAAAATTTTTTTTTCTCAAACGTAATAACGGATGCTAGAATGTGGTTTAGGGTGGAATTCCATGTCTAAAAATATTATTATTAGCTGTTTTTAAAAATTGACTCTTTTTGCTGCCCGAGGAAGAAAACGCGTGATGCCGTGGTCAGAAAAAAAGCTGCCCAGGAGCAGAAAATTTTTTTTTTCTCAAATGTAATAACGGATTCTAGAATGGGATTTGGGGTGGAATTCCATGTCTAAAAATATTATTATTAGCTGTTTGTAAAAATCAAGTGTTTTTGCTGCCCGAGGAAGAAAACGCGTGATGCAGCAGTCAGAAAAAAAGCTGCCCAGAAGCAAAAAAATTTTTTTTTCTCAAATGTAATAACGGATGCTAGAATGTGATTCAGGGTGGAATTCCATGTCTAAAAATATTATTATTAGCTGTTTTGAAAAATCAAGTGTTTTTGCTGCCCGAGGAAGAAAACGCATGATGCCGCGGTGAGAAAAAAAGCTGCCCAGGAGCAAAAAAAAATTTTTTTTCTCAAATGTAATAACGGATGCTAGAATGTGATTCGGGGTAGAATTCCATGTCTAAAAATATTATTATTAGCTGTTTTTAAAAATCGAATATTTTTGCTGCCCGAGGAAGAAAACGTGTGATGCAGCGGTAAGAAAAAAAGCTGCCTAGGAGCAAAAAAATTTTTTTTTCTCAAATGTAATAACGGATCCTAGAATGTGATTCGGAGTGGAATTCCATGTCTAAAAATATTATTATTAGCTGTTTTGAAAAATCAAGTGTTTTCGCTGCCCGAGGAAGAAAACGCGTGATGCCGCGGTCATAAAAAATGTTGCTCAGGAGCAAAAAAAATTTTTTTTTCTCAAATGTAATAACGGAGGCTAGAATATGATTTAGGGTGGAATTCCATGTCTAAAAATATTATTGTTAGCTGTTTTTAAAAATTGACTCTTTTTGCTGCCCGAGGAAGAAAACGCATGATGCCGCGGTCAGAAAAAAAGCTGCCCAGGAGCAAAAAAAATTTTTTTTCTCAAATGTAATAACGGATGCTAGAATGGGATTTGGGGTGGAATTCCATGTCTAACAATATTATTATTACCTGTTTTTAAAAATCAAGTGTTTTTGCTGCCCGAGGAAGAAAACGCGTGATGCAGCAGTCAGAAAAAAAGCTGCCAAGAAGCAAAAAAAAATTTTTTTTTCTCAAATGTAATAACGGATGCTAGAATGTGATTCAGGGTGTTATACCATGTCTAAAAATATTATTATTAGCTGCTTTTAAAAATCAAGTGTTTTTGCTGCCCGAGGAAGAAAACACGTGATGCCGCGGACCGAAAAAAAGCCGCCCAAGAGCAAAAAAAATTTTTTTCTTGAATGTAATAACAGATGCCAGAATGTGATTCGGGGTGGAATTCCATGTCTAAAAATATTATTATTAGCTGTTTGTAAAAATCAAGTGTTTTTGCTGCCCGAGGAAGAAAACGCGTGATGCAGCAGTCAGAAAAAAAGCTGCCCAGAAGCAAAAAATTTTTTTTTCTCAAATGTAATAACGGATGCTAGAATGGGATTTGGGGTGGAATTCCATGTCTAAAAATATTATTATTAGCTGTTTATAAAAATCGAGTGTTTTTGCTGTCCGAGGAAGAAAACGTATGATGCCACAGTCAGAAAAAAAGCTGCCCAGGAGCAAAAAAAAATTTTTTTTCTCAAATGTAATAACGGATGCTAGAATGGGATTTGGGGTGGAATTCCATGTCTAACAATATTATTATTAGCTGTTTTTAAAAATCAAGTGTTTTTGCTGCCCGAGGAAGAAAACGCGTGATGCAGCAGTCAGAAAAAAAGCTGCCCGGTTACAAAAAAAAATTTTTTTTCTCAAATGTAATAACGGATGCTAGAATGTGATTCAGGGTGGAATTCCATGTCTAAAAATATTATTATTAGCTGTTTTGAAAAATCAAGTGTTTTTGCTGCCCGAGGAAGAAAACGAGTGATGCCGCGGTGAGAAAAAAAGCTGCCCAGGAGCAAAAAAAATTTTTTTTTCTCAAATGTAATAACGGATCCTAGAATGTGATTCGGAGTGGAATTCCATGTCTAAAAATATTATTATTAGCTGTTTTGAAAAATCAAGTGTTTTCGCTGCCCGAGGAAGAAAACGCGTGATGCCGCGGTCATAAAAAATGTTGCTCAGGAGCAAAAAAAATTTTTTTTTCTCAAATGTAATAACGGAGGCTAGAATATGATTTAGGGTGGAATTCCATGTCTAAAAATATTATTGTTAGCTGTTTTTAAAAATTGACTCTTTTTGCTGCCCGAGGAAGAAAACGCATGATGCCGCGGTCAGAAAAAAAGCTGCCCAGGAGCAAAAAAAATTTTTTTTCTCAAATGTAATAACGGATGCTAGAATGGGATTTGGGGTGGAATTCCATGTCTAACAATATTATTATTAGCTGTTTTTAAAAATCAAGTGTTTTTGCTGCCCGAGGAAGAAAACGCGTGATGCAGCAGTCAGAAAAAAAGCTGCCAAGAAGCAAAAAAAAATTTTTTTTTCTCAAATGAAATAACGGATGCTAGAATGTGATTCAGGGTGTTATACCATGTCTAAAAATATTATTATTAGCTGCTTTTAAAAATCAAGTGTTTTTGCTGCCCGAGGAAGAAAACACGTGATGCCGCGGTCCGAAAAAAAGCCGCCCAAGAGCAAAAAAAATTTTTTTCTCGAATGTAATAACAGATGCTAGAATGTGATTCGGGGTGGAATTCCATGTCTAAAAATATTATTATTAGCTGTTTTTAAAAATCGAGTGTTTTTGCTGCCCGAGGAAGAAAACGTGTGATGCTACAGTCAGAAAAAAAGCTGCCCAGGAGCAAAAAAAATTTTTTTTTTCTCAAATGTAATAACGGATGCTACAATGGGATTTGGGGTGGATTTCCATGTCTAACAATATTATTATTAGCTGTTTTTAAAAATCAAGTGTTTTTGCTGCCCGAGGAAGAAAACGAGTGATGCAGCAGTCAGAAAAAAAGCTGCCCAGAAGCAAAAAAAAATTTTTTCTCAAATGTAATAATGGATGCTAGAATGTGATTCGGGGTGGAATTGCATGTCTCAAAATATTATTATTAGCTGTTTTTAAAAATCGAGTGTTTTTGTTGTTCGAAGAAGAAAATGAGTGATGCCGCGGTCAGAAAAAAAGCTGCCCAGGAGCAAAAAAAATTTTTTTC
Source organism: Arizona elegans (assembly GCA_022577455.1). NCBI lineage: Eukaryota > Metazoa > Chordata > Lepidosauria > Squamata > Colubridae > Arizona > Arizona elegans. Next base: position 166,550,348 of record JAKOOJ010000001.1, on the reverse strand, counting down.
TCAAATGTAATAACGGATACTAGAATGTGATTCGGGGTGGAATTCCATGTCTAAAAATATTATTATTAGTTGTATTTAAAAATCGAGTGTTTTTGCTGCACGAGGAAGAAAACGTGTGATGCAGCGGTAAGAAAAAAAGCTGCCTAGGAGCAAAAATTTTTTTTTTTCTCAAATGTAATAACGGATCCTAGAATGTGATTCGGGGTGGAATTCCATGTCTAAAAATATTATTATTAGCTGTTTTGAAAAATCAAGTGTTTTTGCTGCCCAAGGAAGAAAACGCGTGATGCCGCGGTCATAAAAAAAGTTGCTCAGGAACAAAAAAAATTTTTTTTTCTCAAACGTAATAACGGATGCTAGAATGTGGTTTAGGGTGGAATTCCATGTCTAAAAATATTATTATTAGCTGTTTTTAAAAATTGACTCTTTTTGCTGCCCGAGGAAGAAAACGCGTGATGCCGTGGTCAGAAAAAAAGCTGCCCAGGAGCAGAAAAATTTTTTTTTCTCAAATGTAATAACGGATGCTAGAATGGGATTTGGGGTGGAATTCCATGTCTAAAAATATTATTATTAGCTGTTTGTAAAAATCAAGTGTTTTTGCTGCCCGAGGAAGAAAACGCGTGATGCAGCAGTCAGAAAAAAAGCTGCCCAGAAGCAAAAAAATTTTTTTTTCTCAAATGTAATAACGGATGCTAGAATGTGATTCAGGGTGGAATTCCATGTCTAAAAATATTATTATTAGCTGTTTTGAAAAATCAAGTGTTTTTGCTGCCCGAGGAAGAAAACGCATGATGCCGCGGTGAGAAAAAAAGCTGCCCAGGAGCAAAAAAAAATTTTTTTTCTCAAATGTAATAACGGATGCTAGAATGTGATTCGGGGTAGAATTCCATGTCTAAAAATATTATTATTAGCTGTTTTTAAAAATCGAATATTTTTGCTGCCCGAGGAAGAAAACGTGTGATGCAGCGGTAAGAAAAAAAGCTGCCTAGGAGCAAAAAAATTTTTTTTTCTCAAATGTAATAACGGATCCTAGAATGTGATTCGGAGTGGAATTCCATGTCTAAAAATATTATTATTAGCTGTTTTGAAAAATCAAGTGTTTTCGCTGCCCGAGGAAGAAAACGCGTGATGCCGCGGTCATAAAAAATGTTGCTCAGGAGCAAAAAAAATTTTTTTTTCTCAAATGTAATAACGGAGGCTAGAATATGATTTAGGGTGGAATTCCATGTCTAAAAATATTATTGTTAGCTGTTTTTAAAAATTGACTCTTTTTGCTGCCCGAGGAAGAAAACGCATGATGCCGCGGTCAGAAAAAAAGCTGCCCAGGAGCAAAAAAAATTTTTTTTCTCAAATGTAATAACGGATGCTAGAATGGAATTTGGGGTGGAATTCCATGTCTAACAATATTATTATTACCTGTTTTTAAAAATCAAGTGTTTTTGCTGCCCGAGGAAGAAAACGCGTGATGCAGCAGTCAGAAAAAAAGCTGCCAAGAAGCAAAAAAAAATTTTTTTTTCTCAAATGTAATAACGGATGCTAGAATGTGATTCAGGGTGTTATACCATGTCTAAAAATATTATTATTAGCTGCTTTTAAAAATCAAGTGTTTTTGCTGCCCGAGGAAGAAAACACGTGATGCCGCGGACCGAAAAAAAGCCGCCCAAGAGCAAAAAAAATTTTTTTCTTGAATGTAATAACAGATGCTAGAATGTGATTCGGGGTGGAATTCCATGTCTAAAAATATTATTATTAGCTGTTTGTAAAAATCAAGTGTTTTTGCTGCCCGAGGAAGAAAACGCGTGATGCAGCAGTCAGAAAAAAAGCTGCCCAGAAGCAAAAAAATTTTTTTTCTCAAATGTAATAACGGATGCTAGAATGGGATTTGGGGTGGAATTCCATGTCTAAAAATATTATTATTAGCTGTTTATAAAAATCGAGTGTTTTTGCTGTCCGAGGAAGAAAACGTGTGATGCCACAGTCAGAAAAAAAGCTGCCCAGGAGCAAAAAAAAATTTTTTTTCTCAAATGTAATAACGGATGCTAGAATGGGATTTGGGGTGGAATTCCATGTCTAACAATATTATTATTAGCTGTTTTTAAAAATCAAGTGTTTTTGCTGCCCGAGGAAGAAAACGCGTGATGCAGCAGTCAGAAAAAAAGCTGCCCGGTTACAAAAAAAAATTTTTTTTCTCAAATGTAATAACGGATGCTAGAATGTGATTCAGGGTGGAATTCCATGTCTAAAAATATTATTATTAGCTGTTTTGAAAAATCAAGTGTTTTTGCTGCCCGAGGAAGAAAACGAGTGATGCAGCAGTCAGAAAAAAAGCTGCCCAGAAGCAAAAAAAATTTTTTTTTCTCAAATGTAATAACGGATGCTAGAATGGGATTTGGGGTGGATTTCCATGTCTAACAATATTATTATTAGCTGTTTTTAAAAATCAAGTGTTTTTGCTGCCCGAGGAAGAAAACGAGTGATGCAGCAGTCAGAAAAAAAGCTGCCCAGAAGCAAAAAAAATTTTTTTTTCTCAAATGTAATAACGGATGCTAGAATGTGATTCGGGGTGGAATTCCATGTCTAAAAATATTATTATTAGCTGTTTGTAAAAATCAAGTGTTTTTGCTGCCCGAGGAAGAAAACGCGTGATGCAGCAGTCAGAAAAAAAGCTGCCCAGAAGCAAAAAAATTTTTTTTCTCAAATGTAATAACGGATGCTAGAATGGGATTTGGGGTGGAATTCCATGTCTAAAAATATTATTATTAGCTGTTTATAAAAATCGAGTGTTTTTGCTGTCCGAGGAAGAAAACGTGTGATGCCACAGTCAGAAAAAAAGCTGCCCAGGAGCAAAAAAAATTTTTTTTTCTCAAATGTAATAACGGATGCTAGAATGGGATTTGGGGTGGAATTCCATGTCTAACAATATTATTATTAGCTGTTTTTAAAAATCAAGTGTTTTTGCTGCCCGAGGAAGAAAACGCGTGATGCAGCAGTCAGAAAAAAAGCTGCCCAGAAGCAAAAAAATTTTTTTTTCTCAAATGTAATAACGGATGCTAGAATGTGATTCAGGGTGGAATTCCATGTCTAAAAATATTATTATTAGCTGTTTTGAAAAATCAAGTGTTTTTGCTGCCCGAGGAAGAAAACGCATGATGCCGCGGTGAGAAAAAAAGCTGCCCAGGAGCAAAAAAAATTTTTTTTTCTCAAATGTAATAACGGATCCTAGAATGTGATTCGGAGTGGAATTCCATGTCTAAAAATATTATTATTAGCTGTTTTGAAAAATCAAGTGTTTTCGCTGCCCGAGGAAGAAAACGCGTGATGCCGCGGTCATAAAAAATGTTGCTCAGGAGCAAAAAAAATTTTTTTTTCTCAAATGTAATAACGGAGGCTAGAATATGATTTAGGGTGGAATTCCATGTCTAAAAATATTATTGTTAGCTGTTTTTAAAAATTGACTCTTTTTGCTGCCCGAGGAAGAAAACGCATGATGCCGCGGTCAGAAAAAAAGCTGCCCAGGAGCAAAAAAAATTTTTTTTCTCAAATGTAATAACGGATGCTAGAATGGGATTTGGGGTGGAATTCCATGTCTAACAATATTATTATTAGCTGTTTTTAAAAATCAAGTGTTTTTGCTGCCCGAGGAAGAAAACGCGTGATGCAGCAGTCAGAAAAAAAGCTGCCAAGAAGCAAAAAAAAATTTTTTTTTCTCAAATGAAATAACGGATGCTAGAATGTGATTCAGGGTGTTATACCATGTCTAAAAATATTATTATTAGCTGCTTTTAAAAATCAAGTGTTTTTGCTGCCCGAGGAAGAAAACACGTGATGCCGCGGTCCGAAAAAAAGCCGCCCAAGAGCAAAAAAAATTTTTTTCTCGAATGTAATAACAGATGCTAGAATGTGATTCGGGGTGGAATTCCATGTCTAAAAATATTATTATTAGCTGTTTTTAAAAATCGAGTGTTTTTGCTGCCCGAGGAAGAAAACGTGTGATGCTACAGTCAGAAAAAAAGCTGCCCAGGAGCAAAAAAAATTTTTTTTTCTCAAATGTAATAACGGATGCTACAATGGGATTTGGGGTGGATTTCCATGTCTAACAATATTATTATTAGCTGTTTTTAAAAATCAAGTGTTTTTGCTGCCCGAGGAAGAAAACGAGTGATGCAGCAGTCAGAAAAAAAGCTGCCCAGAAGCAAAAAAAATTTTTTTTTCTCAAATGTAATAACGGATGCTAGAATGTGATTCAGGGTGGAATTCCATGTCTAAAAATATTATTATTAGCTGTTTTGAAAAATCAAGTGTTTTTGCTGCCCGAGGAAGAAAACGCATGATGCCGCGGTGAGAAAAAAAGCTGCCCAGGAGCAAAAAAAATTTTTTTTTCTCAAATGTAATAACGGATCCTAGAATGTGATTCGGAGTGGAATTCCATGTCTAAAAATATTATTATTAGCTGTTTTGAAAAATCAAGTGTTTTCGCTGCCCGAGGAAGAAAACGCGTGATGCCGCGGTCATAAAAAATGTTGCTCAGGAGCAAAAAAATTTTTTTTTCTCAAATGTAATAACGGAGGCTAGAATATGATTTAGGGTGGAATTCCATGTCTAAAAATATTATTGTTAGCTGTTTTTAAAAATTGACTCTTTTTGCTGCCCGAGGAAGAAAACGCATGATGCCGCGGTCAGAAAAAAAGCTGCCCAGGAGCAAAAAAAATTTTTTTTCTCAAATGTAATAACGGATGCTAGAATGGGATTTGGGGTGGAATTCCATGTCTAAAAATATTATTATTAGCTGTTTATAAAAATCGAGTGTTTTTGCTGTCCGAGGAAGAAAACGCGTGATGCAGCAGTCAGAAAAAAAGCTGCCCAGAAGCAAAAAAATTTTTTTTTCTCAAATGTAATAACGGATGCTAGAATGTGATTCGGGGTGGAATTCCAAGTCTAAAAATATTATTATTAGCTGTTTTGAAAAATCAAGTGTTTTTGCTGCCCGAGGAAGAAAACGCATGATGCCGCGGTGAGAAAAAAAGCTGCCCAGGAGCAAAAAAAATTTTTTTTTCTCAAATGTAATAACGGATCCTAGAATGTGATTCGGAGTGGAATTCCATGTCTAAAAATATTATTATTAGCTGTTTTGAAAAATCAAGTGTTTTCGCTGCCCGAGGAAGAAAACGCGTGATGCCGCGGTCATAAAAAATGTTGCTCAGGAGCAAAAAAAATTTTTTTTTCTCAAATGTAATAACGGAGGCTAGAATATGATTTAGGGTGGAATTCCATGTCTAAAAATATTATTGTTAGCTGTTTTTAAAAATTTTCTCTTTTTGCTGCCCGAGGAAGAAAACGCATGATGCCGCGGTCAGAAAAAAAGCTGCCCAGGAGCAAAAAAAATTTTTTTTCTCAAATGTAATAACGGATGCTAGAATGGAATTTGGGGTGGAATTCCATGTCTAACAATATTATTATTACCTGTTTTTAAAAATCAAGTGTTTTTGCTGCCCGAGGAAGAAAACGCGTGATGCAGCAGTCAGAAAAAAAGCTGCCAAGAAGCAAAAAAAAATTTTTTTTTCTCAAATGTAATAACGGATGCTAGAATGTGATTCAGGGTGTTATACCATGTCTAAAAATATTATTATTAGCTGCTTTTAAAAATCAAGTGTTTTTGCTGCCCGAGGAAGAAAACACGTGATGCCGCGGACCGAAAAAAAGCCGCCCAAGAGCAAAAAAAATTTTTTTCTTGAATGTAATAACAGATGCTAGAATGTGATTCGGGGTGGAATTCCATGTCTAAAAATATTATTATTAGCTGTTTGTAAAAATCAAGTGTTTTTGCTGCCCGAGGAAGAAAACGCGTGATGCAGCAGTCAGAAAAAAAGCTGCCCAGAAGCAAAAAAATTTTTTTTCTCAAATGTAATAACGGATGCTAGAATGGGATTTGGGGTGGAATTCCATGTCTAAAAATATTATTATTAGCTGTTTATAAAAATCGAGTGTTTTTGCTGTCCGAGGAAGAAAACGTGTGATGCCACAGTCAGAAAAAAAGCTGCCCAGGAGCAAAAAAAAATTTTTTTTCTCAAATGTAATAACGGATGCTAGAATGGGATTTGGGGTGGAATTCCATGTCTAACAATATTATTATTAGCTGTTTTTAAAAATCAAGTGTTTTTGCTGCCCGAGGAAGAAAACGCGTGATGCAGCAGTCAGAAAAAAAGCTGCCCGGTTACAAAAAAAAATTTTTTTTCTCAAATGTAATAACGGATGCTAGAATGTGATTCAGGGTGGAATTCCATGTCTAAAAATATTATTATTAGCTGTTTTGAAAAATCAAGTGTTTTTGCTGCCCGAGGAAGAAAACGAGTGATGCAGCAGTCAGAAAAAAAGCTGCCCAGAAGCAAAAAAAATTTTTTTTTCTCAAATGTAATAACGGATGCTAGAATGGGATTTGGGGTGGATTTCCATGTCTAACAATATTATTATTAGCTGTTTTTAAAAATCAAGTGTTTTTGCTGCCCGAGGAAGAAAACGAGTGATGCAGCAGTCAGAAAAAAAGCTGCCCAGAAGCAAAAAAAATTTTTTTTTCTCAAATGTAATAACGGATGCTAGAATGTGATTCGGGGTGGAATTCCATGTCTAAAAATATTATTATTAGCTGTTTGTAAAAATCAAGTGTTTTTGCTGCCCGAGGAAGAAAACGCGTGATGCAGCAGTCAGAAAAAAAGCTGCCCAGAAGCAAAAAAATTTTTTTTCTCAAATGTAATAACGGATGCTAGAATGGGATTTGGGGTGGAATTCCATGTCTAAAAATATTATTATTAGCTGTTTATAAAAATCGAGTGTTTTTGCTGTCCGAGGAAGAAAACGTGTGATGCCACAGTCAGAAAAAAAGCTGCCCAGGAGCAAAAAAAATTTTTTTTTCTCAAATGTAATAACGGATGCTAGAATGGGATTTGGGGTGGAATTCCATGTCTAACAATATTATTATTAGCTGTTTTTAAAAATCAAGTGTTTTTGCTGCCCGAGGAAGAAAACGCGTGATGCAGCAGTCAGAAAAAAAGCTGCCCAGAAGCAAAAAAATTTTTTTTTCTCAAATGTAATAACGGATGCTAGAATGTGATTCAGGGTGGAATTCCATGTCTAAAAATATTATTATTAGCTGTTTTGAAAAATCAAGTGTTTTTGCTGCCCGAGGAAGAAAACGCATGATGCCGCGGTGAGAAAAAAAGCTGCCCAGGAGCAAAAAAAATTTTTTTTTCTCAAATGTAATAACGGATCCTAGAATGTGATTCGGAGTGGAATTCCATGTCTAAAAATATTATTATTAGCTGTTTTGAAAAATCAAGTGTTTTCGCTGCCCGAGGAAGAAAACGCGTGATGCCGCGGTCATAAAAAATGTTGCTCAGGAGCAAAAAAAATTTTTTTTTCTCAAATGTAATAACGGAGGCTAGAATATGATTTAGGGTGGAATTCCATGTCTAAAAATATTATTGTTAGCTGTTTTTAAAAATTGACTCTTTTTGCTGCCCGAGGAAGAAAACGCATGATGCCGCGGTCAGAAAAAAAGCTGCCCAGGAGCAAAAAAAATTTTTTTTCTCAAATGTAATAACGGATGCTAGAATGGGATTTGGGGTGGAATTCCATGTCTAACAATATTATTATTAGCTGTTTTTAAAAATCAAGTGTTTTTGCTGCCCGAGGAAGAAAACGCGTGATGCAGCAGTCAGAAAAAAAGCTGCCAAGAAGCAAAAAAAAATTTTTTTTTCTCAAATGAAATAACGGATGCTAGAATGTGATTCAGGGTGTTATACCATGTCTAAAAATATTATTATTAGCTGCTTTTAAAAATCAAGTGTTTTTGCTGCCCGAGGAAGAAAACACGTGATGCCGCGGTCCGAAAAAAAGCCGCCCAAGAGCAAAAAAAATTTTTTTCTCGAATGTAATAACAGATGCTAGAATGTGATTCGGGGTGGAATTCCATGTCTAAAAATATTATTATTAGCTGTTTTTAAAAATCGAGTGTTTTTGCTGCCCGAGGAAGAAAACGTGTGATGCTACAGTCAGAAAAAAAGCTGCCCAGGAGCAAAAAAAATTTTTTTTTCTCAAATGTAATAACGGATGCTACAATGGGATTTGGGGTGGATTTCCATGTCTAACAATATTATTATTAGCTGTTTTTAAAAATCAAGTGTTTTTGCTGCCCGAGGAAGAAAACGAGTGATGCAGCAGTCAGAAAAAAAGCTGCCCAGAAGCAAAAAAAATTTTTTTTTCTCAAATGTAATAACGGATGCTAGAATGTGATTCAGGGTGGAATTCCATGTCTAAAAATATTATTATTAGCTGTTTTGAAAAATCAAGTGTTTTTGCTGCCCGAGGAAGAAAACGCATGATGCCGCGGTGAGAAAAAAAGCTGCCCAGGAGCAAAAAAAATTTTTTTTTCTCAAATGTAATAACGGATCCTAGAATGTGATTCGGAGTGGAATTCCATGTCTAAAAATATTATTATTAGCTGTTTTGAAAAATCAAGTGTTTTCGCTGCCCGAGGAAGAAAACGCGTGATGCCGCGGTCATAAAAAATGTTGCTCAGGAGCAAAAAAATTTTTTTTTCTCAAATGTAATAACGGAGGCTAGAATATGATTTAGGGTGGAATTCCATGTCTAAAAATATTATTGTTAGCTGTTTTTAAAAATTGACTCTTTTTGCTGCCCGAGGAAGAAAACGCATGATGCCGCGGTCAGAAAAAAAGCTGCCCAGGAGCAAAAAAAATTTTTTTTCTCAAATGTAATAACGGATGCTAGAATGGGATTTGGGGTGGAATTCCATGTCTAAAAATATTATTATTAGCTGTTTATAAAAATCGAGTGTTTTTGCTGTCCGAGGAAGAAAACGCGTGATGCAGCAGTCAGAAAAAAAGCTGCCCAGAAGCAAAAAAATTTTTTTTTCTCAAATGTAATAACGGATGCTAGAATGTGATTCGGGGTGGAATTCCAAGTCTAAAAATATTATTATTAGCTGTTTTGAAAAATCAAGTGTTTTTGCTGCCCGAGGAAGAAAACGCATGATGCCGCGGTGAGAAAAAAAGCTGCCCAGGAGCAAAAAAAATTTTTTTTTCTCAAATGTAATAACGGATCCTAGAATGTGATTCGGAGTGGAATTCCATGTCTAAAAATATTATTATTAGCTGTTTTGAAAAATCAAGTGTTTTCGCTGCCCGAGGAAGAAAACGCGTGATGCCGCGGTCATAAAAAATGTTGCTCAGGAGCAAAAAAAATTTTTTTTTCTCAAATGTAATAACGGAGGCTAGAATATGATTTAGGGTGGAATTCCATGTCTAAAAATATTATTGTTAGCTGTTTTTAAAAATTTTCTCTTTTTGCTGCCCGAGGAAGAAAACGCATGATGCCGCGGTCAGAAAAAATGTTGCTCAGGAGCAAAAAAAATTTTTTTTTCTCAAATGTAATAACGGAGGCTAGAATATGATTTAGGGTGGAATTCCATGTCTAAAAATATTATTGTTAGCTGTTTTTAAAAATTGACTCTTTTTGCTGCCCGAGGAAGAAAACGCATGATGCCGCGGTCAGAAAAAAAGCTGCCCAGGAGCAAAAAAAATTTTTATTCTCAAATGTAATAACGGATGCTAGAATGGGATTTGGGGTGGAATTCCATGTCTAACAATATTATTATTAGCTGTTTTTAAAAATCAAGTGTTTTTGCTGCCCGAGGAAGAAAACGCGTGATGCAGCAGTCAGAAAAAAAGCTGCCAAGAAGCAAAAAAAAATTTTTTTTTCTCAAATGAAATAACGGATGCTAGAATGTGATTCAGGGTGTTATACCATGTCTAAAAATATTATTATTAGCTGCTTTTAAAAATCAAGTGTTTTTGCTGCCCGAGGAAGAAAACACGTGATGCCGCGGTCCGAAAAAAAGCCGCCCAAGAGCAAAAAAAATTTTTTTCTCGAATGTAATAACAGATGCTAGAATGTGATTCGGGGTGGAATTCCATGTCTAAAAATATTATTATTAGCTGTTTTTAAAAATCGAGTGTTTTTGCTGCCCGAGGAAGAAAACGTGTGATGCTACAGTCAGAAAAAAAGCTGCCCAGGAGCAAAAAAAATTTTTTTTTTTCTCAAATGTAATAACGGATGCTAGAATGGGATTTGGGGTGGATTTCCATGTCTAACAATATTATTATTAGCTGTTTTTAAAAATCAAGTGTTTTTGCTGCCCGAGGAAGAAAACGAGTGATGCAGCAGTCAGAAAAAAAGCTGCCCAGAAGCAAAAAAAATTTTTTTTTCTCAAATGTAATAACGGATGCTAGAATGTGATTCAGGGTGGAATTCCATGTCTAAAAATATTATTATTAGCTGTTTTGAAAAATCAAGTGTTTTTGCTGCCCGAGGAAGAAAACGCATGATGCCGCGGTGAGAAAAAAAGCTGCCCAGGAGAAAAAAAAAATTTTTTTTCTCAAATGTAATAACGGATGCTAGAATGTGATTCGGGGTAGAATTCCATGTCTAAAAATATTATTATTAGCTGTTTTTAAAAATCGAGTGTTTTTGCTGTCCGAGGAAGAAAACGCGTGATGCCGCGGTCAGAAAAAAAGATGCCCAGTAGCAAAAAAAAAATTTTTTTCTCAAATGTAATAACGGATGCTAGAATGGGATTCGGGGTGGAATTCCATGTCTAAAAATATTTTTATTAGCTGTTTATAAAAATAGAGTGTTTTTGCTGCCCGAGGAAGAAAACGTGTGATGCTACAGTCAGAAAAAAAGCTGCCCAGGAGCAAAAAATATATTTTTTTTCTCAAATGTAATAACGGATGCTAGAATGTGATTCGGGGTGGAATTCCATGTCTAAAAATATTATTATTAGCTGTTTTTAAAAATCGAGTGTTTTCGCTGCCCGAGGAAGAAAACGCGTGATGCCGCGGTCATAAAAAATGTTGCTCAGGAGCAAAAAAATTTTTTTTTCTCAAATGTAATAACGGAGGCTAGAATATGATTTAGGGTGGAATTCCATGTCTAAAAATATTATTGTTAGCTGTTTTTAAAAATTGACTCTTTTTGCTGCCCGAGGAAGAAAACGCATGATGCCGCGGTCAGAAAAAAAGCTGCCCAGGAGCAAAAAAAATTTTTTTTCTCAAATGTAATAACGGATGCTAGAATGGGATTTGGGGTGGAATTCCATGTCTAAAAATATTATTATTAGCTGTTTATAAAAATCGAGTGTTTTTGCTGTCCGAGGAAGAAAACGCGTGATGCAGCAGTCAGAAAAAAAGCTGCCCAGAAGCAAAAAAATTTTTTTTTCTCAAATGTAATAACGGATGCTAGAATGTGATTCGGGGTGGAATTCCAAGTCTAAAAATATTATTATTAGCTGTTTTGAAAAATCAAGTGTTTTTGCTGCCCGAGGAAGAAAACGCATGATGCCGCGGTGAGAAAAAAAGCTGCCCAGGAGCAAAAAAAATTTTTTTTTCTCAAATGTAATAACGGATCCTAGAATGTGATTCGGAGTGGAATTCCATGTCTAAAAATATTATTATTAGCTGTTTTGAAAAATCAAGTGTTTTCGCTGCCCGAGGAAGAAAACGCGTGATGCCGCGGTCATAAAAAATGTTGCTCAGGAGCAAAAAAAATTTTTTTTTCTCAAATGTAATAACGGAGGCTAGAATATGATTTAGGGTGGAATTCCATGTCTAAAAATATTATTGTTAGCTGTTTTTAAAAATCGAGTGTTTTTGCTGTCCGAGGAAGAAAACGCGTGATGCCGCGGTCAGAAAAAAAGATGCCCAGTAGCAAAAAAAAAATTTTTTTCTCAAATGTAATAACGGATGCTAGAATGGGATTCGGGGTGGAATTCCATGTCTAAAAATATTTTTATTAGCTGTTTATAAAAATAGAGTGTTTTTGCTGCCCGAGGAAGAAAACGTGTGATGCTACAGTCAGAAAAAAAGCTGCCCAGGAGCAAAAAATATATTTTTTTTCTCAAATGTAATAACGGATGCTAGAATGTGATTCGGGGTGGAATTCCATGTCTAAAAATATTATTATTAGCTGTTTTTAAAAATCGAGTGTTTTTGCTGCCCGAGGAAGAAAACGCATGATGCCGCGATGAGAAAAAAAGCTGCCCAGGAGCAAAAAAAATTTTTTTTTCTCAAATGTAATAACGGATGCTAGAATGTGGTTTAGGGTGGAATTCCATGTCTAAAAATATTATTATTAGCTGTTTTTAAAAATTGACTCTTTTTGCTGCCCGAGGAAGAAAACGCGTGATGCCGTGGTCAGAAAAAAAGCTGCCCAGGAGCAGAAAAAAATTTTTTTCTCAAATGTAATAACGGATGCTAGAATGGGATTTGGGGTGGAATTCCATGTCTAAAAATATTATTATTAGCTGTTTTTAAAAATCAAGTGTTTTTGCTGCCCGAGGAAGAAAACGCGTGATGCAGCAGTCAGAAAAAAAGCTGCCAAGAAGCAAAAAAAAATTTTTTTTTCTCAAATGAAATAACGGATGCTAGAATGTGATTCAGGGTGTTATACCATGTCTAAAAATATTATTATTAGCTGCTTTTAAAAATCAAGTGTTTTTGCTGCCCGAGGAAGAAAACACGTGATGCCGCGGTCCGAAAAAAAGCCGCCCAAGAGCAAAAAAAATTTTTTTCTCGAATGTAATAACAGATGCTAGAATGTGATTCGGGGTGGAATTCCATGTCTAAAAATATTATTATTAGCTGTTTTTAAAAATCGAGTGTTTTTGCTGCCCGAGGAAGAAAACGTGTGATGCTACAGTCAGAAAAAAAGCTGCCCAGGAGCAAAAAAAAATTTTTTTTTTCTCAAATGTAATAACGGATGCTAGAATGGGATTTGGGGTGGATTTCAATGTCTAACAATATTATTATTAGCTGTTTTTAAAAATCAAGTGTTTTTGCTGCCCGAGGAAGAAAACGAGTGATGCAGCAGTCAGAAAAAAAGCTGCCCACAAGCAAAAAAAATTTTTTTTTCTCAAATGTAATAACGGATGCTAGAATGTGATTCAGGGTGGAATTCCATGTCTAAAAATATTATTATTAGCTGTTTTTAAAAATCAAGTGTTTTTGCTGCCCGAGGAAGAAAACGCATGATGCCGCGGTGAGAAAAAAAGCTGCCCAGGAGAAAAAAAAAATTTTTTTTCTCAAATGTAATAACGGATGCTAGAATGTGATTCGGGGTAGAATTCCATGTCTAAAAATATTATTATTAGCTGTTTTTAAAAATCGAGTGTTTTTGCTGTCCGAGGAAGAAAACGCGTGATGCCGCGGTCAGAAAAAAAGATGCCCAGTAGCAAAAAAAAAATTTTTTTCTCAAATGTAATAACGGATGCTAGAATGGGATTCGGGGTGGAATTCCATGTCTAAAAATATTTTTATTAGCTGTTTATAAAAATAGAGTGTTTTTGCTGCCCGAGGAAGAAAACGTGTGATGCTACAGTCAGAAAAAAAGCTGCCCAGGAGCAAAAAATATATTTTTTTTCTCAAATGTAATAACGGATGCTAGAATGTGATTCGGGGTGGAATTCCATGTCTAAAAATATTATTATTAGCTGTTTTTAAAAATCGAGTGTTTTTGCTGCCCGAGGAAGAAAACGCATGATGCCGCGATGAGAAAAAAAGCTGCCCAGGAGCAAAAAAAATTTTTTTTTCTCAAATGTAATAACGGATGCTAGAATGTGGTTTAGGGTGGAATTCCATGTCTAAAAATATTATTATTAGCTGTTTTTAAAAATTGACTCTTTTTGCTGCCCGAGGAAGAAAACGCGTGATGCCGTGGTCAGAAAAAAAGCTGCCCAGGAGCAGAAAAAAATTTTTTTCTCAAATGTAATAACGGATGCTAGAATGGGATTTGGGGTGGAATTCCATGTCTAAAAATATTATTATTAGCTGTTTTTAAAAATCAAGTGTTTTTGCTGCCCGAGGAAGAAAACGCGTGATGCAGCAATCAGAAAAAAAGCTGCCCAGAAGCAAAAAAATTTTTTTTTCTCAAATGTAATAACGGATGCTAGAATGTGATTCAGGGTGGAATTCCATGTCTAAAAATATTATTATTAGCTGTTTTGAAAAATCAAGTGTTTTTGCTGCCCGAGGAAGAAAACGCATGATGCCGCGGTGAGAAAAAAAGCTGCCCAGGAGCAAAAAAAATTTTTTTTTCTCAAATGTAATAACGGATCCTAGAATGTGATTCGGAGTGGAATTCCATGTCTAAAAATATTATTATTAGCTGTTTTGAAAAATCAAGTGTTTTCGCTGCCCGAGGAAGAAAACGCGTGATGCCGCGGTCATAAAAAATGTTGCTCAGGAGCAAAAAAAATTTTTTTTTCTCAAATGTAATAACGGAGGCTAGAATATGATTTAGGGTGGAATTCCATGTCTAAAAATATTATTGTTAGCTGTTTTTAAAAATTGACTCTTTTTGCTGCCCGAGGAAGAAAACGCATGATGCCGCGGTCAGAAAAAAAGCTGCCCAGGAGCAAAAAAAATTTTTTTTCTCAAATGTAATAACGGATGCTAGAATGGGATTTGGGGTGGAATTCCATGTCTAAAAATATTATTATTAGCTGTTTATAAAAATCGAGTGTTTTTGCTGTCCGAGGAAGAAAACGCGTGATGCAGCAGTCAGAAAAAAAGCTGCCCAGAAGCAAAAAAATTTTTTTTTCTCAAATGTAATAACGGATGCTAGAATGTGATTCGGGGTGGAATTCCATGTCTAAAAATATTATTATTAGCTGTTTTGAAAAATCAAGTGTTTTTGCTGCCCGAGGAAGAAAACGCATGATGCCGCGGTGAGAAAAAAAGCTGCCCAGGAGCAAAAAAAATTTTTTTTTCTCAAATGTAATAACGGATCCTAGAATGTGATTCGGAGTGGAATTCCATGTCTAAAAATATTATTATTAGCTGTTTTGAAAAATCAAGTGTTTTCGCTGCCCGAGGAAGAAAACGCGTGATGCCGCGGTCATAAAAAATGTTGCTCAGGAGCAAAAAAAATTTTTTTTTCTCAAATGTAATAACGGAGGCTAGAATATGATTTAGGGTGGAATTCCATGTCTAAAAATATTATTGTTAGCTGTTTTTAAAAATCGAGTGTTTTTGCTGTCCGAGGAAGAAAACGCGTGATGCCGCGGTCAGAAAAAAAGATGCCCAGTAGAAAAAAAAAATTTTTTTTCTCAAATGTAATAACGGATGCTAGAATGGGATTCGGGGTGGAATTCCATGTCTAAAAATATTTTTATTAGCTGTTTATAAAAATAGAGTGTTTTTGCTGCCCGAGGAAGAAAACGTGTGATGCTACAGTCAGAAAAAAAGCTGCCCAGGAGCAAAAAATATATTTTTTTTCTCAAATGTAATAACGGATGCTAGAATGTGATTCGGGGTGGAATTCCATGTCTAAAAATATTATTATTAGCTGTTTTTAAAAATCGAGTGTTTTTGCTGCCCGAGGAAGAAAACGCATGATGCCGCGATGAGAAAAAAAGCTGCCCAGGAGCAAAAAAAATTTTTTTTTCTCAAATGTAATAACGGATGCTAGAATGTGGTTTAGGGTGGAATTCCATGTCTAAAAATATTATTATTAGCTGTTTTTAAAAATTGACTCTTTTTGCTGCCCGAGGAAGAAAACGCGTGATGCCGTGGTCAGAAAAAAAGCTGCCCAGGAGCAGAAAAAATTTTTTTTCTCAAATGTAATAACGGATGCTAGAATGGGATTTGGGGTGGAATTCCATGTCTAAAAATATTATTATTAGCTGTTTTTAAAAATCAAGTGTTTTTGCTGCCCGAGGAAGAAAACGCGTGATGCAGCAGTCAGAAAAAAAGCTGCCCAGAAGCAAAAAAATTTTTTTTTCTCAAATGTAATAACGGATGCTAGAATGTGATTCAGGGTGGAATTCCATGTCTAAAAATATTATTATTAGCTGTTTTGTAAAATCAAGTGTTTTTGCTGCCCGAGGAAGAAAACGCATGATGCCGCGGTGAGAAAAAAAGCTGCCCAGGAGCAAAAAAAATTTTTTTTCTCAAATGTAATAACGGATGCTAGAATGGGATTTGGGGTGGAATTCCATGTCTAAAAATATTATTATTAGCTGTTTATAAAAATCGAGTGTTTTTGCTGTCCGAGGAAGAAAACGCGTGATGCAGCAGTCAGAAAAAAAGCTGCCCAGAAGTAAAAAAATTTTTTTTTCTCAAATGTAATAACGGATGCTAGAATGTGATTCGGGGTGGAATTCCATGTCTAAAAATATTATTATTAGCTGTTTTGAAAAATCAAGTGTTTTTGCTGCCCGAGGAAGAAAACGCATGATGCCGCGGTGAGAAAAAAAGCTGCCCAGGAGCAAAAAAAATTTTTTTTTCTCAAATGTAATAACGGATCCTAGAATGTGATTCGGAGTGGAATTCCATGTCTAAAAATATTATTATTAGCTGTTTTGAAAAATCAAGTGTTTTCGCTGCCCGAGGAAGAAAACGCGTGATGCCGCGGTCATAAAAAATGTTGCTCAGGAGCAAAAAAAATTTTTTTTTCTCAAATGTAATAACGGAGGCTAGAATATGATTTAGGGTGGAATTCCATGTCTAAAAATATTATTGTTAGCTGTTTTTAAAAATCGAGTGTTTTTGCTGTCCGAGGAAGAAAACGCGTGATGCCGCGGTCAGAAAAAAAGATGCCCAGTAGCAAAAAAAAAATTTTTTTCTCAAATGTAATAACGGATGCTAGAATGGGATTCGGGGTGGAATTCCATGTCTAAAAATATTTTTATTAGCTGTTTATAAAAATAGAGTGTTTTTGCTGCCCGAGGAAGAAAACGTGTGATGCTACAGTCAGAAAAAAAGCTGCCCAGGAGCAAAAAATATATTTTTTTTCTCAAATGTAATAACGGATGCTAGAATGTGATTCGGGGTGGAATTCCATGTCTAAAAATATTATTATTAGCTGTTTTTAAAAATCGAGTGTTTTTGCTGCCCGAGGAAGAAAACGCATGATGCCGCGATGAGAAAAAAAGCTGCCCAGGAGCAAAAAAAATTTTTTTTTCTCAAATGTAATAACGGATGCTAGAATGTGGTTTAGGGTGGAATTCCATGTCTAAAAATATTATTATTAGCTGTTTTTAAAAATTGACTCTTTTTGCTGCCCGAGGAAGAAAACGCGTGATGCCGTGGTCAGAAAAAAAGCTGCCCAGGAGCAGAAAAAAATTTTTTTCTCAAATGTAATAACGGATGCTAGAATGGGATTTGGGGTGGAATTCCATGTCTAAAAATATTATTATTAGCTGTTTTTAAAAATCAAGTGTTTTTGCTGCCCGAGGAAGAAAACGCGTGATGCAGCAATCAGAAAAAAAGCTGCCCAGAAGCAAAAAAATTTTTTTTTCTCAAATGTAATAACGGATGCTAGAATGTGATTCAGGGTGGAATTCCATGTCTAAAAATATTATTATTAGCTGTTTTGAAAAATCAAGTGTTTTTGCTGCCCGAGGAAGAAAACGCATGATGCCGCGGTGAGAAAAAAAGCTGCCCAGGAGCAAAAAAAATTTTTTTTTCTCAAATGTAATAACGGATCCTAGAATGTGATTCGGAGTGGAATTCCATGTCTAAAAATATTATTATTAGCTGTTTTGAAAAATCAAGTGTTTTCGCTGCCCGAGGAAGAAAACGCGTGATGCCGCGGTCATAAAAAATGTTGCTCAGGAGCAAAAAAAATTTTTTTTTCTCAAATGTAATAACGGAGGCTAGAATATGATTTAGGGTGGAATTCCATGTCTAAAAATATTATTGTTAGCTGTTTTTAAAAATTGACTCTTTTTGCTGCCCGAGGAAGAAAACGCATGATGCCGCGGTCAGAAAAAAAGCTGCCCAGGAGCAAAAAAAATTTTTTTTCTCAAATATAATAACGGATGCTAGAATGGGATTTGGGGTGGAATTCCATGTCTAACAATATTATTATTAGCTGTTTTTAAAAATCAAGTGTTTTTGCTGCCCGAGGAAGAAAACGCGTGATGCAGCAGTCAGAAAAAAAGCTGCCAAGAAGCAAAAAAAAATTTTTTTTTCTCAAATGTAATAACGGATGCTAGAATGTGATTCAGGGTGTTATACCATGTCTAAAAATATTATTATTAGCTGCTTTTAAAAATCAAGTGTTTTTGCTGCCCGAGGAAGAAAACACGTGATGCCGCGGTCCGAAAAAAAGCCGCCCAAGAGCAAAAAAAATTTTTTTCTCGAATGTAATAACAGATGCTAGAATGTGATTCGGGGTGGAATTCCATGTCTAAAAATATTATTATTAGCTGTTTTTAAAAATCGAGTGTTTTTGCTGCCCGAGGAAGAAAACGTGTGATGCTACAGTCAGAAAAAAAGCTGCCCAGGAGCAAAAAAAATTTTTTTTTTCTCAAATGTAATAACGGATGCTAGAATGGGATTTGGGGTGGATTTCCATGTCTAACAATATTATTATTAGCTGTTTTTAAAAATCAAGTGTTTTTGCTGCCCGAGGAAGAAAACGAGTGATGCAGCAGTCAGAAAAAAAGCTGCCCAGAAGCAAAAAAAATTTTTTTTTCTCAAATGTAATAATGGATGCTAGAATGTGATTCAGGGTGGAATTCCATGTCTAAAAATATTATTATTAGCTGTTTTTAAAAATCAAGTGTTTTTGCTGCCCGAGGAAGAAAACGCATGATGCCGCGGTGAGAAAAAAAGCTGCCCAGGAGAAAAAAAAAATTTTTTTTCTCAAATGTAATAACGGATGCTAGAATGTGATTCGGGGTAGAATTCCATGTCTAAAAATATTATTATTAGCTGTTTTTAAAAATCGAGTGTTTTTGCTGTCCGAGGAAGAAAACGCGTGATGCCGCGGTCAGAAAAAAAGATGCCCAGTAGCAAAAAAAAATTTTTTTTCTCAAATGTAATAACGGATGCTAGAATGGGATTCGGGGTGGAATTCCATGTCTAAAAATATTTTTATTAGCTGTTTATAAAAATAGAGTGTTTTTGCTGCCCGAGGAAGAAAACGTGTGATGCTACAGTCAGAACAAAAGCTGCCCAGGAGCAAAAAATATATTTTTTTTCTCAAATGTAATAACGGATGCTAGAATGTGATTCGGGGTGGAATTCCATGTCTAAAAATATTATTATTAGCTGTTTTTAAAAATCGAGTGTTTTTGCTGCCCGAGGAAGAAAACGCATGATGCCGCGATGAGAAAAAAAGCTGCCCAGGAGCAAAAAAAATTTTTTTTTCTCAAATGTAATAACGGATGCTAGAATGTGATTTAGGGTGGAATTCCATGTCTAAAAATATTATTATTAGCTGTTTTTAAAAATTGACTCTTTTTGCTGCCCGAGGAAGAAAACGCGTGATGCCGTGGTCAGAAAAAAAGCTGCCCAGGAGCAGAAAAAAATTTTTTTCTCAAATGTAATAACGGATGCTAGAATGGGATTTGGGGTGGAATTCCATGTCTAAAAATATTATTATTAGCTGTTTGTAAAAATCAAGTGTTTTTGCTGCCCGAGGAAGAAAACACGTGATGCAGCAGTCAGAAAAAAAGCTGCCCAGAAGCAAAAAAAATTTTTTTTCTCAAATGTAATAACGGATGCTAGAATGTGATTCAGGGTGGAATTCCATGTCTAAAAATATTATTATTAGCTGTTTTGAAAAATCAAGTGTTTTTGCTGCCCGAGGAAGAAAACGCATGATGCCGCGGTGAGAAAAAAAGCTGCCCAGGAGCAAAAAAAATTTTTTT
Organism: Arizona elegans; assembly: GCA_022577455.1. NCBI lineage: Eukaryota > Metazoa > Chordata > Lepidosauria > Squamata > Colubridae > Arizona > Arizona elegans. The sequence continues at coordinate 166,530,616 of JAKOOJ010000001.1, read as the reverse complement.
TTCTCAAATGTAATAACGGATCCTAGAATGTGATTCGGGGTAGAATTCCATGTCTAAAAATATTATTATTAGCTGTTTTGAAAAATCAAGTGTTTTCGCTGCCCGAGGAAGAAAATGCGTGATGCCGCGGTCATAAAAAATGTTGCTCAGGAGCAAAAAAAATTTTTTTTTCTCAAATGTAATAACGGAGGCTAGAATACGATTTAGGGTGGAATTCCATGTCTAAAAATATTATTGTTAGCTGTTTTTAAAAATTGACTCTTTTTGCTGCCCGAGGAAGAAAACGCATGATGCCGCGGTCAGAAAAAAAGCTGCCCAGGAGCAAAAAAAATTTTTTTTCTCAAATGTAATAACGGATGCTAGAATGGGATTTGGGGTGGAATTCCATGTCTAAAAATATTATTATTAGCTGTTTGTAAAAATCAAGTGTTTTTGCTGCCCGAGGAAGAAAACACGTGATGCAGCAGTCAGAAAAAAAGCTGCCCAGAAGCAAAAAAATTTTTTTTTCTCAAATGTAATAACGGATGCTAGAATGTGATTCAGGGTGGAATTCCATGTCTAAAAATATTATTATTAGCTGTTTTGAAAAATCAAGTGTTTTTGCTGCCCGAGGAAGAAAACGCATGATGCCGCGGTGAGAAAAAAAGCTGCCCAGGAGCAAAAAAAATTTTTTTTTCTCAAATGTAATAACGGATCCTAGAATGTGATTCGGGGTAGAATTCCATGTCTAAAAATATTATTATTAGCTGTTTTGAAAAATCAAGTGTTTTCGCTGCCCGAGGAAGAAAATGCGTGATGCCGCGGTCATAAAAAATGTTGCTCAGGAGCAAAAAAAATTTTTTTTTCTCAAATGTAATAACGGAGGCTAGAATACGATTTAGGGTGGAATTCCATGTCTAAAAATATTATTGTTAGCTGTTTTTAAAAATTGACTCTTTTTGCTGCCCGAGGAAGAAAACGCATGATGCCGCGGTCAGAAAAAAAGCTGCCCAGGAGCAAAAAAAATTTTTTTTCTCAAATGTAATAACGGATGCTAGAATGGGATTTGGGGTGGAATTCCATGTCTAAAAATATTATTATTAGCTGTTTATAAAAATCGAGTGTTTTTGCTGTCCGAGGAAGAAAACGTGTGATGCCACAGTCAGAAAAAAAGCTGCCCAGGAGCAAAAAAAATTTTTTTTTCTCAAATGTAATAACGGATGCTAGAATGGGATTTGGGGTGGAATTCCATGTCTAACAATATTATTATTAGCTGTTTTTAAAAATCAAGTGTTTTTGCTGCCCGAGGAAGAAAACGCGTGATGCAGCAGTCAGAAAAAAAGCTGCCCGGTAGCAAAAAAAAATTTTTTTTCTCAAATGTAATAACGGATGCTAGAATGTGATTCAGGGTGGAATTCCATGTCTAAAAATATTATTATTAGCTGTTTTAAAAAATTGAGTATTTTTGCTGTCCGAAGAAGAAAACGCGTGATGCCTCGGTCAGAAAAAAAGCTGCCCAGGAGCAAAAATTTTTTTTTTCTCAAATGTAATAATGGATGCTAGAATGTGATTCAGGGTGGAATTCCATGTCTAAAAATATTATTATTAGCTGTTTTAAAAAATTGAGTATTTTTGCTGTCCGAAGAAGAAAACGCGTGATGCCTCGGTCAGAAAAAAAGCTGCCCAGGAGCAAAAATTTTTTTTTCTCAAATGTAATAACGGATGCTAGAATGTGATTCAGGGTGGAATTCCATGTCTAAAAATATTATTATTAGCTGTTTTGAAAAATCAAGTGTTTTTGCTGCCCGAGGAAGAAAACGCATGATGCCGCGGTGAGAAAAAAAGCTGCCCAGGAGCAAAAAAAATTTTTTTTTCTCAAATGTAATAACGGATGCTAGAATGTGATTCGGGGTAGAATTCCATGTCTAAAAATATTATTATTAGCTGTTTTTAAAAATCGAGTATTTTTGCTGCCCGAGGAAGAAAACGTGTGATGCAGCGGTAAGAAAAAAAGCTGCCTAGGAGCAAAAAAATTTTTTTTTCTCAAATGTAATAACGGATCCTAGAATGTGATTCGGGGTGGAATTCCATGTCTAAAAATATTATTATTAGCTGTTTTGAAAAATCAAGTGTTTTTGCTGCCCGTGGAAGAAAACGAGTGATGCAGCAGTCAGAAAAAAAGCTGCCCAGAAGCAAAAAAAATTTTTTTTTCTCAAATGTAATAACGGATGCTAGAATGTGATTCAGGGTGGAATTCCATGTCTAAAAATATTATTATTAGCTGTTTTAAAAAATTGAGTATTTTTGCTGTCCGAAGAAGAAAACGCGTGATGCCTCGGTCAGAAAAAAAGCTGCCCAGGAGCAAAAATTTTTTTTTTCTCAAATGTAATAATGGATGCTAGAATGTGATTCAGGGTGGAATTCCATGTCTAAAAATATTATTATTAGCTGTTTTAAAAAATTGAGTATTTTTGCTGTCCGAAGAAGAAAACGCGTGATGCCTCGGTCAGAAAAAAAGCTGCCCAGGAGCAAAAATTTTTTTTTCTCAAATGTAATAACGGATGCTAGAATGTGATTCAGGGTGGAATTCCATGTCTAAAAATATTATTATTAGCTGTTTTGAAAAATCAAGTGTTTTTGCTGCCCGAGGAAGAAAACGCATGATGCCGCGGTGAGAAAAAAAGCTGCCCAGGAGCAAAAAAAATTTTTTTTTCTCAAATGTAATAACGGATGCTAGAATGTGATTCGGGGTAGAATTCCATGTCTAAAAATATTATTATTAGCTGTTTTTAAAAATCGAGTATTTTTGCTGCCCGAGGAAGAAAACGTGTGATGCAGCGGTAAGAAAAAAAGCTGCCTAGGAGCAAAAAAATTTTTTTTTTCTCAAATGTAATAACGGATCCTAGAATGTGATTCGGGGTGGAATTCCATGTCTAAAAATATTATTATTAGCTGTTTTGAAAAATCAAGTGTTTTTGCTGCCCGAGGAAGAAAACGAGTGATGCAGCAGTCAGAAAAAAAGCTGCCCAGAAGCAAAAAAATTTTTTTTTTCTCAAATGTAATAACGGATGCTAGAATGTGATTCAGGGTGGAATTCCATGTCTAAAAATATTATTATTAGCTGTTTTAAAAAATTGAGTATTTTTGCTGTCCGAAGAAGAAAACGCGTGATACCTCGGTCAGAAAAAAAGCTGCCCAGGAGCAAAAATTTTTTTTTTCTCAAATGTAATAATGGATGCTAGAATGTGATTCAGGGTGGAATTCCATGTCTAAAAATATTATTATTAGCTGTTTTAAAAAATTGAGTATTTTTGCTGTCCGAAGAAGAAAACGCGTGATGCCTCGGTCAGAAAAAAAGCTGCCCAGGAGCAAAAAATTTTTTTTCTCAAATGTAATAACGGATGCTAGAATGTGATTCAGGGTGGAATTCCATGTCTAAAAATATTATTATTAGCTGTTTTGAAAAATCAAGTGTTTTTGCTGCCCGAGGAAGAAAACGCATGATGCCGCGGTGAGAAAAAAAGCTGCCCAGGAGCAAAAAAAATTTTTTTTTCTCAAATGTAATAACGGATGCTAGAATGTGATTCGGGGTAGAATTCCATGTCTAAAAATATTATTATTAGCTGTTTTTAAAAATCGAGTGTTTTCGCTGCCCGAGGAAGAAAACGCGTGATGCCGCGGTCATAAAAAATGTTGCTCAGGAGCAAAAAAAATTTTTTTTCTCAAATGTAATAACGGAGGCTAGAATATGATTTAGGATGGAATTCCATGTCTAAAAATATTATTGTTAGCTGTTTTTAAAAATTGACTCTTTTTGCTGCCTGAGGAAGAAAACGCATGATGCCGCGGTCAGAAAAAAAGCTGCCCAGGAGCAAAAAAAATTTTTTTTCTCAAATGTAATAACGGATGCTAGAATGGGATTTGGGGTGGAATTCCATGTCTAACAATATTATTATTAGCTGTTTATAAAAATCGAGTGTTTTTGCTGTCCGAGGAAGAAAACGCGTGATGCAGCAGTCAGAAAAAAAGCTGCCAAGAAGCAAAAAAAAATTTTTTTTTCTCAAATGTAATAACGGATGCTAGAATGTGATTCAGGGTGGAATTCCATGTCTAAAAATATTATTATTAGCTGTTTTGAAAAATCAAGTGTTTTTGCTGCCCGAGGAAGAAAACGCATGATGCCGCGGTGAGAAAAAAAGCTGCCCAGGAGCAAAAAAAATTTTTTTTTCTCAAATGTAATAACGGATGCTAGAATATGATTCGGGGTAGAATTCCATGTCTAAAAATATTATTATTAGCTGTTTTTAAAAATCGAGTATTTTTGCTGCCCGAGGAAGAAAACGTGTGATGCAGCGGTAAGAAAAAAAGCTGCCTAGGAGCAAAAAAATTTTTTTTTCTCAAATGTAATAACGGATCCTAGAATGTGATTCGGGGTGGAATTCCATGTCTAAAAATATTATTATTAGCTGTTTTGAAAAATCAAGTGTTTTTGCTGCCCGAGGAAGAAAACGAGTGATGCAGCAGTCAGAAAAAAAGCTGCCCAGAAGCAAAAAAAATTTTTTTTTCTCAAATGTAATAACGGATGCTAGAATGTGATTCAGGGTGGAATTCCATGTCTAAAAATATTATTATTAGCTGTTTTAAAAAATTGAGTATTTTTGCTGTCCGAAGAAGAAAACGCGTGATGCCTCGGTCAGAAAAAAAGCTGCCCAGGAGCAAAAATTTTTTTTTTCTCAAATGTAATAATGGATGCTAGAATGTGATTCAGGGTGGAATTCCATGTCTAAAAATATTATTATTAGCTGTTTTAAAAAATTGAGTATTTTTGCTGTCCGAAGAAGAAAACGCGTGATGCCTCGGTCAGAAAAAAAGCTGCCCAGGAGCAAAAATTTTTTTTTCTCAAATGTAATAACGGATGCTAGAATGTGATTCAGGGTGGAATTCCATGTCTAAAAATATTATTATTAGCTGTTTTGAAAAATCAAGTGTTTTTGCTGCCCGAGGAAGAAAACGCATGATGCCGCGGTGAGAAAAAAAGCTGCCCAGGAGCAAAAAAAATTTTTTTTTCTCAAATGTAATAACGGATGCTAGAATGTGATTCGGGGTAGAATTCCATGTCTAAAAATATTATTATTAGCTGTTTTTAAAAATCGAGTGTTTTCGCTGCCCGAGGAAGAAAACGCGTGATGCCGCGGTCATAAAAAATGTTGCTCAGGAGCAAAAAAAATTTTTTTTCTCAAATGTAATAACGGAGGCTAGAATATGATTTAGGATGGAATTCCATGTCTAAAAATATTATTGTTAGCTGTTTTTAAAAATTGACTCTTTTTGCTGCCCGAGGAAGAAAACGCATGATGCCGCGGTCAGAAAAAAAGCTGCCCAGGAGCAAAAAAAATTTTTTTTCTCAAATGTAATAACGGATGCTAGAATGGGATTTGGGGTGGAATTCCATGTCTAAAAATATTATTATTAGCTGTTTATAAAAAATCGAGTGTTTTTGCTGTCCGAGGAAGAAAACGTGTGATGCCACAGTCAGAAAAAAAGCTGCCCAGGAGCAAAAAAAATTTTTTTTTCTCAAATGTAATAACGGATGCTAGAATGGGATTTGGGGTGGAATTCCATGTCTAACAATATTATTATTAGCTGTTTTTAAAAATCAAGTGTTTTTGCTGCCCGAGGAAGAAAACGCGTGATGCAGCAGTCAGAAAAAAAGCTGCCAAGAAGCAAAAAAAAATTTTTTTTTCTCAAATGTAATAACGGATACTAGAATGTGATTCAGGGTGTTATACCATGTCTAAAAATATTATTATTAGCTGCTTTTAAAAATCAAGTGTTTTTGCTGCCCGAGGAAGAAAACACGTGATGCCCCGGTCCGAAAAAAAGCCGCCCAAGAGCAAAAAAAATTTTTTTCTCGAATGTAATAACAGATGCTAGAATGTGATTCGGGCTGGAATTCCATGTCTAAAAATATTATTATTAGCTGTTTTTAAAAATCGAGTGTTTTTGCTGCCCGAGGAAGAAAACGTGTGATGCTACAGTCAGAAAAAAAGCTGCCCAGGAGCAAAAAAAATTTTTTTTTTCTCAAATGTAATAACGGATGCTAGAATGGGATTTGGGGTGGAATTCCATGTCTAACAATATTATTATTAGCTGTTTTTAAAAATCAAGTGTTTTTGCTGCCCGAGGAAGAAAACGAGTGATGCAGCAGTCAGAAAAAAAGCTGCCCAGAAGCAAAAAAATTTTTTTTTTCTCAAATGTAATAACGGATGCTAGAATGTGATTCAGGGTGGAATTCCATGTCTAAAAATATTATTATTAGCTGTTTTGAAAAATCAAGTGTTTTTGCTGCCCGAGGAAGAAAACGCATGATGCCGCGGTGAGAAAAAAAGCTGCCCAGGAGCAAAAAAAAATTTTTTTTCTCAAATGTAATAACGGATGCTAGAATGTGATTCGGGGTAGAATTCCATGTCTAAAAATATTATTATTAGCTGCTTTTAAAAATCGAGCATTTTTGCTGCCCGAGGAAGAAAACGTGTGATGCAGCGGTAAGAAACAAAGCTGCCTAGGAGCAAAAAAATTTTTTTTTCTCAAATGTAATAACGGATCCTAGAATGTGATTCGGGGTGGAATTCCATGTCTAAAAATATTATTATTAGCTGTTTTGAAAAATCAAGTGTTTTCGCTGCCCGAGGAAGAAAACGCGTGATGCCGCGGTCATAAAAAATGTTGCTCAGGAGCAAAAAAAATTTTTTTTCTCAAATGTAATAACGGAGGCTAGAATATGATTTAGGGTGGAATTCCATGTCTAAAAATATTATTCTTAGCTGTTTTTAAAAATTGACTCTTTTTGCTGCCCGAGGAAGTAAACGCATGATGCCGCGGTCAGAAAAAAAGCTGCCCAGGAGCAAAAAAAATTTTTTTTCTCAAATGTAATAACGGATGCTAGAATGGGATTTGGGGTGGAATTCCATGTCTAAAAATATTATTATTAGCTGTTTATAAAAATCAAGTGTTTTTGCTGCCCGAGGAAGAAAACGCGTGATGCAGCAGTCAGAAAAAAAGCTGCCAAGAAGCAAAAAAAAATTTTTTTTTCTCAAATGTAATAACTATGCTAGAATGTGATTCAGGGTGTTATACCATGTCTAAAAATATTATTATTAGCTGCTTTTAAAAATCAAGTGTTTTTGCTGCCCGAGGAAGAAAACACGTGATTCCGCGGTCCGAAAAAAAGCCGCCCAAGAGCAAAAAAAAATTTTTTTCTCGAATGTAATAACAGATGCTAGAATGTGATTCGGGGTGGAATTCCATGTCTAAAAATATTATTATTAGCTGTTTTTAAAAATCGAGTGTTTTTGCTGCCCGAGGAAGAAAACGTGTGATGCTACAGTCAGAAAAAAAGCTGCCCAGGAGCAAAAATTTTTTTTTCTCAAATGTAATAACGGATGCTAGAATGTGATTCAGGGTGGAATTCCATGTCTAAAAATATTATTATTCGCTGTTTTGAAAAATCAAGTGTTTTTGCTGCCCGAGGAAGAAAACGCATGATGCCGCGGTGAGAAAAAAAGCTGCCCAGGAGCAAAAAAAAATTTTTTTTCTCAAATGTAATAACGGATGCTAGAATGTGATTCGGGGTAGAATTCCATGTCTAAAAATATTATTATTAGCTGTTTTTAAAAATCGAGTGTTTTCGCTGCCCGAGGAAGAAAACGCGTGATGCCGCGGTCATAAAAAATGTTGCTCAGGAGCAAAAAAAATTTTTTTTTCTCAAATGTAATAACGGAGGCTAGAATATGATTTAGGGTGGAATTCCATGTCTAAAAATATTATTGTTAGCTGTTTTTAAAAATTGACTCTTTTTGCTGCCCGAGGAAGAAAACGCATGACGCCGCGGTCAGAAAAAAAGCTGCCCAGGAGCAAAAAAAATTTTTTTTTTCTCAAATGTAATAACGGATGCTAGAATGGGATTCGGGGTAGAATTCCATGTCTAAAAATATTATTATTAGCTGTTTTTAAAAATTGAGTGTTTTTGCTGCCCGAGGAAGAAAACGCGTGATGCCGCGATCAAAAAAAAAAGCTGCCCAGGAGCAAAAAAATTTTTTTTTCCTCAAATGTAATAATGGATGCTAGAATGTGATTCAGGGTGGAATTCCATGTCTAAAAATATTATTATTAGCTGTTTGTAAAAATCGAGTGTTTTTGCTGCCCGAGGAAGAAAACGCGTGATGCCGCGGTAAGAAAAAAAGCTGCCCAGGAGCAAAAATTTTTTTTTCTCAAATGTAATAACGGATGCTAGAATGTGATTCAGGGTGGAATTCCATGTCTAAAAATATTATTATTAGCTGTTTTTAAAAATCGAGTGTTTTCGCTGCCCGAGGAAGAAAACGCGTGATGCCGCGGTCATAAAAAATGTTGCTCAGGAGCAAAAAAAATTTTTTTTTCTCAAATGTAATAACGGAGGCTAGAATATGATTTAGGGTGGAATTCCATGTCTAAAAATATTATTGTTAGCTGTTTTTAAAAATTGACTCTTTTTGCTGCCCGAGGAAGAAAACGCATGATGCCGCGGTCAGAAAAAAAGCTGCCCAGGAGCAAAAAAAATTTTTTTTCTCAAATGTAATAACGGATGCTAGAATGGGATTTGGGGTGGAATTCCATGTCTAAAAATATTATTATTAGCTGTTTATAAAAATCGAGTGTTTTTGCTGTCCGAGGAAGAAAACGTGTTTTGCCACAGTCAGAAAAAAAGCTGCCCAGGAGCAAAAAAAATTTTTTTTTCTCAAATGTAATAACGGATGCTAGAATGGGATTTGGGGTGGAATTCCATGTCTAACAATATTATTATTAGCTGTTTTTAAAAATCAAGTGTTTTTGCTGCCCGAGGAAGAAAACGCGTGATGCAGCAGTCAGAAAAAAAGCTGCCAAGAAGCAAAAAAAAATTTTTTTTTCTCAAATGTAATAACGGATGCTAGAATGTGATTCAGGGTGTTATACCATGTCTAAAAATATTATTATTAGCTGCTTTTAAAAATCAAGTGTTTTTGCTGCCCGAGGAAGAAAACACGTGATGCCGCGGTGAGAAAAAAAGCTGCCCAGGAGCAAAAAAAAATTTTTTTTCTCAAATGTAATAACGGATGCTAGAATGTGATTCGGGGTAGAATTCCATGTCTAAAAATATTATTATTAGCTGTTTTTAAAAATCGAGTGTTTTTGCTGTCCGAGGAAGAAAACGCGTGATGCCGCGGTCAGAAAAAAAGATGCCCAGTAGCAAAAAAAAATTTTTTTTCTCAAATGTAATAACGGATGCTAGAATGGGATTCGGGGTGGAATTCCATGTCTAAAAATATTTTTATTAGCTGTTTATAAAAATCGAGTGTTTTTGCTGCCCGAGGAAGAAAACGTGTGATGCTACAGTCAGAAAAAAAGCTGCCCAGGAGCAAAAAATAATTTTTTTTTTCTCAAATGTAATAACGGATGCTAGAATGTGATTCGGGGTGGAATTCCATGTCTAAAAATATTATTATTAGCTGTTTTGAAAAATCAAGTGTTTTTGCTGCCCGAGGAAGAAAACGCATGATGCCGCGGTCATAAAAAATGTTGCTCAGGAGCAAAAAAAATTTTTTTTTCTCAAATGTAATAACGGAGGCTAGAATATGATTTAGGGTGGAATTCCATGTCTAAAAATATTATTGTTAGCTGTTTTTAAAAATTGACTCTTTTTGCTGCCCGAGGAAGAAAACGCGTGATGTCGCGATCAAAAAAAAAAGCTGCCCAGGAGCAAAAAAATTTTTTTTTCCTCAAATGTAATAATGGATGCTAGAATGTGATTCAGGGTGGAATTCCATGTCTAAAAATATTATTATTAGCTGTTTGTAAAAATCGAGTGTTTTTGCTGCCCGAGGAAGAAAACGCATGATGCCGCGGTGAGAAAAAAAGCTGCCCAGGAGCAAAAAAAAATTTTTTTTCTCAAATATAATAACGGATGCTAGAATGTGATTCGGGGTAGAATTCCATGTCTAAAAATATTATTATTAGCTGTTTTTAAAAATCGAGTGTTTTCGCTGCCCGAGGAAGAAAACGCGTGATGCCGCGGTCATAAAAAATGTTGCTCAGGAGCAAAAAAAATTTTTTTTTCTCAAATGTAATAACGGAGGCTAGAATATGATTTAGGGTGGAATTCCATGTCTAAAAATATTATTGTTAGCTGTTTTTAAAAATTGACTCTTTTTGCTGCCCGAGGAAGAAAACGCATGATGCCGCGGTCAGAAAAAAAGCTGCCCAGGAGCAAAAAAAAATTTTTTTTTCTCAAATGTAATAACGGATGCTAGAATGGGATTCGGGGTAGAATTCCATGTCTAAAAATATTATTATTAGCTGTTTTTAAAAATTGAGTGTTTTTGCTGCCCGAGGAAGAAAACGCGTGATGCCGCGATCAAAAAAAAAAAGCTGCCCAGGAGCAAAAAAATTTTTTTTTCCTCAAATGTAATAATGGATGCTAGAATGTGATTCAGGGTGGAATTCCATGTCTAAAAATATTATTATTAGCTGTTTGTAAAAATCGAGTGTTTTTGCTGCCCGAGGAAGAAAACGCGTGATGCCGCGGTAAGAAAAAAAGCTGCCCAGGAGCAAAAATTTTTTTTTCTCAAATGTAATAACGGATGCTAGAATGTGATTCAGGGTGGAATTCCATGTCTAAAAATATTATTATTAGCTGTTTTGAAAAATCAATTGTTTTTGCTGCCCGAGGAAGAAAACGCATGATGCCGCGGTGAGAAAAAAAGCTGCCCAGGAGCAAAAAAAAATTTTTTTTCTCAAATGTAATAACGGATGCTAGAATGTGATTCGGGGTGGAATTCCATGTCTAAAAATATTATTATTAGCTGTTTTTAAAAATCGAGTGTTTTTGCTGCCCGAGGAAGAAAACGCATGATGCCGCGATGAGAAAAAAAGCTGCCCAGGAGCAAAAAAAATTTTTTTTTCTCAAATGTAATAACGGATGCTAGAATGTGGTTTAGGGTGGAATTCCATGTCTAAAAATATTATTATTAGCTGTTTTTAAAAATTGACTCTTTTTGCTGCCCGAGGAAGAAAACGCGTGATGCCGTGGTCAGAAAAAAAGCTGCCCAGGAGCAGAAAAAAATTTTTTTCTCAAATGTAATAACGGATGCTAGAATGGGATTTGGGGTGGAATTCCATGTCTAAAAATATTATTATTAGCTGTTTGTAAAAATCAAGTGTTTTTGCTGCCCGAGGAAGAAAACACGTGATGCAGCAGTCAGAAAAAAAGCTGCCCAGAAGCAAAAAAATTTTTTTTTCTCAAATGTAATAACGGATGCTAGAATGTGATTCAGGGTGGAATTCCATGTCTAAAAATATTATTATTAGCTGTTTTGAAAAATCAAGTGTTTTTGCTGCCCGAGGAAGAAAACGCATGATGCCGCGGTGAGAAAAAAAGCTGCCCAGGAGCAAAAAAAATTTTTTTTTCTCAAATGTAATAACGGATCCTAGAATGTGATTCGGGGTAGAATTCCATGTCTAAAAATATTATTATTAGCTGTTTTGAAAAATCAAGTGTTTTCGCTGCCCGAGGAAGAAAATGCGTGATGCCGCGGTCATAAAAAATGTTGCTCAGGAGCAAAAAAAATTTTTTTTTCTCAAATGTAATAACGGAGGCTAGAATACGATTTAGGGTGGAATTCCATGTCTAAAAATATTATTGTTAGCTGTTTTTAAAAATTGACTCTTTTTGCTGCCCGAGGAAGAAAACGCATGATGCCGCGGTCAGAAAAAAAGCTGCCCAGGAGCAAAAAAAATTTTTTTTCTCAAATGTAATAACGGATGCTAGAATGGGATTTGGGGTGGAATTCCATGTCTAAAAATATTATTATTAGCTGTTTATAAAAATCGAGTGTTTTTGCTGTCCGAGGAAGAAAACGTGTGATGCCACAGTCAGAAAAAAAGCTGCCCAGGAGCAAAAAAAAATTTTTTTTCTCAAATGTAATAATGGATGCTAGAATGGGATTTGGGGTGGAATTCCATGTCTAACAATATTATTATTAGCTGTTTTTAAAAATCAAGTGTTTTTGCTGCCCGAGGAAGAAAACGCGTGATGCAGCAGTCAGAAAAAAAGCTGCCCGGTAGCAAAAAAAAATTTTTTTTCTCAAATGTAATAACGGATGCTAGAATGTGATTCAGGGTGGAATTCCATGTCTAAAAATATTATTATTAGCTGTTTTAAAAAATCAAGTGTTTTTGCTGTCCGAAGAAGAAAACGCGTGATGCCTCGGTCAGAAAAAAAGCTGCCCAGGAGCAAAATTTTTTTTTTCTCAAATGTAATAACGGATGCTAGAATGTGATTCAGGGTGGAATTCCATGTCTAAAAATATTATTATTAGCTGTTTTGAAAAATCAAGTGTTTTTGCTGCCCGAGGAAGAAAACGCATGATGCCGCGGTGAGAAAAAAAGCTGCCCAGGAGCAAAAAAAATTTTTTTTTCTCAAATGTAATAACGGATGCTAGAATGTGATTCGGGGTAGAATTCCATGTCTAAAAATATTATTATTAGCTGTTTTTAAAAATCGAGTATTTTTGCTGCCCGAGGAAGAAAACGTGTGATGCAGCGGTAAGAAAAAAAGCTGCCTAGGAGCAAAAAAATTTTTTTTTCTCAAATGTAATAACGGATCCTAGAATGTGATTCGGGGTGGAATTCCATGTCTAAAAATATTATTATTAGCTGTTTTGAAAAATCAAGTGTTTTTGCTGCCCGAGGAAGAAAACGAGTGATGCAGCAGTCAGAAAAAAAGCTGCCCAGAAGCAAAAAAAATTTTTTTTTCTCAAATGTAATAACGGATGCTAGAATGTGATTCAGGGTGGAATTCCATGTCTAAAAATATTATTATTAGCTGTTTTAAAAAATTGAGTATTTTTGCTGTCCGAAGAAGAAAACGCGTGATGCCTCGGTCAGAAAAAAAGCTGCCCAGGAGCAAAAATTTTTTTTTTCTCAAATGTAATAATGGATGCTAGAATGTGATTCAGGGTGGAATTCCATGTCTAAAAATATTATTATTAGCTGTTTTAAAAAATTGAGTATTTTTGCTGTCCGAAGAAGAAAACGCGTGATGCCTCGGTCAGAAAAAAAGCTGCCCAGGAGCAAAAATTTTTTTTTCTCAAATGTAATAACGGATGCTAGAATGTGATTCAGGGTGGAATTCCATGTCTAAAAATATTATTATTAGCTGTTTTGAAAAATCAAGTGTTTTTGCTGCCCGAGGAAGAAAACGCATGATGCCGCGGTGAGAAAAAAAGCTGCCCAGGAGCAAAAAAAATTTTTTTTTCTCAAATGTAATAACGGATGCTAGAATGTGATTCGGGGTAGAATTCCATGTCTAAAAATATTATTATTAGCTGTTTTTAAAAATCGAGTATTTTTGCTGCCCGAGGAAGAAAACGTGTGATGCAGCGGTAAGAAAAAAAGCTGCCTAGGAGCAAAAAAATTTTTTTTTCTCAAATGTAATAACGGATCCTAGAATGTGATTCGGGGTGGAATTCCATGTCTAAAAATATTATTATTAGCTGTTTTGAAAAATCAAGTGTTTTTGCTGCCCGAGGAAGAAAACGAGTGATGCAGCAGTCAGAAAAAAAGCTGCCCAGAAGCAAAAAAATTTTTTTTTTCTCAAATGTAATAACGGATGCTAGAATGTGATTCAGGGTGGAATTCCATGTCTAAAAATATTATTATTAGCTGTTTTAAAAAATTGAGTATTTTTGCTGTCCGAAGAAGAAAACGCGTGATGCCTCGGTCAGAAAAAAAGCTGCCCAGGAGCAAAAATTTTTTTTTTCTCAAATGTAATAATGGATGCTAGAATGTGATTCAGGGTGGAATTCCATGTCTAAAAATATTATTATTAGCTGTTTTAAAAAATTGAGTATTTTTGCTGTCCGAAGAAGAAAACGCGTGATGCCTCGGTCAGAAAAAAAGCTGCCCAGGAGCAAAAATTTTTTTTTCTCAAATGTAATAACGGATGCTAGAATGTGATTCAGGGTGGAATTCCATGTCTAAAAATATTATTATTAGCTGTTTTGAAAAATCAAGTGTTTTTGCTGCCCGAGGAAGAAAACGCATGATGCCGCGGTGAGAAAAAAAGCTGCCCAGGAGCAAAAAAAATTTTTTTTTCTCAAATGTAATAATGGATGCTAGAATGTGATTCGGGGTAGAATTCCATGTCTAAAAATATTATTATTAGCTGTTTTTAAAAATCGAGTGTTTTCGCTGCCCGAGGAAGAAAACGCGTGATGCCGCGGTCATAAAAAATGTTGCTCAGGAGCAAAAAAAATTTTTTTTTCTCAAATGTAATAACGGAGGCTAGAATATGATTTAGGGTGGAATTCCATGTCTAAAAATATTATTGTTAGCTGTTTTTAAAAATTGACTCTTTTTGCTGCCCGAGGAAGAAAACGCATGATGCCGCGGTCAGAAAAAAAGCTGCCCAGGAGCAAAAAAAATTTTTTTTCTCAAATGTAATAACGGATGCTAGAATGGGATTTGGGGTGGAATTCCATGTCTAAAAATATTATTATTAGCTGTTTATAAAAATCGAGTGTTTTTGCTGTCCGAGGAAGAAAACGTGTGATGCCACAGTCAGAAAAAAAGCTGCCCAGGAGCAAAAAAAATTTTTTTTTCTCAAATGTAATAACGGATGCTAGAATGGGATTTGGGGTGGAATTCCATGTCTAACAATATTATTATTAGCTGTTTTTAAAAATCAAGTGTTTTTGCTGCCCGAGGAAGAAAACGCGTGATGCAGCAGTCAGAAAAAAAGCTGCCAAGAAGCAAAAAAAAATTTTTTTTTCTCAAATGTAATAACGGATACTAGAATGTGATTCAGGGTGTTATACCATGTCTAAAAATATTATTATTAGCTGCTTTTAAAAATCAAGTGTTTTTGCTGCCCGAGGAAGAAAACACGTGATGCCCCGGTCCGAAAAAAAGCCGCCCAAGAGCAAAAAAAATTTTTTTCTCGAATGTAATAACAGATGCTAGAATGTGATTCGGGCTGGAATTCCATGTCTAAAAATATTATTATTAGCTGTTTTTAAAAATCGAGTGTTTTTGCTGCCCGAGGAAGAAAACGTGTGATGCTACAGTCAGAAAAAAAGCTGCCCAGGAGCAAAAAAAATTTTTTTTTTCTCAAATGTAATAACGGATGCTAGAATGGGATTTGGGGTGGAATTCCATGTCTAACAATATTATTATTAGCTGTTTTTAAAAATCAAGTGTTTTTGCTGCCCGAGGAAGAAAACGAGTGATGCAGCAGTCAGAAAAAAAGCTGCCCAGAAGCAAAAAAATTTTTTTTTTCTCAAATGTAATAACGGATGCTAGAATGTGATTCAGGGTGGAATTCCATGTCTAAAAATATTATTATTAGCTGTTTTGAAAAATCAAGTGTTTTTGCTGCCCGAGGAAGAAAACGCATGATGCCGCGGTGAGAAAAAAAGCTGCCCAGGAGCAAAAAAAAATTTTTTTTCTCAAATGTAATAACGGATGCTAGAATGTGATTCGGGGTAGAATTCCATGTCTAAAAATATTATTATTAGCTGCTTTTAAAAATCGAGCATTTTTGCTGCCCGAGGAAGAAAACGTGTGATGCAGCGGTAAGAAAAAAAGCTGCCTAGGAGCAAAAAAAATTTTTTTTCTCAAATGTAATAACGGATCCTAGAATGTGATTCGGGGTGGAATTCCATGTCTAAAAATATTATTATTAGCTGTTTTGAAAAATCAAGTGTTTTCGCTGCCCGAGGAAGAAAACGCGTGATGCCGCGGTCATAAAAAATGTTGCTCAGGAGCAAAAAAAATTTTTTTTTCTCAAATGTAATAACGGAGGCTAGAATATGATTTAGGGTGGAATTCCATGTCTAAAAATATTATTCTTAGCTGTTTTTAAAAATTGACTCTTTTTGCTGCCCGAGGAAGTAAACGCATGATGCCGCGGTCAGAAAAAAAGCTGCCCAGGAGAAAAAAAAATTTTTTTTCTCAAATGTAATAACGGATGCTAGAATGGGATTTGGGGTGGAATTCCATGTCTAAAAATATTATTATTAGCTGTTTATAAAAATCAAGTGTTTTTGCTGCCCGAGGAAGAAAACGCGTGATGCAGCAGTCAGAAAAAAAGCTGCCAAGAAGCAAAAAAAAATTTTTTTTTCTCAAATGTAATAACTATGCTAGAATGTGATTCAGGGTGTTATACCATGTCTAAAAATATTATTATTAGCTGCTTTTAAAAATCAAGTGTTTTTGCTGCCCGAGGAAGAAAACACGTGATTCCGCGGTCCGAAAAAAAGCCGCCCAAGAGCAAAAAAAAATTTTTTTCTCGAATGTAATAACAGATGCTAGAATGTGATTCGGGGTGGAATTCCATGTCTAAAAATATTATTATTAGCTGTTTTTAAAAATCGAGTGTTTTTGCTGCCCGAGGAAGAAAACGTGTGATGCTACAGTCAGAAAAAAAGCTGCCCAGGAGCAAAAAAATTTTTTTTTTTCTCAAATGTAATAACGGATGCTAGAATGGGATTCGGGGTAGAATTCCATGTCTAAAAATATTATTATTAGCTGTTTTTAAAAATTGAGTGTTTTTGCTGCCCGAGGAAGAAAACGCGTGATGCCGCGGTCATAAAAAATGTTGCTCAGGAGCAAAAAAAATTTTTTTTTCTCAAATGTAATAACGGAGGCTAGAATACGATTTAGGGTGGAATTCCATGTCTAAAAATATTATTGTTAGCTGTTTTTAAAAATTGACTCTTTTTGCTGCCCGAGGAAGAAAACGCATGATGCCGCGGTCAGAAAAAAAGCTGCCCAGGAGCAAAAAAAATTTTTTTTCTCAAATGTAATAACGGATGCTAGAATGGGATTTGGGGTGGAATTCCATGTCTAAAAATATTATTATTAGCTGTTTATAAAAATCGAGTGTTTTTGCTGTCCGAGGAAGAAAACGTGTGATGCCACAGTCAGAAAAAAAGCTGCCCAGGAGCAAAAAAAAATTTTTTTTCTCAAATGTAATAATGGATGCTAGAATGGGATTTGGGGTGGAATTCCATGTCTAACAATATTATTATTAGCTGTTTTTAAAAATCAAGTGTTTTTGCTGCCCGAGGAAGAAAACGCGTGATGCAGCAGTCAGAAAAAAAGCTGCCCGGTAGCAAAAAAAAATTTTTTTTCTCAAATGTAATAACGGATGCTAGAATGTGATTCAGGGTGGAATTCCATGTCTAAAAATATTATTATTAGCTGTTTTAAAAAATTGAGTATTTTTGCTGTCCGAAGAAGAAAACGCGTGATGCCTCGGTCAGAAAAAAAGCTGCCCAGGAGCAAAAATTTTTTTTTTCTCAAATGTAATAATGGATGCTAGAATGTGATTCAGGGTGGAATTCCATGTCTAAAAATATTATTATTAGCTGTTTTAAAAAATCAAGTGTTTTTGCTGTCCGAAGAAGAAAACGCGTGATGCCTCGGTCAGAAAAAAAGCTGCCCAGGAGCAAAATTTTTTTTTTCTCAAATGTAATAACGGATGCTAGAATGTGATTCAGGGTGGAATTCCATGTCTAAAAATATTATTATTAGCTGTTTTGAAAAATCAAGTGTTTTTGCTGCCCGAGGAAGAAAACGCATGATGCCGCGGTGAGAAAAAAAGCTGCCCAGGAGCAAAAAAAATTTTTTTTTCTCAAATGTAATAACGGATGCTAGAATGTGATTCGGGGTAGAATTCCATGTCTAAAAATATTATTATTAGCTGTTTTTAAAAATCGAGTATTTTTGCTGCCCGAGGAAGAAAACGTGTGATGCAGCGGTAAGAAAAAAAGCTGCCTAGGAGCAAAAAAATTTTTTTTTCTCAAATGTAATAACGGATCCTAGAATGTGATTCGGGGTGGAATTCCATGTCTAAAAATATTATTATTAGCTGTTTTGAAAAATCAAGTGTTTTTGCTGCCCGAGGAAGAAAACGAGTGATGCAGCAGTCAGAAAAAAAGCTGCCCAGAAGCAAAAAAAATTTTTTTTTCTCAAATGTAATAACGGATGCTAGAATGTGATTCAGGGTGGAATTCCATGTCTAAAAATATTATTATTAGCTGTTTTAAAAAATTGAGTATTTTTGCTGTCCGAAGAAGAAAACGCGTGATGCCTCGGTCAGAAAAAAAGCTGCCCAGGAGCAAAAATTTTTTTTTTCTCAAATGTAATAATGGATGCTAGAATGTGATTCAGGGTGGAATTCCATGTCTAAAAATATTATTATTAGCTGTTTTAAAAAATTGAGTATTTTTGCTGTCCGAAGAAGAAAACGCGTGATGCCTCGGTCAGAAAAAAAGCTGCCCAGGAGCAAAAATTTTTTTTTCTCAAATGTAATAACGGATGCTAGAATGTGATTCAGGGTGGAATTCCATGTCTAAAAATATTATTATTAGCTGTTTTGAAAAATCAAGTGTTTTTGCTGCCCGAGGAAGAAAACGCATGATGCCGCGGTGAGAAAAAAAGCTGCCCAGGAGCAAAAAAAATTTTTTTTTCTCAAATGTAATAACGGATGCTAGAATGTGATTCGGGGTAGAATTCCATGTCTAAAAATATTATTATTAGCTGCTTTTAAAAATCGAGCATTTTTGCTGCCCGAGGAAGAAAACGTGTGATGCAGCGGTAAGAAAAAAAGCTGCCTAGGAGCAAAAAAAATTTTTTTTCTCAAATGTAATAACGGATCCTAGAATGTGATTCGGGGTGGAATTCCATGTCTAAAAATATTATTATTAGCTGTTTTGAAAAATCAAGTGTTTTTGCTGCCCGAGGAAGAAAACGAGTGATGCAGCAGTCAGAAAAAAAGCTGCCCAGAAGCAAAAAAATTTTTTTTTTCTCAAATGTAATAACGGATGCTAGAATGTGATTCAGGGTGGAATTCCATGTCTAAAAATATTATTATTAGCTGTTTTAAAAAATTGAGTATTTTTGCTGTCCGAAGAAGAAAACGCGTGATGCCTCGGTCAGAAAAAAAGCTGCCCAGGAGCAAAAATTTTTTTTTTCTCAAATGTAATAATGGATGCTAGAATGTGATTCAGGGTGGAATTCCATGTCTAAAAATATTATTATTAGCTGTTTTAAAAAATTGAGTATTTTTGCTGTCCGAAGAAGAAAACGCGTGATGCCTCGGTCAGAAAAAAAGCTGCCCAGGAGCAAAAATTTTTTTTTCTCAAATGTAATAACGGATGCTAGAATGTGATTCAGGGTGGAATTCCATGTCTAAAAATATTATTATTAGCTGTTTTGAAAAATCAAGTGTTTTTGCTGCCCGAGGAAGAAAACGCATGATGCCGCGGTGAGAAAAAAAGCTGCCCAGGAGCAAAAAAAATTTTTTTTTCTCAAATGTAATAATGGATGCTAGAATGTGATTCGGGGTAGAATTCCATGTCTAAAAATATTATTATTAGCTGTTTTTAAAAATCGAGTGTTTTCGCTGCCCGAGGAAGAAAACGCGTGATGCCGCGGTCAGAAAAAAAGCTGCCCAGGAGCAAAAAAAATTTTTTTTTCTCAAATGTAATAACGGATGCTAGAATGGGATTTGGGGTGGAATTCCATGTCTAACAATATTATTATTAGCTGTTTTTAAAAATCAAGTGTTTTTGCTGCCCGAGGAAGAAAACGCGTGATGCAGCAGTCAGAAAAAAAGCTGCCAAGAAGCAAAAAAAAATTTTTTTTTCTCAAATGTAATAACGGATACTAGAATGTGATTCAGGGTGTTATACCATGTCTAAAAATATTATTATTAGCTGCTTTTAAAAATCAAGTGTTTTTGCTGCCCGAGGAAGAAAACACGTGATGCCCCGGTCCGAAAAAAAGCCGCCCAAGAGCAAAAAAAATTTTTTTCTCGAATGTAATAACAGATGCTAGAATGTGATTCGGGCTGGAATTCCATGTCTAAAAATATTATTATTAGCTGTTTTTAAAAATCGAGTGTTTTTGCTGCCCGAGGAAGAAAACGTGTGATGCTACAGTCAGAAAAAAAGCTGCCCAGGAGCAAAAAAAATTTTTTTTTTCTCAAATGTAATAACGGATGCTAGAATGGGATTTGGGGTGGAATTCCATGTCTAACAATATTATTATTAGCTGTTTTTAAAAATCAAGTGTTTTTGCTGCCCGAGGAAGAAAACGAGTGATGCAGCAGTCAGAAAAAAAGCTGCCCAGAAGCAAAAAAATTTTTTTTTTCTCAAATGTAATAACGGATGCTAGAATGTGATTCAGGGTGGAATTCCATGTCTAAAAATATTATTATTAGCTGTTTTGAAAAATCAAGTGTTTTTGCTGCCCGAGGAAGAAAACGCATGATGCCGCGGTGAGAAAAAAAGCTGCCCAGGAGCAAAAAAAAATTTTTTTTCTCAAATGTAATAACGGATGCTAGAATGTGATTCGGGGTAGAATTCCATGTCTAAAAATATTATTATTAGCTGCTTTTAAAAATCGAGCATTTTTGCTGCCCGAGGAAGAAAACGTGTGATGCAGCGGTAAGAAAAAAAGCTGCCTAGGAGCAAAAAAAAATTTTTTTTCTCAAATGTAATAACGGATCCTAGAATGTGATTCGGGGTGGAATTCCATGTCTAAAAATATTATTATTAGCTGTTTTGAAAAATCAAGTGTTTTCGCTGCCCGAGGAAGAAAACGCGTGATGCCGCGGTCATAAAAAATGTTGCTCAGGAGCAAAAAAAATTTTTTTTTCTCAAATGTAATAACGGAGGCTAGAATATGATTTAGGGTGGAATTCCATGTCTAAAAATATTATTCTTAGCTGTTTTTAAAAATTGACTCTTTTTGCTGCCCGAGGAAGTAAACGCATGATGCCGCGGTCAGAAAAAAAGCTGCCCAGGAGAAAAAAAAATTTTTTTTCTCAAATGTAATAACGGATGCTAGAATGGGATTTGGGGTGGAATTCCATGTCTAAAAATATTATTATTAGCTGTTTATAAAAATCAAGTGTTTTTGCTGCCCGAGGAAGAAAACGCGTGATGCAGCAGTCAGAAAAAAAGCTGCCAAGAAGCAAAAAAAAATTTTTTTTTCTCAAATGTAATAACGGATGCTAGAATGGGATTTGGGGTGGAATTCCATGTCTAACAATATTATTATTAGCTGTTTTTAAAAATCAAGTGTTTTTGCTGCCCGAGGAAGAAAACGCGTGATGCAGCAGTCAGAAAAAAAGCTGCCCGGTAGCAAAAAAAAATTTTTTTTCTCAAATGTAATAACGGATGCTAGAATGTGATTCAGGGTGGAATTCCATGTCTAAAAATATTATTATTAGCTGTTTTAAAAAATTGAGTATTTTTGCTGTCCGAAGAAGAAAACGCGTGATGCCTCGGTCAGAAAAAAAGCTGCCCAGGAGCAAAAATTTTTTTTTTCTCAAATGTAATAATGGATGCTAGAATGTGATTCAGGGTGGAATTCCATGTCTAAAAATATTATTATTAGCTGTTTTAAAAAATTGAGTATTTTTGCTGTCCGAAGAAGAAAACGCGTGATGCCTCGGTCAGAAAAAAAGCTGCCCAGGAGCAAAAATTTTTTTTTCTCAAATGTAATAACGGATGCTAGAATGTGATTCAGGGTGGAATTCCATGTCTAAAAATATTATTATTAGCTGTTTTGAAAAATCAAGTGTTTTTGCTGCCCGAGGAAGAAAACGCATGATGCCGCGGTGAGAAAAAAAGCTGCCCAGGAGCAAAAAAAATTTTTTTTTCTCAAATGTAATAATGGATGCTAGAATGTGATTCGGGGTAGAATTCCATGTCTAAAAATATTATTATTAGCTGTTTTTAAAAATCGAGTGTTTTCGCTGCCCGAGGAAGAAAACGCGTGATGCCGCGGTCAGAAAAAAAGCTGCCCAGGAGCAAAAAAAATTTTTTTTTCTCAAATGTAATAACGGATGCTAGAATGGGATTTGGGGTGGAATTCCATGTCTAACAATATTATTATTAGCTGTTTTTAAAAATCAAGTGTTTTTGCTGCCCGAGGAAGAAAACGCGTGATGCAGCAGTCAGAAAAAAAGCTGCCAAGAAGCAAAAAAAAATTTTTTTTTCTCAAATGTAATAACGGATACTAGAATGTGATTCAGGGTGTTATACCATGTCTAAAAATATTATTATTAGCTGCTTTTAAAAATCAAGTGTTTTTGCTGCCCGAGGAAGAAAACACGTGATGCCCCGGTCCGAAAAAAAGCCGCCCAAGAGCAAAAAAAATTTTTTTCTCGAATGTAATAACAGATGCTAGAATGTGATTCGGGCTGGAATTCCATGTCTAAAAATATTATTATTAGCTGTTTTTAAAAATCGAGTGTTTTTGCTGCCCGAGGAAGAAAACGTGTGATGCTACAGTCAGAAAAAAAGCTGCCCAGGAGCAAAAAAAATTTTTTTTTTCTCAAATGTAATAACGGATGCTAGAATGGGATTTGGGGTGGAATTCCATGTCTAACAATATTATTATTAGCTGTTTTTAAAAATCAAGTGTTTTTGCTGCCCGAGGAAGAAAACGAGTGATGCAGCAGTCAGAAAAAAAGCTGCCCAGAAGCAAAAAAATTTTTTTTTTCTCAAATGTAATAACGGATGCTAGAATGTGATTCAGGGTGGAATTCCATGTCTAAAAATATTATTATTAGCTGTTTTGAAAAATCAAGTGTTTTTGCTGCCCGAGGAAGAAAACGCATGATGCCGCGGTGAGAAAAAAAGCTGCCCAGGAGCAAAAAAAAATTTTTTTTCTCAAATGTAATAACGGATGCTAGAATGTGATTCGGGGTAGAATTCCATGTCTAAAAATATTATTATTAGCTGCTTTTAAAAATCGAGCATTTTTGCTGCCCGAGGAAGAAAACGTGTGATGCAGCGGTAAGAAAAAAAGCTGCCTAGGAGCAAAAAAAAATTTTTTTTCTCAAATGTAATAACGGATCCTAGAATGTGATTCGGGGTGGAATTCCATGTCTAAAAATATTATTATTAGCTGTTTTGAAAAATCAAGTGTTTTCGCTGCCCGAGGAAGAAAACGCGTGATGCCGCGGTCATAAAAAATGTTGCTCAGGAGCAAAAAAAATTTTTTTTTCTCAAATGTAATAACGGAGGCTAGAATATGATTTAGGGTGGAATTCCATGTCTAAAAATATTATTCTTAGCTGTTTTTAAAAATTGACTCTTTTTGCTGCCCGAGGAAGTAAACGCATGATGCCGCGGTCAGAAAAAAAGCTGCCCAGGAGAAAAAAAAATTTTTTTTCTCAAATGTAATAACGGATGCTAGAATGGGATTTGGGGTGGAATTCCATGTCTAAAAATATTATTATTAGCTGTTTATAAAAATCAAGTGTTTTTGCTGCCCGAGGAAGAAAACGCGTGATGCAGCAGTCAGAAAAAAAGCTGCCAAGAAGCAAAAAAAAATTTTTTTTTCTCAAATGTAATAACTATGCTAGAATGTGATTCAGGGTGTTATACCATGTCTAAAAATATTATTATTAGCTGCTTTTAAAAATCAAGTGTTTTTGCTGCCCGAGGAAGAAAACACGTGATTCCGCGGTCCGAAAAAAAGCCGCCCAAGAGCAAAAAAAAATTTTTTTCTCGAATGTAATAACAGATGCTAGAATGTGATTCGGGGTGGAATTCCATGTCTAAAAATATTATTATTAGCTGTTTTTAAAAATCGAGTGTTTTTGCTGCCCGAGGAAGAAAACGTGTGATGCTACAGTCAGAAAAAAAGCTGCCCAGGAGCAAAAAAATTTTTTTTTTTCTCAAATGTAATAACGGATGCTAGAATGGGATTCGGGGTAGAATTCCATGTCTAAAAATATTATTATTAGCTGTTTTTAAAAATTGAGTGTTTTTGCTGCCCGAGGAAGAAAACGCGTGATGCCGCGATCAAAAAAAAAAGCTGCCCAGGAGCAAAAAAATTTTTTTTTCCTCAAATGTAATAATGGATGCTAGAATGTGATTCAGGGTGGAATTCCATGTCTAAAAATATTATTATTAGCTGTTTGTAAAAATCGAGTGTTTTTGCTGCCCGAGGAAGAAAACGCGTGATGCCGCGGTAAGAAAAAAAGCTGCCCAGGAGCAAAAATTTTTTTTTCTCAAATGTAATAACGGATGCTAGAATGTGATTCAGGGTGGAATTCCATGTCTAAAAATATTATTATTTGCTGTTTTGAAAAATCAAGTGTTTTTGCTGCCCGAGGAAGAAAACGCATGATGCCGCGGTGAGAAAAAAAGCTGCCCAGGAGCAAAAAAAAATTTTTTTTCTCAAATGTAATAACGGATGCTAGAATGTGATTCGGGGTAGAATTCCATGTCTAAAAATATTATTATTAGCTGTTTTTAAAAATCGAGTGTTTTCGCTGCCCGAGGAAGAAAACCCGTGATGCCGCGGTCATAAAAAATGTTGCTCAGGAGCAAAAAAAATTTTTTTTTCTCAAATGTAATAACGGAGGCTAGAATATGATTTAGGGTGGAATTCCATGTCTAAAAATATTATTGTTAGCTGTTTTTAAAAATTGACTCTTTTTGCTGCCCGAGGAAGAAAACGCATGACGCCGCGGTCAGAAAAAAAGCTGCCCAGGAGCAAAAAAAATTTTTTTTTTCTCAAATGTAATAACGGATGCTAGAATGGGATTCGGGGTAGAATTCCATGTCTAAAAATATTATTATTAGCTGTTTTTAAAAATTGAGTGTTTTTGCTGCCCGAGGAAGAAAACGCGTGATGCCGCGATCAAAAAAAAAAGCTGCCCAGGAGCAAAAAAATTTTTTTTTCCTCAAATGTAATAATGGATGCTAGAATGTGATTCAGGGTGGAATTCCATGTCTAAAAATATTATTATTAGCTGTTTGTAAAAATCGAGTGTTTTTGCTGCCCGAGGAAGAAAACGCGTGATGCCGCGGTAAGAAAAAAAGCTGCCCAGGAGCAAAAATTTTTTTTTCTCAAATGTAATAACGGATGCTAGAATGTGATTCAGGGTGGAATTCCATGTCTAAAAATATTATTATTAGCTGTTTTTAAAAATCGAGTGTTTTCGCTGCCCGAGGAAGAAAACGCGTGATGCCGCGGTCATAAAAAATGTTGCTCAGGAGCAAAAAAAATTTTTTTTTCTCAAATGTAATAACGGAGGCTAGAATATGATTTAGGGTGGAATTCCATGTCTAAAAATATTATTGTTAGCTGTTTTTAAAAATTGACTCTTTTGCTGCCCGAGGAAGAAAACGCATGATGCCGCGGTCAGAAAAAAAGCTGCCCAGGAGCAAAAAAAATTTTTTTTCTCAAATGTAATAACGGATGCTAGAATGGGATTTGGGGTGGAATTCCATGTCTAAAAATATTATTATTAGCTGTTTATAAAAATCGAGTGTTTTTGCTGTCCGAGGAAGAAAACGTGTTTTGCCACAGTCAGAAAAAAAGCTGCCCAGGAGCAAAAAAAATTTTTTTTTCTCAAATGTAATAACGGATGCTAGAATGGGATTTGGGGTGGAATTCCATGTCTAACAATATTATTATTAGCTGTTTTTAAAAATCAAGTGTTTTTGCTGCCCGAGGAAGAAAACGCGTGATGCAGCAGTCAGAAAAAAAGCTGCCAAGAAGCAAAAAAAAATTTTTTTTTCTCAAATGTAATAACGGATGCTAGAATGTGATTCAGGGTGTTATACCATGTCTAAAAATATTATTATTAGCTGCTTTTAAAAATCAAGTGTTTTTGCTGCCCGAGGAAGAAAACACGTGATGCCGCGGTCCGAAAAAAAGCCGCCCAAGAGCAAAAAAAATTTTTTTCTCGAATGTAATAACAGATGCTAGAATGTGATTCGGGCTGGAATTCCATGTCTAAAAATATTATTATTAGCTGTTTTTAAAAATCGAGTGTTTTTGCTGCCCGAGGAAGAAAACGTGTGATGCTACAGTCAGAAAAAAAGCTGCCCAGGAGCAAAAAAAATTTTTTTTTTCTCAAATGTAATAACGGATGCTAGAATGGGATTTGGGGTGGAATTCCATGTCTAACAATATAATTATTAGCTGTTTTTAAAAATCAAGTGTTTTTGCTGCCCGAGGAAGAAAACGTGTTTTGCCACAGTCAGAAAAAAAGCTGCCCAGGAGCAAAAAAAATTTTTTTTTCTCAAATGTAATAACGGATGCTAGAATGGGATTTGGGGTGGAATTCCATGTCTAAAAATATTATTATTAGCTGTTTTTAAAAATCAAGTGTTTTTGCTGCCCGAGGAAGAAAACGCATGATGCCGCGGTGAGAAAAAAAGCTGCCCAGGAGCAAAAAAAAATTTTTTTTTCTCAAATGTAATAACGGATGCTAGAATGTGATTCAGGGTGTTATACCATGTCTAAAAATATTATTATTAGCTGCTTTTAAAAATCAAGTGTTTTTGCTGCCCGAGGAAGAAAACACGTGATGCCGCGGTCCGAAAAAAAGCCGCCCAAGAGCAAAAAAAATTTTTTTCTCGAATGTAATAACGGATGCTAGAATGTGATTCGGGCTGGAATTCCATGTCTAAAAATATTATTATTAGCTGTTTTTAAAAATCGAGTGTTTTTGCTGCCCGAGGAAGAAAACGTGTGATGCTACAGTCAGAAAAAAAGCTGCCCAGGAGCAAAAAAAATTTTTTTTTTCTCAAATGTAATAACGGATGCTAGAATGGGATTTGGGGTGGAATTCCATGTCTAACAATATAATTATTAGCTGTTTTTAAAAATCAAGTGTTTTTGCTGCCCGAGGAAGAAAACGAGTGATGCAGCAGTCAGAAAAAAAGCTGCCCAGAAGCAAAAAAATTTTTTTTTTCTCAAATGTAATAACGGATGCTAGAATGTGATTCAGGGTGGAATTCCATGTCTAAAAATATTATTATTAGCTGTTTTTAAAAATCAAGTGTTTTTGCTGCCCGAGGAAGAAAACGCATGATGCCGCGGTCAGAAAAAAAGCTGCCCAGGAGCAAAAAAAATTTTTTTTTTCTCAAATGTAATAACGGATGCTAGAATGGGATTCGGGGTAGAATTCCATGTCTAAAAATATTATTATTAGCTGTTTTTAAAAATTGAGTGTTTTTGCTGCCCGAGGAAGAAAACGCGTGATGTCGCGATCAAAAAAAAAAGCTGCCCAGGAGCAAAAAAATTTTTTTTTCCTCAAATGTAATAATGGATGCTAGAATGTGATTCAGGGTGGAATTCCATGTCTAAAAATATTATTATTAGCTGTTTGTAAAAATCGAGTGTTTTTGCTGCCCGAGGAAGAAAACGCATGATGCCGCGGTGAGAAAAAAAGCTGCCCAGGAGCAAAAAAAAATTTTTTTTCTCAAATATAATAACGGATGCTAGAATGTGATTCGGGGTAGAATTCCATGTCTAAAAATATTATTATTAGCTGTTTTTAAAAATCGAGTGTTTTCGCTGCCCGAGGAAGAAAACGCGTGATGCCGCGGTCATAAAAAATGTTGCTCAGGAGCAAAAAAAATTTTTTTTTCTCAAATGTAATAACGGAGGCTAGAATATGATTTAGGGTGGAATTCCATGTCTAAAAATATTATTGTTAGCTGTTTTTAAAAATTGACTCTTTTTGCTGCCCGAGGAAGAAAACGCATGATGCCGCGGTCAGAAAAAAAGCTGCCCAGGAGCAAAAAAAAATTTTTTTTTCTCAAATGTAATAACGGATGCTAGAATGGGATTCGGGGTAGAATTCCATGTCTAAAAATATTATTATTAGCTGTTTTTAAAAATTGAGTGTTTTTGCTGCCCGAGGAAGAAAACGCGTGATGCCGCGATCAAAAAAAAAAAGCTGCCCAGGAGCAAAAAAATTTTTTTTTCCTCAAATGTAATAATGGATGCTAGAATGTGATTCAGGGTGGAATTCCATGTCTAAAAATATTATTATTAGCTGTTTGTAAAAATCGAGTGTTTTTGCTGCCCGAGGAAGAAAACGCGTGATGCCGCGGTAAGAAAAAAAGCTGCCCAGGAGCAAAAATTTTTTTTTCTCAAATGTAATAACGGATGCTAGAATGTGATTCAGGGTGGAATTCCATGTCTAAAAATATTATTATTAGCTGTTTTGAAAAATCAATTGTTTTTGCTGCCCGAGGAAGAAAACGCATGATGCCGCGGTGAGAAAAAAAGCTGCCCAGGAGCAAAAAAAAATTTTTTTTCTCAAATGTAATAACGGATGCTAGAATGTGATTCGGGGTAGAATTCCATGTCTAAAAATATTATTATTAGCTGTTTTTAAAAATCGAGTGTTTTCGCTGCCCGAGGAAGAAAACGCGTGATGCCGCGGTCATAAAAAATGTTGCTCACGAGCAAAAAAAATTTTTTTTTCTCAAATGTAATAACGGAGGCTAGAATATGATTTAGGGTGGAATTCCATGTCTAAAAATATTATTGTTAGCTGTTTTTAAAAATTGACTCTTTTTGCTGCCCGAGGAAGAAAACGCATGATGCCGCGGTCAGAAAAAAAGCTGCCCAGGAGCAAAAAAAATTTTTTTTCTCAAATGTAATAACGGATGCTAGAATGGGATTTGGGGTGGAATTCCATGTCTAAAAATATTATTATTAGCTGTTTATAAAAATCGAGTGTTTTTGCTGTCCGAGGAAGAAAACGTGTGATGCCACAGTCAGAAAAAAAGCTGCCCAGGAGCAAAAAAAATTTTTTTTTCTCAAATGTAATAACGGATGCTAGAATGGGATTTGGGGTGGAATTCCATGTCTAAAAATATTATTATTAGCTGTTTGTAAAAATCGAGTGTTTTCGCTGCCCGAGGAAGAAAACGCGTGATGCCGCGGTCATAAAAAATGTTGCTCAGGAGCAAAAAAAATTTTTTTTTCTCAAATGTAATAACGGAGGCTAGAATATGATTTAGGGTGGAATTCCATGTCTAAAAATATTATTGTTAGCTGTTTTTAAAAATTGACTCTTTTTGCTGCCCGAGGAAGAAAACGCATGATGCCGCGGTCAGAAAAAAAGCTGCCCAGGAGCAAAAAAAATTTTTATTCTCAAATGTAATAACGGATGCTAGAATGGGATTTGGGGTGGAATTCCATGTCTAACAATATTATTATTAGCTGTTTTTAAAAATCAAGTGTTTTTGCTGCCCGAGGAAGAAAACGCGTGATGCAGCAGTCAGAAAAAAAGCTGCCAAGAAGCAAAAAAAAATTTTTTTTTCTCAAATGTAATAACGGATGCTAGAATGTGATTCAGGATGTTATACCATGTCTAAAAATATTATTATTAGCTGCTTTTAAAAATCAAGTGTTTTTGCTGCCCGAGGAAGAAAACACGTGATGCCGCGGTCCGAAAAAAAGCCGCCCAAGAGCAAAAAAAATTTTTTTCTCGAATGTAATAACAGATGCTAGAATGTGATTCGGGCTGGAATTCCATGTCTAAAAATATTATTATTAGCTGTTTTTAAAAATCGAGTGTTTTTGCTGCCCGAGGAAGAAAACGTGTGATGCTACAGTCAGAAAAAAAGCTGCCCAGGAGCAAAAAAAATTTTTTTTTTCTCAAATGTAATAACGGATGCTAGAATGGGATTTGGGGTGGAATTCCATGTCTAACAATATTATTATTAGCTGTTTTTAAAAATCAAGTGTTTTTGCTGCCCGAGGAAGAAAACGAGTGATGCAGCAGTCAGAAAAAAAGCTGCCCAGAAGCAAAAAAATTTTTTTTTTCTCAAATGTAATAACGGATGCTAGAATGTGATTCAGGGTGGAATTCCATGTCTAAAAATATTATTATTAGCTGTTTTTAAAAATCAAGTGTTTTTGCTGCCCGAGGAAGAAAACGCATGATGCCGCGGTGAGAAAAAAAGCTGCCCAGGAGCAAAAAAAAATTTTTTTTCTCAAATGTAATAACGGATGCTAGAATGTGATTCGGGGTAGAATTCCATGTCTAAAAATATTATTATTAGCTGTTTTTAAAAATCGAGTGTTTTTGCTGTCCGAGGAAGAAAACGCGTGATGCCGCGGTCAGAAAAAAAGATGCCCAGTAGCAAAAAAAAATTTTTTTTCTCAAATGTAATAACGGATGCTAGAATGGGATTCGGGGTGGAATTCCATGTCTAAAAATATTTTTATTAGCTGTTTATAAAAATCGAGTGTTTTTGCTGCCCGAGGAAGAAAACGTGTGATGCTACAGTCAGAAAAAAAGCTGCCCAGGAGCAAAAAATAATTTTTTTTTCTCAAATGTAATAACGGATGCTAGAATGTGATTCGGGGTGGAATTCCATGTCTAAAAATATTATTATTAGCTGTTTTTAAAAATCGAGTGTTTTTGCTGCCCGAGGAAGAAAACGCATGATGCCGCGGTCATAAAAAATGTTGCTCAGGAGCAAAAAAAATTTTTTTTTCTCAAATGTAATAACGGAGGCTAGAATATGATTTAGGGTGGAATTCCATGTCTAAAAATATTATTGTTAGCTGTTTTTAAAAATTGACTCTTTTTGCTGCCCGAGGAAGAAAACGCATGATGCCGCGGTCAGAAAAAAAGCTGCCCAGGAGCAAAAAAAATTTTTTTTTTCTCAAATGTAATAACGGATGCTAGAATGGGATTCGGGGTAGAATTCCATGTCTAAAAATATTATTAGCTGTTTTTAAAAATTGAGTGTTTTTGCTGCCCGAGGAAGAAAACGCGTGATGCCGCGATCAAAAAAAAAAGCTGCCCAGGAGCAAAAAAATTTTTTTTTCCTCAAATGTAATAATGGATGCTAGAATGTGATTCAGGGTGGAATTCCATGTCTAAAAATATTATTATTAGCTGTTTGTAAAAATCGAGTGTTTTTGCTGCCCGAGGAAGAAAACGCGTGATGCCGCGGTAATAAAAAAAGCTGCCCAGGAGCAAAAATTTTTTTTTCTCAAATGTAATAACGGATGCTAGAATGTGATTCAGGGTGGAATTCCATGTCTAAAAATATTATTATTAGCTGTTTTGAAAAATCAAGTGTTTTTGCTGCCCGAGGAAGAAAACGCATGATGCCGCGGTGAGAAAAAAAGCTGCCAAGGAGCAAAAAAAAATTTTTTTTCTCAAATGTAATAACGGATGCTAGAATGTGATTCGGGGTAGAATTCCATGTCTAAAAATATTATTGTTAGCTGTTTTTAAAAATTGACTCTTTTTGCTGCCCGAGGAAGAAAACGCATGATGCCGCGGTCAGAAAAAAAGCTGCCCAGGAGCAAAAAAATTTTTTTTTTCTCAAATGTAATAACGGAGGCTAGAATATGATTTAGGGTGGAATTCCATGTCTAAAAATATTATTGTTAGCTGTTTTTAAAAATTGACTCTTTTTGCTGCCCGAGGAAGAAAACGCATGATGCCGCGGTCAGAAAAAAAGCTGCCCAGGAGCAAAAAAAATTTTTTTTCTCAAATGTAATAACGGATGCTAGAATGTGATTCGGGGTAGAATTCCATGTCTAAAAATATTATTATTAGCTGTTTTTAAAAATTGAGTGTTTTTGTTGCCCGAGGAAGAAAACGCGTGATGCCGCGATCAAAAAAAAAAGCTGCCCAGGAGCAAAAAAATTTTTTTTTTCTCAAATGTAATAATGGATGCTAGAATGTGATTCAGGGTGGAATTCCATGTCTAAAAATATTATTATTAGCTGTTTGTAAAAATCGAGTGTTTTTGCTGCCCGAGGAAGAAAACGCGTGATGCAGCAGTCAGAAAAAAAGCTGCCAAGAAGCAAAAAAAAATTTTTTTTTCTCAAATGTAATAACGGATGCTAGAATGTGATTCGGGGTGGAATTCCATGTCTAAAAATATTATTATTAGCTGTTTTTAAAAATCGAGTGTTTTTGCTGCCCGAGGAAGAAAACGCGTGATGCCGCGGTCAGAAAAAAAGATGCCCAAGAGCAAAAAAAATTTTTTTCTCGAATGTAATAACAGATGCTAGAATGTGATTCGGGCTGGAATTCCATGTCTAAAAATATTATTATTAGCTGTTTTTAAAAATCGAGTGTTTTTGCTGCCCGAGGAAGAAAACGTGTGATGCTACAGTCAGAAAAAAAGCTGCCCAGGAGCAAAAAAAAATTTTTTTTTTCTCAAATGTAATAACGGATGCTAGAATGGGATTTGGGGTGGAATTCCATGTCTAACAATATTATTATTAGCTGTTTTTAAAAATCAAGTGTTTTTGCTGCCCGAGGAAGAAAACGAGTGATGCAGCAGTCAGAAAAAAAGCTGCCCAGGAGCAAAAATTTTTTTTTCTCAAATGTAATAACGGATGCTAGAATGTGATTCGGGGTGGAATTCCATGTCTAAAAATATTATTATTAGCTGTTTTTAAAAATCGAGTGTTTTTGCTGCCCGAGGAAGAAAACGCGTGATGCCGCGGTCAGAAAAAAAGATGCCCAGTAGCAAAAAAAAATTTTTTTTCTCAAATGTAATAACGGATGCTAGAATGGGATTCGGGGTGGAATTCCATGTCTAAAAATATTTTTATTAGCTGTTTATAAAAATCGAGTGTTTTTGCTGCCCGAGGAAGAAAACGTGTGATGCTACAGTCAGAAAAAAAGCTGCCCAGGAGCAAAAAATAATTTTTTTTTTCTCAAATGTAATAACGGATGCTAGAATGTGATTCGGGGTGGAATTCCATGTCTAAAAATATTATTATTAGCTGTTTTTAAAAATCGAGTGTTTTTGCTGCCCGAGGAAGAAAACGCATGATGCCGCGGTGAGAAAAAAAGCTGCCCAGGAGCAAAAAAAATTTTTTTTTCTCAAATGTAATAACGGATGCAAGAATGTGATTCGGGGTAGAATTCCATGTCTAAAAATATTATTATTAGCTGTTTTTAAAAATTGAGTGTTTTTGCTGCCCGAGGAAGAAAACGCGTGATGCCGCGATCAAAAAAAAAAGCTGCCCAGGAGCAAAAAAATTTTTTTTTCCTCAAATGTAATAATGGATGCTAGAATGTGATTCAGGGTGGAATTCCATGTCTAAAAATATTATTATTAGCTGTTTGTAAAAATCGAGTGTTTTTGCTGCCCGAGGAAGAAAACGCGTGATGCCGCGGTAAGAAAAAAAGCTGCCCAGGAGCAAAAATTTTTTTTTTCTCAAATGTAATAACGGATGCTAGAATGTGATTCGGGGTGGAATTCCATGTCTAAAAATATTATTATTAGCTGTTTTTAAAAATCGAGTGTTTTTGCTGCCCGAGGAAGAAAACGCATGATGCCGCGGTCAGAAAAAAAGATGCCCAGTAGCAAAAAAAAATTTTTTTTCTCAAATGTAATAACGGATGCTAGAATGGGATTCGGGGTGGAATTCCATGTCTAAAAATATTTTTATTAGCTTTTTATAAAAATCGAGTGTTTTTGCTGCCCGAGGAAGAAAACGTGTGATGCTACAGTCAGAGAAAAAGCTGCCCAGGAGCACAAAATAATTTTTTTTTCTCAAATGTAATAACGGATGCTAGAATGTGATTCGGGGTGGAATTCCATGTCTAAAAATATTATTATTAGCTGTTTTTAAAAATCGAGTGTTTTTGCTGCCCGAGGAAGAAAACGCATGATGCCGCGGTGAGAAAAAAAGCTGCCCAGGAGCAAAAAAAAATTTTTTTTCTCAAATGTAATAACGGATGCTAGAATGTGATTCGGGGTAGAATTCCATGTCTAAAAATATTATTATTAGCTGTTTTTAAAAATTGAGTGTTTTTGCTGCCCGAGGAAGAAAACGCGTGATGCCGCGATCAAAAAAAAAAGCTGCCCAGGAGCAAAAAAATTTTTTTTTTCTCAAATGTAATAATGGATGCTAGAATGTGATTCAGGGTGGAATTCCATGTCTAAAAATATTATTATTAGCTGTTTGTAAAAATCGAGTGTTTTTGCTGCCCGAGGAAGAAAACGTGTGATGCTACAGTCAGAAAAAAAGCTGCCCAGGAGCAAAAAAAAATTTTTTTTTTCTCAAATGTAATAACGGATGCTAGAATGGGATTTGGGGTGGATTTCCATGTCTAACAATATTATTATTAGCTGTTTTGAAAAATCAAGTGTTTTCGCTGCCCGAGGAAGAAAACGCATGATGCCGCGGTGAGAAAAAAAGCTGCCCAGGAGAAAAAAAAAATTTTTTTTCTCAAATGTAATAACGGATGCTAGAATGTGATTCGGGGTAGAATTCCATGTCTAAAAATATTATTATTAGCTGTTTTTAAAAATCGAGTGTTTTTGCTGTCCTAGGAAGAAAACGCGTGATGCCGCGGTCAGAAAAAAAGATGCCCAGTAGCAAAAAAAAAATTTTTTTCTCAAATGTAATAACGGATGCTAGAATGGGATTCGGGGTGGAATTCCATGTCTAAAAATATTTTTATTAGCTGTTTATAAAAATCGAGTGTTTTTGCTGCCCGAGGAAGAAAACGTGTGATGCTACAGTCAGAAAAAAAGCTGCCCAGGAGCAAAAAATATATTTTTTTTCTCAAATGTAATAACAGATGCTAGAATGTGATTCGGGGTGGAATTCCATGTCTAAAAATATTATTATTAGCTGTTTTTAAAAATCGAGTGTTTTTGCTGCCGGAGGAAGAAAACGCATGATGCCGCGATGAGAAAAAAAGCTGCCCAGGAGCAAAAAAAATTTTTTTTTCTCAAATGTAATAACGGATGCTAGAATGTGATTTGGGGTAGAATTCCATGTCTAAAAATATTATTGTTAGCTGTTTTTAAAAATTGACTCTTTTTGCTGCCCGAGGAAGAAAACGCATGATGCCGCGGTCAGAAAAAAAGCTGCCCAGGAGCAAAAAAAATTTTTTTTTCTCAAATGTAATAACGGAGGCTAGAATATGATTTAGGGTGGAATTCCATGTCTAAAAATATTATTGTTAGCTGTTTTTAAAAATTGACTCTTTTTGCTGCCCGAGGAAGAAAACGCATGATGCCGCGGTCAGAAAAAAAGCTGCCCAGGAGCAAAAAAAATTTTTTTTCTCAAATGTAATAACGGATGCTAGAATGTGATTCGGGGTAGAATTCCATGTCTAAAAATATTATTATTAGCTGTTTTTAAAAATTGAGTGTTTTTGTTGCCCGAGGAAGAAAACGCGTGATGCCGCGATCAAAAAAAAAAGCTGCCCAGGAGCAAAAAAATTTTTTTTTTCTCAAATGTAATAATGGATGCTAGAATGTGATTCAGGGTGGAATTCCATGTCTAAAAATATTATTATTAGCTGTTTGTAAAAATCGAGTGTTTTTGCTGCCCGAGGAAGAAAACGCGTGATGCAGCAGTCAGAAAAAAAGCTGCCAAGAAGCAAAAAAAAATTTTTTTTTCTCAAATGTAATAACGGATGCTAGAATGTGATTCGGGGTGGAATTCCATGTCTAAAAATATTATTATTAGCTGTTTTTAAAAATCGAGTGTTTTTGCTGCCCGAGGAAGAAAACGCGTGATGCCGCGGTCAGAAAAAAAGATGCCCAAGAGCAAAAAAAATTTTTTTCTCGAATGTAATAACAGATGCTAGAATGTGATTCGGGCTGGAATTCCATGTCTAAAAATATTATTATTAGCTGTTTTTAAAAATCGAGTGTTTTTGCTGCCCGAGGAAGAAAACGTGTGATGCTACAGTCAGAAAAAAAGCTGCCCAGGAGCAAAAAAAAATTTTTTTTTTCTCAAATGTAATAACGGATGCTAGAATGGGATTTGGGGTGGAATTCCATGTCTAACAATATTATTATTAGCTGTTTTTAAAAATCAAGTGTTTTTGCTGCCCGAGGAAGAAAACGAGTGATGCAGCAGTCAGAAAAAAAGCTGCCCAGGAGCAAAAATTTTTTTTTCTCAAATGTAATAACGGATGCTAGAATGTGATTCGGGGTGGAATTCCATGTCTAAAAATATTATTATTAGCTGTTTTTAAAAATCGAGTGTTTTTGCTGCCCGAGGAAGAAAACGCGTGATGCCGCGGTCAGAAAAAAAGATGCCCAGTAGCAAAAAAAAATTTTTTTTCTCAAATGTAATAACGGATGCTAGAATGGGATTCGGGGTGGAATTCCATGTCTAAAAATATTTTTATTAGCTGTTTATAAAAATCGAGTGTTTTTGCTGCCCGAGGAAGAAAACGTGTGATGCTACAGTCAGAAAAAAAGCTGCCCAGGAGCAAAAAATAATTTTTTTTTTCTCAAATGTAATAACGGATGCTAGAATGTGATTCGGGGTGGAATTCCATGTCTAAAAATATTATTATTAGCTGTTTTTAAAAATCGAGTGTTTTTGCTGCCCGAGGAAGAAAACGCATGATGCCGCGGTGAGAAAAAAAGCTGCCCAGGAGCAAAAAAAATTTTTTTTTCTCAAATGTAATAACGGATGCAAGAATGTGATTCGGGGTAGAATTCCATGTCTAAAAATATTATTATTAGCTGTTTTTAAAAATTGAGTGTTTTTGCTGCCCGAGGAAGAAAACGCGTGATGCCGCGATCAAAAAAAAAAGCTGCCCAGGAGCAAAAAAATTTTTTTTTCCTCAAATGTAATAATGGATGCTAGAATGTGATTCAGGGTGGAATTCCATGTCTAAAAATATTATTATTAGCTGTTTGTAAAAATCGAGTGTTTTTGCTGCCCGAGGAAGAAAACGCGTGATGCCGCGGTAAGAAAAAAAGCTGCCCAGGAGCAAAAATTTTTTTTTTCTCAAATGTAATAACGGATGCTAG
The DNA here is from genome assembly GCA_022577455.1 of Arizona elegans. Classification (NCBI taxonomy): domain Eukaryota; kingdom Metazoa; phylum Chordata; class Lepidosauria; order Squamata; family Colubridae; genus Arizona; species Arizona elegans. The sequence goes on along the minus strand of JAKOOJ010000001.1, from coordinate 166,493,999 downwards.
AATGTGATTCGGGGTGGAATTCCATGTCTAAAAATATTATTATTAGCTGTTTTTAAAAATCGAGTGTTTTTGCTGCCCGAGGAAGAAAACGCATGATGCCGCGGTCAGAAAAAAAGATGCCCAGTAGCAAAAAAAAATTTTTTTTCTCAAATGTAATAACGGATGCTAGAATGGGATTCGGGGTGGAATTCCATGTCTAAAAATATTTTTATTAGCTTTTTATAAAAATCGAGTGTTTTTGCTGCCCGAGGAAGAAAACGTGTGATGCTACAGTCAGAGAAAAAGCTGCCCAGGAGCACAAAATAATTTTTTTTTCTCAAATGTAATAACGGATGCTAGAATGTGATTCGGGGTGGAATTCCATGTCTAAAAATATTATTATTAGCTGTTTTTAAAAATCGAGTGTTTTTGCTGCCCGAGGAAGAAAACGCATGATGCCGCGGTGAGAAAAAAAGCTGCCCAGGAGCAAAAAAAATTTTTTTTTCTCAAATGTAATAACGGATGCTAGAATGTGATTCGGGGTAGAATTCCATGTCTAAAAATATTATTATTAGCTGTTTTTAAAAATTGAGTGTTTTTGCTGCCCGAGGAAGAAAACGCGTGATGCCGCGATCAAAAAAAAAAGCTGCCCAGGAGCAAAAAAATTTTTTTTTCTCAAATGTAATAATGGATGCTAGAATGTGATTCAGGGTGGAATTCCATGTCTAAAAATATTATTATTAGCTGTTTGTAAAAATCGAGTGTTTTTGCTGCCCGAGGAAGAAAACGTGTGATGCTACAGTCAGAAAAAAAGCTGCCCAGGAGCAAAAAAAAATTTTTTTTTTCTCAAATGTAATAACGGATGCTAGAATGGGATTTGGGGTGGATTTCCATGTCTAACAATATTATTATTAGCTGTTTTGAAAAATCAAGTGTTTTCGCTGCCCGAGGAAGAAAACGCATGATGCCGCGGTGAGAAAAAAAGCTGCCCAGGAGAAAAAAAAAATTTTTTTTCTCAAATGTAATAACGGATGCTAGAATGTGATTCGGGGTAGAATTCCATGTCTAAAAATATTATTATTAGCTGTTTTTAAAAATCGAGTGTTTTTGCTGTCCTAGGAAGAAAACGCGTGATGCCGCGGTCAGAAAAAAAGATGCCCAGTAGCAAAAAAAAAATTTTTTTCTCAAATGTAATAACGGATGCTAGAATGGGATTCGGGGTGGAATTCCATGTCTAAAAATATTTTTATTAGCTGTTTATAAAAATCGAGTGTTTTTGCTGCCCGAGGAAGAAAACGTGTGATGCTACAGTCAGAAAAAAAGCTGCCCAGGAGCAAAAAATATATTTTTTTTCTCAAATGTAATAACAGATGCTAGAATGTGATTCGGGGTGGAATTCCATGTCTAAAAATATTATTATTAGCTGTTTTTAAAAATCGAGTGTTTTTGCTGCCGGAGGAAGAAAACGCATGATGCCGCGATGAGAAAAAAAGCTGCCCAGGAGCAAAAAAAATTTTTTTTTCTCAAATGTAATAACGGATGCTAGAATGTGATTCGGGGTAGAATTCCATGTCTAAAAATATTATTATTAGCTGTTTTTAAAAATTGAGTGTTTTTGCTGCCCGAGGAAGAAAACGCATGATGCCGCGGTGAGAAAAAAAGCTGCCCAGGAGCAAAAAAAATTTTTTTTTCTCAAATGTAATAACGGATGCTAGAATGTGATTCGGGGTAGAATTCCATGTCTAAAAATATTATTATTAGCTGTTTTTAAAAATTGAGTGTTTTTGCTGCCCGAGGAAGAAAACGCGTGATGCCGCGATCAAAAAAAAAAGCTGCCCAGGAGCAAAAAAATTTTTTTTTCCTCAAATGTAATAATGGATGCTAGAATGTGATTCAGGGTGGAATTCCATGTCTAAAAATATTATTATTAGCTGTTTGTAAAAATCGAGTGTTTTTGCTGCCCGAGGAAGAAAACGCGTGATGCCGCGGTAAGAAAAAAAGCTGCCCAGGAGCAAAAATTTTTTTTTCTCAAATGTAATAACGGATGCTAGAATGTGATTCGGGGTGGAATTCCATATCTAAAAATATTATTATTAGCTGTTTTTAAAAATCGAGTGTTTTTGCTGCCCGAGGAAGAAAACGCGTGATGCCGCGGTCAGAAAAAAAGATGCCCAGTAGCAAAAAAAAATTTTTTTTCTCAAATGTAATAATGGATGCTAGAATGGGATTCGGGGTGGAATTCCATGTCTAAAAATATTTTTATTAGCTGTTTATAAAAATCGAGTGTTTTTGCTGCCCGAGGAAGAAAACGTGTGATGCTACAGTCAGAAAAAAAGCTGCCCAGGAGCAAAAAATAATTTTTTTTTCTCAAATGTAATAACGGATGCTAGAATGTGATTCGGGGTGGAATTCCATGTCTAAAAATATTATTATTAGCTGTTTTTAAAAATCGAGTGTTTTTGCTGCCCGAGGAAGAAAACGCGTGATGCCGCGATCAAAAAAAAAAGCTGCCCAGGAGCAAAAAAATTTTTTTTTCTCAAATGTAATAACGGATGCTAGAATGTGATTCGGGGTAGAATTCCATGTCTAAAAATATTATTATTAGCTGTTTTTAAAAATTGAGTGTTTTTGCTGCCCGAGGAAGAAAACGCGTGATGCCGCGATCAAAAAAAAAAGCTGCCCAGGAGCAAAAAAAATTTTTTTTCCTCAAATGTAATAATGGATGCTAGAATGTGATTCAGGGTGGAATTCCATGTCTAAAAATATTATTATTAGCTGTTTTTAAAAATCGAGTGTTTTTGCTGCCCGAGGAAGAAAACGCGTGATGCCGCGGTCAGAAAAAAAGATGCCCAGTAGCAAAAAAAAATTTTTTTTCTCAAATGTAATAATGGATGCTAGAATGGGATTCGGGGTGGAATTCCATGTCTAAAAATATTTTTATTAGCTGTTTATAAAAATCGAGTGTTTTTGCTGCCCGAGGAAGAAAACGTGTGATGCTACAGTCAGAAAAAAAGCTGCCCAGGAGCAAAAAATAATTTTTTTTTCTCAAATGTAATAACGGATGCTAGAATGTGATTCGGGGTGGAATTCCATGTCTAAAAATATTATTATTAGCTGTTTTTAAAAATCGAGTGTTTTTGCTGCCCGAGGAAGAAAACGCATGATGCCGCGGTGAGAAAAAAAGCTGCCCAGGAGCAAAAAAATTTTTTTTTTCTCAAATGTAATAACGGATGCTAGAATGTGATTCGGGGTAGAATTCCATGTCTAAAAATATTATTATTAGCTGTTTTTAAAAATTGAGTGTTTTTGCTGCCCGAGGAAGAAAACGCGTGATGCCGCGATCAAAAAAAAAAGCTGCCCAGGAGCAAAAAAATTTTTTTTTCTCAAATGTAATAACGGATGCTAGAATGTGATTCGGGGTAGAATTCCATGTCTAAAAATATTATTATTAGCTGTTTTTAAAAATTGAGTGTTTTTGCTGCCCGAGGAAGAAAACGCGTGATGCCGCGATCAAAAAAAAAAGCTGCCCAGGAGCAAAAAAAATTTTTTTTTCTCAAATGTAATAATGGATGCTAGAATGTGATTCGGGGTAGAATTCCATGTCTAAAAATATTATTATTAGCTGTTTTTAAAAATCGAGTGTTTTTGCTGCCCGAGGAAGAAAACGCATGATGCCGCGGTGAGAAAAAAAGCTGCCCAGGAGCAAAAAAATTTTTTTTTCTCAAATGTAATAACGGATGCTAGAATGTGATTCGGGGTAGAATTCCATGTCTAAAAATATTATTATTAGCTGTTTTTAAAAATTGAGTGTTTTTGCTGCCCGAGGAAGAAAACGCGTGATGCCGCGATCAAAAAAAAAAGCTGCCCAGGAGCAAAAAAAATTTTTTTTCCTCAAATGTAATAATGGATGCTAGAATGTGATTCAGGGTGGAATTCCATGTCTAAAAATATTATTATTAGCTGTTTGTAAAAATCGAGTGTTTTTGCTGCCCGAGGAAGAAAACGCGTGATGCCGCGGTGAGAAAAAAAGCTGCCCAGGAGCAAAAAAAATTTTTTCTCAAATGTAATAACGGATGCTAGAATGTGATTCGGGGTAGAATTCCATGTCTAAAAATATTATTATTAGCTGTTTTTAAAAATTGAGTGTTTTTGCTGCCCGAGGAAGAAATCGCGTGATGCCGCGATCAAAAAAAAAAGCTGCCCAGGAGCAAAAAAAATTTTTTTTTCTCAAATGTAATAATGGATGCTAGAATGTGATTCAGGGTGGAATTCCATGTCTAAAAATATTATTATTAGCTGTTTGTAAAAATCGAGTGTTTTTGCTGCCCGAGGAAGAAAACGCGTGATGCCGCGGTAAGAAAAAAAGCTGCCTAGGAGCAAAAATTTTTTTTTCTCAAATGTAATAACGGATGCTAGAATGTGATTCGGGGTGGAATTCCATGTCTAAAAATATTATTATTAGCTGTTTTTAAAAATCGAGTGTTTTTGCTGCCCGAGGAAGAAAACGCGTGATGCCGCGGTCAGAAAAAAAGATGCCCAGTAGCAAAAAAAAATTTTTTTTCTCAAATGTAATAACGGATGCTAGAATGGGATTCGGGGTGGAATTCCATGTCTAAAAATATTTTTATTAGCTGTTTATAAAAATCGAGTGTTTTTGATGCCCGAGGAAGAAAACGTGTGATGCTACAGTCAGAAAAAAAGCTGCCCAGGAGTAAAAAATAATTTTTTTTTTCTCAAATGTAATAACGGATGCTAGAATGTGATTCGGGGTGGAATTCCATGTCTAAAAATATTATTATTAGCTGTTTTTAAAAATCGAGTGTTTTTGCTGCCCGAGGAAGAAAACGCATGATGCCGCGGTGAGAAAAAAAGCTGCCCAGGAGCAAAAAAAATTTTTTTTTCTCAAATGTAATAACGGATGCTAGAATGTGATTCGGGGTAGAATTCCATGTCTAAAAATATTATTATTAGCTGTTTTTAAAAATTGAGTGTTTTTGCTGCCCGAGGAAGAAAACGCGTGATGCCGCGATCAAAAAAAAAAGCTGCCCAGGAGCAAAAAAATTTTTTTTTCCTCAAATGTAATAATGGATGCTAGAATGTGATTCAGGGTGGAATTCCATGTCTAAAAATATTATTATTAGCTGTTTGTAAAAATCGAGTGTTTTTGCTGCCCGAGGAAGAAAACGCGTGATGCCGCGGTAAGAAAAAAAGCTGCCCAGGAGCAAAAATTTTTTTTTCTCAAATGTAATAACGGATGCTAGAATGTGATTCGGGGTGGAATTCCATGCCTAAAAATATTATTATTAGCTGTTTTTAAAAATCGAGTGTTTTTGCTGCCCGAGGAAGAAAACGCGTGATGCCGCGGTCAGAAAAAAAGATGCCCAGTAGCAAAAAAAAATTTTTTTTCTCAAATGTAATAACGGATGCTAGAATGGGATTCGGGGTGGAATTCCATGTCTAAAAATATTTTTATTAGCTGTTTATAAAAATCGAGTGTTTTTGCTGCCCGAGGAAGAAAACGTGTGATGCTACAGTCAGAAAAAAAGGTGCCCAGGAGCAAAAAATAATTTTTTTTTTCTCAAATGTAATAACGGATGCTAGAATGTGATTCGGGGTGGAATTCCATGTCTAAAAATATTATTATTAGCTGTTTTTAAAAATCGAGTGTTTTTGCTGCCCGAGGAAGAAAACGCGTGATGCCGCGGTCAGAAAAAAAGATGCCCAGTAGCAAAAAAAAATTTTTTTTCTCAAATGTAATAACGGATGCTAGAATGGGATTCGGGGTGGAATTCCATGTCTAAAAATATTTTTATTAGCTGTTTATAAAAATCGAGTGTTTTTGCTGCCCGAGGAAGAAAACGTGTGATGCTACAGTCAGAAAAAAAGGTGCCCAGGAGCAAAAAATAATTTTTTTTTTCTCAAATGTAATAACGGATGCTAGAATGTGATTCGGGGTGGAATTCCATGTCTAAAAATATTATTATTAGCTGTTTTTAAAAATCGAGTGTTTTTGCTGCCCGAGGAAGAAAACGCATGATGCCGCGGTGAGAAAAAAAGCTGCCCAGGAGCAAAAAAAATTTTTTTTTCTCAAATGTAATAACGGATGCTAGAATGTGATTCGGGGTAGAATTCCATGTCTAAAAATATTATTATTAGCTGTTTTTAAAAATTGAGTGTTTTTGCTGCCCGAGGTAGAAAACGCGTGATGCCGCGATCAAAAAAAAAAGCTGCCCAGGAGCAAAAAATTTTTTTTTTTCTCAAATGTAATAATGGATGCTAGAATGTGATTCAGGGTGGAATTCCATGTCTAAAAATATTATTATTAGCTGTTTGTAAAAATCGAGTGTTTTTGCTGCCCGAGGAAGAAAACGCGTGATGCCGCGGTAAGAAAAAAAGCTGCCCAGGAGCAAAAATTTTTTTTTCTCAAATGTAATAACGGATGCTAGAATGTGATTCGGGGTGGAATTCCATGTCTAAAAATATTATTATTAGCTGTTTTTAAAAATCGAGTGTTTTTGCTGCCCGAGGAAGAAAATGCATGATGCCGCGGTGAGAAAAAAAGCTGCCCAGGAGCAAAAAAAATTTTTTTTTCTCAAATGTAATAACGGATGCTAGAATGTGATTCAGGGTAGAATTCCATGTCTAAAAATATTATTATTAGCTGTTTTTAAAAATTGAGTGTTTTTGCTGCCCGAGGAAGAAAACGCGTGATGCCGCGATCAAAAAAAAAGCTGCCCAGGAGCAAAAAATAATTTTTTTTTCTCAAATGTAATAACGGATGCTAGAATGTGATTCGGGGTGGAATTCCATGTCTAAAAATATTATTATTAGCTGTTTTTAAAAATCGAGTGTTTTTGCTGCCCGAGGAAGAAAACGCATGATGCCGCGGTGAGAAAAAAAGCTGCCCAGGAGCAAAAAAAATTTTTTAATCTCAAATGTAATAACGGATGCTAGAATGTGATTCGGGGTAGAATTCCATGTCTAAAAATATTATTATTAGCTGTTTTTAAAAATTGAGTGTTTTTGCTGCCCGAGGAAGAAAACGCGTGATGCCGCGATCAAAAAAAAAAGCTGCCCAGGAGCAAAAAAATTTTTTTTTTCTCAAATGTAATAATGGATGCTAGAATGTGATTCAGGGTGGAATTCCATGTCTAAAAATATTATTATTAGCTGTTTGTAAAAATCGAGTGTTTTTGCTGCCCGAGGAAGAAAACGCGTGATGCCGCGGTAAGAAAAAAAGCTGCCCAGGAGCAAAAATTTTTTTTTCTCAAATGTAATAACGGATGCTAGAATGTGATTCGGGGTGGAATTCCATGTCTAAAAATATTATTATTAGCTGTTTTTAAAAATCGAGTGTTTTTGCTGCCCGAGGAAGAAAACGTGTGATGCCGCGGTAAGAAAAAAAGCTGCCCAGGAGCAAAAATTTTTTTTTCTCAAATGTAATAACGGATGCTAGAATGGGATTCGGGGTGGAATTCCATGTCTAAAAATATTTTTATTAGCTGTTTATAAAAATCGAGTGTTTTTGCTGCCCGAGGAAGAAAACGCGTGATGCCGCGATCAAAAAAAAAAGCTGCCCAGGAGCAAAAAAAATTTTTTTTTCTCAAATGTAATAATGGATGCTAGAATGTGATTCAGGGTGGAATTCCATGTCTAAAAATATTATTATTAGCTGTTTGTAAAAATCGAGTGTTTTTGCTGCCCGAGGAAGAAAACGTGTGATGCCGCGGTAAGAAAAAAAGCTGCCCAGGAGCAAAAATTTTTTTTTCTCAAATGTAATAACGGATGTTAGAATGTGATTCGGGGTGGAATTCCATGTCTAAAAATATTATTATTAGCTGTTTTTAAAAATCGAGTGTTTTTGCTGCCCGAGGAAGAAAACGCGTGATGCCGCGGTCAGAAAAAAAGATGCCCAGTAGCAAAAAAAAATTTTTTTTCTCAAATGTAATAACGGATGCTAGAATGGGATTCGGGGTGGAATTCCATGTCTAAAAATATTTTTATTAGCTGTTTATAAAAATCGAGTGTTTTTGCTGCCCGAGGAAGAAAACGTGTGATGCTACAGTCAGAAAAAAAGCTGCCCAGGAGCAAAAAATAATTTTTTTTTTCTCAAATGTAATAACGGATGCTAGAATGTGATTCGGGGTGGAATTCCATGTCTAAAAATATTATTATTAGCTGTTTTTAAAAATCGAGTGTTTTTGCTGCCCGAGGAAGAAAACGCATGATGCCGCGGTGAGAAAAAAAGCTGCCCAGGAGCAAAAAAAATTTTTTTTTCTCAAATGTAATAACGGATGCTAGAATGTGATTCGGGGTAGAATTCCATGTCTAAAAATATTATTATTAGCTGTTTTTAAAAATTGAGTGTTTTTGCTGCCCGAGGAAGAAAACGCGTGATGCCGCGATCAAAAAAAAAAGCTGCCCAGGAGCAAAAAAATTTTTTTTTTCTCAAATGTAATAATGGATGCTAGAATGTGATTCAGGGTGGAATTCCATGTCTAAAAATATTATTATTAGCTGTTTGTAAAAATCGAGTGTTTTTGCTGCCCGAGGAAGAAAACGCGTGATGCCGCGGTAAGAAAAAAAGCTGCCCAGGAGCAAAAATTTTTTTTTCTCAAATGTAATAACGGATGCTAGAATGTGATTCGGGGTGGAATTCCATGTCTAAAAATATTATTATTAGCTGTATTTAAAAATCGAGTGTTTTTGCTGCCCGAGGAAGAAAACGTGTGATGCTACAGTCAGAAAAAAAGCTGCCCAGGAGCAAAAAATAATTTTTTTTTCTCAAATGTAATAACGGATGCTAGAATGTGATTCAGGGTGGAATTCCATGTCTAAAAATATTATTATTAGCTGTTTGTAAAAATCGAGTGTTTTTGCTGCCCGAGGAAGAAAACGCATGATGCCGCGGTAAGAAAAAAAGATGCCCAGTAGCAAAAAAAAATTTTTTTTCTCAAATGTAATAACGGATGCTAGAATGTGATTCGGGGTGGAATTCCATGTCTAAAAATATTTTTATTAGCTGTTTATAAAAATCGAGTGTTTTTGCTGCCCGAGGAAGAAAACGCGTGATGCCGCGATCAAAAAAAAAAGCTGCCCAGGAGCAAAAAAATTTTTTTTTTCTCAAATGTAATAATGGATGCTAGAATGTGATTCAGGGTGGAATTCCATGTCTAAAAATATTATTATTAGCTGTTTGTAAAAATCGAGTGTTTTTGCTGCCCGAGGAAGAAAACGTGTGATGCCGCGGTAAGAAAAAAAGCTGCCCAGGAGCAAAAATTTTTTTTTCTCAAATGTAATAACGGATGTTAGAATGTGATTCGGGGTGGAATTCCATGTCTAAAAATATTATTATTAGCTGTTTTTAAAAATCGAGTGTTTTTGCTGCCCGAGGAAGAAAACGCGTGATGCCGCGGTCAGAAAAAAAGATGCCCAGTAGCAAAAAAAAATTTTTTTTCTCAAATGTAATAACGGATGCTAGAATGGGATTCGGGGTGGAATTCCATGTCTAAAAATATTTTTATTAGCTGTTTATAAAAATCGAGTGTTTTTGCTGCCCGAGGAAGAAAACGTGTGATGCTACAGTCAGAAAAAAAGCTGCCCAGGAGCAAAAAATAATTTTTTTTTTCTCAAATGTAATAACGGATGCTAGAATGTGATTCGGGGTGGAATTCCATGTCTAAAAATATTATTATTAGCTGTTTTTAAAAATCGAGTGTTTTTGCTGCCCGAGGAAGAAAACGCATGATGCCGCGGTGAGAAAAAAAGCTGCCCAGGAGCAAAAAAAATTTTTTTTTCTCAAATGTAATAACGGATGCTAGAATGTGATTCGGGGTAGAATTCCATGTCTAAAAATATTATTATTAGCTGTTTTTAAAAATTGAGTGTTTTTGCTGCCCGAGGAAGAAAACGCGTGATGCCGCGATCAAAAAAAAAAGCTGCCCAGGAGCAAAAAAATTTTTTTTTTCTCAAATGTAATAATGGATGCTAGAATGTGATTCAGGGTGGAATTCCATGTCTAAAAATATTATTATTAGCTGTTTGTAAAAATCGAGTGTTTTTGCTGCCCGAGGAAGAAAACGCGTGATGCCGCGGTAAGAAAAAAAGCTGCCCAGGAGCAAAAATTTTTTTTTCTCAAATGTAATAACGGATGCTAGAATGTGATTCGGGGTGGAATTCCATGTCTAAAAATATTATTATTAGCTGTATTTAAAAATCGAGTGTTTTTGCTGCCCGAGGAAGAAAACGTGTGATGCCGCGGTCAGAAAAAAAGATGCCCAGTAGCAAAAAAAATTTTTTTTTCTCAAATGTAATAACGGATGCTAGAATGTGATTCGGGGTGGAATTCCATGTCTAAAAATATTTTTATTAGCTGTTTATAAAAATCGAGTGTTTTTGCTGCCCGAGGAAGAAAACGTGTGATGCTACAGTCAGAAAAAAAGCTGCCCAGGAGCAAAAAATAATTTTTTTTTTCTCAAATGTAATAACGGATGCTAGAATGTGATTCGGGGTGGAATTCCATGTCTAAAAATATTATTATTAGCTGTTTTAAAAAATCGAGTGTTTTTGCTGCCCGAGGAAGAAAACGCATGATGCCGCGGTGAGAAAAAAAGCTGCCCAGGAGCAAAAAAAAATTTTTTTTCTCAAATGTAATAACGGATGCTAGAATGTGATTCGGGGTAGAATTCCATGTCTAAAAATATTATTATTAGCTGTTTTTAAAAATTGAGTGTTTTTGCTGCCCGAGGAAGAAAACGCGTGATGCCGCGATCAAAAAAAAAAGCTGCCCAGGAGCAAAAAAATTTTTTTTTTCTCAAATGTAATAATGGATGCTAGAATGTGATTCAGGGTGGAATTCCATGTCTAAAAATATTATTATTAGCTGTTTGTAAAAATCGAGTGTTTTTGCTGCCCGAGGAAGAAAACGCGTGATGCCGCGGTAAGAAAAAAAGCTGCCCAGGAGCAAAAATTTTTTTTTCTCAAATGTAATAACGGATGCTAGAATGTGATTCGGGGTGGAATTCCATGTCTAAAAATATTATTATTAGCTGTATTTAAAAATCGAGTGTTTTTGCTGCCCGAGGAAGAAAACGTGTGATGCTACAGTCAGAAAAAAAGCTGCCCAGGAGCAAAAAATAATTTTTTTTTTCTCAAATGTAATAACGGATGCTAGAATGTGATTCGGGGTGGAATTCCATGTCTAAAAATATTATTATTAGCTGTTTTTAAAAATCGAGTGTTTTTGCTGCCCGAGGAAGAAAACGCGTGATGCCGCGGTCAGAAAAAAAGATGCCCAGTAGCAAAAAAAAATTTTTTTTCTCAAATGTAATAACGGATGCTAGAATGGGATTCGGGGTGGAATTCCATGTCTAAAAATATTTTTATTAGCTGTTTATAAAAATCGAGTGTTTTTGCTGCCCGAGGAAGAAAACGTGTGATGCTACAGTCAGAAAAAAAGCTGCCCAGGAGCAAAAAATAATTTTTTTTTTCTCAAATGTAATAACGGATGCTAGAATGTGATTCGGGGTGGAATTCCATGTCTAAAAATATTATTATTAGCTGTTTTTAAAAATCGAGTGTTTTTGCTGCCCGAGGAAGAAAACGCATGATGCCGCGGTGAGAAAAAAAGCTGCCCAGGAGCAAAAAAAATTTTTTTTTCTCAAATGTAATAACGGATGCTAGAATGTGATTCAGGGTAGAATTCCATGTCTAAAAATATTATTATTAGCTGTTTTAAAAAATTGAGTGTTTTTGCTGCCCGAGGAAGAAAACGCGTGATGCCGCGATCAAAAAAAAAAGCTGCCCAGGAGCAAAAAAATTTTTTTTTTCTCAAATGTAATAACGGATGCTAGAATGTGATTCGGGGTAGAATGCCATGTCTAAAAATATTATTATTAGCTGTTTTTAAAAATTGAGTGTTTTTGCTGCCCGAGGAAGAAAACGCGTGATGCCGCGATCAAAAAAAAAAGCTGCCCAGGAGCAAAAAAATTTTTTTTTTCTCAAATGTAATAATGGATGCTAGAATGTGATTCAGGGTGGAATTCCATGTCTAAAAATATTATTATTAGCTGTTTGTAAAAATCGAGTGTTTTTGCTGCCCGAGGAAGAAAACGCGTGATGCCGCGGTAAGAAAAAAAGCTGCCCAGGAGCAAAAATTTTTTTTTCTCAAATGTAATAACGGATGCTAGAATGTGATTCGGGGTGGAATTCCATGTCTAAAAATATTATTATTAGCTGTATTTAAAAATCGAGTGTTTTTGCTGCCCGAGGAAGAAAACGTGTGATGCTACAGTCAGAAAAAAAGCTGCCCAGGAGCAAAAAATAATTTTTTTTTCTCAAATGTAATAACGGATGCTAGAATGTGATTCAGGGTGGAATTCCATGTCTAAAAATATTATTATTAGCTGTTTGTAAAAATCGAGTGTTTTTGCTGCCCGAGGAAGAAAACGCGTGATGCTGCGGTAAGAAAAAAAGCTGCCCAGGAGCAAAAATTTTTTTTTCTCAAATGTAATAACGGATGCTAGAATGTGATTCGGGGTGGAATTCCATGTCTAAAAATATTATTATTAGCTGTTTTTAAAAATCGAGTGTTTTTGCTGCCCGAGGAAGAAAACGGGTGATGCCGCGGTCAGAAAAAAAGATGCCCAGTAGCAAAAAAAATTTTTTTTTCTCAAATGTAATAACGGATGCTAGAATGGGATTCGGGGTGGAATTCCATGTCTAAAAATATTTTTATTAGCTGTTTATAAAAATCGAGTGTTTTTGCTGCCCGAGGAAGAAAACGTGTGATGCTACAGTCAGAAAAAAAGCTGCCCAGGAGCAAAAAATAATTTTTTTTTTCTCAAATGTAATAACGGATGCTAGAATGTGATTCGGGGTGGAATTCCATGTCTAAAAATATTATTATTAGCTGTTTTAAAAAATCGAGTGTTTTTGCTGCCCGAGGAAGAAAACGCATGATGCCGCGGTGAGAAAAAAAGCTGCCCAGGAGCAAAAAAAAATTTTTTTTCTGAAATGTAATAACGGATGCTAGAATGTGATTCGGGGTAGAATTCCATGACTAAAAATATTATTATTAGCTGTTTTTAAAAATTGAGTGTTTTTGCTGTCCGAGGAAGAAAACGCGTGATGCCGCGATCAAAAAAAAAAGCTGCCCAGGAGCAAAAAATTTTTTTTTTTCTCAAATGTAATAATGGATGCTAGAATGTGATTCAGGGTGGAATTCCATGTCTAAAAATATTATTATTAGCTGTTTGTAAAAATCGAGTGTTTTTGCTGCCCGAGGAAGAAAACGAGTGATGCCGCGGTAAGAAAAAAAGCTGCCCAGGAGCAAAAATTTTTTTTTCTCAAATGTAATAACGGATGCTAGAATGTGATTCGGGGTGGAATTCCATGTCTAAAAATATTATTATTAGCTGTTTGTAAAAATCGAGTGTTTTTGCTGCCCGAGGAAGAAAACGTGTGATGCCGCGGTAAGAAAAAAAGCTGCCCAGGAGCAAAAATTTTTTTTTCTCAAATGTAATAACGGATGTTAGAATGTGATTCGGGGTGGAATTCCATGTCTAAAAATATTATTATTAGCTGTTTTTAAAAATCGAGTGTTTTTGCTGCCCGAGGAAGAAAACGCGTGATGCCGCGGTCAGAAAAAAAGATGCCCAGTAGCAAAAAAAAATTTTTTTTCTCAAATGTAATAACGGATGCTAGAATGGGATTCGGGGTGGAATTCCATGTCTAAAAATATTTTTATTAGCTGTTTATAAAAATCGAGTGTTTTTGCTGCCCGAGGAAGAAAACGTGTGATGCTACAGTCAGAAAAAAAGCTGCCCAGGAGCAAAAAATAATTTTTTTTTTCTCAAATGTAATAACGGATGCTAGAATGTGATTCGGGGTGGAATTCCATGTCTAAAAATATTATTATTAGCTGTTTTTAAAAATCGAGTGTTTTTGCTGCCCGAGGAAGAAAACGCATGATGCCGCGGTGAGAAAAAAAGCTGCCCAGGAGCAAAAAAAATTTTTTTTTCTCAAATGTAATAACGGATGCTAGAATGTGATTCGGGGTAGAATTCCATGTCTAAAAATATTATTATTAGCTGTTTTTAAAAATTGAGTGTTTTTGCTGCCCGAGGAAGAAAACGCGTGATGCCGCGATCAAAAAAAAAAGCTGCCCAGGAGCAAAAGAATTTTTTTTTTCTCAAATGTAATAATGGATGCTAGAATGTGATTCAGGGTGGAATTCCATGTCTAAAAATATTATTATTAGCTGTTTGTAAAAATCGAGTGTTTTTGCTGCCCGAGGAAGAAAACGCGTGATGCCGCGGTAAGAAAAAAAGCTGCCCAGGAGCAAAAATTTTTTTTTCTCAAATGTAATAACGGATGCTAGAATGTGATTCGGGGTGGAATTCCATGTCTAAAAATATTATTATTAGCTGTTTTAAAAAATCGAGTGTTTTTGCTGCCCGAGGAAGAAAACGCATGATGCCGCGGTGAGAAAAAAAGCTGCCCAGGAGCAAAAAAAAATTTTTTTTCTGAAATGTAATAACGGATGCTAGAATGTGATTCGGGGTAGAATTCCATGACTAAAAATATTATTATTAGCTGTTTTTAAAAATTGAGTGTTTTTGCTGTCCGAGGAAGAAAACGCGTGATGCCGCGATCAAAAAAAAAAGCTGCCCAGGAGCAAAAAAATTTTTTTTTTCTCAAATGTAATAATGGATGCTAGAATGTGATTCAGGGTGGAATTCCATGTCTAAAAATATTATTATTAGCTGTTTGTAAAAATCGAGTGTTTTTGCTGCCCGAGGAAGAAAACGAGTGATGCCGCGGTAAGAAAAAAAGCTGCCCAGGAGCAAAAATTTTTTTTTCTCAAATGTAATAACGGATGCTAGAATGTGATTCGGGGTGGAATTCCATGTCTAAAAATATTATTATTAGCTGTTTGTAAAAATCGAGTGTTTTTGCTGCCCGAGGAAGAAAACGTGTGATGCCGCGGTAAGAAAAAAAGCTGCCCAGGAGCAAAAATTTTTTTTTCTCAAATGTAATAACGGATGTTAGAATGTGATTCGGGGTGGAATTCCATGTCTAAAAATATTATTATTAGCTGTTTTTAAAAATCGAGTGTTTTTGCTGCCCGAGGAAGAAAACGCGTGATGCCGCGGTCAGAAAAAAAGATGCCCAGTAGCAAAAAAAAATTTTTTTTCTCAAATGTAATAACGGATGCTAGAATGGGATTCGGGGTGGAATTCCATGTCTAAAAATATTTTTATTAGCTGTTTATAAAAATCGAGTGTTTTTGCTGCCCGAGGAAGAAAACGTGTGATGCTACAGTCAGAAAAAAAGCTGCCCAGGAGCAAAAAATAATTTTTTTTTTCTCAAATGTAATAACGGATGCTAGAATGTGATTCGGGGTGGAATTCCATGTCTAAAAATATTATTATTAGCTGTTTTTAAAAATCGAGTGTTTTTGCTGCCCGAGGAAGAAAACGCATGATGCCGCGGTGAGAAAAAAAGCTGCCCAGGAGCAAAAAAAATTTTTTTTTCTCAAATGTAATAACGGATGCTAGAATGTGATTCGGGGTAGAATTCCATGTCTAAAAATATTATTATTAGCTGTTTTTAAAAATTGAGTGTTTTTGCTGCCCGAGGAAGAAAACGCGTGATGCCGCGATCAAAAAAAAAAGCTGCCCAGGAGCAAAAAAATTTTTTTTTTCTCAAATGTAATAATGGATGCTAGAATGTGATTCAGGGTGGAATTCCATGTCTAAAAATATTATTATTAGCTGTTTGTAAAAATCGAGTGTTTTTGCTGCCCGAGGAAGAAAACGCGTGATGCCGCGGTAAGAAAAAAAGCTGCCCAGGAGCAAAAATTTTTTTTTCTCAAATGTAATAACGGATGCTAGAATGTGATTCGGGGTGGAATTCCATGTCTAAAAATATTATTATTAGCTGTATTTAAAAATCGAGTGTTTTTGCTGCCCGAGGAAGAAAACGTGTGATGCTACAGTCAGAAAAAAAGCTGCCCAGGAGCAAAAAATAATTTTTTTTTCTCAAATGTAATAACGGATGCTAGAATGTGATTCAGGGTGGAATTCCATGTCTAAAAATATTATTATTAGCTGTTTGTAAAAATCGAGTGTTTTTGCTGCCCGAGGAAGAAAACACATGATGCCGCGGTAAGAAAAAAAGATGCCCAGTAGCAAAAAAAAATTTTTTTTCTCAAATGTAATAACGGATGCTAGAATGGGATTCGGGGTGGAATTCCATGTCTAAAAATATTTTTATTAGCTGTTTATAAAAATCGAGTGTTTTTGCTGCCCGAGGAAGAAAACGCGTGATGCCGCGATCAAAAAAAAAAGCTGCCCAGGAGCAAAAAAATTTTTTTTTTTCTCAAATGTAATAATGGATGCTAGAATGTGATTCAGGGTGGAATTCCATGTCTAAAAATATTATTATTAGCTGTTTGTAAAAATCGAGTGTTTTTGCTGCCCGAGGAAGAAAACGTGTGATGCCGCGGTAAGAAAAAAAGCTGCCCAGGAGCAAAAATTTTTTTTTCTCAAATGTAATAACGGATGTTAGAATGTGATTCGGGGTGGAATTCCATGTCTAAAAATATTATTATTAGCTGTTTTTAAAAATCGAGTGTTTTTGCTGCCCGAGGAAGAAAACGCGTGATGCCGCGGTCAGAAAAAAAGATGCCCAGTAGCAAAAAAAAATTTTTTTTCTCAAATGTAATAACGGATGCTAGAATGGGATTCGGGGTGGAATTCCATGTCTAAAAATATTTTTATTAGCTGTTTATAAAAATCGAGTGTTTTTGCTGCCCGAGGAAGAAAACGTGTGATGCTACAGTCAGAAAAAAAGCTGCCCAGGAGCAAAAAATAATTTTTTTTTTCTCAAATGTAATAACGGATGCTAGAATGTGATTCGGGGTGGAATTCCATGTCTAAAAATATTATTATTAGCTGTTTTTAAAAATCGAGTGTTTTTGCTGCCCGAGGAAGAAAACGCATGATGCCGCGGTGAGAAAAAAAGCTGCCCAGGAGCAAAAAAAATTTTTTTTTCTCAAATGTAATAACGGATGCTAGAATGTGATTCGGGGTAGAATTCCATGTCTAAAAATATTATTATTAGCTGTTTTTAAAAATTGAGTGTTTTTGCTGCCCGAGGAAGAAAACGCGTGATGCCGCGATCAAAAAAAAAAGCTGCCCAGGAGCAAAAAAATTTTTTTTTTCTCAAATGTAATAATGGATGCTAGAATGTGATTCAGGGTGGAATTCCATGTCTAAAAATATTATTATTAGCTGTTTGTAAAAATCGAGTGTTTTTGCTGCCCGAGGAAGAAAACGCGTGATGCCGCGGTAAGAAAAAAAGCTGCCCAGGAGCAAAAATTTTTTTTTCTCAAATGTAATAACGGATGCTAGAATGTGATTCGGGGTGGAATTCCATGTCTAAAAATATTATTATTAGCTGTATTTAAAAATCGAGTGTTTTTGCTGCCCGAGGAAGAAAACGTGTGATGCTACAGTCAGAAAAAAAGCTGCCCAGGAGCAAAAAATAATTTTTTTTTCTCAAATGTAATAACGGATGCTAGAATGTGATTCAGGGTGGAATTCCATGTCTAAAAATATTATTATTAGCTGTTTGTAAAAATCGAGTGTTTTTGCTGCCCGAGGAAGAAAACGCGTGATGCTGCGGTAAGAAAAAAAGCTGCCCAGGAGCAAAAATTTTTTTTTCTCAAATGTAATAACGGATGCTAGAATGTGATTCGGGGTGGAATTCCATGTCTAAAAATATTATTATTAGCTGTTTTTAAAAATCGAGTGTTTTTGCTGCCCGAGGAAGAAAACGCGTGATGCCGCGGTCAGAAAAAAAGATGCCCAGTAGCAAAAAAAATTTTTTTTTCTCAAATGTAATAACGGATGCTAGAATGGGATTCGGGGTGGAATTCCATGTCTAAAAATATTTTTATTAGCTGTTTATAAAAATCGAGTGTTTTTGCTGCCCGAGGAAGAAAACGTGTGATGCTACAGTCAGAAAAAAAGCTGCCCAGGAGCAAAAAATAATTTTTTTTTCCTCAAATGTAATAACGGATGCTAGAATGTGATTCGGGGTGGAATTCCATGTCTAAAAATATTATTATTAGCTGTTTTAAAAAATCGAGTGTTTTTGCTGCCCGAGGAAGAAAACGCATGATGCCGCGGTGAGAAAAAAAGCTGCCCAGGAGCAAAAAAAAATTTTTTTTCTCAAATGTAATAACGGATGCTAGAATGTGATTCGGGGTAGAATTCCATGTCTAAAAATATTATTATTAGCTGTTTTTAAAAATTGAGTGTTTTTGCTGCCCGAGGAAGAAAACGCGTGATGCCGCGATCAAAAAAAAAAGCTGCCCAGGAGCAAAAAAATTTTTTTTTTCTCAAATGTAATAATGGATGCTAGAATGTGATTCAGGGTGGAATTCCATGTCTAAAAATATTATTATTAGCTGTTTGTAAAAATCGAGTGTTTTTGCTGCCCGAGGAAGAAAACGCGTGATGCCGCGGTAAGAAAAAAAGCTGCCCAGGAGCAAAAATTTTTTTTTCTCAAATGTAATAACGGATGCTAGAATGTGATTCGGGGTGGAATTCCATGTCTAAAAATATTATTATTAGCTGTATTTAAAAATCGAGTGTTTTTGCTGCCCGAGGAAGAAAACGTGTGATGCTACAGTCAGAAAAAAAGCTGCCCAGGAGCAAAAAATAATTTTTTTTTTCTCAAATGTAATAACGGATGCTAGAATGTGATTCGGGGTGGAATTCCATGTCTAAAAATATTATTATTAGCTGTTTTTAAAAATCGAGTGTTTTTGCTGCCCGAGGAAGAAAACGCGTGATGCCGCGGTCAGAAAAAAAGATGCCCAGTAGCAAAAAAAAATTTTTTTTCTCAAATGTAATAACGGATGCTAGAATGGGATTCGGGGTGGAATTCCATGTCTAAAAATATTTTTATTAGCTGTTTATAAAAATCGAGTGTTTTTGCTGCCCGAGGAAGAAAACGTGTGATGCTACAGTCAGAAAAAAAGCTGCCCAGGAGCAAAAAATAATTTTTTTTTTCTCAAATGTAATAACGGATGCTAGAATGTGATTCGGGGTGGAATTCCATGTCTAAAAATATTATTATTAGCTGTTTTTAAAAATCGAGTGTTTTTGCTGCCCGAGGAAGAAAACGCATGATGCCGCGGTGAGAAAAAAAGCTGCCCAGGAGCAAAAAAAATTTTTTTTTCTCAAATGTAATAACGGATGCTAGAATGTGATTCAGGGTAGAATTCCATGTCTAAAAATATTATTATTAGCTGTTTTAAAAAATTGAGTGTTTTTGCTGCCCGAGGAAGAAAACGCGTGATGCCGCGATCAAAAAAAAAAGCTGCCCAGGAGCAAAAAAATTTTTTTTTTCTCAAATGTAATAACGGATGCTAGAATGTGATTCGGGGTAGAATTCCATGTCTAAAAATATTATTATTAGCTGTTTTTAAAAATTGAGTGTTTTTGCTGCCCGAGGAAGAAAACGCGTGATGCCGCGATCAAAAAAAAAAGCTGCCCAGGAGCAAAAAAATTTTTTTTTTCTCAAATGTAATAATGGATGCTAGAATGTGATTCAGGGTGGAATTCCATGTCTAAAAATATTATTATTAGCTGTTTGTAAAAATCGAGTGTTTTTGCTGCCCGAGGAAGAAAACGCGTGATGCCGCGGTAAGAAAAAAAGCTGCCCAGGAGCAAAAATTTTTTTTTCTCAAATGTAATAACGGATGCTAGAATGTGATTCGGGGTGGAATTCCATGTCTAAAAATATTATTATTAGCTGTATTTAAAAATCGAGTGTTTTTGCTGCCCGAGGAAGAAAACGTGTGATGCTACAGTCAGAAAAAAAGCTGCCCAGGAGCAAAAAATAATTTTTTTTTCTCAAATGTAATAACGGATGCTAGAATGTGATTCAGGGTGGAATTCCATGTCTAAAAATATTATTATTAGCTGTTTGTAAAAATCGAGTGTTTTTGCTGCCCGAGGAAGAAAACGCGTGATGCTGCGGTAAGAAAAAAAGCTGCCCAGGAGCAAAAATTTTTTTTTCTCAAATGTAATAACGGATGCTAGAATGTGATTCGGGGTGGAATTCCATGTCTAAAAATATTATTATTAGCTGTTTTTAAAAATCGAGTGTTTTTGCTGCCCGAGGAAGAAAACGGGTGATGCCGCGGTCAGAAAAAAAGATGCCCAGTAGCAAAAAAAATTTTTTTTTCTCAAATGTAATAACGGATGCTAGAATGGGATTCGGGGTGGAATTCCATGTCTAAAAATATTTTTATTAGCTGTTTATAAAAATCGAGTGTTTTTGCTGCCCGAGGAAGAAAACGTGTGATGCTACAGTCAGAAAAAAAGCTGCCCAGGAGCAAAAAATATTTTTTTTTTTCTCAAATGTAATAACGGATGCTAGAATGTGATTCGGGGTGGAATTCCATGTCTAAAAATATTATTATTAGCTGTTTTAAAAAATCAAGTGTTTTTGCTGCCCGAGGAAGAAAACGCATGATGCCGCGGTGAGAAAAAAAGCTGCCCAGGAGCAAAAAAAATTTTTTTTTCTGAAATGTAATAACGGATGCTAGAATGTGATTCGGGGTAGAATTCCATGTCTAAAAATATTATTATTAGCTGTTTTTAAAAATTGAGTGTTTTTGCTGCCCGAGGAAGAAAACGCGTGATGCCGCGATCAAAAAAAAAAGCTGCCCAGGAGCAAAAAAATTTTTTTTTTCTCAAATGTAATAATGGATGCTAGAATGTGATTCAGGGTGGAATTCCATGTCTAAAAATATTATTATTAGCTGTTTGTAAAAATCGAGTGTTTTTGCTGCCCGAGGAAGAAAACGAGTGATGCCGCGGTAAGAAAAAAAGCTGCCCAGGAGCAAAAATTTTTTTTTCTCAAATGTAATAACGGATGCTAGAATGTGATTCGGGGTGGAATTCCATGTCTAAAAATATTATTATTAGCTGTATTTAAAAATCGAGTGTTTTTGCTGCCCGAGGAAGAAAACGTGTGATGCTACAGTCAGAAAAAAAGCTGCCCAGGAGCAAAAAATAATTTTTTTTTTCTCAAATGTAATAACGGATGCTAGAATGTGATTCGGGGTGGAATTCCATGTCTAAAAATATTATTATTAGCTGTTTTTAAAAATCGAGTGTTTTTGCTGCCCGAGGAAGAAAACGCGTGATGCCGCGGTCAGAAAAAAAGATGCCCAGTAGCAAAAAAAAATTTTTTTTCTCAAATGTAATAACGGATGCTAGAATGGGATTCGGGGTGGAATTCCATGTCTAAAAATATTTTTATTAGCTGTTTATAAAAATCGAGTGTTTTTGCTGCCCGAGGAAGAAAACGTGTGATGCTACAGTCAGAAAAAAAGCTGCCCAGGAGCAAAAAATAATTTTTTTTTTCTCAAATGTAATAACGGATGCTAGAATGTGATTCGGGGTGGAATTCCATGTCTAAAAATATTATTATTAGCTGTTTTTAAAAATCGAGTGTTTTTGCTGCCCAAGGAAGAAAACGCATGATGCCGCGGTGAGAAAAAAAGCTGCCCAGGAGCAAAAAAAATTTTTTTTTCTCAAATGTAATAACGGATGCTAGAATGTGATTCAGGGTAGAATTCCATGTCTAAAAATATTATTATTAGCTGTTTTAAAAAATTGAGTGTTTTTGCTGCCCGAGGAAGAAAACGCGTGATGCCGCGATCAAAAAAAAAAGCTGCCCAGGAGCAAAAAAATTTTTTTTTTCTCAAATGTAATAATGGATGCTAGAATGTGATTCAGGGTGGAATTCCATGTTTAAAAATATTATTATTAGCTGTTTGTAAAAATCGAGTGTTTTTGCTGCCCGAGGAAGAAAACGCGTGATGCCGCGGTAAGAAAAAAAGCTGCCCAGGAGCAAAAATTTTTTTTTCTCAAATGTAATAACGGATGCTAGAATGTGATTCGGGGTGGAATTCCATGTCTAAAAATATTATTATTAGCTGTTTTTAAAAATCGAGTGTTTTTGCTGCCCGAGGAAGAAAACGCATGATGCCGCGGTGAGAAAAAAAGCTGCCCAGGAGCAAAAAAAAATTTTTTTTCTCAAATGTAATAACGGATGCTAGAATGTGATTCGGGGTAGAATTCCATGTCTAAAAATATTATTATTAGCTGTTTTTAAAAATTGAGTGTTTTTGCTGCCCGAGGAAGAAAACGCGTGATGCCGCGATCAAAAAAAAAGTTGCCCAGGAGCAAAAAAAATTTTTTTTTCTCAAATGTAATAACGGATGCTAGAATGTGATTCGGGGTGGAATTCCATGTCTAAAAATATTATTATTAGCTGTTTTTAAAAATTGAGTGTTTTTGCTGCCCGAGGAAGAAAACGCGTGATGCCGCGATCAAAAAAAAAAGCTGCCCAGGAGCAAAAAAATTTTTTTTTTCTCAAATGTAATAATGGATGCTAGAATGTGATTCAGGGTGGAATTCCATGTCTAAAAATATTATTATTAGCTGTTTGTAAAAATCGAGTGTTTTTGCTGCCCGAGGAAGAAAACGCGTGTTGCTACAGTCAGAAAAAAAGCTGCCCAGGAGCAAAAAATAATTTTTTTTTTCTCAAATGTAATAACGGATGCTAGAATGTGATTCGGGGTGGAATTCCATGTCTAAAAATATTATTATTAGCTGTTTTTAAAAATCGAGTGTTTTTGCTGCCCGAGGAAGAAAACGCGTGATGCCGCGGTCAGAAAAAAAGATGACAAGTAGCAAAAAAAAATTTTTTTTCTCAAATGTAATAACGGATGCTAGAATGGGATTCGGGGTGGAATTCCATGTCTAAAAATATTTTTATTAGCTGTTTATAAAAATCGAGTGTTTTTGCTGCCCGAGGAAGAAAACGTGTGATGCTACAGTGAGAAAAAAAGCTGCCCAGGAGCAAAAAATAATTTTTTTTTTCTCAAATGTAATAACGGATGCTAGAATGTGATTCGGGGTGGAATTCCATGTCTAAAAATATTATTATTAGCTGTTTTTAAAAATCGAGTGTTTTTGCTGCCCGAGGAAGAAAACGCATGATGCCGCGGTGAGAAAAAAAGCTGCCCAGGACCAAAAAAAATTTTTTTTTCTCAAATGTAATAACGGATGCTAGAATGTGATTCAGGGTAGAATTCTATGTCTAAAAATATTATTATTAGCTGTTTTAAAAAATTGAGTGTTTTTGCTGCCCGAGGAAGAAAACGCGTGATGCCGCGATCAAAAAAAAAAGCTGCCCAGGAGCAAAAAAATTTTTTTTTCTCAAATGTAATAATGGATGCTAGAATGTGATTCAGGGTGGAATTCCATGTTTAAAAATATTATTATTAGCTGTTTGTAAAAATCGAGTGTTTTTGCTGCCCGAGGAAGAAAACGCGTGATGCCGCGGTAAGAAAAAAAGCTGCCCAGGAGCAAAAATTTTTTTTTCTCAAATGTAATAACGGATGCTAGAATGTGATTCGGGGTGGAATTCCATGTCTAAAAATATTATTATTAGCTGTTTTTAAAAATCGAGTGTTTTTGCTGCCCGAGGAAGAAAACGCATGATGCCGCGGTGAGAAAAAAAGCTGCCCAGGAGCAAAAAAAAATTTTTTTTCTCAAATGTAATAACGGATGCTAGAATGTGATTCGGGGTAGAATTCGATGTCAAAAAATATTATTATTAGCTGTTTTTAAAAATTGAGTGTTTTTGCTGCCCGAGGAAGAAAACGCGTGATGCCGCGATCAAAAAAAAAGTTGCCCAGGAGCAAAAAAAATTTTTTTTTCTCAAATGTAATAACGGATGCTAGAATGTGATTCGGGGTGGAATTCCATGTCTAAAAATATTATTATTAGCTGTTTTTAAAAATCGAGTGTTTTTGCTGCCCGAGGAAGAAAACGCATGATGCCGCGGTCAGAAAAAAAGCTGCCCAGGAGCAAAAAAATTTTTTTTCTCAAATGTAATAATGGATGCTAGAATGTGATTCGGGGTGGAATTGCATGTCTCAAAATATTATTATTAGCTGTTTTTAAAAATCGAGTGTTTTTGCTGTTCGAAGAAGAAAACGAGTGATGCCGCGGTCAGAAAAAAAGCTGCCCAGGAGCAAAAAAAATTTTTTTCTCAAATGTAATAACGGATACTAGAATGTGATTCGGGGTGGAATTCCATGTCTAAAAATATTATTATTAGTTGTATTTAAAAATCGAGTGTTTTTGCTGCACGAGGAAGAAAACGTGTGATGCAGCGGTAAGAAAAAAAGCTGCCTAGGAGCAAAAAAATTTTTTTTTCTCAAATGTAATAACGGATCCTAGAATGTGATTCGGGGTGGAATTCCATGTCTAAAAATATTATTATTAGCTGTTTTGAAAAATCAAGTGTTTTTGCTGCCCGAGGAAGAAAACGCGTGATGCCGCGGTCATAAAAAAAGTTGCTCAGGAACAAAAAAAATTTTTTTTTCTCAAACGTAATAACGGATGCTAGAATGTGGTTTAGGGTGGAATTCCATGTCTAAAAATATTATTATTAGCTGTTTTTAAAAATCGAGTGTTTTTGCTGCCCGAGGAAGAAAACGTGTGATGCTACAGTCAGAAAAAAAGCTGCCCAGGAGCAAAAAAAATTTTTTTTTTCTCAAATGTAATAACGGATCCTAGAATGTGATTCGGGGTGGAATTCCATGTCTAAAAATATTATTATTAGCTGTTTTTAAAAATCGAGTGTTTTTGCTGCCCAAGGAAGAAAACGCATGATGCCGCGGTGAGAAAAAAAGCTGCCCAGGAGCAAAAAAAATTTTTTTTTCTCAAATGTAATAACGGATGCTAGAATGTGATTCGGGGTAGAATTCCATGTCTAAAAATATTATTATTAGCTGTTTTTAAAAATTGAGTGTTTTTGCTGCCCGAGGAAGAAAACGCGTGATCCCGCGATCAAAAAAAAAAGCTGCCCAGGAGCAAAAAAAATTTTTTTTTCTCAAATGTAATAACGGATGCTAGAATGTGATTCGGGGTGGAATTCCATGTCTAAAAATATTATTATTAGCTGTTTTGAAAAATCAAGTGTTTTTGCTGCCCGAGGAAGAAAACGCGTGATGCCGCGGTCATAAAAAAAGTTGCTCAGGAACAAAAAAAATTTTTTTTTCTCAAACGTAATAACGGATGCTAGAATGTGGTTTAGGGTGGAATTCCATGTCTAAAAATATTATTATTAGCTGTTTTTAAAAATCGAGTGTTTTTGCTGCACGAGGAAGAAAACGTGTGATGCAGCGGTAAGAAAAAAAGCTGCCTAGGAGCAAAAAAATTTTTTTTTCTCAAATGTAATAACGGATCCTAGAATGTGATTCGGGGTGGAATTCCATGTCTAAAAATATTATTATTAGCTGTTTTGAAAAATCAAGTGTTTTTGCTGCCCGAGGAAGAAAACGCGTGATGCCGCGGTCATAAAAAAAGTTGCTCAGGAACAAAAAAAATTTTTTTTTCTCAAACGTAATAACGGATGCTAGAATGTGGTTTAGGGTGGAATTCCATGTCTAAAAATATTATTATTAGCTGTTTTTAAAAATCGAGTGTTTTTGCTGCCCGAGGAAGAAAACGTGTGATGCAGCGGTAAGAAAAAAAGCTGCCTAGGAGCAAAAAAATTTTTTTTTCTCAAATGTAATAACGGATCCTAGAATGTGATTCGGGGTGGAATTCCATGTCTAAAAATATTATTATTAGCTGTTTTTAAAAATCGAGTGTTTTTGCTGCCCGAGGAAGAAAACGCATGATGCCGCGGTCAGAAAAAAAGCTGCCAGGAGCAAAAAAATTTTTTTTCTCAAATGTAATAATGGATGCTAGAATGTGATTCGGGGTGGAATTGCATGTCTCAAAATATTATTATTAGCTGTTTTTAAAAATCGAGTGTTTTTGCTGTTCGAAGAAGAAAACGAGTGATGCCGCGGTCAGAAAAAAAGCTGCCCAGGAGCAAAAAAAATTTTTTTCTCAAATGTAATAACGGATACTAGAATGTGATTCGGGGTGGAATTCCATGTCTAAAAATATTATTATTAGTTGTATTTAAAAATCGAGTGTTTTTGCTGCACGAGGAAGAAAACGTGTGATGCAGCGGTAAGAAAAAAAGCTGCCTAGGAGCAAAAAAATTTTTTTTTCTCAAATGTAATAACGGATCCTAGAATGTGATTCGGGGTGGAATTCCATGTCTAAAAATATTATTATTAGCTGTTTTGAAAAATCAAGTGTTTTTGCTGCCCGAGGAAGAAAACGCGTGATGCCGCGGTCATAAAAAAAGTTGCTCAGGAACAAAAAAATTTTTTTTTTCTCAAACGTAATAACGGATGCTAGAATGTGGTTTAGGGTGGAATTCCATGTCTAAAAATATTATTATTAGCTGTTTTTAAAAATCGAGTGTTTTTGCTGCCCGAGGAAGAAAACGTGTGATGCTACAGTCAGAAAAAAAGCTGCCCAGGAGCAAAAAAAAATTTTTTTTTCTCAAATGTAATAACGGATGCTAGAATGTGATTCGGGGTGGAATTCCATGTCTAAAAATATTATTATTAGCTGTTTTAAAAAATCGAGTGTTTTTGCTGCCCGAGGAAGAAAACGCATGATGCCGCGGTGAGAAAAAAAGCTGCCCAGGAGCAAAAAAAAATTTTTTTTCTGAAATGTAATAACGGATGCTAGAATGTGATTCGGGGTAGAATTCCATGTCTAAAAATATTATTATTAGCTGTTTTTAAAAATTGAGTGTTTTTGCTGCCCGAGGAAGAAAACGCGTGATGCCGCGATCAAAAAAAAAAGCTGCCCAGGAGCAAAAAAATTTTTTTTTTCTCAAATGTAATAATGGATGCTAGAATGTGATTCAGGGTGGAATTCCATGTCTAAAAATATTATTATTAGCTGTTTGTAAAAATCGAGTGTTTTTGCTGCCCGAGGAAGAAAACGAGTGATGCCGCGGTAAGAAAAAAAGCTGCCCAGGAGCAAAAATTTTTTTTTCTCAAATGTAATAACGGATGCTAGAATGTGATTCGGGGTGGAATTCCATGTCTAAAAATATTATTATTAGCTGTATTTAAAAATCGAGTGTTTTTGCTGCCCGAGGAAGAAAACGTGTGATGCTACAGTCAGAAAAAAAGCTGCCCAGGAGCAAAAAATAATTTTTTTTTTCTCAAATGTAATAACGGATGCTAGAATGTGATTCAGGGTGGAATTCCATGTCTAAAAATATTATTATTAGCTGTTTTTAAAAATCGAGTGTTTTTGCTGCCCGAGGAAGAAAACGCGTGATGCCGCGGTCAGAAAAAAAGATGCCCAGTAGCAAAAAAAAATTTTTTTTCTCAAATGTATTAACGGATGCTAGAATGGGATTCGGGGTGGAATTCCATGTCTAAAAATATTTTTATTAGCTGTTTATAAAAATCGAGTGTTTTTGCTGCCCGAGGAAGAAAACGTGTGATGCTACAGTCAGAAAAAAAGCTGCCCAGGAGCAAAAAATAATTTTTTTTTTCTCAAATGTAATAACGGATGCTAGAATGTGATTCGGGGTGGAATTCCATGTTTAAAAATATTATTATTAGCTGTTTGTAAAAATCGAGTGTTTTTGCTGCCCGAGGAAGAAAACGCGTAATGCCGCGGTAAGAAAAAAAGCTGCCCAGGAGCAAAAATTTTTTTTTCTCAAATGTAATAACGGATGCTAGAATGTGATTCGGGGTGGAATTCCATGTCTAAAAATATTATTATTAGCTGTTTTTAAAAATCGAGTGTTTTTGCTGCCCGAGGAAGAAAACGCATGATGCCGCGGTGAGAAAAAAAGCTGCCCAGGAGCAAAAAAAAATTTTTTTTCTCAAATGTAATAACGGATGCTAGAATGTGATTCAGGGTGGAATTCCATGTTTAAAAATATTATTATTAGCTGTTTGTAAAAATCGAGTGTTTTTGCTGCCCGAGGAAGAAAACGCGTGATGCCGCGGTAAGAAAAAAAGCTGCCCAGGAGCAAAAATTTTTTTTTCTCAAATGTAATAACGGATGCTAGAATGTGATTCGGGGTGGAATTCCATGTCTAAAAATATTATTATTAGCTGTTTTTAAAAATCGAGTGTTTTTGCTGCCCGAGGAAGAAAACGCATGATGCCGCGGTGAGAAAAAAAGCTGCCCAGGAGCAAAAAAAAATTTTTTTTCTCAAATGTAATAACGGATGCTAGAATGTGATTCGGGGTAGAATTCCATGTCTAAAAATATTATTATTAGCTGTTTTTAAAAATTGAGTGTTTTTGCTGCCCGAGGAAGAAAACGCGTGATGCCGCGATCAAAAAAAAAGTTGCCCAGGAGCAAAAAAAATTTTTTTTTCTCAAATGTAATAACGGATGCTAGAATGTGATTCGGGGTGGAATTCCATGTCTAAAAATATTATTATTAGCTGTTTTTAAAAATTGAGTGTTTTTGCTGCCCGAGGAAGAAAACGCGTGATGCCGCGATCAAAAAAAAAAGCTGCCCAGGAGCAAAAAAATTTTTTTTTTCTCAAATGTAATAATGGATGCTAGAATGTGATTCAGGGTGGAATTCCATGTCTAAAAATATTATTATTAGCTGTTTGTAAAAATCGAGTGTTTTTGCTGCCCGAGGAAGAAAACGCGTGTTGCTACAGTCAGAAAAAAAGCTGCCCAGGAGCAAAAAATAATTTTTTTTTTCTCAAATGTAATAACGGATGCTAGAATGTGATTCGGGGTGGAATTCCATGTCTAAAAATATTATTATTAGCTGTTTTTAAAAATCGAGTGTTTTTGCTGCCCGAGGAAGAAAACGCGTGATGCCGCGGTCAGAAAAAAAGATGACAAGTAGCAAAAAAAAATTTTTTTTCTCAAATGTAATAACGGATGCTAGAATGGGATTCGGGGTGGAATTCCATGTCTAAAAATATTTTTATTAGCTGTTTATAAAAATCGAGTGTTTTTGCTGCCCGAGGAAGAAAACGTGTGATGCTACAGTCAGAAAAAAAGCTGCCCAGAAGCAAAAAATAATTTTTTTTTTCTCAAATGTAATAACGGATGCTAGAATGTGATTCGGGGTGGAATTCCATGTCTAAAAATATTATTATTAGCTGTTTTTAAAAATCGAGTGTTTTTGCTGCCCGAGGAAGAAAACGCATGATGCCGCGGTGAGAAAAAAAGCTGCCCAGGACCAAAAAAAATTTTTTTTTCTCAAATGTAATAACGGATGCTAGAATGTGATTCAGGGTAGAATTCCATGTCTAAAAATATTATTATTAGCTGTTTTAAAAAATTGAGTGTTTTTGCTGCCCGAGGAAGAAAACGCGTGATGCCGCGATCAAAAAAAAAAGCTGCCCAGGAGCAAAAAAATTTTTTTTTCTCAAATGTAATAATGGATGCTAGAATGTGATTCAGGGTGGAATTCCATGTTTAAAAATATTATTATTAGCTGTTTGTAAAAATCGAGTGTTTTTGCTGCCCGAGGAAGAAAACGCGTGATGCCGCGGTAAGAAAAAAAGCTGCCCAGGAGCAAAAATTTTTTTTTCTCAAATGTAATAACGGATGCTAGAATGTGATTCGGGGTGGAATTCCATGTCTAAAAATATTATTATTAGCTGTTTTTAAAAATCGAGTGTTTTTGCTGCCCGAGGAAGAAAACGCATGAAGCCGCGGTGAGAAAAAAAGCTGCCCAGGAGCAAAAAAAAATTTTTTTTCTCAAATGTAATAACGGATGCTAGAATGTGATTCGGGGTAGAATTTGATGTCTAAAAATATTATTATTAGCTGTTTTTAAAAATTGAGTGTTTTTGCTGCCCGAGGAAGAAAACGCGTGATGCCGCGATCAAAAAAAAAGTTGCCCAGGAGCAAAAAAAATTTTTTTTTCTCAAATGTAATAACGGATGCTAGAATGTGATTCGGGGTGGAATTCCATGTCTAAAAATATTATTATTAGCTGTTTTTAAAAATCGAGTGTTTTTGCTGCCCGAGGAAGAAAACGCATGATGCCGCGGTGAGAAAAAAAGCTGCCCAGGAGCAAAAAAATTTTTTTTCTCAAATGTAATAATGGATGCTAGAATGTGATTCGGGGTGGAATTGCATGTCTCAAAATATTATTATTAGCTGTTTTTAAAAATCGAGTGTTTTTGCTGTTCGAAGAAGAAAACGAGTGATGCCGCGGTCAGAAAAAAAGCTGCCCAGGAGCAAAAAAAATTTTTTTCTCAAATGTAATAACGGATACTAGAATGTGATTCGGGGTGGAATTCCATGTCTAAAAATATTATTATTAGTTGTATTTAAAAATCGAGTGTTTTTGCTGCACGAGGAAGAAAACGTGTGATGCAGCGGTAAGAAAAAAAGCTGCCTAGGAGCAAAAAAATTTTTTTTCTCAAATGTAATAACGGATCCTAGAATGTGATTCGGGGTGGAATTCCATGTCTAAAAATATTATTATTAGCTGTTTTGAAAAATCAAGTGTTTTTGCTGCCCGAGGAAGAAAACGCGTGATGCCGCGGTCATAAAAAAAGTTGCTCAGGAACAAAAAAAATTTTTTTTTCTCAAACGTAATAACGGATGCTAGAATGTGGTTTAGGGTGGAATTCCATGTCTAAAAATATTATTATTAGCTGTTTTTAAAAATCGAGTGTTTTTGCTGCCCGAGGAAGAAAACGTGTGATGCTACAGTCAGAAAAAAAGCTGCCCAGGAGCAAAAAAAAATTTTTTTTTCTCAAATGTAATAACGGATGCTAGAATGTGATTCGGGGTGGAATTCCATGTCTAAAAATATTATTATTAGCTGTTTTTAAAAATCGAGTGTTTTTGCTGCCCAAGGAAGAAAACGCATGATGCCGCGGTGAGAAAAAAAGCTGCCCAGGAGCAAAAAAAATTTTTTTTTCTCAAATGTAATAACGGATGCTAGAATGTGATTCGGGGTAGAATTCCATGTCTAAAAATATTATTATTAGCTGTTTTTAAAAATTGAGTGTTTTTGCTGCCCGAGGAAGAAAACGCGTGATCCCGCGATCAAAAAAAAAAGCTGCCCAGGAGCAAAAAAAATTTTTTTTTCTCAAATGTAATAACAGATGCTAGAATGTGATTCAGGGTGGAATTCCATGTCTAAAAATATTATTATTAGCTGTTTGTAAAAATCGAGTGTTTTTGCTGCCCGAGGAAGAAAACGCGTGATTCCGCGGTAAGAAAAAAAGCTGCCCAGGAGCAAAAAATTTTTTTTCTCAAATGGAATAACGGATGCTAGAATGTGATTCGGGGTGGAATTCCATGTCTAAAAATATTATTATTAGCTGTATTTAAAAATCGAGTGTTTTTGCTGCCCGAGGAAGAAAACGTGTGATGCTACAGTCAGAAAAAAAGCTGCCCAGGAGCAAAAAAAATTTTTTTTTTCTCAAATGTAATAACGGATGCTAGAATGTGATTCGGGGTGGAATTCCATGTCTAAAAATATTATTATTAGCTGTTTTTAAAAATCGAGTGTTTTTGCTGCCCAAGGAAGAAAACGCATGATGCCGCGGTGAGAAAAAAAGCTGCCCAGGAGCAAAAAAAATTTTTTTTTCTCAAATGTAATAACGGATGCTAGAATGTGATTCGGGGTAGAATTCCATGTCTAAAAATATTATTATTAGCTGTTTTTAAAAATTGAGTGTTTTTGCTGCCCGAGGAAGAAAACGCGTGATCCCGCGATCAAAAAAAAAAGCTGCCCAGGAGCAAAAAAAATTTTTTTTTCTCAAATGTAATAACGGATGCTAGAATGTGATTCAGGGTGGAATTCCATGTCTAAAAATATTATTATTAGCTGTTTGTAAAAATCGAGTGTTTTTGCTGCCCGAGGAAGAAAACGCGTGATTCCGCGGTAAGAAAAAAAGCTGCCCAGGAGCAAAAAATTTTTTTTCTCAAATGGAATAACAGATGCTAGAATGTGATTCGGGGTGGAATTCCATGTCTAAAAATATTATTATTAGCTGTATTTAAAAATCGAGTATTTTTGCTGCCCGAGGAAGAAAACCCGTGATGCCGCGGTCAGAAAAAAAGATGCCCAGGAGCAAAAAAAAATTTTTTTTCTCAAATGTAATAACGGATGCTAGAATGGGATTCGGGGTGGAATTCCATGTCTAAAAATATTTTTATTAGCTGTTTATAAAAATCGAGTGTTTTTGCTGCCCGAGGAAGAAAACGTGTGATGCTACAGTCAGAAAAAAAGCTGCCCATGAGCAAAAAATATTTTTTTTTTCTCAAATGTAATAACGGATGCTAGAATGTGATTCGGGGTGGAATTCCATGTCTAAAAATATTATTATTAGCTGTTTTTAAAAATCGAGTGTTTTTGCTGCCCGAGGAAGAAAACGCATGATGCCGCGGTGAGAAAAAAAGCTGCCCAGGAGCAAAAAAAAATTTTTTTTCTCAAATGTAATAACGGATGCTAGAATGTGATTCGGGGTAGAATTCCATGTCTAAAAATATTATTATTAGCTGTTTTTAAAAATTGAGTGTTTTTGCTGCCCGAGGAAGAAAACGCGTGATGCCGCGATCAAAAAAAAAAAGCTGCCCAGGAGCAAAAAAATTTTTTTTTCCTCAAATGTAATAATGGATGCTAGAATGTGATTCAGGGTGGAATTCCATGTCTAAAAATATTATTATTAGCTGTTTGTAAAAATCGAGTGTTTTTGCTGCCCGAGGAAGAAAACGCGTGATGCCGCGGTAAGAAAAAAAGCTGCCCAGGAGCAAAAATTTTTTTTTCTCAAATGTAATAACGGATGCTAGAATGTGATTCGGGGTGGAATTCCATGTCTAAAAATATTATTATTAGCTGTTTTTAAAAATCGAGTGTTTTTGCTGCCCGAGGAAGAAAACGCATGATGCCGCGGTGAGAAAAAATGCTGCCCAGGAGCAAAAAAATTTTTTTTTCTCAAATGTAATAACGGATGCTAGAATGTGATTCGGGGTAGAATTCCATGTCTAAAAATATTATTATTAGCTGTTTTTAAAAATTGAGTGTTTTTGCTGCCCGAGGAAGAAAACGCGTGATGCCGCGATCAAAAAAAAAGCTGCCCAGGAGCAAAAAAAATTTTTTTTTCTCAAATGTAATAACGGATGCTAGAATGTGATTCGGGGTGGAATTCCATGTCTAAAAATATTATTATTAGCTGTTTTTAAAAATCGAGTGTTTTTGCTGCCCGAGGAAGAAAACGCATGATGCCGCGGTCAGAAAAAAAGCTGCCCAGGAGCAAAAAAATTTTTTTTCTCAAATGTAATAATGGATGCTAGAATGTGATTCGGGGTGGAATTGCATGTCTCAAAATATTATTATTAGCTGTTTTTAAAAATCGAGTGTTTTTGCTGTTCGAAGAAGAAAACGAGTGATGCCGCGGTCAGAAAAAAAGCTGCCCAGGAGCAAAAAAAAATTTTTTCTCAAATGTAATAACGGATACTAGAATGTGATTCGGGGTGGAATTCCATGTCTAAAAATATTATTATTAGCTGTTTTGAAAAATCAAGTGTTTTCGCTGCCCGAGGAAGAAAACGCGTGATGCCGCGGTCATAAAAAAAGTTGCTCAGGAGCAAAAAAATTTTTTTTTTCTCAAATGTAATAACGGAGGCTAGAATATGATTTAGGGTGGAATTCCATGTCTAAAAATACTATTGTTAGCTGTTTTTAAAAATTGACTCTTTTTGCTGCCCGAGGAAGAAAACGCATGATGCCGCGGTCAGAAAAAAAGCTGCCCAGGAGCAAAAAAAAATTTTTTTCTCAAATGTAATAACGGATGCTAGAATGGGATTTGGGGTGGAATTCCATGTCTAACAATATTATTATTAGCTGTTTTTAAAAATCAAGTGTTTTTGCTGCCCGAGGAAGAAAACGCGTGATGCAGCAGTCAGAAAAAAAGCTGCCCAGAAGCAAAAAAAATTTTTTTTTTCTCAAATGTAATAACGGATGCTAGAATGTGATTCAGGGTGTTATACCATGTCTAAAAATATTATTATTAGCTGCTTTTAAAAATCAAGTGTTTTTGCTGCCCGAAGAAGAAAACACGTGATGCCGCGGTCCGAAAAAAAGCCGCCCAAGAGCAAAAAAAATTTTTTTCTCGAATGTAATAACAGATGCTAGAATGTGATTCGGGGTGGAATTCCATGTCTAAAAATATTATTATTAGCTGTTTTTAAAAATCAAGTGTTTTTGCTGCCCGAGGAAGAAAACGCATGATGCCGCGGTGAGAAAAAAAGCTGCCCAGGCGCAAAAAAAAATTTTTTTTCTCAAATATAATAACGGATGCTAGAATGTGATTCGGGGTAGAATTCCATGTCTAAAAATATTATTATTAGCTGTTTTTAAAAATCGAGTATTTTTGCTGCCCGAGGAAGAAAACGTGTGATGCAGCGGTAAGAAAAAAAGCTGCCTAGGAGCAAAAAAATTTTTTTTTCTCAAATGTAATAACGGATCCTAGAATGTGATTCGGGGTGGAATTCCATGTCTAAAAATATTATTATTAGCTGTTTTGAAAAATCAAGTGTTTTCGCTGCCCGAGGAAGAAAACGCGTGATGCCGCGGTCATAAAAAAAGTTGCTCAGGAGCAAAAAAAAATTTTCTTTCTCAAATGTAATAACGGAGGCTAGAATATGATTTAGGGTGGAATTCCATGTCTAAAAATATTATTGTTAGCTGTTTTTAAAAATTGACTCTTTTTGCTGCCCGAGGAAGAAAACGCATGATGCCGCGGTCAGAACAAAAGCTGCCAAGGAGCAAAAAAAAATTTTTTTTCTCAAATGTAATAACGGATGCTAGAATGGGATTTGGGGTGGAATTCCATGTCTAACAATATTATTATTAGCTGTTTTTAAAAATCAAGTGTTTTTGCTCCCCGAGGAAGAAAACGCGTGATGCAGCAGTCAGAAAAAAAGCTGCCCAGAAGCAAAAAAAATTTTTTTTTTCTCAAATGTAATAACGGATGCTAGAATGTGATTCAGGGTGTTATACCATGTCTAAAAATATTATTATTAGCTGCTTTTAAAAATCAACTGTTTTTGCTGCCCCAGGAAGAAAAAACGTGATGGCGCGGTCCGCAAAAAAGCCGCCCAAGAGCAAAAAAATTTTTTTTCTCGAATGTAATAACAGATGCTAGAATGTGATTCGGGGTGGAATTCCATGTCTAAAAATATTATTATTAGCTGTTTTTAAAAATCGAGTGTTTTTGCTGCCCGAGGAAGAAAACGTGTGATGCTACAGTCAGAAAAAAAGCTGCCCAGGAGCAAAAAAAAATTTTTTTTTTCTCAAATGTAATAACGGATGCTAGAATGGGATTCGGGGTGGAATTCCATGTCTAACAATATTATTATTAGCTGTTTTTAAAAATCAAGTGTTTTTGCTGCCCGAGGAAGAAAACGCGTGATGCAGCAGTCAGAAAAAAAGCTGCCCAGAAGCAAAAAAAAATTTTTTTTTCTCAAATGTAATAAAGGATGCTAGAATGTGATTCAGGGTGTTATTCCAAGTCTAAAAATATTATTATTAGCTGTTTTTAAAAATCGAGTGTTTTTGCTGCCCGAGGAAGAAAACGCCTGATGCCGCGGTGAGAAAAAAAGCTGCCCAGGAGCAAAAAAAATTTTTTTTTCCCAAATGTAATAACGGATGCTAGAATGTGATTCGGGGTAGAATTCCATGTCTAAAAATATTATTATTAGCTGTTTTTAAAATTGAGTGTTTTTGCTGCCCGAGGAAGAAAACGCGTGATGCCGCGATCAAAAAAAAAGCTGCCCAGGAGCAAAAAAAATTTTTTTTTCTCAAATGTAATAACGGATGCTAGAATGTGATTCAGGGTGGAATTCCATGTCTAAAAATATTATTATTAGCTGTTTGTAAAAATCGATTGTTTTTGCTGCCCGAGGAAGAAAACGCGTGATGCCGGGGTAAGAAAAAAATCTGCCCAGGAGCAAAAATTTTTTTTTCTCAAATGTAAGAACGGATGCTAGAATGTTATTCAGGGTGGAATTCCATGTCTAAAAATATTATTATTAGCTGTATTTAAAAATCGAGTGTTTTTGCTGCCCGAGGAAGAAAACGCGTGATGCCTCGGTCAGAAAAAAAGCTGCCCAGGAGCAAAAAATTTTTTTTTCTCAAATGTAATAAAGGATGCTAGAATGTGATTCAGGGTGTTATTCCAAGTCTAAAAATATTATTATTAGCTGTTTTTAAAAATCAAGTGTTTTTGCTGCCCGAGGAAGAAAACACGTGATGCCGCGGTCCGAAAAAACGCCGCCCAAGAGCAAAAAATTTTTTTTTCTCAAATGTAATAACGGATGCTAGAATGGGATTTGGGGTGGAATTCCATGTCTAACAATATTATTATTAGCTGTTTTTAAAAATCAAGTGTTTTTGCTGCCCGAGGAAGAAAACGCGTGATGCAGCAGTCAGAAAAAAAGCTGCCCAGAAGCAAAAAAAATTTTTTTTTTCTCAAATGTAATAAAGGATGCTAGAATGTGATTCAGGGTGTTATTCCATGTCTAAAAATATTATTATTAGCGGTTTTTAAAAATCGAGTGTTTTTGCTGCCCGAGGAAGAAAACGCATGATGCCGCGGTGAGAAAAAAAGCTGCCCAGGAGCAAAAAAAATTTTTTTTTCTCAAATGTAATAACGGATGCTAGAATGTGATTCGGGGTAGAATTCCATGTCTAAAAATATTATTATTAGCTGTTTTTAAAAATTGAGTGTTTTTGCTGCCTGAGGAAGAAAACGCGTGATGCCGCGATCAAAAAAAAAGCTGCCCAGGAGCAAAAAAAATTTTTTTTTCTCAAATGTAATAACGGATGCTAGAATGTGATTCAGGGTGGAATTCCATGTCTAAAAATATTATTATTAGCTGTTTGTAAAAATCGATTGTTTTTGCTGCCCGAGGAAGAAAACGCGTGATGCCGGGGTAAGAAAAAAATCTGCCCAGGAGCAAAAAATTTTTTTTCTCAAATGTAATAACGGATGCTAGAATGTTATTCAGGGTGGAATTCCACGTCTAAAAATATTATTATTAGCTGTATTTAAAAATCGAGTGTTTTTGCTGCCCGAGGAAGAAAACGCGTGATGCCGCGGTCAGAAAAAAAGCTGCCCAGTAGCAAAAAAATTTTTTTTTTCTCAAATTTAATAACGGATGCTAAAATGTGATTCAGGGTGGAATTCCATGACTAAAAATATTGTTATTAGCTGTTTTAAAAAATTGAGTATTCTTGCTGTCCGAAGAAGAAAAGGCGTGATGCCTCGGTCAGAAAAAAAGCTGCCTAGGAGGAAAAAAAATTTTTTTTTCTCAAATGTAATAATGGATGCTAGAATGTGATTCAGGGTGGAATTCCATGTCTAAAAATATTTTTATTAGCTGTTTTAAAAATCAAGTGTTTTTGCTGCCCGAGGAAGAAAACGTGTGATGCAGCGGTCAGAAAAAAAGCTGCCTAGGAGGAAAAAAAATTTTTTTTCTCAAATGTAATAACGGATCCTAGAATGTGATTCGGGGTGGAATTCCATGTCTAAAAATATTATTATTAGCTGTTTTTAAAAATCAAGTGTTTTTGCTGCCCGAGGAAGAAAACGCGTGATGCCGCGGTCAGATAAAATGCCGCCGAGGAGCAAAAAAAAATTTTTTTTCTCAAATATAATAACGGAGGCTAGAATATGATTTAGGGTGGAATTCCATGTCTAAAAATATTATTGTTAGCTGTTTTTAAAAATTGACTCTTTTTGCTGCCCGAGGAACAAAACGCATGATGCCGCGGTCAGAAAAAAAGCTGCCCAGGAGCAAAAAAAATTTTTTTTCTCAAATGTAATAACGGATGCTAGAATGGGATTTGGGGTGGAATTCCATGTCTAAAAATATTATTATTAGCTGTTTATAAAAATCGAGTGTTTTTGCTGTCCGAGGAAGAAAACGTGTGATGCCACAGTCAGAAAAAAAGCTGCCCAGGAGCAAAAAAAATTTTTTTTTCTCAAATGTAATAACGGATCCTAGAATGGGATTTGGGGTGGAATTCCATGTCTAACAATATTATTATTAGCTGTTTTGAAAAATCAAGTGTTTTTGCTGCCCGAGGAAGAAAACACGTGATGGCGCGGTCCGAAAAACAGCCGCCCAAGAGCAAAAAAAATTTTTTTCTCGAATGTAATAACAGATGCTAGAATGTGATTCGGGGTGGAATTCCATGTCTAAAAATATTATTATTAGCTGTTTTTAAAAATCGAGTGTTTTTGCGGCCCGAAGAAGAAAACGTGTGATGCTACAGTCAGAAAAAAAGCTGCCCAGGAGCAAAAAAAAATTTTTTTTTTCTCAAATGTAATAACGGATGCTAGAATGGGATTTGGGGTGGAATTCCATGTCTAACAATATTATTATTAGCTGTTTTTAAAAATCAAGTGTTTTTGCTGCCCGAGGAAGAAAACGCGTGATGCAGCAGTCAGAAAAAAAGCTGCCCAGAAGCAAAAAAAAATTTTTTTTTCTCAAATGTAATAAAGGATGCTAGAATGTGATTCAGGGTGGAATTCCATGTCTAAAAATATTATTATTAGCTGTTTGTAAAAATCGATTGTTTTTGCTGTCCGAGGAAGAAAACACGTGATGCCGCGGCCCGAAAAAAAGC
This sequence comes from Arizona elegans, assembly GCA_022577455.1. Lineage (NCBI taxonomy): Eukaryota > Metazoa > Chordata > Lepidosauria > Squamata > Colubridae > Arizona > Arizona elegans. Next base: position 166,455,396 of record JAKOOJ010000001.1, on the reverse strand, counting down.
CGCCCAAGAGCAAAAAAAATTTTCTTCTCGAATGTAATAACAGATGCTAGAATGTGATTCGGGGTGGAATTCCATGTCTAAAAATATTATTATTAGCTGTTTTTAAAAATTGAGTATTTTTGCTGCCCGAGGAAGAAAACGTGTGATGCTACAGTCAGAAAAAAAGCTGCCCAGGAGCAAAAAAAAATTTTTTTTTTCTCAAATGTAATAACGGATGCTAGAATGGGATTTGGGGTGGAATTCCATGTCTAACAATATTATTATTAGCTGTTTTTAAAAATCAAGTGTTTTTGCTGCCCGAGGAAGAAAACGCGTGATGCCGCGATCAAAAAAAAAAGCTGCCCAGGAGCAAAAAAAATTTTTTTTTCTCAAATCTAATAACGGATGCTAGAATGTGATTCAGGGTGGAATTCCATGTCTAAAAATATTATTATTAGCTGTTTGTAAAAATCGAGTGTTTTTGCTGCCCGAGAAAGAAAACGCGTGATGCCGCGGTAAGAAAAAAAGCTGCCCAGGAGCAAAAATTTTTTTTTCTCAAATGTAATAACGGATGCTAGAATGGGATTCGGGGTGGAATTCCATGTCTAAAAATATTTTTATTAGCTGTTTATAAAAATCGAGTGTTTTTGCTGCCCGAGGAAGAAAACGTGTCATGCTACAGTCAGAAAAAAAGCTGCCCAGGTGCAAAAAAAAATTTTTTTTTTCTCAAATGTAATAACGGATGCTAGAATGGGATTTGGGGTGGAATTCCATGTCTAACAATATTATTATTAGCTGTTTTTAAAAATCAAGTGTTTTTGCTGCCCGAGGAAGTAAACGCGTGATGCAGCAGTCAGAAAAAAAGCTGCCCAGAAGCAAAAAAAAATTTTTTTTTTCTCAAATGTAATAAAGGATGCTAGAATGTGATTCAGGGTGTTATTCCATGTCTAAAAATATTATTATTAGCTGTTTTTAAAAATCAAGTGTTTTTGCTGCCCGAGGAAGAAAACACGTGATGCCGCGGTCCGAAAAAAAGCCGCCCAAGAGCAAAAAAAATTTATTTCTCGAATGTAATAACAGATGCTAGAATGTGATTCGGGGTGGAATTCCATGTCTAAAAATATTATTATTAGCTGTTTTTAAAAATTGAGTGTTTTTGCTGCCCGAGGAAGAAAACGTGTGATGCTACAGTCAGAAAAAAAGCTGCCCAGGAGCAAAAAAAAATTTTTTTTTTCTCAAATGTAATAACGGATGCTAGAATGGGATTCGGGGTGGAATTCCATGTCTAACAATATTATTATTAGCTGTTTTTAAAAATCAAGTGTTTTTGCTGCCCGAGGAAGAAAACGCGTGATGCAGCAGTCAGAAAAAAAGCTGCCCAGAAGCAAAAAAAAAATTTTTTTCCTCAAATGTAATAAAGGATGCTAGAATGTGATTCAGGGTGTTATTCCATGTCTAAAAATATTATTATTAGCTGTTTTTAAAAATCAAGTGTTTTTGCTGCCCGAGGAAGAAAACACGTGATGCCGCGGTCCGAAAAAAAGCCGCCCAAGAGCAAAAAAAATTTTTTTCTCGAATGTAATAACCGATGCTAGAATGTGATTCGGGGTGGAATTCCATGTCTAAAAATATTATTATTAGCTGTTTTTAAAAATCGAGTGTTTTTGCTGCCCGAGGAAGAAAACGCATGATGCCACGGTGAGAAAAAAAGCTGCCCAGGAGCAAAAAAAATTTTTTTTTCTCAAATGTAATAACGGATGCTAGAATGTGATTCGGGGTAGAATTCCATGTCTAAAAATATTATTATTAGCTGTTTTTAAAAATTGAGTGCTTTTGCTGCCCGAGGAAGAAAACGCGTGATGCCGCGATCAAAAAAAAAGCTGCCCAGGAGCAAAAAAAATTTTTTTTTCTCAAATGTAATAACGGATGCTAGAATGTGATTCAGGGTGGAATTCCATGTCTAAAAATATTATTATTAGCTGTTTGTAAAAATCGATTGTTTTTGCTGCCCGAGGAAGAAAACGCGTGATGCCGGGGTAAGAAAAAAATCTGCCCAGGAGCAAAAATTTTTTTTTCTCAAATGTAATAACGGATGCTAGAATGTTATTCAGGGTGGAATTCCACGTCTAAAAATATTATTATTAGCTGTATTTAAAAATCGAGTGTTTTTGCTGCCCGAGGAAGAAAACGCGTGATGCCGCGGTCAGAAAAAAAGCTGCCCAGTAGCAAAAAAATTTTTTTTTTCTCAAATTTAATAACGGATGCTAAAATGTGATTCAGGGTGGAATTCCATGACTAAAAATATTATTATTAGCTGTTTTAAAAAATTGAGTATTCTTGCTGTCCGAAGAAGAAAAGGCGTGATGCCTCGGTCAGAAAAAAAGCTGCCCAGGAGCAAAAAAATTTTTTTTCTCAAATGTAATAATGGATGCTAGAATGTGATTCAGGGTGGAATTCCATGTCTAAAAATATTTTTATTAGCTGTTTTAAAAATCAAGTGTTTTTGCTGCCCGAGGAAGAAAACGTGTGATGCAGCGGTCAGAAAAAAAGCTGCCTAGGAGGAAAAAAAATTTTTTTTCTCAAATGTAATAACGGATCCTAGAATGTGATTCGGGGTGGAATTCCATGTCTAAAAATATTATTATTAGCTGTTTTTAAAAATCAAGTGTTTTTGCTGCCCGAGGAAGAAAACGCGTGATGCCGCGGTCAGATAAAATGCCGCCGAGGAGCAAAAAAAAATTTTTTTTCTCAAATATAATAACGGAGGCTAGAATATGATTTAGGGTGGAATTCCATGTCTAAAAATATTATTGTTAGCTGTTTTTAAAAATTGACTCTTTTTGCTGCCCGAGGAACAAAACGCATGATGCCGCGGTCAGAAAAAAAGCTGCCCAGGAGCAAAAAAAATTTTTTTTCTCAAATGTAATAACGGATGCTAGAATGGGATTTGGGGTGGAATTCCATGTCTAAAAATATTATTATTAGCTGTTTATAAAAATCGAGTGTTTTTGCTGTCCGAGGAAGAAAACGTGTGATGCCACAGTCAGAAAAAAAGCTGCCCAGGAGCAAAAAAAATTTTTTTTTCTCAAATGTAATAACGGATCCTAGAATGGGATTTGGGGTGGAATTCCATGTCTAACAATATTATTATTAGCTGTTTTGAAAAATCAAGTGTTTTTGCTGCCCGAGGAAGAAAACGCGTGATGCAGCAGTCAGAAAAAAAGCTGCCCAGAAGCAAAAAAAATTTTTTTTTTTCTCAAATGTAATAACTGATGCTAGAATGTGATTCAGTGTGTTATACCATGTCTAAAAATATTATTATTAGCTGCTTTTAAAAATCAACTGTTTTTGCTGCCCGAGGAAGAAAACACGTGATGGCGCGGTCCGAAAAACAGCCGCCCAAGAGCAAAAAAAATTTTTTTCTCGAATGTAATAACAGATGCTAGAATGTGATTCGGGGTGGAATTCCATGTCTAAAAATATTATTATTAGCTGTTTTTAAAAATCGAGTGTTTTTGCGGCCCGAAGAAGAAAACGTGTGATGCTACAGTCAGAAAAAAAGCTGCCCAGGAGCAAAAAAAAATTTTTTTTTTCTCAAATGTAATAACGGATGCTAGAATGGGATTTGGGGTGGAATTCCATGTCTAACAATATTATTATTAGCTGTTTTTAAAAATCAAGTGTTTTTGCTGCCCGAGGAAGAAAACGCGTGATGCAGCAGTCAGAAAAAAAGCTGCCCAGAAGCAAAAAAAAATTTTTTTTTCTCAAATGTAATAAAGGATGCTAGAATGTGATTCAGGGTGTTATTCCATGTCTAAAAATATTATTATTAGCTGTTTTTAAAAATCAAGTGTTTTTGCTGCCCGAGGAAGAAAACACGTGATGCCGCGGTCCGAAAAAAAGCCGCCCAAGAGCAAAAAAAATTTTCTTCTCGAATGTAATAACAGATGCTAGAATGTGATTCGGGGTGGAATTCCATGTCTAAAAATATTATTATTAGCTGTTTTTAAAAATTGAGTATTTTTGCTGCCCGAGGAAGAAAACGTGTGATGCTACAGTCAGAAAAAAAGCTGCCCAGGAGCAAAAAAAAATTTTTTTTTTCTCAAATGTAATAACGGATGCTAGAATGGGATTTGGGGTGGAATTCCATGTCTAACAATATTATTATTAGCTGTTTTTAAAAATCAAGTGTTTTTGCTGCCCGAGGAAGAAAACGCGTGATGCCGCGATCAAAAAAAAAAGCTGCCCAGGAGCAAAAAAAATTTTTTTTTCTCAAATCTAATAACGGATGCTAGAATGTGATTCAGGGTGGAATTCCATGTCTAAAAATATTATTATTAGCTGTTTGTAAAAATCGAGTGTTTTTGCTGCCCGAGAAAGAAAACGCGTGATGCCGCGGTAAGAAAAAAAGCTGCCCAGGAGCAAAAATTTTTTTTTCTCAAATGTAATAACGGATGCTAGAATGGGATTCGGGGTGGAATTCCATGTCTAAAAATATTTTTATTAGCTGTTTATAAAAATCGAGTGTTTTTGCTGCCCGAGGAAGAAAACGTGTCATGCTACAGTCAGAAAAAAAGCTGCCCAGGAGCAAAAAAAAATTTTTTTTTTCTCAAATGTAATAACGGATGCTAGAATGGGATTTGGGGTGGAATTCCATGTCTAACAATATTATTATTAGCTGTTTTTAAAAATCAAGTGTTTTTGCTGCCCGAGGAAGTAAACGCGTGATGCAGCAGTCAGAAAAAAAGCTGCCCAGAAGCAAAAAAAAATTTTTTTTTTCTCAAATGTAATAAAGGATGCTAGAATGTGATTCAGGGTGTTATTCCATGTCTAAAAATATTATTATTAGCTGTTTTTAAAAATCAAGTGTTTTTGCTGCCCGAGGAAGAAAACACGTGATGCCGCGGTCCGAAAAAAAGCCGCCCAAGAGCAAAAAAAATTTTTTTCTCGAATGTAATAACGGATGCTAGAATGTGATTCGGGGTGGAATTCCATGTCTAAAAATATTATTATTAGCTGTTTTTAAAAATCGAGTGTTTTTGCTGCCCGAGGAAGAAAACGCATGATGCCACGGTGAGAAAAAAAGCTGCCCAGGAGCAAAAAAAATTTTTTTTTCTCAAATGTAATAACGGATGCTAGAATGTGATTCGGGGTAGAATTCCATGTCTAAAAATATTATTATTAGCTGTTTTTAAAAATTGAGTGTTTTTGCTGCCCGAGGAAGAAAACGCGTGATGCCGCGATCAAAAAAAAAGCTGCCCAGGAGCAAAAAAAATTTTTTTTTCTCAAATGTAATAACGGATGCTAGAATGTGATTCAGGGTGGAATTCCATGTCTAAAAATATTATTATTAGCTGTTTGTAAAAATCGATTGTTTTTGCTGTCCGAGGAAGAAAACGTGTGATGCCACAGTCAGAAAAAAAGCTGCCCAGGAGCAAAAAAAAATTTTTTTTTCTCAAATGTAATAACGGATCCTAGAATGGGATTTGGGGTGGAATTCCATGTCTAACAATATTATTATTAGCTGTTTTGAAAAATCAAGTGTTTTTGCTGCCCGAGGAAGAAAACGCGTGATGCAGCAGTCAGAAAAAAAGCTGCCCAGAAGCAAAAAAAATTTTTTTTTTCTCAAATGTAATAACTGATGCTAGAATGTGATTCAGGGTGTTATACCATGTCTAAAAATATTATTATTAGCTGCTTTTAAAAATCAACTGTTTTTGCTGCCCGAGGAAGAAAACACGTGATGGCGCGGTCCGAAAAACAGCCGCCCAAGAGCAAAAAAAATTTTTTTCTCGAATGTAATAACAGATGCTAGAATGTGATTCGGGGTGGAATTCCATGTCTAAAAATATTATTATTAGCTGTTTTTAAAAATCGAGTGTTTTTGCGGCCCGAAGAAGAAAACGTGTGATGCTACAGTCAGAAAAAAAGCTGCCCAGGAGCAAAAAAAATTTTTTTTTTTCTCAAATGTAATAACGGATGCTAGAATGGGATTTGGGGTGGAATTCCATGTCTAACAATATTATTATTAGCTGTTTTTAAAAATCAAGTGTTTTTGCTGCCCGAGGAAGAAAACGCGTGATGCAGCAGTCAGAAAAAAAGCTGCCCAGAAGCAAAAAAAAATTTTTTTTTCTCAAATGTAATAAAGGATGCTAGAATGTGATTCAGGGTGTTATTCCATGTCTAAAAATATTATTATTAGCTGTTTTTAAAAATCAAGTGTTTTTGCTGCCCGAGGAAGAAAACACGTGATGCCGCGGCCCGAAAAAAAGCCGCCCAAGAGCAAAAAAAATTTTCTTCTCGAATGTAATAACAGATGCTAGAATGTGATTCGGGGTGGAATTCCATGTCTAAAAATATTATTATTAGCTGTTTTTAAAAATTGAGTATTTTTGCTGCCCGAGGAAGAAAACGTGTGATGCTACAGTCAGAAAAAAAGCTGCCCAGGAGCAAAAAAAAATTTTTTTTTTCTCAAATGTAATAACGGATGCTAGAATGGGATTTGGGGTGGAATTCCATGTCTAACAATATTATTATTAGCTGTTTTTAAAAATCAAGTGTTTTTGCTGCCCGAGGAAGAAAACGCGTGATGCCGCGATCAAAAAAAAAAGCTGCCCAGGAGCAAAAAAAATTTTTTTTTCTCAAATCTAATAACGGATGCTAGAATGTGATTCAGGGTGGAATTCCATGTCTAAAAATATTATTATTAGCTGTTTGTAAAAATCGAGTGTTTTTGCTGCCCGAGAAAGAAAACGCGTGATGCCGCGGTAAGAAAAAAAGCTGCCCAGGAGCAAAAATTTTTTTTTCTCAAATGTAATAACGGATGCTAGAATGGGATTCGGGGTGGAATTCCATGTCTAAAAATATTTTTATTAGCTGTTTATAAAAATCGAGTGTTTTTGCTGCCCGAGGAAGAAAACGTGTCATGCTACAGTCAGAAAAAAAGCTGCCCAGGTGCAAAAAAAAATTTTTTTTTTCTCAAATGTAATAACGGATGCTAGAATGGGATTTGGGGTGGAATTCCATGTCTAACAATATTATTATTAGCTGTTTTTAAAAATCAAGTGTTTTTGCTGCCCGAGGAAGTAAACGCGTGATGCAGCAGTCAGAAAAAAAGCTGCCCAGAAGCAAAAAAAAATTTTTTTTTTCTCAAATGTAATAAAGGATGCTAGAATGTGATTCAGGGTGTTATTCCATGTCTAAAAATATTATTATTAGCTGTTTTTAAAAATCAAGTGTTTTTGCTGCCCGAGGAAGAAAACACGTGATGCCGCGGTCCGAAAAAAAGCCGCCCAAGAGCAAAAAAAATTTATTTCTCGAATGTAATAACAGATGCTAGAATGTGATTCGGGGTGGAATTCCATGTCTAAAAATATTATTATTAGCTGTTTTTAAAAATTGAGTGTTTTTGCTGCCCGAGGAAGAAAACGTGTGATGCTACAGTCAGAAAAAAAGCTGCCCAGGAGCAAAAAAAAATTTTTTTTTTCTCAAATGTAATAACGGATGCTAGAATGGGATTCGGGGTGGAATTCCATGTCTAACAATATTATTATTAGCTGTTTTTAAAAATCAAGTGTTTTTGCTGCCCGAGGAAGAAAACGCGTGATGCAGCAGTCAGAAAAAAAGCTGCCCAGAAGCAAAAAAAAAATTTTTTTCCTCAAATGTAATAAAGGATGCTAGAATGTGATTCAGGGTGTTATTCCATGTCTAAAAATATTATTATTAGCTGTTTTTAAAAATCAAGTGTTTTTGCTGCCCGAGGAAGAAAACACGTGATGCCGCGGTCCGAAAAAAAGCCGCCCAAGAGCAAAAAAAATTTTTTTCTCGAATGTAATAACGGATGCTAGAATGTGATTCGGGGTGGAATTCCATGTCTAAAAATATTATTATTAGCTGTTTTTAAAAATCGAGTGTTTTTGCTGCCCGAGGAAGAAAACGCATGATGCCACGGTGAGAAAAAAAGCTGCCCAGGAGCAAAAAAAATTTTTTTTTCTCAAATGTAATAACGGATGCTAGAATGTGATTCGGGGTAGAATTCCATGTCTAAAAATATTATTATTAGCTGTTTTTAAAAATTGAGTGTTTTTGCTGCCCGAGGAAGAAAACGCGTGATGCCGCGATCAAAAAAAAAGCTGCCCAGGAGCAAAAAAAATTTTTTTTTCTCAAATGTAATAACGGATGCTAGAATGTGATTCAGGGTGGAATTCCATGTCTAAAAATATTATTATTAGCTGTTTGTAAAAATCGATTGTTTTTGCTGCCCGAGGAAGAAAACGCGTGATGCCGGGGTAAGAAAAAAATCTGCCCAGGAGCAAAAATTTTTTTTTCTCAAATGTAATAACGGATGCTAGAATGTGATTCGGGGTAGAATTCCATGTCTAAAAATATTATTATTAGCTGTTTTTAAAAATCGAGTATTTTTGCTGCCCGAGGAAGAAAACCTGTGATGCAGCGGTAAGAAAAAAAGCTGCCTAGGAGCAAAAAATTTTTTTTTTCTCAAATGTAATAACGGATCCTAGAATGTGATTCGGGGTGGAATTCCATGTCTAAAAACATTATTATTAGCTGTTTTGAAAAATCAAGTGTTTTCGCTGCCCGAGGAAGAAAACGCGTGATGCCGCGGTCATAAAAAAAGTTGCTCAGGAGCAAAAAAAAATTTTCTTTCTCAAATGTAATAACGGAGGCTAGAATATGATTTAGGGTGGAATTCCATGTCTAAAAATATTATTGTTAGCTGTTTTTAAAAATTGACTCTTTTTGCTGCCCGAGGAAGAAAACGCATGATGCCGCGGTCAGAACAAAAGCTGCCAAGGAGCAAAAAAAATTTTTTTTCTCAAATGTAATAACGGATGCTAGAATGGGATTTGGGGTGGAATTCCATGTCTAAAAATATTATTATTAGCTGTTTATAAAAATCGAGTGTTTTTGCTGTCCGAGGAAGAAAACGTGTGATGCCACAGTCAGAAAAAAAGCTGCCCAGGAGCAAAAAAAAATTTTTTTTCTCAAATGTAATATCGGATGCTAGAATGGGATTTGGGGTGGAATTCCATGTCTAACAATATTATTATTAGCTCTTTTTAAAAATCAAGTGTTTTTGCTCCCCGAGGAAGAAAACGCGTGATGCAGCAGTCAGAAAAAAAGCTGCCCAGAAGCAAAAAAAAATTTTTTTTTCTCAAATGTAATAACGGATGCTAGAATGTGATTCAGGGTGTTATACCATGTCTAAAAATATTATTATTAGCTGCTTTTAAAAATCAACTGTTTTTGCTGCCCCAGGAAGAAAAAACGTGATGGCGCGGTCCGCAAAAAAGCCGCCCAAGAGCAAAAAAATTTTTTTTCTCGAATGTAATAACAGATGCTAGAATGTGATTCGGGGTGGAATTCCATGTCTAAAAATATTATTATTAGCTGTTTTAAAAAATTGAGTATTCTTGCTGTCCGAAGAAGAAAACGCGTGATGCCTCGGTCAGAAAAAAAGCTGCCCAGGAGCAAAAAATTTTTTTTTCTCAAATGTAATAAAGGATGCTAGAATGTGATTCAGGGTGTTATTCCAAGTCTAAAAATATTATTATTAGCTGTTTTTAAAAATCAAGTGTTTTTGCTGCCCGAGGAAGAAAACACGTGATGCCGCGGTCCGAAAAAACGCCGCCCAAGAGCAAAAAATTTTTTTTTCTCAAATGTAATAACGGATGCTAGAATGGGATTTGGGGTGGAATTCCATGTCTAACAATATTATTATTAGCTGTTTTTAAAAATCAAGTGTTTTTGCTGCCCGAGGAAGAAAACGCGTGATGCAGCAGTCAGAAAAAAAGCTGCCCAGAAGCAAAAAAAATTTTTTTTTTCTCAAATGTAATAAAGGATGCTAGAATGTGATTCAGGGTGTTATTCCATGTCTAAAAATATTATTATTAGCGGTTTTTAAAAATCGAGTGTTTTTGCTGCCCGAGGAAGAAAACGCATGATGCCGCGGTGAGAAAAAAAGCTGCCCAGGAGCAAAAAAAATTTTTTTTTCTCAAATGTAATAACGGATGCTAGAATGTGATTCGGGGTAGAATTCCATGTCTAAAAATATTATTATTAGCTGTTTTTAAAAATTGAGTGTTTTTGCTGCCTGAGGAAGAAAACGCGTGATGCCGCGATCAAAAAAAAAGCTGCCCAGGAGCAAAAAAAATTTTTTTTTCTCAAATGTAATAACGGATGCTAGAATGGGATTCGGGGTGGAATTCCATGTCTAAAAATATTTTTATTAGCTGTTTATAAAAATCGAGTGTTTTTGCTGCCCGAGGAAGAAAACGTGTGATGCTACAGTCAGAAAAAAAGCTGCCCAGGTGCAAAAAAAAAATTTTTTTTTCTCAAATGTAATAACGGATGCTAGAATGTGATTCGGGGTGGAATTCCATGTCTAAAAATATTATTATTAGCTGTTTTTAAAAATCGAGTGTTTTTGCTGCCCGAGGAAGAAAACGCATGATGCCGCGGTGAGAAAAAAAGCTCCCCAGGAGCAAAAAAAATTTTTTTTTCTCAAATGTAATAACGGATGCTAGAATGTGATTCGGGGTAGAATTCCATGTCTAAAAATATTATTATTAGCTGTTTTTAAAAATTGAGTGTTTTTGCTGCCCGAGGAAGAAAACGCGTGATGCCGCGATCAAAAAAAAAGCTGCCCAGGAGCAAAAAAATTTTTTTTCTCAAATGTAATAATGGATGCTAGAATGTGATTCAGGGTGGAATTCCATGTCTAAAAATATTTTTATTAGCTGTTTTAAAAATCAAGTGTTTTTGCTGCCCGAGGAAGAAAACGTGTGATGAAGCGGTCAGAAAAAAAGCTGCCTAGGAGCAAAAAAAATTTTTTTTCTCAAATGTAATAACGGATCCTAGAATGTGATTCGGGGTGGAATTCCGTGTCTAAAAATATTATTATTAGCTGTTTTTAAAAATCAAGTGTTTTTCCTGCCCGAGGAAGAAAACGCGTGATGCCACGGTCAGATAAAATGCCGCCGAGGAGCAAAAAAATTTTTTTTTTCTCAAATGTAATAACGGAGGCTAGAATATAATTTAGGGTGGAATTCCATGTCTAAAAATATTATTGTTAGCTGTTTTTAAAAATTGACTCTTTTTGCTGCCCGAGGAAGAAAACGCATGATGCCGCGGTCAGAAAAAAAGCTGCCCAGGAGCAAAAAAAATTTTTTTTCTCAAATGTAATAACGGATGCTAGAATGGGATTTGGGGTGGAATTCCATGTCTAACAATATTATTATTAGCTGTTTTTAAAAATCAAGTGTTTTTGCTGCCCGAGGAAGAAAACGCGTGATGCAGCAGTCAGAAAAAAAGCTGCCCAGGAGCAAAAAAAATTTTTTTTCTCAAATGTAATAACGGATGCTAGAATGGGATTTGGGGTGGAATTCCATGTCTAACAATATTATTATTAGCTGTTTTTAAAAATCAAGTGTTTTTGCTGCCCGAGGAAGAAAACGCGTGATGCAGCAGTCAGAAAAAAAGCTGCCCAGGAGCAAAAAAAAATTTTTTTTCTCAAATGTAATAACGGATGCTAGAATGTGATTCAGGGTGTTATACCATGTCTAAAAATATTATTATTAGCTGCTTTTAAAAATCAACTGTTTTTGCTGCCCGAGGAAGAAAAAACGTGATGGCGCGGTCCGAAGAAAAGCCGCCCAAGAGCAAAAAAAATTTTTTTCTCGAATGTAATAACAGATGCTAGAATGTGATTCGGGGTGGAATTCCATGTCTAAAAATATTATTATTAGCTGTTTTTAAAAATCGAGTGTTTTTGCTGCCCGAGGAAGAAAACGTGTGATGCTACAGTCAGAAAAAAAGCTCCCCAGGAGCAAAAAAAAAATTTTTTTTTTCTCAAATGTAATAATGGATGCAGAATGGGATTTGGGGTGGAATTCCATGTCTAACAATATTATTATTAGCTGTTTTTAAAAATCAAGTGTTTTTGCTGCCCGAGGAAGAAAACGCGTGATGCAGCAGTCAGAAAAAAAGCTGCCCAGAAGCAAAAAAAAATTTTTTTTTCTCAAATGTAATAAAGGATGCTAGAATGTGATTCAGGGTGTTATTCCATGTCTAAAAATATTATTATTAGCTGTTTTTAAAAATCAAGTGTTTTTGCTGCCCGAGGAAGAAAACACGTGATGCCGCGGTCCGAAAAAAAGCCGCCCAAGAGCAAAAAAAATTTATTTCTCGAATGTAATAACAGATGCTAGAATGTGATTCGGGGTGGAATTCCATGTCTAAAAATATTATTATTAGCTGTTTTTAAAAATTGAGTGTTTTTGCTGCCCGAGGAAGAAAACGTGTGATGCTACAGTCAGAAAAAAAGCTGCCCAGGAGCAAAAAAAAAATTTTTTTTTCTCAAATGTAATAACGGATGCTAGAATGGGATTTGGGGTGGAATTCCATGTCTAACAATATTATTATTAGCTGTTTTTAAAAATCAAGTGTTTTTGCTGCCCGAGGAAGAAAACGCGTGATGCAGCAGTCAGAAAAAAAGCTGCCCAGAAGCAAAAAAAAATTTTTTTTTCTCAAATGTAATAAAGGATGCTAGAATGTGATTCAGGGTGTTATTCCATCTCTAAAAATATTATTATTAGCTGTTTTTAAAAATCAAGTGTTTTTGCTGCCCGAGGAAGAAAACACGTGATGCCGCGGTCCGAAAAAAAGCCGCCCAAGAGCAAAAAAAAATTTTTTCTCGAATGTAATAACGGATGCTAGAATGTGATTCGGGGTGGAATTCCATGTCTAAAAATATTATTATTAGCTGTTTTTAAAAATCGAGTGTTTTTGCTGCCCGAGGAAGAAAACGCATGATGCCGCGGTGAGAAAAAAAGCTGCCCAGGAGCAAAAAAAATTTTTTTTTCTCAAATGTAATAACGGATGCTAGAATGTGATTCGGGGTAGAATTCCATGTCTAAAAATATTATTATTAGCTGTTTTTAAAATTGAGTGTTTTTGCTGCCCGAGGAAGAAAACGTGTGATGCCGCGGTCAGAAAAAAAGCTGCCCAGTAGCAAAAAAAAATTTTTTTTCTCAAATTTAATAACGGATGCTAAAATGTGATTCAGGGTGGAATTCCATGACTAAAAATATTATTATTAGCTGTTTTAAAAAATTGAGTATTCTTGCTGCCCGAAGAAGAAAACGCGTGATGCCTCGGTCAGAAAAAAAGCTGCCCAGGAGCAAAAAAATTTTTTTTCTCAAATGTAATAATGGATGCTAGAATGTGATTCAGGGTGGAATTCCATGTCTAAAAATATTTTTATTAGCTGTTTTAAAAATCAAGTGTTTTTGCTGCCCGAGGAAGAAAACGTGTGATGCAGCGGTCAGAAAAAAAGCTGCCTAGGAGCAAAAAAAATTTTTTTTCTCAAATGTAATAACGGATCCTAGAATGTGATTCGGGGTGGAATTCCATGTCTAAAAATATTATTATTAGCTGTTTTTAAAAATCAAGTTTTTTTGCTGCCAGAGGAAGAAAACGCGTGATGCCGCGGTCAGATAAAATGCCGCCGAGGAGCAAAAAAAATTTTTTTTCTCAAATGTAATAACGGATGCTAGAATGTGATTCGGGGTGGAATTCCATGTCTTAAAATATTATTATTAGCTATTTTTAAAAATCGAGTGTTTTTGCTGCCCGAGGAAGAAAACGCGTGATGCCGCGGTCAGAAAAAAAGCTGCCCAGTAGCAAAAAAAAATTTTTTTTCTCAAATTTAATAACGGATGGTAGAATGTGATTCGGGGTGGAATTCCATGTCTAAAAATATTATTATTAGCTGTTTTGAAAAATCAAGTGTTTTTGCTGCCCGAGGAAGAAAACGCGTGATGCCGCGGTCATAAAAAAAGTTGCCCAGGAACAAAAAAATTTTTTTTCTCAAATGTAATAACGGATGCTAGAATGTGATTCGGGGTGGAATTCCATGTCTTAAAATATTATTATTAGCTATTTTTAAAAATCGAGTGTTTTTGCTGCCCGAGGAAGAAAACGCGTGATGCCGCGGTCAGAAAAAAAGCTGCCCAGTAGCAAAAAAAAATTTTTTTTCTCAAATTTAATAACGGATGGTAGAATGTGATTCGGGGTGGAATTCCATGTCTAAAAATATTATTATTAGCTGTTTTGAAAAATCAAGTGTTTTTGCTGCCCGAGGAAGAAAACGCGTGATGCCGCGGTCATAAAAAAAGTTGCCCAGGAACAAAAAAATTTTTTTTCTCAAATGTAATAACGGATGCTAGAATGGGATTTGGGGTGGAATTCCATGTCTAAAAATATTATTATTAGCTGTTTGTAAAAATCAAGTGTTTTTGCTGCCCGAGGAAGAAAACGCGCGATGCAGCAGTCAGAAAAAAAGCTGCCCAGAAGCAAAAAAATTTTTTTTTTCTCAAATGTAATAACGGATGCTAGAATGTGATTCAGGGTGGAATTCCATGTATAAAAATATTATTATTAGCTGTTTTGAAAAATCAAGTGTTTTTGCTGCCCGAGGAAGAAAACGCATGATGCCGCGGTGAGAAAAAAAGCTGCCCAGGAGCAAAAAAAAATTTTTTTTCTCAAATGTAATAACGGATGCTAGAATGTGATTCGGGGTAGAATTCCATGTCTAAAAATATTATTATTAGCTGTTTTTAAAAATCGAGTATTTTTGCTGCCCGAGGAAGAAAACGCGTGATGCAGCAGTCAGAAAAAAAGCTGCCCAGAAGCAAAAAAAAAATTTTTTTCCTCAAATGTAATAAAGGATGCTAGAATGTGATTCAGGGTGTTATTCCATGTCTAAAAATATTATTATTAGCTGTTTTTAAAAATCAAGTGTTTTTGCTGCCCGAGGAAGAAAACACGTGATGGCGCGGTCCGAAAAAAAGCCGCCCAAGAGCAAAAAAAATTTTTTTCTCGAATGTAATAACAGATGCTAGAATGTGATTCGGGGTGGAATTCCATGTCTAAAAATATTATTATTAGCTGTTTTTAAAAATCGAGTGTTTTTGCTGCCCGAGGAAGAAAACATGTGATGCTACAGTCAGAAAAAAAGCTGCCCAGGAGCAAAAAAAATTTTTTTTTCTCAAATGTAATAACGGATGCTAGAATGGGATTTGGGGTGGAATTCCATGTCTAACAATATTATTATTAGCTGTTTTTAAAAATCAAGTGTTTTTGCTGCCCGAGGAAGAAAACGCGTGATGCAGCGGTCAGAAAAAAAGCTGCCCAGAAGCAAAAAAAATTTTTTTTTTCTCAAATGTAATAAAGGATGCTAGAATGTGATTCAGGGTGTTATTCCATGTCTAAAAATATTATTATTAGCTGTTTTTAAAAATCAAGTGTTTTTGCTGCCCGAGGAAGAAAACACGTGATGCCGCGGTCCGAAAAAAAGCCGCCCAAGAGCAAAAAAAATTTTTTTCTCGAATGTAATAACAGATGCTAGAATGTGATTCGGGGTGGAATTCCATGTCTAAAAATATTATTATTAGCTGTTTTGAAAAATCAAGTGTTTTTGCTGCCCGAGGAAGAAAACGCGTGATGCCGCGGTCATAAAAAAAGTTGCCCAGGAACAAAAAAATTTTTTTTCTCAAATGTAATAACGGATGCTAGAATGGGATTTGGGGTGGAATTCCATGTCTAAAAATATTATTATTAGCTGTTTGTAAAAATCAAGTGTTTTTGCTGCCCGAGGAAGAAAACGCGCGATGCAGCAGTCAGAAAAAAAGCTGCCCAGAAGCAAAAAAATTTTTTTTTTCTCAAATGTAATAACGGATGCTAGAATGTGATTCAGGGTGGAATTCCATGTATAAAAATATTATTATTAGCTGTTTTGAAAAATCAAGTGTTTTTGCTGCCCGAGGAAGAAAACGCATGATGCCGCGGTGAGAAAAAAAGCTGCCCAGGAGCAAAAAAAAATTTTTTTTCTCAAATGTAATAACGGATGCTAGAATGTGATTCGGGGTAGAATTCCATGTCTAAAAATATTATTATTAGCTGTTTTTAAAAATCGAGTATTTTTGCTGCCCGAGGAAGAAAACGCGTGATGCAGCAGTCAGAAAAAAAGCTGCCCAGAAGCAAAAAAAAAATTTTTTTCCTCAAATGTAATAAAGGATGCTAGAATGTGATTCAGGGTGTTATTCCATGTCTAAAAATATTATTATTAGCTGTTTTTAAAAATCAAGTGTTTTTGCTGCCCGAGGAAGAAAACACGTGATGGCGCGGTCCGAAAAAAAGCCGCCGAAGAGCAAAAAAAATTTTTTTCTCGAATGTAATAACAGATGCTAGAATGTGATTCGGGGTGGAATTCCATGTCTAAAAATATTATTATTAGCTGTTTTTAAAAATCGAGTGTTTTTGCTGCCCGAGGAAGAAAACATGTGATGCTACAGTCAGAAAAAAAGCTGCCCAGGAGCAAAAAAAATTTTTTTTTCTCAAATGTAATAACGGATGCTAGAATGGGATTTGGGGTGGAATTCCATGTCTAACAATATTATTATTAGCTGTTTTTAAAAATCAAGTGTTTTTGCTGCCCGAGGAAGAAAACGCGTGATGCAGCGGTCAGAAAAAAAGCTGCCCAGAAGCAAAAAAAATTTTTTTTTTCTCAAATGTAATAAAGGATGCTAGAATGTGATTCAGGGTGTTATTCCATGTCTAAAAATATTATTATTAGCTGTTTTTAAAAATCAAGTGTTTTTGCTGCCCGAGGAAGAAAACACGTGATGCCGCGGTCCGAAAAAAAGCCGCCCAAGAGCAAAAAAAATTTTTTTCTCGAATGTAATAACAGATGCTAGAATGTGATTCGGGGTGGAATTCCATGTCTAAAAATATTATTATTAGCTGTTTTTAAAAATCGAGTGTTTTTGCTGCCCGAGGAAGAAAACATGTGATGCTACAGTCAGAAAAAAAGCTGCCCAGGAGCAAAAAAAATTTTTTTTTTCTCAAATGTAATAACGGATGCTAGAATGGGATTTGGGGTGGAATTCCATGTCTTAAAATATTATTATTAGCTATTTTTAAAAATCGAGTGTTTTTGCTGCCCGAGGAAGAAAACGCGTGATGCCGCGGTCAGAAAAAAAGCTGCCCAGTAGCAAAAAAAAATTTTTTTTCTCAAATTTAATAACGGATGGTAGAATGTGATTCGGGGTGGAATTCCATGTCTAAAAATATTATTATTAGCTGTTTTGAAAAATCAAGTGTTTTTGCTGCCCGAGGAAGAAAACGCGTGATGCCGCGGTCATAAAAAAAGTTGCCCAGGAACAAAGAAATTTTTTTTCTCAAATGTAATAACGGATGCTAGAATGGGATTTGGGGTGGAATTCCATGTCTAAAAATATTATTATTAGCTGTTTGTAAAAATCAAGTGTTTTTGCTGCCCGAGGAAGAAAACGCGTGATGCAGCAGTCAGAAAAAAAGCTGCCCAGAAGCAAAAAATTTTTTTTTTTCTCAAATGTAATAACGGATGCTAGAATGTGATTCAGGGTGGAATTCCATGTATAAAAATATTATTATTAGCTGTTTTGAAAAATCAAGTGTTTTTGCTGCCCGAGGAAGAAAACGCATGATGCCGCGGTGAGAAAAAAAGCTGCCCACGAGCAAAAAAAATTTTTTTTCCTCAAATGTAATAACGGATGCTAGAATGTGATTCAGGGTAGAATTCCATGTCTAACAATATTATTATTAGCTGTTTTTAAAAATCGAGTGTTTTTGCTGCCCGAGGAAGAAAACGCATGATGCCGCGGTCAGAAAAAAAGCTGCCCAGGAGCAAAAAAAAAATTTTTTTTCTCAAATGTAATAACGGATGCTAGAATGTGATTCGGGGTAGAATTCCATGTCTAAAAATATTATTATTAGCTGTTTTTAAAAATCGAGTATTTTTGCTGCCCGAGGAAGAAAACGTGTGATGCAGCGGTAAGAAAAAAAGCTGCCTAGGAGCAAAAAAATTTTTTTTTCTCAAATGTAATAACGGATCCTAGAATGTGATTCGGGGTGGAATTCCATGTCTAAAAATATTATTATTAGCTGTTTTGAAAAATCAAGTGTTTTCGCTGCCCGAGGAAGAAAGCGTGTGATGCCACAGTCAGAAAAAAAGCTGCCCAGGAGCAAAAAAAATTTTTTTTTCTCAAATGTAATAACGGATGCTAGAATGGGATTTGGGGTGGAATTCCATGTCTAACAATATTATTATTAGCTGTTTTTAAAAATCAAGTGTTTTTGCTGCCCGAGGAAGAAAACGCGTGATGCAGCAGTCAGAAAAAAAGCTGCCCAGAAGCAAAAAAAAATTTTTTTTTCTCAAATGTAATAACGGATGCTAGAATGTGATTCAGGGTGTTATACCATGTCTAAAAATATTATTATTAGCTGCTTTTAAAAATCAAGTGTTTTTGCTGCCCGAGGAAGAAAACACGTGATGCCGCGGTCCGAAAAAAAGCCGCCCAAGAGCAAAAAAAATTTTTTTCTCGAATGTAATAACAGATGCTAGAATGTGATTCGTGGTGGAATTCCATGTCTAAAAATATTATTATTAGCTGTTTTTAAAAATCGAGTGTTTTTGCTGCCCGAGGAAGAAAACGTGTGATGCTACAGTCAGAAAAAAAGCTGCCCAGGAGCAAAAAAAATTTTTTTTTTCTCAAATGTAATAACGGATGCTAGAATGGGATTTGGGGTGGAATTCCATGTCTAAAAATATTATTATTAGCTGTTTGTAAAAATCAAGTGTTTTTGCTGCCCGAGGAAGAAAACGCGTGATGCAGCAGTCAGAAAAAAAGCTGCCCAGAAGCAAAAAAAATTTTTTTTTCTCAAATGTAATAACGGATGCTAGAATGTGATTCAGGGTGGAATTCCATGTCTAAAAATATTATTATTAGCTGTTTTGAAAAATCAAGTGTTTTTGCTGCCCGAGGAAGAAAACGCATGATGCCGCGGTGAGAAAAAAAGTTGCTCAGGAGCAAAAAAATTTTTTTTTTCTCAAATGTAATAACGGATGCTAGAATGTGATTCGGGATGGAATTCCATGTCTAAAAATATTATTATTAGCTGTATTTAAAAATCGAGTGTTTTTGCTGCCCGAGGAAGAAAACGCGTGATGCCGCGGTCAGAAAAAAAGATGCCCTGTAGCAAAAAAAAATTTTTTTTCTCGAATGTAATAACGGATGCTAGAATGTGATTCGGGGTAGAATTCCATGTCTAAAAATATTATTATTAGCTGTTTTTAAAAATTGAGTGTTTTTGCTGCCCGAGGAAGAAAACGCGTGATGCCGCGATCAAAAAAAAAGCTGCCCAGGAGCAAAAAAAATTTTTTTTTCTCAAATGTAATAACGGATGCTAGAATGTGATTCAGGGTGGAATTCCATGTCTAAAAATATTATTATTAGCTGTTTGTAAAAATCGATTGTTTTTGCTGCCCGAGGAAGAAAACGCGTGATGCCGCAGTCAGAAAAAAAGCTGCCCAGGAGCAAAAATTTTTTTTTCTCAAATGTAATAACGGATGCTAGAATGTGATTCGGGGTGGAATTCCATGTCTAAAAATATTATTATTAGCTGTATTTAAAAATCGAGTGTTTTTGCTGCCCGAGGAAGAAAACGCGTGATGCCGCGGTCATAAAAAAAGTTGCTCAGGAGCAAAAAATATTTTTTTTTCTCAAATGTAATAACGGATGCTAGAATGGGATTTGGGGTGGAATTCCATGTCTAACAAGATTATTATTAGCTGTTTTTAAAAATCAAGTGTTTTTGCTGCCCGAGGAAGAAAACGCATGATGCCGCGGTGAGAAAAAAAGCTGCCCAGGAGCAAAAAAAAATTTTTTTTCTCAAATGTAATAACGGATGCTAGAATGTGATTCGGGGTGGAATTCCATGTCTAAAAATATTATTATTAGCTGTTTTTAAAAATCGAGTATTTTTGCTGCCCGAGGAAGAAAACGTGTGATGCAGCGGTAAGAAAAAAAGCTGCCTAGGAGCAAAAAAATTTTTTTTTCTCAAATGTAATAACGGATCCTAGAATGTGATTCGGGGTGGAATTCCATGTCTAAAAATATTATTATTAGCTGTTTTGAAAAATCAAGTGTTTTTGCTGCCCGAGGAAGAAAACGCGTGATGCCGCGGTCATAAAAAAAGTTGCTCAGGAGCAAAAAAATTTTTTTTTTCTCAAATGTAATAACGGATGCTAGAATGTGATTCAGGGTGTTATACCATGTCTAAAAATATTATTATTAGCTGCTTTTAAAAATCAAGTGTTTTTGCTGCCCGAGGAAGAAAACACGTGATGCCGCGGTCCGAAAAAAAGCCGCCCAAGAGCAAAAAAAATTTTTTTCTCGAATGTAATAACAGATGCTAGAATGTGATTCGGGGTGGAATTCCATGTCTAAAAATATTATTATTAGCTGTTTTTAAAAATCGAGTGTTTTTGCTGCCCGAGGAAGAAAACGTGTGATGCTACAGTCAGAAAAAAAGCTGCCCAGGAGCAAAAAAAAATTTTTTTTTTCTCAAATGTAATAACGGATGCTAGAATGGGATTTGGGGTGGAATTCCATGTCTAACAATATTATTATTAGCTGTTTTTAAAAATCAAGTGTTTTTGCTGCCCGAGGAAGAAAACGCATGATGCCGCGGTGAGAAAAAAAGCTGCCCAGGAGCAAAAAAAAATTTTTTTTTCTCAAATGTAATAACGGATGCTAGAATGGGATTTGGGGTGGAATTCCATGTCTAACAATATTATTATTAGCTGTTTTTAAAAATCAAGTGTTTTTGCTGCCCGAGGAAGAAAACGCGTGATGCAGCAGTCAGAAAAAAAGCTGCCCAGAAGCAAAAAAAAATTTTTTTTTCTCAAATGTAATAAAGGATGCTAGAATGTGATTCAGGGTGTTATTCCATGTCTAAAAATATTATTATTAGCTGTTTTTAAAAATCAAGTGTTTTTGCTGCCCGAGGAAGAAAACACGTGATGCCGCGGTCCGAAAAAAGCCGCCCAAGAGCAAAAAAAAATTTTTTCTCGAATGTAATAACGGATGCTAGAATGTGATTCTGGGTGGAATTCCATGTCTAAAAATATTATTTTTAGCTGTTTTTAAAAATCGAGTGTTTTTCCTGCCCGAGGAAGAAAACGCGTGATGCCGCGGTAAGAAAAAAAGCTGCACAGGAGCAAAAATTTTTTTTTCTCAAATGTAATAACAGATGCTAGAATGTGATTCGGGGTGGAATTCCATGTCTAAAAATATTATTATTAGCTGTATTTAAAAATCGAGTGTTTTTGCTGCCCGAGGAAGAAAACGCGTGATGCCGCGGTCAGAAAAAAAGCTGCCCAGTAGCAAAAAAAAATTTTTTTTCTCAAATTTAATAACGGATGCTAGAATGGGATTCGGGGTGGAATTCCATGTCTAAAAATATTATTATTAGCTGTTTTTAAAAATCAAGTGTTTTTGCTGCCCGAGGAAGAAAACGTGTGATGCAGCAGACAGAAAAAAAGCTGCCTAGGAGCAAAAAAAATTTTTTTTCTCAAATGTAATAACGGATCCTAGAATGTGATTCGGGGTGGAATTCCATGTCTAAAAATATTATTATTAGCTGTTTTTAAAAATTGAGTGTTTTTGCTGCCCGAGGAAGAAAACGCGTGATGCCGCGGTCAGAAAAAAAGCTGCCCTGTAGCAAAAAAAAATTTTTTTTCTCAAATGTAATAACGGATGCTAGAATGGGATTCAGGGTGGAATTCCATGTCTAACAATATTATTATTAGCTGCTTTTTAAAAATCAAGTGTTTTTGCTGCCCGAGGAAGAAAACGCGTGATGCAGCAGTCAGAAAAAAAGCTGCCCAGAAGCAAAAAAAATTTTTTTTTCTCAAATGTAATAACGGATGCTAGAATGTGATTCAGGGTGGAATTCCATGTCTAAAAATATTATTATTAGCTGTTTTGAAAAATCAAGTGTTTTTGCTGCCCGAGGAAGAAAACGCGTGATGCCGCGGTCATAAAAAAAGCTGCCCAGGAAGAAAAAATTTTTTTTTCTCAAATGTAATAACGGATCCTAGAATGTGATTCGGGGTGGAATTCCATGTCTAAAAATATTATTATTAGGTGTTTTTAAATATCGAGTGTTTTCGCTGCCCGAGGAAGACAACGCGTGATGCCGCGGTCAGAAAAAAAGCTGCCAGAAGCAAAAAATTTTTTTTCTCAAATGTAATAACGGATGCTAGAATGTGATTCGGGGTGGAATTCCATGTCTAAAAATATTTTTATTAGCTGTTTTTAAAAATCGAGTATTTTTGCTGCCCGAGGAAGAAAACGCATGATGCCGCGGTGAGAAAAAAAGCTGCCCAGGAGCAAAAAAAATTTTTTTTTCTCAAATGTAATAACGGATGCTAGAATGTGATTCGGGGTAGAATTCCATGTCTAAAAATATTATTATTAGCTGTTTTTAAAAATTGAGTGTTTTTGCTGCCCGAGGAAGAAAACGCGTGATGCTGCAGTAAAAAAAAAGCTGCCCAGGAGCAAAAATTTTTTTTTCTCAAATGTAATAACGGATGCTAGAATATGATTCGGGGTGGAATTCCATGTCTAAAAATATTATTATTAGCTGTATTTAAAAATCGAGTGTTTTTGCTGCCCGAGGAAGAAAACGCGTGATGCCCCGGTCAGAAAAAAAGATGCCCAGTAGCAAAAAAAAATTTTTTTTCTCAAATGTAATAACGGATGCTAGAATGGGATTCGGGGTGGAATTCCATGTCTAAAAATATTTTTATTAGCTGTTTATAAAAATCGAGTGTTTTTGCTGTCCGAGGAAGAAAACGTGTGATCCTACAGTCAGAAAAAAAGCTGCCCAGGAGCAAAAAAAAATTTTTTTTTTCTCAAATGTAATAACGGATGCTAGAATGTGATTCGGGGTGGAATTCCATGTCTTAAAATATTATTATTAGCTATTTTTAAAAATCGAGTATTTTTGCTGCCCGAGGAAGAAAACGCGTGATGCCGCGGTAAGAAAAAAAGCTGCCCAGGAGCAAAAATTTTTTTTTCTCAAATGTAATAACGGATGCTAGAATGTGATTCGGGGTGGAATTCCATGTCTAAAAATATTTTTATTAGCTGTTTTTAAAAATCGAGTATTTTTGCTGCCCGAGGAAGAAAACGCATGATGCCGCGGTGAGAAAAAAAGCTGCCCAGGAGCAAAAAAATTTTTTTTTTCTCAAATGTAATAACGGATGCTAGAATGTGATTCGGGGTAGAATTCCATGTCTAAAAATATTATTATTAGCTGTTTTTAAAAATTGAGTGTTTTTGCTGCCCGAGGAAGAAAACGCGTGATGCCGCAGTAAAAAAAAAGCTGCCCAGGAGCAAAAATTTTTTTTTCTCAAATGTAATAACGGATGCTAGAATATGATTCGGGGTGGAATTCCATGTCTAAAAATATTATTATTAGCTGTTTTTAAAAATTGAGTGTTTTTGCTGCCCGAGGAAGAAAACGCGTGATGCCGCGATCAAAAAAAAAGCTGCCCAGGAGCAAAAAAAATTTTTTTTTCTCAAATGTAATAACGGATGCTAGAATGTGATTCAGGGTGGAATTCCATGTCTAAAAATATTATTATTAGCTGTTTGTAAAAATCGATTGTTTTTGCTGCCCGAGGAAGAAAACGCGTGATGCCGCAGTCAGAAAAAAAGCTGCCCAGGAGCAAAAATTTTTTTTTCTCAAATGTAATAACGGATGCTAGAATGTGATTCGGGGTGGAATTCCATGTCTAAAAATATTATTATTAGCTGTATTTAAAAATCGAGTGTTTTTGCTGCCCGAGGAAGAAAACGCGTGATGCCGCGGTCATAAAAAAAGTTGCTCAGGAGCAAAAAATATTTTTTTTTCTCAAATGTAATAACGGATGCTAGAATGGGATTTGGGGTGGAATTCCATGTCTAACAAGATTATTATTAGCTGTTTTTAAAAATCAAGTGTTTTTGCTGCCCGAGGAAGAAAACGCATGATGCCGCGGTGAGAAAAAAAGCTGCCCAGGAGCAAAAAAAAATTTTTTTTCTCAAATGTAATAACGGATGCTAGAATGTGATTCGGGGTGGAATTCCATGTCTAAAAATATTATTATTAGCTGTTTTTAAAAATCGAGTATTTTTGCTGCCCGAGGAAGAAAACGTGTGATGCAGCGGTAAGAAAAAAAGCTGCCTAGGAGCAAAAAAATTTTTTTTTCTCAAATGTAATAACGGATCCTAGAATGTGACTCGGGGTGGAATTCCATGTCTAAAAATATTATTATTAGCTGTTTTGAAAAATCAAGTGTTTTTGCTGCCCGTGGAAGAAAACGCGTGATGCCGCGGTCATAAAAAAAGTTGCTCAGGAGCAAAAAAATTTTTTTTTTCTCAAATGTAATAACGGATGCTAGAATGTGATTCAGGGTGTTATACCATGTCTAAAAATATTATTATTAGCTGCTTTTAAAAATCAAGTGTTTTTGCTGCCCGAGGAAGAAAACACGTGATGCCGCGGTCCGAAAAAAAGCCGCCCAAGAGCAAAAAAAATTTTTTTCTCGAATGTAATAACAGATGCTAGAATGTGATTCGGGGTGGAATTCCATGTCTAAAAATATTATTATTAGCTGTTTTTAAAAATCGAGTGTTTTTGCTGCCCGAGGAAGAAAACGTGTGATGCTACAGTCAGAAAAAAAGCTGCCCAGGAGCAAAAAAAAATTTTTTTTTTCTCAAATGTAATAACGGATGCTAGAATGGGATTTGGGGTGGAATTCCATGTCTAACAATATTATTATTAGCTGTTTTTAAAAATCGAGTATTTTTCCTGCCCGAGGAAGAAAACGCGTGATGCCGCGGTGAGAAAAAAAGCTGCACAGGAGCAAAAATTTTTTTTTCTCAAATGTAATAACAGATGCTAGAATGTGATTCGGGGTGGAATTCCATGTCTAAAAATATTATTATTAGCTGTATTTAAAAATCGAGTGTTTTTGCTGCCCGAGGAAGAAAACGCGTGATACCGCGGTCAGAAAAAAAGCTGCCCAGTAGCAAAAAAAAATTTTTTTTCTCAAATTTAATAACGGATGCTAGAATGGGATTCGGGGTGGAATTCCATGTCTAAAAATATTATTATTAGCTGTTTTTAAAAATCAAGTGTTTTTGCTGCCCGAGGAAGAAAACGTGTGATGCAGCAGACAGAAAAAAAGCTGCCTAGGAGCAAAAAAAATTTTTTTTCTCAAATGTAATAACGGATCCTAGAATGTGATTCGGGGTGGAATTCCATGTCTAAAAATATTATTATTAGCTGTTTTTAAAAATTGAGTGTTTTTGCTGCCCGAGGAAGAAAACGCGTGATGCCGCGGTCAGAAAAAAAGCTGCCCTGTAGCAAAAAAAAATTTTTTTTCTCAAATGTAATAACGGATGCTAGAATGGGATTCAGGGTGGAATTCCATGTCTAACAATATTATTATTAGCTGTTTTTAAAAATCAAGTGTTTTTGCTGCCCGAGGAAGAAAACGCGTGATGCAGCAGTCAGAAAAAAAGCTGCCCAGAAGCAAAAAAAATTTTTTTTTCTCAAATGTAATAACGGATGCTAGAATGTGATTCAGGGTGGAATTCCATGTCTAAAAATATTATTATTAGCTGTTTTGAAAAATCAAGTGTTTTTGCTGCCCGAGGAAGAAAACGCGTGATGCCGCGGTCATAAAAAAAGCTGCCCAGGAAGAAAAAATTTTTTTTTCTCAAATGTAATAACGGATCCTAGAATGTGATTCGGGGTGGAATTCCATGTCTAAAAATATTATTATTAGGTGTTTTTAAATATCGAGTGTTTTCGCTGCCCGAGGAATACAACGCGTGATGCTGCAGTAAAAAAAAAGCTGCCCAGGAGCAAAAAATTTTTTTTCTCAAATGTAATAACGGATGCTAGAATATGATTCGGGGTGGAATTCCATGTCTAAAAATATTATTATTAGCTGTATTTAAAAATCGAGTGTTTTTGCTTCCCGAGGAAGAAAACGCGTGATGCCGCGGTCAGAAAAAAAGATGCCCAGTAGCAAAAAAAAATTTTTTTTTCTCAAATGTAATAACGGATGCTAGAATGGGATTCGGGGTGGAATTCCATGTCTAAAAATATTTTTATTAGCTGTTTATAAAAATCGAGTGTTTTTGCTGTCCGAGGAAGAAAACGTGTGATCCTACAGTCAGAAAAAAAGCTGCCCAGGAGCAAAAAAAAATTTTTTTTTTCTCAAATGTAATAACGGATCCTAGAATGTGATTCGGGGTGGTATTCCATGTCTAAAAATATTATTATTAGCTGTTTTTAAAAATCGAGTGTTTTTGCTGCCCGAGGAAGAAAACGTGTGATGCCGCGGTCAGATAAAATGCCGCCGAGGAGCAAAAAAATTTTTTTTTCTCAAATGTAATAACGGATGCTAGAATGTGATTCGGGGTGGAATTCCATGTCTTAAAATATTATTATTAGCTATTTTTAAAAATCGAGTGTTTTTGCTGCCCGAGGAAGAAAACGCGTGATGCCGCGGTAAGAAAAAAAGCTGCCCAGGAGCAAAAATTTTTTTTTCTCAAATGTAATAACGGATGCTAGAATGTGATTCGGGGTGGAATTCCATGTCTAAAAATATTTTTATTAGCTGTTTTTAAAAATCGAGTATTTTTGCTGCCCGAGGAAGAAAACGCATGATGCCGCGGTGAGAAAAAAAGCTGCCCAGGAGCAAAAAAAATTTTTTTTTCTCAAATGTAATAACGGATGCTAGAATGTGATTCGGGGTAGAATTCCATGTCTAAAAATATTATTATTAGCTGTTTTTAAAAATTGAGTGTTTTTGCTGCCCGAGGAAGAAAACGCGTGATGCCGCAGTAAAAAAAAAGCTGCCCAGGAGCAAAAATTTTTTTTTCTCAAATGTAATAACGGATGCTAGAATATGATTCGGGGTGGAATTCCATGTCTAAAAATATTATTATTAGCTGTATTTAAAAATCGAGTGTTTTTGCTGCCCGAGGAAGAAAACGCGTGATGCCGCGGTCAGAAAAAAAGATGCCCAGTAGCAAAAAAAAATTTTTTTTCTCAAATGTAATAACGGATGCTAGAATGGGATTCGGGGTGGAATTCCATGTCTAAAAATATTTTTATTAGCTGTTTATAAAAATCGAGTGTTTTTGCTGTCCGAGGAAGAAAACGTGTGATCCTACAGTCAGAAAAAAAGCTGCCCAGGAGCAAAAAAATTTTTTTTTTTCTCAAATGTAATAACGGATGCTAGAATGTGATTCGGGGTGGAATTCCATGTCTAACAATATTATTATTAGCTGTTTTTAAAAATCAAGTGTTTTTGCTGCCCGAGGAAGAAAACGCATGATGCCGCGGTGAGAAAAAAAGCTGCCCAGGAGCAAAAAAAAATTTTTTTTCTCAAATGTAATAACGGATGCTAGAATGGGATTTGGGGTGGAATTCCATGTCTAACAATATTATTATTAGCTGTTTTTAAAAATCAAGTGTTTTTGCTGCCCGAGGAAGAAAACGCGTGATGCAGCAGTCAGAAAAAAAGCTGCCCAGAAGCAAAAAAAAATTTTTTTTTTCTCAAATGTAATAAAGGATGCTAGAATGTGATTCAGGGTGTTATTCCATGTCTAAAAATATTATTATTAGCTGTTTTTAAAAATCAAGTGTTTTTGCTGCCCGAGGAAGAAAACACGTGATGCCGCGGTCCGAAAAAAAGCCGCCCAAGAGCAAAAAAAATTATTTTCTCGAATGTAATAACGGATGCTAGAATGTGATTCTGGGTGGAATTCCATGTCTAAAAATATTATTATTAGCTGTTTTTAAAAATCGAGTGTTTTTCCTGCCCGAGGAAGAAAACGCGTGATGCCGCGGTAAGAAAAAAAGCTGCACAGGAGCAAAAATTTTTTTTTCTCAAATGTAATAACAGATGCTAGAATGTGATTCGGGGTGGAATTCCATGTCTAAAAATATTATTATTAGCTGTATTTAAAAATCGAGTGTTTTTGCTGCCCGAGGAAGAAAACGCGTGATGCCGCGGTCAGAAAAAAAGCTGCCCAGTAGCAAAAAAAAATTTTTTTTCTCAAATTTAATAACGGATGCTAGAATGGGATTCGGGGTGGAATTCCATGTCTAAAAATATTATTATTAGCTGTTTTTAAAAATCAAGTGTTTTTGCTGCCCGAGGAAGAAAACGTGTGATGCAGCAGACAGAAAAAAAGCTGCCTAGGAGCAAAAAAAATTTTTTTTCTCAAATGTAATAACGGATCCTAGAATGTGATTCAGGGTGGAATTCCATGTCTAAAAATATTATTATTAGCTGTTTTTAAAAATTGAGTGTTTTTGCTGCCCGAGGAAGAAAACGCGTGATGCCGCGGTCAGAAAAAAAGCTGCCCTGTAGCAAAAAAAAATTTTTTTTCTCAAATGTAATAACGGATGCTAGAATGGGATTCAGGGTGGAATTCCATGTCTAACAATATTATTATTAGCTGTTTTTAAAAATCAAGTGTTTTTGCTGCCCGAGGAAGAAAACGCGTGATGCAGCAGTCAGAAAAAAAGCTGCCCAGAAGCAAAAAAAATTTTTTTTTCTCAAATGTAATAACGGATGCTAGAATGTGATTCGGGGTGGAATTCCATGTCTAAAAATATTATTATTAGGGGTTTTTAAATATCGAGTGTTTTCGCTGCCCGAGGAAGACAACGCGTGATGCCGCGGTCAGAAAAAAAGCTGCCAGAAGCAAAAAATTTTTTTTCTCAAATGTAATAACGGATGCTAGAATGTGATTCGGGGTGGAATTCCATGTCTAAAAATATTTTTATTAGCTGTTTTTAAAAATCGAGTATTTTTGCTGCCCGAGGAATAAAACGCATGATGCCGCGGTGAGAAAAAAAGCTGCCCAGGAGCAAAAAAAATTTTTTTTTCTCAAATGTAATAACGGATGCTAGAATGTGATTCAGGGTAGAATTCCATGTCTAAAAATATTATTATTAGCTGTTTTTAAAAATTGACTGTTTTTGCTGCCCGAGGAAGAAAACGCGTGATGCCGCAGTAAAAAAAAAGCTGCCCAGGAGCAAAAATTTTTTTTTCTCAAATGTAATAACGGATGCTAGAATGTGATTCGGGGTGGAATTCCATGTCTAAAAATATTATTATTAGCTGTATTTAAAAATCGAGTGTTTTTGCTGCCCGAGGAAGAAAACGCGTGATGCCGCGGTCAGAAAAAAAGATGCCCAGTAGCAAAAAAAATTTTTTTTTCTCAAATGTAATAATGGATGCTAGAATGGGAATCGGGGTGGAATTCCATGTCTAAAAATATTTTTATTAGCTGTTTATAAAAATCGAGTGTTTTTGCTGTCCGAGGAAGAAAACGTGTGATCCTACAGTCAGAAAAAAAGCTGCCCAGGAGCAAAAAAAAATTTTTTTTTTCTCAAATGTAATAACGGATGCTAGAATGTGATTCGGGGTGGAATTCCATGTCTAAAAATATTATTATTAGCTGTTTTTAAAAATCAAGTGTTTTTGCTGCCCGAGGAAGAAAACGCATGATGCCGCGGTGAGAAAAAAAGCTGCCCAGGAGCAAAAAAATTTTTTTTTTCTCAAATGTAATAACGGATGCTAGAATGTGATTCGGGGTGGAATTCCATGTCTAAAAATATTTTTATTAGCTGTTTTTAAAAATCGAGTATTTTTGCTGCCCGAGGAAGAAAACGCATGATGCCGCGGTGAGAAAAAAAGCTGCCCAGGAGCAAAAAAAATTTTTTTTTCTCAAATGTAATAACGGATGCTAGAATGTGATTCGGGGTAGAATTCCATGTCTAAAAATATTATTATTAGCTGTTTTTAAAAATTGAGTGTTTTTGCTGCCCGAGGAAGAAAACGCATGATGCCGCGGTGAGAAAAAAAGCTGCCCAGGAGCAAAAAAATTTTTTTTTTCTCAAATGTAATAACGGATGCTAGAATGTGATTCGGGGTAGAATTCCATGTCTAAAAATATTATTATTAGCTGTTTTTAAAAATTGAGTGTTTTTGCTGCCCGAGGAAGAAAACGCGTGATGCCACGATCAAAAAAAAAGCTGCCCAGGAGCAAAAAAAAATTTTTTTTCTCAAATGTAATAACGGATCCTAGAATGTGATTCAGGGTGGAATTCCATGTCTAAAAATATTATTATTAGCTGTTTGTAAAAATCGATTGTTTTTGCTGCCCGAGGAAGAAAACGTGTGATGCCGCGATCAGAAAAAAAGCTGCACAGGAGCAAAAAAATTTTTTTTCTCAAATGTAATAACGGATGCTAGAATGTGATTCGGGGTGGAATTCCATGTCTAAAAATATTATTATTAGCTGTTTTTAAAAATCGAGTGTTTTTGCTGCCCGAGGAAGAAAACGTGTGATGCCGCGGTCAGATAAAATGCCGCCGAGGAGCAAAAAAATTTTTTTTTCTCAAATGTAATAACGGATGCTAGAATGGATTCGGGGTGGAATTCCATGTCTTAAAATATTATTATTAGCTATTTTTAAAAATCGAGTGTTTTTGCTGCCCGAGGAAGAAAACGCGTGATGCCGCGGTAAGAAAAAAAGCTGCCCAGGAGCAAAATTTTTTTTTTCTCAAATGTAATAACGGATGCTAGAATGTGATTCGGGGTGGAATTCCATGTCTAAAAATATTATTATTAGCTGTATTTAAAAATCGAGTGTTTTTGCTGCCAGAGGAAGAAAACGCGTGATGCCGCGGTCAGAAAAAAAGCTGCCCAGTAGCAAAAAAAAATTTTTTTTCTCAAATTTAATAACGGATGCTAGAATGGGATTCGGGGTGGAATTCCATGTCTAAAAATATTATTATTAGCTGTTTTTAAAAATCAAGTGTTTTTGCTGCCCGAGGAAGAAAACGTGTGATGCAGCGGTCAGAAAAAAAGCTGCCTAGGAGCAAAAAAAATTTTTTTTCCCAAATGTAATAACGGATCCTAGAATGTGATTCGGGGTAGAATTCCATGTCTAAAAATATTATTATTAGCTGTTTTTAAAAATTGAGTGTTTTTGCTGCCCGAGGAAGAAAACGCGTGATGCCGAGGTCAGAAAAAAAGCTGCCCTGTAGCAAAAAAAAATTTTTTTTCTCAAATGTAATAATGGATGCTAGAATATGATTCGGGGTGGAATTCCATGTCTAAAAATATTATTATTAGCTGTATTTAAAAATCGAGTGTTTTTGCTTCCCGAGGAAGAAAACGCGTGATGCCGCGGTCAGAAAAAAAGATGCCCAGTAGCAAAAAAAAATTTTTTTTTCTCAAATGTAATAACGGATGCTAGAATGGGATTCGGGGTGGAATTCCATGTCTAAAAATATTTTTATTAGCTGTTTATAAAAATCGAGTGTTTTTGCTGTCCGAGGAAGAAAACGTGTGATCCTACAGTCAGAAAAAAAGCTGCCCAGGAGCAAAAAAAAATTTTTTTTTCTCAAATGTAATAACGGATCCTAGAATGTGATTCGGGGTGGTATTCCATGTCTAAAAATATTATTATTAGCTGTTTTTAAAAATCGAGTGTTTTTGCTGCCCGAGGAAGAAAACGTGTGATGCCGCGGTCAGATAAAATGCCGCCGAGGAGCAAAAAAATTTTTTTTTCTCAAATGTAATAACGGATGCTAGAATGTGATTCGGGGTGGAATTCCATGTCTTAAAATATTATTATTAGCTATTTTTAAAAATCGAGTGTTTTTGCTGCCCGAGGAAGAAAACGCGTGATGCCGCGGTAAGAAAAAAAGCTGCCCAGGAGCAAAAATTTTTTTTTCTCAAATGTAATAACGGATGCTAGAATGTGATTCGGGGTGGAATTCCATGTCTAAAAATATTTTTATTAGCTGTTTTTAAAAATCGAGTATTTTTGCTGCCCGAGGAAGAAAACGCATGATGCCGCGGTGAGAAAAAAAGCTGCCCAGGAGCAAAAAAAATTTTTTTTTCTCAAATGTAATAACGGATGCTAGAATGTGATTCGGGGTAGAATTCCATGTCTAAAAATATTATTATTAGCTGTTTTTAAAAATTGAGTGTTTTTGCTGCCCGAGGAAGAAAACGCGTGATGCCGCAGTAAAAAAAAAGCTGCCCAGGAGCAAAAATTTTTTTTTCTCAAATGTAATAACGGATGCTAGAATATGATTCGGGGTGGAATTCCATGTCTAAAAATATTATTATTAGCTGTTTTTAAAAATCAAGTGTTTTTGCTGCCCGAGGAAGAAAACGCGTGATGCCGCGGTCAGAAAAAAAGATGCCCAGTAGCAAAAAAAAATTTTTTTTCTCAAATGTAATAACGGATGCTAGAATGGGATTCGGGGTGGAATTCCATGTCTAAAAATATTTTTATTAGCTGTTTATAAAAATCGAGTGTTTTTGCTGTCCGAGGAAGAAAACGTGTGATCCTACAGTCAGAAAAAAAGCTGCCCAGGAGCAAAAAAAATTTTTTTTTTCTCAAATGTAATAACGGATGCTAGAATGTGATTCGGGGTGGAATTCCATGTCTAACAATATTATTATTAGCTGTTTTTAAAAATCAAGTGTTTTTGCTGCCCGAGGAAGAAAACGCATGATGCCGCGGTGAGAAAAAAAGCTGCCCAGGAGAAAAAAAAAATTTTTTTTCTCAAATGTAATAACGGATGCTAGAATGGGATTTGGGGTGGAATTCCATGTCTAACAATATTATTATTAGCTGTTTTTAAAAATCAAGTGTTTTTGCTGCCCGAGGAAGAAAACGCGTGATGCAGCAGTCAGAAAAAAAGCTGCCCAGAAGCAAAAAAAAATTTTTTTTTCTCAAATGTAATAAAGGATGCTAGAATGTGATTCAGGGTGTTATTCCATGTCTAAAAATATTATTATTAGCTGTTTTTAAAAATCAAGTGTTTTTGCTGCCCGAGGAAGAAAACACGTGATGCCGCGGTCCGAAAAAAAGCCGCCCAAGAGCAAAAAAAATTTTTTTCTCGAATGTAATAACGGATGCTAGAATGTGATTCTGGGTGGAATTCCATGTCTAAAAATATTATTATTAGCTGTTTTTAAAAATCGAGTGTTTTTCCTGCCCGAGGAAGAAAACGCGTGATGCCGCGGTAAAGAAAAAAAGCTGCACAGGAGCAAAAATTTTTTTTTCTCAAATGTAATAACGGATCCTAGAATGTGATTCAGGGTGGAATTCCATGTCTAAAAATATTATTATTAGCTGTTTTTAAAAATTGAGTGTTTTTGCTGCCCGAGGAAGAAAACGCGTGATGCCGCGGTCAGAAAAAAAGCTGCCCTGTAGCAAAAAAAAATTTTTTTTCTCAAATGTAATAACGGATGCTAGAATGGGATTCAGGGTGGAATTCCATGTCTAACAATATTATTATTAGCTGTTTTTAAA
Source organism: Arizona elegans (assembly GCA_022577455.1). Lineage (NCBI taxonomy): Eukaryota > Metazoa > Chordata > Lepidosauria > Squamata > Colubridae > Arizona > Arizona elegans. Next base: position 166,422,091 of record JAKOOJ010000001.1, on the reverse strand, counting down.
AATCAAGTGTTTTTGCTGCCCGAGGAAGAAAACGCGTGATGCAGCAGTCAGAAAAAAAGCTGCCCAGAAGCAAAAAAAATTTTTTTTTCTCAAATGTAATAACGGATGCTAGAATGTGATTCGGGGTGGAATTCCATGTCTAAAAATATTATTATTAGGGGTTTTTAAATATCGAGTGTTTTCGCTGCCCGAGGAAGACAACGCGTGATGCCGCGGTCAGAAAAAAAGCTGCCAGAAGCAAAAAAATTTTTTTCTCAAATGTAATAACGGATGCTAGAATGTGATTCGGGGTGGAATTCCATGTCTAAAAATATTTTTATTAGCTGTTTTTAAAAATCGAGTATTTTTGCTGCCCGAGGAAGAAAACGCATGATGCCGCGGTGAGAAAAAAAGCTGCCCAGGAGCAAAAAAAATTTTTTTTTCTCAAATGTAATAACGGATGCTAGAATGTGATTCAGGGTAGAATTCCATGTCTAAAAATATTATTATTAGCTGTTCTTAAAAATTGAGTGTTTTTGCTGCCTGAGGAAGAAAACGCATGATGCCGCAGTAAAAAAAAAGCTGCCCAGGAGCAAAAATTTTTTTTTCTCAAATGTAATAACGGATGCTAGAATGTGATTCGGGGTGGAATTCCATGTCTAAAAATATTATTATTAGCTGTATTTAAAAATCGAGTGTTTTTGCTGCCCGAGGAAGAAAACGCGTGATGCCGCGGTCAGAAAAAAAGATGCCCAGTAGCAAAAAAAATTTTTTTTTCTCAAATGTAATAATGGATGCTAGAATGGGAATCGGGGTGGAATTCCATGTCTAAAAATATTTTTATTAGCTGTTTATAAAAATCGAGTGTTTTTGCTGTCCGAGGAAGAAAACGTGTGATCCTACAGTCAGAAAAAAAGCTGCCCAGGAGCAAAAAAAAATTTTTTTTTTCTCAAATGTAATAACGGATGCTAGAATGTGATTCGGGGTGGAATTCCATGTCTAAAAATATTATTATTAGCTGTTTTTAAAAATCAAGTGTTTTTGCTGCCCGAGGAAGAAAACGCATGATGCCGCGGTGAGAAAAAAAGCTGCCCAGGAGCAAAAAAATTTTTTTTTTCTCAAATGTAATAACGGATGCTAGAATGTGATTCGGGGTAGAATTCCATGTCTAAAAATATTATTATTAGCTGTTTTTAAAAATTGAGTGTTTTTGCTGCCCGAGGAAGAAAACGCGTGATGCCGCGATCAGAAAAAAAGCTGCACAGGAGCAAAAAATTTTTTTTTCTCAAATGTAATAACGGATGCTAGAATGTGATTCGGGGTGGAATTCCATGTCTAAAAATATTATTATTAGCTGTTTTTAAAAATCGAGTGTTTTTGCTGCCCGAGGAAGAAAACGTGTGATGCCGCGGTCAGATAAAATGCCGCCGAGGAGCAAAAAAATTTTTTTTTCTCAAATGTAATAACGGATGCTAGAATGTGATTCGGGGTGGAATTCCATGTCTTAAAATATTATTATTAGCTATTTTTAAAAATCGAGTGTTTTTGCTGCCCGAGGAAGAAAACGCGTGATGCCGCGGTAAGAAAAAAAGCTGCCCAGGAGCAAAAATTTTTTTTTCTCAAATGTAATAACGGATGCTAGAATGTGATTCGGGGTGGAATTCCATGTCTAAAAATATTTTTATTAGCTGTTTTTAAAAATCGAGTATTTTTGCTGCCCGAGGAAGAAAACGCATGATGCCGCGGTGAGAAAAAAAGCTGCCCAGGAGCAAAAAAAATTTTTTTTTCTCAAATGTAATAACGGATGCTAGAATGTGATTCGGGGTAGAATTCCATGTCTAAAAATATTATTATTAGCTGTTTTTAAAAATTGAGTGTTTTTGCTGCCCGAGGAAGAAAACGCATGATGCCGCGGTGAGAAAAAAAGCTGCCCAGGAGCAAAAAAATTTTTTTTTTCTCAAATGTAATAACGGATGCTAGAATGTGATTCGGGGTAGAATTCCATGTCTAAAAATATTATTATTAGCTGTTTTTAAAAATTGAGTGTTTTTGCTGCCCGAGGAAGAAAACGCGTGATGCCACGATCAAAAAAAAAGCTGCCCAGGAGCAAAAAAAAATTTTTTTTCTCAAATGTAATAACGGATCCTAGAATGTGATTCAGGGTGGAATTCCATGTCTAAAAATATTATTATTAGCTGTTTGTAAAAATCGATTGTTTTTGCTGCCCGAGGAAGAAAACGCGTGCTGCCGCGATCAGAAAAAAAGCTGCACAGGAGCAAAAAAATTTTTTTTCTCAAATGTAATAACGGATGCTAGAATGTGATTCGGGGTGGAATTCCATGTCTAAAAATATTATTATTAGCTGTTTTTAAAAATCGAGTGTTTTTGCTGCCCGAGGAAGAAAACGTGTGATGCCGCGGTCAGATAAAATGCCGCCGAGGAGCAAAAAAATTTTTTTTTCTCAAATGTAATAACGGATGCTAGAATGGATTCGGGGTGGAATTCCATGTCTTAAAATATTATTATTAGCTATTTTTAAAAATCGAGTGTTTTTGCTGCCCGAGGAAGAAAACGCGTGATGCCGCGGTAAGAAAAAAAGCTGCCCAGGAGCAAAATTTTTTTTTTCTCAAATGTAATAACGGATGCTAGAATGTGATTCGGGGTGGAATTCCATGTCTAAAAATATTATTATTAGCTGTATTTAAAAATCGAGTGTTTTTGCTGCCAGAGGAAGAAAACGCGTGATGCCGCGGTCAGAAAAAAAGCTGCCCAGTAGCAAAAAAAAATTTTTTTTCTCAAATTTAATAACGGATGCTAGAATGGGATTCGGGGTGGAATTCCATGTCTAAAAATATTATTATTAGCTGTTTTTAAAAATCAAGTGTTTTTGCTGCCCGAGGAAGAAAACGTGTGATGCAGCGGTCAGAAAAAAAGCTGCCTAGGAGCAAAAAAAATTTTTTTTCTCAAATGTAATAACGGATCCTAGAATGTGATTCGGGGTAGAATTCCATGTCTAAAAATATTATTATTAGCTGTTTTTAAAAATTGAGTGTTTTTGCTGCCCGAGGAAGAAAACGCGTGATGCCGCGGTCAGAAAAAAAGCTGCCCTGTAGCAAAAAAAAATTTTTTTTCTCAAATGTAATAACGGATGCTAGAATGTGATTCAGGGTGGAATTCCATGTCTAAAAATATTATTATTAGCTGTTTTAAAAAATTGAGTATTCTTGCTGTCCGAAGAAGAAAACGCGTGATGCCTCGGTCAGAAAAAAAGCTGCCCAGGAGCAAAAAATTTTTTTTTCTCAAATGTAATAATGGATGCTAGAATGGGATTCAGGGTGGAATTCCATGTCTAACAATATTATTATTAGCTGTTTTTAAAAATCAAGTGTTTTTGCTGCCCGAGGAAGAAAACGCGTGATGCAGCAGTCAGAAAAAAAGCTGCCCAGAAGCAAAAAAATTTTTTTTTTCTCAAATGTAATAACGGATACTAGAATGAGATTCGGGGTGGAATTCCATGTCTAAAAATATTATTATTAGCTGTTTTTAAAAATCGAGTGTTTTTGCTGCCCGAGGAAGAAAACGCGTGATCCCGCGGTCAGAAAAAATGCTGCCCAGGAACAAAAAATTTTTTTTTCTCAAATGTAATAACGGATGCTAGAATGGGATTCGGGGTGGAATTCCATGTCTAAAAATATTATCATTAGGTGTTTTTAAATATCGAGTGTTTTCGCTGCCCAAGGAAGACAACGCGTGATGCCGGGTCAGAAAAAAAGCTGCCAGAAGCAAAAAAATTTTTTTCTCAAATGTAATAACGGATGCTAGAATGTGATTCGGGGTGGAATTCCATGTCTAAAAATATTATTATTAGCTGTTTTTAAAAATCGAGTATTTTTGCTGCCCGAGGAAGAAAACGCATGATGCCGCGGTGAGAAAAAAAGCTGCCCAGGAGCAAAAAAAATTTTTTTTTCTCAAATGTAATAACGGATGCTAGAATGTGATTCGGGGTAGAATTCCATGTCTAAAAATATTATTATTAGCTGTTTTTAAAAATTGAGTGTTTTTGCTGCCCGAGGAAGAAAACGCGTGATGCCGCGGTAAGAGAAAAAGCTGCCCAGGAGCAAAAAATTTTTTTTCTCAAATGTAATAACGGATGCTAGAATATGATTCGGGGTGGAATTCCATGTCTAAAAATATTATTATTAGCTGTATTTAAAAATCGAGTGTTTTTGCTGCCCGAGGAAGAAAACGCGTGATGCCGCGGTCAGAAAAAAAGATGCCCAGTAGCAAAAAAAAATTTTTTTTCTCAAATGTAATAACGGATGCTAGAATGGGATTCGGGGTGGAATTCCATGTCTAAAAATATTTTTATTAGCTGTTTATAAAAATCGAGTGTTTTTGCTGTCCGAGGAAGAAAACGTGTGATCCTACAGTCAGATAAAAAGCTGCCCAGGAGCAAAAAAAAATTTTTTTTTTTCTCAAATGTAATAACGGATGCTAGAATGTGATTCGGGGTGGAATTCCATGTCTAAAAATATTATTATTAGCTGTTTTTAAAAATCGAGTGTTTTTGCTGCCCGAGGAAGAAAACGCATGATGCCGCGGTGAGAAAAAAAGCTGCACAGGAGCAAAAAAATTTTTTTTTTCTCAAATGTAATAACGGATGCTAGAATGTGATTCGGGGTAGAATTCCATGTCTAAAAATATTATTATTAGCTGTTTTTAAAAATTGAGTGTTTTTGCTGCCCGAGGAAGAAAAGGCGTGATGCCGCGGTAAGAAAAAAAGCTGCCCAGGAGCAAAAATTTTTTTTTCTCAAATGTAATAACGGATGCTAGAATGTGATTCGGGGTGGAATTCCATGTCTAAAAATATTATTATTAGCTGTATTTAAAAATCGAGTGTTTTTGCTGCCCGAGGAAGAAAACGCGTGATGCCGCGGTCAGAAAAAAAGCTGCCCAAAAGCAAAAAAAAATTTTTTTTCTCAAATTTAATAACGGATGCTAGAATGGGATTCGGGGTGGAATTCCATGTCTAAAAATATTATTATTAGCTGTTTTTAAAAATCAAGTGTTTTTGCTGCCCGAGTAAGAAAACGTGTGATGCAGCGGTCAGAAAAAAAGCTGCCTAGGAGCAAAAAAAAATTTTTTTCTCAAATGTAATAACGGATGCTAGAATGTGATTCGGGGTGGAATTCCATTTCTAAAAATATTATTATTAGCTGTTTTTAAAAATCGAGTGTTTTTGCTGCCCGAGGAAGAAAACGCGTGATGCCGCGGTCAGATAAAATGCCGCCGAGGAGCAAAAAAATTTTTTTTCTCAAATGTAATAACGGATGCTAGAATGTGATTCGGGGTGGAATTCCATGTCTTAAAATATTATTATTAGCTATTTTTAAAAATCGAGTGTTTTTGCTGCCAGAGGAAGAAAACGCGTGATGCCGCGGTAAGAAAAAAAGCTGCCCAGGAGCAAAAATTTTTTTTTCTCAAATGTAATAACGGATGCTAGAATGTGATTCGGGGTGGAATTCCATGTCTAAAAATAATTTTTTTTCTCAAATTTAATAACGGATGCTAGAATGGGATTCGGGGTGGAATTCCATGTCTAAAAATATTATTATTAGCTGTTTTTAAAAATCAAGTGTTTTTGCTGCCCGAGGAAGAAAACGTGTGATGCAGCGGTCAGAAAAAAAGCTGCCTAGGAGCAAAAAAAATTTTTTTTCTCAAATGTAATAACGGATCCTAGAATGTGATTCGGGGTGGAATTCCATGTCTAAAAATATTATTATTAGCTGTTTTTAAAAATTGAGTGTTTTTGCTGTCCGAGGAAGAAAACGTGTGATCCTACAGTCAGAAAAAAAGCTGCCCAGGAGCAAAAAAAATTTTTTTTTTCTCAAATGTAATAACGGATGCTAGAATGTGATTCGGGGTGGAATTCCATGTCTAACAATATTATTATTAGCTGTTTTTAAAAATCAAGTGTTTTTGCTGCCCGAGGAAGAAAACGCATGATGCCGCGGTGAGAAAAAAAGCTGCCCAGGAGCAAAAAAAAATTTTTTTTCTCAAATGTAATAACGGATGCTAGAATGGGATTTGGGGTGGAATTCCATGTCTAACAATATTATTATTAGCTGTTTTTAAAAATCAAGTGTTTTTGCTGCCCGAGGAAGAAAACGCGTGATGCAGCAGTCAGAAAAAAAGCTGCCCAGAAGCAAAAAAAAATTTTTTTTTCTCAAATGTAATAAAGGATGCTAGAATGTGATTCAGGGTGTTATTCCATGTCTAAAAATATTATTATTAGCTGTTTTTAAAAATCAAGTGTTTTTGCTGCCCGAGGAAGAAAACACGTGATGCCGCGGTCCGAAAAAAAGCCGCCCAAGAGCAAAAAAAATTTTTTTCTCGAATGTAATAACGGATGCTAGAATGTGATTCTGGGTGGAATTCCATGTCTAAAAATATTATTATTAGCTGTTTTTAAAAATCGAGTGTTTTTCCTGCCCGAGGAAGAAAACGCGTGATGCCGCGGTAAGAAAAAAAGCTGCACAGGAGCAAAAATTTTTTTTTCTCAAATGTAATAACAGATGCTAGAATGTGATTCGGGGTGGAATTCCATGTCTAAAAATATTATTATTAGCTGTATTTAAAAATCGAGTGTTTTTGCTGCCCGAGGAAGAAAACGCGTGATGCCGCGGTCAGAAAAAAAGCTGCCCAGTAGCAAAAAAAAATTTTTTTTCTCAAATTTAATAACGGATGCTAGAATGGGATTCGGGGTGGAATTCCATGTCTAAAAATATTATTATTAGCTGTTTTTAAAAATCAAGTGTTTTTGCTGCCCGAGGAAGAAAACGTGTGATGCAGCAGACAGAAAAAAAGCTGCCTAGGAGCAAAAAAAATTTTTTTTCTCAAATGTAATAACGGATCCTAGAATGTGATTCAGGGTGGAATTCCATGTCTAAAAATATTATTATTAGCTGTTTTTAAAAATTGAGTGTTTTTGCTGCCCGAGGAAGAAAACGCGTGATGCCGCGGTCAGAAAAAAAGCTGCCCTGTAGCAAAAAAAAATTTTTTTTCTCAAATGTAATAACGGATGCTAGAATGGGATTCAGGGTGGAATTCCATGTCTAACAATATTATTATTAGCTGTTTTTAAAAATCAAGTGTTTTTGCTGCCCGAGGAAGAAAACGCGTGATGCAGCAGTCAGAAAAAAAGCTGCCCAGAAGCAAAAAAAATTTTTTTTTCTCAAATGTAATAACGGATGCTAGAATGTGATTCGGGGTGGAATTCCATGTCTAAAAATATTATTATTAGGGGTTTTTAAATATCGAGTGTTTTCGCTGCCCGAGGAAGACAACGCGTGATGCCGCGGTCAGAAAAAAAGCTGCCAGAAGCAAAAAAATTTTTTTCTCAAATGTAATAACGGATGCTAGAATGTGATTCGGGGTGGAATTCCATGTCTAAAAATATTTTTATTAGCTGTTTTTAAAAATCGAGTATTTTTGCTGCCCGAGGAAGAAAACGCATGATGCCGCGGTGAGAAAAAAAGCTGCCCAGGAGCAAAAAAAATTTTTTTTTCTCAAATGTAATAACGGATGCTAGAATGTGATTCAGGGTAGAATTCCATGTCTAAAAATATTATTATTAGCTGTTTTTAAAAATTGAGTGTTTTTGCTGCCTGAGGAAGAAAACGCGTGATGCCGCAGTAAAAAAAAAGCTGCCCAGGAGCAAAAATTTTTTTTTCTCAAATGTAATAACGGATGCTAGAATGTGATTCGGGGTGGAATTCCATGTCTAAAAATATTATTATTAGCTGTATTTAAAAATCGAGTGTTTTTGCTGCCCGAGGAAGAAAACGCGTGATGCCGCGGTCAGAAAAAAAGATGCCCAGTAGCAAAAAAAATTTTTTTTTCTCAAATGTAATAATGGATGCTAGAATGGGAATCGGGGTGGAATTCCATGTCTAAAAATATTTTTATTAGCTGTTTATAAAAATCGAGTGTTTTTGCTGTCCGAGGAAGAAAACGTGTGATCCTACAGTCAGAAAAAAAGCTGCCCAGGAGCAAAAAAAAATTTTTTTTTTCTCAAATGTAATAACGGATGCTAGAATGTGATTCGGGGTGGAATTCCATGTCTAAAAATATTATTATTAGCTGTTTTTAAAAATCAAGTGTTTTTGCTGCCCGAGGAAGAAAACGCATGATGCCGCGGTGAGAAAAAAAGCTGCCCAGGAGCAAAAAAATTTTTTTTTTCTCAAATGTAATAACGGATGCTAGAATGTGATTCGGGGTAGAATTCCATGTCTAAAAATATTATTATTAGCTGTTTTTAAAAATTGAGTGTTTTTGCTGCCCGAGGAAGAAAACGCGTGATGCCGCGATCAGAAAAAAAGCTGCACAGGAGCAAAAAATTTTTTTTTCTCAAATGTAATAACGGATGCTAGAATGTGATTCGGGGTGGAATTCCATGTCTAAAAATATTATTATTAGCTGTTTTTAAAAATCGAGTGTTTTTGCTGCCCGAGGAAGAAAACGTGTGATGCCGCGGTCAGATAAAATGCCGCCGAGGAGCAAAAAAATTTTTTTTTCTCAAATGTAATAACGGATGCTAGAATGTGATTCGGGGTGGAATTCCATGTCTTAAAATATTATTATTAGCTATTTTTAAAAATCGAGTGTTTTTGCTGCCCGAGGAAGAAAACGCGTGATGCCGCGGTAAGAAAAAAAGCTGCCCAGGAGCAAAAATTTTTTTTTCTCAAATGTAATAACGGATGCTAGAATGTGATTCGGGGTGGAATTCCATGTCTAAAAATATTTTTATTAGCTGTTTTTAAAAATCGAGTATTTTTGCTGCCCGAGGAAGAAAACGCATGATGCCGCGGTGAGAAAAAAAGCTGCCCAGGAGCAAAAAAAATTTTTTTTTCTCAAATGTAATAACGGATGCTAGAATGTGATTCGGGGTAGAATTCCATGTCTAAAAATATTATTATTAGCTGTTTTTAAAAATTGAGTGTTTTTGCTGCCCGAGGAAGAAAACGCATGATGCCGCGGTGAGAAAAAAAGCTGCCCAGGAGCAAAAAAATTTTTTTTTTCTCAAATGTAATAACGGATGCTAGAATGTGATTCGGGGTAGAATTCCATGTCTAAAAATATTATTATTAGCTGTTTTTAAAAATTGAGTGTTTTTGCTGCCCGAGGAAGAAAACGCGTGATGCCACGATCAAAAAAAAAGCTGCCCAGGAGCAAAAAAAAATTTTTTTTCTCAAATGTAATAACGGATCCTAGAATGTGATTCAGGGTGGAATTCCATGTCTAAAAATATTATTATTAGCTGTTTGTAAAAATCGATTGTTTTTGCTGCCCGAGGAAGAAAACGCGTGCTGCCGCGATCAGAAAAAAAGCTGCACAGGAGCAAAAAAATTTTTTTTCTCAAATGTAATAACGGATGCTAGAATGTGATTCGGGGTGGAATTCCATGTCTAAAAATATTATTATTAGCTGTTTTTAAAAATCGAGTGTTTTTGCTGCCCGAGGAAGAAAACGTGTGATGCCGCGGTCAGATAAAATGCCGCCGAGGAGCAAAAAAATTTTTTTTTCTCAAATGTAATAACGGATGCTAGAATGGATTCGGGGTGGAATTCCATGTCTTAAAATATTATTATTAGCTATTTTTAAAAATCGAGTGTTTTTGCTGCCCGAGGAAGAAAACGCGTGATGCCGCGGTAAGAAAAAAAGCTGCCCAGGAGCAAAATTTTTTTTTTCTCAAATGTAATAACGGATGCTAGAATGTGATTCGGGGTGGAATTCCATGTCTAAAAATATTATTATTAGCTGTATTTAAAAATCGAGTGTTTTTGCTGCCAGAGGAAGAAAACGCGTGATGCCGCGGTCAGAAAAAAAGCTGCCCAGTAGCAAAAAAAAATTTTTTTTCTCAAATTTAATAACGGATGCTAGAATGGGATTCGGGGTGGAATTCCATGTCTAAAAATATTATTATTAGCTGTTTTTAAAAATCAAGTGTTTTTGCTGCCCGAGGAAGAAAACGTGTGATGCAGCGGTCAGAAAAAAAGCTGCCTAGGAGCAAAAAAAATTTTTTTTCTCAAATGTAATAACGGATCCTAGAATGTGATTCGGGGTAGAATTCCATGTCTAAAAATATTATTATTAGCTGTTTTTAAAAATTGAGTGTTTTTGCTGCCCGAGGAAGAAAACGCGTGATGCCGCGGTCAGAAAAAAAGCTGCCCTGTAGCAAAAAAAAATTTTTTTTCTCAAATGTAATAACGGATGCTAGAATGTGATTCAGGGTGGAATTCCATGTCTAAAAATATTATTATTAGCTGTTTTAAAAAATTGAGTATTCTTGCTGTCCGAAGAAGAAAACGCGTGATGCCTCGGTCAGAAAAAAAGCTGCCCAGGAGCAAAAAATTTTTTTTTCTCAAATGTAATAATGGATGCTAGAATGGGATTCAGGGTGGAATTCCATGTCTAACAATATTATTATTAGCTGTTTTTAAAAATCAAGTGTTTTTGCTGCCCGAGGAAGAAAACGCGTGATGCAGCAGTCAGAAAAAAAGCTGCCCAGAAGCAAAAAAATTTTTTTTTTCTCAAATGTAATAACGGATACTAGAATGAGATTCGGGGTGGAATTCCATGTCTAAAAATATTATTATTAGCTGTTTTTAAAAATCGAGTGTTTTTGCTGCCCGAGGAAGAAAACGCGTGATCCCGCGGTCAGAAAAAATGCTGCCCAGGAACAAAAAATTTTTTTTTCTCAAATGTAATAACGGATGCTAGAATGGGATTCGGGGTGGAATTCCATGTCTAAAAATATTATCATTAGGTGTTTTTAAATATCGAGTGTTTTCGCTGCCCAAGGAAGACAACGCGTGATGCCGGGTCAGAAAAAAAGCTGCCAGAAGCAAAAAAATTTTTTTCTCAAATGTAATAACGGATGCTAGAATGTGATTCGGGGTGGAATTCCATGTCTAAAAATATTATTATTAGCTGTTTTTAAAAATCGAGTATTTTTGCTGCCCGAGGAAGAAAACGCATGATGCCGCGGTGAGAAAAAAAGCTGCCCAGGAGCAAAAAAAATTTTTTTTTCTCAAATGTAATAACGGATGCTAGAATGTGATTCGGGGTAGAATTCCATGTCTAAAAATATTATTATTAGCTGTTTTTAAAAATTGAGTGTTTTTGCTGCCCGAGGAAGAAAACGCGTGATGCCGCGGTAAGAGAAAAAGCTGCCCAGGAGCAAAAAATTTTTTTTCTCAAATGTAATAACGGATGCTAGAATATGATTCGGGGTGGAATTCCATGTCTAAAAATATTATTATTAGCTGTATTTAAAAATCGAGTGTTTTTGCTGCCCGAGGAAGAAAACGCGTGATGCCGCGGTCAGAAAAAAAGATGCCCAGTAGCAAAAAAAAATTTTTTTTCTCAAATGTAATAACGGATGCTAGAATGGGATTCGGGGTGGAATTCCATGTCTAAAAATATTTTTATTAGCTGTTTATAAAAATCGAGTGTTTTTGCTGTCCGAGGAAGAAAACGTGTGATCCTACAGTCAGATAAAAAGCTGCCCAGGAGCAAAAAAAAATTTTTTTTTTTCTCAAATGTAATAACGGATGCTAGAATGTGATTCGGGGTGGAATTCCATGTCTAAAAATATTATTATTAGCTGTTTTTAAAAATCGAGTGTTTTTGCTGCCCGAGGAAGAAAACGCATGATGCCGCGGTGAGAAAAAAAGCTGCACAGGAGCAAAAAAATTTTTTTTTTCTCAAATGTAATAACGGATGCTAGAATGTGATTCGGGGTAGAATTCCATGTCTAAAAATATTATTATTAGCTGTTTTTAAAAATTGAGTGTTTTTGCTGCCCGAGGAAGAAAACGCGTGATGCCGCGGTAAGAAAAAAAGCTGCCCAGGAGCAAAAATTTTTTTTTCTCAAATGTAATAACGGATGCTAGAATGTGATTCGGGGTGGAATTCCATGTCTAAAAATATTATTATTAGCTGTATTTAAAAATCGAGTGTTTTTGCTGCCCGAGGAAGAAAACGCGTGATGCCGCGGTCAGAAAAAAAGCTGCCCAAAAGCAAAAAAAAATTTTTTTTCTCAAATTTAATAACGGATGCTAGAATGGGATTCGGGGTGGAATTCCATGTCTAAAAATATTATTATTAGCTGTTTTTAAAAATCAAGTGTTTTTGCTGCCCGAGTAAGAAAACGTGTGATGCAGCGGTCAGAAAAAAAGCTGCCTAGGAGCAAAAAAAAATTTTTTTCTCAAATGTAATAACGGATGCTAGAATGTGATTCGGGGTGGAATTCCATTTCTAAAAATATTATTATTAGCTGTTTTTAAAAATCGAGTGTTTTTGCTGCCCGAGGAAGAAAACGCGTGATGCCGCGGTCAGATAAAATGCCGCCGAGGAGCAAAAAAATTTTTTTTCTCAAATGTAATAACGGATGCTAGAATGTGATTCGGGGTGGAATTCCATGTCTTAAAATATTATTATTAGCTATTTTTAAAAATCGAGTGTTTTTGCTGCCAGAGGAAGAAAACGCGTGATGCCGCGGTAAGAAAAAAAGCTGCCCAGGAGCAAAAATTTTTTTTTCTCAAATGTAATAACGGATGCTAGAATGTGATTCGGGGTGGAATTCCATGTCTAAAAATAATTTTTTTTCTCAAATTTAATAACGGATGCTAGAATGGGATTCGGGGTGGAATTCCATGTCTAAAAATATTATTATTAGCTGTTTTTAAAAATCAAGTGTTTTTGCTGCCCGAGGAAGAAAACGTGTGATGCAGCGGTCAGAAAAAAAGCTGCCTAGGAGCAAAAAAAATTTTTTTTCTCAAATGTAATAACGGATCCTAGAATGTGATTCGGGGTGGAATTCCATGTCTAAAAATATTATTATTAGCTGTTTTTAAAAATTGAGTGTTTTTGCTGCCCGAGGAAGAAAACGCGTGATGCCGCGGTCAGAAAAAAAGCTGCCCTGTAGCAAAAAAAAATTTTTTTTCTCAAATGTAATAACGGATGCTAGAATGTGATTCAGGGTGGAATTCCATGTCTAAAAATATTATTATTAGCTGTTTTAAAAAATTGAGTATTCTTGCTGTCCGAAGAAGAAAACGCGTGATGCCTCGGTCAGAAAAAAAGCTGCCCAGGAGCAAAAAATTTTTTTTTCTCAAATGTAATAATGGATGCTAGAATGGGATTCAGGGTGGAATTCCATGTCTAACAATATTATTATTAGCTGTTTTTAAAAATCAAGTGTTTTTGCTGCCCGAGGAAGAAAACGCGTGATGCAGCAGTCAGAAAAAAAACTGCCCAGAAGCAAAAAAATTTTTTTTTTCTCAAATGTAATAACGGATACTAGAATGAGATTCGGGGTGGAATTCCATGTCTAAAAATATTATTATTAGCTGTTTTTAAAAATCGAGTGTTTTTGCTGCCCGAGGAAGAAAACGCGTGATCCCGCGGTCAGAAAAAATGCTGCCCAGGAACAAAAAATTTTTTTTTCTCAAATGTAATAACGGATGCTAGAATGGGATTCGGGGTGGAATTCCATGTCTAAAAATATTATCATTAGGTGTTTTTAAATATCGAGTGTTTTCGCTGCCCAAGGAAGACAACGCGTGATGCCGCGGTCAGAAAAAAAGCTGCCAGAAGCAAAAAAATTTTTTTCTCAAATGTAATAACGGATGCTAGAATGTGATTCGGGGTGGAATTCCATGTCTAAAAATATTATTATTAGCTGTTTTTAAAAATCGAGTATTTTTGCTGCCCGAGGAAGAAAACGCATGATGCCGCGGTGAGAAAAAAAGCTGCCCAGGAGCAAAAAAAATTTTTTTTTCTCAAATGTAATAACGGATGCTAGAATGTGATTCGGGGTAGAATTCCATGTCTAAAAATATTATTATTAGCTGTTTTTAAAAATTGAGTGTTTTTGCTGCCCGAGGAAGAAAACGCGTGATGCCGCGGTAAGAAAAAAAGCTGCCCAGGAGCAAAAATTTTTTTTTCTCAAATGTAATAACGGATGCTAGAATGTGATTCGGGGTGGAATTCCATGTCTAAAAATATTATTATTAGCTGTATTTAAAAATCGAGTGTTTTTGCTGCCCGAGGAAGAAAACGCGTGATGCCGCGGTCAGAAAAAAAGCTGCCCAAAAGCAAAAAAAAATTTTTTTTCTCAAATTTAATAACGGATGCTAGAATGGGATTCGGGGTGGAATTCCATGTCTAAAAATATTATTATTAGCTGTTTTTAAAAATCAAGTGTTTTTGCTGCCCGAGTAAGAAAACGTGTGATGCAGCGGTCAGAAAAAAAGCTGCCTAGGAGCAAAAAAATTTTTTTTTCTCAAATGTAATAACGGATGCTAGAATGTGATTCGGGGTGGAATTCCATTTCTAAAAATATTATTATTAGCTGTTTTTAAAAATCGAGTGTTTTTGCTGCCCGAGGAAGAAAACGCGTGATGCCGCGGTCAGATAAAATGCCGCCGAGGAGCAAAAAAATTTTTTTTCTCAAATGTAATAACGGATGCTAGAATGTGATTCGGGGTGGAATTCCATGTCTTAAAATATTATTATTAGCTATTTTTAAAAATCGAGTGTTTTTGCTGCCAGAGGAAGAAAACGCGTGATGCCGCGGTAAGAAAAAAAGCTGCCCAGGAGCAAAAATTTTTTTTTCTCAAATGTAATAACGGATGCTAGAATGTGATTCGGGGTGGAATTCCATGTCTAAAAATATTTTTTTTTCTCAAATTTAATAACGGATGCTAGAATGGGATTCGGGGTGGAATTCCATGTCTAAAAATATTATTATTAGCTGTTTTTAAAAATCAAGTGTTTTTGCTGCCCGAGGAAGAAAACGTGTGATGCAGCGGTCAGAAAAAAAGCTGCCTAGGAGCAAAAAAAATTTTTTTTCTCAAATGTAATAACGGATCCTAGAATGTGATTCGGGGTGGAATTCCATGTCTAAAAATATTATTATTAGCTGTTTTTAAAAATTGAGTGTTTTTGCTGCCCGAGGAAGAAAACGCGTGATGCCGCGGTCAGAAAAAAAGCTGCCCTGTAGCAAAAAAAAATTTTTTTTCTCAAATGTAATAACGGATGCTAGAATGTGATTCAGGGTGGAATTCCATGTCTAAAAATATTATTATTAGCTGTTTTAAAAAATTGAGTATTCTTGCTGTCCGAAGAAGAAAACGCGTGATGCCTCGGTCAGAAAAAAAGCTGCCCAGGAGCAAAAAATTTTTTTTTCTCAAATGTAATAATGGATGCTAGAATGGGATTCAGGGTGGAATTCCATGTCTAACAATATTATTATTAGCTGTTTTTAAAAATCAAGTGTTTTTGCTGCCCGAGGAAGAAAACGCGTGATGCAGCAGTCAGAAAAAAAACTGCCCAGAAGCAAAAAAATTTTTTTTTTCTCAAATGTAATAACGGATACTAGAATGAGATTCGGGGTGGAATTCCATGTCTAAAAATATTATTATTAGCTGTTTTTAAAAATCGAGTGTTTTTGCTGCCCGAGGAAGAAAACGCGTGATGCCGCGGTCAGAAAAAAAGCTGCCCTGTAGCAAAAAAAAATTTTTTTTCTCAAATGTAATAACGGATGCTAGAATGTGATTCAGGGTGGAATTCCATGTCTAAAAATATTATTATTAGCTACTTTGAAAAATCAATTGTTTTTGCTGCCCGAGGAAGAAAACGCGTGATGCCGCGGTCATAAAAAAAGTTGCTCAGGAGCAAAAAAAATTTTTTTCTCTCCAATGTAATAACGGATGCTAGAATGTGATTTAGGGTGGAATTCCATGTCTAAAAATATTATTATTAGCTGTTTTTAAAAATTGACTCTTTTTGCTGCCCGAGGAAGAAAACGCGTGATGCCGCAGTCAGAAAAAAAGCTGCCCAGAAGCAAAAAAAAATTTTTTTTCTCAAATGTAATAACGGATCCTAGAATGTGATTCAGGGTGGAATTCCATGTCTAAAAATATTATTATTAGCTGTTTTTAAAAATCGAGTGTTTTTGCTGCCCGAGGAAGAAAACGCGTGATCCCGCGGTCAGAAAAAAAGCTGCCCAGGAACAAAAATTTTTTTTTTCTCAAATGTAATAACAGATGCTAGAATGGGATTCGGGGTGGAATTCCATGTCTAAAAATATTATTATTAGGTGTTTTTAA
This sequence comes from Arizona elegans, assembly GCA_022577455.1. Lineage (NCBI taxonomy): Eukaryota > Metazoa > Chordata > Lepidosauria > Squamata > Colubridae > Arizona > Arizona elegans. Next base: position 166,405,934 of record JAKOOJ010000001.1, on the reverse strand, counting down.
ATATCGAGTGTTTTCGCTGCCCAAGGAAGACAACACGTGATGCCGCGGTCAGAAAAAAAGCTGCCAGAAGCAAAAAATTTTTTTTCTCAAATGTAATAATGGATGCTAGAATGTGATTCGGGGTGGAATTCCATGTCTAAAAATGTTATTATTAGCTGTTTTTAAAAATCGAGTGTTTTTGCTGCCCGAGGAAGAAAACGCATGATGCCGCGGTGAGAAAAAAAGCTGCCCAGGAGAAAAAAAATTTTTTTTTCTCAAATGTAATAACGGATGCTAGAATGTGATTCGGGGTAGAATTCCATGTCTAAAAATATTATTATTAGCTATTTTAAAAAATTGAGTATTCTTGCTGTCCGAAGAAGAAAACGCGTGATGCCTCGGTCAGAAGAAAAGCTGCCCAGGAGCAAAAATTTTTTTTTTCTCAAATGTAATAATGAATGCTAGAATGTGATTCGGGGTGGAATTCCATGTCTAAAAATATTATTATTAGCTGTTTTTAAAAATTGAGTGTTTTTGCTGCCCGACGTAGAAAACGCGTGATGCCGCGTTCAGAAAAAATGCTGCCCAGGAGCAAAAATTTATTTTCTCAAATGTAATAACGGATGCTAGAGTATGATTCGGGGTGGAATTCCATGTCTAAAAATATTATTATTAGCTGTTTTTAAAAATCGAGTGTTTTTGCTGTCCGTAGAAGAAATCGCGTGATGCCGCGGTCAGAAAAAAAGCTGCCCATGAGCAAAAAAAATTTTTTTTTCTCAAATGTAATAACGGATGCAAGAATGTGATTCGGGGTGGAATTCCATGTCTAAAAATATTATTATTAGCTGTTTTTAAAAATCAAGTGTTTTTGCTGTCCGTAGAAGAAATCGCGTGATGACGCGGTCAGAAAAAAAGCTGCCCAGGAGCAAAAATATATATTTTTCTCAAATGTAATAACAGATGCTAGAATGTGATTCAGGGTGGAATTCCATGTCTAAAAATATTATTATTAGCTGTTTTTAAAAATCGAGTGTTTTTGCTGCCCGAGGAAGAAAAGGCGTGATGCCGCGGTAAGAAAAAAAGCTGCCCAGGAGCAAAAATTTTTTTTTCTCAAATGTAATAACGGATGCTAGAATGTGATTCGGGGTGGAATTCCATGTCTAAAAATATTATTATTAGCTGTATTTAAAAATCGAGTGTTTTTGCTGCCCGAGGAAGAAAACGCGTGATGCCGCGGTCAGAAAAAAAGCTGCCCAGTAGCAAAAAAAAATTTTTTTTCTCAAATTTAATAACGGATGCTAGAATGGGATTCGGGGTGGAATTCCATGTCTAAAAATATTATTATTAGCTGTTTTTAAAAATTGAGTGTTTTTGCTGCCCGAGGAAGAAAACGCGTGATGCCGCGGTCAGAAAAAAAGCTGCCCTGTAGCAAAAAAAAATTTTTTTTCTCAAATGTAATAACGGATGCTAGAATGTGATTCAGGGTGGAATTCCATGTCTAAAAATATTATTGTTAGCTGTTTTAAAAAATTGAGTATTCTTGCTGTCCGAAGAAGAAAACGCGTGATGCCTCGGTCAGAAAAAAAGCTGCCCAGGAGCAAAAAAATTTTTTTTTCTCAAATGCAATAATGGATGCTAGAATGTGATTCAGGGTGGAATTCCATGTCTAACAATATTATTATTAGCTGTTTTTAAAAATCAAGTGTTTTTGCTGCCCGAGGAAGAAAACGCGTGATCCCGCGGTCAGAAAAAAAGCTGCCCAGGAACAAAAATTTTTTTTTTCTCAAATGTAATAACGGATGCTAGAATGGGATTCGGGGTGGAATTCCATGTCTAAAAATATTATTATTAGGTGTTTTTAAATATCGAGTTTTTTCGCTGCCCAAGGAAGACAACGCGTGATGCCGCGGTCAGAAAAAAAGCTGCCAGAAGCAAAAAATTTTTTTTCTCAAATGTAATAACGGATGCTAGAATGTGATTCGGGGTGGAATTCCATGTCTAAAAATGTTATTATTAGCTGTTTTTAAAAATCGAGTGTTTTTGCTGCCCGAGGAAGAAAACGCATGATGCCGCGGTGAGAAAAAAAGCTGCCCAGGAGAAAAAAAAATTTTTTTTCTCAAATGTAATAACGGATGCTAGAATGTGATTCGGGGTAGAATTCCATGTCTAAAAATATTATTATTAGCTATTTTAAAAAATTGAGTATTCTTGCTGCCCGAGGAAGAAAACGCGTGATGCCGCGGTCAGATAAAATGCCGCCGAGGAGCAAAAAAATTTTTTTTCTCAAATGTAATAACGGATGCTAGAATGTGATTCGGGGTGGAATTCCATGTCTTAAAATATTATTATTAGCTATTTTTAAAAATCGAGTGTTTTTGCTGCCAGAGGAAGAAAACGCGTGATGCCGCGGTAAGAAAAAAAGCTGCCCAGGAGCAAAAATTTTTTTTTCTCAAATGTAATAACGGATGCTAGAATGTGATTCGGGGTGGAATTCCATGTCTAAAAATAATTTTTTTTCTCAAATTTAATAACGGATGCTAGAATGGGATTCGGGGTGGAATTCCATGTCTAAAAATATTATTATTAGCTGTTTTTAAAAATCAAGTGTTTTTGCTGCCCGAGTAAGAAAACGTGTGATGCAGCGGTCAGAAAAAAAGCTGCCTAGGAGCAAAAAAAATTTTTTTTCTCAAATGTAATAACGGATCCTAGAATGTGATTCGGGGTGGAATTCCATGTCTAAAAATATTATTATTAGCTGTTTTTAAAAATTGAGTGTTTTTGCTGCCCGAGGAAGAAAACGCGTGATGCCGCGGTCAGAAAAAAAGCTGCCCTGTAGCAAAAAAAAATTTTTTTTCTCAAATGTAATAACGGATGCTAGAATGTGATTCAGGGTGGAATTCCATGTCTAAAAATATTATTATTAGCTACTTTGAAAAATCAATTGTTTTTGCTGCCCGAGGAAGAAAACGCGTGATGCCGCGGTCATAAAAAAAGTTGCTCAGGAGCAAAAAAAATTTTTTTCTCTCCAATGTAATAACGGATGCTAGAATGTGATTTAGGGTGGAATTCCATGTCTAAAAATATTATTATTAGCTGTTTTTAAAAATTGACTCTTTTTGCTGCCCGAGGAAGAAAACGCGTGATGCCGCAGTCAGAAAAAAAGCTGCCCAGAAGCAAAAAAAAATTTTTTTTCTCAAATGTAATAACGGATCCTAGAATGTGATTCAGGGTGGAATTCCATGTCTAAAAATATTATTATTAGCTGTTTTTAAAAATCGAGTGTTTTTGCTGCCCGAGGAAGAAAACGCGTGATCCCGCGGTCAGAAAAAAAGCTGCCCAGGAACAAAAATTTTTTTTTTCTCAAATGTAATAACAGATGCTAGAATGGGATTCGGGGTGGAATTCCATGTCTAAAAATATTATTATTAGGTGTTTTTAAATATCGAGTGTTTTCGCTGCCCAAGGAAGACAACACGTGATGCCGCGGTCAGAAAAAAAGCTGCCAGAAGCAAAAAATTTTTTTTCTCAAATGTAATAATGGATGCTAGAATGTGATTCGGGGTGGAATTCCATGTCTAAAAATGTTATTATTAGCTGTTTTTAAAAATCGAGTGTTTTTGCTGCCCGAGGAAGAAAACGCATGATGCCGCGGTGAGAAAAAAAGCTGCCCAGGAGAAAAAAAATTTTTTTTTCTCAAATGTAATAACGGATGCTAGAATGTGATTCGGGGTAGAATTCCATGTCTAAAAATATTATTATTAGCTATTTTAAAAAATTGAGTATTCTTGCTGTCCGAAGAAGAAAACGCGTGATGCCTCGGTCAGAAGAAAAGCTGCCCAGGAGCAAAAATTTTTTTTTTCTCAAATGTAATAATGAATGCTAGAATGTGATTCGGGGTGGAATTCCATGTCTAAAAATATTATTATTAGCTGTTTTTAAAAATTGAGTGTTTTTGCTGCCCGAGGTAGAAAACGCGTGATGCCGCGTTCAGAAAAAATGCTGCCCAGGAGCAAAAATTTATTTTCTCAAATGTAATAACGGATGCTAGAGTGTGATTCGGGGTGGAATTCCATGTCTAAAAATATTATTATTAGCTGTTTTTAAAAATCGAGTGTTTTTGCTGTCCGTAGAAGAAATCGCGTGATGCCGCGGTCAGAAAAAAAGCTGCCCATGAGCAAAAAAAATTTTTTTTTCTCAAATGTAATAACGGATGCAAGAATGTGATTCGGGGTGGAATTCCATGTCTAAAAATATTATTATTAGCTGTTTTTAAAAATCAAGTGTTTTTGCTGTCCGTAGAAGAAATCGCGTGATGACGCGGTCAGAAAAAAAGCTGCCCAGGAGCAAAAATATATATTTTTCTCAAATGTAATAACAGATGCTAGAATGTGATTCAGGGTGGAATTCCATGTCTAAAAATATTATTATTAGCTGTTTTTAAAAATCGAGTGTTTTTGCTGCCCGAGGAAGAAAAGGCGTGATGCCGCGGTAAGAAAAAAAGCTGCCCAGGAGCAAAAATTTTTTTTTCTCAAATGTAATAACGGATGCTAGAATGTGATTCGGGGTGGAATTCCATGTCTAAAAATATTATTATTAGCTGTATTTAAAAATCGAGTGTTTTTGCTGCCCGAGGAAGAAAACGCGTGATGCCGCGGTCAGAAAAAAAGCTGCCCAGTAGCAAAAAAAATTTTTTTTTCTCAAATTTAATAACGGATGCTAGAATGGGATTCGGGGTGGAATTCCATGTCTAAAAATATTATTATTAGCTGTTTTTAAAAATTGAGTGTTTTTGCTGCCCGAGGAAGAAAACGCGTGATGCCGCGGTCAGAAAAAAAGCTGCCCTGTAGCAAAAAAAAATTTTTTTTCTCAAATGTAATAACGGATGCTAGAATGTGATTCAGGGTGGAATTCCATGTCTAAAAATATTATTGTTAGCTGTTTTAAAAAATTGAGTATTCTTGCTGTCCGAAGAAGAAAACGCGTGATGCCTCGGTCAGAAAAAAAGCTGCCCAGGAGCAAAAAAATTTTTTTTTCTCAAATGCAATAATGGATGCTAGAATGTGATTCAGGGTGGAATTCCATGTCTAACAATATTATTATTAGCTGTTTTTAAAAATCAAGTGTTTTTGCTGCCCGAGGAAGAAAACGCGTGATCCCGCGGTCAGAAAAAAAGCTGCCCAGGAACAAAAATTTTTTTTTTCTCAAATGTAATAACGGATGCTAGAATGGGATTCGGGGTGGAATTCCATGTCTAAAAATATTATTATTAGGTGTTTTTAAATATCGAGTTTTTTCGCTGCCCAAGGAAGACAACGCGTGATGCCGCGGTCAGAAAAAAAGCTGCCAGAAGCAAAAAATTTTTTTTCTCAAATGTAATAACGGATGCTAGAATGTGATTCGGGGTGGAATTCCATGTCTAAAAATGTTATTATTAGCTGTTTTTAAAAATCGAGTGTTTTTGCTGCCCGAGGAAGAAAACGCATGATGCCGCGGTGAGAAAAAAAGCTGCCCAGGAGAAAAAAAAATTTTTTTTCTCAAATGTAATAACGGATGCTAGAATGTGATTCGGGGTAGAATTCCATGTCTAAAAATATTATTATTAGCTATTTTAAAAAATTGAGTATTCTTGCTGCCCGAGGAAGAAAACGCGTGATGCCGCGATCAGAAAAAAAGCTGCACAGGAGCAAAAAAATTTTTTTTCTCAAATGTAATAACGGATGCTAGAATGTGATTCGGGGTGGAATTCCATGTCTAAAAATATTATTATTAGCTGTTTTTAAAAATCGAGTGTTTTTGCTGCCCGAGGAAGAAAACGCGTGATGCCGCGGTCAGATAAAATGCCGCCGAGGAGCAAAAAATTTTTTTTTCTCAAATGTAATAACGGATGCTAGAATGTGATTCGGGGTGGAATTCCATGTCTTAAAATATTATTATTAGCTATTTTTAAAAATCGAGTGTTTTTGCTGCCAGAGGAAGAAAACGCGTGATGCCGCGGTAAGAAAAAAAGCTGCCCAGGAGCAAAAAATTTTTTTTCTCAAATGTAATAACGGATGCTAGAATGGGATTCGGGGTGGAATTCCATGTCTAAAAATATTATTATTAGCTGTTTTTAAAAATCAAGTGTTTTTGCTGCCCGAGGAAGAAAACGTGTGATGCAGCGGTCAGAAAAAAAGCTGCCTAGGAGCAAAAAAAATTTTTTTTCTCAAATGTAATAACGGATCCTAGAATGTGATTCGGGGTGGAATTCCATGTCTAAAAATATTATTATTAGCTGTTTTTAAAAATTGAGTGTTTTTGCTGCCCGAGGAAGAAAACGCGTGATGCCGCGGTCAGAAAAAAAGCTGCCCTGTAGCAAAAAAAATTTTTTTTTCTCAAATGTAATAACGGATGCTAGAATGTGATTCAGGGTGGAATTCCATGTCTAAAAATATTATTATTAGCTGTTTTAAAAAATTGAGTATTCTTGCTGTCCGAAGAAGAAAACGCGTGATGCCTCGGTCAGAAAAAAAGCTGCCCAGGAGCAAAAAAATTTTTTTTCTCAAATGTAATAATGGATGCTAGAATGTGATTCAGGGTGGAATTCCATGTCTAACAATATTATTATTAGCTGTTTTTAAAAATCAAGTGTTTTTGCTGCCCGAGGAAGAAAACGCGTGATGCAGCAGTCAGAAAAAAAGCTGCCCAGAAGCAAAAAAAATTTTTTTTTCTCAAATGTAATAACGGATGCTAGAATGTGATTCAGGGTGGAATTCCATGTCTAAAAATATTATTATTAGCTGTTTTGAAAAATCAAGTGTTTTTGCTGCCCGAGGAAGAAAACGCGTGATGCCGCGGTCATAAAAAAAGTTGCTCAGGAGCAAAAAAAATTTTTTTCTCTCCAATGTAATAACGGATGCTAGAATGTGATTTAGGGTGGAATTCCATGTCTAAAAATATTATTATTAGCTGTTTTAAAAAATCAAGTGTTTTTGCTGCCCGAGGAAGAAAACGCGTGATGCAGCAGTCAGAAAAAAAACTGCCCAGAAGCAAAAAAAATTTTTTTTTCTCAAATGTAATAACGGATACTAGAATGAGATTCGGGGTGGAATTCCATGTCTAAAAATATTATTATTAGCTGTTTTTAAAAATCGAGTGTTTTTGCTGCCCGAGGAAGAAAACGCGTGATCCCGCGGTCAGAAAAAATGCTGCCCAGGAACAAAAAATTTTTTTTTCTCAAATGTAATAACGGATGCTAGAATGGGATTCGGGGTGGAATTCCATGTCTAAAAATATTATCATTAGGTGTTTTTAAATATCGAGTGTTTTCGCTGCCCAAGGAAGACAACGCGTGATGCCGCGGTCAGAAAAAAAGCTGCCAGAAGCAAAAAAATTTTTTTCTCAAATGTAATAACGGATGCTAGAATGTGATTCGGGGTGGAATTCCATGTCTAAAAATATTATTATTAGCTGTTTTTAAAAATCGAGTATTTTTGCTGCCCGAGGAAGAAAACGCATGATGCCGCGGTGAGAAAAAAAGCTGCCCAGGAGCAAAAAAAATTTTTTTTTCTCAAATGTAATAACGGATGCTAGAATGTGATTCGGGGTAGAATTCCATGTCTAAAAATATTATTATTAGCTGTTTTTAAAAATTGAGTGTTTTTGCTGCCCGAGGAAGAAAACGCGTGATGCCGCGGTAAGAAAAAAAGCTGCCCAGGAGCAAAAATTTTTTTTTCTCAAATGTAATAACGGATGCTAGAATATGATTCGGGGTGGAATTCCATGTCTAAAAATATTATTATTAGCTGTATTTAAAAATCGAGTGTTTTTGCTGCCCGAGGAAGAAAACGCGTGATGCCGCGGTCAGAAAAAAAGATGCCCAGTAGCAAAAAAAAATTTTTTTTCTCAAATGTAATAACGAATGCTAGAATGGGATTCGGGGTGGAATTCCATGTCTAAAAATATTTTTATTAGCTGTTTATAAAAATCGAGTGTTTTTGCTGTCCGAGGAAGAAAACGTGTGATCCTACAGTCAGATAAAAAGCTGCCCAGGAGCAAAAAAAAATTTTTTTTTTCTCAAATGTAATAACGGATACTAGAATGTGATTCGGGGTGGAATTCCATGTCTAAAAATATTATTATTAGCTGTTTTTAAAAATCGAGTGTTTTTTCTGCCCGAGGAAGAAAACGCGTGATCCCGCGGTCAGAAAAAAAGCTACCCAGGAACAAAAAAATTTTTTTTTCTCAAATGTAATAACGGATGCTAGAATGTGATTCGGGGTAGAATTCCATGTCTAAAAATATTATTATTAGCTGTGTTAAAAAATTGAGTATTCTTGCTGTCCGAAGAAGAAAACGCGTGATGCCTCGGTCAGAAATAAAGCTGCCCAGGAGCAAAATTTTTTTTTTCTCAAATGTAATAATGGATGCTAGAATGTGATTCGGGGTGGAATTCCATGTCTAAAAATATTATTATTAGCTGTTTTTAAAAATTGAGTGTTTTTGCTGCCCGAGGTAGAAAACGCGTGATACCGCGGTCAGAAAAAATGCTGCCCAGGAGCAAAAATTTATTTTCTCAAATGTAATAACGGATGCTAGAGTGTGATTCGGGGTGGAATTCCATGTCTAAAAATATTATTATTAGCTGTTTTTAAAAATCAAGTGTATTTGCTGTCCGTAGAAGAAATCGCGTGATGCCGCGGTCAGAAAAAAAGCTGCCCATGAGCAAAAAAAATTTTTTTTTCTCCAATGTAATAACGGATGCTAGAATGTAATTCGGGGTGGAATTCCATGTCTAAAAATATTATTATTAGCTGTTTTTAAAAATCAAGTGTTTTTGCTGTCCGTAGAAGAAATCGCGTGATGACGCGGTCAGAAAAAAAGCTGCCCAGGAGCAAAAATATATATTTTTCTCAAATGTAATAACGGATGCTAGAATGTGATTCGGGGTGGAATTCCATGTCTAAAAATATTATTATTAGCTGTTTATAAAAATCGAGTGTTTTTGCTGCCCGAGGAAGAAAACGCATGATGCTGTGGTCAGAAAAAAAGCTGCCCAGGAACAAATTTTTTTTTTCTCAAATGTAATAACGGATACTAGAATGTGATTCGGGGTGGAATTCCATGTCTAAAAATATTATTATTAGCTGTTTTTAAAAATCGAGTGTTTTTTCTGCCCGAGGAAGAAAACGCGTGATCCCGCGGTCAGAAAAAAAGCTACCCAGGAACAAAAAATTTTTTTTTTCTCAAATGTAATAACGGATGCTAGAATGGGATTCGGGGTGGAATTCCATGTCTAAAAATATTATTATTAGGTGTTTTTAAATATCGAGTGTTTTCGCTGCCCAAGGAAGACAACGCGTGATGCCGCGGTCAGAAAAAAAGCTGCCAGAAGCAAAAAATTTTTTTTCTCAAATGTAATAACGGATGCTAGAATGTGATTCGGGGTGGAATTCCATGTCTAAAAATGTTATTATTAGCTGTTTTTAAAAATCGAGTGTTTTTGCTGCCCGAGGAAGAAAACGCGTGATGCCGCGGTCAGAAAAAAAGCTGCCCCGGAACAAATTTTTTTTTTCTCAAATGTAATAACGGATACTAGAATGTGATTCGGGGTGGAATTCCATGTCTAAAAATATTATTATTAGCTGTTTTTAAAAATCGAGTGTTTTTGCTGCCCGAGGAAGAAAACGCGTGATGCCGCGGACAGAGAAAAAGCTGCCCAGGAGCAAAAAAATTTTTTTTCTCAAATGTAATAACGGATGCTAGAATGTGATTCGGGGTGGAATTCCATATCTAAAAATATTATTATTAGCTGTTTTTAAAAATCGAGTGTTTTTGCTCCCCGAGGAAGAAAACGCGTGATGCCGCGGTCAGAAAAAAAGCTGCCCAGGAGCAAAAAATTTTTTTTTCTCAACTGTAATAACGGATGCTAGAATGTGATTCGGGGTGGAATTCCATGTCTAAAAATATTATTATTACCTGTTTTTAAAAATCGAGTGTTTTTGCTGCCCGAGGAAGAAAACGCGTGATCCCGCGATCAGAAAAAAAGCTGCCAGAAGCAAAATTTTTTTTTTTCTCAAATATAAGAACGGATGCTAGAATGTGATTCGGGGTGGAATTCCATGTCTAAAAATGTTATTATTAGCTGTTTTTAAAAATCGAGTGTTTTTGATGCCCGAGGAAGAAAACGCATGATGCCGCGGTGAGAAAAAAAGCTGCCCAGGAGCAAAAAAAAATTTTTTTTCTCAAATGTAATAACGGATGCTAGAATGTGATTCGGGGTAGAATTCCATGTCTAAAAATATTATTATTAGCTGTGTTAAAAAATTGAGTATTCTTGCTGTCCGAAGAAGAAAACGCGTGATGCCTCGGTCAGAAATAAAGCTGCCCAGGAGCAAAATTTTTTTTTTCTCAAATGTAATAATGGATGCTAGAATGTGATTCGGGGTGGAATTCCATGTCTAAAAATATTATTATTAGCTGTTTTTAAAAATTGAGTGTTTTTGCTGCCCGAGGTAGAAAACGCGTGATACCGCGGTCAGAAAAAATGCTGCCCAGGAGCAAAAATTTATTTTCTCAAATGTAATAACGGATGCTAGAGTGTGATTCGGGGTGGAATTCCATGTCTAAAAATATTATTATTAGCTGTTTTTAAAAATCAAGTGTATTTGCTGTCCGTAGAAGAAATCGCGTGATGCCGCGGTCAGAAAAAAAGCTGCCCATGAGCAAAAAAAATTTTTTTTTCTCCAATGTAATAACGGATGCTAGAATGTAATTCGGGGTGGAATTCCATGTCTAAATATATTATTATTAGCTGTTTTTAAAAATCAAGTGTTTTTGCTGTCCGTAGAAGAAATCGCGTGATGACGCGGTCAGAAAAAAAGCTGCCCAGGAGCAAAAATATATATTTTTCTCAAATGTAATAACAGATGCTAGAATGTGATTCGGGGTGGAATTCCATGTCTAAAAATATTATTATTAGCTGTTTTTAAAAATCGAGTGTTTTTGCTGCCCGAGGAAGAAAACGCGTGATGCCGCTAGTCAGAAAAAAAGCTGCCCAGGAGCAAATTTTTTTTTTCTCAAATGTAATAACGGATACTAGAATGTGATTCGGGGTGGAATTCCATGTCTAAAAATATTATTATTAGCTGTTTTTAAAAATCGAGTGTTTTTTCTGCCCGAGGAAGAAAACGCGTGATCCCGCGGTCAGAAAAAAAGCTACCCAGGAACAAAAAAATTTTTTTTTCTCAAATGTAATAACGGATGCTAGAATGTGATTCGGGGTAGAATTCCATGTCTAAAAATATTATTATTAGCTGTGTTAAAAAATTGAGTATTCTTGCTGTCCGAAGAAGAAAACGCGTGATGCCTCGGTCAGAAATAAAGCTGCCCAGGAGCAAAATTTTTTTTTTCTCAAATGTAATAATGGATGCTAGAATGTGATTCGGGGTGGAATTCCATGTCTAAAAATATTATTATTAGCTGTTTTTAAAAATTGAGTGTTTTTGCTGCCCGAGGTAGAAAACGCGTGATACCGCGGTCAGAAAAAATGCTGCCCAGGAGCAAAAATTTATTTTCTCAAATGTAATAACGGATGCTAGAGTGTGATTCGGGGTGGAATTCCATGTCTAAAAATATTATTATTAGCTGTTTTTAAAAATCAAGTGTATTTGCTGTCCGTAGAAGAAATCGCGTGATGCCGCGGTCAGAAAAAAAGCTGCCCATGAGCAAAAAAAATTTTTTTTTCTCCAATGTAATAACGGATGCTAGAATGTAATTCGGGGTGGAATTCCATGTCTAAAAATATTATTATTAGCTGTTTTTAAAAATCAAGTGTTTTTGCTGTCCGTAGAAGAAATCGCGTGATGACGCGGTCAGAAAAAAAGCTGCCCAGGAGCAAAAATATATATTTTTCTCAAATGTAATAACAGATGATAGAATGTGATTCGGGGTGGAATTCCAGGTCTAAAAATATTATTATTAGCTGTTTTTAAAAATCGAGTGTTTTTGCTGCCCGAGGAAGAAAACGCGTGATGCCGCAGTCAGAAAAAAAGCTGCCCAGGATCAATTTTTTTTTTTCTCAAATGTAATAACGGATGCTAGAATGTGATTCGGGGTGGAATTCCATGTATAAAAATATTATTATTAGCTGTTTTTAAAAATCGAGTGTTTTTGCTGCCCGAGGAAGAAAACGCGTGATGCCGCGGTCAGAAAAAAAGCTGCCCAGGAGCAAAAAAATTTTTTTTCTCAAATGTAATAACGGATGCTAGAATGTGATTCGGGGTGGAATTCCATATCTAAAAATATTATTATTAGCTGTTTTTAAAAATCAAGTGTTTTTGCTGCCCGAGGAAGAAAACGCGTGATGCCGCGGTCAGAAAAAAAGCTGCCCAGGAGCAAAAAAAATTTTTTTCTCAAATGTAATAACGGATGCTAGAATGTGATTCGGGGTTGAATTCCATGTCTAAAAATATTATTATAAGCTGTTTTTAAAAATCGAGTGTTTTTGCTGCCCGAGGAAGAAAACGCGTGATGCCGCGGTCAGAAAAAAAGCTGCCCCGGAACAAATTTTTTTTTTCTCAAATGTAATAACGGATACTAGAATGTGATTCGGGGTGGAATTCCATGTCTAAAAATATTATTATTAGCTGTTTTTAAAAATCGAGTGTTTTTGCTGCCCGAGGAAGAAAACGCGTGATGCCGCGGACAGAGAAAAAGCTGCCCAGGAGCAAAAAAATTTTTTTTCTCAAATGTAATAACGGATGCTAGAATGTGATTCGGGGTGGAATTCCATATCTAAAAATATTATTATTAGCTGTTTTTAAAAATCGAGTGTTTTTGCTCCCCGAGGAAGAAAACGCGTGATGCCGCGGTCAGAAAAAAAGCTGCCCAGGAGCAAAAATTTTTTTTTTCTCAACTGTAATAACGGATGCTAGAATGTGATTCGGGGTGGAATTCCATGTCTAAAAATATTATTATTAGCTGTTTTTAAAAATCGAGTGTTTTTGCTGCCCGAGGAAGAAAACGCGTGATCCCGCGGTCAGAAAAAAAGCTGCCAGAAGCAAAAATTTTTTTTCTCAAATATAAGAACGGATGCTAGAATGTGATTCGGGGTGGAATTCCATGTCTAAAAATGTTATTATTAGCTGTTTTTAAAAATCGAGTGTTTTTGATGCCCGAGGAAGAAAACGCATGATGCCGCGGTGAGAAAAAAAGCTGCCCAGGAGCAAAAAAAAATTTTTTTTCTCAAATGTAATAACGGATGCTAGAATGTGATTCGGGGTAGAATTCCATGTCTAAAAATATTATTATTAGCTGTGTTAAAAAATTGAGTATTCTTGCTGTCCAAAGAAGAAAACGCGTGATGCCTCGGTCAGAAATAAAGCTGCCCAGGAGCAAAATTTTTTTTTTCTCAAATGTAATAATGGATGCTAGAATGTGATTCGGGGTGGAATTCCATGTCTAAAAATATTATTATTAGCTGTTTTTAAAAATTGAGTGTTTTTGCTGCCCGAGGTAGAAAACGCGTGATACCGCGGTCAGAAAAAATGCTGCCCAGGAGCAAAAATTTATTTTCTCAAATGTAATAACGGATGCTAGAGTGTGATTCGGGGTGGAATTCCATGTCTAAAAATATTATTATTAGCTGTTTTTAAAAATCAAGTGTATTTGCTGTCCGTAGAAGAAATCGCGTGATGCCGCGGTCAGAAAAAAAGCTGCCCATGAGCAAAAAAAATTTTTTTTTCTCCAATGTAATAACGGATGCTAGAATGTAATTCGGGGTGGAATTCCATGTCTAAAAATATTATTATTAGCTGTTTTTAAAAATCAAGTGTTTTTGCTGTCCGTAGAAGAAATCGCGTGATGACGCGGTCAGAAAAAAAGCTGCCCAGGAGCAAAAATATATATTTTTCTCAAATGTAATAACAGATGCTAGAATGTGATTCGGGGTGGAATTCCATGTCTAAAAATATTATTATTAGCTGTTTTTAAAAATCGAGTGTTTTTGCTGCCCGAGGAAGAAAACGCGTGATGCCGCGGTCAGAAAAAAAGCTGCCCAGGAGCAAAAAAAAATTTTTTCTCAAATGTAATAACGGATGCTAGAATGTGATTCGGGGTTGAATTCCATGTCTAAAAATATTATTATAAGCTGTTTTTAAAAATCGAGTGTTTTTGCTGCCCGAGGAAGAAAACGCGTGATGCCTCGGTCAGAAAAAAAGCTGCCCAGGAGCAAAAATTTTTTTTTCTTAAATGTAATAACGGATGCTAGAATGTGATTCGGGGTGCAATTCCATGTCTAAAAATATTATTATTAGCTGTTTTTAAAAATCGAGTGTTTTTTCTGCCCGAGGAAGAAAACGCGTGATCCCGCGGTCAGAAAAAAAGCTACCCAGGAACAAAAAATTTTTTTTTTCTCAAATGTAATAACGGATGCTAGAATGGGATTCGGGGTGGAATTCCATGTCTAAAAATATTATTATTAGGTGTTTTTAAATATCGAGTGTTTTCGCTGCCCAAGGAAGACAACGCGTGATGCCGCGGTCAGAAAAAAAGCTGCCAGAAGCAAAAAATTTTTTTTCTCAAATGTAATAACGGATGCTAGAATGTGATTCGGGGTGGAATTCCATGTCTAAAAATGTTATTATTAGCTGTTTTTAAAAATCGAGTGTTTTTGCTGCCCGAGGAAGAAAACGCGTGATGCCGCGGTCAGAAAAAAAGCTGCCCCGGAACAAATTTTTTTTTCTCAAATGTAATAACGGATACTAGAATGTGATTCGGGGTGGAATTCCATGTCTAAAAATATTATTATTAGCTGTTTTTAAAAATCGAGTGTTTTTGCTGCCCGAGGAAGAAAACGCGTGATGCCGCGGACAGAGAAAAAGCTGCCCAGGAGCAAAAAAATTTTTTTTCTCAAATGTAATAACGGATGCTAGAATGTGATTCGGGGTGGAATTCCATATCTAAAAATATTATTATTAGCTGTTTTTAAAAATCAAGTGTTTTTGCTGCCCGAGGAAGAAAACGCGTGATGCCGCGGTCAGAAAAAAAGCTGCCCAGGAGCAAAAAAAAATTTTTTCTCAAATGTAATAACGGATGCTAGAATGTGATTCGGGGTTGAATTCCATGTCTAAAAATATTATTATAAGCTGTTTTTAAAAATCGAGTGTTTTTGCTGCCCGAGGAAGAAAACGCGTGATGCCGCGGTCAGAAAAAAAGCTGCCCCGGAACAAATTTTTTTTTTCTCAAATGTAATAACGGATACTAGAATGTGATTCGGGGTGGAATTCCATGTCTAAAAATATTATTATTAGCTGTTTTTAAAAATCGAGTGTTTTTGCTGCCCGAGGAAGAAAACGCGTGATGCCGCGGACAGAGAAAAAGCTGCCCAGGAGCAAAAAAATTTTTTTTCTCAAATGTAATAACGGATGCTAGAATGTGATTCGGGGTGGAATTCCATATCTAAAAATATTATTATTAGCTGTTTTTAAAAATCGAGTGTTTTTGCTCCCCGAGGAAGAAAACGCGTGATGCCGCGGTCAGAAAAAAAGCTGCCCAGGAGCAAAAAATTTTTTTTTCTCAACTGTAATAACGGATGCTAGAATGTGATTCGGGGTGGAATTCCATGTCTAAAAATATTATTATTAGCTGTTTTTAAAAATCGAGTGTTTTTGCTGCCCGAGGAAGAAAACGCGTGATCCCGCGGTCAGAAAAAAAGCTGCCAGAAGCAAAATTTTTTTTTTCTCAAATATAAGAACGGATGCTAGAATGTGATTCGGGGTGGAATTCCATGTCTAAAAATGTTATTATTAGCTGTTTTTAAAAATCGAGTGTTTTTGATGCCCGAGGAAGAAAACGCATGATGCCGCGGTGAGAAAAAAAGCTGCCCAGGAGCAAAAAAAAATTTTTTTTCTCAAATGTAATAACGGATGCTAGAATGTGATTCGGGGTAGAATTCCATGTCTAAAAATATTATTATTAGCTGTGTTAAAAAATTGAGTATTCTTGCTGTCCGAAGAAGAAAACGCGTGATGCCTCGGTCAGAAATAAAGCTGCCCAGGAGCAAAATTTTTTTTTTCTCAAATGTAATAATGGATGCTAGAATGTGATTCGGGGTGGAATTCCATGTCTAAAAATATTATTATTAGCTGTTTTTAAAAATTGAGTGTTTTTGCTGCCCGAGGTAGAAAACGCGTGATACCGCGGTCAGAAAAAATGCTGCCCAGGAGCAAAAATTTATTTTCTCAAATGTAATAACGGATGCTAGAGTGTGATTCGGGGTGGAATTCCATGTCTAAAAATATTATTATTAGCTGTTTTTAAAAATCAAGTGTATTTGCTGTCCGTAGAAGAAATCGCGTGATGCCGCGGTCAGAAAAAAAGCTGCCCATGAGCAAAAAAAATTTTTTTTTCTCCAATGTAATAACGGATGCTAGAATGTAATTCGGGGTGGAATTCCATGTCTAAAAATATTATTATTAGCTGTTTTTAAAAATCAAGTGTTTTTGCTGTCCGTAGAAGAAATCGCGTGATGACGCGGTCAGAAAAAAAGCTGCCCAGGAGCAAAAATATATATTTTTCTCAAATGTAATAACAGATGCTAGAATGTGATTCGGGGTGGAATTCCATGTCTAAAAATATTATTATTAGCTGTTTTTAAAAATCGAGTGTTTTTGCTGCCCGAGGAAGAAAACGCGTGATGCCGCGGTCAGAAAAAAAGCTGCCCAGGAGCAAAAAAATTTTTTTTCTCAAATGTAATAACAGATGCTAGAATGTGATTCGGGGTGGAATTCCATATCTAAAAATATTATTATTAGCTGTTTTTAAAAATCAAGTGTTTTTGCTGCCCGAGGAAGAAAACGCGTGATGCCGCGGTCAGAAAAAAAGCTGCCCAGGAGCAAAAAAAAATTTTCTCTCAAATGTAATAACGGATGCTAGAATGTGATTCGGGGTTGAATTCCATGTCTAAAAATATTATTATAAGCTGTTTTTCAAAATCGAGTGTTTTTGCTGCCCGAGGAAGAAAACGCGTGATGCCGCGGTCAGAAAAAAAGCTGCCCCGGAACAAATTTTTTTTTTCTCAAATGTAATAACGGATACTAGAATGTGATTCGGGGTGGAATTCCATGTCTAAAAATATTATTATTAGCTGTTTTTAAAAATCGAGTGTTTTTGCTGCCCGAGGAAGAAAACGCGTGATGCCGCAGTCAGAAAAAAAGCTGCCCAGGAGCAAATTTTTTTTTTCTCAAATGTAATAACGGATGCTAGAATGTGATTCGGGGTGGAATTCCATGTCTAAAAATATTATTATTAGCTGTTTTTAAAAATCGAGTGTTTTTGCTGCCCGAGGAAGAAAACGCCTGATGCCGCGGTCAGAAAAAAAGCTGCCAGAAGCAAAAAATTTTTTTTCTCAAATGTAATAACGGATGCTAGAATGTGATTCGGGGTAGAATTCCATGTCTAAAAATATTATTATTAGCTATTTTAAAAAAATGAGTATTCTTGCTGTCCGAAGAAGAAAACGCGTGATGCCTCGGTCAGAAGAAAAGCTGCCCAGGAGCAAAAATTTTTTTTTTCTCAAATGTAATAATGGATGCTAGAATGTGATTCGGGGTGGAATTCCATGTCTAAAAATATTATTATTAGCTGTTTTTAAAAATCGAGTGTTTTTGCTCCCCGAGGAAGAAAACGCGTGATGCCGCGGTCAGAAAAAAAGCTGCCCAGGAGCAAAAAATTTTTTTTTCTCAACTGTAATAACGGATGCTAGAATGTGATTCGGGGTGGAATTCCATGTCTAAAAATATTATTATTAGCTGTTTATAAAAATCGAGTGTTTTTGCTGCCCGAGGAAGCAAACGCATGATGCCGTGGTCAGAAAAAAAGCTGCCCAGGAACAATTTTTTTTTCCTCAAATGTAATAACGGATACTAGAATGTGATTCGGGGTGGAATTCCATGTCTAAAAATATTATTATTAGCTGTTTTTAAAAATCGAGTATTTTTGCTGCCCGAGGAAGAAAACGCATGATGCCGCGGTGAGAAAAAAAGCTGCCCAGGAGCAAAAAAAAATTTTTTTTCTCAAATGTAATAACGGATGCTAGAATGTGATTCGGGGTAGAATTCCATGTCTAAAAATATTATTATTAGCTGTGTTAAAAAATTGAGTATTCTTGCTGTCCGAAGAAGAAAACGCGTGATGCCTCGGTCAGAAATAAAGCTGCCCAGGAGCAAAATTTTTTTTTTCTCAAATGTAATAATGGATGCTAGAATGTGATTCGGGGTGGAATTCCATGTCTAAAAATATTATTATTAGCTGTTTTTAAAAATTGAGTGTTTTTGCTGCCCGAGGTAGAAAACGCGTGATACCGCGGTCAGAAAAAATGCTGCCCAGGAGCAAAAATTTATTTTCTCAAATGTAATAACGGATGCTAGAGTGTGATTCGGGGTGGAATTCCATGTCTAAAAATATTATTATTAGCTGTTTTTAAAAATCAAGTGTATTTGCTGTCCGTAGAAGAAATCGCGTGATGCCGCGGTCAGAAAAAATGCTGCACAGGAGCAAAAATTTATTTTCTCAAATGTAATAACGGATGCTAGAGTGTGATTCGGGGTGGAATTCCATGTCTAAAAATATTATTATTAGCTGTTTTTAAAAATCAAGTGTATTTGCTGTCCGTAGAAGAAATCGCGTGATGACGCGGTCAGAAAAAAAGCTGCCCAGGAGCAAAAATATATATTTTTCTCAAATGTAATAACAGATGCTAGAATGTGATTCGGGGTGGAATTCCATGTCTAAAAATATTATTATTAGCTGTTTTTAAAAATCGAGTGTTTTTGCTGCCCGAGGAAGAAAACGCGTGATGCCGCAGTCAGAAAAAAAGCTGCCCAGGATCAATTTTTTTTTTCTCAAATGTAATAACGGATGCTAGAATGTGATTCGGGGTGGAATTCCATGTCTAAAAATATTATTATAAGCTGTTTTTAAAAATCGAGTGTTTTTGCTGCCCGAGGAAGAAAACGCGTGATGCCTCGGTCAGAAAAAAAGCTGCCCAGGAGCAAAAAATTTTTTTTCTTAAATGTAATAACGGATGCTAGAATGTGATTCGGGGTGGAATTCCATGTCTAAAAATATTATTATTAGCTGTTTATAAAAATCGAGTGTTTTTGCTGCCCGAGGAAGAAAACGCATGATGCCGTGGTCAGAAAAAAAGCTGCCCAGGAACAAATTTTTTTTTCCTCAAATGTAATAACGGATACTAGAATGTGATTCGGGGTGGAATTCCATGTCTAAAAATATTATTATTAGCTGTTTTTAAAAATCGAGTGTTTTTTCTGCCCGAGGAAGAAAACGCGTGATCCCGCGGTCAGAAAAAAAGCTACCCAGGAACAAAAAAATTTTTTTTTCTCAAATGTAATAACGGATGCTAGAATGTGATTCGGGGTAGAATTCCATGTCTAAAAATATTATTATTAGCTGTGTTAAAAAATTGAGTATTCTTGCTGTCCGAAGAAGAAAACGCGTGATGCCTCGGTCAGAAATAAAGCTGCCCAGGAGCAAAATTTTTTTTTTCTCAAATGTAATAATGGATGCTAGAATGTGATTCGGGGTGGAATTCCATGTCTAAAAATATTATTATTAGCTGTTTTTAAAAATTGAGTGTTTTTGCTGCCCGAGGTAGAAAACGCGTGATACCGCGGTCAGAAAAAATGCTGCCCAGGAGCAAAAATTTATTTTCTCAAATGTAATAACGGATGCTAGAGTGTGATTCGGGGTGGAATTCCATGTCTAAAAATATTATTATTAGCTGTTTTTAAAAATGAAGTGTATTTGCTGTCCGTAGAAGAAATCGCGTGATGCCGCGGTCAGAAAAAAAGCTGCCCATGAGCAAAAAAAATTTTTTTTTCTCCAATGTAATAACGGATGCTAGAATGTAATTCGGGGTGGAATTCCATGTCTAAAAATATTATTATTAGCTGTTTTTAAAAATCAAGTGTTTTTGCTGTCCGTAGAAGAAATCGCGTGATGACGCGGTCAGAAAAAAAGCTGCCCAGGAGCAAAAATATATATTTTTCTCAAATGTAATAACAGATGATAGAATGTGATTCGGGGTGGAATTCCATGTCTAAAAATATTATTATTAGCTGTTTTTAAAAATCGAGTGTTTTTGCTGCCCGAGGAAGAAAACGCGTGATGCCGCAGTCAGAAAAAAAGCTGCCCAGGATCAATTTTTTTTTTTCTCAAATGTAATAACGGATGCTAGAATGTGATTCGGGGTGGAATTCCATGTATAAAAATATTATTATTAGCTGTTTTTAAAAATCGAGTGTTTTTGCTGCCCGAGGAAGAAAACGCGTGATGCCGCGGTCAGAAAAAAAGCTGCCCAGGAGCAAAAAAATTTTTTTTCTCAAATGTAATAACGGATGCTAGAATGTGATTCGGGGTGGAATTCCATATCTAAAAATATTATTATTAGCTGTTTTTAAAAATCAAGTGTTTTTGCTGCCCGAGGAAGAAAACGCGTGATGCCGCGGTCAGAAAAAAGGCTGCCCAGGAGCAAAAAAAAATTTTTTCTCAAATGTAATAACGGATGCTAGAATGTGATTCGGGGTTGAATTCCATGTCTAAAAATATTATTATAAGCTGTTTTTAAAAATCGAGTGTTTTTGCTGCCC
Organism: Arizona elegans; assembly: GCA_022577455.1. Taxonomy (NCBI): domain Eukaryota; kingdom Metazoa; phylum Chordata; class Lepidosauria; order Squamata; family Colubridae; genus Arizona; species Arizona elegans. Next base: position 166,385,310 of record JAKOOJ010000001.1, on the reverse strand, counting down.
GAGGAAGAAAACGCGTGATGCCGCGGTCAGAAAAAAAGCTGCCCCGGAACAAATTTTTTTTTTCTCAAATGTAATAACGGATACTAGAATGTGATTCGGGGTGGAATTCCATGTCTAAAAATATTATTATTAGCTGTTTTTAAAAATCGAGTGTTTTTGCTGCCCGAGGAAGAAAACGCGTGATGCCGCGGACAGAGAAAAAGCTGCCCAGGAGCAAAAAAATTTTTTTTCTCAAATGTAATAACGGATGCTAGAATGTGATTCGGGGTGGAATTCCATATCTAAAAATATTATTATTAGCTGTTTTTAAAAATCGAGTGTTTTTGCTCCCCGAGGAAGAAAACGCGTGATGCCGCGGTCAGAAAAAAAGCTGCCCAGGAGCAAAAAAATTTTTTTTCTCAACTGTAATAACGGATGCTAGAATGTGATTCGGGGTGGAATTCCATGTCTAAAAATATTATTATTAGCTGTTTTTAAAAATCGAGTGTTTTTGCTGCCCGAGGAAGAAAACGCGTGATCCCGCGGTCAGAAAAAAAGCTGCCAGAAGCAAAATTTTTTTTTTCTCAAATATAAGAACGGATGCTAGAATGTGATTCGGGGTGGAATTCCATGTCTAAAAATGTTATTATTAGCTGTTTTTAAAAATCGAGTGTTTTTGATGCCCGAGGAAGAAAACGCATGATGCCGCGGTGAGAAAAAAAGCTGCCCAGGAGCAAAAAAAAATTTTTTTTCTCAAATGTAATAACGGATGCTAGAATGTGATTCGGGGTAGAATTCCATGTCTAAAAATATTATTATTAGCTGTGTTAAAAAATTGAGTATTCTTGCTGTCCGAAGAAGAAAACGCGTGATGCCTCGGTCAGAAATAAAGCTGCCCAGGAGCAAAATTTTTTTTTCCTCAAATGTAATAATGGATGCTAGAATGTGATTCGGGGTGGAATTCCATGTCTAAAAATATTATTATTAGCTGTTTTTAAAAATTGAGTGTTTTTGCTGCCCGAGGTAGAAAACGCGTGATACCGCGGTCAGAAAAAATGCTGCCCAGGAGCAAAAATTTATTTTCTCAAATGTAATAACGGATGCTAGAGTGTGATTCGGGGTGGAATTCCATGTCTAAAAATATTATTATTAGCTGTTTTTAAAAATCAAGTGTATTTGCTGTCCGTAGAAGAAATCGCGTGATGCCGCGGTCAGAAAAAAAGCTGCCCATGAGCAAAAAAAATTTTTTTTTCTCCAATGTAATAACGGATGCTAGAATGTAATTCGGGGTGGAATTCCATGTCTAAAAATATTATTATTAGCTGTTTTTAAAAATCAAGTGTTTTTGCTGTCCGTAGAAGAAATCGCGTGATGACGCGGTCAGAAAAAAAGCTGCCCAGGAGCAAAAATATATATTTTTCTCAAATGTAATAACAGATGCTAGAATGTGATTCGGGGTGGAATTCCATGTCTAAAAATATTATTATTAGCTGTTTTTAAAAATCGAGTGTTTTTGCTGCCCGAGGAAGAAAACGCGTGATGCCGCGGTCAGAAAAAAAGCTGCCCAGGAGCAAAAAAAAATTTTTTCTCAAATGTAATAACGGATGCTAGAATGTGATTCGGGGTTGAATTCCATGTCTAAAAATATTAGTATAATCTGTTTTTAAAAATCGAGTGTTTTTGCTGCCCGAGGAAGAAAACGCGTGATGCCTCGGTCAGAAAAAAAGCTGCCCAGGAGCAAAAAATTTTTTTTCTTAAATGTAATAACGGATGCTAGAATGTGATTCGGGGTGGAATTCCATGTCTAAAAATATTATTATTAGCTGTTTATAAAAATCGAGTGTTTTTGCTGCCCGAGGAAAAAAACGCATGATGCCGTGGTCAGAAAAAAAGCTGCCCAGGAACAAATTTTTTTTTTCTCAAATGTAATAACGGATACTAGAATGTGATTCGGGGTGGAATTCCATGTCTAAAAATATTATTATTAGCTGTTTTTAAAAATCGAGTGTTTTTTCTGCCCGAGGAAGAAAACGCGGGATCCCGCGGTCAGAAAAAAAGCTACCCAGGAACAAAAAATTTTTTTTTTCTCAAATGTAATAACGGATGCTAGAATGGGATTCGGGGTGGAATTCCATGTCTAAAAATATTATTATTAGGTGTTTTTAAATATCGAGTGTTCTCGCTGCCCAAGGAAGACAACGCGTGATGCCGCGGTCAGAAAAAAAGCTGCCAGAAGCAAAAAATTTTTTTTCTCAAATGTAATAACGGATGCTAGAATGTGATTCGGGGTGGAATTCCATGTCTAAAAATGTTATTATTAGCTGTTTTTAAAAATCGAGTGTTTTTGCTGCCCGAGGAAGAAAACGCGTGATGCCGCGGTCAGAAAAAAAGCTGCCCCGGAACAAATTTTTTTTTTCTCAAATGTAATAACGGATACTAGAATGTGATTCGGGGTGGAATTCCATGTCTAAAAATATTATTATTAGCTGTTTTTAAAAATCGAGTGTTTTTGCTGCCCGAGGAAGAAAACGCGTGATGCCGCGGACAGAGAAAAAGCTGCCCAGGAGCAAAAAAATTTTTTTTCTCAAATGTAATAACGGATGCTAGAATGTGATTCGGGGTGGAATTCCATATCTAAAAATATTATTATTAGCTGTTTTTAAAAATCAAGTGTTTTTGCTGCCCGAGGAAGAAAACGCGTGATGCCGCGGTCAGAAAAAAAGCTGCCCAGGAGCAAAAAAAAATTTTTTCTCAAATGTAATAACGGATGCTAGAATGTGATTCGGGGTTGAATTCCATGTCTAAAAATATTATTATAAGCTGTTTTTAAAAATCGAGTGTTTTTGCTGCCCGAGGAAGAAAACGCGTGATGCCGCGGTCAGAAAAAAAGCTGCCCCGGAACAAATTTTTTTTTTCTCAAATGTAATAACGGATACTAGAATGTGATTCGGGGTGGAATTCCATGTCTAAAAATATTATTATTAGCTGTTTTTAAAAATCGAGTGTTTTTGCTGCCCGAGGAAGAAAACGCGTGATGCCGCGGACAGAGAAAAAGCTGCCCAGGAGCAAAAAAATTTTTTTTCTCAAATGTAATAACGGATGCTAGAATGTGATTCGGGGTGGAATTCCATATATAAAAATATTATTATTAGCTGTTTTTAAAAATCGAGTGTTTTTGCTCCCCGAGGAAGAAAACGCGTGATGCCGCGTTCAGAAAAAAAGCTGCCCAGGAGCAAAAAATTTTTTTTTCTCAACTGTAATAACGGATGCTAGAATGTGATTCGGGGTGGAATTCCATGTCTAAAAATATTATTATTAGCTGTTTTTAAAAATCGAGTGTTTTTGCTGCCCGAGGAAGAAAACGCGTGATCCCGCGGTCAGAAAAAAAGCTGCCAGAAGCAAAATTTTTTTTTTCTCAAATATAAGAACGGATGCTAGAATGTGATTCGGGGTGGAATTCCATGTCTAAAAATATTATTATAAGCTGTTTTTAAAAATCGAGTGTTTTTGCTGCCCGAGGAAGAAAACGCGTGATGCCGCGGTCAGAAAAAAAGCTGCCCCGGAACAAATTTTTTTTTTCTCAAATGTAATAACGGATACTAGAATGTGATTCGGGGTGGAATTCCATGTCTAAAAATATTATTATTAGCTGTTTTTAAAAATCGAGTGTTTTTGCTGCCCGAGGAAGAAAACGCGTGATGCCGCGGACAGAGAAAAAGCTGCCCAGGAGCAAAAAAATTTTTTTTCTCAAATGTAATAACGGATGCTAGAATGTGATTCGGGGTGGAATTCCATATCTAAAAATATTATTATTAGCTGTTTTTAAAAATCGAGTGTTTTTGCTCCCCGAGGAAGAAAACGCGTGATGCCGCGGTCAGAAAAAAAGCTGCCCAGAGGCAAAAAATTTTTTTTTCTCAACTGTAATAACGGATGCTAGAATGTGATTCGGGGTGGAATTCCATGTCTAAAAATATTATTATTAGCTGTTTTTAAAAATCGAGTGTTTTTGCTGCCCGAGGAAGAAAACGCGTGATCCCGCGGTCAGAAAAAAAGCTGCCAGAAGCAAAATTTTTTTTTTCTCAAATATAAGAACGGATGCTAGAATGTGATTCGGGGTGGAATTCCATGTCTAAAAATGTTATTATTAGCTGTTTTTAAAAATCGAGTGTTTTTGATGCCCGAGGAAGAAAACGCATGATGCCGCGGTGAGAAAAAAAGCTGCCCAGGAGCAAAAAAAAATTTTTTTTCTCAAATGTAATAACGGATGCTAGAATGTGATTCGGGGTAGAATTCCATGTCTAAAAATATTATTATTAGCTGTGTTAAAAAATTGAGTATTCTTGCTGTCCGAAGAAGAAAACGCGTGATGCCTCGGTCAGAAATAAAGCTGCCCAGGAGCAAAATTTTTTTTTTCTCAAATGTAATAATGGATGCTAGAATGTGATTCGGGGTGGAATTCCATGTCTAAAAATATTATTATTAGCTGTTTTTAAAAATTGAGTGTTTTTGCTGCCCGAGGTAGAAAACGCGTGATACCGCGGTCAGAAAAAATGCTGCCCAGGAGCAAAAATTTATTTTCTCAAATGTAATAACGGATGCTAGAGTGTGATTCGGGGTGGAATTCCATGTCTAAAAATATTATTATTAGCTGTTTTTAAAAATCAAGTGTATTTGCTGTCCGTAGAAGAAATCGCGTGATGCCGCGGTCAGAAAAAAAGCTGCCCATGAGCAAAAAAAATTTTTTTTTCTCCAATGTAATAACGGATGCTAGAATGTAATTCGGGGTGGAATTCCATGTCTAAAAATATTATTATTAGCTGTTTTTAAAAATCAAGTGTTTTTGCTGTCCGTAGAAGAAATCGCGTGATGACGCGGTCAGAAAAAAAGCTGCCCAGGAGCAAAAATATATATTTTTCTCAAATGTAATAACAGATGCTAGAATGTGATTCGGGGTGGAATTCCATGTCTAAAAATATTATTATTAGCTGTTTTTAAAAATCGAGTGTTTTTGCTGCCCGAGGAAGAAAACGCGTGATGCCGCGGTCAGAAAAAAAGCTGCCCAGGAGCAAAAAAAAATTTTTTCTCAAATGTAATAACGGATGCTAGAATGTGATTCGGGGTTGAATTCCATGTCTAAAAATATTATTATAAGCTGTTTTTAAAAATCGAGTGTTTTTGCTGCCCGAGGAAGAAAACGCGTGATGCCTCGGTCAGAAAAAAAGCTGCCCAGGAGCAAAAAATTTTTTTTCTTAAATGTAATAACGGATGCTAGAATGTGATTCGGGGTGGAATTCCATGTCTAAAAATATTATTATTAGCTGTTTATAAAAATCGAGTGTTTTTGCTGCCCGAGGAAGAAAACGCATGATGCCGTGGTCAGAAAAAAAGCTGCCCAGGAACAAATTTTTTTTTTCTCAAATGTAATAACGGATACTAGAATGTGATTCGGGATGGAATTCCATGTCTAAAAATATTATTATTAGCTGTTTTTAAAAATCGAGTGTTTTTTCTGCCCGAGGAAGAAAACGCGTGATCCCGCGGTCAGAAAAAAAGCTACCCAGGAACAAAAAATTTTTTTTTTCTCAAATGTAATAACGGATGCTAGAATGGGATTCGGGGTGGAATTCCATGTCTAAAAATATTATTATTAGGTGTTTTTAAATATCGAGTGTTTTCGCTGCCCAAGGAAGACAACGCGTGATGCCGCGGTCAGAAAAAAAGCTGCCAGAAGCAAAAAATTTTTTTTCTCAAATGTAATAACGGATGCTAGAATGTGATTCGGGGTGGAATTCCATGTCTAAAAATGTTATTATTAGCTGTTTTTAAAAATCGAGTGTTTTTGCTGCCCGAGGAAGAAAACGCGTGATGCCGCGGTCAGAAAAAAAGCTGCCCCGGAACAAATTTTTTTTTTCTCAAATGTAATAACGGATACTAGAATGTGATTCGGGGTGGAATTCCATGTCTAAAAATATTATTATTAGCTGTTTTTAAAAATCGAGTGTTTTTGCTGCCCGAGGAAGAAAACGCGTGATGCCGCGGACAGAGAAAAAGCTGCCCAGGAGCAAAAAAATTTTTTTTCTCAAATGTAATAACGGATGCTAGAATGTGATTCGGGGTGGAATTCCATATCTAAAAATATTATTATTAGCTGTTTTTAAAAATCAAGTGTTTTTGCTGCCCGAGGAAGAAAACGCGTGATGCCGCGGTCAGAAAAAAAGCTGCCCAGGAGCAAAAAAAAATTTTTTCTCAAATGTAATAACGGATGCTAGAATGTGATTCGGGGTTGAATTCCATGTCTAAAAATATTATTATAAGCTGTTTTTAAAAATCGAATGTTTTTGCTGCCCGAGGAAGAAAACGCGTGATGCCGCGGTCAGAAAAAAAGCTGCCCCGGAACAAATTTTTTTTTTCTCAAATGTAATAACGGATACTAGAATGTGATTCGGGGTGGAATTCCATGTCTAAAAATATTATTATTAGCTGTTTTTAAAAATCGAGTGTTTTTGCTGCCCGAGGAAGAAAACGCGTGATGCCGCGGACAGAGAAAAAGCTGCCCAGGAGCAAAAAAATTTTTTTTCTGAAATGTAATAACGGATGCTAGAATGTAATTCGGGGTGGAATTCCATATCTAAAAATATTATTATTAGCTGTTTTTAAAAATCGAGTGTTTTTGCTCCCCGAGGAAGAAAACGCGTGATGCCGCGGTCAGAAAAAAAGCTGCCCAGGAGCAAAAAATTTTTTTTTCTCAACTGTAATAACGGATGCTAGAATGTGATTCGGGGTGGAATTCCATGTCTAAAAATATTATTATTAGCTGTTTTTAAAAATCGAGTGTTTTTGCTGCCCGAGGAAGAAAACGCGTGATCCCGCGGTCAGAAAAAAAGCTGCCAGAAGCAAAATTTTTTTTTTCTCAAATATAAGAACGGATGCTAGAATGTGATTCGGGGTGGAATTCCATGTCTAAAAATGTTATTATTAGCTGTTTTTAAAAATCGAGTGTTTTTGATGCCCGAGGTAGAAAACGCGTGATACCGCGGTCAGAAAAAATACTGCCCAGGAGCAAAAATTTATTTTCTCAAATGTAATAACGGATGCTAGAGTGTGATTCGGGGTGGAATTCCATGTCTAAAAATATTATTATTAGCTGTTTTTAAAAATCAAGTGTATTTGCTGTCCGTAGAAGAAATCGCGTGATGCCGCGGTCAGAAAAAAAGCTGCCCATGAGCAAAAAAAATTTTTTTTTCTCCAATGTAATAACGGATGCTAGAATGTAATTCGGGGTGGAATTCCATGTCTAAAAATATTATTATTAGCTGTTTTTAAAAATCAAGTGTTTTTGCTGTCCGTAGAAGAAATCGCGTTATGACGCGGTCAGAAAAAAAGCTGCCCAGGAGCAAAAATATATATTTTTCTCAAATGTAATAACAGATGCTAGAATGTGATTCGGGGTGGAATTCCATGTCTAAAAATATTATTATTAGCTGTTTTTAAAAATCGAGTGTTTTTGCTGCCCGAGGAAGAAAACGCGTGATGCCGCGGTCAGAAAAAAAGCTGCCCAGGAGCAAAAAAAAATTTTTTCTCAAATGTAATAACGGATGCTAGAATGTGATTCGGGGTTGAATTCCATGTCTAAAAATATTATTATAAGCTGTTTTTAAAAATCGAGTGTTTTTGCTGCCCGAGGAAGAAAACGCGTGATGCCTCGGTCAGAAAAAAAGCTGCCCAGGAGCAAAAAATTTTTTTTCTTAAATGTAATAACGGATGCAAGAATGTGATTCGGGGTGGAATTCCATGTCTAAAAATATTATTATTAGCTGTTTATAAAAATCGAGTGTTTTTGCTGCCCGAGGAAGAAAACGCATGATGCCGTGGTCAGAAAAAAAGCTGCCCAGGAACAAATTTTTTTTTTCTCAAATGTAATAACGGATACTAGAATGTGATTCGGGGTGGAATTCCATGTCTAAAAATATTATTATTAGCTGTTTTTAAAAATCGAGTGTTTTTTCTGCCCGAGGAAGAAAACGCGTGATCCCGCGGTCAGAAAAAAAGCTACCCAGGAACAAAAAATTTTTTTTTTCTCAAATGTAATAACGGATGCTAGAATGGGATTCGGGGTGGAATTCCATGTCTAAAAATATTATTATTAGGTGTTTTTAAATATCGAGTGTTTTCGCTGCCCAAGGAAGACAACGCGTGATGCCGCGGTCAGAAAAAAAGCTGCCAGAAGCAAAAAATTTTTTTTCTCAAATGTAATAACGGATGCTAGAATGTGATTCGGGGTGGAATTCCATGTCTAAAAATGTTATTATTAGCTGTTTTTAAAAATCGAGTGTTTTTGCTGCCCGAGGAAGAAAACGCGTGATGCCGCGGTCAGAAAAAAAGCTGCCCCGGAACAAATTTTTTTTTTCTCAAATGTAATAACGGATACTAGAATGTGATTCGGGGTGGAATTCCATGTCTAAAAATATTATTATTAGCTGTTTTTAAAAATCGAGTGTTTTTGCTGCCCGAGGAAGAAAACGCGTGATGCCGCGGACAGAGAAAAAGCTGCCCAGGAGCAAAAAAATTTTTTTTCTCAAATGTAATAACGGATGCTAGAATGTGATTCGGGGTGGAATTCCATATCTAAAAATATTATTATTAGCTGTTTTTAAAAATCGAGTGTTTTTGCTCCCCGAGGAAGAAAACGCGTGATGCCGCGGTCAGAAAAAAAGCTGCCCAGGAGCAAAAAATTTTTTTTTCTCAACTGTAATAACGGATGCTAGAATGTGATTCGGGGTGGAATTCCATGTCTAAAAATATTATTATTACCTGTTTTTAAAAATCGAGTGTTTTTGCTGCCCGAGGAAGAAAACGCATGATCCCGCGGTCAGAAAAAAAGCTGCCAGAAGCAAAATTTTTTTTTTTCTCAAATATAAGAACGGATGCTAGAATGTGATTCGGGGTGGAATTCCATGTCTAAAAATGTTATTAATAGCTGTTTTTAAAAATCGAGTGTTTTTGATGCCCGAGGAAGAAAACGCATGATGCCGCGGTGAGAAAAAAAGCTGCCCAGGAGCAAAAAAAAATTTTTTTTCTCAAATGTAATAACGGATTCTAGAATGTGATTCGGGGTAGAATTCCATGTCTAAAAATATTATTATTAGCTGTGTTAAAAAATTGAGTATTCTTGCTGTCCGAAGAAGAAAACGCGTGATGCCTCGGTCAGAAATAAAGCTGCCCAGGAGCAAAATTTTTTTTTTCTCAAATGTAATAATGGATGCTAGAATGTGATTCGGGGTGGAATTCCATGTCTAAAAATATTATTATTAGCTGTTTTTAAAAATTGAGTGTTTTTGCTGCCCGAGGTAGAAAACGCGTGATACCGCGGTCAGAAAAAATGCTGCCCAGGAGCAAAAATTTATTTTCTCAAATGTAATAACGGATGCTAGAGTGTGATTCGGGGTGGAATTCCATGTCTAAAAATATTATTATTAGCTGTTTTTAAAAATCAAGTGTATTTGCTGTCCGTAGAAGAAATCGCGTGATGTCGCGGTCAGAAAAAAAGCTGCCCATGAGCAAAAAAAATTTTTTTTTCTCCAATGTAATAACGGATGCTAGAATGTAATTCGGGGTGGAATTCCATGTCTAAAAATATTATTATTAGCTGTTTTTAAAAATCAAGTGTTTTTGCTGTCCGTAGAAGAAATCGCGTGATGACGCGGTCAGAAAAAAAGCTGCCCAGGAGCAAAAATATATATTTTTCTCAAATGTAATAACAGATGCTAGAATGTGATTCGGGGTGGAATTCCATGTCTAAAAATATTATTATTAGCTGTTTTTAAAAATCGAGTGTTTTTGCTGCCCGAGGAAGAAAACGCGTGATGCCGCAGTCAGAAAAAAAGCTGCCCAGGATCAATTTTTTTTTTTCTCAAATGTAATAACGGATGCTAGAATGTGATTCGGGGTGGAATTCCATGTCTAAAAATGTTATTAATAGCTGTTTTTAAAAATCGAGTGTTTTTGATGCCCGAGGAAGAAAACGCATGATGCCGCGGTGAGAAAAAAAGCTGCCCAGGAGCAAAAAAAAATTTTTTTTCTCAAATGTAATAACGGATGCTAGAATGTGATTCGGGGTAGAATTCCATGTCTAAAAATATTATTATTAGCTGTGTTAAAAAATTGAGTATTCTTGCTGTCCGAAGAAGAAAACGCGTGATGCCTCGGTCAGAAATAAAGCTGCCCAGGAGCAAAATTTTTTTTTTCTCAAATGTAATAATGGATGCTAGAATGTGATTCGGGGTGGAATTCCATGTCTAAAAATATTATTATTAGCTGTTTTTAAAAATTGAGTGTTTTTGCTGCCCGAGGTAGAAAACGCGTGATACCGCGGTCAGAAAAAATGCTGCCCAGGAGCAAAAATTTATTTTCTCAAATGTAATAACGGATGCTAGAGTGTGATTCGGGGTGGAATTCCATGTCTAAAAATATTATTATTAGCTGTTTTTAAAAATCAAGTGTATTTGCTGTCCGTAGAAGAAATCGCGTGATGTCGCGGTCAGAAAAAAAGCTGCCCATGAGCAAAAAAAATTTTTTTTTCTCCAATGTAATAACGGATGCTAGAATGTAATTCGGGGTGGAATTCCATGTCTAAAAATATTATTATTAGCTGTTTTTAAAAATCAAGTGTTTTTGCTGTCCGTAGAAGAAATCGCGTGATGACGCGGTCAGAAAAAAAGCTGCCCAGGAGCAAAAATATATATTTTTCTCAAATGTAATAACAGATGCTAGAATGTGATTCGGGGTGGAATTCCATGTCTAAAAATATTATTATTAGCTGTTTTTAAAAATCGAGTGTTTTTGCTGCCCGAGGAAGAAAACGCGTGATGCCGCAGTCAGAAAAAAAGCTGCCCAGGATCAATTTTTTTTTTTCTCAAATGTAATAACGGATGCTAGAATGTGATTCGGGGTGGAATTCCATGTCTAAAAATATTATTATTAGCTGTTTTTAAAAATCGAGTGTTTTTGCTGCCCGAGGAAGAAAACGCGTGATGCCGCGGTCAGAAAAAAAGCTGCCCAGGAGCAAAAAAATTTTTTTTCTCAAATGTAATAACAGATGCTAGAATGTGATTCGGGGTGGAATTCCATATCTAAAAATATTATTATTAGCTGTTTTTAAAAATCAAGTGTTTTTGCTGCCCGAGGAAGAAAACGCGTGATGCCGCGGTCAGAAAAAAATCTGCCCAGGAGCAAAAAAAAATTTTTTCTCAAATGTAATAACGGATGCTAGAATGTGATTCGGGGTTGAATTCCATGTCTAAAAATATTATTATAAGCTGTTTTTCAAAATCGAGTGTTTTTGCTGCCCGAGGAAGAAAACGCGTGATGCCGCGGTCAGAAAAAAAGCTGCCCCGGAACAAATTTTTTTTTTCTCAAATGTAATAACGGATACTAGAATGTGATTCGGGGTGGAATTCCATGTCTAAAAATATTATTATTAGCTGTTTTTAAAAATCGAGTGTTTTTGCTGCCCGAGGAAGAAAACGCGTGATGCCGCAGTCAGAAAAAAAGCTGCCCAGGAGCAAATTTTTTTTTTCTCAAATGTAATAACGGATGCTAGAATGTGATTCGGGGTGGAATTCCATGTCTAAAAATATTATTATTAGCTGTTTTTAAAAATCGAGTGTTTTTGCTGCCCGAGGAAGAAAACGCCTGATGCCGCGGTCAGAAAAAAAGCTGCCCAGGAGCAAAAAAATTTTTTTTCTCAAATGTAATAACGGATGCTAGAATGTGATTCGGGGTGGAATTCCATATCTAAAAATATTATTATTAGCTGTTTTTAAAAATCGAGTGTTTTTGCTGCCCGAGGAAGAAAACGCGTGATGCCGCGGTCAGAAAAAAAGCTGCCCAGGAGCAAAAAAAAATTTTTTCTCAAATGTAATAACGGATGCTAGAATGTGATTCGGGGTTGAATTCCATGTCTAAAAATATTATTATAAGCTGTTTTTAAAAATCGAGTGTTTTTGCTGCCCGAGGAAGAAAACGCGTGATGCCTCGGTCAGAAAAAAAGCTGCCCAGGAGCAAAAAATTTTTTTTCTTAAATGTAATAACGGATGCTAGAATGTGATTCGGGGTGGAATTCCATGTCTAAAAATATTATTATTAGCTGTTTATAAAAATCGAGTGTTTTTGCTGCGCGAGGAAGAAAACGCATGATGCCGTGGTCAGAAAAAAAGCTGCCCAGGAACAAATTTTTTTTTTCTCAAATGTAATAACGGATACTAGAATGTGATTCGGGGTGGAATTCCATGTCTAAAAATATTATTATTAGCTGTTTTTAAAAATCGAGTGTTTTTTCTGCCCGAGGAAGAAAACGCGTGATCCCGCGGTCAGAAAAAAAGCTACCCAGGAACAAAAAATTTTTTTTTTCTCAAATGTAATAACGGATGCTAGAATGGGATTCGGGGTGGAATTCCATGTCTAAAAATATTATTATTAGGTGTTTTTAAATATCGAGTGTTTTCGCTGCCCAAGGAAGACAACGCGTGATGCCGCGGTCAGAAAAAAAGCTGCCAGAAGCAAAAAATTTTTTTTCTCAAATGTAATAACGGATGCTAGAATGTGATTCGGGGTAGAATTCCATGTCTAAAAATATTATTATTAGCTATTTTAAAAAAATGAGTATTCTTGCTGTCCGAAGAAGAAAACGCGTGATGCCTCGGTCAGAAGAAAAGCTGCCCAGGAGCAAAAATTTTTTTTTTCTCAAATGTAATAATGGATGCTAGAATGTGATTCGGGGTGGAATTCCATGTCTAAAAATATTATTATTAGCTGTTTTTAAAAATTGAGTGTTTTTGCTGCCCGAGGTAGAAAACGCGTGATGCCGCGGTCAGAAAAAATGCTGCCCAGGAGCAAAAATTTATTTTCTCAAATGTAATAACGGATGCTAGAGTGTGATTCGGGGTGGAATTCCATGTTTAAAAATATTATTATTAGCTGTTTTTAAAAATCGAGTGTTTTTGCTGTCCGTAGAAGAAATCGCGTGATGCCGCGGTCAGAAAAAAAGCTGCCCATGAGCAAAAATATATATTTTTCTCAAATGTAATAACGGATACTAGAATGTGATTCGGGGTGGAATTCCATGTCTAAAAATATTATTATTAGCTGTTTTTAAAAATCGAGTGTTTTTGCTGCCCGAGGAAGAAAACGCGTGATCCCGCGGTCAGAAAAAAAGCTGCCAGAAGCAAAAAAATTTTTTTTCTCAAATATAATAACGGATGCTAGAATGTGATTCGGGGTGGAATTCCATGTCTAAAAATGTTATTATTAGCTGTTTTTAAAAATCGAGTGTTTTTGCTGCCCGAGGAAGAAAACGCGTGATGCCGCAGTCAGAAAAAAAGCTGTCCAGGAGCAAATTTTTTTTTTCTCAAATGTAATAACGGATGCTAGAATGTGATTCGGGGTGGTATTCCATGTCTAAAAATATTATTATTAGCTGTTTTTAAAAATCGAGTGTTTTTGCTGCCCGAGGAAGAAAACGCGTGATGCCGCAGTCAGAAAAAAAGCTGCCCAGGAGCAAAAAAAATTTTTTTCTCAAATGTAATAACGGATGCTAGAATGTGATTCGGGGTGGAATTCCATATCTAAAAATATTATTATTAGCTGTTTTTAAAAATCGAGTGTTTTTGCTCCCCGAGGAAGAAAACGCGTGATGCCGCGGTCAGAAAAAAAGCTGCCCAGGAGCAAAAAATTTTTTTTTCTCAACTGTAATAACGGATGCTAGAATGTGATTCGGGGTGGAATTCCATGTCTAAAAATATTATTATTAGCTGTTTATAAAAATCGAGTGTTTTTGCTGCCCGAGGAAGCAAACGCATGATGCCGTGGTCAGAAAAAAAGCTGCCCAGGAACAATTTTTTTTTCCTCAAATGTAATAACGGATACTAGAATGTGATTCGGGGTGGAATTCCATGTCTAAAAATATTATTATTAGCTGTTTTTAAAAATCGAGTATTTTTGCTGCCCGAGGAAGAAAACGCATGATGCCGCGGTGAGAAAAAAAGCGGCCCAGGAGCAAAAAAAAATTTTTTTTCTCAAATGTAATAACGGATGCTAGAATGTGATTCGGGGTAGAATTCCATGTCTAAAAATATTATTATTAGCTGTGTTAAAAAATTGAGTATTCTTGCTGTCCGAAGAAGAAAACGCGTGATGCCTCGGTCAGAAATAAAGCTGCCCAGGAGCAAAATTTTTTTTTTCTCAAATGTAATAATGGATGCTAGAATGTGATTCGGGGTGGAATTCCATGTCTAAAAATATTATTATTAGCTGTTTTTAAAAATTGAGTGTTTTTGCTGCCCGAGGTAGAAAACGCGTGATACCGCGGTCAGAAAAAATGCTGCCCAGGAGCAAAAATTTATTTTCTCAAATGTAATAACGGATGCTAGAGTGTGATTCGGGGTGGAATTCCATGTCTAAAAATATTATTATTAGCTGTTTTTAAAAATCAAGTGTATTTGCTGTCCGTAGAAGAAATCGCGTGATGCCGCGGTCAGAAAAAAAGCTGCCCATGAGCAAAAAAAATTTTTTTTTCTCCAATGTAATAACGGATGCTAGAATGTAATTCGGGGTGGAATTCCATGTCTAAAAATATTATTATTAGCTGTTTTTAAAAATCAAGTGTTTTTGCTGTCCGTAGAAGAAATCGCGTGATGACGCGGTCAGAAAAAAAGCTGCCCAGGAGCAAAAATATATATTTTTCTCAAATGTAATAACAGATGCTAGAATGTGATTCGGGGTGGAATTCCATGTCTAAAAATATTATTATTAGCTGTTTTTAAAAATCGAGTGTTTTTGCTGCCCGAGGAAGAAAACGCGTGATGCCGCAGTCAGAAAAAAAGCTGCCCAGGATCAATTTTTTTTTTCTCAAATGTAATAACGGATGCTAGAATGTGATTCGGGGTGGAATTCCATGTCTAAAAATATTATTATTAGCTGTTTTTAAAAATCGAATGTTTTTGCTGCCCGAGGAAGAAAACGCGTGATGCCGCGGTCAGAAAAAAAGCTGCCCAGGAGCAAAAAATTTTTTTTTCTCAAATGTAATAACGGATGCTAGAATGTGATTCGGGGTGGAATTCCATATCTAAAAATATTATTATTAGCTGTTTTTAAAAATCAAGTGTTTTTGCTGCCCGAGGAAGAAAACGCGTGATGCCGCGGTCAGAAAAAAAGCTGCCGAGGAGCAAAAAAAAATTTTTTCTCAAATGTAATAACGGATGCTAGAATGTGATTCGGGGTTGAATTCCATGTCTAAAAATATTATTATAAGCTGTTTTTAAAAATCGAGTGTTTTTGCTGCCCGAGGAAGAAAACGCGTGATGCCTCGGTCAGAAAAAAAGCTGCCCAGGAGCAAAAAATTTTTTTTTCTTAAATGTAATAACGGATGCTAGAATGTGATTCGGGGTGGAATTCCATGTCTAAAAATATTATTATTAGCTGTTTATAAAAATCGAGTGTTTTTGCTGCCCGAGGAAGAAAACGCATGATGCCGTGGTCAGAAAAAAAGCTGCCCAGGAACAAATTTTTTTTTTTCTCAAATGTAATAACGGATACTAGAATGTGATTCGGGGTGGAATTCCATGTCTAAAAATATTATTATTAGCTGTTTTTAAAAATCGAGTGTTTTTGCTGCCCGAGGAAGAAAACGCGTGATGCCGCAGTCAGAAAAAAAGCTGCCCAGGAGCAAATTTTTTTTTCTCAAATGTAATAACGGATGCTAGAATGTGATTCGGGGTGGAATTCCATGTCTAAAAATATTATTATTAGCTGTTTTTAAAAATCGAGTGTTTTTGCTACCCGAGGAAGAAAACGCCTGATGCCGCGGTCAGAAAAAAAGCTGCCCAGGAGCAAAAAAATTTTTTTTCTCAAATGTAATAACGGATGCTAGAATGTGATTCGGGGTGGAATTCCATATCTAAAAATATTATTATTAGCTGTTTTTAAAAATCGAGTGTTTTTGCTGCCCGAGGAAGAAAACGCGTGATGCCGCGGTCAGAAAAAAAGCTGCCCAGGAGCAAAAAAAATTTTTTTCTCAAATGTAATAACGGATGCTAGAATGTGATTCGGGGTTGAATTCCATGTCTAAAAATATTATTATAAGCTGTTTTTAAAAATCGAGTGTTTTTGCTGCCCGAGGAAGAAAACGCGTGATGCCTCGGTCAGAAAAAAAGCTGCCCAGGAGCAAAAAATTTTTTTTCTTAAATGTAATAACGGATGCTAGAATGTGATTCGGGGTGGAATTCCATGTCTAAAAATATTATTATTAGCTGTTTATAAAAATCGAGTGTTTTTGCTGCCCGAGGAAGAAAACGCATGATGCCGTGGTCAGAAAAAAAGCTGCCCAGGAACAAATTTTTTTTTTCTCAAATGTAATAACGGATACTAGAATGTGATTCGGGGTGGAATTCCATGTCTCAAAATATTATTATTAGCTGTTTTTAAAAATCGAGTGTTTTTTCTGCCCGAGGAAGAAAACGCGTGATCCCGCGGTCAGAAAAAAAGCTACCCAGGAACAAAAAAATTTTTTTTTCTCAAATGGAATAACGGATGCTAGAATGGGATTCGGGGTGGAATTCCGTGTCTAAAAATATTATTATTAGGTGTTTTTAAATATCGAGTGTTTTCGCTGCCCAAGGAAGACAACGCGTGATGCCGCGGTCAGAAAAAAAGCTGCCAGAAGCAAAAAAATTTTTTTCTCAAATGTAATAACGGATGCTAGAATGTGATTCGGGGTGGAATTCCATGTCTAAAAATGTTATTATTAGCTGTTTTTAAAAATCGAGTGTTTTTGCTGCCCGAGGAAGAAAACGCATGATGCCGCGGTGAGAAAAAAAGCTGCCCAGGAGAAAAAAAAAATTTTTTTTCTCAAATGTAATAACGGATGCTAGAATGTGATTCGGGGTAGAATTCCATGTCTAAAAATATTATTATTAGCTATTTTAAAAAAATGAGTATTCTTGCTGTCCGAAGAAGAAAACGCGTGATGCCTCGGGCAGAAGAAAAGCTGCCCAGGAGCAAAATTTTTTTTTTTCTCAAATGTAATAATGGATGCTAGAATGTGATTCGGGGTGGAATTCCATGTCTAAAAATATTATTATTAGCTGTTTTTAAAAATTGAGTGTTTTTGCTGCCCGAGGTAGAAAACGCGTGATGCCGCGGTCAGAAAAAATGCTGCCCAGGAGCAAAAATTTATTTTCTCAAATGTAATAACGGATGCTAGAGTGTGATTCGGGGTGGAATTCCATGTTTAAAAATATTATTATTAGCTGTTTTTAAAAATCGAGTGTTTTTGCTGTCCGTAGAAGAAATCGCGTGATGCCGCGGTCAGAAAAAAAGCTGCCCATGAGCAAAAATATATATTTTTCTCAAATGTAATAACGGATACTAGAATGTGATTCGGGGTGGAATTCCATGTCTAAAAATATTATTATTAGCTGTTTTTAAAAATCGAGTGTTTTTGCTGCCCGAGGAAGAAAACGCGTGATCCCGCGGTCAGAAAAAAAGCTGCCAGAAGCAAAAATTTTTTTTTTCTCAAATATAATAACGGATGCTAGAATGTGATTCGGGGTGGAATTCCATGTCTAAAAATGTTATTATTAGCTGTTTTTAAAAATCGAGTGTTTTTGATGCCCGAGGAAGAAAACGCATGATGCCGCGGTGAGAAAAAAAGCTGCCCAGGAGCAAAAAAAAATTTTTTTTCTCAAATGTAATAACGGATGCTAGAATGTGATTCGGGGTAGAATTCCATGTCTAAAAATATTATTATTAGCTGTTTTAAAAAATTGAGTATTCTTGCTGTCCGAAGAAGAAAACGCGTGATGCCTCGGTCAGAAATAAAGCTGCCCAGGAGCAAAAAATTTTTTTTTCTTAAATGTGTTAACGGATGCTAGAATGTGATTCGGGGTGGAATTCCATGTCTAAAAATATTATTATTAGCTGTTTATAAAAATCGAGTGTTTTTGCTGCCCGAGGAAGAAAACGCATGATGCCGTGGTCAGAAAAAAAGCTGCCCAGGAACAAATTTTTTTTTTTCTCAAATGTAATAACGGATACTAGAATGTGATTCGGGGTGGAATTCCATGTCTAAAAATATTATTATTAGCTGTTTTTAAAAATCGAGTGTTTTTGCTGCCCGAGGAAGAAAACGCGTGATGCCGCAGTCAGAAAAAAAGCTGCCCAGGAGCAAATTTTTTTTTTCTCAAATGTAATAACGGATGGTAGAATGTGATTCGGGGTGGAATTCCATGTCTAAAAATATTATTATTAGCTGTTTTTAAAAATCGAGTGTTTTTGCTACCCGAGGAAGAAAACGCCTGATGCCGCGGTCAGAAAAAAAGCTGCCCAGGAGCAAAAAAATTTTTTTTCTCAAATGTAATAACGGATGCTAGAATGTGATTCGGGGTGGAATTCCATATCTAAAAATATTATTATTAGCTGTTTTTAAAAATCGAGTGTTTTTGCTGCCCGAGGAAGAAAACGCGTGATGCCGCGGTCAGAAAAAAAGCTGCCCAGGAGGAAAAAAAATTTTTTTCTCAAATGTAATAACGGATGCTAGAATGTGATTCGGGGTTGAATTCCATGTCTAAAAATATTATTATAAGCTGTTTTTAAAAATCGAGTGTTTTTGCTGCCCGAGGAAGAAAACGCGTGATGCCTCGGTCAGAAAAAAAGCTGCCCAGGAGCAAAAAATTTTTTTTCTTAAATGTAATAACGGATGCTAGAATGTGATTCGGGGTGGAATTCCATGTCTAAAAATATTATTATTAGCTGTTTATAAAAATCGAGTGTTTTTGCTGCCCGAGGAAGAAAACGCATGATGCCGTGGTCAGAAAAAAAGCTGCCCAGGAACAAATTTTTTTTTTCTCAAATGTAATAACGGATACTAGAATGTGATTCGGGGTGGAATTCCATGTCTAAAAATATTATTATTAGCTGTTTTTAAAAATCGAGTGTTTTTTCTGCCCGAGGAAGAAAACGCGTGATCCCGCGGTCAGAAAAAAAGCTACCCAGGAACAAAAAAATTTTTTTTTCTCAAATGTAATAACGGATGCTAGAATGGGATTCGGGGTGGAATTCCGTGTCTAAAAATATTATTATTAGGTGTTTTTAAATATCGAGTGTTTTCGCTGCCCAAGGAAGACAACGCGTGATGCCGCGGTCAGAAAAAAAGCTGCCAGAAGCAAAAAAATTTTTTTCTCAAATGTAATAACGGATGCTAGAATGTGATTCGGGGTGGAATTCCATGTCTAAAAATGTTATTATTAGCTGTTTTTAAAAATCGAGTGTTTTTGCTGCCCGAGGAAGAAAACGCATGATGCCGTGGTCAGAAAAAAAGCTGCCCAGGAGCAAAAAAATTTTTTTTTCTCCAATGTAATAACGGATGCTAGAATGTAATTCGGGGTGGAATTCCATGTCTAAAAATATTATTATTAGCTGTTTTTAAAAATCAAGTGTTTTTGCTGTCCGTAGAAGAAATCGCGTGATGACGCGGTCAGAAAAAAAGCTGCCCAGGAGCAAAAATATATATTTTTCTCAAATGTAATAACAGATGCTAGAATGTGATTCGGGGTGGAATTCCATGTCTAAAAATATTATTATTAGCTGTTTTTAAAAATCGAGTGTTTTTGCTGCCCGAGGAAGAAAACGCCTGATGCCGCGGTCAGAAAAAAAGCTGCAGAGGAGCAAAAAAATTTTTTTTCTCAAATGTAATAACGGATGCTAGAATGTGATTCGGGGTGGAATTCCATATCTAAAAATATTATTATTAGCTGTTTTTAAAAATCAAGTGTTTTTGCTGCCCGAGGAAGAAAACGCGTGATGCCGCGGTCAGAAAAAAAGCTGCCCAGGAGCAAAAAAAAATTTTTTCTCAAATGTAATAACGGATGCTAGAATGTGATTCGGGGTTGAATTCCATGTCTAAAAATATTATTATAAGCTGTTTTTAAAAATCGAGTGTTTTTGCTGCCCGAGGAAGAAAACGCGTGATGCCTCGGTCAGAAAAAAAGCTGCACAGGAGCAAAAAATTTTTTTTTCTTAAATGTAATAACGGATGCTAGAATGTGATTCGGGGTGGAATTCCATGTCTAAAAATATTATTATTAGCTGCTTATAAAAATCGAGTGTTTTTGCTGCCCGAGGAAGAAAACGCATGATGCCGTGGTCAGAAAAAAAGCTGCCCAGGAACAATTTTTTTTTTTCTCAAATGTAATAACGGATACTAGAATGTGATTCGGGGTGGAATTCCATGTCTAAAAATATTATTATTAGCTGTTTTTAAAAATCGAGTGTTTTTGCTGCCCGAGGAAGAAAACGCGTGATGCCGCAGTCAGAAAAAAAGCTGCCCAGGAGCAAATTTTTTTTTTCTCAAATGTAATAACGGATGCTAGAATGTGATTCGGGGTGGAATTCCATGTCTAAAAATATTATTATTAGCTGTTTTTAAAAATCGAGTGTTTTTGCTGCCCGAGGAAGAAAACGCCTGATGCCGCGGTCAGAAAAAAAGCTGCCCAGGAGCAAAAAAATTTTTTTTCTCAAATGTAATAACGGATGCTAGAATGTGATTCGGGGTGGAATTCCATATCTAAAAATATTATTATTAGCTGTTTTTAAAAATCGAGTGTTTTTGCTGCCCGAGGAAGAAAACGCGTGATGCCGCGGTCAGAAAAAAAGCTGCCCAGGAGCAAAAAAAAATTTTTTCTCAAATGTAATAACGGATGCTAGAATGTGATTCGGGGTTGAATTCCATGTCTAAAAATATTATTATTAGCTGTTTTTAAAAATCGAGTGTTTTTGCTGCCCGAGGAAGAAAACGCCTGATGCCGCGGTCAGAAAAAAAGCTGCCCAGGAGCAAAAAAATTTTTTTTCTCAAATGTAATAACGGATGCTAGAATGTGATTCGGGGTGGAATTCCATATCTAAAAATATTATTATTAGCTGTTTTTAAAAATCAAGTGTTTTTGCTGCCCGAGGAAGAAAACGCGTGATGCCGCGGTCAGAAAAAAAGCTGCCCAGGAGCAAAAAAAAATTTTTTCTCAAATGTAATAACGGATGCTAGAATGTGATTCGGGGTTGAATTCCATGTCTAAAAATATTATTATAAGCTGTTTTTAAAAATCGAGTGTTTTTGCTGCCCGAGGAAGAAAACGCGTGATGCCTCGGTCAGAAAAAAAGCTGCACAGGAGCAAAAAATTTTTTTTTCTTAAATGTAATAACGGATGCTAGAATGTGATTCGGGGTGGAATTCCATGTCTAAAAATATTATTATTAGCTGCTTATAAAAATCGAGTGTTTTTGCTGCCCGAGGAAGAAAACGCATGATGCCGTGGTCAGAAAAAAAGCTGCCCAGGAGCAAAAAATTTTTTTTTCTCAACTGTAATAACGGATGCTAGAATGTGATTCGGGGTGGAATTCCATGTCTAAAAATATTATTATTAGCTGTTTTTAAAAATCGAGTGTTTTTGCTGCCCGAGGAAGAAAACGCGTGATCCCGCGGTCAGAAAAAAAGCTGCCAGAAGCAAAAATTTTTTTTTTCTCAAATATAATAACGGATGCTAGAATGTGATTCGGGGTGGAATTCCATGTCTAAAAATGTTATTATTAGCTGTTTTTAAAAATCGAGTGTTTTTGATGCCCGAGGAAGAAAACGCATGATGCCGCGGTGAGAAAAAAAGCTGCCCAGGAGCAAAAAAAAATTTTTTTTCTCAAATGTAATAACGGATGCTAGAATGTGATTCGGGGTAGAATTCCATGTCTAAAAATATTATTATTAGCTGTTTTAAAAAATTGAGTATTCTTGCTGTCCGAAGAAGAAAACGCGTGATGCCTCGGTCAGAAATAAAGCTGCCCAGGAGCAAAAAATTTTTTTTTCTTAAATGTGTTAACGGATGCTAGAATGTGATTCGGGGTGGAATTCCATGTCTAAAAATATTATTATTAGCTGTTTATAAAAATCGAGTGTTTTTGCTGCCCGAGGAAGAAAACGCATGATGCCGTGGTCAGAAAAAAAGCTGCCCAGGAACAAATTTTTTTTTTTCTCAAATGTAATAACGGATACTAGAATGTGATTCGGGGTGGAATTCCATGTCTAAAAATATTATTATTAGCTGTTTTTAAAAATCGAGTGTTTTTGCTGCCCGAGGAAGAAAACGCGTGATGCCGCAGTCAGAAAAAAAGCTGCCCAGGAGCAAATTTTTTTTTTCTCAAATGTAATAACGGATGGTAGAATGTGATTCGGGGTGGAATTCCATGTCTAAAAATATTATTATTAGCTGTTTTTAAAAATCGAGTGTTTTTGCTACCCGAGGAAGAAAACGCCTGATGCCGCGGTCAGAAAAAAAGCTGCCCAGGAGCAAAAAAATTTTTTTTCTCAAATGTAATAACGGATGCTAGAATGTGATTCGGGGTGGAATTCCATATCTAAAAATATTATTATTAGCTGTTTTTAAAAATCGAGTGTTTTTGCTGCCCGAGGAAGAAAACGCGTGATGCCGCGGTCAGAAAAAAAGCTGCCCAGGAGGAAAAAAAATTTTTTTCTCAAATGTAATAACGGATGCTAGAATGTGATTCGGGGTTGAATTCCATGTCTAAAAATATTATTATAAGCTGTTTTTAAAAATCGAGTGTTTTTGCTGCCCGAGGAAGAAAACGCGTGATGCCTCGGTCAGAAAAAAAGCTGCCCAGGAGCAAAAAATTTTTTTTCTTAAATGTAATAACGGATGCTAGAATGTGATTCGGGGTGGAATTCCATGTCTAAAAATATTATTATTAGCTGTTTATAAAAATCGAGTGTTTTTGCTGCCCGAGGAAGAAAACGCATGATGCCGTGGTCAGAAAAAAAGCTGCCCAGGAACAAATTTTTTTTTTCTCAAATGTAATAACGGATACTAGAATGTGATTCGGGGTGGAATTCCATGTCTAAAAATATTATTATTAGCTGTTTTTAAAAATCGAGTGTTTTTTCTGCCCGAGGAAGAAAACGCGTGATCCCGCGGTCAGAAAAAAAGCTACCCAGGAACAAAAAAATTTTTTTTTCTCAAATGTAATAACGGATGCTAGAATGGGATTCGGGGTGGAATTCCGTGTCTAAAAATATTATTATTAGGTGTTTTTAAATATCGAGTGTTTTCGCTGCCCAAGGAAGACAACGCGTGATGCCGCGGTCAGAAAAAAAGCTGCCAGAAGCAAAAAAATTTTTTTCTCAAATGTAATAACGGATGCTAGAATGTGATTCGGGGTGGAATTCCATGTCTAAAAATGTTATTATTAGCTGTTTTTAAAAATCGAGTGTTTTTGCTGCCCGAGGAAGAAAACGCATGATGCCGTGGTCAGAAAAAAAGCTGCCCAGGAGCAAAAAAATTTTTTTTTCTCCAATGTAATAACGGATGCTAGAATGTAATTCGGGGTGGAATTCCATGTCTAAAAATATTATTATTAGCTGTTTTTAAAAATCAAGTGTTTTTGCTGTCCGTAGAAGAAATCGCGTGATGACGCGGTCAGAAAAAAAGCTGCCCAGGAGCAAAAATATATATTTTTCTCAAATGTAATAACAGATGCTAGAATGTGATTCGGGGTGGAATTCCATGTCTAAAAATATTATTATTAGCTGTTTTTAAAAATCGAGTGTTTTTGCTGCCCGAGGAAGAAAACGCCTGATGCCGCGGTCAGAAAAAAAGCTGCCCAGGAGCAAAAAAATTTTTTTTCTCAAATGTAATAACGGATGCTAGAATGTGATTCGGGGTGGAATTCCATATCTAAAAATATTATTATTAGCTGTTTTTAAAAATCAAGTGTTTTTGCTGCCCGAGGAAGAAAACGCGTGATGCCGCGGTCAGAAAAAAAGCTGCCCAGGAGCAAAAAAAAATTTTTTCTCAAATGTAATAACGGATGCTAGAATGTGATTCGGGGTTGAATTCCATGTCTAAAAATATTATTATAAGCTGTTTTTAAAAATCGAGTGTTTTTGCTGCCCGAGGAAGAAAACGCGTGATGCCTCGGTCAGAAAAAAAGCTGCACAGGAGCAAAAAATTTTTTTTTCTTAAATGTAATAACGGATGCTAGAATGTGATTCGGGGTGGAATTCCATGTCTAAAAATATTATTATTAGCTGCTTATAAAAATCGAGTGTTTTTGCTGCCCGAGGAAGAAAACGCATGATGCCGTGGTCAGAAAAAAAGCTGCCCAGGAACAATTTTTTTTTTCTCAAATGTAATAACGGATACTAGAATGTGATTCGGGGTGGAATTCCATGTCTAAAAATATTATTATTAGCTGTTTTTAAAAATCGAGTGTTTTTGCTGCCCGAGGAAGAAAACGCGTGATGCCGCAGTCAGAAAAAAAGCTGCCCAGGAGCAAATTTTTTTTTTCTCAAATGTAATAACGGATGCTAGAATGTGATTCGGGGTGGAATTCCATGTCTAAAAATATTATTATTAGCTGTTTTTAAAAATCGAGTGTTTTTGCTGCCCGAGGAAGAAAACGCCTGATGCCGCGGTCAGAAAAAAAGCTGCCCAGGAGCAAAAAAATTTTTTTTCTCAAATGTAATAACGGATGCTAGAATGTGATTCGGGGTGGAATTCCATATCTAAAAATATTATTATTAGCTGTTTTTAAAAATCGAGTGTTTTTGCTGCCCGAGGAAGAAAACGCGTGATGCCGCGGTCAGAAAAAAAGCTGCCCAGGAGCAAAAAAAAATTTTTTCTCAAATGTAATAACGGATGCTAGAATGTGATTCGGGGTTGAATTCCATGTCTAAAAATATTATTATAAGCTGTTTTTAAAAATCGAGTGTTTTTGCTGCCCGAGGAAGAAAACGCGTGATGCCTCGGTCAGAAAAAAAGCTGCCCAGGAGCAAAAAATTTTTTTTCTTAAATGTAATAACGGATGCTAGAATGTGATTCGGGGTGGAATTCCATGTCTAAAAATATTATTATTAGCTGTTTATAAAAATCGAGTGTTTTTGCTGCCCGAGGAAGAAAACGCGTGATGCCGCGGTCAGAAAAAAAGCTGCCCATGAGCAAAAATATATATTTTTCTCAAATGTAATAACGGATACTAGAATGTGATTCGGGGTGGAATTCCATGTCTAAAAATATTATTATTAGCTGTTTTTAAAAATCGAGTGTTTTTGCTGCCCGAGGAAGAAAACGCGTGATCCCGCGGTCAGAAAAAAAGCTGCCAGAAGCAAAAAATTTTTTTTTCTCAAATATAATAACGGATGCTAGAATGTGATTCGGGGTGGAATTCCATGTCTAAAAATGTTATTATTAGCTGTTTTTAAAAATCGAGTGTTTTTGCTGCCCGAGGAAGAAAACGCGTGATGCCGCAGTCAGAAAAAAAGCTGTCCAGGAGCAAATTTTTTTTTTCTCAAATGTAATAACGGATGCTAGAATGTGATTCGGGGTGGTATTCCATGTCTAAAAATATTATTATTAGCTGTTTTTAAAAATCGAGTGTTTTTGCTGCCCGAGGAAGAAAACGCGTGATGCCGCGGACAGAGAAAAAGCTGCCCAGGAGCAAAAAATTTTTTTTTCTCAAATGTAATAACGGATGCTAGAATGTGATTCGGGGTGGAATTCCATATCTAAAAATATTATTATTAGCTGTTTTTAAAAATCGAGTGTTTTTGCTCCCCGAGGAAGAAAATGCGTGATGCCGCGGTCAGAAAAAAAGCTGCCCAGGAGCAAAAAATTTTTTTTTCTCAACTGTAATAACGGATGCTAGAATGTGATTCGGGGTGGAATTCCATGTCTAAAAATATTATTATTAGCTGTTTATAAAAATCGAGTGTTTTTGCTGCCCGAGGAAGAAAACGCATGATGCCGTGGTCAGAAAAAAAGCTGCCCAGGAACAATTTTTTTTTTCTCAAATGTAATAACGGATACTAGAATGTGATTCGGGGTGGAATTCCATGTCTAAAAATATTATTATTAGCTGTTTTTAAAAATCGAGTGTTTTTGCTGCCCGAGGAAGAAAACGCGTGATCCCGCGGTCAGAAAAAAAGCTGCCAGAAGCAAAAAATTTTTTTTCTCAAATATAATAACGGATGCTAGAATGTGATTCGGGGTGGAATTCCATGTCTAAAAATGTTATTATTAGCTGTTTTTAAAAATCGAGTGTTTTTGATGCCCGAGGAAGAAAACGCATGATGCCGCGGTGAGAAAAAAAGCTGCCCAGGAGCAAAAAAAAATTTTTTTTCTCAAATGTAATAACGGATGCTAGAATGTGATTCGGGGTAGAATTCCATGTCTAAAAATATTATTAATAGCTGTGTTAAAAAATTGAGCATTCTTGCTGTCCGAAGAAGAAAACGCGTGATGCCTCGGTCAGAAATAAAGCTGCCCAGGAGCAAAATTTTTTTTTTCTCAAATGTAATAATGGATGCTAGAATGTGATTCGGGGTGGAATTCCATGTCTAAAAATATTATTATTAGCTGTTTTTAAAAATTGAGTGTTTTTGCTGTCCGAGGTAGAAAACGCGTGATACCGCGGTCAGAAAAAATGCTGCCCAGGAGCAAAAATTTATTTTCTCAAATGTAATAACGGATGCTAGAGTGTGATTCGGGGTGGAATTCCATGTCTAAAAATATTATTATTAGCTGTTTTTAAAAATCAAGTGTATTTGCTGTCCGTAGAAGAAATCGCGTGATGCCGCGGTCAGAAAAAAAGCTGCCCATGAGCAAAAAAAAATTTTTTTTCTCCAATGTAATAACGGATGCTAGAATGTAATTCGGGGTGGAATTCCATGTCTAAAAATATTATTATTAGCTGTTTTTAAAAATCAAGTGTTTTTGCTGTCCGTAGAAGAAATCGCGTGATGACGCGGTCAGAAAAAAAGCTGCCCAGGAGCAAAAATATATATTTTTCTCAAATGTAATAACAGATGCTAGAATGTGATTCGGGGTGGAATTCCATGTCTAAAAATATTATTATTAGCTGTTTTTAAAAATCGAGTGTTTTTGCTGCCCGAGGAAGAAAACGCGTGATGCCGCAGTCAGAAAAAAAGCTGCCCAGGATCAATTTTTTTTTTTCTCAAATGTAATAACGGATGCTAGAATGTGATTCGGGGTGGAATTCCATGTCTAAAAATATTATTATTAGCTGTTTTTAAAAATCGAGTGTTTTTGCTGCCCGAGGAAGAAAACGCGTGATGCCGCGGTCAGAAAAAAAGCTGCCCAGGAGCAAAAAAATTTTTTTTCTCAAATGTAATAACGGATGCTAGAATGTGATTCGGGGTGGAATTCCATATCTAAAAATATTATTATTAGCTGTTTTTAAAAATCGAGTGTTTTTGCTGCCCGAAAAAGAAAACGCGTGATGCCGCGGTCAGAAAAAAAGCTGCCCAGGAGCAAAAAAAATTTTTTTCTCAAATGTAATAACGGATGCTAGAATGTGATTCGGGGTTGAATTCCATGTCTAAAAATATTATTATAAGCTGTTTTTAAAAATCGAGTGTTTTTGCTGCCCGAGGAAGAAAACGCGTGATGCCTCGGTCAGAAAAAAAGCTGCCCAGGAGCAAAAAATTTTTTTTTCTCAAATTTAATAACGGATACTAGAATGTGATTCGGGGTGGAATTCCATGTCTAAAAATATTATTAGCTGTTTTTAAAAATCGAGTGTTTTTGCTGCCCGAGGAAGAAAACGCGTGATGCCGCAGTCAGAAAAAAAGCTGCCCAGGAGCAAATTTTTTTTTTCTCAAATGTAATAACGGATGCTAGAATGTGATTCGGGGTGGAATTCCATGTCTAAAAATATTATTATTAGCTGTTTTTAAAAATCGAGTGTTTTTGCTGCCCGAGGAAGAAAACGCCTGATGCCGCGGTCAGAAAAAAAGCTGCCTAGGAGCAAAAAAATTTTTTTTCCCAAATGTAATAACGGATGCTAGAATGTGATTCGGGGTGGAATTCCATATCTAAAAATATTATTATTAGCTGTTTTTAAAAATCGAGTGTTTTTGCTGCCCGAGGAAGAAAACGCGTGATGCCGCGGTCAGAAAAAAAGCTGCCCAGGAGCAAAAAAAAATTTTTTCTCAAATGTAATAACGGATGCTAGAATGTGATTCGGGGTTGAATTCCATGTCTAAAAATATTATTATAAGCTGTTTTTAAAAATCGAGTGTTTTTGCTGCCCGAGGAAGAAAACGCGTGATGCCTCGGTCAGAAAAAAAGCTGCCCAGGAGCAAAAAATTTTTTTTCTTAAATGTAATAACGGATGCTAGAATGTGATTCGGGGTGGAATTCCATGTCTAAAAATATTATTATTAGCTGTTTATAAAAATCGAGTGTTTTTGCTGTCCGTAGAAGAAATCGCGTGATGACGCGGTCAGAAATAAGGCTGCCCAGGAGCAAATTTTTTTTTTCTCAAATGTAATAACGGATGCTAGAATGTGATTCGGGGTGGAATTCCATGTCTAAAAATATTATTATTAGCTGTTTTTAAAAATCGAGTGTTTTTGCTGCCCGAGGAAGAAAACGCCTGATGCCGCGGTCAGAAAAAAAGCTGCCTAGGAGCAAAAAAATTTTTTTTCCCAAATGTAATAACGGATGCTAGAATGTGATTCGGGGTGGAATTCCATATCTAAAAATATTATTATTAGCTGTTTTTAAAAATCGAGTGTTTTTGCTGCCCGAGGAAGAAAACGCGTGATGCCGCGGTCAGAAAAAAAGCTGCCCAGGAGCAAAAAAAAATTTTTTCTCAAATGTAATAACGGATGCTAGAATGTGATTCGGGGTTGAATTCCATGTCTAAAAATATTATTATAAGCTGTTTTTAAAAATCGAGTGTTTTTGCTGCCCGAGGAAGAAAACGCGTGATGCCTCGGTCAGAAAAAAAGCTGCCCAGGAGCAAAAAATTTTTTTTCTTAAATGTAATAACGGATGCTAGAATGTGATTCGGGGTGGAATTCCATGTCTAAAAATATTATTATTAGCTGTTTATAAAAATCGAGTGTTTTTGCTGTCCGTAGAAGAAATCGCGTGATGACGCGGTCAGAAATAAGGCTGCCCAGGAGCAAATTTTTTTTTTCTCAAATGTAATAACGGATGCTAGAATGTGATTCGGGGTGGAATTCCATGTCTAAAAATATTATTATTAGCTGTTTTTAAAAATCGAGTGTTTTTGCTGCCCGAGGAAGAAAACGCCTGATGCCGCGGTCAGAAAAAAAGCTGCCTAGGAGCAAAAAAATTTTTTTTCCCAAATGTAATAACGGATGCTAGAATGTGATTCGGGGTGGAATTCCATATCTAAAAATATTATTATTAGCTGTTTTTAAAAATCGAGTGTTTTTGCTGCCCGAGGAAGAAAACGCGTGATGCCGCGGTCAGAAAAAAAGCTGCCCAGGAGCAAAAAAAAATTTTTTCTCAAATGTAATAACGGATGCTAGAATGTGATTCGGGGTTGAATTCCATGTCTAAAAATATTATTATAAGCTGTTTTTAAAAATCGAGTGTTTTTGCTGCCCGAGGAAGAAAACGCGTGATGCCTCGGTCAGAAAAAAAGCTGCCCAGGAGCAAAAAATTTTTTTTCTTAAATGTAATAACGGATGCTAGAATGTGATTCGGGGTGGAATTCCATGTCTAAAAATATTATTATTAGCTGTTTATAAAAATCGAGTGTTTTTGCTGTCCGTAGAAGAAATCGCGTGATGACGCGGTCAGAAATAAGCTGCCCAGGAGCAAAAATATATATTTTTCTCAAATGTAATAACAGATGCTAGAATGTGATTCGGGGTGGAATTCCATGTCTAAAAATATTATTATTAGCTGTTTTTAAAAATCGAGTGTTTTTGCTGCCCGAGGAAGAAAACACGTGATGCCGCAGTCAGAAAAAAAGCTGCCCAGGAGGAAATTTTTTTTTTCTCAAATGTAATAACGGATGCTAGAATGTGATTCGGGGTGGAATTCCATGTCTAAAAATATTATTATTAGCTGTTTTTAAAAATCGAGTGTTTTTGCTGCCCGAGGAAGAAAACGCGTGATGCCGCAGTCAGAAAAAAAGCTGCCCAGGAGCAAATTTTTTTTTTCTCAAATGTAATAACGGATGCTAGAATGTGATTCGGGGTGGAATTCCATGTCTAAAAATATTATTATTAGCTGTTTTTAAAAATCGAGTGTTTTTGCTGCCCG
Organism: Arizona elegans; assembly: GCA_022577455.1. Lineage (NCBI taxonomy): Eukaryota > Metazoa > Chordata > Lepidosauria > Squamata > Colubridae > Arizona > Arizona elegans. The sequence goes on along the minus strand of JAKOOJ010000001.1, from coordinate 166,355,176 downwards.
AGGAAGAAAACGCGTGATGCCGCGGTCAGAAAAAAAGCTGCCCAGGAGCAAAAAAATTTTTTTTCTCAAATGTAATAACGGATGCTAGAATGTGATTCGGGGTGGAATTCCATGTCTAAAAATATTATTATTAGCTGTTTTAAAAAATTGAGTATTCTTGCTGTCCGAAGAAGAAAACGCGTGATGCCTCGGTCAGAAATAAAGCTGCCCAGGAGCAAAAATTTTTTTTTTCTCAAATGTAATAATGGATGCTAGAATGTGATTCGGGGTGGAATTCCATGTCTAAAAATATTATTATTAGCTGTTTTTAAAAATTGAGTGTTTTTGCTGCCCGAGGTCGAAAACGCGTGATGCCGCGGTCAGAAAATATGCTGCCCAGGAGCAAAAATTTATTTTCTCAAATGTAATAACGGATGCTAGAATGTGATTCGGGGTGGAATTCCATGTCTAAAAATATTATTATTAGCTGTTTTTAAAAATCAAGTGTTTTTGCTGTCTGTAGAAGAAATCGCGTGATGCCGCGGGGTTAGAAAAAAAGCTGCCCAGGAGCAAAAAAAATTTTTTTTTTCTCAAATGTAATAACGGATGCTAGAATGTGATTCGGGGTGGATTTCCATGTCTAAAAATATTATTATTAGCTGTTTTTAAAAATCGAGTGTTTTTGCTGCCCGAGGTAGAAATCGCGTGATGACGCAGTCAGAAAAAAAGCTGCCCAGGAGCAAAAATATATATTTTTCTCAAATGTAATAACAGATGCTAGAATGTGATTCGGGGTGGAATTCCATGTCTAAAAATATTATTATTAGCTGTTTTTAAAAATCGAGTGTTTTTGCTGCCCGAGGAAGAAAACGCGTGATGCCACGGTCAGAAAAAAAGCTGCCCAGGAGCAAAAAAATTTTTTTTCTCAAATGTAATAACGGATGCTAGAATGTGATTCGGGGTGGAATTCCATATCTAAAAATATTATTGTTAGCTGTTTTTAAAAATCGAGTGTTTTTGCTGCCCGAGGAAGAAAACGCGTGATGCCGCGGTCAGAAAAAAAGCTGCCCAGGAGCAAAAAAAAATTTTTTCTCAAATGTAATAACGGATGCTAGAATGTGATTAGGGGTTGAATTCCATGTCTAAAAATATTATTATAAGCTGTTTTTAAAAATCGAGTGTTTTTGCTCCCCGAGGAAGAAAACGCGTGATGCCTCGGTCAGAAAAATAGCTGCCCAGGAGCAAAAAATTTTTTTTTTCTCAAATGTAATAACGGATGCTAGAATGTGATTCGGGGTGGAATTCCATGTCTAAAAATGTTATTATTAGCTGTTTTTAAAAATCGAGTGTTTTTGATGCCCGAGGAAGAAAACGCATGATGCCGCGGTGAGAAAAAAAGCTGTCCAGGAGCAAAAAAAAATTTTTTTTCTCAAATGTAATAACGGATGCTAGAATGTGATTCGGGGTAGAATTCCATGTCTAAAAATATTATTATTAGCTGTTTTAAAAAATTGAGTATTCTTGCTGTCCGAAGAAGAAAACGCGTGATGCCTCGGTCAGAAATAAAGCTGCCCAGGAGCAAAAAAATTTTTTTTTCTCAAATGTAATAACGGATGCTAGAATGTGGTTCGGGGTGGAATTCCATGTCTAAAAATATTATTATTAGCTGTTTTTAAAAATTGAGTGTTTTTGCTGCCCGAGGTAGAAATCGCATGATGCCGCGGTCAGAAAAAAAGCGGCCCAGGAGCAAAAAAAATTTTTTTTTTCTCAAATGTAATAACGGATGCTAGAATGTGATTCGGGGTGGAATTCCATGTCTAAAAATATTATTATTAGCTGTTTTTAAAAATCAAGTGTTTTTGCTGTCCGTAGAAGAAATCGCGTGATGCCGCGGACAGAAAAAAAGCTGCCCAGGAGCAAAAATATATATTTTTCTCAAATGTAATAACAGATGCTAGAATGTGATTCGGGGTGGAATTACATGTCTAAAAATATTATTATTAGCTGTTTTTAAAAATCGAGTGTTTTTGCTGCCCGAGGAAGAAAACGCGTGATGCCACAGTCAGAAAAAAAGCTGCCCAGGAGCAAATTTTTTTTTTCTCAAATGTAATAACGGATGCTAGAATGTGATTCGGGGTGGAATTCCATGTCTAAAAATATTATTATTAGCTGTTTTTAAAAATCGAGTGTTTTTGCTGCCCGAGGAAGAAAACGGGTGATGCCGCGGTCAGAAAAAAAGCTGCCCAGGAGCAAAAAAATTTTTTTTCTCAAATGTAATAACGGATGCTAGAATGTGATTCGGGGTGGAATTCCATATCTAAAAATATTATTATTATCTGTTTTTAAAAATCGAGTGTTTTTGCTGCCCGAGGAAGAAAACACATGATGCCGCGGTCCGAAAAAAAGCCGCCCAAGAGCAAAAAAAAAATTTTTCTCGAATGTAATAACAGATGCTAGAATGTGATTCGGGGTGGAATTGCATGTCTAAAAATATTATTATTAGCTGTTTTTAAAAATCGAGTGTTTTTGCTGTTCGAAGAAGAAAACGAGTGATGCCGCGGTCAGAAAAAAAGCTGCCCAGGAGCAAAAAAAATTTTTTTCTCAAATGTAATAAGGATGCTAGAATGTGATTCGGGGTGGATTTCCATGTCTAAAAATATTATTATTAGCTGTTTTTAAAAATCGAGTGTTTTTGCTGCCCGAGGTAGAAAACGCGTGATGCCGTGGTCAGAAAAAAAGCTGCCCAGGAGCAAAAAAATTTTTTTTTCTCAAATGTAATAACGGATGTTAGAATCTGATTCGGAGTGGAATTGCATGTCTAAAAATATTATTATTAGCTGTTTTTAAAAATCAAGTGTGTTTGCTGCCCGAGGAAGAAAACGCGTGATGCCGTGGTAAGAAAAAGAGCTGTCCCGGAGCAAAATTTTTTTTTTCCCTCAAATGTAATTACGGATGCTAGAATGTGCTTCGGGGTGGAATTCCATGTCTTAAAATATTATTATTAGCTGTTTTTAAAAATTGAGTGTTTTTGCTGCCCGAGGAAGAAAACGCGTGATGCCATGGTCAGAAAAAAAGCTGCCGAGGAGCAAAAAATTTTTTTCTCAAATGTAATAACGTATGCGAGAATGTGATTCGGGGTGGAATTCCATGTCTAAAAATATTATTATTAGCTGTTTTTAAAAATCGAGTGTTTTTGCTGCCCGAGGAAGAAAACGCGTGATGCTGCGGTCAGAAAAAAAGCTGCCAAGGAGCAATTTTTTTTTCCTCAAATGTAATAACGGATGCTAGAATGTTCTTCGGGGTGGAATTGCATGTCTAAAAATATTATTATTAGCTGTTTTTAAAAATCGAGTGTTTTTGCTGCCCGAGGAAGAAAACGCGTGATGCCGTGGTCAGAAAAAAAGCTGCCCAGGAGCAAAAAAAATTTTTTTTCTCAAATGTAATAACGGATGTTAGAATGTGATTCGGAGTGGAATTGCATGTCTAAAAATATTATTATTAGCTGTTTTTAAAAATCGAGTGTGTTTGCTGCCCGAGGAAGAAAACGCGTGATGCCGTGGTAAGAAAAAGAGCTGTCCCGGAGCAAAATTTTTTTTTTTCCTCAAATGTAATTACGGATGCTAGAATGTGCTTCGGGGTGGAATTCCATGTCTTAAAATATTATTATTAGCTGTTTTTAAAAATTGAGTGTTTTTGCTGCCCGAGGAAGAAAACGCGTGATGCCATGGTCAGAAAAAAAGCTGCCGAGGAGCAAAAAATTTTTTTCTCAAATGTAATAACGGATGCGAGAATGTGATTCGGGGTGGAATTCCATGTCTAAAAATATTATTATTAGCTGTTTTTAAAAATCGAGTGTTTTTGCTGCCCGAGGAAGAAAACGCGTGATGCTGCGGTCAGAAAAAAAGCTGCCAAGGAGCAATTTTTTTTTCCTCAAATGTAATAACGGATGCTAGAATGTTCTTCGGGGTGGAATTGCATGTCTAAAAATATTATTATTAGCTGTTTTTAAAAATCGAGTGTTTTTGCTGTCCGTGGAAGAAATCGCGTGATGCCTCGGTCAGAAAAAAAGCTGCCCCGGAGCAAAATTTTTTTTTTCCTCAAATGTAATAACGGATGCTAGAATGTGATTCGGGGTGGAATTCCATGTCTAAAAATATTATTATTAGCTGTTTTTAAAAATCGAGTGTTTTTGCTGTCCGTGGAAGAAATCGCGTGATGCCGCGGTCAGAAAAAAAGCTGCCCAGGAGCAAAAAAATTTTTTTTTCTCAAATGTAATAACGGATGTTAGAATGTGATTCGGAGTGGAATTGCATGTCTAAAAATATTATTATTAGCTGTTTTTAAAAATCGAGTGTGTTTGCTGCCCGAGGAAGAAAACGCGTGATGCCGTGGTAAGAAAAAGAGCTGTCCCGGAGCAAAATTTTTTTTTTCCTCAAATGTAATTACGGATGCTAGAATGTGCTTCGGGGTGGAATTCCATGTCTTAAAATATTATTATTAGCTGTTTTTAAAAATTGAGTGTTTTTGTTGTCCGTAGAAGAAATCGCGTGATGCCATGGTCAGAAAAAAAGCTGCCCAGGAGCAAAATTTTTTTTTCTCAAATGTAATAACGGATGCTAGAATGTGATTCGGGGTGGAATTCCATGTCTAAAAATGTTATTATTAGCTGTTTTTAAAAATCGAGTGTTTTTGATGCCCGAGGAAGAAAACGCATGATGCCGCGGTGAGAAAAAAAGCTGTCCAGGAGCAAAAAAAAATTTTTTTTCTCAAATGTAATAACGGATGCTAGAATGTGATTCGGGGTAGAATTCCATGTCTAAAAATATTATTATTAGCTGTTTTAAAAAATTGAGTATTCTTGCTGTCCGAAGAAGAAAACGCGTGATGCCGCGGACAGAAAAAAAGCTGCCCAGGAGCAAAAATATATATTTTTCTCAAATGTAATAACAGATGCTAGAATGTGATTCGGGGTGGAATTCCATGTCTAAAAATATTATTATTAGCTGTTTTTAAAAATCGAGTGTTTTTGCTGCCCGAGGAAGAAAACGTGTGATGCCGCAGTCAGAAAAAAAGCTGCCCAGGAGCAAATTTTTTTTTTCTCAAATGTAATAATGGATGCTAGAATGTGCTTCGGGGTGGAATTCCATGTCTTAAAATATTATTATTAGCTGTTTTTAAAAATCGAGTGTTTTTGCTGCCCGAGGAAGAAAACGCGTGATGCCATGGTCAGAAAAAAAGCTGCCCAGGAGCAAAATTTTTTTTTCCTCAAATGTAATAACGGATGCTAGAATGTGATTCGGGGTGGAATTGCATGTCTAAAAATATTATTATTAGCTGTTTTTAAAAATTGAGTGTTTTTGCTGCCCGAGGTAGAAAACGCGTGATGCCGCGGTGAGAAAAAATGCTGCCCAGGAGCAAAAATTTATTTTCTCAAATGTAATAACGGATGCTAGAGTGTGATTCGGGGTGGAATTCCATGTCTAAAAATATTATTATTAGCTGTTTTTAAAAATCAAGTGTTTTTGCTGTCCGTAGAAGAAATCGCGTGATGCCATGGTCAGAAAAAAAGCTGCCCAGGAGCAAAATTTTTTTTTCCTCAAATGTAATAACGGATGCTAGAATGTGATTCGGGGTGGAATTGCATGTCTAAAAATATTATTATTAGCTGTTTTTAAAAATCGAGTGTTTTTGCTGTCCGTGGAAGAAATCGCGTGATGCCGCGGTCAGAAAAAAAGCTGCCCAGAAGCAAAAAAAATTTTTTTTTCTCAAATGTAATAACGGATGCTAGAATGTGATTCGGGGTGGAATTCCATGTCTAAAAATATTATTATTAGCTGTTTTTAAAAATCGAGTGTTTTTGCTGTCCGTAGAAGAAATCGCGTGATGCCGCGGACAGAAAAAAAACTGCCCAGGAGCAAAAATATATATTTTTCTCAAATGTAATAACAGATGCTAGAATGTGATTCGGGGTGGATTTCCATGTCTAAAAATATTATTATTAGCTGTTTTTAAAAATCGAGTGTTTTTGCTGCCCGAGGTAGAAAACGCGTGATGCCGTGGTCAGAAAAAAAGCTGCCCAGGAGCAAAAAAAATTTTTTTTCTCAAATGTAATAACGGATGTTAGAATGTGATTCGGAGTGGAATTGCATGTCTAAAAATATTATTATTAGCTGTTTTTAAAAATCGAGTGTGTTTGCTGCCCGAGGAAGAAAACGCGTGATGCCGTGGTAAGAAAAAGAGCTGTCCCGGAGCAAAATTTTTTTTTTTCCTCAAATGTAATTACGGATGCTAGAATGTGCTTCGGGGTGGAATTCCATGTCTTAAAATATTATTATTAGCTGTTTTTAAAAATTGAGTGTTTTTGCTGCCCGAGGAAGAAAACGCGTGATGCCATGGTCAGAAAAAAAGCTGCCGAGGAGCAAAAAATTTTTTTCTCAAATGTAATAACGGATGCGAGAATGTGATTCGGGGTGGAATTCCATGTCTAAAAATATTATTATTAGCTGTTTTTAAAAATCGAGTGTTTTTGCTGCCCGAGGAAGAAAACGCGTGATGCTGCGGTCAGAAAAAAAGCTGCCAAGGAGCAATTTTTTTTTCCTCAAATGTAATAACGGATGCTAGAATGTTCTTCGGGGTGGAATTGCATGTCTAAAAATATTATTATTAGCTGTTTTTAAAAATCGAGTGTTTTTGCTGTCCGTGGAAGAAATCGCGTGATGCCTCGGTCAGAAAAAAAGCTGCCCCGGAGCAAAATTTTTTTTTTCCTCAAATGTAATAACGGATGCTAGAATGTGATTCGGGGTGGAATTCCATGTCTAAAAATATTATTATTAGCTGTTTTTAAAAATCGAGTGTTTTTGCTGTCCGTGGAAGAAATCGCGTGATGCCGCGGTCAGAAAAAAAGCTGCCCAGGAGCAAAAAAATTTTTTTTTCTCAAATGTAATAACGGATGTTAGAATGTGATTCGGAGTGGAATTGCATGTCTAAAAATATTATTATTAGCTGTTTTTAAAAATCGAGTGTGTTTGCTGCCCGAGGAAGAAAACGCGTGATGCCGTGGTAAGAAAAAGAGCTGTCCCGGAGCAAAATTTTTTTTTTCCTCAAATGTAATTACGGATGCTAGAATGTGCTTCGGGGTGGAATTCCATGTCTTAAAATATTATTATTAGCTGTTTTTAAAAATTGAGTGTTTTTGTTGTCCGTAGAAGAAATCGCGTGATGCCATGGTCAGAAAAAAAGCTGCCCAGGAGCAAAATTTTTTTTTCTCAAATGTAATAACGGATGCTAGAATGTGATTCGGGGTGGAATTCCATGTCTAAAAATGTTATTATTAGCTGTTTTTAAAAATCGAGTGTTTTTGATGCCCGAGGAAGAAAACGCATGATGCCGCGGTGAGAAAAAAAGCTGTCCAGGAGCAAAAAAAAATTTTTTTTCTCAAATGTAATAACGGATGCTAGAATGTGATTCGGGGTAGAATTCCATGTCTAAAAATATTATTATTAGCTGTTTTAAAAAATTGAGTATTCTTGCTGTCCGAAGAAGAAAACGCGTGATGCCGCGGACAGAAAAAAAGCTGCCCAGGAGCAAAAATATATATTTTTCTCAAATGTAATAACAGATGCTAGAATGTGATTCGGGGTGGAATTCCATGTCTAAAAATATTATTATTAGCTGTTTTTAAAAATCGAGTGTTTTTGCTGCCCGAGGAAGAAAACGTGTGATGCCGCAGTCAGAAAAAAAGCTGCCCAGGAGCAAATTTTTTTTTTCTCAAATGTAATAATGGATGCTAGAATGTGCTTCGGGGTGGAATTCCATGTCTTAAAATATTATTATTAGCTGTTTTTAAAAATCGAGTGTTTTTGCTGCCCGAGGAAGAAAACGCGTGATGCCATGGTCAGAAAAAAAGCTGCCCAGGAGCAAAATTTTTTTTTCCTCAAATGTAATAACGGATGCTAGAATGTGATTCGGGGTGGAATTGCATGTCTAAAAATATTATTATTAGCTGTTTTTAAAAATTGAGTGTTTTTGCTGCCCGAGGTAGAAAACGCGTGATGCCGCGGTGAGAAAAAATGCTGCCCAGGAGCAAAAATTTATTTTCTCAAATGTAATAACGGATGCTAGAGTGTGATTCGGGGTGGAATTCCATGTCTAAAAATATTATTATTAGCTGTTTTTAAAAATCAAGTGTTTTTGCTGTCCGTAGAAGAAATCGCGTGATGCCATGGTCAGAAAAAAAGCTGCCCAGGAGCAAAATTTTTTTTTCCTCAAATGTAATAACGGATGCTAGAATGTGATTCGGGGTGGAATTGCATGTCTAAAAATATTATTATTAGCTGTTTTTAAAAATCGAGTGTTTTTGCTGTCCGTGGAAGAAATCGCGTGATGCCGCGGTCAGAAAAAAAGCTGCCCAGAAGCAAAAAAAATTTTTTTTTCTCAAATGTAATAACGGATGCTAGAATGTGATTCGGGGTGGAATTCCATGTCTAAAAATATTATTATTAGCTGTTTTTAAAAATCGAGTGTTTTTGCTGTCCGTAGAAGAAATCGCGTGATGCCGCGGACAGAAAAAAAACTGCCCAGGAGCAAAAATATATATTTTTCTCAAATGTAATAACAGATGCTAGAATGTGATTCGGGGTGGATTTCCATGTCTAAAAATATTATTATTAGCTGTTTTTAAAAATCGAGTGTTTTTGCTGCCCGAGGTAGAAAACGCGTGATGCCGTGGTCAGAAAAAAAGCTGCCCAGGAGCAAAAAAAATTTTTTTTCTCAAATGTAATAACGGATGTTAGAATGTGATTCGGAGTGGAATTGCATGTCTAAAAATATTATTATTAGCTGTTTTTAAAAATCGAGTGTGTTTGCTGCCCGAGGAAGAAAACGCGTGATGCCGTGGTAAGAAAAAGAGCTGTCCCGGAGCAAAATTTTTTTTTTTCCTCAAATGTAATTACGGATGCTAGAATGTGCTTCGGGGTGGAATTCCATGTCTTAAAATATTATTATTAGCTGTTTTTAAAAATTGAGTGTTTTTGCTGCCCGAGGAAGAAAACGCGTGATGCCATGGTCAGAAAAAAAGCTGCCGAGGAGCAAAAAATTTTTTTCTCAAATGTAATAACGGATGCGAGAATGTGATTCGGGGTGGAATTCCATGTCTAAAAATATTATTATTAGCTGTTTTTAAAAATCGAGTGTTTTTGCTGCCCGAGGAAGAAAACGCGTGATGCTGCGGTCAGAAAAAAAGCTGCCAAGGAGCAATTTTTTTTTCCTCAAATGTAATAACGGATGCTAGAATGTTCTTCGGGGTGGAATTGCATGTCTAAAAATATTATTATTAGCTGTTTTTAAAAATCGAGTGTTTTTGCTGTCCGTGGAAGAAATCGCGTGATGCCTCGGTCAGAAAAAAAGCTGCCCCGGAGCAAAATTTTTTTTTTCCTCAAATGTAATAACGGATGCTAGAATGTGATTCGGGGTGGAATTCCATGTCTAAAAATATTATTATTAGCTGTTTTTAAAAATCGAGTGTTTTTGCTGTCCGTGGAAGAAATCGCGTGATGCCGCGGTCAGAAAAAAAGCTGCCCAGGAGCAAAAAAATTTTTTTTTCTCAAATGTAATAACGGATGTTAGAATGTGATTCGGAGTGGAATTGCATGTCTAAAAATATTATTATTAGCTGTTTTTAAAAATCGAGTGTGTTTGCTGCCCGAGGAAGAAAACGCGTGATGCCGTGGTAAGAAAAAGAGCTGTCCCGGAGCAAAATTTTTTTTTTCCTCAAATGTAATTACGGATGCTAGAATGTGCTTCGGGGTGGAATTCCATGTCTTAAAATATTATTATTAGCTGTTTTTAAAAATTGAGTGTTTTTGTTGTCCGTAGAAGAAATCGCGTGATGCCATGGTCAGAAAAAAAGCTGCCCAGGAGCAAAATTTTTTTTTCTCAAATGTAATAACGGATGCTAGAATGTGATTCGGGGTGGAATTCCATGTCTAAAAATGTTATTATTAGCTGTTTTTAAAAATCGAGTGTTTTTGATGCCCGAGGAAGAAAACGCATGATGCCGCGGTGAGAAAAAAAGCTGTCCAGGAGCAAAAAAAAATTTTTTTTCTCAAATGTAATAACGGATGCTAGAATGTGATTCGGGGTAGAATTCCATGTCTAAAAATATTATTATTAGCTGTTTTAAAAAATTGAGTATTCTTGCTGTCCGAAGAAGAAAACGCGTGATGCCGCGGACAGAAAAAAAGCTGCCCAGGAGCAAAAATATATATTTTTCTCAAATGTAATAACAGATGCTAGAATGTGATTCGGGGTGGAATTCCATGTCTAAAAATATTATTATTAGCTGTTTTTAAAAATCGAGTGTTTTTGCTGCCCGAGGAAGAAAACGTGTGATGCCGCAGTCAGAAAAAAAGCTGCCCAGGAGCAAATTTTTTTTTTCTCAAATGTAATAATGGATGCTAGAATGTGCTTCGGGGTGGAATTCCATGTCTTAAAATATTATTATTAGCTGTTTTTAAAAATCGAGTGTTTTTGCTGCCCGAGGAAGAAAACGCGTGATGCCATGGTCAGAAAAAAAGCTGCCCAGGAGCAAAATTTTTTTTTCCTCAAATGTAATAACGGATGCTAGAATGTGATTCGGGGTGGAATTGCATGTCTAAAAATATTATTATTAGCTGTTTTTAAAAATTGAGTGTTTTTGCTGCCCGAGGTAGAAAACGCGTGATGCCGCGGTGAGAAAAAATGCTGCCCAGGAGCAAAAATTTATTTTCTCAAATGTAATAACGGATGCTAGAGTGTGATTCGGGGTGGAATTCCATGTCTAAAAATATTATTATTAGCTGTTTTTAAAAATCAAGTGTTTTTGCTGTCCGTAGAAGAAATCGCGTGATGCCATGGTCAGAAAAAAAGCTGCCCAGGAGCAAAATTTTTTTTTCCTCAAATGTAATAACGGATGCTAGAATGTGATTCGGGGTGGAATTGCATGTCTAAAAATATTATTATTAGCTGTTTTTAAAAATCGAGTGTGTTTGCTGCCCGAGGAAGAAAACGCGTGATGCCGTGGTAAGAAAAATAGCTGCCCCGGAGCAAAATTTTTTTTTTTCCTCAAATGTAATTACGGATGCTAGAATGTGCTTCGGGGTGGAATTCCATGTCTTAAAATATTATTATTAGCTGTTTTTAAAAATTGAGTGTTTTTGCTGCCCGAGGAAGAAAACGCGTGATGCCATGGTCAGAAAAAAAGCTGCCGAGGAGCAAAAAATTTTTTTCTCAAATGTAATAACGGATGCGAGAATGTGATTCGGGGTGGAATTCCATGTCTAAAAATATTATTATTAGCTGTTTTTAAAAATCGAGTGTTTTTGCTGCCCGAGGAAGAAAACGCGTGATGCTGCGGTCAGAAAAAAAGCTGCCAAGGAGCAATTTTTTTTTCCTCAAATGTAATAACGGATGCTAGAATGTTCTTCGGGGTGGAATTGCATGTCTAAAAATATTATTATTAGCTGTTTTTAAAAATCGAGTGTTTTTGCTGTCCGTGGAAGAAATCGCGTGATGCCTCGGTCAGAAAAAAAGCTGCCCCGGAGCAAAATTTTTTTTTTCCTCAAATGTAATAACGGATGCTAGAATGTGATTCGGGGTGGAATTCCATGTCTAAAAATATTATTATTAGCTGTTTTTAAAAATCGAGTGTTTTTGCTGTCCGTGGAAGAAATCGCGTGATGCCGCGGTCAGAAAAAAAGCTGCCCAGAAGCAAAAAATTTTTTTTTTCCTCAAATGTAATTACGGATGCTAGAATGTGCTTCGGGGTGGAATTCCATGTCTTAAAATATTATTATTAGCTGTTTTTAAAAATTGAGTGTTTTTGCTGCCCGAGGAAGAAAACGCGTGATGCCATGGTCAGAAAAAAAGCTGCCCAGGAGCAAAAAAATTTTTTTTTCTCAAATGTAATAACGGATGCTAGAATGTGATTCGGGGTGGAATTCCATGTCTAAAAATATTATTATTAGCTGTTTTTAAAAATCAAGTGTTTTTGCTGTCCGTAGAAGAAATCGCGTGATGACGCGGTCAGAAAAAAAGCTGCCCAGGAGCAAAAATATATATTTTTCTCAAATGTAATAACGGATGCTAGAATGTGATTCGGGGTGGAATTCCATGTCTAAAAATATTATTATTAGCTGTTTTTAAAAATCAAGTGTTTTTGCTGTCCGTAGAAGAAATCGCGTGATGCCATGGTCAGAAAAAAAGCTGCCCAGGAGCAAAATTTTTTTTTCTCAAATGTAATAACGGATGCTAGAATGTGATTCGGGGTGGAATTCCATGTCTAAAAATGTTATTATTAGCTGTTTTTAAAAATCGAGTGTTTTTGATGCCCGAGGAAGAAAACGCATGATGCCGCGGTGAGAAAAAAAGCTGTCCAGGAGCAAAAAAAAATTTTTTTTCTCAAATGTAATAACGGATGCTAGAATGTGATTCGGGGTAGAATTCCATGTCTAAAAATATTATTATTAGCTGTTTTAAAAAATTGAGTATTCTTGTTGTCCGAAGAAGAAAACGCGTGATGCCGCGGACAGAAAAAAAGCTGCCCAGGAGCAAAAATATATATTTTTCTCAAATGTAATAACAGATGCTAGAATGTGATTCGGGGTGGAATTCCATGTCTAAAAATATTATTATTAGCTGTTTTTAAAAATCGAGTGTTTTTGCTGCCCGAGGAAGAAAACGTGTGATGCCGCAGTCAGAAAAAAAGCTGCCCAGGAGCAAATTTTTTTTTTCTCAAATGTAATAATGGATGCTAGAATGTGCTTCGGGGTGGAATTCCATGTCTTAAAATATTATTATTAGCTGTTTTTAAAAATCGAGTGTTTTTGCTGCCCGAGGAAGAAAACGCGTGATGCCATGGTCAGAAAAAAAGCTGCCCAGGAGCAAAATTTTTTTTTCCTCAAATGTAATAACGGATGCTAGAATGTGATTCGGGGTGGAATTGCATGTCTAAAAATATTATTATTAGCTGTTTTTAAAAATTGAGTGTTTTTGCTGCCCGAGGTAGAAAACGCGTGATGCCGCGGTGAGAAAAAATGCTGCCCAGGAGCAAAAATTTATTTTCTCAAATGTAATAACGGATGCTAGAGTGTGATTCGGGGTGGAATTCCATGTCTAAAAATATTATTATTAGCTGTTTTTAAAAATCAAGTGTTTTTGCTGTCCGTAGAAGAAATCGCGTGATGCCATGGTCAGAAAAAAAGCTGCCCAGGAGCAAAATTTTTTTTTCCTCAAATGTAATAACGGATGCTAGAATGTGATTCGGGGTGGAATTGCATGTCTAAAAATATTATTATTAGCTGTTTTTAAAAATCGAGTGTGTTTGCTGCCCGAGGAAGAAAACGCGTGATGCCGTGGTAAGAAAAATAGCTGCCCCGGAGCAAAATTTTTTTTTCTTCCTCAAATGTAATAATGGATGCTAGAATGTGATTCGGGGTGGAATTCCATGTCTAAAAATATTATTATTAGCTGTTTTTAAAAATTGAGTGTTTTTGCTGCCCGAGGAAGAAAACCCGTCATGCCGCGGTCAGAAAAAAAGCTGCCCAGGAGTAAAAAATTTTTTTTCTCAAATGTAGTAATGGATGCTAGAATGTGATTCGGGGTGGAATTCCATGTCTAAAAATATTATTATTAGCTGTTTTTAAAAATTGAGTGTTTTTGCTGCCCGAGGTAGAAAACGCGTGATGCCGCGGTCAGAAAAAATGCTGCCCAGGAGCAAAAATTTATTTTCTCAAATGTAATAACGGATGCTAGAGTGTGATTTGGGGTGGAATTCCATGTCTAAAAATATTATTATTAGCTGTTTTTAAAAATCAAGTGTTTTTGCTGTCCGTAGAAGAAATCGCGTGATGCCGCGGTCAGAAAAAAAGCTGCCCAGGAGCAAAAAAATTTTTTTTTCTCAAATGTAATAACGGATGCTAGAGTGTGATTCGGGGTGGAATTCCATGTCTAAAAATATTATTATTAGCTGTTTTTAAAAATCAAGTGTTTTTGCTGTCCGTAGAAGAAATCGCGTGATGCCGCGGTCAGAAAAAAAGCTGCCCAGGAGCAAAAAAATTTTTTTTTCTCAAATGTAATAACGGATGCTAGAATGTGATTCGGGGTGGAATTCCATGTCTAAAAATATTATTATTAGCTGTTTTTAAAAATCAAGTGTTTTTGCTGTCCGTAGAAGAAATCGCGTGATGACGCGGTCAGAAAAAAAGCTGCCCAGGAGCAAAAATATATATTTTTCTCAAATGTAATAACAGATGCTAGAATGTGCTTCGGGGTGGAATTCCATGTCTTAAAATATTATTATTAGCTGTTTTTAAAAATCGAGTGTTTTTGCTGCCCGAGGAAGAAAACGCGTGATGCCATGGTCAGAAAAAAAGCTGCCCAGGAGCAAAATTTTTTTTTCCTCAAATGTAATAACGGATGCTAGAATGTGATTCGGGGTGGAATTGCATGTCTAAAAATATTATTATTAGCTGTTTTTAAAAATTGAGTGTTTTTGCTGCCCGAGGTAGAAAACGCGTGATGCCGCGGTGAGAAAAAATGCTGCCCAGGAGCAAAAATTTTTTTTCCTCAAATGTAATAACGGATGCTAGAATGTGATTCGGGGTGGAATTGCATGTATAAAAATATTATTATTAGCTGTTTTTAAAAATCGAGTGTGTTTGCTGCCCGAGGAAGAAAACGCATGATGCCGCGGTCAGAAAAAAAGCTGCCCAGGAGTAAAATTTTTTTTTTCTCAAATGTAATAATGGATGCTAGAATGTGATTCGGGGTGGAATTCCATGTCTAAAAATATTATTATTAGCTGTTTTTAAAAATTGAGTGTTTTTGCTGCCCGAGGTAGAAAACGCGTGATGCCGCGGTCAGAAAAAATGCTGCCCAGGAGCAAAAATTTATTTTCTCAAATGTAATAACGGATGCTAGAGTGTGATTCGGGGTGGAATTCCATGTCTAAAAATATTATTATTAGCTGTTTTTAAAAATCAAGTGTTTTTGCTGTCCGTAGAAGAAATCGCGTGATGCCGCGGTCAGAAAAAAAGCTGCCGAGGAGCAAAAAATTTTTTTCTCAAATGTAATAACGGATGCGAGAATGTGATTCGGGGTGGAATTCCATGTCTAAAAATATTATTATTAGCTGTTTTTAAAAATCGAGTGTTTTTGCTGCCCGAGGAAGAAAACGCGTGATGCTGCGGTCAGAAAAAAAGCTGCCAAGGAGCAATTTTTTTTTCCTCAAATGTAATAACGGATGCTAGAATGTTCTTCGGGGTGGAATTGCATGTCTAAAAATATTATTATTAGCTGTTTTTAAAAATCGAGTGTTTTTGCTGTCCGTGGAAGAAATCGCGTGATGCCTCGGTCAGAAAAAAAGCTGCCCAGGAGCAAAAAAATTTTTTTTTCTCAAATGTAATAACGGATGCTAGAATGTGATTCGGGGTGGAATTCCATGTCTAAAAATGTTATTATTAGCTGTTTTTAAAAATCGAGTGTTTTTGCTGCCCGAGGAAGAAAACGCGTGATGCCATGGTCAGAAAAAAAGCTGCCCAGGAGCAAAATTTTTTTTTCCTCAAATGTAATAACGGATGCTAGAATGTGATTCGGGGTGGAATTGCATGTCTAAAAATATTATTATTAGCTGTTTTTAAAAATTGAGTGTTTTTGCTGCCCGAGGTAGAAAACGCGTGATGCCGCGGTGAGAAAAAATGCTGCCCAGGAGCAAAAATTTATTTTCTCAAATGTAATAACGGATGCTAGAGTGTGATTCGGGGTGGAATTCCATGTCTAAAAATATTATTATTAGCTGTTTTTAAAAATCAAGTGTTTTTGCTGTCCGTAGAAGAAATCGCGTGATGCCATGGTCAGAAAAAAAGCTGCCCAGGAGCAAAATTTTTTTTTCCTCAAATGTAATAACGGATGCTAGAATGTGATTCGGGGTGGAATTCCATGTCTAAAAATATTATTATTAGCTGTTTTTAAAAATCGAGTGTGTTTGCTGCCCGAGGAAGAAAACGCGTGATGCCGTGGTAAGAAAAATAGCTGCCCCGGAGCAAAATTTTTTTTTTTTCCTCAAATGTAATAATGGATGCTAGAATGTGATTCGGGGTGGAATTCCATGTCTAAAAATATTATTATTAGCTGTTTTTAAAAATTGAGTGTTTTTGCTGCCCGAGGAAGAAAACCCGTCATGCCGCGGTCAGAAAAAAAGCTGCCCAGGAGTAAAAAATTTTTTTTCTCAAATGTAGTAATGGATGCTAGAATGTGATTCGGGGTGGAATTCCATGTCTAAAAATATTATTATTAGCTGTTTTTAAAAATTGAGTGTTTTTGCTGCCCGAGGTAGAAAACGCGTGATGCCGCGGTCAGAAAAAATGCTGCCCAGGAGCAAAAATTTATTTTCTCAAATGTAATAACGGATGCTAGAGTGTGATTCGGGGTGGAATTCCATGTCTAAAAATATTATTATTAGCTGTTTTTAAAAATCAAGTGTTTTTGCTGTCCGTAGAAGAAATCGCGTGATGCCGCGGTCAGAAAAAAAGCTGCCCAGGAGCAAAAAAATTTTTTTTTCTCAAATGTAATAATGGATGCTAGAATGTGATTCGGGGTGGAATTCCATGTCTAAAAATATTATTATTAGCTGTTTTTAAAAATTGAGTGTTTTTGCTGCCCGAGGAAGAAAACCCGTCATGCCGCGGTCAGAAAAAAAGCTGCCCAGGAGTAAAAAATTTTTTTTCTCAAATGTAGTAATGGATGCTAGAATGTGATTCGGGGTGGAATTCCATGTCTAAAAATATTATTATTAGCTGTTTTTAAAAATTGAGTGTTTTTGCTGCCCGAGGTAGAAAACGCGTGATGCCGCGGTCAGAAAAAATGCTGCCCAGGAGCAAAAATTTATTTTCTCAAATGTAATAACGGATGCTAGAGTGTGATTCGGGGTGGAATTCCATGTCTAAAAATATTATTATTAGCTGTTTTTAAAAATCAAGTGTTTTTGCTGTCCGTAGAAGAAATCGCGTGATGCCGCGGTCAGAAAAAAAGCTGCCCAGGAGCAAAAAAATTTTTTTTTCTCAAATGTAATAACGGATGCTAGAATGTGATTCGGGGTGGAATTCCATGTCTAAAAATATTATTATTAGCTGTTTTTAAAAATCAAGTGTTTTTGCTGCCCGAGGTAGAAAACGCGTGATGCCGCGGTCAGAAAAAATGCTGCCCAGGAGCAAAAATTTATTTTCTCAAATGTAATAACGGATGCTAGAGTGTGATTCGGGGTGGAATTCCATGTCTAAAAATATTATTATTAGCTGTTTTTAAAAATCAAGTGTTTTTGCTGTCCGTAGAAGAAATCGCGTGATGCCGCGGTCAGAAAAAAAGCTGCCCAGGAGCAAAAAAATTTTTTTTTCTCAAATGTAATAACGGATGCTAGAATGTGATTCGGGGTGGAATTCCATGTCTAAAAATATTATTATTAGCTGTTTTTAAAAATCAAGTGTTTTTGCTGTCCGTAGAAGAAATCGCGTGATGACGCGGTCAGAAAAAAAGCTGCCCAGGAGCAAAAATATATATTTTTCTCAAATGTAATAACAGATGCTAGAATGTGATTCGGGGTGGAATTCCATGTCTAAAAATATTATTATTAGCTGTTTTTAAAAATCAAGTGTTTTTGCTGTCCGTAGAAGAAATCGCGTGATGCCATGGTCAGAAAAAAAGCTGCCCAGGAGCAAAATTTTTTTTTCCTCAAATGTAATAACGGATGCTAGAATGTGATTCGGGGTGGAATTGCATGTCTAAAAATATTATTATTAGCTGTTTTTAAAAATCGAGTGTGTTTGCTGCCCGAGGAAGAAAACGCGTGATGCCGTGGTAAGAAAAATAGCTGCCCCGGAGCAAAATTTTTTTTTTTCCTCAAATGTAATAATGGATGCTAGAATGTGATTCGGGGTGGAATTCCATGTCTAAAAATATTATTATTAGCTGTTTTTAAAAATTGAGTGTTTTTGCTGCCCGAGGAAGAAAACCCGTGATGCCGCGGTCAGAAAAAAAGCTGCCCAGGAGTAAAAATTTTTTTTTCTCAAATGTAGTAATGGATGCTAGAATGTGATTCGGGGTGGAATTGCATGTCTAAAAATATTATTATTAGCTGTTTTTAAAAATCGAGTGTGTTTGCTGCCCGAGGAAGAAAACGCGTGATGCCGTGGTAAGAAAAATAGCTGCCCCGGAGCAAAATTTTTTTTTTTCCTCAAATGTAATTACGGATGCTAGAATGTGCTTCGGGGTGGAATTCCATGTCTTAAAATATTATTATTAGCTGTTTTTAAAAATTGAGTGTTTTTGCTGCCCGAGGAAGAAAACGCGTGATGCCATGGTCAGAAAAAAAGCTGCCGAGGAGCAAAAAATTTTTTTCTCAAATGTAATAACGGATGCGAGAATGTGATTCGGGGTGGAATTCCATGTCTAAAAATATTATTATTAGCTGTTTTTAAAAATCGAGTGTTTTTGCTGCCCGAGGAAGAAAACGCGTGATGCTGCGGTCAGAAAAAAAGCTGCCAAGGAGCAATTTTTTTTTCCTCAAATGTAATAACGGATGCTAGAATGTTCTTCGGGGTGGAATTGCATGTCTAAAAATATTATTATTAGCTGTTTTTAAAAATCGAGTGTTTTTGCTGTCCGTGGAAGAAATCGCGTGATGCCTCGGTCAGAAAAAAAGCTGCCCCGGAGCAAAATTTTTTTTTTCCTCAAATGTAATAACGGATGCTAGAATGTGATTCGGGGTGGAATTCCATGTCTAAAAATATTATTATTAGCTGTTTTTAAAAATCGAGTGTTTTTGCTGTCCGTGGAAGAAATCGCGTGATGCCGCGGTCAGAAAAAAAGCTGCCCAGAAGCAAAAAAATTTTTTTTTTCTCAAATGTAATAACGGATGCTAGAATGTGATTCGGGGTGGAATTCCATGTCTAACAATATTATTATTAGCTGTTTTTAAAAATCGAGTGTTTTTGCTGTCCGTAGAAGAAATCGCGTGATGCCGCGGAGAGAAAAAAAGCTGCCCAGGAGCAAAAATATATATTTTTCTCAAATGTAATAACAGATGCTAGAATGTGATTCGGGGTGGATTTCCATGTCTAAAAATATTATTATTAGCTGTTTTTAAAAATCGAGTGTTTTTGCTGCCCGAGGTAGAAAACGCGTGATGCCGTGGTCAGAAAAAAAGCTGCCCAGGAGCAAAAAAATTTTTTTTTCTCAAATGTAATAACGGATGTTAGAATGTGATTCGGAGTGGAATTGCATGTCTAAAAATATTATTATTAGCTGTTTTTAAAAATCGAGTGTGTTTGCTGCCCGAGGAAGAAAACGCGTGATGCCGTTGTAAGAAAAAGAGCTGTCCCGGAGCAAAATTTTTTTTTTTCCTCAAATGTAATTACGGATGCTAGAATGTGCTTCGGGGTGGAATTCCATGTCTTAAAATATTATTATTAGCTGTTTTTAAAAATTGAGTGTTTTTGCTGCCCGAGGAAGAAAACGCGTGATGCCATGGTCAGAAAAAAAGCTGCCCAGGAGCAAAAAAATTTTTTTTTCTCAAATGTAATAACGGATGCTAGAATGTGATTCGGGGTGGAATTCCATGTCTAAAAATATTATTATTAGCTGTTTTTAAAAATCAAGTGTTTTTGCTGTCCGTAGAAGAAATCGCGTGATGACGCGGTCAGAAAAAAAGCTGCCCAGGAGCAAAAATATATATTTTTCTCAAATGTAATAACGGATGCTAGAATGTGATTCGGGGTGGAATTCCATGTCTAAAAATATTATTATTAGCTGTTTTTAAAAATCAAGTGTTTTTGCTGTCCGTAGAAGAAATCGCGTGATGCCATGGTCAGAAAAAAAGCTGCCCAGGAGCAAAATTTTTTTTTCTCAAATGTAATAACGGATGCTAGAATGTGATTCGGGGTGGAATTCCATGTCTAAAAATGTTATTATTAGCTGTTTTTAAAAATCGAGTGTTTTTGATGCCCGAGGAAGAAAACGCATGATGCCGCGGTGAGAAAAAAAGCTGTCCAGGAGCAAAAAAAAATTTTTTTTCTCAAATGTAATAACGGATGCTAGAATGTGATTCGGGGTAGAATTCCATGTCTAAAAATATTATTATTAGCTGTTTTAAAAAATTGAGTATTCTTGCTGTCCGAAGAAGAAAACGCGTGATGCCGCGGACAGAAAAAAAGCTGCCCAGGAGCAAAAATATATATTTTTCTCAAATGTAATAACAGATGCTAGAATGTGATTCGGGGTGGAATTCCATGTCTAAAAATATTATTATTAGCTGTTTTTAAAAATCGAGTGTTTTTGCTGCCCGAGGAAGAAAACGTGTGATGCCGCAGTCAGAAAAAAAGCTGCCCAGGAGCAAATTTTTTTTTTCTCAAATGTAATAATGGATGCTAGAATGTGCTTCGGGGTGGAATTCCATGTCTTAAAATATTATTATTAGCTGTTTTTAAAAATCGAGTGTTTTTGCTGCCCGAGGAAGAAAACGCGTGATGCCATGGTCAGAAAAAAAGCTGCCCAGGAGCAAAATTTTTTTTTCCTCAAATGTAATAACGGATGCTAGAATGTGATTCGGGGTGGAATTGCATGTCTAAAAATATTATTATTAGCTGTTTTTAAAAATTGAGTGTTTTTGCTGCCCGAGGTAGAAAACGCGTGATGCCGCGGTGAGAAAAAATGCTGCCCAGGAGCAAAAATTTATTTTCTCAAATGTAATAACGGATGCTAGAGTGTGATTCGGGGTGGAATTCCATGTCTAAAAATATTATTATTAGCTGTTTTTAAAAATCAAGTGTTTTTGCTGTCCGTAGAAGAAATCGCGTGATGCCATGGTCAGAAAAAAAGCTGCCCAGGAGCAAAATTTTTTTTTCCTCAAATGTAATAACGGATGCTAGAATGTGATTCGGGGTGGAATTGCATGTCTAAAAAT
Organism: Arizona elegans; assembly: GCA_022577455.1. Classification (NCBI taxonomy): domain Eukaryota; kingdom Metazoa; phylum Chordata; class Lepidosauria; order Squamata; family Colubridae; genus Arizona; species Arizona elegans. Next base: position 166,334,208 of record JAKOOJ010000001.1, on the reverse strand, counting down.
ATTATTATTAGCTGTTTTTAAAAATCGAGTGTGTTTGCTGCCCGAGGAAGAAAACGCGTGATGCCGTGGTAAGAAAAATAGCTGCCCCGGAGCAAAATTTTTTTTTTTTCCTCAAATGTAATAATGGATGCTAGAATGTGATTCGGGGTGGAATTCCATGTCTAAAAATATTATTATTAGCTGTTTTTAAAAATTGAGTGTTTTTGCTGCCCGAGGAAGAAAACCCGTCATGCCGCGGTCAGAAAAAAAGCTGCCCAGGAGTAAAAAATTTTTTTTCTCAAATGTAGTAATGGATGCTAGAATGTGATTCGGGGTGGAATTCCATGTCTAAAAATATTATTATTAGCTGTTTTTAAAAATTGAGTGTTTTTGCTGCCCGAGGTAGAAAACGCGTGATGCCGCGGTCAGAAAAAATGCTGCCCAGGAGCAAAAATTTATTTTCTCAAATGTAATAACGGATGCTAGAGTGTGATTCGGGGTGGAATTCCATGTCTAAAAATATTATTATTAGCTGTTTTTAAAAATCAAGTGTTTTTGCTGTCCGTAGAAGAAATCGCGTGATGCCGCGGTCAGAAAAAAAGCTGCCCAGGAGCAAAAAATTTTTTTTTTCTCAAATGTAATAACGGATGCTAGAGTGTGATTCGGGGTGGAATTCCATGTCTAAAAATATTATTATTAGCTGTTTTTAAAAATCAAGTGTTTTTGCTGTCCGTAGAAGAAATCGCGTGATGCCGCGGTCAGAAAAAAAGCTGCCCAGGAGCAAAAATATATATTTTTCTCAAATGTAATAACAGATGCTAGAATGTGCTTCGGGGTGGAATTCCATGTCTTAAAATATTATTATTAGCTGTTTTTAAAAATCGAGTGTTTTTGCTGCCCGAGGAAGAAAACGCGTGATGCCATGGTCAGAAAAAAAGCTGCCCAGGAGCAAAATTTTTTTTTCCTCAAATGTAATAACGGATGCTAGAATGTGATTCGGGGTGGAATTGCATGTCTAAAAATATTATTATTAGCTGTTTTTAAAAATTGAGTGTTTTTGCTGCCCGAGGTAGAAAACGCGTGATGCCGCGGTGAGAAAAAATGCTGCCCAGGAGCAAAAATTTTTTTTCCTCAAATGTAATAACGGATGCTAGAATGTGATTCGGGGTGGAATTGCATGTATAAAAATATTATTATTAGCTGTTTTTAAAAATCGAGTGTGTTTGCTGCCCGAGGAAGAAAACGCATGATGCCGCGGTCAGAAAAAAAGCTGCCCAGGAGTAAAATTTTTTTTTTCTCAAATGTAATAATGGATGCTAGAATGTGATTCGGGGTGGAATTCCATGTCTAAAAATATTATTATTAGCTGTTTTTAAAAATTGAGTGTTTTTGCTGCCCGAGGTAGAAAACGCGTGATGCCGCGGTCAGAAAAAATGCTGCCCAGGAGCAAAAATTTATTTTCTCAAATGTAATAACGGATGCTAGAGTGTGATTCGGGGTGGAATTCCATGTCTAAAAATATTATTATTAGCTGTTTTTAAAAATCAAGTGTTTTTGCTGTCCGTAGAAGAAATCGCGTGATGCCGCGGTCAGAAAAAAAGCTGCCGAGGAGCAAAAAATTTTTTTCTCAAATGTAATAACGGATGCGAGAATGTGATTCGGGGTGGAATTCCATGTCTAAAAATGTTATTATTAGCTGTTTTTAAAAATCGAGTGTTTTTGCTGCCCGAGGAAGAAAACGCGTGATGCCATGGTCAGAAAAAAAGCTGCCCAGGAGCAAAATTTTTTTTTCCTCAAATGTAATAACGGATGCTAGAATGTGATTCGGGGTGGAATTGCATGTCTAAAAATATTATTATTAGCTGTTTTTAAAAATTGAGTGTTTTTGCTGCCCGAGGTAGAAAACGCGTGATGCCGCGGTGAGAAAAAATGCTGCCCAGGAGCAAAAATTTATTTTCTCAAATGTAATAACGGATGCTAGAGTGTGATTCGGGGTGGAATTCCATGTCTAAAAATATTATTATTAGCTGTTTTTAAAAATCAAGTGTTTTTGCTGTCCGTAGAAGAAATCGCGTGATGCCATGGTCAGAAAAAAAGCTGCCCAGGAGCAAAATTTTTTTTTCCTCAAATGTAATAACGGATGCTAGAATGTGATTCGGGGTGGAATTGCATGTCTAAAAATATTATTATTAGCTGTTTTTAAAAATCGAGTGTGTTTGCTGCCCGAGGAAGAAAACGCGTGATGCCGTGGTAAGAAAAATAGCTGCCCCGGAGCAAAATTTTTTTTTTTTCCTCAAATGTAATAATGGATGCTAGAATGTGATTCGGGGTGGAATTCCATGTCTAAAAATATTATTATTAGCTGTTTTTAAAAATTGAGTGTTTTTGCTGCCCGAGGAAGAAAACCCGTCATGCCGCGGTCAGAAAAAAAGCTGCCCAGGAGTAAAAAATTTTTTTTCTCAAATGTAGTAATGGATGCTAGAATGTGATTCGGGGTGGAATTCCATGTCTAAAAATATTATTATTAGCTGTTTTTAAAAATTGAGTGTTTTTGCTGCCCGAGGTAGAAAACGCGTGATGCCGCGGTCAGAAAAAATGCTGCCCAGGAGCAAAAATTTATTTTCTCAAATGTAATAACGGATGCTAGAGTGTGATTCGGGGTGGAATTCCATGTCTAAAAATATTATTATTAGCTGTTTTTAAAAATCAAGTGTTTTTGCTGTCCGTAGAAGAAATCGCGTGATGCCGCGGTCAGAAAAAAAGCTGCCCAGGAGCAAAAAAATTTTTTTTTCTCAAATGTAATAATGGATGCTAGAATGTGATTCGGGGTGGAATTCCATGTCTAAAAATATTATTATTAGCTGTTTTTAAAAATTGAGTGTTTTTGCTGCCCGAGGAAGAAAACCCGTCATGCCGCGGTCAGAAAAAAAGCTGCCCAGGAGTAAAAAATTTTTTTTCTCAAATGTAGTAATGGATGCTAGAATGTGATTCGGGGTGGAATTCCATGTCTAAAAATATTATTATTAGCTGTTTTTAAAAATTGAGTGTTTTTGCTGCCCGAGGTAGAAAACGCGTGATGCCGCGGTCAGAAAAAATGCTGCCCAGGAGCAAAAATTTATTTTCTCAAATGTAATAACGGATGCTAGAGTGTGATTCGGGGTGGAATTCCATGTCTAAAAATATTATTATTAGCTGTTTTTAAAAATCAAGTGTTTTTGCTGTCCGTAGAAGAAATCGCGTGATGCCGCGGTCAGAAAAAAAGCTGCCCAGGAGCAAAAAAATTTTTTTTTCTCAAATGTAATAACGGATGCTAGAATGTGATTCGGGGTGGAATTCCATGTCTAAAAATATTATTATTAGCTGTTTTTAAAAATCAAGTGTTTTTGCTGTCCGTAGAAGAAATCGCGTGATGACGCGGTCAGAAAAAAAGCTGCCCAGGAGCAAAAATATATATTTTTCTCAAATGTAATAACAGATGCTAGAATGTGATTCGGGGTGGAATTCCATGTCTAAAAATATTATTATTAGCTGTTTTTAAAAATCGAGTGTTTTTGCTGCCCGAGGAAGAAAACGTGTGATGCCGCAGTCAGAAAAAAAGCTGCCCAGGAGCAAATTTTTTTTTTCTCAAATGTAATAATGGATGCTAGAATGTGCTTCGGGGTGGAATTCCATGTCTTAAAATATTATTATTAGCTGTTTTTAAAAATCGAGTGTTTTTGCTGCCCGAGGAAGAAAACGCGTGATGCCATGGTCAGAAAAAAAGCTGCCCAGGAGCAAAAAATTTTTTTCCTCAAATGTAATAACGGATGCTAGAATGTGATTCGGGGTGGAATTGCATGTATAAAAATATTATTATTAGCTGTTTTTAAAAATCGAGTGTGTTTGCTGCCCGAGGAAGAAAACGCATGATGCCGCGGTCAGAAAAAAAGCTGCCCAGGAGTAAAATTTTTTTTTTCTCAAATGTAATAATGGATGCTAGAATGTGATTCGGGGTGGAATTCCATGTCTAAAAATATTATTATTAGCTGTTTTTAAAAATTGAGTGTTTTTGCTGCCCGAGGTAGAAAACGCGTGATGCCGCGGTCAGAAAAAATGCTGCCCAGGAGCAAAAATTTATTTTCTCAAATGTAATAACGGATGCTAGAGTGTGATTCGGGGTGGAATTCCATGTCTAAAAATATTATTATTAGCTGTTTTTAAAAATCAAGTGTTTTTGCTGTCCGTAGAAGAAATCGCGTGATGCCGCGGTCAGAAAAAAAGCTGCCCAGGAGCAAAAAAATTTTTTTTTCTCAAATGTAATAACGGATGCTAGAATGTGATTCGGGGTGGAATTCCATGTCTAAAAATATTATTATTAGCTGTTTTTAAAAATCAAGTGTTTTTGCTGTCCGTAGAAGAAATCGCGTGATGACGCGGTCAGAAAAAAAGCTGCCCAGGAGCAAAAATATATATTTTTCTCAAATGTAATAACAGATGCTAGAATGTGATTCGGGGTGGAATTCCATGTCTAAAAATATTATTATTAGCTGTTTTTAAAAATCAAGTGTTTTTGCTGTCCGTAGAAGAAATCGCGTGATGCCATGGTCAGAAAAAAAGCTGCCCAGGAGCAAAATTTTTTTTTCCTCAAATGTAATAACGGATGCTAGAATGTGATTCGGGGTGGAATTGCATGTCTAAAAATATTATTATTAGCTGTTTTTAAAAATCGAGTGTGTTTGCTGCCCGAGGAAGAAAACGCGTGATGCCGTGGTAAGAAAAATAGCTGCCCCGGAGCAAAATTTTTTTTTTTCCTCAAATGTAATAATGGATGCTAGAATGTGATTCGGGGTGGAATTCCATGTCTAAAAATATTATTATTAGCTGTTTTTAAAAATTGAGTGTTTTTGCTGCCCGAGGAAGAAAACCCGTGATGCCGCGGTCAGAAAAAAAGCTGCCCAGGAGTAAAAATTTTTTTTTCTCAAATGTAGTAATGGATGCTAGAATGTGATTCGGGGTGGAATTCCATGTCTAAAAATATTATTATTAGCTGTTTTTAAAAATTGAGTGTTTTTGCTGCCCGAGGTAGAAAACGCGTGATGCCGCGGTCAGAAAAAATGCTGCCCAGGAGCAAAAATTTATTTTCTCAAATGTAATAACGGATGCTAGAGTGTGATTCGGGGTGGAATTCCATGTCTAAAAATATTATTATTAGCTGTTTTTAAAAATCAAGTGTTTTTGCTGTCCGTAGAAGAAATCGCGTGATGCCGCGGTCAGAAAAAAAGCTGCCCAGGAGCAAAAAAATTTTTTTTTCTCAAATGTAATAACGGATGCTAGAATGTGATTCGGGGTGGAATTCCATGTCTAAAAATATTATTATTAGCTGTTTTTAAAAATCAAGTGTTTTTGCTGTCCGTAGAAGAAATCGCGTGATGACGCGGTCAGAAAAAAAGCTGCCCAGGAGCAAAAATATATATTTTTCTCAAATGTAATAACAGATGCTAGAATGTGATTCGGGGTGGAATTCCATGTCTAAAAATATTATTATTAGCTGTTTTTAAAAATCGAGTGTTTTTGCTGCCCGATAAGAAAACGTGTGATGCCGCAGTCAGAAAAAAAGCTGCCCAGGAGCAAATTTTTTTTTTCTCAAATGTAATAATGGATGCTAGAATGTGCTTCGGGGTGGAATTCCATGTCTTAAAATATTATTATTAGCTGTTTTTAAAAATCGAGTGTTTTTGCTGCCCGAGGAAGAAAACGCGTGATGCCATGGTCAGAAAAAAAGCTGCCCAGGAGCAAAATTTTTTTTTCCTCAAATGTAATAACGGATGCTAGAATGTGATTCGGGGTGGAATTGCATGTCTAAAAATATTATTATTAGCTGTTTTTAAAAATCGAGTGTGTTTGCTGCCCGAGGAAGAAAACGCGTGATGCCGCGGTCAGAAAAAAAGCTGCCCAGGAGTAAAATTTTTTTTTTCTCAAATGTAATAATGGATGCTAGAATGTGATTCGGGGTGGAATTCCATGTCTAAAAATATTATTATTAGCTGTTTTTAAAAATTGAGTGTTTTTGCTGCCCGAGGTAGAAAACGCGTGATGCCGCGGTCAGAAAAAATGCTGCCCAGGAGCAAAAATTTATTTTCTCAAATGTAATAACGGATGCTAGAGTGTGATTCGGGGTGGAATTCCATGTCTAAAAATATTATTATTAGCTGTTTTTAAAAATCAAGTGTTTTTGCTGTCCGTAGAAGAAATCACGTGATGCCGCGGTCAGAAAAAAAGCTGCCCAGGAGCAAAAAAATTTTTTTTTCTCAAATGTAATAACGGATGCTAGAATGTGATTCGGGGTGGAATTCCATGTCTAAAAATATTATTATTAGCTGTTTTTAAAAATCAAGTGTTTTTGCTGTCCGTAGAAGAAATCGCGTGATGACGCGGTCAGAAAAAAAGCTGCCCAGGAGCAAAAATATATATTTTTCTCAAATGTAATAACAGATGCTAGAATGTGATTCGGGGTGGAATTCCCTGTCTAAAAATATTATTATTAGCTGTTTTTAAAAATCGAGTGTTTTTGCTGCCCGAGGAAGAAAACGCGTGATGCCGTGGTAAGAAAAATAGCTGCCCCGGAGCAAATTTTTTTTTTTTCCTCAAATGTAATAATGGATGCTAGAATGTGATTCGGGGTGGAATTCCATGTCTAAAAATATTATTATTAGCTGTTTTTAAAAATTGAGTGTTTTTGCTGCCCGAGGAAGAAAACGCGTAATGCCGTGGTCAGAAAAAAAGCTGCCCAGGAGCAAAAAAAAATTTTTTTCTCAAATGTAATAACGGATGCTAGAATGTGATTCGGGGTGGAATTCCATGTGGAAATATCAAAGGACCGGACCGTGGTGCTTCTGCCAGCCAAAATGGGCTATGGGGGTCTGCCTGTGCGCCCCCTTTGCAGCCTTCTTTCAGTCTCTATGGCCTCCTGCAGCACTCTGTTGGCCAAAAACGGGCCACATGGAGGCCATACAAGGCCCCCGCTCAGACCATTTTTGGTCTCCCTGGCCTCCAGCAGCACTGCCAGCAAAAAATAGGTCACACAGCGCTCATCCCCCACCCCTGTAGCTTATTGTCAGCCTCCTGCAGCACTCTGCCTGCTGAAAATGGCCAAAAAATTCATGGCATTTGTAAAAGAAAAAAAACCAAGGAAGCAAGTTTCTCTAGGCATTATATTCTTGCTTGGTTTAAATGAAGCTAGAGTTAGATTTTGTACTTTAAAAATTGTCTCAGAGCTATATTAATGAAGCAGTAATATCCTCAGCTGAAGGAAGAGGTGGAAGCAGAGGTGGGTTTCAGCAGGTTCTGACCAGTTCTGGAGAAACGGTAGCAGAAATTTTGAGTAGTTTCGAGAACTGGTAGTAAAAATTCTGACTGGCCTTGCCCACATCTATTCTCTGCCTCCCAAGTCCCAGCTGATTGTGAGGAAATGGGGATTTTGCAGTAACCTTCCCCTGGAGTGGCGTGGGAATGGAGATTTTACAGTATCCTTCCGCTGCCACACCCACCAAGCCACGCCCACAGAACCGGCAGTAAAAAATTTTGAAACCCACCACTGGGTGGAAGGACTGTGTGCTTCAGGTTTATTTCTCCAAGGACCTGGCAGTATTTGCCACAGATAAAAGGGTATGTAAACTGTGACTTTACTAGAGGAGAATACATGAGGTTCTGGTGGGGATAAAAAAAGGGGAAAATGTTGTTAGATTAAAATGACTGAAAATCAGAGGAAGGAAAAACCTTGTCTTGAACAGCAGTCTGATGGTTATTGTTTTTTGCTTGGTGATGCTGAGTTCATGGTGGATAGCCTTCCACCATGAACTCAACCATGCCAACCTGCTCTTTTGAAATGAACTTTTCTTCTTGCTCAAGTGGGGCATCTTAGTGCTCCAGAGCTGGTTTTCTCCTCTTCCTTGAAACCTGGACAGCTATCATCTATGAAGGATGATGCCCTTCCTCCCCCAGCATTCTCTTCCTAATGCTCCCTTTTCTCCCTCCCTTTGATCACAACCGCAAGTGTTGTCTATTTGTTCAACATCTTTGTAGTTGTTTGAGAATTTACTATTTTTCTGGACTGTGTTGAGGAAGAGGAGAATCCTTATTTTGGAAGGCCACAATTTGCAACAGGGGTGGCATTATTATCTGAGTCAGGAAAGGCCCAAAAAACATAAATATTTTATGGACCACTTTATCCAAAAGGTTTTGATGACTATTTGGGATTGAATAAGAAATAAATATTACCTGATGACTCCAATTTGGCTTTCCCGTCTAGAGGCGATGATACACCCGACCCTTTATAACAGAAATAAACCATTAATTTACCAAGTTCTGTTGGATCCTTTAGGCAAAATAAAATCTCGAAATACGCTGGTGGAATTAGGCTATGAGTTAGATTGGTGGACATACAATCAGATCCAATTCAAGACAGCTCAGGACAAAAACAAGGGAGGAATTTATAATTCCCTACAAGAACTTGATAAGATCTTGTTGGGGAAGGATGAGAAGGTATTATCCAAACTGTATCAATTCCTCTTAATGGAATCGGATTGGAGAGGAGGTTATCAAGGATTCAATGATTGCCTGGGGGAGAAATTTGGGATATTCGATTGAACTTGAGAAATGGGAAGAAATTTGGGGGAAAACTTTAAAACTAACAATGTCGGTTTCCTATAAGGAAAATATATACAAAATGCTGTATAGATGGCACCTGCCTCTGGCTAGATTATTGAAGATGTTCCAAGGAACCTCTCTGGTTTGTTGGAAATGCAACGCCGCTATGGGAACTTATTTTCATAGCTAGTGGACCTGTCCCCGAGCAAAAGAATATGGGGCTAGAATTCAAAAATGGATTTTAGAAATCATAGGATGTAGGATAGAATTGAACCCAGAAACGTTTTTACTATGTATGAAACCAGAGAACTTAAACAAATCTAATTGGTATCTCGCTCTCCACATCATCATTGCAGCCAGGATCTTGTTTGCGCAAGAATGGAAATCCAAAAATATTCCATCGGAGGCTACGTTAACCGCAAAGATCATGGACTGTGCAGAAGCAGACATGCTTATTGGACCTTTGCGAGATAGACAAGAATCGGGGTTATATAGGAGTTGGGACAGGTGGTAAAGAAATCTTAAGAAGAATGTAAAATATTAATCTTAGTGTGAATGTGGGTAAATATTTATAGGAGCATTGCATGGCAGTTGAGAATTCTTTCTTCTTTTTTTGATGATTTGGTTTAATGGAGGTTTGTACTATCGCTAGGCGAAAATTGACGCTTTAAAACTTTATATGTATTATATTACTCTCTGCAATTCTATCCATATTGCTATATTTTGATATATTGCTATATCTCAAGCAGCACTTGAGATTCACTTCTCAAAAGATTTTTTGGAGCATGAAGCCATGAACAATAACACCTATCTGCAATTCTTTTAAATTAGCTGCATCTTTTCCAGGCAGCTCTCTAATTTCCCCTTATATTATTTCTTTAACTTCTTCACCTTCTCTTTATCTGTCAACTAGAACTAGGTACCCTCTAAGAACTGGATGGCTGTTGTTCAGAAGAGCCAAAAATATCTGGCTCTTCACCCAGATCTTTGATGAGCCCCCTCATATCACTTGAGTTTGTCATCTTTTATCTTAATATTTTACCTGTGATTGATTTAATTGTAATTCTTTTAATTGTTGTGAGCCACCCTGGATCATTGAGAATTGGGTGGTATATCAATTTTGTAAATTATTACTAATATTAAGTCCTCCTCTAAGGCTGTGTCAGAGATAGTAACAAAGATTGATAGATTGTTGGACAGACAGTTTTTACAGATATCTGGAGAAATTGTCAGTTCATTTATGCTCTGCTCCTATACAAAAGAGTCAAGCCCCATAGCAGTTGGGGACTCTACATGTCTTTAATCTCTAGATTATGGAATTGAGACTATTTGTGCCAAAAAGTTCGAATCTTACCAGGCTCAAGGTTGACTCAGCCTTCCATCCTTTCTAAGGTAGGTTAAATGAGGACCCAGTTTGTGGGGGCAATAAGCTGATTTTGTATAAATATACAAAAGTATGAAGGCTATTGCTTAACGCATTGTAAGCCGCCCTGAGTCTCCGGAGAAGGGCAGCATATAAATCAAATTTTTTTTTAAAAAAAAAGTAAATCTCCCTTTGTCTGGAATAGCTGTTTTGAATGCAAAGGAGGGAAAAATTGCATTTTGAGCCTATGTCAAATGCCCACTATGGTCAGTGCCCGCCCCCATCCATGCCTTCCCAGCCCTCTGAGGCCAAACACAACCCTGATGCAGCCCTCAATAAAATCGTGTTTGACACCCCTGGGCTAAACCATGAATGGCTAAAGAAACTAGTTTGTTTAGCATACCTAACAGGTGACATCTTCCAATCCTTGAAGGACTATCATGAGGAAGAGGAATTAATTTATTCTCCAAAGCACCTGGGAGCAGGACAAGAAGCAGTGGGTGGAAACTGGTCAAAGAGAGATCCATCCTTGAATTAAGGAGAATTTTCCTGACAGTGAGAACAATTAATTAATGTAACAGCTTCCCTCCTATAATTGTGGGTGCTCCATCACTAGAGGTTTTCTAGAAAAGATTGGAGAGCCATTTGTTTGGAATAATATAGGATCTCCTGCCTTGAGCTAGAGGTTGGACTAAAAAACCTCCAAGGTCCATTTCAGCCCTATGAATCTACATATAAATTATATCACTGCACTTCTGAAAATGATAATATTTCACTGCACCATTTCTTTGGAACTCTGGAATTGGCTAATTTTAGGGTTGTGCCAGGGGGAAAAATTGCACTATACATTGATTTATTTATGGGGCAGCCAGAGGATATTTTTTCATGCTACAATAATATATTCTGAGGTCTATAGTCTCACTTGTAATGGAATGTGTGAATTGTTGGCAGCTGCAGGCACATCTGAGAGGTAGTTGGGATATATAATTGTCCAAATGGGAAATCCCTGACTCTCTGCTTCCATCTACATGGAAGGTAGGCTTCCACCCTACCCCACCATGTTTCCTTCAAGGGCCAGCTTTCTTTAAGATATATCTGACTGAAGGAAGAAAAAGGAAGGACATTTCTGTTGTTGTTCCTTCCTTCTTTTCTAGAGCACCAGAGCAATTAGGAGTGTCACGCTACTTCCCTAAACAGAATGAATGTATCACATACAAAGTATAACAAGACAATCTAAGTCATGAATGCTGGGCGTGAAAAAGAAAATGGGGAGAGGTAAAAAGAAATTAGGGTTTCCACCAAACCACCGTTTTTCTCAAAAAATTATCAGGTAGATGTCAGTATCCAGTAGTCTAATTTGTCTAAAGCTTTTTATTCTTTTTCTATGCTCTAACAGAAGTATTTTCTAATATGTTTAGATCTCAATTACAAGGCAGTATTCCCTTTTTCCTCACTTTAAGATGTTGTCTACTTTAGACTTCAGAAAATCCCTCATTTCATTAAAAAATATTCAATTCCTTGAGGACCTGCTCCATTGTGTTGGGAAGCCACCACAATGTCACTGTGGTGCTTGAATGCATTGCATGTACATTGTACACTTGTTCAGCATAAACACAGCAGAAAAACATAGTTTCTGTTTGGTGTTTCCCTCCCTCCTGACAAAGTTGTGACTCAAATGTTCTGTACCAACTGTACTTGGATGCAGTTTAAATACTATTCTGAACATAATGTCCATCGTCAAATTACTTTATATTTAATGGAGTTCTCTACATTCTGAATCATTCTCTGTGCAGCCAAGAACAATTTGTGAAATCCAAACTTACTGGATTTAAAAGATAGTTTTAATTTTCCTGTATGGTGAAGCCTCCACCAAGACTCCCCTTCTTTTTCCCTTCCAAGAAAGGTTGCTAAGATACAGAAATTGATATGAAGTTTCATTCTGAGAATCTTTCTTGACAAGAGTCCTGGGTGTTCCTTCCATTTCAATCAGCTCCATTTATTTATTTATTTGATTGATTGATTATTAAATCTACTGTATTTGCTGCCCATCTTGCAAGAGTAGTCTGGATGGCTTACAAAGTTAAAAACAATAAAATTATACCAATATAAAATTATTTAAAAATATAAATTATTGTAAAAAGTTGGGGAGGAAGGGAACAGAGTGTGCAGGGGGTGAGGTGGGATCTGCTATTAGTCCATCAATGACCTCCAGCTTGACATTCCCCCACTGGGCCCCAAACCAGCTGGCAGAGTCAGGTCTTCAGGACCTTATGGAAGGTCAGGCGTGTGAGAGCTGTGCTCACCCTGGGGAGCAAGATATTCCAAAGGGCAGGAACCATGGCAGAGAAGGCTCTTCTCCTGGACCCTGCCAGAAAATGCAGGGCTCCACCCCTGATTATTGAGGGACTATCCTGTAGCTCTTAAGAGCAGATCTTGAATCTAGGCTCTGAGGTTGGGAAAAATAAATGGGTGGAGGGGCAGAATCCATTTTTATGGGATCTTAATAGAATGAAGGTATGGTTAATAAGGTAATAAAGTAGGGGTGATTAATGCAGGAAAAGAAAGGAAAGTGGGGTCATAGAGGGGGGAAATTGGAGTAAATTGCATTAACATGAGATGATGACAAGTGAGGTGATTGAAACAGAACTGTTATCTGGTTTTCAATCTTATTACAATTCTCAGGGGAACAGTTTTGCCATTTTCTACTATAAGGTAAGGAAAGAGTTCATACATCATGGCATATAATGTATGTCACGGAAGCTACAAACCCTCTATCTGATTCAATTCAATTCCGTTTATTACAGTGATAGACTAGAGATCATGCCCTTTATCCAATGGCGTCTTAGAGATACTGGGAATGCAAAAATCATTGGAAAGATCAACACTATCCTGTAGTTTTATCTATGATTACGATGCCTTTGCCTCAGTGTTGACTCCTGACAACTAGTCTTGGCAGTTTTCTCAGCAAACCTTTTGGAAGTAGTTCAACATTGCTTTCTTCTTAGGGCTGAAAGTGACTGGCCCATCACAGCCTAGTTGACTTTGTATCAAAGGCAGGACTCAAAGTCTCAAATTCACAATCTCCCAATTTCTAGCCCGTTGTCTTAACCACAACATAAAACTATCTCTCCCTGTATTATGATATTATTCTTCGTATATTTTAGTCTGCTTCTGTCACTGCTGTTGCCACTACCAAGAGTTGTAGAATGGAATTGCCTGGTAACCAAGGGAATTAGGTGTCATTCCCCTTGCAAGCTAAGTGATATCTAATTTTGTGAACACTCTTTAGTATTATACTAGGCCAAAACAAACATCCAACAGACTATTGCTACTTGCTTCTGATCTTTGAATAGCTGTTTAGTTATTGCAGCAGAAATAGAGTAAATGTCATGTGCACAAATCCTTCTTAAATCCCGCCCCCCTCGCCTTCCTTCCACCAAAATGCCAGCATCCCTGTAGAAATATCTGGGACCTGACATAGGCAAATGAACTGCAGTACCAGAAAAGAACATATGCAGAAGATGGTCAAGCATCTGTTTTTGCATTTGCATGATATAAACTTAATGCTCATTAAGCATACATTTTTTAAAAAAATTCGATTTATATGCCTCTCTTCTCCGGAGACTCAGGGCGGCTTATATTGCTTAACGCATTGTAAGCTGCCCTGAGTCTCCCGAGAAGGGCGACATATAAATCAATTTTTTTTAAAAAATGTATGCTTAATGAGCATTAATTTTATATCATGCAAATGCAAAAACAGATGCTTGACCATCTTCTGCATATGTTCTCTTCCGGTACTGCAGTTCATTTGCCTATGTCAGGTCCCAGATATTTCTACAGGGATGCTGGCATTTTGGTGGAAGGAAGGCGGGGGGGGGGGGGAATGGAATGGTCTGTATATGAAGTTTCTGTTTCTGTTTCCAGATTCTGGAATTCTGGAATTACTATGCTAATCTCTATATGAAGTTTCTGTTTCTTGCATTACTGTGTTAATCTCTAAATGAAGTCTCTGTTTCTGTTTCCCTGCAATGAGATATGAGAGAGGTTTGGTTAGCATTGCTGATTTTAAATAGCTGGTTTTAAATGAGAAGCTTCAGTTCTTGCCTAGATCTCTTGCTATCACAAACCTTCCAATAAAAGCTCCTTTTGGAACCACTGCTGTTTCAAGAGTCCTGCTTTCTTGGGAAGATTGGAGAGGCAAGACCTTACAGTCTCCTTGCAAATCCATTTAATCCAAGACCTGTGTTTTATGTCTATACTTGGGCAATATCAGGGCCTTCTTAACAGCATTATGGACCCCTGGGCAAAGCAGTGTACTGGGGCCCCTATGACAACAGGAATAAAAATGTAAATGGTCGATAAAATTAAACATATATTTGCATGTTAGTATTAATAAAAAATGCAGTAAAATGTAATAAATATGTTGCTGTATTAATATGATATCAAGTGCATTGAAGGGTTAACAGACACAAATTAGTAAGGGATCCCTATGCTCATGGGGCCCAGGGGCAAGCGCCCATCAGGCCCATGCGTTAAGACAGCCCTGGGCAATACTAGATAAAAAAGAGGATAATAGCTTCCAATAATCTTATGTCAGGGAGCTGCCAGTTTAAGCCAGACATAATTTGTCAGAGAAAGTCTGTGGACATTGAACATGACAGAGGAGCAGACATGGACTTGGGTATTTATAATTTTTCTTGGTGTTCCAGCCAAAGTGAATGTCACAAGTAAATGCCTTATTCTTTATTATGTAAATAGTACATGACCAGGATATCAGGGGTTAACTTATTCTTCACTACTTAATATATTCATATTTAATCACTCCCATATCTAGCTCCACCCCATGTATATATAAGGAGCTGTATGCATTCCTTCTGAGCTTCTATCTGTGAATATTCAGTGAATATAGAATGCCTTCTATAAATAAACAGTGCTTTATTTGATTATCTAATTCTTAATCTAATTATTGAGTCTGATCCTGAAAATATCATAACATTTTGGTAGCAGAGGATGGTTTGATTGACTCAATAAAACTTTAAATATGTCTGAGAGAGAAAACTCCAGAAACAAAAGAGAAAGACCCAACACCAGGGCATACAGTAAAGAAATGGAAGCAGATCAAGAAAAGATCGATAAATCCACGACTATGACACCAAAAGAAACTGAAGACTACACTACAGACAACGAGGAAATAATTGATGGAATGGATGAACAAAAAGAGAACGAGTTGAAAGGCAGCCCCCTCGGATCAGAGGTACTGAAACTGCTGAAACTCAACGCGAAATTCCAAAACGTAATAAAGAACAGCGGAACAGCGAAAAAAAGGAGTATCGTAACAGATGATCCCAAAAATCCAAAAATGGTGAGCGAATCATCTACAGAAAAAGGAATAATGAAAAGAAAGACCAACGGTCCCGCTCAAAATTTTGAATGGCAGCCATCTTGTTTTCAACCAATCACAAAAAAGAGCGAAGCAGAGTCAATCAGAGTACATCATTCAAAATCTTTGGCACGAAAGGATTCACATAATATAAAAAAGAAAAAAGAAAAACTTTACTTTTCAGAAAATTCTGATACAGACTCAGAAGAAATACCTATCGAACTAAAAGTCAAATCAGCTATAAGAACTCTTTTTACAACATTCGGTCCAGGACTGAAAATTACAAAAGAACCGACAAAAGATGGCAATCGAGAAACAGGGAGAGAACAAGCAAGAAAGCAAACGTCTCGGAGTCTGCTCGCTTCTCCTCAATCAACGAGAGCACCGACACCTGAGCCCAGAGAACCTTGCAAATACCACCCCACGACGCAGACGATGTCAGAAAACAGCGATCTCAACAAGAGTCATCGCAACAGAAAGACACGAGCTTCTGCTGCCGCCTGGACACCGAAGATCGAGCCAGAGACTGAATCATCGGAAGAAGAGCGCTACGAGGGAGCTGCAGCGACGAGAACCTCTCCCGACAGCTTCAGGAGCGAAATGAACAACGCGCATGTGCAAGACTACACAGACAACTTCGGGGGACATGAAGAACAGAGAGAACCATTCAGAATCGTCGCAAGCATACCCACGCCATTTTGTAACTTTCAACATTTGCAAGACCACGGACTGCCTCCAGTTGTAAGTAATGGATCCAACAATATTGAGAATTTGCCCAATGATTTCCCAAAACTGAGAATAGATGGCATTAATTTGCAAGAATGGTGTCAGCAGCTCCAGGTTGTCTTTCTAAAAGAAAACTTATTATTTTTTATCACTAATCCCCAAAAAGACCTTGGACTCTAAAATTAGACTGTCTGCACCATAGGGCATTTTTCTTATTAATTTCCAGTATATCTCCTGCCATGTACCACAGTATTAAGCAAAATCTAACTGTATCAGAAATTATTCAATGCATGTTTAAATTGTTTCACAGTGAAAGTGTAGCCACTACAACAAGAATGTCTAAAGATTTCTTCTCAGCTAGGATAAAGCCAGGGGTTACCATAAGTGAACATTTAATATCTTTAAACAAAATTAGAGCAGAACTACATTTAAGGGGGGAAATAATTTCAGATCAAACAATGAAGAGTGTTATCATTAACTCACTAGACCCATCGTGGGATAACTATATATCTCATTTAGACACAATCAATTTAGGATATTTATCCGTAGAAAGTCTATCTAACAAGCTAATATCTGAAGATAATTCAAGGAGAGGTCGTTGTAACAATCACACGGAACATAAACAATATAAGAGGGTAGTTTTTCAAGAAAGATATCATGAACCAATAGGATGCCACAACTGTGGATCCAAAGAACACAATAGGAGAGACTGTCCAAAACTCCTCAGAAATAGATATCAAAACAGACAGTCATCAATTGATAGACATAGATATAGAAGTCCACCCATCTATAGAGAACATAGAGGGGGCAGGGATAACTCAAAAGATAGAAAGTCTGGTTCACTGAATGGGTTAAACAAACATGACAGCACTAACATACAACAGACAGAGGACAATGATTGGCTTATCGATTCTGGAGCAACCAACCACACTACAAATAATAAAAATATACTATCTTCATTTGTAGAGGATAAATTCATAATTAAGGTAGCTAATCAAGAGAAGGTTCAAGTCATAGGTAGAGGAAATATAACCTTACCTGGCCTAGGAAAAATAGAGGGGGTATTGTTAATACCTGAAATACCTCATAACATACTTAGTGCAATAAAACTAAGCATAGATTCTGGCATAAATATTGTGTTCTCAAAAGGAAAAGCAACATTAGAGAAAAACAGAACAAACATAGGTACTGTGATTATTAAAGGAGGTCTACCTTATCTAATGACAAAAGAAAAATGGTTACACAACATTGATTCCAACATGGAAGATAACAATAACATAGACAACGAAAGCAGTAGCAATAGTGACAATGAGGAACATGAGATTATCCATAATCACAAAGACACACCCAACAACAAAACACCTAATATTGGTAAACCAATTCATGATGAGTGTGCTCATGTCTTACGTAGGAAATTAGGACATGCCAGTTTTCCTGTAGTTCAAAAGATGACTGAACATGCTGAAGGTGTTAAAATAAAAAAATTGTAAAAACTATTTGGAATGCTCAGTATGTAAATCTACAAAACTCAAAACTAGCCCCAAACCCAAAAAGTCAACAAGATCAACCAACAAAATTTTTGATTTGGTACACATGGACCTAGTTGGTCCATTAACACCATCAATCACATATAGAAAACGTTATTTCCTAACCATTGTGGATGACTATAGTCGTTATGGCTTTGTCTATACACTAAAGCACAAAGATGAAACTTTTCAGAAATTTAAGGAGTTTTACAAACGTACAGAAACACAACATAATATTAGAATAAAACAAATTATGACAGATAGGGGATGTGAATTCATGTCAAAAGAATTCTCCCAATGGCTTAAAGACAAAGGGATGTTGCATTACACATCTAGCCCTTTCTCTGCATTCCAAAATGGAGTGGCAGAGAGAAAGAACTCGACATTACAAACCATGATTAGATGCACATTAGAAGATGCTGGCTTAGGAAAACAATTCTGGTCAGAAGCGTTATAATATTCCAATTATACACAAAATAGAACTTGGTCCAGCATTGTTAACAAGACACCATATGAAATGATGTATAATAGGAAACCCAAAATAGCTCATATGCACATATTTGGAGTCACTGCAGACGTACACATACCTAAGCAATTAAGACGTAAAGGTGAGAACGTATCTAGGAGACTCAGGTTCATGGGTTACGAAACAGGCACAAAAGGGTACAGATTTATCGATAATAATAACAGATTTATAGTATCCAGAACGGCTGTATTCCATGAACAGGCCAACTGGTCTAAAATACATCTTAATGAAATTTTCCCAAACAACTATACAAACACTAAACACCAAGAGGAAAGAACTGGAGAAGAATACAATCACAACATACATAAAAACAAAAACAGAACATGGACAAACAGTCAATACAAAATAAAGACAGATTCATTAACAAAAAAGGAAGCTAGGTATTTACATGACAATGATAGTAAACCAAAAAGAACAATCAGGAATAACAGAAACCAAATACCAAACAAATACAAAGATTATATAATGTATACGGATGGAGAAACATCAACACCAAACACATACGAGGAAGTGCTAAAACTTCCCCCTGAAGAAAAGGAAAAGTGGGAATCAGCCATGACTAAAGAGATGGATAGTTTGCAGAAATTAAATGTATTCACACCTACACATGCACCTAAAGATAAAACTGTTATTGGTACTAGGTGGATATATAAAATCAAAAACTTAGAAGGAGGCAACACCTTATACAAAGCTAGACTAGTTGCTCAAGGTTATGCACAAAAATATCCCGAGGATTACACGGATACATACTCTCCCACAGTAAGAACTGAGAGTGTTAAAACTGCACTGGTCATAGCATCAGCACTTAACCTTGATGTATTCCAATACGACATACAGACTGCATATCTACATGCAAAATTAGATAAAGAGATATATGTAAGAGCGCCTCACAGTCAATATACGAACAAAAATGAAACGTGGTTACTAAATAAAAGTTTATATGGGTTGAAACAATCTGGCAAAAGATGGTATGAATGTTTAGTCAAAGTGCTCAAAACTATGAATTTTAATGCCACTACTGCTGATAACTGTTTCTTTGTTAAAAAAGAGGATGACTCTTTAGAATTCGTGTTAATTTATGTGGATGATATTTTGTATATAGGTAAACACAAAGAGAAGAGAGAAACATTTGTAACGAAACTAAATGAACATTTCTCTTTGAAGTCATTAGGTAAGGTAAATAAGTATCTTGGAGTTCAAATTAGTAAAACAAAAAGGGGATTCAAACTTTCTCAAAGAGATAAGATTATAGAACTTCTGAACAAATGTAACTTAAATAATGCTAAGCCATGTGACACTCCCATGCAAACTGATTTCTTGAGGAACACAGATGAGTCATCCCCTGAATTTAAAGATAATACATTTTACAGATCAGTCATCGGTTCCCTTCTATATATTTCCAATTGGACTAGACCTGATATTGCTTTGCCTCTCAACTTGTTGTCTAGGCACGTCAGCAAACCATTATTATATCATTGGGAAGCTGTCAAGAGAATATTAAGATATTTAAAGAATAGTTTAGACTTCTGTTTATTATTGGAACCTAATAATGTCAAAGAGCCCATCCTCACGTGTTATGCCGATGCGGATTGGGCTGGTGATACCACATGTAGAAAAAGCACATCTGGCTATATATTTTTCCTTAACGATTGTCCAGTTTACTGGTACACTGGTAAACAAGATTTAGTAGCCACCTCAACGACTGAGGCAGAATATGTTTGTTTGTCTAAAGCCTCAAATAACCTCGTATGGTTTAATGACTTATTGTCAAACACTTGGGAGAAACCTTCATTACCATTTATCATACACGAAGATAACAAGGCTGCTATTGAAATATCTAGGTCTGATGCTATTGGACAAAGGTCCAGACATATAGATATAAAATTCAAACATGTGAGGCAGTTATCTCAGGATGGATTTATTAAAGCAGTTCATTGCGAAACATCAGAGCAAATAGCTGACATATTGACAAAGCCTTTGCCTTCTAAGCAGCATAAATACTTGACTTCTAAGTTACAAGTTTTATATTGTTCTGAATCTGAATGTAATTGTTGTAATATATCGAATCGGCATTTAGAGGGGGATTTGTCACAAGTAAATGCCTTATTCTTTATTATGTAAATAGTACATGACCAGGATATCAGGGGTTAACTTATTCTTCACTACTTAATATATTCATATTTAATCACTCCCATATCTAGCTCCACCCCATGTATATATAAGGAGCTGTATGCATTCCTTCTGAGCTTCTATCTGTGAATATTCAGTGAATATAGAATGCCTTCTGTAAATAAACAGTGCTTTATTTGATTATCTAATTCTTAATCTAATTATTGAGTCTGATCCTGAAAATATCGTAACAGTGAATGTAACTGGATTTTCCATAGAAGGCCTCTGCCTGAAGAGAAGCAGTTCACAGAGTCTATAGAATTGTAGCTCCTGTTCCCTTCTTCTGACACCTGGGAGCAATTGCAAAGTTCACCATTTAAGGTCACACTCCAAGATGAATAAAAATATTTATTTATTTAGAAAATTTACATTGCTGCCTACTTACACATGGCAACTCAAGGCAGTTTACAAGGTCATAAAACATAATATAAAAAAATACAAAGAAAAATAATAAAAAAGAAAAATAATAAAGTGTTAAATCGTGGGCGATTGAAGGAAGACTCGACACAATGTAACTGTAACTCTGTAACAATGGCTATTCTAGTCCGGCCAGCCCTTTATATAGGAAGGAGCTGTCCCCGGCTGCAGCCACTGACGTGCCTCCAAATTTCCCACTCTCAGGACTAATTCCTGATTGGCTTATTTGAACTGTTACTTGATATCTAACATAAAGTAACCACCCTGGCGACAACGCACACTCATACCAGCCATTTAATGGGCTCCATCTCACTCTGGGTTCCCCAGCCCCACTGACAGAACAATGTGTTCAGGGCCTTTGGAAAGAGAATGGGGACCAGTCTAATCTCCAGAGGGATGATGTTCCAAAGGGAGGAGCCACCACAGAGAAGGCCCTTCTTCTGGGTCAGATGTATCACCTTAACGGATAGGACCCGCAATATTCCTGTCCCACTAGAGTGGGGAGTGCTCTAATGGGTCAGGTAGATGTGACCGGCAAGAGACAATCCCTTAGATAACTAGATCCCAAGCCATGCAGGGCTTTAAAGGTGACAACCAGCACCTTAAATTGCAGCCAGAAGCAAATCAAGTCTCTCAGGAGAGATGACACATGTTCACATTGTGGTCTACACAAAATCATGGAGACTGCTGCATTTTGCACCAATATTTGGTATTAATTTAGCATAAATACTAGTACTCTTGCCAGCTTTGCTATAATATCTTTATAATATCTTTACAATAATTCTGCACAGTTGTCCACAATAATTTCTATCTATTGGCTAAGACTATCTATGTGAAGAACTGGAAAACCTACAATATTCAAGCTTTTGTCATATAAGCATTTAACTAAAAAGTCAACATTCAGTTTTGCAGGCAAAGGCCAATGTACTTTTTTCTTTTGGTTTTTGTTGACCAGATTATTAAACAATACAATTGTAGCTATAGATTTCAATGTGAATCAAAACCATTTGAAAACTCAGAAACCAAATTTTGATATTGTTAAAGTAAATAAGCATTTTAATGTGAATAACAATGTGAAACACATCTTTAAACTCAGAATATTCTAGCTTCTTTCTGATTTTTCATATAATTATATGGGTGATAATTGAACAACTTGATACAAATGTACTTGATACAGTATAAATCTGGAAGTAAGGGATTTCACATTTTATTCTGCTGCATCCATTTTTTATCCATTTTTATCATTTATTTTAATGAAATTTCCTAAAATATGTAAAACCCATTAGAAAAATCTACATTTCTGTTCTTTTCTAGTGTAGCAATCTGTGTACAACTTTCCATAAAATATATACTTAAAATTTCAACCAATGTAATACACATTTTTGGTGTACAACTTTCTCAAATATACCCTTTATGAAAATAATTAGATGGATAATGAATGACATTGGATCAGAGGAAAAAAATCACAGAACAAGACATAGGAGTTCAAAGGGAAATAGAACGACAGGTGAGAGAAGGAGCCAGAACTAGAGCACAAACCAAGACAAGAGCAAGGAAAGGACCAAAACTTACATAGAAATAACAAGATGGAAGACAAAATAAGGATGCTATCACTAAACATCAATGGCATCAATTCACCTATGAAACATAAACAAGCATTAACAAGACTTTGAAGAGAAAATATGGATATCATCTGCCTGCAGGAGGTCCACATTAAAGAAAAACACAGTCACTTTATAAAATGCCCCGAAGTAGGGAAATTACATCTGGCTCTGGCACAGAACAAAAAAAGAGGGATCACAGTATACATAAAGGACTAGTTAAATTTGAGGAAAATATTCAGTGATGAAGAAGGTAGAATTTCGATAACGGAAATCACAACAAATTATAAACGAATTCTTTTAGTGACAATCTATGTACCAAATACAAAGCAAAAAAAAATTCTACAATAAACTACGTAGGAAAATAACTGAATTAGACTGTGAAAATATCTGCATAATAGGTGACTTCAATGCATAATAAGCAACTTTTATTGTGGTAGACAATAAAAGAGATTACAGGACTACAAAGAAAAATAAACAGAAAAGATAATAATAAACAGAAAACGCACTACCAAGTGCGTTTTGTGAAATGGTGCAAGAACTAAATCTAAGAGATGCATGGATACAATTAAACCCAGGGAAAAAACAATACACCTTCTTCTCTCACCCACATAGTTCATGGTCATGGAATTTCAGGTATAATATAGAATTGGAGCATTGGGAAAAATTATGGGGAAAAAATTATAAGATGACAATGTTGGCTGCATATAAGGAAAATATCTATAAAATGTTTTATAGATGGCATTTACCCCTGGCGAGATTGGCCAAGATGTTTCCAAATAACCCACCAAATTGCTGGAAATGTAACCATCAACAAGGGACATACTACCACATGTGGTGGACATGTCCCAAAGCCAGAGATTATTGGTCAAAAATTAAAAAGTGGTTGGAGGAAATTACTGAACTAAAAATCGACATGAAACCAGAGTTATTTCTGTTGGGTATTATAAAAGGAAAGATGAGTAAAGAAATTCAATACCTTATGCTTCATATACTTACTGCAGCCAGAATATCATTTGCTCAAAACTGGAAATAACAACATACTCCATCAAACACAATGATTATAAAAAAGGTGCTAGAATGCACAGAAATGGACAAATTAATGATGGAATTAAAGGCCACAGAGGAAACAGTATACTATGAGACATGGAATAGGTGGTATAATTGGTTGGAAAAGAAGTCTACAATCAATGTATAGTGAATGTTAAGAGAAGATAATATAGCATATATATATATATATATGCATATTCTTTCTAGCCAGGTTTTACCTACATAAGCTACAATGTTATGTAGCCCTGGTTCTGTGAAATCTCTCATTTATATATATATATATATCGCTGATAAAGAAATAAAGGGAGACTCAGCAAAATATAAATTTGGTATAAAATTCATCAATGCCATCAATGTGACTGCTTGAGGGCTCCTGGATTGGAGCTGAAAGGCGAAAGGGATGCAGTATGCTCCCTCCCACATGTTGCAGTAGAACAGGTGCCTTGATAGAAAAGATTTTATATATATATATTAGATTTGTATATATTAGATAAATAAATACTTAAGAAATAAGAATGTATATGTACACAATAAGCCGAAGGATAAGCTGAAATTAAGAAAAAAATTTCGATAACAGAAACCTGTAAAAATGTAATTGCTATTTTAAAAGTGAAAAATGTTGAATAAAAAATATTTTTTTTAAAAAAAGACATTGGCTATTTATTTATGTAATTAATTAAATTTATATACTATCCATCTTGCTATTTGGGGCAACCTTTAAACTCATCATTACCTTTCTATGTTGAGATTAAATCTATTTTCACACTTCTATTTCATTCCTGTGGAAACCCATAGTAGACCCCATTTTTTACATTGCAGTGCAAATATGAAGCGGTGCCAGAAAGCCTCTGTTTCCACAGTCTGTTTATGTACAGATATTCTGCTTATGTGTTCACCTACTGTAGCAATGGCTATGGGGTAGAGAATACAGACTACAGAATTATTGAGTTGGAAGGGATCTTGGAGGTCTTCTAGTCCAGTGGCCCTCAACGTGTTGGGCACCAGGGACCAGTTCTGTGGAGAGAGGTTTTTCCACAGACTATGAAGATAGGACTTCGCTTGTTTGCATGGCCCAGTTGCTGACATGCCATGGACTGGTGCCAGTCAATGGATTGGGGGTTGAGGACTCCTATTCTAGTCCAACCTCCTGCTCAAGAAGGAGATCCTATACCATTCTGGACAAATGGCTGTCCAATCTCTTCTTAAACATCTCCAGTGATGGAGCACCCACAACTTTTAGAGGCAAGCTGTTCCAGTCATTGTTATAATTGGCAAGAAATTTCCCCTTAATTCTTGGCTGGATCTCTCTTTGATAAGCTTTTGTCCATTATCTCTTTATCCTGCCATAAACTGTGAGCCATGAACATCTTTGCATGCATGTTCAATAAGATGTCTAAAAACAGGCTAAGTTTCCTTGGCTCCCAGGGAAAAACATTGGGGAGAAAAATGGCTACATTAGATTGGATATATTAGATTAGATTAACAGAGTTGGAAGGGACTTTGTAGGTCATCTAGTCCAACCCCCCACCCAAGCAGGAGACCCAACACGATTTCTGACAAATGGCAGTCCAATTTCTTTTTGAAAGCCTCCATTGATGAAGCTCCCACAACTTCTGAAGGCAAGTTGTTCCATTGGTTGGTTGTTCTCACTGTCAGAAAATTTCTCCTTATTTCCAGGTTGAATCTCTCCTTGATCAGTTTCCATCCATTATTCCTTGTTTGGCCTTCAGGTGCCTTGGAAAATAGCTTGACCCCTTTCTCTCTGTGGCATATTGGAACACTGCTATCATGTCTCCCCTGGTCCTCTTCACTAGACTAGCCATGCCCAGTTCCTGTAAATGTTCTTCATATGTTTTAGTCTCCAGTCCCCTAATCATCCTGGTTGCTCTTCTCTGCACTTTTTCTAGAGTCTCAACATTTTTTAATAGTGTGACGACCAAAACTGGATGCAGTACACTAGGTGTGGTCTTATTCCTAAATTGCTAAAGAAATGCCACTCCTGGCCTCAGGGTTTACTTCTGTTCTCCTAAATTCTACAAGTTGATTCTCCCTCCCTCTGTGCTGCCTACTTTGAGAAAAGTATCCTTTAAGATCTGAATAAGGAAGAAATGAATTATAGCTCTATTGGAAACTCACCTTTATTCTTTAGGGTTGTTTTTTTTTAAAAAATACAATTAAAAAAAAAAACCAATGAATATACTCATTGGTATGAATTTTCATCTGGTTTGCTACATTCACATATTTTATTTAAAGGAAAGGAATGGGGTAAAGGCAAAACCAATATTCTCTATGGTGCAGCGGTAGAAGGTCACCAGCAGTTTTTCATTCAGTTGTTGTTTCCTGAGAAGTCTCAGGTAGTATAATTTCTGCTGGGCCCTTTTTACCAGCGTTGCAATGTAAGTGCCTCAGGCCAGGTCCTCTTTTATGATAACACCCAGAAACTTAAAACTGGCCACTTGCTGCACTCGGTCTCCATTGATAAGCAAGGGCTGGATGTCTGATCTATTCCTTCTATAGTCCACTAAAAGCTCCTTGGTCTTATTGGTGTTAAGGACCAAGTTATTGTCTCCACACCATGAAAGCAAATGGTCCACCTCATCTCAATAGGCAGACTCATCCCCCCTGGAGATGAGTCCCATCACTTTCTTTTTCTTTCTTTCTTTTTCTTCGTGTGCCTAAATAAAGAATTTAAAGTTTAAGTGGTAATGGTATCACATTGCATACCTATGGTACATAGATTTTTCATTTTTAAATCATACAGAAGCATATTTCCATTGGAATAAGATTTAGTAGCAGTGTGTTTGACATGTAAACAGGATTTACCTAAATATGTTTCTGATGTGCTAATTTTCTATCTATAAAACCTGATTGGGGAGTTGACAAAATTTGAACTTTGTAATAATTTTAGATAGCAAAATATAAATGTAAATATGTCAGAATACAGTCAACATATTATATATATACACTTGTTGTGCCTATCTTTCTTTTTTAATGTTGGTAGGGCTTGCACACTAAAATAAACATTAAATTTAATTTCAGAATTCCAACAGTAAAAACTGAGTTCTGACAGATTTGAATTTCAGAATTGAGGAACATTTTCCTTCCAGGGATCATTTTGATTATGACACTTCTATGGGACTATAAATATATAAACAGCTTTGGGGAAGGGGGAAAGGAACAAGTATTAAGACACCTTTCCCACCACAGGTACCACTTTGCTAAGTATAGGAGTTCTTCATGAGGATTAGGTCTATACATGAAAATTTCCTTTGGGACATTCATTAGGGAGAGGAAAGCAGAAAAAAAGTGATGGATAGTTTCAAAGTCAGGCAGGTCCGAGGCTACACTTTCTTCCAAAAGCTGTTGTTCTTCAAGAAAGAGTTCAGGTGAAACAACATACAGATATGGCAGTGCAGAAAGAATAAGATACTCTTGCTTCCTCCAATCATATTTCTGTTTCTGCAGCAAAGTAAGCAATGTTCATATACTTTTACAGTGTGAGACTCTGGTGGAAAAGTTAGGAAGAATCACCTTGAGCTACCTCTTTCACTTTGGATTGGCAGGAGAGTACATGGTTCTATATGATACAGGTCTCTGCATAAATAAATTTAAACTGAAATAAATATACACAAGAGCAAAATGCATAAATGAACAGGATTAGCAAAGTTCACCTAGATAGAAATGTTTCATACTGCTATTAGATGAGAGGGAGAATTGCTCAGAGAAGCAGCCAGAATTCCTCAGCCTGGCTTAAGCCTGACATTTGCTGGAGGGATTCAGAGAGCCCGTGTCTGTGTGGGAAATTCTTCAGTTTGTTCTTTACCCTAAAAAAGGCAAGAACTTTTTTTTCCTGAAGCGATTCAGTCTTTCCAGATGGAAAAAGCACACTCATCATGGTTTTGGCATCCGAGCCCTCAAGCCCTGTCTTCAGATGAATTGAGCCCAAGTGTTTGCTTAACCACTTCAAGCAGCCACCGTCCAGGGCTTCCAAGGTCAGGAGGAGGAGGAGGAGGAGGAGGAGGAGGAGAGTAAAAAGGACTCTTATGATAGAAGACTAGCTGGCATGTGTAGAGGAGAGGAAACACGACTAACAAATGCTACTAAGAAGAAACATTGGTGAATTCTTTAGGCCAGAAAATGGGAGGCAAAATACAGCTATTCTCATTGTGTTTTGCTAATCATAAGCTCTAAAGCTTGTTCTTTTATTTGTGAGAGACTATTTTAATGAAAATATAAGCAATATCCAAATGTTTCAGATGACAGATCCCCTAATCCTTTGTCCTTGCTGTTAATGTGAACAGAAGTCCAAAACACCTAGAGAGCAAAGGCTGGCCAAGTAACTCTTTGACAAATTGTTATTAAGCTCATTGTGCTAAAAGTAAAGTATGACATTCCATTGAGGTTTTCAGTCTTTTTTTTTTAATAAAAAGACTCACTGATAGTTCAGAGAAGCATTAAAAAAAGCTACTGAGTCCAACTCATTCCTTAATGCAGCCTAAAGAATCCCAGATGGCTGTCTAGGTTCTATATAAACATATCCAGTGAAGGGAACCTCACTGCTTTACTGGGTCATTGTTTCCACTGGTAAGTTGCTTTTGCCATTAAGAATTTCCCACTAATATTCAAAATCTGACTTATTATTTAAATCCATTATGCTATGATCTGCACTCTGGACTAAAGCAGGTTTTAATCTTCACATATGTGTCGTTTTCCCCCAGGTGTTTGAAGAGCATTCCTTTAACCAACTTTTCCCAAGGTTAAGCATGCCTGGTTCCTTCAGTCTGTTTTCATAGACTTGGCTTCTAATCTTTTGATCATCTTGTTTATTCTTCTTTGAACCAGTTTCCTGAGTGTGGTAAACAGAATTAGATGCAGCACTTGTGATCAGACAAAT
This sequence comes from Arizona elegans, assembly GCA_022577455.1. Lineage (NCBI taxonomy): Eukaryota > Metazoa > Chordata > Lepidosauria > Squamata > Colubridae > Arizona > Arizona elegans. Next base: position 166,305,952 of record JAKOOJ010000001.1, on the reverse strand, counting down.
ATAGAATAAAGCCCCGAAAAAGTAAAAATTAAAAATGAAAGTTAAAAAAAAGATGAATGAAAAATGATGGAAATGACTGTACATGTAAATGTGTTTATGAAAAATAAAAAAAAAACTTTTTTAAAAATATATAGAATAAAATGAAATTTCCCATGTCAATAGGTCAGGCGGAGCTGGCTGGCTGGAGAGAGGGATCATGGCTGCTCAGATGGCTCCTGCCACCCCCACCAGCAGCTTGGCTGCCCTGGCAGAAGCACGGATTGCTCTGTCTCTCTCATACACACACACACACACACACACACACACACACACACACTGTCAGGGTAAATGTTTAACTTCACCATAAACACAGGCAGGGTTAACCGATCACATATCTCATCATCCCCTTAACCACACCTTACCTTTAGGCTCCTCCCCCTGGGTATAAGATCTCTCCCCACGTGGAGATCGGGTAGATCCAGGAATGTACCTGTAAATGAAAAGATCTGATGTCAGTAAGTGCTATGCATGATAGGCCTGGAACAAGCCAGGCTAGAAATAAAAGATACCTGAAACTTATAATTACTTGTCTTTTGAGATCCATTCTATATCAATATGGTAGCAGAGGATGGTTGCCCATAACTCAGATTAATGGCAGAATCAGTGATTCATCCTGAAGCTGAAAACAGAAGAATCACGAGATCCCACTCCAAACAGATGGCCGAGCTGCAAGCAATTGAAAAGACCACAACAATGATGGAGACAACTGAGGGTGAGCAGGACTGCAATCCGGACCCACTCATCAGAAGCGAAGGGCCACGAGAAAAAGCAAGCAACTGCGAAAGAGAGGAGCCACCAGAAAGAGATGAATTCAGGGCGACCATACTGAAGATGATGGAAGCGCCCACCAGCAAAATGGAGCTCATCACGAAACTCCAAGCCCTCCTAGACAGCCATGGAGCAGTGATGATCAGCCAGGAACGAGACCATGAAGACCCTAGTCTGGTAAGGGAGAGGGATTCCCAAGCTGAAGCACCGGACATGGACTATTTCAATTCCGCGCCATGCTCCTGGCGGCCATCTTGGGATGGCCAGCAACCAATGGGAAGCCGAGATTTAAACCTAACGGCGCGAAACAACGAGGACCCCAAAACAAATGGGGAAGAACCCGAAGACAACCTAGAAGAAAGAGCCCAAGCCTACAGGAGCTCACCCAGTGAGCTCGAAATAGAAAAGGCAATAGAGACTTTAGTGGCAGCATTCGGCTCCGCATTCAAGCCTCCCGCGCCAAACACAAACTACACCAACACGCAAAACAACAAGCGGCCACCAGAATCGAAGCATCGACCCAGCCAAGCCTCAGAGAACCAACATGCTCCGGAAGTGAGCACCAAAACCCGACCACTACGGGATTACTCAACCGCAGGATTCGAACTCACCACCCAACGCACCAACAATGCGAGGCCCCAGAGTGGAAGGGCGAACCGGCTACCTACCACCTCCACGACCACCACCAGGCTTCCCTGCTCGCTCGGAGACCACCGGACACGGACCAGGACCCACCGTTGTCGCCGCTGCCGCCACCGCACTGCCAAGTCCCAGAGATCCTTGACTTATGTCCGCCGCCATCACCGCGCCATCGAGCTTCAGGGATCCTCAACCTGCGACCACCTCGCCTCCCAATCTTCTCCCGTTCTTCGCCAGGGATCCAGCCACCCAGCAATGGTGCCCACCGTCCAGGGAAGACTTCAGACCCACCAGGAGTGAGTGCAGCCTCCCACCAGCAGGCCTAGGCCTAGGCCTGGGAGCCACAGCAGCGAGCTCCTCCTCTGACGGCCTCCGGCGCGAAATGGGCTTCGCACATGCTCAATCACCTCCTGTAACAAGAGAAGAAAGGAACAGAGAGACAAGTCAGTTCAGACTAGCATCAAACATACCATTGCCTTATTGCGAGTTTGCTCACATCCTGGACCATGGACAGCTGCCTCCAGTAAGTAATTACTATAGCAATTCAGGGACAATGTCTATTAATCTGCCAAAATTACAAATTGATGGAGGTAATCTTATAGAGCGGAGTCAACAGTTGCAAGTTGTTTTTATGAAGGAAAATGCACTCTTTCTAATTAACGGACCTCCACAAAAGCCTTGGTCCTTAGAAATTGACTGTGTTCACCATAAAGCTTTTTATATACTGTTAACTACCATTCCTTCAACTATGTATCCCACCATTGGTAATAACCTAACTTTGTCTGAGGTAATTCAAAAATTGTATAGTTTGTTCTACAGCCAGAGTAGAGCCACAACAACTAGGATATCTAGGGAATTCCACTCAGCCAGACATAAACCAGGGGTTCCCATAAGCGAGCACATATTTAAGTTAAATGCAACCAGGGCTGAACTCATGCAAAGAGGAGAGATAATAACAGAAGAAAGTATGATGAGTATTATTATCAACTCATTAGATAGCAGCTGGGACAACTTTGTAACCCAGTTGGATAGCCTCAGCATAGAACACATATCGCTAGGCACACTAACAAACAGGTTAATAGCTGAGGATAGCCTGAGAAGGGACCGCCACCTATCCAGGAGAGAACCCAGACCAATAAAGAGAGTTGAATTTCAGGATAGGTCAAAAAACAACCCAGAGTGTTTCTCCTGTGGGTCCAGGAACCATTTAAAGAGGGACTGCCCCAGGAACAACAGAGACAGAGGTTATAGCGACAGCAGAGGGAGGCGGTCACCAGAACGCAGACCATTCAGAGAGCAAGGGCGTGGGTGGTCACTCAACCCCAGAAGACAACATGAACGTAGGGATAGCTCTAGGGACAGTCACCCAGGCTACATGTATCATTTTAGATGTGATAACCCAGATACCAGACAAAATATAAGAAAGGACATGTGGCTCCTAGACTCAGGGGCCACTAACCACACCACGTGTAACCCGAAACTATTTAGTTCACTCACTGAGACAGACTTCAAGCTAAAGGTAGTCAATCAGAGTAGTGTTCAAGTAGTAGGGAAGGGGAACGTGCACATTCTACAAATTGGAGAAATAGAGGGGGTATTGTACGTACCTGAGATACCCTATAACGTGTTAGCCACCACCAAACTCACACATGACACAGACAGTGAGGTAGTGTTCAGGGATGGGAAAGTCCATGTGCTCAAGCAAGGAAATAAGATTGGGAAGGTGGCCATACTAGAGGGCCTACCCTACTTCACACCTGACACGGGCAACGAAGGGAGCATTAACATGAACACGGTCAATGAGGAAGAGGGAAACACAGAGTCAGAGGGAGTACACCAGGGAATCACCAACTGTAAACAACCCGGCAAGAATGTTGTATCTATTGGGAAGCCCATGCATGACAACTGTGCCCACCTCCTCCACAGGAGGCTGGGACACATCAGCTTCCCTGTTGTAAAGAAGATGCTAGAGTGTACTGAAGGACTCAAATTAAAAAATTGTGCAAACTATCTAGAATGTTCAGTCTGTAAGCGCTCAAAGATTAAGGTCAAAGCTAGGCCAAAAAGGTCAGAACGAACCACCGAGTCTCCTTTCCATCTGATACATATGGATTTAGTAGAGCCATTCAGGCCTTCTATCAGACATAGAAAGAGGTTCTTTCTAACTATTGTGGATGATTACAGCAGATATGGGTACGTCTACTCACTTAGACACAAGAGCGAGGTATCACAAAGATTCAAGGAATTCCACAAAAGAATAGAGTTACAGCACAACACAAAAATAAATGACTGACAGGGGGTCAGAGTTTATGGCCAAGGAATTCACAAGATGGTTAAGGGAGCAGGGCATAATGCATTACTCCTCTTCACCTTTTTCGCCATTCCAGAACGGGGTCGTAGAAAAAAAATGGGGTGCTCCAAACTATGATGAGGTGCGTTTTGGAGGACGCAGAACTGGGACAATCTTTTTGGTCAGAGGCGCTGCACTATTCTAACTATATACTAAATAGGTTGTGGTCATTAAAAAAACACCATATCAAATGCTGTATAAGAGAAAACCTAATCTGGCTCACCTACATATATTTGGCGCCCCAGCAGATGTACACATACCTAGGCAACTGAGAAGGAAAGGGGACAAAATTTCTAAGAGACTGAAATTCGTGGGGTATGAGCCAGGGACTAAAGGATACAGGTTCATAGATAACAACAACAGGTTTATAGTCTCCAGATCCGCTGACTTTCATGAAAACTCAAACTGGTCAAAGCTCCACTCCAATGACGTCCTCATCAACAAAAACACACACGGCCATGGTCAGAGGGAAGAGGAACTAACCACAGAGAAAACAAAGAAAGCTATAACAGAAAAAACCAAACATCACAAAATAAGCACAAAAGAGTGGAAGGAAGGACACCCCACTCTGAAACTTGACAGCCTAACAAACAAAGAGGTCGAGCGCATGCACGAGGCAGACACCCCCCCAAGTAGGCCTGTAAGGGAAAATAGAAATAAGCTACCAAAAAGGCTAGAGGATTACGTAATGGCCATTCATAGCAACAACGCCACACCTAACTCCTATAAGACATACTCAATCTTCCACAAGAAGAAAGAGAAAAATGGAAATTAGCCATGGAAAAGGAAATGGACAGCCTCAAAGACCTACATGTGTACTCACTGGCCCAAGTTCCAGAAAACAAGAAACCAATTGGGACAAAATGGGTCTTCAGAATCAAAACACTAGAAAACAACCAAGCTCTATACAAGGCGAGGCTGGTCTCACAGGGGTTTGCTCAGAAGTACCCAGAGGATTACACGGACACATACTCGCCTACCATCAGAGCTGAAAGTGTTAAAAGCGCACTAGTAATAGCAACTGTTCTGGGACTTGAAGTATTCCAGTTCGATGTGCAGACTGCATATCTCCATGCTGATTTGGACAAAGAAATATACGTTAAGGCACCTCCAGGGTACAACAAGGGAGAAAGCAACACTTGGCTCCTGAATAAAAGTTTGTATGGACTAAAACTATCAGGCAAGAGGTGGTACGACTGCTTAGCCAAAGCCCTCAACTCCATGGGCTTTACAGCCACCTCTGCTGACAAATGCTTTTTTACAAAAAGAGAAAATGACTTATTCGCGGGCATACACATGTACGTGGACGATATTCTGTACATGGGCAAACACAAAGAAAAATGCGATAAGTTTGCCTCTGAATTGGGAAGTCACTTCTCATTAAAATCGCTAGGTAAAATTGACAAATACCTAGGAGTCCACGTAGCTAAGACTAATAAAGGATTCAGACTTTCACAAAAGGAGAAGATCATCGAACTACTGTCCAAATGCAACATGTCAGAGGCAAAGCCCAGTGATACACCCATGCCGCCAGACTTTCTGAAAAGTATGTATGATGAGTCCAAACCCTTCAGCGACAACAAATTGTATAGGTCTACCATTGGGTCGCTACTAGACCTGACATTGCTCTGGCGGTCAATTTACTATCCAGACACATAAACAAACCCACTATTTCTCACTGGGACGCCATCAAGAGGTTGCTCAGATACCTCAAATACAGCATCAATGCACAGCTATGCCTTGAACTAAACCACTAAACCAAGACTGACCTGCTTTGCCGACGCTGACTGGGCAGGGGACATCAAAAGCAGAAAGAGCACCTCAGGTTACGTACTATTCCTCAATGGAAGTCCCATTCATTGGTACACAGGAAAGCAGAAACTGGTGGCCACTTCCACCACAGAAGCAGAATTCGTCTGCCTATCCAAGACCGCAAATAACTTTGTGTGGTTTGACGACTTACTTAGTAACATTTGGGATGAGCCATCATACCCAATAATCATCCACAAAGACAACAAGGCAGCTATAGAGATATCAAAAGCTGATGCCGTGGGTCAACGATCGAGGCACATTGATATCAAGTGCAAACATGTAAGGCAATTCTCAGAGATAGGTTTCATTAAGGCTGTTCATTGTGATACCGAGGAGCAAATTGCAGATATACTAACTAAACCCCTACCGCATAAGCAACACTCATATCTCATGTCTAAAATATGTGTTCATATGTAATTACGTATATGATGTGTATGTATGTAAATACCATGTACCCGTACCCTGTTAGACATTTAGAGGGGGTTTTGACAGGGTAAATGTCTAACTTCACCATAATCACAGGCCCAGGGCCATGCAAGGGTTAACTAATCACATATCCCATTATCCCCTTAACCACACCTTACCTTTAGGCTCCTCCCCCTGGGTATAAGATCTCTCCCCACGTGGAGGTCGGGTAGATCCAGGAACGTACCTGTAAATGAAAAGATCTGATGTCAGTAAGTGCTATGCATGATAGGCCTGGAACAAGCCAGGCTAGAAATAAAAGATACCTGAAACTTATAATTACTTGTCTTTTGAGTTATTGGGATAGATCCATTCTATATCACACACACAGAGGGAGGTTGGATCCGAATTGCTCTCTTTCTCTCTCTCTCTGTCTCACTCCAAGTGTCCCAAGGGACCGCAGATTCTCCATTTGCATGCAAGCATGCAATGAGGGCTCATTAAGTAGTTAAGTGGAAAGTAGTTGTGGGGGAGGAGCAGGAGACCGGCAAACATTTTTTGCACTGAGTATGAAAGTTTCTGGGTCCCCGACTCTCTGCAAAAGAGGATGGGTGCCTGAATCTGCGCAATATTATGGCACCCAGGAGTGTCCCTTCCAACTCTCCTCTCAGATGTTTGCAAGGTAAATGTGTCTGTGTGGCAGGAAGGGAGGGAGAAGCATGAGGTATTTAGTGGGTCGGGGAGGCCTTGTGGGCTTGTTCTATCACTAGGCCCTCCCATGGCCTTCCCCACCCTGAGATACCTCATGTCCACGTAATGAATAGTACATTGGTATTCTTGAATTGTGAGCTTTTGGGGAAAGTATTCCCTCCTTGTGTGTTGCAAACAGCTATTTCCAGTGGGGAAAACAGGACAAAGCAAGTTGGGAAAAATATTTTCCTTTGCTATATTTCCAGTCTGAATTAGACCATGGCAGGGTCCCTACAGGAAAGCCCCTTTAAGGATTATGTATTAATAAAAAAAGTAACTAACTTACCTCTGTTCCTAAACATTAACACTGTTGTACATAAAAAACAGAGGAGCTCTGATCAACTATCAGAGCCATCATTTTGACAGTTTTGCTGTACTGTTGTCTGAGGACACCCCCATGAAATGTAAGCTTGGGATAAACTAAGCCTAGTTTGTTATCAGTCTTTTAAGTGGCCACAAACTACTAGCAAAAGTGGCATTTGATCACAAGGCAGGGAGGCATTGAGAAATGTTTCCCTTTTTGCATTTGAGCATCCAAGCAGGGACAGGAAAGACAAAGAAAAAGAAGGAAAGGGGAAGGAAGAAGAAAGAGAGAAGAAAGAAAGAAAAAGAAGAAAAGGGAAAGAAGGAAGGAAGGAAGGAAGGAAGGAAGGAAGGAAGGAAGGAAGGAAGGAAGGAAGGAAGGAAGGAAGGAAGGAAGACTATAATGAGAGTGAGGGTCTGAGGTAAGTCCTGCTGTCAGATCCCTATCGTGATACTGCCATTATGGGTGGAGGTGGGGAGCTGGATCATTTATTCACGTATTGCCCTCTTCCTGTTTCCTACATATCCTGCAATCCTTTAAGTTTATAACCCTAGCTCTGACACCTATCTGCCCTGTGCTTTGATTTACCTTTGGGGAATGTGTAAGGGGAGAGGGCCATCTGTTTTGTCTCAGTTCTAAAGCCTCCTGAAAGAAGCATCTGGGAACAGTCCCTTATCTCCTTCCCAGGATGACCGTCTTCACAACATCTTTGCACTTGTGGATTGGCTTATTCAACATCAGACTGAGGGGAGGAGTTTCTAACTCCTTTATCCTAACAGAATTGCCTAAGGGGACCTTAGATCCTGCTTTGTTTTGTCTTGCAATCATTTCCTTTCAATAAAAGTTTCCTTTTGAAATTCTGCTATCTCGAGTTTGTACTTTTTTGAATGGGGAGTAGAGGCAGGACTTTACACTTGCCTTAGCACTTGGCTACCAGCACCCTGCTGCCTTTCACCAGTCAACTTTGGATTCAGCATCAATATTCAAAAGACTAAAGTTATGCCCCAGCCTGCTCCCCATGCACATATACAGGATCCAAAATTCTATCACTATGGAAATACCTCAGTGCTTCTGACACAGAAGTAGTAAGTAGTAAGACCTAAAATCACAATCAAAAGCAGAAACCACAGGCAGTGGCCCAAGTCAATTATCATGGCAGCCTCCTCTCCTGAGTGGTGATCAGGTAAAGAAATTAATTGCAAAATAGCAAAGGAAATCCCTGTTTTTGGTAAACTGCACACCACTCTGTGAGAATTCAAGGAATTAATCAAGCAACAAAATAAAATAGCTTTAGACTCATGGTACTCACCACCCTTCTGTATGCCTATGAAATATGGATTGCACTCAACCATTTCCACATGTCTTCCCTTCACAAATTAATAGGTATCAGATGGCTAGATGAAGTACCAGCTTTGAAGTTCTCTTAGAACAACTCTACTCATCCACCCACATGCTGCTGATTAGAGTGAAGACTTTTTGGGCAGGTCATGTTATCTATCAGCCTCTATGATGCTTGCTTGCTTTCGACTGCCATAGTAACGGGAGGGGGGAGGTAATTTAGGGATTTGGGAGGGGGGAAGTGAGCTGGTGGAGATGTCTTGTAAAAGGGAGGAAAACTCTGCCTTCGTAGCAGCTGCAGGGAGTGCTGATAGCACTCAAGGTCAATCGTTCCAGCATACCAGATAGATGAGACCATTGAAGAAGTACCTCACATGACACCTTGGGGAGATGTGGATTGGACGTTCGACTTGGGTCCTTTGGGGGAGGGATTTGGGGATGCTTTCAATATGTAATTTTCACTCCTATTGCCTCAGACTTTGCTTTCCTTTCGTTGCATTCAGTTCATACTCAGTAAAAGTATGCAGTATGTTTCTCTACAAACATGGAGTTGGGGTTTTTAAGTTTTGAATGGAGGCACACCTGACATTAAGCAAAGTCTGCTTTAACAGCCATCCCAGAGAAAACTCTACTGTGGGGGCTGAGCAAAGATTGTTTGACCAAAACAGTGACCAAGAGGACATGGGAGCGGCTGGATCCAGGCACAGCGGTTAAGCCTCAGAGTAGATGTCTGAATTACAGCTTGAAGAAAAGCTGGTCAGAGCCAAGTGGTCGCTGGGATTGGGCAGGGTGGAACCTCCAGAGGAAATCCCCCCTGGGGTGACAGTTACCAGACACCGGTGTGGAGAGGCGACCTGGCAGGAAGAGGACAAAGAAGACCTCCTGCTGACCCAAGCCCTGCAGCTTCTGAAAGAAGCTTTTGAAAGTTGTAAAGCCCACAAAAGGTATGCATTGCCGGTTGTGGGGGAACTGAACACCCGGGGGCGGGGGAGCAGAGGCAGACCCAGACGAGATTCCTGGAGCTTGACCAGAGAAGGCACAGACTGCTGGAGCTCAAGTAGTGGCTGCAGCCCAGGGGGGGTGGGAGCAGGGCCCTGGAGGCGTTGAATTCCAAAGATTCCTCCGCTTGCAGTAAAATATGGAGGAGATCCCATGGTTTTGGGATTCTTCCTAATCTAAGTGTGGAATCACATGGAGGAGTATGGAGAGCATTTCCCATCAGAGGCTGCCCGCATGAGCAACATCACCTGGAGGGAATGGCGCTGATTGGTTGATGGGCTTCCATAATGAGAATTCTCCCCTGCTGACTTCTGGCGATGACGTAGGGTCGTGGCGGCATGGGAGAGAAGCGCGCTCTCTCTGGTGTCAGATTTCTGAGCTTTTGGTGCCTATTTCGGTGGAGACCGGTCCCGGAGAGATTGGGAATAAGGAGAGGAAGCTTCGGGGGAGGTGAGGAGAGGTGCGATCTCTCGTCGTACCGAGAAGATCCCTCAATCCAGGCTTGGGAAGAAGCCGGCTGGCGCGGCGAGTGCAGCTGGCCCGGAGGCCCGACGAGCCGAATGAGATCATCAGGAGCAAAGGAGTGAGTACAGTGCAAGATCGCTGAGGGTGAGCAGAAAGCGGAATCAATTTGGATTATTTTGGCGCAAAATCGAGGAGAAAGTATTTTTCGGAGGAGCATCATGAAAAAAGAAGAACTCAGAGCGTAAATGAGCAGCAACTGAAGAGGCGAGCAAAAAGGAAGGGGATGGAATACAGATCAGTGAAGAAAGACTAAAAAACATTAAAACAGTAAAGACGAAGGTGAGGAGAAACGGATTTAAACTCTGGAGATTAAAGGAAGAACGGACATCTCTTGTACCCTCTTTTTAGTTGCCCTAACGGAAGGAGAGAGGTAGTTTGGCAAAGTGAGAATTGCATACTGTGACTGTACAGATTAGAGATCGTCATATTGAAACCGGAAAGGATTTCAGCGGTAATAAAATGAACTTGTCCTTTTCCTATGCTGAAAATATAACAAACGAGGCTCATAGAACACTGAAAATATACTGCTCCTATTTGTCCTTTTTATTTAGGCATAGATAAATTATTATTTTTTTATTGCAAAAGTTTTACAATTACATTTTCACCCCCTTCCCCCCCCCCTCAACCCACCCCAAACTTCCCAACCTCCCTAACCCACCCTAACCCTCCCCTCCCCCCCCCCAGACTTCCACACAGTATACTCATATCAAGTAAAAGGAAAAACCCTCCTTTGTATATAAAACTTGAACCCCCCTCTCGTCCTTATAAATTTTCATCTTCATTACATTAACCTATTTCTATCTTAATATAACATTTTCAAATAAATTTTCATCCTCTTTACCTTAAAATATTTCTATCTTAATATAACATTTTCAAATAAAAGCTATTTGATACTTCCTAGTTTGATATTTGTTCTGAACATAATCTATCCACTTCTTCCATTCCCATTCATAAGTCTCTTGTGAACAATCTTTTAGATATGCTGAAATCTTCGCCATCTCTGCAAAACTGGCCATCTTCAAAGTCCATTCCTCAATCGTGGGCAGCGCTTCATTTTTCCAATATTTACCTATCAACAATCTTGCTGCTGTTATCATATACAGTATCAATTTTGTTTCACCCAATGTAAAACCCTTAACTATACCCTATAAAAACAATTGTGGAGAAAATTGAATTTTTTTCTTCAAAACATTCTGCATGACCCACCAAATTTTTATCCAAAAAGCCTTAACTTTCTTACAGGTCCACCAAACATGATAATATGTAGCATCTAAACAATCACATCTCCAACATTTAGGCTGCACATTAGGGTACATACACGACAATTTTTTTGGGTCTAAATGCCATCTATAAAACATTTTATAAAAATTTTCCCTCAGGTTCTGCGACTGTGTAAATTTAACATTCTGAACCCAAATTTTTTCCCATGTTTCCAACATCACTGGTTCCTCAAAATTTTGTGCCCACTTAATCATACAATCTTTAACTAGTTCAGTTTCTGAATCCCTTTCTAACAAAACATTATAAAGCCTTTTAATATGCATTGGACCTTTCTCTTTTACGTGTCTGACCAATTCTTCCTCATACATCATAATACCAGTTTTTTGGTCCTCTTTCCATCTCAATTGCAATTGATTATATTGTAACCAAGTTAAATTAATCCCTTCAGCCAACAATGTCTGTAATGTCTTCAGCTGCCATCTGCCCGCATCTGTAAAAAGAACCTCTTTATATAAAAACCCCCCGAGTGACATTATATTTGTATTCCACAAAGTATGACCAAGATCCAGCCATAGCGGTATTTTATAATCCCATTTGAGTCGGTGCTTCTTCCAAACTCTCAACAAAGGGTCTCTAAGTATATGGCTTTTAAATACTTTATCCACTTTGTTGTCATAAAATAAGTAAGCATGCCATCCAAGTTCCAAATCAAAACTTTCTGCATTCAGTATTCCAGTCTTTTTTCCTCCAAACCAATCACTTGTTAAAGTCAAAGCTGCTGCATCATAATATAACTGTAGGTTTGGAAGTTTAAGACCTCCCCTTTCTGGAACATCTTGCATAATTTTCAATTTCACTCTTGGTTTTTTCTCGTTCCAGACAAACTTATTCACTCCAGTTTGCCACACTTTTAGTTGTTTATCACTTTTAAGCACCGGAATCATTTGAAACAAAAAAAGAAATCTTGGCAAAATGTTCATCTTAACTGCTGCTATTCTTCCAAGTAAAGACAGCTGCAGTTTTTTCCAAGTCTCCATGTCTTTTTGCACCTCTCGCCACAACACCTCATAATTATTTTGAAACAATTTCATATTTGATTCTGCAACCTGAACTCCTAGATATTTTACCTTTGGTACAACCTCAAAACCTGCCCTCCTTTCAAGCTCGTGTTTACGATCTTGTGTCACATTTTTGACTATCATCTTAGTTTTTTTCTGGTTCAGTCTAAAACCTGAAACTTTACCATAGTCTTGTATAATGTCCTTCATCTGGATTATTGATTCCATTGGCTGTGTTAGGGTAATGACCAGATCATCTGCAAATGCCTTTATTCTGTAATCCTCTTGCCTTATCATTATACCTTTCAAGATATTAGAGTCCCGTATTGTGTTTAACAAAACTTCTAGTGTTAAAATAAACAACAGTGGGGACAACGGACATCCCTGTCTTGTTCCTTTTTCGATTTTAAACTCTGTTGTCAAACTTCCATTAATAATGATCTGTGCCTTTTGCTCTTGGTAAATTGCTGAAACCGCCTGTATAAATTGGTCCCCAAAATCCATCTTTTTTAAAGTCTTTAGTAGAAAATTCCAATCCACTTTATCAAAGGCCTTCTCTGCATCCAAGAAAACCAGCACTGCAGGGATCTGTTTATTCTTCTCAAGATATTCCAATAAATCTATTACTTGCCTTACATTGTCCTTCATGTGCCTACCCTCGATAAATCCCGCTTGATCATCATGAATCACCTTTTGAATTACTGGCATCAATCTGTTGGCTAATACTTTTGCATAAATTTTATAATCCGTATTCAAAAGAGATATTGGTCTGTAATTCTCCGGGTTTTTGGGACCTGCTTGCTCTTTTGGTATCAAAGAAATATAAGCTGTAGTCCATGATGGGGGTACTTTTCCCCCTTGTTGTATATTACAAAATAAGTCTCTAAGTTGTTCCACCATTTCTGCCTGCAAAGTTTTATAGTACACTGCAGTCAGACCATCCGTTCCAGGAGCTTTAGCTGTTTTTAATTGTTTTATTGCTGTTATTATCTCCTCCTCTGTTATAGGGTAATTCATTCTTTCCTTTTGTTGCTCAGTAATTTTTGTAACTCTTTTATTATCTAAATATTTTTCTATAAGTCCATTCTGCACCTCCTCTTTGGCATATGATTTAGTGTAGTAATCAAGAAAAGCTTCTTTAATTAATTTCTGTTGAAAAATTTCTTTCCCTCCAATATCAATACTATCAATAGTCCGTATACTCTGTTTCTTCCTCAGTGTGTAGGCCAACCACCTGCCCGGTTTATTAGCATTGCAGAATGTATTGTGCTTCGCATATTGTAAATTTGTTGCAACTTGTTCCGCTATAAGCATTTGGAATTGATCTTTCAAAAGTTTTATGACACCACGTATTCTTTCATCTGTTGGATTTTTAATAAGTAACTGTTCTTTATTCTTTATTTCTGCTTCCAATTCAAGTCTTTTCTTTTGTCGAATCAATCTATGTTTAGAGTTCATATAAATAAGCACCCCTCTCATATAAGCTTTGCTTGCATCCCACACAATTTCCATTGGGGTGCCTTTATTCAGATTCATTTCAAAAAACTCTTTCAAATACTTTTTAAGTTCTATTATATTTTTTTTATATCTGAACAAGTTTTCATTTAATCTCCAAGAGCGTCTCTCAGTCTTACTTGTCTCGATTTCTATCCACACTGGACTATGATCAGTCAAAGTTCTTGGCAAAATCTTTGTTCTTTTTGTCCTAACAAGTAAGTCATCTGACAACAAAATGAAATCAATCCTAGAGAAGGATCTGTGTCTATCAGAAAAGAAAGTATAATCCAGTTCTTTTGGGTTGTGTATTCTCCAAATATCTTTTAATTCCAAGTCTTCTTTCATATCAAAAAAAGTCTGTGGTAGTCTAATCCTTGACTTCGCCAAAGTCTTTTTATCTAATTTAGAATCAATTACTCCATTCCAATCTCCCATAATTAAAATAGATCTATAATCCCATTGTAGTATTTTAGTATGTAGCATTTTGTAAAAATAGTCCTGTTGTTGATTGGGAGCATAAATTCCAATCAAAAGAATTTGACTATTTGCTGAAAGTAATTCAATTGCTACAAACCTACCATCTTGATCAGCTTCTATATGTTTAGCTGTTAATTTTTTATTTACATAGATAACCACACCATTCTTCTTTTGGTTAGTTGAAGATATAAAATGTGTTCCTAATTTGGAATTTTTCAAATAGTTTTGGTCTTGAACTGTAATATGCGTTTCTTGTAGACAGATTATATCATTATTAAATTGTTTCAAATATGCAAATACTTTCTTCCTTTTCTGTGTTACATTCAACCCATTCACATTCCAAGATAAGCATTTAATCATCATTATTCTCTTTCTGGAGCAAAGAACAGAATAATCAGATTTCATCTGAAATCTTCAATCCTGCATTCCCCATGGCTCCAGTCTCTTGTATAGTCTTTGCCCCCTTTTCATCTTGTCTTTCCTGTTGTAACTTTTCTTTAAGTTGCTTGGATTTTGCTCGGGTTATACGCTGGTCCTTGACTTCAGCCATCCAGACCGGCTCCAAAATTGGAGAAGATTCCAGCAAAGGCTCATCCAGGAGACCTCCTTCAGGGCCCTTCAACTCCTCTGATTCCTACTTAGATTGTTCTTGCGGTTCTTGAAGTTGCTTCTTATCACTCTCCTTAATCTCCAAAACTGTAGATGTACGTGGGGATGGTGTTCTTTCTTTAAGGATGTCAGTATAAAATTGCTCCGCCTTCTCCACAGTATTCAAACGGTATCTCTCTCCCTTATATCTCAAAATTATACCAGTTGGAGCATCCCAACAAAATGGTATCTGATTATTCTGCAGTTCTTTAACAAGAAAGCCAAAGTCTTTTCTGGATTTCAACATCTTAGGTGGAAGCTCTTTGTAGACTGTGATTTTCGAACCTCCCACTTGCACAGAGGTAAGAAAAGATTTTTGCAGGATATCATTTCTTATTGCTCTGTCTGTAAAATATATGACCACATCTCTAGGCAATTGTCTTTGTCTGGCCACCCAGGAATTCACTCTGTAAATTTTGTCTATTTTGTAGAAAACCATATCAGGGTTAATTTTTAAAATCACAGCCAAGGCTTCAGCACAGACCTGTCTCAAATCTTGTCTCTCCTCTTCTCTAATTCCTCGAAGCCGTATAGCGAATTCCATTGCCCTGAATTGCATCATAACAATTTCGTTCTCAACTCTGCATCTTATCATCAACATCAGAAAATTTATGGTCATTATCTTTCATCTTAGCATTAACTTCTGATTTAAATTCATCCACTTTTGACTCAACTTTCATAATAAATCCTGCCAGGCCAGACGCCACATCTGATATTTTTTTGGTCACCTTCTTTTGGTTCTGCTGCATTTCCTGCATAATTTCCTGTTGAGACTTTTGGATTTTATCATCTATTTCCTGTTGAGCTTTTTGAAATTTGTCATCCAAAATTTTTGAAATAAATTCTTTTAAATCTCCCATATCAAAATCTTTTTTCTGAGCTTGTGACTGCATATCCTGTTTGCGTGTGGGGGATCCCTCCCCTGTTTTGCTTTCCTGCTTCTTTGAAGCCATCCTGCCACGTAAGCTAGCTTTTCTGAAGAGGGAGGTTCCTCTTCTTCTGCCACCTCCACAAAACCTTCTAAAAATGTCCCCCAGATTTAATCAGGGCAAAACTGTGGTGATGCAAAGTCAAGTATTAAAAAGGGAGAGATTTTCCTCTTGTTTCTATTATTACAGCCGAAGCAACTTTATAGCAACTTATTAACTTTGTAACAAAGCAAAATGACTTCACCAATCCACACTCACTGATTCGTTTACTCTAATGCTGAGCGCCATATTTTTTCCCAGTCACTTTCACTCATACAAAAATTTTCCCTTCAAAATAAGAAATCAGCAAAGTGCTAATACTTGCAGTTCTGAGTTTCAGGGTTCAAGTAAGTTTCGGCTGCTTGTTTAGGTTATTTCCTTTCTCTAATGAAGTTTCCTGCAGCCGGCTTGTTCTGCGAAAGCCGCCCGGAGTCTCAGCAGGTTGGGAGGGAGCCGCACCTGTTTCCTCCCCAGAAACAATTCCCTGGGGGGGGTTGCAGGGGCTCGACCTGTACCCTGCTGCCTCTTCTTCAAGAATCCTGAGGATTTTGAAGCTTTCAAGCCGCTTCTCAATCGGGAAGCGGCTCTACAAGCGGCTGGGTTGGCGGTGCTTAAAAAGGCACCGTCGTCGCCGAAGACGAGGAAACCGGAAGTCCCAGGCATAGATAAATTATTATTGGTATTTATTGGAATCAATTAAGAATTATAGTGATACTTATTTATTTATCTATATTTATTTATTAGCAAATAAAATAGTATTTAACAATTTAGAAAAATATTTAAAATTTATAATATATAGAGAGACTTAGAAGTAATTATTGGGATATTTCTCTTCTTGATTTTATATAACTTAAGTATTATAGCTACTGATTACTGAAGAATTGATTGATTGATTAGTCTTTGATTATATAAGCCATATATTTTTATATATTTATATTTATATTTCTGCTACATTTTTACAGAGTATTTTATAGAGATAATCAATTATTTAAAGGAACTTATTTAAAGAAAAGAGATCAAGTGATTGAAAGGTTATTGAATTGAACTTTCACAAGAGAAAAGAAAAGGAAAAGAAAGAAAGAAATTATATAGAATTTGGATGGTGATTTGGGAGAAAGTTGATAAAATATTGGTGGAACAATATAGGATTTTGAAAGAAATGACTAGCACCACAACAACAATGTTGAAGACAGGCAAGAAAATAACATCAATTCTAGCGGGAATGTCAGCCTCCCCAGTGACACAGAAAACCTTGGAGGGAATGTTTGCAGCAGAGAAGCAACCTAGTACACCCAATATGCCAACAATGCAGGCCACGCTCATAACAATGCAAGGGACCATGGCCAAAATGCAAGAATGCATGACTAGAAATCACGAACAATCTAGAAAAGACATGGATGAGGTAAAGAGAGAAGTTAAGAATGATATCTAAAAGATAGATGAAAAAATGGATTTGATAGAAGAAATCATCCAAAAAACCGATCAAAGGATAAAAGAAATAGAACAAAAAACCGAATTGACAGAAGAAAAATTGGAAGCATTGGATACAAAAATGATGGGATTAAATAAGGAATTTGAGAACACCGTGGCGCAATTGGAAATGAAAAAAGCAGCATTTTATCTGCGTTTCCAAAATGTAGCTGAAGATAGGGAGGAAGATTTGATGATGGTAATGGCGGAGATGATAGCAGAGGCACTCCAAAGAGAAAAGGACAAAATAATTAATGAATTAGATGAAGTCTACCAGGTTCATACAAATTATGCCTGACAAAACAAACTTCCCCGGGAGGTACATATAAGATTTGTAAGAAGGAAGGTGAGGGATATTGTATACAAGATAACAAAGGATGAACCAATGTTCTACAGGAACAAAGAAATAATTGCTTTAAAGCAAATACCCAAAAGAATAAGAGACTTGCGAAAAGACTATTGGTTTCTGGCCACATTACTAAATAAAAGATATATACCCTTTAGATGGACAACGCCGGAAGGAATGTTGGTAACGTGGCAGGGAAAGAAAATAAAGGTGGATTCGCAGAGTAAAGCAAGGGAACTATATTTATTTATTTATTTATTTATTAAGCCGATTTCTTTATTGAATACCGATTACAAAGTCTTCATTAGTCTAATTGCCAATAGGATGAAAAAATTATTACATAACAAAATACATCAGGATCAAAACGGTTTTTTGCCCACAAGACAAATAAAAAATAATCTAAGGATGGTAATCGATGTCTTAGAATATTATGAGGTGCATCCAGAGAGACAAGTAGCTCTGATCTTCCTGGATGCACAAAAAGCATTTGACCAAGTAAACTGGCAATTTATGAAACAGCAAATCCAAAGTATGAATTTTGGAGAGAGATTCACAAAAATGATAACATCAATATATCAGAACCAAAAAGCATGTGTCTTGGTGAATGGGGATCCAACAAAATTTTATGGAATAAATAAAGGAGTAAGGCAGGGATGTCCGCTGTCACCCCTACTTTTTATTTTAACTCTGGAAAACCTGTTAATTAGAATTAGGGCAAACAAAGAAATACAAGGATTAAAGATTAAGAGAGAGGATTACAAGGACTAAGCTTTTGCGGACAACCTTGTTTTCTTCATAGAAGATCCAATAGAAACAACCCCGAAATTAATAAAAGAGATTGAAAAATTTGGAAAGGTAGCAGGCCTAAAAATTAATATAGAAAAGACAAAAATGATAATAAAAAATATGACAACAAGAAAAGTAGAGAAATTGGTAAAAAAGATTCAAGACTACAGGCAGTTAAAAAAGTAAAATATCTAGGGATAAATTTGATGGCTAGAACTGCAACAATAAAAGAAGATAATTATGAACCTTTAGTCCAGAAAATAAAAGAGGACTTAGACAAATGGGGGAAATTAAAACTGTCCTTGCTGGGGAGAATAGCAGCGATAAAATCAAACATACTTCCAAGACTTCTTTATTTATTCCAAACAATTCCAATAAAATTAGATAAGAATTTTTTTGATAATTTGGACAAAATAACTACAAAATTTGTGTGGGAGGGGAAAAAATCAAGAATAAAATTAAATATATTACAAGATGACAAAATTAGAGGCGGATTTGGGCTCCCGACATGGGAAAAATACTATAAGGCTGCAAGCCTATTATGGATCAAAGAATGGATAACCTTAGATAACCAAAGACTGTTAAATCTGGAAGGACATGACTTAATGAAGGGATGGCATGCCTTTATATGGAGCTCAGGAAATAAAATATACAAACATTTCAATAACCACACTATCAGGAAATCTTTAATCAACACATGGCAACAAATCAAATGCAAACACTACATGAAAATTCCCAGCTGGCTATCAACGATAGAAGCAATAACTCACCCCAACATATTATCAAAACAAAAAATCTTAAGATATAGAGAAATAATAGATGTACAGGGAAAATTGAAAACTAGGGAAGAACTTAAAGAACAAGGAATAGTAATAGACTGGTGGCCCTATTCACAAATAAAGATAAGATATAGAAAGGACCAAGAGGAGGGAGGAATAGACTTAAAACAAAATTGATTGGGCAAATTACTAGAATCTAAAGAAGGGAAATTAATTTTGAAAATTTATAAATATTTACTTGAATATGATTGGGCAGAAGAATTGGTTAAAGGGCAGATGATAGTGTGGGCGAGGAACATTGGGCACAGTATACAGCTAGAAGACTGGGAAAGAGCATGGGAAAACAATTACAGCATGACAAAATTGGTAGTTTATAAAGAAAATCACTATAAGATGTGGTACCGATGGTATCTGGCCCCCGCAAGGTTAGCAAAAATGTACCCGAATGTAAATCCGGCCTGTTGGAAATGTAAAAAGACACAGGGAACTTTTTACCATGCTTGGTGACTTTGCCCAGAAATTAAGAAATATTGGAACAAAATAAAAACATGGATATTAGAAATAACAGATTACGAAATTGAATTAAAACCCGAAGTCTTGACTTCCGGTTGATGATTCGTGGTGGCATGGCGTGGTAAGGGCGATCGCTCCCTTCCATTGCCACCTATCGTCGCGTTTTGGGGACCCTTCGAGGCGTGGAAGCTTGGAGGGCTTCGCGGACAAAAGTGAGGCATCGGCAGGCAAAGTGGTGAGTTGCAAATCCACTCAGCCAGACCGATATTCACTGTCAAACCAGGCATCTGCCTTCTAATGGCGGACCTGAAGCCGCGATAATCAACAAGAAAGGAAGCAAGAAATTCCGGTGAAAGGGGTTTCAGAGCACTCATATCCACTCTCCCCCGAACATCCTTGAAATCTACCTAAATTGACCCGGCCAGAGCAGATCGAAAGGACCTACAAGGGAATGAGCAGCAATTGCAAGAGAAGGAGAAAGTGATATGTGAGAGAGATCGCGGAGAAGCCGGCGAGTGAGCAGAAAAAAAATCTGTAAAGCGGAGTAGTGGCGCTATTAAAAAGAGAACGAAATTTGCCGATTGGGTGGAATAAGAGGACCCTGAGGACTCTGAATGTGGATTTGCTGATTGAGTGAAAAGAGCGGCTAGAGACTGGGTCCGGAAGTCCACTCATACTGAAAATCAACAAAAGGAACAAAAAGCGGATAGAGCGGCTGGGAAGTCCTCCAGGAGAAGATAGGCAGAACAACAGAGCTTAAATACCCTGACTCGGCCAGTTAAAAATACTAAGAGACGGGAGGAGTGAAAGTTGGTGATTTTTGAACATTACGCTCCACATATTGGCTTTTATAAGCGAAGACTCTGAAGGGACTAAAACAACCAAGTATTTAACCACACTGATATAAGGTATTAACTTTAACACATCACTGTTTCTATATCCCTATATTTCTATACTTGTATTGCTTTATCTACATAGCCCTTTAACTGCATATATTTAGATTATTAGAAGAATATATCAATTTAGGTGTGCATAAGTCTGATTATATTAAATAGCTAACTTATTGTAAGTAATTATATTTATAAATATATTAGTATTTTCTCCTTACAAATGAACTAGACTACTTAGCATAGTAACTGATAAATATTTGATTCATGAAGTAATAACTGATTGATAAACCAACCGATTGCTCATTCAAGTATTTACATATATTAATTAATTGATTGCTTATATAATAAGAGACTGATAAATCATCTGATTGCTTATTTAAGTGTTTATATACATTAATTGATTGACTGCTCATATAATTTATATAATTTATTTAGATATTTAATTATTTATTCATATTTATCTATAAATATATAGACTATTATTATAAATAAGAATATTGTTAATAAGAATACATGAATATATCTAATTGTTATAAGGGACTTAACTAAACTAAATATCATTGTTTTTTATATCTGATTAATTAGTAGCAGAGTTACAATTGAATTAAGTGGTTAATTGATAAATGGGATGTTATTAGTAGATATACTAAATGTGAACAATATATATTGATTTGATCATTGGAAAAAGACTAGCATTAGAATAGGAATAACTGGATTCAGATAGATAGATTAAAGGGTGATAGACTAAGTAAAAGGGAAAATAAATAAAAAAAAACAATCAGTGGATGACCATTTGGAGAAATATAGAAAAGATAGTTAGAGATCAGGCAAGAGTATTGAAGGAGATGACAAGCCTCTCATCCACAGTGACTAAAACTGGAAAGAAAGCAACTCAAAATCTCTCCAACCCCATGATTACAATGTCATCACCTGCGATGCAAAAGTCAACGGAAGGCCTATCAAAGACTGAAAAATCAGCTATGATCCCTACCATGCAAGCAATGCAGTCGACATTGTCTATGATTCAAGAGACAATGCTAATGATGCAGGAAAAGATGTCCAGTAACCATCTAGAATTGAAATCAGACATTAAAGTAATTGATCAAAAAATGAACGACATACAGCAGTCGATACAATTAAATGAACAGAAAATAAATAAAATGGAGGCTAGAATGGAGCAACAAGAAAAAAATCTGGACACAGTAGATCAAAAGCTAATGGCTCAGAACAGGGAGCTGGAGGATTCGATTACGCAATTAGAAATGGACAGAGCCTCCTTCTATCTGCGTTTTCAAAATATCTCCGAAGATAAGGACGAAAATCTGGGCCAGGTCATGGTTGAATTAATAGCCGAGGTCTTACAACAAGACACAGATGAGATAATAAAAGAGTTAGATGAGGTATACAGGGTCCAAACTAATTATGCCAGACGGAATAAACTGCCTAGGGAAGTTCATATAAGGTTTGTGCGAAAAAAAGTTAAGGACATATTCTATAATATGGTGAGAGAAGAACCTGTCAGTTATAAAGGAAAGGAGGTGATTGTATTGAAGCAAGTTCTGAGGAGGGTGAGAGAACTAAGAAGAGATTATAGATTTCTCGCTGTTCAATTAAACAAGAGAAACATATTCTTTAGGTGGATACTACTAGAGGGTATGATGATAACATGGCAAGGGAAGAAAATTAAAATTGGAAGTCTGGTAGAGGCCCAGGAGTTCTTAGATCAACTGAGAGGTTTAGAGGAAGACCAGAGCAGCAAAGAAGAGTTGGAAGCAATCAATACAGAAGAAGAACTCACCCGACAAAGAAGATCTAAAGAAGGAACACCGGAAGAGAAAGAGACAGAAGAAAAGGAAAGTAAGGAAGTAAAGAAGAAACAAAGACCACAGAGAGCCGTACACACGAACAAGAACTAAAACAACACCAGGTTACAAGAATGAATGATTGGAAATTTCTATCGATTAATGTAAATGGCTTGAATGACTATAAAAAAAGAAAAATATTCTTTACTAAATTAACCCAACAAAATGCGGATATAGTATGTTTCCAAGAGGTGCATATAAAAAAAGATGATGGAAAATTTTTGGAATTTAAAAAACTTGGAAACCTCTACACCTCTTTAGCAGAAAAAAAAAAAGAGAGGAGTGGCCTTATATATTAAGAAAGAAATAAAGGCAGAACTGAAATATGCAGATTCAAAGGGTAGGATCTTGGCGGTTGAAGTTAAGAGAGGCAACTCCTCAATTTTAATAACAGTTATTTATGTCCCAAACAAAAATCTGAGAGTATTTTACCACAAAGTCCGAGAAATATTATGCAAAATGGATAATAACAATATTTGCTTAATTGCTTAACTCCACTTCAATGGAGTGGTAGACCCAAATAAAGACTATAAAAGACCTAAAGGCCAAAAGAAAAGGAAGAAAACTTTACCAAAATCCTTCTTTGAGATGGTGGACGAACTGAATTTGGTAGACATCTGGCGAACCTTACACCCATACAAAAGACAATATACTTTCTATTCAAACCCCAAAAAATCCTGGTCCAGAATTGATATGATGTGGGCAAGTAGAAATGTAGGAATGGATATCATGTCAGCTGAGATTCCACCCAATATCTGAGCAGACCACAATCCATTGGAGATTAAATGGAGGAGCGAATATAAAAAGGGTAATAGCCGATGGAGATTAAATATGCAATTCTTCCGGGATAAACAAAATATTGAGAGAATTAAGGGAGAATTAAAGACCTTCTTTGAAGAAAACGAAAAGGAACCAACTGATCGAGGAATAATTTGGGATACAATGAAGGCGTTCCTAAGAGGATTGGCAATAGCCTATGGTGCACACAAAAATAAAGAAAAAAGGGAGACCCAGAAGAGCCTGTTGGAAGAATTGCAGAAAGCAGAGAAGGAAGTACAACAGAACCCGGACAACGAAACGGCAAAAGAAAATTGGATGATCATACGGCACAGAATAAATATAATCAACCAGGAAAAATTGGCATATGAAATTAAACGATCTAAACAATACCACTTTGAAAATGCCAATAAGTCGGGCAGATGGTTGTCCTATAGAATTAAAAAAGAAAAAGAGAAAGGGATTATTTACCAATTAGAAGACCAAGAGGGCCATATCATTAATACGGAAGAAGAGAAATTAGAGATCATTCCTGAGTATTATTCTACCCTGTATAAGGAAGAAGACATCCCCAAAGAAAAAGTAGAGCAATATTTATTGGAAAAAGACCTTCCAGTGATTGGAGAGGAAGAAAGAGAGATCTTAAACAAAGAAATTACAAGGACAGAGTTGAAGACCGTGATAGCTAAATTGAAAAAGAATAAATCACCGGGACCGGACGGACTCCCAGGGGAACTATACCAAAATTTAGACTTAGAGGATATCCTCCTACCGAAATTATTAGATATTTTCAATGAGGCTTTGATAAAATCTAAAATCCCAGAATCATGGAGGGAGGCGTATGTCACACTTCTGCAAAAAGAAGGAACAGATGTTAAATTGATAAAAAACTATACACTGATTTCCCTCCTTAACACTGACTATAAAATCTACATGAGTATTATGGCGGAAAGGTTAAAGGTAATTTTAAATAAGATAATACATAGCGATCAAAATGGATTCCTGCCAGGGAGGCAAATAAGAAACAATATAAGAACAGTTCTAGATGTGCTAGAGTACTATGAGGAACACCCTGATAAAGAACTGGTGCTGGTCTTTTTAGACGCCCAAAAGGCCTTTGACAATTTGAACTGAGAATTTATGAAGCAACAAATTAACAAAATGAGATTTGGACACAATTTTACGAATACAATAAATGCGATCTATGAGAAACAAAGGGCCAACATATTAGTGAACGGAAAACTAACAAAAACCTTCCAAATCAGAAAAGGGGTGAGACAGGGATGCCCCTTATCACCGCTTTTGTTTATCTTGGCATTAGAAGTGTTACTAAAAAGGATCAGAGAAAATAAGCAAATTAAGGGACTTAAAATTAGAAAGGAAACATATAAAACCCAAGCCTTTGCGGATGATGTGGCATTAATTATGGAGGAACCATTAGACACAGGCATTCAAATTTTGGAAGAAATTGGTAAGTATGGAGAGGTGGCAGGGTTTAAATTAAAAAAATCAAAAACTAAAATGTTAACGAAAAATATGACCGAAGATCAAAAGAAATTGTTGGAGGAGTCAATGGGGATACAAATTGTAAAGAAAATAAAATATTTGGGAGTATGGATCTCAATAAAATGTTCGGCCATCAAAGAGGACAATTACATACCTCTAGTTAAGAATATCAAACAAGACCTAGAAAAATGGGCAAAGCTTCAGATATCCTTCTTAGGGAGGATCGCTGCAATCAAAATGAGTGTCTTACCAAAGATGCTATATTTATTTCAAACTGCCCCAGTTAAATTAGACAGGAATTTTTTTCGGGAACTAAATGTTATTATTAGGAAATTTATTTGGGGAGGGAAGAAACCTAGAATTGCAATTAGAAATTTACAAGATAAAAAAGACAGAGGGGACCTTGGATTACCAATCTGGGAAATATATCAAAAAGCAGCAAATTTAGTATGGCTAAAAGAATGGGCAACATTGAGAAATAAAAGAATCTTGACACTGGAGGGGCATGATCTCCAGAAGGGATGGCATGCCCACTTATGGGACACAGAGAAAAGAAAAGGAGCATACTTCTACAAACATAAAATTAGAGATACTCTAATGACAACATGGGCAGAAATAAGGCGAAAACAGTATACTCAAGTTCCCAGATGGTTATCAACGATGGAGGCAATAATCTATCTAAATGTATTGGAATTGGGCAAAACAGCGAATTATAAAGAAATACTAGATGGGGCAGGGAATCTTAAAACGATGGAAGAATTAAAAGAACAGGGTACACATATAGATTGGTGGACATACACACAAATCAAATCATGACACAAAAAAGATAAAGAAGCATAGAAATAGGTACCAATGGCTTTGATAAAATATGGATGGGCACGGACAATAAAATTTTGGCTAAACTTTACAACTATCTGGTAGACTATGATCTGATGAAGGAAGTAGTTAAGGATCCTATGATAACCTGGGCTAAAAATTTCGGACAAACAATAAATTTGAACGAGTGGTACCAAATCTGGAATAATAATTTAAAAATGACTAGGACAACAACTTATAGGGAAAATCAATACAAGATGATATACAGATGGCACCTAGCATCGGCTAGGATTGCTAAAATTTATCCAAATATGGCCCCAAATTGTTGGAAGTGTGACTGTCAGCAAGGTACCTATTATCATTGTTGGTGGACATGCCCACAAGCTAAAAAATTTTGGAGGAGGATACATAAATGGGTGTCAGAAGTAATAGGAGAAAAAATCGAATTAGAACCAAAAATATTTCTCCTGGGAATCTTAAAGAAAGAAATCACAAGAAAGAAGAAATACCTCATTACACATATAATAACAGCAGCGAGAATCTCTTTTGCTCAACACTGGAAGGAGAAAAAGTTGCCATCTGAAGAGCTCGTAATCAGAAAAATACTAGATTGTGCCGAAATGAATAAACTGATGCTAGAAATCAATGACAGAGAAGAAACTGACTATTACAGTGTTTGGGACATGTGGTACGAGTGGCTGAAGAAAAGAAATGTGAAGTGAATTTGAGAGAGATAAAGGAGTCTGGAAGGGTGATTAGCTAAATGGGTATATGGACAGTAGGAGGATATAAAAGGGAGTAAGGATGTAATTTTATGAAAAAGAGAGGTAATTCTAGGTATTAAATTATAACAGTAAGAAATCCTACGAATAATATTCTTGAATTGAGACAATGAATTAATACCATGTAAAATGACAATGTAATTAATGCAAAGGTATAACTGTAGATATATATCAACACCATGTAACCGGAAATAGTGCAATTGTACCATAATTCTTTAATAATATTTTTTTTTTTTAAAAAAAAAAAGGAAGGGCCGCCTTGAGAGCCCTCCGGCCCACTAAAACCCAAAGTCTTTTTATTAGGCATGATCAAAAAGAATATTAGAAATGATATAAAATATTTAATACTTCACATAATTATGGCGGCTAGACTAGCATTAGCACAACTCTGGAAAATAGATCTTTTGCCAACTGACTAGGAGCTAATACAAAAAAAACTATATATGCGCAGAAATGGACAAATTAACTTTAGAGTTACAGGACAAGGAAGACTCAAAATATTTTACAATATGGAATAGATGGTACCAGTGGATAAACCAGAGGAGGGGGAATGGTTAAAGATGAAATTTAGAAGAAATCAACACAATTAAAAACAGCACTATCAGATGGATAGAAAAGGAAATCAGTCATTGTGTGTATGTATACTGTATATGTATATATAATAATAGAAAGTAGTCAATAGATGAAGTTGTGTACTGTATATGTAAATTTGTTTTTGATTAAGAGAAACTTGTATGTTTTTTATATTTGTTTTAAATGTTTTTTAAGAATGAATAAAGTTTTGTTTGTTTGTTTGTTTGTTTTTAAAGAGAGTATTATTTCCCGCTGAGGAATTACGACCAGTTTATGGCAGCCCTCCGAGTGTGCTTTGAGGATCCCCTGGCTGAGCGGAAAGCTAGAATCAGAATGAAGTCCATAAATCAGGGGCGAAGATCAGTGATTGAATACACCCAGGAGTTTCTCGAACTGATGCGTCACATGAGGGGGTGGTCCCAGGAGGCCCTGATGGAATGTTATAAAGATGGCCTTAATGAGGACGTCTACAAGGATTGCTGCTCCCAAGGGGTCCTTGAGACCTGCAACACTGGTATGTGCTGGCAGCCAATGTGGAAATTGACCTGGCCAGAGATCGCTATTGGGAGGGGTGAGTTTGGAACAAGCCTTCCCCCTCTCCACAGAAAGAATGCCCCAGAGTTTCCAAAGAGGGGCCAGCCTCGAAGCCTAATGTGCTTCTGATGTGGGAAGGAGGGGCACCGGGCTGCTGATTGTTTCTCCAAACTCAGTTCCAAGCCAACCCCTGCTGGAGGGAAGAGAGCTGACAAGCCACCAGCAAAGAACCGCGAAACAGCCCTGAAGGGGGTGGAAGTCATTGAGTTTGCTCCCCCAGGCTTGGGGGAGTTGGGAGCTCTGACCACCGCAGGAGACAGTGAAACTGAAACTGACACCGACGATGACCTGGTAAGTCAGTATGGGGGCCCCATGATCATTCCAGTAGAACTAAGGGTGTCATCATCCGGTGCCCAGGGCAAGATGCTAGACCTCTTAGACTCTGGATGCACTAGGTGTGTCATCAGCCCAGAGGT
Source organism: Arizona elegans (assembly GCA_022577455.1). Classification (NCBI taxonomy): domain Eukaryota; kingdom Metazoa; phylum Chordata; class Lepidosauria; order Squamata; family Colubridae; genus Arizona; species Arizona elegans. The sequence goes on along the minus strand of JAKOOJ010000001.1, from coordinate 166,278,044 downwards.
GGTGGAAAAAATGGGACTGAGACTAAAAACAATGAAAGTGCCCATCGCATTCTCCCAGTTGGATGGGTCAGTAGCTTGGGGGGGCAGCCCACTTTGTGACCAAACTGGTTGAGATGTGGATAGGGGACCACTGAGAGACCCTGAGCTTTATTGTGGCCCCTGGTATGGAAAGACCCCTCTTGCGTGGACTGCCCTGGCTCCAAAAATGGAACCCGCAGGTGAATTGGAGGAAGGGATAGTTACACATCCGCTCCACCCAACTGGGGAAAGAAGGGGGAAAACCTTTTTCATGGCCAAAGCTGCGAAGGAGCTGGCAGTGGCAGCGAGCAAACACATTACTGGGGAGGAAAAAATCCCTAAGGAATATTGGGACCTCAGGGAGGCTTTCAGCAAGAAGGCGTCAGATGTGCTCCCACCCCATCTGCCTATAGACTATGGCATAGAGATCCTCCCTGGGGTGAAACTCCCTAAACCAAAGATCTATTCCATGACCCCTCATGAGCTGGAGGAGCTACAGAACTTTATTGATAAAAACTTAAAACAGGGCTTCATCCAACCAGCTAGGCCATGGGTGGCTGCCCCGGTCCTGTTTCGGGAGAAAAAAGATGGCTTTCTTCACTTATGTGTCGACTACAAGAACCTGAATGCCATTTGTGTAGAAAATGTTTACCCACTGCCCCTTATGAAAGACATGTTAGCTCACCTGGCTAAGGGGAAGATATTCACTAAATTGGACTAGAGAGAGGCTTACTACAGAGTTTGAATTAAGGAAGGGGATGAATGGAAAACTGTCTTCAATTGTCTCTTGGGTTACTTCCAGTTTAGGGTGCTCCCTTTTGGACTACAGGGGCCCCTGGCAGTGTTCCTGCAATTGATTAATGAGGTATTACATGAACATCTTTACAAAGGGGTCCTGGTCAAGCTGGTTTTAGAGCAGGAAGATCTATTGTGGATCATATCCTGATACTTCACCATCTGGTGCAAAAATATACGTACAAAAAAAAATCCTCTCTCTACATGGCCTTCCTTGATTTTAAGCAGGCCTTTGATTCAATATAAAGGAACACCTTATGGGAGAAATTAAAATGCACTACCATCGATAAACACCTCCTTTTCCTCATACAAAAATTGTATGCCAATTCCACCTTGAAAGTGAGGTGTAATCCTCAAGGGACTTTAACCGGCCCAGTAAGGGTTCAAAAAGGGGTACGGCAGGGCTGCATCTTGTCCCCCTCCCTTTTTAACTTCTATATTAACCCCCTGATTGATCTCTTACAGAACCCTAATCTACATCCTTCTAACATAGCACAACGCAAAATCCCGATTTCACAAACTCTCATAGGATTGAAGAGAGCAATAAGGGCAACATTTGGCTTCTGTAGACAGAACAAGTTGGTCCTTAACTTTGATAAATCAAAAATTTTAGTTTTTGCTAAAAGACCCAGACAATACTCCTGGAAAATTGAAGGACACAGATTGGAACAGGTCAGGACATGGGGTGGTCTTCCATTCACAAGCGACATGGAAGGCACACCTGGAGCAGACATTGCAAGCAGCCAATAGGTCCTCCAATGCAATTAAACACTTCTTTTATACAGGCGGAGGTCGATTAGTACCTGCTGCCTTAAAACTTTTTGAGGCCAAAACATTGGCGCAAATTCTTTATGGGGCACAAACAGGAATCCTTGCAAAGAAAAACTTGCTAGAAACTATACAGACCAAATTCCTGCGAGCCACCTTAGCTGCACCCAAAGGAACTCCAAATGCCCAGTTAAGAATTGAGACAGGTATGTCTCAAATTCAGGTAAGAGCCTGGAAGATGATGATCATTTATTGGCTAAAAACTCATTTCTTTCCAGAGGGACTGTCCCCGCTAATGCTGACTGACAACTTCCCCTCCCCCTGAAAACAGGCGATAGATCACAAGCTGGGCTCTTATGGGCTCTCATTGGTATTCTTAATGTCCCTCGGCTTTGACAAAGCAAAGCAAGTGGTAATTGATACAATGAAGGACATGGAGTTCCAAGAAGAATTAAATAGGTTGCCTCTCCACAGTAGGGACAGAATCAAGCAGGGTGTGTGGAAATCGGCAAGATATCTAAATGATCTGATCTGCCCACAACAAAGAATAGCTTTCTTCAGAGCCAGATTTAATATTCTCCCCTCAGCACTTCTCCAGGTTAGATACAAGAGAACACCAATAGCAGAACGGGTATGTATATGTGGAAAAGGAGAAGTCGAAGATAACTCACATGTTTTATTGTACTGTGAGTTATTCATAGTATGTAGGTCAATATATATTCTCCCCTTACTAGAGAGATTGCCAGGGAGGACAGACAACTCTTATGTAAGCTTTCTCCTCCAAGACTTAAACCGGCTACCATGCGTGAAGTGGCAAAATTCTGTGTAAATCCCTTTTCACATTGCTAACAGTCCCAGTCCAGTCTTTCTTTATTTTAAAGCTTCACAATCTTCCCTTAATAGTTTGTTTCACTTTTAGGTCTGATCTTTCTCCATGTAATAAATCACCACTTTCTGAATGTTTTGGAGAATCTTTTTTTTTTTAAAAAAATGCTTTTATTTTGGTTTAAGTCTCTAATGTAGAAGTTGAAAGTTATCAGTTTCAATCCATTGCCTACAACTTGCTCCAGTACATATTCTTCTTATCCCAGTTGTCACAGCTATGGTCTTGCCCTAAATGGCTGTCATCTCTGCTGCCGATCAGGAGGGTTTTCTTTTGATCAAATGATGAAATTGCTGTTTCCTTGTGATCTGCAAAGCATCCCTCCTTTCTTCACCACCCTGCCAGGGTGGCTTTGCCCCTGTAGGGTCTCCTGGCAAGCAGATATTGGCTGGGTTTCACGAAACCTCCACGGAGCTCTGTTATCCCAGACTGTATCTGTCCCGCTGCAACAACAATTAGTCTCTCATCTAAATTATTTATGAAGATATTGAATAGTACTGGGTCTAAGACAAAACCTTGTGGTACCCCACTGCTTACTTCCCTCCATATAGATGTAGTACCATTAAGGATGATTCATTGAGTACAGTTTGTCAGCCAGTTACAAATCCATCTGGTGGTGATTCTGTCTATCTCACATTTTTCTAGTTTACCAGGAGGTACCATATTTTTTGCACTATAAGATGAATTTCTCTTCCCCTAAAAGTGGGTGGAAATGTCTGTGCATCTTATAGAGCGAATATTGCAGTGGGGGGTAGGGGGGTTGGTTCCTCACCGCTGGGGAACACTGGAGCCTTCTCTGCCAAACAGCTGATTGGATCGGCCTCCCGGAATTTGTTCTAGGTGGCGGGGATCACCGCCACCATCTATTGCCTCAATCGCCGTTGGCTGCCACTACCAATCACCGCTGATCGCTGCTGCTGCCATTCACCTCTGATCGCTGCCTCCGCTATTCACTGCTGATCGCCGCCAAATGACGATTGGTGGAGGCAGCAATTGGTGGCGTATGGTGGTCATGGCAATTGGCGGAGGCAGCATTGGTGGCAAATGGCAGCGACGGTGATTGGCAGTGGAGATCCCCACTGCCTAGAACAGCTGTATACTGGGAGACCAATCCAACTGTCAATCAGCTGTTTGGCAGCAAAGGCTCCAGCATTCCCTGGCAGTGGCAGCAGCTCAGCTCAGTTGACCGGTGGTGGGCCTAACAGAGCGGAGCCCTGACGAGCCATGGGCTGGGGCTGCGATAATGTAGTTGACCAGGCTGTTTGCTGTTTGCTGCAAGGATTCTAGCCAGATGAATACCAGATGGATCCTGGGAGGCAGTGGCAGATTTTGTTTTCTTGTTTTCCTCCTCTAAAGTTAATGTGCGTCTGCGTCTTATAGTCTGAAGTGTCTTATAGTGTGAAAAATATGGTAGGTTATGGTGTACTTTGTTGAATAGCTTACTGAAGTTAAGTATATTATGTCCAAAGCATATAACTGGTTTACTAATTTAGTCATTTTGTTGAAGAAAGAAATAAGATTGGTTTAGCATGATCTGTTTTTAACAAACCCGTGCTGGCTACTAGTTTCTTTGTTTCTATATGTTCACAGATCTGCATTTTGAGTATTTTTTCCAGTAGTTTCCCATGTATTGATGTTAGGTTGATTGGTCGGTGATTTCCCTGGTCTGTTTTTATCCTTAATTTCATTTGTTGAGAAAGACATAGTTTACTAAAAGTCAAGTGAATTACAGAAATGCAAAGCTTGAACTGAAAATTGCATGCCAAAAATCCCCAAGTCTAACTTTTCTTTCCCTTATGTACCTTCCATTGCTGACCTCCCCATGTCCGAGTGATCTTAAAGCCACATGTCAGGGAAATATAGTTAACTCTTTCTTCCCTTTGAAGCCTCCCCCCTGCCATCCAGCCTCCACTTCCAGTTAATGGCAGACTGAGTGGTGTGAAGAACAAGCATAAGGCAGAATCTGATACTGTATTTTCCCTTATGGTCATTAGATTATAATTTGCTGAACAGACAATATCATGGGATTCAAGCCTCAACCTGTCAATGCACTGTCATTCATAGCCATTGGATCCTTTCAGACTCTAGATCAGTGATGGCTAACATTTTTGCCATCGCATGCCAAAAGTGGGGGAGCTTGGGGGGGGTCACATATGCACGTGCCCATACCCATAAATGTGCCCCCCCGCGCATGTGCATGTGACCCCCCCCCCCGTGCTCTCCCTGCTTTTGGCACACAATGACACGATCGGCCCAGTAGGCCCGTTTTTTCGCTTTCCCCAGTCTCCAGAAGCTTTCTAGGAACCTGGGGAGGGTGAAAACTGTTTTTCCCCACCCCCTGGAGATCCTCCAGAGGGCGGAAACAGCCTGTTTCCCGACCTCCGGTGGGCCCAGAAAGCCTGAAAATCAGTTGGCCGGCAAGCGCATGCATGTTGCAGCTGAGGTAGGGCAATGCTCGCGTGCCCACCAGTATGGCTCCGCGTGCCACCTGTGGCACGCATGCCATAAATTCCCCATCACAGCTCTAGATTATGCCTCTCTTTGCTGTGCTTGCTACTATCAGTCTTCCTAAATTTCTCCTCTTTTGTTATAGAGTTTCTGCTTTCTTAGGTTTTTCTCTGATAAACAACTCTCCTTTTCTCTGCTTTTCCTTGCTCTTTTTATTTTATTTATTAGATTTCTGGGCTGTGTGGAAGAGAAACTTTCCTTTCCCACCTTGAAGGTCTATCTCCAATTAAAAAATAATAGTATTTTTAAAAATTGTATCCAAAGCAGGCTACTTTGTTTCTCTTCTGATCAGAGCTGAATAAACTTAACAGAATTTTCACATCGACAATGGTATCCTTCTGGAATGGTTCCAGATGGGTGATAAATTGCTAGCATTGTTTACAGGTAGTCCTTGACTTACTATCATTTGTTCACCAATCATTTGAAATTATGACGGCACTAACTGAAGGGATTTCTTCCAACATGAAATTATGGCTGCTGCAGCGACTCCACAGTCACATAACAATTTGAGTTTTTAGCAGTCTGATTGTTCTTACAGCTGACTGCAGAGACACTATAGTTGCCTCCACCCTCCTACTCAGCTGGGTTCCTTGGGACTATTTCCCACCAAAATGGGTCCCACACATTTTGGCCTCCCCTGCCTCATCACACCTTGCTCCACTTACCTCTTCTAAATAATACCTTCCAGAAAGAGAAGCAGGTGATGAATAATATGGTCTTTCTATACAGAAGCCACCTGGTGTCATCCCAGAAGCAGATGCTATTTTGGAAGCAGCCACAATTCTCATGACTCAAGAATTCCAGCTGCTCCCAAAATGGCACCCAGTTCCAGACAACATGGTAGCCTTTGTATAGAATGGCTGTGAGGTACATAATCTACTTCTTTTTTCAAAAGACAATTTCCAGAGATCACCTTTTGGAAAGAGAATCAGTCAATGCAACATGTGCCTCCCTGCAGAGGGAACCTCACACTGTTCTGGAAGTTACTGCCATTCTCATCTTTTAGAAGAGTGTGATTTTCCAAACTGTGAGCATTTAAGGAAAGCTTGTAATCAAGTTTTGCTGGAAATAAGTCTATTGCAGCCTACTCCTGTCTTCAGAAGTACTTGTGCTTCAGATCCATTTTTTCAATCTTTGATCTCTCTTTACCATATCTGTCTCACCCCTGAAATCTCTGAAAGTGGACCAAGTGTGTGATAATTTTAATTACACTGTTGACTGCTATGTGCCTTCTGAAGAACTTCTATCTGAAATATCTAAACTGCTGATTCTTCATTAACTGGCAGTTTTATGACGGGTGATTTCAGGAGGGTCAGGTCAATTTATTTCCAGCCTTATATCAATTGGCAATATGCAGCAGTTAATGTAAGAACACCAGACCCTTACATATCAAGTAGTTGCCATACTTTGCAAGCAAAAATAAGTCAATTTACTGCCCAGTCAAGTCAGCTCCCACTATGGTGAATGGACATACCAACTCCCCCAAATTCAATGGGATTTCAATACAGGTTCCTGCTTTCCTGGAAGAGTGTGTTTTGTTTATGTAGTCATCAACTAGGCATATATGGGATTTATGGTTGACTCAATGATAGATTCAGCCACAGAATCGTTACTCTGTACTTGCTGGAGCAAATTCCACTCTTGGTCAACTCCCCAGGCTTCATGAGAGAAATGTGGTTAGTGTTTGAAGATCTCAAGAAATAGAGACATAAACAGATCTGAACACTTAAGAAAAACCACAATTTATGATGGCATGTGTTCATGAGTTTTCCTTACCAGTGCAATATTTGATTTAGAATAAGATGACTTTCATAAATTAGTTTCAGAAAGGACTTGTGGGTGCATGTTGCATGAGCTGATTAGAGTTGATGCCAGTCTACTCTACAAGCATTGAAACAAGTACAACTACACAGAAATGGGTACTTATAGGAATAGACTCCCTTTCAAGGGATGTATTTAAACAGAGGTTGAATGGCCAATTTTTAAGGATGATTTAGTAGGGGATGCCTGCATAGGGGGAGGGCCAAAGGGAGGAAGGTTGACTTAGATGATCTCCAAGATTGCTTCCAATTCTTATTCTATGAATAAGAAGCCCTAAGTAGTATTTATCAAGCTGGCCTGCTATCATTGATCCAGAGATGCTCCAAAGAAAGAACTCATGCAGATTGGTAAGTCCTAGACAAGATAGCATGGTGTTATCCTTGTTGCTGAAACCAGAATATAAAACAGGGGGTTCAAAAGCCCCCAAACAAACAAACAGAAAAAAGGGAAAAAGGAAAAGAAATACATATAAAAAGAAAAAAAAAACATTTCCTTGGAAGGTTAGTAGCCAAACCACTCAGAGCATGATGGAACTGGTTGCTGTGGCACAAAATCAATTTTTTGGCAGGACCCATAAATTCCCAAGGAATATTGGAATTTAAGGGATATCTTTAGTGAAAAAGGGTGCGATGGGCTCCCACCTCAGTGGCTGACAGACTGCACTATTGATATTCTCCCCAAAGCCATACTGCGAAAAACTAAACTGTACTTTATAATCCCTCAGGAGCTGGAAGAACTCTGCACATTCATAGACAAAAATCTACAACACGGGTTCATTCAGCTGGCCAGGTCCCAGGTAGTTGCTCCAGTTTTGTTCCAAGAAAAGAATGATGGCTCTGTCCGCTTGTGAGTGGATTATCATGGGTTTAACATGGTCTGTGTGGAAAATATTTATCTTCTTGTCACTCATGAAGGACATATTAGCCCACCTACCCAAGGGAAAGATTTTTATGAAATTGGACCTACACGATGTGTATTACTGTTTCAGGATTAAGGAGGGGGATGAGTGGAAAACAACCTTCAACTGCCCCCTAGGGTGCTTCCAATTCAGAGTGCTTCCTTTGGATTACAAGGGACCCCTGTGGTATTCATGCAACTAATAAAGTTCTGCATGAATACATAGGTATAAGAGGGTGCTGGTGCATTTAGATGACATCCTGATTTACACCAAAAAAAAGGGATGAACATGTTAAGCTTGTGTGAGGAATTTTGAAGAAATTATGGGTGGCTGAACTGTAAACTAAGCTCTCAAATTGCGAGTTCCATCGAGACAAAATTGAATACTTAGGATCCCGGATCTCATATGAGGGGGTGGAAATGGATTCAGAAAAGATTAAGACAGTACAAGAATGTCACCCCCCTCGCAAGAGGAAATAACTTCAAAGGTTCCTCGGGTTTATGATCTTTTACTTGCAATTTATTCCCTCTTTTGCACAAATCACCCTACCCATCACAAACCTACTAAAGATAAAAAGGGAGGGAAAGCCCAAACCTAGTGCCTATGGAACACCAGGCAGCATTCAAGAATCTTAAGCAGCTGTTCACTGAGGAACCTGCGCTAAGGCACCTGAACTCAGATGCTCCCTTTGTGATCCAAATGGACACTAGTGATATGGCTGTAGGAACCATATTGCTACAAGAGAACTCCCAGGGAATACTTCAACCCTGTGCCTACACCTCCCAAAAACTGATACAGAACAGAGGTGGGTGGTGTGCGGGAAGGAAGGTTATGCAGTTCGATGGGCATTGCTAATTTGGCAGCATTTCCTAGAAGGGTCTAAACACTCATTTGAAGTGTGGGCAGCTCACAAAAACTTGGAAGATTAAAAACTCGTGGAAGTTATCCCTTAGGCAAGCCCACTGGGCACATTATTTCAATTGCTTTAATTTTACCCTGCACTACATCCTGGGGGAAAACTTTCTAGCAGATGCCCTGTCACAAGGGGCCAGGGAAAAGCCAAACTGGACATTCCCCAGGAAGTGCTAGAAACTGAAAATTGCCTTAAGAGATTATGAATGGCTGATAGGCCACAAAGAACAGTGCACTCTCAGGGATGGACTGCCCCCCCCCCCTCGCTGGCTATGGTTTTATAGACTTTTCATGACTCAGAGGCAGTGGGCATTTTGGCTTTGCAAAAATTCTATGTTTAGTGAAACAGCAATTTTGGTGGCAGTTACTCAAAAAAGAACTAGCTGCCCAGTGTATGCTTCGGCAAAAAGACAGCAAGGGAAACCTATGCGACTGCTACAACCGGTGGTAAACCCCAAACACCTTGGAAAGAAATCTCTATGGAGTTTATAGTAGAACTGCCTGAGAGTGCAGGGAACACCATGATTTAGGTGGTTATAGACTTATTCTCAGAACAAGTCCATTTCATTTTATGCTCAAAGATCCCATCAGCCCACACCCTGGCCAAACTGTTTGTATGACATCTTTATAGGCATCCCTGATCACATCCCTGATCACATCATCTCAGACTTGGAAGTACAATTCATTCGCAGTTTTGGCACAAATTTTTGAAATTGATGAGACCCGCATAGGGCTTAAGCTCCTCCCCTCCCCCCAAATGAATGGGGGGTACGAGACAGCTAATTCAGTACTGGAACAATACCTCAGATGCTATATTAATTGTTCTGACCTAGACTCCCTTAAAAAGCAGGAAGCAGGAATTGGTCCCGGTAAAACCTCTTTTATTTACACGACTGTGAATTACTTTCATTCACAGTCAGCACGGTTTGTCCAAACAGTTTTTCAAAGGAATATTTATCAACACACCTTATCTCATTTGGCAAGCTGTCACATAACGCAGAGTAAGGCAAACTTGGCACAGTCTCTTAGAGTCATGAACAGAACTTTCCACTCTTGAAACTACCGAATGAACGAATTGTTTCCTGCAATTGTTTCCCCGTTCGCTCTTTTGTTTCCTATGGGAGGGGCCAATCATCGCCAAGGTGTGGCTTTACTCCCAAGTCGACCCTGCTTTCTGAGTTGTTCTTGTCTTCTGGCAGCTCTGTGCATGCACACACTGGGAACAGGCTCCAGCTGTTTCTCTGCCTCACTGCTATCTTGCTCTCTGAACATTTTATGTTCAGAATGTCTATTATTTTATAAGACAGACCAATGGATTCAGTATTGAATAAAATATTAAAGGAAATAAAAATGTATGTTTCATGAGACACCCTAAATGTAAGGAAATAAATTTATTAGTAAAACAGCTAGGGAAATATTACATTTTAATTTGCTTAATTTAAAAAAATCTTTATTTGGCCAGAACTTGCTCCAAGGTTTTTCATTGCATCATTTAATGCATCCATGTCCAGCAAGACTGCTGCAAACCCTGCAAATTCTAGGATTTCTAAATGTACATTTATACCAATTTTTAAGGTGCCCACTTTCCAATGACTCTATAGGGCTTACAAAAGGGTTAAAACAATAACCATCCATGAAAGCAACAAAAAAAAAAGTCTCAGGGAAGGAGGGAGCAGAATAGTAACAGTTAAACAACTGAAGACTGTCATGGCTAAAACAGATTAGCTCCAGCTCTCTCTCTTCCCTTGTGGAAGGTGAAACATGGTTCCTTGGATTTTATTAATACTCTTTCAGCTGAAAAAAAGCTTCACAACCATTTTGGTATTAGTAGTGGATTTGTTTCTCAGGATGACTCATTTTATTTCTTCCAAAGGACTAGTCTCAGTTCAGTTGATTACACAACACTTTTATACCACACTGTGGGGTACAAAGATTTAGTCAAGCCTATGATCTCAGACTGTGGCTCTCAATTTACATCCATGTTTTAAAAGTCCTTTTCTATTTACTGGACATTTCTATTTGTCATCCTCTCATCACTTGCAATCTAATGAATAATCAGAGAAGACAAATGCATTATATGAATACTATTTGTGCTGCTATGTTTCTTATCAGTGAGGCAATTAGACATATTGTCTTTTGTAGAATTTGTAACTTTCGTTGGCACATTTCCCTTTCAAAGCTGCTTAAAATTCTCTGTCCAACGTCTTGCCTTTCAGAGTTCCTGCTTCCATTACTCCTCAAGCCTCAGACTTCCCCTGGGAGAGACAGGCTGGTCACTTTGTTTTAAAGAGGCAGTTAAGATTTGGTACAAGTATGGAGGGGCAAAATAACAGCAAGATTGTGGTGCCAGGTTTGATATGGCTTCCCACTACATTTTCACCTTCTTCCCACCTGTCTACTTAAGCTGGACAATGTTTATTGGGCATTTCCGTTACATATTAAATTAGCCCAGTGGCCTTCTGGCTGCAGTTACCTGCTTCCATGAAGTATGAAATATGAAGTACACCCAGTATTTCATCAGTCACCTGTCCCTTGCATTTGCCACCTATTCCTCTTGGTTCTGGTGGCTGTGGGTCATGGAATGTATTTCAGTCTTGATCCAGAGAAAGATGCTTAGAATATCTCTAGAAGAGTTATCCTGAATCAGAGATTATGTGAGGATGTCCATGCACCACACAATTTATCAGCCATCATGAAATTCCCCAAGCATGACTGGTAAGTACAAGATTTACAATATGGGTGGACTGGCTATTAATCAGAATAGAGCTGGAAGGGACCTTGGAGATTTTCCTACTCAAGCAGGAGACACTAATGCCTATATCCATGATGGCGAACCTATGCCTCGCGTGCTGGAAGTGGCACACAGAGCAATCTCTCCGGGCACACGAGCTGTCACCCATTGCTCTTCCAGGTTCTGGCATGCTAGCCACCTGGTCTTTATGCACGTGGGAGTGCTGGAAACTGGAAGAGCAGCTGCCTGGTGCACATGTGCATGCCGGGAAGATGATTTTGTTTCCGGCGCACGCATGCACACCAGGCAACTGCTCTTCCGATTTTCGACATGCACACATGGTGCCAAAAAGGCTCACCAACACTGTCTTATATTATTTCAGAGAAGTGGCATCCAGACTCTTCTTAAAAATCTCGTTATGAAGCATCAACAACTTCTGAAGGCAAGCTGTTCCACTGGTTAATTGTTCTATCAAGAAGTTTCTCCTTAATTCCAGGTTGCTTCTCTCCTTGATTAGTTTCCATCCATTGTTTGTCTTACCTTCTGGTGCTTTGCAAAATAAGTTGATCCCCTCCTTTGTGGTATCCCCTCAAATACTGGAACACTGCTATCATGTCACCTCTAGCCCTTCTTTCTCTATTCTAGCCATACCCAATTCCTGCAACTGTTCAAGTTTTAGTCTCTAGGCCTTTAATCATCTACTTGGTAGAAATGATAGGATGGTGACCCAGAGAAGGCAGAGCTTGTCAATTCTTTTATTTCATTCTTTCCTGGACTTATTACAGATTAACAGAGTTGGTAGGGACCTTGTAGGTCATCTAGTCCAACCCCCACCCAATCAGGAGGCCCTACACTATTTCTGACAAATGGCAGTCCAATCTCTTCTTGAAAGAAAAAGAGGGCTGTATTCAAATAGATCTAGGCAGAAGAGTTAACCAAAGCAGCAACTCTAGAGGAAGAAAAGGCTGTTGCTTCTTTTTCTGACACTGTCAACATTATTTCTCATACTCTTTAAGGGCCATGTTGGTTTTTTTCATCCATCATACCTAAACCAGCAGATTAGAATAAATATACCATTGCAATAATTTCAATTTCTCCCAGTTGGTCCATAAAAAATTAACTACTTCTACATGCACTTTTGCTTATTTTTTTGTTCTCAAGGAACAAATGTTCTCTATCTTCTGTAACTTACTTCATGACTCCATACTTACACTGTAGTTAAACAAGTTTACATTTAACATGGTTAGGATCTTACCGTTAAAATATCACCAAATATTCTTTAATGTACATAGATTTCACACATGCAAACTTGCACACACAAACTCAGTTAGTCTGATTGCTAAAGTAATGCTAAACCTAAATATATATCTTGAAGAAAAATTAACTTTAAAAATAGACCAGAATGATGTAAATATATTTTAATAATATCAAAACTAAGCTCTATTCTGAGGTTTTCAAATAAATAGCAAAATCAACGGTTACACCCCTTTAGATACTCTTAAGGTAACTGTGCAGAAACTAGGACCCTTTTGCACTCAAACACATCCAAAACAGTTAAGAACATACAGTAATAATGCACTAGGAGAGAAGTGTCACTACACAGGACAGACACCAGCAATTTCTGAACAGATCATTAAATGATGTCTAATAACAAGGGAGAGAAAAAAAACCCACAACTCTAGGAGCATGCCATATAAAAAATGACAAAGCAAAATGTGTCCTTTCTTCTCACATTAGCAAGACTCCAACACAGAAAAGTTCTACTGAAGTTCAAGAATCATTTCATCTACTGGCTTCAGCAACCAGATATTGTTTCTTGTGAGCACAAGGAACATTCAGAAGGCAATCCAAATATTCTGGTTTAAACAGAAGCAAGTTATCAGTTTGAGAAATCAGCTGATGCTTTTTAAAGTCTCAAACCACAATGCTAACAGGACTGTTATACAACTATTAGCCATGCATATATTCTACCAAATACATATTTTGGTATCTCTCAGATTTAATGTGTGCTTATATTCAAGAACAGATCTTTTAACATATATTAAAATAATAGCCTTCAAAATCTGCCATTAGATATTTCAATGTGTGACAAGCCAAAGCAGAAACTCATTGTAAATGTATAGCAATATATAATCAAACAAAGACACTGCAATGTTTTCTGATAGACTTAGTTTTAAGAGCATTGCTTGTCTGCATTTTGATCTTCCCTGTCCTTTTCAATGTTTGGTTTTCAGCTGAATCATGGTAGTGATTAACTTTTCCTCCAATTTATGATAGATTACAAATGGGGAAGAGCTACTTCTTCCGCAATGAGTTATTTAAATCCACATACTCAGCCAATTAAATATGGGAATTAAATTGAAAGACTTGCTTCAATAAAATCAATATGGTAAAATGTAAAATTATGTTACACTGTAATGCATACACTGAAAAACTGAACAGAATAAACAAAATGCAAATGAATCTCAAAGTATATAGCATGTCATGCATGAGTGATCAGAGTTTTCAATTTTCAAGAAAAGCTACATAGTCAGTTAATCGGGCCAATTGCTGTTCATTAGGAATTGGTGGAACTGGAGCAGGTTCTACAAAGAAAGCAGAAAACATGATAAGAACAGAAACTACATTATTATTTCCATCCTACAAAGATAACAAGCTGTACTTCTGGAGGCTGCAGGTGTATCCTTTGCCTCCTTCTGCTGTTTCTGAATGATCTGGATAGATCAAAATTTCGTTCATGGCCACAGTAAATGGATAATTAACAAATCCTTCAATGCCCTCACCCACATAATCATTAGAAAGTCTACAAATACTAAGAATTTAATGCTCACTCTTAGATATTTTATAACTTTTAATACAAGATCCTGAACAGCATCATGATGCCAATATTGAAAAGAAAAACAGCCACTGGCTATGTGCTTTGTAGCACAAGGGAAATAATTACTTCAGCTTCAGAAGCTTCAACGTCTGCATAAAGAAAAATTGAGTAGGCTTCAAATATCTACATATAATCTTGTGCCATATTAATTTATTTAAACAGACACAAATACAATGCTAGAACATTTTAGGCAGCAAGGATATAAAATATTAATACATTTATTTATAAAATGTATACAGCCATCCTACGCACAAAATAATTCTAGGTGGTACACAGCAGGCAATAAACAGTATTCACAAACATTTTTTTAAAAAATAAGCATACTTGCCCTACAGTGCCCCAACATCTCATCAACTCCATGAGTTGCTGGACTGATTTGATTCTTAGCCCTGTGCTTGGGGGAAAAGCCAGGTCTTGATGACCTACTGTAAGTTTAAGATGATACAGGCTCTCTGGACTTCCAAACAGGGCAGGCTGCTCCAAAGGACTGGGGCAGCTATAGAGACAAACCTGATATATACATACCTGATAGTGGATGAAACCTATTAAATGTAGGCTCCTGAGGACCTGAAATATATAACAGCAAAACCCATCTATTAAACAAACACATTGTTAAGAGATTTTGAAAATTTATAATATAGAACCACCACCCCCAAAACCCAAGGCTCCTTTATTTTAAAAGAAAACATAAAAAGTAACAAACTGATACAGAATAAAGAAAACATAAAAAGACAAAAAGAAATAGCAAATATAAGCATGATTAAAAAATTACCTCTTACCCAGGATTATAAAAAAGCTCACTTTTTTCTACTATCCAGTATTTTTCTAAACATCAAACATTTTCTGTCTCATGCAAGTCTATAAGGAATTTCCAATCAGTCATAAATATATATTTCTGTCAATTAATCCCAAAAGTTTTCAATTATACATTAGTCTTTAAAATCTAAATTAGTATATTAATTTGTATCCAATTTTTATTGCTTGTTTTTATGTCCATCATTCATAACAGAAAGTTTCTTCATGTTGTTCACAATTTCAGCAAAGATTCTAAATACTCCTATATATTCTAGACAATTTACCATATGTTTCAGAGTATAAGGTGCACTTCCCCCCCCACAAAGTCGGTGAAAAATTCGGTGTGTCTTATCCATCGAATGTTGCATCAGCTGGGGGTTTGCCATACGTGGGGGAGGGAGTTGGTGTGGCAACAGGCAGCTGATTGGCGGTATTCTGGGAGGCCGATCCAACTACCTATCGGCTGCGAAGGCTCCAGAGTTCCCTGGCTGAGGTAGCAGCACAGAGGCAGGATTCAGCCAGTTCAGCTGAACTGTTTGTTAAAGTTGTGTGCAGTTCAGAGAATCGGTTGATCCCACCAATGGCTGGCCGGGGCGTACTCTTATGTCTGCCTGCCCTGTTCGTTAAGCAGTTCACAGAGGACGTCCTGCCATCGCCTGCCACACTGCCACAAGTGCACCCTTTCCGGCCTGCACGGACTGTGAGCCCAGAGACATGGAGAGAGAAGTATGGCTTGACTTCCAGCACCAGAAAGGGCGGGCAAGGGAAGCGGCCGGATTGCTGCCTTTTATTGGGGCATACGTGGCAAGATGGGGCTCCTCTTGCTGTCCATTTCCCCCCGATTGCTGGGCATGGCATGGCTTCCTGCCCTTCACTTACCACAGCCATCGATGCAATTTGGGGGTGGCAGACTGTGTTTTATTAGCACAGGCAGGCATGCTAGAGCCTGTCTGTTTGTCTTTGTAAAGATAACATTGCTAGAATTTTTTTTTTCAGGAGCAAAAGAATCACCAATGTCAAAATCAAAGATGAGGCTTTTGAGGGCAGAAGAGCTGCGGTGCAATGGAGAAATGGGCACTGGAGCAGCAAGCTTGAGGGAAGGAGACTGCTTTCTCCTCTTTTCCTGCTCCTCGTATTTCCCTCATAATGAGCTAGTGTGGCATGTACTGTATATGGTATATCTGTATCTTGTGTATGAATGTATGAACATGGTTTCAGCTACAATGCTCTGTATTGTTATAAAGGACACATTACTGACAGTTTTTCTTGCAGAAAAATACTATGCTACCTCCGGATGCTACATACCGGTACAAGGATATCAAAGCAGAAAAGACAAGCATATAAAGTAGTGAAATATGCTGAGGAACATGGAAATAGAGCAGCGGAGAAACATTTTGGGCCACTTCCAACTGAAAAAATGGTAAGAGAGTAGAGGAAACAGGTGGATCATCTGTAAAAAGTAAAAGATAAAAGTAAGCACAACTTTCATGGGCTTGCTGCAAAGTGGCCAGCTAGAGGTTGACATGAAAGAATGGATCACACGTCACTGGAATAATGGCTTTGCAGGTAATATATGAAGCCAAATGCATTGCTGTAGAGAAAGGCATTCAGGATTTTACTGGATCACCATTGTGGTGCTTCAGATTTATGAGGCGATATGGCCTTGCTATGCACACCAAAACTAGAATTTTGCAAAAAATGCCAAAAGACTATGAATCTAAGATTCTACCTTTTCATACATTTGTAATAGACACTAGGAAGAAAAATAATTTTGAAATTGGCCAGATTGGAAATATGGGTGAAGTCCTTTGATGTACCATCTTATAAGACTGTTGATCTGAAAGGTGCCATAAGCATAACCATGAAAATCTTAGAACATGAGAAAACACATGGTTGTGTTGTCCTGCTGTGCAGACGGCACCAAATTGCCACCAATGTTAATTTTCCAAAGGAAAACCTTTCCAAAAGAATTGATTCCAAAAGGAGTTGTTGTGTATGTTCATGAGAAAAGATGGACAAAAATGGAATGAGAGTACAGGTTGAAAAAGTGTGGTCCAAACGTCCTGGAGAGCTTCTGAAAAAAACTGCTTTATTAGTGCTTGACCAGTTTAGAGCACATATTAGCAAAACCACAAAGAAGAGATTTAAAAAAGTGAAGATCCATCTAGCTGTAATTCCTGGGGGTCTTACCAGCCAGTTTCAACCTCTTGATGTTTCCATCAACAAACCATTTGAAGTCTATATGCGAGAAGAGTGGAACAAATGGATGGCTGCTGGTAATCATGATCTGACACCTACTGGACGAATGAAGAGGACCACTATCACTCAAGTTTGTGAATGGGTTAAAACATCATGGCACTCAGTGAAGGATGAAACCGTTACACGGTCATTCAAAAAATGTGGCATTAACAATGCCTTAGATGGAACTGAAGATGATACCATATATGAAGATAGGGAAGAAAGTAGTATCAGTGATTTGTGAACAACTGAGCTTCCTAAATTCTGACACTAGTGATGATGAGTTCTTGGGGTTTCCAGAAAACTACAAGAGTGCTTGAACCTTAAAGTCTCTCCTCATTTGTTAATGATAGTGATGATGGTTAATACTGCTGTTGACTTTACATGATTGAAATATTATTCTGCTATATTTTATTAAATATATTACTACATCATTTGGTTCAGAATACCTTTTTTCTTGTTTTCTTCCTATAAGAACCTAGGTGCATCTTATAGTCAGATGCGTCTTATACTCTGAAAAATATGATATCTATGGTGACAAAAAGCAATGTTATATTCTTTTATCAAAATGATCTTTAAGGTTAGAACACAATGTAAATTTTAATCCTTTCAACCATGTATGTTCCCACTGATCCATTTGTATATTGTAGCCAAAAATTTTAGCTCATTTTACCATGCATTTTTTTTCGCTTGTTCTTTTGTCTCATATTTCAACAAAAGAACTAAAATAAACAAAAGAGGAGACAGTGGGCAACGTTGTCATTGCTATTTCTAGATATGGTTTGGTTAAATCTCCATTAACAATTATTTGTGCTATTTGTGAAGTATAAATCAATTTCACCCATTTTTATAAAATTCTCTCCAAAATTTGTATCTTCCAGAGCTTTAAACAAGAGAATCCAGCTCAAACTATCAAAAGCCTTTTCTGCATCTAAAAAGTTCAATGCAGTTTGTTTTTCATTATATTGTTTCAAATATTCCAGAGTATCTAACACTGTCATTTAGCTGCTTTTAAAGTAAAAACCCACAAGAGAACATAGAATTATAGGCTGAAAGATAACCCGGAGGTCTTCTAGTCTAATCCCTGGTCAAGGCAAAAGACCATATTCCCTCCTGGGCAATGGTTGTCCAATCTATTCTTGAAAAATCCCAATGATGAAACACCCACAACTCCAGGAGGCAAACTATTCCACTGAGACATTTGAGCCTCATAACTGATTCATGAATAATTTTTTTCAGAATTATTTTCAGTTTTTCAACTAAAATTGTTGTAAACAATTATTAATCATTATTCAAGAATGATATTGGTCTCTAGTTTTTTGTGAAGTCAAATCTTGTCTCTCTTTAAGTATTAATATTATAGCAAGAGTCTTCCCAAGTATGTGGCATCTTTCCTCCTTATAAAATAGAATTCATTGTACTTTGAAGTGGTTGTAAGTGTTCAATCCTCAAAATACTCTAACAGAGATTCAATAACCCAACTAGTGAGGCACCTTTCCTAGTTTACTTTTTTTAGTAGCTTCTGAAATTTCTCTTATTGTTACAAGCCCATTCATAATTCATTCTTCTGTAATGCTCAGTCATTTTGCTTTCTGAAATATATCTTTATTTTCTCCACTGAAATATCATAGAACAGTGTTGACGAACCTTTTTCTTGTGGCGTGCCGGAAGTGTTATGTGTGCGTGCAATAGCTCGTGTGCGTGCCAGCACCCGTAATGCAATGCGAACCCTCCCACATGCGCATGCGCACATGACCCCGCGCATGCGCCCCACATTGCACATGCACACCCTGCACATGCACTTTGCCCCCCCGCCCCGTTTTGGGCCTGGAAAGTTGTTATTCTGAGGGCAGTCCACCCGAACAGACTTCTGGCATAGCCCCAGGCCTCTGGGGAGAGGGAGAAAGGAAAGCCCCAGCCTGCTGCTCCTGCCGCCGCCACCCCCTTGCCCCCAGCAAGAGCGGTTTTTGTGCTGCCGCTTCTCTGGAAGCACCAGGAGCAACTGCGGGGCAGAGAGGGCGGGGGCAGGCTGTGGTGGCAGGCTGTTCTTGCCAGGTAACAGACCGGCTGCTCCTGGAGCAGGCAGGCAGAAGGAGAAGCCACCAGCAGGGAGGCGAGCTGCCCCAGGAGGACTAGAGGAGAGCGCAGCTCCTCACTCATGGAGATCCACCAGCGGGGAAGTGGTCGCGGAAAGCATTAAGAAATGTGCGAGCCAGGAAGTGGTCATGCTCCCTGGCCTGGGAGCATGTTCACTCCAGCAAAGGTTTGGGCAACCCTCTCCAGCCAGGGACCATGACCGCTTCCTGGCCAGCGCATCTCTTACCGCGCCCACTTCCCCACCGGTAGATCTCCATGAGTGAGAAGCTGCGCTCTCCTCCGGTCCTCCTGGGACGGCTCGCCTCTCCGCTGGCAGCTTCTCCTTCTCCTGGCTACTCCAGGAGCAGCCTGAGACTCTGCTTTCCTTGGCAAAGCAGCCAGAAATAGCAGCCAGGGCTGGGCTTTCAGCAGGGAAGCAACGCTGCCTCTGCCGTGAGGAACTTTGGAGAGGGAGGGGGGGCAGGCTGTGGGAGCAGCCTGTCTCTTAGCTGGCAAGAATGGCCACAGCCTGCCCCTGCCCTCTCTTTCCAAAGTTCCTCACGACAGAGATAGCGTTGCTTACCTGCTGAAAGCCCAGCCCTGGCTGCTGTTTCTGCCTCTTCTCCAACCACTCGGAGCCCTGCGTAATAGTGCTGCAGCTTGCTCGAGGTAGCTGCCATTTAGACTTCCCCTGCCCCCCTCTTCCTCCGTATTATCCTCAAGTTGGAATCTTGCGGCGTGACTGAGGCTGAGGAGGGGTGGGATAGTAGCTGCATGGATCCCCCGGTGTCACGCGTGTCCCCTGCACTGCATCCTGATGAAGCGCTTTGTCAAGGAAAGCAGAGTCTCAGGATGCTCCTGGAGCAGCCAGGAGAAGGAGCTGCTGCCAGCGGGGAGGTGAGCCACCCCAGGAGGACCGGAGGAGAGTGCAGCTTCTCACTCATGCAGAGCTACTGCTGGGGAAGTAGGCGCAGTAAGACGTGTGCTGGCCAGGAAGCGGTCATGCTCCTTGGCCGGAGAGGGCTGCACAAACTTCTGCTGGAGTGAACGTGCAACCCTCTCCTGCCAGGGAGCATGACCACTTCCTGGATCGCACATTTCTTACCGCTTTCCACGACCACTTCCCTGCTGGTGGATTTCCATAAGTGGGGAGCTGCGCTCTCCTCCAGTCCTCCTGGAACAGCTCACCTCCCCGCTGGTGGCTTCTCCTTCTCCTGCTCCAGGAGCAGGCTGTCTGTTACCCAGCGAGAACGGCCTGCCACCAGCCTGCCCCTGTCCTCTCTGCCTCGACAGTTGCTCCTGGTGCTGCTGGAGAAGCGACAGCACGAGAACCGCTCTTGCTGGGGGGAAGGGGGTGGCGGCGGCAGGAGCAGCAGGCCAGGGCTTTCCTCGCTCCCTCCAGAGGGCGGGAAGACAGGGAAGACCCGGACCACCCATCCTTGCCACTACCTTGCCCTTGGCGGCAGTGGTTCTCACACAGCCGCTTCCCTGGCAGTGCCAGGAGCAGCTGGCAGGGGAGAGGGGATGGTGGTAGGCTGCGGCATCAGACAGTTCAAGCCGGCTAAGAGGCAACGTTCCTCCTCCTGCCAGCCTCGAGCTCAGCTCCGGGCAGCGTCCAGCCAGCCATACCTGGCCTCCCCCTGTGGCAGCCCACGTGGATCCCAGGCAGCGCAACTTCGAAGCCTTTCCTCATGGTGGCGGTGACGAGGCAGGCAGGCAGCTGGGTGCATGGGAGTGACTGGTGGCAGCACTCCTGGCTGGCAAAGGGAAGAGTCCTGGGGCTGCATGCAGGCAATGACATCATGGCCGGTGTGCACGCGCACTAAGATGTTAAGGCCAGCTGATCGTCGCACGCGCACCAGTAACCAGCAGACTAGCTGGCTGGTGCGCATGTGTGCCCTGGAAACCCGGAAGAATGGGCGACGCCATGCATGCCAGGCGACATGGCTCTGTGTGCCACCTCCGGCACATGTGCCATAGGTTCGCCAACACAGTCAGAGTACATATGTTCTACACAAATTAGAATATTGGCAAAATATTTGTGTATAGTCACATTATCCATTAATACAGTGTCTCCACCTTGTAATTTTAGCATCATTTTCTTTAAGTGATAAGCCAATAACTTCCCTTGGTTTATTCGCAAATTCAAAATTTCTTTCTTTCATATAGCTGCATTTTATTTCCATTGTGAAGAGCCGCGGTGGTTCAGTGGTTAGAATGCAGTACTGTAGGCTACTTCTGCTGACTGCTTGCAATTTGGCAGTTCAAATCTCACGGGCTCAAGGTTGACTCAGTCTTCCATCCTTCTGAGGTTGGTAAAATGAGGACCCAGATTGTTGGGAGCAATATGCTGACTCTGTAAACCGCTTAGAGAGGGCTGTAAAGCATTGTGAAGTCTAAATGCTATTTCTATTTCTCTTATTGCTAACATGGATACTTGTTGCTTATAAGATCTTAATTTGTTCAGAAATACTTATATATCCTGTGGATTTCTTTAAATCTTTTCTTTTATATCTCATCCAAAATATTTTGTATTTTCTCTGAAAAAGTATTTGGTAAGAACTAATATCTCTACCTTGGAAATTTTAGTAGCCAAATATCTTGAAATTCAAATTACGTCTATTCTTAAAAAGGATATGTACTTTCTTGAATTGACATTCTTCTGTCTTCATATATCAACCAACCCTAAATTGTCCATCAAACCAAATAAGACTTGTGGTAATTTGCCTTGAGTAATTGTAATATTTTTCTCAGAAGTCCTATCCAATTGGGGGCAGACTGCTCCACTCCAATCCCACATCAAACACCAAATTTCATAAGAAAAATCTACTAGTCTCTCATTAACCTGTTTGTAAAAAGCCACTTAACTCCTCTCCTAAGCTCTTAAGCAAACTCTACAACCATGGGATAAAAGAAAAAATAGTCTTGGGCTGTTAACTAAGTACAGAAAGCAAACTAGAAATAATAAACTAGAAATAATAAACTTACAAATTATGAAAATGTGCAAGTTGAATCTGCTGTATGTTCCAGTCTATGCTGGTAGCAGTATTTTTAAATTTATTTATAAACTCTCTGGAGGTGCAATGAGTTTGTAAAGGTAATACAATAAAAATACTAATATTTTACTCCTAATAAAATAAAAAAGATTTTGCTAGAAGCAAATACAATTCAAGTTAATAAAATACAGAATGATTGCTGTAGCAGACATAGCCCAGAGTCATCTCAGATAGTTTGAAGAACAATTTTCAGCAAAGAAGTAAACCACATTACAAGCCTTTATTATCAATATAGAATATAAATTTAAACTAGCAAAAATGATTTAATTTGACAACTTAAATGGTATTCAAAATTGTAACCAACATGTAGTTAACTGTAACTACATTTCACTCAATTCAGGCATGTCAGTTAAGGTCATTGAAAAATATGCTCAACTGAGTCTTTATTGCCAAAAACGAGACAGAAAAAGCAAGCTGAGGCACTTCCTGTTTATTTCTATTTAAGCTTTACTTAAAATATCCATTTAATTAAAACATCCTGCACCCATTCAAATAGATCACTAGTTCATTTATTTGACATACGTTACGAGTATCCCCCCACCCACTATTTTAAACATCTGAAAGAAATGTTGGCATGTAAATACTAATTACATTTTCAATTGTGTGCAGCAAAGGCAAGCAAGCAATGTTCAGTTATCCTGAAGTGTCACCTCCCTTCCCTTTCCCTCCCCCTTCCACAAATCCTCGTGGAACTAGACCTCCACCTACCTGGCTTTTTAGGCATAACCATTCGAGTTGACAAATCTGCTTGCCATCCTTGGTCAAGAACTCCTAAAATTATAATATAGGTCATTAGGTATAATTAGTTTCATACACATGTTTCAATATGGAAAACACTGGATGGGATTAATTTCCTGATTTGTTTTTATTTCTTGTTTTTTATTCCTTGCTATATTTCCATTTCCTATAAAGTGAACTATTGTTAGTTTTCCTTTTATTCAGCCTTTAAAAGTAATACAGTAAGTGAACTAAGCGCAAATTTTAGAAAACATACTTTTGCTTTTAAAATTATTTCATACCGGGCACAGAAACCAGTTTTGTAGTCTTTATCAAAGGAATGAAACATTCTAATAAAATATTTCTACACTGCCACATAAATTGATAATCTTCAAAAAAAAATCAGCAAAGCAAAATTGTAAGCAATTCTAAAAATGTGCATACTTTTAGAAAAGCCGTGATTCATTTTTATTTACAAAATATACCATGTTTTCCCGAAAATAAGACATGTCCTGAAAATAAGTCCAAGCCTGATTTTTGGGGTGGGCATAAATATACACCCTCCCCAGAAAATAAACCCTAGTGAAGGGGTGGGCATGGGCAGCACAGGAGGCAGCCCTTTCCTTTCCTAGTCACGTTATGGAAGCTCAGCACCTTAATTGCCACCCGCAGTTCAGCTGAGCTAGCACGGGCCGGGAGCCTTCTCTCATTCTGTCTCTCTGCGGAGGTCTCCCAGTGCAATGCTCTGCCACAGCTTCGGAGCAAACCTCCGCCTTCCCTGCACAGGATTGCAAGGCTGAAGGCTTAAGAGGGAGCATTTTGGGGATGTGTGTCTGTGCAGAGCTCCCCAGGGATAGAACGATCGGCAGGGAAAGTGGGTGGGGTGTGTGTGTTGTGTTCCTGCTGATTGGAGCAAGACAAAGCCTCCAGCCTTCCAATCCTGTGCAGGAAAGGCTGAGGTTTGCTCCAAAGCTGTGGCAGAGCATTGCACTGCGAGGCCTCCGCAGAGAGACAAAATGAGAGGCAGCTCCCGGCCCGTGCTGGCTCAGCTGATGGAGGCTCCCTCATGGAGTGCGATCAAACTTCCAACCCCAACAGACCTGGTGGGTGCAACCCAGAAAGGGGAAGAAGCTGATGGGGAAGTTCTGGGAGTTGAAAAAATCCACAAGTCATTAAATGGCCAAGCAGCTGCCCATGCTGCTGCTGGCCTCTTTGCTCTCCTGACAGCGCTGTGCTTGGCAGCGCTGCAGGACTGCTCCTGCCTGGCGGGCTTGAATCATCCCAGATTGAAAACCTCCAAAAAACGTTCTGACTGCCAACCAGCCTGCCAGAGCCCCTTTGGGAGCGGCTGCCTATGTCGCTTTGCTCGCCACCACCTTTGGGCTGCTGAGTGCCAACCTGTATGCCTAAATGCCTTCCATTGCTGCTTCTGGGATTGCTTCTTTCCCTTCTTCTCCCTGCCCCCCCCTCCCCCAGTCTCTTTCCTTTCCATTGCTTCTGGGATCGCTTCTTTCCCTTCTCCCCCGCCCCTCTCGGTCTTTTTCCTTTCCATTGCTGCTTCTGGGGAGCAGACAGCATGACGGAGAGAGCGGGGCCAGCGGTAGCACTTTAAAAAAGTAAGATCTCCCCGAAAATAAGCCCAAGTGCTTATTTTGAAGCCCAAGAGAAAATAAGACCCCGTTTTATTTTCGGGGAAACACGGTAGTTGTAAGAACTTAGTCTTGCAACACAATTCTAATAAAATCCTTGTTTAGCGACTGCCTCAGATACTGTTCACTTTTGAAAAAGTAACATGGGAAGAACAATCTTCCCATGTATGACCATCACAGATCTGTAAAGCAAAGGAAAGCTGAAAATCATAACCAGTTTCACTTAGTAACTGTTTCACTTAACAACCTTAACTTAGCTGGCCTCAACTGTGGTTGCTAAACAAGATTGTATTGATTAAAAACTTAACTCTCAATTTCAAAGATACATAACAGATGATGCATAATAATATTAAGGTATAGGCATGACTGTATTACTGTATTTTTCGGCGTATAAAACGCACCAGAGTATAAGACGCACCTTAGCTTTTGGGGAGGGTAATAAGAAAGAAGCTGATTGGTGGGTGGATCGACCTTCCGGAATACCCCCAATCAGCTGTTCTTAGAGATGAATTTTAGCAATAGGTTCATTGGTTGTGAGCTCTGAGCCTTGCTTTTTTTTTCTGCCTCTGAAAGCCTCCAAAACAGAGCTTTAGAAAAAAAAGGCCTTTTTTCTGAAGCTTCTTTCAGAGGCTTTTATTCTGAAGGACTATTTGTACTCTGTTCAATCTCCTCTCTTTGGTATTGGTATATAGATTAACCTCTTCCGATCTGTTGGTTATTGTGTCATTCTCCAGATTTGTTAGCATAGTTAGAACCTTTACTGATTCTTCTTTTGTTGCTTGCCATATTATTTTAGATAAAAGCCTTTCAGAGGCTTTTTTTTCTGAAGCTCTGTTTGGAAGCTGTTTTTCTGAAGCTTCTTTCAGAGGCTTCTTTCAGCCTCTGAAATCTCCGTTTGTGAGACTGGGCAGGGCTACATTTGGAGTATAAGACGCACCCAGATTTTCACCCTCTTTTTTTGGGGGGGAAGGTGCACTTTATACTCCAAAAAATACAGTATTTGACAAGGGATTTTTCAATCTTGGCTGCAAGATGATTAAAGATGTCATAAACTGTGGAAGAAAGTTATGATAAAATAAAATCAGCTTCCCCACCAAATCATACAGAGCAGCACTTAGAGAACTGGGCGTCTACCAAATGTCTAAATATATTCATACAAGCTCAAAGTCGAGTATATGCAACATTTATTTACAACTCAGGTATTTTCAGTACCTTTTACTGCTTCTTCTACAGGAAGTCCAACAAAGGCTGCAAAGTCATCCGCGCTTATGGAAGGATATGCCCGAGAGACTAGTCCAAATGCTCGCCGCCTTGTTGCATCTATTAGAGAGGTAGTTAATGCAAAGCTAGCCTACCAAGGATAGGAAAACACCTTGTGTTCTTAAATCAGTTTCTCTTGAGGAAAAATCGGAAATGTGCATTTATATGGGAGATTATTGGTTAGATGTCTGATTCCTTTATATACAAATGAAGTATCCTATCAAAATACATGAAAAATGTGTTTTACTTCAACATTTGCTTTTGATGAACTATAATAAAAAACTTAAAGCATTAAATACTGAATTCCAATTTATAAAGAATGTCAACCTTAACCAAACCTCACATTATTTATGTCAGATATTATCTCAAATTAAGTAGCAGTGACAGCAATCACAGCTGAAAATGATAACATTTCTCCTGTGAACTAGTATCAGGGTTTTGGAAATGGAAGAGCCTGTCAAGATATATTATCAATGAAGGTGAAAATCTGTTAAGCACCGCTCCAAAATGAATAATGATATCATGGTATTCATGGCAGACAAGTTTCTGTTGGCTTGTTGAAAACAGATAAAGTATAGCTCAAATGTAAATTCTCTAACTGATGATCTAATGCTGCATACATATCCTTTGGCAAAGTAGAAGTTGAAGTTTTTGCACAAACCTCAGCTTGCATTAACCAATATATTGTTATATCTGAGCGGAAATTCTCTTTAAAGGTAGTTAGTTCTTGGCAGAGCAGAAGGCATGAATAAAAAGTAATTCAGAAACAATACTTGTTCTTGATGCAACTTTGGGTATACTTTTTCCACATTTCATTCCTCACTCCTTAATCTGACAATAACCATCTTCCCAGGAAATCTTCCAACTCAACGCTACCAATGTAATAACTTTGGAGGAAAACCTATTATTACTGCTACTATTTTTTTTAAATTAAACTTAAATACTGCCCACCTCACCAAAGGCAACTCTATTACAATATACATCTACCTAGAAGTATATACTGAAACCATAACCTACAGTAGCTATTAGCAGATTACCCCTTCTTAAACTGTGCGTACAACTCTTCTTTCTTCACTCCACCCCACACCTTTCCTCTCCTTTCTATAACCCATTTCCTACATCAACCAGCCTTTTTTCATTAGCTGGTGTGACTAATTTCTGAAGGCAAAGCCCTTAAAAGGTAATAGGGAAAGAAGCATGGGGCCACCCAAGCCATTGTTTTAATTTCCTTTCATGGTTAATAATATGCACAATTTTAACTAAGAAATTTATACCTTTAAGTGCTTCCATAATTGGCTGAATAGATTCAGACCACTGATAGGCATCAATCGTTGTATATATTCCAGGGAAATCTCTTTGCCAGATTCGCTGCCCTACTGCCCAAATTGCACCAAGTTCAAGATTTGCCTGCAAAGAAAGAATTGAGAATAAAGCTGTAGCTGTTTGACAAAACAAAACAAATATGCTTTTAGTTATACAGAATATTTTAGCACCTCCTCTCTAGGCCTGCTGCCACCAGGGCCTGGTGGCTCAGCAGACTAAAAGCATTGTGATTAACACCAGCTGTCTGCAATTACTGTAAGTTCGAATCTCACCAGGCTCAAGGTTGACTCAGCCTTCCATCCTTTCTAAGGTAGGTAAAATGAGGACCCAGTTTGTGGGGGCAATAAGCTGACTTTGTATAAATATACAAAAGTATGAAGGCTATTGCTTAACGCATTGTAAGCCGCCCTGAGTCTCCGGAGAAGGGCGGCATATAAATCAAATTTTAAAAAAAATATTTATGAAGCAAGCACCCAGTACTTCAACAGGCAGGATGTTCTACAACCATAATTTGAGAAAGGTGTTTAAGGCCTATTAATTTAGAGAAAAGATAAGAAACCTGATATATTTCATTATTCTGAACTACAATTCCCATCAATATTGGCATGCCCAACTGTTATACATAATAAATATTATATTGTATTATTTTGCACATATCTAGTATAGTCCTTAGCATCTTATAATAATATTGTAATAAAGTTGAGAAAGCAATGTTTAATAACTAACATGGAAGTTCAGGATTCACAAGTGAGGCAATCATACTGCCCCAAGATTAAGTTCTACTAACCACAACTGGCACAACCTGTTGAATGGAGATATCAACAAATCTTGTTTTTTAAATTAAGAATCACCTCTCCTATGTCATTCATTACATTCATTGCCACATTCTGCAGCTATTCCCTCTTTGTCCTCATCAAGATAATTGGTAGGATATCCTAAGATTATAGTGCAGCTGACTAAATCTAAAAAAATGGGTAACTAAAAATAACGAACAATTAAGTAAAGAAAAAACAAAGAGTAAGATATATTAAAAACTAACTTGAGCTGCTGAAGTGGGCTAAACATGCTACTGGCTTTGCTGCCACATTTTTTAAAAATCCCTTTACTTTTATCTGGCCGGAAAGCTGCCAGTAATTTTTCTTATTAGCTGACATTTGGGCTACAGAGAATTTTATTTTGCAATCGGTCTAGTGAAATATCAAGGAAAAGCACACAATGTTGTGCCACTGCAATTATTATTCATCGGTATGACCCATGACAAGAATAGATCCTGACATACATGCTAGTAAATGACGGGCTTTGTTTTAACTGCCCTTTGTTTTAAAGTACTTTGATCTGATTTTCATGGCAACTTTGATCTTATTATAGTGCAAAAAAACCTGCACAATGTGCACATTCTGCAACATTCTGATTGCTATTGTCCACTAAATCATTTCTAAACGTCATCATTATTAAATAGGAATAGCACTTAGACTTATATACCGCTTCATAGTGCTTTTTACAGCCCTCTCTAAGCGGTTCTGGGTCCTCATTTTACCCACCTCGGAAGGATAAAAGGCTGAGTCAACCCTGAGCCGGTGAGATTTGAACAGCTAGTAGTCAGCTGAAGTAGCCTGCAGTACTGCACTCTAACCACTGCACCAACTCTTATTAATGTTAAACATATAGGCTGCCTGACTCTGGACAATAAGTCTTGACAGTTTCAAATAAAATGTTAAAAACAAGAAAAAATACAATAGATAAAAATGAAGAATAAGGAAAATGATTTTTAAAAACCCGGATGGGTATAAAAAGGAATAAACCCACACCACCCAAAGGGGCTACACTCACCCTCACCAAAGACCTGGGCTAAGACTAGGTTTTCAAATCCCTTCCAAACATCAGCCAAGTCAGAGCTTTACAGATTTCAGGAGGAATCTCATTTCAGAGGGCAGGCAACGCTACAGAGAAGGCATATTTCTGGGGTCCTGATAGATGGCATTGTTTAATTGATCAAATGGGCCAGCAGATACTGTGGGATCCTAGTCCCTCAAGTAACCAGGCTCCATGCCACGTCAGGCTTTATAGGTAATGGCCAAAACTTCAAATTGTATCTGGAAGCAAACTATGAACCAAAAGAGGAGGTACATGGTTACGTGTTACCAAAGTATGCCCATTACTGCCTGTGCCACTACATTCTGGACCAGCTGAAGCTTCTGGGTGGTCTTCAAGGACAGCTCCACAAAGCACAGTAGTTAAGCCATGAGATGACCAGAGCATGAATGACCTCCCATCTAGGAAACAGCACAACTGGTGCGCCTGTGCAAAAGCCTTCTTGGCCATAGCTGACACTTCCTGGAGTGTGCATCTAGGAAGACTCAGGTTGCACAAAACCCCCAAGTCAGTAAATGCAACTCCATCAAAAGTCAGAGATAGAATATTCCCAGATCTTAGCATGCCAAACATCCACAGCTACTTGGTCTTGGTAGTATTGAGTTAGAGATAGTTGCTTCCCATTCAAACTCGCATAGCCTCCAGGCCCTTGGCCCATCCACAGTCAAAATATATAGTTGAATATCATCAGTAGGCTGAACCCTAAATCAGCAGATGACCTCACCCAGTTGTTTCATGTAGATGTTGAAAAGGAAGGGAGAGAATAGAATCCTGCAGCACCCCATAAAGGAGGGTTTGGGGAGCAATAGCTTTTCCCCAGCAACATCGGTTAGAACCAGCCTTGAGGAAAAGAAGGCAACCACTGTAACACTGTGCTCTGACCCACAGAATTGGCTTAAGACAGTACCTTGATTGATAGTATCAAAAGACAGAGATTAAGGAACACAAAGATGGATGACCACATCCATCCCAATTCTATCACATATGCAACCGAAACTGTTTCAGCACTGGCCTGAAAACAGACTGGAATACATCTAGAACAGTGTTTCTCAAACTTGGCAACACTAAGATTTCAACTTCCAGAACTGAATGCTCGCTGGGAAAATTCTGGGAGTTGGAAGTTCTCGCATCTTAAATTTGGCAAGATTGAGACACACTAGTCTAGATAATTCACTTCTTCCATGATTCTTCTCAGCTGCAGACCCACCATCTTCTCAACAACCTTCCCCTCCATTTTTATAAAGTAAGTTCAGTATTCAGACTACTAACACAGCTGTACTGAGACCTACAATTCAAAAACATATTATAAACATTTGAATAAAAATGCAAAAACAATAATGTTCCCAAATATTAAGATCAGGAGCTTTGTATTCAGCATACATTTTTAAATAATAAAAATGTAGTTTGGGGAAATATGGTTCTGAGAATATTGTTTTTTGTTTTGATAGTACTGAAAAATACTTACAGACTTAATAGCAGTAGGAATTCTCTTCCAGAGATAACGGGCATTATTCCTAATAAAAATAAGCCAGTAATAAGGACATTTTTAAATGAAATCTATTTAATAATGTATATTGACCATAAGTTTTCAGCTACATCCTTCTGAGAACACGTCAATATACAGTGTACATACATTTCAAAAGCAAAAGAATACAGATTTCATACTGTTTGTTTGTACCTATCATGTAGAACATAGGGCGGGAAGGGATTTTGGAAGTCTTCAACTCTCTGCCAAATGCTAGAATCTTCAGGCCATCCCAGTCAAAACACTGTTCAATCTTAAAAATCTCCAGCAATGAAGCACCCAATACTTCAACAGGTAGGATGTTCTACAACCATAATTTATAACTTTTGTTTTTCTATTAACCCTAGAGTTTCAGCTAAATATTTCCTAAATGCCTAAACAAAAGTTTAGGCATTTATCTTGTGCATTACATTCTTATTATGAATTGGTTTGATGTGCATGTCCAAAATATATTGTATTCTGTCTTACATGTGGTATTGTAATACTGTCATCTAAAAACTCCAAAACAGCCAAAAAAAAAAAGTGCTTCCCTAATAGTTGCCAAGAATAACTGATTTGAGTTAATCAATTATTTACTTGTAAATTTGTAGTAATATGTTATTCAAGTAAAGGGAAAGATACTCGCCTTACAGAAATATATTCCAATCTATGAAGTACCGTATTTTTCGGGCTATAAGACACACTGGACTATAAGATGCATCTAGATTTACAGGAGGAAAACAAGAAAAAAAAATAGCTATTGGCTTCTGCGTGTTGCTCCCTGGCCCCCAGAAGCACTCTGCAGTGCTCTGCATGTCCCGTTTTCACCAAAAAACGCACCAGTTTTTGGCTTGCAGAGTGCTTCTGGGGGCCAGGGAGGGTGAAAACAGGATGGCTAAAGAGTTCAGAAGCCCAAAAACATGCCCGTTTTTGGCGAAAGCAGGACATGCGGAGCACTGCAGAGTGCTACTGGGCAAAAACGCAACGTGCGGAGGGTTGGGGAGGCCAAAAACAGGCCCGTATTCAGTCTATAAGATGCACTGAAATGTTCACCCACTTTTGGGGGTGGGGGTGGGGGTAAGTGTGTCTTATACTCTGAAAAATATGGTAATTTGCTCATTTAATTGTGATGCTTCTGACATGAATAAACAAAACAAGTAATTTGCTTTTCAACAAAGTAGACCATAACCTACTTCTTGGTAAGATGAGAGAAAAGTGGGATAGATAGCATCACCACCAGATGGATTCGTAACTGGCTGACAAACCATACCCAACAAGTAGTCCTTAATGGGTCTACGTCTACATGGAGGGTAATAAGCAGCGGGGTACCATAAGGTTCTGTTTTAAACCGAGTAGTCTTCAATATCTTCATAAATGACTTAGATGAGGGAATAGAAGGGGAACTTACCAAATTTGCGATGATACTAAACTGGCAGGAATAGCTAACACCCTAGAATGGGTGTTGGCAATCCACGGCTCCGGAGCCACATGATGCTCTTTCAGCCCTCTGCTGCGGCTCCCAACACTGCTGCTGTTGCCGCTTCCATGGCCTCCCCCTGCTCTCGCGCCTTGCGCATCACATTGAAATTTAATGCACTTCAGAATAGGGGAGATGGGGTTCATTTTGACGTGGAGCCACAATGCGACCCTGCCCCACTCGCCCCTGGCAACAGCAGGGTCGTCCTTGGCTCGCTCTTGCCTCCCAGATGTCAGTTGCTTTTCCTGTAGAGCCGGCAGGCCACCGGTGTTGTGATGCCCTGCCTCCCTGCCAGCCAGCTGGTCTTCAGCTCACCACTGACGAGATGATCGTCGGCATGCTGCTCGTAGGCTGGTCGGCCAGCGGACGTCAAATTCCCATCACCCAACACCAGTTTAGGGGCTTCCTTCTCTCCCTCTCTGGATATTGCAAAGCTATGCGGGGTTTAACAGAGGCTTGGGTCATGTCAGTGTTGGGTTGGAGCACATTGCACATCTCCAGAACCAACAAAGACCAGAAGTAGCTGCCTGCCGTTTCCTGCTGTAGTCTGCCCAGGAGAAGAGAGAAAGAGAGAGGGGGGGAGAGAGAGAAGGAGATAGAGAGACAGGGAGAGAGAGGGAGGGGTGAACAACACACCCAAGGCCAGGTATGGCAAGAGGTGGCTGGGAGAGGAGGGGTGAGGTGGGGCTGGGCGTGGCAAATAATTTAACAACCAGTTCTTTGCCTTAATGACTGGCTGGGTAGGCGTGGCTGGGGGGTGAGTGATGTTGAGTTGGCTACGCTCACCCAGTCACACCAGTTGTTAACTTATTGGCTCCCGGTGTTTTCTTTTCTGTGGGAAACGGGTCCAAATGACTTTGAGTGTTTAAGGTTGCAGGCCCCTGCTCTAGAAGATAGTGTCAAGATCCAGATGGAATTTGACAGACTTGAACACTGGGCCCTATCTAACAAAATGAAATTCAATGTAGAGAAAAGTAAAGTCTTATACTTAGGCAAGAAAAAACAAAAGTACACATATAGATTGGGTGAAACCAGGCTTAATAGCAGTAACTGTGAGAGGGATTTTGGTTTTAGTGGACAACCAGCTAAATATGAGCCAGCAGTGTGCAGTGGCAGCCAAAAAAGCCAATGCAATCCTAAACTGCATTAATAGAGGGATACAATCAAGATCAAGTGAGTTACTAATACCACTCTATAAAGTCTTAATAAGACCACATATAGAATACTGCATCCAGTTTTGGTCACCACACTATAAAAAAGATGTTGAGACTCCAGAAAAAGTGCAGAGAAGAGCAACCAGGATGATTAGGGGATTGGAGACTAAAACATATGAAGAATGGTTACAGGAACTGGGCATGGCTAGTCTACTGAAGAGAAGGACTAGGGGAGATATGATAGCAGTGTTCCAATATGTGAGGGGCTACCACAGAGAGGAAGGGGTCAAGCTATTTTCCAAGGCACCTGAAGGCCAGACAAGGAATAATGAATGGAAACTGATCAAGGAGAGATTCAACCTAGAAATAAGGAGAAATTTTCTAACAGTGAGAACAATCAACCAATGGAACAGCTTGCCTTTGGAAGTTGTGGAAGCTTCATCACTGAATGCTTTCAAGAAGAGATTGGACTACCATTTGTCAGAAATGGTGTAGGGTCTCCTGCTTGGGTGGGGAGTTGGACTAGATGACCTATAACATCACTTCCAACTTTGTTAATCTAATCTAAACCTAAAAACATTATGAGCAAATTCAAAATCCTACTTAATTAGCAAAGGTTCGGTTTACTAAAAATTAATAAAAGTACAGCATACTTCACCTATAGCTACATCATATGCGTTTGCTTTTACAACTTGTTGATTTGGAATGTCAATTAATGTAAATTCATCTAATTCTAAAAACATTATCTGAATTGTGTCAATAATCTTACACATGTCTAATAGGTCCAGAGCTATTATTTAAACGTATTACTTACATATCATTATGCAGAAGATACAAAGCCAGGAGTTGAGCATAAACAGGTGATGTTGTTATTCCTCCAGGGGCCTTAAAAAATAAAAATAAAAAATTAGATTGTGTCCTATACAAAGCAGTACATAGCTGAGGACAAAGAACACTGATAAAAGCCAATTCCTTCCCTCTGAAAAGAAGACCTGGGCAGTCAGGTGCTTTCCACAAACTGCACAATACAGCCCATCCTCACCTCTGTGCAGTTGAACACATTTCAATATCTTAAATCTCTGGTCAAAATACATCACTAAATAAGTTTTTATTTCATTCAGATATGACATTACTTTATCCTACTCTCAAACTCAGTTTGAAGGACAATCAATTTGCTTTAGGACCTATCTGGGCCTTTCACAAGCATTTATAATTGTCCAATTATTCTAGGTAACAAAGCTTGATAAAGAAAATTAAAAGAACATTAATGAGGGAATGTTGAAATACAGACTTCAATTTGGCAAAGGAGAATAAGGCATGTACATTTATGAGAAAGTGGTTATTCACCACATTATTTGCCTCAGCTAATGAAAGGTAAAGATTTCAAGGAGCTAATAAAATACAGGAAGTCCTTGAGTTACAACCACAATTGAGCCAAAATTTATGTTGCTAAGTGAAACATTTGTGAGTTTGCCACATTTTATGACTTTAAGTGAATCATTGCATTTGTTAGTAACATGATTGTTAAATGAATATGGATTCCCCATTTGCTTGTCAGAAGGTTGCAAAAGCTGATCACATTATCTCAGGACACAGCAGCCATTATAAATATGAACCAGTTGCCAAGCATCTGAATTTTGATGTGACCACAAAGATGCTGCAACAGTATTAAGTGTAAAAAAACAGTCATCAATCACTTTTTTCATAGCCATTGTAACTTTGAACGGTCACTAAATGAACTGTTGTAAGTCGAGGACTATCTGTAGTCTTAAAATTACTGGGGCAATAAGAGATAGATTACAATTATCACCAGTGGACAATTATAATACAAATAGTACTGTTTAGAGTCCCTATTTCATACAAAATTCCAATAGAATTAAGCTGACCTGTTTTGACCAGGCCTAGTATTTAAACCAAAATTTGTAGAGCTATTTTGGTTGTAGTAACTATGTAGTTACTATTTGTATTATTTACAACAATTAAATTTGTCTTTTTTAATGCAGTTCATACAGATAGACCACATTTTACAATAGCAATTGGGACCAGGATTACCAGATTTAATATATGACATCATGTGACCACATTACTTAGTGAAGGCAATTCTGGTTGCTATTATAACTCCAGGACTATGTGGGTTATTAAGCAGGAAGAGGCAGAAGTCCCAGGTGTGTGTGTGTGCGCGTGTGAGCGCACGTGCACATGCAGGTATGAAGGGCCTGGGGTTAGTGGTGGGAAATGTGAACCATCCAGCCAGATGGAAGTGCAAATAGACCAGCAGGAGCCCTGGACAAGCAGGGGAGTGGTATGGATGGCAGTTGCTATGAAGGTGAGCTGCCATGGAGAATGAGGTCCTGGGATCCAAACTCTGTAGCAGGGCTCCTTGGGAGCAGGGGTGGGTTCTACTTACCTTTACTACCAGTTTGCAAAGGGGCTGCGTGCGCCGTTCTATACAACCGGTCCGAACCGGGGGCAACCCACCACTGATTGGGAGAAAGAGTGGCAGAAGTGATTTACAGGATTTGTAACTTTCCCTGGAAGCTTCCCCAATGACTTTACTTATGGGAAGCTGGCAAACAAATTTGCAAATGGTAATATGATCGAAGGGACACTATGACAGCCACAACTTTGGAGACTAAGTCCCTTGTTTTAATTTTAAACAAATGGTTATAACTCAAGGATTACCCACACATATGTATTATAAAGTCCACTGTGTTTAATGATGGAAGAAACAGGCTGCATTTAACTGGCAAGTCTAATTTCTGTAACTAATTTTAATGTGGATATTATGTAAAATGTATGCCACCTGATTTTCAACAACTCTGGGCAGCTCACAACTACTGAGAAATTGGAATAATATCAATAGAACATAAAGATAAAATGCAAACGACTGTATGGTATCCTGAGTCTGTAATGCTTCTGAAAAATCTATTGCTCTCTCCAAATTTAGCAAATTCTCAAGGCTCTCTAAGTGTGAAATCACAATTACAAAACTTTTCTCTTCGACATTTTCAATGTCCCAGAGCGTTTTCCGTTTACTATATTGCAGCCAAGACATCAACTAACCCAACCAGCTCAGACCAGACTTGTCTCCTCTCCAGCCAGCATTCGTTACGTCCATGAGATCGCGTTGAAGTGGTTGAGACAAGAGGGGTGGCGGGAAGAGCACGTGCCTGGTACCTCGCGTGCCAGCCACTCGCGCGGCCCAGCTTTCTTGCTCCCCCTCCCTCGCGCCACATTTCCATAGTCGCCACCCCCACCCCCTTTACCTCCAACTCCTGAGTCTCACACTGCTCCAGCAGCTTTCGGTAACTGAAGGCGCCGCTCGTCGCCGTCATCACTGCCACTGGCATCTTTGCGCCTCGCGCCCTCTTCGAAACAACTCTTGGCAGACACTGCCCAAACAAGCGGGGAAATGGAAACTTCCTGGAGGCGGGCAAGCACTCGCCCATCCTATTTCCACTTCCGGCCCCGAAAATAAACATCAGGGGCGTCTTCGCCGGATTGTGCGCTTGGTGGGCGTGTCGAAGCTGCGTTTGTGAAAACAAATAGATATACACAGAGATGGAAGTTAGAGTGATACATTGACTGAACTTCCGGTTTCAGTGGATTCTTCCCCACCCCTTTGATTAGGAAAATGGGAAAGCGTCTTGATGAGCATTTCATCAAATTTCCGCGGACAACTATCATGACGGTGATTATGCATATGCTTCTCTTGCAAAATATTAACATACAAAGCTATCCCTAGATATATAGGCGAGAGAGTCCGTGTTCTTTTATTCAATTTTTCAGAACGGAAATATTTCCAAATTGCCTCGGGAAGCGTGTGGCTGACCGAAGTTGCAGTCCTGATATTGACTGTTGCTAATAATGATGACGAAATACAATTGCAATATAAAATAGGGCAGAATGGTGTCGCAAAAAATAAAGCCGTTATTAGTATTTTAAAATATTCTGTTTTGTGCCGTCCTAGGCGATGAGTGCACCGGTGCCTGATTTTAATACACATTTCTGCCCCAAGGATTGAAAGACCTGTTGATAATACTCCTTAGTTGCTCAGATTACGGTCCTAATCATTTAGTACTTCAGGCTAAAGTAAAATTGAAAACTGTTTATTTAATCACTGGTTTATGGCCTACATTTTACTCAGGACTTCCTAATTAATAGCTCATTGTGCCTCTGATGATTGTGTGGCTCAGCTGGGCATGGGGGAGGGGGAGCAGGGATTTTTGTTACCAGTTCTCCCAACCACCCGCCTCCATCGCTACCGGATCAGGTGATCCGGTCCAAACTGGGAGCATTTCACCCCTGGTCTGTGCCCTTCCTAGCTTATTAAAACTGCACAGGAGTGAGATGCAGGACTGAGTCTGGGTGATAGTTAACTCCTTGAAAAGAGGAGTGATCCCATCAGCTCTTAAAGAGGCAATGATGTACCCCCTCCTCGAAAGACCAATGTTTAATCCAACCAAGCTGGACAGTTTTCACCCAGTTTCCAATCTTCCGTTCTTAGGGAAGATTGTGAAGAGAGTGGCTGCATGGCAGTTGCAGAGGACTTTGGATGGATTATCTAAAGTTGTCATTAGTGTCATTCTTTGTGTTAGGGACTCGTTTGTCAATAAGGGCAGGGTTTCCAAATGGCTGGTAGGCGGGAGGTATCTCATTTATTCATGCTGTGTGGGCATTTTTCTATCTCGATGGCTTCTCTGATTATTCTGTTGTTAAAGTGTTCAGTTTTGGCGATAGTTCTGGTCTTTTTAAAGTCAATTTCATGTCCTGTGGCTTTAAGGTGTTGGACCAGGGAAGACGTTGGTTCCTCTTTTCTGACTGAGTTCTTGTGTTCTTCAATGCGTGCACTTATTCTTCTGTTGGTTCGTCCGATGTATGTGGTGGGGCAGGCGGTGCATGGGATTTCATATACTCCTTGATTTTCTAACTCAATTTTGTCTTTGGGGTTTCTTAGGATGGTGGATATTTTTCAGTTTGTGCAGAATGCCATGTCTTGATGTTGTGTTTGTGGAGGATCACCAAAGGTACTAGACAGGGTTACCCTCTCTCACTGTTATTATTTGTTTTAACTTTGGAACCACTTCTCAATATAATCAGGCAAGTTAAGGATATTAGAGGTCTAAGGATTAGGGGAGAAGAATACAAGCTCCAAGCGTTCGCTGATGATCTTGTATTCATCTTGGAAGACCCTCTAACTTCAGGTCCGATACTGCTAAGGAGAATTGAAGAATATGGAGAAGTTGCGGGATTAAAAATTAACAAAGATAAAACTAAAATGATATCCAAAAACTTAACAGAGGATCAAAAAAATAAGGTGCAGGAAACTATGGGACTTAAATTTACTAAGAAGGTAAAATATCTAGGGATTTGGATGACAAACAAATGCTCTAATATTAAAGAGACCAATTATTTCAGACTATTGGCTGATACAATAGAGGACCTAGATAGATGGAAGAATATACAGCTTTCACTTTTGGGCAGGGTTGTTGCAATCAAAGCCCATATCCTCCCACAGTGGATTTTTCTATTTCAAATGGCTCCTGTAAATTTGGATAAAAATTTCTTTAGGAAATTGGAACAGGCA
The DNA here is from genome assembly GCA_022577455.1 of Arizona elegans. Taxonomy (NCBI): domain Eukaryota; kingdom Metazoa; phylum Chordata; class Lepidosauria; order Squamata; family Colubridae; genus Arizona; species Arizona elegans. Next base: position 166,239,124 of record JAKOOJ010000001.1, on the reverse strand, counting down.
ATAAGCAAATTTATCTGGCAAGGGAAAAAACCACGAATTAAGAGAAAAATGTTACAGGAACACAAAACGAGGGGGGGCTTGGGGCTCCCAAATTGGGAGTTATATTACCAAGCCTCGTTCCTTCTTTGGATAAGAGACTGGGTATCCCTTTTGAGAAAACTCATATTAACGATTGAGGGATTTGATCTTCACCAAGGCTGGCACTCAGCTTTGTGGGCACAACAAGGAAAACAATCTAAATATTTTACTAACCACTATATTAGAAGAATTTTAATAAAAATATGGGAAAAGGTGAAGAAACAAACTTATACCCAAGTTCCTAAATGGGTGGTCCCACTGGAGATGGCAACCTACCCGATGGTTTATAATATAAAAAGAAATTGGACCTACAACATCCTGATGGATGGAGGAGGGAACTTAATATCAAGAAAGGAACTCCAAGTAAAAGGAATAGGTATAGATTGGTGGTCATATGCCCAAATTCAAACTAGATTCAGAAAAGACAAACAAGAGTATGGTATTTACCAAATGACACAACCGTTAGATAGACTCCTTCTGGGTGTTGAAACAAAATTTATATCTAAGACCTATAATCTTTTGTTATCAAGTTATACAGCTGAGAAGATAGTAAAAGATACGATGATTGCCTGGGAGAGAAACTTAGGAAGACCGATGCAACTTGAAGAATGGCAGGGAATATGGAATAGATCAATGAAATTGACATTATCAGCGGCATTTAAGGAGAACTTTTATAAAATGATCTATAGGTGGTACCTCCCACCAGATAGGATAGCTAAAATGTTCCCTGGATCTTCGGATAAATGTTGGAAGTGCAGTTCGGCCAGGGGTACTTTCTTTCACCAGTGGTGGACCTGCCCTCAGATCAGGAAGTTTTGGGAAAAGATTCAAAAATGGTTGAACGAGATAATAGGTGCAAGTTTCCCCCTAACTCCAGAATCTTACCTACTTGGAATCAAACTAAAAGATGTGGGCAAACAAGACTGGCATTCATTCATCCATATTACAACAGCTGCGGGAATGGCACTTGCCCAACATTGGAAAAATGTAAATACACCATCAGATCAATTTATAATAAACAAGATATTGAATTGTGCCGAACTGGACAAATTAATGTATATCCTAAGAGGCAAAAAAGAATCCATCTATTACAGCAATTGGGAACGCTGGTATTTATGGTTAAGGAAGAGGACAAATATAGAATAAATAACATAGTATTAAATATATACTTAATTATTATGAGATAGCGTTTAGTATTTAAAATAGTCAATGCTAATTGAACAAAAGGATTTACCAGGATGTAACTATGAATAAGTATTTGGGGGTTCGATACGACGCCTGGTTAGTACTTCTCTGTGGTTGTCTTTATGTGTTGTGTTGTATACCCATATATAACTTATATTTGTTCAAAAATTACACTATATGTTTTTTTATCTGTAAATAATTAATAAAGATCTATTTAAAAAAATAATTAAATAAAAGGAAGAAAGAGCTGCGATCACACATTGCTCCTAGAAGCACGAAGCCGAAAACACCAGCCTGAAGATGACGAATGAGACTTGGCCGAAACGTCGCCAAGACACTTCCAATTTTACGTGGGAGAAAACCCGAATAACCAAAGTTGCAAACCAAGTTGCATATATATATGCAACTACAATATTATTCTTTTAATACTAACATCACTTCATTGATCAAACAGCATTACCATCTGAAACCAGTTTATTACATCCTAACATTTCAAGCTTACCACCATTTTCATTCTTTGTGTCTATTTTTCATGTTTCTTTTTCTAACTTATTTGACTTTGTGATACCCTGCTTTACATCCTTCCATTCTAAACTTCCACTAATATTTTTCCCCCTCCACTTTATTATATTCAAGGACATGATACTCTCTTTTGTTATTCATATTCCCATTATTTAACTCTTCCTCTCTGTATATTTTAAAGTTTGTTAATACACATAAATATATATACTTTCACATTACCTACACAATAGTCATATTTTATACACGTCTAATAATACCATCATTCAACTCTCATTTCCAATTAATAATGAATTCTCATTCATAATTTTCCAGTTTCATATCTGTTTGTGGTAATGTTTATCTTAATATTTATTTATATTAAATACCAACTAATTGTCCAGCCTATATCATTCTAATATTAATACAATTATTAACATATAATCATGACATATCTATAACTCTTTTTCTCCCCTTAATCATTATCCCTTATCCACATCCCATTCTTTAATCCTACCTTTTTTTTTACTTGTCTCCCCTGTTTTCCTCTTAAGCCTTTTATTCCATCTACTTAGAAGTTTATATTCTGAATCCATAATTTATTTTTTTCTCCTTGCCCTGTTTTTTCCCACTGTTTAATTTGAAAGCTTTCTGCTCTAAATCCTATCGTTTCCCTCCAAACCTCTTCCCGTTCCTCCTATTTCTTTTTAAAATCTTTTAAAATGTTTTCCCCATTTTAATTCCTCAATTCTTGTTAATTTTAATAGTGTCTCCTCCTTGTTATCTTCTTTTTGCTGGTTTCTCAGTTCTAATTCCCCTTCTGTTCCAGCTGATGATTCCATTCTTTCCTTCTGTCCTGGTCTTTGCTCCTTGTCTTTTGTATACAATTTTCCTGTCTTCTGTCTATACGATCAAATATTTCCACCATGTCTTTGTGTAGTTCCAGGATAAGGTCCTTAATGTCCTTAATGTTTTGAATCATTAACTCCATTCCATTTGAGTCTCCACAATCATCAGTTCAGAAACCAAACCTCCAAGTCAAATTTAAATGTCTCATCAATGTTCAATCAAATCAGTTAGTTACTTCAAGGATCCTCTATTCCTCAAGTCGTTTTTGTATATCCAATAGTATTTAGGGGTCCCCAGACGCAAATTCTTTTTTAATATTCCAGTCTCCAGTGGTTAGAAGGTAAATATGTATAGTTCAACAGTTATTTCCCTTCATTTCAATATTTACTCCCAAGTTGCAAAAATTCACTGCCATCAGCAGATAGCGCTCTTTACTTCACTCTGCTGTCTCTCTGCTTTTATTTTAACTCTGCTGCCACTCTGCTTTTATTTTGTCATTGGAAGAATTTCTAAAGGACAGTGAAGAAGATGCACTGAAATTAGTATACCAGGAAGGCTTACTAAGAACTGGAGAGACCAAATCAGCCTACAAGAAAAACCAAATGAAGAATAAAAACCAGCCATAGCAAGGCAAGGTATTAAGTGACCATTTTATTTAAAGAATTAGCAGGGAAAGTGGATAACAACAATAGCAATAGCACTTAGACTTATATCCCACTTCACAGTGCTTTTACAACCATCTCTAAGCAATTTTCTTTTTTTCTTTTTTTTTTACAAAGTTTATTTTCATTTTTAAAAATACAATACTTTACATATATACATACAAGGTTATTGCAACCAATTTCCCCCAAACCTCCTATACCACTAATACAATCTATTTCATTTCCCTCTCCTTTCTTTCACCCAATTATACCATAAATTCCAACATTTGTAATAATCAGAATCTTTTTGGTTCCTAAGTAATTTCGTTAATCGGTCTGCCTCTGCGCATTCTGTAATTTTCCGAATCAATTTATTTTCTGTGGGTATTAATTCATTTTTCCATTCTTGCGCGTATAGTATCCTAGCTGCAGTAGTGATGTGGAGGATCAAGTACCGTTTTTCTTTAGTTTCTTTAGTTATTTTGTCTGGTTTCATTCCTAATAAAAAAATCTCTGGTTTCAGCTCTATGTTATATCCTGTAATTTCCACTATCCAGTTCTGGACCTTGGACCAATATTTGCCTGCTTTGGGGCACGTCCACCATTGGTGGTAATACGTCCCACAACCATTCCCACACTTCCAGCAATTTTCATAGCCAGCATATTGCCCCCAACAATCTGGGTCCTCATTTTACTGACCTTGGAAGGATGGAACACTGAGTCAACCTTGAGCCCGTCAGGATCGAACTGTTGGACAGAGCTAACCTGCAATATTGCATTCTAACCATTGCGCCACCACGGCTCTTCCCAGGACTTGGCAATGGTTAAGTGCAAGAAAATTGAAGAAAGAGACAGAGGAACTAATTCTGGCTGCACAAGACCAAGCCTTAAGAACAAATGCATACAACGCAAGAATTGAGAAGATAGCAACAGTGCCATATTTGCAAAGAAGGTGAAGAAATAGCTGCTTTTAAGAAGATGGCATACACTGATTACAAACAACAGCAAGACAAAATAGCAACAATGGTGCATTGAAAGATCTATAAGAACTACCGTTTGCCTGCAAGCAAAAATTAGGGGGATCACCAAATAAACAATATGATAGAAGAAGCCTTGTGCAAGATCAGTGGCACAATAGAAGACAGAGTTCTGGCTAATAGACTGGGGTGGTTAATATCAAAGAAAGGAAGATTCACTATCACCACTACTGTTTGTCAATGTATTGACTCTTCTATCAACAATCCTGAACAAGGCAGGCCATGACTATCAAGCATTAGAAACATCTGCCAGGCTTTTCTGCCTCCTTTACATGGATAATTTGTAACTCTATTGAAAAGCACCATCTTGAAACAGAATTGCTGCTCAACATTGTCCGTATATACTGCCAAGATACTGCAATAGAGTTTAGACTTCACAAAATGTGTCACCCTTACCATCCACAGGAGAAAAATAGTGAAAACTGAAGGAATCAAAATGAAGAAAATTACTGCAGATACCTGGGTATCCTTCAGACTGAAAACATCAAGCACGCTGAAGTTAAGAGAAAGGTTAGAAATGAATACATTAGGAAAATGAAGAAGATCTTAAACTCCAAACTAGTGATGGAATACCATTAAGGCAATTAACAACTGGTCAATTCCAGTCATTAGATACACAGCTGGAATAGTTGACTTGTCTTAAGCAAATAGAAAATGAAGAAGCTAATGTGCTCTGGGACTTTAGAATTTAAGCAGACAAGTACTTGCTATTTCACACCCCAGACTTAACAATTGTTGATAAGAAAGACAAAGAATCTGGATAGGGGATGTTGCAATACCTGGAGACAGCAGAATAGAAGAGAAAAAAACTAGAGAATTTTTTATATTTTAATATATCAACTGCAGGGTGGTTTTGATTTAAATCATAGTTTTCTACATAAAGACTAATTCTTTCTGGTATAACTTTAATATGCAAGTAGATGAAGATTTTTAGAATTACAACTTTTCATATTAGTTTTTTTATCCCCAGTTTAATAGGTTAATCATTCATATTTGGACAACTTTTCTGTTGTTCTTAGGAAGGAGAAAAATAATCATTACCTTAATAACAATTTAAATAGATTTATTCAACTGAGACAATAACATTACAGCATGTTATTTGCTTAAACAAACATCCATGTTTGTTAACTAATTTGGCTAAACAAAAAATATATATTTTAAGAAAATTAGATTGTCAGCCCAGCCTACACATGAAAAACTTAAATACTGTCCTCTGTAGCTCACTTCTTTGTTCATAATCTGGAAAAGAAAAACAAGCTTTCCTACTTTATCGGGTCCCAAATGATTTCTCAATTTAGAATGAATGAGTCCAAAGGAAGAGAATATTCTTTCAACGCCTGCAGAAGAAGGTACTGCTGTTAAAAGTGAAATCATTATTTGAACAATCTCTAAATCCAAGTGCTTAAGTGACTTCCACCAGTTCACTGGTGTGACTTTCTTTAAAATATCTTCAGCAAACATGTATTTCTTGAATGGTTCCCCCTTAGCTTTGAAGTTTATTATAGTTGGCATTACAGATGGATGATTGCTGGATACCCATGTCATAGCTAACTCCTCTTCCTCAGCACTTAGGTTTTGACCCTGATACTGGATATTGACAATATTTGCCAAAAAATGAGCTGGAGACAGTACTTGTCCCATTCGTTTTTTTAATGCTTGTAATTTAATTCTGTCCATGTGTAGTTCTGTTTTTAAGTGTTCACTCAGATCCTTCCAAATTTCAACAGCATCAGCAATAAAACAGCTATTTTTCTGTATTTTGTTTAAAGCTTCAGAGATGGGTTTTAGGATGCTCAGCATATGTTCAACATTTCTCTTAAGCCCAATGTTGAGGACTTCGGCCGTGACAGTGTCATCTATTTTATCTCAATTTTCTTCACAAACTGTCATCAGAATAGGCCAGTTCTTGATATACTGCTCAAAACAGTCCACCACAGAGCTCCATCTAACATCTTGGAGCGTTAGCTTGGTTCCACCCATCCTTTTCAGAGCTGCTGCAGCAAAATGATTGTTACGGAAGTATTTAGCAATTTCAACAACATTAGTCTTTATTTCTGGAACACTTAAGTCTTTGGCTAAGAGGTGCAGCAAATGAGCACTGCAACCATATGTTATTAGCTTTGTATTCCCTTCTTGCTCTTCTAAATTTCTTCTCATCTTGGATACATTTGCAGCATTGTCTGTGACCAAACTGCGTACTAGACATTTGAATTTTTGTTCACATGTTATTATAGCTTTTACTGCCACTTCTTGTAAGTATTCTGCTGTGTGTGCATTTCCTGACGTATCAATTGTTTGTGCAAGGAAGACTTTCCCTTCTTCTGTTGTTATACAAGCACATACATTAGGATCATTGTGAACATTACTCCACCCATCAATACTTAGGTTAACAATTCTACCCTCCAGAGCTGTTGCACATTGCTCCATTTCTCTGTCATACACTTTATCCAGCAGTTTCCCTGCAACATCTGCTCTGCTGGGTGGACTGTATCCTGGTTTCAGTGACTGAACCATATTAATGAAATGGGTTCTCAGTCAGTCGGAAAGAAGAGTTCATTGCATAAACAAACTGGGCAATTTTTTCAACAATTAACTCTTTTTCTAATCTGCTAGTTTTTATCACAAACTTATCTATGGTGGGTCCAGGAGGGAAGGGTTTTTTCTTTCTTTTAGGTGATAGTGATATGTGGCTGTGGGTGTCTGATGATGATGATGCTAATGAAGCACTATCCTGGATGGATAACTCTGAAACTGTAGAACAGGAGGATGGTGATCTTGAAGGTGGATAGTTTCCAGAATCCATGAATTCCCCTAAACAAAAAAGTCAATGCTGTTATTTTATTGTTTATACAATTTCTACTTATTGTACACAGCATTGCCCCAAAAGGAATATTTGCTTTTCTTCATAACTGTACCAAATGACAGTAACATGCAGTAATAATAAGAAATATATTTTTGCTCAAATGACAGTTCAAGGCAGTCTTTAGAAATATGATTCAATAAAAATGTTTACCAACCTGAAGATCCTGCCTGTTCAAATGTGTTTCTTTGGTCATCTTCATCACAGCACTTCTCATGATGTTGCCTCATTCGGGCCACCAGGCCTTGCATTTCTTTGTTGCAGTGTTTGCAGTTTGCACGCATGCCTGCCTTACCGATAGGTAAAGGAACTTCATTAAAATATTGCCAAACTGGGTCTCTTTTACGGCCTGCTGCCATTATAAGTTTTTTCCTCGAAGGAAAGAATGTGATAAACCTCAGGTCATACACACAAAAAGATCCAAAGACTTGTCTGTCTGTGGCTGTGCAGTATTGTGCTCAGAAAGTTTCACTTTCATTTTGTACTGCTTGTCTGCTTGCCCCTTCCTCCTCACACTTAGTTTCATTTTCTTCTTGTGCAGATCTATTCCACTCCAAACAATCAGAAAAATATTGTTTCTATTCTATTCACTGAACTTCTTGAAACTTAGCACTGAAGGGGTTGATTCTGTATTCATAGGTTTGTAGAACAATAGGATTAAGGTCTTTTTCTCAACTCTGTTCATGTTATAACATTTTTGCTGTGAAGAAGAGCATGTGATCTCTGCTGACTCAAATTCAGTTTTGAGAACTGCAAAAGTAAACCAAGCATCTGTGATAATATCTTGTAGGCAGAGAAACTCCCCAATAATCTTACAAAAACCTCTGGAAGAGCATGACATTGTGAATGGATTAATGGAATTTATTTACCAAAAGAATTAAACATATACAGCCTTATTCTACATAATTAAAAATCTAATCTTTATTTCATAATGGAATAACCTTTGGATGGTAATATATTTTCCTCAAAAAGCATTTTATTTAAAAAAATCCAATTTAAATCAAAAAAATCTGATTTTTTTGATTTTTTTTAAAAAAATCATTGATTTTTATCCACCCTGATCAACTGTCAAGATTAGACAAGATTCTGGGAATATCAAATAAAAATATTAAAATTCAACACATCATTCTTGTGAATTAATAACTCATTTTTAACAAATTGCAGTTAGAATTTAGAATCGCTAATTGCAATAACCTGGTGAATTTGTATTAAAGGTTTTGTATGTCTAACTGAAACAGAAAAGAATTGTGAAGTCCTAGAAGTTATGCCTATTTAGTAGAGGATAAACTACTAGATGTGAGCTAATTCTTCACATTGATTTCTCTGCCTTTCTTCTTTTCTCCAGTTGATGGTGGTATTGTACTGACAACTATAATCAACTAAATATGCCAGGTATAATATCTCACTAAAGAATCAGCTTTGTCTTTTAGCCTTCAGACAAATATCTGTGCTATATTGATTTATTTGTTAGCTGATTAGTGATGCAACTTTAAAATATACTGTATTTTACTCTATTATTTCCTCTTTATTGATCAGAACATTTTGTTAGTTTTAAATAAATATTTTTTTTGTTTCATATTTCCCCCCCCCCCATACACACACAATTAAGAAGAACATAATACTCTAATTCACATGAAACCCCTTCAAGACTATTTTGGAAGAAGTCTACTAATCACAAAAAGATAAAAAGATTAGGTTGAATTGGGGGAAAATGTATACAGTAAAAAAAATGGTCAGATTTTTGCAAATAAATTATATCCCATTTCTATCATTTGTATTTTGAAATGCCTCTTTTTTTCTTACTGTGCAAGAAGATGACAGAGGAAACAAGACAAATACTTTTGGGGAAAACACATTATTGTTATTTCACAAGTCAGTAAAAATGTACTAAAACAGAAATATTTTCAAATTATATTCCAGATTGGCTAAGCAGTTTTTGGTATTTGAATACATATTCACTCTCTTTTTTTTTATTGAAAAGTTTTACAAAAAACAAAGATTTTTCTCCCCCCCATATTCTCCCCACCCTTTCCCTCCCCTCATCCCACCCTTCCCCCCAGACTTCCCAGAGTATTTCATTTAACAATCATAAACTAGATTAACCTACTTATCCTCGGACTACTAACTCCCCCCCTGAAACCTTAACTCCACTATAAATAACAAAATACTTCTAATACTTAACATTCATTCATAAGCTATTTGATATTTTCTTGTCTGATACTTATTTTGAATATAGTCAATCCATCTTCTCCATTCTGATACATATCTTTCTTGTGTATAGTCCTTCAAGTACGCTGAGATTTTCGCCATTTCTGCTAGGTTCGTTACTTTCAATATCCACTCTTCAATAGTAGGCAAAGAGTCCTTCTTCCAATATTGTGCTACCAACAGCCTAGCTGCTGGTATTAAATTCAAAATCAATTTAGTCTCTGATACTGTACAGTCCATAGTTATACCTAATAGGAACAATTGAGGAGTAAATTTCAACCTTCTTTTCAAAATATTCTGCATCACCCACCAAATTTTTATCCAAAATGCCTTGATTTTCTTACAGGTCCACCATATATGATAATAGGTTGCATCATTACATTCACATCTCCAACATTTAGCTTGCAAATTAGGATACATATATGATAATTTTTTAGGATCTAAGTGCCATCTCTAAAACATTTTATAAAAATTCTCTCTCAAATTTTGTGGCTGCGTAAATTTAACATTTCTGACCCAAATCTTTTCCCACGTTTCCATCATCACTGGTTCCTGAAAGTTTTGTGCCCATTTTAGCATACAATCCTTAACCAATTCCGTTTCTGTATCTATTTCCAATAATGCATTATACAACCTTTTAATATGCATCTGGCTTTGATCTCTAATCTGTTTCACCAAATTTTTGCTATTTTCCTTCAGGCCTCTCAATCTCAAAGCAAACTCCATGGATCTGTATTGTAACATTACCAATTCATCGTCCACTTTCTCTGTTCTGGTCATGACATCACCCATTTTGCTTTCCAAATTTAAGTTGGCTTCATTAATTTCTTCAACTTTCCCATCAAGCTAGATAACAAGGTTTGACAATCCTGATACAGCATAAACAATATCATCTCTTATTTCATCGTGTTTCTCTGCAACCACCTCCTTGATTGATCTGATATCCTCCTCAACTTTCTTTAATTTCCCTTCCACAAGTAGTGTCAGATTATTCATTGCTGTGGCTTGATTATTGATGGCTTCTTTCATAAATTCTTTAAAATCATTAAATGCTGCATCTTGACTCTGAGTCTGGCTCTGTGAATCAGCCGGAAGTTGTGCTTTCTGTGTCACCACTGACACAACTGGAGAACCTCTCCCTCCTTTAACAGCTCCTGGTTTCACTTGTCTAGAAGCCATTTTTTTTCCTTTAAAAGCCACAAATTCTTTTAAGATGTTTGTAATTTATAGTCTCTAATTTGTCTAATTTATCAGCAGGATAGTTTTTTTTCCCCCTCCCCAAACTCTCAGTTCCCAGCAGTTAATAAGCAGCTAATCCACTCTCCCAGCGCAAAGTTCTCAAGCACTTTCGTTTCTGGCTTTCACTTTCAAAACCAAAACAAAGACGCCATCTTCAGCCTCCAGCTCAATAAAATTCAGTTTGAAACAAAGTAACTTCGGAGTTAATCTCTTTACTTTTAAAGCTTGTTCTCCTGTTTTCCGCTCTGCCTGCGCTTGTAATCAGTCAAACTCACTTTTGAAGGCAGGATTGGATCGTGGCTTCTCGCTCTGCTTTCGCAGAGTCGTCCTGGCTCCGGAGCTTCTTGGCGGGCTGGCTGGGGAGCTCTCACCCTCCAAGCCTCTGGAAATGTTCCAGAGGGCTTTCGGGGAGCTCTACTCTCGCCCACCGGCTCTCCTCTCCTTCTTTTTCCGAAGGAGAGTTTTTCAGCCACCAGACAGCCGGTTTACGCTGTCAAAGCGGCTTTTACGAAGACACAGGGCTGGCGGTCATAAAAGACCATCCACGGAGCCTGCAGTGCCGACCGGAAGTCAATACATATTCACTCTTAAAGACTATATACAATATTAGAAATAAAAAGATAAAATTAGAAAGTTCTACAGGATCCATAATGTTAATCACCCTCATTAAGACTATGTGATATGATCTTTAAAGCGATGAATTCCTTTATCTTGGAGACTGGATAATAAAACTGCCTTTCTTCTCACATCAGTGTGAGAGGTATTACCTAAACAAAATAGTATTTTTAAAAATGGATGTTATAATGTTCTCATGATGTAAATCACTATATACGTTATTCAGCCTATGAAAACAGATGGTACAATAATACTTGAAGATAGCTCCTAGTCTCCCACAGCCTTGTCTTCTCCAGGCTAAAAATGCTCAGCACTTTTGTTTCTTTCAGAAGTTTTTTTTTTCTTGGTTGCTCTCTTCTTATATGTTCTAGTTTGTCAGGGTCCTTGTTAAACTATGGTGCCAAAAACTCAGTTCTGACCAATACAGAATAGAGATGAGTTTCTCTTGAACTTGGCACTGTAATTTTGTTGATACAGCATGGAGTAGAATTGTTTTTGCTCTTTCTTCTTAGCTGCATCCATTTTGAAACTCATCTTGTTGAAATTCATTACTCTACCTTGCCAAGATCCTTTAAACCAGGGGTGTTAAACTCATGTCGCCACGGCGGTGTCATGTGATGTATTGGGACTTTTTTCCCCTTTGTTAAACTGGGCGGGGACGGGACCAGCATGTGACGCATCCGGCCATGGGCCGCAAGTTTGACACCCCTGCTTTAAACTTATTAGTGTTCTCTAAGATGTTTGTTATCCCTCCACTGACTCACCCTCACATATAATCACTCAAGATGATCAAGATTTGCTGGCATCTGTAATGACTTTGTTGCAGTTTAAGATGCAAGGTGATTGCATGGCCACTTCCTCTTTTTTCATAAGAGTTGTGATGCAGAGTTTGTTTCTTCTTGGGTACAGATTATAGTCTGATGTGCTGATAGCAAGGCATCTCTAACTGTCTGAGCATGAGGGAATCTTTTTTCCATAGATTTGGAATCCTGATGTATCTGGAATATAGTAAGGTGGTGGGACCACCAAGGCCTTAGATCTTTCCGCATCCTATGCTTTTCTTGAGTATGGCATCTCCTTAGCAATGCTCAGCAGAGGAATAATTTTCCTCTGATGAAGATGACTCATCATTCTGTGGTCCTCCTATCAAAAAGATAGGCATGATACGTAAGTCTTTGGTGAAGTTATTTAATATGCTAACAATACAAACCTGAGTTCAGATTTAGAAATCTTAGAAAGCTTTATAAAATCTTAGTTTAAAATATTGGCAATGCTTCTGAAGGAAAACTGCAGGAGGAAATGAAAATAAAGCATGTTCTTTAAATAATAATAAAAATAATCTGAGTTTAGAATATGATTTTTGAAATCTTCAAGGATTTAGAAAACCTCTGAAAAAAACTAACATTCATTTCTTAAAATGTCATTGTTAAAGCACATCTTATGATCAAATAATTAAATTAAATTAAACTCATGGCAACTTGAAGAGTAAGTGCTGGATAGATATAAATGAGAATTATATTCCAAGAAAAGCATGGATCATCACTCTGCACATAGGATGGTATGGAGGTCCATGAGGAAGTTGTGTTATTGAAATCAAACAAATCTGAAAGCAGCCTGGATAAAAGACCACAGGATCATACATTAACTAAATAAGTATAAGTGAATATACCTTCCAGCTGATGACTAGTTCTCTGGATGTACCAGCTCTTCCTTAAAATAACTGTAATTCAGCAGTGATATAATGATGAGTCCAATCTGAATACAGATTGGAATAAATATTTACTGATTTGCAGAATTTATGAGAACAAATGCAAATGTACATGAAAAAGTTTGAAAATGTATTCCAACCTCCCAACAGGTCTGTTCCATTCAGAGCTCGTTGGAAAAGAAACTTGTAATACGTGTCTGAGATAGGGATTGACAGATTTCATATGGAAAAATGAAGGGAACAAGAGATCATTATATAATGTTGCAGTATTAACAATAAAACAAGCCATAGTGTTTGGCTTTTGCTTACTAGTGAACTCAGTCACTATGGCTTGTTAAACATATTTTATGGATTAGCATGATATATGAGCCTCCAATGGTGAGTTGATCTCTACATACTAGAACATACTGAAAGCCATTGGCTCAAGGTAGTTGAATATAGTCCAACTGTAGCTTCTCGAAGGGGCATTGTGCCCATGGCCTCCCTCCCACATGCACCGCCTTTTTTGATGAGGCATTGTTGGCTTGACAGATCTGGCAACATTTGGCTATCTGTGCAGCCTCACTTCTGGCAGCATCCACAATGGCTTGGACCCCACAATGACCCTTAGAGTGTAATTGTTGGCATATGAGTCTGAGGAGGGTACAGGGAGCAATGGGCCTCCCATCAGATACTATCCAGAACCCTTCTTGAAAAAGTTGCTTCATACTTCCCTACCCATGATTCCACCTCCCCTTTTTCCAGGATGTCTTTGTAAGAGATTTTGGTGTCTACCCCTACTGCAGGAGCTGCTGTTGATGTGGGTTTTGGTTGTAGTACTGCCCACTTAGCTGTGTGGTCTGCATATTGGTTGCCCTTAGTGACCTGGGCATCATCCTTTTGATGAGTGCGACAGTGTATGATGGCTATGGCTGAGGGCAATTGTATGGCTTTCAGCAATTTGGAAACCAAGGCAGCATGGGCAATTGGGTGTCCTGCTGAGGTCAGGAACCCCCTTTGTTTCCACAAGGTTCCAATTGCATGGCAAACCGCAAAAGCATATTGTGAGTCTGTGTATATATTTGTAGACAGATTCACTGCAACTTCACAGGCTTGAATCAATGCTACCAGTTCAGCAGCTTGTGTGCTATAGGAAGATGGCAGTGAGGCAGCCCAGACAATCTCATAAAGAGAAATGATTGCTGCTCCAGAGACTCGTCTCCCATCATATAGATAGGATGATCCATCAGTAAAGAGCTCCAGGTTTGGGTTCTGCAGAGGCACGTCTGTCAGGTCACATTGTGGCAGCTTGGCATCATGGACCAGATGCAGGCAGTTGTGTAGTATGGAGTCTTAAGTGCTCTGTGGGTAACAGGGTGGCTGGGTTCAGAGTAGTTCACTGTTCAAAGGTAATATGATCGGTGGTAAAAAGTTCTGCCTCATATTGTGCTAGCCTTTGCTGTGTGAATGCTTGGATCTTGTGACTTTAAGAGAATCGCAAACACATCATGTGGGACCCTTAAGGTGAGGGGATGGCAAAGAACAATATCCTTCGATATTTTAACTATTTCTACTATTGCTGCTACTGCTCACAAGCAAGGAACAGCCCCTCTAGCCACTGGATCCAGCTGGACAGAATAATAGGCTATTGGCCGGAGTGTCTGACCAAGCCCCTGGGCTAGCACTCCTGATCCTATTCCCTGTTTCTCATGAATGAATAGCATGAAAGATTTTGAATAATTGGGCAAGCCGAAGGCAGGGGCTGATGATAAGGTCTGCTTTATTTTATTGAAGACCCAATCTAGTGACCCTGTCCATTCTATGGGGTCTGCCATTTCCTTTTTTGTTAATTGCACAAAGGGTTTTGCCAGTTCCCCAAATGATGGGATCCAGGGCCGGCAGAACCCTAGCACACCTAGAAGTTCTAACTTGTCGCTTTGTTTTGGGATGCTTCATGCCCAGAATGGTTTTAATTCTTTCCGGGGCCAGTTTATGAGCCCCAGGGGAGATGATGTAACCTAAGTATTTTACTTCCTTTTGTAAGTACTGTAGCTTGATGGGTGAGGCTTTGTGTCCCCTTTCTGCAAGGCAACTGAGTAGGTGATGGGTGTCTATCCTACAACCACTCTCAGTTTCTGAGGCCAGCAATAGATCGTCCACAACTAAGGTAGAGCCTTGTGGCAGATGGATAGATGCTAGATCTGCCTTCAGAATTTGGGAGAAGTGGATGGGGGATTCAGTATACCCCTTAGAAAGGCGTGTCCAGGCATATTACTACTCCTCCCATGTAAAGGCAAACAGGTATTGGGAGGCTGGATCTACAGGGAAGCTGAAGAAAGCAGCACAGAGGTCAATTACAGTGAATACAGTTGCTGTGTCCGGTATTGCAGTGACAATGGTGGCTTGGTTGGGCATCATTGGGACTCTGGGTATTATGTAAGAATTGACGAGACACAGATCATACACAAAATGAAAAATGGGCTTTCCTTCTGTGTCAGGTTTTGGTTTCTGGACTGGGAAGATTGGGGTGTTGCAAGGGGAGGTGCACCTACGCAGGACTCCTTGCTCTATGTATGCCTTGATCAATTTTCTGATTGGCTCAATTGCCTCAGCCGCAATTCTATATTGGGGAATGCATGGTGGGGGTCCTGGCTTTACCTATACATTTACTGGGGTGGCCCCCTTAAGAAAGCCTACCTGAGTTGAGTCCCAGCCCCATAATGAAGAGGGTAGGTGAAGTAGTTCGGGAATGACGAGAGGCACAAGCAAGCAAGTGACAACAGCTCTTTAATATATGGTGAGACTTCAGCAAAAACTCAGAGGCTGCAGTCCTCCTTATATACAATCCTGGAGAGACTGTCAGCCAATCAGAAACGTAGGCAGGTTTGAAACTCCCGCTTAAAAGTATCAATACATAACACCCCTCCCTTCCCAGAAGGCACTAACACTCAAAAATTAACATATGTACAAACAAAGTCTCGCAGGTGCTTAGGCTGAGTTCTCGCCCTAGTTGACCTGCGCAGTTCAGTGTTTGGTGAGGCGTCGAGCTGGTCGGAGGGACTCTTTGTCTCTCCCGGCTCCGCCAATGGAACCTCCTGGATTTTGTCCGGGGCGTGGTTATTCCCGGCTGGGAGTGGCGACTCGCTGGGGCGGCGCTGGAACCAGGGCTTGTCAGCTAAGTATTCTCGCGGCCCCGGGCTTGAGTTAGCTGTTTTGGAGAAGTGGTCATAGTTAGGCTCGGACATGTCTGCGTTGATGTTTGCCTCGCCAACCACCCGTTTCCTCAGTTGGTCTATGTGGCGCTTCCAGAGTCTATCTACCCCCACATCCACCGTGTATGATTTTGGGCCTGTTATCCCCACTATGGTTCCTGCAACCCACAGAGGACCGCTGGCATAATTGCGAGCGAACACCGGGGACCCGACCTGAAACTGCCTTAAGCCACAGGTCTCTCCCTTAAAGTTTTCGTGCGAATAGTTAGGGTGAAGCCTGTCCAACACGCACCGGAGCTTTCTCCCCATGAGGAGCTCTGCTGGGCTTCTCCCAGTTGCTGTGCATGGTGATGCATGCTGAACCGCAAGGAATTGATCTATCCTGGCCTGCCAGTCCCCATTGTCTAATCTGGACAGTGCTTCCTTGGCTGTCCTGACAAATCGTTCAGCCAATCCGTTGGAAGCCGGGTGAAATGGGGCTGATAGGGCATGGCGGATCCCCAGGCCGGCCAAGTAGCCTTCGAAAAGGGTTGCTGTAAATTGGGGACCATTGTCCGATACCAAGGTATCCGGCAGGCCGTGGGTGGCAAACAACTTTCTTAGGGCCTTGATAACCGCTTCGGCCGTTGTGGATGGCATTAATACAATTTCGAGCCATTTTGAAAAGGCATCCACTACTATTAAAAACGTTTGGCCATGGAACGGGCCGGCAAAATCAATGTGGATCCTCCCCCATGGGCCTTTTGGTTTCTCCCACTCTCGGATGGGCGCTACTGGGGGATCGGGGCGAGACTCCTGGCAGGGTCTGCACTTCCCCACCCACTCGGAAATGACCTGGTCCATGTTGGGCCACCAGACATAGCTGCGGGCTAAGCACTTCATCCTAACGATGCCAGGATGCCCTTCGTGCAATAATTCTAAAACTCTATCTCGTAGTTTTGCTGGAATTACCACTCTGTCACCCCACAGTAAGCACCCCCCTTGCGTAAACAGTTCATTTCGTTTGTTGGCAAAACCTTGGTACTCCTCCCCGACCACCTTGTCCGGCCACCCTTTCAAAACCCAACCCATAACAGTCCGGATAACAGGGTCTCTATTTGATGCCTTCGCCACCTCGCCGGAGGAGATGGGCCCCAAGGTTAACGTGTCCAACAACAGGACGGAGGTTTCCGGTGTTGGGTTGTCCAGCAGGTCGGGAAGGGGGCAACGGCTAAGGGCATCCGCATGACCCAGGGTCCGCCCAGGCCGATGGACGAGCTGGTACGAGTAGGCCGATAAGAAAATCGCCCATCTAGTTAAACGGGGGGAGAGGGCAGCGGGGGTTGGCCTGTCGCCTGCTAGCAGTCCTAGCAACGGTCTATGGTCAGTCACAAGTTCGAATTTTCGGCCATAGAGGTATTCGTGGAACTTTTTAACCCCCGCAATCGCAGCCAGAGCCTCTCTGTCCAATTGGCTATAGTTTCGTTCTGTGCTGGACAGAGTTCGGGAGTAGAAGGCAATGGGTGCCTCTAGGCCGTTCGGCAGTCTATGGCCTAGGACGGCACCAACTCCTACGGGGGAGGCGTCGCAAACCAAGACGAGCGGCAGCTCTGCATTGTATTGGATCAGGAAACTGTCCTCAGATAGGAGTTTTTTTACTGCCTCAAACGCGGCCGCTTGCGGTTTCCCCCAGACCCATGGTACATTCTTCCCTAAGAGTTTGTGAAGGGGATCAGCGACCGTGGCCTTATCTCTTAGGAACATTGAGTAGAAATTTAGTAGTCCAAGGAAGGCTTGGAGCTCAGCTTTGGATTTGGGGGCTGGTGCGCTTTTGATGGCCCTCACCTTGCTTTCGGTAGGGTGGATGCCTGTGCCGTCCACCCTGTACCCCAGAAATTCTACCGAGGGGACCGCTATCCTGCACTTGTTCTTTTTAAGTCTTAGTCCCGCTTCTCTGAATCTGGACAGGACGTTCCGTACCCTGTCCCCTAGCTGGTGTTCGTCTTGGGCGCTGACTAAGACGTCATCGAAATAGGGGACTACTCCCGGAAGTCCTTGCAACAGGCGCTCCATGGTGCTTTGAAATAAGCCGGGTGCGACGCTCACCCCAAATTGGAGCCTGGTGCATTTAAATGCACCCCTATGAGTCACGATCGTTTGCGCCTCTGCCGTGGCGTCGTCGACCGGTAACTGTTGATAGGCTTGGGCCAGGTCTAATTTGGCAAAAATTTTTCCGGGGCCCAGGGAGTGTAGTAGATGGTGCACGATCGGCACCGGATAGGCGCTCGGCTGCAAGGCCTTGTTGATCGTGCACTTGTAGTCGGCGCAAATTCTGATTGAGCCGTCGGACTTAACTGGGGTGACTATGGGGGTCTCCCACTTGGCATGGTCAACGGGAACCAACACCCCTTGCTTAATCAGTTTGTCCAGTTCTGCATCGATCTTTGGTTTCAATGCGAACGGCACTCTTCTGGCCTTTAGTCTTACTTGGGCTACGTTGGGGTCTAAGTTTAGTGAAATAGGGGTCCCCACATACTTGCCCAATGTGTCCCCGAAAACGTCCTGGAACTCGGACAGGAGGCTGTCTTTCAGGGTTGACTTGGACATCAGGTGGACGCCGGTGAAGCCCATGCCAAGGGCTCGGAACCACCCCATGCCCAGGAGGCTCGGCAGCTGCTTCGTGACGATGGTCAGCGGCAGGTCTCTTTCGTAGTCTCCGTAGGTGACCCGGAACGTGCCCACGCCTTCGAGGGGGACTCGGTTCCCCTGGTAGTCTAGGATGCGCAGTCTCTGTCTGGAGAGTTGATCCTTCCGGAACGACGGCAGGAGGGTCTTTAGGGTTGTCCACGACATGATGGAGAGAGCTGATCCGGTGTCGATCTCCATCGAACACGGTCTTCCGTTGATCTCGACCACCGTGCTGACTTTGTCCTCGACCGTTGTGCTGGCCTGGTCGATGTGTATGCTGCGGCCATCTCGCGGTTCAAATTCGCGCCGTTTTTTCGCGCCGCCTTCTCTCGTTGGCTGCTTCTGGCGCGCTGATTCCGGTTGGCTGCGGCGCTCACGTGGTTTGAGTCTTCTGGGCAGAGTGGCTCTGCAGACTCGCGCCAAGTGCCCTTTCTTCTCGCAACGCCTGCAAATAGCCTCTCTGTATTTGCAGGACAGTCTATCATGGTGCCCGCCACAGCTGGGACAGCTTCGCCGGGGGCTGCCAGTGTCTTTTCTCCGGTGCTCTGTTCGGAAGACGTCCTCATCCGACTCGGACTCCGAGCTGGATCCGGCGTCTTCTCTGTGCACCGGGGCAGACTTGGGGCTGTCTTTGCTGGTCGGCGGACGCTGTAGCGTTTCAGCGGCCTTTGTGGAGGCTTCGTGAGCCCTGGCCTCATCAAGGGCTCCGGCAAGCGTCAGATCAGGCTTGGCGAGCAGACGCCGTTGCAGCCTAATGTCCCGAACACCACAGATCAGTTGCTCAAGCAACGCATCATCCAAGTCTCTGTAGTCGCAATGAGTTGCGGCTTTTCTCAGGCTGGCCATGTACGCGCTGACCGGCTCTCCCTCTCGTTGGACGCGCTGCCTTAGTTGGTATCGCTGCACGAACTTGGAGGGGACGGGAGCGTAGTGAGCCCGGAGAGTTGCCATCAAGGTGTCCCATGAGACTGTTTGAACCGGCGTTGGCTCACACAGTGACTCGGCCATCTCGAACACGTCCGGTCCGCAGTGGCTTAGGAATAGGGCTCTCTTTCGATTAGCCGAGAGGCCCTGCATGTCGCTGGCTTCTAGCGAGCATTCAAACCTTGTTAGGTACGAGACCCATTTTTCGCGGGTCGGATCAAAAGGCTTGGGCGGAACGTAGGCAGACATGTCCGGTATGTCTCCTGTGGTTCGCCTCGTCGCCTAGCTGAAGCTCGTGGTCTCACTGGTTGGCTTCTTGTAGCCTCAATCCCATCCTCGTCGCCAATGAAGTAGTTCGGGAATGACGAGAGGCACAAGCAAGCAAGTGACAACAGCTCTTTAATATATGGTGAGACTTCAGCAAAAACTCAGAGGCTGCAGTCCTCCTTATATACAATCCTGGAGAGACTGTCAGCCAATCAGAAACGTAGGCAGGTTTGAAACTCCCGCTTAAAAGTATCAATACATAACAGTAGGTCCTGTAAATCTGGGTGTAGGGGTTTCTGGGCATTTAAGACAATTATGGTTAGGGTTTGTTTAACAGGGACATCCAGGGTTAACCCTTCTGGGGAGCATTTAATGGTAGCTCCCAGCTTACACAATAAGTCCCTTCCAAATAGAAAAATAGGGGATTGAGGGCAGACTGTAAAAGAGTGGTCTAAGAGGAGAGGTCCTATCTCAACCAGCAAATTATTGGTAAATTCAACAGGAATTATCTCACACACACACCCACACACACACACCCAATGATATTGTCTCTGGCTCCTGCTACTATTGATCCCTGAATGAAGGCTCAGTGATCAGGGAGGATGTTGCCCCCATGTATATCAAGCACTCGTATGATTTCCCCCCTAATGTGAGGGAGAGGAGGGGCTCTCCCTCCCGGCCATTCCTTAAGGGGATTGCAAGGCTGGTGAAGGTTGCCTTATACTCTGGTGGCTCCTGGCTGAGTCAGAAGGATTCAAAGTGGTCCTCAAATTGTATATGTCGAGGTTGCCTAGGGTTTTCCCTTTCATTTAAGGCAGGGGGTCCCCTTGGGAATGGAGCTCTTGGAGGAGGAGGCTGTTTCCTGGGTCCAGGAAAACTGCCTCTGCACTCTCTCCTTAGGTGCCCCTCCCTTCCACGCTTGAAGCAATGAGCACATCTGATTCCTGGCTCCCCCATTTTCTTACACCAAGGGCACCTGAACTGTTCTGAGACTCTCCTGTTACTGTTTATAGTAGCAAACACTTTTAAGTCTTCTTTCCTTTCTGACCTCCTTCTCCTTTCACTTTCACTTTTGCTTCCTTCCTTTGCTTCTCTTTTTCTCTGAGTTGGTCTCTCTGGTCAAACACAAAGTTGGCTATCCTTCATAGCTCTGATATTTCTAGGCTAGACCAGTTTGACACGATTTGATGGAAATAGTCTTGGATATCGCTGGCTGATTGGTCAACAAATGCAGAGGCCAGTATCCGCTGAACTTTGGGGTTATTTGCATCTAGGTAAGCTAGGGCAAACCCCACCTCCAGGAAGCAGACCCAGAAAGCATCAGGGGTCTCATTTTCTCTCTGCATTGTACACTGGAATTCAGGCCAGTTTAGTGGCCCTACCTCACCCAGTGCTTCTATCAGGTTCTCTTTTGCCCTACTATATTCGTCCCAATGATTGGGTATATTGTAGTCCCAATCAGGGCAATTTAGAAGCCAGGCAACTCTGGTTGTGGCTACCCGCCCTGGTGTTATAATAACAGGTTTCTTTGCTATCTCTTCCATCTTCTCATATAGTTTCATAAGTTCATCCTTTGTGAGGAAGATATGAAGCAACTGGGTCATATCTCTGCATGATGGATTATGGCTTTCTATAATGGAATTTAGGGTTTTTATAACTGTCTGTGGATCAGACTGGAAGGAGGGAGCGTCCTTCTTTCAGATGAACAGGTCAGAGGGGGAGAAAGGGATGTGGGTGAGGACATATTCAAATTGTCCCCTGCTGCATTCTGGAACAGGTTTTTGCAGAAGGGGAGCCATCAATTTTGTTTCTGATTTTTCCTTTAGGGGAAGCTTACTTAGTTCTGGTTGGGATTCATTTTCTTTCCCTGCTTCTAAACTTCTTTTCTCTGATAACTCTGCCCAACAATACCAATAAGGCAAGTGAGAGCTCTTTTAATGTATTCAGATCAAAAGTACCACCTTTTGACCAAATTTGGTTCCCAGCCTCATTGCTGAGCTGAGTCCATTTCTCACATAGTTTGCACGCACACTTCTTCCTCTTTCCTGCCTGGACGGGCAATTTGTCCCAACCCCAGGCCTCCATCAGTCTCCCTAGGGGGGATTTTGGTGGGATCCTAGACTTTGAGCTTCCCATTTCCTGGTCTGCTCTTCCCACCATCGGTGACAAGACTCCAGGCTCTACTCTCTTTTCTTTTGCTTGGGTCCCTCACAACTGCAGAATACACCACTCCCAACATGTGAAGGTTTCTAACCTGTGGTCAACCCCTCAGTTTTTCAGGCAAATGGCCTGGGAGGACTCTGTCCACCGAAATTACTCAGAGTATGGGTACCTCCTTTCCAGAATAGGGGTCTGCTCAGTGGTACTTGGCCAGTCGCCCAGGTGTGAACCTTTCACCTTCCTTTCAATCCCTTCCCATGCACTCTCTCCCTTTCTTAACAGAAGGTCATGTGTTCTGAATCAATCCCCTTGCTTTTCAGAACTCACTAGTCATGGCACGGGGGTGGGGGGGTGCGGGCTAGCAGTGAGCCTATTTGTGGCTAGAAAGATTGCAGAGGGAGCAGGATCCAACTGTGGCAGAGAAGGGATTTTCCTCAAGCACATTCACACACACACAAACAAACACATACTCTCTTTCACCTCCTGGGCTTCTAAAATCAATCAGAAAATTTTGTGTGGTACTCACCTACTTTTGAGCAGCCATTGAGTGATGAAACCTCAAGGCTCCCTTTATTACCCTGTGCCACCCAGGCAGGGTCTGTAGAGCTTAAAGGAACCTGTTGCCGGCAGGGTAGTAAGCTCTCCTGGCCCAGTCCGGTGGCTGGGTTAGCTGGGAGTCCCTTTGTGGTTGCCAGAATTGTTAGAAGGAAAAGATCAGGGCTCACTTTTCAGCCAGGAGATCACTTGGCAAAGAAGAAAAAAAAAGAAACAAGACACTCGCTTTAAACTGAAAAGGCAAAAAACAGCTGCTCGGAAGGAAGTTTTTAATTGCAGAAGTGAAGTGACACTCAGCAGTTTGTTTCTGGGTCAGCTGAACAACAAACTGGATAAGAGAAAGGATTCTTACATGGTTCTTCATTTTTGAAGTTTTGGAGTTTGTGCAATATGGGTTTTGTGTTTCTAAAAGGGTTTGGGAGATCCCATTGTGGCTAAATGACTTTCGTCCTGTGTTGGGTCTTGAGTGTGGGGGCTGCTTATTCTGATTCTACTACTTTGTTTTGTTAGCTGCCAAATCTTGCCACGGGGAGATTTCAAAATATCCTGTCTTGAATGGGTTTTCTACGATCTGTTTGCCTGCTTGTGAATGGAGCTGAACATCCAGCTTCCACTTTCTATAGGCTCATTTATCTCTAACCACTGGTAGCTGTTTTCTTGTTACAAAGTTTCCTTTAGGCAGCTGGCCGGAATGTGGAATGAGCCTCAGGCAGGCTTCTTTGTTAGCCGCTTGATTTTTCTTTGCTTTTCTGGGAGCCTTTTCTTATGACTAATATTTTATTTGGGGAAATGAAGAGGGGGAGTCAATTCCTCCCACAGTACTGACTAAATTGCATCTGTTCAGTCCAGGAAAAGAGAGACTTGAGGCTGGAGTACACTGAGATACATGTATAGTCTGCTTTTGCATGGACTTGAAAAGACTAAAACATCTTTTCATTCTGGAGAGAAATTTGTGGATTTTGAAATATGACATTGCTAATGCCAAAGTACCCAGCTATGCTTTCAGAAGTGTTGCACTTCTGATTTCAATAACGCTTTGTAGTTTACAGGTTTGAAAAGGCTGCAAATATATATGAATGGGTTTATCTGAACGAATAAGGCAAGTGGTTTAAAGCTAGTCTTGAATTATTTGAACAAAATGCATACTGTTTGCTGCATTCTCAATTTTCTCTCCAACTGTAGATATATCAGCACACCAACTTGATTACTTTAGAAAACCTAGGATTTTCATTAACTGGCATAAAACCTCCTACATGTTGTCATTTCTTATATTTAAATGACAAAGAAAGAATACATTATTTATTTCAGATTCTGTGCTACTCTATCCTCTATGTTCAATTATATTAATTATCTTATATTATATTCAAGAAATCCAAAAGCAATCAACAAATGCTTTGTTAGAGTGCTCAGTTTGTGACAGCTTTATTAAAATGTAAAAGGCTTGCCTGCAAAGAACTGGAACAATTCAGTTGGTTTATATAAAACAATGTCTTTTTCAGGAAGGAAGTCATTTATGTGCTTTTCTTGAGAACAGATGTAATATTTTTTAGAGCAAGACTCTCAAGAGATGTAGAAGGGTGTGGAGAAACTTTACTTTGGCTTTGTATCAATATTCTGCTTACTCTGTGGGTTAAATTAAATTTCCTATTATTATACTTGATGTTCAGTTAGAAGGTTTTTCCCCCTTCTATAAGAAAGTTTTCTAAAAAGTGAGAAGTACCTCTGAATAGAGACTAAGCCTTACAACATAAATTCCCATTTATTACAGCAATATTTCTATCCACATGACATACAAAAGGAAAGAGATGCCTATTTTACTTGTGCCTACTTTTGTTGTATACAAAAACATGCTGGGCAGAGGAAAAAGATCACATCCTGCAGTCTTAGCATGACTGTTCTGTGATTTATTCCAATGGTCGCCAACTATTTTGGCCAACTGGACATAATTTGAAATTTTGAGAGCATATTATAGGCACTTTGAAAAATGATCACCATGATCTCTATCAGAAACCATCTACCATCACACCAGTTATCCAGGATTCTCTGTCTCTCCTCAGCATACTTTTGCTTTATAATCTTTGCAAAATAAAGTCATGTTTGACATGCAATCTGTTTGGTGCCAAGATGCTGGATGCATCAGCATTTGAGGATGCCATGTTGAAGACTAAGGCACTCAAATGACATGCTTCCTTTTGTAGTATTTATCAACAGTACATTGTGATGTGATGTTTTTAGTTCTTTCACAATTCTTTTGACTAGTACCTAGTTTTCCTAGCAGACATTTTTATCAAATACTGTGTATAAACTGTAATTCATAAGACCAGGAAAGGCAACCTTGCATAAAATGCACTCACAAAATCTGGCCTTTTATTTATTTATTTATTTATTTATTTATTTATTTATTTATTTATTTATTTATTATTGAATTTCTATACCACCCTTCTCCCTGAGGACTCAGGGTGGTGTACAGCCAGAATTAAAAAACATGCAGTACAAATATTAAAAAACAATTAAAAGATATATAAATTTGGCCCAATTAAAACTCACTACCAATTAAAACATTTAAAAATTTCTTCTTAAGCCAGAGCTGGCTCGAGAGCATCCAGGAATAGGTAGTAGATCTATCTTCTGCATGGAGACTGAGCACATGATCTTATTTGCATCTCTGGTCACTCTTTGCCATCTCTTTGCAGGCTTTGATCAGCTGAGATCCCAGCCAGCCGTGTTTAGTGGTAAGGGCCTGTAAATAGTATCTGGCTCCTTGGAGAGCAGAGGCCTGGGCATTCCTGTCAGGAGGGAAGAAGGGGACTCAGTCACTGCCCAGCGACATCTGGGGCATACTGGTACGTGGTGGGAGTGCAAATTGAGCCATGGCAGCAGCTACCCATTGCGGGTTCGCCTGCCTATATTCAGAGTGGAAGATGGCATCTCATGCACGCACCACCAGCCAGCAGCCTGAAGCAGGCAGAA
This sequence comes from Arizona elegans, assembly GCA_022577455.1. Lineage (NCBI taxonomy): Eukaryota > Metazoa > Chordata > Lepidosauria > Squamata > Colubridae > Arizona > Arizona elegans. The sequence goes on along the minus strand of JAKOOJ010000001.1, from coordinate 166,213,472 downwards.
AGAGAGCTTGCCCTGGGGTTTCCCCAGCTCTAAGCCTGAGCCCATCTGCACAGAGAGCTGCAGCCAGGGGAGCTACAACTAGGAGCCATGCAACTGCTTCTAGGAGTAGCAGAGGCTCAAAGATGGCGGGAAAAGATGCAAAACGACACCAAAAGGCATTAGAGAAAGAACTGGCTAAGGTCCAAAAGGCTAAGAAAAGCCTGGATCAGGAATGTTCTCCTATGGGAGGGGCAGATGCTTTCTGTTGTGGTCCGCCAGCAGCCTGCAGAGCTGGCAGTGGAATTGGACAGTGATGAGGCTGAGGAAGAACATGGGCCAGTCCTGGAGGTTGGGAAAGGCCCGGATGAGGGCTCTGCATCGGAGGCAGAGATGGGGCCAGGGACATCGGGGAGTAATGACAGAGGTCTTCCCCCCAACCGGGATAAAGTGGGATTTGTACTCAGCCTGCTCTCTGGCTCTTCAGCTCGCTGGGCCATGCCCCTGCTGGTCCAGGCTAGTCCTCTGTTGGACGATTTCAGGGGGTTTTGTGAGCATCTCAGACTTATGTACAAGGACCCCATCAAAATGCAGACTGCCAGGAAGACCCTGAAGCAGGGCTGGAAACTGCTGCAGGAATATATCAGTGAGTTTTGGCTGCTTAGCCAGGATTTGGCCTGGAATGAGGCGGCCCTCATGGATGCGTTCCAGGATGGCTTATTAGAGGAGTTGCAGGATGAACTGGTCCGGGTTGATATCCCTCTGACCCTCAACGCGCTGGTACATCTGTGCCTTAGGATCGACGCCTGGTTGCAGATACGGATCAGTCGCTGTGCCTGCCAGGAGACCTGTGTGGTTCCAGTCTGGCATGAGACCCCCAGCTCCACGGGTGGAGCCCTTGGAAATAGGTGCAGCCAGACCCCATCTGTCAGTGGTCGAGAAAAATAGACGACGATCAGGGTGGATTTTGTTTGTATTGCAGGGAACCGGGACACATGACCGCCTCTTGCCCAAAGAAGCAACGAGGGGAGTCGGCTCCTGGGCCTGCCCCAAAGCCACAGAAACACCCTGAGCCCAATCTAGAGGAGACCCTGGGTTGGGTGCGCACCAATATCAAGGCACGCCCAGCAGACGTGGAAGCTGGAAACCACCACCCCCCCCGGCATTTGATTTTGGCGGCAAAAGTCTTCCTGTCCAATAGTCCGCAGGGGATTCTGGCTCATCCTGTGGTGGACACTGGAGCTACAACTAATTTTATGGATGCGGCGTTTGTAGCCAAATATTCAGTCCCTCAGTGTCCATTGGATCCTCCCATGCTCGTGGAGACCATTGATGGCCAGGTGCTTCTGTCTGGTCCTTTTACAGCCATCACACAACCCTTGCGCCTGACCATCAGGTCTCATTAGGAGGCCATTCAGTTTTATATTACCTCCGGCCTACATTTTCCCATGGTCTTGGGCTTGGCTTGGCTCTGGACACACAACCCGCAGATCTATTGGTCCCAGAACTTCATCTCTTTCCCGAACCTGCAATGTGTGGACCACACCCACCAAGTCTGCGCAGGCCAGCAGCTGAGTCCAACTGGGGTGTCCTTGCCTTCCGACCTCAAGGATTTTGCGGATGTTTTCAGCAAGCAGGAGGCAGACCAATTGCCCCTGCACCCGCCATACAACTGCCCCATTGATTTGATTCTGGACGCGCCACTCCCAGTGGGGCATTTGTATTCGATGTCGGACTCTGAATTGGCCACATTACGGGACTTTGTGGACAAAACCTGGCTTGGGGTTTTATCCGGCCCTCGTCGTTGCCATTGTCCGCCCCAGTCCTGTTCATGAAAAAGAAGACCGGAGGCTTTGTTGCGACTACCACAAGTTAAACGCGATCATGGTGTGCAACCGGTATCCTCTGCCCCTTATTCCCGAATTTTTGGAACAGCTTCGGGAGGCTACTGTGTTCACTAAATTGGACTTGCGAGGGTCTTATAATCTTGTTCGGATCTGTCCCGGGGATGAATGGAAGATGGCATTCGGCACCCGTTACGGACATTTTGACTATACAGTCAAGCTGTTTGGGCTGACCAATGCTCCTGCTGTCTTCCAACATTTCATGAATGACATTTTTACGAGCCCCTTGGGCAAGTTTGTCATCATTTACTTGGACAACATTCTGATCTATTCTCCTTCCCAGGAGAGCCACCAACAGCACCTCTGCCTGGTCCTGCAATGTCTTTGGGAGCATCATCTGTATGCTAAACTGGAGAAATGTCAGATTTTCCAGTCCACTATTGAGTTTCTGGGACATCGCATCTCTCCCAAGGGCATTGCCATGGAGCCGAGCAAGGTGGAATCTTTATGTAGTTGGCAACCTCCTCAATGAGTGAAGGATGTCCAGTGCCTCCTCAGGTTCGCCCAACTACTATTGGACTTTTATCCCCAGCTTTGCTGCCTTGACCGCAACCCTCAATCGGCTTCTGCAGAAAAAAGTCCCGTTCCAGTGGGGTACCCCCGAGCAGCAGGCATTCCAGGCCTTGAAACAGGCCTTCATGAAGGAGTCTATCTTGAAGCATCCTGACCCCCACTGTCCATTTGTGGTGGAAGCAGATGCATTGGATGTTGCTGTTGATGCGGTGTTGCTCCAGGCTCACGCACCCGGCGGTACCCTCTTCCCTTGCACTTATTATTTGCGGAAGCTCAACCTTTCCGAGTGCAATTACACTATCTGGGAGAAGGAGTTACTGGCCATTAAGATAGCGTTTGAGGCCTAGAGACATCTTCTGGAGGGGGCCCGGCATCAAATTGAAGTCCAGATGGACCATAAAAACTTCCTACAGACCGCCCGGAAACTGAACCAATGGCAGATTTGGTGGTCCCTCTTCTTTGCCCAGTTCAATTTCCGCATGATGTACATCCCCAGTGGTCGCAACCAAAGGGCAGATGCGCTCTCTCAGAAACCGGAGTATTCCCACATTGAAGATCTGCTTCCACTCCGGACAGCGTTGCCTGTAGAGTCTTTCTCCATGGTTCAGGAACCAGTGGATTTACAGGCTCAGATACAGAAAGCGCAGCGGCACGATGCTTACATGGAGCAACGGAAGGAAGAGGTGGGGCCCGCCTCTCCTGGACATTTCACGAGGAATTCTTGTGGTACTGAGACAAGCTCTACACGCCAGTGGGGCCGCTCCAGGGACTTATCTTGTTGCAGTGCCATGATAATCCTGTGGCAGGGCACTTTGGCCTCTTTAAGACATTACATCTAGTTTCTCACACTTTTTGGTGGCCCCGATTGTGACACGATGTCCAGGCTTATGCAACATCCTGTGTTTGCTGCTGTCAGGCCAAGTTTGCAACGGGAGCCCCTCCAGGGCTGCTTCAGCCATTGCCGACACCAGAAAGACCCTGGGGTGCCATTTCCATGGACTTCTTGATGGATTTGCCTCTGTCTTCTGGATTCATGACTGTGTTCGTGGTGGTGGACAGTTTTGGAAAGGGCTGATGATGGCCTTGGACATGAAAATCTGCCTGTCACCAGCCCATCATCTGGAAACCGACAATGGGACTGATAAAGTTATTGGCATTCTGAAATAATACCTGCGCTGCTTTGAGGGTTAGGGTTAGGGTATGACATCACCAGTATTCGGGATTCCTGGTGGCTAAAAGAACGGTTCTAGTATCTCTCTCTCTCTCTTTTAAGTTTTTTATTTTTATTTCTCATAAACACATTTACATGTTCAGTCATTTCCATCATTTTTCATTCATCTTTTCTTTTAACTTTCATTTTTACTTTTTACTTTTTCGGGACTGCTCTTTTACCCTTTACCTTTACTCCAACCTTTCTTCTTCTCCTCCTCTTCTCTTCCTCTCTCTTCTCTTACTTCTTTTGTTCTTTCTTTCCTTCTCTTTCTGACTTCTCCTTCTCTTCCCCCACTCCTCTCTTCTTCCCCCTTTCTAACCTTCTCCTCTACTCCACTTTCCCCTCCCTTTTCTTCCTCTCCTTTTCCCTTTCTTCTTTCTCATCTTCTCTCCTCTCCTCTCTTTTCCCTTCCTCTCTCTCTACTGCTTCCCCTCTCTCCTGTTGTTTCCCTTTTCAGTTCAATCTAAAGTGGTATTCAAGCAGCCCCAATTTCCTAATTATCTTTATTCTCATTTCACTTTCTTATTCAATTATTATTTATTTTTATTTCATCATTTGCATACATTTTTATAATATCTCACTTTTTTCCCTTTTAACACCCCCCCCCCTTTTACTTGGCATCATCTGGGTATCTATTTTTCTAATTGTTTTCTCCCATCTATTCTCTATCTATTTTATTTCTATATCCTTATTCATATTTCTTTTCTAACCAATCATAAAAGTTATGCCATGTCTTGAAATACATCGACTCCTCTTTATCTTTTATTCTCAATGTTAATCTATTCATTTCTGCACATTCTAAAATTTTCTTTATAATTTCTCCTTCCAACGGGATTTTATCTGCTTTCCAGTTTTGTGCAAATACAATTCTAGCCGCTGTTATTATATGAATAATCAAGTATGTATCTTCTTTACTATATTTCTCTGGTACAATTCCCAATAAGAATATCTCTGGTTTTAACTCTATATGTTGCTGCAGCATTCCCTCTTACCATGTTTGTATTTTCACCCAATATTGTTTTGCTTCTTTACACAACCACCACATATGATAGTATGATCCCGGCAAATGGTGACATTTCCAACATTTAGCTGATTTGTCTTTAAACATCTTAATTAATCTTTCTGGTGGCATATGCCATCTATAAAACATCTTATACAAGTGGGCGGTGACGTCATCACGAACGGGTGAGGAAACGGAGGCTCCGTCTCTGAAACCCAAATTTCCTCATTAATTGCTCTTTAGGGGCATTCCTGAACTTGGAGGGATCGGGAAACGAAAGAGGAATTCGCGAAGCCCCCTGGTGTTGCGCTGTCATCAGGGAGGTCGAGCGATCAACCTCTTAAATTGGTGGAGAAGAAGTCGGCCTTATCGGCGGACAGGAGTGATGGCGCCCGCCTAGATCGAAGCAAAAAGTGGAAGCAAATCCGAGTGACTGTCAGATAGATCACCTACAATAGAGACGGCAAACGGGACGCGCGATCCAATCAGAGGAAGACAAGTGAGTTACAACAGCGGCGATACAAGAGAAGGAAAAAAGGGGGAATAACTACAGCGCGGAAAAGAGAAACCCATAGAATGACTAAGCAAATATAAGAAAAGGAGAAATAGCGCTCGAAGTGGTCTGACTGCGGACTTTTACAGTTGATCAAAGGGAGCAGCCTGTGGACTTTGTGGATATAGAGACAAGCCGTTTGATCTTGGGAATTATAACTGATTCAAACCCCAAACATCGGAAACCGAGTGCAGAGACTGAAATACTGGACTAAGTGGTGAATTTCACGGATACAGAAGACCTGTCTGGATTTCGAACTCTGGATTTACAAATAACTTTGGATAATAAGAACTCAAGTTTAAAAAAAAAAGATTTGAAGATTGAATGCAGAGATCCGATTACTGGGAGAAGAAATTAAAAAAAAAAGACTGAGACGACACAGATTGCGTTTTTTATGATTGTGAAAGAACAGACTGAGAGAGGTAAAGCAAGAAGACAATAAGGACTAAAGAAAATAAAAATTAAGTGAATTATTAATTTTGAACTGTTTAATTAGTTAATAAGTTTAATATTTGAAAGAAATATATAAGTTGACAATATTTTTATAGCTATAAATTGTATTGTGAAATTGTAGTTAGACAAGGAATTATTGTTAAAGTGAAAGACTGATTTTTATACAAAATAACAGATGAGTTGACTGTATCTCTGAGATAGACTGATTGAAAAAGGGGGTAATTGAAAAGATTGCTAATTAGAAAATTAAGAAAATCAAATTAAAATCTTGATTGATAAGTAAATAGATTTATATTGTGAATAAGAATTAATTGCTCAATTGGGATAACTGGCAATATAATATAATATAACTATATATAAGTTGTGTGGTGTATAAGTAGTATTTGGAGGGGAAAAGAGATATTAAGGAATAACTTAATAATTGATGTTAAGATTGGAAAGCTTTACACGAATATTAAAAATGTCTACAACATCCACCATAACAAAGACAGGGAAAAAACCTACAACGAGTACGTTAGTAATGACTCCTTCCCCCTCACAACAAAAAACAATAGATAGCATGATGGGGAAAGAAAAAGAAAAAGAAAAACTGGAAATGGCACCTAATGTAATACAAGATACGTTTCAAAAGATCCAGGAAACACTGCTTCAAACACAAGAAAAAATAGCTGAAAATCAGGAAGAAATGAGAACGTTCCATGCAGAGATCAGAAATGAATTAGGAGAAGTTAAGGAAGATATTAAGACCATGAAGGATAAAATTGGGGGCATTCAAAATTCTATAGCAGAAAATGAACAGAGAATTAGGAAAACGGAAACAAAAATAGATCACGTGGAATTAAAAGTAGAAGCAATGGAACAAAAAACCCTACAACTAAACAAAGAAATGTCAGATTCCTTGGCCATGCTCGAAATGGAAAAGGCCTCATACTTCTTGCGTTTTCAAAATGTTCCAGAAAAAAAAAATGAGGATTTAGAAGGAAAGATGGTGGAGATTATTGCAGGAATGATACAAAAAGAGCCAGAAGAAATAAAAGGACAATTGGAAGAAACTTATCGTGTACAAACAAATTATATAAGAAGACACAGATTGGCGAGAGAAGTCCATGTTAAATTTTTAAAAAAATCAATCCGAGATGAAGCCTATAAGAAATCTAGAGAAGAAACGGTGATCTATAATGGAAAAGAAATTATAATTTTAAAACAGATACCCCGAAGGGTAAGAAATCTACGACAACAATATCAGTTTTTAACACAACTATTGATCAAATACAAGATAATGTATAGATGGCTGCCAATAGAGGGGATCTTAATTACGTGGGAAGACAAAAAATATAAAATAGACACTCTAGAAAAGGCAAGAGAATTTCATAACACACATTTTAGACTAGAAGTAGAACAGGAAAGCAAGGAGGAAACAGATAGTAAAAGTCAAGAAGAAGAACCAATAGAAACAAATGAAGAAAAAGAAATAAGACAGAGGCAAGAAAAAGAGAGAGAACAGAGAGAAGGTGCAAAACCTAGGGAACGGATGGAAACAAGAAACACAAAAAAGCAGATACAATAGGCAATGGACAAACAGATCAAACTCTTTTCGGTAAACATTAATGGCTTAAATGCCCCAAAGAAAAGGAATCAAATTTTCACAAAATTACGAAAATTAGAAGCAGATGTGATATGTCTGCAAGAAGTACACATTCAAAAAGATTATCAAAAAATCCTAGAAAACCCCAAATTAGGAAAATTATATTTATCTCTGGCCCCAAAAAAGAAAAAAGGAGTAGTGATTTACGTAAAAGAAAAAATACAATCTAAACTAGTTTATACCGATGAGCAAGGTAGAGTGGTGATGGTTGAATTAGAAATAGGAAAGAGGAAAATGTTAATTGTAGGGATTTATGCACCTAACCAAAAACTACAGGTTTTTTTTAAAGACCTACATATAAAATTAGCAGAATTAGAATATGATGATATTTGTGTAATAGGGGATTATAATGCAATAGTAAATGCAAAGAAAGACTACAAAACTGAGAAAAAAAAAACAAAAGAAAAAAGAAATACTCCCAAAAGAATTCTTTACCATGGCTGAAGAACTAAACTTGGCAGACGTATGGAGGGAAACACATGAAGAAGAGGCCCAATACACCTTTTACTCCCATCCGCATAATTCATGGTCAAGACTGGACATGGCATGGATGACCCCAAGTATCAAAATAGAAGTAGAAAAAATTGAGATAGGCACAAACCAATGGGCAGACCACAATCCATTATTCATAAACTGGAAAGGGGAAAGAAGACGTAAGAGATGGACAATGAACCAAAGATTATGTAAAGAAAAAGAATTTAATTTGATGTTAGAAAAGGAAGTAAAAATATTCTTTCAGATAAATAAAATAGAGGAAACCTCTTTACAAAACACATGGGATACTTTAAAAGCATATATAAGAGGCCTAGTAATAGCATATACGAGGAAAAAGAATAAAGAGAAGAAAAATCAATTAGAGAAATTAGAGAAAAACCTAAAACAAATAGAACAAAAACTCCAGGAAAAGCCCCAGAACAAAATAATAAGAGAAGAATGGGAAATGATTAAGCATAAATTGAATTTGATAAACCAAGTAGAACTAGCCCAAAAAATAAAAATGGCGAAACAAAACTATTTCGAGCACGCAAATAAAACGGGCAGATGGCTAGCCTATAAACTGAAAAAAGAACAGAAAAAAATAATGATATACCAATTGAAAGATGATAAAGGAGAAATTCAACATAGTAAAGAGGCCAAAAAAGATATTATTAAGAAATTTTATGCGACTGTATATAATCAGGGGAAAATAGAGGAAGATAAAATAAAACAGTACATAGGGAAATCAGGAATGCCAAAAATCACAGAAGAACAAAGAATTACTCTCAATAGGCCAATAACCAAATTAGAACTAGATGAAGTACTGAAAAAGCAAAAAAACAATAAAACACCGGGTCCTGACGGGCTACCGGTAGAAATATATAAAACAATGCAAGAAGTATTGGGAGAGAATATGTTGCGATTATATAATGAAGCTATGGAGAAAGCCAAAATACCAAACTCATGGACAGAAGCCATAATAACAATCATTCCAAAAGAAGACACAGATCTCCAGTTAATACAAAACTATAGACCTATTTCATTATTGAATGCCGATTACAAAATATTTGCAGCAATCTTGGCAGAAAGGATTAAATTAGTATTAAATACATATATACACCCAGACCAAAATGGATTTCTGCCGGGACGCCAAATAAAGAACAACATGAGAATAATACTTAATGCTTTAGAATACTATGAATCACACCCGGAGAAGCAGGCAGTGTTGGTTTTTCTTGACGCCCAAAAGGCCTTTGATAACCAAAATTGGAAATTTATGATTGAACAACTACAAAATATGCAAATTGGGGAAAAATTTGGGAAAATTATAGCAGAAATCTATACCAAGCAATCAGCAAGGATAATTATGAATGATGACATAACAGACAAATTTAATATAACAAAAGGAGTCAGACAAGGCTGTCCACTTTCCCCCTTACTATATATTCTATCATTGGAAATCCTGTTGAAAAAAATTAGAGAAGACCAAGGAATTGAAGGTTTAAGGATTAATAGAGAAGAATACAAAGTTCAAGCCTTTGCTGATGACTTAGTATTTTTGACAGAAAATCCTATGGAATCTATACCTAATTTGTTCCAAAAAATAGAAGAATTTGGAGAAGTGGCTGGACTAAAAATTAATAAAAGTAAATCGAAGCTAATTGTTAAAAATCTTACGGAAATCCAAACAAAAGATTTGATAGATAATATACAAATTCAAACAACAAAAAAAATAAAATATCTAGGAATTTGCTTATCTACAAGAACATCAGCAATTAAAGAAAACAATTATGATAAATTACTAGAACAAACAAAGAAAGACTTAGAAAAATGGGAAAACTTACATATTTCATTCCTAGGAAGAATTTCGGCCATCAAAATGATTATATTACCTAAATTTTTATATTTGTTTCAGGTCACCCCAATTAAATTAGATAAACCATTTTTTGAAAAGCTGAATAAAATAATATCTAAATTTATCTGGCAAGGGAAAAGGCCACGAATAAAATTTAAACTGCTTCAGGATACAAAAGATAGAGGAGGAGCTGCACTCCCTGACTGGGAGATATACTACCAAGCAGCAGTACTATCGTGGGTTAAAGACTGGATAGAATTAAAGGACTCTAGAATTTTAACAATTGAGGGACACGAACTTCAAACTGGCTGGCACTCCTTTATGTGGGATGAGAAATACAAAACACATTCATATTTTAAAACACATACAATAAGGAACTCACTATTACAAATTTGGCTTAAAATTAAAAAACAACATTATATGAAGATACCAAATTGGCTAGCACCGGCTGAATCAATTAGGCACCCAAATTTAACAGATAAGACAAAAATAATTAGATATAAAGATATAATTGACTATCAAGGCAAACTAAAGACAAAACAACAATTGGAGACAGATTTACACAGAGGAATAGACTGGTGGACTTACACTCAAATACAATCCAAATATAGAGAGCATATAAAAACATATGAAATTTATAATCAAAAACAAGAAATAGATAAAATTATATTAGACTCAGAAAATAAATTAATTAGTAGAATTTATAAATTTCTCCTACGCTATAAATTGGAAGAAGAGACAGTCAAAGAAACGATGATCAAGTGGGCTCAAAATATCAAACACACAATACCTTTGGAAAAATGGGAAAAGTTCTGGCAGGTAAACCTAAAGTTAACGAAAGCAACAGCATACAAGGAAAACCAACTGAAAATGTTCTATCGGTGGCATATGCATCCAACCAGATTGGCAAAAATACAACCTAAAAATAGCCCAATTTGTTGGAAGTGCAAAAAGGCACAAGGGACTTTCTATCATTTATGGTGGACGTGCCCGGCAGCAAAGAAATTTTGGTCCAATATCAAAAAATGGTTGGAACAAATAACAAAAACACAGATTGAAAAAGAACCAGAAACATTTTTATTAGGAATATTTAACAAATCATACACTAAGGATATCAAATATCTTACAATTCACATATTAACTGCTGCAAGAATAACCTACGCAAGAAATTGGAAACAAGAAAAAATACCAAGTGAAACAGAAGTAATAGGGAAAATTTTAGAATGCGCTGAAATGGATAGGTTAACCAAAGAATTACAAGAAAAAGAAGAATCAGACTATTATAAAATATGGAATAATTGGTATAATTGGTTAAAAATTAGAAATATACAAAAAACATAGGGGATATATTACCGATTGATACATATATATGTAATAAAAAATATTATTAGATTAAAGAAAGGTGAAGGAATATATTATAAGTAGAATTGTAGAACGTCACTCTGAAAAAATGCTTAAGAAGATATACTCTTTTTGTGTATATGTTGTATAAATGTTCGTTGTGTATATGTTATGTATGTCTTTTTTTAATATTTATATTCAATAAAAACTATTTAAAAAAAAACAAAAAAAACATCTTATACAAGTTTTCTTTATAGGCTGTTGCCATTGTTAATTTGTAGTTTCTTTCCCAAAGTTGTTGCCATTTCTCCAATTCTATGGTATATCCAAAATTCTTTGCCCATGCTATCATTGTTTTTTTTACTTCATCTTCTAATCCAGGGGTCGGCAAACTTAAACACTCAAAGAGCCACTTGGACCTGTTTCCCATAGAAAAAAAACACACCGGAGCCTGGGTGGGCATGGCCAACTCGATGTCACTCACTCACCCAGTCACATGACCCCCTCCTAGCCATGCCTACCCAGCCACAAAACCATTCTGTCTCTCTCCCCCTCTTCCTATCTCCCCCTCTTTCCCCCCATATCTCTCTCCCTCTGTCTCTCTCTCTCTCTTTTCCCCTCTCTCACCCCTCTCTATGTATCACTCTGTATGTGTCTCTATGTCTCTTTCTCTCCCCCATCTCTCTCTCTGTGTGTCTCTCCCTCTCCCTTCGGGTGACCGTCCTCCTCCTCCCCCTCCTCTGGCCATCACCTTGCTGTTTCATCACCCATCCCCAGCAACTCTTCGGCTGAGTGCGGAGAGTGCGAACTCCAGCCTGAAGCGGCAGGAAGCAAAGGCTGCCTTACGTGCAAATGTGGCGCGAAGGTAGGTACAGGGCAGCTTCTCTCCTGCACTCTCCTCTTCCTCCCACTCTCGTGATGCCCTAGCCGGCTGTGGCTGAGCCGGGAGCATGCGCACACGTGGGGAGACCCTCCTTAAGCAAGCCGCTGCTCACCCTGTGCGCACCTTTCCTGAGCTTTGGCGCTTGCTTAAGGAGGGTCTCCCTGCACGTGTGCATGCTCCCGGCTCAGCCACAGCCGACCAGGGCATCATGAGTGTGGAAGAGCCACACTCAAGGGGCCAAAGAGCCGCATGTGGCTCGCGAGCTGTGGTTTGCCGACCACTGTTCTAGTCTAATATGCAGTAAATAATTATATAATTTCTTAATCATTTTCTCATCGGTTCCTGTCAATATTTCATCCAGTTCTGATTTCCCTAAATTAAAGCCATATTGTCTACGATATGCTTTATATCTTGATTGTATTTGCAGTCTTGCATACCAATCTCAATCCCTTGCCTCTCTATTTGGATATGTCACCGTTTCTATTGTAGAAAGCCACATTGGAATATTCAAATAATGTTTTTCTTTCACTCTCTCCCACACTGATAACAAACCATTTCTTACATAATGTCTTTGGAAATATCCATGTATCCTTTGTTTCCCGTACCATAAAAAGGCATGCCAACCCAGTTGTAAATCATGACCCTCCAATGTCAATAGTTTTGTATTCCTTAATAAAATCCATTCTTTAATCCATGTTAACGCTGCCACTTGATAATACAATTCCCAATTCAGAAGGCCAAACCCACCTCTAATTCTTGCATCTTGTAGCATTTTTACATTAATCCTTGCTCTCCTTCCTTGCCACACATATTTCCACGTTATTTTCTTCAACTCTTCAAAATATTTTTTCTCCAGTTTTATTGGTATAGTTTGAAATAAAAATAATATTTTTGGTAATACATTCATTTTTATTAATGCTATTCTTTCCATTAGTGATAATTACAAATTTCTCCATTTCTCCAGGTCTATTTCAATTTGTTTTTTCAGTTTGTGATAATTGTCTTCCTTAAGCATTGCACATCTTTTTTTTTTTTTATTAAAAAGTTTTATAAGAAATACAAACAATTTTTCCCCCCCACCCTTCCCCTTCCCCACATAAATTATACATTTTCTTATACATAAGAAATCCTCCATATACATATTTCCCTTAAAGAAAGCATTACAATAAAACATTTTAATTATCTTCGGAGTTGCTCTTCTCCTTCTTCCCTCATTCCACAACAAACCTTCTTCTCCTCCTCCTTTCTTTCCCATCCCCCCCTCCTCTTCCCTCCTACCTCTTCTCCCACCTCATCCTACTTCCTTTCCCTTTCCCCCACTTCTCTCTTCTTTTCCCCCTTCTCGCCTTCACTCCTACTCCTGTCCCCTTCCCTTCCCTTCCTCCTCTCCTTTCTTCCATTCCTCTCCCTCCCTCTCCTCTTCCTACCCCCTCCTCCTCTCTCCTTTCTAACTTCTTTGCTGTGAAATATTTTCCTCCTTTAGTATCTGAGCAACTCCTATATTCTAGAATACACTTTCTTCTGCTAAGACATTTCACTATTCATCACTTCCCCCCCTCCCTTATCCCCCCCTCCCCACCCCACCCCTGACTTCCCAGAGCAAAAACAGGGTATAGCATCTAACAAACATATGCTAAAATAAACTAACAAATTATAAAGTTCAAAGCTCCCACATGTTCTTTAACTCCCTTTGCTCCAATTCAACAACCTCCCTTTTATAAATTCTCAATACCAATTAAATTAAATTCATTCTTCCTACTTATATAGAAAAAAAAGAAAAAAAAACCTTTTTCTTAATGCATAATCCGATACTTTAGCAGTCTTACAAACAATAAAAATCATGAATAAATTCCATTTCTATACCAAAAAAAAAAATTTTTCATCTTAAAATCTTGCACATTTTATCTCATATATCTTATTAAAATAATATAGTCTAATGTTAAGCATTTTAAAAATCTCTTAATACCTTTAAAACACTTATTTACCAAATATAAATTTCAGAATCTATAGGAGGGTATCCTTCAATTTTTCAGTTAACCGTCTTAATACCTCTAACTTTTTTTTTTTTAAAAAAACAACCCTTAACTATCCAAAACTAATTATCAGTTTACAATAAAATTCTGAGTTTAACATTAATCCTCTTCGCTTCAAAGAGTTAGACATCCTAAAAACTTATACAATTTATCTCATATATCTTGTAGAATAATATAACCTTATGTTAAACATTTTAAAAATCTTTTAATACCATTAAAACACATATTTGCCCGTTGCCAATTTCAAGAATCCACAGGAGAATATCTTTCTTAATCTTCTGTTCTTCACTTCTTTTTGTATTTTTTCCAATCCATTTTTTTTATAAGTTCTTTCAACAATCCCCCCAGTTTTATTTTGGAAACTTTTAAAATAGTGATTTGAGGCTGATGTTTCTGAAATACTCGCTCTCTTCTTGAAGTCAGATTTTCTAACTTAAAATCCTCATCTCGTCTCTTCTGGTTTGTATAATCATTCAATCCATTTCTTTGTCCATATAACCAAAATTTGTTGCCATAAAGATTGTCAGCTTGCAATAAAGAAACCATTTGTTGCTTTTCTGTCATTGGAATGGAAACGTCCACCAAAACCTTTGTTTCAGCTGTACCAGCCAATCTCTTAATCCTGTCCATTTCCTGATCTTCCAAAAACAAATTCTTGTGAATAATTTCCTGCTTATAATTTCCCAAGCTATTTTTTGAAAAAGCCCTTTCGATTGTATTCAGCAGGGCTGAGGTAAAAAAGTCTAAGAGTTCTTGAAAAGCCTGGACAGTCACGGCTTGGGAATTTGCTGATTCACCAGCCCTGTTGTCAGCCATATTTCAGCTACTTTGTATTTATCCAGCTATCAGGACAACAATTCAACTTTTTTCCACACAGTATAAAGACCAGATTTTGGTTAAAATCAGAACCAAATTCTTTTCCTCGATACCAAATTCTTTTCCTGGCCGCTTCCATTTAAAACTTTCTCTTAGGATGTAATCCAGTAGCTGTAAAGTGTTAACAAGCCTTAACGAGCACTTCCCCTGGTAGTTTCTTCCTCCCGCCCTCAGGAGCCATTTTCTGCATAATAAAGCGGAGTTAAAGTGTTACTTGCAAATTTCCTTTTGTTTTCTCCTGATTTGCTCCGTCTGCGATCGAAGTAAAGCTGTTAAAAATCCCCCGTTGATTTTCTGCAGATTCTGGTCGCAGCTTCTAGCTCCGCTTCAGCGGAGTCGTTTCTGGTCCGGAGTGGCTTGACAGGCTTCAATAGGGAGCCCACACCCTTTGCACCCCAGGATTTCTCCTAGCGCACTTGGGGGGGGCTCTACCCCCGCCTGTCGACTCTATTCTCTCCCCTTTGCCCGGGGAGAGGGTTCCAAGCCTCCAGACAGCAGTTTTCCGGCTGTTCTGGGGCTTTTACGGAACCAGAGAACGGGCGCTCAAAGAGAGCGTCTTCAAAGCTGCGGAGCCAGGCAGGAAGTCCAAGCATTGCACATCTTGATGTCAGATAGATGCCCAAATATTTCACTTTTTTCACAATTTGGATGTCCAGTTTCTCCATCATCTCCTTTTGCTTTTCTCTCATATTTTTAACTAATATTTTTGTCTTATCTTTATTAATTTTCAGACCTGCTACTTTCCCATATTCTTCTATTTGTTCTAATAGTTTTGGCACTGTCTTTATGGGTCTTCCATGATAAACACCAAATCATCCGCAAATGCTTGTAGTTTATATTCTTCTTTTTTAATTCTCATTCCTTTTATTTCCTTTTCCTGCCTCACTTTTCTATTTAAAATCTCTAATGTTAATAATATAAATAATAATGGAGACAAAGGGCATCCTTGTCTTGTTCTTTTTCTAATATCTATTTTCTCTGTCATTTCACCATTTACCATCATCTTTGCCACTTGGTCTCTAGCAGATATACGACAGGGCAACTTTCTCACCTCCATAGATCTCACAGAGGCATATCTCCATATACCCATCAAACCTGCTCACAGACAGTTCCTCCGTTTCTCATATGCAGAAAGGCATTATCAATACAAGGCCAGGCCATTCGGCCTGTCTTTAGCACCACAAGTTTTTACAAAGATATTGGCGGCCTTAGCAGCCCACCTTCGATCCGTGCCAATCAGGGTCCAATATTACCTGGACGACATTCTGATTCAGTCCTCGTCAGCAGTTCAAGCAGAGGCAGACCTAAGGATCACAATCCAGGTCCTACAAAACATGGCTTTTCAATAAACAACAGGAAGAGACATTTTCATCCAACCATCAGGTTGTTCCATTTGGGAGCCATTATAGATACATCTGTATGCGTAGTCCCTCTATCCCTGGAGAGATGAGACAGCTTGCAACAGTTAGCAAGCCGCATCACAGCCATGGGCACAGTACCACTCGTACTCCTGTCGCAGCTCCTGGGGAAGATGATGTCGTGCATCTCCATCGTACCTTGGGCATGACTACACGCCAGGGCACTGCAGTGGTTTCTCCTGCCTTACCGATGATTCGGCAGGAGCAATTCCCAGGACAGGGTAAGAGTTCCTCTACAGGTACTGCAGTCCCTTCGGTGGCGGAGGTCACAGGCCCTTACCAAAGGGTGCCTCTTCAAGGAGCCAGACCGTCTGACCATCACGACGGATGCCAGCCTTTAAGGTTGGAGGGCCCATTGCCAGTCACAGATCACACAGGGCTGGTGGACCCAGGCGGACCTGTCGCACAAGATCAATTGGCTGGAGCTCAGGGTGGTTTACCTGGCTCTCAAGAGCTTCAAGGAAGCCATAGTGGGACAACACGTTTTGGTCTTAACAGACAATGTGACAGCCAAAGCCCACATCAATTGTCAAGGAAGGACTCATTCTAGGTCCCTCATGGCAGTGGCAGATTGTCTGGGGCGCTAGGCGGAGAGTCATCTTCAGTCCATAAGGACAGAGCACATCTCTGGACCATTCAGAGTGACGTCTGCACCCCTCACTGTTCCAAGAGCTGGCAGTTCATTACTGGTTATAGATCTGTTTGCCTCTCCAGAAAACACTTACCTGCTGAAGCTTTTCAGCAGTTCAAATCACAGGGGTCAGAGGGGACAGATGTCCTGTGATGGCCATAGCCTCGGGGCCTTTTATACGCACTTTCCCCTTCCTTACCTTGATTCCGGCAGTCATCAGGAAGATACGGGGCCTTTAGAGGTGATCCTGTTAGCTCCCTATTAGCCCAGGAGACCGTGGTTTGCAGACCTAGTCCACCTGTCCATGAGACCACCCTGGAGAATACCTTGGGAGAGATTATACCTCAGCCAGGGAGACCTACTGACCACCTGGTGATTGAGTGGCAGTCCCTGAGGCGGGAGCATTTCTCCCCCAGAATCATTCAAACCATCCAAGCCTCTAGTCGACAGTCCACAGACAGGATATATAATTCGACCTTGAAGGCATTTTGCTCCTGGTGCTCTAGATGAGAGGCCAATCTCACAGAGGTTTCAGTGGCGCAGATCTTGGAGTTCCTCCAGGAGGGATTGGACAAGGCATTAATGCCCAACACCATCTGGAGACAGATAGGACAGATAGGTCTTCTGTCCTATCATGCGCAAGTTTAGAGTCACTTACTAAGCATCCCACAGTGGGTGCAGATTCCTCAGGGGTGCCTCCAATTTATGCCCACCTGTGATTCACAGGTATCCCACTTGGAATCTAACTAAGGTTTTGCAGACCCTTACCGAGAGTCCCTTTGAGCCTCTGCATATTCCACCTGGACAGGGTGGTCCTATGTTTGGACCCTTCTTTCATTCCTAAAGTCAATTAATGGTTTCATAGGGCCCAGGAGTTGATATTATTATTATTATTATTATTATTATTATTATTATTATTATTATTATTATTATTATTATTATTATTATTATTATTATTTATTTATTTATTTATTTATTTATTAAATTTTTATACCGCCCCCTCTCCCGAAGGACTCGGGGCGGTGAACAGCCAGAATTAAAACACACAATACAAATATTAAAATACATTAAAACAAAATTAAATTATCTTAGGCTTCTCCAATTTAAAACCCCATTACCCATAAAAATCACCCAATTAAAATTTTTTAACCCAGCCCGGCTTGCTGAAATAAAAAAGTCTTCAGGGCCCGGCGGAAGGTCCGGAGGTCCGGGATTAGTTGTATCCCTGGGGGTAGCTCATTCCAGAGGGCGGGTGCCCCCACAGAGAAGGCTCTTTCCCGGGGGGTCGCCAGCCGACATTGCCTGACAGACGGCCCCCCGAGGAGACCCTCTCTGTGGGAGCGTGTTGGCCGGTGGGAGGTTATCGGAGGCAGAAGGTGGTCTCGTAAATAACTGGGTCCTAAGCCATGGAGCGCTTTGAAGATGAGAACCAACACCTTGAAGCGCACTCGGAAGACCACTGGAAGCCAATGCAGCTCGCGCAGGAGAGATGTCACGTGGGAGCGCCATGTCGCCCCCATAAGTACCCGTGCGGCCGCATTCTGCACCAGTTGGAGCCTCCGAGTGCTCCTCAAGGGGAGCCCCATGTAGAGAGCGTTGCAGTAGTCGAGGCGGGAAGTAACGAGGGCATGAGTGATATTGCCCAACTTCTGCCCAGGCCCGAAGAGAGCATGCCCGAGAGCAGAGATGGCATAAGTTAGATGTTAGAAGGGCCCTCTGTATCTACATCAAACACACGTCTTCCTTCCGAAGGACAGAATCCTTGTTTATCTCATTTCAACCTTCTACACTAGGACACAGGATCACTCCTTCAACGGTGGGTCGTTGGATTAGGGCTTGCATTGCCAAGGCATATGAGGTGCAAAACATACCAATGCCTAGACACATAACAGCGCATTCCACCAGGAGCGCGGCCACAACAGCAGCGTGGGCAACACAGGCCTCTCTTGAGGAAGTGTGTCGAGCAGCTACCTGGTCCTCCCCATCTCCATTTATTTGGCACTATAAGTTGGACTCCTTTGCCTTGGCGGAGGCAGCATTTGGGAGGCGAGTCCTCCAGAGAGTTCATAGTGTCGGGAGGGACTTAGGACCAGACTGCTCCCACCCACAGGGGACAGGCAGGCTTTGGTATGTCCCATTATGGCAGACATGATTTCAGAAACAGTGAACCATATCTTTCAAATATCCTGGAGCACACGGGAACTACTAGAGAACTGGAAAAGAACTGAATGTGTTCCCATCTTCAAAAAAGGAACAATAACAACAAACCCAGAAAAATACAGTACCACCAGATTGACATGAATACCTGGGAAGATCCTTGAAAAGATAATCAAGCAACAATGCTTAGAGGCAAGCAAAGTTATAACCAGAAGCCAACATGGGTTTGTCCAAAACAGATCATACCAGATCTTATTGTATTCTTTGACAAATTAGTGGACCAGTGAAATGCTATGAAGATAGTACACAGTACTTGGATTTCAGTAAGACATTTGATAAAGTAGACTACAACCTATTACTTGATAAGATAGAAAAATGTGGGATAGGCAGTACCAACACCAGATGGATTTGTAACTGGCTGACCAACCATACTCAATGTCCTTAATGGAACTACATTACATAGAGGGAAGTAAGCAGTGGGGTACCTCAAGGTTCTGTCTTAGGTCCAGTAATCTTTATCATCTTCATAAATGATTTAGATGAGGGGTAGAAAGGGAACTCATCAAACTTGCAAATAATACCACTGGTGAGAATAGCTAATTCTCTAAAAGATAAAGCCAAGATTCAGAAGGATCTCGATAGACTTGAACACTGGATCCTATCCAACAAAATTAAATTTAACGTGAGAAAAGTAAGGTTTTACACTTAGGCAAAAAACCCACAAATGCATAAGTTCTAGGTATGTGGGGATGATTGCTTCCTCAGTAGTTGGCAAACCACGCTGAGGAATGCAAACGTCAGCACAATGATCCTTAAAGACCCTTCTTCAGGACATGAGGTTTGTCACGTAAGCAGATCACATTGCTTGCAACAGGAAAACATGAACTGTCCATGCACTGTTCACATGGATAGCATACCCTATAGCCTGAGCTTTGTTTAGCCAATCAACTACAAAGTGAACTTTGATCAATGAATCAGCTTCTGCCACGAAGACTATACAGAACAATAAAAAGGGACTCCCAGAAGCTGTTCTGTGTGCCTTCCCATTAACCTTCTTCCTGCTTATGCGTCTTTCTTCATCACAACAACATAGGTGTCCTAGAGGGCAATTACTTAAATATGAGTCAGCAGTGTGCAGCAGCTTGCAAAAAAGCCACCACAGCCCCTTTTTGCATTAACAGAGGGATAGAATCAAGATGACATGAAATGTTAGTACCACTTTTTAATAGCTTGATAAGACCACACTTGGAATATTGCATCATTTGATCGCCACACATTCCTCAGTGTAGAACCTTAATTCTTTTACCACGGAATTGTATTTTGATGGATAGGGCCCAGTGTTCAAGTCTGCCAAGAACCTATTGAATCTTGAGTTTATCTTCCATAATGTTAACTAGTCCCCCTAGCT
Source organism: Arizona elegans (assembly GCA_022577455.1). Taxonomy (NCBI): domain Eukaryota; kingdom Metazoa; phylum Chordata; class Lepidosauria; order Squamata; family Colubridae; genus Arizona; species Arizona elegans. The sequence goes on along the minus strand of JAKOOJ010000001.1, from coordinate 166,193,136 downwards.
TGGTGTGATCTACAAACTTGATAAGTTCCCCTTCTATTCCCTCATCTAGATCGTTTGTGATTATTATTAGATTGCTTATTAATTATTATTCATCCTTGGTCATTCTGACCCTCTGCTTAGCCCTACAGCAGACAATTCACCTTTTTTAAAAAAATCAAGTTTTATTGATTTTTTCTCTCCCCCTCCCCCCGCCATTCACCCGCATATTTTATGAACAGATTATTGGCCATATCATATGTTATACAATTTATCATATCCAAATACATTTTACTTAGTTACAATTTCTGCCAAAATCATCTTTTTCCATATTTTTCAATCATATCTTAATATTTCTATGTTTATTTATATGAAACATCTTCGTTCGCCCTCAAATTCTAATTTCTCTATTTTTACTCATATTTATTCTTTTTTACTTTTTAATAATTCATTCTTTATCCTAATACATTTACACGTGTTCGGGGTTGCCTTTCTACCATTTCATCTTTTTTATTGTACAGCAATCTTTCTTCTAGTTCTCTTCCGTCTCCTTCCCTTCTTTTATCCTTCCTACTTTCTTCTTTCCTCCTCTCCTACTCGTTCCCTACTTCCCCTTCCTTTCTCCCACTCCTCCTCTCTTTTTCCCTATCTAACCTTCTCTCCTACTCTTATTTTTCCCCCCTTCCTTCTTTCCCTCTTCCCTTCCTTTCATCCCTCTACTCCTTCTTTTGTCTCTTTCTATTGCTGTATTAATTTTTAATTTACTATTTTCCGCTATGGTGTCCAAGCAACCCTGACTTTTCCTCCATTTATTAAATATATTTCTCAAAATTCCCCTCCTCTTTTTAATTATTAACAATATATTTCAACTTATTCCATTTTTACCTTAAAGCCTTTGCTGAGTTGGCCTTCAATCCTTAAACTATTTTACCTTTAACAATATCTTTTTTCTATTTTACTTCTTACTTATATTTCATTTCATTCTTACTTACATCATTTACTAACATTTCAATTTTGTTCAATTTTACATTTCAATTTTTCATCTTAATTTCAATTAATTCCTTTGTTCGTCTTCATCTTCAACACACTCTTCTTTACCATCCACTATTATTTCTCTCCAATCTATACATCTTCAGACAACAAAATATATAACCCATTCTGTCTTTCATATTACATCTACTGTTCTATTTTACATTAAACAGCATCTTTCTTCTTTTTTTGCTTCTTGCCCACATTTCATTCATCCTTACTTATATCCCTTTACAATAATCTATATTTTTCTTCTAACTTACTTTTTACATAGTTTCTAATATCCTTCTCTTAAATCAACATACTGATATGTTAATTTCCTTTCTACTATTCCTTTTTTAAACATTTTCTTTAATCTTTCCACAATTCCATTTCTTGATAATTTCCTCCGTTTCTCCCATTATCTTCTTCTTTTTCTTATATCTCCCTTTCTGCTTCCTTTCTCTAATTTTTACTTTTAATTTTCCCTCTCAATATTTCCCCATTTCCTTCTCTTCTTTTTTGAGAGAATTCCCCCTTATCCATTTTCATACTTTCACTGTCAATCCCAGTGTAATCATGTATCTTTATTTTCAATCATTTTCTTTTCAATATTGTCTTCTTGCTTCTCTTGCTTTCCGTTCATATTTTTCTTTCATTTTTTTACTTTCTAACCAGTCCTCCGCTTCTTTATTAAGCACTTCTTAAATGCTTCTCTTATCTTCTGAAACATCTCCCTTAGTTTCTCATATTCATTCTCCCAATTCTCCACGTTATCAATTTAAAAGACAAGAATTTTTAAATTTATTATTTTCGTTTACATAAATTCAAATTCAAGTCCATATAGTGTCTCTTTCTTCTTTTTTCTTTCCAAATAGTATCCAATTCAAATATAGTTTTTGTTCTTTCCACTTCTTTTGAAATCGTGCTGCAGCTGTTTAAGCAAACACTGCTCCAAAATCTTCTCATGATGGTCTAAATAAACTTAGTGCGATACTTTCTTTTCACCAATTCACAAATCCCCCAACAACAAAGTATCAATTGTAAATCCACAAAAATAATTTACTTCCTCTTCTCCGAATTAAGTCCTTTTGTTGTTTAAAGAATATTTCTCTGTTTTCTTTTTCTTATCTTATTTTTAATTTCTTCCAAGTCCAATTTTAAATCCAGGTGGAAGGTTCTTTAGGGCTTTAGTTTTAAAGTTCCTCTTTTTTTTCCCCACTTGAGTTCCCGAGTGCTAATTACACGTTGGGACTTCTTTCAAGCTTTACAATTTTTTTTTCTTCTTACCTGTGAGTTGGTCAATCACTCACCCGGTAACAATACTCTGTTCAATCTCCACTCCTGCACTTCCTCTTCTTGTTTGTGGCTGCTCCAGCTTTTGACAGCTCCATGGCTGCCTTCCTTCACCGCTGGGTCGGAAACTAATGTCGGCACTTCAGGGAACTTGCTCTTTCCCTATCTGTGCCAGCCTGTGCCTCCTTTCTTGTCTGTCCTACAGGACAGCTATGATCCCTAGGGATTCCCAAAATCAGCTGGGATATCGGTGTTCTCCCGGAGATTCGGAATCCATACCATACCGCCCGATGCTGGCCTCACCCTTCGCCAGACAATTCACCTTAGCAAACTCTAATGTCACCTTGGAGAGAGGATATTGTAATAATGCTTTTGGGGTGTGGTCGAAGTTATAGAAATAGTCACTCCTGGGCAGGTGTTCTCTCCTTTTGATATCTTCTGTGCTAACCCCCTTCCTGAGTAAGTGTAAGAATTGTTCCGAGGAAAAGCTGCAATTTAATAAAATAAGTTGTTTTTTTTATTATGAAAGAACAAACTTAACATTTCAGCGTATCTACATCTGTCAAGTGTGTCTCAAATGGCTCAACTAGGCAAATTTCGAAGTGTGAAAAATGTGAAGCACTCTTGTTAAATAGCAATTGTTTTTCCAATAAAGTGTGAGAAATGAGATCTGAATGAATCCTTGAAGATTTGCTTGGAGCCTGAATGATATTAGGAATACATAAGGATTGCCTAACCTGCTTTGTGGCTGAATTCTGGCTCTGAAAGGAGTTAAACTGGCTTTGTATCATCTGAGGAGCAGAGCCCAGCCCAGCTCCAAATTCTAGAACATGAAAGGGAAGAAAAAGTACCCTGCCCTCTTATTATCAAGCCTGGGAAACATGGCAAAGAAAATAATATTACAGAGTGAAATTGTAATAATAGAGAAATGTAACAATGCTGGTTGATTTTTTTTTAAAAGTTAACACACTCCAAGTAGATAAAGTGCCCCAAATTACATATACTTTTTTTAATAAAAGTTTTTTATTTTTTTCAAACACCCATACAAACAAACAAACAATGCATTTTTTCTGAACAGAGTATTGGCAGACTCAAAATTTGTACCGCTTTTAGTTTCTCGAACACCATTTATATATTTCACTTTTCGCTATAAAATTCTTTCTCTCTAATATTTTGTTTTATTTTCCTTCTATTTCTTCTAATATATAAACAATATTACCATTCGCCCTGATCTCTAATCTTAATCAATTTTTCTTTTTCCCCTCCTCTCTTTACTTTTTTCAAATTGAAACCCTTTAAACTGAAATCAATCGTTTTTCTAAAATCTAAACCTAACTCTAAATTAACAAATATTCTCCCATTACTTCCTTTTCACAATATAATATAATTTCAAATATTTTCCCTATATGATGGAATATTCCAATTCCATCATTCCAATCATAAATATTTAGTGTTTATACTATATATGTGTGTGTGTGTGTGTGTGTGTGTGATATTTTTGTAATCAGGGTTTTTTCCTATGTAGATAAAGTTGTTAAATGGCCATGGTGGGATGAAATCTCCAATCATCAGTTTCAGGCCTGTCAGACATTTTGTGTTGTTTATTCTGAGACTTATGGGAGACTGGGATAGCACTATTTCGGTCTCCTTGGACCTCTTCAGCCAGCCACACCCATATTTTATGACTCCTCCCTGTAAAGGTCAAATATTTATTCTTTTTAATTCATAGGCTTAAATGTGTGATATTTTTGTAATCAGGGTTTTTTCCTATGTAGATAAAGTTGTTAAATGGCCATGGTGGGATGAAATCTCCAATCATCACTTTCAGGCCTGTCAGACATTTTGTGTTGTTTATTCTGAGACTTATGGGAGACTGAGATAGCACTATTTCGGTCTCCTTGGACCTCTTCAGCCAGCCACACCCATATTTTATGACTCCTCCCTGTAAAGGTCAAATATTTATTCTTTTTAATTCTTTAATTCTTTTTAATTAATAGCTATTTCTACCTTGTAAGAATTTGTAATAGAATTTCTTCTATTTGAGTTTCCCAAATTGCAGCACAGAGTTGTTGCTTTTCAGCAAGATACAAAAAGCCCAGAAACTTGTGAAAGAGATTTCACAGAACTAGGGCTGAAGAACATCTTAGCTTACGTAGGTAAAGCCTGGCTAGAAAGAATGTGTGTGTGTGTGTGTGTGTGTGTGTGTGTGTGTGTGTGTGTATGTGTGTGTGTGTGTGTATATATATATATATATATATATATATATATATATATATATATATATATATATATATATATATATATATATATATATATATATGACATCTCAAATCACCACTTTCAGGCTTTATCAGACATTTTGTGTTGTCTGCTGTGAGACTTAAGGGAGACTGGGATAGATTTATTTCGGCCTTATAAGGCCTCTTCAGCCAGCCACACCTTTATTTTATGACTTCTCCCTGTAAAGGTCAAATATTTATTTTGTTCTTTTATTCGTAGGATTATATGTGCAATACTTTTCTAGTCAGGGTTTTTCCTATGTAAATCAAGATGTTTGTATTGCCATAGTTGGGTGACATCTCAAATCACCACTTTCAGGCTTTATCAGACATTTTGTGTTGTCTGCTGTGAGACTTAAGGGAGACTGGGATAGATCTATTTAGGCCTTATAAGGCCTCTTCAGCCAGCCACACCCTTATTTTATGACTCCTCCCTGTAAAGGTCAAATATTTATTATATATATGTTAAGGTGACCAGACGTCCCGCTTTTGGCGGGACAGTCCCGCTTTTGAGCAATTTGTCCCGCGTCCCGCGGCGTTTTAAAAAAGTCCCGATTTTTCATTCTGCCTCCTGGTTCCCGGCTGCCTCCTGAATCCCCGCTGATGGCTAGAGGGAAAAAACCTGTTTAAACTCATGCCGCGGAGCTTCAAAGGGCCGCCCTACGTTAATTAGCTCGGCTTCCCCCTCTCAGCTGATTTGCACAGGGCTCTGCTCTTGCTAAATTGCTCAGTTTTTTTTTTCCTCTTTGTGCAAACCAAGCTCAAAACGAAACTGAAAGTAAAACAGGCTGTTGGCTTTGCGGTTTGCTTGCAACGTTGGAAAATTAGGCAGCAGATTTATTTTCCTTTTCCTCACCAAAAAAGGTAAGTGCAAACAATGGAAAATTATTTAGGGCAAAAGAGGAGAGTTCAAGATTTTAAAACACAAAAGAAAAAAAAGCTCTTTTTAACTAGGGAATTGTAATAATTGAGATATTATTAATTGTATACTGTGTTGAAAGCAGAAATGGTTAAATTGTGGTTTGGAGGAATATATGGGGGAAATTATTTGGTTTATTATTATTGGTAAGTATAATTAATTGATTTGTAAGAAATTGGATTGCATGGAAATAATTGGAATATTCATGTTCATATTGATTAATATACAAAAAAGATAGTTATATAACTAATTGATTTATATTAAAATGTTGAATTTGTATTAAACAACTGTATTACATAATTACATAATTAACCAATGTGAGGATGGATAGATGACAATGGGAAGGGGTATAAAATAGAATAGAAGAGAAAAATTGAATTTGATTAAGATTAGAGATGAGGATGAAGGGTAATATTGGTTTTTTAAAAAAATAGATGAGGAATAAATATGGCAAAAAGGAAATATAGAAATTGTAAATTTAATTGAAATGACTAAACACTGTTTAAATTTGTGAACCAGCCAAATATTCTGTTCAAAGAAAATACATTGTATGTATGTGTGTTTCTAATTATTGCTATTTATTCATATTTGTTCTCTTTTATTCTTTAAAGTTTAACAATTCATTCTTTATCTTAATATCTTTATATTTGTTTGGGGTTGGCTTTCTTCCCTTTCATCTTTTTTATTGTACAGCAATCTTTCTCCTCAAACCTACCACCTCTCTTTTCTTTCCTTCTTACTTTCTCTTCCCCCCCTCTTCTTCTCCTCCCTACTTCCTCTTCCTTTCTCCTTCTCCTCCTCTCTTCCTCCCTCTCTTAACCGTCACTCCTCTAATTTCCCTTCCCTTCCTTCATCCCTCTCTATTACTGTATCCTTTTATGCATATGGACTACTCAGAGGGCTGAAAAAGTTATTTTTGACTGGTCCTCGCACTTTTGACCAGTCCTCGAACTTACGACTGTCCTCACATTTTACATTTTTGCCCTATCTTGTCATCATGGTGAAGAGAAGCAGTTGTGAAATGAGTGACATGGTTGTTAAGAATGCTGCACGGGCATAAATGTGAGGATGGTCATAAGTGTGAGGACCAGTCAAAAGTGCGAGGACCTGTCAGAAATGACTTTTTTCAGCCCTCTGGTTAGTCCTTTTGTGCATATGGACTACTCAGAGGGCTGAAAAAGTTATTTTTGACTGGTCCTCGCACTTTTGACCAGTCCTCGAACTTACGACTGTCCTCACATTTTACGTTTTTTGCCCTATCTTGTCATCATGGTGAAGAGAAGCAGTTGTGAAATGAGTGACATGGTTGTTAAGAATGCTGCACGGGCATAAATGTGAGGATGGTCATAAGTGTGAGGACCAGTCAAAAGTGTGAGGACCTGTCAGAAATGACTTTTCAGCCCTCTGAGTAGTCCCTATACACACAGCCATGGCCACCCGGTCACATGACCAGCTAGCCACGCCCACCCAGTCACATGGCCTCCAAGCCACGCCCACACAATAAGCCACGCCCACAATGGTGTCCCTCTTACCAATGTTAAAATCTGTTCACCTTACCCTATACACATAGCCATGGCCACCCGGTCACATGACCAGCTAGCCACGCCCACCCAGTCACATGACCAGCTAGCCACACCCACAAAATAAGCCACGCCCACAATGTCCCTCTTTACCAATGTTAAAATCTGGTCACCTTAATATATGTGTGTGTGTGTGCGCAAAAAATTAATATCTCGGGTGTTTTCCCGCGTCATTATAAATAAGTTGGTTAAAATATTTAAAATTCTGGTTAAAATCCCAGTTTAAAATCTTCTAAAATCCTTACAGAGCACTCTGCAAGGTCTTTAAAACCTCAGCTAAAATCCTATCAGTGACTTTAAAAGTTTTTCTTATAGCAACGTTTCAACAGGCTCACAACCCTGTCATCTTCAGGCTCTTGTTTCATTTAGAAGCGATGGGATCTCTGTTGCGAGGTCAGAGCTGTCGCTTATCTATATTTGCTGCTGCTGACGTATGCTGGTTAGCCTGTAACTATGTGTTGTGATTGGAGGACAGCAGTTTTTCTTCCTGCTTCCTCATCCTAGCTGTTTGGCTGTGTGTTACAGGCCCAGCTTTCTCAGATTCTCTATTATTATCTGTCTGCTGTAGAGGGGAAAGGATTCTGGTAGGCATAACAGCACCCTTGATTGTTAGTTGAGATCTCAGCCTGTCTTCTGGCTCGATCCTCTCTCTCTTCTTATTGCTAGCCACCCTCTGCAGAGCGGGAAGAATTCTGGCAGGCCTTGCAACACCACTGGTTGCTTGTTGGAATCTCTGCCTCTCTTCTGATGTTAACACTCGAGTTTCTCTCAGTGCAGGTCCCCAAATACTTGATAACCTAGAGGCGTCGTCCCGTCTGTTCATATTCTGCGGCCTCTTTTCAATTTCTTTCTTTTTTTTTATTGAAAAAGTTTTACAAATACATTTTCTCCCCAGTTTCCTCCCCCCACCCTCCCTATCCCCCCCACACCCTCCCTAATCCCCCCTAACCCTCCCCTCCCCCCAGGACTTCCACAAAATATAATCCAAATCAAAATCACATTTTATAAAACTTGAACCCCCCCACCCCCGTATATTATTTAAATCTTCACAAAATTCAACTATTCTATCCCTATATAATACATTCAGTTAAAAGCTATCTGATATTTCCTAGTTTGATATTTATTCTGTACATAATCTATCCACTTTTTCCACTCCCAAACATAAGTCTCTTGTGTCCGATCTTTTAGATATGCTGAAATCTTCGCCATCTCTGCAAAACTGGCCATCTTCAAAGTCCATTCTTCAATAGTGGGCATGGCTTCATTTTTCCAATATTGACCTATCAGTAATCTCGCTGCTGTTACCATATACAATATCAGCTTTACTTCACCCAATGTGAAACCCTTAACTATACCCAATAAAAACAATTGTGGAGAAAACTGAATTTTTTTCTTCAAAACATTTTGCATAACCCACCAAATTTTTATCCAAAAAGCCTTCACTTTCTTACAAGTCCACCACATATAATAATATGTGGCATCTAAGCAATCACATCTCCAGCATTTTGGTTGAACATTAGGATACATACACGATAGTTTCTTAGGATCTAAATACCACCTATAAAACATTTTATAAAAGTTTTCCCTCAAATTCTGCGACTATGTAAATTTAACATTCTGAACCCATATTTTTTCCCATGTTTCCAACATCACTGGTTCTGCAAAATTTTGTGCCCACTTTATCATACAATCTTTAACTAGTTCAGTTTCTGAGTCCCTTTCTAACAAAACATTAATAACCCTTTCAATTTGCATTGGACCTTTCTCTTTTATATGTCTAACCAATTCTTCTTCATGCATCATTATACCAATTTTTTGGTCCTCTTTCCATTTCAATTGAAGTTGATTATACTGTAGCCAAGTTAAATTAATCCCTTCTGCCAACAGCGTTTCTAATGTCTTGAGTTGTCATCTGCCCGCATCTGTAAAAAGAACTTCTTTATATAAAACCCCCCCGAGTGACATTATATTTGTATTCCACACGATATGACCAAGATCCAGCTATAACGGTATTTTATAATCCCATTTGAGTCGGTGCTTCCTCCAAACTCTCATCAAAGAGTTTCTAAGTATGTGGCTTTTAAATACTTTAACCACTTTGTTCTCATAAAATAAGTATGCATGCCAACCAAGTTCAAGATCATGGCTTTCTATATTCAATATTCCAGTCTTTTTCCTTCCAAACCAATCACTTGCTTGCGTCAAGGCTGCTGCTTCATAATATAATTGTAGGTTTGGAAGTTTAAAGCCTCCCTTTCTGGAACATCTTGCATAATTTTCAGCTTAACTCTCGGCTTTTTCTCATTCCATACAAACTTATTCACTCCACTTTGCCATTCCTTCAGTTGTTTATCACTTTTAAGCACCGGAATCATTTGAAACAAAAAAAGAAATCTTGGCAAAACGTTCATCTTAACTGCTGCTATTCTTCCAAGTAAAGACAGCTGCAGTTTTTTCCAAGTCTCCATGTCTTTTTGTACCTCTCGCCACAACACCTCATAATTATTTTGAAACAATTTTATATTTGATTCTGCAACCTGAACTCCTAGATATTTAACCTTTGGTACTATTTCAAAACCTGCCTTGCTTTCAAGTTCCTGTTTTTGATCTTGTGTCATATTTTTAACTATCATCTTAGTTTTTTTCTGGTTCAATCTAAATCCTGATACCATACCATATTCTTCTATAATGTCTTTCATCTGGATTATTGATTCTATCGGCTGTGTTAGGGTAACAACCAGATCATCTGCAAATGCCCTTATTCTGTAATCCTCTTGCCTTATCACTATTCCCTTCAAAGTACTCGAGTCCCGTATTGTGTTCAACAAGACTTCTAATGTTAAAATAAATAACAATGGGGATAGCGGACAACCTTGTCTTGTTCCTTTTTCAATACTAAAATTTGTTGTCAAACTGCCATTAATAATAATTTGTGCCATTTGTTCTTGATAAATTGCTGAAACCGCCTGTATAAACTGATCCCCAAAGTCCATCTTTTTTAAAGTCTTTAATAGAAAGTTCCAATCCACTCTATCAAAGGCCTTCTCCGCATCCAAGAAAACCAGCACTGCAGGGATCTGTTTTTTCTTCTCAAGATATTCCAGCAAATCTATAATTTGCTTTACATTATCCTTCATATATCTGCCTTCTATCAATCCTGCTTGATCATAATGAATCACCTCTTGAATAATTGGCATCAACCTGTTGGCTAATACTTTTGCAAATATTTTATAATCATTATTCAGAAGAGATATTGGTCTAAAATTCTCAGGTTTTTTAGGACCTATTTGCTCTTTCGGTATCAATGAAATATAAGCTGTTTTCCATGATGGGGGTATTTTACCCCCTTGTTGTATACTACAGAATAGATCTTTAAGATATTCAATCATTTCTGCTTGTAAAGTTTTATAATACACCACAGTTAAACGATCCGTCACTGGTGCTTTAGCTGTTTTCAATTGTTTAATTGTGGCAATAATCTCCTCGGCTGTTATAGGATAATTCATTCTCTCCTTTTGTTGACTAGATATTTTTGTAACTCTTCTTTTTTCTAAATATTTCTCTATAAGTCCATTCTGTATATCATCTTTGGCATATAATTTGATATAATAGTCCAAAAAAGCTTCTTTAATTAATTTTTGTTGAGAATTTCCTTTCCTCCATTATCAATACTATCAATAACCCGTGCACTCTGCCTCTTCCTTAGTGTATAAGCCAACCATCTGCCCGGTTTGTTAGCATTACAAAATGTATTATGTTTTGCAAATTGTAAATTTGTTGCTGTTTGTTCTGCCATAAGCATTTGAAATTGATCTTTCAACAGTTTTATAGCTTCTCGTATTCTTTCATGTGTTGGATTTTTTATAAGTAACTGTTCTTTGTTCTTTATTTCTGCTTCCATTTTCCTACTCGCTGTTCAGACACTCCTCAGACTGGGTAACGATCACTCTCATTTGCACTGCTGAGTGTCAATCAAATCCCTCTGGAGCTGGATCCACCTCACTTCCTGCTCCTTCCTCAGACTTTTTCACTCAGCCATTGCAATAGCATCGTGTGTCTGTTCTCTAGTTTAAATTTCTTTATTATTTTTGTCTTATTTCAAGGGAATTGACTCAATATCATTTGTTTTCTGTTTAAAAGTGCTGCGCTTCGATTGCCTTCACTTTGGTGAAGTTTAAAGCGCGTATCGGCGGTTCGGGGCTCCGGCCGCCGCTAGCGGCTTGGCTTGGCTGGCGGTTAATTCTATTCAGCTGTTCCCGCCATTGCCGCCATTGCCGCCATTTTGCCAATCATTTTGCGAGGTTTTGGACTGCCTTTGTGGCCATTACGTCTATCGGCTTGAGTCCCTGCCGGCTGGCATACTCATTAGCCTTTTTTAAAAAAAAAATAGTGATTATCTTATAGCTGCAGCTTCAGTCCAGCCGCAGGCGCTGTGTTTCGCCTGGCTTAGGACTTCTGAAACGTCGCCTCGCGGGCCGCCATTTTGAGCCCTGATCCTCGCCGCCGTTTTGCTCTCTCCGTGGCCTTAGCGACCTGGGCTTTGGTTTCCAGGGTCGCTAGATTGGCAGCAGGTGAGGACGCTGTCCTGATCGTACCTGCACTTGGCAACTGTCTGCAGCACGGTTCTCTGAAAGCCACAGGGAAGTATATATTGTTTAAATTAATTTATATTTCTTAAAAAAAAAAAAAAGGAGGGGGCGGTTACCTTGTTTTACTGATAGCACGGTTTTGCTTAGAAATAATTTTATATATATATATATATTAAAAAAAATTTAGATTTATATATACTAGGATTTAGCTTGCTAATATTCAATTATTTCTATAGAATTAATTCTTGTCTATTTACAATTGATTGGTGAAAATAAATTAATTCATTGGGGTGATTAATCATGGGTGACAGGGAGGAACTTGCTCTTTCCTCTGATCTGGACAAAAGTCCATCTCCCTCCCCAGTACCTTCCCCTAAACAGCTCAGGGGGAAGAAGTCTAAAGCTTCTAGACAGGAGAAGTCCTCCAAATCTGCTACTGCAGATAAGGATGCCCAAAGGAGGCATAAGGCATTAGAAAAGCGGTTTGCTAAGGCTAGACAACAGGCCCAGGACCCTGGTCAAGGTCCAATTCCTGAAGGCTTGAGCCACGAGGTGACCTGTGAGCCCTCGGCCTCTCATAGTGGAGGTTTGTTGGCCAGTGATCTGAGGGAGGATGAGCCATTGGCCTCTCAGGAGGTCCAAACTTCTGCAACTAATCAGCCAGGGCCTAGTGTTAGGTCTCGCTCCTCTAGTTTTGCAAGTCATATTTCTCAAGCTTCCAGGTCAGGTCCTGAAGCTACCTTTACACCCACTGCAGCCGGCCTCCGTCCTGAGACGGGCCCGGGCTTCCTTCAGTCTGTGGATTTTCAGTCCTTTTTTACTCACGCTATGTCACATATGTTCCAAATGGGGTTGCAGCAAGCCACTGGTGCCTTACCCGCTCCAACGTGCCCTACTACTTCTGCCTGTTCTGTGCATCCCCCTGCTGCACAACATCAGCAGCTATCTGGTGCTTGTAGTCTTGAGCCTGAATCAGCCCGGGAGGAAGATTTCCTAGATGACTTTGAGATGTCAGGGGATGAGGAGGAGATTCAGGACAAGCCGGCCTTTCCGGGACTATTTAAGCCTTCTTTGTTTCGCTCTCTCCTGCGCAAAGCAAAAGCTGCCACTAATATGGATTCCACGCCTCTTCAAGGTTCCTCTGCTTCTGCTCCATCAGGCCCCAATAATAACTTGTTCAATCTGCCTCAGCCTGATGAGGATTTTGTTCCCTGTCCGGATCTTTTCTGCCAGGTTGTACAAAAGCCCTGGGACCGCCCCGCCTCGTTGTCGGGGCCGAATTCATTTGATCGAAAACTCTATGCCTCGGCTCCTGCGTTGGACGCTCTCTTGCAGTTACCTACAGTTGATGATCCGGTGGCGAGTCTCACATCATCTTCCATCCTGGTAGGTGAGGCGGGGGATGGTCTCAAGTTTGAGGACAAGCGAGCCGAAATGGGCTTTCGTAAAACACACCAAGCTGCGGCTTGGGCTATTCGTGCTGCAACCTCCTCATCATTTTTTAATCGGGCATCGCTGGTGTGGTTGCGCCAATTGAAGGAAAGACTTCCCCCGGAAGATGCACGATTACAGCAGGATCTAGCCAAACTGGTCGCAGGTGCCGAATATTCAGCTGATGCGTCCTTGGACGCAGCTAAATTTGCTTCCCGGGCTTTAGCTTCGACAGTATCTTCAAGACGTCTCTTGTGGCTCCGTAACTGGAGAGCTGACGCCAAGTCCAAGTGGCGTTTGACTGCCGCCCCTTACAAAAGCTCTGCCTTATTTGGCTCCTCCCTGGACTCTGTGCTGATCGAGAATAGGGATAAGAAGAAGGTGTTACCCACGTCCTTCCGGCATCAGGATAGGCGCTATGTACCTTATAATTGACAGTCCTTTCGACAGGTGCAAGGCGCTGGTGGCGCCTCTTACTACAAATCTTCGCAGTCTCAGTACCAGCCAGCTTCGGACAGGGCACCCTTTCGTGACCGCGGTCGCCGACAATCCAACTTCAGGCGACCCTTCAGGCAGTCAGCGGGCCGTTTTTCCAGGCGCGGTAAGTGACTCACCGCACCTGGTCCCCATCGGGGGCAGGCTCCAGGCATTCTCTCACCTGTGGCCAACTACCACCTCGGATGCCTGGATTGTCCAAACTTTCACCGAAGGGTTACGTTTGGAATTCACCACCATGCCACAGGACTTTTATGTTCACTGCCCTTGGCCACTTCAGCCAGAGAAGCGTTCCCTTCTGTCGCTCGAAATTTACCATCTGTTACAGATTCAGGCCATAGAACAAGTTCCATCGGACCAACTCAAAACCGGCTTTTATTCAACGCTATTCCTGGTCCCGAAGAGTTCGGGCGATTGGAGAGGCATTTTGAACCTTCGACGTCTCAATCATCACATCTTGTACCGTCGGTTCAAAATGCATTCCCTCAAGTCTCTGCTCGGCTGCATCCGACGAGGGGATCTCATGCAATCTGTAGATCTGAAGGAAGCGTACTTGCACGTACCCATTCACCACTCCCACAGAAAGTACCTCCGTTTTGCGTTTGGAGACCACCACTTCCAATACCGGGCTATGCCATTTGGCCTTTCGTCCGCTCCGAGGACCTTTACAAAGTTGCTGGCGGCGTTAGCAGCATCGCTCAGAGAGGTTCCTGTTCGTCTGGCATGCTACCTCGACGACATTTTGATCCTGTCGTCCTCTCCAGAACAGGCGACCCACGACCGGGAGCTAGTACTTCAGACCCTTCAAGACCATGGGTTCACTTTGAATTTGGCCAAAAGCCATCTAGTTCCCACGTCTCGCATTCTGCACCTCGGGGCAACAATAGATTCCAATCTGTGTGTGGTCTTCCTATCTCCAGACAGACGAGTCAGCATACGGAATCTGGTGTCTCAAGTCTTACTACACAGGACTGTGACCTTACTGACACTCTCCCAGCTTCTGGGGAAATTAATCTCATGCATAGACATTGTCCCGTGGGCACGTTTCCATCTACGTCGCCTTCAATGGTTTCTGCTCCCTTACCAGAGACAAGGTCGAGCAGAGACTCTTCTCAAGGTAACAGTTCCAGCTCCTGTGCGCCTTTCACTGAGGTGGTGGCTGTCTCCGGCCCTCGACAAGGGCTCCCCCTTCTTGGAACCAGCTCGGATGGTGTTGACCACGGACGCAAGTCTGCGAGGCTGGGGGGCGCACCTCGACCGTCAGTTAGCCCAAGGTGTCTGGTCGTCAAAGGAACTGCAACACAATATAAATTGGCTCGAGCTCAGAGCGGTCCGTCTCGCCCTGATGCACTTCAAACGCCTTGTATATCGCCAGGATCTTCTGATTCTGACGGACAATGTGGCCACCAAAGCCCATATCAACAAACAAGGGGGCACCCGCTCATGGACACTAATGCAGGAGGCGGAGCGTCTTCTGTCGTGGGTGGAACTTCACCTCTCGTCGATAAAAGCGGAACACATTTCGGGGACTCTCAATCAAGAAGCAGATTGGCTCAGCAGAGACCAAATAGATCACGCCGAGTGGAGGTTGGATCCCGGCCTGTTCCAGGACCTGTCCAAGAGGTTCGGCCTTCCCCTAGTGGACCTTTTCGCGACGGCTCAGAACACCCAATTGCCGAGATTCTTTTCCCGCTACCCGTCTCCAGCAGCAGAAGGGCTGGATGCTCTTCGAAGTCAGTGGCCCCGGGGCCTTCTTTACGCCTTTCCTCCCCTTCCTGTCATCTCCAGTGTAGTGCGGAAGGTCATTCAAGAACGGGCGAACCTTCTACTAGTAGCGCCGTATTGGCCCCGTCGAGAGTGGTTCGCCGACCTCAAGAACTTATCGGTCGAACCACCGTGGAGGATTCCACTCGACAAGTTAGTACTAACTCAAGGGGCCGTCCGTCATCCGGAACCAGAATGGCTTCGATTAGCCATGTGGCATTTGAGCGCATAAAGCTCTTCAAGGACAACCTGTCTGACGATGTTATCTCCATTATTCAGGCAGCTCGAAGACCATCAACAATTCGTATTTACAACGCTTCATGGAATGCATTCACCAGATGGTGCGGAGATCATCACGTAGACCCCACATCTGCATCTGTTCCGGACATTCTAGGTTTTCTACATGCGGGGTTTTCCAAGGGCCTGGCTCCTGCGACTCTGCGCCGACAGGTGGCGGCCCTGGCCACTGTCCTGTCAGGGGAGGCTCGTGTTCCTTTGGCTCAGGACCCCAGGATTCGTTCCTTTCTCCAAGGGGTCTCAAACCTGCGGCCGCCGCCGATCCATCGCTACCCCACTTGGGACCTTACCTTGGTGCTGCAGGCCTTAACGAATCCTCCGTTCGAACCCATTGCTTCGTCCAGCCTACGTTACTTGTCTTTCAAGATGGCTTTTTTGTTGGCAGTAACTTCAGCACGCAGAGTATCCGAAATTGCCGCTTTATCCATGAGGAGTGATCTCTGTGTTTTCTATCCTGACGGGTTGTTCTACGCCTCGACCCGGCCTTTGTGCCCAAAGTGAACACTCGTTTTCATCGAGCCCAAGAACTCGTCTTGCCCAATTTCTGCCCGAACCCGCGTCATCCGGCTGAGAAGCGATGGCATACTTTGGATGTGCGACGGGCATTGAGAAGATATCTTAAGAGGACTGCCCCCTTTCGCAAGACTGAGGCTCTGTTGGTGTCCTTCCTTCCCTCTTCCCTGGGTCAGAAGGTCTCCTCGACTACAGTGGGCAGGTGGCTCAAGGCCTGTATATCTAAGGCATATGAATTAAGTGAGGCCCCCGTCCCGGGTGGGATACTGCCCCATTCTACCCGTAGCGCCGCAACCTCAGCGGCTTGGGCTACCCAGGCTTCAGTAGATGATATCTGCTGGGCGGCCACATGGTCATCCCTTTCATCCTTTGTAAGTCACTATAGGCTGGATAAGTTTGCTTCGGCAGATGCTGCCTTTGGCAGAAGGGTATTACAGGCTGTAATCTCTCCCCAAGGCCAGTCTATGGCTTAGTTCCCCCCCTTTTTTACTCTAACTTGGGTATGTCCCAGTCTGAGGAGTGTCTGAACAGCGAGTAGGAAAATGGTCGTTGCTTACCTGAACGACCCTTTTATACTCGCTGTGAAGACACTCCGTCCCTCCCTTTTTCTTGGCCGTGCCTGGCTTTGGTGGAGGTCTGCTTTTTCTCCCTCTGTAGCTGTCTGCTTCCTGTTTGTCTACTTGGTGGAGTCTCTCACTGTCGATTCTACTGCTATTGGTCCAAGTTGTCTTCGTGAAAAGTCTGAGGAAGGAGCAGGAAGTGAGGTGGATCCAGCTCCAGAGGGATTTGATTGACACTCAGCAGTGCAAATGAGAGTGATCGTTACCCAGTCTGAGGAGTGTCTTCACAGCGAGTATAAAAGGGTCGTTCAGGTAAGCAACGACCATTTCAGATCTTTTCTTTTGTCGATTTAATTTATGTTTAGAGTTCATAGAAATGAGTACCCCTCTCATGTATGCTTTCAATAGGGGTACCCTTGTTCAAATTCATTTCAAAAAATTCTTTCATCTGCTTTTTGAATTCTGTTATGTTCTTTTCATATCTAAACAAATTTTCATTTACTCTCCATGATCTTCTCTCACTTTTTCCCATCTCAATTTCTATCCATACCGGGCTATGGTCAGTTAAAGTCCTTGGAAAAATCTTTGTTCTTTTCATTTTTACAAGTAAATCAGATGATAATAAGATAAAGTCAATCCTAGAGAAGGATCTATATCTATCTGAAAAGAAAGTAAAGTCCAAATCTTTTGGACTATGTATTCTCCAAATATCTTTTAATTCCAAGTCTTCTTTCATATCAAAGAAAGTCTGTGGTAATCTAATCCTTGACTTTGCCAAACTTTTTTTATCTATTTTAGAATCAATTACTCCATTCCAGTCTCCCATAATTAAAATAGATCTATAATCCCATTGCAATATTTTAGAATGCAAAATTTTGTAGAAATTTTCCTGTTGTTGATTAGGAGCATAAATTCCAATCACCAGAATTGGGCCATTTGCTGTATAAAGTTCAATTGCTATAAACCTGCCACAGTCATCTGCTTCTATAATTTTAGCTGACAGTCTTTTATTTATATAAATCACTACGCCATTCTTTTTTTCCAAATTCGAGGCTATAAATTGTGCTCCTAATCTTGAATTTATCAAGTATTTTTGATCTTGTGTTCGAATATGAGTTTCTTGTAAACAAATAATATCATTATTAAATTGTCTCAAATAATTAAATAATTTCTTCGTTTTCTGTGGTGAGTTTAATCCATTCACATTCCAAGATAAAAACTTAATTGTCATCTGTATCTTCACGAAGCGACAAGAACATATGCTGGAGACTTTCCAAATTGGTAGTCTTCGGCTTTGCTCCTCCCATGGCTTCACATTCTTGTGTATCGCCCTTGGCTCCTTTCTTGTATTGCTGTGGCTTGGTCCTTTCCTGTTGTTGTTTTTCTCTAATTTGCTTAGAAACTGCTCGAGTTATACGCTGATCTTTGGCTTCACACATCCGGGCTAGGTCCAAAGCCACATCTCTTGTAGTCTTAGGTGGTTCATTTACAATTTCCGAAGGAAGATCTATCAAGGGCGTGTCCAGAAATCCTCCTGTAGCTCCCTGCATTTCCATTGCCTCCAATTCCAACTGCTTAGACTGCTCTTCAATCTCTTGCTGAAATTGCTTCTCCTTATCACTCTCCTTTGTCTCCAGCACAGAAGATGTACGTGGGGATGGTGAACTCACTTTAAAAAAATTAGAATAAAATTCTTCCGCCTTCTCAACAGTATTTAATCGATATCTTTCTCCTTTAAACCTCAAAATTATGCCAGTTGGAGCATCCCACCTAAATGGGATTTGTTGTTTTTTTAACTCATTCACTAGAAATCCAAAATCCTTCCTGTCTTTTAACATCTTAGGTGGCAGCTCTTTATAAACTCCAATTTCTTTCCCATCCACTTGCACAGCAGAGACAAAGGACTTTTGCAGAATATCATTTCTTATTTTTCCATCTGTAAAATATATCACCACATCTCTAGGCAGTTGTCTTTGTCTGGCCACCCAAGAATTCACTCTGTACACTTTGTCCATTTTGCAAAAAATCTCTTCAGAGCTAATCTTTAACATCACAGCTAATGCATCAGCACAGATCTTTCTCAGATCTTCCCTATCATTCTCTTTTAAACCTCGCAGCCTTATAGCAAACTCCATGGACCTAAATTGCATCATTGTCATCTCATTTTCAAGTCTTTGCATCTTGTCAACATTAAAAATTTTATAATCAGCCTCCTTGATTTTGACATCCACCTCTGATCTATATTCCTCCACTTTTTTATCAATTTTAATGACTGCTTCTGACAATCCAGTCACCACTGTCATTAATTTTTAGTCACCTTGTCATATTTTTCTTGTACCACCTCTTTAATTTCTTTTATCTCCTGCTTAATTTCCTGTTGTGACTTTTTAAATTTCTCATCCAAATATTCCTCTTGCCTCATCAAAGCCTGAGCAATAAAATCCTTTAAGTTTTCAAGTTCAGTCTCTTTTTTCTGGCTCTGCTGGCTGGGAGGCTGTTGTTAAGGCTTGTGTGTGGGGGATCCCCCCCTGCTGCCTTCACATCTGTTTAGTCTGCTTAGAAGCCATCCTGCCACGTAGTCTAGCTTTTTCAAAAAAGGAGATCTTTTTTCCCTTTCTTCCTCCACAAAGTCCTCTGAAAAATTCCCCCAGGTTTAGTCAAATTGAAGATAAAATTAGATCAGAATCAGGCTTGTTTTAAAAGAGATTCCTTTTTCCTTCACTTGTTACAGGCAATGCTACTTTGTAACTTGTTGAAATAGCTATGCAAATCCACTCTCGCTTTCAGCTCTCATTAACGCTGAAGCCGGGCGCCATTTTCAAGAGACTTTCAGTCTTTTGTTTTAAAGTTAGTCACAGGGCTAGTATAATACTTGCAATTTTGTGGTTCAAGTTCCGATTCCACCCTGTTTGTTTGGAGAATTCGCTTTGTTTTCAATAGAAAGGTTGATCCCGCCGCCTTGTTCTACAATATGTAGAATTGTCCACGCTGTCCGGAGCCTCAGTGAGCTGGATAGGGAGCCGCGCCTGTTTCCTCCCCAGAAGCAAAGGGGTGCTATCTGGGGGCTACACAGGGGCTCTACCTGACTCTCGCCGGCTCTATTCACGATTCCTAGAGGATTTGGAATTTTCCGAGCCGCTTCTCCTTGTTCGAAGCGGCTCTAACAGGCAACGGGACTGGCGGTCCGAAGAGAGACCGTCTGTCGGCGACGGGAAGCAAACCGGAAGTCTCCGGCCTCTTTTCAATTTCGATGGCCTCCCTGATTATTCTTTTGTTGAGATGTTCCTCTTTCACCACTGTTCTGGTTTTATTAAAATCAATATTGTGTCCCGTGGCCTTCATGTGTTAGATTTTAGCTGAGGTTTTAAAGACTTTGCAGAGTGCTCTGTAAGGATTTTAGAAGATTTTAAGCTGGGATTATAACCAGAATTTTAAATATTTTAACCAACTTATTTACAATGACGCGGGAAAAGGGTAGAAGCGACGTTTTGACAGAATCCCATCTGCCATCATCAGGCTTATGTCAGTAGTCTTTTGCACTAACTGCCGTTGGTATTTCAAATCTGATGCTGGTATTCTGGGATGGCTCCACCTTTTCATTCTGATTGGTTGGGAGTCCCAGTATGTGTTATTGGCTTGGCTTCGGGTGTATGGTCGGTTTTTCTCCACTAGGTGGCTGGTTTGAATATGATTTGGTTGGGATTTTTTTTATTAATGTTTGATTAATGTTTGGTCTATGTTTTATATATGGTGTTAAGATTCGTCTATCTATGAGAGCAGGTTTCCAAATAGTAGGCAGACGTGAAGTGTCATCCCGTTTATTCATGCAATATGGTCTTTTTTCTATTTCAATTGCTTCTCTGATTATCCTGCCATTGAGATGTTCTATTTTTGCAACTGTTTTTGTTTTATTAAAATTAATATTGTGTCCTGTTGTATTTATGTGTTGAACTAATGATGATGTGTGTTCTTGCTTTTGTATTGAGTTTTTGTGTTCCTCGATGCGCACACTTATTCTTCTGTTGGTCTGTCCAATGTATGTTGATGGGCAGGAAGCACACGGGATTTCGTATATGCCTTGATTTTCTAATAATATATATATAATAATAATACATATACATACATACATACCATGAACACGAAGCCAAACAACAGCAATGCAGCTCACCAGCTCAAATCCCCCTGCAACTCAGACTAACCCGAGCACAACCAAGCCCCCACCCAAACAGAACACACCTCCATCCAATCAGACTATAGCCAACCCCCCATCCAATCAGACCACAGCCAAGCCCCCAACCAATCAGAACACACCTCCACCCAATCAGAACACAGCCAAGCTCCCACCCAATCAGTTCGCACCCCCACTGGCAGTTAAAAGGAAGAAACAGCTGCGATCACACATTGCTCCTAGAAGCACGAAGCTGAAAACACCAGCCTGAAGATGACGAATGAGTCTTCGTCGAAACATCGCCAAGACACTTCCAATTTTACGCAGGAGAAAACCCGAATAACCAAAGACATACATACATACATACATACATACATACATACATACATATATATGCAAGTCTTGGTGTATTCGGGTCTTCTCCCGTGTAAGATTGAGAGCATTTAGGCAACGTTCCGGCAGAATCTCATCTGCCATCATCATGCTTATGCAAGGGGTCTTCTGCAGCAACTGCCATTACATATATATTCCATCCATATATATATATATATATATATATATATATATATATATATATATATATATATATATATATAACGAATGGAAAATTGATTTATATACTTAAGTATATACACTATTTCAAATGATTTGAAATAGTAACGGCAGTTGCTGCAGAAGACCCCTTGCATAAGCCTGATGATGGCAGATGAGATTCTTAATAAAATGAAAGATTTCTTCAAAGACTATTTGTTTGGAAATGCAATTTATTTTATTTGAGATGACATCGAAACCTGACAGATAGCCAATACTCCTTTCCAAGCCAAGCTGGCTGACCTCCAAACCTCCAGTTCCCTTCCAGATGTATGGAGTGAATGGAGACGCAGCCCGGACATCATGGCAGAAAGTAAGCTGTCCGAAGAGAGCTTAATTCAGGGAACTGGAAAAGAGCCAGTTCTGATCCCAGCCAGCTTGGATGCTACGGGGCTTCAGGATATTACGGAGCCTCAATCCCCCCCCCCTCCTTCATCGAAGCTGCCAGACAGCCAAGATCAGACGATCATGCCACAATCCAAGAAGAGAAAAGATGAGTATTCGGGGGGTTTGCCAAAAGCCGCAGAGGCTGAGTTTCCCGTCCCGAGCATTCAGGGGAAGGGGAAACTCCTAAGTGAATTGGGGAGGGGAGACTGGCTATGGGACTGGCCGCAGGCCAGGCACCAAAAAGCTTCAGGGAAGCCACTCGAGAGCCCCATAGATGAATTGAAAGAGAAATTTGACCATGCCATCCTTGGGGAGGAGGCGCCATCATGCAGGCCAAAGGAGAAGAGGGAACCAATCTGGGCTGATGAACCAAGAGGCCGTAGACTGAAGCACATCCCTTCCCCCCCCCCCCAGCAGAAGGAGAAGAAGCCCAAAGATGCATCCATGCCCTTACACAGCAAGCAGAGCAGTCTGGATAGGACATCACCTCCCCACCCTAGAATGAGAGATGAGGAAGAGGACCAGTGGCACCGAGGCCAGGCTTACAGAGCCCCGCGCTGGGAGGAGAGGGCAGCAAGAGAGGACCCACCCTGTTTCAGAGGGAAGTTCGATGGCGATCCAGACCAGCTAGCCCAATTCCTCGACACAGCTGAGATCTACATCAAGCGCTATGGACACCTCTACCCATTTCCCAGAGCCCTAGTGAGTGCCATTTCAGAAGGGTTGGAGGGAGAAGCAAGGAGGTGGTCAGCAGCCCTCTACAAGAGCAGGCCCCCCCAACTGCAAAACGCAGATGGGTTCTTACAACTACTACAAGCCCAGTTCGAGGAGGCAGAGGAGGACCCCTATGTGGAGGATGAGCTCAGGAACCTAATGGAGAAGGGGAGGCCCATCAGAGACCATATCCGTGAATTCAGGAGAGTCATTGGGACCTTACCTCCCTTACCAGAGCGACTACTGGTGTATTTCTTTAGAACGAGCCTAGACAAGCGAATCGCCCAAGTGACCGTTTATCGGGACATCCCAAACCAACTCTCCGAATGGTTCTGAGTAGTGATAAAAGTCGACAGAGGGTTGCAAGCCAACGACATGTCAAAGCAACCAGATGGCAAGCAAAGGGGCCAACCGGACCAGGGACCACCCATTAGATGAGAAACCACACCACCACAGCCCACCCAGAGGCCTGTCGTCCCGCGGAGCCCACTGAGGTGCTACAGGTGTGGGGGAATTGATCACGTGGCCTCAGCGTGTGGTACCCCAAGGCCGAGATCAGACCCACTGCCCAAGGCACGACTGGAACGGGGGCCCAAGCACGCCACCAACGCGCCACGGAAAATCCCCCAGGGTCCAGAGGTCTTCGCCCACCTAACCGAAATAAGGGGGATCCCAGATGATGGAAATCAATCCCCCAAATCGTATGACAGCGAGGACGAGGGTGAAGATGACCCAATGGTGAGTGGACCCATCCATCCTTTTCTTTTCCTTATACGCCTAACGGACCCCAAAACAGGGGGACTTTCCAAGCCCTAACAGATTCGGGCTGCACGAGGTGCCTGATTAACCTACCCACAGTCCTAAAATTAGGGATCCGAGTCAAAAAGCTCAATTACCCAATTCGATTTGAACAAGTTGATGGGTCTCTAGTGGGGGGAACTTACACCACACACCTGACCGAACCAGTGAAGCTGGAGCTAGCAGATCACTGGGAAATGATTCGGTTCATAATAGCCCCCAAAATGACAGATCCAGTCATACTGGAACTCTCTTGGCTAGACAAATGGGGCCCCATCATCTGGTGGCAAGAGGGAACCCGCAGACTGAGGATAGCAAAGGGCCCCTGGGGTTGGGGAAACGCCCCCAACGCAGGGGCCCCAATTCCTCCCGCTGCAACAAAAGTCCCTCCCTAAGGGTACACCAGAGCACCTGGCGGCCGCATCCGACAGCTCCCATGAGACAGAACAAATCCCAGAGGAGTACCAAGACCTTGCAGAGGTGTTTAGCGAGGCCGAGTGTGACGTTCTGCCCCCCCACTATGAGGCCAATTGCGCCATCGAGATCATCCCTGGGGCGAAACTACCTAAACCCAAATTGTATGCCATGACGCCCCGTGAAATGCAAGAAATGCGGAACTACATAGACAAGAACCTACAAAGGGGTTTCATTGAGTCAGCCAAACCACGGGTCGCAGCACCGGTCCTCTTCAAAGAGAAGAAAGACAGCTCTATGCGCCTGGTGGTTGATTTTAGAGTTATCAACACTGTCTGCGTACACAACTTATATCCCCTTCCCCTCATGAAAGACATGCTAGCTCACCTGGCCAAAGAGAAAGTTTTCACCAAACTAGACCTCCGCGAAGCCTACTACCTGGTACGCATCAGGGAAGGAGATGAGTGGAAGAGACCATTCAACTGCCCCCTAGGGAGTTTCCAATTTAAGGTGATGCCATTTGGACTGCAGGGACCCCCGGCGGTGTTCATGCAATTGATAAATGAGGTTCTACATGAGCACCTCTATAAGGGGGTCCTTGTCTACCTAGATAACAGTCTCATTTACACGGAAACCATAGACGAACACATACCCCTCGTCCGCCAAGTTCTGGAAAAACTGCTGGGGGCGAACCTATATGTCAAGCTATCAAAATGCAAGTTCCACCAGTCATGGCTAGACTATTTAGGCTACTGAGTGTCAAATGAGGGGATAGAAATGGACCCAGCCAAAGTACAATCAGTTTTAAACTGGCAACCCCCTCGCACCCGCAGACAACTGCAAAGCTTCCTGGGGTTCGCGAACTTCTACAGACAATTCATCCCCTCTTTTGCAGGAATTGCCAAACCTCTGATGGACTTCCTAAAAACAGGGAGTCCAGCAACAAAACCCCGCCCAGGACAACCTCTACAGTGGGACCTAACCTGCCAACAAGCATTTGAAACACTAAAAGAAATGTTTGCAAAAGAACCGGTCTTAAAGCATCCTGACCCTGAACAACTCTTCGTCATCCAAGCAGATGCCAGCGATGTGGCAGTGGGAGCTGTGCTACTCCAAAAGAATAGCCAAGGGAATCTACAACCTTGTGCCTACACATCCCGCAAACTCACCGACACAGAAAGACAATGGGCGGCGTGGGAAAAGGAAGCGTTCGCAGTGAGATGGGCACTGTTGACCTGGCAACACCTGCTAGAAGGAGGTCAGAGACCGTTCAAAGTTTGGACTGACCATAAGAATCTGGAGGCCCTCAGGACCCCATGGAAGTTGTCGCCCAGGCAAGTCCGGTGAGCCCAATACTTCAATCGTTTCAACTTTGAGCTGAAACACATCCCGGGGGGAAAAACTTTCTGGCCAATGCCCTCTCCCGAATGCCTCAATACAACAGTGACCAGGAGCAGGTAGTGAATGCCATCATCCCCTCTGCCCAAGGAGTAGGTCAAGTAATCACCAGATGGCAACGTCGTGACCAACAAGGCCAACCTGCAAGTGACTTAATGACAAGACTTGAAACTGAAACATCGGCAGACCCCTGGTTCTGAGACAACCAACATCTCTTGACAAAAAGGGATGACCTAGCATGGAAGGGAACAAAACTCTATGTCCCAGAGACTCTACGCACCCTGATCCTCAAGAGAAGCCCCAATGTTAAACCAGCGGGACATTTTGGCTTCCTAAAGACTCTGCACTTAGTATGAAGACAGTTTTGGTAGGCCCACATGAGAAAAGATGTAGACAGTTATGTGAAAAGTTGTACCATCTGTGCCACGATGAAAAAATGACCAGGAAGACCTCCAGGGCTTCTGCAGCCAGTAGCTGAACCAACAAGGCCATGGGAGGAGATTGCAATGGACTTTATAGTAGAACTACCGAAGAGTGGTGGAAACACAGTGATCTGGACTGTAATAGACTTATTCTCCAAACAGGCACATTTCATACCCTGCAGCAGGCTACCCTCAGCCCACCAGTTGTCCAAACTGTTCCTGAAAAACATCTATTGCCTGCATGGAGTACCCAGAAGAATCATCTCCGATTGAGGTGTCCAGTTCACAGCAAAATTCTGGAGAGAATTCCTACGGTCCATAGAGTCAACCTCAGCTCAGCGTTTCACCCGAGCACCAATTGGGGGGGGGCGAGGAGACTGAATGCCATGATAGAACAATACCTGAGGTGCTACGTCGACTACCATCAGTCTAATTGGGTGGACCTCCTATCTTTTGTGGAGGTCGCGTATAATAGTGCTGTCCACAGTAGCACAGGACTAACCCCATTTAAGGTAGAGAGTGGTATGGATTTCGTCCCCATGCCAGAGTACCCAAGGGAGCCCCCTTCCTCAGTCAGTTTGACCGATTGGATGGAAATGTTGAAAGAAACCTGGGAGAATGTCAAGAAGGCATTAGCCAAGGCGACACAATCCTATAAGAAACAAGCAGATATGCACCAAACTCCCCAAAGACCATTCCGAGTGGGAGAGAAGGTCTACCTCTCCACCAAGTATTTGAGACTCAGACTCCCGAGTAGGAAACTGGGCCCGAAATTTATAGGACCATTCCCTATAGTAAAAGTAATCAACCTGGTTACGGTACAACTGCAGCTGCCCCGACTATTAGGGAGGATATACCCCATTTTCCACAGTAGCCTCCTGAAACCTGTGGTGGGGTCAACTTTAAGGCCGGTGCCACGTGACCCCCCTGGGCCCCTGGTCATTGGGGGCCATACTCACTATGAGATACAGCAAATTCTCGATTCGAGGTGGCACAGGGGTCACCTCCAATACTTAATCACGTGGAAGGGTTACCCCTTATCAGAGGCTTCCTGGGTGAAAAGCAGAAACATCCAAGCTGACCGCCTTATAGCCAAGTTCCATGCAGACCACCCGGGCAAGGCGGGAGGGGGCGGGACACATACCCCCAGACGGGGTAACGGTACTTAACTTGTTGTTTGTCTTACACAGGCCACCCTGGAAAAATGAAGGGGGAGGGGCCGGATGTCAGCACTTCAACCTGCATTTACTATAGTGCTGACATAAGAAGGAGAAGAGGAGGCAGCCGGCAAGAGGACCCTTGACTTCTCACCTACTTATTTTCCCTGAAGATAATATCCCCTAGGAGATGAGATGCGGGGGGGGGACATTCCTGGGAGCTTCCTGGGAGCTGAAGTAGTGATTTGGAAGAGGGCCAATGAGACGCAGAGAACTGGGGAACAGAAAGGGAAGGTTTGGGTCAGGAAGTCAGTATTGGCTGCGCCACAATCAGGGGACAGGTTATCGTGCT
Organism: Arizona elegans; assembly: GCA_022577455.1. Classification (NCBI taxonomy): domain Eukaryota; kingdom Metazoa; phylum Chordata; class Lepidosauria; order Squamata; family Colubridae; genus Arizona; species Arizona elegans. The sequence continues at coordinate 166,166,028 of JAKOOJ010000001.1, read as the reverse complement.
TAATAAAATGAAAGATTTCTAAAAAGACTATTTGTTTGGAAATGCAATTTATTTTATTTGAGATGACATCAAAACCTGACAACCCATTTCCTTCCCTCTTCTCCATTTCTCCCCCACCCCCATTTATCCAAATACTGAATTTAACAATTCACTTTAAAATCATTCATTTCTACATCAATATGATATAATTTCAAATGCTTTAGCTGAATTCCATTATTACCATTAAAAACATTCCAAATATTATAATCACTTCTATTAAACTTACTACCATCCATTTATAGTTATAAATCTTACTATCCTTTATCCCATCCTCTTATTTTCTTCTTTTTCCCTTTCCCACCTAATTTTAAAGCCTCTTGCTCTCCTAGTTTGCCCTATATTTCCAACTGTTCTCCTCCCTTTCCTCCTATTCACCTTTCTTGCTTTACCACTGTTAATCCCAGTGTAATAATTTGATTTTTTTATATTTTGTCTCTTCCCCTCTTCTTTCTCTCCTTGTCTCTTTCTAACCCCTCTATTTTTATCATTGTTAATCCCAATGTAATCTTTAAAGTTCATCTTCATTTCTAACCTTTTCTCTATTCCTTTTCTTCCCTTTGTTTGTTTTCTTTTTCCCATTAATTTTCTCCTAAGTCTTCTCTTTTTTTCATTGTTACTCCCACTGTAATCATTTAATTTTCCATAATCAATATCTTTATTTTTAATACTACTTTCTTGCTTATCATTCTTGGTTTCTTCCACTTGGGTATGTTCCAGCACAGTCTCTAGTTCATCCTGTTTAGGTTTTCCATGCATCATTGTAAGCATTTAATTTATTTCCAATTTGAATGATATGTGCATCGTTTTAATCATTTCGATTAGTTCCTGCATCATTTTGTTGTTTCTAAGTTCTCTTGATTCCAATTTTAAGTTTTGTTATGTTCCACTTTCTTTGAATATTGAGATCAAACAGCTTAAACAAAAACAAATCCTCCTCAAAAGTTCCCACCGCTCTTATCACTTAATTTTTTTTCCAAAATACAAGTTAACCGTTGTAATGTATCATTCCGCCTGTAGATGTCTCTCTCCAATCCACACTTCCAGTCAACATGTTTTAAAAAAATCCAATTTATTAAATCCATGTTGCCAATATTTGCCAATTTCAATCTTCTTATTATTATTTTAATGTTCCCCAAGTTCTAATTTTAAAATCCAAATCCAGTTAAAAAAAAAAACTCTGTTGCAGGGCTTTAATTTTAAACTTTTCTTTGTTCTTCCTTCAATGTTCAAAAGTTTTAAAATTATTTCCAATCCTCTTCACTGCTATTTCAGGTTTCTTCTTCTAATAATTTAGATATCTCCAGACAAATTCTAAACCAAAACTCAAATTCCGTTTTGGGCTTTGACACTTTAAACTTCCGCTTTGTTCTTCTCTCTCCATTAACATTCCCCACCACCCATTAGCTGCTGTTTCTTCACTGGGGCATCTTTTAGCAATTTAAAAATATTTCTTTTTTTACCTGTGAGCTGGCCAATCACTCACCCGATATCAGTACGCTGTCCAAATCACCGCTCCTGCTCAAAACTTTAGTCCGGTTGCCCCACCTTAGTGACGGCAGCAATGGCCGCCGCCCCCACCGCTGAGTCAAAGAGTTTCCTCCGACCTTTGAGGAACTTGCCTGTTCCTCTTGGTCTTCTGAGGTGCCTCTCCTTCTTCTCTGTCCCTACAGGACAGACAGATCTGGTCTGAAGACCTCCCTACAGCGGTTTGTCAGCCCGGGTTTTCGCAAGGCTCATCAGAGTCAGCTATTCCCCAACTGTATTGCTGCAACACTTCCGGTCGAATCCCCCAAATTACATATACCATAGATCATACAGCATAGCCCCTGTATGATCTACAGTATATGTAGATCTTTTTAAAATGCCTATAGTCATTGTTTAATAGCAAAATAGAAAAAAGTAGGATTCCATTTAAAACAATAAAATAAAATAAAAAACTGTACAAAAGAGACAGTTTGCATCCATTCAAGAAAGGGACTGAGTTACTTGGCATTAAATTTACAGATTTTCTGAATAAACATTTAAACTGAACAGACGGGACAGAGAATTAATTGATACAGAACATGTCTGTTCCCAGCAATCTAAAATTAATAGGATTATCAGTGCATGTAACAAAGATGTTTGTGCAGGTAAGATAATTAATTTTGCTGTCAAGCAAAACCAAGCATTTAATAGTGAGTGCCATACCATGTGCACTAATCAAACACGTGGTAAGAAAGTAGGGGAGGTCAGGCACAACACAGGTTATGTAGACAGTAAATACAGGGTCAGTCTAACTGGACTCAAATGTCTAAACACCAATGCCCAGAGTATGAGGAATAAACAGGGTGAGTTATAAATTCAAGTAAATGAGGACAAATATGATATTGTTGCTATTACAGAAACTTGTTGTGATGAAACCCACTAATGGAACATACAGCTAGGGGGATTTAAATTATTTAAAAGAAATAGACCAAATAAAAGAGGAGGTGGAGTTGCACTACATGGGTCTCCCCTTGAAGAGCACTCGGAGGCTCCAACTGGTCCAGAATGCAGCCGCGCGGGTGGTTATGGGCGCAACTCATTGTGCCCATGTGACACCCCTCCTGCATGAGCTGCACTGGCTCCCAGTGGTCTTCTGGGTGCGATTCAAGGTGCTGGTTACCACCTTTAAAGCGCTCCATGGCATAGGACCCGGGTACCTTCGAGACCGACTTCTGCCACCAATAGCCTCCCACCGGCCAGTTCGCTCCCACAGAGAGGGTCTCCTCAGGGTGCCATCGGCCAAGTTATGTCAGCTGGCGACACCCAAGGGGAGGGCCTTCTCTGTGGGAGCCCCAGCCCTGTGGAATGAACTGCCCCCGGAAATACGTAAGATCCCCGACCTCCGGGTATTTCGCTGTGCACTGAAGACCCTGTTGTTCCGCCAGGCCGGGCTATCGACATGATAATTTTAAATTGGGGTATTTTAAATTTCTGGGGTTTTAAATGGAGCCAAATTTATTTAATAATTTTAAATTTTAAATTGATGTTTGTCTTGTGTTTTTAAATAGGCTGTACACCGCCCTGAGTCCTTCGGGAGAAGGGCGGTATAGAAATATTATTATTATTATTATTATTATTATTATTATTATTATTATTATTATTAACTACATCTCTACAGAAATAGAGCACAACAATGATGAAAATTATCTTGAAGCATTTGGGTCAATATTAAAGGGGGGGGAATGACATCACCATAGGTGTATACTATAGGGCACCCAACCAAATAAAGGAAATAGATGAACTTTTTGCTAGTCGGTTAACTAAGGTATGTAGGAAGCACATCACAATAGTAATGGGGAATTTTAATTATCCTGACATCAACTGGGAGACAAACTCTGCACCAAGTGGAAGATCCAACAGGTTCCTGACAAACCTAGCAGACAACTTTGTTTCCCAAAAAGTAGAGAAGGGAACAAGGGGATCAGCCATATTGGACTTAATTCTCACTAACAGAGATGAAATGATAGAAGGTGTTGAAGCTACAGGAACCTTGGGGGCGAGTGATCATGCAATATTGGTATTCAACATTTTGCAAGTACAAGCAATAGAACAAAGTCAAACTAGAGTCTTGGACTTTAAGAGAGCTAATTTCACTAAACTTAGAGCTTGGGAAGGATTCCATGAATGAGAATCCTCAAGGGGAAAACAACTCAAGAAGCTTGGGAAATTTTGAAAAGTGAGATTATAAAAGCCCAATTTAGCACAATACCAACGAAGAAGAAAAATAACAGCTCTCAAAAGAAACCAGCATGGCTGCATAAAGAACTCTCTGACAAATTGAAAGACAAAAAGGACAAATAGAAAAAGTAGAAAGAGGGGCAAATAACTAAGGCAGAATATCAGCAAATAGCCCAAGCCTGAAAAGATGAAGTGAGGAAAACTAAGGTTCACAATGAATAAAGGCTTGAGACAAAAGTAAAAAATAACAAAAAAAAACCTTATTCCAATATGTTAAAAACAAGAAAAAAGTCAAGGAAACAATTGGTCCATTGCTGGGAGAAAGTGGCAAGAAGATGACAAGCAACAGGGAGAAAGCAGAACTACTTAACTCATTTTTTACATCTGTCTTTACACAAAGGGAAAAAACAGTCCAACCTATCAAAAACAGCACCACAAAAAACAGATTAGGAATACAAGTTAAAATAGGGGAGAAAATGGTAAGTGAGCACCTGTCTACCCTAGATGAGTTCAAATCACCAGGACCAGATGGATTACACCCCAAGGTTCTGAAGGAACTGGCAGACGAGATCTCAGAACCACTGAACTATATCTTTCAAAGAGCCTGGAGCACCGGGGAACTGCCAGAGGACTGGAAAAGAGCTGATGTAGTTCCCATATTCAAAAAAGGAAAAAAAAATAGATCCAGAAAACTACAGACCTATCAGTCCTGACCTCAATACCAGGAAAGATTCTGTAAAAGATAATCAAGAAACGAATCAGTGAAAACCTAGAAGCAAACAAAGTAATAACCAAAAATCAATATGGGTTTGTCAAAAACTGATCATGCCAGACTAATCTTATTGCATTCTTGTGACAAAATTAGTGGAGCAGAGGAATGCTGTCAATATAATTTACTTGTATTTCACTAAGGCATTTGATAAAGTGGACCATAACCTATTACTTGATATAATAGAAAAATGTGGGTTAGACATTATCACCACCAGATGTATTCATAACTGGCTGACCAACATACTCAACGTATAGTCCTCAATGAAACTGCATCTACATGGAGGGAAGTATGCAGTGGGGTACCCCAGGGGTGAAATCTAAAATTTGTTACTACCAGTTCTGTGGGCGTGGCTTGGTGGGGGAGGGTAATGTGACTGGGTGGGCGTGGGCAATTTTTTTGTTTTTACTTTTAAAAGCATTTTTTCTACATCCTCTTTGGCCAAAGAGGTTGCAGAAAAAATGCTTTTAGAAGCCTCTGACGATCAGGCAACTCAGCTGGGATCACCAGAGGCTTTTTTTTTAATAAACACTTTATTAAACTTTTATTACATTAAAAACATAAAAACTCATTTCACTCAACAACAGCTAATTGTGGTGTTTTTCTTGTGACAATAATTCGTGCATTATTTACAAAAATTAAATTGTGCATAATTACATTCTTATTTTATCTATTACTTGTACTTAATAACTATCTTCATTCTATCTCTGTTCTATCCAGTTATACCACTGTTCCCACACATTGTAAAATATCAATGTCTCTTTATCTTTTAAACTCAGCATTAATTTGTCCATTTCTGCGCAATTCATGACCTTTTGTATGACCAGTTTCTCTGCGGGTGTACATGGCTGTTTCCAACATTGAGCGTAAGCAATCCTGGCAGTGGTTAATATGTGTAATACTAGATATTTTGTGCCCTTCACATATTATTATTTTTTTTGAAGATCCCCAATAGGAAGAGTTCCGGTTCTAAGTCTAATTGTTCATTAGTAATTTCCTGTAGCCAATCTTTAATTTTTAGCCAATATTTTCGAGCCTCAGGGCAGGACTACCACATATGGTAGTATGTTCCCTCTTTCTTTTTACCTTTCCAACATATGGGGCTCATTTTAGTGTACATTTTCGCTAATCTCGAAGGGGGTAAGTGCCACCTGTAGAACATTTTATATGCGTTTTCTTTATATGCTGCTGATTTTGTTAGTTTATGGTTTCCGTTCCATATGTTCTCCCAATCTGATAGTTTTATGTTGTGTCCAATATTTTGACCCCATGCAATCATGCATCCTTTCACTACTTCTTCCTCCAGTTCTACTTCCAAAAGGTATTTGTAAATTTTAGTAATATTTTTTTTGTCTAGTCCTAATGAAATTTTGTCTAGTTGTTGTGGTTTAGGGTATATTCCATAATCTTTTATATCTTGTTTATATTGGTTTTGTAATTGGAGATAAGCCCACCAGTCAACTTGTAGCCCTTGTTCTTGGAGGTCCTGTAATGTTTTTAACTTTCCATGATTATCTAATAGGTCTTTATATTTTAACATTTTATTCAAAACTAAATTGTTTGGATGGATCATCGTTTCCATTGTGGATAGCCAAGTTGGGATTTCTATGTAGTGTTTCTATTTAACTTTAATCCAATTATTTATTAGCGAATCTCTAATCAGGTGTCTGTGGAAGTATTGTTGTTTTATAAGTCCTATTTTCCACAGAAAGGCATGCCATCCTCTCTGCAGGTCATGTCCTTCTATAGCTCTTTTATTCTTCAAATTGATCCAATCTTTTAACCAAACTAATGTTGCTGCACTATAGTATAATTCTCAGTTTGGCAATCCAAATCCTCCTCTGCTCTTCATATCTTGTAGTAATTTCATTTTTATTCTGGTTTTTTTCCCCTGCCAGATAAATTTTGCTATTGTTTTATTGAGGTCATTAAAAAAGGTATTTTCTAATTTAACTGGGACGGTCTGGAACAAGTATAGAAATTTTGGTAATATAGACATTTTTATGGCTGGTATTCTTCCTAAAAGTGACAGTTGCATGTTAGTCCATAGTTCTAAATATTTTTTTTTTGTTTGTTGTAATAGTTTGTTATAGTTATTCTCCTTTATCAATTTGCAATGTGCTGTCAACCATATACCTAAGTATTTGATTTTTCTTGTTGTTTGGAGTCCAAGTGTTCTTTCCAATTCTGTTATTTGTAGTTCTGTTAAATTTTTCGCTAGAAGTTTCATTTTCTGTCTATTGATTTTCAGTCCTGCTACAGCTCCATATCTTTCTAATTCCTTAATTAGTATTTGTCCTTTCTCTATTGGTTTTTCGATAATAAAAGCCAAATCGTCTGCAAATGCTTTCAATTTATATTCTTCATTTCCGGTTTTCAATCCTTTTATTTCTGAATTTTGTCTCATTCGTTCTAGTAATACTTCTAGTGACAGTATGAAGAGCAGAGGAGATAGAGGACAACCTTGTTGAACTCCTTTCTCTATATTTGGGTGTTTTGATTTGGGTGTTTTCTCCATTAATTATAATTTTTGCTTTTTGTATCGAATATATTGCCGTTATAAAATTCTCAAATTTAGTGCCCAAATTCATATCATAAACTTCTTGAATCATAAATTGCCAATTGAGGTTATCAAATGCCTTTTGGGCATCCAAGAAGATGAAGGCTACTTGTTTCTCCATGTGGACTTCGTAATATTCTAAACTGTCCATTATTATTCTTAAATTATTCCTGATTTGTCTATTTGGAAGAAATCCATTTTGATCTAAGTGTATATAGTCGTTCAAAATTTTCTTTAATCTGTTGGCAATAATAGTAGCAAATATTTTATAATCTACGTTTAACAAAGAGATTGGTCTATTGTTCTATTGTATCAGTCTGGCATTTGTATCCCCCTTCAGGATTAGCGAAATTAATGCTTCCCTCCATGTATCCTGTTATGTCCTTATAAGGACATCCGCCGGGGGATTGGCTGGTCCACCGGCGGGAGATTTAAACAGCTGTCATTGGGCGGCTGAGCCTGCCGGAGCGTATAAAAAGAGCCCCGGCAGCACAGCCGCTTGTTCTATTTCTGAGCTGAATAAAAGGTTCTGAAGGAACCACTGCTGGTCGCGTCTTTCTTTCCCTGCGCCGATCTAACATATCCGGCATTTTAGCTGATGTTAATACCTCATTAACCATTATTGGTCCTACTTGTTCTTCTATTATCTTATAAAATTCTGATGGAAAACCATCGGGACCTGGTGTTTTGTTACTTTTCTGGGATCTAATTGCTTGATTTAATTCCATCATAGTTATATCCTTAGTCAGAGTTTCTTTCAGTTCATCTTTTATTTCTCGGGTTCTTTTTTCTCTTAGATACTCCCTAATCTGATCCTCATCTACTCTTTCTTTCTTATAGAGATCCTCAAAATATTTATGTGCAATCTCTTTTTTCTTTTCTATTGTGTGTTGGTAATCTCCATTTTCATCTTGTAGTTGGTAGATGGTTCTTTTCTCTCTCTCTTTTTTAAGTTTATGAGATAGCCATCTTCCTGGTTTATTTGCTTGTTCGAAGTATACTTGTTTGGTTGCCTTCAAGTTTCTAACCAATTCTTCCTGATCAACTAAATTGAGTTTGTGTTTATGAAAAATCAATTGTTCTTGTAATTGGGAATTTTGTGGGCTGTTCTGTAATTTAGTCTCTAATTTTTTGATTGCTTGAAGTAGATTGTTTTGTTGGGCATATTTTTCTTTGTTCTTTTTTGCAACATAGGATATTATAATTCCCCGTATAACAGCTTTCATAGTATCCCATAAGTTTTGGGTCGTTGTATATTGGTTATTATTTTCTTTAAAATAAAAATTTAGTTCTTCCATAATTTTCTTAATCAATTCCTCATCTTTCAATAATTGAGAATCTGGCATCCATCTTCTCCTTGGTTTTTTTTTTTTACCCTTCCAATTGATTCTGAGTGGGTTGTGATCTGCCCACGAGTTCGGTCAAATTTCTACTTCTGTCACTTCTTCTGCTAATTCTCCACTTATCCACGCCATGTTGATGTGTGATCATGACTGATGGGGGTTTGAATAGAAAGTAAATTGTCTCTTTTCTGGATTTAGTGTTCTCCATATATCTATTAAATTTAATTCTTTGGTCATTTCTACATATATTTTGGGTAGTTCTCTTCCCCCCCCTTTCTTCTTTCCCCCATTTTACTCTTTTTGATAATCTGTTATCGCATTATAATCTCCTATGATGCAAATATTTTTTCTTTTTAATTCAATAATTTTATCATATAAGGTTTTGTAAAATTCTTTTTGATTGTCATTGGGGGCATAAATTACCACTAATAAAATGTTTTTAAAATTTATCTGTATTTTAAGAGATGTATTTTAAGTGTTATGTTGGAAAAAATAAAAAATATTTTGAAAAAAAAAATTATCTGTATTTCTATTGCCAGAATTCTTCCTTTGGGGTCTGCAAATATTAAGTTTGCCTTTATCTCTTCTTTAATGTAGACAGCTATTCCTTTCTTTTTCTCCTGATCTGCAGAAGCCGTAAACAGAGTCCCTAATTTGGGGCAATCTAAATATTTTTTGTCTGTTTTTAAGATGTTTCCTGTAAACATATAATATCTGCATTTTGTTTTATTAAGTTTGCCAAAATCCTTTTCTTTTTGTCGTTGAGTTTAGTCCATTTATGTTAATAGATAAGAGTTTCATCTCTTTTTCCATAGCCCTAATTGTAACTCGTTTTTTGTCTTCTGTTTGCTCTTATTTCCCTTTCTGTTCTGATCACTGTCTTAGGCTCTTCTCTTTCTTGTTGTTGTTGATTGGTATCTTTTACTTCCTGTTCTTCGTCTTTATTTTTTGGTTGGTCTTGTTCTTCTTGACAGTTTGAATCTAGATCTTCTCTGCTGCTTTGGTCTTCCGATCCTGCCAGTTGCTCATAAAGTTCTTGTACTCCTCAGCCGAAGAGGTTGTAGAAAAAATGCTTTTAAAAGCCTCTGATGATCCCAGCTGAGCTGTGCGAAAAAATGCTTTTAAAAGTAAAAAAAAAACAGCCTCTGATGATCGCACGGCTCAGCTGGGCTTGCGGGGGGGGCACACAGATTTTTGCTATCAGTTTTCCGAACCACCCGCCACCATCGCTACCGATCAGGTGATCCAGTCTGAACCAGGAGCATTTCACCCCTGGGTACCCCAAAGCTCTGTTTTAAGCCCTTCATCTTCATCAATGATTTGGACGAGGGGATAGATGGGGAATTCATAAAATTTGCAGATGACACCAAGCTAGCAGGAATAGCCAACACTCCAGAAGATAGACTTAAGATACAGAAGGATCATGACAGACTTGAACATTGGGCGCTATCTAACAAAATAAAATTCAATGGTGAAAAAAGTAAGGTTCTACATTTAGGCAAGAAAAACAAAATGCACAGATACAGTATATGTGGTACCTCACTCAATAGTAGTAATTGTGAGAGGGCCTTGAAGTCCTAGTGGACAGTCATTTAAATATGAGCCAGCAGTGTGCTGCAGCTGCCAAAAAAGCTAACACAGTTCTAGGCTGCATAAACAGAGGGATAGAATCAAGATTACGTGAAATGTTAATAACACTTATAATGCCTTGGTAAGGCTACACTTGGAATACTGCATCCAGTTTGGTCGCCACAATGTAAAAAAGATGTTGAGGCTCTAGAAAGAGTGCAGAGAAGAGCAACAAAGATTATTAGGGAATTGGAGGCTAAAACATATAAAGAACGGTTGCTGCAACTGAGTATGACTTGTCTGATGAAAAGAAGGACTAGGGGTGACACGATAGCAGTGTTCCAATATCTCAGGGCTGCTACAAAGAAGAGGGAGTCAAGCTATTCTCCAATGCACCTGAGGGCAGGACAAGAAGCAATGGGTAGAAACTAATCAAGGAGAGAACCAATTTAGAACTAAGGAGAAATTTCCTGACAGTTAGAACAATTAATCAGTGGAACAACGTGCCTCCAGAGATTGTGAATGCTCCAACACTGGAAGTTTTTAAGAAAAGATTGGATAACCATTTGTCTGAAGTGATATAGAGTTTCCTGCTTAAGCAGGGGGTTGGACTAGAAGACCTCCAAGGTCCCTTCCAACTCTGTTATTCTATTTTCTATTCTAAAATAGCAGTGGACATTAAGGAGTGTCTCATTATAAATGTCACACAAATCAAATCAATCAGTTTTTAAAATCTGAGACTTTCTGTATAAGTTAGGAAAGAATTCACTGCTTTGGTAGAGGAATAGAAGAATTTATTTATTTATCTATCTATTAAATTTATAGTCCACCCATCTTGCTGTCAAGTAGTTTCTTATATAAATTATAACATGATTGTAATGTAATAAATTACTCTAACTTTATAGGTGGCTTTCCTAATAAGTTCTTAGACTTTATGTTGATTCTTATTTAATAATTTTAATTCTTGGGAATTAAACATGACCGGTGTGAGAGAGCGGCTCATGTGGTCCTTGATTTGTCGGATTCCCCCATTGCAGTGAGAGGGCAATGGGGAGGGCTTTTGTTCCATCGCTTGTTACGCCTCTCCCTGGACTTTGTCATCAGCCGATGAAGTTTCCTCTTTTGAAGCCCCCGGACTATGTCAGTCTATTTATCATCATTACAGTCCCCCAGATGTATTCTAGGACTGAACTTCTTGGTCTGCAAGATTCCCCCCTCTCGCAGATTTGGCCCTCTACGCTATCGAGGGCCTACCTCGATGAAGGGTCTTGGAACCCTGAGAGGTGGCATGCAGCGAGGAGGAGGTTGTGGGGTTTCTTAGTCAAATTTTCATTTTGTATTTTAAAAGGGTCTGGGAGGGGGGAGGGGTTTTTAAGGGGACCCGGGAAGTGGGGAGGGGGTTGTAGAGATGGACCAGGGGGGTCCATATAGCTACTGTGCGGGGTGGTGGGTTGGTTGGGCGCAGCGGAGGAGACGAGAAGGGTAACCTAACCAGGGCTCCGGGTGGCGAAAAAAAGGGCAATTCCATCAATGTGATAAGTGGGAGGGGCAGGTATGGCGGACGCAGGGGGTCACATCAAGTGTCGGGGGTGCGCATGCGCTGTCTCCGAGCGATTGCACACTCCGGCCCCCAATGCGCAACTCGTGTCCTGGGTTGCGCAGAGTTTCAGGCCCAGGGTCTGCGGCTGATGTTATGTAATGCCAGGTCGGTGGTTAATAAAGCCCCCCTCATTTGTGATCTTATTTCGGAGGGGGGTGCGGACCTGGCAGGTATTACGGAGACCTGGTTGGGCCAAGAGGGGGGGTCCCCCTCGTCGAAATGTGCCCGCCAGGTTTCCGTGCATTTCATCAGCCAAGGGCCCAGGGGAGGTGTGGGGGAGTGGCGGTGATTATTAGGGAAAGTCTTTGTCCAAGGGAGACCACTGTTCCTCAGATAGCCGGATGTGAGTCCCTTTGTGTGAAGTGGGGCCGTGGGGTGCAGATGGGTTTGCTGGCCACATACCTGGCTCCCTGCCACGTGGCAGTGACCCTGCCCGAGCTACTCGACGTCATTGCCGAGATGGCGGTTGATACCCCCAGACTTATTGTCATGGGGGATTTCAACCTTCCATCTGCGGGTGAGACGTCAGAGGTGGCACGGGAGTTCATGGCTTCCATGACGGCCATGGACCTGACCCAGGTAGTTCAAGGCCCCACTCACATAGGGGGACACACTCTGACGTTGATTTTTATCTCTGGTCAGTGGTTGAATGATCTTGGTAGAGGGGATCTAGATATTAAACCCTTGTCATGGACAGATCATTCACTCCTTCACCTGGACTTTCCTACCGCTTCCCCCCACCGCAGGGAGACGGAACTGACCAGATGGTTCCGTCCCAGGCGCCTGATGGACCCCGAAAGGTTCCTGACGGAGCTTGGGCCGTTTCCTGAGACTCTGACACACGACTCGACTGAAGACCTGGTGGCCGCCTGGGAAAGGGCGGCCGCTGGAGCTTTGGACCGCGTCGTGCCTTTGCGGCCTCTGACCTGATGCCGATCTCAATTGGCTCCTCGGTTCTCTGAGGAGCTGAGAGAGATGAAGCGTCGGAAAAGACGCCTAGAGAGCATTTGGAGGACTAGTCAATCCGATTCCGACCGGACACTGGTGAGGTCTTATATCAAGACCTACCTAGTGGCGATAAAAGCGGCAAAATCTAACCATTTTTCCGCTCTTATCGCATCTGCAGAGAACCGCCCAGCTGCCCTGTTTAGGGTGACCCACTCCCTTCTTCGGGGGGGAGTGCGGGAAGATCCCTTGCAGGGTCATGCTGAGGATTTTGTGCAATTCCTGCACGATAAAGTCGCTCGGATTCGGGATGGCTTGGATGAGTCCACGGGAGGAGACGAGGGCAGGTCTTGAGAATGTTATCTGGGAGGAGTTTGATCCTGTGGCTCCCGAGGATGTGGACAGGGTTCTGGGTAAGATTAGTGCCGCCACGTGTTTATTGGACCCGTGTCCCTCCTGGTTGGTACTGGCCTCCCGGGAGGTTACACGAGGCTGGCTCCAGGGGATTATAACTGCTTCTCTGAGCGAGGGTGCCTCTCCTGCCGCCTTGAAAGAGGCGGTAGTGAGGCCCCTCCTCAAGAAGCCTTCCCTGGACCCGGCTGAATTAGCCAACTATCGTCCGGTCTCCAACCTTCGTTTTGTGGCGAAGGTTGTTGAGAGCGTGGTGGCACGACAGCTTCCCCGACACCTGGATGAAGCTATCTATCTGGACCCGTGCCAGTCGGGCTTCAGGCAGGGGCACAGCACAGAAACGGCATTGGTCGCGTTGGTGGATGATCTCTGGAGGGCTCGGGACAGGGGTTGTTCCTCTGCCCTAGTCCTATTAGATCTCTCAGCGGCTTTTGATACCATCGACCATGGTATCATGCTGCGGCGGTTGAGGGGGTTAGGAATAGGGGGCACCGTTCTGCGGTGGTTCTCCTCCTTCCTCTCCGACCGCTCGCAGTTTGTGTTGGCAGGGGGACAGAGGTCGACCTCGAGGCATCTCGCATGGGGAGTGCCGCAAGGGTCGGACCTCTCGCCCCTCCTGTTCAACATTTATGTGAAGCCGCTGGGTGAGATCATCCGTGGTTTTGGGGTGAAGTGTCACCTGTACGCTGACGACACTCAGCTGTACATCTCCACCCCAGACCACCCCAACGATGCCCTTGATGTGATGTCTCGCTGCCTGGAGGCCGTGCGGGTCTGGATGGGGAGGAACAGGCTCAGACTCAACCCTTCCAAGACCGAGTGGCTGTGGCTCCCGGCGTCCCGATATAGTCAGCAGGTGCCATCGCTGACTATTGGGGGTGAATCTTTGCCCCCCACAGAGAGGGCTCGCAATCTGGGTGTCCTCCTGGACACACAGCTGTCTTTAGAAGAACATATGACGGCCGTGGCCAGGGGGGCCTTTTATGAGGTCCGCCTGATTCGCCAGTTGCAGCCCTTTCTGGATCGGGACGCCCTGCGCACAGTCACTCACGCCCTTGTCACCTCCCGGTTGGACTATTGCAATGCTCTCTACATGGGGCTCCCCTTGAAGAGCACTCGGAGGCTCCAACTGGTCCAGAATGCGGCCGCGCGGGTGGTTATGGGTGCAACCCGTTGCGCCCACATGACACCCCTCCTGCGTGAGCTGCACTGGCTCCCAGTGGTCTTCCGGGTGCGATTCAAGGTGTTGGTCACCACCTTTAAAGCGCTCCATGGCATAGGACCCGGGTACCTTCGAGACCGTCTTCTGCCACCAATAGCCTCCCACAGGCCAGTCCGCTCCCACAGAGAGGGTCTCCTCAGGGTGCCATCGGCCAAGTCATGTCGGCTGGCGACACCCAGGGGGAGGGCCTTCTCTGTGGGAGCCCCAGCCCTGTGGAATGAACTGCCCCCAGAAATTCGTAAGATTTCTGACCTCCGGGTATTTTGCTGCGCACTCAAGACCCTATTGTTCCGCCAGGCTGGGTTAGCAACATAATTTTTAATTGGATGTTTTAAATTTTTGGGGTTTTAAATTAAGCCAATTATTTAATATTTTTTAATTATTTTAATTCGATGTCTATTCTGTTTTTAAATAGGCTGTACACCGCCCTGAGTCCTTCGGGAGAAGGGCGGTATAGAAATAAAATTATTATTATTATTATTATTATTATTATTATTATTATTATTATTATTATTATTATTATTATTATTATTATTATATAGGGCAAAATAAAAATTTGTTTGACATGTAACAAGAAAAAAATCCTAATCCAAACCAATGTACAGGGATCTATAACAAGCTGCACATACAGTAGCTCTTCTCTCCAAAGGTGCCCACCATATACCTGCAGCAATTAAAGTCTTCTTAGGTAAGACTTGAGCCCAGCTCCCAGCTCAGTTGGGCCCTTGTAGGTCATTCATTCCCTTGGAAAGAGTTCAAGTTTAAATTTCTCAGAACCAGTTTTTAAGTACTTCCCTGTGTTTCAAATATGGTCTTTCACCATGAACCTGGCCTTCTCAAAATTGAAACATCTGCCTGGATTTACATCTACTTTCACCAGGTTAAGACCCTCTTTTTTCCAGTCAATCTGACTCCTCTAATAATGGAAGAGCCAGGCAATACAAGTCAAATTACAACTCTATGGCTATTCATGGCCAACTAACACCGCAACTGACTATAAACATACTCTAACTGATCTTAGACAGCAGGTCATTGATTTAGAGCTGCAAACTGACTTTTCAGCCCTACCCTGAAATATCTTCTTGAGCCACCCTGCACACCCTCTCTAACCAGCCAGATATTTTAGTTGCATAACTATCCCAAAATTCTGAAAAGCCCTTTCTTCAGCCAAATTCAATGTCCTTCCAAGAGCCATTACTTAAGGAAAATACAAAAAAATTCTCTTTGAACAAAAACTGTGCCTGTGCAGCAGTGGAATAATTGAATTGATGGAACACACTATGCTCTATTGTCCCCTTTATGCAGGAGCACACCAAGAGTTATTATTTCCACTGTTTATTGAATAACCTGGTTATTCCCATCCCATCCCCCCCCCATGTATCTGAGTGTCCCAAATGTCTTTGATTTCTCTTGATCATAATGGGGTCGGGAGGTGGTTGAGATTTGGGACTCAGGGAAGGTGTGATTTCTGGTTTCAGTAGGCTATAATAAAATACACGCCTGAGCATTTTATGCAGCTCAAATTCTATAGTTACTGAGTTAATAATCTTGATATTTTGGCTCCATTGGCCCATCCACACACCCCACTAATAACTGGATGATATGAGAAGCTAAGGTGCTGAGTGGCCCCGAAAAGTTCCTTAAGGTATAGATTTGACTCCAAATATTCATGGTTTAAATCTGGCTAGACAAAACAATTACATGCAGGCTGAAAAAAACTTGAGATACTCCAAAGACCATGTGGCAGAGTTGCCCATCCACCATGTACCAAGCTGATTCCAGATGTGCTGGAATCAAACCAGTTAAATAAGTCTTGTAAGAGGAAGTCCTCAATCTATGACTCCTCGCTTAGTGACCATTCCAAGTTATAACCTACATGCGGAGGTGGGCTTCAGCTGGTTTGGACAGGTTCAGGCAAACCAGTTTTTCAGATCCTGCGCTGTTCTGCAAACCAACAAATCCCACCACTGGGTGGCCCCATCCGCCCTGCCCCACCCTATCTTGCCTCACCCGCCTTGGCCGGTGACTAGAGTCACACCCATGCCCAGCTACTCTCTCGCTAGAGCAGGGGTCTGCAACCTTAAACACTCAAAGAGCCATTTGGACCCGTTTCCCACAGGAAAAAAACCACTGGGAGCCACAAAAACTGAGTGGGTGTGGCCACTCCACATCACTCACTACCACCCAGTCACATGACCCCCTCCAGCCATGCCTACCCAGCAGATCATTAGGGCAGAAAACCAGTTATTAAAAAACACCACACCGGCAACCACAACACCCTTCTCTCTCTCTCTCTCTTTTTCCCTCTCTCTTCCTTCCTCTCCCTCCCTCTCCCCCCTCTCCCCCTCTCTATCTCCCCCCTCTTCCCCCTCTCTCTGTATCTCTCTGTGTGTGTCCATGTCTCCCTCTCTCCTCTCTATCTCCCCCCTCTCTCTCCCTCTCAATCTCTCTATGTCTCTCTTTCCCACTCTCTCCCCCCTCTCTCTATGTATCTCCCCTCTGTATCTCTCTATAGCTCTCTCTCCCCCTCCCTCTCTCTGTCTCTCTCTCTGTCTCTCTCTCTCTCCCCTCAGTATCTTTCTCTCTGTCTCTCTCTCCCTCTCTCTCTCTGTATCTCTCACTCCCCCTCTCCCTATCTTCCCCTCTCCTCCCTCTGTATATCTCTGTGTCTCTCTCTATGTCTCTCTCTCCCCCCTCTATGAGTGTGTGTGTGTCTGTCTCTGTGTTTGTGTGTGTATCTGTGTGTGTGTGTGTGTGTGTGTGAGTGTGTGTGTGTGTGTGTGTGTGTGTGTGTGTGAGAGAGAGAGAGAGAGAGAGAGAGAGAGAGAGAGAGAGAGAGAGAAAAGGACTAGCGAAGAGCCCCAAGGAGAGCTTGCTGGGCTTTCCGAGAGAGTGAGAAGCTCCTTTTCTTTCTTCTTGGCAACTTTTTGGAAATCCGGAGTGGAGGCTTCCCTCCTCTTCCCCCTCCTTCTCCTCTTGCAACTCCCTGGCTGGCTGTGGTGAGGCCAGGAGCGTGTGCATGAATGGGGAGGCCCTCCTCAAATGAGCGGCCGCCTGCTTTGGTCAAGCCTGGCCGCTCACTTGAGGAGGGTTTTCCCGCTCATGTTCATGCTCCCAGCCCCACCACAGCCCCATGGCTGATCGTGGGAGGAGGAGGAGGAGGGAAGCCTCTGCCACAGCTTGCGCTTGTTCCTCAGCCAGCCCAGATTTCCAAAAAGTTGCCAAGAAGAAAGAAAAGGAGTAGTGAAGAGCCCCAAGGAGAGCTCACTGGGCTTTCCAAGTGAGAGAGAACAGACACACAGGGAGAGAGACAGGGAGGGAGGGGGAGAGGGACAGAGAGAGAGAGAGAGAGAAAGGGAGAGGGAGGGAGGGAGAGAGAGAGAGAGAGAGAGAGAGAGGCAGAGAGAGATACACAGAGAGAGATACAGAGAGAGGGGGAGACTGGCTGATGGGTGAGCATCTTTGGTGAGGGCACTCCAGCTTTCTCCGAGCCTGACCCCTGGGGTGGGTGTGCGAGGTTCAGCGGGGCCAAGCCCCCTTTTCCCAACAAAGAGCGATGGTTGCAGGCTTCTTGCACCGAAAAACACCGGCAGCTGGAGGCTTCTCGTGCCAGAAAGAATGCTGGCTGCAGGCTTCTCGCGCTGAAAAAGAGCCAGCGGCTGCAGGCTTCTCACACTGAGAAAGAGGCGGTGGCGGCAGGCCAGTGTCTTGGGGTGGGGTCGTGTGCCCAACAAAGGCCAAAAGTAGCTGCCTGCCATTTCCTGCTGCAAAAATCTTTTTAAAAACCCTGACTGTCAGGCAGCGAGATCCAGCAAGAGATGAGGCGTTGGAGAATCACCGTTGCTGTTGCTGTACAAAGGTAAGACTAAGTCTCTGGCCACCACCACTTTGGCTTGCCTGTGCGAGCACAATTGAGCCCCTGTGAGACATTGCTTAAGTGAGTTTTTTCTTCTTTGATGAGCTTTCCTACCACCATTGTTAAGCAAATCAATGTAATTGTTAAATTAGAGCAATGTTGTTAAGCGAATCCAGATTCCCCGTTGACTTGGCAGAAGGTCACAAAAGGGGATCCCATGACCCTGGAACGCTGCAGCCGTTATAAATATGAGTTGGTTGTTAAACATCTGAATTGTGATCACATGACCACAGAAAACTGATTTTAGGTCACTTTCTTTGTTGTACCTTTCAATGGTCACTAAATGAACTGAATGGATAGTCCTCAATTTACAACCATTTCCTTAGTGACCATTGGAACTTAAAACAATACCAAAAAAAGGGACAGGACCCTATTTCACACTTATGACCGTTGCAGCAAAATCAGACACTTGACACCTGACTCATATTTTATGATAGTCACTGTGTCCCAAGGTCATGGGATCCCATTTTGCGACCTTCCAATAAGCAGGAAGCCAGGGTTCACTTAACAACCAGGTGACTAAGTTAACACTGGCAGGGATTCGCTTAACAACTGCGGCAAGAAAGATCATAACATGGGGCCAAACTCATTTAATAAGTGTCTTGCTTAGAGACAGAAATGTTGGGCTCAATTGTGGTTGTAAGTCAAGGAGTAGCTGAAAAAGAAATAAATTTTCTGCCTGATAGAACCTTTAGCAACATAAATTTGGGGTTCTGTTGCAGTTGTAAGTTGAGGACTAGCTGAAATTTCTTCCAAGCAGGTATCCTGCACTTCAAGGTTTTGGTTACCACCTTTAGAGCGCTCCATGGCATCGGACCAGGGTATTTACAAGACCGCCTTCTGCTACCAACAGCCTATCACCGACCAGTACGCTCCCATAGAGAGGGGCTTCTCAGGGTGCCGTTGGCCAAACAGTGTCGACTGGCAGCCCCCAGGGGGAGAGCCTTGTCTGTGGGGGCATCTACTATCTGGAACGAGCTCCCCCCAGAAATATGGAGGATCCCGGACCTGCGCACGTTTCGTCGTGCTCTCAAAACTTTTTTATTTCAGCAGGCTGGCCTGGCCTAACTCTCCTCTTTTAAATGTTTAATTCATTTGATTGTATAAATTGGATGTTTTAATCTGTGTTTCGGCCAAAATATTTAATAATTTTAAGAGACTTTTAATATTTGTATTATCTGTATTTTATCTTGGCTGTTCACCGCCCTGAGCCCTCCGGGAGTAGAGCGGTATAGAAATTTGATTAATCAATCAATCAATCAATCAATCAATCAATCAATCAATCCTTGGATCCTACATAAATCGTCATTTTCATCCCAGTTTAGCACAGGTTAATCCAGGTGGCTCCCTCCTCCCCTTCCCTTTCCCCTCCGACTACATTCCACAGCCCGGATGAGCCTAGTGTTCTTTCCAAATGCATGCCTCAAATTCGAAAGGCAACTTTGTGCCAGATTCCACGTCAGTTGCAAACAAGCTTTCAACTGAACCCGGGGCCAAAGAAAGGGGTGGGGGTAGCACCCTCCAAGCAAATCAGGGTTTGCATTTAAACAATTAATCTTGGCCTGTTACAAACTTTTGGATCAGGAAGTTTGGAATTCCTGCAGATTTCACAGGGAACAGGGAAGTCACTGCAGTTGTGAATATTGTTCTTGGTTAAATGAGTTTGGCTCCATTGACCTTTCTGGCCCCTGTTGTTAAGTGAATCAGTGCAGTTGTTAAGGTTGTTGGTTGTTAAATCAGTTTTGCCCTATTCTATGATTGCCCTTACAGTCACCGTTAAGTGAATCGCTGGAATCGTAAAGGTTGCTGGTTGTTAAGTGAGTTTTGCTCCATTGTACAACCTTTCTGGCCACCGTTGTTAAGTGAATCAATGCAGTTGTGAAGGTTATTGGATGTTAAGTGAGTTTTGCCCCATTTTATGACCTTTCTGGCCACCATCATTAAGTGAATCACTGCAACTGTTCAGTGGAATCACTGAATCTGGCTTCCCCATTGATTTTGTTCATCAGAAGGTTGTAAAAGGGGATCCTGGGACACTGCAACTGTCATAAATACAAGTCAGCTGCCAAGCATCCGAATTTTGATCATGTGACTGTGGGGATGCTGCAATGGTCGTAAGTGTGAAAAACAGTCCTAAGTCCCTTTTGTCAGTGTCATTGTAACTTTGAACAGTCACTAAATGTATGGTTGTAAATCAAGGACTACATGTATCCCAAGACCAGCCATGTCAGATGTCTCCCAAAGGATCAGAAGTAAGAAAGAATGATGCTAGTCCCTAAGAATTAGAAGACATCTTTAAAAAAAAATTATGCCTCAGGACTCACACATCAAGTCAAACTATTTTTGGCTTCACCACAGTTACTGAAGTTACCACAATGATTGCGTTCAGACAGCAGGCTAAGCCATAATTAAACAAGCCACTTCTATTTTTTTAGAAAACATTCTTAGGTTTGAACAGAACAGAATCTTTGTAGGAAGGGTTGAACTGTGGTGCTCCTTGGTGCTCTGAACTGTGGGATCCTTGGAGCTGGGTGGGTTTTTTTGCAGACACTTTCCCCCGCACCTGAGGCCATGAGCCTCGGCTGTTCAGCTGCCATGCCCCCACCCCCATCAATGCCAGAAGCTGCTTTCTTCTGTGCCTGAGGCTGTGAAGCTCTGCCCCTGCCTATTGCCAGTGGTGGGTTTCTACTGGTTCACACCAGTTCGGGAGAAATGGTAGCGGTAATTTGGCCTGGGTTGCCAAACCGGTAGTGACAGCTGGCTGAAAGTACCGTACTTTAACCTGTCTGTTTCTCTGTGCCTGGCTTTCCAAATGGGTCCCCAAAGTGTGATGCTGTGAAAGACGCTCCCCCAGCAAGAGAGTGGTGGAGAGAAGAAGCAACTGCTGATCAAATGGAGCGTTTTACTCCGGTGACCTGTTTTATCTCTCCCGCTCTCTTGCTGGGGGAGCGTCTTTCATAGCACAGTGCTTTGGGTCCTGTAAGTGTAAGTCCCATCAGGATTTGAATCCTGTTTCTGGTGCAGTGCTTTCCAGACTTTCCAGACTTTCCAGGACCCAAAGTGCAGTGCTGCAAAAAACTCTCTCTCTCTCCCAGCAAGAGAGTGGGAGAAAGAAAACAGGTCACCAGAGAACACGTGGAGGGCTCCATCATGTGCTCTTCAGGTCAGCAGCTGCTGCTTCTCCCCCCTGCTACTCTTGTCTGGGAGAGAGTTTCACATCACTGCACTTTGGGAGTCAGACTCCTGTAAGTCCCATCCAGAAAGTCTGCACTTTTCCAAGGCCCCATGGGGAGTCATCTCCTTCTCGGCCTCGTATCACAGAGCAAGCATGCACACACACCTCATAGCGCACACACCTTATGGTGTGCGTGTTTGTTCACACACGTTAAGGCCGAGAAGAAGACTTGGCCGAACATTGAAGAACTTTGCCCAAGACTTCTCATATATTCAGGGGCTAGCCTACACCTCTCCCAACAATGGGTTTGGTGGCAATCTAAGGAAATGTCTTCCAGTTCTTCAAGATCAACTTGAAGAGCGCTGAGAAGCTGAGAACAAAAGTAGTGGCAGCAGGGGCGACAGGGGCATGTGTGTGTGTGTGTGTCCCTCCACAAGGAGTGTGAAGGCAGGCAGACACCGCACCTATGAAGAAAAGAGGCACTGGCAATCGATTTTAAGAGCACCGAGAAGCCAAGAGCAAAAGTAGCGGCAGCAAGGGTGACAGGGGCGTGTGTGTGTGTGTGTCCCCGCAGTCCCCTCTGAGGTGACAGCCAGGGCTTTGCCACCTCCTCTTTTCCTCAGAGGTGTGGTATTTGCCTCCAAGTCCTTGTGAAGGGGGACACACACACACATGCCTCTGCCGCCCCCGCTGCTACTACTTTTGCTCTCGGCTTCTCGGTGCTCTTAAAGTTGATCACCAGCACCTCCTCTTTTCCTCAGAGGTGCAGGGTCTGCCTCCCTTCACATGGGTGCACATGTGCAGCAGCCCAAGACATCCACCTGCCCTCCCAAAGCACTGTCACCGCTGCCCCACTCAATCCCAGTGCAGTGGCTGCGTTACCCCAAAGGGTTGCTTGCCTACCCACTGGCTGGGCCAGGCCAGAAGCAGGGTGTCTCCCATCATGGACTGGATGTGTGACCTGACCTCGGAAGGCAAGGGTGTGGGGAGCTGCCGGGAACGCCACATGGAAGGCAGGCAAGCATGGCAGGGCCATGGGAAAGGAAGTAGGCCGACATGCTTGCCTGCCTTCCATGCAGCCTTCCCAGCAGTCCCCGTGGCCAGGCCCACTTGCCTGCCTCCACAAGCTGGCCATGGAGACACCAGGAAGGCTGTGTAAAAAGCATGTCGGGGCTGCCGGGCTGCGGGCCATGGGGAAAGGAGTAAGGGAAGCCTTTGCAAGCGGACCTGTCCATGGGGACCGCCGTGTGGAAAGCAGGGAAGCATGGCAGGGCCACAGGGGAGACCAGCTGGGATGGTGGGGGAGGCAGGGGCAGCTAGCTAGACCGCAACTCGCAGGCTTACCTGGCAGGCAGATCAGGGCCGCTCAGCTGGGGCACAGCGCTTCAGGCAGGCAAGCTGCAAGTGAGGACCGACACAGTAGAAGTGAGGAGTGACTGGGCGGGGTGAGCGGGGGACAGGGCAAGTGAGCTTCAGGAGGGCAGGGTGAGTGAGAGCAACTGGCCAACCAGTTTGGGGTCACGGCCAGCCAGCGGTCGCTACCGGTTCAGTGATCCAGGCCAAATTACCACTACTGATTCTTGTGAACTGGTGTGAACCGGTCGAAACCCACCACTCATCTGAAGCAGGGATGAAATGCTCCCGGTTCAGACCGGATCTCCCAATCTGTTAACAATGGCGGGTGGTGGTTTGGAGAACCAGTAGCAAACATCCCTGCCCCACCCCCCATGCCCAGCTGAGCCACACAATCATCAGAGGCTTTTTTTTTATTTTTAAAAGCATTTTTTCTACAACCTCTTTGGCCGAAAAAATGCTTTTAAAAGTAAAAAAAAAACCCCTCTGACGATCCCGCGTCTCATCAAGAAAATAACAGAAAACAACTATTTGGGGCAGTGGTGAAATGTAAAATTTGTTACTAACGGTTCTGTGGGTGTGGCTTGCTGGGGGGTAATGTGACTGGATGGGCGTGGCCAACATTTTTTTTTATTATTTTTAAAAGCATTTTTTCTACAACCTCTGCAGCCGAAAAAAATGCTTTAAAAAAATGCTTTTAAAAGGCTCTGACAATCCCAGCTGAGCCGCACGATCATCAGAGGCGCTTTTTTTTTAACTTTAAAAGCATTTTTTCTACAACCTCTTCGGCCGAAGAGGTTTTAGAAAAAATGCTTTTAAAAGTAAAAAAGAAAGCCTCTGATGATCACGCGGTTCAGCTGGGCATGGTGGGGGGGGGATTTTTGCTACTGGTTCTCTCAACCACCTGCCGCCATCGCTACCAGATCTGATAATCTGGTCCGAACTGGGAGCATTTCATCCTTGATCTGGGGTCAAGCAGCTTTTATATTAATTAGATCAATCAATCTAAAAACAATTTAACTCTTCAGCTAAAGCAAATCATGAGCAACTCTGAATGCACAAACATGAATCAGAATTAGAATAGAACTGGAAGGGCCTTGGAGGTCTTCTAGTCCAGCCATCTGCTCAAGCAGGATGGAGACCCTAGACTTTCCAGTCTCTTCTTAAAAACCTCCAGTAATGAATCACCTACAACTTCTGAAGGCAAGCTGTTCTGTTCTGTTCCCCAGGCATGGAGGTAGGTCAGCCATCCTCTGGTGTTGTGTCACACTTCGTTGTCTCCGACAATGCATGCACCTGTGCAGGACAGACACAATGGTCCTTTTGGCCCCCACAATCCAAAATCCTGCAGCTCTGACAGCTCCTTCCGTGAAGTGGCGGCCTTGATGGTGGACAGTTTCATGGTAGTGTAGGACTATCAGATTCGTCACATGTTGGCGCGCGGGAAGGATGATAGGGTGTTTTACATTCGAGTCTAATTTTGCCTTGTCTAGGCGCCCTCCAACTCTAAGTACGTTGTTGCTGTCTAGGAATGGGTTCAGTTTCAGCAATTGGCTAGATTTCGGCACAGGCTTCTCGGCTTTTAGACACTTCACCAATGCCGGGTATGCTTCTCGCTGCACACTTTGTAGAATTACACTCTCTGCTATGAGCTGACAATCTGCGAAGGTTATGTCGCGATACACTATACGTACGAGTGTGGTTGTTCCCTGTACCAGGGACTTCCATCTGGAGAAGCGTTCGAAACAAGCTGATTCCAGTGGACGTCTAGGGGGCCATTTTGTTTCCTCATTGACTGTGGTTGACAAGCAGGTGGCCTGTACGGTTGCTTCCTTGATCCGCATGGAAGGTTTGCTGAGCTCTTGAGGTCGAACGTCCGCATCTCGATCTGGGTTTAGAAGCTCATATTGTCCTGGTTCTAGCGATATCGAACTGTTTGGATGGGCCAAGAACTCGGGACCTTTTAGCCAGGTCGATTCTGCTAACTGGGATACAAGGAAGGGCCGTGTGGGTTGGTCTGCTGGGTTCAGGTCTGTTGGCACATAACGCCATTGCTCCGGGCTTG
The DNA here is from genome assembly GCA_022577455.1 of Arizona elegans. Taxonomy (NCBI): domain Eukaryota; kingdom Metazoa; phylum Chordata; class Lepidosauria; order Squamata; family Colubridae; genus Arizona; species Arizona elegans. The sequence goes on along the minus strand of JAKOOJ010000001.1, from coordinate 166,141,359 downwards.
AAGATTTTCTGATTCTGTCTACTCTATTACTGACATAGACATAGAAACGTCTGCTTTGGTTGTGAATGTAACCCAACACTACTTTGCTGTCAGTGTAGAAGGTGGTGGATTGGAATTCAAGGTCCATAGACTTCTTTATTAAGTCTGCAAGCTCCACAGCTAGTACGGCAGCGCAGAGTTCCAGTCTTGGTATGGTGTGACCTTGTCGTGGGGCTAGTTTCGCTTTTCCCATGACGAAGCCTACATGAATGTTGCTCTCCCCGCCGTAGACCCTGATGTATGTCACAGCTGCTATAGTTGTCACTGATGCATCTGAAAAGATATGCAGTTCCCTTTTCGGTGCGGTGGTTGGTGAGCAGGTAACATACATGCGCTGTATGTGGACATTCTGGAGGCAGCTCAGGGAGGTACGCCATATTTGCCAATTGTCTTTCTGTTCTTGTGGAAGCGGTTCGTCCCAGTCATTGGTGCTTTCGGACAGCGTACGTAGAAGGAGCCTCCCTTGAATTGTTATCGGTGCAGCAAATCCTAGAGGGTCGAACAGACTGTTCACTGTTGACAGAACTCCTCTCCTTGTGAAGGTGGTTTTCTGGGCTGGGACTCTAAAGGTGAAGACGTCTTTCTTCAAGTCCCAACACAGACCGAGGCTCCGTTGGATAAGGGGAGTGTCAGTGCTAAAATCGAGGTCCTGCAATCCCTTGGCGTGGTCCTCAGGATCGAAGGCTGCTAGCACTTCTTCGCTGTTGGATGCAATCTTGTGCAGCTTGAGGTGGTGTGCACCTAGCATCTGACGTGTTCTGCCTAGCAAGTCTATGGCTACTGCTGGAGTGGGTACAGATTTCAAGCCGTCATCAACGTAGAAGTCTCGCTCCACAAAGCGCCTGGCATCTGAACCATACCTGGTCTCTCCTATGCGAGCGGTGTGTTGCAGACCATAGTTGGCGATAGCAGGGGAAGAACCATTCCCAAAGACGTGCACTCGCATTCTGTATTCTGTGACCTGTTGGTTGTGCTGTTCGTCGCTGAACCACAGGAAGTGCAGATAGTTGCGATGATCTTCCCTGACGAGGAATGAGTAAAACATCTGCTGAATGTCAGCCATGATGGCTACAGCTTCCTTTCTGAAACGGATGAGCACGCCTAACAAGCTGTTGGTAAGGTCAGGTCCTGTGAGAAGGACTTTGTTCAGGGAGAGGTTGTGGAACTGTGCACTGGCATCGAAAACCACTCTTATTTGACCTGGTTTTTGTGGGTGGTATACTCCAAAGAATGGTAGGTACCAGCATTCCTCCTCCTTCTCCAGGGCAGGGGCAAGCTCAGCATGCCCGTTCTGGATCATCTTGTCCATGAATTCCACCAGGTGGGCTTTCAAAGCGGGCTTCCTGTTCATGAGTCGTCTCAAGCTGAAGAGGCGAGAGAGGGCCTGCTCACGATTGTTCGGCAGGCGCTGTCTGGGCGTACGAAAGGGCAGTGGGGCTATCCAGCTTCCGCTAACATCTTCCTGAAATTCCTTTCCCATGAGCTGCAGAAATTCTTTGTCTTCTATTGACAAGGCTAGGTCATTGTCCTCTTTGCTGGTCTGGAACACTGTCGTACCTAAGTCAGGGTTATTTGTCGAAATCGTGAAGTGTTCTTGACATGGTTTCAAATGTGATGTTCTCCCGTTGCTTAGAATGGAGGTTGTGAAGATATTCACCTGATTCGGGGCCTGCAGCCGGTCGACACAGACTGTTCCCAAGATGGCCCACCCGAGTCCTGTCTTGAGGGCAAATGGAGAGCCTGCTGGGCCATTGACCACTGCCTGGGGAGAAAAGGCTGCAGGGGTGTCCATGCCCAACAAGAGCAGGATTTCGGCTTCAGGATCTAGGGCAGGGAAGAGATTAGTCATGTGTCTCAGGTGAGGTATGTTGTTTACTACTTCTGGTGTCGCGATTTGACTGCAGTTGTCTGGTAAAGCATCCCATTCTAGCAGCGGTGGCAATGTGAATTTAGCACTCCCATCTATTGATTCTATGCAGAATCCGGTAGCTCTCCTCCCCGCCGTGCGCTGTACCCCATACATGTCGACATTGTGAAATGCATTTCTTCGGATTGAATGTTAAAGCGGTCGAAGAAAGCTGATTTGGCCAACGATTGGTTGCTCTGCGCGTCCACTACCACATACATTTTCACTGCTTCTTCTGGGTGTCCAGCTGCATAGACTTTAGCTAGGCAGATCGGGTGGCATGAACGAGGTGACGGTGAGTCTCCGCATACTGAAGTGCAGTTGACACTTATCGCTTCTGGGTGTGTTTCATTGTCATTCTGAGACTCATTAGTTGTAGGTGAGGTAGAGGTCGACCGTGGAGTGGGAGTCGGCTGTGGTGTCGACTCATGCTCTAGATGCAAGGCGGTTGGATGCTGGTCACTTTTGCATAGATAACATAGCACCTTAACTGTGCAAGTCTTGGCCATGTGGTCCGTAGACTCACAGCATTTGAAGCAGACTTTGTACTCCCTGATCAATGCCTTCCTTTCGCCCAGGGACTTCTTTCGGAATTCTCTGCACTTATTCAGAGAATGCGAGGTCTTGTGTATTGGACAAACGGGTTCTTCCTTCGCTTTCTGAGGTCGATGTAGAGCACTCTTAGACGGCTTTACATCGGAGTTCCTTGTTGACAGGGGAACGACCTCTGTGCTATGCACTGACACAGAGGCTGTTCCTCTTGCAGCCTGCACTGGGCTCTTGATCGGACCAAGGCTTTGATTGCTTTTTATGCTGGCATAGGCTCTTCGTATTGTAAAACCTTTATTTCGTGGATCATTGTACTTCTTCGACATGTGGGCAACAAATTCTTGAAGGGCGGCGAAGGGTGGTTCTCTGCCAAGGTTCTATGCCCTGTAATTATCAGCTAGGTCGATCCATGCATCAATCAGTTTCATTGGTAGTTTTTCAACGATAGACCTTTGTGTCTTATACAGGTCGAGACAGCTAAGTCCTGGCAAGGTGGGATCCATTTGTGCTGACCGTAGCTGTGTAAGGAGATCGGAGAAGTTCCATAGTTCTTCAGGGTTACTGAGATCCATGGCAGGGAAGTTGTCGACCTGCTCTAGGAATGAGGATTCTGTCATTGTAGCTGCCCCATACCGCTCATCAAGTATTTCCCATAATAGCTTGAGGGCTTCAACTGGCTCGTACATTTTTGCTGCGTAGACCCCCTTTACTGCTTGCGTTGATTGTGGGCCTAGCCATGTGAACATATGACCGAGTTCCTCGGCTGGCTCCAATCGTTCGCCTTTAATGGCATTTACAAAAAGAAGCTTCCATAGCATGTAATCTATGCCTGATTTGTCGGAGAACTTGTGTACTCCCCTTTGTGCCAGGTCCATCCTTCTCAGGATGTTGCAGTATCCTTTTGGACTTCAGGAGAGTTATACGATGGGGGTGGTGGCAAGGTTCGTCCTACTGCGTTGGCTAGGGCAGGATTAAGTGCCAACGCTGGCTGGTAGTTTCCTACAGAGTGTTTACGGACAATTTCGTCTTTCCATGCCACAGGTGATGATAGGTCTTTTTCCTGGCAGGCAAGTGGAGCACCTCCATTGGGCTGGACGTCTGCACTCAGAATGCCTGGCAGGTTTGGCAGGAACTCCTTAGCCTCCACTCTGAGGTGGTGCATCGTGGTTGTTTGCGTGCTTGCCTCTTGAGACGCCTTCATTGCTGCTGAAGGAGTACTCTGGTTGCCCTGAATGTCTTCATTTGCCGGGGTAGGTCGTGCACTTTCAAAGGAGGAGTCTCGTGGTCTAGATCTTATGATATCTGCTGTCTGAGTAGTTCGTAGAGCCGGTGGGTGAGGTTCTCCTCTTTGTCCCTGCTGTGGGGAGTTCTGGTCCTCAACATAGGCTTTGACACGCTCATCTGAGTCCTCCTCCTCTAACTGTCCAGGATTGAAGTTGAGTGAAGCGTGTTCAGCCGCCGCCTCTAAAGCTTCAGCCAGTGTTACTTTTTCCAGTGTCTCTTTTTCATACTTCAAATAGTCTAGTCTGGCCTGAACTTTGGCCAATTCTTCCTTCAGCAGTTGTTCTTCCTTTGCCACGCTCAAGGTTGCTTTGGCCACTGCAGCTTCGGCTCGGGCAGCGAAACTCCTCGCTGTGGAGGCTCTGGATGGGAAGATGCTTTGGAAGGATGGAAGGAACCTGAGGCAGAAGATTGTTGTGAGACACTGCTACCCTGCTGAACCCAGGATGACTTGTAAGAGGGGACCGCTTGTGACCGATGAGATGATGCGTGTGAGCGATGGGTTGCCTTGGATTGGGCCTTCTCACTCGCAGCTTTCTTGGAAGAATGAGCGATAGATGCATGTGAGCATTGGGGTGAGGAGGCTTTCTCCCTTGATGTGCCTTTCGCCTGGAGTGCCGTGTGGAAGGAGTTCTTACAACTTTGAAATATTTTCCCACGTTCCGCACTCTCTAAGCGTTGCATGTCCCCCACGAGTTCTGGGTCTTCTAGCTGCTGCTGGATTTTGACAAGATGGCTTTCAGAATTCTTCCATTGCTTATAAAGTTCATCCATTTCATTCACCAACGTACGGATGCAGCCGTGTGAAAGCTCATCCACAGGCCTGTTGCAGATCTGTTGCAACTTCTCCCAATACCTTTTGTTGCGACGATAATGCTTGTCCCAATCTTCCTTCAGGCTTGACTGCATAATACCAGTGAGCTTCCTGTGCTGCCTGAGGTCATAGGTTCTCTGATGAGCTTCAGCCTCTTTGGAATTTTGGACATTCACTTCTGGAATTGTGTCGAGGTTGGGTGATGGAAGGGTCATCATTCCTGATGAATCATATGCTTCTGCCATGATTGGATAAGACTCCACGGCATCCGATGCTTCAGGTGTGTCAAGATTAGCTGGGAGGTTCAACTCTGCTGACTCATTAGAGGTCTCAGCCATGACTGGGAAACTTGGGGAACTTCCTGCAAACTTTAGGAGATGTTGTTGCAGTTCGCCTGTTGACCACTGGGATGCGTTGCAAACTCTAGGGGATGTCAATGCAGTTCGCCTGTTGACCACTGGGGTGCGTTGCAAACTTTAGGAGATGTTGCTGCAGTTCGCCCTCTGACCACTGGGGTGCGTTGCAAACTCTAGGAGATGTCGTTACAGTTCGCCTTCTGACCACTGGGGGTGGTTGGTGCAGTACACCTTTGGCCACTAGGGTGCTGTTACCTAACTAATGCTTGGGTTAAACTGGTTTCAGTGTTTTCCTTTGTATAGAGCTGCAAAGCAACTGTCCTATTTGGAGACCCTAAGAGGCTTTCCTCGACTTGGGTTCCTTTGGGCTTTAGTTGCTTGCCCTGTAAAGGGGATTTAGCTTTCCAGTATTTTATTCAAGCAAGATTCAAAGCAACAGCATGCCCTGTGGCTGGATTGTTTCTTTTTTCAAATGCAAATTGAGTGGTCAGGCTGGGAAGCAACTTGTATCATGCAAATTCAATCTCCAAAGAGCTTAGGTGGCTCGGATTACTTTGTGTTAAAATAAGGCTTTTCGTTTTACTGGCGAAGTAAACTTCTAAAACAACATACACACAAACTTTGCAAAGGTGATTGAAACATGCAGCCCTGGGCCCCTTTATGGCAGGGCAATCTTCTTAGCTAGCACAAGAATTGTCTTTCTCTTTCTGTCTTTTACTGCTGAGCAGAATACTTCACTCAGGCAAAGAGAAGGAAAGCAATTTTTGTCACTTTCATGGCTAAGCAAAGGTCTCAATTAGATGCAAACAAAGTCCTTTTATAAGTTGTGCGCAGAGAAGAGATGCATTTTCACTCAAACAGAATGTCCATCAATAATCCAAAAGAAAGGGAGGGGGTCAGGCATCTACATCCTTTTACTGTTCTGTTCCCCAGGCATCTGGCTCCACTGGGAACAGGCAGATAAACTCTAGCAAACAGATTTTCATGCAGATTATATTTATTTGGGAATCCTTGAACATATAAGACTTACAATCATAGTGAGTCCAGCTGAGGTGCATCCATATTTCATAATCTGTCCCATTTCCTAGTGTAAAAGGATGGTAGTTCTGACTCCCTGTTCAGAAAGCATGTTCTCTCCTCTGAGGTAATTCAACATATGGCCAGGTCTTTGTTCTAAAATCCCGGCAGAGAGCCTCAGTGGCCAATCAGACACACAGATAAGGTCACATGTCATGGACTACATTTCCCATAATGCGATCTCTCACTACATCTCCCACAATGCAATCTCTTAAGGAGACAGCTCTTAATTCTTAGGGTAACTACTTACCGCAACTCACTATCTGTAACAGCACATGTTCCATTGGTTAATTGTTCTCACTGTTAGGAAGTTTTTCTTTAATTCCAGATTGCTTCTCTCCTTGATTAGTTTCCAGCCATTGTTTCTTGTCCTACCCTTTAGTGCTTTCAAAAATGAATTGATCCCCTCCTCTTTGTAGCAGCCTCTCAAATGCTGGAATACTGCTGTCATGTCCCCCTGGTATCTTGTGAGAAGGAGATACTCCTTTTTAATATTGTTTAATTGGCTGTTGTGAGCCACCAAGAATCAGTGTGCAAGATACATAGGCATATAAATTCTTTAAATGAATAAATAAAATATCTCCTGGTTTTGTGCCATCCATATATTAAAAGGTATTGACCAGATATTTCTTGGGTCATATAAAATTTACAAGTAGAAAAGAACTACAACCATCATTTCAATATAATACATCAAAATGATTTTGCTTATTTGTTTATTTATATTCCACTTATATTAATTTTACAAATAATTTAAGGCAGTGAACATATTCAACACACCTTGAAGAACAACAATAGGAACTGACAGCTGAGAAGTTCTCCACAACTTTACTTTAATCTCATCCATAACCTGCAACTGAAACTGGTTAAAGCTATCTTTAGTGGTTACAGTTTTATAGTACAGGTAGTCCTTGAGTTATGAATGGAATGGGCAGGCTTCATTCCATTTGTAACCTGGGGATTCATGGGAGTAATCTTGTACCTTGAACAAGATCACTCCTTCCTTTTACTCATGCATTTGCTAATCGAATACAAGGCTCATTAAGTGCACATGAGGTATTTCAGGGTGGGGAAGGCCGTGTGGGGGGACTTACTGATGGAACAGGCCACCTGCCTAACACCACCCAAGGCCAGACCCACTGAAATATCTCATCCCGGTCCAAATTGCTCTCCCCCACCAATCTGCCACACCGGGTAACTTACCTTGTGAAGATCTAGAAATCAGTCTCTTCTCCAGCCTTATGCACCCCGTTCAGGCCTCCAGAGACCTCCCCAAGCCTGTTGTAGACTGAAATGGAGTCTCTGGGACCTGGATCTGGCCCGCCGGGGCTCCATTTGGCCACCTGCCTAACACCACCCAAGGCCAGACCCACTGAAATATCTCATCCCGGTCCAAATTGCTCTCCCCCACCAATCTGCCACACCGGGTAACTTACCTTGTGAAGATCTAGAAATCAGTCTCTTCTCCAGCCTTATGCACCCCGTTCAGGCCTCCAGAGACCTCCCCAAGCCTGTTGTAGACTGAAATGGAGTCTCTGGGACCTGGATCTGGCCCGCCGGGGCTCCATTTGGCCCTCCGCGGGCCTCCCCTGACTCATTACAATCTGAAATGGAGCCTCTGGGGGCTGGATCTGAGTCTCTGGGGGTCGGATCCAGCCCTCTGAGGCTCTGTTCGGCCCTCCATGGGCCTCCCCCAGAAGCTTCATTTCAGCCTGTAACAAGGTGACCAGATTTTAACATTGGTAAATTGGGACACCCACCATTTTGTGGGCGTGGCTTGTTGGTCATGTGTCTGGGTGGGCGTGGCTAGCTGGTCATGTGACCGGGTGACCATGGCTATGTGTATAGAAAAAAGTCATTTCTGACAGGTCCTCGCACTTTTGACTGGTCCTCACACTTATGACCATCCTCACATTTATGCCCGTGTAGCATTCTTAACAACCATGTCACTCATTTCACAACTGCTTCTCTTCACCATGATGACAAGATAGGGCAAAAATGTAAAATGTGAGGACAGTCGTAAGTTCGAGGACTGGTCAAAAGTGTGAGGACCAGACCAGTCAAAAATAACTCCGAGTAGTCCATATGCACAAAAGGATACAGCAGTAGAGAGGGATGAAGGAAGGGAAGGGAAATTAGAGTAGGAGTGAGGGTAAGAGAGGGAGGAAGAGAGGAGGAGAAGGATAAAGGAAGAGGAAGTAGGGAGGAGAAGAAGAGGGGGGGAAGAGAAAGTAAGAAGGAAAGAAAAGAGAGAGGTGGTAGGTTTGAGGAGAAAGATTGCTATACAAAAAAAAAAAAAGATGAAAGGGAAGAAAACCAACCCCAAACAAATATAAAGATATTAAGATAAAGAATGAATTGTTCTTGCTTTGTTACAAAGTTAATAAGTTGCTACAAAGTTGCTCCAGCTGTAACAGGAACAAGAGGAAAATCTCTCCCTTTTACTTGACTTTGCTTCATTACAGTTTTGCCCTGATTAAATCTGGGGGACCTTTTTAGAAGGCTTTGTGGAGGTGGCAGAAGAAGCGGAACCTCCCTCTTTAGAAAAGCTAGCCTACGTGGCAGAACAGAATATTTGGCTGGTTCACAAATTTAAACAGTGTTTAGTCATTTCAATTAAATTTACAATTTCTATATTTCCTTTTTGCCATATTTATTCCTCATCTATTTTTTTAAAAAACCAATATTACCCTTCATCCTCATCTCTAATCTTAATCAAATTCAATTTTTCCCTTCTATTCTATATTATACCCCTTCCCATTGTCCTCTATTTTTATATCCATCCTCACATTGGTTAATTATGTAATACAGTTGTTTAATATAAATTCAACATTTTAATATAAATCAATTAGTTATATAACTATCTTTTTTGTATATTAATCAATATGAACATGAATATTCCAATTATTTCCATACAATCCAATCTTACAAATCAATTAATTATATTTACCAATAATAATAAACCAAATAATTTTCCCCATATATTCCTCCAAACCACAACTTAACCATTTCTGCTTTCAACACAATATACAATTAATAGTATCTCAATTATTACAATTCCCTAGTTAAATAGAGCTTTTTTTCTTTTGTGTTTTAAAATCTTGAACCCTCCTCTTTTGCCCTAAATTTCCCATTGTTTGCAGTTTTGCACCTACCTTTTTTGGTGAGGAAAAAGAAAAAGAAATCTCTCTCTGCCTCATTTTGCCACGTTGGAGCAAAGACCCTGCTTTACTTTCAGTTTTGCTTTTAAAGCATAATTAGGGGGAAAAAATCTCCAGCATTCTGCAGCTAGCAACTAAAGAGCCCTGAGCAAAACAGCTGAGTGCAAATCAGCTGAGAGTCGGGAAGCCGATGTAATCAACTTGTGCTAAAGCTTTAAGGGGCTGTTTTTTTCTATTTGTGCAGGCATCGCTCTACTCATTTGTTTTCTTTTAACACTGATCACTGATCACTCAGGAGGCAGCCGGGAGCAGCCCACCACTGCGCCGTGCATTCTTTCCAAAAATCGGGACTGTTTTACAACGCCGCGGAACGTGGGACAAATTGTTCAAAAGCGGGACTGTCCCGCCAAAAGCGGGACGTCTGGTCACCTTACTGTAACAGGCCTGCATTTGGGCCTGCAATGGGTCTCGGGAGGCCCCAGACCACTGAATGGGGCTTCTGAGAGGTGGTTCCTCCCCTCAGAAGCTCCATTTCGGCCAGCAATGGGCCAAGCGAATGTTGCAGAGCATCTGCGGTTGTTCATAAGGGCAAGATTGTGCTGCAAAATTCGTGGTTTCGGGCCTTGTTCGGAAATGCTAGGGGGCGTAACTTCGAACATTTACTAAGGGATCGCTCATAACCTGGGGATTACCTGTAGTGTATTCTTTCTTCTCCCCACATATATTTTGTCCTGAATATATTTCACCCTGGTTAACTGACTTTGGAACTGATTACAGAGTCAGAACTGGGAAGCCCCTAGCTCCTATTTGCCACTTTGGGCTACTGTAGGGATCAATCAGAATAGAGCTGGAAGGAACCTTGGAGGTCTTCTAGTTCAACCCCTTGGTCAAGCAGGAGACCGTATACCCGTGATAGTGAATCTATGGGACGCATGGCAGAGGTGGCATGCAGCACCCTCTCTGTGGTCATGCGAGCCGTCGCCCCAGTTCAGCTCAGCCGGCACATACGCATACACCTCCCACCAGCCAGCTGGTGGTCAGGTCTCTGCCACGCACATATGGGGGTGGGATCCATGTGGGAGGCCCACTTGCACATGCATGGTGGGCAGGGCATGTGCAGGGCCCCATGTGCACATGTGCAGGGTGTGGGCGCATGCGTGGGGGCCAGAGCGTGTGTAGGGGCATGCGTGCATGTGCGGGGGGCTGGGGTGCATGCAGGGGACTGTGTGAGGGTGAGGTAAATATAGCAAATAAGAAATAATGTGAATAAAAGAAATAATCATACCAAAGTCAGATACATAAAATCAAATCCATGAACTCTGAGAGAACCTCTCTATTCACATTATTATAAGAGAGGAAAGTGCTTGTTGGAAATTACATTAACAAACAGTTAAACCCCATTAAGTGGTAATATATCTTCTGAGACCTAGATGTCACGAAAGGACTGCCATATGGAAAACATCTGAGTGACCTCACTATGAATGACACAAAGACCTCTATGTTACAAAGAATTACTTAATCCAATAAATTTACCCAAGGACAGTAGTAATTCTCCCATTAGCAACTCCGAGCACTTAAGGAAAAGTTGTGTGGCTAAGATAATTTTGTAAACTAAAATTAATGCTTTAAGTAATTAGATGAACTTATTATCCAATGTATGTAACCATATAGCAAAAATCGGATGTATGATCTCATGATTAATCATATATGGAAAATGTATGATCTCACTGAATCCTTTGTCTTAGAAATGTATAAAACCAGTTGTATCAGGGTTCTTCCCTTGTTAAAAGCTCCAGGCACAAAACTGGCTCTGAACCTTGCGCAATAAAACTGTCTCTGGCTGACCTAGGAAGGTTGCTTGGTCCTTCCTTTCCACAACATTTATGGCACCCCAGATGGGACTAAGGAACAAAGAACTTTTGTTCTGCCAGACAGCCTGCCCCAGCGGGAACCGACGCCGTCCCAAGGAAAATCCACTGGCCGGCCATTAAGACTCCTTTGAAGTCCACGGAATCTTTCGGTGGGGGGGTGCCGTGAAATCGTTGGCAAACAGACTAGTCAAGGATCCTCAAAGGTTAGCCAGACACAGAGACCTCAACAAAAAGAAAGAAAGAAAGAAAGAAAAAGAAAAAGAAAAGAAGGAAAACAGGTAAGTATAAGTCAGGGAGTTCAAGTCTCTCTGTTAAGAAGTACCCACCAATTTAGTGGTGGAAGAGGGGGCCTGATCACCCCCCTAGGAGACAAGGCGTCGTCCTAAAGTCTCTGGAATTAAGTATTTAAGTATTGGAATTAAGGAATTAAGTATTGTGGAATTAAGTTTTGTGTGGGTGGTTAAACCCTTGCGGTTCTCATTGACGACTGTCGGAACGTCCAGCATCGTGAGCCAGGGGTAGTGTTGTTAGGATGGGTGGTACTAAAGAAAGGGGAGGAAAAAAACCTTATGCAATAAAAGTTTTTTAAAAAATGTGTGTGACCATTCTTAAAAAGCCAGAGAACTCTGAAAGAACTAAGAATTAAGAAGAAATTGTTTACTGTTCTTCCCACCCGGGGTTTAGCAGGCAGTAAAAAGGTAAATCCTGTCTAAATGGGAAGACTCAGATAATTTGACTTGATCAATTTGGTGTGATTTCTGTTAAAATTAAAACAAAGAAAACAACCTCCACAGGTCTGGAAATGTTTGATGATATGTGTGCATGTGTATGTATGTAATCATTTCCAAACCTGCAGGGAAGATGAAATCCTCTAATAATAGTGGCTTGTGAAAAAGCTCACTGAAATAATTGTAATGATTGGTTTGCATGAAGTGGGATTTTTGCATGTGAGATTGGTGTACGCAAGCAGTTTGATTGCAGCGCGAATGTGAGTGTGTTGAGAGTAAAAGTTGGTGTGAATGTACTTTGATTCCCTTTCATATAAAGAAACTGTAAGTTGCAAGGTTTTGTTGTTGCTATTGTGAAGTAAGTAGAAATTTGTGGAAAATGACTGTGAGGATGTGGGAGACTAGAGAAATGCAAAAAATGTTGCTTTGTTGGAAGAATGCTGAGTGAAGGGGAGTGAGGCTTGTCTGCTTGCTGTAAAACATTTTTTTTTCTCTCCCTCCCCCCCCTTCCTTTGGAGGAGAGAAGCAGGAAAAGGGTGGGCTGCTGGGCTTTTCATCATCTCTCTCTCTCTCTCTGCTGAATAAGCCCAAGAAAGGAGGGGGAATGGGTGATCGGCTCATGCAGCTGTTTTGGTCCCTTTAATTTGCATATGAAAGCTTTTCTGCTCTGAATACAATTTTGATTTTATTTTTTCTGGAAATTTTTGAGGTTTAAAACGCTTAATTAAACCTATATAAAAGAAATGATTTTGTAAGATTTTTTTGAATCTGACTTGCATTTTACTAAAGGCAGAGAATTGATGCTAAAGTTTGATCCAAATATATTTCAGATTTGTTTGTTTGCTTGTTTGTTTGTTAGCAGCATAAGTGGTTGCCCTTTAAGAATTTGTTACAGAGATGGGTTACGATAGTAGAAGGGTGAGAGGAAGTTTTAGTGAAACCCAGGAAGTTGCCTTTAAGTGGGTCTGCACAGTCTTGTGCTGACTTGGAAATCAGGAGGGCAGTGATAGGAGGAATTGAATGTTTTATAAGAAGAAGGAGTTAGAGAAAGTAGAATTGATGGAAGGGAGAAGGTATGTGATGTGTTTTTGGAAGGTTATGGATGTTGTATAACCTTTGGGCAGGGAAGGAAGAAAGGAATGTGAGAGTGGAACCCAGTGATAATGGGAAGAAATAGTGATATGGGCAGAGAAGACAGCGTTAAAGATTGCCTGATCCAAAGAAGAGGAAGTGGTGTTTTTAATTGACAGAGATCAGATTAAGTGGACAAAGCATTAGAATACACTGAATTAGTGAAGGGAGTGTTGGAAGATATGAGAAGCTCAATATTAAAAGAGCAGGGAAATTTCCCTAAAGAAAATAAGCAGAAACTCAGGCAGAGTTTCAGCCCCCACCTTTACCAATGGGCCATTAAGAAGCTGAAGCCACCTTATTTTCCACAACAAAGGAAGAAAGAGAATTATAGGGGCCTGCAACATCCAAACAGATGCAGGACACAGGAAAGAAAAACAAACACCCAAAAAGGAAAAGAAATCAAGCCAAAGTAATTTAAACACATGAGGAGAAAAAAAAGAGAGAGAGATTCACTAAAACACAGAAATAGCAAACTGAATAATTATAGGGAACGAACAACTACAAAGGGCTAGGAAAAACAGAGAGTGGGCTATAAAACAATTACTTATTTGCCAGATCCAGGACAGAAGGACCTAATCACAAACAAAAACAGGATTTAAACACCATAAAACAATCACACACACAAATCAAAGAATTCACATGCCAAATCAAAAGACTTTAAAGGGTCACATAGAAAATCAAAAGATGTTTTAGGATTTAAAAAAAAGGGTTACTCTTACAGTTAAGACAGGCTAGCCTCGGAACGTTGTGCTTGTATTTGTTTCTTGACTGCCTTCCTAGAAACAATAAACTGATTCTACTCTCAAACAGCTGACCTCCAAGCATTTCAAAGTAATCTCCCAGCCGGGAGTTTTGAATTCAGGAAGGGGAAGCTCAGCCTTTCAACAATCCTTAAAGGGAAAGGCTTCTTTTTCCTTCCAACAGGAGTAGGAAAATCACTCCTGATAGAATAGAAGGGGTGGCGTCCCAGCCTCTATCTATAAACAAACAAGAATTAAGGTAATTCTATGCAAAATTAATTGAATCTGGACCTTAGAGTTTGAAATGGGAGGGACACGAAAGAGGAAGCCTTGAAAATTTGAAACAAGCTTTAACCGAGGCTCCTGTATTAAGTTTACCAAATTTGGAAAAGCCATTCAATCTCTTTGTAAACACAGAAAATTGAATTGCACAAGGGGTGTTGGCTCAGAAAGTAGGAAATTGACCTTTGGGGGGAGCCCTTATTGTAAGCACCCCACATCAAGTCAGAACCATCCTTCAGCAAAAAGCGGGGCGGTGGTTAACTGATTCCAGAATTCTAAACAAAAATGAAACAATTTTAATGCAGCAGACAGACGTGATTTTAACTACAGATCACAATTTGAATCAAGCACAGTTCTTAGCCAACACCAGATCAATGGATCAGTTTGGATTTGAGCATTATTGTACTGAAGTAATTGATTTACATACAAAAATAAGATCTGATTTGGAGGAACACCCCCTGGAGAAAGGAGAAGCAATTTGTATAAATGGTTCCTCTAGGGTGGAGGAGGGAGTACGGAAAAACGGATATGCTATTATAAAAGGACACCCTAAAGAGATCCTGGAAACAAGGGGTTTGCCTCAAAATTGGTCTGCTCAAACCTTTGAATTGTATTCATTAAATTAAGCTCTATGGATAGGGAGTCTGGATAGCTCAGTAGACAAATGCATTGTAATTTAACTCCAGCTGTCTGTAATTAGTAACTTCGAATCTCACCAGGCTCAAGATTGACTCAGCCTTCCATCCTTTCTAAGGTAGGTAAATTGAGGACCCAGTTTGTGGGGGCAATAAGATGACTTTGTAAAATATACAACAGTATGAAGGCTATTGTAATCCCGAGTCTCCGGAGAAGGGCGGCACTTAAATCAAAAAAAGGGGGGGGGGTGCTCTATGCATCTTAGAAGGAAAAATAGGCAGATTTCACATGCATTTGGGATAGTGCATTCATTTGGCAAAATATGGGTGGAGTCATTGGGGAATTCAAGCTATTGTAGATGAACTTTTAAAAAGCTATGGTTGTATTGGGATATATCCTTTAGTAACATCAATTATAAACAAATGTTTGATTTGTAAAAAAGTGAATGAACAAGCTGTCAGGAAACAACAGATGGGTGGGAGACCACCAGCTTTAAGACCATTTCAATGTATTCAAGTCGATTTTACAGAATTACCAAAAGTGGGGAGAGTAAAATATTTATTGGTCATAGTGGACCACCTCACAGGGTGGGTTGAAGCTTTTCCCTGCAGTAATGCTACAGCAACAATGGTGTCAAGAGTTTTATTATACCCAACCTAGAAAGATTATCATCATATGAACTGTTGTTTGGAGTAGTTTTCACTTCAGGAAGCATATGCATTGATTCCCTGGAAACCAGAGACAAAGTATTGAAACAATATGTGTATAAACTGTCCAGATATTTTAAAGTTTTTAGGAAACAAGGATTATTAGCCTAAACACCACCTTTGAAGTTTCCAGTCCACAAATTCCACCACGATGATTGGATATTGATCCAGAGCTGGAAGGAAGTTAAACCTCAAGTGAAAGGGCCCGTGCCAGCCCCAAAGGAGTGGAAGGTGGAATCTCACCAAGGAGATCCATTGAAGTTGACAATCCAAAGAACCCAATGGACTGGTGGGCAGTAACCAGTGGGAATAGCATTCTTCATCATCTGGACTATTTTTGTATTTTTTTCTTTCTTAGGATTGAGTGGTTGCCTATGCTGTTTCCCAACTGAAGAGGACTACAACTGATCAGATTCCTTTGCACACTCTCCCAGATGTATTGGTTTTGTAATTGTGCTTTTAAGACCTTAGAAGGAAGATCCTGGATCCACTGGATGAGTGTCGAGTCCTACCGGAGCTCGCCATCGATGGGGGGTATGGGAGATGAAGGAGAGGAGATAAGAAGCCGCAGCGAACACACAATCCGTTCCTGGATAGCGGCATTCATGGTGATGATTGATGACGTTGCTGGTCTCTCCGATTCTGCTGTCCCCGCTGCTCTGGCGCTCGCAGCTGTTACTGTTAAGGGAGTGGGGGTTGCTTGATTGATAATCACCGCAGCTGTTACTGTTAAGGGAGTGGGGGTTGCTTGATTGATAATCACCGCAGCTGTTACTGTTAAGGGAGTGGGGGATGCTTGATTGATAATCACCGGATGTATGTTTAAGGGGCTGAGTTTTGTTAAATAGCGCTGTGGTGTGGTTACACCCAGCGCTGACTTTGAACCAAAACACCGACTTGTACTTTACTTTTGACTGCGAGTTTACCATTGCCAAAGTAAACCCTGATTCTCTGTGCGTTACTGGTGATTATTTACTATCGCGGTTCTGAACGAACGACAAGCCGAGAGAAAGTCAGCGCTTGGTTCCTTTTCGCAAGAGGTGAGGATTCCTTGTGGCTTTGCAGCAAAGGGGGATATGGCAGAAGGGACGGCCTTGGAAGAGCAAGAGTGCGGTGGAGATGTGGAGGGGGAGGACCTGCTGATAGAGGAGGCGAAGGAGAGTGTGGAACAGTTGGCAGTGAAACCAAAGGTCAAGCAACCCAAGAGCGCCCCGCCCCAAACGGAGGAGGAGAGTCTTCCAGGACAACGGGGTCGGACGGGGGATTGGTGGCACAGCTCTGTTCTCCTCGGGCCGTGGATGCCAACACCCCCTCGCTTGGGAGCGTCTTTCCAGGGCTGGAGGGAAAGACAATGGACTGATGAGGATGAAGGGGATTGGGGGTATCCTGCCTCATCCGGTCCCAGTACTATGGATATGCTGCATGAGCGTTTTGGGGAATCTGGATTTCGTGACGCCCCATCCTGGCAGCCCTTGGTTGCAGGGCTGGAGCCTCCAGGTTCTTCTTGGCAGGATACAGGGGTGACTGCTTCGGAGACCCAATTCCGGCTCACAAGTCCTAAATTGAGGATAGAGCAGACCTCTATACGATCCATGGACCAACCCCCTCCAGAACAAGACCAAGGTGCTTCGTCGGGAGACCTTGGAGCCGGTCCTGAGCCCCAACCAATGCAAATGGCAGGGGGCTTACCTGTTGGGGGTCGCGGGGCGGTGAGGGACCGACCTAGGCAGGACAGGAGAGCGACTGGCATAGCAAGGACCCCAGGCCCCATGCCTTGGCCTCCGGGGCCCCCACCGGGGTTGTGGGTCCCTCAGGCCGTTTGGGGACCGCCTGCCCTGCAGACTTCCTTTGACAGAAGCTCTGAACAAGTGGCTCTTTTCTTAAGCCAGGTGATAAGCCATATGGACCAATATGGACAGTTGTATCCCTCCCAGTGGGCTATGGTGGTTGCTGTTACGGGGGTCCTGACGGGAGAAGCGGCTGAGTGGGTGGCAGGCCTCCATGCTAAACATGCAAGAGAACTGGTGGACATGGGACAATTTCTGGAGGCTCTTCGTGCCAGATTTGAAGATGAAACAAGCACCCAGGTTGCAGAGGGGGATTTGTTTGCGCTTAAGCAACGGGGCGTACCAGCAAAGGAATATGTACAGGAGTTCCGAAAGATAGCGGCTCGGTTGGTGGGGTGGCCAGAACGTCTTCTGGTGCACCAATTCCATAAAGGACTAGACGGTAATTTACGGCAAGCCTGCGTGTACCGGGGCTTGCCCCCCAAGTTGAGTGTGTGGTACAAGGCAGCCATCGAATTGGACGTCGGTCTCCAAGAATTCCGTATACGGGGTGAATGGGTTGCAAGTCAAGGAAAATGACCAGCCGAACGCACACAAACACCCAAGGAGACTAAACCGAATGCTGGTTCCGGCTTGGGAGAAAGAATCCAGCGGCCTGCATTTCGTTGCTTCAGATGTAATTGCCTTGGTCACCGAGCAGCCGACTGTCCTCATCCAATGCCCTGCAGCTCGGACCAGAACCCCACTCCTAGAGCTGCATTGAGAGGCAGAGGCCGACCAACATCCGAACGGTCCCAAATGACTCGAACATCCTGTACAGAGAGGGATCCAATAGCTACAGATACTAAGAAAGTGGTGGCGGAAAAATTCCCGATTGTGGCTGGGGATAGTGATGATGATGAGGAGGACCCACACAACCCGATGGTGAGCGACCCCATCCGATCTTTCGTGGTGCCAGTCGTACTCCGAAACCCACGGGCAACCACTGGATGCCGATATGAGGCATTGATTGATTCAGGGTGTACTCGTTGTTTAATTCGGAAGGCAATAGTTGACGAACTTGGGCTGCGGGTTGTGCGGTTGAGAACCCCTATTACCTTTGAACAAATGGATGGTTCATTGCTGGGAGGGGCACCAGTGACTCATATAACAGAAAAGGTGCACCTCGATATTGGGGAGCACACCGAAACTATTCGGTTTATTATAGTGAAGAAAATGTTAGAACATTTTAGGATTGGCATGGTTGGACAAGTGGGCTCCTACGATATGGTGGGAAGGGTTTTTCGCAAACTCTGATTACCGTTGGGACCCCCCCCTACCAATGAGGAAAAGGAGCCAGCAGGGGGAATAGAAGCAGAGAGCCCACCATCAGACACGACGTATCCTAATGTGTATAGGGATCTCGCCAGGTTCTTTAGTGAGGAGGAATGTAAGACCCTGCCCCCTCACTGGCCTACGGATTGCAGTATTGAGTTAATACCCGGGGTGAAGCTACCCAAGCCCCGGATGTATTCAATGACACAACCCGAACTAAAAGAATTAAGAAAATATATAGACAAGAATTTGGCCTGGGGTTTTATCACACCTAGTCGATCAAAGATGGCTGCCACTGTCCTGTTTCGGGGGAAGAAAGACGGGGGTTTACGCTTATGCGTTGACTTCAGGGGTATCAATGCAGTGTGTGTGGAGCCCCTCTATCCACTTCCCTTAATGAAGGACCTGTTAGCTGCCCTAGCCACCGGTCGTATCTTTACGAAATTCGACCTACGCGAAGCGTATTATAGGATACGAATCAAACCAGGGGATGAGTGGAAAACAACATTCAATTGTCCCTTAGGAAGCTATCAGTTTCAGGTCATGCCGTTCGGACTACAGGGCGCTCCTGCGGTGTTCATGCAGTTCATCAATAAAGTGCTGCATGAACATCTGTACAGGGGTGTCCTTGTATATTTAGATGACATCTTGATTTACACGCAAACTGAAGAGGAACATATATCTCTGGTCCGACAGGTCTTAGACAAGTTATTAACTGCTAGGCTGTACGTGAAACTATCCAAATGTGAGTTTCACAAAAAGAGGATAGACTATCTAGGCTATAGAATATCAGAGAGTGGGGTAGAGATGGATCCCAGAAAAGTCCAGGCAGTGCTTGAATGGCAGGCCCCTAGAACTAGAAAGCAATTACAGAGCTTTATTGGCTTTGCCAACTTCTATCGGCAGTTCATTCCCAGATTTGCTGAAATAGCCCTACCACTAACGGATTTGTTACGGACCAAACCGGCCACGGCTAAACCAAAGCCGGGACAAGCGTTGACGTGGTCGTCAGCGTGTCAAACGGTTTTCGAGCAGTTAAAAACACTCTTTGCTCAAGAACCAGTACTCAAACATCCAGACCCAACGCAGGCATTCGTAGTCCAGGCAGATGCTAGTGACGTGGCTGTAGGAGCAGTACTCCTACAAAGAACACAGCAGGGAGGGATACAACCTTGTGCCTATACATCTAAAAAGTTAACCACAACAGAGCGGGCATGGGCGATCTGGGAAAAAGAGGCATTCGCGGTCCGTTGGGCGTTGATGACATGGCGACATCTCTTGGAGGGGGCGTCTCATCCTTTTGAGGTATGGACGGACCATAAAAACTTAGAAGCCTTACAAATGCCCAGGCGATTATCTCCCAAACAGATAAGGTGAGCACAATATTTCCAGCGTTTCTCTTTCCGGTTGCGGTATGTTCCTGCTGGGAAAAACTTCCTGGCTGATGCGCTGTCCCAGATGCCACAGTATAATAGCAAGTGAGAGGAAGTGATAGAACCTCTAATTGCACCTTCCCAAACCCTATTAAGACTTACGGAAGTAGATGGTCACTTACGTACTGAGTTTAAAACAGCTTTACAACAGGATCAATGGGTAATCCAAAACCCCTCTATGGTTAGCTATAATGATGGGATAGTGTGGAGGGAGAATAGAATATATGTTCCGGAATGTTTACCGAACGTGGTGTTATTCAGGTGCCATGATGCCAAATCAGCAGGCCATTTTGGGTACTTAAAAACTCTACACCTTGTGAGAAGGCAATTCTGGTGGCCACGAATGCGTAAGGACATAGAAACATACGTAAAGGGTTGCACAACCTGTGCAACTGCCAAACCCTGGTCTGGACGACCGTTAGGATTATTACAAACAGTCGCGAATCCTAGCAGGCCTTGGGAAGAGATCGCTATGGATTTCATAGTCGATCTCCCCCTTAGCCATGGCCACACTGTAATTTGGACGGTGGTAGATCTGTTTTCGAAACAGGCCCACTTTGTGCCATGTAAAAGCATACCATCCGCGCCACAATTAACCGAACTCTTTTTGCAACATATCTATCGTCTCCATGGAGCACCTAAGAGGATTATATCCGACCGCGGTGTTCAATTCACCTCTAAGTTTTGGAGACGATTTGTCCGTTCAATTGGGTCATCTCAAAGGTTAAGTTCAGCATTTCACCCGAGCACTAACAGAGCAGCTGAACGGGCCAATGCCATGGTCGAAAGATATATCAGATACTACATTTCCTTCCAGCAGACAAATTGGTCAGGACTCCTGCCTTTCGCCGAAGTCGCATATAACAACATACCACACCGCAGTACTGGGTTCTCCCCTTTCCAAGTAATATACGGCCGAGAGTTTTCAGCCATTCCAGAGTTAGATCCCCCTATGACAGACGGTGACACGCCATGCGGTTGGGCTGATAAAATTAGTCATGTATGGCCAAGTGTAAAAACAGCATTACAAAAGGCAGCGAACGAGTACAAAAAATATGCAGACAAGAAAAGGGCTGATCCAAAACCATTCCGGATAGGAGACAAAGTATACTTGTCTAGGAAATACCTTAAACTCCGACTACCCAGTAGAAAATTAGGACCTAAATATATAGGACCATTTCCTATAACACAAGTCATCAATCCCGTAACTGTAGCTCTTAAACTTCCCCCTCTGTTCAGTAGGATACATCCCATATTCCATAGCAGTTTGGTGAAACCGGTGATGATAGAAAGGCCAGGTACCTCGACTACTCCACTGGGTCCCGTGCATACCAATCAATATGAGATAGACCGAATATTGGACTCCAGGGTTCGTAGGGGGATGTTGCAATATCTTGTGCGGTGAAAAGGATACCCTGTAACACAGGCCTTGTGGGTGGCAGCACCCGACATTCACGCTGCCTGATTGATACAACGGTTCCATCGGAAATACCCAGACAAACCTAATGCAGGATCGTAACAGCAACTAACATTTGTATGCTTTCTATTTATAGGTGAGCTCCTGGTAGGGGGGGCCTGCCTGTCGAGTCCTACCGGAGCTCGCCATTGATGGGGGGTATGGGAGACGAAGGAGAGGAGATAAGAAGCCGCAGCGAACACACAATCCGTTCCTGGATAGCGGCGTTCATGGTGATGATTGATGACGTTGCCGGGCTCTCCGATTCTGCTGTCCCCGCTGCTCTGGCGCTCGCAGCTGTTACTGTTAAGGGAATGGGGGTTGCTTGATTGATAATCACCGCAGCTGTTACTGTTAAGGGAGTGGGGGGTACTTGATTGATAATCACCGGATGTATGTTTAAGGGGCTGAGTTTTGTTAAATAGCGCTGTGGTGTGGTTACACCCAGCGCTGACTTTGAACCAAAACACCGACTTGTACTTTACTTTTGACTGCGAGCTTACCATTGCCAAAGTAAACCCTGATTCTCTGTGCGTTACTGGTGATTATTTACTATCGTGGTTCTGAACAAACAACAAGCCGAGAATGAGATTGAAGCCTGCAGACCAGAGTGATCCGGTTCCATACCAGGTAACAAAAACTGACAGGCCATTGGTGCTGAAGTTCAAGAAGAGTACACCCTGCTGAGTCCCACCGGCAACAGACTCTCAACGCACGGTGGTGATCGTCAGCCTTGCTGAACCACCCCGGAAGCTGGTTCCCAGTGCACGGCCGAAGCTTGGAACAGAGGAAGACAACATTCCATGACTGTAGTTTGTAATATAAAATCCATTAACTGTAATAGAATCCAGTGTGCACTACTTAAAGACACTCAAGCTAGAGGAAGATTGGGTGGGGGGACTCTGGGCAACAGCTACTTTAGCCCTTCTGTTGGTATTGTTTTAATACGATTGATATTGCCCTATCCCAAGTTACGCATATCCCTAACCCTCTTCTTGACGTGGTGAATTTGTAAACTATGGGTCTTGCACTCTTAAGGCCTTGTGGGTGTTCAAGAAATCCCCCTTGTCTCTGCGGAAGGATTTGAAGATGTCAAGAATCCCAGGGGACCTAGCAGCATCAGGACACTGAATGGAGACACTTTGGGTCAAGTCCACTCCCGCCAACAATGTGGTACCAGAAGGTGGGGGGAAGCCTTAGACCTAAACCAACTCCTAGACCTGGGGTCAAGAGTTTAACAATCCCAGTACAGGGGGGAATAGAAAAGGAGAATGGGCCCCTACAATTGAAAAGAGGAGATTGCATATCAGGGATACTGGAATTGGGTTGAAACCTTGTTAAATCATAGGGTCATCTTCCCTGTGTATAAAGAGACATCAGAAACCTGGTAGGCCTATAGGATCCCTGACAAAAGAACAATGTCCATCAGAAGTGGACCTTGGTCCTAGAATGAACCTTAGGGATATAAAACTAACCAAAGATCTTTTTCCTTATGCACACCACTCACTTTCTCATCACCACCAACTGCCATCATCACAATATAGGGAGGATGGAAGAAGTCCTGGAATGTATCCAAGGAAAGGTGCCCCAGTCTGTTCCAGCCCCCTCGCTTCACTATCTGGCTCTCCATTAGGTCCAACACAGGTTTATGTGTCTTCTTTCCCCCTGGAAAATCCCCAGTATCTTTTTGAAGGTCCAATCCTCAGAGATAAGTAAAAGGACCATTCACTAGAAGTCCCATTACGGCCGCTTGCTGGAATGTTTGTGGTGGGGACTTTGGGGGTCTGGACTAATGAAAAGAACCATCGGACCCATGCTTTCTCCATGAACATAGGCGTATGTGTAAAGGAAAGAGGAGTTTTCTTCTTCTGAGGGAAGGATGTATATTTATGTTTGCCAACAAATTGGACTGGAACATGCACACTAGTACACCTTTTTCCTAAAATAGGTGTTGTCCGTGGAGAACATACCATACCTGTTCCTCTCATGGGGCATGTTCAGAAACGGGCACCAATCCTAGTCCCACTATTAGTAATCATGGGGATAGGAACTGCAGTGGAACAGGTGTAGGTAGAGTGACACACTCAGTAATACAATTTCAGCAATTATCAGAGGAGCTCCAAGAAAGCCTGAACCAAATTGCTGGAACCCTGGTGGAAGTCCAAGACCAGATAGATTCATTGGCAGCAGTGGTCCTACAAAATCAACGTGCCTTAGACCTCCTAACCGCAGGGAGAGGAGGTATGTGAAGACTATTGTTTGTATATGAATAAATCAGGTGTGGTCAGAGAAATTGCCAAGGAATTGCAGGATAGGGCATCCAAGATAAGTCAGAGGTTACAAACAACTGACAGGTGGTTTTCTTGGTTGCCTGGATTCAGCTGGATTAAACAAATGTTATTCTTGTTGATATGTGCTTTTATTCCTTGTGCAATCCCTGTGCTGAAACAGTTATCTATCAGAGCAGTGAAAGAGATACAGAATGAGAAGGCGTTCGTTTTGACAGAGCGCTTTCTTGAAGAAAAAGTTTATGAAACAGACACATATGTCGAAATGGGGTCTGGGAAAGGCCGCCTCCCAATCTCAGAGCCAGTTCCCTCCTAAAGTTTCAAGGGCCACCACATGATTTCCATGAACTTGAGCTGAGCAGAATTGTGGGGCAGAGTGAATGTGGCGGCTCCTGTTTTTCCCAGCTGCCGAGTGCTCATTTAGAGAAGAGGAGCTGGGGAAACAGGCAAGGCGTGGAAACGCTGAGGGCAGCATATGCATCTTTGGGCTTTCCACTTAGGTGGCGATAGATGCAGCCTGTCCCCGTCCACCACCTGCTCGACCTGTAACTCCCAGTGGGAAGGAGCCCAGGCAAGCCTCGCGTTCGGAGCTTCCTAGGGGCAGTCTCAGCCCCGCCATCTTGGCAGTGCCATGCCCAGGTGGGGAACAGCTGTCTCACCAGGGAACGGGCCGGTACCTAGTTGTCCTCTGGTAAGAGGTATGCCGGCCCACTTGGAAAAAGTGGGGGGGCGCATTGGGGGGGCACGCATGCTCAGTGTGGGCGCATGTGTAGAGGGAGCATGGGGGGTGTCATCATGCACGCATGCGTAAATGGGAGCGTGCATTGCATTATGGGTTCTGGCACGCGGGAGCGCAACAGCGCTCGCCCGCTCAGACTTTTGGCACGCAATGCCAAAAAAGTTCGCCATCACTGTCCTATACCATGTCAGACAGCTGGCTGTCCAGTTTTTTCTTAAAAACCTCCAGTGATGAAGGCACCTACAATTTCTAAAGGCAAGCTGTTCCACTGGTTAATTGTTCTTACTATTAAGAAGTTTCTCCTAATTCCAGGTTGCTTCTCTTCTTGATTAGTTTACATCCATTCTTTCTTGTCTTGCCTTCTGGTGCTTTGGAAAATAAGTTGACCCCCCTTTTCTTTGGGGAATGGGACCTTCAGGCTTCCACCTTTGGCTGCACCTCCTTTGACTCCAGCCTCCCATCTCAGCCCTTTTACAGCCAGATTTCCTGGCTCCTCTGGCCCTCCTGTGGTCATTCGCCCTGACCAATGGGCAGTGGTGGGTTTCAACTGGTATTATCACTTCGCGCAAGTGCATTGAATTTCATAACAGCTGAAGCATGACAATCTGCTCTGCCGCACCTATCAGCTGGACTAAAACTGAATGAATATAGGTAGGTATAGCACAGGAGGGCTCAACTGACAGTCAGAGCGAACCAATTCGCTCCCACCTCACCATCTCCACTGCTGGCTCACCTGAACTGGGGAAAACCGGTAATAACCCACCACTGCCAATGGGCCACTGGCCTTCCACCCTGCGCCCTTCAGCCTGGTCCATTCTTCCGAGACA
Source organism: Arizona elegans (assembly GCA_022577455.1). Classification (NCBI taxonomy): domain Eukaryota; kingdom Metazoa; phylum Chordata; class Lepidosauria; order Squamata; family Colubridae; genus Arizona; species Arizona elegans. Next base: position 166,116,237 of record JAKOOJ010000001.1, on the reverse strand, counting down.
CTGTTTGTTCCAGACTTTTGGCTGCATGAGACAATAAGCCGCCACCCAATCGGGTGGCAGGTAGAAGCCATGGTGCTTTGCCTGCCAGTGTGCGATGGGTAATAGGCAGTAGTGGGTTTCAAAAAAATTTACTACCAGTTCTGTGGGTGTGGCTTGCTTGGTGGGCGTGGCTTGGTTGTCATGTGACTAGGTGGGCATGGCCAACTTGACATCACTCATGTCAAGGGTTAGGGTTAGGGTGCCTGGCCTTTCCTCGCTCAAAGAGATACAATTTCCCTGTCTATTTATATACTACTACTGAACATCCAAAATATACTATTTAATCCTATGTATATATGCCATATGTGTACATACATATTACATAGTATAGAGTGTGTATAGGCATACGAAAAGATACATTAGCTACTATATATGGTGTATGTGTATGTATATACACACACAGAGAGAGAGAGCTCTTCTAAAACTATACAAATTCAACCTCACTTACTACATTTGGAAAAACACACCCAGAGTCCACTTTCTGCCACACATTTAACTATAACTTCTGTACATTAGAACATTACACACACCTTCAGATCAGTGGCGAAAGGTAAAATTTGTTACTACCAGTTCTGTGGACATGGCTTGGTGGGGGTGGGGGTAATGTGACTGGGTGGGCGTGGCCAACTTTTTTTTTTTTAACTTTTAAAACCATTTTTTCTACAACCTCTTCGGCCGAAGAGGTTGTAAAAAAAATGATTTTAAAAGCCTCTGACAATCAGGCAACCCAGCTGGGATCATCAGAGGCTTTTAAAAGCATTTTTTCTACAATCTCTTTGTCCGAAGAGGTTGTAGAAAAAAATGCCTTTAATGTAACAAAAAAAAGCCTCTGATGATCGTGCGGCTCAGCTGGGATCAGAGCCTTTTAAAAGCATTTTTTTCAGCCGCAGAGGTTGTAGAAAAAATGCTTTTAAAAGTAAAAAAAAAAAGTTGGCCATGCCCACCCAGTCACATTACCCCCCAGCAAGCCATGCCCACAGAACCAGTAGTAACAAATTTTACATTTCACCACTGCCCTAAATAGTTGTTTTCTGTTGTTTTCTTTGGTTTTTGTCCTCTTCTGGACATCTATGCTCTTTTCCTTATTTTTATTTGCTTTTAAAATGTAAGCCACCCAACCTCAAGGCTTTGAAGAACAGCTATGTTTTCAAAGATTTTTGGAACATCGTTATGCTGGGAATGTATAAAGTTCCAGAAGAAAAGGAAACCAATATACCAAATATGCAAAATAAATGATATGCATGCAAAAAAGACATAGACCACAACTGGAATAATATGAAGTTTTGGATATTACATTTTAAGAAGTACAGAGAAAAATTGGAACAGGTTCAAGAAAGGACATTAAAGATGACCAAAAGTTTAGAAACTAAGACCAACAAAGAAAAATAAAATGTTGTATTCAACCTTGAGACGAGGTGAAATCCGGCTGGTTCTATCTGGCTTGGGTGAACACAAGGCTCCACTCCCCATGCAGATGTCATGATATCACTTTTTGCGACATTTTAAGCCTCTGAGTATGCACAGAAGGCTTTGCGCATGCACAGACGATGGCATGAGCAAGCAGAGCGAGCGCACGGTGTGCACACATTGGCGAACTGGTAGGGAAGATAAGTGAATTTCACCACTGCCTTGAGAACATGTTGTGTGGGATGTATATAACTTCCCTTTGTTTTTCCTAGACTCACCAAATGCTCTACTTTGCTGTTTGGTCTGGATGCATCAGCAATGTCTAAAACTTTGAAGTATTGTTAGCAAACAAATACATTTTGGATGAGAACAAATCAGAAATATTACTAAGGAAAATATTTATTATTTGCATGAACTTATTCCAAAGAGTTAGAATAACTTGTATTAGCAAGTCAATGGTTAAGACTCTTAAAAATATTAATGTTTTTATATAAATCCAAAATTATTTTTATTCATGTGCATTGAATACCTCTGAGAATATTTAGGAAATACTGGCTGTCAGTTTCATTATTATACATGTATGAAATGCTAGAAGAAATACTAAAACATATATAGCAATAGCAACAGCTTTGCAGCCCTCTCTAAATGGTTTATAGAGTCAGTATCAAGATTGAACCAATTTTGACACTTTCAAGTCTTATCGCTGTTCAATTTGCCAAACAACTGGGGGTAGGGAAGGGTGAGAAAGAATGCAGACACTCCAGGGATAGACCATGAGAACCAAGAACCCACCAAGGTGTCCAACAAAGAAGTGAACTGTTCTCAAAACAAAAGGATGATTCATAATTGGACACTGTAAACCTCCATGGGTAGGGAGAAGGCGAAGTTATTGTTTAACCATGAAATGGTATGTCCAATAAAGTTTTGCTTTTGGGATTACAAAGTTCCTGAGAGTGCCTACTTTTTTGGGGTTTGCTAGTTAGATTGTTGAAAATCAGCATATTGCTCCCAATAATCTGGGTTCTCATTAGTCTGACCTTGGAAGGATGGAAGGCAGAGTCAATCTTGAGCCAGTGAGAATTGAACAGGCGAACTGCTGGCAGCTGGCAATCAGCAGAAGTAGCCTGCAGTACTGAATTCTAACCACTGCAACACCACAGCTCTTATATGTGCTTATCCTGTTGTAAAAACATTTTGATTTAATATCCATAAATTTGTTAATATTGTCTTAGAAAGCAGAATGAGGTTTAAAGGTGCCAATGTGTTTAATAATGCGTGCATTTCTTTTAATTTTGATGTTTTGTAATATTTTTTCAACAGGCCTGGAATAATTGGTCAGAGTTTAAAATGTCGACCAGCTATGTGTTTGCATTTTTTGATTATTTAATAGAAGGGAATGACTTTTACATTTACATAAGCCCTCACTTAACAATTCTAATTGGAACAATTATTTCTATTGCAAAGTAAAGCCAGTTGCTAGGCAAAACATCATATCAATGTACCACTTGGTAGTTGAATAGCAGTTCTGGTATTCTGGTTGCGGTTGACTGTGCAGCCCTTTAGGCAAGGACCTCATGCATTGCCCTGCACAAACTGCTGCCTCTGGCTCCATCTCCTGGCCTCTTCCCTACCCAGGCTGATGTGCTCTCCCTTTGCTAAACAAAAGTTCAGCACCCTGTCATACTCACATCTGCTTCACTCCTCCTTACATATATACTCCCATCTCTGCCCTTTCATCTATCATGTGTTCTGCTGTTGCCACTGCCTACCACTGCTGCCCCACCTGCTGACTTTGCACAACGCCAACAGCTGCCGCCTTCCCCCGAAGGGCTGCTGCCTGCTTCACTAGCTTCATCCTACTGCTTCCTTCCTAGGGGGCCCCTCAGCTACCCTTTGGCAGATAAGACTCTGCCACCCTGTGATGCTTGCCTGGATCCCTAGAGCTATAGATCACAGTTTATCAAAGAACCAAACAACAACCATCAGATTTAGAACATAGAAGTAATAGAATAACAAAGTTGGAAGGGACATTGGAGATCCTCGAAAATCTGTGGCACGTGTGCCAGATGCGGCATGCAGAGCCCTCTCTGTGGGCAGGTACGCTGTCACCCCAGCCCAGGTCCACTATGTTTCTCTATCGCATTTCCCACCCTCTTTGCAGGGAAACAAAAGTTTGTGGGATTACAACAAAAAGGTCAATCAATTCCAACTTCTTGCAAAAGAAAAAGTACTTACAATGTTGGAATTGATTGAGTGAACTTTTTCATTTGCACACTTCACAATGGAGGAGATGGGGTCTCCTTCTTATGAAGCCCATTACGACATGGAGCCACAATGTGACCCTGCATCGTCTCAGCTCGTTCTGGCCTCCCAGATGTAAGTTGCTTTTCCTGAAGAGCTGCCTGTGATGGGATGCCCCGCCTCCCCGCCAGCTAGTTGAGCTTCGGCATGCTGCCCCTGGGCTCATCGACCTATGGACATCAGATTCCCACCACCCAGCACCAGTTCAGGGGTTCCTCCCCCCCCCCTGAGAGGGAGAGAGAAACAGAGGGAGAAACAGAGGGAGGCAGAAGAAAAAGATAAGGAGATAGGGAGGGAATGAAAGAGAGGGAGGGAAAAAGAGAGAGGGAGGGAAAGAGAGAGAGGGAGAGAGGAAAAGAAAGAGGGAGGAAAAGAGGGGGGAAAGAGAGAAAAAGAGAAAAAGAGAAAGGGAAAAAGAGAGGAACAAGGAGAGAAAGGGAGAGAGGGAGGGATGGAAAGAAAGAGGAAGAGAGAGTGGGAAAGAGAAACAGAGAAAGGAGGGAAAGGGGGAGGGAAAGAGAGGGAGCGGGAGAAAGAGAAAGAGAGGGAGAAAGAGGGAGGGAGAGACGGGGAAAGAGAGAGAAACAGAGAAAGAGGGAGGGAAAGAGAGAAAGGAGATGGAAAGAGTGAGAGAAAGAGGGAGGGGGAAGAGAGAGGGAGGGAGGGAAAAAGAAACAGAGAGGGAAAAAGAGATGGAGGGAAAAGAGAACGAGAGAGGGGAGGGAAAGAGAAACAAAGGCAGAGAGAGAGGGAAAGAGAGAGATAAATGGGAAGGGAAAGAGAGAAACAGATGAGGGAAAGAGAGAGAAAAAGAGGGAGGTCAGGAAAGAGAAAGGGGAAGGAAAGAGAAAGAAAGAGGGGAAAGAAAGAGGGAAGGAAAAAGAGAGGGGGAAGACAGAGGGAAAGAGGGAGGGAGAGAAACAGAAAGAGGGAGGGAAAGAGAAACAGAAAGGGGGAGGGAACGAGAGAGGGGGAAGACAGAGGGGTGAGGCAATGAGAAAGGGGAGAGAAAGGGAGAGAGAGAAAGGGGAGGGAAAGAGAAAAAAGAGGGGAAAAGAGAGAAACAGAGAGAAACAGAGAGAGGGAAAGGGGAGGGAAAGAGAGAGAGAGGGACAGAAAGAGAAAGAGAGAAACAGAGAGGGGGAGGGAAAGAGGGAGAAAAAAGGGGAGGGAGGGAGAGAGAGAGAAACAGAGAGAAAGGGGAGGGAAAGAGAGAGAAAGAGAAAGGGAGGGAGGGAAAGAGAGAGAAGAGAAAGGGGGAGGGAAAGAAAGAGAAAGGTAGGGAAAGAGGGAGACAGAAACAGAGAAAGGGGAGGGAAAGAGAAAGAGGAAGGGGGGAGAGGGGGAGGGAAAGAGAAACAGAGAGGGAGAAAGGGGGAGGGAAAGAGAAGGAAAAAAGGGGAGGGAAAGAGAGAGGGAGGGGAAAAGAGAGAAAGAGGGAGGAAGGGAAAGAGAGAGAAAAAGAGGGGGCTCCCCTTGAAGAGCACCCGGAGGCTCCAACTGGTCCAGAATGCAGCCACGTGGGTGATTATGGGAACAACTCGATGCTCCCATGTAACACCGCTCCTGCGCGAGCTGCACTGGCTCCCAGTGGTCTTCCGGGTGCGATTCAAGGTATTGGTCACCACCTTTAAAGCACTCCATGGCTTAGGACCCGAGTACTTACAAGACCGCCTTCTGCCACCGATAGCCTCCCATCGACCAGTACGCTCCTACAGAGAGGGACTTCTCAGGGTGCTGTCGGTCAAACAATGTTGACTGGCGACCCCCAGGGGGAGAGGCTTCTCTGTGGGGGCACCTGCCCTCTGGAATGAGCTACCCCCGGAGATTCGTAGGATTCCCAACCTTCGCACCTTTCACCGCGCCCTCAAAACCCTATTGTTTCACCAAGCAGGGCTGGCCTAATGCTATTTTAATGGGTTGCCTTTATTTTAGCTTTTTCGGCCAAATTATTTAATATTTTTAATTCGTCTTTTAACTTTTATATTGTTGTGGGTTTTATCTCTGGCTGTACACCGCCCTGAGTCTTCCAGGAAAAAGAGAGGCAAAAAGAGAGGGAAAGAGGGGGTAAGGGGGGGAAAGAGGGAGAGAAAGAGGGAGGGAGGGAAAGAGAAATAGAGAAAGAGGGAGGGAGGGAGAGAGAAAGAGAGAGGGTTGAGGGAAAGAAACAGAGAGAGGGAAAGAGAGAGAGAAAAGAGAAAAAGAGAGACGGGGAGAGAGAATGAAACAGAGAGAGAAGTGGGAGGGAAAGAGAAAGTGTGAAAGAGAGAGGGGGAGGGAAAGAAAGAGAAACAGAGGCAGAGAGAGGGAGGGAGGGAGACAAACACAGAAAGGGGAGGGAAAGAGAGAAAGAGAAAGAGAGGGAGGGAAAGAGAAACAGAGAAAGAGGGAGAGAGATACAGAAAGCAACAAAGGGGGAGGGAGAGAGGGGGAGGGAAAGAGAGAGAAAAGGAGAGGGAGGGAGGGAAAGAGGGAGGGGGAGAGAAAGAGAGAGACAAACAGGGAGGGAAAGGGAGAGAATAAGAGAAAGAGGGAGGGAGAGAAAGAGAGAGGGAGGGAGAGAGGGGGAGGGAAAGAAAGAGAGACAGGGAGGGAAAGAGGGCAAGAATAAGAGAGAAGGGGGAGGGAGAGGGGGAGGGAAAGAAAGGGAGAGGGAGGGAGGGAGGGAAAGAGAGGGAAGGAAAGAGGGAGAAAGAGACAGAGAGGGAAAGAGGGAGAGAATAAGAGAGAGAGAAAGGGGGAGGGAAAGAGAGGGGGAGGGAGGGAGTGGGAGAGAGGGAGTGGGAAAGAGACACAAATAGAAGGAGGGAAGAGAGAAACGGAGAGAAATGGGGGGAAAGAGAGGTGGGAAGAGAGAGGGAAAGAGAGAGAAAGGGGTAGGGAATGAGATTGAGGGAAAGAGAGGGGGAGGGAAAGAGAAAGAAAGAGGGAGGGAGGAAGAGAAACAGAGGGGAAAAAGGGAGGGAGGGAGTGGGAGAGAAAGGAGGGAAAGAGAGATAAACAGAAGGAGGGAAAGAGAAAGGGGGAAGGAAAGAAAGAGGGAAAAGAGAGAAAAAGAGAATGGGGGAGTGAGAAAGAGAGAGGGGGAGGGAAAATGAGAAACAGAGGGAGAGGGAGAGAAAGAGGGGGAAGAGTGGGGGAAAGAGGGGAAGAGAAAGAGAGGGAGGGAAAGAGGGAGGGAGGGAAAAGGTGGAAGAGAGAGACAGGTGGGAGCGACGGAAAGAAAAACAGAGAGACAGAGAGGAAGGGAAAGAGAGAGAGAGGAAGAGTGAGGGAGGGAAAAAGAAAGAGGGGGAAAGAGGGAGGGAAAGGGGAGGGAAAGAGAGAAACAGGGAGAGAGGGGGAAAGAGATAGAGAGGAAAGGAAAGAGAATCAGAGGGAGAGAGATGGGGAAAGAGAGAGGGGGGGAGGAAAAGAGAGAGAGAGGGAAAGAGAAATGATATTACAAATGTTTTTCTTTTTTATTGTTGCTAAATGTAATATTTCAAAAGCAGGAAAAAATGAAGGTGCATAAAGGTGCATTTATCACGTTTTTCTTAGAGCAATTAGCTGAACTCTGCCTTGTTGAGGTTGTTGAGAGCGTGGTGGCACGACAGCTTCCCCGGCACCTGGATGAAGCTATCTATCTAGACCCGTACCAGTCGGGCTTCAGGCGGGGGTACAGCACAGAAACGGCATTGGTCGCGTTGGTGGATGATCTCTGGAGAGCTCGGGACAGGGGTTGCTCCTCTGTCCTAGTCCTATTAGACCTCTCAGCGACTTTTGATACCATCGACCATGGTATCATGCTGCAGCGGTTGAAGGGGTTAGGAATAGGGGGCACCATTCTGTGGTGGTTCTCCTCCTTCCTCTCCGACCGCTCGCAGTTTGTGTTGGCAGAGGGACAGAGGTCGACCTCGAGGCATCTCGCATGGGGAGTGCTGCAAGGGTCGGTCCTCTCGCCCCTCCTGTTCAACATTTATGTGAAGCCGCTGGGTGAGATCATCCGTGGATTTGGGGTGAAGTGTCATCTGTACGCTGATGATACTCAGCTGTACATCTCCACCCAGACCACCCCAACGATGCCCTTGATGTGATGTCCCGCTGCCTGGAGGCCGTGCGGGTCTGGATGGGGAGGAACAGGCTCAGACTCAACCCCTCCAAGACCGAGTGGCTGTGGCTTCCGGCACCCCGATATAGTCAGCAGGTGCCATCGCTGACTATTGGGGGTGAATCTTTGCCCCCCACAGAGAGGGCTCGCAATCTGGGTGTCCTCCTGGACGCACGGCTGTCTTTAGAAGAGCATATGACGGCCGTGGCCAGGGGGGCCTTTTATCAGGTTCGCCTGATTCACCAGTTGCAGCCCTTTCTGGACCGGGACGCCCTGCGCACGGTCACTCATGCCCTTGTTACCTCCCAGTTGGACTATTGTAATGCTCTCTACATGGGGCTCCCCTTGAAGAGCACTCGGAGGCTCCAACTGGTCCAGAATGCGGCCGCGTGGGTGGTTATGGGTGCAACTTGTTGCGCCCACGTGACACCCCTCCTGCGCGAGCTGCACTGGCTCCCAATGGTCTTCCAGGTGCGATTCAAGGTGTTGGTTACCACCTTTAAAGCGCTCCATGGCATAGGACCCGGGTACCTTCGAGACCGACTTCTGCCACCAACAGCCTCCCACCGACCAGTCCACTCCCACAGAGAGGGTCTCCTCAGGGTGCCATCGGCCAAGTTATGTCGGCTGGTGACACCCAGGGGGAGGGCCTTCTCTGTGGGAGCCCCAGCCCTGTGGAATGAACTGCCCCCGGAAATACGTAAGATCTCCGACCTCCGGGTGTTTCGCTGTGCACTGAAGACCCTGTTGTTCCGTCAGGCCGGGCTATCAACATAATAATTTTAATTTGGGGTATTTTAAATTTCTGGGATTTTAATTGGAGCCTAATTATTTAATGATTTTAAATTTTAATTGTTTTGTTTTGTGTTTTTAAATAGGCTGTACACCGCCCTGATTCCTTCAGGAGAAGGGCGGTATAGAAATAAAATTATTATTATTATTATTATTATTATTATTATTATTATTATTATTATTATTATTATTATTATTATTATTATTATTATTTTAGGTAGTAAAACCTCAGTATTCAGGTTAAATTGCCGTGTTGGCACTTTGTGATAAATAAGTGGGTTTTGGGTTGCAGTTTGGGCACTCAGTCTCTAAAAGGTTCCCCATCACTGTTCTAGTCCAACCCCTTGCTTGAGCAGATGCTATACCATTCAATTCAATAGGGCGTGTCAAAATTTTCAGCTTTCAATGTCCAAATATTAGGGGTGCGCTAAAGTTGTGATATGCCTTGGGGATTGTAAAGATATTTTGGTTATTTTAATATAATTTAGATGTGCTTGGTAGATAACTATATAAATAACATAACTTTTCAGACCAGCAATTCCCCAGTACCATCAAAGAAGAACATTATTCTGTGTGCAGTGAGATGGGTGGAACATACCTTTATCATTTCAATCCAGAGAAAAGATCAAAAACAGGAAAAACTGCTCAAGTGATTGCAGATAATCTGGCGTATTTCATGAAGAAAGGCATTGACAAAAGCTTGAAGACCATTGGAGGAGATTCTACAAATGTTAATACTGGCTGTGAAGGTGGTGCCATGATGAGGTAAAGGTCAAGCTTGACCAGAAGTTGATCTGGTTGGTGTGTGCACTTCACATGAATGAGTTACCCCATGACACTTAATCACAAAATTGGATGGGAAGACCTTGTCTAACAACAAATGGGCAGGTAAAATTGGCAACATGCTAGACACTGCAACAGAACTTGACATTGATCCTTCGTTCACCAGTTTCAATTGGTGAGCCTCTCATTTCACTGAGCAACAGTGTGGTAAAGGATCTCTCTAATGATCAAGCATATGGATATAGGATCACACAGGCAATAAGGACAGGAGAACTTCCCACAGATCTGGCTCTTCTGGAAATTGGCCATTCATGCTGGTTGACAACTGCAAATAGGCTTTGTCGAATATGAGTTTCAAAACATGTCTTTCAAGGCAAAACTCTCCAAAACTTAAGAATGATAGTAGAATACATCGTTGGTGTATACTACCCTTGCTGGTTCAACATCAAAGTAGAACATTCCTGGATTGAAGGCCTGCATCATATGTTGTTACAGCTGAAGCAAGTCAGACTGCAAGAAGGCTGTAGTAGATGCTAATTTGCCAACCATTCAGCGCTCAGCATGGTATGCTTTCAGTGAAATGATAATTCAGATATTCTTGTATTCAGATGACATTCAAGAGAGGACAGCTGGTGTGCAAAAGATCATTGACTTGCGGGGTGCAGACGATGACACGCTAGGAGATTTTTCTGTACATGCAAGAAAAACACCTTTAATCAATGCCAGAGCATCCTCTCTGCTGGAATTGAACGACTGGTCTGAAAGTGTATATTAGCCACCTTTGACATGCAAACTGAGTACAGTGGAAATAAAGACGTTCATTGACTAATCAATGCAAGTACCACAGTGACCCTGTGACAGAGAGATGTGTGAAACAGGTCACAGAGCAACAGTGTATGCACATGAGAAATGTGAGGGTTATATCAGAGGCCAAGAAGCAAGTTAGGTGGCTGATATTGAAGAATGAATCAAAACAAGATGAAACTCACTTAAACATTTTTGAAACTCAGATAATTGCTTTCTGATGTTAGTTTATGATTGCATGGATTATTTTTTGTTTAGGTAGATAAGATGCCGAAAAAACATTAATTTTTTAAATGTTAAAAGATAAAGTTAACAGTATTTGAGTTTCAAGAGACTTTTGTGGAGTATATGATCAGATGTGGATTTACCACACTTTGTGCAATTGCAAAAATAACAGCAGACTTGAATGTTTGGTGTAAAACACATTTTTAGAATCCCTCACTGAAAAAAAAATTGCAAAAATTAATTTTCCTATTAAATTTCTCTATTAAATGACATGCCCTGCTGTCCAATCTCTTCTTGAAAATCTCCTGTGATATCATATTGTATGCTCTACCAACTTCCAGTTCTCATTGTCAGTTAATCAGTAGAATGGCTTAACTCTTGTGTCAAGGTTCCAAATAATGAACCCAACCAATTCAGCAACTCTGAGACTTTTAGCTTTCTTAAAGAACTGCTATATTGAGTACATCATTTCAGCACAGTTACAAACCAGCTCTGGCTATTCCCACACTTTCAGTATAAAGATTAGACAGCTCCCTCCCTCCTTGTCACAGATCATGTTGTCCAATTAGGTGTCACTTTGGTAACCTCTTCCAGTCTCTGGCCAGCACCTGTTAGGATGATCTTGATTCCCACAAGCTAGTAAGTTGCTGATATCTGGTCTGACATTTCAAAGCTCCCTCCTCCACATTTCAAAGTGTGTCAAGCTGAGAAACATAAAAAACGGCTGCAATAGGCCCAATCCGTTTCAAAGTTGACAATCGGATCCCCTAAAAAGTGAGAAGCACCTGAAAAACATCAAACACACAAATCATTAATAAGGACCAGAATCCTCCCTTACCCCTGGGAAGGCCCCTTAGGTTTTTTTTGGGTATTTCTCATGGAATTTCCTAATCAACCGGTCTGCCTTCATTTCTTGCGCTTTCACCCACCTAGTTTCTGACATTGGACTAGGTACTGCAGTTTGCCCTTGTACAACCTGGAATCCAGAATCCTTTTAATCTCATAATGTGTCTCCCTGGATACCACTATTGGCTTGGGCGCTATTCAGGTTATTGGTCTCAATTCTGATCCCACTACCAGCTTGAGCAAATTACTATGAAACACCAGGTGTACTTTCCCCAGTACCTGTGGAAGTTTTAACTCCACAGTCACCGGATTTATTATTTTCACTATCGGGAAAGGTCCTATGAACTTCAGACCCAATTTCTGACAAGGCAGTTTTAGCTTCAAGTATCTTTGTGAATATTTTCCCCCCAAATGGAAAGGCTTCTGGGGTGATTGTCTCTCTCTCTTTTTTTTTAATATTTATTTTTATTTTATTTTTTAAAAAAACGAAGATAAAACATTCCATCTTTCCTTATGCAGTGTGTCGTCTGGGTATATACATCTCTGTGCTACATCGTTCCTCATTGATCACATCTTTCATGTTCACATTAGCATTAATTTTATAATATGATAAGTACATTACACATTTAAATATTGTAAAATTCCCCATTTTCTTTTTAACATCTTTCAGTAATAATACCATATTAACATCAAATATCATTATTCTCTTCATACATATACTAACAATTTTAATCTTATTTATAACTCTTAATATATTTTCTACTTATTTTTGGTCTCCTTCATTTCCAAATTCCATTTTTATTCTTCAACCATTGAAAAAATACTTCCCATATCATATAATATTCAGTTTGCTCTTTCTCTTTAATTGCTAACGTTAATCTATTCATTTCTGCACAGTCTAATATTTTCCTTATCACCTTCTCTTCAATAGGAATCTCTTCACTTATCCTTTACTGCTTTGGCTGCCATAGTAACGGGAGGGGGGAGAGCTAGGTAGCATGGTGGGGGGAAGTGTGCTGGAGGAATCTGGAGGAATCGAAAGCGATAGTTAAGCCACTGGACTGTATCTTTGAAGCTGCTGTCAGGTCAACGGCCGTGGCATTCCTGATTGATAACGCTGCCAGACGTGTGCTTCCACCTGACCCCTGGGAGACCTTTGGATTGGATGATTTATGGTGGACAGTGGGAGGGGATGCTTTCTATATGCAATTTTCGCGCTTATTGCCTTAGATTCTGCTTTCCTTTGGTTGCGTTCACTTCATTTTCTAGTAAAAGTACCTTTCTCTATAAACAATGGAGTTTGGGTCATTCTTTCCTGGACTTTGAAGGAAGCACACCTGACATTAAGCAGAATCTCTTCTCCAGCCATCCCGGATAAACACCAAGGGGGCTGAACCCAAAATATGTCTGACCAAGAGAATGAAGGAGACCAGATGGGAGCTTCTGGCTCTACTATAATTTCATTTCAAGCAGAGAAGGAAGCTGTGGAATGGATGGAAAAAATTTGGCTGAGAGAGGAGCTAGCGGAAGCTAGATGGTCGAGGGGAGTAGGAAGGTTGCTGGACCTGGGGAGGACCCCCCCAAGGAGTAACCAGCTCCAGACCCCATAAGGGAGAGGCAGTGTGGCTGCAAGAGCAAAAGGAGAGCCTCATGATTGCTCAAGCGATGCAACTCCTCCACGATGCCGAGGAAAGCCGGAAAATCTTATGTCTTATGTATTCCCTGTGGGGAAGGGAGGAGACTACCCCAGGCTGGATCCAGAAGAGACAGCCTGTAGGGGAGAGGAAGAGGAAGCTGGGGAAGAAACATCTCAGGCTTCTGGAGCTCAAGCGAGGGATGCAGCAGCCCAGGGACCCCCAGCCTTGCAGGCCCCACCCCGCAGATGCAAAAAGCCAAAAATTCCCCCCCAACCGGAAAATATAATGGGAATCTGAAGACCTTGGGGCTTTTCTTGACCCAAGTGTGGAACCACATGCAGGACTGGGGAGAGGATTACTTATCAGATGCGACTCAAGTGAGATGCGTCACGAATGTCTTAGAGGGAGTAGCAGCTGAATGGATGGTGATCCTCCACAATATTAACTCTCCCTTGCTGAGGAATTACAACCTGTTCATGGGGGCTCTTAGGAGGCGGTTTGAAGACCACCTAGCTGAGCGGAAAGCGAGACTCAGGATGAAGGGTATCCAGCAGGGCCAGAGATCGGTGGCAGAATACACCCAAGAATTTCGCGAACTGGCGCCCTACATGACAGGGTGGTCGGAAGCGGTCCTATTGGAGAGTTTCAATGATGGACTAAATGAAGACATATACAAAGACTATAGAGCACGGGGGGTCCGACTTGCAGAGTTGGTATGTAGTAGCTGAGGATGTGGAGATCGAGCTGGCCCGAAGCCGACTCCGAGGGGGCGGTGCAGGGGACCCGTCATCCTCCTTCTACCACAAAGGAGCACCAAAGATGGGCGCGGGGAGAGCGGAATTCAAATACAAATCGAAGCCCTTCACGTGCTTCAAATGTGGAAAGGAAGGCCATCGGGCCGCCGAATGTTTCTCCAAGCCAGTACCAAAATCTACTGGCTCGGGCCAAAGAAGGCTGACAAAGCACCTGCAAAAGCTCGCAAAACTGCCCTGAAAGGAGAAGTCGTTGAGTTCGCTCCCCGAAACCAGGGTGAGTTGGGAACTCTGACCACTGAGGACAACAGCAGGACGGACTCCGACTCCAACGATCTGGTGAGTCACACTGAGGGCCCCATGCTCATCCCCATAGAAATAAGTGTGAGGTGTGCTTCCTTCAAAGTCCAGGAAAGAATGAGCCAAACTCCATTGTTTATAGAGAAAGGTACTTTTACTAGAAGATAAAATGAACGCAACCAAAGGAAAGCAGAATCTAAGGCAATACGCACGAAAATTGCATATAGAAAGCATCCCCTCCCACTGTCCACCGTAAATCATCCAATCCAAAGGTCTCCCAGGGGTCAGGTGAAAGCACACATCTGGCAGCGTCATCAATCAGGAATGCCACAACCGTTGGCCCGACGGCAGCTTCAAAGATACAGTCCGGTGGCTTAATTATCAGTTTCATTTTCCTCCAGCACGCTTCCCCCCCCATGTTACCTAGCTCTCCCCACTCCCGTTACTATGGCAGCCAAAGCAGAAAAGGCGGAGGCTGACATTCGGCCCCTCTGCAGAAGAGATGTTAGTCCTAAATAGGGAAAGAGAAAACAACACAACACAGAAGTTAGGGTTTATCAGGATATTTGGTGTGAAACAACTGAACTTTCTTTGGCGCCTGGACATCACATTCAGCTTGAGATCATGGGAAATGCTTCCAAGCCACCAAATACTGCACTTTACCGTGATGCTTCCTAGAATCCAAGATTTCCTTAACTTCAAATGTTGTTCCCCTTCTATCAGTATGGGGACCGGAGGAGAGTCCTGGTTCGGACGCAAAGGGGACAAATGTTCTGATTTCAGTAAGGTAACATGAAACACAGGGTGGATTCGTCCCAAATTTTTTGGCAATTCCAATTCAACTGTGACTGGGTTGATGAGTCTAGTGATTGGGAAAGGCCCCACATACTTTGGTCCGAGCTTTTTTGATTTCTGGGAGGTCTGTAAATATTTGGTGGAAAGATAAACCATATCACCCACTTTGTAAACGTGTGCTTGGCACCTCTTTTTGTCAGCTTGGGCTTTATGTGCTTGGTGTGCATCATCTAAAGCTTTTCGATTTACTGCCCAAGTACCCTGTAGTCGTTCGATCCATTCAATTAAAGAATTGGGTTATCCTGTGGTGGCTCTGGGATTGGCACAAACTCTTGGCCAGAGGCCACCTTAAATGGAGTGAAACTGGTGCTGCTATGTATGGAGTTATTGTACGCCACCTGCACAAATGGCAATAAATCCACCCAGTTATCTTTTTTTTAATAAAAAAATTATAAACTTTATTAACAAATAAATAAAACACACACAAAACATATATAACAAAGCACAACAAAAAAAAAGTACATTATACAATAAAACAATTATATATATTCCATCATTTGAAGCATGGTTCATAGTGATGTATCCAATTACACAATTATACATATTCCCATAAATCTTAACTCACTGATTCCTCTTTACCTCTTTACCCTCTCCTCTCTAAGTGCTCTCTAAGACTTTTTTTTTGTTCTGTATATTACCTTCACTTTCTGAGTTTCTCTCTAAAGATTTTACCCCCCATAAGGAGGTGGTTACATGCACAACTATACTTTTATTCTATCTGGTTTCTAATTATATTTCTTCCGTAGCTACCCTATGCCAATGATACCATTTATTCCAAACTTTATAAAATTCAGTGTCTTCTTTTTCCGTTAATTCTTTTGTCAACCTATCCATTTCCGCACATTGTGTTATCTTATCTATTATATCTTCTTCCGATGGGATTTTTTCCGATTTCCAATTGCTAGCATATATTATCCTTGCTGCCGTTAAGATATGTATTAGCAGATATTTTATTTCTTTGGGGTAAGACTTTGTAAAGATTCCTAATAGAAAAGTTTTGGGTTTCTTATCTATTTGTAATTTAGTAATTTGTTCTAACCATTTCTTGATGATGGACCAGAATTTCTTTGCCGCTGGGCACGTCCACCATAGGTGATAGAAAGTGCCTTGTGGATTCTTGCATTTCCAACACGCCGAACTGTTTTTTGGGTTTATTTTAGCCAATCTTGTTGGTGACATGTGCCACCTATAAAACATCTTTAGCTGGTTTTCCTTGTATGCCACCGCCAGAATTGTTTTTGTATTCATTTGCCAGAATTCTTCCCATTTATCCAATTCTATTGAGTATTTGAAATTCTGCATCCATTTAATCATTGTGTGTTTGACTATTTCCTCCTCCATCTTATACCTTAACAGAAGTTTGTAAATTTTACTGATTAGTTTCTCTCCAGAGTCTAATATGATGATATCTAATTCCTGTTTCTCCTTACATATTTGATACTTTTTTATATATTCCTTGTGTTTGGATTGTATCTGTGAAAAGGTCCACCAATCAATTTCCTTATTTAACTCTGCTTCCAGTTGCTGTTTGGGTTTTAACTTTCCTTGGTGATCAATTAAATCTTTGTATCTCATTATATTTTTTGGATTCTGATAAATTTGGGTGTTTTAAGGCTTCTGAAGGTGAGAACCATAACGGGATTTTTGTGTATTGTTTTTTAGTTTTTAACCAAAATAATAATAATGCATGTCTAAGTGTATGCCTTTTGAAATAGGTGTGGGATTTATATTTTTCATCCCATAAAAAGGAATGCCAGCCCGCTTGCAGTTCATGACCTTCAATGGAAAGTATTCTGTTATTACTCAGTTCCATCCATTCTTTAATCCATACTAGTCCTGCTGCTTGGTGGTAAAGTTCCCAATCCAGGAGTGCTGTTCCTCCTCTTTCCTTGGAATCTTGGAGTAGTTTTAATTTTATTCGTGGTCGTTTTCCCTGCCAAATGAATGTAGAAATAATCTTGTTTAAGCCCACAAAAAATTTTTTCCCTAAATTAATTGGAGCCACCTGAAATAAATACAACAATTTTGGTAATACATTCATTTTTAAGTTTTTTCAGTGCAGTATCCAATTCCAACATAGTTATCGGTTTATTTAATACTTCTCTTTGTTCATCTGTGATTGAAGGCATATCCGATCCTTGTATATAATGTTTTATCTTTTCTGCATCTACCTCTTCTTGTTTATATAGTTCAGTATAAAATGTCTCGACAATTTCTTTCTTCTCTTTCCTACTATAGTGAATTTCCCCTTTTAAGTCTCTGAGTTGGTATATCATTCTTTTATCTCTGTTCTTTTTCAATTTATAGGCCAGCCATCTTCTCGTTTTGTTCGCAAATTCAAAATAGTTCTGTTTGGCCATTTTTATTTTCTGTGCTAATTCTTTTTGATTCATCAAATTTAAATTATGTTTTATTTCTTTCCATTTTTCTTTTATCTTTTTATTGTGAGGATGTTGTTGGAGTTCGAGTTCTATATTTTTTAAGTCTTCCTGGAGCTTATTTAGTTGTTGTTTTCTTTCTTTATTCTTTCTCCCTGTGTAGGCTATAGTCAGACCTCTTATAAACGCTTTTGCAGTATCCCATGTGTTCTGAACGGAGGTATCCTCTTTCTTATTTATTTTAAAGAACCAACCTAATTCTTTTTCTAGCATTTCTTTAAATTCTAATTGTTTGCAAATTCTTTGATTCATTGTCCATCGTTTAAATCTTTTCACTCCTTTCCAATTTACCAGTATTGGGTTATGATCTGCCCAATAATTCACTTCTATATCTATTTTATCCACCCCATTTCTGATGTTTGAGGTCATCCACGCCATGTCAATCCTAGACCAGGATTGGTGGGGATGAGAATAAAAAGTAAATTGGTTCTGGTCTTCATGGGTTTCCCTCCAGACATCCCTCAAGTTTAGTTCCTTAGTCATATCAAAGAATTCTTTAGGAAGAGTCTCTTTTTTTTTCTTGTTCTTTTTCCCCATTTTGTAATCTTTTTTCACATCTACTATCGCATTATAATCGCCAATTAAACAAATATCTTCGTATTCCAGCTCAACTATTTTATTGTGTATTCCCTTGAAAAAGTCCTGTTCATTTTGATTCGGAGCATATATTACTACTAGCAATATTTTCCTATTTTCCAATACTAATTCAATCATGACTGTTCTACATTTTCATCTGCATATTTTAATTTCGAGAGGATCCAGTCTTTAACATATACCGCCACTCCTCTATTCTTTTTTGAAGTCAGCGATGTGTATAATTTCCCTAATTTGGAATTTTCTAAAATCTTTTGGTGTCTTCTTTTTATATGTACTTCCTGGAGACACGTCACGTCTGCTCCTATTTTTCGTAATTTAGTGAAAGTTTGAGATCTTTTTTTTGGCGCATTCAAGCCATTTATATTTACCGAAAAAAGGTTCAAAGCCTCTTCCATTGTCTAGTGTAGCTGTTTTTTTGTATTCCTTGTCTCCATCCGTCTTTTCGTCCTTGCACCTTCTTTCTCCCCTCTTTCTTTCTCCTGTCTTGTTCTTACTTCTTTCTCCTGAGATGTCTCTGATAGAGTTTCTTCTTAACTTCTACTTTCTAGCTCATCTTTACTGTCTTGGTTGTCTTCCTGATTAAAGTGTGCATCATGAAACTCTCTTGCTTTCTCTAGTGTATCCAGTTTGTATTTTTTTTCTTCCCATGTAACCAGAATCCCTTCTAGTATTAGCCATCTGAAGGCTATTTGGTGTCTATTCAACTGGTTTGTTAGGAATTGGTATTGTTGTCTCTGACTCCTGATTCTTCAGGGTATTTGTTTTAAAATAATAATTTCCTTGCCTTTATATGTCAACGTTCCTCCTCTGGATTTCATGTAGACCTCATCCCTAATTGATCTTTTAGAAAATTTCATGTGTACTTCTCTTGCCAGCCGATGCCTTCTTATGTAGTTTGTCTGAACGCGGTAGATTTCCTCTAATTGTTCCTGTATATCCTGTTTATCTTTTTCTGTTATTTCTATTATTTCTGCCATTTTTCCATCAAGTAGTGTCCCGTTTCCCCTTCGACACTAGCGCTGCATCTAGAGGCTTTAGAACTTCCCCTCTTATTTTCCGATCTCTACGGGATCGGAAAAGCCCTTAAAAGGCTTCTATCAAGGAATATTGGGGTTCCAGAGACGGCAGCTGCCGTTCCTCACCCCGCTCACGAAGTCTCTAAGTCCACCCAGTTAAATTGCTGGTAATTTATGTAACATCTTAGGTATTGTTCTAACATGGCATTGGTTCTCTCACAAGCCCCATTTGTCTGGGGGTGGTGGGCGGAGCTTAACCTCTGGGCGGAGCCTATTAACCCTAAAAACTTCTTCCAAAAGTTGGAGGTAAATTGCACACTCCTGTCAGAGATTATATGTTTTGGAGCCCCATGTAATCGATAAACATGTTGAATAAACAATTTTGCAAGGGTTTTAGCTGAAGGGATTTTAGAACAAGGGATGAAATGCTCTTGTTTGGAAAACAAATCCGTTACTGCCCAAATGACTGTGCATCCCCCACTCTCCGGCAGGTCTACAATAAAATCCATGGATATCTCTTTCCAAGGAGCATTTGGCCTTGCCACACTCTGAAGTAAACCAGGTGGCTTCCCCGGAGGTCTCTTGGCTGAGGCGCACACCAGACAGCTAGCTACATATGCCTCTATGTCCTTTTTGAATGCAGGCCACCAGAATTATCTTTTAACGAGATATAGAGTTTTAACAAATCCAAAGTGTCCCGCTGTCTTGGTGTCATGAGCGTGCTGCAACACCGCTACTCTTAAACTGGCCGGAACATACAATTTGGCCCCAATCCAAGCTAGTCCATCACGGAGTGTACATTCATTCAAGTGGGTTCGAAACCACTCATCAGCCTTTAAAGCTTCTTGTAGTTTCTGAAGCAAATCGCCCGAGAGGGCTGGCTCGGTCCTTGTCTGTGGTCTGGTAGTTACTGGCGCTGCTAATTGTGTCACAGGTATGATAGGCCGAACCACTTCCTCCTTGGTACTGTTGTATTGAGGCAATCTGGAAAGTGCATCCGCCATGAAGTTCTTTCCACCAGGAAGGTAGCGTAAAGTGAAATTAAAATGGTTGAAGTGTTGAGCCCAGCGAGTTTGCTTTGGTGACAGCTTTGTCTCCATGTTAACAATGCCCATCATGCTGCAAAAGTTTCCTTCTCCCATATGACCCATCTCCTTTCGATCTCTGACAATTTGCGGGACGTATTGGCACAGGGTTGTAATTTCCCTTCTGCGTTCTTCTGTAGAAGTACTCTCCTACTGCCACGTCACTCGCATCAGCCTGTACTACAAAAGGCTCTTCCATGTCCAGATGTTTGAGGACTTGTTCAGCAGCAAACAACCGTTTCAACTTTTAGAATGCCGCCTGACAGTCCATAGTCCATTCAAGGGCTCGTGAGGGCTTTGGTCTTACTTCACCTTTTGTTTTCAGAAGATTTGTTATTGGCAGCGCGATTTTGGCAAACGAGGGGATAAATTGTCTATAGAAGTTAGCAAATCAGAGGAAACTTTGTAGTTGTTTGCGGGTGCATGGCACGGCCCATTCCAATACTGCCCAAACTTTTCCAGGGTCCATCTCTATTCCCTCATGCGATATGCGATATCCAAGATAGTCAATTTTGCTTTGGTGGAACTCGCATTTAGAGAGTTTGGCATATAGTTCAGCAGCCCTGAGTTTTTTCAGGACATTTCGCACCAATTTCACATGGTCATCCATGCTCTCAGAGTAGATAAGAATGCCATCAAAGTAAACCAGCACCCCCTTATACAGGTGCTCATGCAGTACTTCGTTAATCAATTGCATGAACACAGCAGGGGCTCCTTGTAGTCCAAAAGGGAGCACTCGAAACTGGAAACATCCCAGTGGGCAGTTAAACACGGTTTTCCATTCATCCCCCTCCTTAATTCTCACTCTGTAGTATTCCTCTCATAAATCCAGTTTGGTGAAAATTTTCCCCTTTCCTAAGTGTACTAGCGTGTCCTTCATGGGTGGCAGGGGGTAAACGTTTTCCACGCAAATAGCATTGATATTCCTATAATCAACTACCAAACGGAAGGAGCCATCTTTCTTTTCTCGGAACATTTCAGGCGCCGCCACCCTTGGACTGGTTGGTTGGATAAAACCCCGTTCTATTATCAATGAAGTTTCGCAATTCCCCTAGTTCTCGAGGGGTCATGGGGTAGATCTTTGGCTTAGGGAGCTTCACCCCGGGGAGTATTTCAATGGTACAGTCCGTAGCTCTGTGGGGGGGTAGCACATCCAAGACCTTTTCACTAAAAACTTCTTGGAGATCCCAATACTCCTTTGGAATCTTTTCCTCCCCTTTGATGTGGCCTATTGCCACTTCCGCCCTTTTGTTTTCTACTCCGTCCTCCAGGGAGTTTTCTTCCCTCTCTAGTCTCGGTTTTCCGGTGCGAATGCGCAAAACCCCCGTTTTCCAGTTAACCCGTAGGCTCCATCTACGGGGCCAGGGCAGTCAAAGTATGAGGGGTCGTTCCATGCCAGGGGCCACAATAAACCTGAGGTTCTCTACGTGATCCCCCAATTGCATTTCAATGGGTTTGGAGACCTTTGGATTGGATGATTTATGGTGGACAGTGGGAGGGGATGCTTTCTATATGCAATTTTCGCGCTTATTGCCTTAGATTCTGCTTTCCTTTGGTTGTGTTCACTTCATTTTCTAGTAAAAGTACCTTTCTCTATAAACAATGGAGTTTGGCTCATTCTTTCCTGGACTTTGAAGGAAACACACCTGATACCAATGTTCTGCAAATACAATTCTAGCTGCAGTTAATACATGAATAATTAAGTAAACATTCTCTTTATTATAGGTTTCCGGTAAAAGTCCTAATAGAAATATTTCTGGTTTCAACTCAATATGTTGTTGTATCATCTCTTGCAACCATGTCTTTTCCCCAGTACTTCTTTGCTTCTTCAAATCCACCACATATGATAGTAAGATCCAGGTAGTTGGTGACACTTCCAACATTTAGCTGATTTATCTTTAAACATCTTTGCCAACCTTGCCAGTGGTAAATGTCATCTATAAAACATCCTATACAAATTCTCTTTATATGCGGTTGACATCGTTAATTTATAATTCCTATCCCACAATTTCTGCCATTTATCCAATTCTATTGCCAAATTTTATATACCAAGTCTATAACCAAAGTTTTTCGCCCATGCTATCATTGTCTTTTTTACTTGTTCCTCCTCCTATTTCATACCCAATAGATAATTATAAAATTTCTTTATTGCCCTCTCTTCTGTTCCTGTTAGGATTTTATCTAACTCTGTTAATTCTTTATAAAAGCCATGTAATTTAACATCTTTCTCATATCTAGACTGTATCTGCACATATAAATACCATGTTATATTGATCCCTTGTTCGCTCATTTCTTCTTTTGTTTTAAGTCCTCCATCTTCATTTAAGATATCTGTATATCTTACAATATTTCCCATATTAATAATATTTGGGTGAATCAGTGCTTCCATTTTTGAAAGCCAAACTGGTATCCTCAAATAATGTTGTTCTTTAATTTTCTCCCACACTAATAGTAATGCATTCCTTATATAGTGTCTTTGAAAATATCCATGTATCTTACTTTCCCCATACCATAAAAATGCATGCCACCCCAGTTGTAAATCATGTCCTTCCAAGATCAATAGTCTTATATTCTGCAATACAATCCACTCTTTCATCCAGGACAAAGTTGCTGCCTGGTACTACTGGGGTGATTGCCTCTTGTCTGCTTGCATTTTCTGTGTTTCAGCAGCCTTAGCTAATGCTCGCTTTACACTTCCCCATGCGTTCTGCAAGGAGTTCACCTACTCTGTCAAACTCACTGAGGAGTGGGGTTCCCGAGGGTACTCGGGCATGGGGACAAATTCTACACCTGTGGCTATCTTGAACAGGGCTACAATGCTACTATGGTCTATAGGCAACTTCAGCGAAAAGCAGAAGGTCTGCCCAACTAGATTGTTGATAGTTGATGTACCACCTCAAATATTGCTCTATCATTGCATTAGCTCATTCCATGGCCCCATTTGTGGTCAGATGAAACGCAGAACTAAGCCCCTGGGAGGACCCTATGATTTTCACAACTCTCCCCAAAATTTTGCCATGAACTGGACCCCCCGATCTGAGATGGTCTTTTTTGGAACTCCCTGCAGCCTATAAATGTGCTGCAAAACAATTTGGCCAGTTTCTGGGCAGACAGGAAGCTCAAGCAGACTACGAAGTGAGCCTGCTTGGAAAACAGATCTATCACTATCCAGATGACCATGTTCTTCCTGCTTTCAGAGAGATCAATTATAAACTCCATTGCTATTTACTCCCAGGGTCGGGTTGGATCTGTCACTTGCTGCAACAACCCTGGGCTCTTCCCTGGCCTTTTCTTCATGGCTGCACACACGGTGCAGCTTTTTACATAGTTATCTATGTCCTTTTTCATCCCTGACCACCAGAATTGGCGCTTCACTAAGTGCAGGGTCTTTAAAACCCAAAGTGGCTGGCTTGCTTGGCATCGTGGCTCTGCTGTAGGACTTGGACGCACAGGGTTTTAAGGACGTACAATTTGTCCTCTTTCCAGACTAGTCCCTCTCTTGACATCAGCTCCCACCCCCATGGTCTTTGAACCACAGATCTAATTGCATGTCCCTCTAGCTGCTGGGTTAGCTCGGGCCCCAGATCCGATGACTTCCTCCTGGCCTGTTGCCTCGTAGTCACTTGTGCCACCTTGTCAGGGGAATAATGGCATTTAGTACCTCCTCCCGACTGCTATTGTACTGCAGCATGGGTGACAGGGCATCAGCTAAGAAATTCTTCTGCCCAGGATGTACTTTAACTCAAAGTTAAATTGCTCAAAGTACTGCACCCACCGAACCTGCTTCGGTTAGAGCTTCTGAGGGGGCCTAAGTGCCTCCTGATTCTTATAGTCAGTTCGTATTTCAAAATACGAAATTTTACTCCCCTCAAGGAACTGACACCATGTCAGTAGGGGCCATCTTGGAGCACATGCTTCCTTCTCCCACACTGCCCGTCTTTCCATCTCAGTCAGCTTTTAGAAGATGTAAGCACATGGCTGCAGCTTCCCATCCCTATTTCCTGGAGTAGCCCCCACCGCTATATCTCTGGCGCCTGCCTGGATGACAAAGGTGTTCTTGGGGTTGGGGTGTTTCAGAACCGGCTCCTTGGCAAACAACCGCTTCAGCTCCTCAAAAGCTTTCTGGTACTCCATCGTCCAATTCAAGGGTTGGCTTGGCCGAGGTTTCCCTTTTCCCTGTTTTTTGCAGTCTGGTGATTGGCAGGACAATCTTGGCAAAAGAGGGTTGATGACCTGCCAATACAAGTTAGCAAACTCCAGATAGCTCTGCAGATGCTTTCGGGTCTGGGTAGCTCGTATGGTCATCTACTCTGGGTCCATTTCTACCCAGTCGCTTGATGCTCGGTAGCCCAGGTAGTCCAAGCGAGACTTGTGGAATTCACACTTGAATAGTTAGGCATACAGATTGGCCGCCAAAAGTTTTTTGAGCACCTGTTGCACCAGTTTCATGTGCTCTTGTTGTTCCAGTAAAAGTGAGAATGTCATCCAAGTACACTAGGACTCCCTTATATGTGTTCAGCTATAATCCAATAAGCAGAAATTATACCTATTAGAATTAATGGATATCTAGTAAACATCTGTATTATGTAAGCATATACAGATACACACTATTGC
Organism: Arizona elegans; assembly: GCA_022577455.1. Taxonomy (NCBI): domain Eukaryota; kingdom Metazoa; phylum Chordata; class Lepidosauria; order Squamata; family Colubridae; genus Arizona; species Arizona elegans. Next base: position 166,091,656 of record JAKOOJ010000001.1, on the reverse strand, counting down.
AAGAAACCATGGAGGAAGATGCTAACAATTTTTATGACAATTTGCAAGTTGTGTTAGCTGCATCATGGACATAATAGTATTCATTGGTGACTGGAGTGCAAACCATTAAGAGAAATTTAAGCGACTACAACAGGGGTGTCAAACTCATGTCATCATGGCGGCATCACGTGATGTATCAGGACTTTTTCCCCCTTTGCTAAACCGGGCATGGGTAGCGCATGATGCATCCGGCCAGGGGTGGAATGCAAAATTTTTTGCTACCAGTTCTGTGTGTGTGGCTTGGTGAGTTTGGCTTGGTGGTGGTGGTGGGGTCATGTGACTGGGTGGGCATGGCCAACTTTTTTTTTACTTTTTAAAGCATTTTTTACTATTGACAATCAGCTGTGCCGTGCGATCATCAGAACTTTTTTTTGTTACTTTTTTAAAGCATTTTTTTGACTACTGGTTCGGGCAAATAGGTAGTAAAAATAAATACTTTAAAAAAGTAAAAAAAAAAGGTTCTGACGATTGCAAGGCACAGCTGTGATCGTCGGAACCTTTTTTTAAAAGTATTACTAGTGGTTCGTCCGAACTGGTAGTTTTTATCACTATAGGTTCACCCAAACCGGAGCAAACCGGTAGCATTTCACCCCTGCATCCGGGCCGGGAGCGCACCCATGTGTCAGGAGTGTCAGGATTCCAAGTAATAGATCCATTGCAAGCAAGAACTCTGAGGCAGGTAGGTTCCTCAAAGAATAGCTTTATTGGAAATATCAAATTAGCATATATCTGGTAAAAACCAACTCTGAAAGGCCCCTTGGTTTTCACCTAATTAAAAGTAAATGTTTTCCCCTCAAACCCAAACAATCAGTCACATGGCCCAATCATGGCAGCGTCCGCATGTCTGGTGACATCACTCCTCCTTCCTCTGGCCAGGTGTGAGAACGTCCTTGGTTCCCAGGGGAAAGTATTTTATTTTGACTACACAATCCCATGTATCTCTAATCCCCCCTCCCTATCCCTCGCTCCAGTGTGGCAACACTGAAGCTCCAAGATGGCTTCGGCCAAGTCAGCTTCAGGGTTGACAGGGAGTTTGACAGCCCTGGCCTAGAATTACAGAAAGATCTAGATTTACTAGCTTCAAGGTTGCAGTATATAAGTTAATACAGCTTGTGAATAGAATTCTTTGTCCAAAGCCAACAATTGGTTTAAGAAACATAAGGACAATTTTTCTACAAGGATGTTACCAATTGATTATCTAAATTAAATATATAATAAAGTGAAGATGTGTAATCAAATCAACTAGAATGCAGACTATGAAAAGATCCTGAATTATTAAAATAAATTTGACTTAGAGAATATAGAATTGTAAAATATGACAACATAACAACATATTCAGTATATATTAACTTTTATAAAAGCGAACTTGAAGAGACTCAGGAAGAGACACTGTGAAAACTAAAGTTAAAAACACCCTCAAATTTCAAAACACAGAAGGTCCAAATAGGATTGGGTTCATAAAGATCCAAAACAGGGGTGAAATGCTCCCGGTACGGACCGGATCGCCTGATCCGGTAGCAAAAATCCCTCCCCCCCACATTGCCCAGCTGAGCTGCACAATCATCAGAGATTTTAATTTTTAAAAGCATTTTTTCTACAACCTCTTTGGCTGAAAAAATGCTTTTAAAAGAAAAAAAAAGCCTCTGATGATCGTGCGGCTCAGCTGGGATCATCAGAGGCTTTTAAAAGCATTTTTTCTACAACCTCTTCGGCCTAAGAAGTTATAGAAAAAATGTTTTTAAAAGGAAAAAAAAGCCTCTTCCGATCAGGCAAGTCAGCTGGGATCGTCAGAGGCTTTAAAAGCATTTTTTAAACAACCTCTTCAGCTGAAGAGGTTGTAGAAAAAATGGTTTTAAAAGTAAAAAAAAAAATGGCCACACCCACTCAGTCATATTACCACCCCCCCAACCAAGCTACGCCCACAGAACCAGTGGTAACAAATTTTACATTTCACCATTGGTCCAAAATCATGAAAAGCAAAGAGAAAATGGTGGGCCACTACACAGATCTACAATGACTGAACAGACTTCCAAGGAAGAAAAGATAGCTGGACCAAGCATGTCAACAAAAACAAAGGAAAGAAAAATGAGAAATATTTTAAGATCAAACAGATCATGGGAAGATTTCTAGCTAGGGCAGAATTACTCAATAATTATTACAGAAGAGATCTGATAGAGACACATGAAATTAAAGATGGAAAGGCTATGCCAAAAACCTTTAAAATGGCCTTATAGAATAAAAGAAGCATTTGTTGAGAATTAATATATTCAGGGACTAATGCGATTAGAAAAGTAAGATACGTCAGGCAACAGACGATCAAATAGGAAAACACACAGAGATGAAAAGACCACAGAATTATTTAAAGCTGCAGATGAGGCAGTTCAGGTTCTAAGAGCTCTATGTGAACAGTTATGTAAAGAGACACTGTGCTAAAAAAGTTTGAAGGGAGATATAGCTGCTCTTCTGGATTCCTGTGTGCGCACGCGCAGCGGCCGGCTGCTCTTTGCGTGAAGACTAGCTGGTCGGTGCACATGCACACACCGGAACCCGGAAGAGAGCAGCTGGCCAGTGGGCATGCGTGCTGGAACCCAGAAGAGCAGCTGGCTGCCGTGCATGTGTGCACCGGAACCCAGAAGAGCAACGGCACGTGTGCCTTCATGGCTTTGGGCGCACTCCAGTTTCGGCATTAGGTGCCGAATAGGCTAGCCATCACTGCTCTAGGCACTCCTTCCTGGAAATCAATAGACCTGTGTCAATAGTAAAAGATTTTTAAAAATCTGATCTATCAATTGGAATGGAGTTGACATGCAGATCAACAGTTCCTTCCTGCTTTATTCTGGTCCTCGGCATATGCCCCACCAATTAGTCAATATTTTTTTTCCCATTATATTAATCTGAGGTATAGCAATACAAATTATCATCATACCAACTGACAAATCTATTCTGTACAAGCCAGCTGTCCAATTTCTCTTTCAGCCCAAGTCAAAATAACTTTGAGGACAATGCCAGGTGCTCAATGTTAATGCTAAGAAAGAAAAATTAAAATGTCAGTTTTCCATGAAATCAACAGAAAATGTTTTCTTGTTGTTTTTAAATCTTTACTTGTCAATCATTTTTTTAAAAAAATTTGATTATATGCCGCCCTTCTCCGGAGACTCAGGGCAGCTTACAATGCGTTAAGCAATAGCCTTCATACTTTTGTATATTTATACAAAGTCAGCTTATTGCCCCCACAAACTGGGTCCTCATTTTACCTACCTTAGAAAGGATGGAAGGCTGAGTCAACCTTGAGCCTGGTGAGATTCGAATTTACAGTAATTGCAGACAGCTGGTGTTAATCACAATATTTTTAGTCTGCTGAGCCACCAGGCTTTTCATTGGATCTAATGATCCAATCATTGGATCTAATGAAAGACTGATATTCATTTGCAAAGCGCCAGGAGGGAGGTATTTCCATGTCAAAAACAATAACAAGGCTGTACAAACCAGATGCCCAGTCTCTCTTGCAGTGCATAGAAGGCAATGCCAATAAAATCCAGTGACCAGACTGAGAAGGGACACACCTTCAGTAGAAATAGCTATAGGAACTAGGCAGGGGTGAAATCTGAACCTGTTTGCTACCAGTTCACCAGCCGCGCATGCGCAATGCATACCAAATGCATGCTGTGTGCGCATGCGGAGTGCGCACCAAACACGCACTGCATGTTTAAAAAGCTAGCTACTTTAACCAGTAGTTAAAAAAAGCTACAATCCGACGATCACCTGTGTCGCGCAGTTTAGCTTTGCTAGAAAGCAGATTTCCTGCTTTCTAGCAAAGCTAAACTGCACGCCAAGCTGATCCCCCACCTCGCTGTTCTACTTACCTTCCCAAGCCTCCTTTTGGCACGTACTGCGCATCCCAAGAAGATACAAGAAAGAGGTTTGTCTTGTTAGTGATAACAAGGCTTTTTATTAGTTCATGCCAAAATGTAAGGTCAATGAATGTGCCAATCCATTTGTTTATTGTAAAAATTCCTCAAAATAAGAAAGAAGCTTCTGTTGGAATTGAATTGAGAGTAACAGTAGTTCTGAATGTGAAGAGAAAAAATGATAGACAAACAGACAGACAGATAGATAGAGATACACACCACACACACACACACACACACACATATAAAATTTATATTTGCTGATAAAGAAATAAAGGGAGACTAGTATAGATCTATTTCAAGCTATTTAGCTCTCATCAGCTAGCCATGCCCTTACTTGGATTTGAACTTGGGCTGCCTGCATATTAGGCAGTTGTATTAACCTCCTCCCTTTATCAGCTTGAGCCAGGGGAGAGATTGTGTTTTTCTATCAAAGCATCTGGTCTACTCCAATATGGGAGGGAGCATATTGTTTCCCTTTCGCCTTTCAGCTCCATTTGCTGATAAAGAAATATTTAATCTCTCCCCTGGCTCAAGCTGATAAAGGGAGAACTTGTGGCTCAGAGGTTAATACAACTGCCTAAGCACACTCTTGTACTATAGTGAGTCTTGGACCCTTTACGCATGGCAAGAGAGAAAGTTGAACACCTTTCATATGTGTTGTTTCCGATGAATCCTTGGCATCACCTGGCAGGACGAAGTTCCAAATAGCGCAGTCTTGGAACGTGCTGGAATTTCTAGCATATATACACTATTGAAACAGTGACGTCTATGATGGCTGGAGCAAGTCTTGAGAATGGCTGATTATGGAAATGATTACTCTTTGCTCCCATTGCTAAAGTGATAGCTCTTTGAGCCAGTCTCACAGCCTGTAAACTTGTAGCCTTTGGTTGACCTTTTCTCCTAATTGCTTTTGGAATACCACCCATGCATTGCTTCTAAAAACCCTTAAATGTGCCAGAAGTTGTTTTCTCCCATATAGCACTGCATACTGAGTATTATTAATAGAGGAACTCCACAGCCTATTGATTAATTAATTAGCATTCAACATGGCTTCACCCCAATATGACCTGCTCAGACCAGATTCCTCCAGCAGTGAGTCCTTCATTGTTTGTAAGATAACATTCCGCCTCTCAATTATACCATTCTCAGCTGCTGTGTACGGATTTGTGCGTCTGTGTTTTATTCCTAACTGTTCCAACAGTTAGGTCTCAATGGTTCTTAGTCACCAAACAGTTCCCAGTGGTGGGATTAGCCTGAACCGTTCTGAACCAGCTGAATCCAACCTCTGTCTTTGAGGTGAGTGGCTGGGAGGCAGGGCTGGGTGTGATGAGTGACATTGAGTTGGCCATGCCCACCCAGTCACATGACCACCCGGCCATGCCTACCCAGCCAGTCATTAGGGCAGAGAACTGGTTGTTAAATTATTTGAATCCTATGGCTGTACTGCATCCATCTCACCTGTTGGGTGAAAGTTTCTGGGGAGTTTTTAGCGCATCAAGGTTCTCATGATCAGTGCATACCTCAAAAGGCCCTTTACTGCCTTCCAGGAAATGTCTCCATATGAGTTAACACTCATTGTCAGCGTTCCAGTGCCCCCAACACCCATCTTACTGGGATTCAGGAATAAAAACAGACAGCATGAGAGGTCCTTAGTGCTCTCTGAGCTTGGCTGACATTCATGAACTTGGTACTGATGATGTTTCCTAGTTTGGGTAATGAAACGTCTACAAGAAAACATCCAAACTCAGAGAGCACCAAGGACCCTACATACTAACCCTAAGTACAAATATTCTCCTTTATTCTTCTTTAAGGGAAACTACACAATTTCTCCATGACTGTGTTACTTTCTGGGAGGAGGCTTTGTAGTATTCGAAGCAGAACATCTAGATTCTATAATAGCTTTATGTTATATATCAATCTTTTTACCTCTCAGGAGTTCTTTTTCTGATATATATATTCAAAATGGACCCTAATTAATATATGCATTCAGAGAGTATTCAGACCCACTTCACTTTTGTCAATTTAGTTATGGTGCAGCCTGATTCTACAGTTATTGAAATTCACTTTATTTCTCATTAATCTACACTTAGTAGAGATAAGCAAAGCCCAGACCGTGGTTGCAATGCCACAATGAACAATTCTCCACTGACCCCTCCCCACTTTTCCATGGCAGCAAGCAGCAGGCTAGCTAACACTCTGACTGAGCTCCAGCGATCCTGTGTGGAGATGGGACAGAGTTCCAGAAAGACAACCATCACTGGGAACTCATCTTTGCAGATGACACCAAACTGGCAGGAATAGCCAACACTCCAGAAGGTAGACTTAAGATACAGAAGGATCATGACAGACTTGAACATTGGGCGCTATCTAACAAAATGAAATTCAATGGTGAAAAAAGTAAGGTTCTACATTTAGGCAAGAAAAACAAAATGCATAGGTACCGTATATATGGTACTTTGCTCAACAGTAACTGTGAGAGGGATCTTGGAGTACTAGTGGACAACCATTTAAATATGAGCCAGCAGTGTGCAGCAGCTGCCAAAAAAGCCAACACAGTTCTGGGCTGCATAAACAGAGGGATAGAATCAAGATCACGTGAAGTGTTAATACCACTTTATAATGCCTTGGTAAGGCCACACTTGGAATATTGCATTCAGTTTTGGTTGCCATGATGTAAAAAAGATGTTGAGACTCTAGAAAGAGTGCAGAGAAGAGCAACAAAAATGATTAGGGGACTGGAGGCTAAAACATATGAAGAACGGTTGCAGGAACTGGGCATGTCTAGTTTAATGAAAAGAAGGACTAGGGGAGACATGATAGCAGTGTTCCAATATCTCAGTTGTTGCCACAAAGAAGAGGGAGTCAAACTATACTCCAAAGCACTTGAGGGTAGAACAAGAAGTAATGGGTGGAAACTAATCAAGGAGAGAAGCAACTTAGAACTAAGGAGAAATTTCCTGATAGTTAGAACAATTAAAAGAACAACTTGCCTGCAGAAGTTGTGAATGCTCCAACACTGGACATTTTTAAGAAGATGTTGGATAACCATTTGTCTGAAGTGGTGTAGGGTTTCCTGCCTGGGCAGGGGGTTGGACTAGAAGACCTCCAAGGTCTCTTCCAACTCTGTTATTCTATATATTCTATACTGCAACCCTCCACCGATCTGGGTTTTATGACAGAGTGGCTAGATGGAAGCCTCTCCTCAGTGCAAAACACATGAAAGCTCACTTGGAGTTTGTAAAAAAGCACCTGAAGGACTCTCAGACTATGAGGAACAAGTTTTTCTGGTCTGATGAAACTAAGATTGAACTGTTTAGCCTCAATTCTAAATGATATGTCTGGAGAAAACCAGACACCGCTCATCGCCTGCCCAATACCATCCCAAGAGTGAAGCATGGTGGTGGTAACCTCATGCTATGGGAGTGTTTTTCAGCAGCAAGGACTGGGAGTCTGGTCAGAATTGAGGGAAAGCTGAATGGAACAAAGTACAGGGATATCCTCAATGAAAACTTGTTCCACAGTGCTCAGGACCTCAGACTGGCCAAAGGTTCACTTTCCAACATGACAACAATCCTAAGCACACAGCCAAGACAACGCCGGAATGGCTTAGGGACAACTTTGTGAATGTGCTAGAGTGGCCCAGCCAGAGCCCTGACTTGAACCCTATTGAATATCTCTGGAGGGACCTGAAAATGGCTGTCCAGAACTTCCAGTGCAGCAGTCAGGGCGAAAGGATCGGCGCTGTGTTAGCTCCGCAGGACCAAGCGATTTTCCAGACCTCTGTGGCGGTTTTTTTTTTTTTGCCGTTCTCAGCCTCGGAGAGGTTGGGAGAGCAGAGGGGCTTTCTTCGGAGGCGAGGAGGGGGAGTGCGACCCCCACCTCACTGCAATGAAGCGCGAGCTCCGAGGATCCGGAGGACAGGAAGGCCACGAAATAGCGGCCCAGAAGCCAATGACACTGCGGTTTTGACCGGCTCGGGGAGACAAGACAAGACGGAACGGAACAGAGAAAGGAGAGGGATTTGAAGAGCAAAGGGACTGTGTAGCGACTGGAGAAAATAGCGGCAGCCCAAACTACAAGTGAAAGAAGCGTCCATTTACTAACTTTGTGATCATCTTGCTGCTGTGGAACCAGAAAGAAACGGAAGTAAGACTAATTGGATTACTGAAATACAGAGGGCAAAGGAACAATAAGCTTGGATCTACTAACTATAAGAAGTGGGGGATGATTAGGGGGTAAGGTTCCTCCCGATACCCCCTCCTCCCAGAAGCTTTAACAGTGAGTCCTTTTCTGTTTAATTTAATTATCCTGATGAACTGTATTAGTTAATTTGATACTGGCGATTAATACTCTCCTGAAGGATCAATTGACAATTTATATATGCTTGTTTAATATCTCTAATATTTATTAACTGTTTATAATGATTGTGGATTAATTGAGTGACTATATAATTACTTACTCTTCCCTTTTCTTTTTTTAAATTACTACTTAGCATAATTTAGCGTATATATATATATATATATATATATATATATATATATATATATATATATATAATTTATGCTTAGATTGTATTTTTGTATAGATAAGATAAACTAGATTTGATTGATAATTTGATTGATAATTATATAGGATTGAGATTGAATAATAGTAAGAGCTTAATCAAAGGGGGGTATTAAGTTAAATAGACGAAATAATATTTGTGTATGATAAGTTGGGAAAATCTCTTTTGCTTAGCCAATATGTCCACTACAGTCACGTCTACAAAAGTAACAAAGAAACATATAGCTTCTACAGTGGCATCCTCCCCAATAACTACTCCTCCAGGGTTAAGAAAATCATCTGAAAACTTACCAACAACAGAAAAGCCAATTACGATGCAAGGTATGCAGGCGATGTTCCAAAATATTCAAGAAATTATGGAAAAAGACCAAGAATCAATTGCCAAAAGTTTTGATGAACTGAAAACTCAGATGAGTGGGTTAAGAGGTGAAATTATACAAATAAAAGAGACTCTGGGAGAAATGAAAACAACCATCCTGGACCATGAAGAGCGATTGATAGAGGTGGAAAAAACTTCTGAAAGAGTTGAAATTCAGATTGATAAATGTGAAAAGAAATGTGTGCAAGCGGTGGGGAAGCTTGAGGATGAAATAGTTTTCTTAGAGATGGAAAAATCTGCCTTTTTCCTTCGTCTCCAAAATGTGGTTGAGGACAAAGAAGAACAGCTGGATGAAATAGTAGGAGAAATAATTGCAGAAGTAGTGGGGAGGAAAAAAGAGGAAATATGTGGCGAGATTGATGAAGCATATCGTGTATACACTAATTATGCGAGATGTCACAATCTGCCTAGAGAAATACACGAGGGTAACCAAAAAGGCGTTAAGAGACGAAACTCTCCACAAAGCCAGGGATCAGAGCGTTACATATAAAGGACGGCAGATTACAATACTAAAACAGATCTCTAGAAGAGTGAGAGAGCAGAGACATAACTATCAATTCATAACCTCACAATTGAGAAAACACAATGCGCCGTATCGATGGTTACTACCTGAAGGACTCTTAGTGACATGGCAAGAGCGGAAAATTAAACTTGAGAGCATACATGAAGCACAAGACTTTTGTGAGAATTACTTTGGACATGGCGAAAGTGAAAGAGACAAAGAGATAGTCAAAGAGAGCCAGAGAGATCAGAAAGAGGAATGGAGAAGAGAGGAGCGCGAGATTATGGAAAGGGGAAAAGAAATGGGAAGAGGGGGGAAGAAGGAGGAGTAGAAGAATATGGGGTAGAGACTCGTCTAGCAGCTAAGACTAAAGGGGCTAATAGTTAGAAATGAATCAAGGAGTGAGGTTACTGATGGCAAATGTTAACGGTCCCAATGCCTCGACAAAAAGATGTATTCCATCCAAAATAGCCAAAGCCCAAACGGATATAACATGTTTACAAGAGACTCACATTAAATTGTCACAAACAAAATTGCTGAAATGTCCCAAGGCAGGGAAACTATTTGTACCGGCTTCAGAGGAGAGGAAAAGAGGAGTAGCTATATTTGTAAAAGAACATCTCTTGCTGAAACAATTGTTTGCGGACGAAGAGAGAAGAACACTAATATTAGAGGTGGAACTACTACAAAAAAGGTACTATTGATTGGAATTTACGCCCCTAACACCAAACAAACTTCATTCTTCCGAAGAATACGAAAAGAAATTCGAGAAATGGAATACGAGCAGGTATGCCTTATGGGTGACTTAATGCAATTATTAACAGGACACAAGATTATAAAACAGAGGAAAATACTAAAAAAGGAAATAAAGGACAAGATAAGAGGATTTTACTAGCCATTTGCAAGGAAATGAGAGAGGAATTAGGACTGAAAGACACCTGGTGGGATTACAATCGGACTGTGGAGCAATTTACTTATTACTCTTCTAGTCATAAATCGTGGTCCAGATTGGACATGATTTGGATGTCACAGGAACTCAACTCCCAAATAGCAGAAATTAGAATTTTACCTAATGATTGGGCGGATCATAATCCGGTTTTGGCAGTGTTAAAGGAAGAGGGGAAAAATAGAAGGAGATGGATGATGAGAACAGAGATCCTAAATGAAAGTGAATTTACACAAAAACTGAAGATAGAAATAACCCGTTTCTTTCAAGAAAATAAGACTCCAGGAATGCCACTACAAATAATTTGGGATACTGCTAAGGCTTTCATAAGAGGTCTCATTATAAAACATATGGCCATCAAACATAAAAAAGAAGAGCAAGAAAGGGTTGAAATATTAAATAAAATAATAAAAGCTGAGGAACAGCTACAAGATAATCCACTATCCATGGAAGCGAAAGAACAGATAATATTACTAAAACATCGTCTTAATCTTTTAGAGCTGGACAAATTGAAAGATAAGATAAAAATAACAAAGCAAAAACACTTTGAATCAGCTAATAAATTAGGAAGATGGCTCACCTATAGACTCAAAAAAGAAAAACAAAATAGACGAATTGATCAGTTAGAAGATAAGGAAGGAAATTTAATAAAAGATAAAGGAGGAAAGGAAAAAATTGCAGTGGACTTTTATAAAGAATAAAAAAAAGAAGAAGAAGAAGAGACCTTAGCAGGTGCGATAAAAAATTATATAGAGAATTCGGATTTATCTAAAATATCTAATTTAACGAAAGAAATATTAGAAGAGGAAATTACCTTAACAGAAATTGAAAGAGCAGTGAAGAAACAAGGGAATCTGAAAACACCTGGCACAGATGGGCTCACGGCGGAGCTATATAAGACTATGTTTGAGGTAATGGGAGAACACATGAAAGATCTATTTAATGAAGTTTTGGGGAAAGCAGAAATTCCCCATTCATGGAGGGAGGCCAATATTAGTTTAATTCCAAAAGAAGACCCCGCCTCGACAGATATAAAAAACTACAGACCAACATCTCCTCTGAATTCTGATTATAAAATTTTCACAACAATTTTGGCAAATAGATTAAAAATCTTCCTGAATGATTTTATACACACTGACCAGAACGGATTTTTACCATCACGTCAAATACGAGATAATTTGAGAGTCATGTTAAACGTATTGGAATATTATGAAGAGCACCCAAGCAAACAAGTTGCTTTAGTTTTTATAGACGCCCAGAAGGCTTTTGATAGGGTTAACTGGGAGTTTATATTAGTACAGCTAGAACACATGGGTTTTGGACAGAGATTTATAAATGCAATTAAAGCTATTTATTCTAAACAAACAGCCAGATTACTGATGAATGGGGATTTAACAGAAGAGTTTTTTATCAATAAAGGCACAAGACAGAGTTGTCCCCTCTCCCCCTTACTCTTTATTTTATCATTAGAAACTCTGCTACGAAAAGTAAGGAATGAGGGAAAAATAAAAGGCCTTAGAATAGGACAACAGGTATATAAAACCCAGGCTTTTGCAGATGACATGGTTTTCATCTTGGAAGAGCCGATAAAATCATGCACATACCTATTAGAGATGATTGAGGAATTTGGGGCAATAGCAGGATTATTGATTAATAAAAAGAAAACAAATTTGTTAACAAGGAATATTTCAGAAGAAGAAAAAAAAGATTTACAGGAAGTGACTGGGTTGAAAATAGTTAAAAAAAATTAAATACTTGGGAATTTGTTTATCTGGTAGATGTTTGAGTATACAAGAAGATAATTATAACAAATTATTAACTCAAACAAGGAAAGATTTAGATAAAGGGAGTAAAATACAACTCTCACTTCTGGGACGAGTAACAACAGTCAAATCCTACATCTTACCAAAATTTAATTTCCTATTTCAAACTGCCCCAACGAATCTACCCAAAAAAATTTTTAGGGAATTAAATCAAATAATAACTAAGTTTGTTTGGCAGGGGAAAAAGCCACGGATTAAGAAAAGGATGATGCAAGAGATAAAAGAAAGAGGAGGCCTAGGACTGCCATGCTGGGAGAACTATTATTCAGCAGCTTTGTTAGTGTGGATAAAAGAATGGATTATCTTGGGTAACAACCGTCTCCTTAAATTAGAAGTTTACGATCTACAACAGGGCTGGCATATGGCACTGTGGCAAAATGGCACCCCACAAAGCAAATGGTTTACTAGACACTACATAAGAAACATTTTAATCAAAACTGGGAAAAGGTCAGCAAAAAATACTACATTAAAACACCGTGTTGGATATCACTTGTGGAAGCATTGACATATCCAAAACTTTATAACCCAACAAAGAAAGTAACATACAAAGACCTACTGAATGTACAGGGAAAATTAAAATCTAAACAGGAATTGAATTCATTAGGAATACAAGTAGACTGGTGGATTTATTTACAGATCCAATCTAAATTTAAAAAAGACAGAGATGGGAAAGGCATATATGTGGATCTATAAGAATTAGATAAAATCATGATGGGTCAAGAAAAAGGCATGATTTCTAAAAGCTACAAATTATTAATGAGATTAGAGATAGGTGACGAGATAAAGACACAATGATCGCCTGGGGGAAAAATTTTGGGTACTCAATCCACCTAGACAAATGGCAAGGGATATGGGGGGAGAATATGAAATTAGTAGTTTCCACGGCATATAAAGAAAACATTTACAAGATGATATATAGGTGGCACCTTTCCCCTGATAGACTGGCCAAAATGTTTACTAGGCAATTGGCTGATTGTTGGAAATGTGGGCTAGAAAGAGGCACTTACTATCATCAATGGTGGACATGCCCGGAAGTACAAAAATTTTGTGGAAAAATAAAAAAAATGGCTGAATGAGATTTTAAATCAAAAAATCGAATGGTCACCAGAGACATGCCTGCTCGGCTCCAAACCAGATAAGATTAAGAAAGATCTATGGTATTTAGCTCTTCACATTATCACGGTGGCGAGATTGCGCAATTTTGGAAAAATCAAAATATCCCATCAGAGGAAGCAATTATAAAAAAGATTTTAGACTGTGCGGAAGCAGATAAATTAACCAAGAAGTTAAAAGATAGAGACTAAACACAAACATGTTTATCCTGGGAAAAATTATATACTTGGCTAGAGAAAAGAAAATCATAATCCAATCCAGAAGAGAAAAAGTAGTTATGGAGAAAACTATATTATACAAGGAAAGTGAGCTCGGTTAGACCTAATTGATATATAAAGATATATAAGTTGTTCTATCTCCCCTAGATTGTAATACTATATTGAATAGTTAGTTGTTAAGGTGCTAGCTGCACCTATTACTTGTTTGTTATTTGTGATGTTTTTTGTGCTGTATGTTATTTATATGGTGTGTTGTTATTTTTTGTTTGTTTTTAACGGAAAATGTAAATAAAGATTATTTTTTTAAAAAAATGAAAATGGCTGTCCACTGATGGTGACCACGCAACCTGACTGAGCTTGAGAGGATTTGCAAGGAAGAATAGTAGAAAATCCCTCAATCCAGGTGCACAAAGCTTGTTGTGTCATACCCCAAAAGACCAATGCTGTAATTGCTGACAAAGATGCTTCAACAAAGTATTGAATGAAGGGTCTGAATACTTATGCCAATGTGATATTTCAATTTTTTTTCTTTTTAATAAATTTACAGACATTTCTAAAATTGTGTTTTCACTTTGTCATTATGGTGTACTGAGTGTAGATTAATGAGAAAAATTTTTTTAACAACTGTAGAATCAGGCTGCTGCATAACAAAATTGACAAAAGTGAAGGGAGCCTGAATACTTTCTGAATGCACTGTACATGTGTGAGTGTGTGTGTGTGTATAGAGCTACAAAAAAACCTTGGCTACGTAGAGAAAACCTGGCTAGAAGAAAAACACACATAAACCCTACGAAGAAGTAAGAAAATTGATACTGTGCCTTTACAGGGAGGATATGGGTGTGGCCTACTGATGACAGCTAACGAGCTAGAAATGGATCTATTTAGGTCTCCCACCTAGCAGTTAGAGCTTGATAGGTGTTAGAAAGGAAAAAAGCCCAGAACCGAGTAGATGAGATTCTACTGAGCTGGAGCTACAAAAAAACCTTGGCTACGTAGGGAAAACCTGGCTAGAACACACACACACACACACACACACACACACACACACACACACACACACACATTTATTTATTTATATTTATATTTATATATGTGTATAGTTAATATTTCGGGTTTCTTCCCGTGTAATCGTGGATATATCCCTAAAAGGGTAGAAGCGACGTTTCGACAGAATCCCATCTGCCATCATCAGGCTTATATATATATATAGCATATGGATATGGATATGGATATGTATGTGCATGTGTGCGTGTGTGTGTATAGATAGATAGAGGGAGTGAGGGAGTGGGGGGGCATCAGAATTTCATTTTTTAATGTGTGCCAGTGTGTTCACAGAAAAAAGTGACAATAAAGGTTATCTCATGTTATTGGAATGGGCAGTATACTGGTAAAACAAAGAATTCAGCATAAAAAGTTTAATAGCTACAGCAATAGTTTTTCCATCACTTCCAGATGCCCTTGAAGTGATGTCCCAGTGCCTGGAGGCTGTGCGGATCTGGATGGGGAGGAACAGGCTCAAGCTCAACCCTTCCAAGTCTGAGTGGCTGTGGCTCCCGGCATCCCGATATAGTCAGTTGACTCCATCACTGACTATTGGGGGCGAGTCTTTGGCCCCCACTGAAAGGGCTCGCAATCTGGGAGTCCTCCTGGATAGGCAGCTGTCTTTGGAGGAACATCTGACGGCTGTTACCAGGGGGACCTTTTATCAGGTTCGCCTGATTTGCCAGTTGCGGCCCTTTCTTGATCGGGATTCCTTGTGCACAGTCACTCACGCCCTCGTCACCTCTCGCCTTGACTACTGCAACGCTCTCTACATGGGGCTCCCCTTGAAGAACACCCGGAGGCTCCAGCTGGTCCAGAATGCAGCAGCGCGGGTAGTGATGGGAGCAACATGGCGCGCCCATGTAACACCGCTCCTGTGCGAGCTGCACTGGCTCCCAGTGGTCTTCCGGGTGCGCTTCAAGGTGTTGGTTATCACCTTTAAAGCGCTCCATGGCATAGGGCCTAGCTATCTCCAAGACCGCCTGCTGCTACCAACGACCTCCCATTGACCCGTGCGCTCCCACAGAGGAGGCCTCCTTTGGGTGCCATCAGCCAAACAGTGTAGGCTGGTGGCCCCCAGGGGGAGGGCCTTCTCTGTGGGGGCTCCCACCCTCTGGAATCAGTTGCCCCCGGAGATAAGGAGAATCCATGACCTCAATGCCTTCCGTCGTTCCCTGAAAACCCATCTTTTTCAGCAAGCCGGGTTGTCTTAAGAAGAAATTTTTAAATTCTTTTAATTAGTCTGTGATTCTTAACTTTCGGGCCAACATTTATATATATTTTTAAATGTTTTAATATTTGTATTCTATGTTTTTTATCTTGGCTGTACACCGCCCTGAGTCCTCAGGGAGAAGGGCGGTATATAAATTGGAAATTAAATTAAATTAAATTAAATTAAATATAAGGCTGTGAAAATAGGGCAATGAGAAACAGGGAGAAAAAGAATAGAAATTTTTGAATTGCGTATCTGGAAATGCTGGTAACAGTTTCACAGTCTTCAGTCATTGCTAATAAAGGCTGACTATTGCTTTGAAGTATATTCAGCAAGAAAAACTCAAAAATTTAGAGCATGTTATGTGAGTTGATAATGGACTAGAAAAAGCGATTATGCTTGGCAAGAGAGAATAATCAAAGACATTGTTCAAATGTCCTTGGAAAAATTAGGAATTATTGCTGAAAACTATCAAGATGGTGTTTGTGCAGTCACTAAAAGTTTGAAGGCTAACTTAATGGTATCTAATGAACGAATTAAAGCTGAGTGTTGCTCAGCATATGCTTATATGTTGAGACAGAGAGCAACAAAGATAATTAGGAGACTAGAGGCTAAAGAATACAATGAATAGTTGCAGGAACTGGGTATGCCTAGCCCAGGGGTCTGTAACCTTAAACACTCAAGAGAGCCATTTGGACCTGTTTACCATAGAAAACACCGGGAGTCACAAAATCTGGGTGGGCGTGACCAACTCAATATCATCCCACCCAGTCACATGACCCCCCCCCCCCGCCAGCCATGCCTACCCAGGTTTTGTGGTTCCCGGTGTTTTGTGTGGGAAATGGGTCTGTCTGTCTGTCTTCTCTCTCTCATTTCTCTTTTTCCTCTCCCTCTCTTCTTTCTTTTTCGCTCCTCTCTCTCATTTGTTTCCCTCTCTCTCATTTCTCTCTCCCTCTCCCCTTCTCTCTCTCATGTTTCTTTTTCCTCTCTCATTCTCTCCATCATTTTCTCATTTCTCTTTCTCTCATTTCTCTCTCCCTATTTTTTTCCTCTCTCCTTCTCTCATTAGTTTCCCTCTTTTCCCCCTCTCTTTCTCTCCCTCCAGCTCTCTCATTTCTCTCTCCCTCTCCTTCTCTCTCATTTGTTTCTGTTTCCTCTCTCTCATTCTCTCCATCCATCATTTTCTCATTTCTCTCTCTCTTTCTCTCCTCTTTTCTCTCTCCCATTTCTCTCTCTCTCTCTCATGCCCAACCAAGATACCCCCTGGGCCAGGATCGCGGCGGCGACGGCTCCTCCCACTGCCGCCATTGCACACTCAGGTGAGAAGCTGGCCGCGCTGCGCAGGAAAGCCAGAGCTCTTCCTTCCCTGCATCTGGCAGTGGCTGCTCCTCCCCATTCCCTTCCTTCCTGAGTCAACACAAAGGGGACCGTGGCTGGTTCTGAGCTGCCTACGAAGGATGTAGAATTGCAAAAAGCAGCCAATCGCAGGCAGAGCAGAGAAAATGCTAGGAGTGCTTCAGCTGTGCAGCTTTGCAGAGAGGCTCGCACCTTCTCAGGGTGGAGAGCAGGTTGCACGACTGGGTCAGCAGGGAGCGGCAGGAGATGGGTCAAAGAGCCACATGCAGCTCTGGAGCTGTGGGTTGCTGACACCCAGCCTAGCCTATTAAAGAGAGGGATTAAAGGTGGTATGATAGTCTTCCAATATTTGAGGGTTTGGACAGGAAAGAAGAGGCCAACCTATTCTCCAAAGCACTTGTGGACAGGACAACAAATAACGGGTAGAAGCTTATTGGAGAAATCCAACTTAGAATTAAGGAACAATTTCTTATTAGTAGAAAATTAGTCAGTAGAATGGCTTGCTTCCAGAAGTGGGTGCTCTATCACTGGAAGTTTTAAAGAAAAGATTGGACAGTCATTTGTCCAGAATGATATAGGGTTTCCTACTTGAACTTGAGGTTGAGTTAGATGACCTCCAAGGTCTCTTCCAACCCTGCTTATTACATAATTCTATATATTTTGGATTCTGGATTTTCATAAAGGAGGTGGAAATAGGAAAAGGAGCTCAAGACGAATGGAGGTACCATCCACATTACATTTGAAGTAATTAACTGATTGGCTGAAGCTTTATATTTAAGAAATTCCAGAGAATTAGTGCAGGTGATTGGAGGGCCAACTAATCTGGATCAATACCTGGAAAGACTAGAACAGATTTTCAGATTCCCCTCAAAAAACCGTATCATAGTAACTCAAAATCCACATAAATTTGTCAAGAACAAGTCTTAGACTAGACTTGAGAGTAACTAAAGCGTTTCTGCAATCCTGCGTAATTAGGGTAAACTGGAATAATGCAACACTTTCATATCTAGAGGTGTTTGTTATAACAGTACTAACCATAATGAAATACCATTAATGGTTTTTTGTCAAATAGGAGAGAGATTGGGTGCAAAAGGTACACCATTGCAGCATCTCCATGGTCACATGATCATCTTTTTGACCGGACAAGCAAAGTCAATAGGGAAACCAAATTCACTTAACAAACCGGGATTACTAATTTAACTGCACTGATATCACCCACATTGCTGAAACATGCAAATCTAGCTACATGATTAGCTTTGCATAAAGAAAGCAATGCAAAGAACAATCGTATACCAAGATTGCGTGGATCTACGGAGTTTTGCATGGTACAAACGAGGTAGAAAATACTGTTACCGCATCACAGCCATTTAGTCCGAGGTGACTAGTAAATACGGATTCAGTTTTTTACACTTGACTAGAATATAGCGGGTCTAATTCAGGGATCGCTCCTTTCTTTCAGCAAGGCCAAAGTTCCCCGAACTTCTTTCTAGCGCTGAATCAAAGCCTCAGCGATTCAGTTCTCTCCCCGCCTTCCCGGCATGCAATCGTAACCCCACCCCCTTCCTTCGACTACCACCTTCTCATTTATATCCACCCGCGAGGAGCAGGCTTTCTTTCTTGCCGCCTGTTCTTCTCTGGGAGTGTTTTCTTGCAGAGGGTCTACAAACATGGCTTTGAGGCAGCAGCTGGGTGAGTTTCGATTGCTATGCCTGGCATCTCGACCCTGCAGGTTTACTACTCTGCAAAAGTTTTGCTCGTTTACTTTCTCAGCAGCAAAATACCCCCCTCTGAAATTAGAAGGGAGCACCGCCTGTTGGTTTTTGGCTTACTGGAGGGCTCCGCCCGGTTTGGTGATTGACTTAACAGGAGGGCTCCTCTTCAGCGTGGTGTACGCTGTGTGCTGAGGTTCTGTCCGATCTTACCCGTGTTATTCAGAAACAAGCCTCGTGACCAGTATTGGCTCTTTTCCCCATATGACTAAATTGAAGGGAAACCGTTACACTAAAACTACAAAGGCTAAAAAACAGAGTATCTGCGTGGACTACAAGGCGATTGCGTGTTAAAAATCAATGTGCATAGTTTTAATCTGTCCTGATAGGTTAAAAGTTTTAACCTCACCCCGTCCAAGATGCAAGTTAAGGCCCACGAAGATCAGCAGAAGTGAGCGGAGTTTCGTTCTTGGGTTGAATGTTCCCTTTCAACTATTGGTAGAGGATTGCCTTTTTCTGCATCTTCTTTAGCTCCCGATGAACGTAATCCGCAACTTTTCTCCCTGGTTTGCTGGTTTCTTTTGTGCATATTTTTTCAAGAGGAGTTAGCAAATATGCAGGGACAATTTGCAGTGTAAAACGTAAAGTGCAATGCGATCTTCACTATTTGATTCTCATGACTGCGGTGCAAAGTCGCAAACTTCGAATGAAATAGAATCCTTCGAATCCTATTGAAGGACAGAGTACAAAACCATATTTTTAAGAATAGAGGAGCTCTTATCCTATTGAAAGGCATCTAGGATAACTGCTTATAATGGCATGAAAGTGAGAAATAAAGCAGACAGTCCTGCCTAATTATATTTCTGTCCATGTTTGATGAAAAGGTCTTCATCCTGAAGGGGATTGATTCAGGTAATAGAAATATGAATATACGGACTTATTTTTGTAGACACGCTTTAAATCAAGAAAAAAAGATGGAAAGAGTTAGCTTTTATCATCCTAAGAGAATAAAATAATATTGAAAATCCCATGTTACATTTAAGTTTACATTTTTGATCCTGACTGTTACATTTACAGTACACCTTGCCCTCTTATTTGTGGCCAATACATTTTTCTCTTGTGGAATTACTGGGAAAATTAATTTAATATGAAATAATTTGAGTAGAAGTAAATTAACAAAAGAAACAGCTATAGCAACTGCCCCATTATTCTCAGTTATCCCAAGCATTACATCAGTTGGAAGGCAGAAGAAAATTTGAAAATGTTTTTGTAAAAGACATCTTGTAAAAGCTGCAAGGTTGTTATACAAGTCCTGTTCATTCGGATAAACAAAATTTATTCTGGACTAGCTCCCTCCACCAGTAGTGCCTTCCTGATGTGAATTACAATGCCAGCAACACTAAAGATGATTGATACTGTAATGCTGAATTATAGAAGATTATTGCTGAATTATGCTGAGAAGAAGTGGCAGTGTTTCCATGTAGTGGTAGCAGGAAACACAATGTATGACTGAAACCTACTTGGTAGATCAGATTTTAAAAACAATCACCTTTTTCATTGATGATTACCAGTGCTTAAAATAGAACTGTAGTGAATTTAGCTGGTCCTGTATGAATGTGGGGTTTTGCTATATATTAATATTCTCATTAAAGAATTTGTTTTTCTTTCAGCTTTATTTAGTGTCTCAGATAAAACTGGTCTGGTGGAATTTGCAAAATGTCTGACTTCTTTGGGTTTGACTTTGGTTGCCTCAGGAGGAACAGCAAAAGTTCTTCGGGATGCAGGTTTGAATGTCAGGTAAAATAAAAGATTGGACTTGATTAGATCTTACCGTGTGTTATCTTTAGGCTTGACCTGACAACTGGGGTGACAAGGCCTCACTTTGCTTCTTCCATTACATCACAAATAGAGCTTTCTGACATCAGTTCTGGGAAATGTTATTCTATAACTCAGAATTCTGTTGTGTTAAAATTTGCAAGGTGTTCTGATAAAATTGCTCATAATGCTTGCATTGTTAATTGTTTAATTTTTATCCAGTGGAATATTTACTTTGAAAGGTAATGAAGTCCTAATAGTGGTAGGTTCCCAGCTGTGCAAGGCTTGGATGAAGCAGATTATCTAGACCCTTTTCAGTCAGGCTAGGCTACATAATACTGAGACAATATTAATAATGCTGGTCATTGACCTTTGGAGAGCTTAGGATGAGGGTGACTAGTCTTTTCTGGCCTTCCTAGATCTTTTAGTGGTTTTTGATACTATTGCTTGATATTTTGCTGGACCAGCTCCAGGGATTGAGAGTGGGAGGTGTTATTTTGCAATAGTTTACCTTTTCCCCCCTTGTGGCTGATAACAGTAACCAATAAGTTATAGTGGAAGAGAAGTCCAGCCCTAGGCCCGGTTATGTTGGGTTACTCAGCTCATGTCTCTCTCCCCCCTCCTCTTTAACATCTATATGAAACCTCTGGGAGAGTTGATCATCATCGGTATCCCATTATATATTTCCCATTAAACATCTCTACCAGTGCTGGACAAATTATGCTATTCAGGTACTAACTCATTGCCTGGAGACTGAAAGACTGAAAGGACCTGGAGAGAGAGAAACTCAACCTTAGCAAAAGTGGTTATGGATTTTTCCCCCTGGAGATAGAAGAGTTGACATCTCTGTCTCTCTGTAACACTGCCCCTGACTGATCTGGTATGCAGTTTGAGGTTCCTCTTGTACTTATGTCTTCTGATGGAAATGTCATTTAGTTTTTTCCCCTTATTTTTATCAGTTGTTGTGAGCTGCCTAGAATCATGTGAGATAGGTGAGAACGTAAATCCAGAAAATAAATAATGGTATCCTCACTGATGTCTTTCAGCAATATTTTAAAATCTAGATTTATTTCATGTTTTAGATTAATAATGGGTTGGAATTGACTGGAGTCATCTTAATGGCTGACCCTTATTGGAAAACCATAATAAAGTCTTGGTTACAGTCATTACAGGACTTGAGCAAGATACCAGCAGTATGTTGATGATATTGAATATTATCTTACTGTGACAAGTGTGTTTAGGAATGCTTATATCAGCTGTAACTGCTTCTAAGACCCAACTAAAGCAAAAACTAGCTATTAATTGAAATACTATATGGATTATTGTAGCTTCCATGTGCTAAAAGTTCTTAGAATGCCATCAAACCTGGCTGTTCATATTAAATAAAAAAGCTGTGAGCAATCCAATATCAGCTCACATCAAAGTATGTCTTCATTTGTTTTAACCCGGTGGTCAGTTGCAGTCTGCAAGGAAAGCTCTGATATTGCCCCACAGCTTAGAGATTTTGTTTGTCTTACAGATGCCCATACAACCAATAAAAAATAAATTGACTAAAATAAACCAATAAACCAGGACATAGTACTTGGTTATAATAATAATAATAATAATAATAATAATAATAATAATAATAATAATAATAATAATAATAATAATAATTTTATTTCTATACCGCCCTTCTCCCGAAGGACTCAGGGCGGTGTACAGCCTATTTAAAAACACAGAAACAAAACAACAATTTAAAATTTAAAATCATTAAATAATTAGGCTCCAATTAAAATCCCAGAAATTTAAAATACCCCCAATTTAAAACGTTATGTTAATAGCCCTGCCTGGCGGAACAACAGGGTCTTCAGAGCGCAGCGGAACACCCGGAGGTCGGAGATCCTACGTATTTCGGGGGGCAGTTCATTCCACAGGGCTGGGGCTCCCACAGAGAAGGCCCTCCCCCTGGGTGTCGCCAGCCGACATAACTTGGCCGATGGCACCCTGAGGAGACCCTCTCTGTGGGAGCGGACTGGTCGGTGGGAGGCTACTGGTGGCAGAAGTCGGTCTCGAAGGTACCCGGGTCCTATGCCATGGAGCGCTTCAAAGGTGGTAACCAACACCTTGAATCGCACCCGGAAGACCACTGGGAGCCAGTGCAGCTCGCGCAGGAGGGGTGTCACGTGGGCGCAACGAGTTGCACCCATAACCACCCGCGCGGCCGCATTCTGGACCAGTTGGAGCCTCCGAGTGCTCTTCAAGGGGAGCCCCATGTAGAGAGCATTGCAATAGTCCAACCGGGAGGTGACAAGGGCGTGAGTGACCGTGCGCAAGGTGTCCCGATCCAGAAAGGGCTGCAACTGGCGAATCAGGCGAACCTGATAAAAGGCCCCCCTGGCCACGGCCGTCATGTGCTCTTCTAAAGACAGCCGTGTGTCCAGGAGGACACCCAGATTGCGAGCCCTCTCTGTGGGGGGCAAGGATTCACCCCCAATAGTCAGCGATGGCACCTGCTGACTATATTGGGGCGCCGGAAGCCACAGCCACTCGGTCTTGGAAGGGTTGAGTCTGAGCCTGTTCCTCCCCATCCAGGCCCGCACGGCCTCCAGGCAGCGGGACATCACACCAAGGGCATCGTTGGGGTGGTCTGGGGTGGAGATGTACAGCTGAGTATCATCAGCGTACAGATGGCACTTCACCCCAAAACCACGGATGATCTCACCCAGCGGCTTCACATAAATGTTGAACAGGAGAGGCGAGAGGACCGACCCTTGCGGCACTCCCCATGCGAGATGCCTCGAGGTCGACCTCTGTCCCCCTGCCAACACAAACTGCGAGCGGTCGGAGAGGAAGGAAGAGAACCACCGCAGAACGGTGCCCCCTATTCCCAACCCCCTCAACCGCTGCAGCATGATACCATGGTCGATGGTATCAAAAGCCGCTGAGAGGTCTAATAGGACTAGGACAGAGGAGCAACCCCTGTCCCGAGCTCTCCAGAGATCATCCACCAACGCGACCAATGCCGTTTCTGTGCTGTACCCCTGCCTGAAGCCCGACTGGTACGGGTCCAGATAGATAGCTTCATCCAGGTGCCGGGGAAGTTGTCGCGCCACCACGCTCTCAACAACCTTCGCCACAAAACGAAGGTTGGAGACTGGACGATAGTTGGCTAATTCAGCCGGGTCCAGGGAAGGCCTCTTGAGGAGGGGCCTCACTACCGCCTCTTTCAAGGCGGCAGGAAAGGCACCCTCACTCAGAGAAGCACCTATAATCCCCTGGAGCCAGCCTCGTGTAACCTCCCGGGAGGCCAGTACCAACCAGGAGGGACACGGGTCCAATAAACACGTGACGGCAGTAATCTTACCCAGAACCTTGTCCACATCCTCAGGAGTCACAGGATCAAACTCCTCCCAGATAACATTCTCAAGACCTGCCCTCGTCTCCTCCCGTGGACTCATCCAGTCGGAGTCCAAGCCATCCCGAATCCGAGCGACTTTATCGTGCAGGAATTGCACAAAATCCTCAGCACGACCCTGCAAGGGATCTTCCCGCACTCCCCCCCGGAGGAGGGAGTGGGTCACCCTAAACAAGGCGGCTGGGCGGTTCTCTGCAGATGCGATAAGAGCGGAAAAGTGGTTAGACTTTGCCGCTTTTATCGCCACTAGGTAGGTCTTGATATAAGACCTCACCTGTGTCCGGTCGGAATCGGATTGACTAGTCCTCCAAATGCTCTCTAGGCGTCTTTTCCAACGCTTCATCTCTCTCAGCTCCTCAGAGAACCAAGGAGCCAGTTGAGATCGGCATCGGGTCAGAGGCCGCAAAGGCACGACGCGGTCCAAAGCTCCAGCGGCCGCCCTTTCCCAGGCAGCCACCAGCTCTTCAGTCGAGTCATGTGTTAGGGTCTCAGGGAACGGCCCAAGCTCCGTCAGGAACCTTTCGGGGTCCATCAGGCGCCTGGGACGGAACCATCTAGTTGGCTCCGTCTCCCTGCGGCGGGGGACGGCGGTAGGAAAGTCTAGTTGGAGGAGCGAATGATCTGTCCATGACAAGGGTTTAATATCTAGGTCCCCTCTACCAAGATCATTCAACCACTGACCAGAGACAAAAATCAGGTCCAGAGTGTGTCCCCCTATGTGAGTTGGGCCATGAACTAACTGGGTCAGGTCCATGGCCGTCATGGAAGCCATGAACTCCCGAGCCACCTCTGACGCCTCACCCGCGGATGGAAGGTTGAAATCCCCCATGACGATAAGTCTGGGGGTATCAACCGCCACCCCGGCAATGACGTCGAGTAGCTCGGGCAGGGTCGCTGCCACGTGGCAGGGAGCCAGGTACGTAGTCAGCAAACCCATCTGCACCCCACGGCCCCACTTTACACAGAGGGACTCACATCCGGCTATCTGAGGAACAGTGGTCTCCCTCGGACAAAGACTTTCCCTAATAATCACCGCCACTCCCCCACCCCTCCCCTGGGCCCTTGGCTGATGAAATGCACGGAAACCTGGCGGGCACATCTCAACGAGGGGGACCCCCCCCTCCTGGCCCAGCCAGGTCTCCGTAATACCTGCCAGGTCCGCACCCCCCTCCGAAATAAGATCACAAATGAGGGGGGCTTTATTAACCACCGACCTGGCATTACACAACATCAGCTGCGGACCCTGGGCCTGAGACTCTACACAACCCAGGACACAAGTCACGCATCGGGGGCCGGAGTGCGCAATCGCTCGTAAACAGCGTATGCGCACCCCCGACACTTGATATGACCCCCTGCGTCCGTCATACCTGCCCCTCCCACTCATTATTTCAATTTCACAGCCCTTCCTGTCATCCCCCTGCTCCCCGGTTAAATTTCCTTTCGCGACCCTCCTGCTGCAACTAATCGACCCATCATCCCGCTCAGTCGCTATCTGGACCCCCCCAGGTCCGCTTTTACAACCCCCTCCCACCTTCCCGGGTCCCCTTAAAATTTTCTTTAAAAATTTAACTAAAAAACCCCTCAACCCCCTCTTCGCTACATGCCATCTCTCGGGGTTCCAAAGCCCGTCATCAAGATAGGCCCTTGATAATGTGGAGGGCCAGGCCTGCGAGAGGGGGGAGTCTCGCAGCGCAAGAAGGTCGGCTTTTTGGAGCATCAACCGAACCAGAGATGGGAAAAAAGGGCCAGTCCGGGGGTCTATCATAGTCCAAAGGGATAGCTGAGCATAAGGATCACAAAATGTCCATTTGTAGAGCTGGACTCCACCGTCCTCTCACGACAGGGAGAAGGTCCAATGTTCTTTTTCTCCAACAGAGGCTAATAGCCAACCATTCTCTCACGACGGCCGGTCCCGTTACAAGAAGTTAACGGGGACAGTGTTCTATCCTCCCCGTTGGGATACAAAAATCTCTCAGTTCTTTCAAATGGTGCTCAGTCTCTCCTGCCAGCGAGGGCATGAGTGGAACATGGTGGGGGAGGGGGTCCAAAGTGTCCAGAGTGTAGTAGTTCGTAAGCCCCTCCCCCCATAAAAAGGGGGGGGCGGGATGGCAGGGGGAGGGAGGGGGGGAAACAATATCCCCAGAGGAGGGTAACATCTCTTCCTCTGCCGATCTATAAGTCCAGGCCTCCTCACTTCAGCTTCTCCTCTTCACTCTCAGCAAACTACCATTGCAGCATTCTGTGGCAGACGCCATCACCGGAGCCAGTGTCACCCCCCCACCCCCACCCCAGCACCATAACAGATGCATCTGGGGGGGGCAACCAGCGCCGCCAACTGGCCTCCACTGCCAGCACCGCCTTGGCTCTGTTGCTTTGAGTGGGGGGGGAGGAGGGGGGGCATTGCCCCACGGCCGTTCGCACCACCGCTGGAGCCACCGTCCCCCTCCAGCCCCTCTTCTCCGATGGAAAACAAGACTGCAGCCAGATGACTCTCTGCGGCCACACCAAGCTGCTCCCACCATCGCTGCTACCGCCGTTACCGCTTCTGCTGCCACCGCCGTCACCGCCATTGCCTTCTCGGCGCCCTCAGCTGTTCTTCGGCGCCCTCAGCTGTTTTACGGCGCCCTCACCGCCGCCACAACCTCGCGGGGCTCCAGGCAGTTCCGCAGCGTCCAGGATGGCCTCACAGCGTCGCCGCCGCCGCCGCTACCAACCCAGCGGCGCTCCTCGGCGTCCCCAGCACCCTCCAGGGCCTCTCCCAAACCGCTAGCCCCTCGCTCCAACCACGGTGTCACAGAGGGAGCAAAAATCCTCCCCAGGTTGGGCAGGGGCTCTCCTCACTGGGGCTTGGGGTCGTAGATGGATTTAGCGACCCTACACCCCCCGAAAAGACCAAATAGCCCCATCGTCAGACCGGGAGCTCACCCAGCATCGCCATCTTCGAGCATGCGCCAAAATGTGGAGACATGTAATGGTTATGACATGTAATGTTTGTATTTCCTGTCTGAAAACAGTTCAGCATATATTAGCAGCAAATCCAAGCTCACAGTAGTGCTTGTACAAAAAGTCCAAAAAAATGGAAGCCATGAGTGGCCATACTTAAACTGATGTGATCAAGTTAAAGAACAGAGATCCTCTGTTAAGAAGAAAATCAAAGGATGCAAAAACAATGGATGGGAGAGAACCAGGAGGAAGTAGTAAAAAAGATACTTTGTACCACTGGAATTCAGAAATTGCTTGTAGAGGTTTGCAAAAGAAGTGGGTTCTGAATTTTTAGGGGCAGAAAAGGGATTCTGTTGAACAAGAGGTAGGATGATTGACCCCTGAAAAATAAAGAGAAGCAGCTGCGTCTAGCAAGAGGACAGAAAGACTTATAGTTGTTGGCAGTCTACTACTAGGGAGACGGAAAGAAGTTGTTGGCTACTACATATGTTTATGAACTAGGGATTTAGAAGACGAATCTGACAGGAATTTTCAGTATTTTTCAAGTCCCATGAGAGTTACAGTATACTGTACTTTCCTGTGATCCTATGCAAAGACAAATTATACTTCAAAAATGCAGTAGGTTAGCAATATGGTTGTTAAGTGAATGGCTTCCCCATTGAGTCTGCTTGTCAGAAGATTGCAAAAGGTGATCACATGATCCTGGGACATGCAACCAACATAAATGCATGCCAGTTGCCAAGTGTCAGAATTTTGATTGCATGACCCTGGAATGCTGCAGTGATCGTACTGTGAAACAGTCATAAGTCTCTTTTTTCAGCACCATTGTAACTTTGAACAGTTACTAAATAAATGGTTATATTAAATATTAAATAGTACCTGTACATAAATGAGGTAAATTGATGCAGATAACAGTATCTATTACACGTGCTAAAAATTACATCAGTGACATAAAGAGATACCCTTTCTCTCCAAAGTGGTCCATTAAATCAACATTTTATTGTAAGGTAGTCCTCAGTTCATTTAATGACCATTCCAAGTTACAGTGGCACTGAAAATGTGATTTATGACCATTTTTCAGTTATGACCGTTGTAGCATCCTCATGTTTATGTGATCAAAATTCAGATACTTGGCAACAGATTCATATTTATGACTATTGCTGTGTCCCCAGGTCACCTTTTGCGACCTCACAAGCAAAGTCAATGGAGGAGCCAAGTTCATTTAACAACCAGGTTACTAATTTATCAATTGCAGTGATTCACTTAACAACTGTGGCAGGAAATGTAAAATGGAGCAAAACTTACTTAACAAATGTTTCACTTAACAACAGAAATTTTGGGCTCAATTGTGGTCGTACGTTGAGGACTACCTGTATTAAATATTACTCTAAGAGTAAGTATTATATATCTCCCATGAGTACTTGTTTCCTTCAAATTTGGGGTTTGCTACACAATTCAAGGCTTTAATTCTATGCCCTAGTAATATTATGTAATGTATATACCAGTTTAAAAAATGGCAAATATATCAGAAAAGAAAAAAAAAGGAAAATTACAATGTTCTGGAAAGCGCAAAAGAAGTATAGGTATCAATAATGGCATCTACTTTGGGATATATGTTAGGAGCAACTTTAGTTCTTCAAGATCAGACATTGTACCTTTAATTATTTCTTAAAAGGTACGTATTTCTATATCCAAGCCAATTTCTATAAGACTGGACTTTACTACTTGCATTCAAATTCTTACCCATTGAATTATAAGGCTAGCTTAGAATAAATAATTCTCTCTTAACTTTTGTCTTTCACTTGAAAAGCCAAATAGGAATTCCTCACTGCATCTAGCTGGTGTCATGGCCATGAGGCGGGGTGGAGCTTCTCCACGCGCCCCACACTGGCTTACCTCAGGGCCCCCGCACCTAGGCCATCCATGCTCTGACCCCTGCCTCGACTCATTGCACCGGCACACCACACCTGCTCCGTTGCAGCCGCAAGCAACCAGAAGAAGTGGGCTGGTGGCATGTGGGCTCCTGCTGCACATGAGTGCTGGTGCTGCCACCATGAGGCACATATTGATGTATGGATGGTCTGGCTGTGTGGGCCCTGAGTAACCCGCCTCAGCTCATGGCCGCAGCACCATGAGAAACCAGACAGAATGGGTGGGTGGCTGGCTGCGCAGGCTTTTAAGTAGGGCTTAGTTTGGAGGTAGGGCTTATATTAGACGCATGCGTAAAAAAATCACGATAGGACTTATTTTAGGGATAGGTCTTATTTTTGGGGAAACGGTATATGATATATACATGCATATAAGTAAAGGTAAAAGTTCCCCTCGCACATATGTGCTAGTTGTTCCTGACTAGGGGGCGGTGCTCATCTCTGTTTCAAAGCCGAAATGTTAGCACTATCCGAAGACATATCCGTGGTCATGTGGCTGGCATGACTAAACTCCAAAGGTGCACGGAACACTGTAACATTTGCACCAAAGGTGGTCCCTATTTTTCTACTTGCATTTTGTACATGCTTTCGAACTGCTAAGTTGACAGAAGATACATACATGCATATACATCTATGCATACATATACATACACACACACACACACACACCATGTTTCCCCAAAAATAAGACTGGGTCTTTTTTGGGGAGGGTTTGATAAGACCCATTAGGTCTTATTTTGGGGGGGGGGATGTCTTATTTTGCAGCCGGCTGGCTGCTCCCTCCCATCATCTGCTTGCCCACGGCTGCAACGGCTTACAGGGCTTCCCAAGGCAGACACACTTTTTGCCCAGATGGAGAAATAATGGAGACTGGAAGCTTCATCTGCTTGCAATTGGGTCGCTTTGAAACAGAGCGATTAACTCTGTTTCAAAGCACCCCATTTGCAAGCAGGCAAAGCTTCCAGTCTCCCTCTGGGCAAAAAGTGTGTGCTTGAGGCAGGCAGAGGCATGGGGGGGTGGGGGGGCAGGTGGGCAGGTGATCCCAATGCACCGCCCACTCTGTCCCTCTGTCTCTCGGCTTGTCTGCAGCTGCAGTGGGGCAGACACCTGCATGGGGTGTCAGGATTGCTTGCCTCAACCCCCTGTGCCTCTGCCTGTTGCCAGTTCTGCTGCACGAGCCTCCAGTGAGCCAGGCAGCCACGCAGCAAATAAGGATTACCTGTCTCCCCCCTGCTTCTGCCTCCAGGCTCTGACTTCTCTCTGCCAAAGAGCCGGCAGGCTGTGGCTGCTGCTGGTCATGGTCGGCCTCCGCATGTTCGCCACCTCTTGTGCTAGCCATGCCATCCCCCCAGACTTATTTTTGGGGTAGGATTTATATTAGTCCCCCACCCCCAAATACTGTATGTTAGTGTTATATAATTTGTATATCTGTGATTGAATGACCTGTAAATTCCATACACTAAACAATAAATAAATAGAATCATAATGCTGGAAGAGACTCGGAGGTATATTGACCTTCAGTTTGAAGTATAGATGAGATGACCACCTGTGGGCTCCTAATTGTTTGGCTACCCTGCCTGGTTGCTCATAGTCCATTGAAATTGCTTCCAGGGTCTTATTATGTCCCAATATGAAATGGGAGAAAGGGCTGAATTATTTTGGCGAGCCTCTCCATCGCATCTTTAATCTTTGCACTTGGAACACAACACATTTCCCTTAAGAATTTGTCTAGTCTACAGATTATTGTCTCTGTCCTTTAAATCTCTCATCACCAATACATGCCTTTTTTTTCTTTGGGAAAATCTGAGCTACTTTACGTCTTGTTGCTTGTACATTTGGCAAAGTCAGGTGCCTGCATGTTTCTTTCCTGGGGGAGAATATGAATATGAATATTTCATCAATTTTTGTTAGTTAAGAACATTACAGTAAAAAAAATCTGATTACATATGCCAATATGCTATATCTAGACCCATGAAATAGACAAAAGATACATCAATTATTGCTTAGTAAAGAAAGGAATCTACTGTATCATGGTTAAGGTATTTCCAAATGGCTAAAAAATCTTAGGAAATCTTGGAGAAGGAGGAGAAATCCTAAGAAAAATGGCAGAATTTGAAATATTAATACATAATTAAAATAATTTATTAGGCTGCATTTACAGATTGTTATTTAAATACAACATGGAGGCAACAAATAAAAATTGATAAAATAGATGCAAAATTTCAAAGAAAAAAACCAGTGGAACAACCTATGGAGCAAATCAATAAAAATTGCACCAAGCTACAATCTGAAGGAAAACTGGTACAAAATGTCCTTTAGGTGGTACCAACATGGCCAAAAGTATTGACCCCTCCACTTTCTCACAAGAATCCCAATTTGACATGAAATAAGTTGACACAAGTAAATGGTATCCACCATTCTTTATTTCCTAGAGTAGACACTTTGCTTTTGATGCACAATTTACCGTATTTTTTGGACTATATGATGCACCTTAATTTTTAGGGAGGAAAACAAGAAATAAAAATCTGCCTCTGCCTACCAGCATTAGTATCAGCGGCGTCCTCACTTCACTTGGATTTTGATAACGAGTAGCACAGATCTTTTTATCCATTTAAAACAAACCCTATCACCCTACGCACATTTAACGGGTGGGGGGGGATGATTTTCACGGGGCAGAGAGGGACTTGGCACTGAAGGCTCCACTCCCTAGACACCCCTGTCTTCCTACCTATAGCCATAGGCATTGAAAGCCTAGCTTTCTCACAGCAAGGCCTGATAGAGACGCAGCACTTCAGTCCTCCTGGTCACTGCCATCTCATAAACATGGTGCTGGGCTTCCCGGCAAGCCCCTGTGCCTTTGCTGCCTCGGCCGGAGTCTGATTCCGGAAGCGGCCTGGGGAAGCGCGGAGCTCGGGACTCAGTTGGCAAAACAGGCACTGCGCAGGGGGGCGTAAGGCAAGGCGCTGCCACCCGAAAACACTGTTGCCATGATTTCCACTACCAGGAACCTCATGAAAATGTAATGCTCTTTTTTTGCCTCCGCAAGCCCCACTTTTGGAATCGGAGAGGAAAGAGTTTTCGGGCGGTAGCACTGGCCGGAACCGCCCGCTGCCTGTAATGCAATGCTCTTTTTTCCCCTTTGCACACCCCGATTTTGGAATCCGGGAGGAAAAAGAGCATCATGTTTTCAGGAGCTGCACAGGAGGTGTAAGGCAAGGCACTGCCATCCAAAAACACTGTTGCCGCAATCTCCGCTGCCAGGAACCGCCTGAAAACGCGATGCTCTTTTTTCGCCTCTGCCTGTTTTGGAATCGGGGAGGAAAGTATTTTCGGGTGGCAGCGCTTTGCTTTACGCTCTCTGCACTGCTGCCCAAAAACACTTTCCTCCCCAATTCCAAAAACAGGGTGTGTGGAGGCCAAAAAAAAGTATCGCATTTCAGGCAGTGGGCGGTTCCAGCCAGCAATGCCGCCCGAAAACACTTTCCTCCCCAATTCCAAAATTGGGGCATGCGGAGGCAAAAAAAGAGCATTGCATTTTTAGGCAGTTCCAGGCGGCAGAGATCACAGCAACAGTGTTTTCGGGTGGCAGCGCCTTGCCTTGCGCCTCCTGCGCAGCGCCCGCTTTGCCAACCGAGTCCTGACCTCTGCGCTTCCCTGGGCCGTTTCTAGAATTAGGCTCCAACCGAGGCAGCAAAGGCACAGAGGGCTTGTCGGGAAGCCCGGCTCTGTGTTTACGAGATGGCAGTGTCCAGAAGGACTGAAGTGCTGCATCTCTATCAGGCCTTGCTGCGAGAAAGTCAGATTTTCAACGCCTACGGCTATAGGTAGGAAGATAGGCATCTCGGGAGTGGAGCCTTCGGTGCTAAGTCTCTCTTCTGCTCCCATGAAAATCATACCCCACCCCACCCACTCCAGTTAAATGTGTGTCGGGTGATAGGGTTTGTTTTAAATGGATAAAAAGACCTGTGCTGTTCGTTATCAAAATCCGAGTGGAAGTGAGAATCCCCGCCGCCTGGAACCGTCAGAAAATGCGACACGTGGAGGCCGACAGCCTCCTAAGGGTTGAGGCCGGCAGGTGGGCAGGACTACATTCAGTGTATAAGACGCACCCAAATTTTCACCCTCTTTTGGGGGGGGGGAATGCATCTTATACTCCGAAAAATACGGTAATCTTGTAAATAAGAAAACAATCTAGAGGCAGCAAAATTGGAGCCAAGATGCTAACCCTTGTGTTATATGAATGCTGTAGGTGCTACATAATGCTTTTGCCTCCTTCCCTTTTGGAACAGAGATGTTTCTGATCTTACTGGCTTTCCAGAAATGCTTGGAGGACGTGTGAAAACTCTTCATCCTGCAGTACATGCAGGTATGTTACTCTGTTGGGAATGAATTAACACTTTATTATGGTCCTTGAACAGATAATAATAAAAAACAGATTCTCTTACATAAAATGTAATTTTATAAAATGCATTTCAAGAATAGCCAACTGGAGAAGGTTGATTAAAACTGCTGTTATTCAGACAGCTAATTTGTGTCGCAGCTGCATCCATTCAGACTGGAAGCCTGAAAGTTGTCATAAAGGATTATTCCATATGAAAGCATTTTTCAGCACGATAGATATGCCTGACAGGAAAAGGCATCTCTGATACCTTGCTTCACACATCAAAGGTTGAAGAATAATCTATAGAATGACTTAAAATAGTGTGCATTGCATTGTTTCTCAGGTAACATTTTAATATACATTCTTGGTGTGTTTCAAGCAATTATTGGGATGGCTAGGGTTAAAAGCTAGCTTGCCTTCAAGAGTAAAATCTTTACAAGAGAATGTGATGGTACTCTTTTTTTTCATACACCAACTGTTTTATATTATTTTCTTAGTATAGGTCCTACTGCTATTCCCCTTTGGCCATCTTTAGCAAGGACTTGAAGGGATTGGACTGTTACATTTTCTGAGCCTCTTTTTCTTTTCCTCACACAAAAACTAGGCATCCTGGCTCGTGATATTCCACAAGATAAAGCTGACATGGAAAAATTGGATTTCAGCCTTGTAAGGTAAAAAGGGTAGTTGGTGGTTAATAAATAATTATGAAGTCAACCTTTGATATCAATTGATGGAAGTTATCTTGCATAGAGATTAAAGGTTTTTCATTATAAAGTACCTCTCTTCTCCCTTTGTGAATGCACATTTTCAGAATTGATGGGTTTTTTTGTAAAAGTACGGAGTACGGATTTGTAATTGTGCAAGAGATTGTCAAATCTTGACTTCTCATCATTTACTTTAAAGCATTGGCAAATATACCCTTTTGAGATTTACCTAGCTTTATTTGAATTTCAACATGTAAATCAACTTCAGACGTAAGAGGACAAAGTGTCAGAGCCAATCTTCGATGCTGAGATTTTAGTCTGCCACTACATAACTTTTACCCCTTTCTTTAATCAAATATTGAAAGAACAAATTATACTTGGTGGATTCAGTGTTGGAGTCACAAGTATTCCAAGAAAGATATGCAAATAAAATCTTTGGTTTTATTTATTAAATATTTATGTACCCATCTACTAATACAGAAACTCTGGCTGGTTTTCAGTATAATGAAAAGTAAAAAAGGTAAAGAATGCAATTAAAATTAGGAGAGTTAAATAGAAAAACTAAATAACCAAGATGATGGGTAGTCTCAGGCCAGGGATTTTCTTTATCTTGTTAGCTACCGTAACATAGTACGCTGAGCCTAGCTTTCAGGCCCTTCCAGAAGACCAGGAGTTTGGCTATTTATAACTCGGGGCAGTCATGGTGAAAGTAAAAGTTAGAGTATGACTTTTCTAACCTTTCAATATTTTGAAAAACGTTTTTCAGTATTCAAAGTCAAATTCATTTGCAGCCAAAAGGTTCAAAAGGCTTTTCAATAGGATTAATCCCCTTAATGCTGGTGGATGAATAGGATCCTATTTGGAAGTGCACTGTATCTGAGAAATTATCATTACTGAGACTGTTCCCTCTATATTTATTTTCCTTAGTTCACAAACATTCTAGAAGCAGCATATAATGGAGGCAGTCTGGTATGATGTAGGATCACAGAAGTGTGCTCTTATCTTACTTTATTGTAGTGCTTTTCCTTTAGCCATACTTGATATAAACTATAGGAAGATCACCAGAGCACCAATGTCTTGAACTGTCTTAAAATAATTCTTATGTGATGATTCAGGAAAGTCTAACTAGCATAAGACACTTCATTGGCCAAAGCAGGGATAAAATAACAGTTGTATTACATTGAAACATGATAAAAAAATCTTGTGTTGGCAGAGTGTCATGCAAATGATACACTTTTGAATTTAATTTAAAGTTATTCCATGCTTCTTTTTCTAGAATTGTAGTTTGCAATCTCTACCCATTTGTCAAAACGGTGGCCTCCCCAAATGTCACTATACAAGAAGCTGTTGAACAGATTGATATTGGTAAGTCAGTATGGACTATATATTGCAAACGCATTGCTTTGAGTACTTTGTGGATACTATCACCTTTTAAATGAAAGCAGTCTTCACATATCGTCTTCATATATACTTTCTTCCATTGACCTTCCCATTTTGTTTCATGCTCTGCTAAGGAAAGATTTGGAATTATTAAGTTGGAAGGGGCTATGTAGGCCACTGAGTCTAGCTTCTGTTCATTGATGCTCTGCTCAAATCATAGCATCCCCAATACATGGCTTCATTAAGGTAGAATGGTTCTGCTATTGAACTAGCAATAGCAACTATTGCTATTGCTATTGAACTAGCAATAGCAACTAGAACTAGCAATCTTTTTGCTGTTAGAATTGTTTTTTAGCATTTAATTGGCATCTGCCTTCTTGGAACTTAAATCCATAATTTTGCATCTTGTACTGTGGAGCAGAATTTTGGTAGTACCCAAGTATTTGAAGAGCACTGTCATGTCCCTCCTCGGCCTTCTCTTCTCAAGGCTAAACATTCCTGGTTCCTCCAGTCTGTCCTCATTAGCTCTCTTAAGTCTCTTTTTCTTGATTTGATGATAGGAGATTTAAATTCAGAGTCAAGAGATAGTCAGTGGTCATATGTCAATCCTACTCTTGCACCTTTCTCTTTTCCTGGTGAAATGGATAGGAGTGAACAAAAATAAAGTTAAAGTGCTAACTTTTCTTCATTACCTGAAGCATTTTGCCATATTCAGCTCCTTTCCTCATTAATTTCTGCCTACTTATTCTTGAAATTCACTTTCTTAATATCCAAGATACCTGTTTACATTCAGTTGCTTGAAATCTGAATGAAGAAGATTTCATTCAAAAACTAAGCATTACATGATATCTTTCTCCAATATTTTTCCTCCTGGTACTTTCCTAATGGTAAGAACTGAAGGGTAGCAAAACCTCTTGTGCCTTCTTCCATTTTAAGAAAGATAAAGTTATCAGCAACTTTCCTGAAAGAAACACATTGCAGGATGTCTTCCAAAATATGATGCGGAAATTAAAATCATTACTAATTTGAACCTTTTTCAAATATATGCTGATAGTAAAGTATTGCAACAACAATAGGAACTCCAATGGTGCAAAATACCTTTTGTATCTCAATTTTGGTTTTTATTTTTAATCATTTGCTTGGGTATCATAGAGAGTTGTTTTCTTCTTTCTCTGATCTGATAAATCCTCTCATTAGCTGCAGTGTGACCATTCCTTTGACTTTTTCAATAACTTCTACAAGCTTGCACATGCTACAAATGTATGCCACGTTGTTTCATGCAGGAACTGATTTGTCCTATAAGCATTGTAGGCATGATGACAGATTCCCATATCTTCACAGTTGTTATTTCAGATTCCACTAGTAGAAGGATTTTGTCTGTTCTTGTTCCCCTATCAGGCTAGCCAAGTGCATACAGTTAAATTAGAGGAAAATACCTTTCAGGAATTTTGGCAAACTGCAGTTAGTACACCCCCGTTTGCTTGGTAAGTTATTGTAGTATGGAGATATATTAGATAGAGAAATAAATATATACATTGATCTGATTTGGATTTAATAGCATTAAAATGTCTGTGAAGACTTTTGATTGTGGCAGATTACTTGGTATGAAATGTATTGAATCACTGTTTTCACTGGATTAGATTTTGTGAGATTGATTTGTTTTTAACATACTTTTGACATAGTTGCTTATGTTGACAGAATTGGGTTTGTCTGAAGTCTTTCCAAAGTTTTGAGTTTTCTGAGTCTTAAGTATTAATTTGTTTGTTTTCTGTATAATAACACAGTTCCCATAATAACATGGTTCAGATATCAATCAATGAGTGATATTTGTGTTCCAATAGTATTCTTTTCTCTCTTCATCTTCTTATTGATGTGTTTAGGCCTCAGTTCCACTGAGATGGTCAACTTGTGATTGGTATATGTGCATAGACTACAAGTGGAAGTTAATGTGAAAGTAACACCCCCCCTCCAAATTATATGGTCACATTTTTTGCAAATCAGAAATTTAATGAAAGAACATTTAAGCATGACTTCATAGTATTGCACAAACATTGATTTTAGTGGGAGGCAGGAGAAAACTTTACCACATTTTTTCCTTGGTTAGAGAAAGGAGGCAGTCACAACTTTCTTTCCTTGTGCTTCAGTTTGACAGAAAGGGATTCAAACACATCTTTATAGTTCTTTGTCCTGTTTCCTCCACTCAGCCATGGATCAATCGAGCCTGCCAGGTTTGTATTCTTTTTCAACCTTCTATAAAATGCTGAAGTCTTATGGACCAGGTCTCTAATGGCTTGACACAGTTTCAGTCTAGCAGCTTAGCTGTTGGCTTTCTTTCTCTTCTGTCACTCTTCTTAGGACATCTGTGATGACCATAGCTGCATCTTTGTCAGGATGGTTTGGCATTGACATGGTTTACTTTCGAAATGCTGCCCGCTCTTATGAGGAGAAGGCAGAATTCCTTGATCCCTATGAATAAAAGTATAATGCGGACAGAATGATTCCTCTGGAAACCATGAAACAAATATTCACGGTAGACTTTTTACAAAAGTTATTAGCCTTATTTTGAAAAGACAATTCAGAAATAGTTACAGATATATTGTGTGGGTTCTACTAGTAATGCATTCTTCTGAATTATTGGGAGGCTGACTGCGATACAGGTAGTCCTAGTTTTGTGTTTATTTATTTATTTTTAAATATACTTTATTGATTTTTTAAAAAAGTTTTTTTAAAAAAAGAAAATATCAAATCTCAGGTAACATCTGAGGTATCGTGCGATTACATATATACAGTATACACACAACAAGTATCTTCAAATCTAGCATTAATAGAAATAGGCATATCCTTATAGTCATGTTCTATTATTCCACCATTTATACCACCTTTGCCATACTGCCTTAAATTTTGAATTCTCCTCATCTTTAAGCATACTGGTTAATTTCGCCATTTCTGCACATTCCAAAATTTTATTTATTATTATCATCTCTGGAGGGATTTGTTTATCTTTCCAATGTTTTGCAAAAGTTAATCTGGCCGCTGTTATAATATGTATAATTAATTTTGTCTTGTCCTTAGAGAGCCCATCTCCCATCATTCCCAGTAAGAAAATTTCTGGAGATAATTTTATATCTTCTTCCACTATTTCCTGCAGCCAAGTTCGTATTTTTGTCGAGAACTTCTTTGTCTCTGAGCAGGACCACCACATATGAAAGAAGGTGCCAACCTCCTTTCCACACTTCCAACAAATTCCTGAGGCATTAGGAAATATTTTTCCTAATCTACTGGGGCTAGATACCATCTGTGAAATATTTTGTAGTGATTCTCCCTATAAGTTGCTGATTTAGTAAAGTTATAATTTCTATTCCAAGTCTCCTCCCAATCATTGAAATTTAGTCTGTGGCCAATGTTTTTTTCCCAAATGCTTAGTTGGTTCCTAGCTATCCCTTCTGCTCTGTCTTCGCCTAATAAGAGGTTATAGAATCTGGCTAGCATTTTCTTTTCAATCCCCAACATAATTTTATCTAGATTGTTGTACTTCGTCTCCATCCCAAATTGATCCCTATCTTTTTGATATCTAGAACTTATCTGCATGTAACTCCACCAGTCCAAATTAAAGCCTTGATTGTTTAGTGTTTCTCAAGGTCTAAGAATACCATTTTCATCTAATATGTCTTTATACGTGCCAAATTTTCCAATATCCCTTTTCTTAGTAGCAATCAACGCCTCCATAATTGAGAGCCAAATCGGAATTTTCGTACAAAATCTTTGTCTAATTTCTTCCCATGTTTGGATCAGAGTCTCCCTTAATTTGTGTCTGTGGAAATGTAATTTCTTTTTGTTCTTTGGGCCCCATAAATAAGCGTGCCAGCCTGCCTGTAGATCGTGGCCTTCTAATGTCAGAATTCTCTTATTTCGTAATGTGACCCAATCTTTGATCCATACTAATTTGGCCGCTTTCTGGTATAATTGCCAATCCGGTAATCCGAAGCCGCCCATGTTTCTTTTTCCTTGCAATGTTTTATATGCAATTCTTGCCTTCTTCCCTTCCCACAAAAAATCTCGCACCTTCCTTTCCAAATCTAGGAAATATTTTTTATCCAGGTTCACCGGAATGGTTTGAAATAGAAATATGATTTGGGGAAGAATATTCATTTTAATTGCTGAAATCTTACCTGTAAGGGATAGTTTTAGTTTCTTCCATCTATCTATGTCCTGTTTTATTTTTTGTAGTAATGGACTATAATTGTCCTCTTTTAAGGAGGAATACCTTACAGTGATCCAGATTCCCAAATATTTTATTTTCTTTGCTATTTGAAGTTCCAGGGACTTTTCTAGCCGCTTCTTATTTATCTCCGCCATATTTCTTACTAAGATTTTAGTTTTAGTTTTGTTAAGCTTAAAACCAGCAACTTCACCATACTGTTGTATTTCCTGGAATACCTTGGGACCAGATTTTAAGGGATCTTCCATTATTAAGGCCACGTCATCCGCAAAGGCTTGTATTTTAAAAATTTCTTTCTTAATTTGTAATCCTTTAATTTCTTTGTTGTCTCTAATCTTTCTTAATAGAATTTCCAGCGCCATTATGAAGAGTAGAGGGGACAGGGGGCATCCCTGTCTAACTCCCTTTTGTATCCAGAATGTCCGTGTCTTATCCCCGTTTATTAATATGCTTGCTCTCTGTTTATAATATATATTTTCGATCATCTTTCTAAAATTTGTGCCGAATCCCATCAAATCAATTTGGTTAATCATGAATTTCCAATTTAGATTATCGAACGCCTTTTGGGCGTCCAAAAACGCTAACGCCAGCTGTTTTTCCGGGTGTTGTTCATAGTATTCTATAACATTCATTATTGTCCTCACGTTATCCCTCATTTGCCTCCCTGGGAGGAATCCTTTCTGATCACTATGAATCCAGCCATTTAAAAATTTTTTTAGTCTCTCCGCAATTATACTGATAAATAATTTATAATCTGAATTTAACAGAGAAATCGGCCTATAATTTGCTATCTGTTTTGGGTCAGCACCTTCTTTCAAAATGAGGGTAATATAGGTTTCCTTCCAGGAGTCTGGTATTCTTGTACCAACTAGTACCTCATTAAATATATCCAACAATTCTAATAGTAGTTCTTCCTCAAATTTTGCATAGATTTCTCCCGGGAGGCCGTCTGGACCTGGTGTTTTATTCTTCTTTATTTTGGCAAGCGCAGATTTGAGTTCTTCCATTGTGATTTTATTGTTTAACATTTCTCTCTCTTCTTCTGCTATCTGTGGCAAGTTAGCTTCCATCAAGTATTGTATAATTTTGTCTGGGTCAATCACTTCCTCTTTATATAAGGTTTCGTAAAATTTTCTCGCTCTTTCTAGCTTATCCATTTCTTTTGTCAAAATGTCCCCATTGATGTCTTCTAATATAAGAATTTGATTTTTTTTCCTGTTCTTTTTTTAATCTATATGCTAGCCATCTTCCCGACTTGTTGGAGTTCTCAAAATGATAGTGTTTTATCCTCTTAATTTTTTGTGCCAACTCTTTCTGATCCAGGACGTTAAGGTTATGTCTTGCCATCATCCATTTTTGTTTGGCCATCTCGTCTCCCGGGTTTTGTTGTAGTTTACTATCTGCTTCCTCTAAATTCTTATTATAATCGTCTCTAACTTTTCTTTCTTCCTTATTTTTGAACGCCGTGTACGAAATCACTACTCCTCTCAGATACGCTTTCATGGTATCCCATACAATTTCCTTCGCCGTACCTTGCCTGCCATTCTCAATAAAAAAGCGCTTAATTTCTTCATTTAATTTTATTATAAATTCTTTTTCGTTCAAGAGGTTGGGTCTTAGACTCCATCTTTGTTGTCTTCTCTTGTTAACGTAGTGCCAATGTATTTCCAAAAGTTTATGGTCTGTCCAGGTATTTATACTTAGATCCGCTTTCTTAATTTCTAAACCTAATTTTCTAGTAGTCCAAACCATGTCAATTCTAGACCAAGAATTGTGTGGGTTTGAGAAAAAAGTATATTGAGAGTCGTGAGGATGTAAAGTACGCCATATATCAATTAAATTAATTTCATCGACAAGGTCAAAGAAGCTTTTTGGCAGAGGTAATCTTTTATTCCTTTTTCTCTCCCCACTTTTATAATCTTTCAATGGATTAACAATTCCATTAAAATCTCCTAGCATACATATTTCCAGATGGGCCCAGTTCCCTAATTGTTCGTGTAGTTTTTTATAAAATTGTCCCTGTTTCTCATTTGGAGCGTATACTCCCACCAACAACATTTTTGCATTAGCTCTCCTAATTTCTACCATTAAAATTCTCCCTTTAGTATCTTTATGCTTTAATTCTGCCTCGATTCCCTTTTTCACATAGATCGCCACACCCCTTTTCTTTTTCTCCGCTAATGACACAAATAGTTTACCAAATTGAATAAATTCTAAGCAATTTGCCTCATCTTCTTTTATGTGGACCTCCTGTAAACAAATTATATCTGGATTCTGTTTTGCCAATTTTGATAGGATTATCTTTCTTTTTTTATGGTCATTCAAGCCGTTGACATTTAAGGATAAGATTTTTAGGCCATCCATTTCTTATATTGTGTCCGGGTTCTAGTTCTTATTTGTCTTTAACGTTACCGCTCTTACTGGTCTGGTCTTTTTTCCTTGTCCTTCCGCTTCTTCTTTTTTCTTCTCCTCTTCTATATCTTCTTTTATAATTTGCTCTTGTGAGGTCTCTTCTTCCGTGTTTACTGTATCGATCTCTTCTTTACTAATCTGTTCTTCTTCTCCTCCTCTTATTTGTTCTAGGAAGTCTTGTGCTTCGGATAGGCTTTCGATTTTAACTTTTTTTCCTTTCCATGATACTATCATCCCCTCTGGCAGAATCCATCGAAATATGACATTCCTTCTGTTCAGGTGGCTCGCCAGGAACCTATAGTTTTTCCTCACTTCCCTCACTCTTCTAGGTACCTGTTTTAGGATATTCACCTCCTTTCCTTGGAATTCGATCTTTTCTTCTCTCGCTATATTAAGGAGAATATCCCTCACTTTCTTCCTGGCGAACTTCATGTGGACCTCCCTGGGGAGTCTATTTCTTCTAACATAGTTCGTTTGAACCCTGTAGACCTCATCAAGTTCTTTAATAATATCTTGTTTGTCCTGCTGAAGGACATCTGCTATCAACCCGGCTATTTTATCACTTAAGTCCTCCTCCTTCTCTTCGCAAATGTTTTGGAGGCGAATGTAGTATGAGGCCTTATCCATTTCCAGCTGTAGCAGGGACTCTTCAATTCCTTTGTGTTGTATCGCATATGTTCGGTCCACCATGTCTAATTTTTTCTCGCTTTGTTCCATCCTCTGTTCTACATCTTGGATTCTCCTTTCATTATTCGCGATAGAGGCCTGAATATCGGTCATTTTTGCGTCCAAAACATGAATATCCGTTTTAAGTTCGGAGTGGCTATTTAGCAATTTTTCCTGCATTGCTAGCATGGTCTCTTGAATCAGGAATAGAGAAGATTGTACTGTTTGAAGGGTTAGAGTTGGTGGTGGCTTATCTGACTTTTGTATGCCTTCTAAGGATTTCTGAATTACTGGGGACAGTGTTGTTAGAGCAGGGTTAGATGGAGCTTTTTTAACCGATTTCAGAATTGTCGAAGTCATTGTTGCCATTTCTTTCAACGTTATCTTTTGTTCTTTTATAATTTTCTCAATATTTTTCCAAATGACCATTCAATAATTTTGCCCTATTTGCTTTGTCAATTCCTCTTCTTAAATCTATTAAGGAATTTGCTATCTTAATTAATTAGGATCAATTCCTCAATTCAGCAAACTATCTTCCTTAAATCAAGCCTTATAGATATTGTAATTATTGTGTAGCTAAATTCAAATCTTAATATAAAAGTTAATATAAATCTTAAATGTCAATATTCAAAACTTAATATATGAAGTTAATATAAATAGATTAATAAATATTGTCTATAGAAATAAATAATCTATGATAAGTAAATGTAGATAGATATAACTAGATAGATATTAATTTAAATAACTATATATACAAATATAAATATAATAGATGTAATTATATAATTAGTTTGTTGATTTTAAATCCGAGCCCTTATGTATAAATATATAGACATGTAAATATATTCAATAGCAACAAGATAAAATCAGTGTTTGAATTCTATACTCTATATTCCTTAACTATTTATAGTTAATTCTCATTAATACTATTATTCAGAAGATAATCAAAGTTCCAATATTAGAAATCCAGTTAATCAATTAATCAAAGGACGTAGAAAATGGAAATCAGAATGTCACCAATTATATATATCTTTAGTTGTACAAGAGTAATGCCAGCCAAGTCATAAATCTTCTTCTCTCCGCTCTCCACCTGCTTCCAATGCGTTCTGGCAGTTCTCTATGGTGGGTCCTGCTGCTAGATCATCCTCCTGTCAATCTTCTGCTAACTCCCTCCTTCGAGGGAGTGATGGCTGCACTTCCGGTTTCTTTGCAGTACTCACAGGAATGAAAGTTTAGAAGAATAGAGTCGCAGTCTCTTGTTTACTTTTCGCTCCGCTTCCAATCACAGCGCCAGCCACAGCAGCACTCGCCCTCCTCTCCCTCTAGCCACGACCTCCAGAGATCTTTATACAGATAGAGCTGCTCTTTGCGTATTCCTGGTCGGCTTGCCGGGTCTCCGCCAATACAATCCGCTCCCACTCTTCGTCGCCACCTCACACGATCGAGCACTCCTCACCCGACTCCGCCGACCTCTCTCTCCACGCCAAATGCCTCAAAGTATGAAAAAGTGGTAACCAATCTGGCACGGCACCTCAGATCTTCCTCTTAGCTCCCGTCTTTTTTTGTTGGCTATTGCGGCTTCAGGCCAGCCATGAAAGGGCCGGCTCGCCGCGTTGGTTCGACAGCTGCCGGGTCCAGCGGGGGGTGGTTGCGCCCCACACTCTCGCTCGCCCGGCTCTCTCTCTTGTCCGCAGGTCTCTCCGGGACCTGCGCCCCTAAAGGGTCCCCAAAACGCGGTGATAAAGAGTGTAGGGGAGCGACGATCACTCACCCCACACCCTGTCGCCTCAAGTCGCCAACCGGAAGTCTCCTAGTTTTGTGTTTAATGACTGTTCAAAATTACAACAGTCTCAAGAGAGGGTGCTTTATGGCCTGTAGACATTTCTGGCCATCTTAAAATGTCATATCAGCCACTTCACAATTACATGGCCACATTTTTGGTGTTTGACAACCTGTTTTCACTTATGACTCGTTGTCAAGTGCTCCATTATCATT
Source organism: Arizona elegans (assembly GCA_022577455.1). NCBI lineage: Eukaryota > Metazoa > Chordata > Lepidosauria > Squamata > Colubridae > Arizona > Arizona elegans. The sequence continues at coordinate 166,047,003 of JAKOOJ010000001.1, read as the reverse complement.
GGATACCATTGGTAATTACTATTTTCAAGCTTCACTAGAAAATCAGTGAGGAAACTGGCAGAGAAGGTTGCAAGCCACTGCCACTTGCCAAGAGAACTACTCGGACCCCTCCATTGAGCTGCAGAAAAGGGGCTTGAATCCTGAAAATCTGAGCCCCTTTTTTGCATCACAGGAGATGCATTCTCTTCCATACACAGTGTTCAGCCCCTCTGAAGCTTTCTAGCTGTCAGGGTTCCAAGTAACACCCCCAATGAAAGAAAACTCAGAGGCTAGAAGTTCCTCAAAGTTCCATTTTATTAGAGATGTCATATTGGCAATCTGGGAAAACCTGAATCTGAAAGCTTCCAGCTTTTCCCCACCCAAAAGAAAGTCCAAGTCCCTTCTCCTGCACCCCCATGTCCATCACATGGTCCAATCAATGCACCATTCCAACTGGAGATGCCTCCCAGTCACACCACTCCAAGTGCAGGGCTGAATGTCCTTGACTCTCAGAGAAAAGAACGTTATTATGGCTAGATACCTCCCCAACTCCATACAATCTCTCCTCCCAGTTTCCCACAGCACTAAATGTGGCAGCCCTGAAGATCCAAAGAAAAGAAGGCTTCCAGGGCTGACACTAGCCTTCTTTCCAGTGAACACCACTGTTCTAATAGCTACAAAGATTTGTAGATTTCAGAAAGATGACATTCTCTAGCTTTGTTGCGAAGACTAAACAGCTAGGATTACTAGCCTTTAAAATGATCGTCTTTGCAAATCTTCCTAGGCTGGGAAGACTAGCAAATGTGATCATTCTCCTGATAGTTTGGAAGGCCCCTTCTCCAAATCACACATTCGTAAAAGGAGCCTTCCAAGATTGCAAGAATGGGGCTTGGCTGCAGAAAAAGCAAAGGTAAGCGGTCTTAGCATGTTGGATGGGGAGTGGATCCGGCCCTCCCAGACATGGTAGAGCAGGAAGAGAGCCCTCTTCCTAGTGCTCAGCTTAGCAACCTGTGCAATTGCTTAATACTGCAACTGGGAGAACGGGGATTGCAGCTGTTGAGTGAAGCGGTCATGTGTCATTTCACTTAATTGCTTCCTACAATGTCTGAAATTCTGATCCTGTTGTAGACGGAAGTTGAGGACTATCTGTACTTGATCTATAAATTGTAGGTGTGAAAGGTAGTGAGCTATAAATGCTGAATATGATGTTTTCTGTGCTTCCATTTTTACCACAGGAGGTGTTGCTTTACTGAGAGCTGCAGCAAAGAATCATGCCCGGGTGACAGTTGTTTGTGATCCTGGAGATTATACTAATATAGCAAAAGAAATGAAAAATGTTTCTGATAATGATACCAGTTTGGAAATTCGGCGTCAGTTGGCTTTAAAGGTAAAATGTACTTATGACAACCTATATAATGTGCCTGTTACACAGAGAAGTTTCATATTTTCATTACTTTGATGACAGCTGCATCTTTCTCACACTTCTTGTAGGCCTTTACTCACACTGCTCAATATGATACAGCAATTTCTGACTACTTTAGGAAAGAGTACAGCAAAGGAGTATCTCAACTTCCACTGAGATATGGCATGAATCCCCATCAAACTCCTGCTCAACTCTATACTTCAAGGCCTCAACTTCCTCTCTCAGGTAGGAGGCATTCAGAATCCACTTTGAAGGCACTCCAGCAGCAACATTAATAAACAGCAATATTGTTTAAAATATTATGTTGCTGTAGTCCTAATAGTAATTTTATCAGGTAGGTCAAACCCATTATTTTCATTTTCCTAATAGCTTAAGCTTAAAACTGCCTATGTTTCTGAGTTTAAATCTCCAGCACCAGATGAGTAAGTGCTATAGCACATTGATGGTTTGGCTAAAGTTTTGGTATGTGAAGAACAAAACAAGTGCCCAGAGGACCCCCATTTTCAAAAGGGCAGGGGAAAGAAGAATTCCAGGAGCTAAAGGCCAGTCTGACTTCAGTAACTGGGAGGATTTTAGAGCAGATCATAAAGCGCTCAGCCTGTAAGCACCTTCAAAACAATGAGATTATGAAAGCAAAGCATCTGACAGAATTCTCCATGATATTCTGTTGAGCAAGTTAGTGAAATGTATGATGGATTGTAGATGTGTACATACGTGAATAGAAAATTGTATTCAAGAAATGCTTATTTGTCAAGCTAATGTGAAATATCAAATGCAGAGCTACAAAGTTCAGTCTTGGACGCTGTGCCCTTTGATAATTATTAACAACATGAATGAGGACATCGAGAGAAGTTTTATCAGATTTGCAGATGACCCCAAATTAATTGGGATAACTAGTGCCCTAAAAAAAATTCAAGTAATCTTGAGATGTTAGAAAAATGAAGTAAGAAAATGAAATTTAAGAGGCAAACACAGAGGTTTTCACTTAGGAAAAAGAAATCAGATGCACTGGCATAGAATAGGGCCGTGATGGCGAACCTATGGCATGGATGCCACAGGTGGCACGCGGAGCCATTTCTGCAGGCACGCGAGCTGTTGCCCTAGATCAGCTCCACTGCACATGCATGCACGCCTCCCACCTGCCAGCTGATTTTCAGGTCTGCCACGCATGCAGGAGACGCGCACGGATGCCCATGCCACCCTGCCCCTTCCAGGAGTCTCCATGCGCCCTGTTTTGGATGCCAGGTAAGTATATGGCTCGCACAGAGCCTCTGGGAGAGTGAAAAATGGGCCTACTGGAAGTCCGGAAATGGGCTGTTTCCAGCCTCCAGAGGCTTCAGGGAGGCCTGCTAGGCCCAAAATGGGGTGTGTGTGGGGGTCCACGTGTGCATGCACGGGGGGAGCATGCACCTGCGCGGGGGGGCGGGACAGCATGGGGAGGGATTGCATGTGCATGCGTTGAGGTGTGCATGGGGGGGCATTGCATTATGGGTGTGGGCATGCGAGTGTGCTATCGTGCAAGTGTGTGCAATTTTGGCACCCGAGGGAAAAAAAGTTTGCCATCCCTGGCATAGGTGATAGCTGGCCTTGGTTGTATTTGTGAATCATATTTGAATGAGCAGTATATTGTTATGCAAAAGAAGCAAATTAATTTGATGCTATATCAACAAAACAAATTATAAGGAGTAATCATTACTTTTTTTTTCCTGTGTTGGTCAGACCCACCTCAAATAATTGTATTCAAATTTGGGTGACACAGTTAAAAAGAATTGAGGCAAAATAAAATAGACAACAGAAACTGTGAAGCTGCTCAGTAGACTAGAGACCAAGAAAAGAGATTGAAGCAACTAGAAACACTCCAGAGACGACAAGCCTGAGGTTTATGATATCACTGAAAGAATATCACAAAAAACCCCAAGGTCAATTCTGTGTCATTCCATAGTGCAGGATACAGAAAAATGGGAGTTAAGTTTTTGCAAAGTAGATTCTAATTGAATGTTAGCAAAAAATGTCCTAATGTAAGATCAATTTTACATTAGTACTAAATTACCGAAAGAGTCGGTGGGCTTCTGTTCAGTGAGTGTGTTGAAGCTATGGCTAGATAGCCATCTCTCAGGGATCTTTTGACCTGAATTCCTGCACTGATCCAAAGATCGGGCTCAGTGACCTAAGTGGGTTCCTTCCAGCTCTATGATTAAGGGACTGGAAGCTAAAACATACAAAGAACAGTTCCAGGAATTGGGTATGTCTAATGAAAATGTCTAATGACTACGGGTGATATGAGAGCAGTGTTCCAATATATAAGGACTGCCACAAAAAATAGGGGGTCAACCTATTCTCTAAAGCTGGGCTATCAAACTCACGTCACGATGGTGTCATGTGACATATCGGGACTTTTTTTCCCCTTCCCTAAACTGGGCATGGCCAGCGCATGACGCATCTGGCCCACTTGTAAACAGATGTTATAAGATTCCTCTACAGCTTTAAATTATTCCGGATTAAATCAACGAATTGGAGAAAAACAAATTGCTTGGCTAGCTTCTGATTGCTGGTAGAGCCGCCAGGCTTATTTCGGCGGCTGGAGCTTCGGCTCAGGCTGCAGCTATTCGGTGGGCTCCCAGGTAACAAGGCGATCGCGGGGTAGGGGATACATGGTGGTTCCAGGAGACCGTCGGAGCTTTGCTCTCCAGTTTGGAAGCCTCTGACGCTATTCTCAATGCAGCCAAGTACGCATCTAATGCCATGGCATCATCAGTGGCTACCAGATGCCTGCTTTGGCTCCGCCAATGACAGGCGCATGCCATAAATAGAAGCTAGCCGCGGCCCCATTCTACCCCGTCGTAGTGGAGTCCAAGGACAAAAGGAAGGTTCTACCATCCCTTTCCAGGCGAGGCGAAGTTCACTCACCTTATTTTCGCTGCCCCACCTTTTGTTCAGCAGACTCCAGCTTGGGGTTCCAGAGAACCCAGAAACAGTATTTTCTGAGGCAGCAACAGGTCGGCCAGGAACAGGCAATTTCAGACCAAGCAGCCATTTCGTGGCGGCGGAAGTAGGTCCTTCCGACACCCAAAGTGACTGCCAATCCAACCCTCTCATCGGGGGGCGCCCGGCCCTCTTTGGAGATTGATGGATTCATGGGTGCTAAAGACGGTGAGCCTCTCTCTCAAGTTCCTCTCTATGCTCCAAGGTTTTTCATTCATTGCCCCATCTCGAGAGATAAATTAAAGAGGGTCTTCATGGAGACAGCAATACAGCACCTGTTGGACATTCAGGCGATCCAACAGGTTCCAGAGGACCAAAGGGGGCGGGGATTCTATTCTATTCTTTTTGTAATCCCCAAGACCTTGGGGTGTGTGTGTGTGTGGAGGGCGATTCTTGACTTGAAAGGGATGGACTGCTGCTTAAGATATAGGCGGTTCAATATTCAGTCCCTCCAATCCATCCTAGGGGGCGTTCAAGAGAGCGACTTCCTCACATCCATAGATCTGATGGAGGCGTAATCTACACATTCCCATCTTGTTGTCCCATCATCAGTATCTCCGATTCCATTATGCTGACTGCCACTTTCAGTACAGGGCCCTGCGTATCGGCCTGTCATCGACACCAAGGATGTTTACGAAACTGTTGGCAGTGGCAGCACAACTTCGGACTCTTCCTGTGTGGATAGAGTGTTACCTGGACAACATACTGATCCAGTTCTCTGTCTGCCAGGCAAGAGAGGATCTAAGGTCTCCAGCACCACGGGTTCTCCATAAATTGGGACAAGAGCCACCTGTTCCCGACAAACCGTCTGCTCCATTCGGGAGCCATCATACACATGGTGGGGTGCAGGGTATATCTGTTCCAGGAGAGGCAGGCCAGTCTCAGGGAGTTGATAGCTCAAGTCCAGAGAGAATGGACTGTGCCACTGTTCCTTTTATCACAGCTCCTGGGCAAGATGGTGTCCTGTATTTCCATTGTCCCATTGGTACGAATGCACACCAGGAGCTTGCAGCAGTTTCTCCTGCCTTATCAGAGGTCTGGCAGGAGCAACTCACCGGCCAAGGTTCGTGTCCCCCACCAAAGGTGATCCAGTCCTTCAGGTAATGGAGGTCCTTAGCCATCACCAGGGGCTGTCGTTTCAAAGAACCCTTCCGCCTAACCATCACAACAGACGCCAGCCTCTTTGAATGGGGGGCTCACCTACAGTCCTTGATGGCTCAAGGGCAGTGGACTCAGCAGGATTGGAGACACAACATAAACTGGCTGGAACTGAGGGCAGTCCATCTCGCCCTCAGGCAGTTACGCAAGACGCTTTCGGGCAAGCATATTCTGGTTTTGACAGACAATGTGGCCGCCAAGGCCCACATCAACCACCAGGGGGACACCTGGTCCAGGTCCCGGTCCAGGTCCTTGGTAGCCAAGCAGCTGGGCCTTTGGGCGGAGAGTCTCCTTCTCTCCACCAAAGCAAAACATAGCTCTGGAGTTGCCAACGTGCAGGTGGACTGACTCAGCAGAGCCTCCATCGACCAAAAGAAGTGGTGCCTACACCCCTCTCTGTTCTGGGAGATTGCGGAACGATTTGGCCTCCTGGTCGTGGACTTGTTTGCCACTCCAGCCAACAGCCAGGTGCCCAGGTTTTTCGCAAGTTTTGCGACTCCAGTGGTGGAGGGGGTGAGTGGCTTCCAGGATTGCTGTATGCCTTCCCTCCTCTTCAACTTATTCCAAAGGTGGTCATAAGATGTTGACAGAGAGGGTGGAGGTCCTTCTTCTAGCACCTCACTGGCCCAGAAGATCATGGTTTGCCGACCTAGTCAACCTGTTAGTAGTCCGGCCACGGAGGTTCCCTCAGAACAAGATCTCCCTCAGCCAGGGGGCCTTAATCCATCCAGACTCTCAATGGCTACATTTGACTGCCTGACGCTTGAGCGGAGCATTCTGAGAAGGGACAAGTTTTCTTCCAGGGTCATTCAAACAATACAGGCCTCTAGGAGGCCCTCTACCAATTGCATCTACAATGCCACATGGAAGGCTTTTTGTGGCTGGTTTGACAAGGCAGGGGCAGACCCCATGGATGTATCGATAGTCCAGATCCTGGAGTTCCTCCAGGATGGGCTGGATAAAGGTCTCTCCCCATACCATCAGAAGACACGTAGCAGCACTTTCCTCGGTATTGACATGTGGAGAGCTGCAGTCTCTAACGCAACATCCTAATGTGTGCAGGTTCATAAGGGGCGCAACCAATTTAAAACCTCCAGTGGTGCACAGACCTGGGACCAAGGTCTTGCACTCTCTCACCGGGGCCCCCTTCAAGCCATTAAGATTGGCTAGTCTGCATTTTCTTATCTTTAAGGTGGCATTCCCGGTGGCCATTACATCGGCCAGACGAATCTCGGAACTAGCGACACTCTCTATGAGGAAGGACCTCTGTACTTTTCATCCTGACAGAGTGGTTTTGCGGTTAGACCTTTCCTTCGTCCCCAAAGTGAATTCCTGATTCCATAGGGCCCAGGAATTGGTGCTACCAAACTTTTGTCCGGAACCTGTCCACGCACGAGAGAAGAAGTGGCACACCTTAGATGTAAGGAGGGCTCTCCGCATTTATCTTAAAAGGACTTCCTCTTTTCGGAGATCAGAATCATTATTTGTGTCCTTCCAGCCTTCTACACTTGGCAGGAAGGTCACGTCGTCAACAGTAGGTCAGTGGATTCAGGCATGTATCGCCAAGGCCTACGAGGTTCAGGCTCTTCCATTACCTTCTCAGGTCACGGCCCATTCCACCAGGAGTGCAGCCACCACAATGGCGTGGTCGATGCAGGCTTCAATCGAAGAGGTCTGTCAAGCAGCAACGTGGTTCTCCCCGTCCCCATTCATCAGGCACTTCAGGATAGACACCTTTTTTTTAAAATTTAATTTGATTTATATGCTGCCCTTCTCCAGAGACTCAGGGCGGCTTACAATGCTCTAAGCATTGGCTAGCAATGGCTAACCTTCACTTTGGACGAGGCGGCCTTCGGCAGATATGTCCTCCAGAGAGTGCATGTGGAGCCGGGACTCAGGACCAGACTGCAGCCCACCCATAAGGCAGCCAGGTTTGGTATATCCCATTCCTGGATGCTATCTCCACCTAAAATGGAGAAGGGATGTTGGTCTTACCTGATAGGCTTCTTCTCGTTGTGTGGAGATAGCATCTAGCCCTACCCTGAAGACCGTCTGGTCCATGGTCCAAGGGGATGATCCAGGGGTGAAATCTAAAATTTGTTACTACCGGTTCTATGGGCGTGGCTTGGTGGGGGGTAATGTGACTGGGTGGGCGTGGCCAACTTTTTTTCTTTTGAAAGCATTTTTTCTGCAACCTTAAGAGATTGCAGAAAAACATGCTTTTAGAAGCCTCTGATGATCAGGCAAGTCAGCTGGGATCGCCAGAGGCTTTTAAAGGCATTTTTTCCCTACAACCTCTTTGGCTGAAGAGGTTGTAGAAAAAATGCTTTTAAAAGTAAAAAAACAGCCTCTGATCGCACAGCTCAACTGGGCATGCGGGGGGGGGGGGGTGCAGGGATTTTTGCTACTAGTTCTTTGAACCATCCACCGCCATCACTACCGGTCCGAACCCGGAGCATTTCACCCCTGGGATGATCCATTGTTAAGATATGTCAAGTCTGTTGCTTCACCTTTGCCAAAAGCTGAGGACCGTCTGTAGAAGAGGTATATCCTCGCAGCTCAAAACAGACTCGATCAAATCAGTGAGGAGGTGAAGTTAACCCATTCCTGGATGCTGTCTCCCCCCAACGAGAAGGAGCATATCAGGTAAGACCAACGCCCCTTTTCACCATCTCCTCAAATAGTAACTTTCAGGTTTCAACCTCGATAGGAATCCTAACAGAGGTATCTGCATTTGATTTATACTATATGTTTGTTAGTTAAATAATCCTGTTCTGAGGTTTATTACTGAATGAATAAAGAGGCTATGGGAACATAACTAGGGAACCTTGTTCTACTTATGTTGGTAATAGCCCCAAGCCTTAACCTGAAGCAAGCTAGACACAATTCCTATCCCTCTTTAGAAAACTACAGGGATGAGAGTAGTTTCCTTCAGGCACCTAGAGGATGTTGTAGAGCAGGGCTGTCAAACTCCTGGCCCAGGGGCCAGGCCCATGCCTGGTTTAGCGAAGGGGGAAAAAGCCCAGATATGTCACGTGATGCTGCTGTGATGAAGTGAGTTTGACACCCCTGTTGTAGACTGTCTCAAGGGGTAGAAACAGTTCTCCATATTTCTGCTGGCTCTTTTTTATGTTGGATACTTTCTATAAAGATTAAAAAAATGAGCTTAATCAGTAAACTGACATAATTTAGCTAAGAGAAGAACTTTTAGTAACTTACAGCCAGTAGGATAAAAATATGGAGAATCTGTTTTCTTTTTTTAATTGTAATTTTTAAAAATATTTTTTCATTTTAAATACAAATAATACAAACATACTGTAAGGATCAGCTCCCCCACCCCACCTTCCAAGAAAGTACGAACTCTTGAGAACTTTGTATTTCAAAAGGAATCTTTTATTGAAAGGGATGAAAGCAAGTCAAAACTCAAAACAGGCTCTGGGGCCCCTCAGGGCACGCAGTTCAGGATAAAGGAAATTAGGAACCCATGCTCACCTTCAGATGTGGATTCCAACCAGTCCGCAGGTGTGAATACGAATTGCATCAGCCTCTCTGAGAAACAGATCCGAAGAGTTTCTCAGGGTCATTTTACAATCTACTCGTTCCCCCCTTTTTCCGAGGTGTGAGATTTCTTCAGGGATTCCTGGCGCCAGGCAACAGTTATAAATCAGGATAACGTTTATACAAAGAGGATCAGGCAAGAAATGTGACACTCCAGATTCCCCCCTTCTTCCACGAAGAATGGCAGATACACGGATCTGACACATACTGTGTGTCTCTGAAAATAAGACATCCCCTGATAATAAGCCCAATCGGGCTTAAGCCCCCCCTCCCAAAAATAAGCCTTCCCCGAAAATATTTAAATGTATGCGCAGCCGGTCCCTGCCATTTCCTCTGGCTAGGGTTAGGGAGACAGCTGGAAATCTGGTAAGATGGCAAGAGGAGCCCCGTCTTACTCCACGTGCCCTAAAATAATAAGACCTTCCTGAAAATAAGGCCAAGCACTTATTTCAGGGTTCAAAAAAATATAAGACAGGGTCTTATTTTCAGGAAAACACGGTGGTACATATACATCTAAATACAAAAAAAGGGGGAAAAATACAAATATTACAGTGCAGCCCCATCCCTGGAGACCATTTTTTCCCTTATAATTCTTCTATTCCAATTGTGCACTTATCTCCTTGCCCTTAAATAGTTGTTTTAATTTTAATTTTTATTATAATTTTTAAAAGAAGAAAGTAAAACGTAACATCAACTAGAATAGAGGGAAAAAAACAGCAAAGAGAAAGCAAAAAGACAAGAAAAAAAGTTGAAAGAAAAATATAAAATGGCTTCCAATACAGGTAATGCTCGACGTACGACCACAATGGAGCCCAAAATTTGTGTTGCTAAGTGAGACATTTGTTAAGTGAATTTTGCCCAATTTTACAACCTTTCTTTCCTCAGTTGTTAAGTGAATCACTGTAGTTGATAAATTAGTAATCTGGTTGGATAAGTTAAGTGAATCTGGCTTCCCCATTGACTTTGCTTGTCAGAAGGTCGCAAAAGGGGATCAAATGATCTTGTGACAAAGCAACAGGCATAAGTATGAATCTCTTGTCAAGCATCTGAATTTTGATCACATGATCATGGGGATGCTGGAAAGGTTGTAAGTGTGAAAAACTGTCATAAATCACTTTTTTCACTGCCGTTGTAACTTTGAACGTTCACTAAATTAACTATTGTAAGTCGACATGGTTGCTGCTTCTCTGCTGCGCGCTTTCCGGATGGGACTTAGTGGAAAGCGGCAGCAGACAGCTGCTAAATTGCACAAGAGACGCTCCCTCCCAGCAAGAGCAGCAGCGGACAGAAGCAGCCGCTGCCCTGGAGAGCAGAGATGGAGCGGAGCAGGCCCCGAAAGGTTGCTTGGTCAACCTTTGCCGCATGGCAGAAGCCGTGCATGCACGGAAGCCGTGCGCACAGGCGCGGAAGCTATGCATCCATGTGCAGAAGCCTTGTATGAACACCCGTGCAAGCCCGCTCACATTTTTGGCGAACCGGTTGTTAAATGGGTTGAATCCCACCACTGCATAAGAGGCTTTCAGTCAGCAATAAATGCAGATAATGTATTTTCTTTAATCAAAGAAGTTAATTTATCCATTTCAGCAAAATCTGTCAATTTCATTAATCATTCCTCCATAGTGGATAATGTGGAATCTTTCCATCTCTGTGTATACAGTACTCTCACTGCTGTGATTAGATATCGAAATAATCTTCCAATATATGGCTATCTATTAATCCTAAAAAGAATAGTTCTGGCTTCAATATTAATTTTTTTTAATTCTCTGTATCAAAGCATGTATTTGGATTTTTTTTAAAGCTTTTTTACACTAGGAGTGATAAAATGTTCTGTCATGTTGTTCACATTTCAAAATACGTTTGAAATATCTGTCAGGGTTCCAAGTAACACCCCCAACGAAAGAAAACTCCAATGCTTGAGTTTCCTCAAAGTTACATTTTATTAGAGATGTCATATTGGAACATCTGGGAAAACCTGAATCTGAAAATTTCCAGGTTTTCCCTACCCAAAGGAAAGTTCAAGTCCCTGTCCAACGCCCACATGTCCACAGTCAAGCACCGTCCCAACTGGAGATGCCTCCCAGTTCCAGCCGTCCAGGTGCAGGGCAAGATGTCTTTGACTTTCTGAGAAAGGAATGTTATTATGACTATATACCACCCTGGCTCCATACAATCCCCACTCCCAGTTTCCCACATTAGTAATGTGACAGGGCTGAAGATCCAGCGAAAAAGATGGCTTCCAGACCTGACAGCCCCCACCCCCGATCAGAAAAGCGTGTCCTGAAATGAGAATAGCATAGTGGTTAATTCAGCATACTAATCACCTCTCCCTCCCCCAGGGGGACCATTTGACTTGTCAGGGAATTTATCATGGAATTGTCTTACTAGTCTGTCTGCTTTAACATTCCAGCTTTTTACCCAAGTGGCTTCAGACAAAGGGTACCCTTTCCAATGTACTAAATATTGCAATCTACCTTTATACAACTTAGAGTCTAAGATCTTTTTTACTTCGTAATGAGTTTCCCCTTGCACTACAATAGGCTTGGGGGATGATTGAGCTTGTGGTCTTAACCTGGAATTTACGGCTGGCTTCAGCAAGCAGTGGAAAGCAGGATGTATTTTCCTTAGAATGCGGGGGAGGTTAATTTGAACTGTCACTGGGTTAATTACTTTCACTATTGGGAATGGACCTAAAAATTTAGGTCCTAGTTTCTTCCTAGGCAGCCTCAGTCTTATGTATTTGGTTGACAGATAAACCCAATCTCCCACACAGAAAGGGGGTTGAAATCGGTGTTTATCTGCTTGCTTTTTGCATGCCTCAGCAGCCTCCGCTATTGCCTTTTTGGTATTCTCCCAGCCTTTCCTCAGCGACTCCATCCACTTGTTCAGGGTAATTGAGGAGGGAGGCTCTCCGGGCAGTTCAGGCATGGGTACAAAATCCATGCCGCTGGTGACCTGGAAGGGGGTCAATCTGTTGCTACTGTGCACAGCGTTCTAAGCCACTCCTGCAAAAGGTAGTAGGTCCACCTAGTTTTCCTACTGGAAATCAACATAGCATCTTAAATATAACATGTTCCACCATTGTGTTCGCTCATTCCGCCGCTCTGTTTGTATTTGGATGAAAAGCTGAGCTAAGTCCTTGTGTGGACCCAACCAATTTCAGGAACTCTCTCCAAAACTTTGCTGTAAATTGGACCACTCGATCCGAGTTGACTCAATGCGTTATTCCGTGTAGTCGGTAGATCTGTTTGATGAACATCTTTGCAAATTTTTTTGTGGATGGTAATCCCGAACAAGCTGTGAAGTGGGCTTATTTTGAAAACAAGTCGATTATTGTCCAAATTACCATATTTCCTCCACACTCTGGAAGCTCAAATATAAAGTCCATTGCAATTTCTTCCCAAAATCTGCTGTGGCTTGCCACTTGCTGGAGGAGCCCAGGAGGTTTCCCTGGTCTCATTTTCATGGCAGCACAGGTGGCACAGCTTTTCATGTAGTCCTCTACATCAGATTTCATTTTTGGCCACCAAAACTGCCTCCTGGCCAAATGCAGGGTTTTCAAGAATCCGAAATGGCTGGCCAGCCTGGAGTCATGGCTGCGCTGCAGTACTTCCAGGTTCCAGTTGCGGCTGCTCGGCTCCAATGGCTTGAGCAGGGCTGATCATACTTGGAATGTGTGGGTGTAGGAACTCAGACGAGAAGCCAAACTTCCAGCAGCAATGTTTATTGCAGATAATGACTCAGTAAAACCAACATGAAATTTCCAGCTGACAGACCCTTTTAAAGGAAAACTGTCAGCCTTTAACCAATAATTTTAAAATATGTCCCGCACTTGCATGGCAGAAGGAAAGTGTTCTGTCCCTGTCTCACACACGGACACAAACAGATATCCAGGGGTTAAATAAAACTGGCAGACAACAAATTCTTTCGATAAGAGGATTGGCAGCAACCCAGTAGCTGCTTGCCAAGAACTTTACCCATAAAGGGAGGGGTTGTTCCTCCGACAGATAAAGCCAAACAAGATATACACAGTTCAAGAATTGTCAAGTCCAGTCAGTATTAAATCCAAGGCAGATATTGTTGTTGAAAAGATACAATGTGACTCGCTAGTAGTTAGTTTTGTCCGTCACAGAGTCTGAATGGCCACCTTACCCCCTTATATTCCCTGTGGGGTGTGGTCCAGTGACTCAGCTTATTCTCTGGCACGCCTCCTTTTCTGCTGTGTGCGCTTGTCTCTCTGACACTGGCGTGGATCCAGCCAAGACTTATCTCCATCACTGTCCGACTGTGAGGAGATACCTGGCTCCTGGCCAATCTCTTCTCCCTCAGGAGACACCTGAGGCATTGCCAGAGAAGAGGGTCCTGGAGAGGGAAGCCTGGCCAACTCCTCTGCTTCGTGTTCGGAGCCTTCTCCCTCCGATAAATCGGCCTCGGGGGTCGGAGTCACAACAGAAAGCTTCTGCTCACGCCTGTGCAGACATAACAATACTGAGTTGGCCAAACTGCTCCGGAAGACCGGCCAGCGACTGGCTGTGCGACGGTGGCAGGAATCCCCATTTTCTGGAGTGTTTGTGGCACAACTGGCCCAGTGTTCTCCATTTGAAGGTTGGTTCTGTCCTGTTTGGCTTCTACCCATTTGTGGTTCTGACAGCGCTGCTCTTGTGGCCGCTTCTTGGAGTGGCGCGACTCCTGCAGCTTCACCCCACAGGATTAGATCCAGCTGCCCGGCTCGCTCAGGGGCCGGCTCTTTGGGCTGGGCACCCAACTGGCATTCTCTTTCTGTGGCTTCTTCCACTTCCACCACAGCTTGGGAGGGGGAGTAGATGGTCTCGACAGGAGTCATCGAGCTAGTCTCAATGGTTCCCTCTGTGACTTTTCTTCCCAAAGTCTGCTATGGCTTGCCACTTGCTGGAGGAGCCCAGGAGGTTTCCCTGGTCTCATTTTCATGGCAGCACAGGAGGCATAGGTTTTCATGTAGTCCTCTACATCCAAGTCCTTGCCCAGCACCACATGTCCATCACATAGCCCAATCCAAGCACCGTCCCAACTGGAGATGCCTCCCAGTTCCAGCCGTCCAGGTGCAGGACAAGATGTCCTTGACTTTCTGAGAAAGGAATATTATGACTATATACCACCCTGGCTCCATACAATCCCCCCTCCCAGTTTCCCACAGTAGTAAATGTGGCAGGCCTGAAGATCCAGCGAAAAAGATGGCTTCCAAGCCTGACAGGATCTTTATATGGAACAATAAAGATTGGAACAATCTACCCCCAGAGATACGAGTGATCTCCGATCTCCGGACTTTTCGTCGGGCCCTAAAAACTTATTTTTTTCAGTTAGCCAGTCTGTCTTGATTTTATGGTTGGTTTTAAAATTTGATATGGATTTTAAATTGATAAGTTTTAAATTACGGGCCAAATTTATTTAATTATTTTAAATCTATTTTTTAACTGTAACTTACGTATAAATGCTTTTATTTTGGCTGTTCACCGCCCTGAGTCCGAAAGGAGAAGGGCGGTATAGAAGTTTGAATAATAAATAAATAAATAAAATAAATAAATATATATTCTAGAAAATTTCTCTGGTATCATGTGCCAATGATGCATAATTTTATTAAAAAATATCTTTTAATTACATGCTTTCCTATTGATCCATCTATATATTATTACCAAAATTGGTAGCCCACTTTATCATACATTCTGTACCATCTTGTTCTTTCTCTGCTTCAAATTTTAACAAATGTTTACATTTTAGCAATTACATGTTCATCAACAGTACACAATTGTATTTCAAATTCTGATTTACTTTGCTTAAGTACTATCCATTTTAAATCTTTCAGGTAACTCTACATGGGAGAACCATTGACAATTACATAAACAGTTTGTTTAGTGAGCTCTCGAAGTTAACAACTGCACTGAAAAAAGTGACATATGACCATTTTTCACACTTAATGACCTATCCCAGGGGTGAAATGGTTTGGACCAGATCGCCCAATCTGGTAGTGATGGCGGCGGGTGGTTCGGAGAACCGGTAGCAAAAATCCCTGTGCCGCCGCCCCCCCACCCCCCGCCCAGCTGAGCCTCAATCATCAGAGGTTGGTTTTTTTACTATTAAAAGCATTTTTTCTACAACTTCAGCCGAAAAAATGCTTTTAAAAGTAAAAAAAAAAGCCTCTGATGATCGCGCAGCTCAGCTGGGATCGTCAGAGGCTTTTCAAAGCACTTTTTTCTACAAACCCTTCAGTTGAAGAGGTTGTAGGAAAAAAAATGCCTTTAGAAGCCTCTGGCGATCCCAGCTGACTTGCCTGATCGTCAGAAGCTTCTAAAAGCATTTTTTTCTGCAACCTCTTAAGGTTGTAGAAAAAATGCTTTTAAAAGTAAGAAAAAAAAAAGTTGGCCATGCCCACCCAGTCACATTACCTCCCCACCAAGCCACGCCCACAGAACCAGTAATAACAAATTTTAGATTTCACCCCTGACCTATCCGCATGATCATGTGATTAACATTTGGATGCTTGACAAGTGCTTCATAATAATGACTGTTGCTGTGTCCCAAATGTCAGGGCTTCAGCGAATGCCCTAATTAGAAATGCTTTGCGAGTTGACACCAAGATCATGGGATCACTTTTTGCAACCTTCTGACAAGCAAAGTCAGTGGGAAAGCCAGATTCATTTAACAACCATGTTACTAATTTAACAACTGTTAAATTAGTGTTAATTCACTAATTCACACTTCATAATGTTATTCATTTAACAAATGTGGCAAGAAAAGTTTTAAATGGGACAGAACTCACTTAACAAATTTCTTACTTAGCAACATAAATTCTGGGCTCAATTGTGGTCATAAGTCAAGGACTACGTCTATATTCTTCTGCTATAGTTGTTCTTTTGATTGGATTGTAAATTCCCCTTGATAATTTTCCAATATGTCAACCATTTATCTTTATTGGCACTTCTCTTTTACAATATGCTTCTTGAGCTGAGATCCATAAAAGGGTTTTCAGGCACAGTTTATAGCTATTCGCAACTGGTATTCTGAATTGATGACAGGTGTAGACTATGCATGCTTGTGGTGCTGTCTTGCAGAATGGCTTTTATAGCTGAGTGAACCTTTTCATCTCTTCACAGTTCTGAATGGTTCTCCAGGGTTTATAAATCTATGTGATGCTCTGAATGCCTGGCAGTTAGTCAGGGAACTGAAGCAAGCATTGGGCATTTCTGCTGCCTCTTCATTCAAGCACGTCAGTCCAGCAGGTAATACAGGACTTCCAAGTTCTTACTTACTGGTTTCTGAGATGGTCTTGTAAAAAAACATGTCAGGGTTTTAGCTAAAGAAATTGACTTTCTAACAAAGTTGTGTATAAAGTAATGAAAAATAATGATGTGCATTATTTAAATGGAATAGAAACAATTGTGGGTCTCAGGACAACATGTGAAGTAATGTTACACTTTTGTAACTTGAGAAGTCACCTTCAGACCTCTGAAAAGCAGCTCTTACTGTCTTTTTACTGTCTTTCACTTACTAGGTGCTGCTGTTGGTGTGCCCCTCAGTGAGGAAGAAGCTCAGGTCTGCATGGTGCGTGACTTGTACCCTACTCTAACACCTCTGGCAACCGCATATGCCAGAGCAAGAGGTGAGAGGGGTCTCAAAAGAAGACCATATTTTCATTTAACATTCTGGTTAGAATTACTGCTCTTCCTTTCTGTATAATGATGGTGAACAATGGCACTGGCAAAACTGTTTAAGGCATTTTCTGGGGCAGGTTCCATCCAGTTGCTGTGTTCTTTCTTCTATATATAACATGGCTCTTACTCAATGAGAGTTTCTTAGTTTGAAAACATTACTTTTTTCCAGGTGCTGATAGGATGTCATCTTTTGGGGATTTCATTGCTTTATCTGATATCTGTGATGTTCCTACAGCTAAGATCATTTCAAGGGAGGTCAGTAACTAGCATTTTCTCCTATAGTCATAATTGCAGTTGAAATTGTTCAACTATATCTATATCTATCTATCTATCTATCTATCTATCTATCTATCTATCTATCTATCTATCTATCTATCTATCTGTACATTGATATACTATATCAATGTACGACTGCCCGGAGTCACCTTGTAAAATATTAATAAAGTAAATAAATAATAAGAATGCAGTCGGGGATAGTTGGGAGACTTCATGGGTCAAAAATCTTAAACTTTGTGAAAGATTAAGAGATGGATTTCCTCCCCCCACCCACCCCCAGTCCCTCAAATAAAGCTAGTTTTTGTCCATACTCCCAACAACCAAAACACAATCTGTAAATTTACAGGAGATCAGAACATCATGGTTACATACCCTGTGGCTCTAATAATGATTATAGACATAGTAATTATGTGCTCCTGCACTAGAGGATTGATCTTATCCTGCTTCTAGTATTTATAAGTAGTGCTGTCAAATATGGAATTGTAAAAGGACTTTATGAAAGGGAAACGGATGCTGAGAAGAGTTTAATTCTGCAATGCTGGTTTAACGGCTCCCTGAATAGGCAACTCCAGTATGGGTTGAGGGAGCATTTAAGCTCTTTCTGGTTGGATGACTCCAGTACAAATTGCAGGGAATTGCATAGCATACTTACAAATGAACAGATTAATAGAGTTGGAAGGGACCTTGAAGGTCATCTAGTCCAACCCCCTGCCCAATTAGGAGACCCTACACCATTTCTGACAGATGGCCATTCAGTCTCTTCTTGAAAGCTTCCAGTGATGAAGCTCCCACAACTTCTGAAGGCAAGCTGTTTCATTGGTTGATTGCTCTCACTGTCAGAAACTTTCTCAGAAGACAAGAAATCTATAGCCAGAGTACACAAAATTTCTAGACTGGACAGTTCCAGTGTAGGTTGTGAAGAACCCCACATGTGTATGCCAAGATGGTACTTTGGATCCACAGCCAACAACAGAGGCATGACTTTGCATGGAATATAGTTACTGAGCCACAGAACATTTCTCTCCCCCCCTCACCTTTTGTTGAAGCAAATTGGGTAACATCTCTATTTTGCAAATCTAGTTGCCTCCACTGTTCAAACTACTGTGATGAAGTGAATCTGTGCCATACATTTAAGCAAAATGTTGCCTGACAAGATGTTCAGAGTACCAGTCAGTCAAACTTCCAAATTCTTCATTCCATTTCCTCTCCTCTAATTTTTCTCTCCCTCACTTTCCAAACTCAGTCCTTACTGATTCTTTTGAGTTCCTCCTTATTACTGGTAGTATAATTCTGGCTGTTCCTTTGTACTGTACATAAATATTGCTGTTTCTGCTATGTAAAAATCAGTACTCAAATTTTGTCTTGTTCCACTTGATGGTTTAACCTTTATTTGTGTAGGTGTCTGATGGGATTGTGGCTCCAGGCTTTGATGAAGAAGCCCTCAAAATTCTATCCAAAAAGAAAAATGGCAGCTACTGTGTACTCCGGGTCAGTGTTTTATTCTTGAGGTTAATTGATTTAAATATGCGTCTTATTTCCATTGTGCCTCTCAGTCTCAAATCTGATTTCTTGATTTGCCTGTTCCAAATGTGTTCATATAAACTAAGCTAAAAAAGATATGAACTCTTATTCTTAAACCTCTTTAAATTGCTTGCAAGGGGTTTTATACTAGAGCCTCAAATGTTTTTTACTGTTAGTGTAGTACATTTGAATGTCTGATCAGTCCTGATTGATCATCTCTTGGCTTCATGTTCCCTCCCCCAATACCTCACATAAGCTCCCTAAAATCCCACCTCTTTAGCCTCCTCCCCCTCCACATAGTTGAGTTTCATGCCTTTTGGCAAATCTGAATTACCTCTCCTCTGACCTCAAGCTGGCAGTTTTTTCCTTTTTATTTTTCCCTTTTTTGGGGGGGGAAGGGGGCTTTAAAGGGAAAAATAGGTGCTTTAGGGTTCTGTATAAACAAAAAATTGGGGCTGGAAATTTCGGTATCATCCATTCTGAGGTCCAGGTGGAGCCCAAAAACAAAAAAAGCTGCCTATCACTCTTGCAGATCAGCATGAAACTTTTATGAGTACCTGCTCTCTGGAATAAGGTACACTGCTAAGATCCAGATGAATCCCACAGCTGTAGAAACCTGACTCGTCACCCAGACCCAGAGAGTGAGATCCTGTCTGATTGTCAATGGATTTTGCCATTTTAAAAAACCTTTAACTCTATTTTATTATAATTTCTTTGTTTGTTGTGAGCTACCAAAGTCATTAGAAGTTAGGTAGCATGCAGCTTTTAAAAGTTATGGTTGGTCACACAGTCAAATGTTTAGACTGCATTTGACATTTTTATCTACCTATGGAGTTCTTCCCAAGGACTTGGAAATAGGCAGAGGTTGTTTTGGGTTTGGGGTTTTTTATTTATTACTAGCTGATAACCCAGCGTTGCCCGGGTATTTATTTATCCCAATCCTGTATTAGACATGAAAAGCCATCGCTCACTGTGGTGAGAATTAGAGACCTAATTGCCCTGTCCAACAGCCTGGGAAAAATTCTACAGGTGATTATATGCATTAGTAGGCACCTCCCCCGACAACTTGCCCTCTTTGCTTGAAGCTGAGAGCCTAGGGGGTTATTGTTTGTTTGTTTGTTTGTTTAAGAACCAATTCCCTTACCAGAGGGAGCCCCCTTGTGGAGTACTGTGAAGCCGTTACCATGGTAACTCCAATGGCTCCAGAAGCCATTTTAAGGCACAACAGGCTGTATCTTAATAAAACTTGAATACAAAATGCACACTATCACTGTCAAAAGTATTGTGATTTGACACTATAGATATAATTCATTCCTTTTCATTTCAGCAGCCCAGGTGTTCCAGAGTTATTTATTATTTATTTATTTATTTATTATATTTCTATACCGCCTTTTTCCCATAGGACTCAAGGCGGTGTACAGTCAAGAAAAATATAGACACACAAACATCATAAAATTGCTAATTAAAATTATTACTTAGTTTGGTCAATTAAATAAAACCCAGAATTAGATAACATTTAAAAAATCATTCACATGTTCGTATGTTTAGCCCCGCCTGTTGGAACATCAGGGTCTTGAGGGCACGGCAGAAAGCACGGAGATCAGGGATATTCCGTATCTCCGGGGGCAGTTCATTCCAAAGAGTTGGAGCCCCCACAGAGAAGGCCCTCCCCCTGGGAGTCACCAGTCGACATAATTTGACTGACGGTACCCTGACTAGTCCCTCCCTGTGAGAACGAACTGGTCGGTGGGAGGCTATTGGTGGCAAAAGATGGTCTTGTAGGTACCCAGGTCCTAAGCCATGGAGCGCTTTAAAGGTGATAACTAACACCTTGAATCGCACCCGGAAGACCACTGGGAGCCAGTGCAGCTCGCATAGGAGAGGTGTTACATGGGCGTAACGAGCTGCACCCATAATCACCCGCGCGGCTACGTTCTGGACCAGTTGGAGCCTCCGGGTGCTTTTCAAGGGGAGCCCCATGTAGAGAGTATTACAGTACCCCATACGGGAGGTAACTAGGGCATGAGTGACCGTGCGCAAGGCGTCCCGATCCAGAAAGGGACGCAACTGGTGGATCAGGCGAACCTGATAAAAGGCACCCCTGGCCACGGCCGTCAAATGATCTTCTAAAGATAACCGTGAATCCAGGAGGACACCCAAGTTGCGGGCCCTCTCTGTGGGGAGCAAGATCTCATCCCCTATTGTCAGTGATGGTACCAGTTGACTATACCGGGACGCCAGAAGCCACAGCCACTCGGTCTTGGAGGGGTTGAGTCTGAGCTTGTTTCTCCCCATCCAGATCCGCATGGCCTCCAGGCAACGGGACATCACAGCAAGGGCATCATTGGGGTGGTCTGGGGTAGAGATGTATAGCTGTGTGTCATCAGCATACTGATGAACACTCACCCCAAAACCATGGATGATCTCGCCTAGCGGTTTTACATAAATGTTGAACAGAAGGGGTGAGAGGACTGACCCTTGTTATGGCGGAACACACACACATCTGAGGGGTGTTAACCCCACAGTATTTTTTCCCAGAGAGTAAATCCATCTGTGTAGCGCATTTGGTTGAAATTGCTTGAGCCGTTCCAGAGTTATGCTAGAACACACACACACACACACACACACACACACACACGAGGGGTGTTAGGGGTGTGTTATCCCCACAGTATTTTTTTTTCAGAGAGTAAGTTATCTGTGTACCAAGTTGGGTTGAAATTGCTTGAGCCGTTCCAGAGTTATGTTGGAACACACACACAACAAGTGCTGTTAGGGGTGTCTTATTCCCACAGTATTTTTCTCCAGAAAGTAAGTCATCTGTGTAGCAAGTTTGGTTAAAATTGCTTGAGACGTTCCAGAGTTATGGTGGAACACACAGAGACACATACAAACACACACCAGGGGTGTCTTACCCCCACAGTATTTGTTTCCGGAGAGTAAGTCATCTGTGTACCAAGTTTGATTGAAATTGCTCAAGCCATTCCAGAGTTATGCTGGAACACACACAGACACCCACACCCACACTCACCGAGGGGTGTTAGGAGTGTGTTATCCCCACAGTATTTTTTTCCAGAGAATAAGTGTTACAATATTTTGAGGATCAGACTCAATGATGAATTCAGAAGCAATTTCTTCAGTTAAAGAAGAGTTTATTCATAATAGGCATTCTACTTATTCTTGTCAGATTTACAGTGAGAAGCGAGCATGAGGTAAAAGCACTCTCTATTTATATCAAAGGGGAGGAGTCAAGAAAGGGGGGTGATTACACATGAATACATTAAAGGAGGATGAATAAATTAACCCTTTATATCCTGTACATATATACATATCTCTTGTTATAGAATAAGGCATTTACTTATGACAAATCCCCCTCTAAATGCCGATTCGACATATAACAATGATTGCATTCGGATTCAGAATTATATAGTACTTGTAATTTTGATGTCAAGTATTTGTGTTGTTTAGAAGGTAAAGGTTTAGTTAATATATCAGCTATTTGTTCTGAGGTTTCGCAGTGGATTGCTTTAATGAATCCCTCCTGAGATAATTGTCTCACGTGTTTAAATTTGATATCTATATGTCTGGACCTTTGACCAATGGCGTCAGATCTTGATATTTCTATAGCCGCCTTATTATCTTCATGTATGACAAATGGTAGTATTGGATTCTTCCAAATATCAGATAATAAATCATTAAACCACACTAAATTATTTGAGGCTTTAGATAAACAGACGTATTCTGCCTCTGTTGTGGAAGTCGCTACTAAATCTTGCTTCCCAGTGTACCAGAATATTGGGCAATCATTTAAAAATAATACATAACCTGAGGTGCTCTTTCTACATTTGATGTCACCTGCCCAGTCTGCATCAGCGTAACTGGTGATAATAGGTTCTTTAATATTATTGGGTTCTAAGAGTAGACAGAAATCTATGCTGTGTTTTAGATATCTTAGTATTCGTTTAACTGCTTCCCAATGATACATAAGTGGTTTACTTACATGTCTAGATAATAAATTAAGTGGCAGAGCTATATCAGGCCTGGTCCAATTAGATATATACAAGAGAGAACCAATAATTGATCTATATAATGTATTGTTCTCGAACTCAGGTGAAGATTCATCCATATTCCTTAGAAAATCAGTCTGCATAGGAGTATCGCAAGGTTTGGCATCTCTTAAATTGCATTTTTCCAGAAGTTCTATAATTTTATCTCTCTGGGATAATTTGAATCCCTTTCTTGTTTTATTGATTTGAACTCCAAGGTATTTGTTTACCCTTCCTAGCGACTTTAAAGAGAAATGTCCACTTAGCTTGGATACAAATAAGTCTTTCTTTTCTTTATGTTTGCCTATATACAAAATATCATCCACATAGATTAACACAAATTCTAATGATTCACCTTCCTTTCTAACAAAAAAGCAATTGTCTGCAGTTGTGGCTTTGAATTCCATATTTTTAAGCACGCTGACTAGACATTCATACCAACGCTTGCCGGATTGTTTTAATCCGTACAAGCTTTTGTTAAGTAACCAGGTCTCATTTCTATTTGTACATTGGCTATGAGGTGCCCTTACATATATCTCTTTGTCGAGCTTTGCATGTAAGTATGCAGTCTGCACATCATATTGAAAGACATCAAGATTGAGTATAGCAGCTATGACTAAAGCTGTCTTAACACTTTCGGTTCTTACAGTGGGAGAGTATGTGTCAGTGTAATCCTCAGGATATTTTTGAGCGTAACCTTGTGCGACTTATCTAGCTTTATATAATTTATTACCCTCTTCTAAATCTTTGATTTTGAATATCCATCTGGTGCCTATAATTGTCTTGTTCTTAGGGGCAGGGACTGGTGTAAATACACCTAATTCACGCAAGCTGTTCATTTCTTTTGTTATGGCTAATTCCCATTTTTCTCTTTCTTCCATGAGAAGTTTCAACACTTCCTCGTATGTGTTAGGTGTTGGTGTCTCGTCATTCACACACATTATATAATCCTTATACTTATTGGGTAATTGTTTTCTGTTACACCTGATTGTTCTTATTGGAATGCTTTCATTATCATGTAGATACCTTGCTTCCTTTTTGGTTAATGAATCTGTTTTTATCCTGGTATGGTTACCTGTCCATGTTTTGTTTTTGTCATCATGTGTGTTATGTTCATGTTTCTCTCTTTCTATTCTGTCTTGTTGTTCAATATTTGGTTCTGTATTTTGGATTATCTCGTTAAGATGTATCTTAGACCAGTTGGCCTGTTCATGAAATACTGCTGTTCTTGAGACTATGAATTTGTTATTATTGTCAATGAATCTATATCCTTTTGTGCCTGTTTCGTATCCCATGAATCTGAGCCTTCTGGATACGTTATCTCCCTTACGTCTTAATTGTTTTGGTATGTGTACGTCTGCTGTAACTCCAAATATGTGCATGTGTGATATTTTTGGTTTCCTATTGTACATCACTTCGTATGGTGTTTTATTTAGGATGCTAGACCAGGTCCTATTTTGGGTATAGTTTGAATATAGTAATGCTTCTGACCAGAATTGTTTGCCTAAACCAGCATCTTCTAATGTACATCTAATCATGGTTTGCAGTGTCGAGTTCTTTCGTTCTGCTGTACCATTCTGAAAAGCAGAAAATGGGCTAGTCGTGAAGTGTATCATTCCTTTGTCTTTTATCCATTGTGAGAATTCTGTTGACATGAATTCGGATCCCCTATCTGTCATGATTTGTTTTATTTTGATATTGTGTTGTGTTTCTACACGTTTGTAAAATTCTTTGAATTTTTGGAAAGTTTCATCTTTGTGTTTTAAAGTATAAACAAATCCATAACGGCTATAGTCGTCTACAATAGTTAGGAAATATCTTTTTTTGTATGTGATGGATGGTGTTAATGGACCAACTAGATCCATATGTACCAGATCAAAAATTTGGTTAGAGGTCCTTGTTGCCCTCTTTGGTTTTGGGTTTGTTCTGAGTTTTGAGGATTTACATACTGAGCATTCCAAATAGTTTTTACAATCCTTTATTTTAACGCCATCAGCATGTTCAATCATTTTTTGTATTACAGGGAAACTTGCATGTCCCAATTTCCTATGCAACATGTGTGCACATTCATCATGAATTGGTTTGCCTATATTGGGTCTTTTGTTATTGTGTGTATCACTAGTGGATGTGTCTTTGTGATTACAGTGTGTATTGGGTTCTTCATTGTCATTGTTGTTACTATGTTCACTGTCTATGTTGGTGTCGTCATCAGTGTTTGTATTAATGTTATGCAACCATTTATCTTCTGTTACAAGGAAGGGTAGGCCCCCTTCGATAACTACACTATTCAATTTAGTCCCATCCTTTTCTAGTATTGCTTTTCCCCCAGAGAAGATTATATTTATGTTGAAATCTTGGCTTAATTTCACTGCACTAAGTATGTTATGTGATATTTCTGGTATCAACAATACCCCCTCTACTTTACCTAAACCAGGTATATTTACATCTCCTTTCCCTATGACTTGAACATTTTCTTGATTGGCTACTCTTATCATAAATTTATCATTTGTGAATGAAGACAGTATTTTCTTGTTATTTGTTGTATGATTAGTCGCCCCTGAATCTATGAGCCAAGTATTGTTTTTTTATTTTTGTGTGATGACATCGTTATGTTTATCTAATCCATTTAATGATCCTGATTTTCTGTCCCTTGAATTATCTCTATCCTTTCTGCGTTCTCTGTAGTTTGGGGAGTCTCTATATCTGTATCTATCAATAGATGATTGCCTGTCTTGATATCTACCCCTATAATCACGGTTTTGTCTTTCCCTATGAAACATGGGGCAATCTCCCTTAGAGTGTTTTCTGGATCCACAATTGTAACATTCAATTGTTTTTTGGTGATTTTCTTGGAAGGTTACCCCTTTTGCCTGTCTGTGTTCTGTGTATGCATTGTATCTACTTCTCCTCAAATTATCTTCAGCTATTAATTTATTTGACAGACTTTCTATGGATAAGTATCCTAGATTGATTGAGTCTAAGTGTGATATGTAGTTATCCCATGATGAATCTAATGAGTTAAGGATAACGCTTTTCATTGTCTGTTCTGATATTATTTCTCCTCTTAGATGTAATTCTGCTCTGGTTTTGTTTAAGGATATTAAATGTTCACTTATGGTGGTTCCAGATCTTAATTTGGCTGAAAAGAAATCTTTAGACATTCTAGTGGTTGTTGCTACACTTTCACTATGAAACAATTTAAACATGCATTGAATTATTTCTGAAACAGTAAGATTATGCTTAATACTGTAGTACATGGCAGGTGATATGCTAGAAATTATTAAATAGAATGCTCTGTGATGCAGGCAGTCCATTTTTAGACTCCAAGGTCTTTTGGGAGGATTGGTTATAAAAAATAATAAATTTTCTTTCATAAAGACAACCTGAATTTGTTGACACCATTCCTGTAAATTGATGCCATCAATTCTAAGTTTTGGGAAATCACTAGGTAGATTCCCAATATTACTATTCCCACTACTTACAACTGTGGGTAGTCCATGGTCCTGTAGATGTTGAAAATTGCAGAATGGTGTGGGTATTCTGCTGATGAGCTTGAAAGGTTCTCCTTCTTCATAAAGTTCATTGTAGTTCTCTGTGTTCATCTGCGCATGTGCGTTGATCATTTCTCTGCTGAAGCCGCTGGGAGAGGTTCTCTTTGCTGTAGCTCCCTCGTAGTGCTCTCCTTCTGATGATTCGGTCTCCGGCTCGACCTTGGGTGTTCTGCTGGCAGCTGTGGTTCGTCTCTTTTCTTTGAAGCTTTCTTGCTTGGAGTATTTTGTTCTTTGGATCGTTTGTGGTATGGGGGAAATTTCGCAGGGCCCTCTGGGTTCAGGCGTCGTCATCATCGTTGTCCGGATTGAGTCGTGCAGGCTTTGAGGTGTCTGTTTGTTTCTTCGTTTCTTTTGTATTTTTGCATTATTGGCTTTTATCGATTCTTTTGAAATTGTTAGACTTGTGCCAAACGTTTTAAATAGTTTTCTCATGGGTGTTTCGATTTCTTGTTCGGTGGATGATTCTTCTGTATCTGTTTCTGACTCTTCAGAAGAATAAATATATTTCTTGCTATTTTTTGTGTTTTTTCGCGCCAGAGTTTTTGAATGGTGCATTCTGATTGGTTCAGCCGTGTTCATTTCTGTGGCCGGTTGAAGAAAAGATGGCTGCCTTTCAAAATTTTGAGCGGGACCTCTGGTCTTGCTTCTGGTTATTTTTTCTTTAGTTGTAGGTTCGCTCACCATTTTTGTATTTTCGGGTTTGGCTTTTTCAATGTCTTTTTCTCTCGCTGCTCCGTTTTCTTCCAAGAAGCCTCGGAGTTCCGCGATGAGTTTGTGATCATCTTTTTGACTTTTTATTAGCCTCAGTATCTCCAATCTGAGGTCTTTGTCTTTTATTTTGTTCTCTTCTTGGTTGTCGGTTTCATCTGCTGTTTCTTCGATGTCTGTGGTGTTATCTTCAGATTCTTTGATTGTTGTATTTATTGGTTCGTCGATCATTTCTTGATCTGTTTTTGTTTCTTTATCATTTGCCCTGGTATTGGGTCTTTCTTGTTTATTCTTGAGGTTTTCTTTCTTAGGCATGTTGGATTTTATTGAGTCAGTATAACCATCCTCTGCTACCAGATTGTTACAATATTTTGAGGATCAGACTCGATGAATTCAAAAGCAATTTCTTCAGTTAAAGAAGAGTTTATTCATAATAGGCATTCTACTTATTCTTGTCAGATTTATAGTGAGAAGCGAGCATGAGGTAAAAGCACTCTCTATTTATATCAAAGGGGAGGAGTCAAGAAAGGGGGGTGATTACACATGAATACATTAAAGGAGGATGAATAAATTAACCCTTTATATCCTGTACATATATACATATCTCTTGTTATAGAATAAGGCATTTACTTATGACAATAAGTCATCTGTGTACCAAGTTTGGTTGAAATTGCTTGAGCTGTTCCAAATTTATGGACACACACACAAACACACGCACACCCTACATACATACATACATACATACATACATACGTCCTTTTTTATATATAGATTTATTATTATTATACAAAATTTAATAATGAAATAAGAATACTTGTATAATAAATAAATATTATTATTGAAGTTTTTGAATGAAACAATAGTAAAAGGTTAATCCTGGTGATTAGAAATTTAACAATTTGGGTTGACCAAGTGAGTTTGGTTTCCAATTGCTCTCAAAAGAATAAAGTATAGCTATAGTTGTTACATATATACATCTTCCCAATATTGCAAATTCTGAGCAGAGCAGTCCAACTCCCCTTTACTAAAAAGGATTCCTTGTGCGTTCATGTGGTTTCTTCTCCAGTTAAAGAAGTTAGAGTTACAAGCAAATATTCATGAACAGAAGGTTGCAATTCTGAACATCCTGAACACCAAACATATGCCCCTTCAGTATTTTGAATGTAGCTTGTAGCACCACCATTTCTTGGCAATCTTTTAACTATTTGAAATAATGGTAGTTACCGTATTTTTCAGAGTATAAGACACACCTTCCCCCCCCAAAAGAGGCTGAAAATTTGGGTGCGTCTTATACTCTGAATGTAGCTTTTTCGAAGCTTTTTTTCAGCCCTAACGAACTAGCAAGTGAAGCGATCTTCCCAGCTTTGCCTGTTCCTCGATTCTCCGCTGTGCTTTAACAAGGTGCTAGTGAGTGAAGCAATCACCATGCTTTGATCTGACTCTCAGCTGTTCTTTAGAAGCTTTTTTTCAGCCCTGACTAGGCGCTAGCCGAGTGAAGCGATCTCTCCATGCTTTGCCTGCTTTTCTCAATGCTGTTTCCTCTCAGCTGTGCCTTAGAAGCTATTTTATCCCCAAGCAGGGGATAAAAAAATCAGCAAACTAATGTGCTGAAGCTGACCAGACTAAGGACGCTAGCCAGATGAATACCTGGTAGACAGATTTTTTTTCCCCTATTTTCCTCCCCAAAAACTAAGCTGTGTCTTATACTCGGGTGCGTCTTATACTCCAAAAAATATGGTAGGTATTTCAGTGACTCTCTCACTGATACTAAACTCATGGGCTATATTGCTACTGCACAAAGACATTCCAATACATAAAATATTAGTCTCTCTCTACTTCTCACTATGCTGAAGTATAGGAAACCAATTTGAAATAACATACCACAGTCCTACAATCTAGATGAAGAATGGCAATTAAGATGGGCAACTTTTAATAACCACAACCGAACAGATCACACAGATCCAACAAAACCACTTCCAGGAATGCAGTTGCGCTGAAAAATATGGAGCCACCTGAATAGAAGCAGGACAGGACATGCCAGAACTAAGGCAAAGTTCTTTAAATGGGGAATGCCCAAGAGCCATGAATGCAACTGTGATATACCCGAACAAACTATAACACATATAGTTCAACAATGTACTCTCAGGAAATTTCAAGGCACCTGGGATGATCTCACTGCAGCCACACCAGAAGCAGTTGGTGTGGATATCGAATCATAACATCCACCGCATTGCAATTCTATAGCTCCATATTACGGTGATTTTATTATGGTTTTACCTTCTCATATATTGTATTGTCCACATAACTTATATATATATTTGCTGACACTTTATTTTGCCAGACAATAAATAAATAACAAATAATTGATACCAATTAATGAGTCAAGGATGTGCAATCTTTTTCTGATTTTAGATGGATCCAACTTTTGAGCCAGAGGAAAATGAAATCCGTACTCTCTTTGGATTGCATCTAACGCAGAAAAGGAATGATGGTGTGATTGATCGATCACTATTCAAAAACATTGTTACTAAAAATAAAAATGTAAGTAGGAAAAAAACATGTTTTGATATCGGGTATCTGCAAATTAGGTATCTAATAGGTATGTCATCTTGAATGAAAATGGGATTAGTTCCAATAGAAAAGGTTAGTCCTGTTGCATCTGCTATTAAAAGGATCTCTATCAACAGGATTGTTAACAATCACTTTTGAAAACTGGGTAAGATTGCTTATGAACCAGATGGTGGAAACTGCTGTTTGTGCAAGTTCTGTATAGACAGAAAATGCGGAGAAGAACAGAAGATTGGAAATATTAAATGCTAAATTCACTTTGTGTCTGAACTAGACTGCAATTACAAGTGAGGAAGTGGAGTTCTTTCTTTAAAGAAGCAGCCCCAGAAGTCTAGCAGACTTTTCTCTAATGTCTCTTTAGAACACACACTGACAAATCTATTGCTACTACAGATGTGGCAGGTTCAAGAAAAAGGAGTTACTAAAAAAAGTTTTGGATTTTCTGCTTTATTAATCTGGATTAGGAAAGGGGAAAGGGTTTGTGGTAAATTTGATTTAGTCTTTATGCCGCTGTTTTGGGGCACTTTCTTCTTGCTTCAGAATAGCCAAAAACTATACTGCGAAATCAAATTTGGGTCAGTCATCAGGACCAGAGATTTACTGTTCTGAGCTTTTGAACTCATGTTGGAGCCCATCTTCAGATAATTTCTCTACTGGAATGCATGCTTTGGGCTGTTCTCTGAGCCGTGTTTATGTGGTGGCTTTCTATTGGCTAATGGGCGTGTTGATGGCTGGCAATTGGCTGTCTTTTCCTGGTGCTGACAAGGAAGGCACCACATAAATAAACAACTCCCGAGAATTGGCCAAAGCGCATATTCTATTCTTGAAGATTGACTCCATCATGAGTCTGAAAGCTCAGAAGAGTAAATCTCTGGTCCCAGTGACCGATCCAAATTTGATTTCACATCATTATCCTGGGACACATATATTTGCCTTAATTCATGAAAAACTATTCTACTGATTTCCTGACACAGTGATCATAGGTGGAGAATCCTAGACCATTAGCTATGAGAATGATTTGTGAAGCAGTTTACTCTTTCTGACCCAAGCCAGATGTCTAAAAGTCAACACTCCTTATTTTGCCCTTTGAATCTCAAATTTTGACTTCTCTGGTGATCAAGGTCCAGTTGCAACAACAGCAACTTTGGGTTGGCTAGGTAAGGCAAGATGGCTTAAAGAACTGCAAAAACTTTTAACACTGATTATGGCTAGGAAGCAACCTTCCTGATCAGCTCAATAGTGGCAAATTTTATTCAAAAGATCTTTTTAGGATTTCTCTGCAAACAGAGTCTAGTCACTTGTGGAACTACATCAGATGTTTAAACCCAGTTGGCATTCAACAGAATCACCTAGTTACACCTTTGCAGTTCCACCTGACTAAAATACATGGCCTGCAGACAATGAATATTAGGAAACAGGAGATGAAAAGTGTGTTGGTGAAACATACAGCAAAGAACCCCAAAAGTACTTTTCCAAAAGGCAATTGAACTTTCTTGGTTTTTTTCCCTTGAAAACGTTTCACCTCTCATCGGTTCTGGAAAACCTTGGATGAGGCGCAAAATGTTTTCAAGGAAAAAACCAAGTCCAGTTGCCTATTGGAAAAAGCAGTTTGGGACAACCATGACCTGGATAGACATCAAACAAAGAGATACTGGTAAGCTTTTTAAACTGGAATTCATCTCTGACATTTTAAGAAATTGCCTCCCATTAAAAAAAAATATTTATTTTAATTCAACCATCCTTTTCTACTTGTAATCCCCGGGCTACGAGTGTTCACTTAGTGAACGTTTGAAGTTACACGATAAGCGCCCCTTAGTGTTTATGAACAAGTCCTGAAACTATGAATGTTGCAGCACCATGGCAGTTGTTCGCCTTTACGAACAGAAGCTCTGCAACATTCGTTCTATCTATTCCCTTCCGCTCCGCACTTTGCCGGCCAAAATAGAGACTCGGAGGGGCGGGCCTGCACATTTTGGACTGCACCTCCAAACCTCCATTTCCTCTCCAGCCTCTTAGCCACGCAGGCCTGCCCCTCCGAAGCTCTGTGCCAAGCGAGGCCTGCGCAGGCCAAAACAGAGCTGTGGAGTGGCATGCATGGCTGAGAGGCTGGAGAGGAGACAGGTTGCTAGATCTTCACATGGTAAGTGACCCAGCGCAATAGGTTGGGGA
Organism: Arizona elegans; assembly: GCA_022577455.1. NCBI lineage: Eukaryota > Metazoa > Chordata > Lepidosauria > Squamata > Colubridae > Arizona > Arizona elegans. Next base: position 166,015,385 of record JAKOOJ010000001.1, on the reverse strand, counting down.
AGGGAAGCAATTGTGGGGAGCATGGGACCACAAATGGGACACATTTGGTGTTCAGAGGAATCAACAAAAGAATAAGTCAAATTGGAAAATGGTGTAGATCCAGCTGGGACTGAAGACAAAAAAAATGTGGGTGGGGGGGATTATTTAGGATTACTATCTAGTGTAATCCTAAATGATATAAAATGTTGCTGATATTTATAATAGTGCTGAGTCTTCCATTCTAAACCTCCTTCCCCTTCCTAGTCAAGTGACCAGAGAAGAGCTATTATTAAGGAGTTGGAAAGAATTCTAGAAACCAGACCAGCATGAATTCCTGAGTTTGAGAGTTTTTGACTTACAACCAAAATTGGGACCGGAATCCTAGTGGTTTAGTGAAGCAGTCATTAAGCAACATACTCATGTGACTGTTGCCTCAAATGACTGCAATCTTGGTGCTCCTAGTTGTTAAGTGATCTCCTGGATCATTAAGTGGACAGAGTGAAAGTTGCCTGCTGAAGGATTTTGGCTCTGTTTCTGCAACCTGCCAAGAATTTCACCTCCCTTCCCCTTTGCAACCTTCCCTCCAGCTTCCTTTTGACTTCCTGAGGAAACTGGCAGAGAAGATTAAAAAGGGTAATCACATGATCATAGGGTGCTTGGCATGGCAACTAGTTGTAAATGGGAGTTGATTGCCAAGCACCTGAAATACAGTTACATTTGGGGGAGGGGGGGCAACATCTTGTGATGGCTAGAAGTGCTTCATGGCCGTAATAGACCACTTTTCCAAGCTCATTGTAACTTTGAAAAGTTGTTAACTGACTAATCATAAGTCAAGGACTATCTGTAACCAGGTGATATTTTCATTTCCCTTTAAAGATCCAAGATGCCTTTGTAATAATTTTTCTTTGTTTCAGTTGCCTGATTCAGCTATCAGAGATCTCATTGTTGCCACCATTGCTGTTAAATATACTCAGTCTAATTCTGTTTGTTATGCCAAGAATGGACAGGTATGTACATTGGGACATTTAGAGGAGTGTTTTATTCTTCCTGATTTAATATTCAATTTTAAAAGTGATTGCTATCAAAACAGATCTTACTATTACAAAATTGTTCCTAACATTTCTAACATATTTTTTTTTTATCCTGGACAACAATAGTTTTCATCTTGTGTGAGATGGTCTTCAAGAATATGAAGAGTGCTATGATATCAAGCAGTGATAAGAGCATTTGCAGATTTTATGAAAGCTCATAATTTAAGAAAATGTAATCCATGCAGGTTCTAACTAGGCTGCAAAGCCAGGGAAAAGGAGGACCTGAGGAACTACAGATTTCTGGCTTTCCTAGGAAGATTCTGTGTCAGATTGTGTGTTTAATGATGTACAAGCCCCTTGAATACAGTAATTACTACTAGGTAGCAAAGATGGGTCAAGAATAAAATTTAGATTAGAACTGTAATTTTTTAATATGAAAACTTATTACAGTGGGTATACTGTATCTTGATGTCAGCAAAAATGATTCACAAAGAACCCACAGTTCTTTAATTAGCAAGCTAATTGAGCACTGAATTGAATGGATGTCAGTCAAAAAGATACATAATTGGCTTGAAAATAATATTCATACACAAAAAATATGCCTTTCAAGTTAGAGAAAAATGTTAGGTGGCTGACATTAGGTCCAAAAATAAAGTATGTAATGTGGAATATTGTGCTTGACAATCATATTTGTGAAAAAGTTCTTAAAATACTAGCTAATTGCATATTGAATTATAATAGTGTACATGTCTGGAAAAACAACACAAATGCAATTTTAAAGTGCATTAACAGAAATAGTGTATAGAACATAATTAGTTCAGTTTATTCAGCTTGATCAAACCCCAGCTTGAGTAATGAGTCCAGTTTGTGGGAAGGTTAGATCTTGATTGAAAGGAAATATTTCTTAACAATACAATATGAGCAGTTTGACCATGGAGTCAACTACTTAGAAAGGTAGTGATTCTTCCCTATGCCAGATGTATTCAATCAGCAGAAAACAGTCATCTGTCAGGGTTGTTTAATTTGGAATAATTTAGATATTTAATAGTTTGGACTGAATGGGATAAATCGCTCTTTCCACCTGAAGAAATAAAGGAACGTTGAAGGATTCCAAATATTTTAAAAGGAAGTAGAACAGCAAGCTTTCATAACTAAAGTTTGGTCCTTTTTGTGTTTACTTAGATATACATGGCAGGGTTGCATGATGAGACCTTCTTTCAAATGAAGGCATCAAATGGCATCTTACTGTTTTTATTTATTTTTAAAGAAGCCATGTGGGTAGCTCTTAATCTCTCTTTGTCATGCCAAGCTCATGTTCTTTTTTTTTTTAATTAAAAAGTTTTACAAAAAAGAAAAAAATTTTTACAAATATTTCCCCATCCCCCCCCCTTCCTTACCCCCCCCCCACCCACCCCGAACATCCCAGAACAAGATACAGGGTATAACAATTAACAATCATGTGCTAAACTAGGCTAACTAACTATGGATTCCTATCCCCCCCTTCACACTTTAACTCCCCTTTTACTTGACTAAATATAAGTACTCTTAATTTTTATATTCACTCATAAGCTATTTGATACTTTTTAGTCCAATATTTGTTTTGAATATAATCAATCCATCTTCTCCATTCTGATATATATCTTTTTTGTGAATGATCTTTCAAATATGCTGAAATTTTCGCCATTTCTGCCAAATTCGCTACTTTTAATGTCCATTCTTCAATAGTAGGCAAATCTTCCTTCTTCCAATATTGCGCCACCAAAAGTCTAGCTGCAGTTATTAAATTTAAAATCAATTTAGTCTCTATAACCGTACAATCTGTGATTATGCCCAGCAAAAACAATTGTTGAGTAAACTTTGTCTTCTTTTTAAGAATATTTTGGATAATCCACCATATTTTAATCCAAAATGCTTTAAGTTTTTTACAAGTCCACCATATATGATAATAAGTGGCATCATCACAATCACATCTCCAACACTTAGATTGCAAATTCGGATACATACAAGCCAACTTTTTAGGATCTAAATGCCATCTATAGAACATTTTATAAAAATTTTCTCTTAAATTTTCTGCTTGCGTAAATTTTACATTTCTAACCCATATTTTTTCCCAAGTTTCCATCATTATTGGTTCCTGAATGTTTTGTGCCCATATTATCATACAATCCTTAACTAATTCCGTTTCTGAATCTATTTCTATCAATATATTATATAATCTTTTTATATGCATTTGACCTTGATCTCTAATTTGTTTTACCAAGTTTTCCTCCTTCTGCATGATACCAATTCTCTGATCTTCTTTCCATCTAGCTAGCAACTGTCCATACTGAAACCAAGTTTGAATTATTCTTTCTTCTTTTAATGCGTTTAAAGATTTTAACTGCAATATACCCCCTTCCATTTTAAGAAACTCTTTATAGGTAATCACCTCTTGCTTTTATTCTACACTTATATTCTCTATCGCATGTCTGGGTATTGCCCATATAGATATCTTATAACTTAACTTATATTGATACTTTTTCCAAACTCGTAACAAGGCATTCCTTAGTATATGGCTTTTAAAGGTCTTATACACCTTTTTATCATATAATAAATAAGCATGCCAGCCATATGCTTATAATCATATCCTTCAATATTCAATATTCTTTCTTCTGTTGAATTAATCCGGTCACTAATTATTGTTAGGACAGCTGCTTCATAGTATAATCTTAGATTAGGCGTTTTAAGACCTCCTCTTTCACGTATATCTTGCATTATTTTTAACTTTATTCTTGGTCTTTTCCCTGCCCAAACAAAATTATTAATACCCTTCTGCCATTCCCTCAAATTTTCATCTTTCTTGAGTATTGGTATTTGAAACAAAAATAAAAACCTAGGTAAAACATTCATTTTTATTGCTGCTGTTCTTCCCAACAGAGATAATTGTAGTTTTCCCCAATTCTCCATCTCTCTCTGTATTTTTTGCCATAACAATTCATAATTATTTTTATATAATTTTACATTTGAAGCTGTAATATATACCCCTAAATATTTAACCTTTTTTACTATTTCAAATCCTGTTAATCTTTCTAGTTCTTCTTTTTGCTTTACCGTCATATTTTTAGTTATTATCTTTGTTTTTTGTTTATTTATTTTAAATTCAGACATTTGTCCATATTGGCTAATTATATCCATTAAACCTGTAAATGATTGTGCTGGTTGAGTTAAAGTAACAACCAAGTCATCTGCGAATGCTCTTAATCATAATCATTAATTAATTAATTAATTAATCATAATCATTAATTAATCTTAATCATGATGTCTAATTTTAATTCCCTTTATTTTATTTGACCCTCGTATTTTATTCAATAAAGGTTCCAAAGTTAAAATAAACAATAATGGTGATAAAGGGCATCCCTGTCTTGTTCCTTTTTCAATTTTAAAGGTTTCTGTTAAACCACCATTAATTATTATTTGTGCTGTTTGTCTCTGATATATTGCTCTAATAGATTGTGTAAAGTATTCTCCAAACTGCATCTTTTCTATTATTTTCAATAAAAATTGCCAATTCAATCGATCAAATGCCTTCTCCGCATCCAAAAAGATAAGCGCTGCAGGACTTGGTTGTTCCTTTCCAAATATTCCAATAAGTTTACAATTTGTCTTACGTTACATTTCATTTGTCTCCCACTTATAAATCCAGATTGATCATTATGAATCATTTGTTGCATGATTACCATTAATACCAATTACTATTTGCTAATATTTTAGCAAAAATCTTACAATCAGTATTTAAAAGCGATATTGGCCTATAATTCTTAGGTTGACTACGATCTTGATCCTCCTTTGGAATCAGTGAAATAAAAGCTGTTCTCCAGGAAGGGGATACATCTCCTCCGGCTTGAATCTTGCAAAATAGTTCCTTAAGCGGTTCTACCATTTCTAACTGCAAATTTTTATAATAAACAGCTGTCAGTCCATCTATGCCTGGAGCTTTACCCCCCCTTTAACTGTTTAATTGCTAAAATAATTTCCTCCGAAGTTATTGGTTGGTTCAGTCCTTCCCTTTGCTCTGGTGTAATTACGGGAATATTCTCCTCCTGTAAATATCTGTCTTTGCCTTGAATTGTATCACTCGCATATAACTTTGTATAGAATTCTAAAAAAACTTTTTTAATCATATTTTGTTGATATACTTTTTACCTTTGTATTCTATTTTTTCTATAGTACGTAGCTTTTGTTTTTTCCTTAACAAGTAGGCTAACCATCTACCTGGTTTATTTGCATTACAAAAAGTATTATGTTTAGCATATTGTAAGTTAGTTGCCACTTGGTCTGCCATCAACATATTAAACTGCCCTCGTAACAAATTTATTGTTTCCTTTATTTTCTTATCTGTTGGATTCAATATAAGTCCCTGCTCTTTCTTTTTTATTTCCTCTTCTAAATCCCTCCATTTCTTTTCTTGTCTACGTCTATATTTATTATTCAAATGTATTAAGGTTCCTCTCATATATGCTTTACTTGCATCCCAAACCATTTCCATAGGTGTACTCTTGTGCATATTCATAACAAAAAAATCCTTCATTTGTTTTTTACGTTCTTTCACATTTTCCTCATATCTAAACAAATTTTCATTTATCCTCCAAGACCTTCTAGCTCCCTTTTACTGCTCTAATTCCATCCACACTGGGCTATGATCAGATAAAATTCTTGAACATATCTTTGTCTTCTTTACCCTAGAAAAGAAATCATTAGTGATTAATATAAAATCAATCCTAGAAAAGGATTGATGTCTATCAGAAAAAAAAGTAAAATCCTTTTCTTCCACATTTCGTTCCCGCCAGATATCTCTCAACTCCATATCATCCTTCATATCAAAAAAAGATTTGGGCAATCTTACACGATTTTGGGTATTTTGAAGTAATCCTTTTTTGCCCTTTTGGGTGTCCAATACTCCATTCCAATCACCCATTAATATACACGATTTATAATCCCATTGTATTATTTTGGCATGCAAAATCTTATAAAATTTTTCTTGCTGTTGATTGGCAGCATATACTCCAATGAAAAGTGTTTTCTTCCCTTCTATTAGAAATTCAATTGCAATATATCTTCCTTGAGCATCTGCCTCAATTAATTTGGTATTTTAATTTGGCAGATTAATTAAATCTGTCTTTAGGTATATAACTATGCCATTTTTCTTCTCTGGAGCAGATGCAACAAAATGTGTCCCCAATCTTGAATTTATCAAACATTTTAATCTGTCACTCTAATATGTGTTTCTTGTAGACAAATTACATCATTTTTAAACTGTTTCAAATAATGAAATACCTTCTTTCTCTTTTGTGGTGAATTTAAACCATTGACATTCCAAGTCAAAAATTTAGTTACCATTCTTGGCACCTTGAAGCTTTAAGAGCGCCAGCTGAAGATCTTCCTGCACCTTTCTCTTCAGCCTTGCTCCTCCCACTGCTTCTGTTTTTCTTGAGTTTTCATTTGGGTTTGCTGTATCTTTAAATCTTGTTCTTTTTGCTTTGCTGCAGACGGGTCTGCCTTTGATATTTTGGTTCTTCTCTTTTTTCTGCTACTTCCAAAGGTTGAACAGTACCAAAAAGTTACAGTAAATCTTATTCAATAAGTGAGGTCTCTCCTGCAGCTTGTGGCTGTTTACTTTCCTTCTGTCCCTGTATTGCCAGCTCTTCTTTTCTTCTCCTCATTTCCTGAGATGGTGGGCATCCAGCCTTTAATACATTAGTATAAAAATATCTTGCCTTCCAAATTGTGTTAAGACGATGCCTTTCTCCCATATAATTGGGAGATTATATGGGATGGGATGTTCCAGTCCAGCTGGAACATCCCATCCAAACTGAATCTGTCAATTTCTAAATTCATCCACCAAAAAAGCAAACTCCTTTCTGCTTCTCAACATTTTTTTTTGGGGGGGGGGGGATTTCTTTCAGCACTAGAACCTCTTGTCCTGCCATTTGAAGTTTATTTTTATAGAAAGCTTGTAAAATTTCATTTTGGGTCCTCCTTGTTGTAAAGTAAATCACAATGTCTCTTGGCAATTGATTCTGTTTAGCAAACCAGGAATTAACACAATATATTTTGTCAATTTGCAATGAGAGATCTGCTTGTTGCTCCCCAGTTATCTTTGCAAGAGCCTGTGCAAAGATCTCTCTCAAGTTCTCTTGATTGTGTTCTCTCAGACCTCTTACTCTCAGGGCAAACTCCATCGCTCTATATTGTAACATCACCACTTCATCGTCTGCCCTATCCACCTTGGTCTGAACTTAATCCGTTTTATTTTCCAAATTCAAATTAGACTGATTAATTTCTTCTACTCTTTCATCCAACAATTCAATGTGTTTTGCCAGACCCTGAAATGCCATTACTATATCTTCTCTTATTTCCTTATTCCGAGTTTGAATGACCTCTTTAATTTCAGCCATCTCTTCAGATGGTCCCTTAATTTTCCCGTCTAAAAAAGAAGTTTGTTGCTTCAAAGCCTCCTGCAGAGATTCCTGTAAAACTTCCAAAGTCAATATTTGTGGGTTTGAAGTAGACAGAGATTGTAATTTTGATGGCTATGCTGGCGATCCTCCAGCACTTTTAAAGCCAGATTTTATTTGCTTAGAAGGCATTTTTAGCTTTCAATTTATACTTCTTACAGCAACAAAATCGGTAAATCCAAATATTTTTAAATCTTTTGTAAGTATTATAGTTTATTTAAAGTCCAAACTGTAATCTTTCCACTTTAAATCTTTCTTTCTTTGGTGTAGAATCCAATAATCTTAAAACAGCCTTAGAAGCGCTAACGATGTTAACAATCACTTTCACTATAACTTTCACTTTCACGCCCTGTTACAGTTCAGGCGCCATTTTTCCTTTCATTTTTAGAAGTCTTAAAAGGAAGAAATATAGATACAGAGTTAAAGTTCAGTACTTGCAGTTGCTAGAATGCCTGTTTTTGTTCTGCCTGCTTTGAGATTATTTTGAATCTCAATGTTGATTGCAGGAGTGGTCGCGGTGTCTTGTTCTGCTTAAAGCAGAGAAGTCCCGGATTCGGAGCTCAGTCAGACTACCAGGTAGCTCTCACCCCCAATCCCCAGAATTACTCCTAGGGTTTTTGGGGAGCTCTACCTTTGCCCGGCTGCTCGCCTTCCTCTCTTCTCCCGAGGGGAAGGTTTCCAAACCGCCAGACAGCTGATTTGCACTGTCTTAGCGGTTTTAACAAAATCGCGGGGCTGACAACTTCCGGTTTGGTCTTCGTCGTCGCCAGATGGTCTTTTTTTAGACCGCCAGCCCCATCGTCTATAAAGAGCCGCTTCGAGAAAGGAGAAGCGGCTTGGAAAACTCCAAATCTGAAAGGAATTGCGAGGAGAGCCGGCGAGATTAGGTTGAGCCCCAGTGAAGCCCTCAGATTGCTTTTTTTTTTTTTTGCTTCTGGGGGAGGAAACAGGCGAGGCTCCCTCTCCAGCTCGCCGAAGTTCCGGACTTCAGGGACGATTCTACTTAGTAGAACAAGACGGCGTGACCATCCTTACAAGTGAAAATAAAGAGAATCTCCTAATCGAGCAGGGTGAAATTGGGACTTGAACCTCAAAATCGCAAGTATTTCTGCTGTGCTGAGCTAGCCCTGCGACTAAATTTAAGTGGGAGATTGAAAGCTCTTTGAAAATGGCGCCCAGCTTCCGCGCTAGGGAGAGCTGAAAGCGAAAGTGGATTTGCATAGTTATTTTAACATGCTACAAAGTATCACTGCTTGTAACAAGTGAAGAGAAAAGGGAAATTCTTTTAAAGCAAGCCTGATTCTGATTTAATTTTATCTCTAATCTGACTAAACCTGGGGGAATTTTTTAGAGGATTCTGTGGAGGAAGAAAGGGAAAAAAGATCTTTTTTGAAAAAGTTAGACTACGTGGCAGAATGGCGTCTAAGCAGCCTAAGCAAGATACGAAGGTGGTGGTGGGGGATCCCCCACGCATAAGCCGCAACAACAGCCTTCTAGCCAGCAGAGCTAAAGAAAGGAGATTGATCTTGAAAGCTTGAAAGAATTTATTGCTCAGGCTTTGATGAGGCAAGATGAAAATATAGATGAGAAGTTTAAAAAATCTCAACAGGAAATTAAGCAGGAGATCAAAGAAATCAAAGAGGTGGTTCAAGAAAAATATGACAAGGTGACTAAAAAGTTAATGACTGTGGTGACTGGTCTCTCAGCTGCAGTTGTGCAAACTGATAAAAAGGTGGAGGAATATAAATCTGAAGTGGATGCTAAAATGAAGGAGGCTGATCATAAAATCTTTAATGTTGACAATAAAATGCAAAGGATTGAAAATGAGGTGACAATGATGCAATTCAGATCTATGGAATTTGCTATAAGACTTAGAGGTATAAGAGAGAAAATTGAAAACGGCTAAAGCACCAGGGACGGGCGGTTTAACAGCAGTGTATTATAAAACTTTACAAGCAGAAATGATTGAACATCTCAAAGATTTATTTTGCAGTATACAACAAGGGGGTAAAATACCTCCTTCATGGAAAGCAGCTTATATCTCATTGATACCGAAAGAGCAAGCAGGTCCTAAAAAACCTGAGAATTATAGACCAATATCTCTTCTGAACAATGATTATAAAATTTTTGCAAAAGTATTAGCCAACAGATTAATGCCAGTTATTCAAGAGGTGATTCATCATGACCAAGCAGGATTTATAGAAAGCAGATATATGAAGGATAGTGTGAGGCAAATAATAAACTTATTGGACTATCTTGAGAAGAATAAACAGATATCTGCAGTGCTGGTGTTTCTGGATGCGGAGAAGGCCTTTGATAGAGTGGATTGGAATTTTCTGCTAAAGACTTTGAGAAAAATGGACTTTGGGGATCAGTTTATACAGGCGGTTTCAGCAATTTATCAACAACAAATGGCACAAATGGAAGTTAATGGAAGTTTGACTACAAATTTTAGTATTGAAAAAGGAACAAGACAAGGATGTCCGCTATCCCCATTGTTATTTATTCTAACATTAGAAGTCTTGTTGAATACAATACGGGACTCAAACTCATTATATGGCATAGCTATTAGGCATGAGGATTATAGGATTATAGGATTATAGGACCAGGGCATTTGCAGATGATCTGGTTGTTACCCCTAACACAGCCGATGGAATCAATAATCCAGATGAAAGACATTATAAAAGAATATAGTATGATATCAGGATTTAGACTGAACCAGAAAAAGACTAAGATGATTGTTAAAAACATGACACAAGATCGTAAGCAGGAACTTGAAAGCAAGGCAGGCTTTGAAATTATATCAAAAGTTAAATATTTAGGAGTTCAAGTTGCAGACTCAAATATAAAATTATTTCAAAATAATTATGAGGTGTTTTGGCGAGAGATACAAAAGGAGATGGAGACTTGGAAAAAACTGCAGCTGTCGTTGCTTGGAAGAATAGCAGCAGTTAAGATGAACGTTTTGTCTAGATTTCTCTTTTTGTTCCAAATGATTCCGGTGCTCAAAAGTGATAAGCAACTGAGAGAATGGCAAAAAGGACTGAATAAGTTTGTCTGGAATGAGAAAAAGCCGAGAGTTAAACTGAAAATTATGCAAGATGTCCCAGAAAGGGGAGGCCTTAAACTCCCAAACCTACAATTGTATTATGAAGCAGCAGCTTTGACGCAAGCAAGTGACTGGTTTGGAAGGAAAAAGACTGGAATATTGAATATAGAAAGTCATGATCTTGAATTTGGTTGGCATGCATATTTATTCTATGAGAACAAAGTGGATAAAGTATTCAAAAGCCACATACTTAGGAATTCTTTGATGAGAGTTTGGAAGAAGCACCGATTCAAATGGGATTACAAAATACCATTATGGCTTGATCTTGGTCAAAAAAGTTCTTTTTATGGATGGGGGCAGATGGCAATTAAAGACATTAGAAACACTGTTGGAAGAAGGGATTAATTTAACTTGGCTACAGTATAATCAACTTCAACTGAGATGGAAAGAAGATCAAAAAACTGGTATAATGATGTATGAAGAAGAATTGGTTAGACATATAAAAGAGAAAGGTCCAATGCATATTAAGAGGGTTTATAATGTTTTGTTAGAAAGAGATTCGGAAACTGAACTGGTTAAAGATTGTATGATAAAGTGGGCACAAAATTTTGCAGAACCAGTGATGTTGGAAACATGGGAAAAAAATATGGGTCCAGAATGTTAAATCTTGCAGTTGCTAGGACTCCTGTTTTTGTTCTGCCTGCTTTGAGATTATTTTGAATCTCAATGTTGATTGCAGGAGTGGTCGCAGCGTCTTGTTCTGCTTAAAGCAGAGAAGTCCCAGATTCGGAGCTCAGTCAGACTACCAGGTAGCTCTCACCCCCAATCCCCAGAATTACTCCTAGGGCTTTTGGGGGGCTCTACCTTTGTCCGGCTGCTCGCCTTCCTCTCTTCTCCCGAGGGGAAGGTTTCCAAACCGCCAGACAGCTGATTTGCACTGTCTTAGCGGTTTTAACGAAATCGCAGGGCTGACGATCCAAAAGGAGCGTCTGTCAGCGCCTGCGGTACTACCGGAAGCTTTCAAGCTCATGTTCTTCATGAGGTTTAATAAAACTTGACTTTCAAAAACTCATTCAAGCATTTTCATTTCTTCATCTTTTTTTTTATTGAAAAGTTTTATAAGAAATACAAATAATTTTCTCCCCCCACCCTTTCCCCCTCTCCATACCCTCGAACATCATTCTTTTTGAACATTACTCCCTAATAAAATTCTGAATTTAACATTAATCCTCTTCATTAAAAAAAAATGGTTATCTTGAGATCTTATACATTTTGTCTCATATACCTGTTAAAATAATATAAGCTTACGTTGAACATTTTAAAAATCTCTTAATACCTTTAAAACACTTATTTACCAAATATAAATTTCAAAATCTACCAGAGGATATCTTTCAAGTTTTCAATTAACCAATGTTAATACCTCTAACTTTTTAGAAAGCAGCCCTTTTACTATCCAAAACTAATTATCATTTTGTAATAGAATTCTGAATTTAACATTAATCCTCTTTGCTTCAAAAAGTTGGGCATCCTGAAAGCTTACACAATTTATCTCATATATCTTTTAAAATAATATAATCTTATGTTAAACATTTTAAAAATCTCTTAATACCATTGAAACACATATTTGCCAAATGCAGATTTCAAAATCTACAGGAAGATATCTTTCAAATTTTCAATTCCTAAAATAACCTTTAATACCAATGTAATTAAACTTCTCAGTTTATTACTAGAATCTTCCTTCCCCAAAGAGAAAAAAAGCAAATATTTAATCTTCTATTCTTCTCTTCTATCTATATATTTTCCAGTCCTTTTTTTTAATTTTTTTCAACATTCCCCCCAATTTTATTTTTGAAAATTTTAAAATGTTGATTTGAGGTTGATGTTTCTGAAATACTTGCGCTCTCCTTGAAATCACTTTTTTTAGTTTGAGATCTCCATTTCGACTCTTCTTGCTTGTATAGTCCTTCAATCCATTCCTTTGCTCATATAGCCAAAATTTGTTGCCATAGAGTTTGTCAGCTTGCAATAAGGAGTCTATTTGTTGCTTTTTTATCAGTTGAATGGAAGCGTCTACCCAGTTCTTTGTTTCAGCTGTGCCAGCCTGCCTTTCAGTCCTAACAGCCTCTCGATCTTCCAAGGGCAGACTCTTCTGAAAAATTCCCTGCTGCCCATCTAACGACTCCTTATAATTTTCCAAGCTGTTTTTTGAAAAAGCTCTTTCAATTATATCCAAAAGCGCAGAATTAAAGGGGTCTAGAAGTTCTTGAAAAGCTTTAACAGTTACAGCTTGAGAATTTGCTGATTCACCAGCCCTGCTGTCAGCCATATTTCAGCCACTTTGTATTTATCCAGCTGTTAGGTCGACAATTCCAACTATTTTCCACACAGTATAAGAGCAAAATTTTAGTTAAAGTCAATACCAAATTCTTTTCCTCAGTACCAAATGCTTTTCCTAGGTGCTTCCACTTTAAAACTTTCTCTTAAAGTGTAATCCAGTAGCTGTATCAATGTTGCAAACGTTAACAAGCATAACAAGCATTTTCCCTAGTAGCTTCTTCCTCCCGCCCTCAGGAGCCATTTTCTGCATTTTAAAACGGAGTTAAAGTGTTGCTTGCAATTTTTTCTCTTTTTTTCTCCTGGTTTGCTCTGTCTGCAATCAAGGTAAAGATGTTAAAAGTCCCCTCATTTTTTTTCCCAGCAGATTTTGGTCGCGGCTTCGAGCTCTGCTTTTGCAGAGTCGTCCCTGGTCCGGAGCAGCTTGACAGGCTTCAATAGGGAGCCCACACCCTTCGCGCCCCAGGATTTCTCCTAGCGCGCTTGGGGGGCTCTACCTATGCCTGTCAGCTCTTCTCTCTCCCCTTTGCCCGGGGAGAGGGTTCCAAGCCTCCAGACAGCTGGTTTTCGGTTGTTCTGGGGCTTTTACGGAACCGGGGATCAGGCGCTCATAAAAGAGCGTCTTCAAAGCTCACGGAGCCAACAGGAAGTCCTTCATTTCTTCATCTTAATGTGTTCTCTTTGGGTCTTTGTAGAAATAATGCTATTATAGGGGAATTCGCAGATGTGATTTGGCAAAAGGTAAACTAGGCGTGCCACAGGTGGCATGTGGAGCCATGTTGTCTGGCATGTGTGGCATCGGCATAGAGGAGAAGCAGGAAAGCTTTTCATCAGGGAGACTACCATACAGAGACCCATTTGGAGGGATCTGGGTGGGGCGTGTCCTGCCTAATTCGGCTGCCGTTTTTCCTTTCCAGACCAGCTCCAAGCAAGTGGTACAGGCAGCAACACAAGAACTGCTGAAGTTTGTGCACCACTTGCTTTGAAGTGGTCTGGAAAGGAAAAAAACGCAGCTGAATTAGGCGGGACACGCCCCACGCAGCTCCCTTTGGTAGCCTCCCTGCTGAACTATGCAACCCGAGTGATTGCCCACCCAAACGGAGCCCGCTTTTCCTGCAGCAAATGAGCTCGGGGCGAGAAAAGTGCTTCCCACTTCTCCTCTACTTGCATGCTGTTACCAGCTCTACATCCAGGTAGCAGCTGGTGGCCCTGGATAGCGGCGTCTTGTTGGTCTTGGGGGGAGGGGGTGATGAGATCACCAATTGATAGGACTGAGTATCTTAAAGCTTTTTCAATTAAGAGTTTGATTTGTATTTTATTTTAATTTTTGACAAATGTAGCCCTTTAAACATATACACATCTTTGTCTTTTAAAAAATGTGAACTAGGTGGGCTTGGGATGGGGGCACATGGGGTTTGTATGCTTTTTAATCTTCTTTAAAACATTCACATAACCACATATCTCTTCTATTGTTTTATCTACTGTTTTATCTTCATAAACGACTTAGATGAGGGAATAGAAGGGGAACTGGCAGGAATAGTTAAGGCCCTAGAAGATAGGCTCAAGATCAATCTGGATCTTGACAGACTTGAACACTGGGCCCTATCCAACAAAATGAAATTCAATGTAGAGAAAAGTAAAGTCTTACACTTAGGCAAGAAAAACCAAAAGTACGCATATAGAAGAGCAACCAGGATGATGGGGACTGGAGACTAAAACATATGAAGAATGGTTACAGGAACTGGGCATGGCTAGTCTAGTGAAGAGAAGGTCCAGGGGAGATCAGGGTTAGAAGGCCCTAATTTTTTTTTTAAATAATTTTTTATTTTTTTTTAAACAAAACAAATATAAAACATTCCATCTTTCCTTATGCAGTGTGTAGTCTGGGTACATACATCTCTGTGCAACATCGTTCCTCATTTATCACATCTTTCACATTAATTTTATAATATGTTAAGTACATTACACATTTAAATATTGTAAAAATTTCCCATTTTCTTCTTGGCATCTTTCAATAATAATACCCTATTAACATCAAATATCATTATTCTCTTCATACATTTACTAACAATTTTCATCTTATTTATAATTTTCTTAATATATTTTCTACTTATTTTTAGTCTCCTTCATTTCCAAGCTCCATTTTTATTCTCCAACTATTGATAAAATGCTTCCCATATCATATAATATTCAGTTTGTTCTTTCTCTTTAATTGCTAACGTTAATCTTCATTTCTGCACATTCTAATATTTTCCTTATCACCTTCTCTTCAATAGGAATCTCTCCACTTTTCCAATGTTGTGCAAATACAATTCTAACTGCAATTAATACATGAATAATTAAATATACATTCTCTTCATTATAGGTTTCCAGTAAAAGTCCTAACAGAAATATTTCTGGTTTCAACTCAATATGTTGTTGTATTATCTCTTGCAACCATGTCTTTTTTCAGTACTTCTTTGCTTCTTCATGTGTCCACCACGTATGATAGTAAGATCCAGGTAGTTGGTGACACTTCCAACATTTAGCTGATTTATCTTTAAACATCTTTGCCAACCTCACCGGTGGTAAATGCCATCTGTAAAACATCTTATACAAATTCTCTTTATATGCGGTTGACATGGTTAATTTATAATTCCTATCCCTCAATTTCTGCCATTTATCCAGTTCTATCGTATAACCAAAGTTTTTCGCCTATGCTATCATTGTCTGTTTTACTTGTTCCTCCTCCAATTTCATACGTAATTATATGATTTCTTTATTGCCCTCTTTTCTGTTCCTGTTAGGATTTTATCTAACTCTGTTAATTCTTTATAAAAGTCATGTAATTTAACATCTTTCTCATATCTAGACTGTATCTGCACATATAAAATACCATGTTATATTGATCCCTTGTTTGCTCATTTCTTCTTTTGTTTTAAGTCCCCCATCTTCGTTTAAGATATTTTTATATCTTATAATATTTCAAATATTAATAATATTTGGGTGAATCAGTGCTTCCATTTTTGAAAGCCAAACTGGTATCCTCAAATAATGTTGTTCTTTAATTTTCTCCCACACTAATAATAATGCATTCCTTATATAGTGTCTTTGAAAATATCCATGTATCTTATTTTTTCCCATACCATAAAAATGCATGCCATCCCAGTTGTAAATCATGTCCTTCCAAGGTCAGTAGTCTTGTATTCTGCAATACAATCCACTCTTTCATCCATGACAAGGTTGCTGCCTGATAGTACAGTTCCCAATTTGGTAGTCCAAAACCTCCTCTACTTCTTACAGTGGGGCAAAAAAGTATTTAGTCAGGCACCAATTGTGCAAGTTCTCCCACTTAAAAAGATGAGAGAGGCTTGTAATTGTCATAGGTAGACTATGAGAGACAAAATGAGAAAACAAATCCAGACAATCACATTGTCTGATTTGGAAAGAATTTATTTGCAAATTATGGTGGAAAATAAGTATTTGGTCAACATCAAAAGTTCATTTCAATACTTTGTTATATATCCTTTGTTGGCAATGACAGATGTCAAACGTTTTCTGTAAGTCTTCACAAGGTTGGCACACACTGTTGTTGATATGTTGGCCCATTCCTCCGTGCAGATCTCCTCTAGAGCAGTGATGTCGCTGGGCAACACGGACTTTCAACTCCCTCCAAAGGTTTTCTATGGGGTTGAGATCTGGAGACTGGCTAGACCACTCCAGGACCTTGAAATGCTTCTTACGAAGCCACTCCTTCATTGCCCGGGCAGTGTGTTTGGGATCATTGTCATGCTGAAAAACCCAGCCACGTTTCATCTTCAATGCCCTTTCTGATGGAAGGAGGTTTGCACTCAAAATCTCACGATACATGATCCCATTCATTCCTTCCTGTCGTCCTGGTCCCTTTGCAGAGAAACAGCCCCAAAGCATGATGTTGTCCACCCCCATGCTTCACAGTAAGTATGGTGTTCTTTGGATGCAACTAAGCATTCTCTCGCCTCCAAACACGACGAGTTGTGTTTCTACCAAACAGTTCTACTTTGGTTTCATCTGACCATATGATATTCTCCCAATCCTCTTCTGGATCATCCAAATGCTCTCTAGCAAACTTCAGACGGGCCCGGACATGTACTGGCTTAAGCAGGGGGACACGTCTGGCACTGCAGGATCTGAGTCCCTGGCGGCGTAATGTATTACTAATGGTAGCCTTTGTTACGTTGGTCCCAGCTCCCTGCAGGTCATTCACTAGGTCCCACCATGTGGTTCTGGGATTTTTGCTCACCGTTCTTGTGATCATTTTGACCCCACGGGGTGAGATCTTGCGTGGAGCCCCAGATCGAGGGAGATTATCAGTGGTCTTGTATGTCTTCCATTTTCTAATTATTGCTCCCACAGTTGATTTCTTCACACCAAGCTGTTTGCCTATTGCAGATTCAGTCTTCCCAGCCTGGTGCAGGTCTTCAATTTTGTTTCTGATATCCTTCGACAGCTCTTTGGTCTTCACCATAGTGGAGTTTGGAGTGTGACTGTTTGAGGTTGTGGACAGGTGTCTTTTATACTGATAACAAGTTCAAACAGGTGCCATTAATACAGGTAATGAGTGGAGGACAGAGGAGCCTCTTAAAGAAGAAGTTACAGGTCTGTGAGAGCCAGAAATCTTGCTTGTTTGTAGGTGACCAAATACTTATTTTCCACCATAATTTGCAAATAAATTCTTTCCAAATCAGACAATGTGATTGTCTGGATTTGTTTTCTCATTTTGTCTCTCATAGTTGAGGTCTACCTATGATGACAATTACAGGCCTCTCTCATCTTTTTAAGTGGGAGAACTTGCACAATTGGTGGCTGACTAAATACTTTTTTGTCCCACTGTATATCCTGCATCATTTTCAAACCAATTCTTGCTTTTTTCCCTTGCCAAATGTACATATGTATTATTTTATTAAGTTCCTCAAAGTATTTCTTTTCCAATTTTATCGGAATTGTCTGAAATAGATACAATAATCTTGGCAATATGTTCATTTTAATTGTTGCTATTCTTCCTACCAAAGATAATTGCAAATTCTTCCACTTTTTCCAGAATTACTTGGATTTGCTTCAACAGTTTGTGGTAGTTATCTTCCTTAATTGTTGCACATCTTGCTTTCAGCTGTATCCCTAAGTATTTGACTTTCTTCACTATCTGAATATCTACACTTTACTAATTCATTTTTTTTGTTTTTTGTGAGATTTTTAACTAGAATCTTAGTTTTCTCTTTATTTATTTTTAGCTCTGCCACTTCTCCATATTCTTCTATTTTTTTTATTAATTTGGGCCCTGTTTTGAATAGATCTTCCAAAATAAAGGCTAAATCATCTGCAAACGCCTATAGTTTATATTGTTCCTTTTTAATCTCCATGCCTTTTATCTCTGTATCTTGTCTAATATTTCTATTTAATACTTCCAACGTCAATATAAATAGTAATAGAGATAGTGGACATCCTTGTCTTGTGCCTTTCATAATCCTTACTTTCTCCGTCATGTCTCCATTTACTATCACTTTTGCAGTTTGCTCACATTAAATCATTTTAACAAATATCTCTCCAAAGTCCATCTTTTCTAACTGTGCTAGCATAAATTGCCAATTCATGTTGTCAAATGCTTTTTGTGCATCTAAGAAGATCAACACTATTTGCTCCTCTCAATGTATTTCATAACAGTGGTGAAATCTAAATTTCTTTCCTACCGTTTCTGTGGGCGTGGCTTGATGGGGGTCATGTGACTGGGTGGGCATGGCTATGTAACCATGTGATTGGGGAATCAAAAGACAAAAACTCGCTAACAATGTCCTGCTGGAGCAGGGTTTGACTAGATGACCTCCAGGTCCCTTGCAGCACTGGATTATCCCCTAAAGCTGCATCTCGTGCCAGGTTTGTAGTCCTTCTGTCCTCTCCTTTTTCCTTCCTACCTTCCTCCCTCCCTCTCTCTCTCTCTCTCTCTTTCTCTGGGAATCTCTTGAGGGAAGCCTGCTCTGAACAAAAAAGGACCCCCCCCCCATTTTTGGCCTACAACCCCCCCCCCCCCATTTTTGGCCTACAACACCTTTTTTTGGCCTAGCAGGCTTCAGGGAAGCCTGCTGGGAGGAAAAACAGACCTCCTCCATGCTGCACCCCGTAAAAAAAAAGGTTCCGACGATCGTGTGCCACAACTATGATCATCGGAGCCTTTTTTTTTTACCTTTTAAAAGCATTTTTTTTAGTACCGGCTCGGGTGAATAGGTAGTAAAAAAATGCTTTTAAAAGTAAAAAAAAAGGCTCTGACGATCAGAGCTGTGGCGCGCGATTGTCAGAGCCTTTTTTTAACCTTTTAAAAGCATTTTTTTACTACTGGCTCATAGGTTGTAAAAAAATGCTTTTAAAAGTAAAAAAAAGGTTCTGACGATCAGAGCTGTGGCACGCAATCGTCAGAGCCTTTTTTTAACCTTTTAAAAGCAGAAAGTAATGTCACCGGTGTGGGTGGGCAGAGCCTCGCGCCACCATCACTACAGTTTCTCCGAACCACCTGCCACAATTGCTACCGGATCGCTTGATCCGATCCGAACCGGGATCATTTCACCCTTGTTTCATAATACTCCAAGATGTTCAGAATTATTCTCATATTATCTTTAATTTAGGTAAAAAACTTTTTTGATCTGGATGTATGAATTGGTTTAAAAACTGTTTCAGTCTTTCTGCAGTTATTGACGCAGATATTTTATAATCCACATTTAACAAGGATATTAGTCTGTAGTTTTTTATTTGTTGTACCTCCGCTTCTTCTTTCGGTATAAGGGTAATATATGCTTCCATTCATGAATTCGGTACCTTTGCTTCTAACAAAAGTTTATTGAATATTTCCAGCATTGGTTTGCTTAAAATTTCTTGCAATTCTTTATATAGTTCAGCTGATAGACCATCCGGTCGAGGTGTCTTCCCATTTTTTTTGCCTCTTAATTGCTTCTGTTAACTCCATCATAGTTATATATTCATCTAGTGCTATTTTGACTGCTTCAGGTATTTTAGGTATTTTAGCTTTTTCCAAATATTATTTTATTTTCTCTTCTGCTATTGACTCTTTTTCATATAGCTTCTTATAATAATTTTGGATCACTTGCTTTTTCTCTTCATTTTGGTATTGAATTTCTCCTTCATTGTCCATTAATTTGTCTATCAATTTCTTTTTCTCTCTCTCTTTTTTACTTGTACGCCAGACATCTTCCTGGTTTGTTAGCATTTTCAAAAAAAGTTTTGTTTAGCACTTTTAATTTTCCGTGCTAATTGTTCTTTTTCCATTAAACTCATTTTATGTTTCATTAAGGCCATTTGATTCTTTATTTCTTTTTTTGTGGATCTTTTTGTAATTCTAACTCAAGTATCTTATATTCTTCTTTGATAATATTCTTTGATTTTGTTTCTTCTTTCTGCTTTGCTTCCCTCTATATGTTATAGCTATAGCTCTAATATATTTTGTAATGATGTTTCTTCTTTTCTATTCTCTTTGAAAGAAAAGTCTAGTTCTCTTCCCATAAATTGAATACATTTCTTTTCTTTTAATATTTCTTGGTTCAGTGTCCATCTCGATATTCTTTTTTGTCTTTTCCATATAACTTTTATTGGGTTGTGGTCTGCCCAAGTGCTTAATTCAATACTGTATTTCTTGTACATTAGCTTTCAATTCTGCTGTCATCCATATCATATCTATCCTTGACCAAGACGCATGTCTGTTTGAGTAGAATAAATATTGATTTTCTTTGGGATGCATTTCTCGCCAAACATCTTGAATAGCTATTTCTTCCGCCATTCTTGAAAAGGCTTTAGGAAGTGTTTTTGTTGCTTTTTTATTCACTTTTCTATTTTATAGTCCTTTTCTACATGCATGATTGCATTAAAGTCTCCCAGAATACAAATGTTATCATAATCAAGTTCTGCTATTTTATTATGAAGTTTTCTATAAAAATCCTCTTGGTTGGCGTTTGGTGCGTATATTGCTACCAAAAGCATCAATTTGTTATTCATCATTAATTCCACCATCAAAATTCTGCCTTCCTCATCTGTAAAAAACTTGTTTAGCATTTATTGTTTCTTTTATATATATAAGGCTATTCTCTTTTCTTTTGTAGTGATAAAGCGATATATAACTTCCCAATTTTAGGGTATTCCAATACTTTCTTATGTTGTTTTTGTGTGTGTGTACTTCTTGCAAACAAATTATTTCCATTTTTTTTCCTGATCTATGAAAAATCTTTTTCCTTTTTATTACCAAATTCAGTCCATTTATATTGATTGAAATTAATTTGAATTCTTCTTCCATAGTTATTTGTAAATAGGATTTGTTGTTCTAGTCCAGCGGTTCTCAACCTGGGGGTCGTGACCCCTTTGGGGGTCGAACGGCCATTTCACAGGGGTCGCCAAAGCCCTCTCTCGCCTCCCCCCCCCATGCCTTCACTCACCCTCACCCTCTGCCTCTGTTGGATTGCCTGGTCGCCGTTCGCTTACCCCGCCCACTCCCAATCTATTGCTGCCTCCGGAGTCCCAGCTGATGGCTAGAGGGAAAAAAAACTTTAAATTCTTGCCGCGGGGCTTCAAAGAGCAAGCTGCAAAGAGGTAAATTCCTGGAGCAGATTTTTTTCCCTCTAGCTATGCTGAAAAAGCGAAATTGAAAGTAAGCAGGCTGCAACGTGACAAAATGAGGCAGAGAGATTTCTTTTTCTTTTTCCTCACCAAAAAAAGTAGGTGCAAAACTGCAAACAATGGGAAATTTAGGGCAAAAGAGGAGAGTTCAAGGGAATTGTAATAATTGAGATACTGTATATTGTATATTGTGTTGAAAGCAGAAATGGTTAAGTTGTGGTTTGGAGGAATATATGGGGGAAATTATTTGGTTTATTATTATTGGTAAATATAATTAATTGATTTGTAAGAAATTGGATTGCATGGAAATAATTGGAATATTCATGTTCATATTGATTGATATACAAAAAAGATAGTTATATAACTAATTGATTTATATTAAAATGTTGAATTTGTATTAAACAACTGTATTACATAATTAACCAATGTGAGGATGGATATAAAAATAGAGGACAATTCGAAGGGGTATAATATAGAATAGAAGGGAAAAATTGAATTTGATTAAGATTAGAGATGAGAATGAAGGGTAATATTGGTTTTTTAAAAAAATAGATGAGGAATAAATGTGGTAAAAAGTAAATATAGAAATTGTAAATTTAATTGAAATGACTAAATACTGTGTTGGAAGAAATATCCTTCTGGGTTCTGCTCCAAGTGGGGAAAAAGACACTGGAAACATGGAGACTGCTTGGAATGATGGTTTAATGGTGGACAGGATCACATGGCTTGATGGGGCCCATTGTGTTAGTTTCTGTTGCTATTGTGTTGCAAATGTCCTTTGACAAAGGATTGACTTTCTGCCTCTGGCCCATTAACAAAGGGTGGGGAGCAGGAAGGTGAGAGCTGCTTTGTCTGTAAAATATGCTTCTCCATTTCTCATCCAGGTAGGGAAATATAATATTCTGCCTTTTTAATATTTCCCAAAATATTTCATTCTTCTAGGAAAGGGGTGGGTGCTAACCTCCTACAACTGTTTAAATTTGTGAACCGGCCAAATACTCTGTTCAAAGAAAATACATTGTATGTTTGTATGTGTGTTTCTAATTATTGCTATTTATTGCTATTTGTTCTCTTTTATTCTTTAAAGTTTAACAATTCATTCTTTATCTTAATATCTTAATATTTGTTTGGGGTTGGCTTTCTTCCCTTTCATCTTTTTTATTGTACAGCAATCTTTCTCCTCAAACCTACCACCTCTGTCTTTTCTTTCTTACTTACTTTCTCTTCCCCCCCTCTTCTTCTTCTCCCTACTTCCTCTTTCTTTCTCTTTCTCCTCCTCTCTTCCTCCCTCTCTTACCTTCACTCCTACTCTAATTTCCCTTCCCTTCCTTCATCCCTCCCTATTGCTGTATCCTTTTATGCATATGGACTACTCAGAGGGCTGAAAAAGTTATTTTTGACTGGTCCTCGCACTTTTGACCAGTCCTCGAATTTACGATTGTCCTCACAGTTTTTTGTCCTATCTTATACCATGTTGAAGAGAAGCAGTTGTGAAATGAGTGACATGGTTGTTAAGAATGCTGCACATGATTTATTATTATGCTAAATTAGGAGTTATTATATAATGTTATAGTAGAAAGTCATTTTGAAATGTATAGTATAAGGGGGATATGATAATCTTATTAGAAAGAAAGGGTCAGCATATGGGGATGGAGTAAGGGGATCATAAAGTATTATATAATCTGTTATGAATTTGGGTTTTATTATGAAGAAGTCACAGGGGGAAGGGGGGGTTAGGGAGGAGGGGGGAAAAGGGGGAAAAATTTTGTATTTGAAAAAGGTTTTTTTTTCAAAAAGAATGCTGCACAGGCATAAATGTGAGGATGGTCATAAGTGTGAGGACCAGTCAAAAGTGCGAAGACCTGTCAGAAATGACTTTTTTCAGTCCTCTGAGTAGTCCCTATACATATAGCCATGGCCACCCGGTCACATGACCAGCTAGCCATGCCCACCCAGTCACATGACCTCCAAGCCACACCTACAAAATAAGCCACGCCCACAGAACCAGTAGTAAAAAAATTTAGAACCCACCCTTGATTGGGAGTCACCACAACATGAGGACCTGTATTAAAGGGTCGCGGCATTAGGAAGGTTGAGAACCACTGTTCTAGTCGTTCTTATCTCTGTTGGTTCTTTTGCTCTTGCTCCCTCTCTTAACGCTGTTTCCTCCCAATCTCTTTCATCGTCTTTTCTTTGCATGCTCTTCTCTTCCTTCCCTTCTTCTCGTTGTCTTGGCTCTTCTTTGTCACTTATTCTCATTTCCTCTTGCATTCCAAAATATTGCTCATAAAATTAATCTGGTTTCTCTTTGGAGTCCAGTCTATGTCTTTGTTTCCTCCAAGTTACCAATATTCCCTCTGGAATCAACCACCTGAAGTTTGCTCCGTGCTTGATTAGTTGTCCTGTTACTGATATTCTCTCCTTATTTCTCTTACTCTTCTCGACACATGTTTTAATACTACAATTTCCTTCTCCTTCTATTTTAATGGGTCATCTCTCGCTATTTGTTAGACTTCTGCCTTCATTGCTTTTTTTTGTGAATCTCACATGGACTTCTGTAGGCAGTTTATGTCTTGCCACATATCTGGTATTGACTCTAAATATCTCATCAATATTTTCCAGTATTTTTTCTTTATCTATCTCTAAGGCTCCTGTCAATAACTCTGCCATTATTTCCGGTAGATGTTCTCCTTTTTCTTCCTCCATATTCTGAAATTGCAAATAGAAGTCAGCCCATTCTATCTCCAGAGAAATTATTGTTCTCTCTTTGATTTTATCTGCCAATGTAAGTTTATCATCAACTTCATTCATTTTTTTTCTTCTACTTTCTGTATATGTTGTTCATTCTTTTCCATCATTTGCTGAACTTTTCCCAATTTGTCTTCTACTTTCTCTAATCTGTCATCTACTTTCCCTATTTTTTTCTTTAACTTCTTTAAAGTCATCATGCAGCGCTTGGATCATTTCTTTCAGTTCTGACTGTATTACATTCATTTTCTCTTGTTGAACTAGAGCAGGGGTCCTCAAACTTTTTGAATAGGGGGCCAATTCCTCAGACCCTCAGATTGTTGGGGGGGCCAGACCGGCTGAGTGGGTGTGGCTAGGTGGTCATGTGACTGGGTGGGCATGGCCAATTTAGCAGTCCATTTTGCCTTTGTACTTGCTGTACTTGCTCAACCCAAGGAATCTATTTACTTAAGACCCCCTCCCAAGGGAAGAAGAGTGCAAACTTTCTTGCCACTTGCCTAACTTCATTACAACAGCAGCTTCAGGCTCCTTAAACTAGGCCATTACAAAAAAGAATAAAACAAACAGTATTTCCTTCAAAATAACTCCTGATCATATGTTTCAGATGACCTGTGAGTGCCTGCCAGCAGGGGAGGCAGCCAGGGAAGGAGACCAGCCTTCTTTTTTGAATTATTTGGGATTACAGGGCAAAGTCTTTTAAGGCTGGAGGAGAATTCAGAAACTGATTTGCTTTTTGCCACACTATACACACTAAACACTACACACACACATGAATATCTACCAAAATTGTTCAGCAACCAATTTAGTGGATGTACTTTATATATGGCAAGAATCAAAGCAGTGGGTGAATTCGGTGCTATTCCCCCAGGAGCTTCCAGGAGATGCATCTTCTTTGCCATGATGCTAGCCACACCCCTCAGAAGGCCCTAATTCTGATTGAGTCTAACTTGGGTACCCTTCAAATGCTTTTATGGGTAGTCCTTGACTTATACGACTTATACGACCACAATTGAGCTCAAAATTTACTTAGCAAGACTTAAGTGAATTTTGACCCATTTTATGACATTTCTTGCTACAATTGTTAAGTGAATAACTGTAGTTGTTAAGTAACATGGTTAAGTGAATCTGGCTTCCCTATAGACTTTACTTGTCAGAAGGTAATTACATGAACCCAGGTCATAAATACGATCCAATTGCAAAGTGGCTGAATTTTGATCACGTGAGCATGTGGAATGTCAGCCTCTATGATGCTTGCTTGTTATCGGCTGCTGTACTAATGGGGCAGGAGGCTGGCATTTGGGAGGGGGATGTGAGCTGGAGAGAGATTGCCCTGTGTGAACAAATAGGGAGGAAAGGTTTTCCTTTCTTGAGTTTTGAACGGAGGCACGCCTGACATTAAGCAAGATCTGCTTTATCAGCCATCCCGGAGAAAACTCTACCATGGGAGCTGAGCAAAGAATGTCTAATCAAGGCAGCAATCAAGAGGACATGGGAGCTACTGTCTTGACTCCTCCCACCCCCAAGTCCCGCTGAAGCTGGGAAGCTTTGGAGTGGATGTCTGAATTGTAGATGAAGGAAAAACTGGTCCGAGCCAAATGGTCACTGGGTGTAGGCTGGATGGAAGCTCCGGAGGAGATTCTCCACACACACCCCAGGTAACAGCTGCTAGACACCAGCGTGGAGAGGTGGCCTGGCTGGCGAAGCTGACAAAGAAGACCTCCTGCTGACTCAATCCCTGCATCTTCTGCAAGAAGCTCTTGAAAGTCGGAGAACACGTGAAAGGTATGCCTTACCTGCGCGTGAGGAGGCAGAGCAACTGGGGGGTGGGGAGGCAGAAGCCCCTGGATAACCAGAGAAGATTCCTAGAGCTCGGCCAGAGTCAGTGCAGGCTGCAGGAACTAAAGTGGCGGCTGCAGCCCAGCCCCCCCAGTGGGGGGGTAGTCCCCCGGAGACGCCGAATTCCAAAGTTTCCTCATCTAGCAGTAAAATATGGAGGAGATCCCAAGGCTTTGGGATTCTTCATAGCCCAAGTTTGGAATTGTATGTATGAGTATGGGGATAATTTTGCTTCGGAAGCGGCAAAGGTGAGGTGTGTCACCATGGCCCTGGAGGGATCAGCAGCTGACTGGATGGTGGGCCTCCATAATGAGGATTCCCCACTGCTGAGAGATTACGACCGATTTATGACGGCCCTCCAAGTGCGCTTTGATAACCCCTTAGCTGAATGAAAGACTAGAACCAGGATGAAAACCCTAAACCACGGGCAGAGATTGGTGGCTGAGTACATCCAGGAGTTTCGCGAGCTGGTTTGCCACACATGGAGGTGGTCTCAGATGGAATGTTATAAGGATGTCTACCAAATGAGGATGTCTACCAAAACTGCTGTTCCCAAATGCCCCCCACCCCCCCGAGACCTGCAGTGCTGGTATGTGTTGGCAGCCAAGGTGGAAATTGAGAGAGATCGGTACTATGGGGGCCGCAGCTGGAACAAGCCTGCTCTGAAAGAGGCCCCTATAGCTGCAAAAGGGTGCCAGCATCCAAGCCCAGATCCACAGCATGCTTCAGATGTGAGAAGGAGCTGCTAATTGTTTCACCAAGCCTGGCTCCAAACCAACCACTGCTGGAAGGAAGAGAGCTGAGAAGCTGCCACCAAAGAACCATGAAATGGCCCCGAAAGGTGTGGAAGTAGCAGAGTTCACTTCTCCAGGCCTGGAGGAGTTGGAAGCTCCGACCACCCCGGGGGATGGTGAAACCAAATCCGAAGATGACCGCCTTGGTAAGTCGGCATGGGGGACCCATGACCATTCTGGTGGAGTTAAGGGTGCCTTCATCAGGCGTCCATGGGAAGATTCTAGCCCCTTTGGAATCTGGTTGTACTAGGTGCGGAATCAGCCCAGAGGTAGTGGAAAAAATGGGACTGATGAAAGTGCCCATAGCGTTTTGCCAGATGGGGGGGCAGCCCATTTTGTGACTGAACCAGTTGAGATGCGGATGGAGGACCACTGAGAGACTTTGAGTTTTATCGTAGCCCCTGGAACGGAACGGCCCTTCTTGCTCAGATTACTCTGGCTCTGGAAATGGAACCCTCATGTGATTTGGAGGAAAGGGGTGTTGCACATCCACTCCATCCAGGAGGGGAAGGAAGGGGGAAAACCCCTGTGCATAGCCAAAGCCGGGAAGGAGCTGGCAGCGGCAGTGAGCAAACACATTGCTGGGGAGGAGAAAATCCCTAAGGAATATTGGGACCTCAGGGAGGCGTTTAGCGAGAGGGCTTCAGATGTACTCCCACCCCATTGCCCCACGGACTGCAGTATAGAAATCCTCCCAGGGGTGAAACTCCCTAAACCAATCTACTCCATGACCCCTCGTGAGCTGGAGGAATTGCAAAACTTTATTGATAAAAACCTAAAACGGGGTTCATCCAACCAGCTAGGCCACAAGTGGCCGCCCCGGTGTTGTTCTGTGGGAAAAAAGATGGCTCTCTTCGCCTTGGTGTGAATTACAAAAATCTCAATGCCATTTGCGTGGAAAATGTTTACCCATTATCCCTGATGAAGGACATGCTAGCTCATCTGGCCAAGGGGAAGATTTTCACTAAGCTGGACTTGAGAGAGGCTTACTACTGAGTTTGAATTAATGAAGAGAATTAGTGGAAAACAGCCTTCAATTGCCCTTTGGATTGTTTCCAGTTTTGGGTGCTCCCATTCGGGCTACGGGGGGCACTAGCTGTGTTCATGCAATTGATAAATGAGGTGCTGCATGAACATCTTTACAAGGGGGTCCTGGTTTACCTAGATGACATACTTAGTTATACTGAAACCATGGAGAAACATGTGAAATTAGTGCGTTCAGTCCTGAAAAAACTCAGGGCTGCTGAAATGTATGCCAAGTTGTCAAAGTGCGAATTTCACCAGACTAAAATTGACTTTGGGTTACCACATGTTGCATGAGGGTATTGAAATGGACCCAGAGAAAGTCCGGGCAATCAGAGTGGGCGGCCCCACACACCCACAAGCAGCTGCAAAGCTTCCTAGGCTTTGCTAATTTTTATCGTCAATTCATTCCTTTTTTTGCTAATTTTTTTTTTGCTGAAGCAAAAAGGACGACTCAGGAGTAAGGCCAGAAGATGATTGGCCATTCCCATAAGGCTTAAAAGACCAGCAACGAGCCATTGGGTTCTTTGTAGAAAAGCAACATTGATTCCAGATTCTTGAACTTTGTGGGGGTTTTGCCAAGAAAAGCCTTTAGCAGGTTACCAAAGACATCAAAGGTTGGTGATAAGACCGACAGACTGGTTATGAAGAATTTGTTTTGGACTAAACTGAGAATGAATTAATTCTCAGCTGTTTTAATAAAATAAGTTTGTTCAGGATTTAATTGTATTTGGTAATCACTACTTGGGCCTCGGTCACAACACCCATGATTCGAAAGCCGCTGGACACTTTGGGTTTGTGAAAACATTACACTTAGTTAAACGACAGTTCTGGTGGCCATCTTTGAAAAAGGACACAGGCCTATGTTGCTAGCTGCCCTGTGTGCGCTTCATCAAAGAGACCACCTGGAAAGCCACCTGGATTACTCCAGAATGTTGCTAGCCCTAGTGCTTTGTGGAAGCAAATATCCATGGACTTCATCTTTGAGCTGCCTGAGGGGGAAATATGGTCATTTGGGTGATCACCATCTTAATTTCCAAGCAAGTGCATTTTGTACCCTATTCCAAGATTCCCTCTGCAAAAATGCTAGCTAAACTGTTTATTCAACATGTGTATAGGTTACACAGGGTTCTAGAACATATTATTTTGGATAGGGGGGTAAAATTCAGCTTCCTCTTCTGGAAGGAATTCCTGAACTTGTTAGGTTCTGCTCAAGGCCTAAGGTCCGCCCACCCACCCTCAAACTAACAGGGCCTGTGAATGCACTAACTTGGTTCTAGAGCAGTATCTTAGATGTTATGTAAATTATCAACAAGACAACTGGGCCGACTTACTGCCTTTTGCAGATGTCACTTATAATAATTCCATCCATAGTAGTACCGGTTTCACCCCATTCAAAGTGGTTTCTGGTCAGGATGTTGTGCCCATTCCGGAGCTGCTGCAAGAGAAGCCACACATCATTAGTGGATTGGATCGAGCAACTTCAGTTTATCTGGCCTGTTACTCGTAAGGTGTTAGAGGAGGCTCATCGAGCACATAAGAAGTATGCTGACAAGAAAAGAGCTATGCCAAAAGATTACCAGGTTGTGGATAAGGTTTTCTTGTCCACTAAGTACTTACAGACTACCCAGAAATCAAAGAAATTGGGGCCTAAGTATGTCAGGATTGTCAACCCGGTCACGGTTCAGCTAGAGTTACCAAAAACCCTTAGAAGAATTCACCCTGTGTTTCAGGCTTATTGAAACCTGAACATACCTCATAACTCCTGTACCCCTCCTGTACCCCTCCTGTACCCCTGCTCATAGAAGATGAGCAGCATTTCGAGGCCAAAGAGATCCTTGATTCAAGGAAACATAGGGAGAAAGTACAGTATTTGGTTGCCTGAAAACATTTTCCACCTCATTCTGAATGGGTAAATGAGATGTCAGAGCACCAAAACTTTTACAGCTGTTTCACGCTAAGTATCCTAATAAGCCTTAGTCTTCTTATTGTAGAATATCTTGTATATTGGTTGTTACGTTGTTTCTGTTTTGTCTTATGTTTTCTTCCAGGGCTAAAACCTCTCCTGCAGGAGGGCCAAATGTCAGCCTCTATGATGCTTGATTGCTATCGGCTGCCATAGTAACGGGGGGGGGGAGGTTGTCATTTGGGTGGGGGATGTGAGCTGGAGAGGGATTGCCCTATGTGAACAAATAGGGAGGATTGCTACTGTGTTCTACTGTGCAGCTGTATGGACTTATTTATGCCCAGTCAAGGTCAACCATCTGAGAATACCAGATGGATTAAAACACCTGAAGATGCTGCCCACACGACACCAATTGGGATGGAGATTGGATTACCCTGGGTCTTTGGGGGGAGGGATTTGGGGATACTTTCAATATGTAACTTTCGTGCATTTGCTTTAGATCTTGCTTTTCTTTTGTTGCTATCAGTTCAAATTCAGTAAAAGTACCTTTCTCTACAAACATGGAGTTGGGGTTTTCCTCCGTTTTGAATGGAGACACGCCTGACTGCAATGCAATAGAATAGGCTGTTAACACATTAGCATTATATTCCTCAGTACTCTCTCCATTACTTAATCCTGAGTTTACAAAGATTTCTAAAATGTCACTGTTTTATTTTTCCTTGAGTTGTAGAAAGTTACTCTTGAAGAAGGATTCACAAAGCTTTTGCTTATTTCTATCTCTGTCTCCAACTGTGTTGGAAAATAATTTTGTTTTCATAATATAATTAAATAATTAGCCATTCCCATTAAACTCTTCCATAATTTCTGATTCAATAAAGACCACAAGCTCTAAATGGAAGCTTGTATTTTATCTATATTGTTATGAGCATACAGTTGGGTTTTGCTGAGTATTCAACTTTTATTGGAATACCCTTTTTAACTGTTCTTATAGATTACAGATAGGGCTGAAAGTGCATTGAACAAGTAAATAAGGAAATTTTGCACCAGAGTTCAACAAGAAGCAACAATAATCTGAGCCATTTGTAGTCTAAGGGATTAGGTATGAGGTGAAAAGATATCCATGAATTTCCTTTTCATCGCAAGAGGTGAATCCTGAGAGTTGTTGTTTTGCATTGTGAATAATTGATTGCTTCCTCTTGAATATCTTGCAGTGCCTATAGAAAGAGTAAAAGGCAGTCAGTTTCCAAAGAGTCAGTTAATGTGACATCAGTGGAAAAGCTCAGGCAGAAGCTCTCTAACAAATGTTCCCTTTAATGGTGTTATAGTATTTGTTTATTCTAAAAGGCCTGACTGAGAGGTTTGCAAAGTGAAACAACTGAATAATTATTTTCTGCTGAGTAAGCAGAGGCTGCTGCTGCTGTTACTGCTGCAGACACTGGAGGAGAGATATACCTCTCCTCCATAAGATAACTTACAATTTATAAGATAAGAAAATAAGATAACTTTACAAATAAAAGGACTGAGTTAACAAAAGTTGAGTAGTGAGAAGGCCTGTCGAACTGAGTCACAGGTGTCAAACTCGGCGTCACATTGTCATCACATGATGTTTTGCTACTTTTTTTCCCTTTGTGGAGCAGAGGTGGGTATGGCCCGGTATATGCATCCAGTCCACAGGCTGTCAGTTTGACACCTCTGCCCTAAATTAGTTTGTACTATTAACGTGGCAACCTATGATTTGAAATAATAAAACTCTGTCTACTGGCAATGCTGTAAGGAAAACAAAATAAATGAATATGTCATGGCGTTTAGTGATACTGATATAATGAATAAGTATATACAAAGTTTTTCATATGCCTTTTAATTATATTGTTCCATGTGTTTTAGGTGATTGGAATTGGCGCAGGGCAGCAATCCCGTATCCACTGTACCCGCCTGGCTGGAGACAAGGCAAATTTCTGGTGGCTCAGACATCACCCACGAGTACTTTCCATGAAGTTCAAAACTGGAGTAAAAAGAGCAGAGATTTCCAATGCTATTGATCAATATGTTACTGGGACCATTGGTGAGGTAAACCAATCAAACGCATAAATAGAAACAACTCTAAAATCATATGTGGACTTCAACTCCCAGAATTTTCCAGCCAGAATCGTGAGAAGCTCAGTTCCAGTTCTGGGAGTTGAAGACCACTCATCAAAGTTGCTAAATTTGAAAAACACTGATGCATATCATTACCATTTGTTTCTTTTTGTTTCTTTTCTTTTTTTTTTTTTAGTCGGCCACACCAAAGGCCTGGTTTTCTATATTTTTATTATTTGAAAATATACATCCATATTGTGTGTGAACAGAGTTGGTTCTGGATATCATTCATATTTATCTAATTCGCAATAATGTTAGTAATATCTACCACATTTATCAAATTTAATTGTTTAATGTATATATTTGTATATATCATATTGTTTAAACATAGATAAACAAAAAATGCCTAACTCCTCATCTTTATCTCTATCTTCATCTCTATCTTTCTTGTTCAATCTAAACATTTCTCTATTGTATATAGGCAAATTGGTTCTGCGTATCATACATATTAATCCAATTCTCACTAAAAATGTTAGTAATCTCTGTCACATTTATCAAATTTAAGTAATCTCATTATATTATTTAAACATACATGAGAGAAAAAAACCTAACATCTGTAAACTTCTAATCTTTCTATTATTTTTATTCATTCTATAAAAAATTATATTCTAATATTTCCCCTATCTTATTTTATTTCTGCCTCTTTCAGCTTACAACCAGGCTTCTTTAATATTTACCAGACAGTTCTTTCTATCCATCATCTCTTCTCCTCTGTAGTGCTTCAATTCTTATCCATTTTTTAATACGCCTCTCACAGCCCTTATCCTTATCTCTAACTGCCTTCATATCTTTCTTGTTCAATGTAAACATTTCTCCCAGTACAATCTTGTACTGCCAATCCCAGTTTCCTTATAAAAAATATCTTCCTGCCTTTCCAGTTGTTGATTTGTCTGTTTATTTCCTTCGGTCTTTCAACCTTTATCAGCTGGTATGTCAATCCTATTTTTTGCTCCAGTCCTTGATTTATTTGTTGATGTGGCCAATCCATCTGTTCCCTCCGCTCCTTTTGCTTGCCATTTATCTGGTCTTCCTCTTCGTTGAGCTTTTGCTTCATTTGCCGATTTTTCTGAGCCATATTTTTCCCCTGTTCATATTCAATTTGCTGGCTTAACTCTAACCCTAACCATTTCATCTAGTCTTTCTGTTACTTGCACCAGTTCATGGGCAGTTTGATCTTTATTTGTTGTTCTTTGCAAAATGTTTTCCATTT
Source organism: Arizona elegans (assembly GCA_022577455.1). Lineage (NCBI taxonomy): Eukaryota > Metazoa > Chordata > Lepidosauria > Squamata > Colubridae > Arizona > Arizona elegans. The sequence goes on along the minus strand of JAKOOJ010000001.1, from coordinate 165,982,217 downwards.
TCTCATCTATACCATTGATTGAATCCATAATATTTTGAAGCAACAAAGTTAAGGAATTCATTAAGGAATCCTCTCATTTCCACAGCTGTTCCTTCAACTCCAGTCATAATAGCAATAAAGGTGAAATAAACAATAAAGCCACAATCTAGTTCAGAAAGAGTCCAAAATTTCCAGTTATTAGTAGATGGAGCTCTCATCTCAAATTTCCATGCTGTCTTTTTTCCAGCAGGTATTTATTTCACTCAAAATCCATTTCTTTCAGAACACAATTATTTAAACGAGCCAGTTTCAACATTTACTCATCATACTCTGATGGTCCAAGGCATTTTCCAAGTTCTTTAAGTGTGTTCTGTGGTTTTAATCTTTTATTCTAGCTTCCCAGAGTCTCTTTTATAAAATGTTTTTCTTATTTCCACTTCTGGTAAGCATAGAACAATAAACAATTAAAAGTCACAGCCACCAAATTTCCAGGAGTCTAGGAATCACTTCCCTTTCATCAGCAGATGGCACTCTCGACTTACTTTTCAGCATAGATCTCTTTATCAAAAATATTTTCTTTTGCCGCTTAAACAGTTATATTTTTAGAATATCTTCTCTAGGATTTTTTTTCCCCTTGGGGTAATTTTTAAAGAAAGGAAAAATCATCTCACCCAGAAACAATCTCTGTTCACTATTCTCTTCGCTCCTGCACTTTCTTAGGTGTTCTGGCTGTCCCCAGCTTCATGACAGCCATGTTGACTGCTGCTGCTCTTCGGATGAGGGGGATTTTCCGGTTCAGGGAGGAGAGATGCGGCTCTCCTCGCCCTGCAAGATGCCCTCCTTTGCTTCACTACCCCTACAGGGTGGCTATGGCTTCTTTTGGAGCCCTCTGACGGAGAGAGCTCAGAGCGTGGCCGCGAAGCTCACGGTCCTCGCTTCCGACGCCTCTGGAAGCACAGCCGAAAGTCTCATTACCACGTGTTTCTAATGAACCATGTTTGAAAACAAGAGTTTCAACCATTGAAATTTGTTCTTTTTTTCAAAAATATGTTATGCATATCCAAAACAAGTTTAGGGATCCATTATCCCTAATGGTTGTGCTAGATTAGAATCAAATGGCAATCAAACTTTTGAAGTTAGTCTGTTTTTTCAAAGGTTTGGGACACTGCTGGATATTACTTTTTTCTACACTGAGGGAGAATCTACAAAGTCTCCCTCAAGGTCATTATGGTTCTGGTCCTTCATAGCAGCTAAATTCCAGAAGTGATAGGTAACTGGTAACTTTTGTCATATCTTCCTGGAAATTTTATTCATGTTTCTGTTTATTTAACATATCTTTGGAAGGATTACTAGAAGAGAATATTGGTAGCACCAGTTTTATAGCTTTTCCATATCAGTCCATAAAGGCTGTTGATGTTGCTAATCACTGAGATTTTGTCTGGACTGCATAAAAATGTGTCTACTTTTTAAAAATGATGATTGAGAACATGCTAAATATGGGTAATCTTGAGGTACAATTGTAATGAAGCCTACCCATTATGGTCGTAACATTAACTGAATCACATTAAATAAACAAATCCCCAATTCATATGTTATGTCGAATGCATGGGTAGTTAAGTGCACATGGGGTTCCTCAGGGGTAGCGAAGACCATGGCCTCCAGCATCTCAAGCATCCTTCCACCCACTGAGATACTGTATCTCATGGTCGCTTCCCACCCCATGGTGTCCCCACAGCTGCTTGTGCCTTCATCACATCAACCCCCTATTAGCAATCACTTTTGAAGTTTTCCAAAGCTCACTGCATGACTGGGCCATGCAGTGGGCAACTTTTTCTCAGATGCTGGCAAAGCTGTTTTTTCCCCTCACATCTTGTGTTCTTACACTCATTTTTGCACACAGATGGAATCATCTGTAAGAAGATCTGTCATGTCCCTGCCACCTTTGGTTCCAGCCTGAGCAGTGCCACAGGGACCCTCTATGTGCTGCTGGATTTAAATGAGCTGCTTTGCGGATTGCAGCCCAAAAGCTAGTTTGAACTGGAGGACACGGGAGGTTGGGCAGCCAGCCAGAATGGCAGCGGAAGAATCGAGTCCCTCGCTGTTGCCAGGGATGGCCGAACCCCTCACAGCGAGCCAGGTCAGAGCAGCCACCAAGCGCCATGCCTGGGAGCCCTGTACTGCCCTTGTTTGCTCACCTCTGATGCCTTGGATGCTTGAGCCTAGGCATCACTACTTGGCAGTGGCGGAAGGGCACTCCCATAGCTGCCCGCATTCCCATGAGAGTCCCCTCCCTCAGGGAGACCATGCAGCTGCAGAAGTTTCCCTGTCTGCCCAATCTTCACTGCAGCAAGGTGCACAGGCTGAACCAGAGCACCAAGCTCTCCATTTCTGTCTCTGTGTCAGCCTCAGCTTTGCCTGCTTCAGCTGCCATAAGAAACGGGGGGGAGGGACTAGTTAAGGGGCGAAGGGGGGGAAGGTGCAGGAGGTGTTTTTTTTCCATTGTAGGATGTGTCTTCCCAAGAAACGAAAGTGAATCTCCAAAGGGGCCGGCTGACCAACTGCCCTACATTCCTGATGAATGACGTTGCCAGATGTGATGCCACCTGACCTTTGGGAGACCTTTGGATTGGATGATTGTCAATGGACACGGGGGGGGGAGAAGCTTAGTAGATGCTATTTCGCGCGTTTTGCTCACTTCCAGCTTTACCTGGGTTGCGATCATTTCATATTTAGTAAAAGTACTAATCTCTTCAAAATGATTGAGTTTGGGTTTTCCTTTCCTGGATATTGAAGGAAGCATACCTGACATTAAGCTGGAAGTCACATCCAGTCATCCCGGACAAAAACCGAGGGGACTGTAAATCCAAAATATGTCAGATCGAGAGAGTGATGGAGGAGAGCAAATGGGGGCAGCGAGTTCGACTGCAGCCGCCCTCCAAGTGGAGAAAGAATGCAGAATGGTTGGAAAGACTCCGTTTAGAGCCAGAGGAAGCTAGATGGTCGAAAGGAGTGGGGAGGCTGCCGGACTGGGGGGAGGACCCCTGGGGAGTGACGACTTCCAGACCCTGTAAAAAAGAGGCAGTGTGGATGCAGGAGCAAAAGGAACGTCTCATGATGGAACAAGCCTTGCAGCTTATCCGTGATGTGGAAGAGAGCAGAAAAAAACGTGAGTCTTTTGGAATTCCTGTGGAGAAGGGGGGAGCAGGCCCCAGGGGGGAGCCAGAAGAGACAGCCTGTGGGGGAGAGGAAGAGTTTGAGGAAGAAACATCCCAGGCTTCGGCAGCTCAAGGGAGAGATGCCCGGCCTTGCAGGCCCCCCCTCGCAGACGTAAAAAGCCAAAAATCCCCCCCCCCCTTTCCTGGGAAGTATGATGGAATTCCTAAAACCTTGGGATTTTTCCTGACCCAAGTGTGGAACCACATGCAGGATTGGGGGGAGGACTACGTATCAGAGGCTGCTAAAGTGAGAAGTGTCACGAACGCCTTAAAGGGAGTAGCTGCTGAGTGGATGGTGGTTCTCCACAATAACAACTCCCTCTTGCTGAGAAATTACAACCAGTTCATGGGGGCCCTTAGGAGGCGTTTTGAAGACCATTTAGCTGAACAAAAGGCGAGATTCAGAATGAAGAGCATTCAGCAGGGCCGGAGGCCGGTGGCAGAGTATGTCCAAGAGTTTCGTGAACTGGCACCCTATATGACAGGCTGGTTAGAAATGGCTCTTTTGGAGAGCTTCAAGGATGGGTTGAATGAAGAGATATATCGAGATTGTAGAAGCATGGGGGTCCCCGAAGATTTGCATAGATGGTACATAGTAGCTGAGGATGTGGAGATCGAGCTGAGACGGAGCGAAATCCGAGGAAGGCGTATGGGGGACCAGTCATCTTCCTTCCACCGTAAAGGGACACCAAAGATGGCTGGAGGGAAGGCCGAATTCAAACCCAAGTCAAAGCCCTTCACCTGCTTCAAATGTGGGAAAGAAGGTCACCAGGCTGCCGAATGCTTCTCCAAGCCACTGCCAAAAGCTGCCGGGGCCAGTCCAAAGAAAGGCGACAAAATACCCGCCAAAACCCGCAGCACCGCCCTGAAAGGAGAAGTCGTTGAGTTCACTCCCCGAAACCAGGGTGAGTTGGGAACTCCGACCAACGATGACGACAGCGAGACGGACTCCGACTCCGACACCGACAATCGGGTGAGTCACACGGAATAACCCTTAGCTTTATGACCGAACCCCTTGAACTGCAATCATATAGAGAATCTCAGATTTATTGTAGCCCCTGGTATGGAGAGACCCCTCATTCTAGGACTGCCCTGGCTTCGAAAATGGAACCCACGGGTAAATTGGAAGACAGGGGTCCTGCGCATCCGCACAGCAGAACCAACTCCGGAAAAGGAAGCGCCCCCCCCCGAGGGACGACATAAAACCAGAAAGGGCGGCAGTAGCCTTTAACTATATTGAGGGAGAAGAGAAGATTCCAAAGGAATATTGGGATCTCAAGGAAGTCTTTAGCGAAAAGGCATCGGATGCTCTGCCTCCCCACAGGGCCACCAACTGCACCATTGAAATACTCCCTGGGGTGAAGCTTCCCAAACCAAAAATTTACCCCATGACACCTCAAGAATTGGGGGAATTGCGAAATTTTATTGACAAAAACCTAGAACGGGGATTCATCGAACGAGCCAAACCAAGGTGGCGGCGCCAGTAATGTTCTGCGAAAAGAAAGATGGATCCTTTCGTTTAGTAGTTGATTATAGAAATATGAACGCGATTTGCGTAGAAAATGTCTACCCCCTCCCACTCATGAAGGACATGTTAGCTCATTTAGGGAAGGGAAAAATTTTGATTTAAGAGAGGCATACTACCGAGTGAGAATAAAAGGGGGGGGATGAATGGAAGACAGCATTTAATTGCCCACTGGGATGTTTCCAGTTTAGAGTACTCCCTTTTGGACTACAGGGAGCCCCTGCTGTATTCATGCAGTTGATCAATGAAGTATTGCATGAGCACCTGTATAAAGGGATGTTTGTCTATTTGGATGACATTCTGATCTATTCTGACAACATGGCCGACCATGTAAAGTTGGTACGGACGGTCTTGAAGAAACTCAGAGCGGCTGAACTCTATGCCAAACTTTCTAAATGTGAATTTCACCAAGACAAAATCGACTATCTTGGATATTGTATATCGCATGAGAGAATAGAGATGGACCCTGAAAAGGTCCGGGCAGTGCTGGAATGGGCCGCACCACGCACCCATAAACAGTTACAGAGCTTCTTAGGGTTTGCTAACTTTTATAGACAATTTATCCCCTCTTTCGCGAAAATCGCACTACCAATTACAGACTTGCTAAAAACGAAAGGGGAAGTAAAGCCCAAACCCTCGAAACCACTAGAATGGACTATGGACTGTCAAGCCGCTTTCGAAAAATTGAAATGGCTATTTGCGGCTGAACCTGTGCTCAAATACCCCGACATGGAACAACCTTTTGTAGTACAAGCTGACGCCAGTGACGTAGCTGTAGGAGCAATCCTCTTGCAAAAGAATGAAAACGGGATATTACAAGCCTGTGCTTACACGTCCCGTAAACTATCAGAAACGGAAAGGAGATGGGCCATATGGGAGAAAGAGGCGTTTGCAGTTAGATGGGCGCTGTTAACATGGAGACAATTTTTAGAAGGGGCGAAACACCCTTTCGAAGTGTGGACTGATCACAAGAATTTAGAAGCATTAAAAACACCACGCAAACTATCACCAAAACAGGCTCGTTGGGCCCAACATTTCAAGCGTTTCAATTTCACTCTACATTACCTTCCTGGTGGAAAAAACTTCATGGCGGACGCACTTTCCAGATTGCCGCAGTACAACAGCATCAAGAAGGAGGTGGTTCAACCAATGATCCCCTTGACACAATTGGCAACACCTGTCACTACCAGAGCGCAGAGAAAAACCGAACCAGAACTCTCGGGGGATTTACTCGAAAAATTGCGAGAAGCGCTAAAAACTGACGAGTGGTTTAAGAATCACTCAAATGAATGCACACTTCGTGACGGACTAGCTTGGGTTGGATCGAAATTGTATATTCCGACCACATTAAGAACAACCGTATTGAAATATGATCATGATGCCAAGGCCGCAGGATACTTTGCGTTTGTCAAGACTCTACATCTTGTTAAGAGACAATTTTGGTGGCCTGCACTTAAAAAGGACATAGAGGCATATGTAGCTAGCTGTCCAGTATGTGCCTCGGCTAAAAGACCTCCAGGAAAACCCCCTGGATTGCTGCAAAGTGTGGCTAGACCGAATGCCCCATGGAAGGAAATATCTATGGATTTTATTGTGGACTTACCAGAGAGTGAAGACTGCACTGTCATTTGGGTAGTAACTGATTTGTTTTCCAAATAAGTACATTTCATCCCTTGCTCAAAGATCCCTTCAGCAAAAACCCTTGCAAAACTTTATTTGGCAGATTTACCAATCTACATGGATCTCCGAAAAGAATAATTTCTGACAGGGGTGTGCAATTTACTTCCAGTTTCTGGAAAGAGTTTTTGAAGTTGATAGGCTCCGCCCAGGGGCTAAGTTCCAGTCACCACCCTCAGACAAATGGGGCCTGTGAAAGAACCAATGGGGTTCTAGAACAATACCTGAGGTGTTGCGTAAATTACCAGCAAGACAATTGGGTAGACTTGTTGCCATTTGCAGAAGTGACATATAATAATTCCGTACACAGTAGCACCGGATTCACTCCTTTTAAGGTCGCGTCGGGCCAGGATTTCGTACCCATTCCCGAGCTACCACAAGATGATCCCCAGAATCCCTCCTTGATGGATTGGATTGAACAATTAAAGAGCACATGGGCAGTGACTCGGAAGGCATTAGATGAGGCACACCGGGCCCATAAGGCGCAAGCCAATAAGAAAAGGTCCCCAGCTCACATTTATAAAGTGGGTGATAAAGTCTATTTATCTACTAAATACTTACAGACTACCCAGAAGTCCAAAAAGCTGGGCCCTAAGTATGTGGGACCATTTCGTGTGATTAGACTGATTAATCCAGTAACAGTTGAATTGGAATTGCCAAAAACGTTGAGACGTATACATCCTGCATTTCATGTTAGTTTATTAAAACCTGAACACTCGTCTCCCCTAAGGGCTGACCAAAGCACCCCTCCAATTCCCATTCTCATAGAGGGGGAGCAACATTTTGAAGTTAAGGAAATTTTGGACTCTAGGAAACACCATGGTAAAGTCCAATATCTGATAGCCTGGAAACATTTCCCTTTGTCTCAGGCTGAATGGGTGAATAAATGGGATGTCCGAGCTCCCAAGAAAATACAACAATTCTATACCAAATACCCTGATAAACCATAATTATTGTATATATTCTATTTCTCTCTCTTTTCCTTCCTTTTATTTAGGAATAACGTCTCTTCTGCAAGAGGGGCCGAATGTCAGCCTCAGCTTTGCCTGCTTCAGCTGCCATAAGAAACGGGCGGGGAGGGACTAGTTAAGGGGCAAAGGGGGGGAAGGTGCAGGAGGTGTTTTTTTTCCATTGTATGACGTATCTTCCCAAGAAACGAAACTGAATCTCCAAAGGGGCCGGCTGACCAACTGCCCTATATTCCTGATGAATGACGTTGCCAGACGTGATGCCACCTGACCTTTGGGAGACTTTTGGATTGGATGATGGTCAATGGACGGGGGGGGAGTTTAGTAGATGCTATTTCACGCGTTTTGCTCACTTCCAGCTTTACCTGGGTTGCGATCATTTCATATTCAGTAAAAGTACTAATCTCTTCAAAATGATTGAGTTTGGGTTTTCCTTTCCTGGATATTGAAAGAAGCATACCTGACACTCTGTGGCAGTGCAATTGGTAAGGTTCGGGCAGAAGAAATGGAGAGCTTGGCACTCTAGTTCGGACTGCTGCATGTAGTGTGTGCAAAAACAAATGTGTGTAAGAATGCGAGATCTAAGAAAAAACCCCAGCTTTGACAGTGACTGAGAAAAAGATGGCTGCTTTTCTGCTGTATGGCTCAGCATGTTCTGAAGCTCTGGAGATCTTCAAAAGGTAAGAGTGATCGGTGACAGGGTGCAGAGGAACATGTGGAACCCAATGGGCTAGGAAAACAGGCCCAGTGCTTGTGGAGACCCAGCTGGGCAGGATGGGGGGGGGTATCTCTGTGGTCTGCCGTAAGGGCAATTTACATAACTTCGGGACCAGGAAATACTTTTGGCAAGGATATCGTAAGTTTGAACCATTGCTAAGTGAACTGTCATAACTCAAGGACTATTTGTACCAATTACTTAAACTAATTAAATTTCGTTTGAGAAAAGAACCCTTTTGTAGAGCCATCACCAATGATTGAAGACAAAACATTCTGCCTGTATTAGCCTTAGAGCAATAAAGATGCCTATTTATGTGAAATCTAACTTGGCTATAGCAGATGCAAATTATTGTAAGACACGTATTTGTGGAACTCTTTTGAAAAATATTTGGGAAACTCATGGATATTCCAAAGGCTTTTGATCAACATTATCTTTTGCACCAATGTTTTGTGATTTCCCCATTAGGACCTACTACCATACCCCTCCCTTTCTTACTAACATTGTCCTCGGGGGCCAGGTGCAGAGTCTATTAAGAATATTGTGCTTCCTGGAGTGTACATGAGCCTCAGGTCTTTCCAAATATTTTCTCCTCTGAAGAAAGCACAGGGGTACCTGGCACGGCTTATGGCTTGATTCTTTTTCCCCCCAAGTTTTTTATTTTGTAACATATAAAAATTCAATTTTCAATTAAACAGTGTGTTTTCTGGGTACAAATAGTTTTAGGAGGTAGTAATCAAAATATTTACAACAGTATTCATTACATTAGTATTGATTCTATAATGATGATGATGATGATGATGATGATGATTACTTATCCATTTTAACATACCTCCCTTTTATCATTGATCTTTTCCTTATATTTCCCTGTTTCTAACTCCTGTTTTTATCAGCTAACCATTCATAAAATAAACCCCAGGTCAAACAGTATTCAGTTTCTTTCTTTTCCTTAATTGTCCATTTCTGCATATTCTAGTATTTTTTTAATCACATTTTCATCTGTAGGGATCTCTTCACTTTTCCATTGTTGTAAAAATAAAATTCTAGCTGCAGTCAATTCATTCTTAAGGACTCAACAGACTGCTACACCAGAAAGAGCCATGTCTTCATTTTTAGGAATCCTGTAAGGCAGTGGCACATCTGATCATCAAAGATGACAGCTTGGCTCACTGCTTAATATATTTCATTGTAGAACCGACAGTAACAAGACTGTTACAGTAACATCTATTTTTCTTTTCTTTACCAGAAAAGTTTATGTTGATAGAGGGAACACTAAAGCACAGTAAATTTTATCGTTTTCTGCAGAAATGATTATAAGACAACCAAATGTTCTTATCTTTATCTGAAAAATTAGTTGTATTAAATAAAATTGATAAGAAAACAAGTCAACCAGTGTTGTTGATTTTTTGAGGCAGTTGGGAGCTCATGAAAGTTAAAAAACAGCTTATGACATTTGGCTTAAAATAATCATACATTCCAGCCATAAAAACTGATGCTGTGGCTCTTAAAACAGCCCTGTTTCAAATTATGGGGCTAGGAAAAAGGTGGATAAAACAAATAGCCACGTTAATACAAATGAGATTTCCTTCATTTAGCAGATGCTTAAAAATACATTTTTACAGGGTGAAGACTTTGCAAAGTGGAAGGCACAATTTGAGGAAGTTCCCAGTTTGCTTACTGAAGCAGAAAAAAAGGCCTGGATTGGAAAATTAAAAGGTGTCTCACTAAGTTCTGATGCATTTTTCCCTTTTAGGGATAATGTAGATAGAGCAAATCAGGTAAGATAGTGACATTGTGATCTTTTGTTCAAGTCACATAATTTATTTTATTTATTTTTATTTTATTTTATTTTTAAATTTATATACCGCCCTTCTCCCGAAGGACTCAGGGCGGTGAATAGCCAAAAGTAAAAACACAAAATACAAAATTTAAAAGCAATTTAAAATAAATTAAATAATTTGGCCCAACAGTTTAAATACCCCATTAAAATTCAAATTAAAATTAAACAATTTAAAAAATTTAAAAATTAGGCCAGCCCGGTTTGGTGAAATAAGAAAGTCTTTAAGGCCTGGCGAAAAGTTCGTAAGTCCGGGATCGTCCGTATCGAGGGGAGCTCGTTCCAGAGGGCAGGTGCTCCCACAGAGAAAGCTCTCCCCCTGGGGGCCGCCAATTGACATTGTTTGACTGACGGTACCCCGAGGAGCCCCTCTCTGTGGGAGCATACTGGCCGGTGGGAGACTCTCGGTAGCAGAAGGCGGTCTCATAGATATCCAGGTCCTAAGCCATGGAGCGCTCTAAAGGTGATAACCAACACCTTGAATCGCACCCGAAAGACCACCGGAAGCCAGTGCAGCTCGCGCAGGAGAAGTGTTACATGGGAGCGCCATGACGCTCCCATAATCACCCGCCCAGCCGCATTCTGGACCAGTTGGAGCCTCCGGGTGCTCTTCAAGGGGAGCCCCATGTAGAGAGCATTACAGGCGGGACGTGACGAGGGCATGAGTGACCGTGCGCAAGGCATCCCAATCCAGAAAGGGACACAACTGGTGGATCAGGCAAACCTGATAAAAAGCCCCCCTGGCCACAGCCGTCATATGCTCTTCTAAAGACAGCCGTGCATCCAGGAGGAGTTGCGAGCCCTCTCCACGGGGGCCAATGACTCGCCCCCGATAGTCAGAGATGGCACCAACTGACTATATCGGGACGCCGGAAACCACAGCCACTCGGTCTTGGATGGGTTGAGCTTAAGCCTGTTTCTCCCTATCCAGATCTGCATGGCCTCCAGACACCGGGACATCATAAAAAATAAAAGATGTTCTTGTTTAATCAACTACCCATACTCTAATGGAAATGTTTGGCTCTTTGAAACATACTTAAAGCAGCAAGCAAGCTAGATTACCACACTGGGGTGATTGTCGACAAGCGTTAATTAGAGAATGATCCGTAACATGTATCTCATTGCTTCCTGCAATTCCAAATCAGGCTCCCTTAATAGTCTTTCTTTTGGCAATTTAGCACTAACACAAAATACAAGCTTCATTTCATCTGCTGAATTTCCAAATTCAAGTTCCTTGGTTAACTAACTTAAAACATTAGTGAAGTTTAAAAAAAAAACTACGTTACCAACTTGGATTACACCCCTCAAAACAAATGAAAAAAAAAGTCTTGGTAGTAATTGCCAGTTCAATAAATCAGGACTCACTCCAAAACAGGAGTTTCTTCTACCATGAATTGCAAAAGAAGAACTCAAGAGTCCTCTGACCTTTTAATCATATGCTGAGTCTGCTCTAGAAAGCCAGAAGTTATTCCCATCTTCTCCAGTGCCATGTAAGGCCTCCTGAGAAGAATAAAGGTGATGAAGGCAGGAGTGGCATGTAACTTTCCATTACGAATACATCCTATGCTTACTTTCTGTGGCGATTTCTACTTCCCCTTTATTCACTGACCACTGAGTTTTTCTAATTAGTCTGAGCTCAGCAATCTGTAGCCACTTTTGACATTTTGTTATTCTTGGCAAGACAGCCCACAGAAGCAAACCACACAGTTTGTTCAGGGTACCTCTCTACAATCTTCCGACTCCATCTTTTAATCAAGACCAGTGGGAGTTACCCTTAAAGTAAAAGTAACAGAAGTGTATCACAGATATACCCTTAACTTAGATTTTGCCTCAGGTGTTGGGATAGGCAGTCTGGATATAATTAGGATTGAAATCACTCATTTGTAATGTTCCTACCATTTTGGAGAGAAATATGTAGGACTAGGAAACGCATTTCCTCTGAAATTATGGAATGCAGTGGGATGTTATGGGCAATTGACATGATTGCTGCCAGTGCCCTTCACCAATGCTGAGTTTTTGCTAGTACTGCAATCAAGAAAGCAAAGAGGTTAATGTCTGGAATGCTACTGAGGTTGAATGAAACATCTAGATAGAGCACTTGCTCTATTACAATAAGGGCGATAAAAAGGACTTTCTTAAGGTTTCATTGCATTCTCAAGTAACAAATCTACAGAGCTTTTAAAAATTACATGCAGATTAGTATTATACCCAACAAATAACCCACCGTGTTATATGATATGCAGAGATTTGGAAGACATACCAAAGTCAAATAATCCATAATTAAGTGCTGCCATTGTTTCAGATCCAAATGGAGTGTTTGTCTAGTTTTGTAGGAAGTCTAAATTTTTTAAGCTGAGGATCCAGACTGCAGATGTTGACTCTTGCCCAATAATAGTTATCTTGGCCAATTAAGCTATCTAGAAGAGGCGGTTGAATGCTTCATTGCATTAGCAATAGCAATAAGACTTATATACCGTTTCACAGTGCTTTACAACCCTCTCTAAATGATTTTACAGAATCTGCATATTGCCCCCAACAATCTGGGTCCTCATTTTACCTACCTGGGAAGGATGGAAGGCTGAGTCAACTTGGAGCCTGGTGTGATTTGAATGGCCAAATTGCAGGCAGCTGACAGCAGAAGTAGTCTGCATACTGCATTCTAACCACTATGCCACCCCAGCCCTTAAGAAGTGGTGATTCTTCCCATGAAGAACAGTGCTTTTACTACTCTTTTCAGGAGGTTGCAAATATCTTTTTCTGGGCAAGGGAATCCAGAGGATGGTGGTAATCCAACTGAAAGCATTCTTGGAGACAATTAATCCTGTAAAGCCACTGTTTCATCTGGGTTATGTGAAAAAATTGGCCTTGATTTGGTTGACTTTTATAGGAGAAAAACAATCCGTGTGTTTCTCACTTGATTTTCCTCTGGCTTTTGAGTCAATTTGCAGAAGCATCCCCCTTGATCAGCCCTATGAATTGGGCTGTACTTTTATGTAATACTTATGCTTTTAATAGTAGGTTCCCAAGATTTGTACTAAGCGACTGTGAGTTAGAGTCTTGAATCTTACTATGGCATGCCCCAAGATGCTGTCTTTCTTTGATAGTATTCAATGTTTATAAGAAACTACTGGGTGAAGTCATTAGGGAATGTGGGTTGAAATGTAATTGGTATATTGATCTTACATGTTTGTTTCTCTGTATTGTCTGAAGGGGGAGATAAGTGTATCACCTAACTGGGCCCTTGAGTTGAGTACAGGTAGTCCTCGACTTACAACAGCCTGGTTAGTGACCATTTGAAAAAAAGTGACTTATGACTGTTTTTTATACTACAACTGTTCTATCATCCCCATGATCACCTGATCAAAATTTAGACACTTGGCAACTGACTCATTTATATTGGTTGCAGTGACTCAGTTTTATGTGATCCTCTTCTGAGATCTGACAAGCAGTCAGTGGGGAAGCCAGATTCACTTAATAACCATTTACTAACTTAACAATTGAAGTGATTCACTTAACAGCTGTGTTTTCCTTTCTCAGAGTGGAGTCGAGTTCATTGTTTCCCCGTCTGGTTCTACTGCTGACCAAGTTGTGATTGAAGCCTGTGATGAACTGGGAATAACTCTTATTCATACCAACCTTCGCCTGTTTCACCACTGATATTTGAAAATCAGTATTTTTGAAGCATATTCTTTACACAATCTGCTAAATTCTACATATGTTGAGAGTACTAAAATAAGATAAAAATTATGAAAATTTCTTGAAAAATAAAAGTGCAAAACTATTAATAGTGAATTTGAATTCTTTAAGAACTTGGCATGGATGTGGTTTCCATCAGCACATAAAATCAATCATTTACTGCTTTTTATCATTCTCAGCTAAGGATTGTACATACTGGAAATTTGTTTTTAAATTAGTGAACCTGACTGAGATGTTCATTAACAATAGAATGGAAGTTTGTCCTGAAAACAATTCCATGTGGATACAAATATGATTATTTCTGGATGGAACAATTGTGCAGAGAAAGGATGTTGGCATAACTTTGTAGATGTATTTGTAGATGTATCCATCTCATCTGAAATTGGTGCCAGAAAACTACAGGGATTTGTCCAAGACAGTCCCCAAGTCTACACTGACCTGAAGGCACACACACAAACATAAAAAAACCCTCTCATTAAGCTGAGCTGTATGATGGGAGCCTTTTTGTGTGTGTGTGTCAGCATACATTTTGACAGTGGGATACATAGTGATAGTACTTGGAAAAAGAATTGTTTGTATGTTGTATTAATTTTTTTGTCTTGCTTTTAAAATCTCCATTGTGCATTCTTGTCCTTTGACTAGTTAAAACAATGTTTTAATAAATGTTTTAATGAATAGCTAATACTTTGGAAGATGAATTCAAGATCCAGAAGCATTTTGACAGAGTTGAATACTGGGCCTTAAGTAATAAGATGCAGTTCAGTGGTAAGAAAAGTAAGTTCCTGTACTTAGGCAGGAAAAACCAAATGTGTAAGTACAGAATAGATGGTACCTGGCTGAACAGTATTTGTGACAGGGATTTATGTGTCATAGTGGACCATTACATACGTATAAGCCAGCAATGTGCTGCAACTTCCTCAAAAGCCAATGCAGTCCCAAACTGCATCAACAGAGGGATAGTATCAAGATCACAAGAAGTGATAGTACTGCTTTATATTGCACTTTGAATACTGCATTCATTTCACCACAATACAAAAACGTTGAGATCCTGGAAAGAGTGCAGAAAAGCTACAAAGATGGTCTGGAGACTAAACCATGCGTTGAATGGTTGAGGGAGTTAGGTATGATTAACCTATCAAAGAGAAGGATTGGGGGGACATAACTCTCTTCCGGTATTTGAGGGGCTGCCACAAATAAGAGACTTACCGTATTTTTCGGAGTATAAGATGCACCGGAGTATAAGACGCACCTACCTTTTTTGGTTGTTTTTTTTAAAGTTTTTTTAAAAATTTTTAGACAAACACACATACAAACATACAATGTATTTTCTTTGAACAGAGTATTTGGTCGGTTCACAAATTTAAACAGTTTTTAGTCATTTCAATTAAATTTACAATTTATATATTTCCTTTTTGCCATATTTATTCATCTATTTTTTTTAAAAAAAACCAATATTACTCTTCATTCTCATCTCTAATCTTAATCAAATTCAATTTTCCCTTTCTATTCTATATTATACTCCTTCCCATTGTCATCTGTTTTTATATCCATCCTCACATTGGTTAATTATTTAATATTACAATTGTTTAATACAAATTCAACATTTTTATATAAATCAATTAGTTATAACTATCTTTTTTGTATATTAATCAATATGAACATGAATATTCCAATTATTTCCATGCAATCCAATTTCTTATAATCAATTAATTATATTTACCAATAATAATAAACCAAATAATCTCCCCCATATATTCCTCCAAACCACAACTTAACCATTTCTGCTTTCAGCACAATATACAGTTTGTAGGGAAACAATAATAGATAGAATATAAAATACTGATATACTAGATTTAGTAAAAGCTTGTTATTCTGTAATCATTAGGTTCCTGTAATATATATATTGTGCTTTTGTATTTGTATCACATACATTATTCCTTTCTATTTGTATCTCCTGTTCAAACATTGTTATTAAGCCTCTGAACTGTATCTGGTATTTGTCAAACGTATGTCCCTGCCATTTGACCTGAACTCATATCAATCTCTGTGCCATTTAAAAGCATGGTACGTATCTCTGTTGGAACTACAGCCATCAACAAAGGGATAATTTACACCTCAGCCCTAATTTATGTTTGATCTGATAAGATCCTGTCTTCCAGAGCCAGGGGCTAAATGGCCAATTAAGTAAACAAAGAAATGCTTAAGTAATAAGACTAATTGGAAGTTTAGATTCCTTTGCAGGGCAACAAAGAATACACAAACATAAATTAGGGGGCCAGAGTTGGGGATTTAACTGGTGTTTTAAAGGTATAAAAAGAGGTTACATCTTCTCTGAAGGTGTGAGCCCTCCCATATACATATCTCTTTGTATGTGTTTGGAATGGTTTTACCCAGCCTTTTGTCTTTGATCAAAGATTAAATGTTGATTCTTATTCAAGCCTCCGTTTAAGTCTTTCTTTTTGGTTCACTGAGGGCTTAAGCGTACAGCCAGACATTACAAATTAATAGTATCTCAATTATTACAATTCCCTAGTTAAATAGAGCTTTTTTTCTTTTGTGTTTTAAAATCTTGAACTCTCCTTTTTTGCTCTAAATTTCCCATTGTTTGCACCTACCTTTTTTGGTGAGCAAAAAGAAAAAAACATATCACTCTGCCTCATTTTGTCATGTTGCAGCAGAGCCTGCTTTACTTTCAGTTTTGTTTTTTCGGCGCAGCTAGGGGGAAAAAAATCTGCTCCAGCACTCTTTGCATCTAGCAGCAGAGCCCTGCACAAAACAGCTGAGAGCAAATCAGCTGAGAGTCGGGAGGCCAATCTAATCAACTTGTGCTAATTAAACCTATGCTGAAGCTGAAAGGGGCTGTTTTTTCTTGCTGTTTGCTTGCAATGAGGTAACTGCTGGGAGGCACAGGCCAAAGGGTGGGGGCCAGTGGGTGGGCAGGGCTATATTCGGTGTATAAGACGCACCTAAAATTTTACCCCTTTTTGGGGGATAAAAAGGTGTGTCTTATACTCTGAAAAATACAGTATTTTTTAAGGCACCAGAGGGCAGATAAAAAGTAATGAGCAGAGGCTTGTTAAAGATTCAACCTACAAGTAATGAGAAATTTTCTGACAGATCAATGGAAAAACTTGCCTCCTGGATTGTGGTTGCTCCATCACTGGACATTTTAAAAAATAGACTGGGATGGTATAAGGCTTCTGAAGCTTTGAGCAGATGGCTTGGACTAGAAGATGGGCCCCTTCCAGCCCTATGATTCTGATTGTTAAGACTTTGAATCTTTGCTTGGTTTTGGAATTCTTAATATTGTCCCCTCAAAACTGCTTCCTCCCTTTCCACTAGTACAACATCACTCCATCTGCTTTCTCAACTCCAGATATTGGATTACCATCAGAGATGGTGTTGTATACTTTGGCGTCCCACACTCCTGCTTTCCCAGTAGCCTAAATGATTTACTAGGAAGAAACTTGGGGTGGAGACCTAAAATTCATTCCTTTTTCCCATCACAATCTGAGCTGTAAAGGTAGTCCTTACGTAGTTGGGACTTACGATAGTTGGGACCAGAGTTTTTGCTGTTAAGCAAGATGGTTGTTAAGTGTGTGATGCCCAATTTTATGACATTTTTTGCACAGTCAAGTGAATCATGCAATTGTTTAGTGAATTCAGCTTCCTCTATTGACTTTGCTTGTAAAAAGCTGGTTGGGAAGGTCCACTTGTGATCACACAAGTATTGCAGCTGTTGTAAATACATGCTGGATGCCAAGTGCACCACATTTGATTGTGTGACTATGGGATGGTACACTGGTCATAAGCGTGAGGACTGGTCATCAGTCACTGCCTTTGTAAATTTGAAGTCACTAAAGAAACCATTGTAAATGGCATGTGTTCCATCATGCTTGAAAGCAGCCACTATTGTTCCATTCCCGAAGAAAACAGCAATTAACTGCCTAAATGAGTACAGACCTATTGCATTGTCTGTAGTGATGAAATGCTTCAAGAGATTGGTTCTCCAACACCTTAGGACATGTCTTCCACCGGACTTTAACAAATATCAGTTTGCCTACAGGGGGAATAGGTTGACAGACTACGCCATAGCTACTGCTTTACATTCTGTAGCGAACCATCTGGAGAAACCTGGGAACTATGTCAGGATGCTTTTCATACACTATAGCTTGGCCTTCAATACCATCTGCTGAGTATCCTTATCGAAAAGTTGACTGACTTGGATTTTCCCTCTTCCATCTGTGACTGGATCAAAGACTTTCTGAGGGACCGGCCACAAAAGGCTTGGGTCTGCCATATCCACCCCCCAGGGCTGTGGGGAGCCAGGCTGTGGGCTCAGCCCCTACCTGTATTCACTGTACACGATTGTGTATCGTCTGACCCATCCACTGTGATTACGTTTGCAGATGACACCACTATATTGGGTCTTATTACAGGTGGAGATGAAACAGCGTACAAGGGGAGGTTCAAAAACTATCCACATGGTGGTTAAAAAACAACCTCCCCTGAACATCAGCAAGACCAAGGAGACGGTGCAGGACTTCCAGAGGAAGAGAGGAACCTGCCCCAGAGGGGGGCTATGTAGAAAGAGTTACCTCCTTTAAATTCCTGGGAGTCCATCTCAGCGAAGACCTCACTGGAAAAACAACACGATCCAGGTGGCCAGGAAGACCCAAGAGACTCCATTTCCTTAGGGTCTTGTGTAAAAATGGGGTGGAACAACTACTCCTTTTACCGGTCCACAATAGAAAGCGTCTTCACGTATTGCATCATAGTATGGCATGCCAGTCTGATGGCCACGGATAGAAAAACATTAGAGGGTGGTAAGCACAGCACAAAACATCGTGGGCTGTCCCAATACCACTAGATGAGCTCGCTAGGGCTCGCTGCCTTAGAAGAGTGAGGAAAATTCTCAGGGACGACTCTCACCCTGGCCATCACTTCTTTACCTTCCTACCACTGGGAAGGAGATATAGAAGTATACCCAACAGCACAAACAGGCTGAAGAACAGTTTTTATCCGTGGGCTGTCAGATTCCTGAATGAGAAATAACATAACTATGTAGTATGATGGACTGCAGGGCTGGCGCAATGTGTAACATGTTCACACTGGTGCAGTATGACTGGGTGTTTTGTTAATATGATTTATTGGGTTAGGAATTTTGTCTTCACTATGAACTCATAGTGGGGGTGCACTGAGGGAACTCATTGTACATATGTTGTGCACTGACAATAAAGATTTGAAATTTGAAATTATGGTGGAACAGGTAACAAATAAAAATAAAATAATAAATACAGTAAACACGGTCCAGCTAGATAGTCACTGAAGGGCCCTCTTTGTTCTTAATATGTAAGAGAGAAATTACTTGCAATTATATTCAGAACACAGGCAGGGACATTCCTTTCCAGTAGGATGCTTACTTCAAGGCCTCTCAGTTGTCACAGATAAGAACAGTACGTGATTTACACCTTGAAGGTCAGAGTAAAAGAGATGTCCACTTTGTTGTTTCAACAAGAGATAATTTGAAAAATATGCTTCAGTAACTTTTTAGAAGAATTATTATAACTGTTCTGCAAACTCTGTAATTAGGAAATGTCAATTAAAAATGATAAATGTATATGACCATATGAATTGCTGAGTTAACAGAATCCTTTGTCTAGAAGGGTATAAAACCATTGTACCTAATTTCTGTCTTTGTTCAACGCTTCATGTACAGTCTTGAACCTATTGCGCAATATATAAATTTGTCTCTGATTAACCCAAAAGTTGTGTTTGTCTTATTAAATCCACAACAAAATTGTAAATTGAGGTCCATCTGCAGTCCTCTCCTGTTGTAGATAACCAGGCTAAGCTCGAGGGAGGGGTCAAATGTCATGAGTCTCGTCCCCTCAAGAGAGAGCCAAGTCCAGTCCACCTTGAATTCCATTAATTCTTTATCTACTGCCAATTTGCTTTGACAGTAATACAGATTCTTGCAATTAATATTCATTTGAACTGCCTGATTTTCCTGATTTCTCACGCCTTACACTTGTGTAGACCAGTCAGATGCAGCTATGTACTGTAAATTGGGTAGGATATACAGTATGTACGAATCACAAGATCTCAAATCTGTAACCCCCTTTCAGTCGATCAAACCCTGTAGCCTGACCTGCTGATGGTGAGAGTCCAGAAAATGTTTGATTTTCCCTCACCTCACACAGAAATGGGAAGTTGTAGGCAACTTCTCCAATTTGATATATTCCTCCCAACAGATGCAAATCTCCCCTCCATCTCTAAATGTCTTTATATCAAACTGAGAAGGTGCTTTCGACTGAGCATTGTACACTGTTCCTGTCAAGGTCTCTCTTAAAGAGACCTGTGTGTTTGCCTTCATAACTGCACAGTAGACTCAAGCTCTTGAAGGCTGCTTGCAACCAAGAAAGAAAGGTGGTTGTAGTCACAGTCACATCTAGTGCAAGGAAAAGGGCTAGGTTACAGAATCTTGGGTACTGGATATTTATACTTTTATCTCCCATTTATAGGTAAATAGAATAGCCCTATCCATCTACGATCCCAGGAGTCTAATAATTCCTAATTATTTACTTAGATAAATTTACTTTTCCATTCTGGATGGACCAAAATGTGGATGTTTAAAAAGACAAGTTAAAACTTCCACTCTGGTAGAAAGCTCACCGGGCAATAATGGGGCAATAATCCATTATCAATCTAATTTCTTTTGGAGCTTTAATTTGGAGAAAAAAATACATAGGGAATTAAAGAATTTAGCAAACTTTCTATGGCTAACTATAATGCCTAATATCAGTTCTCTTTAGTTCTATTCTGTTTCTGTGGGCTGCTAAGTATAACAGTGGTGTCAGAAGTGATTACAGATTGCTGAGCTCAGATTAATTAGAAAAAAAATCAGACAATAGTTCAAAAAACACAATTTGGTGAAATCTTTTATTAAAAGAATTGTCTCTCACAGCAGAAAGCTTTGGCACTTAAGAGTATAAAAAATAATCACTGACCATAATTATACCAAATTTTTCTGTCAACAGTATACTAAATGTCTTTAATGTATTTTTTTGTAGAAAAATATAAAGACATTTAGAGATGGGGGGGAGAGGTATAGAAGTAAATTGATGTTGATAAATAACAGTACGAGATACATATATACTGTTAGGGGAAAAATAGGATCATTTATAAAGATTAAGGCTGTGCATATTATAAATATCACAGTAATAGGATATGTAATTCCTATTGGTGCCTGCATGGTTAGCAGAACATATTTCTTTCTTAGATTTTCATTTGAATATTCAGTATTTCTCTCATGGGCCTGGCGGTGTTTACAAATTGCTGAGCGTTTATTATTAGCAATAGTTGCTTTAAGGAAAATATGGAACAATATTGAAAAACTTTGAGAAAAGAATGGACAGCATATCTGCTTCCTTGTTGAAAAGAAGATTTGAAATGCACCACGACTGGTCTCCTTTGGACAAGCTGTGAACTGAGCAAAAGTGGAGAAGGTGCAGCTATTGTAAGGCTATCAGGCCTGGGATAGGAAAATCCAGATGACCACCAGAGGGCAGAAAAGAATCTAAAGTGTTTGTATCTCTGCTACAAACTTGTGGTCATCCAGATTTTATGAAGCCTAAATATGATAGCTGAATGCTTTCGTTACCACAAGATAAGATAGATCTGCTTTCTCGTAGCAGCATTTATAGTGAGAGTCTTGGCTGTAACCTGTTTTTGCTTGATGTTAAAATCTTGAAACTTAATCTCCGTGTCGGTTCTGTGCATCTGAGTGTAGATGTAAGGGATAGAAGCATTCAATTGGACAATGGATATTCTGCTGGAAGAAACATGGATAAATATAATTAGTCATAATGTTAAAAGGCAGCAAGTATCTTACTGAAAGTGTGGATAACCTGAACAACATTTATACTGCAGGCTTTTCATGAAAAATCTTTAAATGATTTCAGAAGAAAATTTCAGTGTGTTTCACGATCTGCAACAACCTGAGATTAGATCAAAATACATATGACATTATAGGATGTAAATTCTGCCCTTCTGTACTTAGATCCTGATGTTTTGCCCAAATACATAATCACAGACTTTGCTTTTTTAATGCACATTTTATCACTTGACACCTACAGACACATATGCTAATGTAATTGATGCTTAGGACTCCATGGAAAAGTACTTTGCATTTGTTTTATATTTTGTTTAAGCCTTACCTTTTCTAGTTTATATTACTGTAATTCTATCATGTAGAATGCAAACAGATCCATATAATTTATCAAAGAAAGTGAAATTACTTGATATCTAACATACCTATTTTTTCCTAATATTTTCCCACAACTGCAGTGTCCACTTTTTTGGATAAATCAAGTGTTGGGACAGGAATTGACCTATCTATGACTTGCCCAAAGTCACCCAGCTGGCTTTCATTTTTAAGGCAGGATTAGAACTCACCATCTCCTTGTTTCTAGCCTGGTTCCTTAAACACTAGATCAAACTGCTTTTAGTTGAATTCTAATACAACTATCTTTCAAGTATTTGTCTCCTCCTCCAAGTAAAAAATCTTGAAATCTTAAATATAATAGTAATCTATGACAGGCAAAAGCTGCCAGATTATACAACAGTTTACTTACTAATGTATAATTCCTGTAAATCAGGGGTGTCAAACTCAATTTCATTGGGTTGTGTTTGATCTCCGGGGTGGGGGTGGGCATGGCCAGTTTGATGTCACTTATGACGGAGGCACCTGTGGTGGCCCGAGCGCTCTGCCAGCAAAAACAGGCTCCCGAGCTCAGTTTTCGGCTGCAATGGCCTCCTTGCAACCCTCTGCCAGCAAAAACCGAGCTCGGGTGGGCTGCATGTGGCCCTCCCGAGCTCCATTTTCACTGGTAGAGGCAACACGGGCTGGTCCTTCACGGATTACAGGGCCGCCCCGCAAGCCAGCTCTAAGCACCCTGTAGGCTGGATCTGGCCCACGGGCCTTGAGTTTGACGCTCCTGCTATAAATCATGCTAGGAAGCTGTGAAATTTGCTTTAGAATATATGCTCCAGTATTTTGGCAATGGATAAGGCAAAGGGACTCTGAGCACCAAAGGCAGAATTTCATATTTATTCTTATACAGTAAAACATTCCCATTTCACAGAAGGCAAATGGGTGAAATTGTGAGAAAAAAAACACACAGTAAGATATTCACTCATCATCCAAGGACAAAATATGCAAACAGTGCCTGCAGAATCATAAAATCCAATTAGTAGAAAAATACTTTATTCTTAGTATTGATTAGAATTTAAGAGCCACAAATGAACCTGTAGAAGGCAAATGTTCACTTACGGTGTTTGTGCTTTGTTGCTCTCTCTGTGAATAGGTTTGACTAGGAGAACCATCAGATGCACCAGGTCTACGGCAATTGTCACAACGCCAACCCTGTACAAATTTTTTTAAAAAATCAAAACCTGAATGTTCTTGAGGGTATTTTCAAATGTTGTTGGACTTCACCTCCTTTTTGACCTGGGTCTTTGGGCTAGGAGTCTTGCTAAAAATTCCAAAAGCATTTTTTAAAAAATTTGATTTATATGCCGCCCTTCTCCGGGGACTCAGGGCGGCTTACAATACGTTAAGCAATAGCCTTCATACTTCTGTATATTTATACAAAGTCAGTTTATTGCCCCCACAAATTGGGTCCTCAATTTACCTACCTTAGAAAGGATGGAAGGCTGAGTCAACCTTTTGACTCACTCTTTTCCTCATTTGAGGAACAGAAAGTAACCTGCTTTCATATCCAGATTTAAGGAAGTGGCTATACAATGGATTATGGAAATAATATAATTTCAACAACTCCAAGATAAGCAGATTTAATTTAAAGTTTTTATAGCTGCCCACTCAAATATGTTTTATGGGCTGTTCTTATTACACGTTGCTGCAAATAACAATTTATAAAAATAATGGAGGTTTTATGTATATACATATCTTAGAAAATAACATACTTTTTATTTTTTTCATTATCACTTGATAATTTTATCTGATTTACCACTTCTCATACAGGTGAAACTCGAAAAATTAGAATATCGTGCAAAAGTTCATTTATTTCAGTAATGTAACTTAAAAGGTGAAACTAATATATGAGATAGACTCATTACATTCAAAGCGAGATAGTTCAAGCCTTGATTTGTCATAATTTTGATGATTATGGTTTACAGCTCATGAAAACTCCAAATTCACAATCTCAGAAAATTAGAATATTACATGAAATCAATAAAACAAGGATTGTACATAGAACAATATCGGACCTCTGAAAAGAATAAGCATGCATATGTACTCAGTACTTGGTTTGGGCCCCTTTTGCATCAATTACTGCCTCAATGCGGCGTGGCATGGATGCTATCAGCCTGTGGCACTGCTGAGGTGTTATGGAAGACCAGGATGCTTCAATAGCGGTCTTCAGTTCTTCTGCATTGTTCGGTCTCATGTCTCTCATCTTTCTCTTGGCAATGCCCCATAGATTCTCTATGGGGTTCAGGTCAGGCGAGTTTGCTGGCCAATCAAGCACAGTAATCCCATGGTCACTGAACCAGGTTTTGATACTTTTGGCAGTGTGGGCAGGTGCCAAGTCCTGCTGGAAAATGAAGTCAGCATCCCCATAAAGCTCGTCTGCGGAAGGAAGCATGAAGTGCTCCAAAATCTCCTGGTAGACAGCTGCGTTGACCCTGGACTTAATGAAGCACAGTGGACCAACACCAGCAGATGACATGGCTCCCCAAATCAACACAGACTGTGGAAACTTTACACTGGACTTCAAGCATCTTGCAGTGTGTGCTTCTCCATTCTTCCTCCAGACTCTGGGTCCTTGGTTTCCAAATGAGATGCAAAAGTTGCTCTCATCAGAAAAGAGGATTTTGGACCACTGAGCAACAGACCAGTTCTTTTTTTCTTTAGCCCAGGTAAGACGCTTCTGACGTTGTTCGTTGTTCAGGAACGCTTGACAAGAGGAATACGACATTTGAAACCCACATGTCCAGGATCCGTCTGTGTGTGGTGGCTCTTGATGCACTGACTCCAGCCTCAGTACACTCCTTGTGAAAGTCCCCAACACTTTTGAATGGCCTTTTCATGACAATCCGCTCCAGGCTGCCGTCATCCCTGCTGCTTGTGCACCTTTTTCTTCCACACTTTTCCCTTCCACATAACTTTCTATTAATGTGCTTTGATACAGCACTTTGGGAACATCCAACTTCTTTTGCAATTACCTTTTGAGGCTTTCCCACCTTATGGAAGGTGTCAATGATGGTTTTCTGCACAACTGTCAGGTCAGCAGTCTTTCCCATGACTGTGATTCCCACTGAACCAGACTGAGAGACCATTTAAAGGCTCAGGAACCCTTTGCAGGTGTTATGGCTTAATTAGCTGATTAGAGTGGGACACTTTGAGTCTAGAATATTGAACCTTTTCACAATATTCTAATTTTCTGAGATTGTGAATTTGGGGTTTTCATGAGCTATAAGCCATAATCATCAAAATTATGACAAATCAAGGCTTGAACTATCTTGCTTTGCATATAATGAGTCTATCTCATATATTAGTTTCACCTTTTAAGTTGCATTACTGAAATAAATGAACTTTTGCACGATATTCTGATTTTTCGAGTTTCACCTGTAGGTCTGTTTTGAAGATAGTCACTCTGTGAATACGAATATTTTTATGTACCAGATCAATTTAATCACTTGGCTGGTTTCTACTACTACTACTACTACTACTACACACACACACACAATCAAATATATCTAAAATTTAAAACTGACATCTTTTAAATTGATTCAGAGCAGTCATTTTAAGTGCTTTCAGCAGGAGCACAAGATTATAAAAACTGTCTGATTAAATAAACAAAAAACATGACATAGAATGGAAATACCTACCTGTTGTCCTCCGTAGCAAGTACATGAGCAGATGGCCCCAAGATATTCTTTCTGCCACTGTTCTCCTACATGATACATCTTGCCATCGTCATAACAAGTTGCTTCATCTGCAATCAATTAATAAATCTTTCAAAAATTGGAGGACTACCAATGCTTTGTTAACTGATGCATGTTTATCATTATCTCCAATACTAGTTTCATCCTAAAATACTGCCAAAATATTCTTAAATTCTATTGCTTTCTAGTATCAGCACATTTTTGCAGATTCTTTTCCCCCCATGATTATCTATGAAGAAAACATTTCATAGCATAGAGTTGAAAATAATTACAGAAATCATTCAATCCATCCCCTGCTCAGTTTGAAAATATCTAGCAAAAAACTCATCACTTCATGCGGAGCCTGTTCTTCTGGCCGATAGTTCACACTGTTCCTTTTTATGCCTTATGGGAACTGTAGTCCCATAATGGCTGGGAGGATAGTTGTAGGGACACTAGCAGTGTATCAGAGCATGAACTGCTGATTGGCTGTTCTTCTATTACAGTAGGGATTGTTTTCTAACTTTTTATATTTAACTATTTGAATTCTGAAAAATAATCTATATATTTCTATTTAATATACTGTAGGTAGTCCTTGAATTACAAACGAAATGGAGCCTGCCCATTCCATTCATAACAAGAGGATTCGTAGGTGTAAATTGCATATTTTGAATAAGATCACTCCCTCCTTTCACCCACGCATTAGCTAATTAAATGCAAGGCTCGTTAAATGCACATCTCGGGGTGGGGAAGGCCATGGGGGGCTTAGTGATAGGCCACCTGCTTCAGACTACCCAAGGCCTCCTCCAACCCACTGAGATACTTCATTCTCTCTCCCCTGGGGTCCCTACAACTGCTCTCCCCACATTTTGCCATGCCGGGTCACTTACCTTATGAAGATCTGTCTCTCCAGCCTGTTTCTTTGCCTGCTCCCTCCTTACTTGTCGGCAAAGCACTTGATGAAGCCTTTGGCGACAAAACAAGGCACAGAGGGCCACATGCACCCTTCCAGGCCTCCTTTCTCCCCACTAAAGTGCTTGATGAAGGCTTTGGTGACAAGAAAGGAGGTGCAGAGGGCAATGCATGCCCTTCCGGACATTCTTTCTCACCACCAAATCACTTGAGGATTGCGTCCCTGTAGGCTTCAGCAGCCCTTTGCAAAAAGCCTTTGTCAGTAGGAACAGAGCTTTGGAGGGACACGCCTGCTTGTCCCAAGCTCTTCTGGTGTCGACAAAGGCTTTTTGCAAAGGGCTGCCGAAGCCTACAGGGATGCAATCTCCCGGCAGCCTTCAGCAAGGAAATGGCAAATGGAGGGAAGGCCTGAAGGACCTCTGTTTGCAAATGCCCAGGCCTCAATTCACAGGGAATAGAGGCCTAAAGTCCAAGTTCACGCGAGATCAGTAGCATGAGATCTTGCATGATCTCATGGTATGTTTAGGCCTCTGTTCTCTATGAATGCACTGAAACCCTGAAGCAAGCAAAAAAAACTGTGACAGACCCGGTCGGGGTGGGGTGGGGGTGGAATAGGCAGGGCAAATGTTACAAAGCCTCAGCATCATTTCTAAGGGCGAACAACTGCCGTGGTGCTGCAACATTTGTAATTTCGGGACTTGTTCGCAAACGCTAGGGTGCGTTTATCACGTAACTTCAAACGTTCGTTAAGGGAACACTCGTAATTCAGGGATTACCTGTACAACATAAGTTAGAGACACTATTCATGAAAAATACATACGAGGGTCACACTTGAATTCTCCTTTTCCATTTCCAAGGCAAGTGCAGCTCATCACCTGGCCATTCTCTCCATGCCTATCCCACTTCTCACCAATCTTATAGTTCATCCCATTGTCATGACACCACTCTGAATGCAACAAAATAATAGTTGGAAGTTGAATGATCTGCAATTGCAGTAGCTTTTAATACAAGTTGATTATTGTACTGCCTGTCCCCCAAAACGGATGTATTGGTGATAGGAAACTACACAGAGCAACATCTTAGTTGAGAAAGTAAGAGCAATGCTCCAGGGCCATTGAAATGAAATAGCAACTTAATCATAGTTGGCATCTTAAGAAAGCCTCACCGGCTCAAGGTTGACTCAGCCTTCCATTTTTACAAGGTTGGTAAAAGGGGACCCAGACTGTTGGGCGCAATATGCTGACTCTGTAAACCACTTAGACTTAGTGAGCGTTGTAAAGTACTATGAGGCAGGATATGTCTATTGCTATTTATTATCAACATTTCAGACATTTCCTACCTTTCCAAATCTGAATTCTTGCTCTATGGTCAAGGTAACTTAGTAGTTGTGTTGAAGGACCTTGATTCAATGATCAGTGTCTTTGGATGCACAATGCCTAGAAAATCACTGTTTAACCCCCAGAGCAGCTCCTTCCAGTGAGCTTAATGATTCAATGTGGATAAGATTCCCACTATGACCTCTACTCAAATGTGTAGCAATTTACATATCCACATCCCAGGGTCAGCCAAAATTTCTTCCTAAAATTTCATCTCAATACCTTATTTACTATTGGAACATAAAATGCATCATATGTACTACATAATTCAAGATTATTGTTGTTGTTTTAGCAAGCTTTTTGACTCCAAAAAAGCTGTAGGGGAATAACTGCTCAGCTATAATCCATAGTATGGATGAATCAATCAATTAAAGTTTCAAGTTGGATTCTAATAATGTCTGCGAATGCTTACAGTTTGTATTTTGTGATTGTCTGGATATAGTGCTGGATTACACTGGAGGAGGGCCCTATGTTGAGACTAAATCATAATTAGGCAGAGGTAATTTTCTGGCTAGGACCATAGTACTCTCAAGAGCAGCAACATAATCTGAGAGTTCTGATAAAATTATAATGTTGGTGGAATTGCATGTGACAGACATGAATGGGTAGATTGAGTGATAGGACAATAACTGGCTGAAAATTCACCCAGTGAAGGACTAGAACCTTGAGTCATTCTCCTTACCCCAAGCTCTATACCATTTTTTTTAATCAAGTTTTTTTAATTATTATTTTAAATTTAAACATATCACTGTGTGAATGGCGCGATGTTTGAGTATCATACATTTCAATACTTATAAACATATTCCTAATTATTACATTCCATTTTCTTTATTTCATATTATTTATTCCTACCTTTTACAAAATTTTAATTTTCATATAAATATTAGCTAGTATGCAATAACATCTAAACCGATGTGCTTTAGCATCCGTATTATCTTTTTAATAGTATAACCCTCAAGAAAAAAAAATACGAAATTGTCTGTCTGTTTTTTCTCCTATACACCATATTTCACCCATTTTTACAACATCCCTCTCCTTTCACTATTTTCATTCTTTGTCTAGTTTTCATATTTCTTTTCCTAACTTATTTGACTTTGTGATACATTGCTTTACACCCTTTCATTCTAAACTTCCACTAATATTTTTCTTTTTTCCCCCTCCATATTATTATATTCAAAGACATGATATCTGTTTTATCATTCATATTCCCATTCTCTAACTCTCCCTTTCTATATATTTTAAAATTTAATACACATAAATATATCTACTTTCACTTTACCTACACAATAGTCCTATTTTATACACTTTTAATAATACCATCATTCAACCATATCATTCTAATATTAATACAATTATTACCATATAATCATGGTATTATTACTATTATTATTATTACCATAATATCATAAAGATATAATCATCTTTAATTCTTTTTCTCCCCTTAACCATTACCTCTTATCCACATCCCTTCCTTTAATCCTACTTTTTTTTAACTTGTCTCCCCTGTTTTCCTCTTAAGTCTTTCATTCCATCTACTTCGAGGTTTATATTCTGAATCCATAATTTAATTTTTTCTCCTTGCCCTGTCTTACCCCACTGTTTGAGAGCTTTCTGTTCTAAATTTTATTATTTCCCCCCAAGCCTCTTCTTGTTCCTCCCATTTCTTTTTTAAATCTTTTAAAGTGTTTTCCCCCTGTTTTAATTCCTCAATTCTTATTAATTTTAATAGTGTCTCTTCCTTGTTAACTTCTGTTTGCTGGTTTCTCAGTTCTAATTCTCCTTCTATTCCAGTTGATAATTCCATTTTTTCCTTCTTATCCTGATCTTTGCTCTTCATCTCTTGTATACTATTTTCCAGTCTTCTATCTATATGATCCAATATTTCCACCATGTCTTTGTGAAGTTCCAGGATAAGGTCTTTGCTATCTTGAGTTATTTAACTCCATTTCGTTTAGGTCTCCTCAATCATCCATTCAGAAATCAGACCTCCTAATCAAGTTTAAATGTCTCATCAATGTCCAATCAAATCAGTTAATTACTTCAGGGATCCTCCATTCCTCAAGTCATTTTTGTATATTCAATAGTATTTAGGGGTCCAGACACCAATTCTTTTTTTTTTTAATATTCCAGTCTCCAGTGGTTAGAAAATAAACATATATCGTTCAACAGTTATTTCCCTCCATTTCAATATTTGCTCCCGAGTCACAAAAATTTACTATCATCAGCAGATGGCGCTCTTTACTTCACTCTGCTCTCTGCTTTTATTGTGCTGTTCTACTTTTATTTTGACACACCCAGTTTATTTCTCTTGCTTAGTTTATTTTATAGCTCTGTTATTTATTTATTTATTTGTCATATTTCTATGCCGCCCACTCTCCGAGGACTCTGGGCGGCTTCATCAAAGACAGTATACTAAATAGCATATTGCCCCCAACAATCTGGGTCCTCCTTTTACCCACCTCGGAAGGATGGAAGGCTGAGTCAACCTTGAGCCGGTGAGATTTGATACTCTGATCTGCTGAACTAGCAGTCAGCTGAAGTAGCTGAAGTACTGCATTCTAACCACTGCGCCACCTCAGCTCTTGAAGAAAAGGTAGGTTTATAGTTCCAGCATCTTAATATGCCTTCTTAATATCATGCCTTTTTATTTTAGGGATTCCATTTCCCACTTAATTTTCTTTTTAAACAGAGAGTTACTTCTTTAAATTTCCAATGTGTTTTTTCCCCCCACAATAGTTGCATGCCACTGTAGCAAATTGCTACAGCTGTAAATCTTTTCTTACCCAGACAACACACCATTCAGCATTTCTCTACTCCTGCACAAACCTATGGTTCTGGCTGTTCCCTGGCTTCACACCAGCCATTTTGACTGCCACTGCTCCTAGTCTTTGGATGAGGGAGTTTTCCGAGTCAGGGAGGAGAGAGGCGGCTCCCCTCGACCTGCAAGGTGGTCCCCCTTTGCTTCACCACTCCTCCAAGGTGGCTAAGGCTTCCAGTGAAGCCCCCGAGAGGGAGAGCTCAGAACGGACCTGCAGAGGTCGCAGATCTTGCACCGAAAGCGCCTGAAGTTCAAAAACCCCAACTCTATACCTTTAAAAAGACATAATCCTGACTCTCAGCATGCAAGTTGCACCATGTTTGTACATTCTCTGTTCCTGAATTCATGATTATTCATGAATAATCAGAGCTTTATTTACCATATTTCTGATTAACTGCTACATGCCAACCAAGAACCATGCTTTCAAAATAATTCTTGTCAATTGTCACTATTAAAGAGTCACTAATACGACAAAATACGGGAATACAAATTTTTAACAAAGTAATTTTGACTTAGATAACAAGGTAGACTGCAAAAAAGGGGGAACTTATGAATGTTAAAATATGGGCATGGTGTAGAAAGAGTATTTAAATTAATACTTAAGAGTTCAGTATGTCTTGACTATTAGAAAAAGATATGTACAAGAAGGTACTCACTTGAGGAATCACATCTGAAATGTCCACTACCAAGACCTAAGCATTGGCACCACAATTTGAATCCAGTTTCAGACATCCTTTCCCACTCATCCCCAATGGAATAGAAAGAATCAGTGAAGGTATCATAACATACATCATCAGTGGGTGGGCTTAATCTTTCAGCAACTGGAAAGCAAAGTAAATAAAATTTTGTTACACCTTAAGTTCTTCCTTCTGTATATTCTGCAGATAATGATGAATCCTCTCTACACTCCTTATAACAGATGCCTCATCATAATTACATGGCATGGAATTCTCACTCAGTTTCCCTTATTATTTCCAAAATAAATCAGTACTTCCCATTGTAAGAGGCAGCACATTTAAACAACTGAAACGCACATTCAAGGATTAGGGTCAGACTGTAACCCAGAAAGGGGAAGTGGACTAGCTGTTCCCTTCAAATAGTCTAGCAAGCCAGCTATCAGTAGCTCAGCTTCCCTATCTTTGCACAATCCCATCTCTATGCAGAGGAAAAAAGAGAGATCACCAACCTGCATCTCAGGAAAAAAGGCCTTCTTCTATAGAAGAACATGGGAAAGGGAGAATGTTGAGACCTGCCCTAAACTGAATGTTCATTATTCTTGCTTGTATCCAAGGCTCCCCAATGGAGACATCCTTTCTTAACTGATTATAAATGTTCCCACTGTATGCAGTTATGTTCCCTAATGCTAAATCTTACATGTTGAACTCTGTGTCTCATATGGAAAGATTCTATGACTATTGCAACTCCTTGAAGAGAATCCCTGGAAAGAAGCAGGATTCAAGTCTCACATGCCAAGGCTACAGGAAGAAAAACACCCACAGTCAGTGGCAGAGAGACTCCTGTATATGCAAAATGTTCCAACCTTCTAGATTAAGACTCCCAGGAGACATCTTGGGAAGTTGCTGTTGGCCAGGGCAAATGCCAAGAGGAGCATTTAGTGCTACAGGAAGAATGTAGACTGTGGATTTCTGCCTTTTTTAGATACTCAGACCAGCTATGAAGAGGTTGTAGTGTTCAGTGCCATATCATTTCAGATTGGGGATCAGGATCCTTCTTATCATTGAGACTCTTCCCTTTAAATCCATTATTTTTCTTAATGAGCATTTTTAACAGAGAAAAAAATTCAGTTGTGGGCAGTCCCATCTGCAAATGAAACAGCAACCACAAATATTGGGGTGGTAATCAGGGAAAAATAAAGTATTCTGAACTTTATTTTACCTAGCCTACTAGAGAATTGAAGAACGATGGTAGTTAGTATCCTGGACTATACAAGAAGCATTCCCATTTTTCCCCCTCAGACTAGATTCCCTTCATGGGACTGTGTACAAGTAAACAAGACTGTGTGTATAAGACTGAGAAAAAGAGGGTCCATGTGTGCTCTCTCTAAAGGACTATGAAGATAACATGAAGTCTGTGCAATCATCAACTAGTAAAAGATAAAAAAAGGAGTCTCTGCAGAGACTCCTTTTTATTCCGCTAATCATAGCTGACTTTAGGGGGCAGTGCACATTTCCATTTCTAGGCCAGTGGAGCGTTGTTACCTTCTCACCAAAATGGTACCTATTTATCTACTTGCATTTATATGTTTTCAAACTGCTAGATTGGCAGGAGCTGGGGCAAGTGACAGGAGCTCACTTCATCACATGGTGGTAGGACTTGAACCACCGGAGCAGACCTTCTCTGGCGTCTTTTAAGCCACTGAGCCATCGCACCTCTCTATCAACTAGTAAACAGTCAAAAAATACCATTGTGAAATAAAATTAGCATAAGCATGAAAGTAGAATCTTCTCATTTCCACTCACCATCATTGCCCACTGTAACCATCTCTTCAAGAACTCTGTGTCTTCTCTGATTTTTAACTGCTTCTACTATGATGTTGTAGGTTGCTCCCCTAGTAAGACCCGTAAGAGTAGCACTAGAATATACGCCAGGAACTTTGATCTGTAATTTGAGAAATTGTTGTTTAAAATACAGTTTTTAAAACCTTGCTTTCTAACAATATAGGAAACTGGTTATTACACCTTTTTCAGGTAGTGGGCCATTTAGCAAAAAAGAAAAAAAAACAGGAGGAAGAATTTACATTATAACCTTTAACTAACTTTCATATTATCTTCAGTGTGAGCAATACTCTGTTTCCCTACCTCTGTGTGCCTTTTTAGACAACAGAAACCTACCCTGGAATCTAATATTAGCGTCCTTTATTCACAACTCTTTGTTAATTTCAGTAGGAGTTTCTTCAATTTAAACATGTTTTGATTGGCAGCTTATTATTTTGCACCTAAAAGTGCTTACTCAGATACAAGCTCTACTGAGGTGGCAGCACTCAGCAGACTTTGGCTGAACTCAGAAGGTCAGTCCTAGTTAATACATAGATAGGAGACTATCAGGTGATCCATATTTCCAGATTAAACTGGGAAATCGAACAAACTTTAGAGGAAGCCACTTGACATTTTTTGCTAAGAAAATTACATAGCCCTGTTTATGTAGTCCCCAGAGGTCAATCTTAAGCAAATTTTGCTCTTATCGGCTATTTTTCTGTTTAAAGCCTACTCTCTCTAATATTAGTAATTATTTTCCACCTATGTTCAATTAACTTGGCTCACTTTTTTTCATTGCATTGCTTTATTGTTTTCAGCATAGATCCTTCTTCGTGTTACATTTTAATCTTTTAATCCAGTTATTGTTAGGCAGCATGGTGACACAAGTGCTACTATTTAGAGGACAGATATACAACAGGAATCCCAAATGCAAAGGCCCTACAGGTGACCCCTGGAGCTTCTGCAAAAGTGGTCAGCAAATAGTAATTTTCACTGTTTCAGCAGGAAGACAATTAAATAGATGGGTAATAATTCTCTTATCTATGTTGTGAAAATGCAGCAATCAACTCATTTGCTTTTGATGCACACATTGCCAATTTCTAGCTCTTTCCATTCTACCTCTAAAATACTGATATTTTTTTTTTACCAGATTTATCTAGCTTCATCTCTCTTCCAAACTCTGCTGTGAATGGTTTCCATGTGAAGTTGTTCTATAAAAATCCCTATTTCAGACTTTTTTTTTGGGTCTGATTCCATTTCTGGTCTCCTGAAGAGACTTCAACCCATCATACTAGATTGTGGTTTCTGACTTAGAACTCTCTACTTTAAAAAAAAAACACATCCTCAACCATAGGCAGCACTACTGCTTTTCTTTTTAAATCCTCATTCTTAAATGATAACTTCAACATACACACATTTCATTGTTGCCCAAACTATCACAGCTGGTTCAGTTTACCTAATAGATCTTATACAGAAGCTATTATTAAAGTAAAAGCAATTTGGGCACATTGTTTCATCACCAATAATTAATCTAAGTTACCTCAGTAGGTTCTTCTTCAGCACTAACAGGCTGGCAAGAAATAATGTATTCAGAGCTATCTGTATAAGGTGTCCATGAGATAGTTGTCTGAGAAAGTGCTTCCTGGGGCCTTGTGTAATTATCCTTGTGTAGAAGGGTATGATGATAAGAAGGTTTGTCAACATCAGGAACTTGAATGGGATGACGGATCACCACCACTGGCTGTTCTTCCCTATCTGGTTTAGCCCTTCCTGGAGTTGCTGGAGTTGTGGGAGTTCGAGACCCAAATTCTTCCACAATGACTTGTTGACCTGGGTTACTCAGGATGGTTTGCTGACCAGAAGAACCTGGAATTGGGATACCATTTCCATTGTCATAGGGGTTGTTTGTGAGGTAAGGTACATTCTCCAGAACAGAAGGGACATCCAAGATCTCTGTCACCCTTTTACCAGGATGCGGTGGAGTTACCAGCCGGGGAAGCTCATCTAGCCAAAGAAAGGTTAGAAGCAGTGAAAGCCAGGTGCTGAAAGCTCCAACAAGGGTTCCACTTGAGATGGAGGAAATTTGCCCCATAATATCTTAATTCAAGCAATTAAATTTTAACTAGTCTCAAAAAAGCAATATTATTCTGCAAAGCCTAGTTAAATTACTCTCATAGCACTTGAATCAAAAGAAAGCATTGGAATTTGGAACTAAAGCCAAATTAGAATTACAACCAAAGAACTTTGAAAGATCCATAAAAAGCAAAAGACCCATTTGCCAAACTACTGAATTACTGCTATATTTATAAATAAATGAATTTAACACCTTTACTGCTATATTGTTTTCCAAAATTTTTTTTCTTGAGGGGGAATTATATATTGCATTTATACATATTTACAGTTCTTCTAAATTGTCAACCTTTGGATTCCCATCTATGGTTCAACGCTGAATCTACAGTTTCAACTGGAGAGCCAGCAAATTATTCACAAGAGTTTTATGGATCTACTTCCTGTCCTTTGGTTATGAGATCATACGTAAAACAGCAGTTTTCTTTCGCCAATGAATGCAGTGTTTCATGAAACATGGATTAATTTATTTGTTATAAATCATTATTTTTCATAAAATATAAAGTAGTTGATTTAGATCTAATGAAAGTACTAAAAATAATGAAATAGGGGAGAGAGAGAGAGAGAGAGAGAGAGAGAGAGAGAGAGAGAGAGAGAGAGAGATTGATTGATTGATTGATTTTAATCCACCGGAAGCAATAATTCAAACCAAATTATCCCTTTTTTTATTTTACTGAGTCAATGGAAATAAGGAAGTATTAAACTGTAGCTGAACTCTAATTCAATACTATAAGATAAAATTCTCTATTTACCTGGAGTAAATACTCTTGAGCGGAGAGAATTTTCATTCTGAATAAACTAGTATAGGGGGAGTGGTCAAATTTTTAAATAGAAGAATAGGTTTTTTAATAAATAAAAAAATAAAAATCATTCTCAGATTTTTGATGTCATAGTAAAAAAGGCTGATTTTGCAGCCAATTTGGGGTGCAGTAGTATATTTTTGAGATTTTAGCAATCAAAAGTCCTTCATCTTGCATGGGGTAGTGGAGAAACTTATCCAACTGTATGTGGATATTTGAAGTGAATTAAATCAGTTTATCTGAAATACATATATCATACCTTCTGCCAAATTCAGTGTCTAGACAGCACTTTAATTCAATCATTTTCACAGAAAATTCAGCAGAAAGGTTAACTAAATCCATAAAATGATAATAAACTAGAATTCTATTATATTTTGCATAAATCAGCATCTAAGTAATGAGAGATTGTAAACAATGTTTATGTAAGTTACAAAAATATACTCACTTGTCTTCAAATATATAACTGACAGTGGTCAATGAAATGGTAAGAGTACTATACAATTAACTGCCTCATATTAACATTATCAGAAATTCAAAAGTAAGTGCTTTTTGGGTTTTCTTTTGAGATTGATTTGACCATGCAATGCATATATGTTACTCAAGAAATATTTCTCATTGAATTGCATAGGATTTATTTGAAGACACAGGAATGAAATCTAAGCTAATATTACCTGTTTTTTTCCTTCCAATCAATGGTTCACTCTTCTGATTATTCTTGACAGCAGTTATATAAATGATATATTCTGTCCCTGGCTCCAGATCTGATGGAAGAAAAATTTAAAAGGACACTGCAGCCAGGATTTAGGATGTTCAGAAACGGAAAAAGCCTGCTCAGTTTTTAATAATCAAACTGTAAGTTTATGAGGATTTTATCTGTTTCTGTGCCTTTATTACTTTATCTTTTCTTATTTTTGTGTAATATATGTTACATTTTTAAAAAATATTTTATGTTGGTGGTATACAATGTTATAGCATTATAAATGCTGTAAAGCATTACAATTCATTAAAAAAAAACAAATTCTCATCCGCCTTCAATCCCCAGGATATATTTTAGCTTATCATGCAATAAGTATCCATGTGGACTATTCTATTTCAAATTTAAGACAAGGATTAGTTACAAATGGAAAACATGTTAGGATGGGATCAAAATCTACACTTGCCTTCAAAAATCATTAAGTCACTAGGTAGAGAACGTGTCCTAATTTTGAAAAGCAATGCTTTACTTCATCTCCTAATAATGTATTGTTACTACACAATACACCAGTTCCAATTTGACTATACTTTAAAAAAAGCTTTTTCACAATATTTAGAAGCAAAACGATTCCAAGTTCAATCCTCACAATCTTAAACTGCAGTTGAGAAAATCTTGCCTGTAAATCCAAGGAGTCATTGCTATTCCTTGTACTCCAGCAGTTAATAGCAATTTCAAAGTCTCATTGTTATTCCCTATGACTGTAGAGTCTAAATGCTGCCAAACTGCCTTTCCTCAATACTGTTTGATTGATTTTATTTATTTATTTATTTTATGCAATTTATATGCCGCCCTATCTCCGAGGACTCAGGGCAGCTCACAACGGTAAAATGCACAATTCCTCATAAAAGCCAATATAAAATTAAAATTCATTAACCCCCTCACCCATCAGTCCAGGCTGCGGAACAACCAGGTCTTCAAATTGCGATGGAACGAGCGAAGGTCAGGGGCCATCCGGAGCTCCAAAGGAAGTTGGTTCCAGAGGGTGGGTGCGCCCACAGAGAAAGCTCTCCCCCTGGGGGTCGCCAGCCGACACTGTCTGGCCGACGGCACCCTGAGGAGGCCCTGTCTGTGGGAATGCACTGGGCGATTGGGAATTGTCGCTGGCTGCAGGGGGTCCAACAAATATCCTGGGCAGAGGTCATGAAGGGCTTTGTAGGTAATAACCAGCACCTTGAATCTCACCCAAAGGGCAACTGGTAACTAATGCAAGTTGCACAGGAGGGATGTAACATGGGAGTGTCGGGACGCTCCCATCACAACCCGCGCGGCCGCATTCTGCACCAGCTGAAGCCTTCGAGTGGTTTTCAAGGGCAGCCTTAGATAGAGAGCGTTGCAGTAGTCAAGATGGGAGGTGACCAGTGCATGAGTAACAGTGTGTAGGGCATCTTGGTCCAAGTAAGGGCGCAACTGGCGTACAAGGCAAACCTGGGCAAATGCCCCCCTGCCACGGTCGTTACATGATCTTCCAGAGACAACCGTGAATCCAGGAGGACACCCAAATTGCGAGCCCTATCCACAGGGGTAACACCTCACCCCTGATGGTCAACAATGGAAGATCTCAATCGGACCAAGATGCCGGTACCCACAGCCACTCGGTCTTGGCGGGGTTAAGTCAGAGCCTGTTCCTCCCCATCCAGGTCCGTACCGCTTCCAGGCAGCGGGACATCATGTCGAGGGCATCACTGGGCTGGTTTGGGGTGGATATAAAATGGACGTTGTCTTACCTGAACGTCCCTTTTCTGGGCGCTGCGTACACTATCCATCAATGGGTTAACTCCTTCAGCCTTTGGCAATAACTGAGTGAGAGCTCAATTTCCCGGGCTTCCGGTCTGGCTTCCGTCGCCGCCAGACGGTCCTCTGAGACCGCCAGCCCCGTTGCCTGTAAAGAGCCGCCTTTACATCTGAAAGGCGGCTCGAAAAACTCAATTTCCTGAAGGAAATGTGAGACAGAGCAGGAGAGGGCAGATAGAGCCCTCTGCGAAGTCCCCAGAGTTCTTTTTTTTACTCTTGGGGACGAGCAGGTTGTGGCTCCCTATTTCCGCTCACCGCTGCTCCGGGCTTCGGGAGAACTCTACTTTTTTGCAGAGCCAGGCGCTGGGACCGGACCAATCAACGAAATTAACAGATCATCTGAATAAGCAGGATGAAATTCAGATCGGGGATCCTAAACTGCAAGTATTCTAACCCCAAGACTGATTTTAAAGTTAAAGAAGAGTGAAAGGAGGAAAAAGGAGAGTTTAAAATGGCGACTGGCTGAGGCTTGAGAAAAGCTGACAGTGAAAGTCCTTCCGTTTGAATAGCTTATAACGTTACAAAGTTACAAAGTTACAAAGTATCTAGCAAAAGTGCTGGTTAGAAGTGAAGAGAAAAAATTCTTATTTCATGTTTTTTCCTTCTTAGAGACTTGTTATTGATATTGTTTGGAGAGAAGTCTTTTTCTTTAAAAGGAAAAAGGGAAAAAAAATCTTTTGTGTGACAGGATGGCACTAAAACTGACAAAGCGAGATAATCAAGCCATGGGGAGCGGGGGGCTCTCCCATTTATAAATCGCATGAACAAGTTGAGAGTTTGCAGATGCAGAAGAATGGCTTCATAGACCTAAAGAAATTTTTACTGGAGGAGATGGCAAGACATGATAAGACTGTGAATCTGAATCTTGAAAATTTTAGACAGGAAATTAAAGAGTTGATTCAACAAAAGTATGATATTCTGAAGCAACATATGAAAAGTTTTATAGAAATAATTCTGAAGATGTATGAAATTATAAATTCAAAAATAGACACTAAGGAAGTTGATGATAAGATTTATAATTTGGATAATAAAATACAGAGAATTGAAAATGATTTAATAAAGATTCAAGAAAAAAGCTCAGAAGTAGAGTTTAAAAAAAATAAAGGAAGCTGAGTATAAGACTTACAATGTAGATAATATAAAGCAAAGGATTGAAAATGAAACCACAATAATGCAATTCAGACTCATGGAATTTGCGGTTAGAATTAGGGGAATACAGGAAGATAAAAGACAAGATTTGAGAAAGATGTCTGCTGAAGTTCTGGCTAGGATTTTAAAGGTTAGCCCTGAAGATGTATCCTGCAAGATTGATAAGGCCTACAGAGTTAATTCTTGGGTGGCAAAGCAAAGGCAGTTGCCTAGAGATGTGGTGATTTCCTTTACTGATAAAGAAATAAGAAATGATATTGTGCAAAAGTCTTTCAACTCCACTCTTGAAATGCATGGAAGGAAGATCTGAATATTTAAAGAACTACTGCCTAAGATGTTAAAAGATAGAAAAGATTTTGGATTTTTGGTGACTGAACTAAAGAAACAAAACATCCCATTCAGGTGGGATGTCCCAGTTGGTATAATATTGAGATATCAAGGAGAACGATATCCAGGACCTCAGTGCCTTCCGTCGTGCCCTTAAAACCCATTTATTTAAACAAGCCAGGCTGGCTTAAGATGAAATTTTTAACTGTTTTAAATGTTTTAAATGTTTTAATTGGTAATGAGTTTTAATTGGGCCAAATTTATATATCTTTTAATTGTTTTTTTAATATTTGTCTTGCATGTCTTTTTAATTCTGGCTGTACACCGCCCTGAGTCCTCAGGGAGAAGGGCGGTATAGAAATTCAATAATAAATAAATAAATAAATTAAATATTGTTGAAAAAGCGGAAGAATTTTACTATAAGGTTTTTAAAATGGGTTTAACATCTCCACGTATAATACACGAGGGGAATAAAGAAAAGCAAAATCAACAAGAGATTGAAATTCAGGCTAAGCAGATGGAGGTGGAGGCAACGGAAAAACAACAAGTTACAGAGGCTTTTGTGGATGAGCCGCTTCTGGATTCTCCTTCGGAGGCTATAGTTGGATTACCTATAAATACTAGAGAGGCGGCTTTGGATTCTAATGTGATGACTTATCAAGCTACAGACCAGCATGGAAACCAAACACTTGATATACAACTCATAGAAAGGAAACCAGGATGGAGATCTAAGCCACAAAAAGTTAAGAAAAGAAGAAGCAGGTCCTACAAAAATAAAAACTTTTAGACCAAACAACAGTGTAATGCCAGTTACTCAAGAGACGGTTGAATATTTAGAAATTTAGTTGAGGCAAAGTATTGGTTTATATTATCCTGAGGAGAGTGACAGATCTCTGTAGTGCTGTACTCTTGGGATGTGAAGATGGCCATAAATTGAGTGGATTGGAATTTTCTATTTTGGATTCTTTGACAAATGGATTACGTTTATGCTGAGCTATAAGGCAAGAGAACTATGGGATTGGGGCATGCAGAAGATCTGGCTGTTACCCCAATACGGTGGATGGAATTAATAATCTAGATGGAAGACATTATATAGATGATACTATATGGAATATAAATATAAAGTCACTCGGGTGGATTTTTTTATATATGAAATATTTACTATTGATGGGGGCAGATGGTAATTGAAGATACCGAACATACTGTTGGAATTAGGATGTGATGTTACCCTAACATGGGTAATGGAATCCAGCTGAGAGACATTACAGAAGATATCATATGGATTACAAACTTAAAGTCAATTGAGGATTTTATATATATATGTAAATAATTTTTTTTTTTAGTGGAATGGGCAGAAGAATAAAGATATTGAAAATATTATGTATGTAGACCTGTAGGAAAGTGGGTGGAGATAGGTAGTTTACTGATTGTTTAGTTTAGGAGAAGGGATGTTATGTTATATCAATATATGTAAAAGATTTGAATTAAGAGATATATGTATGGGGGAGGAGGAAATGGATAGATTATGAGTTGAAATTGCTAAATTAGGATTTATTATATAGTTTTACAGATGAAAGTTGCTTTGAATGTTGCTTTGAAATGTATAGTACAAGGGGGATATAATGATATTGTTAGAAGGATAGATTATGAGTTGAATAGATGAAATTGCTAAATTAGAATTTATTATATAATTTTACAGTTGAATGTTGTTTCTGAAATTTATAGTATAAGGGGGATATAATAATATTGTTAGAAAGAAAGGGTTAGTATATGGGGGTTGGTACAAAAGGATAGTAAAGTATTATATAATCTGTTATTAATTTGGGTTTTATTTTGGAGAATCCACAGGGGGGGGGAGGGGGAGGGGGGTTAGGGTGTGGGGGGGGAGGGGGAAAATGTGTATTTGAAAAACTTTTTCAATAAAAAAAAAAGAGAGCTCAATTTCCCTTTCCTGTTGCCCTGCCACGCCCTTCAATACCATGATCCCCAGTCTGAATGAAGTTATGGGAGACTACACAGTGTCAAGTAAGTAACATAACTTTAATAATAACCAACTGTAAAACACACACAGAACAACAACTGGGCAGTAAGCCAACTAAGAAAGGGGAGGGTATGGATAGTGTACGCAGCGCCCAGAAAAGGGATGTTCAGGTAAGACAACGTCCATTTTCCTGTGCGCTGCTCCCACTATCCATCAATGGGATATACCCAAGTTTAAACCCCATGGGCGGGAAGCTGACTGTCTCCAGTGTCCTCCTCTGCCACAAGCGTTTGCAACACCCTACGGCCGAAGGATGCTTCTGCCGAGCTATAGGCGTCTATTTTATAATGGCGGATGAAGGGCGACAACGATGACCAGGTTGCTGCTCTGCAAATATCTGCTACCGACGCCTGCGTTGCCCAGGCCGCCATTGTGGCCGCACTGCGGGTGGAGTGTGGACGAATCCTTCCCGGCGGAGGTCTGGAGTTCAGATCGTACGCCAACGCGATGCAGGCCTTAATTCATCTGCTCATCGTGGATGCTGAGATCTTCAGGCTCATGGAAGCAGGGTTGAACGACACTAAGAGTGCCTCCGTGCGCCGGAATGCCGCCGTCCTGCAAATGTAGATGCGAAGGACATCGAGGGAATGCCATTGCTTCTCCCTGTGGTTGCGCGGGGCCGGGCAGAAGTCCAGTAGGATAAGCTCTTGGGCGCGGTGGAACCAGCAATTCACCTTGGGAATAAACGACGGGTCCAGGTGCAGGATCACCATGGTGTCTCTGAAGATGCAAAGATCCTTCCGGATTGAGAGTGCTTCCAGCTCC
Source organism: Arizona elegans (assembly GCA_022577455.1). Lineage (NCBI taxonomy): Eukaryota > Metazoa > Chordata > Lepidosauria > Squamata > Colubridae > Arizona > Arizona elegans. Next base: position 165,939,301 of record JAKOOJ010000001.1, on the reverse strand, counting down.
GAGACTCTCCTGGCTGAGGTGATGGCCAGGAAAAAGGTTACCTTGAAGGATAAGAATTTGAGGGCGACCGAGCCCAAAGGTTCAAATGGGGGGGACATCAAGGCCCGCAACACTAGTGGGAGATCCCATGATGGGTAACGATGCACTGTGGGGGGGGGGTGTAAGTTCTTAGCGCCATGTAGAAACCCCCTGATGCGCAGGTGATGAGCCAGCGATTGGTAAGGTGGACACGAGATGACCAGGGACAGAGCCGCTGTCTGGCGTCTTAGGGTAGCTGGAGCCAGACCTTTATCCAGTCCGGTCTGCAGGAACTCGGGGATGTCCTGGACCGCTGCTGATGTTGGATCCACATGGTGTTGGGAGCACCAGCGACAGAACGCCTGCCAAGAGGCCTCATATATGCGAGCTGTTGACAATGCGGTAGAAAACATGGTCTGAAAACCGGCGGTACGCTGATGGAAGCACCTTTCTCTTGTCTTTATCCTTGATCAGGACAGGCGCCAAGGCCGCCCCAAACAAGTTGGGGGCTTTGTACCGGGTTGCGGCCAGTTTCCACTTCACCTTAAGGTCTGCTTTCCAGGGGCGAAGCCAGAACAACCTTCTTGCCATGACATTTGAGGCAAGTGATCTAGAGGCAAATTTAGCAGAATTTAGGGATGCATCCGCGGCGTATTCGGTGGCGGCTACAATCTTGTTTATGTCCTGATGTAGCCTTGTGTCCTCTGGGGGCAGCCTTTCCTGTAGCTGGCGCAGCCAAATGAGGGCTGCCCTGTTAAAGAATGAGGTTGCCGTTGCCGTCCTGATTGCCCAAGCCGCCGCCTGATGTGACTTATGAAGGGCCCACTCCGTCCTTTTGTCCTCCGCTTTGAGACCGTCCAAAGCATCCGTGGACACCATCGAGGAGGATGACAAGGACGCCACTGGCTGGTCCACAGATGACAGTGTTAAGTCCTCCAATTCCTGGGCCGAGCAGTAGAGTTTCTTGTCCAGGCTGCTTGGCGTCGTTAGCGAGGCTGGTTGCCCCCAGGGGTTCTGGAGAACAGTTGAGGGCAGGGAATACAGTCCTTTTCCGGCTTGGAGGACTTGAAGAGCGCATCATGGGGCCCCGCGGCTGTAGGCTTAGGAGCGGTGACTTCCCCAGGCACGCCCAGGTTAGTTGTGAGGCGCGCCTTATGGAGGAGAGACTTGAATAAGGCAGGGTGAAACAAGCCCATGAAAGCCGGGGAATCTGGCATCAAGCCCTCGTCCTCTGAGAATTCAATGACTTCGGGCCCCTCCTCAGCCTGGTCTGAGTCCTCTGAAGATGCCTGGGTATGGGGCTGCTGGGGTTGAGCCTGGTGTCGTTGAGGCGCCCCCTGAGCCGCTAGTGACTGAGGGGGGCCCTCCGCAGCTTGCTGCCAGCCTGCAGCCAGGAACAACGACAATGCGGTAGAAAACATGGTCTGAAAATCCAGCTGGTTAACTGGCAGGGGTCCCTCCGGAGCACGTAGGCCAGCTGCAGTTAGTGTAAATGTTGCCTCCACCCCACAGTGGCGCAAGCGAGGTGGGTCCGATAGGGAGATATCCGGCAATGAACGAGAGACCCCTCTGGCCCATGGTAATTCCTGGCCGAATCTAGCTGCGTTCGGGGTTGCCGGTGTTAAGGCCAGTTCTGCCAGGCTTGTGATACCTGGATCTGCATCCGCACGTGCCTGGGGTGTGGATCTAGGTGATTCGGGCTCCTGGATTGGAGTTGCCACCGCATCCTTTTGTGCTTTAGTGCCAAGGAGCTCTAGAGTCTTATGGCGCCCTAAGGCGTCTTTGTCGTGGAGCAGGGGCGCCTTTCCCACGTGGTCTTTATGGTTGGAGGCTCGCTTCCTCGAATGCTTTTTGGTGGTTTTGGCCCCTTTGCGAGGAAGGCTTGCTTCCAACTCTAGATCCGAGGAGAAAGGGGAATCTGACATGGTCTTAGCTGCCAGCCGATACCCTTCAGCAAGGAGACCTGGGCCTGTGCCTTCGTAGAATGCTCCTGCGCTTCCTGGAAGATGGCGCCCGAGGGTCCCCAAGCTTCCTCTGCTGGGATGCGCTCCGTGGTTGGGGAGATCCCCCCCCCCTTTCGAACCGGGAGAAACGGGCCTTAAACTGCCAATCTGGGAGGAGCTGGCCCTAAAGGGATGCGGCCAAGATGGCGGCCCAAGGGTCCACCAATATGGCGGGAGCACGTGGCTCTGCAATCCGAGGGCTGGGGAAGCTGCGGACTCACAGCGGCAGCCCGAACGTCCTACCGCCTGCTGCGCACAGCCCGAAACGGCTCCGATGGATCCCTGGTAATGAGGGAGAGGAAGGAAGGGCTGTTTGCCTCACCGCGCTCCGCTCTCCCCTCCGCTGCTCCGATGGGCGTCTACTTCCAAACTGCGCTAGCGGGGGGTAGCACTGAGGCTCGCTCCCCCTCCCCCCACTGCTGAAGACGGAGGCTGGTCTCTCTCCATGAAAGCTGTAGCCGACGCGAGCCAGGAGCCTCTGCTGGGCGTGACGCATGGGCGGCCGAATCCCTGACACCGCCTCTCAGCTGTTGAGCCGATCTTCCTTTCGGCTCTATAAGGCAGGGAACCTGAGAGGAAAAAATACTCAAAAATAAAGTAAAAGTCTAACGAAAATCACCAAAGAAAGGGAAAAAATTTCTGAAAAGCTCAGAGCTCTAACGGACACTTCAGTCTTTGCCAATAACTGAGTGAAGACTGGGGATCATGGGATTGAGGGGCGTGGAAGGGCAACAGGAAAGGGAATTGAGCTCTCACTCAGTTATTGCCAAAGGCTGAAGGAGTTAACCCATTGATGGATAGTGGGAGCAGCGCACAGGAAAAAGCTAAGTATCATCAGCGTACTGATACCGCACCCCAAAACCATGGATGATCTTCCCAAGCAGCTTCATATAGATGTTGAACAGGAGAGGTGAGAGGACTGACCCCTGGGGCACCCCACAAGTGAGGGACCTCATAGCCGACCTTTGTCCCCCTGCCAACACCGCTTGTGTATGGCCCAAGAGATAGGAGGAGAACCACTGTAGAACAGTGCCTCCCACTCCCAACCCCTCAAGCCATCGCAGCAAGGTACCATGGTCGATGGTACCAAAAGCCACCGACAGATCCAAGAGGACCAGAACAGAGGAGTATCCCCTGTCCCGAGCCCTCCAAAGATCATCCACCAACACGACCAATGCCGTCTCCGTGCTGTATCCCGGCCTGAAACCTGATTGGTACGGATTGAGGTAGTCTGTATCCTCCAGGGCCAATGGGAGCTGCCGTGTCACCACGCTCTCAACAACCTTTGCAATAAAGCGAAGGTTGGAGACCGGACGAAAGTTATTCAGTATGGTTGGATCCAAGGCAGGTTTCTTGAGGAAGGGTCTCACCACCGCCTCCTTCAAGGCGGCATGGAAGATCCCCTCCTTCAAAGATGCCATTATTACTGCCTGGATCCAATCCCGTGTCACCTATCGGGCCGCATAAGCAAGCCAGGAGGGACACGGGTCCATTACACACATGGTGGCACTCAGCCTTCCCATGATCCTGTCCACTTCCTCAGTGGTGACAGGATCGAACTCCTCCCAAATCCCAAGATTTGGCATCCCAAGGCATCCCAGCTGCCTCCTCACTGTCAGACCCTGCCCAGTCAGAGTCCAGACCGTCCTGAATCTGAGCGATCTTATCCAGCAGATGCTGACTAAACTTCTTGGCACGTCCCCGCAAAGGATCCTCCCCCACCCTCCGATTCAGGAGGCCGGGCGATGATGTTCCAGTGCAGGGTCAATGAGCTTCATTATGAAAAGTTCATACCTGTGATAGTGGCCTCAGTAATACCAGGATGAGGACGAGGAAGTAGCTCCCGGGTTGGGCCACCAACTTGCTCATATTTGATTATGTAGTCTGTGATCTTAGCCCGTGGTGGCTGCCAACTGATCAACAAGGAGTTGCTTGTAGTTGTGAGGAAGCGCAGATTGGAAGGTGCGTCAATGGCTAAGGAGCAAAACCATTTAAATAAATATTAGTTATTGCAATTTCCATGTGTTTCAGTCACTGTCATGTTTTTTTTTTCATTCTCAGAAGGCAAGTGGAGACAGAAACCAGTCACAAAGAATTGTAAAGAACAAAGCCCTATATTCAGCTCATAGGAATTTTTACTCAGTATCATTACCAGTGGAAGCATCAAGCTCTGCTGGGGAGCTGCGAGTATTCTCATTCAGCGCGTAGATAAAAATCTTGTAGTCAGTGCCAGGTTGCAATCCTGTAAATCAAAATAAAGCAATAAAAATAAATCAATGGTGCTTATGTAATGTTCTGATTGGAGGAAGCCTATATGCCAGGGGTGTCAAACTCCCACAGGCAGGATGCATCATGTGCTGGCCCCGCCCCCGCCTGGTTTAGCGAAGGAAGGGAAAATCCTGATACATCACGTGATGATGCCGTGATGATGTGAGCTTGACACCTCTGCTATATGCTACCAATTGTTAAAAATAGGTAGCAAGGAGTTAAAGAAATTCAGTTCACAAGCCCTAGAGTAGAAAAACTGAGGTAACCTCTGTTGCTTTTTTTTTTTTACACTGTATTATAGATATAGTCTTCAAATCCCTGCACAATTCTGAAATCATTCTGCAAACAATGAAGAAACAATAACTAAGGGCCCTATTGAAACTGAAGGAATCGAAAATCAAACTAGATTATAATGATCACCTGGGGCCCAGGGCAGAAGATATGATGGCAAGAAAGAAATGAACAGGCAGGAAAGTTCTAAAACTGATACTAAATACTGAATGCTAATACTGAAATCATACAAAACCTGGTCCTTTCAGCTGTAGCAAAATTAGCACTTTCTGAATTCTCCTTGGAGCTGTCCAGCTGCTTATAGTGTTCTAAACATGCTAATAAAAAATGGACAAAATACCCTAGTTAAAGTTCTAGAAAGTGCTAGAAAGTTATCGGAGTTTGGTTTGGTTTTAGTCTGCATGATATCCTTTAGTAATACATTTCTCTTCCTTCCTGCAAAGTTATTATCATAGAACTTTTCAGGGTACAGAAACGATGCTCACGTACCAGTAATGGTGTAGGTTCTAACATCAGGACTAATTGTTCTTTGAACTGGATTCTGACCACCTGCAGGGACAGCATCTATCTGGAAACCCGTGATTGCCTCTGTCTTGGTGCGCCAGGTAATTGTGATGGTTCGCTCTGTGACATCTGTGACACGAGCCCTACGGGGAGCACTAACATCTGCACCAAAAAGGTGGAATGTCCATCATTAATATAAAGGTCACACTGAGCTTAGAGGTTTCACAGAAAAATACATTAAAATAAATTGCAGTCTACAGCCCAGAGATTGATTGACTGATTTTATATAATTGCCGATCTCAATTAATAGATTGAATACTCAATATAATCTATGTTCAATCTAATCAATTCTGGGTGACAAACAGCATCATAATAATTAAATCCATAAAAACATAAAATCAGTTACAAATTATATGTAGGGGCAACTAAAAATTATTATATTACATAAAAATTAGCAGTGCAACCATGTTAGGAGTCCTTAACATTTCCAGGACCCCAGGCTTAGGCATATAGGCAGATCTTGAAAGCTTATGAAAGGCTAATAGGGTTGGGGCCATCCTGGGCAATGAATGAAGAATGTTCCAAAGGGCAGGGGCTATTGCCAAGAATGCACTCCCCCAGTCTCCACCAACTAACAGCATCCCCAATCGATTAGACCAAATTGGATGAGTAGAAACTATTGGGAGAAGATGATCCTTTGAGAACTGGATCCCAAGCCATGTAGTGCTTTAAAGGTGACAATCAGCACCTTGAATTGCATCTAGAAACACAATGGAGTAGCTCCCAAAGTAGTGCTGTTACATGTATTGTGTAAGAGGCACCATTAACTAACTGTGCAGCCAAATTTTGTATCAACCTCAAATGCTTTTCAATGGCAGCCCCATGCAGAACTCATCACAATAATCCAAATGAGCGGTAACAATGGCATGAGTGACTGAACAAAGTCCCCCAGATCAGGAATGGGGCGCAACTGGCACACAACCCGAAGATGTGTGAAGGCCCTATTAAAGCTGCCATTTCCTTTTCAAACAGAAGCCACAAGTCTGAGAGGACCCCCAGATTGCATGCAAAGCCTGTCTCAGGCAGTGCTACCTCATCCAATACCAAAGATGGAAGAACTTTGTTCCAGGAGAACTGAATAACCAAAGCCAGTCTGTCTTGCTTGGAATGAGTCAGAGCCCATTGCACCTCATCCAGGCCCCTACAGCCTCCAGATAGGATAGGATATCCACAGCATCACTCAATGTGTCTGGGGTAGAGATCTATAGCTAGATATCATCTGCATATTGATTATGCCTCACCCCAAATTATCAGATCATCTCAACCAGTAGCTTCATGTAGATGTTAAATAGGAGAAGAGAGAACCCACCCCACACAACAGGAGTTCCACAAGAATGTAACAGTAGTCTTACTGGATCAGCAAAAGTCTAGCTCCTTGTCCACTGTCTCATAGTGCATAAAATGATTTCATAGAAGCTTATAGAAGAATATGAGAACAATAGTCGTGATATGATCCCTACATGACTATATTTCAGTGTCTCTGAATCCCAAGGTAGTGCACAGCCTACCTCCTTAGCCATTGATAAACACAGAGACCTAATTTATTTGTCGAATCCCCTTTTAACATCTTCAATGCTGATCACATCACATCTTGTAGTAATTTAGTTATGTCATGTGTGAAGTGGCATTTCCTTTATCTGTCTTGAATTTTAACTTTACTGAATGACATACAATTTTGTTATGTCAAAGATGAAAAATGACTTTATGTATTTTGACAATTCTTTGTACTTCTGGCCTAAAAAGCCACACAGTGTTTTGCCTTTCAGATCAGTGATTTATGGCAATTTTGATTATGTGGGATCACTTACTTTCCAGAGTATTAACTACACCTTGGGTAGGTCTGCTGGTCAAAGAGTCCTTCAGAGCATAGATACTAACTTCATATTTAGTTGCCACCTAGTCATTAAAAAAAACATATGAAGTTAGGAAATCTGCATTCTTCAAAGAAGCTGTCACACACGCCATTTTAGTAAATAACCCAGTTCCTAACATGACTGTGTATCTGCTGTATTCATGTCTAAAGTGGGATGAGGATTTTTTTCCAACCAAATGGTTCTCTTCTTCTGCTCCATCAGCCCAAACTTTAATACCCAAGCCTAACATGGATATGGTTTCTATTAATGGATTAGGAGGGGAGACAACACCTCTCCTACTGCAGTCTCTTGGTCTTCAAATGTTGCTTCAAAGATTTTAAAATTATGGGAAAGGCCTGAAATGGAGAAGAACAGGAAAAGGATATCCTATTTCACCATACTGGTACCTATCATTATTTCTCCTTTGGTATCTTAGATGCTCTATAAAGAGAAAAAAGCCTAAGGCTTGGATAATTACCCTATACATATGTGAATATCTTTATAGTACTCTCCTTAAAAGATGGATAATCTTTTCCTTAAAGATTAATGCTAATTATGAAGAGAAACAAAGATGAAAAATGTTCATGTTTAATTTATGTCTTCTAAATAATTACCTTCACGTCCAATTGGTTTTATAAATACTAAATAAAACTGTATATAAGTTATGTTTTTCTCCCACTATATTTTAAATTGCTGCAAAACAAGTACATCAAACCAACAATAATAAAAAAAGTATTACCATTAGTCCAGAGATAACAGCAGATGTGCTATCTGGAGCAAGGTTAATTTCTTTCAGTGGGCCATTCTTTTCCTTGGGATTTACTCTCACTCGATATCCAGTAAGCTTCACATTTGGTGCAGTCCAGGTTAGTGTGAGACTTGTTGGAGCAACCTGAATAAATTTCAGATTCGTAGGAGGTGGGATTGCTGTTAAATTTAGAATTACAAATTGAGATTACATGGAAAGAACTCAATAATACAAAAAGCAATCTAAATCTTTTAACTACTATCAATTCAGTATTTTCATTTTATGTTAGTTACAACAGCTTTTTGAAAGTTTTCATGCACTGTAAATGAAAGCTAGAAACCTAGTCTAAACCATTTTCGTATTGAATATAGGGCAGTAAATTTAAAAAATATACTTATCTCTTTTGAGATCATAAAACATTGTCCCACAATGCAAACTAACAAGTGAGCCATTACACCATAACTTAATCTGGACATGGACATATACATGTTCCAAAAATGACAAGCTAAATTGGCATAGTAGAGGTAAAGGTGCAAAGCAACCCACCCATTTTCTTCCTGGGAAATGAATGTTTTGAGACTGGTCACAGTCACCATATCATCAATGTTACAATTAGATAAAATTCACAGTGATAGCCATTTTGGGAGAGCACAGCAAAAATGTTTTCAAAATTCCACATATGTCCACTATTTCAAAACAATTGCATAGTTCTGTTTTATAACATCTAGTTTTTAAAAAAGGGAATATAAAGAACCCTTTCTCAATTATTGTGATCAGGATTTGAGCCAGAGGAAATTCCTACTTAAAAAATTAAAACAAAATGTTCACACAAATGTCATAAATCCAGATCTAATCCTTGTTGCACCTATGGCCCCTCAAATCTATACTACAGCTGAAATATATTATCATATATACACACATATTTTACATATAGATATATAATATCTGAGTTATTGTATCAACTGCAGAAAGAGGAAAGCTGTACAAATTGAGAGAAGGAACAGCATCTATCTTTGGGTTCAAAAAATAATAATCTGACACTAAAACATTTTTCTTTTGTTTGTGCATGGATGTGGAATTTTATGTGTGATTCCATGTCTCCAATGTTGCACAGTATGTTGCACAGTATTTTGGTTCTATTAATCCTTATAATTACCCATTGATGTTGCTCCGATCCCAAACCTCAGCACTGCATACCCCAAGCATTTCCTACCGTGTTTCCCCGAAAATAAGACCCTTATATTTTTTGAACTCTGAAATAAGGGCTTGACCTTATTTTGGGGGGGGAGGGGTGTCTTAATTTCTACCACCATCCCATCTTTTGGTATGAGGTAGGGGGGTGGGGCAAGTGGCCCCTCGTGCCAGCCTTCTGAAGGGTTGCAGCAGGCCATCCCACAATCCACGAAACAGCAAATTCGCAGGTGCCACTCAGGCCGCAGCCTCCAGAAGCGTGGCTACTTTTGCAGCTGATTGCAGCCGCAAAAGCAGCAGGAGGCCAAGTGAAGCACCCCACGCATCTTGCGCTGGCCTTCCAAAGGGTACTGTAGCAGCAGCTACCAGTATCCACAATTTTTTTACTGTTATTCCACCTTCCCATTTTCAAGCCGTTTGCAAGAACACCCCATTCTGAGCCTTCAACGTTGGAATCCTGGAATATGCTGAAGGCTCGGAATGGGGCGTTTTTGTGAATGGCTTGAAAATGGGGAGGGGGATTTTCCTGCCTCTCACCCTGTTCTGAAGCTCAGCACAGACTGAGAACGGGGTAAGAGGCAAAATCTGCCCTACCCATTTTCCAACTGAGCCTGCAAACACAGAAGGCCCCATGTGCTTCACGCCCCCTTCAATAACATAGTCTTACTTCAATCTGTTGCAATGGCCCAAGTTTTTGGCACACCCCAGCCTCCGCCTGCTCTCTGAGGTTAGATCGGACCTCTCACACATGCACGCAAGCATATGTCGCACATGCATAAACACACAGAGAGAGGTTTGGTAGGATCACCCTCTGCATCTGCCTTTTGCCAGTGCCTTCCCAGCATGTTTTGGAAGGGAGATAAAACTAAATCCTGCAGTCTCTCACAGCAGCCATGCAAACCCTAGCATGGGCAACAGTAGCTACGCCTTCTTCCTTCCAAAACATGCCAGGATATAATCTGAATAATACCGGCAGCAGTGAAATGCTTCCTGAAAGGGAGGCAACAAACAGGAAGGGTGCCCGAACTCACAGCACTTTGTTTTGATTCAGGTGCTGCTGCTCACTTGATATGGTAGGAACTTTTTCATGTGTGCAGGGAACCTCCTTTTCTTGGGGGTTCCCTGTACACATGCACATCCATGGTTTTGGCATAAATCATCTCCAAAGAAAGGAGGATCGGCAGGAAAATCCGCCCTCTCCCCATTTCCTTGGGGATGATTTATGCTGAAACCATGGATGTGCGTGTGTACAGGGCTGGCAGAGCTGATGAGCAGGGGAGTGAGGAATCTGGTTTAGATGAGTAGGGTGAGGCAGGGAGGCAGAATTGGGTTGGGTGAGCTACTGTTTCGGCAGGCAGGAGCTCCGTGGCAGCCTTGCAGCAGGACAGACAGATGGAGGGAGGGAAGATCGCCCCTTCCTCCTTTGCACTCCAAAAATTGCCCCGCACCAGGCAAGAGCAGATGGATGGAGGAAGGGGCGATCTCCCCCTCCCTCCTTCATCCTGTTGCAGGGCTACCACGGAGCTCCTGCCTGCCGAAGCTGCAGGATGTCCAAGAGCAGTGTGGCTAGGAAGGCGAAGAGCCCTCGCAAGGCCAACAGCAGCAGGTGCAGCTGGGCAGAAGCAGGGGAGGCAGCAAGCAATCCCAATGCACCATACTGCTTTCTCCCTTGTAGCAGCAGCCTGGACAAGTGCACAGCCAGCAGCACAAGAGCTAGCACCCACCAGGGCCAAGGCCCAAAGAGCACCATTCCGGCATGTCTTGGAAGGGAGATAAAAAAAAAATCCTGCAGTCTCCCACTGCTGCAGTGCAAACCCCAGCATAGACAACAGCAGCTGCGCCTTCTCCCTTCCAAAACATGCTGGGACAGCACCAGCAGCAGGCAAAGGCAGCAATCTGATCAAGAGCCCTCACAAGGCCAGCAGTAGTAGGTGCAGCTGGGCAGAAGGGGAGGGAAGAGCAGGCAATCCCAACACGCTGCGGGCAGGGCTGGGGCTGGCAACACCTCCAGGTGCCCAGCTGATCCGCGGACCACAATTAAGGTGCCAAGCTTCCATAAGGTGACCAGGGAAGGGAAGGGCTGCCTCCTGTGCTGCCCACGCCCACTCCTTCACTAGGGTTTGTTTTCAGGGGAGGGTGTATGTTTATGCCCACCCCAAAAATCAGGCTTGGCTTTATTTTCAGGACATGTCATATTTTCGGGGAAACACGGTCGATAATTAGTTGCAATTGGATTCCTTTACAAGAAGGAACAGGTATCATGGCCACCGGGTGACATTATTTCATGTGTACCTGTGGTCTGGGTCCCAATCAAAGGTAGGCTTTCCAAGTCATTGTGCAAGGCAACAATGTAAACAGTATACTCAGAACCCGGCCTGAGGCCATGCAGCTCCACAGTGTCGTCTTCACCATCTGGAGCAGGGAATAGTTCCTGGATTCCATCCTCAGGGGTTGAATAGGTCACCCTGTATCCAGTGACATGCCCCTGTGGGCTTTCCCAAGCAATTTTGATGGAATCGACATCCACTGCAGTGAATGCCAGTCCTTTAGGACGGTCAATGTCTGTTAGGCAAATTAATGGTGAAAGGTTAAGCAGAGGAGGACGCAAAGCAGATTTGGGGTAGCACAAAGCGCTCTTGTTATAAGCATGCAAAGCATTCTTGCTTTTGCAGATCAAGAAATAGAATTCATTTTTCTCCTGCCTGAAGTACCATATAAAGACTCTTATAACATCACAGCTAATTAATTACAGAGTGATCTTATGGTTACCTGGAACAGAAGTTTCCTTTTGTTCAGTGGGCTTACTTCCAGTTAAGTGAGAATAAGACAGCAGCCTATTGCTACTGCTCACATATCTATCTATTTGTGGGATGACAGCTTCAGTATGAGTAGCAATAAATCCCAAACAGGTTATCTGATTTAATTTTGTGTCAAACAAAGGAAAATTTTGGTTAAAAAATCTATTTTAAATCCTGGATTTAATCTTCATATTTTCTAATGCAAGGGCCTCTTTTATTACTTATTTGCTGCTTACAAGTTCCTGAGAAGAATAGAAAAATTTAGACTTTTTTTAATTTGATTTATATGCCGCCCTTCTCCGGAGACTCAGGGCGGCTTACAATGTGCTAAGCAATAGCCTTCATCCTTTTTGTATATTTATACAAAGTCAGCTTATTGCCCCCACAACTGGGTCCTCAATTTACCTACCTTAGAAAGGATGGAAGGCTGAGTCAACCTTGAGCCTGGCGAGATTCGAACCTGCAGTAATTGCAGGCAGCTGGTCTTAATAATAGGGTGCTTTAAACCACTGTACTACCAAGGCTCCTCCATATGATCTATATATCTATACCCAAAATAGTATTTTGTTTTGTAAGATGCCCAGAGTCTACTAGTGGAGATTACAAACATCAATTGATTTAGATTCACTGACTGGACAAGACTAACCAGCTATTTTTGATTACAAACATCAGCTGAACTGCATGTCAGTTTCAATGCTATCTCAAATTTTGACTGACAGAGTCAGATTATAAACTTCACCTCGCTCTGGTGGACTTAAATATTGGAACTTATTGGATTATAAAGGTTATAGATAAATGAAAGATCATAAAAATTATAAAATTTAATGTGAAATCTAAATTCTTTATTGATATATTGAATAGGTTTTGCAATATTAGACAACGTTAATTTTTTTCCCCTTTTCTTTCTTTTGGGAATATACTAGCTTGATAATAGAGCATCCGGAGAATAGAAATGAGTGCTCCAAATCTTACCAAAATTGGTAAAAAGCCTTCTTCTTCAGCACCCATTTCTGGGGCTCCTAGCCCTGTACACCAGAGATCTATAGACACAATGCTCCAACAAGGAAAATCTAACAATTTTCAAAAAGAAATGCAGACAACATTACAGATGGTCCAAGAAGCAATTGTCTCTCATAAAGAAGATACAAGAAAGAATCATGATGAGATATAGAATAACCAATATAAAATGGAAGAAAAAATAGACAAGATAAATGAACAGGTCTTTAATATAAACCTCCCAGCTAGAAAATTTTCAACATAGGATTACAAAGAATGAACAAAAAATTCAGAAAATGGAAGGAAAAACAGAAGAAATGGAAAAAAAGATGGAAGAAATAAAAGAAGAAAACCAAAGATTGGTACAGGAAAATAAAATTTTGGAAGATGCTGTGACAACATTGGAAATGGAAAAGGCCTCATATGTATTAAGACTTCAGAATATACCAGAAGACGAAGAGGAAGATCTAACAGAACTGGTTACCTAATGGCAGAAGCATTGGAAACTGAGAAAGATGAGATAAAAGAAGAGATTGATCAAATTTACAGGGTCAACTACACAAGAAGACACAAAGTGCCTAAGGAGGTCCATGTTAGATTTGTGAAGAGAACAATAAGGGATGAAATATTGAAAAGAGAGAGGGAAGAACCACTGTAATACAGAAAAAAGGAGATTACGGTCTTGAAACAGATCCCTTGGAAGATAAGAGATTATAAGGACCAGCCTCTCTCCCTTATTCAAGAAAGTAAAGACTCTTGAAACTTGGCATTTCAAAAGGAACCTTTTATTGAAAAGGGGTGATAGCAAGACAAATTCAAAGCAGGCTCTGAGATCCCTCAGGGCATACAACTAGCATAAAGGAAATTAAGAGACTCCTCTCAACAGTCTGATGTGGATCCAGCCAACCCACAGGTGTGAAGATGTTATTGTGCCAGCTACTCAGAGAAATAGATAAGAGAACTTTCTCAGGGCCATCTTCCAGTGATACAGTCCACATGACCCACCCTCCCCCTTACAGTAAAATTGACTTGGAGAAGAGTAAAAAAGAATTTTGGGGGGACATTGAATCAATCCATATTAAAAGAGAAAGAATTTACAGAGTCTGCAGCAAAGGAAATGGAATTTTTCTTTAAAGAAAAGAGAAGATACCTTATTTCAGAATGTATGGGATACAACCAAAGCATATTTCAGAGGATTAGCTATAACCTATATAGCTAAAAAAAATAAAGAGAAAAACAGCAGGATATGATGTTAAGAGAAGAGATTAAGAAATTGGAGTCAAAGTCCTGACTCCAAAGTTCAAACTTTAACACTTAAAACAAAAACGAAGATAATTAAACACAAATTGAATTTAATAGTGTCAGAAGAAGTAGCCCAACAAATTAAAAGGGCAAAAGAAACTGGGAAGATGGTTGGTGTATAAACTGGGGAAAAATAGAGAGAAAGGTGATAAATAAACTGCAAGATGAGCAGAGATACATACAATTCCAAAATGAGATAATAAAAAAAAGTCAAAGAATATAATGAAAAGTTATATGATATAGAAAAAAATTCATGGAAAAAATAACACCATATACGGAAGAAGACAACCTACCCAAAATTCCAGAAAAATTTTAAAATATGTCAGGGTTCCAAGTAACACTCCCAATGAAAGAAGACTCCGAAGCTTGAAGTTCCTCAAAGTTCCATTTTATTAGAGATGTCATATTGGCACATCTGGGAAAACCCAAATCTGAAAGCTTCCAGGTTTTCCCCACCCAACGGAAAGTCCAAGTTCCTGCCCAGCACCCACATGTCCATCACATGGTCCAATCAAAACACCTTCCCAACTGGAGATGCCTCCCAGTTCCAGCCTTCCAGGTGCAGGGCAACATGTCTTTGACTCTGAGAAAGGAATGTTATTATGACTATATATCACCCATGTTCCATACATCCCCCTCCCAATTTCCCACAGTAGTAAATGTGGCACCTTGAATCGCACCCAGAAAACCACCGGGAGCCAGTGCAGCTCACGCAGGAGGTGTGTTATGTGGGTGCACCGAGTCGCACCCATAACCACCTGCGCAGCTGCATTCTGGACCAGTTGGAGCCTCCGAGTGCTCTTCAATGGGAGCCCCATGTAGAGAGTGTTGCAGTAGTCCAGACGTGACGTGATGAGGGCATGAGTGACCATGCGCAGGGCATCCTGGAGCAAAAAGGGACGCAACTGGTGCATCAGGCGAACACGATAGAAAGCTCCCCTGGCCACGGCCGTCATGTGATCTTCTAAAGACAGCCGTGCATCCAGGAGAACACCCAAGTTGCGAGCTCTCTCTGAGGGGGCCAGGATCTCACCCCCAATAGTCAGGGATGGAACCAGCTGACTATACCGGGACGCCGGAAGCCACAGCCACTCGGTCTTGGAGGGGTTGAGTTTCAGCCTGTTTCTCCCCATACAGATCCGCACGGCTTCCAGGCACTGGGAAATTACGTCAAGGGCATCATTAAGGTGGTCCAGGGTGGAGATGTATAGCTGAGTATCGTCAGCATACTGATGGAATCTCACCCCGAAACCATGGATGATCTCGCCCAGAGCTTCACATAAATGTTGAACAGAAGGGGCGAGAGGACTGACCCCTGCGGCACTCCACATACAAGGCGCCTCGAGGTCGACCTCTGCCCCCCTGCCAACATAAACTGCATACGGTCGGAGAGGAAGGAGGAGAACCACCACAACATGGTGCCCCCCCACACCTAACCCCTCCAATCATCGCCGCATGATATCATAGTTGATGGTATCAAAAACCGCTGAGAGATCTAATAGGACCAGGACAGAGGAGCAACCCCTGTCCCGAGCCCTCCAGAGATCATCAACCAATGCGACCAATGTCGTTTCTGTGCTGTGCCCTGGTCTGAAGCCCGACTGGAACAGGTCTAGATAATCGGCTTCATCCAGGTACTGGGGCAGTTGTCGCGCCACCACACTCTCAACAACCTTCGCCACAAAGCGAAGGTTGGAGACTGGGCGATAATTTGCTAATACAGCCGGGTCCAGGGAAGGCTTCTTAAGGAGAAGCCTCACCACCGCCTCTTTCAAAGAGGGGGGAGAAGTAGCCCTCACTCAAAGAAGCATTAATAATCCTCTGGAGACAGCCTCGTGTAACCTCCTGGGAGGCCAGCACCAACCAGGAGGGACATAGATCCAATAAACATGTGGCAGTGGTAAGCCTCCCCAGAATCCTGTCCACGTCCTCGGGAGTCACAGGGTCAAACCATTCCCAGATAACATTCTCAAGACCCTCCTCCATCACTCCATCCGAATCTACCCAATCAGAGTCCAGACCTTCCCGAATTTGAGTGACTTTGTCATGCAAGAATTGCACAAAATCCTCAGCCCTGACCTACAAGGGGTCTTCCCTCACTCCCAGATGAAGGAGGGAGCAGGTCACCCTAAACAGGGCTGCTGGGCGGTTCTCTGCAGACCCGATAAGAGTGGAAAAATAATTAAATTTTGCTGCTTTTATCGCCACTAGGTAGATCTTAATATGAGACCTCACCACTGTTCGGTCAGATTCGGAGCGATTGGCCCTCCAATCACTCTCCAGGCGTCTTTTCCGGTGCTTCATCTCTCTCAGCTCCTCGGAGAACCAAGGAGCCAGGTGAGATCGGCACCGGGTCAGAGGCCACAAAGGCATGACACGATCCAGAGCTCTGGCAGCCGCCCTATCCCAGGCGGCCACCAGCTCTTCAGTCGTGTCGTGAGCCAGAGCCTCAGGGAATGGCCCAAGCTCCGTCAGGAACCTATTCGGGTCCATCAGGCGCCTGGGACGGAACCATCTAATCAGTTCCATCTCCCTGTGGCGAGGTGTAGCAGTTCGAAAGCCCATGCGAAGAAGGGAGTGATCTGACCATGACAAGGGCTCGATGACTAAATCCTGTCTTTCCAGATCACTCTGCCACTGACCAGAGACAAAAATCAGGTCCAGTGTATGTCCCCTCATGTGAGTAGGGCCTTGAACTAATTGGGTCAGGTCCAAGGCCGTCATGGAAGCCAAGAACTCCCGAGCCGCCATAGACGTTTCGCTGTCAGGTTGAAATCCCCCATAACCATAAGCCTGGGGGTATCAACCACCACCCCGGCTATCACATCAGGCAGCTTGGGTAGGGCCGCTGCCACGTAGCAGGGAGCCAAGTACGTAATCAGCAGGCCCATCTGCACCCCACAACCCCACTTCACCAGGAGGGACTCACATCCGGCTATCTGAAGTACAGTGGTCTCCCTCGGACATAGACTTTCTTTAATAATAACCGCCACCACCACCCCGCCCCTACCCTGAGCCCTCGGCTGATAAAATGCCCGGAAACCTGGTGGGCACATTTCAACCAGAGGCACCTCCCCTTCTGGGCCCAACCAGATCTCCGTGATACCCGCCACATCCGTTCCCTCCTGAATAAGATCGTAAATGAGGGGGGCCTTATTTATCACGGATCTGGCGTTGCACAACAACAGCCGAAGGCCCAGGCCCTGAGAGTCTGTGCTACCTGGGGAACGAGTGAAGCCTTGGGGACTGGAGTGCGCAATCGCTCGAAGATAGCGAGACCACACTCCCATAACATGATATGGCCCCCTGCTTCCACCATATCTGCCCCTCCCACCCTCAGTACAGATCATACAGCCCTCGTAAGATTGAGTTCTAGCCCCCTCCCTGATGTCCAACCCTGCACCCCTAATGCTGCTGCCCTCTGCCGGGCCCGGCCTTGACCCTTGTGGGTTCTCCCCCACCCCGCTCTGGTCATCCCTGAACCCCTTAAAATTTTAGTTAACAATACATTTAAAAAACCCCTTAATCTCCTCTTTGACGCATGCCATCTCTCGGGGTTCCAAAACCCATCATCAAGATAGGCCCTCGATAACATGGAGGACCAAACCTGCGAGGAGGGGGGGGGAAATCTCACAGTGTAAGAAGCTTGGACCTTGAGTATATCCAAAACTCTGGGATGATGATACAAATATGGCCAGGGAGTCCATAATGATAGTCCAAAACCATCCAGGATTTGGACTAAAATCTTTTTTATTTCGTAATGGGTTTCCGCTTGCACCACCATAGGCTTGGGGGATGGTTGAGTCTGCGGTCTTAATCTGGACCCTATGGCTGGCTTCAGCAGACTGCAGTGATAAAACAGATGCACTTTCCCTAGAATGCGGGAGAGGTTAAGTTGAACTGTCACTGGGTTAATTACTTTCACAATTGGGAACAGACCCAAATATTTAGGTCCCAGCTTCTTACTAGGCAGCTTTAGTCTTATATATTTGGTTGATAGATAAACCCGATCTCCAACACAGAAGGGAGGTTGAAGAGATCAGTGTTTATCCACTTGTTTTTTTACATGCCTCATCGACTTCTGCTAGTCCTTTTTTAGTGTTCTTCCAGCACTTTCTCAGCAACTCCATCCATGCAGTCACATTCATGGAAGAGGGGGTTTCTCAGGGCAGTTCGGGCATGGGGATAAAGTCCATGCCTCTGGTGACCTGGAAAGGGGTTAATCCGGTGCTGCTATACATGGCGTTGTTGTAAGCCACTTCTGCAAATGGCAGCAGGTCCAACCAGTTCTCTTGTTGGTAATCCACATAGCATTTTATATATTGTTCCACCATTACATTTGCTCGTTTCATTTTTGGCCACCAAAACTGCCTCCTAGCCAAATGCAGAGTTTTTAAGAATCTGAAATGGCCGGCCAGTCTGGAATCATGGCTGCGCTGTAGTACTTCCAGTCTCAAGCTGGCGGGGACATATAGTTTCAAACCCTTCCAAGCCAGTCCATCTCTCATGGTCAGGATATCCCTATTATCTATGAACTATGGGTTGGCTGGGAGCACTACTTTCAGTGCCGCTGTCAGCTTGTCCCGGCTGGGATCAGGTTGTCGGCTGGTTTGGCCCCTGGTGGTTTCTTGTGCAGCTGATTATGAGGGGGGAATGATGGCGTGGACAACTTTTTCCTTGTGACTATCGAATTGGGATTTTCTCGATAGGACATCAGCTAGTAGATTCTTTCCTGCTGGGATGTACTCAACTCAAATTTAAACCGCCTGAAGAACTGTGCCCAGGGGATTTGTTTGGGAGAGTTTCCTGGGGTTTTTTAGAGCTTTGAGGTTTTTATGATCAGTCCAGACCTCAAAGGGCACTTTACCCCCTTCTAGGAAATGCCTAGAGGAGAGCCCAGCAGACTGTGTAGGCTTCTTTCTCCCAAATGGCCCACCTCCTTTCAGTCTTGGTGAGCTTTTTGGACATGTAGGCACAAAGCAGGAGCTGTCCTTGTGGGTCCTTCTGTAAGAGCATGGCTGCCACGACTAGGTCGCTGGCATCCACTTGGATGATGAACTGTCGTTATGGGTCTGGTGCTGGAGGATTGGCTCCTCGGCAAAGAGCTGTTTTAATTTTTCGAAGACTCTTTGATAGTCCATTGATCAGGCGAGCGGCTGATACAGCCATGGTGCTGCAGGACGAGGCCTCATTTTTAACAGTTCTGTTAGGGGTGGGGTGACATCTGCGAAGGCTGGGATAAATTGTCTGTAGGTGTTTACAAACCCCAGGAAGCTTTGGAGCTGTTTGTGGGTGCGTGGGGTCTGCCAGTCTAGCACCGGTTTCACTTTTCCTAGGTCCATCTCCACCCCTCTGGTGGATATTCAGTAGCCTAGATAATCTAGAGAGTTTTGATAGAATTCACATTTTGACAGCTTCATATAGAGTTTTGCAGCGAAGAGTTTTTTCAGCACTTGCGCACCAGTTTTACATGTTCCTCGAGAGTTTCACTGAATATGAGAATGTAATCCAAGTAGACTAGGACCCCTTTGTATAGGTGCTCATGCAGCACTTCATTCATTAATTGCATGAAGACTGCTGGGGCTCCCTGCAGGCCAAACTGCATGACTTTGAATTGGAAGCTGCCAAGGGGGCCGTTAAAGGCTTTCTTCCACTCATCTCCTTCTCTGATTCTTATGCGATAGTAGGCTTCTCTCAAGTCCAGTTTGGTGAACACCTTATCATTGGCTAAGTGGCTTAGCATGCCCTTCATGAGGGGGAGGGGGTTGATGTTCTCCACACACACACCATTCATTCCATGAAAATCAATGAAAAGCCTCACCTCCCCATCTTTTTTTTCTTTAAATAGTACTGGGGCCATGGCTCTGGATTTTGCAGGTTGGATGAAGCCCTATGCTATCATGGCATCGATGTATTTTCTCAGATCTTCCATCTCTTTGGGAGTCATGAAGTACATCTTTGGCTTGGGTAGCTTAGCTCCTGGCACTAATTCGATTGTGCAATCTGGCATGCAGTGAAGGGGAGGAAATTGCAATTTTCCTCACTAAAGATTCCTGATAGGTCTCAGTACTCTTTTGGCACCTGCAGGCTGCCGAGCAGTCCCTCTGTAGCGGGGGCTGCAACTTTGGACTTGCAACTTGGTGTTGTTGGGGTCTGTGGCATCTTGGCCTCGCTCTGGCTTTATGGGTGGTAGTGGTCCGATGCCTATATTTAGCTTTCTATAGCCATCCTCCCAGGTGATGGTCGGCCCCCATTTGTCTAGCCACGTGAGCCCTAATATGACTGATTCAGTCATTTTTGGAGCTATGACAAATTGGATAAGTTCTTTGTGATGGCCCATTTCTATTCTGACGAGACCCGTGATTAGTGTGGCAGGGGCTACGCCAATGAGTGTCTCATTGACCTGCTCAAAGCAGATGGGCCTGCTAGGGGGCTCATGTGTATGCCTAGAAGCTTGACTATGTGGAAGCTGATTAGGCATCTGGTGCAGCCAGTGTCAATGAAAACTTCCACTTCCCCTTGGGCCCGTTTCTGGCACTACTAGCCTAGTTTTGATAGTGAATGGCTTCGTTTACCATTGGGTCATCATTGCCACTGCTCCCTTCAGTGGAGCTGGGAGAGGCTTCCCCGGCTGGAGTTCCCCTGACTTCATTGGGAAGGAGTGGAACCTTCACAGCCTGCTTGGCGATCTTCCCCTTCTCTGGCAGCTTCTGCAAGGTCCTCCTTGCCCGAGGTGTGGCTGGAGCCTGGCCTTGGGGGACCGGGGCTGGAGCCAACATTCGGATGCTCGGCGCCTGTGCTAACAACACTAGTAGCATTTGATAGTCCCAGACAGTGTGGGTTGCGATGTTTCGGGCAGTTTAGCCAGGGTTCAGTGACCCAGGGGTCTTCTCATTGGTTTCTCTGCAGTTGGCTTCCTATGGGGGTGGATCTCCAGATCCATGGCCACTGCTGTGCTGTACCATGCTTGTATATGTTCTGGTACTCCCCTGATGCCGCAAGCTTGTTAGAGGTCTGGGTCGAGGGCCTCCTTGAAGTGGTAGACAAATGGAGTGGTAGCACTCCGGCTAGTCCCTCAGTTTCCTGGTCAGTCTTCAGAACGCCTACTTGGGAAGCCAGCCCATTTGCTTCAACACCTTGATCTGGGCCTTAGCTTTTACACTGTGGGCCATGTCCTCGAACCGACCTTGGAGTAATTGGACGAACTCGTCAGCATCTTCCAACTCAGGAGCTTCCTTATCATGAAGTTCTGCTAGCCACTATGCTGTTTCTCCCTCATTCATGACATCTGCAATAGCTGAAATCAATTCCTGATCCGATGGTTACTGATTTCCATACTGGTTGATGTAAGCCCAGATTCAATTGAGGAAGTAGGCTAGTCTTCCTGGGGTCCCGTCAAATGCCACTCTGAACCGGGGAGGGGGAGCGACTGGTGGGGGCGGTTGCTGAGCTGACGCAGGCTGATGGGCTGGCGCTGGCTGCTGGACCGGAACCTTCTGTGGAACCTTGGCTGGTTACTGGAACTGCAGCGATGGCTGGGCCAGTACCAGCTGCTGGGCCATGGCTGGAGGCTGGAAGTGTGCTGGTTGATGGGCGGCCGAGGGCTGTAGGACTGGGGAAGGCATCCACTGATATTGCACCCACCCCTGACTGGGGTAAAATGCCCATCCAGGAGGGATCTGGTTTGCTGGAGATAGCCTGAAAACTGGTTGCTGGAGTGGAATACTAGATCCCTATAGTCCTAGTTGTGGCCCTCTGTAGCACCGAGCCGGGCTGTTCAGTGGGATTTGTTGCTGCGCCATTCCCATTCCTGTGGTGGCTGTCACCCAGGTAGTCCTGGCCCGATGTGTGAAGCTATGGAACGACCCACTCCGTGCCGAGTGAAAGGAGGCTGATGCCCAGCTCAGTGGTGCTGCAGCTTCCTGGCTCGGGAAGTTGAACATAGGTTGAGCCAGAGCCCATCTGGGTTGCTCGGTCCCAAGAAGTTGAGGAGCACTGCCCATGCTGAGTTGGTCGACATGCTCCGGGAGGCCAGCTAGTGACTAGCTGCGTGACGGTGGCGGGAATCACCATTCCCGGGAGTCTTTGTGGCACAACTGCCCTGGCAACTTCCATTCAAGGGCTAGGATCTGTTCCGCCCTGCCTCCATTCATCCACGGTTCTGACAGCATCGCCCCAGTCATCATCTCTTGGAGCGGCGCAGCTCCGCAGCTTCGCCCCACTCCCATGTCCGCGGCTTGCTTGGGTGCCGGCTCTTTGGGCCGGGCACCCAGCTGTCGGTCCCTTTCTATGGCCTCCTCCGCTTCCACCACGACAGGGGAAGGGGAGTAGATGGTCTAGACATAGCTAGCCGAACCATTCCCTGTGGCTCCCTCCGTGGCCGCCTTGTTTTCCTCCATCTTCCCTGAGTCTTCACGCTGCCCGGTTTCAGGTCAACATTCGGGGCTCAGGACCCCGTACAGCACCCCAGAGCCCGGGGATCTGGTTGAATTTTTTAAGGGTGATTCGGTTTAATGCACATCTGAAAGCTTTCAGGTTTTCCCCAC
Source organism: Arizona elegans (assembly GCA_022577455.1). Classification (NCBI taxonomy): domain Eukaryota; kingdom Metazoa; phylum Chordata; class Lepidosauria; order Squamata; family Colubridae; genus Arizona; species Arizona elegans. The sequence continues at coordinate 165,916,723 of JAKOOJ010000001.1, read as the reverse complement.
TCTAAGGAAAGTCCAAGTCCCTGCCCATGTGACATCTCCATCACATGGTCCAATCAAAACACCTTCCCAACTGGAGATGCCTCTCAGTTCCAGCCCTCCAGGTGCAGGGCAAGATGTCCTTGACTCTCTGAGAAAGGAATGTTATATCACCCATGCTCCATACAATTCCCCCTCCCAATCTCCCATAGTAGTAAATATGGCAGGCCTGAAGGCTCAATGCAAAAGATGGCTTCCAAGCCTGAAAGAATATACTAAATGAAAAAATAACAATAAAGGAAGTGACAGAAGTGATAAAAAAATAGAAAAGTGATAAAATCCCAGGACCAGATGGGCTACTGCAGAATTCTATAAATGCTTTTCAGACACGTTAAGCTCGCCATTGAAGGAAGTTTGTAATGAGCTATTATCAGAGTCTAAACTACCAAATACATGGACAGAAGCAAATATCACTCTAATACCTAAAGAGGATGTAGATTTGACTAAATTACTAGATCAGCGAAATACTGTGGACATTAACTTAGACTTCAGCAACGCATTCGACAAAGTAGACCACAATCTACTTCTTTTTAAGCTAGAAAAAAGTGGGATAGATAGCATCACCACCAGATGGATTCGTAACTGGCTGACAAACTGTACCCAACAAGTAGTCCTTAATGGGTCTATGTCTATATGGAAGGAAGAAAGCAGTGGGGTACCACAAGGATCCGTCTTAGGCCCACTACTCTTCACTATCTTCATAAATAACTTAGATGAGGGAATACAAGGGGAACTTACCAAATTTGCAGATGATACTAAGCTGGCAGGAATAGCTAACTCTCTAGAAGATAGGCTCAAGATCCATCTGGATCTTGATAGACTTGAACACTGGGTCCTATCTAACAGAATGAAATTCAATGTAGAGAAAAGTAAAGTCTTATACTTAGGCAAGAAAAACCAAAAGTACACATATAGACTGGGTGAAACCAGGCTTAATAGCAGTAACTGTGAGAGGGATCCTGGAGTCTTAGTGGACAACCAGCTAAACATGAGCCAGTAGTGTGCAGCAGCAGCCAAAAAAGCCAATGCAGAGCTTCCAGTTGACATCGCAGCAATACAGACACGGGGAATGGGTGTCCACGTCCCCTGCACTGACTTCTCCATGTTCGTGGACTCCAAGAGGAGCCAAAGCCACCCTGTAGTGGCAGTGAAGCAAAGAGGGGCACCTGAGAGATTGAGGAGAGTCACAGCTCTCCTGTCAGCCCCAGGGTTCCATCTCCCTCTCAGCCACAGCAAGAAGAGGAAGCAGCCTAAAGATAGCCACCACAAAGCTGGGACAGCCGATGAACATCTAAGACTGGTGCTGGAGCAAAGTAAATGAACAGTGAGTGGAACTGGGGGAGAGGGTTTTTCTTTTACTTTAAATTTAACCCCGAGGAACAATTCAGAATTATTTGCTGAGAATCATCTGTCAAAGTGGTGTCTAGGCATTCTGAGAAACCACCAGACCGGAAGTGAAGGGTGCAGGAGTGAAAATAATAAACTTTGAAATTTTGAAATATATAGAAAATTGAACCCTTAAGCTGGGAAAGCGTGGTACTGGAAAGGCATTTTAAAATGCTGGAATCATTTGTTTGCAAAACTTATTCTGTTTTTATAATTCTTCTATAACTAAAAGAACGCTGGATATGTGGTGATATTGAAATTTAAGCCAAGAGTGCTACCTGCTGATGAAAGGAAAATTACAGGTCTGGAAATAAGCCTATATTACAAACTTGGAAAATATCTATTTGAAGGTGTGTGAAAATTTCTATTGGATTACTTTTAACCACCCTATGCCTACTGCATTATTGGAGATCCAAGTATAACCTCTGGGACTACTTAAATGGAACTGATTGTTAACGTATGGGACATAAAGAATTGGGACTAGTGCACTCCTTGAAGGGTAACTTAAAAATTAAATAAATAGTTCTTGAACTGCTGGATAAAAATTGAATTTTTTAAAGCAAAACAAGATACTTAATAATAAGAGATGAGTGGAATTGTGAAAGAGATGGACTTACTTTTTCAAAATACAAAAGACATCATGTAGAAAGGATTTAAGGAGATTATGGAAAAAATGGAAAATACCATACAAGTGATGATGAGAAAAGACCAAGACACCCAGGAAAAGGAGGAATCAGCAGAAGGAATGGAGGAAGACAAAGAGGAGGCAACAATGTAAATAATAATGGTTGATCAATTAAACCGGGGGGAAATATATTAAGAGAGTGGGAAGATATGTTTGAAAGGAAGATAGAGGTCCGAGTAGAAATGTTAGAAATTAGGCAGTGGAAGTGGGTAGAGGTGAGAGGAATACTTAGATTAAACATCCAAGAAGCAGATAAAGATTTAAGAGAAATTTGGGAGGCAAGTCAAAAAAAAAAAAAAAGCATAGCAATTAAAATATTGAAGCGGGCAAGGGACGATGGATTTCTTTATTTTTATATTGTTTTTTTTATTCACTTCTTTTTTTCTTATTTTTCTTTTAAAGCATAGCAATTAAGGTATTGAAGCGGGCAAGAGGTGATAGAGGGATGATTTTTTGTTTCTGTTGTACTGTTGTACTGTTGTTGTTTTTCCTTCTCTCTCTCTCTCTTCTCCTTTTTCTTTTTTTAAATAGGTGACATGATTAGAAGTTAGATAAGAAAGAAAAAGTCTCTTAACAAAAGGTGATATGATTAAAAGCTAGAATAAGTGATAGAAATAAGAAAAGGTGAAATATTAGTATATACATTTTTATATCATAAAATGAAAGAAAATATGGAATAATTACACAATGATAGATTATAACTTAATATAAGTATGTATTATTAGAAATATATAAGCAGGTTGAATGTAAAGATTATGATCAACTTGATTAGTTTTATTTGTATTAGAATGTATGACACCCAGGTGCCACACTGTTCACACATTGATTTGATATTTTTTTAAAAAAATATTTTAAATATTTTAAATTTAAATATTTTTTTTAAAAAAATAAAAACCCGAACCAAAAAACCCAATGCAATCCTAAACTGCATTAACAGAAGGATACAATCAAGATTAAGTGAGGTATTAATACCACTGTATAAAGCCTTAGCAAGACCACACCTAGAATACTGCATCCAGTTTTGGTCACCACACTATAAAAAAGATGTTGAAAGTGCAGAGAAGAACAACCAGGATGATTAGGGGACCGGAGAATAAAACATATGATATATGAAGAACTGGGCAGGGCTAGTCTAGTGAAGAGAAGGACCAGGGGAGAGATAATAGCAGTGTTCCAATATCTGAGGGGCTGCCACAGAGAGGAAGGGATCAAGCTATTTTCCAAGGAACTTGAAGGCCAAACAAGGCATAATGGATGGAAACTGACCAAGGAGAGATTCAACTTAGAAATAAGGAGAAATTTTTTAACAGTGAGAACAATCAACCAATGGAACAGCTTGCCTTCAGAAGTTGTGGGAGCTTCATCACTGGAAGCTTTTAAGAAGAGATTGGACTGCCATTTGTTAGAAATGTGTAGGGTCTCCTGATTGGGTGGGGGGTTGGACTAAATGACCTACAAGGTCCCTTCCAACTCTGTTACTCTAATCTATAATCAGATAAAAAATTATAGACCAATATCTCTATTAAATGTGGACTACACAATTTTTGCCTCAATAATAGCAGAGAGGGATTTGACCGGAAGTGCTGCAGTGAGACAGTCGGAGATTAGCGGGCTCTGATGAGACCCGCGAAAACCCGGGCTGACGAACCGCTGCAGAGAGGTCTTTGGACCAGATCTGTCCTGCAGGGACAGAGAAGAAAGAGAGGCACCTCAGAAGACCAAGAGGAACAGGCAAGTTCGGAGGTCGGAGGTTTTTCTCTCTGACTTTGCAGCAGGGGCGGCGGCCATTACGGCCACCAGTAAACTGGGGCAACCAGATTAAGCAATGGGCAGGAGCGGAGAATTGAATAGAATATTGAAACTTGGTGACTGATATTTAACTCATAGGCAGAAAGAAAGAAAGAAAGACTTTTAAAATAACTGTAAAGTCCTGGAGCTATAATAGTGGCTAATAGGCGTGAAGGACAGAAGAAGAAGATTAAGGCGGAAGTTATAAAGTGATAAAACCCAACTAGAAATTTGTTTTGGATTTAAGTAATTGGAGAATTTAAAAAAAAAAAAATCAGAAGAATTAAGAACCCGAAAATGTTGCATTGTAAATAAATAGTACATAAAGAAGAACTGATTTTCTTCAGTTAGATTATCTTTTCCAAATTATTTACCAATTAATGATTTCTATAACACTTATAATTTTAATTTTAATTTTAATGTAAGCAGTTTGTGGGCAAAAGTGTAGTAAAACAGTTTTTTCATGACATAACTATGAGAATAGTATAGTTTTTGCCATTTTCTCAAAATTTTGATAATAAACATGTCCGGAGAGATTCAGATATTTGTCCTACTATGAAATGTGGGAAATATGAATTTACATACTTGTAACAACTTTCTCAACCAAAGGCCGGCTTTCTCCGTTTGGCCCTTGGGCATAGACGCTAACCACATACTCAACTGTAGGTTGTAGTTCATCAATTGTGACTTCTGTTTGTTCTGCAATAAATAAAAATATATTTATAAATTGTCTTAGCTATTCAGTTGCCTATCAAGAAGAAAGACAACTAGTTCTAAATAATCCTAGGATAGGATAGAAACTGTTTCAGAGCAAAAGAAACAATTTAAACAGATTTCACAGTCACAAATATTTTGACAATGTAAATGTAGAAATACTTTTCTCTAGAAATAGTCCATGGTCCATTGTTTCAGTGTTTTTAAAAACAGATCGTCATCAGAAGTTTTAATCAAGTGTAAATTACATGTTTAATAAGACCTACATTTTTGGCAACCATTCTTTTAGCAAGTGTTGCAACAGCTATTCCTGTTTTAGAACAACATCTCAAAATCTGACGTAGGGAAGTTTTATAATCTATGACTTCAGTTCTTATGACCCTTAGATAGATGGTAGCAGCTGCTAGTATTCAAAGTTTCAAATATAGTAAGACATATTTCCTTTTTTTTTTCCTTTAAAGAATGGTCCCCATGCCTAACATGGATTGCTTTTTAAATACTCTAGAAAGAGATTCAAAGGTTATTTGTTACCTGTGATACACAGTCTTCATGCTAAGCAACCTATTTATTTATTGGATCAACTGCATCTGCTTGATTTGCCATAATATGCTAAGTCAAAACCACCACAATTTTCTCAAATGCTGGTCAATGTGGTTGTGTATAATCAAAGGCTATGGGTTCAAACAAACCAAACAGCTATCATCTCAAAAAATGCAAAGTAGAATGATTATGATATAATTATGACATAATTATGACATACAACACAATTATTAATATCTTTATATTCAAATATAAATATTTAAATATTTGAATATCTTTATATTCAAATATTCAGAATGCCTTTATAAAGAGATACTAATTTCTTCTAACACTGGGGGCATGAGGATAACTCAAAAATTCATGGGCTGCTACATTTTATATTCCACAGGAGACCTTCCTCTACATCAGCGGTTCTCAACCTAGGGGTCGCGACCCCTTTGGGGGTCGAACGGCCATTTCACAGGGGTCGCCAAAGCCCTCTCTCGCCCCCCCCGACGCCTTCACTCACCCTCATTCTCTGCTCTGTTGGATTGCCGGCGGTTCGCTTACCCCGCCCACCCCCAATCTATTGCTGCCTCCTGAGTCCCAGCTGATGGCTAGAGGAAAAAAAACTGTTTAAATTCTTGCCGCGGGGCTTCAAAGCCTGCCCCTTGGCCTGCCCCTCCGCACCACTATTTATTGCCAATAAATAGTGGTGGGCGAGGGGCGGGTGAGCCAGCAATTTAACAAATGGTTTGGTGTTTTTTTGTAATTTTATTGGCCCGCAGAGCTTCAGCATAGACTAATTAGCCCTTGATTAGATCGGCTCCCGACTCTCAGCTGATTTGCTCTCTGCTGTTTTGCTCAGGGCTCTGCTGCTTGCTGGAGCAGATTTTTTTCTCCCTAGCTATGCTGAAAAACGAAACTGAAAGTAAAGCAGGCTGTTGGCTTTGCTGTTGCTGCAACGATGGAAAATTAGGCAGGCAGATTTCTTTTCTTTTTCCTCACCAAAAAAGGCAGGTGCAAACAATGGGAAATTTGGGGAAAAAGAGGGGAGTTCAAGATTTTAAAACACACACACAAAAAAAGCTCTATTTAACTGGGGAATTGTAATAATTGAGATACTATTAATTGTATATTGTATTGAAAGCAGAAATGGTTAAGTTGTGGTTTGGAGGAATATATGGGGGAAATTATTTGGTTTATTATTATTGGTAAATATAATTAATTGATTTGTAAGAAATTGGATTGCATGGAAATTGGAATATTCATGTTCATATTGATTAATATACAAAAAAGGTAGTTATATAACTAATTGATTTATATTAAAATGTTGAATTTATATTAAACAACTGTAATATTACATAATTAACCAATGTAAGGATGGATATAAAAATAGATGACAATGGGAAGGGGTATAATATAGAATAGAAGGGAAAAATTGAATTTGATTAAGATTAGAGATGAGGATGAAGGGTAATATTGGTTTTTTACAAAAATAGATGAGAAATAAATATGGCAAAAAGGAAATATAGAAATTGTAAATTTAATTGAAATGACTAAACACTGGTTAAATTTGGGAACCGGCCAAATACTCTGTTCAAAGAAAATACATTGTATGTTTGTATGTGTGTTTCTAATTATTGTTATTTATTCATATTTGTTCTCTTTTATTCTTTAAAGTTTAACAATTCATTCTTTACCTTAATATCTTTATATTTGTTTGGGGTTGGCTTTCTTCCCTTTCATCTTTTTTATTGTACAGCAATCTTTCTCCTCAAACCTACCACCTCTCTCTTTTCTTTCCTTCTTACTTTCTCTTCCTCCCCCTCTTCTTCTCCTCCCTACTTCCTCTTTCTTTCTCCTCCTCCTCCTCTCTTCCTCCATCTCTTACCCTCACTCCTACTCTAATTTCCCTTCCCTTCCTTCATCCCTCTCTATTGCTGTATCCTTTTATGCATATGGACTACTCAGAGGGCTGAAAAAGTTATTTCTGACTGGTCCTCGCACTTTTGACCAGTCCTCGAACTTACGACTGTCCTCACATTTTACGTTTTTGCCCTATCTTGTCACCATGGTGAAGAGAAGCAGTTGTGAAATGAGTGACACGGTTGTTAAGAATGCTACAATGGGCATAAATGATGACCAGTCATAAGTGCGAAGACCAGTCAAAAGTGCGAGGACCTGTCAGAAATCACTTTTTTCAGCCTTCTGGATCGTCCTTTTGTGCACATGGACTACTCAGAGGGCTGAAAAAGTTATTTTTGACTGGTCCTCGCACTTTTGACCAGATCTCGAATTTACGACTATCCTCATATTTTACGTTTTTTGCCCTATCTTATCACCATGGTGAAAAGAAGCAGTTGTGAAATGAGTGACACGATTGTTAAGAATGCTGCACGGGCATAAATGTGAGGATGGTCATAAGTGTGAGGATCAGTCAAAAGTGCGAGGACCTGTCAGAAATGACTTTTTTCAGCCCTCTGAGTAGTCCCTATACACATAGCCATGGCCACCTGGTCACATGACCAGCTAGACACGCCCACCCAGTCACATGACCTCCAAGCCACGCCCACAAAATAAGCTACACCCACAAAACCGGTAGTAAAAAAATTTAGAACCCACCCCTGGTTGGGGTTCACCACAACATGAGGAACTGTATTAAAGGGTCGCGGCATTAGGAAGGTTGAGAACCAATGCTCTACATGCTAAGATCACAGTGGGTAGCTGTCAAGCTAATTTCTCTTCTCCCAAGTATATTTATATAGGATTTTATATTTACAGGGCCATGTAGCAACTACATTTTATTGTTTTACCAGTTCTCTTCTTTTTAACTTTTATCAGTTTTCTTCTCCTTTTTAATGTTTTTTAATATCTTAAATCAAATTTTATGGCCATAGACCAACATAAGTAATGTTTTAGTAATATTATATTCTACAGTAAATTTTGGTCTCTACGTAGGTATAAAACAGTACTTTGAAAGTACAAGATGACTTGCAGACCTTGATATCTTAAGAAGCAAGGAGAGAAAACAGCCACTCAGATAATTAGGTATAAGGTGGTTTGGGTTTTTAAAGGCTAATAATGCACCTTCAATTGCACTATGAAAAAATGGACAGAGTAGGTTTTTTTCAGCACAGCATTGTAACCTTTTGTCTAATGCTCTGATTATATGTCTAGTTCCCACAGTCTTCATCAATGGAGGTTTTTAGACATTCCTAAAAATAGTCCTACATAGATCATATTATATCATCTAATTACATTGTGATTAAGGCATCACGACTGCATTGTAATCAGACCAGCTCAGGAATAAATTATAATATGCAAGCATGTTCCTTACTATCGCCACAATTCAGAAATCTGACCCAGTTTTCTAATGATCAATTGCACCTCTCTCTCATCTCAGGGCATAATTCCAGTTTATTCATACTCATCCATTCCATTACCAAGCATAAGCAACTATCCAGGGAATTAAATGCTTCCACAGAGTTACACATTAAATAGAAGTAGATTAGGGGGATTTGGAATATAGTGGAATTTTACATCAACATTCTTCATGACAATGAAACAAGTAGCTTCATTAAATATAAACAACATAAGGGATAAAATGGGACTCTGTGGAAAGCCAACAGTAATCCCCCAGCAACATTATCAGGATGTCGCCCAATACTGCAAAACATCCCTCCCCCCAACATAGCTACTAATTTAGCACATCATCAAGATAACAAAAGAAAAATCTTGTTGAAGTACAATTACAAGTACCTTCACCAGAAATGAAATATTTAATATTGGTTATGGCTTTCTAATTCTTGGCTGTCTCTCTTAAGCAGGAGAAAAGTCATATATCTTCCAAGAAGACCTTGTTCACTTCCTGGAAGCAAATGTTTAAATCCTGTTATGGCTGATTTAATTGAGAATTGAGTGAAATAGTAATGTCCATATTTGTATTTCCTCAAAATCTACAAACTGTAAAGAATCCAAAATTAAAAGCAGCTATTAAGGTGGTATTCTATGGCCTACCTCAAGATAAGCCAAAGAACAGATCTGAAAAGAATCATGTAAATTCCCCCAGCAAGTCTTTCCTTGAAAAGAAAAGAGATTCCACAAAAGATAAAAAAGAAAATCTGGTCTCTTCTGTGGCCAGAAAGCAGAGAAGTAAATGTTCTTCATTAATCCATGGCCATGGAATAAAATTCCACGGTAGTACACCATTGATCCCTTTTTGAGTTGAAATTTCTTCCATTTGTCATCCCTCTTAATTTATTACTCTTAGTTCCCCATGAAAACAAGTCTGGCTCAATTCTGCAAAGAAAAGAATGTGCTTAGAAGTAATAGGTTTACTAAAGTGGTGGCTTCTGTATTCTACAAACTAACCAGAGTTCTGATAATCACTCTAACTAGTAAAGCAGAAAGATCTCCAATCTTGCTGAGATTCAATCTAAAAACATTTCTTAGGTGTACCATGTGGTATTAATAGTATGATGCCAGTTTTTCCACAGATCTCAGCATCATCTTTCCAGTCTTCACAATTTCCTTCTCTTCCGCAAAACCTCCCAAAGACATAATAGACTATCATAATCTCACATTATACTTGCAAGTAAGTCAAATTAAAATTAGTTTCCTTACTTTCATTGAAATAATCAGATTGCATCCTGCTTCCTGTGATTTCTTTGTGCTTACCTGCAGAAAGAACTCTAGTTTTTGTGGGGCTATGGCCATCCTTGGGGGTAGCTGTCACTCTATAACCAGTCACTGGGGAAGAAGAAGGCTGCCACTGCACAGTAAGGCTGTTGTCTTGAACATCGGTAACTTGTAGCTGCGATGGTGTATCAACCTCTGCACATGAAAATGTAACTTTCGATGTTAGATTTTGTCCTTCAGGCTCCAATGTTCTTAAATCCTAACATCATGTTGTTGTTGTTGTTACCACCACCACCACTACCACCACCACCACCTTTGGTCAGGATGCCTCTTGGCGAAGCACAAAAAACATATTAAGGATCACAATTTCAATATAACAAGAATCAGTGAAGCACAAAATTAAGCTCATTAAAAATTATGCAAGACTGCAATTTCAAAACAGAGAACTAGAAGTCAAAACTATTACTGCAATTATTCAATAAAACTGACAACCAAAGGAATACATAGCACCATGTTACTCTGTATTAATTCCTGGTTATATCAACTGAATCTTCCTACCAACTTAAAATACTCAGGATGCCCCACTATGAGAGGTTATGCAGAAAGCTAATATAGAGAACAAATGTTATTTAATAAAGTTCTTTTTCAAATCCCTCATGGCAGCTGTGCAAAGGTTGAGATGCCATCTTAAGATGTATTGTTATTATTAACCATTATTTATAAATATTAAAATTAACATACTAATTTTTCTTTTGTGTTTTAGTTAATGCTTTTTTGTGCATTTTTTACAGTTTATTTCCGTATATTTCATGCCATTTTAATTTGATGTGCAAAAAATATATATTAACTACAAGCAATATTACATTATTCCTAGTACTTGTTATTTCAGTTACACCTAACATTTCACTCATTCAGCATAGGATAATGTGGTAGCAATTATTCTAAATCCAATTGTGTTAGTTTCCTTTTACCTATTCCATCTTATGGAAGTCTCTCTCTATGCAGCTCCAGGAGATAAATGGAATATGTATTAGATCTTGTTGATCCTAATTCCAGATACTAGAAAAACATCAACAGGGGAATACTGATGCTCTGATTTACAAGTTTCCTCAATATTTTTTTTTAAATTTTGTTTGTAGTGTTACCTTACTCATTACCTTTCTTGGCAACTGGTTCTACTAAAGTTTACCATTAGGAACCCTTATCATCCTTGTTGCATTTTCTATTTTTCTACGTATTTCTCTTAGGTGCCTATTTCAATTTCTTTGTATCCTTTCAAATGATAGTGAAACTTTGAAAAATTAAAGTAACTGTTAACCATTCTCATCTGATCAAAGACCCAGAAATAAAAACATGTCTTCATTTACTTTTGCAAAACATTTCAGTACACTATAAAAGCAAGATACAAATATTTTCAATAAGTGACAAATGATCAGAACAAATAGAAAACATTCTGAGTATATAACAGATTAAATGAAGGCAATAGACTTTATCTCTTTAATCCAAAGAGAAAACAGGTTTACCTATTTGGTAATTTATGCTGACAGGTTTGCTACTGGCAGGACTGTCCCCTCGCCCGGTGACAGCATACACAGTAATGGTATAATCTATTCCAGGCTTAAGACCAGAAACTGTAGCAGTGGAGACATGACCAGGAACAGTGAACTCTTGAACAGGCCCAGTGCCACCTGAGGGTAATAGTGCAAAACAGTTAGAGATTATTCCTCCTCCTCCTCCTCCTCCTCCTCCTCCTCCTCCTCCTCCTCCTCCTCCTCATGAACTGCTTTCCAATTTTTCCCCTTCTAACCATTACACCAAAATGGCTCTCGCTTTCCATTAACTTCCCATAAAAGGAAAACCGTATATACTGTTATGACCCAGCCACAGCAAATAATGCTTTAGTGGCATCTTCTAACTAAACTATAAAATATCTGAAAAACCAGAATGGATAATTTAACCTAGTTCTTGGCTCTTGTAAAATAACCTGAATCAAAGATGCAAAACTCCAAGAATTCAGCTCAAAAAGCATCTTTAAGCTAATAGTCTGCCCTCTTAGTTACTGAAATACTTTATCCATGGACTATACCCAGCAGATATCCTAAATAATTGCTGCTATTTTCTAGCACTGAAGAGCCATTTCTGGCCTAAGGAGAGGGAGCCCTTCTATGGGAAGTAAAGAGACATTCCAGTTTGGAATTGGTTCAAGAGAAGAACTGTCTTAAATTAAACCTTTTGGTCTCCATCTGCCATTTCCCAAGAGAGGGCAGACAGTCTGGTGAGATTCTAGTAATATAGGTGATCAACAATTAAATATCTATTTGGGCCTGTTCATGAATGATTCTTGGTTGCTTGCACCTGACATCTACAGCTTAAAATATAATATGTGAAGTCATCCATTAAATGCTTCTGTATTTGTATTACATTAATTGTAATGTACATTAAATCTATACATTACAATTATACTAAGATTGTCTGAGTCATAATTTCAAATCTCGCTGGATTCAGATCTGCTATGTGCTACTGATATTTTTTTAAAAAGCAGAAAGAATATTCTTGCAGGAAAAAACACCCTTTCTAACTCATATTCCCTTGCCAGTTATCATTGATTTTTATGTATTGCTGTTATCATCCCATTATTTTTTTTCAGTTGAAGGCTAATCTTTTCTTATAAATATCAGCATCCAACAGTGCTCACCTGTTTCTCCATATGTGATCCTGTAGTATCGAACTGTAACAGCAGGTGCATCCCAGGAAATAACTAGACTAGTGGGGCCAGTAGCAGTCACGTGTAGATCTCTTGGAACATCAGAAACTAGGGATATTTTTTAAAAGCAATCTTTAATATTTATCTCATTAATCTTTTAATTGTTATACTATATACAGCTGTCTAGATCCATTTTTGCAGACTAAAGTTCCCCAAATCGTGCAGCCAAAATTCAGTAAAAAGGGGGTAATTTTCAGATACAGGATTCCTCCTCTGTGTAAAGCAATTAAGATGGAAATAAGTATGGGTAGCCTTTGCATACCTAGTTGAGGAAACCCACATGGGCTGAATTTTCAACTCTGCCAACTTCAAAATACATCATTGCTTGTTTAGTGCCTTTAGGGCCCAATTTATCCCCACCCTCCAAAATAATACAGTTGCTTTGTTCTGCACAAAACTGTACCACATAATGACCACTAAAGTCTTACTGCAGAGATTATTAGAGAATGCATGCTTTAAATTTATTTTTGAAATGATCCAGGTGTCACATACAATACATGCAGCACCCAAGTGTCTGACAAGGTATGCTTCAGCATCAAAACACAAGCCCCAGCCCCTTTTCCAAGTGCAATTCAAGGTTGCACACATGCCCATAGAGTCTGACTGGGAGCTGGCAGCACCTCTGAACTTTCATTCTCTCATCTCACTCGCAGCATTGATTAATGCTACTATTGATTAATGAGTCTGAAAAAAACACTGCAACATTAACTCCTATGTTCACATGAGGCCCAAAACACTTCATCTGAATAATTTTCAATATCTGCACAGTCTCAATATTTTAAATTGGTATTCCACAAACAGCTTCAGAAATTCCTTATCTTATTCACACTCTGCATAACCACTTAAAGCACCTTCTTATTGTGTTTAATGTCAGTAGAATATGTCCCAAGTTTCTCTGGCTCATTGGCTGCAGATACTGCCATGTTTTTCATCTTTATGTTGAAAAGAGAGCAAGCAGAGATATAGGGCTGGATCTCTGCATATAGTAATAATAAATACAGAATAAATTTGTACAAGTTTTTGTCCCTATATAAATTAAGGTGCTGCAATGCATCTTTTCATTTTTCAAAAAGTCGTTTTTAAACATTTAGGTTAAACATTTAGGTTTATACCACTTTAACCCATTAAAGTAAGGTTTCTGACTCAATTTGCTAATTCAGTTTTTGGAAAGAGATTTTTTTTTTCCAAAAGTGAAATCTGATTCAGCAGGCAAAGATGCTAATAATTTCCAATTATTTTTCTTATTCAGCTCTTACCTGTACTTTGCTGTCCAATTAAGGACAAACTCTCTTCTTTGCCATAGAAGGCAGATACACTAACCACATACTCTGACCCTGGAATCAGATCTGTTAGAGTGATGGAGTTGCGAGACGGTGCAACACGGACTTCTTTGGGTCTACTTCCACCTTGCTCAAGGTGATGGCGTATTTTATAGCCAGAGATGGGGGCGCGAGGAGCAATCCAATGGACAGTGAAAGAATGGGCTGTTATTTCTGAGAAATCCAGTCCAGTGGGGGAATCAAGGCCTATTTCACAAGAAAATACAATAAAAACCCAAACTTCAATAATTGGTTAATGTCTTTTTGCAAAAAGAAAACTACATAAACCTATAACCATTGCAGTGGTGGGTTGCCCCTGGTTCGGACCGGTTCGCAAGAACCGGTAGTAAAACCAGCGAGAGGCTCTGCCCACCAACCCCGACGTCATCAGAAAGCTTCTGCGCATGCGTGCGCACGGCCCCATTGCAAACCCGTAGTAAAGATAAGTAGAACCCACCCCTGAACCATTGTAAATGTAAATTATTTTAATCTACGCTAGATTGCTGAAGCATTGAAACCATGTTCATTTTGGAAAATGACTTCTTTCTGTAAATCTAATTCTGGTATTGTTTGAAGGCCACTGCTTACTTTCAAGCTGAAAACTGGCTAATCATGGTCTAAGTTCCATATTTTACAATGTTTACAATATCTAAATAGAAACCATATTGGTGTGCGTGTGTGTATGTGTGCTTATTCTAGCTAAAATGATGGTACAATCATAAAAGGGAGATATATAATGAATGGTTTTATTTCCACATAAAAATGAAAGAAACACTTATTTTATATTTGTTGTTTCACATACCTGTTTTTTGCTCTCCACTCAGAGGTTTACTCTCATGTTGCTCATATACACTGTAGACCTTGATCAAGTACGCTGTGCCGGGAAGGAGATCTGAAAGATTACAACCACAATGACATCCGAGTATTAGCCAAGATCATTTTCATTCCTAACTCCAAATTTTTCCATACACCTTTGCTCCTTGGGATTATGATACCCAGCCATTGCCTTAAGAGGCTTTATCTATAAGAATTTCCTTAAACTCAATTGAATTTGAATGTAATTTATAATTCTTCCCATTATTCATTTAATACTGCATAAAATACATAACAGTTAAATTATAAAAAGTTTCAAACAATGTTTTTTTTAATTTGCTAGCACCTGTAGTGATTGAAATTTAAACACATCACCACTCAGCTGCCAGCCTACCACTTCTCTATTGTTTTAAACATAAAACATGGGTTGTGCAATGTGCAGGTGAAATGTGAATTGTATTGTGAAGGCTTTGTATTCTTTGCCATTTTTATGAAAGGATTCCAAGACTTGAAAATAATTTTATTGCAGGGTCAAAAGATTAAAAAAGGCAGTAGCTAAATAACCTCTGAGCAATTCTGTTATTAATGAAAAATGCTATCATAACCTAATTATCAAAGGCAAGAGTATCTCAGCAAACTGAATTTAAGTGGAAACTTTTCAATTACTCTTATTCCATCATATCAAGTAAAAGAGGAAAGCAAAAAATAATTAACTGCTGGTTTCCAGATTTTTCTGAATTATATGGGCAATCATGAAGAAAGATGATGCCTGATAAATCAATTTCTCTACTTTGAAAAAAAAAAGATATTTGAAGGCTAGATAAACCCTATAGCAGTGGTTCTTAAGAGAGGGAGCAAGAGCAAAAGAACCAAGAGAGATAAGAACGACTAGAACAGTGGTTCTCAACCTTCCTAATGCCGCGACCCATTAATACAGTTCCTCATGTTGTGGTGACCCCCAACCAGGGGTGGGTTCTAAAATTTTTTACTATTGGTTCTGTGGGTGTGGCTTATTTTGTGGGCGTGGCTTGGAGGTCATGTGACTGAGTGGTGTGGCTAGCTGGTCAATGGCCCTGTAAATATAAAATCCTATATAAATATACTTGGGAGAAGAGAAATTAGCTTGACAGCTACCCACTGTGATCTTAGCATGTAGAGCATTGGTTCTCAACCTTCCTAATGCTGCGACCCTTTAATACAGTTCCTCATGTTGTGGTGAACCCCAACCAGGGGTGGGTTCTAAATTTTTTTACTACCGGTTTTGTGGGTGTAGCTTATTTTGTGGGCGTGGCTTGGAGGTCATGTGACTGGGTGGGTGTGTCTAGCTGGTCATGTGACCAGGTGGCCATGGCTATGTGTATAGGGACTACTCAGAGGGCTGAAAAAAGTCATTTCTGACAGGTCCTCGCACTTTTGACTGGTCCTCACACTTATGACCATCCTCACATTTATGCCCGTGCAGCATTCTTAACAACCGTGTCACTCATTTCACAACTGCTTCTCTTCACCATGGTGATAAGATAGGGCAAAAAACATAAAATATGAGGACAGTTGTAAATTCGAAGACTGGTCAAAAGTGCGAGGACCAGTCAAAAATAACTTTTTCAGCCCTCTGAGTAGTCCATATGCATAAAAGGATACAGCAATAGAGAGGGATGAAAGAAGGGAAGGGAAATTAGAGTAGGAGTGAGGGTAAGAGAGGGAGGAAGAGAGGAGGAGAAGGAGAAAGGAAGAGGAAGTAGGGAGGAGAAGAAGAGGGGGGGAGAGAAAGTAAGAAGGAAAGAAAAGAGAGAGGTGGTAGGTTTGAGGAGAAAGATTGCTGTACAATAAAAAAGATGAAAGAGAAGAAAACCAACCCCAAACAAATATGAAGATATTAAGATAAAGAATTAATTGTTAAACTTTAAAAAATAAAAGAGAACAAATATGAATAAATAGCAATAATTAGAAACACACATACAAACATACAATGTATTTTCTTTGAACAGAGTATTTGGCCGGTTCACAAATTTAAACAGTGTTTAGTCATTTCAATTAAATTTACAATTTCTATATTTTCTTTTTGCCATATTTATTCCTCATCTATTTTTTTAAAAAACCAATATTACCCTTCATCCTCATCTCTAATCTTAATCAAATTCAATTTTTCCCTTCTATTCTCTATTATACCCCTTCCCATTGTCATCTATTTTTATATCCATCCTCACATTGGTTAATTATGTAATTATGTAATACAGTTGTTTAATACAAATTCAACATTTTAATATAAATCAATTAGTTATTTAACTATCTTTTTTGTATATCAATCAATATGAACATGAATATTCCAATTATTTCCATGCAATCCAATTTCTTATAAATCAATTAATTATATTTACCAATAATAATAAACCAAATAATTTCCCCCATATATTCCTCCAAACCACAACTTAACCATTTCTGCTTTCAACACAATATACAATTAATAGTATCTCAATTATTACAATGATGCCCTTACTGTGATGTCCCATTAGACTCAACCCCTCCAAGACCGAGTGGCTGTGGCTTCCGGCGTCCCGGTATAGTCAGCTGGTACCATCACTGACAATAGGGGATGAGATCTTGCTCCCCACAGAGAGGGCCCGCAACTTGGGTGTCCTCCTGGATTCACAGTTATCTTTAGAAGATCATTTGACAGCCGTGGCCAGGGGTGCCTTTTATCAGGTTTGCCTGATCCGCCAGTTGCGTCCCTTTCTGGATCGGGACGCCTTGCGCACGTTCACTCATGCCCTAGTTACCTCCCGTATGGACTACTGTAATGCTCTCTACATGGGGCTCCCCTTGAAAAGCATCTGGAGGCTCCAACTGGTCCAGAACGTAGCCGCGCGGGTGATTATGGGCGCAGCTCGTTACGCCCATGTAACACCTCTCCTACGCGAGCTGCACTGGCTCCCGGTGGTCTTCCGGGTGCGATTCAAGGTGTTAGTTATCACCTTTAAAGCGCTCCATGGCTTAGGAACTGGGTACCTACGAGACCGTCTTTTGCCACCAATAGCCTCCCACCGACCAGTTCGTTCTCACAGGGAGGGACCAGTCAGGGTATCGTCAGTCAAATTATGTCGACTGGCGATTCCCAGGGGGAGGGCCTTCTCTGTGGGGGTTCCAACCCTTTGGAATGAACTGCCCCCGGAGATACGGAATATCCCTGATCTCCGTGCTTTCCACCGTGCCCTCAAGATCCTGATGTTCCAACAGGCGGGGCTAAACATACGAACATGTGAATGATTTTTTAAATGTTATCTAATTCTGGGTTTTATTTAATTGACCAAACTAAGTAATAATTTTAATTAGCAATTTTATGATGTTTGTGTGTCTATATTTTTCTTGACTGTACACCGCCTTGAGTCCTATGGGAGAAAGGCGATATAGAAATATAATAAATAAATAATAAATAAATAAATAAATAAATAAATTCCCTAATTAAATAGAGCTTTTTTTCTTTTGTGTTTTAAAATGTTGAACCTCCTCTTTTGCCCTAAATTTCCCATTGTTTGCAGTTTTGCACCTACCTTTTTTGGTGAGGAAAAAGAAAAAGAAATCTCTCTGCACCTCATTTTGTCATGTTGCAGCAAAGACCCTGCTTTATTTTCAGTTTCGTTTTTTCAGCATAGTTAGGGGGAAAAAAATCTGCTCCTCTCTTTGCAGCTAGCAACAGAGCCCTCCGCAAAACAGCTGAGAGCAAATCAGCTGAGAGTCCGGAGGCTGATCAAATCAACTTATGGTAGTTAACCTATGCTGAAGCTGAAAGGGGCTGTTTTTTTTCTATTTTTGCAGGCACAGGTCTTCTCATTTGTTTTCTTTTAATGCTGATCAGCTGTAGGGCGGCCCTTTGAAGCCCCGCGGCAAGAATTTAAACGGTTTGTTTTCCTCTAGCCATCAGCTGGGACTCAGGAGGCAGCAATAGATTGGGAGTGGGAGCGGTAAGCGACCGGCGACCGGCGACCCAACAGAGGCAGAGGGTGAGGGTGAGTGAAGGCGTGGGGGGGGAGAGAGGGCTTTGGCGACCCCTGTGAAATGGCCGTTCGACCCCAAAAGGGGTCACGACCCCCAGGTTGAGAACCGCTGCCCTATAGGAATTAATATATGTACAGAGATATACAATAGCTCTGTTACCTTATAATTCAATATTTTATCTCCTTTAATTCATAGTGCTGTAAATTCTCTCAGGAACTTCAACTATTTTTATAGAAAGTTATAGTTGATTATAAAAAGTGGAAGAAAATGCATGGTAGCTAACCCAAAAGAGCAACATTATAAGATCAAGTGATTTTAATTTGAAGAAGCTTCTTACTTGTTAAAACCACGGCACTGTCCGAAGGTGAAATGGAAAGTTCTGCAACATCCTCCTTGTTCTTCATGGGTGAGAAGCGAACCAAGAAGCTGCTCAATTCAACAGATGCTGGTGGAGTCCAGGTTACTCTTATAGTGTCAGGTCCCACATTGGTGAAACGGAGATCCGTTGGTGGAGGAACAGCTGAATATAAAGCATAATGACTTACATATTTTCAGAAGAAGCAGAGATAGATTGAATAGTGATTCAAAAAAATGTAAGGTCATGCACAAACAAAATCCACTATTGAGCCAAACACATGCAAATAACCTTCTAACCATCTATCTTTAATTCCATTTAAACCAAAGCATGTTGTAAAGCATCTTTAACCTCTCAGTTCGGCCTTTATAGATTCTAATTATGTCTTATATTATTACTATTATTTTGCTTTTCTTCAGATAGGCACTGAGATTCTTTGCATCTATATAATACAATTTCTGAGAGTATGAAATGAGAGGCTCTGTTTACTTTGCAGCAGCACAATGAAGGAAACAGTACATACCTTCTTTTATAACATTTGACAAACATGCAGGAGAGGAGACTAAACAATTTTTCTGAAGTCTCTAGTAGGACTCTACTGTACAATGACTTCATCAAAGTAGCCATTCAAGTAAAATAAACACTAATCTGCCATGCATAATGAATTCTCAGGTCATGTTTGGTACATGCACTACCGAGAATCTTCCCATACTGCCATAGTTGTCACTAGCATGAGTTGGAGGAAGTTTTTTTTCCTCACACCATTTTGAGGATTTATTTCAACATATGGGCCACTATAATATATAAACACTATGTGAGGATATATGCTAAAATTTTGCACACCTCAAGCTGATGTGGCAAAGAATATTGCATTGTATAGTTTACCTTCTCTGATAGGGAAATTATGAAAATGAATGTTACATGTTTCCATCAAATATCAGAGCTTAAGAAAATAGGATCTGATGAAAATAGAGATTTTCAATTGCAGATTTGCAAGTTAAATAAGCCAAATTGCAGATGATTGTAAATGGGTAGTAATGCATAGGATTCCAATTTTCATTTACTATCTAAAATAAAAAATTACCTACTAGTCATCCCTACCCCAAAATAGCAGTAAAGGGGCTATTTCTACTTGTCGTCCAAGCAGCTAGTGACATCATGAAACAGCACTTTAATTTAGTAGTTTTTCACTAATCACCCGTTTGTTGAATCAGCGTAGTAGGGGCACTCTCTCCGCCATTAATGAGTGTGATTACACTGATTTCATAATCAATGCCCGGTTCCAAGCCTGTAACCATGTAGTATCCTACTGATGAATCCACAAAATCTTCAAAAATGGGGACAGTTTCTCCTGTGGCAATTACTTTGATGCGGTAGCCAATAATGGCAGAAGTATTTATTGGGGTCCACTTTAGGCCGATGCTTGTATCACTTACATCAACAAAGTTTAAGTCAGTAAGCTGGGGCACCTCTATTGAGTTAGACAGCAAAATATAGGGGTAATAACAAACAGACGCAAAACATGACAAAGAACAAGAGAAAAAAAGGAATGATCATCAGGTTACTTCAACGAAATATGAAAAAAAGAATAAACTATCTATGGTGATATTATAATATTGTTATAGTAATAATGCCACAATTTACAATGATTAGTACTTAGCTAGGTATCTTCTTCCAATTTTCAAAACTATTTTATGTATCATAAAGGAAATAAGATTTAGAGCTCAATCCTACAAAAATGCTGGCAAAAAAATAAGCAAAGATAAAAAAAAAAGGACAATCATATGGCTTCTCAGAAATCTCCCAGAAAAATTACCAACTTGGTCACACTGTTGGAAGTGCTCTCAAGGTGAAGGAGTGAAGGTGTTGCATCTGGACCAGGACGAGGAGAACCAATGTTATCTATCTTTACTGGGTGATTTTAGCCCAGCCTGCCTCACAGGATTGTAGGAAAAATCTGGAGGAGGAACACTATATATTCTACCTTGAACTTCTAAAGAAAAGGCAGGATATAAATTTTAAAAAATAATATTTCATTCTCTTATTTTGTTATTTTATTCTTCAACTGCAGCACATATGCTTGCCAGTATCAAGTTTGCTTTGTAAAAGCTATCAGTAATCTATGATAGTTGATTTCTTCTCCATATAAAAAAGAGAAGCCAACTACCAGATGCAACAAAGGCTCAGATATTTTACCAAAGGTAAAATATTCTCCTCTAAGCTGTGATATTTTCTCTGATGGTCTGTAGGATTGTTTCTTCATCTGGCTCTTCATCTTACAATTCTTGTCTTAAATATGATTGGAGAGACTCTTTATTGCAATGTTTGATTCCTTATCATGTCTCCCTGTTTTTTCCCAAGTCCAGCTTTTTCCAAATTTCGGGAAGAACCTGACAGGGATGAGCAGGTCTAGGACAAACAACTGTCTTGAAGCAGGAGACAAAACTTATTTCATATATAAAACAGATGAACCTCTTGAACCCACTTGTTCTGTAGAGCAGTAATATACAATTGTATTCCATGGTCTGCTGTTGAATTTTGGCACTACACTCTTGGAAAGCAGTGGGCTAAAGGTGGCTGGGAAGAGGTTTTATGCCTCTTCTCTAAATTCCGTGATCGACTTTTATCACATATATCTCCTTTGAGCACAAACATCTCCTTCTGCCCCATCAGTGCTACTGGAGGGTATTTTGTAGGCTCTATTCTTATGATTCAGTAACATCACACTGAATTAAGAACTGTCTAACACAGCTGCTCATGAAACTCTGAAAGCCTAACTCTTGTTTCTTTCACCAACTGTATTTGAAAACCTTTCATGACCTGACAATAGAAAGATGGGAAGCATAAAGGAGACAGAATATTTGATGGCTGCAGCAAAACCAAATTGTTTTTTTTTTTTGGCATTAATGAAAGTATTAAGAAAGGGAATTTGGATACTAAGAAATCATTAAAGCAAAATTTGGAAAGGATGTAATATATCAGTGGTGATCTATCTGTGCTGCATTTACATATACCAAACACTTTTTATTTTGTAATCGAAACCTACCAATTATACTGTAAAGAACTGGCTAAATTAAAACTTTTCTCTAAGAGCATCATCTAAAAAAAGGAGCACAAGAAACATGTTTATAAAAGTTATTTGTCTAAAAGAGTGGTTTTGATTTAAGCCCTTTGAATAATACCAGGGTATTACAAAATTCAAACAAATTCAATGCATGCATAGAAATGTCAAGCAGTGTTAACAGCAAGCATCTGTGAAGTCTAGCACCTGGAGACATCTTGAGGTTAAAAATAAAACAAAATTATATTATATTCATTATATTGATGACCCCATAATTATATAGCCCCCACATGCAAACAATATAGAGTATATCAGTGAGGGGTAACCTTTTAAGTCACTGCATACCGACCTGTGTGCCTGAAATGGCACGCGAAACCATCCACCTGGACTGTGCGGCTTTGCTGGTCTTCATGCGCGCAGGAGCGCCAAAACCCAGAAGAGCAGTGTTCCGTCATGTATGCGCATGCCAGCACCCAAACTTCTGGTTTCCAGCATGGAGGCACACCTGACAAACAACTGGCCGTCATGTGCAAGTGTTGTTGCACACATCCAGGTTTTGGTGTTCACACGAAAGCCCAGCTGACCGGTGCACATGTGTGCACAGGAACAGGGAAGAGGAGCCAGCGAGACTGAGCATCCCACGCGGGATGGTTCTGTGTGCTGCTTCCAGCACACGTTCCATAGGTTCGCCAACATAAGACTATATTTTCAACTCTAAAATAATATTGTGGTCGCAGCAAGATAACAGAGAAATAATCACTGCAACTACATGCAAATTTCTCAAGAGTAAGAAATTTCTCAAGAAGCCAGATTGTCAGCACAATAAGCTTCATTCTTTTAATAAAGAAGGCTGACAATTTTTAAATGGATCAGTTAGATCACCTTTTGTATTTTATGGTCTTCTGATCTCATTTGGCAATATTTTGATCTAAGACAGTATTCCGACAGCAGGAAATATTTTCTTCAGTAGAAGTTTTCTTGATTTAATAGCTAAATACATGTTCCCATGCTACACTTTGCAAATTTCAATCATTCAGTTTGTAATACGTATCAAGAATGGCTAAACATATGTTTCAAATATTAGACAATCATCAAATAGCAAGTCTCTATCTCAGGAGTCTGCAACCTTAAGTACTCAATGAACCAATTGGGCCCGTTTCCCCCAGAAAAGAGAACACTGGGAGCCACAAAACCTGGGTGGGCGTGGCCAACTCAATGTCACTCCGTCCCACCGACTAACATGACACCTCCCAGCCATCCCTATCCAGGTTTTGTGGCTCTCAGTGTTTTCTTTTTTATGGGAAACAGGTATCTGTGTGTGTCTCTCTCTCCATGTCTCTCTTTCTCCCTCTCTCCTTCTTTCTCTCTCTCTCCCTCCCTCCCTCCCATCTTTCTCTCCCTCTCCCATCTCTCTTTCTTTCTCTATTTCTCCCTCTATCGCCCTCTCATCTCTCTCTCCCTCCCTCTCCCAACTCTTTCCCTTTCTCCCTCTCTCCCTCTCCCATCTCTATCTCCCTCTCCCATCCTCCGTTCCATTCTCTCATCTCTTTCTCCCTCTCCCATCTCTCTCTATCTCCCTCTCCCTCCCTCATCTCTTTCTCTCTCCTTCCCTCCCTCTCATCTTTCTCCCTCTGTCTCCCTCTCTCCCTCCCTCTCTCTCGTCTCTTTCTCTCCATCTCCCTCTCCTTTTCTCCTCTTTCTCTCTCTCATCTTTTTCTCTTTCTTTCTCTCGCTCGCTCGCTGTCTCTTTCTCTTTTTTTCTCTCTCTCCCCCTCTCCCACACTCTCCATCCCCACTTCCCCACCCACACACCCAGGTAATAACTGTAAGGAAGTTCTCTTTGTCTCTGGAAAGATACAAAAATAAACCTTGCGTTGAGAGGCATGGCCAACGTCACAGCGGCAAGACAGACTCTTTGGGTGCTCCCAAAGAGTCGTTGATATCCCCACTGTCTGAGGGTCCTCTGTGGCCTAAGCCGTCCTGTAGGAACGACCAACAAGAGGAGCACGTACCGGTCAACCAGAAGAAGCTCTTCAAATCGGACATCGTGGGAAAGCGACCTAGAAGTCACTGAAAAGCTGTGACGGCTGCAACAAAAGTGAAACTGAAAGTTCAGCCTGTGACAGCAAGGTGAGATCAACTTAATTTTATTGATCAGAAAGTTTCTCTTTCATCTACCTGGATGACTGATAGGGTGGAGAAGAATGGATGAAAGCGAGGAGTGGGTGCGAGTGTGTGCTCGCATGCACATCTGAAATTTGAATGGCAAGGAATGCATGTCTGGGAGCCTTTTTAAATTTTTACCAATTTTTTTAATTGAAGAAGAAAAGAAGATTTGGGGATTGTAAGACTGTAAGAATAATTGGATATCAGTGCCTTGAATGACTGAACAAATATACATTTTTTAAATAGTTTGTTGCAATGCTAATTGCTTACTGATACTTTTGTCTGGAGAAGTGAAAGTACCAAAAATACTAAACTGAGACCGAAAGTTAGCCTGCAGTACCACCTAGCAGCAGAAGAAATAGCAAAAGAAAAATATTTTTTACTTTGAAGAAAACCTAATAGATAACTGACCTTGACATTTTGGCTAGAAGATAAATAGGGCAGCTGTGGAGAAGGGAGTGGAGACTAGACTTCAAAAGCGTTTGAGAAACCCGTTCCCTCTTTTTTTTTCCTCTGGATTTGTGGACTGTGATTTTAATTTTTTTATTTTTTTTTCCTTTACTTTTTGGCTGATTAGCTTTGTTTTGAGAACAAAAAAAAAGACTTCAGGTTGTATTTTTATTTTTCCTATTTTCTGGTTTGAAACTTTGTAAGAACTGAATGAAAAGGTCTTTTTTCCTCTTTCTTTTTTCTGAAATATTGTTTTTCTATGGAATAAGACTTGAAGACTCAGAAGAATTTATCTTTTTTATTTTTCTCTTTTTTACTCAAGGACCTTTTTATTCCTTTCTTTTGGTGTTAAACTGACCCTTTTTTATGGATTCTGATTTTTGATTTTGAACTTAAAACTTTACTTTTTAACGTTCCCTTCCCTCCCTCCCTCCCTCCCTCCTTCCCTCCCTCCCTCCTTTTGAGACAGTTGGGTCATAAAATTTTTTTTCTCTTTTTCTTTTCTCTTTTCCTTTCCCTCCCCTTTCTAGTTTGAAATTTTTTATCATTATTAAATTTTGGAAGGGGAGGGAGGATCTGAGACTCTTCCTATTTTACTATATCCTGTTTTATTTTATTATTACCAATTCAATCATTGGCTGAATTAGATATTTGAATTACAACCAAATTACAAGTGGATTGGACGTTGTCTTACCTGAACGTCCCTTTTCTGGGCGCTGCGTACACTATCCATGCATGGATTAATCCTCCAGTACTTGGCAAACAACTGAGTGAAAACAAAAGACTTTTCCTCCCCTTTCCGGCTCCCAAGCCACGCCTCTGGTCCCATGATCCCCCAGTCTGAACGAAGGTGCAGCAGACAAGAATCCACACTATGAGTAGCTTATAAACTCAACTTTATTAACTCAAATTAACGTAATGGAAAAAGAACTAGTTTCAGACATAAACAGGGGCAGGCAGCCCTGGTGGGCGGGATATGAATAGTGTATGCAGCGCCCAGAAAAGGGACGTTCAGGTAAGACAACGTCCATTTTCCTGTGCGCTGCTCCCACTATCCATGCATGGGATATACCCAAGCTTAAACTCCCTGGGTGGGAAGCTGACTGCCTCCAGAGTCCTCCTCCGTCAACACTTTCTGCAGTACTCTGCAGCCAAACGATGCCTCAGCCGAGTTGTACGCATCGATCTTGTAGTGGCGGATGAACGGTGTGAGGGAGGACCACGTCGCAGCTCTGCAGATGTCCACCTTGGGTGGCCCAGGCCGCCGTGGTGGCCGCGCTGCAAGTCGAGTGCAGTAGAATCCTGCCGGGGCCCGGTTTGGAGTTCAGGTCATATGCCAGGGCGATGCAGGCCTTGATCCATCTGCTGACCGTGGCTGCTGATATTTTCTGATCCATGGACTTCGGGTTGAAGGAGACCAGGAGACACTCCGTACAACGGAAGGGAGCGGTCCGTCGGATGTACTTGCGGATGGCGCGTCGAACGTCTAGGGTGTGCCACCTCTTTTCCCTGGGGTCATGAGGTGAGGGGCAGAAGTCCGGCAGGATGAGCTCCTGGGCTCAGTGGAACTACGAGTTGACCTTCGGGATAAAGGCAGGATCCAGGCGTAGCGTCATGGTGGAGTCGTGGAAAATGCACAAGTCTTTGCGGACTGAAAGGGCCACTAGCTCTGAGACCCTCCTCGCCGAGGTGATCGCCAGCAGGAAGGTCACCTTAAATGATAGGTACTTAAGAGAGGTCGAGTTTAGGGGCTCGAATGGGGGCCCGGTCAGCGCCCGCAAAACAAGAGGTAAATCCCATGAGGGGTAACGGTGTACTGTGGGGGGTCGCAGGTTGGTGGCCCCATGCAGAAACCCCTTGATGGTGGTGCGCGAGGGAGTGGTACGGAGAGCATGCGATGACTGTTGACAACGCCGCTGTCTGTCTTCGTAGGGTTGCGGGAGCCAGGCCTTTATCTAGGCCAGCTTGTAGGAACCGCAGAACGTCTCGAATAGTAGCTGACGTGGGGTCGATATGCTGGTGGGCGCTCCAGCGACAGAATGCCTGCCATGATGACTCGTAGATGCGGGTTGTAGACGGATGCCTGGCCGCCTGGATAGTGGCAACTACCTCGTCTGGCAGGTTATCCTTCTTCAGGATGACCCGTTCAAATGCCAAACGGCTAATTGCAGCCACTGGGGCTCTGGATGCGTGACTGCTCCTTGGCACAGAACGAGCTGCTGTGGTGGGATCACCCATGGTTCTTCCATGGACAGTGCCACTAGGTCGGCGAACCATGGTCTCCAGGGCCAGTTTGGGGCTACCAAGAGTAGGTCTGCTTTTTCTGCCAGTAGCTTTCGAATGAGGCGCGGGAGCAGCGGGATTGGTGGGAATGCGTACAGGAGACCCTCGGGCCACCTGCAGCGCAGCGCATCGTGGTCCTCCGCTTGTGGTGTCGGGTAGCGAGATACAAAGCGGGGAAGCTGAGCGTTGGCCAGGGTTGCGAAGAGGTCTACCACCGGGTTTCCGAAACGCAAGGCGAGTTCTCGAAACAGCTGAGGATGGAGCTGCCATTCCGCTTGATCTATCGTTTCGCGGCTGAGCCAGTCCGCCCTCACATTGATTGCCCCCGAAATGTGGTCTGCTCTGATCAAGAGAAGGTGTCTCTCTGCCCAGCTGAACAGTTCCGCGGCCTCCCGCATCAGGGTACGGGACCTCGTGCCCCCCTCCCTGTTGACATGCGCCTTGACCGAGATGTTGTCGGTTAGGATTAAGATGTGATGCCCCTGCACCGTCGGCTGGAAGTTGTGCAGTGCTAGTCTGATCGCCCGAAGCTCTAGGAGATTGATGCTGCATTGCCGTTCTTGAGGCGACCACTGTCCTTGCATGACTAGGTTGTGGAGATGGGCTCCCCACCCCTGAAGGCTGGCGTCGGTGGTGAGTATCAGACGGTCCGGCTCTAGGAAGCTGGACCCCTTGAGGAGCGATGGTGATGTCCACCACCTGAGGGACCGGCGGACCTGGGGAGTGAGGCGAACTTCCTTTTTGGAGTTGGCCCTTCCCGTTCGCTGGAAGGGAAGGAGGAACCACTGCAGGGGTCTCGAATGTCTGCGTGCCCATGGTATGATGCCGAAGCAAGATACCATCTTCCCGAGGAGGCTTGAGAGGTGGATCAGGGCAACTCTCCTCCCCGTCAGGATCTGCAGGATCAGCGTTTGGATGCTCTGGACTCTGTCCGGTGATAAGAATACTTGGCCGCTGGACGAATCTATCACTGCCCCTAGTTGAAGAAGCCTGGTGGTGGGTTGGAGTTGACTCTTTGCAAAGTTTATGGTGAAACCGTGATCCTGGAAGATCTTCATCACCATCTTCATGTCTCTGGAGGCCTGGTCGGGCGTGGACGACAGGACCAGAATGTCGTCCAGATAACAGAGCACCCGGATCGGGACGGCTCGGAGCCTGGCTGCCACCACCGGTACCAGCTTGGTAAAGGTGCAGGGGGCCGACGAAAGTCCAAATGGCATTGCGCGATATTGGTAATGCCGGCCTGCGTACTCGAACCTCAGGTACTGACGGTGATGCGGGTGAATGGACATGTGCAGATAAGCCTCCCGGAGGTCAACCGATTGGAGGAAGTCGCCCTGTCTCACCCCCGCTAAGATGGACTTGAGGGAGTGCATTTTGAACCTGTGGTATTGAACGGACAGGTTCAGACGCTTTAGATTGAGTATGCCCCTCCAGCCCCCGGAGTTCTTGGGTATCAAGAAAAGGGTTGAGTAGAACCCTGAGCCCCGCTGGCTGTGCGGGTCCAGCTCTATGGCCTCGACCTCCAGGAGGTGGGCAATCTCCTGTGACATTAGGTCCTGGAGCTCTGAGGATCGAGGTGTTGGGCAACGGACGAACCGGTGGGGTGGCTGACCGAAAAATTCGATGGATAACCTTGAAGAGATCTTACGCCTTACCCAGGAGTCCGAAGTCGATCTGGCCCATTGTAGATGGAAGAGGATGAGCCTTCCCCCTATGGGCCCCGTGGGCCTGGAGTCATTTTCCCCTTCTGGCAGGCTTAGGGCCGGCTCCACGGAAGTTGCGCTTAGGCTGCTGTTGTCGTCCTCGGTCTCGGAACTGCTGTCTGTCGTGAAATCTGTCTCCTCCTTGGTATTGGGAACGATGAGAAGAGGACTCCCTGGGTCCGGCGCTGGCACGAAAGGGCTGTTGGAGCGGGTAAGGCGTATATCTGCGTTCCTGGCGCCGGTATGTTGAGGGGAGGATCTTCCTCTTGTCCTTCCCTTCAACCAGTAGGGGTTCCAGCGTGGCTCCAAACAGATCTGGCGCTTTGTATGGGGAAGTGGCCAGCTTCCGCTTGGCTTTGAAGTCGGCTTTCCATGGCCGAAGCCAGAACAGCCTCCTAACGGTAAGGGTTGAGGCCAGAGCCCTTGAGGCGAACTTGGCTGAGTTCAGGGAGCTGTCGGCTGTGTATTCAGTGGCTGCTATTATCTTATTAAGATCTTGATGCAGTCTAGTGTCCTCAGGCGGGAGTCTGTCCTGCAGGTGTCGGAGCCAAATGAGTGACGCTCTATTGAAGAACGACGATGCTGTCACGGATCTGATTGCCCAGCCTGCGGCCTGATGTGCCTTGCGGAAGGCCCCCTCCATTCTCTTCTCTTCCGCTTTGAGGGTGTCTAGCGGGTCGGTGGAGACCAAGGAGCTAGAGGATAGTGCTGCCACCGGTTGGTCTACTGAGGGAAGCACCAGGAGGTCCTCCAACTCCAGGGCTGAGCAGTAGAGTTTCTTCTCCAGGCTGCTGGGTGTTGCCAGGGATGCCGGTTGCGCCCAAGGGTTCTGAATGACCTCTGTAAAGAGCTGAGGGCAAGGGATGAAGTCCTTTTGTGGCTTTGACGATTTGAAAAGCGCGTCATGAGGGCCTGCTGTCTGAGGGGTGGCGGTTGCGACGTCCCCTGGTACTCCGAGGTTGGTTGTGAGCCGAGCCTTATGGAGTAGGGACTTGAATAGGCCCGGGCGAAAGAGGCCTGTAAATGCAGGGGTGTCCGGTGCCAGGCCCTCATCCTCCGATAGCTCCATCTCCTCAGGCCCCTCCTCTGCTTGGTCTGATTCCTCAGATGACGAGTCATGCCCATAATCTGGGCGAGGACGGGGTTGCGGATGATGCTGCCGTGCCTGGCCCGGTGCGGCTTGTACCTGCGCCTGGGATGCCTGCTGCAGGCTTGCTGTGAAGAAGGACAAGAGGGCTGCCGAGAACATGGCCTGGAAATCCATTGGGGATGCCATCCCTGCCCACCCCCACCCCCACCCCCGAGGCTGCTGGTCTGCCCTTGAAGGGGTAGAAGCTGCTTCCCTGGCCCGAAGAAGCTGGGCTGGTGAAGGAGTCATTGCGGCCTCCGGTCCGGCCCCTGGGCCTAACTCGAGACGGGGGGGCCATGTGTCCCGGCCTGGATTTCAGAATATAGAAGAAGAAAAAGGAGAAAACCTACCAGAGGTAATTGCAGAGATTCTGGCTGAAGTTTTGGAACAACACCAGGAAAAGATTTTAAATGAGATTGATGAAGCATTTAGAATATATACTAGATATGCAATAAGGAATAAATTGCCAAGAGAAGTGCATGTAAGATTTACGAAGAGGGCAATGAAAACACAGATATTACAAGCAGCAAGGAGCTCAACACTGAAACACAAAGATAAAGAACTTGTCATTCTACAAGGGTCAGAGATTTGAGGAAATAATATCAATTTTTAACGAAATTCCTAATATTAAAAGGAGTGAACTTTTGATGGCTGATACCTGAAGGGATCATGGTGACATGGCAAGAACAAAGATACAGACTTGACTCGATTGAGAAAGCGAAAATATTTTACCAACAATTTTGTGGACTATTGGATGGAGTTTTAGGAACGGTAGATGCTGCAAAAAAGAAAGATGAAGATAAGGACAAAGAAGAAAAAGCCAAAGAGGAAAGGGCCCTCAGAGAAGGGGTGAGAGTAAAGATCCACTGGAACAAAGAGAGACTAGGGCGATGAAATTAAAAACTAGCAACAAGTAAATATGGAGGAGGAAGTAAAAGCAATATCTTTAAATGCAAATGGACTGAATGCAGCGATAAAAAGAAATAGAATATTGACTAAATTAAACAGCTTGAAGATGGATATTATATGTTTACAGGAAGTGCATATTAGAAAACAGCATTCAAAATTAATACAATATCCAAAACTAGGAGTACTATTTACATCATTGATGAAAGACTAGAAACCAAACAAATTTTTGAAGATGAGGAAGGCAGGTTCTTGATGTTCGAAATTAAAATGAACTTCAAACAAATACTTTTTTTTTTATTGCAAAAGTTTTACAATTACATTTTCATCCCTTTTTCCCCCCCCCACAACCCACCCCAAACTTCCCAGCCTCCCTAACCCACCCTAACCCTCCCCTCCCCCCAGACTTCCTCACAGTATACTCATGTCAAATAAAAGGAAAAACCCTCCTTTGTATATAAAACTTGAACCCCTCCCTCCCCCTTACAAATTTTCATCTTCATTACATTAACCTGTTTCAATCTTAATATAACATTTTCAAATAAATTTTCATCCTGATTACCTTAAAAATATTTCTATCTTGATATAACATTTTCTAACAAATTTTCATCCTCAACCTTAAAATATTTCTATCTTAATATATAACGTTTTCAAATAAAAGCTATTTGATACTTCCTAGTTTGATATTTATTCTGAACATAATCTATCCATTTCTTCCATTCCCATTCATAAGTCTCTTGAGAACAATCTTTTAAATATGCTGAAATCTTCGCCATCCCTGCAAAACTGGCCATCTTCAAAGTCCATTCCTCAATCGTAGGCAGCGCTTCATTTTTCCAATATTTACCTATCAACAATCTTGCTGCTGTTATCATGTACAATATCAATTTTATTTCACCCAATGTAAAACCCTTAACTATACCCAATAAAAACAGTTGTGGAGAAAATTGAATTTTTTTCTTCAAAACATTCTGCATGACCCACCAAATTTTTATCCAAAAAGCCTTAACTTTCTTACAGGTCCACCAAACATGATAATATGTAGCGTCTAGACAATCACATCTCCAACATTTAGGCTGCACATTAGGGTACATACACGACAATTTTTTGGGGTCTAAATGCCATCTATAAAACATTTTATAGAAATTTTCCCTCAGATTCTGCGACTGTGTAAATTTAACATTCTGAACCCAGATTTTTTCCCATGTTTCCAACATCACTGGTTCCTCAAAATTTTGTGCCCACTTAATCATGCAGTCTTTAACTAATTCAGTTTCTGAATCCCTTTCTAACAAAACATTATAAAGTCTTTTAATATGCATTGGGCCTTTCTCTTTTATGTGTCTAACTAATTCTTCCTCATACATCATAATACCAGTTTTTTGGTCCTTTTTCCATCTCAATTGCAATTGATTATATTGTAACCAAGTTAGATTAATCCCTTCAGCCAACAATGTCTGTAATGTCTTCAGCTGCCATCTGCCCGCATCTGTAAAAAGAACCTCTTTGTATAAAAACCCCCCGAGTGACATTATATTTGTATTCCACAAAGTATGACCAAGATCCAGCCATAGCGGTATTTTATAATCCCAGTTGTTTCGGTGCTTCTTCCAGACTCTCAACAATGAATCTCTAAGTATATGGCTTTTGAATACTTTATCCACTTTACTATCATAAAATAAGTAAGCGTCCCATCCAAATTCCAGATCAAAACTTTCTACGTTTAGTATTCCAGTCTTTTTTCCTCCAAACCAATCACTTACTAAAGTCAAGGCTGTTGCATCATAATATAATTGTAGGTTTGGAAGTTTGAGACCTCCCCTTTCTGGAACGTCTTGCATGATTTTCATTTTTACTCTTGGTTTTTTCTCGTTCCACACAAACTTGTTCACACCAGTTTGCCATACTTTTAATTGTTTATCATTTTTGAGCACCGGAATCATTTGAAACAAAAAAAGAAATCTTGGCAAAATGTTCATCTTAACTGCTGCTATTCTTCCCAATAAAGTCAGCTGCAGTTTTTTCCAAGTCTCCATATCTTTTTGCACCTCTCGCCACAACACCTCATAATTATTTTGAAACAATTTCATATTTGAATCTGCAACCTGGACTCCTAGATATTTTACCTTTGGTACAATCTCAAAACCTGCCCTCCTTTCTAGCTCCAGTTTACGATCTTGTGTCATATTTTTGACTACCATCTTAGTTTTTTTCTGATTCAATCTAAAACCTGAAACTTTACCATAGTCTTGTATAATGTCCTTCATCTGGATTATTGATTCCATTGGCTGTGTTAGGGTAACGACCAGATTATCTGCAAATGCCTTTATTCTGTAGTCCTCTTGCCTTATCGTTATACCTTTCAAAGTATTAGAATCCCTTATTGTATTTAACAAGACTTCTAGTGTTAAAATAAACAACAATGGGGACAGCGGACATCCCTGTCTTGTTCCTTTTTCGATTTTAAACTCTGTTGTCAAACTTCCATTAATAATAATCTGTGCCTTTTGATCTTGATAAATTGCTGAGACCGCCTGTATAAATTGGTCCCCAAAGTCCATCCTTTTTAAAGTCTTTAGTAGAAAATTCCAGTCCACTTTATCAAAGGCCTTCTCTGCATCCAAAAAAACCAGCACTGCAGGGATCTGTTTGTTCTTCTCAAGATATTCCAATAAATCTATTACATGCCTTACATTGTCATTCATATGCCTACCCTCAATAAATCCCGCTTGATCATCATGAATCACCTTTTGAATCACTGGCATCAGTCTGTTGGCTAATACTTTTGCATAAATTTTATAATCCGTATTCAAAAGAGATATCGGTCTGTAGTTCTCTGGTTTTTTGGGACCTGCTTGTTCTTTTGGTATCAAAGAGATATAAGCTGTAGTCCATGATGGGGGTACTTTTCCCCCTTGTTGTATATTACAAAATAAATCTCTAAGTTGTTCCACCATTTCTGCCTGCAGAGTTTTATAATACACTGCAGTCAGACCATCCGTTCCAGGTGCTTTAGCTGTTTTTAATTGTTTTATTGCTGCTATTATCTCCTCCTCTGTTATAGGATAATTCATTCTTTCCTTTTGTTGCTCAGTAATTTTTGTAACTCTTTTGTTATCTAAATATTTTTCTATAAGTCCATTCTGCACCTCCTCTCTGGCATATAGTTTAGTATAATATTCAAAGAAGGCTTCTTTTATTAATTTCTGTTGAAAAACTTCTTTCCCTCCAATATCAATACTATCAATAGTCCGTATGCTCTGTTTCTTCCTTAATGTGTAAGCCAACCACCTGCCCGGTTTATTGGCGTTGCAGAATGTATTATGCTTCGCATATTGTAAATTTGTTGCAACTTGATCCGCTATAAGCATTTGGAATTGGTCTTTCAAAAGTTTTATGACACTAAGTATTCTTTCATCTGTCGGATTTTTAATAAGTAACTGTTCCTTGTTCTTTATTTCTGCTTCCAATTCCAATCTTTTCTTTTGTCGAATCAACCTATGTTTAGAGTTCATATATATAAGCACCCCTCTCATATAAGCTTTGCTTGCGTCCCACACAATTTCCATTGGGGTGCCTTTATTCAAATTCATTTCAAAAAACTCTTTCAAATACTTTTTAAGTTCTGTTATATTTTTTTCATATCTAAACAAGTTTTCATTTAATCTCCAAGAACGTCTCTCATTCTTGCATGTCTCAATTTCTATCCACACTGGGCTATGATCAGTCAAAGTTCTTGGCAGAATCTTTGTTCTTTTTGTGCTGACAAGTAAATCATCAGACAACAAAATAAAGTCAATCCTGGAAAAGGATCTATGTCTGTCAGAGAAGAAAGTATAATCCAGTTCTTTTGGGTTATGTATTCTCCAAATATCTTTTAATTCCAAGTCTTCTTTCATATCGAAAAAAGTCTGTGGTAATCTAATTCTTGACTTTGCCAAAGTCTTTTTGTCTAATTTAGAATCAATTACTCCATTCCAATCTCCCATAATTAAAATAGATCTGTAATCCCATTGAAGTATTTTAGCATGCAGCATTTTATAAAAATAGTCCTGTTGTTGATTAGGGGCATAAATTCCTATCAAAAGAATTTGATTATTGGCAGAAAGTAATTCTATTGCTACAAACCTGCCATCTTGATCAGCTTCTATAAGTTTAGCTGTAAATTTTTTATTTACGTAAATAACCACACCATTCTTTTTTTGGTTAGTTGAAGATATAAAATGTGTTCCTAATTTGGAATTTATCAAATAGTTTTGATCTTGAGCTGTGATATGTGTTTCTTGTAAGCAAATTATATCATTATTATATTGTTTTAAATATGCAAATACTTTCTTCCTTTTTTGTGTTGCATTCAACCCATTCACGTTCCAAGATAAACATTTAATCATCATTATTCTCTTTCTGGAGCAAAGAACAGAACCTTCGGATTTCATCCAAAATCTTCTGTCCATTCCCCACGGCCCCAGCCTTTTCCTTTTCCTGCTGTAACTTTTCTTGAAGTTGCTTGGCTTTTGCTCGGGTTATACGCTGATCCTTGACTTCAGCCGCCCAAGCCGGCTCCAAAATTGGAGAAGGTTCCAGCAAAGGCTCATCCAGAAAACCTCCTTCAGCACCCTTCAACTCCTCTGATTCCTGCTTAGATTGTTGTTGCAATTCTTGAGGTTGCTTCTTATCACTCTCTTTAATCTCCAAGACTGTAGATGTTCGTGGGGATGGTGTTCTTTCTTTAAAAATTTCAGTATAAAATTGCTCCGCCTTCTCCACAGTATTCAAACGGTGTTTCTCTCCCTTATATCTCAAAATTATGCCAGTTGGGGCGTCCCAACGAAATGGGATTTGAGTATTCTGCAGTTCTTTAACAAGAAAACCAAAATCTTTTCTAGATTTCAACATCTTAGGGGGAAGCTCCTTGTAAACTGTAATCTTAGATCCGCTCACTTGCACAGAAGTGAGAAAAGATTTTTGCAGAATATCATTTCTTATTACTCTGTCTGTAAAATATATGACCACATCTCTGGGCAATTGTCTTTGTCTGGCCACCCACGAGTTGACTCTGTAGATTTTATCTATTTTACAAAGGACCATCTCAGGATCAATTTTTAAAATCACAGCTAAGGCTTCAGCACAGATCTGTCTCAAATCCTGTCTCTCCTCTTCTCTAATTCCTCGAAGCCATATAGCAAATTCCATTGCCCGGAATTGCATCATGACAATCTCATTCTCAACTCTCTGCATCTTGTCATCAACATCAAAAAATTTATGATCATTATTTTTCATCTTAGCATTAACTTCTAATTTAAATTCATCCACTTTTGACTCAACTTTCATAATAAATCCTGCCAGGCCATACGCCACATCTGTTATTTTTTTGGTCACCTTCTTTTGGTTCTGCTGCATTTCCTGCATAATTTCCTGTTGAGACTTTTGGATTTTTTCATCTATTTTATTTATTTTATCATCCATTTCTTGTTGAGCTTTTTGAAATTTATCATCCAGAATATTTGAAATGAATTCTTTTAACTCTCCCATATTCAGATCTTTTTTTTGGGCTTGTGACTGCGTGTCCTGTTTGCATGTGGGGGACCCCCCCCCGTTTTGCCTTCCTGCTTCTTTGAAGCCATCCTGCCACGTAGGCTAGCTTTACTAAAAAGGGAGGTTCCGCCTCTTCTGCTACCTCCACAGTACCTTCTAAAAAAGTCCCCCAGATTTACTCAAGGCAAAGCTCTAATGCAGCAAAAACAAGTAAAAGGGAGAGATTTTCCTCTTGTTTCTGTTGTAGCCGGAGCAACTTTGTAGCAACTTTTTAACTTTGTAGCAAGACGAAATGACGAAATGACTTCACCAATCCACACCCACTGACTCGTTTGCTCTAATACTGAGCGCCATATTTTTTCAGTCACTTTCACTCGTTCAAAACTTTCACTTCCGTATAAAAGATCAGCAAAGGGCTAATACTTGCAGTTCAGAATTTCAGGGTTCGGGTGGATTCGGTGTTTAGTTGGATTATTTCCCTCGCTCTTTAAAGGTTTCCTGCAGTCGGCTTGTTCTGCGAAGGCAGAGACGTCCCACGCCGCCCGGAGTCTCAGCAGGTTGAGAGGGAGCCGCGCCTGTTTCCTCCCCAGAAACAATTCCCTGGGGGGGTTGCAGGGGCTCTACCTGTGCCCTGCTGCCTCTTCTTCATAAATCCTCAGGATTTTGAAGATTTCAAGCCGCTTCGCGATCGAGAAGCGGCTCTACGAGCGGCGGGGTTGGCGGTGCTAAAAGAAGGCACCGTCGCCGCCGAAGACGAGGAAACCGGAAGTCTCAAACAAATACTTTTGATAGCATTATATGCAATAAATGAAAAACAGGAAGAATTTTATCGACGATTACACAGGAAAATTGTAAAACTGGACTATGAAAATGAATGTATAATGGGTGATTTCAATGCTGTAACAGATACAGATTTAGACTACAAAATGGTAAAGACAAATATTGCTTAGCGCATTGTAAGCCGCCCTGAGTCTCCGGAGAAGGGCGGCATATAAATCAAATAAATAAATAAATGAAAAATAAAAAACCTAGGAAAACACTGCCAAAGGCCTAAGTATTCAAGA
The DNA here is from genome assembly GCA_022577455.1 of Arizona elegans. Lineage (NCBI taxonomy): Eukaryota > Metazoa > Chordata > Lepidosauria > Squamata > Colubridae > Arizona > Arizona elegans. The sequence continues at coordinate 165,879,410 of JAKOOJ010000001.1, read as the reverse complement.
TATTTGGAAACACTTGAATGAGAGTCAATATACTTTTTACTCAAATAGACATTCATCGTGGTCAAGTATAGATATGATATGGATGTCAATTGGACTTGTGGAAGAAGTGCAGGAAGCAAATATTGGCTCAAACATATGGGCGGACCACAGCCCAATAACAATAAAATGGAAAGGGCAAAAGAAAAAGATAAGATGGACCCTGAATGCAACAATATTAAATGAAAAAGAATTTCAGAATTTTGTGGAAAGGAAATTGGAAATTTTCTTTAAAATAAATAAAAAGGAGGATACATCACTCCAGAATGTTTGGGATACAATTAAAGCATATATCAGAGGCCTGACAATAACATATTTGGGGAAAAAGAATAAAAAGAAATGCCAGAAACAAGTAAGATTGGAAGAAGAGTATAAAAGCCTAGAAAAAGAGTTCCAGAAAAATGGTCAAAGCAATTAAAAAACCAAGAAATTGATGGAACTGAAGAAACATGAGATAATTTTAAATGAACAAGAATCATTAGCAAATCAAATGAGAACACTGAGATAGAATTTTTTTGAAAATGATAATAATAATAATAATAATAATAATAATAATAATAATAATAATAATAATAATAATGTCAGCTAAAGAACAAGCAGCTCAAAAGCAGCCTGGAAGCAAGATACGATCTAAGGAATAAGGAGATTGCAGTAGTAATTGAAGAGCTGAATCAGAGGGTTGTTGCCATCGCTGAAAAGATTAAAAGGTATGAAAACCGAGTAACTCAGTTCAAGGAAAACTCACAGTTCAGAGCAAATCAGTACCAGTTTTATAAGAATTTAGAAAATGGAAATGGAGTAACAATAAATGAAAAGCCTGATAAAGAGAAAGCTCTGAAATTCTGGAAGAATTTATGGGAAAACAACAAGAAGCACAACAGAAATGCAAAATGGATCAAACAGGTTGAGGACTCTATTAAAGTGCATAAAATGGAAGACGTGAAAATAACAAAAGCAATGGTGCAAAGACAGTCAAGAAAAGTGAAGAACTGGAGTGCACCTGGACCGGATGAGCTGCATGGCTTCTGGTTAAAGGCACTTACAAGTCTGCACAAAAGATTGGCAACCCAGATGAACCAGATCCTAAAAACACCTGAAAATGATGGATGGATGACAACTGGAAGGACATTTTTGATCCAAAAAGATAAAGAAAAAGGAAAGGACCCTGGAAACTATAGGCCAATCACCTGCTAGCCAACAACATACAAGCTTCTTACTGGTATCATTGCAAACCAAATCTATGGATACCTGGAAAGAAATAACTTGCTTCCTGTAGAACAGAAAGGATGCTGCAAAAACTCAAGAGGAACCAAAGATCAATTGCTGATCGACAAGCTAATCCTAAAGAACTCAAAGAAAAGACGAACCAACCTGTTCATGGCTTGGATAGACTATAAGAAAGCATTTGATTCAATTCCCCATAGCTGGATCAAGAAATGCCTGGAAATATTAGGCATCAGCAGCAACATACAAAAATTCATGGAATCTTCAATGAACCTCTGGAAAACAAAACTTATGGCTAATGGAGAAGAACTGGGTGAAGTTGAAATTAAACGAGGCATTTTCCAGGGCGATTCCCTTTCACCCCTACTTTTTATACTCTCAATGCTACCACTGACAATCATTTTGAAGAAGATGAACTGTGGATACGAACTTGCAAAGAAAGGACTGAAAATCTCGCAATTGATGTACATGGATGATTTGAAGCTGTTTGGTAAAACAAAAGCTGAACTGAATTTATTAATTGAAAACACAAAAGAATTCAGCCAAGACATTGGTGTGCAGTTTGGAATTGACAAATGTGCAACAATAGCAACCAAAGCAGGCAAGATCATAGAAGAGGATGGAATAGAACTAGAGAATGAAGAAATGATAAAGGCAGTAAAATCAGAAGAAGGCTACAAGTACTTGGGGATTTTAGAAGCCTCTGACTTAATGCATAATAAAGTCAAGGAATTAACTTCAGCCAAGTACATTCGGCGAATTCGTAAGATATTAATGTCCAAACTGAGTGGAGGAAACATCATAAAAGCCATAAATACCTGGGCTATACCTGTGATTAGATACTCTGCAGGAATAATTGACTGGACCCAGATGGAGTTAGACAATTTGGACAGAAAAACAAGGAAGCTTATGACAAATTTATTTATTTATTTATTTATTAAATTTCTATACCGCCCTTCTCCAAATAGGGCGGTGCACAGCCAAGGTAAAAACAGAGCATACAAAATTTAAAAACAGTATTAAAATAATTAAATATTTGGCCGTAAATTAAAACAACCCAATTTAAAATCAATTTAAAATTTAACTCAAGCCAGCCCAGCTAGTTGAAATAAATAGGTTTTCAGGGCCCGACGAAAAATCCGGAGGTCTGTTATTGTATGTAACTCTGGGGGAAGGTTGTTCCAGAGGGTGGGCACCGTCACAGAGAAGGCTCTCCCCCTGGGGGTCGCCAGCCGACATTATCTGGCGGACGGCACCCTGAGGAGGCCCACTCTGTGCGAGCGTACTGGCCGGTGGGAGGCTATTGGTGGCAGAAGGCGGTCTCGTAAGTACCCCGGCCCTAAGCCATGGAGAGCTTTAAAGGTGGTCACCAACACCTTGAAGCGCACCCGGAAGACCACCGGAAGCCAGTGCAGCTCGCGCAGGAGAGGTGTCACATGGGAGCGCCTTGTCGCCCCCATAATCCCCCGCGCGGCCGCGTTCTGGACCAGCTGAAGCCTCCGGGTGCACCCCAGGGGGAGCCCCATGTAGAGAGCGTTGCAGTAGTCCAGGCGGGAAGTGACTAGTGCCTGAGTGACTGTGCGTAGAGAGTCCCGATCTAGAAAGGGACGTAACTGGCGTATCAGGCGAACCTGATAAAAAGCCCCCCTGGCCACGGCTGTCAAATGATCTTCTAAAGACAGCCGTGCGTCCAGGAGGACGCCCAAGTTACGAGCCCTCTCCGTGGGGGCGAGTGATTCGCCCCCAATAGCCAGCGATGGCGTCAGCTGGCTATATCGGGACGCTGGAAGCCACAGCCACTCGGTCTTGGAGGGGTTGAGTCAGAGCCTGTTTCTCCCCATCCAGGCCCGCATGGCCTCCAGGCACTGGGACATCACTTCAAGGGCATCGTTGGGGTGGCCTGGGGTGGAGATGTACAGCTGGGTGTCATCAGCGTACTGATGGAACTCCACCCCGAACCCACGGATGATCTCACCCAGCGGCTTTACATAAATGTTGAACAGAAGGGGCGAGAGGACCGACCCTTGTGGCACCCCACAAGCAAGGTGCCTCGGGGTCGACCGCTGCCCCCCCGTCAACACAGATTGCGACCGGTCAGAGAGGTAGGAGGAGAACCACCGCAGAATGGTGCCCCCCACCCCCAACCCCGCCAACCGGTGCAACATGATACCATGGTCGATGGTATCAAAAGCCGCTGAGAGGTCTAACAGGACCAGGATAGAGGAGCAACCCCTATCCCGAGCCCTCCAGAGATCATCCACCAACGCGACCAATGCCGTTTCCGTGCTGTGCCCAGGCCGGAAGCCGGACTGGAGCGGGTCTAGATAGACAGCTTCATCCAGGTACCGGGGAAGCTGGTGCGCTACCACACTCTCAACAACCTTCGCAACAAAGCGAAGGTTGGAGACTGGACGATAGTTAGCCAAAACAGCCGGATCCAGAGAGGGCTTCTTGAGGAGGGGCCTCACAACCGCTTCTTTCAAAGCAGCCGGCAGGACCCCCTCACTCAAAGAAGCGTTAACAATCTTCTGGAGCCAGCCTCGTGTCACCTCCCGGGAAGCCAGTACCAACCAGGAGGGGCACGGGTCCAATAAACATGTGGTCGCGTTCATGCCTTGCACCCTAAAAGTGATGTTGACCGATTATATTTACCAAGAGCAGAGGGTGGTTGAGGACTCCTACAAGTAAAGCAGACTGTGGAAGAAGAAAAATGCAGCTTGAATTATTACATCCAGAAAAGTGAAGAACCAATGATTAAGGAAGTAAATAAAGGAGGCCTTTTAAAGACAACTAAAACAAAAGCAGAATATAAGAAAGAAGTAATTGAGCAGCGAGCTGAAAATTGGAAACACAAGGCTCTGCATGGCCAATACTTGAAAAGTATTGAAGGCAAAGTTGACCAGAAACTAACTTGGAACTGGTTAAGATCAGGAGTACTGAAAAAAGAAACAGAAAGCTTTATTTTGGCAGCTCAAGAACAAGCCCTAGCCACAAACTGTATGAAGGCAAAAATTCAACATGTCACCACCAACAGCAAATGCCGCCTCTGCAATGAGAAAGAGGAGACAGTTGACCACCTGATTAGTGGGTGCAGCAAAATTTCACAAACTGACTACCTACAACGCCATGACCGTGTTGCTAAAATCATTCACTGGAAATTGTGCCAAAGTTTGGATCTGAGTACAGCAAAAACCACTGGGAACATCAGGTTGAGAAAGTTTTAGAGAATGAGAAACACAAGATCTTGTGGGACTTTAGGATTCAGACTGACAGGCACTTGGTCCACAACACACCTGACATAACAATAGTTGAAAAGAAAAAAGTATGGTTCATTGACATTGCAATACCTGGTGATGCACGAATTGAAGATAAGCAGCAAGAAAAAATCACAAAGTACCGGGACTTACAAATTGAAGTTGAGCGACTGTGGAAAAAGAAATCGTGTGTTGTCCCGATTGTAATTGGAGCCCTTGGAGCAATACCCAAAGGGCTACCCCGCTATTTAGAAATTCTAAATTTGCCGGACTTGAACATTTTGACTCTACAAAAAACCACCTTACTCGGAACAGCTTACATCCTCCGACGATACCTTAACAGTTCCTAGGTCCTTGGTTAGGACTCGAGCTGCTGAGCTATTAACCAGCCTCAAAGGCTGTGAATCTCACTAAAGATTAACCAATAAATAATAATCATAATATTAATATTAATATTATTATTATTATTAATAATAATAATAATAATAATAATAATAATAATAATAATAATAATAATAATAATAATAATTTTATTTCTATACCGCCCTTCTCCCGAAGGATTCAGGGCGGTGTACAGCCTGATTAAAAGCACAAAGACAAACAAAATTTAAAAATAATTAAAATTATTAAATAATTGGCTCATTTATAAAAACCCCAAATTTAAAATCCCACATTTAAAACCAATTAAAATCTTTAGATTGACAGCCCGGCCTGGCGGAACAACAAGGTTTTGAGGGCACAGCGAAATACACAGAGGTCGGAGATCTTACGCATTTCTGGGGGCAGTTCATTCCAAAGGGCAGGGGCTCCCACAGAGAAGGCCCTCCCCCTGGGTGTCGCCAGCCAACATAGTTTGGCCGATGGCACCCTGAGGAGACCCTCTCTGTGGGAGCGGACTGGCCTGTGGGAGGCTACTGGTGGCAAAAGACGGTCTCGAAGGTACCCAGGTCCAGTGCCATGGAGCGCTTTAAAGGTGGTAACTAATACCTTGAATGGTATTAAATACTGGCTTTTAAATTGGGTTTTAAACCTCTTTAGATAAATTTGGATGTTCTTAATCTTTGAGCCTAAATTACTTAATCTGTTTCTTAATAGTTTTTAACTTCTATATGTATTTGTATTTATTATGGCTGTTCACCGCCCTGAGTCCTTCGGGAGTAGGGCGGTATACAAATATGAAAAATAAAATAAAATAAATAAATAAATTGCACCCGGAAGCCCACTGGGAGCCAGTACAACTCACGCAGGAGGGGTGTCACGTGGGCACAACGAGTTGCGACCATAACCAGGCCAAATAAATTGCGCCAAATAAACCAGGAAGATGATTAGCATACAAATTAAGAAAAGAGAAGGAGAAGAAAACTATAAAATATCTTCAAGATGGAGAAGGGAAATTACAATATAGAACCGAGGAAAAAAAGGAAGTAATCCAAGAATATTATCAAAAACTCTATTCTCAAGAGAAGATTTCAGAGGAAGAGGTACAAAGCTACCTGGAGAAATCTGACTTAATTAAAATATCAAAACAATATAAAGAAATGCTAGAAGAATAACAATGATGGAACTAACAGAAGCCATAAAAAGACAAAAAAGTGGAAAAGCACCAGGACCAAATGGTCTACCAGCAGAACTGTATAAAACACTACAAAAAACGATTAGTAATGTAATGTTGGACTTATTTAATGACTTATTATTGAAGACTAAGATGCCAGACTCATGGAAAGAGGCATATGTGACACTTATACCTAAAGAAGATACAGATTTACAATTGATTAAAAACTATAGACCGATTTTGTTATTAAATGTAGATTATAAGATTTTTGCCTCAATAATTGCAAATAGATTAAAGAAACCGCTAAATGAATATATTCATACTGATCACAATGGCTTCTTACCAAAAAGACAAATTAGAGATAACATGAGGATGATTTTGAATACTTTAGAATATTATGAGACTCACCCAGAAAAACAAATGGCGTTGATGTTTTTAGATGCACAGAAAGCTTTTGATAATGTGAATTGGCAGTTTATGATGATACAATTACAGAAAATGGACTTTGGGGAGAGATTTATAAATACCATAAAAACAATCTACGATAGACAATTTGCTAAGATAATGATGAATGGTGAAATGACGGAAAAAATCAATATAATGAAAGGGACTAGACAAGGCTGTCCATTATCACCACTATTGTTTATTCTGACTCTAGAAGTCCTAAACAGAAATATTAGATGAAATGATGAGATAAAAGGGATGAAAATTAAAAAAGAGGAGTATAAATTACAAGTGTTTGCAGATGATTTGGTATTCATTTTAGAAGAACCGCAAACAACAGGCCCTAAATTATTAGAACAGATAGAAAGATATGGAAAAGTCTCCGGTTTGAAAATAAACAAAAGATAAAACAAAAATCTTGGTGAAAAATACAACAGAAAAACACAACAGAGAGATAAAAGAAAAGTTAGATATACAAGTTGTGAAGAAAAGTCAAATATTTGGGAGTACATTTAACTTCAAGATGTGCAACAATAAAGGAAGAAAACTATTATAAATTAAAACAACAAATTGAAAAATATTTGGAAAAATGGAAGAATCTCCAACTATCACTTATGGGATGGATTAGCAAAAATGTTTAAAGATAAATCAGCGAAATGTTGGAAATGTCACCAACTACCAGGATCCTATTATCATATGTGGTGGACATGCCCTGAAGCAAAAAACTATTGGAATAAAATTAAAACCTGGCTGGAAGAAATGACACAATTACGTATTGAATTCAAACCAGAGTTGTTCCTATTGGGTATCCTACCTGACAAAATTAAAAAGGAATATATTTATTTGATTATACACGTAATAACAGCTGCAAGAATTGTTTATGCTCACAATTGGAAATTAGAGAAAATATCTTTGGAAGATGAAGTAATAAAAAAAATTTAGATTGTGCAGAAATGAACCGATTAACTTTGTTGTTTAAAGATAGGAAAGAATCAGAATACTTTAGAATATGGAATTATTTCTATTGTTGGTTGGAAAAGAGATATAAATGATTAATTTTATAACTATGTGTAAAAATTTGATGGCAAGAATATGGTTATAGGAATGAACTTTTATAGTGGTTTGGGTGACGATTAAGATAGAAGAAACTGTTGGAACAAGAAGAATAAAAAGAACTGAAGAAGTTAACACCAAGATGTCACAGGGGAGGGATGATTGATGTATTAAATGTTTGCCTTAAAAAATAAAAAACTTTTTAAAAAAATAAAATTAAATAAACCTTGCGTTGCAAAAGGAGGGACTGTCAGGCTGTTACATCAGAGCGCCACAAGGTTGCCACCTTAGATTGCCGCACACACTTCAGAGAAGCATCATCCCAAACAGCAGCACACATCCCCATGCAGGCATGTATACGCATACGCAACTTGGTCCAAAGTGGCTGGAAAATATAGTCCCTGGGCCCCACCGAAAACACTTGGCAGGCAAAGTACAGGTCGAACACCCCACCCCCCAACAAGGCAGCGTCTACTGAATCCTTGCAAAACTTGGCAAAGGCAGAGGGGGGGGAGCAGACAGAGCTGAATCAAGCCAAATCTGTCTCTCTCTCTGCCCAACTGCAGCAGGAAATGGCAGGTGGCTACTTCTGGCTTTGTTGGTGCTGAACATGCAACCTGCTCTCCGCCCCAAGAAAGAGAGTTGCCAGGGGTGAGTGGGGCAGGGAATGGGCTCCAGGAGGAGGGGACCCAGTCTCCCCCATTGTGAAGTGCGCTTTCACTGTGCTGCTGCGAGAGCAGCGGGTAGGCCATGGAGGGGGTATTGAGTCTTCCCCCCACCCCACAACAAAAGGAAAGCCACCCAGGCTTCTCCTCTAGGATCAGTTGCAGAGACATTAGCAAAAAAGCAGACAAAGCTGGCTTGAGTATCCTTGCTTTTGAGGGCTTTCACTGCATGCAGCCTGTGCAATGGGAGGCAAAAAGCCCAGCTGTCAGGGGCTGTGATCTACCTCCAGGAATCCTGGCAACCATTCATGCACATGCCACGGACAGAAGAAAAAGGACAGCAAGGACAGGAGGTAGGAGGTGGTAGATGGAAGAGGAAAAGTTGTGACCACGGGGATTCTCCAACACACACGTTCAGTCACTGCTTTCCTTTGGTGTCGCACCCAGGCATAAGAAGCCTCCCTACCCTTCCCCCTGCTCTCTGCTCCTTTCCCCCTACCCCCCACTCAATTCCACTTCAGGACAGAGGAATGCACACCGAAATGCATGTTGGGGCGATGTCAGAGCGTGCCTTCTGACCCTCCAGCACTCAGCCCACAACTCTCCGCGCTCCTCCAGCTTGTTGAGGGGGGGGGGAGCAGCTCTGATGCCTCCACTGCCCCCCTCCATGGCCCCAGCCATTGCGGCCCAGCTTGCTCAAAGGCGTGGCACACCTCACGTCTGGAGATGCCAAACATTGTCCCGCTGCCAGAGTCGGGCCAGGCCTCTCCACTGTCCAACTCACCAATGGGGGCACTTCTGCTGGGCCCATCTCCCCCCCACCCGCTGAGCTTTTGTGCTCGCTGCTCGGCCAGGGGAGGGGAGTGCTTCCCCACGCCACCCCTTCTTCCTCTTGGCCTCGCCGACGAGGGAGAAGGCCAGGCTTGGGGGATGGCCCCCACCCCGCAAGATCCACCCCCGCCATTCTCTCCCAGCCCTCTTTGCTGGCAGCAACAGCAAATGTACCACGACAAAAGCGGAATCCTGTTGTCGCGCAAAGGCAAATACAGGAGCTCTTCGCTCCCGCACTAAAGCTCCGCCCTTTCAACCTGACAGCTCTTTCATCCCTCTGCCATGATAGGGAGCCACAACTGAGGGGTGAAAGAGCTGCATGCGGCTCTGGAGCCGTGGGTTGCCAACAACCACTCTAGCTAAATCTCACAAATGAATTGACTCTGGCAGTCTTCAGCAAGAATGATACTAACATCAAAGATCAGAAGAACTGAGCTTACTGATGCTAACAGTTAACAGTAATAGAGTTGGAAGGGACCTTGGAGATCATCTAGTCCAATTCCCTGCTCTCTCCCTCACTGGCGAACAATGGTTAAACCTTGGATGAACTCCAAGGTTTCACTGCACCTACAGTCTTCTTCCCATTTGCCACTGAAAATCAGGGGCAAAATCTTTTTTCAACTTATTTCTATGGTAATCAATCTAGAAACTATGTAAAGCTTTCTCAAAACAAAAGAGTAATAATTTATTTAAAGAAAAATGGATATATTACAGGAAAATGCAAATTATTACAGACACACAGTACTTTGAATTTTTTTCTTTTATATTGCATTTTTTCAAATGCTCCACCTAATTACAAAATGAGTTGGCTGATTCTGTAATATTAAACAACAGTAATAAAAATATATAAGACTCTCATGTTTTTCAATATATTCACTTCCTTCTTTTGGCTTCTTTTAAGAGGACAAAGGCTAAATATTTTATACATTTATGTAATGTACGTTATTATTTTATACCTGATATTTTTACTCTGTCCTTATACTTACTTATGAAATACAGCCCCCTTGCCATCATACAAAATTGAATGTAGCCCTCAGTTCAAAACTGGTTGCCCATTCATGAACAAAACAGGTAAAACCTTTGTTTTACAATACTCTTGTGCCTTGTTTCTTAATTAAATGTTTAATATGACTTTTCTAGATGTATCACATCCAGGCAGAGAACAACAGAGAAACAATCAGTTAACAATTTCTTCTGACTGAATCACTGTCAAGACACTCTGAATTTAGGAATGATCTGCTTGCTATTGGTTTTGGGTTTTGTTTTTGTTTTTTGCATTTATGCAAAGAAAATAAAAAATATGTAACTTACACAAAACATGTGTCTGGATTGGTTTAATCAATTTAATGAGGTTCACGGTATGAAAATAGTCCAAAGAAGATAAATATTTTCAAAGTCCAGAGTTTTCTATTTTTATGCTTATTTATTTTTGATTAATAAATTTGATTAATATTTTGATGTTAATTTTAGTGAAGAGTTTATTTATGAACATACCATACATACATGCATATATATATATACATACACACACACATGCAAATCAGAAGAAAATCATAGAAATACAGCTTTCATATAGAAGCCTAATAGGACTAATTTACAAGTTCTATTGCTCATTTTTTAATTTACCTTGTGTGATGGTTTCAGAGATGGGCAAACTCTCTTGATTATCTTTGAGTGTGTAAACACTGACATTGTATTCCACACCAGGACTCAAATTTTCAAAAATGCAGGATGTATCTTCTGCTTGCACTTGCTCCTCCAGAGTGTAGCCTTCTTGCCCATTTGTAGGGACTGTTGTAATTCTGTAACCAGTGATATCTAATACAAAATGACAAATAGCCACACATAATGTAATCTTTAAAATATAGGAATCAGTGTAGTTATTTTAATATATTCGATTATTTTAACACTCCAAATCAAGTAACTGTAATTGTCTATATACCTTTAAAATATTGATTTAGGACCATTCAATATTTACTATCCTTATTCTAGTCACCATTGAAATAATATTTAATTATTAGACCATAGATTAAGAGGATTGTTTCTATATCAGAGTATGATTTTTCTAGCTATCAAACATCAAATTTTTATTCTACTACATACTATGTTATTTTTCATTAATTTTAAATGCCTGAAACTTAAAACTCAGCAGAGTATCTCAAAATGTGCAAAATGCTCTAGAAAATGGAACCAGTTCCTGTTAGGAAAACTACCTGCTAGAAGCTATCCCATACCAATAACCTGATTACCAACAGCATTAGAAACATCAGCTCAGTTGGCATAAGCCTCAGGTGAGCTATTCCAGAGAGCTGGAGTGCTCTAGTCAAAAGAGATTCATGGGCAAGGATAAGGTACCTGGAGTAGTGCTTTTTTCCCAAGAAACAGTAAGGATTCCAGTGTCAGGGTTAGAATCAAGATGCAAATTTGTGGGAGCAGATGGTGCTGAGAAATAAAAGCAAAATATTAGATTTGTCGAAAAATGCAACTCAACATTTCTTGTGCTTTAAAGACACAAAACTGAATCTCAGGAGAAGTTTTCAACAATTGCTCTTTCCATTTGCAATGTTTTTTTATGTCACAGAGATATGGTAAAATGATTGTCTAAACTCAGTTCTAGAAACTTATTGATAACTTAGTAGTACTTTTTCCAACAGCAGCTGAGCTCTGCGAGTTGATCTATAGGACAGAGTAGGCAATTACAGCCCCCGAGTTCCTTCTAAATTGATAAGACCAATCTTCATTTAGATAATGCACATTTTGTAGAATTGTGACATAATTTTAAACACTGACTATTTACAAGTATGTTACAAAAATATAGTTATGAAATCACATCACAATCTTTCTTATCTCAAATTATATCAGATATTTTCTTAAAATGTTTTATTAAGAAAACCATCTGGTCCAAAATATTTCTACTGAGGTTAGTGGGGACACACTTAGAAACTAAATAGCTTTGGTGTCTTTACTTCAGCACATAAAGAGATACTTAAATGACCCATACGTGTGACTACTGTTTTGACGATAGGTGTTGTTCTTTCTTGACCATCCTTAATAACATTGATGCTGTAGATATATTCTACACCAGGAGTTAGGCCAGATATAACAATGCTTCCAGATTCTGAGATGACCTCCCTTGGAGCTTCTCCACCTTGGCTTGGTCTCACCCCTAGCTGTAATAGGAAAAGAATAAACAATCTTTTGCTGATAATTATATATTGGTTTTTGTCCAGTGCTAGGACAAGAATGATGAACTTCAACTTTCTGAGAATCTGGTCAACTTTCAGGAAATATACATTAGAAATGCATATAGAATTAAAGCTTCCAAGGTAAGAGTTAAGAGAGATATGGATAGGAGAAGGGATATGATATTTTATGGTTTTAATAAAACCTTAAAAAATAACTTAAATAATTTTAGACATCAGGAATTTAGTAGTTTTCAATCTTACCAATTTTAAGATGTGTGGACTTCAACTCCCAGAATTTCCCCAGTCAGCATGGTCCACTCCCTCTTCTCCTTATACTCAACTTTAACAGAGAAAATCTCAGAATTTGCACAATTTTGCTATGCAGGGAGGTATGTTACTAACATTCCTTTTCATCAAGCTGAAAATTGTTCCATAGGTTATGTGTTAAAGCTTAGAACACGTTTCTGTCCTCTTGTATATTTTCGGGGAGGAGCTGTTTTTTATCTTATTTCTTACTTTCTCTCTTGTCTTGGGAACTCCAAAAGACTATTACAAAACTCTGAAATATCAACAATTATAGTTTTTGGGAGAACCAGTTGGCATCGCAATGGGAACAGTTGGAAATAGCGGAGCTCTTCCGAGCTCCGTGAAAACCAGCCAGTATCTGAGTGCCGGAACACCCTACAGGGTCAAAGCCACCCTTGGAGGGGTGGTGAAGGAAAGAAAGGTGATTTGTCAACCACAAGGAAACCGCAATTTCCTCGTGAGGTCTGAAGAAAGTTCTCTCAAACATCAGCAGGTACAATGGGCATTTTTGGCAAGAAACAAGCTGTGACAACCGAGACAATAAGATTTGTGCTGGAGTGGTTTGTGGACAGAGCATTGAAAGACAATTGAGACAACTTCCAACTTTTATTCTAGAGACCTAACCTAAGTAAAAGAATTTTAAAAATAATATCCAAATGTTAAGAAAGCGGTGATTGGATACATGGAAAAAGACCCAGATGTGAAAGAAATATCTAATAGAAACTTTAAAATATAGAAAGCCTGGAAAAGATTTAACAATACTTTGAAAAGTGATTATTGGGAGAAACTGTTTCTTTTTTATTTTTATTTCTAACCCCCCCTAATTGGTTGACAATCAGCTGTTGTTTTTCGCACACTGTTTAATGGATTTGGAGCAGGAGAACCATCTACTGGAGGAAGAAAATTACTGCAATATGGGAAAGTGGTAATTGTTTATGGTACACAAAGAAAAGGAGTGAAAGTAAGTAACACCTGCAAGGCCACTTGACCTTGATTCTATTTCAGTAGGCGACTTGAATGTTTGGAAATATCTTGGGAGCTTTTTGAAGATCTTTAAGACAATTTGAATTGCAAATAACTAAAACCCTATTGAAATTGTTTACTGGAAGATGGATTTGAAAGACTTGAGGGAACTTGGTGGGCCAATTTAGATTTGGATTACTAATGCTACTTGATAGAACATTCTACCAGGCAAAAGAAGAAAGGTGATAGAAGAGAAAAAAGAAAGAAGAAAAGATAAATAAGACTTTAAAATTTGGACAACTGGGAAGGTATAAACTGGAAATTATAAAGATTGTAAACAGGAGACAATAAAGTTCTATGAAGAAATGTTAGTGATGCTTAAAAGTATTTATGAAAATGTGACAAAGAATCATAAGGAGATGATGACCTGGATACTTACAGGACCGCCTGCTGCCACCAATTGCCTCTCACCTGCCAGTACACTCTCACAGAGAGGGGCTCCTCAGGGTACCGTCGGCCAAACAGTGTCAGCTGGCGGCCCCCAGGGGGAGAGCCTTCTCTGTGGGGGCACCTGTTATCTGGAATGAGCTCCCCCCGGAGATACGGAGGATCCCGGATTTACGCACCTTCCGCCGTGCCCTCAAGACCTTTTTATTCCAACAGGCTGGCCTGGCCTAACTTTCCCTTTTAAATGGTATATGAGTAATTTTAAATCTGTTTTTAAATATGGGAATGTTTTAATTCGTCTCGGGCCAAATTGTTTAATACATTTTTATACTGTTTTAAATTTTATAATCTATGTGTTTTATTTTTTGGCTGTTCACTGCCCTGAGTCCTTCGGGAGTAGGGCGGTATATAAATCTAATAAAATAAAATAAATAAATAATAAATAAGTGGGATTGTTCAAAGATAAAGAAGTGAGTGTAGAAAATCCTCAACAGATGGTGGGAAAAGATGAACATAATATTCAGAAGACAGTTGAGAAATATGAAGGAGTGATGGAGGAGACCAATCAAAATAAGCTACAAGAAGACAAAAACACTGAAGAGACAGTAACAATAAGTACTAAGAATCAAATAGATAATTCCTTAAGAGGAAAAAAAGGAAGATTTTCCAAAAATAATAAAATGGGTGGGTTATGGATGGGTATCCAAATGATGCAGCAGAAGGAGACAAAGGGTAAGGCAGAGGGAACATTCAGTTTGTGAAAAAATGTTAGAAAGAAATATAGGATCCCAAGAGAGAAATACAAAAAATGTTACCAAAAAGTTGATAAATGATGAAATTCTAAAAAGGCTAAAAGATGATGGATAGAGATAAAATATCTTGCAATATGATGATTGTATTAAACACTAATAGAAAAAAGTAGAAAGTATAAAAGTAGAAAGTATATTGAGAAAACAGTACTATGCATATTGACATACGTATAATAGAATTTATTATAACCACAAATATACTAAGGCTAGGAGGTGGAAGACTATGATTAGGTATATTTAAATGTATTATTATTATTATTAACAGTGTGTAAAAAATATATTGAAATTTAGAGCTTTCAAGGATTATAAATTCAGGGGATTTAGAGATATAATCCCAGGACTGATTAAACTTTATTAATTGGTTTTATTGGCGTTTATAGAAAATTGAGATATTGGAATTATGGTGGAACACTGAATAATATCTAAAATATTAAATATTAGTGATTCAGCAGGGATCAAGAAATACATGGTATGAAGAAATGTTATTGCTGTTTAAATTTATTGATGGAGAAAGTATAAAGAATCATAAAGAGGGAATGGTATTGTTTAAAGGCAAAGATGTGACTGTAGAAGAACCCCAACAAATGGGAAGATTAGAAGTTAGAAGACAAAGATTATGTATATTTAATTGTATTATTGTTAGCACTGTGTAAAAAATATACTGACCCAGTCAATACACTGTCCACAAAATATGTTGGTTGTTAAAGGAAAATTACAAATAAAACATAGCCAAAAAAACCCAACTATTACAGTTTTTCATTTTTGTTAAATAATACTGTAAAAACAATTCGTAAAATTGTTCACTCTAACTCTGACAGATGGAATACCATCTGGATTATTTTTGGCTTAAGCACTGCAAAATACATAAATTTTTAACAGATGCCATTGTCATAAAAGAAGAAACTTACACATGAAACAAAGTGCCAGTTTTAATTGCAAGTATATATGAAGAAGCCATCACATGCTGGCAGTATTTTTCAATCTCATTTGATCAAGCAATGATTTTGTTTTCTGTTGATTTTTTACTATTTCTTATTTAAACACTGTTTTGACTATTTTATCATTTGCAAATTAAAACATTTACTTCTAGAGTAGTCCTTACCTAGAAAGCAGTATGGCATTTTTATTTAATAAAATTAATCAGGACAATAGTAAGCCTGAGATCTTTATGAACATTATTCTCTTCTCTATCACATTAGAATTTAAATGTATGTATAGTTTTTGATCAATTTATTAAAAATCACTACATCTTGTTAAACAATTACTAGCTATGTATAATTATATACTGTAAAGACCCAAAACATTTCCCAAACAAAGTTATCCACAGCAAGCAATTCATGAAAAGTAGGGTGGAGACAGAGAAAGCCTATTTCCTACCTTAAAACCAAGTCTAGGTGCAGGGATCCAGGTAACAACAATGGATGCCTCTGTCACTTCAGTGTTATAGGGAGGAACTGAGCCTGTAGATTGCACTGTCAAATCAAATGTAAAGCCAGGCTTAGAGATAGCAGTTTACATATGTATTATTTATTAATAGCCTGCTTTCCCTACTTAAAAAGCACATTAAAGTGGCTGGCAAGATAATTTAAAATTGAACAGAATTAAATTGTAACTAAAATTTAAAATCACTGATTTATAAAATATTTATTATCATACATTACACATACACATACATAGTCTTGTCAGGTACAAAAAATCAGAAGAGCTCCAAGAATAGTTCAAACAGATGTCTTTATTGTTGATCACCAGTTTATAAGAATCCTTGCCAGACTGACTTCCTTTACTTATGAAAGTGCAGATTGTAAGAAACCTAAGAGTCTGATCTCAAATGCTTCCTCCCACAATGGACTTTAAGTTGGAATATTTTTTAACCTTTCCTATTACAGCCTCTTCTCCTTCAGCTGGTGGTTCCATCATAGTACTATGATAATCAGAGATCATCCATTCCAATACAACATTTTAAATCTAGGAGTAAACCTAATATATACTTTGTTTTAGTTGTTTCACATTTGTAAATGGTTTTCATTATTTATTTCAACCCAGTTGAGGAAATTGAGCTAAACAGCGGTTTAGGAATAAAAAATTACTTTTAAAAATCTCTGCAGAGCCATGTCTACTATGCAGCAACTATGATAAAAATATTTTAACATTCCTTCAGGTTTTATTTTGAATATTTGATAACCACATATGAATCATAGCCTAGAATGACTTTGGAATATAAATGGACATGCATCTTAGATTTTAGTCACCAGGAACATTTAATTTAGAACTCATACAAGCCAGAAAACAACCAGTAGCAGATTCAGCCAAATCTGATATGAACTAGATGTCAGCGTCTCAGAACTGACATAGAAAAGGGAGGAGAAGCCTGCTAAATCCCTTTGAAGATTCGGTCTCCTCGGAGATGGGGAGGGGGGAGACATTCCTGTGACTTGACGAAAAAGGAATCAGGAAAGTGACTTGGAAGATAGCCAATGAGAAGCAGAGAATTGGGGATCGGAAAGGGAGGGATTGGGGGGCAAAGGTCAGTACTGACCGCGAAAAGAGTCAGGATCAGATTGCTGTGCTCGAATAAAGAGAAAATTTCCTTAAAGATCGGCAGTTTGGAAGTTCATTTATTTTGAAATAGCATCGAAACCTGACAGCCGGTCAGTACTGATCTTTCTAAATTGGAAAATGTTTACATCTATCAGCCAAAAACAGCTTGTATACAGTAGCTAATTCATTGATCTAATGGTATTTTTCTGATTTAGCCATACTGTTGATCAACTGTCTGCAGTTAACTAGGGGGTTTACGTAGGTCGGTAGAAAAAAAAAACAGTTTATCAGGCACAAATCCTGACACCCATCTGGATGGCAAAAGTAGATTTTCTGAGTTTCTGAAAGGCTGCTATTCATAATAATGTGCCATAGTCAGTTTATTAAGTTAACCGTTATGTAGCAATCTATGTTTTCACTCAAGGCAATATCAAAATTAAGCATGGATGTGACCTCAAGTAGGTCATTTAAATTGTGCCTCATTAAGGAAAACAACTTCACTGGAAAAATACAAGAACTGTAAGGTTTGACTAGACATTCAAATGATCTTTGTACAATAAGAAAGAAAGAAACAATTGATCCTGGTACAATGGAATTATAGTCCATTTTCTATGATTTCCTGATGGCTTTTAAGTTTTGCCAAACTAGAAATATGTTTTTAATAAAGTACATGATTAAGAGACATGCCATAGAACTTAATATTTTCTTTAACTAAAACTCATATAGATTTTACACGCATATTAGGCAGGAAATTATTAGGTGCTGACATTATAGGGTTCCAGAGGAAGACTGATTCATTTTCCCCCCATAGCCTGGACTTATTGTTCATTTCATAGGCTCTGAGAGGGAGAGTACTAACATTAAAGCAGGAGTCCCCAACCCCACGGTTTCTGGACCAGCACCGGTCCATGAAATGCCAGTAATGGTCTGCGCAAACAAGCAAAGCCCCATCTGCGGGATGCAGGCAGCATGCAACACACCCCCTCCGGTCCACAGAAAAACCTTTCTCCATGGAACCAGTCCCTGGTGCCCAAAAGGTTGAAGGCCGCTGCCTTAAAGGAAGTCAAATAAGAAATCTGTGGTTTTCTTTAAAGATTTTGCAATCTTACAACTCCCCAGCTAAGTCCTGGGCATTGATAAATTTCCGAATTTAAAAAATCTATTGATGGTACAATGTTAGATTTAATCTGAACACCTTGCTAATGAAATATCAAATTATGGTTACTTTTTTCTTTATTAAGGTAGTTCTGAGAATCATTTTTGGGAGGTGGCAAACAAAGACTATTTCACACTTACATGTTGTGAAGGTTCCCTTTTCTGGATTGCTCTTTTGATTACCCTTGACAGCCACTAGAGACATAGTGTAGTCAGAGCCAGGCTGCAAATTCCTCAGCAGATATTTGGTGGCTGATGGCCCCACAGTGTATTGTTTTGAATGACCATCTGTAATAGGCTGCACGGTAAGTTGGTATCCTGCAATACGAGCTCGTGGAGGCTTCCATGTGACTAGCGCAGTAGAGGGTGTCTCACTGACAAGCCGCAAATTGGTTGGGCCATCAAGTTCTAGAAAGATAAGTCAAAAGATTTTTATATAATAAAATGTAAGTTTATTATTTATTGTATATAGACACCCATCTACCCAAAAAACTCTAGCTAGTGAACATGAGATTCTATTAAGCCACAATTAAATTATATACATACATATAGTTATTTTATTCATCTTCATAATGCATGAATACGTTAAATTAGAATTTACATTATCATTACTACTAATACTAGAAACAATTAGTAATATTAATATAATTTTATATAATTTTATCCTATTTTACATATTTATGTTTTAAATTATATTGTATCTTATCCTATAACTATTGTATTTTACCCTACTCTTATTTTAAATTGTTTGTATAGGATTTTATTGGTGATATATGTTTGAACCTTGTGCTTTTGATATAGCCTATAGACTAATCAATAAATCTATCTATCTACCTACCTACCTACTAATACCGTATTTTCCGGCGTATAAGACGACTGGGCGTATAAGACGACCCCCGACTTTTCCTGTTAAAATATAGGGTTTGGCCTATACTCGCCATATAAGACTGCCCCTCTTCCAATGCACACCAAATAAAAATTAAAAAACATCAACTGGCTCAACACAATGTAAAAGCAGCTGTGCTAGACCCAAAATGGCCCCTGCAAGAAGCAGGAACCTCACGCAGCCACAAAAAGCCCCAAAAAAACAACTTTCACACTTTACACACACACAACACAACACAACACAACTGGCTCATCCACAATGTAAAAGCAGCTGTGCTAGACCCAAAATGGCCCCTGCAACAAGCAGGAACCTCACGCAGCCACAAAAAGCCCAAAAAACCAACTTTCACACTTCACACACACACACAACACAACACAACAGGCTCACCCACAATGTAAAAGCAGCTGTGCTAGACCCAAAATGGCCCCTGCAACAAGCAGGAACCTCACACAGCCACAAAAAGCCCCAAAAAATCAACTTTCACACTTTACATACACAAAATTCCACATACAGCTTTGTGAGATTTTGTGTGTTTGTGTAGTTAGAGTGAAACACTACAGAAACACACTAAATCTCAGAAAGCTGCACAAATATTATTTTATTTTTATTTTTATATGAAAACTAAATTTAAAACTTCCTAAACTTTAAATGGCTAGGTCTAAAAAAGAACAACTAAAAAAAACCCCAATTAACTATTTTTTTAAAGCTCCCAAAGGGGAAAAAAACTTACCCAATAGAACAGGAATCTCCAACCTTGGCAACTTTAAGACTTGTAGACTTCAACTCCCAGAATTCCTCAGCCAGCTTTGTTTTGCTGGCTGAGGAATTCTGGGAGTTGAAGTCCACAACTCCTGCCTGCATGATTGCAGGCAGGGAGTGGCTTGCTGATGGAATGGATTCAGGCAAGCGAAGCAAGGCAAGCGTTGAGATTACCAGCTAAGGTAAGCAAGCTGGAGGGGGAAATTTTTTTTCTTTTTACAGGGCTCTGGGCTCTGGCGATCCCAGCTGCGTTGCCTGATTAGCAGGCAAAGCTGGGATCGTCAGAGCTTCAATCGCCAGAGCCATTTAAGGCTCGTTAGAGTCTTTTGGGCTGGTCTGCCTGGTTACAGGAGAACGACACCCGGCGTATAAGACGACCCCCGACTTTTGAGAAGATTTTCATGTGTTAAAAAGTCATCTTATACGCCGGAAAATACGGTAATAGGAACCTGACATTGACTTTTTACAACCTCTACATTATCTACCATATTTTTCAGAGTATAAGATGCTCCGGACTATAAGACGCACCTACCTTTTTTGGGGAGGAAATCAAGAAAAAAAATCTGCCTCTGCCCCCCAGCAATTTGCCTCCTTGCAGCAAACAGCAAACAGTGGAGGCCAAAAATGGGGTGCACAGAGGCGGCAATAAGCTATGACAATTCCTGCAGCCTGAAACAGCTGATGGTCGGGAGGCCAATACAACTGACAATCAACTGCTTGTGCTAATCAGACTATGCTGAAGCTGAAACTGAAATGGGCTGTTTACTACAAGGAGGCAAACTTCTGTGAGGCAGAGGCCAAAAGGTGGGGGCCGGCAGGGTCGGCAAGCTACATTCGGTGTATAAGACGCACCCAAATTTTCACCCTCTTTTAGGAGGGGAAAAAGTGCATCTTGTACTCCCAAAAATACGGTATATACTTAAATGGGTTTTGCAAAATTTTGCATGTCCAGTCTTTTCCTTCATTCTGCTTATTTCAAATATATGTGTTCATGTCTAGGAAAGTGGGCTCTGGAATAAAATAGCCTGCTACATCATTGCCTGACATATGCCATTACGTTTTCAACCTAGTCAAAATGCTACATATTGGGTATACAGTATATAGTTCCTGTACAGGGCTATTTTTTACTGAGGTATAAACATGCGCCTGAGGTGGACTACAGTACAATCTGGAGTTTGAATTCCAGCCGCATTCAGTCAAAGAAATCATAAAAAAGCTGTCAATGATTATTCTTTGGGGGGGGGGATAGAAACGAAGAGCCTGGTGGCGCAGCAGACTAATAGCCTATTATTACCATTCAGCTGCCTGCAATTACTGCAAGTTCAAATCTCCCCAGGCTCAAGGTTGACTCAGCCTTCCATCCTTTCTAAGGTAGGTAAATTGAGGACCCAGTTTGTGGGGGCAATAAGCTGACTTTATATAAATATACAAAAGTATGAAGGCTATTGCTTAACGCATTGTAAGCCGCCCTGAGTCTCCGGAGAAGGGCGGCATATAAATCAAATTTAAAAACAAAACAAAACAGAAAACAAAAACAGGGACATAATTATATTAAATCTAGTGTATTGGATGAATTAATTCTCAATTTGTTTGTTTACCCTTTTTTATATGTGTTCTTGCCTATTAGCATACCACCCATGTACTATTTGTGTGGCAAGTTCCCCCAAAGCCAAATGCACACCTCTGACCTATCAGACTGAATGCTAACTACAAACAGGATTTCTCAATCTTTGTTCTATAAAACACCAGCATTTTCTAAATAACTTAAGCTATCCCATAAGCTGATTCCAAGATAAGTTTTGTTGTCATGCCTTATATTTTCAGTTTTGCTTGTCAAACAAGTATCTTATTAATGAATGAAAAAATTGGCATTCTCTATTCAGATGCCCACTCTACAATTTAGGGGGGGGGGGGGGGATTGCTAACAGACTTTCGAATGACAGTTCAACATACGAATATGAACTTTCAGATGTAAAGATGGGGAAGGTCCTTTTAGCATTCATTGCAATCAAAATCAGCATGCTAAATGTAAAGGTGAGTATTTTTAAAATTTTATTTTAAAAATAAAAATTTTACACATTACTCAAATGTGTGAAACTTACACATTTGATTAAGATAGAGATAGAAACAAAGATTGCTTGGTGTTCTATGATATTAAATTTTAAGGAGGCATTGCTAAAGAAAAACAATTAATTCAGTCTAATCTGATTTGTAAATAATGACTACACAGATGTCCTGCCCATCAAACAATTCAAAACATGCAAATACCATTAATAGATAAATTAATCCTATTACTAAATAAATAGATAAATAAATGGATTAATAGGTACCATTTCAGTGGGAAAGTAATAAGTATATGCCATACACCTTCCATATGACTATGGAAAATATCTTCTGACAACACTGTTCCCTCAGCCAAGAAATGGAGTATCATGTCCTAGTCAGATACAATTGCACAGGGAAACCTACACGGATGTCTACTGCTTCAGTGAGAACAGATTCTAAAGCTGTTGTTCAAAATGACACAAGTCACGAGTTAAACTTAAATTAGTCTACGTTCCTTATTTTAGTAAATTAATAATTCAAACTAAATGAGCATAACATACATCCCTAAGTTTTTTTTAAATCTCTGGCATGTTCCTTATAGTAATAATCATTCACTTCTATACTGTTCCCTCATGCACAATATTTTAATTATTCTAAGCCATGATGTTTATAAGATTATCAATTGAAAATGATCAAATATATTTGCAGTGGAAGTACAGGGAAACATGCAGATTTCACAAGCAAAATTTTAAATACTTGAAGAATTATTTTCCTTCAGCATTGAAAACAGTCTGGCTTACGCACAAAGAAAAAAGTGATAAAAGAATAACTGATCCCCTTTTCACAGTCTAGTCAGGGGACTAGACTGAAATTTAATGTAGAGAAAAGCAAGGTTTTACACATAAGGCAGGACAAATCAAATGTACAAGTACAGATTAGGTGAAATCTGGCTCAAAAGCAGTTAACTGTGAGAGGGATCTTGGAATCCTAGTAGTTAATCACTTGAATATGAGCCTAGAGTGTGCAGCAGCAGTAGACAAAAAAGCTAATGCAATCTTTGGTTGCATAAGCAGAGGCATAGAATCAATAAAGTAGAATATTTCTAAGATCAGGACTGAAATGAGGGAACCTTGTGCTTTCTGAGCTTATTTTCCTGCAGACGTTTCATTACCCAAACTAGGTAATATGCTAGTGCTAGTAAGGAGTGCTGTTTGCTATACATTTATACTCTGGTGGCTTGCCCTATCAGTGTTGGTGGGAGAGGTCTTAGAGATTCTTTGGTTTTGGCTGTTTACTGTTGGCTCTTTGGCAGTTTCTTGATCGGGGTATTGTTTACCTGATTGTTGGTCTGAAGTTAACCTTGGAGTTAATCTATGCTGATCTGGGTGCTGATTGCTGGTAGAGAAGTTCTAAGATCTTTGGGCTGGCTGATTGTCTCTTTTGCATAGCTAATAGATGTTGTTAATGTCTATTGGTGGCTAATTTGTCAGAGTGTCATGCTCCTAGAAATTCTCTGGCATTTTTGGACTTCGACTGGTCTAGGATTGTCACATTTTCCCTATTGAAACTATGGTTAAATCTGTCTATATGTTGTGAAATTAAAGAATTTTCATCATGTCTTCTGACTGCTAGTTGGTGTTCTTGGATGCATTCTGCCAGTCTTTTGCCTGTTAGTCCTACACAGTGGATGTTGTAGTTCTTACATTGTATGTTGTAGATGACTCCTGCTTTTTCTTCTGGGGTTGCTGGGTCTTTTGGTTTGCTTAGGATGTTTTGAAGGGTTTTAGTTGGCTTGCGTGCTATGCCAATTCCATGTGGTTGTAGTACAGGTAATACCCAGGTTATGAGCATTCCCTTAGCAAATGTTTGAACTTATGCAATAAGTGCCCCCTATCATTTGCGAACAAGGCCCGAAAGTACAAATCTTGCAGCACCACGGCAGTTGTTTGCCCTTACTGCAGAGGCTCTGCAACATTCGTCCTGCACGTTGCTGGCCGAAATGGAGCTTCGGGGGCCAGGGGAGGGGATCTGCCTCTCAGAAGCCCCATTTGGATGTCCAGAGGTCTCCCCTGGCCCATTGCAGACCAAAATGGAGCCTCCAGGGCCCAGATCCAGCCCTCCAAGGCTTGGTTTAGCGATCCGCAGGCCTCCCCCGGCCTATTGCAGGCCAAAATGGAGCTTCTGGGGGTGGATCCAGCCCTCTGATGCTCCATTCGGCACTCCACAGGGTTCCCCCAGCCCATTGCAGGCCGAAGTGGAGCTTCTGGGGGGTGGATCCAGCCCCCATAAGTTCCATTTCAGGCTGCAACGGGCGGGGAGAGGACCGCAGAGGACCATACGGAGCATCGGAGAGCCAGATTAGCCCCTCAGAAGCTCCATTTTGTCTGGCAACCTGCCAGGCCAGGCCTGCAGAGGCCCGAACGGAACTACAGAGGGGCATACGCGGCTGAGAGGCTGGAGAGGAGACTGCTTGCTAGATCTTCACAAGGTAAATGACCCAGCACGGCAGGTGGAGAGGGAAGCAATTGTGGGGAGCATGAGGTATTTCAGTGGGTCAGGGAGGCCTTGGGTGGTCTTAGGGGGAAGACCTGTTCCATCAGTAGCCCTCCCCATGGCCTTCCCCACCCTGAAATACGTCATGTGTACCTAACGAGCCTCGCATTTGATTAGTGAATGTGTGAGCGAAAGGAGGGAGTGATCCTATTCAAGGTACAAGATTGACTCCCACGAATCCTCAGGTTACAAATAGAATGGGCAGGCTCCATTACATTTGTAACTTAAGGACTACCTGTAGTCTGTTGGTGGTTTCTGAGATATTTTTGATGTATGGCGGTGTAATTCTTTTTGGGATTTGTGTTGGTTGTGCTGTATTGGATTGAGTGGTCAGGGACTCACAGAATCAAGACCACATGAAGTATGAACCACATGAACCTTACCTTAGTAAGACCATATTTCGAATACTGCATCTAGTTTTGGTCACATTATAAAAAAGATGTTGAGACTTTGGAAAGAGTGCAGAGAAGACCAACTAAGATGATTAAGGGTCCAGAAACTAAAAGATATGAAGAACAGTTGCAGGAATTTGGGTATCGCTATTCTAGAGAAAAGAAGGACTGTGGGTGACATGATAGCAGTGTTTCAATATTTGAGGGCCTGCCACAAAGAAGGATGGGTCAACCTATTTTTCAAAGCACCACAAAGCAAGACAAAAAACAATGGATGGAAACTAATCAAGGAGAGAACCAACCTAGAACTAAGGAGAAACTTCTAAACAGTGAGAACAATTAATCAGTGGAACGACTTGTCTTCAGAAGTTGTGAGTGCTTCATCACTGGAGGCTTTTAGAACAGACTGAATAGCCACTTATCTGAAATAGTATAGGATCTTCTGCTTGAGCAGAGAGTTCGACTAGAAGACCTCCAAGATCCCACTCTATTATTCTATATTCTCAGATAAATACAGTGCCAGAAATCTATCATTAGCTCTAACCAAGTATTCTTTCTTTTAAAATGCATTTGGTACAGTATCTAATTCATCATTATCTCTTGCATCTTGCTTTCAGTATACAAATCAACTCACATGAGAGCACAGCAAGTTACTAAATTTGCTTCAAAATCATATTAGTATTGCACCTTAATCTATTGATATGATCATGAATAATTAAATAATTATTTAATGTGAATTCCAGGTTTGTAACATCACAATCTAAAATAGCAGATTAGATTATTCATTAGGAAAAAAATCTCAAACCAGAAAGGCAGCCAGGGCCTTACAAATGGAACAGCTTCCAATTATGGGCTTGGGGTGAAAAGTAGATGGGAGAAGTGGTGGGATAATTACAAATGAAAAAAAGACACTATTAAATTCTGTGAATGAGGAATTTTATAGTCTCAGTGAAACTACTCCAAATATATGGGTTCTTTTGCTTTTTCCAATGGTGCTGCCAGAGTCAAAGGGACTGCAGATTCTTATTCCTTTGCTGCCTTTGAACTCCCCAACATTATTTTCAAGCATCTCTTTGATTGTGTCCAGGAGGAAACAAAATTGCAGCTGATTTTCTTTCTTACACCCTCTCACCTGAAGATTACCCTTTTTTTATTTGTTTGAATGCAATATTTAGGAAGGAGAGGAAGTGGTATGGGAAGTGAAATTTCAAAAGAATTAAATGACTTTATTCAAGGCTGCAGTCTTACATAGCTTCCTTTTAGGCTTTCTTATATGTAGACTGAATTGTCACATTTCTCCCTCTCTCTTTCTCTCTCAAACACACACACAAACACGCACGCACACATAGACACAAACAGTATATACTGGCGGCCCACGGGCTGGATGCATCACATGCAGGCCCACCCAAGCTCTGCAAAGGGGGAATATGTTGCAAAACATCATGTTACAGCAACGTGATGCAGCGAGCTTTACACCCATGGTATACAGTAATCTGCTACTAACATCTTAGAGAAGATAAGAACATTCAAAAGACCAGAAACAAAGAAGAGTATGAGGTATATTGGGAGTGGGAAGGGAAGAGGAGGGAAGAATGGTAAAAAAGGAGATTTATTTCAAGGGAGGGAGGGAGGACGTACACATGTGCATACTTTTCTCCTTTCTTGCCACAAAGAACCAGACAAAGATAAATATTGCTCTATATTGACCTTCCTCCCTTCTCCTCTAAGACAAATGGAGGCAAAGGAGAAAGTAGATGGCTTACATAGCAGTTGTAGATATCTCATTCACTTATATCTGTTACCACTCTGAGGAATGCCATTACTTTCCTGGAGTCTCTAGTCCACCTTCTAGACTTGTGCATTGTATAAAAACAAAAAAAGTGCCTTGACAGAGCTACCTAGATGCTGGAAATGCTTGGAAATTCATCCCCCTCTTCTTGCTGACTCCTTTTGGAAAACTTTGCTGAGGGGAAGGCTTGAGCTACAGGATAGCGGACCTCTCACTGCTTAGCAAAGCCAATGGATTCATCCTACTAAATTCTTTATTACAGGCTTTGTGAAATGATGGAATTTCTGAAAGAATGAATTTGTGGAAAATCTATACGCTAAATTAAAGAAAACAGACTTACTCGTTGTTTGTTCTCCAGTTAATGGTTCACTCTCTGTGTTTTGTCCTATAGCGTAGATCTTGAAAAGGTATGTTGTTCCAGGCAAAAGTTCCGTGACCTCAGCAAATGTATATCTGCTAACGGGTAATCTCTGACCATGTTCCCCAGGGCGATTAACTGGAATAACCTCTACACGGTAGCCAATCGCTGCACTATCAGGGGGGCTCCACATGATGGTGATTTTGTCACTGGCAACTTCCAGAAATTGAAGGTGCTGGGGAGGATGAATCTCATCTAGCCAAATAGTTGTACAAGAGAAAACATTTAATGAATGGTAAGACTGTATGCTGGAAAACAAAAACTGACAGTGTATCATCACAACTACCCTCTTCCTTCTGTCCTACTTCAAAATTAATCTCTCAACAAAAACTGCCGCTGATCCTTTTTTTCAATGTTCCTTGAAATCCCATAGAGACAGTCCATGAAAAGTGTTCTTACTGAAGACAAAACCAACATATAGCTTTCTATCTTGCCAAGATATCATCATCACTGAGAAGCAGACCGTAATATAAAAATAAAACAGTGGAAAACTTAAGTGTGGTTGCAGTGTTCCTTTACACGTTCTATTCTCCAAAATTGACTACCAGATAAAAAGGAAAAGCAAAAATATCTAATTTTCTGAACCACTCAAAATTAGAAAAGCAAACAATTGGTATATCAAAAACTAGAAATTATTTCTTTTTAAATCAATTCAATTTTAATTTTTGAAAGCCAGTTTGTTTTAGTGGTTAAGGCACATGCTACAAACAGGAGATTTTGAGTTCTAGTCCCACCTTAGGCATGAAAGTTGGCTGACTGGGTGACCTTGAGCCAGTCACTCTTTCAGGCCACAAAGTCAGGCTCAGGTATCAAGCCCATCATACAGTTCCTGTTGCAACCAAATGAATAAACACTCAACTGATCCAAAAAAAGTAGCCTTGCTTCTGCAGCAACACTAAGAAAAATAAACTCTGTTCTTGTAATGTATGTGGCCTTTTTAAGATGACTCCATCATTGTTAATATTTACTTTCCCCTGTGCCTGGTAGTTTGTATTTTTAATTATAGGTTGTTTTAAATTTTAATAAGGCTTGTTTTTAAATATTTGTTGTCTTATTAGATCATTGTACATTGTCAAGAATCACTTTTTGTGAATGGGCAGTTATATAAATTTGTTAAATAAAATGAATAGATAAATGCAATAAATAAATACTGCCTTCAAGAGAACAATTCTGGAATCCAAGAAGAAAAAAAGAGAACATAGAAAAAAAATCACAAAATTACAGAAATACATTAATACCTGCCATTGGCACTCCTGTGGTTTTCTGCTGAATGAAAATAGGAGTGCTTTCCTGGTTCTCTTCCACAGCATAAATGCTGATATTGTACTGAACACCAGGCATCAAGTCACTGAGTGTCACAGATGTAGCAGATTCGGGGAGATTGAGTTCTGTACTGCTACCTTCCAACGAAGGAGTGTAAACAATCCGGTAACCTTGTAAAACAAAACATGCAGTCAGCCGACAGCACAGTCAAAAAAGATTTGGTGTTCTTCCATATGCTAAATTACCCTTCTTTGTTCAGACCATCTTTTTTGATAAACCGTAGTTTTATGATGTAGTGAGTCTACATCAAGTATAATTTATAAACAAGAAAAAGATCGCTTTATAAATCAAATTCAATCAAACAGACAGTAAAGGCCAGTCGAGCTTCAGAAGTACAGTACAATTTTCTTTGGCTGTCAGATATGCATAACACACTTTCCTATCTTACAAATGGAAGGAACCCACCCAGGCCCCCAAGCTCCAAAAAAGATATAGGCTGACAATTCAGACCTGTGATTGGAGCTTCTGGTCTGCTCCAGCTGACAAGAATTGAAGTATCATCAACATTTTCCACAAGATGATTAGGAGGAGCATCAGGTGCTGTGTAGAGAGATAATAATTAAGAAAGTTGATTTGAACAACTTTCAGTTTTCAGAGAGAAAATGCCCATATCCATCTGTCCCTGTCTGATAGCAAATATACCTGTTGTCTGTGTTGTTGAAAGAATTAGATTTTGCTCTCCTTCCTCTGAAATTTGATAGACTTTGATAATGTAGTTACGACCCGGAAGCAAGTTGGGAATGCTAATTGAATTGACTGTATTTGGAAGATCTTTAAGAAGAAAATAAAATAGTAGGGCATATATTACATTCTTTAGTGAAAATGAATACATTCAATTCATAAACTTACAGTAACAAAATATTGAACAGCATTAGAATTTTCTTTAACTCTCAAAATTTCAGATCAGAATACTTCCATAAGTTCATATGAATTTCTTAAGAATGTCTTATTTGTGAGAGAAGATCTGAAAGCAGCAATTGCTCAAGATTGACCAGCTGAAGCCCCTTTATTGTCCACATGTAAAGAGATGTGGCCCTTCAAGGAGCAATCATGAATAGGGCTGTCCCTTGGGGAAGCCAAGCAGTTGATCTTTATGTTCATCAGGAGACAAACAGAAAAGAGTTTTCATCTGTAAGCTTTAATCAAGTATTGACATCAATTTTTGTTGTAAGATATGCCATATGTGCAGTGGACAGGGATTACAATGTTGGGGCCAGTCATAGGGAGGTAACTTTCTGAAGCACTGCTTTTGAAGGAAATTTTCAATAGAGATTTGTCTGACTGCAGGCTATAAATGTATTTGAATATACATTCAAGAAGTTCTATGAACCTTCAGATTCAGGCTCATGGGATTTGGAGTCTGAATAGCAGATATTATCTAGGCTAGGTATACAAGATAAGAATTTTAGGATGTGAGAGATTAACTTTATTTATGCCATCTGATTCTATGACTGTGACTAATCTGATTGGCTATCTTCCTTACCAAGATATTTAGGTTCATCACCATCTTCACTCAGTTCATATACCACACGAAATCCTGACACAGTGTCTGAGGCAGAAACCCAAGAGACCACAAAGCTATTGGCTGTGATTTCTGTGACAGATTCAGAAATAGAGACGACAGAGGGAAGGGCTGTTGTTTCTCCCGCCACACGACTAGCTGCAAAGCAAGATCAAAGTATAAAACAGAAGTATTTTTCATGGAGACTTGGCTCCTTGGTTCTATTTCTATTCATGAAAAAATAAATTTAAGTATGATTTCTATAACTTTTTAACCAATAAAATAAACTGTACAGTTAAACTGATAGTAAAGAAATAAGAGGTTCAAAAACAGAGAGGTATTTTCATCCATGACTGGATGGACAGAAAATAGTAGAGTAACCATGTATATAGCAGGCAAGTCTGACTTTCAGACACAAACAAGTAATTAATATCTGCAGATATGGTGGTATTCAGCTGATAATATATTGTGAAAAAACACTATGTACCGTATTTTCCGGCGTATAAGACGACCCCCGACTTTTCCTGTTAAAATATAGGGTTTGGGCTATACTCGCCGTATAAGACTACCCCTCTTCCAACGCACACCAAATAAAAATTAAAAAACATCAACTGGTTCACCCACAATGTAAAAGCAGCTGTGCTAGACCCAAAATGGCCCCTGCAACAAGCAGGAACCTCACACAGCCACAAAAAGCTCAAAAAAACAACTTTCATACTTTACACATACACAACACAACTGGCTCACCCACAATGTAAAAGCAGCTGTGCTAGACCCAAAATGGCCCCTGCAACAAGCAGGAACCTCACACAGGCACAAAAAGCCCCAAAAAACAACTTTCACACTTTATACACACAAAATTCCACATACAGCTTTGCGAGATTTTGTGTGTTTGTGTAGTTAGAGTGAAACACTACAGAAACACACTAAATCTCAGAAAGCTGCACAAATATTATTTTATTTTATTTTATTTTTATTTTTATATGTAAACTAAATTTAAAACTTCCTAAACTTTAAATGGCTAGGTCTAAAAAAGAACAACTAAAAAAAACCCCAATTAACTATTTTTTTTAAAGCTCCCAAAAGGGAAAAAAACTTACCCAATAGAACAAGGGTCTCCAACCTTGGCAACTTTAAGACTTGTAGACTTCAACTCCCAGAATTCCTCAGCCAACTTTGTTTTGCTGGCTGAGGAATTCTGGGAGTTGAAGTCCACAACTCCCTGCCTGCTTGATTGCAGGCAGGGAGTGGCTTGCTGATGGAATGGATTCAGGCAAGCGAAGCAAGGCAAGCGTTGCGACTAGCAGCTAAGGTAAGCAAGCTGGAGGGGGAAAACTTTTTTCCTTTTACATGGCTCTGGCGATCCCAGCTGCGTTGCCTGATTAGCAGACAACTTAGGTGGGATCGTCAGAGCTTGGATCGCCAGAGCAAAGGAAAAAACTTTTTTCCTTTTACATGGCTCTGGCGATCCCAGCTGAGTTGCCTGATTAGTAGGCAAAGCTGGGATCCTCAGAGCTTGGATCGCCAGAGCCATTTAAGGCTCGTCAGAGCCTTTCGGGCTGGTCTGCTTGGTTACAGGAGAACGACACCCGGCGTATAAGACGACCGACTTTTGAGAAGATTTTCATGTGTTAAAAAGTCATCTTATACGCCGGAAAATACGGTAAGCTAAAAATGAATGCAGATGTATCCTCATTACTACTATTGCTATAGGTAATACTGTAATATTGTAATACTGTAAGAGCCTTGGTAGTACAGTGGTTTAAGGCACCCTGTTATTAAGCTGGTTATTAAGACCAGCTGCCTGCAATTACTGCAGGTTCGAATCTCGCCAAGGTTCAAGGTTGACTCAGCCTTCCATCCTTTCTAAGGTAGGTAAATTGAGGACCCAGTTTGTGGGAACAATAAGCTGACTTTGTATAAATATACAAAAGAATGAAGGCTATTGCTTAGCGCATTGTAAGCCGCCCTGAGTCTCCGCAGAAGGGCAGCATATAAATAAAAATAAAAAAATAAAAAAATAAAAAATATTGGTATTAATTCAGATTAGCACCGATGACACCTATCTATATTATTCATTATAATAATAAATTCTTAGCTGAATCATGTTCTTTAGAAAGAGGAAGATAATGGAGAATTATTAAGGGCAATGGGCGATTAAGACAATTCCTACAGCTATTAGCACTCCATTAAGAACAGCAGAATTTATATTTTGGTTTCAAGGCATGAATAATCTTGATTGAAAACAATAACACAGAGAAAGTGCTAGAAGCAACCTAATTACAAAAGCAGTAAATTATGTCTTCATTCTGTCTTAGAGCCAGAAGGTAGAAACTAAACAGAGCTAAAAGATTTAACAAATTAAATCTGCAGGTTACCATTTCACTTTCAAAATCTTATTTATTTATGTATGTGTTAAATTTCACTTCTATACTGCCATAAGTGTGTAAACTCCACATGTCAACTTCCAATCCTTACATTAACATATACAGTTGAAACAATATAAAAGGTAGTCCTCAACTTACAATTAATTTAGTGACCAAAGTTGCAATGACACTGAAAAAAGTGACATGACCATTTTTCACACTTACAATATTGCAGCATCCCAATGGTCTTGTGATCAAAATTCAGATAGTTGGCAACTGACTCATATTTATGCTAACTGCAGTTTATTGGGGTCATATGATCATCTTTTGCAATCTTCTGACAAGCAATGAGGAAGCCAGATATCAGCTTTGGAAGCCATATTAGCCCCAGAAGCTTCCATGCTGCCACCTTCTCATGTGTGGGAAAGTAGGAGGGGGGATTTAGTAGAGGGAATGTTGTTAGACAAATAGCATTCTTCCTTTTGGCCAAGGTCAGGACAATCCTACATCTGGAGAAGGAGTGGCTGGAGTAATGTCTCGAGATAGAACAGATGATGATTGGACCATGTGATGGACTGATGAGTGAGGGGATGGTCTTGGGGGTTTTGATTTATTGAGGGAAAACCCGGAACTCTCAGATTCGGATTTTCCTAGATGTGCCAGTATACCTACTCTAATAAATGGAATGTTGAGAAAAATGCTTGCCTCAGAGTTGTCACTAACAACTGCAGTGATTCACTTAACAACTGTGGCAAGAAAGATCATAAAATGGGGCAAAACTCACTAAACAACTGTCTCACTTAGCAACAGAAATTTTGGGCTCAATTGTAGTCATAAGTCAAGGACTACCTGTAATGCAAATAAACAGTCCAGGGTAATAAAATGCAATAAAGACAAATCAAAACACTTACATGAAATAGCTGTTGTACTAGAGGTAGTGAATTCAAAGCGGGTGATTTCTCTCTGACCGTAATGCTGCACACTTATAAGCTGTCCCTCATAAAGGACACCAGGTTTCAGACCTGAGATTGTGTAGGAATTTAAATAGCCTGGAATTCTAGCTTCTTTCCATTGCACTCCAGAATTTTTCTAATGGAATTAAACATAATGGATATCAGCATGAAAATACTCAGTAGCACAATTTTGCAATGTTTCTTTCTACTGTGGTTATTGCTACTAGCTTTAATTTCTATCAGATTATTTTAGCAATAATGTTTGAAAAAGAACAAAAAATTATCTGCAAAAACACAGAGCAAATACTAATTCTTGTCTTCAACTCTATGTGCATTTCAGTGGAAGAGGGGAAGAAATGGATTTCTGAGACTGCAATGTGAGTTATTTGGAAGATGGACAAGTTGGTGGCATCTCACAAAGATTGGTAAAAAAGAGTTTGGCCATAGATAACAAACTTGTGCAGGATAGCTTTCCACTGAATCCTGTGAGAATTGAAACAGCCTTAAAATCTGACTCAAGCATTCTTCTATCCTAAAATACAGGAATGTGACTGAAATAGAGCTTATTAAACCACCCAATAAAAAGCCAATGAAGAATTCACTAACACCTTCATTATTAGTCAGAAATGAGGAAATGAATAAAATGAATTTATATTCTTTCTAAAGGATGGAAAATGTGACAATAGTTGAAAATGAGATATAATGAGATAATTTCTCAATTAGAATATAATACACAATTTGCTCAAAAGAAAAACAAGAAAAGAAAGGGAAGTGTTTATCTAAGATAAAAAATATGCACAGTTCAAGTACCAAAATATCAAAAATCCAGGAGAGAGGGGAAGATAAACATAACATCCAATCCTGACGTAATTAAACACAGGATCTATTACTATTTCAGTCAAGTGGCTTTGTTGAAAATAAATTATGTATTTTATTTTATTACTGTGTTTTCCCAAAAATAAGACAGGGTCTTATTTTCTTTTGACCTCCAAAATATGGCCTTGGTTTTATTATCAGGGGGTCTTATCCCTAAATCTCGGAGCCCCAAACAGCTGCTTCACCAGTGCTGCTCAGGCCGCTGCCTCCAGCAATCATGGCAGCTTTTTTGTTGCTTCCCGTGCAAACAGCATAAGGTGAGGAGGTGAGGTAGGGGGGAAGTTGGGGGACATATCCCCCACGCACCTGCCATCCATGCAGAAGTTCTTCTTGTCCTGGGCGGCGACAGTGCGTTCATCTCCCTAAATCTGGCTTGCTGATCTCGGCCAGTGAGGGGTAGTGGCAGATGGGAGGGGTGGAGAAGGAAGGAAATGGAATGGTGTGCTTTGGCACTCCTCTTTCCACCTACAATCCGATGAAGTATGCGAGCAGGTTAGTGCATCTTCAGTAGGATTCTACTTTTTTTCTTTTTTTTTTCATATAAAGTGCACAGTGAACAGAACATGGTTAGACTGCTCTCCCCTGTCTTAACTTGGGCTGCCTCCGCAACGTGCAGGCCCAATTTCAAGGACCCAGCATCTTTCTTTCGGGATCATCTGGAACCTCGACCAGTTCCCATCAGCCCAATGGAAGGGGAAAGGAGGAACTCTTCAATGGACGAGGAAAGTTGGCATGCTCCTGAGCAGAAACCCCCAGATGGGATGTCCATCTGACAGCTGGCCCATGTAGTGCAGCTTCACGAGAAAAGAAGAGGCTCCCTCTCACACATCTCCATACAGCTTCCCAGCGGCTCACAGCCTGTGTGGGGACTAAGGGCCCGCTTGGCAGGCACGGCAGTCCGGGATGGAGGTCCATTTCCTGGACAGGTGATTCGAGAGAGAGATGGGCCAGGCACTCCCAATCAGTTGCAGGCCGCGAACCAAGGGCCGCGGTGAAAGCCCACAGCAGGGGCACAGGCTCGCACCATCCAAGAAAACACTTCCGGCGAGGTGCTTCGAGAGTTAAAGTCATGGCACCTTTGCAAGAACAGAGTTCCCCTTGTAGAAAGAAAAGCCTGGGTCTTTCGGCGAGAAGACAAATTTGACATGTTCCTCTGCGCGTGGCAGAGGCAGCCAAAGTTAAGACAGGGGAGAGCAATCTAACCATGTTCTGTTCACAGTGCACTTTATATGAAAAAAAAGAAAAAAAGTAGAATTCTACTGAAGATGCACTAACCTGCTCGCACACTTCATCAGACTGTAGGCGGAAAGAGGAATGTCAAAACACACGATTCCATTTCCTTCTTTCCCCATCCCTCCCCACCTGCCACTCTCCCTCGCCAGCCAAGATTGGAAAACCAGATTTGGGGAACTGAATGCTCTGCTGCCGCCTGGGAGGAGAAGAACGTCAGAAATGGGCTCTCTCACAGTGCCTCCTTTCTCTCTTCTTCTTTTGAGTAGCAGTGGTGCATCCGGTTCATCGAAAAGGCCGTTCCACATGGATGGCAGGTGCGTGTGGGGCACGTGGGACATGTTCCCCCTCCTCTCCGGTCTTGCCTCCTCACGTCATGTTTTTTGTGCAGCAGCTGCACATGCGTCTAAGGATTGGGGGGCTTATTTTCTGGGGAGGGGCTTATTTTACCGCATGCGTTCGAAAGCCCAATTGGGCTTATTATCCGGACATGTCTTAGTTTTGGGGAAACACGGTATTTTATTGCATACAATGTCCAGGAAATCTATCCTTAGCACACCACAGAGGGTTTACACCAAGCTAACTAGTGATGTTCACTCAGGTTGTTGGTCTTCTAGGCATCTCTGCCAGTCTCGCTTCACCTTGTGCTGCAATACCTCATGTCCAGCCAGGTTCAGTGTGCTGGCTTCCGCTCTCCACACACACATGAACGTAATTAGTTTTTCCCACCAAAGTGGTACCCATTTATCTACTTGCAATATTGCATGCTTTCAAACTGCTGGGTGGGCAGAAGCCAGGTGGGAGTTCACCCTTTTTTGCATCCTGCCGGCAATTCTAGCATCATTAAGCCACTATGCCACTGTGTCCCCACTATAAATAATGTAACCTTTGCTTTATAAATTATGTTACTTACTTCAAGAACCAACCTTCTAAAAGGAACACACACAAGTCCAGAAAAAGAAGTGGTTCTTTTAAGGCATCTATCCAACAATCCTGACACACTGCCCAATCCCTTGCAACACACAGAGTATGTCCTTAGCCAAGTTAGAAAGCACTGCCAACATAAATCTAAACTTAGAAATAAATTGTTTTTTTATGATCTAGTTGAATTGCAAATATAAATGTATAAGAAATGAATGTCTGAATTAAGAAAAAGTTGATCAACATATGACAAAAAGGCTTACCGGTTTCCAGCGAAGAATATAATTGGAAATGTGAGAGGACTCAGGTACAATCCACTGGATAGGATGAGAATCAGGTTGAATTGGAACATCTGTGATAATCACCTGAACAGGGTGACCACGGGAACCTAAAATTAAGATTATCCTCATTAGTTTAGTCTGTTTACTACCTCTTAATGGTGCTTCCAATTTGGGTTACCAGTAG
The DNA here is from genome assembly GCA_022577455.1 of Arizona elegans. NCBI lineage: Eukaryota > Metazoa > Chordata > Lepidosauria > Squamata > Colubridae > Arizona > Arizona elegans. The sequence goes on along the minus strand of JAKOOJ010000001.1, from coordinate 165,842,470 downwards.
AATATCCTGATTTTCATAAACTAGTTTTCACAAAATGTTTCACTTTTAGTTACCTTTGCAATGAGATCTGTAGCAAAACTGATTAAGGGAGGGATGCAAATAAAAGGTCTATCATCTTTCCTGTCAATGAGTCTAGGTATCTAAAACTAGGACTCTGTATGTGGGACTTTTAAATATTATTCTTTCCTTTTGTTTTAGGAACTGGTCCCCTAGACAACTGACAGGAAAGTGTATGAAAGGAAAACAGGTGCTTAAACTATGTACTAATATTTGTTTAAAACTAAGGCTCTATGGGTATGAGGGAAGCTGTACTTGAGTATAAATACTAAGAACTGATGCCCAGTTGAGAGCTGCTGCTACATAAGAACACTTAAGTAAATGCTTTTCAAAGCCACTGTGTTTTTTATAAATTAATCATCAGAACAGAGCTTTATTAACATTGGGGTTTAGAGATTTGGATTGTAAAAAATCAAGGGATGGTGAGATGGTAGCACTTTTCTGTATCTCTTTGCTGCCATCTGGAAATCCTCTAGCCTTATTTGTGCATCTTTCTGTAATGTATTTATTTATTTAGATCCCATCTTTATAATTTTTACAAATAACTCAAGGTGGCAAACGTATTCCTCCTGTTTTCCCCCACAACTACTATCCTATGAGATGAGTTGGGTTGAGAGACAGAGACTGACCCAAAGTCACTCAGTTGGCTTTCATGGCTAAGATGGGAATAGAACTCATGATCTTCCTCATTCTATCCTGGTGCCTTAAGCAACAGACAAAATTTATTCCATGGTTGTTTATTTATTCTTGAAAGGTTTCTGGTTTTCTATTTTAGGTTCTTTACATCCAGGTGAAAAAATTAGACTGAATCTATCTTTTATATTATACACATGTGGGAAACCAGCAGCTATACCTAAGGTTTTTCATTGATATGATGCTTGATTGCAATTCCCACCAAAATCACTGCTCCACATACAGCCTTAAGGGGGGGGGGATACTCCCCCATGAGTGGGAAAGGAACTGAAAAGTAGAAGGTTGGGAAGGAAAGTCCCAATCAAATCCTTCTCTTCCATGTTTTTAAACCTAAAAACCCCATCCTAGTTGCCATTCGCTGCAGAATATAAACTTCTGTGTTTATACCACATGGTTCTCTCTGGTCTATTGATTTGTTTATAGCATTTGTATGGCCAGGGTGGGTTACAATAACCTAAAAGGCAGAGAACAAAATAAGACCTTTGCAATCAGGGACTCTCATACCCTCCCCAATGCAAAGGGGAAAATTGAGTGACAGAGAGGATGACCATTTGGCCTTCCTCTCAAAAGAATTCAAATGTGGCCATTTGCTTTTTAAAATTTATTTTTCTAAAAAAATATTACATTGCCTTCCTTTTTTAGAAGCTCTTATTTTGTTTTCATACATTATCTTTTTATTTTCAGCAAGAATAGGATCCTCAAAGGCTGGACATAGCCAGACCTCCATGACATTCCATGATGAACTCTATTAACAATTGTAGTTTGATCAATTAGCTTAATTTCCTGGGTTTTCATGATACAAAGTACCATAATCTAATTACATGCTTAATTAAAAAGTGTCTGCTTACTCTGCAATTCAACACCTTTACTGATTAGCTGACATCACTCAAAAGTAGTCAAGGTCACTAAATCCCCACAGAAAAAATTGGAAGAGGAGTATAAGAGGTTAGAGAAGGAGTTACAAAAGGATACACAAAATTACAAAGTTAAAAAACAAATTGAACTGAAAAAACATGAAACTTAATGGAACAAGGTCAGCTAAACAAACCTTTTTTGAAAATGCAAATAAGCCAGGTAGATGGTTGGCATATAAAATGAAAAAACAAAAAGAGAGAAAATTAATCAACCGCTTACAAGATGAAAAAGGAATTATATGTTATAGAAATGAAAAAAAGAAAAAAATAATTCAAAACTACTATGAGAGACTATATAATCAAGAAATGATACCTGATGGAAAAATAAAACAATTTTTAGAAAAATCTGATCTGCCTAAAATACCAGAACAATATAAGGAAGCACTAGAAGAAAGAATAACAATGATGGAAGTAACAGAAGCCATCATAAAACAAAAAAATGGGAAAACACCGGGCCAGGATGGATTACCAGCAGAACTATATAAATAACTACAAGATGTGTTAAGCAATGTAATGCTGGAATTATTTAATGAGCTTTTAATGAAAGCAAAGATTCCGAACTCATGGATGGAGGCGTATGTTACACTTATACCTAAAGAACACACAGACTTGCAACAAGTTAAAAACTATAGACTGATTTCATTGTTGAATGTAGACTATAAGATCTTTGCTTCAATAATGGCGAACAGACTAAAAAGGTTGTTAAATGAATTTATTCATATGGACCAAAATGGTTTCTTACCTAAAAGACAAATTAGAGATAATATGAGGATAATTTTAAATACCTTGGAATACTATGAAGTACATTCAGGAAAGGAAATGGCGATATTTCTAGATGCACAGAAAGTGTTTGATAATATGAATTGGCAATTCATGATAAAGCAATTACAGATGATGAACTTTCAATTTATAATAAACAATCGGCAAAGATAATGATGAATGGAGAGATGACAGAAAAAGTAAACATAATGAAAGGAACAAGTGAAGGATGTCCGTTATCTCCATTGTTATTTGTGTTAACACGAGAAGTATTAAATAGAAATATAAGACGAAATGAAGAAATAAAAGGAATGAAAATTTTAAAAGAATGTAAATTACAAGCCTTTGCAGAATATTTAGTTTTTATTTTGGAGGAACCCCAAATAATGGGTCCTAAACTATTAGAACAAACAGAAGAGTATGGAGAGGTGACAGGACTAAAAATAAATAAAGAAAAAACAAAAATATTGGTGAAAAATATCACAGAAAAATAGAAAAGAGAATTAACGAAGAAGCTAAATATTCAAATTGTTAAGAAAGTAAAATACTTAGGAATACATTTAACCTCAAGTTGTGTAACGATAAAAGATAACTATTACAAATTAAAAAGACGAATTGAGGAAGATTTGGAGAAATGAGAAAAACTTAAGAGTTATCATTAATGGGAAAGATTGCGATAATTAAGATGAATATATTACCGAGACTATTATTTTTATTTCAGACAATACCGATAAAAGTGGAAAAGACATATTTTGAACACCTGAACAAAATAGTAAGGAAATTTATATGGCAAGGGAAGAAAGCAAGAATCAACATAAAAATGTTACAAGATGCGAGACTACGTGGAGGATTTGGACTGCCGAATTGGGAACTATATTACCAGGCAGCAGCGTTGACTTGGATGAAAGAATGGGTTGGACTAAGAAATATAAGACTATTAACTTTGGAAGGACATGATTTACAATTGGGATGGCATGCCATCTTGTGGTATGGCAGAAGCAAAATGCATACCTATTTCCAAAGATACTATGTAAGAAATGCATTATTATTAGTGTGGGAGAGAATTAGAGATAAATATTATTTGAAAATACCAACATGGTTATCAACAATGGAAGCGTTAATACACCCAAACATTATTAATATCAAAAATATTCTTAGATACACGGGTATATTAACAGATAAGGGGGAACTGAAAGGGAAACAAAAAATTGAAGAACAAGGGATTGAGATGGACCGGTATACTCATATGCAAATGCAAACAAGATATGAAAAAGATGCTAAACTATATGGTTTTTATTTAGAAATGACAGAACTGGATAAAATACAGGAACAGATGAAAAAATATTTTTTTAAAAATATAATCAGCTACTTAGTATTAAATTAGAAGAAGAACAGATAAAAGAAACGATGATAGCCTGGACAAAAAATTTTGGATATTCAATTGAGTTAGATAAATGGCAGCAGCTATGGGAAAGGAATTATAAATTAACTATGTCCACAGCATATAAGGAGAATCAATACAAAATGTTTTATGGATGGCACATGCCACCTGAAAAATTAGCAAAAATGTTTAAAGATAAATCAGCTAAATGTTGGAAATGCCATCAGACATCAGGATCGTATTATCATATGTGACAGACGTGTCCAGAAGTGAGAAATTATTGGATTAAAATTAAAACATGGTTAGAAGAAATGATACAACAACATATGGATTTAAAACCCGAACTGTTCCTATTGGGTATTTTACCAGAGAAATTTAGTAAAGAAAATACATTTTTTTTATTTTATTTTTAATTAAAATTTATATGCCGCCCTTCTCCCGAAGGACTCGGGGCAGCTCACACAAATAAAAACAACAACAATAACACCTAAAACCAATATGAAAATTAAAATCCCCAAGATTAAAACCTCGTAGTTGATCAGGGAGATTGCTGGAACAGCCATGTCTTCAGGCCAGCGTGGAAAGTGTGGAGATCGGGAGCTGTCCGGAGCTCGGTGAGTAACCCATTCCAGAGGGTCGGTGTGGCCACAGAGAACGCCCTCATCCTGGGGGTTGCCAGCCGACATTGTCTGGCCAACAGCACCCAGAGGGTAGCTCTATGTGAACGCACTGGGCGGTGGGAGACCGGTAGGAGGTGATCTGTCCCCATCCATACACACACACAAACACAGCCAGCCGAGGGTTAAGAAAGTACTTGGCACGCACACAAGTCGTTATCTCAAACTTGGCAGCAATATAATCACCGTCTGCCAAGAGCTTTTACTGCAACAGATAACATAACATTACATACGCATTGCAAATAGTCCAGCAAAACAATATTCCTTTCGGCAGCTTTCAGACGTTGTTCAAGTGACTAGGCAAAGTTCGTTTTTGTTCGTCACGGAGTTTTACCAGCCACCACCCTCTCTTATTTAGTCTCTGGGGTGTGGTCCAGTGACTCAGTTCTAAACCCTAGCATGCCTCCTTAACTGCTGCAACCGTTTATCACGCCTTCGTTGGCGTGCATCCAGGAATGACGGCTCTCCTTCGCTCTCATCCGAGACACCTAGCTCCTGGCTAATCTCCTCTCCCTCGGCCGGCACCTGAGACAGTGCCAGAGGGGAGGGGCCTGGAGAGGAAGGCCTGGCTGACTCCTCTTCCTCATGTTCAGAGCTTTCTTCCTCCGATGAGATAGGCTCAGAGGGCGGGGCCACAACAGGAGGTGGTCCTGCAAGTACCCCGGGCCCATGCCATGTAGGGCTTTATAGGTCAATACCAGCACCCTGAAGTGGATCCGGAAGGCCACCGGCAGCCAGTGCAGTTCGCGCAGGAGAGGTGTTGCATGGGAGTAACGGGAAACCCACACGGCCGCATTCTGGACAAGCTGGAGCCTCTGGGTGCACCACAAGGGCAGCCCCATGTAGAAGGTCCAACCGAGAGACAATGAGAGCTTGAGTGACTGTACGGAGGGCATCCCTGTCTAGGAAAGGCCGCAAATGGAGCACTAGGCGAACCTGTGCAAAGGTCCCCCCTTGTCACGGCCATTAGATGATCCACCAGGGACAGCCGTGAATCAAGGAGGACGCCAAGATTGCGAGCCTTTTCAGAGGGAGTAAGTAACTCCCCACCCATCAAAAGTGATGGGGTAACTAGATCAGGCGATGCCGGGATCCACATATTTGATTATACATGTTATAACTGCAGCGAGGATAGTATTTGCGCAAAGATGGAAAGCAGAGAAAATCTCTACAGAGGGAGAAGTAATTAAGAAAATATTGGATTGTGCAGAAATGAATAGATTGACTTTGATAATTAAAGAAAGAGAGGAATAGGAATATTTTAAGGTATGGGGACAATTTTATCATTGGTTAGAGAAGAGATATATATAGGGTAATGTTGTAATGAAATGAGTGAAGAAGAAAGAAGAGAAAGAAGATAGATAAATAGAAAAGAAATGTGAAAGAAGAGAGATAAATAGAAAAGTAAGAAATTTGGGAGAAATGTTATAATAAATGAAGATATGATATATAGTGGAGGAGTAGGAAGACACAAAAGATGTATTCAGATGATACACTGAATGATTGATTATGTATTGCATGTTTGTTTGTCTATAAAATAAAAAACTTTTATTAAAAAAAGTCACTAAATCCCCAGCTCGTTTTTTAGTTTATTTAATTTTTATAATCACCTGCATAAATTTCCCAGTTAAATGTTGATTAATTTAGTAACTGAATGAGCCTACAGAATTTTGTGAAAAAGATAGAAATTCCCATAGTACATCACCAAAATAATTTACTCTGCAAAAATATCTATTATTTTAGCAATTAAACTCTTCCTTTTTAAAAAGTTCTCCATTTTATGTTTGGATAAGTGGAATACCTGTGGAATGTTTAAAAAGCTTCCATAAAACCCCCCATTTCAAAAGTATCCCAAGTCCCAAAACAACACTCAGTTATTTCATTATGGATATATATATTTCATCAAACAAGGTATATGTAAGGAAAGACATTGACCTCTACTTTCAGACTACATATTTCACATAACTTCTTTGGAAGTTTATTTTAACAGTTGGATAAGACTTCCTGGGGCTCATTTCAAAAGCCAATGGAAGGAATCTAAGAGTTTAATTTATACTGTTTCACTTCAACATTCACCAGAATGTTCTATTCATCTCAACCAAGTTATAAGTGGTTGCACATATATCTCAGCACAGGTGCAAAACCACACTGTGTTCTGACCCAGCCTTTGCAAGCAATGAGAAAACACTTACTCACAAGTAAAACAAACCCCTTTATTCAAACAGGGAAGGAACAGTCTTGTCACGTTGGATAAAAATCCCCAAAAGTAATTAGTCACAAATGAAAGTCTTTTCCCCTTCTGAAACAGGACAAGAACAGTCTCTGTTCACATGAGAACTCAACATAAAGAAGTCCTTCAATGGTTAAGCCAAGCAGAAAGTCAAGCAGAAAGCTCAGCCTGTTCACACCAGCTAAGGAAAATGCACTACCTATTGTGCCCCAGTAGAGAGACTCAATTGCCATTCAAATACAGAGCAATTAGTCCTGATAAATATGGTTCTGGCAAAGGAATCTGACTTGATTGATGTACATTGGAAAACGAATGGTTGTCTGCGACAACAGGCCACTCCCAAACCCTACTATTTATTTCCCAGCCAGGGAGGGGCTGGTTAGCGTCTACTCTTCTTTTCCCTGAGAGCTGTCTTATTGCCTTCCGTTGCTCTCGTTTCTCTTCTCTACGCATACATGCATCTGGGATGTGTCCCATCTGTTCCTTCCCCTCACTCAACTCAGGCCCCGGAGACCGCTGCCTCTCAACCTGGGGGTGGACAGAAGACCCCGGGTCTGCATCTGCCTCTGATTCTGCTTCTTCATCAGAGTCTTCCAAAGGATCCAAAGCTGACCCAGGCTCCCCCTCCCCCTCCCTTGACTCTGCTGCTAGCTCTGGCGGCAGCCGGTGGGCCATAACACACTGCTTAACTTGCCCATTCCCTATACTTCACTATTTTAAACTTGCTGCACTAGGCTGTTTACTGGGACTTAGATGCCACTCTCATCCAGGAGAATGCTGAAGTGACTTACTCTCCCTTCTTACAATAAAAGTGCTTAAAATACAAAAATGGTACCTGGGGTGAGGGATGAGATGTCTTTGCTCTCTGAGGGTAAGAAGAATCTTTTTTACATTTGCAAACCTCCATAAATATTATTCCAAACCAAATGAGGACATTTACTTGTCTTTAAGTAAATGTGAAAATAGGCTAGATTACTGTAACTAAAAATGAATTAAAATAATTTAAAACTTGATTACAATTAAAATCAACTAGTACTTATTCAAACAAAAACAACTGGCTTTAGAGGGCTTCTTTCCTAAAAGCAAGAAAAGAGGGCACTGAGTGCAATGGCCTAAAGGAGGATCTTCAACATCACCTTTAAAAGACAAGAGCTCTAGATGCTCCTCAAGAGTCAACCCACACAGAAGTTGCAACATACAAGCTGGGAGATAATTAAGACCAGGATAACTGATATAATCCCACGTTTTGTTTTGTTTTGATTAGCTGTTTACTTGAAAAAGAAAGGTCTGTTTGTGTTACGATTTGAGTATGCACTGGAAACTGATGACACTAAGATTTCAGCTACAAAAGCAGTAATGGATACCATACCTTGCATTAACCATTAGTTTTACCAGGATTAATTGAATAAATTATCATTTCCTGGGTTTACCCAACTCTAAGTCATAAACCAAAGTTTTACTTTACATATTTTATTTATTGGTTTGATTTCTATAGCCCCCAGTTTAATAGGTAAATCTGGATGGATATATGTATACTAAGGTGACCAGATTTTAACATTGGTAAGAGGGACACCATTGTGGGCGTGGCTTATTGTGTGGGCGTGGCTTGGAGGCCATGTGACTGGGTGGGCGTGGCTAGCTGGTCATGTGACCGGGTGGCCATGGCTGTGTGTATAGGGACTACTCAGAGGGCTGAAAAGTCATTTCTGACAGGTCCTCACACTTTTGACTGGTCCTCACACTTATGACCATCCTCACATTTATGCCCGTGCAGCATTCTTAACAACCATGTCACTCATTTCACAACTGCTTCTCTTCACCATGGTGACAAGATAGGGCAAAAACGTAAAATGTGAGGACAGTCGTAAGTTCGAGGACTGGTCAAAAGTGCGAGGACCAGTCAAAAATAACTTTTTCAGCCCTCTGAGTAGTCCATATGCATAAAAGGATACAGTAATAGAGAGGGATGAAGGAAGGGAAGGGAAATTAGAGTAGGAGTGACGGTTAAGAGAGGGAGGAAGAGAGGAGGAGAAGGAGAAAGGAAGAGGAAGTAGGGAGGAGAAAAAGAGGGTGGGGGGAAGAGAAAGTAAGAAGGAAAGAAAAGAGAGGTGGTAGGTTTGAGGAGAAAGATTGCTGTACAATAAAAAAGATGAAAGGGAAGAAAGCCAACCCCAAACAAATATAAAGATATTAAGATAAAGAATGAATTGTTAAACTTTAAAGAATAAAAGAGAACAAATATGAATAAATAGCAATAATTAGAAACACACATACATACAATGTATTTTCTTTGAACAGAATATTTGGCTGGTTCACAAATTTAAACAGTGTTTAGTCATTTCAATTAAATTTACAATTTCTATATTTCCTTTTTGCCATATTTATTCCTTATCTATTTTTTTAAAAAAACAATTTTACCCTTCATCCTCATCTCTAATCTTAATCAAATTCAATTTTTCCCTTCTATTCTATTTTATACCCCTTCCCATTGTCATCTATTTTTATATCCATCCTCACATTGGTTAATTATGTAATTATGTAATACAGTTGTTTAATACAAATTCAACATTTTAATATAAATCAATTAGTTATATAACTATCTTTTTTGTATGTTAATCAATATGAACATGAATATTCCAATTATTTCCATGCAATCCAATTTCTTACAAATCAATTAATTATACTTACCAATAATAATAAACCAAATAATTTCCCCCATATATTCCTCCAAACCACAACTTAACCATTTCTGCTTTCAACACAGTATACAATTAATAATATCTCAATTATTACAATTCCTTAGTTAAAAAGAGCTTTTTTTTCTTTTGTGTTTTAAAATCTTGAACTCTCCTCTTTTGCCCTAAATAATTTTCCATTGTTTGCACTTACCTTTTTTGGTGAGGAAAAGGAAAATAAATCTGCTGCCTAATTTTCCAAAGTTGCAAGCAAACCGCAAAGCCAACAGCCTGTTTTACTTTCAGTTTCGTTTTGAGCTTGGTTTGCACAAAGAGGAAAAAAAAACTGAGCAATTTAGCAAGAGCAGAGCCCTGTGCAAATCAGCTGAGAGGGGGAAGCCGAGCTAATTAACGTAGGGCGGCCCTTTGAAGCCCCGCGGCAAGAGTTTAAACAGGTTTTTTCCCTCTAGCCATCAGCGGGGATTCAGGAGGCAGCCGGGAACCAGGAGGCAGAATGAAAAATCGGGACTTTTTTAAAACGCCGCGGGACGCGGGACAAATTGCTCAAAAGCGGGACTGTCCCGCCAAAAGCGGGACGTCTGGTCACCTTAATGTATACATATATGTGTATGTTTATGTACATGTGTATGTATGTGTATACAATTTTTTTTTTAAATCTTTCTTATCCTGTTGAGTAGTTTGTGTCTTCCTCAATCTCAGGCCCCCTACCAGAGGCTTGGGAGTTTCAGAATTCTCCGTAGGATTTTAGCTATTCCTAGCATTAAAACTTTTGGACAGGGAGGTTTGATGTCATTCCTGGGATCTGTTGCAGCCACTCTCCCAGCTTAGGATTCATAGCCCAAAGTATTCCTACCACTACTGAGACCATTTCAACCTTTACTTTTCACATCCTCTCCAGTTCCTCCTTCAGGTCCTTCTACTTTTCCAGTTTCTCATACTTCTTCCTGATATTGTGGTCACTTGGCACCACATGTATCACTACTGCAGTCTTAGTCCATTACCATATTGTATGGTTGACTGGTCAGTATCTGTCTGTCCATTCAGATCTGGAAGTCCCTCAGGCTCTTACCCTTCTATATTTCCACAATCTTCTCTGTGACCTCCCATCTAAACTTAGAATGGTCTAGCCCATATTCTGTACAGATGTTCCTGTACACAATAGCAGCTATTTGGGTGTGCCATTCAGTATAAGCTGTTCCTGCCAGCATTCTACACCCTGCCACAATGTGTTGCGGCCTCTGCACCTTGGATCCTACCTACCGGAATGGAACTTTTCGGCTCGAACCCTTCTCCTTGCCTGTTTTGCCTGAAGGCTTTCGCCTCTGAGTTATTAGCCACAAATTTTTCGCCTCGGCTGGCCCTCCCCCACTCTTTTGCTACAGCACAATGGCCACGGCCATTCACTCCCAGGTGCTTCGCCGCAGCCCATACACAGAAGGAGGTTTCATCCTAGGTTTTTCGACACCTGGGACAGTTAGGGCCCAACAGATGTGCTAGAGGGGGAAGGAAGGAAGGAACAGCCTTGGTGAAATGGGAGGGAGAAGGCGGGAGAAGGGTGGGGACTTCCACCTGTGCCTTTTTTTTTCGAGAGAAGGAAGAACCCTTTTCAGGTCAGATATCCAAATCAATAATTAATGACAATGAATAATCTACGGCATTGATTCTCACCCCAAAAAAAGGGGGGAGATGTTGACAAACTTCCCATTCAAGATTTAGAAAGGAAGAAAATGTAAAAGTGCTCCGTTCCCACCCCTGCCTGTCCCCCCAGTTCAAAGGGAAGCACTCCTGGGTTTTTTTATTTTTTATTTTTTGCAAGGGGAAGAGTTAGTTGCAATTAATTTCTTAACCAAAAGTAACAGATAGTAGTGCTTCGGTTTGTTTGTTCTTTTCTTCCTGAGAAGTTTGGGCAGATTTCAGGAGGGGGTGGGGATGGTGTGTGTGTGTGTGTGTGTGTGTGTGTTACAACTTGGCATACCAACCATCTTCTAGCGCAATAAAAGATTTGTAAGAATTGGTGAGAATTCTTACACGCTAAGAAAATCCATTAAGGCATATACTTTCACTGCCCAGACATGGGTGGATTAATTAACTGGTGCTTTAGCTGATTCTTCAGCAGACAAAACTGAGAATCTGTGGATGCAAGTTAAGATTTAATTTTAACCCTGTTGTTTCCCTCTGTAAGGGGGGGGGGATGTTGATAAACTGACATATGCTTCCAATCAATTGCATCCTTCCTGCATTAAGATCTAAATCCTTCATAAATCCTTTTCCTTCCACCCCGTTTCCTCCAGGAATTGGCATGTAACCATCTCAAACTACCAGAGCAATCCACAGACCTTTTGTGCTGTTAATAGGGGACCAATTAGGCGGCCAATAAGGAAGACACATGGAGGGAAAACGGACGTTGTCTTACCTGAACATCCATTTTCGGAGCGCTGCAGATACACTCCATAGCCTGGTTTTATCTTCTTCTCTGACAGCAACTGAGAGAACTTAAAACAATTAAACACCCACTCTGTGCTCTAGCCACGCCCTCCTTACCCAACTTCCCCAGTCTTGAACGAAGGCGCAGCACAACCATTAACCAACAACCTTTACTTTATTAAAAACAAACACAACCAACAACAGTAACAACTAGAAAGCAGAAAGTTAGATTAAAAACAAAAAAAGAGGGGGAATGGAGTGTATCCGCAGCGCTCCGAAAATGGACGTTCAGGTAAGACAACGTCCGTTTTCCAGAGCGCTGCGTCTCCACTCCATAGCCTGGGACATACCCAAGCCTAAACCCCATGGGCGGGAAGCTGACTGCTCCCAGAGGAATCCGACACCACACTCTGCAACACACGTCTACCAAAGGAGGCTTCAGCCGAAGCATAAGCGTCAATCTTGTAGTGTCGAATGAAAGGGGACAAGGAAGTCCAAGTAGCTGCCAGGCAAATGTCCAACACGGAAGCCTGCATCGGCCAGGCAGCTGACATGGCCGCACTTCTAGTGGAAGGAGGCAAAATTCGTGCCGGGGGAACGCGGGCCTGACGCTTGTATGCAGATGAAATGCAGGCTTTAATCCAGCGACCCACCGTGGTCGATGAAACCTTCTGACCCATGGACGCCGGGTGGAACGAAACCAGGAGAGCCTCCGTTTTACGAAAGGAAGCTGTTCGACGGATGTAACGCCGCAGGGCCCTGCGGACGTCAAGAGTATGCCAAAGAGCTTCACAGTGATGCCTGGGTGAAGGGCAGAAATTTGGCAACACTATCTCCTGCGAACGATGAAACCAAGTATTCGCTTTAGGTGTGAACGCCGGATCTAGTCTCAGCACCACCGTTTTGGTATGAAAAATACAGAGGTCCTTTCTGACGGAGAGGGCTGCCAGCTCAGAGACCCTCCTGGCGGAAGTGATGGCCAGTAAAAATGCCACCTTGAAGGAAAGGAACTTCAGTGAAATAGAGCCAAGGGGCTCGAACGGAGAAACAGTGAGGGACTGTAACACGAGGGGCAGGTCCCATGATGGGTATCTATGCACGATGGGCGGTCTCAAATTCGTGGCACCATGAAGAAATCCCCGCACCCATGGATGGTGAGATAGCAACTGGTAGGGAGGAACAGAAAGGACCGTGGAAAGAGCCGCGACCTGCCGCCTCAACGTGGTCGAGGCCAAACCTCTGTCCAACCCCGCTTGGAGAAAGTCAAGAATGTCCTGAATCACAGCCGAAGTCAGATCCACATGACAAGATGAACACCACCTGCAAAAGGCTTTCCAGGTAGCTTCGTATATACGAGTTCTGGAAGGTCTACACGCCGCCTGTATAGTACCGATCATGTCATCCGACAGTCAACCTTTCTTCAAGATGACCCTTTCAAATGCCAAACGGCCAACTGAAGCCACTGAGGTTCTGGATGACTGATGGCTCCCTGAAGCAACGATATGCGATGCGGCAGAATCACACACGGGCTGGTCACCGAGAACCCCACTAGGTCGGCAAACCAGGGTCTGCGAGGCCAGTACGGAGCCACCAACAACAGCTCCGCTCGCTCCGCCACCATCTTCCGGACTACTAGGGGAATGAGATTGACTAGAGGAAAGGCGTACAACCTCCCAGGGGGCCACCTACACCGCAGGGCATCCGTGTCTTCCACCCAAGGGGCCCGGTACCTGGAAACGAACCGAGGAAGTTGGGCGTTGGCCGGACTTGCGAACAGGTCAATCACTGGAGCACCGAACCTTAGCGACAGTTCCCAAAACAGCCTCGGATGTAATTGCCATTCCGTCGGATCTATCTGCTCCCTGCTGAGCCAGTCTACCTGAACGTTGGCCAAGCCCGAAATATGGTCTGCTCGCACTGATAGAACGTGACATTCCGCCCACCAGAAGAGCTTCTCCGACTCGAGCATCAGGGCACGAGACTTTGTGCCTCCCTCCCGGTTCACATATGCTTTGGCGGATGTGTTGTCCGTGAGGATCAACAAGTGATGACCGTGGACCGTCGCAGCGAAGTGAATCAGAGCAAGGCGGATCGCTCGCAGCTCAAGAAGATTGATGCTGTGACTCGTCTCCACCCAAGACGACAATCCTTGAGCCACTTGATTGTCCAGGTGGGCGCCCCATCCCAGCAGGCTGGCATCAGTGGTCAATACTAGTCGACTCTGGTCCAAGAAGTGACAGTCCTTCTTAAGGGCCGGCGACTTCCACCACCGTAGGGACAGTCTCACCTGGGGAGGGACAAACACCTTCCTGGGAGTGTTGGCCACCCCCGTCCGCTGAAACGGAAGGAGAAGCCATTGCAGGGGCCGAGAGTGCCTGCGGGCCCAAGGAACTATGTGGAAACACGAGACCAGTTTCCCTAGGAGTTGAGAGAGAGTCAAAAGGGGCACCGACCTCTGGGCCAGAACCTGGGCCAGCAGACTCTTGATGCTCCGCATCCTTTCGGGAGACAGAAAAACCTGTCCCTTGGACAAGTTTATCACGGCACCCAGATGCAGGATGGAAGTGGACGGCACAAGCATGCTCTTGTCCAGGTTGACTGTGAAGCCGTGAGACCTGAAGGCCGAGAGCACCAGGTCCATGTCTCGCACCGTTTGGTCCTGGGATGACGAGAGGACCAGAATGTCGTCCAGGTAACATAACAGCCGCACCAGAACAGGTCTGAGGGTTGCTGCAACAGCTGCCACCAGCTTGGTGAAAGTCCTGGGTGTTGAGGAAAGTCCAAATGGCATGGCACAGTATTGATAATGCCTGCCCGCATACTCGAACCGCAGGAACTTGTGATGGGAGGGATGCACGGGTACATGAAGATAAGCTTCGCGCAGGTCCACCGATTGCACGAGGTCTCCCTGACGGACAGAGGACAGAATAGACTGCAGCGAGTGCATTTTGAATCGACGGTAACGAACCGCCCGATTCAGGTCCTTAAAATTGAGGATCCCTCGGACGCCCCCCGAGCTCTTGGGAACAAGGAAAAGAGTCGAGTAGAACCCTGCCCCCAATTGGTCCAATGGAACAGGTTCTATGGCCTTTATCTCCAGCAGGTGAGTTATCTCTTCCGACTTAAGGCAACGGGACTCAGGCGAACGAGACACGGGACACCTGATGAAACGACTCGGGGGACAATCCACAAATTCGATCAAGAGTCCTTCAGCTACGGTGCGACGCCCCCTTGCGTCCGACGTTGACTCTGCCCACTGAAGATAAAAAGCCTGCAGATGGCCGCCCAGGGGACCGGACGGCGGTGAGTCATTTGCCTCGTTGATAAGGCTTGGCGCCAGAGCCTCGAAACAGGCGCTTCGATGCGGGCTGTTGTCTACCATGGTCCCGGAAACCGCGTCTATCAGAGAAACAGTCAGACGATTGGAATGGCTGCCGGTAAGTGGAGGGCCCCCCGGACCCCAGATAAGGCCAAAAGGACTGCCGCTGTGAGTATAGGATATAGCATCTATCCTGCCTACAAAGAGTCAATGGGAGAACTTTTCGCTTATCTTTGTCCTCCACCAGAACGGGATCCAGAGCAGCCCCAAACAAGTTGGGAGATTTGTAGGAGGCCGCTGCCAGCTTCCATTTCATCTTGGCGTCGGCTTTCCAAGGCCGCAGCCAGAAGAGGTGTATCGAAGTGATGGAAGATGCCAAGGCACAAGATGCAAATCTAACGGAGTTCAGCGACGCAACCGCCAACTATTCAGTGGCCACAATAATCTTATTGACGTCCTGGTGCAGACGAATCTCCTCGGGAGGGAGCCGTTCTTGCAACTTCCACAACCAAATCAGAGAGGCTCGATTGAAAAAAGAGGTGGCCGTAGCTGTCTTGATGGTCCAAGCCCCCGCCATGTGCGACTTACAAAAGGTCAGCTCAGCGTGCCTGTCCTTCGCCTTCAGCCTGTCCAGAGGATCTGCAGAGATCATTGATTGAGAGGTGAGATTCGCCACCGGAGAGTCAACAACAGGCAAGTCCAACAGCGACTCCAACTCAGGAGCAGGACAGTAAAGCTTTTTGTCCTGATTGCTGGGCGTTGTAGAAGACCCAGGCTGACCCCAAGGGGCTTGAAGAACGTCCACAAACAGCTGGGGGCATGGAATAAAGTCTTTCTCCTGCTTAGTTTGTTTGAACAAGGCGTCGTGTGGACCGGCCTCTGATTGGGAGATAGAAGGTTGCACCCCCACCGAACCCAAGTTAGTTGTCAAACGTGCCTTGTGAAGCAGGGACTTGAACAACGCCAGCCGAAAAAGGCCCTAAAGGCCGGTGAATCAGATAACAAACCCTCGTCTTCTGAAAATTCGAGATCTTCAGGGTAGTCCTCCCCTTGGTCAGAATCAGAAGATGAGTCAGACTCGTGACGGCGAGGAGAACGGTTCCTGCGATAAGTTGAAGTCGAAGAAGCTGCCTGGCTGGACGCACTGGGGGCCCCTTGAGCTGCCTGTTGAGCTCCCACTGCCATAATGGAGGCCAAAGCCATGGACAGCATGGTCTGGAAGTCCATCTGCGGGCCCCCCACGGGCGGCTCCACAGGTCAAAGCCCCGCAGCAGTGGGGGTGAAGGTTGCAGAGGGCGCCCGTCTGCGAGGAGGCTGGAACGTAGACAAACCTGCTGCCGACACATCAGGCAAGGACTGTGACAGCCTCTTAGACAAGGCCAGAGGCACAGGCCTGGTAGACTCTTCACCAATGGATTCAGAGCTCGGGTGAGCTGCAGAGGTGTCAGCGGCCCACCTGGCCTTCTCAAATTGGCGCTCGAAAGCTTTGTGACGTCGAAGAGCATCCTTATCAGCGGCAGCAGATGTTTTGGATCAATTGGAGGACCGGCCGCCAGACACAGACCGTTTGTCCCTTTTGGATTTGTGAGCCCTAACTGACCTAGGAGGGCTGGCCTCCTGATCAAAGTCAGATGAAAATGAGAAATCAGCCATTGTAGAAAAGGGAATTTTTTTTAAAAAAAAAAAACTAATTGAAAAAAAAACTTAATAGAGAAATATATACAAAGGTTTTTTGTTTTTTTTAAATTAAAACACCAAATGGAAAAGAATGCCCTCAAGGAAAACAGCCAATGAGGGACTTGATAGGCTGATATAGCACTCCCCCAACCCCCCCTGCAGCAGATCTGCAGTAAGGGAGGTAGGCTCAGGCTCCAAATTAATAATTATATATATAACGATGAGGCCCGCACCAGAACCAGAGTCAGGGCCTAACAGAGGCTTCTCCCTTTGAATGGGGGGGGGGAACACCCCCCCAACCAAAACAGGGAAGGCCATCAAGCAGTAGAGCCGCGCCACACCTTAACTTCCAACAAAAAATGGCGGGCGCGAAGTAAGCGGCCCCAAAATGGCGGCCTGAATGACTCAGCAGAGGCCGCCCCAGCAGACATGCGGGCCAGACCAAAGCGGTCAACGAAAAGGGGGCTTCCGGAATCTGGTGGTCCAATAAGGGATGCTCAGAACCTCCACTGCAACTCACGCCAGGTCCGGATCCTCAGAAGCGATTTTTAGCCCCTACGAAGCCGCCGCCGCCCGCAGAAACCTGACGGGATGGCAGCCACTCAGTCACAGCCACCGGCAGGAATGCCGCTCATATGCCCACACCACCACCGCCGCCTAACTAACCCAGAGAGCGTGCTGTAGAGAATAACTGAGGTGGAGGGGAAGAGGCGGTGAACCACCCAGCGCCCGCTCCACTGGCGGCAAATGTCGGCCATATCTGCCCCGCGGGGTCGGAAGCTGGCTGCTGAGCGCACTGGGGGCGCGAAGCTCGGAACGGCCTGGATCGCCCAAGCGCGAAGCCGGCAATCACAGCTGACAGGTGGGCAGGCTAAAGACGAATTTTCCGCTCTCCACCGAACAAGGAAAACAGGCTAATCAAAAATAAATAAAAACCTACACGAACTACCTAACCTGAGCACAGAGCTAAAATTCACCTCAGTCTGTCAGCAACTGAGAGAAAGACTGGAGAAGTTGGGTAAGGAGGGCGTGGCTAGAGCACAGAGTGGGTGTTTAATTGTTTTAAGTTCTCTCAGTTGCTGTCAGAGAAGAGGATAAAACCAGGCTATAGAGTGGAGACGCAGCGCTCTGGAAAATATAACAAAAGATAAACACTGCCAAGAAAGGAATCTGACTGTTGCAGGAAGATATAAAATATAAGTTAGGACATATGACTGAGTTTTACAATGTAGTTAGATTATATGGCTACAGTAAGAATACTAAGAACTAAGACTATAGTGGGTATAAAAAAGGATGCAGAATCATCTCATGTTTTGTAGAACTTACACAAGGTGGGGTTGGCCAGTCTGGGGCTGGAGGTCCGTGTTGTGGGGCCCCTGCCAATTAGGGTTGAAGGGAGAAGCTAACCACATTGAATCTGCTCAGGAGCACGCACACACACACGCACACAAACATACTATTTGCTATAACCAAATCTTTGTTTTTTTCTACATGAATGAAAGATTTTACTTCTGTTCCAGTTGAAATTAATTGTGCTTGTTTCTGCCCATTTCCCCAATTTTTCAAGATGCTCTTGAATCTTGATATTCCCCCTTATGGCATTTCTATCTCTCATATATTTATTATTTGCAAATATGATAATTACTTTTTTCTAACCTCTCATTCTAGACAGTTATAAATATTTTGAACAAGGCAGGATATAACCTTGGTGATATGCCACTTGACACTTTTCCTCAACACAACACACAGCCATCCTTTGTGTCTATCAGATCTCTGATAGCTGCCTTATCTGAAAGGGATTTTTCCTAAGCGTGAATCTCTCCAAGTTCTCTTTAGGAAGCGCTACTATCTGTTGCTTTTGGTTAAGAAATTAATTGCAACTAACTTTTCCCCTTGCAAAAAAACAAAAAACAAAACAGAAGTGCTTCCCTTTGAACTGGGAGAACAGGCAGGGGTGGGAACGGAGCACTTTTACAATTTCCTTTTCTTCCTTTCTAAATCTTGAATGGGAAGTTTGTCAAAATCTCCCCCCTTTTTGGGGGTGAGAATCAATGCCGTAGATTATTCATTGTCATTAATTATTGATTTGAATATCTGGCCTGAAAAGGGTTCTTCCTTCTCTCGAAAAAAAAAGGCATAGGTGGAAGTCCCCCTCTTCTCCCGCCTTCTCCCTCCCATTTCAACCAAGGCTGTTCCTTCCTTCCTTCCCCCTCTAGCTGATTTGTTGGGCCCTAACTATCCCAGGCATTGAAAAACCTAGGATGAAACCTCCTCTGTGTATGGGCTGCGGCGCAGCACCTGGGAGGGAGTGGCCGTGGTCATTGTGCCGTGGTGAAAGACTGGGGGAGGTCCAGCCATGGAGAAAAGTTTGTGGCTAATAACCCAGAGGAGAAAACCTTGAGGCAAAACAGGCAAGGCGAAGAATTCGAGCTGAAAAGTCCTAGACCCCTACCTACTGTGGTAGATCTCTGCTTCTATGGATCTGGTGCTTAGTGTCTGTTCTTCTGCTGCTATGATTGGTACCTCAGTGCTGTCTTTTAGTCCAGCTCTTTCCAGTCACTGGTAGGATTTCCCCTCAGCTATCTATCAATAGTATCTTCCATGCAGGGTCTTGCCTTGCCATAGCACTTCCTCTGCTTCAACTTTCTCTATTTCTCAATAGCTTTGTATGAACTAGATACATGAGAGCACAAGCATATCGCTGACATATATGCATTCCTAATAGGTGGGATACAGACAGAAGTATGCCAGTAAGTTGTGTGTTTATATAACTAAGAGAAATGGAAGGGTGCCATGAAACAGAATGTAGATAGCTTGACTTTATGGAATGGAATTAATGAATATTTATAGGGAAATTAATAAAAGGTCTAAAATCTATCAAAATGTGTGAATTAGTACCAACTACATTGTTCTGGATGCTCATGGAAGTAGAAATCTATAGATCATGCCCTTAGCTTTACTTGAAAGGAGATTCTGTAAGCTCCCTGTTGAACAATGCCTATGACCTTGTGATGCTGGTCAAGCAGAGGACATTATCCATTATGTCCTTCACTGCCTCATTTATAATGAGATCATGGCCAAATTACTAATTGCAAGTGAACTCAAAAGCTTTTGCCTTGAAAAATTGAATTATCTCCTTTAGATTAGTTGCATATTAAGTCCCAGTCAATGGTAATATTGGAAGATCAACTAGAGAGATGTTCTGGGAATAATTCAGTAATTCAATGAATGTATTGAAGATTTTTTTTTAAAAACTTATTGTTAGGTAACAAGAATGGATGGGTGAGAATGAGATGAGAGAGTACAGAAAAACTGATTGGGCCATTTGGCAACCCAAGATTGAATTAGAGTGGCAACTGTTGAGCAACTGCTTCAAAAACAGTCTGCTTTTTTTCAGATGCATGGTTTAAGCATAGGTTTATTAACATAAACATACAGAAAAGGGATGATTGATTGTTTATGATGAAAGACTGAGAGAATTTCTGAGAATAACAAGTCAGGAGAAATTCTGAATGCAGGATAGGCCAGTATTTTAGAAGTGAGTGAAAAATCCTCAAAGCAAGGTACCTCCAACAGAGAGAACTGAATAAATATGATAGGATTTGGAATGAGACTATTAGAAAAAATATTTTAAATATTTATGTCGAACGTATACAATATGTCAAGAAGCCAAATTGAAGTGAATTCATTGTTAATCTCCAAGATAAATCTGATGATTTATCAGTCATAAATGATGAGGAAATCTTTGAAAATAATGAAGCTGCAAGCATGAAACTGGAGTCAAACTACCGTATTTTCCGGCGTATAAGACGACTTTTTAATACAGGAAAATCATCTCAAAAGTCGGGGATCGTCTTATATGCTGGGTACCCAAATCTGAGTTGCTGGCGCTGACTGATGACGCTACGGGAGCGCCGACAACATTGAGGGGAAGCTGTGCCGATCTCGTCAAGCCTGAATGCCACTCAATGCTGGAACCATCTGGTTGCTGAGCGGAGCTTCCCCCAGGCATCCAGGGGAATATTACCGACGCTCCGACTTCCCCAGACAGGTGGGGTTCGCCATCACTGGGGGTCAGCTGGGGAAGTTGGAGCGTCGGTAATATCCCCCTGGATGCCTGGGGGAAGCTCCGCGCAGAAACCAGCTGGTTCCAGCATTGAGTGGCATGCAGGCTTGACGAGATCAGCACAGCTTCCCCTCAATGTTGTCGGCGCTCCCGTAGCGTCATCAGTCAGCGCCAACAACTCAGATTCGGGAAGATTCAGATTCAACTCAGATCTCGTCGAGGCTGCATGCCGCTCAATGTTGGAACCAGCTGGTTGCTGGCGGAGCTTCACCCAGTCCCAGTTGGGGCTTGCCATCACTGGGGGTCAGCTGGGGAAGTCGGAACGTTGGTAATATCCCCCTAGATGCCTGGGTGGAGCTCCGCTCAGCAACCAGCTGGTTCCAGCATTCAGCAGCATGCAGCCTTGACTAGATCGGCACAGCTTCCTATCCTATGCTCCTGTAGCGTCATCAATCAGCGCCAGCAACTCAGATTCATGAAGCTGTGCCGATCTCCTCAAGGCTGCATGGGTGAAGGAAAAAAACCTGGTACAAAATAGCCCTCTTGCCACTACACGTAGCGTAGCCCATTACCTTGACAGGCAGATGTGCAGCCTGGCTCATAGGTATCTCTACAGTACAGCAACAGTACATACAGTACAGTATACAAATAGCTAACAGTCAAGACCACATCATGGCTCCACCAGCAAGAAGAAAGAAATATGAAACCAGTTTTAAACTTAAAGTTGTAAACTTTGCCATGGAACATAATAACTGTGCTGACAATATGGAGTAACAGAAAAGATGGTTCGGGACTGGAAAGCAAATGTAAAAGCATTAAAGAGTATGCCAAGGGGTAAGTATGCATTAAGAAGAGGCACCCCACATTGGCCAGAACTCGAAAAACATGTAGCAGACATGGTGAATGAGCATCGCCAAAACGGTTATGTAGTGACACAAAATAAAATACGTTTGTTTGCACTTCAGTGGGCCAAATCTAACCCAGATCACAGCAACAGATTTAAGGCCACTGTATCCTGGTGTACTAGATTCTTGGAAAGGCATAATTTGGTACTGAGGCAAAAGACAAAAATTGCACAAAAATTACCTGCAGATCTTGATGCCAAAGTAAATAGTTTCCATCAATACGTAATACAACAGCGCAATAAACATGGCTATGCGTTAAGTAGTATCGGAAATATGGATGAAACTCCAATGAATTTTGATATGTTTGGAAATAAAACTGTCCATCCAAAAGGTGAAAAAACAATTTTAATTAAAACAACAGGACATGAGAAGTCCAGTTTTACAGTGGTACTAGCATACACAGCTGATGGCTCCAAACTGAGACCAATGATTATTTTTAAAAGAAAAACAATGCCGAAACTCAAGTTCCCTGTTGGTTGTTTTGTACATGTGAATGAAAAAGGCTGGATGGATGAAGAAGGGGTAAAGCTATGGCTTGATAATGTATGGAGCAGGCGACCAGGTGGACTTATTCAAAAACATAGTCTACTGGTATGGAATATGTTCAGGGCTCATTTAACTCCCAGCACCAAGCAAAGGCTTGCAAGAATAAACACAGATGCGGCAGTTATTCCTGCAGGATTGACATCGTTGGTACAGCCCCTGGATGTGTGCCTAAACAAGCCATTTAAAGATCGCATTCGAGAACAGTGGAATGAGTGGATGGTTAGTGGTGAAAAGTCATTCACAAAAGGAGGAAACATGCGTGCTCCACAGTTGGATGTTTTGTGCAAGTTTGTCATAAAAGCCTGAAATGATATTGATACAGAAACAGTAATCAAGTCTTTCAAGAAGTGTGGCATATCAAATTCATTAGATGGTATGGAGGACGACTACTTGTGGCAAGATGAAGAGGAAGCCGAAGCTGAGACCACACCATCTGATACGGAATTAGATCCATATGATGACTGCCTTACAAATGTATCACAAGATGTCATTGATGTACTTATGATATCAGATGACGAACAGGAGGATTTTGAAGGCTTTTAAAGGGAAACTGTCACGCCAGCAAAACCTGTAAAAATAGCTTTGAGTTATGATGGGCGTTGCTGACTTGCCAGGGACTTGCCCGGCACTGGCTCCCTATTGTTTGTTATCTTCCTCCTATCATCATCAGTTCCAGTTTGGTTGACATCTTAGAAAACAAACAGCATGGCAGCTCCCATGGGTTTATTGTCTTATCCTTCCTTTCAGCTTTAGAGTGAATTAGGAAAAGTTTAATCCAATTGCACTGTTTTATGTTTACATGTTTGATGACGAACAGCCTTATGTTTATAAGTGACAGTTTTCCTGCTAAGTACCTGCATGTCATAAGCATTTGAATTAAAATTGAAATTAAAAAGAGCCTTGGTAGTACAGGGATTTAAGGCACCCTGTTATTAAGCTGGTTATTAAGACCAGCTGCCTGCAATTACTGCAGGGTTCGAATCTCGCCAAGGCTCAAGGTTGACTCAGCCTTCCATCCTTTCTAAAGTAGGTGAAATGAGGACCCAGTTGTGGGGGCAATAAGCTGACTTTGTATAAATATACAAAAGGATGAAGGCTATTGCTGAGCACATTGTAAGCCGCCCAGTCGTCTTATACGCCGGAAAATACTGTATGTCAATTATGAGTGAAGTTTATTCATTGACTGGTTGTTCAACTTATGTGTATGAAGATTGCATCTGTACCTGAGGATTAGAAGAATGTTATTACTGGTCCCCTTTCTGCAAACAGAAAGGTAGAAAAATTAATGTAAAAACTACAGGGGATTGGCTTGGTAAATGTGCCTGGGAAGATTTCTGGCAGAATTCTGACTGAGAGGGTATGAGATTTGATAACAAGCAACACTAGGGAAGTAGAACAAAGATTTGAGTTTTGCTTTTCAGATCACTGAGAAACCTACTGACTGTGCAAAACAGAATGTATTTTACATTTGTTAATTCAGAGAAAGCATGATTAGGTTTGAATGACAGAACATTCTGGGTGAATATAAAGTTCAAAGGTTGATTGTTAAATGTAATTAAAACAATATAGGAGGGAAGTAAAGCAAGTGTGAACAGTTCAACACTGATTCAAAATTGATCAGGAAGTGAGACAAGAACATGTGATGTCCTCTTGTTTGTTTAATATATTTATGGATAAATATAGTAGTGCTACTGATGCTATGCTATTGTTGGTTGAGAACCTAAATGATCTGCAGCAAAGTTTAGATGTAATAAGGAGGATAGTCTGAAAATTAACGTATTAAAAGTCAAAGCAGTTGTGTCTGATAAGAAACAATTGCAAGTTACTAAAGATGGGGAAATGGATGGAGAAATTTGCAAATGATGCAAAAAGTATCAGTACTATGTGATGGTATATTTATAGAAAGAAGTGGAAATGAGTGTGTTTCTGCCCACTTTGTTAAATAGAAGTCAGAGTTGTATGTGCCAGAAGAGAAATAATAGTTCAGTGTGATTGGCATCAGTGTGCATAAATGCCTGAAAAATGATCAAGAAAGATTAATTAAATTGAATTAATTCAATAATTAATTCAAGAATGCTAAATGAATGTGGACTAAGTACAAAAGAGAGTGACCATAAGTTACATTGAGCTGGTTAGGCCACATAAGGAGAATGAAAGAGGCTCAAACTGCAAAACAAATATTTGAAGTACAGTAAATATATCAAAAGGCAAGGGAAGAGAGGAAAAAATATAGAGTTCATCAAAAACAAAAGCATGAGAATTTTAAAGAACACAGGGCAATGGATAGCTATATGGACACAGTGGAAACATCAAGATCTTTGACCATTTCTTATTTCTTTTCTGTACTTTGTATAACATTACTTATTTCAAAAGGAGTGGTCATGTGTCTGATTAGCACAGCCAATGATATAATTATAGGATCTTTGTTTGATTCAATGACTTCTGAATTTTTTTTCTCTACTTAAAATGGTTATTTATAAGTTATTATAATGTACTTAGAAAGCATACCATAAGTCGTGTGAAAACAAGTCATGTGGTCTCCCTGATTCATAGATTTGGATTCTTACCTGTGTTCAAAGGCTGGCAATGCCATTCTCCAATACCCCGGCCATAACAGTAACACTGATATCTCACTCCATGAGCATGCTTCTCCCATGAGTCCCCAATCTGGTAAAAGGTCTGGCTTTCCGAATCTTGACACTGGTCTAAAAACAGAACATCAAACAGTTATTTCAGGCCTATTACAAGGGGGAAATTCTGCTGCCTTAGAGAATAAACAGGTTTTTGGATGGCTGCTGAAATTTCCATACAAATTTGATCCCAATCAGTTACTTTTGAACCGATTGAAATAAAATATTGTGGGAGTTACTCTTATTTTCTGACTTGAACAGAACACACTGATCATATATATAACCATAGTAAAGAAGAAGTGGAGTTATTGAAAGGAAAATATAAATTAAAAATAGTAGACAGTATTAAAAATTTAGGTATTGACATCCCAAAAAATATTCAAGAGTTAAAGAAAATAAATTATGAAAAGTTAAAGAAAGATATAAAAGATAAAATAGATAAATATGAGAAAGTAAAATTATTATGGTTTGGAAGAATTGCAATGATAAAAATGAAAGTTTTACAAAAAAATAATTTTTTGTTTTGGATGATCCCAATTAAATTTTCGGATCAAGAATTAAAGCAAATACAGAGGTTGCTGGAAGTGTATTGTAAGGGAGGTAAGAGAGCAAGAATAAGTAAAGCATTATGGCATGAACCATTAAAAAAGGGTGGGCTAGGTCTTCCAAATAATAGAAATTATTGGGTAGCAAATCAATTAAAGATGGTCCCAGATATTATAGTAGTAATTAGAGATTTAATATGGAGGGATGTAGAGTTGAAAGAATTGAGGAAAATAGGTGATCCTATAGAAACATATTGGTTTAAAAAGAATATTTAAAAAATTGCTAGGAGGATTCAAAATCCCTTTTTTAAAAAATTGATAGAATTATGGAATAAATTGAGATACCGGCTAATGCCAGAAATTTCTCTTTTAACACTGGTGGTAGAAATGGAGAAATTCCCTAGGATTGAATTGAAAGAATGGATTAGTAAACTAAAAGAAAATCAGATATTTAAAATGGGAAGACTGAAAGGGCAAGATAAAGAATATAACACAACTAAAGAACGTTTTAGCAGATATTAAATTAAATTGGTTGAATTTAATATAATTAGAGAAATGGATAAAAGTGAAAGAAAGATTCAAGGAGAAAGATAGACAGTTAACAAAATTTGAAATGATTATAAAAGAATGTGAGGTGAATGAAGAATATATAGGTAAAGAATTGGGAAAATATGTAGAATATTAACTGAATTGGAAAAGCAGGCAAAAGATTTAAAATTAATTTGGGAATTAGATTTAGGAGAAATAAATGATAATGATTGGAAAAATATTTGGAATAGAAGAGTATATAAGAATATGTCAGAGTTAAGGAAAATGGATATAAAGTAATATATAGGTGGTACCTAACACCATGTAAATTAAATCATATAGATGGTAAATATACAAATACTTGTTGGAGGTGCAAGAAAGAGGTTGGAACCATATGTAGTACAATTGTGATAGTACACAAAAAATATGGGACATGGAAATTAGAGCACTTTTGAATGTAAATTTAGACATGTCACTGAGAATTGCATTACTGTTGCCGGTGGAAAAATGGGATATAAATGAAACAAAAAAGGAATTGATTGTAAATTTGATAATGGCAGCTAGATTAGTGATGGCTACATATTGGGGGAGAAATTGGGATATTCAAAGAAATGAGTGTATAATGAAATTTGGAGTATGGCAACAAAGGATAAATTAACAATAGAAATTAAATTTAAAAAAGGGATGATCAAAGCGAAAAATTATAATGAAATTTGGGGGGATTTTATAAAATCAGTGTCGGTGGAAGGCAAAGGGAATAAACGTACTCAAGAATATATATTGTTTTGAAGGGGATAAGGGCATAATTGGAATATATTGTATATCTTTTAGTTGTTATAGACTGTTAGGAAATGATTATTTGTCTAACTAGTTGGTCAGGAAATATATAAACCAACAATGTATGTTTGCAGTCAGAAAGGTATTATATTGCTTTAAGACTGTATTGCATCATCCTGTACCTGATTGGCTAAGCTCTGTAGCCAATGTACTTAAGGGAAGTCAGGATCATGGCTTGTGTGGATACTACACCATTTTACCTGCTTACTTGATGTAACTTTCTACCTGATCTCTCTGCAAGATCACTGTTTGATCATAGCTACATGTTGCTTTCTACTATTTATTGAATGTTTTTATATTGAACTTGTTCCTGTTTGAAACTCAAGAAGAACTGTTTTATTGTGTATGACTACAACGGGTCAGAAGACTTTGTACTTGAAATATCCCTGGATTGATCTTTTAACTCTCGTCTTATCTGTGTATCACTTGGGTTGTTTTTGGAATTTGCTTTACTTTTTTCTAAAAGTAAAAGACTACAACAACTCAGTGTGTTTGTATGTTAACTGTGATTGTTCACAACCACTCCCAGTCGCTTTTCATGCGTTTACTCAAAGGGTACTCTGCTCAATAACCCACAACATCGGTTATGAGCCAAGAATATCCTTAACATTGACGAAGTATAAGGGGGGAGGGAATGATCTCTGGGGGGTAGGGGTGCACTGTAATATTTTTTCCCTTTTTTTGTATTTAGATATATATGTACTATGTATTATTTGTATTTTAAAAAAATTTAAAAATACAGCAATCATCAGATTTATCAAAAAAAAAAAACACTGATCAAATGAATATTTCCTCATCAAAAAACCTTTCATATTATATAACAAAGTTTCAATGTGATTTTTTGCTCCAGTTTAAATATGTAGAAGGATAATAGGGAGAGAAAAAAAGGTATCAGTTAGTCTGCTGCTTGCTGCCATGGAAAAGGGGGGAGGGGTCAGTAGAGAATTTTTCATTGCAGCTTTGCAACTACTGTCTGGGCTTTGCTTATTTCTCCAAGGTCATTTCTTCTAACTTTGGTATGCAGCAGCATCTGGTTGCCTAGCTGCAATGGGGTTGGGCTCTACAGTTTATTTCAATTTGCTGCTTCGTCCGCTTTTGCTTCTGATCTTGCCTGAAACTTGTTGCATTCAGTTTGCTCCTATTAAAAGTACCTTTTCTCTGAGTCTATGGGGCCAAAGCTTTTTTTTTTCCTAGGAAATGAACAGAGGCAGCCTTGACATTAGGCAAGATCTGCTTTAACGGTCAACCCAGTGACTGAGCCAAAGGAAACTGGAGCTACAGCCAGCTCCTTCACTAATAATAATAATAATAATAATAATAATAATAATAATAATAATAATAACAACAACAACAACTATTATTATTATTATTATTATTATTATTATTATTATTATTATTATTATTATTTTATTTCTATACCGCCCTTCTCCCGAAGGACTCAGGACTACAGCCTATTTAAAAACACAAGACAAAACATTGATTAAAAATTTAAAATAATTAAATAAATTTGGCTCAACTTAAAACCCCACAAATTTAAAATACCCCAATTTAAAATTATTATGTTGATAGCCCAGCCTGGCGGAACAACAGGGTCTTCAGTACACAGTGAAACCACCCGGAGGTCGGAGATCTTACGTATTTCCAGGGGCAGTTCATTCCACATGGCTGGGGCTCCCACAGAGAAGGCCCTCCCCCTGGGTGTCGCCAGTCGACATAACTTGGCTGATGGCACCTTGAGGAGACCTTCTCTGTGGGAGTGAACTGGCCGGTAGGAGGCTATTGGTGGCAGAAGTCGGTCTCGAAGGTACCCGGGTCCTGTGCCATGGAGCGCTTTAAAGGTGGTGACCAACACCTTGAATTGCACCCGGAAGACCACTGGGAGCCAGTGCAGGTCGCGCAGGAGGGGTGTCACGCGGGCACAACGAGTGACACTAGACACACTAGACCACACCGTGCTCTAGATGAGGCAGAATAGCAAGAGGAGCTGGACTTCAATGAGAAGTCTATCAGGCTCAGATGGGTAAGGGGTGTGGGGCACAGGGAAGGAACCCCCCCCCCCCGAATGTAGGCCCAGAGGAAGCCATGCTGAACCAGGCCTTGTTCCTGATACAACAGGGGGAGTCAAAGAGCCCAAGAAACTCTCATACACATGGCTACCCAAGGTTCCTGTGTCACCCCAGGCCAGGCCAGGAATGAAACTATTACGGTGTGGGTCACACCTGCTCTACATGAACTGGCACCAGCACAAGCAATGCCACCCCTGGCAGTGACTGCTGCACAAGCCACTCTGCCTGTGGGGACTGCCCCTCAAAGGCACTGGGCCCCAGAGGTCCTAGCCTTGGGGGTGAAATATGGGGGGAGACCCTGAACAACTGGGGTTCTTCCTGGTGCAAGTCTGGAACTACACGTAGGAGTATGGGGCCGAACTGGAGATGGGAGAAGCCCAAATAAGATGGGTCACCATGGCTCTAGAGGGTGAAGCAGCTAAGTGGATGGTTTCCCTCCGCAATGACAACATCCCCCAACTGTGGAGCTATGACCACTTTATGGCAGCCCTTCGCCAACAGTTCAAGGACCCTGTCAGCCCTGGAGCCATTTTCCCCCTCCACCTTCAGGTCTGCCACAGCGGGGATGAATCAAGCTGTGGGAACGGGAGGGGGGGAGGTAGAGATAGCTGGGGGATTGTAGCCAAAATAAAATTCTTTCCTCTGAGAACAAGCACTTTCCTACCAGGTGCAAGGTGGGATCTGAGACCAAGTGACCCTTGGACTGTGACCTGATTGGACCATGTGATGAACTGCATGGGAAGAGGAAAGAAAACTTTACTTTTGACTAGGGGAAAACCGAGGGGAGTTTAGAGTCAGGTTTCCCCAGATGTGCCAATATGACATACCTAATAAAACTATACTTTGAGGAAGATGCCTGCCTTGGAGTTTTGATTCCATTGTTACTTGGAACCCTGACACTTACCCGACTCTCCTAAAAAACAAATCAATAAGCTCCCCACACATGCGGGGCTGCTGTCCAGAGCACAAATGCAACAACTTACACACACACACCCCACCGACCCACCAACTGTGCAATAGAGTTTGTACCCGGAGCCAAGCTACCCAAGCCGAAAATGTATTCCATGACCCCAGGGAGATGGATGAGCTGAGAAAGTACATCGACACCAACCTTGCAAGAGGGTTCATTCAGCCCGCCAAATCTAGGGTGGCCGTCCCAGTGCTTTTCAAAGAGAAAAAGACGAATCGATGAGGCTTTGCATTGATTTAAAGGAATTAACACGGTGTGCATGGAGAACACCTACCCCTTGCCCTTGATGAAGGACATGCCAAACCACCAAATTGGACTTAGGGGAGGCCTACTATCAGGTTGAATCAAAGAGATGAAGCCTTCAACTACCCACTAGGCAGTTTCCAGTTTGAAGTGATGCCGTTCGGACTACAGGGAGCCCCCACAGTTTTCATGCAGCTAATCAATGAGATGCTGCATGAAGTTTTGGAACAACCCAAGGAAAAGATTTTAAATGAGATTGATGAAGCGTTCAGAGTATATACAAAATATGCAGTGTATATACAGATAGGCGGTGAAAGGAGAGATTTTACAAGCAGCAAGAATTACACCATTGAAATATAAAGGTAAAG
Organism: Arizona elegans; assembly: GCA_022577455.1. Classification (NCBI taxonomy): domain Eukaryota; kingdom Metazoa; phylum Chordata; class Lepidosauria; order Squamata; family Colubridae; genus Arizona; species Arizona elegans. The sequence continues at coordinate 165,811,939 of JAKOOJ010000001.1, read as the reverse complement.
AACTTGTGGTTTTACGACAAATACTCAGAAGAGTCAGAGATCTGAGGAAAGAATATCAATTTTTAACAAAATCTTTAATATTTAAAGGAGTGAGTTTCAGATGGTTAATACCTGAAGGAATTATTGTGACATGGCAAGAACAAAGACATAAACTTGATTCTATTGAAAAAGTAAAGTTGTTTTATCAACAATTTTGTGGACCGTTAGAGGAAGATCAGGATGCAGTAGGCAAAACAAAACAGAGAGATGAGGAGAAAGACAAAGATGAAAAAACAAAAGAAGAAAGAGCGTTAAGAGGGGGGCAAGAGCAAAAGACCCAATGGAACAAAGAGAGACAAGGGCGATAAAATCAAAAACTATTAACAAGTAAAACACGGAAGAAGAAATAAGAGCAATATCACTGAATGTAAATGGACTAAATGCGGCAATAAAAAGGAATAGAACCTTAAGTGAATTGAACAGTTTGAAAATGGACATTATATGTTTACAAGAAGTACATATTAGAAGACAACATGTGAAATTGTTACAATATCCAAAACTAGGAGTTTTATTTACATCACTGATACAACAGAGTAAAAGAGGTGTGGTACTGTATATCAAAGAAAAATTAGAACCAAAATTATGTTTTGAAGATGATGAAGGTACAATTTTGATGGTGGAAATAAAAATGAATTTAAAACAAATATTACACATTGCAGTATATGCACCAAATGAAAAGCAAGAATTTTATCAAAGATAAAAAAATATTAGAACTGGATTATGAATATGTATGTATAATGGGTGATTTTAATGCCATAGTGGACTTGGATTATAAAACAACGAAGACTAGAAAAGGCTAGAAGAATACTGCCAAGATCTTTTTTTACAATGATGGAAGAATTGAGTATTCAAGATGTATGGAGACAAAAGCATTTGAAACAAAAGCAATATACTTTTTATTCAAATAGACACTTATCATGATCAAGGTTAGATATGATATGGATGTCAACAGAACTTATGGATAATATTCAAGAAGCAAATATTGACTCAAATATCTGGGCAGATCATAACCCAATGATAATAAAATGGAAAGGCCAAAAGAAAAGGACAAGATGGACTTTAAATGCAACAATATAAAATGAAAAAGACTTTCAACAGCTTATGGAAAAAGAATTAAAGTTTTTCTTTAAAGTAAATAAAAAAGAGGACATATCACTTCAGATTGTATGGGGCACTATGAAAGCTTATGTTAGAGGTCTGGCAATAACTTATTTGGGAAAAAAGAATAAAAAGACAAAAACAGATAAGATTGGAAGAGGAATATAAGAAATTAAAAAAGATATACAAAAAGATATACAAAATAAAAAAATTAAGAAGCTGATGGAAGTGAAAAAACATGAAATAAACTTAAATGAGCAGGAACAATTAGCAAACAAATTAAGAGCAACTAAACAGAATTTTTTTTGAAAATGCAAATAAACCAGGAAGGTGGTTAGCATATAAATTGAAAATAAAGAAGGCGAAAAAGATGATAAAATATTTACAAGATGAAGAGGGGAAAATATGTTACAGAAATGAGGAAAAGAAGAAGATAATTCAAAAATACTATAAAAAAATCTATTCTCAAGAAAAAATCTCAGAGGAAGAGATATCAAAATATTCGGAAAAGTCAGATCTACCGAAAATAACAGATCAATATAAGGGAATGCTAGAAGAAAGAATAACAATGATGGAATTAACAGAAGCGATAAAAAGACAAAAAAATTGGAAAGTACCTGGACCGGACAGTCTACCAGCAGAAATATACAAAATGTTACAAGAAGTGATGAGCGATGCTGGAATTATTTAATGAACTCTTAATGAACGCTAAAATGCCAGATTCATGGAGGGAGGCCTATATGACACTTATTCCCAAAGAAGATACAGATTTACAATTAATAAAAAAACCATAGACCGATTTCGTTATTAAATGTGGTGTCAGCGTCTCAGAACTGACATAGAAAAGGGAGGAGAAGCCTGAACTTTATAAGACCTTTGCCTCAATAATGGCAAGCAGATTAAAAAGACTGTTAAATGAACTTATTCATACTGATGGATTCCTACCTAAAAGGCAAATTAGAGACAATATGAGGGTAATTTTGGATACTTTGAAGTATTACGAGACAAAGGGCGATGATGTTTTTAGATGCTCAAAAAGCTTTTGACAATGTGAATTGGCAATTCATGACAGAACAATTGCAGAGAATGGACTTCGGGGAGAGATTTATAAATACAGTAAAAACGATTTATGACACCCAATCTGCTAAGATAATGATAAATGGAGAAATGACAGAGAATGTTTAAATTATGAAGGGTACTAGACAAAGATGGCCTCTATCACCATTATTGTTTATTCTGACTTTAGAAGTACTGAATAGAAATATTAGGCGAGATAAAGAGATAAAGGGAATGAAAATTTAAAAAGAGGAATACAAATTGCAAGCATTTGCGGATGATTTAGTATTCATTTTGGAGGAATCACAAACTACAGGACCAAAATTATTTGCTCAAATAGAGAACTATGGAAAAGTGTCTGGACTGAAAATAAATAAAGAAAAAACAAAAAATTTGGTTAAAAATATTACAGAAAAACAGAAAAGAGAGATAGAAGAGATATTAGACATACAAGTGGTGAAAAAAGTTAGATACCTAGGAATATATTTGACTTCAAGATGTGCAACGATTAAAGAACACAATTATTATAGACTTAAAGAACAGATTGAAAAAGACTTGGAGAAATGGAAGAATCTTCAATTGTCATTCATGGGAAGGATAGCAATCATAAAGATGAATATATTACCAAGATTATTATTTTTATTTCAGACAATACCGATAAAAATTGAAAAGACTTAGTTTCAATATTTAAATAAGGTAATAAGGAAATTTATATGTCAAGCTAAAAAAGCAAGAATAAGTTTAAAAATGCTTCAGGATACGACATTACGAGGAGGATTTGGACTCCCGAACTGGGAATTGTATTACCAAGCAGCAGCATTGACATGGTTGAAAGAATGGATTGAACTAAGGGCATCTTACAATGCTTTTAAGCAATAGCCTTCATACTTTTGTATATACCTGCTACTTTAGTAGGGCTTTTTTTTTTGCCCCCCCCCCCAAGCGGTGTTCTATTTTATACAAAGTCAGCTTATTGCCCCCAAAAACCGGGTCCTCATTTTATCTACCTCGGAAGGATGGAAGGCTGAGCCTGAGCCTGGTGAGAATTGAACTCGCAGTAATTGCAGGCAGCTGGCAGCTAAATAGTACGTTAACAGTAGTTTATTCCACTGCGCCACCAGGCTCATTCATAAATAAATAAATAAATAAATAAATAAATAAATAAATAAATAAACAAACAAACAAACAATGGAAATCTTCATTCACCCAAACATTTTTAATTTTGAAAATATTGTTAGATATAAAGATTTGTTAACAGATAAGGTGGAATTGAAAGGAAACAAGAACTGGAAGAACAGGGAATTGAAATGGACTGGTATATGTATATGCAAATACAAACAAACTTAGAGAAGACTGAGCTTGATAAGATACTCATGGGAACAGAGGATAAATTAATTTTAAAATGTTACAATTTTTAAAAAAATATAGAACTAGAGGAAGAACAAGAAAAGAAACAATGATAGCCTGGGCAAAAAAAATTGGATATTCAATTGAATTGGATAAATGGCAACAACTATGGGAAACAAATTATAAATTAACAATGTCCACTGCATACAAGGAAAATCAATAGAAAATGTTTTATAGATGGCATATGCCCCCTGAGAAACTGTTTAAACTGCAAAAATGTTTAAAGATAAATCAGCTAAATGTTGGAAATGCCACCAGTTACCACATGTGACGGACATGCCCTGAAGCAAAAAGCTATTGGAATAAAATTAAGTTATGGGTGGAGGAAATTATACAACAACGTATAGACTTAAAACCAGAACTATTCCTATTGAGTATCTTACCAGAGAAAATTAGTAAAGATAATATATACCCATGGCGTTCCGGATTTGTTTCAAGGTGCTGGTGCTTACCTATAAAGCCCTTCATGGCTTAGGCCCGGGGTACTTGCAGGATCATCTCCTGCCGTTCTCCCATCGTCCCGTGCGCTCTCACAGAGTGGGCCTCCTCAGGGTGCTGTCGGCCAAACAATGTTGGCTGACGGCCCCCAGGAGGAGAGCGTTCTCTGTGGGAGCCCCGGCCCTCTGGAATGGATTGCCCACCGAGCTCAGGACAGCCCCCGACCTCCTTTCCTTCCGTTGCGAACTGAAGATGTGGCTCTTCCATCAACTCAACTGATCCTTTTGGATGTACACTGTTATAATTTTAAACTGTTTTAATTGGGGTGTTGATTTTAATTTTTTTATTGTGATTTGTATTGGAAATTGTCATTTTGTAAGCCGCCTTGAGTCCCTCAGGAGAAAGGCGGCATATAAATCGCAATAATAAATAAACAACAAACAAACAAACAAAACAAACAAACAAATAAATAAATACCCTGCACCTGGCCAGGAAACAATTTTGGTGGCCCAAAATGAAAGCAGAGGTGGAGAATTATATAAAATGTTGCACCACACGCGCTGCCAAGAAGAGACCCAGGAAACTCTGCAGACTCCTCCAACAAGTGGCAAATCCAAGCCAACCCTGGGAGAAAATTGCCATGGAATTCATAGTCGAGCTCCCAGAGAGTGGCGGGAACACGGTCATTTGGACAGTGATTGACTTATTCTCAAAAAAGCCAACTTTACTGTCTGCTCAGGTCCACACACAGCTTGGAAATTAGCTAGGATGTTCATAAGGTAAATATACAGGCTGAATGGAGTGCCCCACAGAATTATTTCCAATAGGGAGGTCCAGTTTACCACAAAATTCTGGAGGGAGTTCCTGAGGGCTATAGGGTCCACACAGGGGCTTAGCTCGGCTTTTCATCTGAGCACGATCAGGGTGGCTGAATGAACAACCACCATGGTAGAGCAATATTTGAGATGCTATGTGGACTACCAGCAATCTAATTGGGCAGACTTGGTATCTTTTGCAGAAGTAGCTACCTACAACAACATGGTGCACAGTAGCACTGGTCTGGCCCCTTTCCAGGTCACCAGCGGCATGGAGTTCATCCCCATGCCTGAATTACTCTGGGAACCGCCAGCATCTATATCCCTGAGTGAATGAATGGAATCACTGAAGCAGGATTGGGAAAATACGAAGCGCGCCTTAGTAGAAGCGGCAAAGTCCACATAGGACAGGAAGCTCTGCAATTGCCTCCTAGTTTGGGGAGGGGCTGACTCTAGTACTGCCTTTACTTTTTCTGGGCCCATTTCCACTCCTTTGTTTGATATACGGTAATCCAGCTAATGAATTTTATCTTGGTGAAATTCACACTTGGAAAGCTTTGCGTACAGTTCAGCGGCTCAGAGCCTTTCAAACACAGCCTGCACCAATTTTATATGTTTCTCCATAGTTTCTGTGTATATTAAAATGTCACTCTAATACACCAACATTCCCTTGTACAAATAGTCATGCAGCACTTCATTGATCAATTCCATGAACACCAAGGGGGGCCCCTGTAGAAGCAGCTAGCAGCTCCAGTAAGCACTAGAGCTCAGGGGAAGAAGGAACCTTAGATTCCAAATGAACTGTGTGAGAAGCTTAAAGATGCACTAAAGGTTGATGAATGGCTTACTACTCATAATAATTACTGCACCATGCGCAATAGACTGGCTTGGGTTGGAGACAAATTATAAGTGCCCTGAAGCTTGAGGAGCACCATTTTAAAGGATGCTCATGATTCTAAGTCAGTAGAACATTTTAGATTTGTAAAAGCCCTACACTTGGTTAAGAGGCAGTTTTGGTGGCCTTACTTGAAGAAAGACATTGAAAGCTATGTGGTTGGGGGAACTGGAAGCGTCGTGGCGAAATAGAAATGTTCATAAATGATGCAAATAAGAATAAAACAATACATGTAATAAAATAGAAGAAAGATATTGTTAAGGGTTGGAAGGTTATACTAGCAAAGGATTTAAGATAAAAATGGAAAAAGTTGAAATACATTGTTAATAATTAAAAGATAAGGGGAATTTTGAAAAAATAAATGAAAGAAAAGTCGGGGTTGCCTGGACACCATAGTGGAAAATAGAAAATTGAAAATAAATACAGCAATAGAGAGAGACGAAAGAGGAGTAGAGGGAAGGAAGGGAGGGGAAATAACAGTAGGAGAGAAGGTTAGAAAGGGAGAAAGAGAGGAGGAGAGGGAGAAAGGAAGGGGAAGTAGAGAAGGAGTAGGAGAAGAGGGAAGAAGAAAGTAGAAAGAAGAAAGGAAAGAAGGGAGGGAGATGGAAGAGATTTATTATTATTTATTTATTTATTAATTTAATTTGTATACCGCCCTTCTCCCAGAAGGGACTCAGGGCGGTGAACAGCCAAAATTAAAAAACATACAAATACAAAAGTTAAGATAATTAAAAGAATTAAATAATTGGCTACCCAATTTAAAACCCCAAATCCATAAAATTTAAAATCCCAGTTAAAAACCATTTAGGCTAGGCCGGCTTGATGAAATAAAAACGTCTTCAGGGCTTTACGGAAGGTCCGGAGGTCCGGGATCAATCGTATTCCGGGAGGCAGCTCATTCCACAGGGCGGGTGCCCCCACAGAGAAGGCTCGCCCCCTGGGGGCCGCTAGCCGACATTGCCTGACCGACGGCACCCTGAGGAGGCCCTCTCTGTGAGAGCGTATTGGCCGGTGGGAGGTTATCGGTAGCAGCAGGTGGTCTCGCAAATACCCTGGCCCTAAGCCATGGAGCGCTTTAAAGGTGAGAACCAACACCTTAAAGCGCACCCGGAAGACCACCGGGAGCCAATGCAGCTCGCGCAGGAGAGGTGTTACGTGGGAGCGCCACGTCGCTCCCATAATCACCCGCGCGGTCGCATTCTGCACCAGCTGGAGCCTCCGGGTGCTCCTCAGGGGGAGCCCCATGTAGAGAGCGTTACAGTAGTCCAGGCGTGACGTAACCAAGGCATGAGTGACTGTGCTCAAGGAGTCCCGATCCAGAAAGGGGCGCAACTGGCGTATCAGGCGAACCTGATAAAAAGCCCCCCTGGCCACGGCCGTCATATGCTCTTCTAAAGACAGCCGTGTGTCCAGGAGGATGCCCAAGTTGCGAGCCTCCTCTGTGGGGGTCAGTGACTCGCCCCCAATAGCCAGCGATGGCACCAGCTGGCTATACCGGGACGCCGGCATCCACAGCCACTCGGTCTTGGAAGGGTTGAGCCGAAGCCTGTTCCTCCCCATCCAGACCCACACGGCCTCCAGACACTGGGACATCACTTCGAGGGCATCATTGGGGTGGTCTGGGGTGGAAATGTACAGCTGAGTGTCATCAGCGTACAGATGGCATCGCACCCCAAAACCATGGATGATCTCACCCAGCGGCTTCACATAAATGTTGAACAGGAGTGCCTCGAGGTCGACCTCTGCCCCCCTGCCAACACAGACTGCGACCGGTCAGAGAGATAGGAGGAGAACCACCGCAGCACGGTGCCTCCCACCCCCAGTCCCTCCAGCCGGCACAGCATGATACCATGGTCGATGGTATCAAAAGCCGCTGAGAGGTCTAATAGGACCAGAACAGAGGAGCAACCCCTGTCCCGAGCCCTCCAGAGATCATCCACCAATGCGACCAATGCCGTCTCCGTGCTGTACCCAGGCCTGAAGCCGGACTGGCACGGATCTAGATAGACGGTTTCATCCAGGAACTGGGGGAGCTGTCGCGCAACCACACTCTCCACAACCTTCGCAACAAAGCGAAGGTTGGAGACCGGACGATAGTTTGCCAAAACGGCCGGGTCCAGAGAAGGCTTCTTGAGGAGGGGCCTCACCACCGCCTCTTTCAAGGCGGGAGGCAAGAAACCCTCTCTCAAAGAAGCATTTATGATCCTCTGGAGCCAGCCTCGTGTTACCTCCCGGGTGGCCAGTACCAGCCAGGAGGGGCACGGGTCCAATAAACATGTGTTTGCGTTTAGCCTCCCCAGGATCCTGTCCACGTCCTCAGGAGTCACAGGGTCGAACTCATCCCAGATAACATTCTCAAGACCAGCCTCAGTCACCCCGCCGGGATCTACCCAGTCAGAGTCCAATCCTTCCCGAATCTGAGCGATTTTATCGTGCAGATACTGTGCAAAATCCTCAGCCTGCCCTTGCAAGGGGTCTTCCCGTGCTCCCTGATGTAGGAGGGAGCGAGTCACCCTAAACAAGGCGGCTGGGATTGAGAAGAAGAAAGATTGCTGTACAATAAAAAAGATGAAATGGAAGAAAGGCAACCCCGAACATGCATAAATGCACTAGGATAAAGAATGAGTTATTTAAAAATAAAAGAGAATAAATATGAGTTAAAACAGACTTCCGGTTTGTCTGCCTCCGACGAAAGACGGTCCCTTTTTAGGACCGCCAGCCCCGCCACCTGTAGAGCTGCTTCGATCTCAAGAAGCGGCTTGAAAACTCCCAAATCTGAAGGATTGGTGGAGAAGAGCAAGCAAGGAGCAGGTTGAGCCCCTTTGAGCCCCCAGAAAATCGCTACTGGGGAGGAAACAGGCGCGGCTCCCTTTCAACCTGCGGAGACTCCGGACGGCGTGGGACAACTCTGTTTTGCGCAGAGCAAGTCGCTGCAGCAACCTTTCAAACTAATGAAACTAACTTCAATAATTAGCGGAAACAACAACCTGAACCTTCAAATCTAGAAACTGCAAGTATTATTCTTCTTGTGACTTTTTGATTTAAGTAAAAGTCGGAGCGAGTGAAAGCGGCTTGAAAAAATGGCGCCCAGCTCCAGCGTTAACAAGCTGAGAGTGAGAGTGGTTTTGTAAAGTTATTTTAACAAGCTACAAAGTAACACCGCTTGTAACATGCTGGAAAAGGAGAAGAGGAAAAATTCTTTTAAAACAAGCCTGAGCTTGCTTCAGTCTAACTCTATTCCCAATTTGATTAAACCTGGGGGATTTTTTTAGAGGACTTTGTGGTGGTGAAAAAGGAAAAAGGATCTCCTTTTTCAGAAAAGCTAATCTACGTGGCAGAATGGCTTCTAAGAAACAGGAAGGAAAGGCAGCAGTGGGGGGGATCCCCCACGCGTAAACCTGAGCAGCAGACTGAGAGAAGATCATGGAGATTAAATGAAAATTTGTTTAGATATGAAAAAAACATAATAGAACTTAAAAAGCAGATTAAAGAATTTTTTGAAATAAACTTGAATAAGGGTACCCCAATTGAAATTGTGTGGGATGCGAGTAAAGCGTATATGAGAGGGGTACTCATTCATATGAATTCTAAACATAAACTGAATCGACAAAAGAAAAGAGTTGAACTGGAAGTAGAAATAAAGAATAAAGAACAGTTACTTATTAAAAATCCAACAGACGAAAGAATACGTGGTGCTATAAAACTTTTGAAAGATCAATTCCAAATGCTTATGGAGGAACAAGCTGCAACTAATTTACAATATGCGAAGCATAATACATTTTGTAATGCCAATAAACCGGGCAAGATGGTTGGCCTACACATTAAGGAAGAAGCAGAGTATACGGACTATTGATAGTATTGATGTTGGAGGGAAAGAAATTTTTCAACAAAAATTAATTAAAGAAGTTTTTGTAGATTACTACAATAAATTATATGCTAAAGATGATGTGCAGAATGGACTTATAGAAAAATACTTAGAAAATAAAAGAGTCACAAAAATTACCAACCAACAAAAGAAAAGAATGAATTATCCTATAACAGTTGAGGAGATAATTGCAGCAATTAAACAACTGAAAACAGCTAAAGCTCCTGGAACGGATAGCTTGACTGCAGTATATTATAAAACTTTGCAAGCAGAAATGGTGGAACAACTTAGAGACTTATTTTGTAACATACAACAAGGGGGTAAAATACCCCCATCATGGAAAACAGCTTACATTTCTTTGATACCAAAAGAGAAAGTAGGTCTTAAAAAACCGGAGAATTATAGACCAATATCTCTTCTGAAATGATTATAAAATTTACGCAAAAGTATTAGCCAACAGATTGATGCCAGTAATTCAAGAGGTGATTCATGATGATCAAGCGGGATTTATAGAGGGTAGATATATGAAGGACAATGTAAGGCAAGTTATTGATTTATTGGAATATCTTGAGAAGAATAAACAGATCCCTGCAGTGCTGGTTTTCTTGGATGCGGAGACGGCATTTGATAGGGTGGACTGGAATTTTCTATTAAAGACTTTAAAAAAGATGGACTTTGGGGATCAATTTATACAGGCGGTTTCAGCAATTTACCAAGAGCAAAAGGCACAGATTATTATCAATGGAAGTTTGACAACAGATTTTAATATTGAAAAAGGAACAAGACAAGGTTGTCCCTTATCCCCATTGTTATTTATTTTAACACTAGAAGTCTTATTGGATACAATACGTGACTCGAATATCTTGAAAGGTATAGTGATAAGGCAAGAGGACTACAGAATAAGGGCATTTGCAGATGATCTGGTTGTTACCCTAACACAGCCAATGGAATCAATAATCCAGATGAAAGACATTATAAAAGACTATGGCACAGTATCAGGATTTAGACTGAACCAGAAAAAAACTAAGATGATAGTTAAAAATATGACACAAGATCGAAAACATGAACTTGAAAGCAGGGCAGGTTTTGAGATTGTACCTAAGGTTAAATATCTAGGAGTTCAGGTTGCAGAATCAAACATGAAATTGTTTCAAAATAATTATGAGGTGTTGTGGCGAGATATACAGAAAGATATAGAGACTTGGAAAAAACTGCAACTGTCCTTACTTGGAAGAATAGCAGCAGTTAAGATGAATATTTTGCCAAGATTTCTTTTTTGTTTCAAATGATTCCGGTGCTTAAAAGTGATAAACAACTGAAAGAATGGCAAAGTGGATTGAATAAGTTTGTCTGGAACGAGAAAAAAACGAGAGTGAAACTGAAAATTATGCAAGATGCTCCAGAAAGGGGAGGTCTTAAACTTCCAAACCTACAGTTATATTATGAAGCAGCAGCTTTGACTCAAGCAAGTGATTGGTTTGGAAGGAAAAAGACTGGAATATTGAATATAGAAAGTTTTGATCTCGAATTTGGTTGGCATGCTTACTTATTTTATGAGAACAGAGTGGATAAAGTGTTTAAAAGCCATATACTTAGAGATTCTTTGATCAGAGTTTGGAAGAAGCACCGACTCAAATGGGATTATAAAATACCGCTATGGCTGGATCTTGGTCATATCATGTGGAATACAAATATAATGTCACTCGGGGGGTTTTTATATAAAGAAGTTCTTTTTACAGATGCGGGCAGATGGCAACTGAAGACATTAGAGACACTGTTGGACGAAGGGATTAATTTAACTTGGTTACAGTATAATCAACTTCAACTGAGATGGAAAGAGGACCAAAAAACTGGTATTATGTTGCATGAGGAAGAATTGGTTAGACATATAAAAGAGAAAAGTCCAATGCATATTAAAAGGCTTTACAATGTTTTGTTAGAAAGGGATTCAGAAACTGAATTGGTTAAAGATTGCATGATTAAGTGGGCACAAAATTTTGCAGAACCAGTGATGTTGGAAACATGGGGAAAAATATGGGTTCAGAATGTTAAATTTACACAATCGCAGAATTTGAGGGAAAATTTTTATAAAATGTTTTATAGATGGCATTTAGATCCTAAGAAATTGTCGTGTATGTACCCTAATGTTCAGTCAAAATGTTGGAGATGTGATTGTTTAGATGCTACATATTATCATGTTTGGTGGACCTGTAAGAAAGTTAAGGCTTTTTGGATAAAAATTTGGTGGGTTATGCAGAATGTTTTGAGGAAAAAAATTCAATTTTCTCCAAAATTGTTTTTACTGGGTATAGTTAAGGGTTTTACAATGGATGAAACGAAGTTGATATTGTATATGATAACAGCAGCGAGATTATTGATAGGTAAATATTGGAAAAACGAAGCTTTGCCCACTATCGAGGAATGGACTTTGAAGATGGCCAGCTTTGCAGAGATGGCGAAGATTACAGCATATCTAAAAGATCGCTCACAAGAGACTTATGAATGGGAATGGAAAAAGTGGATAGATTATGTGCAGAACAAATATCAAACTAGGAAGTATCAAATAACTTTTCACTGAAAGTATTATATAAAAATAGAAATATTTGAATTTTGTGAAGATGAAAACTATATGGGGATGGAGGGGTTCAGGTTTTATAAAAAGGGGATTTTGATGGGATTATATTCTGTGAAAGTCAGGGGGTTGGGGAGGGTTAGGTTGGGGAGCTTGGGGTGGGTTGGGGGGGAAAATGGGGTGAAAATGTAATTGTAAAACTTTTGCAATAAAAAAAAGAAAAGAAAAATTAGAATTAGAGGATGAATAAAGATGTTATTTATACAAATAAGCATAGAAAATTTAAGACATGATCAAAAAATGGGAAAAGGAAATTTTGGCAAAAATTGTAACTGAGTAAAATGTATTTGAATATGTTAAATTGTATAAGTTATGATATGGCCAATACTCTGAAAATTGTGGGGGGGGATCAATAAAACTTGATTCAAAAAAATAAAAAAGAAAGCTATGTGGCCAGCTGTCCAATTTGTGCAGTGGCAAAGAGACCATCAGGGAAGCCCACAGGGCTTTTACAGACTGTGGCCAGCTCCTAGGTACAGTGGAAAGAAATATCTATGGACTTTATTGTGGAATTATCTGAAAGTAGGGGAAATACTGTTATTTGGGTTGTTTTCTATCTTTTTTCAAAATAGGTGCCCTTTGTTCCCTGCCTTAAGATTCCCTCTACAAGATGCTAGCTAAACTTTTTGTACAACATGTGTATAGTTTGCACAGTGTGCCTGAGCGCATTAATTCAGATAGAGGAGTGCAATTTGCATCACAGTTTTGGTGGGGATTTTTGAAGCTGCTGGGAACCGCCCAGGACTTAAGCTCCTCCCATCACCCCAAACTAACTGGGTGTGTGAGAGAACCAACTCTACCCTGGAACAGTACCACAGATGCTACATTAATTACCAACAGGACAATTGGGCTGACCTTTTGCCTTTTGCAGAGGTAGCATATAACAATTCTGTGCACAGTAGCACAGGATTAACCCCATTTAAAATGGCCTCCAGGCAGGACTTTGTAGCTATGCCAGAGCTGCCTCAAGAGAAACCACATGTACCCTCCTAAGCGGAGTAAATAGCCCAACTGCAGAACACTTGGCCAGTTGCCCATAAGGCACTGGAGGAGACATATTAGGTACATAAGAAACAAGCTGACAAAAAAATGTGTGAAGCCAAAAGATTTTAACGTAGGTGACAGAGTTTACCTCACTATGAAATACTTAAGTCCACAAACGGAATATATCCCAATGCCCACGGAAATTTTGTATTAAAGAATATCACCTGATATACAACCCCCATATGTGGAGTCTGATGTATTTTGGATACAATTTTCAGCCTAAAGCACTGCAGAACCTATTTGTGTGAAACAGCAGAACATATTTGTGTAAAAGACAGACTAGAAATAAAAATTAAAATAAGTAAGAAAATAGTAAGAGAAAACCTGTCTGACCTTGATGAATATAAATCACAGGACCTGATGGATTGCATCCCAGAGTTCTGAAAGAGCTGTTGTATCATATCTTTTAAAAAAACTTGGACTGGAGAACTACCAGAGGATTGGAAAAAAGCTGATGTGGTTCCCATCTTCAGAAAAGGAAAAACCAGACCCAGGAAACCACAGCCTAAATCAATACCTGGGAACATACTGAAAAAATAATCAAAAAACAGATCCGTGGACATCTAGAAACAAAGTTATAACTATAACTATAGCCAGCGCAGGTTTGTTAAAAATAAATCATGCCAAACCAATCTTATTTCATTCTTTGACAAAGTGACTAAATTAGTAGATCAGCGAAATGCTGTGGACATTGTATATTTGGACTTCAGCAAGGCATTTGAAAAACTAAACTACAATCTACTTCTTGGTAAGCTACCATGTTTTCCCAATAATAAGATGTCTTATATTTTTTTGAACCCTGAAATAAGCGCGTGGCCTTATTGCCATGCGCTCAAAAGCCTGATTGGGCTTATTATCGGGGGGGGGGGGGGAGGTAAGGTAGAAAAATGGACTAGACAGCATCACCACCAGATGCATTTGTAACTGGCTAACAAACCATACTCAATGAGTAGTCCTTAATGGTACCACATCCACATGGAGGGAAGCAAGCAGTGGGGTACCACAAGGTTCTGTCTTAGGCCCAGTACTCTTCAATATCTTCATAAATGACTTAGATGAGAGACTAGAAGGAAAACTCATTGAATTTGCAGATTACACTAAACTGGCAGGAATAGCCAACACTCCAGAAGACAAGCTCAGGATCCAAAAATATCTTGCTAGACTTGAACAATGGGCCCTTATCCAACAAAATGAAATTTAATGTGGAGAAAAGCAAAGTGTAACACCTGGGCAGAAAAAACCAAAGGTACAAGTAGGCGATTAGGCGAAACCTGGCTCCAAGACAGTAACTGTGAGAGGGACTTTGGAGTCTTAGTGGACGATCATTTAAACATGAGTCAGCAGTGTGCAGCAGCAGCCAAAAAAGCTAATACAATCCTGGGTTGTATAAACAGAGGCATGAAATCAAAATCATATGAAATATTAGTACTGCTTTATAAAACACTTGGAATACTGCATCCAGTTTTGGTCACATTACAAAAAAGGTGTTGAGACTTTGGAAAAAGTGCAAAGAGGAGCAACTAAGATGATTAAAGGCCTGGAGGCTAAAACATATGAAGAATGGTTGCTGGATTTGGGTTTGGCTAGTCTAGAGAAAAGAAGGACTACGGGGGACATGATAGCAGTATTTTAATATTTGATAGGCTGCCACAAAGAGGGGGTCAATTTATTTTCCAAAGCACCAGCAGGCAGGACAAGAAACAATGGATGGAAACTAATCAAGGAGAGAAGCAACCTAGAATTGAGGAGAAACTTCCTAACAGTGAGGACAACTAACCAATGGAACAGCTTCCCTTCAGATATTGTGGGTGCTTTCATCACTGGAGGTTCATCCAGTGGCATCACTGCTCACGGGCTGGATGTGGGGCCTGAGGTGGAGGGGAGAGTGGGCGGGCAGCCCTCAGGAAATTGCTGCACTGGGTCTCGCAGGCCTCCCGCCCATCTCTG
This sequence comes from Arizona elegans, assembly GCA_022577455.1. Taxonomy (NCBI): domain Eukaryota; kingdom Metazoa; phylum Chordata; class Lepidosauria; order Squamata; family Colubridae; genus Arizona; species Arizona elegans. The sequence continues at coordinate 165,796,703 of JAKOOJ010000001.1, read as the reverse complement.
CTTCTGTGAGGCAGAAAGAAAGCCATAAAAGTCTTCGCCCGTGCCCTCCCGGGGCCCTGGTCTCAGCGCCGATTCAAGTGCGTCCTCCGCGGACTGCTAAGAACCCGAGGCTGGTGGCACCAAGGCAGCCCACGCCTCCTGCTGCTTTGGGCTCAGAGCTGTAAGCTGCATCCAGGAAGCACTGCGCCAGAGAGAAGCCACCAAGGTCAACCCTAGTTTTGTTGCCCATTGCAGCTTGGAATCTCAAATACAACTGAGAATGAATGTTGTGTTGTAACTAGTCCGGGTGCTAGATCAGCCCCCTGTGAACTTGTCTCTCAAGGAGCCCGGCCACTCGCCAAACACTGAGTTGTCTGGACTCCCAGTGACAGGATGGGGTCCTTCAAGCACTTAGGTTGGCTGTTTAGTAGCTTCAGCCAGCGGCTACAACACAAACATTCATTCTCGGCCGTATTTGAGATTCCTAGCTGCAGTTTACTCATGAGCGCCATTGGCCGGGAGAGGTGGGGAGAAAGGCGAGAGGGCAGCATGGTTGAGGGTGCAGGAGCCAGGCGCGGGCAGGTAGATTAGAGGCAGCCGGCAGATCACTGGCTTACTTGGCTGCTTGCCACTCAGAGGGCATAGGCAGCAAACGAAACCCATGCTGTGGCTGCCGCTGCCGCCTCCTGCCTCTGTGCATCAAGGAGGCTGAGCAGCAGCGGAGAGAGCACAGATGTCCTGAGCCACAGGAACAGGAAATGGCTGCCAGCAATGCCCTCAGGCGAAGATGTTGCGAGCGGGGAGGCTCGACCCGTCTCAGGAGCCGCAAAGTGCTGGCTGCCCAACACCTGCCGAGCCTCCTCCCACTGCACCTGGCTTCCACCTCCACACCAGAACCACTCGCATGCCCAGCGGGAAGGGGGAGGCTGGCGACTGGCTGGACCCGCTTTAATGGAGAGGCGTCCTCGACAATCTGGCATGGCATGGAGGTTCAGCTGGCCAATTCCTAGCTGCAATGGACAGCAAAGCTTGGGTTGACCCCAGCCGCTTCTCTCCATCGCGGTGCTTTCTGGATGCGGCTTACAGCTCCGAGCCTGAGCAGCGGGAGGTGAGGGCTGCCTTGAGTGTTCAAGTTTCAAGTGACAAAAAAAGTGTTACTTTTGGGGAGACTGCGGGATTGCCCTGCCTCCCCACCGGCCAGCTGGTCTTCAGCGCACGGCTCGTCAGCCTCCAGACATCAGATTCCCACCACCCAGCACCAGTTCAGGGGTTCCTTCCTCCCTCCAGGGGACAGAGAGAGAGAGAGAAAGAGACAGAGAGGGAGGGAAGGAAACAGAGAGAGACAAGAGAGAGAGAGAGAGAGAGAGAGAGGGAGGGAGGGAGGGAGGGAGAGAGAGAGAGAGGGAGGGAGGGAGGGAGGGAGGGAGAGGGAGGGAGGGAGAGACTGAGACTTGTTGTTTGTAAGGTCCTTGGGGCTGAGAATTGCTGCAAAACTGAGTTTCCCGGAGTGGACCACTACACTCTAAACAACTTAAAAAATGATCTAGTAAAAAGAGCAACATGCAAACAAAAGCAAATAAAACACCCCCAGGAACAAAACAAATTGAAGTTTAATTTGTGTGTATTGTTTAATGGACTTCTAAATTGGCAAAATGGATTGCTAAATTGGCCACACCTACAGTCACATGACCACCAGCCACATGACCACCTAGCCATGCCCATCCAGCCGGTCCGGCCCCCCAACAGTCTGAAGGACCATGAATTGGCCCCGTTTAAAAAATTTGAGGACCCCTGGTATAGGATCTCCTGCTTGAGCAGGGCACTGGTCTAGAAAACCTCCAAGGTACCTTCCAGTTCTAATCTGGATTCTGAAACAAGCTAACAAAAAACGTGTGAAACCAAAAGATTTTAAAGTAGGTGATAGATTTTATCTTGCCATGAAGTACTTACAGTCTACAAAAGGAATATATCCCAATGCCCAAGGAAATATTGTATTAAAGAATATCATCTGATGTACAACCCCCATATGTGGAGTCTGAAGTATTTTGGATATAATTTTCAACCAAAGGTACTGCACAGCATATTTGTGAGAAACAGCTCATAAAACCTTATCATACAAATTATTCTAATTTAAACAAAATACCACACCAGAACAAAAAATACAATTTAAGAATGTAGAGGCTTATAATGCTTCCATTATTTGCAATGCTAAAATAAAATCTAATACCCTGGGTGTGGTGCATTAGTCTTGTGCATTAACACAGAAATCCTCTTTGGAAAAGAGAAAAACTCATAAAAAACCATAAACTCATCTTCCTGTTCTGTATATTTTTGTATATACAAACTTCCTTGTAATTTTACTGATTGGCTCCTCACAATTATCTCAGTACTGCTGCCAGCAATGAATATTGAAAACTGAGAATACATTGAAAAGTATCTCCCTGCCATTACAGTAAGATGTTATGGAAGCACAATGTTTGAGTTTACAGATCCATGCTGCAAAACTGCAGAAAACAGAGTTTGCATCATTAAGCCATCCTGGTTTTTGCAACCCAGATCTGTTTTCCATATAAACTGTTGCTGTTATAAATCATAGTTTCCATTTTAGTGAAATGAGTGAAACAAACTATTGCGGCTCACTCAGTGAATGGTTAAGCAAACCACAAATGAGTAGGTGAACCAGATAATCTAATCATCAGCAGATGGAAAGACCTCAGAAAAGTAACTCTGTAATTTTAAAAATGCTCTGCTCTGCAAAGTCAGTATGCCAGAGCAAAGGCAACAGGACTTAGTGTGCTTATTTTCAAAGTACAGCCACTGGCAGAGCAAAAGTTGCTTCCAATTCCCCATCCCAGGTCTGGCCTTGACAGTAGCTGAGAGAGAAGGAAGGCATTGCATTCCAAAGGCTTCTATCAGTTCAACAGACAGTTGAACAGCTTCGAGGTACTGGGTAAGAGGGAGGACAGGCTGCAAAAAGCCTGGATTTATGGACCTTCTTGGCATTCCTTCCTGTAATTAAGAGAAAACTATTTCTTTTGCTCCTCTAACAGGGAGGCAATAAGCTTTGCCACGGAACTGATTCAAACTTTGCAGAAGCAATGGCTAAAATAACCCCTCCCAGGAACAGACACATCATTCTCATTCCCTCATCCCCTCATTCTCTATTCCTCTCTGCTGCATTTACACTATTACAGCCTTTGAAAAGAAGAAAAGTTTTTGTCCTAATTTGTGTCAGTACTGCAAGTTGTGCCTATTCAATGTGAAGCGAACTGACTGTGTAGTGATTGACCCGTTTAAAGTTTCCTGCATCTAAGAAACTAACCTAATGAAATCTGGATCTTTTTAAATCACAGATAGAAAAAATCCAAAAAAGATAAACAACTTCAAGAACATTCAGACAGGTTTAATCCTAATTTGCAGCCTAAAATGATATTTTGAAATTTTGAAACCAGGGAAGGATTCAAACTTTCCTCAAAGTTACAAGCCAATTGCTGTTCTCTGTGTCACCTACAAACTTTTAGAAAGATTTGTGTCAAACAAATGCCCTAGAAATTGAATCTGTAATCCAAATAGAACAAACTGGATTTTGCCCCAAACATGACTGTAGCGATCAAGAGAGTTTCCGGAAGAAACACGGTGTGACTGGTTGGGAAAATACCAGGCTCCGATGAGCTTGGCGAAACCCAGCCAGACGAACCATCACCGGGGGGTCTTCGGACCGGATCTGTCCTGTAGAGACAGTGAAGAGGAGAGGCAGCTCGTTAGCTAAAGAGGAACAGGCAAGTTCCTCGGAAAGCCCAAGAAAAGCTCTTCAATCCAGCGATGGGAATCAGTGCGAATCGCCATGAATCACATCCGGAATAAGCATTGTGCAGGAGTGAAGATTTGGACAGAGTACTGGTACTGGGTGAGTGATTGGCCAACTCACAGGTAATAAAAGAAAATTTGGAAAATTTTAGAGTTACCCCGGTGTGGAAATAGCAGCTAAATAGTGATGGGAGGAGACAATGGATAGAGAGAAAATATGGAAGTGACAAGCACTCTATAGGAGAGTCCGACTAAAGATTTAAAATTGAAGGTGAATGAAAATGTAAAGTTGGAATTTGGACTTTTCCGATGTGGATTGGATTATAAACTGACTGGTTGGACATAAAAGTTAAAGAAGAAGTGGGAAAACTTTCTTTTTCTCTTTTTTAAATTCGTAAAGATTGATAAAGTGGATTACAATACAAAATGGACACTTTTTAACTGGCTGAGTGGAATTGTAGATTATAAAGAGACATCTTCAGGAGAAATAAGAGTATGACACTAAACTTTTTGTTTTGAGGGAAAACTTTGAAGTAGTGAGAAAAAAAAATAAAACCTTGAACTTTTAAAATGATAAACTGTTAGACTACAAGCGGTTAGACTTTGATGATTAAAAAAGGAGGATTACAATGTGGCTTTAAATTGGAATAATATCAACCCAGAAAGAATAAAATGGCGCAGGAACTTAAGGAAATGATGAAGATGATGTGCTTGGAAATAAAGGAAATGATTACAATCTTGCATGGAAAATCAAACTTGATGAATCAAAGAATACATGGAAGCTAAAAAGGAAATAAGCAATGAAAAACAGGAAAGAGAGATTGACAACGAAGAAGACGACAAAGACAAAGAGACTGACTATGGAAAATTAAACAATGATATGGGTTGTAATAATAAAAGGAAGAACCTTAAAAACTACAGTGGGATTAATAATGGGGAATATAGAAAAAGGGGAAAGAAACAGAGAAGGAAAAGAGGATGGAATAGAAAAAATATAAAAAGATTAAAAAATTACAATGGGATTTACAGTGGAAGTACAAGAAAGAGGGAAAAGGAATGGAAAATAACGGGAAATAAAGGGCAAAACAAAAGATTTTATGACTTTAAAATACAAAACAAATCTACTGGGATTAACAATGGAAATATAAGAAAAAGGAAAGAGAGAGAAGGAATATTGGGAAATATAGGGCAGAATAGGAGAGCTCAGAATTTTAAAACACAAAAGAAAGGAAGAGGGAGGAAAAAGAAAAAGAATAGAAACGGAGAAAGGAAGAAAGGGAGAAAGAAATGAAAGAGGGAATACATTTAGAACTGTAAGATTTAACAGATAAGATGAATGTTAGAAAAAAAGATAAAATAGTGATACCAATTAAGTGACTTAAAATGATGGGAAAATATAGAGATGTATGAAGTAAATGAAATAAGACTTATATTTTATGTTTTAAATATGCTATATTGAAAATTAGAGAAATTGCAAGAATTGTCATATTCTAAATTACAGTGTTGGAGATTGATAAAATGATAAGTTGTAATAATATGGATAAATTTAATTGGGGGAATTGTAATAATTGTAATATTTTAAATTATATATTTGAAATGTAATCAAAAAACAGAAAAGAAGGCGAATTAAGATTACATTAAGAACTAATTAGGTTGGGGGAAATTAGAAATGATTAAGATGTGATTTATAAACATATATTATTAATTATTAAAAAGATAAGAGGAATTTTGAGAAATATATTTTAATAAATGAAAGAAAGGTCAGGGTTGCCTGGACACCATAATTGAAAATATTAAATTGAAAATGTATACAGCAATAGAGAAAGATGAAAGAAGAAGTAGAGAGATGGAAGAGAAGGGGAAGGAGAGAGAGGGATAGAAGAGAGGGGAGGAAGGAAGGTGGGAAATTAGAGTAGGAGAGAGGGTTAGTTAGGGAGGAAGAAAGAAGGAGAAGGAGAAAGGAAGGGGGAGTAGTAAGGTGTAGGAGAGGAGGGGGAAAGTAAGAAGGAAGGAAGAGAGGGAGATGGAAGAGACTGAGAAGAAAGATTGCTGTATAACAAAAAAGAGGAAATGGAAGAAAGGCAACCCCAAACAGACATATAAATATTAAGATAAAGAAGAAATTGTTAATAAATAAAAGAGAATAAATGTGAACAAGTAGGAAAATTAGAATTTGAGAGCGAATGAAGATATTGTTTATACAAATAAGCATAGAAATATTAAGATATGAATTAAAGAAAAAATAGGGGTGAAAGGAAGATTTTGGCAAAATTGTAATTGAGTAAAATGTATTTGAATTTGAAAAATTGTATAAGATAAGATATGGCCAATACTTTGTTCAAAAAAAGATGCGGGTGAATGTGGGGGGGAAATTCAATAAAACTTGATTCAAAAAAATGATTGTAGCAATCAAGTCCTTGCACTAACTTCCTACCTGGAGAATGGATTCCAAAGGAAAATTTATTTATTTATTTATTTATTTATTTATTTATTTATTAAATTTTTATACCGCCCCCTCTCCCGAAGGACTCAGGGCGGTGAACAGCCAAGATTAAAAAACATATAATATAAACATTAAAATAGATTTAAAAGAAAAATTAAATCCAAAATGGCTCCCCAATTTAAAACGCCTTACCCATAACCCTATAATTAAACAAATTTAAAATTTCCACATTTAAAAGGGGGAAGATTTAGGCCAGGCCGGCTTGATGAAATAGAAGAGTCTTAAGCGCGCGGCAGAAGGTGCGCAGATCCGGGATCCTCCGTATCTCTGGGGGGGAGCTCGTTCCAGATAGTAGGTGCCCCCACAGAGAAAGCTCTCCCCCTAGGGGCCGACAGCCGACATTGTTTGGCCGACGGCACCTGGAGGAGCCCCTCTCTATGGGAGTATACTGGCCGGTGGGAGGCTATTGGTGGTAGCAGGCGGTCCCGTAAATAACTAGGTCCTAAGCCATGGAGCGCTTTAAAGGTGATAACCAGAACCTTGAAGCGCACCCGGAAAACCACCAGGAGCCAGTGCAGCTCGCGCAGGAGAGGTGTTACATGGGAACTCCACGTCGCTCCCATAACCACCCGCGCGGCCGCACTCTGTGCCAGTTGGAGCCTCCGAGTGCACCTCAAGGGGAGCCCCATGTAGAGAGCATTGCAATAGTCCAGCCGAGAGGTAACGAGGGCACGAGTGACTGTGCGTAGGGAGTCCCGATCTAGAAAGGGAGGCAACTAGCGGATCAGGCGAACCTGATGAAAAATCCTCCCGGTCACGGCCATCAAATGCTCTTCTAAAGACAGCCGTGAATCCAGGAGGACGCCCAAGTTGCGAGCCCTATCCGTGGGGGCCAAAGATTCGCCCCCAATAGTCAGCGATGGCACCAGCTGACTATATCGGGACGTCGGAAACCACAGCCACTTGGATGGGTTGAGCCTGAGCCTGTTCCTCCCCATCCAGATCCGTACGGCCTCCAGGCACTGGGACATCACTTCAAGGGCATCGTTGGGGTGGTCCAGGGTGGAGATGTACAGCTGGGTGTCGTCAGCGTACTGATGGTACTTCACCCCAAAACCATGGATGATCTCACCCAAAGGCTTTACATAAATGTTGAACAAAAGGGGCGAGAGGACCGATCCCTGCAGCACCCACATATAAGGGGCCTCGGGGTCGACCTCTGCCCCCCTGTCAACACAGACTGTGACCGGTCAGAGAGAAAGGAGGAGAACCACTTTAGTACGGTGCCTCCCACCCCCAACTCTTCCAACCGGTGCAGCATGATACCATGGTCGATGGTATCAAAAGCCGCTGAGAGATCTAACAGGACCAGGACAGAGGATCAACCCCTGTCCCAAGCCCTCCAGAGATCATCAACCAACGCAACCAATGCCGTTTCCGTGCTGTACCCAGGCCTGAAACCCAACTGGAACGGATCCAGATACGATGCTTCATCCAGGTACCGGGGAAGCTGTCCCACAACCACACTCTCAACAACCTTCGCTACAAAATGAAGGTTGGAGACTGGACGATAATTAGCCAATATTGCCGGGTCCAGGTTCTTGAGGAGAGGCCTCACCACTGCCTCCTTAAGGGCGGCGGGGAGGACACCCTCACCCAGTGAAGCATTTATAATCCCCTGGAGCCAGCCTCGCGTCACCTCCCGGGAAGCCAACACTAACCAGGAGGGACACGGGTCCAACAAACATGTGGTCGCATTCAATCTACCCAGAATCCTGTCCACGTCATCTGGGGTCACAGGATCAAACTCATCCCAGATAACAGTCTCAAGACCTGCCTCCGTCACCCCCACTGGATCTACCCAGTCAGAGTCCAGACCTTCCCGAATCTGAGTGATTTTGTCATGCAGATACTGAACAAAATCCTAGGCTCTTCCAAGGGGTCCTCCCGCGCTTCCTGGTGGAGCAGGGAGTGGGTCACCCTAAACAGGGCGGCCGGGCGATTATCTGATGACGCAATAAGAGCAGCAAAATGAGCACACTAGGTAATTCCTAATATGAGATCTTACCAGTGTCCGGTCCGATTCAGAAAGACTAGCCCTCCAACTACTCTCTAGGCGTCTTTTCCGGCGCTTCATCTCCCTCAACTCCTCGGTGAACCAAGGAGCCAGGCAAGATCGGCGCCGGGCCAGAGGCCACAAAGGCACGACTCGATCCAGAGGTCCAGCGGCCGCCCTATCCCAGGCAGCCACTAGGTCTCCAGCCGAGGCGTGAGCCAGAACCTCAGGAATTGGCCCAAGCTCCGTCTGGAACCTATCTGGTTCCATCAGGCGCCTGGGGCAGTACCATCTTATCGGTTCCGCCTCCCTGTGGTGGGGTGCCGCGGTTCGAAGGTCAAGGTGAAGGAGAGAGTGATCCGACCATGACAAGGGCTCGATGACTATATCCCCTATCTCAAGATCACTCAACCACTGTCCAGAGACAAAAACCAGGTCCAGTGTGTTTCCCCCTGTGTGCGTAGGGTCATGAATTAGCTGGGTCAGGTCCATGGCTGTCATGGAAGCCATGAACGAAATGAAAATGAAATATATCTCTGTTTTTCTTCACCTCTTGGCAGCCTACCTGGGGAGAAGGGCTTCTCAAACGAATAAAGGTTATACCTTCTTGTAACACCATTGCCTTCATTGACAACATATTGATTAATGGGTCATTTCTTCACGTTTTCACAGAATTCAATAGAAGCAGATATTGTAAGTTGAATCATGGACTACCAGAAGGATCAGTGCTATGCCCTGGACTTTTTAACTTGTACATCCATGACCTGCCTGAAGCTGTTTTTAAGAAGAGATTAGATAACTATTTGTCTGAAATAGTATAGAATCTCCTGCTTGAGTGGAGGGTTGGACTGGAGGACTTCCAGCATCCTTTCAACTCTATTTTTCTGTTCCATTATTCTTTCTATGATCATGTGCATTCATCCCATCAAGCCCAAAGAAAGTCTGGAATGGAATAGGACCAGTGGTAAAATCCAATTTTTTTTTACTACCGGTTCTGTGAGCATGGCTTGGTGGTGTGGCTTGGTAGGCATGGCAGGGGAAGGATACTGCAAAATCTCCATTCCCACCCCACTCCAGGGGAAGGATACTGCAAAATCCTCATTCCCACCCCACTCTGGGGCCAGCCAGAGGTGGTATTTGCCAGTTCTCCAAACTACTCAAAATTTCCACTACCAGTTCTCTGAACTGCTCAAAATTTCCGCTACCAGTTCTCCAGAACCTGTCAGAACCTGCTGGATTTCACCTCTGTACAGGACCATAATGGCGAACTTGTGGCACACGTGCCAGACATGGCATGCAGAGCCCTCTCTATGGGCACACATGCCGTCGCCCCAGCCCAGCTCCAATCGCATTTCTCGAGCGTGTTTTATTCAATCAATTCCAACTTCTCACAAAAGAAAGATCTCACAAAGTTGGAATTGAGTGAACTTTTTCACTCACACGCTTCACAATGGGAGTGGCGGGGTCAGTCCTCCTCCTGAAGCCCATTATGACTGTGGCTCCCTGTCACCCTGTCGCAGCAGAGGGATGAAAGAGCTGTCACCCTGTCATGGCGATGGGTGGAGCCTTAGTGCAGGCCTCTACACTTGCCTTTGCATGGCAACAGGATTCCGTCTTCATCGTGGTACATTTGCTGTTGCCACCAGCAAAGAGGGCTGGAAGAGAACAGCGGGGGTGAATCTTGCGGGGTGGGGGCCATCCCCCAAGCCTGGCCTTCCTCGTCCTTGGCAGCGAGGCCAAGAAAAAGAAGGGGGCAGCATGGGGAAGCACTCCCCTCCCCCGGCTGAGCACTGAGCACAAAAGCCCAGTGGGGTGTTTGTGTGGCTGGCCCAACAGACGTGCACCCATTGACAAGTCAGACGGTGAAGAGGCCTGGCCCGGCTCTTGCAGCGGGACACTGTTCAGCACCTCCAGACACAAGCTACCGCCTTTGCAATGCATTGCGCTTTTGAGGAACCCAGGCAGCAATGGCTGCGACAGTGGGAGGGGGCAGCGGAGACGTTAGGGCTGCTACCCCCACTTCTCAGCAAGCCGGGCTTAGAGGAGCACAGAAAGTTGCGGGCCGGGCGCTGGAGGGTCAGAAGACACACACCAACGTCGCCCAAACATGTGTTTTCAGCATGCACTCCTCTGTCCCAAAGTGGGATTGAGTGGAGGGGGGGTAGGGGGAAGGGTAGGGGGTCTTGTAAGAGGAGAAGCCTGGCTGGCTTTCCTTTTGGCATGGGGCAAATGGAAAACCCAATAAAAATCCAATTTCCCCCAATAAATGGGGAAAATAAAGGCCCGGCGGTCCAAAAAGGGGGGTGATAGTCTGTTTGTCGGAAGATTGGTTAGGAAATCAGTTGAAATCTGGGCTGGAGGCTATTCAGAGAGGGATCTGCCTGGATCTCTTCTTCTTCCTCCCCCTTAGATTCCCCCCTCGCGACTTTTTTCCCCAGCCTTGTTTTAAGGGGAGGAGGAAGCAAGGTGGGACAATAGTAGCTAAAAGGCTGCAAGGGGGGTTAGGGTTTATTAAAGACAGAAATGGGGAAAAGATGCCATTCCTTTCCCAAGGACCCAGGGAAAGTGGAATAAAAATAGCGCTCTCTCTCTCTCTCTGTGTGTGTGTGTGTGTGTGTGTGTGTGCTTCAGCCACAAACAACAGCTGCTGTTATTTTTGCTGAGAGCTTCTAAGCTACCAGCATTCTTTAATAAATACTAACAATAAGAAACCATAATATACAGGATTAAAGGGAGGAAGGTGAAATCAGGAGGGAGGGAGGGAGGGAGGGAAGGAAGGAAGGAAGGAAAAAGGAAGGAATAAGGATGTGATGGCTCTCCAGAGGCTACTGCACTACACTCCCATAATTCCTGAGTTGTGCTGTTAAAGAAATCCAGTGCCACCAGGGAGAAGTCAAGTTGTGAAAGTGATTGAAATTCCTCACAAAAGCTCATTATTGAGGTTAAATTGCCATGTTGGCACTTTGTGATAAATAAGTGGGTTTTGGGCTGCAGTTTGGGCACTCGGTCCCTAAAAGGTTTGCCATCACTGGTATACAATCTCCTGCCATGGGCAAGAGGTTGGACTAAAAGACCTTCAAGGTCCCTTCCAACCCTGTTATTCTATGTTCTATGTTTCTCAGAAATTTATCTGTACTAATGCTATCAATCTCACAATCCAAAGAACCAACTTCAGTGATGCAGAGGATGCCCTTTCTCAAGATCTCCAGAAGCTCAAAGACTACTTCAAAAAATGGCACCTCCAAGCAAACCTAATAAAAACAGATAGCCACATTCCACCCAGTGGAGGTATTCAATTTTTTTTCCTACCGGTTCTGTAAGCATGGCTTGGGGGGTTCATGTGACTGAGTGGGCGTGGTTAACTTGACATCACTCACAGCACACCCAGTCACATGACACCCCCCCCACCAAGCCAACACCCACAGAACCTGGTAGGAAAAAAACTGAACTTAGAGCTATTGCAGTCTTTCTTTTTCTGCCCAGGCCTGGCCTAATCTGTCAAAGGCCGCCCGTTCTCCCTTCGCCTGTCATACGCATTGCCCCGTGTCCCGTCCTTCAGAGGCCCCGGCCCTAACCCCACTTCCTCCTCCACAACCATCTCTTTGGGCTTACCTTCCTCCTTCGACGGCTGGTGGCAGAGAGGAAGGCAAGCCAGGGCTGAGACATTGCCGCTGGGCTCCCCACCAGCTCACATCTCGCCCCCCCTTGTTGCGAGGTGCCCCACTTCCTCCCCCACAACCTCCTCTTTCTTCGGGCTTACCTTCTTCCCATGGCAGCTGGTGACAGAGGGGAAGGCAAGCTCTCTTTTTCAGTGCACCTGTGAGAAGCCTCCCAGCCTCCGCCTCTTTGCCAGCTGCTTCCCAGCACCGGCAGGTGGTTGGAGACCGCCAAAAATTACCGGAGGTCTTGAATGCGCCAAAAAAGCTGCTGCAGTGCCGTCGCCGCCCTGTCCTTCGCGCCAGCTGCACACGGACATCCCATTGCTTGCTGCGCCAGAGGGACTTGCCCAGGCAAGTCCCTCCGCTCTGGCACTGCAGGCAATTGGGTGACAAATGACAATATGCATCCTGATGCCACAGCTGAAGCCTTCTCCTTATATATATGCATCAAATGTCATAATGAAATGTGCAGTTTCTGTTTTGATGCACATGTTGTCACTTGCCCTCTTTCTCCTCTTCTGTGGAAGCCTAGATTACCAAATGTGGAAGCCTAGAACCCACCCCAGATTATTTTGATGAGTGCAAAACTAGGCAGAAGCCACATAAAATATGCTTACTTTGTTTCAGGTAAGATAGAGCTCTGCCTTAGTTCTCTAATTCTAGGATTTCCAAACTGAGACATAGAGCTATCTAACTTGGATTACATGAAGGCTGGGTTAACAACCAACTAGGGAAAAAAGTAATAGATCGGTTGTCTTCTGCACTGTACAAATGAAAAGAAAAACACAGGAAATAGAACAGAAGCAAGCAGTTTAATGTGGTGGTAAGGATGTAGATAAGCATTAAGTCATAGAGATTCCTTTGTAGCCCAATTCTTACTGTTTGCAGCAGCCTAAAATTACTGGCATAGTCATGGTAGTAACCCCTTATAGTATATAGCTCTAAACAGGAAATGTGAGGACACTAAGCATTGTTAAGATGCTGAGTTGATGATCCGCAAACTCGAGTTCGAGACCCGAGGGCTGCTGCATGACACAGTGAGCTTCCATCATTTACTCCAGCTCCTGCCAACCTAGAAGTTCTAAAGTGGGCAATAGCAAAGTAGATAGATAGATACTACTTCAGTGGGCACATTAACGGGGATATGAAAGGAGTCCCCACTGGGCATTCCTCTGGGCAACGGTGATATCATCAATTAATCCTTTCAACCTTGAAGCGCCTTGGTGCTTCTGACATGAACATGAAAGGAATCAACTTACCAACAGGATCACATTTCCATCTCCCCCGACCTTGGCCAAAACATGTACAGTTCAGCATATGTCCTTCTTCGTGACGTTTGTGAAAAGTCTGATTAACGTCATATGTGATCCCATCAACTATACACTGATCTATTTCAAGAGAGAACATATCTGTATCATTGGTTACTTTGAACAAATAATGGCTGTAACTTTGCACAGCTGCATATTTTTCTCCACTCAGTTTACCAATATCTCTCATGAATGAAATCGTTTGTGTTTTTTCCATATTCAAAAAGCTTTCAGCAAAAAAGTCATATAAAGCAAGGATGTCATATAAAGTATTTAAAAAGTTAATTATGATGTACATTTTCTATAAACATTTATATTCTTTATAATCTTTTAATAGATCTTGAGTCACTAATACCTTAATTCTTCCTCAAAGTTGTAATGACTAGTCACTCCAACCCATACCACATACATCTCTTAATAAGCTGGCTACAAATACTTATATCATAAAGTAACTCAATTCACTCATTAGGTTAAACTATGTCTTGTTTTAATAATGATTTAATGAATAAACCACAATTATATGGTGTTAACCCATAAATCTAATTTACAGAATCATAGGTTACAAATAACAATTCTATTCACATATCTTGTCCTTTAATTGGCTGTGTTTGTGCATAATTTCCATGACATGAACCTAATCTGAGATTTACATTCAATAAATAACATTTGTGCATGATATGTTGTCACAAAGGCTTTGCTTATGATTTTCTGAGGTTTCAAGGAATTGATGTTTTCACATGTACTAAAACTATAGTATATTCCTCAGATATTTTTTTCTTGCTATAGGTCCTAGAAAACAAAGTTCTGTAAATGATTACTCATTGTTGGCTGTATACAGTTGCAAGAAAAAGTATGTGAACCCCTTGGGATTACGTGGAGTTTTGCATGAATTGGTCATAAAATGTGCTCTGAACTTCATCTAAGTCACAACAATAGAAAAACACAGTCTGCTTAAAATAATACTACACAAACATTAGATGTTGCCATGGTTTAATTGAACATAACATGTAAACATTCACAATACAGGGAAGAAAAAGTATGTGAACCTTTGGATTTAATAACTGGTTGACCCTCCTTTGGCAGCAATAACCTCAACCAAACGTTTCCTGTAGTTGCAGATCAGACCTGCACAACGATCTGGAGTAATTTTGGACCACTCCTCTTCACAAAACTGTTTCAGTGTAGCAATATTCTTGGGATGTCTGGTGTGAATTGCTCTCTTAAGGTCATGCCACAGCATTTCAATCGGGTTGAGGTCAGGACTCTGACTGGGCCACTCCAGAAGGCATATTCTGTGCTGTTGAAGCCATTTTTTTGTTGAATTACTTGTATGCTTTGGGTCATTGTCCTGTTGCATCACCCATCCTCTGCAGAGCTTCAGTTGGCAGACAGATGGTGGTACGTTTTCCTGCAAAATGTCTTGATAAACTCTGGAATTCATTTTCCCATCAATGACAACAATCCGTCCAGGCCCTGAGGCAGCAAAGCAGCTCCAAACCATGATGCTCCCTCCGCCATGTTTTACAGTGGGGATGAGGTTTTGATGTTGGTGTGCTGTGCCTTTTTTTTCTCCACACATAATGTTGTGTGTTCTTCCCAAACAACTCAATTTTGGTTTCATCTGTCCACAGTACATTTTGCCACTAGTGCTGTGGAACATCCAGGTGCTCTTTTGCAAACTTTAAAAGTGCTGCAATATTTTTTTGGGACAGCAATGGCTTCCTCCGTGGTGTCCTCCCATGTACTCCATTCTTGTTTAATGTTTTCCTTATTGTAGATGTGTCAACAAAAATGTTAGCATGTGCCAGAGATTTCTGTAGGTCTTTAGCTGACACTCTAGGATTCTTCTTTACCTCATGAAGCATTCTGCGCTGTGCTTTTGCAGTCATTTTTACAGGACGACCATGCCTAGGGAGAGTAGCAACAGTGCTAAACTTTCTCCATTTGTAGACAGTCTGTCTTACTGTGGACACATGAACATCAAGGCTTTTAGAGATACTTTTGTAACCCTTTCCAGCTTCATGCAAGTCAACAATTCTTGATCGTAGGTCTTCTGAGAGCTCTTTTCTGTGAGGCATGGTTCACATCAGACAGTGCTTCTTGAAACCAGTAAACCTAAAACAGGTGTGTGTTTTTAAAGGGCAGGACAGCTGTCAGCAACACATCCAATATAATCACACTGATTGGAGTCAAGGTTGGCTCACTCCTGGCTCTAATTAGCTCTTGGAGAAGTCATTGGGCTAGGGGCTCACATACTTTTTCCTCCCTGCACTGTAAATGTTTACATGTTATGTTCAATTAAACGTTGGCAACATCTAATTATTATCATTATTATCATTATCATTATCATTAATTATCATTATCATTATTATCATTATCATTAATTATCATTATCATTAATTATCATTATCATTATTATTATTATTTATTTTGTATACCGCCCTTCTCCTGAAGGACTCGGGGCGGTGAACAGCCAGCAGATAAAATACAGAAAATACAAAGATTAAAACAATATTAAAAACCAATTAAATTAATTTGGCCCACAGTTAAAACACCCCCATATTAAAAACCCATAAATTAGCAATTTAAAACTAAAACAATTTAAAAATATGGTCAGGTCAGCCCAGCTTGATGAAACAAAAATGTCTTTAAGGCACGCCAGAAACTGCGCAGATCCGGGATCCGCCGTATCTCCGGGGGCAACTCATTCCAGAAGTTCGGTGTCCCCACAGAGAAGGCTCTCCCCCTGGGGGCCACCAGCCAACATTGTTTGGTCGACGGAACCCTAAGGAGCCCCTCTCTGTGGGAGCGTACTGGTCAGTGGTAGGCTACTGGCGGCAGAAGGCGGTCTCGTAAATACCCGGGCTCTAAGCCATGGAGCACTCTAAAGGTGGTAACCAATACCTTGAAGCGCACCCGGAAGACCACTGGGAGCCAGTGCAGCTCACACAGGAGAGGTGTTACATGGGAGCGTTGAGTCGCCCCCATCACCACCTGCGCGGCCGCATTCTGGACCAGTTGGAGCCTCCGGGTGTTCCTCAAGGGGAGCCCCATGTAGAGAGAATTACAGTAGTCCAGTGGGATGTGACGAGGGCATGAGTGACCGTGCGTAAGGCATCCCGATCCAGAAAGGGACGCAACTGGTAGACAGCCGTGTATCCAGAAGGACACCCAAGTTGCAAGCCCTCTCTGTGGGGGCCAACGACTCGCCCCCAAAAGTCAGCGATGGTACCAACTGACTATATCGGGATGCCGGAAGTCACAGCCACTCGGTCTTGGATGGGTTGAGCCTGAGCCTGTTTCTCCCCATCCAGATCCGCACGGCCTCCAGGCACCGGGACATCGCATCAAGGGCATCATTGGGATGGTCCGGGGTGGAGATGTACAGTTGAGTATCATCAGCGTACAGATGACACTTCACCCCGAAACCACAGATGATCTCACCCAGCGGCTTCACATAAATGTTGAACAGAAGGGGCGAGAAAACCGACCCTTGCGGCACCCCACACCCAAGGCGCCTCGAGGTCGATCTCTGCCCCTCTGTCACCACGAACTGCGACCGGTCGGAGAGGAAGGAGGAGAACCACCACAACACAGTGCCCCCTATCCCCAACCCCTCCAGTCGGCGCAGCATGATACCATGGTCAATGGTATCAAAAGCCGCCGAGAGGTCTAATAGGACCAGGACAGAGGAACAACACCTGTCCCTAGCCCTCCAGAGATCATCCACCAATGCGACCAATGCCGTTTCCTTGCTGTGCCCAGGCCTGAAACCCGACTGGAACGGATCTAGATAAACCGTTTCCTCCAGGAACTGGGGAAACTGTCGCGCCACCACACTCTCAACAACCTTCGCCACAAAGCGAAGGTTGGAGACAGGACAATAATTTGCTAATACAGCCGGGTCCAGGAAACATTACTACAATGTTTGTATAGTATTATTTTAAGCAGACTGTGTTTTTCTATTGTTGTGACTTAGATGAAGTTCAGAGCACATTTTATGACCAATTCATGCAAAACTCCACATAATCCCAAGGGGTTCACATACTTTTTCTTGCAACTGTATGTAACAAGTTTAACAGTTAAATGAAACTGATCCTATACCATAGTCTTCTTTACCAAATGTTCTCTAATTCAGGAGAGGTAATTGGTGCCCCTTCAGAGACAGCTCTTTTAAGTTTTCCTCACTGTTGACCATGCTACTTGAGCTGTAAGTAACCATTTGGAAAACCAAGACTTTCCCAATTCTAGCATACTACCTACTGTGCTAACTCTTAACTGGGTATATCCCAGGGGATTCAGGCAATTTAACAACCAGTTCTCTGCCCTAATGATTTCTTCCAACCACCAGTGTGCCAAACTGCTCAGAAAGTTAACAACTGGTTCTCCCGAAGTGGTGCGAACTGGCTGAATCCCACCACTGGGTATATCACATTATGAGTAACAACAAACCAAACAAAATTACCTCTGAGCTGGGAATATGCAATGCAGGTCCATTCTCCACGGCCATTTCCCACACAAGTGCATCTCATCATATGACCCATATCATGCTGTTTGTCCCACTGATCTCCAACACGATACATAACACCCTCATTTGTTGTACAAATCTCTTCATGAGCTAGTAAACATATAAAAATGAATTATGCTTATTTTGATTACATGCTTCTTGCTCATGAAAATAACAAGATTGGCTCTTAGGAATTTTATTTCTTCCATACTTATATCAGTGCTAATAGCATTCATTTTCTTCTGAGCACTTCAAATATGAATCTCCATTTGAAGATTCCAAATGTGTGTGAAGATTCTCCATTTATATTCCGAATGTGTGTTAAATAGATTTTCACAAATTTTATTCTCATAATGAGATTGTAAAAACAGTTTTACTGAGGCTAATTTCTATATGCAACAACTAACTGTATATACAAGATGAATGAATACTTATATCAAATCATATTTTCATAATTCCCAAGAATTAAGGAATAACATTGGGCCCTAACAGACATATGTGCAATATACCTGCCATGGGACAAAATCCAAATTTTTGATCAACATCATAGTTTGAGGTAGTTCCACACCATTTCATGTTATCTCTTCGTCCTTCAGAAGTACAATCAGTGTAATTCCGATTATTATAAAGGAAAGGAAAGTGACACAGGGCACCATTGGAATTTCCACCACGTGTCTGAACCAACACTGCAAGAAAACAATTGTTATTCAAATAAATTCTGTAGCTTAGCTACATGCCAATTACTTTACTATCTGTTGTCCAACATACCACACTCATGAAAATTATTTCTGAATAATTTATAACGGAATAATAGGAACTTTATTGCAATCATTTTTCTTTCATTAGGAAGTCATTTTTCTTTTGACAAATGGGAAATCACCATTTAAAGAAAATGTTAGGAATCGAGAAACAAGAAAAAGAAACAACAACGAAGAATGGCAATTTTTGCCATTTTTATGTTAACTACTGAGAACATAAAATGTGGGAAAGAGGTGTATTTTTTAAAACTTTCTAATTAAAATTGATATGTTTTCAGGTTTTTAACTATAAATGTAAGCTGGGAACATGTTTATAAAGAAGTTCCAAACAACTTAAGACACATACCAGGGTCAGGTCAGCTTGCAACTTCCATTACCTCAAGAGCTGCACCGACCTTTGCATGTCAAGGACTGCATTCCTAAGTGGTCACAAACATGCCATATTTGGTTAGAGGGCCTTCAGGAAAGTTAAGGGTTGAAATGGGTTTTAAGTATCTATAAGGCTTAAAACATCCATTTTATTTCTGCTCATCCCTTCTCACCTTGGAAAAAAAGGCCTGAATGCTTTGCTCTATCCACTTTGTGAGACTTAGCCTCTCACACTTCTGTCTTGGTTCCAAAATGCATGAAAGCAACTCCAAGTCAATAGCTAGTCTATACAGTAGCTCTCTGCCAAAAATTCAAACTAGTTTTGTTCTACCAAATCTAAATCAATCTCATAAAAAACTTCAGAACTGAAGAAATCTACTATCAAAAAAGTGTGGCCAGCAAGAGAGAGCTCCAGAATGATGGTGTCATAGTGACAGTGCTGGCCTAGAACCCTAGAGACAGTGAGTTCTTAGACAGGAAAGCCAGTTGGGCAACTTTGGGCTAGTCCTCCTTTCTGAGCCGAACCTACCTCTCACAGGATGGTTGTAGTAGGAGACCAAATTATACACAGGAAGCAGAATTATTAGATATGTTCACCATGTATTTGATTTTACCAAAATATATAAAAGGCAGAATAAACATCTAATAACAATAAAAGAACAATCATCTCCAGTAAGCTCAAAAATCACAAGCTCTCTGAAAATCTTGTAAAAAAAAAAATAGAAACCTCTGGCATAGGAAAAAAAAATTTGAGAAATCGTGAGGCAGAATTTAACTGTTTTTTCAGATTATACACCCAGTTCTCTGCAAGAACTCCTATGACAATAGCATCATCTTGTTATTACAATAGCATCATATTGTTCGCATCATCTAAAATTAAAAATTAATGTAATGCAAATAGTCAAAGCTTTTGGTATGCTTCTTTTATATAATAGGCAATCATAAATATCTTTAAATTATTTGGTAATTTCTTTTTTAATAAAATAATATTATATTATTAAACTACAGAAATGAATCCGTTTTAAGACATGTGTTCCTCTAGACCTCGCAGGGTAAAAAGCCACAGTAGCCCCTTGCTAGTTCTTAGGGCTGCCATATATGGCAACCTGGCTGAGAATTCCAGCTTGACTTGGAGTGACATCAGAGCACTGCAGTCATCAGATTAAAAAGACCTGTCAGATCCTTATATCTGCCATTCTTCGTGGAAGAAGGGAAGAGATTTGGATTTGTCACATTTAGCTCTCTTTCTCATGTATCCTAAGTATCCTATTTCCTGTCTGGCCCTCTTTGTATAAACTTTAACCTGATTTATAACCATTGCCTGGTGCCAGAAATGCCTGGAGAATTCTCACCTCTTGGGAAATGAGAGGAAAGTGGAGGGACGTGTGGATTGCAAGATGGCCCTGAGAAGCTCTTCTTATCTGCTTCTCAGAGAGGCCAGTACGATATCATCTTCACAACGGTGGAAGGGTGGGAATCCACATTGATGGTGGGGAGGGGTTCCTAATTCCTAAGGGACCTCAAAGCCTGCTTTGAATTTTGACTTGCTTTCATCCCTTTTCAATAAAAGGTTCCTTTTGAAATACAAAGTTTTCAAGCGTTCGTACTTTCTTGGAAGGGGTGAGAGACTGGTCC
Source organism: Arizona elegans (assembly GCA_022577455.1). Lineage (NCBI taxonomy): Eukaryota > Metazoa > Chordata > Lepidosauria > Squamata > Colubridae > Arizona > Arizona elegans. The sequence goes on along the minus strand of JAKOOJ010000001.1, from coordinate 165,776,183 downwards.
TTACATAAAGCAGGCTCTGCAATAGTTGTCAACTCGGAGAGGAAATTCCCCCCCCCCCTTAATTTCCACTCTACTAAGGGGACCCTGCAACAATATCCGAACGAAGCAGAAAGCAAGAGGAAGCCGACTGCTGGGGAGAAACCTCGACAACTCTCCAGCCAGACACCGGCTCCATATGTCCCATCGAGGACATCAAAGTTGTCCTCGAAAACTCCATGAAGCCCGATGGTCGATCGGCGTAGGAAAGAGAGACAGCTGGGAGGGAAGAGCCAAGGGGGTGACTGTAGGAGCCTGTAGTCTGCTATGTGTAGGCCTATTTTCTTATCTTGGATGGCAAACTTCAGATAAGAAAGGTTACTCACATGTAGGCGCCAGGAAATGGCATTAAGACCCTAACTCTATAAACAAGAGGAACAGGAGGAAAGGAAGTGGGATTTGTGTTAACTCTAGATAACATTATAAGTCCTTAAGCAAAGCAGTAATGGTTAACCAAAGACTCTAGTTACCTGGAAGATTCTGTAGCCAATGAGATGCTGCCAAGTACACTGTAACTTGGAAGTAACAAACTATATAATGTCACTATGTAAGACAATAAAGTTACCCCCCACATACATCCTCAACCTTTGTGTGTGTGTGGTCATTACAAGTGGCGCCTGAGGAACAGGGACCCTTACTCCGTCCGGCAAGGACTGGTGCACCATCAGCCCTCATGGCTTCTCCAACTTTCTAAAGGTTTCTGTAAGTAATGGGCTCCTCACTTTCTGAGGAACAAAGAAAGCATGCGGAAGAATTAAGCTATTTACTTAAGAAAAATCACATTGATGTGCCACAATGCAGTCTCTTAAGGCTGGTCCAGGAGATTGCAAATAAGTGTTTATGATATCCTGAAAAGGGGTCTTTAAGATTATCTGATTGGGAAAAAATTGGGAAAGTTTTACATGCTGAACCAAGAGCTAAGGTAGAGATTTTGCAGGTATGGCATTTATGTAGATATGCAGTGGAAAAATTTGGAATTGCTGAACTGTCTCTTTTAACTCCTTCACCTCCAAGTTATTCCAATGCTGTTGTCTGTCCTCCTTCCTCTCCAGAATATGTGATTCTGCCTCTTTCAGCTCCTACTGACACAAATCAGATTACTAAACCTTCTAACTCTGTTGTTCAGTCTTCTTTTCAGAAAATGGTGAAATCCTGTAAACAGGATTCCTCCATGCCTGGGGAAGAAATTGCTGAATTGTCTGTATGTCCGGTACAATATCATCAGGGCCAGGGTCAATTGGCAGGACAGCAGATTGCAGAATGGAAAGGACTGCCTTATCAAATTTTAAGAGAAAAGGCTGTCACTGATTATGGTATTAGTGGTAATTTTGCCAGAGGCTTGGTAGAGGGGAAAAAAGAGTGCCTTCCCCGTAGCCATGTCTCCTCCCCTAGTCTCTCTTCCGCAGTTCCAGACACAGCAGGTAATGCTGGGCTTGATTTAATAACTCAGGAATCTGTGGAATTTAAATTTCCTTTGGAAGTTAAATTTATTCCTTCTCAATTTAAGGGCCCTCTTCCCTCTGGTTTAGTGGGTCCTTTGCAATGTGGTCTTCCTAATCCTAATTTAATTCCTAATCTTTATCAATTGTTGGCAGTTGATTTAAAAGATTGTTTCTTTACTATTCCATTTCAACCACAGGATAAAGAAAAATTTGCTTCAATTCCTGCTCAAACTGTGCTTCCTCCAGCTACCTTCTCATAAAAAGGGGTGCTTTGTAGTCACTGGTGTTATTGATTCTGATTACATTGGAACTCTTTTTATTCAGGCTTCGGTGAATAAAACTTCCTCAAATTCTTCCTGATTGATCCTCTATTACTTAATACTCTCTATTACTTCCTTTCGCCCTTTGTTATTCATACTAATATTTGGGGTTGGGACCTCCTTTCTTTTTTAAATACAAAATTGATTTTGGATGATGGCTCTTCTCCTTAAGTGACTCTCTACTGTCCCCGTGTGGTGTTTTTAATAACAGCATGCCAAATAAACGATATCATTGGTGTGTTTTACCACAGGGCATGCTTAATTCTCCTACTTTGTGCCAGCATTTCGTGAGAAATTTCCATCTTATTTGGTATATCATTGTATGGATATTTTAATTGGAGTTAAAAAAATAACTTAATTGGCTTTCTGAAATCTAAAATGGTTTATGTGTCTATGGATTATAAATTGATTAGAATAAATACAGCTGCACGTTTCTTATCTGTACTTAGGACATAAACTGTTGCAGTTTTCTTTCTGCTCCGGCTTTTCCTCATTTAAAGTTAGCAAAAGTTATTTCTTTAGTAAATTTGAAACAATTGCTGGGTACTATTAATTGGATTGGCTCATATTTTTTGTTACCTACGCATTTACTTAATCCATTATTTGAATTATTGACTAAAAAGAAAGAGCCAGGAGATTTAATTATAGTTTCATCTGTAGTATGTGCTACAGTTGAGAAAATTAATAACATCTTGAGTATCTAATTTGTGGATTGAATCTCTCATAGAGATTGTCAGTTATTTCTTAATATTTCCTCCTAGTAAGCTACATAAAAATATTGGGAGTTTTAGAACAACAAAAAGTATATTGTATTGAATGGCTTTATTTGTCTTGTTACCATTAAAAAATGTTTTACCCTTGTTGAAAGATATGAGAAAAGCAGAAACCTAGGCAGAGTTTCAGCCCAAATTTTTATCAATGGGCCATTAAGAAGCTGAAGCCACCTTATTTTCCACAACAAAGGAAGGAAAAAATTTACAGGGGCCAGCAACATTAAAGCAGATATGGGACACAGGAAAGAAAAGCAAACACCAAAGAAGGAAAGTAATCAAGTTGAAGTAACTAGAATTTTTAACACATGAGGAAAGGAGAAAAACACAGAAATAGCAAGCTGAATAATTATAGGGAACGAACTACTACAAAGGGCTAGGAAAAACAGAGAGTAGACTATAAAACAATTATTTATTAAGAATTTCAAAAGACTTTAAAGGGTCACATAGAAAATCAAAAGATGTTTTAGGATATAAAAAAGGGTTACTCTTATAGTTTAAAAAGGTTAGCCTCGAAACACTGTGCTTGATTTATTTCTTGTCTGTCTTCCTATAAACAATAAATTGATTCTAATCTCAAGCAGCTCGACGAAGCACCAAATGGCAAACACACAGCTCAATTAAAGCCTGTTATTCTCCCCATTCATGTAAATCTGTGGGGGAGAGATTTGATGTTGCAGTCTCAAGCAGCTGACCTCCAATCATTTTGAAGCAATCTCCCAGCCGGGAATTTTGAATTCAAGAAGGGAAAGCTTTGCCTCCTAGCAATCCTTAAAGGGAAAGGCTTCTTTTTCATTCCAACACTTTTATTTAAGCTATTGCTGAAATTATAACCTTGAGGCGTACTTAAGCCTGTCGAAGAAATGGAACTGACTTAATAAGTATCTTTCTTTCTATCTTAAAATCTGACTTTAACTTTTATTTTCAGAATAATTTATTTCTTTAGTGTGCTTTAATTGACTATGTAGGCTGTATTTCATATCATCTGTCTACAGATCCTAGGTTTATTCGCTTAATAATTCATCTATTGTTTTCCTTCTCCACTATCGCAAGCTCTTTGTTTTTCTGATGGGGGAGGAACGAGAGGAGTGATTACTTACAAAGATCCTCATGAGGACTTCTGGAAAGTTTTCTCTCAATGTTCAGAATTGTCTGTTGTTATTTTAGCTTTCCACATTTTTTCTCAACAGATTTTAATTTGATCTCTGATTTTCAGTATGTGTGTCAACTGATTTTTAATTTCCCTATTGCATATGTTACACTATCTTTGGATGATGATCTTCTGTCTCTCTTTTTGACATTACAGCAAGTTTTGCAAATTAGAAAGAATCAAATTTATATTGTACATATTAGGAGTCATCAGTCTTTCCCAGGTATGTTACCAGAAGGAAATGCTGTTGCAGACAACGGAACAGCATGTGTTATCTGTTACTCCATGGGAAAGTCATTCATATTTTCAACAAAATGCAAAATCTTTGGCAAAACAGTTTCATATTCCTTTGGCAAAGGCTCAGGATATTGTACGAGCATGTCCCTCCTGTCAACAGTCAGCTATTCCGTTCCCCAGTGGGGTCAACCCTAGAGGTACCTCTGCCAATTCACTTGGAATTATTTAATTCTTGTAGATTCTTTTTCAGATGTTCCTGTTAATGTTCATTTTCATGCAATAGAACCACTGACAAGCCGCTAGTAAAGTATTGTCTTGCTCCTAATCCTGAGTAACAACCTTCGCCAATCACATGGGAGCAAGTGAAGGCCACAACATACCAAGCTCAACAACAATTGAGTCAAGCTGACCTTCTTCAAACTCCTGAAAATCTAGTTGCTTCTGTTTTTGCTATTATTACAGCTAATTCTGTCACAATTCTTTTTTTGTATTCTCTTGTCTTCTCTTAGTTGTTACTGCTTTGAATAATACTCAACATACAACTTAATCGTAAACTTAATTCTGTTCATTGGCGTTATCTTTGTACTAATCAATATACTAGAGGCTTATGTTTTTGCTGTTATGCTCGCCATACTTGGCTTAACAATTGGAATGATTACCCTAAGGCTCAACATATTTTATTGAAAGTAGGGAATTATAGTTATTGTACTGACTATTATTGGCTTTGGGGAACCTTTAATTCTTCTTTGTATGGACCTAATATTGTGCCTGAAATGTATCCTGATAATTTTCCTATTTTTAATGCTTCTATGTGGTTTTTTTTTTGACAAATATGCAACCAATGTACACCCTCAGAACTATCAGTGTGCTGCTATTGGCTACTTTTCCCTACCTGTGCAGATTTGTGCTCTCTCTTCTTCTTCACGACAATGACGTTCTCTATTAGGTCCTACATGTAATGATGAAGTTATTATTGATACACAACTGTCCTCTCTCAATACCTTTGGCTGTGCTGTGGCTGGAGCTATTACTGGGGTGATCACCTTAGGGGCTTACCCTGGAATAATAGCTCAAGAAAATAGACATTCTATCCTGGGTTTAACATGTAGCCTGGAGAAATCAATTAATGCCACTGCTGCTATTGTTCGTGATCTCCAACATGAAACTGAGGACCTGAATCAGGATGTGCTCCAACAACATTTTGCTATTGACTATTTGTTAGCACGACAAGGAGGTTTTTGTAAACTCGTTGGCGTCGTGAATGTGCTGTTCATTTTCACTCTTTGAACAGAACCATTGAAGATGAACTTGCTAAACTCCAATCATATTTTCAGAATAATGTTCATGCTATTTCCTTTTCTTTTGACTGGGTGACCTGGCTTAAGCAGTTGTTTTTTTTATGTTGTGATTATTATTGTCACATTAGTTGCTTGCTGTTGTTTCATTCAGTGTATTCCCTCATCAATTCTATGTTTCGTCCTGTTCCTCTTTCTCTGTCTCCTCATCAAATGCGATATATACAAAAACATTTGTTCCCTCAAAATTAAATAAAAAGAGAGGACATGTAGGAGCCTGTAGTCTGCTATGTGTAGGACTGTTTCCTTATCTTGGATGGCAAACCTCAGATAAGGAAGGTTACTCATATGTAGGCGCCAGGAAATGGCATTAAGACCCTAACTCTATAAACAAGACAGCTGGCGCGACAGCTTCCCCAGTACCTGGATGAAGCTGTCTATCTGGATCCGCTCCAGTCCGGCTTCAGACCTGGGTACAGCACGGAAACGGCATTGGTTGCGTTGGTGGATGATCTCTGGAGGGCCCGGGATAGGGGTTCTTCCTCTATCCTGGTCCTATTAGACCTCTCAGCGGCTTTTGATACCATCGACCATGGTATCATGTTGCGCCGGCTGGAGGGACTGGGAGTGGGGGGCACCGTTTTGCGGTGGTTCTCCTCCTATCTCTCCGACCGGTCGCAATCCGTGTTGACAGGAGGGCAGCGGTCGACCCCAAGGCGCCTTGTTTGTGGGGTGCCGCAAGGGTCGGTCCTCTCGCCCATCCTGTTCAACATTTATGTGAAGCCACTGGGTGAGATCATCCGTGGTTTTGGGGTGGAGTTCCATCAGTATGCTGATGATACTCAGCTGTACATTTCCACCCCAGACCATCCCAATGATGCCTTGGAAGTGATGTCCCAGTGCCTGGAGGCCGTGCGGGTCTGGATGGGGAGAAACAGGCTTCGACTCAACCCTTCCAAGACCGAGTGGCTGTGGCTGCCGGCGTCCCGGTATAGCCAGCTGATGCCATCACTGGTTATTGGGGGCGAATCATTGGCCCCCACGGAGAGGGCCCGCAACTTGGGTGTCCTCCTGGATGCGCGGATGTCTTTAGAAGGGCATATGACAGCTGTGGCCAGGGGGGCTTTTTGTCAGGTTCGCCTGATACGCCAGTTGCGCCCCTTTCTGGACCGGGACTCCCTACGCACGGTCACTCAAGCACTCGTCACTTCTCGTCTGGGCTATTGTAACGCTTTCTACATGGGGCTCCCCTTGGGGTACACCTGGAGGCTCCAACTGGTGCAGAATGCGGCTGCGCGGGGGATTATGGGAGCGACGGGGGGCTCCCATGTGACTCCTCTCCTGCGCGAGCTGCATTGGCTTCCGGTGGACTTCCGGGTGCGCTTCAAGGTGTTGGTGATCACCTTTAAAGCGCTCCATGGCTTAGGGCCAGGGTACTTACGGGACCGCCTTCTGCCACCAATAGTTTCAGTTTCAGTTTTATTTGATTTGTATACCGCCCTACTCCCGAAGGACTCAGGGCGGTGAACAGCCAACAATAAGATACATAGATACACAAAATTTAAAAACCCAATAAAATCAAATTAAATTATTTGGCCCAGACAAATTAAAACACCCCAATAATTTAAAAACAGATTAAAATTTAAATATTTAAAAAGGGAGGAGATTAGGCCAAGCCCGCTTGATGGAATAAAAAGGTCTTCACAGCACGGCGGAAGGAGCGCAGATCTGGGATCCTCCGTATCTCCGGGGGGAGCTCATTCCAGATAGTAGGTGCCCCCACAGAGAAGGCTCTCCCCCTAGGGGCCGCCAGTCGACACTGTTTGGCTGACGGCACCCGGAGGAGTCCCTCTCTATGAGAGCGTACTGGCCGGTGGGAGGCTATTGGTGGTAGTAGGCGGTCCCGTAGATAACCAGGTCCTAAGCCATGGAGCGCTTTAAAGGTGGTAACCAAAACCTTGAAGCGCACCCGGAAGACCACCGGGAGCCAGTGCAGCTCGCGCAGGAGAGGTGTTACATGGGAGCGCCATGTCGCTCCCATTACCACCCGCGCGGCCGCACTCTGCGCCAGTTGGAGCCTCCGGGTGCTCCTCAAGGGGAGCCCCATGTAGAGAGCATTACAATAGTCCAGGCGGGAGGTGACGAGGGCATGAGTGACCGTGCGTAATAGCCTCCCACCGGCCGGTTCGCTCCCACAGAGAGGGCCTCCTCAGGGTGCCGTCGACCAGACAATGCCGGCTGACGACCCCCAGGAGGAGAGCCTTCTCTGTGGTGGCACCTACCCTATGGAACAATCTACCCCCCGAGATACGAGTGATCTCCGACCTTCGGATTTTTCGTCGGGCCCTAAAAACTTATTTTTTTCAGTTAGCCGGTCTGTCTTGATTTTAGGGTTAGTTTTAATATTTTAATATTGATTTTAATTGACAAGTTTTAAATTATGGGCCAAATTTATAAAATATTTTAACTTTATTTTTTAACTGTGATGTTTGTATAGATGTTTTTATCTTGGCTGTTCACCGCCCTGAGTCCGAAAGGAGAAGGGCGGTGTAGAAATTTGAATAATAAATAAATAAATAAATAAAGAGGAACAGGAGGAAAGGAAGTGGGATGTGTGTTAAACCTAGATAACATTATAAATCCTTAAGCAAAGCAGTAATGGTTAACCAAAGTCTCTAGTTACCTGGAAGATTCTGTAGCCAATGAAATGCTGCCAAGTACACTGTAACTTGAAAGTAACAAACTATATAATGTCACTATGTAAGACAATAAAGTTACCCCCCGCATACATCCTCAACCTTTCTGTGTGTGTATGGTCACTACAGGTGACCCTCACTCACGGCAGCCATAAGCCCGGGTGGAAAATGGATCTGGAGGCCCTCTCTGATCAGGAAGAGCTGACCGAGGAACCACTGGCAGATGATCAACTGAAGCGGTACATCAACCGTATCGTGATGGAAGCCATGGAAAATCTCAATGTTTAAGGCAAACAGGGTCGCCCACAAAGGAGAGCGGGCAGACCAGCAGCTGAGGAAGCTCGAGCCATCACCCCTGACCCAGGTGCAGCTAACCAAGCAGACGACCAAGCCGGTGGAGCAGCAGTCGTGCCAAGTATCCAACTTCCTGTTGTCCCAGCCCAGGCGATCGTCCACGGCCAACCCAGCTAGAGAGGAAGGCCCCCCCTTTGGGAGTAAAATTCGACAGAGACCCCCAAAAGTTGGGTTTTTTCCTGGCTCAAGTCCTCACCTACATGCAAGAGTACAGGCGGAATTTCCCAACCCAGGGGGCACGAGTGCAAGTCGTCACCCTAGCCCTAGAAGGGGCAGCTGCCAGGTGGATGGTGAGCCTCCACAACGCCGATGCTCCAGAACTACGAAAATTTGATTGATTCATGATAGCCCTGCACCACCGCTTTGAAGACCCCCTCACTGATCGCAAAGCCTGCAACCGCATTAGAGTAGTAAAGCAAAGCCGCCATCCTGTAACTGAATACACCGAAGAATTCCGTGACCTGGCCGGCTGAGTCAACTGGCCAGATGATATCCTAGTCTTCTGGTTCAAAGATGGACTCAACCTGCCTGGCCCATGGCACCCTTAACTGCCTGCATGAATGGTATCTGATGGCAGAGGAGGCAGAGATCGACATGACCCAAAACCGCACCAGCAGGGCTTGGAGAAGATCCCCACCCCAGGGGAAGCAAGAGCCATTCAAACCCCAAACCGCCATGGCAGCAAGGCCATCAGGTTGCTTTAAGTGAGGGAAGGAGGGGCACTGTGCAGCAGAATGTCAGTCGAAAACGCCTGCCAGAAAGCCTGATCGCCCATCAGGGGGAAAGCCTACAAAAACCACCCCTGAGGAATAGAAACCGTGCTGAGAAGCCAAAAGGCCGTGGATTTCCGTTCCCCTCCAAAATCAGAAGGAGGAACGCCAGCGTCCCAAGAGGACTTGAGCCAGTCCGAAAGCGACCCAGAAGACGACCCGCTGGTAAGCAACACAATCAAATTGCTCACCCTACCCCTAAGACTTTTTATCCCCAGCCAAGGGAAAAGGGAGGAAGTAGCAGCATTGCTGGATTCGGGGTGCACCCAATGCCTAATTAGCCCAACCCTGGCAGGGAGATAGGGAATTCACCTAAGGAAAATGAAAACCCCCATCCAGGTACCATAGTCATAGGGCTCACGTGGCTACAGAAGTGAACCCTAAAATAAACTGGAAGAGAGGAACTGAAAAATTCCAGGGGCATGTAACCTTCACAAACATCCCAGAGCAGGGGTCCCCAACCTTTTGAACCTCAGGGACCACCAAGTTCATAATTTTAAATCCCACAGACCACTAATATGAATCCAGCGCGCCGCTTGCTAAAGCACTGGAATCCAGACTCCCAATGACGGGATGGGGTCTTTCAGACACTCTCCCTCCTCTCTCTTTCTTTCTTTCTCTCTCTCTCTCTCTCCCCTCTCTCTCTCTGTCTCCCCTCTCTCTTTCTATCTCTCTCCCCCTCTCTCTCTCATTCTCTCTCTCCCCCCTTTCTCTCTCTCTCTGTCCCCCTCTTTCTCTCTCCCCCTCTCTCTCATTCTGATTCTCTCTTTCTTTCTTTCATTCTCTCTGATTCTCTTTTATTGTTTCTTTCTCTCTTTCTCATTCTGATTCTCTCATTCTGATTCTTTCTTTCTCTTTTGTTCTTTCTCTCTTTCTCATTCTCTCTGTCTCTTTCTTTCTGATTCTCTCTGATTCTCTCTCTCTTTCTCTCTTTCATTCTGTCCCTCTCTCTCTCATTCTCTCTCTGATTCTCTCTCATTCTGATTCTCTCTCACTCTCATTCTCTCTCTGTGTCTCTTTCTTTCTCTCTCTCTCTCTCGTTCCCTCTCATTCTCTCTCTCTCTCATTCTCTTTCTCTCTCTCATCCCATGGGCCAGCCAGTGGGGCTGAGAGGAAGTCAAGCATCTCCACGAGAGACCAAGGTGTGCGGAGCACAACAAGGGCTGGAAGAAACACCCACGAGATCCAGCAAGAGACGAAGCTTCACTCCCGCTCTGGAATATGGAGCAAATCTCCACCCCCAGCCCTTCCCTTCTCAGGCCAGGCGAGGAGTAACTGGGAAGGGAGGGTGAGGACAGCCACTGGTGGGTTCAGCCGACAGGAAGCTACAGCAGGGGGAAGAAATAGCTCAGGGTTGCAGTCACTCATTGCTTCGGCCCACCTGCGCTGCCACCCCCCCCTTGCACCATTACCTCATTCCAGCCGGCGAGGGCTGTGCTGCAAAGTTGCAAGTTGCACGAACCTACCTCTACAGCAGAGATTTACAGCCCCCACCCCGCGAGCTGCCTGGTCAGTCCCATGTTCCAGAGCTCTAGTCACAGGACTGGCCATTGCTCATCCCAGAGCAGCTCCTCCACCTGGGTGGGCCACGGACCATCAAAGCTTTGTCACAGACCACCATGGTCCACGGACCACCGGTTGATGACCGCTGTCCCGGAGGGAAAAGAGGAAGGAAAGGAAAACAGGGAAACTGCAATGACCGGCGACCCTGCTGAACCCACTAGCATCCCCAAAGAATACCAGGATTTGGCTGAGGCATTTAGTGAGGAGGCATCCAATGAACTTCCACCCCATCACGCCACAGACTGTGCCATTGAGATCTTACCAGGGGCTAAATTCCCAAAAACAAGAATGTACTCCATGTCCCCCAGAGAACTAGAAGAACTTAGAGCAAACTTATCGATAAAAACCTAAAAAAGGGTTTCATCGAACCCACCCGACCAAAAATAGCAGCCCCAGTGTTATTCCGCAAAAAGAAAGATGGCTCCTTATGCCTCTGCATTGACTACTCTAATCTGAACATGATCAGCGTGGAGAATATGTACCCACTTCCCCTCATGAAGGACATGCTGGCCCACCTCTCTAAAGGAAAAATCTTGTCAAAGCTGGATTTACGAGAGGCATACTACTGCATCAGAATTAGGAAAGGGGATGAGTGGAAGACTGCCTTTAACACTCCGCTGGGGTGCTACAATTTAAAGTACTCCCTTTCGAATTACAAGGTGCCCCTGTCGTATTTATGCAATTAATTGAATGTTCCATGAACATTTATACAAAGGGGTCCTGGTTTACCTTGATGACATTCTAATTTACACCGATACAAAAGCAGAACACATAAAACTAGTCCGAGCAGTTCTCGCTAAACTCCAAGCCGTCAAACTCTATGCAAAACTCTCTAAATATGAGTTCCACCAAGAAAGAATTGGCTACCTGGAATATAGAATATCCCACGGAGGAATAGAGATGGATCCACAAAAAGTAAAAGCTGTCATCATTTGGGAGCCACCCCAAACCCATAAACAACTATAAAGTTTCCTTGGTTTTGCTAACTTTTACCATCAATTCATTCCAGCTTTTACAAAAATCGCTCTCCCCATTACGAACTTGCTAAATACGAAACCCGGGGTGGGGGGGGGGAACCAAAACCAAGGCAACCCCTTAACTGGACCATGGAATGCCAAGCATTCGAAAAACTCAAACAACTATTCTCAGCTGAACCAATCCTAAAACACCCAGACCCAGAACAACCATTTGTCATCCAAACAGACATCAGTGACATGGCAGGAGCAGTCCTACTTCAAAACAATGAACAGGGACAATTGCAACCATGTGCATACATATTCAAGAAATTGACAGAAACGGAGCAAAGATGGGCCATATGGGAGAAAGAGACTTATGCAGTACAATGGGCCCTCCTCACATGGAGACAATTCTTAGAAGGGAACAAAATCCCCTTCGAAGTCTGGACTGATCATAAAAACTTAGAAGCTCCGAAGACCCCATGAAAAGTCTCCCCTAAATAAGTACGTTGGGTGCAATACTTTAAACGTTTTAATTTTACCCTCAAATATCTCCCAGGAGGAAAAAATTTCTTAGTTGATGCTCTGTCCAGAAAACCACAATACAACAGCAAAAAGACTGAAATTGTTAAACCAAACACCCCACCCCACCCCAACCCCAGGAGCAGAAGAGAAACAGTGGGATAATGACATTTTACAAAGTAAGAAGTAACTAAAATATTCTGCCTCAGGCAACAGTCAAGTAGATCCTTTTAAGACATCTAGGGAAAGCTTGCAATCTGGTATACAATATTACTGCTTTTCATTTTACCTGGTAAGACATCTGTAGAGATGTACTATCCATTGTTATCTAGTTAAACTGTGGTAGCCCCTTGATATAAACCTAGCTTTTTTATGCCAACCCCATTTCATGTTTTGCACTGAATAGCCTTTCTGATAGACTTACGTTTGACTTTTGTATTCCCTCTTACACTTGCCTAGTTCTCAAGACTTTCCTTGTATCCTTTATCCAGTGCAAATCCACCTCTCCTATTCCCAGTCCAGCCTTTTTTAAAAGGCATGTTAATCATACTCAGTGAAAGAATGCTAAATTATAATTAATATATTCTATACTTCCATGACCACACTTTCCCAATGGATGCTAAAATCTGCAACCTATTTCTTCCCAAGATATTTTTTTCTTGAAAAATTTTACCATTTTGCTCTGTACAAAAGGAGTAGCTCTTATCCTGGTCAAAGTTGGAGGTTGTACTGCACCAGATATTCCCATCATGACGTCCTTCAGAAGTGCATGAATAGAAAGTCCTTCCATTATATGTGAATGGGAAAATGCAAGGTGCTCCATTGGAATTGCCACCGTAAGTTTGGGTCACAGCTTTAAAAAAATAGAATACCATTATAATTATACAAGAATTTGGTGTTATTTGGTTTCAGAAAAATATTTAATATTTAGCATTTATATAAAAATACATATTATAGTGAAACTTCAGTTTTTCAAACCAATGGGATCGTGGTTCCTGTCTTTGAAAACTTTAAGTATGTCATCACTTCCGGTTGGCGCCACAGGGATACAGACGGGGAAATGGCGAGCTCCGTAGAGCTCTGCCAAAACCCCGTCTGCCAAGCTGCAGCTGACAGGTCTTCGGACCTCCCCTGTCTTGAAGGGACAGGGGGACAAGAAGGGACCCCTTGGGTGGCCAAGAGGAACGGGCAGGTTCCTTGGGGCTGGAGGCTTTCCCTTCATGCCGGTAGCAGTGGAATGACAGCCACAGCGGCTATCCCGAAACCGCAGCAACTGGGAACAAAGATTGTGCTGGAGGAGAGGAGGAGAAGGGGAGAAGAACAGGGAGCTTGTATGCCGGGTGAGTTTAATAATTGCCCAGGCGGCAGCTGCCCTCAGATGTGGATTGCAACAAGTGAGCCCCTGTTTTAATAGCGGCTAACAACTACAGGGGCTAAAAGACAAAGGACCTGTTTGGTAGAAAGCACTTATTATGACTGTGTGGAAATGGCTTAGTTACAATTTTTTAAACTATTTTTATTTTTATTTTTCCTGTGGATGCATGAGGCTAGACTGATTTTGTGGAGTGAGACTGGATTATATCTGGGAGAGAGGAAGGAGAAGAGGAAACAACTATGTTTTAAAAGTAAAGACAAAAGACAAACGGTGATGGATAAAATGGCTCCTAGCTCTGAAGTGAAAGTATGAATCCCAGACTATTTTTTAATTGAAAAGAGAAACTATGTCACTTGTTACTTGTACTGAATTGACACTGAGAAAAGACTTAGAGACCTTGGCTTCTGATACATAATCTGTTCACTGGAGGACTTATGGAAGATTTGAAAGAAGAAATTAAATGGAATAGTGGAAACTGAACTAAATAAAAGTGATTATAAGAGAAAGGCGTGGCAACAAAAGGAAGACATGATGATACCATATATGGAATAGTTTCAGAATTAACTTTGCAGAACTTATAACTTTGATGACATTGAAAGGGAAAAGAAATACATTTGGACAGATTGGAGAAAAAAAAACAATGGAATAAATCAAGTAACAAGATAACAAAATATCATATTTTGATTCAAATGGATGTAATGGTTATTGGGTGAATGATTAATGTTAGGAGATACTTTTCTTTCTTCTCCATGCTTTCTTTTTATTTCTTATCTTTCTTTTTTCTCTTTGTTTTACTCTTTTCTCATCTGCTTTTTTTCCCCCTCTTTATTTTTTCTCTCTTTTCTCTCTAATATAATTGTTTAATTTTTTTTGTTATTTTTAAACTCCCCTTTCCCTTTTTACTGATGTCTCTATTACTTCCTTATTTTTTTATTGTAATTACTATTGTTATTATTTTCCTTGTTATTACTATCACCACCTTGTTTTAATATATATATAAATACACAAATAATTTGATTAAGAAATAAGAGCACAAATGTTCTAAGAAAAATACGATCTCTGGAGGCTTTAACTTGTTCTTAAACTTTGAATTTCTTCGCAGATTCAACAATTTAGAAGAAAAGGTTTTTTAAGACATTGGAAGATATTTTTTAAAATATATTTTTATTTTAAATTAGAAATATGGAGGAGAATAAATGGAAAAACAATATGGATAATACATTGTGAAATAATTTGAAGCTAACAGATTGAATAAGAGAAGTTGGAAGGGAGGAAAAGGCAAGCAAAATATTACTTAAAACAAAATGTTATTAATCAATTAAATATATGAAACTAGGAGTAATGCGAAATATGATTTTGGAAATTAGCTAAAGTAGAGTTTTGCTCCAGGTTAATAAATATGGTAGGAGTGGAGGAAGGTATTATATTAGAAAACAGTTGAAACAAAGCTTGGAATTAGTTAAAAATTAAAATAAGAGTTAGGAGTGGAGGTAAGCATGAGCTGGAAAACAGTGAAAGCAACGCTGTGGACCAGCCAATAAACAGGAGTGGAGGAAAGCATACGCTGGGTAACAGTTTATATGAACTGTGAACCAGTTAAAAACAAAAAGGTAGGAGTGGAGGAGACTATACCTGGGGATCAATTGAAATATAATTGTGAACCAGTTAAAAATAAGGGTAGGAGCAGAGGAAAATATGCACTAGAAGACAGTTAAAATAAAGCTGCGAACCAATTAATATATAGATTAGGTGTGGAAGAAAGCATATATTGGGTAACAGCTAAAGCTAAACTATGAACTAGCCAAAAAATATAAAGTTAGGAGTGGAGGAGATTATTTCTGGGGAACAATTGAAATATAGTTGTGAACCAGTTAAAAATAAAGGTGGGAGCCGAGGAAAGCACTGCTGGAAAGCAACTATTTAAGTTGCAAACCAGTTATAAAATAAATATAGGAGGAGTAAAGGAGATAAGGTTGGTGTGTAGGTAAAATCATACTCTGAACCAGACAAAATAATTTAAGGTCAGGAGTGGAGCAGCAGATCAAGATGTGAACCAGCTAAAAAATAAAACTAGGAGGAAGTGGAAGAAACTTTACAGGAGAATAATAATATAACTGTGAACTAGTTAAATAATCAGATTGCTGTTATATAAACTATGAATTAGCCAAATAATTTTAATAGTATAAGAGAATAACTATGGAGAAACTAAATCAAAATAAAATACTTTGGAAGTAACAAACTACAGAGCGAAATGTTGATTGATTTTGTAAAAATTCTAAGAGAAAAGGGAAATAAATTTTTGATAAGATTTGGATATTAGTTGTGATCAAGATGAGGTGAAATATAGAATTGGCGTAATGGGTCTTAAATTGAGAAATGTATATGAAATATTGATTGTTTAAAATGATAGAGATTTAGAATGGTGTTTATAGTCTAGAATGTGGGCGAAATAATTGAATGATAAATGTTTAGAATAAGATTTTTTTCTTTTTTTTTAAAAAAAAAGATGTAATTGGATAAAAATGGGAACAAAATTGTGGAAATCTTAATAATTGTACTTATTATATGACAGAACAAGCACCTGCTCTAAAAAGATGTATTTTATGTTTTGTGTTTTGAAAAATTAAAAAAAAATGGGAAAAAAAAGAAAACTTTAAGTATGTCATTTCAGTAACTGACATAGATTGAACAATGAGATCAAACAAATGATGCAAATTATATTACTTGCATCAATTTACATCATTTGTATGATAATTTCATTACACAAATAATAAAATACAGTGGAAATTGCTATCAAAGTCGGTTGTAGTCCAAAAAAATTTCAAGATTTCACTCTCTCTCTCTGTGTGTATAGCTATAGAGGGGGTTTGTATATAAGAAAAAGTCACAGTCTGGCTGGTTTTGGAGGGAGGAAGATAACAGTATGAAAAAAACCAACCGCACTAAACTACCTTAACATCAAATCCATTGAGATCATACTTTTATAGGCTTAAGTGTACAAAGGCCAGACTCATCACATAACCTTGTATAAATGATGCTTTTGTTTTTAACAGTAGTGACCTTCAGCCCAGTTTATGCCAATCAGTTAGGAACATGCATTATCATAGGGTACATGATTGAAACATCTTTTATATGCCAATAAATATTTAAAAATATGTCCTACCTGTTTCCTGGCAGCTGATTCCATTGCCCAGACAAGTACAAAGCATATGTTGGCTTCCCTGTGCCTTAAGCCACTGCATTCCCAAAATATATACCATACCACTGTCAGTTACACAATGTCCAAAAGGAGCAGGCTGGGGTTGCGGTTGGTAGAGTGCAGTTCGTACATCTGTGATAGTTGCAGATGCGCTGCCTGCATATAAAAAAGCAATGATGTTTTTCAACAGTCAGTAAGAAATACTATGTATGTAAGTTATATATATATAACTTGATTAAGATTGATTACAATTACTTTTACCCTGTTTTTAATTACTGTTAGCCACCCAGTCATGAATTTGAAATGGGCAGCTATATAATACTATGGATGAATGGACAGACATAATCTTGATAGTCTCCTGAGTCATGTAATCTGTTGTAGTTAAATTACAGTAATGTGGAACTTTGAAACTTCCAACATTAATGCTGTTTTTACCATTTTGACTGGAACCAAAATTACCATCCACATTGTCATCTCAACATCCTAGCAAAGCTGAATTTCTACTGGGAATGCAACAATACTTTTGATCAGTTTGCTCTAAGATTATCAGAAAGCAACAAAACATTTACACTCATGTTAATAAGTGCCAGTTACTTTATCTTCCAACCCACTACACAGTAAAAGAGCCCAATTTTACATATCCCCTGGAAGATCCAGCCTCTGCTTAAACACCTTATACACCTTATATCTTATACACAGGTAGCAAAGGAAGAAAAGTGTTCTGGGTCTCCATCAGTAACTGGTTCCATTGGCAAATTACATTTATAGTTAAGATATTTTTCAGAACGTTCCACTCGAATCTGCCTTCCTGTAACTTAAATTTATATTTAAAAAAAGCCTTTTTCTCTTTAGCCTATTTCTGGGAAGGGATTTTTTTTAAAAAAATCAGAGGGCAACTTTTGGATTTAAAATACATTTAGATTAATGAACATTTTCACTGAAAAGCCCATTAAACTGTTCTACTGGATTATATTAATGGTCACTTATCTATTTTGCAATTCATCAAAACAGATTCCACATTGTTGCCAAAATGCCCCCCCTATTATTGATAACTAGCACATGTGGGTAACTGAATCTGTACTTTCAGTCTTTGATTAAGCTCTCATCATTCCAAAGGATTAAATCAAGTCAAGTCTGCCAAAAAGGAAGTGTCTTTGTGATGCTAGCAACTTTAAATGTGGGGATTTTTTGCCAGACTTCATTAGTTGGCGAATTTTTTTTAATTATATTGGCTTTGTATTTGTTTTATAGATTACACTGAGTTTTATTATCTTCAGATTCTAACACAGTTTGAATACTTTGAATTTTGAATTTGAATCCCAGGGTAATTTTTATAAAGGCAAATGAAGAAGGAATAAACATCCAACTTCATCCAGATACATTGCTTACCTATGCCTGTGGCTTGCAAAGAAGAATGCCTTTCACATTTCCATTCTCCTCTGCCATTCCCTGTGCAGATGCATTGAAGTAGATTTCCTCTGTTATCCTTCTTACTCCAGGTGTCTCCAATTCGATAAGATGTCTTGGTGTCTTGATCATTGCATCTATCTATAGAAAAGAAGAGTCCACACATCTGTGCTATTGCAACAGTCTGTACCCATTCATGATGGTTATCCTCTTGGACTGATACTGGATTTTTTTAATGTAGTCAATATTTCAATAGTCTCATTCAAAACTACCACTGGCATATTTTAACTGCTTCAATTAAAAATGGATTTTTTCAGTACATTTGTGTGAGAAACAGTCCTTTTCTAATATTGCATATAAGGAAAGACAGGTCAAAATGTTTTTTTTTATTGCAAAAGTTTTACAATTACATTTTCACCCCTTTCCCCCCACTCAACCCACCCCAAACTTCCCAACCTCCCTAACCCTCCCCTCCCCCCCAGACTTCCAATATACTCACATCAGGTAAAAAAAAAACCCTTAATATAAAACTTATATATAACTTGAACCCCTCCCTCCCCCTTATAATTTTTTAACTTCATTATATTAAAATGTTTCTATCTTAATATATCATTTTCAAATAAAAGCTATTTGATACTTCCTAGTTTGATATTTGTTCTGAACATAATCTATCCACTTTTTCCATTCCCATTCATAAGTCTCTTGTGAACAGTCTTTTAAATATGCTGAAATCTTCGCCATCTCTGCAAAACTGGCCATCTTCAAAGTCCATTCCTCGATCGTGGGCAAAACTTCATTCTTCCAGTATTTACCTATCAGTAATCTCGCAGCTGTTATCATGTACAATATCAACTTTGTTTCACCCAAAGTAAAACCCTTAACTATACCCAATAAAAACAATTGTGGAGAAAATTGAATTTTTTTCTTCAAAACATTCTGCATGACCCACCAAATTTTTATCCAGAAGGCCTTAACTTTCCTACAGGTCCACCAAACATGATAATATGTAGCATCTAAACAATCACATCTCCAACATTTTGGCTGAACATTAGGGTACATACACGACAATTTTTTGGGGTCTAAATGCCATCTATAAAACATTTTATAAAAATTTTCCCTCAAATTCTGCGACTGTGTAAATTTAACGTCCTGAACCCAAATTTTTTCCCAAGTTTCCAACATCACTGGCTCCTCAAAATTTTGTGCCCACTTAATCATACAATCTTTAACCAATTCAGTTTCTGAATCCCTTTCTAACAAAACATTATAAAGCCTTTTAATATGCATTGGACCTTTCTCTTTTATATGTCTAACCAATTCTTCCTCATGCAACATAATACCAATTTTTTGGTCCTCTTTCCATCTCAATTGTAGTTGATTATATTGTAACCAAGTTAAATTAATCCCTTCGTCCAACAGTGTCTGTAGTATCTTCAACTGCCATCTGCCCGCATCTGTAAAAAGAACCTCTTTGTATAAAACCCCCCCGAGTGACATTATATTTGTATTCCACATAATATGACCAAGATCCAGCCATAGCGGTATTTTATAATCCCATTTGAGTCGGTGCTTCTTCCAAACTCTAATCAAAGAGTCTCTAAGTATATAGCTTTTAAATACTTTATCCACTTTGTTGTCATAAAATAAGTAGGCATGCCATCCAAATTCAAGATCAAAACTTTCTATATTCATTATTCCAGTCTTTTTCCTTCCAAACCAATCACTTGCTAGAGTCAAAGCTGCTGCTTCATAATATAACTGTAGGTTTGGAAGTTTAAGGCCTCCCCTTTCTGGAACATCTTGCGTAATTTTCAATTTCACTCTCGGTTTTTTCTCGTTCCAGACAAACTTATTCACTCCAGTTTGCCACACTTTTAGTTGTTTATCACTTTTAAGCACCGGAATCATTTGAAACAAAAAAAGAAATCTTGGCAAAATGTTCATCTTAACTGCTGCTATTCTTCCAAGTAAAGATAACTGCAGTTTTTTCCAAGTCTCCATATCTTTCTGCACCTCTCGCCACAACACCTCATAATTATTTTGAAACAATTTGATATTTGATTCTGCAACCTGAACTCCTAGATATTTTACCTTTGGTACAATCTCAAAACCTGCCCTCCTTTGAAGCTTGTGTTTACGATCTTGTGTCATATTTTTAACTATCATCTTAGTTTTTTTCTGGTTCAATCTAAAACCTGAAACTTTACCATAATCTTGTATAATGTCCTTCATCTGGATTATTGATTCCATTGGCTGTGTCAGGGTAACAATCAAATCATCTGCAAATGCCTTTATTCTGTAACCCTCTTGCCTTATCATTATACCTTTCAAGATATTAGAATCCCGTATTGTGTTTAACAAGACTTCTAATGTTAAAATAAACAACAGTGGGGACAACGGACATCCCTGTCTTGTTCCTTTTTCAATTTTAAACTCTGTTGTCAAACTTCCATTAATAATAATCTGTGCCTTTTGCTCTTGGTAAATTGCTGAAACCGCCTGTATAAATTGATCCCCAAAGTCCATCTTTTTTAAAGTCTTTAGTAGAAAATTCCAATCCACTCCATCAAAGGCCTTCTCTGCATCCAAGAAGACCAGCACTGCAGGGATCTGTTTATTCTTCTCAAGATATTCCAATAAATCTATTACTTGCCTTACATTGTCCTTCATGTATCTACCCTCTATAAATCCCGCTTGATCTTCATGAATCACCTTTTGAATTACTGGCATCAACCTGTTGGCTAGTACTTTTGCGTAAATTTTATAATCAGTATTCAGAAGAGATATTGGTCTATAATTCTCCGGTTTTTTAGGACCTGCTTGCTCTTTTGGTATCAAAGAAATATAAGCTGTTGTCCATGATGGGGGTATTTTACCCCCTTGTTGAATATTACAAAATAGATCTCTAAGTTGTTCCACCATTTCTGCTTGCAAAGTTTTATAATACACTGCAGTCAAACCATCCGTTCCAGGAGCTTTAGCTGTTTTTAATTGTTTAATTGCTGCCATTATCTCCTCTTCTGTTATAGGATAATTCATTCTTTCCTTTTGTTGATCAGTAATTTTTGTAACTCTTTTATTATCTAAGTATTTTTCTATAAGTCCATTCTGCACATCATCTTTGGCATATAGTTTAGTATAATAGTCCACAAAACCTTGCCATAATCCTGTTTCACCATATCTTTAATTTCATTAATTTCCTGCATAATTTCCTGTTGAGATTTTTGAAGTTTTTCATCTATTTCCTGTTGGGATTTTTGAAATTTATCATCCAAAACTTTAGAAATAAATTCTTTTAAATTTTCAAGATCAAAGTCTTTTTTCTCAGTCTGTTGAGACTGTATTTCATGTTTGTGTGTGGGGGATCCCCCCCCCTGCTGCCTTTCCTTCCTGCTTCTTTGAAGCCATTCTGCCACGTGATTTAGTTTTTCTGAAAAGGAAAATCCTTTTTCTTTTTCCACCTCCACAAAGGCTTCTAAAAAAGTCCCCCAGATTTAATCAGGTAGAAGCTAGGCTGAGGCCAACTCAGATTTTAATAAAAAAGTTTTTCCACTTCTCCTGTTCCTTTGTGTTACAGGCAGAGTTACTTTGTAACAGATCAAAGAAGCTTCACAGAATCACTTTCACTAGCTCGTTAACTCAGTTGCTGGGCGCCATATTTTTTTTTTCAAATCAGTTTCACTCGCACTTTCTCTTAGTTTAAAAAGTCACCAAAAACATCAATACTTGCGATTCTCAAGTTTGGGGGTTCAAGTTGATACTTCCGCTGCTTGTTAAGGTTGGTTTCATTCAGATAAAATGTTTGCAGCAGCCAGCTTGTTCTGCGGAGTTCAGCAGAATCGTCCCACGCCGTCCGGAGTCTGGCAAGTTGAAAGGGAGCCGCGCCTGTTTCCTTCCCAGCAATAAATCTTTGGGGGCTCACAGGGGCTCAACCGGTGCCTTGCCTTCTCTGCTCCTACAATCCTTAGGATTTTGGAGTTTTCAAGCCGCTTCTCGATGTCGAAGCGGCTCTACAAACGGCGGGGCTGGCGGTCCTCAAGAGGAGACCGTCTTCGCTGGCGGCGAGACAAACCGGAAGTCCTGGTCAAAATGTTTTTAATTGAAACTTAAATCTCTCAAACAACTTCCCAATACTAAAATGTCCACAAATTTTGATTCCAGTCATTCCAGAAAAACTCTGAGGCCACAAAAAGGATCCTGGGGCTGCATGTATAAATAATGGTTTACAAGACACAATAATTGAGTTTAGGCAGCATGCCAGGCCAAATCAAACAAATCACATGATGTTTTTGTGCAGTATATTGTGCAGTACCAGATATTACTGACTGTTCTGTGCCTTCCCCGAAGGCTCATATTCTTTGGGTCAATTTTAGGTCCTTCTGGACCCACTCAAAGGGCAAGCGGCAGCCATGCCTAGGAAGGGCTCTGTACAAGTTCACCTTGCACATCAAGTGCACCTGCTTCTGGATCAGGAGGTAATATTCAATGTCATTCACACCCTAGTCACTCCCTGGTTGGATTACTATGCAGTACACAAATCTGGCTTTCAAAAGTATTCAAAAACTGCAACTGAATGAGAAAATGGCTGGTACTTTTGGAAGTGCTGAAGGACTATTATTACACACACCAGCAAATACACCAATAAGAGTTATAATACATGAAATTTTTGAGTCACAACCCACTGCTTTACTGGAAAGTCTTAAAGGTTTTTTTGATGAAAGGTCTCGGGAAGAGGAAACTGTTTTGACTCAAAACATGGAGACAAAGGCGAATATAGTATCATTTCAAGGCTTGTTAGACAGTAGTGAGCTGTTGGAAGAAGATGGGGCAGAAATCCAGTTTAATGTGACTTTGGATAAAAAGGATGCTTTCCAGACCAAGAGGGGAAAGCAAAGGAATCTGGAAGAGTTTAATCAGGAAGACTTGAGAGAGATTTATGGGGGTTTCAAATTAAATGAAATAACTTTAAGAAGACAAAAACTTTCAAAAAGACATCAACCTTAAATCCAAATTTTAAAATTTTTGAAAATAAAAGCAGCAGGAGGAGCAATGCTGAAGAAGAAAGAATTATCGAAGAAAAAGGACTGGAACAAATACAGAAAGAAGGGAAGAACTGAAGATTAATCTTTTTTGGGGAGGATTTTGGCAATAGGTTGAGAAGCTTAATTAAATTTGTATTTTTAAAGTTTATTTTAAGGTAATAATATAAAGGAACTGTGTTATTACAATTGGTTTTGGACATAAAAATGATAGCTTTTTAAGAGTTATCGAGGTAAAAATGATAGCTTTTTAAGAGTTATCGAGGTATTAAAATGGCTAATTAAAAATTTGAGGGATACCTTTCTGAAGGGCTTGAAATTTATATTTTGAGAAATGACTTAATGTTTTACTGATGTATTAAGAGATTTTTAAAATGTTTAATATAAGATTATAGTATTTTAAGAAGGTATATGAGATAAAATGTTTAAAGTTTTAAAATGTTTAATTTTATGAAGGATTAAAGAGGATAAATGTCCAATTTAGAACTTTATTAGGGAGCAATGTTGATTGAGGAAGGACTGGAAAAAATATAGAAATGGTTAATTAAAAATTTAAGGGATAGTTTCCTGAAGGTTTTGAAATTTATATTTTGAGAAATGAATTAAGGTCTAATTGATGCATTAAGAGATTTTTAAAATGTTTAATATAAGATTATACTATACTATACTATACTAATACTATACTATTCTATACTATTCTATATTAAGATTATACTATACTATAGGTGATAAAATGTTTAAAGTTTTAAAATGTTTAATTTAGAATTTTTAATGCTGAATAGTTAGAAATTGATAATTGGTTTATGAAGGTATAAAGAGGATAAATGTTTAATTTAGAATCTTATTAGGGAGCAATGTTGAAAAAGAAAGGTGTTTGAGGGATGAAAATGAAACTTATCAGTGTTTGTTAATGCTTGTAATATTGTTAAAGTTATTGGATTACATACCAAGAAAAAGGCTTTTATATTCAGGAAGAAAGAATTTAACCCAATTGATTTTGAGAATTTACAAAAAGGAGGTTGATGAACTTGTAAAAGAGGAGTTAAAGAGTGTGAGGGAGTTTTAAACTTTGTAGTAGGTTAGTATATTTTAGCTCTTGCTTGTTAAATGTTATACCCTGTTTTTGCTCTGGGAAGTCGGGGGGTGGGGAGGGGGGGGAGGGTTGGGTTGGGATAAAATTGTTGAGATAAAGGTACAAATATAAAAGTAAATGTGTGGAAAACGTTACAACAAATGAAATGATAATATTAAGATATGATAAATATTGGAGGAGTAAGAGGAAAAAAGATGTATTCAGATGATACACTGATTGATTGATTATATATTGTATGTATGCTTGTTTATAAAATAAAAACTTTTCAATATAAAAAAAACTGCAACTGAATGCAATGGCATTGATAGTTATGGCTCACCTGATACTGTCATGTAATATCTCTGTGCAGCAAGCTGCACTGACTTCCAAAAGATTTCTGAATGCAATTCAACATGCTAATTATCCTCTATAAAGTACTACATGCCCCAGGCTACATGTACTCTGCTCACTCCACTAGAACATTCTTAGATAGTCTTATCTCATGGTACCTAGGAGTTGCACCTCTCTGACAGTCTGCCTGCCCCATGGACCAGCAGCTTCCTGGAACCCTGGATGGCCTTAACTCAGCTGGCATTAAGGAACTGGCTATTTCCTCAGGCATAAAAGCCCAAACGTTAGACAAGACTGTTGGTTGTTTTTTTAAGTTCTTGTCTGACATTATTGGAAGAGGGTTTTTTTTAAAAAATCATGAATATATTTCATTTTATAGTTTTGAAATGCTTACTTTTACAAATAATATTGCTGTTCTTGTTCTTAAACCTGTGTTCATCATCTAAAATTACTGTTGTGAGATAATTGGCTATAAAAATTGTATAAATAAACAAATCAACCTTGAATTGAAAGGCAGAAATATGAGGTCAATAATTTATGTCCCCCTGGGTTAAATTGCTTTTTTCTACAGAAAAATTCTTCTCCATTTGTTATTACACAATTCTGGAAAAAAGTTGCTATATCATCTTAATCACTTAGCTGCTGGTTTCAAAAAATGAACATGAGGAAAATGTTTAAGACATGAAGTCAGATTGATGGGAGTATGTGTTTGCCAGGAAATTGGTTTGTGGCTTCAGCTGTATGAGTGGACATACTTTTTAAAATATTCAAAGCTGGAAACCAGCTGGATGGTGAAGAGTTGACCATACATTTAAGGTGACCTCCATCATTTCAGTAATTATATAGGTTAATAAAACTAAATGCAAAATACAAATAATGTAGTGGTAAACTTTCTAATGCAAACTTAAACACATTTACTCTGAACAGTTTAGTCCCAACTAGATATATTTAGAAACTGAGTGTAAATCTGGGAGTACAAAAAATATTACAAAATTTGGGAAAATGGAAACAAACCATTTGAGATACCGGAGAGATATGATAAAGGAATCTAAAACACTGATGAAAGTTTCAGTCTGTTCCATACCTACATGGTCCTAAACAATTTATGATATGTTAAGAAATTATGATACTGATCAACACTATTATAAAATTCAAGAGAAAGTGCTGCACAAAGACATGCAATCTGCCCAAATGCACATCATTGAGAAATGATGGCTTACTCTATACAATGATTTTCCTGTTACAGGTAATCAATTATTTAATATGTGTGCTGAGATAACTCAATAAAATATTTGCATTTTGAATATATAGTAATGTTATACAAAGTCAACTGTTTTAGTTTCAAACAGTACAAATGATAGATATTAAGAAAAGAAATAAGAATTCCTATTGAATCCAGCAACAGATTTCTGGGCCATATACTGTATTATAACATACTGTCAATGTGATTCATTTGATCATGCTTTTCCTGGCAGTTGAGAACATTCCATCATTGTATCTTTAACTCCACAAGTTTCCAATCAGAAAAAACACTAAATAAAAGTGTTGCTTTTATGGTTTTAAAATTTAATTTCAAACTGAGGATTTACTTTATATAATCAATTGTTTATGCTAAGAAAAGTTATTATCCTCAATTAAAAGCTAAATATCATCTCAAAATTCATCACAAAAAAAGTTCTAAACAGGTGTGTCCCAAAACAGCTTAAGCATGGCTTATACTTAAACAATGACTCTACTTTTAAATACTTGCTATGCATGCCAGTGATTATCTTGCATACAACTGGATCCAAGCTGTAGTAATTTTTCATTACAAACAAGAATCCTCATAGAAGAAAGAACATTTGAAAGTTTCATTTTAGGTTCTTTCATCTTTAATATGCCAATCTTATTTATTATGAATTAGAATTTAAGAAAATTCACCAAAGGAAAATTTCCCAATTTTTCCATTTCTATGCAGTCATCTGCCACTCTAAAAAGCTGTGACTCATCTGAATAATGTAGAAAGGAGAATTGCTCCTGAGAAACAGTAACTAAATAAGTTTATTTATTAATTAATGGTAACTTAACTATGGAATTAAATTTTCATACTGTCTTTAGTTCTAAGAACTTCCACATTGTTTAGTGGAATCTTCTCAATGTCTTCAAAGATAGTCTGAAGAAATAAATTTATCTTGGGGTCTAAGCTAGCTTCTTCAGGATAACATCAAGACTTACTGTATTTTCTACCAGTATCCAGTAGGTACAATAAATGTTAGTTAGCCTGGAATTGAAGTGGATTGACCTCTCTAAAATTCAAAGATATATCTCTATGTTCTCCAAAATAAAAGGCTTGTTTAGCTTTTCTGATAATTTTCGTATTTTCATGACTGCTAGACGATCGAAGGCACTATTCCTAGCACAAAGTTCAGAATAGAAAAAACAAGATATTCTATGATCTTATAGAAATATATAAGAGAACAAAACATCAACAAGAAACAGCAAGGCTAAGACAGATCAAAGTGCGGAATAAAATGTATCTTCTTGAAAGTATATAAATAAATATCACTTATGCAGAATCTGTGGCTTCTTATTTATTTAGGGATGAAATCCACAGGAAATAATAGTACAATACTTTCTTTTAATTGAGTCAGTTAGTATAACTCAGTCCAATACATATTTTTTTAGAAGCCGTGGTCTTATTTTGAATTTAGCAGTTGTGTTCATACAAAACATTAATCAGGTGCAGCAATATTTTATTTGCTTTTGGGAGGGTAACTTCTACATCTTCTAATGGAAAAAGAAATGATATGGTTATATCACATACATAGTTGGGAAGATTAGGAGACTGTTGATCTCACAGATTAAGTTGTTAAAATGCAATTATTATTTCCAGGTAATTCAAAGCAGAATTTGTTTAAAACTAACTTTTTCATTAGTATGATCCCAAGTCATTATATTATATGCTTAGCTTCTTTTTGCAACTCCAATCCCCACCCCCACGATTGTTTTGTCACAATTCAACCCCTCTCCCTGGTGATGTCTTTGTGCAGCTGTCATGTCCCTTGTGGCTTTACCATATTGAAAATTGAGAAAGGCCAGCACCCTTGACTTACGGAAACTACTGACAGACAACATTTTAGCCACAATACTTGGATGGAGGAGGCAGCAGCCACCAAATTGCTAATTTACTATGCTAATAATTTACTATAGCTTCATGATGGTGCGAATATAGTCAACCAAACAGTTTGTGCAGAACATTCCAGACTTTGGGCCCTCCCTCAAAATAATGGGGGAAATGAAAAATACCCAAAGAGTATCATGCTGATACGCTGCTCTGCCACAAGCCCATACTTACTTCTGGAAGTGCAAGTAATCCTCCCACTGCCTTCTCCAAGGCAAGTGCAATCCACCATCATCCAGCCCTGATATGGCTTTTCCCAAACTTCTCCAACAACGTATGATGTACCAGCTGTATTATCATAGCATCGCTCAGCTAAGGAAAATTAATTTTCAAAGGTGAAAAAGAAAAAAATAACCTCACTGCACTATTTTCTTTACAATTTCATCAAGGAAAGAATTAAATTTCTTAATTAGGAAGAAAATGCTTCCATAATTTTTACATTTGGTTAAAAATACAGCATGCAGAAATCTGGCAATTCAATGAAATAGAAGTTTCTACGTGTTTGTAACACTTGTGTTGCTGACAGCTTTGTTTTATTTTATGCTCCTTTTGAAGATATACCGTGTTTCCCCGAAAATAAGACCCTGTCTTATATTTTTTTGAACCCTGAAATAAGCACTTGGCCTCAAAAGTCCGATTGGGTTTATTATCAGAGGATGTCTTATTTTGGGGGAAACAGGGTAGCTATATTTGAGTATATAACTATATATAGGATTATATTTCAAAATGATCTGTAGAATTTTCTGTTATGTCAATAAAGCACATCAAACTTTGGAGCATGATTCTCTTAACCAAGTATGTCTTTCCCTATCAAAAAATTCTAAAAACTAGACAACGGGAAACAGATTAACCTAGGCATCTTCTCTATGGCATATTTGTAGTCAAGGTGAATGTGTTTATTGTCTATAGAGGGATATTCAGAAGCATATGCAGAAGATATGCAGATCAAAAGTCCAGGTAAAGTTTGCTCAGGTATGCATGTTTTGAGTATTTATATATATCAACTGAGACAAAAATTTAAAAAATGTTATCACAAAGAGTCAAAACTCTGCTTACAGTAACTATCACAAACAGCTCTATTTGCAACTGAAGTACTTTTGATCTCTGAAATGCATAAAAGAAAACTAAATCTTACCAACTGGCTTGCAAGTCCATTCACCCTTTCCATTGCCAAGACATACACATTCTAACATGTAGCCTCCTGTCTCATGAGGCCTGCGCCAGGTATCACCAATCTTGTAGGACTGGCCACCTTCATGACATCGATCTGAAAAACAAAGCATAGGAAGCTGTTTTTCCAAGTTATATCATTAATGTATCTACTTCAATGTTGTCTATACGTAATAGTTCAGCAACCTTTTAAGTTTGTCCCAGTTATATTATAATAAAGTCGTGATCTCTTCATCCATTTCAGCCCTGGACAATCCTTCATAATGTGGTCAGCTATGAAAAGCAACCAGTTTCTTTTCCAATATGTTATAGTCTAATAACTATAACATGCCACTTTTCTGTCATATCAGAAGTCTCGCTAATATATTAGGGATGTTAAAAACATTTGGATTATAAAACTATAAGAACCAAACTATAGAACTATAAGAAGAAAAGTTAAATGTTGAACTGCACTTCCCTTCATCTCTCATATTGACTATACTAATTAGGGTTGCTAGAAATTAAGGTCAGACATTTGGAGTCATCTGCAGAACAGTTTCATCCTTGCTTTACAATGAAGTCAAAGTTCTGACATGTAGTAATGAAAAATAATCTTTCAAGAAAAACATTCATGGAGCAGCTCCCCAAAGGCCATGATAGCTATATAGATACAGGCTTCAGTTTATGTACAATATATCAGAGTTGAGAACCGAAGCCAGCCTCAAGTCATAAGGTTTGGAGGGGGAAATCTAACACTTCCTTGAATTCTGTTTATTTCAGCCTTCTTCCACATTCTCCTTTTCTTCATGCAGGAGAAAATCTCAGGTATAACCTACACACTTATTCATAGTATCAACATACAGCAAATATCAGTGGTCTCATTTTACAGTTACAACTCACTTTCTCTCTCTCCCCCTCCCTTCCTCTCCCCCTTTCCCTCCCTCCCTCTTGAACTTTGCCACAAATTCCTTACAATTATGCAACATTATGTGTGGTACTTACTTCTTACTGTGGAAACCACTAGATTTTGTGACATTCCAGCAACGTGAGTATATGGATTAACACATTATCTTGGAGGACATCATCTAAGCATTTCAGTAAAGGATTAAATACATACTTGCAATAGTACAACTGATTCTTCCACGCCCAGCCCCAATACAAGTACAGTCCCAGATCATGGAATCCTTTGGGCGTTCATAGGTTTCCCCTACTCGATAAGTAGTCCCAGTGTATTTATCAAAACAGGTTTCTTCCGCTGTATAGGAAGAAGAAAAAAAGAATAAATCTATAAATCTATAAACAGATTGCAGCTTCTAATCTCCTTTCCCTACCTCATTCATAGAGGCATAAACAAAAAAATTAATGATGGGATTGACTGCTATTGTTATGGTAGTGACAAGCAGAAAGCTTTTTGGATGATAATGATGTAGCTAAAGACAAAGAATAGGAGAGATGCTTGGACCAATGAAAGAAGAAAGCAAGCTGAAAAATCCACATTAACAGTAGAAGGGGGTTTCCAGGCAATTGGAACATTTGTATAAAAGTAGTTTTTTTAAAAAAATAAGTGGAGAAAACAATAAAGAAAAATGCATTTGACCAAGATACAGAATAGATGTGTGGAAAACCAAAGTTCAAATATTTGGTCAAATATTTAGTCCCTTAATAGGTTAGATTATAGGAACCAAGTAAATGTCTTGTTATCCAAAGGACTGTCATACAGGTCTGTCAAGATGAACTGAAACTGGAGACAGCTGACATTATTCTACTGTCATGGTTAAACAATTTCCCAATGTAGTGTCATTATTTGCCTACATACAAGAGATCCATTAAGACACTTTGCCCCTAAAAGACTTTTTAGGCAACAGAGATAGTATTCTTGCCCAAGATCCAGTCACTTTATGGAAAGAGAGAGAAAATGATATGTCATTAAAATTGTTCCCAAATACTCTTATCACTGGAGAACTCAGAAGGTCCATAAGCAAGTATAGAAGCAAGGCTGGTAACAGCACATTTTGACAGAACACATTATCAAGACAAGATAGGTAAGCCATGTAGCAATAAAAGGAATAAAAACTATTTTCTGCTGCTGCCACTGCAATCAGGAAAAGTTTTTCCTGATTGCGGGAAGGGGAGGAAAAAAGCTTTTATAAGACCATATTGGAACCTACAGAGACATGGTGTGATATATTTGCAAGGTAGGTTAATTGATAACATTACTTATTGCTATGAAAGTCTGTTATCTGATGTCTGATTAATCTGGTTCTATGGGATTAGTTTCAACTTTTAAAATCTGAATGTGTCAGCAGGATGTTAGAAACTATGCTCCCAATTACACATCCTTTTTAGACTTTCCCATTATGGCTAATTTATTTCAATAGATTGCCTAGATGAATCTAGAAAATATATATTTTTATAGGGGAAGCAATAAATGCCAGATATGTTAAAGGAAGTGATAGTATGGCTTCAAGAAACCCACAGGAGATGTTGAGTTCTTAAAAGCAATCAATCAGTTGTTAATATCTCCTTAGGGATATTTGTGCAGTTGATGTGATACAGCTCAGACATTCCTGGAAGAAATAAACTCTCTGGACCTATTCTAGTCTGGGCACAAATCTGGAT
Source organism: Arizona elegans (assembly GCA_022577455.1). Lineage (NCBI taxonomy): Eukaryota > Metazoa > Chordata > Lepidosauria > Squamata > Colubridae > Arizona > Arizona elegans. Next base: position 165,744,701 of record JAKOOJ010000001.1, on the reverse strand, counting down.
ATATGATCAAAACAAACTTGGTCTCCTTAATGAGTCAGCTATGAAGATTGGGAATTCAAGACAGAATGCTACAGTGACTGTTCCTGCTGACAAGACTGACACATCTACTGTAAAGAAGGGTTCAAAGCAGACAAGATGGCAGTTGCAATGTCATCATGAAAGACCTATCCTTTATTCATATGTACAATATGTACACATGAATACATACAAAAGGTAAATCTTGCATTTCACTTCTGAATTACCATCCTACATGTTTGACACAGATAACCTCAGATATTTAGATGATAGTATACATCTCTTGCAGGACAATTAAGTACTGAAGTGCACTTCTTCTAAATACAATGTTACAGAGAGAATGTGAGAGATGATGCCCATGGAGTGGGAGATGGTGTGAAGGACTATAGGCAGCAGTATGGAGGGAGCAGACTCCAGAAAGGGGGGAAAAGACAAGAGGTAGCACAACCTGCCTCTAAGCACAAAGTAGCATGAACATACTTCCTATTATCACAATGTTTCTGTGGTGATATGCAAAATGTTTGTAATCTGTTATAATTTCCAATTATTATCTTATTCTGTAATTATATATAGTTTTATTATCTTATTGTATCTCCAATATGGTATTACTTTTTTAACATGAGGACATGAAAATTAATAAGTTTAATCTATTTAATACCTTCTTTCAGTAGCATGAGTAGAATTTTTCCTTGATCTTGTTTTTTTTTCTTTTTCCTTTGCTTCAAAATGTTCTCCATAGCAAATTTGATCTGCCAGCTTTTTTTCTCTCCTCTAGTCTTATTGCAGCATTTTCTCTAACATCCTATATTATGTGGAGGTGTCCTTCCGTACATTGCTATCTGCAGAGCATTAACACTGTGACTTCTTTCTAACAAGGCAAAGTCAAACCTTTTCAAAAAGCCAAACAGAAGAGCTTAAGGGGCCAATGTAAATAGCCTCTGAAGGTTCCTTTTAAAGTTATGTAAAGCAAGAAGTTCAGGGACAAAGCTTTCTTAAGAGACATCTTATTTTTATTTATTTATTTATTTTTCATATTTGTATACCGCCCTACTCCCGAAGGACTCAGGGCGGTGAACAGCCATAATAAATACAAATACATATAGAAGTTAAAAACTATTAAGAAACAGATTAAGTAATTTAGGCTCAAAGATTAAGAACATCCAAATTTATCTAAAGAGGTTTAAAACCCAATTTAAAAGCCAGTTTAAAAGCCAAATTAAAAAGGGAGAGTTAGGCCAGACCAGCTTGTTGGAATAGAAATGTTTTCAGGGCACGGCGGAATATGCGTAAGTCTTGGATGTTTCGTAACTCCGGGGGAAGCCCGTTCCAGATGGTAGGTGCCCCCACAGAAAAGGCTCTCCCCCTGGGGGCCATCAGTCGACATTGTTTGGCCGACGGCACCCTGAGGAGCCCCTCTCTATGGGAGCGAACTGGTCGGTGAGAGGCTATTGGTGGCAGGAGGCGGTCTCATAAGTACCCTGGTCCTAAGCCATGGAGTGCTCTAAAGATAGTAACCAAAACCTTGAAGCGCACCCGGAAGACCACTGGGAGCCAGTGCAGCTCGCGCAGGAGGGGTTACATGAGAGCGCCACATTGCTCCCATTACCACCCGCGCGGCCGCATTCTGGACCAGTTGGAGCCTTCGGGTGCTTCTCAAGGGGAGCCCCATGTAGAGAGCATTACAATAATCCAGGCGTGAGGTGACAAGGGCGAGTGACCGTGCGTAACGAGTCCCAATCCAGAAAGGGATGCAACTGGCGAATCAGGCGAACCTGATAAAAAGTCCTCCTGGCTACGGTCGTCATATGCTCTTCAAAAGACAGCCTATTATCTATTGCTACTTAGCTGTAATAGGTACAAAGAATGACCTTAAAGAATAGGAGGAAGAGCAGCTACTAACAGTCCGATAAAAGAACCCTGAGTCCAGACTGGAAGCTGAGAAAGCACCTCTGACAAGACTCTCACTAGTTCTCATGAAGATGAAGAGAGGGGTGGGATGCATTTAGACTTGTAAGATTCTATTTTTATAATCTTATCATAAAATTAGCCTGAATTACTTTGATTTCCTAACCTGCTCTACCTCTACATAGACAATATCTGTCTGTACAATTATAAGGATGTGTCAAACAATTCAAGTCCCTCTGAATTCTCCCGATTAAAAACGAGGGCACTAGAGAAGCTTGATATAAATTATCTGTGGGTCACAGAATATCCCCCAGGATTTTCTACAATACTTGGGGTTCCCAGTTGTAACCACAAAGACTTACTGATAGATTAATCCATACTAGCAGCTCTTGAGTCTAGTGTGAAAACTACAGTAGGAATAATCTGTTGCATAAAATAATGCAAGGTTTCTCCAGGATATTCCCAATCTGCAGTAGACAGGAACAGTCAGAAATTGACAGGATTGGAGACTGAACTGTAAAAAATATAGTAACAGTAACCTTTTTCAGAAGGAGAAAGGTTAAATGTGGATGCTGCCTTTTCCAAGAGCTAAAAAACCAGGATATTTCTATACATGTAAATATCTACTTTTTATTTTAGAAATAAAAGATGTTCTTGGCCAGAAGTTTGTCAAGAGATGCATCCAACTTACGCTCAGGTTTGCTTTCACAGTTGAATCCTCGACTGCCTCCATAGCAAGTACAGACTAGAGTGTTCCCCAAGTAAATGCGCTCCCACTGCTGGTTTATCTGATAATGTTGTCCATTGTCATAGCATCCCTCTGAGAAAGAAACAGCACTGTTTAATTACATCCTATCATCGAGACCAAGTGTGGCTCTCCTGGTAAGGAGAAAGAATGTGAAGAGAGCAGTATCAACCCCTAGCATGGAATAGACATTAACTCCTGGCCAGACATTCCTTATACATCTTGAAACCTTTGTGTTATTTAATATTAGATGCAGGCAACTCAAGACTGGAATTAAACTCAAAACAGTTCCATCCGTCTCTTGTTTAACCATGTTTTAAATGTACAGAATTAAACCACTAGAGATTTCACATTCTGGAACAGCATGTTAACAGCTGGAAAAGATTGCTCAACTGGGAGGCTTAATCCAATGTTTCATGAAAGCCTATGGAAAGACCCCAAAAGATTTGAAAGAAACTTTGGCTCTCTTCCCTAAGCAGGTTTATTCTTGCCAAGTAGAACTAGTCTCTATTTTTTTTTTAATTTCCAAGCCTTTTTCCCAACTTACATTTACAGTCTTATCATTTCCTGAGATGACTGCTTTAATGGAAACTCATACTTTCTAAACAATTTTAAAGTGTTATCTCAGCATCTCTTTTCTCAATTAACATACAGATTTTAAAATGAAAAAGTATGTTCTATACTTTTCAAAATTAATTCAAACACCTTAATTTTAAAGTCTGTTTTTTACAGTAGGAAAGATGAAGGATTTCTCTTTTACTTTCAAGTCAATCATAATTAATATAAAAAATTTTGGTTCCAGTTCTTCTGTAAGAAAAGAGAACAAATAGAAATATATCCTTTCTAGATTATCTCATTTTTCTCTTTAGCTGGCATAACTGCAGTGAAAAAACACAATGCTAACTTACACCCTTTTCTTGAGAAATGTTTGGATTTCAGGAAAATTAATTTATCCTAAACGAGCAAATGTATGTGAAAGAAAAATAGGCCAGGACAAGAATCCCTTTTCTCAGAAATGAAGAATATAACAGACCAGGGAACTTCTCTTATAAAAAATCAATATATATGCAAGTAAAGTTTCCACCAGCAGGCCCTGATATACGGAATTTAACCACCAAGAGCCCATCTCCAACTGGATTAAAAACCAAAATCAAAAAAAAGTTCTCTCAACTTTCACACAATTTGCCAAATCTGATGAGATAGTTTTGCTTCTCACTGATGTCAATGAGAAAAATCAAAATTAAGAATGTCCATCCCAGCCAGAGCAAACTGGCAAAGCTTGGAAATCTTTTACCAGACCTCCCCAAGAGTAGGGTGCCCAATCTAATCAGGAGGCATTCAGTACTCAGACATAATTATCTTTGGCTTCAATGCAATATATACTCCAACAATAAATCTTAATTAGGCCTGAGTCTCAAGGGAAACTCAAGTTTTAATTCCTTGGCAGAAAAACTGGATATAAACCAAGAGGATTCTCTCTCAACAACATGGTTCAGTTTAATTAATCTGCACATTCCCTGAAAAAAAGCTGTTTTATGATTTAAAAATTTTGTGCACTGGAAATGTTCTAGCTGTCCAACATATCCTCGCATCCAAGAGTCGATGATGGATTATCAAACTGCAATCGTCGATAGATTGCAAAGCTAACTGGAGACACGAGATCACAAGGAAAGTAACTGTGGCACCATTAAAAGGTTATCCTAAATTGCTGTAATGGTCTGTAAGGCACCTGGACAGGCATTACTAAATCCCTACCTAAAATTCAAAAATACTTCTCCCCAACATCGGTTTTGTTTTCTGCAAAATTTTCATCTCAATCTGATGATTTCATGTATTATACCTGAGTAGACTCAAGAAAGAACTATTAACACATTCATATAGTAAATTTATAGGGACGCAGTAGCTCAGTGGCTAAGACGCTGAACTTGTTGATATAAAGGTCCGGAGTTCAGGGATTCGAATCCCTAGTGCCGAGTAGTTCGAAAGCACGTAAAAAATGCAAGTAGAAAAAATAGGGACCACCTTTGGTGGGAAGCGTTCCGTGCACCTTTGGTGTTTAGTCATGCCAGCCACATGACCACGGAGACGTCTTCGGACAGCGCTGACTCTTCGGCTTTGAAACGGAGATGAGCACCACCCCCTAGAGTCGGGAACGATTAGCACATAAACCTTCACCTTCATAGTAAATTTTATTTTTCCCCCACCCTCCCCTCACAACCATCCAAAGTTGCAACTTTCGGTATGCTCCTTAAGTTTGATTTCGGTTTTATCAAAGCGTCCATGATCCGACCGTTTCTTCTCCTCTGAAAAGTCGTTATTGCTCATCCCAGAATTACTCACGTTTGTTCTGGCCGACCGGCAGAGAGGGTTGAACAATATGCTGCTGTGTTTGCCTCTTGCCGCGGGGTTGAGAACCCCAGACCCCTGCCCCCGAACAAAGGATCAATACCAAAAGGATCGCTCGCTTCGATCGGCTGTCCGGCATCTTGGAAAGCTGTGGGGAAAATAAACGGATCGTGTTTGAAACCGGAGGCAAACCAATTTTATCGGGTTGATAAAGTGGGATGAAGAAAAACTTGCAAATTCTCTTACCGCCTTTCAGTCTTCGCTTCTCCTATCTGGCGCAACCCCTACAAGCTGCGAGAAGGGCAGATCGCTGGGTCACATTGGATTTATATAGAGTTCCTAGTCACAGGGACCCCCGCAAGGAATTACAGGGGAGAACAGGAGGAGGGAAAAGAGGAGGAGGGCCTCGCCGGAGACACCCCTTTCGGATGGCAACGCCTTTCCAATTGGCCCAGGCGGAGTGATAGCGTCACGGCCCGGGAGTTGCATTACAGAGCAAACAAAGATCTCTTCCGAAAGCTTTGAATTTTAGAGGGTCTCTGGGGAGTGAGAGGGAGGGCTTTCTTTGCGGTTCTTGCTGCAGCTTAGCGAATGCCGCCAGCTGGTCATATTTGGACCCTCCAGGGTCTGCCAGTCACTGGAACCTTCGAGTGTCCGAAGAAGTTCGAGTTTTAGGAGGAGTGACGACTTTAGCCTCGTTCGCAGTGTAGAAACATAATTAGGTCTCGTGAGGAAGGGGTTACAGGAACAATAACTTCTCTTAAATCTGCAGTTAAATACTATACACATACACTAAGGTGTAATGATCAATCATGGGTAGAAACATAACTAATAGCTTTAATAGACTTAGTTTAAACTGGGATAATATTCCTACTACCACTGCCTCCGTTATGGCAATTTATTCACTCAAATCTCAGTTCTTAGCCCCAAGGCCTGTTTGTATAAGTTCCCAGTTCTATTTCTCTTTCTCTCTCCCCCTTTTCTATTCCTCTCTCCATGTGATACTTTTTCCTTTGGTGAAGATTTTTTTTCTGTCTCAATTTTTATTTGTTAGATGCTGAGAAAGTGAATGAATGGGGTATAAAAGGAATAAAAGATAAAAGGAATAAACAATAATACTCAACATCATTAAATTACAATGCTGGGGAAAAGATTGGGTATTCAAAACACACTAACTTATACTTGCTTCTAAGTCCTGGTTTATCCCGAACATCAGTGGTCTTCATCTATTCTTAAGTCACCCGAAAACAATCTGCTGTCTCCATTTATTGATCCCTCAGGTTCCAATCACTAACAAACTCAATTCTTCTGACTGAAAAAAGGACATGTATGTTGTTTGTATCTTATGATTTATGTTGTTTGCTTTTATTTATCCTATGATTATCACTGAGTTGTAACTTATGATTTATGATGATTGCATTTTATGGTTATGATTTATCATTGCTTATATGTAGACAGAGCTTATGCACCAGAAACAAATTCCTTTTGTGTCCAATCACACTTGTCCAATAAAGAATTCTATTCAATGTATAGGAAATGGGAGATAGGGAACATAATCAAAGAAGAATTATGGGACAGTCTAGCTTAGAGTAAGCTAAGGCTTATGAGAAATATTGAAAACAATAAAAAAGGACTAAGACCTCTAAAGTGCCTTTCAGCTTTATGAACCTGCTCATCTATAATGTTATTAGATTTGTATACCAAAGCTAAAAATAATTAGGCTGTAACCAGGCTGGGCGACCAAAGAGATAGTGGGACAAAGAACAGCTGCCAAATTAGATGTACTCTACTGAGGAAGACAGCATTGGAAAGAAAAGATTCCCAACATTTTCTTTGCCAAGTTTATTTTATTGGTTCTGATTCCTGGAGACAAATATCTCATTCACTCCCACTCTGAATTTCACCCTCTATACGTATGTATCATTGGAATGGGAACCACCAAGAACCTTGGTGGTGCAGCAGACTAAGTGCTGTTATGTAGCACTTAGCTGCTAGCTGCCTGCAATTAGTGCGAATTCAAATATCACCAGGCTCAAGGTTGACTCAGCCTTCCATCCTTCTGAGGTAGGTAAATTGAGGACCCAGATTGTGGGGGCAATAAGCTGATTTTGTAGAAACACTGCTTATGGGGGGCCAAAAGCCCTAATAAGCAGGTATATACAAAAAGAATGAAGGCTATTGCTATAAGTGCATTGTAAGCCGCTCTGAGTCTTCGGAGGAGGGAGGCATATAAATTGAAATAATAAATAATTAGTGATTTTTTTTCTGCAGAAGGTCACTCATAACTGCAAGGCTCGTCACGCTGGTGCCACTCACATGAGCAATGGCACAATGTGCCACACAGCCTCCTGCTGCAAGTGGCACCAGCACGACGAGCCTCGTAGTGTCTGGCCGTGAGCAGTCGCAGAAGTCGGGCGTTTCAGTGTGTGGGAGGCATGGTTGCAGTGGTCCTAAGGTAAGCAGGTAAGACAAACACCTCCCCCAAATAAGACCTGGTTCTTATTTGGGGGGCAAAAAGAAAATAATCTTATTTTCGGGGAAACATGGTAATTATGGCTGGGGATTTTAATTCAGACCCAGCCTCTAACTAATCTAGATTTTTCCCACCAAAATGTAAATATTTGCATTTGTTCCTGTTTCATTCATTATGCTGTTTTCTGTCCATTATTCCAGCTTCTCAAGATCCTCCTGAGTTTTGATAGGTTCCCAAATGTGCTTGATATGTGTCCTCTCTAAATCTGCTGAATTATATTTTCTAACCCATCATCAAAATCCCTTACAGCAGTGGTTCTCAACCTGTGGTCGACAGACCCCTGGAAGGTCATCACAGGGGTCTGTAGACCACAGAGCAAAGACTTGAAGAAATGTTATGATTTAAATCTTGAGTTAAGTCTTGGGGGTTCGTGGCTATGGTCCATGGCCACAAAAGGTATTTAAAGGTATGTGTGGAAGAAAAGATTAAGAATCACTGCCTTACAGCAATGAATCTTTTTTTAAATAATCTCAATTATCCTGTTGCACTTTACTATTAGATACTGTAATATTAGCTACAGACATGTCTTACACAAGTCCCATTGATTTCAGGAAAGTATGTTTAGAACTGCATTCTTGTTATATTTAGATTTCAGGGCAATGTCAGATTTAGATATTCACATCCATCTTACATCAACACAACTTTCCCAGAGATAATATATCATGTTAACCATTACTTTGTATTAAAAACAGTAATTAGAAGAAGAATGCTGTGGGTTGACATTCATTTTTCCTTTTTCCTATTTCAGGAAGTTTTTGGTGTCTGCTTTGGGGTTCTTCCCAGTGTAAACTATGACTAATTATCCTTTTGTACCAATGAGGCTTCAGAGTAGCCACCACCTTCATTTTGGTGGTATGTTTAGGTTGATGAATAATCTAAATATTTAACTGCCCTTCAGTGGTTATCTCCTAACCATTAATGGAAATCATTCCTTTTTGTTTAGTTAAGAATTCTTAGGCTTGAGGCAGACAGCCAGATTCATCTTTTAAATGTTCTCTTCGTCCTTTAGAACCCTTGTTTGTTCTAGAAACCACCCCAGGGATACTTAAGATGTTCTCCTGATGTTGCCTTGCCCAATAGGATCATCTGCCAACAAAACTCTCACACAGTAGGATACAGTCTCCTCTCTTGCTCACAGTGGGCAGTCTTATTTGCTTATGTGGGTGAGTGGGAGAACAATTTGTTCCATTGATTAAACTACTTAAGTCTGCATTGATGCCAGTCAATATTCTGGACTAATATAAGTGACTTACTATTTATATAGTTTTCTTCAGTAATAATCTCACTATTTCCTCAGGGAAATTATTTAATTTTGTTTCATCCATTGTCTCTTTCATGCTTTTTTTTTTTTTTTTTTTAATTTGATTTATATGCCGCCCTTCTCCGAAGACTCAGGGCGGCTTACAATGTGCTCAGCAATAGCCTTCATCCTTTTGTATATTTATACAAAGTCAGCTTATTGCCCCCACAACTGGGTCCTCATTTCACCTACCTTAGAAAGGATGGAAGGCTGAGTCAACCTTGAGCCTTGGCGAGATTCGAACCCTGCAGTAATTGCAGGCAGCTGGTCTTAATAACCAGCTTAATAACAGGGTGCCTTAAACCCCTGTACCACCAAGGCTCTTGTCATTTGCAAACATTTCCTCTTTCCTTTGCTTCTCAATAAAAAGAGAATATAAATAAATACTACTGTAAGATCGAGAGCGAGTGATTTATCAAAGTAATTTAATAAGATTCTCTAGATAGATCCGGTGATGATTTCTGCATAGTTTGCTAAAAATCTAGTTTCAGATGGTAACAGGAATGGAAAGGAATTGAAACTTGATTATTGGGTTCTTTTAATATTAGATAGGATTCTTCCAAACCAAAACAAACCAGATGGATATGCAATTAACTGACCAATCACACTCAGCATGTAGTTCTTAAGGGAACTACATCTACATGGATGAAAGCACACAGTGGAGTACCTCAGGCCCAATGTTCTTCAATGTCATCATAAATGAGCTAGATGGGAAGGGGAGCTCATCAAATTTTCAGATAACACCAACCTGGAGGAAATTGTTAACACTTTGGAACGTAAATTCAGAAGGATCTTGAAAGACTTGAGCATTAGGATTTATCCAAAACATGCAGTTCACTGATGAGTAAAGTAAGCTCCTGCACTTTTTTTTTTTAATTTGATTTATATGCCGCCCTTCTCTGGAGAATCAGGGCGGCTTACAATACGTTAAGCAATAGCCTTCATACTTTTGTATATATTTATACAAAGTCATCTTATTGCCCCCACAATCTGGGTCCTCATTTTACCTACCTTTGAAAGGATGGAAGGCTTGAACTTGCAGTAATTGCAGGCAGCTGATGTTAATAACAGCAACTTAGGCAAGAAAACCAAATGCATAGGTATAGAATATCTGGTACCTGGCTCAACAGTAATAACTGATAAAGAATTCTAGTAGACCACCACTTAATATGAACCAGCAGTGTACTGGTCCTGTGCTGCATCAAGAGCATGAAACGTGACAATACCACTTTATACTACACTAGTCAGGCTATACTTGGAATACTGTGTACAGTTCTGGTCAATGTGATACAAAAAAGATGTTGAGACCTAGAAAGTCTACAGAGAAGAGCAAGAAAGATAATAAAGTGTCTGAACAATTGAGGGAGCTAGGTATGCTGTAGCCCAGGGCTGTCAAACATGTGGCCCGCGGGCCAGATCCAGCCTGCAATAGGCCCAGAGTTGTCCCACGGGGCCGTCCGAGAGATGGCGAGGGACCGGCCTATGCTGTCCCATCCTGGCCCCGTCCACCCAGTTGGCCGTGATAACCAGGCCTGCCCACACCGGCCCCCCAAGAGCAAACAAAATCCTGATACAACCTTTGATGGGATCAAGTTTGAAACCCCTGCTCTAGCCTATCAAAAGAGAAAGATTAGGGGAAACATGACAACTGTCTTCCAGTACTCAAGGGGCTGTCAAAGAAAAGAAGGGGTTGGCTTATTCTCCAAAGCACCAAAGGATAAAAAGTAATGGATGGAAGCTTGTTAAAAAGAAATACAACCTAGAAATGAGTAAGAAATTTTCTGGCAGAATAATTAATCAATAGAATAGCTTGTCTCTGGGTGTTGTGGGTGCTCCATTGTAGGTTTTCAAAAATAGACTGGACAACCATTTGGCCAGGATATTAAAAAGTCTCCTGCCTTGAGTAGTTTCATTAAAAATTGCTGAGAAGCATGCTGCTTTCTCAATTCTCCTAATTTTGATACCTAAGATTTGTAGCTATGCTACAAAATAAAAGCAAAAATTCATTGGTAACATAACATACATTTTGAAATTGCATTATCTTTGCCTTCTGTTTATTTAGCTCATTACAGTATTTTGTTACCATAGAGAAATTTAAACTGCGAATGGGAAACTTTATGCCTGAAATGAAAACCACAGGAAATATTGTGAAAGAGGCAATGTTTGTGTAATCATTATTTTATCTGACATCTCAGTCTTCTCCATTACATGATAATCCCATTAAAGAGATTTTTTTCTTCTTAATAGCACAGTAAGAAATCTAGAAATTATGCAGAGTTCTGAGATGTTGTGCAAGAGGCACTGTTGAGAACTGGAAGTGAAACTTTGTATGACATTCGTTGTAGTTGATATTTCAGCATTGTTGAACCCTGAATAAGCTGAATCGAAGCTGCTTCTCCTAGCCCTCCTCTTGATCCATCTAGCCCATTCCTGCATGCTCTGTCTGGCAACATTGCTTCTATGATCTCAGTCAGAAGACATAGAATCATAAGGCTGGAAGGGAACTTGAAGATTTTGTAATCCAACCCCCTACCCAAGGCATTGTCTTTATACCACCCCAGACAAATGGCTGTCCAATCTCTTCTTGAAAATCTCTAGTGATGGAGCACCCACAACTTCTGCATGGAAGCCATTTCATTGTCAGGAAATTTCTCCTTAATATTAGGTTGGATGTCTCTTTGATGATCTTCTAGCCATTATTTCTTGCTCCACCTTCACATGCTTTGGAGAATAGGTCAACCCTTTCTTTTCTGTGACAGTGTCTCAACCCTAGTCCTACTCGTCATTAGAATTGACATATCTAGTTCCCTTAACCACTGATTGTGCGATTTAGCCTCCAGACCCTTTGTTGTCTTTGTTGCTCTTTCCTATATCTTTCTCAGTTCTTCCTGAGAACCCATCCAGTGGAGATCTTGGAAAAGGACTGAGGGATCTTGCTGCCAAGCACTTATGTTTCTATTGAACTATAATTGAATTTAAATTTTGTTCCTCAACTAATATCAGCAGATTATATGTTTTTCTGGAACTAGCAGATAAATATGTTAGAATCTTCAAAAAAAATTTGAAAAAGAAAAAGAACATTAGGAAAAGTATCACCTTCTGAAAAATTCTCCCTCTGCCTTGAAAATCTACTTTGTTCTTAACTTTGTTCTTCGCCACCCAGAGTCACTTGATTGTGAGATAGCAGCTATATAAATATGATTTGTAAATAATAAATAAAGTATCTAGTATAACTTACTCCACAATTGTCATTATAGTGTATCCAATTTAGATAGAGAATCAGTTGTGGTAGAGTTTATGAATGCAATATAATATAGTCATTTCAGGGAGAGGTTTTGTATGGGGATTGAATGTTTTGGCCCAGTTTGTTAGTTGGAAAAGAGAAGTAACAGTAAACATTTCTGTAACATTTTCACATGTTCAACTCACTTCACACTAATTTTACTGACATAAGGTTTATAATAAGAAGCAGGGGATAGATGGAGAACTCATCAAATTTGCAGATGACACCAAGCTAGCAGGAATTGCCAACACTCCGGAAGATACGCTTAAGATATAAAAGGATCTTGACAGACTTGAACATTGGGCGCTATTTAATAAAATGAAATTCAATGGTGAAAAAAGTAAGGTTCTACATTTAGGCAAGAAAAACAAAATGCACAGGTACAGTATACATGGTACCTTGCTCAATAATGATGATTGTGAGATGGATCTTGGAGTCCTAGTGGACAATCACTTAAATATGAGCCAGCAGTGTGCTGCAGCTGCCAAAAAAAGCCAACACAGTTCTAGGCTGCATAAACAGAGGGATGAATCAAAATCACATGAAGTGTTAATACCATTTTATAATGCCTTGGTAAGGCTACACTTGGAATACTGCATCCAATTTTGGTTGCCACAATGTAAATAAAGATGTGGAGACTAGAAAGAGTGCAGAGAAGAGCAACAAAGATGACTAGGGCACTCGATAAAACATATAAAGAATAGTTGCAGGAACTGGATATGTCTAGTGTTATGAAAAGGACTAGGGGTGACATGATAGCAGTGTTCCAATATCTCAGGGGTTGTCACAAAGAAGAGGGAGTCAAACTATTCTCCAAAGCACCTGAGGGTAGAACAACAAGCAATGGGTGGAAACTAATCAAAGAGAGAAGCAACTTGGAACTAAGGAGAAATTTCCTGACAGAACAATTTATCAGTGAAACAACTTGCCTCCAGAAATTGTAAATGCTCCAACACTGGAAGATTTTAAAAAGATAACCATTTGTCTGAAGTGGTGTACGGTTTCCTGCCTAAGCAGGGGGTTGGACTAGAAGACCTCCAAGGTTCCTTCCAACTCTGTTATTCTAATTCTTCCAGGATAAAAAGGTTGGAAAAGGCTAGTTAAAATCAATTTGGCTTCTGAACAGGAAATAGATTGCTCTGTAAAATAGAGACCATGATATACTATTTAAACAAAAGGCACTGTTTCCTGGTTAATTCTTCTTGCTTAGCCTCTAATCATTACCCAAACTATATATACTACTGTATTTAAATAAAAGCAGCTCACCTGATAATCACTGTTATTAACATCAGCTGCCTGCAATTACTGCAAGTTCAAATCTCACCAGGCTCAAGGTTGACTCAGCCTTCCATCCTTTCTAAGGTAGGTAAAATGAGGATCCAGATTGTGGGGGCAATAAGCTGACTTTGTATAAATATACAAAAGTATGAAGGCTATTGCTTAACGCATTGTAAGCCGCCCTGAGTCTTCGGAGAAGGGCGGCATATACATCAATTTTTAAAAAAATCAATAAAGTGATGATGCTACTGCTACATTAAATCTGGGTAGTTCAACTAAACAAATAATTTATAAACAAAATATTAAGGGTTTTAGAGTAGTACTTGAAAAATTTAGAAGTTGAAATGATCCAGGAAGTTGTGAAAGCTGAGTCAGCTGCATTCCAGCCATTACCAAGCAAATCAATCATCTTTTAACTATCACTGCTAGAACTAATGGAACTAACATATGGTGTAGTACAGTGGTGGTGAACCTTTTACTCACTGAGTGCCGAACAGGTACGTACTTTGCGCGTGCGCGGGCTAGCCACACTAACATGCGGCTCCTCCCCTGTGCACTGAGCACCCAACCACACCATCTGCACATGCACACAGCTTTTGCACCCCTGTGCGCTCTGTGCACAAACCCACTATCTGTGCATGCATGCGGCTTTTGCGCAGCTTCCCCTATACACTATGTGCACAATTGTACCATCTGCGCATGCGCAGATGCAAGTGAGTTGGGCGACAGCTCACGTGTCCGGAAAGATGGCTCTGCATGCCACCTTGGGCATGCGTGCCATAGGTTTGCCATCACGGGTCTAGTATGTGTGTATTATTGTCTGACTATTCAAAGGAGGGGTTAGACTAACACGCATATGCGCAATCATACACACAGAAATTCTAAGCAGGCCTGTTGTAGTGTAAGTATGAATCAATATATGAATTGAATTTTGAATATACATGCAGAGAGCTAGTCTATAACAAGCCCTAAAATAATCAATGTTAAAAAGTTATACGAATCTCTGAGAACACAGATACAGAAAGTATTCAGACCCCATTCACTTCTGTCAATTTTGTTATGCTGCAGTCTGATTCTACAGATGTTGAAATTCATTTTTTTCCCTCACTAATCTACATTTGGTAGATGACAAAATGAAAACAGAATTTAAGAAATACCCATAAATTTATTAAAAAGAAAAAACTGAAATATCACATTGGCATAAGTATGTGGACCCTTCGCAACAACATTTGAAATTTAGCTCCAGTGCCTCTGGATCATTGCTGACACGTTTCTACACCTTGATTTGAGTTGATCTGTGGTAAATTAAGTTGATTGGACATGATTTGGAGAGGCACACACCTCTCTATAGAAGTCACAATTGACAATGCATACTGTACTGTAGTAGCGCAAAAGCCACGAGGTCAAAAGAACTGCCTGAAAAGCTCAGAGACAGGATTATTGCAAGGCTCAGATCTGGGAATACAATAAAATTTCTGCTGCACTAAAAGTTCCTAAGAGCACTGTGACCACCATAATTCTCAAATACAAGAAGTTTGGCACAACCAAGAGTTGGTCACCCAGTCAAACTGAGCAATCTGGGGAAAAGGGCCTTAGTAAGAGAGGTGACCAAGAACCCGATGGTCATTCCGACTTAACTCCAGAGATCCTCTGTGGAGATGTGACAGAAAAGAGTAGGGCGAGTTGCATTGTATGTGAGAGATCACTACATATCTATAGAAATGCACATGATCAAAGATAAAGCCCCTCCAGAATGTATATGGGTCAATATAAAAGGGGAAAAAGTGACATTGCCATATTACAGGCCACCCAACCAATCAGAAGAAATAGATGAACTCTTTGCCAACCAGTCAACAAATGTATGCAGGAAGCATACCACAGCAGTAATGGGAGACTTTAACCATCCAGTTATCAACTGGGAGACAAACTCTGCAGCAAGTGGAAGATCAAACAGATTCCTAACCAACCTACCTGACAACTTTATCATACAAAAGGTAGAGGAGGGAACTAGAAGTAAAGCTATACTGGACCTAATTCTTACTAATAGAGAAAAAGTGATAGAGGGAGTTGACGTTGCCAGAACTTTGGTTGAAAGTGACCACATCATACTGAAATTCAATATAATGCAAACACAAGCAATAGAAAATAATCCAACCAGTGCCTTAAACTTTAAAAGAACTGATTTTAATCAACTCAGAGAGATCCAAGAGGTACACTGATCACAGGGAGAGACCTGAGCACAGAAGGAGGCACCTAAGGGGAAGCTCACCAGATACCAGAACATTTAGAGAAGGAGAACGTGGTTGGTCTCCCAACACCAGGAGAAATAACGAACACAGAAACAGCTCACGAGATAGACACACAGAATCGATGTATGGTTTTAAACACGAGAACACAAACACCAGACTAGGAACATACGAGAACATGTGGCTCCTAGACTCGGCAGCCACATCACATGATCCAAAATTATTCATCTCTCTTACAGAAACAGATTTTGAAATCAAAGTAGCCAACCAAAGTAAGGCTAATGTAATAGGTAAAGGAAGCGTACATATCCCAGGAATAGGAGAAATAGAGGGCATGTGGAATATCTGGCATGTGCCAGATATTCCGTACAACGTGCTGGCAACAACAAAACTCACACAAGACACAAACACCAAAGTGATGTTTAAGAAAGGCAGAGTATACATATCAAATCAGGGGGAAAACATTGGGGAAGTAATCATACACGACGGGCTACCTTACTTTACACCCAAAGAAAATAAAGAGGAAAGAGTTAACATAAACGCTTTGGATGGGGCAGAAGGAAACAAAAAAAACAGAAGGAACAGACAACTGTAATTTACCAAGTAAAAGTAAAATATATGTAGGCAAACCCTTGCACGACAATTGTGCTCACCT
This sequence comes from Arizona elegans, assembly GCA_022577455.1. NCBI lineage: Eukaryota > Metazoa > Chordata > Lepidosauria > Squamata > Colubridae > Arizona > Arizona elegans. The sequence goes on along the minus strand of JAKOOJ010000001.1, from coordinate 165,728,395 downwards.
TCTCCATAGAAAACTAGGGCATATCAGTTTCCCAATTGTCAAGAAAATGTTGGGATGCGCCAAGGGTTTGAAAGTAAAAAATTGTGAGAATTACTTGAAGTGTACTGTGTGCAAATGTTCTAAAATTAAGGTCAAAGCAAGACCAAAAAAATAAGGGCGAACTACTGATTCTATATTCCAACTGGTGCACATAAACCTGGTAGGACCACTGAGACCATCCATTAGATATATAGAGAGATTCTTCCTAACCATTGTGGATGATTACAGTCGATATGGTTATGTAGATTCACTCAGACACAAAAATGAAGCATTCCAAAGGTTTAAGGAATTTTACAAGAGTAGAATTACAACACAATATCAAAATCAAACAGTTAATGACTGATCGAGGTTCAGAGTTCATTGGCTAGAGACTTCACAAGGTAGGTAAGGGAATGAGGCATATTACATTTTACTTCTTCGCCTTTTTCGGCCTTTCAAAATGGAGTCGTAGAACGAAAAAACGGCGTACTCCAAACCATGATAAGGTGTGTCCTAGAGGATGCTGGGATGGGAAAATCATTTTGGTCAGAGGCATTACATTACTCAAATTACACATTAAACAGGTTGTGGTCTAGTTCAATTGGCAAAACTCCATATGAAGTAATGTACAAAAGAAAACCCAACCTGGCCCACCTACGCATATTAGGTGTTCCAGCAGATGTTCATATCCCCAGACAATTAAGGAAAAAGGGAGATAAAATATCCAAAAGAATGAGATTTATGGGATATGAGCCAGGAACAAAAGATTTCAGATTCATAGACCAAAATAACAAATTTGTTGTATCAAGATCTGCAGACTTCCATGAGCATTCAAATTGGTCAAGGTTGCACTCCAATGACATTTTTGCTAATAGAAATACACATACACAGAAACAAGAGAATAAGAAACTGATCACTGAGGGGAAAAAAAACAACAAAAACATACAAACCCAAACACCATGAAATAAAGGTAAAAGAATGGAAGGAAGAACACCCCACTTTGAACCTAGATAAACTCACTGACGAAGATACTGAATACCTGCATGAAACAGAACTCTTTGCCAACCAGTCAACAAATGTATGCAGGAAGCATACCACAGCAGTAATGGGAGACTTTAACCATCCAGTTATCAACTGGGAGACAAACTCTGCAGCAAGTGAAAGATCAAACAGATTCCTAACCAACCTACCTGATAACTTTATTATACAAAAGGTAGAGGAGGGAACTAGAAGTAAAGCTATACTGGACCTAATTCTTACTAATAGAGAAAAAGTGATAGAGGGAGTTGAAGTTGCCAGAACTTTGGTTGAAAGTGACCACATCATACTGAAATTCAATAATGCAACCACAAGCAATAGAAAATAATCCAACCAGTGCCTTAAACTTTAAATGAACTGATTTTAATAAACTCAGAGAGATCCAAGAAAGATTCCATGTATGAAAATTTTAAAGGGGAAAACAAGTCGAGAAGCATGGGAAATTCTGAAAAATGCAATCACAAAAGCCCAGTCCAGCGCAATACCACTGAAAAAGAAAAACAAGAAATTCAAGAAGAAACCATGGCTGCACAAAGATCTCTCTGACAAACTGAAAGACAAAAAAAGAAAAGCACAGAAAATGGAAAGAGGCACACATAACTAAGGCTAATTAACAGCAGATAGCCAGAACATACATAAATGAAGTCAGGAAAACAAAGGCTCAGAATGAACTAAGGCTTGCTTCAAAAGTCAGATAATAAAACAAGTTTCTTTCAACATATTAATAACAAGAAAAAAGTTAAGGAAACAGTAGGTCCACTAAAAAGAGAAGATGGCAAGGAGGTAACAAGCAATAGGGAGAAAGCAGAGCTGCTTAACTCATTATTTGCATCGGTCTTCACATAGACCACAATCTACTTCTTGGTAAGTTAGAAAAATGTGGAATAGATAGCATCACCACCAGATCAAGAAACCATATTCAACGAGTAGTCCTTAATGGTAGTACACCCACATGGAGAGAAGTAAGTAGTGGGGTACCACAAAGCTCCATTTTAGATCCAGTACTCTTCAATATCTTCATACATGATTTAGATAAGGGAATAGAAGAGAAACTCATCAAATTTGCAGATGATACTGAACTGGCAGGAGTAGCCAACACCCCAGAAGACAAATTCAGGATCCAAAAAGATCTTGACAAACTTGAACAATGGTCTCTATCCAACAAAATGAATTTTAATGTGGATAAAAGCAAAGCTTTACATTTAGACAGGGAAAATCAAAGATGTAAATGTCAACTTTGAAGCGATCCTGGCTAGGGCCATTCTGGGGGCTTCAGGGTTGCCACAATGCAAAGAAGGGAGAGGGAGAGGGGACCTAGTTAGATGGGGGTGTCAGCCCTGGAAGCCATCTTTTTCTTTGGATCATCAGGGCTGCCACATTTAGTGCTGTGGGAAACTGGGAGTGAGGAGTTGGGGAGATATCTAGCCATAATAGCATTCTTTTCTCTGAGAGACAAGGACATTCTGCCCTGCACCTCGAGTGGCATGACTGGGAGGCATCTCCAGTTGGGATGGTGCATTGATTGGACCATGTGATGGACATGTGGGTGCAGGGTAAGGGATTTGGACTTTCTTTTGGGTTGGGAAAACTTGGAAGCTTCAGATTTGGGTTTTCCCAAATGTGCCAATATGACATCTCTAATAAAATGGAACTTTGAGGAACTTCTAGCCTCAGAGTCTTCTTTTGTTGGGGGTGTTACTTGGAACCCTGACAGGGGCTTTTGTAGCCAAAACAAAATAGTTTCCTGAGAGAACCAAAGACATTCCAACTGGTGGCTGGAGAAGGAGGGGTGAAATAACCAGGCGACCAGTCAGCACCTTGGTTGGACAACATGAGTGATTGTTTTGGGAAAGGGTGAACTTTCACTTTTTAATCAGGTGAAAACCATGGGAACTTTCAGAGTCAGTTTTCACCAGTTTGTGCCAATATGATACCTCCAATAAAACTGTTCTTTGAAGAACCTACCTGCCTCGGAGTTCTGCTTTCTATGTGGCTATTACTTGGAACCCTGACATTAAACTGACTCTTCTAAATCTCCGGTCCAACTGGAGCTGCTCTCCGGGATCCTGAGCCCCAGCTGTTCACCGGGTCTACCGAGGGAGCAAGAAGACTCAGGGAAGATTGCAGACATGGAGAAGCAAGGGGAGGAAGCCTTGGGTGCTAGCGCTGGCATCCTGGAGAGCCTACAGATGTTCAACAGAGAGAGCCAACAGGTGGCATAGATGGTCACACAAATCACCTGGCAAGTGGGGACCCGGCCAAAGGTCCATACTGAATGACCAGCCACGGGAGATCTGTACCAAGCTGAGGAGGACTTCCAAGTGTCAGAGTCTGATTTAGGAGTGAGTGAGAGACCTCCCGGTGACCTCAATGACGGAGTCCATGACTACTATCCTCCAGTGGAGACCGAAGGGATCCCCAGACCTTGATGAGTCCAGGGACTGGAAATTCCAGATGGTGTTTCGCAGCCAAACCTTGGAGGGGCTGCTGGAGAGGTTTGACCAGATGAGCCTCAGGAGCTTGGGACAGACACACCAACCTGAACAGCCAAGGTTGATCCTAAGCCAGCTGACCCTGACCTTCCCTCCAAGATGGGACTGCATTCCCACCCATGCAGCATGCGCGGCCAGCCATCCGCTGGCTGAGTCTGCATAGTCAAGCCTGGGGCCGTGATGGAGCCCACCAAGGCATCGTGAAGCAGGCAGTCTGCAGGGCCATCCGCACCCCCAGCCAAGTCAGCAGGTGCCACCTGGTTGGGCGTACTATCCCAGCCATGGCTGGGTCCAGGCACTCCTGCACTGGCTCCCCTGCCTGCTCCTACTGCTCCACTGTCAATTAAGGCCACCTTTGACGAGGACCCTGACAAACTCGCATTCTTCCTGAACCAGGTATGGGCTCAGCTCAATGACCATGGCCATGCCTACCCCACCGACCAGGTGATGGTTCGTGCAGTCTCTGCTAACCTGAAGGAAGAAGTGGCCAAGTGGTAACTCAACTCCATGATGAGGGTGCACCAGAGCTGGGAAATGTTGATATCTTTCTACAGCAGCTAAGAACCAGGTTTGAGGTTGAATCTCAAACCCTGGAAGTTTAAGCTGAGATTAAAGAAATCAAGCAGAAGAGCCACCCCACCAAGGAGTATGTCAGAGAGTTCAGAAGGATCGCAGGAAAGCTGCAGCACTGGCCAGAGTGACTATTGGTCTACTTCTTCAAGGAGGGCCTAGACAAGGAATTATTACACACATGCATCTGCCAAGGGGTCCCAGATCGCATCTACAAGTGGTACTGAATGGCAGTGGCCATGGATATCGAGCTCCACTGACATACAAAACAAGCTCAGGAAGAGCCTAGGGGAGCCTCCACGCAGGCCATGAAGTGCTTCTGATGTGGCCAAGAAGGCCACCGAGTGGCTGAATGCCTAGCCCCGGCCCCCCAGCCAAAAGCAAAGACCTTGGAGCCAGCTAAACTGAAAAAAAAAAACGCTGTAGAAGGTGATGGAGAGGGGAAAATTCATCCAGCAAGACATCAAGGTCTCCCCTTTCCCAGGTGGGAAAGGGGGAACGCTGGCCCTGGGACCCCTACTCCCAGTGGTCTACGACAGGAACGAGGGGGAGAATAACCCGATGGTAAATGAAGCCATCCGCCTGTTTTTCAGTTGACAATTGACAATTCAGTTGACACTGATAGTGCGAAAGACTGTGGCACAAGGGGAGGTGGGAACCATCATATACACGATTTGCACCCGCTGCCTGATCAGTCTACCTACGGTCCTGAAGTTAGGGATCAGGACGAAAACGTTGACCCGACCCATACAATTCAAGCAAGTCAATGGGTCATTGATAGGGGAGCCCCTGCCACCATCATCACCGAACTTGTATGGTTAAAAATGGTCCAGCACTGGTAAATCATCCGCTTCGTGGTGGCACCAAAAATGACCGAAGCGGTGATCCTAGACCTGGCATGGCTGGATAAATGGGGGCCCACCATTTGGTGGGACGGGGGTGACAGAAAGCTGAGATTGGGAGTAGGCCCCCTCCCCCACCTGACACTGCCTGGATAGCTCTGCAGACAAGGCACTGTAATTTAACACCAGCTGTCTGCAATTAAAGTAAGTTCGAATCTTGCCAGGCTCAAGGTTGACTCAGCCTTCCATCCTTTCTAAGGTAGGTAAATTGAGGACCCAGTTTGTAGGGGCAATAAGCTGACTTTGTATAAAATATACAAAAGTATGAAGGCTATTGCTTAACGCACTGTAAACCGCCCTGAGTCTCCGGAGAAGGGCAGCATATAAATCAATTATTATTTTTTTTAAAAAAAGGGAACTGTCCAGTGGCCGAACAGCACTAAGCAAATCAAAAAAGCCGCAACCACCTCTGAGCCGCTCCCAGGCACTCCCCAGCTCCCTAAAGAATACTGGGACCCAATAGGGGTATTTAGTGAAGAAGAGTGTAATATCCTATCCCCATCACCCCACAGACTGTGCCATAGAATTTGTACCTGAGGTGAAGCTACCAAAGCCAAAAATGTATACTGCATAATTAAATAAGTCCATACTAATGATCTGCCAGGGTCGGGATGGTATCTCGTGTGACATCATAGTTTCTTTCTGTTGCCGATATGCATATTCATTACAGATGGTACAATTACTGACAAAATCCTCAATTTCGCCTCGCATATTCGGCCAGTACAATGTATCATGGGCTTGTCTATAGCATGCCTCCCCACCAATATGGCTTGAATGGATGCGCAATAACATCTCCGGTCTCAATAACTTTGGCACTATAACTCTTGGAACCAGAATGCCATCTTGTACCTCATCTCTGAAGGACCAGTATTCCCTTACAATCATGGGAACTGCCTCTTTCACATCTGACCACCCACTCAGCACAATATTCTTTAGTGTCTGTAGGGCCATGTCAGCGTCTGTATGTTGCCTCAACTGCTGTAACCGCTGATTCATAACATTAAGATAATCTGCTTGGTTAATTTCAGCAAAACATATTTGTTCCTGTTGCAGCCAGCAAACCGTCTGATATTCGTGTTCTCCTCCCGTAGCTGTCTGATCTACTGTGGCTCTACTCAGAGTATCGCTGATATACATTTCACGTCCTGGCTTAAAAACGACATCAAGATTATAATGCTGTAAACTGAGCATCATGCTTTGCAAACGCTTAGGGGCAAACAGAAGAGGCTTTTTGAATATAGTTATTAATGGTTTGTGATCAGTTTCAACTGTAATTATATCTCTACCGTAAAGGTAATAATGGAAACGCTGGCAAGCAAATACGATACTTAAACATTCTTTCTCGATCTGAGCATAGTTTAACTCTGCTGGCGAAAGCGCTCTGGACATGTATGCTGATCTGTCCCCGTCTACACACACCACAAACACAGCCAGCCAAGGGTTAAGAAAGTACTTGGCACGCACACAGGTCGTTATCTCAAACTTGGCAACAATATAAGCACCGTCTGCCAAGAGCTTTTACTGCAACAGATAACATAACATTACATACGCATTGCAAATAGTCCAGCAAAACAATATCCCTTCGGCAGCTTCAGGCGTTGTTCAAGTGACTAGCCAAAGTTAGTTTTTGTTCGTCACGGAGTTTTACCAGCCACCACCCTCTCTTATATAGTCTCTGGGGTGTGGTCCAGTGACTCAGTTCTAATCCTTAGCACGCCTCCTTAACTGCTGCAACCGTTTATCACGCCTTCGTTGGCGTGCATCCAGGAACGACGGCTCTCTTTCTTCGCTCTCATCCGAGACACCTGGCTCCTGGCTAATCTCCTCTCCCTCGGCCGGCACCTGAGACAGTGCCAGAGGGGAGGGGCCTGGAGAGGGAGGCCTGGCTGACTCCTCTCCCTCATGTTCGGAGCCTTCTTCCTCCGATGAGATAGGCTCAGAGGGCGGGGCCACAACACTATCCCCCACTGCAGGGCCCTTCCCCTGGGTCTGACGGTCGGGATGGGAACTGTTCGTGGAAAGCCCGTACCAGGTCAGGGGCCTGAACGGCAGACGCGTCCACCCAGGTGAAATCCTCGGGCCCATACCCCTTCCAGGCAATGAGGTATTGGAAGCGCCCCTTCAGCCAATGGGAGTCCCGGATGCTGTCCACCTCGTACGTCGAGGCGTCGTCCTCGTCGGCTGCGGCTGGGGGGACAGGCATCGGTGGGCGGCGGAGATGGCTCGCGGGGGCCTCAGGGACCAGGAGGGACCGATGAAAAACGGGGTGGAGCCGCATGGAGCGGAGTAGAGTCAACCGGTAGGCCACCGGGTTGATGACTGCCTCGATAGGGAAGGGACCGATAAAGCGGTGGGCTAGTTTCCTCACCGGCCGGTCCGTGGGGAGGTGTTTCGTGGACAGCCACACCCGATCTCCGACTTCCAGCGGTGGCGTCGCCCGGCGGGCGCAATCGGCGAACCGCTTATAATCCTCTTTCGCCCGGATCAGCTTCCGCCGCACCAGTTGCTGCACCGCCTGCAGCTCTGAGAGGAAGTCCTGGGTCTCGGGAACAGGGGAAACCAAGATTGTCAACGGGAAAAGCCGACGTTGGCATGGAACGGGGTCATCTGGGTGGAGGTGTGTTGGGAGTTATTAAAGGCGAACTCCGCCAGGAGAAGGTACTCGGCCCAGTTGTCCTGCTGCTGGTTGACGAAACAGCAGAGGTACTGCTCCAGTAAGCCAATGACCTTCTCCGTGCCCCCGTCAGTCTCCGGATGGTGCGACGACGACAGGCACACCTGCACCTCCAGCGCGGCCATCAGGCTTTTCCAGAAGCGGGCCGTGAACTGGGCCCCGCAGTCCGACACCACCCGGTCCGGCAGGCCGTGGAGGCGGAAGATATGTTGCAGGAACAAGCGAGCCGTGGTGCGGGCCAAGGCAGGCCGTGGCATGGGATGAAATGTGCCATCTTTGTGAGCGCATCCACCACCACGAGGACGGTCGTGAATGTAGCGGACAGGGGCAGGTCCGTCAGGAAGTCCATGGAGATGGCTCCCCACGGTCTCTCCGGTGTCGGCAGCGGCTGGAGGAGTCCAGGAGGGGGGCCGGACGCGGCTTTGGCCTATCGGCATGTCACACAGGACGTCACGTAGGCGTGCACGTCGTGCCGTACCCGAGGCCACCAAAAAGTCCGCGTCACCAGGTTCAAGGTCTTAAAGAAGCTGAAGTGCCCCGCCACGGGGTTGTCATGGCACTGGTTCATGACGAGGGCTCGGAGCGGACTTGTGGGCACGTACAGCCAACCCCGGTGCCTGAGCAAGCCCTCCTCCATGGTCCATGGGGACACGGGGCCGACGTCCGTTCTCCGCTGCTGCGACCAGTCATCCCATCGCTGCGCTTCCAGCACCTGAGCCCGCAGGTCCACTGGTTCCTGGACTACGGCCAAGGAGTCCGCTGGCAGCACCGTCCAGGGGGAAAGGGAGTCCTTGGGGCGAAAGTATTCCGGCTTACGGGATAGCGTGTCCGCCCTCTGGTTGAGGCTGCTCGGAACATATGTGACGTGGAAGTTGAACCCGGTGAAAAACAACGACCACCGGATCTGCTGCTGGTTCAACTTCCTGGCCGTGGTGAGGTGCTCCAGGTTCCGATGGTCCGTCGCCACCTCCACCTGGTGTCGGGCCCCCTCGAGGTGATGTTGCCAAGCCTCGAACGTGGCCTTGATAGCCAGCAATTCCTTTTCCCAGATGGTGTAGTTGCGCTCAGAAGGATTGAGTTTCCGGGAGTAATAAGCACAGGGAAAAAGAGTGCCGCCATCCACCGGAGCCTGTAGCAGCACCGCCTCAATCGCCACGTTGGACGCGTCCGTCTCGACCACGAACGGACGGTGCGGATTGGGGTGCCTCAGGACCGGCTCCGTGACGAAGGCCTGCTTGAGGACCTAGAAGGCCTGCTGCTGCGGGGGTCCCCACTGGAACGGGACCTTCTTTTGAAGGAGCTGGGTCAACGGCAAGGTCAGGGTGGCGAAGCCCGGGATGAAGGTCCGGTAGTAGTTGGCGAACCCCAACAGACGCTGGACGTCCTTCACCCGACGCGGGAGTTCCCAACTGCGCAAGGCCTCAACCTTGCGTGGGTCCATCGCGATGCCCTCGGGGGTGATGATGTGCCCGAGGAACTCTATGGAAGTCTGGAAGAAGTAGCATTTCTCCAACTTCGCATAGAGCTGGTGCTCCCGCAGGCGCTGCAGGACCTGGCGGACATGCTGGAGGTGGCTTTCCTGGGTCCGGGAATAGATCAAAATGTCATCCAGCTAGATCACCACGAACCGGTCCAGCATTGTCCCAGAACACGTCGTTCATCAAGTGCTGGAAGACCGCGGGGGCGTTGGTCAACCCGAACGGCATGACGGTATACTCGAAGTGTCCGTACCGAGTGCCGAACGCCGTCTTCCACTCGTCCCCCCTTGCACGCGCACCAGGTTGTAGGCCCCTCGGAGATCAAGCTTAGTGAAGATCGAGGCCTCCCGCAACCTCTCCACCAACTCCGGGATCAGCAGTAGGGGGTAGCGATTCCGCACTGTGATGGCATTCAAGCGCCGGTAGTCGTAACACAGGCGTAAGTCCCCCGTCTTCTTCTCGAAGAGGACCGGGGCCGAGAGCGGGGAGGTCAAAGGCCGGATGAACCCACGGGCCAGGTTCTTTTCCAGGAAGTCCCGTAAGGCGGCCAGCTCGGGCTCCGACATGGAGTACAGGCATCCTGAGGGCAGGGGCGCGTTGGGCATCAGGTCCACCGCACAGTCGTAGGGTCGGTGCGGGGGCAAGCGGTCTGCCTCCTTCTCGCTGAACATGTCGGCGAAGGACGTCAGCTCCGGAGGCAAGGAGACGTTCGGGGCGGAGACGTCCTGGCCGGCACAGGTGTGGCAGAGGTGGTTGACACACTGCAGGCTCGGGAACGAGATGGCGTTTCTCGACCATGCCACCTGAGGATCGTGCGCCCGAAGCCAGGCCATCCCCAGGACCAAAGGAAAGTGCAGGTCCGCCGTCACGTAAAACTGGATCGCCTCCTCATGGTTCCCAATGGCGAGTCGCAAGGGCTGGATAGCGAATTTGGTGGGCCCCGCCACGAGTTCCCGCCCATTGATAGTCTCGACCCTCAACGGAGGGTCCACTGGAACCAAGGGAACTTTGTAATGGGCCACAAAGGCCTGGTCCATAAAGTTCGTGGTGGCCCCCGAGTCCACCAGTGCGTGCGCCTGGAGCCCCTCCGATCGGTTGGCCAACAACACCTGGGTGTTCAAAATCAGGTGCCGAGGGGGCTCACAGTCCACGGCCGCCGACTCCGGCGGGGCATGGTCACGTGCCTGGCCCAGGGTTTCCCCTAGGCCAGGCCTGGCCCGTTTCCCAGCTGGTCACGCCGAGACTCTGGAACAGGCTTGAGCACTCCACTCCGCTTCCTGGGACACGAGGTGGCAAAATGTCCAGCCTCGCCGCAATAGAGTCACAACCCCCCTTGGCTTTTCTGCATCCGCTCCTGGGCTGTCAGTTGAGGTCTGGCTGCTCCGAGCTCCATGAGCTCCTCAGCCATCGCCACAAAGTGCGGTGTGGTCCGGGGCGCTGTTGGTGCGAAACGCGGGGGTGCCGACACTGTTGGTGGTTCCGGAAGGGCCCGACAGGGCCGTCGCCGTTGAAGGCGGGCGTCAATGCACAGGCACTGGGTCACCAGCACGGGTCTGTCGAGGGTCTGTGGTGCCTCCACACGAACCAGCTCGTCCTGCATCTCGTCGGAGAGGCCGTCCTGGAAGGCATCCATCAGCGCCACCTCATTCCAAGCCGAATCCTGGTCTACCAGTTGAAACTCTGCAATATAGTCCTGCAGGGGGCGCTTGCCTTGGCGGAGGTCCTTGATGCGCCTCGCTGTCGTCTGCACCCGAAGGGGGTCTTCAAACATGGTGCGCAGGTGTTGCAAAAAGCCCTGATAGTCCAGGAGCAAGGGGCTATTTTGCAGCTACAGGGGCGTGGCCCATCGGGCGGCAGTGCCAGAGAGGGAGCTGATTACAAATGCCACCCGAGCCCGGTCATCCGGAAAATCCTCCGGCCTCATCGCCATGAAAAGTTGGCATTGTCCCATGAAGGCCGGGAACATCTCCTGCTGCCCAGAAAACCTATCTGGCACATTCACTGGGCATCTCAGATGGGGAGGGGGAGGAGGGGGAGCTGCAGGAGCATTTCCCAAAGCAAGTTGAGCAGTTAGCTGTGCTACTTGCTGTTGCAGAAGCTGATTGGCCTCTAGCATCTGCTGTATCTGCTGCTGCAGCTGTTGGTCCATCGTGGGTTAACGATGGAGTATGTGTTGTTGACGAACAAGATGATCTGTCCCCGTCTACAAACACACACACAAACACAGCCAGCCGAGGGTTAAGAAAGTACTTAGCATGCACACAGGTCGTTACCTCAAACTTGGCAACAATATAAGCACCGTCTGCCAAGAGCTTTTACTGCAACAGATAACATAACATTACATACACATTACAAATAGTCCAGCAAAACAATATCCCTTCGGCAGCTTCAGGCGTTGTTCAAGTGACTAGCCAAAGTTAGTTTTTGTTCGTCACGGAGTTTTACCAGCCACCACCCTCTCTTATATAGTCTCTGGGGTGTGGTCCAGTGACTCAATTCTAATCCCTAGCACGCCTCCTTAACTGCTGCAACCGTTTATCACGCCTTCGTTGCGTGCATCCAGGAACGACGGCTCTCCTTCTTCGCTCTCATCCGAGACACCTGGCTCCTGGCTAATCTCCTCTCCCTCGGCCGGCACCTGAGACAGTGCCAGAGGGGAGGGGCCTGGAGAGGGAGGCCTGGCTGACTCCTCTCCCTCATGTTCGGAGCCTTCTTCCTCCGATGAGATAGGCTCAGAGGGTGGGGCCACAACATATGCAACTGGCTGACCTTCTTGTAACAGACAGCATCCCAGACCGTTCTTACTTGAGTCGCTTTGAATAGTAACCGTCTTTGTGACATCATAGTATTTTAATACTGGAGCAGTAGTTAACCAAGCATTTTATCTCTTGCACTGCCTGGTCATGTTTAGGGAGCCAGTGCCAAACTGCATCTTTATCCAACAGACATCTCAATGGCTGGCACACTTCAGATAAGTGTGGCAAGAATTTTGCTAGATATGTGACAAAGCCAATGAATCTTTGCACTGCTTTAGCATTAGTAGGTGGTGGCATGTTCACAATAGCTCTGATCTTGTCTGGGTCCGCTTTTAACCCCTGTGATGTTAAAATATGTACATGAAAGTGGACTTCTCGCACCTTAAACTGGAGCTTCTTTATACTGAGCCTCAGCTTCACCTGTTTACACCACTCCAATAGGGCCATTAATTTCCCGTCATGATCATGCTCCGCTTCATCATCAGTGTTGCCACACCCAACTATAAGAATATCATCAGCTATGGGCTCAATTCCGCTGAGGCCACTCAATAATTCATGTTGCTTCCTTTGATACGTCTCTGGTGCTACGAAGACACCAAAGGGCAGTTTAAGCCATCTCTTTCTGCCCCAGGGAGTCCAAAACATAAGTCATATAACTGCTCTCTTCATCCAGTTTACACTGTAAGAAGGCATCCCTGGCATCAACAAATGTAAAAACCCGTGCCTTAGGCAGCTTGTGCAAAACATCCTCTAACGTTGGCCTTGGGTAATGCGATCGTTTCAAGGCCATATTCAAAAATTTAGGATCGATACAAATTTGGATCTTTTCCAACTTCCTAATCACCACCATATTACTTATCCAGTCGGTTGGCTCAGCTACTGAAACGATATGTCCCTCTGCTTCATATTTATCCAACTGTGCTTTAACCTGTGCCTTAATAGCTATAGGGACATTGCGCGGGGCACTTTGTACTGGAGGGACAACGGGATCAAGTTGAAAATGGACGTCTCCTGAAACAGATGCAATAGGGCCCTAAAACACCTCCCTATAAACTTGGAGGACTTGGTGCTTTATCAATGGTCTCCCCAAGACTTTGGAGGAATAGGTTTCAACATTATGCAACTCCCTCGGAATGGTAAATCACATCAGTCCCAAACGCTCACACGTTGAGCCTGACAGTAACGGCTTTTGATCTACATCCACAATTTCAAATTCCAATTTGTGAGTAACCTCACGTATGTTACACTCTGTATAAAATAAGCCTAGTGACTCCATCAGTTCCCCCGAATATAACTTTAATGTGGCATTACTAGGCTGAAGGGGTGTCTCAGATGCCAATTTCCTTTTGTCCTTTAGGCTCATCACATCGCATGTTGCCCCCAAGTCCAACTGACAAGATTGAATTATATCATTAAATTTAAGATTAACAAACCACTTTTTGCCTTTTGAATGTACTGCACCAATGCATTCTTTCGTATAGATCGCATCAGTGGTAAACAGCGATACATCCTCTAAGTCCGGTGTTTGCTCGACCATATGCAACTTCCTTGCTGCCAGACACACCCCAGCAAAATGGTTCAGCCTCCCACACACCCTACAGATTTTACCATACGCTGGACACCGATCTTTCCCACGTGCATGCACATTGTCACAATATTTACACGGTGTGTGGTTGTCTGCTGACAAATTGCGAGGCTTCTGTTTGAACTGCTGCTGTTGCTGATGATTCCTCACATTTGGCTGGTACTTGGAAGCTACATTAACACAATTGGTCTGTTTATCTCGCTCCAACGCCATCAGCCGTTTATCTGTAAGTTCAATAGTCCGACATATTTCTATGCCTGATTGCAAGGTTAAACCATGTTCCCTTAATAAACGGCAGTGTGTACTTTCCTTGGCAAGTGCCAACATCCAAAACTATTTTGTCTCGGATGAGTTCGTCTCTCAGGGAACCGTAATCACAACTTGCCACTCTTTCCTTTAAACTTGTTACAAAGGCGTCTACCGTCTCTCCTTCTTCCTGCGTGCAGCTGCCAAAAAGATATCTTTCATATATAACATTCTTATGCGGTCTGAAGAAAGCTTCCAAAGCATCCAAAATAGCCTTAATATCAGTCCTCTGCTCTTCTGTAAGAGTTAAATTATGCTTATAAATATGAAGGCATTCTGCACCCATCAATCTTCTTAATGTGGCAGCTTGTACTGCTGCCATCTTATCATTTAAGCCTGTAGCCAAAGAGTAATCTTCAAACTCTGCCCTAAAATTTTCACAATTAGTGCTAGAGTCCTCACTTACTCGCATGGATTGCAGCAGTGGTATATTATCTGCCATGGTGCTATATTTCTTACTTCAAACGCTCCACTTTCAGGGCTGAACCACTTCTGACACCATGTTTCGGATATGCTTTTATTAACGAAGTAAAACTAACAAATGACGCTTATAAAGCGTCTTCAAAGGCAACACCCAGGAACCGGAAACACCTCATAGAGGCACATAGAGATAAAGATTAAAAGCAAACACAACCCCATAACACTTGATAATAGTGGACCATTATTCGGATTTTTGGGAAATTGACCTTCTTCCAGACCTTTCAGCTAAGACCACCATCAAGAGATGTAAGTCTCAGTTTGCACATTACGGGCAACCAAATATAGTGATTACAGATAATGGTCCTCAATTTGTAAGTCTGCAATTCAAGAAATTTGCTGCTGAATGGGAGTTTGATCATATTACTTCATCGCCATGTTATCCGCAAGCGAATGGAAAAGCCGAATCAGCTGTAAAGATTGCTAAGAACTTATGTAGGAAAGCACATGGCGAATGTAGCGATCCGTGGAAGGCTATTTTACATTGGACGAATACTCCAACCGAAGGTATGGACAGTAGCCCAGCACAAAGATTAATGTCACGGAGATTAAAGACGTCCTTACCCGTGGCAAATAAGTTGCTTGAGCCCGTGGTGATACAAGGGGTCCTGGAAAGGCTACGGCAGAAGAGGCAAGTGGCAAAGGCCAAATATGATAGATCTGCAAGAGACTTGCCAGAGTTAAAGGTGGGAGAACGAATTTGGATGAGACCACTGCCTGGAGATCGGATTGGCCGTTGGGAAAGGGGTACCTGTTTACAACAAGTGGCACCTCGCTCCTATTTGGTGGAGGTTGGAGGAACCCGATATCGGCAGAATCGTGTGGACTTGCGTGTGGCTGAGCAACCAGACTCCTCATATCCAGTGGGTCGGTCAGAGCCAGTTGCCAAGCCAAACCTACTTAAGGATAATAAAGAATGCTCATCTGCCATTGATGACAGTCCTGAGCAAGTGGGTGTGTCTGGTGATAGCCAAACATCTGAGGCCTCAGAAAATAGCGAGCGAAGAGATCCAGACTGTGTGAGAGAGTCAGGTGTGAGAGAGCCAGTCGTTACTCAGAGTGGTAGATGTTCACGCCCCACGCCCCGATAGACTAAATTTGTAGAAAGTGTTGCTGTTATTAGAAAAGGGGAGATGTTATGGGGTTGTGTTTGCTTTTAATCTTTATCTCTATGTGCCTCTATGAGGTGTTTCCGGTTCCTGGGTATTGCCTTTGAAGACGCTTTATAAGCATTGTTTGTTTTACTTCATTAATAAAAGCATATCCAAAACACTCCATGACCCCCAAAAAGATGATAGAGCTGAGAGAATACATCAACACAAACCTAGCCCAAGGACTCATACAACCACCAAAGTCCAGGGTGGCCACCCTGGCCCTCTTTAAAGAGAAGAAAGATGGCTTGATGAGGCTATGCATGGATTTTAGAGAAATAAACACAAATTGCATGTAGAATACCTATCCACTCCCCCTCTTGAAGGACCTGCTAGCCCACTTAGCAAAGGGAAAAGTGTTCACAAAATTAGACCTGCGGAAAGTGTACTACTGGGTGCAAATCAAAGAAGGAGACGAATGGAAGACAGCCTTCAACTGCCCCTTGAGGAGTTTCCAATTCAAAGTAATGCCATTCGGTCTCCAAGGAGCCCCTGTGGTCTTCATGCAAATAATCAATGAGGTGCTGCATGAGCACCTGTATAAAAGGGTCCTCATGTATTGAGATGACATTCTCATTGTCACTGAAACCCTAGAGGAGGATATTAAATATATGTGCCAAGTACACAAGAAACTCCTCACAGCCAAATTGTATGCCAAGCTTTCTAAGTGCAAATTTCACCAGTCCAGCCTAAACTACATAGAGTACCGGGTGTCCACAAAGGCATAGAAATGGATCCAGCCAAGATCAGAGATGGAGAACTTTGATATTAAAAAAGGCACCAGACAGGGATGTCCACTGTCCCCTTTGCTATTTATATTGACTCTGGAAGTCTTAGCCAGAAATATCCAACAAGATGAAGAAATAAAAGGAATGGAAATTTAAAAAGATAAACATAAGCTATAGGTGTTTGCAGATGACTTGATCTTTATACTAGAAGACCCATTAGAAACTGGACCGAAGTTAATCAGAAAGAGAATCAGGAGAAGTTGCAGGATTGAAAATAAAGACAAGACAAATATTTTAGTTAAAAATCTCACAGATACACAAAAAAGAGTGTTGATGGAAAGAATTGATATACAGATAGTTAAAAAAGTGAAGTACCTAGGAATACAATTAACAACAAAATGCATAACAATTAAAGAGGACAATTATATGAAACTGATGCGACAAATTAAACTAGACTTGGAGAAATGGAAAGATCTGCAACAGGAAGATTAACAGGAAGAATAGCTACACTAAAAATGAATATTTTACCGAAACTATTATATTTATTCCAAACAATTCCAATAAAAGTGGGGGGAAAATATTTTGAAGAACGAAATAAAATAATATCAAGATACATTTGGCTAGGGAAAAAAAGCAAGAATAGGTTTGAAAATGTTGCAAGACTCCAAAAAATGAGGGGGTTTTGGGTCTTCAGATTGGGAATTGTACTACCAGGTCTTGGAACTTACATGGGTGAAAGAACAGATCAATTTGAGGCATAAAAGACTATTAACTTTAGAAGGACATGACCTTCAACTATATTGGCATGCTTTTTTATGGTATGGGAAGAATAAGATACATAATTACTTTCAAAGACATTATGTTAGAAATGCACTGTTATCAGTATGGCTTAAAATTAAAGAACAACACTACTTGAAAATACCAGTCTGGCTTTCCACAATGGAAGCATTGATACATCCTAATGTTATTAACATGGAAAAAATTGTAAAATAAGGGGAATTAAAAGGGGGGATTAAAAACTAAGCAGGAATTTAGCAGTCAGGGGATAGACATCACATGGTGGCCATGAATGCAGATACAATCTCAATATGAGAAAGATGCTAAAATGTATGGTTTTCATAAAATGTTTTATAGATGGCATTTTGCACCAACAAGACTGGCAAAAATGTATAAGGATAGATCTGCTAAATGTTGGAAATGCAACCAAATACCTGGTTCATATTACCATATGTGGTGGACATGTCCAAAAGCCAAAAAATACTGGATGAAAATGCATACTTGGTTGGAAAAAATAGTAAAACAGCATATAGACATGAAACCAGAAATATTTCTATTGGGCATTCTGCCAGAAAGATATGACAAGGGGACTAGATACTTGATTTTACATGTATTAACTGCAACTAGAATTGTATATGCTCAACAATGGAAGTGTGACGAGCTCCCGACAGATGAGAGTGTAATAAAGAAAATTAGAATGTGCAGAAATGGATAGATTAATGCTTACTATTAAGGACAAAGAAGAAACTGAATACTTTTTGACATGGAACTTATTTTACCAATAAAAACAGAAGTTAGAAATGCAGGAACATAAAAATGATAAATGTTAAAATGGAAATTTGATATAAATAGACAAACAAAATATTGTTATTATAGCATCAATATGATTCTGATGAATGTTATTGCAAACATTTTGAATACGATTGCCTAAAAACATCTGTACCTAGATGTTTTACTTATATCTTACACAAGATATAAATTTGGAAGCAGGGACAAGACAGGGTTGTCCTCTGTCTCCGACCCTATTTTTATTAGCAATGGAAATTTTAACAACTTTGATTGAAGAGGATTCAGAATTAATAGGTTATAAAGGCGTCAAAGTTAATTTATATGCAGATGACACTCTTGTCATTTTAAATAATATTACAAATGATATAAAAAGAGTTCAAATACATTTGGAAGAATTTGAAGATATGACTGGTTTGAAAGTAAATTGGGCAAAATCAGAATTATTAATGGAAATTGATAAGGAAAATAAATTAGAAAAATTACAAAATCAATTTGGAATTAGGATAAAGGATAATTTAAGATATTTAGGTATTATACTTTCACTTAAAATTAAAAATTTAAAGAAACTAAATTATGACATAGTAACAAAAGAAATTGAAGAGAAAATTGGGAAATATAAAAAACTCAAGTTATCTTAGTTTGGTAGAGTAGCTTTATGTAAAATGATGTTACTTCCTAAATTTAACTTTTTATTCGAGATGCTTCCAATTTTTTTAACCGAGAAGGGCATTGAAGTATATCAAAAAAAAATTAGATAAATTTTGCAATGGGGATAAAAAACCAAGACTGATTAAGAAAATGTGGTATCAGAACCAAAAACAAGGTGATTTAGGAATTCCAAAATTATTAAACTATTATAGAGCATTTAATATAAAAACGGTAGTAAAAATTTTAAAAGGAGATGTTAAACTTTGGGGTAATTTGGAAATGAAGGAAATAAAGAAGTTTGGTTACAAATGGTTTTTGGAAAATTTTAAAGGTAAGGTTAAAATTTGCAATTATTGGTTAAATAGTTTGACTAAAAATTGGGACAGAGTAGCAAAAAAATTAATACCAGACACATTGTATTTAGGTAAACTGAAAGAGAATTGCCCAATGAAATTAAATAGTAACAGAGAGAGGATTATAATAGAAGAGAAAGTGGAAACAATTAGTGAATGGTTGAAATTTATAGAAAATGAAATGAGGAAAGAGGAAATTTATGGAAAATTAAACATTAATTGGTTTGAAAGAATTCAAATGAATAAATGGAATAGGAAATGCAAAGAAAGGAACGATGAGAGTAGAAAGGAAACGGAATTTGAAAATTTGACATCTCGAATAATAAAAGATGAAATTGGGCCAAAGGGATTAGTTAGTAAAATTTATAAAATTATTAACTCTGATAATAATTCACAAAGGGTAATGAAAGAGAATTGGGTAAAAGAACTGGGTATTGAAATTTCTGATCAAATTTGGAATATGAATTGGGTTAGCAGAATAATGAGGACATTATCAATAAGGATTAAAGAACATAATTATAAAGTTATTTGGAAGTGGTATTTGACCCTAATAAGACTTTTTCAAATGGATAATAAAGTGGATAAAATGTGTTGGAGATGTAAAGTGGAACTCGGGACATATGCTCATATGTGGTGTAAATGTAATGGGGTTGAACTTTTTTGGTCTAGGATAGAAAATGAAATATTTGAAATAATTAAGAAGAGGGTCAAATTGAAATTGGAAACCATATTATTATTAATATTGAATGAAACAACATTAACAACTGGAGAAAGAGAATTGGTGAGGATTTTGGTTATAATGGGGAGAATTATAATTGCTAGATATTGGAAATTAAATGTTGACTTAAAATTAGAAGAATGGTATAATGAAACATGGAAATTTGCATTAAATGATAAATAGACTTGTGATATTAAAATTAGAAGTGGTATATATAAAGAAAATGTTTTTTGGAACACTTGGCAACCATTTGTGGACTTTGCACTTGGGAGATTGGATGAATCGGCACCAGTACCTTATCAAAGAGATTTCTGGAAGAATTGAAGACTTCAAGTTCCTAAAACTTCCTTTCCGTTTGTATATCACGTTGGGGGAAAAAATTTTTTTTTCTTTCCTTACTATTGATTTTTTGTATTGATTTTTTTTCCCTTTTTGTTATTCCTTAACAATAAAAATATAATAAAAAACTTTAAAAAAAAAAGAATGTGATTGCCTAAAAATATCTGTACCCAGACAACACACTGTTCGATTGAAATGGAATTTTTATATGTTATTCAAATAAAGTAAATAAAACAGGAGGAAAAAAAGAGAAACTCCTCACAGCCAAACTGTAAACCAAGCTGTCTAAGTGTGAATTTCACCAGTCCAGCCTAAACTACCTAGGGTACCATGTGTCCAATGAAGGCATAGAAATGGATCCAGCCAAGGTCCAAGTGGTTTTGGACTGACAGCTCCCTCACACCCACAACCAGCTCCAAAGCTTCCTGGGATTTGCATATTTCTACAGACAATTCATCCCCTCTGCGGAAATTGCCCTACCCATTACCAAACTATTGAAGACTGGAGGGGGGAGTGAAACCCTGACTGGGCCAAACCCTAAAGTGGACCCTAGAATGTCAGTGGGCATTTGAAACACTCAAAAGACTATTCACCAAAGCCAGTTCTCAAATGCCTGAACCCCAAGCAGCCCTTTGTAATCCAAACTGACATCTGTGACAGAGCCATCGCCTCACTCCTCTTTCAAAAGTACCCAAGAGGCGACTTGCAGCCCTGCACTTAGACTTCCAAAAAACTGACTGAAACCAAGAGGAGATGGGCTGTGTGGGAGAAAGAGGCATATGGAGTCCGATGGGCGCTGCTGACCTGGCACCACTTTCTCGAAGGCTGCCAAATGCCTTTTGAGGTATGGATGGACCACAAAAACCTGGAGGCACTCAGTACTCTGTATAAACTCTTCCCAAAGCAAGTCAGGTAGGCGCAATACTTCAAACCAGGGTGAAGTCCAACAGGTTCTGACAGGTTCTGGAGAACCGGTAGCAGAAATTTTGAGCAGTTCGGAGAACCAGTAGTGGAAATTTTGAGTAGTTCAGAGAGCT
Organism: Arizona elegans; assembly: GCA_022577455.1. NCBI lineage: Eukaryota > Metazoa > Chordata > Lepidosauria > Squamata > Colubridae > Arizona > Arizona elegans. The sequence continues at coordinate 165,707,559 of JAKOOJ010000001.1, read as the reverse complement.
GGCAAATACCATCTCTGGCATTTAAAAGAAAAAAAGAGTTTTTTCTTTTAAATGCCTCTGACGATCCAAGCTGAGTTTTTTAAAAAGCCTCTGTCGATCAGGCAACTCAGCTTGGATCGTCAGAGGCATTTAAAAGAAAACCCCGCCCTTCCGTGTGGGAGATCGAGTTTACCTATCAACCAAATATTTTAGATTGAAGTTTCCCAGTAAAAAGTTGGGACCTACCATATTTTTCAGAGTATAAGACACACCTTTCCCCCACACTAAAAGTGGGTAAAAATTTAGGTGTGTCTTATAGACTAAATACAGGCATATTTTGTCCTATAGACTAAATACAGGCATTTCCCGAACCCTCTGCGCATCACATTTTTGCCCTCCCTGGCCCCCAGAAGCACTCTGCGGTGCTCTGCATGGCCCATTTTCTCCAAAATTGGGCCTGCTTTTGGGCTCCAAAGCCCTCTGTGCGTTGTGTTTTTGCCACCCCACCCCACCCCGCGGAAGCACTCTGCAGGCCAAAAACAGGCACGGTTTTGGCAAAAATGGGCCATGCAGAGCACTGCAGAGTGCTTCTGGGGGCCTGGGAGGGTGAAAATTCAATGCGCAGAGGCCAAAAACTATTTTTTTTTTTTTTTGGTTTTCCTCCTGTAAATTTAGGTGCGTCTTATACCATGTTTCCCTGAAAATAAGATGGTCTTATTTTCTTTTGACCCCCCAAATAAGGGCTTGGCCTTATTTTCAGGGAGGTATTATTATTTTTGAGGTACAGGAGGCAGCAAACCCACCAGCCCCACCCTCTCCGTCCCACCACCTGCTTGCCTGCAGCCGCAATGACCCAAATTCTCGGCACAAACCAGAAATTCAGACCTTCCAACTTCCCGCAAAAAAAAAAAAAAATCTCACAAAGTTGGAAGTAGTCCCACAGACTACTTTTCTTGCCCTGCACATGGCAGTGGAGAATGGAGCAGGAAAGCAGGTTAGTAGAGGGATGTAGCTGCCTTGGGAGGAATGGGGGGGTAGGGATCTCTCTCACACACACATCGTCTTTTCCTTCAGAACAGGATGAGAGGCGGGAAAATCCCCCCTCCCTATTTTCAAGCCATTCGCAAAAACGGCTTGAAAATGGGGAGGGGGATTTTGCCTCTTATTCTGTTCTGTCTGTGCTGAGCTTCAGAACAGGGTGAGAGGCAGGAAAATCCCCTCTCTCCATTTTCAAGCAGTTTGCAAAAACAACCCATTCCGAGCCTTCAATGTGAATATGCAGGTGCGAAGCAACCTCTCATAAAGGAAGGCATGGAAATCCATACTCCTGGAACATTGGAAGAAGCCTTGTGAGGAGACGTCGTTGCCGATGTGCAGGAAATGTGCAGGAGATTTCCTGCACATCGACAGCGGCTTCTCTTCACAGGGCTTCTTCCAATGTCCCAGGTGTATGGATTTCCATGCCTTCCTTTCCTGTTCCGTGGACAAAATTGCCTGCTGTGACTGTCACCGTTAGCTAAGGAGGGCACGAGGTGTGTGGGGTGTGTCGCTTGGCCTTTGGCTTCTTTTGCAGCCGCAATTGGCAGCAAAAGCAGCCGTGCTTGGTGGAGGCGGGGGCTTGAGCAGCACCAGCAAATCAGCTGTTTTGGCCGGAGCACCTCGGCATTAAGGGGCCGAGAAGCCCTGAGATGATGGGGGAAGGGAAGGGCTGTCTCCTGTGCTGGCCACACCCACCCCTTCACTAGGGCTTATTTTTGGGGGAGGGTGTATATTTACACCCACCCCAAAAATCAGGCTTGGCCTTATTTTCGGGACATGTCGTATTTTCGGGAAAACACGGTGGTCCAGAGCGTCTTATAGTCCAAAAAATACAGTAAATTCCTAGGACCGTCAGAGTTTGTTGCAAAAATCAAATCCAGAAATCACACACAGGAAGACTGATGCAGCAGGATTCATTACCTTCTTTATATTCATAATAATACATGAAGTAAATTTACAGTATCAACAGCAGATTCACAGTTTTAGCTCAGATCAGCAGACAAGTTTAGACACACACACGCTGATTAGTTTCAGTTTCAATTCTCTGCACAGACTCAGAAGCTGCAGACTAAGACATGCCCTGGCTCCAGTCTGTCTCAGCTCCCAATTGGCTGACTTAGTTGCTATGCCTATTCATTGGCTGATCTATTCCAGTTTATGAATATTCATACTCTGACAGACTTTTTCAATAGTGAAAGTAATTAACCCAGTAACAGTTCAGCTTAACCTCCCATGCATAGTAGGGAAAGTGCATCCTGTCTTTCACTGCAGTTTGCTAAAGCCAGCAGTCGGTTCGAGGTTGAGACCACCGACCCAACCAGCACCCAAACCCATAGTGGTGCAGGAGGAGACCCATTATGAAGTTAAGAAAATTTTAGTCTCTAGATTGTACAGAAGTTGATTACAATATCTAGTTCATTGGAAAGAATACCCTTTGTCTGAGGCTACCTGGGTTAAGAGCTGGGGTGTAAAGGCAGAGAGATTAGTAAAGCAGTTCCATTACAAATTTCCTGATAACCCTTGGGGGGGTGGGGAGTGATTAGGGACTACCTGAATTAACCCCCTATGTTCCTCTCATTGCAGGACATGATCATTGGTTGAGGGGGAGAGCAGCCTGTCAGCCCTGGAGGCCATGTTTTTCTTTCAATCTTCAGGGCTGCCACATTTAGTGCTGTGGGAAACTAGGAGGGGGGATTGCATGGAATTGTAGAGATATCTAGCCATAACAACCTTCTTTTCTCTAGAAGTCAAGGACATTCAACCTGCACCTGGAGTGGCATGACTAGAAGACATCTCCAGTTGGGACGGAGGATTGATTGGGCCATGTGATGGACATGTGGGTGCAGAGGAGGGGGCTTTGACTTTCCTTTGGGTGGGGAAAACCCAGAAACTTTCAGATTCAAGTTTTCTCAGATGTGCCAATATGACATCTCTAATAAAGTGGAACTTTGAGGAATTTCTATCCTCAGAGTCTTCTTCTTTTAGGGGTGTTACTTGGAACCCTGATACAGAACTACTGTCTTTTGCCGAAGCGGCATACAACAATGTGGTGCACAGTAGCACTGGACTGGACTGACACCTTTCCAAGCCATTAGTGGCATGGAATTTGTCCCCATGCCCAAGCTTCCTAGGGAACCACCTTCATTGTCACCTTGACTGACTGGATGGAGTCCCTGAAGAAAACCTGGGAAAACACAAAGCAAGCCATTCAAGAAGCGGCAACAACCCATAAAGTGCAAGCTGATAAACATTGGCTCTCAGAGCCCATTCCAAATAGGGAGTAAGGTTTACTGCTCAATGAAGTACTTGAGGCTAAAGCTCCAGTGCAAGAAGCTAAGACCTAGGTTTATAGGGCCTTTCCCCATAGTGAAAGTAATTAATCCTGTGACAGTGCAGTTTAGGCTCACTCGCCTGCTAGGGAAAGTGCTTCCGGTTTTTCACAGCTTGTTAAAGTCAGCGATAGACTCCCAGCTCAGGCCAGTAGATTGGGCAGCCTTGAAACCAATCATATTGCAAGGAGAGGTGCATTATGAGGTCAAGAGGTTTTTAGATTTCAGATTGTACAAGGGGAGGCTACAGTACTTAATACAGTGAAAGGGATACCTGTTGTCCAAATCTGTTCTGTCCCCAACCCCACGCACACACACCAACAGTCGTTCAGGAGTTAAAGACCAAACCAGCCGGCAAAATCCTTTTCCTTATGATAACGGAACTTGGCAACAACCTAGTGGCTGCCTGCCAAGAGTTTATTATTTACAAAGAGGAGAGATAACTTCTCCCCACTTCTGATACATCAAAGGAAAGCAGCTCAATAATTACGGAATTAAATCAAGTCCAGAGATACTCCAGAAAAGTCTTAAAGCAAAAGTCCGGCAATGCAGAATGGCGTGGAAGCTTTCAGCTTTGTTCGTCACAAGGTTTGACTGGCCACCACGCTCCCTTTTATATCCTGTGGGGTGTTCCAGTGACTCAGCCTAATCTCGGGCACACCCTTTCTTCTGTTGCGCGCGCTTATCTCTGCAACGCTGGCATGAGTCCAGCCAAGACTCATTACCCTCATCACTGTCCATCTGTGGCTGCGTGGACGTGCTTGGCCCTGACCCTATCTCTTGCCCTTCAGCAGACACCGAAGGCATTGCCAGAGAGGAGGGTCCTGGAGAGGGAGGCCTTGCCAACTCCTCCCCTTCACTCTCGGAGTCCTCTCCTGACGATGACACAGGCTCCAGTAACGGGGTAAAGCCACATGGGTAAAGAGCTGGGATGTAAAAGCAGACAGGCTGGTTAATCAGTTTCATGAGAAGCACCCCCAAAAGCCAAAGGGACTTATGGGGCAGGAGTGAACTGCTCCCAGATTGGACCAGATCACTCGATCCGGTAGCAATTTTTCCCTGTGGTTCAGTGCACAGAAAGTGTGTGCGCACGTGTGCTTCCGAAGCGATAAGGAAGGTAAGTAGATTTCAACACTACTATGGGGGGTAGGAAGAGGGGGATGAATGAACACTAATTAACCTTCATGTGATTTCTCTTCTTTTGCAGGAACTCCTCTTCAGTTAAGGGGGTCTGATTGTCAATTCTGAAGTGAACCTGGCTGAGGCCATTTTGGAGGCTTCAGGATTGCCACAAAGAAGGGAGAGGGAGAGGGGACATAGTTAGATGTCCCTGTGGGAACCAAGGATATTCCAACAGGTGGCTGAAGAAGGACTGATTGAGGAAAGGGGGAACTTTCACTTTTTTTATTTTTAAATAGTTTTTATTAGGCATTATTCACATTTAAAAACAGGAAAAAGACAGAAAAAATAGTAAAAAACAAGACAAACATAACAATGTATCATAATTTTACAGCCTTCTGCATCGGCATGTATATTCTGTTTTTATAATTAGCTCTTCTACTTTACCTTCCTATCCTTTATAACAACTTTTAACAGCTGTTAACTGCAACACTCTCTACATGGGGCTCCCCGAGGAGCACCCGGAGGCTCCAGCTGGTGCAGAATGCGGCCGCGCGGGTGATTATCCTGCACGAGCTGCACTGGCTCCTGGTGGTCTTCCAGGTGCGCTTTAAGGTGTTGGTTCTCATCTTTAAAGCGCTCCATGGCTTAGGGTCAGGGTATTTGCGAGACCGCCTGCTGCTACCGATAACCTCCTACTGGCCAATACGCTCTCACAGAGAGGGCCTCCTCAGGGTGCCGTCAGTGAGGCAATGTCGGCTGGCGGTCCCCAGGGGAAAAACTGTTTATTTTGCCAAAGCTGAAGTTTCATTTGGAATGCTCAGATCTTTTCAGACAAATCGAGGCATGTTGCATCTGGTCCTTGCAGTGATAAATTTAACTCATTCAAGATAGCAAAGATATCAACCAAGTAAGTTATTTTCTGCATTTTTATCGCTGAAAAGTGCTTTGAACTGTGGTCTTGTTTTCTGATTAAAAAACATTTTGAGTTCATCACGAAGCTCAAAAACACATTTTAAAACTTTTCCTCTCGACAACCATCTCACTTCAGTGTGAAATAGCAGAGCATTGTTCGGCGCATCCAACTCATTGCACAGTTGCGAAAACAGTCGACTGTTTAAAGAGCTCGCCTTTACAAAATTGACAGAACTTATGACACTTTTCATTACTTCTTGAAGCTCTTGTGGCAGCGTCTTTGTTGCTAATATTTGCCAATGAATCATACAGTGAGTTCTGATGACTTTTGGTGACTCATTCAGTACCAAACATTGAAATCCAGATCGACATCCTAGCATAGCTGGAGCACCATCTGTGCAAATACCACAAACCTTTTCCCAAGAGATCTTATGCTCTTTCAGAAATGAACCAACTGTATCAAATACATCACGTGCAGTAGTTGTCGTTTCAAGATGTTTGCAAAAAAAACCCTCATCTTTAAAGTTGCCATCATTAATATACCTCACGTAAACCAGTAACTGTGAACAGTTTGCAACGTCTGTAGATTCATCAAGCTGGATACTAAATATTGGAAGTGGAGCAGATTTAATTTTCTGGATTATCTGATCAAGAATATCAGCAGACATGTCATCTATTCTTCTGCGGACAGTGTCGTTAGATAAGGAAATTGGACTCAATTTCTTAACAAATTCATCTCCAATCATAACTTGAACAATGTCTTTGGCCTCTGGCAACAGTAAATCCTCAGCAATGGTGTGAGGTTTCATAGCTCTGGCGATTCTGTGTGCCACCAAATATGAAGCTTCAACGGTTGCTACATTTTGTTTGTAGTACTTGCCACCAGTGTCAAGTCTAGCTTTCTTGAGTCCATCAGCTTTGCTTCTAAAATAGTTGGTATCCTTGCCGGCAAAGCTCGGATGCTTGCGTTTCCCTGAATTCACTCACCAAAAGATTTTCGGTGCGGCTTTTGCTGCTGCAGGCATTGGCGGTGCGGTGGAGGCAGGGAATCCCTGAACTCACCCACCAAAAGATTTTCGGTGCAGCTTTTGCCGCTGCAGGCATTGGCGGCACGGTGGCGGCATGGAATCCCTGAACTCACTCACCCAAAACTTCTCCTGCGCAGTTTTTGCCACTGCAGGCATCGGTGGTGCGGTGGTGGCAAGGAATCCCTGAACTCACCCACCCAAACTTTTTCTGTTGGGCTCTTGCAGCTGCAGGCATCGGTGGTGCAGTGGCAGCACCAGCAGGGAGTCCCTGAACTCCCCAGGACTTTTCCTGCACTAGAATCTTTTCTAATCACGTGCGCACACACCCACACACACGCAAGCACACAACCTCTCTCCGCTCTCTTTGCTAAAGTGTGGGGCACCGCATTGCACGCTGGGATACGCAGCCCTCCAACAGAGGCAGAGGGTGAGGGTGAGTGAAGGCGTGGGAGGGGTGAGAGAGGGTTTTGGCGACTCTTGTGAAATGGCTGTTCGACCCCCAAAGGGGTCGCGACCCCCAGGTTGCGAACTGCTGTTCTAGAGGTTCTTCTACAATAAATGCCAAATCGTCTGCAAATACCTGGACTTTGTAATCCTGTGTTTTAATTTTTAATCCCTTTATTTCCGGATTATATCTAATTTGTAACATTAGTGTCTCCACTGAGAGAATGAATAATAGAGGAGACAAGGGGCATCCCTGTCTTACTCCTTTCACTATGTTAAAACCTTCTGTTTGTACAACAAATGGTTTGTCCATGTCAGGATGCTTAAGGATTGGTCCAGCAGCAAACAAGCGTTTTAGTTTCTCAAATGCCACCTGACAGTCCATAGTCCATTTGAGGGGTCAGGAGGGCTTTGGTTTTACTTCTCCTTTTGTCTTCAAAAGATTGGTAATTGGCAGAGCGAGCTTAGCGAATGAGGGGATAAACTGTCTATAGAAGTTCGCAAATCCCAGGAAGCTCTGTAATTGTTTGCGGGTGCGTGGTGAGGTCTATTCCAACACCGCCCGAACCTTTTCCAGATCCATCTCTACTCCCTATGCCAGATGCGGTATCTGAGATAGTCAATTTTGTCTTGGTGGAATTTGCACTTTGAGAGTTTGGCGTATAGTTCAGCAGCTCTGAGTTTTTTCAGGACAGTTCTCACCAATTTCACATGGTCGTCCATGTTCTCGGTATAGATAAGAATGTTGTCCAAGTAGACAAGCACCCCCTGCATGTAGACTACTTCATTGATTAATTGCATAAACACAGCAGGGGCTCCTTGTAGTCCAAAAGGGAGCACCCTAAACTGGAAACATCCAGCGGACAGTTAAAAGCCGTTTGCCACTCATCCCCTTTCTTAATTTGAACTCGGTAGTAAGCCTCTCGTAAGTCAAGCTTAGGGCCAGCATGTCTTTCATCAGCAGCAGGGGGTAGACATTTTCTACGCAAATGGCGTTCAGGTTCTTGTAGTCAACCACCAGACGAAAGGACCCATCTTTCTTCTCCCAGAACAGTACTGGTGCTGCCACCCTCGGCCTGGCTGGTTGAATAAAACCCAGTCCTAGGTTTTTGTCAATAAAGTTCTGTAGTTCCCCCAGCTCCCGGGGGGTCATGGGGTAAATTTTTGGCCTAGAGAGTTTTACTCCAGGAAGTATTTCAATAGTACAGTCCATTGGCCTGTGGGGAGGTAACACATCAGAGGCCTTTTCGCTGAAAATCTCCCGAAGGTCCCAATATTCCTTTGGAATCTTCTCCTCTCCCTCTATGTGGTCTATTGCTATTTCCGCCCCCTTGTATTCCCCTCCGTCCTCTGAAAGGGGTTCTTTCCTGTCCTTTCCTGATTTCCTGGAGTGAATGCGCAAAACTCCCATTCTCCAATTTATGCGCAGGTTCCATTTACGGAGCCAGGATAGTCCAAGTATGAGAGGCCGCTCCATGCCAGGGACCACAATGAAGCTAAGAGTCTCTAGATGATCCCCCAACTGCATTTCAATGAGTTCAGTCACAAAGCTGGCTGGGCCCCCTCCTGCCATCAATCTGTCTAGCTGACATAAAGCAATGGGCCTTCTCAAGGTTTTTAGCCTTAGGCCCATCTTTTCCACTACTTTTGGGCTAATTATGCACCTAGTGCATCCAGAGTCTAGGAGGGCTGACATCTGCCCATGTGCCCCGGTGGATGGCACCCTTAATTGTACAGGGATGATCATGGGGGTCCCCATTGTGTCTCACCAGGTCGTCGTCGTCAGATTCAGTGTCAGTCTTGCTGTCGTCCGCGATGTTCGGAGAACCCAACTCACCCTGTTTCTGGGGAGCAAACTCAATGACTTCTCCTTTCAAGGTGGGCTCGCAGGCTTTTGTGGGCACTTTGTCAGCCCTTTTCCCTCTGGGGCCAGTCGTTTTTGACACTGGCTTGGAGAAACACTCAGCCGCTCGGTCTCCTTCCTTTCCACATTTGAAACACGCAAAGGATTTTGGCTTGGTTTTGGGTTCTGTTTTCCCCACTGCTGGTTTTGGTGCCCTCTTGCGGAAAGAGGAGGATGACTGATCCCAGGCGCAGCCACCACGGATCTGGCTTCAGGCCAGGTCGATCTCCACATCTGCTGCTACCACGTAACAGCTCTGCAAATCTTCAGGGACCTCCCGTGCTCTGCAATCTTTGTAAATGTCCTCATTCAATCCATCTTTATAATTTTCTAATAGGGCCACCTCAGACCAGCCTCTCATGAAAGGAGCCAGCTCACGGAACTCTTGGGTATACTCTGCCACTGATCTCCGGCCCTGCTGGATGCCCTTCATTCTGATTCTTGCCTTCCGCTCGGCTAGGGTGTCCTCAAAGCATGTTCTGAGGGGTCCCATAAAGAGGTTGTAATTTCTCAGCAGGGGGGAGTTGTTATTGTGAAGGCCTACCATCCACTCGGCTGCCACTCCCTCTAGGGCATTTGTAATGCACCTCACTCGTGACGCATCCAACAGATAATCCTCCCTCCAGTCCTGCATGTGGTTCCACACTTGGGTTAAAAAAAAATCCCAAGTTCTTCGGCTGTCCTCCAAACTTGTGTTGTAGGGTGGGGATCTTTGGCTTTCTTCGCCTCTGGGTAGGAGCCTGCATAGCTGGGGCCCCCTGGGCTGCTGCATCTCTTGCCTGAATTTCAGAGGCTTGTGAGGCGCCTTCCCCAGCTTGCTCTTCCTCTCCCCCACAAGCTGCCATCTCTGGGACTTCCCCTTCCCAGTTGGGTAAACATACCTCACTGTTTCGCGGGCTCGCCGGCTTTCTTTGGCATCCCTGAGGAGTTGCATTGCTTGGGCGACCATGAGGCTTTCCTTCTGCTCTTGTGCCCATGCTGATTCTCCCCTTCGGGGTTTGGCACTTGTTACTACTTGGGGGGGGTCCTTTCCCAGTCCGGTAGCCTCCCCACTCCAGTCGACCATCTGGGTTGCTCTGACTCCTCTCCCAGTCGTAATTTTGCCATCCAATCCGAATTCCCCACCCCCCCACCGGGTGGAGGGAAGAAGCTGTAGACCTGGCAGCTTCCATCTGCTCCTAATCACTGTCTTGATCCGACATCGCTTGATTTTCAGCCCCCTCGGTAGTTATCCAGGATGGCTGTAAAAGTGAAATTCTGCTTAATGTCAGGTGTGCTTCCTTCAAAGTTCAAGAAAGAATGACCTCAACTCCATTGTTTATAGAGAAAGGTACTTTTACTGAAAATTGAAGTGAACGCAACCAAAAAAAGCAGAATCTGAAACAGTAGGCATGAAAATCACATATAGAAAGCATCCCCTCCCAACTGTCCAGCGTAAATCATCCAATCCAAAGGTCTTCCAGAGGTCAGGTGGAAACCACGTCTGGCAGTGTCATCAATCTGGAATGTCAGCAGATAGTAGCTTCAAAGGCACAGGATTGCAGTTAAGATTCGGTTTTGTTTCCCCAATATTCCTCTCCAGCACGCTTCCCTGACTAGCAAGTCCCCCTCCCCCCATTACCATGGCAGCCAACAAGCAAGCATAGAAAGATTGGAGGCTGACAAATACATTCATTATGGTTTGTAAATTATTTTTTATGTGTCTATTGGGCAAAAATCCATTTTGGTCCGGGTATATGATTTCATTTAGTATATTAATTCTTTCTGCCATTATAGTCATAAATCTTTTATAATCAGCATTTAACAGTGAGATTGGCCTGTAATTTTGGATTTTTTGCTTCTCAGTATTATTTTTGGGAATGAGTGTTATTAAATGCCTCTGTCCAAGATTTGGTATCTTAGCTTGTTCTAATGCTTCATTGTATATTTCTAATAATAAGTTTTCTAATGGTTTTTGAATTTCTTTATAAAATTCTGCTGGAATGTCATCCGGACCTGGAGTTTTATTGTGTTTTTGCTTTTGGATTGCCCTCTTCAGCTCTAAGCATCGTTATTCTCTCATTCAGTACTTCTTTTGTTAATTCCAATAAAGTTGGGAGGTTCCTCTCTTGTAGGTATCACTTGATATCCTTCTCATCTATTTTCTCTTGGCTATACAAGGTTTAGAAATAGCTTACTGCTATACATTCCCCCCCCCACCTTATGAAAGTGTATTGTCCTTTCTTCATCTTCTAATTGTTGTATTAGTTTCTTTTCTTTTTTTTTAAATTTGTAGGCCAACAATCTTCCTGGTTTATTAGCATTTTCGAAATAATTTTGTCTAATTGATCTAATTTTTTGGGCCACTTCTTTTTGCGTAATTAGGTATAAATTATGTTTAATTATATCCTTTTCTTCTTTGATTTCCTGATTTTGGGGTTCTTTTTGGAATTTTGATTCTAATTTTTCCAGTTTCCCCTGGAGCTCTACATATTCTTTCTTTTTGTTTTTATTTCTTCATATTGTATACCAAGGGTGGGTTCTACTTACTTTTACTACTGGTTCACAATGGGGATGCGTGCGCTCGCTCGCTTTGTTCCCCTGCGCATGCGTGCTCTTCTGCGCATGCGCAGTAGCATTTTGATGATGTCAGGGTTGGTGGGTGGAGCCTCCCACTGGTTTTACTACCAGTTCTATACAACCGATGCCAACCGGGGGCAACCCACCACTGTTGTAAAAGCTATTGTTATACCCCACACATAGGCTTTTGTTGTATCCCATAAATTTTGGGTGGTCATATGTTCATTCCAATTTTCCTTTAGGAAGAGCACTAATTCTTTTTCTACATATTGGACATTCTTTCACCACTCGCTGGTTCATGGTCCATCTCCCTTTCTTTCTTACTTCTCCTTTCCATTTAATTATTAACGGATTATGGGCCGCCCATGTATTTGTTGCAATTTTTACTTCTGCTATATCTTTTTCCATTTCCGGGTCCATCTACACCATCTGCACGATCCTGGACCATGAACTGTGGGGGTTGGAAAAGAAGGTGTATTGGTTCCTTTGCAGTAGGAGTGAAATGCTCCCAGTTTGGACTGGTTCGGCCAATCCGGTAGCAATGATGGCTGGTGGTTCACAGAAGTGGTAGCAATGGCAACTTGAGGCTCTGTCCACCCGGACAGAAGTCATTACTTCCTGGTTTTAACCAGGAAGCTTGCCTGCCTTCGCAAGCTGGCTATGGGGACCGCCAGGAAGGCTGCATGGAAGATAGGCAAGCAAGCATGTTTGGGCCGCCTGGGACATCTGCCCTCTCTCCTGGAGCACCGCTCCCACCCCAGAGCTTGCCTTCACCTCTGCAGCCTCTGGCTCCTCTTGCCCTTCTCTTTCTGGGTGCAGCACTTCTGCTTGTTGTTGAGCCTTGCTTCTTCCCTCTTGAGGCTCTTGGAAGGCTTGTGCAGCAGCACAAGCATGGGGGAGGCAGGCCCCGTGCTCGTGCTTGTTCAGTGCAGCTGCACGCAAGCCAAGAGACAGTGGGACGAAAGGACTGGTGCATTGGGATTGCCTCTGCCTCCCCCATGCCTCTGCCTCTGCCTCCCCCTTCTGCTGGTGCCACTAAGCAAGCCCCCCATGAGGAAAAAGAGGGGAAGAGCAAAGTGGTTGGCTGCGGAGCTGCCAGCTTCAGGAAGTGGCCCAGCAGGCAGAAGCGACGTGCTCAGAAAGAGACTCTGGCCTTGCGCCGGAACTGCCGTCCGCTTGCCGCCCACTCACCCTTTGCCTTGGGTTGGGGCCGGGGCCCAGGGACGCATCATTCCCTGGGGCCCTGGAGCCACCGCCCACTCTCCCTTCGCCACACGGCATGTCCTTACCTTCCCTCCACGGATGGCTGCCAGGGAAGGCAAGTGCCAAAAGATGCAGTGGCTGCAGGCTTCTTGCAAGCGAAAGTTACTGGTGCCATTCTCCTTCTTGAATGTGCTGCCACCATCACTGTCCTGTTCCATGCGCCGGCTGTGCAAGCGCACACCGTTTATTTCATTCACTCATCAGTGGCAGGTTGGGTGTGCGATTGCAGTGGCACTTTCAAGAAGGGGAGTGGCTCTGATAACTTTCGTTTGCAAGAAGCTTGCAGCCACTGCATCTTTCAGCACTTGCCTTCCCTGGCAACCAGCTGCAGGAGAAAGATAAGGACATGCCGCGTGGCGAAGGGAGTGCGGGGGGCGGCTCTGGGGCAAGGCCGGAATTGGGGAATGGTATATTCCCCGACCCGGTCAAAGTGGGCGGCAAGCAGGAAGCAGCTCCAGGGCCCTGGGGAATGGCATGTCCCTGGGCCTTGGCCCCCAAGTCAAAGTGAAGGGGCGGCTCCAGGGAAAGGCCACGTTCAAGAAGGGGAGTGGCTCTGGTAACTTTTACTTGCAAGAAGTCTGCAGCCGCTGCATTTTTCAGTGCAAGAAGCGCCTCCAAGGTGCACCAAAAAAAAGAGAGGCTCCAGCTGCAGGCATCTCGCAAAAAGGGAAAAGGCATAATAGAAATTTAAAAAGTTTTCTACCAGGTTCTGTGGGCATGGCTTGGTGGGGGGATCAGGTGACTGAGTGGGTGTGGCTGTGAGTGACATCGAATTGGCCATGCCCATTCAGTCACAGGACCACCACCATCAAGCCCCACCTACAGAACGGATAGGGAAAATTTTTAGATTTCACCCCTGCTTTGCTGGTTAACTTCTTTCCACTCATCTTTTAAATTTAATTCTTGGACCATTTCAAAGAATGCAGTTGGTAATGTTCTCCTTTCATGGTTCTTTTTTTCCCCTGTTTTATAATCTTTCTTTGGATCTACTACTGCATTGAAATCTCCTAATATGCAAACATTGTCCATTTCTAATTCTGCTATTTGTTTGTGTGATTTACTATAATACTCTTTTTGGTTTGTATTTGGTGCATAAATAATTGCAATTAATACTCTTTTTTGTTTTATTAACACTTCTATCAATAGTGTTATTCCCTCTTTATCTGTGTATACCTGTTTAGGCTTTAGCCAGTCCTTTATATAAACTGCAATTCCCCTTTTCTTAGTTTCAGCCAAAGCTAGATATAATTTCCCTAACTTGGGAGATTCCAAAATACCACCTTTTTCTTTTTGGATATGCACCCCTTGTAAGCATATGATGTCCATATTTAATTTTTAAAGTTTGGAAATTGTTTGTCTTCTTTTTACAGATGAATTTAATCTATTTATATTGACCGATATTAAATTCACTTCCTCCTCCATTCTGTTACTAATTTGTCACTCTTGTTCCTCTCCTTAGTTTTATCTCCCTTTGGTGTCTTGTCCTTGCTCCTTCTCTTTCCTGATTTTCCGTGTCTATCCTCTCTCTCAATTCTTGATCTGGTTCGTTTTCCTCCGTCTGTTGCTCCTCTTGGCTCTTGGTTTCTAACTCCTCTCTGCTGTCTGATTCTTCCCCTAAACATTGCTCATAAAATTCTTGGGCTTTATCTATAGCGTTCACTCTTACTTTCTTATCCTGCCAGGTTATTAGCGTGTCTTCGGGTATTAACAAATGGAACATTATTCTGTTTTTTATCAGTTGCAAGGAGAGAAATTAGTAGCTCCTTTGTTGATCTCAAATTCTTTTCGGTAGTTGTTTAAGTATTATAACTTCCTTTCTTTTATAAGTCAGTTGGTCATCTTTTCTTCTTTTGTAAATTTCATCTCTCACAGATATTTTTGCAAACCTTACATGGATTTCATGGGGTAGTCTGTGTCGTGCGTAATTGGTATGTACTGTATAAACTTCGACAATGGATCTGCTAGCAATTCCGTCATAAGCTTGGGTAGATCCTCTTCTTTGTTCTCTATTATATTTTGAAATCTTGAATAGAAAGATGTTCTCTCCAATTCTAGATGGATTATTGTCTCCTCCAAGTCTCTGTTTGCTGCTGTCAATCTTTCCTCTGCGGCTTCCAGTTTTTTTCAGTTCGTTCTGTTCTTACGTCTACTATTTTTATCTTCTGTTCATTTTTGGCTATTGTTTCTTGAATCTTTCCCATTCTATCATCTAATTTCTTTATGTCTTCTTTCACTTCACACAGTTTGCCTTTCATTTCTTTGTGGTTATTGTTTATTGATTCCTGCATTTTCATCATAACCTCCTGAATCATATTCAATGTAGCTTGCATGTTTTGTAAAGTTAATTCTGATCCTGGTTTTTTGCTGCTTGACATGTCTGTTATTACTATATTTTTTGGACTATAAGATGCACCTTTTTCCCCCAAAAAAGAGGTTGAAAATCTGGGTGCGTCTTATAGTCCGAATGTAGCACTGCCCACCCACCAGTCCCCACCCTTCAAACATTTTTGGCCTCCGTGCATCGCATTTTCGGGCAGTTCCAGATGGTGGAGATCTGGGTCGGGGCACAGCCTGAGGAATGAGCCTCTTCGGGACGGTCTGGGGGGGATCTGCCCAGTGGCTTTGGCAAACAAGGTGGGTCGCACGGTTCGTGGCTGACACCCCCTCTGGGCAGGGGAGCTCAGGGCAGACAATGGCCATGATGACTTCACTCCCCAGCAATGTGAGGAGCTGCCACCACCGCTGCCTAAGCCCTCTCCATGCCTGGGAGCCTCTAAAGCGAAACGTCCCTCCTTTCCAGCCACCGCTTCCTGTTGGCCCGATGCAATTCACAGAGCCATGTTTCAGGCAGCGGCCGGTTCCCCTGCAATGTGCTTCGGGGAACCAGGGAAGAAACATTTTCAGGTGGCAGCGCCAGCCACACACCGCATTTTTGGATTTGGGGAGGAAAGCACTTTGCATAGCAGGGAATGGGGGTGGGGGTTGATCAGTCATTTGAAAGGGAGGGGGAAGATGCACGCTCTTGCACATGCTTTGTTCGGTGTTGGAGGAACAGGGGAGCTGGGGGTGCTGATGCTCTGGCCCTCTGCCCCTCCACCCTCATGACCAGCCATGATTGCTGTTCTCTTCCGCTCCAGATTTTGGGGATTCCACCTTCCATGACAGGGAACCGCTCTTCTCCCTGCCGCCTCTGGATTGTCCCCTCTCTATCACTGTCCTCTGCAAGGTCCAACTTTGCCATTACTGGCCTCCAGACACGAAAAATTGGGCAAAGGTAATGGAGTCCCATTCTCCTGCACCGCACCACCATGACGTCACCCTGGAAGTCCTGGGAACTTTCACTTTTTAATCAGGTGAAAACTATGGGAACTTTCAGAGTCGATTTTCACCATTTGTGCCAATATGATACATCCAATAAAATTGTTCTTTGAGGAACCTACCTGCCTCTGAGTTCTGCATACTATGGGGCTATTACTTGGAACCCTGACAATAAACATAGATTAGATGAGACCTGGCTCAAAAACAGTAACTGTGAAGTGACCTTGGAGTCCTAGTAGGCAATCACTTATATATGATCAGGCAATGTGTAGCAGCAGCCAAAAAAGCTAATACAATCCTGGGTTGTATAAACAGAGGCATAGAATCAAGTTCACGTGAAGTATTAGTGCCACTGTACAAAACCCTAGTAAGACCACACCTGGAATACTGTAACCAAGTTTGGTCACCACTACAAAAAGATGTTGAGATTTTGGAAAAAGTTCAGAGAAGAGCAACTAAGATGATCAAAAGCCTGGAAACTAAAACATAAGAAGAAGGGCTACAGGATCTGGGTTTGGCTATACTAAAGAAAAGAAGAATTAGGGGTGACATGATAGCAGTATTCCAGTATTTGAGGGGCTGCCACAAAGAAGAGGGGATTAAATTATTCTCCAAAGCACCAGTGGGCAGGACAAGAAATAATGGTTGTAAACTAATCAAAGAGAGAAGCAACCTGGAATTAAGGAGAAACTTCCTAACAATGAGGACAATTAACCAGTGGAACAGCTTACCTCCAGAAATTGTGGGTGCTCCATCACTTGAGGTCTTTAAGAACAGTCACTTGTCTGAGATGGTATAGGTTCTCCTACTTGAGCAAGGGATTGGACTATAAGATCTCCAAGGCCCCTTCCAGCTCTATTCTAGTCTACATTCAGAGTTCCAGAAGGACAACCATTACTGCAGCCCTCCAGCAATCTGGGCTTTATGACAGAGTGGCTAGATGAAAGCCTCTCCTCAGTGCAAAACACATGAAAGCCCACTTGGAGTTTGCAAAAAAGCTCCTGAAGGACTTTCAGATGGTGAGGAACAAAACTCTCTGGTCTGATGAAACCAAGATTGAACTATTTGGCCTCAATTCTAAATATTATATTTGGAGGAAACCAGACACCGCTCATCATCTACCCAATGTCATCCCAACAGTGAAGTATGGTGGTAGCAGTAGCATGCTGTGGGGGTGTTTTTCAGCAGCAGGGACTGGGAGCCTGGTCAGGGTTGAGGGAAAGCTGAATGGAGCAAAGTACAGGGATGTCCTCAATGAAAACCTGTTCCACAGTACTCAGGACTTCAGACTGGGCCAAAGGTTCACTTTCCAACATGTCAATGATTCTAAGCACACAGCCAAGACAACACAGGAATGGTTTAGGGACAACTCTGTGAATATCCTAGTGGCCCAGCCAGAGCCCTGACTTGAACCCTATTGAACATTCCTGAAAATGGCTGTCCACCAATGGTGGCCATCCGACCTGATGAGTTTGAGAGGATTTGCAAAGAAGAATGGCAGAAAATCCTCCAATCCAGGTTTGCAAAGTTTGTTGCATCACACCCAAAAAGACTTGCAGCTGTAATTGCTGCCAAAGGTGCTTCAACAAAGTACTGAATGAAGGGTCTGAATACTTATGCCAATGTGATATTTCAGTTTTTTCATTTTAATACATTTACAGACATTTCTAAAATTGTGTTTTCACCTTGTCATTATGGGTTACTGATTTTTTTCTCTAATGAGAAAAAAAATAATTTCAACAACTGTAGAATCAGACTGTAGCATAATAAAATTGACAAAAGTGAAGGGAGCCTGAATACTTTCTGAATGCACTGCATATTCCATTGCAAGCATGCAGTCTTCAAATTCAGAGTTGCTGAATTTCTGCAGGTAAAAAGATTGAAGGTTTTGCTGAGTCAATCAGTCAAAATTTTTATATTTGGATGATAGCAAAGAAAATGGGTGAATGTGGATGTTTGCATTTAGGGACACAGATCATAATTCTAAGAGCCTATTTAAGCTTGCAAAAAGCAATAGTTATTGGTTGACTTTTTCATTAGAAATCATTTTTGGAACTGAAGCAATTTTATCAGTGTCTACCTTCACATATCATGTTACAGAGACCACAACTTGAGTTTTGATCAAGCTTCATGTTCTTTTTACAGTTAGAAATATTTCTTCCAGAGTTAAAAAAGAAAATAGTCTCTATTTTGAGTAGTACTTTTTAAATGCTTATTATTATTTAGACATTGCAATCCAGAGGAACAGTCAGGATAAGAGCTGGCCATCTGAGATCTATCTGAGAAAATGCCAAGTTATATATTTTAAACAAACATGAATATAAAGCCGGATTCACTTAACAACCATGATGCCAATTTAACAACTGCAGTGATTCACTTAACAAATGTGGCAAGTAAAGTCGCAAAATGGGGCAAAACTCATTTAACAAATGTTTCACTTAGCAACATAAATTCTGGGCTCAAGTGTAGTCATAAGCCGAGGACTACTTGTAGATAAGTCAAAAGGCTTAACTTGGCTCTAGATATCTGCTGGCTCCAGGTTTGTTCATTCAAGTTTCTTTTTACCAACGTTCACTCCTCAGAAGCAAAAAGTGGTTACAGTACTATATTATAGCACTATCTTAGATGTGATTGGTACATTGATTCTAAACATTTTAAGTAAGTTTAAACATTCTAACTCAAATGTACTAAGATTATACCACTAAAAGTATATTTCTAATTGCAAATTTGTAACAGCTAATTCCACACTCACAATGTTCAGACAATTTTAAAAAGATACTTGGTTTCCTTCTTGAAGTATTTTTGAAGATATTTTGAAATCAAAATATCATGAAACATGAAATCATGTTCCATCATGAAATCAAGTTCCATTCCATAAATGGTTGTAAATGTCACATTGGTATTATAAATAACAGTGTACAGTATTTCCATGAAGGGAATGTAATGATTAGCTCTAGCACAAACATAGCATTTTATTCAGTTCCTACATTTCTTTGGGAAGGTAGAGTTAGGTTTTTTTTACCCTGATAATTCAAGAACAAGCATAAATGTAGAGAGCCTTAATAGCCTCTTTCTGAAAAATAGAAAAGGAAGCAATGAGACTGCAGTTTTTGACCACTGCATCTCTATTAGGAAGATGTGCATAAAAGTTTCTCTGCAAGTTTTTTTTTCCAAATTATTTTCTGGCTTCAGAAGAAAAGGACATTCCTGGCTTTTGCTGGATTGGGATGCCATTTTCTGAAAGGACATTGGACCTTAACCTTGGTGGGGAGCAGTTTGCAAATCCTAGAGGCTCTTTGGACAAGCTCCTTGGGCCTCCATTATTTGCCTTGCAAGAATCCTGTCAATATGGGGAGCTCTCCAGGGCAGAGTGCCCATCTTTCAAAGAGGCTTGCCTAGTGAGCTCCTAGGGCTCCCTAGGGCTCCTGTAAACTGCTGGAGAGTGATTAGTATAATTAGCCATCTATCTGGTGAGTTGTTAGTCCCAATTTAAACCAAATCAAAATTCAGTAAACAAAACCAGGGAATTGATTCATTTGAATGCTAATGAAACTGGCAGTTGCAAAGCAGGTAAACAGGACATTGTGGATGACCCTTTAGTGTTTACAGTCCCGTCCCCCCAAGTCTCTGTGTACTGTCAGGGCTAGGGATTTCTCACTTGTAACATACAGCAATTAAATATGACCTTTGCTAAGCCAGAGTTTTTATCTTCTTTATAGCATTTGATTAAAATAATAGTGAAAAAAGGAACATTAAAGTTGCAGCCAAGTGAAAAGTGAAAAAAACATACTTTACTCTGTTTAACTATGGTGTTGAATAATGTATACTAATAACTGAGAGTTTACAATTCTTTTTAAGATTTTGTTTCTTTGTTGTTCTTTTTTGCATTATTGTAGATAGTAAGATAAGGTGTCTTTTGAAGAAGGAACATCAGAGCAGACATTGATTCTTCATCTGTTCAGTGAAAACATGAGATAAGTGTATACTTATATCGTGGTATCACAGTTTGAGTTCTCTTATTGCCTGCATGTAAAATATATCCCTAATTCGAACACCAAAATCTGAACAAAAAATTTGGAGAATTACAGTTTCCTTAATGAAGAATTCTTAAATGTAGAAAGCAATGCAATTGCCTCCATTTGTCCCCTTTCTCCATTTGAAACAACACATTTTCCTAATTATGGCTTTTACTGATAGTTATAAGATATTCTGCAATTCTTCAGCATACTATCTCTCTCAAGTACTGTATAAGGTTCTGATCAATGTGTTGGACCAGGATTTGGGAGAACAAGATTTGAGTCTCTGCTTACTTCCATACAACAAAGACTCTTACACAAGTTATTTTTATTTCTTGCAACAAGCATGCCTTCCTTGTAACTAATCATATAATATCAAATGCCTTTCTCATGGTCTTTCCATATCTTAACATTCCTCCATTCATTTTCCCATCTTTAGTAAACATTTTATCAAGGTTTGCAAATTAAATATAGTTATTGTAATTATAATTCCAGTGATTTCCTATAATATATAATTCAAATTTTGTTCCATAATGCTCCTTTGCATAATAAACCTAACATTTGCTACAAATTATTGTCTTTTAGCCAAAAGCAGTATATAAAGGTGGTCCATATTGATTGCCTATTAAATAAAAATAAAAAAGTTGAAAGTTGGTAAATTATTCACTTCAGCAATTCTGTTAACTTCTATTCTGCAATTTTTTTGATGACTGCTTATGGACAGGCGCAAATATTTAATCCATACTGCTGAGAAGCATAGAATTGCAGGAAATACAAAACACAAAGTTTATATTTCTCCCTTGTTCTTGGTGAGAGCTTAACAGCCATCCACACTTGGTAAACACAATCCAGGCAGTTATGGGAGTTGGAAAAACTCACACGATAATCCAGTATTTCCTCTATTATGGTTGTTTCAGAGAGTTCTTTTGAACAAAGAAAACATTTAAGCAGTCTCCAAAATTTTGTCAGTGGGTAAAGAATCCACAACTTGACTGTTAAACTGCACTGTACACTTCTTTGCCAGAAGTGATGTTAAAATTAGAGAGCTAAAAGCTTCCAATCCTTTAGCAAGGCTAAAGTTTATATTATTATCAGCATTCTTTAAAATAAAAGTAAGAAAGTGGGTCTTTTTCTTCTTTTTCTCGTTTAGAAAAGGTATCACCTCAGGTCAAGCAGTTTTGCACTCTGGATAGGGAACAAAGCACATCCTGTTTACAAAGCTTCCTTGGTTGATGTAAACAGCTGCTCACACTTAAGTGTTAGAGGCTTTTTCATGGTATTCTTGCTCCTAGCACCCTCACACTCCTTGCTGCCCTTCCTATGCCTCAGACAAATAAACATACAAGTCTTTCCCTTCCCTTCTTAATTTCTATTAGTGGAAAATGCTGTTGGATTTTAACTAATGCTAAATGAATTCCATGCTCACTCTAAATGTAGCTAATCATCATGTCAAATATGTACTTATAAAAATGTATAAATAAAGAAGAAAAGGAAAATGGTTATTTCCTATTTTTCTGATTACTTTTTAAAATTTGCAAATACAAAAGTTTTTTTTATTTTGAACCATCTCTCATTTTATGTTATATATAGCTTATATGTAATGTCATTTTGCTATCTACAATATAAATCCAAAATTGTGTTTCTCCCATATGGAAAAAGGTTATGTTCACTAGCAATCTTTGGACAATGAAAGCATCACTGTAAAGATAACTTAAATGCAAAAGGCAAAATTTAGTATGGGATAAAATGTAACAATGCATTTGTAGTGGATATTTAATTCTCTGAGAATTAACTCAGAGAAACTCTCTACCACATTGTCCCATAATTCTGTACCTAAATTGACTGAACACAGGAACATATGAAGTAATTCCACACTGTTAAGTATTTATGTTCATCTGATCTGAAAGCAGATGTCCCATTGTAAGAAAACTGGTTGAAATTCATTTTCTTTTCTTTTCTTCTTTTCTTTTCTTTTCTTCTTTTCTTTTTTCTTTTCTTCTTTTCTTTTCTTTTTTCTTTTCTTTTTTTCTTCTCTTCTCTTTCTTTTTTTTCTTTTCTCCTTTCCTTTCCTTTCCTTTCCTTCCCTTCCTTTCTTCTCTTCTCCTCCTCCCCTCCCCTCCCCTTTCTTTTCTTATTTTTCTTTTCTTTTCTTTTCTTCTTTTCTCTTTTCTTTTCTCTTTTCTTTTCTTTTCTTTTTTTCTTCTCTTCTCTTTTCTTTTCTCTTCTCCTCTCCTCTCCTCTCCTCCTTTTCTTTTCTTTTTTCTTCTTTTCTTTTCTCTTTTCTTTTCTTCTTTTTTTTCTTTTCTTTTCTTTTTTCTTTCCTTTCCTTTCCTTTCTTTCCTTTCCTTCTTTTCTTTTCTTTTCTTTTCTCCTCTCCTCTTCTTTCTTTCTTTCTTCTTTCTTTCTTTCTTCTTTCTTTTTCTTTCTTTTCCTTCCTTCCTTCCATCCTCCCTCCCTCCCTCTATCTTTATTCCATTGCTGTCTTGTATCTTCTAACAAAATAGCATTCACGTTTTAGTGCCAGAAAAGTATTATGTAATACCCTATAGTTTGCACAACCGTCTGAGGCTCACAAAGGTGGAAAGAGATACTGTACAGTAAATATTTTGCCAATTGTGCACACTTATTATGCAAATGCAAGATCTTCGCAATTCCAAACCACATCAGTTCAGAATTCATTTTATCTACGCACGGTCACTCAAGCACTCGTCACTTCCCGTCTGGACTACTGCAATGCTCTCTACATGGGGCTCCCTTTGGGGTGCACTCGGAGGCTCCAGTTGGTCCAGAATGCGGCCGATTATAAGTTATGATAACTGGTGAATCAGGCGAGCCTGATAGAAAGCTCTCCTGGCCATGGCCATCATATGCTCTTCTAAAGACAGCCGCGTGTCCAGGAGGACACCCAAGTTGCGAGCCCTCTCCGTGGGAGCCAATGTCTCGCCCCCAATAGTCAACGATGGTATCAGCTGGCTATATCGGAACGCCGGCAGCCACAGCCACTTGTTCTTGGAAGGGTTGAGTCGGAGCCTGCTTCTCTCCATCCAGATCCGCACGGCCTCTAGGCACTGGGACATCACTGCAAGGGCATCATTGGGGTGGTCTGGGGTGGAGATGTACAGCTGAGTATCATCAGCGTAAAGATGGCACTGCACCCCAAAACCACGGATGATCTCACCCAGTGGCTTCACATAAATGTTGAACAGAAGAGGTGAAAGGACCGACCCCTGCGGCACCCCACAAGTAAGGTGTCTTGAAGTCAACCTCTGCCCTCCTGCCAACACAGACTGCGACCGGTCGGAGAGATAGGAGGAGAACCACCATAGAACAGTGCCTCCTACTCCCAGCCCTTCCAGTCGGCTCAGCAAGATACCATGGTCGATAGTGTCAAAAGCCGCTGAGAGATCTAATAGAACCAGGATAGAGGAGCAGCCCCTATCTTGAGCTCTCCAGAGATCATCAACCAATGCGACCAATGCTGTTTCAGTGCTGTAATCAGGCCTGAAGCCGGACTGGAATGGATCTAGATAGACAGTTTCATCCAGGTACTGTGGGAGTTGCTGTGCCACCACACTCTCAACAACCTTAGCCACAAAGTGAAGATTGGAGACAGGACGGTAGTTTGCTAGAACAGCTGGGTCCAGAGTGGGCTTCTTGAGGAGGGGCCTCACCACCGCCTCTTTCAAGGCAGAAGGCAAGAAACCTTCACTCAAAGAAGCATTTATAATCCTCTGGAGCCAGTCTCTAATTCATAATTCTGAATGTAAGTCATTTATTTAAAGTGTAAGTGCCCTTATTTCTTTCTGCCTGCATCTCATGCTACTCCTTGTCCCCTTGTATCAATTATCTTACTGTATAGGTAGTCATCGACTTATGACCACAATTGAGCCCAAAATTTCTGTTGTTAAGTGAGACATTTGTTAAGTGAGTTTTGCCCCATTTCACGAACTTTCTTCCCACAGTTGTTAAGTGAATCACTGCAGTAGATAAGTTAGTAACCCAGTTGTTAAGTGAATCTGACTTCCCCAATGATTTTGCTTGTTAGCAGGTCGCAAAAGGTGATCACATGACTTTGGGACACAGCAACTGTCATAAATGTGAACCAATTGCCAAGCATCTGAATTTTAATCGCATGATCATGGGGATGCTGCAACGGTCATAATTGTGAAAAATTGACATGTCACATTTTTCAGTGCTGTTGTAACTTTGAACGGTCACTAAACGAACTGTTGTAAGTTGAGGACTACTTGTATATGCATTAAAGGAAGCCTAAAATTGTATTGGCCTTTTGTAGTCACATCACACTACTGATCTGTATTTAGCTTAGAATCCAATACAGTTCACATTTTCATATCAGGTCTGTTCATATGATTTCCTTTTTCTAAATGGAAACATTATCCAATTATCTTTTATGTTATCATTCTTAGTCCATGCCGCCATTTTACCAATATTTTTTTGTATTTTTGTTATATTCTAGAAAAACTATCAGTTTTGTGCCATCAACAAATTTGTTTCATGCACCAGATCCATTGTTCATTTTGAAGAACAGTTTTACATTAGTTTTCTAGCCAGCTTTGGACCCATATCATAGTTATGTTAGTTGGGCCACAGTTAACCATCCAGAATGCCTGCAGGACCCTGTACCTAATAATTGTCTTGTGATCAGATCTATTTTGTCAATAGCATGACAACAGTATATTAAATATCAAACAGTGAGAAGTAGTAATGTTAGTTTGGCAGTTGTTGCTCTTAACAAACTTATGCTGACTTCAATTGCTGCACTGTTTCCAAGGTATGGAAGACATTTCCAAGGTTCCTAGATATTGATGTTGGTCAGTTGATAGCTCTGAATCTCTTTTTCCCCATTTCAGAAAAAGTATTTGCCTTCTTCCAGTTAACTTGTACTTTACCCCTTCACAATGAGATAATGGATTAAATTTTATTAGGACTTTTATTTATCTTCCATGTATGTAGCTGAGGATAATGCTCAAAGGGAGGGTGGGGGTGAGAAGAAGGAAAAGAAGGAAAGCCAAGTGGGAGGCCCAGAAGGCCTGTTTCCAATAAACTTTGAACAGTATGCTGTTGTCCAAGGGCTTATTCAAACAATTAATAAGTAACTAGCTTAGCTAAGGCGGCTTTATTGATTTTATTGTGTTTGGTTGCTGCCTTTTACTTCATTTTCTTCTTTTTTCATTTTCTCAGTAAGCTCCTTTTTATACCTAGAGTTTTAGCTTCATTATTTTCAAAAAGGAAATTTCTCAATAACATCCATGGAAAAGAGTACAAAATATAAACAATCCAGAAAGATATTTCTTAATATTGGTGATTAAAAATTGTAATAATCATATTGCATTTATTCTTCCAGGTTAAGAACCAGTTGAGTGGAGTCCCTTTTTAATTAGTTCACGTCGGTGCTTGGTTGCCATTTTTATTTTATTTATTTATTATATTACTATACTGTCCATCAGATTTGCTTACCTCTGAGCATTTTATAAATAAAACAGAAAAATTATATAAACGCTACAAAACAAAATTAAAAACCATATATGAAAAAGTATGGGTTTTATAAAGGACAAACACCTTTTGATATACTGTTGAATTCTGATGAAAAACTAATTAAGAAGATATATAACTTCTTACTAAATTTAAAAATGAAGGGTAAACTAATAAAAGACACAATGGTACAATGGGAAAAAACCTTTGTGGCAGCCCTGAAACCATTTTGGGAGCATCTTCAGGGCTGCCACAGTAAGGCCGGGTGGAGCTGTGGGAACGTGAGAGGGGAGATAGAGATGGGTGGGGGATGTGTAGCCAAAATAGCATTTTTTCCCATGGGAGCTAAGGCTGCTCTACCAGGTGTTGGAGAAGCCAGCCGGAGTTGGGACTGTGATCTGATTGAACCATGTGATGGACATGTGACCTGGGGGCAAGAACTTTGGGTTTTATTTGGGTGGGAAAAACCTCGGGTCCTTCAGAGTCGGGTTTTCACCAGCTGTGCCAATATGACATTCCTAATAAATTTATGCTTTGCCCGGAAGCGAAAGGATATTGGAATAAGATCAGGAAGTGGTTATATGAAATAATTGGCGAAGATATTGAATTAACACCAGAGATATTTCTCCTGGGAATAGTAAAGAAGCCATATGGAAAGGAAAAGATACATTTAATGATTCACATGATTACAGCTGCCAGACTGGCATACGCACAGTACTGGAAAGAGAAAACTCAACCACCAGAAGAGCTTACAATTAGGAAAACATTGGAGTGCACAGAGATGACTAAATTAACCCATGAATTAAATGATGATGATAAGTCAGTTTACTATATTGTGTGGGAAAGGTGGTATAAGTGGATGCATGATAAAATGAAAGAAAGACTTAAAGGTGTGTTAAATAATGATTAAAAGTGATTTGAAATATCACCAAGTATTACTTATGTAAATAGTTAAAACACTGCACATCCGATATTAACTGAAAATGACATTACATTTATGTTTTTTATGTTTTTGTTTGGATGTTTTTCTTTTTTTCTGTTTGTTAAAAATCTTAATAAAGTTCCTATAAAAAATAAATAAATAAATAAATTTATGCTTTGAGGAAACTCTAGGCCTCAGAGTTTTGATTGTTTTGGGATTGTTACTTGGAACCCTGATACTAACCTGACTCTCTCAATAAAAACAACCAAAAAACTCCCCCCGTTTGCAGGGCCACTGTCCGGGGTCCTGAGTTCCAGCCACTTACCCGGGTTACTGGGCAGTGGGAAGACTCAGGGAAGATGGAGAAGATGGAAGAGAAATCCTCTGACGCCAGTCCAGCCCTCATCAACAAGCCAGTCTCTGGCAGGCCTGCCAGAGGTTTGGCCAGCTGAATGTCAACAGCCTGGGCCAGCTCCCCCCAGGTGGTCAGCCTGGCATGGTCCTGACCCAACTGACATTTACCTTCCCTGGCTCAGAGCAGGGTTTTCTCCTTATTCCACTCAGCACAAAGTGAATCGGGCCTAAGCCTCCCTTGCCAGGTCTGATCTACAAGGATGACAGCTCAAACAGCGACCACTGCCAGCCAGCCACCCAGGCCCCTGGGTCAATTCAGCCCAGGACTGCAGAAAGGGGCCGTGGGTCTATCGAGGCCAGGCAGTCCGCCTCGCCTGCCACCCCACAGGCTGCCACTGGTGGATCAAATCCCTCCTGGCTGGGCATACTATTCGGGAAGGCCTGGACTCCGATTGGATAGATCCAGCGGAGGAGACGGGGGTAGGTCTTGAGAGCGTTATCTGGGAAGAGTTTGACTCTGTGGCTCCTGAGGATGTGGACAGGATTCTGGGCAAGCTTAATGCTGCCACATGTTTATTGGACCCGTGTCCCTCCTGGTTGGTACTGGCCTCCCGGGAGATTACATGAGGCTGGCTCCAGGGGATTATAAATGCTTCTCTGAGTGAGGGTGTCTTTCCCGCCGCCTTGAAAGAGGCGGTTGTGAATGGTTTTATAAGGAAAATACAAAACAACACACCTCTCTATAAAACTTATGGGATACAACTAAGGCATATGTAAGGGGCCTCACAATAGCCTATAATGCAAAACGGAGAAAAGAAAGAGAGAAAGAATATAATAAACTACAAGAAGAAATTCAAAATTGGGAATGTAAATTGCAAAGAAACCCGGGGGATGAAAAAAATAAGGGTAAATTGGATAACAGCAAAACATAAATTGAATATATTAGAACAAGGGAAATATGCAATGACTTTGAAATATATAAGGCAAAATTATTTTGAACACGCAAACAAACCAGGGAGGTAGTTGGTGTATAGGCTGAGGAAAGAAAGGGAAAAAAGAACAATTCAGAAGTTACGAGACGATGAGGGAAGGATCCAACAGGGCTTAGAGAAAAAAAAGGACACAATAGTTCAATATTACCAAAAACTGTATGAAAAGGACATAGTAACAGAGGAGGAAATTGAACATAACTTAAAAGGGGAGGGATTACAAACACTAACAGAGGAAGAAAAAGAATTATTAGATAAGGAGATTACGATAGGGGAGCTAAAAGAAGCGTTGAAGAGACAAAAAAATAATAAAACTCCGGGGACGGACGGTCTACCAACCGAGTTCTACAAAACATTTGGAGAATCATTAAATGGAATACTATTAGAAATATACAATGAAGCTTTAATGGAGGCAAAGCTACCAAATACATGGAAAGAAGCATATATTTCCCTAATACCCAAAGAGGGGGAAGATACCACATTAATAGAAAACTACAGGCTGATTTCTTTATTGAATACCGATTATAAAGTCTTCATGAGTATAATTGCCAATAGGATGAAAACATTACTACATAACAAAATACACCAGGATCAAAATGTTTTTTTGCCCACAAGACAGATAAAAAATAATTTAAGAATGGTAATGGATGTTTTAGAATATTATGAGGTGCATCCAGAAAGACAGGTAGCGCTGATCTTTCTGGATGCACAAAAAGCGTTTGACCAAGTAAACTGGCAATTTATGAAGCAGCAAATCAAAAGTATGAATTGTGGAGAGAGATTTACTAAAATGATAACATCAATATATCAGAACCAAAAAGCATGCGTCTTGGTGAATGGGGATCCAACAAAATTCTTTGGAATAAATAAAGGAGTAAGGCAGGGATGTCCGCTGTCCCCCCTACTTTTTATTTTAACTTTGGAAAACTTGTTAATTAGAATTAGAGCAAATAAAGAAATTCAAGGATTAAAGATTAAGAGAGAGGATTACAAGGGCCAAGCTTTCACTGACGACCTTGTTTTCTTCATAGAAGACCCATTAGAAACAACCCCGAAATTAATAAAAGAGATTGAAAAATTTGGAAAGGTAGCAGGTCTAAAAATTAATAAAGAAAAGACAAAAATGATAACAAAAAATATGACAACAAAACAAGTAGAGAAATTAGTAAAAGAATCTGGACTGCAAAGTAAAATATTTAGGGATAAATTTGACGGCTAGAACAGCAACAATAAAAGAAGATAATTATGACCCTTTAGTCCAGAAAATAAAAGAGGACCTAGATAAATGGGGGAAATTAAAATTGTCTTTACTGGGGAAAATAGCAGCGATAAAATCAAACATACTTCCAAGACTCCTTTATTTATTCCAAACAATTCCAATAAAGATAAGAAATTTTTTGATAATTTGGACAAAACAACTATAAAATTTGTGTGGGAGGGGAAAAAACCAAGAATAAAATTAAATATATTACAAGACGACAAAATTAGAGGCGGATTTGGGTTCCCGGCATGGGAAAAATACTACAAGACTGCAAGCCTATTATAGATTAAAGAATGGATAACCTTGGATAATCAAAGACTGTTAAATCTGGAAGGACATGACTTAATGAAGGGATGGCACGCCTTTATATGGAGCTCAGGAAATAAAATATATAAACATTTCAATAACCACACTATTAGGAAGTCTTTAATTAACACATGGCAACAAATCAAACACAAACATTATATGAAAATTCCCGGTTGGCTATCAACCATAGAAGCAATAACTCACCCCAACATATTAACAAAACAAAAGATCTTAAGATATAGAGAAATAGTAGATGTTCAGGGGAAATTGAAAACTAGGGAAGAGCTCAAAGAACAAGGAATAGTAATAGACTGGTGGCCCTATTCACAAATAAAGATAAGATACAGAAAGGACCAGGAGGAGGGAGGAATAGACTTAAAACAAAATCGATTGGACAAACTACTTGAGTCTAAAGAAGGGAAATTAATTTCGAAAATTTATAAATATTTACTTGAATACGATTTGGCAGAAGAATTGGTCAAAGGGCAGATGATAGCGTGGGCGAGGAACATTGGGCACAGCATACAGTTGGAAGATTGGGAAAGAGCATGGGAAAATAACTATAGCATGACAAAATCGGTAGCCTATAAAGAAAATCATTATAAGATCTGGCACCGATAGTATCTGGCACCCGCAAGGTTAGCAAAAATGTATCTGAATGTAAATCCGGCCTGTTGGAAATGTAAAAAAATACAGGGAACTTTTTACCATGCTTGGTGGCTTTGCCCAGAAATTAAAAGATATTGGAACAAAATAAAAATATGGATATTAGAAATAACAGACTACGAAATTGAATTAAAACCCGAAGTGTTTTTACTAGGCATGATTAATAAGAATATTAGAAATGATATAAAATATTTAATACTCCACATTATAACGGCGGCTAGACTAGTGTTAGCACAACTCTGGAAAATAGATCGCTTGCCAACTGACCAGGAGCTAATACAAAAAAATTATATATGCGCAGAGATGGAAAAACTAACTCTAGAGTTACAGGATAAGGAAGACTCAAAATACTTCATAATATGGAATAGATGGTACCAGTGGATAAATCAGAGGAGGGGGAATGGTTAAAGATGAAATTCAGAAGAAATCAACATAATTAACAACTGCACTGTCAGATAGATAGAAAAGGAAATAAGCCACTGTGCGTATGTATATATGTATATATAATAATAGAAAGTAGTCAATAGATGAAGTTGAGTACTGTATATGTACTGTATATGTATATGTAATTTGTGTTTTTGATTAAAAGAAACTTGTTTGTTTTTCTTATATTTGTTTTAAATGTTTTTTAAATACGAATAAAGTTTGTTTTTAAAATTAAAAAAAAAAAAAGAGGCGGTTGTGAAGCCCCTCCTCAAGAAGCCTTCCCTGGACCAGGCTATATTATCAAATTATCGTCCAGTCTCCAATCTTCACTTTGTTGCGAAGGTTGTTGAGAGTGTGGTGGCGTGACAACTACCCCGATACCTGGATGAAGTTGTCTATCTGGATCCGTTCCAGTCGGGCTTCAGGTCACGATACAGCATGGAAACGGCATTGGTCACGTTGGTTGATGATCTCTGGAGGGCTCGGGACAGAGGTTGCTCCTCTATCCTGGTCCTATTAGATCTCTCAGCGGCTTTTGATACCATCGACCATGGTATCTTACTGTGGGGTTAGGCTGGAGTGGTTAGGAATAGGGGGCACCGTGCTTTGGTGGTTCTCCTCCTTCCTCTTTGACCGTTCGCAGTTTGTGTTGGCAGTGGGGCAGAGGTCGACCTCGAGGCACCTTATTTGTGGGGTGCCGCAAGGGTCAGTCCTCTCACCCCTTCTGTTCAACATTTATGTATGCACAGTGTGCACCATGCACCAAATGCGAGGTGTGTGCACACGCAGTGCATGCCAAAAGGAGGCATGGGGTAAGTAGAACAGTGCGCGTAGGGGGGTGATCAGCTGTGGTGCGCAATCTTTTTTTTTACTTTTAAAAGCATTTATTTTACAACCTATAGGTTGTAAAAAAATGTTTTTAAAAGGTAAAAAAAGGCTCTGACGATTGCGAGGCATAGCTGTGATTGTCAGAGCCATTTTTTTAACTTTTAAAAGCATTTTAAAAGCTGAATAGGTTGTAAAAAATGCTTTCAAAAGATTAAAAAGGGCTCTGACAATCGCGCAGCTCAGATGTAATAGTCAGAGCCTTTTTTTACTTTTAAAAGCAAAAAAGCAAAACCTTCTGTGCATGCACACAGGGTACAAAACACATTAATTTCTGGTTTTAACAACAACCGGGCGGGTGGGTGGAGCCTCGCACCACAATTGCTACCGGTTCTCCAAACCACCAGCCACAATCACTACCAGATCAGGCAATCCAGTCCAAATCGGGAGCATTTCAACCCTGGATTAACTTCTCTTTGATTTTCTCTTGCAGGAGGTCATTCTCAACTGATAGGGGGCAGCCAGTCAGCCCTGAAACCATTTTGGGAGCATCTTCAGGGCTGCCACAGCAAGGCCAGGTGCAGCTGTGGTAATGTGAGGGAGGAGATAGAGATAACTGGGGATGTGTAGCCAAAATAGCATTCTTTCCTATGGGAGCCAAACTGTTCTACCACAGGGGTCCTCAAACTAAGGCCCACAGGCGGGGTATGGCCCACCCAAGCCTCTGGGTCTCCCGCCCACACTGGCATGTGGCCAGTGAGGCTGCCTGCCCCACAAAGGAGGATGGCCGTCTCCTGGAGAGGGAGGCAGGAAGGGCTGGCTGGCCAGCAGATCAGCGCTTCTGAGCTTGAGGCTTCCTCATCAGATCTGCTCTGAGTGATGCCTGCCTGGCCGTAACCTGCCTGCCAGACGCGGGAAGCCCTTGCCTGAACCTATTGCACACATTGCACATGCGGTTCGGGTGGGATGGAATACCAATAGTATGGAATGGGAATGGGAATGAGAATAGGATGGAATGAAATGGAATGGAATTCAGCAAGGTTTCTCTTCCCCACCCCCTTTGCTCTTCTAGCACACTTTTCTTTCCAGAGAGAGGAGGGAGGGAGGAATGGAATGGAATGGAAATAGGAGAGAATGGAATGGAAATAGGGAGGGATGGGATGGAATAGAATAGAATAGTAATAGGATGGAATGGGAATGGGGATAGGATGGAATGGAATTGGAATTCAGCAAGGTTTCTCTTCCCCACCCCCTTTGTCTTCTAGCACTTTTCTTTCCTGAGAGAGAGATGAGAGAAAGAAACTTGTTGATTATAAACTCCTTGGGGGTCAGACAAATTGCTGCAAAACTGAGTTTTCTGAAGTGGACCATTAGACTTGTAAATAAAAAATGATCTAGTAAAAAGAAAAGTCAAACAAAAGCAAATAAAACACCCCCAGGAGGAACACAAATTAAAGTTTAATTTGTGTGAATTATTTAATAGACTGCTAAATTGGCAAAATGGACTGATAAATTGGCCACGCCCACCCAGTCACATGACGACCTAGCCATGCCCACCCACTCACATGACCACATAGCCACACCCACCTAGCCAGTCCGGCCCTCCAACAGTCTGAGGGACCATGAACTGGTCCCGTTCAAAAAGTTTGAGGGATCTACCAGATATTGGAAGGGTGTGGACAAAAGCCAGCCAGAGTTGGGACCTGACTGATCTATGAAGGATGATCTTTGCACAATATTGGAGAAACAAAGAAACACCACAGGACGAAGAGATAATTAAGAAGATATTAGATTGTGCAGAAATGGATAGGCTTACATCAGTGGTGGGTTGCTACCGGTTCTCCCCAGTTCTTGCAAACCGGTAGTGGAAATTTTGAGTAGTTCAGAGAACCGGTAAATACCACCTCTGCCTGGCCCCACCCCCAATCTATTCGCTGCCTCCCGAGTCCCAGCTGATCGGCTAGAAGGAAAAAAACCTGTTTAAACTCTTGCTGCAGCGCTTCAAAGGGCCACCCTACAGCTGATCAGCGATAAAAGGCAGTGTGGTGGTAGACCAGTGCAAACAAATGGGTAGATCAGAACGCTCCAAAAACAAATGGGTTGTCAGGTATGCTTCCTTTCAGTACTCAAGAAAGCAAAACCCCGACTCTATTTTCATAGAGAAAGGTACTTTTACTGAATATGAACTGAATGCAACCAAAGAAAAGCAAGGTCTGATGCAATAGGCATGAAAATCACATATAGAAAGCATCCTTAAAACCCTCCTCCCAAACATCCAGTCAGGATTATCCAATCCACATCCCCCCAAGGGGTCATGTGGGGTGCACTTTCCGATGGCTCCATCCTCCTGGTATGCCACGACGGTTGACCTTGACTGGTTATCAAGGCGCCTCCCAGCTGCAGAAAAACGCTGAGGAAAACTTTCTCCAATTTACTCCACCAGCTCACTTCCCCCCTCCCAAATATCCAGACAGCTCCCCCCTTCCCCCGTTACAATGGCAGCCGAGCAAGCAAATAATATAAAGGCGGAGGCTGACATGGGTAGACCAGTGCGCTCCAAAAACAAATAGGTAGACTGGAATGCTCCCAAAACAAATGGGTAGACCGGTACGGCTCTGCAAGCAGATAAAAGCCTGGTAGACCAGTACCTCTGCTAAATCCTAAGGAATTGTCACATGACCATCAAACCACGCCCACGAAATAAGCCACACCTACAGAACCAGTCGTAAAAAAATTTAGAACCAACCCCTGTCTTACATTGAAAATCAAACAGAAAGAAGACACAGAATATTATCAAACATGGAATTTATTTTACCAGTGGTTGGAAAAAAGGGGTGGAGATTAAGAATAAAATCTATATTGCTAAGCAAATTAAATACACAGTTTATTATGTTTATTAAGTATTAAGAAATATAATTAATAGAAAATTTATAAAATTTATAAAAAATATTAAAAACCAGATTAAAACGAATTTTAAAAGAACAAATGCAGAGTTAAATGGCAAAGGAAGCACTGTCAGCCCATC
Source organism: Arizona elegans (assembly GCA_022577455.1). Lineage (NCBI taxonomy): Eukaryota > Metazoa > Chordata > Lepidosauria > Squamata > Colubridae > Arizona > Arizona elegans. The sequence continues at coordinate 165,673,380 of JAKOOJ010000001.1, read as the reverse complement.
AACCGTCCCAGGGGTTGCATGGCACTATTGGACCCCAAACAGTTGGGAGAGCTTAACACTCTTCTGGAAGGCCAGTAGAGTGAGTATTTCCCTCACCTCCAGGGCAAGCTGTTCCATAAGGAGGGATAGATAACAGTGAAGACCCTCTCTCTAGACCCAACTAGTAGAAATTATTTAACCAAAAGTATTTATAATGTGCCTTTCTTACCTGCCTGGGTGGGATATATCGATAAAATTAGAATGAGACAGGTCCTGAGATAACCTGGTTCCATATCATGAAGAACTTTCAAGGTAATGAGCAATACCTTCAGTTGGACCCAGAAGCAAACTGGCATCCAATGCATCTTATGTAGCAACCCTACATAATCACGTACAACCCTAGGGACATCCAAAACTGCTCATGCCACCCAAGTCTGCACCAGCTGCTGCTTCCAGATACTCTTCAAAGATTGCCCCACATAGAGCACATTGCTGTAGTCAATACAGGAGATGACCAAAGTATGAGTGACTGAAATAAGGGCATCTTGATCCAGGAAGAGATGTAACCAACACATAAGACAAAGTTGAGCAAGGCCCTCCTAGCCATGACTGGCACATGCTCCTCAAGTCTGAAAGGGGTCAGACTCAGCTGAAACAGCTAAGGCAACCTGGTCCAAAGCGACTCAGCTTGGCAGAGCAGACAAGAGGAGAGGCCCTAGGCCAAGGCAGTTGTCCAGCAGAGTGGACAAATTAACGAAGTGGCAGCCTGGAGCAGCTCGGCTCAGAGCAGCAGCCCAGCCACCAATCCCAGCAACTCGGCAGTCCAACCTGAGAGGCAATATGAGGCGAGCTGAAGCAGCCCAGTTTAGAGCAGCATCCCAGCATCCCATCCCAGCAACTCAGTGACAACGTGAGGTTAGCCCAAAAGTATGGCAGAGGTGCAGAGGGGACACAGCGGAGACCAGTGTGGCCCAAGAAGGAGAGAGAATGAACAGATGGCAATAGGTGGTGAAAGGTGTTGAACTGAGATGAGAGGTGGAAAGAGGTAGTGAACCAAGTTCTTAGCTGGCCATCTGAGTTCTGGAAAGAGGCTAAGAATGACCAGGCAGACAAAGGGCAAGTAGGTAGGTAGACCTCAGTAGGACAATAAGGTAGGGAAAATAAAAAAGCAGGGAGAAAGGAGATAAGCAGGGAACATAGGGCTAAGAACTTTTTTCTAATTTTTAAATTTTTACAATTTTAAACTATTTTTTAATTTTTTAAAAAGTGTTTAAATATATATATATTAATTTTTTTAGAAAACAAACAAATCCATGGAAAAATGACTGACATTGTTGTGACTTGCAAAATATGTAAGAGCTTATGCTTATAAGCTCAAATTCCACATGTACCAAATGTAAATTATATGAATTATTAGAAGAAAAAGTAAAGGGTCTAGAGCAGTGGTTCTCAACCTTCCTAATGCCGCGACCCATTAATACAGTTCCTCATGTTGTGGTGACCCCCAACCAGGGGTGGGTTCTAAATTTTTTTACTATCGGTTCTGTGGGCATGGCTTATTTTGTGGGCGTGGCTTGGAGGTCATGTGACTGGGTGGGCGTGGCTAGCTGGTCATGTGACCGGGTGGCCATGGCTATGTGTATAGAACTACTCAGAGGGCTGAAAAAAGTCATTTCTGACAGATCCTCACACTTTTGACTGGTCCTCACACTTATGACCATCCTCACATTTATGCCCGTGCAGCATTCTTAACAACCGTGTCACTCATTTCACAACTGCTTCTCTTCACCATGGTGATAAGATAGGGCAAAAAACATAAAATGTGAGGACAGTCGTAAATTCGAGGACTGGTCAAAAGTGCGAGGACCAGTCAAAAATAACTTTTTCAGCCCTCTGAGTAGTCCATGTGCACAAAAGGACTACCCAGAGGGCTGAAAAAAGTGATTTCTGACAGGTCCTCGCACTTTTGACCGGTCATCATTTATGCCATCATTTATCTTCTAGTCCAGATATCTCCAACCTTGGCAACTTTAAGCCTGGCAGACTTCAACTCCCAGAATTCCCCAGCCAGCTATGCTGGCTAGAGAATTCTGGGAGTTGAAGTCCACAAGTCTTAAAGCTGCCAAGTTTGAAGACCTCTGAGCTAGGGCTTTGGGGCCAGCCTTTTGGGGAGGGGGTCCCATTCGGAGAGACCCCCTGCCTCTCAGGAAGCATCAGGCCCAGGCAAAGAAAGTTGCCAAGGTTGGAGATCTCTGGACTAGAAACCTCCAAAGGTCCCTTCCAACTCTGTAATTCTGGTATTGACAAGCAAGCACAGTTAAGCTACTTAAATCCTCCAGAGCAGGGGTCCCCAACCTTTTGGACCTCAGGGACCACCAAGTTCTTAATTTTAAATTTCGCAGACCACTAATATGAATCCAGTGTGCCACTTGCTGAAGCACCTGGACTCCCAGTGACGGGATAGGGTCCTTCAGGCACTCTCCCCCCGTCTTTCTCTCTCTCTCCCCCCTCTCTCATTCTCTCTTTCTCCCCCCCTCTTTCTCCCTCTCTCCCCCACTCTCTCTTTCTCTCTCTCCCGCTTCTCTCTCTCCTCCACTCTCTCTCATTCTCTTTCTCTCCCCCTTCTCTCTCCCCCTCTCTCATTCTCTCTCCCCCTTCTCTCTCTCCCCCACTCTTTCTCTCGCTCTCTCCCCCTCTTTCTCTCATTCTCTTTCTCTCTTCCCCCCTTTCTCTTTCCCTCTCTCTCCCCCACTCTCCCCCACTTTCTCTCTTTCATTCTCTTGCAGGGGGCCGATTTGGTGTCTGCAATGGAGAGCAAAATCCAGCTTCTTCTCTCTGCTGTAAGTGCAGCATCAGGATTCCGCCTTGGTATATTTGCGGTGCAAGGCAGCCCTCGTTTTCTGCCGACTCGGAGCGGTAAATAGCATCTGGTTCGGGGAGCAGCTGGATTTTGCTCTCCATTGCTCTCTCGGCCCCCTGCAAGCTCTCATCTCTCGAGAAGCCCAACCGAAGTTTCCTGCACCACTTCTGGGAGCGCTCCTGAAGTGAGCTTGCAGGGGCCTGAGAGAGCAATGGAGAGCAAAATCCAGCTGCTCCCCGAATCAGACGCTATTACCGCTCCGAGTCCCCAGCGGCAAGAGAGGAGGGCTGCCTTGTGCTGTAAATATACCAAGGTGGAATCCTGATGCTGCACTTACAGCAGAGAGAAGAAGCTGGATTTTGCTCTCCATTGCAGACACCAGATCGGCCCCCTGCAAGAGAATGAAAGAGAGAAAGTGGGGGAGAGTGGGGGAGAGAGAGGGAAAGAGAAAGGGGGGGAAGAGAGAAAGAGAATAAGAGAAAGAGGGGGAGAGAGCGAGAGAAAGAGTGGGGGAGAGAGAGAAGGGGAGAGAGAATGAGAGAGGGGGAGAGAGAGAAGGGGGAGAGAAAGAGAATGAGAGAGAGAGTGGAGGAGAGAGAGAACGGGGAGATAGAGAATGAGAGAGATTGGGGGAGAGAGGGAGAAAGAGGGGGGGAGAAAGAGAGAATGAGAGAGGGGGGAGAGAGAGAGAAAGACGGGGGGAGAGTGCCTGAAGGACCCTATCCCGTCACTGGGAGTCCAGGTGCTTCAGCAAGTGGCACACTGGATTCATATTAGTGGTCTGCGAAATTTAAAATTAAGAACTTGGTGGTCCCTGAGGTCCAAAAGTTTGGGGACCCCTGCTCTGGAGGATTTAAGTAGCTTAACTGTGCTTGCTTGTCAATACCAGAATTACAGAGTTGGAAGGGACCTTTGGAGGTTTCTAGTCCAGAGTTCTCCAACCTTGGCAACTTTCTTTGCCTGGGCCTGATGCTTCCTGAGAGGCAGGGGGTCTCTCTGAATGGGACCCCCTCCCCAAAAGGCTGGCCCCAAAGCCCTAGCTCAGAGGTCTTCAAACTTGGCAGCTTTAAGACTTGTGGACTTCAACTCCCAGAATTCTCTAGCCAGCATAGCTGGCTGGGGAATTCTGGGAGTTGAAGTCTGCCAGGCTTAAAGTTGCCAAGGTTGGAGATATCTGGACTAGAAGATAAATGATGGCATAAATGATGACCGGTCAAAAGTGCGAGGACCTGTCAGAAATCACTTTTTTCAGCCCTCTGGGTGGTCCTTTTGTGCACATGGACTACTCAGAGGGCTGAAAAAGTTATTTTTGACTGGTCCTCGTACTTTTGACCTGTCCTCGAATTTACGACTGTCCTCACATTTTATGTTTTTTGCCCTATCTTATCACCATGGTGAAGAGAAGCAGTTGTGAAATGAGTGACACGGTTGTTAAGAATGCTGCACGGGCATAAATGTGAGGATGGTCATAAGTATGAGGACCAGTCAAAAGTGTGAGGATCTGTCAGAAATGACTTTTTTCAGCCCTCTGAGTAGTCCTATACACATAGCCATGACCACCCGGTCACATGACCAGCTAGCCACGCCCACCCAGTCACATGACCTCCAAGCCACACCCACAAAATAAGCCATGCCCACAGAACCGATAGTAAAAAAATTTAGAACCCAACCCTGGTTGGGGGTCACCACAACATGAGGAACTGTATTAATGGGTCGCGGCATTAGGAAGGTTGAGAACCACTGCTTTAAAAGAAAGAGATGAAGAAGGAAAAGCAAATCAGAACAACAATAAACAAGAAAATCATCTATCCATCGTCTATTTCCCACTTCAAAACTTTCATTGCTATGCTTTTTTTTAAATCTCTGTCTATGTCTATTTCTTGGATGTCCAATCTAGATATTCCCCCCACTTCTACCCTCTTCCACTGCCTAGTTTCTAAAATTTCTACCCGGGCCCCAGCCTCCATTTCAAACATACCTTCCAACTCTTTTAATAATGTTTTCCCCAATGGTGAAATGTAAAATTTGTTACTACCGGTTCTGTGGGCATGGCTTGGTGTGTGTGTGTGGGGGGGGGGTAATGTGACTGGGTGGGTGTGGCCAACTTTTTTTTTTTTTACTTTTAAAACCATTTTTTCTACAATCTCTTTGGCCGAAGAGGTTGTAGAAAAAATGCTTTTAAAAGCCTCTGATGATCCCAGCTGAGCCACGTGATCATCAGAAGCTTTTTTTTTTACTTTTAAAAGCATTTTTTCAGCTGAAGAGGTTGTAGAAAAAATGCTTTTAAAAATTAAAAAAAAGCCTCTGATGATTGCGCAGCTCAGCTGGGCATGGGGGGGGGCAAGGATTTTTGCTACCGGTTCTCCAAACCACCTACCGCCATCGCTACTGGATCAAGCGATCTGGTCTGAACCAGGAGCATTTCACCCCTGGTTTTCCCCCTGGTTTAATTCATCAATCACTATTGTTTTCATTGTTATCTCCTATTTATTTATTTATTTATTTATTTATTTATTTATTTATTTATTGGTTCGATTTATATGCCGCCCTTCTCTGGAGACTCAGGGCGGCTTGCAATGCGTTAAGCAATAGCCTTCATACTTTTGTATATACCTGCTTAGTAGGGCTTTCGCCCCCCCAAGTAGTGTTCTTTTTTATACAAAGTCAACTTATTGCCCCCACAATCCGGATTCTCATTTTACCTACCTCGAAAGGATGGAAGGCTGAGTCAACCTTGAGCCTGGTGAGATTTGAACTTGCAGTAATTGCAGGCAGCTGGTGCTACTTGACAGCACTTTAGTCTCCTGCACCATCAAGGCTTTGTCTTCTTCCTTCTTCATTTCTTCCTGTGGGTCCTCCCTTTCCTGGGCATCTTTGTCTGTATTCATCATCCCTTGTGTAGTATTTTCCATTTTTCATAATCTCCTTAAATCCTTTATCCATAATGTTTCTTGGAGTTAGGTTTAAAGCAAAAGAAAAATCCTCTCCCCCAGTTCCAACACAACTCACTTTCTTTTCTCCAGCACCAGTCTTAGCTGTTGTTCTTTGGTTGTCCCATCTTTGCAGCAGCCATTTTTGGCTGCTGCTTCTCCCTGTTGTGGCTGAGAGGAAGAAAAAAACCTGGGCTGAACAGGAGAGCTCCGATCTCACAGGGTATCCCTCTTTGCTTCACTTCCCCTACAGGGTGGCTTTGGCTCCCTCTGGAGCCCACAAACAGGAAGAAGTCAGCACAGGGAACGCAGAAACCCATTCCTCTGTGTCTGTACTGCCACGATGTCAACCGGAAGTCGTCAGAATTGTTTTCATCCATTGTTTCTTGTCCTGCCATCTGGTGCTTTGGAAAATTGACACCTCCCTTTTTGTGGCAGCCTCTGAAATACTGGAATACTGCTATCAGAAATACTGCTGACACTCCTGATATTATCAATTGAACAAAATTATAGAGGTATTTTATCTTTCCATTTTAAAAATGTAATATTAAATTAAAGTTGCTATTTTGCCAACATTATGATTATGAAGTTCCCAGCTGTGGAAAGGGCCTTTCTTTCTGACAGATGAAATAAGCCCCATTTTCTACCCTATTGTTTTTTGGGGGGGGGATTGCATGTGATTTTCTTCCCTCCTTTCCTCTTCCCCTTCCCCCAGCCTTTGGGCTTCTTTGTCCAAGATACTTTGTCTTGTGTAGATAGGGCTGCTGCATCCAGGGGGGTTTGCTTAGAAGCTTTTCAGTAATTTACCTGCCCCCCCAATGGTGAAATCTAAAATTTGTTACTACAAGTTCTGTGGGCATGGCTTGGTGTGGGGGGGTAATGTGACTGGGTAGGCATGGCCATTTTTTTTCTTTTAAAATCATTTTTTCTACAACCTCTTCGTGAAGAGTTTGTAAAAAAAATGCTTTCAAAAGGCTCTGACGATCCCAGCTGAGTTGCGTGATCGTCAGAGGCTTTTTTTTCTTTTAAAAGCCTCTGCCGATCAGGCAACTCAGCTGGGATCGTCAGAGGCTTTTAAAAGCATTTTTTTTTACAACCTCTTCGGCCAAAGCGGTTGTAGAAAAAATGTTTTTAAAAGAAAAAAAGTCTCTGCCAATCAGGCAACTCAGCTTGGATCATCTGAGTCCTGAGTCTTTGAAAACAGGCAGCATATAAATTGAATTAATTTAATTTAATTTAATTTAATTTAAAAGAAAATAAGCTTCTGCCGATTAGGCAACTCAGCTTGGATCATCAGAGGCTTTTAAAAGAAAAAAAGCCTCTGCCAATCTGGCAACTCAGCTTGGATCATCAGAGGCTTTTAAAAGACAAAAAGCCTCTGCCAATCAGGCAACTCAGCTGAGATCGTCAGAAGCTTTTAAAAGCATTTTTTTCTACAACCTCTGAAGAGGTTGTAGAAAAAATGCTTTTAAAAGCCTCTGACGATCCCAGCTGAGCATTGCGATCATCAGAGGCTTTTTTTTTTACTTTTAAAAGCATTTTTTGGCCGAAGAGGTTGTAGAAAAAATGCTTTTAAAAATTTTATTAAAAAGCCTCTGGTGATTGCGCGGCTCAGCTGGGCATGGGGGTAGGGGATGGGCAAGGATTTTTGCTACCAGTTCTCCGAACCAGCCACCTCCATCACTACTGGATCGAGTGATCCAGTCCGAATCGGAAGCATTTCACTCCTGCTGCCCCATTTAGCAACCTCACCAAAGATTTTGTGAACAAATGACAAAAGCAAGGATCATTTGGGAGAGGGAAATAAATAAGTATATTTATTTCATTTTGCCTGAGGTATTGAAGATCCTTTTGTTAATTTACAATCACTGAAAGCTGAAAAAAATAGAGCACTCTGCTATTGGCCAGCTAGGAGACTAACAAATGGCTGAAGGTTTTTTGCAGGGGAAATTAGGGCTGTCTTTTTTATGTGTGTTGCAGAGGCAAGACTTGAAAGACGAGAGTTGTTTATTGATGTATTTATGGTAGGTGACTTTGAGCCTGTCTCTCAGGCCAACCCACTTCATAGGATTGTTGTTATGGGGTAATAAGATAAGAAGGAGTATTAGATATGTTTGCTGCCTTGAATTATTTATTTTAAAAGTTGGATAAAAATCTATTATTATTATAAACTTGTATCCTGCCTCACAACCACAAATTGAGTTTTGGAAGCTAACAAAAAGGCCACAACCATCTTCTTACAAAAAAACATACATTGTTTTATCTGGTTAGATAGAAGAACCAAAACAGGAGTTGGTAGCCTCTTAGATAAACAGATCTGATCAAAGGTGATCAAAGATGACAACCATCATCTGGAATTTCACTTAGCTTCTACTAGTATGATAAAAGTGATAAAAGCATCCAGAAAAAGGATCCAGAAAGTCCAGGAAAGGTATTAAGGCACAAACTATCCTGGTGGCTATTTTGATGGATTTGAATTTTTGTATGTTTGCTAAAAATAAACAGAAAATTATAGGGAAATGTTGTGTTCGGCACGTTGCCTAACAACGGAGGTGCCGTTCCCTGATTGGCTGACACAGAAGCAGCCACAAGGGCGGGAGAAAAGGTGCCAGTTGATTGGTGGTTGGGTTTGACAGCCGGCATATATAAACGCTATCAGGGTTTTGTTGCCTGTTCGTTCAGTTCTGCCGTTTGTTAATAAAATAGTGTTGTACTGATTGTCTCCCCTCAGCCCATATTTAAACCGGGAATTTAGCACTGGCGACAAAGTGTGGACTCAGCAACGAACCCCTTTTCGCTCTCCCCATCTGGCTTGCTGTCACAGGAGTATGGCTCCGCCTACATTCACCCTGTATGGCTCGAATGCTGAGACTTGGGATGCCTATGAGGAGAGGTTTGAATGTTTTCTGGAGGCTAATGACTTTACCGATTTATCTAGCAACCGTAAGAGGGCTCACTTTCTAAATTCCTGTGGGCCTGAGCCGAAGCTATGTCTGGTGGCCCAAAATTGACAAGGACATCTGAAATTGGGTCTCCAGTTGTCCAGAATGCCAACGATCAAGGCCGGTAGCTCCTGCTTCCCCCTCAATGGAGTGAGAGATTCCCAGGGGGCCATGGTCGCGTATCCACCTGGATTTTGCTGGACCGTTCTTGGGACGCACTTTCCTTATTGTGGTGAACACATTTTCAAAATGGGTGGAGTTGGAACTAATGACCTCGACTACGTTTGAAGTGGTCATCCGGGTGTTACGCAGGTTATTTGCCACCCACAGCCTTCCAGATGTGCTGGTGACTGATAATGGGCCGCAATTAACGTCTGCCACCTTCCAGTTATTCCTAGCTAACCTAGGAATCCGCCATGCTCAGATAGCACCGTTTCATCCTGCGGTAAATGGTTTGACCGAACGGGCGGTGAGATCTGTCAAGGAGACGCTGGCCCGACTTAAACCCGCCAATTGGCCAGAGAAAGTGGCCGTTTACCTGTTGGCGCAGCTCACAATACCATGCTCTACCACAAACAGAAGTCCAGCGGAATTGCTTATGGGTCGCCGCCTGCGAACTATGTTAGACCAGCTACATCCCACATATGCGCTGGAAAACACTCCGGTTGGGTGTCAGACACCTCGGGCGTTTAAAGTGGGAGACCTGGTTTTTGTGCGGAATTTTGGTGGTGAACCGCGTTGGCTGCCAGGGCAAGTGACTCATATAACAGGTCCCTGCTCTTACAGAATCCAGCTTGACGATGGCCGAAAGTGGCAGCGACATGTGGATCAATTGTGCGGCCGAACTCTGCCCCAAAGCCTAACTAGCGCACCTGGCGCTTCCCCGGCGCACCAGGACGAGCACCTGCAGTTACCAGCACCAGTTATCATTCCTCCGTCCGATGCCCCTGGCCCAAGACAACCTTCAATATGTTTACCGGATGTGTCTGCACCAGCGGCTGTCCCGGAAGATCCACCGGCCTGTCCACCGGCCACTGAGGAACTGACCCCGCAGCCGGCTGTTTCTGTTTTGAGACGATCAAGCTGAGTGCATATGCGTCCATTTTACTTGAAAGATTACATGTGCACCAACCAGGGGTCAAGGGGTGTTGTGTTTGGCACGTTGCCTAACAACGGAGGCGCCGTTCCCTGATTGGCTGACGCAGAAGCAGCCACAAGGGCGGGAGAAAAGGTGCCAGTTGATTGGTGGTTGGATTTAACAGCCGGCATATATAAACGCTGTCAGGGTTTTGTTGCCTGTTCGTTCAGTTCTGCCGTTTGTTAATAAAATAGTGTTGTACCGATTGTCTCGCCTCAGCCCATATTTAAACCGGGAATTTAGCAGGAAAGATCTAAGAATGAGGTAGGCAGAGCTAAGGACTGGTGTATAAGTATACTAGTATATTGTTTAGAAGGATTAATGGGGGGGGGGAGGAAAGGGATATGAAAAGAGAATAGGATGGGATATCTGCTTATGCTAGTCAAGATAAACCTTGTAATGGTTTTCACTCAGTGGTGGGTTCTATAGAACCGGTAGTAAAACCGGCGGGAGACTCTACCCACCAACCCCGATGTCATCAGAACATTTCTGTGCATGCGCAGAAGAGTGTGCACATGGCCATGTTGTAAGCCGGTAGTAATGGTAAGTAGAACCCATCCCTGGTTTCACTTTAAAAAGATAATTTCCCAAAACTTGACAGGTGGGATGTAGATGAAACATGAGGAACAGTTACTGTGATCTCATTAACAGCTACTTTTGGTCCTATTGTTATGACAATTATTTTGAACCTACTGTCAAATGAGATTGTATTTTCAGTTTTCTGTCAGATGTACCATTGTTACTTGAAAATAATATGATTAATCACATGATTTAAGTATTTTTAAAATAATTCATTTGAAATTGAATTGTAACCCTCCACATTGTTTAAATATGTTTAGGATAAATAAATTTTATGATAAACAAGCTAATATTTCTAAAGTTATGAGTTGATAGAAAAATGAAGTGTAATACCAAATCCCCATCCAAGACCGAGTGGCTGTGGTTTCCGGCATCCCGATGTAGCCAGTTGGTGCCATCACTGACTATTGGGGGCGAGTCGTTGGCCCCCACGGAGAGGGCTCGCAACTTGGGTGTCCTCCTGGATACACGGCTGTCTTTAGAAGAGCATCTGACGGCTGTGGCCAGGAGGACTTTTTATCAGGTTCGCCTGATTCGCCAGTTGCGTCCCTTTCTGGATTGGGACTCCTTATGCACAGTCACTCATGCCCTCGTCACTTCCTGCCTGGACTACTGTAATGCTCTCTACATGGGGCTCCCCTTGAGGATCACCCGGAGGCTCCAACTGATCCAGAATGCAGCTGCGCGGGTGGTTATGGGAGCGACATGGCGCTCCCATGTAACACCTCTCCTGCGCGAGCTGCACTGGCTCCCGGTGGTCTTTCGGGTGCGCTTCATGGTATTGGTTACCACCTTTAGAGCGCTCCATGGCTTAGGACCTGGGTACTTACGAGACCACCTTCTGCCACCGGTAGCCTCTCACCGGCCAGTACGCTCCCACAGAGAGGGGCTCCTCAGGGTGCCGTTGGTCAAACAGTGTCGACCGGCAGCCCCCAGGGGAGAGCCTTTTCTGTGGGGGCACCTGCCCTTTGGAACGAGCTCCCCCCAGAGATACAGAAGATCCCAGATTTACACACTTTCCGCCGTCAAGACTTTTTTATTCCAACAGGCTGGGCTGGCCTAACTCTTTTTAATGGTTTAATTTTAATTTGCTTTTAAAAAAGAGTGTTTTAATTAGTATAGACCAAATTTGTTTAATATGTTTTAAATTGTTTTTTAAATTTTATATTGTATGTGTTTTATCTTTGGCTGTTCACCGCCCTGAGTCCTTCAGGAGAAGGGTGGTATATAAATCCAAATAAACCTTAAACCTTAAAACCTTAAAATAAAGTATTCCTTGATGTGATAATATTATAGAATTTTCTCAAAAACAAATCAAGAAACAATTTGAAAAACAGATTATGATTGTCCAAAAAGGAATGAGAAGTAAAGATAGAAATAGAAAACTGGTTTCTGCAAACACAGAAATGCAATAATTTTACAATGAACTGAACTTGATCTTTGCTCAAGATGCTAATGATTATGAAAAAAATTACATCTTTATCTATATAAGCATATCTAGATAATAATTCCTATCTTGTTTGTAGAGGGATATTGGCTGCTTAAACATAAACTAGACATTAGTCTGGATTCGACAACATGCCAAATGATGACTAAACCCAATAAATCATGCAGGTATTTTCCCCCAAGTATAAAAAGGATAAGTAAACATAGGGTTTATATCAACCCCACGGAGAGGGCTCGCAACTTGGGTGTCCTCCTGGATACACGGCTGTCTTTAGAAGAGCATCTGACGGCTGTGGCCAGGAGGACTTTTTATCAGGTTCGCCTGATTCTATCGAGGGCCTACCTCGATGACGGGCTTTGGAACCCCGAGAGGTGGCATGCCACAAAGAGGGGGCTGCGGGATTTTTTAAAACTGTCTTTGTCCAAACTTTTAACGGGTTTGGGGAGGGGGGAGGGGGGTTGGACAGGGACTAGGGTTGTGGGTTTGGGGGATAACCCACTTAGGGGAGGGTCGGACCAGGCCAGGATGTGCGGCGGGGGGTGGGGGGGATCCGGGGGTAACGGGGGGGGGTCAAGCTTGTCCAGACTGTGTTTCCATCATTGGTACTGTAAGTGGGAGGGGTAGATATGGCGGGAGTAGGGGGCCATATCATGTTAAGGGAGCACGCACCCGCTGTCTTCAAGCGGTAGGGCGCTCCGGCCCCCATAGTTCCACTCATTCTCCAGGTTGCACAGACCCTCAGGGCCCTGGCCTTCGACTGATGCTGTGCAATGCCAGGTCTGTAGTAAATAAAGCCCCCCTCATTTGTGATCTTATTCAGGAGGGGGGAGTGGACCTGGCGGGTATTACGGAGACCTGGTTGGGCCCGGAGGGAGGGGTCCCTCTGGTAGAAATGTGCCCACCAGGCTTCCATGCATTCTATCAGCCGAGGCCTCAGGGGAGGGGCAGGGGAGTAGCGGTTATTATTAGTGAAGGCCTTAGGCCGAGGGAGACCACTGTTCCTCAGACAACCGGTTGTGAGTCCCTCCTTGTTAAGTGGGGTCATGGGGTTCAGATGGGCTTGTTGATCACGTACCTGGCTCCCTGCCACGTGGCTGCAGCCCTGCCCGAGCTACTCAATGTTATCGCCGCGGTGGTGGTTGATACCCCCAGACTTATGGTCATGGGAGATTTCAACCTGCCGTCCACGGGTGAGGCATCTGAGGTGGCTTGGGAGTTCATGGCTTCCATGACGGCCATGGACCTGACCCAGCTAATTCATGGCCCTACGCACAGGGAGGGAAACACACTGGACCTGTTTTTTGTCTCTGGACAGTGGTTGAGTGATCTTGAGGTAGGGGACATAGTCATTGAGCCCTTGTCATGGTCGGATCACTCTCTCTTTCGCCTTGACCTTCGAACCGCGGTATCCCGCCGCAGGGAGGCGGAACCGGTAAGATGGTACCGCCCCAGGCGCCTGATGGAACCTGATAGGTTCCAAAGGGAGCTTGGGCCAATCCCCGAGGATCTTGCACACGCCTCGACTGGAGACCTAGTGGCCGCTTGTGATAGAGCGGCCGCTGGAGCTCTGGATCAAGTCATGCCTTTGCGGCCTCTGACCCGGCGCCGTTCTCACCTGGCTCCTTGGTTTACCGAGGAGCTGAGGGAGATGAAATGCTGGAAAAGACGCCTAGAGAGTAGTTGGAGGGCTAGTCTTTCTGAATCGGACCGGACACTGGTAAGATCTCATATTAAGAATTACCTAGTGGCGATAAAAGCAGCAAAATGTACTCATTGTGCTGCTCTTATTGCATCATCAGATAATCGCCCGGCTGCCCTGTTTAGGGTGACCCGCTCCCTGCTCCATCAGGAAGCGCAGGAGGACCCCTTGGAGGGAAGAGCCGAGGATTTTGTTCAATATCTGCATGACAAAATCACTCAGATTCGGGAAGGTCTGGACTCCGACTGGGTAGGTCCAGCGAGGGTGACGGGGGCAGGTCTTGAGAATGTTATCTGGGACGAGTTTGATCCTGTGACCCCAGATGACGTGGACAGGATTCTGGGTAGACTGAATGCAACCACATGTTTGTTGGACCCGTGTCCCTCCTGGTTAGTACTGGCTTCCCGGGAGGTGACGCGAGGCTGGCTCCAGGGGATTATAAATGCTTCATTGGGTGAGGGTGCCTTTCCCACCGCCTTGAAGGAGGCGGTGGTGAGGCCTCTCCTCAAGAAGCCTTCCCTGGACCCGGCAGTATTGGCTAATTATCGTCCAGTCTCCACCCTTCGCTTCGTTGCGAAGGTTGTTGAGAGTGTGGTTGCACGACAGCTTCCCCAGTACCTGGATGAAACGTCGTATCTAGATCCGTTCCAGTCGGGTTTCAGGCCTGGGTACAGCACGGAAACGCCATTGGTTGTGTTGGTTGATGATCTCTGGAGGGCTCGGGACAGGGGTTGCTCCTCTGTCTTGGTCCTGTTAGATTTCTCAGCGGCTTTTGATACCATCGACCATGGTATCATGCTGCACTGGTTGGAAGAGTTGGGGGTGGGAGGCACCGTACTAAGGTGGTTCTCCTCCTTTCTCTCCGACCGGTCGCAGTCTGTGTTGACAGGGGGGCAGAGGTCGACCCCAAGGCCCCTCATATGTGGGGTGCCACAGGGATCAGTCCTCTCGCCCCTTTTGTTCAACATTTATGTAAAGCCGCTGGGCGAGATCATCCGTGGTTTCAGGGTGAAGTACCACCAGTACGCTGACGACACCCAGCTGTACATCTCCACCCCGGACCACCCCAACGATGCCCTTGAAGTGATGTCCCGGTGCCTGGAGGCCGTACGGATCTGGATGGGGAGGAACAGGCTCAGGCTCAACCTATCCAAGACTGAGTGGCTGTGGTTTCCGACGTCCCAATATAGTCAGCTGGTGCCATCGCTGACTAGTGGGGGCGAATCATTGGCCCCCACGGAAAGGGCTCGCAACTTGGGCATCCTCCTGGATTCACGGCTGTCTCTAGAAGAGCACTTGACGGTTGTGACCGGGAGGATTTTTCATCAGATTCGCCTGATCCACCAGTTGCGTCCCTTTCTAGATCGGGACTCCCTACACACGGTCACTCATGCCCTCGTCACCTCTCGCCTGGACTATTATAACGCTCTCTACATGGGGCTCCCCTTGAGGTGCACTCGGAGGCTCCAACTGGCGCAGAGTGCGGCCGCGCGGGTGGTTATGGGAGCATCGTGGAGCTCCCATGTAACACCTCTCCTGCGCGAGCTGCACTGGCTCCCAGTGGTCTTCCGAGTGCACTTCAAGGTTCTGGTTACCACCTTTAAAGCGCTCCATGGCTTAGGACCTGGTTATCTACGGGACCACCTGCTACCACCAATAGCCTCCCACCGGCCAGTATGCTCCCATAGAGAGGGGCTCCTCCGGGTGCCGTCGGCCAAACAATGTCGACTGGCGGCCCCTAGGGAGAGAGCCTTCTCTGTGGGGGCACCTACGATCTGGAACGAGCTCCCCCCAGAGATACGGAGGATCCTGGATCTGCGCACCTTCCGCCGCACGCTTAAAACGTTTTTATTTCATCAAGCTGGCCTGGCCTAAATCTTCTCCCTTTTAAAATTTTAAAATTTAAATTTTAAACACTAATTTTAATTTGTTTAATTATGGGATTTTTAAAATTTAGCCAAATTGTTTAATCTGTTTTAATCTATTTTAAATTTTGTATTTCTGTGTTTTATCTTTTGGCTGTTCACCGCCCTGAGTCCTTCGGGAGAAGGGCGGTATAGAAATTGAATAAAATAAATAAAAAATAAATAAACCTTGCTGGGTGATAAAATCTCTCCAGGTGCCATGTGGTGAGTTCTGTTGCTTGATGGGTAGAGGGCTAATCCTATTATGTCCTGAGGGTGAAGGTCTTTTGTTTTGTTGATAAACTGGCCCAGTCTTTTGTCTTGTAGATAGATTGGCACCAGTCTTTCTGGGGCTATTAACAAAGGTGGGGGCTGCTTTCCAAGAGTATGTTTCTCCTTTTCTCATCCAGGGTGGTATAATATTCTGCCTTTTTAATATTTCCTAGAATATTTCATAATTCTAGGAGAATGGTGGGTGCTAATTTTCTACACAGTATTAAAAAGAAATGATCTTCGCTGTTACTTATATAGTATATTTAAGATGGAGTGGACTGGAGCTTCCTGCAGCCCCAAATTACTTTTTAAATTAGATATTGTAAAGCAGATATATATAATCAGACATAAAAAAGAAACTGAAGGTAAATAAAGTATCAATGGATAAATCAGGGATTAAAGGTTTGCAGAGATTATAGTTCTCTATTACCAATTCATTATGACCAACTGAATATATTATACTTTTAAACAAATTTAAACAATTTAAAATTGCTATTAAGGTCTAAGATAACCATGAATAGCAAGAACCATACGCATCAGTATAAATCACCAAATAAGGTCCAATAAGAATTTAATCCATGTTACTAAGAATTTGCTCTGATTTGGATAAAAATCAATTGTAAAATTGAAATTTAGACTCCATTTATTGAGAAATCCAACTTTTTAATGTGAAACAAATCCAGGTATTAAGTTATAGTCAAGGAAAGTTTGAATTGTATATGTGAGTTTTACTTTTAAGATACAAAATTAATCTAGATGTGAAAGCATATCCCTACACCTAGCCATTCTTCTAGTGAGATGATCAAACAACTTGTCTTCTAAAAAAATGTTACTGTATAACCTTGAGGCAGTTGCGTATATTTTGAAGGAATAGGTGGTTTAATAAAATTCAGTAATAACATGGAAATTCAGCTTGAATATACAAATCAGTTATTTTGTATCCTTAGAAACTTAATAAAATCGAATATGGGGATGATATCCCAGGTAATCGTAGCCAATTCCCTTACTCAGTGCAGAATCTGCTAAAGCAGCGGTTCTCAACCTGGGGGTCGCGACCACTTTGGGGGTTGAACAGCCATTTCACGGGGTCGCCAAAGCCCTCTCTCGCCCCCCCACGCCTTCATTCACCCTCACCCTCTGCCTCTGTTGGATCGCCGGTTACCGGTTGCTTACCCCGCCCACTCCCAATCTATTGCTGCCTCCTGAGTCCCAGCTGATGGCTAGAGGGAAACAAACCAGTGGTGGGATTCTGCCGGTTCTAGGTGGTTTGGCCGAACCATTTGTTAAATTGCTGGCTCGCCCCGCCCCTTGACAATAAATAGTGGGGTGGGGCGGGGTGAGGGGTGGGCGAGCCAGTAATTTAACAAATGGTTCGGTGTGTTTTTGCAATTTATTGGCCTCGCAGCACACCGAACCGTTTGTTAAATTGCTGGCTCATCCGCCCCTCGCCTTGCCCCACCTCCCACCCGCGCGGCGTCAGCCTACCCTAGCCCAGGGCTGGGCAATTGTGGCTCTTTTACAACCTGTGGACTTCAACTCCCGCCTAGCCCATTCTGGGGAATTGTGGAGAATTCTGGGAGTTGAAGTCCACAAGTCTTAAAGCTGCCAAGGTGGGAGACATTTGCTGTTACACTGTAGAATCCTTTCAAGCATGAAGATGGCCAAGTAAGTATCCTCCTTGAGAGACAACAGTTGAACATCAGGAGGGCTGTTAGAGGGCAGGGCTACATTTGGAAATTTTTGCATTTTTGCAGGTGGTGCAATACGATCTGGTGTCTGCAATGGAGAGCAAAATCCAGCTTCTTCTCTCCGCTGTAAGTTCGGCATCAGGATTCCACCTTGGTATATTTGCAGCACAAGGCAGCCCTCGTCTCTTGCCACTTGGGACATGGAGCGGTAAACAGTGTCTGGTTTGGGGATCCGCCGGATTTTGCTCTCCATTGCTCTCTCAGCCCCCTGCAAGCTCTCATCTCTCGAGGAGCGCTCCCTGAAGTGGTGCGGGAAACTTTGGTTGGGCTTCTCGAGAGATGAGAACTTGCAGGGGCCTGAGAGAGCAATGGAGAGCAAAATCCAGCTGCTCCCCGAATCAGACGCTATTACCGCTCCGAGTCGGCAGGAAACGAGGGCTGCCTTGCGCCGCAAATATACCAAGGCGGAATCCTGATGCTGCACTTACAGCAGAGAGAAGAAGCTGGATTTTGCTCTCCATTGCAGACACCAAATCGGCCCCCTGCAAGAGAATGAAAGAGAGAAAATGGGGGAGAGTGGGGGAGAGAGAGGGGAAGAGAAAGGGGGGGGAAGAGAGAAAGAGAATGAGAGAAAGAGGGGGAGAGAGCGAGAGAAAGAGTGGGGGAGAGAGAGAAGGGGGGAGAGAGAAAGAGAATGAGAGAGAGAGAGTGGGGGAGAGAGGGAGAAAGAGGGGGGAGGGAAAGAATGAGAGAGGAGAGAGAGAGAGAGAGAGACGGGGGGAGAGTGCCGGAAGAACCCTATCCCGTCACTGGGAGTCCAGGTGCTTCAGCAAGTGGCGCACTGGATTTGTATTAGTGGTCTGCGAAATTTAAAATTATGAACTTGGTGGTCCCTGAGGCCCAAAAGTTTGGGGACCCCTGCTCTGGAGGATTTAAGTAGCTTAACTGTGCTTGCTTGTCAATACCAGAATTACAAAGTTGGAAGGGACCTTTGGAGGTTTCTAGTCCAGAGATTTCCAACCTTGGCAACTTTCTTTGCCTGGGCCTGATGCTTCCTGAGAGGCAGGGGGTCTCTCCGAATGGGACAATAAGATAAATGATGGCATAAATGATGGCATAAATGATGACCGGTCAAAAGTGCGAGGACCTGTCAGAAATCACTTTTTTCAGCCCTCTGGGTAGTCCTTTTGTGCACATGGACTACTCAGAGGGCTGAAAAAGTTATTTTTGACTGGTCCTCGCACTTTTGACCAGTCTTCGAATTTACGACTGTCCTCACATTTTACGTTTTTTGCCCTATCTTATCACCATGGTGAAGAGAAGCAGTTGTGAAATGAGTGACACGGTTGTTAAGAATGCTGCACAGGCATATATGTGAGGATGGTCATAAGTGTGAGGACCAGTCAAAAGTCTGAGGACCTGTCAGAAATGACTTTTTTCAGCCCTCTGAGTAGTCCCTATACACATAGCCATGGCCACCTGGTCACATGACCAGCTAGCCACGCCCACCCAGTCACATGACATCCAAGCCACGCCCACAAAATAAGCCACGCCCACAGAACCGATAGTAAAAAATTTTAGAACCCACCCCTGGTTGGGGGTCACCACAACATGAGGAACTGTATTAATGGGTTGCGGCATTAGGAAGATTGAGAACTACTGCACTAGAAGGATACTGCTCATCACGATTTTTCAAATGGTTGAGGAGCTAGGTATCAAAGATAGTTGGAGAGAAAGGAATGGGAAAGAGAAACAATACACTTTCTATTCGGGCAGACATAATACATGGTCGAGGATTGACATGGCATGGGTATTATTAGAACTTGATTCACATATCTTGTGTATACTCTGAAAGCTTCATCAATCTCATTTAAAATCTTTTCCTTGGATTGTTCCAAAATTTCTGACAGTATCTCAGCAATCAGCTCAGGTAAATTTTCTCCTTTTTCTTCCTCTATATTTTGGAATCTTAAGTAAAATGCTCTATCTCCAACAGGATAATTGACTTTTCAGTTGGTGCCAATTGTTCTTCTAATTTCTCAGCTTTCTCAACAAATGGGCTTATTCTTCCAAGACAATAAAAAAGAAGATACAAACAACCAAAATCTTTGGGATACTGCAAAAGCCTTTATGAGAGGAGTTGCGATAGAGTATATGGCCAAGGAATATAAACAAAAGAAACAAAGACAAAAAAGTCTAGGAAGAGAATTGAGTAGAGTTGAGAAGGGACTGCAGAGAGAGCCACAAAAACAAGAGCTAAAATGGCAATTAGGAGAAATTAAACATAAACTAAATATTATTGAGAAGGAGGGGTTGGCCCAGCAAATAAAAGGAATTCAACAAAAAAAATTGAGAATGCAAATAAGCCAGGACGGTGGCTAGCATATAGATTGCAGAAACAGAGGGATACAAGATGGATTAGCAAACTACACAATGATGAGGGAGAATTAATGTACCAAAACGAAGAGAAGAAAACGGTAGTTTATGAGTTTTTTAAAAAAATATATGAAGACAAAGAAGAGATAGGGGAAGATAAGATTTGGCAATATTTTCAGAAAATGGGATTGCTCAAAGTCCCGGAAGAAAGTAAGGAAATATTAAATAAAGAGGTAACATCATTAGAAATGAAAAGAAGTGACAATTACTCTGATCCCGAAGGAAAATTCTGACCTGACATATATAAAAAATTATAGACCGATATCTTTATTGAATTCGGACTACAAAATTTTCATGACAATTATGGCCGAAAGATTAAATAAATTCTTAGAAAATTTTATCCACTCTGATCAAAATGGCTTTCTGCCCAGACGATATATAAGAAATATATATAAGATATATAAGAAATATATAAGAAATAAGGATTATATTATTCATTTTAAATCAACCAAAGTATATGGAATTTGGGGAAAAATTTATAAGGATGTGCTGAGCAAGAGTGGTAATTAATGGGGAAACAACAAAACTTCCAAATCCAGAAAGGTATGAGACAGGGCTGTCCACTATTGCCCCTGCTGTTTATTTTATCGTTAGAAGCATTGAATAGAGTAATTCAAGAAGATATCCAAATTAAAGGTTTGAAGATCAGAAATGAAATTTTTAAATTGCAAGCGTTCGCAGACGATCTCATCTTTATTATTGAAGAGCCAATGCAATTGGGCGTACAGCTAATGGAAGTACTGGAGGAATATGGGGAGGTAGCCGGCTTAAAGATAAATAAGGAAAAATGAAACATGATGAAGGCGCAAAAAAGAGATATAGAGGGAAAAATTGATATTCAGATAGTTAAAAAAATTAGGTATCTAGGGATTCAATTGACATCAAGATGCGTGACGCTTAAAGAGGAAAATTACTATAGACTAATTGAGCAAATTAAAATTGATTTAGAAAGATGGGAAAGATGCAACTCTCCTTTATGCGGAGGGTTGCTACGATTAAGATGAACGTGCTAACCAAAATTTTATATTTATTTCAATATATACCAATCTGGCTCAAAAAAGATTTCTTTACAAATTTGAATAGAATTATAGCAAAATTTATATGGCAGGGCAAAAAGCCAAGAATTAAATTAAAATTATTACAAGATGCCAAAGAAAGAGGAGGATTTGGTCATCCAAATTGGGAAAAATATCGGCAAGCTGCAGCTCTGGTTTGGGTAAGTGATTGGCTACACCTCAAAAATAGAAGACTGTTGACACTAGAAGGACATGAACTTCACCTGTATAAAATGTTTTACAGGTGGCACTTCCCACCCACAAGATTAGCAAGAATTAGTAAAAAAATACTCCCCAATTTGTTAGAAATGTGAGGTGGAACTAGGGTCATGTTACTATATGTGCTCAAAAGCCAAAAGTTTCTGGCAGCAAATAAGGAGTTGGTTAGAAGAGATGTTAATGTTTAAAACAGAAGTTAAACTGGAATATATCAATGTACAGTATATTGAACTTGTGAATGTAATATTGGTTTATTAAATACATGCATAGTTGCTTAGGAAGTAAAATACTATATAATGAAGTAGGAGATATGTAAAGAGCAAGGAATAGATATGTATAGAGCAAGGAATAGATTACTTATTAACTTGTTTTTGACATAAATGTTAGAAACGAGAGACATTGAGCAATGTCCATTGTTTTACTTTTAAAACAACAACAACAACAACAATAATAATAATAATAATCCCGCTATTTAGAAATTCTAAATTTACCGGACTTGAACATTTTGACTCTACAAAAAACCACCTTACTCGGAACAGCTTACATCCTCCGACGATACCTTAACAGTTCCTAGGTCCTTGGTTAGGACTCGAGCTGCTGAGCTATTAACCAGCCTCAAAGGGTGTGAATCTCACTAAAGATTAAATAATAAGAATAATAAGAATAAGAATAAGAATAATAATAATAATAATAATAAGAAGAAGAAGAAGAAGAAGAAGAAGAAGAAGAATTTCCGAACCACCAAACTTCTCCCTCAGTTGCTCCATCGATGGACTGCAACTGGAAACTTCCACTCAGTGGGCTCATCCCACTCGACTGGCTGCCTCATCTTCCACTTGCTCCTTCAGACCACATTGATGCCCAAGGGCACTAAAGGGTCTTGCCCACATTTGTCGCCCATCAGGTCTTTGACCCCTGGTATCTTACTCTCAAACCAGCTGGCAGCTGCTCCAACCTCTCAGCTTTCTGTGTGGGGTGCATGCCAGCCTGCTGTGTCCCGATTCCAGTCTGCAGTGTCACTGGAGGCTCTCGGGCCAGGGCCTCCCCCGGCTTCTTCCCTATCTCCAGTTCTCTGTTGATTGCAGATATTCTCAGGTTGCTGTTGGGCTCCTGGTGGGATCCAGGTAGGTTATTACTTAAAAAACTGACTTAATGTCAGCCATCCCATTGGCAAATACAGCTAAAGAAACTCCTGGGACATTTTTTATTTTACCAAGAGTATAAATTTACTAACAGATCCATATAGGTACAGAAGAAGCAAAGCCAGTTCTAAGGTTTTGGTGTGAGGCACAGCATAGTAAAAACCCCTTTTTCCTTCCTTTGGCCCACTGTCCACCAATTAAGTATTTAATCCAGGTTAAGTATTTTATTTTGAAAAAATAATCTGCACCTTTCAAAAGTCTTAAGCATCTGACCCTGGGGTTGCAGGATTTTCTCAGACTGCTGAATTTACTCATGTAAATTCCTTTTCTCCCTCCCAGCTCCCCACACATTCCAATCATACCCATCTGCCTCCCTTAGCTTCTTTGTCAAATTGTGAGCGGAAAGAAGTACCTTGCTATCAACCTTGACAACATCTTAATAAATCAAAGACCTAGTAGCCCAAGAAGAAAATAATGGAGTAATCTAGAATTTATAGCATAAGGACTGTAATAGCCACTATGCAGGACAGACAGACAGAGAACTAGCAGAGCCCATCCTTAAACACCAACTAATAGTCAGAAGATCTAATAAAAACTCCTTCAACTAACTGAGGTCCTTGAGGAGCTCGTAGCCAATGCTGCCAGCACCCATCACCAGCATCCGTGCAGAAGTAACAGCAGGACCCAGCTTCAGCCTTCATCATAGAGTGGGAAGCACACTCCCAGAGTGGCCGCTGCCCTGGCTGGGGTTTGGAAGCTGCAGAGGCAGAGTTTGGGGGAGAGAAAGAAAGACTTCTGTTGCTTCTGCTTTTGGCTGCATGCCATGGCCAATGCTCCTCGCCTGTGGCTGAGTTTGGCCGCAGGGGGCCACTGGGCCTTTACAGGTGGCGGCAGCAGCAACACCTGCAATGCCTCAGCCATCCCTGCCAAGACCTGCACCCAGCTGCGGGATACGCCAAGCCTGCCGTTGTAGTCCTCCATGACTGCCCGCCGTGCATGGAGGCCTCTCTGCTGCCGGTGGCTGCCCTGCCAAGGAAGCCGTGGGGCAGTGATGCTTGTGCTGGGGCTACTGAGGCTATGCAGATGCAGTGCCTGGGCGTGGGGGTGAGAGTGGGCGGGCCGCCACCATGCGCAAGAGCAGGTGCTCAAGGTCTACGGTCAGTGCCACAGGCGGCGAAAGGGGAAGGGTGCTCAGGAGTTCACAGGGATGTGGCTGCCTTGGGAGGGTTGGGGGGTGTCAGGTATGCCTCCTTTCAACACTCAAGAAAGAAAAACCTCAACTCCATTTTCATAGAAAAAGTATTTTTACTGAATATGAACTGAATGCAACCAAAGAAAAGCAAGGTCTGAGGCAATAGGCGCGAAAATCACATATAGAAATCATCCTTAAAACCCTCTCTGCAATCGTCCAGTCAGGATTATCAATCCACATCCCCCCAAAGGATCATGTGGGTGTAGCTTCTGATGGCTCCATGCTCCTGGTATGCCACGACAGTTGATCTTGTGTGGTTATCAGTGTGCTTCCCAGCTGCAGAGAAACACTGAGGAAAACTTTCTCCCATTTACTCCACCAGCTCACTTCCTCCCCAGACATCCAGACAGCTCTCCCCTCCCCCCATTACAATGGCAGCCGAGCAAGCAAGCAATATAAAGGTGGAGGCTGACAGCGGGGATGAGGAACCTTTGTGTGCATGTGAGAGAGGGTGCTTCTTTTCAGGGGAGGGTGTATATTTAGGCCCACCCCAAGAATCAGGCTTGGCCTTATTTTCGGGACATGTCCTATTTTTGGGGAAACACGGTATTATCAGGCATTACTGTTGAGGCAGGTACTGCCTATCCTATACCTGCACATTTGGTTTTTCCTGCCTTCCTTTCCTTTCCTTTCCTTTCCTGCAAGACCTTTCCTTTCCTTTCCTTTCCTTTCCTTTCCTTTCCTTTCCTTTCCTTTCCTTTCCTTTCTTTTCTTTCCTTTCCTTTCCTTTCCTGCAAGACTTTACTTTTTCACCAAGACACAACAACAAAGCTAAAAAGGAAACAAAAAGACCAGAACACGTCCTCTGCAGCAGCCATCACACAAATAGTAAGGATTAAAAATCAGGCAAACCACCAAACAAAAAATGGTTATCCTAATCAAGGAACTACCAAAGGAAAAATACCACACCTCCACCAACATTGGCAGGGTAAACTATGAAAAGGAACAGGAAACAAATCCTGAACTCAGTAGCACTGATGACGTTACCTAGTTAAGTAAAGAAACTTCTGCAAGCAAACAACCAAGCTCAAAAAGCATCAAGAACTCCACAGTTCAACCCTGAGCTACACATATTCTATTCTACAAGTACTATGTATTCTACCAGGAAATTATTAAGAATAGGGTGAAGGATGAGGGTTAACAATAAGGTTAAGGATGATAGAAATATGGTAAGGGGATGCTCATTATTTCTGAGAAATCCTGAAGAAATGGCAAAGTGTCAAATGACAGAATATATGCTGTCTCTGTTTTCAAAAACAGGAAAAAGCGGGTTCTGAGGAACTGCAAATGAATCACTCCACAGTTGATCCTTGAATCACAGTTCCCAGTCTCTGGGGAAGAGTCTAAAGCAGATCATTAACAAATCAAACTGAATATGTTGAAAATAATGTGGTAATTTACAGAAATCACCATAGACTTGCCAAATTAACCTCATCTAAACATTTTTGTGTTGTGGGAATGTTGTAGATGTGTATTATTTGATTTATTCTCATATTTTTGTTATGCAAAACAAAAAAAAATTGTAGAATAACCATAAGCCTAAATAAGCCAAAACAAAACAAAGTCCTGATCATTTGATCAACAATGCCCAATCATCTCTAGTTATGAGCTGTTTCTCCAAAATATATCCTCTTGGCTACTAGCAGTTTGTCCACTGTAGTGCCTTCCTTTAAATTCTGCTGACTACTATAAAGATGGTAGGTTAGCATAAGGAAGATGGTGAAATAAGGTCTTTTCCTCAATTTAATGCAAAATGCTCTGTAATTAATAATTAATACTAATACTTTATAATGGTGTCAAGAAATCATAATTATGCCATGATATTCCATTTATGCTCTTTTGCTGGCAATTGATGCCCCCTCAAAAATGCTGATCAAGAAAACCTATCCTCCTACTTTTGAACAGCCCCTTATCCTTTGCAAGACAGCATGACTATAGACAAAATAGAAGCCAGCTCTTTAATAAATAAACAAAATTGTCTGCAGTACTCACCATCAAGACAGCATTGAAAAAGAATGCAGACAGATGACTCATTAGAAGACTTGCGGCAGTGAGATTGGAAGTCATCTACAAAATGTCCAGATCTGTATGTACAGCAAAGCACAAGACACATTATTGATAGCACACTGCTCTTCTGGACTCTATTTTGTGCTGTTATGACCCTGGCTAATAATTCCTCTCCCACTATCTTTCAGCATCCCCGGGTCTTCATTGCTCTCCTCTTCTTAAGGCTGAATGGGTGGATGTAGCTATTTAGCTTCAAACATCTACACTGGTAAAGAGATTCATGCACTAACAGTATCTTTCTTTACATGTTTATTTTAAAATAAGGCTCACTGCACTCACTATGGTTTGAGAATGGACCACCTAGCATTTTAGACGACCAAAAACTGCTGGTGTCAATCCCAGCCTACCTTTGCCTGCTGGGAAGGTGACCTACATCTAAACTTTTCCTTGCTTCACTTCCAACTAGCTTGTTCTTCTCTGTGGACTCACACTGGGCAGGTCAGTCTGCTGCTCTTTCTTTCACAAATGTTGCCTTTTCAAATGGCCAATGTGTGCTCAGACAATCTCTCTCCCCTCTGTGTCCCCAAATTCTACCCATGATATCATTTTATACAGAGCTACTAAATTGCTAGGCCATTGTTGTTGTTTTTCCTGGTCTAATAGTGACAAAGTGGTACAGTGAAATGCAGGCCATTTCTTTGTTCTTTTCAAAAACAAAAAAAAAAAATCTTGCAAATATCTCCTTGTAGGCTAGGAGACTGGAGAGCCACAGAAGCGTGTCATTAAATTTCAGCAGAGGCAGATCTTTTATGTGAGTTTTTAACTAGGTAAAAATAGTTGTGCCATGTTTTCCCTTCCAGCTGTGATAGGAAGAACTGTAAAATTCTTGTTGTTTTTCCACCAGCCTTCCAAAGACGTGCACAGAAGGAAAAGAATTTGGTATGTGCTTTGCTGGCATGAGTGGGAGGGAAAAAGAAATAAGGAACTCCACTATCTTAACCACAGTCCAGACAGAATATCCCGCCATTACTGTGGTTAAAGGGGAGGAAGGGATTGATATCTAGAATAAGATTTCTCACACTGGCTTTAAACCTAAAAGACAACCAGTTGAAGCCTGTATGCAGAAAAGCCTACAATTCAAGGGATTATGAGAATTGAGGGATTAGCAACTGAATGTTGCTCATCTGCTAGTTAATTCTCCTACCCATGCTTTTCGAAGATTGATGTATCATGAGCCTAATAAAGGCCATTATCTGTTCTGAAAACATCTGCAATTAAAACTTGTTTGATCAAATTAGTGATAAAAATTGTAGTGATCTATGCAAATAATGAAAATGGCAGAATTATATACAAAAAACAATAGTATTAGGATGATGATGATGATGATACAGTAAAGCAAATTATATAATTCCAACCTCCCCCCACAGAAAATAAAAAATGGAGAACTCCAAGACTACAGCCACAGCCAAACTGAAGTTTTACAATAATTTTTTTTTATTTTTTAAACAAACAAACTATACAGTGTTTTAGCTACCCATATTTTCCGGCGTATAAGATGACTTTTTAACACATAAAAATCTTCTCAAAAGTCGGGGGTCATCTTATACGCCGGGTGTCGTTCTCCTGTAACCAGGCAGACCAGCCCGAAAGGCTCTGAGGAACCTTAAATGACTCTGGCGATCTGAATCAGGCAACTCAGCTGGGACCGCCATGGAGAAAGAAAAAAGTTTTCCCCCTCCAGCTTGCTTACCTTAGCTGCTAATCACAACGCTTGCCTTGCTTCGCTTGCCTGAATCCATTCCATCAGCAAGCCACTGGCTGCCTGCAATTAAGCAGGCAGGGAGTTGTGGTTGAGGAATTCTGGGAGTTGAAGTCTACAAGTCTTAAAGTTGCCAAGGTTGGAGACCTCTGTTCTATTGAGTAAGTTTTTTTCCCTTTTGGGATCTTTAAAAAAAATAGTTAATTGGGTCTTTTTTTAGTTGTTCTTTTTTAGACCTAGCCATTTAAAGTTTAGGAAGTTTTAAATTTAGCTTTAATATAAAAATAAAAATAAAATAAAATTTGTGCAGCTTTCTGAGATTTAGTGTGTTTTTGTAGTGTTTCACTCTAACTACACAAACACACAAAATCTCACAAAGCTGTATGTGGAATTTTGTGTGTGTAAAGTGTGAAAGTTGTTTTTTGGGGCTGTGTGAGGTTCCTGCTTGTTGCAGGGGCCATTTTGGGTCTAGCCCAGCTGCTTTTACATTGTGGGTGAGCCTGTTGTGTTGTATTGTGTGTGTGTAAAGTGTGAAAGTTGTTTTTTGGGGGCTTTTTGTGGCTGTGTGAGGTTCCTGCTTTTTGCAGGGGCCATTTTGGGTCTAGCACAGCTGCTTTTACATTGTGGGTGAGCCAGTTGTGTTGTGTTGTGTTGTGTTGTGTGTGTGTAAAGTGTGAAAGTTGTTTTTTGGGGGCTTTTTGTGGCTGTGTGAGGTTCCTGCTTGTTGCAGGGGCCATTTTGGGTCTAGCACAGCTGCTTTTACATTGTGGGTGAGTCAGTTGTTTGTGTTGTGTTGTGTGTGTGTAAAGTGTGAAAGTTGTTTTGGGGGGGCTTTTTGTGGCTGTGTGAGGTTCCTGCTTGTTGCAGGGGCCATTTTGGGTCTAGCACAGCTGCTTTTACATTGTGGGTGAGCCAGCTGTGTTGTGTTGTGTGTGTGTAAAGTGTGAAAGTTGTTTTTTGAGGGCTTTTTGTGGCTGTGTGAGGTTCCTGCTTGTTGCAGGGGCCATTTTGGGTCTAGCACAGCTGCTTTTACATTGTGGGTGAGCCAGTTGATGTTTTTTAATTTTTATTTGGTGTGCGTTGGAAGAGGGGTAGTCTTATACGGCGAGTATAGCCCAAACCCTATATTTTAACAGGAAAATTCGGGGGTCGTCTTATACGCCCAGTCATCTTATACGCCGGAAAATACGGTAAGTTCATATTTTGTGTCCTCTACTCCCTCCTCTATCATTTTCATGCTGTGTGTCTGTCATACCTTTACATTTTGATTTAATTTGTTACAATATTCTTCCAATATTTCATGTATATCTCTTCTCTAACCATTGATATAATTGCTCCCATACTTTAAAATAGTCCAATTCTTCCTTTTCTTTAATTACCAATGTTAATTTGTTCATTTCTGCACATTCCAATATTTTCTTAATTACTTCTACCTCTATAGGGATTTTCTCTGCTTTCCAATGTTGCGCAAACATGATCCTTGCTGCTGTTATAACATGTATAATCAAATTGTCGTGGAAAAATAAAGAGATGAATTTCGAAATCAGAAAAAGCTTTATTTTGGCCAAAAGGTTCAGATAGCATAATATTAATCCTAACATCTGAACAAGGATTCTGTTTAAGATATGTACCTATATACTAACAAAAACAGGAAGTATCTTAGATCTGCCTCTTTAGCTAGTCTTCCCTTGTTTCTTAAGCAGGAAACTCCATGTGGGCTAGTTCTGCATTTTAACATAGTACCCCTGCGGTTTGACTTCTTGAACTTTCCAACTGTAGAATGTGTGTTAATTCTGCGGTTTAACTTTTTGAACTCTGCAACTTTCTCAAGTCAAAAGAGCCCTTCAGAGATCATGCAAGCTGACCCCGTATTATTTCACTCTTATATCCAATTTCATTTTACATCTTGCCTTATTCCCCCCTTTTAGAGTCTATTTTACTTGTTTACAATTGAGTCTAACTTATTACAGAGTTTAATTCAACAATGTAAGCATATAACATTTGACATAACATAATCAATTCAGGATAAGATACATAGTAATGCAAAGGAAAAGACAAGTAATACATATGATTTTCAAATCTTATTCTCTGAAGCTCTTTCTCTAATTACCCAGTTGAGAGTTGTACATATGTTCCTGCATCAGAACCTTCATTTTCATTAAAGAGATCAGGGTCCTTTTTACAGTCTATAAGGCTTTCCATCAAATCAACTCATTTTTTCAACTCTTATTTCTTTCACTGCTTTCATAGCTAGTTGTCTGAACAAGGAATAAAGGCCAGGCCTGTCACAACAGGAATAACATCTATCTAATCCAGCCAGGCCCAGACAACTAAGAGAAACACATTTCTGTTGTTTGTAATTTCTGACCCATTTTGAATGCCCGGTCCTGCAAATCTTTGGCAATCTCTCTATCCACTCCTGACTTATTCATATAAAAACAACAGTCTTCTCCCAAGAATACACACAAACCACCTTCTTGGACCTTAACCAGGTCCCTGCAATTTGATTCATGCTTTCTTGGAACTCCTCTGACAATTGCTTGAACTGTGTTATGGAGTGTGCCATTCCACCTACACCTGTTCCAACAGCAGTCCCCAGAATTGCTAATAGTGGGACCAAGAGTGGCACCCTTTTTTTGAACATGCCCCATGAGGGGAACAGGGATAGTGTGCTTTTCACTGACAACACCTATTTTTGGGGAAAGATGTACATGTTCCAGTCCAGTTTGTAGGTAACACAAATACACATTTTTCCCACATAAGAAGAAAACTCCATTTTTCCTTACACACACACACCTATGTTCATGGAAAATGCATGGGTTCGTTGGTTTTTCTCATTAGTCCAGACCCCTAAAGTCCCTGCCACCAATATGCCTGTCAGAGGCTGCAATGGGACTTCTAGTATAGGGTCTTTTTGCTTTTCTCTGAGAATTGTGCCTTCAGAAGGATAACGGGAGCTTGCATTTCCAAGGGGGAAATAGGACACATAAGCCTCTGAAATGACCTTCTGTTGAAATAAATAGTGGGTATAAGGAGAAATGCCACTAGTTAATTTTTACGTCTTTAAGTGTCATTTTAGGGTCAAAGTGTATTTCTGATGGACATTGATCTCCCATCAGGGATCCTACAGGAATAACTGGTTCCTGATGTCGCTTTACATACAAGAAGGGTGACCTTAGGATTTCCACACTAACAACTATAGGGCTAACAATGGGGAACGGTTCATTCCCAGCCTTTTGAATGCATTATAAAAGTTTCCTTGCACTTTGGCTATTGCTACTTTGGTTCTCCATTTAATATTTTTCTCAAGGACTATTGTGGCCCTGGTTCTGACCCAAAGATCTGGCTCAACTGGAACAGCATTGTAAGATGAAGGACCAGCAGACAACAGAACCAGCATTTTTGGCTTAGGGTAGGATCAGACTGATTAACTAGGCTTTAACTCAATCCCAGTATTCTTAACATGTAATTTCCTTTTCTCAATTGTTACAGGGGCCCATTCTCCCTTTGTTCTACCCCACTCTGTTCTGGGATTGTCAAACGCTTGTATGTTGTTGGCAGGAGTGGACCTGTTCCAAAGAGTTCGCACCTTGTGATCCGTTCTTGCCTTGTACTTTGGAGTTTTTCAACTTCCCCAGATAAGAGCGGGGGGGGGTCACTCGGGCATTCTCACAACATTGGGAACTACTATTCAGGGTGTTATTACTCATTAGGCCCTTTGCCAATAATAGCCAAAGCCACAGAAAACTCATAATTGTCCTCTACACAGAACCTATCCAATCACAATTCCCTTAATCTACAAAATCACCACATCAGGAAGAAGATTAGGGTTATATGTGACTTGGGAAAAGGCAATATTAGTCTTAGGTATCTCACAGAACCACCTCTTATTTGTTAATACAATATCCACACTCTTAGAGTTAGAACAGCTCCACAGAGAGCTCACTCCCTGGTTTAAATATCTACAGGAGTTTCATACTGCTCTCTGTCACAGTCAATTATTTTAGATTCAGTACCTGTCTTTTTAAGGAAGAGGTGATTCCAGCATACTATATACAGCAAATCACAATTAATCACAATAACAGCAAGCACGCTTATTAAATAAGAGATAGTATACTTATGGCTATATATGTTGACTTCTCATTCCAAATCTTCAGCCATACGTAGAGGGTCAGCTTCCGGTGTGACACCAGTAAGGCCTCTTCTGACCCATATGTTGCCTGCCCATTGCCGGTAGGACAGTTATAGGGGGAGCTTCTTCAAGCGTACTACTAGGGGTCAGGCCTGGGCCTGGTCTGCCTCCCAATATTCCTAAACTGCAGACTTAACTCAAGTCCAGTGAATCCAAGACTTGGATTTCAACACACTTTTTACTGCAAGTGGGAACACATGACCACAGTATACAGGCCCTTCCACCTAGGCATTAAACTTTTTCCTTTCCAGTGTTTTACCCATACAATCCTCCAAATCACAATTTAATCATCTTTTTACTTTCATCACAATATAAACTTTAAAAAATATTTCTATTGTTACAATTTCACTAATTAAATTTAGAAATGTTCTAGCTGTTATCCAAGCTACAAGTTAATCCTTTTTTACCTTCACCACCATATACCATTAAAGTATTTCAATTGTTACAGTTTATACTTATTCATATTTCTAGAAAAAGATTAAAAAGGAAAACTTATCATTGTCTAGATTTCAAAATACAAAGACAAATACTCCAATTATTATTCATTTCATTTTTACAATCATGTTTTCCCATTTATTTCTTACTACTAACTAGAGGTGGTCAAAAATGGTGGCTAAGGGACACACAATATTGTTGGATTTCTTGTATTTGCTTATTTAATTCTCCCACCATCTGATTCACCCACTTAGTTTGTTACTAGTTTGGTTATCCTGGTTAGGCCCAATATAAGAGACTGTAGACTTTCTTGTAATAATAATATTTATTTTCTTCCTCAGGAACACATTTAGACAGCCATCAATCTGAGAGGAGCGAAAGCTTATATACAGAGGAGGCGGGGCTAATGGTAAGTAGTAACCAATGGTAAGGGACACAATAACATCACACAATGACATATACACAAGCACACATATTTACAGATAGTAGGTTAGGTATTTTCAACTGTAACAAATCCCCCTCTAAAATACCTAACTAATGGTGGGTTATTAAGTTTATATATGTACATTAAGTTTGGAAGTCAAATATACATGTTGTTTGGTTGCTAATGGCTTAGTGAGGATATCATCAATTTGTTCATTAGTATCGCAATGAACAGCTTTAATGAATCCTATACTTGACAGTTGCCTCACATGTTTATATTTGATATCGATATGTCGAGATCGTTGACCTATCGCTTCGGAAGCTGATATATCTATCGCTGCCTTATCCTCATTGATGATAATTGGATAAATAGGTTCATCCCACACATTAGATAATAAATCATCGAACGAAGTTAGATTATTGACTGCTTTGGATAAGCAAACGTATTCGGCTTCTGCTGTAGAGGTGGCAATTAAGTTCTGTTTCCCAGTGTACCAGTGCACCGCATAACCATTTATAAGAAAAACATATCCAGAAGTGCTTTTTCTGCTTTTTGAATCAGTAGCCCAATCTGCATCGGCGTAGCAGGTCAAAGTTGGTTTTTCAGAAATGAATGGTTCTAGGAATAGACATACATTAATGCTAGATTTCAGATATCTCAAAATTCTCTTGATTCCTTCCCAATGGTATAAGTTAGGATTGCTTACATGTCTCGACAACAAATTTACGGCAAGGGTGATATCAGGTCTAGTCCAATTAGATATGTATAATAAGGACCCAATAATTGATCGATATAAAGTGTTATCCTTAAATGGCTCGTATTCATTGTACACATTCCTATAAAAATCAGTTGACATGGGAGTTTCACAAATTTTTGAGTTAACCATATTACATTTTTCTATGAGTTCTATAATTTTGTCTTTCTGGGATAATTTGAAACCCTTATCTGTTTTGTCAATTTGGACTCCTAAATACTTATTTACCTTTCCTAATATTTTTAAGTTGAAATTTTTGCCTAATTGTTCAGCGAAATCATCACATTTAACCTTGTCACATCCAAAATATAATATATCATCAACATAAATCAAAACATATTCAATAGAATCATTATTTCTTTTTGTGAAAAAACAAAAATCAGATGAAGTAGCCACAAAACCTATATCGTTAAGTATCTTTGATAAACACTCATACCACCATT
Organism: Arizona elegans; assembly: GCA_022577455.1. Taxonomy (NCBI): domain Eukaryota; kingdom Metazoa; phylum Chordata; class Lepidosauria; order Squamata; family Colubridae; genus Arizona; species Arizona elegans. Next base: position 165,639,823 of record JAKOOJ010000001.1, on the reverse strand, counting down.
TGCCGGACTGAATAAAGGCTCTTATTCAGGCTCTTATTCAATAGCCAAATTTCTCCCTTTTTTGTATCTTTTCCTGGGGGTGCTTTTACATAAATTTCTTTATCGAGATCAGCATGCAGATAGGCTGTCTGTACATCAAATTGATATACTTCCAGATTTAAAACGGAAGCTAATACTAATGCTGTTTTCACACTTTCTGATCTAACGGTTGGGGAGTATGTGTCTTCATAGTCATCCGGAAACCTTTGGGCAAAACCTTGAGCCACTAACCTGGCTTTGTATAAGAATTTACCATCCTCTAGCTCTTTGATTTTATAGATCCATCTAGTGCCAATGGGGGACTTCTCAGTGGGTAGATCTGTTGGTGTATATACATTTAGTTCTTTTAAACTGTCCATCTCTTTTTTCATTGCTTCCTCCCACTTACTTTTTTCTTCTGGAGGTAACTTAAGTATGTCATCATACGTGTTGGGAGTCAGGTGTTTAGCTTGAATAGACAGTACATAATCATCTAATCTTTTAGGAATTGTGCCCCTATTGGATCTAATGGGCCTATTCTGGGGATGTTCATCGCTGTGCATATATTTAGCTTCTTTTTCAGTTAATTGGTCTACCTTCAAAGTGGGGTGTCCTTTCTTCCATTCATCATTAATTGTTTTTGGGCATTTAATTCTGTTCGTGGTTGTGGTTTTGAGATTGGTATCTGATGTATGATATTCTGTGTGCGTGTGTGTAATATTTTTTGATTCTGGATATATTTCGTTGAGATGTAATTTTGACCAGTTCATGTGTTCATGAAACACAGCAGATCTGGATACAATGAAATGGTTATTTTTATCAATGAAGCGATATCCCTTGGTTCCTGATTCGTACCCCATAAATTTTTGGTTTCCTTCCATACATGAGTTCGTATGGAGTCTTGTTGATTGTACTTGACCATAAGCGATTTATAGTGTAATTGGAATAAGTAGCAAACCATTCTTTCTTTCAGAAATTCCATTTTGAAATGGGGAAAATGGACAAGATTTAAAGTGCAATATTCCTTGTGATTTTAGCCAATTTGAAAATTCATTGGATAGGAATTCTGACCCCCTGTCAGTCATTATTTGTTTAATTTTAATATTGTGTTGTGTTTCTACCATTTTAAAGAACTCCTTAAATTTTTTGAAAACTTCACTTTTGTGGCTAAGGATATATACAAAACCGAATCTACTGTAGTCATCGACTATGGTTAGAAAGTATCTTTTTTTATATTTAATTGAAGGTTGTAATGGGCCTACTACATCCATATGGATTAATTGAAAAATTGATTGTGTGGTGCGAGTGGCTTTTTTGGGTTTGGGTTTGTTCTTAAGTTTGGATGAATTGCATACAGAGCATTCTAAATAATTTTTACAGTTCTTTATTTTTAAATCTTCGGAACATTCTAACATCTTTCGTATGACAGGAAAGCTTGCGTGTCCTAGCTTTCTGTGGAGTAAGTGACTACAATTATCGTGTATAGGCCTTCCATTGTTTAAATTTTCAGACAAATTATTGTCAGTGTTCGATGCGTTATCATTGTTACTTTCATCATGACTATCTGAATTTGCCTTTTTGTTTCTTAATTGATAGTTTGCGTAGATTAATTCGCTAACTTGTGGCAGTAGGTATGTTAGTCCGTCATTTGTGAATAGTTTACCTATGTTTCTGCTGTTTTTTGTCATAAATACCTTTCCACCTCTGAAAGTGGTCTCTACTTCATTCTCTCTACTTAATTTTAGAGTTGCCAATATATTATTTGGGATTTCGGGTACAAATAGTACCCCCTCTATTTTTCCTATACCCTTTATATGCGTGTCTCCCATTCTTCTCACTAGGACTTTATTTTGGTTTGCTACTTTAATGTAATATTTCTTTTCAGTGAAGTTGCTTAATATTTCTCTATTGTGAGTTGTATGACATGTGGCTCCAGAATCGATGAGCCAAGTGTTGAGTGAATCAGATATTAAAGTGTCATTGTTTCTTATTCCATATAGTGATCTTTTCTTATTATCTCTAGGGTTATTTCTGTACATTTGTCTTTCTCTAGAATGTGGTGATTCTCTCCGTTTATACCTGTAGTCTGGGGAAGTTCTGTCTAAGAAGTGTATTCTCCTATCCTTGTGTTGGTATGAGTCACTGTATCCTGCGTTCTTGGGGCAGTCTCTTCTTTGATGTCTTTCAGATCCACATATGGAACATTCATGTGGGTACCTATCTCTGACCCTAAAATCAGTTGTTCTTTGATTTCTACCTTCCCTTAGTTGTGTATATCGCTCTCTTCTAAGTCTATCTCCAGTAATAAGCTTATTGGTAAGATTTTCTAAGGTAATTTGCTCTATACTTAGGTTATCTATTAAGGTAATGTAGTTATCCCAGCTGTGATCTAATGAATTAATTATAATGCTTTTCATGGTGTTGTCAGAAATGGTTTCCCCCCTTTGGATAAGGTCTGCTCTTACTGCGTTTAGATTCAAGATATGTTCACTCATGGAGGTATCATGTTTTAGTTTGGCAGAATAGAATTCCCTAGAAATTTTTGTGGTGGTGGCTACACTTTTACTATAGAACAAATTGAATAATTTTTGGTATGTTTCAAATACAGTTAAATTATGCTCTTATACTGGGAAGTATACTTGGGGAAATAGAGGCAATTAATATATAATATGCTTTGTGATGGAGGCAGTCTATTTCATAGGTCCAAGGTTTATCTGGTGGGTTATCAATAAAAAATAAAACATTCTCTTTCAAATATGTAATCTGTAAACACTGTTTCCATTCAATTAAGTTGCTTCCATCTAATCTTAACTTTATAAAGTCTGAAGGTATTGTCCCTGAGTGTTGTGAAGTGTTATTCATGTTTAGTAGCTGTCCATGATTTAAGACCTTAGCATACTCACAATAAGGCCTGGGTATGGTAGATGCATGTCTGTATTTACTTATCTCTATGTTGCGCTGACTTGTATTTAAGTTTTCTTCTTCTTTCTTTGCAGGCTCGTTCTGGGCATGCTCAGTCCTCATTTTTCTCCAGCAGCCGGCGAGGGAGGTTCCTGTGTCTGCAGCTCCTGGGGTGAAGTCCCAGACGGCCTTCTGTTGCTCTGCTTTGTTTCCGGAGGGCCTCTGGTGACTGAAGAATGCCTGGGGTGCTGCTCTGCTCATCGGGGAGTCTTCTCTGAGGTCGTCAGTAAGTGGAGCTTGAGGCAGGCCGCCATTGCCAATGGAGCCAGGTTGTTCAGGGAGTTGCTCTTCGGTAGGTAAGTATGATTGCCAGCTTGTCTTTCTTCGGGTGGCTAGGCCTTTCTTTAGACAGTCTATTTCTTTTTGGCTTTTGGTAGATGGTAGTTTAGAATTTTCTATTTCATTTTCTGGTTGTTTGTTTGGTAATGTTAGTTTAGTCCCGAGTGCTGCAGTCAGCACCTGTATAGCATTGTCTATTTATACTTCAGTAGGTTGAGCTTTGTTTTGTTTAAGTAATTGTTTTTTATTTGTTTTTGGACTCGGGTAGTCATCTTCTTGGTAGGTTTTGTTTTTTATTTCGTAGTTTGAGGTTTGGAATTCTTTTAGTAATTGGTCGGGCATTTTAGAGGTATTAGGTGGGTAAGATGGCTGCCATGAAAAAGGCGGGAAGCTGTCGCCATCTTCGGTGTCATTTTTGAAGTCAGGGGTTGAGTTTCTTACCTTGCAGTTTTCTTGTTTGTTATTTTCGTTATCTGCTGCTGTTCCGTGGTCGTTTATCATGCTGCGGATTTTCACAAGCAGATTTGATTCAACTGTAGTTGTTTCTATTAATTCTAGTATTTTTCTTTTTACCTCATCTTCTTTGTTTGGTGTTGAGAAAGTTTGTTCTGCTCCAGCTAGTGGTTGTTTGTTTTGTGTTAGCAGTTCATTTTCTTGTAATTGCGTTTGTTTCTTAATATTTTCAAGTGGTGTATATTTGTCAGGAGTTAGTTGAGCTGCCATTCTTTTTGTTATGTATCTGGTGGCAGGTCTTCTTTTGTCGTTATGTGAGTCTTGCATCTTTATGTTCGGTTGGGCCTACCAAACCATCCTCTTGCTACCAATTTGTTACTAGTTTGGTTATCCTGGTTAGGCCCAATATAAGAGACTGTAGACTTTCTTGTAATAATAATATTTATTTTCTTCCTCAGGAACACATTTAGACAGCCATCAATCTGAGAGGAGCGAAAACTTATATACAGAGGAGGCGGGGCTAATGTTAAGTAGTAACCAATGGTAAGGGACACAATAACATCACACAATGACATATGCACAAGCACACATATTTACAGATAGTAGGTTAGGTATTTTCAACTGTAACATAGTTTCTATCTGGCTTAGGTCTCCTTATGATTTTCAAGTATTTCAAAAGGAAATAATCTAATTCCTTTACTTGGAGAACATCACACAGATCAAAATACTAGTGGTAATGTATTTACTAACATAAGGTGATTTTCAAGGCACACCTTTGTCACCTTTTTCTCTTATAGTCCTGGTAAGGCTGGTCAGTCAGGCTTGGGTAAGTCTGCTCCACTCTGGTTGTTGTGTTGACCTGCATACGTTGTTTCAATTTCAGGACCTGATGCTTACAAAAGATTAGCTGGGTTAAAGCATTTGTTTGTTTCAGGATCACTCGTGGTTTCTGAGTGAGGAGAGCTTGATGCTTGTAATTTCTGGGGTTTGTCAGCCACAAATGGCCCTTTGTCTCTAAAACTCCTTGAATCACATGGCTGGCATAAATGGTAGTTGGCTGCCTAAGGGTTAATTTCCCACTAGTTAGTTCCGTAATTCGACAGACAGCTTCCTTCCATCTCTCTCTGCCTTTGGCTTATTGTAATGCAGCGGGGACAGCTTTTCTACCTGTACTTCAAACTCCTGCCAGGTATTGGGGATTTGACCCTCTTGAGCCATATTTCTCGCCATATTTCATCTGGGGGGTGCCTCATTGTTAATGACATCTTGTCTTCATCAAAGGACAGAATAGCTCCCGTTTTATATAGGTTGTCACGACCCAGGAGGAAACTGGATATACAGGCATATCTATATTTCTTCCATTTAAGGAACATTTCAGGGTTTTCAGCATGGGGCGACGATTTATGAAGCCATTAATCCCTTGGATATTTTAGAAAAGGGAGCTAGCAGCTTTTTTTTTAGATGCCCCTGTATCTACTAAGGTTACATTATTCCCCCTATTTTCATTCGGACGAAGGATTCAGGGGGGGCTTGACTGAACCCTGATCCCCTTCAGCCTTCAGGCCTCTCATATACTGCAGCCAGGCCTATGGCTTACTTTCTTTACAAAATCTTTTGTAGCTTTTTTTCAATTGCAGATTAAGCTCACTAGGCTTGAGAAGCAACTTGTCTAAAACAGCATACACACGACCCTTGCAATGATGATTCAACATGCTGCCCTGGGACCTTTTATTACAGGCAATCTTCTTAGCCAACACAAGAACTGTTTTTTCTCTTCTTGGCCCTCTACTGCTGAGCATAATTCTTTCACTCAATTAAGTCCAAATGGAATTTAGGATGCAAAGAGAAGGAAAGCAAGCTTTGTCACTTTTGTGGCTAAGCAAAAGTCTCAATTAGATACAAAGAAAGTCTTTTTATAAGTTGTGTGCAGAGAAGAGATGCATTTTTACTCAACAGAATGTCCAGCAATACTCCAAGAGAAAGAAAGGCAGGGTTATTATTATTATTATTATTTTTACAGAAATCATATCAATTTTAATCAATTCAATTATCTGAGTCTTCCCATTTAGACAGGCTTTTATTTTTATTACCTGCTAAACCCCGGGTGGGAAGAACAATAAACAATTTCTTCTCTATTCTTAGTTCTTTCAGAGTTCTCTGGCTCTTTTTAAGAATGGTAATTTATCAGAATCTTTATAACACTGCAGTATTTCTCCTTTAAGGATTAGTCAGGTCTATTTACAGTGGGGATTCTTTCTAATTTTTTTTTTTTTTTTGAACTTCTCACTTTTTCTCTGCCCTGGGATGTTCTATCTAGCTCTTTCTAGCTTGGATCTCCCAGCAGGCATTGGCTTAATTTTAAAGTTCCAAAATGTATAGAGACCTTTGTTCACACATCATTGCACTTAGCCAGGGCTCTCACGAGCAAGTTTGAACTTCACTTTTGTTAGGATATGTTTGAGCCTAACTAGTTGTCCAGGCAATATAAGTGTACTGTAACTTTAATCTGTAAATGTATTATGTTACTTTAAAGGTTTTCATTGTAATGCTGAGTCATGCTGTAATTAGGTAATGACTGGTTGTAAAGTATTTAAGCAAGGTACTGTAACGTATTCAGTTTGATGATGAAGCTGCTATGATAAGCTACCATTGAGAGGAGTTGTTATCTGCTAATCATTGTTTGATGGAATCTGCTACCATCGTGGTTTGTGAACCAGAGTGAGTTTGTTATTCTAACCAACTAATGTTTGTTTGGTAAGAAGATATCTGTAACTACTGGACTGATTTAACTGGCAAAGACTTGGAATTTGTTTAAAGACTATGAGACTGTTTTTCTACTATAAAGTAAACTTTTGATAAACCAGTTTGCATAACTCTTATTCATTGCTCTCAGCAACGTTTCCTTGTGCATTTATTCTGCTAGTTGTGTTGGTAACACAACACCAATATCCTTAACAACTTTTCTTTTAAGGACCTTTCTTTAGCCAAATTGGTTTTCCTGTGTCATCCCTCAGCAAAGCCCATTTCCTACATCTGTTTTCCTCTCTCTTCTTCAGGCTGACCAGGACAGGCATCTGCCTCTTGTCCTATGCCTCAACAAGTTTCCTGAAGGGGGGTATCTACCACCCATGAGCTGCAACTTCCTATGTTTCCCCTTTCTATGTGGGGATTTTACACTTTGGTTCAGCCGGGCTACACCACATCAGTTCTGCCACTGATTCTCAGACCCTCTTATAAACAGAAATCTGGGAGGACCTGCTGCCCTCAACAGACTACGGACACCTTCTACACTTCACAGCTTCACAATTTCCTAAAAATCCTGGGGTTTGCTTTTGGGATTTTCACAGGAAAAAGGAACAACAAATTTTCTTTTCTTTTTTCACTTGCATGGGCACATAGTGAGTGGAGGCTATTGATGTAAGCTATGCACTGAAGTGCTTCTGCTTTAGAGTATCTGGGGCTCAGTCCCCTTGACATTTGCAATGCTGCACAAGCTGGCATTTCAGGGTGGTCTCTCTTCTTCATAGATTGCAGTCTTTAAGATAGATTTCTTTTCAGGGTGACTCTTTCTGACCTGACATTTGGGATTTCCTCTCACTTGAGTCACACAGACTTGCATGACTTCTACTTGCCATTTGTGAAGTCAGTCAGGGTTCTGTTTCACTACTATTTGCCACCCATTTTCTAAGACACTGCCATTAACCTGCGGTGCTGGACTTTTCCAACAGTCACCAAAAGGAACTGCAGTGGCTTAACCACCCACACAGTTCTAGAGTCTCATTAGGATTCGCCAATTCCGTTAGGAAGGGACTTTTTCCCGGACCCAGGGAGGTGATCAGGCTCCCTCTTCCACTCTCAAGGAGTGGGCCTACAATTCCCACAATACTTGCCTGCAGGTGTCTTCTTTCCTTTTCTTTCTCAGCCGGCGTTTATCTATTAGCTTGTTCTGATTTCGTAAGGTTCTTGGGTCGGTTGGAGCCATCAAGTACCCAGAGGGGCCGTCTGCCTCCTTCCAGAGAAAAACTCTCAGTGGGGCCTGAAGTTTGGCAAGACGGTCTCACCTGGCACTGACTGGTCCGTTCCATCCCTTAGCGAATCTCGCTTCATCTCCTGGCTGCCTTGCCAAAATGTCGTGGAAAAATAGAGATGAATTTCGAAATCAGAAAAAGCTTTATTTTGGCCAAAAGGTTCAGATAGCATAATATTAATCCTAACATCTGAACAAGGATTCTGTTTAAGATATGTACCTATATACTAACAAAAACAGGAAGTATTTTAGATCTGCCTCTTTAGCTAGTCTTCCCTTGTTTCTTAAGCAGGAAACTCCATGTGGGCTAGTTCCGCATTTTAACATTGTACCCCTGCGGTTTGACTTCTTGAACTTTCCAACTGTAGAATGTGTGTTAATTCTGCGGTTTAACTTTTTGAACTCTGCAACTTTCTCAAGTCAAAAGAGCCCTTCAGAGATCATGCAGGCTGACCCCGTATTATTTCACTCTTATATCCAATTTCATTTTACATCCTGCCTTAAAATAAGTCTTTTCTTTACTGTATTTCACTGATAAGATACCCAATAGGAACAATTCTGGTTTTAAATCAGCGTGTTGTTATATCATTTCCTCTAACCATGTTCAAATTTTAATCCAATAATTTCTCGCTTCTGGGCATGTCCACTAAATCATCTGCAACTCTTGTTTATATAATCTCTCGTAGTAATTTTGAACTGTTGTTTTCTTTTCTTCATTTCTATAACATATAGTTCCTTTCTCATCTATTAACTGGTTAATTATTGAAGTTTTATGATAATTGTGGACATTAGGTTTTCTCAGAATTCTGGAACAGATAAAATAGTTAAAAAGCAGGAAAAGGGGAGACTTGTGGGATCGGTGTTCAAAGCTTTCTGGTACCAATGCCAATCTTCCACTAGCAAGAGAAACCTTGGCTTGCTGAGCAGCCCTTATCCGTCCCAGTTGCAACAGTGGCATTCTAAACTCCCTGGGTGGGGTGGGTGGGAAGGAACCAATAAATCTTTCACTTTTGAAAAAGCAAATGACAGCTGATAAAATGTACCCTGTGCAAAAATACAAGAGAAAATTGAATTTCTAGCCATGGAGCAGCCTTTGTCTGGGGGGCTCTTCTCTAACTCACAAATGAAGGCAAATATATGTGTCCCAGGATAATTTTGCAGAATCCAATCTGGGTCAGTCACTGGGACCAAAGGCTTTTCTAATTTCCCACTCTCTGCTTGGCTCCTTCAGGCAAAGTTGAGCCTGCTCTGGAGCCAATATTCTTTCATCAGGAAATAATTTCTGTTATATATGGAATGTATATAGCTGTGTTAAGCCCTGCTAAAGTGAACTAACCTTTAGATGACCCACACTGTTAGCTCCAACAGTTTTGGAGGGAAACTTGGAGGGAACCTTGGGGCAAGTAATCATGCAATATTGGAATTCAACATTATGCAAGCATAAGTAGTAGAACAAAATAGTAGAACAAAGTCAAACTAGAGTCTTGGACTTTAAGAGAGCTAATTTCAATGAATTTAGAGAGAGCTTGGGAAGGATTTCATGAATGAGAATCCTCAAGGGGAAAAAAAACTCAAGAAGCTTGGGAAATTTTGAAAAGTGAAATTATAAATTTATAAGCCCAATATCAACGAAGAAGAAAAATAACAGCTCTCAAAAGAAACCAGCATGGCTGCATAAAGAATACTCTGATTGGGGATATTTTGGAAGGAAAGCTGGAACTTACACCAGTTGCCATACAGGCAGGCAAGCTATTAGCTCGCAGACTTTTTGGAGGAAGTTCTGTAAAGTGTGATTATGTTAATGTGCCAACTACAGTGTTTACACCTTTGGAATATGGGTGTTGTGGCTTCCCTGAAGAAAAAGCTATTGAACTATTTGGACAAGAAAATATAAAGGTATATCACACTTACTTCTGGCCACTTGAATGGACAATACCAAATAGAGACAACAATACCTGTTACACAAAAATAATCTGCAATAAGCTTAACAATAACCGTGTAATTGGATTACATGTACTTGGACCTAATGCTGGGGAAATAACCCAGGGTTTTGGGGCAGCAATGAAATGTGGTATCACAAAAGAATTACTTGATGAAACAATTGGCATACATCCAACTAGTGCAGAGGTATTCACTACAATGGGAATTACCAAATCTTCAGGAAAAGATATCAGTCAGAGTGGTTGCTGAGGTTAAGCCCTGCTGTTTAAACTATTTTCTGATGGGCCACTTACCTATTGGAAGTTTCATAATGCATACGAAGTACACGGGTAAATAAGTAATATGTGATTGTAGTATTTTAATATTAATTAAAGATTAGATTAATCTTAATTAATCAGATTAATCTTATTGCATTCTTTGACAAAGTGACAAAATTAGTGGACCAGAAGAATACTGTTGATATAATTTACTTGGACTTCAGTAAGGCATTTGATAAAGTAGACCATAACCTACTACTAGTTAAAGTAGAAAAACATGAGTTAAATAGCATTACCACCAGATGGATTCATAACTGGCTGACCAACCGCACTCAATATGTAGTCCTCAATGGAACTGCATCTACATGGAGGGAAGTTATGCAATGGAGTACCGCAAGGCTCTGTTTTAGGCCCAGTACTCTTCAATATCTTCATCAATGACTTCGACATTGATGGGGAACTCATCAAATTTGCAGATGACACTAATAGCCAACACTCCAGAAGATAGACTTAAGATACAGAAGGATCTTGACAGACTTGAACTTTGGGTGCTATCTAACAAAATGAAATTTAATGGTGAAAAATATGAGCCAGCAGTGTGCAGCAACTGCCAAAAAAGCCAACACAGTTCTAGGCTGCATAAACAGAGGGATATAATCAAGATCACGTGAAGTGTTAATTGGTATTTATAATGTCTTGCTAAGGCCACACTTGGAATATTGCATTCAGTTTTGGTCACCACGATGTAAAAAAGATGTGGAGACTCTAGAAAAAGTACAGAGAAGAGTAACAATGATGATTAGGGGACTGGAGGCTAAAACATATGAAGAACAGTTGCAGGAACTGGGTATGTCTAGTTTAATGAAAAGAAGGACTAGGGGAGACATGATAGCAGTGTTCCAATATCTTAACGGCTACCACAAAGAAGAGGGAGTCAAGCTATTCTCCAAAGCACCTGAGGGTAGGACAAGAAGCAATGGGTGGAAACTAATCAAGGAGAGAAGCAACTTAGAACTAAGGAGAAATTTCCTGAGAGTTAGAACAATTAATCAGTGAAACAACTTGCCTCCAGAAGTTCTGAATGTTCCAACACTGGAAGTTTTTAAGAAAATGTTGGATAAACATTTGTCTGAAGTGGTGTAGGGTTTCCTGCCTAAGCAGGGGGTTGGAGTAGAAGATCTCCAGGGTCCAATTCTGTTATTCTAGTCTATTCTAACTTTGAACATTCATATTTGGATGGGGTTCTCAAGCATTATGATTGGTTAAGACCCTGTGGGCCCAGAGTATAAATTACAGGCATTTGCCTGCTGTTCCACAATTCCAGGTTGTTGTTTTTTAAAAGATTTTTTTTTTATTTTTTAAAACAAAAACAACATAAAAACATCATCCTTTCAAACAATTACAGACAGTGTTTTGATCGGTTAAAATCCTTTCGTGCTCCCAAAATCTTCAAAATATTAATATATGACAAGTGTTCTTTTCCCCTAAAAGAAAACAAGTGTTTACACATTTATCTTAATTTCATTTCATATATCATATTTCATCTCCATGTTTTATTGTCTATCCATTGATAAAATAACTCCCATATCAAATAATATTGTTTATCTTCCTGTTCTCTTATTTCAAATGTCAGTTTACTCATTTCAGCACAGTCCAGCATTTTCTTAATAATTTCTTCATCAGTTATTATCTTCTCTCCTTTCTAATTTTTAGGAAATACAATTCTAGCCACTGTTAAAATATTCACAATTAAATATTGCAATTCTTTATTGAATGTCTCTGGTAAGATCCTTAATAAAAATGTCTCTGGTTTAAAATCAATATGTCTCTTTATCATTTTTTCCAACCACATGTGTATCTTAGTCCAATATCTCCTTGCTTCTACGCATGTCCACCACATACGGTAATATGATCCTGGGGTCTGATGACACTTCCAACACTTCTCCGATTTATTCTTGAACATTCTGGCTATCCTCGTCGGGGGTAAATGCCACCTATAAAACATCTTATACAAATTCTCCTTATATGCTGTAGACATTGTCATTTTATAATTATGTGACCACAATTTTTGCCATTTCTCTAAATCAATACCATAACCAAAATTTTTCCCCGATACTATCATTGATTCTTTAACTTGTTCTTCTTCCAGTTTTGCCTCTAGCAAGTGTCCATATAACTTTTTAATTACATGGTCATCAGAACCCATCAATATCTTATCTAAGATAGTCAGAACATTATAAAAGCCTTCTTGTTTGAGATCTTCTCAATATCTAGAAAAAAATTGCATATATGAAAACCAGTCCATCTTACATCCCTGATCTTCTAGGTCTTGCTTTTGTTACAATAATTTGAGGATCGGACTCAATGAATGATTCAGAAAAGTAGTATTCAAACAAAGTATTATTTATTTACAGTAGGCATTCTATATTCTCTGGATGATTGCAGATAGAAGCAAGGAGGAGGAGCATGTGTGCTCTTTTATATCAATAAGGCGGAGTTAGAGATAGGAGTGGTTACATATGAATACATTAAGAAAGGGAGAATAAGTTAACCCTTGACATACTATATACATACATTTCCTATATTTAAGAATAAGGCATTTACTTGTGACAAATCCCCCTCTAAATGCCGATTCGACATATGACAGTAATTACATTCAGATTCAGAACAATATAAAACTTGTAATTTAGAAGTCAAATATTTATGTTGTTTAGATTGCAAAGGCTTAGTCAATATATCAGCTATTTGTTCTGTGGTTTCGCAATGAATAGCTTTAATGAATCCATCCTGAGATAATTGTCTTACATGTTTGAATTTGATATCTATATGTCTAGATCTCTGACCAATAGCATCTGATCTAGATATCTCTATCGCAGCTTTATTATCTTCATGTATAACAAATGGCAATGAAGGGCTCTTCCAAACGTCTGATAATAAATCATTGAACCATACAAGATTATTAGAGGCTTTTGACAAACAAACATATTCTGCCTCAGTCGTTGATGTGGCTACAAGATCCTGCTTTCCAGTACACCAGTAGACTGGACAGTTGTTAAGAAAGAATACATAACCAGAAGTGCTTTTCCTGCACTTAGTGTCACCTGCCCAATCTGCATCAGCGTAACAAGTGAGAATAGGCTCTTTAACATCGTTGGGTTCTAATATTAGGGAGAAATCTATGCTGTGTTTCAAATATCTTAGTACTCGTTTAATGGCTTCCCAATGATACATTAAAGGTTTACTGACATATCTGGATAATAAATTAAGGGGTAGAGCAATATCTGGTCTGGTCCAATTAGATATATACAAAAGGGAACCAATAACTGATCTATAAAGTGTATTATCAGTAAACTCAGGAGATGATTCATTCATGTTTCTTAAAAAATCAGTTTGCATTGGGGTATCACAAGGCTTTGCATCACTCATATTACATTTGTTCAATAGTTCTATAATTTTATCTTTCTGAGATAATCTAAATCCTTTTTTAGTCTTACTGATTTGAACTCCAAGATATTTATTTACTTTCCCTAATGATTTTAAAGAAAAATGTTCATTTAATTTTGTTACAAATGTATCCCTTTTTTCTTTATGTTTGCCAATATACAAAATGTCATCTACATAAATTAACACAAATTCTATTGAATCACCATCCCTTCTAACAAAGAAACAATTATCTGCAGTTGTGGCATTGAAGTTCATAGCTTTGAGAACGTTGACCAAACATTCATACCAGCGTTTGCCGGATTGCTTTAATCCATACAAACTTTTGTTCAGTAACCAAGTTTCATTCCTATTTGTGTTTTGGCTATGAGGAGCTCTTACATATATTTCTTTATCAAGTTTTGCATGTAGGTATGCAGTTTGTATGTCATATTGAAAGACTAATTGAAAGATTAAGGGCTGATGCTATTACTAAAGCTGTCTTGACACTTTCAGTTCTTACAGTGGGGGAATATGTGTCGGTATAATCCTCAGGATATTTTTGAGCGTAGCCCTGTGCAACTAGTCTTGCTTTATATAATGAATTGCCTTCTTCCAGATTTTTAATTTTAAATATCCACCTAGTGCCAATAATTGTTTTGTCTTTTGGAGCTGGTGTTGGAGTGAATACGTTTAGTTCTCGCAGACTGTCCATTTCTTTGGCCATGGCTAATTCCCATTTTTTTCTTTCTTCTGTGGGGAGTTTTAATACTTCCTCGTATGTATTGGGCGTTGATGTATCATCATTTATGTGCATTATATAATCCTTATATTTATTTGGTGTTTGATTCCTGTTACATCTAACTGTTCTCTCTGGTCTGCTATTGTTATCGTGTAAATATCTTGCTTCCTTTTTTGTTAATGAATCTGTTTTGATTTTGGGACAATTTCCTATCCATGTTTTATTGTTGCTCTTTTGTGTATTGTGGTCATGTTCTTCTCTTTCTGTCTTATCTTGACTTTCAATGTTTGGTTTTGTACTTGGAAAAATCTCATTAAGATGTATCTTAGACCAATTGGCCTGTTCGTGAAATACAGCTGTTCTAGAAATTATGAATTTATTGTTATTGTCAATAAATCTGTATCCTTTTGTGCCATGAATCTGAGTCTCCTGGATACATTATCCCCCTTATGCCTCAATTGTTTTGGTATATGTACGTCTGCTGTAACACCAAATACATGCATGTGGGCTATTTTAGGTTTCTTATTATACACTAATTCATATGGTGTTTTGTTTATGACACTAGACCAAATTCTGTTTAGGGTATAATTGGAATATAATAGAGCTTCCGACCAAAATTGTTTGCCTAAACCAGCATCTTCTAATGTGCATCTAATCATGGTTTGTAATGTTGAGTTCTTTCGTTCTGCCACTCCATTTTGAAATGCAGAGAAAGGGCTAGAGGTGAAGTGTAACATTCCTTTGTCTTTTAGCCATTGGGAGAATTCTTTTGACATGAATTCAGATCCCCTGTCTGTCATGATTTGCTTTATTTTTACATTGTGTTGTGTTTCTACACATTTATAGAATTCTTTAAACTTTTGAAATGTTTCATCTTTATGTTTCAAAGTATAGACAAATCCATAACGACTATAGTCGTCTACAATAGTAAGGAAATATCGTTTTTTGTATGTAATTGATGGGGTCAATGGACCAAGTAGGTCCATATGTACCAGGTTAAAGATATGATTTGATGATCTTGTTGCCTTTTTTGGTCTGGGTTTAGTTTTGAGTTTTGAGGACTTACATACTGAACATTCAAAATAATTTTTACAATCTTTTATTTTAACACCTTCAGCATGTTCAACCATTTTTTGTATTACAGGAAAACTAGCATGTCCTAATTTTCTGTGTAATATATGTGCACATTCATCATGAATTGGTTTTCCAATTATTGGTCTTTTGTTATTATGTGTATCTTTAACTGATGTGTTTACATGGTTATGATTTGTTTCATGTTCCTCGTTGTTACTGTCACTGTCATTTTCATTTTCTATGCTATTTTCATTTTCCATGTTTGAATCAATGTTGTGTAGCCATCTTTCTTCAGTGACTAAGTATGGTAGACCTCCTTTGATAACTATATTACCTAAGTTTGTTTTGTTTTTCTCTAGAGTTGCTTTTCCCTTTGAGAACACTATATTTATGTCAGAGTCTCTGCTCAACTTTATTGCACTAAGAATGTTATGGGGTATTTCGGGTATTAATAAAACCCCCTCTATTTTCCCTAGACCGGGTAAATTTACACTTCCCCTTCCAATGACTTGAACTTCTTCTTGGTTGGCTACTTTAATTACAAATTTATCTTCTATGAAAGAAGATAATATTTTCTTATCATGTGTTGTATGATTTGTTGCCCCAGAATCAATGAGCCAGGCATTATCTTTTGAGTTTTGATTTTTGGTTATGGTATACTTATCTAATCCATTTAATGATCCAGACTTTCTCTCTCTTGAGTTATCTCTGCCCCCTCTACGTTCTCTAAAATTTGGCGAGTTTCTATATCTGTACCTGTCAATAGATGATTGTCTGTTATGGTACCTGTTTCTATTGTCATGGTTTTGTCTTTCTCTAAGAAATTTTGGACAATCTCTTCTATAGTGTTCTTTGGATCCACAATTATAACATTCAATTGGTTCTTGATGCCTGTCTTGGAATACTACCCTCTTGGTCTGTCTGTGTTCTTTGTGTGTGCTGTAGCAGCTTCTCCTTAAATTATCTTCAGCTATTAGTCTATTTGATAAACTCTCTATAGATAGATATCCTAGATTAATTGTGTCCAAATGTGATATGTAATTATCCCATGATGAGTCTAATGAATTAATGATAACACTTTTCATTGTCTGATCAGATATTATTTCTCCCCTTAAATGAAGCTTTGCTCTAGTTGTGTTTAGTGATAGTAAATGCTCACTTACAGTAGTTCCAGGTTTTATCCTGGCTGAGAAGAAATTTTTAGACATTCTTGTTGTAGTTGCTACACTTTCACTATGAAACAATTTAAACATACAATGAATTATTTCTGAGACAGTCAGGTTATGCTTAATACTATGATAGATAGCAGGAGATATACTAGATATTAGCAAATAGAATGCTCTGTGATGCAGGCAGTCCAATTTTAGAGTCCATGGTCTTTTGGGAGGGTTAGTTATGAAAAATAATAAATTCTCTTTTAAGAAAACAACCTGGAGCTGTTGACTCCATTCCAGTTTGTTACAATAATTTGAGGATCGGACTCAATGAATGATTCAGAAAAGTAGTATTCAAACAAAGTATTATTTATTTACAGTAGGCATTCTATATTCTCTGGATGATTGCAGATAGAAGCAAGGAGGAGGAGCATGTGTGCTCTTTTATATCAATAAGGCGGAGTTAGAGATAGGAGTGGTTACATATGAATACATTAAGAAAGGGAGAATAAGTTAACCCTTGACATACTATATACATACATTTCCTATATTTAAGAATAAGGCATTTACTTGTGACAGCTTTAACTTAAGTTCACCCTTTTTATCCAATAACTCACTATATCTAACAATTTGTTCCCCTTTAAATATCACTGGATATGAAAAAGCTTCAATTGTAGATACCCAGATTGGAATCTTCAAATAATGATATTTTTTTATCTTCTCCCAGTTCAAAAATAAAGCTTCACGTATCTGATATCTTCTAAAATACCCCTGTATTTTAGTTCCTTTGTACCATAAAAAGGCATGCCACCCCATCAACAAATCATGTCCCTCCAAGTTCAATAATCTGGTATTTTTCAAAGTTATCCATTCTTTAATCCACATTAAACTAGCTGCTTGATAATATAATTCAAAATTAGGTAGGCCAAAACCACCCCTCATTTTAGCATCTTTTAACAACTTAAGTTTTATTCTTGCCTTTTTTAAAAAAAAATTGATTTATATGCCGCCGTTCTCCGGAGACTCAGGGCGGCTTACAATGTGCTAAGCAATAGCCTTCATCCTTTTGTATATTTATACAAAGTCAGCTTATTGTCCCCACAACTGGATCCTCAATTTACCTACCTTAGAAAGGATGGAAGGCTGAGTCAACCTTGAGCCTGGCGAGATTCGAACCTGCAGTAATTGCAGGCAGCTGGTCTTAATAACAGGGTGCTTTAGACCACTGTACTACCAAGGCTCCTACCTTCTTTCCCTGCCAAATATATTTCAACACCATTTTATTCAAATCTGCAAAGAATTCCTTGTCCAACTTTATTGGAATTGTCTGAAAAAAATACAAAATTCTAGGTAAAATATTCATCTTAATAGTTGCAATCCTACCAATCAAAGATAACTGCAGATTTCCCGATTTCACCAAATCTTGTCCTATCTGTTGCTTAAGCTTATTACAATTATTTTCTTTAAGTGAACTGCACCTCGCCGTCAATTGTATCCCCAAATATTTTACCTTGTTTGTGACCTGCATCTTTGAAATCTCCATCAATTCTTCTTTTTGCTTTTTCAACATGTTTTTAGTCATTATCTTTGTCTTATCTTTATTAATTTTCAAACCAGCTACTTCCCCAAACTCTCCAATATTTTCTATCAGTTTATTTATTGATGTTAATGGTTCTTCAATAATAAAGACCAAATCATCTGCAAAGGCTTGCAATTTGTATTCTTCTTTTTGGATTTTCATACCTTTTATCTCTTTTTCTTCTCTGATATTTCTATTTAAAATTTTCAACGTCAATATAAAAAACAATGGGGACAATGGGCATCCTTGTCAAGTACCTTTTTCTATCTCAATAAAAATCAGTCAATTCTCCATTTAACCTTTGCCGTCTTCAATTGGCTTCAATTGTCTGGATAAATTTCCTACCAAAGCCCATCTCTTCCATTTGGAGTGTCATAAATCACCAATTCACATTATCAAAGGCTTTTTGTGCATCTAGAAATATCAAGGCCATCTGCTTTTCGGGATGCGCTTCATAATATTCTAAAGTATCCAGAATTATTCTTATATTATCTCTAATTTGTCTTTTTGGAAGGAATCTATTTTGATCTGAATATATGAAATTATTCAAATATCTCTTAAGTCTTTCTGCCACTATTGAAGCAAAAATATTATAGTCTGAATTTAGCAAGGATATAGGCCTATAATTTTTGATTTGTTGAGGGTCTGTATCTTCTTTATGAATCAGTGTAATATAAGCCTCAGTCTATAATTTGGGTATTTCCTTTTTATCATTACTTCATTCATAACATCCAATAGCGGGAGGCTTAAAGATTCTTGTAACGTCCTATAATATTCCAGATGGTCGGCAGACCATCTGGACCTGGACCATTTTTCTGCTTCTTGATTGCCTCTGTTAATAATTGCCATCGTTATACTCCCTTCCAACATCTCCTCAACATCTTTGGAAATCTGTGGTAATTTTGCTTTTTGTAGATACTGTCTTGACCTTGCCATTTTTCCTCCTCTATTGTCTCTTTTTTATAAAGTTGTCTATAATATTCTTGTATTATTTTCCCCATCTCTTTGTTTCCAAATTTACTTTGTCCTTGATCATCAATTAATTGTATTATTTTTCTTGATTCTCTTTCATTTTTCAATTTATATGCTAGCCATCTTCCTGGTTTATTCGCATTTTCAAAGTAATTCTGTTTGGCATTTCTTATTTTTTGGGCTAGTTCTTCCTTTTCCAGTATTTATTTATTTATTTATTTATTTATTTATTTATTTATTTATTTATTTATTTATTTATTTATTTATTTATTAGTTCAATTTATATGCCACCCTCCTCCGAAGACTCAGGGCGGCTTACAATGCACTTATAGCAATAGCCTTCATTCTTTTGTATATACCTGCTTATTAGGGCTTTTGGCTCCCCATAAGCGGTGTTTCTACAAAGTCTTATTGCCCCCACAATCCAGGTCCTCAATTTACCTACCTCGGAAGGATGGAAGGCTGAGTCAACCTTGAGCCTGGTGAGATTTGAACTTGCACTAATTGCAGGCAGCTGGCAGCTAAGTGCTACATAACAGCACTTAGTCCACTGCACCACCAAGATCCATTTTATGTTTTATTATATCCATTTTAATTTTTACATCTCTCTTATATTGATCTTTCTGGAGTTCCTTTTCACATCTTTTATAGTCATCAGTCAATATTTTAAAGGTTTGTCTTTTTTATTGTACAGCAATCTTTCTCCTCAAACCTACCACCTCTGTCTTTTCTTTCCTTCTTACTTTCTCTTCCCCCCTCTTCTTCTTTTCCCTACTTCCTCTTTCTTTCTCCTTCTCCTCCTCTCTTCCTCCCTCTCTTACCCTCACTCCTACTCTAACTTCCCTTCCCTTCCTTCATCCCTCTCTATTGCTGTATCCTTTTATGGACTACTCAGAGGGCTGAAAAAGTTATTTTTGACTGGTCCTCGCACTTTTGACCTGTCCTCGAATTTACAACTGTCCTCACAATTTATGTTTTTGCCCTATCTTGTCACCATGGTGAAGAGAAGCAGTTGTGAAATGAGTGACATGGTTGTTAAGAATGCTGCACAGGCATAAATGTGAGGATGGTCATAAGTGTGAGGACCAGTCAAAAGTTTGAGGACCTGTCAGAAATGACTTTTTTCAGCCCTCTGAGTAGTCCCTATACACATAGTCATG
Source organism: Arizona elegans (assembly GCA_022577455.1). Lineage (NCBI taxonomy): Eukaryota > Metazoa > Chordata > Lepidosauria > Squamata > Colubridae > Arizona > Arizona elegans. The sequence continues at coordinate 165,619,786 of JAKOOJ010000001.1, read as the reverse complement.
GTCACCCGGTCACATGATCAGCTAGCCACGCCCACCCAGTCACATGACCTCCAAGCCACGCCCACAAAATAAGCCACGCCCATAGAACCAGTAGTAAAAAAATTTAGAACCCACCCCTGGTTGGGGGTCACCACAACATGAGGAACTGTATTAAAGGGTCGCGGCATTAGGAAGGTTGAGAACCACTGGACTAGAGCAACAAAACCTACATATAAATATGGAAGAAAGAAAATTAATTTCAATAAATGTTAATGGATGTTAATGGATGTTAATTAACAAAATGTTAATTCAGCCAATAAAAGAAGAAAAGTATTTCTAAATTAGAGAAATTAAAATTTGATATAATTATTACCCTTCATCCTCATCTCTAATCTTAATCAAATTCAATTTTTCCCTTCTATTCTATATTATACCCCTTCGCATTGTCATCTATTTTTATATCCATCCTCACATTGGTTAATTATGTAATTATGTAATATAGTTGTTTAATACAAATTCAACATTTTAATATAAATCAATTAGTTATATAACTATCTTTTTTGTATATTAATCAATATGAACATGAATATTCCAATTATTTCCATGCAATCCAATTTCTTACAAATCCATTAATTATATTGACCAATAATAATAAACCAAATAATTTCCCCCATATATTTCTCCAAACCACAACTTAACCATTTCTGCTTTCAACACAATATACAATTAATAGTATCTCAATTATTACAATTCCCTAGTTAAATAGAGCTTTTTTTGTGTGTTTTAAAATCTTGAACCTCCTCTTTTGCCCTAAATTTCCCATTGTTTGCAGTTTTGCACCTACCTTTTTTGGTGAGGAAAAAGAAAAAGAAATCTCTCTGCCTCATTTTGTCGCGTTGCAGCAAAGACCTGCTTCCTTACTTTCAATTTCGCTTTTTCAGCATAGCTAGGGGAAAAAAATTTTGCTCCAGGAATTTACCTCTTTGCAGCTAGCTCTTTGAAGCCCTGCGGCAAGAATTTAAAATTTTTTTCCCTCTAGCTATCAGCTGGGACTCCGGAGGCAGCAATAGATTGGGAGTGGGCGGGGTAAGCGACCGGCGACCGGTGATCCAACAGAGGCAGAGAGTGAGGGTGAGTGAAGTCGTGGGGGGGGTGAGAGAGGGCTTTGGCGACCCCTGTGAAATGGCCGTTCGACCCCCAAAGGGGTCGCGACCCCCAGGTTGAGAACCACTGCTCTAGTCGATCTAACTTCCGTTGTTCCTTATGTTCCACAACCCCACCAACAGCACCTTCTGTTGATTCAAACATTGTCAATTCTTCTTCTGTAAATTTTATTGGAACTACTGTAGATTGAGTTTCGACTTCCATTTCTGCTTCTTTCGCTTTAAGGAATTCATCATAAAAAGCTCTCGCTTTATCAATTGTATTCTTCAATCCTTCTGGAACTATCCATCTATAGGTAATTCCTTTTTGCATCAAAGTTTTAGTCAAAAATTGATATCCCTTTCTCAACTCTCTCACTTTTCTTGGTATTTGTTTCAGAACTATTACTTCTTTCCCATTATATTTCAGAGTCTTTTCTCTAGCTGCCTGGAGAATTTGTACTTTAATCGATTTCTTTGTAAATCTTATATGTACTTCTCTTGGCAGTTTATTACGCATCCCGTATCTAGTGTAAACTCGATAAATCTCATCAACCCCTTCCATCATCTTCTATTTAGTGACTTCTAAAGTCTCAGCCGCCAAATTTCCCCCTTTTTCTTCTTCCACGTTTTGAAATCTTAAGAAAAATTCTGCTTTATCCATTTCCCATCCAATTAAACCGGTTGTTTCTTGTTCAACCTCTCCCAATCTATTCTCTATTTCCTTCATTTTTTCTTCTTTTTGATCGTCTTTTTCTTCTAATTTTGCCAATCTTTCTTCATATATTGACATTGTTTGTTGAATATTAACCACCTTTTCATCTGTTTTTTTAAATTATTTTGATTAAAAGAAAAAACAAACACAAACACAAATATGACAATACAATATACACAACAAGTAAACATATATCAAGTCTTATGACTTGTATTTTAGATATTCACATCGGTAAACTATATTCCTCTATATATATCTCTACACCTTTACATATATAACAATATCTTGAATTCCCTTTTTGATTTATTGTTTTCTTATTTGGTACTCAATTCCTGTCTAGCTATTTCCTTTCTTTTTTCATGTTCCTAGTTCCGTTTTATTTTCTCCAGCCAGTCGTACCATCTTTGCCATAGTAGGTAATAGTCAGTTTCTTCTTTTTCCTGTATTTCTTTCAAGAGTTTATCCATCTCTGCGCACTCCATCATTTTTAGAGTTATTTTATCTTCTGGTATCTCCCAATTTCCAACTCTGAGCAAAAGGATTCTTGCTGCTATTAAAATGTGGGTGATTAAATATTTTATTTCTTTTTCATATTGGGTTGTAAATATTCCTAATAAATAGGTTTCTGGTTTCATTGGTACTCTCTGACTTGTGATTTCTTCTATTTGGTTTTTAACCATTTTCCAGAACTGTTTCGCTTTGTGGCAGGACCACCACATGTGGTAATATGTTCCTTTTTGTATTTTAAATTTCCAGCAGTCTGGGGAAGTGTTGGGGATTAAGTGTTAGTAAATAGTTATAAATTTTAGTTATTAATTTGTCATTTGTTCCCAATAGAATTTTGTCTAATTCATTTGGTTCTTTTTGAAATCCAAATTGTGTCAAGTCCATTTTGTATCTAGATTTTATTTGTAAATATGGCAACCAATCAATGTCTGTACCCTGTTCTTTCAATTCTTCTCGTGATCTTAGCTCTCCTTTACTGTTCAGTAATTCTTTGTAGGTTCTCATTTTATTTATATCCATTGCATTGGGGTATATTTGCGCTTCCATCGTTGAGAGCCATTCTGGAATTTTATCGTAGTGGTTTTTTCTGATCTCTAACCATGTCTTTAAGAGCGATTCTCTAACGATATGTCTCCGGAAATATTCATGCTGTTTATCTCTCTCCTCCCATAAAAATTTTCAGAAAGTCAAACCCTTCTATTATCAGTATCCATCTGTTTTTAAGTTCTATCCAGTCTTTTATCCAGATGAGTGATGTTGCTTTATGGTATATTTGCCAATCTGGTAGTCCTAGTTGGCCTTTTTCTTGTGTGTCCTGGAGATATTTTAATTTAATTCTTGCCCTTTTCCCTTGCCAAATGTAGTCCGCGATCATTTTATTGAAATCCTTGAAAAAGGCTCTTGAAATAAGTATAACATTCTTGGTAATATATTCATCTTGATGGATGCAATCTTTCCTAAGAGTGATAGCTGCACTTTACTCCATATTTCTAGGTCTTTTTTTATCTGTTTTGCCAATTTGTTGTAGTTGTCCTCCTTAAGTGTTGATCCTTTGTTAGTGAGCCAGATTCCTAAATATTTTACTTTTTTAACTATTTGTATTTCTAATTTGTCCTCTAATTCTTTTCCTTGTGCATTTGTGAGATTCTTCATTAGTATTTTTTATTTGTTTGTTTGTTTGTTTGTTTGTTTATTTATTTATTTATTTATTTATTTATTTATTTATTTATAAAATTTGTATGCCACCCTATCTCCAAGGACTCAGGGCAGCTCACAATGACATCGACCATGCGACTGTTAAAAACAACAATATACACAAAAGAATAAAAAACGTTTTTAAAAAATTTAAAATATACTACCCCATCAGTCCAGGCCGGGGGACATAAATAGCCAGGTTTTCAATTCACGGCGGAAGGTGCTAAGGTCGGGGGCCAACCAGAGCCCCAAGGGAAGTTGATTCCAGAGGGTGGGGGCGCTCACAGAGAAGGCTCTACCCCTGGGGGTCGCCAGCTGACATTGTCTAGCTGACGGCACCCTGAGTAGGCCCTGTCTGTGAGAGCGCACCGGGCAATGGGAAGTTGACGCTGGTTGCAGGTGGTCCGACAAATAACCTGGGCCTAAGCCATGAAGGGCTTTATTGGTTAATACCAGCACCTTGAATCTCACCCGGAGGGCAACCGGCAACCAATGCAAGCCGCGCAGGAGTGTTGTAATATGGGAGTATCGGGTCCCTCCCACAACAACCCGTGCGGCCGCATTCTGTACCAGCTGAAGCCTCCGGGTGGTCTTCACGGGCAGCCCCAGGTAGAGACCATTGCAGTAGTCAATCCGGGAGGTGACTAGCGTATGAGTGACTGTGTGTAGGGCATCTCGGTCCAAGTATGGGCGCAACTGGCGCACTAGGCAAACCTGGGCAAACACCCCCCTGGTCACAGCTATGATATGACCCTCCAAACTCAGCCGTGAATCCAAGAGGATGCTCAAGTTGCACGTCCTGTCTACAGGGGGGCAACACCTCGCCCCCAATAGACAGCGTTGGAACTTCTTGCTCGGCCTGAGATGCCGGTATCCACAGCTACTCGGTCTTGGCTGGGTTGAATTGAAGACTCTTACTCCCCATCCAGATCCATAGCGCTTCCAGGCACCAGGACATCACGTTGAGGGCATCACTGGGCTGGTTCGGGGTGGATATAAAAAGCTGCGTACTGATGATACCCCACCCCAAAACCACAGATGATCTCACGGATGTTTTTTGTTTATTGATTTTAAGTCCGGCTACTTTCCCATATTGTTCTATTTTTGCCAACAATTTTGTTCCTTTTTGTGCTGGTTGTTCTATAATAAATACAACATCATCAGCAAATGCTTGTAGCTTGTATTCCTCATTCTTGATTTTTAGTCCTTTTATTTCTTTATCTTTCCTAACCCCATTTAATAATATTTCTAATGATAATATAAACAGTAGAGGAGATAGGGGGCATCCCTGTCCAATCCCTTGGATATTTCAAATTGATCTGTCATCTCTCCGTTTATCCATATTTTTGCTGTTTGGGTAGAATAAATCCTCTTAATCATGTTTAAAAATTTGTCACTAAATCCCATTGCTTCTAATTGTAATATAAAAAATTGCCAATTTAGATTGTCGAAAGCTTTTTGCGCGTCTAGAAAGATTAGTGCCAATTGTTTGTCTGATTTTTGTTCATAATATTCCAGGACATCAATTATTAATCTCATGTTGTTTTTGATTTGTCTTCTTGGAATAAAACCATTCTGATCTGGGTGAATGCATTTGTTGATAATTTTTTTCAATCTCTCTGTGATGATTAATGTAAATAATTTATAATCTACATTTAGGAGTGATTTTGGTCTGTAGTTTTTGATTTGTATGGGATCTGATTCTTCCTTGGGTATAAGTGTGATGGTTGCTTCGGTCCATGATTGGGGAATTTTGGCTTCTAAAAATGCATCATTAAATACCTGTAATAAAATTTCATCCATTGAATGTTGGCATATTTTATAAAATTCTGATGGTATGCCATCTGGTCCCGGGGTTTTATTGTTTTTCTGTTTTTTTTCTTGCTTCTGTCAATTCGAACATAGTAATCGGACTGTTCAATAATTCTCTCTGAGTTTCTTTTAATTCTTTGATGTTAATTTTACTTAAATATCTTTTAATATCTTCTTCTCGTATTTCTTCTTGTTTGTATGGATTCTGAAAAAAGTTCTTTGCTATTCACTTTTTATCTTTGTTCCTATGGTACATTTGTAAGCCAGGCAACGCCCTGTTTTATTTGCATGTTCAAATTGATTTTGTTTTGCGAGTTTGATTTTCCTTGCTATTTCTGTTGTTCTAATTAGATTTATTTTGTGTTTTATAAGATTTATTCCTTCTTTAATTGTTTTACTGTCGGGCTCTTTTTGTAGGTCCGATTCATATTTTTAAAGTTGTGTTAATAGATTGTTTCTTCTTTATTTTTCTTTGCTTTATAGGCAATTGTTATGCCTCTTATATATGCTTTAGTTGTGTCCCATAAATTTTGGAGTGAAGTTTGTTCTCTCATATTAATTTGGAAGAATATATTCATTTCTTTCTCAATCATTTCTACATAATCTTTGTCTTTTATAATTTCCTTATCCATCATCCATCTCTTTTGTCTCCTGTGTCCTTTCCATGTTACTATTATTGGGTTGTGATCTGCCCATGTATTTGCCGCTATTTCAATTTCTTTTACATCTTTCCTGAGGTCTGTGGTCATCCAGGCCATATCTATTCTAGACCACGACTGATGCGGGTTAGAATAGAATGTATATTGTTTTTGCTTTTTGTTTTTGTTCATCTCCCTTCATACATCTTGTAGTTGCAGTTCCTGGGCCATGTCTTTGAATGTGTCTGGGAGTGTTTTTTTCCTAGTTTTATTCTTTTTACTGCTCTGGTAGTCCTTTTCCATGTCTGTGATTGCGTTGTAATCTCCTATAATGCATATATTTTCGTATTCTAGATCTTTGATTGTATTGTGTATTCTTTTGAAGTATTCATTTTGATTTCCATTTGGTGCATATATCGATATTAGTAGTATATTTTTTGTTTCTGTCTTAATTTCTATCATCAAGATCCTTCCATCTTCGTCCGTGTATGTTTGTTTTGCTTGTAAGTGTTTTTTAACGTATATTGCGATCCCCCTCTTTTTTGTTCAGCTAGTGAAGTATATAATGTTCCTAATCATTTGTTTTTAATCTAGTAATTTTTGGTGTTGCTTTTAATGTGGACTTTTTTTTTTTTAAATTTGATTTATATGCCGCCCTTCTCCGAAGACTCAGGGCGGCTTACAATGTGCTCAGCAATAGCCTTCATCCTTTTGTATATTTATACAAAGTCAGCTTATTGCCCCCACAACTGGGTCCTCATTTCACCTACCTTAGAAAGGATGGAAGGCTGAGTCAACCTTGAGCCTTGGCGAGATTCGAACCCTGCAGTAATTGCAGGCAGCTGGTCTTAATAACCAGCTTAATAACAGGGTGCCTTAAACCCCTGTACTACCAAGACTCTGTAGACTTCTTGCAGGTTTATGATATCTATATCTAATTTTTGTAATTTTTTGAATATATGTGTTCTTTTAGTTGGTATGTTTAATCCATTTATATTAATTGGTTGATAAAATCAACCTTAACTCTTGTTCCATTCTTCTTTCTTATCTGTTCGTTGTCCTAAGCCTTCTTGTGTTTCTTGTTATGATTTCTGTTTTTTCCCTCGCTCCCTCTCTTTCGATCTTCTCTCTTTCCAATCTTCTCTTTTCTTCTTGCTCTCTTTCTAATTCTTCTGTGGAATGTTCCTGGGTTTTGTTGTCTAGTTCTGATCTGGTTTCCTGTTCTTCTTCTAGTACAAAGTGCTGGTCAAAAAATTCTTGTGCTTTCTCTAAGGTATCAATTTTATATTTCTTATCTTGCCAGGAAACCAGAATCCTTTCTGGTATCAACCAGTGAAACATTATTTTGTATTTATTTAATTGTGCTATCAAAAAATTGTAGTTTTTCCTCTGTTCTCTTATCCTCCTTGGGATCTGGTTTAACGTTATTATTTCCTTCCCCTTGTACATAATTGATTCTTATCTCATTGTTTTATAGATCTCTTCTTTTATGGTTTTTCTTGTGAATCTGATGTGGACCTCCTTGGATAATTTATGCCTAGTTTATGCGTAGTTTATATGCACTCGATAAATCTAGTCCATCTCTCTTCTTATCTCTTCTTTCTCTTTCTGGGTGGCTTCCGCTAGAATTCCCGCCATCAATTCTCCTAAATCTTCCTCTTTATTTTCAGCTATATTTTGGAACCTGAGATAAAAAGATGCTTTTTCCATCTCTAGGGTATGTAATTGAGTCCTCTAGTTCTTTATTTAATATTGCTTGATTTTGTTCTATGTTGTCCATTTTCTTATCTGTTTGTTCCATTTTTGCCTCCATGTTCTGAATCCGTTGTTCATTTCTCGCGATATTCTATTGTATTTTCTCAATCTTATCATCCATTTTTAAAATATTATTTTTTATTTCACCCACATCTGTTTTCAAATCTTCGTGGTTCCTTCTGGTTTCTTCATGATTATTTGCTATGGACTCTTGTGTTTTATTCCTTCCTTCCTGAATCATGGCTAGAACTGATTGAATAGTTTGTATGTTGAATGTGGAGGAGGTCTTTTCTTTCTCTGTAGTTAACATTGTGTCAATTGTTTTTTGCTGCGCAGGTGAGGCTGTAAGTGTTGTCTGGTTGGAAATTAACTTTTTGCTTGTCTTAGTTATGGATGTTGGGGCTGTTGTTGTCATTTTTATTTTCTGTTTCACACTTTCCCAAATTCTCATACACTTGTCTGTCCTATGAGGTCTTTGTATTTCTACTTCTATTGATATTTAATTTATTTGGTATATGTAGGTTAGAATAAAAGTCAATATATGAAGTGTCCTAGTTGATCCGTATCTAAATTAGTCTATGATTTACTTTTCTATCACAGAATCGCTATTTCTAAATGGTTCCTAATATAGTTGTTCAAGATTCTGTACAATTATTTCACTTTTCGATATCGTTATATAAGGGGTAGGAGAATCAGTTAAGGGGGTGAGGGAACAATCTAGTGTTTCAACAATTCATTAATTTGTTCTTATTATTATTAACTGTACTACTAAATCAATATTTAATATATAAGGTACTAAGACAAACAGATATCAATATTTGCTCTAGATAGTAAAATATATATGATTACTCTAAATACACTATAATAGTAAATATAAATAATATAAGATTGTAACTTCTAAGCAGTATCAATATGCAATATCAATAATCAGGTATATGAATAGATATGTTAAATATAGTCAGTATTATATCAATATCAATCTATCACTATATAAGTCTCTATGGTCACTCTAAAAAGAAACAAACTAAGATAATATATATTCAAATTGGGGAGGGTGAGGGAGAAAACTTAAGTTTCTGGCAATTCATTAATTGATTCTTAAAGTAATTAATATAATTGATATAATTAATGCAATATATGTAATCAATTTATCAGAATAACTACTAAATAAGTAAAATAGTTAAATATGACTAGATATTAAATTTGATATTTACCAATACTAATTATCAGTCAATTATCCCACAGCAGTCTCTCAATATATAAGTAAATAAGTATAATACTCAATTATTTATATTTGCCACAGTAAAAAGTTATGACTCAAAGTTATATCTCCGATTTTAAATAGAGGGTAACAATCCAAACTTTCTCACTTAGTAATTTTTGGTAATCAATCAATGTCTCTGTTTAAATTAAGCAGTTATATTTATATACTGCGTTGATTAGTGCTCATTCTCTTTCTGCTTTACAATCTTTCTTCTCTCTTGCATCATTTACCTTCCTGTATCTGACAGTTTATTTTGAAAGTCCCTGTTCTTAGTTGTTTTAGATGTCCCAATATCCAAAAAGTGAAAGTATCCACAAATTTGTAATCCTTTGTAAACTAATTCATTAGTTTACAAAGCTGTTATCTGTGGGTCTCTGTGTATTAACCCCCACTCTTCAGTCTCCATTACAAATTAGTCCTCCATTTCCTCTCTCCGATATCTTCCTTTCTCAGTCAATTAGGATTTGTTTAAACTTTTAAAATGTAGATACCTTTCAGTTCCAGCTTCTGGCTACAAGTAACAAATATTGTTACAATAGTTGCAATAGTCTTAAATACTGTAGTTTCCGTTGCCACTTACTTTCGTCATCCTCGCCCCTTCTCAGCTCTCCATGGTCTCCGCGATCTCCTATTTTTTCAGATTCTCTCTCATTGCTCACCACTCTGGATCCAGTTGCTTCTTCTACGCAATTCGTATATTTTATATTTCTGGCTCTTTTACCAGTACGCCTTCTGGAGCCTCTCCGTTTCCACAGTTCTCCTGTTTCTGCGCTGTCACTGTCAATCCAAATTGATTTCCACTCCTCTCGCTGTTTCTTCGCTGCTTGCCTGGCTGTCATTTCGCCACTAGTTTGGAGTCTCACTTTCTCCGCTCACTTTTCACTCTTCCCACATTATAGCTGTAGCTTTTCAAATCTTTTGTTCTCTCATTTGATCCTTTACCAATGTGTTCTCTTACTTCAATTTTTGCTTCCCACTCTTCGGTTTATCAGCGTTTCAGGCCAGCCAAAATGGCTGATTTTTTCCTGATTGGAATTAAGAGGTTTTCCTGAACCTTCAGAGAGATTGCTTTGCTCTCTAAGGTCCTTGAAGATTCCTCTTTTTTCTATTGATCTCTTCAAGATCAATAACGCCTAAATCGGCTTCCTAATCAAGAATCTTGAAATTTCAAGAATGGAGCCCCAGACACGTTGACGTCACCGCCGGAAGTCCTCTTTTCATCTGTTTTAAGCAGCTGTTGTTCCATCCTCTGAACTTTTTCATCTGTCTTCAATAGTTGTTGTTCCATCCTTTGTTGTTGTTGTTCCATCCTTTATACAAGTGTTTGTATAATCATTTGTGTTGATGATTCTTTCTCTTTCTCTTGTTGCAACATTGCCTGAATAGTACGTTGACGAAGATGGCATAGTCGCTGCAACTCCCACTGTCGCAACTTTTCTACTCATTTTGTTGAATGATCAGCGAAAACCACTTTCAAAAGACAAAAAGTTTAAAAAGGCCAAGTAAAAAGAGGGAGAAAATCAAAGGAAGGAAAGGAGAAAAAAAAGAGAATTCTTCAGGTTCTTCCAAAACCCTAATCCTTTAAATGTTAACAAAAAAGGAAAAGTAGAAAAAAGAAGAAAAATAGGTAAAAAAGAAAAAAAATTAAAAAATAGAAGTCCTCTTCCAAATAAGAAGAAAGAGGAGAGAAAAAAAAAACAAAGTCAATATTGAAATCAATAAATCTTCAGGCTCTTGGGTGCCTTAATCCAACGGAGGTTTTTTTTTTTTTTAAATTTGATTTATATGCTGCCCTTCTCCGAAGACTCAGGGCGGCTTACAATGTGTTAAGCAATAGCCTTCATACTTTTGTATATTTATACAAAGTCAGCTTATTGCCCCCACAAACTGGGTCCTCAATTTACCTACCTTAGAAAGGATGGAAGGCTGAGTCAACCTTGAGCCTGGGGAGATTCGAACTGGTGTAATTGCAGACAGCTGGATGTTAATTACGGTGCTTTAGTCTGTAGAGCTAAACCAGGCTCTTTTAAGTTGTATAAAGATCCCAATCCAAAAAATAAAAAGAAAAGAAGAAAAGGGGAAAAAAGAAAGAAAGAATAAATAGTCCTTCAAATACTTTTATGTCCAGAGAGCATACAGAGAGTGATTTTTTTTCCCTTCCTTTATCCAGACCACAAATAACAAGGGGAAAAAAAATAACTGCTCAAAAGAGATCAAAAGCCTTCCAGAGTACTTCCAGGTTCCTTCTCCAATTGAATCTAACAAGAACACCTGTATAAACAGAACAAATCTTCAGTTGCTCTCCACTCTTATCACTCAATACAGAGCCTCTTTATTATGGCTACAGTGTCTCTTTCTTCTGCTACTTAAATAAACATAGAAACAAAGTTTCTTTCCCAGCAGATGGCAGCAATACACACTCTCCTATCTCTCCTATTCTTTAAAAATTCTTTTCGTTTAAAATTAATCAAAAGTTACTTAAAAAAGGAAAGGCTCCAGTCCAAATAGTCCAATCAATATCAATCTAAAAAAGACAAATTTTAAAAAGTTCCTAATACTGCTCTTTTCTTCTTTAGTTCGGTCCGGTTCAAGTCAATAATAAAATTAAAGCAATTTCCACGTCTTTCTAATTATATACTTGGGTAAAAAAAAAACTAATCCCAGATAGATTCACCACTTCTCATCATTTGCTCTCAATCTCCATATTTTTTTATTTTTTTAAAAAAAGTAAAAATCTCTCACCGATCTGTTCCCTGTTGTTCCTTCTTCCTCCTTCCTGAAACTGTCACAGCCTCGGCAGCTAATGGCTGCTACTCCGCTGCTGGAAAAAGGGCTTTTCCTGGGTCAACCAGGGACTTTGTGGTGTCCCTTGGATCCACAGGACATGCCCTCCATTGCCACAGTCAAAACGAGGCTATGGGGTCCAGGATGGACCATCCAGCGGCGGGGCTATCGGCGGAATTTCTGGAGCCCCAGAAATTCTCGCTCGTCTCACTGCGACATCACCTTCCAGTCTCCTCAGTTCCAGTTTTGAATCTGTTGTAGCTATGCTGGCCTGGTTCAGTAGTGGGCCTACTGAAGCCCACTCTACAATAGGGGCAATGAAGGTGGGATACTGCAGGGGAGAGAGTTGCTGCTAACCAAGAGACTGAGGTCACTGGCTGAGAGGCTGGGTAACGAAGCCCCAGCAGGAGTAGTCCTCACCCCTGCATGCCAGTAAGCCACACTGGAGGCACGCTGAAATCACTGGGTGTCAGACTGGGTAAAAAGCCCTGCCTGCCTGTAAGACACACTGGAGGCAAAGACGCCCCTCAGGGATCCATCCCCAGGACTCCTAAGTGAAGCCCACCTCCACCCGCAGAAGGACAGGCATTAACCAGGAGCATAGGGGCCTTCTCAAAATGGCTAAACTGGGAAGACTCAATGAGTTTGATATTACTCACCCGGAACAGTGGAGCTCATACGTCTCCCAAGTAGACAACTATCTCCGGGCTAACCAGGTCATGGACAACCGCCTGAAGGTGGCAACCCTGTTATCTGTGTGTGGACAAGTCATGTTTGATATCGCTGAAAACTTGGTAGTACCGGCAAGCATAGAATCAGTGGCCTATGCAGAACCTCAAGAAAAAAATTAAAGGAACATTTTGAGCCTAGACTCTCGGTCATTGCCTGGTGCCATGCATTCGAGCAACGAGAACAGAAATCTGGGGAATCTGCACAGAGTTTGTGGCAGCCCTTCACCAAGCTTCACGCCAATGTGAGTTCTCTGATCTGGAAGACCATCTCAGAGACAGGCTCGTTTGCGGCCTGTGTAATAGTGAATTACAGCCATGGAGAAATTGACTTTCCAAGACGCATTGAAGGAAGTCATGGAGCATAAAGTTGCCAGAGGGGCCATGAAGGCTCTCCGGCCACAAAAAACACACACCAGCCCCCCAGCAATCCACCAAGAGACCGCAGAAGGCTTGGGGGAGGTCAGTGAGAGCAACGAAATAAATCTCTTGTGGAGAGAGCCACCCAGATGGCCACGCTCCACAGAGCAAGCAACTCCCCCACAGAGCTGTGCAAACTGCAGGGGACAACATGAAAGAGCAGAATGTAGATTCCGCACAGAGTTTGCAGAGGTTGTCAGTGGGAAACAAAACCTATGACACAGCAGCACAACTGGAAAAGACCCCCAGAACAGAACAGAGTTGAATACTGCTCGAAAGGCATTGTCAGCATTCCAGAAAAACCCAACTCCAATTAAAAACTCCGAGCCAGGCATTTTCTCAAAGTTCCATTTATTAGAGTAGGTATACTGGCACATCTGGGAAAATCCGAATCTGAGAGTTCTGGATTTTCCCTCAGTAAATCAAAACACCCAAAACCATCCCCTCACTCATCAGTCCATCACATGGTCCAATCACCATCCGTCCCATCTTGAGACATCACTCCAACCACTCCTTCTCCAGATGCAGGATTGTCCTAACCTTGACCGAAAAGAAGAATGCTATTTTGTCTAACTATATTCCCTTTACTAAATCCCCCCTCCTACTTACCCACGCACAAGAAGGTGGCAGTGTGGAAGTTTCCATTTCTAATATGGTTTCCAAAGCTGACAGGCATAGCATCCAACACCCAATCAAAGAAAAGATAAGACTCCACCTAAAACTTCAAGGAGTCCCATGCTCCCTGGAGCTTGATACTGGATCATCCCTGTCCATTATATTGTCCACAACTTTTGACCACATTTGCAAACTTAGCCAATGGTGAGTCCTGCTCAAATCGAGTTTAGCGCTAATGGCCTTCCAGAGTCGCCGGGTTCCCATAAGGGTGAAGCTACCATTAGGGTACAATTTAAAGAGTTTGAGGGTCCCCTCAGCGTAGTGGTCATAGAAGGCCTGCGCACCAGCCTCATAGGATTGGACTGGTTCAAGGCCCTGGGCATCAGGGTAACGGGCATTCATCGAACCCAAATAGCCGATCTAGAAGTGGTATGTCAACAATACGCTATTCAACACGTTCTGACCAGTTCTGGAGAACCGGTAGCGGAAATTTTGAGTAGTTTGAAGAACCGGTAAATACCACCTCTGACTGGCCCCACCCCCATTTATTTTCTGCCTCCCGAGTCCCAGGAGGAAATGGGGATTTTGCAGTAACCTTCCACTGGAGTAGGGAGGGAATGGAGATTTTACAGTATTCTTCCTCTGCCATGCCCACCAAGCCACGCCTACCAAGCCATGCCATGCCCATCAAGCCACACCCACAGAACTGGTAGTAAAAAATTTTGAATCCCACCACTGATGCTGACGTATTCAGCAATGAGCTGGGACAATCCAAAGGGGCACCCATTTCGCTCAACCTCAATCCAGCAGTAACTCCAATCCGATTAAAACCGCGCAGGGTTCCCTTTGCATTGAAGCATAAAATTGATGTGTAATGGGGAGCATGGCTAGTGTCATGGCGAAACAATGGATCTTTTGGAGGCTCCTGAGGGACCATCGATATCCCAGCTGTTAGGTGGTCCTTTTGGACCTGAGTTGTCTCGTAGAACAACGAGCAAGAGGAGCACACTCTGTGGATCTCAGGGAACTCTCAAATTTCCTGATAGAGCCAGAGAAGCTCCCTAAACAGACAGCTGGGAAAGTGACCATTGCGAGTCACTATGAAGCTGGGGCAGCCACTGTAGAGCGCAGAAGTGAAAGGAAGGTGTGATCGGTCTAGGTGAAATATTTTGAATATTTTTTACTACCTTTTAAACTTGACTAAAGAAGAACCTCCATGGAATAGCAGAAGAGAATGTGACCTCAAAGGAGGAAATGGAACTGGGTGTTTTACCTATTCCACCCCCAGAAGAATGGCAGTGAGGAAGGCAGATGGAGCCAAGAAAATAAAGTAATAAGAGAAAAAATGGCTTATAAAGATTGGGCTGAAGAGTAAAGTCTGAATTCAGACTGGATTCTTTAATATTTAAATTGGGGATTATTGACTAAAGAATACATGATTGTATGAACTTTTTTGGAACTTTTTATTAACTTTTTATTGGACTTTAACTTGCTGTGATGGTACTATAAAAAGAGGAAGAAGGAGAGAGAAATAAAGCAACAGTGCCACCTACAGGCAAAGGTTAAAATTGGAAGACATGTTAATAAAGAGGAAATGTAATTTTGGGAGTTAAGAAAGCCTGTGAACTAAATTGATAAGCAGTTCTTTTGACTAAACAATTCAAGATATAAAGTGAAACACTGGAGAATTTGTTTTTCTCTCTCTGAGAACAGTGTAGCTCTTGGAATCTAAAAAGCAAAAGACAAAATGACAGACAGACTAAGGAAATCTACACTGGCATTTTGGAATAAGGCTTTTGTTCTTTTGTTCTTTTTTCTTTTTTTCTCATTGTTCCTCAATGATGGACATTGGCTGTTTTTTCTTGAATTTCTTTTTGTTTTTCATTTTTGTTTTGGGTTGAATTGTGAACTTGCTTACTGGAATATATATGCTGGATAACAATATTTTTGGGCTTGGTGGGCCGATTTGGATTACAAAATTTTATTCTATAAACCCCTCTTCCAGAGGTTATTTGGACTAAGCTTAGAAGAACCTGAAGTAAAGAAGTAGGAAAAATTCTGAGAAGGACATTAAAGATTGGGTTTTGGATTTGGACTTGAAGAAGAAATAAAATTAATGTCAATTAACATAAATGGATTGAATTCGGCAATAAAAAGGAAAAGAGTTTTTAACAAATTAGAGAGACTAAAACAGGATATAATTTGCTTACATGAAGTCCAGATTAGGAAACCGCATGGAAAAATTTTGGAATACCCAAAAATGGTGAAATTATATGCCTCGCTTGCACCACAAAGTAAGAGAGGTGTAGCATTATATATAAAGGACAAATTAAGGCTAAACAAATATTTTTGGATGAGGAAGGAAGAATTTTGATGATGGAGATAATGTTGAATAACAAACAAATATTGTTAGTGGCGATATATGCACCAAATGAGAACCAAGAAGATTTTTATAGTAAAACTATATAGAAAAATAATAGAATTGGAATTTGAGAATATATGTATTGTAGGTGACTTCAATGCAATTGTGGATGCAGAATTGGACTATAAAACTAAAAAAAGAAACAAAAGAGCTAGGAAGACACTTCCAAAAATCTTCTTCAAAATGGTGGAAGAATTAGGTATGCAAGATGTTTGGTGAGGGACACATCCGGACAAAAATCAATACACATTTTACTCTAATAGACATATGTCTTGGTCTAGAATAGACATGATGTGGATATCAGCTATTACCCAATATACAAGAAATAAGATAGAAGCAAACACATGGGCGGATCATAATCCAATGAAAATTATATAGAGAGGACCAAAAAAAAAAAAAAAAGAAGTTAAGATGGACAATGAACCAAACAATTTTAAAAGAATTCATACAATTTATGGAAAGAGAGTTGGCTTTCTTCTTCAAAGAAAATAGAAAAGAAGAAACATCATTACAAAATGTATGGCATACAGCAAAAGCATATATTAGAGGATTGGCAATAACATATGTGGGAAAGAGGAACAAAAAGAAAAAACAAACTCAAAAACAATTAGAAGAGGAATATAAAAAGCTAGAGATAGAACTAAAAAAAGACCCACTTAAAAAGAACATAAAAAATCAAATGGACTTGAAAAAACACCAACTAAGCTTAATAGAAAAAGAAGACTTCGCACCAAAGATTAAAAGTGCTAAACAAAACTTTTTTGAAAATGCAAATAAACCAGGAAAATGGTTGGCATATAGACTGGAAAAAGAGCAGGAGAAAAAGCTAATTCACCAATTAATAGATGAAAAAGGGACTTTACATTATAGAAATGAAGAAAAAAAGGGAATGATCCATGACTACTATGAAAAATTATATAAGCAAGAGACTATCTCAGAAGAAAAAACAAAACAATATTTGGAAAAAGCGGAATTGCCCATAATACCAGAGGCATTTAAAAAGGCACTATTAAAAAGGAAAGAATAACAATGATGGAACTTACAGAAGCTATTAAAAGGCAAAGAATGGCAAAACACCAGGTCCAGATGGGCTACCAGCAGAATTGTATAAAACACTACAAGATGTTATAAGTAATATGATGTTGGAAATATTCAATGACCTGCTGATAGAGGCAAAAATACCGACTTCGTGGATGGAGGCATATATTACTCTTCTACCGAAAGAAGATGCAGACTTGCAACAGATAAAAATTACAGAACAATCTCTCTGTTGAATGTGGATTATAAGATAATTGCTTCAATTATAGCAGAAAGACTAAAGAGATTCTTAAATGAGTTTATACATACAGATCAAAATGGATTCTTACCTGGAATTTCCGGAAGCGATGCAGCATGACTGGTTGGGAAAGTACCAGGCTCTGATGAGCCTGGCGAAATCCATCCAGCCAGAAGAACCGTCATTGGGGGGTCATCGGACCGGATCTGTCCTGTAGGGACAGTGAAGAAGGAGAGGCAGCTTGGTAGCTAAAGAGGAACAGGCAAGTTCCTCGGAAAGCCCGAGAAAACTCTTCAATCCAGCAATGGGGGCGGCGATCAATGCAAATCAAAAGTCTAGCTGCAGTTATTAAATTTAAAATCAATTTAGTCTCTATAGCCATACAGTCTGTGATTATACCCAACAAAAACAATTGTGGAGTAAACTTTATCTTCTTTTTAAGAATATTTTGGATAATCCACCATATTTTAATCCAAAATGCTTTAACTTTTTTACAAGTCCACCATATGTGATAATAAGTAGCATCATCACAATCACATCTCCAACACTTAAATTGCAAATTCGGATACATACAAGCCAACTTTTTAGGATCTAAATGCCATCTGTAAAACATTTTATAAAAAAAAATTCTTAAATTTTGTGCTTGCATAAATTTTACATTTCTAACCCATATTTTTTCCCAAGTTTCCATCATTATTGGTTCTTGAATGTTTTGTGCCCATTTTATCATACAATCCTTAACTAATTCCGTTTCTGAGTCTATTTCTATCAATATATTATATAATATTTTTATATGCATTTGACCTTGATCTCTAATTTGTTTTAACAAATTTTCCTCCTTCTGCATGATACCAATTCTCTGGTCTTCTTTTCATCTAGCTTGCAACTGTCCATACTGAAACCAAGTTTGAATTATTTTTTCTTTTTTTAATGCCTTTATAGATTTTAACTGCAATAAACCCCCTTCCATTTTAAGAAGCTCTTTATATGTAACCACCTCTTGCTTTTGTTCTACACTTATATACTCTATCGCATGTCTGGGTATTGCCCATATAGGTATCTTATAATTTAACTCATATCATATCCTTCAATATTCAATATTCTTTCTTCTGTTGAATTAATCTAGTCACTAATTATTGTTAAGACAGCTGCTTCATAGTATAATCTTAGTTTAGGCATTTTAAGACCTCTTCTTTCACGTATATCTTGCATTATTTTTAACTTTATTTTTGGTCTTTTCCCTGCCCAAACAAAATTATTAATACCCTTCTGCTTTTCCCTCAAATTATCATCTTTCTTAAGTATTGGTATCATTTGAAACAAAAATAAAAACCTAGGTAAAACATTCATTTTTATTGCTGCTATTCTCCCCAACAGAGATAATTGTAATTTTCCCCAATTCTCCATCTCTTTCTGTATTTTTTGCCATAACAATTCATAATTATTTTTATATAATTTTACATTTGAGGCTGTAATATATATCCCTAAATATTTAACCTTTTTTACTATTTCAAATCCTGTTAGTCTTTCTAGTTCTTCTTTTTGCTTTACCGTCATATTTTAGCTATTATCTTTGTTTTTTGTTTCTTTATTTTAAATCCAGACATTTGACCGTATTAACTAATTATATCCAGTAAGCCTGTAACTCAGTGGTTCTCAACCTTCCTAATGCCGCGACCCTTTAATACAGTTCCTCATGTTGTGGTGACCCCCAACCAGGGGTGGGTTCTAAATTTTTTTTACTACCGGTTCTGTGGGCGTGGCTTATTTTGTGGGTGTGGCTTGGAGGTCATGTGACTGGGTGGGCGTGGCTAGCTGGTCATGTGACCGGGTGGCCATGGCTATGTGTATAGGGACTACTCAGAGGGCTGAAAAAAGTCATTTCTGACAGGTCCTCGCACTTTTGACTGGTCCTCACACTTATGACCATCCTCACATTTATGCCTGTGCAGCATTCTTAACAACCATGTTACTCATTTCACAACTGCTTCTTTTCACCATGGTGATAAGATAGGGCAAAAAACGTAAAATGTGAGGACAGTCGTAAATTTGAGGACTGGTCAAAAGTGCGAGAACCAGTCAAAAATAACTTTTTCAGCCCTCTGAGTAGTCCATATGCATAAAAGGATACAGCAATAGAGAGGGATGAAGGAAGGGAAGGGAAATTAGAGTAGGAGTGAGGGTAAGAGAGGGAGGAAGAGAGGAGGAGAAGGAGAAAGGAAGAGGAAGTTAGGAGGAGCAGAAGAGGGGAGGAAGAGAAAGTAAGAAGGAAAGAAAAGACAGAGGTGGTAGGTTTGAGGAGAAAGATTGCTGTACAATAAAAAAGATGAAAGGGAAGAAAACCAACCCCAAACAAATATGAAGATATTAAGATAAAGAATGAATTGTTAAACTTTAAAGAATAAAAGAGAACAAATATGAATAAATAACAATAATTAGAAACACACATACAAACATACAATGTATTTTCTTTGAACAGAGTATTTGGCCGGTTCACAAATTTAAACAGTGTTTAGTCATTTCAATTAAATTTACAATTTCTATATTTCCTTTTTGCCATATTTATTCCTCATCTATTTTTTAAAAAAACCAATATTACCCTTCATCCTCATCTCTAATCTTAATCAAATTCAATTTTTCCCTTCTATTCTATATTATACCCCTTCGCGTTGTCATCTATTTTTATATCCATCCTCACATTGGTTAATTATGTAATACAGTTATTTAATACAAGTTCAACATTTTAATATAAATCAATTAGTTATATAACTATCTTTTTTGTATATTAATCAATATGAACATGAATATTCCAATTATTTCCATGCAATCCAATTTCTTACAAATCAATTAATTATATTTACCAATAATAATAAACCAAATAATATCCCCCATATATTCCTCCAAACCACAACTTAACCATTTCTGCTTTCAACACAATATACAATTAGGAGTATCTCAATTATTACAATTCCCTAATTAAATAGAGCTTTTTTTCTTTTGTGTTTTAAAATCTTGAACCTCCTTTTTTGCCCTAAATTTCCCATTGTTTGCAGTTTTGCACCTACCTTTTTTTTGGTGAGGAAAAAGAAAAAGAAATCTCTCTCTGCCTCATTTTGTTACGTTGCTTTACTTTTAGTTTCGTTTTTTCAGCATAGCTAGGGGGAAAAAATCTGCTCGAGATTTTTTTGCAGCTAGCATCAGAGCCCTCCGCAAAACAGCTGAGAGCAAATCAGCTGAGAGTCGAGGCTAATCTAATCAACTTGTGCTAATTAACCTATCCTGAAGCTGAAAGGGGCTGTTTTTTCTATTTTTGCAGGCATTGGTCTACTCATTTGTTTTCTTTTAACACTGATCAGCTGTAGGGCGGCCCTTTGAAGCCCCACGGCAAGAATTTAAACAGTTTTTTTCCCTCTAGCCATCAGCTGGGACTCAGGAGGCAGCAATAGATTGGAAGTGGGCGGGATAAGCGATTCAACAGAGGCAGAGAGTGAGGGTGAGTGAAGGCATGGGGGGGGCGAGAGAGGGCTTTGGCGACCCCTGTGAAATGGCCGTTTGACCCCCAAAGGGGTCGTGACCCCCAGGTTGAGAACCGCTGCTGTAATTGATTGTACTGGTTGGGTTAAAGTAACAACCAAGTCATCCGCAAATGCTCTTAATCTATAATGATGTCTAATTTTAATTCCCTTTATTTTATTTCACCCTCATGTTTTATTCAGTAGTGGTTCCAAAGTTAAAATAAACAATAGTGGTGATAAGGGGCATCCCTGTCTTATTCCTTTTTCAATTTTAAAAGTTTCTGTTTGTTTATTTATTTATTTATTTATTTATTTTGTATACCGCCCTTCTCCCAGAAGGGACTCAGGGCGGTGAACAGCCAAAATTAAAAAACATACAAATACAAAAGTTGAGATAATTAAAAAGAATTAAATCATTGGCTTCCCAATTTAAAATTTAAAACCCCCAAGTCCCAAAAATTTAAAATCCCAATTAAGAGCCATTTAAGCTAGTCCGGCTTGGTGGAATAAATAAGTCTTCAGGGCCTTACGGAAGGTCCGGAGGTCCGGGATCAGTCGTATTCCAGGAGGCAGCTCGTTCCACAGGGCGGGTGCCCCCCACAGAGAAGGCTCTCCCCCTGTGGGCCGCCAGCCAACATTGCCTGACCGACGGCACCCTGAGGAGGCCCTCTCTGTGAGAGCGTATTGGCCGGTGGGAGGTTATCGGTAAGAGCAGGCGGTCTCGCAGATATCTTGGTCCTAAGCCATGGAGCGCTTTAAAGATGAGAACCAATACCTTAAAGCGCACCCGGAAGACCACCGGGAGCCAATGCAGCTCGCACAGGAGAGGTGTTACATGGGAACGCCACGTTGCTCCCATAATCACCCGCGCGGCCGCATTCTGCACCAGCTGGAGCCTCCGGGTGCTCCTCAAGGGGAGCCCCATGTAGAGAGCTTTGCAGTAGTCCAGGCATGACGTGACGAGGGCATGAGTGACCGTGCACAAGGAGTCCCGATCCAGAAAGGGGCGCAACTGGCGTATCAGGCGGACCTGATAAAAAGCCCCCCTGGCCATGGCCGTCATACGCTCTTCTAAAGACAGCCGTGTGTCCAGGAGGACACCCAAGTTGCGAGCCCCCTCTGTGGGGGTCAGTGACTCGCCCCCAATAGCCAGCGATGGCACCAGCTGGCTATATCGGGACGCCGGTATCCACAGCCACTCGGTCTTGGAAGGGTTGAGTCGAAGCCTGTTCCTCCCCATCCAGACGCGCACAGCTTCCAGACACTGGGACATCACTTCAAGGGCATCATTGGGGTGGTCTGGGGTGGAGATGTACAGCTGAGTATCATCAGCGTACAGATGGCATCGCACCCCAAAACTACGGATGATCTCACCCAGCGGCTTCACATAAATGTTGAACAGGAGCGGTGAGAGGACCGACCCTTGCGGCACCCCGCAAACAAGGCACCTTAAGGTCGACCTCTGCCCCACTGCCAAAACGGACTGCAACCGGTCAGAGAGATAGGAGGAGAACCACCGCAACATGGTGCCTCCCACCCCCAATCCCCCCAGCCGGCTCAGCATGATACCATGATTGATGGTATTAAAAGCCGCTGAGAGGTCTAACAGGACCAGAACAGAGCCCTCCCAAGCCCTCCAGAGATCATCCACCAATGCGACCAATGCCATCTCCGTGCTGTACCCAGGCCTGAAGCCGGACTAGCACAGATCTAGATAGACGGTTTCATCCAGGTACTGTGGGAGCTGTCGCGCAACCACACTCTCCACAACCTTCACAATGAAGCGAAGGTTGGAGACCGGACGGTAGTTTGCCAGAACAGCCGGGTCCAGAGAAGGCTTCTTGAGAAGGGACCTCACCACCGCCTCTTTCAAGGCGGGCGGCAAGCAACCCTCTCTCAAAGAAGCATTTATAATCCTCTGGAGCCAGCCTCGTGTTACCTCCCGGGTGGCCAGTACCAGCCAGGAGGGGCACGGGTCCAATAAACATGTGGTTGTGTTTAACCTCCCCAGGATCCTGTCCACGTCCTCAGGAGTCACAGGGTCGAACTCGTCCCAGATAACATTCTCAAGACCAGCCTCAGTCAACTCGCCAGGATCTACCCAGAGTCCAAGCCTTCCCGAATCTGAGCGATTTTATTGTGCAGATACTGTGCAAAATCCTCAGCCTGCCCTTGCAAGGGATCTTCCCGCGCTTCCTGATGTAGGAGGAAGCGAGTCACCCTAAACAAGGCGGCTGGGCGGTTATCTGCTGATGCAATAAGAGCGTAAAAGTAGTTACACTTTGCCGCTTTTATCGCCACTAGATAGGTCTTAATATGAGACCTAACTAGTGTTTGGTCAGATTCGGAGCGACTAGCCCTCCAACCACTCTCTAGGCATCTTTTCCGGCGCTTCATCTCCCTCAGCTCCTCGGAGAACTAAGGGGCCGGGCAGGTTCGGCGTCGGGTCAGAGGCCGCAAAGGCATGACTCAGTCCAGAGCACTGGCGGCCGTCCTATCCCAGGCAGCCACCAGGTCTTCAACCGAGTTGTGAGCCAGAGTTTCAGGAACTGGCCCAAGCTCCCTCTGGAACCTATCAGGATCCATCAGGCACCTGGGGCGGAACCACCTGGTTGGTTCTGCCTCCCTGCAGTGGGGTGCAGCGGTCAAAAAGTCCAGCCTCAGGAGAGAATGGTCCGACCATGACAGGGGTTCAGTAACTATATCCCCTATATCCAGACCACTCAGCCACTGACCAGAGATAAAAACCAAGTCCAGAGTGTGTCCTCTCGCGTGAATAGGGCCATGAATTAGTTGTGTCAGGTCCATGGCTGTCATTGAAGCCATAAACTCCTGAGCCATCCCAGATGCCTCACCCGCAGACGGCAGGTTGAAATCCCCCATGATCAAAAGTCTGGGGGTATCAACCGCCACCCCGGCAATAACGTTGAGAAGCTCGGGCAGGGCCGCTGTCACGTGGCAGGGAGCCAGGTACACGATCAGCAGGCCCACCTGCATCCCATGGCCGCACTTCACCAGGAGAGACTCACATCCGGCTATCTGAGGTACAGTGGCCTTCCTCGGATCAAGACCTTCCTTTATAACGGCCACCACCACCCCACCCCTGCCCTGGGATCTTGGCTGATGGAATGCGTGGAAACCTGGTGGGCACATCTCTACGAGGGGGACCCCCCGCTCTTGGCCCAACCAGGTCTCTGTAATACCTGCCAGCTATTAAACCACCATTAATTATTATTTGTGCTGTTTGTCTCTGATATATTGCCTTAATAGATTGTGTAAAGTATTCTCCAAACTGCATCTTTTCTATTATTTTCAATAAAAATTGCCAATTCAATCGATCAAATGCCTTCTCCGCATCCAAAAAGATAAGCGATGCAGGGACTTGGTTGTTCCTTTCCAAATATTCCAATAAGTTTACAATTTGTCTTACATTACCTTTCATTTGTCTCCCACTTATAAATCCAGATTGGTCATTATGAATCATTTATTGCATAATTACCATTAACCTATTTGCTAGTATTTTAGCAAAAATCTTATAATCAGTATTTAAAAGCGATATTGGCCTATAATTCTTAGGTTGACTATGATCTTGGTCCTCCTTTGGAATCAATGAAATAAAAGCTGTTCTCCAAGAAGGGGGTACATCTCCTCTGGCTTGGATCTTCTGAAATAGTTCCTTAAGTGGTTCTACCATTTCTAACTGCAAATTTTTATAATAAACAGCTGTCAATCCATCTGTGCCTGGAGCTTTACCCCCCTTCAACTGTTTAATTGCTAAAATGATTTCCTCCGAAGTTATTGGTCGGTTCAATCCTTCCCTCTGCTCTGGTGTAATTACAGGAATATTCTCCTCCTGTAAATATCTGTCTATGTCTTTACCTTGAATTGTATCACTAGCATATAACTTTGTATAGAATTCTAAAAAAGCTTTTTTAATCATATTTTGTTGATATACCTCTTTACCTTTAAATTCTATCTTCTCTATAGTACGTAGCTTTTGTTTCTTCCTTAACAAGTGGGCTAACCATCTACCTGGTTTATTTGCATTACAAAAAGTATTATGTTTAGCATATTGTAAATTAGTTGCCACTTGGTCTGCCATCAACATATTAAACTGCCCTCGTAACAAATTTATTGTTTCCTTTATTTTCTTATCTGTTGAATTCAGTATGAGTGCCTGCTCTTTCATTTTTATTTCCTCTTCTAAATCCCTCCGTTTTTTTCCTTGTCTACGGCTATATTTATTATTCAAATGTATTAAGGTTCCTCTCATATATGCTTTACTTGCACCCCAGACCGTTTCCATAGGTGTACCTTTGTTCATATTCATAACAAAAAATTCTTTCATTTGTTTTTTACATTCTTTCACATTTTCCTCATATCTAAACAAATTTTCATTTAACCTCCAAGACCTTCTAGGTCCCTTTTCCTGCTCTAATTCCATCCACACCGGACTATCATCAGATAAAATTCTTGAACATATCTTTGTCTTCTTTACCCTAGGAAAAAAATCATTAGTAATCAATATGAAATCAATCCTGGAAAGGGATTGATGTCTGTCAGAAAAGAAAGTAAAATCCTTTTCTTCCGGATTTTGTTCTCGCCAAATATCTCTCAACTCCATATCATCCATCATATCAAAAAAAGATTTAGGCAGTCTTGCATGTTTTTGGATATTTTGAAGTAATCCTTTTTTATCCTTTTGAGTGTCCAGTACTCCATTCCAATCACCCATTAATATACATGATTTATAATCCCATTGTATTATTTTGGTATGCAAAAACTTGTAGAATTTTTCTTGCTGCTGATTGGGAGAATATACTCCAATTAAAAGTGTTTTCTTCCCCTCTATTAAAAGTTCAATTGCAATGTATCTTCCTTGAGCATCTGCCTCAATTAATTTGGCTGTTAAATCTGTCCTTAGGTATATAACTATACCATTTTTCTTCTCTGGGGCAGATGCAACAAAATGTGTTCCCAGTCTTGAATTTATCAAGTATTTTTGATCTGTCACTCTGATATGTGTTTCTTGCAGACAAATTACATCATTTTTAAACTGTTTCAGATAATGAAATATTTTCTTTCTCTTTTGTGGTGAATTTAAACCATTTGACATTCCAAGTCAAAAATTTAGTTGCCATTCTTGGCACCTTGAAGCTTTAAAAGGGCCAGCTGAAGATCCTTCTGCACCTTTCTCTTCGGTTTTGCCCCCCCCCCCCCACTGCTTCTGTTTTTGTAGCTTCTTGAGCTTTCATTTGAGTTTGCTGTATCTTTAAATCTTGTTATTCTCCTCCCTGGTTGGGAACGGCAGGCAGCACTGGGTAAGCTCAGTCAGTAGACCAATCAGGACCGGGTCTGCAATGACGTTTAGCCCCACCTTCCCTGCTGCTCTCCCAGTTTCGACTCGGTCGACTTGGACAGTTTAGTCTCCTGCTTCTTCTGTCTTTAAAGAAAATATATGCTGCTGCACGGGTCTGCCTTTGTTCTTGTGGTTCTTCTCTTTTTTCTGCTACTTCCAAAGGTGGAACAGTACCAAAAAGTTGCAATAAATGTTCAATAAGTGAGGTCTCTCCTGCAGCTTGTGCCTGTTTACTTTCCTTCTGTCCCTGTATGGCCAGCTCTTCTTTTCTTCTCCTCATTTCTTGAGATGGTGGGCATCCAGCCTTTAATACATTAGTATAAAAATCTCTTGCCTTCCAAATTGTGTTAAGACCATGCCTTTCTCCCATATAATTCACCACCAGTCCAGCTGGAACATCCCATCTAAACTGAATCTGTCAATTTCTAAGTTCATCCACCAAGAAAGCAAACTCCTTTCTGCTTCTCAACAGTTTTGGGGGAATTTCTTTCAGCACTAAAACCTCTTGTCCTGCAATTTGAAGTTTATTTTTATAGAAAGCTTGTAAAATTTCATTTCGGGTCCACCTCGTTGTAAAGTAAATCACAATGTCTCTTGGCAATTGATTTTGGCTGGCAAACCAGGAATTAACACGATATATTTTGTCAATTTGTAATGAGAGATTTGCTTGTTGCTCCCCAGTTATCTTTGCAAAAGCCTCTGCAAAGATCTCTCTCAAGTTCTCTCGATTGTGTTCTCTCAAACCTCTTACTCTCAGGGCAAATTCCATCGCTCTATACTGTAACATCACCACTTCATCTTCTGCCCTATCCACCTTGGTTTGAACTTCATCCATTTTATTTTCCAAATTCAAATTGGACTGATTAATTTCTTCTACTCTTTCATCCAACAATTCAATGTATTTTGCAAGACCCTGAAATGCCATTACTATATCTTCTCTTTTTTTGTTTATTCCGAATTTGTATAACTTCTTTAATTTCAGCCATTTCTTCAGACACTCACTTAATTTTCCCCTCTAAAAAAGAGGTTTGTTGCTTCAAAGCATCCTGCAGAGATTCCTGTAGAACTTCCAAAGTCAATATTTGTGGGTTTGAAGTAGACAAAGATTGCAGTTTTGATGGTTGTGCTGGCGATCCTCCAGCACTTTTAAACCCAGATTTTATTTGCTTAGAAGCCATTTTTAGCTTTCAGTTTATACTTCCTACAGCCACCAAATCAATAAATCCAAATATTTTTAAATCTTTTTTAAGTATTATAGTTTATTTAAAGTCCAAACTGTAGCCTTTCCACTTTAACTCTTTCTTTCTTTGTTGTAGAACCCAGCAATCTTAAACAGCCTCAGAAGCGCTAACAGTGTTAACTATCACTTTCACTATCACGCCCTGTTACAGTTCAGGCGCCATTTTTGCTTTCGTTTTAAAAGTCTTAGAAGGAAGAAGTATAGACACAGAGTTAAAGTTCAGTACTTGCAGTTGCTAGGCCTCCTGTTTTTGTTCTGCCTGCTTTAAGCTTAGTTTGAATCTGAATGTTGATTGCAGGGGTGGTCGTGGCGTCTTGTTCTGCTTGAAGCAGAAAAGCCTCGGATTCGGAGCTCAGCCAGACAACCTGGGAGTTCTCACCTTCCAAGCCCCAGAATTGCTCCTAGGGCTTTTGGGGAGCTCTACCTTGGTCCGGCTGCTCGCCTTCCTCTCTTCTCCGGAGGGGAAGGTTTCCAAGCCACCAGACAGCTGATTTGCACTGTCTTGGCGGTTTTAACGAAATCGCGGGGCTGACGGTCCGAAAGGAGCATCTGTCAGCACCTGCAGAGTCACCAGAAACCTCTTTTTCTCTTTTTTGAATTCATAAAGATTGATAAAGTGGATTACAATACAAAATGGATACTTTTTAACCGGCTGAGTTGAATTGTGGATTGTAGAGAGACATCTTCAGGAGAAATAAGACTATGATACTAAACTTTTTGTTTTGAGGGAAAACTTTGAAGTAGTGAGAAAAAAAAATAAAAGCTTGAACTTTTGAATAATAAGCTGTGAGAACTAAGGAGGATTTGTGTGTCTACAAGCAGTTAGACTTTGATGATTAAAAAAGGAGAATTACAATGTGGCATTAAATTGGAATAATATCAACCCAGAAAGAATAAAATGGCACAGGAACTTAAGGAAATGATGAAGATAATGTGCTTGGAAATAAAGGAAATTATTACAATCTTGCATGGAAAATCAAAACTTGATGATTCAAAGACTGAGCCACAATACATGGAAGCTGAAAAGGAAATAACCAATGAAAAACAGGAAAGAGAGATTGACAACGAAGAAGAAGACAAAGACAAAGAGACTGACTATGAAAAATTAAACAATGATATGGGTTGTAATAATAAAAGGGAGAACCTTAAAGACTACAGTGAGATTAGTAATGGGGAATATAGAAAAAGGGGAAAGAAACAAAGAAGGAAAAGAGGATAGAATAGAAAAAATATAAAAAGATTAAATGATTACACTGGGATTTACAGTGAAAGTACAAGAAAGAAGGAAAAGGGATGGAAAATAATGGGAAATAAAGGGCAAAACAAAAGATTTTATGACTTTAAAATACAAAACAAATATACTGGGATAAACAATGGAAATATAAGAAAAAGGAAAGAGAGAGGAGAAATAATGGGAAATATAGGGCAGAATAGGAGAGTTTAGAATCTTAAAACACAAAAGAAAGGAAGAGGAAGGAAAAAGAAAAAAAATAGAAGAGGAGAAAGGGAGAAAGAAATGAAAGAGGGAATACATTTAGAATTATAAGATTTAACAGATAAGATGAATGTTAGAAAAAAGACAAAATAGTGATATCAATTAAGTGATTTTAAATGACAGGAAAATATAGAGATGTATGAAATAAATGAAATAAGACTTATGTTTTATGTTTTAAATATGCTATATTGAAAATTAGAGAAATTGCAAGAATTGTCATATTCTTAATTGCAGTTGGAGGTTTATAAAATGATAAATTGTAATAATATGAATAAATTTAATTGGGGGAATTGTAATAAATTGTAACATTTTAAATTATATATTTGAAATGTAATCAAAAAATGGAAAAGAAGGCAAATTAAGATTACAATAAGAACTAATTAGATCGGGGGAAATTAGAAAAGATTAAGATGTGATTTATAAACATATATTGTTAATAATTAAAAAGGTAAGAGGAATTTTGAGAAATATATTTAATAAATGAAAGAAAGATCAGCGTTGCCTGGACACCATAGTGGAAAATATTAAATTGAAAATGTATACAGCAATAGAGAGAGAGGAAAGAAGAAACAGAGAGATGGAAGAGAAGGGCAAGGAGAAGAGAGGGGAGGAAGGAAGGGAGGGGAAATTAGAGTATGAGAGAGGGTTAGTCAGAGAGGAAGAAAGGAGGAGAAGGAGAAAGGAAGGGGAAGTAGTAAGGAGTAGGAGAGGAGGGAAAGAAAGGAAGAAGGAAGGAAAAAAGGGAGATGGAAGAGACTGAGAAGAAAGATTGCTGTATAACAAAAAAAGAGGAAATGAAAGAAAGGCAACCCCGAACACACATATAAATATTAAGATAAAGAAGGAATTGTTAAAAAATAAAAGAGAATAATTGTGAATAAGTAGGAAAATTAGAATTTGAGAGCGAATGAAGATGTTGTTTATACAAATAAGCACAGAAATATTGAGATACGAATTAAAGAAAAAATAGGGGGGGAAAGGAAGATTTTGGCAAAAATTGTAATTGAGTAAAATGTATTTGAACTTGAAAAAGTGTATAAGATAAGATATGGCCAATACTCTGTTCAAAAAAGATGCGGGTGAATGTGGGGGCGGGAATCAATAAAACTTGATTAAAAAAACACAAAATGGATTCTTACCTAAGAGACAAATTAAAGACAACATGAGAATAATCTTGAACACTGGAATATTGGAATATTGGAATATTATGAAGTGCATCCAGAGAAACAAATGGCCTTGTTTTTTCTTGACACTCAGAAGGCCTTTGACAACGTGAACTGGCAATTTATGATGATGCATCTAAAAATTATGGATTTTGGAGAAAAAAAATATTAATATGATTAAGACAATATACCATATGCAATCAGCAGTGATGGTAAATGGAGATATGACTGAAAAGGTTAATATTATGAAGGGTACAAGGCAGGGATGTCCTTTATCCCCATTGCTATTTGTATTGACATTGGAGGTATTAAACAGAAATATAAGAGAGGATAAAGAGATAAAGGGTATGGAAATAAAAAAGGAGGTATATAAGTTGCAGGCATTCACAGATTATTTGGTATTTATTTAGAAGATCCACAAGAAAGAGGGCCAAAGCTATTAGAAAGAATAGAAGAATATGGTGAGGTGGCAGGACTGAAAATTAATAAGGACAAAACGAAAATCTTAATGAAAAATATCACAGAAAAACAGAAAAGGGACTTGACGAAGAGATTAGATATCCAGATTACAAAGAAAATAAAATAGGGATACAATTAACAGCAAAATGTGTAATGTTGGAAGTGCCACCAGATACCTGGGTTTTATTATCACGTGGTGGAATGCGTAAAAGCAAAAAGATACTGGACAAAAATACATCCGTGGCTGGAAAAGATGATAAAACAACACATTGATTTACCAGTTATTTTTGTTGGGGATTTTACCTGAAACCTAAAGTAAGGGGATTACATATCTAATTATTCATGTATTAACTGCAGCTAGAATTGTATTTGCACAAAACTGGAAAAGTGAAGAGATCCCTACTGATGAGAACGTGATCAGGAAAATATTAGCATGTGCAGAAATGAATAGGCTAATACTTGCTATTAAGGCGAAATAACAAACTGAATATTATATGACATGGGAACTATTTTATCGATGGTTAGAGAATAAAAACAGAAGTTAAAAATAGGGAAACAAAAGAGGCGATCGCGCACGAAGTGCGTGCACAAAGAGAACCAGTAGTAAAGCCGGTTAGAACCTATCCCTGGGGAGGTGCCACCTATAGAACATCTTATAGAGGTTTTCCTTGTAGGAAGTTACTAGTGTGATTTTTAATTTTTTTCCCCATAAACTTTGCCAATTGTCTAAATCGATATTGTGTCCAAAATATTTACACTAAGTTATCATTGTTTCTTTCACCTGTTCCTCAATCATATCTTCTTCTAATAAATATTGATATAGTTTACTTTTGGTCTTGCCTTCCTTGCTAAATAAAATTTTATCTAATTCTGATGATTCTTGCTTTATGCCCCATTCGTTTTTATCTTATCTTTAAATTTAGATTCAATTTGGAGATACGCCCACCATTCCAATTCAATTCCTTCTTCCTTTAAAGTATTTCTCGCTTTTAATTCTTTCTCATTCAAAATATCTTTATAGGTGACAACTCCCCCTCGTTTTGTCAAATTTGGATGTGTGTACATTTCTAACGTTGATACCCAATTAGGAATTTCCATATAATTATTTATTTTTATTTTCTTCCAAATATCCAATAATTCTCTCCTAATATAATGCCTCCAGAAGTACTGATGGACTAAATGTTTTTCCTCCCTTAAAATAGCGTGCCACCCTGTCTGTAAGTCATGACCTTCTAGTGCCGATAGTCTTGTGTTTTTAAGTTGCATCCACTCACTTAGCCAAACCAACGCCGCTACTTGATAATACTTTGTCCAGTCTGGTAGGCCAAATCCTCCTCTTTCTCTAGAATCTTGTAATAATTTGAATCTGATTCTCCGAAACAAAAGTTTTTTATTTTTTATATTCAAACAACCAAACATTACACAATCAATTTTATCCCCACTCAACCCCCTCCAATTCCCCCCCCCCAACTTCCCAGAGCAAAAACAGGATATAGCATTTAACAAACATAAGCTAAAATATGCTAACTATTACAGAATTCAAAACTCTCACACTTGTTAACTCCTCTTTTAAAAATTATACTTCAACCTTCCTTTTATAAATTCTCTTATCACATTTCACATTTGTAAAAAAAAACAAAACATCATAATATTTTAAACATTTTAAAATCTCTTAATACATTAGCAGAACATTCTCCAAAATATAAGTTTCAAAACTTTCAAAAAGTTATCCATTAAATTTTAAGTTATCCACCTTTAAACTTTAATACTTTAAAACTACCATAAAATTCAAAAGTTATCCAACTTTAATTAAATCTTTTAACATCATCAGACAATCTCCAAAATATGACCAGTCTTTCTTTCTTTCTATATTTTTTCCAGTCCTTCTTCAATAATATTATCTTCTTCAGCATTGCTCCTCCCCCTGCTTTTATTTTCAAAAATTTTTGGGTTTGAAATTGTAGTTGGTATGTCTTAGGAATTCGTTCTCTTCTTGGGATTGTTTCCTTTAATTTGAAGCCCCCATTTCGACTCTTCCTGCATTTGTAATCCATCAGTTCATTCCTTATATATTGATTCTGTCTGTAGAGTCAAAACTTGTCAAAATATTTATCAACCTGCAGTAAAGAGTCTTCTTGCTGTTTCTCAGTTAATTGAATGGAAGCCTCTTCCAGAACCTGTGTTTTCGATATAATAACCTCCATTTTAGCCCCAGCAATGTCTCTTCTATCCTCCAAAGCCGCATTGTCCTGATTAATTTCTTCCTCTTTTCCAGCCAGCAAGTCATTATTATTCCCCAATTTAAAATCTTGAATAGTTATTTAATTATCTGTCTTATCTCAGCAGTAAAAGATTTTAAAAACTCTTTTAAGTCCTTCGCAGTCACTACTTGTAAGTTTGCTGACTCATATAATCCATCTTTAATTTCAGCCATTTTTCAATTGTCTCTTTATGTTTGTATTAATTCGGCTATCAAGTCATTAACTCCAATTATTTCCAAGCAAAGTAGAGATATAAGTTAGTTAAAATCAATACCACAGTCTTTTCCATTCCACTTCCACTTTAAATCTTTTTCTTGAATAACCCGATAGCTTTAACAATGTTACTGATGTTAACAAGGACTTTCACTTATAAGTTTCATTTTCACACCCTAAGGCGCCATCTTTTTTTAAACGGAGTTAACGTACAATACTTGCATTTTTAGTCTCCTGGATTAACTCTGCCAGCATCCAAAATCCAATTTCTTTGTAATCCTTTTAGTTGCTTGCTGGTGTGGTCGCGATGCTTCGGTCTGCTTTAAGCAGACTCGTCCCGGCTCTGGAGCTTTGAAGGGCTTTCAGTTTGCTCTCACCCTGCAAACCCCAGGCTTTAAAAAAAAAGCCTGGAGGTATAGGGGAGCTCTACCCAGACCCTTCTGCTCTTCTCTCCCCCTTTTCCCTGGGGGAGAGTTTTAAAGCCGCTAGACAGCTGATTTTTGCTGTTCTAGCGGCTATACGGAGTCACGGGGCTGGAACTCCTAAAAGGAGCTCCGTCGGCATTTCGCCAATTTGAATCTGATTCTCGGTCATTTCTCTTGCCATATGAATTTTGAAATGAGTCTGTCCAAATTTGTAAAAAAATCTTTCTTGAGCTGAATTGATATGCATTGGAATAAAAACATTTTCGGAAGAACGTTCATTTTGATGGTGGCTATCCTGCCCGTTAGAGATAGCTGTAATTTTCCCCATTTTTCCAAATCAGACCTAATTTGCGCCATTAATTTGTCATAGTTATCTTCTTTAAGTGTGATGCATCTCGCTGTCAATTGAATTCCCAAATATCTTATTTTTTTCATAGTCTGAATATTTATCTTCTCCTCCACTTCTTTTTTTTTTTGCTCTTCAGTCATATTTTTAACTATCATTTTTGTTTTATCCTTGTTTATTTTCAGGCCTGCTACTTCCCCATAGTCCTCCAGCACTTCCATCAGCCTAAGACCAGATTGTACAGGCTCTTCAATAATAAATACAAGGTCGTCTGCAAATGCCTGTACCTTAAAACTTTCTTTTCTTACTTTTAAAACTTTGATTTGTTTGTCTTCTCGAATTGTTCTAATTAAAGCCTCTAGTGATGAAATAAAAAGCAGTGGTGATAGCAGACAACCTTGCCTTGTGCCTTTTTGGATTAAAAAGTTCTTTGTCATTTCCCCGTTTATCCCCACTCTGGCTTCTTGTCTGGAGTAGATTGTTTTAAACATCTTTATAAATTTCCCCCCGAAATCCATATATTTTAATTGTTCTAATATGAAGTCCCATTTAACATTATCGAATGCTTTTTGCGTGTTGATAAATATCAATGCCATCTGTTTTTCATTATGGACTTCATAGTATTCTATCATATCCAAGATAATCCTAATGTTGTTCCTTATATGCCATCCAGGAAGAAAACCGTTTTGATCAGTATGAATGAAATTCTCTAAAATTTTCTTTAGTCTGTCTGTCATAATTGTCATAAATATTTTATAATCTGAATTTAGTAGGGATATCGGCCTATTAATATAAGTCAAATCGGAATTTTCCTTGGGAATCAATGTGATTGTTGCTTCTTTCCACGATTCAGGTATCTTAGCTTCATTAAGTACATCATGATACACATCTAGTAACAGTGGGCTAAATAATTCCTGGTGATTTTTATAAATTTCTGAAGGTAGACCATCTGGGCCTGGTGCTTTGTTACTTTTTTGTTTTTTGATATCTCCCTCAGATATCTCCCATGCTGTTATATAATTATTTAATAAATTTTTACCTTCCTCCGAGATTATGGCTGTTTTTTGTAGGTATCTTACCTTCTTCTATCTTCTCCTTATCCTCATATAGGTTTTTTAAAAACTCATACACTACCTTCCTCTTTTCCAGAGTGCTGTTCCCACTGTCCATAGCTGGGATCTTCCCTCAGATTTTGACAGTAACTGAGTGAGAGCTGATAAAACTCTCCCTGTTAAGGCATGCCTCCAATCCCATGATCCTCCAGTCTATCACTCAGTTACTGACAAGAGCTGAAGTGAATTTCAGAGCTGTGGTTTTTTTGAATATAACTTTCCTTATTTTTTTCTACTTCTGGTTCTCTCCCTGATTTCTTTCAATCGTTTAGGCATTTTGTTATTTTTGATTACCCTTTTTTTGGGTTCGTGTGGTTTTTGGACTCCCTACTGGCTGCTGATCGCATGTGGTGAGTCTGTCTCCCGGGCCGCCCACGCTTTGTGGGTTGCAGCCGCCGGATTCCGACTCTTCGGGGCAGATCTGGCACGACAAACTTGGCCGCAAGAAGGGGACGAGCGAGCAGGCTTGCCGCTATCCCCGCTTCTCTCCACGCTGTCGGCAGCGGCTTCGGGGTAGCATCACACTGACAGTGCGCTCCCCGCCTTCTTTGATTGCTGAGCGGCGGTGCTGGTCAAGGCCCATTTGGCGCGCAGGCTTGCCGCCAGTTTGAAACGCCGCTGCAATCGTTTGCTTTGGAGGAGCGTCATCCTAGAGGTGCGCCCTCCGTTTCGGCCTTCATTCTACTGGCGAGGACAGCGCCGCTCCGGCTGTCCCTCAGAGGCGTGAGTCGTCTATTCAGTCATTTGGACTTGGCGGCAGCAGCGGGCACCATTTTGTTGACTGTGTTGGGGCGCCCGCCATTTTCCCTGTACTATTAGAGCCTGCCATTTCATCGGAGGCCAAGGGGGCGGAGTTTGGTGATTGCGGCAGGCCGTTGCTGCCTCTGGCCTGTGATGGGACCCCCTACTACAACATTTAATTGCTGGGACTGGCCTTTCACCTAAGAGGCCTTCAGACTTTCTTTTGCTGGACGTTCCATCTGTATATAGTTGCCTTATTACAAACAAACAAAAAAATAAAAGAAATAAAATAATAATAATAAAAACATAATAATAATAAATTATAAATAGTTTTTTTAAAAAAAGATAGTTGGCAACTGAGGACTGCATCTGGTGCCCCAGTGCTATTCCTCATACTTGCAGGTTCCGTGCCTTCCTTGGTCGGGCTTGGCAATTTCCTAGTGGCATGGTGGACCATGCGCTCTCGTCCGACCTTGAGCCTGACCATAGCCCAGCACACAGTCCTGCTAAGCGGGCCAAGAAGTTTTCAAGGAAGCAGGCCGTGTCTTCCAGCCTCACTTCCCAGAAGTCTAAAGTTTCCAAGGGCTTGGACAGAGATGCTCAGCGCTGCCATAACGCCCTTGAGAGACAGTGGGACAAAGCGAGATTGGCTGCTGTGGCAGAAGTGGGCCTTGGCACGAGCGCCGCTCAACACACTGCTTCAGCTTCAGTAGCGGTGGCCTCCTCATCTTCAGGGTCCCCAGCCTCATCTCCAGAATGGAATGCCCCTCCGGTTACTCAACAGGATCAGCATTTACGCCTGTCCAACGGTGTGTCCCAGTCCTTGCCGGATGTTTCTAGAGCGGGGCTGACCTCTTCGCAAGAGGCCTTCTTGTTATCTACCTGAGGCCATGTTTACCCCAACTGTGGCTGGCCTTCATGGTCCTGATGGGGTGATTCCTCCAGTGCCTCCTGACCTGCAAGCCTTTTTCGCATCAGCATTTTCTTCGTTCCTGGCTGCCGGTCTTCATCAAGCGTCTCAGGTTCCACCCCTTCATTCCACAGGGCAGCCTGTTCAACTGCTTCATCAGGTCGCTTTGACCCAGGTCACCAGGAAGCCGTCCTCCTCTTCCTCCTGGGCTGATTCTGACCATGGTGAAGAATGCCCGGAGGGCATCGAATTTTCGGATGATGAGGACTTACCACCGGACTCCCCAGCCTTCACGGGGTTGTTCCGCCCTTCGATGTTCAAATTGTTATTGCACAATGCCCGTCTTACCACCAATTTGAGCTCCTCAGGCCTTAACCTGTCTGGCACCTCCATGTCCACAGGGCCCCATGATGCTTTGTTTCTGTCGGCTAAACCCGACAAAGAGGTGATCCCGTGCCCCCGCCTGTTCCTGGACATGCTACAATCTCCTTGGGGGCAACCCGAATCTCTGACATCACCCAGCACCCTTGACAGGAAACTACTGTGCTGCTCCTGACCTCGAGGATCTCTTGGCCCTTCCCACCGTGGACCCCCCTGTGGCTTCCTTGGCCTCCAACTCCTTAGTCTCTACTGACCCTCTAGATGGTCTAAAGTCAGAGGACCGCAGAGCGGAACTGGCCTTTCGCAGGTCACATCAGGCAGTCGCCTGGGCGATCAGGATGGCGACCGCTACCTCTTTCTTTAATAGAACCTCGCTGATATGGTTGAAACAACTCCAACAGAGGTTGCCTCCGGAAGAGACTAGATTACACCAGGACATAAATAAGATTGTGGCTGCTACCGAGTACTCGGCGGATGCTTCCCTGAATTCGGTGAAGTTCGCCTCCCGGGCCTTAGCGTCCACCATCTCTTCCAGGCATTTATTCTGGCTTCGCCATTGGAAGGCCGACCTTAAGGCCAAATGGAGGCTGGCATCTGCTTCCTATAAGGCGCCGAACCTGTTCGGGCCTGCCTTGGAACCGCTCCTGATAGAGGATCATGACAAGCGTAAGATCCTTCCGACCTCGTACCGCCGTACCGAGAGGAGATACACTCCGTACAGCCAGCGCCCGCCCTTTCGTTCCTTTCAAGGCTCGGGCGGCTTCTTCTCCCGCAGACCCTCTTTCTCGGGCCCAGACCGGGCACAAGGACGGGATTCCTTTCACGACCGGAGCAAGTTCCAGCCACAATCTAAATGCCCCTTTCGTGGCTCCAACTACAGACAGTCTTACAGAGGCAAATGCCTCGCCTCTCCTGGGTCCCATCGGCGGGAGACTTCAATTGTTCCATCGTCAATGGGCCCGTTCAACCAAGGACTCTTGGGTGCTACGCACCATTTCTTCAGGTCTCTCTATCGAATTTGTTGGAACCCCGCCGAGTCGCTTCGTCCCCTGCCCGGTACCATCATCTGTGGATCGTCACCACCTGATGCTGCAGGAAATTGCCCATCTGCTAAGCATAGAAGCGATAGAACCGGTTCCCTCTACTGAACGGGGATCAGGTTTCTATTTGACCTTTTTTCTTGTCCCCAAAGTCCCTCGGGGGGCTGGCGGGATATCCTGAATTTTAAAGCTCTTGAACCTGTCGGTGGTGTATCACAGGTTCAAAATGCACTCTCTTCGGTCAATCCTGGCGGGTGTGCGGAGACGAGACTTATTTCAATCGGTGGACCTAAGAGAAGCCTACCTGCATGTTCCAGTATGCCCCGGTCACAGACAATTTCTGCGGTTCAAGTACGACGGGCGGCATTTCCAGTACTGGGCAATGCCATTTGGCCTGTCCTCCGCGCCTCGCACGTTCACAAAACTCGTGGCGGTAGTGGCTGCCTCACTCCATCTACATCCTGTACAAGTGATGTGCTATCTCGACGATGTCTTAATACCTCTTAATAATAATATCCTCTTCTCCAGCTCAGGCATCGCACGACCGGAGTCTCGTTCTGGACACTTTCCAACACCACGGGTTCTTGATAAATCTCGAGAAGAGCCACCTTGTTCTGGCCACGAGACTGATTCACCTCGGAGCCTTGATACACTCAGTCAAAGGGCAGGTTTTCCTCTCCCCAGACAGAGCTCAAAGTATCACCGACCTGATTCTTCGAATTCAGGCCTTGGAGAAGGTGCCACTCTCACTTCTTGCCCAACTGCTAGGGAAAATGGTGTCCTGTTACAACATCGTTCCGTGGGCACGCAGACATTCCCGAGCATTGCAGTGGTTCCTTCTCCCCTTCCAATGGTCGGGCCGCTCCGCTTCGAGTCACCAGGTGTACTTACCTCCTCAGACCCGTCTGTCGCTGACCTGGTGGCTGTCACCAGCGATTCTGCAGGGCTGCGACTTTCTGGAGCCGGAGAGGCTGACCTTAACGTCGGACGCCAGTCTACGGGGTTGGGGGGCGCACCTCGGCAACCTTGTGGCGCAAGGTCACTGGTCCCCGACAGAACACCGCTGCAGCATAAATCTGCTCGAGCTGCGGGTGGTCAGGTTGGCACTTTGCCATTTCAGGAAGTCGGTGGAGGGACGCCACATACTGATCCTTACCGACAATACGACAGCAAAGGCGCACGTAAACAAGGAAGGCGGCACAAGATCCAGGTCACTGTTAGAAGCGGAACATCTCTTCAACTGGGTGGAGCGTCATTTGTGATCAATAAAGGCGGACCACATCTCGGGGGTGGACAACGTTCGGGCCGACTGGCTCAGCCGGGAGCTGATCGATCTGGCAGAGTGGCAGCTCCACCCTCACCTGTTTCATGAGATTTGCCGAAGGTTCAGGATGCCAGTGATAGACTTGTTCGCTTCTCGGACGAATTCCCAACTGCCATGATTCGTGTCCCGATATCCGGATCCGTCGGCAGAGGATCGCGACGCCATGAGGTGTCAATGGCCGAGGGGCCTTCTCTATGCATTTCCCCCCATCCCTCTGCTGTCACGAGTCGTGAAGAAATTGCTGTGGGAAAAGGCGGATCCTGGTTGCTCCCAACTGGCCTCACAGGGCCTGGTATGGAGACCTCGTCGCCCTCTCCGTGGCACCGCCCTGGGTGATTCCACCCCACCAGGTATCGCTTCACCAAGGGGCCATTTGTCATCCGGAGCCCCAGTGGCTCCACTTGACCATTTGGCATTTGAACGCGTCATCCTGAAAAAGTCACATCTGTCGGATGGTGTTGTCGAGATTATACAAGGTGCCAGACGTCCTTCCACATGCCGTATTTATGAGGCTTCCTGGAGAGCCTTCCGTGCTTGGGGGGCTTCGAGTTATGTGGACCCCACCTCGGCGTCCTGGAAGAAGTTTTGGAGTTCCTACATTTGGGACTTAAGAAGGGTCTGGCTCCTGCGACATTGCGGCGTCAAACAGTGGCCTTATTCACCGTCTTGAAGTATCCTCCCTATGACTCTCTCTCACACCATCCCCTTATCAGAGGTTTTCTTCACAGCGCGACGAACCTGTGTCCACCTCAGGTCCACAGGTACCCTACCTGGGACCTCCCTCTTGTGCTTCAAGCTCTGACATCACCCCCCTTTGAGCCTCTGCGGCCGACTACTCTGAAACATTTGTCGCTTAAGATTGTGTTCCTGTTAGCTATCACCTCTGCCCGGAGGGTGTCAGAGCTCTCGGCACTTTCAATTCGGGAGGACCTTTGTATTTTCCGTGATAGCGTAGTGATTCTGAGACTTGATCCTACATTTATTCCGAAGGTGAATTCTCTGTTTCACCGGGCGCAGGAACTCTCCTTGCCGGACTTCTGCCCCTCTCCTCAGAACTCTACCAAACGATGATGGCATACTTTAGACGTTAAACGGGCACTTCGTATATACATCCGCCGGACTGCCACCTTTCGTCGGACGGAGGCTCTGCTGGTCTCCTTCCACCCGGCCTCTATGGGCCAGATATCCGCAGCCACGGTTGGCAGGTGGCTCAAGGCGTGTATTTCCTTGGCGTATGAGTTGTCAGCGAAACCTGTTCTGGGGCGCATTCTACCGCACTCCACCCACAGCACGGCTACCTCTGCATGGGCGACACAAGCTTCGGTGGAAGACATTTGCCGAGCTGCCACATGGTCCTCGGTGTCGCAGTTCATACGTCACTATCGGATTGACTCGTACGCTTCTTCGTACGCTGCCTTTGGGCGGCGAGTCCTGCAGAGCGTTGTCTTGGACAAGGGTTCGGGGGCAGCCAGTCTCCCGCCCTAGTACTTTAAGCTTGGGTATGTCCCAGCTATGGACAGTGGGAGCAGCACTCTGGAAAACGGACGTTGACTTACCTGAACGTCCCTTTTAGGAGTCCTGTGACCACTGTCCATTTCCCTTCCCCTATTCTGTTGATATTCTGGTGTTGCAGTTTCTTTCAGACTGTCTGCCTTGGTTCCTAAGTGAAGACCTGTTTCTTATGGACTTACTGTTGGACTTCTCTGTGGCGTCTTGCTGTGTCTTCGTGATAGACTGGAGGATCATGGGATTGGAGGCGTGCCTTAACAGGGAGAGTTTTATCAGCTCTCACTCAGTTACTGTCAAAATCTGAGGGAAGATCCCAGCTATGGACAGTGGTCGCAGCACTCCTAAAAGGGACGTTCAGGTAAGTCAACGTCCGTTCATCTCATTTTGATAAATTAATTCTCCTTCTTCATTATGTAATTTACTAATCTGGTTCTTTTCTTTCCATTTTCTTAATCTATAAGACAGCCATCTTCCTGACTTATTCACATTCTCAAAAAAAAAAATGTTTAATGCTTTTAATTTGTTGTGCCATATTTTCCTTTTCAATATTTAATTTGTATTTAATTGTGTTTATTTGTTGTTTCAATTCCCGTTTTATGGGTTCTTTCTGCAGCTCTTTTTCCAGTTTGCTATGACCTTCCTCTAAATTTTTTTGCCATTGTCTTTTTTGTTTGTTGTCTTTGGCCATGTATGATATTGCGATACCCCTCATAAAAGCTTTTGCCATGTCCCACAGTTTCTGATTGTTCGTATCCTCTTTTTTATTACTTTGAAGAAAAAAAACTCATTTGATCATCCATCTTTAATTTAAATTCATTTTGATTCAAGATTGCTTTTTTTAGGGTCCTCCTCCTTGTCTTTTTTTGCCCTTTCCATTTAATTTTAATGGGATTGTGATCTGCCCACAAATTTATGTCAATATTAACTTCTTCAATTCCCAGATTCAAATCTGTTGATGCCGAAACCATATCAATTCGAGACCAAGATTGATGTCTACCTGAATAATAAGTATATTTTTTCTTATCCCCATTTCTTTTCCTCCAACAATCCTTTATGCTTAATTCTTCCACCATCTTGAAAAATGAATTAGGTAATATCCTTCTAACACTTTTCTTTTGTTTGTCATTTCTATAGTCTAATTCTCTATCTACAATCGCATTGAAATCACCAATTATACACAAATTATCGCATTCTAGGTCTCTAGTCACCTCCTGTATTGACTACTGCAATGCTCTCTACTTGGAGCTGCCCTTGAAGACCACTCGGAGACCTCAGATGGTACAGAATGCGGCCGCACAGGTTGTGATGGGAGGGTCCCGATACTCCCACGTTACACCTCTCCTGCGTGACTTGCATTGGTTGCTGGTTGCCCTCCGGGTGAGATTCAAGGTGCTGGTGATGACCTATAAAGCCCTACATGGCTTAGGCCCAGGATATTTGTCGGACCATCTGCCA
Organism: Arizona elegans; assembly: GCA_022577455.1. Lineage (NCBI taxonomy): Eukaryota > Metazoa > Chordata > Lepidosauria > Squamata > Colubridae > Arizona > Arizona elegans. The sequence continues at coordinate 165,577,587 of JAKOOJ010000001.1, read as the reverse complement.
CCAGCAACAGCTTCCCATCCCCCGGTGCATTCTCACGGGGAGGGCCTACTCAGGGTGCCGTCGGCTAGACAATGTTGGCTGGCGGCCCCCAGAGGTAGAGCGGGCCCACCCTTTGGAATCAACTCCCCCTGGAGCTCCGGTTGGCCCCTGACCTTCGTACTTTCCGCCGCGAACTAAATACATGGCTGTTTAAATCACCCAGCCTGGACTGATGGGGTTTGATCATTTTAATGAGTTTTAACATACATTTAATTTGTATTTTAATATATTTTTATCTGGTTTGATTTTAATTGTTGTGAGCTGCCCTGAGTCCTATGGCGATAGGGCGGCATACAAATCAAATCAAATAAATAAATAAATAAATAAAATAATCATGTTATACAGTTTCTTATAAAATAGTTTTTGGCCCTCATTTGGTGCGTATATTCCAACTAACATCAGTTTTTTTAACAACAGTTAATTCTATTATCAATATTCTGCCCTCTTCATCTTTATACATTTGTATGGCCAAAACACCCTCTTTTACATACGTTACAGTTCCCCCTTTCTTCTGTTATGATGAAGATATGAACATCTTTCCTAACTTAGAGCATTTTAATAGATACTGATGCTGCTGTTTTTTGTGTGTCTCTTGCAACACTATTATAACCACACTTGTTTTATACAGTTTACTAAATAAATTTTTCCTTTTCCCTGAAGAATTTAACCCGTTAACATTTAATGATAGAATTGCTAATTCTTCTTGAAAACCTCTACTTATACTTAGGACTTGTTGCCCTCATTTGTCTGACTTCTTTATATTTCTTGCGTCTACCATCATTGTCTTTCCCATTGTCCACATTCTCTCCTTTCCCATTCATTTTTTCCTTGATTTGGGATTCCCCCCTATTTGGTGACTGTCCTCCTAGTTCTCCTTCTTCCCTTCTTTCTCTTTCCTCCAATTCAACCTCACTACCAAAATTTTGTCTATAAAATTCTTCTATTTTGTCAACTGTGTCCAATCTTAACCTTCTTTCTCCCCAAGATACCATAATCCCTTCTGAAGTCAGCCACTGAAAATTTATGTTTTTCCTTGTTAGTTTTGCTGTAAGCATTTGGTAGGGTCGTCTTAAGTCTCTTACCCCTCTTGGGACTTGTTTAAGCACCACAAGCTGTCTTCCTCGTAACTCTAGTGGATCTTCTCTAGTCCTATGAAGAATCTCATCACGGATCAATTTTTTAACAAATCTAATATGCACTTCTCTAGGTAAATTATATCTATGTGCATAATTCGTGTGGATTCTGTAAATTTCTTCTATTTCATTAATTATTTCTTCCTTCCCAATTCCTAATACTCCTGCCAATAGCTCTGCCATCATCTCCGGAAGGTCCTCTTACTCAGGGGTGGGTTCTAAATTTTTTTACTACCGGTTCTGTGGGCGTGGCTTATTTTGTGGGTGTGGCTTGGAGGTCATGTGACTAGGTGGGCATGGCTAGCTGGTCAGAGTCATTTCTGGAAGGTCCTCGCACTTACGACCAGTCCTCGCACTTACAACCCGACTCATTTGTTTGCTTTTAACACTGATCAGCTGTAGGACGGCCCTTTGAAGCCCCGCGGCAAGAGTTTAAACAGTTTTTTTCCCTCTAGTCATCAACTGGGACTCAGGAGGCAGCAATAGATTGGGGGTGGGACCAAATAAAAGGTAAGAATAACGTGGGGGGGAGGGCGGGGGGGGGGAGAACCGGTTCGGTGACGTCATATCGTCACCGCTACCGGTTCGGCCGAACCGGACCGAACCGGGAGGAACCCACTACTGCTCTTACTTTTCTTCCCTCACATTCTGAAATCATAGAAAATGGGCGGCCTTCTCTGTTTCCAATTGGATTATTGTCTGTTTGAGATCTCTATTGGCTTGAATTAATTTTTCTTCCATCTCCTCCACTTTTTTCCCCCCCTTCCCATTCTATCTTCCATCTCCTGTAATTTTTGTTCATTTTTTAGAATTTGTTGCTGGAAGCATTCAAATATGTCATCCATCGATCTCATCTTTTCTTTCATTTCTCCTGTGTCACTTACTTCTCCTATCTCTCATTTCAAATCCTCATGGTTCTTTAACATAACCTCCTGCATTGTTTGTAGCATCTGTTGTAGATCCTTGAATGAGTTTGATCTCTCTTTCTGTAGCATTCCTTCAATAGATTTTTGCCCTGCTGGATTTAGTTCAATTGTTGTAGTTTGAGCTCCTTGCCTCCTTCCTGCACCATTTCTTGTCAGATTGGGGATACTTGTTATCTTTAATACTACTTTAAATTGACTTCCCCACTTCCTTATATTTCTCTTAGTTTCCTCCAGCACCCTTCAACTATCACTCTCTCAACTAGTTAATTCTCAGTGCTTAACTTTGCAGCTTTCACTCTCTATTTTATGTTTTTAAATGTCTCTTATTTATTCTTTAACTTCCTTTCTTGATCTTTCCTACCCCAACTACAGTCTGCAAACCTTCCCTTTAGTCAACAATTAATTAATAATAAAATATATAATTAAATCACTTAATAATATCAATAATTAATGCAGTAGGTGGTGGAGCTAATAAAATAGTAGTCCAAAGATTGCATAGAAAAAACAATAATAATTAGAGAGATGATTTTTTCATATCCAAATTTACTCCTTAAGTTTCCTCAATGTGTAACATTGGCAGACCATCCAAAATAGGTCTTGTTTTTCTTTAGATTGCCTCTTCTTACTTAAATTGTCTCCAGTTTTTTCCTCAGCCAGTAGGTGTCTCTAGCTCCCTATTATCCTAGTTGACAGTCAGTCTTTCTTCAAAATGTCTGCGTTCGCCAATTAATCAGCACTTTCGCTCACAAATTAAATTGTCTACTTAAATCAGCAGTAATGGCAAGTTCTCCCCTTTTCCTCTTTCCCCTCACGCCGCCAATGATATCTATTGCATTGAAATTGTCTCTTTTTTTGCCCCCATTTGCCATTCACCACTTTACTATGGAGGAAATTTCCTCCTTCCTTGGGCCTCCTTCTGAGTCTTCCCTCTTTGCAATCCCCCGAGAAGAACTTCACCTCGGGTCACTCGCTATATACCTTAGTTAACTGACTAGCAAAAAGTTTATCTATCTCCTCTGTTTGGTTGGGTGGCCGATTTCCCTTTTATATTGACCCAAATGCCTTCAAGACAGTTTCTGTCATTGTTGTGCTCTATTTCTGTAGAGATGTATATATATTTCTTATATATAGTGCAACTCCATCTCCTGTTTTATTTGGTCTGCTTCTTTTAAATAGTTTAAATCCCTCTAGCTGTATATTCCATTTGTGGGTTTCATCTCACCAAGTTTCCATAATGGCAACAATATCATATCTGCCCTCATTTACCGTATTTTCCGGCGTATAAGACGACTGGGCGTATAAGACAACCCCCAAATTTTCCTGTTAAAATATAGGGTTTGGGCTATACTCGACGTATAAGACTACCCCTCTTCCAACGCACACCAAATAAAAATTTAAAAAACATCAACTGGCTCACCCACAATGTAAAAGCAGTTGTGCTAGACCCAAAATGGCCCCTGAAACAAGCAGGAACCTCACACAGCCACAAAAAGCCCAAAAAAACAACTTTCACATTTTACACACACACAACACAACACAACACAACACAACTGGCTCATCCACAATGTACAAGCAGCTGTGCTAGACCCAAAATGGCCCCTGCAACAAGCAGGAACCTCACACAGCCACAAAAAGCCCAAAAACCCAACTTTCACACTTTACACACACAAAATTCCACATACAGCTTTGTGAGATTTTGTGTGTTTGTGTAGTTAGAGTGAAACACTACAGAAACACACTAAATCTCAGAAAGCTGCACAAATATTATTTTATTTTATTTTATTTTTATTTTTATATGAAAGCTAAATTTAAAACTTCCTAAACTTTAAATGGCTAGGTCTAAAAAAGAACAACTAAAAAAAAACCCAATTAACTATTTTTTTTTAAAGATCCCAAAGGGGAAAAAAACTTACCCAATAGAACAGGGGTCTCCAACCTTGGCAACTTTAAGACTTGTAGACTTCAACTCCCAGAATTCCTCAGCCAGCTTTGTTTTGCTGGCTGAGGAATTCTAGGAGTTGAAGTCCACAACTCCCTGCCTGCTTGATTGCAGGCAGGGAGTTGCTTGCTGATGGAATGGATTCAAGCAAGCGAAGCAAGGCAAGCAGCTAAGGCAGTGGTTCTCAACCTTCCTAATGCCGCGACCCTTTAATACAGTTCCTCATGTTGTGGTGACCCCCAACGATAAAGTTATTCCTAAAACCATCAAAAATATGTGTTTTCCGATGGTCTTAGGCCAGGGGTCCCCAACCTTTTGGACCTCAGGGACCACCAACTTCATAATTTTAAATTTCGCTGACCACTAATACGAATCCAGTGCACCACTTGCTGAAGCACCTGGACTCCCAGTACGGGATGGGGTCCTTCAGGCACTCTCCCTCCTGTCTGTCTCTCTCTCTCTGTCTCCCACTCTTTCTCTCTCATTCTCTTTCTCTCTCTCTCATTTTCGCTTTCTCTCTCTCTCCCTCTCTTTCTTTCTCTCCCACTCTTTCTCTCTCCCCCTCTTTCTCTCTCCCCTCACTCTCTCTCATTCTCTTTCTCTGTCCCCCTTCCTCTCTCCCCCCCCACTCTTTCTCTCTTTCTCCCTCCCCCTCTTTCTCTCTCTCCCACTCTTTCTCTCTCATTCTCTTTCTCTCTCCCCACTCTCTCCCTCTCATTCTGATTCTCTCATTCTGATTCTCTTTCATTTTCTCTCTCTCATTCTCTCTCTGATTCTTTGATTCTCTTTCATTCTGTCTCTTTCTCTGTCTCTCATTCTCTCTCTCTCTCTCTGATTCTCTCTGTCTCTGTCTCTTTCTCTCATTCTCTTTCATTCTGTCTTTCTCTCTCTTTCTCTCACTGTCTCATTATGATTCTCTCTCATTCTCTCTGATTCTTTGATTCTCTTTCATTCTGTCTCTCTGTCTCTCATTCTCTCTCTCTCTCTCTCTGATTCTCTCTGTCTCTTTCTCTCATTCTCTTTCATTCTGTCTTTCTCTCTCTTTCTCTGTCTCACTCTGATTCTCTCTCTGATTCTCTCTCTGATTCTTTGATTCTCTTTCATTCTTTCTCTTTCTCTCTCATTCTCTCTCTCTCTCATCTCATGGGCCAGCCAGTGTCTTGGGGCTGAGAGGAAGTCAAGCATCTCCCTGAGAGACTGAGGGCCGGAAGAAGTGTGGGAGCGAAGCACTACTTGAACTTGTGCGGCATGAGCATTCGCCTTGGTATATTTGCGCCAGCCAATGGCCAAGGCAGCCCTCATCTGTCTGCTGAAAGTGCAGCATCAGGATTCTGCTTTGCTATATTTGCGGCGCAAGGCAGCCTTTGTTTCCTGCTGCTTGGGACTCAGAGTGGTAAATGGCGTCTGATCCGGAGAGCAGCTGGATTTTGCTCTCTAATCCGGATGCCAGATTTGCCCCCTGCAAACTCTCGTCTCTCGAGGAGCGCTCCCTGAAGCGGGGCTGGAAACTTTGGTTGGATTGCTTGAGAGAGGAGAGCTTGCAGGGGGGCGATCTGGTGTCTGCAATGGAGAGCGGCATCCGGCTTTTTCTCTCCGCTGTAAGAGCGCTGTAAGAGCGGCAGCCCTCATCTCCTAATGCTTGGGACTCGGAGCGGTAAATGGTGACTGGTCCGGGGAGCAGCTGGATTTTGCAGTCCCAAGCATTAGGAGATGAGGGCTGCCACTCTTACAGCGCTCTTACAGCGGAGAGAAAAAGCCGGATGCCGCTCTCGATTGCAGACACCAGATCGCCCCCCTGCAAGCTCTCCTCTCTCAAGCAGTCCAACCAAAGTTTCCAGCCCCGCTTCAGGGAGCGCTCCTCGAGAGACGAGATCTTGCAGGGGGCTAATCTGGCATCCGCAATGAGAGCAAAATCCAGCTGCTCCCCGGACCAGTCACCATTTACCACTCCGAGTCCCAAGCATTAGGAGATGAGGGCTGCCACTCTTACAGCACTCTTACAGCGGAGAGAAAAAGCTGGGTGCCGCTCTCCATTGCAGACACCAGCTCCCCCCCCTGCAAGCTCTCCCTCTCAAGCAGTCCAACCAAAGTTTCCAGCCCCGCTTCAGGGAGCGCTCCTCAAGAGACGAGAGTTTGCAGGGGGCTGATCTGGCATCCGGATTAGAGAGCAAAATCCAGCTGCTCTCCGGATCAGACGCCATTTACCACTCTGAGTCCCAGGCAACAGGAGAGGAGGGCTGCCTTGCACCACTCCTGACACAAATATACCAAAGCGGAATGCTGTTGCCGTACAAATGAAAGTAGTGCTTCACTCCCACAGCTTCCAGCCATCGCAAACGCCGCTTCTTCCCGCTTCTGCCGCCCCCTCCCCCACCGCCACAACAGCATCATTCATTCCGGATGGCGAGGGCTGCGCTCGTTTTTCTGTATTGCACCACCTGCAAAACCCCTGTGAAAGGGTTGTTTGACCCCCAACCACTGAGCTAAGGTAAGCAAGCCGGAGGGGGAAAAGTTTTTCCCTTCTCCATGGCTCTGGCGATCCCAGCTGAATTGCCTGATTAGCAGGCAAAGCTGGGATTGTCAGAGCTTGGATCGCCAGAGCCATTTAAGGCTCGTCAGAGCCTTTCGGGCTGGTCTGCCTGGTTACAGGAGAACGACACCCGGCGTATAAGACGACCCCCAACTTTTGAGAAGATTTTCATGTGTTAAAAAGTCGTCTTATACGCCGGAAAATACGGTACTTGCATTTCTAAATCACCCTGCTTATTCCTCATACTCTGTATATTGGTGTATAGACATTTGAGTCCTTTTTGACTGACTCTGTGTTTACTTTCTACATAATCTGTTTTGTGTCTGAATTCCCCTACTTCTTTACCATCTATTTGATTAGTGCACATGGTATGGTGCACACTATTAAAAGGTTGATTGTTCTTTACAGCAAGGTTAATATTGTTACCCGCACAAACATCAGTGTTATAAGTACTGATAACCCTATTAGTTTTAGATTGCTGGGGACAGAAATGTTCTGTATCAATTAATTCTCTGTCCCCTTTGTTTAGTTTAAATGTTTCTAGAAAATCCCTGAATTTAATGCCAAGTAACTCAGTCCCTTTCTTAGTTGGATGCAAACCATTTCTTTCATACAGCTTTTCATCAGACCAGTTGCAGACATCATAACTAATATAACCAAAACCTTCTGTTTTACACCATTCCTTTAGCCACACATTGAACTCCGCTATATGCTGGCCTTTTCCTTTTTGCTCCTTATATACAGGTGAAACCTGTGAAAAAGTAAGACTACAGCCTATCCTGCTAAATTCCCCTCCTAAACTCTGGAAGTCTTTCCACAGAGAGAGTACATCAGGGGTGGGTTTCACTTACCTTTGCTACTGGTTTGCTAGCTCCCCCCCATCTGTGCATGCGCATATTGTATTTGATGACATTCAGGCGGGTGGGCAGAGCCTCCTGCCACTGCTGCTACCAGTTTGCCTGAACTGGGGCGAACCGGTAACAACCCACCACTGGAGTACATCTTTTTCAGTCATTGGTGCCAAGGTATTCAACAACATCAACATCATCCTTCTGCGCATGCTCCAAGATGGCGACGTCTGGCTAAGCCGCATCCAGGGATGGGCGGCTTTCTGGCTGTTAGGGGTCTTCTAGGGCTGCTATTAACACCGGCAGCCCCATTCCTGGCTAGGGGAAACCTCTTCCCAGCCTGATGAGGGCTTTTTCGCCCTCCGGAATGTCACGGCTGGGAAGAAATAAGTAGAAGGAGATGCCGCAGGAGGAAGAATGCCAGTGGCCTGGTTGCAGCAGCTGCGCCGGTTTCTCCCTGTTTGTCGAGGCGGCGGTGGCCAGAACGATGGCGGCAGCGCATGGCAATATCGACAGGGGTCCTCGAGGGGTGTTGTGGCCCTGCCCTCTGAGCCTATCTCATCGGAGGAAGAAGGCTCTGAACATGAGGGAGAGGAGTCAGCCAGGCCTCCCTCTCCAGGCCCCTCCCCTCTGGCACTGTCTCAGGTGCCGGCCGAGGGAGAGGAGATTAGCCAGGAGCCAGGTGTCTCTGATGAGAGCGAAAAAGGAGAGCCGTCGTTCCTGGATGCACGCCAACGGAGGCGTGATAAACGGTTGCAGCAGTTAAGGAGGCGTGCTAGGGATTAGAACTGAGTCACTGGACCACACCCCAGAGACTATATAAGAGAGGGTGGTGGCTGGTAAAACTCCGTGACGAACAAAAACTAACTCTGGCTAGTCACTTGAACAATGTCTGAAGCTGCCGAAGGGATATTGTTTTGCTGGAATATTTGCAATGCAATATGTAATTTTATGTTATCTGTTGCAGTAAAAGCTCTTGGCAGATGGTGCTTATATTGTTGCCAAGTTTGACATAACGACCTGTGTGCATGCCAAGTACTTTCTTAACCCTCGGCTGGCTGTGTTTGTGTGTGTGTGTAGACAGGGACAGATCATCGGGCTCCCTCCTGGCCTTGGATACCCCTGGGGGCTTTTGGATGTTCCAGGGGTACACGGGGAGTCCAGGTGCGGCCGGCACTGATGACGACACTGCGGCAGCAATGGCGGTGGCTGCACGACAACCAGGTGGAGGGCGGTGATGGCTGATGGCGGGCAGTACCCGACAGCTGGTGGCGTTGGCGTTGGCGGAGAGAAATACTGGCGGCTTGTCATCAAAGTGGTGGAGTCATGCAGGGTGTCAGCCCATTTTTGGAATCTGGCCCTGCAAGATCTGTTGACACGATTATGATCAGGGGTTGAAGGCCGGAGGCATGGTTGATGGGATGACTGTTGGGATTGTGCAATGATCCGGGGCTGGAGAGGCCAGTGGATGGCCAAGGATTGGATATCAGGCTGCCTCGGGTGGCCTTCCATCCTCCCCCCTTGTCTCTGGCCCAGCTATCGGCTTTGTGGTCAGTTGCCTCCGGTCTGTATCCGGCTGTAAACTCTTTCTCCTTGTATACATCTCTCCTCTTGTGGGTTTGTTACCACTCTGCTTCTATTGTTTTGCGCTAATTCCATCTGAGCCCCCCGTGTCGGACGGTGACCTGGACAATATGCTGTGGGTGCTGAGGGAGTTGGCTTTTATGAACATTTATCACCGAAGGAGATGGACCATCAAATTTTTAATCCCATGTCTACCTGGGCCGGCCACCATGAGAGGGTGGCTTGGAAATTTCCCTCTTGAGTGACCCAGTTGCTATCCCCATCCTGGTTTTTATCTGATGTATTCGGTGGCAGAGCCTTGTGCACTGCGAGACTCCCCCCTCTTGCAGGCCTGGCCCTCCACATTATCGAGGGCCTACCTTGATGACGGGTTTTGGAACCCCAAGAGGTGGCATGTTGTGAGAAGGGAGTTGAGAGGTTTCTTGGGAAAGTTTTTAGAGAAAATTTTAAGACGTTCTGGGAGGGAGGTAGTTGGTTATATGGAGAGATCTGGGGGGATTCATACACCTACAGAGCAGCATAGTCGGTCTGATGGTCGTGGCAGGAGGGACGGGATTGGGAGCTCAGATGGGGTGCAGGGGGATGAGGGAGAGGGCCGTTTAATTAGTACTGTGGGTGGGAGGGGCAGATATGGTGACAGCAGGGGGCCATATCAGGTTTCGGGAGTGCGCACTTGCTGTTTGCGAGCGATTGCGCACTCCAGCCCCCAATGCGTTTCTTGTTCCCTGGGTTGCACAGACCCTCAGGGCCTGGGCCTCCAGCTGATGTTGTGCAATGCCAGGTCCGTGATAAATAAAGCCCCCCTCATTTACAATCTTCTTCAAGAGGGGGGTGGTGACCTGGTGGGTATTACAGAGACCTGGTTGAGCTGGGAGGGGGCCACCTGGTTGAGCTGGCGTGGAAGCCACCAGGCTTCCGTGCATTCCATCAGCCGAGGGCTCAGGGTAGGGGCGGGGGTGGTGGTGGCGGCTATTATAAAGGAAAGTCTTTGTCCAAGGGAGGCCACTGTACCTCAGATAGCCAGATGTGAGTCCCTCCTTGTGAAGTGGGGTCGTGGGGTGCAGATGGGCTTGCTGATTGCATACCTGGCTCCCTGCCATGTAGCTCCCTGCCTGAGCTGCTCAAAGTAGTAGCCGGGGTGACGGTGGATACCCCCAGACTTATGGTCATGGGGGATTTCAACCTGCCATCTGTTGGTGAAACGTCAGAGGTGGCTCGGGAGTTCATGGCCTCCATGATGGCCATGGACCTGACCCAGTTAATTCAAGGCCCCACTCACACGGGGGGACACACTCTGGATCTGATTTTTATCTCTGGTCAGTGGTTGAATGATCTAGAAATAGAGGACATAGCCATCAAGCCCTTGTCATGGTCAGATCATTCACTCCTTCGACTAGACTTTCGAGCCGCTACCCTCCACCGCAGGGAGACGGAACTGACTAGGTGGTTCCGTCCCAGGTGCCTGATGGATCAGGATAGGTTCCTGACGGAGCTTGGGCCATGCCCTGAGGCTCTGGCTCACGACTCGACTGAAGAACTGGTGGCTGCCAGGGCAGCCACTGGAGCTTTGGATCGCATCATGCCTTTGCAGCCTCTGACCTGGTGCCGATCCCAATTGGCTCCCTGGTTTTCGGAGGAGCTGAGAGAAATGAAGTGCCAGAAAAGATGCCTGGAGAGCGATTGGAGGGCCAGCTGGTCCGAATCTGACTGAACACTGGTGAGGTCTCATATTAAGATTTACCTAGTGGCAATAAGAGCAGCAAAATCTAACTATTTTTCTGCTCTTATTGCATCTGCAGAGAATCGCCCAGCCACCCTATTTAGGGTAAACCTCTCCCTACTTCAGTTGGGAGTGCGGGAAGACCCCTTGCAGGGTAGGGCTGAGGATTTTGTCCAATATCTGCATGATAAAATTGCTCAGATTCAGGAAGGCCTTTACTCTGACTGGGTAGGTTCAGATGGGGTGACAGAGGTGGGTCCTGAGAGTGTTATCTGGGAGGAACATGGACAGGATTCTGGGTAGACTTAGTGCTACCACATGTTTATTGGACCCATGTCCCTCCTGGTTGGTGCTGGCCTCCCGGGCGGTCACACGAGGCTGGCTCCAGGTGATTATTAACGCTTCTTTGAGTGAAGGTTTCTTCCCCTCCACCCTGAAAGAGGCAGTGGTGAGGCCCCTCCTCAAGAAGCCTTCCCTGGACCAGGCTGTATTAGCGAACTATCGTCCAGTCTCCAACCTTCACTTTGTGGCGAAGGTTGTTGAGAGTGTGGTGGCACAACAACTTCCCCAGTACCTGGATGAAGCTGTCTATCTAGATCCGTACCAGTCGGGCTTCAGGCCGGGGTACAGCACAGAAATGGCATTGATCGCATTGGTTGATGATTTCTGGAGGGCTCGGGACAGGGGTTGTTCCTCTGTCCTGGTCCTATTAGACCTCTCGGCAGCTTTTGATACCATCGACCATGGTATCATGCTGCGCCGGTTGGAGGGGTTAGGAATGGGGGCACCGTGTTGTGGTGGTTCTCCTTCCTCTCTGACTGCACGTAGTCTGTGTCGGCAGGGGGACAGAGGTCAACCTCAAGGCGCCTTGTTTGTGGGGTGCCACAAGGGTCAGTCATCTCGTCCCCCTCCTGTTCAATATTTATGTGAAGCCACTGGGTGAGATCATCCATGGTTTTGGGGTGAAGTTCCATCAGTATGCTGATGATACTCAACTGTACATCTTCACCCCGGACCACCCCAATGATGCCCTTGACGTGATGTCCTGGTGCCTGGAGGCTGTGCGGATCTGGATGGGGAGAAACAAGCTCAGACTCAACCCCTCCAAGACCGAGTGGCTGTGGTTTCCGGCATCCCGGTATAACCAGCTGGGTCCATCGCTGACTATTGGGGTGAGAACTTGGCCCCCTCAGAGAGGGCTCGCAACTTGGACGTCCTCCTGGATGCACGCTGTCTTTAGAAGATTATGTGACGGCTGTGGCCAGGGGGGCTTTTTATCAGGTTCGCCTGATTCACCAGTTGTGTCCCTTTCTGGATCGGGATGCCTTGCACACAGTCACTCATGCCCTCGTCACTTCCCATCTGGACTACTGTAATGCTCTCTACATGGAGCTCCCCTTGAAGAGCACTCGGAGGCTCCAACTGGTCCAGAATGCGGCCGCGTGGGTGATTATGGGAGCAACACGGCGCACCCATGTAACACTGCTCCTGTGTGAGCTGCACTGGCTCCCAGTGGTCTTCCGGGTGCGATTCAAGATGCTGGTTAACATCTTCAAAGCGCTCCATGGCCTGGGTACTTAGGACCTGGGTACTTACAAGAATGCCTTCTGCCACCGATAACCTCCCACCGGCCAATACGCTCCCACAGAGAGGGACTCCTCAGGGTGCCGTCAGTCAAACAATGTCGACTGGCGACCCCCAGGGGGAAAGCCTTCTCTGTGGGGGCACCTGCCCTCTGGAACGAATTGCCCCAGGAGGTTCGTATGATCCCTGACCTATGTACCTTTCGCCGTGCCCTTAAGACTTTACTCTTTCAAAAGGCTGGGCTGGCTTAATAACGAATTTTAATGGGTGTTTTTAGTTTTAATATAGGGCCAAAATTATTTAATATGTTTTAAATTGTTTTTAAATTTTATGGATTTACGTATTTTATTGTGGTTGTGCACTGCCCTAGTCCCTTGGGAGAAAGGCGGTATAAAAATTTAAATAATAAACAAACAAATAAATAAATAAATAAATAAATAAATCACAGTCCTTATTAGCTTTCTTGAGTATTTTAAGAATGCACCTCCTTTCTCTGCTGGCAATAGCACCATATTCTCCAAAAGAGCACACTTTGTGACTTGTCCCAAGATACCCTTTGCATGGACTCTGGCAAAACTCTTTGTACAACATGTGTATAGGCTCCATGGGGCCCCAGAGAGAATAATTTCTGATTGGGGTATACAATTTACATATATCTTTTGGCAGGAGTTCCTAAAGCTCTTGGGGACCTTCCAGGGGCTCTGTTCCTCACACCACCCCCAGATTAACAGAGTTTGAGAATATTTGAATGTATGCTGAACAGTATCTATTGCTATATAAATTACCAACTGTCAGCCAGATCTCCAGCATGGGATTCTTCTTTGATGCATGCTTGCTATCGGCTGTCGTAGTAATGGGGAGGGGAGGCATTGCATTTGGGTTGGGAAAGTGAGCTGGTGAGGTGAAGTCCCATGTGAACTGAAAGAGAGGTTTGTTCTTAAGAATTATTGTGCTGCTGAGTGGAGGTCTTCATTTATTTAGGAAGCAGAAGTGAAGTAACATAGCAATTGGTTCTGAGACAGCTGACAGCTTGGCATGGGGAATAGAGTGATTTTTATACCTCTTTGGACCTTTGAGATTGAGGTGCCTGGTGGGGTTATTTGATTAGATAATATGCCTTTCTATATTCTAATTGTCTCTATTTGGTTTCCTGGTCAGGGTCAAGGCTAGCCTTGGAGAAAGGTGGAGAATGTACATTCTGTGCAGCTTTGTGTTTTCTGACTTTCCTGTCAATTCCGCCTGTCTCAGTTTTCTAACCAGGGTTTCTTGAGGTCATTCTGGCTGGGAGGCAGGGATTGCTTTAGCTTCTATGGATGGTTTTGCTTTGCCTTCTCTGGCAACATGGAAATAAAGGGAGGTGGGGGTTTCATGATTCTTCCTACAGTGATAAATCAGAATTCTCATACAAAATTAAGTCAAGGATGAGGGAATCTTTATTATTTATCAATTTATTTATATCCTGCCTTTATTTTTTATATATAACTCAAGATGGTAAACATACCTAATGCTCTTTAGCACCAAGTTCACCTTCCCTATTTAGGAATCATCAGAAATGTCTCATTCTATTCTTTTTATCTTATAGTCTTTTCTCAATTGCAGAGTTGGAATTATGTCCTTATCTCTTTCTGTAAACTTGTGGTACATAACCACAAACACTGAACATCTTATTTTGAGATGAATTCCTGCTATTGAACAATAAATGCAATAGTTTAAATGTAAAATTGGTCTTAAGCTCAAATTGGAATTGAGAAACATTGGGATATATTATTTTTCATACAATAACTGCAACATATTTATTCAAGTAAGTTTAATACTAACCAGCTGGGCACTGAATTGTTTTCTCTATAGCAGGGCAAACTTGTCTTACATGTGCTCCATGCCTAACGTACTCTCAGAATTTTTCTAAATAATTCCTTGTTTGCTTGGGCTCAAGAACACAAATGGGTAAAGCATCAAGGTCTATTGCAAAGCAAAACAGCAAAGAAATTTATTGGAAATGATACTTGGAGACAAAATTTGAGGAAAATAGTGAGTAATTGGTTTAGCAACTGAAGGGAGGCAGTTAATGTTGTTTGTGTAATTGTGTAATAGCAGTAATACACAGTTCTAGTGTATTACTTCTAGCCTACAAAAATGTCACGAGTGTTTCCAGGATTGCTTTGGCTACTTGCCTACTCATAAACAGTATGGTTTCAATCAAGCCATCTCCTGTTTGTAATTACCTGCAAGCCTTCCCCGCCCTAGTTAATTGCAGGTTAACTCCCCATATAAGCAAGGACCTTTTCGCTTGCTACTGGGGCCTAGACTCTGGTTTAGGCCTAAATGCACAGCTCCTGCAGGAAGCTCAGTGCAAAGCCGCAGATGGGAGAAGAATGCAGATAAGGACTCCAGACGCCGTTGCAGAGAAACTCCCACGGATGCTTGCCTTTTGCTGTTTTGTAGCACGCAAGCTATCATCGGGACTGCTGTTGCTGGACCTCCTTCCTCCCACAAGCTTCAAGCAATGTTTGCTGTTTGAACTGTTTTTACTTCAGGTTAATTAGCACAAGTTGATTAGATTAGCCTCGACTCTCAGCTGATTTGCTCTCAGCTGTTTTGCAGAGGGCTCTGATGCTAGCTGCAAAAAAATCTCGAGCAGATTTTTTCCCCCTAGCTATGCTGAAAAAACGAAACTAAAAGTAAAGCAACGTGACAAAATGAGGCAGAGAGAGATTTCTTTTTCCTCACCAAAAAAAAGGTAGGTGCAAAACTGTAAACAATGGGAAATTTAGGGCAAAAAAGGAGGTTCAAGAGTTTAAAACACAAAAGAAAAAAAGCTCTATTTAATTAGGGAATTGTAATAATTGAGATACTCCTAATTGTATATTATGTTGAAAGCAGAAAAGGTTAAGTTGTGGTTTGGAGGAATATATGGGGGATATTATTTGGTTTATTATTATTGGTAAATATAACTAATTGATTTGTAAGAAATTGGATTGCATGGAAATAATTGGAATATTCATGTTCATATTGATTTATATACAAAAAAGATAGTTATATAACTAATTGATTTATATTAAAATGTTGAACTTGTATTAAATAACTGTATTACATAATTAACCAATGTGAGGATGGATGTAAAAATAGATAACAACGCGAAGGGGTATAATATAGAATAGAAGGGAAAAATTGAATTTGATTAAGATTAGAGATGAGGATGAAGGGTAATATTGGTTTTTTTAAAAAATAGATGAGGAATAAATATGGCAAAAAGGAAATATAGAAATTGTAAATTTAATTGAAATGACTAAACACTGTTTAAATTTGTGAACCGGCCAAATACTCTGTTCAAAGAAAATACATTGTATGTTTGTATGTGTGTTTCTAATTATTGCTATTTATTCATATTTGTTCTCTTTTATTCTTTAAAGTTTAACAATTCATTCTTTATCTTAATATCTTCATATTTGTTTGGGGTTGGTTTTCTTCCCTTTCATCTTTTTTCTTGTACAGCAATCTTTCTCCTCAAACCTACCACCTCTCTCTTTTCTTTCCTTCTTACTTTCTCTTCCTCCCCTCTTCTTCTCCCTACTTCCTCTTCCTTTCTCCTTCTCCTCCTCTCTTCCTCCCTCTCTTACCCTCACTCCTACTCTAATTTCCCTTCCCTTCCTTCATCCCTCTCTATTGCTGTATCCTTTTATGCATATGGACTACTCAGAGGGCTGAAAAAGTTATTTCTGACTGGTCCTCGCACTTTTGACCAGTCCTCGAACTTAACAACTGTCCTCACATTTTACGTTTTTGCCCTATCTTGTTACCAGGGTGAAGAGAAGCAGTTACGAAATGAGTGACATGGTTGTTAAGAATGCTACAATGGGCATAAATGATGACCAGTCATAAGTGCGAAGACTGGTCAAAAATGCGAGGACCTGTCAGAAATCACTTTTTTCAGCCCTCTGGGTAGTCCTTTTGTGCACATGGACTACTCAGAGGGCTGAAAAAGTTATTTTTGACTGGTCCTCACACTTTTGACCAGTCCTCGAATTTACGACTGTCCTCACATTTTATGTTTTTTGCCCTATCTTATCACCATGGTGAAAAGAAGCAGTTGTGAAATGAGTAACATGGTTGTTAAGAATGCTGCACAGGCATAAATGTGAGGATGGTCATAAGTGTGAGGACCAGTCAAAAGTGCGAGGATCTGTCAGAAATGACTTTTTTCAGCCCTCTGAGTAGTCCCTATACACATAGCCATGGCCACCCGGTCACATGACCAGCTAGCCAGGCCCACCCAGTCACATGACCTCCAAGCCACACCCACAAAATAAGCCACGCCCACAGAACCGGTAGTAAAAAAATTTAGAACCCACCCCTGGTTGGGGGTCACCACAACATGAGGAACTGTATTAAAGGGTCGCGGCATTAGGAAGGTTGAGAACCACTGATTTAAGAGATCCTGATATGTTTTCATTTTATTTGTGTCCATTGTATTTGAATAGATTTGTGCTTCCATTGTAGAGATCCACCGTGGGATCTTATCATAGTGGATCTTTCTAATTTCATTCCAGGTTTTGAGCAAGGTATCTCTCACAATGTGTCTACGGAATTGGTTCTTGTTTTGTGGGTTTGTCTTCCCATAGGTATGCATGCCATCCCTTTGTCAAGTCGAAACCTTCCAATGTTAATGTTCGTCTGTTTTTCAATTCAATCCAATCCTTTATCCATGTTAATGCTGACGCTTTATAATAAATCTACCAATCAGAGATTAAATTAAATGCTTTAATTTGATTCTTGCCTTTTTTTTCTGCCATGTGTATTTTAGTATCATCCTGTCAAGACTTTAAAGTATGTTCCGCCCGGGTTTACTGGTATCACCCTGAAAAGGTAAGGCACTTTAGTTAGACTCAATTAGGAACTCAATTCAGCCAGAAAACTTAACTTTTGAAACACAGCTCATGTTTGCAAAAGAAACACATATTCATGTTCCTCTCTGTCTGAAAAGCCCACATTCAATTTTCAAATACAAGCTTTACCTGAGGAGTTAGACCAGTCTGTTTCTCACAATTGGCATTAGGACTCAGCCAGAAAATGTAACTTTTGGCATAGAACTCAGATTTGCTAAGGAAGCACATATTCATGTACCTCACGGTCTGAAAAGCCCAAAAACACATTAAATTTTCAAGTATGAGCTTTCCCTGAGAAGTTGGACAAATTTGCATCTCACAATTGGCAGTAGGTCTCAACTCAGCTAAGAAATGTAACTATTGAAACAGAGCTCACTTATGCAAAAGAAACATGGATTCATTTTCCTCACTGTCTGAAAAGCTCAACACCCCATTCAATTTTCAAATTCGAGCTTTCCCTGAGAAGTTAGACCAATCTGTATCTCACAATTGGCAGTAGGACTCAGCCACAAAATGTAACTTTTGGCACAGAACTCAGATTTGCTAAAGAAACACATATGCATGTTCCTCACAGTCTGAAAAGCCCAAAAACACATTCAATTTTCTTTCTTTTTTTAAACACACAAAATACACCTACACCTACCAATACAAATATGACAAAGCTGACGCTTTCTAATAAATCTGCCAATCAGGGAGTCCCATTCCTCCTCTGTCTCTTTTATCCTGTAAATGCTTTAATTTGATTCTTGCCTTTTTTTTCTGCCATGTGTATTTTAATACCATCCTGTCAAGACTTTAAAGTATGTTCCGCCCGGGTTTACTGGTATCACCCTGAAAAGGTAAGGCACTTTAGTTAGACTCAATTAGGAACTCAATTCAGCCAGAAAACTTAACTTTTGAAACACAGCTCATGTTTGCAAAAGAAACACATATTCATGTTCCTCTCTGTCTGAAAAGCCCACATTCAATTTTCAAATACGAGCTTTACCTGAGGAGTTAGACCAGTCTGTTTCTCACAATTGGCATTAGGACTCAGCCAGAAAATGTAACTTTTGGCACAGAACTCAGATTTGCTAAAGAAGCACATATTCATGTACCTCACGGTCTGAAAAGCCCAAAAACACATTAAATTTTCAAGTACGAGCTTTCCCTGAGAAGTTGGACAAATTTGCATCTCACAATTGGCAGTAGGTCTCAACTCAGCTAGGGAATGTAACTATTGAAACAGAGCTCACTTGTGCAAAAGAAACATGTATTCATTTTCCTCACTGTCTGAAAAGCTCAACACCCAATTCAATTTTCAAATTCGAGCTTTCCCTGAGAAGTTAGACCAATCTGTATCTCACAATTGGCAGTAGGACTCAGCCACAAAATGTAACTTTTGACACAGTACTCAGATTTCAAAAGAAACACATATTCATTGTCCTCACAATCTTAAAAGCTCAACACCCCATTCAATTTTGAAATTCGAGCTTTCCCTGAGAAGTTAGACCAATCTGTATCTCACAATTGGCAGTAGGACTCAATTCAGCCAGAAAACCTAACTTTTGACACAGAACTCAGATTTGCAAAAGAAACACATATGCATGTTCCTCACAGTCTGAAAAGCCCAAAAACACATTCAATTTTCTTTCTTTTTTTAAACACACAAAATACACCTACACCTACCAATACAAATATGACAAAGCTGACGCTTTATAATAAATCTGCCAATCAGGGAGTCCCATTCCTCCTCTGTCTCTTTTATCCTGTAAATGCTTTAATTTGATTCTTGCCTTTTTTTTCTGCCATGTGTATTTTAGTATCATCCTGTCAAGACTTTAAAGTATGTTCCGCCCGGGTTTACTGGTATCACCCTGAAAAGGTAAGGCACTTTAGTTAGACTCAATTAGGAACTCAATTCAACCAGAAAACTTAACTTTTGAAACACAGCTCATGTTTGCAAAAGAAACACATATTCATGTTCCTCTCTGTCTGAAAAGCCCACATTCATTTTTCAAATACAAGCTTTACCTGAGGAGTTAGACCAGTCTGTTTCTCACAATTGGCATTAGGACTCAGCCAGAAAATGTAACTTTTGGCACAGAACTCAGATTTGCTAAAGAAGCACATATTCATGTACCTCACGGTCTGAAAAGCCCAAAAACACATTAAATTTTCAAGTACAAGCTTTCCCTGAGAAGTTGGACAAATTTGCATCTCACAATTGGCAGTAGGTCTCAACTCAGCTAAGAAATGTAACTATTGAAACAGAGCTCACTTGTGCAAAAGAAACATGTATTCATTTTCCTCACTGTCTGAAAAGCTCAACACCCAATTCAATTTTCAAATTCGAGCTTTCCCTGAGAAGTTAGACCAATCTGTATCTCACAATTGGCAGTAGGACTCAGCCACAAAATGTAACTTTTGGCACAGAACTCAGATTTGCTAAAGAAACACATATGCATGTTCCTCACAGTCTGAAAAGCCCAAAAACACATTCAATTTTCTTTCTTTTTTTAAACACACAAAATACACGTAGCCCTACAAATACAAATATGACAAAGCTGGCGCTTTCTAATAAATCTGCCAATCAGGGAGTCCCATTCCTCCTCTGTCTCTTTTATCCTGTAAATGCTTTAATTTGATTCTTGCCTTTTTTTTCTGCCATGTGTATTTTAGTATCATCCTGTCAAGACTTTAAAGTATGTTCCGCCCGGGTTTACTGGTATCACCCTGAAAAGGTAAGGCACTTTAGTTAGACTCAATTAGGAACTCAATTCAGCCAGAAAACTTAACTTTTGAAACACAGCTCATGTTTGCAAAAGAAACACATATTCATGTTCCTCTCTGTCTGAAAAGCCCACATTCATTTTTCAAATACAAGCTTTACCTGAGGAGTTAGACCAGTCTGTTTCTCACAATTGGCATTAGGACTCAGCCAGAAAATGTAACTTTTGGCACAGAACTCAGATTTGCTAAAGAAGCACATATTCATGTACCTCACGGTCTGAAAAGCCCAAAAACACATTAAATTTTCAAGTACGAGCTTTCCCTGAGAAGTTGGACAAATTTGCATCTCACAATTGGCAGTAGGTCTCAACTCAGCTAGGGAATGTAACTATTGAAACAGAGCTCACTTGTGCAAAAGAAACATGTATTCATTTTCCTCACTGTCTGAAAAGCTCAACACCCAATTCAATTTTCAAATTCGAGCTTTCCCTGAGAAGTTAGACCAATCTGTATCTCACAATTGGCAGTAGGACTCAGCCACAAAATGTAACTTTTGACACAGTACTCAGATTTCAAAAGAAACACATATTCATTTTCCTCACAATCTTAAAAGCTCAACACCCCATTCAATTTTCAAATTCGAGCTTTCCCTGAGAAGTTAGACCAATCTGTTTCTCACAATTGGCAGTAGGACTCAACTCAGCTAGGAAATGTAACTATTGAAACAGAGCTCACGTGCAAAGGAAACATGTATTCATTTTCCTCACTGTCTGAAAAGCTCAACACCCCATTCAATTTTCAAATTCGAGCTTTCCCTGAGAAGTTAGACCAATCTGTATCTCACAATTGGCAGTAGGACTCAGCCACAAAATGTAACTTTTGGCACAGAACTCAGATTTGCTAAAGAAACACATATGCATGTTCCTCACAGTCTGAAAAGCCCAAAAACACATTCAATTTTCTTTCTTTTTTTAAACACACAAAATACACGTAGCCCTACAAATACAAATATGACAAAGCTGGCGCTTTCTAATAAATCTGCCAATCAGGGAGTCCCATTCCTCCTCTGTCTCTTTTATCCTGTAAATGCTTTAATTTGATTCTTGCCTTTTTTTTCTGCCATGTGTATTTTAGTATCATCCTGTCAAGACTTTAAAGTATGTTCCGCCGGGTTTACTGGTATCACCCTGAAAAGGTAAGGCACTTTAGTTAGACTCAATTAGGAACTCAATTCAGCCAGAAAACTTAACTTTTGAAACACAGCTCATGTTTGCAAAAGAAACACATATTCATGTTCCTCTCTGTCTGAAAAGCCCACATTCATTTTTCAAATACAAGCTTTACCTGAGGAGTTAGACCAGTCTGTTTCTCACAATTGGCATTAGGACTCAGCCAGAAAATGTAACTTTTGGCACAGAACTCAGATTTGCTAAAGAAGCACATATTCATGTACCTCACGGTCTGAAAAGCCCAAAAACACATTAAATTTTCAAGTACGAGCTTTCCCTGAGAAGTTGGACAAATTTGCATCTCACAATTGGCAGTAGGTCTCAACTCAGCTAGGGAATGTAACTATTGAAACAGAGCTCACTTGTGCAAAAGAAACATGTATTCATTTTCCTCACTGTCTGAAAAGCTCAACACCCAATTCAATTTTCAAATTCGAGCTTTCCCTGAGAAGTTAGACCAATCTGTTTCTCACAATTGGCAGTAGGACTCAGCCACAAAATGTAACTTTTGACACAGTACTCAGATTTCAAAAGAAACACATATTCATTGTCCTCACAATCTTAAAAGCTCAACACCCCATTCAATTTTGAAATTCGAGCTTTCCCTGAGAAGTTAGACCAATCTGTATCTCACAATTGGCAGTAGGACTCAATTCAGCCAGAAAACCTAACTTTTGGCACAGAACTCAGATTTGCTAAAGAAGCACATATTCATGTACCTCACGGTCTGAAAAGCCCAAAAACACATTAAATTTTCAAGTACGAGCTTTCCCTGAGAAGTTGGACAAATTTGCATCTCACAATTGGCAGTAGGTCTCAACTCAGCTAAGAAATGTAACTATTGAAACAGAGCTCACTTGTGCAAAAGAAACATGGATTCATTTTCCTCACTGTCTGAAAAGCACAACACCCAATTCAATTTTCAAATTCGAGCTTTCCCTGAGAAGTTAGACCAATCTGTATCTCACAATTGGCAGTAGGACTCAGCCACAAAATGTAACTTTTGGCACAGAACTCAGATTTGCTAAAGAAACACATATGCATGTTCCTCACAGTCTGAAAAGCCCAAAAACACATTCAATTTTCTTTCTTTTTTTAAACACACAAAATACACGTAGCCCTACAAATACAAATATGACAAAGCTGGCGCTTTCTAATAAATCTGCCAATCAGGGAGTCCCATTCCTCCTCTGTCTCTTTTATCCTGTAAATGCTTTAATTTGATTCTTGCCTTTTTTTTCTGCCATGTGTATTTTAGTATCATCCTGTCAAGACTTTAAAGTATGTTCCGCCCGGGTTTACTGATATCACCCTGAAAAGGTAAGGCACTTTAGTTAGACTCAATTAGGAACTCAATTCAGCCAGAAAACTTAACTTTTGAAACACAGCTCATGTTTGCAAAAGAAACACATATTCATGTTCCTCTCTGTCTGAAAAGCCCACATTCATTTTTCAAATACAAGCTTTACCTGAGGAGTTAGACCAGTCTGTTTCTCACAATTGGCATTAGGACTCAGCCAGAAAATGTAACTTTTGGCACAGAACTCAGATTTGCTAAAGAAGCACATATTCATGTACCTCACGGTCTGAAAAGCCCAAAAACACATTAAATTTTCAAGTACGAGCTTTCCCTGAGAAGTTGGACAAATTTGCATCTCACAATTGGCAGTAGGTCTCAACTCAGCTAAGAAATGTAACTATTGAAACAGAGCTCACTTGTGCAAAAGAAACATGGATTCATTTTCCTCACTGTCTGAAAAGCACAACACCCAATTCAATTTTCAAATTCGAGCTTTCCCTGAGAAGTTAGACCAATCTGTATCTCACAATTGGCAGTAGGACTCAGCCACAAAATGTAACTTTTGGCACAGAACTCAGATTTGCTAAAGAAACACATATGCATGTTCCTCACAGTCTGAAAAGCCCAAAAACACATTCAATTTTCTTTCTTTTTTTAAACACACAAAATACACGTAGCCCTACAAATACAAATATGACAAAGCTGGCGCTTTCTAATAAATCTGCCAATCAGGGAGTCCCATTCCTCCTCTGTCTCTTTTATCCTGTAAATGCTTTAATTTGATTCTTGCCTTTTTTTTCTGCCATGTGTATTTTAGTATCATCCTGTCAAGACTTTAAAGTATGTTCCGCCCGGGTTTACTGGTATCACCCTGAAAAGGTAAGGCACTTTAGTTAGACTCAATTAGGAACTCAATTCAGCCAGAAAACTTAACTTTTGAAACACAGCTCATGTTTGCAAAAGAAACACATATTCATGTTCCTCTCTGTCTGAAAAGCCCACATTCATTTTTCAAATACAAGCTTTACCTGAGGAGTTAGACCAGTCTGTTTCTCACAATTGGCATTAGGACTCAGCCAGAAAATGTAACTTTTGGCACAGAACTCAGATTTGCTAAAGAAGCACATATTCATGTACCTCACGGTCTGAAAAGCCCAAAAACACATTAAATTTTCAAGTACGAGCTTTCCCTGAGAAGTTGGACAAATTTGCATCTCACAATTGGCAGTAGGTCTCAACTCAGCTAGGGAATGTAACTATTGAAACAGAGCTCACTTGTGCAAAAGAAACATGTATTCATTTTCCTCACTGTCTGAAAAGCTCAACACCCAATTCAATTTTCAAATTCGAGCTTTCCCTGAGAAGTTAGACCAATCTGTATCTCACAATTGGCAGTAGGACTCAGCCACAAAATGTAACTTTTGGCACAGAACTCAGATTTGCTAAAGAAACACATATGCATGTTCCTCACAGTCTGAAAAGCCCAAAAACACATTCAATTTTCTTTCTTTTTTTAAACACACAAAATACACGTAGCCCTACAAATACAAATATGACAAAGCTGGCGCTTTCTAATAAATCTGCCAATCAGGGAGTCCCATTCCTCCTCTGTCTCTTTTATCCTGTAAATGCTTTAATTTGATTCTTGCCTTTTTTTTCTGCCATGTGTATTTTAGTATCATCCTGTCAAGACTTTAAAGTATGTTCCGCCCGGGTTTACTGATATCACCCTGAAAAGGTAAGGCACTTTAGTTAGACTCAATTAGGAACTCAATTCAGCCAGAAAACTTAACTTTTGAAACACAGCTCATGTTTGCAAAAGAAACACATATTCATGTTCCTCTCTGTCTGAAAAGCCCACATTCATTTTTCAAATACAAGCTTTACCTGAGGAGTTAGACCAGTCTGTTTCTCACAATTGGCATTAGGACTCAGCCAGAAAATGTAACTTTTGGCACAGAACTCAGATTTGCTAAAGAAGCACATATTCATGTACCTCACGGTCTGAAAAGCCCAAAAACACATTAAATTTTCAAGTACGAGCTTTCCCTGAGAAGTTGGACAAATTTGCATCTCACAATTGGCAGTAGGTCTCAACTCAGCTAGGGAATGTAACTATTGAAACAGAGCTCACTTGTGCAAAAGAAACATGTATTCATTTTCCTCACTGTCTGAAAAGCTCAACACCCAATTCAATTTTCAAATTCGAGCTTTCCCTGAGAAGTTAGACCAATCTGTATCTCACAATTGGCAGTAGGACTCAGCCACAAAATGTAACTTTTGACACAGTACTCAGATTTCAAAAGAAACACATATTCATTTTCCTCACAATCTTAAAAGCTCAACACCCCATTCAATTTTCAAATTCGAGCTTTCCCTGAGAAGTTAGACCAATCTGTTTCTCACAATTGGCAGTAGGACTCAACTCAGCTAGGAAATGTAACTATTGAAACAGAGCTCACGTGCAAAGGAAACATGTATTCATTTTCCTCACTGTCTGAAAAGCTCAACACCCCATTCAATTTTCAAATTCGAGCTTTCCCTGAGAAGTTAGACCAATCTGTATCTCACAATTGGCAGTAGGACTCAGCCACAAAATGTAACTTTTGGCACAGAACTCAGATTTGCTAAAGAAACACATATGCATGTTCCTCACAGTCTGAAAAGCCCAAAAACACATTCAATTTTCTTTCTTTTTTTAAACACACAAAATACACGTAGCCCTACAAATACAAATATGACAAAGCTGGCGCTTTCTAATAAATCTGCCAATCAGGGAGTCCCATTCCTCCTCTGTCTCTTTTATCCTGTAAATGCTTTAATTTGATTCTTGCCTTTTTTTTCTGCCATGTGTATTTTAGTATCATCCTGTCAAGACTTTAAAGTATGTTCCGCCCGGGTTTACTGATATCACCCTGAAAAGGTAAGGCACTTTAGTTAGACTCAATTAGGAACTCAATTCAGCCAGAAAACTTAACTTTTGAAACACAGCTCATGTTTGCAAAAGAAACACATATTCATGTTCCTCTCTGTCTGAAAAGCCCACATTCATTTTTCAAATACAAGCTTTACCTGAGGAGTTAGACCAGTCTGTTTCTCACAATTGGCATTAGGACTCAGCCAGAAAATGTAACTTTTGGCACAGAACTCAGATTTGCTAAAGAAGCACATATTCATGTACCTCACGGTCTGAAAAGCCCAAAAACACATTAAATTTTCAAGTACGAGCTTTCCCTGAGAAGTTGGACAAATTTGCATCTCACAATTGGCAGTAGGTCTCAACTCAGCTAGGGAATGTAACTATTGAAACAGAGCTCACTTGTGCAAAAGAAACATGTATTCATTTTCCTCACTGTCTGAAAAGCTCAACACCCAATTCAATTTTCAAATTCGAGCTTTCCCTGAGAAGTTAGACCAATCTGTATCTCACAATTGGCAGTAGGACTCAGCCACAAAATGTAACTTTTGACACAGTACTCAGATTTCAAAAGAAACACATATTCATTTTCCTCACAATCTTAAAAGCTCAACACCCCATTCAATTTTCAAATTCGAGCTTTCCCTGAGAAGTTAGACCAATCTGTTTCTCACAATTGGCAGTAGGACTCAACTCAGCTAGGAAATGTAACTATTGAAACAGAGCTCACGTGCAAAGGAAACATGTATTCATTTTCCTCACTGTCTGAAAAGCTCAACACCCCATTCAATTTTCAAATTCGAGCTTTCCCTGAGAAGTTAGACCAATCTGTATCTCACAATTGGCAGTAGGACTCAGCCACAAAATGTAACTTTTGGCACAGAACTCAGATTTGCTAAAGAAACACATATGCATGTTCCTCACAGTCTGAAAAGCCCAAAAACACATTCAATTTTCTTTCTTTTTTTAAACACACAAAATACACGTAGCCCTACAAATACAAATATGACAAAGCTGGCGCTTTCTAATAAATCTGCCAATCAGGGAGTCCCATTCCTCCTCTGTCTCTTTTATCCTGTAAATGCTTTAATTTGATTCTTGCCTTTTTTTTCTGCCATGTGTATTTTAGTATCATCCTGTCAAGACTTTAAAGTATGTTCCGCCGGGTTTACTGGTATCACCCTGAAAAGGTAAGGCACTTTAGTTAGACTCAATTAGGAACTCAATTCAGCCAGAAAACTTAACTTTTGAAACACAGCTCATGTTTGCAAAAGAAACACATATTCATGTTCCTCTCTGTCTGAAAAGCCCACATTCATTTTTCAAATACAAGCTTTACCTGAGGAGTTAGACCAGTCTGTTTCTCACAATTGGCATTAGGACTCAGCCAGAAAATGTAACTTTTGGCACAGAACTCAGATTTGCTAAAGAAGCACATATTCATGTACCTCACGGTCTGAAAAGCCCAAAAACACATTAAATTTTCAAGTACGAGCTTTCCCTGAGAAGTTGGACAAATTTGCATCTCACAATTGGCAGTAGGTCTCAACTCAGCTAGGGAATGTAACTATTGAAACAGAGCTCACTTGTGCAAAAGAAACATGTATTCATTTTCCTCACTGTCTGAAAAGCTCAACACCCAATTCAATTTTCAAATTCGAGCTTTCCCTGAGAAGTTAGACCAATCTGTTTCTCACAATTGGCAGTAGGACTCAGCCACAAAATGTAACTTTTGACACAGTACTCAGATTTCAAAAGAAACACATATTCATTGTCCTCACAATCTTAAAAGCTCAACACCCCATTCAATTTTGAAATTCGAGCTTTCCCTGAGAAGTTAGACCAATCTGTATCTCACAATTGGCAGTAGGACTCAATTCAGCCAGAAAACCTAACTTTTGACACAGAACTCAGATTTGCAAAAGAAACACATATGCATGTTCCTCACAGTCTGAAAAGCCCAAAAACACATTCAATTTTCTTTCTTTTTTTAAACACACAAAATACACCTACACCTACCAATACAAATATGACAAAGCTGACGCTTTATAATAAATCTGCCAATCAGGGAGTCCCATTCCTCCTCTGTCTCTTTTATCCTGTAAATGCTTTAATTTGATTCTTGCCTTTTTTTTCTGCCATGTGTATTTTAGTATCATCCTGTCAAGACTTTAAAGTATGTTCCGCCCGGGTTTACTGGTATCACCCTGAAAAGGTAAGGCACTTTAGTTAGACTCAATTAGGAACTCAATTCAACCAGAAAACTTAACTTTTGAAACACAGCTCATGTTTGCAAAAGAAACACATATTCATGTTCCTCTCTGTCTGAAAAGCCCACATTCATTTTTCAAATACAAGCTTTACCTGAGGAGTTAGACCAGTCTGTTTCTCACAATTGGCATTAGGACTCAGCCAGAAAATGTAACTTTTGGCACAGAACTCAGATTTGCTAAAGAAGCACATATTCATGTACCTCACGGTCTGAAAAGCCCAAAAACACATTAAATTTTCAAGTACGAGCTTTCCCTGAGAAGTTGGACAAATTTGCATCTCACAATTGGCAGTAGGTCTCAACTCAGCTAAGAAATGTAACTATTGAAACAGAGCTCACTTGTGCAAAAGAAACATGGATTCATTTTCCTCACTGTCTGTAAAGCACAACACCCAATTCAATTTTCAAATTCGAGCTTTCCCTGAGAAGTTAGACCAATCTGTATCTCACAATTGGCAGTAGGACTCAGCCACAAAATGTAACTTTTGACACAGTACTCAGATTTCAAAAGAAACACATATTCATTTTCCTCACAATCTTAAAAGCTCAACACCCCATTCAATTTTCAAATTCGAGCTTTCCCTGAGAAGTTAGACCAATCTGTTTCTCACAATTGGCAGTAGGACTCAACTCAGCTAGGAAATGTAACTATTGAAACAGAGCTCACGTGCAAAGGAAACGTATTCATTTTCCTCACTGTCTGAAAAGCTCAACACCCCATTCAATTTTCAAATTCGAGCTTTCCCTGAGAAGTTAGACCAATCTGTATCTCACAATTGGCAGTAGGACTCAGCCACAAAATGTAACTTTTGGCACAGAACTCAGATTTGCTAAAGAAACACATATGCATGTTCCTCACAGTCTGAAAAGCCCAAAAACACATTCAATTTTCTTTCTTTTTTTAAACACACAAAATACACGTAGCCCTACAAATACAAATATGACAAAGCTGGCGCTTTCTAATAAATCTGCCAATCAGGGAGTCCCATTCCTCCTCTGTCTCTTTTATCCTGTAAATGCTTTAATTTGATTCTTGCCTTTTTTTTCTGCCATGTGTATTTTAGTATCATCCTGTCAAGACTTTAAAGTATGTTCCGCCCGGGTTTACTGGTATCACCCTGAAAAGGTAAGGCACTTTAGTTAGACTCAATTAGGAACTCAATTCAGCCAGAAAACTTAACTTTTGAAACACAGCTCATGTTTGCAAAAGAAACACATATTCATGTTCCTCTCTGTCTGAAAAGCCCACATTCATTTTTCAAATACAAGCTTTACCTGAGGAGTTAGACCAGTCTGTTTCTCACAATTGGCATTAGGACTCAGCCAGAAAATGTAACTTTTGGCACAGAACTCAGATTTGCTAAAGAAGCACATATTCATGTACCTCACGGTCTGAAAAGCCCAAAAACACATTAAATTTTCAAGTACGAGCTTTCCCTGAGAAGTTGGACAAATTTGCATCTCACAATTGGCAGTAGGTCTCAACTCAGCTAGGGAATGTAACTATTGAAACAGAGCTCACTTGTGCAAAAGAAACATGTATTCATTTTCCTCACTGTCTGAAAAGCTCAACACCCAATTCAATTTTCAAATTCGAGCTTTCCCTGAGAAGTTAGACCAATCTGTATCTCACAATTGGCAGTAGGACTCAGCCACAAAATGTAACTTTTGGCACAGAACTCAGATTTGCTAAAGAAACACATATGCATGTTCCTCACAGTCTGAAAAGCCCAAAAACACATTCAATTTTCTTTCTTTTTTTAAACACACAAAATACACCTACACCTACCAATACAAATATGACAAAGCTGACGCTTTATAATAAATCTGCCAATCAGGGAGTCCCATTCCTCCTCTGTCTCTTTTATCCTGTAAATGCTTTAATTTGATTCTTGCCTTTTTTTTCTGCCATGTGTATTTTAGTATCATCCTGTCAAGACTTTAAAGTATGTTCCGCCCGGGTTTACTGGTATCACCCTGAAAAGGTAAGGCACTTTAGTTAGACTCAATTAGGAACTCAATTCAACCAGAAAACTTAACTTTTGAAACACAGCTCATGTTTGCAAAAGAAACACATATTCATGTTCCTCTCTGTCTGAAAAGCCCACATTCATTTTTCAAATACAAGCTTTACCTGAGGAGTTAGACCAGTCTGTTTCTCACAATTGGCATTAGGACTCAGCCAGAAAATGTAACTTTTGGCACAGAACTCAGATTTGCTAAAGAAGCACATATTCATGTACCTCACGGTCTGAAAAGCCCAAAAACACATTAAATTTTCAAGTACGAGCTTTCCCTGAGAAGTTGGACAAATTTGCATCTCACAATTGGCAGTAGGTCTCAACTCAGCTAAGAAATGTAACTATTGAAACAGAGCTCACTTGTGCAAAAGAAACATGGATTCATTTTCCTCACTGTCTGAAAAGCACAACACCCAATTCAATTTTCAAATTCGAGCTTTCCCTGAGAAGTTAGACCAATCTGTATCTCACAATTGGCAGTAGGACTCAGCCACAAAATGTAACTTTTGACACAGTACTCAGATTTCAAAAGAAACACATATTCATTTTCCTCACAATCTTAAAAGCTCAACACCCCATTCAATTTTCAAATTCGAGCTTTCCCTGAGAAGTTAGACCAATCTGTTTCTCACAATTGGCAGTAGGACTCAACTCAGCTAGGAAATGTAACTATTGAAACAGAGCTCACGTGCAAAGGAAACATGTATTCATTTTCCTCACTGTCTGAAAAGCTCAACACCCCATTCAATTTTCAAATTCGAGCTTTCCCTGAGAAGTTAGACCAATCTGTATCTCACAATTGGCAGTAGGACTCAGCCACAAAATGTAACTTTTGGCACAGAACTCAGATTTGCTAAAGAAACACATATGCATGTTCCTCACAGTCTGAAAAGCCCAAAAACACATTCAATTTTCTTTCTTTTTTTAAACACACAAAATACACGTAGCCCTACAAATACAAATATGACAAAGCTGGCGCTTTCTAATAAATCTGCCAATCAGGGAGTCCCATTCCTCCTCTGTCTCTTTTATCCTGTAAATGCTTTAATTTGATTCTTGCCTTTTTTTTCTGCCATGTGTATTTTAGTATCATCCTGTCAAGACTTTAAAGTATGTTCCGCCCGGGTTTACTGGTATCACCCTGAAAAGGTAAGGCACTTTAGTTAGACTCAATTAGGAACTCAATTCAGCCAGAAAACTTAACTTTTGAAACACAGCTCATGTTTGCAAAAGAAACACATATTCATGTTCCTCTCTGTCTGAAAAGCCCACATTCATTTTTCAAATACAAGCTTTACCTGAGGAGTTAGACCAGTCTGTTTCTCACAATTGGCATTAGGACTCAGCCAGAAAATGTAACTTTTGGCACAGAACTCAGATTTGCTAAAGAAGCACATATTCATGTACCTCACGGTCTGAAAAGCCCAAAAACACATTAAATTTTCAAGTACGAGCTTTCCCTGAGAAGTTGGACAAATTTGCATCTCACAATTGGCAGTAGGTCTCAACTCAGCTAGGGAATGTAACTATTGAAACAGAGCTCACTTGTGCAAAAGAAACATGTATTCATTTTCCTCACTGTCTGAAAAGCTCAACACCCCATTCAATTTTCAAATTCGAGCTTTCCCTGAGAAGTTAGACCAATCTGTATCTCACAATTGGCAGTAGGACTCAGCCACAAAATGTAACTTTTGGCACAGAACTCAGATTTGCTAAAGAAACACATATGCATGTTCCTCACAGTCTGAAAAGCCCAAAAACACATTCAATTTTCTTTCTTTTTTTAAACACACAAAATACACGTAGCCCTACAAATACAAATATGACAAAGCTGGCGCTTTCTAATAAATCTGCCAATCAGGGAGTCCCATTCCTCCTCTGTCTCTTTTATCCTGTAAATGCTTTAATTTGATTCTTGCCTTTTTTTTCTGCCATGTGTATTTTAGTATCATCCTGTCAAGACTTTAAAGTATGTTCCGCCCGGGTTTACTGGTATCACCCTGAAAAGGTAAGGCACTTTAGTTAGACTCAATTAGGAACTCAATTCAGCCAGAAAACTTAACTTTTGAAACACAGCTCATGTTTGCAAAAGAAACACATATTCATGTTCCTCTCTGTCTGAAAAGCCCACATTCATTTTTCAAATACAAGCTTTACCTGAGGAGTTAGACCAGTCTGTTTCTCACAATTGGCATTAGGACTCAGCCAGAAAATGTAACTTTTGGCACAGAACTCAGATTTGCTAAAGAAGCACATATTCATGTACCTCACGGTCTGAAAAGCCCAAAAACACATTAAATTTTCAAGTACGAGCTTTCCCTGAGAAGTTGGACAAATTTGCATCTCACAATTGGCAGTAGGTCTCAACTCAGCTAGGGAATGTAACTATTGAAACAGAGCTCACTTGTGCAAAAGAAACATGTATTCATTTTCCTCACTGTCTGAAAAGCTCAACACCCAATTCAATTTTCAAATTCGAGCTTTCCCTGAGAAGTTAGACCAATCTGTTTCTCACAATTGGCAGTAGGACTCAGCCACAAAATGTAACTTTTGACACAGTACTCAGATTTCAAAAGAAACACATATTCATTGTCCTCACAATCTTAAAAGCTCAACACCCCATTCAATTTTGAAATTCGAGCTTTCCCTGAGAAGTTAGACCAATCTGTATCTCACAATTGGCAGTAGGACTCAATTCAGCCAGAAAACCTAACTTTTGACACAGAACTCAGATTTGCAAAAGAAACACATATGCATGTTCCTCACAGTCTGAAAAGCCCAAAAACACATTCAATTTTCTTTCTTTTTTTAAACACACAAAATACACCTACACCTACCAATACAAATATGACAAAGCTGACGCTTTATAATAAATCTGCCAATCAGGGAGTCCCATTCCTCCTCTGTCTCTTTTATCCTGTAAATGCTTTAATTTGATTCTTGCCTTTTTTTTCTGCCATGTGTATTTTAGTATCATCCTGTCAAGACTTTAAAGTATGTTCCGCCCGGGTTTACTGGTATCACCCTGAAAAGGTAAGGCACTTTAGTTAGACTCAATTAGGAACTCAATTCAACCAGAAAACTTAACTTTTGAAACACAGCTCATGTTTGCAAAAGAAACACATATTCATGTTCCTCTCTGTCTGAAAAGCCCACATTCATTTTTCAAATACAAGCTTTACCTGAGGAGTTAGACCAGTCTGTTTCTCACAATTGGCATTAGGACTCAGCCAGAAAAGGTAACTTTTGGCACAGAACTCAGATTAGCTAAAGAAGCACATATTCATGTACCTCACGGTCTGAAAAGCCCAAAAACACATTAAATTTTCAAGTACGAGCTTTCCCTGAGAAGTTGGACAAATTTGCATCTCACAATTGGCAGTAGGTCTCAACTCAGCTAAGAAATGTAACTATTGAAACAGAGCTCACTTGTGCAAAAGAAACATGGATTCATTTTCCTCACTGTCTGAAAAGCACAACACCCAATTCAATTTTCAAATTCGAGCTTTCCCTGAGAAGTTAGACCAATCTGTATCTCACAATTGGCAGTAGGACTCAGCCACAAAATGTAACTTTTGGCACAGAACTCAGATTTGCTAAAGAAACACATATGCATGTTCCTCACAGTCTGAAAAGCCCAAAAACACATTCAATTTTCTTTCTTTTTTTAAACACACAAAATACACGTAGCCCTACAAATACAAATATGACAAAGCTGGCGCTTTCTAATAAATCTGCCAATCAGGGAGTCCCATTCCTCCTCTGTCTCTTTTATCCTGTAAATGCTTTAATTTGATTCTTGCCTTTTTTTTCTGCCATGTGTATTTTAGTATCATCCTGTCAAGACTTTAAAGTATGTTCCGCCCGGGTTTACTGGTATCACCCTGAAAAGGTAAGGCACTTTAGTTAGACTCAATTAGGAACTCAATTCAGCCAGAAAACTTAACTTTTGAAACACAGCTCATGTTTGCAAAAGAAACACATATTCATGTTCCTCTCTGTCTGAAAAGCCCACATTCATTTTTCAAATACAAGCTTTACCTGAGGAGTTAGACCAGTCTGTTTCTCACAATTGGCATTAGGACTCAGCCAGAAAATGTAACTTTTGGCACAGAACTCAGATTTGCTAAAGAAGCACATATTCATGTACCTCACGGTCTGAAAAGCCCAAAAGCACATTAAGTTTTCAAGTACGAGCTTTCCCTGAGAAGTTGGACCAATCTGTATCTCACAATTGGCAGTAGGACTCAGCCACAAAATGTAACTTTTGACACAGTACTCAGATTTCAAAAGAAACACATATTCATTTTCCTCACAATCTTAAAAGCTCAACACCCCATTCAATTTTCAAATTCGAGCTTTCCCTGAGAAGTTAGACCAATCTGTTTCTCACAATTGGCAGTAGGACTCAACTCAGCTAGGAAATGTAACTATTGAAACAGAGCTCACGTGCAAAGGAAACATGTATTCATTTTCCTCACTGTCTGAAAAGCTCAACACCCCATTCAATTTTCAAATTCGAGCTTTCCCTGAGAAGTTAGAACAATCTGTATCTCACAATTGGCAGTAGGACTCAGCCACAAAATGTAACTTTTGGCACAGAACTCAGATTTGCTAAAGAAACACATATGCATGTTCCTCACAGTCTGAAAAGCCCAAAAACACATTCAATTTTCTTTCTTTTTTTAAACACACAAAATACACGTAGCCCTACAAATACAAATATGACAAAGCTGGCGCTTTCTAATAAGTCTGCCAATCAGGGAGTCCCATTCCTCCTCTGTCTCTTTTATCCTGTAAATGCTTTAATTTGATTCTTGCCTTTTTTTTCTGCCATGTGTATTTTAGTATCATCCTGTCAAGACTTTAAAGTATGTTCCGCCCGGGTTTACTGGTATCACCCTGAAAAGGTAAGGCACTTTAGTTAGACTCAATTAGGAACTCAATTCAGCCAGAAAACTTAACTTTTGAAACACAGCTCATGTTTGCAAAAGAAACACATATTCATGTTCCTCTCTGTCTGAAAAGCCCACATTCATTTTTCAAATACAAGCTTTACCTGAGGAGTTAGACCAGTCTGTTTCTCACAATTGGCATTAGGACTCAGCCAGAAAATGTAACTTTTGGCACAGAACTCAGATTTGCTAAAGAAGCACATATTCATGTACCTCACGGTCTGAAAAGCCCAAAAACACATTAAATTTTCAAGTACGAGCTTTCCCTGAGAAGTTGGACAAATTTGCATCTCACAATTGGCAGTAGGTCTCAACTCAGCTAGGGAATGTAACTATTGAAACAGAGCTCACTTGTGCAAAAGAAACATGGATTCATTTTCCTCACTGTCTGAAAAGCTCAACACCCCATTCAATTTTCAAATTCGAGCTTTCCCTGAGAAGTTAGACCAATCTGTATCTCACAATTGGCAGTAGGACTCAGCCACAAAATGTAACTTTTGGCACAGAACTCAGATTTGCTAAAGAAACACATATGCATGTTCCTCACAGTCTGAAAAGCCCAAAAACACATTCAATTTTCTTTCTTTTTTTAAACACACAAAATACACGTAGCCCTACAAATACAAATATGACAAAGCTGGCGCTTTCTAATAAATCTGCCAATCAGGGAGTCCCATTCCTCCTCTGTCTCTTTTATCCTGTAAATGCTTTAATTTGATTCTTGCCTTTTTTTTCTGCCATGTGTATTTTAGTATCATCCTGTCAAGACTTTAAAGTATGTTCCGCCCGGGTTTACTGGTATCACCCTGAAAAGGTAAGGCACTTTAGTTAGACTCAATTAGGAACTCAATTCAGCCAGAAAACTTAACTTTTGAAACACAGCTCATGTTTGCAAAAGAAACACATATTCATGTTCCTCTCTGTCTGAAAAGCCCACATTCATTTTTCAAATACAAGCTTTCCCTGAGAAGTTAGACCAGTCTGTTTCTCACAATTGGCATTAGGACTCAGCCAGAAAATGTAACTTTTGGCACAGAACTCAGATTTGCTAAAGAAGCACATATTCATGTACCTCACGGTCTGAAAAGCCCAAAAACACATTAAATTTTCAAGTACGAGCTTTCCCTGAGAAGTTGGACAAATTTGCATCTCACAATTGGCAGTAGGTCTCAACTCAGCTAGGGAATGTAACTATTGAAACAGAGCTCACTTGTGCAAAAGAAACATGGATTCATTTTCCTCACTGTCTGAAAAGCTCAACACCCCATTCAATTTTCAAATTCGAGCTTTCCCTGAGAAGTTAGACCAATCTGTATCTCACAATTGGCAGTAGGACTCAGCCACAAAATGTAACTTTTGGCACAGAACTCAGATTTGCTAAAGAAACACATATGCATGTTCCTCACAGTCTGAAAAGCCCAAAAACACATTCAATTTTCTTTCTTTTTTTAAACACACAAAATACACGTAGCCCTACAAATACAAATATGACAAAGCTGGCGCTTTCTAATAAATCTGCCAATCAGGGAGTCCCATTCCTCCTCTGTCTCTTTTATCCTGTAAATGCTTTAATTTGATTCTTGCCTTTTTTTTCTGCCATGTGTATTTTAGTATCATCCTGTCAAGACTTTAAAGTATGTTCCGCCCGGGTTTACTGGTATCACCCTGAAAAGGTAAGGCACTTTAGTTAGACTCAATTAGGAACTCAATTCAGCCAGAAAACTTAACTTTTGAAACACAGCTCATGTTTGCAAAAGAAACACATATTCATGTTCCTCTCTGTCTGAAAAGCCCACATTCATTTTTCAAATACAAGCTTTACCTGAGGAGTTAGACCAGTCTGTTTCTCACAATTGGCATTAGGACTCAGCCAGAAAATGTAACTTTTGGCACAGAACTCAGATTTGCTAAAGAAGCACATATTCATGTACCTCACGGTCTGAAAAGCCCAAAAACACATTAAATTTTCAAGTACGAGCTTTCCCTGAGAAGTTGGACAAATTTGCATCTCACAATTGGCAGTAGGTCTCAACTCAGCTAGGGAATGTAACTATTGAAACAGAGCTCACTTGTGCAAAAGAAACATGGATTCATTTTCCTCACTGTCTGAAAAGCTCAACACCCCATTCAATTTTCAAATTCGAGCTTTCCCTGAGAAGTTAGACCAATCTGTATCTCACAATTGGCAGTAGGACTCAGCCACAAAATGTAACTTTTGGCACAGAACTCAGATTTGCTAAAGAAACACATATGCATGTTCCTCACAGTCTGAAAAGCCCAAAAACACATTGAATTTTCTTTCTTTTTTTAAACACACAAAATACACGTAGCCCTACAAATACAAATATGACAAAGCTGGCGCTTTCTAATAAATCTGCCAATCAGGGAGTCCCATTCCTCCTCTGTCTCTTTTATCCTGTAAATGCTTTAATTTGATTCTTGCCTTTTTTTTCTGCCATGTGTATTTTAGTATCATCCTGTCAAGACTTTAAAGTATGTTCCGCCCGGGTTTACTGGTATCACCCTGAAAAGGTAAGGCACTTTAGTTAGACTCAATTAGGAACTCAATTCAGCCAGAAAACTTAACTTTTGAAACACAGCTCATGTTTGCAAAAGAAACACATATTCATGTTCCTCTCTGTCTGAAAAGCCCACATTCATTTTTCAAATACAAGCTTTACCTGAGGAGTTAGACCAGTCTGTTTCTCACAATTGGCATTAGGACTCAGCCAGAAAATGTAACTTTTGGCACAGAACTCAGATTTGCTAAAGAAGCACATATTCATGTACCTCACGGTCTGAAAAGCCCAAAAACACATTAAATTTTCAAGTACGAGCTTTCCCTGAGAAGTTGGACAAATTTGCATCTCACAATTGGCAGTAGGTCTCAACTCAGCTAGGGAATGTAACTATTGAAACAGAGCTCACTTGTGCAAAAGAAACATGGATTCATTTTCCTCACTGTCTGAAAAGCTCAACACCCCATTCAATTTTCAAATTCGAGCTTTCCCTGAGAAGTTAGACCAATCTGTATCTCACAATTGGCAGTAGGACTCAGCCACAAAATGTAACTTTTGGCACAGAACTCAGATTTGCTAAAGAAACACATATGCATGTTCCTCACAGTCTGAAAAGCCCAAAAACACATTCAATTTTCTTTCTTTTTTTAAACACACAAAATACACGTAGCCCTACAAATACAAATATGACAAAGCTGGCGCTTTCTAATAAATCTGCCAATCAGGGAGTCCCATTCCTCCTCTGTCTCTTTTATCCTGTAAATGCTTTAATTTGATTCTTGCCTTTTTTTTCTGCCATGTGTATTTTAGTATCATCCTGTCAAGACTTTAAAGTATGTTCCGCCCGGGTTTACTGGTATCACCCTGAAAAGGTAAGGCACTTTAGTTAGACTCAATTAGGAACTCAATTCAGCCAGAAAACTTAACTTTTGAAACACAGCTCATGTTTGCAAAAGAAACACATATTCATGTTCCTCTCTGTCTGAAAAGCCCACATTCATTTTTCAAATACAAGCTTTACCTGAGGAGTTAGACCAGTCTGTTTCTCACAATTGGCATTAGGACTCAGCCAGAAAATGTAACTTTTGGCACAGAACTCAGATTTGCTAAAGAAGCACATATTCATGTACCTCACGGTCTGAAAAGCCCAAAAACACATTAAATTTTCAAGTACGAGCTTTCCCTGAGAAGTTGGACAAATTTGCATCTCACAATTGGCAGTAGGTCTCAACTCAGCTAGGGAATGTAACTATTGAAACAGAGCTCACTTGTGCAAAAGAAACATGGATTCATTTTCCTCACTGTCTGAAAAGCTCAACACCCCATTCAATTTTCAAATTCGAGCTTTCCCTGAGAAGTTAGACCAATCTGTATCTCACAATTGGCAGTAGGACTCAGCCACAAAATGTAACTTTTGGCACAGAACTCAGATTTGCTAAAGAAACACATATGCATGTTCCTCACAGTCTGAAAAGCCCAAAAACACATTCAATTTTCTTTCTTTTTTTAAACACACAAAATACACGTAGCCCTACAAATACAAATATGACAAAGCTGGCGCTTTCTAATAAATCTGCCAATCAGGGAGTCCCATTCCTCCTCTGTCTCTTTTATCCTGTAAATGCTTTAATTTGATTCTTGCCTTTTTTTTCTGCCATGTGTATTTTAGTATCATCCTGTCAAGACTTTAAAGTATGTTCCGCCCGGGTTTACTGGTATCACCCTGAAAAGGTAAGGCACTTTAGTTAGACTCAATTAGGAACTCAATTCAGCCAGAAAACTTAACTTTTGAAACACAGCTCATGTTTGCAAAAGAAACACATATTCATGTTCCTCTCTGTCTGAAAAGCCCACATTCATTTTTCAAATACAAGCTTTACCTGAGGAGTTAGACCAGTCTGTTTCTCACAATTGGCATTAGGACTCAGCCAGAAAATGTAACTTTTGGCACAGAACTCAGATTTGCTAAAGAAGCACATATTCATGTACCTCACGGTCTGAAAAGCCCAAAAACACATTAAATTTTCAAGTACGAGCTTTCCCTGAGAAGTTGGACAAATTTGCATCTCACAATTGGCAGTAGGTCTCAACTCAGCTAGGGAATGTAACTATTGAAACAGAGCTCACTTGTGCAAAAGAAACATGGATTCATTTTCCTCACTGTCTGAAAAGCTCAACACCCCATTCAATTTTCAAATTCGAGCTTTCCCTGAGAAGTTAGACCAATCTGTATCTCACAATTGGCAGTAGGACTCAGCCACAAAATGTAACTTTTGACACAGTACTCAGATTTCAAAAGAAACACATATTCATTTTCCTCACAATCTTAAAAGCTCAACACCCCATTCAATTTTCAAATTCGAGCTTTCCCTGAGAAGTTAGACCAATCTGTTTCTCACAATTGGCAGTAGGACTCAACTCAGCTAGGAAATGTAACTATTGAAACAGAGCTCACGTGCAAAGGAAACATGTATTCATTTTCCTCACTGTCTGAAAAGCTCAACACCCAATTCAATTTTCAAATTCGAGCTTTCCCTGAGAAGTTAAGACCAATCGGTATCTCACAATTGGCAGTAGGACTCAATTCAGCCAGAAAACTTAACTTTTGACACAGAACTCAGATTTGCAAAAGAAACACATATGCATGTTCCTCACAGTCTGAAAAGCCCAAAAACATTCAATTTTCTTTCTTTTTTTAAACACACAAAATACACCTACACCTACAAATACAAATATGACAAAGCTGACGCTTTATAATAAATCTGCCAATCAGGGAGTCCCATTCCTCCTCTGTCTCTTTTATCCTGTAAATGCTTTAGTTTGATTCTTGCCTTTTTTTCTGCCATGTGTATTTTAGTATCATCCTGTCCAAGACTTTAAAGTATGTTCTGCCTGGGTTTACTGGTATCACCCTGAAAAGGTAAGGCACTCTTGGTAAAATGTTCATTTTGATAGTGGCAATTTTGCCTAAGAAAGATATCTTTTTCTACTTGTTTTGCCAGTTTGGACTACTAGACCAATCTGAATCTCACAATTGGCAGTAGGACACAATTCAGCCAGAAAACAACATTTGAAACACATTTGCAAAAGAAACACGTATTCATGTTCCTCCCTGTCTGAAAAGCCCACATTCAATTTTCAAATACTAGCTTTCCCTGAGACGTTAGACCTAGTCTTAATTCCTCAGGGTAACAATGAAATTGAGCCCAAGTTCAGATTTGAAGAAGAAACACACATTCATGTTCCCCACGGTCTAAAACTCGGCAAAAACACATTCAGTTTTTCAGAACGAGTTTCCCTGAGGAGTTAGACCAAAGTGTATCTCAGAATTGGTAGTAGGGCTCAATTTAAGCAGAAAACGTAACTTTTGACACAGAGATCAGATTTGCAGAAGAGATACATATTCATGATCCCCACAGTCTAAATTTGTCCTAATTCCTCAGGGAACGCTCGTTCTTAAAAATTGAATTTGTTTTTGCCCTTTTTTAGACCGTGGGGAACATGAATATATACTACTTCTGCAAATCTGAGCTCCGTGTCAAAAGTTTACTTTTCTGGCTGAATTGAGTCCTACTGCCAATTCTGAGTTACACTTTGTCCTAATTCCTCAGGGTAACAAAGTTTTTGCCCTTTCTTAGACCGTGGGGAACATGAATATGTACTTCTTCTGCAAATCTGAGCTGCGTGTCAAAAGTTTACTTTTCTGGCTGAATTGAGCCCTACTACCAATTCTGAGATACACTTGGTCTAACACCTCAGGGAAACTCGTTCTGAAAAATTGAATGTGTTTTTGCCCTTTTTTAGACCGTGGGGACATGAATATGTGTTTCTTCTGCAAATCTGAACTCCGTGTCAAAAGTTTACTTTTCTGGTTGAATTGAGCCCTACTACCAATTCTGAGATACACTTTGGTCTAACTCCTCAGGGAAACTCGGTCTTAAAAATTGAATGTGTTTTTGCCCTGTTTTAGACCGTGGCGAACATGAATATGTGTTTTTTCTGCTTAATCTGAGCTTGTGCAAAAGTTAAATTTTCTGGTTGAATTGAACCTACTGCCAATTCTGCATAAACTTTGGTCTAACTCCTCAGGGAAACTCGTACTTGAAAATTGAATGTGTTTTTGCCCTTTTTTAGACCGTGGGGAACATGAATATGTGTTTCTTCTACAAATCGGAGCTCCCTGTCAAAAGTTTACCTTTCTGGCTGAAATGAGCCCTACTGCCAATTCTGAATACATTTTGGTCTAACTCTTCAGGGAAACTCGTTCTGAAAAATTGAATTTGTTTTTGCCCTTTTTTAGACCGTGGGGAACATGAATATGTATTTCTTCTGCAAATCTGAGCTTGTGGCAAAAGTTAAGTTTTCTGGTTGAATTGTGCCATAATGCCAATTCTGAGATACACTTTGTCCTAATTCCTCAGGGTAACAATCAAAGTTTTTGCCCTTTCTTAGACCGTGGGGAAGATGAATATGTATTTCTTCTGCAAATCTGAGCTTCTGTCAAAAGTTTACTTTTCTGGTTGAATTGAGCCCTACTGTCAATTCTGAGATACACTTGGTCTAACACCTCAGGGAAACTCCTTCTGAAAAATTGAATGTGTTTTTGCCCTTTTTTAGACCGTGGGGACATGAATATGTATTTCTTCTGCAAATCTGAGCTTGTGGCAAAAGTTAAGTTTTCTGGTTGAATTGAGCCCTACTACCAATTCTGAGATACACTTGGTCTAACACCTCAGGGAAACTCCTTCTGAAAAATTGAATGTGTTTTTGCCCTTTTTTAGACCGTGGGGACATGAATATGTGTTTCTTCTGCAAATCTGAGCTCCGTGTCAAAAGTTTACTTTTCTGGTTGAATTGAGCCCTACTACCAATTCTGAGATACACTTTGGTCTAACTACTCAGGGAAACTCGTTCTTAAAAATTGAATGTGTTTTTGCCCTGTTTTAGACCGTGGCGAACATGAATATGTGTTTTTTCTGCTTAATATGAGCTTGTGCAAAAGTTAAATTTTCTGGTTGAATTGAACCTACTGCCAATTCTGCATAAACTTTGGTCTAACTCCTCAGGGAAACTCGTACTTGAAAATTGAATGTGTTTTTGCCCTTTTTTAGACCGTGGGGAACATGAATATGTATTTCTTCTGCAAATCAGAACTTGTGTCAAAAGTATAGTTTTCCGGTTGAATTGAGCCCTACTGCCAATTCTGAGATACACTTTGGTCTAACTCCTCAGAGAAAGCTCGTTCTTAAAAATTGAATGTGTTTTTGCCCTTTTTTAGACTGTGGGGAACATGAATATGTGTTTCTTCTGCAAATCTGAGCTCCGTTTCAAAAGTTTACTTATCTTGCTGAATTGAGCCCTACTGCCAATTCTGAGATACACTTTGTCCTAATTCCTCAGGGTAACTCATACTTATAAATTGAATTTGTTTTTGCGCTTTTAGGACTGTGGTTAACATGAACGTGTGTTTCTTCTTCAAAGCTGAACTTTGTCAAAAGTTCAGTTTTCTGGTTGAATTGAGCCCTACTGTCAATTCTAACTACACTTTGGTCTAACACCTCAGGGAAAGCTAGTACTTGTAAATTGAATGTGTTTTTGCCCTTTTTTAGACCGTGAGGAACATGAATATGTATTTCTTCTGCAAATCTGAGCTTGTGGCAAAAGTTAAGTTTTCAGGTTGAATTGAGCCGTAATGCCAATTCTGAGATACAC
Source organism: Arizona elegans (assembly GCA_022577455.1). Classification (NCBI taxonomy): domain Eukaryota; kingdom Metazoa; phylum Chordata; class Lepidosauria; order Squamata; family Colubridae; genus Arizona; species Arizona elegans. The sequence continues at coordinate 165,534,764 of JAKOOJ010000001.1, read as the reverse complement.
TTTGGTCTAACTCCTCAGGGAAACTCGTACTTGAAAATTGAATGTGTTTTCGCCCTTTTTTAGACCGTGGGGATCATGAATATGTATTTTTTCTGCAAATCTGATCTCTGTGTCAAAAGTTAAGTTTTCTGGTTGAATTGAGCCCTACTACCAATTCTGAGATACACTTGGTCTAACACCTCAGGGAAACTCGTTCTGAAAAATTGAATGTGTTTTTGCCCTTTTTTAGACCGTGGGGACATGAATATGTGTTTCTTCTGCAAATCTGAACTCCGTGTCAAAAGTTTACTTTTCTGGTTGAATTGAGCCCTACTACCAATTCTGAGATACACTTTGGTCTAACTCCTCAGGGAAACTCGGTCTTAAAAATTGAATGTGTTTTTGCCCTGTTTTAGACCGTGGCGAACATGAATATGTGTTTTTTCTGCTTAATCTGAGCTTGTGCAAAAGTTAAATTTTCTGGTTGAATTGAACCTACTGCCAATTCTGCATAAACTTTGGTCTAACTCCTCAGGGAAACTCGTACTTGAAAATTGAATGTGTTTTTGCCCTTTTTTAGACCGTGGGGAACATGAATATGTGTTTCTTCTACAAATCGGAGCTCCCTGTCAAAAGTTTACCTTTCTGGCTGAAATGAGCCCTACTGCCAATTCTGAATACATTTTGGTCTAACTCTTCAGGGAAACTCGTTCTGAAAAATTGAATTTGTTTTTGCCCTTTTTTAGACCGTGGGGAACATGAATATGTATTTCTTCTGCAAATCTGAGCTTGTGGCAAAAGTTAAGTTTTCTGGTTGAGTTGTGCCGTAATGCCAATTCTGAGATACACTTTGGTCTAACTCCTCAGGGTAACAATCAAAGTTTTTGCCCTTTTTTAGACCGTGGGGAACATGAATATGTATTTCTTCTGCAAATCTGAGCTCCGTGTCAAAAGTTTACTTTTCTGGCTGAACTGAGCCCTCCTGCCAATTCTGAGTACACTTTGGTCTAACTCCTCAGGGTAACTCATTTGTAAATTGAATGTGTTTTTGCCCTTTTTTAGACCGTGGGGAACATGAATATGTATATATTCTGCAAATCTGATCTCTGTGTCAAAGGTTATGTTTTCTGGTTGAATTGAGCCCTACTGCCAATTCTGCATAAACTTTGGTGTAACTCCTCAGGGAAACTCGTTCTGAAAAAATGAATGTGTTTTTTCCCTTTTTTAGACCGTGGGGAACATGAATATGTGTTTCTTCTGCAAATCTGAGCTCCGTGTCAAAAGTTTACTTTTCTTGCTGAATTGAGCCCTACTGCCAATTCTGAGATACACTTTGTCCTAATTCCTCAGGGTAACTCATACTTATAAATTGAATGTGTCTTTGCGCTTTTAGGACTGTGGTGAACATGAACGTGTGTTTCTTTTTCAAAGCTGAACTTTTGTCAAAAGTTCAGTTTTCTTGTTGAATTGAGCCCTACTGCCAATTCTGCATAAACTTTGGTCTAACTCCTCAGGGAAACTCGTTCTGAAAAATTGAATGTGTTTTTGCCGTTTTTTAGACCGTGGAGAACATGAATATGTGTTTCTTCTGCAAATCTGAACGTGTCAAAAGTAAAGTTTTCTGGTTGAATTGAGCCCTACTGCCAATTCTGAGTTACACTTTGTCCTAATTCCTCAGGGTAACAATCAAAGTTTTTGCCCTTTCTTAGACCGTGGGGAACATGAATATGTATTTCTTCTGCAAATCTGAGCTTCTGTCAAAAGTTTACTTTTCTGGTTGAATTGAGCCCTACTGTCAATTCTAACTACACTTTGGTCTAACACCTCAGGGAAAGCTAGTACTTGTAAATTGAATGTGTTTTTGCCCTGTTTTAGACCGTGAGGAACATGAATGTGTATTTCTTCTGCAAATCTGAACTTGTGTCAAAAGTAAAGTTTTATGGTTGAATTGAGCCCTACTGCCAATTCTGCATAAACTTTGGTCTAACTCCTCAGGGAAACTCGTTCTTGAAAATTGAATGTGTTTTTGCCCTTTTTTAGACCGTGGGGAATATGAATATGTGTTTCTTCTGCTTGTGTCAAAAGTTCAGTTTTCTGCCTGAATTGAGCCCTACTGCCAATTCTGAGATACACTTTGTCCTAATTCCTCAGGGTAACAATCAAAGTTTTTGCCCTTTTTTAGACCCTGGGGAACATGAATATGTGTTTCTTCTGCAAATCTGAGCTCCGTTTCAAAAGTTTACTTTTCTTGCTGAATTGAGCCCTACTGCCAATTCTGAGATACACTTTGTCCTAATTCCTCAGGGTAACTCATACTTATAAATTGAATTTGTTTTTGCGCTTTTAGGACTGTGGTTAACATGAACGTGTGTTTCTTCTTCAAAGCTGAACTTTGTCAAAAGTTCAGTTTTCTGGTTGAATTGAGCCCTACTGCCAATTCTGAGATATACTTTGTCCTAATTCCTCAGGGAAACTCGTACTTGTAAATTGAATGTGTTTTTGCCCGTAGACCGTGGGGAACATGAATGTGTGTTTCTTCTTCAAATCTGATCTCTGTGTCAAAAGTTCAGTTTTCTGGTTGAATTGAGCCCTACTGCCAATTCTGAGTTACACTTTGTCCTAATTCCTCAGGGTAACAATCAAAGTTTTTGCCCTTTCTTAGACCGTGGGGAACATGAATATGTATTTCTTCTGCAAATCTGAGCTTCTGTCAAAAGTTTACTTTTCTGGTTGAATTGAGCCCTACTGTCAATTCTAACTACACTTTGGTCTAACACCTCAGGGAAAGCTAGTACTTGTAAATTTAATGTGTTTTTGCCCTGTTTTAGACCGTGAGGAACATGAATGTGTATTTCTTCTGCAAATCTGAACTTGTGTCAAAAGTAAAGTTTTATGGTTGAATTGAGCCCTACTGCCAATTCTGCATAAACTTTGGTCTAACTCCTCAGGGAAACTCGTTCTTGAAAATTGAATGTGTTTTTGCCCTTTTTTAGACCGTGGGGAATATGAATATGTGTTTCTTCTGCTTGTGTCAAAAGTTCAGTTTTCTGCCTGAATTGAGCCCTACTGCCAATTCTGAGATACACTTTGTCCTAATTCCTCAGGGTAACAATCAAAGTTTTTGCCCTTTTTTAGACCCTGGGGAACATGAATATGTGTTTCTTCTGCAAATCTGAGCTCCGTTTCAAAAGTTTACTTTTCTTGCTGAATTGAGCCCTACTGCCAATTCTGAGATACACTTTGTCCTAATTCCTCAGGGTAACTCATACTTATAAATTGAATTTGTTTTTGCGCTTTTAGGACTGTGGTTAACATGAACGTGTGTTTCTTCTTCAAAGCTGAACTTTGTCAAAAGTTCAGTTTTCCGGTTGAATTGAGCCCTACTGCCAATTCTGAGATATACTTTGTCCTAATTCCTCAGGGAAACTCGTACTTGTAAATTGAATGTGTTTTTGCCCGTAGACCGTGGGGAACATGAATGTGTGTTTCTTCTTCAAATCTGATCTCTGTGTCAAAAGTTCAGTTTTCTGGTTATATTGAGCCCTACTGCCAATTCTGAGTTACACTTTGTCCTAATTCCTCAGGGTAACAATCAAAAGTTTTTGCCCTATCTTAGACTGTGGGGAACATGAATATGTATTTCTTCTGCAAATCTGAGCTTCTGTCAAAAGTTTACTTTTCTGGTTGAATTGAGCCCTACTGTCAATTCTAACTACACTTTGGTCTAACACCTCAGGGAAAGCTAGTACTTGTAAATTGAATGTGTTTTTGCCCTTTTTTAGACCGTGAGGAACATGAATATGTATTTCTTCTGCAAATCTGAGCTTGTGGCAAAAGTTAAGTTTTCTGGTTGAATTGAGCCGTAATGCCAATTCTGAGATACACTTTGGTCTAACTCCTCAGGGAAACTCGTACTTGAAAATTGAATGTGTTTTTGCCCTTTTTTAGACCGTGGGGATCATGAATATGTATTTCTTCTGCAAATCTGATCTCTGTGTCAAAAGTTAAGTTTTCTGGTTGAATTGAGCCCTACTACCAATTCTGAGATACACTTTGGTCTAACTCCTCAGGGAAACTCGTACTTGAAAATTGAATGTGTTTTTTCCCTTTTTTAGACCGTTGGGATCATGAATATGTATTTCTTCTGCAAATCTGAGCTCCGTTTCAAAAGTTTACTTTTCTTGCTGAATTGAGCCCTACTGCCAATTCTGAGATACACTTTGTCCTAATTCCTCAGGGTAACTCATACTTATAAATTGAATGTGTTTTTGCGCTTTTAGGACTGTGGTGAACATGAACGTGTGTTTCTTTTTCAAAGCTGAACTTTTGTCAAAAGTTCAGTTTTCTTGTTGAATTGAGCCCTACTGCCAATTCTGCATAAACTTTGGTCTAACTCCTCAGGGAAACTCGTTCTGAAAAAATGAATGTGTTTTTGCCCGTAGACCGTGGGGAACATGAATATGTGTTTCTTCTGCAAATCTGAGCTCCGTGTCAAAAGTTTACTTTTCTGGTTGAATTGAGCCCTACTACCAATTCTGAGATACACTTGGTCTAACTCCTCAGGGAAACTCGTTCTGAAAAATTGAATGTGTTTTTGCCCTGTTTTAGACCGTGGCGAACATGAATATGTGTTTTTTCTGCTTAATCTGAGCTTGTGCAAAAGTTAAATTTTCTGGTTGAATTGAACCTACTGCCAATTCTGCATAAACTTTGGTCTAACTCCTCAGGGAAACTCGTACTTGAAAATTGAATGTGTTTTTGCCCTTTTTTAGACCGTGGGGACATTACTTTTCTTGCTGAATTGAGCCCTACTGCCAATTCTGAGTTACACTTTGTCCTAATTCCTCAGGGTAACAAAGTTTTTGCCCTTTCTTAGACGGTGGGGAACATGAATATGTACTTCTTCTGCAAATCTGAGCTGCGTGTCAAAAGTTTACTTTTCTGGCTGAATTGAGCCCTACTACCAATTCTGAGATACACTTGGTCTAACACCTCAGGGAAACTCGTTCTGAAAAATTGAATGTGTTTTTGCCCTTTTTTAGACCGTGGGGACATGAATATGTGTTTCTTCTGCAAATCTGAGCTCCGTGTCAAAAGTTTACTTTTCTGGTTGAATTGAGCCCTACTACCAATTCTGAGATACACTTTGGTCTAACTCCTCAGGGGAAACTCGTTCTTAAAAATTGAATGTGTTTTTGCCCTGTTTTAGACCGTGGCGAACATGAATATGTGTTTTTTTCTGCTTAATCTGAGCTTGTGCAAAAGTTAAATTTTCTGGTTGAATTGAACCTACTGCCAATTCTGCATAAACTTTGGTCTAACTCCTCAGGGAAACTCGTACTTGAAAATTGAATGTGTTTTTGCCCTTTTTTAGACCGTGGGGAACCTGAATATGTGTTTCTTCTACAAATCGGAGCTACCCTGTCAAAAGTTTACCTTTCTGGCTGAAATGAGCCCTACTGCCAATTCTGAATACATTTTGGTCTAACTCTTCAGGGAAACTCGTTCTGAAAAATTGAATTTGTTTTTGCCCTTTTTTAGACCGTGGGGAACATGAATATGTATTTCTTCTGCAAATCTGAGCTTGTGGCAAAAGTTAAGTTTTCTGGTTGAATTGTGCCGTAATGCCAATTCTGAGATACACTTTGTCCTAATTCCTCAGGGTAACAATCAAAGTTTTTGCCCTTTCTTAGACCGTGGGGAAGATGAATATGTATTTCTTCTGCAAATCTGAGCTTCTGTCAAAAGTTTACTTTTCTGGTTGATATTGAGGCCCCCTACTGTCAATTTTAACTACACTTTGGTCTAACACCTCAGGGAAAGTTAGTACTTGTAAATTGAATGTGTTTTTGCCCTTTTTTAGACCGTGAGGAGCATGAATATGTATTTCTTCTGCAAATCTGAGCTTGTGGCAAAAGTTAAGTTTTCTGGTTGAATTGAGCCCTACTACCAATTCTGAGATACACTTGGGTCTAACACCTCAGGGAACTCCTTCTGAAAAATTGAATGTGTTTTTGCCCTTTTTTTAGACCGTGGGGACATGAATATGTGTTTCTTCTGCAAATCTGAGCTCCGTGTCAAAAGGTTTACTTTTCTGGTTGAATTGAGCCCTACTACCAATTCTGAGATACACTTTGGTCTAACTACTCAGGGAAACTCGTTCTTAAAAATTGAATGTTTTTGCCCTGTTTTAGACCGTGGCGAACATGAATTATGTGTTTTTTTCTGCTTAATATGAGCTTGTGCAAAAGTTAAATTTTTCTGGTTGAATTGAACCTACTGCCAATTCTGCATAAACTTTGGTCTAACTCCTCAGGGAAACTCGTACTTGAAAATTGAATGTGTTTTTGCCCTTTTTTTGACCGTGGGGAACATGAATATGTATTTCTTTCTGCAAATCAGAACTTGTGTCAAAAGTAAAGTTTTCCGGTTGAATTGAGGCCCTACTGCCAATTCTGAGATACACTTTGGTCTAACTCCTCAGAGAAAGCTCGTTCTTAAAAATTGAATGTGTTTTTGGCCCTTTTTTAGACTGTGGGGAACATGAATATGTGTTTCTTCTGCAAATCCTGAGCTCCGTTTCAAAAGTTTACTTATCTTGCTGAATTGAGCCCTACTGCCAATTCTGAGATACACTTTGTCCTAATTCCTCAGGGGTAACTCATACTTATAAATTGAATTTGTTTTTTGCGCTTTTAGGACTGTGGGTTAACATGAACGTGTGTTTCTTCTTCAAAGCTGAACTTTGTCAAAAGTTCAGTTATTTCTGGTTGAATTGAGCCCTACTGCCAATTCTGAGATATACTTTGTCCTAATTCCTCAGGGAAACTCGTACTTGTAAATTGAATGTGTTTTTGCCCGTAGACCGTGGGGAACATGAATGTGTGTTTCTTCTTCAAATCTGATCTCTGTGTCAAAAGTTCAGTTTTTCTGGGTATATTGAGCCCTACTGCCAATTCTGAGTTACACTTTGTCCCTAATTCCTCAGGTGGTAACAATCAAGTTTTTGCCCTTTTCTTAGACCGTGGGGAACATGAATATGTGTTTTCTTCTGCAAATCTGAGCTCCGTGTCAAAAGTTTACTTTTCTGGCTGAATTGAGCTCTACTACCAATTCTGAGATACACTTTGGTCTAACACCTCAGGGAAACTCGTTCGTAAAAATTGAATTTGTTTTTGCCCTTTTTTTTAGACCGTGGGGAACATGAATGTGTGTTTCTTCTTCAAATCTGATCTCTGTGTCAAAAGTTCAGTTTTTCTGGTTATATTGAGCCCTACTGCCAATTCTGAGTTACACTTTGTCCTAGCCCTTTCTTAGACCGTGGGGAACATGAATATGTATTTCTTCTGCAAATCTGAGCTTCTGTCAAAAGTTAACTTTTCTGGTTGAATTGAGCCCTACTGTCAATTCTAACTACACTTTGGTCTAACACCTCAGGGAAAGCTAGTACTTGTAAATTGAATGTGTTTTTGCCCTTTTTTAGACCGTGAGGAACATGAATATGTATTTCTTCTGCAAATCTGAGCTTGTGGCAAAAGTTAAGTTTTCAGGTTGAATTGAGCCGTAATGCCAATTCTGAGATACACTTTGGTCTAACTCCTCAGGGAAACTCGTACTTGAAAATTGAATGTGTTTTCGCCCTTTTTTAGACCGTGGGGATCATGAATATGTATTTTTTCTGCAAATCTGATCTCTGTGTCAAAAGTTAAGTTTTCTGGTTGAATTGAGCCCTACTACCAATTCTGAGATACACTTGGTCTAACACCTCAGGGAAACTCGTTCTGAAAAATTGAATGTGTTTTTGCCCTTTTTTAGACCGTGGGGACATGAATATGTGTTTCTTCTGCAAATCTGAACTCCGTGTCAAAAGTTTACTTTTCTGGTTGAATTGAGCCCTACTACCAATTCTGAGATACACTTTGGTCTAACTCCTCAGGGAAACTCGTTCTTAAAAATTGAATGTGTTTTTGCCCTGTTTTAGACCGTGGCGAACATGAATATGTGTTTTTTCTGCTTAATCTGAGCTTGTGCAAAAGTTAAATTTTCTGGTTGAATTGAACCCTACAGCCAATTCTGCATAAACTTTGGTCTAACTCCTCAGGGAAACTCGTACTTGAAAATTGAATGTGTTTTTGCCCTTTTTTAGACCGTGGGGAACATGAATATGTGTTTCTTCTACAAATCGGAGCTCCCTGTCAAAAGTTTACCTTTCTGGCTGAAATGAGCCCTACTGCCAATTCTGAATACATTTTGGTCTAACTCTTCAGGGAAACTCGTTCTGAAAAATTGAATTTGTTTTTGCCCTTTTTTAGACCGTGGGGAACATGAATATGTATTTCTTCTGCAAATCTGAGCTTGTGGCAAAAGTTAAGTTTTCTGGTTGAGTTGTGCCGTAATGCCAATTCTGAGATACACTTTGGTCTAACTCCTCAGGGTAACAATCAAAGTTTTTGCCCTTTTTTAGACCGTGGGGAACATGAATATGTATTTCTTCTGCAAATCTGAGCTCCGTTTCAAAAGTTTACTTTTCTTGCTGAATTGAGCCCTACTGCCAATTCTGAGATACACTTTGTCCTAATTCCTCAGGGTAACTCATACTTATAAATTGAATGTGTTTTTGCGCTTTTAGGACTGTGGTGAACATGAACGTGTGTTTCTTTTTCAAAGCTGAACTTTTGTCAAAAGTTCAGTTTTCTTGTTGAATTGAGCCCTACTGCCAATTCTGCATAAACTTTGGTCTAACTCCTCAGGGAAACTCGTTCTGAAAAAATGAATGTGTTTTTTCCCTTTTTTAGACCGTGGGGAACATGAATATGTGTTTCTTCTGCAAATCTGAGCTCCGTGTCAAAAGTTTACTTTTCTTGCTGAATTGAGCCCTACTGCCAATTCTGAGATACACTTTGTCCTAATTCCTCAGGGTAACTCATACTTATAAATTGAATGTGTTTTTGCGCTTTTAGGACTGTGGTGAACATGAACGTGTGTTTCTTTTTCAAAGCTGAACTTTTGTCAAAAGTTCAGTTTTCTTGTTGAATTGAGCCCTACTGCCAATTCTGCATAAACTTTGGTCTAACTCCTCAGGGAAACTCGTTCTGAAAAATTGAATGTGTTTTTGCCGTTTTTTAGACCGTGGAGAACATGAATATGTGTTTCTTCTGCAAATCTGAACGTGTCAAAAGTAAAGTTTTCTGGTTGAATTGAGCCCTACTGCCAATTCTGAGTTACACGTTGTCCTAATTCCTCAGGGTAACAATCAAAGTTTTTGCCCTTTCTTAGACCGTGGGGAACATGAATATCTATTTCTTCTGCAAATCTGAGCTTGTGGCAAAAGTTAAGTTTTCTGGTTGAATTGAGCCGTAATGCCAATTCTGAGATACACTTTGGTCTAACTCCTCAGGGTAACAATCAAAGTTTTTGCCCTTTCTTAGACCGTGGGGAACATGAATATGTATTTCTTCTGCAAATCTGAGCTTCTGTCAAAAGTTTACTTTTCTGGATGAATTGAGCCCTACTGTCAATTCTAACTACACTTTTGTCTAACACCTCAGGGAAAGCTAGTACTTGTAAATTGAATGTGTTTTTGCCCTTTTTTAGACCGTGAGGAACATGAATGTGTATTTCTTCTGCAAATCTGAACTTGTGTCAAAAGTAAAGTTTTCCGGTTGAATTGAGCCCTACTGCCAATTCTGAGATACACTTTGTCCTAATTCCTCAGGGTAACAATCAAAGTTTTTGCCCTTTTTTAGACCCTGGGGAACATGAATATGTGTTTCTTCTGCAAATCTGAGCTCCGTTTCAAAAGTTTACTTTTCGGGCTGAATTGAGCCCTACTGCCAATTTTGAGATACATTTTGTCCTAATTCCTCAGGGAAACTCGTACTTGTAAACTGAATGTGTTTTTGCCATTTTTATACCGTGGGGAACATGAATATGTGTTTCTTCTGCAAATCAGAACTTGTGTCAAAAGTAAAGTTTTCCGGTTGAATTGAGCCCTACTGCCAATTCTGAGATACACTTTGGTCTAAGTCCTCAGAGAAAGCTCGTTCTTAAAAATTGAATGTGTTTTTGCCCTTTTTTAGACTGTGGGGATCATGAATATGTGTTTATTCTGCAAATCTGAGCTCCGTTTCAAAAGTTTACTTTTCTTGCTGAATTGAGCCCTACTGCCAATTCTGAGATACACTTTGTCCTAATTCCTCAGGGTAACTCATACTTATAAATTGAATTTGTTTTTGCGCTTTTAGGACTGTGGTTAACATGAACGTGTGTTTCTTCTTCAAAGCTGAACTTTGTCAAAAGTTCAGTTTTCTGGTTGAATTGAGCCCTACTGCCAATTCTGAGATATACTTTGTCCTAATTCCTCAGGGAAACTCGTACTTGTAAATTGAATGTGTTTTTGCCCGAAGACCGTGGGGAACATGAATGTGTGTTTCTTCTTCAAATCTGATCTCTGTGTCAAAAGTTCAGTTTTCTGGTTATATTGAGCCCTACTGCCAATTCTGAGTTACACTTTGTCCTAATTCCTCAGGGTAACAATCAAAGTTTTTGCCCTATCTTAGACTGTGGGGAACATGAATATGTATTTCTTCTGCAAATCTGAGCTTCTGTCAAAAGTTTACTTTTCTGGTTGAATTGAGCCCTACTGTCAATTCTAACTACACTTTGGTCTAACACCTCAGGGAAAGCTAGTACTTGTAAATTGAATGTGTTTTTGCCCTTTTTTAGACCGTGAGGAACATGAATATGTATTTTTTCTGCAAATCTGAGCTTGTGTCAAAAGTTAAGTTTTCTGGTTGAATTGAGCCCTACTACCAATTCTGAGATACACTTTGGTCTAACTCCTCAGGGAAACTCGTACTTGAAAATTGAATGTGTTTTTGCCCTTTTTTAGACCGTGGGGAATATGAATATGTGTTTCTTCTGCTTGTGTCAAAAGTTCAGTTTTCTGCCTGAATTGAGCCCTACTGCCAATTCTGAGATACACTTTGTCCTAATTCCTCAGGGTAACTATCAAAGTTTTTGCCCTTTTTTAGACCCTGGGGAACATGAATATGTGTTTCTTCTGCAAATCTGAGCTCCGTTTCAAAAGTTTACTTTTCGGGCTGAATTGAGCCCTACTGCCAATTTTGAGATACATTTTGTCCTAATTCCTCAGGGAAACTCGTACTTGTAAACTGAATGTGTTTTTGCCATTTTTATACCGTGGGGAACATGAATATGTGTTTCTTCTGCAAATCAGAACTTGTGTCAAAAGTAAAGTTGTCCGGTTGAATTGAGCCCTACTGCCAATTCTGAGATACACTTTGGTCTAACTCCTCAGAGAAAGCTCGTTCTTAAAAATTGAACGTGTTTTTGCCCTTTTTTAGACCGTGGGGAACATGAATATGTATATTTTCTGCAAATCTGATCTCTGTGTCAAAGGTTATGTTTTCTGGTTGAATTGAGCCCTACCGCCAATTCTGCATAAACTTTGGTGTAACTCCTCAGGGAAACTCGTTCTGAAAAAATGAATGTGTTTTTTCCCTTTTTTAGACCGTGGGGAACATGAATGTGTGTTTCTTCTGCAAATCTGAGCTCCGTGTCAAAAGTTTACTTTTCTTGCTGAATTGAGCCCTACTGCCAATTCTGAGATACACTTTGTCCTAATTCCTCAGGCTAACTCATACTTATAAATTGAATGTGTTTTTCCGCTTTTAGGACTGTGGTGAACATGAACGTGTGTTTCTTTTTCAAAGCTGAACTTTTGTCAAAAGTTCAGTTTTCTTGTTGAATTGAGCCCTACTGCCAATTCTGAGTTACACTTTGTCCTAATTCCTCAGGGTAACAATCAAAGTTTTTGCCCTTTCTTAGACCGTGGGGAACATGAATATGTATTTCTTCTGCAAATCTGAGCTTCTGTCAAAAGTTTACTTTTCTGGTTGAATTGAGCCCTACTGTCAATTCTAACTACACTTTGGTCTAACACCTCAGGGAAAGCTAGTACTTGTAAATTGAATGTGTTTTTGCCCTTTTTTAGACCGTGAGGAACATGAATGTGTCTTTCTTCTGCAAATCTGAACTTGTGTCAAAAGTAAAGTTTTATGGTTGAATTGAGCCCTACTGCCAATTCTGCATAAACTTTGGTCTAACTCATCAGGGAAACTCGTTCTTGAAAATTGAATGTGTTTTTGCCCTTTTTTAGACCGTGGGGAATATGAATATGTGTTTCTTCTGCTTGTGTCAAAAGTTCAGTTTTCTGCCTGAATTGAGCCCTACTGCCAATTCTGAGATACACTTTGTCCTAATTCCTCAGGGTAACAATCAAAGTTTTTGCCCTTTTTTAGACCCTGGGGAACATGAATATGTGTTTCTTCTGCAAATCTGAGCTCCGTTTCAAAAGTTTACTTTTCTTGCTGAATTGAGCCCTACTGCCAATTCTGAGATACACTTTGTCCTAATTCCTCAGGGTAACTCATACTTATAAATTGAATTTGTTTTTGCGCTTTTAGGACTGTGGTTAACATGAACGTGTGTTTCTTCTTCAAAGCTGAACTTTGTCAAAAGTTCAGTTTTCTGGTTGAATTGAGCCCTACTGCCAATTCTGAGATATACTTTGTCCTAATTCCTCAGGGTAACAATCAAAGTTTTTGCCCTTTCTTAGACTGTGGGGAACATGAATATGTATTTCTTCTGCAAATCTGAGCTCCGTGTCAAAAGTTTACTTTTCTGGCTGAAATGAGCCCTACTGCCAATTCTGAATACACTTTGGTCTAACTCCTCAGGGTAACTCATTTGTAAATTGAATGTGTTTTTGCCCTTTTTTAGACCGTGGGGAACATGAATATGTATATTTTCTGCATATCTGATCTCTGTGTCAAAGGTTATGTTTTCTGGTTGAATTGAGCCCTACTGCCAATTCTGCATAAACTTTGGTGTAAGTCCTCAGGGAAACTCCTTCTGAAAAAATGAATGTGTTTTTTCCCTTTTTTAGACCGTGTGGAACATGAATATGTGTTTCTTCTGCAAATCTGAGCTCCGTGTCAAAAGTTTACTTTTCTTGCTGAATTGAGCCCTACTGCCAATTCTGAGATACACTTTGTCCTAATTCCTCAGGGTAACTCATACTTATAAATTGAATGTGTTTTTGCGCTTTTAGGACTGTGGTTAACATGAACGTGTGTTTCTTCTTCAAAGCTGAACTTTTGTCAAAAGTTCAGTTTTCTTGTTGAATTGAGCCCTACTGCCAATTCTGCATAAACTTTGGTCTAACTCCTCAGGGAAACTCGTTCTGAAAAATTGAATGTTTTTGCCCTTTTTAGACCGTGGGGAACATGAATATGTGTTTCTTCTTCAAATCTGTACTTTTGTCAAAAGATAAGTTTTCTGGTTGAATTGAGCCCTACTACCAATTCTGAGATACACTTTGGTCTAACTCCTCAGGGAAACTCGTACTTGAAAATTGAATGTGTTTTTGCCCTTTTTTAGACCGTGGGGATCATGAATATGTATTTCTTCTGCAAATCTGATCTCTGTGTCAAAAGTTAAGTTTTCTGGTTGAATTGAGCCCTACTACCAATTCTGAGATACACTTTTGTCTAACTCCGTAGAGAAAGCTCGTTCTTAAAAATTGAATGTGTTTTTGCCCTTTTTTAGACTGTGGGGAACATGAATATGTGTTTCTTCTGCAAATCTGAGCTCCGTTTCAAAAGTTTACTTTTCTTGCTGAATTGAGCCCTACTGCCAATTCTGAGATACACTTTGTCCTAATTCCTCAGGGTAACTCATACTTATAAATTGAATTTGTTTTTGCGCTTTTAGGACTGTGGTTAACATGAACGTGTGTTTCTTCTTCAAAGCTGAACTTTGTCAAAAGTTCAGTTTTCTGGTTGAATTGAGCCCTACTGCCAATTCTTAGATACACGTTGGTCTAACTCCTCAGGGAACGCTCGTTCATAAAAATTGAATTTGTTTTTGCCCTTTTTTAGACCGTGGCGAACATGAATATGTGTTTTTTCTGCTTAATCTGAGCTTGTGCAAAAGTTAAATTTTCTGGTTGAATTGAACCTACTGCCAATTCTGCATAAACTTTGGTCTAACTCCTCAGGGAAACTCGTACTTGTAAATTGAATGTGTTTTTGCCCTTTTTTAGACCGTGTCGAACATGAATATGTATTTCTTCTGCAAATCTGAGCTTGTGGCAAAAGTTAAGTTTTCTGGTTGAATTGAGCCGTAATGCCAATTCTGAGATACACTTTGGTCTAACTCCTCAGGGAAACTCGTACTTGAAAATTGAATGTGTTTTTGCCCTTTTTTAGACCGTGGGGAATATGAATATGTGTTTCTTCTGCTTGTGTCAAAAGTTCAGTTTTCTGCCTGAATTGAGCCCTACTGCCAATTCTGAGATACACTTTGTCCTAATTCCTCAGGGTAACAAAGTTTTTGCCCTTTTTTAGACCCTGGGGAACATGAATATGTGTTTCTTCTGCAAATCTGAGCTCCGTTTCAAAAGTTTACTTTTCGGGCTGAATTGAGCCCTACTGCCAATTTTGAGATACATTTTGTCCTAATTCCTCAGGGAAACTCGTACTTGTAAACTGTATGTGTGTTTTTGCCATTTTTATACCGTGGGGAACATGAATATGTGTTTCTTCTGCAAATCAGAACTTGTGTCAAAAGAAAAGTTTTCCGGTTGAATTGAGCCCTACTGACAATTCTGAGATACACTTTGGTCTAACTCCTCAGAGAAAGCTCGTTCTTAAAAATTGAATGTGTTTTTGCCGTTTTTTAGACTGTGGGGATCATGAATATGTGTTTCTTCTGCAAATCTGAGCTCCGTTTCAAAAGTTTACTTTTCTTGCTGAATTGAGCCCTACTGCCAATTCTGAGATACACTTTGTCCTAATTCCTCAGGGTAACTCATACTTATAAATTGAATTTGTTTTTGCGCTTTTAGGACTGTGGTTAACATGAACGTGTGTTTCTTCTTCAAAGCTGAACTTTGTCAAAAGTTCAGTTTTCTGGTTGAATTGAGCCCTACTGCCAATTCTGAGATATACTTTGTCCTAATTCCTCAGGGTAACAATCAAAGTTTTTGCCCTTTCTTAGACTGTGGGGAACATGAATATGTATTTCTTCTGCAAATCTGAGCTCCGTTTCAAAAGTTTACTTTTCTTGCTGAATTGAGCCCTACTGTCAATTCTAACTACACTTTGGTCTAACACCTCAGGGAAAGCTAGTACTTTTAAATTGAATGTGTTTTTTACGTTTTTTAGACCGTGAGGAACATGAATATGTATTTCTTCTGCAAATCTGATCTCTGTGTCAAAAGTTAAGTTTTCTGGTTGAATTGAGCCCTACTACCAATTCTGAGATACACTTTGGTCTAACTCCTCAGGGAAACTCGTACTTGAAAATTGAATGTGTTTTTGCCCTTTTTTAGACCGTGGGGATCATGAATATGTATTTCTTCTGCAAATCTGATCTCTGTGTCAAAAGTTCAGCTTTCTGGTTATATTGAGCCCTACTGCCAATTCTGAGTTACACTTTGTCCTAATTCCTCAGGGTAACAATCAAAGTTTTTGCCCTTTCTTAGACCGTGGGGAACATGAATATGTGTTTCTTCTACAAATCGGAGCTCCCTGTCAAAAGTTTACCTTTCTGGCTGGAATGAGCCCTACTGCCAATTCTGAATACATTTTGGTCTAACTCTTCAGGGAAACTCGTTCTGAAAAAATGAATGTGTTTTTTCCCTTTTTTAGACCGTGGGGAACATGAATATGTGTTTCTTCTGCAAATCTGAGCTCCGTGTCAAAAGTTTACTTTTCTGGCTGAAATGAGCCCTACTGCCAATTCTGAATACACTTTGGTCTAACTCCTCAGGGTAACTCATTTGTAAATTGAATGTGTTTTTGCCCTTTTTTGGACCGTGGGGAACATGAATATGTATATTTTCTGCATATCTGATCTCTGTGTCAAAGGTTATGTTTTCTGGTTGAATTGAGCCCTACTGCCAATTCTGCATAAACTTTGGTGTAAGTCCTCAGGGAAACTCCTTCTGAAAAAATGAATGTGTTTTTTCCCTTTTTTAGACCGTGTGGAACATGAATATGTGTTTCTTCTGCAAATCTGAGCTCCGTGTCAAAAGTTTACTTTTCTTGCTGAATTGAGCCCTACTGCCAATTCTGAGATACACTTTGTCCTAATTCCTCAGGGTAACTCATACTTATAAATTGAATGTGTTTTTGCGCTTTTAGGACTGTGGTTAACATGAACGTGTGTTTCTTCTTCAAAGCTGAACTTTTGTCAAAAGTTCAGTTTTCTTGTTGAATTGAGCCCTACTGCCAATTCTGCATAAACTTTGGTCTAACTCCTCAGGGAAACTCGTTCTGAAAAATTGAATGTTTTTGCCCTTTTTAGACCGTGGGGAACATGAATATGTGTTTCTTCTTCAAATCTGTACTTTTGTCAAAAGATAAGTTTTCTGGTTGAATTGAGCCCTACTACCAATTCTGAGATACACTTTGGTCTAACTCCTCAGGGAAACTCGTACTTGAAAATTGAATGTGTTTTTGCCCTTTTTTAGACCGTGGGGATCATGAATATGTATTTCTTCTGCAAATCTGATCTCTGTGTCAAAAGTTAAGTTTTCTGGTTGAATTGAGCCCTACTACCAATTCTGAGATACACTTTTGTCTAACTCCGTAGAGAAAGCTCGTTCTTAAAAATTGAATGTGTTTTTGCCCTTTTTTAGACTGTGGGGAACATGAATATGTGTTTCTTCTGCAAATCTGAGCTCCGTTTCAAAAGTTTACTTTTCTTGCTGAATTGAGCCCTACTGCCAATTCTGAGATACACTTTGTCCTAATTCCTCAGGGTAACTCATACTTTTAAATTGAATTTGTTTTTGCGCTTTTAGGACTGTGGTTAACATGAACGTGTGTTTCTTCTTCAAAGCTGAACTTTGTCAAAAGTTCAGTTTTCTGGTTGAATTGAGCCCTACTGCCAATTCTTAGATACACGTTGGTCTAACTCCTCAGGGAACGCTCGTTCATAAAAATTGAATTTGTTTTTGCCCTTTTTTAGACCGTGGCGAACATGAATATGTGTTTTTTCTGCTTAATCTGAGCTTGTGCAAAAGTTAAATTTTCTGGTTGAATTGAACCTACTGCCAATTCTGCATAAACTTTGGTCTAACTCCTCAGGGAAACTCGTACTTGTAAATTGAATGTGTTTTTGCCCTTTTTTAGACCGTGTCGAACATGAATATGTATTTCTTCTGCAAATCTGAGCTTGTGGCAAAAGTTAAGTTTTCTGGTTGAATTGAGCCGTAATGCCAATTCTGAGATACACTTTGGTCTAACTCCTCAGGGAAACTCGTACTTGAAAATTGAATGTGTTTTTGCCCTTTTTTAGACCGTGGGGATCATGAATATGTATTTCTTCTGCAAATCTGATCTCTGTGTCAAAAGTTAAGTTTTCTGGTTGAATTGAGCCCTACTACCAATTCTGAGATACACTTTGGTCTAACTCCTCAGGGAAACTCGTACTTGAAAATTGAATGTGTTTTTGCCCTTTTTTAGACCGTGGGGAATATGAATATGTGTTTCTTCTGCTTGTGTCAAAAGTTCAGTTTTCTGCCTGAATTGAGCCCTACTGCCAATTCTGAGATACACTTTGTCCTAATTCCTCAGGGTAACTATCAAAGTTTTTGCCCTTTTTTAGACCCTGGGGAACATGAATATGTGTTTCTTCTGCAAATCTGAGCTACGTTTCAAAAGTTTACTTTTCGGGCTGAATTGAGCCCTACTGCCAATTTTGAGATACATTTTGTCCTAATTCCTCAGGGAAACTCGTACTTGTAAACTGAATGTGTTTTTGCCATTTTTATACCGTGGGGAACATGAATATGTGTTTCTTCTGCAAATCAGAACTTGTGTCAAAAGTAAAGTTTTCCGGTTGAATTGAGCCCTACTGCCAATTCTGAGATACACTTTGGTCTAACTCCTCAGAGAAAGCTCGTTCTTAAAAATTGAACGTGTTTTTGCCCTTTTTTAGACCGTGGGGAACATGAATATGTATATTTTCTGCAAATCTGATCTCTGTGTCAAAGGTTATGTTTTCTGGTTGAATTGAGCCCTACCGCCAATTCTGCATAAACTTTGGTGTAACTCCTCAGGGAAACTCGTTCTGAAAAAATGAATGTGTTTTTTCCCTTTTTTAGACCGTGGGGAACATGAATGTGTGTTTCTTCTGCAAATCTGAGCTCCGTGTCAAAAGTTTACTTTTCTTGCTGAATTGAGCCCTACTGCCAATTCTGAGATACACTTTGTCCTAATTCCTCAGGCTAACTCATACTTATAAATTGAATGTGTTTTTGCGCTTTTAGGACTTTGGTGAACATGAACGTGTGTTTCTTTTTCAAAGCTGAACTTTTGTCAAAAGTTCAGTTTTCTTGTTGAATTGAGCCCTACTGCCAATTCTGAGATATACTTTGTCCTAATTCCTCAGGGTAACAATCAAAGTTTTTGCCCTTTCTTAGACTGTGGGGAACATGAATATGTATTTCTTCTGCAAATCTGAGCTCCGTTTCAAAAGTTTACTTTTCTTGCTGAATTGAGCCCTACTGTCAATTCTAACTACACTTTGGTCTAACACCTCAGGGAAAGCTAGTACTTGTAAATTGAATGTGTTTTTACCCTTTTTTAGACCGTGAGGAACATGAATTTGTATTTCTTCTGCAAATCTGATCTCTGTGTCAAAAGTTAAGTTTTCTGGTTGAATTGAGCCCTACTACCAATTCTGAGATACACTTTGGTCTAACTCCTCAGGGAAACTCGTACTTGAAAATTGAATGTGTTTTTGCCCTTTTTTAGACCGTGGGGATCATGAATATGTATTTCTTCTGCAAATCTGATCTCTGTGTCAAAAGTTCAGCTTTCTGGTTATATTGAGCCCTACTGCCAATTCTGAGTTACACTTTGTCCTAATTCCTCAGGGTAACAATCAAAGTTTTTGCCCTTTCTTAGACCGTGGGGAACATGAATATGTGTTTCTTCTACAAATCGGAGCTCCCTGTCAAAAGTTTACCTTTCTGGCTGGAATGAGCCCTACTGCCAATTCTGAATACATTTTGGTCTAACTCTTCAGGGAAACTCGTTCTGAAAAAATGAATGTGTTTTTTCCCTTTTTTAGACCGTGGGGAACATGAATATGTGTTTCTTCTGCAAATCTGAGCTCCGTGTCAAAAGTTTACTTTTCTGGCTGAAATGAGCCCTACTGCCAATTCTGAATACACTTTGGTCTAACTCCTCAGGGTAACTCATTTGTAAATTGAATGTGTTTTTGCCCTTTTTTAGACCGTGGGGAACATGAATATGTATATTTTCTGCATATCTGATCTCTGTGTCAAAGGTTATGTTTTCTGGTTGAATTGAGCCCTACTGCCAATTCTGCATAAACTTTGGTGTAAGTCCTCAGGGAAACTCCTTCTGAAAAAATGAATGTGTTTTTTCCCTTTTTTAGACCGTGTGGAACATGAATATGTGTTTCTTCTGCAAATCTGAGCTCCGTGTCAAAAGTTTACTTTTCTTGCTGAATTGAGCCCTACTGCCAATTCTGAGATACACTTTGTCCTAATTCCTCAGGGTAACTCATACTTATAAATTGAATGTGTTTTTGCGCTTTTAGGACTGTGGTTAACATGAACGTGTGTTTCTTCTTCAAAGCTGAACTTTTGTCAAAAGTTCAGTTTTCTTGTTGAATTGAGCCCTACTGCCAATTCTGCATAAACTTTGGTCTAACTCCTCAGGGAATCTCGTTCTGAAAAATTGAATGTTTTTGCCCTTTTTAGACCGTGGGGAACATGAATATGTGTTTCTTCTTCAAATCTGTACTTTTGTCAAAAGATAAGTTTTCTGGTTGAATTGAGCCCTACTACCAATTCTGAGATACACTTTGGTCTAACTCCTCAGGGAAACTCGTACTTGAAAATTGAATGTGTTTTTGCCCTTTTTTAGACCGTGGGGATCATGAATATGTATTTCTTCTGCAAATCTGATCTCTGTGTCAAAAGTTAAGTTTTCTGGTTATATTGAGCCCTACTGCCAATTCTGAGTTACACTTTGTCCTAATTCCTCAGGGTAACAATCAAAGTTTTTGCCCTTTCTTAGACCGTGGGGAACATGAATATGTGTTTCTTCTACAAATCGGAGCTCTGTGTCAAAAGTTAAGTTTTCTGGTTGAATTGAGCCCTACTACCAATTCTGAGATACACTTTTGTCTAACTCCGTAGAGAAAGCTCGTTCTTAAAAATTGAATGTGTTTTTGCCCTTTTTTAGACTGTGGGGAACATGAATATGTGTTTCTTCTGCAAATCTGAGCTCCGTTTCAAAAGTTTACTTTTCTTGCTGAATTGAGCCCTACTGCCAATTCTGAGATACACTTTGTCCTAATTCCTCAGGGTAACTCATACTTATAAATTGAATTTGTTTTTGCGCTTTTAGGACTGTGGTTAACATGAACGTGTGTTTCTTCTTCAAAGCTGAACTTTTGTCAAAAGTTCAGTTTTCTTGTTGAATTGAGCCCTACTGCCAATTCTGCATAAACTTTGGTCTAACTCCTCAGGGAATCTCGTTCTGAAAAATTGAATGTTTTTGCCCTTTTTAGACCGTGGGGAACATGAATATGTGTTTCTTCTTCAAATCTGTACTTTTGTCAAAAGATAAGTTTTCTGGTTGAATTGAGCCCTACTACCAATTCTGAGATACACTTTGGTCTAACTCCTCAGGGAAACTCGTACTTGAAAATTGAATGTGTTTTTGCCCTTTTTTAGACCGTGGGGATCATGAATATGTATTTCTTCTGCAAATCTGATCTCTGTGTCAAAAGTTAAGTTTTCTGGTTATATTGAGCCCTACTGCCAATTCTGAGTTACACTTTGTCCTAATTCCTCAGGGTAACAATCAAAGTTTTTGCCCTTTCTTAGACCGTGGGGAACATGAATATGTGTTTCTTCTACAAATCGGAGCTCTGTGTCAAAAGTTAAGTTTTCTGGTTGAATTGAGCCCTACTACCAATTCTGAGATACACTTTTGTCTAACTCCGTAGAGAAAGCTCGTTCTTAAAAATTGAATGTGTTTTTGCCCTTTTTTAGACTGTGGGGAACATGAATATGTGTTTCTTCTGCAAATCTGAGCTCCGTTTCAAAAGTTTACTTTTCTTGCTGAATTGAGCCCTACTGCCAATTCTGAGATACACTTTGTCCTAATTCCTCAGGGTAACTCATACTTATAAATTGAATTTGTTTTTGCGCTTTTAGGACTGTGGTTAACATGAACGTGTGTTTCTTCTTCAAAGCTGAACTTTGTCAAAAGTTCAGTTTTCTGGTTGTATTGAGCCCTACTGCCAATTCTTAGATACACGTTGGTCTAACTCCTCAGGGAACGCTCGTTCTTAAAAATTGAATTTGTTTTTGCCCTTTTTTAGACCGTGGCGAACATGAATATCTGTTTTTTCTGCTTAATCTGAGCTTGTGCAAGTTAAATTTTCTGGTTGAATTGAACCTACTGCCAATTCTGCATAAACTTTGGTCTAACTCCTCAGGGAAACTCGTACTTGAAAATTGAATGTGTTTTTGCCCTTTTTTAGACCGTGGGGAACATGAATATGTGTTTCTTCTACAAATCGGAGCTCCCTGTCAAAAGTTTACCTTTCTGGCTGAAATGAGCCCTACTGCCAATTCTGAATACATTTTGGTCTAACTCTTCAGGGAAACTCGTTCTGAAAAATTGAATTTGTTTTTGCCCTTTTTTAGACCGTGGGGAACATGAATATGTATTTCTTCTGCAAATCTGAGCTTGTGGCAAAAGTTAAGTTTTCTGGTTGAATTGTGCCGTAATGCCAATTCTGAGATACACTTTGGTCTAACTCCTCAGGGAAACTCGTTCTGAAAAAATGAATGTGTTTTTTCCCTTTTTTAGACCGTGGGGAACATGAATATGTGTTTCTTCTGCAAATCTGAGCTCCGTGTCAAAAGTTTACTTTTCTTGCTGAATTGAGCCCTACTGCCAATTCTGAGATACACTTTGTCCTAATTCCTCAGGGTAACAATCAAAGTTTTTGCCCTTTTTTAGACCGTGGGGAACGTGAATATGTGTTTCTTCTGCAAATCTGAGCTCCGTTTCAAAAGTTTACTTTTCGGGCTGAATTGAGCCCTACTGCCAATTCTGAGATACATTTTGTCCTAATTCCTCAGGGAAACTCGTACTTGTAAACTGAATGTGCTTTTGCCCTTTTTTAGACCGTGGGGAACATGAATATATGTTTCTTCTGCAAACCTGAACTTGTGTCAAAAGTAAAGTTTTCTGGTTGAATTGAGCCCTACTACCAATTCTGAGATACACTTTGGTCTAACACCTCAGGGAAACTCGTTCGTAAAAATTGAATTTGTTTTTGCCCTTTTTTAGACCGTGGGGAACATGAATGTGTGTTTCTTCTTCAAATCTGATCTCTGTGTCAAAAGTTCAGTTTTCTGGGTATATTGAGCCCTACTGCCAATTCTGAGTTACACTTTGTCCTAATTCCTCAGGGTAACAATCAAGTTTTTGCCCTTTCTTAGACCGTGGGGAACATGAATATGTGTTTCTTCTGCAAATCTGAGCTCCGTGTCAAAAGTTTACTTTTCTGGCTGAATTGAGCTCTACTACCAATTCTGAGATACACTTTGGTCTAACACCTCAGGGAAACTCGTTCGTAAAAATTGAATTTGTTTTTGCCCTTTTTTAGACCGTGGGGAACATGAATGTGTGTTTCTTCTTCAAATCTGATCTCTGTGTCAAAAGTTCAGTTTTCTGGTTATATTGAGCCCTACTGCCAATTCTGAGTTACACTTTGTCCTAATTCCTCAGGGTAACAATCAAGTTTTTGCCCTTTCTTAGACCGTGGGGAACATGAATATGTATTTCTTCTGCAAATCTGAGCTTCTTTCAAAAGTTTAGTTTTCTCGCTGAATTGAGCCCTACTGCCAATTCTGAGATACACTATGGTCTAACACCTCAGGGAAAGCTAGTACTTGTAAATTGAATGTGTTTTTGCCCTTTTTTAGACCATGGGGAACATGAATATGTGTTTCTTCTGCAAATCTGAACTTGTGTCAAAAGTAAAGTTTTCTGGTTGAATTGAGCCCTACTACCAATTCTGAGATATACTTTGTCCTAATTCCTCAGGGAAACTCGTACTTGTAAATTGAATGTGTTTTTGCCCGTAGACCGTGGGGAACATGAATATGTGTTTCTTCTACAAGTCGGAGCTCCCTGTCAAAAGTTTACTTTTCTGGCTGAAATGAGCCCTACTGCCAATTCTGAATACACTTTGGTCTAACTCCTCAGGGAAACTCGTTCTGAAAAATTGATTGTGTTTTTGCCCTTTTTTAGACCGTGGGGAACATGAATATGTGTTTCTTCTGCAAATCTGAGCTTGTGTCAAAAGTTCAGTTTTCTGCCTGAATTGAGCCCTACTGCCAATTCTGAGATACACTTTGTCCTAATTCCTCAGGGTAACAATCAAAGTTTTTGCCCTTTTTTAGACCGTGGGGAACGTGAATATGTGTTTCTTCTGCAAATCTGAGCTCCGTTTCAAAAGTTTACTTTTCGGGCTGAATTGAGCCCTACTGCCAATTCTGAGATACATTTTGTCCTAATTCCTCAGGGAAACTCGTACTTGTAAACTGAATGTGCTTTTGCCCTTTTTTAGACCGTGGGGAACATGAATATATGTTTCTTCTGCAAACCTGAACTTGTGTCAAAAGTAAAGTTTTCTGGTTGAATTGAGCCCTACTACCAATTCTGAGATACACTTTGGTCTAACACCTCAGGGAAACTCGTTCGTAAAAATTGAATTTGTTTTTGCCCTTTTTTAGACCGTGGGGAACATGAATGTGTGTTTCTTCTTCAAATCTGATCTCTGTGTCAAAAGTTCAGTTTTCTGGGTATATTGAGCCCTACTGCCAATTCTGAGTTACACTTTGTCCTAATTCCTCAGGGTAACAATCAAGTTTTTGCCCTTTCTTAGACCGTGGGGAACATGAATATGTGTTTCTTCTGCAAATCTGAGCTCCGTGTCAAAAGTTTACTTTTCTGGCTGAATTGAGCTCTACTACCAATTCTGAGATACACTTTGGTCTAACACCTCAGGGAAACTCGTTCGTAAAAATTGAATTTGTTTTTGCCCTTTTTTAGACCGTGGGGAACATGAATGTGTGTTTCTTCTTCAAATCTGATCTCTGTGTCAAAAGTTCAGTTTTCTGGTTATATTGAGCCCTACTGCCAATTCTGAGTTACACTTTGTCCTAATTCCTCAGGGTAACAATCAAGTTTTTGCCCTTTCTTAGACCGTGGGGAACATGAATATGTATTTCTTCTGCAAATCTGAGCTTCTTTCAAAAGTTTAGTTTTCTCGCTGAATTGAGCCCTACTGCCAATTCTGAGATACACTATGGTCTAACACCTCAGGGAAAGCTAGTACTTGTAAATTGAATGTGTTTTTGCCCTTTTTTAGACCATGGGGAACATGAATATGTGTTTCTTCTGCAAATCTGAACTTGTGTCAAAAGTAAAGTTTTCTTGCTGAATTGAGCCCTACTGCCAATTCTGAGATACACTTTGTCCTAATTCCTCAGGGTAACTCATACTTATAAATTGAATTTGTTTTTGCGCTTTTAGGACTGTGGTTAACATGAACGTGTGTTTCTTCTTCAAAGCTGAACTTTGTCAAAAGTTCAGTTTTCTGGTTGAATTGAGCCCTACTGCCAATTCTTAGATACACGTTGGTCTAACTCCTCAGGGAACGCTCGTTCTTAAAAATTGAATTTGTTTTTGCCCTTTTTTAGACCGTGGCGAACATGAATATGTGTTTTTTTCTGCTTAATCTGAGCTTGTGCAAAAGTTAAATTTTCTGGTTGAATTGAACCTACTGCCAATTCTGCATAAACTTTGGTCTAACTCCTCAGGGAAACTCGTACTTGAAAATTGAATGTGTTTTTCCCTTTTTTAGACCGTGGGGAACATGAATATGTGTTTCTTCTACAAATCGGAGCTCCCTGTCAAAAGTTTACCTTTCTGGCTGAAATGAGCCCTACTGCCAATTCTGAATACATTTTGGTCTAACTCTTCAGGGAAACTCGTTCTGAAAAATTGAATTTGTTTTTGCCCTTTTTTAGACCGTGGGGAACATGAATATGTATTTCTTCTGCAAATCTGAGCTTGTGGCAAAAGTTAAGTTTTCTGGTTGAATTGTGCCGTAATGCCAATTCTGAGATACACTTTGGTCTAACTCCTCAGGGAAACTTGTACTTGTAAACTGAATGTGCTTTTGCCCTTTTTTAGACCGTGGGGAACATGAATATGTGTTTCTTCTGCAAACCTGAACTTGTTTCAAAAGTAAAGTTTTATGGTTGAATTGAGCCCTACTGCCAATTCTGCATAAACTTTGGTCTAACTCCTCAGGGAAACTCGTTCTGAAAAATTGAATGTGTTTTTGCCCTTTTTTAGACCGTGGGGAACATGAATGTGTGTTTCTTCTTCAAATCTGATCTCTGTGTCAAAAGTTAAGTTTTCTGGTTATATTGAGCCCTACTGCCAATTCTGAGTTACACTTTGTCCTAATTCCTCAGGGTAACAATCAAAGTTTTTGCCCTTTTTTAGACCGTGAGGAACATGAATATGTATTTCTTCTGAAAATCTGAGCTTGTGGCAAAAGTTAAGTTTTCTGGTTGAATTGAGCCGTAATGCCAATTCTGAGATACACTTTGGTCTAACTCCTCAGGGAAACTCGTTCTTAAAAATTGAATGTGTTTTTGCCCTTTTTTAGACTGTGGGGAACATGAATATGTGTTTCTTCTGCAAATCTGAGCTCCGTTTCAAAAGTTTACTTTTCTTGCTGAATTGAGCCCTACTGCCAATTCTGAGATACACTTTGTCCTCGTTCCTCAGGGTAACTCATACTTATAAATTGAATTTGTTTTTGCGCTTTTAGGACTGTGGTTAACATGAACGTGTGTTTCTTCTTCAAAGCTGAACTTTGTCAAAAGTTCAGTTTTCTGGTTGAATTGAGCCCTACTGCCAATTCTGAATATACTTTGTCCTAATTCCTCAGGGAAACTCGTACTTGTAAATTGAATGTGTTTTTGCCCGTAGACCGTGGGGAACATGAATGTGTGTTTCTTCTTCAAATCTGATCTCTGTGTCAAAAGTTCAGTTTTCTGGTTATATTGAGCCCTACTGTCAATTCTAACTACACTTTGGTCTAACACCTCAGGGAAAGCTAGTACTTGTAAATTGAATGTGTTTTTGCCCTTTTTTAGACCGTGAGGAACATGAATATGTATTTCTTCTGCAAATCTGAGCTTGTGGCAAAAGTTAAGTTTTCTGGTTGAATTGAGCCGTAATGCCAATTCTGAGATACACTTTGGTCTAACTCCTCAGGGAAACTCGTACTTGAAAGTTGAATGTGTTTTTGCCCTTTTTTAGACCGTGGGGATCATGAATATGTATTTCTTCTGCAAATCTGATCTCTGTGTCAAAAGTTAAGTTTTCTGGTTGAATTGAGCCCTACTACCAATTCTGAGATACACTTTGGTCTAACTCCTCAGAGAAAGCTCGTTCTTAAAAATTGAATGTGTTTTTGCCCTTTTTTAGACTGTGGGGAACATGAATATGTGTTTCTTCTGCAAATCTGAGCTCCGTTTCAAAAGTTTACTTTTCTTGCTGAATTGAGCCCTACTGCCAATTCTGAGATACACTTTGTCCTCGTTCCTCAGGGTAACTCATACTTATAAATTGAATTTGTTTTTGCGCTTTTAGGACTGTGGTTAACATGAACGTGTGTTTCTTCTTCAAAGCTGAACTTTGTCAAAAGTTCAGTTTTCTGGTTGAATTGAGCCCTACTGCCAATTCTGAATATACTTTGTCCTAATTCCTCAGGGAAACTCGTACTTGTAAATTGAATGTGTTTTTGCCCGTAGACCGTGGGGAACATGAATGTGTGTTTCTTCTTCAAATCTGATCTCTGTGTCAAAAGTTTACCTTTCTGGCTGAAATGAGCCCTACTGCCAATTCTGAATACACTTTGGTCTAACTCCTCAGGGAAACTCGTTCTGAAAAATTGATTGTGTTTTTGCCCTTTTTTAGACCGTGGGGAACATGAATATGTGTTTCTTCTGCAAATCTGAGCTTGTGTCAAAAGTTCAGTTTTCTGCCTGAATTGAGCCCTACTGCCAATTCTGAGATACACTTTGTCCTAATTCCTCAGGGTAACAATCAAAGTTTTTGCCCTTTTTTAGACCGTGGGGAACATGAATATGTGTTTCTTCTGCAAATCTGAGCTCCGTTTCAAAAGTTTACTTTTCGGGCTGAATTGAGCCCTACTGCCAATTCTGAATATACTTTGTCCTAATTCCTCAGGGAAACTCGTACTTGTAAATTGAATGTGTTTTTGCCCTTTTTTAGACCGTGAGGAACATGAATAAGTATTTCTTCTGCAAATCTGAGCTTGTGGCAAAAGTTAAGTTTTCTGGTTGAATTGAGCCGTAATGCCAATTCTGAGATACACTTTGGTCTAACTCCTCAGGGAAACTCGTACTTGAAAGTTGAATGTGTTTTTGCCCTTTTTTAGACCGTGGGGATCATGAATATGTATTTCTTCTGCAAATCTGAGCTTGTGGCAAAAGTTAAGTTTTCTGGTTGAATTGAGCCGTAATGCCAATTCTGAGATACACTTTGGTCTAACTCCTCAGGGAAACTCGTACTTGAAAGTTGAATGTGTTTTTGCCCTTTTTTAGACCGTGGGGATCATGAATATGTGTTTCTTCTGCAAATCTGAGCTCCGTTTCAAAAGTTCAGTTTTCTGGTTGAATTGAGCCCTACTGCCAATTCTTAGATACACGTTGGTCTAACTCCTCAGGGAACGCTCGTTCTTAAAAATTGAATTTGTTTTTGCCCTTTTTTAGACCGTGGCGAACATGAATATGTGTTTTTTCTGCTTAATCTGAGCTTGTGCAAAAGTTAAATTTTCTGGTTGAATTGAACCTACTGCCAATTCTGCATAAACTTTGGTCTAACTCCTCAGGGAAACTCGTACTTGAAAATTGAATGTGTTTTTGCCCTTTTTTAGACCGTGGGGAACATGAATATGTATTTCTTCTGCAAATCTGAGCTTGTGGCAAAAGTTAAGTTTTCTGGTTGAATTGTGCCGTAATGCCAATTCTGAGATACACTTTGGTCTAACTCCTCAGGGAAACTTGTACTTGTAAACTGAATGTGCTTTTGCCCTTTTTTAGACCGTGGGGAACATGAATATGTGTTTCTTCTGCAAACCTGAACTTGTGTCAAAAGTAAAGTTTTATGGTTGAATTGAGCCCTACTGCCAATTTTGAGATACACTTTGGTCTAACTCCTCAGGGAAACTCGTACTTGAAAACTGAATGTGTTTTTGCCCTTTTTTAGACCATGAACATGAATATGTATTTCTTCTACACACTGAGCTCCGTGTCAAAAGTTTACTTTTCTGCCTGAATTGAGCCCTACTGCCAATTCTGAGATATACTTTGTCCTAATTCCTCAGGGAAACTCGTACTTGTAAATTGAATGTGTTTTTGCCCGTAGACCGTGGGGAACATGAATGTGTGTTTCTTCTTCAAATCTGATCTCTGTGTCAAAAGTTTACCTTTCTGGCTGAAATGAGCCCTACTGCCAATTCTGAATACACTTTGGTCTAACTCCTCAGGGAAACTCGTTCTGAAAAATTGATTGTGTTTTTGCCCTTTTTTAGACCGTGGGGAACATGAATATGTGTTTCTTCTGCAAATCTGAGCTTGTGTCAAAAGTTCAGTTTTCTGCCTGAATTGAGCCCTACTGCCAATTCTGAGATACACTTTGTCCTAATTCCTCAGGGTAACAATCAAAGTTTTTGCCCTTTTTTAGACCGTGGGGAACATGAATATGTGTTTCTTCTGCAAATCTGAGCTCCGTTTCAAAAGTTTACTTTTCGGGCTGAATTGAGCCCTACTGCCAATTCTGAGTACACTTTGGTCTAACTCCTCAGGGTAACTCATTTGTAAATTGAATGTGTTTTTGCCCTTTTTTAGACCGTGGGGAACATGAATATGTATATTTTCTGCAAATCTGATCTCTGTGTCAAAGGTTATGTTTTCTGGTTGAATTGAGCCCTACTGCCAATTCTGCATAAACTTTGGTCTAACACCTCAGGGAAACTCGTTCTGAAAAAATGAATGTGTTTTTTCCCTTTTTTAGACCGTGGGGAACATGAATATGTGTTTCTTCTTCAAATCTGATCTCTGTGTCAAAAGTTCAGTTTTCTGGTTATATTGAGCCCTACTGCCAATTCTGAGTTACACTTTGTCCTAATTCCTCAGGGTAACAATCAAAGTTTTTGCCCTTTCTTAGACAGTGGGGAACATGAATATGTATTTCTTCTGCAAATCTGAGCTTCTGTCAAAAGTTTACTTTTCTGGTTGAATTGAGCCCTACTGTCAATTCTAACTACACTTTGGTCTAACACCTCAGGGAAAGCTAGTACTTGTAAATTGAATGTGTTTTTGCCCTTTTTTAGACCGTGAGGAACATGAATATGTATTTCTTCTGCAAATCTGAGCTTGTGGCAAAAGTTAAGTTTTCTGGTTGAATTGAGCCGTAATGCCAATTCTGAGATACACTTTGGTCTAACTCCTCAGGGAAACTCGTACTTGAAAATTGAATGTGTTTTTGCCCTTTTTTAGACGGTGGGGATCATGAATATGTATTCCTTCTGCAAATCTGATCTCTGTGTCAAAAGTTAAGTTTTCTGGTTGAATTGAGCCCTACTACCAATTCTGAGATACACTTGGTCTAACACCTCAGGGAAACTCGTTCTGAAAAATTGAATGTGTTTTTGCCCTTTTTTAGACCGTGGGGAACATGAATATGTGTTTCTTCTACAAATCGGAGCTCCCTGTCAAAAGTTTACCTTTCTGGCTGAAATGAGCCCTACTGCCAATTCTGAATACACTTTGGTCTAACTCCTCAGGGAAACTCGTTCTGAAAAATTGATTGTGTTTTTGCCCTTTTTTAGACCGTGGGGAACATGAATATGTGTTTCTTCTGCAAATCTGAGCTTGTGTCAAAAGTTCAGTTTTCTGCCTGAATTGAGTCCTACTGCCAATTCTGAGATACACTTTGTCCTAATTCCTCAGGGTAACAATCAAAGTTTTTGCCCTTTTTTAGACCGTGGGGAACGTGAATATGTGTTTCTTCTGCAAATCTGAGCTCCGTTTCAAAAGTTTACTTTTCGGGCTGAATTGAGCCCTACTGCCAATTCTGAGATACATTTTGTCCTAATTCCTCAGGGAAACTCGTACTTGTAAACTGAATGTGCTTTTGCCCTTTTTTAGACCGTGGGGAACATGAATATATGTTTCTTCTGCAAACCTGAACTTGTGTCAAAAGTAAAGTTTTCTGGTTGAATTGAGCCCTACTACCAATTCTGAGATACACTTTGGTCTAACACCTCAGGGAAACTCGTTCGTAAAAATTGAATTTGTTTTTGCCCTTTTTTAGACCGTGGGGAACATGAATGTGTGTTTCTTCTTCAAATCTGATCTCTGTGTCAAAAGTTCAGTTTTCTGGGTATATTGAGCCCTACTGCCAATTCTGAGTTACACTTTGTCCTAATTCCTCAGGGTAACAATCAAGTTTTTGCCCTTTCTTAGACCGTGGGGAACATGAATATGTGTTTCTTCTGCAAATCTGAGCTCCGTGTCAAAAGTTTACTTTTCTGGCTGAATTGAGCTCTACTACCAATTCTGAGATACACTTTGGTCTAACACCTCAGGGAAACTCGTTCGTAAAAATTGAATTTGTTTTTGCCCTTTTTTAGACCGTGGGGAACATGAATGTGTGTTTCTTCTTCAAATCTGATCTCTGTGTCAAAAGTTCAGTTTTCTGGTTATATTGAGCCCTACTGCCAATTCTGAGTTACACTTTGTCCTAATTCCTCAGGGTAACAATCAAGTTTTTGCCCTTTCTTAGACCGTGGGGAACATGAATATGTATTTCTTCTGCAAATCTGAGCTTCTTTCAAAAGTTTAGTTTTCTCGCTGAATTGAGCCCTACTGCCAATTCTGAGATACACTATGGTCTAACACCTCAGGGAAAGCTAGTACTTGTAAATTGAATGTGTTTTTGCCCTTTTTTAGACCATGGGGAACATGAATATGTGTTTCTTCTGCAAATCTGAACTTGTGTCAAAAGTAAAGTTTTCTGGTTGAATTGAGCCCTACTACCAATTCTGAGATATACTTTGTCCTAATTCCTCAGGGAAACTCGTACTTGTAAATTGAATGTGTTTTTGCCC
The DNA here is from genome assembly GCA_022577455.1 of Arizona elegans. Taxonomy (NCBI): domain Eukaryota; kingdom Metazoa; phylum Chordata; class Lepidosauria; order Squamata; family Colubridae; genus Arizona; species Arizona elegans. The sequence continues at coordinate 165,503,405 of JAKOOJ010000001.1, read as the reverse complement.
GTAGACCGTGGGGAACATGAATATGTGTTTCTTCTACAAGTCGGAGCTCCCTGTCAAAAGTTTACTTTTCTGGCTGAAATGAGCCCTACTGCCAATTCTGAATACACTTTGGTCTAACTCCTCAGGGAAACTCGTTCTGAAAAATTGATTGTGTTTTTGCCCTTTTTTAGACCGTGGGGAACATGAATATGTGTTTCTTCTGCAAATCTGAGCTTGTGTCAAAAGTTCAGTTTTCTGCCTGAATTGAGCCCTACTGCCAATTCTGAGATACACTTTGTCCTAATTCCTCAGGGTAACAATCAAAGTTTTTGCCCTTTTTTAGACCGTGGGGAACGTGAATATGTGTTTCTTCTGCAAATCTGAGCTCCGTTTCAAAAGTTTACTTTTCGGGCTGAATTGAGCCCTACTGCCAATTCTGAGATACATTTTGTCCTAATTCCTCAGGGAAACTCGTACTTGTAAACTGAATGTGCTTTTGCCCTTTTTTAGACCGTGGGGAACATGAATATATGTTTCTTCTGCAAACCTGAACTTGTGTCAAAAGTAAAGTTTTCTGGTTGAATTGAGCCCTACTACCAATTCTGAGATACACTTTGGTCTAACACCTCAGGGAAACTCGTTCGTAAAAATTGAATTTGTTTTTTGCCCTTTTTTAGACCGTGGGGAACATGAATGTGTGTTTCTTCTTCAAATCTGATCTCTGTGTCAAAAGTTCAGTTTTCTGGGTATATTGAGCCCTACTGCCAATTCTGAGTTACACTTTGTCCTAATTCCTCAGGGTAACAATCAAGTTTTTGCCCTTTCTTAGACCGTGGGGAACATGAATATGTGTTTCTTCTGCAAATCTGAGCTCCGTGTCAAAAGTTTACTTTTCTGGCTGAATTGAGCTCTACTACCAATTCTGAGATACACTTTGGTCTAACACCTCAGGGAAACTCGTTCGTAAAAATTGAATTTGTTTTTGCCCTTTTTTAGACCGTGGGGAACATGAATGTGTGTTTCTTCTTCAAATCTGATCTCTGTGTCAAAAGTTCAGTTTTCTGGTTATATTGAGCCCTACTGCCAATTCTGAGTTACACTTTGTCCTAATTCCTCAGGGTAACAATCAAGTTTTTGCCCTTTCTTAGACCGTGGGGAACATGAATATGTATTTCTTCTGCAAATCTGAGCTTCTTTCAAAAGTTTACTTTTCTGGTTGAATTGAGCCCTACTGTCAATTCTAACTACACTTTGGTCTAACACCTCAGGGAAAGCTAGTACTTGAAAATTGAATGTGTTTTTGCCCTTTTTTAGACCGTGGGGTTCATGAATATGTATTTCTTCTGCAAATCTGATCTCTGTGTCAAATGTTAAGTTTTCTGGTTGAATTGAGCCCTACTACCAATTCTGAGATACACTTTGGTCTAACACCTCAGGGAAACTCGTTCTGAAAAATTGAATGTGTTTTTGCCCTTTTTTAGACCGTGGGGAACATGAATATGTGTTTCTTCTGCAAATCTGAGCTCCGTGTCAAAAGTTTAGTTTTCTCGCTGAATTGAGCCCTACTGCCAATTCTGAGATACACTATGGTCTAACACCTCAGGGAAAGCTAGTACTTGTAAATTGAATGTGTTTTTGCCCTTTTTTAGACCATGGGGAACATGAATATGTGTTTCTTCTGCAAATCTGAACTTGTGTCAAAAGTAAAGTTTTCTGGTTGAATTGAGCCCTACTGCCAATTCTGAGATACACTTTGTCCTAATTCCTCAGGGTAACAATCAAAGTTTTTGCCCTTTTTTAGACCGTGGGGAACATGAATATGTGTTTCTTCTGCAAATCTGAGCTCCGTTTCAAAAGTTTACTTTTCGGGCTGAATTGAGCCCTACTGCCAATTCTGAGATACATTTTGTCCTAATTCCTCAGGGAAACTCGTACTTGTAAACTGAATGTGCTTTTGCCCTTTTTTAGACCGTGGGGAACATGAATATGTGTTTCTTCTACAAGTCGGAGCTCCCTGTCAAAAGTTTACTTTTCTGGCTGAAATGAGCCCTACTGCCAATTCTGAATACACTTTGGTCTAACTCCTCAGGGAAACTCGTTCTTAAAAATTGAATGTGTTTTTGCCCTTTTTTAGACCATGGGGAACATGAATATGTGTTTCTTCTGCAAATCTGAGCTTGTGTCAAAAGTTCAGTTTTCTGCCTGAATTGAGCCCTACTGCCAATTCTGAGATACACTTTGGTCTAACTCCTCAGGGAAACTCGTACTTGAAAATTGAATGTGTTTTTGCCCTTTTTTAGACCGTGAGGAGCATGAATATGTATTTCTTCTGCAAATCTGAGCTCCGTGTCAAAAGTTTACTTTACTGGCTCTTGGTCTAGAATAGATATGGTCTGGGCTACCAGAAACCTGGGCCTAGAAATTAAAAAGGTTAATATATGTACTAATGCCTGGGCAGACCACAAGTTTCTTGAAGTTAGTTGGCACCATGATACCCAGAGAAAACAACAGAGATGGAATTTAAGGACCAACCTGTTAAATGATAAAGAGTTCATATTGAAATTGAACGAAGATGTTAAACGTTTTTTCATAGAAAACGGCAACCAAGAGACAGCCAAAGAAATTGTATGGGACACCATGAAGGCTTATTTGAGAGGGGTAGCCATCTCATATACTGCCTTCAAAAACAAGGAAAAAAGAAAGATCAGGGAAAAGCATACCAAAAAGCTGTTACAAGCTGATTATGAACTCCAGCAATGCCCAGGAGATGAGGTGATTAAACAACAGTGGTCGATGGCGAGACATAGACTGAATTTATTGGACCAGGAGGAGATGGCACTAAAAATAAAAAGATCCAAACATTATTGCTTTGAGAACGCTAATAAGTCGGGGAGATGGCTGGCGTATAAATTAAAAAAAGAGAAGGAAAAAAATCAAATACTAGTGTTAGAAGACTCTCAGGGTAACCTTCTGACGAAGGAAGAAGATAAATTAGAAAGCATAAGAAAATTCTACGAATGCCTATACAAAAACGAAGGAATTGAGTCAAGCAAGGTAGAACAGTATTTGTTGGAAGCCAGCTTACCTCTAATCACTGAAGAAGAAAAGGAAATGTTGAACGAAAAGATCACTATAGAGGATCTATAGTATCTATATCTCTATATCGGGATGCTGGGAGCCACAGCCACTCAGTCTTGGAAGGGTTGAGCCTGAGCCTGTTCCTCCCCATCCAGATCCGCACAGCCTCCAGGCACTGGGACATCACTTCAAGGGCATCGTATCTCACCCCAAAGCCACGGATGATCTCGCCCAGCGGCTTCACATAAATGTTGAACAGAAGGGGCGAGAGGACCGATCCCTGCCCCCCTGCCCACACAAACTGCGACCGGTCGGAGAGAAAGGAGGAGAACCACCGCAACACAGTGCCTCCCACCCCCAACTCTTCCAGCCGGTGCAGCATGATACCATGGTCGATGGTATCAAAAGCCGCTGAGAGATCTAATAGGACCAGAACAGAGTATGTCTCGAGCCCTCCAGAGATCATCCACCAACGGGACCAATGCCGTTTCCGTGCTGTGCCCAGACCTGAAACCCGACTGGAACGGATCTAGATAGGATGTTTCCTCCAGGAATTGCGGAAACTGTTGCGCGACCACACTCTCAACAACCTTCGCAATGAAGCGAAGGTTGGAGACAGGACGATAGTTAACCAATATTGCTGGATCCAGGGACGGCTTCTGGAGGAGAGGCCTCACCACTGCCTCTTTCAGGGCAGCGGGGAAGTGACCCTCACTCAATGAAGCATTAATGACACCCTGGAGCCAGCCTCGTGTAACCTCCCGGGAACCAACCAGGAGGGACACGGGTCCAGTAAACATGTGGCCGCACTAAGTCTCCCCAAAATCCTGTCCACATCATCGGGAGTCACAGCATCAAACTCCTCCCAGATAACATTCTCAAGACTGTTCCTCGTCACCCTGCCCTGATCTTACCCAGTCAGAGTCCAAATCCCCCCGGATCTGAGCGATTTTGTCATACAGGTATTGTCCGAAATCCTCCACCCTGCCTTCTAAGGGATCCTCCCGCACTCCCAAATGGAGCAGGGTGCAGGTCACCCTAAACAGGGCGGCCGGACGATTCCCTGATGACGCAATAGAGGCGGAAAAGTAGTTAGACTTTGCCGTCTTTTTTTTTTATTGTAAAAGTTTTACAATTACATTTTCACCCCATTTTCACCCCCCTAACCCTCCCCAAACTCCCCAACCCACCCTCCCAAACCCCCCTGACCCTCCCCTCCCCCCCGGACTTCCATAGAATATCATTATCCCCTATACAAAAACCTTGAACCCCCCCAACCCCCATGTCATTTTTTCATCTTGACATAGTTCGACTATTTCTATCTTAATATAATATAATACTATCAATAAAAAGCTATTTGATACTTCTTAGTTTGGTATTTGTTCTGCACATAATCTATCCACTTTTTCCATCCACATTCATAAGTCTCTTGTGAGTGATCTTTTAAGTATGCTGAAATCTTCGCCATCTCCGCGAAGCTGGCCATCTTCAAAATCCATTCTTCTACGGTGGGCAGAGCTTCATTTTTCCAATATTTACCTATCAACAATCTCGCTGCTGTAATCATATACAAAATCAACTTTGTTTCATCCACTGTAAAACCCTCAACTATACCCAATAAAAGCAATTGTGGAGAAAATTGGATTTTGACTGCCACCGGCGAAGACGGTCGCTTTTGAACGGCCGCCAGCCCCGCCGCCTGTAGAGCCGCCCCGAGTGAGGGAAGCGGCTTGAAAACTCCAGAATCCTGAGGATTTGAGGAGAAGAGCAAAGCAAGAAGCAGGTTGAGCCCCCGTGAACCCCCAGAAGTTTGCTACTGGGGAGGAAACGGGTGTGGCTCCCCTTTAACTTGCGGAGACTCCGGACGGCGTGGGACGACTCTGCTCGTCAGAGCAAGCCGGCTGCAGCAAACATTTAAACTGATGGGAAGATAACTTTGTTATAAAACAACCTCAACCCCCAAACCAAGAAACTGCAAGTATTTCTTCTCTTTTGAACTTTTGATTTGGGGAAAAGCCAGAGCGAGTGGAAACGGCTTGAAAAAATGGCGCCGTTCCAGCGTTAACGAGCTGAAAGGGAGAGTGATTACGCAGAACTATTCTAACAAGCTACATTGTAGCAGTGCCTGTTGCAAGTGAATGGAGAAGAGTGGAAAAGAAAAGAAAAATAAATTTGAGCTTGCCTCAATTTATTTAATTTTGGGGGACTTTTTCAAAGGATATTGTGGAGGTGCAAAGGAAAGGAAAAAAAAAGATTTTCTTCTTTCAGAAAAGTTAATTTACGTGGCAAAATGGCTTCAAAGAAACAGGAAGGAAAGGTGGCAGGGGAGGGATCTCCCACCCACAAACCAGAACAGCAGCCCCCTCCCAGTCAGCAGAGGGAGGGAAAGGACTTTGATGTGCAAAGTTTAAAAGATTTTATTACCCAGGCTTTGGATGAAAAATTTCAAAAATCACAACAGGAAATGAAGAGGGAAATTAATGAATTTAAAGAGGTAATGAAAGAAAATTATGATAAGGTGTCAGATAAATTGTCAAATGTGGTTTCTGACTTGGCAGAATCCATTACTAAAGTGGACTCCAAACTGGAAGAATTTAAATCAGAAGTCAATGTCAAAATGAAGGATGCTGATATTAAAATTGCAGATGTGGATAGTAAAGTGGAGAGAGTCGAAAACGAAATTACAATGATACAGTTCCGATCCATGGAATTTGCTATTAGGCTTCGAGGAATTAAAGAGAATGATAGGCAAGATCTGAGACAGATTTGTTCTGATGCCTTGGCTGTATTGCTAAAAATTGATCCAGCAGATGTGGTCTATAAAATAGATAAAATTTACAGAGTGAATTCATGGGTTGCTAGACAAAGAAAATTGCCCAGAGATGTGGTGATATACTTTACTGATAGAAGAATAAGAAATGATATTCTGCAAAGATCCTTTCTTTCCTCTGTGCAAGTGGAGGGAGCTCAAATTGGAATTTATAAGGAATTACCACCTAAAATGTTAAAAGATCGAAAAGAGTACAGGTTCTTAGTGAATGAATTGCAAAAGCAAGAAATACCATTTCGGTGGGATGCCCCAACTAGTATAATTTTGAAATATAATGGAGAGAGACATCGATTGAATACTTTTCAGAAGGCGGAATATTTTTATTATAATATCCTTAAAGAAAGATCATCATCCCCACGTACATCTACATTGTTGGAGATAAAAAGTGATAAAGAAAAGCAATCTCAGCATGAGAGGGCACAACAGTCTAAGCAGATGGAACCAGTGGAAATGCAGGGTGTTGCACGGGGAGGAGGCCTTTTGGAGGAATCATTGTCAGAACCTTCCCCAATTCTGTCAACTGGTGCTGTTTTGGATGTAGCTGGGATGCCTGAAGTTAAAGACCAGCGTATAACTCGTGCAATTTCCAAGCAGATAAAAGAAAAACGTGAAGCCATGGGAGGAGCTAGGCCGAAGACTTCAGAAGAAGTTAGGCAAAGCAGCTCATCGCTTCAGAAAGGTCAAGATGACAATTAGGCTCTTATCTTGGAATGTTAATGGACTAAATTCACCACAAAAAAGGAAGAAATTATTTACATATTTGAGACAATTTAATAATGATATAATTTGTTTACAAGAAACTCATATTCGAACTCAAGATCATAAATATTTGATAAATTCTAAATTAGGAACACATTTTATAGCTTCAACCTCGGAAAAAAAGAATGGTGTGGTTATTTATGTGAATAAAAGACTGTCCGCTAAAATTATAGAAGCAGATGAAGATGGTAGGTTTGTTGCAATTGAATTGCACACAGCAAATGGCCAAATTCTTTTGATTGGAATTTATGCTCCGAACCAACAACAGGATCATTTTTATAAGACTCTACATAATAAAATATTGCAATGGGACTATAGATCTATTCTAATAATGGGAGACTGGAATGGAGTAATTGATTCTAAATTAGATAAAAGAAGTTTGGCGAAATCAAGGATCAGACTGCCACAGACTTTTTTTGATATGAAAGAAGATTTGGAATTAAAGGATATCTGGAGAATATATAACCCAAAAGAACTGGACTATACTTTTTTTTCTGACAGACACAGATCTTTCTCCAGGATTGACTTTATCTTGTTATCAGATGATTTACTTATTAAAACAAAAAGAACAAAGATATTTCCAAGAACTTTAACTGATCATAGCTCTGTATGGATAGAAATCGAGATGGGAAAGTCTGAGAGAAGGTCATGGAGACTAAATGAAAATTTGTTCAGATATGAAAAAAATATAATAGAACTTAAAAAACAGATGAAAGAATTTTTTGAAATGAATTTGAATAAGGGTACCCCAATTGAAATAGTATGGGACGCGAGCAAAGCTTATATGAGAGGGGTACTTATTCATATGAACTTCAAACATAAACAGAATCGACAAAGGAAAAGACTCGAATTGGAAGCAGAAATAAAGAATAAGGAACAGCTACTTATTAAAAACCCAACAGATGAAAGAATACGTGGTGCTATAAAACTTTTGAAAGATCAGTTTCAAATGCTTTTGGTGGAACAAGCTGCAACAAATCTACAATATGCGAAGCATAATACGTTTTGTAATGCCAACAAACCGGGGAGATGGTTGGCTTATACCTTAAGGAAAAAGCAGAGTATACGGACTATTGAGAGTATTGACATTGGGGGGGGGAAAGAAATTTTCCAACAAAAACTGATTAAAGAAGTCTTTGTAGATTACTACGTTAAATTATATGCTAAAGATGACATACAGAATGGACTTATAGAAAAATATCTAGAAGAGAAAAGAGTCTCAAAAATTACTAGCCAACAAAAAGAAAGAATGAATTACCCTATAACAGTTGAGGAAATAATTGCAGCAATTAAACAATTGAAAACAGCTAAAGCTCCTGGAACAGATGGATTGACAGCAGTGTATTATAAAACTTTACAAGCAGAAATGGTGGAACAACTTAGAGACTTATTTTGTAATATACAACAAGGGGGTAAAATACCCCCATCATGGAAATCAGCATATATTACTTTGATACCAAAAGAACAAGCAGGTCCTAAAAAACCGGAAAATTATAGACCAATATCTCTTCTAAATAATGACTATAAAATTTATGCAAAAGTATTAGCCAACAGACTGATGCCAGTAATTCAAGAGGTGATTAATGATGACCAAGCTGGGTTTATAGAGGGTAGATACATGAAGGACAATGTAAGGCAAGTTATAGATTTACTGGAATATCTTGAGAAGAATAAACAGATCTCTGCAGTGCTGGTTTTTTTGGATGCGGAGAAGGCCTTTGATAGAGTGGATTGGAATTTTCTACTAAAGACTTTAAAAAAAATGGGATTTGGAGACCAATTTATACAGGCGGTTTCAGCAATCTACCAAGAGCAAAAGGCACAGATTATTATTAATGGAAGTCTGACATCAGAGTTTAAAATCGAAAAAGGAACAAGACAGGGATGTCCGTTGTCCCCATTGTTGTTTATTTTAACACTAGAAGTCTTGCTAAACACAATAAGGGACTCTAATATCTTGAAAGGTATAATGATAAGGCAAGAGGATTACAGAATAAAGGCATTTGCAGATGATCTGGTCGTTACCCTAACACAGCCAATGGAATCAATAATACAGATGAAGGACATTATACAAGACTATGGTAAAGTTTCAGGTTTTAGTCTGAACCAGAAAAAAACTAAGATGATAGTCAAAAATATGACACAAGATCGTAAACACGAGCTTGAAAGGAGGGCAGGTTTTGAGATTGTACCAAAGGTAAAATATCTAGGAGTTCAGGTTGCAGAATCAAATATGAAATTGTTTCAAAATAATTATGAGGTGTTGTGGCGAGAGGTGCAAAAAGAAATGGAGACTTGGAAAAAACTGCAGCTGTCCTTACTTGGAAGAATAGCAGCAGTTAAGATGAACATTTTGCCAAGATTTCTTTTTTTGTTTCAAATGATTCCGGTGCTTAAAAATGATAAACAACTAAAAGTATGGCAAACTGGAGTGAACAAGTTTGTCTGGAACGAGAAAAAACCAAGAGTAAAATTGAAAATTATGCAAGATGTTTCAGAAAGGGGAGGTCTTAAACTTCCAAACCTACAGTTATATTATGATGCAGCAGCTCTGACTTTAACAAGTGATTGGTTTGGAGGGAAAAAGACTGGAATACTAAACGCAGAAAGTTTTGATTTGGAATTTGGATGGCATGCTTATTTATTTTATGACAGCAAAGTGGATAAAGTATTTAAAAGCCATATACTTAGAGACTCTTTGTTGAGAGTTTGGAAGAAGCACCGACTCAAATGGGATTATAAAATACCGCTATGGCTGGATCTTGGTCATATTTTGTGGAATACAAATATAATGTCACTTGGGGGGTTTTTATACAAAGAGGTTCTTTTTACAGATGCGGGCAGATGGCAGCTGAAGACATTACAGACACTGTTGGCTGAAGGGATTAATTTAACTTGGTTACAATATAATCAATTGCAATTGAGATGGAAAGAGGACCAAAGAACTGGTATTATGTTGCATGAGGAAGAATTGGTTAGACATATAAAAGAGAAAGGTCCAATGCATATTAAAAGGCTTTATAATGTTTTGTTAGAAAGGGATTCGGAAACTGAATTAGTTAAAGATTGTATGATTAAGTGGGCACAAAACTTTGAAGAACCAGTGATGTTGGCAACATGGGAAAAAATTTGGGTTCAGAATGTTAAATTTACACAGTCGCAGAATTTGAGGGAAAATTTTTACAAAATGTTTTATATGCATTTAGATCCTAAGAAATTGTCGTGTATGTACCCTAATGTTCAGCCAAAATGTTGGAGGTGTGATTGTTTAGATGCTACATATTATCATATTTGGTGGACTTGTAAGAAAGTTAAGGCTTTTTGGATAAAAATTTGGTGGGTCATGCAGAATGTTTTATAGAGACTTTGCCGTCTTTATCGCCACTAGGTAGGCCTTAATGTGCGACCTTACCAGTGTTCGGTCAGATTCAGCGAGACTGGCCCTCCAACCGCTCTCCAGGTGTCTTTTCCGGCGCTTCATTTCCCTCAGCTCCTCAGTAAACCAAGGAGCTGTGCGGGATCGGCACCGGGTCAGAGGCCGCAAAGGCACGACTCGGTCCAAGGCCCCACCAGCCGCCCGATCCCAGGCGGCTACCAGGTCATCGGCCGAGTCATGTGCTAGATCCTCAGGAAATGGCCCAAGCTCTGTCTGGAACCTATCAGGATCCATCAGGCGCCTGGGGCGGATCCATCTAATTGGGTCCGCCTCCCTGCGGCGAGGGGTCGCGGTTCGAAGATCTAGGCGAAGGAGTGAGTGGTCAGTCCATGACAAGGGTTCCATGTCTATATCCTCTATAACAAGACCACTCAACCACTGGCCAGAGACAAAAATCAAATCCAGAGTGTGACCTCCCCTGTGAGTAGGGCCATGAACTAACTGGGTCAGGTACATGGCTGTCATGGAAGCCATGAACTCCCGAGCCACCTCAGACGTTTCACCAATGGATGGCAAGTTGAAATCACCCATGACTAAAAGCCTGGGTGTATCTACTGCCACTGTGGCTATCACGTCGAGTAGCTCAGGTAGGGCTGTTGCCACGCGGCAAGGAGCCAGGTACGTAAGCAACAAGCCCATCTGAACCCCACGGCCCCACCTCACAAGGAGGGACTCACATCCGGCTATCTGAGGCACAGTGGTCTCCCTCGGACCCAGATCCTCATTAATAATAACCACTACCCCCCCGCCCCTCCCCTGGGCCCTCGGCTGATGGAATGCTCTGAAGCCTGGTGGGCACATTTCAACCAGAGGGACGCCACCCTCCGGGCCCAACCAGGTCTCCGTAATACCCGCCAGGTCCGCTCCTCCCTCTTGTATAAGATCGTGAATGAGGGGGGCCTTATTAACCACGGACCTGGCATTGCACAGCATCAGCCGAAGGCCCAGCTCCTGAGTATCTAAGCCACCTAGTATCCGAGCAGAGCCTTGGGGACCGGGGCAAGCAATTGCTCTCAGACAGCGAGTGCGAGCCCCCAACACCTGATGTGGTCCCCTGCTCCCGCCATATCTGCCCCTCCCATTTACCGTGCCGATGGTATAGCCCTCATCGATATCGTCCCCCATCCCTTTCCCAATCCCTCGTCCGGTGCCCCCTGGATCGTTACCCTGTGCTGGGCACGGCTCTGACCCTGGTGGATTCCCCCCCCATCCGCCATAGTCGTCTTCCCAGTATTTTTAAAAGAATAATTACAATCCCCCCCAGAACCCCTTAAAATCTTTAAAAATTTCCCTAAAAAGCCCCATAAATTCTTCCTTGCTCCATGCCATCTCTCCGGATGCCAAAGTCTGTCATCGAGATAGGCCCTCGATAATGTGGGGGGCCAAGCCTGCGAGAGGGGAGATATAAGGACAAGGATATAAGGACATCCTTGATGAAGAAGGGAAACTTAAATCGCTGGATTTATTGAGGGACCAGGGTTTTAACTTGGAATGGTGGAACTATCTTCAGATTAATTCAAGATTCCAAAAAGATAGAGACAAATTTGGTATAGAAGCTAAACACGGAAATTTTGATAAAATTATTTGGGGAATAGACAAGAAAATGTTAACAAAAATTTACAACTTCCTATTAGATGAGGATAGGGCAGAGATCATAGCAAAAAATCAGCTAAATATCTGGGAAAAAAACCTGGGATATAGACTAAATTTTAACGATTGGGAGATAGCCTGGAATAGGAACTACAAAATAACGAAATCAGCAACATTTAGAGAAAACCACTATAAAATGTTACACAGGTGGTACCTAGCCCCAGCTAGGTTAGCGAAAATGTTTCCAAATTTCTCAGCCACATGTTGGAAATATGGAAAAATGGTCGGCACCTTCTGTCATTTATGGTGGACTTGTCCAGAGACCAAAAAGTACTGGTCCAAAATCCGACACTGGCTCTGTGAAATAACGGGACAGGAGGTAGTCCTTGCTCCAGAATTTTTCCTCCTGGGCATAACTGAAGATGGCCTTAATAACAACAAAACGCAACTCATAATCCAGATCACAACCTTGGCTAGATTAGCCTTTGCAAAATGCTGGAAAAATAAATCTATACCCTCAGAAGAAACTCTAATAAACAAAATCCTAGAGTGCGCAGAAATGGCGAAACTGACGAGTGAGTTAAATAATGAGGACAATTCTAAATATTATGACGTATGGGGAAATTGGTATAATTGGTTGAAGAACAAGATAAAAACATGACTTTAGGATATGACCTGTTTTGTACTTGAATTAAAGTTATATTGTATAGAATAGTGTATAGCTAAGGATGAAGCTTATTTAACATATGTCTCACTAAATTGTACAAACACTGTACCTCTGAAAGGAGATAGAGATTGTATATTTTCTTTTTATTTTGGAAAATTCAATAAAGTATTTTTTTTTAAAAAAGAAAGAAATATAAGGAAGATATAAATATAGAGGAATATAAAAATATAGAAATATAAAGAGATGGGTATTTAAATATTATTGGCCCGTTCTTCTCACTGTTACATCAGCTTCTGTCTTGTAATGGCAGTCTTACTCTATCTGCATAATCACTCTCTCGCAATCTTTCCTTCCCAACTGTCAGCTTTTCGTTCTCTGTTGGAGCTCAGATATTAAATTTTGAAACAGAGTTCCGTGTTTAGTCTCAGAGGGTGAAACGCCGTTTCTTTCGCCCTTTAACTGTCTATTGTTCACTTCTACTCATTATTCTACTCCCAATATCAAAATGTTGCCAGTATTCCAGGACAGTCCTTCTCTTTTTGGAGACTCACTCTGTTTCCTTAATAGCTCCTCCAGTTGCTTCTTCGCCAGTCTTCCAAACTCGGCTAAATCCACTGCTCGTGGTACGGCTGTTGTGCTGTCTTCACTCCTTGCTTCCTTCTTCTTTGGTCAGCACGTCATGCCTCCAGGTCTGCCATTAAGGCAGGCTTCTTCCACGTTGGGTTGGAGATTCTCTACTAGCGCAGTAGGAAACTGCACCTTTCCACACTGCCTCTGAGACTTCCTCCGGCTATTGTTTATCCCTTCAGGACAAAACTTTGCTTCCTATGGCCCCTGATCGCTAGAAACCTGGCACAGAGAATGGAGCTCTATCCTTCTGCACTGCCATGGCACAACGCCACCACCAGAAGTCCTCACTTTTGGATTTTTAAAGCTTGCTGTAAAAATAGAGAAAAAGAGCTAGGGTTACACCTACTGGCTGGAAAAGAGATTACACAACTGATCAGTCCAGACTTCAAATGGCACTTGGCTCCCTTCTAGAAAGTGCCACTAGATAAAAACCGACTCCGATGAAAACCCCCTGGTAAGTCAATATGTGGCCCCCATGACCATCCCAGTGGTGCTGCGGATGCTTTCATCTGGTGCCCAGGGGAAGATGCTAGCCCTTTTGGACTCTGGGTGTACAAGATGTATGATTAGCCCCAAGGTGGTAGAGAAACTGGGACTGAGACTGAGAACACTAAGGGTGCCCATAGCATTTTGCCAGCTGGATGGGTCAGTAGCTGGTGGAGGCCCAGCTCACTTTGTTACTGAACCAGTGGAGATGTGGATGGGGGATCATCAAGAGACACCGAGTTTCATTGTAGCCCCTGGAATGGAGCGACCCCTCTTGCTCGGATTACCCTGGCTCCAAAAACATGAGTAAAAACCACTTTCAATTGCCCGTTGGGTTGCTTCCAGTTCAGGGTGTTCCCGTTTGGATTACAAGGGGCACCTGCTGTGCTCATGCAATTGATCAACCTGGAAGCCTTAAAAATGCCCCGTAAACTGTCACCCAAGCAAATTTGTTGTGCTCAACACTTTAACCATTTTAACTTTTCCTTGTGCTACATTCCTGTGGGAGAGAACTTTATGGCAGATGCTTTGTCTAGATTGCCCCAGTACAATGGTGCTAGGCCAGAAGTTATCACTTCCAAGCAACTAGCTGCCCGATGGTCACCAGAGCCCAGGAAAAAGGGGACCTCAACCTTGTCAGTGATTTATGCAGGAGCTGGAAGGAGAGCTAAAAAGTGATGAGTGGTTCCTGTTCCACTCAAACAAGTGCACCATGCAAGATGGCCTGGCTTGGATTAGCGCTAAACTATACGTTCCTGCCAGTCTTAGGGGGACTGTGTTGCAACAGGCCCATGATTTGAAAGCTGCTACGCACTTTGGCTTCATGAAAACTTTACACCTGGTCAAACAACAGTTTTGGTGGCCCTCATTGAAAAAGGACATAGAGACCTATGTGGCCAGCTGTCCTGTGTATGCTGCTGTTAAGAGGCCTCCAGGGAAGCCTGCTGGTCTCCTCCAGAGTGTTGCCAGTCCTAGCGTCCCATGGAAGGAAGCATCTATGGATTTTATTGTTGAATTACCCGAGAGTGGGGGAAATATGGTCATTTGAATGATTACGGACTTATTTTCCAAGCAGGCGCATTTTGTACTGTGCCCCAAGATTCCCTCCGCAAAAACACTCGCTAAACTATTTATTCAACATGTGTACATGTTGAACGAGGTTCCTGACCGTATCATTTCGAATAGGGGGGTACAATTCACCTCCCATTTCTGGAGGGAATTCCTGAAGTTGTTAGTCTCTCCCCAGGGTTTAACCCTAAGCCTAACTCTGCCCACCACCCCCAAACTAACAGGACCTATGAACATGCAAACTCAGTTCTGGAACAGTACCTTAGGTGTAATGTAAACTACCAGCAGGACAATTGGGCAGACTTGCTGCTATCTGCAGAGGTCGCTTACAATATGTTAAGGAATAACCCTTGAGTAGCAAGGATGTGCACATCAAAGTGGTTGAGAGTAGTTATGAATAAGCACAGTCACCACACAGATACACTGAGTTGTTTTACAGTTTACAGTCAGGAAAAATAAAGCACAGTCTAATAAACAAAGTCTTCATACCAGTCGTATTAATCATACATGGTAAACAGTTCTTCTGGAGGTGCAAACAGTAATACAGTAAGTCAGATAGAGATATCAGAGAGCAAGAACAACAAAGAAAACAAGCCATGTTTCTAGCTCCCTCTTAAGGACATTGGCAATACAGCTAATCAATCAGGACACAGTACGATGCAATACAGCAGTCTTAAAGTTATTCAATACAATTGCAATACACTGCAAGCATACATTGATGGTTTATATATTGCCAACCCAACAAGTTAGGTAATAGTCTTTTTTTTTTTAAATACATTTTTATTGAATTATATTCTAGTACAATACAAGGTGGGAGGGGCTGCCTCTAGGGTTGGAGGTGAGCAACGGCTGTAAGGAGCTCTCCCAAAAGCAAATTAGGTTTTTCTTTTTTAACGTTTTTAAAGTATTTTTATATTTTTAATTCATTTTTAATCTATTTTTAATTTATTCTGGACTTTTACAAAGCACATATAGTGTGGCTACTGTTTGTTTTAGACATATTTTAACAACACTACAACCTGCATTCCTGGCTTAGGCTACTCCTCTGACTTCTCCTTGCAAGGCCTGAAATTCGGATTACCGGACTTGTTGACAAACCTCAATGGAGGCCCCTAACCTCGGAGGGGATTTTGAGCTGTTTGTTTTTGGAACGAGTACAGTAAGGAACTGGCTGGCTGCAGACGCTCCCGGTAGGCCTGCTTTTAATGAAACTCTATCAGCTTTTTAATGAAACTCTATCAGCTTTCTCCCACATATTTCCCCTGTGAAATAATTTAAACAATTTAAATAATTCTGAAAATAGATGATAGCAAAGAAGTGGGAGTAAAAGACAACCCATTGTTTGGAAAGGAGAGTGGTTTTTACCTCTGTGGTGCCTCGGTTGAGACCATCATTAAGGCCTACCTTAACTACGATTGCTGAGGGAGGATAAATTGTTGCGATATTTAATTTCGCTGGGAGATACTGGATCAACTATCTACCAGAATGGGAAAGAAAAGTAAGAGGCAGAGAGCTTGCTCTCTCTCCCCAAAATCTATGACAGAACTTAATTACTCCAAGCCTCTTAAACAGCTTAAATTGGATGACTTCATGGAGAGGTGTAATCCAGAACCCCAATCTGAACTCCGAACTTTGTCTCTGTCGACTGTATCATTGGGAGAGGGAGATACAGAAGGGGAGTTTTCTTCCCGGATTTCAGATTCAAACTCGCCTGCTAGAATGGGTGATTTTTCAAGCTCTATCCCCTCTCCTACTTCTAGCTGCTTAAAAGAAGTTCCGACATATTCAGACCTCAGAGAGATGGTCTGTACTCAGAGTATGTTAACTGCGCACACAGTAGATTCAATATATGACTTACTGACATCGATCAAAAGAGACATCGAGAGGATCTTCCAATTCTTAAATGGCCCTCACTCTGCAGCTAAGGAGGGTGAGATTGCACACCGTTCTGACGCGCAGAGAGTGTGGGAGGGTGTAAGACCTCAACCCAAACAACAAAGCATTGCAAGTACTGACTAACCCTCATCAAGGAAGAAGGTTGTTAAAGAAACAAATCGCTTTAAGGATAAGGAAAATCCCATGCAATAGAGGACGATGGACTTCAAAGGAAAGGATAACCCTCTCACTTGCACAGCTATTGAAATCTGATCCTTTATTAATAGATCTACTCAGATATGAAAAACTTCCCCAGCATAGCAATTGTGTTCGACTAATACTGCATTTTGACAGCAATACTATACCGAATGCTGTAATGAAAAGAAAAGGATCCCTGCTCAGATTTGAAGTCATTCCTACAAGAGTCTTCTCGAGTGGGCCTATTAAACCGCTTTTACAAGGACTTAACCAAACATCAAAAATGGTACCTAGGAACCACTCTGCTACCTCCAGGGTCTTTCCTCCAGAATCCAGAGAAACTATGGAGGCAGGTCAGATCAGGGAGGTCCCACATATGAAGGCAAGCACTGACAAACCAGAGGATGCTATAATCAGCGAATTTGCCTCCTTGTCTCCAAAGGAGCAAAGGTCGATGTTAATTGAATTTGATTTATTAAGATCTTCACTAGCAGTAGCCTGTAGTTTAACGAGAAGGCTATCCAAGTCAGAAGAACGGGGAAAGCATGTGCAGACAAGGCCTAAAGTCGTTAAGTCCGTCCAGCGGGATAGAAGGGAAGGCAAAAGTCTTTTCAAAGAAACAAAGACCATGAACGTAGTGGCAGAAGTTCACCCTCCCCCAACAGTGCAACTGCCCTCACCTGTCTCATCTTCCTTAAGAACGGAGGAGGTACTTCCGCAACAAACAGAGGCCACTTTTGACTCTTTTGGCACTCCAGAGAAGGCGGTGGTAGTAATTCCGGACCCCCCCACCAGAAGGGTGGAGGAAGAGACACAAGGAGTAGTGCCTCGGGGTGACTGACTAAACAACAAATGGCCAACAACTAGGGTATCTTATATCCCTAGCCTTTCCCTCCTGTCCTGGAATATAGCGGGCTGGAAAGGCATTGCAAACCGGATGGATTTTATAAAATTGATTTCAACACATCATCTCATCCTCCTTCAAGAAACCTGGCTGACTACTAATGATCCACAGATCAGTTTACCGGGTTTTGCTTCATGGCATAAACCGGCAGGCAAAGTCAATTTAAGAGGGAGGGCAATTGGGGGCTTAACCACGTTGGTCAAAAGGGATACGGGATGGAAGGGTGAAGAAATTTCTTTAGATCCTCAATTCCAATATATTCTGCCTATTAGATGTACGTTCAGGGGGATGGACTTAATCTTAATTAATGTATATATTGCTCCATTTTCATTCCACCTTCTAGGAAGGGATTTGTGGGATGAATTAGATTCAGTATTAGCTACCTTAAAGGGACGCTTTCCCCAAACAAAAATTATATTAGCTGGAGATACTAATGCAAGACTAGGTCCCTCAATGAAGAGCTATGCTAACCGAGGCCTGGTACCAACTGGTTACTTATATAATGAGTTCACTTGGTCCTCAATGGACAAGAGGACCAATAAATATGCCCAGAGGTTAATTTCCCTGCTGTTTATGAATGATATGCAAGTACTTAGTGGCTCGAGTGATGGGTATATATATCCCTATACTTTCTTGTCCAACAAAACCTCAACCTCTATCGATTATATCTGCACTTCCTCTAGTTTAGTACACCATTTTTCAGAAGTAAGAGCTATATTTAGAAAGGAAAGCGACCACTTTCCCATCACAGCTCTGGTTTCACTCTCTTCAGAAGTTAGGCCTCATTCAAGAGAGGAAATTGACACCTTAGCAAATGCCCGGGTTTATAACTATAAAAGGTTATATTGGCACAGACTTGATGTCAAATCTGTCACCTCTTATTTGGGCTCAGACGAAGCCAGACACCTAGCAAGGGAAATCTCCCAATCTAAGCCCGGAGACAACACCCCAATGCCAGCTTATACAGAGCTAACTTCTACTCTTAGGAACTTAATGATCCAGAACGATAGAAAAGTAGATGGGATCTCTAGAAAGTGGTTTGATGATGATGGCCATGACTTGAGGTCAAATCTAAGAGCCGCAGTTAAGAAAGTTAACCGATCCAGACAGGATGGTGATTATTCAAATATGGTTCAACTCAGGAGAGCATACAAATCCCTACTGAAAAACAAGAAAAGTAGCTATAACACCAGGATGTGGAAAGAGGTAGAAATGGCAGCAAAATCCCAATTCCCTATGATCTTTTGGCATAAGATAGCTGGTATATTAAAACAACGTTCCCCATTTATGGACACTGATATATCAGCAGTAAAATGGGAGAAGCACTATCTTGCTTTATTTGATGGTAACAATACAACAAATGTCTTGCAATTGGATATCCTCCAGCAAGAATTAAGGAAATGTCCGGAATGGACACCAGTTACCCCTACCGAAGTTAAGCATATAATTCAATCCTTAAAGGCCGGGAAGGCCCCTGGAGAGGACTTGTTGCCTCCTGAACTCTTTAGGTCCAACATTGACTTTTGGGTACCGGTGCTGGTAGCACTGTTTACTTATATCGATAAAGTAGGGATAATCCCTGAAGGGTGGAGGTTAGCTATAGTTTTTCCAATTTTTAAGAAAGGTGACAGAGCTGCCCCATCCAACTACCGACCCATCAGTCTTCTTAATATAATTTCAAAAATGTATACAAAACATCTCCTAAATAAAATAGAGGACTGGTGCTTGGATAAGGAAATTCTGGCAAATGAGCAGGCAGGTTTTAGATCAGGTAGGTCTACCATAGACAATTGTTTTGTCCTTTCCCACTTAATTAATAAATACAAGACCCAGGGGAAAAAGCTGTATACCGCCTTTATTGACCTTACTGCTGATTTTGATTCTATAGATAGGAACCACTTGTGGAGGAAACTACAAGTTATGGGGATGGACCCCAGACTTATTTTGTTGATCAGGATTCTCTATACTAATACGGCAATTAGAGTCAGATATGCAGCAAATGGGGCCTCAACAAACAGCATACCAACAACTAGAGGAGTGAGGCAGGGCTGCCTGCTGGGCCCTACTCTTTTTAACCTTTATATAAATGATATCCCAGTACAGCTGGATTATCTTCTGACGCACAGCCCCCAAATAGGTTCTAGATTTATTAATGTATTAATGTATGCCGATGACTTAGTGTTGTTTTCTAGAACCCAAATAGGAATGAGGAGACTTCTTGACAAGCTCACACGTTACTGTACTGCAAACCACTTGACTATAAATGTACCTAAATCAAAAGTTTTAGTCTTTGGCAATAAGAATAAAAAGCACAATTGGCAGATTAATGACACAAAAATTGAGCAAGTTACCCAATATACTTATCTTGGAATTGTTTTTTCCAGTGCAGGAGGTAGGACTCCGCACCATCAACACCTTTCTCAAAAGGTCAGAGCAGGAGCAAGCCTTGTATCCAAATTAAGTAAACGAATCCAACCAACCTCCATTTTACCTCTTCGTAAAGTCTTTCAGGCTAAACTTGTTCCGATCATGCTCTATGGTGCTGAAATTTGGGGTCTTACAGAGGCCCCCATATTAGAGAGAACTCAAAATAATTTGTTAAGGAGGATGCTTGGGGTAAACAATTCCACTTCAGCTGCAGCCGTCAGAGCTGAATTGGGACATTTCTCACTGTACACCTATACAATCACTAGGGCGGTAGCCTACTGGCTAAAAATGACTCAGATGGATGCCAGCAGACTCCCCAAAATATGTCTAGAGGAACAGCAGATTTCAAATCCTCAAAGGTATTCCTGGCTAACCCAGCTGTCAGAAATATTGAACCGATATGGCGTAGGGTTCCCGTTGTGTGACACACTGAACCAAGTTAAATAACGGACTAAAGATATACATGGGCAAATGGACACGGCAACCCTTTCAACTAATCATTCCCTTAAACTGCTGACAGCAGTTAAAACAACTTTCACTCTGGAAAAGTATTTACATTTAGAAATGCCATCAGTGGAGAGACAGTTATTTGTTAGTTTAGATTTGAACTTCTAGATACAAACGTTAGATTCGGCCATTTTCGGAAAATCCCGTATGACAAAAGAATATGCATATGTGGGGTAAACGTCATAGAGGACACGGCGCATATAATATTCGAATGTAGTCTCTATCAAGAAGAAAACAATATCTGTCCCCAATTATAAATAAATTTCCCCACTGGAATATAAGCCAAAAACTAGCATTTCTGTTGAGGGCTGACTCTCGTCCCCTGGTAAGAGCGATCACTCGATATCTTAAAAGAATGACAGCAATACGAGCCAGTTATATCAAAAAAAATTATATCGATTGTAAGGAAGATGAGCTCAATTAGAGAGGAGCTATCCTATTTGGGTTATCTAGTCTTGGCAACTTAGCTATTGAAAATTGATATTGTAAAATTTTAATGTCATCTATCATATATTTTTAGATTGCTATTTTTGTAACCGTTTTCCCTTTTTCCCTTTTTCTTTTCTGTTTTGTTTGAAAAGGCCTTCGGGCTATTCAATAAACTATACTATACTAGTACAATACAAGTGAAATCGGTTAGACAGTCTTAATTTATATACAAATTGGATATATTCTTTTATTATAGTGTCTCATAATTTACCCATTTATTCTAATTTTTACACTGTCTTTTATCCCTTCTTTATGAGCTCTTCCATCCAATTATACCAAACTCCCCACACCGTACAGTATTCCGAATCCTCTTTCTCATTTATCTCATATGTTAGTTTGCTCATCTCGGCACATTCTAAGATTTTCTGAATTATATGTTCTTCCAGTGGTGTCCCCTTTCCTTTCCAATGCTATGCGTATACTAATCTAGCTGCTGTGATGATATGTATAATTAAATACCTCTTTTTTTTCTCGTATTTTGTTTTTAGTATTCCCAGGAGAAAGGTTTCGGGCACCAGATCTATTTTTTCTTCAATTACTTCTTGTATCCAATTTTGGAACTTTTTCCAATACTTCATCACTTCAGGGCATGTCCACCACGTATGAAAGAAGCAGAGGTGGGTTCTATTTTTTTTACTACCGGTTCTGTGGGCGTGGCTTATTTTGTGGGCATGGCTTGGAGGTCATGTGACTGGGTGGGTGTGGCTAGCTGGTCATGTGACCGGGTGGCCATGGCTATGTGTATAGGGACTAAGAGGGCTGAAAAAACTCATTTCTGACAGGTCCTCGCACTTTTGACTGGTCCTCACACTTATGACCATCCTTACATTTATGCCCGTGCAGCATTCTTAACAACCATGTCACTCATTTCACAACTGCTTCTCTTCACCATGGTGACAGGATTGGGCAAAAAACGTAAAATGTGAGGACAGTCGTAAGTTCGAGGACTGGTCAAAAGTGCGAGGACCAGTCAAAAATAACTTTTTCAGCCCTCTGAGTAATCCATATGCACAAAAGGATACAGCAATAGAGAGGGATGAAGGAAGGAGAAGAGAGATGGAAGAAGGAAGGAGAGAGAGGGAAGGAAGAGAAGGGAGGAAGGAAGGGAAGGGAAGTTAGAGTAGGAGTGAGGGTAAGAGAGGGAGGAAGAGAGGAGGAGAAGGAGAAAGGAAGAGAAAGTAGGGAGGAGAAGAAGAGGGGGGGAAAAGAGAAAGTAAGAAGGAAAGAAAAGAGAGAGGTGGTAGGTTTGAGGAGAAAGATTGCTGTACAATAAAAAAAATGAAAGGGAAGAAAGCCAACCCCAAACAAATATAAAGATATTAAGATAATGAATTGTTAAACTTTAAAGAATAAAAGAGAACAAATATGAATAAATAGCAATAATTAGAAACACACATACAAACATACAATGTATTTTCTTTGAACAGAGTATTTGGCTGGTTCACAAATTTAAACAGTGTTTAGTCATTTCAATTAAATTTACAATTTCTATATTTCCTTTTTGCCATATTTATTCCTCATCTATTTTTTTAAAAAAACAATATTACCCTTCATCCTCATCTCTAATCTTAATCAAATTCAATTTTTCCCTTCTATTCTATATTATACCCCTTCCCATTGTCATCTATTTTTATATCCATCCTTACAATAGTTAATTATGTAATATTACAGTTGTTTAATACAAATTCAACATTTTAATATAAATCAATTAGTTATATAACTATCTTTTTGTATGTTAATCAATATAATTAATATACAGTTCAGCAGATCAGCGGATCAAATCTCACCGGCTCAAGGTTGACTCAGCCTTCCATCCTTCCGAGATGGGTAAAATGAGGACCCAGATTGTTGGGGGCAATATGCTATTTAGTATACTATCTTTGGTGTAAGCCGCCCAGAGTCCTCGGAGAGTGGGCGGCATAGAAATATGAATAATAAATATGAATAATAAATAAAATGAACATGAATATTCCAATTATTTCCATGCAATCCAATTCCTTACAAATGAATTAATTATATTTACCAATAATAATAAACCAAATAATTTCCCCTATATATTCCTCCAAACTACAACTTAACCATTTCTGCTTTCAACACAATATACAATTAATAGTATCTCAATTATTACAATTCCCTAGTTAAATAGAGCTTTTTTTCTTTTGTGGTTTAAAATCTTGAACTGTCCTCTTTTGCCCTAAATTTCCCATTGTTTGCACCTACCTTTTTTGGTGAGGAAAAAGAAATCTCTCTCTGTCTCATTTTGTCACGTTGCAGCAAAGAACCTGCTTTACTTTCAGTTTCGTTTTTCAGTATAGCTAGGGGGAAAAAATCTGCTCCAGCACTCTTTGCAGCTAGCAACAGAGCCCAGCTGAGAGCAAATCAGCTGAGAGTCGGGAGGCCGATCTAATCAACTTGTGCTAATTAACCTATGCTGAAGCTGACACCGGCAGGCACCGGTCTACTCATTTGTTTTCTTTTAACACTGATCAGCTGTAGGGCGGCCCTTTGAAGCCCCGCGGCAAGAGTTTAAATAGTTTTTTTCCCTCTAGCCATCATCTGGGATTCAGATTGGGAGTGGGCGGGCTAAGCGAATGGCGACTGGGCCGGGAACCAGTTCGGGGGCGTGGCCAGCCAATCTTATTACCAGTTCTCTGAACTATTAAAATTTTTTACTACCGGTTCTTGCGATCCGGTGCGAACCGGGAGCAACCCACCACTGGAAAGAAGGTACCCTGATGGTAGTCACACTTCCAGCATTAGGGCTTATGTTTGGGTAAATTTTCGCTAGTCTTGCAGGGGCTAGATGCCATCTATATAGCATTTTGTATTGGTTTTCTTTAAATGATGCTGCTTTTGTCAATTTATAATTTATATTCCAAATTATTTCCCACACATCCAAATTTATACTATAACCTATTTTTTGCCCACGTGATCATTTGCTCTTTTACCACTTCTTCTGCCCTTTCGTATTCTAATAGGTAGTTATATAGTCTGGCTAGTTTTTTTCCCCGGGCCTATCAATAACTTATCAAATCCATTTGTTCTATTCCAAATTCCTCATCTTTTTGATGTCTCGATTTGATCTGCAAGTATGGCCACCAGTCGATGTGGATGCCCTGTTCCCTTAATAATTCATTAGTTTTAAGATTTCCACAGCTATCTAAGAGCTCTTTGTACCTAAACATTTTGTCGATTTCTAGCGTGTTGGGGTATATCATGGCTTCCACTGTTGAAAGCCAATTCGGAACCTTCAAATATTGTTTTTGTCTAATTCCCTCTGAGGTTTGTATCCCTTATCTTGTGTCTGTGGAAGTATGCTTTTTTCTTCTTTTCCTTGTCCCATAAGTAGGCATGCCATCCTCTTTGTAGGTCATGCCCTTCCAGAGTTAAGGTTCTTTTATTTTCTAGGGTGACCCATTCCCTTATCCAAACTAAGTGGGCCGCTTTGTGGTAAATTTCCCAGGCTGGGAGTCTAAAGCCTCCCCTGCTCCCACCCCAAATAAATTTCCTGGTAATTTTATTCAGTTCTGTGAAAAAAAAATTATCTAGAGTGACCGGTATGGTTTGGAATAAATATAATAACTTGGGCAAGATATTCATCTTTATTGATGCTATCCTGCCCAAAAGGGATAGCTGTAGATTCCTCCATCTTTCCAAATGCTGTTTAATTTTTTTG
This sequence comes from Arizona elegans, assembly GCA_022577455.1. Taxonomy (NCBI): domain Eukaryota; kingdom Metazoa; phylum Chordata; class Lepidosauria; order Squamata; family Colubridae; genus Arizona; species Arizona elegans. The sequence goes on along the minus strand of JAKOOJ010000001.1, from coordinate 165,478,806 downwards.
ATCAGAGGTGTATAATTATGGTCTTTCAGGGCCAAACATCTTGATGTTATCCAAATTCCTAAATATTTAATTTTTTTAACAATTTGTAAATCCAGTGTCTTTTCAAATTCTTCCTTTTGCCTTTCTGTCAGGTTTTTGACCAGCATTTTAGTTTTGGCTTTATTTAATTTAAACCCAGACACCTCACCATATCTTCCAAGTTCCTCCAGAATTTTTTGGCCCATTTCTAATGTTTCCTCCATAATCAGCACTACATCATCGGCAAAGGCCTGTGTTTTATATTCCTCTCTCTTGATCTTTAGATCTTTTATTTCACTATTGTTTCTGATCCTGTTTAACAAAATTTCCAAAGCCATGATAAATAGTAATGGTGATAGTGCGCACCCTTGCCTTACTCCTTTCTTGATTTGAAATGTTTTGGTCATATCCCCATTTATTATTATTCTTGTCCTCTGTTGATTATAAATTGTTTTTGTCATTCTCTCAAAGTTTGTTCCGAATTTCATTGTTTTGATTTGTTCGATCATAAACTTTCAATTAAGGTTGTCAAAAGCTTTTTGGGCATCCAAAAAGTCTAAGGCCATTTGCTTTTCTGGGTGGGCTTCGTAATATTCTAAAATATCTGCAACAATTCTTATATCATTCCTAATTTGTCTGCCGGGCAAGAAACCATTCTGGTCTGTATGTATCATAGTATTTAATATTCTTTTTCATTCTTTCAGCCATTATACTCATAAACATTTTATAGTCCGAATTTAAAAGGGAAATTGGTCTATAGTTTTTTATTTGTTTTAGGTCAGTACCTTTTTTTGGCAGTAATGTAATGTATGCTTCCCTCCACGAATCAGGTATTTTAGCTTCTAGTAGTACCTCATTGCATATCTCAAGTAATTTTGGTAATAATATTTCCTCTATTTTTTTGTATGTTTCTCCTGGGAGACCGTCCGGGCCTGGTGATTTATTGTTTTTTAGTTTTGAGATTGCCATCTTTAATTCCTCTATCGTAATTTCTTTGTTCAGCATCTCCCTCTCCTCCTCTCCTACCAGTGAGGGTTCTTCCTCTGACATATATTGCTCAATCTTTTCTCTTGGGACCTCCTCCTCTTTATAAAGCTCTGTATAATATTCCTGGGCGATCTCAAGCTTATCTTCTTCTTTATTTTGTAAATTCCTCTTCATATCTTCCAATTGTTGGATAATCCGTTTTTCATTTTCTTTCTTTAACTTGTAGGCCAGCCACCTACCCGGCTTGTTGGTGTTTTCGAAATAATATTGTTTGGATTGTTTAATTTTATTTGCCAATTCCTTCTGGTTTAGTATATTCAATTTGTGCCTCAACATTGTCAAATTCTCTTTTGTCATTTTATCTCCTGGATTTTGTTGTAATTTTTTTTCCATGTCCCCAATTTCTTGCTGTAGAGCTTTTTGTGCCTTCCGTTTTTCTTTATTTTTATGTGCATTATAGGTTATTGTTAATCCTCTTAGGTATGCCTTGTGTCCCATAGGTTTGTTCGGGATGTTTCTTGGTTTTCATTTTCTTTAAAAAATAGTTTCAATTCTCCCATAATTTTTTTATGTATTCCTTTTCTCTTAAAATTTGTGTGTTTAGCCTCCATCTCCTAAACTTTTTTTCTCTGTGGGGCTTTCCATTTTATTTCTAGGGGATTGTGATCTGCCCATATATTAGGAGTAATTTCTGCAGAGTCAATTTCCAATCCCAAACTTTTGCTAACCCACATCATATCTATTCTAGACCATGATACTTGGGGATTTGAGAAGAAGGTGTATTTTCTCTCATTTGGATGTAGGGTCCTCTGTCTATTAGATTCAGTTCCTCTGTTAAGTTAAAAAAAAGGTTTGGGTAGTTTATCTCTCTTTTTTTGTTTACTTTGCTGCTCTTATAATCTTTGCCAGTATTCGTTATTCCATTAAAGTTGCCCACTATGCAGATATTACTATATTCCATTTTCCTTATTTGTTCATGTAATTTTTTGTAGTATTCCCCCTGGTTTTTATTTGGGGCATAGATGGCTACCAGTAGTATTGGTGAGTTTCCTCTTTTTATCTCTACCATTAGCGTTCTTCCTTTGGAATCAGCAAATTTTTGTTCCGCGACAATCCCTCCTTTAACATATATTGCTACCCTCCCTCTTTTTTTTCCCGCTAACGCTGTAAAGTTTTTCCCTGATTTGTTGTATTGTAGATATTTTTCATCTTGCTTTCTTATATGGACTTCCTGGAGGCATATAATATCGACATTTCGTTTGGCTAGTTTAGAGAGTATCTCCTCTTTCTATTCTCGTTCAGACCATTAACATTTATCGACATTAATTTCCAACCTTCCATTTCCAGTTTCCCCGAACGGGGTTAGTTTTTGTTTGCTCTTGTGACTCTTTTGAGTTCTTGGTTTCATTCCTTTTGTGTCCTTGCCTTCTTTTTCTTCTGTTTCCTTCTTTTTCGAGGATCCTTCTTTGGAATCTCGTTGCTGAGGGATTTCCTCTTCTTGGGCTGCTGTTTCAGTTTCTTCCTTACTGCTCTGCTCTTCTTCCATCCCTTCTAATTGATCTAGAAAGTCCTGTGCAGTTACAAGACTATCTATCTTGATTTTTCCCCTGAGCCACGTGATTAGCATGCCTTCCAGTAGGATCCATCTAAACAAGATGTTTCTTTTGTTTAGTTGCATGGCTAGGAAACAATAGTCTTTTCGCAGTTCCCTCACTCTCCTAGGGACCTGCTTCAGCGTTATCACTTCCTTCCCCCTATAAATCATCGGCTCTTCCCTTGTTATATTATATAATATGTCTCTGACTTTTTGCCTGGCAAGCTAATATGGACCTCCCTTGGCAGTTTATGCTTTCTGGCATAGTTTGTCTGTACCCAATACACTTCATCCAACTCTTTTATTATTTCCTGTTTCTCCTGTTATAGGGCTTCGGCAATCAACTCTGCCATCACTTGTCCCAAATCTTCCTCTTTATCTTCCATTACATTTTGGAATCGAAGGCCGCCTGGTCCATCTCCAACTGAATGATGGAATCCTCGAGTTCTCTATTTTGAGCCATCAACTTTTGGTCTACCAATTCAAGTTTTTCATTTTGTTCCACCCTTCAACTTTCTCTATTTTTTGTTCATTTTTATGAATTGACTCTTGTATGTCATTCATCTTGCAATCTAAAGATCGGATGTCTATCTTTAGTTCATCATGGTTGCTGGACATTTTCTCCTGCATTTTTACCATCGTTTCTTGTATCAGCGTCAGGGTGGATTGCATGGCATACATTGTTGGAATTACCACAAATTTTTCGGTTTTAGATAGTCCTTCTGTTGATTTTTGAGTTGTGGGTGAGACCATAGTAATTGTGGGGTTTGAGGTAGTTTCCTGTTCTTAACACTGTTGTGGAAAGACTTATCATCTCTTTCAGGATCCTCTTCTGATCTCTCACTATCCTTTCAATGTTTCTCCAAACTATCATCCACTAAAGTTACCTAATTTACTTTTTCTTATTCTCCTTATCTATCGTTGTTTTAATTTCTAGTATTACTAAACATGACCTTAATCATGTCCAAAGAAAGCTTGTATCTATAATTCTATACCTTGTATTTCCTTGTTGCCTATATTTCCTGTGTTTCTTATGTTTTGTTTTTCCCTACAGAGAGATGAGCTCACCATCAGAAATTATCCTATAATCTTAAGAGAAAGTCTTCAATTTCTGTACAATAATATCTATATTCAAATACATAAAAATTAAGTTAATCAATATATATTAGTCAATATCTAAATCTAAAGTATCCAATTTATCTACTTAGCTTATAATTAATTAATTCTGGTTATAAATAGTTAATTCAATTAATCTTACCAAAATAAATCTTGTTTCTATGCAATAAGATATATTTATAAGTATATAAAAAATAGAGAGTTATCAACTATTGTTTCTGTATTTCAATTACTATTCGATTATTTGCCTATTAAAATATATGATGTTAAAATATATAAACTACTATCAATTTATTACTAATTAATAATAAAAAAGGGGGGAAGTCACAAAAAAGATAGAAAAGCAAGAGTAAAGTACTTTACCTTTATAGATCTGTTCCAAGGGGCAAGTCCAAAGTTCTTTCACTTTATTCATTGGAATTCGTTATTGTTTTTTGTTTCAGGTATTTTTAATGGCTTTTTAGCAGTTTCCATTCATTAATCCAGTTCAGTTCCAAACCTTTTAAACTCGAGTGTTTTCAAAGTCCTCGTTCTGCTTCTCCGTTCTAATACAGCAATTTCTCCGATTAGTCCAAGTTATTCAAATATACACTCGATGCACCTTTCTCTCTCTTTTTTTTTATTGAAAAAGTTTTTCAAATACAGATTTTCCCCCTTTTCCCCCCCTCCTCCCTAACCCCCCTCCCCCTCCCCTCCCCCCGTGGCTTCTCCAAAATAAAACCCAAATTAATAACAGATTATATAATACTTTACCATCCTTTTTACTCCACCCCCCATATGCTGACCCTTTCTTTCTAACAATATTATTATATCCCCCTTATACTATACATTTCAAAGCAACATTCAGCTGTAAAATTATATAATAAATTCTAATTTGGCAATTTCAACTCATAATCTATCCATTTCCTCCTCCCCCATGCATATATCTCTTAATTCAAATCTTTTACGTATATTAATATAACAACATCCCTTTTCCTAAACTAAACAATCAGTAAGCTAACCTATCTCCACCCACTTTCCTACAGGTCTACCATACATAATATTTTCAATATCTTTGTTCTTCTGCCCACACCACTAAAAAATATTTCCATATATAAATAAAATCCTCAAATGACTTTAAGCTTGTAATCCATATGATATCTTCTGTGATGTCTTTCAACTGGATTGTTAATTCCATCACCCATGTTAGGGTAACATCAAATTCTAGTTCCAACAGTATGTTCAGTATCTTCAATTACCATCTGCCCCCATCAATAGTAAATGTTTTCGTATATCAAAAAAACACCCGAGTGACTTTATATTTATATTCCATATAGTGTCTTTTGTAATGTCTTTCATCTAGATTATTAATTCCAACCACCGTGTTAGGGTAACAACCAGATCTTCTGCATGTCCCAATCCCATAATTCTCTTGCCTTGTAGCTCAGCATAAACGTAATCCATTTGTCAAAGAGTCCAAAATAGAAAGTTCCAATCAGCTCAATTTAAGGCCATCTTCCACATCCCAAAAGTACAGCACTGCAGAGATCTGTCACTCTCCTCAAAATAATATAAACCAATACTTTGCCTCAGCTATATTTTCATGTATTCAATCGTCTCTTAAGTAACTGGCATTACACTGTTGTTTAGTCTAAAAAATTTTATTTTTGTAGGACCTGCTTCTTCTTTTCTTAACTTTTTGTGGCTTAAATCTCCATCCTGGTTTCCTTTCTATGAGTTGTATATCAACTGTTTGATTTCCATGCTGGTCTGTAACTTGATAAGTCATCACATTAGAATCCAAAGCCGCCTCTCTTGTATTTATAGGTAATCCAACTATAACCTCTGAAGGAGAATCCAGAAGCGGCTCGTCCACAAAGGCCTCTGTAACTTGTTGTTTTTCCGTTACCTCCACCTCCATCTGCTTAGCCTGAATTTCAATCTCTTGTTGATTTTGCTTTTCTTTATTCCCCTCGTGGGAATAAATACATGGAGATGTTGAACCCATTTTAAGAACCTTATAATAAAATTCTTCCACTTTTTCAACAGTATTTAGTTGATATCTTTCTCCTTGATATCTCAATATTATACCAACTGGAACATCCCACCTAAATGGGATGTTTTGTTTCTTTAGCTCAGTCACCAAAAATCCAAAATCCTTTCTATCTTTTAACATCTTGGGCGGCAGCTCTTTAAATATCCAAATCTAACTTCCATGCATTTCAAGAGTGGAGTTAAAAGACTTTTGCACAATATCATTTCTTATTTCTTTATCAGTAAAGTAGATCACCACATCTCTAGGCAGCTGCCTTTGCTTTGCCACCCAAGAATTAACTCTGTAGGCCTTATCAATCTTGCAGGATACCTCTTCAGAACTAACCTTTAAAATCCCAGCCAGAACTTCAGCAGACACCTTTCTCAAATCTTCTCTTTTATTTTCCTGTATTCCCCTAATTCTGACCGCAAATTCCATGAATCTGAATTGCATTATTGTGGCTTCATTTTCAATCCTTTGTTTTATATTATCTACATTGTGAGTCTTGTAGTCAGCTTCCTTTATTTTTTTAAACTCTACTTCTGAGCTTTTTTCTTGAATCATTATTAAATCATTTTCAATTTTTTGTATTTTATTGTCCAAGTTATAAATCTTATGATCAACTTCCTTCATTTTAGACTCTATTTCTAAATTAATCTCTTTATCCATCCTCATAATTACGTCTAAGAAACTTTTCATGTGTTGCTTCAGGATATCATACTTTTGTTGAACCAACTCTTTAATTTCCTGTCTAAAATTTTCAAGATTCTGATTCACAGTCTTATCATGTCTTGCCATCTCCTCCAGTACAAATTCCTTTAGGTCTGTAAAGCCATTCTTCTGCATCTGCAAGCTCACAACTTGTTCATGTGATTTACAAATGGGGGAGCCCCCCCCACAGCTTGGTTATCTGGCTTTGTCAGTTTTAGCGCCATCCTGCCACACAAACAGATTTTTTTCCCCTTTAAAGAAAAAGACTTCTCTCCAGACAATATCAATATTAAGTCTCTAAGAAGGAAGAAGCATGAAATAAAAATTTTTCTCTTCTAACCAGCGCTTTTGTTTTAGATACTTTGTAACGTAGTAAACTATTCAAATGGAAGGACTTTCACTTTCAGCTTTCTTCTCAAGCCTTGGCCAGTCGCCATTTTAAACTCTCTTTTTTCCTCCTTTCACTCTTCTTTACTTTTAAAAATCAGTCTTAGGGTTAGAAATACTTGCAGTTTAGGATCCCAGATCCGGATTTCATCCTGCTTGTTCAGATGATCTGTTAGTTTCGTTAATTGGTCCGGTCCCATCACCTGGCTCTGCAAAGCGTAGAGTTCTCCCGAAGCCCGGAGCAGCGGCGAGCGGAAATAGGGAGCCACAACCTGCTTCGTCCCCAAGAGTAAAAAAGAACTCTGGGGACTTCGCAGAGGGCTCTACCTGCCCTCGCCGGCTCTGTCTCACATTTCCTTAAGGAAATGGAGTTTTTCGAGCCGCCTTTCAGCTGTAAAGGCGGCTCTTTACGGGCGACAGGGCTGGCGGTCTCAAAGGACCATCTGGTGGCGACAGAAGCCAAACCGGAAGCCCACTCGATGCACCTTTCTCGATTCCATTGGACGCTCCTTTTCTACTGCCTGCTCCTTGTAATGGCCGTGCTTCCTGCTTCCTTCTTTTTCGATCTCGATCTATATCTCCGTCTACTGGTCTCTCCGTCGATTCTCTCCATAGTAGCAACATTTCTTCCACTTTATTATTACTCATAGTGACCCACCGATCTTTTTCCTTGTGCCTCTGCTACGGTAGAATGATCTCCTTATTCTCCTGTGCCATCCTGTCGGTTCAGTTTATCAAATCGTTCTCCTTCCGCCCAGTCGCCGCTCGATTTCCTTTTGTGAGCCTTCTCTCCCGACAGGACCGATCTCTCTTCTCCAATTTTCTAGGTCACTACGGTGATCAGGGAGAAAGGACTCCGCTCCTGACACTGCCTCCACCGATCTTCTTCACTCCCTGGCTCTTTGCTGGCTTACCATGGCCTCGGGTCCGCCATTGAATGACAGACGCAATCGTGCTGGGGTTAACAGAGGCGTCTGGTCGAGCGGGGAGTGCTCACACCGTGCTTTTCTGCTTGCCTGACTTCCTCTTTAGTTCGCAACGCTCTCCAAGCTTTTGCGCCCCTAAGGGTCCCCCAAAACACGAAGAAATCTGGGGTTGGGGAGCAGAGATCGCTCTCCTATCTCCGTATCGCCACGAGTCACCAACCGGAAGTCCCAAGTTAGGTAATAGTCTTATTCCTAACATCCTCCCCTTTGGGTAGGTCAATATATAACACCTTACATCCTCAAACCATAGTACTCACAACACGCTTTGTGCTTAATTGCACCCTGAGCCTTTGTTATATGATCTGCAATATTGTGTTCAGTCATACAGTACTCCAACTGAATCAATTTCCTTTGTATACACTGTCTAATATTTAAGTATCGCAAATCAGTATACTTAGACCATGTTCTTACAGCTATATTAGTAGCCATATTTATTACAGATTAATTGTCCTCATAAATGACAAACGGATCATTCACAGTTAATCCCATATCCATTAACAATCGTTTATAACATACCAGTTCAGTTGTTGTGACTCCGACCCCCAAGGCCGATTTATCGGAGGGAGAAGGCTCCGAACATGAAGGAGAGGAGTTGGCCAGGCCTCCCTCTCCAGGACCCTCTTCTCTGGCAATGCCTCAGGTGTCTCCCGAAGGAGAAGAGATTGGCCAGGAGCCAGGTATCTCCTCACAGTTGGACAGTGACGGAGATAAGTCTTGGCTGGATCCAAGCCAGCATCGGAGAGACAAGCGCATGCAGCAGAAAAGGAGGCGTGCCAGAGATTAAGCTGAGTCACTGGACCACACCCCACAGGTGATAAAAGGGAGTGAGGTAGCCATTCAGACTCTGTGATGGACAAAACTAACTACTAGTGAGTCACATTGTATCTTTGAAACAACGTTATCTGCCTTGGATTTAATACGGACTGGACTTGACAATTCTTGAACTGTGTGTATCTTGTTTGGGTTTATCTGATGGAGGAACACCCCCTCCCTCTATGAGTAAAGTTCTTGGCAAGCAGCTACTGCATTGTTGCCAATCCTCTTATCGAAAGAATTTGTTGTCTGCCAGTTTTATTTAACCCCTGGCTATCTGTTTGTGTGCATGGGTGAGACAGGGACATCAGTACACATTAAGGATAAACATGAAAACTCAGCTTCCATAGTTGATAAACTAATGTGCTTTTGCCTAATAGATTTCCATCCTATCAAAGCATTACCCAACATTATCGCTATACTTGATGTTGACTTATGAGTAGGTAAATCAGTTGCAAAACTTACATCAGAGTATGCTGTTAAAACTAAGTCACTACTAGGCTCCAAATATAACGAATAATGAATCGTTTGCTTCAGATACCTAAGTATTCGCTTAGCGGCTTGCCAGTGCCTTTCAGTAGGTTCAGCATTATATCTAGCCAGTTGATTTACATTGTAAGATATATCTGGCCTAGACCAATTACTCAGATATGACAGACTACCAATTAAGGATTGATATCAAATACAGGACTTTGAATATTACTATGCTTGAATTCCTGACTCATTGGTGTCTTAGCAGGCTTACAGAGCTCCATGTTGTAATGTTTCAGCAATTGGCTAACTTTCTTAGCTTGTGAAATTTTATAACCTTTCCTAGTTTTCACTATGTCAAGACCCAGATAATGTTTAATTTCTCCCAAATTTCTAATTATGAACTTCTTTTGTAACACAAAAACAATTTCAGTTGCTTCATATTCGGGTTTGGTAATAATTGCTATATCATCAGTGAATAGAAATAACAGAGAATCTAAACCATCCTTTTTTCTCTTAAACAAACATGGATCAGTTTGCCAGCTACAAAACCCAGAGCAACTAACTCATTGACAATGCATTTATTCCACTCATAATCTGACTGCTTTAAGCCATAAAGACTTTTCTTCAGTCTCCAGCAATCAGTCTTCCCATCAGTTTTCAAACCTAGTGGCTTCTTCATATAGATCGTATGTTGTAATGGCGCATGCAGATATGCAGTTTCAACATCTATATGGTTTATCCTGTATCTATTCTTAGTTGCCCATGCTAATGCTGCTCGCAACAGTTGCCCTCAGACCCGGTGCAAACACTTCATCATAGTCCTTATCTGACTGAGCAAATCCTTGAGCAACTAATCTTGCCTTATGGGTAACAGTCCCATCCACACCAGTTTTCAGTTTATAAACCCACTTGCAACCAATTGCATGCTCACCTGGTGGTACAGCCTAATGTTCTCATAAACATCTAACTCCTTCAATGATGTCAGCTCTTTGTCCATTGCTTTCTTCCAAGCTACCTGATCCTTTTCAGGATACAGTTTAATTTCATTGAAGTTAGAAGGCTCTATGTTCATCTGACATACTACACTGGCTTGATACCTATCAGGTGGACATTTATCTCGAGTTGAATGTCTAGGTAACTCAGCACTCGTTATTGGTACTTCCTCTTCTACTTCCTCCAAAAACTCCTCCTCCTTTAAAGGAATAGAAAGTTCTTTCTCAACTGTCTCATCATCAGGAGCATCAGTAAACACTTGAGTATCAACAACACTATCATTTGCTCTGTCGAATTCCTGCTCAAGCTTACTCCAACCAACATGCTCCAGGAACTTGGCACTAGCACTGCAATACACACTAGTGGTACCTGGTGCCCAAAATCTATATGACCTGTGGTTAGATTCATAACCAACAAAAAACAGCTTCTTTGCTCTATGTTGTCCCTTTCGCCTCAATTGTGAGGGAATATGAACCCATGCTAGGGCTCCAAATGTGTGCAAATAGCCTAATTCTGGTCTTCTTCCATGCCAACGTGTGAATGGTAATTCACCAGTTGTTGTATTGACTATGTTGTTTATAACATGGTTAGCACACATTATTGCTTCAACCCAAAGTGCCTCAGGCAAACCAGAATCAGATATCATGGTTCAAGCCATAGCTGCAACGTTTGCCCTCTTCATTCAATATATGCATTACGTTGCGGTCTATAAGGAGCAGAACGCTTGTGTTCAATGCCAGCTTTCTGTAACATAGTTTCAAACCTGTTATTGGTAAACTCAGTACCATTGTCAGTTACCAGACAAAGAACTTTGCGTTTCTTTTTCCTCTCAGCAAACCTCAGCCAGTTTGAGAAATGCTGGAATGTTTCTGCTTTGGTTTTCATAAGGTAACAGAAACCATAACGGGAAAAATGGTCTATTATGCTTAATATATAACAGGCTCCTCCTAAACTAGGTTTTTTAGGACCAATAATATCTGCAAACACTACCTGTAAAGGTTCATTGGTTGTAAACCCATTAACTCTGTTTGAAGGGGTTACGTTACTTTTTTCTTGGCTATAAGCATTGCAGTTTAAATATTTTTTACAAGATTTTAGTTTTATTCCATCAGATAATTCCACAGTTTTCTTTAAAATCTTAAAATTTACATGTCCCAAACGCCTATGTAGCAAGTGAATGCGTTCATCATGTGGCTTCATGTTATCGTAAGCTGAGTTAGCCAATATCAATGGATCATCATTCAGAACAAACAAATCATTCTCTAACTTTGCAGTAACACTTGAACCCTTTTTTGCAATCAGATATTTATCTCCCCTAAATGTTACTACAAACCCAGCTTTTAACAATGCTTTCACAGATAGCAGGTTAAATTGTAGTTTAAGTACATACAACATAGGTAAATGCTCATTTATACATGAACAATATGCAGTACCTTCTCCAGATGCTTTCATTTTCCATCCATTGGCTAATGATACATGTTGTTTACTCTTGGTCATGTTAACAAACTTCTCTCTACTCCTAGTTATAGATTGTGATGCTCCACTGTCAACTACCCACAAATCATGGTTTACAGTTGTAGTTGAGCTGGATATAACTGAACTAACATCCTTTTTAGCTCTCTGTTGACTACCACTATTCAGTTTCTTGACCTTTTTACAGAATCTAGCTATATGACCTTTAGCCCCACAAGAAAAACACTTTCTAACAGTATAGGCAGTTGAAGACAGGTTTTCTTTCTGTGGTGGTCTCTTTCTCAGTTGGTCTTTATCTTGCCTTCTTCTGGACTCTTCTAACAACCTTCCGGTTATGCCAGTCAATATCAGTTCATCTCTGGTCAGGACTTCCAGTGAAGATTTATAATCATCATAACTTTCATCCAAAGAAGAAAGAATGATATAAACCTGATGCAGCTCTGAAAAAATCAGCTCCTTTTCATGTAGCTCTTGTAAAGTTCCCTTCATAAACTCCAAATGAGCTAACATATCTCCACCTTTCCGAAGATGAGCTCTAAACAGTTTACGTGTAAGGTGTATGTGTGCACCCACACTATCACAAACATAAGTCCTCTTCAGAGTGTCCCAACACTTGGCAGCAAACTCCTCACCACGAATATGGACCAGCTGCTGATCACTCAGTGTCAGTCTGATTATACAAAGAGCGTTTTCATTATCCCGGTTAAATTTGGCTATTTTCTTTGCATCTTCATTGTCTGCTGGATCCCAAACATTTACATCCGGTGGATCATGCACTACAGCCCTTCTTTACGCAGAAGTAGGTTGCACTTCATAGACCAGGAAACATAATTCGTCCCATCAAAATGGGTTATCAGGGATATGCTGGTTGACTGTTCTTGTGCCATCTTCACTTGGACAAAAAACCACACAAAAACAGCTGTCTGAATATGGTACTGTGTATTCACACTAACTCTCAGTATCCTGGGCCCATAACTAGTGTTATGGAATAATCCTTGTGTAGCAAGGGTGTGCACATGAAAGTGGTTGAGAGTAGTTATGAATAAGCACAGTCACCACACAGATACACTGAGTTGTTTTACAGTTTACTTTCAGGAAAAATAAAGCACAGTCCAATAAACAAAGTCTTCATACCAGTCGTATTAATCATACACAGTAAATGGTTCTTCTGGAGGTGCAAACAGTAATACAGTAAGTCAGATAGAGATATCAGAGAGCAAGAACAACAAAGAAAACAAGCCATGTTTCTAGCTCCCTTTTAAGGACATTGGCAACACAGCTAACCATTCAGGACACAGTATGATGCAATACAGCAGTCTTAAAGCTATACAATATAATTGCAATACACTGCAAACATACATTGATGGTTTATATATTGCCAACCCAACAAGTTAGGTAATAATCTTATTCCTAACACAATAACTCAATCCATAGTAGCACTGGCTTCACCCCCGTTTAAAGTTGCTTCTGGTCAGGATTTTGTCCCTATACCAGAACTGCCCCAGGGGAAGCCTCAGATCCCCTCCTTAGTGGAGTGGATTGAACAGCTTCAATGTATCTGGCCCGTCACCCATAAGGCACTAGACAAGGCATATCAAGCCCATAAAAAACAAGCCAACAAGAAAAGAACTAAACTGAAAGAGTTCCAGGTGGGGGACAGGGTCTTCCTATCTACAAAGTACTTACAAGAAATCTAAGAAACTGGAGCCCAAGTATGTAGGTCCTTTCCCCATAGTTAGGATCGTCAATCCGGTCACGGTACAGTTAGAGCTTCCTAAAACCCTTAGGTGGATCCACCCTGTGTTTCATGTTAGCTTGTTAAAGCCTGAGCATGTATCTCCTCTTTGACCAGCCCAGTGTGCCCCTCCAGTTCCCTTCCTCATTGAAGGTAAGCAACATTTCGAAGTCAAGGAGATCCTGGATTCCAGGAAACATAGGGGCAAAGTACAATATTTGGTGGCCTGGAAACATTCTTCCCACCACTCACAGTCTGAATGGGTGAACACTCAGAATGTCCAAGCCCCCAAACTCCTTCAACTATTTCACACTAAATACCCTGACAAGCCTTAATGTTATTTTACTCTCCTGTATTGTAGATTGCTTCTAACCTGTCTTCTTTGTCTTATGTTTTTTCCTTAGGACTAACGCCTCTACTGCAGGAGGGCAGAATGTCAGCCAGAACTCCAGCATGGGTTTTCCCTTTGATGCTTGCTTGCTATCGGCTGCCATAGTAATGGGGAGGGGGAGGGGCATGGCATTGGGGTTTGGGAAGTGTGCTGGTGTGATGAAGGCCCATGTGAACTAAAAGGGAAGTTTGCTTTCAAGAATTACTAGGCTACTGAATGGATTTTTTATGTATGTATGTATGTATGTATGTATGTATGTATGTATGTATGTAATTTATATGCCGCCCTTCTCCCAAAGGACTCAGGGCAGATTACAAAAAGAACATAAAAAATTACATAAACATTAAAATCTGTTTAAAATTGATTTAAATAAATTCAAATTCAAATTTTTTTTAAAAATCAACCCTACGGATTCAGCCCATTTGGTGAAAAAGCCACATCTTCAATTCATGGTGGAAGGAAAGGAGGTCAGGAGCTGTTCTGAGGCCGGTGGGCAGCCCATTCCAGAGGATTGGTGCTCCCACAGAGAATGCTCTCCCCCTGGGAGCCGCCAGCTGACATTGTCTGGCTGACGGCACCCTGAGGAGGCCCACTCTGTGTGAGCGCACCGGACGATGGGAGGATGGCAGGAGATGACCCTGCAAGTACCCCGGGCCTAAGCCATGTAGGGCTTTATAGGTGAGCACCAGCACCTTGAAACGAACCCGAAGAACCACCAGTAGCCAGTGCAGCTCGCGCAGGAGAGGTGTCACACAGGAGTACCCGTAACAACCCGGGCGGCCGCCGTAACCCGGGAAGCCGCCGTAACCCGGGAAGCCCCCGTAACAACCTGGGCGGCCGCATTCTGGACTAACTGTAATCTCCGGGTGCATCCCAAGAGCATCCCCATGTAGAAGGCGTTACAGTAGTACAACCGAGACATAACAAGGGCATGAGTGACTGTGGCAAGGGCATCCCGATCTAGGAAAGGGCGCAACTGGCACACCAGGCGCACCTGTGCGAAGGACCCCCTGGTCACAACCATCAAATGATCTTCTAAAGATAGCCATGAGTCCAGGAGGACACCCAGATAGTGGACCCTTTCTGAGGGAGTAAGAACCTCCCCTCCGATCACTAGTGACGGGGCCACTAGATCGCGAGATGCCAGTATCCACAGCCACTCAGTCTTGGATGGGTTGAGTCTGAGTCTGTTTCTTCCCATCCAGGCCCGCACCGCTTCCAGGCAATGGGACATCACAGAAAGGGCATCCCCAGGGTGATCCGGGGTGGAGATGTAAAGCTGAGTATCGTCAGCATATTGATGGTACCTCAACCCGAAACCACGAATGATCTCACTCAGCGGCTTCATATAGATGTTAAAGAGCAGGGGGGAGAGAACCAACCCCTGAGGCACCCCACATGTGACGGGTCTTGGGGTGGATCTCTCTTCCTCAGTCCATACAAACTGCGAGCGGCCCGAGAGGTAGGAAGAGAACCATCATAAAACGGTGCTTCCTACCCCCAACCCCCCGAGTCGCTGCAGTAGGATACCATGGTCGATGGTATCGAAAGCCGCTGAGAGGTCAAGAAGGACCAGGATGGAGGAGCAACCCCCATCCCTGGCCCACCAGAGATCATTCACTAGTTGTTTACACCTAGTCAAGGCCAACCATCCTAGAATTCCAGATGAACGAAAACACATGACACTATGTGGGATGTAGATTGGACATTCAGTCTGGGACCTGGGGAGAGGGATTTGGGGAAACTTTCACTGTAACTTTTGCGCCTTTTGAATTAGATCTTGCCTTGCTTTAGCCATTATCATTTCAAATTCAGTAAAATTACCTCTTCTCAGCAGACTCACCTTCTCTTTCCTTCTGGCCAGATCTGTCGCCTGAAACGCGATGCACATTTTTTTTGCCTCTGCACACCCCATGTTTGGAATTGGGAAGGAGATTGCAGGTCTGCCACCCGAAAACGCTTTCCTTTGGCATCAGGATTCCAAAGGAAAGCCTAGGAAGACACCACAATCAGCAGTTATTAGCACAGCCAAGAGAGGGGACCTTTTACACTTAAAATCTTTAAAATGTTCAAAAACATTTGCACAATAGCAAATGAATTTACAGAGTCTGGTTCTGCAAACTTTTATAAACCTTTTATTAATAATTCAGTTTCCTGAGTATCTTGCTGATTAATTGTAGTCACAAAATGGCTTCCAGAAAACATTTAATTTCATATACCTCTCTGATGAGTATCCTATATTGCCCACAAGCATTGCCTTAAAACAAAATATTAGGGAAAACCCCACTTCCACATCTTAGAATCTTAAGCTGTTCTTGGGCTGTCTCAGGTGTGGGAGCCACTGAGGTATGGGCATGTAGATTTGTGCTTGGAAATGGTTAGTAGATTCTCTCTACACCAGGATAAAGAAAATACATGGAATTGTTGTGCAGTAAATTTTAGGGAGATATAACCCAAAAATTGACAACATCAGAACATTAGAAAAAGTAAAACAAGATTCTTTTAAAAAGGACAAACCTCACAGAATCTAAGACGGTTTTCATTCAATAGATAAAGAGGTATCTCTTTATAGATAAATAGATAAAGATAAAGAGGCAAAGCAATAATCTTTGGAAGACCAGACAAAAGATATTTTGTCAGATCCCTAAAAGTGTCACTGTCAGATCCCTAAATTTAATCTTTAATCTTTAATTCCTAAAATTTAATCTTTAATCCCTAAACTTAATCACTGTCAGATCCCTAAAAGTGATACTGCCATTCAAGTGGAGGAAGGGGGGACTTGGATTCGATTTACTAGCATGGCCTGTGTCATCAGATATTTTACAACCTGCTGGACTTCCGATTTGCTAGCCTTCGGCGAAGACGGTACCTTTTTAAGGACCGCCAGCCCCGCCGCCAGTAGAGCCGCCTCGAGATCGAGAAGCGGCTCGAAAACTCCGAAATCCAAAGGATTGAAGGAGGAGAGATAGCAGGGCACAGGTTGAGCCCCTGTAAGCCCCCAGAGAATCGCTTCTGGGGAGGAAACAGGCACGGCTCCCTCCCAACCTGCTGAGACTCCGGACGGCGTGGGACGATTCTGCCTTCAGCAGAACAAGCCGGCTGCAGCAAACGTTCAAATTGAATGAAACCAACCTTATCAAGCAGCGGAAATATTAACTTGAACCCTTAAACTTGGAAATCGCAAGTATTAGCGCTTTGTTGACTTTTTAACTTAAGAGAAAGTACGAGCGAGTGAGAGTGATTTGAAAAAATATGGCGCCCAGTAGCAGAGTTAACGAGCTTGCGAGAGTGGATTTGTGAAGTTATTTTGCTTTGCTACAAAGTTGCTACAAAGTTGCTCCGCTTGTAATAAAGAGAAACAAGAACTTTTTCTTTAAAATCTGAATTTGCTTTACTCCAGTTTCTATTTGATTAAACCTGGGGGACTTTTTTAGAAGTCTCTGTGGAGGTGGAAAAGGAAAAGGGACTTCCCTTTTCAGAAAATCTAGCTTATGTGGCAGGATGGCCTCAAAGAAGCAGGAAGGAAAGGCAGCAGGGTGGGGGATCCCCCACACACAAACATGAAATGCAGCTTCCCCCTGCCCAACAGACACAGATTCAGAAAAAAGATTTTGACTTTGAAAATTTAAAAGAATTTATTTCTCAGGCTTTGGATGACAAATTTCAAAAATCTCACCAAGAAATAGATGATAAACTTCAAAAATCCCAACAGGAAATTATGCAGGAAATTAATGAAATTAAAGACATGGTGAAACAGGATTATGGCAAGGTGACTAAAACAATATCGGATGTGGCGTCTGGCCTTGCAGAATTTATTATTAAAGCGGACTCCAAAGTGGAAGATTTTAAATCAGAAGTCAATGTTAAGATTAAGGACAATGATTATAAAATTTTTGATGTTGATGAAAAAGTGCAGAGAGTTGAAAATGAAATTGTTATGATGCAATTCGGGGCCATGGAATTTGCTATAAGGCTCAGAGGAATTAGAGAGGATGACTGGCAGGATTTGAGACAGATTTGTGCTGATGCCCTGGCTGTGTTATTAAAAATCAATCCTGAAGTGGTTTTTTACAAAATAGATAAAATTTACAGAGTGAATTCTTGGGTGGCCAGACAAAGACAATTGCCTAGAGATGTGGTGATATATTTTACAGACAGAACAATAAGAAATGACATCCTGCAAAAATCTTTTCTCTCTTTTGTGCAAGTGGGGGGGCTCAAATTGGAGTTTTTAAAGAATTGCCACCCAAGATGCTGAAAGCCAGAAAAGACTTTGGTTTTCTAGTAAATGAATTGAAAAAACAAGATATACCATTTCGGTGGGATGCCCCAACTGGTATAATTTTGAAATACAATGGAGAAAGACATCGGTTGAATACTGTTGAGGAGGCGGAGTATTTTTATTCTGCTAATTTTAAAGAAAGAACACCATCTCCACGTACATCCACAGTGTTGGAGATTAAGGAGAGTGATAAGAAGCAACCCCAGCAAGAGATGCAAGAACAGTCAAAGCAGGTGGACTCAGAGGACATGCAAGGTGCTGTAGGAGGTTTTCTGGAGGAGCCCCTGCTAGAACCTTCTCCAATCCTGGACCCGGTCCGGATGGTTGAAGTCAAAGACCAGTGTATAACTCGTGCAAAGTCTAAGCAACTTAAAGAAAAGCAACAACAGGAAAGACAATACAAAAAGTGAGCTAAGAGTACTGTACAAGAGACTGAAGCCATGGGGGGAGCGAAACCGAAGATTATGGAAGATATTCGGTTATTCTGCTCGTTGCTTCAAAAAGATACAGATGACAATTAAGTGCTTATCTTGGAACGTGAATGGGTTGAATTCATTACAGAAAAGGAAGAAGTTATTTGCATATTTGAGACAATTTAATAATGATATAATTTGTTTACAAGAAACCCACATTAGAACTCAAGATCAAAAACATTTGATAAACTCTAAATTAGGAACACATTTTGTGGCTTCAACTTTGCAAAAAAAGAATGGTGTGGTTATTTATGTAAATAAAAGACTGACAGCTAAACTTATAGAAGCAGATGAAGATGGCAGGTTTTTAGCAATTGAATTGTTTACAGTAAACGGCCAAATTCTTTTGATTGGAATTTATGCTCCCAACCAACAACAGGATCATTTCTATAAAATGTTACATACTAAAATACTGCAATGGGACTATAGATCTATTTTAATTATGGGAGATTGGAATGGAGTAATTGATTCTAAATTAGATAAAAAGAGCACGGCGAAATCCAGGATTAGACTACCACAGACTTTTTTCGATATGAAAGAGGACTTGGAATTAAAAGATATTTGGAGAATACATAATCCAAAAGAACTGGACTATACTTTTTTTTCTGATAGACATAGATCCTTCTCCAGGATTGACTTTATTTTGTTGTCAGATGATCTACTTGTTAAGACAAAAAGAACAAAGATTTTTCCAAGAACTTTGACCGACCATAGCCCAGTATGGATAGAATTTGAGACGGATAAAATTGAAAGACGATCATGGAGATTAAATGAAAATTTGTTCAGATATGAAAAAAATATAAAAGAACTTAAGAAGCACTTGAAAGAATTTTTTGAAATGAACTTGAATAAGGGTACCCCACTTGAAATTGTGTGGGATGCGAGCAAAGCTTATAAGAGAGGGGTACTCATTTATATGAATTCTAAACATAGACTGAATCGACAAAAGAAGAGATCTGAATTGGAAGCAGAAATAAAGAATAAAGAACAGCTACTTATTAAAAATCCAACAGATGAAAAAATACGTGGTGCTATAAAACTTTTGAAAGATCAATTTCAAATGCTTATAGCAGAACAAGTTGCAACAAACTTACAATATGCGAGGCATAATACATTTTGTAATGCCAATAAACCAGGCAGATGGTTGGCTTATACATTAAGGAAGAAGCAGAGTATACGGACTATTGATAGTATTGATATTGGAGGGAAAGAAATCTTTCAACAAAAATTAATTAAAGAAGCTTTTGCAGACTATTATACTAAACTATATGCTAAAGATGATGTGCAGAATGGATTTATAGAAAAATACTTAGATAATAAAAGAGTCACTAAAATTACTACTCAACAAAAGGAAAGAATGAATTATCCTATAACAGAGGAGGAGATAATAGTAGCAATTAAACAATTAAAAACAGCTAAAGCTCCTGGAACGGATGGCTTGACAACAGTGTATTATAAAACTTTGCAAGCAGAAATGGTGGAACAACTTAGAGACTTATTTTGCAATATTCAACAAGGGGGTAAAATACCCCCATCATGGACAACAGCTTATATTTCTCTGATACCAAAAGAGCAAGTAGGTCCTAAAAACCCGGAGAATTATCGACCAATATCTCTTCTGAATACTGATTATAAAATTTATGCAAAAGTATTAGCCACAGGCTGATGCCAGTAATCCAAGAGGTGATTCATGATGATCAAGCAGGATTTATCGAGGGCAGATATATGAAAGACAATGTAAGGCAAGTAATAGATTTACTGGAGTATCTTGAGAAGAATAAACAGATATCTGCAGTGCTGGTTTTTTTGGATGCGGAAAAGGCCTTCGACAGAGTGGATTGGAATTTTTTATTAAAGACTTTAAAAAAGATGGACTTTGGGGACCTATTTATACAGGCGGTCTCAGCAATTTACCAAGAGCAAAAGGCACAGATTATTATTAATGGAAGTTTGACAACAGAGTTTAAAATTGAAAAGGGAACAAGACAGGGATGTCCGTTATCCCCATTGTTATTTATTTTGACACTAGAAGTCTTGTTAAATACAATACGGGACTCTAATATCTTGAAAGGCATAATGATAAGGCAAGAGGATTATAGAATAAAGGCATTCGCAGATGATCTGGTTGTTACCCTAATACAGCCAATGGAATCAATAATCCAGATGAAAGACATTATACAAGATTATGGTAAAGTTTCAGGTTTTAGACTAAACCAGAAAAAAACTAAGATGATAGTCAAAAATATGACATAAGATCGTAAACACGAGCTTGAAAGGAGGGCAGGTTTTGAGATCGTACCAAAGGTAAAATATCTAGGAGTTCAGGTTGCAGAATTAAATGTGAAATTGTTTCAAAATAATTATGAGGTGTTGTGGCGAGATGTGCAGAAAGATATGGAGACTTGGAAAAAACTGCAGCTGTCTCTACTTGGAAGAATAGCAGCAGTTAAGATGAATATTTTGCCAAGATTTCTTTTTTGGTTCCAAACGATTCCGGTGCTTAAAAGTGATAAACAATTGAAAGAGTGGCAAAGTGGAGTGAATAAGTTTGTCTGGAACGAGAAAAAACCGAGAGTGAAACTGAAAATTATGCAAGATGTTCCAGAAAGGGGAGGTCTTAAATTTCCAAACCTACAATTATATTATGAAGCAGCAGCTCTGACTCAAACAAGCGACTGGTTTGGAAGGAAAAAGACTGGAATATTGAATATAGAAAGTTTTGACCTCGAATTTGGATGGCATGCTTATTTATTTTATGAGAACAAAGTGGATAAAGTATTTAAAAGCCATATACTTAGAGACTCTTTGATGAGGGTCTGGAAGAAGCACCGATTCAAATGGGATTACAAAATACCGCTATGGTTGGATCTTGGTCATATCATGTGGAATACAAATATAATGTCACTCGGGGGGGGGGGTTTATATAAAGAGGTTCTTTTTACAGATGCGGGCAGATGGCAGTTGAAGACATTCGAGACACTGTTGGACGAAGGGATTAATCTAACTTGGTTACAGTATAATCAACTCCAACTGAGATGGAAAGAGGACCAAAAAACTGGTATTATGTTGCATGAGGAAGAATTGGTTAGACATATAAAAGAGAAAGGTCCAATGCATATTAAAAGGTTATATAATGTCTTGTTAGAAAGGGATTCAGAAACTGAATTGGTTAAATTGTATGATTAAATGGGCACAAAATTTTGCAGAACCAGTGATGTTGGAAACATGGGAAAAAATTTGGGTCCAGAACGTTAAGTTCACACAGTCGCAGAACTTGAGGGAAAATTTCTATAAAATGTTTTATAGATGGCATTTAGATCCCAAAAAATTGTCGTGTATGTACCCTAATGTTCAGCCAAAATGTTGGAGATGTGATAGTCTAGATGCTACATATTATCATGTTTGGTGGACTTGCAAGAAAGTTAAGGCTTTTTGGATAAAAATTTGGTGGGTTATGCAGAATGTTTTGAAGAAAAAAAATTCAATTTTCTCCACAACTGTTTTTATTGGGTAGAGTTAAGGGTTTTACACTGGGTGAAACAAAGTTGATATTGTATATGATAACAGCAGCGAGATTATTGATAGGTAAATACTGGAAAAATGAAGCTTTGCCCACTATCGAGGAATGGACTTTGAAGATGGCCAGTTTTGCAGAGATGGCGAAGATTTCAGCATATTTAAAAGACTGTTCACAAGAGACTTATGAATGGGAATGGAAAAAGTGGATAGATTATGTTCAGAACAAATATCAAACTAGGAAGTATCAAATAGCCTTTATTTGAAAATGTTATATTAAGATAGAAATATTTTAATATAATGAAGATGAAAAACTACAAGGGAGGGGTTCAAGTTTTATACAAAGGGGGGTTTTTCTTCTTGATCTGAGTATATTGTATGGAAGTCCGGGGGGAGGGGAGGGTTAGGGAGGGTTAGGGAGGGTGAGGTTGGGAGGTTTGGGGGTGGGTTGAGGGGGGGGGGAAAGGGGTGAAAATGTAATTGTAAAACTTTTGCAATTAAAAAAAAAAGATATTTTACAACCTATATCCTGGCGCCAAGGAGGCCTGATATTCCCTTTACCTGCAGGAATTTATATGATAGCCATGTGGGTTGTCTCACTTTAAAGGGTAGTGTTTGTTCGGGTTCACAAAGGAAATAGTAAAGAAAACTTCTTCACACTTGTGTATTGGCTAAAATCTGCATTCTGACTTAAAGGGAGGGGTCTCTACCAGTTTAATCCTACTGCTTTGCCTAAGGGCATTCAGATTGTGCTTTAGCTGGATGGCTGTCACTTCTGCTTAATAAAAGAATCCTTTTGAACAACCACGTTTCAAGAGTTCGTACTTTCTTAAGTTGGAAGGAGAGGCGATCCTTACAGAAAGCACAATCTGCAAAACGGTCAACCCAGAGAAGCAATCTTCGCTCTACTGAGGGGACCTTGCAAACCATGTGTGAACGAAGCAGAGAGCTGGGAGAAACCGATTGCTGGGGAGAGACAGCAACCGCCACCCAGTCGGATGCCTGTTTCGTGCACCCCATCGGAAAGGATGAGATAACCCTGGAGAATCCTGAAAAGCCCCACTGGTCAATTGGCATCGGGAAGAAAGATAGCTGGGATGAGAGAACCAGGGGAGTCACCCTCAACTGTGGCAACTGAAAACTGGGGTGGAAACTGGAACTAGAAGCCCTTGCTGACCAAGGGGGACTGACTGAAGCACCACTGAGGGAGGATTATCTGAAGAGGCATATAACCCAATTGGTGATGGAAACTTTGGAAAATCTCAACATCCGAAGGGAGCTAGGACAACAACCAAAGGGCGCGGAAGGGGCAGCCGTTGCGGAGGATGCCACAGGAGGCACCCCCCTTCTGGAGCCTGCCTATCGAGAGAGGGCGCAGCAGCAGTGGGAGAAGACCCAGCAAACCCTCCCCCCCAGGCAGCATGTACACCGGTGCCCATTCTCAACCAGCCCCGTGTCCCGCAACTGGAAAGAGAAACTCCCCCCCTTGGGGTGAAGTTTGATGGGAATCCACAACAATTAGGATTCTTTCTGGCACATATGCTAACCTACATGCAAGAGTATGGGCGTGATTTCCAAACCCAAGGATCCCGAGTGCGAGTTGTGACCCTAGCCCTAGAGGGTGCCGCAGCAAGGTGGATGGTGACCCTACATAATGCCAACACACCAGAATTGTGGAATTTCAACCGTTTCATGATGGCCCTGCGACGTCGGTTTGAGGACCCACGGGCAGATCGCAAAGCACGCAACCGCATTAAGGTGATGAAGCAAGGGCAACGGCCAGTAGCAGAGTATACTGAAGAATTCTGGGACCTCGCGTGTCGTGTGCACTGGCTGGAAGATATTTTGGTGAGCTGTTTCAAGGACGGGCTGAGTGATGATCTATACAATGCCTGCGTGGCCCAAGGGGCACCGAATGATCTACATGAATGATATGTCACCACCGAAGAAGCTGAGATCGATATGGCCAGAAACCAGTATCGAGCAGGGCGAGCATGGAAGAACCCCCCCCCAATGGAAGCAAGAGCCCATCAAATCACAAACCGCATTCTCCCCGAGATCTTCAGCCTGTTTCAAGTGTGGAAAAGAGGGGCACCGAGCTGCAGAGTGTCGCTCGCAAACACCTGGCCGGAACCACCCACCGGGGGAGAACCTGGCAAAACTGAGTCAGCGTGGGAAGGAGACTGCCCTGAGGAGCAGGCAGACCACAGAGAGCCCATCCCCTCCCCCCTTTGGGGAGGAAACCCTGGCATCTGAACATGAGGAATCACACTCATTCGGAAGCGATCCAGATGATGAGCCACTGGTAAGCAAACCAATTAAACCATTTATCCTCCCCTTAAGACTATTTATCCCAAACCAGGACAGGGAGATAAGTATCTCCGCTCTAGAGGATTCAGGGTGCACCCGTTGTTTGATCAGCCCAACCCTAGTAGGGAAGTTAGGGATTAATGTAAGAAAGCTGAAAAACCATATTGCTTTCTGCCAACTAGATGGGTCAATAGCAGGAGGGGAGCCAGCTTCTTTTGCTACAGAGCCTCTACATATAGGCATCGGAAGCCACGAGGAGAGGCTTACATTTATAGTGGCACCTGGCATGGAATGGCCGTTGGTTCTGGGCCTTGCATGGCTGAAAAAATGGAACCCAAAAATCAATTGGAAACAAGGCATCATAAAATTTCAGATGAATGTGACTTTTGCTGAGTAGACTTGGCTTGGGTGGGGGGGAAGTTGTATGTTCCTGCCAGCCAAAGACTATGCTTAATGGTAAGGTGCCATGACTCCAAATTAGCTGGACATTTGGGGTTTGTGAAAACTTTACACTTGATTAAAAGACAATTTTGGTGGCCATCACTAAAAAAGGACATAGAAAGCTATGTAGTTAGCTGCCCCATTTGTGAAGCAGCAAAAAGACGCCAGGGGAAATCCCCAGGTCTATTGCAGAAGGTAGCTGAACCTTCAGCATCTTGGAGAGAGATTGCTATGGATTTCATTGTGGAATTGCCAAACAGTGAGGGAAATACTGTTATTTGGGTTGTGACAGACCTATTTTCAAAATAGGCACATTTTATACCTGCCAAAAGATCCCAACTGCTAAAAGTTTAGCCAAATTATTCTTAATACACATTTATCGACTTCATGGTGCTCCACAAAGGATCATCTCCGACAGAGGGGCTCAATTCACCTCCAACTTTTGGAGGGCGTTTTTGGGCTTACTTGGTACTGGCCAGGGGTTGAGCACATCCTTTCATCCTTGTACTAATGGTAATTCTGAAATTTTGAACTTGGTGCTAGAACAATATTTAAGATGTTTCATAAATTTTCAACAGGATAACTGGACTGAACTTTTGCCTTTTGCTGAGATTGCGTTTAATAATGCTGTACATTCAAGCACTGGTTTTACCCCTTTTAGAGTAGCAACAGGCCAGGGTTTCAGCCCCATGCCTGAACTACCCACAGAAGAACCCACTATCCCCTCACTTAAGGAGTGGATGGATAATTTGCAAAACACATGGCCAGTGGTTAGATTAGCCTTACAGGAAGCTAGAGAAGCTTTTAAGATTCAAGTTGACAAGAAAAGGATGGAACCCAAACCTTTTCATGTTGGAGACAGAGTATACTTATCTACAAAATTCCTGAAATCATTACAACCATCAAAAAACCTAGGGCTAAAGTTCATTGGACCTTTCCCCTGTCAGCGTTCCAAATTAGGCTTTCTTCCAACGCTGACATAACGAGATGAAGCAGAAAGAGCAGAAGCTTGATTTATTGCTGAGAGGAACTTTTACCTAGTTTTTGTATGTTACAGATAGTGTTTCCTGGGAGACGAGGAGGGGGGCTACATTCCTGTGAAAAGAACGTGCCGGGATATAGAGATGGATCTGTATGATGGCCAATGGGACATTGGGGTTGGAGAGCGGAAGAGGAGGGGGTTGGAAAGAGGGGCCAGTTTGGCTGCAATTTGAATCAGGAATGTCGGATTCTGCTATTCTTAAAATAAAAGTGATTCATTAGAGAGTTTGCGCTTGAGAATGAAGTTTATTCAAGATAGCACCGAAACCTGACAGACAGCCGAACTGGCCCCTCCTTCCAACCCCCTCCTCTTCCGCTCTCCAATAACAAACTTTATTGATATACTATCATGAAATCTTGAAATCTTGTGTATATTTGTTTTTTTTTACAGGTGGACCCTTTTGTTTTCTAAGGAGGGTAGCATGTCAGATCCTAAAAATGATACTCCATTCAAGTGGAGGAAGGGGGGACTTGGATTCGATTTACTAGCATGGCCTGTGTCATCAGATATTTTACAACCTATATCCTGGCGCCAAGGAGGCCTGATATTCCCTTTACCTGCAGGAATTTATATGATAGCCATGTGGGTTGTCTCACTTTAAAGGGTAGTGTTTGTTCAGGTTCGCAAAGGAAATAGTAAAGAAAACTTCTTCACACTTGTGTATTGGCTAAAATCTGCATTCTGACTTAAAGGGAGGGGTCTCTACCAGTTTAATCCTACTGCTTTGCCTAAGGGCATTCAGATTGTGCTTTAGCTGGATGGCTGTCACTTCTGCTTAATAAAAGAATCCTTTTGAACAACCACGTTTCAAGAGTTCGTACTTTCTTAAGTTGGAAGGAGAGGCGATCCTTAAAAAGATTAAGGCTTCAGAGCATTCCATCAGCCGAGGGCCCAGGGGAGGGGCGGGGGGGTGGCGGTTATTATTAATGAAGGTCTTGGTCTGAGGGAGACCACTGTGCCACAGATTGCCGGATGTGAATCCCTCTTTGTGAGATGGGGTCATGGGGTTCAGATGGGCTTGTTGCTTGCGTACCTGGCTCCCTGCCGCGTGGCAACGGCCCTGCCCGAGCTCCTCGACGTGATAGCCATGGTGGCAGTTGATACACTCAGGCTTATGGTCATGGGTGATTTCAACTTGCCGTCCATCGGTGAAACGTCTGAGACGGCTCGGGAGTTCATGGCTTCCATGACGGCCATGGACCTGACCCAGCTAGTTCATGGCCCCACCCACAGGGGGGGACACACTCTGGACTTGATTTTTGTCTCTGGCCAGTGGTTGAGTGATCTTATTATAGGGGATATAGACATGGAACCCTTGTCATGGTCAGATCACTTGCTCCTTCGCCTGGACCTTCGAACCGCTACACCCCGCCGCAGGGAGGCGGAGCCAATAAGATGGGTCCGCCCCAGGCGCCTGATGGATCCTGATAGGTTCCAGATGGAGCTTGGGCCATTTCCTGAGGATCTAGCACATGACTCGGCCGAGGACCTGGTAGCCGCCTGGGATCGGGCGGCTGGTGGGGCCTTGGACCGAGTCGTGCCTTTGTGGCCTCTGACCCGGTGCCGATCCCGCGCAGCTCCTTGGTTTACTGAGGAGCTGAGGGAAATGAAGCGCTGGAAAAGACGCCTGGAGAGCGGTTGGAGGGCCAGTCTTGCTGAATCTGATCGAACACTGGTAAGGTCGCATATTAAGGCCTACCTAGTGGTGATAAAGATGGCAAAGTTTAATTACTTTTCCGCCTCTATTGCGTCATCAGGGAATCGTCCGGCCGCCCTGTTTAGGGTGACCCGCGCCCTGCTCCATCCGGGAATGCGGGAGGATCCCTTGGAAGGCAGGGCGGAGGATTTTGGACAATACCTGTATGACAAAATCGCTCAGATCCGGGGGGATTTGGACTCTGACTGGGTAGATCAGGGCAGGGTGACGAGGAATAGTCTTGAGAATGTTATCTGGGAGGAGTTTGATGCTGTGACTCCCGATGATGTGGACAGGATTTTGGGGAGACTTAGTACAGCCACATGTTTATTGGACCCGTGTCCCTCCTGGTTGGTACTGGCTTCCCGGGAGGTTACACGAGGCTGGCTCCAGGGTGTTATCAACGCTTCGTTGAGTGAGGGTTACTTCCCCGCTGCCTTGAAAGAGGCGGTGGTGAGGCCTCTCCTCAAGAAGCCGTCCCTAGATCCGGCAATATTGGCCAACTATCGTCCTGTCTCCAACCTTCGCTTTATGGCGAAGGTTGTTGAGAGTGTGGTCGCGCGACAGTTTCCACAGTTCCTGGAGGAAACATCTTATCTAGATCCGTTCCAGTCGGGTTTCAGGTCTGGGCACAGCACGGAAACGGCATTGGTCGCGTTGGTTGATGATCTCTGGAGGGCTCGGGACAGGGGTTGCTCCTCTGTTCTGGTCCTGTTAGACCTCTCAGCGGCTTTTGATACCATCGACCAATGTATCATGCTGCACCGGCAGGAAGAGTTGGGGGTGGGAGGCACCGTATTGCGGTGGTTCTCCTCCTTTCTCTCCGACCGGTCGCAGTTTGTGTTGGCGGGGGGCAGAGGTCGACCTCGAGGCCTCTCGTCTGTGGAGTGCCGCAGGGATCGGTCCTCTCGCCCCTTCTGTTCAACATTTATGTGAAGCCGCTGGGCGAGATCATCCGTGGCTTTGGGGTGAGATACCACCAGTACGCTGATGACACCCAGCTGTACATCTCCACCCCAGGCCACCCCAACGATGCCCTTGAAGTGATGTCTCAGTGCCTGGAGGCTGTGCGGATCTGGATGGGGAGGAACAGGCTCAGGCTCAACCCTTCCAAGACTGAGTGGCTATGGCTCCCGGCATCCCGATATAGTCAGTTGACTCCATCACTGACTATTGGGGGCGAGTCCTTGGCCCCCACAGAAAGGGCTCGCAATCTGGGAGTCCTCCTGGATATGCAGCTGTCCTTGGAGGAACATCTGACGGCTGTAACCAGGGGGACCTTTTATCAGGTTCGTCTGATTCGCCAGTTGCGGCCCTTTCTTGATCAGGATTCCCTGTGCACAGTCACTCATGCCCTCGTCACCTCTCGCCTTGACTACTGCAATGCTCTCTACATGGGGCTCCCCTTGAGGGGCACCCGGAGGCTCCAGCTGGTCCAGAATGCAGCAGCGCGGGTAGTGATGGGAGCAGCATGGCGCTCCCATGTAACACTGCTGCTGCGCGAGCTGCACTGGCTCCTGGTGGTCTTCCGGGTGCGCTTCAAGGTGTTGGTTATCACCTTTAAAGTGCTCCATGGCAGGGCCTAGCTATCTTCGAGACCACCTGCTGCTACCGACGACCTCCCAGCGACCCGTGCGCTCCCACAGAGAGGGCCTCCTCAGGGTACCATCAGCCAAACAATGTAGGCTGGTGATCCCCCAGGGGAAGGCCTCTCTGTGGGGGCATCTACCCTCTGGAATCAGCTGCCCCCCGAGATAAGGAGAATCCAAGACCTCAGTGCCTTCCGCCGTGCCCTTAAAACCCACTTTTTCCAGCAAGCCGGGCTGGCTTAGGAAGAAATTTTTCAAATTTTTAAATGTTTAATTGGTTTGTGGTTTTTTTAAATTTTGGGCCAAATTTATATAGATTTTAATTGTTTTTAATATTTGTATTTCATGTTTTTAATTCTGGCTGTGCACCGCCCTGAGTCCTCAGGGAGAAGAGCGGTATATAAATTGAAAATAAATAAATTAATAAATAAATAAATTAAGAATAACAAACAAATGGAAAGCCCTGGAAAACTGCCAGAGGCTATCACTAGAAATAACAAAAACATAGATTCCAGACAATACAAAAAGCAAACATTTACTCATAATAACCTACCTAAACTTCC
The DNA here is from genome assembly GCA_022577455.1 of Arizona elegans. Lineage (NCBI taxonomy): Eukaryota > Metazoa > Chordata > Lepidosauria > Squamata > Colubridae > Arizona > Arizona elegans. Next base: position 165,449,202 of record JAKOOJ010000001.1, on the reverse strand, counting down.
TTTCCTCCTTTGAGAAGATTGACCTCAAGACAGGAAAAAACCAGAATACCAAGCAAAATTAGACCAAAAGGAAAACCGAAATCAGAGCAATCACCGTAACTAAAGAAACACGTATAATCCTTAAACTACAGAAAGACTTCAAAGGAATAAATGTATAAAAATAAGAATCGGTACCTGTACAATTGGTCTACAACCCAGGAACATTTGAGCTGTGTCTCCATGTTTCTTGCCTTCCTGAATTAAAGATCCCTGCTTTCAGGCAGCTCGCTACTGCGTAATTTTTTTCCAAACTTCTGTGACAGCTCCCACCCAGGAAACGAATCAGGGCATAAGTTCCTATTCAATAAACATTCAATAAACAATTCTTTGCTCATCATACACAATTCAACACAATTTTTCTTACTAGGATTTCCTTGTCAGTTTTTGCAGTACATCTGCCAGTGCAGCAGCTGCACTGAGTTGTAATTTTAAAAGATCAATCAACTCACACAATATAAAATTATAAGATTTATATAAACAGAATGAGAGAAGGAAAAATACTCATGGGCAATAAATTATTTATTATGGATTTCCCAATGCAAGTCCTAGCCTTCTTCACTGCATTGGGGTTTTTTTTCACTTGTAACAGCCTGTTGATTTCAGTTACCAGCTTTTGGAGATAAACATCTTATATTTCACCTATTTTTGCTGCCTTTTCTGATTACCATGTGAATGTGATGCAGTCATAAACTTTCTACCAGTACTAATGCGGAAAAACTCAGTCCTAAACTTTCATCTCCACAACTAGTGCATCTAGTATATGGGGGTCAAACTCGCTGCATCACATCAAACTTGCTGTCATTGGATGTTTCAAAATGTTTTTCCCCTTCACTGAGTTGGGGTGGCCGTGGCCTCAGCATGATGCATCCAGCCCGTGGACCGTCAGCTTGAAATCCCAGTTCTGGTAGATTCAAAACCTATGGACCTGCAGATTTTTAAAAATATAATTGTTCTTTTTATTAATATAAATAAGAGCAACGTATTCAAAATCCATATAGACAGTGTGTTGTCTGGTTAGTTTTTTTGAGTAATAAGCATCACAGTAATGAACATAGTATTCTCGAATAATAATCTGATAATAACAGTGTTTTTCCCTCATAACATCACTACATATTGTTAATACTAATCAAAATTAATCAAAGTTAATAAATTATGGTAAACAATCCTAATGATAAATCATCTGCAGATGAATAATGGGAAATCCATGCTTTCTTTTTTGCAAAACTGCAAAATTAGTACAATAGTTGGATGCATGATGACAAAAAGGATCTGTGGTTTAATTGTGCCTTGTTTTTTGTAAAGAAAAACTTTGAATTATTTTGCAGTCAGTTTCTGAAGGGACAAGCGTCAGAACTAGTAACAGAAGGGATTTATTAATATCAGTTGATGTCTCCCTTGATGTGAGCTCATGAGTTATACAGGTAGTCCTTGACTTACAATCATTTATTTAGTGACCATTTGAAGTTATAAAGGCACTGAGAAAAGTGATTTATGACAATTTTTCACACTTACGACGATTTCAGCATTCCCATGGTCACATGATCAAACTTTTTCTGCTTGGCAATATCCATGTATTTATGACAGTTGCAGTGTCCTTACCATGTGATCACCTTTTGCAACTTCTGACAAAGTCATTGGGGAAGCCAGATTCACTTAATAAACATGTTATTAACTTTACAACTGCTGTGATTCATTTAATAACTGTGGCAATTTTCAGGCTCGAAGTAACTCCTTACTCTAGCGATCTTTGCGGAGAGCCGAGAACGAACACTCCTTCATTTTAAACATGGTCCCGGAGCAAGTGGGCGAAAATAAAGGAAATCGACGATAAACTCGCTTTTCTCACGGGATAACTTACTCTCGCGGGATCCTTCCTACCTCTTCTGTCAACAAGTTGTGAGGGAACGCATGCGCAAGTCCATTTTCCTCCTTGACCCTCTCCGGATCTCAATAAAGTTTGCGTTCTCGTGGTTTATTTTGTTTCTTCTCGTTTTTGTTTCGAAGAGCGCCGCCTGTTCCTTACACTTCCGGTTCAGTCGGTGTGTGGGGCCATCTGGGATGGTCCTGGCGGCGGCAGCGGTTGTCCTTGGCGTGGGAGCGGCGACTTGATGGTCTTTCCAGGTGAGCGGTGTTGTCAGTGGTCGGTCCCTCTCTGCGGTGTCCAGCCTCCAGCTTATCCCTCTGCAAGAGCTGGTCGTCGACCCCATCCCTGGCGCCATCGGCCTTTGTCAAAAGGCCCTGATTTTGACCGTCAGGGTCCGAGCTCCTACTGTGGGAGGCAGGTTGGTATTTGGTGGGAGGCCCAGTGGGAGGCATTGGGTGCTGAGTTAAGAGGGTTTGACCTTATCTGCAGGAATTCATTTATCTAGTTTTTCTTTTCTCCTTCCAAGAACCTTATTGGATCTATTCAGGCAATTAGTTAACATGGTTTCAGTTTTTAAAACGCATAAGAACAACCCTGCTGGATCATGTCAAGCCCATCTTAGAGTCCATTTTGTTTGTCACAGGCATCCAGATGCAGGGAGGAATAATAAAATGCAAAAGTTAAGTTCGTTTTGTTCATTTGGATATCTGAGCAAAAATTATATTTTAAAATCCCTGCAACTTCTCTTCCCTTCCTATTGTTTTCATTTTGAACCAATTGTTTTCTTCAGTGGGACTTACTTCTAAGTAGATTTACATAGGATTACACTGTTATATTCTGGTTTCTCCTCTCTCATTTTAAGTTATTAATTCCTCAGAAACTAAGCTATGTGTGAGACTGTATATCTAATATTCCATGCTAGAAGAGGGGGAGGGGCTGTGCATTTATGAAGATTATTGAGTTCTGAAAACAGTTCTAAATGGCTTGCTATTTTGGACAATTCACCTTTTAGAAACACAAAACAGCTATAGAATGCATGATTCTGGATGAAAATTGGAATGTTCTGAATTTGGATCTCACAGAGAAAAAAATTTTACCCATCAGTAATATATATTCTGATAATTAAATAAGATAAGATAATTAAATTTTGACCAATTCTTTTGTAAATTGCACATATAAACGTTGAAATACAGGACAGTGGTGAACTGGAAAATCTTACTTTTATTTTCAAAAGCTGTATTTTACACTTCTCGTTAAAATTAAGATTACTTTGCTTGCAGTGGTCACAGATTAATGTTGATTGTAGAAATGATTGTGGCTCGTTGGTAAGTAAAGCATTAATGGCATGAAAAAAACCTCAGGAATATAAATCACTTCCATCTGATAATTCTAGCTTAATTATATATTGTTGGTCTAAATTATTGTTGTCCAAACTTTTGGTTTGCTTGGGCTACATTAAGTAAAGAGGAATTGTCTTGGGTTGTATATAAAATATATAGTTAATGTATGTTAATCACATGTTAAAAGTTTACAATCATGTGGGGCCACATGCAGTCCATGGGCCATGGGTTGAAGAAGCCTGGTCATAGACCATTGGTGTGACTTAATATAAAAGTGTGTATGTTTTAAAACATGAAAAAATAATGCCCATGGACTGAGCTGTTTCTGAATATGTTTATATAATAGAATATTGCCTTTGAAAGAAAAGTAAAATCGATAAAATAACTATTTTTTATTTTAGTATTTGTATTTTAGATTGAAGCTAGCACTAATGCTAACATTGGCAAGCAAACTGAAACGGGATGATGGTGTCAAGGGCTCCCGTACTTCCAACTCCACTTCTGATTCTACTCGAAGAGTGTCAATTAGAGATAAATTGCTTGTTAAAGGTAATGCACTTTCCTATTTGTTTTGTTCATTTTTTTTGTTAATTCGACTTAATGTCAAACAATTATCTGGGGGTCCTTGGTGCTCTCTGAGCTTGCTTGTTTTCTTGCAGATGTTTCATTATCTAAACTAGGTATCATCATCAGTAAGAAGTGCAGTGTGCTGTCAATTGATATTCTAGTGCTGTGATGGCGAATTTATGGCATGCGTGCCAGAGGTGGCACGCAGCGCCCTCTCTGATGGCACACAAGCCATTGTCTCGGTTTAGCTGCCCATGCATGCGTACCTCCCACCACCAAGCTGGTCTTCAGGTCTGCTTTTTTATGATGTTTTTTATGTTAGGTGTCCATTTTAAGTCTTGAGATATTATAGATCCTAGAAACTTGAAGGTCTCTACTGTTGATACTGTTTTGTCTGGTATCGTAAGAGATAGTAATATAGGAGGGTTTCTCTTAAAATCTACCATCATTTCTACGGTTCTGAGTGTGTTCAGTTCAAGATTGTTCTGGTCATACCACAGGGCTAGTTCAACTTCCCATCTGTATGCAGATTCATCATCATCTTGAATGAGACCAATCACTATTGTATCATCTGCAAACTTCAGTACTTTAACAGATGAATCTTTTGAGATTCAGTTATTAATTTGTAGAGAGAAGTAGAGTCAGAATACAGCCCTTGGGGGTCAGTGTGCTAATTGTACAGGTATCTGATGTGATTTTGCCTATCTTCACCTGCTGCTTCCTGTCTGTTAGAAAGCTTATGATCCACTCACAATTGTAGTCAGGCACAGCTAGCTGATTTAGTTTAGTAAGAAGAATATCTGGAGTGATGGTATTGAATGTCGAGCTAAAGTCTACAGATAAAACCCTTGCTTAGGTCTTTGGAGATTCAAGATGTTGTAAGATGTAGTGCAGCGCCATATTAACAGCATCATCTGCCAATCTATTTGCTCAGTAGGCAAATTGCAAGGATCCGTGATGGTTTTCAGGAAGGCCAGCACTAGCTTTTCAAAGGTTTTCATAAGTACAAATGTAAGAGCAACTGGTCTAAAGTCATTTAGTTCCTTGATGGAGGGTTTCTTAGGCACTGGGATGATAGCAAAACATTTGAAGCAAGAAGGAAGATAGCACATCTCTAGTGATTTATTAAAGATGCAGGTGAAAATGGGGGCCAGTTGGTCAGTACAAGCTTTTAAGCAAGAAGGATTTACCCTATTTTTTGCACTATAAGATGCACTTCCTCCCCCCTCCAAAATGGGTGGAAATGTGTGTGCATCTTATAGAGCGAATGTTGCTGAAGCCCCGCCCACTCACCAGTCCCCACCCTTAAGCCGTTTCCGGCCTCCGCGTGCCCCATTTTCAGCTTCAGAACACCCCATTTTTGGCTTTTGCACGTCCCATTTTCAGCCCATTTGAAGCAGTGGGGATCACCGTCATCGGCACTGTTGCTGATCGCTGCCAAGCGCTGGTGAACAGCAACAATTGGCGGTGATTCCCGCCACCTGGAATGGGCCAAAAATGGGACATGCAGAGGCAGTGATAGATGGCGGTGGCAATCCCCACAGCCTGGAACCGCTGATCAGTGGTATTCCGGGAGGCGGATCCAACTGCCAATCAGCTGCTCATGCTAAATCAGGCTGCGATAACATGCTGAAGTTGACCAGGCTGTTTGCTGCAAGGATGCTAGCCAGATGAATACCGGTGGATGCTGGGAGGCAGAGGCAGATTTTTTTTCTTGTTTTCCTCCCCAAAAATTAGGTGTGTCTTATGGTCTGGAGCATTTTATAGTCCCAAAAATATGGTATCTTGTCTTGGCCTGGTGTTTTTCCTGGCTTTTGTCTGTGAAATAGACCTTGCACATTATTTTCTGTAATGACCAAAGGAGCGGGGCCCAATGGGATGGGATCAATTGTAGGAGGCTTGACTGCTGTTGGTGTGTCTAAGATGGGGATTGTGGAGATAGGTGGCAGTAGTTTCCTCTCAAACCTACAGTAAAACACATTCAGATCATCTGCCAGTTGTCGATTTCCTTCAGCATGGAAAGGAGGTTTGCTGTAACCGGTGATATTTTAAAGAGTTTTCCATATGTTTGCTGGTTCATTTGTTGAGAACTGATTCCTTAGCTTTTCAGAGTAGCTTCTTTTTGCTGCTGTGATCTCCCTTGCTAATATGTTTCTGGCCTGACTGTACAGCATTCTGTCGCCTTTTCTGTAGGCTTCCTCTTTGGCACGATGTAGCTGCTTAAGTTTAGCTGTGAACCAAGTTTTATTGTTACTGTATATTCGCAGGTTTCTGGTCGGCACACATAGGAGTTCTGACCGGGCCCATGTTGCTCCTCAACCTCCTCACTGTCTGAATCTGCTGCCAGCTCTGCTAGCGGGCCACAACAATAGGTCTTTACAAAAACTGATATATGATGTTACAGTATCTGTGAGATAAAGTCTGCAGGTATCTTTGGAAATGTTCCAATCAGTGCAATCAAGGCAAGCCTATAGCTTTAGCTTTGCCTCCTCAGTACAAGACCTCACTGATTTAATTGTTGGTTTTATGGTTTTACAGTCATGGCCGTAAATGTTGGCACCCCTGAAATTTTTCTAGAAAATGAAGTATTTCTCACAGAAAAGTATTGCAGTAACACATGTTTTGCTATACACATGTTTATTCCCTTTGTGTGTAATGGAACAAAACCAAAAAGGGGAGGAAAAAAAGCAAATTGGACATAATGTCACACAAAACTCCAAAAATGGGCTGGACAAAATCATTGGCACCCTTTACTTAATATTTGGTTACACACCCTTTGGAATAAATAACTGAAATCAGTCGCTTCCGATAACCATCAATAAGCTTCTTATACCTCTCACCCGGAATTTTGGACCACTCTTCCTTTGCAAACTGCTCCAGGTCTCTCTTATTGGAAGGGCGCCTCTTCCCAACAGCAATTTTAAGATCTCCCCACAGGTGTTCAATGGGATTGGGATCTGGACTCATTGCTGGCCACTTCAGAACTCTCCAGCACTTTGTTGCCATCCATTTCTGGGTACTTTTTGACGTATGTTTGGGGTCATTGTCCTGCTGGAAGACCCAAGATCTCCGACGCAAACCCAGCTTTCTGACACTGGGCTCTACAGTGTGACCCAAAATCCGTTGGTAATCCTCAGATTTCATGATGCCTTGCACACATTCAAGGCACCCAGTGCCAGAGGCAGCAAAACAACCCCAAAACATCAGTGAACCTCCACCATATTTCACTGTAGGTACTGTGTTCTTTTCTTTGTAGGCCTCATTCCGTTTGCGGTAAACACTAGAATGATGTGCTTTACCAAAAAGCTCTATCTTGGTCTCATCTGTCCACAAGACATTTGCCCAGAAGGATTTTGGCTTACTCAAGTACATGTTGGCAAACTGTAGTGTTGCTTTTTTATGTCTCTTTGTCAGCAGTGGGGTCCTCCTGGGTCTCCTGCCATAGCGTTTCATTTCATTTAAATGTCGACAGATAGTTCGCGCTGACACTGATGCTCCCTGAGCCTGCAGGACAGCTTGAATTGCTTTGGAACCTGTTTGGGGCTGCTTATCTACCATCCGGACTATCCTGCGTTGGCACCTTTCATCAATTTTTCTCTTCCGTCCATGCCCAGGGAGATTAGCTACAGTGCCATGGGTTGCAAACTTCTTGATAATGCTGCGCACTGTGGACAAAGACAAATCTAGATCTCTGGAGATGAACTTGTAACCTTGAGATTGATGATATTTTTCCACAATTTTGGTTCTCAAGTCCTCAGACAGTTCTCTTCTCCTCTTTCTGTTGTCCATGCTTAGTGTGGCACACACAGACACACAATGCAAAGACTAAGTGAACTTCTCTCCTTTTTATCTGCTTTCAGGTGTGAGTTTTATATTGCCCACACCTATTACTTGCCCCAGGTGAGTTTAAAGGAGCATCACATGCTTCAAACAATCTTATTTATCCACAATTTTGAAAGGGTGCCAATGATTTTGTCCAGCCCATTTTTGGAGTTTTGTGTGACATTATGTCCAATTTTCTTTTTTTCCTCCCCTTTTTGGTTTTGTTCCATTACACACAAAGGGAATAAACGTGTATAGCAAAACATGTGTTACTGCAATACTTTTCTGTGAAAAATACTTCATTTTCTGGGAAAATTTCAGGGGTGCCAACATTTACGGCCATGACTGCAAGTCTTTGTCTATAAATGGGTACAAGGTGAATCATGCAATGATTAGAGTGTCTCACAGCTGCTCGTGGTAAAGACTGATAAGCATCTTTTAATGTTGTGTAGCAATGGTCTAAAATATTCTTGCCTCTAGTGAGACAGTTGATATGCTGAAAATATTTTGGTAGCAAGTATAAGAGCAGTATATTATGGAAGAAAAATGTGTGAAATGAAGTGGAATAGTTTAACAAAGGATATGTCTCATGATAAAAATGTAAAAGATGACAACAAAAGTAAGAGTTGGAAAATTTGAGGAGAGCTGATCCATAGAATTGCTGAAAATTGGACACTGGATAGCATCCAGTGAGAAAAAGGCACATCCACATCTTATCCGTTAAGTGGTGTACCCAACTCCTGACAACAGGAAAACAGGTAGGCTTCAGGCCTACCGTGGGAAGTTGGGAGGGGGGATAGTATAGAGTGAAGAAGATATGTAGCCAAAATAAAATTCTTTATAGAAAGTCAAGGCTAAGGATGGGTTAAGTGCCAGTGGACACTGGCCCTAGTCCCACCACCAATGCAGTTCCAGCAGCAAGCTGCCTAGCCACAGCCCCTCCTGCAACCCCAAGCTGTGATCCCTCAACAGGTGCCAATTAAATTAACCAGACTATTGGTCAGCTCTGTTTACAAAAATCAGGTGAATGGTTGGAGGAAAAAGTATATGAGTGAAAACAAGTTTCAAAGCCCTACACTCCTTCACAGAAAGTCCACCGAATCCCCAGTATAGGTATGTGGACAGTACTTGGGTCAAGATTAAAACGCAGGAATTGGAAGCCTTCACAAACACATCAATTCTTTGGACAGTTACATTAAATTCACTTAGGAAGATGTTAAGGAAAATAGTCTGGCCTTCCTGGACTGTGCAGTACATATTAAGGAAGATGGAAGTCTTAACATTAACGTTTACAGAAATCCCCCCCACACATACACATACAGATCAATAACTACATCTTGATTCTCACCACCCTTTGTGAAGCACAAAATGGGAGTGATCAGGACCCTATACCACCAGACTGAAATTTTGCCTACCAACAAAGATAAGAAAAAAAAGAACTAAACACCACATCAAGGAACTTGTGGCTATCTCCTCTGGGCCTTCATCAAATCCCCCCAGAAAGACCCAGCAGGAGCTCTTCAATAACAAAGAAGAGAACAATAAGCGAAGCAACATAGTCGTTCCATATGTTGCAGGAATATCTGAAAAGTTCAGGAGGATTTTCAACCAACACAATATACATACACACTTTAAACCCAAAAATACACTAAGGCAGAAACTTGTCCACCTCAAAGATAAAACACCTTGACACAAACTGAACAATGTGATATATGCAGTATAATGCAGTGAGGTATATATAGATTTGTACATTGAAGAAACAAAGCAACCACTTCACAAATGCATGACACAACATAGGAGAACAGACTCCTTTAGGACAAGATTTTTCTGTCCCCAACCGCACGCACACACACCAACAGACGTTCAGGAGTTAAAGACCAAACCAGCCGGCAAAAGGCTTTTCCTTATGATAATGGAACTTGGCAACAACCTAGTGGCTGCCTGCCAAGAGTTTATTATTTACAAAGAGGAGAGATAACTTCTCCCCACTTCTGATACATCAAAGGAAAGCAGCTCAATAATTACGGAATTAAATCAAGTCCAGAGATACTCCAGCAAAGTCTTAAAGAAAAGTCCGGCAATGCAGAATGGTGTGGAAGCTTTCAGCTTTGTTCATCACAAGGTTTGACTGGCCACCACGCTCCCTTTTATATCCTGTGGGGTGTGGTCCAGTGACTCAGCCTAATCTCGGGCACGCCCTTTCTTCTGTTGCATGCGCTTATCTCTGTGACGCTGGCGTGGGTCCAGCCAAGACTCATTACCCTCATCACTGTCCATCTGTGGCTGCGTGGATGTGCTTGGGGCCTGGCCCTATCTCTTGCCCTTCGGCGGACACCGAAGACATTGCCAGAGAGGAGGGTCCTGGAGAGGGAGGCCTTGCCAACTCCTCCCCTTCACTCTAGGAGTCCTCTCCTGACGATGACACAGGCTCCGGTAACGGAGCCACAACAAAGATTCAGACAAAGGTCACTCTTGTGAAGCCAGTGAAGTCCACATTTTGGACAAAGAGGACTGCTGGTTTGAAAAAGGGATCAAAGAGGCTATCTACATTAAGATTTTTTTTAAAAAAATTGATTTATATGCCGCCCTTCTCCGGAGACTCAGGGTGGCTTACAATGCACTAAGCAATAAGATTAAACAACCTTTTCTCCACCCAGGGGGAGGGATTCTACACTACGTATCTCCTGTTTACAACAGTCCTTTCAGTCTCTCAGAAACGACTTGAAGAAATATAAATGCTTCCAACCTCCACAATTCAGTCAAAACTGAAGAGGCTTCTTAGATGAGAAGTGAAATGTCTTCAAGGAAAAGCAAAGTCCAGTTGTCTTTTGAAAAAGATGACTGAGAATCTTCATAGATTCTGTAACTGTTATTGTAGTGAAACAGTTTATGCTCCTCAGCTTCCTATTGTGGCTAGTGTTAAAAATCAAACGATTGGTACTCCTTGGAAGAGAAAAAAGAAAAAAATGTATAGACAAAAATGGAGAGAATAAGTATTATATATCTGATGTAAACATATAAACAAGTAATAAAAGTATCTTTCCATTCCTCATTCCTTTACTTCTTCCATTTTGCCTGCTTCGTTGAATTCTCCTACCAATCTCAGCTTTAGGCTGCATGTCCCACTGTCCTTTGCTCTCTTCATACTATTTGTTTTCCCTCTCAATTTCTATTTCTTTCCTGAGCTTTTTAAATTTATTTTATCTGTATTCTTCCTCATTCTCCACTCTGAACATCTTTTGCTCATCAGTTTGCAGCCGGTCACTCTCTTGCCGGTTGCTCAGGTGGCCTCTTGCTCTCTCATATACACTTGCACATATAAACCATGGCTTAGATTTTTTTTTATTTAAAAAGTTTTAACAATCATTACAACAATTTTCCCCCTCCCACCCCCCCACCCCTCCACCCCCCCCTCTCCCTCCCACCCCCCCTCCCCCCAGCCACCCACCTCCTGGACTTCTCAGAGCAAAAACAGGGTATAACATAACAAACATAAGCTAAAATAAGCTAACTTTCTGTGGTCTCCAAACTCTCTCTTGCTCTTTAACTCCCCTTTCAACTAACTAAACATATTCAAAAAGAAAATATAGGTTTCATTCATAAGCTGTTTGAAACTTTTTAGTCCGATATTTGTTTTGAATATAGTCAATCCATCTTCTCCATTCCAATATATATCTTTCATTTGAATGGTCTTTCAAATATGCTGAAATTTTGGCCATCTCTGCTAAATTCACTACTTTTAGTGTCCATTCTTCAATAGTAGGCAAGTCTTCCTTCTTCCAGTACTGTGCCACCAAGAGTCTGGCTGCTGTTATTAAATTTAAAATCAATCAGTACAAACTGTAATTATGCCTAACAAAAAGAACTGTGGGGTAAATTTTATCATCTTTTTGAGAATATTTTGAATAATCCACCATATTTTTATCCAAAATGCCTTAATTTTTTTTACACGTCCACTATATATGATAATACATGGCATCATCACATTCACATCTCCAACACTTAGGTTGCACACTTGATACATACAGGCTAGTTTTTTAGGATCCAGATGCCATCTATAAAACATTTTATAAAAATTCTCTCTTAAATTTTGGGCTTGCGTGAACTTCACATTTCTAACCCATATTTTTTCCCATGTTTCCATCATTATTGGTTCTTCAATATTTTGTGCCCACTTTATTATACAGTCCTTAACTAACTCCGTTTCTGAATCTATTTCTACCAATGCATTATACAACCTTTTTATGTGTATTTGACTTTGATCTCTAATATGTTTTACCAAATTCTCCTCATTTTGCAGAAAACCAATTTTTTTTTTATTTTATTTTATATGCCGCCCTTCTCCATAGACTCAGGGCGGCTTACAGTGCGTTAAGCAATAGCCTTCATACTTTTGTATATTTTATACAAAGTCAGCTTATTGCCCCCACAAACTGGGTCCTCTTTTCCCCTACCTTAGAAAGGATGGAAGGCTGAGTCAACCTTGAGCCTTGGAGAGATTCGAACCAGCAGAAATTGCAGGTAGCTGTGTTAATAACAGGGTGCGTAAACCACTGTACTATCAAGGCTCTTTCTGATCTTCTCCATCTAGCTTGCAACTGTACATATTGAAACCATGTTCGAATTGTCCTTTCTTTTAGTTGATTCAAAGATTTTAATTGTAGTATACCTCTTTCCTTGTTAAGAAGCTCTTTATATGTAATCACATCCTGCCTTTGCTCTACACTTATATTCTCTATCGCGTGTCTGGGTATTGCCCACAATGGTAACTTCTCATTTAGTTTATACTTATACTTTTTCCAGACACGCAATAGAGCATTCCTTAATATATGACTTTTAAAAGTCTTGTCCACTTTCTTATCATATAATAAATAAGCATGCCACCCATAAACCAAATCATATCCCTCTATATTCAATATTCTTTCTTCTGTTAAATTCATCCAATCGCTCATTGCTGATAGGACAGCTGCCTCATAATATAGTCTTAAGTTAGGCATTTTGAGGCCTCCTCTTTCACGTATATCCTGCATTATTTTTTGTTTTATTCTCGGTCTCTTCCCTGCCCAAACAAAATTGTTAATACCCTTCTGCCATATCTTCAAATTCTCATCTTTTTTAAGTATTGGTATCATTTGAAAAAGAAACAAAAACTTAGGCAAAACCTTCATTTTTACTGCTGCTATTCTTCCTAGCAAGGATAATTGTAATTTTTTCCAGTTTTCCATCTCTCTCTGTATCTTTTGCCACAATGGATCATAATTATACTTAAATAATTTCGCATTTGATATCATAATATAGACCCCTAAATACTTAACTTTTTTTACAATTTCAAATCCTGTTAGTCTTTCTAATTCTTCTTTTTGATTTATAGTCATATTTTTAATTATTATCTTCGTTTTCCCTGCATTTATTTTAAATCCAGATACTTGTCCATATTGATTAATTATATCCATTAGACCTACAACCAACTATAATGGTTGGGTTAAAGTAACAACCAAGTCGTCTGCAAATGCTCGTAATCTATAGTCATACTGCCTAATCTTAATTCCACATATCTTACTTAACAAAAGTTCCAAAGTCAAGATAAACAATAATGGAGACAAAGGACATCCTTGTCTTGTTCTTTTTTCTATATTAAAAGTATCTGTTAAACTACCATTAATTATTATTTGCGCTGTTTGTTTCTGATATATTGCCTTAATAGATTTTGTGAAATGTTCTCCAAACTGCATCTTTTCTATTATTTTCAATAAAAATTGCCAATTCAGTCGATCAAATGCTTTCTCTGCATCAAGAAATATCAGCACCGCAGGGATTTGGTTGTTCTTTCCCAAATACTCCAATAGGTTAACAACTTGCCTTACATTACTCTTCATTTGTCTACCATTTATAAAACCAGTTTGATCATTATGAATCATTTGTTGCATGACTGTCATTAACCTATTTGCTAATATTTTAGCAAAAATCTTGTAATCTGTATTTAAAAGTGATATGGGCCTATAATTTTTTGGCTGGGTGTGGTCTTGCTCCTCCTTTGGAATCAGAGAAATAAGCTATTCTCCAAAATGGAGGTACATCTCCTCCAGATTGTATATTAGTAAATAATTCTTTGAGTGGTCCCACCATTTCTAACTGCAAATGTTTATAATAAGCAGCTGTCAAGCCATCCATCCCAGGAGCTTTACCCACTTTCAACTGCTTAATTGCAAACATAATCTCCTCAGAGGTTATTGGTTGATTTAAACCCTCCCTTTGCTCTTTTGTAATTGTAGGAATATTCTCTTTCTGTAAACATCTATCTATATCTGTACCTTGAATTTTATCACTAGCATACAACCTCGTATAAAATTCTAAAAATGCTTTTTTAATCATATTTTGCTGATAAACCTCTTTACCTCTATATTCTATTTTCTCTATAGTCCGTGACTTGTTTTTTCCTTAACAAATATGCTAACCACCTCCCTGGTTTATTAGCATTACAAAAAATATTATGTTTAGCATATTGCAAATTAGTTGTGACCTGATCTGCCATTAACATATTAAATTGCCCTCGCAATAAATTAATTGCCTCTTTTCTTTTCTTATCTGCTGGATTCAATATCAAAGCTTGTTCTTTTTTTCTAATTTCCTCTTCTAAATCCTTCCTTTTTCTTCCCTTTTTGCGTCTATATTTATTATTCAAATATATCAAAATGCCTCTCATATATGCTTTACTTGCATCCCAAACCATTTCCATAGGTGTACCCTTATGCATATTTATGATAAAAAATTCTTTCATACATTTTTTACATTCTTTTACATTTTCCTCATATCTAAACAGATTTTCATTTAACCTCCAAGACCTCTTAGATCCCCTTCCATACTCTAATTCCATCCAAACTGGATTATGATCCGTTAAAACTCTTGGACAAATATTCGTCGTCTTCACCCTGGAAAAAAGATCATTTGTAATTAATATAAAATCAATCCTGGAGAAAGATTGATGTCTATCAGAAAAAAAGATAAAGTCTTTTTCTTCGGGGTTTCTCTCTCGCTAGATATCTCTCAGCTCCATATCCTCCATCATTTCAAAAAACAATTTTGGCAATCTGGCACGCATTGAAATGTTCTGCAAGAGCCCCTTCTTATCTTTTTTAGTGTCCAAAACTCTATTCCAATCACCCAATAAAATACATGATTTATAATCCCATTGTAGTAACTTGGAATGTAAAAGCTTATAAAATTTTTCCTGTTGTTGGTTCGGTGCGTAGACTCCAATTAAAAGTATTTTTTCTCCTTTTATTAAAAGTTCAATTGCTATATTTCTGCTTCAATTAATTTGGCAATTAAGTCTTTTTTTAGGTATATAACTATACCATTCTTCTTCTCGAGAGCAGATGCAACAAAATGTATACCTAACCTTGCATTTATTAAGTATTTTTGATCTTTACTTCTAATATGAGTCTCTTGTAAACAAATTACATCATTTTTAAACTGTTTCAAATAATGACATATTTTTCTCCTCTTTTATGGTGAATTTAGGCCATTAACATTCCAGGTCAAAAATCTAGTTGCCATTCTTGGCCCCCTGAAGCATTTGGAGCATCTGCTGGAAATCTCCATGCATTTTACTTTTTGGCCTTGCTCCTCCCACTGCTTCTTTTTTTGTAGTATCTTGAATCATTTGAAGTTGCTGCGCTCTTAATTCTTCTTGACGCTTGGCTGCCGCTCGAGTCTGTCTTTGATCCTTAGGTTCTTCTATCTCCAAAGCTTGAACAGTAGTCGAAAATTGTATTAATTCTTCTTGAACAATCAAATCACCCTTTTGGGCCTGTGCCAACAATTCTTCTTTCTCCCCCTTTCTTGCCCCCTCTATTTCCGTCTTCCTTCTAGCTTCCTGGGGCTGTGGGCATCCAGCCTTTAATACATTGGTATAGAAATCTCTTGCCTTCCACACTGAATTGAGACAATATCTTTCTCCTGAATAATTCACCACTAGACTAGCTGGAACTTCCCATCTATACTGTATCTGATGGTTTCTCAGTTCTTCCACCAGAAAGGCATAATCCTTTCTGGCTCTCAACATTTTGGGGGGAATTTCTTTCAATGTTAAAACCTCCTGCCCCTGCACTTGAAGTTTATTTTTAAAAGTGACTTGTAAAATTTCATTGCGTAATCTCCTTGTTGTAAAATAAACTACAGTGTCTCTTGGTAGATGTTTCTGTCTGGCCACCCATGAATTGACACTATAAATTTTGTCAATTTGCCATTCAAAATTTGCTTTTTGATCTCCCATTATCTGTGCAAATGCTTCTGAAAAGATCTCTCTCAAATTCTCTTGCTTATTTTCCTTGAGGCCTTTTATTCTCAGAGCAAATTCCATGTCTCTATTGTATCATTATCACATCAGCCTCTTTCCGTCCTGGACCTCCCCCATTTTATTTTCCAAGTTCTCATTAGACTGCTTAATTTCTTCCACTCTTTCATCTATTGCTTCAATATGACCTGCCAATCCTTGTACACCCATGATAATATCTTCTCTAATTTCTTGGTTTCATTTTTGAATAGTCTCTTTGACTTGAGCTATCTCTTCAGCAACCTCTCGAGTTTGCTCCTGAAACATTGAAGCAATTTTTTTTTCTGTAACAGGCTTGTATTTTGAGGGCTTCCTGCAACATTTCAAATGTTAATATTGTTGGTTCCGTTGGAACAGAGAGAGATTGCAATCTGGACGTTTGAACTGGCGAAGTCCCAGCACTTTTGGGGACAATAGTCTTAATTTGTTTTGAAGCCATTTTTTGTTTCCAATTTAAATTTATTCAGCTGCCAGAACAATAGATCCACCAAATCCAGAAATCAGTCTTTAAATAATAACAATTCTTTTTTTAAAAA
Organism: Arizona elegans; assembly: GCA_022577455.1. NCBI lineage: Eukaryota > Metazoa > Chordata > Lepidosauria > Squamata > Colubridae > Arizona > Arizona elegans. The sequence continues at coordinate 165,432,699 of JAKOOJ010000001.1, read as the reverse complement.
AATCACTGCTGTAATCTTTGATCTTTTCCTTTTTTTTTAAAGCACAAATCTCTATAATTTTGAACAGGGGCTGCCAACACTAAAAGAAACTTTCCTTTTTAACTTTCGCTTTCATGCCCCATTAAAGCTCAATCGCCATCTTGGTTTCACTTTCTCCCCTTAATAAGTCAGAAGGAAGTAATACACATTTGGAGTTAAAGTTCAGTACTTGCAGATCTAATTTCTCTTGAGTTTGCTCAGCCTGCTTCCGAATGATGTTTATTCCAAGCGTTGTTTGCAGGGGTGGTCGTGGTGTCTTCTGCTTAAAGCAGAAACGTCCCGGATCCGGAGCTCTGTCGGGCTTCCAGGAAGCTCTCACCCTTCGAGCCCCAGAATTGTTCCTGGGGCTCCTTGGGGAGCTCTACCTATGCCTGTCTGCTCTCTTCCTCCCCTTTTCCCAGGGAGAAAGTTTCCAAGCTGCTAGACAGCTGATTTGCGCTGTTCTAGCGGCTTTACGAGATCGCAGGGCTGGCGCTCAAGAAAAGAGTGTCCTCGGCGTCTGCGGTGCCACCGGAAGTCCACCATGGCTTAGATTTTGAACTAGTGATGGCACCTTAGTTTGGGATATTCAGACACATTAGCAGTGACTGGAAGTGACTGGGACAACATCTTTCAAGTCATCTAGGCATACGCTTGATCCTGTGAACCCTGAGAAAGTTAATAAGAATACCAGCAATGTAAACTTGGCCATCTGCAGATTGATCAAGCCCAATATAGTTCCTCCAAGTTCCAGGAATGGTTGGATTCAAGATGTGATTGTTCTCCTAAATAACTTCTTTCTGATCTCTAGTCTCCCCCTTTTAGGGAAAGTTGTAGTGAAGGTGATTAGATTTTAGTTTCATAGAATCATAGGGCTGGAAGGGAATTTGGAAATTTTCTAGTCTAGCCCCCAGCTCAAGGCAGGAATCCTTATATCATTCCAATCAAAGCTCTAGTTATGGACCACCCACAGCTCTAGGAAGCAAGCTGTTCCATTGATTAATTGCTTTCACTGTAAGAAATTGTCTCCTTATTTCTAGGTTGTATCTCTTTTTAACAAACTTCCAACTGTTGTTTCTTGTCCTCTCCTCAGGTGCTTTGGGGAGTAAGTCAACCCCCTCTTCTGTGTGACAACCCCTCAAGTATTGGAAGACAGTTAACATATCCCCCCATTCTTTTTCTTTGATAGGCTAGACATACCTAGCTCTCTCAACCACTCAATTATATGGTTTAGCCTCCAGACCCTTTATTATTTTTGTACACTTTCTAGTGTCTTAGAATATTTTTTGTATCATGGTGACAAGAAACTGGACATAATATTTCCAGTATGGTCTTGCCAGTGTGATATAAAGTAATACTATACTTTCCTGTAATCTTGATACCATCCCTCCCTCTTTTTTATGTTTTATTTATTTTATTTGAATAACATGTAAAAAATCCATTTCAGTCAAACAGTGTGTTGTCTGGGTACAGTTGTTTTTAGGCAATCGTAATCAAAATGCTTACAATAACATTCATCACAACAACATTGATACTATAATAACAATAATATTTAGCTTGTCTATTTTATCAAATTTCCATTTTAACATTTATCCTTTTTATGTCCCTGCATTTTTATTGTCTAACCATTGGCAAAATAAGTCCCATGTCAAAAAGTATTCAGTTTCTTCTTTGTCCTTAATAGTAAGCATTAGTCTATTCATTTCTGTACATTCTAATATTTTCTTAATTTTCTTAACTCTCATCTGTTAAGATCTCGTCACACTTCCATTGTTGAGCATATACAATTCTAGCTGCAGTTAATACATGTAAAATCAAGTATATAGTCCCTTTGTCATATCTTTCCGGCAGAATGCCCAATAAAAATATTTCTGGTTTCATGTCTGTATGCTGTTTTACCATTTTTTGCAACCAAGTATGCATTTTCGTCCAGTATTTTTTGGCTTTTGGACATGTCCACCACATATGCTAATATGAACCAGGTATTTGATTGCATTTCCAACATTTAGCAGTCTTGTTGGTGCAAAATGCCATCTATAGAACTTTTTTTTTTTAATTGCAAAAGTTTTACAATTACATTTTCACCCCTTTCCCCCCCCCCAACCCACCCCAAACTTCCCAACCTCCCTAACCCACCCTAACCCTCCCCTCCCCCCGGATTTCCACACAATATACTCATATCAGGTAAAAGGAAAAACCCTCCTTTGTATAAAACTTATATAAAACTTGAACCCCTCCCTCCCCCTTATAAATTTTTATCTTCATTACATTAAAATATTTCTATCTTAATATAACAGAAGAGATATTGGTCGATAATTCTCCGGTTTTTTAGGACCTGCTTGCTCTTTTGGTATCAAAGAAATATAAGCTGTTGTCCATGATGGGGGTATTTTACCCCCTTGTTGTATATTACAAAATAAATCTCTGAGTTGTTCCACCATTTCTGCTTGCAAAGTTTTATAATACACTGCAGTCAGACCATCCGTTCCAGGAGCTTTAGCTGTTTTTAATTGTTTAATTGCTACTATTATCTCCTCCTCTGTTATAGGATGATTCATTCTTTCCTTTTGTTGGTCAGTAATTTTTATAACTCTTTTATTATCTAAGTATTTTTCTATAAGTCCATTCTGCACATCATCTTTAGCATATAATTTAGTGTAATAGTCCACAAAAGCTTCTTTAATTAATTTTTGTTGAAAAATTTCTTTCCCTCCAATATCGATACTATCAATAGTCCGTATACTCTGTTTTTTCCTCAGTGTATAGGCCAACCATCTGCCCGGTTTATTGGCATTACAAAATGTATTATGCTTCGCATATTGTAAATTTGTTGCAACTTGTTCCGCCATAAGCATTTGGAATTGGTCTTTCAAAAGTTTTATAACACCACGTATTCTTTCATCTGTTGGATTTTTAATAAGTAACTGTTCTTTATTCTTTATTTCTGCTTCCAATTCAAGTCTTTTCTTTTGTCGAATCAATCTGTGTTTAGAGTTCATATAAATAAGCACCCCTCTCATATAAGCCTTGCTTGCATCCCACACAATTTCCATTGGGGTGCCTTTGTTCAAATTTATTTCAAAAAACTCTTTCAAGTACTTTTTAAGTTCTATTATATTTTTTTCATATCTGAACAAGTTTTCATTTAATCTCCAAGAGCGTCTCTCAGTCTTACCTATCTCAATTTCTATCCATACTGGGCTATGGTCAGTCAAAATTCTTGGAAAAATCTTTGTTCTTTTTTCCCTAACAAGTAAATCATCTGACAACAAAATGAAGTCAATCCTAGAGAAGGATCTATGTCTATCAGAAAAAAAAGTGTAGTCCAATTCTTTTGGATTATGTATTCTCCAAATATCTTTTACTTCCAAATCTTCTTTCATATCAAAAAAAGTCTGTGGTAATCTAATCCTTGACTTCGCCAAACTCTTTTTATCTAATTTAGAATCAATTACTCCATTCCAGTCTTCCATAATTAAAATAGATCTGTAATCCCATTGTAGTATTTTAGTATGTAACATTTTGTAGAAGTGGTCCTGTTGTTGATTGGGAGCATAAATTCCAATCAAAAGAATTTGGCCATTTGCTGTAAGTAGTTCAATTGCTACGAACCTACCATCTTGATCTGCTTCTATAACTTTAGCTGTTAATTTTTTATTTACATAAATAACCACACCATTCTTTTTTTGCATAGTTGAAGATATAAAGTGTGTTCCTAATTTGGAATTTTTCAAATAGTTTTGATCTTGAACTGTAATATGCGTTTCTTGTAAACAAATTATATCGTTATTAAATTGTTTCAAATATGCAAATAATTTCTTCCTTTTCTGTGCTGAATTCAACCCATTCACATTCCAAGATAAGCACTTAATCATCATCATTATCTTTCTGGAGCAAAGAGCAGAATAACCGAATGTCTTCCGGAATCTTCGGTCCTGCTTTCCCCATGGCTCCAGTCTCTTGTGTAGTACTCTTAGCTCCCTTTTTATCTTGTCTTTCCTGTTGTTGTTTTTCTTTAAGTTGCTTGGATTTTGCTCGAGTTATATGCTGATCCTTAACTTCAACCATCCAAACCGGGTCCAGGATTGGAGAAGATTCCAACAAAGGCTCATCCAAAAAACCTCCTTCAGCGCCCTTCGTTTCCTCTGGTTCCTGCTTAGACTGTTCTTGCGATTCTTGTTGAAGTTGCTTCTTGTCACTCTCCTTAATCTCCAGAACTGTGGATGTACGTGGAGATGGTGTTCTTTCTTTAAAAATGGTAGTGTAAAAATGCTCCGCCTTCTCCACAGTATTCAAACGATATTTTTCTCCCTTGTATCTCAGAATTATACCAGTTAGGGCATCCCACCGAAATGGTATCTGTTGATTTTGCAATTCTTTAACAAGAAAGCCAAAGTCTTTTCTGGTTTTCAACATTTTAGGTGGTAATTCTTTGTAAACTGCAATTTGCGAACCTCCTACTTGCACAGAGGTATGAAAAGATTTTTGCAGGATATCATTTCTTATTGCTCTATCCGTAAAATATATGACCACATCTCTAGGCAATTGTCTTTGTCTGGCCACCCAGGAATTCACTCTGTAAATTTTGTCTATTTTGTAAAAAACCACATCAGGATTAGTTTTTAGAATCACAGCCAGAGCCTCAGCACAGACCTGTCTCAAATCCTGTCTGTCATCTTCTCTAATTCCTTGAATCCGTATAGCGAATTCCATTGCCCTGAATTGCATCATAACAATTTCGTTTTCAACTCTCTGCATTTTATCATCAACATCAGAAATTTTGTGATCATTGTCTTTCATCTTAACATTGACTTCTGATTTAAATTCATCCACTTTTGAATCAACTTTAATAATAAATTCTGCCAGGCCAGACGCCACATCTGATATTTTTTTGGTCACCTTGTTTTGATTCTGTTTCACCATATCTTTAACTTCATTAATTTCCTGCATAATTTCCTGTTGAGACTTTTGAAGTTTGTCATCTATTTCCTGTTGGGATTTTTGAAATTTATCATCCAAAATTTTAGAAATAAATTCTTTTAAATCTCCCATATCAAAATCTTTTTTCTGAGTTTGTCACTGTTGAGCAGGGGGAAACTGCGTTTCATGTTTATGTGTGGGGGATCCCCCCCCCTGCTGCCTTCCCTTCCTGCTTCTTTGAGGCCATCCTGCCATGTAAGCTAGTTTTTCTGAAGAGGGAAGTTCCTTTTCCTCTCCCACCTCCACAGAGATTTCTAAAAAAGTCCCCCAGATTTAATCAAATAGAAACTGAGGTAAAACAAAGTCCAGTATTAAAAAGGGAGAAATTTTTCTCTTGTTTCTCTTGTTACAAGCGAAGCAACTTTATGGCAACTTAGTAACTTTGTAACAAAGCAAGATGACTTCACCAATCCACACTCGCTGGCTCATTCACTCTAATGCTGAGCGCCATATTTTTTCAAGTCACTTTCACTCATTCACATTTTTTCTCAAGTTAAAGAATCAACAAAGCGCTAATACTTGCAATTCCGAGTTTCAGAGTTCAAGTGGATTTCCGCTGCTTATTTAGGTTAATTCCTTTCTCTTTAAGTGTTTCCTGCAGCCGGCTTGTTCTGCAAAGGCAGAATCGTCCCACGCCGCCCGGAGTCTCAGCAGGTTGGGAGGGAGCCGCACCTGTTTCCTCCCCAGAAACAATTCCCTGGGGGGTTACAGGGGCTCGACCTGTGCCCTGCTATCTCTCCTCCAAGAATCCTTAGGATTTTGAAGTTTTCAAGCCGCTTCTCGATCGCGAAGCGGCTCTACAAGCGGCGGGGCTGGCGGTCCTTCAAAAGGCACCGTCGTCGCCGAGGACAGGGAAACCGGAAGTCCCCATCTATAGAACTTTTTATACAAATTTTCTTTATACGCAGTTGACAATTTAACATTTCTATCCCACAATTTCTGCCATTTGTCTAGTTCTATTGCATATTCAAAATTTTTAGCCCAAACTTTTTAGCTCAAACTTTCAAGTTTAATACCTAATAAGTAACAATATATTTTCTTTATCAGTTTTTCATCTGTTCCACTTAATATCTGGTCCAATTCTGTTAACTCTTTATTGAAACCATACATTTTAGCATCTTTCTCATTTCGAGATAATATCTGCATTTGTGGCCACCATGCAATGTCCATCCCTTGACTACTAAGTTCCTGCTTGGTTTTTAATTCCCCTTTCTCATTCAAAATATCTTTATATCTTACAATTTTTTCCATATTAATAATATTAGGATGTTTCAAGGCTTCCATTGTAGAAAGCCAGATTGGTATTTTCAAGTAGTAGTCTTCTTTAATTTTAAGCCATACTGATAACAGTGCATTTCTAACATAATGGCTTTGAAAGTAACTATGTATCTTATTCTTCCCATACCATAAAAAAACATGCCAATCTAGTTGAAGGCCGTGTCCTTCTAAAGTTAATAGTCTTTTATGCCTCAAATTGATCCATTCTTTCACCAATGTAAGTACTGAGGTAGTAAGTATTGGTACTACAATTCCCAATCTGGCAGCCCAAAGCTCCCTCTTTTTTTGGAGTCTTGCAATGTTTTCAAACCTATTCTTGCTTTTTCCCCTAGCAAAATATATTTTAATATTATTTTATTTAGTTCTTCAAAATATTTTCCCCAATTTTATTGGAATTGTTTGGAATAAATATAATAGTCTTGGTAAAATATTCATTTTTATAGTAGCTATTCTTCCTGTTAATGACAATTGCAGATCTTTCCATTTCTCCAAATCTAGTTTAATTTGTCACATCAGTTTCATATAATTGTCCTCTTTAATTGTTGCACATTTTGCTGTTAATTGCATTCCTAGGTACTTCACAACTAGACACAAGGACAGTTTTTCCCCGAATGCCATCACTTTACTTAACAACTAATTCTCACAACACTGTCAAATAATTTATGAAGACTGTATTACTATTATTATTCTCTTCCTTACTAGTATCTATCTCTTATTACTATAACCATGTTGCTTGTATCTTTCAATTATATTGTTTTCATTTGTTTCCTAGTACGATTTGATAGCTTATTAGTAACCTTGACTATCACTAAGTGTTGTATCTTTTTTTTCTTAATGAATGTATTTTATTCTCCTTATGTACACAGAGCATATACACCTACGATTTTTTTTTAAATTTGATTTATATGCCGCCCTTCTCCAGAGACTTAGGGCAGCTTACAATGCGTTAAGCAATAGCCTTCATACTTTTGTATATTTATACAAAGTAGCTTATTGCCCCCACAAACTGGGTCCTCAATTTACCCACCTTAGAAAGGATGGAAGGCTGAGTCGACTTTGAGCCTGGTAAGGATTGAACTCGCAGTAATTGCAGGCAGCTGGATGTTAAATGCTGCCTTAGGAGGCATTAGCCTCCTACGCCACTCAGGCTCAATATAAATTCCTTGTGTGTCCAATCACACTTGGCCAATAAAGAATTCTATTCTATTCACTTTTTTAGCTATCTGTATATCAGTTCTTTCCATCAACACTCTTTTTTGTGTATCAGATTTTTAATTAAAATCTTTGTCTTGTCTTTACTTATTTTCAGCCCTGGAACTTCCCCCTATTCTTCTATCTATCTTTTTTCTTTTTAATTTTTCTTTTCCATTTTTACAATTTACATAACAATAAGCATTTTTAACAGTACTGTGTCATGTGTCTCTTACAGTTATCTACATTTATTTCTAGACATTTTTGTTTCTCTGTTCTAACCACTTATACCACTTATCCCAAACCTCGTAAAATTCTGTTTCTTGCCTTTTATTTCTAATGTGAGCTTATATATCTCGGCACATTCTAATATCTTATGAATAATCCTCTCGTTGGCTGGTATATTTTCAAGTTTCCAACATTGGGCATAAACAATTTGTGCTGCTGTTACTATATGTAAAATGATATGTTGGAGTTGCTTCTTTATCTTTTGATTAATAAAAATAATAAAATAAAAATTCAGGTTTAAATTCAATTTGTTCTCCTGTTATCTCCTGTAACCATCTCATCAGTTCCCAATATTTCTTTGCTTTGGGGCATTGCCACCACATGTGATAGAATGTTCTGTCCTTATATTTACACTTCCAGCAGTCCGGTTTCATATTTTCATACATTTTAGCCAATCTCGCTGGTGTTAAATGCCACCTATAAAACATTTTATACTGATTTTCTTTATATGCGGTCGACAAAGTTAATTTACGGTTTTTGTTCCATAATTTTTCCCATTCCTCTAAATTTATATTACGGGCTACATTTTGTGCCCATGCTATCATTGGACCCTTCACTATTTCTTCTTCCATTTCTACCTCTAATAGATAGTTATATGCTTTTGTTATAAATTTTTCTTCCTTGCCTGTCAATATTCTATCCAATTGTTGTGATACCCCTTGAATTCCATATTCTTCCATATCTTTTCTATATCTCGACTGTGTCTGTAGATATGGCCACCAGTCTATAATTATACCCTGTTCTTTGATTTAAGCTTCCCCTGGCTATCTAATAATTCCTTATATCTTATCATCTTTTTTTTATCTAATGTGTTCGTATAAATCGTTGCTTCCATTGGTGAAACCCAGTTTGGCAATTTCATATAATGTTTCCTTGTAACCTTTCCCCATGTCCATATCAATGCTTCTCTTATTTGATGTTGATAAAAATATGAGTGTGCCTTATTACGTTTATCCCATAGGAAGGCATGCCAACCTGCCTGTAGATCCTTCAGTCGTTAAAACCCTTTTATTGTCTAAGTTTATCCAGTCTCTGATCCATAATAGCCCCGCAGCTTGATAATAAAGTTCCCATTTTGGGAGTACAAAGCCACCTCTGCTTCTAATATCTTGTAACGTTTTCATATTTATCCATGCTTTCTTACCCAGCCAAATAAGTTTTTAAATTATTTTATTTAATTCCTCAAAGAATCTCCTTTCCAATTTTACAGGGACTATCTGGAATAGATATAATAATTTTGGCAATATATTCATTTTAATTACCGTTATCTTTCCTAGTAGTGATAACTGTAATTTTCCCCAAATCTCTAAATCTTTTTTCATTTGTTGTATCAGTTTTTTATAATTATCATCTTTTACTGAAGAACACCTTACAGTGAGCCAAATTTCTAAATATTTAATCTTTTTTTCAATTTGCAATCCCAAATCTTTTTCTAATTCTTTCTTTTCTTTTTCAGTTAAATTTTTTACTAATATTTTAGTCTTTTCTCTATTAATTTTCAGTCCTGCCACTCCCAAATTTTTCTATTTCATTCATTAAGATGTTTCCTGTCTCCAGCGGCTCTTCTATGAAGAACACTTGGTCATCCGCAAATGCCTGTGTCTTATATTCTTCTTTTTTTACCTTTAGTCCTTTTAACTGGCCTGGCCTAACATCTCTCTTAAACTGTTTTTTTAAATTTTTTAAATTTTTAAATTTTAAATTTGTCTTACGAATTTGGGGTGTTTTAAATTTCATTTTTCGGGCCAATTATTTAATTGTATTTTAATGTTTTTTTAACATTTGTATTATATGTATTTTATTTGGCTGTTCACTGCCCTGAGTCCTTCGGGAGGGCGGTATACAAATTCAATAAATAATAATAATAATAATAATAATAATAATAATAATAATAATAATAATCTATTGTATCTATTTTGGGTTAGCAGCACTTCTAATGTCAAGATGCAAAGCAGAGATGACATTGGGCATCCCTGTCTTACTCCTTTGTTTATTTCGAATTTCTCTGTGTTATCCCCATTAATTATTACTCTACTTTTTGTATCATGTATATCGTCTTTATTGTTTTCTCAAACTTCCCTCCAAATCTCATATCTTTAATCTGTTGGAACAAAAACTGCCAATTAAGATTATCTGGGCATCTAAAAATATTAGTGCGACCTGTTTTTCAGGATGTGCTTCATACTCTAAGACATTTAACACCGTTCTTATATTGTTCCTAATTTGCCTTGTGGGTAGAAAACCATTTTGATCCGAATGTATTATTTCATTTAATATTAATTTCAATCTTTCCGCAATTATAGTAATAAAATTTTTGTAATCTGTGTTCAACAGCAAGATTGGCCTGTAATTTTTTATTTGTTTGGGGTCTGTACCTTCTTTTAGAATAAGGGATATATAAGCTTCAGTCCAGAGTCTGGTAATTTGGCCTTCTCCAATATATCATTATACACTTCCAGTAGTATCATTTCAAAATCCTCATACAAACTGTTATATACCTCCCCTGGAAGTCCGTCTGGCCCAGGGGTTTTATTACTTTTTTGTTTTTGCACTGCTCTTCTTAATTCTGTGGCTGTTATCTCTTTATTTAATATTTCCCTCTGCTCTTCTTTTAGTTCCGGCAAACCATTAACCTTTAAGTATTGTTTTATATTCTCATCTATTTCTTCTTTTTTTATATAGCACATCAAAGTAATTCTGGATTATTTTTTTCTTTTTTTCCCATTTTGTAATGTAACTCTTCATTTTCATCCTGTAATTCCTGAATCAATCTTTTTTCCCTATCCTTTTTTAATTTATAGGCTAGCCACCTCCTGGGCTTGTTTGCATGTTCAAAATTTTTTTGTTTTGCTGCTTTCAATTTCCTTGCCCTTTCTTCTTGCTCCACTATATTTAGTTTATGTTTAGTCAGAACCATTTTTCCTTTAATTTTTTCATCCTGGGGCTCCCTTTGTAATTTAGATTCTAATTTTTTAATCTCCAGTGTTTTTTGCATTTGCTTGTCTCCTTATTTTTTATTTTTTTTGCTATATAAGCTATGGCTATATCTCTTAGGTACACTTTAGCCGTATCCCATATAATTTATAATGATGTTGGTTGTTTTGTATTTTCTGTAAAAAATAATTCCATTTCTTTTTTAATCTTTAAAATAAATTCTTTTTCCTTTAAAATTTGGAGATTCAGTGTCCACCTTCTCCTAACTTTTTTTTGTCCTTTCCAAATTATTTTTAAGGGGTTATGGTCAGCCCATGTATTTGGCATTATTTCTATTGTTTCTATATCCTTTCCTACATCTCCATTCATCCATGCCATATCTAATCGGGACCAGGATTTATGTGGGTTCAAGAAAAAAGTGTATTTCCTTTTTTTTGGATTTAATTCCCTCCACTGATTGAATAAATTGAGTTCATGAACCATATCAAAGAATGATCTTGGTATTACTTTTCATTTCTTATTATTTTTCATACTGCTAACATAGTCCTTTTTCTCCATTGTAGTGGGGGCAGCATCCAGAAATGGGTTGTCCTCATCTGTTAGCCAGTGGGACTGAGACTATCAAGTTGTAAGGACACGCCTACACCAACAGTCCCCAGCTTTGTCTCAGTCCTAGCTGAGGACAGGCATGTTTTTCATAGGTCCACCTATTTCTGGATGCCTTTGGGTGTTTTTTCATTTCTTTAATTTAATTTGTAGTTGTTTTGTTTTTTGACAGGATATTGTGACCGCTATATTTCATCGCATAGCGTGTCACCATCGTTCCGGCGTAAAGTGCATTGGCACGAGCCGCTGAAGGCCGTGTGGCGGCACGTCAGCCCACCAGACGGTGGGTCTGACAGGGCAGCCAGCACTGACTCTAGAGCCTTTTCCAACAAGGCTTTTGAAATTCCGGCTCGGCGAGAAGCTTCGCGCTCCGCTTTGAGCTGAGGGGCGGCTGGGCTGTCAGAAGAAGCCCAAACTGTTTAAAAGCTGCCATGCTTGCTGAGGGGTCCCTGCCTGTGTGCGGGCACACTGTCCTCGTCCCGCAAGTGGTCAGCAGACCAGGGGATTATTCCCAAGCCTCTGCTCACTTGCAGGTACGCTTGGAAGCTGCCGCAGCAAAGGCAACCTTTGATCCCAGCTGCTCGGCGGCTCGTTAAAAATGGTGGACACAGCTCCCGGTTTCAGCAGGCAAGGAGCAAGGTGAGGCTCCCAGGAAGGCTGCTGGAGGGGCAGAGACCTCGGGATCGAGGTCTGCTAGTAGGAGAGCAGCCGCCAAAATCTCCAAGAGATCGTAGAGAATAGCGAAGCCCTCAAAAGCTGTAGAGAAAGACGCAGCTAGACGCCAGAAGGCGCTTGAAAAGGAGATTGTCAGGGCATCAGACTCAGGCAGGGATGCCCCTTAGGGACAGGCAGCAACCTCTTCCCGCCATTATCAAGAGTGGCAGTTGGCCACTGAGGAGTTTGACAGCAGGTTTCTGCAGCCTTTGTCACCAGATGGCGCTGCTGAGCAGACTTTAACAAGCAATCTGCCTGGCAACAGAGCTCCTCTGTTTAGTTCCCTGCCAGATCCCTTTTCTGCCCCAGTGGTTTGGCAACAGCCACCCAAGCATAAGTCCCTGCCTGCAGAGGCAATGCTTGCCCTGTTTTCAGCGGATGTCTGCTCTGGGGACAAACAACATGGTCAATTTCCACCTAATATGGAGACCATTATTTCTGAAGCCATAGAGAGGGGCATAGCAGCTGGGTTGTAGTGCAGACACAGTCACAGTCACAGGGATGCTTCTACTCGCTCTGAGTACTCTCAGTCAGTTGATTTGCCCCTCAAAAGCCAAGGTGGTGCAGTGGTTAGAGTACAGTACTGCAGCTACTTCAGTTGACTGCTAGTTCAGCAGATCAGCAGATCAGCGAATCAGATCTCACCGGCTCAAGGTTGACTCAGCCTTCCATCCTTCCAAGGTTTGTAAAATGAGGACCCAGATTGTTAGAGGGCAATATGCTATTTAGTATACTGTCTTTGGTGTAAACTGCCCAGAGTCCTCGGAGAGTGGGCAGCATAGAAATATGACAAATAAATAAATAAATAAATAATAAAAGACAGGCTTCAGGGGAGTCGCCACACCCTCGAGGTTCTTACTCTCCGGACTCCTCTGATGCTTCTGATATTCAGGAGGACTTGGATAGAGACCTTGAATTCTCGGAGGATGAGGGACTATCTCCTGATTAGCCCTCCTTTGTTGGGCATTTTCGCTCCCATTTATTTAAGTCCCTGCTGTATAAGGCCTCCAGCGCAGCACGTTCAGCAGGACACCTGCCAGCAGTAGATACACCTGCAGATTCAGGGCATTCCAGTGGTTCCTTGTTCTCCGAGCCCAAGACAGAGGCCGAAGAGGTTCCTGCTCCACCGTTGTTTACTGATGTGGTGAATAGGCAGTGGACCACACCAGGGGCGGGGGCGAACCCCAGCTCCCTAGATAGATGCTTTTTTAACATGGCCCCAGAATTGTCCCAAGTCCTACAGATGCCAGCGGTGGATGCCCCAATCACAGCGCTAGTGACTTCAGATGTCTTGCCAGATGCCCCGGAAGAGGCTCTCCGGGCAGAGGAGTCTATCAAGAAGGTCCATCAGTCAGCAGCTTGGGCTGTGAAAGCCTCGACAGCAGCGTCCTTCTTTAATCGTGTCTTGTTGCTGTGGCTTTGACAGCTGCAGGACAGGATTCCGCTGACGGATCTATGAGTCCATCAAGACCTCAATAAGTTGTCGGCCGCCCTTGAATTTTCGGTGGACGCAACACTGGCAGCAGCGAAGTTCGCCTCCAAGGCCATCGCTTCGTCTGTGGCTTCTAGGTGGCTTCTTTGGCTATGACAGTGGCAGGCAGATGCTAAGCAGAAATGGCGACTGGCATCTGCCCCATTCTCGGGGAAGCATCTGTTTGGGGAGTCGCTGGAGCCGCTGCTCGTGGAAACTAAACAAAAACGTAAGGTCCTTCATTCACTTGCACGACGGACAGATTCACGACCTTCTCTATACTTTTGAAACCAGTCCTTCCGGGGTCCTGATGGTGGGGTTGGCTCATTTAGGGCGCAGCGCCCATTCCAACCTAGGCAGGATCATCCCCAGGATAGGGCAGGGAAGTTTAGGCAATTCCCATCCAAGCCCTTTCGAGGGGGAGGGAGCCGCCATTACTGGCGCCAGCGATAACTGCCTCACAAACCCTCCCATTGGGGGACACCTGGCCTATTTTGCCAGGCACTGGGAGGGTATCACAACGGATGCATGGGTCCTGGAGACGGTCCGTTCGGGCCTCTCCTTAGAGTTCCTCTCTGCTCCCCTGAGGTTTTTCATCTCTTGCCCGGTTTCAGGTAATCCGGTCAAATGAGACCTCATGGAAACTGCTATCCAACACCTAGTGGATATTCACGCTATTCAACCAGTTCCTGTGGTCGAGCGGGGGATGGGGTTTTATTCCATCCTCTTTGTAATTCCAAAAACCTCGGGTGGGTATAGGGCAATTCTGGATCTCAAAAGACTGAACCACTACGTTATTTACAAACGGTTCAAGATACATTCTCTTAAGTCTATCTTGGACGGCATCAGGGAGGGTGACTTCCTTACCTCAATTAACCTTACTGAGGGCTATTTACATATCCCCATTTTTTCAGGTCACAGAAAATTCCTCCGCTTTTGTTATGCAGGCGGGCACTATGAGTACTGAGCCTTGCCTTTGGCCTGTCATCGGCGCCAAGGGTTTTTACGAAGGTATTGGCGGTCTTAGCAGCTTATCTGCGGGCTCGCCTTGTGCGCGTCCAGTGTTATCTGGACGACATCCTGATACAGTCCACCTCCAAGGAACTGGCATGTGAGGACCTTAAGATCACCATGCAAGTGCTTCAGGAGCACAGGTTTTCGGTTAATCTAAAAAAGAGTCATCTGATTCCTACAATACAGTTGCTGCATTTAGGGGCTGAGATTGATACTATTGAATGCAGGGTGTATCTTTCCCAGGAGCGCCAGGCGAGCTTGGTCGAGCTAGTAGACCACATTAAGGTGGCTCATTCGGTACCCCTGGCGATGCTTTTGCATCTCCTGGGCAAGATGGTGTCCTGCATTTCAATCGTGCCTTGGGCGCGCTTACATGCAGATCAGTCCAGTGGTTCCTTCTCCTGTATCAGAGGGCGGGTACCAGCTCCTCCCTTTACAAGGTTAGTTTGCTTCCTGTGGTATTGCATTCCCTGGAATGGTGAGTTTCCCAAGCGCTTGCTAAAGGTTCTGCATTTAGGGAGCCTGAGTAACGACTGATGCCAGTCTCTATGGTTGGGGCGCTCACCTACAGGACAGGGTGGCCCAGGACAGGTGGTCCCAGTCAGAATTGGCCACAACAATAATTGGCTAGAACTCAGGGTGGTCCACCTGGTCCTTAAGGAGTTCCAGGATCTGGTTTCTGGCAGGCCTCTACTAATTTTAACTGACAATGTGGCCGCCAAGGCTCACATTAACAGACGGGGGAACCTAGTCTAGGGTCCTTATGGATGAGATTGAACGTCTTTGTACTTGGGTGGAGCACCTCCAAATTCATTGAGAGCAGAGCACATTGCAGGGACAGCCAGTGTTGAGGCTGATTGGCTCAGCAGGGCCACAATTGACCATGCAGAGTGGCGCCTGCATCCCGATTTGTTTCAGGAACTGACGGAGTGCTTTGGACAACCGACTGTGGACCTCTTTGCCACCCCGGACAACGCTCACCTGGACAGGTTCTTTACGAGGTTTGCGGTTCCAGGTTCGAAGAGCGACGATGCACTTTGCAGCACTTGGCCGGCAGAGCTGCTCTATGCCTTTCCACCGCTTCCCCTCATCCCGAGGGTGGTAAGGAAGATTCTTGCAGAACGGGCGGAGGTGCTCCTGATATCTCCGCACTGGCCACGGCGACCTTGGTTTGCCGACTTGGTGGCCCTCTCGGTGGCCAGACCATGGAGGTACCGCCGGACAGAGTCTCCCTCAGCCAGGGGGCATTGGTCCACCCGGACCCTCAGTGGCTCCAATTGGCCGCCTGGCGCTTGAGCGGAGGGCTCTGAGCCAGGACAATATTCCTCCGAGGTCATTGATACCATCCAGGCCTACCAGAGGGCTTCTACCAACAGTATTTACGAGTGAGCATTTTGCTCCTGGTGTGTTAAGTCAGGCCTTGACCCAACCTTAGTGACTGTGCCTCAGATTCTTCAATTCCTACAAGTGGGTTTGAACAAGGGGCTGTCGCCCAACATGCTCCGTCGCCAGGTGGTGGCACTATCATCTGTTTTTTCCTGCAGAGGTTTGGATTCCCTGGCTCACCACACAAACATTCGCAGATTTCTCAAGGGCGCTACAATCTTAGGCCTCTAGTGGTTCACCGTTTTCCGACTTGGGACCTTACCAAGGTCCTACAGGCCCTCATGGGAGAACCCTTTGAGCCACTGCGAAAGGCCTCCTTGAGGTTTCTGTCCTTCAAAGTGGCCTTCCTGGTCGCCATAACTTCGGCCAGGAGGATCTCAGAATTGGCAGCCCTTTCGGTCTGTCCGGACCTGTATGTGTTTCATACCGACTGGGTGGTGTTGTTCCTTCCTACCAAAAAATTAACTCATGGTTTCCCAGGGCCCAGGAGCTAGTGCTCCCAAATTTTTGTCCCGATCCTGGGCATGCGCTGGAACATAAATGGCACACATTAGATGTGCGGAGAGCACTCCAGATTTATTTAAAACGGACTTCTTTCTTCAGGAAGACGGAGTCTCTTTTTGTTTCATTTCAGCCGGCCTCCTTGGGGGCCAAGGTCACTTCTTCGACCCTGGGCCACTGGATTAGGGTGTGTATTGCCAAATCATATGAAATTCAGGCCCTTCCATTGCCCAAGAGTATTACGGCACACTCCACCAGGAGTGCGGCTACAAGTGCGGCATGGGCTACGTAGGCTTCCCTAAAGAAGGTTTGCTGTGCTGCTACCTGGTCCTCCCCATTCCCCTTTATCAGACACTATAAACTTGACATGTTTGCCTCTGCCAAGGCGGCCTTCGGGAGGGTCCTTCAGCGGGTGCACACTGATGAGGGGACCTAGGGCCAGGCTCCTGCCCACCCGTAAGGATAGCACTGGTTTGGTATGTCCCATTTCTGGCTGCTGCCCCCACTACAATGGAGAAGGAACGTTGGTCTTACCTGATACAGTCCTTCTCGTTGAATGGGGGCAGCATCCAACCCCACCCTGTTTTGGAGCCGGCCTCAGTCCGCTGGAGGGTGGTTTATTTCTGGTTGTGTGTTTAACTGTTTGTTGATTGTTTCCGGATCCTAACACATTGAGACTGTCACTACTCCTTCGACAAAGCTGGGAACCGTTGGTGTAGGCATGTCCTCACAACTTGACAGTCTCAGTCCCATTGGCTAACAGACGAGGACAACCCATTTCTGGATGCTGCCCCCACTCAATGAGAAGGACCGTATCAGGACCGCTCCTTTTCGTTCACCACCGCATTGTAGTCTCCTACCATCGAAATATTTCCCTGTTCCATTTCTATAAGTTTTTCATGTAATTTGCTGTAAAATTCTTTTTGATTCTCATTTGGGGCATAAATTGTCACCAACAACCATGATTTCTGCCCAATTTGTAGTTCTATCAAAACTCTTCCATCTATATCTTGATATTTTAATTTAGCCTTTAATCCCCTCCCTGATATATACCACTATTCCCCTCTATTTTTGTTCCACTAATGCTGTGTTCCTAATTTCGGGAATTCCAAACATTTTCTATGCTGCTCTTTTATATGTACCTCTAGTAGGCACACTATATCTATACGCTATTTTGCTAATTTTGTTAGTATTTGTTTGCTTTTAGCAGGAGCATTTAATCCATTAACATTAATTGATATTAGCCTAATTTCTTCTTCCATTGTTCTACTTATATATTGGTTTCTGTCTTCTATTGATTCTAATATCTCTTTGTGATTGTGTTCTCAAACCCGCTCCTTCTCCTTTCCTTTGTCCCTTTTCTTCCTTGTTTTCTATCTCCAGTTCTATTTCTTTTAGCTCCTGTTGCTGATCTTCCTGACTTCTAGATTCTAATTCCTCTTTGCTACTGCTCTCTTCTTCCACCCCCTCCAGCTGATCATAGAGTTCTTGTGCCTTGTCTAGATTGTCTATCTTAATCTTTCTTTCCTGCTGTCAGGGCATCAATTAATCCCATGTTTGGCTCTGGGAAAAATCACCCTGGTTTAGAGGAGATGGATCGTGGCTTATTCCAAGTTGCAATATTCTGATAAAGGAAAACGCGAAGGAAAGTTTCTAATAAAACTCATTTATTTGTTATAAAGAAAATAAAACACCTCACTAACTAAGAAAAGTAATTGTTACATTTTGGCAAGCGAGATCTCCTGCCGGTCCAGCCGGACCTCTGGCAAGAGAACAAAGGAAAAAAAAGTGTGAAGCAAGTGAAGGAATGCGGACATGCGTAGTAAAGTACTGATAAGGAACTTGGCAAACTACAGTAAGTCTATTAGTCCAAAAATAGTGAAGCTCAGCTGGGAAATAAAATAACGCAGTGACATTCCCCTTCTTTTGCCGGTTGAGCGAATATCAGTACATCATCAAATAAGGCACATCTTCTTACACAGATACTCATGTTGAGCTGCTGGGAGTGGTTTGTTGAGCATATCAGCAATTTGATCATGTGTAGATACATATTGCATTTTGACAAAACCTTTTTTCACTAAATGTTTTATGTTTTGATAACGGATGTCAATGTGTCTGGACCTAGAACCTGTGAAATGAGATTCAGAAATATAAACCACCGATTCATTGTCTTCCATCACGGTGATCGGTCGGATCGGGTGTGTCCAGATATCTGTGACTAAAGCATCAAACCAAGTTAGGGAATTACATGCATCTGAAACACAAGCATATTCAACTTCAGTAGATGAACAAGAAACAAAATTCTGTTTACGTACTTGCCAATAAACAGGACATCCATTTAAGAACATCATATAACCTGAAGTACTTTTACGTGATTTCTTATCACTTGCCCAATCAGAATCTGCATAACAACATAATTCTGCATAATCAGTATGTGTTGGTTCTAACAATAATTTCATGTGTTTAGTGTATTTTAGGTATCTCAATAATTTCTTAATGCATGTCCAATGAAACTGTTTTGCCTTACCTATGTGTCGTGATAAGAGATTAACACTAAGTGCAATGTCGGGTCTGGTCCAACTACTAATGTATAACAGTGACCCAATGACTGAACGATAAAGTGTTTGATCCTCGAACTCAGGACTTTCTTCTTGTGTCAAGTTGTGAAAATCTGTTTGCATGGGTGTCTTTGTTGTGTTAGCATCTTTCATGTTGCAATGATGCAAAATTTATTCAATTTTATCTTCTTGTGAAAGACTAAACCCCTTCTGTGTTTTTTCAATCTGAACACCTAAATAAGTGCTAATGTGACCTAATGATTTCAATGTGAAGTATCTCTGCAAAGCTTTGGCAAAAATTTCACTCATTTGCTTATTTGGACCAATATAAACAATATCATCAACATAAACAAGAACTATCTCATATGCATTGTTAGATCTTTTTGTGAACACGCACTCATCAGTTTCGGACTTAATAAAGCCCATTGAATTTAGTTTGTCAGTAAGACATAAGTACCACATTAAACCAGATTGTTTCAGACCATAAAGACTTTTATTTAGGAACCAGGTATCCCCTTCTTGCTGTCGGAATCCTGGAGGACTTCTCACGTAGATCTCTTCATCTAGGTCTGCATGTAGATAAGCCGTGTCAACATCAAACTGGAAAACTTCTAAACCAAGGATAGTTGCAGTTGCTAAAGCAATTTTTACACTCTCAGTTCTGACTGTTGGTGAGTAAGTATTTGTGTAGTCCTCAGGATAACGTTGAGCGAAACCCTGAGCTACAAGTCTGGCCTTGTACAATGACTCACCATTTGGTTTCTTTTTGATTCTGTAGACCCAAGTGCCAATGACCTTTTTGTTTGCTGGAGGTTTTGCAGGTGTAAATACTTTAAGTTTCTTTAGACTGTCCATTTCAACCTGCATTGCTTCATACCATTTGTCTTGCTCTGAATCAGGGAGCTGCTTGATTTGTGTGAAATTATCAGGTGGAAGTGTAACA
Organism: Arizona elegans; assembly: GCA_022577455.1. Lineage (NCBI taxonomy): Eukaryota > Metazoa > Chordata > Lepidosauria > Squamata > Colubridae > Arizona > Arizona elegans. Next base: position 165,412,817 of record JAKOOJ010000001.1, on the reverse strand, counting down.
TTGCAAATCAAAGGCAAGGGTGCTTTTGTCAGTTGCCAAGAATATCGTTGTGGAGGGATTCCTTTTGTGGCCCTCTTGGAACGTCTCGGAACAACTGTCCAATCTTCTTCTTCTTCGTCCTCGTCCTCACTTTCGTCGCTAGCGTCAGCATCCGCGGCTTGCGAAGACGGAACATCGGGTTGAGGAGAATCAGTGGAATCTTGATCATCAATCTGCGTAGCATCAGCAGTATCATCTCTGGGAAAATAAACTCCAGGATCATTGGAATGAATCCTGGACCAGTCAATATCTTCCTCAAAATTAGCAGATTGGGAAATCACAATTGCATGTTTAGAGTCAATAAATTTGCTCCACTTTGAGTTATCATCAATACCCATAAATCTCAGTCTCTTTGCTGCTGGGCTTCCTTTTCTTCTTTGAGCTAAGGGAATGTTCACCATAGCATATGAACCAAAAATATGGATGTTTTTAAGATCAGGCTTGTAGCCATACAACATGAAGAAAGGAGTCTGGTTTGTTACACTGCTCCAAGTACGGTTGACAGTGTAATTTGCGTACTTGATAGCTTCACCCCAGTATATCATATCAAGGTTGGCGTCCTCTAGGAGACAACGCATCATGGTTTGCAGTACCTCTCCGTTGTGAGCCGATGTGTCAGGGGGTGAAGTCTGATGAATAATTCTATTCTTACGCATCCAGTCCTGGAAACGCTGAGTCATGAACTCGGCACCATGATCACTCTGGATTCCGGCGATGCGAACTTGGTGTTGGGTAGAAACAAGGGTTGCAAAGTCTTTAAAGATCTTAAAGGTCTCTGATTTTTCTTTCATAGGATATACATATCCATATCTAGAGTAATTATCAACAATTGTTAGGAAATATTTTCTATCACCAAATGATGGCGGGAAAGGACCAACTATGTCAATGTGAACCAAATCAAAAATGCGTGTTGACAGGCGTGTAGCGTGTTTGGGAATGGCTGCTGCTTTGGATTTGGCCTTTTTGCAGACAGCACAATCCAAAAACACCTTACACCCCTTTAGATCCAAACCTTTTGCGAACTCCGGCATCTTCCTAAGAACACGGAAACTGGCATGCCCCAATCTTCTATGCCATTTGTGGATACACCTGGAATGCAAAGGTTTACCTGTTAGTGAATTCTCAACATTAACATTTTTATGCGGAACCTCAGGCTTGCTCTGAGAACCTGTTTACCAATTCTATTTTTGTTGGCTTTAGGAGCCTTAGGAATAGCAACAGGATCTCTCACTGGAGCATCTCTCTCTGGGCCTGTGCCTTCCCTTTTTGGAGTTTGCATACTTGCCTGTGTTTGTGTTTTAGGCTTTGGCTTTAAGTAATAAACACCACCAATTAATATGGTTTCAGCAACAATATCTCCATCTTTAACTATGTAACTTGCTTTTTCAAGGTGGTGAACTTGGAACTTTAACATTCTAGACAAGTGATACTGACTAAGCAAATTACTGGTTGCTGTTGGTATGTAATAAACATCAGGAATGAATGCATCGAGCTCTTCAACATAAACAGTTCCTTTTCCTTTGACCTGACAAGGATGATTGGAAAAAGAATAAAGTTCACGTAGTTCAGGTTCAGGTTCGTGCATCTCTGTGAAAAGTTCCTTTCTGTAGGTAACATGCAATGCTGCACCACTGTCCAAAGTCCACAGGAGTCGTCTGTCATACTCTGGTTGAGGTTGTGGATCATTGGTTAAAGCCAATGTGGCGAGTGGAGTTTGTGGATCACGCCGGGGACCACGACGACCTTGTCTTCCGCCTCTGCCTCTGCCTCTGGAATCTGTTCCTCTGGGCTGGTATGTGACGGGAGCTGGAACTCGTTGGCGACAATCCTGGGTGGCATGTCCCACACGGTTGCAGATGTTGCATCTTGACATCCTTGGAGCGTAGGTCCTTCCTCGGAAGGGGCGCCTAGCTGGAGCTCTTGATGCGGGTGGTCCTCTCAAATGTGGCGTGGCCAACATGAATGCCTCTTCTTCAATTAAAAGTCTACAGACATTGTCCACTGTGCGTTGAGCAATTGGGACTTGGTTAATTTTTGTAACAGCATCTTTCCATTCATAATTCAAAGAGTTAATAATGATGCTGATCATTTGAATATCTTCAATGTTATGGCCTCTTTCTCTCAATTCTGTTCTCAGACCTTTCAGTTTGGTCAAATGTCCTCCAATTTGTTCACCGGGTTTCAATCTCGAACCGTGGAGTTCAGACATGAGTAAACATGAAGATTCAATTGAGACAGGCCTGTAGCAATTTTCCAATTCAGCCCAAATTTGTCGGGCTGTTGTATTTGGTGGAAAAGTGACCTGCAGTTCAGTATCCATGGACATCAATAATGTCGTGCGAGCCCTTATCTCTAAATCTCGTATTGCAAAATCCCAAGGTTGTGCAGGAGGGTTAAACACCATACAGTGCGTGCCTTCTCTAAGAAGCAATAGTGTAATCTCACTGACCCAGGCTTTGTAATTGTGTCCTGACATTTTTAGTTTTGACTCACCAGTTAGTGGAGAGACAGAAAATGCCTGGTAAGGAGCCTGCACTTGGTATGCTGGCTGTGCTGGCAGAAATGCCTGTGGTATTTGCTGTGCCTGTTGTGGACCTAAAAATGGTCTTGGTTGTGCCATTGGAGGTGGGCCAGGAGGTGGCCCTATTTGCACTTGTGGCTGGGGCACATATGCAGGCATATGTAGCTGCTGTGGCTGATGCACTGGAATCTGCTGTATTCCAGTTGCCATTTGTGCTTGATCTGCAATATTGGCATGACCTGCTGGAGATGCAGTCATTTGCCTTTGCTTCATAAAGCGTGCCTGTGTTCCATCTAAAAAGGCACCATCACCACCAGGGGGTGTTGGAGTTTGAGCCCGTGGAGACACTTGTGGCATTTCAGCTTCCTGTAGTAAATTACTTTTGCCAGCAGATGGTGCTGCACCTTTAGCTTCGGGCAGCTTAGTTACAAGAAATGATTGCGTGGCAGGTTTATATGTAACTTGATCAGGGAGACTTTCATGTGACGTATGCAGGGCCCTCTGTCTTAATTGGCCTGACACAAAATCCACCAGGGGGAGTGTCTTTGGCTCCGAGGAAGAAGACAATATGGCGCTGTTTGAAAATCTTAAGTTATCTCCCTTATCTTGCTCAAGCATAGATATAGCCATTTTTGCCTGGGATAGCTGCTGTTCATAGAGTTTTATACGGTCACGATAGGCTTTCATAGCCAGCTCATCCAGGGTGAGCTTAGAGCTTCGAGGAGAATAATGAATTGTTTCTCTCTTTGCGTGGGAGGAATTTTGCTCAGCAGTTTGCTTTAGCCTTGCACCGAGCGTTACAAATTCAGAAGGTTCTGGGGAGACAGGTTGAGAGCTGGCATAATTAGAAGGGGGAGTTACTGACCTCGGTCGTAGTGCTTCTCCTTCAAAAACAGCTTCTGTCTTATCTGTCTCCATTTCTGTTCCCACGGCTTTTTCTTGTTCCAGGCGTGTGGCTGTAGTAAGGGGCTGGAAATCTGGAAATCTCCTGTCTGCCACCTCTTCGTTGGAAAGATCAATCAAATCATTTACGAAGAGTGGTCTTAGTTTCATTTTGCCTTTTTTCTTCTGTTTCGGCATTTTAGCAAAATAATTAGCGTACCTCAGTAGCTAAAAACTAATTGCCTATGCGCTCTTATCAGAAATAACAAAACAAGGAAAAAAGCCATAAATCAACCGTCCGAGTGCTACCAGATGTCAGGGCATCAATTAATCCCATGTTTGGCTCTGGGAAAAATCACCCTGGTTTAGAGGAGATGGATCGTGGCTTATTCCAAGTTGCAATATTCTGATAAAGGAAAACGCGAAGGAAAGTTTCTAATAAAACTCATTTATTTGTTATAAAGAAAATAAAACACCTCACTAACTAAGAAAAGTAATTGTTACATTTTGGCAAGCGAGATCTCCTGCCGGTCCAGCCGGACCTCTGGCAAGAGAACAAAGGAAAAAAAAGTGTGAAGCAAGTGAAGGAATGCGGACATGCGTAGTAAAGTACTGATAAGGAACTTGGCAAACTACAGTAAGTCTATTAGTCCAAAAATAGTGAAGCTCAGCTGGGAAATAAAATAACGCAGTGACACCTGCCACGATACCAACATCCCTTCTGGGATTAACCATCTAAATAGTATATTTCTTTTAATCAGCTGTGCAGCGAGAAACCTATAGTCTTCTCTGTTCTCTTACTTTCTTGAGGATTTGTTTTAGTGTTTGTATTTCTTTATCCTTATAAATCATTGGGTCATCTCTCGTAATATTATAAATTATGTCTCTGACTTTCTTTCTCGCAAATTTGCATCAAGTTTACAGTACTGTTTTAATTAATTCTCAACTTAATTCAAATCTACTTAATTCCTTTTATAACCAATCTTGGCAGTACCTTGAATACAATGCTGTTCTCTTAACTCTTCTTTATACCTTTATGCCTTAATCCCCTCTTAATCCCCTAATTTAATCCTTTTAGCCTCTAACTATTCGTTACCACTATATATTTATATAAATGTCTGTAAGTGTTATTTTCACAGTACTCAAATTAATTATTAATTATTAAATTTATATATATATATATATATATATATATATATATATATATATATATATGTAGAACTATCAGTCAGTTAATTGTAAATAACATATACTTATAACTCTAAATCAATTATTATTATAACTCTTGTCTATATATAAAGTATCTATATATAGCCTATACATTTAATCCCTTTAATATTTTCTTATTTAGCTAGCAGCCTATTAATTTCACACTTTCTCTCTGAACCCCCATTTCTTCATTTTTCTTTCTCTTCTATATCCACTGTCCCTCCTTTCTCTTCCACTCCTGAACCTCTCTCCTCCTTTGTGAACACAGTTCACTTTCTTTTTTTCCCCCTACTCGGTTCACAGTCTCTCTAAGGAGGCAGTTTCCTTCACTAATCTTCCTCCGTCTGCCGCCAATCCACTCCTGTTACTCTTGCCGCCGCATCTCGTCCTCTCTCTTTCTCTTTTACTTTCTCCAACCTTCTGCTACGTACTGCTCCTTCTCCGTCTCAATTTGCTTTCCTTTGATTTTTTTGCTTCTCTCGCTGCTCTCCTGGACCACCAATTTTTCTCCGCCTTCTAATTGTCTGTCGCCTGTTGTTTCGTCTTGTTCACTCCGCCATCTCTCATCTTCGCTGTACCATCTCCTTTTTCCTCCATTTTCACTCTTTCTTCGTTCTGGGTTTCAAATTATACCTTCTAATCCTCTCCCAGCCACTTTCTTGCTGCTTCTCTCCTCCTAAAGCTCTTGACGCAAAGTTTTATGTCTCCCTTCTCTCAATCTCTAGTTATTTTAATTTGCTGACTCACAGCTCTTCACACTGCTTGCTTTGAGGTTTTCGTCACAAATTGAGCTTTCTTCTTTCACCAAAAATCACGGACTTACTCTTTCTTTAGGCTCTTCTCTTCTATTACAGATTTGGGATATTTTTACTCACTTCAATGATACAGTCTGTTAAATATATCCTAGCTTCCACATCGTCTGTGACTAGTCATGGCCTCGGATCTGCCATCTTGCAATAGCAGACACTTTCACGCCAGGTTTAAGGGGTTTCCTTTTGTTGCAGCTGGTGATCGCCTTTCACCAGCTGCAACAGCCTGGGGGTAGCTTTTGCTACCCCCCGGCTTCCCCTTTATTTTGCATGGCTCTCCAGGCTCTCCATGCCCCGAAGGGTCCCAAATCGTGAAAAAATCAGAGTTAAAAGATGGAGATCGTCCTATTTCTTCTGCACTGCCACAACATCATCACTGGAAGCCCCTGTTTTTCTATCTTTCTGATTAACTTTGGTCCTGTTTCTAATGGGTCTTCTAATATAAAAACCAAGTTATCTGCAAACGCCTGTAGCTTATATTTCTCTTTTTTTATTTCCATACCTTTTATTTCTTTTTCTTCATCTTGTTGAATATTTTTGGCTAAGACTTCCAGAGTCAGTATCAGTAGTGGGTTCCACTTACCTTCGCTACTGGTTCAGAACCTTCTGCGCATGAGCAGAGCATCCATGATGATGTCCAGGTGGATGGGCAGAGCCTCCCGCTGCTACCACTACTGGTTCGCCCAAACCAGGGCGAACCGATAGAAACCCGCCACTGGTCAGTATAAATAGCAAAAGGGAAAGTGGACATCCCTGTCTGGTGCCTTTTTTAGTATCAAAGTTCTCCGTCATGTCCCCATTTACCATCAGATTGTTTGTGGCATATTGCTTTAGTCATATTAATAAATCTCTCCCCAAAGTCCATATATTTTAATTTCAATAGAATAAATTGCCAATTACTGTTGTCAAATGCTTTCTGTGCATCTAGAAAAATCAACACCATTTGTTTTCCAGGGTGTGTTTCATAATACTCCAATCTATTTAAAATCATTCTCATGTTATTTTTAATCTGTCTTTTTGGCAAGAATCCATTCTGATCTAAATGTATAAATTCATTCAAAACTCTTTTTAATCTCTGCTATTATCGAAGCATCGTCTTTCGGTATAAGAGTAATATTTGTTTCCATCCATGAATTTGGTATTTTCGTTTCTAGCAAAACGTCATTCATAAACTTCCAACATCACTGGGCCTAATATATCTTGTAATTGTTTATAAAATTCTGCTGGTAGCCCATCAGGCCCTGGTGTTTTATTATTCTTTTCTCATTTAATTGCTTCTGTCAATTCCATCATGGTTATTCATTCATTCAGCATAGCTTTAACTCATTCAGGTACTTTAGGGAGTTCAGATTGTTCCAAATATTGTTGTATTTTATTTTCTAAAATTTTCTCCTGAACATACAATTTTCCATAATACTCTTTTATTATTATTTATTTTATTCTTTTATTCTGATAATAAAGAATCCCTTTCTTTTTTCTTTTTAAATTTTATTTATTTCTTTACAACAAAATATTTATTCACACACAGATCACGATGGGAGCTTTACAGAATATATTAACTTCAGTCAAGATATACAAATAAAAAATAAAATCTACACTAACCTTATCCTTTTTTTATTCTATTATTCAACCAAGTATACCATTGGTCCCAACATTGAAAATATACGGAGTCCTTTTGATCTCTCAAAATTTTTGTTAACCTGTCAGCTTCCGCATATTCAATAATTTTTCCCAGAATCAAATCTTCAGCCGGTAGGTCTTTCCCCTTCCAATGTTGAGCAAAACATATTCTTGCTGCGGTTGTGATACATGTAATCAGACACCATATATTCGTGCCTATCTTATCTGGCCTAATATTTAATAGATAGTATTCTGGTTTCAATTGTAATTTATATCCCATGATTTCTAATATCCACCTCTGTATAAATCTCCAAAATTTGATTGCCTTAAGGCAGGTCCACCATACATGATAATAAGTACCTATCTCCCCACACTTCCAACAATTTGGGGAGAGTCCTGGAAACATTTTGGCTAATCGAGCAGGAGGGAGATGCCATCTGTATACCATCTTATACAAGTTTTCTTTGTAAGTGATTGCCATCAGAAATTTCAATTGTTTCATCCAAATTTCTTCCCATTTTATCAATTCAATTGAGTAACCAATATTTCTCCCCCAGGCAATCATTTTTTTATTTATTTTTTATTTGATTTATATGCCGCCCTTCTCCGAAGACTCAGGGCGGCTTACAATGTGCTCAGCAATAGCCTTCATCCTTTTGTATATTTATACAAAGTCAGCTTATTGCCCCCACAACTGGGTCCTCATTTCACCTACCTTAGAAAGGATGGAAGGCTGAGTCAACCTTGAGCCTGGTAAGATTCGAACCCTGCAGTAATTGCAGGCAGCTGGTCTTAATAACCAGCTTAATAACAGGGTGCCTTAAACCCCTGTACCACCAAGGCTCTTATTGAGCCTTGGTGGTACAGGGTGGTACAAATCATTGAGTCTTTAACAATCTCATCCCTTATCCAATAAGTTATTAAGAATTTATAGATCTTAGATAATATTCTTTCCTCCTTTCCTAATATAATACTATCTATTTCTTGCTCGGTCATGTCTATACCACTTTTTTCCTTGTCTTTCTTATATTTAGAGCTGATCTGGGCATAGGACCACCAATCCAATTTTATTCCTTGAAGCTCTAACTCAGTTCTTGTTTTTAAGCAGCCTTGGGTATCCAACAGTTCCCGATAGGATAGGTGTTTTTCTCTGTTATAAAGTGAACTATATGTTGTAGCTTCTAATGGGACCAACCAAGAAGGAGTCGAAAAGTAGAGTTTACCCTTAACTTTCCTCCATGTATTAATTAGAACATTCCTTACATAATGTCCTGCAAAACTCATATGTTTTTGCCAAAGAACTATCTTGCCAAAGAAAATAGTGCCAACCCTGTTGTAACCCCGAACCTTCCAGAATCAACAACCGTCTTCTTCTCAGCAGGATCCTTACCCAAACTAAATTTGCAGCCTGATAATAATATTCCCATTTTGGTAAGCCAAATCCCCCTCTTTCTTTCACCTCTTGAAGCATTTTAAGTTTAATTCTGGGCTTTTTATTTTGCCAGATAAATTTAAGAATACATTGATTTAACTTTTTGAAAAAAGTATTGTCTAGTCTAGCTGGTGCTGTATAAAATAAATATGTCCATTTTGGGAGGATATAGGATTTTATAATCGTGATCCTACCTAATAAAGACGTCTGAAGGTTCTTCCATTTCTCTAAATCCTGTTCTGTTCGTTGGAGTAATTTCAAATAATTATCTTCTTTAATAGTTGTGCATTTGGCTGATAAATATAATACCTAGATATCGTAATTTATTGACAATTTGGAATCCCAAATTCGCTTCTAATTCCTTCCCCTGCTTTATTGTCAAATTTTTAATAATAACCTTAGTTTTTTCCTTGTTTACTTTTAAACCCGCTACATTTCCATATTTTCCTAATTCATTAATCAAATTTGGACCTGATAAAATGGGGTCTTCCAATATAAATACTAGGTCATCAGCGTATGCTTGTACCTTATATTGTTGGTTTTTAATATGCAATCCTTTTATCCCCGAATTATGCCTAATTTCCCTCAATAAAGGTTCTAATGTTAAAATAAATAGCAACGGAGAAAGCGGGCATCCCTGTGTAGTTCCTTTCTCAATGCAGATTTGTTCAGAAACATCTCCATTAATTAGAATTTTAGCAGACTGCTTTGAATAAATTGAACGAATTGCCTGAATAAACCTTTCCCCAAATTGCATATGTTATAATAAACCCACTAAAAAACTCCAACTCACTCGATCAAAGGCCTTTTGCACATCCACAAAGACCAAAGCCAATTGTTTATCAATATGGGTTTCATAATGTTCCAAGACATTCATAACTATTCTCACGTTATCTCTAATCTGCCTACAAGGTAGGAACCCGTTTTGATCTTCATGTATAAATTGATTTAGGAAACCTTTTAGCCTTTCTGCTAGCACTGCCGCAAATAATTTGTAATCTGCATTAAGAAGCGAAATAGGTCTATAATTCTGGATCAGGGATAAATCATTGCTTTCCTTCGGCAAGAGGGTTATTAATGCTTCTGACCAGGAATTCGGAATCTATCCCTCCTGGATTACCCCATTAAATAGTTCTGTCATATAAGGGCTTAAGACTTCCCATAGTGCCTTGTAATATTCTATTGGGAGGCCATCTGTACTGGGAGTCTTTCCTGTTTTTTGTTTTCTTATAAACCTTTCAATTTCCCCTTCGGTTATCTCCCTGTCCAGTATTTCCCTAGACATGTCCGATATTTTGGGTAGATCAGATTCTTCTAAATATTTCTTTATTTCCTGCTCAGACTTATCCTCTTTTCTATATAGATCGGAATAAAATTCCTGCGCTATTCTTTTCTTCGCTTCTTCCCCTGTAATCCATTCACCATTCCCATCTCTCAAGTTATGAATTCTACTCCTTTCCTTTTCTTTTTTAAATTGGTATGTAAGCCATCTTCCCTGTTTATTTGCGTTTTCAAATTGCCGTTGTTTCATCCACCTAATTTTTTTTTCTAAGTCCTTTTGGTCTAATAAGTTAATTTGATGTACTAATTTCAAATTCATATTGAGTTCTCTATTGTTTGGGTCCTGTTGCAACATAGCCTCACTTTTGGTCAAGTCTTCTAATAATTTATCTCGTTTAGCCCTCTCCTTCTTCCGTTTCCCCGCTATATAGTTTATCACTAAACCCCAAAACACTGCTTTAGCTGTTTCCCAAACATTTAAAAAGTTCGCATCTTCCTTATTATTTTCCTGAAAGAATAAGCCCATCTCCTTCTTTAAATAACTTAAGAATTGTTCATCTTTGAGGACCCTTACATCCATTCTCCACTTGGGCCTTGTTTTCAAGCCTCCCCATTTTATCCATAATGGATTGTGGTCTGCTCACTCATTGATGCCTGTTTCTACTTTCTGTGTTCCCTGCCTCAGTTCCCCCGACATCCAAACCGCATCTATCCGTGACCAAGATGAGTGCCTGGCGGAGAAATATGTGTACTGTCTATCTTCCGGATATTTTCCCTCCAAATGTCTCTAAGTCCAAATTCCTCTTGTATTTGATGGCAAATATTAGGCAATCTTTTCTTTGCTGATCTCTTTTTTCCCTCCTGATTCTTATTTCCAGATACATAATCTTTATCCTTATCATCTATGGCGTTGAAGTCCCCCACTACACAAATATATGAGTAATCAAGTTCTACCAATTTACTATAAAGATTCTGAAAAAAAACTTTTTGATTCCCATTAGGTGCATAAATACAAACCAATATGCCTTTTTTACCACAAATTTCTACTTCAATTATCAAAAGTCTCCCTTCTTCATCTGCAAAAATTAGTCTCGAGTTTATATGCTTTTGAACATAAATCGCTACTCCTCTTTTTTTAGTTTCCGCTAGAGATGTATATAATTGACCCAATTTGGTATAATTCAGTAAATAAAGATGATCTCTTTTCACGTGTACTTCTTGAAGGCATATAATATTCAAACGTGCTTTTATTTACTAAAGATCTTTTTTCTCTTATTTGGGCTATTCAGCCCATTGATGTTAACTGACAATAGTCGAATTTCCTCCCCCATCCCTTCTCCCTTCTGTTGCCCTTACTTGCCTTCTACTTGAAGTTTCTTTTTTGTTTGTCTTGTTTCTCTCTGATTTAGTCCCTTGGCTCCTATTTCTAACTGTATCTGCATCTGTCCTCTTCCTTTCTTTCTCCCACCTAGCTGTTCTGGTTCCCTTCTGTCTTCCTCCTCTAATTATTCTTCCTCACTCTTCTCCCACATCCGCTTCTAAAGGGTCCAAATGTCTTATAAAAAAGTCTCTGGCATCTCTAAGGTTATCAATTCTCACTTTTTTGTCAGCCCAAGTAAATTGTAACCCTTCCGGTAATAACCACCTGTATAGTACTTTGTGTTTTCTTAATTGAGTGGTTAAGAAATGATAGTTTCGTTGTATTTCCCATACCCGTCTGGGGAGTTGCTTCAGTATTATCAGTTGTTTGTCCTTATATGTCACCGTTTTGTCTCTTGACTTCAAAATCACTTCTTCCCTAAGAGCTTTTTTTGATAGTCTAACATGAACCTCTGTCGGAAGTCTCTGCCTCCTAGCATAACTTGTAAATACACGAAAAACATCATCTATATCTCTCAGGACATCTTTCTTAGTTATCTCCAGAATCCTAGCCAAAATATCCGCCACAATATCTCTTAAAGGCTCCCCCCATTCTTCCACCACATTTTGTATCCTCAAGTAAAAGGCTGAACTTTCCATTTCAAGAAATGTAATTTCTTCTTCAAGGGCCCTATTCACCGAGAGCTGCTCTCTTTCATTTCCATCCAATCTCTCCTCACATCGTCCCACTCTCTTCTCTACGTCTTGAACTTTACTCTCCTGTTGTGTCAACACCCCCTGAACACCTTCCAGCCTCTCGTTCAGCATTTTGATATCGTTTCTAACAGCTCCTAGCTCCCCTTTAAGGTCTGATGTTAAGTCCTCTAAATTTTTGGAGATATCTTCTTGATTTTTTGTCATCACCTCATACATTGCCTGCAGCATATTTTGTAGACTTAATAACGATGGAGGTTTCCCTGCAGCGGCCAAGTCCTCCAAAGATTTAGATGATGATGAAGATGATGATGTAGGTGTGGCTGGAGTAGCAACCGTTGGGAGTGTCAAAATTTTTTCCCCCGATTTTGTGGTCGTTACAATTGTTGCACTTGACATCTTGTTTATAGGGGTATTCCCAATCTCTTTCAAAATATCTTAATCAGCGTTTAAGTTAGTCAATTCAACAAATATATTATATTCCAAGTCCTTCAGGTCAAGTCTAGTCAATAAAGATAATAATCAATGGGGGTAATTCATTCAAACACGTATAATCAAGTACAAAACAAATTCAAATTTCTTCTCTCCTAAGAGCACAGTATATAGTGTAATTATACAGTTCGCCACTAGAGGGAGGTGAAGTACTGTTCCATACACACACCTTCTAATGATAGAAAAGAAGGAAGAAGAGTATTACTCTACCAAGGGATATATCTGTCCGTTCGACCACCGTTCTTAATTTAATTCTTAATTTATCAGCGGGGAGGGAGGAAATAAACCATCCATCAATACTTCCTACCAATCGAGTACAAATCCATATTTCAGTCTGCACAATTTAATAACGGCTCGAAGTTCCTGGTGTAATAAACTAGCAGCCGCTTTCCATGTCTTAGCTCCAATCGTAAAAGGGCACTCAGAACATTTCTCCACCACGACAGCACTCACAATAGGGAGATCAAAAGGATCAAAGGTCCATCACAATGTAGACTAATTTACATTAGAAGAGGGCTCCTTGCCCGTCTACGATTGGGTTTCCCTTCCAATATAGGTAGTCATCGCTTTGGGGCCGCCATTACTGGTGCTGTCTTCCCAGCCTGTGACAGGAGAGATTCGCCTTCGCGTGTCAGATTGCCACTCCACACGCGCTCTCTGCTCCTCTCCGCTTACGGCCGCCTCTCCAGGGCCGCCGCTGGCACAGATCGGATTGTGATCTGCTCAAATATTGGGTTCTATTTCTGTCTCTTGTACACATGTTTTCAGTTCTGATGACATCCATATTATATCTATTCTAGACCAGGATTTATGCCTATTTGAATAAAATGAATACTGAATTCTTGGGGTATGTTTTTCTCCATGAGAGAAACTTGAGATCCTATTTCTTCCATCATTTTAAAAAAGTTTTAGGGAGTGTTTTCCTAACCTTTTTACCTGTTTTACTGCTCTTGTAGTTGAGTTCTATATCTACAATTGCATTAAAGTCTCCTACCACACATATATTCCAATTCTATAATTTTCTTATGAAGTTTTCCATAAAACTCATCTTGTTTATTATTAGGAGCCTATATCACTATCAACAACATCTGTTTTTGACTTGTTACCTCCACCATCAATATTATTCCATCTTCATCTGCAAAGATTTCTCTAGCCCTGTGATGGCGAACCTATGGCACGCGTGCCACAGGTGGCATGTGGAGCCATATCTGTGGGCACATGAGCGTTGCCCTAGCTCAGCTCCAGCATGCATGCACGTGCCAGCCACCTGATTTTCAGGCCTTCTGGTCCCATCGGAAGTCGATAAATAAGCTGTTTCCTGCTCCAGAAGGCTTCCAGGGGGGTGGGGAAGGCCCTTTTTGCCCTCCTCAGGCTCCAAGAAAGCCTCTGGAGCCTGGGGAGGGCGAAAAATGGGCCTATAGGGTTCATCAGTAGCCTTTTTGAGCGTGGAGGGGTCGCACATGTATGCATGGGGGGAAGGGGTGGGGGGCGCATTGAATTATGGGTGTGGGTATGCGCACATGCGACCTCCCCCACCCCTGCATTCCCCCCGCTTTTGGCACGCAACTGCAAAAAGGTTAGCCAGTACTGCTCTAGCCTTTATTGTTTCTTTAATATATAGAACCATCCCCCTTTTCTTTTGCTGTGCTAGTGAAAAATATTTCCCAATTTTTGGGTAAGCTAATAGTTTATTGCTTTTTAATGTGAACCTCTTGCAGACAGATTAAAGCTAGTTTAAATTTTTCTAATTTATTAAAAATTCTTTTTGTTTTCATAGATGAGTTCAGTCCTTTTTTTTAAAAAAAAATTGATTTATATGCCGCCCTTCTCCGGAGACTCAGGGCGGCTTACAATGCGTTAAGCAATAGCCTTCATCCTTTTGTATATTTATACAAAGTCAGCTTATTGCCCCCACAAACTGGGTCCTCAATTTACCCACCTTAGAAAGGATGGAAGGCTGAGTCAACCTTGAGCCTGGTGAGAATTGAACTTGCAGTAATTGCAGGCAGCTGGATGTTAAATGCTGCCTTAGGAGGCATTAGCCTCCTACGCCACTCAGGCTCCTTTAATGTTGATAACAGTTTTGTTTCTTCTTTCATTGTTTACTTATAAATAGGTTTTGTTGTTCTAATTGATCTTATTTCTCTCTGTTCTTTCTGTCTTGCTACTTCTTGTTCCCTTCTCTCTTTTTGCTCTGTTTCGGTTTCTTCATGTTGTATGCTTCCCTCTGCTATCGCTTCCTCTTGTTTTTTGCCATCTATTTTCTCCCTTCTCTCTTCTTCCTCGTATGCTGCAAAGTGCTGATAAAAGAATTGTTCTGCTTTGTCTATTGTATCTAGTTTATGTCATTTTTTCCATCCAGGTCACCAATATTCCCTCAGGTATTAGCCATCTAAAGTTTACATCATGTTTTATTAGTTGTCTTGTCAGAAATTGGTACTGTATCCTTGTATCTCTTACTCTTCTGGGTATTTGTTTCAAGACTCCCTTTGTATTTCAATGGTGCATCTCTTGCTCTTTGAAGTATTTCCGCTCTTATTGCCTTCTTTGAAAATCTCACATCTCTGGGAAGTTTGTTCCTTCTCACATAGCTTGTGTATATTCTAAATATTTCATCAATCCCAGAGACGATTTATTGTTTACTCTTTTTCAACGCATCTGCCAACAATTCTGCCATTTTTTCAGCAAGATCTTCCCCTTTTTCCTCCTCAATATTCTGAAGTCTCAGGAAGTATTCCGTTCTATCCATCTCCAGCATAATTATGGATCGCTTTCTACCTTCCCCCAACAGTGAGGCAAGCCGACACTAAGGCTCAATGGGGCGAGCTGGAGAGTTATATTACCTGTATTGAAACCAAATTTCCAGCGCTGCATATCTTTATAGGGGGTGACTTTAATGCCCGATTGGGAGGCCAAGTTCCCCCATCGATTGAGGCATTCTACTCCCAAGAAATCTGCCAGGCTATAGGACACCAGATTTCAGCCAGGCATTCTAAGGATAAATTAACAAATTTTGCCGGCGTTCAGCTAGCCCTTTTAGCATCCCAACATAATAAGATAATCCTTAATGGGAGTACCCCAGGTGATATAGCGGGTGAATTTACTTTCAGTTCCTCACAGGGGAGTAGTGTTATTAATTTTGTGCTGGTTTCCCAGCTACTAAGACAGGCAGTCCATGTCTTTTTTGTGGACTGCCTCACGGAGAGCGATCACTACCTCCTGGTTACAATTATTGGGCTCTTTTCAAATATACATCTGCCTAGGGGCCCCCAAATATTGGATCCCTATGTGGCCTCGTATGCAAGGAGGATCAAATGGTCTTCCAAGACTGAAAGAAAGTTCCGCTCTCTTTTATCATCTCCGGAGTGTCTTAGCCTATACAATCAGGCCCTAAGATGCAGTGATTCAGAGGCAATCTCGTCTTTCGAATCACTAATTAATAGTGTCCAAAGGGAGCTAGGAGCTGACCGTACGCCAAGTGGCCCATATCATCCAAGAAGCAATCCCTGGTTTGATGAAGAATGTCTGCTGCTTAGGAACAAGATTAGTCAGGTTTACCTGCTTTATCGTAATCGAGGGGATAAACCTGAGGACTATTATTGCCTGAAGCGGGAGTATAAAGGATTGTTAAGAAAAAGAGGGCTAAAGAAAATGAGAAGTGGGATCTAATTCTCCTCTCCATCCAGCAGAAGAACACTCGACTATTTTGGCAAATTGTTGCCAGTTCGTTGCCTGATCATCAAGAACTCCCTCTCTGTTGTATCTCCAACAGAGATTAGGAAAACCATTTTGGGTCAATCTTCAAGGCTTCAATAGTCACGACCGGACTTGGACCACAACTGCCCCCTGCAATTCCGGACTGGCATCCTGTGACTCACACTGAGATTAGTGAGTTTATCTCTGAAATCAAGTCAGGCAAAACCCCTGGCCCTGATGCTATACCCCCTGATTTGCTAAAATCTAATCCCGAGTGGTGGATTCCTCTTTTAGTAACACTCTTCACCCATATTAATACCTCTGGCAGGATCTCTACCTCCTGGAGTCTAGCAATCATTGTTCCTGTTTTTAAACGAGGAAATAGGAACAACCCAGCCAATTATTGTCCTATAAGTCTGCTCTCCATCATTGGAAAATCGTATGCTAAATATCTCCAACGCAGACTCCTCACCTGGGTCGAGGAATCCAACATCATTGATGTTGAACAGATTGGGTTCAAAGCGGGCTGTGCCACATTGGACCACTGCTTTGTCCTAGCGCACCTGGTTGATAAATACACCACCATACCAGGTGGTAAACTTTTTACTGCTTTTATTGATCTAAAGGCAGTGTTTGTTTCAATCCCAAGGGAATTGTTGTGGTCAAAATTGCTCAAAAGTTCCATTGATAGACGTCTTCTGTTCTTAATTAGATCCCTACATAATCAGACTTTTAGTCAGGTCAGGTGTGGTTTGCAGGGAGAATTCTCTAATCCTATCCTGATAAAGAGCAGAGTAAGGCAGGACTATGTCCTGGCTCCTCTTTTGTTTAATTTATTCTTATCTGACTTGGTCTCTTACATTGGACATACTGAGTCCCATGCCCCAAAGTTGTCAACTACGAAGATCCCGCTTCTCTTTTCTGCTGCTGATGCGGTCCTCCTATCACTGTCAAGGCTTGGTCTGAAAAGGCTACTTTCTGCATTTGGGTCCTACTGCGCTGAGAATGGATGTTGGTCTTACCTGATATGTCCTTTCTCGATCAGGAGGAAACAACAGTCAGGCTGGGGTATGACTCGTCTATGCAGCATGGGACCGAGTCTGCCAAATTTGAATAGCTCCGCCCTCTTGACCCAGTGTTTCGGCAAGGGCGCTGGCGCAGACTGACATGTCTTCCTGAAATGAGAGAGAATTAGTAGAGCTTCCCACCCGTCAATCCCATCAGGCCAGACCAAAGGGTGGGGCTGACTGTCATTTCCTCCTGATCGAGAAAGGACGTATCAGGTAAGACCAACGTCCATTCTCCGGAAGGAGGGAAGCGACAGTCAGGCTGGGGACATACCAAAGCTGCATGTCCACCAGGGAGGAAGAGGTCTGGCCCGAGGTGTTTAAGAGCGATGCACTGCCTGCAGCACCCGATGGCCGAAAGCTGCATCCAAGGATGCAAACGAGTCCACTCGGTAGTGTCGAATGAACGGGGAGATAGATGTCCAAGTGGTAGTGCGGCAGACCTCCTCTAGGGGTGCTTGAGTCACCCACACAGCCGATGTGGCTGCACTCCTGGTCAAGTGAGCCATGACGTGATGGGGCACGGGGAGTTTCAGCTGCTGATAGGCCGTGGCGATGGTAGCCCTGATCCAACGGCCCAGGGTAGGACTCTTGATGCGGGAACCGATGGACTCCGGTTGGAAGGAAACAAATAGCGCTTCCGTTTTGCGGAGGGGAGCGGTCCTAGTGATATAAATCTTCAGAGCCCTACGAACGTCCAGGGAGTGCCAGGATTGTTCTAGTCTGTGTGCTGGGCACGGGCAAAAATCTGGGAGAACCAGCTCCTGTGCTCTGTGGAAGAGTGAATTGATCTTGGGGAGGGAAACCGGATCCAGGCGAAGGACCACCCTGTCGTTGTGGAAAATACAAAGGTCACTGCGGACTGAGAGGGCAGCCAACTCCGAGATCTGATGGGCAGAGGTGATGGCGAGGAGGAAGGAGACTTTGAATGACAAGAAGTGGAAGGAAACCTGCCGGAGAGGCTTGAACGGAGACAAAGTCAGCGCCTAAGGACCTTGTTGAGGTTCCAGGTAGGATACCTGTGAGTGGTTGGAGGACGCAGGTTAGTTGCCCCTCGCAAAAAATTGCGGATGAACGAGTGCCGGGACAGAGAATCCGGTGACCCACAGGAGAGAACTGAAGCGAGAGCGGCTACTTGACAGCAGAATGTGTTAGGGGCCAAGCCCGCCTCGAAGCCATCCTGAAGGAAGGAGAGAATCTGAATGTCGGAGGCGGACAGTGGGTCAGTCGAGGACCACTTGCACCAAGATGAGAAGGTGTCCCATGTGGCCCCGTAGATGTGAGTTGTTGACGGTCGGCGAGCAGCTTGAATGGTTGAAATAACTCAAGAAGGAATGCTGGCCGCCTTCAAAAGGCACCGCTCAACCTCCAGACAGTTAGTTGGAGCCACGTGGGGTCTGGGTGTCGGAGGGCTCCCTGGGTTAGTTCCATCCTGGTGTCCGGGATGCACCAATGGTTGGCTGTCGACAGAGAGATTAAGTCTGCATATCACGGCCGCCGAGGCCAGTGTGGAGCAACAGGAATGAGTTCCGCTCTCTCATCTAGCATCTTGCGGACAACTCGCGGTATTAACGGCAGAGGGGGGAACGCATAGAGCAGTCCGGGCGGCCAGGGGCTGCGCAGGGCTTTTGTGGCTTTGGCTTGTGGATCCGGGAACCGGGAGAAGTACCTGGGCAGTTGGTGTTTGGCTTTTAAGGCAAAGAGATTGACCACTGGGCTCCCGAACTGGGTCACAATCTCCTGGAAGAGAGCTGGAGGGATGCTCCATTCGCCTTGATCCACCTGACCGCGACTGAGGGTGTCCGCCTGAACGTTCGTGACTCCGGAAATATGGTCCGCCCTGATGGAGTTGAGGTGGGCTTTGGCCCAGCTACCCAGTAGGATGGTTTCTGTTAGAAGAGCTCTGGAGTTAGTACCACCCATCTTGTTGATGTGCGCCTTTGTAGACATGTCCGTTAGGACCAGGATGTCCTTGCCCTCCACCAAGCTGCGGAAGCGGACGAGGGCTAGGCGGACCACTCTCAGTTCCAGAAAATTGATGCTGCAGTGACGTTCTTGATCGGACCACTGCCCCTGCGCCATGTGATGTTGCAGGTGGGCCCCCCAACCTGATAAGCTGGCGTCTGTCATGAGCTTGAGGCGGAGAGGCTCCCGGTAATTGCTGCCCTGTGAAATGGCCTCCGAGGTCCACCACTAGAGAGACAAGATGACAGGTTGAGGCAGTCTCAGGCAGGTCACCGAGATGCCTTGTCCGGACCGTTGATGTGGCAGCAGGAACCACTGCAGCTGTCTGCTATGCAAGCGAGACCAGGGGACGATGCCGAACGTGGAAACCATTTTGCCCAAGAGACAAGATAGCTTAAGGGCGGAAGCTGAACCCTCTGACCTACACTGACTAGCTAAAGCTCGAAGGCTCCCTTGGCGATCAGGGGATAGGGACACTTGGGAGTACACTGTGTCAATGGCTGCCCCCAAATGAAGGATGTGAGTGGAAGGAGAAAGGTGACTCTTAGGCCAATTAACAGAAAATCCATGACTCTGAATGAGGGAGAGAACTGTAGAGAGATCCTGATGGGCAGAGGAAAGGGATCAGGAGAGAATGAGAATGTCATCTAAATAGAATTGCAGACAGATGGGAAGGGAACGAATATGCCCGATCAAGGCATCCATTACCTTAGTAAAAACCCAAGGGGCCGAGGAAAGGCCAAAGGGCAAGGCCCTGTATTGGAAATGTTCGTCCTTGTAGAGGAAACGGAGAAAATGCCGGTGCGGGGAGGGGCTATAGGGATGTGGAGGTAAGCCTCCGTTAGGTCAATGGAGGACAGGAAATCCCCCGGGCGGACACTCCAAGATGCTAAACAGAGTATGCATCTTGAACTGGCGATAGATGATGTACCAGTTCAAGGCCTTGAGGTCTAAGATAACCCTCAGCCCCCCGAGGATTTCCTGACAATAAAAAGACGGGAATAAAACCCCTAGTCCTGCTGGTCCTGGGGAACCCATTGAATCGCTCGGATAGAGAGGAGATGCTGAATGGCTGAGGAGACCAGGGCCTGCTTGATCGGGTCGTGAGAGACCGGGCAAGCGAGGAAAACGGGTAGGGGGGAGTGAGAAATTCCAAATAAAGACCCGATTTTATAGTGAATAGCATCCAGGCATCAGAGATGGAAACTTGCCATTGGTCATAAAAGTAGGACAACCGTCCACCAATGGGAAGATCCAAGAGGGATCTATCTACCTTTCCTGGAAAAACGTCCCCTTCCACCCCGAAAGGACCGCCGAGGGGGGTACTTGCCCCCAGATCTGACCTGTGAGTCAAGTTGTTGTGATCTAGGTGGGACGGTGCGCTGATAGCGATATGAGATGGAGTCGGAGGCTCGAAAGGACTGGAACCAAGGATAGGGTGAGTAGCGGGAGTCTGCCCGCCTGTTGGCTGAAGGAAGAATCTTGCGCCTGTCTCTCGTCTCGATCAGAAGAGGCTCCAGAGGAGGACCAAACAGGCTCCCGGTGGAATAGAGAGCAGAGGCCAGCTGCCATTTACTGCACATGTCCGCTTGCCAACTTCTGAGCCACAGGAGGTGGCACGATGTAACCGAGAAGCCTAGGGCCTTAGCCGCAAACCTGGTGGCATTCAGTGTTGCATCGGTCGAGTATTCAAGAGCTGCTGAGATCTTGTTCAGGTCCTGATGGGCCCTGGTGTCGGAGTGTGGAATGTGATCCTGGAGCTGCTTGAGCCAGAGGAGGGCCGCCCGGTTGAAGAAGGACGCCAAAGTAGAGGCCCTGATCGCCCAGGCCGCTGCCTGGTGTCCTTTAACCAGGGTCTTCTCGGCCCGCTTATCCTCCGGCCGGAGGGAATCTTCCGGGGGCCCCATCGGATGAACCAGATTAGAAAGAGCCACAATGGGTGGATCCACGACAGGTGGTTGTAGAAGGTCATACATGGTCGATGCTGAGTTGTAAAGGTGTTTGTCCAGGCCATTGGGGCTGGGACCAGCTTCCGGCAAAGCCCATTGACGGTGGAGAACGTCCAGGAAAAGCTTGGGTGCTGAGATGGTTTCGGGATCGATGGTTGGCTCGGCAAATAAGGCTGAGGCAGTATCCAAAGAGGACCGAGCGCTGGAAAAACAGGGGACCTCCCCTAATCTAGTGGTTGCAATTGCCTTATAAAGCAGTGAATGAAACATCTGAGGCCGGAAAAGGCCTATGAAGGGGGCTTGATCAGGGAGAAACCACTTGTCATCAGATAGGGCAGAGTCCAGAACGTCGTCTGCCCCGTAAATGGACCCCTGGTCTGGAGAAGTGGGGGACCCAGCCAGGTTCTGATCGGAGATGTAATCATCTACTCCGCGGTGTGCTGAGGAGGTTGTGATGGAGAAGCGGTCTCCGCAGGCAAGCTCCCCTGTTGTAGGCATTGGGCAAGGCTTTGTTTAATTGCCCTTGTCAGAATAGCCTCTAAGGTCTCAGGTAGCTGAACAGAGGTCTCCCGGGTAGGAGGGGCCTGAGCGGCTTGAGCCCTGGGGAGAAGAGCCCTAGGGAGTCGGAGGTGCAGACACTGTTTGAAACAAAGGCTCCTTCCCGGGGGAGGGGCAGGGCCCTCAGGGGCTGGGCGGTCTGGAGACAGTCCCCTGGTCATCCTCCTGGGAGAGAGACCCTGTGGTAGAGGAGGCTCACGAGGCAGGTGGAGGGTCCTGAGGCCTCGATTGAGATTGGGCCTTGGAAAAGGCTTTTTCCATTGCCTTATGCCTGTGCAGTTCATCCCTGGATGAGGGAAACACAGCCGTGGAAGAGGTTTCGGGCGCTCTTTGTGGCAGTCCCTGGTAGCTACCTCTCCCTGGTGTTAGCTGACTCCTATACTTCTCGATGGGAGAGGGAGCTGACGAAGAAACTCCACCTGCTAGGTTTTTTGGGGGATGCATTGGGAGACTATGGCCTTAAGGACGCCCAATCTAGGGTAGTCCAACGGCTTGTGGACATAGACTTGCAATATCTAAGAGCTAGAGCTAATAAAATCTCCCCTCTGACCTTCAGCCAATTTAACAATTATGGACTGAGGGTGGCCTCATATTTTTACACTTTAACCATCCTTAAGTATAGAAGAGTCTTCACCCTTGCTCGTTTCAATGTCTTGCCCTCAGCACTGCTGGACGGACGATTTAAGAGGCTCCTGATAAGTGAGCGGTTATGCCCCTGTGATAGAGCTGAGGTTGAAACTGTGTGATCTGTCCCCGTCCACACACACACACAAACACAGCCAGCCGAGGGTTAAGGAAACACTTTGGCACACACCCAGGTCTTTATCTCCAACTTGGCAGCGATTTACACACCGTCTGCCAAGTGCGTTTATTTCCACAAAACAGAAAGATAAGATACTTAGCGTACAAAAGTCCAATCAGAATAATATTTCTTTCAGCAGTTTCCGGACGAGGCTTTAGTGACTATCGCTGGCCACCACCCTCTATTATATAGTCTCTGGGGTGTGGTCCAGTGACTCAGTTCTAATCCCTAGCACGCCTCCTGAGCTGCTGCAATCGTTTATCACGCCTTCGGAGGCGTGCGTCCAGGAATGATGTCTCTCCCTCGCTCTCATCCGAGCCACCTGTCTCCCTGCTAATCTCCTCTCCCTCAGCCGGCACCTGAGACAGTGCCAGAGGGGAGGGGCCTGGAGAGGGAGACCTGGCTGACTCCTCTTCCTCATGCTCGGAGCTTTCTTCCTCCGATGGGACAGGCTCAGAGGGCGGGGCCACAACACTGTGGAGCATGTTCTTTTATACTGCCCTATGTATAACGCAGGCAGGACTAAATTACTGTCTCTCTTAGAAACAGATCTCTCTGGATCCAATGCTAGTAATTTGACCTTATATTGTTTCGGGGATGGCTCCTCACACATTACTTTTCAGGTTCTAAATTTTTTTTAAGAGCTGTAACTATTAGAGGAGAATGCTGTAATTCCTCTCAGCCATGGCTTCTGGTAGCCAACTGTCTATGATGTTACTTTCCCCACGTTCTTTTGCAATTATATTTGTATTTTGGTCTGTGACAGCAAATAAAAGTTATATATATGGATCGCTCAAGCTCATTATCTACCTAAGTCAGTCTGTAATCCATCTCTTCTATTTTCTTATCTGTTTGCTCTGTCTTCTCTTCCATTTTCTGAATCCGTTGTTCATTTTTAGTGATTATTTGTTGGATGTTATCTGTTTTATTCTCCATCTTTTGTTCCATCTTTTGCATCCTATCTGCCAAATCATCATGATTCTTGGCCATGGCTTCTTGCAGAAATGAAAACATAGTTTTCATTTCTGACCGAAAAGTATTTAATCTTTTGTTCTACAACATGGTGTCTATAGGACGTTGACTTGCTGGCCTTGATGTGCTGCTGCTGGTGGTCGTGGTGGTGCAGATGATGTATTTTTTCTCCCTGTTTTGCTTAAATTTGTATTGCTTGTCATTTTGATAATTTTAGGTAGTAAAATATTTTAAGTAATAATTATTTAACAGAGACAACTAATCAATAATCAAACAATAATAAATCCAATAATACAATATTCTACAGTATCCAACTTAAAGAGTACACCTGAAGCAGTCCAACAATTTCCTTTCTTATTCCCAGTTCTTGATTTCAGACCTCAAGTCACTTTACTTTTTTAGCTGTTGTATTACACAAAGCCAAAATATCCATAATCCAAAATGCTCTTCAAAAAGGTGGTTTTCTTTTTTGATAAATTTCAATCCACAAAGGCTCACCAAACCCCAAAATTGTATCATCCAATTATAAATCACCAAAAAGGAGAACTAAAAGATCAAAGTCTTCACTGTCTTTATAAACAACTTCTATTATTTTCCAGTTTCAGTTGCTCAATTTATAAAATCCATATCCAGTCAGAGAGCTACAGTGTTTAAAACTTACATTGTTTCCACTCTCTTTCTTCTCTCTGTAAACAATTCCCAGGTGCAGGCAATTTATCTGAATCTTTTAACAATGTTCTTTCAATAAACTGCCCAAGGTTAATTTTTAACTCACTTTCTTTTCTTCACTTTCTTTCTGTAACGGTTTTCTTTGGCCAGCAGGTGTCACTGTTCCTCTATTTCTCTTCTGCTACACTCCTTTAACTTCCTTTAACATACGCCAAATCTTTTTCCTTTAGAGGTTCCCGAGTTTTATATTTCCCCCAAAAAAGTTTTAGTTCAATGAAATCCAATTAATCCAATTAATATTATCCTTAGAATAACCAGTCCGGATTTCCTCTTTTAACACTTATTTCTTTCTAAAACAGTTCAAATTCTTCTCTGGATCTATTTCAGCTTTGTGCTTATTCGTCGCTATTCTCAGGGACTTCTTTCACAGTCCCACTGTCACTCAAACCAGTTTTAAAAGGGGCAAATTCCTCAACAGAAGTGGAACATTCTCACCCAGTCACCACACTGTTCTTCCTCAATCTTCACTCATTCTTCTCCTGTCAGGCTCTCACAGCCTTGGTCAGGGACTCAATGGCCGTCTTTTTGTTCCTACTGGTTTGAGAGCTTTCCTCTGGATCAAACAAGGAGTTCGCAATCTCCTTGTGATCTATGGAGTGTCCTCTCTTCTTCACCACCCCTCAAGGGTGGCTTAGGTCCCTTGGGACCCTCTGGCAGGAGGAATTTGGCAAACTTCCATAGAGCCCTATGGAATACACTGTATTGCCGCGACGTCAGCCCCGCCCTCCATCTCTAGCCCTCCCTCTGTTGATGCAGCTTAGGACTGCTCCGACTTTTTTGATAGCCACAGCAGACTGCTGGCTCATACTTAAATAGTTGTCCACTGGGACACCTAGATCCCTCTCATAATCACTGCTGTTGAGCGAGGTACCACATTTCTATACCTGTGCATTTGTTTTTTCTTTTCTAAGTGTACAATCTTGCTTTTCTTGCCACTGAATGGCATTCATTTTGTTCAATATCCTGGAGCACTGGGGAACCACCAGAGGACTGGAAAAGAGCTGATTTATTATTTATTTTATTTTTATTTTATTTTGAATTTGTATACCGCCCTTCTCCCTGAGGACTCAGGGCGGTGAACAGCCAAGTAAAAACATCAAGTACAAATATTAAAATACAGTTAAAAATATACATATATAAATTTGGCCCCGTTAATTAAAAACAATAAACAAAACACTTAAAAACACTTTAAAAAAAAAAAAATTAGGCCAGCCCGGCTTGCTGGAAAAGGAAGGTTTTAAGGGCACGGCGGAAGGCACTGAGGTCTTGGATTCTCCTTATCTCTGGAGGCAGTTGGTTCCAGAGGGTAGGTGCCCCCACAGAGAAGGCCCTCCCCCTGGGGGTCACCAGCCTACACTGTTTGGCTGATGGCACCCCAAGGAGGCCCTCTCTGTGGGAGCGCAGGGGTCGATGGGAGGTCATCGGTGGCAGCAGGCGGTCTCGAAGATAGCTAGGCCCTATGTCATGGAGCGCTTTAAAGGTGATAACCAACACCTTGAAGCGCACCCGGAAGACCACTGGGAGCCAGTGCAGCTCGCGCAGGAGCGGTGTTACATGGGAGCGCCAAGCTGCTCCCATCACTACCCGCGCTTCTGCGTTCTGGACCAGTTGGAGCCTCCGGGTGCTCTTCAAGGGGAGCCCCATGTAGAGAGCGTTGCAGTAATCAAGGCAAGAGGTGACGAGGGCATGAGTGACTGTGCACAGGGAATCCCGATCAAGAAAGAGCCGCAACTGGTGAATTAGGCAAACCTGACAAAAGGTCCCCCTGGTTACAGCCGTCAGATGTTCCTCCAAGGACAGCTGCGTATCCAGGAGGACTCCCAGATTGCGAGCCCTCTCAGTGGGGGCCAACGACTCGCCCCCAATAGTCAGTGATGGAGTCAACTGACTATATCGGGATGCCGGGAGCCACAGCCACTCAGTCTTGGAAGGGTTGAGCCTGAGCTTGTTCTTCCCCATCCAGATCCGCACAGCCTCCAGGCACTGGGACATCACTTCAAGGGCATCGTTGGGGTGGCCTGGGGTGGAGATGTACAGCTGGGTGTCATCAGCGTACTGGTGGTATCTCACCCCAAAGCCACGGATGATCTTGCCCAGCGGCTTCACATAAATGTTGAACAGAAGGGGCGAGAGGACTGACCCCTGAGGCACTCCACATATAAGAGGCCTTGAGGTCGACCTCTGTCCCCCTGCCAACACAAACTGCGACCGGTCGGAGAGAAAGGAGGAGAACCACCGTAATACGGTGCCCCCTATCCCCAACTCTTCCAACCGGTGCAGCATGATACCATGGTCGATGGTATCAAAAGCCGCTGAGAGGTCTAACAGGACCAGAACAGAGGAGCAACCCCTGTCCCGAGCCCTCCAGAGATCATCAACCAACGCGACCAATGCCGTTTCCGTGCTGTGCCCAGGCCTGAAACCCGACTGGAACGGATCTAGATAGGATGTTTCCTCCAGGAATTGCGGAAACTGTCGCGCGACCACACTCTCAACAACCTTCGCAATGAAGCGAAGGTTGGAGACAGGACGATAGTTGGCCAATGATGTGGTTCCCATCCTTAAAAAGGGGGAAAAACTGACCCAGGAAACTGCAGACCGATCAGCCTAACATCAATCCTGGGAGGATACTGGAAAAGATAATAAAACAGATCTGCCAACATCTAGAAATGAGTAAAGTAATAACTAGAAGTCAGCATGGCTTTGTTAAAAACAAATCACGCCAAACCAATCTTATTTCATTCTTCAACATAGTGACTACCGTATTTTTCGGAGTATAAGACGCACCAGAATATAAGACGCACCTTAGTTTTTGGGGAAGAAAATAAGAAAAAAGCTGATTGGCAGGTAGATCAGCCTCCCGGAATACCCCCAATTAGCTATTCCCAGAGGTGAATTTTAGCAACAGGTTCCTTGGTTGTGAGCTCTGTGCCTTGCTTTTTTTTGGCTTTTTTTTCTGCTTCTGAAACTCTGTTTCAGAAAAAAACTTTTCTTCCTGCCTCTGAAAGCCTCCAAAACAGAGCTTCAGAAAAAAAGCCTCTGAAGTTCTGTTTGGGGACTTCTTTTCTGAAGCTCTGTTTGAGGGCTTCTTTTCTTCTCTTTTTTTTGTAAATATTTTTTTTTATTGCAAGAGTTTTACAATTACATTTTCACCCCTTTCCCCCCCCCCTCCACCCACCCCAAACTTCCCAACCTCCCTAACCCACCCTAACCCTCCCCTCCCCCCGGACTTCCGCACAGTATACTCTACTACTGTAAATATTTTTTATTTTTTTCAAACATAAACATAAAATATAACTTTCAAGAACAGAATCTCGATCTGGTCATAGATAGTTACCACACTTACATTCCTTTAACAAGCTCCATTCAATTTCCTGTTACATCTTTTACGGATAGAAATTCAAAACATAAAAGAACAGATTTTAACATAAAGTCTAACAGCTTCACCTAAACAAATCCATTATATCAATACAATTTTAATTTCAAATTAACTTTCGCTCATTTTTATATCTATATATCAATCCTGATTTTATCTTGTTCTTCTTCACCTTGTATCTTTTACCATCAGTGTCAGAATAATTTTTAACAATATTCTAACCTCTTATTCTAATTATTTACCTTACAATTTTATCACCACAAATCTTAATTTCAAGTTCAATACAACACTATTTTTATTACACTTTATTACACAAAATTCTATCTAATTCTTAATCTCTTGACCCTTTTCCTCAAATCTTAGTATATTAAACATACTTAAAAACATTTATTATCTATTACAGTTTTCATACTACACAGATTTATCACAAAAACATGTTGTATTTAAACTAATTTCCAGCATATTTTCTTCCATACCTCCCTCTATTGTTTGGCTGTTTTCCAGCATATTATGTTTGGCTGATTCCCAGCATAGTCTCCTCCAGAACACCAACTATTTTTGGCTAATTTCCAGTATGGTCTCCTCCAAGCCTACCACCATTATTGGCTAATTTCCAACATATTTTCCAGCATAATCTCCTCCAACTCTCCTCCTATTTGCTTGGCTGATTTCCAGCATTTTATTGACTGATTTCCAGCATATTATATTTGGCTGATTTCCAGCATAGTCCCCTCCAGGGCTCCCACTCTTGTTTGGCTGGTTTCCAGCATTTTAACTAGTTTCCAATGTATTTCCTCCGAGTCTCAAACTCTTATCTAGTTGGTATCCATCCCTCTTATTTTAATTTTCTCTTACAATATAGTTATCTATTTTGTGTCAGTTTCCCAACATGCTCTTTCAAATTAATTCTCAGTATATTTCATAATAATCATCATTTCCACCATATATTAAATTAAATCACAATTTGTTGCTAAAATCTGTGTATCTTATAATTTGTTCAATAAAACCTTAGTCAAGCATAATCACCAATCTAGCATTTGTTTGCATATTAAAATTAAAACATATTACATCAAACAGTAAATTTTCTTTATATATATATAATCTTATTTTCTATTTTTATTACTCCAAAAACCCTCCTGTTTTTATCCAAAAATCATATATACCTTTAGGCTTTTAAACTTTACATTTCAATTTATACATTTCAATTTATCTACTTTATTTCTTCCTTTTCTTCCTTTTTCTATCTGTCCATAAATGTTCCATTTCAAAGTTCATCTGTTCAAATTAAAAAAATTCTGTATGTCCCTTTAATGCTTTATAATGTCTGTTCCATGTGTGATGCATCAACTTCCTGTCTTTTATTCCTAGGCCACACCTAATTTTTTTGCTAAGCTTGTTAATTTCCATTGTCAAATGTCCAAAATATTCCTTCCTTCTTCTCAAAATCATCCAGGACAGAATAGGGATCTCCAAATTCCATAGATCTAATGTTAATTTCAAAGTAATCCAAGATAAAAAGCCATTTAAAAAGTTTCTTTTCCAAACGGAAAGGGAAATCTTTTCAATCCACTCTCCTGCTTAGTCACCGCAGACTCCATGGCAATTATGTAGCCATCCATCTGTCTTTCTTCATTAGCTTCATTAACTTTCAAAGGTGTAAACTCCCAAAGATACATTTCTCCAATCCACTCAAAAAAAAAGGAAAAGTCACTTTTCTAAGTTGTTAAAAGCCAATTCTTCCAAATTTACTAAAACAAAGTCTGTCTTGGGTCTTTATTTCCATTTTTTTTCTTTTTGATCTTCAAGCCCCACAGATCTGTAGCCGCTATTTAAAGTTGGGGTCTTATTTTTTTTCAAAAAATCCAAATAATCCTGTTGTTTTGCCTGGGTTGGTGTCACTCACCCGGCTTCGAGATACTTGCTCTTTCTTCTTCTTCTCTCCTGCACGATCTTGTGTCCCGGTCTGCTGCGGCTTTATGGCAGCCGCCATGGCTGCCTACCCCCACCGCCGACTTCAGGGGTTCCCTCTGGCCTCCGAGGAACTTTCCTGTTCCTCTTGGCACACCGAGGCACTCCTCTTCACCCACCCATCCCTGCAAGATGGGGAATGGTCCGAAGACTGATCGGACGGTGGTTTGTCAGTCGGGGTTTTCACGGGCTCGTTAGAGCCTGCTATTTCCCTGACTGTGGCGCCGTGGCTCCAGACCGGAAGTCCGAGGGCTTTTTTTCTGAAGCTTTGTTTGGGGGCTTTTTTTTTCTGAAGCTCTGTTTGGGGGCTTCTTTTCTGAAGCTTCTTTTCTGATGCTTTTTTCAGCCTCTGAAACCTCTGTTTGAGAAGCTGGGTGGGGGTACATTTGGAGTATGAGACGCATCCAGATTTTCACCCTCTTTGGGGAAAAAAGGTGCATCTTACACTCTGAAAAATATGGTAGATATTTATGGTCGAAAAATATGGTATTTTCCAGAGTATAAGATGACTGGGCGTATAAGACGACCCCCGAATTTTCCTGTTAAAATCTAGGGTTTGGGCTATACTCGCCGTATAAGACTACCTCTCTTCCAACGCACACCAAATAAAAATTAAAAAATATCAACTGGCTCACCCACAATGTAAAAGCAGCTGTGCTAGACCCAAAATGGCCCCTGCAACAAGCAGGAACCTCACACAGCCACAAAAAGCCCCAAAACCCAACTTTCACACTTTACACACACAAAATTCCACATACAGCTTTGTGAGATTTTGTGTGTTTGTGTAGTTAAGAGTGAAACACTACAAAAACACACTAAATCTCAGAAAGCTGCACAAATATTATTTTATTTTATTTTATTTTTATTTTTATATGAAAGCTAAATTTAAAACTTCCTAAACTTTAAATGGCTAGGTCTAAAAAAGAACAACTAAAAATACCCCAATTAACTATTTGTTTTAAAGATCCCAAAGGGGAAAAAAACTTACCCAATAGAACAGGGGTCTCCAACCTTGGCAACTTTAAGACTTGCAGACTTCAACTCCCAGAATTCCTCAGCCAGCTTTGTTTTGCTGGCTGAGGAATTCTGGGAATTGAAGTCCACAACTCCTTGCCTGCTTGATTGCAGGCAGGGAGTGGCTTGCTGATGGAATGGATTCAGGCAAGCGAAGCAAGGCAAGCGTTGCGACTAGCAGCTAAGGTAAGCAAGCTGGAGGGGGAAAACTTTTTTCCTTCTTCATGGCTCTGGCGATCCCAGCTGAGTTGCCTGATTAGCAGATCATCAGAGCTTGGATCGCCAGAGCCATTTAAGGCTTGTCAGAGCCTTTCAGGCTGGTCTGCCTGGTTACAGGAGAACGTCACCCGGCGTATAAGACGACCCCCGACTTTTGAGAAGATTTTCATGTGTTAAAAAGTCGTCTTATATGCTGGAAAATACAGTACTTAGATTTCAGCAAAGCATTCGACAAAGTAGACCACAACCTACATCTTGATTTGTAACTGGCTGACAAACCGTATTCAATGAGTAGTTTTTAATGTATTACATCTACATGGAGTGGGGTACCACAAGGTTCCCTCTCAGGCCCAGTACTCTTCAATATCTTCATAAGCGACTTAGATGAGGGAATAGAAGGGGAACTTACCAAATTTGCAGATGATACTAAGCTGCTAGGAATAGCCAACAACCTAGATCAGGGGTATCAAACACAAGGCCTGCGGGCTGCGATGTCAGATCTGGCCTATGGGGCCATCCTGGAAAATGTAATGGGCCGGCCCATGTCGCTTTGGCCCTGTCTACCCAATGCGAAGATGAAACATCATACCAGCATGGCTTCAGCCCGGTCTACCCAGTGCAAAGAGGAAAGATGCCGGCAATTTGGGGAGTGGCATCAAGCTGGCCCTGCCCGCCCACCCAGTTGACCACGCCCGCCCAGCCCCTTGAGGTCAACCACAGCCCCACTCTTCTTCAGGAAAAGAAGGAGAGGAGAGCCGGTGGGCGAGAGTAGAGCTCCCCGAAAGCCCTCTGGAACATTTCCAGAGGCTTGGAGGGTGAGAGCTCCCCAGCCAGCCCGCCAAGAAGCTCCGGAGCCAGGACGACTCTGCGAAAGCAGAGCGAGAAGCCGCGATCTGATCCTGCTTTTAAAAGTGAGTTTGATTGACTACAAGCGCAGGCAGAGCGGAAAACAGGAGAACAAGCCTTAAAAGTACAGAGCTTAACTCCGAAGTTACTTTGTTTCAATTTGAATCTTAAGCTGGAGGCGGAAGATGGCGTCTTTGTTATGGTTTTGAAAGTGAAAGCCAGAAACGAAAGTGCTTGAGAACTTTGCGCTGGGAGAGTGGATTAGCTGCCTATTAACTGCTGGGAACTGAGAGTTTGTGGAGGAAAGAGAAAAAAAAAACTACTCTGCCTGGCAAATTAGAGACTATAAATTACAAACATCTTTAAAGACTTTGTGGCTTTTAAAGAAAAGAGCGGGGGGGGAGAGGTCAACCACAGCCCTGATGCGGCTCTCAATGAAATTGAATTTGACACCCCTGTCCTAGATGATAGGCTTAAGATTCAGATGGATCTTGACAGACTTGAACACTGGGCCCTATCTAACAAAATGAAATTCAATGTAGAGAAAAGTAGTCTTACACTTAGGCAAGAAAAACCAAAAATACACATATAGACTGGGTGAAACCAGGCTTAATAGCAGTAACTGTGAGAGGGATTTTGGAGTCTTTTTTTTTTTTTATTGCAAAAGTTTTACAATTACATTTTCACCCCTTTCCCCCCCCAACCCACCCCAAACTTCCCAACCTCCCTAACCCACCCTAACCCTCCCCTCCCCCCGGACTTCCGCACAGTATACTCATATCAGGTAAAAAAACCCCTCCTTTATATAAAACTTATATAAAACTTGAACCCCTCCCTCCCCCTTATAATTTTTTAACTTCATTACATTAAAATATTTCTATCTTGATATATCATTTTCAAATAAAAGCTATTTGATACTTCCTAGTTTGATATTTGTTCTGAACATAATCTATCCACTTTTTCCATTCCCATTCATAAGTCTCTTGTGAACAATCTTTTAAATATGCTGAAATCTTCGCCATCTCTGCAAAACTGGCCATCTTCAAAGTCCATTCCTCGATCGTGGGCAAAGCTTCATTTTTCCAGTATTTACCTATCAACAATCTTGCTGCTGTTATCATATACAATATCAATTTTGTTTCACCCAATGTAAAACCCTTAACTATAACCAATAAAAACAATTGTGGAGAAAATTGAATTTTTTTCTTCAAAACATTCTGCATGACCCACCAAATTTTTATCCAAAAAGCCTTAACTTTCCTACAGGTCCACCAAACATGATAATATGTAGCATCTAAACAATCACATCTCCAACATTTTGGCTGAACATTAGGGTACATACACGACAATTTTTTGGGGTCTAAATGCCATCTATAAAACATTTTATAAAAATTTTCCCTCAGATTCTGCAACTGTGTAAATTTAACATTCTGAACCCAAATTTTTTCCCATGTTTCCAACATCACTGGTTCCTCAAAATTTTGTGCCCACTTAACCATACAATCTTTAACCAGTTCAGTTTCCGAGTCCCTTTCTAACAAAACATTATAAAGCCTTTTAATATGCATTGGACCTTTCTCTTTAATATGTCTAACCAATTCTTCCTCATGCAACATAATACCAGTTTTTTGGTCCTCTTTCCATCTCAATTGTAGTTGATTATATTGTAACCAAGTTAAATTAATCCCTTCGTCCAACAGTGTCTGTAATGTCTTCAACTGCCATCTGCCCGCATCTGTAAAAAGAACCTCTTTGTATAAAAACCCCCCGAGTGACATTATATTTGTATTCCACATAATATGACCAAGATCCAGCCATAGCGGTATTTTATAATCCCATTTGTATCGGTGCTTCTTCCAAACTCTCATCAAAGAGTCTCTAAGTATATGGCTTTTAAATACTTTATCCACTTTGTTGTCATAAAATATGTAAGCATGCCATCCAAATTCAAGATCAAAACTTTCTATATTCATTATTCCAGTCTTTTTCCTTCCAAACCAATCACTTGCTAGAGTCAAAGCTGCTGCTTCATAATATAGCTGTAGGTTTGGAAGATTAAGGCCTCCCCTTTCTGGAACATCTTGCATAATTTTCAATTTCACTCTCGGTTTTTTCTCGTTCCATACAAACTTATTCACTCCAGTTTGCCACACTTTTAGTTGTTTATCACTTTTAAGCACCGGGATCATTTGAAACAAAAAAAGAAATCTTGGCAAAATGTTCATCTTAACTGCTGCTATTTTTCCAAGTAAAGACAGCTGCAGTTTTTTCCAAGTCTCCATATCTTTCTGCACCTCTTGCCACAACACCTCATAATTATTTTGAAACAATTTCATATCTGATTCTGCAACCTGAACTCCTAGATATTTTACCTTTGGTACAATCTCAAAACCTGCCCTCCTTTCAAGCTCGTGTTTGCGATCTTGTGTCATATTTTTAACTATCATCTTAGTTTTTTTCTGGTTCAGTCTAAAACCTGAAACTTTACCATAGTCTTGTATAATGTCCTTCATCTGGATTAATGATTCCATTGGCTGTGTTAGGGTAACAACCAGATCATCTGCAAATGCCTTTATTCTGTAATCCTCTTGCCTTATCATTATACCTTTCAAGATATTAGAGTCCCTTATTGTGTTTAGCAAGACTTCTAGTGTTAAAATAAACAACAATGGGGACAACGGACATCCCTGTCTTGTTCCTTTTTCGATTTTAAACTCTGATGTCAGACTTCCATTAATAATAATCTGTGCCTTTTGCTCTTGGTAGATTGCTGAAACCGCCTGTATAAATTGATCCCCAAAATCCATCTTTTTAAAAGTCTTTAGTAGAAAGTTCCAGTCCACTCTATCAAAGGCCTTCTCTGCATCCAAGAAGACCAGCACTGCAGGGATCTGTTTATTCTTCTCAAGATATTCCAATAAGTCTATTACTTGCCTTACATTGTCCTTCATGTATCTACCCTCGATAAATCCCGCTTGGTCATCATGAATCACCTTTTGGATTACTGGCATCAACCTGTTGGCTAGTACTTTTGCATAAATTTTATAATCAGTATTCAGAAGAGATATTGGTCGATAATTCTCTGGTTTTTTAGGACCTGCTTGCTCTTTTGGTATCAAAGAAATATAAGCTGTTGTCCATGATGGGGGTATTTTACCCCCTTGTTGAATATTACAAAATAAATCTCTAAGTTGTTCCACCATTTCTGCTTGCAAGGTTTTATAATACACTGCAGTCAAACCATCCGTTCCAGGAGCTTTAGCTGTTTTTAATTGTTTAATTGCTGCTATTATCTCCTCGTCTGTTATAGGATAATTCATTGTTTCCTTT
Source organism: Arizona elegans (assembly GCA_022577455.1). Lineage (NCBI taxonomy): Eukaryota > Metazoa > Chordata > Lepidosauria > Squamata > Colubridae > Arizona > Arizona elegans. Next base: position 165,377,968 of record JAKOOJ010000001.1, on the reverse strand, counting down.
TGTTGGTCAGTAATTTTTGTAACTCTTTTATTATCTAAGTATTTTTCTATAAGTCCATTCTGCACAACATCTTTAGCATATAGTTTGGTATAATAGTCCACAAAAGCTTCTTTAATTAATTTTTGTTGGAAGATTTCGGATTTTGGAGTCTTAATGGACAACCAATTAAATATGAGCCAACACTGTGCGGCAGCAGCCAAAAAAGCCAATGCAATCCTAAATTGCATTAACAGAGGGATACAATCAAGATCAAGTGAGGTATTAATATCACTGTATAAAGCTTTAGTAAGACCACACCTAGAATACTGCATCCAGTTTTGGTCACCACACTATAAAAAAGATGTTGAGACTCTAGAAAGAGTGCAGAAAAGAGCAACCAAGATGATTAGGGGACTGGAGGCTAAAACATATGATGAACGGTTGCAGGAACTGGGCATGGCTAGTCTAGTGAAGAGAAGGACTAGGGGAGACATGATAGCAGTGTTCCAATGTTTGAGAGGATGTCACAGAGAGGAGGGGATCAAGCTATTTTCCAAAGCACCTATAGGCCAGACAAGGAATAATGGATGGAAACTGAACAAGGAGAAATTCAACCTGGAAGTAAGGAGAAATTTTCGGACAAAGCAATCAACCAATGGAATAGCTTGCCTTCAGAAGTTGTGGGAGCTTCATCACTGGAAGCTTTCAAGAAGAAACTGGATTGCCATCTGTCAGAAATGATGTAGGGTCTCCTGCTTGGGCGGGGGGTTGGACTAGATAACCAACAAGGTCCCTTCCAACTCTGTTAATCTGTTAAAGTTGGATCTGTTAAATAGGACACATATCCAAATTTATTAAGATCATTCTGTACCTTGAGTTTGTATTAAAATGTTGGCTGTTCTCCCCAGCTTGATATTGTCTGCAAATTTGATGAATTCTCATTGTGTACCCCCTTATCTAAATAATTATGAATTTATGAATGAATTGATTTCTACTACTGTTTTTAGGCTGTAATAATTGAGAATTTTGATTTTTACTCTTCTGAAATTTTCTTTGGACTCTGATAATAGAAGCTATATATGTATATAAACTCTGTATAGAGTTGTAGTAAATAAACTCTATATAGAAAATATATTCTATTCTCTCTCAAATCAAACAGTGACAATTGTATTTTACCTTGTATGATTTGCTTTAATTATTTGAGTTAGTGTTTATTTTGTATAATGCTGTTACGACTTACTATACTGATTTGCTGTTTTATTAAAATTATTGTTTACTTTTTAAATTAAATCTTTAATGGATTGTTTTATATTGTTTAGCAGTGCTATAAAAAGGTTTCATTAGTTTTTGTTAATGGTTTACTACTTATAATACAGCTGAAATATCTTTATCAAAATGGTAAATAAAATTGACATTGACTAATAATATTTTATTTCATTTTTAATAGAAGTTGCAGAACTTGAAATAAATTTACCTTGTAAGTATGGTTTTTAGCATATTTTAAGGGGTATTCAGATCCTAATTTTTCATCCTTATGTCACACATTTAAAATAATTGAGGGATATTTACATAAGGCCTTCTGGAATTGTCATTTGTTGTAAATGATAATTAAGGGAGGTTACCAGATAGATATTACAGTTCTTCTATCCTTAACTCTTTTTGGGGAAATTGTTGTGTTTAGTTTTTTGCATATTCCTCCTTTCTTAAGGTATCTTGAAAAAAGCTTAACATTTGACATTCTGATTCATCAGATATCAAACATTTCAATTTTAACTGTAAAGGCTTAAACAAAGTGATTATGTCAGGCCTGCCTTTGTTCAAATCCCAAGAAAGAAAACCCCCAACTCCATTGAAGTAGAGTAGAGGTACTTTTACTGAGTTTGAAATGATAGCAGCAAAAGAAAAGCAAGATCTGAGCCAAAAGGTGCAAAAGTTACATAGTAAAAGTTTCCCCAAATCCCTCCCCCTCAAGGACCCAGGCTGAATGTCCAATCCCCTTCCCACATAGTGTCATGTGGAACACATCTTCAGGTGTTTTCATCCATCTGGAGTTCCAGGACAGTTGGCCTTGACTTAAGGTAAACAACTCCATTCAGCAGCACATAATTCGTGAGAGCAAACCTCCCTTTTTATTCACATAGGCCATCTTCACACCAGCTCTCTTCCCAAACCCCAATGCCATGCCCCCCTCCCTGTTACTATGGCAGCCGATAGCAAGCAAGCTGGAGATCCGGCTAACATTCTGCCTTGCTGCAGTAGAGCCGTTAGCCCTAAGGAAAAAACATAAAACAAAATAGACAGGATAGAAGCAATCTACCATACAGGGGAGTAAAACAACTTTAAGGCTTGTCACTGTATTTAGTGTGAAACAGTTGTAGGAGTTTAGGGGCCAGACATCCTGAGTGTTCACCCACTCAGACTGTGAGGGGGGGAAATGTTTCTAAGACATCAAATATTGTACTTTCCCCCTGTGCTTCCTGGAGTCCAGGATCTCTTTGACCTTGAAATGTTGTTCACCTTCAATGAGGGGAATTGATTGGCCTGGTTGAAGAGGAGAGACAGGCTCAGGTTTCAACAAGCTAACATGAAACACAGGGTGGATCTGTCTAAGGGATTTGGGTAGCTCTAGCTATACTGTGACTGGATTTACAGTCCTAACAATAGGGAAACGGCCTACATTTCTTTGATTTCTGGGCGGTCTGTAAGTAATTAGTACATAGGAAGACCCTGTCCCCTACTTGAAACTCTTTCAGTATAGCTCTTTTTTTTGTCAGCCTGTCTTTTATGGGGTGGATGTGCCTTGTCCAGGTCCACTAAAGAAGGGATCTGATGTTTCTCCTGGGGCAGTTCTGGAATTGATACGAAATCCTGACCAGAAGCAACTTTAAACAGGGTCAAACCGGTGCTACTGTGGATCGAATTATTTAAGCAACCTCTGCAAAAAGCAGCAAGTCGGCCCAATTGTCCTGCTGGTAGTTTACATAGCACCTGAGGTACTGTTCCAGAACCGAGTTCGCATGTTCACAGGCCCTGTTAGTTTGAGGGTGGTGGGCGGAGCTTAGACCCTGGGCAGAGCCTAACAACTTCAGGAACTCCCTCCGCTCACATTCCTGAACCAGTAACGAAGGTAAGTGCATTTCACCACTTGTTTATGGTCTTCATCCTGGTCCTAGCCTTGCGTTCGGCTAGGAGATCCTCGAACCGCACATGGAGCGCCCTCATAAACTGGTCATAATCCCCCAGTTGGGGGGCATCATTGTTGTGAAGGGTGACCATCCAATCTGCTCCGGTCCCTTCCAGGGCCATGGTGACACTTTGGCTGCCTCTGAAGGAAAATCCTCCCCATATTCCTGCGTGTGATTCTAGACTTGAGCTAGGAAGAATTCCAGGGCTTTGGGATCCCCTCTGTATTTTACTCCCAACTAGTTTAGTTTAGTTTAGTTGATTTGTATACCGCCCTACTCCCGAAGGACTCAGGGCGGTGAACAGCCACAGGATAAAAACACATAAATACAAAATTTAAAACTGAATAAAACTGAATTAAGCAATTTGGCCAAAAACAGATTTAAAACACCCCAATAAATTAAGAACGAATTAAAATTTGCGTTTGAAAAAGGGGAAAAAATTAGGCCAGGCCAGCCTGATGGAATAAAAAGGTCTTGAGAGCGCGGCGGAAGGTGCGTAGATCCGGGATCCTCCCTATCTCTGGGGGGAGCTCATTCCAGATAGTAGGTGCCCCCACAGAGAAGGCTCTCCCCCTGGGGGCCGCCAGTCAACATTGTTTGGCCGGCAGCACCCGGAGGAGCCCCCTCTGTATGAGAGCGTACTGGCTGGTGGGAGGCTACTGGTGGCAGCAGGCGGTCCCGTAGATAACCAGGTCCTAAGCCATGGAGTGCTCTAAAGATGGTAACCAAGACCTTGAAGCGCACACGGAAGACCACCGGGAGCCAGTGCAGCTCGCGCAGGAGAGGTGTTACATGGGAACACCATGTCGCTCCCATAACCACCCGCGCAGCTGCACTCTGCGCCAGTTGGAGCCTCTGGGTGCTCCTCAAGGGGAGCCCCATGTAGAGAGCATTGCAGTAGTCCAGGCGGGAAGTGATGGCATGAATGACTGTGCGTAAGGAGCCCCGATCCAGAAAGGGACGCAACTGGCGAATCAGGCGAACCTGATGAAAAATCCTCCCGGTCACGGCCGTCAAATGCTTTCTAAAGACAACCATGAATCCAGGAGGACACCCAAGTTGCGAGCCCTCTCCGTGGGGACCAGCAATTCACTCCCAATAGTCAGTGATGGCACCAACTGATTATATCGGGACGTCGGAAACCACAGCCACTCGGTCTTGGATGGGTTGAGCCTGAGCCTGTTTCTCCCCATCCAGATCCGCACGGCCTCCAGGCACCGGGACATCACTTCAAGGGCATCGTTGGGGTGATCCGGGGTGGAGATGTACAGCTGAGTATCATCAGCATACTGATTGTACTTCACTCCAAAACCACGGATGATCTCGCTCAGCGGCTTTACATAAATGTTGAACAGAAGGGGCGAGAGGACTGACCCTTGTGGCACCTCACATATGAAGGCGCCTCGGGGTCAACCTCTGCCCCCCTGCCAACACAGACTGCAACCGGTCGGATAGAAAGGAGGAGAACCACTGCAACACAGTGCCCCCCACCCCTAACTCTTCCAACCGGTGCAGCATGATACCATGGTCGATGGTATCAAAAGCCGCTGAGAGATCTAATAGGACCAGGACAGAGGAGCAACCTCTGTCCCGAGCCCTCCAGAGATCATCAACCAACGTGACCAATGCCGCGACCAATGCCGTTTCCGTGCTGTACTGAGGCCTGAAGCCTGACTGGAACAGATCCAGATACACCGTTTCATCCAGGTGCTGGGGGAGCTGTTGCGCAACCACACTCTCAACAACCTTCGCCACAAATCGAAGATTGGAGACCGGACGATAATTAGACAACACTGCCGGGTCCAGGGAAGGCTTCTTGAGGATCCTTTGGAATTCGGCACCTCAGGGGAATGCCCCCACACTGGGGGGCCCTGGGTTGCAGTGGCTATGGCTTCTGGGATGCCAGCAGCTGGAGCTGGCCCCTGCTGAGCTGCAGTAATCACAGCTAGGGTTGCAGAGACACCGGCTCCCACTGCTGCCTCTCCAGCTTCTTCACATGCAGGCAGGGCATACTTCTCTGCAAGGGCCCCCTGAGCTCTCCGACTCTTGAGAGCTTAGTGCAGAAGTTGCAGAGCATGTGTCAGCAGGAGGTCCTCTTTTTCGGCTTCCTGCAAGGCTTCATTTACCCGCCGGCATCTGGCGACAGTTACCCTGGGGGCGGGTGCTTCTCTGGAACCAATGCATCTTACCCCCAATGGCCATTTAGCTCAGACTGGAGCTGCAGGTCCTCCAGCCACTCTGTCTCCCCCCGGCAGCGGTGTGGCTGGGGGGAGGTCGACCCCATGGCTCCCCAGTCTTCCTGGTTGCTCCCGTGGGTTGACATTGTGTGCTCAGCCCTGGTGGTACACTAGGTCTCTGGGTTGGCTGATAAAGAAGATCTTGCTTAATGTCAGGCCTGCCTCCATTCAAATCCCAAGAAAGAAAACCCCTGACTCCGTTGAAGTAGAGAATAGTACTTTTACTGAGTTTGAAATGATAGCAGCAAAAGAAAAGCAAGATCTGAGCCAAAAGGCGCAAAAGTTACATAGTAAAATTTTCCCCAAATCCCTCCCCCCCAGGGACCCAGGCTGAATGTCCAATCCCCGTCCCACATAGTGTCATGTGGAGCACATCTTCAGGTGTTTTCGTCCATTGGAGTTCCAGGACGGTTGGCCTTGACTTTAGGTAATCAACTCCATTCAGCAGCATGTAATTCGTGAGAGCAAATCCTTTTTTATTCACATGGACCATCATTACACCAGTTCTCTTCCCAAGCCCCAATGCCATGCCTCCCCTCCCCATTACTATGGCAGCCGATAGCAAGCAAGCATCAAAGGGAAAACCCATGCTGGGGATCCGGCTGACAGATTAAATATTATTGAAATGAGTTATTGGCTTTAATCATGCCTAATGATTTAGGATGTGAAGTTTGCAACAATGTGTTGCATATTTTACTCTGAAATATCTGTATGCTCACACATAAGTAATATATGAAAGCAGTTCAGGGCATTTATAAATAAAGTACTCAGTTCCTAAAGGTGACTAAGGGGATTGTTTACATTTTACCAGACCAAAAACCAATGCTATGATCACAGGTAGTAATCTTATGACCATAACTAGGACCAGAATTTCTGTTACTCAGCAAGGTAGCTGACTTGAGTGACTTGTGCCTGATTTTACAACCTTTTTGTCATGGTTTTTAAGCGAATTGCTACAATTGTTAAACAGTCAGCTTCCTCCCATTGACTTCACTTGTCTGAAGCTGGCTGGCAAGGTCACAAATGGCAATCATAACCCAAGGATTCTGCAACTGTCATGCTGGTTGCCAAATGCCCAAATTTTGATCATGTGGCCATGGAAATGCTGTGATGGTCATAGGTCACTTTTTTCAATGCTTTGCACTGTTGCTAAATGAATGTTTGTAAGTCAAAGTCCATCTGTACTGCTATATTTTGGACCAAAATTCTGGTAATAACTTTAAAAGCATAAAGCACTTCAAGGTTTTCTGAGTCCCATAATATACTCAAATGAATGCAGTATACAAAAACCTAAGTAATGATCTCTTTCAGGGCTTGCTACAGGAAAATGTAGAATTATTTGAGAATTATTGTAAGATGAACATTTTTTATTTGCATTAAAAAATTATTAGTCCTTATTATTGCTTACAATCTTCACATTTTGTTTTGTTTCTATATTTTTCATCCTGGTCATAAACATTAGAAATTGTCAATTATTTGGCATAGGACCCGGGTACCTGCGAGACCGACTTCTGCCACCAACAGCCTCCCACTGGCCAGTTCGCTCCTCAGGGTGCCATCAGCCAAGTTATGTCGGCTGGCAACACCCAGGGGGAGGGCCTTCTCTGTGGGAGCCCCTGCCCTGTGGAATGAACTGCCCCCGGAAATGCATAAGATCTGTGACCTCCGTGTATTTCGCTGTGCCCTCAAGACCCTGCTGTTCTGCCAAGCCGGGCTATCAATGTAATGATTTTTAAATTGGGTTTTAAATTTTGGGGTTTTAAATCTGAGCCAAAATTATGTAATAATTTTAATTATTTTTTAACTGATGTTTGTCTTTATGTTTTTAATAGGCTGTACACCTCCCTGAGTCCTTCGGGAGAAGGGCGGTATAGAAATAAAATTATTTATTTATTTATTTCAGATTTTTATATTTATTTTCAGGTACGTGTGAAGTGAACTTTCCTGACCCAAATAAACTCCATTTCTTTCTCCTAATCATAAACCCAGGTAATTAAAATGTATATATGTAGGTGTAATATATATTTTTTGTGTGTGTGTTAAAACTGTGATATTAATTTTAATTGGCCCTAAGCACAGAATATATTCAAATATTCACCTGCTAAATTGTTTGGCCAATTTTAGGACTTCATTCTGTGTGGCATGAGCAAATTCCACCGATGAGCTGCGGTGGCGCAGTGGTTAGAATGCAGTACTGCAGGCTACTTCTGCTGACTTCCTGCTGCATGCAATTTGGCAGTTCAGATCTCACCAAGCTCAAAATTGACTCAGCCTTCCGTCCTTCTGAGATCAGTTAAATGAGGACTCAGGTTGTTGGGGGCAATATGCTGACTCTGTAAACCGCTTAGAGAGTGCTGTAAAACACTGTGAAGTGGTATATAGGTCTAAGTGCTATTGCTATTATATTGTGGAACTACCTTCATACTCTCTTTTCCACCATGTGTCAAATCTCTTTTAGAGGTTAGTTTCTCCTCTGAGCAGATTTGATGGATAAGCAGGGTGGGCTGGAAGAGGGGAAAAAATCTGTTCCCTGATGATATTCTGCATTTATAAAGATAACAGTGATGACATTGGTTGCAACTTCTAAGATAAAGGTATAACGCTGAAATAGTAAAATACATTTATGAGCTAGAATATATTCACAGTACACGCCATTGAAATATTTCATATTTTAAAAATATTATTCAGTAAAGAAGATATAAATATCATACAATTTACATTTTACAGTTTATTGTGTAGTTGAAATAAACATAAATAAAAAATTTTCATGTGGAAAAAGCAAGTACCGTATATATTCACATTGATTACTACCTCAAATATCAAAATTACAATCATATATACCAGATTAGAACATCAGAGAGCTTCTGAGAAGAAACTGTCATATAAAAACCTGAGACGTTTAGTTTGCTTTTAATTGGAAGTGTATGCCTACATCAAAAGACCTCTCAGGTCTTCAGAAAGAAGGATATAGATACCTAATTAATTAATTAATTTGCTGTCCATCTTATCATAGGGCTACTCTGGGCAATTTATAACAATAAAATGGAGGAAAATGATAAAAAATGTAAACATAACAATATCAAAGGAATAAAACAATGGAAATAAACAATGGAAGTACAGTAATCAGTTTATTCTCCATAGCACATGAAGGCAAGACAAGCAATGGATGGAACTTAATCAGAAATAAGAAATTTCTTAATAATAACAATAAATCAATTGAACAACTTGTCTCCCTGAGTTGTGGGTGCTCCATTGCTGGAGGTATTCGAGAAAATATTGGAAAACCTTTTGACTGGGATAGTATGAGGACACTTGCCTTGGGCAAGGGGCAGGACTAGAAGACCTCCAAGTACCTTCCAGCCCTAGAATTCTATGATTCTAGTTTTGTTCTGGTACTGAGTGTGCACCTCAGTCATTATATTAGGGAATAACAATGGAGCTTTCTAGATGTTGTAGAAACGGGCAGACCAAATAGTTACTAGTCAAAAGACTAATTTGAAAATACCTGAACTGTGATCTATGAAATTTGGCAAGTTGCATCCTCTTACAATATTATGCAGCCACCCAGCAATTGCTACCTTGTCTTGGTTAAAGAAAAAAATCCAAAAGTTATTGGTTACCAAAAAGGCTATAGGATGGTAGAATACCAATTTATCTTAAAAGTAAGTGCATTGAAAAGTGAAAAGATTTTAGTACTTTAAAATGGAAATGGTAAAAGAGCACATTTTACTAGTAGTCCTCGACTTACAATCATTCGTTTAGCAATTGTTTGAAGTTACAACTGCACTGAAAAAAGTGACTTTCAGCAATAGCACTTGCATTCAGACTTATACACCATTTCATAGTGCTTTACAGTTCTCTCTAAGCAGTTTACAGCATATTGCCCCCAACAATCTGGGTCCTCATTTTACTGACCTTGAAAGGATTGAAGGCTGAATCAACCTTGAGCCAGTGAGAATTGAACTGCTGGCAGTCAACAGAATTAGCTTACAATATTGTATTCTAATCACCGCGCCACCATGGCTCTTACAACCATTTTTCACACAACCATTTCAGCATCCCCGTGGTCATATGATCAAAATTCAGATGCGTGTCAACTAGCTCATATTTATGACAGTTTCAGTATCATAGGGTCATGTGATCATCTTTTGCAACCTTCTTTCAAGCAAACTCAGTGGGGAAACCAGATTATTAATTTAATAACTGTGTTACTAATTTAACATCTGCTGTGATTCACTTAACTGTGGCAAGAAATGGGGAAAAATTCGCTTAACTTTCTTGGTTGGCAACAGAAATGTTGGACTCAATAGTGGTCGTAAGTTGAGAACTACTTGTATTACGTTGGAATCAGGTGTGCAGGTAGCCTTGCAGGGAACAATCAGATATACAGTACTACCTCAGTACTTGATTGCTTCAAAACTCTTCGAATTTGGTATTCAACACATTTTGATGCCACACCCACCTCTGTTTTAGTGAAGGGGGGAAAAGTCATGATATGTCACATGATGACATGATGACACAAGTTTGATAGCCCTGTTCTAAAGCATTAGTATAGCCCTCCTACTTATTATCATCTGCAAATTTGATGAGTTTACCTTCTATCCCCTTATCTAAATCATTGTGAAGATGTTGAAGAATATTGAATTTCAGATAGAACCTTGAGGTACCTCACTGCATTTGAACCTTGAGTACCCCAATTATTGTTCCTATTGGATTTTATCCAATTATCTTCCTATTGGATTTTACTCAGAATTCAAGGAGATAATATTGAATTGTACAAACCCTGTTAAGATCATGTGCAAATTTGATAAGGATCTCTTATCTTTCATTTAGGTCATTCATAATCGTTTTGGGCTAATGATTTTTCTTTTGGAGCTCTCCAAAATAAGGAGACTACATAAAAAGAAACATTGCTTATATAGTTCTCTCTGAACCCCTTTTTGTCCAAAAGGATACTCAGAAGCATATATAAGCATCGGATGGAAATTCAGAGGAGAATAAAAAGAATTTTAATGGCTATAAGCAGTGTCCAGAGTGAACAGTATTGACTTTTCCATTTTCTATTTTTTAATTATACATCTCCCATTACTTTGCAATCTCTCCTTCCATCAACGTGACTGGATCTGAACAAAGAATTTTACTCCATGTATCTTCTCTTAGAATTCAAGTGAAAGTTAAGAATGCTCAATAAGTAGATGATCACTGAAGTGATAAGTATACAAGACACGGCTATGACCCTTTAGCCATCACATAACCTAGCCATCCAATGTGATTCTCCCCCCCCCAATAATGCAGAGTCATTTGCATCTACTCTTTTAGCTCAATCACTTGTAAATCAGTCAGATTACAATATCGTCTATCCCACATTATGCAGCTTGTCCATAAGCATCTTATGACATTTCCAATGCTTTAACAGAGAAACGCAGAAAAAATTTCTTCTGCGCATGCGCAAGATGGCGACTTCCCTGTGACTCTGGTGTCTTCGGGGGAGTGAACATGGCTTCGGGGGGCCTCGGAGGGCTGAACTTCGATGGCTGCAGCCCTGGCCCAGCTGGAGGAGTGTCGGGGCTCTCTGCTGAGGGGTCTCCGGCTTCTTAGAACGTCCTGGAGGCCCGCGGAGGCTCGCAGAGGCTTGCGGCTTGAGGGGCGGCGGCAGACCTCCCATGGTGAAGGCGGCAGGCCCAGGAAGACGGCGTCAGTGCCGCGACGATGGCGGCGGTGCGGCACCCTCGTCGGGATCCTCGCCAGCCCAATCCGCCCTTTGGACATGTGTTAGGGCGGTGAGGGGGGCGAGGTGAGGACGGGGAGGCTGGCAGCGGCGGCGACGGCGATGCTGGCAGCGTGGAAATGGCGGCCGCCAGCTCAAAGAAGGGGCCGCCGTGGTTTAGACCTCCTGGGCGATCGTAGGGCGTTGTTTGGCCCTTGACCGGCCCAGAGGCCTTCACGTGGATTTGTGAAGGCTGGGCGAGACGACCAGTATGACCAGCATGATTATAGGGAAGATCTGGAGGGACGGGGGAGAGCTGGACCATGACTGAGGGTTTTTCTTCCCCCTCTGGCGTTTTTTGCCTTGGCTCTCCTCTTCCCCCCCCCCCCCCCATCATCATCTCCTGGACTAGGTATCATCTTGACCTTCCTAGAGCTTTTGACTGTTATGATCTCCACCGTTGAGCCGGCCCCGGACTATGTGGACTGACCTGATCCCATTCTTTCCTCCATTGAATGGAGGTTACATCTGGGGATTCAAGTCTTGCTGGAGTAGGTTCACAGCTACTGTCTCAACTCCGGCTCTTTGGATGATCGTGGTTGACCAGCCGCCGTGAGAGGGGGGCTGGGTCACCCTTTACCGGTTCGAAACAGCATTCTTACTCCTGCCATTGCCGTGAGAGGGCAATGAGGTCCAATGTGTCCCATTGAAACTCTGTTGAAGCCTGGCACTCACTCTTGACTGTGATAACATCAAATTGGCCCCTGGTTATTGGCCATGGACTATCACCCCCCTTGATGTTCAGATGTACTCGGTGAATGACCTTCGTGCCCTGCGAGATTCCCCCCTCTCGCAGGTCTGGCCCTCTTCGCTATCGAGGGCCTATCTTGATGACGGGCGTTGGAGCCCCGAGAGATGGCATGCAGCAAAGAAGAGTTTGAGGGGTTTTTTAAGTGGGTTTTTTAGTGGGTTTTTAACAAAAACCTTAAGGGGTTCGGGGGGGATTAAGGTGGGTCCTGGGGGAAATCCACCGGGTTCAAGACCAGCCTTAGCGAAGGGCCACGACATTAGGGACATAGAACCGGAGGTCGGGGAGGGGGGTGGAGTTCGATTTGAAGAGGGCTGTTCCATCAGCATAGTGAGTGGGAGGGGCAGATATGGCGGAAGCTGGGGACCATATCATGTTCCGGGAATGCGCACTCGCTATCTCAGAGCGATTGCGCATTCCGGTCCCCAATGCTTTTCTTGTTCCCCAGGTTGTCCAGATTCTCAGGGCCAGAGCCTTCGACTGATGTTATGCAACGCCAGGTCCGTTGTTAATAAAGCCCCCCTCATCCATGATCTTATCCAGGAGGGGGAGGCGGACCTGGCGGGTATTACAGAGACCTGGTTGGGCCAGGAGGGGGGAGTCCCCCTCGTGGATATGTGCCCACCAGGTTTCCACGCATTTCATCAGCCGAGGGCTCAGGGCAGGGGCGGGGGGGTGGCGGTTATTATAAAGGAAGGTCTGGATCCAAGGGAGACCACTGTTCCACAGATAGCCGGATGTGAGTCCCTCTTTGTGAAGTGGGGTCGTAGAGTACAGATGGGCTTGTTGGTCACGTACCTGGCTCCCTGCCACGTGGCAACGGCCCTGCCTGAGCTGCTTAATGTTATAGCCGAGGTGGCGGTGGACACCCCCAGACTTGTCATCATGGGGGATTTCAACCTCCCATCTATCGGTGAAACGTCTGAGGTGGCTCGGGAGTTCATGGCTTCCATGACGGCCATGGACCTTACTCAGTTAATTCATGACTCCACTCACACGGGGGGACACACTCTGGACTTAGTTTTTGTCTCTGGTCAGTGGTTGAGTGGTCTTGATATAGGGGATATAGCCATCGAACCCTTGTCATGGTCTGACCACTCGCTCCTTCGACTGGACTTTCTGACCGCTGCACCCCGCCGCAGGGAGGCGGGACCGACCAGGTGGTTCCGCCCCAGGCGCCTGATGGACCCGGATAGGTTCCAGATGGAGCTTGGGCCATTTCCTGAGACTCTGGCTCATGACTCGGCGGAAGACCTGGTGGCCGCCTGGGATAGTGCGGCTGCCGGGGCCTTGGACCGAGTCGTGCCTTTGCGGCCTCTGACCCGGCACCGAACTCACCTAGCTCCTTGGTTCTCCGAGGAGCTTAGGGAGATGAAGCGCCGGAAAAGACGCCTGGAGAGTAGTTGGAGGACCAGCCGCTCCGAATCTGACCGAACACTGGTGAGGTCTCATATTAAGACCTACCTAGTGGCGATAAAAGCGGCGAAAACGAGTTATTTTGCCGCTCTTATCGCGTCATCAGATAATTGCCCAGCCGCCCTGTTTAGGGTGACCCGCTCCCTCCTTCATCTGGAGGTGCGGGATGATCCCTTGCAGGGTCGTGCTGAGGATTTTGTGCAGTATCTGTATGACAAAATCGCTCAGATTCGGGAAGGGCTGGCCTCTGACTGGGTATGTCCGGACGGGACGACTGAGGCAGGTCTTGAGAGTGTTACCTGGGGGGAGTTCGATCCTGTGGCTCCCGAGGACATGGACAGGGTCCTGGGACGGCTGAACGCGACCACATGTTTATTGGACCCGTGTCCCTCCTGGTTGGTACTGGCTTCCCGGGAGGTGACACGAGGCTGGCTCCAGAAGATTGTTAACGCTTCTTTGAGTGAGGGGATCCTGCCGACCGCTTTGAAAGAAGCGGTTGTGAGGCCCCTCCTCAAGAAGCCCTCTCTGGATCCGGCTGTTTTGGCTAACTATCGTCCAGTCTCCAACCTTCGCTTCATTGCGAAGGTTGTTGAGAGTGTGGTGGCGCAACAGCTTCCCCGGTACCTGGATGAAGCTGTCTATCTAGACCCGCTCCAGTCCGGCTTCCGGCCTGGGCACAGCACGGAAACGGCATTGGTCGCATTGGTGGATGATCTCTGGAGGGCCCGGGATAGGGGTTGTTCCTCTATCCTGGTCCTGTTAGACCTCTCAGCGGCTTTTGATACCATCGACCATGGTATCATGTTGCACCGGTTGGCGGGGTTGGGGGTGGGAGGCACCGTGCTGCGGTGGTTCTCCTCCTACCTCTCTGACCGGTCGCAATCTGTGTTGACAGGGGGGCAACGGTCGACCCCGAGGCACCTTGCTTGTGGGGTGCCACAAGGGTCGGTCCTTTCGCCCCTTCTGTTCAACATTTATGTAAAGCCGCTGGGTGAGATCATCCGTGGTTTTGGGGTGGAATTCCATCAGTACGCTGATGACACCCAGCTGTACATCTCCACCCCAGACCACCCCAATGATGCCCTTGAAGTGATGTCCCAGTGTCTGGAGGCCGTGCGGGCCTGGATGGGGAGAAACAGGCTCCGACTCAACCCCTCCAAGACCGAGTGGCTGTGGCTTCCGGCGTCCCGATATAGCCAGCTGATGCCATCGCTGGCTATTGGGGGTGAATCACTCGCCCCCACGGAGAGGGCTCGTAACTTGGGCGTCCTCCTGGATGCACGGCTGTCTTTGGAAGATCATTTGGCGGCCGTGGCCAGGGGGGCTTTTTATCAGGTTCGCCTGATACGCCAGTTACGCCCCTTTCTAGATCGGGACTCCCTACGCACAGTCACTCAAGCACTCGTCACTTCCCGCCTGGACTACTGTAACGCTCTCTACATGGGGCTCCCCCTGGGGTGCACCCGAAGACTCCAGCTGGTCCAGAACGCGGCCGCGCGGGGGATTATGGGGGCGACGAGGCGCTCCCATGTGACACCTCTCCTGCGCGAGCTGCACTGGCTTCCGGTGGTCTTCCGGGTGCGCTTCAAGGTGTTGGTAACCACCTTTAAAGCGCTCCATGGCTTAGGGCCGGGGTATCTACGAGACCGCCTTCTGCCACCAATAGCCTTCTACCGGCCAGTACGCTCGCACAGAGTGGGCCTCCTCAGGGTGCCGTCCGCCAGACAATGTCGGCTGGCGACCCCCAGGGGGAGAGCCTTCTCTGTGGTGGCGCCCACCCTTTGGAACAACCTCCCCCCAGAGTTACGTACAATAACAGACCTCCGGATTTTTCGTCGGGCCCTGAAAACCCATTTATTCCAACTAGCTGGGCTGGCTTGAGTCAAACTTTTAAACTATTTTAAATTGGAACTGTTTTTAATTATGGCCAAATTATTTAATTATTTTAATCAGTTTTTTAATCTTTCTATGTCTGGATTTTACTTTGGCTGTGCACCGCCCTGAGTCCTATATTGGAGAAGGGCGGTATAGAAATTAAAACAAATAAATAAATAAATAAATAAACGAGATAAAAGAACTTGATCTATTAAGCTAGTCACTCTATCATAAAGTAATAAGGCTTCAAACTGTAACTTTCTTTGATAACACAACCCTTGAAGCTTCAAAAATACAGTGTATATTTTTAAAAATGGACTGCTTAGAGCTTTCTATATACAGTGTTTTGTTACTGTACTTCCATCTTATTCCTACATTCCAAATTGAAAGAAATACTCTAACAATATGCTCAATAGCTGCAGAAGCTAACAAAATAAGCAGCTGCTTCTCATCTGACAAAGAATACATTTTAAATTTGGTGATTTTAAACTAGTTTTTATTGACTATCGTTATAATAGTAATAATTAGAGTAGTAATAGGAATTCACTATTCACATGCTTGTTATCTTAGACTTAATAATGTCCAGAGTCTAGTTATAACAACATTAATGATAGTGTTTATAATAAGTACATCTATGTAACTGTATCTGCATTTAAATAACTACTCTATATACTTCAAATAGATGAATAATAAACTGGTAGAAATAGTCAACACCCCAGAAGACAAACTCACGATCCAAAAAGATCTCGACAAACTTGAACAATGGGCCCTATATAACAAAATGAATTTCAATGTGGAGAAAAGCAAAGTTTTATATTTAGGCAGGAAAAATCAAAGGTATAAGTACAGATTAGGTGAGACTTGGCTCAAAAGCAGTAACTGTGAGAGGGACCTTGGAATCAAAGTGGATGAACATTGAACATGAACCAGCAGCGTGCAGCATGCAGCCGCTGTCAAAAAAAGATAATACAATCCTAGGTTGTATAAACAGAGGCATAGAATCAAGATCACGTGAAGTATTAGTGCTGCTTTACAAAACCCTGCCTAGTAAGACCACACCTGGAATACTACAATCAATTTTGGTCACCCTATTACAAAAAAGATGTTGAGACTTTGGAAAAAGTTCAGAGAAGAGCAACTAAGAAGATCAAAGGTCTGGAGACTAAAACATAGGAAGAATGGCTGCAGGATTTGGGTTTGGCTAGTCCAGTGGTTCTCAACCTGTGGGTCGCGACCCTTTTGGGGGTCGAACGACCCTTTCACAGGGGTCGCCTAAGACCATCGGAAAACACATATTTTCAATGGTTTTAGGAATAATTTTATGGTTGGGGGTCACCACAACATGAGGAACTATATTAAAGGGTCGCGGCATTAGGAAGGTTGAGAACCACTGAGCTAGTCTAAAGAAAAGAAGAATTGGGAGATACGATAGCAGTATTCCAGTATTTCAGGAGCTGCAATAAAGAAGAGGGGGTCAAATTATTTTCCAAAGCATCAGTGGGCAGGACAAGAAACAATGGTTGGAAACTAATCAAAGAGAGAAGCAACCTGGAATTAATGAGAAGCTTCCTAACAGTGAGGACAATTAACCAATGGAACAGCTTGCCTCCAGAAATCATGGGTGCTCCATCACTGGAGGTTTTTAAGAAGAGACTGCATAGTCACTTGTCTGACAATAATATAGATTCTCCAATAGAGGGTTGGACTAGAAGACCTCCAAGGTCCCTTCCAGCTCATTGTATTCTATTCTAAATATAAAACAAGTTATAGTGACTAGTTATTGAAATACCCTGTTTTCCCAAAAATAAGACATCCCCTGATAATAAGCCCAATCGGGCTTTTGAGCGCATGTGTTAAAATAAGCCTCCCCCCGAAAATAAGCCCTCCTCGAAAATATTTAAACACAGAGCTG
Organism: Arizona elegans; assembly: GCA_022577455.1. Lineage (NCBI taxonomy): Eukaryota > Metazoa > Chordata > Lepidosauria > Squamata > Colubridae > Arizona > Arizona elegans. The sequence goes on along the minus strand of JAKOOJ010000001.1, from coordinate 165,360,849 downwards.
GAAATCAGGTAAGATGGCAAAAGAAGCCCCATCTAGCTCCACGTGTCCCAAAATAATAAGACCACCTCGAAAATAAGGCCAAGCACTTATTTCGGGGTTCAAAAAAAATATAAGACAGGGTCTTATTTTCGGGGAAATGCTGTAGTAACTCATAAATAATGAGCTCATTTATCATTGTGTTTTAGTACTGGTGTTGTGTAATAAAGAATTATGGTAATATAGCTCTAAGTGCTTGATGACCTCAGCTTCTTTCTGAACCAGTCTGCTTTTAATTATGCAGTTCCCAAAATGATTCACAAGGGACTTGATCTGAAAACGATTGGCCATCACTGCATTGTCATTATTTATGCTATACCTGGTCCTTCCTCATTTGGTTTCATAAGGGTTCATCCTGACCATGAGCAGAGTCCTGTTTTCAGCCTTGAACCAATTCCCCACCACTTTCTTGCTAGTTTTAGCAACAAGACACTAGGGATCTCCAAGGAAGACTGCTCAAAATGTCTTTAAAAAGAAGGGATTTAAACGTGTGACAATCAAAATATCTATTAAGGCTGAATTGTTTAGCCATGATGTTAAAAGATAATAAAAGTTATGAATATGTTTAAAGTTAGGAATAAACTCTTAACCCCTTTGTACTTAAGGATATTTCTTTCATAGTTTTTTAAGCATATGCCAATATATTTCTGCCTTATGGAAGATGCAAACATGTAATCCCATATTTTCCAGTGCGCTGCTCCTACAGTCCATGGCTGGGTATTTCACATATGTGTTGCTAAGGTGCTGAATATTCAAATTTCTTTTGCTGGTCTACGCCCACTCTGTGCCAATCACTCCAGTCTTTTCACTCAGTTGCTTAGGGCACTAGTATCTAGAATTGCTCTGTGCTATTGTGGCAATTATTAGCTTAGTTTAATATTTTTGTTAATTCTTTGATTTTCTTTTGTGGTTCTTTGCTGTTTTTCTCTTGCTGGGGACTGTTTCATCACAGTTTGGTGCTGCCTTGGTGCGGTAACGAGTTTGGGGCTCCAAGCAGTTCCACACCGTTTGGTCTTTAAAGGAAGCAGCGTTCCGGATTCTGACCCGGTTGGGCAGGTCCGACAAAAGATTTTGCCGCAGGCCAGGGTGCTGGTCAACCGGTCCGCTGATACAACCACTACCACCTCAGCCCCAGCATTTTTGGAGGTTTTTTGACTTATTGCGGCTCCAGAGTCAATGCCCAGGTTTAGCGGCACACTCCGATGTTCTCTGCAGTTTAGCGGTGCCGTTTGAGTCCTTTGACTTGGCGCTTTTTCTCCGCTACGCTTGTGACTGCCGAGGGGGTGAGGACTGGCCTCTACTGCAACGACTGTTGTCAAGGGCGGCCGCCATTTTACAAGCGCTAGGCGGGCAGCCAGTACTATCAGAGGACCATCATTTTGCTGCGGGAGATTCTAGTGGCCACCATCTTGTTGGGGAGGTCACCATTTTGAGAGGATGGTAGGGTTAGGTTTTTCTTTCTCCGGACAGGGTTCACAGCATCACCAGCTTAGTGACCCAGGTGAAACCAATGAAAGGTTTCACCTCTTTTGCTCTCTCAGTTGTTGGGGAAGATGGTGTCGTGCATAGCCATCGTTCCCTGGGCATGCAGACATACTCGCCCACTGCAGTGGTTCCTGCTGCCGTACCAGAAGTCGGGTCACGGCACCCCCGAGTTCCCAATACTTGTGCCACCTCAGATTTGCTTGTCGCTCCAATGGTAGGGATCCCCTGCTCTCTTGAAGGGGTGCATGTTTCTAGAGCCAAATTGTCTGGTCCTGACGTCGGACGCAAGTCTGCACGGCTGGGGGGCACATCTGTTGGATCAAGTGACTCAAGGTCTGTGGTCTCTGGCAGAGAGAATGAACAGCATAAACTGGCTGGAGTTGAGGGCGGTACGTCTAGCCCTCCACTATTTTCGCCCAGCCTTGGAAGGCCAACACGTGTTGGTGCTCACGGACAACATGACCACGAAGGCTCAGATCAACCGGGAGGAGGGGTACTCGTTCCAGGCCCCTCATGCTCGAAGCGGAGAAGTTGCTGAGCTGGGCGGAACGCCACACCTTGTCAATAAAGGTGGACCATATTTCCGGCCTGACCAATGTGAGAGCCAATTGGCTGAGCAGAGAGAATCTGGATCCGGTGGAGCGGTGTCTACATTCGCTCATTTTTCTGGAGATTATTCAGAGATTCAGCCATCCTCTAGTGGACCTATTCACAATGGCTCAAAACACTCAGCTTCCCAGGTTTTACTCACGCTTCCCAAACACAGGGGCGGAAGGGTGCGAGGCCCTGCACTGTCCTTGGCCACCCGGACTGCTTTCCGCCTTTCTGCCTCTTCCCCTGATTCCAAAGGTCATTCAGAAGCTCCTGAAGGAACATGTGGAGATTCTGCTCGTCGCTCCTCTCTGGCTGCGCAGGGCCTGGTACGCCAACTTGGTGAGCCTGTCCATCTCACAGCCATGGACAATCCCTCAGCACAAGATCGCTCTCAGCCAGGGGGTCATTGCCCATCCAGAGTCCTAGTGGCTCCAGTTGACCGCCTGGCACTTGAGCGGGTGCTGCTGAGGAAGGACAGATTGTCGGACGACGTGATGCGAACCATCCAGTCTTCATAACGTTCGTCGACGGCACGTATTTATGAAGCCTCGTGGAAGGCGTTTTCTCTCTGGTGTTCAAAACACCACGTTGACCCAACATCAGCCACCGTCCCAGATGTTCTGGAATTTTTATAAGCAGGCTTAGTTAAGGGCCTGGCTCCCACGACTTTGAGGTGTCAGGTAGCGGCCTTGGCTACCATATTTACCTGTGATCCACATCGCACGCTGTCGCAAGATCCGAGGATTCATTGTTTTCTGCGCGGAGCTGCAAACATCTCCGATTGTTCACTGTTAACCGTCTTGGGACCTGCCATTAGTCCTCCAGGCGCTTACATCTTCGCCATTCGAGCCGTTGGGATCTATCAATCTCAAGTTCCTATCCTTCAAACTTGCCTTTCTCTTTGCTATAATGTCTGCCAGGAGAATTTCAGAGCTAGTGGCCTTGTCCGTCCAGGAGGATCTCTGCGTTTTTCATACGGACAGAATGGTAATAAGAATGGACCCTGTTTTCTTGCCCAAGGTGAACTCCTAGTTTCACTGGGTCCAGGAGCTCATCTTGCCTGATTTTTCCCAGCCCCACGTCATTCTCAGGAGTAGCGTTGGCATACGCTGGATGTCAGGAGGGCGTTGCGCAGGTACCTTCGGTGTACTGCTTCATTTTGTCAGACAGAGGCTCTCCTGGTGTCTTTCCACCCTTCTTCTATGGGTCGGAAGGTGTCCTCTTCAACAGTGGGGCAGTGGATCTAGGCCTGCATCTCCACAGCTTACGAACGCCAGGCTACGCTGGTGCCTGGCAGGGTCCTTGTGCATTCTACCCACAGCGCGATGACCACGGCTGCGTGGGCTACTCAAGCTTCTATTACTGACATTTGTCGAGTGGCACGTGGTCTTCGGCTTCACCGTTTGTCCGACATTACAAAATTGATTTTATGCCTCGGCTGAGGCTTCCTTTGGTCGGCGAGTGCTGCAACAAGTGCACCTTGCTCGGGATTTGGGGAGCAGTCAGCCTCCCGCCCAGGAGGTGTGAGCTGGGGTATGTCCCAGCCATGGATTGTAGGAGTAGTGCACTGGAAAATGGACGTTGGCTTACCTGAACGTCCCTTTTCTGGGTGCTGCAACTACATTCCCACCCATGTTCGGGCTTCCTGCTCTAGCTTGGGGGTGGTACCTTGTTTGTGGGGTGTTGGACCTCTTTTTTCTTGTAGAGTACTGTTGGATCGCACCTTCGTGAAAGATTGGAGTGATTGGCACAGAGTGAGCGTAGACCAGCAATTTGACCAAAGAAATTTGAATATTCAGCACTCAGTTCCCTAGCAAGATATATGTGAAATACCCAGCCGTGGATTGTAGTGCAGCGCCCAGAAAAGGGACGTTCAGGTAAGCCAACGTCCATTTCAATATCAGATCTGCCATCATTCTGCTTCAGCTTCACTTTACATTGATGGCATCCTGCCGTAAAAAGGGGGAGGGAGAAATGGGGAGGAAACACTGAGAAAGGGATGACAACAACAAGAGATCCAAGGATAGAAGTATGAGAATGGAATGCATTGAAGAGGCTGTTGAGACCGGCTGTTGAGACTGTTTCCAAAACATCTAATGTGAATACTATTGGACATTGATCAGATGATCAAGCGGGGGGGAGGAAATCTAGGAGAGGGGAAAATCACTGAGATCTGGCTTTGCTTACTTTGTAACCACTTGACTTTAATAAAAGCATATCCTTTCTCTACAAATTGAGTCAAGGGTTTTTCTTTCCTAAATGCCTAAGCTGGGACAGGCTTGACCCACACCTAGATTTTCCATTATTTTCTGTGATTTGTAATTTCCAGCATTATAGTACTATAGCAGTATAGTATAGTATAGTATAGTATAGTATAGTATAGTATAGTATAGTATAGTATAGTATAGTATAGTACATAATATTGTAGTAATACATATATAAGTTTACACATAACTATTGTGTTTTTTATCTGGGTCAAATTTTAAGATGGTAAATTATCCAGATACGCTGGTAATACATAAATAAAGTTTTTTAAGGCAGAAATAATGTTTTAACTTGTTATTCTTAACTAAACATCTTTATTTTATTAAATATTTTGTCCCTCAAAGTTCATCTATTCAAAGTATTTACAACCTCTTTATTAATTTCCCTTTTAATTCCCTGCAATTTCCTGGAAACAGAAATGTACTATAGAAAATCTTCTATTCACTGACTATTTTGTACTTTTTATGACCCCAAAATAATTGATTTTTTAATATGTCTGTCATATTAAAGGGAAACATGTCTAACATTTTCTAAACTCAGACAAGCTATCCTAGTTGCATTATCAAATTGAAGCCATGTTATATACAATAACTGCAGTTATTTTAGCCAGGTACTTCCAATTTTAATGTTATTGTATTGTTTCCTGTATTTCTTCATTGGCATAACAATAATGTACATTTTTATATTTTTTTTATTCTGTGAACTTCATGGTCCATTATAATGTTCTACTTTGATAAAACAAAACAGGTGTTTTCAATTTTTGTTGGCTAAACTTAACCCGTGCTATCAAAATTAGAATTATTTCTGTTTAGGAAATGCAAACTTACATTTCTATAGAATCTTATATAGTTTGTTTCTCTTAACAGATGAAGGCTATTATCGAAATGGAACATTTCAGTTTGAAATAGAGGTTCCTGATGCCTATAATATGGTTGTAAGTAATTACCATATTTTCGGAGTATAAAATGCACCGGAGTATAAAACACACTTACCTTTTTTGGTTGTTGTTTTTTTTAAAAAAATTTTTTTAATTTTTTAGAGAGACACACATATAAACATACAATGTATTTTCTTTGAACAGAGTGTTTGGCTGGTTCACAAATTTAAACAGTGTTTACTCATTTTAATTAAATTTACAATTTCTATATTTCCTTTTTGCCATATTTATTCCTCATCTATTTTTTTAAAAAAACCAGTATTACCCTTCATTCTCATCTCTAATCTTAATTTATTTTATTTATTTATTGGTTCAATTTATAGGCCGCCCTTCTCCGGAGACTCAGGGTGGCTTACAATGCGTTAAGCAGTAGCCTTCATACTTTTGTATGATATAATCAAATTCAATTTTTCTCTTCTATTCTATATTATACCCCTTCCCATTGTCATCTATTTTTATATCAATCCTCACATTGGTTAATTATTTAATATTACAATTGTTTAATACAAATTCAACATTTTTATATAAATGAATTAGTTATAACTATGTCTTTTGTATATTAATCAATATGAACATGAATATTCCAATTATTTCCATGCAATCCAATTTCTTATAAATCAATTAATTATATTTACCAATAATAATAAACCAAATAATTTTCCCCATATATTCCTCCAAACCACAACTTAACCATTTCTGCTTTCAACACAATATACAATTAATAGTATCTCAATTATTACAATTCCCTAGTTAAATAGAGCTTTTTTCTTTTGTGTTTTAAAATCTTCTTTTTATTTAAAAAGTTTTAACAATCATTACAACAATTTTCCCCCCTCCCACCCACCCCCTCCTCCCTCTCCCTCCAACCCCCCTCCCCCCAGCCACCCACCCCCCGGACTTCCCAGAGCAAAAACAGGGTATAGCATAACAAACATAAGCTAAAATAAGCTAACTTTCTGTGGTCTCCAAACTCCCTCTTGCTCTTTAACTCCCCTTTCAACTAACTAAACATATTCAAAAAGAAAATATAGGTTTCATTCATAAGCTATTTGAAACTTTTTAGTCCGATATTTGTTTTGAATATAGTCAATCCATCTTCTCCATTCCAATATATATCTTTCATTTGAATGGTCCTTCAAATATGCTGAAATTTTGGCCATCTCTGCTAAATTCACTACTTTTAGTGTCCGTTCTTCAATAGTAGGCAAGTCTTCCTTCTTCCAGTACTGTGCCTGGATGCTGTTATTAAATTTAAAATCAACTTAGTCTCTATAACAGTACAATCTGTAATTATGCCTAACAGAAAGAACTGTGGAGTAAATTTTATCTTCTTTTTGAGAATATTTTGAATAATCCACCATATTTTTATCCAAAATGTCTTAATTTTTTTACTTGTCCACCATATATGATAATACATGGTGGTTTTAAAATCTTGAACTCTCCTCTTTTGCCCTAAATTTCCCATTGTTTGCACCTACCTTTTTTGGTGAGAAAAAAGAAAAAGAAATCTCTCTGCCTCATTTTGTCACGTTGCAGCAAAGAACCTGCTTTACTTTCAGTTTTAGTTTTTCAGCATAGCTAGGGAAAAAAATCTGCTCCAGCACTTTTTGCAGCAAGCAGGAGAGCCCTGCGCAAAACAGCTGAGAGCAAATCAACTGAGAGTCGGGAGGCCAATCTAATCAATTTATGCTAATTAACCTATGCTAAAGGGGCTGTTTTTTCTTGCTGTTTGCTTGCAAGAAGGTAACTGCTGCGAAGCACAGGCCAAAGGGTGGGGGCCAGTGGGTGGGCAGGGCTACATTTGGTGTATAAGACGCACCTAAATTTTCACCCCCTTTTGGGGGGGTAAAAAGGTGCGTCTTGTATACTCCGAAAAATACGGTAAGATTGTTTAATTTCTGCAAGATTATTGATTTTAAAAAGGTAGTACTTCATTAGTTTTTCTCAAATACATGCTCCATCACTGGAGGTTTTCAAGAAAACCTCTAAATTGAATTAATTCGATTTTACTTTTGTTCTTAATTTTTGTATTTTACGTGTTTTATTCTGTGCCTGTTCACCGCCCTGAGTTCTTCGGGAGTAGGGCGGTATACAAATTAAATAAAACATAAACAATAAAACAAAAGATTGGACAGTCTCGGGTTGTACTAGGTCTCCTGCCGTGGGCAAGGAGTTGAACTAGGAGATCTCCAAGGTCCCTTCTAGCCCTATAATTCTATGTTTCTATGTGACTCAGAGAGTTCATAAGAATGACAAAGGTACTTAATATTAGAATATACAAGTTTTTCTGATGTATATTCCAATCATTTTAAATGTCCCCAGTTTGTTTAGTTGCTTTCTGCCGTAGAAAATAAAATTTATAAAAGAAAAGTCATGTTCTTAGACAAGCTTCAGTGCATAGAGTGCTTTTTTAAATAAAATCTTGTAAGATTTCAATATAATTTTCTAACTATCAAGACAAAACTGCTTGGTGTTAAATGTGCATGTATTCTTTTTTTTTTTTATTTTTTATTGCAAAAGTTTTACAATTACATTTTCACCCCTTTTTCCCCCCCCCCCCGCAACCCACCCCAAACTTCCCAGCCTCCCTAACCCACCCTAACCCTCCCCTCCCCCCAGACTTCCTCACAGTATACTCATGTCAAATAAAAGGAAAAACCCTCCTTTGTATATAAAACTTGAACCCCTCCCTCCCCCTTACAAATTTTCATCTTCATTACATTAACCTATTTCTATCTTAATATAACATTTTCAAATAGATTTTCATCCTAATTGCCTTAAAAATATTTCTATCTCAATATAACATTTTCTAATAAATTTTCATCCTTAACCTTAAAAAATTTCTATCTTAATATAACATTTTCAAATAAAAGCTATTTGATACTTCCTAGTTTGATATTTGTTCTGAACATAATCTATCCACTTCTTCCATTCCCATTCATAAGTCTCTTGTGAACAATCTTTTAGATATGCTGAAATCTTCGCCATCTCTGCAAAACTGGCCATCTTCAAAGTCCATTCCTCAATCGTGGGCAGCGCTTCATTTTTCCAGTATTTACCTATCAACAATCTTGCTGCTGTTATCATATACAATATCAATTTTGTTTCACCCGATGTAAAAAAACCCTTAACTATACCCAATAAAAACAATTGTGGAGAAAATTGAATTTTTTTCTTCAAAACGTTCTGCATGACCCACCAAATTTTTATCCAAAAAGCCTTAACTTTCTTACAGGTCCACCAAACATGATAATATGTAGCATCTAAACAATCACATCTCCAACATTTAGGCTGCACATTAGGGTACATACACGACAATTTTTTGGGGTCTAGATGCCATCTGTAAAACATTTTATAAAAATTTTCCCTCAGATTCTGCGACTGTGTAAATTTAACATTCTGAACCCAAATTTTTTCCCATGTTTCCAACATCACTGGTTCCTCAAAATTTTGTGCCCACTTAATCATGCAGTCTTTAACTAGTTCAGTTTCTGAATCCCTTTCTAACAAAACATTATAAAGTCTTTTGATATGCATTGGGCCTTTCTCTTTTATGTGTCTAACTAATTCTTCCTCATACATCATAATACCAGTTTTTTTGGTCCTCTTTCCATCTCAATTGCAATTGATTATATTGTAACCAAGTTAGATTAATCCCTTCAGCCAACAATGTCTGTAATGTCTTCAGCTGCCATCTGCCCGCATCTGTAAAAAGAACCTCTTTGTATAAAAACCCCCCGAGTGACATTATATTTGTATTCCACAAAGTATGACCAAGATCCAGCCATAGCGGTATTTTATAATCCCAATTGTTTCGGTGCTTCTTCCAGACTCTCAACAATGAATCTCTAAGTATATGGCTTTTGAATACTTTATCCACTTTACTGTCATAAAATATGTAAGCGTGCCATCTAAATTCCAAATCAAAACTTTCTACGTTTAGTATTCCAGTCTTTTTTCCTCCAAACCAATCACTTACAAAAGTCAAGGCTGTTGCATCATAATATAATTGTAGGTTTGGAAGTTTAAGACCTCCCCTTTCTGGAACGTCTTGCATGATTTTCATTTTTACTCTTGGTTTTTTCTCGTTCCAGACAAACTTGTTCACACCAGTTTGCCATACTTTTAATTGTTTATCATTTTTGAGCACCGGAATCATTTGAAACAAAAAAAGAAATCTTGGCAAAATGTTCATCTTAACTGCTGCTATTCTTCCCAGTAAAGACAGCTGCAGTTTTTTCCAAGTCTCCATATCTTTTTGCACCTCTCGCCACAACACCTCATAGTTATTTTGAAACAATTTCATATTTGATTCTGCAACCTGAACTCCTAGATATTTTACCTTTGGTACGATCTCAAAACCTGCCCTCCTTTCTAGCTCCAGTTTACGATCTTGTGTCATATTTTTGACTACCATCTTAGTTTTTTTCTGATTCAATCTAAAACCTGAAACTTTACCATAGTCTTGTATAATGTCCTTCATCTGGATTATTGATTCCATTGGCTGTGTTAGGGTGACGACCAGATCATCTGCAAATGCCTTTATTCTGTAATCCTCTTGCCTTATCGTTATACCTTTCAAAGTATTAGAATCCCTTATTGTATTTAACAAGACTTCTAGTGTTAAAATAAACAACAATGGGGACAGCGGACATCCCTGTCTTGTTCCTTTTTCGATTTTAAACTCTGTTGTCAAACTTCCATTAATAATAATCTGTGCCTTTTGATCTTGATAAATTGCTGAGACCGCCTGTATAAATTGGTCCCCGAAGTCCATCCTTTTTAAAGTCTTTAGTAGAAAATTCCAATCCACTTTATCAAAGGCCTTCTCTGCATCCAAAAAAACCAGCACTGCAGGGATCTGTTTATTCTTCTCAAGATATTCCAATAAATCTATTACATGCCTTACATTGTCATTCATATGCCTACCCTCAATAAATCCCGCTTGATCATCATGAATCACCTTTTGAATCACTGGCATCAGTCTGTTGGCTAATACTTTTGCATAAATTTTGTAATCCGTATTCAAAAGAGATATCGGTCTGTAGTTCTCTGGTTTTTTGGGACCTGCTTGTTCTTTTGGTATCAAAGAGATATAAGCTGTAGTCCATGATGGGGGTACTTTTCCCCCTTGTTGTATATTACAGAATAAATCTCTAAGTTGTTCCACCATTTCTGCCTGCAGAGTTTTATAATACACTGCAGTCAGACCATCCGTTCCAGGAGCTTTAGCTGTTTTTAATTGTTTTATTGCTGCTATTATCTCCTCCTCTGTTATAGGATAATTCATTCTTTCCTTTTGTTGCTCAGTAATTTTTGTAACTCTTTTGTTGTCTAAATATTTTTCTGTAAGTCCATTCTGCACCTCCTCTCTGGCATATAGTTTAGTGTAATATTCAAAAAAGGCTTCTTTTATTAATTTCTGTTGAAAAACTTCTTTCCCTCCAATATCAATACTGTCAATAGTCCGTATGCTCTGTTTCTTCCTTAATGTGTAAGCCAACCACCTGCCCGGTTTATTGGCGTTTCAGAATGTATTATGCTTCGCATATTGTAAATTTGTTGCAACTTGATCCGCTATAAGCATTTGGAATTGGTCTTTCAAAAGTTTTATAACACTAAGTATTCTTTCATCTGTTGGATTTTTAATAAGTAACTGTTCCTTGTTCTTTATTTCTGCTTCCAGTTCAAGTCTTTTCTTTTGTCGAATCAACCTATGTTTAGAGTTCATATATATAAGCACCCCTCTCATATAAGCTTTACTTGCGTCCCACACAATTTCCATTGGGGTGCCTTTATTCAAATTCATTTCAAAAAACTCTTTCAAATACTTTTTAAGTTCTATTATGTTTTTTTCATATCTGAACAAGTTTTCATTTAATCTCCAAGAACGTCTCTCATTCTTGCATGTCTCAATTTCTATCCACACTGGGCTATGATCAGTCAAAGTTCTTGGCAGAATCTTTGTTCTTTTTGTGCTGACAAGTAAATCATCAGACAACAAGATAAAGTCAATCCTGGAAAAGGATCTATGTCTGTCAGAGAAGAAAGTATAATCCAGTTCTTTTGGGTTATGTATTCTCCAAATATCTTTTAATTCCAGGTCCTCTTTCATATCAAAAAAAGTCTGTGGTAATCTAATTCTTGACTTTGCCAAAGTCTTTTTGTCTAATTTAGAATCAATTACTCCATTCCAATCTCCCATAATTAAAATAGATCTGTAATCCCATTGAAGTATTTTAGCATGCAGCATTTTATAAAAATAGTCCTGTTGTTGATTAGGAGCGTAAATTCCTATCAAAAGAATTTGATTATTAGCAGAAAGTAATTCTATTGCTACAAACCTGCCATCTTGATCAGCTTCTATAAGTTTGGCTGTAAATTTTTTATTTACGTAAATAACCACACCATTCTTTTTTTGGTTAGTTGAAGATATAAAATGTGTTCCTAATTTGGAATTTATCAAATAGTTTTGATCTTGAGCTGTAATATGCGTTTCTTGTAAGCAAATTATATCATTATTATATTGTTTTAAATATGCAAATACTTTCTTCCTTTTTTGTGTTACATTACCCATTCACATTCCAAGATAAACATTTAATCATCATTATTCTCTTTCTGGAGCAAAGAGCAGAACCTTCGGATTTCATCCGAAATCTTCTGTCCTGCATTCCCCACGGCCCCAGCCTTTTCCTTTTCCTGCTGTAACTTTTCTTTAAGTTGCTTGGCTTTTGCTCGGGTTATACGCTGATCCTTGACTTCAGCCGCCCAAGCCGGCTCCAAAATTGGAGAAGGTTCCAGCAAAGGCTCATCCAGAAAACCTCCTTCAGCACCCTTCAACTCCTCTGATTCCTGCTTAGATTGTTGTTGCAATTCTTGAGGTTGCTTCTTATCACTCTCTTTAATCTCCAAGACTGTAGATGTTCGTGGGGATGGTGTTCTTTCTTTAAAAATTTCAGTATAAAATTGCTCCGCCTTCTCCACAGTATTCAAACGGTGTTTCTCTCCCTTATATCTCAAAATTATGCCAGTTGGGGCGTCCCAACGAAATGGGATTTGATTATTCTGCAGTTCTTTAACAAGAAAACCAAAATCTTTTCTAGATTTCAACATCTTAGGTGGAAGCTCCTTGTAAACTGTAATCTTGGATCCGCTCACTTGCACAGAAGTGAGAAAAGATTTTTGCAGAATATCATTTCTTATTGCTCTGTCTGTGAAATATATGACCACATCTCTAGGCAATTGTCTTTGTCTGGCCACCCACGAGTTGACTCTGTAGATTTTATCTATTTTACAAAGGACCATCTCAGGATCAATTTTTAAAATCACAGCTAAGGCTTCAGCACAGATCTGTCTCAGATCCTGTCTCTCCTCTTCTCTAATTCCTCGAAGCCGTATAGCAAATTCCATTGCCCGGAATTGCATCATAACAATCTCATTCTCAACTCTCTGCATCTTGTCATCAACATCAAAAAATTTATGATCATTATTTTTCATCTTAGCATTAACTTCTAATTTAAATTCATCCACTTTTAACTCAACTTTCATAATAAATCCTGCCAGGCCAGACGCCACATCTGTTATTTTTTTGGTCACCTTCTTTTGGTTCTGCTGCATTTCCTGCATAATTTCCTGTTGAGACTTTTGGATTTTTTCATCTATTTTATTTATTTTATCATCCATTTCTTGTTGAGCTTTTTGAAATTTATCATCCAGAATATTTGAAATGAATTCTTTTAAATCTCCCATATCCAGATCTTTTTTTTGGGCTTGTGACTGCGTGTCCTGTTTGCGTGTGGGGGACCCCCCCCCCGTTTTGCCTTCCTGCTTCTTTGAAGCCATCCTGCCACGTAGACTAGCTTTTCTAAAAAGGGAGGTTCCGCCTCTTCTGCTACCTCCACAGTACCTTCTAAAAAAGTCCCCCAGATTTACTCAAGGCAAAGCTCTAATGCAGCAAAAACATGTAAAAGGGAGAGATTTTCCTCTTGTTTCTGTTACAGCCGGAGCAACTTTATAGCAACTTTTTAACTTTGTAGCAAGACAAAATGACTTCACCAATCCACACCCGCTGATTCGTTTGCACTAATACTGAGCGCCATATTTTTTCAGTCACTTTCTCTCATTCAGAAACTTTCACTTCCGTATAAAAAATCAGCAAGGGGCTAATACTTGCAGTTCAGAATTTCAGGGTTCGGGTGGATTCGGTGTTTATTTGGATTATTTCCCTCGCTCTTTGAAGGTTTCCTGCAGTCGGCTTGTTCTGCAAAAGCAGAGACGTCCCACGCCGCCCGGAGTCTCAGCAGGTTGAGAGGGAGCCGCGCCTGTTTCCTCCCCAGAAACAGTTCCCTGGGGGGGTTGCAGGGGCTCTACCTGTACCCTGCTGCCTCTTATTCATAAATCCTCAGGATTTTGAAGATTTCAAGCCGCTTCGCGATCGAGAAGCGGCTCTACGAGCGGCGGGGTTGGCGGTGCTAAGAGAAGGCACCGTCGCCGCCGAAGACGAGGAAACCGGAAGCTCTTAAATGTGCATGTATTCTTTAAAGAGAATTCTATTACTAAATGTTCATAATATACGTACATTTTATACATCTGTATTGTATGGAAATAGAATTCCCACTACATTATGATGAGCTTGTCGATCAAAAGGTCTGCAGTTAAGCAGTTCGAATCCCTAGTACCGTGTAACGGGGTGAGCTCCCATTACTTGTCCCAGCTTCTGCCAACCTAGCAGTTCAAAAGCACGTAAAAAATGCAAGTAGAAAAATAGGGACCACCTTTGGTAACAGAGTTCTGTGCACCTTTGGTGTTTAGTTATGCCGGCCACATGATCACGGGGACGTCTTTGGATATCGCTGGCTCTTCGGCTTTGAAACGGAGATGAGCACCGTCCCCTAGAGTTGGGAATGACTAGCACATATGTGCATGGGGAACCTTTACCTTTACCGTAGCATCACTATTTTTTAAATAGAAAAACAGCATTTCCATTTTATCCATCAGTTTTTAGTTACAAATTCAGAGAACAGAAAATTAATATGTAAAAATACCTTAAAATGGAATGTCATTATAACAGCTAAAATGGATTTTGAGAGACTTGGATCCTTACACTGAGTTGTAATTTCACGGAGGGAAAGATAGTGCTGTTTCAATGAGTTTGCTGCATATTTTAATTTTGCTTTTATATGTTGTCATTTGTTTAATGCAAATTCTTTAAATGAGTTTTTGTGAAACACACAGAGACTAATTGGGTAAATGTGCTTGAAATTGCAAACCTCTATTGAAATGTCACAATAAGCATATTGTAACCAAATTTAGACATCAGTCTTCTGTCATGTTAACTAGATTGAAAACCAGAGGCTGTAATAATTGAGACCATAGAAGAAGATGGCTAAAAAACAAGAACATTCATGTAGTGAAACATTAATTAGGACTATTCATAGCTGAAGCCAACAATGAGAAATAAGTTACTGAAATGTAAGTGTGACTTATTTGAAGCCATATATGTTCTAGGCACTTGAAAAAACAGTCCTTTTATCCATAACTCTTGAAATACATTTTCCACCTTGGAATACGACATCCTAGAACAAGTAGACACAGCCGAATCTTGAATTATTTCACTATATTGTTCCTAGATTAATTTAATGAGCAGAGTGGTTGGGTCTCAGTGGACCTTCTGAAAGTCTAAACTTTGACCAATATGTCTTTTTAAAATAATAACAATATTCTTTTCTGTACCTCTGTACTGTTCCGTTTTTGTTGGTTTCATTCTTTCACAATTTTTCATAAATGCCCCCTAACTTAATAGGCTGTTATGTCTTGGAGCAAAATACAACTATCGACTTTAAATATAGCAAGACTTTCTTTTGATTTCCAACTGATCAGTTTAGCAACAGCTACTGAAGGATCCCAAAGATCACGCAGGGGAGCTTGTTGGCAGGTCTTTATATCCTGGCTTCAATCCACAGGTAATCTGATTGATGCTGTACCAGTAAACAAAGAAAATGCTGTTCCTGACTGTCTACACAAAAGCTTAACCAGGTCAGAAGACAAATGTGAGCCAAAAGGTTGTATTTTAATCCATCCTTACATAGGCTGGGAACTATATGCCTCAGGATGCAAACAGAGGTAATAGACAGGAACACCAAGGAGATACCCCCATCACTTCCAGACAGCAAAAGAACAAGTTGCCCAGCCAAAAATAGCTTCTACATTCCCAAATTTCAATTTCCAATGAAGAAAACTCATTTCAAGCAGGAATTCTTTGAGTCAAGTTTTTCTAAGTGTTCCTCAGAATTTTATTTTATCTATTTTCAGAAACACAATCTTCTTCAAAAAAGAGAAGATTAAGGTAAAGCCTGTAAGATTTCCAGAAAGAAACTTAAAATAGAACTGAGCTTGATTCTTAATGGTTCAGAAACTTACAGTATATTCTGAGAGTTTGCAAGGAAGGGAAACAGAAGCTTCTGATGACAAGAAATTCCATTTCCAGCTCAGGCAGGTAGCAAGACATTTCTGTTGGCTGATTCACAGCAAACAAGCAAAATCCTGCACCTTCTTCATCTGGGGTTAAAGCAGCCTTTCAAAAGATATTGTCTAAATCCTTGCTCTCCCAATTCTGGATACCTTTGCACAATCCTCAAAGAGGCAATTCCAGTCAGGTGCAAACAGCAGATAAACTAACAATTTCTAATCTCTTCCAGTAATATAATGGAAGAAAAGTGCCTGGGCTGCCCTCGCACCTGGGCTGCCAACTTCAGTTGTTTCTCTTGCCTTCTTAAGAAGTTCAAGTGTCAAATTTAGTTTGGGCACAATTGGATTGATAGCAACTGTGGTTCCCCAAAAATGTGACTTACCCCGAAAACAAGCCCTAGCCTGATTTTCATGCCTGTGCCTAATATAAGCCCTACCCCAAAAAAAGGCCCAGTTAGACCTCACCCACCATCTGGCTGTACAAGGTGGGATGAGGCACAGGTGTAAAAATCAAGCTAGGACAGGGGTGGAGGGTGAAGGTGCCCCATGCGTCCGGACCCAATTACCTCGTCATGCTGGTGAGGCCGCTTGCAGCAGAACACTGTGAGGCTCGTTGTGCCAATGGAACCACTCACGGCAGAACGCTGCGAAGCCTGTCTTGCTGCTGGAGCCGCTTGCACATGCAACAGCACAACACACTGCACAGCATCCAATTGCGATTAGCTCCACCAGCGAAACGAGCCTCACAGCGTTCTCCCATAAGTGGCTCTACCAGCATGACAAGCCTCACGGCAAGCCTCACAGCTCCTTCCAACTTCATGAGATCTTTTTTCTTTCATGAGAAATTGGAAGGTCTGAACTTTTTTTTTTTTTTTTACCGTAGTCCCACAGACTACTTTTGTTGCCCTGCGTGCAGCAGAGAACAGAAAGCAGAAGGGATATGGCTGCCTTGGGGTGGGGTGAGGGTTTGGCATGGGTGGCCTGGCTGAAGAGCCCTCAGATAACCTGGTGTGGGGTGCATGGAGCAGCTCCTTCCTCCCCAGCCTTGCTTTGTTCTTCACAATGTGCAGCCTCTCACAGTAATGAGAATTGCAATTCTGGGAGATTGTGGGAAGCGCATGTTTATGGTAGAAGCAATGCGCAGCCTGTCCCTTTCAAGTGATCAACTGTCTCTGAGTGTGTGTGTGTGCGTGAGAGAGAGAGGGAGAGGGAGAAAGAGAAACTGCGGAGTAGAGTAACGAGAATTGTAGGCAACACTGTTGAAAGAGTTTCCCATCTGCTGTTTCTCTTCCTCTCTCTCTCTCTTTCCCTCCCTCCCTCTCTCTCTCTCTCTCTCACACACACACACGCACACACACACACACACACACTTGATCACTTGAACTGCCACACACCTTTTGCCCAGAGGGAGAGGAAATGGGCGAAAAGTGTTTGGGCACCCAATAGGCACCCAATATTTGGGCTGCTGAGCACCAGCTTGCATGCCTACTCAGTGCTGCAGGTGCCAGGCTATAGCTAACCTGAGCCGGTGCACTTCAGGCCCTGGCCCTGGTGGCCACTGCAGCTCTCATGCACGCTGTGCGAGGCAAGTGTGGGGCTGCCCCTGGTCACCTGCAGCAGCTCTGCAGCCACCTCACCTTCCGCCCAGTTGCTACCCAGCAGCCTCCACTACCTCCTGCTGGAGCTACACACAGCTGGCATGAGAGCAACACCCACCAGGGCCAGGGCTATAGTCCGGCACCTGCAACACCAAGAAGTGTGCAGGCCGGCCTCAGCAGCCCAAAGGAGACCCCTGCCAGCCAGAGTTTCGTGTCCAGCCAGGGAGCAGTTCCTGGGACTGCCTGATTCTCAACAAGCCAGCTGCATGGTGAGAGGGGGCTTCCTGCCCACCTGAAAGAGAGGTTGGATGTGTAAAGGAGCTTTTCCCCCCAAGACCCTTGTAAGCGCTGGGCTCTACCCCATGGAGCCTCAATCGGAGCCAAGTTCTCAGCAAGCCCTTGCCTCCACACGCCCTGCCAGGAGGGCGAAGAGCTCCCGCGAGGCTAGCAGCAGCATGGGCAGCCATTTAGCGGCCAGCACAACACCTGCCATGACCGAGAAGTGTCGCAGCAGCAGCTAGTCAAGCAGGTAGGGCAGGTGGACGCCGAGGTGTTCTGAGATCGTGGCCCCTTTGTGGCTATGGGCAAGCAGACAATGGGATGGAGAGGGCGGGGCCAACAGTAGCTGCACTCCCATTCCCATCAGCTTCCATGCTCGCTGCCTCCTGCACGTCAAAAAAATAAGACCTCCCTGAAAATAAGCCTGGGTGCTTATTTCGGGGCCCAAAAGAAAATAAGACCGGGTCTTATTTTTAGGGAAACACGGTAATACTAAATGCATAGTTAACAGGAATCATCCTGGTGCAGTCCTTCCAGAGAACATTTTTAGAATTTTAGCTCTTCAGTCAGGCTTGAATTGAAGATTGGTGTTGGCAGTGGCATGGTGCAGGGGCACCTGTTACTTTTCCTCCCATGGCAGCTGCTAATGAACATTTCTTCCCGACGCAGTTGCAAGGGAAGTAGGAGGAGGCAAAGAAGGAGAAAAAGAAAGATTGATAAATGATGGCAGCTGTGGTAGCAACATGGAGTCACCAGCTACTTTTACTCCTATGGCAGCTGCTAACAAACTTTCAGCTGTTTAACATTTCCTCCTGAAGCGGCTGCCAAGGTAGGAGAAAGAGAAAGAAGAAAAGGAAGAAAAAGAAGGACTGAAGAATGGCAGCAGTGGCATAATGCATGTGCAGGGGCACCTGTTACTTTTACTTCCATGGCAATTGCTAATGAACTATTCTTCCTGCGGCAGCAGCTAAGATAGAAGGAAGAGGAGGAGGAGAAAGAAGAGAGTGCTCATTACTTCTTGACAAGGTTTCTAAATCCAGATGCTCAGATGCCCAGGTGGCCAAAAAGATTTGCATAACAGTTTCTAGTCGTCTTATTCTCCTACTCAGAAACATAATGAGGAGGGTAATTCTAATAGAACCATTTGTGTCTCACTAAAGTGGGGTTTCCAATCTGCTAGAAAGGAAGAACCTCCTTTAAGATTGTCGGTCTGATCTCTTCCGATTGACAGCTTGGAAATGGAATAGATTAAAGATCAAGTTCTTAAGACATTGCTTTATCTAGAATACTTCTTTCACAAGGTCAATTGGAAAATCTTTCTCATATGGTTTAGGACAGAGGTGGGTTTCAGCAGATTCTGACCAGTTCTGGAGAACCGGTAGCGGAAATTTTGAGTAGTTCGGAGAACCGGTAGTAAAAATTCTGACTGGCCCTGCCCCCATCTATTCTCTGCTTCCCAAGTCCCAGCTGATTGGGAAGAAATGAGGATTTTTCAGTAACCTTCCCCTGGATTGGGGAGGGAATGGAGATTTTGCAGTATCCTTCCCCTGCCACGCCCACCAAGCCACGCCCACAGAACCAGTAGTAAAAAAATTTGAAACCCACCACTGGTTTAGGACCATGGGCAAGTGCCTTCCTTTAAGAAAATCAGTGAAATTTTGGGATTTCTCCAGAAAATAGTCTGGAAGCTTCTGGGAACTCATATGTAAGTATTTTGTCCTAGAAAGACAAAAAGTATTACTTTGGTGCCTCACGTTGAGAGATATTTTTGATATATTTTGATATTTCTGACCAATAATATGAACTAGTTTTGATGGCAGTCATGGGTATAACACTTGAACCATTTGTTAAGTAGAACTTGAGGTTTCTTATTTTTAAGGCTTTTCATTTGGTAGTCAGGCTAGAACCTGACTTTTTCAGACATCAAGTTTTGAATTTTTCATAAGGTTAATTAGATGCTCTGGCCTGCTTGCTCTTTTAATATCAATTATATAGCCAGCACAAGAGATACTTCTATTTTCTTTTTACTCTAATCCTTCTCAACAGCATGTGCTTTGGCACTGAATATTCTGTCCAGTGCAGGAATCCTCATATCATGCCAGACAAATGGCTGTCTAGTCTTTTCTAGAAAACCTCCAATAATGGTATGGATGTTTTTGCATGACTTCAGCATGCAAGCCAATCCACTGATTGATTTTCATATTCAGAACATTCTTTTTCTCTAAAATTTGGATCTCTCACTGTTTCCATCCCATTGGTTCTTATTTTACACTTGGATGCTGTGAAAAATTAATCCATGTGCTCTTTCCTATGATAATCCTTTATGTATTGGAACACTGCTATCATGTCTCCCCTAATCCTTCTCTTCTTTAGGATAAACATACTTAGTTTTTTAAACTGTTCTTCATAGGATTTAGCCTCCAAGCCCTTTACTATCCTTGCTACTCTTCTATACGCTTCTTCCAGTTCTTTGGCATTGTGACCAGAATTGGCACAGAATAGTATATTACTTCCTCTGATCTTGACATAATATCTCCATTGTTGTAACCCCAAACTACATTGACTGTTTTCGTACCTGCAACATATCGCTGGCTTATGCTTAATCTTTTTAGATCCTTCTTGCAAATATTACTATTAAGCTAGTTATCAGTGTCTTGTATCTATGCATATAGCTTCTCCTATCTGCATGCAGAATCTTACATCTCTTGCCATTAAACATTTTGTTAGATAGGACCCAATGTACAAGTTTTGATCTTCAGATTCTACAAGAGTTCTTGTCTTCTTTCAAGTGACGTCTAAAAGAGAAGAGATGTGTAAAAAATCCTTTTAAAGCATACAGTAGAACCTCTGGTCACGAAGGCTTCTGACCACGACCAAATTGGGTTCAGACTAAAAAATTCACAATTTTTTTCCTGTGGCCAATTTCCCCTTCTGCGCCAATTTGTAAGCGCCAAATTTCCAAAATTAGGTTTGGGTTGTGACCAAAGTTATGAAATGAATTATGTTATGGAACGAATTATGAATCGGGTTGTGACCAAAGTTATGGAACGAATTATGGTCGTGACCAAAGGTTCTACTGTATTTTCTCTCTTTTTAATATAATTTTAATGAAAATGTTTACTTAAATAAAAAAATAAAAATATATAAAAGACAGAAAGAAGAGTAAAAAAAGAAAAAAAGTAAGCAAAAGTAAAAAGGAACCAATCTGTTAAGGAAAAAGAAAAGAAAAAGAAAAAAAGACTATGGCTTCTAACTTTCATTACAGCAATTACAATCAGTTATTATTTTCCCTCCCTTGTAAACATAACCATGATCCTTTTATCATCTTCTTCAACACTTTTTCAATCATGCAGTCTAAAATTATTATTTTAGCTCTTTCCATTTTCATTAAACCATTAAAGGTTCAATATTCCACAAACATACTTGTTATTTCATCTTCTGTGGTGGGTACTGTATAATTTCTTCATTTTATACACACAAAATAATCTTGCTGGCTAATGAAATAGTATCCACTTTTGTAAATTCATCTGTCATAACCAAATATATTATTCTGGAAATCCTCTCCTTCCTCCTATAACTTTCACTCCTTTGTAGTAATAACTTTTTGTTTATTTCAAATTTGTAATAATAAACTGAGTAAAAAAAACAAAAGGTTTTTTTTAAATGTCCATAATATTTTAGTCCTTTTCAATTACTCCAATACTCCATATTACTGTAACCACATGAAGTTCCCAGAACTTCTTGTTTCCTATTTATTTATTTATTTATTTATTTATTTATTTATTTATTTACCACAGTCAGCCAATTAGCTTCCTTGACAGGTTTAAACATTCTTCTTTCTTTCTTTCTTTCTTGCAATTTTTTTTAAAATTTTTTTAAAATACACAGACAAACATACAATACATCTTTTCAGGACAGAGCATTGATCCGGTCATAAATTTGTTCAGCTTTTTGTTCCATCTTTAACACAATTTTATGTATTCTATTTTTGCCATAACATTTATTTCTTAATCTTGGCTCACATATCTCAACTATTATCATTTTATAGTAAGCTACTCATATTAACTTAATCAAAACGGTTACCCTTCTATTAATCCATCTTAAATCTTAATTCAAATAATATCTCATAATACATTTCACAATTCTTACCCTAAATTCTCACTATACAGTTCAAACATATTTATATTTCTGAATCTTATTTCAATTTCTAAAACTTCCCTACATTTTATTATTATTTCATATACTATTCATTAAATATTTCTTTAGTTATTACTTCATCAAATTTAAATCTTATCTCTAATCTTAAAAATATACCAATAAAGTTCTTAATTCAAATAATACAACATAATACAATCCCCAATTATTTCCCTAAATTCTGTCTATTTAACTATACCATTTATATAAAAGCCAATTAAATAAATCTTATTTAATTAAATCATAATTCTATATTGTTTCAATTTTCTTTTCTTTTTTGCTTAGATAAATGTATTGTTGACAATATTCAGATTATTACAATTGTTATAGGTATTTAAATGATATCCCAATTATTATACCCATCAATTTTCTCAAATAATACCATCCAACAACTTAATAAAAATTAATTCATTATGTCCATTAATATCTTTTCTTTTTACATAATCTAATTTTCAAATATTTTAGCTTCAATCCATAATTCAATTCTAAGTTTCTGTAACATATTCTTCTCTCATTTCTATCTTCCTTTCTCTCTTCCTTTTTTTTATTTTTACTCTTTTCTTTCCCCTTTTTTTCTTTTGTGTTCTAACTTTTTGAGTTCACCTATTTTGCCCTATCTGTCCCATTGTTTCCCCTCTCTTTTCTCTTTCTCTTGTTTTACCATTATTAACCTCCATGTAATCATTTTGTAAATCAAAGACCTGGACTCTTCTATTTTGCCCTATATTTCCTAATATTTTCCAACCTTTTTCTCTCTTTTTTGTCATTCCACTATTAATCCCAGTGTAATCATCTAAGCTTTTTGTGTTTTTTCTATTCCATCTCTCTATCCACCTTTGTCTCTTCCCATCCTCTTTATTTTTCCCATTGTTAATTTCAATCTCCTTTTTATTGTTACTGTCCTCATGTTCAGTTAATTTTACATAATTAATCACATTCTCTTTGTCTTCTTTGTTTTCAGTCTCTGCATCTTGTATCTCTGTCTTTAAATCTTTGTCAGATTGAACATGTTGTATTTCAGTTATTAAGTCCTCAGATTTCGATTTTCCATGCAACAATGTCTTCATTTCCCTTATTTCTGTTTTCAAAGTCGAATACATCATTATAATCATCTCTCTGATTTCTTGCTCCATTTTACTCTTTCCAAATTAGTCTTATTCCAATTTTAAAAGTCTTGTTAAAGATCTCTTTTTCTTTCTTCCCTCCAAAGTCAAGCCGTTTGCAAACAGAAAAATCCTCCCCCAAAGTTCTCACCACTATTATCTCAAACAGAGTTCAGAATTTTCCAAAACAAAAGTTACAAGTTGCATCGTTCTTTTCTTCCTGAAGATGTCTCTCTACAATCCACAATTCTTATAGGTAATTTAACATGGTATCCATTTTGTATCCATTTTGTAACAATTTTAATAGTTTCTTTTCTTCTCTTTCACTTTAAAAATATCAACTCAATCTCGTCCAGTCCCAATTAAGCAATACTTCTTCTCTCTCTTTTTTTTTCTTTATATTTGTTCAATTTATAAAAACACTTCTATTACAGGGGCTTATTTCAGTTCTCTTTTGTTTATCTTAACCTTCAAAAAAGAGGAAAAAAGGATCTGCTTATGTTTTCCAATCCTTTTTCCATATTTAGGGTTATTCTAATCTTTGATGTTCTCCAAATAATTTCATTCCAAAAGTCAATTTTCTTTTTGGGTTTTTATCCCTTTAAATTCGGCTTTTGATCTCCTCTTTTTTCCCCCTGTGCCCTTTAGCCGCTAATTTCTTGCTGGGGTTTTTCCAAATTTAAAAGCTTTTTAGTGCTGTTATTTCATCTGGGTTGGCTGTCACTCACCCAACTTCAAATCTCCGTTCCTTTCACCGCTTCTGCTCATTGCTTGGCCTGGTTGCCCCAGCTTTGTGACGGCCGCAATAGCTGCCGCCCCTGCTGTCGATTTAGAGAGAAATTCCTCTGACCTTTGAGGAACTTGCCTGTTCCTCTCGGTCTCCGAGGTGCCTTTCCTTCATCCCTGGTCCAAAGACCGCTCGACAGTGGTTTGTCAGTCCGGGTTTTCGCGGAGCTCATTGGAGCCCGCTAATCCCCCAATGTCTCGCCACAACGCTTCCGGTGATCCTCAACATTCTTCTTTCTCATGCAGAGATACATGAAAACAATGGTGGGATTCACCAGTTGTAACAACTGGTGCGCATGCATGCCAAACTTGCCCTTCCGTGCATGCTCATTACGATCAAAGGTTACCTTCTACTGAATCCAGAGTAAAACAGCTGAGGTGCAGCAAACCGCTCTGCTGCGCCTATCAGCTGGGCTTAAAACAAAAGAAATATAGGTAGGTTATAGTGCGCCCATCTGATCATCAGAGCGAACCAGTTCGCTCTCAGCTGATTGTTGGAGCTACCGGTATGCCCGAACCGGTGAGAACCAGCTGAATCCCACCCCTGACATTATCTATTTAACTGTCCCTTTAGTCCATCTTTTTAACTTTCTCATTCATGGTAATCATGGTAAGCATTTTGCTTTTAATTCTTTATCTTTTTATAAATTTTATTAAAAGTTTTACAAAGAACATAAAATTAACATATACTAATGAAATGCAGAAAAGAGAAAAAAAAAAGTTCAGAAAGAAGAAAAGAGACTTCCAATTTTCTTTGCAATAAATATACTGTAAATACAATTATAAAATTATCTCTTACTCTAATTAGAAAACTTATTATTTTATATTATGCAGATTTTTTTCTAATCATTAAAACCACAAATCATAACCACATTTTTTTCCATGAAAAAAGTCTATAAGGAATTTCCAGTTGCTTTCTCTTTAAGCAAAGAAGTTAATTTAGCCATTTTGCAATTCCATCATTTTTACCATATTACCGTTTTGGGTATTATTGAACTTTTTCACTTTTCAACATGTAAGTAGTCTTGCTACAATTCTTTTACGTCTTTATAACTGGTTCATTTCTTTTTACTTTGTTCTTTCCTGGATCAAAGATACAACAGTCATTCATATGGTCCTAAGTGCTCTGCTTCTCTGAAAGTCACTACATTTTAAATTTGCTCCATTTAAGTTGCTTTACAAATTGGATCATGTAGATTCAACAGGCTTCATTCAGGGCTTTGAACATGGTGTCTTCTTCTGGGCCTCCTGGTGCTCCACTTTAGATTCTGCAGGCTTCCTCACTTCCCTGGAGCTCACGTGGACTTATTCAGAGAAGCTCTGTTAGTTCATGCATATTGCCCAAATGTTGGCCTTTCCTCTCTATTATCCCCACTGTTTTGCAGGGACATGATAGGTTTGCCATATGTCCACTTGGAAGACTTGAAGCAGGGATTCCCAACCCCCAGGCCATGGACCAGCACCAGTCCACAGCAAGTCATGAACAAGTGCAAGCCTGATCTGCACACATGCAGGATCCAGGCAGCAAGTGAAACCACACACCCCAAGCCATGGAAAAAACACTCTCCACGGAACCCGTCCTTGGTGTCCAAAAGGTTGGGGGCTGCTGACTTGAAGGATATTTTTTCAGTACTCTAATTATATGGATTAGTGGAAGTAGCCTTTTAAAGGTATCCAGTACATTTCCTTTTTTTTTTTTTAAATTTGATTTATATGCCGCCCTTCTCCGGAGACTCAGGGCGGCTTACAATGCGTTAAGCAATAGCCTTCATACTTTTTGTATATTTATACAAAGTCAGCTTATTGCCCCCACAAACTGGGTCCTCAATTTACCTATCTTAGAAAGGATGGAAGGCTGAGTCAACCTTGAGCCTGGTGAGATTCGAATTTACAGTAATTGCAGACAGCTGGTGTTAATCACAATGCTTTCAGTCTGCTGAGCCACCAGGCCCCTTAAAGGCTATGTTGTTTTTCAGGGATATTTTTCAGTACATACTATTTGAAAAGTTGCTCTATGAAATGAATAAGATAAATATATAAAAACATTTGATACTTTTTGTAAATGAGATCATCAGAATGTAGTAGTAGTGTAACTCATCTTTTCTGCATCCTACCAAATCTGAAATGCCTTACAAGACGTTGAATTTTTTTCCCCCTGAACTAAATGTGGTTTGGCTCAAAAAAGATGTCAAATATTGCTTAAGCTATCAATCAAATGATTTGGGTACTCCAATTCACTATTCCAAAATATCTCCTTTTTTGCAATAATTAAAGTGCATTTGCTTTCAGAAGTCTTTTCCAACACTCACATTGTTTCTAGAATTGCAGAGGCTGCAAGGGCATTGAAGCTAAACAATGTATATATCAAGTATTTTTAATACCATTCAGCATTCTTCATAAATTATAAAATCTCAAAAGCTTTAAATATGTTATTACTTGATCATTAAGATTAATGATCCCAGTATGTCCCTTACAGAAAATGTATTGTTGGCCATTTTAAAATAAGTTGTTGCTCCAGTGTGTCAATTTCTCATGAAAGAAAAAAAATCGAAGTTTTGCCTAATAATGCTCAAACATGTTTAACTTCCACCTGTGCTGGGAAAATAGGAAAATTCCTCCTGAAGTTAAAATGCATTCATATTTTGAATCCAATAAAAAGCTATAGACACAGCAAGATCAAATCATTTAAGCAATTAAATCTGAACCTTTTCACATGCCATTTGACACATCCCGGAATGAATGATTCATGATTCAAATTCACAGGTATCTGGCTCATCAGTAGGGACTGTGAGAAAGATCTAGGTATCCTAATGGACAACTACTTAAGTATAAGCCTGCAATGTTCCACAGCTGCCAAAAAGGCCAATTCAGTCCTAAATTGCATCAATTGAAGATCACATGAAGTGATAGTATCTCTTTATACTGCACTGATGAGACCACACTTGAAATACTGTGTCCAATTCTGGTCCCCACAATATCAAAAAGGTTTTGAAGCTCTACAATGTAGAGAAGAACAACAAATATAATAAGAAGTCTGGAGTCTAAATTATGCGATGAATGCTTGTGGGAACAAGATATGTCCAGTCTAACAAAGAGAAAGACTAGGGATGATATGATAGTAGTCTTCCAATGTCTTGAGGGTTTGTCACAGAGAAGAATGGATTGACCTATTCTTCAAAGGACTTGAGGACAGGAGAAAGAGTAACAGGTAGACGTTTACTAAAGAGATCCAATCTAGGATTAAGGAGAAATTTCCTGACAGTGAGAACAATTAATCCATGGAATGGTTTGCCACCAGAAATTGTGGGTGCTCCATCACTTGAAAATCTCCAGAAGAGATTGAACAACCATTTGTCTACAATGGTAAAGGGTTTCCTGCTTGAGCTGGGGGTTGGACTAAAAGACTTCCAAGGATCCTTCCAATCCTGTTATTTTATGTCAGTGAGAAAGAAAATGACTGGGAAGATATAGGAGAGATTACTTTGATTTTTTTAAATATAATTAAATATAATTCAGATTCAAAATAAACAGCATAGCAGTGTAAACACTAATAACTAAGCAAATCCTTAAGGGGGGGTTCAGAATAAAAAACTGGGAATTTATTTTATTTATTTATTAATTTTATTTCTATACCGCCCTTCTCCCGAAGGACTCAGGGTGGTCTACAGCCTAATTAAAAACACAACAACAGACAATATTTAAAAATTATTAAAATTATTAAATAATAGGCTCAATTTATAAAACCCCAAATTTAAAATCCCAATTAAAACCAATTAAAATCTTTATATTGATAGCCCAGCCTGGCGGAACAACATGGTTTTGAGGGCACAGCGAAATACACGGAGATCAGAGATTTTGCGAATTTCTGGGGGGAGTTCATTCCAAAGGGCAGGGGTTCCCACAGAGAAGGCCCTCCCCCTGGGTGTCGCCAGCCAACATAATTTGGCCGTTGTCACCCTGAGGAGACCCTCTCTGTGGGAGCGGACTGGCCGGTGGGAGGCTACTGGTGACAGAAGACGGTCTCGAAGGTACCCAGGTCCAATGCCATGGAGCGCTTTAAAGGTGGTAACCAACACCTTGAATCGCACCCGGAAGATCACTGGAAGCCAGTGCAGCTCGCACAGGAGGGGTGTCACGTGGGCACAATGAGTTGCGCCCATAACCACCCGCGCGGCCACATTCTGGACCAGCTGGAGCCTCTGGGTGCTTTTCAAGGGTAGCCCCATGTAGAGAGCATTGCAGTAGTCCAGTCGGGAAGTGACAAGGGCGTGAGTGACTGCACAAGGCGTCACGGTCCAGAAAGGGCCGCAACTGGCGGATCAGGCAAACCTGATAGAAAACCCCCCTGGCCATGGCCGTCATATGTTCTTCTAAAGACAGCCAATTGCGGGCCCTCTCTGTGGGGGGTAAAGACTCACCCCCAATAGTCAGCGATGGTACCAGCTGACTATATCGCGGCACCGGAAACCACAGCCACTCGGTCTTGGAGGGGTTGAGTCTGAGCCTATTTCTCCCCATCCAGACCCGCACGGCCTCCAGGCAGCGAGACATCACATCAAGGGCATCATTGGGGTGGTCTGGGGTGGAGATGTACAGCTGAGTATCATCAGCGTACAGATGGACTCTCACCCCAAAACCACGGATGATCTCACCCAGCAGCTTCACATAAATGTTGAACAGAAGGGGCGAGAGGACCGACCCCTGCGGCACTCCCCATGCAAGGCGCCTCGAAGTCGACCTCTGCCCCCCTGTCAACACGAACTGCGAGCGGTCAGAGAGGAAAGAGGAGAACCACGGCAAAACGGTGCCCCCTATTCCTAACCCCCTCAACCGCTGCAGCATACCAAAAGCCGCTGAGAGATCTAACGGGACCAGGACAGAGGAGCAACCCCTGTCCCTAGCCCTCCAGAGATCATCCACCAATGCGACCAATGCCGTTTCTGTGCTGTACCCCTGCCTGAAGCCCGACTGGTATGGGTCCAGATAGATAGCTTCATCCAGGTGCCTGGGCAGTTGTCGTGCCACCACACTCTCTACAACCTTTGCCATGAAACGAAGGTTGGAGACCGGACAGTAGTTGGCTAATTCAGCCGGGTCCAGGGAAGGCTTCTTGAGGAGGGGCCTCACCACCGCCTCTTTCAAGGCAGCGGGAAAGGCACCCTCACTCAGAGAAGCACTTATGAACCCCTGGAGCCAGCCTCGTGTAACCTCCCGGGAGGCCAGTACCAACCAGGAGGGACACGGGTCCAATAAACGTGGCGGCACTAATCCTATCCAGAACCCTGTCCACATCCTCGGGAGCCACAGGATCAAACTCCTCCCAGATATCGCAGTCAGTGACCTAAAATTTAAAACAACATTCTTCAGAAGAGAGAGAAGTTATAATATTTTCCCCTATGGCTAAAAAAAAGTAGACACATGTTTAATCTCTTCCTAAAAGCCAAGGAAAAAGTTCCATTCAGATGTCTGTGGCCATCTGAAAATATATTCATTTTCTAAACCATGAAGGGCTTTAAACCAGCACCTTGAATTGCACTTAAGAGTCAAAAAAGAGCCAGTGCAGTTTTCAAATTATAAAAGGGTTATATGAAGCATGCCTATAACTAACTGGGTTGCTGCATTCTGGATCAGTAACGGCTTCCACATGCTATTCAGAGTCACTTCTATGTAGAATAAAAGCTAGAGGTGACTAAGCCATGACTGACTATGTTTAGTGCCCACCATTCCAGGAAGGATTATAATTTTTGTACAAGATACTCTTAACCATAGTTGCCATTTGCTCATCAAGCAAGTGCTGTAACTCGGGAGGATCCCCAAGTTACACAACAATTCTACATGGGGGAGTATTTCTTTGTTTAGAACTGAACATGAGAACTGTTCTAAGTTGGATGGTTTATGAACTCTAAACCTTTGTGCCTTATTAGTATTAAGCCTCAATGTGTACCTCTGGTATATCAATTTTAAGGTATCTTGGAGCACTTGGACACCATCAGTTCATTCACTCAAAGTCAGAGTATAAAGTTGGGTGTCAGGAGTGGACAGGTGATACCTGACCATGAGTTGATGGATGATTTCACCTGGTGACTTCATGTAGATGTTGAATATAAATGAAATAAATGTTGATCACTGTGGTATCCTACAACTGAGAGTTTTGCATTAAAGTATTGCATTCTATAAACATTTTCATAGGCCTTTCCTATACAAACCTGTTCATCTTTAAAAAAAAACAACAACAGGTCATATTGCTTTGTTGGGTTACTTTTTGTTAAAAAGCAGAACTTCAGGGTAAAACTAAAATAAAGGTACAGTTTAAAAAGTAATAAGGCCAAAGGAAAAATAAGTGAGAAAAGGAAAAAAATAATCACAGCGGTGGAGGAATGGAAAGTGAAGAAGTCAGAATGGCAAAAGTGATTTAGTCAGAGAAAAAACTTTTTTTTTTTCTGAATGGAAACCTTGCTAAAAGAAAAATCAAATAATCTTCAAAAATATGAATTTCACAGAAAAGTAAGATCTGCAAGTTTCCTTCCAACCCTATTATTTCTAGGTTCTGTGATCTATGGATCTGAAGATTAAGAAAGTTGTGGATTAAATGAGAGGCTGAAGAGACTTGTATTGCATCAGGGGAATAGGGAAAATAAAATTACAATTATCTGTTGAAAAGCTTGGAAGACATTCATAATATTTAATCTTTCCCTCGTTTAAATTTTTTCACACTTTCTTATTTCTTTCCTTTTTTCTTTTGGTTTGTCTTCTATGAAAAAAAATTATAAATTTAAAAAGATGGGAAGAAAAATCATAAAATTATTTGTAAATTATAAATATTTTAATTCAGTATTAAGTTTGTGATTTTAAAGAAAAATACAAACATTTAAAGCACCTATATTTTTAGCATAGAATGACATTTGTACAAACTTTATTATGAAAAAAACATCATGAATTAATTGTGATCATAATTCAATAAATTTATCCTTCATTGCAGGGTTTTCCGAACTCTTACATTAATTTTTCAGACAAAACAGCAGGAATTGAATCAATTCCTTTAAATCAATTGAATCAGTTTCTTCTGTTGTATCAATTTATGTATGTTAAGGAATATAGACATTAAACCAATAGTAGGATTTGTGCCAAAGAGCTGGTCAGAAGTAATATTTTAATATCAAATGAGTCAATACCTTCATTCCTTCACAATCTAAATTTGGTCCCTTAAACCCATTAAAATTTATGAAAAATTATATTCATCTACTTCATTTAATTGTAATTAAAGCCAATGTTGTTGTTTAATTGTAATCTTAATCTTAACCCACCTGCCCCTGAAGATAATTTGGGTTTCTTATGTTGCAGCACAGAATACTTGTTAAATTTATTTTACCAAGTTATCAAAACTGATTATGAAGATAACCCAAAGGTTTACAATAGACACTGCTGAAATTAGACAATATAAATTGTAGCTGTTCTAGATTTTGTTAGCAAATTTATATTCCAATTGGTACAAATTACCATATTCAGTGGCATGGCCAACTTTTTTGTTCGGTTTCTGATGAATCTTATCAAATCACTCAATAGTGCTTCAGATTAAAACACAATATATAACACATTAGTAATTACAATTCTGCTATAAATTTTTGTATCTTCCCATTCCTTATATTAAACAGAACTATCCTTTGCTTTTTAAAAAAGGATGATTTAGGAATGAAGGTACAGAAGAAAAGTAAGGAGCCAAAGAATGTTTTCATTTTTTCCAAACTTCTAAAGTAAGTTTTAACCAAGCTTTAAGGGAATAGATACTATGTTTAAAGAAGTCAGAAATCACATCACCCTACCCAGAACTGAGCCCAGTGCTAACTTGATTTGTATCCATCAAATATCATTTAGTTTCCTAATAATATGAGTTGGCTTAAGTGAAAGACATTAAAATGTTTCTAATTTGATATATGTAAACCTTTGTCATGCTTTTGTTAATAATGCATGGTTTGCCCAATACTTTATTTTTATAGCTAAGTAGAAAATTAAGAAAAAATATGTTAGAAGGGGCGGGGATAGGAATTGTCTGTCTTTTATGTATTTTCATGGAGCTGAGATACACACTGCATAGAAGGTAGGGAGATGAAGAAGGAGCAGTTTGCCTTTCATATATAACAAGTTGTAATCTCTGTTTTATTCTTTGACAGCCTCCAAAGGTAAAATGTTTGACAAGAATCTGGCATCCAAATATAACTGAGACAGGGGAAATCTGTTTGAGGTAATTCATTATTTAAATAGTTCAGTTTTCTTTTATTACTATTTTATCAAATATGTACATAAAAGGGGCAGGTGGGTGAAGAGCATATATAAGTTTAAAAAGAAAATGGAATGCCTAATACTTCTAGAGGATTATTATTTTTTTTTTTGCTTCAGTCTGTTTGATCAACAGTTGAGCAGTTAATTAGCAGCTAATTCAGTGGACAAAAATTATGCAAAAGGTATATTAAGTATAGAGGTAACCATCTACCTGCTTCTACACTCTAGTAATTGTAATTTTTCTAAACTAAAGCATTGGCTTTATCTGATCTTCTTAAATCTATTAATTATTAAATATGCCCTTCTGAAATAGTAAATTACTTTCATCATTTTAAGGAAAGAACAACATTAATTGTATACATTCTTATAAAGAAAAGGACAGAATTTTATGAAAATTAGAAAGTGGTTGAAGAGAGCTGAATGACAGGAAGAAAGTTAAAATAAAGGGAAGGAGTCACTATATAACTTTTAAAAGAGAAAGATCAGATATAAATTTAACAAATGGAAGGAGGGAAAGAGAAAGTGAATGTAACACAGTATACTGTTATGTCTTCCTCTATGACTAGGAGAAGAATGTTATAACCATCTTTTGCTTTAAAAAAGGGAAATAAATGTGATAGTTTATAAAATAGACAACCAATATTTTACATGAATGAAGGTGAATATACATGTTCCAGGATAATGTTGCAGAATCTAATCTGGGTTGGCCACCAGGGCCAGAGGCTTAGTCTTCCCAGCTTTCAGATTTGTTTCTGGAGCCCATCTTCAGGGAACTTCTTTCTAGCAGAGTGTATGTTTTGGGCTATTGTGTGTGTGGTATTTATGTGGTGCCTGTTGTATGTGGCTTTTTAGATGTTGATTGGGCTGTTGATGACTGGCTATTAAGTCATTCACTGTTAAGTCTTCTGCCTCTAAGTACTTGATAAAATGGTGATAAATCAACACTCCTGTTAATTAACGAGGTGCCCATTTCCCTGGCTTCAATCACTTCCCTGGCTGCTCATCCAACAATCTTAATAGCTGCAAAATTGAATGTATATCATTGTTCATTGCAGTGTGAGGCTACTAATGAGTTTGAGTCTCCTTGTCTGACTGCTTGCTAGTGTTCTTGCAGTCTGGTCATTAATTTTCTCCCCAACTGTCCTACATAGAGACAGGCAATCCATGCAGGGGATTCAGTAGATTACATTAGAAGTATCTCCCACCTCCAAGCGATCTTTACAATGCATAATTTGTCCTCGTATGGTAGCCTCTGGGTGGTGTGCAATGTCCACTTGCAGATCTCAGAGGTTGTGTTCTACAGCTTCTGAAATATTTTTGATGTATGGGAGGGTGTGCCATGTGGTTGGTGTTGTACCTTGTTTCTTCCTTTCTCTCCCCACCGCATACATCTTGTAACAAATGATTGTGGGTACTCATTCTTCATGAATTGTTCATGTAGGTGCCCCCAGCTGTTCAGCTTACTGGGTACTACAGTGGGTTCTCACCAATGGTGGGTTTCTACTGGTTTGCACGAATCAATAGCGGTAATTTGGCCTGGGTAACGGTAGCAACCGCTGGCTGGCCATGCCCCCAAACCGGTCGCCCGGTCACCGCTCACTAACCCCACCCAACCCTCACCTCCCAGGCGGCTTGGCTGCCTAAGCTGCCTTCCCATGTGGTGCCTGCCCTGCGCCCCAACTGAGTTGCCTCCTCCTGCCTACAGGTAAGTCCTGCTAGCCTCACCCCTCCCCGGAGCTTGCTGCACCACCCCCTCCACAGTCGCCACTGAGCTTGCGTGGCTGGCTAAGTCACCACCACCTGGCACGGCACCATTCCAGACTGACTGCAGCCTAGCTTGCCTTGGGCCCCCACTGTCCTCACCTGTTGTGACCCATGCCCAAGTAAGTAGTAGGAAAATCAGTCAGTGAAAAAACAAAGAAACTTTATTCGAACAGCTGAGAATTACTTCATTCCCAGCGTCATTCAACCAAATTAAAGCAAATTTCTCCCAACACAAATTCCTCAGTCCTATCGCAAACCTTGTCCAATTAGGCAAACTGCCAAAGGCCTTTCTTGGCAAACGTTCAGAAGTCACAGATACAAAAATAAATACAAGACGTAGATGAAGAAGGCGAAGCAACGTTGTTTTCCGGCAAAGCCCAAATGCTGTTGCTGGTCTGTTTTAAGCCTTATGGGAGGGGTCAATCATCCCTTGGCCCTACTCCCAAGTTGTCCTCTTTGCTTGAGCTGCTCTTGGCTTCTGGTAGCTCTTCTCATGTGTGCATTAGGAACAGGCTCCTCCGGTTCTTCTGTCTCACTCCTATCAGTCTCTGGAGGCTCTGGAGTGGCCCATGGCCCAGGGGTGAAATGTAAAATTTGTTACTACCGGTTCTGTGGGCATGGCTTGGTGGGAGGGGGGTAATGTGACTGGGTGGGCATGGCCAACTTTTTTTTTTTAACTTTTCAAAGCAATTTTTTTGCAAATGCAAAAAAACACCACAACACTACCAACGGACAACACAACACAATGGACCACAACACCACCAGGGTCATGACCTTACCTTCCTCCCACGGCTGATGGCAGAGGGGAAGGCATGCCAGTGCCCACGAGGAACATTGTTGTTAAGGAGGATCGCTCCTCGGCCCTAGTCATGTGTTTTCAAGCCCGGACTATTGCAATAGCTTTTCACTCCAAGCAGCCCAGGCTTGAAAACGCATAGCTGGGGCAAAGGAGTGGTCCTCCTTAACAACCTCCAAAATTGCTCCAAGCCTCATGGGTGCTGAAAGTACCGGCCTTCAACCTGGCTGTTTCTCTGTGCCTGGCTTTCTGGATGGGTCCCCAAAGCGCTGTGCTGCAAAAGATGCTCCCCCAGCAAGAGAGCGATGGAGAGAAGCAGCTGCTGATCACATGGGGCATTGTTCTCCAGTGACCTGTTTTCTCTCCACCACTCCCTTGCTGGGAGAGTGAAAGAGTGTTTCACAGCACAGCGCTTTGAGTTCTGTAAGTCCCATCCGGAAAGCCAGGCAAAGAGAAACAGGTTGAATCCTGTTTCTCTCTGGAGCAGAGCTTTCTGGACTTACCAGGACCCAAAGCGCAGTGCTGCGAAAACTCTCTCTCTCTCTCTCTCCCAGCAAGAGAGCGGGGGAGATAAAACAGGTTGCTGGAGAACACGTGGAGGGCTCCATCATGTACTCTCCAGTGGCTGCTGCTTCTGTCCCCTGCTGCTGTTGCCTGGGAGAGAGAGTCTTTTGGAGCACTGCGCTTTGGGAATCGGACTCCTGTAAGTCCCATCTGGAAAGCCTGCAGTTTCCCACAGCCACGAGGGAGCTGCCTGGAGCTCCCCTTTCAGCTGCAACCGTTGCCCCCCACCTGTTGTGATCTCCTCCCCATTCCCTCCTCGCTTTTCCATTTCTGCGCCTGGATTCTGCTTCCTACACCTTCTTCCCCATTCCCCCCTCGCTTTTCCATTTCTGCGCCTGGATTCTGCTTCCCATACCTTCTTCCCCATTCCCCCCTTGCTTTTCCATTTCTGCGCCTGGATTCTGCTTTCTACACCTTCTTCCCCATTCCTCCCTCGCTTTTCCATTTCTGCACCTGGATTCTGCTTCTTACACCTTCTCCTCCCCATTTCCCCCTCGCTTTTCCATTTCTATGCCTGGTTTCTGCTTCCTACACCTTTTCACCCACCCCCCCTCGCTTTTCCATTTCTGCGCCTGGATTCTGCTTCCTACACCTTCTCCCCATTCCTCCCTCGCTTTTCCATTTCTGCACCCGGATTCTGACTCCTTACCTTTGGCTCTGTGCCCTCCCCTCCCCTCGCTTCTCCACTTTTGCTTCTGCGCCCAGCACTGGCAACAGCTTTGTCCTTATGGAAGGAGTCAATGCCCTCAATGCCCCCTTGAGGAAGCTGGGCTGTGGTCAGCTGCGGAATCCCAGTGCTGGAGGGCTGGACTGGGTGCTTGCCCACCGCTGCCCAGGGCTCTGGAATGGAAGTACAAAGGGGAAGGCCTTGCTCCAGGGTACAGCGAGGGTGGCACAGGAGATACCCACCAGACCACAGGCGGCACAGTTCCAGGTTGTCCAAGCCCAGAATTTCAAGTCTGGTGGCATAAGGGATTCTATTGTGAGTAGAGGAGGGGAGTACTCTTCTCGTAAAATACCCCTGGACCCGCTCAATCATGTTAATGTCCAATATACAGTGTGGATTCCAGGCGGATGAGCTATATTCAAGAATTGGTCTGGCAAAGGTTTTGTATGCCTTAGTTAGCAGTACTAGGTGGCTCAGACTGAGCTTGTCGATCAGAAAGGTCGGCAGTTCGGCTGTTTGAATCCCTAGTACCAGTCCCCTGCGTGAGCAGGGGGTTGGACTAGATGACCTCCAAGGTCCCTTCCAACTCTGTTACTGTTACCCTGAGGTTGTAACTGTGAAAAATGGTCAGAAGTCACAATGTTACCGGAGAAGAAGCTTTGCCAGATTAGGTTAACAATTCTTAATGCCTTTTTGGCAATGCTGTTACAATGAGCTCTGGGGCTTAGATTGTTTGAGATGAGTACTCCTAGGTCCTTGACAAAGTGAGGGTCGTCTACGAGATCATTTCCACCCA
Organism: Arizona elegans; assembly: GCA_022577455.1. Lineage (NCBI taxonomy): Eukaryota > Metazoa > Chordata > Lepidosauria > Squamata > Colubridae > Arizona > Arizona elegans. The sequence goes on along the minus strand of JAKOOJ010000001.1, from coordinate 165,324,241 downwards.
ACTTGTATGTGATGTTGTGATTTTCTTTGCCAATGTGAAGGACAGAGCATTTATTAGTTGAGATTTGGAGTTGCCAACTGCATGACCATTCTGACACATAATCAATGTCGCTTTGTAGGGCAGCAACATTGTCAGTTACATCATCAGCGAAGAGGACACAGCTGCTTTTAATATCACATAGATTATTGATGTAAAGCGTAAAAAGTGTGGGTCCTAAAATGCTGCCTTGGGGGACACCGCTGTTAACAGGTGCCAGATATGATTGGGCCCTCCCTATTTTGACTATTTGTTGCCTGTTGGACAGGAACGTGGCTACCCACTTGTGCAGGGATCCAGAGATGCCGTAAGAACTTAGTTTCAACGTAGTTTGTTGTGCACCACTGAATCCAAAGGCTTTACAGAAGTCTATGTAAATTGCATCTATTGCTTTATCCTTGTCAAGATGTGTGGTCCAAATGTTTCTACAGTGTAGGAGTTGCAGATTACAGAACAATTTTTTTCTAAAACCAAATTGCTTGTTAGATAGGTTGTTTGTCTCTAAGTGGAGGGTGATGGATTGGTTTATAATTGATTCCATAACTTTACAGGTGACGCAACACAGTACAGGGTTGCATGTTGTACATTCGTTTAGGGTCCAATTAAATTGAGGTCACCAAGAAAGATAAGGGGGTGCGGGCAGGAAGCTACCCACGTTAGTAGTGCAATTAGCTTGTTCATATGACCAAGGTCATAATCAGGGGCTCTATAACATAGTAAGAAACGAATTGTGGTATTTAGGGACAGTTTGCAGACAATGGTCTCAGAAAGAGCTAGCTCCTGTGTAACATTTATCTTTTTCAGACCTAGGGTCTTTTTATAGAAGATAGCAACACCACCCCCTCTATGATTATCACGATCAGACCGGAAAACGTGATAGTAACTTACTGTAATAATGGAGTCTAGAAAGGATACATTCAACCATGTCTCGCAGACGAAAATAAGGTCGAATAGGCCGCATTTAGAAATAGGCGGAATTTGGGCATTTTGTTTGTGAAGCTTCTTGCATTAAGTAGTTTGCATTTTAGGCCTGTAAGGGTAGACCTGGAGGAAGTTGAGGGCGTGAATGCCTAGTTTTGGTTGATGGGGGGGCAGTTGTTACGCGGGCCACTGATCTTGCATTTGATACAGTCAGGATGGTACTCTATGTACAGGTCAGTCTCTCCTTGGTCCTGACGTCTTTTGAGCTCTGAGTGGAGCTTGCAGGCGCGGGCACATTACAGTATGGACAGGTTGGGCCGCAAACAAAGTTTCCTATGGTTTGTGCAGCTTTTGGCGAGTGAGTTTATTGTGGAAATGAATTTGTGTTTTCTGGTTTCGCTCTTGCAAATGACTCTGCAGAAGCGTGGGATCACTGAGCCATCACTGTTCTTGAACTCGGGGCTGTCCTGGGAAACATCAATGATTTCATCAGGAGCGATAGTTGATGCCTGGAAGTTGTTGATCACAAACTTTTGTGATGTTGGATTCATTGGTGTCATCCAGTCCAAATAAGATAGCATTGGGATGCTTCTGTCCGCGTTCAGTTGCATCTTTGACAAGGATGAAGATATTCTTAGCAGGATTAGTGATTTCCTGTGGCTTGGGTTGTTGAGCTGTGTCATGATTCCGGGATACTGGTGCTTCACTTTTCTACATTTTGTCCTTTTCTTCAAGGGATGCTAGATGCACTTCCAAAGTGTCCACCTGTTCAAGCAAAACAATGAATTTGTCAAGTCTGGGCTTGCAGGATGGGCAGAATAGTGGAAATGTAAACTGGGAGGTTTTTAGTGATGTTGATTGAAGAAACTGGGTTACACCTTTGCTTAACCCCAAACACTTGTAGTGGGCATATGAGTCACAAAGGGAGCACTTCATGGTATTCTTGTCCTCAAATGCTTCATCACAGACAAAGCACGTGCAGGAGTCATAGTACTCATTGGTAGCAGTCTCCTTCTTTTTGGCTGGGGGCTTCGCAGTGGAGTGTTTGCTGGTCATGATTGTCTGTGGGGGCGTTGGTATGTTAAAGTTATGGGGTTTAAAAATTATTATTATTATTAATAATTATTATTAATTATTTTATTTTTATTTATTTATTTATTTTTATGTGGCTGGGTTCTTCTGAGCAGCCACTGGGAGCTTCACCCTCCACGTGGCTTTCCTCATCAGCTTTCGGGAAGTTGGCCTCCCTTTGTAGCAGTAGCCTGGCTCACTCCCCAGCTGTCCCTGGCTTCCCAGCTGTTTATTGGCGTTAATTAGTGTTATTGCTTACTATTCGCTGGAAGGACTCCTCGGATCACCTCGGCTTCCCTCCCTGTTAGCCTCCAGTAGGGAATTGCCTTGCCATTTGTTTGGCATCAGGGGCCTCTAATCTTGGCACCAGCAACATGCTTTACTTGGAGCTATCCTTGATAAATGCCTAGATCTGAGTACAGATAATCCTCAACTTACAATCATTCACTTACTGATCACTCAAAGTTACAACAGCACTGAAATTCATAGAATCATAGACTAACAGATTTGGAAGGGATCTTGAAGCTCTTTAGTCCAACCCCCTATTGGAGCAAGAGACCCTATACCTTTCCAGACAAATGGTTATCCACTCTCTTCTTGAAAACCTTCAGGCACGAAGCACCCACAACCTCTGGGTGCAAGTCACTTCACTGATTAATTAAAACAACTTACAACTAGTCCTTGCACATGCAACTGTTGCAGCATCCCCACAGTCACATGATCAAAATCCGAACACTTGACAACTGGCATGTATTTACAATGGACATTTGCCATTTGCAACCTTCCTAAATGGCTTCCAATAAGCAAAGTTGAGCGGGGGCACTAGATGCATTTAATTACTGTGTGATTCACTTAACGAATGTAGCAAAATAATCATAAAATTTGGTGTGACTAACTTAATTGCCTTGCTTAGTAACAGAAATTCTGATCCCAATTGTGGGTGTATATCAGGGACTATCTGGTTGCTGAGGTTGAACTTTAAAGTCATAAATGACTTAAAGTCTGATTATTTGTGGGACTGCCTCCCCACAGAGAGCCAAATGTTTTGAGGAAGCTATTTATTGATAAAATTGATTGATAATTGAAATAATTGGTCCTAGACTGATGGAACTAGCAGATATTGCTAAATTAATTGCTCTAATCAAAGAAAATAATACATTCAATTTTGTTTCTACTTGGAAACCGCTTCTGGATTTTGTGCTTCAGATGGAAAAAAATGAAACTTTGACTTTGGATTTTGCTGATTTTAGATAAATTTGTTGTTATAGAAATGGCTGGTACATATTAGGTATGCAAAAGTAAAAATCTGAGGCTGTAATGTTATTCTACTGCACTAAAAAGAAATCAATGCTTTTCTTTTTCTTTTTCTCTTTACCCTACACTTTTTTCTTTCCCCTTTCCCTCCCCCATTTCCCCACTACTTTCATTTTCATTTTCATTTGTATTTATATTTTGATATTATTAATAAAATTATAATTTAAAAAATGAAATGTCAAATGTCATTTCTTCATTCAGATGCCCCTTTCACATCAGCAGCACCCACATGAAACTTAATTAAGATTTAGAGGTAGAAATAAGGAAAAATTCGTAACATCTGCAAAGGGGTAAATACTACTGCACAGACTATAGGTTTATTCCATGACAAATAGATCAAGCAAATGAAATATTAAGAGATGTTACTCCCCCAATTAAATCTGGACATCATGTAATAGTTCCATAGTTTATGCACTCTTCTCAAATATTATACAATATCCAATTCTGAGCATCACAGTTGCGAAATATTCAGATATATTGAAATGAGGTGGCTAACAAAGAAAATCAGTTAGAAATTTGAATAGGAATGAACAGAAATAGAAATAGAATTCTTTATTGGCCAGGTGGACACACAAAGAATCTTTCTCCGATGCATAAGTTCTCAATCAAACAAAGTGATAGTTCATAGATCATAAATCATATAATCATTAATCATAAGATACAAACAACAAATGATAAAGCACGATACAAATAGGAGAAGATATTAGGAAAGATGAGAAAGAATGAGAACTGAGATGGATAATAGCAATACAGCCTGCTACATGGGTAAATATCTTTAGGCCTAAGACAGTGCTGTGAGAATTAGGTGTTCAGCAGAGATGTAAGGATCAGCTTCCCACCACCACCACCCCCGGCTTCAAGAAAATATAGACTCTTGAAAACTTAGTATTTCAAAAGGAACCTTTTATTGAAAAGGGGTGAAAGCAAGTCAAAATTCAAAGCAGGCTCTGAGGTGCCTCAGGGCATACAATCCAAGATAAAGGAAATTAGGAATCCCTCTCCACTGTCCGATGTGGATTCCGACCAATCCGCAGGTGTGAAGATGTTATTGTACCGCCCTCTCTGAGAAACAGATAAGGAGAGTTTCTCAGGGCCATTGCAATACACATGCCCCCCCTCCCCTCTCATTCCCCAAGAGGTGAGTATTCTCCAGGCATTTTAGGTGCCAGGCAATGGTTATAAATCAGGTTAAAGATTATATACCGTATTTTCCGGCATATAAGACGACTGGGTGTATAAGACGACCCCCAACTTTTCCTGTTAAAATATAGGGTTTGGGCTATACTCGCCATATAAGACTACCCCTCTTCCAATGCACACCAAATAAAAATTAAAAAAACTCAACTGGCTCACCCACAATGTAAAAGCAGCTGTGCTAGACCCAAAATGGCCCCTGCAACAAGCAGGAACCTCACACAGCCACAAAAAGCCCCCAAAAAACAACTTTTACACTTTACACACACACAACACAACACAACTGGCTCACCCACAATGTAAAAGCAGCTGTGCTAGACCCAAAATGGCCCCTGCAACAAGCAGGAACCTCACACAGCCACAAAAAGCCCCAAAAAAACAACTTTTACACTTTACACACACACAACACAACACAACTGGCTCACCCACAATGTAAAAGCAGCTGTGCTAGACCCAAAATGGCCCCTGCAACAAGCAGGAACCTCACACAGCCACAAAAAGCCCCAAAACCTAACTTTCACACTTTACACACACAAAATTCCACATACAGCTTTGTGAGATTTTGTGTATTTGTGTAGTTAGAATGAAACACTACAGAAACACACTAAATCTCAGAAAGCTGCACAAATATTATTTTATTTTATTTTATTTTATTTTTATTTTTATATGAAAGCTAAATTTAAAACTTCCTAAACTTTAAATGGCTAGGTCTAAAAAAGAACAACTAAAAAAAACCCCAATTAACTATTTTTTTTAAAGATCCCAAAAGGGAAAAAAACTTACCCAATAGAACAGGGGTCTTCAACCTTGGCAACTTTAAGACTTGTAGACTTCAACTCCCAGAATTCCTCAGCCAGCTTTGTTTTGCTGGCTGAGGAATTCTGGGAGTTGAAGTCTACAACTCCCTGCCTGCTTGATTGCAGGCAGGGAGTTGCTTGCTGATGGAATGGATTCAGGCAAGCGAAGCAAGGCAAGAGTTGCGACTAGCAGCTAAGGTAAGCAAGCTGGAGGGGGAAAACTTTTTTCCTTTTACATGGCTCTGGCGATGCCAGCTGAGTTGCCTGATTAGCAGGCAACTCAGCTGGGATCGTCAGAGCTTGGATCGCCAAAGCCATTTAAGGCTCGTCAGAGCCTTTCAGGCTGGTCTGCCTGGTTACAGGAGAACAACACCCGGCGTATAAGACCCCCAACTTTTGAGAAGATTTTCATGTGTTAAAAAGTCATCTTGTACGCCAGAAAGAGTGAAGAGACTGACCCACCCAATCAGATTCAAACAGGTCGATGGGTTACTATTGGGGGGATCCTACACCACTCATCTAACTGAACCAGTGAAGCTTGAGCTAGCGGATCACTGGGAAGCAATTCGATTCATAATAGCCCCTAAAATGGCAAACAAGTCATACTGGGGCTCTCTTGGCTAGACAAGTGAGGCCTGATGATCTGGTGGGAAGGGGGTACCTGGAGGCTGAGGATAGCTAGAGGATCCAAATCCCTCCCGCACCAGCAAATAGAAACATCAGCCACACAGGAAACCTCCCTAAAGGCCCCTCCAGAACTATTGGCAGCTACTTCTGACAAAACCTCAGAGATTGAACAGATCCCCAAAGAGTATCAGGACCTTGCAGAAGTGTTCAGGGAAGCCGAGTGTGACATTCTACCCCTCCACCATAAGACGGACTGCGCCATTGAAATCATCCCCAAATCATATGCCATGACACCCCAAGAAATGCACAAATACATAGACAAAAACCTAGCAAGGGGGTTCATTGAGCCAGCCAAGCCACGGGTCACAGCCCCAGTCCTGTTGAAAAAAAAAAGACGGAACTATGAGATTATGCGTTGACTTTAGAGGTATAAACTGCATGTGTGTACACAACCTATATCCCCTCCCTCTCATGAAGGACATGCTATCTCTTCTAGCCAAGGGAAAAGTCTTTACCAAATTAGACCATAGAGAAGCATACTACTGAGTCCGTATCAGGGAGGGAGATGAATGGAAAACAGCATTCAACTGCCCCCTAAGGAGCTTTCAATTCAAGGTAATGCCATTCGGACTGCAGGGGGCTCCAGCAGTGTTCATGTAGTTAATAAACAAGGTGCTACATGAACACCTCTATAAGGGGGTCCTTGTCTAGCTGGACAACATCCACATTTATACCGAGACAATGGACGACCACATACCCTGGTCTGCCAGGTACTGGAAAAGCATCTGGCGGCAAACCTGTACATCAAGCTGTCAAAATGCAAATTTCACCATGAATGGCTAGATTACCTAGGTTACTGAGTGTCAAATAAGGGCATAGAGATGGACCCAGCCAAAGTACAAGCTGTCTTAGGCTGGCAGCCCCCTCACACCCGCAGACAAGTACAAGGTTTCCTAGGATTCACAAACTTTTACAAGCAATTCATCCTCTTCTTTGTGAGAATTGCCAAACCCATGACAGACCTCCTCAAGACGGGAAGCCCAGGGGCGAAGCCCCGCCCGATACAACCACTACAGTGGGATCTAAACTGCCAAAAGGCATTCAAAACACTAAAGGGACTTTTTGCAAAGGAACCAGTGCTGAAGCATCTGGACCCTGAACAACCCTTCATTATCCAAGCAGACGCCAGAGACTACTCCAAAGAAATAACCAAGGAAAATTACAGCCCTGCGCCTACACCTTCCGTAAACTCACGAACACACAGACGATGGGCTGCATGGGAAGAAGAAGCTTTTGCGGTAAGATGGGCACTCCTAACCTGGCGCCACCTACTGGAAGGGGGGGCAAAACTGCTTGAAGTCTGGACTGACCATAAAAATCTGGAGGCCCTTAGGACCTCACGGAAATTATTGCCCAAACAAGTCCACTGAGCCCAATATTTCAACCAATTCAACTTTGTGCTGAAACACATCCCCAGGGGAAGGAATTTCCTAGCTGATGCCCTCCCACATGCCCCAGTACAAATGCAAACGGGAGGAGGTAGTAGACACCATCATCCTCCCTACCCAAACAGCAACCCAAGTGACCACCAGACAACAGCGCCGCGACTGGGAAGACTGACCCGCAAGCGACCTAACCATGAAACTCAAAACCGAACTGTTAGCAGACCCCTGATTCCATGACAACCAACACATCTTGACAAAAAGAGACGACCTAGCGCGGAAGACGACGAAACTCTATGTTCCAGAGTCCCCACGTACCTTAATCCTCCAACTAAGCCATGATGTTAAATTGGCGGGCCACTTTGGGTTTGTTCTGTCACCCTTCCCCACACAGGCAAACACACAACCAGGCACGCCTGCCAAGATTTTATTAAGCAATCAGACTAGAAACCCTTGCAGATAAGAGTTTTGGCAGTAAACTGCGAAATGCCTGCCAAGTCAGTTTTCACTCACAGTAAGCAAGAGAGAGTTTATCCTCAGTCCGGTTCAGTAGCAAAAAGTAATCCATGAAGCAAGAGTTAGCCAAGGTCCAATCCAAATATGCACAAGCCAGATTTCAGGTAACGCGATGTGACTCAGGTTTTTAACTTTGACTGTCACAAAGCCTAAAAAGCAATCACACCCACTTTTATTCCTTGTGGGGTGTGGCTCAGTGACTCAGCTCAATCTCTGGCCCTCTCACGCCTCTTTCATTGCTGCGCATGCTTCTCCCTCTGACGCTGCCTGGGATCAAGCCAGGATTCATCATCCTCGTTCCCTATCTGTTGTTGTTCCAATATGCTTTCCTCCTGGCATATCCCAGGCTGTTCCTCTTGGCCTTCGGATAGAACCTGAGGCATTGCCAGAGAGGAGGGTCCTGGAGAGGGAGGCCTTATCAGTTCCTCCCCATCACCTTCTGAGTCCTCTTCCTCTGTTAGAACAGGCTCGGGAGTTGGGGTCACAACAGGGTTCCTAAAGACTTTATACTTAGTGTGGAGGCAATTCTGGTGGCCCGGCATGAAAAGAGACGTGGACAGTTATGTGAAAAGCTGTACCATCTGCACCACTATGCAAAAATGACCAGAACACCCCCCCCCCCCCGGGACTGCTACAACCGGTGGCAGAGTCGACGAGGCCATGGGAGGAAATCGCAATGGACTTTATTGTGGAGTTGCCAAAGAGCAGGGAGAATACGATGATCTGGACAGTGATTGACTTATTCTCCAAGCAGGTACACTTCATATCCTGCAGCGGACTACCCTCAGCCCACCAGTTAGCCAAACTATTCCTGAAAAATATCTATCGCCGGCATGGGGTACCACGAAGAATCATCTCAGACAGAGGAGTCCAGTTCACAGCTATGTTGTGGAGGGAGTGCCTGTGGTCTATTGGGTCATCCCAGGGCCTTAACTCAGCTTTTCATCAGGCTACCAATGGGGGTGCAGAACGTTTGAATGCCATGATAAAGTACTACCTTAGGTGTTACGTGAACTATCAGCCATCCAATTGGGCGGACCTCTTGCCTGTCACCGAGGTTGCGTACAGTAATGCTGTTTACAATAGCATGGGGCTAATTCCATTCAAAATATAGTGATGTTGCTGACATGTTTCTACACCTTGATTGGAGTCGACCTGTGGTAAATTAAATTGATTGGACATGATTTGGAAAGGCACACACCTCTCTATAGAAGGCCTCATAGCTGGCATTGCATACTGTAATACTGTAGCAGAGCAAAAGCCATGAGGTCAAAGGAACTGCCTGCAGAGCTCAGAGACAGGATTATTGCAAGGCACAGATTTGAGCAAGGCTGCAATAAAGTTTTTGCTGCACTGAAGGTTCCTAAGAGCACAGTGGCCTCCATTATTCTCAAATGGAAGAAGTTTGGCACAACCAGGACTCTTCCAAGAACTGGTCATCTGGTCAAACTGAGCAATTGGAGAGAATGGCATAAGAGAAGTGTCCAAGAGCCAAATGGTCACTCCGACTGAGCTCCAGTGATTGTGTGTGGAAATGGGACAGAGTTCCAGAAGGACAACCATCACTGGAGCCCTCCACCAATCTGGGTTTTATGGCAGAGTGGCTTGATAGAAGCCTCTTCTCAGTGCAAAAGATATGAAAACCCGTTTGGAGTTTGCAAAAAAAAAAAAAAAAAAACACATGAAGGACTTTCAGACGGCGAGGAACAAAATTCTGTGATGAAGCCATTTGTTTGGCCTCAATTCTAAATGTTTTGTCTAGAGAAAACCAAGCACCGCTCATCATCTGCCCAATACCATCCCAACAGTGAAGCATGATGGTGGCAGTATCGTGTTGTGGAGGTGTTTTTAAGCAGTCGAGATTGGGAGACTGGTCAGGGTTGAGGGAAAGCTGAATGGAGCAAAGTAGATATTTATATATGTTTTTAACTGTATTTTAGTATTTGTATTTGATGTTTTTATTTGGCTGTTCACCACCCTGAGTCCTCAGGGAGAAGGGCAGTATACAAGTTCAAAAAGATGCCTACAATCGGCAACTGGCAAATGACCTGAATGTGTTCTGTTATAGATTTGAGAGGAGATTTCTGTCAATGGTCGCTACCTTCTCCATCTCAGATACACCAACATTAGCCAAATCTCCTACACCCAGCTCCATCCCTCTGGGCCTACCACCTCTGGTGATCACAGAAAAAGATGTGCGACATCTGTTTGACAGACATTTCAGGCTGGAAAAGCACCAGGCCCAGACAGGGTGACTCCTTCTTGCTTGAAAGTTTGTGCTGATCAATTAAAGATGCGGGTGAAGACTGTAGCTAGTGTTCAAATAACTGAAGCTGACATTAAAAAAGAGGTTCTTTATCATGCCAATGATAGGAGCCTTGGTAGTACAGTGGTCTAAAGCACCCTGTTATTAAGACCAGCTGCCTGCAATTACTGCAGGTTCGACTCTCGCCAGGCTCAAAGTTGACTCAGCCTTCCATCCTTTCTAAGGTAGGTAAATTGAGGACCCAGTTGTGGGGGCAATAAGATGACTTTGTATAAATATACAAAAGGATGAAGGCTAATGCTTAGCACATTGTAAGCCGCCCTGAGTCTCCGGAGAAGGGCGGCATATAAATCAAATTTTTTTTTAAAAAAAAAGACTAAGAGTCTTTTTTAACAGGATAATAGTCAAGCAAGAAGATAGATTATGAGGAATATGAAGAAAAAAAGCCCTAGCAATATTAATAATTTCAATAGTTCTCATTATCTGAAGAAATAACATCTTCAGAAATCAGATATAATTCCATATCTTTTAAAAAATAAATATATAGTTATATATCTGTTCATACACATTATTCTCGACTTATGACCACAATTCAGCCCAAACTTTCTGTTGCTAAGCAAGATAATTAAGTTGTCAGACTTCGATGCTATCTCAAAATAAATGAATTTCCAAACTGCCAATCTTTAAGGAAATCTTTTCTTTAATTGAGCACAGCCATCGGACCATGACTCAATGCGGACAAGACTGACCTTTTGCCCCCCCAATCCCTCCCTTTCCGATCCCCAAATCTCTGCTTCTCATTGGCTATCTTCCAAGTTAATCTTCAGACTTCTTGTCTCGTCATTTCCCAGGAATGTCTCCCCCCTTCATTTCCACGACAACCCGACTTCAAAGGGATTTAGCAGGCAAAAGTTCAGAGCTTATCTTTCTCTCTCCTCTGCTCTCTATGCCAGCGTTGAAACGCTGACATAAGTAAGTTTTGCCCCATTTTATGACCTTTCTTGCCACAGTTGTTAAGTGAATCATTACAGTTGTTAATAACAGTTGTTAAAGGAATCCAGCTTCCTCATTGACTTTGCTTGTCAGAAGGTTGCAAAAAATGATCACATGACCCTAGGAAACTGTAACTCATAAAAATGACCTAGTGTCAAGTATCTGAATTTTGATCACGTGACCATGGGGATGTTACAACAGACACACCCATATTTTTTGGACTATAAGACGCACGTAGCTTTTGGGGAGGAAAACAAGGAAAAAAAATCTGCCTTTGCCTCCCAGCAACTTGCCTCCTTGCAGCAAACAGCAAACAGCCTGGTCAACTTCAGCACAGCCTGATTTAGCACAAGCAGCTAATTGGCGGTTGGATCTGCTTCCCGGAATACCGCTTATCAGCTGTTCCAGGCTGCGGAGATCGCCACCGCCTATCGATGCCATCGATGGTCATCGCCGCTGCTACCTATCGCCGCCTCTGCACGCCCTATTTTCGGCCTCCGCATGCCCCATTTTTGGCCTGTTCCAGGGGGCGGGGATTGCTGCTACCGCCTATCCCCACCACCTGGAACGGGCCAAAAATGGGGCTCGCAGAAGCCAAAAACAGGGTGCACGGAGGCTGAAAAGGGGGCTCACGGAGGCTGAAAATGGGGTGCGCGGAGGCGGTGATAGGTCGCAGTGGCAATGAACGGCAGCTGTGATCCCCCACAGCCTGGAACAGCTGATAGGCATTCCGGGAGGCAGATTCAACTGCCAATCAGCTGCTCATGCTAAATCAGGCTGTGCTGAAGCTGACCAGGCTGTTTGCCGCAAGGAGGCAAATTGCTCGGAGGTAGAAGCCGAAAGGTAGGGCCGGTGGGTGGGTGGGGCTTCGGCAGCATTCACTCTATAAAACGCACAGACATTTCCACCATGCATGTTATACACCGAAAAATACGGTAAGTGTGAGAAACAGTCATAACTCACTTTTTTCAGTACTTTTGTAACTTCGGACGGTCACTAAACAAATGGTTGTAAGTTGAGGACTACCTGTATTTGATATAAATAACATAATATGATGCTTTCAGAACTTTTTATAATTTAAATATACTTTGGCAATACTTTCTAAAACCTAGTGTATTTAAAAATGTGAATTGTACTTATAAGATAATATTTTGTTATCTCTTTCAGTTTGTTAAGAGAACATTCTATTGATGGCACTGGCTGGGCTCCAACTAGAACCTTAAAGGTGAGTTATATATAAATATTTCTTTAGTTTTACTTTGGATATTAGAAACATTTCAGAAAATAAATGCTTAAGGTACAACCAACCCATGTAATATTGATTTCAGTGGGAGTTTAAGCTCTTGTCCTCTAAAATAGATGGGGCTTAATTTTTTAATTTATAAATTTACATGGCTGCCTGTTTTGTAAAAGACAACTTTGGGCAGTTCACAATAAATATGAAAGATTTTCAGAGTACCCAAGGAACTATGGGAAATCTGACTTCCAGTTCTACTTCAATCACAATAGAGCTGGAAGAGACCTTGGAGATCTTCTAGTCCAACCCTCTGTTCAATCAGGAGATCCTATACCATTTCAGACAGGTGGCTGTCAATTCTTTTCTTAAAAATCTTCAGTGATGAAGCACCTACAACTTCTGAAAGCAAGCTGTTCCACTGATTAATTGTCCTCACTGTTAGGAAGTTACTCCTTAATTCCAGGTTGCTTCTCTCCTTAATTAGTTTCCATCCATTGTTGCCTTGCCTTCTGGTGCTTTGGAAAATAAGTTGATCTCCTCTTCTTTGTGGCAGCCCCTCAAATACTGAAATATTACTATCATATTATCTCTAGTCATTCTTTTCTATAGACTGGCCATACCCAATTCCTGTAACTGTTCTTTATATGTTTTTGTCTCCAGGCCTTTATTAACCTCAGTTGCTGTTCTTTACACTTTTTCCCAAAGCCTCAAAACCTTTTTGTAATGTGATAACCAAAACTAGATGCAGTATTCCAGGTGTGGTCTTACTAAGGATATATAAAGCAGTACAAATACTTCATGTTATTTTGATTCTATGTCTCTATTTATACAACCAAAGATTGTATTACCTTATTTGGCTATTGTCATACATTTCTGGCTCATGTTTAAGTGATCGTCCACTAGGACTCCTTCTCACAGTTACTGTTTTTGAGCCAAGTTTCGCCTAATCTCTCATGTGTCCTTGGTTTTCCTGCCAAAGGTGTAAAACTTAACTTTTCTCTACATTAAATTTCATGTTGTTGGATAGGGCCCATTGTTCAAGTCCATCAAGATCTTTTTTGATCCTGAGTTGTCTTCTGGTTGGCTATTCCTGCTAGCTTAGTATCATCTGCAAATTTGATAAATTCCCCTTCTATTCCCTCATCTAAGTCATTTATGAAGATATTGAAGAGTACTGGGCCTAAGACGGAACCTTATGGTACCCTGCTGCTTACTTCCCTCCATGTAGATGTAGTACTATTAAGGACTGCTTGTTGTGTACTCATTGAGTACAGTTTGTCAGCCAGTTATGAATCCATCTAGTAGTGATGCTGTCTATCTAGTTTACCAAGAAGTAGGCTGTGATCTACTTTGTCAAATGCCTTGCTGAAGTCTAAGTATACTATGTCCACAGCATTTTGCTGGTCTACTAATTTATCAAAGAATGAAATAAATTTGGTTTGGCATCATATGTTTTTAACAAACCCATGCTGGCTCCATGTTGGAAATCCGGGCTGACTGAGGAAGGATCAGGAGCATGGCGGAGGCTTCCCTTTGGCAACCCTCCCCCCTCCTTTTCCTCTCATGACCCCCTGGCCAGCTGTAGTGGGGCCGGGAGGGTGTGCATGAGCGGGGAGACCCTCAAGTGAGCGGCCACCCACCCCGCGTGAGCCTTTGCTTCGCTTTGGTTCGTTCCTCAGCCAGTCCAGATTTCCAAAAAGTTGCCAAGAAGAAAGAAAAGTAATAGTAAAGAGCCCCAAGGGGAACTTGCTGGGTTGGCCCAGCCTTGGCTTTCCAAGAGAGAGATACAGACACACACACACACACACACACAGACAGAGAGATATACGGAGAGGGGGAGAGAGAGAGAGACATAGATACAGAGAGAGAGATACAGACAGAAGGGGAGAGAGAGAGACATAGAGACACAGAGGAGGGGAGAGAGAGAGAGGGAGAGAGGGATACAGGGTGAGGGGGGGATAGAAGGGGAGAGAGAGAGACACAGTGGGAGATAAAAAAGGGAGAAAGAGAGGCATAGAGAGACATACAGAGAGATATGGGGGGGAGAGATACAGAGGGGGGAGAGAGACAGAGATACAGAGAGGGGGGAGAGAGACAGAGAAGTCAAGAGACACACAGGGGGTGGACTTCCGGTTTGCTGTTTGTCCCCGCTGGACGCTCCTTTGGGATCGTCGCACCCACTGCCTGTAAAGAGCCGCCTTTATAGCGGAATGGCGGCTCGAAAAAACTCCGTTTCCTCATGGATAGAGATAGAGCAGGCTGGGGTGGGTTGAGTCCTCTGCCTAATCCCAAAAGTTTTTTTTTTACTTTTGGGACGGAGCGGAAGAGACTCCCCGTATCCCCAGCCCATGCTCCGGGCTCTGGGAGATCTCTGCTACACGCAGAGCTAGGTGGCAAAAGCAAGCCTGTAAACTTGTTAAACTAATTAAAGAAGACGTGAGCTGGACCGCTGACCCTGAGGTGCAAGTATTTTTTTTTTCTTCTTATTTTAGAAAAGTTACCGAAGTTGTTTAAGAAGTGAAAGGAAAAAAGATTTTTAAAATGGCGATTGCTGAGGCTTGAAGAGAGGCTGAAAAGGGAAAGTCCTTCCGTTTTCTATTACAAAGTAGCGGAATGAATACTTCTGGTCGTAATTGAGGCAAAACCTCACTCTCACTCTTGCTTTTTTTTTCTTTCTTTTTTTTCCTGGGGATCTGATATTGATCTTGGTTGGAAACAAGCCTCTTTTTTTTCTCTCTTTTCCACTAAATCTTGTCTGTGTGGGAAATGGCATCGGGACTCACACAGCTAGACAAACAGTGGGGGGGGGGGAATTTCCCCCATTAATAAATTACACCAACAAGTTGTAACTCTCCAGTGTCAGAAACCTGATTTTAATATAATAGAATTTCTTCTTGAAGAGATTGTAAGAAGGGATGAGATTGTGAACCAGCAACTCGAAAAATTTAAGCAGGAAATTAAAGAAATTGGTGAATTGGTGAAATCAAAGTTTGACTTTTTGAATTGAAAGATTTTAAATACAGCTAATGGTTTATCAGACTTTCTGATTCGGGTGGATGCAAAGACTAAATTATTAGAGTCTAAACTGAAGGAAACTGAGGAGAATTTGGATGACAAGATTCAAAAAATTAAAAAGGATTTGGTAAACATTCAGGATAATAGCTCAGAAGACAAACCTAAAATGGAGGTTGACCAAAAGACTGGTAATGAAGAAAATGTGCAACAGAGGATTGAAAGAGAAGTTTTAATGATTCAATATAATTTTACAGAATATGCAATTAGACTGAGAGGTCTGCAGGAAAATAATAGAGATGACTTAAGGAAAATATCTTCTGAAATTCTGGCTGGGATTTTAAAGGTTCAACCTGATGAAGTGTTTTGCAGGATTGATAGAATTTATAGAATAAACTCCTGGTTGGCAAAGCAAAGGCAATTGCCTAGAGATGTGGTGATCTATTTTACAGATAAAGAAATTAGGAATAATATTGTGCAGAACTCTTTTAATTCTACTTTGCAATTTCATGGAAGAAAGATTTGGATTTTTAAGGAGCTCCCGCCTAAGATGCTAATGGAGAGGAAGAAATTTGGCTTTCTAGTGACTGAGTTAAAAAAAAGAAATATCCTATTTAGGTGGGATGCCCCAGTTGGTTTAATATTGAGACACCAAGGAGTAAGATATCAACTGAACACTGTTGAAAAAGCGGAAGAATTTTATCAAAAAATTTTAAAAATGAACTTAACATCTTTAGGCACAATACAGGATAAGCAAAAGGAGTTGGAAACAAAAGGAAAACATCAAATTACAGAGGCTGTGGTGGATAAATTGTCTTTGGACTCTCTGGATACCCCAGCTGGACTGTCTATAAATAAGAGAGCAGTGTCATCCGACTCCAATGTGATGAACCATCAAGTTACAGACAAGTGCGCAAATCAACCAGTTGATATACAAGTGATGGAGAAGAAAGATGAGATGACAAAACTAACCCAACAAGATCAACTCATAAAGCAGAATGAAAATCGATCAGCTGACACACAATTGGTAGGCACGAAACGAGGATGGAAATTCAACCCGCAAAAGAAAAAGAAAAGAAATAGATCTCATAGAAACAGCAGTTTCTAAACCAAGCAACAGTGAAGCCAGGGACTTTAAAAAATGAATGAATATCTGAAAAGATAGTGGAGGCGAACAATTGTTTAATACTATCCTGAGGATTGTGGCAGATCTCTGTAATGCCGTGATTTTGGGATGTGAAAAGAGCCTTACCTTGTTGGATTTGAATTATCTACTCTGGATTTCTTTTACTGGTAAATATATTATAATTATTTTGAGTTACAAGGCAAGAGAGTCACGCTGGGGCATGCAGAAGATCTGGATGTTACCCATTAGGATGATGGGAATCAACAATCCTGATGAATACCACAACTATAACTATATGGATATAATTATAATGTCACTCGGGTGGTTGTTTTTACTTTTATATATATACGAGGATATCTACTACTGATGGGGGCAGAAGATGATTGAAGATTTTGAACAAACTGTTGCACCAGCATGTTATTTTACCCTATTATGGGTGATGGATTTAACAATCCAGTGGAAAGACACCAAAGAAGATATTATATGGATTATAAATTTAAAGTTATTGTCTTTTTTCTTTTTACAAAATGGAATGCATATATAGATATGTGTATATCTTAGTAAAGTGGGCAGTGTATTATATTTAGAATTGTATTGCATGATTTTGTAGGAATTGAAGGGTTGAAATAGGTTAGTTTACTGATTGATTAGTCTAAGAAAAAGGATCTTTAAGTCATATATTTAGGGGAGTGGAGGAATTGGATAGAACTGAATAAATGTTAAATTTGGATGTAGGGAGAAGGCCGCTTTAAAATGTTATATTAATATATATATAAGATTAAATGTTAAATTGTAATAATACACTATAAGTTTAGGGGAGGAGAAAAAGGGCAGATTATCGTAAAAATGGGAGTTATAAGAATAATATGCTAAGGGTCAGTATTCTGAGGAGGGAGTAAGGGAAAGGAAAGATATTATGTATGTAATTAGTTATGAAATAGCCTATTGTTGTGAAGAAGTCACAGGGGGGGATGGGTGGTGAGGGGGGGTTAGGGAAGAGGGGGGGGGAAAGGGGGAAAAACTTGTATTTGAAAACTTTTTCAATAAAAAAAAAAGACACACAGGGGGAGAGGGGGGAAGATAGGGAGAGGGGGAGAGAGAGACAGAGGGGAGATAGACGGGGAAGATAGGGAGAGAGAGACAGGGAAGAGAGAGATAGAGGGGGGAGAGGGGAAGATAGAGAGGTAGAGGGGGAGAGAGATAGAGAGGGGAGAGAGAAAGATACAGAAAGAGGGAGAGGGGGGTTGATAGGGAGAGTGGTGGAGATAGAGGGAGGGGGGTCAAAAGGGTTTTGTGATTCCCAGTGTTTTTTTAATAGCCAGTTCTCTGCCCTAATGACCAGCTGGGTAGGCATGGCTAGAGGGTCATGTGATTGGGTAGGAGTGAGTGATGTCGAGTTGGCAATGCCCATCTAGGTTTTGTGGCTCCCGGTGTTTTGTTTTCTGTGGGAAACGGGTCCAAATGGCTCTTTGAGTGTTTAAGGTTGCAGACCCCTACCCTAGGCACTCCTCTCTGTTCTCATCCGATACCTGTGGAGATGATCTTGGTTCCCACGAGAGAGAGGAGTGTTGTGTCTGGCACTGCATTCCATCCTCCTTCCCTCCTTCCATAATGTGTGGCAACTGAGAACCAACAAAATGGCTTCTGCCAGGGGACGTCCGGTTGGCATTGTGTTGAGACAGCCGAGGAGAAGTGGGGCTCCGCAAAACCCAGCTGATTCTTCTCCATTTGGAGTCCCTAAGGGGCCAATGTCACCCTGGAGGGTTGATGAAGAAAGGAGAGACCCCTTGTCGATTGCGGGGACTTGGCGGTCTTCCCGCTGGATCCAAGGGCATCCTCCCAACCAACGGAGTAAGAGGCGACCATTTCGGTCTGACAGAAGCTGTGACAACCAAAAGGAAAGCATGAACTAGTGATTTGTGAGCAGTGTACTGGAACTGTTCCAATTTCTACTCTTAAGATTTAATTCCCGAATAAAGATACTTTTTGAAATTTAAGATTCTCTAAAGGCAAGAGGAAGGGATTTTACTCCTGCCTCTAAAAGGAAACAGCGAGTTAATATGTAAAGAGACAGATGACAGATCCAGAAAACATAACTCTAATGGGAGAATATTAAGTTAAATAATAAAGAAAAGACCGGACTGAAACTTGAAAAGAAACTTAAAATATTGGAAAGATTTTTGAATACCTGAAAATAAAAAAGTGAACTATCAGACAAATAAAAGCTAAACTTAAACACTCAAAGAGCCATTTGGACCTGTTTCCCAAAGGAAATAAACCACTGGGAACCACAAAACTTAGGTGGGTGTGGCCAACTCGACGTCACTCCCAGTCACATGACCCCCCCCCCAGCCACGCCTACCCAGCCAGTCATTAGGGCAGAGAACCAGGAACCGCAAAACCCTTTTCTCTCTCTCTCTCTCTCTCTCTCCCTCTCTCTCTCTCTCTCTGTAACTTTCCCCCTCTCCCTATCTTCCCCTCTCTCTCTCCATACTCTCTGTATCTCTCTCTCTTCCCCTCGCTCTCTCCCCCCTCTCTGTATCTGTCTCTCTCTATCCTTCTCCCTCCCCTTCTCTCTGTATCTCTCCCCCTCTCCCTCTCTATCTTCCCCTTCTCTCCCCCCTCTCTCCCTCTGTGTCTCTGTCTCTCTCTCTCCCCCTCTCACTGTATCTCTGTGTTGCTCTCCCCCCTCTATCTCTCTCTTCTCCTCTCCCTCTCTATCTTCCCTCTCCCTGTCTCTGTATCTCTCTCTCCCCCTCTCTCTGTATCTCTGGCCCTCTCTTCCTCCTCTCCCCCCTCTATGTCTTTCTCTTTCCCTCTCCCTGTATTTCTCCCCCTCTCCCTCTCTTATATTCCCCTCTCTCCCCCTCTCTGTATCTCCCTGTGTCTCTCCCCCCCGTATCTCTCTCCCCCTCTCCCTCTCTGTCCCCCTCTTCCTGTATCTCTCTGTATGTCTCTTTCCCTCTCTATCTTCCCCCCTCTCTCCCCCCCTCTCTCTCCCTCCCTCTCTATCTTCCCCTCTCTCTTTATCTCTCTTCCCCCTCCCCCTCTCTCTATCTATGTCTCTCTCTTTCCCTCTCCCGTCTCTCTATGTCTCTCTTTCTCTCTCCCTGTATCTCCCCCTTCTCCCTCTCTTCCCCCTCTCTCCTCTCTCTGTATCTATGTCTCTCTATCTCCCTCTCTCTCCCCCTCTCTCTGTATCTGTGCATATGTGTGTCTATGTCTCTCTGTGTGTGTGCATGCGTGTATTTCTGTATTTATCTCTCTGTCTGTGTCTCTTCTCACACTCTTGGAAAGCTCAGCGAGCTCTCATTGGGGTTCTTCGTTACTGCTTTTCTTTCTTCTTTTTGGAAATCCAGACTAGCTGAGGAACAAGCGTGAAGCGTAGTGTAGGCTTCCCTTTGGGCGACCCTCTTTCTCCTCTCATGACCCCTTGGCCAGCTGTGGCGGGGCCGGGAGTGTGTGCATGAGTGGAGAAACCCTCCTCAAGGGAGCTGGCAGGCTCAGCCAAAGCACAGCAAAGGTACATGCGGGGCAGGCGGCCCCTTGCTTGAGTGTCTCCCCACTCATGCACACACTTCCAGCCCCACCACAGCCAGCCAGGGGGTCACAAGAGGAGAAGGGGGAGGAGGGTTGCCCGAAGGGAAGCCTCCACTGCGCTTCATGCTTGTTCCTCAGCCAGCCTGGATTTCCAAAAAGAAAAAAGAAAAGCAGTAGCGAAGAGCCCCAAGGAGAGCTTGCCAGCTTGGCCTAGCGTTGGCTTTCCTGACTCCCGGGGTGGGTGTGCGAGGTTTGGCGGGGCCAGCACCTTTTCCCGCTGCCCTGAGCTTCTTAAAGCTGCGGGCCTGTCCCCCTTTCTGTCATCCCATCCTCCCAGATTCCATTCCCAGCCCACCAGGCCTGGTGTTAGCGAGGCCGGCGTTTGTCGGGTCGCCGGGTCAAGCAAGTGTCTTGGAATGGAGAGCAGATTGAGCATCTCCCCAAACGACCGAGAAAAGCCCAGCACCAACAAGGACCAGAAGAAGCTCCAGCAAAAGTGAGGCACCAGACTATCAGCCCTGGCTGCTTTTCCACCCTCGCCGTCACCCTTACCTTCTCAGGCCAGGCAAGGAGTGACTGGGAGGGGAGGGTGAGGGATGGGACCAGCCAGTGATGGGACAGGGAGCCACAGCAGAGGGCCCAAAGAGCTGCAAGTGGCTCCGCAGCCATGGGTTGCTGATACCCGAGCTAGGAGATAGAGTTGGGACGACTCCTAGTGGTGGAAAAAAGATATAACACAGATGGAAGTGAATTTGGGAAATAAAAAAGAAGAAAAAATAGAATTGAAATAGATAAGAAGACAGGAGATAAGAAAACAGCTGCAAGGCTGTTTGCTTGTTGTTTGGGGACAGGCAGTGTGATCTTTGAAGCTTGCTGAACTCTGTGGATTATAAACATTGCTGACTTTGTGAAATTGCTTTCACAAAGCAATTTCATAAAATCTCACTGAGTGAATTGGCTTTTTGGTTTTTTGGCTTTTTTTGGATTGCTGGGACATTGGGGAGTTTGGAGGGGACATTGGGAAGTCTAGAGGGCCATTCTGGTTACAAACATCATTTGACAAAACACTCTGAGGGGTGAAAGAAGAAAAGTGAAACAATATACACATATTTGGACAAGATACTGGGAGGAAAAGTTGGATTATAAAACTCCTGACTTTAAAGTATTTTTTTTTCTTTTTCTATAGATTTAATATTCTAATATTGGAATTTATATAAAGTTGAAATTTAGAAATAGACTTTAATAGGGTATTGATGGAATAACTGTAGATAGTAAGGTATTATATGTTATTAGCTGATTATTATATAAATTTGTAAGATTAGATTTGTAAGACTATAAGACTATAAAATAGATTGTAGATTGATTATAGAAGATAAAAAAAATGAGTGCTCTAAACTTAACAAAAATTGGAAAGAAAAAAATCTTCCACACTGGCATCTGCAGCATCCCGCCCATCAAACCAATATCAATAGACACAGTTACAACAAGAAAAAACAAATACTTTCCAAAAACAAACACAATCGGCTCCAATCATTCAAGAAGTAATTACTTCACAGAAAGAGGAAGCAAGGAAACATCATAATGCGGTGAAAGGTGATTTGGGGGAGATGAAGGAACAGATTCAGAATATGGATGTAAGACTAGGAAAATTTCAGCAAATGATAAAAAATGAACAAAGGATCCAGAAAATAGAGGACAAATCAGAAGAAACCAAGAAAAAAATGGAGGAAATAAATCAAAAGTTGACACAAGCAAACAAGAACCTGGAAGAGACAGTCATAATTTTAGAGATGGAGAAAGCAGTTCATTTCCTATGATTTCAGAACATAGAGGATGATAAAGAAGAAGACCTCCCAGAAGTGATGACTGAGTTATTGGCAAGTGCCCTAGAGATAGGAAACAACAGATAGACAAAATGTTTCGAATAAACACAAGCAATGCAAGGAGACATAAGGTCCCAAGGAAGGTACACGTGAGATTTGTTAAATCAACAAGAGATTAAATATTTAAAAAGGCGATGATCCATTGCTCTACAGATGGAAAAAAATTGTGGTTCTGAAACAGATTAGTAGGAGGATAAGAGATTTACAGAAGCAATATTAATTCTTGACTATTAAACTAATTAAAAGAGTAGTAAATTTCAGATGGTTGGTACCAGAGGGAATATTAGTGGATTGGGATGGTAAAAGATACAGACTGGATTTGTTAGATAAGGCGATAGAATTCTTTTTTTTTTCATTTTAAAAACAAACTTTATTAAAAAAATTTAAAAAAAATTATATAAAATATTCACAACCTTAAAATTCAAACAACAATATCAACAAACAGTAAACAAAGTATATATAATGTATATAAGTACATGTATATACAAACCTAATTTTCCCTTTTTTTCCCCCTTAATGACGGTGTATAATTATTACTTTTAATTCCATACTAAATTTTGACTTTACTTTCTTTTCCATTGGTTTATCCACTCATACCAACTGTCCAATATCTTAAAATACTTTGAGTCTTCCTTATCTTTCAATTTCAACATTAGTCTATCCATTTCTGCATATGTGTAAATTTTTTGAATTATTTGCTGCTCCAATGGAAATTGATCTGTTTTCCAAACTTGGGCTAGGGCTAACCTAGCTGCCGTAATTATATGTAATATTAGGTACCTTTTTTCCTTTCTAATGTTTTGTTTAATCATTCCTAACAAAAAAATTTCTGGTTCTAACTCAATATCCTCCGCAATTATTTCTGATATCCAAATTTTTATTTTTATCCAATATTTCTTAATTTTTGGGCAAAGCCACCAGACATGGAAGAAGGTTCCCTGTGCTTGTTTGCATTTCCAGCACATTGGATTAAGGTTTGCATACATCTTCGCTAATCTCGCACGGGCTAGGTACCATCTGTACCACATCTTGTAGTGATTCTCCTTGTATGCTACAGATTTTGTTATTGTATAATTGGTTTCCCATACCCTTTCCCATTCTTCCAATTGTATATTTTTGCCAATATTCCTTGTCCAAGCTATCATTTGTCCTTTGACTAGATGTTCAGCTAGGTCAAAGTCTAATAAGTATTTATAAATCTTTGAAATCAAATTTCCATCTTTGGCTTCTAATAGTTTGTCTAGTCGGTTGGGATTTATTTCAATTCCTCCTTCATTGTCTTTATTATATCTAATTTGTATTTGTATGTAGGGCCACCAATCTATTTCTGTGCCTTGTTCCCTGAGTTCCTGCCGTGTTTTAAATCTTCCTTGGGGATCCAGTACTTCTTTATATCTGAATAACTTATGGGGTTCTAATGTGTTGGGGTGTGTTGCCGCCTCCAATGCAGATATCCAGCCGGGAACCTTCATATAATGTTTGTTTTTAATTTCGAACCAAATGCCAGTCAGTGAATTTCTTACAATGTGGTCTTTAAAATGTTTATAGATTTTGTTCCCGGCATTCCACAAATAGGCATGCCACCCCTTTAACAAATTGTGACCTTCCAATTTTAGTAGCCTGTAATTCTCCAAATTGACCCACTCCTTAATCCATGTTAAACTCGCTGCCTTATAATATTTGTCCCACGCTGGTAGGCCAAAACCCCCTCTAGATCTATCATCCTGTAATATATTTAAATTTATTCTTGGTTTTTTCCCCTCCCATACGAATTTTGATGTTATTTTGTTCAAGTTTGTAAAAAAGTTTTTCTCTAATTTAACTGGAATAGTTTGAAATAAGTAGAGGAGCCTCGGGAGTATATTCATCTTAATCGCCCCAATTCTTCCTAGTAATGATAAGTTTAGTTTGCCCCATCTTTCTAAATCATCTTTAATTCGTTGTACTAACTCCCCATAATTATTATCTTTTATGGCCACATTCCTAGTTGTCAGATTGATACCTAAATATTTTACCCTCTTAACTACTTGTAATCCTGATTATTTTTCTAATTCTTCTATTTGTTTTGCTGTTAGATTTTTAGTTAATATTTTAGTCTTATCCTTATTCACTTTTAAACCTGCCACCTTACCAAACTTCTCTATTTCTTCTGTTAATTTTAGTTCTGTTTCTAATGGATCTTCTATGAAGAATACAAGGTCATCAGCAAATGCTTGAACTTTGTATTCTTCTCCTTTAACCTTAAGTCCTTTTATATTTTTATTGAGTCTAATTCTTCTAAGTAGATTTTCTAGCATTAGAATAAAAACTAGTGGTGAAAGTGGGCACCAAGGCGATAGAATTCTATGATAGTTACATTGTTGCAAATGAGGGACAAGAAATAAACTGAAAATTGGAATATTAAAGACAAGAGGAACCAACAGGAGAAGAGAGGAATGCACAAGAAAAAGGAGAAACAGAGAAAGCAGAACGAGAAGGAGCAAGGGCAAAAGATCAAAGACAAATAAGAACAACTAGGAGAATAAGATCTATATATAAGTAAAGGAGATAGAGGGGGGGAAAGGAGTTGTTGTCAATAAATATAAATGGACTGAATTCCCCCATAAAAAGGGGAAAAAATTATATTTGATTACAAAAGTTGAAGGTAGATATAATTTGCCTTCAAAAAACCCACATAAAAAAGCAAAACAGGAAATTATTGGAGTGCCCCAAAATTGGGAAATTATATTTTTCATCAGCACAACAAAAGAAAAGAGGAGTAGTTCTATACATTAAGGAAAGAATAAACTGTATATATATATATGTATATGTATATGTATATGTATATGTATATGTATATGTATATGTATATGTATATGTGTATATATATATATATATATATATATATATATATATATATATATATATATATATATATATATAAAAACTGTTGTAATGTTTACAGCTGCTGACCTGCTTGCGCTGCGAGACTCCCTTCTCTCGCAGGTTTGGCCCTCCTCACTATCGAGGGCCTACCTTGATGACAGATTTTGGAATCCCAAGAGGTGGCATGCGGCGAGGAGGGGGTTGTGGGGTTTTTTTGGGGAAATTTTTAGATAAGGTTTTAAAGGTTTCTGGGAGGGGGGTGGGCTCTGTGGGTTTGGGAGAGAACCTGTCGGGGAGGAGGCCAGAGCCGGCTGAAGAGCGTGGCACCAGAGGTGCGGGAACCAGGGTCAAGGAGGGGGTTAGAGCTTGTGTTGTGGATGGAGATTACATCAGTACTGTGGGTGGGAGGGGCAGATATAGCAGGAGCAGGGGGCCACATCAGGTTGTGGGAGCACACGCCCGCTGGCTCCAAGCTGTGGCACGCTCCGGCCTCCAATGCTCCTCTCATTCCCCAGGTTGCACAGACCCTCAGGCCCTGGGCTGATGCTGTGCAATGCCCGGTCTGTGGTAAATAAAGCCCCCCTCATTTGTGATCTTGTTCAGGAGGGGGGAGAAGTCCTGGCGGGTATTACGGAGACCTGGTTGGGCCAGGAGGGGGGGTCCCCCTCGTTGAGATGTGCCCACCCGGTTTCCACGCATTTCATCAGCCGAGGACACGGGAGGGGCGGGGGGGGTGGCGGTTGTCATTAGAGAAGGTCTTGGTCCTTGGTCCTAGAGGGAGGCCACTGTTCCTCAGACGGCTGGATGTGAGTCCCTCCTTGTGAAGTGGGGCCATGGGGTGCTGATGGGCATGCTGGTTACGTACCTGGCTCCCTGCCACATAGCGGCAGCCCTGCCCGAGCTGCTCAACGTTATAGCTGCAGTGGCGGTTGACACCCCTAAGCTAATGATCATGGGGGATTTTAACCTGCCATCTGCCGGGGAGGCGTCTGAGGTGGCTTGGGAGTTCATGGTTTCCATGACGGCCATGGACCTGACCCAGTTAGTTCATGGCCCTACTCACACAGGGGGAAACACGCTGGACCTGGCTTTTGTCTCTGGTCAATGGTTGAGTGATCTTGAGATAGGGGATATAGTGATCAAGCCCTTGTCATGGTCGGATCATTCCCTCCTTGGCTTTGACCTTCGAACTGCCATACCCTGCCGCAGGGAGGCGGAACCATTGAGGTGGTTCTGCCCCAGGCACCTGATGGATCCAGATAGGTTCCAGAGGGAGCTTGGGCCATTTCCTGAGGCTCTGGCACATGGCTCGACTGAGGAGCTGGTGGCCGCCTGGGATAGGGTGGCCGCTGGAGCTTTGGATCAGGTCATGCCTTTGCGGCCTCTGACCTGGCGCCGATCTCGCCTGGCTCCTTGGTTCACTGAGGAGCTGAGGGAGATGAAGCGCCGGAAAAGTCGCCTGGAGAGCGGTTGGAGGGCCAGCCATTCTGAATCTGACTGAACACTGGTAAGGTCTCATATTAAGACCTACCTGGTGGCGATAAAAGTGGCAAAGTATAACTATTTTGCCGCTCTTATTGCGTCATCAGATAATCGCCCGGCCGCCCTGTTAGGGTGACCCGCTCCCTGCTCCACCAGGAAGCGCGGGAGGACCCCTTGGAGGGTAGAGCCGAGGATTTTGTACAATATCTGTATGACAAAATCGCTCAGATTCGGGAACACCTGGACTCTGACTGGGTAGATTCAGGGGGGAGGACAGAGGCAGGTCTTGTGAGTATTATCTGGGAAGAGTTTGATTTTGTGATGCCCGAAGATGTGGACAGGATACTGGGCAGACTGAGCGCAGCCACATGTTTACTGGACCCGTGTCCCTCCTGGCTGGTGCTGGCCTCTTGGGAGTTTACACGAGGCTGGCTCCCGGGGATTATAAATGCTTCTCTGAGTGAGGGTGTCTTCCCCGCCGCCTTGAAAGAGGCGGTGGTGACGCCTCTCCTCAAGAAGCCTTCCCTGGACCCAGCAGTGTTGGCAAATTACCGTTCAGTCTCCAACCTTCGCTTCGTTGTGAGGGTTGTTGAGAGTGTGGTAGCGCGACAGCTCCCTCAGTACCTGGATGAATCGTCGTATCTGAATCCGTTCCAGTCGGGCTTCAGGCCTGGGTACAGCACAGAAACGGCATTGGTCGCGTTGGTTGATGATCTCTGAAGGGCTCGGGACAGGGGTTGTTCCTCTGTCCTAGTCCTATTAGATCTCTCAGCGGCTTTTGATACCATCGACCATTGTATTATGCTGCACCGGCTAGAGGAGTTAGGGGTGGGGGGCACCGTCCTATGGTGGTTCTCCTCCTTTCTCTCTGACCGGTCGCAGTCCGTGTTGACAGGGGGGCAGAGGTCGACCCCGAGGCCCTTTGTATGTGGGGTGCCACAAGGGTCGGTCCTCTCGCCCTCTGTTCAACATTTATGTGAAGCCACTGGGTGAGATCATCCACGGTTTCGGGGTGAAGTACCATCAGTACGCTGACGACACTCAGCTGTACATCTCCACCCCGGACCACCCCAACGATGCCCTTGAAGTGATGTCCGGTGCCTGGAGGCCATGCGGATCTGGATGGGGAGAAACAGACTCAGGCTCAACCCATCCACGATCGAGTGGCTGTGGTTTCCGACATCCCGATATAGTCAGTTGGTGCCATCACTGACTATTGGGGGCGAGTCATTGGCCCCCACAGAGAGGGCGCGCAACTTGGGTGTCCTCCTGGACTCACGGCTGTCTTTGGAAGAGCACTTGATGGCCATGGCCAGGGGGACTTTTTATCAGGTCCACCTGATTTGCCTGTTCTGTTTCCCTTTCTGGATCGGAACTCATTAAATACGGTCACTCATGCTCTCGTTACTTCCCGCCTGGACTACTGCAATGCTCTCTACATTGGGCTCCCCTTGAGGAGCACCCGGAGGCTCCAGCTGGTCCAGAACGTGGCCGCGCAGGTGGTTATGGGAGCAGCGTGGTGCTCCCATGTGACTTCCCTCCTGCGCGAGCTGCACTGGCTCCCAGTGGTCTTCCGGGTGTGCTTCAAGGTTTTGATTACCACCTTTAGAGCGCTCCATGGGATCGGAGCGGGGTATTTACGAGACCGCCTTCTTCTACCAATAGCCTCTCACCAATCAGTACGCTCCCATAGTGAGGGGCTTCTCAGGGTACTGTCGGCCAAACAGTGTCGACTGGCAGCCCCCGGGGGAGAGCCTTCTCTGTGAGGGCACCTACCATCTGGAACGAGCTCCCCCCAGAGATACGGAGGATCCCGGATCTGCGCACGTTTCATCGTGCTCTCAAAACTTTTTTTTTCAGCAGGCTGGCCTGGCCTAACTCTCCCTTTTAAATTTTTAAATCATTTGATTTGTTTTATAAATTGGGTGTTTTAATCTGTGTTTCGGCCAAAATATTGACTAATTTTAAGGGACTTTTAATGTTTGTATTATCTGTATTTTATCTTGGCTGTTCATCTCCAAGTCCTCCAGGAGTAGGGCGGTATAGAAATTTAATAAATAAATAAATAAATAAATAAATAAATAAATAATTTTATATTTATATATATATATATATATATATATATATATATATATATATATATATATATATATATATATATATATATATACTTTTTAATTCATAGGTATAAATGTGTGATATTTTTGTAATCAGGGTTTTCCCTATGTTAATAAAAGATGTTAAACGGCCATGGTGGGATGAAATCTCCAATCATCACTTTCAGGCCTGTCAGACATTTTGTGTTGTTTATTCTGAGCCTTATGGGAGACTGGGATAGCACTATTTCAGTTTTTTTGAACCTCTTCAGCCAGACACACCCATATTTTATGACTCCTCCCTGTAAAGGTCAAATATTTATACTTTTTAATTCCTATGTTAATATTAACATAGGAAAAACCCTGATTACAAAAATATCACACATTTATACCTATGAATTAAAAAGTATAAATATTTGACCTTTACAGGGAGGAGTCATAAAATATGGGTGTGTCTGGCTGAAGAGGTTCAAAAAAACCGAAATAGTGCTATCCCAGTCTCCCATAAGGCTCAGAATAAACAACACAAAATGTCTGACAGGCCTGAAAGTGATGATTGGAGATTTCATCCCACCATGGCCGTTTAACATCTTTTATTAACATAGGAAAAACCCTGATTACAAAAATATCACATATATATATATACTGAGCTGGAGCTACAAAAAACCTTGGTTACGTAGGGAAAACCTGGCTAGAAGATATATATATATATATATATATATATATATATATATATATATATATATATATATATATATACACACACACATACACACACACACATACACACACACACACACACACACACACACATACATATATATATGTATGTATGGGCTTTTTTTCTTCTGGCAGCCAGCAGACCCTTTGCTGCCCATTGGGAGACTAAGATAGATCTATTTCGGCCTTATAAGGCCTCATCAGTTAGCCACACCCTCATCTCATGTATCCTCCCTGTAAAGGTACAATATTTGTTTTTCTTTCTTTTTCGTAGGTTTTATGTGTATTTCTCTTTAGCCAGGTTCTACCTACATAAACCAAGATATTATGCAGCCCTAGTTCAGTGAAATCACAATTCACTAGTTTCTGGGCTTTTTTTCTTCTGACAGCTAGCAGACCCTTTGCTGCCCATTGGGAGACTAAGATAGATCTATTTCTATGAAAAGAGGCAAAGGTGTATTCTGATTGAATACAGATTCAGAATACACCTTTGCCTCTTTTCATAGAAAAACGTCAGTTACGATCACACAGTTTGCCCATAAGAACCAAACCGAGAACTTCAGCCAGAAGATGACGAATGTGATTTCGTCGAAACGTCGCTACTACCCTTTTAAGGATATGTTTACAATTACACGGGAAGAAACCCGAGATATTAATTGTACACACATATATACCCGTGAAAACTTACATATATATATATATATATATATGAAGAAGGCAGCATTTCAATGGAGATAGAGATGAACCAAACAAAGATACTTTTGATAGCAATATATGCACCAAATAACAACTAAGAAAACTTTTTATCAAAAACTGTATGAAGATATTGGAAATGGAATATAAAAACATTTGTGTTGTAGGAGATTTCAATGCAATTGTAGATGCAAAATTAGATTATAGAAGTAGTAAAACCGGAAAAAAGGCTAAGATGGTATTTTTTTAAATGGTAGAAGAAACTTGTATACACGATACACGGAGAGAAATGAATCAGGGAAAAATATCAATGCACATTTTATTCAAACAGGCATAAATCATGGTCCAGAATTGACATGATCTGGATGTTACCTGAACTAAGATTTAACGTGCATGAGATAGAAACTATTGGGTTATGGGCCGACCATAACCCAATAAAAGTAAGTTGGAAAGGAGAAAATAAAAGGTTGAGATGGACATTGAATCAATCCATATTAAAACAGAAAGAGTTTATGCAAACAATAGTAAAAGAAATGGAATTCAATTCAAAGAAAAAAAAAAGACACATCACTACAAAATTTATGGGATACAACTAAAGCATACATTAGGGGAGTAGCTATAATCTGCATAGCGAGGAAAAATAAGAAAAAACAACAACATAAAATGTCATTAGGAGAACATAGAAAACTTGAAGTAGAACTGCAAAAAGATCCACAAAAGAAAGTTTTAAAAAATCAAATGGAAATAATAAAACACAAATTAAATGTAATAGAAAAAGAATTGGCACAAAAAATTAAAAGAGGAAAACAAAAATTATTTGAAACCGCCAACAAACCAGGAAGATGGTTAGATTATAAACTGAAAAAAGAGAGAGAGAAGAAACTGATAAGCAAACTACAAGATGTGAAAGGAAATCTACAATTTCAAAATGAGATTTAAAAAATAATAATTCAGGAATATTATGAAAAACTATAAGATAAAGAAAAAATTCCAGAGGAAATGATAATATAATACTTGGAAAAAATTAAGCTACCGAAAGTGCCTGAAAACATTAAAAATATGTTAAATGAAAGAATAACAATGATGGAGCTGACAGATGCGATAAAATAACAAGTCCTCAGGACCAGATAGACTACTAGCAGAAGTATATAAACACTTAGAGGATACACTGAATTTGTCAATGTTAGAGGTTTACAATGAGGTATTGCTAGAGGCTAAAATACCAAATATTTGGATAGAAGCAAACATTACACTAATCCTGAAAGACCTGACACAGATAAAGAACTATAGGTCTATATCATTACTAAATAAAGATTATAAAATATTTGCATCAATAATGGCAGAGAGATTAAAAAGATTTTTGAATGAATTTATCCACCCGGATCAAAATGGATTCCTACCAAAAAGATAAAAAATAACGTAAGATTTATTTTAGACATGTTGGAATACTATGAAACACACTCAGAAAAAGAAATGGCATTGATTTTCTTTCTTTCTTTCTTTTTTAATTTTATTTATACTTCTTTCTTTAACACATGTAAGTGTTTAGTGAACAGTGTATTGTCTGGGTCAATTTATTTATGCATAATAATAATAGTAACTATTATTTACATATACATAGTAATAGTCTTTCAACTTCTAATATTTATGTGTATGTATAATATTATATTATATTATATTATATTATAGTATAGTATAGTATAGTATAGTATAGTATAGTATAGTATGCATAATAGTATTTTCCTAATTTCTGCTTTCTACCTCTATTTTCTAGTCATTAATAAAAGAAATCCCAAATTAAAAAGTATTATATATCTATGTATCATATCTTGCCCTTTTTAGTTTTTCAACCCTTGTTGACTTTTTACCCAATCTCACATGCTCCTCTCTTGGGACTTTATGTCTCCTTGCATCACTCATATTTAGTCTTAAGTATTTCATCTGCCTCTATGTCTCTCTGATGCCTTCCCATTTCTAGGGCACCCGCCAACAACTCCATCACTTTTAGGTAATCTTCCTCTCTGTCCTCTTCTATATTTTGACAGCTTAGAGAGTAAGCTATCTTCTCCATTTCAGGAATTATTACTATCCTTTCCAGATCTTTATCTACTTGTATCAATTGTTGATTTATCTCCTCTATTCTTTCCTCTGCTCCTTCTTATTTCTCTTCTATTCTCTGGGTTCTTTGTTCAATTTCCGTTATCATTTGCTGCGTGTTTCTTGATCCCCCCCCAAGTCCTTTTTCATCTTGTTGTAATTCTTTATCATAGCTTCCTGGATAGATTGAAGCATCCATTTTATTTCTTTTTGAAATGTATTTGTTTTTCCCTGTTGTGACATTGTGTGTCTTAATCTTTGCTTTAATGGCCTGGAGGTTGCTAGTGTTGGTGTAAATCCAGATGGCCCACCAAGTTAATTCAAAATCTAAGAGCCTGTAGTACAGTGGACTAAATTATGAATACTAATTATGAATACTATGGAAAAATTTGCAACTATCAATGATAGGAAGACTTGCAACCATAAGAATGAATATTTTACTGAAGCTACTTTTTTTATTACAAACGATCCCTATACAAGTAGAGAGAAAAATACTTTGATGAGTTAAACACAATTTTGAAATTTATTTGGCAAGGGAAAAAAAGCAAGAATAAGACTGAAAATGTTGCAAGAATCTAAATATAATGGGGGCTTGGGGCTACCAGATTAGACCTTTACTATCAAGTTTCTGTATTAACATGGGTGAAAGAATGGATAACTCTCACTTAGAAAATCATTGTTCTCCATAAAGGAGGGAACAGCAGTCAGGAATGGGTTAACTCTGTCTGTTAGCTGCTAGGACTGAGTCTGAAAACTGTTAAGCCATGCCTCTCCTGTCGCTTCCCAGCTTTTAGACTCAGTCTAGCTGGACAGACATGTTTCTTTGAGCTGTCCATTTCTGACTGATTTTCCTTAGCGAAAAGCTTCTATTTTACTGCTAAAATTCTAGTGAAAGTTCACAGTTGTCTTGGAGGAACCTTTGCTGACTTTCCAGCATGAGCCCACTGAAGGCCACGAGGGCGGCGAGAGGTCTATTGGCTGGTAGACCTCCGGGCAGCACTCACGGGCTTTGCCCCAAAACGCTGACCCACAGGGGACCTGAGGATTTGGCCCTGTTTGCGAAGCGAAGGCAGTGCTCACGAGCCTGGCTCTAGCGTTTGCCTGGAGGGTGCGCAGGATCGGCACTGTTGAAAGATGCTGCAGGCAGCGCCCACAAGCCTGGCTCTGTAGCGCTGGCCTGAGAGAGTGAGAGAGTGATGTGGAGGATCAGTGGCCATTTTGGAGTCTTAGTGAGGAGGTTCGGTGGCCATTTGGGGAGCTGCAGCGAAGAGCTTTGGTGGCCATTTTGAGACCTTGGTAAGACCAATCCAAAAGGAAGCCTTCAGAGGTTTGAGGGAGGATAGACCCTTACAAGCACCCTATTTTATTAATTGGGCCAGCATTCACCAGCCTAGCTCCGCGACCCTGGGCCCGCAGGACCGCGTTGCCTCGGGAAAGGAGCAGCGATTGGGGAGAGGATCCGCCCAGCCCTGCTCCCCCCAGTCCTCCCTAATTATCCTGCAGGACTAAGGGGTCCTTGCCTGCGCTGAGGGCTCTTCAAGCTTAGCGTTCATCAAAGGCATTTTTTTGACCTCATGCCTCTGGCCTAGATTCCCCTTTCAGGGATTCCACAATGGCCTCAACAGCTCTGGGGCGTTCCCAGCCCAGATCAGAGTCAGGTTTATCTGATCAGGACAGTGATCCCAGGGAGGGGCCTTCGGGTTCCAGACCTCCTGGGCGAGGCAATGCTCATTCTCGAGCAAAAAAGCCTCATTCACAGCCTTCTAAGTCTTCTGAAAGGGTGGCTCAACAGATGTACAAGGCCATTGAAAAAACAATACAGAAGGCCCAAAAGCAGACTGAGAGAAAGGGAAAAAGCCTCCAGAGCAAGGAACTTGCAAAGTCCCAGCTTTCTTCTGCGGTTCAATCACAGCTGCCTTATATTTTGGAGGAGGTTCCTTCTACTACTTGGCCCCCGGATGGGTGACTCAGAGCAGACTCCTGTTTTGCCTAGTGACAGTGAGTTGCTTTTTGGCATTATGCCGGCCTTAGAGCTATCTGAAACCTCTTGGGAGCAACTGGTG
The DNA here is from genome assembly GCA_022577455.1 of Arizona elegans. Lineage (NCBI taxonomy): Eukaryota > Metazoa > Chordata > Lepidosauria > Squamata > Colubridae > Arizona > Arizona elegans. The sequence continues at coordinate 165,290,250 of JAKOOJ010000001.1, read as the reverse complement.
GCACATAGGATGTCCTCAGCTGAGGCAACCTTCATGCCCACCGCTGCAGGCTTGAGGCCTGATCAGCCATGTGATCCCCAAATTCCTCTCAATTTGTCTGCCTTTATTTCTGATGCCATAAGGCAAGGCATTGAAGCAGGGTTACAACAAAGGTCTGCTTCTGTGGCCTCTGATTTCTCTAGGGCTCAGGCCTCAGGGTTTGGGTCCTTCCATGATCTGGAATGCTCAGCTGCCTCTTCCAGCCATGCCTCCTTCTCAGGGGAGGAGATACATTGTGATATTAAGCTGTCCTGGATATCGCTAATCCTGCAGACCCTTTATTTGCAGAGCCCACCATAGAGTTTGAGGAGGTTCTGGCTCCCAGACTTTTTCTGGACATTGTGCAAAGACAGTGGTCCTCCCCCAGCTTGGCCCAATCCCAGCGGCTTGGACAAGCACCTATACAACATGGGTTCAGACATGTCCAAGTCTCTAAAAGTTCCAGTGGTTGACGCTCCAGTGGTGGCACTGTCATCTCAGTCCAATTTACCAGGGCCCCCAGAGGAGCACCTCCGCCCTGAGGATAAGAGATCAGAGCAGTCTCTGGTCAAGGCCCATCAGGCTTCGGCCTGGAACGTCAAGGCAGCCTCGGCGGCATCCTTTTTTAACAGGGTTTCATTGCTCTGGTTAAGACTGATTGCCAGTTGCAGATACTCGCTCCCACCAAGATTTCAATAAGATCATAGTGGTGGTGGTATTTTCTGCTGAGGTGGTGCTAAATGCGTCTAGATTCGTGGCTAAGGCCATTGGGTCTTCCATTGCATTGCGTCACCTGTGGCTTCGCCAGTGGCAGGCAGACACTAGGAACAAGTGGCGGCTGGCAGCCTCCCCGTATGCGGAAGATAAATTGTTTGGCAACTCCCTGGACCCTATTCTCATTGAGTCCCAGGACAAATGCAAAATCATGCCCAACATGACCAGATGGGCTGACTCCCGCCCAGCCCCGTATTTTCATCCTTCCTTTTGGGGATCGGACTGTGGTTTTGGGGCACAGTCGACGCAGAGGTCCTTTCCCTTCAGGCAAAGTCAGGGAGAGGACAGACAGGCAGGGGCAACAATACCAAACGGTCCTTTCGGGGTGGGAGGGGTCATTCCCTTTGATGCTCTAATCCTTCCATAGGGGGCCAGCTGGCTCTCTCTGCCAGCCAGTGGGAGGACTCCACCTCGGACTCTTGGGTCAGGGAGACGGTAAGGTCTGCCCTCTCCCTGGAATTCCTGTCCATCCTCCGAGGCTCTTTGTCTGCTGTCCAGTATCACAAGAGCGGGCAAAGCAGTGCCTTATGGAATCGGCCATAAAACATCTACTGGATATTCAGGCCATTCAACCAATTCTGGAGGCACAGCACAGTCAGGGATTTTATTCCAGACTGTTCTTGGTTCAGAAGTCCTTGGGGGGTTGGAGGGTACTTCTTGATCTCAAGACCTTGAACCGTCATATTGTCTGTCAATGGTTCAAGATGCAGTCTTTCCAGACCATCTTGGAGAACATCAGAAAGGGCGACCTTCTCACGTCACTGGACTTGATGGAGCGTACCTTCATGTCCCCATCCATCCAGCTTACAGATAGTTTCTCCATTTCCAGTATGTGGAAAAACATTATCCGTACCAAGCATTGCCTTTCAGCCTGTCCTCGGCCCCCAGGGTGTTTATCAAACTGATGGCTGCTCTGGTGGGCCATCTCCGCGCTCTGCCTATAAGGATACAATTTTACCTGGACGACATCCTCATCCAGTCCAGCTCAGACCTCCAGGCAAGGCAGGACCTGGAGACCACCATACAGGTCCTTCAATGTCACGGTTTCTCCATAAACCGAGCCAAAAGCCATCTGACTCCAACTACTCGCTTGCTCCACCTAGGGGTAATAATAGACACGGTGGAGTCAAGAGTGTATCTTTCTCTGGATGACAATCCAGTCTGCGGGACTTGGCATTCCGCATCCAGTCGGAATGTGCTGCCTCCCTGCTGTTTCTCTTGCAGCTGCTGGGAAAGATGGTATCATGTTTTGGCATCACACCTTGGGCACGTCTCCACAGCAGGGCTCTGCAGTGGTTTCTTCTACCATTTCAAAGGACTTGCCAAAGTACGTCTACAGCAAGAGTGAGGGTTCCTCCAGAGGTCCTTTCCTCCTTCACATGGTGGATGTCAGATGCCATTGCCCAGGGTTGCAGGTTCCGGGAACCTCAGCACCTCACCCTGACGACTGACGCCAGCCTTTTCGGGTGGGGAGCCCACTCGGATCTCGTATGGTTCAGGGATGGTGGTCCCCGGAGGATCTGAGCCACATCATCAATTGGTTGGAGCTCCAAGCAGTACACCTGGCTCTCAAGAGTTGCGAGGACTTAGTATCGGGACAGGACATTTTGGTTCTGACAGACATGGCTGCCAAAGCCCACATAGACCGCCAAGGAGGGACCCGTTCCCTGGCTCTCATGCAAGAGGCCAAGCAGCTGGCCCTCTGCCTTCCATCTATGCAGACCATATTTTTGGGGTGGCGAACGTCCAGGCGGACTGGCTCAGTTGGACCTCAGTCGACCAGGCAGAGTGGCGTCTGGACTCATCTCTGTTCCCAGAGCTGATGGAACGCTTTGGTCTCCCAGCGTTCAACCTGTTCACCACACGGGACAAATCCCGAGGTTCTTCTCCAGGTTTCCAACTCCAGGGGCAGAAGCAGTAGATGCTCTGTGGAGCCCGTGGCCGTCAGGGCTACTGTATGCTTTCCCTCCTCTTCCACTGATTCCCAGAGTCATCCGGAAGCTCCTAGAGGAGGAGGCAGAGCTCTTGCTTCTAGCTCCTCATTGGCCCAGGAGACCTTGGTTCGCGGACCTAGTGACGCTCTCAGTGGATTGACCCTGGACGATCCACCAGGACAGGATTTCCCTCAACCAGGGGGCATTGGTACACCTGGACCCTCAGTGGTTTCAACTGACCACCTGGTGCTTGAGTGGGGCCTGCTGAGGGGGGACAATTTTTCCTCCAGGGTCATTACTAGCATCCAAGCTTCCACCAACTGTATCTATAATGCCATGTGGAGGGCATTTTGTAGCTGGTGCAGGAAACGGGGTCCGGTTCCCATGGATGTTTCTGTGGCTCACCTTTTGGACCTCTTACAGGAGGGTTTAGATGCTGGGCTGGCCCCTAATACCCTTCAGAGACAGGTAGCACCCCTTTCTTCCATTCTGATTTGTGGAACCAGGGATTCCCTTTCTAGGCATCCAGTGGTCCAGCAGTTCCTTCGGGGGGGCATCTAATCTTAGGCCTCGCGTGGTACACTGTTTCCCCACATGGGACTTAAAAAGGTCTTAAACGCCCTTACCCAGGGTCCCTTTGAACCTCTATGAGAGGTTAGCCTACACTTCTCTCCTACAAGGTGGCGTTCCTGGTGGCTATCACCTCCGCTCGGCGTATACCTGAGCTGGCAGCTCTGTCCACCAGAGAGGACCTCTGCTTTTTCCACGCTGACAGAGTGGTTTATACCTGGACCCAACGTTCATTCCCAGATCAACACGGGGTTCCACAGGGTTCAGGAGCTGGTATTGCCCAATTTTTTGCCCTGAGCCTTCCCACCATTTGGAACTGATTTGGCATGCATTAGATGTGCAGAGGACTCTCTGCATCTATGTTAAAAGGACCTCTTCTCTTCGGAGAATTGAGTCCCTTTTTGTCTCATTTCAACCTGCAATTCTCGGTTGCAGGGTCACTTCATCTACCTTGCAGAGATTAGGATTAGGGCTTGTATTGCTAAAGCGTATGAGGCTCAGGCTTTGCCGGTGCCCAGACGCATCACCGCCCATTCTACCCACAGCACTGCGAGGAGGTCTGCAGAGCAGCTACCTGGTCATCCCCATCACCATTTGTCCCTCACTACAAGCTGGACATTTACGCCTCAGCCTAGGCAGCTTTTGGCAGGCGGGTACTCCAGTGAGTCCATTCAGGGAACCACAGGCCCGGACTACACCCTCCCAATAGGACAGCCAGCTTTGGTATGTTCCATTCCTGACTGCTGTTCCCTCCTTTACGGAGAATGGGTGTTAGTCTTACCTGAGATGCCCTTTCTCAGGAGGGAGGGAACAGCAGTCAGCCCCGCCCGGTTTTCCATCTGGCCCTGGGGTTTGAGAGGGAAGTGCCCTGCTTTTGTTTTCACAGCTCAACACGTCAGTGTACGTCGACGCCATCGTCAAAAATCTGGGAAGCGACAGGAAGAGGCATGGCTTAACAGGACTCAGTCCTAGCAGCTAACAGACAGAGTTAACCCATTCCTGACTCCTGTTCCCTCCGTCCTGAGAAAGGGCATCTCAGGTAAGACCAACTCCCATTTTTGGAAGGTCATGATCTCCAATTCGGATGGCATGCCTTTCTATGGTATGATAAAAATAAAACTCATAGATATTTTCAAACACATTATGTAAGAAACGCTCTATTTCTGGTATGGGAAAAAGTGAATGCAAAAATTTAAATGAAAATATCAGTCTGGCTCTCAACAATGCAAACATTTATACATCCAAATGTTGTAAATCTGGAAAAAATCAAAAGATATTTTGAATGCGGAAGGGGAACTTAAAACTAAACAAAAATTGCAGAAAGGTGTTGACTTATCATGGTGGCGGCACATGCAAATACAATCAAGATACAAGAAAGATATCAAGACAAATGGCTTTTATAAAGAGCAAACAACATTTGTGTCAGGCTTCCAAGAGATGAAACCCATTCAAAAAAGAAATATACAAAGTCCGTCTTCCAAAACAAATTTCTTTTATTTAGGTAGACATCAAACTGGCAAAGTCTGTTGTAATTCCGGATCTGACACCACAAAATATTGTAAATTAGAAACACTTCACAAAAGTCACATTCTCCAATGAAAGCAAAATCAACATTGCTCGGTGTCTTCAAACTCCACCTCCAGCTCTTAGCAAGGACAGCCTCTGTTCCCACGGGAAAGACTGTCACTTAGCCAAACAATCCTCACTATTCCCTCCTCCCAAGTTTAAGAATGTGGCGAGCCCGAAAAAAACTGAAAAAATGTAACTGGGTGGGAGTGGCTTGGTGGTCATGTGACTGGGTGGGTGTGGCTAGGTGGTCACGATCCTAGTTCCCCTGACGAGGATTCCCCCATCCGGACCTTTTGCAATCAAAGGAAACCAGATTCCATACAGTTCTGACCCCTTAAGGCAAACCAAATAGAAGTGGTCCTCGCTTAATGGCTGGTTGCTTAGCAAGTGTTCTAATTTACGACTGACCACCCCAGAGTTACTTGACCTGTTTTTGGAGTTTTGACAGCCATGCACGCACACACACACACTTATGACCAGTTACAGCATCCCACACAGTCATGTTTTTTTTCTATGTTTTTTTTCCAGTTTCCAACAATTCCTTCTGGTTTCCGGTTAAAAATGCCCATTGGGGAAAATGGACTTAACAACCACAGTGTTCGCTTAATGACCACAAGGTTCACTTAACAACCATAGTATTTGCCTAACCAGGGGTCTGCAATTTTAAACACTTAAAGAGCCATTTTTCTATTTTCTTTTAAACAGGTTTCTCTCTCTCTCTGTCTCTTTTCTCTCCCTCTCTCATCTTTCTCCCCCCCCTCTCTCATTTCTTTTTCTCATCTCTTTCTTTCTCCCTATCTCTCTTTCTCATCTCTTTCATCTCTTTCTTTCATTTCGTTCATCTTTCTTTTTCCCTATCTCTCTCTCTCTCTCTCATCTCTTCTCTCTCATCTCTTTCTCTCTGTGTGTGTGCGTCTCTCTTTCCCTCCCTCTTTCTGTGTCTCTTGTCTCTCTCTTTCCCACTTCTGTGTGTGTATGTCTCTTGTATCTCTCTTTCCCTCCCTCCCTCCCTCCCTCTCTCTGTCCGGTGGGGGGGAGGGAACCCCTAAACTGGTGCTGGGTGGTGGGAATCTGACATCCAGAGGCCGTTGACCCACGTATTGAAGACCAAGTAGATTGGCAATCCCGCAAAAATAACACATCTCTTGTCGCTTGAGCGCTTCTGGTTAGGAGGAAAAGTACATGCTAGAGTTCATGTAATGCTATGAATGAGTTGCACAATACTCCAAAAAGCAAAAGAACCTGGTTTTGCTTAACTTTTTGTACAAAATTTTAGTATGAACTACCAAAACTAAATTATTCTTTTAATAAACGGGAAACTTCTACTTTTATGCAATATTCAAAATATTAGAGGAGACAAGGCAAGAAATTCTGAACAACATGGATAATTGTCTACTTTAGTTCACATTCTTTGCTATTTTTTAAAAAAATAAAAAGGTTACATAGCAACACCTCTGCCACATTCCTAAATAAATTTTCTTGAGAATAACCTCAATAAACTGAGGGCACGTTTCTTCTGAACGACTGCATTATCTAGGTGAACCCCTATGATCATTATCTTGGAGCAGAAATCCCAATAAAATCAAAGAATCATATTTATTTTCATCTGATTGGAAGCAGAGGATGATACTTACACATATTGAAATTAATTCCTCCTGACTTCATACTCAATTTGATATTCATGTTTTTGGGATAGAGAAACGTCCACTCCTAAAATTACATCTGCCCTAAATTTGTTCCTAGTTTAAGACAGACTCCTATTGTAAAGTCTGGCAATTCGCCTAACCCAAAAATGAACCAAAACAAAGACTTAAACGGAGGCTTGAAAACCAAAGAAAACAGACTTTATTCTTTGATCAAAGTTAAAGTTCTGGGTAAGAAATTCCAAACATATGTACAAGAGACATGGAAGGAAAATTCTACAAAGCATGAGATGAAGCGGTGTCCTCTCTTATACCCACAAAGTCATTTTAGTATTCTTATTACTCTAATCATATAATCTAACTACATTATAAAAGTCAGTCATATAATCTAATCTATGATTTACATCTTCCTGCAGTGTTTATCTTTCGTTATCTTTTCCTCCTTTTGTCTTCCTAATTAGCCACTTGATCCCCTATTAACAGTACAAAAGGTGTGTGGATTGCTCTGGTAGTTTGAGATAGGTGAGCCAAGAGATATGTGCCAATTTCTGGAGGAAATGGGGTGGCATTTTATGGAAGAAGGAAAAGGATTTATGGAGGATTTAGATCTTAATGCAGGAAGGATGCAATTGATAGCAGGCATATGTTCTTACAGATGCTTAACAATTAAGAGGAAATACTTTTACAGCATCATAACATATATAGATCTGTGCATGCAAAGATGCTTTTCCAAAAGGCAACTGGACTTTCTTTGTTTTTTTTTTCTTTGAAAATGGTTTGTTTTTCATCTAAGAAGCTTCTTCAGTTCTTGGATGAGAAGCAAAACCTTTTCAAAAAAACAACCAAGAAAGTTCAGTTGCCTTTTGGAAAAGCGCTTTTGGGACAACCATGACTTGGATGGTTAAGAATCTCCATAGCAACATATATCTGTGGATTTTGGAGAAGGAAATCGGGTGGGGGAGGATTTATACTTCTCAGAAAAGCAAGCTGGTTGTAGTCTCATCAGGCGTTCACAAGAATATAGAGTGGTTTTCCACATTCATCTTCAGAAATAGCATGTGATAGATTGGATTTACTCGCTAAACAGCCTTGAGGGTTGTTTGGCCTGGGCTTCGCACATTACACGAAATTCCTAAACCATGGCACACGACTTAAGGGGCTGTAGGTGAACCTTTGAAACTGGCTTCTAAATCCCCCTTGAGGGAATCCCACAGCTCTGGACTGCCTCTCTCAAAGTGTTGGTTACAAAAGGCGAAGATAGCGTCACTGACCCGTTAAACGTCCCCGAGCCACTATGGGACAGAAAAGTGTGTTTAAACTGAGGAAGCCTCTCACTAAGACTGGTCCTCAGATGGGGAAAGGTGGGCACAGGGACGGCCAAGGACTACAAGCTGCATCTCCTGCTCTGCCACTCTCCCAAACAGAAAAGCTGCCTCAGGGCCCCTCTGAGAGAAATAGAAATAAAATAAGGGTTCTGCCTGCCTGCCGCTGAAGGGCATCTGGTTCAATGGGCTGCGGCTCTGGTGCCGTGATCTCCCACACCCTTCCCTCGCAGGCCAGGCTGGCTTGGGGAAAGACAGGGGAAGAGCTCTGGTGCTGCGATCTTCTGTGCCCTTTCCTCACGGGCCAGACCAGCTTGGAGAAAGGCAGGGAAAGAGTTCTGGTGCTGCAATCTCCCGCGCCCTTCCCTCGCAGGCCAGGCCATCTTGGAGAAAGGCAGTGGAAGAGCTCTGGTGCTGCAAACTCCTGTGCGCTTCGCTCGCAGGCCAGGCTGGCTTGGAGAAAGGCAGGGGAAGAGCTCTGGTGCCTCAATCTCCCTCCCTCCCCATTCACAATGGTCCACACGCCACTGATATCGCCCCTCTGCCAGCTCTCCCTCCCCTGCCCACCCGCCAGCCTGCTTACCTTCCACAGCGGCTGGTCCAGAGTTCAGAAGGCAAGCTGACCGGAGTTTTCAGCGGCCCCCAGCCAGCCACTGCTGCTGGAAAGCAGCTGGCAAAGCAGCCTCCGAAAAGGCTTCTTTGCCAGCCGCTTTCTCCGCAGGCTGCCGAAAAGTACCGGAGGAAAAAACTGCTGCCATGGCCGCCATGTTCTTCGCACATGCGCATCCCATTGGACTTGGAAGGCAATGGGATGCGCATGTGCGAAGAACATGGCGGCAATGAACATGGCGGCCGGGGCGAGTGAGAGGCGACTGGCGACTCTGCTTTCTCTCTACTGCCTGTTACTTCCTTGCCATCTTCTCTCTTTAGTGGACCATCTGTTTCCTTCAGCTTTTTCTGTTATTTATATATTTATTTTTTATTTTATTTATTTTGTCGCATTTCTATGCCACTCAACTCCCAAGGGACTCTGGGCGGCTTACAACAAAGAATAAAACAATGCGAACAATCCCATAAAAAATGTTAAAAAGAAAAACATTAAAACATTAAAAACTTTAAAAATGTTAAAACACATGCACTCCAATTCGTGGCCGTGTCTCGCAAGATCATTATAATGAGATCAACGGCCCCAGGCCTGCCGGAAGAGCCAGGTCTTCACCGCTTTGCAGAAGGCCAATAGGGTGGGGACGGTCTGGACCTCAGGAGGTAATTGGTTCCAGAGAGCCGGGGCAGCCACAGAGAAGGCCCTCCCCCGCGGGCCTGCCAGCCAACATTGTTTAGCTGACGGGACCCAGAGGAGACCGACTCTGTGGGATCTTACCAGTCGCTGGGAGCTATGTGGTAGAAGGCGGTCTCGAAGATAGCCTGGCCCTGAGCCATATAGGGCTTTAAAGGTAATGACCAAGACCTTGAATTGCACCCGGAGACCAATAGGGAGCTAGTGCAGCTCACGGAGAATTGGTGTAATGTGGGTGTATCTAGGCACACCCACTATAACTCACGCAGCTGCATTCTGGACCAACTGTAGTCTCCGAATACTTTTCAAAGGTAGCCCCATGTAGAGCGCGTTGCAATAATCCAACCGTGAGGTGACAAGGGCATGAGCGACTGTGAGGAGAGCCTCCTGATCCAAGTAGGGTCGCAATTGGTGCACCAGACGAACCTGTGCAAAGGTCCCCCTAGCTACAGCTGTCAGATGTTGTTCCAGTCTCAGCTGTGAGTCTAGAAGGACAGCCAAATTGCGAGCCTGTTCTGAGCGGGGCACTTTCTCACCCCCCCAGAACCAAGGATGGACAATTGACATAGTCTTTAGGGGGCAATACCCAGAGCCATTCGGTCTTGTCTGGGTTAAGTCTGAGCCTGTTGACTCCTATCCAGATCCTAACAGCCTCCAGGCACTGCCACATCACATCTACTGCCTCACTGAACTGTCGAGGGGTGGAGATATACAGCTGGGTATCATCAGCATATTTCTGATATCCCACCCCGTGTTGTCGGATGATTTCACCCAGTGGTTTCATGTAGATGTTAAATAGGAGGGGAGAGAGGACCGAGCCCTGAGGCACCCTGCAGACAAGGGGCCTAGGGATCGACCTCTGTCCTCCTACCAGCACCGACTATGATCGACCAGAGAGATAGGAGGCGAACTTTGGTGCCTCCCACTCCTAGCTCCCTTAGTCGCCCCAGAAGGATACCATGGTCAATGGTATCGAAAGCTGCTGAGAGATCAAGTAGCACCAAGATAGAGGAATGACCCCTGTCTCGGGCTCGCCAGAAATCCTCCATCAGCGTGACCAAGGCAGTTTCCGTGCTATAGCCAGGTCTCAAACCGTACTGAAAAGAGTCCAGATAATCCATTTTGTCCAATGACCGTAGGAGCTGAAGTGCCACCACCTTCTCTACAACCTTCTCTATCCCACAAAGGGTAGGTTGGAGACTGGACAAAAGTTTTTTAATTCTGCTGGGTCCAGGGAAGGCTTCTTGAGGAGGGGTCTTACAACCGCTTCCTTTAAGGGCTGTAGGAAGGACCTCTCCCTCAAGGACGCGTTAACTAAAGCCTGGAGCCAGCCTCATGTCACCTCCCTGCTGGCCGAAACCAGTCAGGAGGGGCACAGGTCCAACAAACAGGTGGAGGAACTCATTGCCCTATAGCCTTGTCCACTTCCTCAAGAGTTACTCGCTCAAACTCCTCCCACACAATAGGACTAAGACCCACCCCTGTCATCTCGGTCAGTATTGCCCAATCAGAGTCCAGGTCCATCCAAATATGAGCGATTTTATCCAACAGAAACTGTACAAATTCCTCAGCTCTACCCTGCAAGGGCTCCCCCGTTCCCCCAACCTTAAGGAGCGAGCAAGTTACCCTAAATAGGGCGGTTGGGCGAGAATCAGTGGATGCAATAAATGTGGAAAAATGTGAACATTTTGCCGCCCGTATCGCCACTAAGTAAATCCTAACAAAGGCTCTTAAAAGTGTTCGGACGGATTCGGATTTATTGGTCCTCCAGCGTTGCTCTAGACGTCTCTTCTGGCACTTCATCTCCCAGAGCTCCTCAGTAAACCAGGGAGCTTTCCTGGATCCGCTGCCATTGAGAGGCCGCAAAGGCGCAATCTGGTCCAATGCCCCAGAACCCCGCCTTATGCCACTAGGGGCTCGGCCGGACTGTGGACAAGGGAGTCAGGTATCTCCCCAAGCTGCTCCTGAAACCCCTCAGGGTCCATTAGGCGTCTGGAGCAGAACCACTTAATCGGCTCTGCCTCCCTGTGATGGAGGAGTGGTGTCTTAAAGTCCAGCCTCAACAGGAAATGATCTGACCACGACAAGGGCAAGACCTCTATACCCCTTAATTCCAGATCATATCTCCACTGCCCTGAGAGAAATACCAGGTCGAGCATGTGTCCCCCCTCATAGGTCGGACCCTGAACTACTTGGGTCAGGTCCATGGTTGTCATGGAAGCCATGAACGCCTGAGCCCCATCTGAGGATTCGCCAAGTGACGGTAGCTTGAAGTCCCCCAGTACCATAAGCCTGGGGAACTCAACCGCCAACCCGGCTACTGCCTCTAGCAGCACAGGCAGGGCAGTTGTCATGCAGCTGGGAGGCAGGTACATCAACAACAAGCCCAACTGAACCGTTGAGTCCAACCTCAAGAGGAGAGACTCACACCCAATAATCCCCAGGACAGGGATCCTGCGAGGACAAAGGCCCTTCCGGACAATAGCTGCCATCCTCCACCCCTTCCCTGGAGTCGCGGCTGATACAATATCTGAAACTGTCTGGGCACATCTTTGAGAGGGGAACCCCCCCCCCGGCCCAGCCAGGTCTGAGATATACATGCCAGGTCGGCCCCCTCCTCCAGCATTAAGTCCCAAACAAGGGGGGCCTTGTTAACAACAGACCTGGCATTAAACAGCAGCAGCCTGAGGCCAGGGCCCTGACATCCCAAGTTGCCAGGTATACAAGGTGAGCCCGGCGAACCAAAACCAGAGGGCCAGAATAAGTAATCGCTTTGAGGCAGCGAGTCCTAGTTCCCCGAGAGCAACCTATCCCTTGGCTCCCGCCATATCTACCTCTCCCAGTCATAACCGCAATATTCCAGCTCTCCATCCCCCCAGGGATCCCCTTCCCTACCTCAGCGGCCCCCCTCCTCCCCAGCAGGCAAGGCATCCTACTCGTACCGAACTGGGGGTCATATCTGAGCCCCCATCTACTTCTGCTTGCACACTCAGCAGAAAGAAACTTTAATGAAAATACTGTGAGATAAGGTAGGTTATCTCCTTTGTTAAATATCCTACTTGTTCATTGTATTTCTGGTGATCATATCCATATCTATTAACTTTAGTACCACAGTAGAAGTTATGGTGGTGAACGCAAAAAAGATCCAGTTCCATTCAGGATATATATCTGCTCCTGCTATCTCTCTGCCCTCCCCTGTTGACTGTATTCCACATCTCTCATTCCTTAGTTTGTTAGTATCCAGAGAGAATGAAGTATTTTTAGAAGATTAATTGAATCATCACAGCAACTGTCAGGTATGCTTCCTTCAATATTCAGGAAAGAAAAACCCAAACTCAATCATTTTAAAGAGATTAGTACTTTTACTGAATATGAAATGATCGCAACACAGGTAAAGCTGGAAGTGAGCAAAACGCGCGAAATAGCATCTACTAAGCTTCTCTCCCCCGCCCCGTGTCCATTGACCATCATCCAATCCAAAGGTCTCCCAAAGGTCAGGTGGCATCACGTCTGGCAACGTCATTCATCAGGAATGTAGGGCAGTTGGTCAGCCGGCCCCTTTGGAGATTCACTTTCATTTCTTGGGAAGACATGTCCTACAACGGAAAAAACACCTGCACCTTCCCCCCCTTCGCCCCCTTAACTAGTCCCTCCCCCCGTTTCTTATGGCAGCTGAAGCAGGCAAAGCTGAGGCTGACATTCGGCCCCTCTTGCAGAAGAGATGTTATTCCTAAATAAGAGGAAGGAAAAGAGAGAGAAACAGAATATATACAATAATTATGGTTTATCTGGGTATTTGGTATAGAATTGCTGTATTTTCTTGGGAGCTCGGACATCCCGTTTATTCACCCATTCAGCCTGAGACAAAGGGAAATGTTTCCAGGCTATCAGATATTGGACTTTACCATGGTGTTTCCTAGAGTCCAAAATTTCCTTAACTTCAAAATGTTGCTCCCCCTCTATGAGATTGGGAATTGGAGGGGTGCTTTGGTCAGCCCTTAGGGGAGACGAGTGTTCAGGTTTTAATAAACTAACATGAAATACAGGATGTATATGTCTCAACATTTTTGGCAATTCCAATTCAACTGTTACTGGATTAATCAGTCCAATCACACGAAATGGTCCCACATACTTAGGGCCCAGCTTTTTGGACTTCTGGGTAGTCTGTAAGTATTTAGTAGATAAATAGACTTTATCACCCACTTTATAAATGTGAGCTGGGGACCTTTTCTTATCGGCTTGCGCCTTATGGGCCTGGTGTGCCTCATCTAATGCCTTCCGAGTCACTGCCCATGTGCTCTTTAATTGTTCAATCCATCAAGGAGGGATTCTGGGGATCATCTTGTGGTAGCTTGGGAATGGGTACGAAATCCTGGCCCGACGCGACCTTAAAAGAAGTAAATCCGGTGCTACTGTGTACGGAATTATTATATGCCACTTCTGCAAATGGCAACAAATCTACCCAATTGTCTTGCTGGTAATTTACGTAACACCTCAGGTATTGTTCTAGAATCCCATTGGTTCTTTCACAGGCCCCATTTGTCTGAGGGTGGTGACTGGAACGCAGCCCCTGGGCGGAGCCTATCAACTTCAAAAACTCTTTCCAGAAACTGGAAGTAAATTGCACACCCCTGTCAGAAATTATTCTTTTCGGAGATCCATGTAGTCGGTAAATCTGCCGAATAAACAGTTTTGCAAGGGTTTTTGCTGAAGGGATCTTTGAGCAAGGGATGAAATGTACTTGTTTGGAAAACAAATCAGTTACTACCCAAATGACAGTGCAGCCTTCACTCTCTGGTAAGTCCACAATAAAATCCATAGATATTTCCTTCCATGGGGCATTCGGTCTGGCCACACTTTGCAGTAATCCAGGGGGTTTTCCTGGAGGTCTTTTAGCCGAGGCACATACTGGACAGCTAGCCACATATGCCTCTATAATAATAATAATAATAATAATAATAATAATAATAATAATAATAATAATAATAATAATAATAATAATAATAATAATAATAATAATTTTATTTCTATACCGCCCTTCTCCCGAAGGACTCAGGGCGGTGTACAGCCTGTTTAAAAACACAGAAACAAAACAACAATTTAAAATTTAAAATCATTAAATAATTAGGCTCCAATTAAAATCCCAGAAATTTAAAATACCCCCAATTTAAAACGTTATGTTAATAGCCCTGCCTGGCGGAACAACAGGGTCTTCAGAGCGCAGCGAAACACCCGGAGGTCAGAGATCCTACGTATTTCGGGGAGCAGTTCATTCCACAGGGCTGGGGCTCCCACAGAGAAGGCCCTCCCCCTGGGTGTCGCCAGCCGACATAACTTGGCCGATGGCACCCTGAGGAGACCCTCTCTGTGGGAGCGGACTGGTCGGTGGGAGGCTACTGGTGGCAGAAGTCGGTCTCGAAGGTACCCGGGTCCTATGCCATGGAGCGCTTTAAAGGTGGTAACCAACACCTTGAATCGCACCCGGAAGACCACTGGGAGCCAGTGCAGCTCGTGCAGGAGGGGTGTCACGTGGGCGCAACGAGTTGCACCCATAACCACCCGCGCGGCCGCATTCTGGACCAGTTGGAGCCTCCGAGTGCTCTTCAAGGGGAGCCCCATGTAGAGAGCATTGCAATAGTCCAACCGGGAGGTGACAAGGGCATGAGTGACCGTGCACAGGGCGTCCCGATCCAGAAAGGGCTGCAACTGGCGAATCAGGCGAACCTGATAAAAGGCCCCCCTGGCCACGGCCGTCATGTGCTCTTCTAAAGACAGCTGTGCGTCCAGGAGGACACCCAGATTGCGAGCCCTCTCTGTGGGGGGCAAGGATTCACCCCCAATAGTCAGCGATGGCACCTGCTGACTATATCGGGGCGCCGGAAGCCATAGCCACTCGGTCTTGGAGGGGTTGAGTCTGAGCCTGTTCCTCCCCATCCACGCCCGCACGGCCTCCAGGCAGCGGGACATCACACCAAGGGCATCGTTGGGGTGGTCTGGGGTGGAGATGTACAGTTGAGTATCATCAGCGTACAGATGGCACTTCACCCCAAAACCACGGATGATCTCACCCAGTGGCTTCACATAAATGTTGAACAGGAGAGGCGAGAGGACCGACCCTTGCGGCACTCCCCATGCGAGATGCCTCGAGGTCGACCTCTGCCCCCCTGCCAACACAAACTGCGAGCGGTCGGAGAGGAAGGAAGAGAACCACCGCAGAACGGTGCCCCCTATTCCCAACCCCCTCAACCGCTGCAGCATGATACCATGGTCGATGGTATCAAAAGCCGCTGAGAGGTCTAATAGGACTAGGACAGAGGAGCAACCCCTGTCCCGAGCCCTCCAGAGATCATCCACCAACGCGACCAATGCCGTTTCTGTGTTGTACCCCTGCCTGAAGCCCGACTGGTACGGGTCCAGATAGATAGCTTCATCCAGGTGCCGGGGAAGTTGTCGTGCCACCACGCTCTCAACAACCTTCGCCACAAAACGAAGGTTGGAGACTGGATGATAGTTGGCTAATTCAGCCGGGTCCAGGGAAGGCTTCTTGAGGAGGGGCCTCACTACCGCCTCTTTCAAGGCGGCAGGAAAGGCACCCTCACTCAAAGAAGCACCTATAATCCCCTGGAGCCAGCCTCGTGTAACCTCCCGGGAGGCCACCACCAACCAGGAGGGACACGGGTCCAATAAACACGTGGCGGCACTAATCTTACCCAGAACCCTGTCCACATCCTCAGGAGTCACAGGATCAAACTCCTCCCAGATAACATTCTCAAGACCTGCCCTCGTCTCCTCCCGTGGACTCATCCAGTCGGAGTCCAAGCCATCCCGAATCCGAGCGACTTTATCGTGCAGGAATTGCACAAAATCCTCAGCACGACCCTGCAAGGGATCTTCCCGCACTCTCCCCCAGAGGAGGGAGTGGGTCACCCTAAACAAGGCGGCTGGGCGGTTCTCTGCAGATGCGATAAGAGCAGAAAAGTGGTTAGACTTTGCCGCTTTTATCGCCACTAGGTAGGTCTTGATATAAGACCTCACCTGTGTCCGGTCGGAATCGGATTGACTAGTCCTCCAAATGCTCTCTAGGCGTCTTTTCCGACGCTTCATCTCTCTCAGCTCCTCAGAGAACCAAGGAGCCAGTTGAGATCGGCATCGGGTCAGAGGCCGCAAAGGCACGACGCGGTCCAAAGCTCCAGCGGCCGCCCTTTCCCAGGCGGCCACCAGCTCTTCAGTCGAGTCGTGTGTTAGGGTCTCAGGGAACGGCCCAAGCTCCATCAGGAACCTTTCGGGGTCCATCAGGCGCCTGGGACGGAACCATCTAGTTGGCTCCATCTCCCTGCGGCGGGGGACGGCGGTAGGAAAGTCTAGTTGGAGGAGCGAATGATCTGTCCATGACAAGGGTTTAATATCTAGGTCCCCTCTACCAAGATCATTCAACCACTGACCAGAGACAAAAATCAGGTCCAGAGTGTGTCCCCTTATGTGAGTTGGGCCATGAACTAACTGGGTCAGGTCCATGGCCGTCATGGAAGCCATGAACTCCCGAGCCACCTCTGACGCCTCACCCACGGATGGAAGGTTGAAATCCCCCATGACGATAAGTCTGGGGGTATCAACCGCCACCCCGGCAATGACGTCGAGTAGCTCTGGCAGGGTCGCTGCCACGTGGCAGGGAGCCAGGTACTTAGTCAGCAAACCCATCTGCACCCCACGGCCCCACTTTACACAGAGGGACTCACATCCGGCTATCTGAGGAACAGTGGTCTTCCTCGGACAAAGACTTTCCCTAATAATCACCGCCACTCCCCCACCCCTCCCCTGGGCCCTTGGCTGATGAAATGCACGGAAACCTGGCGGGCACATCTCAACGAGGGGGACCCCCCCTCCTGGCCCAACCAGGTCTCTGTAATACCTGCCAGGTCCGCACCCCCCTCCGAAATAAGATCACAAATGAGGGGGGCTTTATTAACCACCGACCTGGCATTACACAACATCAGCCGCGGACCCTGGGCCTGAGACTCTACACAACCCAGGACACGAGTCACGCATCGGGGGCCGGAGTGCGCAATCGCTCGTAAACAGCGTATGCGCACCCCCGACACTTGATATGACCCCCTGCGTCCGTCATACCTGCCCCTCCCACTCATTATTTCAATTTCACAGCCCTTCCTGTCATCCCCCTGCTCCCCGGTTAAATTTCCTTTCGCGACCCTCCTGCTGCAACTAATCGACCCATCATCCCGCTCAGTCGCTATCTGGACCCCCCTATGTCCTTTTTAAGTGCAGGCCACCAAAATTGTCTCTTAACAAGATGTAGAGTCTTGACAAACGCAAAGTGTCCTGCGGCCTTGGCATCATGAGCATATTTCAATACAGTTGTTCTTCATGTGGTCGGAACATACAATTTCGATCCAACCCAAGCTAGTCTGTCACGAAGTGTGCATTCATTCGAGTGGTTCTTAAACCACTTGTCAGTTTTTAGCGCTTCTCGCAATTTTTTGAGTAAATCCCCCGAGAGTTCTGGTTCGGTTTTTCCCTGCGCTCTGGTAGTACAAGTGTTGCCAATTGTGTCGAGGGGATCATCGGTTGAACCACCTCCTACTTGATGCTGTTGTACTGCGGCAATCTGGAAAGTGCATCCGCCATGAAGTTTTTTCCACCAGGAAGGTAACGTAGGGTGAAATTGAAACGATTGAAATGTTGGGCCCAACGAGCCTGTTTTGGTGATAGTTTGCATGGTGTTTTTAATGCTTCTAAATTCTTGTGATCAGTCCACACTTCGAAAGGGTGTTTCGCCCCTTCTAAAAATTGTCTCCATGTTAACAGCGCCCATCTAACTGCAAACGCCTCTTTCTCCCATATGGCCCATCTCCTTTCCATTTCTGATAGTTTACGGGACGTGTAAGCACAGGCTTGTAATATCCCGTTTTCATTCTTTTGCAAGAGTATTGCTCCTACAGCTACGTCACTGGCGTCAGCTTGTACTACAAAAGGTTGTTCCATGTCAGGGTGTTTGAGCACTGGTTCAGCCGCAAAATGCCGTTTCAATTTTTTGAAAGCGGCTTGACAGTCCATAGTCCATTCTAGTGGTTTCGAGGGATTAGGCTTTACTTCCCCTTTTGTTTTTAGCAAGTCTGTAATTGGTAGTGCGATTTTCGCGAAAGGGGGGATAAATTGTCTATAAAAGTTAGCAAACCCTAAGAAGCTCTGTAACTGTTTATGGGTGCGTGGTGCGGCCCATTCCAGCACTGCCCGGACCTTTTCAGGGTCCATCTCTATTCCCTCATGCGATATACGATATCCAAGATAGTCGATTTTGTCTTGGTGAAATTCACATTTAGAAAGTTTGCCATAGAGTTCAGCCGCTCTGAGTTTCTTCAAGACCGTCCGTACCAACTTTACATGGTCGGCCATGTTGTCAGAATAGATCAGAATGTCATCCAAATAGACCAGCACCCCCTTATACAGGTGCTTATGCAATACTTCGTTGATCAACTGCATGAATACAGCAGGGGCTCCCTGTAGTCCAAAAGGGAGTACTCTAAACTGGAAACATCCGAGTGGGCAATTAAATGCTGTCTTCCATTCATCCCCCTCTTTTATTCTCACTCAGTAGTATGCCTCTCTTAAATCAAGTTTGGTGAAAATTTTTCCCTTCCCTAAATGGACTAACATGTCCTTCATGAGTGGGAGGGAATAGACATTTTCTACGCAAATCATTTATATTCCTATAATCGACCACTAAACGAAAGGATCCATCTTTCTTTTCACGGAAAATTACTGGCGCCGCCACCTTGGGTTTGGCTCCTTTGATGAATCCCCATTCTAGGTTTTTGTCAATAAAATTTCACAATTCCCCCAATTCTCGAGGTGTCATGGGGTAAATTTTTTGTTTGGGAAGCTTCACCCCAGGGAGTATTTCAATGGTGCAGTCGGTGGCCCTGTGGGGAGGCAGAGCATCCGATGCCTTTTCGCTAAAGACTTCCTTGAGATCCCAATATTTCTTTGGAATCTTCTCTTCTCCCTCAATATAGTCAATGGCTACTGCCGCCCTTTCTGGTTTTAGGTCGTCCCTTGGGGGGGGCTTCCTTTTCCGGAGTCGGTTCTGCCATGCAGATGCGCAGGACCCCCGTCTTCCAATTTACCTGTGGGTTCCATTTTCGAAGCCAGGGCAGTCCTAGAATGAGGGGTCTCTCCATACCAGGGGCTACAATAAATCTGAGATTCTCTACATGATTCCCCAACTGCAATTCAAGGGGTTCAGTCATAAAGCTAACTGGGCCCCCTCCTGCAATCGACCCGTCTAATTGACAGAATGCAATGGGTCTTTTTAAAGTTTTTAGTCTCAGTCCCATTTCCTCCACTACTTTGGGGCTAATTATGCACCTAGTGCACCCTGAGTCCAATAGGGCTAACATTTGCGCGTGAGCCCCTGTGGAGGGCACCCTTACTTCTATGGGGATGAGTAAGGGTTCTTCCGTGTGACTCACCCGATCGTCAGTGTCGGAGTTGGAGTCCGTCTCGCTGTCGTCATCGTTGGTCGGAGTTCCCAACTCACCCTGGTTTCGGGGAGCGAACTCAACGACTTCTCCTTTCAGGGCGGTGCCGCGGGTTTTGGCGGGTATTTTGTCGCCTTTCTTCGGGCCGGCCCTGGCAGCTTTTGGCAGTGGCTTGGAGAAGCATTCGGCAGCCGGTGACTTTCTTTCACACATTTGAAGCAGGTGAAGGGCTTTGACTTGGGTTTGAATTCGGTCTTCCCCCCAGCCATCT
This sequence comes from Arizona elegans, assembly GCA_022577455.1. Classification (NCBI taxonomy): domain Eukaryota; kingdom Metazoa; phylum Chordata; class Lepidosauria; order Squamata; family Colubridae; genus Arizona; species Arizona elegans. The sequence continues at coordinate 165,270,356 of JAKOOJ010000001.1, read as the reverse complement.
TTGGTGTCCCTTTACGGTGGAAGGAAATGACTGGTCCCCCATACGCCTTCCTCGGAGTTCGCTTCATCTCAGCTCGATCTCCACATCCTCAGCTACTATGTACCATCTCTGCAAATCTTCGGGGACCCCCATGCTTCTACAGTCTCGATATATCTCTTCATTCAACCCATCTTTGAAGCTCTCCAAAAGAGCCATTTCTAACCAGCCTGTCATATAGGGTGCCAGTTCACGAAACTCTTGGATATACTCTGCCACCGGCCTCCAGCCCTGCTGAATGCTCTTCATTCTGAGTCTCGCCTTTCGTTCAGCTAAATGGTCTTCAAAACGCCTCCTAAGGGCCCCCATGAACTGGTTGTAATTTCTCAGCAAGAGGGAGTTGTTATTGTGGAGAATCACCATCCACTCAGCGGCTACTCCCTCTAAGGCGTTCATGACACTTCTCACTCTAGCAGCCTCTGATATGTAGTCCTCCCCCCAATCCTGCATGTGGTTCCACACTTGGGTCAGGAAAAATCCCAAGGTTTTAGGATTTCCATCATACTTCCCAGGAAGGGGGGGGGATTTTTGGCTTTTTACGTCTGCGAGGGGGGGCCTGCAAGGCTGGGGTTCTCTGGCCGGCTGCATCTCTCCCTTGAGCTGCCGAAGCCTGGGATGTTTCTTCCTCAAACTCTTCCTCGCCCCCACAGGCTCTCTTCTGGCTCCCCCCTGGGGCCTTCTCCCCCCTTCTCCACAGGAATTCCAAAAGACTCACATTTTTTTCTGCTCTCTTCCACATCACGGATAAGCTGCAAGGCTTGTTCCATCATGAGACGTTCCTTTTGCTCTTGCATCCACACTGCCTCTTTTTTACGGGGTCTGGAAGTCGTCACTCCCCGGGGGTCCTCCCCCCAGTCCGGTAGCCTCCTCACTCCTTTCGACCATCTGGCTTCCTCCGGCTCTAAACGGAGTCTTTCCAACCATTCTGCATTCTCTTTCTCCGCTTGGAGGGTGGCTGCAGTCGAACTCGCTGCCCCCATTTGTTCTCCTCCATCACTCTCTCAATCTGACATAATTTGGATTTACAGTCCCCTCGGTTTTTGTCCGGGATGACTGGATGTGACTTCCAGCTTAATGTCAGGTATGCTTCCTTCAATATCCAGGAAAGAAAAACCGAAACTCAATAATTTTAAAGAGATTAGTACTTTTACTGAATATGAAATAATCGCAACCCAGGTAAAGCTGGAAGTGAGCAAAACGCGCAAAATAGCATCTACTAAGCTTCTCCCCCCGCCATGTCCATTGACCATCATCCAATCCAAAGGTCTCCCAAAGGTCAGGTGGCATCACGTCTGGCAACGTCATTCATCAGGAATGTAGGGCAGTTGGTCAGCCGGCCCCTTTGGAGATTCACTTTCATTTCTTGGGAAGACACGTCCTACAATGGAAAAAACACCTCCTGCACCTTCCCCCCCTTCGCCCCCTTAACTAGTCCCTTCCCCCGTTTCTTATGGCAGCTGAAGCAGGCAAAGCTGAGGCTGACAGCAACTCTGTAATATTTGAGGTATAACTGTTAATGATATTAACAGAGCCGAGGTGGCACAGTGGTTTATTTAAAAGAGCCGAGGTGGCGCAGTGGTTAGAGTGCAGTACTGCAACTACTTCAGCTGACTGCTAGTTCAGCAGATCGGCGGATCAAATCTCACCGGCTCAAGGTTGACTCAGCCTTCCATCGTTCCAAGGTGGGTAAAATGAGGACCCAGATTGTTTGGGGCAATATACTATTTAGTATACTGTCTTTGATGTAAGCTGCCCAGAGTCCTCAGAGAGTGGCGGCATAGAAATATGAATAATAATAAATAATAATATTAATGTAGATTTATTTACATTAATAGGATATGCACATTACTCAGCAAACGAATGCAAACTGAATCTTTAATATACTTATTTTAAAACAAATTTAAGATTTCCATTTGGGGCCCCTCTCTTCAGATTTAAAAAATCTGTAAAAAATTCATCTTTCTCTATATGCTGTTTAATCTTTATGTTGTTAACTTTTTGTATTTTTCATTAGCCATAGAATGGTCAAGTCTATTAACCAATAGATAAAGAAAGTTTGTCCAATCTTGTTTTCAGTCTTAATTTCACCAGCCTCACAGTATAGAACCACTGGAAAAACAGTATGAAGTTTGAAAGATGTTTTGTAAGAATTTAGGCTGCCACAGTTTCCAAATTCTGAGTAATTGTTGCATACCATACAAGAATTGAGAGCTTACCTTGCCTGATTTAGGGCAATAAGAATTAAAAGGGGTTAATCATTAGTTTAAAAAATGTAATGGTTCCAAACCTGAATTTTAAGCATTCTGAGCTACTTAGTCCACATGAGCATTTCTCTGCCAGAGGTCTGAAAAAGATCCTAAAATATTTTAAATATCAGCTTTGATATCATGATCATTTAGTTGCAACCTATGAATTTTAGGAAGTTTAGGAAAAATGAAAGCTTTAGTCTTTGCATACTTTTTTTTTGCAAAAAGTTTTTTATTTTTTAAACAAAAACAACATAAAAACATCAACCTTCCAAACACAGACAGTATTTTGATCAGTGAAATTCATTTCGTGCTCTCAAAATTTTCAAACTCTCATTATATGACAGATATTCTTACCTCTAACAAAAAACAAATGTTTAAACATTTTATCCAAATTTCATTTCATATATAATATTTCATCTCCATGCTTTATTATCTATCCATTGATAAAATAGCTCCCATATCAAATAATATTGTTTATCTTCCTGTTCTCTTATTTCAAATGTCAATCTACTCATTTCGGGACAATCCAACATTTTCTTAATAATTTCTTCATCAGTAATTATCTTCTCTCCTTTCCAGTTTTTTGCAAATACAATTCTAGCCGCTGTTAAAATATTCACAATTAAATATTGTAATTCTTCATTAAATGTCTCTGGTAAGATCCCTAATAAAAATATCTCTGGTTTAAGGTCAATATGTCACTTTGTCATTTTTTCCAACCATGTGTGAATCTTAGTCCAAAATCTCCTTGCTTCTACACATGTCCACCATATATGGTAATAAGATCCTGGGGTCTGATGGCACTTCCAACACTTCTCCGATTTGTTCTTGAACATTCTGGCTATCCTCTTTGGGGGTAAATGCCACCTGTAAAACATTTTATACAAATTCTCCTTATATGCTGTAGACATTGTCATTTTATAATTATGTGACCACAATTTTTGCCATTTCTCTAAATCAATACCATAACCCAAATTTTTCCTCCATGCTATCATTGACTGTTTAACTTCTTCTTCTTCCAATTTTGCCTCTACCAAGTGTCCATATAACTTTTTAATTACATGGTCATCAGAATCCATCAATATCTTATCTAAGATAGTCAAAACATTATAAAAGCCTTCTTGTTTGAGATCTTCTCGATATCTAGAAAATATTTGCATATATGAAAACCAATCCATCTTAAATCGCTAATCTTCTAAGTCTTGTTTTAATTTAAGTTCACCCTTTTCATCCAATAATTCACTATATCTAACAATTTGTTCCCTTTTGAATATCACTGGATATGAAAAAGCTTCAATTGTAGATACCCAGACTGGAATCTTCAAATAATGATATTTTTTAATCCTCTCCCAATGTCTTTGCATACTTGATCTCTAATTTTAATTACAGTGATTAATGGTGGCAAGTGATATTAGGGCACATTTTAATCCCATCAAGATCTAAGCAGGATGATTACCGAGTTAAAAAGAAGAAGGAGAAGAAGAGGAAGAGGAGGAGGAGGAGCAACAACAACAACAACAATTTACTTAAATAAGGCCTAACCAAATAAGCCCTAGCAGGATGCTCATAGTAATAAGCCCTAGTTAAGATGGGCGTGGACAGCTCATGTCGGGGGCGCATTTGGGTGAGCCATGTGAGTGTAACAAGGAGGGAAGGGGAGCCTGATTGCCTCTTGGGGATGGGCTCCCCGCACTTCCCGTTTGCTGCGGCCATTGTGGGTGCAACGGCGGGTGGGAGACTTGTCCCATGTGTGCAGCAGAGTTGGAGGATGAGGTTGGATGACGGGCAAAAAATAATATAAGACCCAGTCTTATTTTCGGGAAAACATGGTATATTATTGGCTTATAGAAGCAACAACCTATGAGCTAACTTGCAGGAGACATCAGGAATTGTTTTGATAGACAAACAGATTAACAGAGTTGGAAGAGATCTTGTAGGTCTAGTCCAACCCCCGCCCAAGCAAGGAACTCTAAACCCGTGATGGTGAGCCTATGGCATGCATGCCACAGGTGGCACGCAGAGCCCTACCTGCGTGCATGCGAGCCATCACCCCGCTTAGCTCCACCCCGCATGTGCGCACACTTCTTGCCAGCCAGCTGATTTTCGGGTCTCTGCCACGCATTGGGGCGGGGGAGGGGCGCATATGGGAGACGTGCTTACATGCGTGGAAGCACATGTGCATGTGCGGGGGTAGGGGAGCACGGGGAGGAGCAGCTCCCCCCACCACGGCCCATTTTGGGCCTAGCAGGCCTTCCTGCGACCTCCTAAAATCAAAAATGGGCTGTGTGGGGGGTTGCTACACCCCCACTCCCTGCGGCCCATTCTTGGTCTCAGGAGGCTGCAAGGAGGTCTACTAGGCCCAAAACAGGGCAGGGGGAATGTGGGGGACCATGTGCATGTGCGGGGGGCTGGGGGAGTGGGGGGTCGCGCACGCATGCATGGGGCATGGGGGCACAGGCGCATTGCATTATGGATGCAGGCACATGCGCACGCTATTGCACATGCGCACTTTCAGCACACGACAAGAAAAAGGTTAGTCATCACTGCTCTACACCATTTCTGACAGATGGCAGTCCAGTCTCTTCTTGAAAGCTTCCAGTGATGAAGCTCCCACAACTTCTGAAGGCAAGCTGTTCCATTGGTTGATTGCTTTCACTGACAGAAAATTTTTCCTTATTTCCAGGTTGAATCTCTCCTTGTTCAGTTTCCATCCATTATTCCTTGGAAAATAGCTTGACCTCCTCCTCTCTGTGACAGCCCCTCGAATATTGGAACACTGCTATCATGTCTCCCCTGGTCCTTCTCTTCACTAGATTAGCTATGCCCAGTTCCTACAACTATTCATTGTAAGGCTGATGCTTCATAGAGTTGTGTTAGTACCGCACTTAATCTTGGTTGTAATAATAAACACACACCCCTTCAAAATCCGTAGAGAACAGTACATTGTCTGGGTCAATTTACTTTATACAAAATCTTGATAACAATGATATTAATTAAATATACATAATAATACCCTTTCAGCTTACATTGTAATGTATTCTAGTTTATGGCAGAATATAAAATAGTGTTTTTCTAATTTCTACTTTCTATGTCTTATTACTGGCCTCTGATACAACAATTCCCATATTAAGAGGTGTTATGTATCTATCCATCATCCCTTATTTGCAGTTAATTCCCAATGTGTAAATAAAGAGGGGGGTTTCTTTGCGGGGAGTCTGTTTCTTGTTTCTGCGAAGGCCGGGTCAGAACAATATCTGTCCATCATCTCTTGCCCTTTTTAGTATTTCAACTCTTACTGACTTTTTGATCAGTCTCTCTTGCTCTTCCCTTGGGATCTTTTTTTAAATATATATGTTTTATTTGTAATTTTCCTTTAACAACCATACATATTTTGTGGGCAGTGTATTGACTGGATCCATATACTTTTTACACAATGCTAACATTAAGAATACAATTAAATATACATAATATTTGTCTTCCAATTTCTAACCTTAATATATACATTGTAGTTATAATCGATTCTTTTATATATCAGTGTGTATAATAATATTTCCCAATTTGTACTCATTCCCTCCCACCAATTTGTTGGGGTTCTTCTACATTCAACATCTTTGTCTTTAAACAGTACCATTCTCTCTTTATGATTCTTTATCACTGTCTCCATAAATATATTTAAACATTTAACATTTATATATTTAACATTTCTTCATACAATGTACTTGTTTTTTTTATTGAAAAAGTTTTCAAATACAAGTTTTTCCCCCTTTTTCCCCCCCCTCTTCCCTAACCCCCCCTCACCACCCATCCCCCCCGTGACTTCTTCACAACAATAGGCTATTTCATAACTAATTACATACATAATATCTTTCCTTTCCCTTACTCCCTCCTCAGAATACTGACCCTTAGCATATTATTCTTATAACTCCCATTTTTACGATAATCTGCCCTTTTTCTCCTCCCCTAAACTTATAGTGTATTATTACAATTTAACATTTAATCTTTTATATATATTAATATAACATTTTAAAGCAGCCTTCTCCCTACATCCAGATTTAACGTTTATTCAGTTCTATCCAATTCCTCCACTCCCCTAAATATATGACTTAAGGATCCTTTTTCTTAGACTAATCAATCAGTAAACTAACCTATTTCAACCCTTCAATTCCTACAAAATCATGCAATACAATTCTAAATATAACCCACTGCCCACTTTACTAAAATATACACATATCTATATATGCATTCCATTTTATAAAAAAAAAAGACAATAACTTTAAATTTATAATCCATATAATATCTTCTTTGATGTCTTTCCACTGGATCGTTAAATCCATCACCCATAATAGGGTAAAAGAACATGCTGGTGCAACAGTTTGTTCAAAATCTTCAATCATCTTCTGCCCCATCAGTAGTAGATATCCTCATATATATATAAAAGTAAAAACAACCACCCGAGTGACATTATAATTATATCCATATAGTTATAGTTGTGGTATTCATCAGGATTGTTGATTTCCATCATCCTAATGGGTAACAACCAGATCTTCTGCATGCCCCAGCGTGACTCTCTTGCCTTGTAACTCAAAATAATCATAATATATTCACCAGTAAAAGAAATCCAGAGTAGATAA